>JAWUZG010000001.1:0-5000000 GCA_036785705.1 Acanthornis magna
TCCCTCATTGTCACTCTCCAGCCTACCACCAATCCACAAGACCCTCTTTGCATTTTCCACCAGCAAGGAAACGGTGAATAGTCCGGAGTTCTGCTGTGAGCAGGCTGTGCAATATTTATGAAGGACACTGTGAATAGTTAATGGTTGATCACAACTTTGAAAGCTGAGTCACAAACCCATTTGTAAGATTGGCCCGAGACACAGCAAGACTTTTCCAGGGAATGTTCCTGGTGTAGCTGTGGCCTGTGAGATCCTTCAAAAGGCCATGGCTGCATCACCTACCCCAAGAAGAGGGCAGGGAAGCCATCCAAGGGTGGGGCAAAGGTCTCTTGGGTCTTTAACTCGAATGCTCCTCTGCGATTTGTGAATCAGATATTATTGCAGTGCTGTTGTGAAGGTTTTGGGCACCAAGCTGGCCATTCTCAACTCGTTTTGTCCCAGATGGGAGGTGATCTTCTAGCACCAGCCACCACCATGGGGAGCAGGAGTTTGCACTGGTGGGGGTGTCCATCAAAAAGGGAGTTGCCATCAGAGCTTGAGGCAGTACCCAACATATAAAGGAGAGGTACTGAAGTGCATCTTTTGCATTTCCATGCTCTTCCTGCATTTTTTTTTATTCCGTTAAAATAGAATGGTGGAGAATATTCCCAGAAAATCACACTCCAGTCTTGGGGCAGGGTGGCTGGAAATCTGTCCCATGGAAAAGGACCTGGGGGTGATGGTCAACAGTGGCTGAACATGAGGCCTGGTGTGTCCAGGTGGGCAAGAAGCCAACGGCACCTGGATTGCACCAGGAATGATGTGGCCAGCAGGACCGGGGCACTTCTGAGGCCCCACCTCAAATCCTGGGTTCAGTTTTGGGCTCCTCAGGGAAGGGAACGGAGTTGGGGAAGGGTCTGGAGCCCCAGGAGAGGCTGAGAGAGCTGGGAAAGGGCTCAGCCTGGAGAAAAGGGGATCAGGGGCACCTTGTGGCTCTGCACAGCTCCTGACAGGAGGGGACAGCCGGGGGGGTCGGGCTGTGCTCCAGGGAACAGCGACAGGAGGAGAGGGAATGGCCTCAGGCTGGGCCAGGGGAGGCTCAGAGTGGATATTGGGGAAATTGCTTGGTGAAAATATTGCCAAGCACTGGCACAGGCTGCCCATGGAAGTGGTGGAATCATTGTCCCTGGAAGTGTTCATGGTGCTTAGAGAGGTGCTTTAGTTGTGGCCTTGGCAGTGCTGGGTTAATGCTTGACTTGCTGATCTTAGGCGTCTTTTCCAACCTCAAAAATTCCATGATTCCAAGTATAGAACCAATTTCTAAAGCGTCACGTGAAAACCAGTCAGGTTTAAACACAAGAAGTGCCCAGCTCTGACAACAGACCCTTCTACAGAGCTGTAAGTCTGATTTTCATGTTCTGCCCTTCCTCCAAGAGCTGCATTTTGAATAGGGGAAAAATGGGAAAATGGAAATCTTGCCGCTGTTTTTCAAAATGATTAAACCAGAGTGGCCGGGAACAGAGGTGGCTCTGTATGTGAGAGAGTGGGAGCTGTGGTGTGTGTCAGGTGGTTTTATAAACATGGATTAATGGTCTCCAAAGCTCAATAAGGTGACTGCGTGATGTACCTGCTCGTTCAGAGGAGCTGAGAGCTTCAAGCACTTGTGTCATCATTCTTAAAGAGAGGGGAAAAGAAATAATCTTCATTTAAATGCATATAGTAGCTTTTCACTTGGGACTGAATGGAAAGTTTTTCTATTAAAATGCAAATGAAAGAATAAACTGTAACTCCAAATTTCTCCCTGAATATTGATGTCTCCTCTCTGCATTGTGGTAACAGGGTGATCTGTGCCTTCAGAGTGAGAGTATTTTATCTTGATTTGGGGAAGAAGGGAGGGTAGCAAGGTAAGAAAAAGAGTTTTGAGATTTGGGGCCTCTAAAGGAATTGTGCCCCATTTTGATATATTAACACAGTGCTGTGTTAGGCTTGGAAAAGAGACTCAGAAAACCAGCAGGAAAAGGGAAAAGGTATTCAGCTGGGCAGTGCTGCTTTTGTAGCTGTGGGATTTCAGAGGACACCTCGACAGGAGCATGAGGCTGTCTCAGCATCCAAATCTGATTAGAAGAGAAAGATTTAGGGTTGTGTGTGGGCATTTTGCACCAGGGCAGGTTCAGGAGGAATTTCTTTATGGAAAGGGTTGTTGAACTTTGGAAT
Source organism: Acanthornis magna (assembly GCA_036785705.1). Classification (NCBI taxonomy): domain Eukaryota; kingdom Metazoa; phylum Chordata; class Aves; order Passeriformes; family Acanthizidae; genus Acanthornis; species Acanthornis magna. The sequence continues at coordinate 2,194 of JAWUZG010000001.1, forward strand.
TACAGGAAAAGTCGTGGTGTTCCCATGCCTGCAGGTGTTCAAAGAACAACTGATTGTGCTCTGTTCTTGTTGTCAAGGTGGAGATTGATCACAGGTTGGACTCAATGATCGTGGAGATCTTTTCCAACCTCAGTGATTCTGGGATCCTGTGTGGGAGAAGCAAGAATGAACTCAGATGTTCTGCTGAGCCACAGCTCTCCTCCATCCAAGGGGGAATGGCTTCCCACTGCCAGAGGGCAGGGTTAGATGGGATATTGGGAAGGAATTCTTCCCTGGGAGGGTGGTGAGGCCCTGGCACAGGTGCCCAGGGAAGCTGTGGCTGCCCCTGGATCCCTGGAATTGTCCAAGGCCAGGCTGGACAGGGCTTGGAACACCTTGGTATAGTGGAACTGTCCAGGAGCTGCAACTGGATGATCTTTAAGGTCCCTTCCAACCCAAACCATTCTGCCATTCTGAGAATCAATAAGGTCAAGTGATCTCTTCACGACCAAACAATTTTCATCATTTGTGAGTTCCACAGTTTGGAGGTGGAGATTCCCCATTAAGGTCCAATCAAATCTGTTCAGGACCAGAGTTATCCTGCAGAGCTGGTATTGTACGACAGCTAAAGATCCCTGAGCTGTGCCAAGCAAGCAGTGGAGATGGGAGCTTGTGACTCCAGAGGTGTCCAGGTGTGGAACTCTCTTTATAGGAGTGTTTCTGAGTGGGTACAGGACAGCTCTGATTTTGGAGAGGTGAGAACAGACAGGTTGGGCCTAAACTCATCTCACCGAACTTGGCATTCAGAGTATCTCTGACAGGGCTGGTGTCACCCCAAGCTCCTTCATCACCCAGAAGACATGGCCACCTTCACAAGTCCTGTGTTAGGTCCATGATTAACCCCTGGGGGTGCCTCCCTCTCTCCACCACCAAACAGGAGAGGGACGGTCCCTCTGCTCCTCTGCTGTGTTTCCAACCCCACCGTTTGCCTCCACAGACCCTGACCCTCTCTGACCTGAAGCCGAAGCGAGGACCAGTGTCGGGTGGCACGCAGGTGACGATCACAGGCAACAACCTCAACGCTGGCAGCAACGTCATCGTGACCTTTGGGCGACAGCCCTGCCTCTTCTACAGGTACGGATGAGTCCTTCCTGCTGCTCGTGCCTGAAAAATGTCAATAATTAAAGTCAAGAGACTCCCGCAGCACTGTCACCCTGTCCCTCAAGTGCCTCCTTTGCCCGTGGCCATGTCTCTGCAGCAACAGGACTTGAGCATTCTGCACCATGCACAGCCTTGCTGGGCATGTTTTAGGGAGAGAGAATAGGATTTATTTCATTGTTTTGACTGGTATTTGATGTGCTTTTTCCCGTGGCCTCTTGTCAAATTTCAGTACAATTCTCCACGGTCCTGCGCTCTGCTACTTGCTCCGGGAGTGCGTCGTTTAAAAGATTCATTTTCATGTCCCCGCTTTAGTAGAGGTGACAAAGAAAATCTGACAACATCAGTTCTAAGTACTAAACCACCTCCCTTTTATCCCAGAACAGTCCTGTAGCGCCAAGAAATGGATGATTTGCAACATTTTAGCTCTGGGTTGGCTCCTGTTCAATTGCGCTTCAGAGAGGCTTAATGTCAGTGTTACCTGCTGGATGTTCCTTGATCCCTGTGAGAATGAGCCTGAATCCCATTCCCAGGGGCTCCCGCAGCTCAAAACTACCCAGGGCAACACATTTTGCTGCCAGTATTGATGGGGGCTGAAGATGAAGTTGGCACATTTCTCCCAAATATGTCCTTGGCAGAGGAAGGGCTCATTCACAGGGGACCTGGGACCACTGCCCTGGGGCAATGCTCTTCCCTCTCCTGGCTGTGGGGATCCTTTTTAGCTGCCTGTCATGACTCTGGAGCGATCCAGCATCCAAAATTCTGCAGGCTGAAGTCACAGCTTGTGATTTGACATGCCAAGTGGGAGCCACAGCTGCTTGGAGATGCTCACTGGAGAGACTGGGGGATTTTAGGAGGGATTGAGCATTGTCTTTTGGGGAAATTTAGAGGGCATCTGGGGGTGCAGTCTGTGAAGGTCACTTACACCCCCATTTTAGGGGTATAAGATGTGGCTGCGTCACAAATTACAGGTCTGGAGAGGCTGAGGATATTTGGTGCTCGGAGTTTTGACTCATTTTGAAAGGAGTGCAGACCTGGAGCTGGTTTTGAGCCCTGCCAAAAAGGAAAGGTTTATGCAGAATCCTCTTTAAATATAATCATAAAATGCTTCCCACTGTATTAGCACTTCCAAAGGTCCCAGGCATGCTGCAAACTTCACTTAAACAAGGCTTACAGTTCTAATGCAAAATAAACTTTATGATCCCAGACTGCAAAGCTGAGGTGCAAACACCCCTTTTATGAGCTGCTGCTGCTGCACATGTCTGCAGGCAGGAAGGAAACATCCATCAAATATTTAATCACAGAGAAATACTTCTGGAGAGAGGCCTGCTTTGGATTGCCCTTGGGGTTCAGATTTTGCTCTGAGGCCTGAGACATGAAGGTTCTTGTGGTTTTATTTAAACCAGAGAAAAGGCAACGCCACTTCCTCAGACACTGCTACGGGAACATAAATGGTTCACGCTGAGTTTCATCTCTTCAGTGCATAGGTTTAATCACAGGACACAAGAAAAAGTCCTTGGGCTCTTTTTGGCACCATTTTGCTGCTGGTAACACCTGGTTCACTTTTACTTTCTCCTCCTCCCAGGAGATCCACCAAGCACATTGTCTGTAACACCACAGCCTCCTATGAAGGCTTTGAGAAGGTGAAGGTGTCTGTGAGAGTGGACAAGGCCAAGATCCATCAGGAGTTGCACTATGAATATGTAGAGGATCCCACCATCCTGAGGATCGAGCCTGAGTGGAGCATCTTCAGGTGAGCATCCCATGGGAATCCCTTCCCACGGTTTCCTAATGCAGCCCTGCTGTGATAACTTTGGTCCTTGGTGCAGAAAAGTGCTTTCCAAGCATTGTGTCCACCAAGAATTTGTGCAGAGATATTTCCCAGAGTCAAATAGATCCCTTGGGGTGGATTAGAATGAAACAACACTGAATGATTTGTGTTTGTGTGTGTGTGTATATATATATATATGTATATGGGTTTATTATAGAACAATTTGGTTGCAGAGGAAAGCAGGTATGTGGCCATTTTGGTTGTTATTATCTATAGTAATATGAAAATGTAAAAGCTAATATTATCACCTATGAAAATGCCTAAGAAAGAGAAGGAAGGGATAAGAGTAGAAAGATCACACCACCTGTAGCCTTTTCAATGAGTCTTGGTTGCTGCAATTTCAATGTCTGTTAGTTGAAGTGATGGTCACAGATTAGATTCATCAGATGCTGAACAAAATCCCCAGAACACAACTCTGTCTCTCAGGTTCAGGTGGGAATGCCCAGGAACCTCCCCTGGGGGGGGAGTTTGCACTGGATGATGGAGTGTTGTGGATCAAGGACACCTGGATGATGGAATGTTCTGGATCACTGGACACTTTGACACCTTCTAAGGTGACACAGCTGCCTCTTGCACCAGCCCAGCTGAGCCCATTGTGTCCCACCAGAGTGAACACCTTCAGGCTCTGTGTGAATGTCCCGGCACTGCCCAGACAGGGGAATTATCACAGCTGAGTTCACTTGACAAGGACACAGAGACAAAGTCCTCAGGATTCTCTCCTTCCTTATCAGGTCCAACAGCAGCTGCAGCCTGAGCTGGGCTGTGCTCGCCCTCGGCACCTGGGCAGGTGTTTGCACATTGGCAGCTTCCCCGCAATGTCTGAGCCACCAACATCCCAGTGTCTCTTCCAGTGTGACATTCTTCTCCCTAGACTTGGGAGGATTGGACAAAAGCATCCCTTTTATCTCATCCCACGTTCCCTCCACACTCCAAATTCTGTTTGTGGGTGTATTTGGGGAGGGGTGCCTTCGGTGGTCGCAGAGGAGCAGCTGCTTCTTTGCAGTTTGCCCCAGCGGGAAAAATCCTTCCATGATTTTAGCAATGTTTGAGCCATGAACCATTTCAGTCTCTCACAGCTTGCAAGCTGTGATTCTTACATTTCCTGCAGCCTTCTTGGACTTGATGGCTCAGGACTAAGCACTGCCTGTTGGGCCATGGTGCCTGAAAGCCCCAGGGCTCCGTCCTGAGATGAAACACAACAGGAGCCCTGCTCCCTGCCCTATCCAAGAGCTTTTCTCCTCATTAGGGATCCCTTTTTCTCTTCACCCCCTTGATGCTGCTCTGCTGAATCCACAGGGTTCACATGAAGCTGCCTGAGAGCAGCGCTTGCCCTGCTTGTGGATGGCACCAAAGTGATACCCAGACTCTCAGAAGCCTGCAGAAATGGCCTCGGGAAGGGAGAAAATGGTCATTAAATGCACTGGTATTTCCTTTAAAAGATACAAAATAGGGAATCTTAGTCTCCCCTCATTCATCCATGGCAGCTCTCTGCTTCTCTGTCAAACTGGACAGATTGGAGTCTCTGGGGATTAGGAGCAGGGCTTGTAAATCCCCCCAGTTCAGCTCCCATCCCAAAGATGTTTCCACAAATCAATTAGTGCCTTTAATTACCGTGAGGGAATTTACTGATTTAGCCGGATTGAGTCTTTGCACACTGGGCTTGAAGCTTTAGTGTCAGGATTTTCCATTTGGGGCTTTTATTTTCAGTCAGAGTCCAGGTTATCAGTGAAATGAGAAATCACTTTATTCCCTTATAAAGTGAGTTCAGTGCCGCTTAAAAGGTGCAAGATTGACAGCCTAGGAGAGTGAATTCCCGAATATCCTGCAGCACAGGGACCTTCCCCCATCTGAAGAATCAGCCAAGGACATGCCTCAGATGTGTTGGCAAAGTTTTGCCCAGCCTGGAGGTGCAGGAACACTGTGCCCCATGGCTTTATGGATGGGATCTCCCTTCCCAGCTCCCAGAATAATGGGAATTAAGGTGAGGTGCTCACCAGTTTATCTGTGGGGCGTGCAGCTCTTAGGATGGATGGCTGGGATTCCACCTGTCTCATCACTCATGGAATAATGAAGGTTGGAAAAGATCTCTAAGATCACTGAGTCCAATTGTTGTCCCAGCACTGCCATGTTCACCTCTAAAATGTGTCCCCAAGTGACACATCCAAACACCTTTTGAACGTTTCTGGGGTTGGAGCACTTTTGGGTACAACCTCTCCCCTTTGCTTTCCTCATCTGAAATCAGAAACCATCAACTATCAGATGCCTCACTTTAACCAGACCCACCCAATTTCATCCTCTTTCTTATGCACTTTTGAGTCACTCCAAAGGAGCACAGCCTTGGAGAGAGAAAATGGAATATCCAGGTTTACCATGGGGGTTCAGGGACAATTTTAGGTCCTATAAACTGTGGGGCTGAGCTGATCCCAAGCACAGATGATTGCTACTAAACCAGCTTTGCAAACCAGCGAATGAATGTACCAAGCCAGGCTTAAAACCTTTCCAAGGGCCATTTTTCAAGACAATAAAGAAAAGATTACTGCTAATTTACTTCCATAGCCAAAAAAAAGGAGTCACGCTGAGCTGGCAAGTAAATAAAATTTTATGAGGCTCCATTAATACTTTTGATCTGGGTTTGATTTGACTTACGTCCAGCAATTACCTGAGTCTGAAGGCAGAAAATGATACTCAGGGTCTTTTGAGGCAATAATGAGTTAAATTCAGAGAGCTTTTGGCACCTCTGTTATTTTGCTGGGCAGCAGCAGGTCTCCAGGCTCTGCTCCCACCTGACTGAGCTTCCAGCTGCAGGCACAAATGCCAATGGCTGGTGATTTTCAAGGCAAGGAACAGTTTTATTTACTTTATTTTCAAGCCAGAGAGGGCTTGGGGGTGATTTTATGTCTTCAGCAAACAAAACTGCTTTGCCTTTTTTCTTTCCCTCTCTCTGATCAGGTGCTGCGTTTAATACCTGTGGTCTGAGCCTGCAAGTTCAGATTCCAAACCAAATACAGGATTTTTAACATGCGGGTTTAAAACTGTGTGCACAGACTTGGTTGATTAAATAGAAGGATTTTTGTTTATATAGACACTCTCACGTACCTGTAGGTGTGTTCACACATTGGATATGACTGGAACATGAAAAATTTGCAGCAGAGTAAAGATACAAAATCCCTTCTAGTTTGAATCAGCAGTGATTCATTATATTAGTAATTATTTTATTATGAAATCATATAATACTAGCTATAAAAACAATGTTTATTATTATTATTATTATTATTATTATTATTATTATTATTATAAAGGCTCAGAACCAAAATCCAGAAGATCCAGGACAGTGGAGAAAGAACAACTTGATTTATGCACTTCTGGTTTTTGGTGAACGAGCTCTCCCTGGATGATGATTTCAGGAATACTTACTAAGAAGCTGAATTTTGGGGAGAGGATATTTTTTTCCTGTAAGGCAGGGAAGGGAAGGTATCTTGTAAGCAGATGTGTGACTTCAGAAGGATCCCCTGTGCATTCAAGGAAAATCATCCAAGCAGATCTTATGGAAAGAGCAAAATGTGGGTTTGCCCCTCAAAATTTACTTAAAAATTTCCCGTCACAGTTGATTTCAGAGAAAAAACTAGAGATACTCTGCAAAACTCAAGGTCAAATGTTGCCCTGACCATGGAACAGTCCAGTCCTTGAATGAAAGACCAGGAGGAGCCTCCCAGAGAAATGTCCCAGGAGTATCTGCTGAAACTGGGGTCGTGCCAATTCTCTTTGGATAAACCAAAACTGTTTGGTTTGTCAGTGTGGGTGCAACTGGAGGGGTGGAGCACAGGTCACCCAAACCTGACAGCTATTTGCATTCATTCCTGCCTCCCCAGCTGATTAATAATGGAAGATAAATGAGGAACACTGAAAACAAAGGTCAGAAATGGGGGAGATTTGTTGCCTTCTTCCTCGTGGAGTGTTTATTCTCTGGTGTTGTCTCATTTATAATGCACGTGTTTCACCTTTCCTGTACGTGTGGGTTTACCTGGAGGCAGGAAATGGATTCTGAGCTTTCTTTTCACAATCCCATCGATTTTCACGTGGCCTCCCATTCCCAGCAGGAAATAAATTGCATCCTGGGCAGTTTCCAAAGGAAGTTACAGAGGCAGGTGCTGAGACTGCTGAGAGCACTCCTCATCCTAGGAAACCCTCGGAGATGGGGCTGTCTGCTGATGGCATTTCCCCATCCTGTCCAGCCTCTGTGAGCCCTGACAGGGGAAGGTTTCTCTTTCTCGGATAAGACTTCTCCCTTCAGCCCTGCGTCACTTTGCCCCCACCTTGTGCTGCAGCAGCAGAGCTCACCCAGACAGATCAGAGCTGTTTTAATTTGGGATGGCCAAAGCTGCCTGTGGCGAGCCCTTCTCTTTAATGTGGTGCTCAGAGCCACCCCTGCTGAAGCCTGGGAACGTCCTCTGCAGTTTCCTTCCCCTCCATTCCCTGGAGTCCCACACTCAGCATCGCTGGCTGCAGCTGGAAGAGGCAAGGGAAAGGAGAGGAGGGCGTTTCTCAGAGCTCTTTCCGTGTGCTGACAGTGATTGCACGGAGTGAGGACAGCCCCAGCGACATCTCCCCATGAAAGTGAGACAATCCACCTGATGCTTGTGGGCTGTGGCTTGGAGGAGTTGGCTTTCTCAGGAAATTGGTGTTTGAGCAGGGGGACACAGAGAATGGGAATTTCTGGCCGTGTTGGATCCAGAGCTGATCTGCCTGGGCCACCACATGGAAACGAGGCCAGTGCCTTATGCACACCAAGGCTGAGGACTTTGGCTTGGTTTCTCCTCATTGCTGCAGGACTGAGCTCCCTGGTGGCACCAAAGGTGACATTATTGTATTCAGTGTAAGGTTTGGTGGCAGGTTTGATATGGGGCTATAGACCTCATCCAAGGTAGCCCTAAATCCTCGAGAGCTGTTTCCATGGGACATCATGAATTAAAATGTTAAATCCCATGTTAAATCTGCACTGTTCTTCTCATCACCAAAGCTTGTAATTGCTGAGTCCTGACAAAGAAAACCACCCAGAGGCAGCTTGACATGGCATTTTTAGCGTTTGTCTTTACTTTTTTCTCCCCTCATGAATGAATGAAAAATTATTTGTTTTGTTCTTCCTCCCCTCCCTACGAGACTGCAAGACATGGTCAGATATTTTGCAACGAGCATTTAGGAGCACAGATCACCCATGGCTGGTGTGATGAGTTCTGACATTTATTAACTGGGTCCATTCTTTAATTCCATTTCTTATTCTCCAGTGGCAACACTCCCATTGCCGTGTGGGGAACTCATCTGGACCTCATCCAAAACCCTCAGATCCGGGCAAAGCACGGCGGAAAGGAGCACGTCAACGTGAGTATGACTGCAGAGCTGGGGAGGGGATGTGCCACGGTGAGGACAGGGACTGACTGGCAGCTCTGGAGCTTGAAATCTCCTACTGCAGCCCAAAAAGAGGGCATGACTTGTTTCCAGAACATTATCTCATGCCTGAAGGACACACAAAATCAAAATGGTTTTTGGCAGGGCTGGAACCAAAATTTGGAGTCTTCTGAGACCTACACCTTTGTCTTTGGCTCTCCAGTTTGCTGGGACTCATATTGGGTAACCTGATATCCCAACTGGAATCCTGAGCACAGCTGAGCATGCACTGCACCAATGCTTTTGGAGAAACACCCCGAGTGTGAGATCCAATTGCAGGGTGGTAGCGAGGTTATGACTAATCTGTGCTGTGCAAAAAATAAGGGAAGAAACTTCTATTTCCAGAAGGAAATGAAGTCAGGGAAAGATGCTGACACTGGCAACCCCAGAGGCTGAGCCCTCTCAAGAGGTACAGGATGCCCAGGTGAAGTGCAAACACACCTGCCCCAGAACTGTGAGGTGCAGAACGGCACAGAGATGACCTGCCAGGCTCCATATTTCCCATAACCACTCCAGCAGTCTCTTTCCCCAGAACTGTGAGGTACAGAACAGCACAGGGATGACCTGCCAGGCTCCATATTTCCCATAAACATTCCGTGTGTTGGGTCTCTTTCCCCAGAACTGTGAGGCAGACCAGCACAGAGATGACCTGCCAGGCTCCATATTTCCCATAACCACTCGTGTTGGCTCTCTTTCCCCAGAACTGTGAGGTGCAGAACAGCACAGGGATGACCTGCCAGGCTCCATATTTCCCATAACCACTCGTGTTCGATCTCTTTCCCCAGAACTGTGAGGTGCAGAACAGCACAGAGATGACCTGCCAGGCCCCAGCACTGGCTGTGGACCCCAATCACCAGTCAGAGCTCGCCGAGCGCCCCGAGGAGTTTGGCTTCATCCTTGACAATGTGCAGTCCCTGCTGATCCTCAACAAAACCAACTTCACCTACTATCCCAACCCAATCTTCGAGGTTTTCAATCCCTCCGGGATCCTGGAGTTGAAGCCAGGAAGTCCCATCATCTTGAAGGTGAGATGGGGACCAAGGACCGGGTGAGGAAGGACAAACAAATTCTGCCTCTCTGTGCCTGCCAGCAACCCCATAAATCATCCTGACTGCATCCCAGAAATTTCCTCCATTCCTTGCCCCATATGGAACCATATCAGAGTCATCATCAGCAAACGCTGCCCACCCATAACTAAAAAATATAAACTCCTGATGTGGGTTCCTGTGTGCAGTTGAAATTTGTACCCACTGCCGCTGACCAGAGAACATTTTCTACCTTGCAGTGGGGCTGACAGTTAAATACCCATCTCTGTTTCATTCCTTGGACATTCAGGACCTCCCTCTCACCCCTGTTTAAACCCAAACCAGTCCTTTGCCATTTCTGTAAACTGCACGGCAGTACAGAGAAGGAATTTTATGATGGAACATTTCTGTATCAGTATTTTTACATGGTGAATATGCAAAGAAATGATTGTGCCTTCGGAATGTTTTTTGCCTGTTTGGAAAAGGGTCTGACTTACATGCCTGACTAAGTTTAGTGAGGGCTTTATTGTGCAGGACTGAGATGGAACATTTCTCCTTCAGTTCCAGACAGGGAGGAGCAGGACAGGCTGTTGAGGCTGATTTGAGTCTGTAGCCACTCATGCTGTTCCCTGCATGACTCTCTAAATTGGCTTTTCCTCTCTGTGTTAACAAATGGTGAACTACAAATGTCATAATCGAATCATGTTTAGGTTGGAAGGGACATTAAAGACCATCTCAGTCCAACCCCCTGCCATGGGCAGGGATACCTTCCATTGGACCAGGCTGCTCCAAACCCTGTCCAACCTGGCCTGGAACAGTGTCAGGGATCAGCCTTCCACACCTATCAAATGCAAAATCAACACTTGTATCCCAGGAATCAACCAGATGGGGAAAGAAAACTCTTTCCTGATATTCATTTGGTTATTTTGGGGTGTGATATTCCTTTCTGTGCAGGGCAAGAATCTGATCCCACCGGTGGCAGGAGGGAATGCCAAACTGAACTACACCGTTCTGGTTGGGGAGAAGCCTTGTGCGGTGACCGTGTCAGACGTGCAGCTCCTCTGTGAGTCCCCAAACCTCATTGGAAGGCACAAGGTGATGGTAAGTGGGGCCTGACCCTCAGCCTCTGCTCCCTGGGTGGCTTGGGAGGGCACAGCAGTGCAGGAGAGCTGGCAGAGATCTCCAAGGGTTTTGCATCACCATTTGCCTCCCCAGGAACATCAGGGCCCCTTTTTGGTATAATATCCTCACCAAGGGTAGCTTGGAAAAGTAGAACAGTGGAAAAGTGACCTGGAGATCTCTGTGGATGGTGGGAAACCTTTCATGATCAAACCCCAGCAGGAGAGTTTGCCTCTCTTCTGGTTTTGTATGAACAGTATGAACCCCTGATGCTCATGTGAGATCATATCTGTAACACATTCTTACATGACATTTTTAAATTCAGCACAGTCTCCATCACTTACTGACATGCTGGTGACTAAAATTTGCCTTTACGTAGTAGGGAAAAAAAAACAAAAATAGCAGGATATGGACAATAGTGTGACTGGACTTTGAAGTTTTGACATCTATAAAACTTAGTGTGCTCCTGCATATCCTTCCTGGAACCTGTGAAGAATGGACCTGGTGATTACATCAGAGGGAGCTTCTCCTCCTCTTGCCGTTTATTTATTTACTCCTTTTTTTACTTTCCTCTCAATAATTTGAATTCCTTGATGCTGTTGCTTGATAAACAGCATATCAGCAAACACCCTGGAGTTGTAGCAAGCTGTGGGTGGGAGCGACAAAAGCTGACAACTGACATCAATGTTTCTCATTCCTTGTGAACAACTTTTTTCCCAGCTCTCTCTTGCACCCCCCCAAAGCTATATCTGTCACTCATTTATTTATTTATTTGTATGCAGTGAGACTCAGAGAGATTGATAGAGTCTTTAAAAAGATTTTTCTGGGAACTTTTAGGAAGCAGAGTTTAGGATGACCATTTTGGGTCTAGCTTGTGGCTGCTGCTGGGATTCCTTGTAGTGACCACTTAACTTCTCTGTGCCAGAGTTTGTCATTTGGAAAATAGAGGTAATAATCCTTTCCAGCCATGCAAATACACCGTGACTCTCAATTCATTGCAAAGCACATTAAAGACACTCCAAGTGGAGCAATAATGAAGTGAGAGATTTTCTCTGTGTGAAAACCAAAGCTTTTGAGCACGGCAATAAATGTTCCCTGTCATTTTCATGGGTATAATTAAACATATGGTTAGTCAGAGACGGACAAAGCCAATCCTGGGGAGAGAAAACTCAAAGCCAGGTGAGTAATAATCAACCCCTGGGGATCCAAAACGATGGACATCTGGCCAGGTTGTACTAATTGGGAAGATTCCCCTGCTCCTGCAGCTTGGAACACATTTAAGTGAAACCAAAGATTAAGAAACAATCCCTTTTTGAGGATGCTGGTCAAACGAGGGATACTGCTGGGAAGGTGAGGGAGGTGCTCAAGGATGGGCTCTGCACCTGGAACCAGGACTGGAAAATGTCTCCTCCAGCACGGCACAGCATCTCCTCTGCTCAGGCTGGGATCAAATGCATCCCCGTGTTTCACACAAACACCTCTTTGATGGCCAGGGTAATTGACAGGTAGTTCATCCTCCTCCTGATTCTGCCAGAGATTTGCTGTGTGACCTTGAGGAAATTGTTGAACAAACCTTTTCTTGCAAAGTGAGGTGGCCACGATCTGAGAGGGGGCCGTGGGAGTGAATCAACCATCGCAACAGAGATTATTTCTAAGGGAAGGAGCAGTGGAAATGACACACATTGATGTCAACACGCTTTTGATCAGGTTCAGCTGTCTTTTACACAATGACAGAGTTAGGTATTTGAAAAAAATAACAAAGAAATAAAAGGCCTGAGCAATGGTTTAAAAGAGGATTGACTAAAACTCAGGGGCAAAGTTTTTCCAAAGAAAAGAAAGGGATGTGTAGAAGATCCACGAGGGGCTACACCAGAGAAGGTCTGCAGGGAAGATGTGGAATACATTTGAAGGGTTGCTGGTATCTGATGCAGTCTAGAAAGTCACACCAGACTCTGCATAATGAATGGAGAGAGAGTCAAATGGAGCAGCTGAAGTTCAGGGCATGATTCATGTCATCCTCCCTAAGAGATAATTTCATTTGGCCAGGACAAACTTGCACCAGAAAAGACACTTCAGAACTCCTGAAATCCTACAGGTGGCCACTAAGACTGTGTTGGAGAAAACTGGGCTCTGACACGGAGCCCATTTGGAACATTTAGTGTAGTTTAGAACAAATTCGTGATTAATAGTCTTAACAGGTGGCCAAGCTGTTGTTTAGTAATATGGTGAGTCCTTGTTTATTCTTCTGGAAGGTAAAAATAGCTTCCTCCAGAACAACTTGGTGGCCCAAGAAGTAAAGTAGGGCTATATCTACACATTTTCTTATGTTTCTTTTAAATGCTCACAACAGCACTGCAGCCTCATAGACTTTCTTCTTCAACAGACAGATTCCCTCAGATCACGGCAGTTTCACTTGCGGATTGTGAGATCTTCCCAGTGATGAAACCACTTTTAAAGAGGAGTACACTGGGCCTAACTTTGAACACTTGCCTTTTGGAGCTTAGATCCCCCTGTCATTAATGGAGAGAAATGGGAACTTCTGCCGCAAAAACGTCTCATCCCAAGGTCAAAAGCTGTCAGAAGCAGCTCACATAAATCACATCCTGAAAGCAGTTTTTCTCTTTGTTGACTCTGGAATTGTGCTGCAGTGTCTAACTCGGATGTGCACGTGGAATATTTAGTGAGAGAAGTCCCACCCATGGAGATGGGCTGTTCTTCCAGCTTTGAGGATGGACCTGCACTGGGGTTTGGGACTGGGCTTGTTTGAGTCTAGTCTGATATTCCTTGAATGGGCTTGTCTGACTGCAGGGCTTGGAGAAAGAGAAAATGGAACAGAATGAATCTATTTGTAGATCCACTGACAGGAAGGAAAGCGTGTGAGCTGGTGAGCAAATTCTACTGGGAGGATTTGGGGCAGTGGCCTTGGGCAAAAGGGAACAATTTTCAGAGTGTGGATTAGGATGTGAGTTTGGCAGTTTGTCTGCCCAGCTGAGCAGGCCACATTCCAACACCAAGCCTCAAAATTTATAAGTGAGTTGGACCTTGTATTTTGAAATAGGTGGGGAAATTTGTTACCGCTGCATCTCCAGCGAAGGGTCTGAGGTTCCTTGGCCACTGAAAACACTCTACAAGCCATCAGTGTCATGGTACCAAATGGTCATCTTGAAACTCTCTTGCCTGATCAGATGAGTTTAGGATTGGTTTTGTTTCTCATTGTGGACATTTTATCTCTCTAGACCCCATCCTAAAAAGGCATGAGGCGACTTTGTTGATGGAAATTAGCTATTTTCAGGCATTCACACTTGTCTTGTCCATGGCATGAGGGTTGTAGTTGTGTCTCCTTGGCCAGGGCCCACTGAGGAGCAGCCTACACCTGGTGGTAGAGCAAAACAACCATCTTCCCTGAGGTTGTAACTGGGACTGGAATAATTTCTAGGAGAGGGTGAGGTGACAGAGATTCGTGTCCCCAGAAAGGGTTGGGGGGGAGAGCACCTGGGAAAATTCATCAATTCATGCTTCTGCTTCACAGTCTCTTCTCCTGGCTCCAGCTGGGCCAGTTTCTTCCTCCTGCAGCCCAGAGAGGAAGCCTGACGTGTGCCTGAGCTGAGATATGAAAAGCCCTGGGCTTAATATGTGTCCAGGCAGGCTGAAGACAAACTGAGTAACAGAGAGCCAGAGGGATGAAGGACAAGGCTGACCACCAGGCTGGGATGTGGGGGAGAAACACGAGGAAATGTGAGGGACAACTCCTCCCAAAGGAGGAAGAAAGCAGTTTAATTGCACTCTGCAGTGGTCCCACTTGCAATGGGAGCAGGAAACACTCAGCCCTGGGGTCCTGACTGCAGTTCTGCCTGGCAGATTTTGCCCTTTGTGCAGTGCCAGCTGTCCCTCTCTGGGACACAGCTCAGCTGGGGTGAAGTGATGGGGCTCATCATCCTTCAAGCTCCTTGCATGGCATCTTCCCTGCTTTCTGCTGACCTATACATGGCGTTCCCAAACCACAGCACAGTCATGGAAGCCTTTTTATACTTCAGGCCAGTCAGGACAGCTTTTCTCCCACCACTCAAGCTCTGCCTATTCTACAAATAGCCTTGCAGTAGCCTGAAGCTGGTGGTATCCGATGGGACTCCTGTTGGGAGTGGTGTTCATGTTGTAAAATTAGGCTCTAAGGGACTTTCTTCAGCAGAACATTTTGTTGGGCTTGCAGCAGGAATGCTTGCAGGGTTTTCTCTGGTTGTTAAAAGCAAGGCCCTTGGCACAGCAGCTTCTTCCAGAGGCTGGAAGCAGCTCTGGGAACCTCTGGAAGTAGGTGGAGAACAAAAAGTGGTGTTCAACTCCTGCTGGTGAGCATCTGCAGTCACCCTGACAATGTATGGCTAAGAAGGGGGATGTAAAGAGCATGGGCCTGGCTTTATGGGGTTGGGGGTGGTTTTGTTTTTTTTACTGTCCCAGAGGCTTCTAAGTATGGTTTTATCTGGTGGAAGGGTCAAAAGAAAATATTGACTCTGATTTCTGCAGTCCCACTGTCCTGATGGGGTCAGGTGTCCCCTGCCCCATGGTGGGGTTAGGACCCATCAGACCATAACCATGAGCTCTGTGTTCTGTGTGTATTTTGGGACCAAGTGACATCACTGCCCTGTACAACACATCAGGACGAGGAATGAAGAATCCAGAATGAAATCCAAATTGACACTGAGAAATTGTGACTGGTGACTTGTCTCACCACAAGTCCTTTTTTTGTTGGGTTCACGGTCACTCTGCCAACAGAGGTGATTCTAGCTGTCATCCCAGGTGTTTTTAAGCTGTTCCATATCCAAATACCTCCTCTTTTGGCTTGGGAGACAAGAGGATGTCACCATTCACCCTCAGCTGGGGACACGGTGGAGTTCCTCTGTGTTCCTACTTGCTTGACCACTTCAGTGCAGCTCTTTGCTGCTTTCCCTCCAGGCTCGCGTGGGAGGAATGGAATTCTCCCCAGGGATGGTCTACATCTCCCCAGACAGCCCTCTCAGCTTGCCAGCCATCGTCAGCATCGCGGTGGCCGGAGGGCTGCTCATCATCTTCATCGTGGCCGTGCTGATCGCCTACAAGCGCAAGTCCCGGGAGAGCGACCTCACCCTGAAGCGCCTGCAGATGCAGATGGACAACCTGGAGTCCAGGGTGGCCCTGGAGTGCAAAGAAGGTAGGATGAGAAAGGAAGGATGACACCGTGTCACCGTTGGTAGGAGAGAGCCATCCAGGCACAAAGCTTTGAGCCAAAATGCCACAGTGGTGTGGCTCAAGCCTGGATCTAATCTGGCTTTGTGTCTTTTCCCTGAGACTTTCTCCGCCCTGTCCTAACTGGATTTGATAATTCAAAGTCCACAGAAAGCCTTGGCACGTGTCCCTGGGGAAGGGCTGTGTTGTGGGAAAGGTGACACTGCTCTTGCCCCCCTTCTTCCTCTCCAAATGTCGCTTCTCGTTATTCTCTTGCATGTGGGTCTGGGGGCCATTCTCATTCTGGTGAGGGTGATCTGGATTTGCACTGCCCCAGGAGTTGTTCTGTTTTTGTGCCAGCCTTTGCAGAGCTGCAGACAGATATCCACGAGCTGACGAGTGACCTGGACGGAGCCGGGATCCCTTTCCTCGACTACCGAACCTACACGATGAGAGTGCTTTTCCCTGGCATCGAAGATCATCCAGTCCTCAGGGATTTGGAGGTAAAACAAAAACATTTCCTGTGTCTGGCTCCTTTCATGCCTCCCTGTGCAGTCCTGAATTCCAGGGATTCTGTGTCAGTGGTGGGGACATGACACCTTGATTGTGCTGTGTCCTGCTTGGGGTGAAACAGGTCTTCATTAAAAAATCTGGGTTGAAAGTGGAAATGTTTGCTTTTATCTTAGATCATACTCGATCATAAAATCATTTAGGTTGTAAAAGACCTCTGAGATCTTCGATTCCAATCATCAACCCAATGCTGCCAATTCCATCACCAAACTATGTCCCCAAGTGCCACATCCACACACTTTTTGAACACTTCTAGGGATTGTGACCCCACCGCTCCCCTGGGCAGCTTGTTCCAGCTCCTGATCACCCTTTCAATGAAGAAATTTTTCATAATAGCCAATCTAAACCTCCTCTGGCACAACTTTAAGGCTGTTTCCTCTCATCCTGTCACTTGTTACCTGTTAAATTCTGTTTGATCGCTCACTTATTTGGAAGACTCTCATAAATCCATATGCATTAGGTCTACTCAATTAAGCTTCTCTTTGGCCTTAACCCTTCTGTGGCTTGATCTTTAAACTGGGTTTAGTATTTTCTGCCATGCAGGGGCAAGGAAAAACAGTTGTGTGACAGAGGAGCATGTTTGCCTGTCTCATCCAGCTTTGCATGACCCTCACACTACCAAAAGTCCAGGTTTTTTTGTGGCAACCCCTATAAAAATGAGCTCCTGTCACTGTTCACCTTTGCTGCCCTCTGGTTTGCAGTGAGATCAGAAAACCACAGTGTCAGTCCATCCATGCCCTGCCCACATCTTCCTCCTCCACCCCAACTCTCTGGACGGAGAGGACAGTGACACATTGCCCACAAATCTTGGGGTCTACACATAGCCTGTGTTACCTGAGTGGTGACAGGAGTTTGATGGGAGCCAGGTGAGGTCTGCCAGGCTAAAATCTGCTCCAGGCTCTGGCAGATGGACAGGCCCTGCTCTAGGAATACCTGGGCTGGGGAATCAGGAGCTACACCATGGCCAAGGTGTTGGCTGAGCTCTCTGCAAAGCCTTGGCAGGCTCTGAGCTTCAGAGAGGCTCTGGCATGGGCCTGGGAGATTGCTGGAGGCCAGGACTGGGCTTGGTTGGCAGGAAGGAGGAGCAGGAGCTGGCACAGGCAGGGCCACGCTTGGCTGGCTGTGTAATCAGAGATGCCTGCTCAGCTTCGCTCCTGCCGTTCGGAAGAGCCAAAATTCATCCAACTGTGTGGAGAGAGCCATTCCAAAACCTGATCTGTCAGCTAGGAGGGCTTGTGGGACTGGGTAGGAGGCTTAGTTACACATAGCTACCATACAGATTTGGGGTGAGGTCGAGTGGCCCCCAGCTGCCTTCCCTCGGGATGAGCATCTCCAACAGACGAACAGGAGAAACAAGGGGTGCTGGATCTGCCTCTCACATGTGTGTGCACACAGAAACACTCCCGCCATCCCCACAGCCAACTGCAATCCCCACGTTCATTAACCCTGGCTAGCTAATCACAGAACTGCATCTGACCCCTGCAGATGCCTTAGCAGGGATGCTCCCCTATGTAGATAGGCACTGAGCTGATATTTCAGTCCAACACCTTTGATCTCTTCTCCCTTTCATTCCATTCTTTTTTCCCCCTTAATCCTTTGTAAAACTCCACCAGCTCTCTCAGTGTCAACATCTTTGGCTACCAATGTGAAAGCAGCTCCCATTCTGCTCCCTTCTCTGTCGCACCCAGAAGGAATTGCTGTTTATTGCAAAAGGCCCCAGCACAGATCCCACAGTGAGAAGGTCTTACTTATTTCCAGTTCATTTGCTAATTAACTGCTTCCAGATGCAGCACAAAACACTTTTCTTGTTATTTTGTTTTAATTCTCCATAATAACCCAGGGATAGACAATATTAAATGTTCAAGCAAGTGAGTTAAAAATAATTATTGGCGGGGTGGGTGGTGGTGGTTTGTAGGTTGGTTGGTTGTCTCAAGCTATTTAGGAAGTAATTTATTTGCTGGATGCAAAAAGAGTCGAGAACTCTAATTTCCAGAATGAAAAAGTAATGACTCTATAAGGGGCCTTGCATAGCTTGGTTGTTTAAGCACGCCAACTTATTTTGCATTAAATTGCCAACTTTGGGTGGTTATTAATTCATATATGCCTTGGTGACATGTGTTGCTCTGTGGTGAGACCCTCCAGCTTCCAGGAAAGCTTTTTCTAGGACTGGAACAGCTTCAGCAACATGGAGAGATGAGTTTGGGGCTCTCTGTTTAGGTTCCATTAATGCCTAGAGCCAGAAGGGCCGAAAAGGCCACTGTGGAGCCCAGGCTCCAGCACTGAGGTCCTAAATTCTTCCATATAAAAATGAGGTCAGCAGCCTCTCACAGCTGAGAAATATGAGACTTATCAACCTCTCTGTCTCCAAACCACACCACCTCCCAAACCCAGGGCTTCTACAGCAGTGAGATCTCCAAGAAAGGTCCCAGCTCAGGGTGTCCTCTCACGCCGTCACCTGCCTTGCTCTTCAAACCAAGGCCCAGTTCCATGGTCACCATCTCAGCCACTGCCTCACTGCGTCTCTTCATCTCCTCAAAACCTCACCCCAGCCTCTCTTTCCCTTTCACTCTCCTGCTGCCTCTCCCAGCTCCCTGAAGCTGAACCCCAAACCTCTGTGAGCAGGTTTGAGAAAGAAGTTCTTTCAGGGATGCCCTGAAAATCTTTCATCTTTCCCTGTCTCATCTTGCAGGGATGAGAAAGAAGTTTTGGATGAAATTATACTAAGACTTCAGTCTGGCTAAAATAAAAATATAACGCGGCATGGTCACACAGTTAGGCACTAGCAATCCCTTTTGGATGTACTGTTCAGAGACGGAAATGCAGGATTGGAAAAAATAAACTGTGATGTGGCTGGAAGTCTTCTCAGGCTTCCTAATCATTAGATTATTTAAGGATTCTCTTCCTGTCTTTCGTTAGCTGGAGGAGCTGGAGGGATGAGAGCAGAGCGGTAAAAAAGGGAGGTCTGACAGTGGGAAAATGAAGGAGAGGGACAAACTCCCTTTCTTCTTGTGCAGGTCCCTGGCTATCGGCAGGAGAGGGTGGAGAAGGGCCTGAAGCTCTTTGCCCAGCTCATTAACAACAAGGTTTTCCTGCTGTCCTTCATCCGCACGCTGGAGTCGCAGCGCAGCTTCTCCATGCGCGACCGCGGCAACGTGGCCTCGCTGATCATGACGGTGCTGCAGAGCAAGCTGGAGTACGCCACTGACGTCCTCAAACAGCTCCTGGCTGACCTCATCGACAAAAACCTGGAGAGCAAGAACCACCCCAAGCTGCTGCTCCGCAGGTGAGAGCTCCTGGGTGTGGAGGGAGTCGGGCTGGGAGGGTTGTGCTCACATAAACACCACAATCGTCTTTGGAGATGTAGATCTTGCTCCATCTCCTCCCGATCTGAAAAGTAGTCAGTGATTAAAAATTACAGAACTAATCCACCTCTGGATTTTTGCATGGATTCTCCAGAAAGTTTCATAAGGACGGAAAAAGCTCAATCTTTATTTTGGACTTTTTGCATGCATAAAATGTTGATTTATGCTTTTGCTTCCTTTTAACCTGAAAACTCCAATCATGCTGTGTAGGATCTAAAATAATACCACATATGTTGTGTATTAAATCCATGGTGAGAGGATGTCAACTTCTTCCATCTCCTGCCTGGGACATGGAATTCTCACCTTTGCTTCTTGTGCCTGAGTTAACTATGGACACATGGAGAGTCTTCTGCTGTGTTGTGGGATCTCATTTCTCTCCCAGAGCTGGGAGTTTGTGGAAATCAGCAGAAGAGCAGGACAACAGAACTGGTTTCATACAGGGTACAAGCTTGGATTGGTGCTTCTTGGCCTGGTCTAAAGTCTAAACTTCACAGTTCTGTGGGAAACCCCAAATGAAGAATCCACTGCTCTGTAATTAATGTTCCCAGCCTAGGGAAGTGTTGCCTCTTCTCCCTTCAGGATTGTATGCATCTCCTTTTCACAGACTGAACCAACCCTCCTGATTCAAGGGCCCTAAATAAAATCAGGGTGAATCTTCTGGAGATGAGTGGCCTTTGCCACTGCTCAGAGCTGACTCTGAGGAGATGATTGCGATGGATGGCTTGGACAGGGCTGAGATCTCTGGTGCCTGCTGGGCTGGGAGTTTTTTCATCTGGCACATAGCCCATGGAGATCCAGCAAAAAGAGGAGCAGAAGGCACTTCCTGGCATTCAGGGCAGCGATGCCAGGGGCAGAGACTGGACTTTGCTCTGGTGTCAGTTGATTTACTGATGTGATTCAAGCCCTGCAGCCTGGCTGGTGACCAACCTCCAGCTGTCCCCAGGCTTCCTGGCTGTGCTTCTCCTCTGATCTCAATGGCACTCCTTCCAAATGCCTTCCCCCTTCATTTCCTCCTTTTTCTTCCCCTTTCTCCATCTCTTTGTCTTCCCTTGTTGCTCACTCCTGTCTCCTCCTAGGCAACCCTACCTTCCCTCTTTCTGCTTCTTCCATCTCTTTTCTAACTCTAGTCCTCTTTGCTGGAAATTAATTGTGGCCTTTGGAAGGAGTGAACAAAGAAAGCACATCCACTGTTCCAAACTTTGGAAACACAAGAAGTCACAGATGGAAGTTCTGCACTGAGCAGCACCAGAACAGAACATGTGAATATCTCAGAGCCTTGGGTCAGATGTTGGTGTGAGGTCCTCAGACAACTCTTTGGAGCAGCTGGATTCCACCTGATGCTTCCATTCCCTCCCCATGAGTCTGTGGAAGGGAATCTTTTGCAGTTTTGGAGGTGTTTGATGGAAGAAAGGAACTGGCAAAAATTATTTTCCCACCTCACCTGTGTCCGGTGTTCAACTGATGTGCCATCTATGGCCTCAAAGAGATTTTCAGGGCAAAGAACAACAGTAAGAACCTCTGTGTGGTTTTGGTGAAAGCCAGGACGAGGAGGACCCACTTTAATTCATCCATCCAGGGACTCCTCTTTTCCTTGACCACCAGTGCTTGTACTGGAGCCAACACAGATTTATCCAGTGCTCCTGATGTCCACTCCATATTTCCAGATCCTCGTGTAGGAAAAGCTCACCCTGAAGCCTCGGGATGGATTTTTGTTTGATAGAGAACAGAGTGCTCAAGGGCAGAAGGGTGAGCTCAGTGTATGTGCCACATTGACACATTGAGGAGTATAATCACTCCCAAATGCCAGGGAAATCAGCAGTGCCAGATAACTGTTCCCCAGGGACTTAGATCTGTCTCTCCTGAGTATTTATACAGCCTGCATGACATACGGCCTCGCTCCGAGCTCCTCAGATTTGATGGATTTATCCCTCCTGAGCTCTTTGGAGAAGATTCCCTCAAATGTTGTCAACTCCTTTTCGTTGTTGGAGAAACTGAAAAATAGGCATACAGGGATTTGCTGTCACAGGAGAATCAGCTGGGCAGCAAGGACTTTCCTGCAGGTTTCGTAAATCCAAAACTAAAACAGGGAACCTAGGACAGGCTAAATCCTGATGGTGCCATGCCAGACTTCCCACTGGACAGGAAGATGGACAAGGCCAGTATTTTGGTAGGACCAGCATGACGAACTCATTTCCAATTTGCTTTTTTCTCCCTGGTTGATTTTAGGACAGAGTCTGTGGCTGAGAAGATGCTCACCAATTGGTTCACCTTCCTCCTCTACAAGTTCCTCAAGGTAAGAGGAGCAGCATGCCAGAAAAAAACATCTCCTTTAATGCATTTCTCCTTGGTGAGGCTCAGCTGGGCTGAAACTTCCTAGATATAAAGTTAAAGGGGTGTTTTTGCCTCTGGAAGGAGGTCAGTGCCTAATAGGAGATGGGCTATTTTCTGATCCAGGGAGAACAAAGAGGCACACTTTGTTAGAGAGGCAACTTGTTGGTATTTCTCTGGTGCAGAGGTGGGATCTGAGAGTCAATGCTGAAATGGGGAGGATTTCAGAGCCTGGCTGAGACCTGTATGGAAAATGCTGCCCTTTTCTGAGCAGGCTGAGGTCTCCATCATGTGGTGACCCATATTTTCAGTGCACAGTGGATGGAGATCTCCTTCCACCCCAGCTCAGAGGCAGTACTGAGACGCAGCCCCAGGAAAGAACTTGAGTGGAAGAATTTGTGGCACCCCCTGAGCTCTCTCAATCCTCCTGGAGGGTCTCCTTGGGGTTTGTGTGGTAAAAAAAAAAGCATTTCAGTCTTTGAGACCTGCAGTGACTGCTGGGGAATCCAATTTCCCCTTGGGGAGCCACATTGAGCCACAAGAATCACGATTGCCAAGACACAATGTTCAGAGCCAGCCTTTTTGGAAGGAGCTGAGCTCTGAACCTCTCCCCCACTCCCACTGCAGCTGCTAAATATCCTCCCACCTCACAGCCTCATTTGGACAGAATAACCACCTCTGCCTGGCAATTCAAGGCTTTACAAATCAACCCCAATCCCCCCGAGCCTTCCCCAGGCACGACCAGTTCAAGGACGAGCACATGGGAAAGTTTTGAAGGTCCCTGGAAGGTAATTTCAGTGCCTTCAGTATCAGATCCCTGTTTTCAGCTGAAAGGAAAGGATATAAGGAGGTGACTCTCTAAAGAGCTGCTTTTATAATAGGCTTTTTTCACCCCACTCAGCTACTTGTCTTCTTGCCTTAGCCTGAACAGAGGCCTGATAAGGGCAGGAGACAGGCACACAGAAGCAATATGCTGCTGGCAGATAAGCTAATTAAGTGGGAGACAGGTGTAGGGACTGAAAAAGGGGCCACTTTGCTTCCGATTATTAACTTGTTTTCCCTGGGATTTACACCAGGAGAAAATGACCTCGCTCGTTGAGTCGGGACACAAGAGGAGAGGGCGAGGAGGGGAGGAAGAGGGGAGGGATGAAGGGGAAGGGAGGTAAGGGCAGGAGGCTTGGGGTGCGTGGCACTGACGGAGGGCAGCAAGGGAGGAAAAGTGTGGGAGGAGGAGAGCAGTGAGTGGGAATGATGAGGAGAAATTAGGGAGAGATGAGTTTTCTGTCCCAGCCTGGGGCTGCTTCTTGCTGTCCTGTGCTGGGCCCCACACATTTGTATCGCCCGACAGCTCCAGGGGCACATCTGGGCCCTGCTTGCCTCCAGCAGGAGAATGCTCAGGGTGTCTATGGGCTCTGTCCAGACTCCCAAAGTGAGGCACCAGCCATCATCTCCCTGGAAAACTCAATTCTGGGTCATCAGGGACCCATCCCACCACCTGCTCCACCAGGACAAAGCTCTGGTCTGGTGGCAATGGCTTGAAGAGCCCCAGCACTGCCAGGGAGCACTGACACCTTTGTCCCGTGGCAGGACGCTCACAGAATCACAGAATATCCTGAGTTAGAAAGGACTCACAAGGATCCAGTCCAGCTCCTGGTCCTGCACAGGACCATCCCCAAGGGTCACACCATGTGCCCAAGGGCTGGTTGCACTCTGTGGCAGTGCAGAGTCACCTCTATTTCTGTGCTGCTGGAACAGACTTGTTCTGAATCATGGATCTGTCATGGGCGGCTTGGGATGGCAAACCAAGGCAGTCCCTGGGGTGCTGTGTGGGTTGGATTCTCAGTTCTACCCTCCAGTCTCACCTCATGGTTGGTTCTGAATGATGGAACAGACTGGTCCTGAATGATGGATCTGTCATGGGCGGCTTGGGATGGCAAACCAAGGCAGTCCCTGGGATGCTGTGTGGGTTGGATTCTCAATTCTTTCACCTCATGGTTGGTTCTGAATGATGGAACAGACTGGTTCTGAATCATAGATCAGTCATGAGCAGTTTGGGACGGCAAACCAAGGCAGTCACTGGGGTGCTGTGTGGGTTGGATTCTCAGTTCTACCCTCCAGTTTCACCTCATGGTTGTCTTTCATCCCTGCAGGAGTGTGCCGGAGAACCTCTCTTCTCCCTTTTCTGTGCCATCAAGCAGCAGATGGAGAAGGGTCCCATCGACTCCATCACAGGGGAGGCGCGGTACTCACTGAGCGAGGACAAGCTCATCCGACAGCAGATCGATTACAAGACCCTGGTGAGTGCTGGGCACACCTTCCTGTGGCCTTGCCCAGAATCTTTTGCTTAAAGGGGATTTAGAGAGCAGAAGCCAATGATTGACCCTCTGGGATGATTTATTCTTGTATCCCAGCAGGAAGGCTGACTATTAAAATTAAAAATGTGTTTCTCCAATGAGGATTTCAACATCAAGAAATAGTCAGAGGTACAGAGTGCAGGGACCTACTAAGTTAGCTCTAGAGCTGGTGCAGCCATCCCTCTAGGGAAGGCACAAGTCAGAGGAAAAGGAACTTGATTTAAAGATTTCAAGGGAAAGAAAACTAATCCCTGTCACTGAGCCATTTGCTTCAAAATGGAATTGTCTGCATGGTGCAAGATACACGTTGCATATGTGCAGCTTTAGCTTCTGCTCTGAGATTACACCCTCTTCCCACTTGATTAAAGAGCATCAATTAAAGAGCATTAGATATCTCTTCTTAGTGTGTTTGTGGGCCTTCATTCTTTCCTGGATGCATTAAATCCACTGAGCTTCTAAGTCTCTGCTGGATGAAGAACACTTTCTAAGCCTTCAATGATCCTTGTAATTCTTTCTATTTCCCACGTCTTTGTTCTCAGAAAACCCCAACCCCAAATGTTAGGACAGTCAGAAGATGCTTTAAACTGATTAGATTATTTTATTTGCACTTTCAAATGAGGGATATTGATCTTACCTAGCTCCAGATACCTCTGAGAGCTGTGTCCAGTCACAGAATCATGGGATGGTTTGGGCTGGGCGGGACCTTAAAGATCATCTAGTTCCAACCCCAGTCAGTGTCAACTCCTTGACCTGTCTTAGACCTTAGCTCAGGTGGGCTGATGCTAGAAATTCCCACTTCTGTAACTCCAGTCTCGACTGAATCCAAGTCTGATTTAAGGCTCTGTGGCTTAAATAAAGCCACAGCTCTATTTTGCATATTAAAAACGTGACTTTCCTATTAAATTGGCAGAGCGGCGCTCCTCTGCTGTTACGTGTGGTTCTCTGAAAATTCAGAGGACTGATCACACGTGGAGAAAATGAGCAGAAGGGAGAAAAAAATGCAACCACAGAGCGATCACTTTCACCAAAGGAAATCCCCCCGATCCTTTTAGGCTTGATCTAAAGCAGCCAGCAAAGGGTAGTAATTATACATCAGGCTGAACAAAGCTCTCCTCTGCTGGCTTTGTGCTGTTTGATGATAATCAGCTCTCCCTCTTACATCTCAAGAGCAGACAAATATATCCCGATAGGAATCTCAGCAGATTTGCAGAGATCAACTCTGGTGAAGGAGATTAAGAAGAAGCAGAATAGGAATAGGATTGTTCTTCATTTCTGTTTCTCTGTATTTCTGTTTTATTTTGTCCTTCCTCCACCTTCCTTGAGCTGCCTGACATCTTTTATTAAAAATGTATAGTAATGAAATAAAGCCAGAACTGATTCAGTGGTTGCAATATGGGAATTCCCACAGAAAAGATGGAGAAAGACTGTTTACAGAGGCCTGGAGTGACAGGACAAGAGGGAATGACTTCAAACTGACAGAGAGTACGTTTAGATTGGAAATTAGAAAAAAAATCATCCCTGTGAGGATGGTGAGGCCTTGGCACAGGGTGCCCAGAGAAGCTGTGGCTCTCCCTAGATCTCTGGAAGTGTCCCAGGCCAGGCTGGACAGGACTTGGAGCAGCCTGGGACAGTGGAAGGTGTCCCTGCTCATGGCAGAGGGGTTGGAATGAGATGATTTTTAAGGTTCCTTCCAACCCAAACCATTCTACAATTCTATAATTCTCAGAAAGCTTTCCTATGCTTGGCTCTTTTTGGCGTCTTTCTCCTTTTTCTCCACCAAACCTCACTGCAAGCAAACCCCGTGGAACCTTCCAGCACAATCTGGAAGGGACAGAAGGATTTCTGTCCCTGGGTCAGAAACTGTAGAGATGTCCTGATCTAGGGAAAAACCACTCCAACTCAGAGGCAGAGTCACCATGTGAGTAATTGTAACTGTGCCTTCATTATTGAAATGCCCTTAATCTGTGGTGGAGATCAGGGCTTAGCAGAGCTGAGCTTTGCATGGATACAGACACTTAGAGACAGCTCGTGGCTGGGAGGGCTGGCAGATAAAAAAAAGCCCAAGGGTGTAGAAAAAGGTCAATAAGCACAAATCCAGTGAAATGAGATGTCCCAAGGTCACACAGAGTCAGGGGGAGAGCAGGGCTCAGAGATTACTTCTCCATGTGCTCCCACTCCCATTCCTTTCTGTGTTCATCCTGGAATGGGCACATCCTCGTGTGACACAGACCTCACTGAGTGACAGAACAGCGGTGCCAAGTGATGCTGTCCTCTCAGTGCCGAAATAGTCACATCCTTGAGTGACACTGACGCCCAGAGGAAGGTGGTGGGTGATGGATCAGCAACACTGATTGCATTTAGGAGATCGTCATCACAAAACTTCCCTCAGAATGACCAGTCCTGTAGAAATACAACCCAGGCCATTATGAGATCTTTTCCCCAACCTGTTGGCATCAAAAGTTGTGTCGAAGTCTCTGAGCAGCACTGCAGGAGCACTGGGATTTTTTTCCTCTGGCTTGGTTGCTATGAGTACAGAGAAAAGTTTCATGCTCCATGAGAGAACGGCTGGAGAACTCCACAGGAAAGATCATGCAAAGTCTGGGGAATATATGCCAAAGCCACCGTGCTCCGTGAACGGTGTTGGCTTCTGTAACTGTTGTTTGAATTCCCTAAAATGTTTGAGGGAGACCCTTGACAGTCATTGTAATGACCACACAAAAGTTTAGGGGTTTTCAGGGATGACCAACTGCTCCCTCAATGCTTGAAACACAACACGGCTCTTTGAAAAACTGCCTTCCCCTGCTCCTTTTTCTTCCAGCTGAGCTGCAAAAGGGCAAAGCAAGGATTAATTGTAGTCAGGGCAAAGCAAGGATTAATGTAGTCAGGGTGTGAATGGATGTGGTTCACTCAGGCAGAGTTTTCCTGGCACTTTCTGAAGTTGGCACCCAGTGAAATTCGAGGATAACCAACAGCAAAATCACCATTGTCACCTTCTAGCTGGATGGTGGCTGCTGGTGTGGGGTCCCTGGTCAGCACCCACAGATGTCGACTCTTCTGGAGCAGATCTTGGCCTGGCAGGGCAGCTCAGATCATTTTAATGACCACCAAGTGCCTTTTGTGGGCAACTAACCCAAAATTCAGCTGTTTGTGTCGGAGATTTGTCACAGCACAGAGCTTACCCTGAATGACATCGGCTCATTTCACCTCAGCTGAGCTCAGACCACTCAGAGAGGAACCTGAAGAGTAACTTGGTCCCCAGAACCAAGTGTGACCCCAAAGGGATGTCCCAGGCTGCCATCACAGCTGCATTTCCCTTCAGAGGTGTGTGATAGAATAAATGAGGCTGGAAAACACCTTTAAGGTCGAGTCCAACCATAAACTTAACACCAGTGCAGGCTCCCAGGAATCAGGGGTTTAATTTCTGGATGTACCCTAGGAATTGGCAGAGGAAGAGGTTTCTGTGGGCAGGGAATGGCCGTACCCAGGAGGGTACAACAACCCATAACCTCAACAATGGACTCATTTCAGCAGCGCTTTCTCTGTACAGTTCTGTGATCCCCTGAGATGAAAGATGCCCCAGAACTGTAAATCTGTGCCATTATTACAATCTGAATTGATGCTTTTTCAATACTTCTGGAAGTGACATATAAATAATAGCATTATGATCTAATCAATATCTCCTATTTACATCTCCCCTTTCATCCAGCAAGATCACAGAGCTCTTTGTGAGCAAAATCTTCACAAGTCCCTCTTAGCTGAGCAGAACATCACCAAAGGGAGCCTGGTGAGGCAGTGTGTAATTAGACTGATTGGATTTCACCCCATTTTTGAGTTCCCACTGCATTTTAGTAGGTGAAGATGGAAAGCGATGGAGAGTCCAGCAGCTCTTGCATGCTACAGAAGGGAATTTACATCAACCAAAATTTGTCTAAGGGACCAAAAGTAACATGTCTGCACTTCTAAAAGTGCCACAGGAACGTTTAATGACTATGTACAGCCTGGAGCATCACTGAACACCCTTTTCAAGTGCAAAGGTGTGCTCAGTTAATAAAATTTTAAAGACTTCACACTCTTGCCACCAGAAATGAGCAGAATGGTCAACACAGACACAGCCAAGGGATAACTGGGAGATTGCTGTTGAGTACTCTGCGTTTAAGGTATCCCCCCTCACCACATGCTTTGCATGTACTCTTGGACAGAGTGGAGATAATTAAATTTTCCTTCTGAGAAAGGAGAGGCCTCTCCTGTTGGGTTGATTTTTCTCTTCTGCATGTGGAAGCAGAGGTTGTTGATATCGTTTTGTGTTTCATTTTTTAAGAAGTCCTGCATTTCAGGTTAATAACATTCTTCTGAGAAGGGTCTGCTCACTTCCATGGCTGTGCAGATGGACAAACTTAAGGCTTTTCATTGAAATTATCAAAACCAGGTGGCAATGCAAGGAGGCCACGACTGAATTATGTCACCTCAATGACCGTTTTTAATGGAAGCACCAGAACCTGAAATGGTGTTCATGGGGTTTCTTTTATTAAGAAATAAGTTCTTCCTTGTGAGAGTTGTGAGGCCCTGGCACAGGTTCCTCAGAGAAGCTATGGATGTCCCATCCCTGGCAGTGTCCAAGGCCAGGTGGGGTGAAGCTTGGAGCAGCCTGGGACAGTGGAAGGTGTCCCTGCCCATGCCAGGGGTGGAATGGGATGATCTTTGAGGTCCCTTCCAACCCAAACCCTTCCGTGACTCCATGATTAAGGATAAAGAGGACACCCCCATGTGAAATCACCCTCTTGAGGGAGGGGATTCCCTTGGTACCCATTTTTTTCCCACTTTTGCACCCCAGATCCCTCTGGTTTGCAGGATGCAGACACAACCAGAGGGACAGCCAGAGGTGGTTCCTGTGCTGCTGTGACGTGAGTGGTGCCTCTCTCTCAGGTGCTGAGCTGTGTGAACCCCGACAACGTGAACAGCCCCGAGATCCCGGTGAAGATCCTCAACTGCGACACCATCACGCAGGTCAAGGAGAAGATCCTCGATGCCATCTTCAAGAACGTGCCCTGCTCCCACCGGCCCAAAGCTGCTGACATGGACCTGGGTAGGAGATTGCTCCTGGCCGGGGGGGACAGGGGAGGTGGGACATGGCCAGACTCCATCCAGACACTCTGCTGGGGCAGGGGTTCCTCTCCAGACCCTCCGCAAGGCAGAGCAGGGACAGTGACAAGGCAGAGGGGACATTATGTTGATGTTGATGCTCCCAGCTTAGGAAATCTTTACCCCTTGAGGATTTAAAAAGAGCAGTACCCTGCTTTCCTGCCCATGGAATTCATCTTGGACAAGGCTCTGGAAAAGGGGACTATTCTTTCTCTCTTGCCAAAAACCCCTGGAAAAAAAGTATCCGGAGCAAGGAGGCTGGGAGGAGTGGGATGTATGGATTTGGGGTCCACAGGCAGGTGTAGTACCACATGAAAAATGCAGAAAAATGTGCTCAGGACATCGCTGAGGTGTCTGGTGGAGGACACGGGACTCCATTGTGGCTGAATCTGCCAGAATTTGCGCTCAGTGACCTTCGGTGAAAGAGACTGGGCTGGGAAATGATGGAGTCTATAAAACCAGCTAAGCTGTAGAGGACCCAAAAGGAGGAGGAATGGACCGAGGCCAAGAAACCATTCACAGCAATAATGAAGGCAGGAATGAGAGGTCAGGGATTAAAGTTAAGTGTCTGAGTGTGTGTATGTGTAGGGGAGGGAGGAATCCCTGACAGAAATTGCTCATGAAAGGCCGCTAGAATAACGAAGCAAGCTGCCAAAACCAGCAGCAGGAAAGAACAGATCATCTACATCATCCAGAAATGACCCACAACGATTCTGGAGCTGCTGTGAGTTGGCAGGGGAGCAGTGAGTAGCAGGGTGAGCGTGAGAGAAGGCAGGGAACGGAGGAATGGGGGTCACAGCCACATCTCCTGACCTCTCAGGTGCTCCGTGGTGGCCACAGAGCCCAACACCTTCAGATCTCAGGCTGGGCCTGGCTGGGAAGTGTTGTTCTGCCGTGGAGATGAGGGATGCATCCATAATGAGATGCAGGAATTTTACCTGCATGCTGCAAATACTAGGGGAAAATTGGACTTTTAAGAAATATTGATGTGTTCAAGACCAGGCTGGACAGGGCTTGGAGCCTCCTGGTCTAGAGGAAGGATTTAAATCCCTTCCCATCCACACTAGCCTGTGATTCTGTGACCTCCTGAGTGGTGCCTAGCCCCAGAAAGTTCCAGAAAGTTGTTATGAACATGTGCTACCCCTCAGAGGACAAGCTTGTCCGCAGTGACAAGGGATTGGCCAATGAGCAGCTCTGGCCAGTAGCACTGATGATGCAGTTGGGAAAAAAAACCCAACAAAACAAATCAAAACAAAAAAACAGCCTTATCTAGCAGCAGAGTCTCCCCAGAAGCAATGTAGATAATAAGGTGTGAGGAACAGGGCTGGCATGGGTGAAGCAAGAACGAGAGGATCCTGATGTCTGATGATTTTTGCCTTTTTTATATAATTTTTCTTTCTTTTCTGTACTCCTTATACATTCTTTGTACCCTTAGCCTACACACTTGCAATTTTCATAGTCTAATATTTAACTTAGTTTTAAGGTTCTGCAAGACAGAAAGAACAAACATTCACAGTAGGAGTTCAGAAAGCTCTACGATATCTCAAAACTTGAGATTTCAACCTTGGTCGAAACCTCCTCTCTGGAACATATTTTGCAAACTGAGCTCTAGCCCCATTTAGGGGAGAAGTCTTAAGAGTAAGAGGACATTACTTCATTTATTGGGTTTCTTATTGGAAAATTCTAGACAAATATGCCAATTTACCAAGTCCATAAAATTGTATACGTGTTCCACCTCTGAAGACCAGTGCACCTAGGATCCTATTAAAATCCCGAGGTAAAACCTTTTTACCTCTTTAACGGTAATTCTGAAAATTTAACATAAATTTAACGTAATTCTAAATCCACCCGAAGGGCAGCAATCCACACACCCAGCCACAGCTCCATCCCAACTTTTCCACGAGGAAAAGGCACTGAAGGATTGCAGAAAGCAGCGCTAACCCTCAGGAACCGTCAGGGAGCTCTCCGGACCAGCCTGGCCCGGGCTGGATGCTCAGGGCTGCCGAAGGGCTGGAGCAGAGCAGATGGCGATAATCTGCCCTTGAAACCCATGCCTTTCCAACAGCACCGTCGTTTCCTGCTGCCATCACCATTTTCTGGGCTTTCTGTCCACGCTCGGGCCAGATTGCTCGCATGGCAGAAAGCAAACAAGCTAATGAGTTGTTTTGAGCTGTTAAATGCAGGGCAGCTGCAGGCAGAGGGACTTGTGTGTGTCGCAAATGTCACAATGTTTGGCAGCTGCCCAGGCAACTCCTGGAGGGGGCTGTCAGCTGAAAGCACTGATTTTGGACACCCTGAGGTTATGTTGGAGTCCAAACCCCCAAATTGCAGCCCTCTGAGTAAAGACTTCTTTCCACGGCGGTGATTTTTGTTATTATCATTTTTTTTAAAGATCTCTCCACACGTGAAACACCCCATTCTGGGAAAACATGAAGGTGTGAGGATCACAAAACAGGAACGTGGCTTCGTGCTGAGGCGTTTGCTCTTGCCTGGGTTTCGGATGTTTTTTTGGAAGGGAGTGCTGAGGTGGTGGGAGCTGCTGGCTTGGCTGCCTTGCACTCACTCACTCACTGATGCTGTCTCAGGTTCATTGTGGGGATTCCACCACCTCACCAGCAGTGCTGGGATGTGGGGTTTATTTAAACTGGAAACATTAAACTGGGTCTGACTTTAGTATATCTAAAGCAGACAGTTTGTGTGTATCTCTCCTGAAGACAGGCTGGGAGAGCTGGGGGTGCCCAGGCTGGGGAAGAGAACACTCCAGAGAGACTTCAGAGCACCTTCCCGTGCTTGAAGGGGCTCCAAGAGAGATAGAGAGGCACTTTGGGCAAGGGTCTGGAGGGTCAGGGCAAGGAAAAATGGTTTTAAACTAAAAGAGGGGAGTTTTGGATTAGATTTTAAGAAGAAATTCTTTACTCTGAGGATGATGAGGCCCTGGCACAGAGAAGCTGTGGCTGCCCCTGGATTCCTGGAAGTGTCCCAGGCCAGGCTGGACAGGGCTTGGAGCAGCCTGGGACAGTGGGAGGTGTCCCTGCCCATGGCAGGGGGTGGCATTGGATGAGCTCTAAGATCCTTTCCAACCCAAACCATCCTGGGATTCCATGATTCACTCCATACAGGATGAAATATTTCCCAGGCATCTTTCAGCTCCATGCTCTGAGATGAACTTTTATTCCCAACCACGGTGATCCTTTCTCCACCCCAGAAGCAGAGCTGAGTTTCTCCTTGATTCCTAGACCTGGGTCAGAGGGAAGGCACGAGGGAGGGATAACATTTTCTATAGGATTTGAGGTGCAGGAGGGCATCTCCCCATCTTCCATCTCCCCCTCTTCCATCTCCCCAATGCCTAGCCAGGCATTGCTGCAGCTCAAAGAAGCACCTCTTTGTCAAAGGCCCCTGGAATTTCCTCTTTTCCCAGTCAAGTTGAACAGAAAGGTTGTTTCTGGGGAAAAAAAAAAAAAAAAAAAAAAAAAAAAAAAAAAAAAGGAAAGAAGAAGTAATTCCTGCGTGCAATAAAAAGATACACTATCTGCTGAATGAAATATAAAGGCTTCACAGCAGCTGTCTCCTGAGTTTGCATTTACCACTGCTCCTGATTGGAAGACTTGATAAAGTTAATGGGATTTTTACCTCCCTCCCCCTCTCCTCCCTCTCTCTGGAAGGTGGAAGTGTAACAAATTGGATTGGAGTGTGTCTGTCCTTTGTGCGGGCTCAGAGGAGCGCTCAGATCCGAGCAGAGAGGGGCCAGGGTTCTGCCAGCGAGGACAAAGCTGGCAGAGTTCACCCGGAGCTGTGAGGATGGAGAGCAAAGTCACCTTTTCCCTTTCCATTCCCTTTGCATTTCCTTGTGGATCTCTCTGTGAGCTCCTAGAGAGCAGGAGCAGCTGGGGACAACTGAAACTGAGGTTCCTCTCCCTGTCAGTGCTCAGATGGACAATGATTTGTGTTTGGCCACTGAGTTTTTTGTTTCCCTCCTTGTCTTGTGCAGTCAGACTGGCCCTGACTCTTCCTCACACCTTCCCTCCCTGCAGGAAGGCTGAGGGAGAGGGCTCGGGAATCTCCTGTGTCTCTGCGGGAGCACAAAAGGCTTGAGGGGACACCTCGGGATGTCCCTGGAGCAGAGGGAAATCCTTGAATACAAATAGAGCCCAGAATGAGGGAAGCTGTGCCCACCCTCAGATCAGAGCCCAGGGCAACACCAAAGACCTGTGCATCCCTCCCAAAACACAAATGGGTGTCCCTCCAAAGAGGAGCCAGGAGGGAAAAAGGACCACAGGAACATGCAGAGCCCTGAAGGAGAGAGACCAAAGGACACTGTCCCCAAGAGACCGTGAGGAAGGCAACCAGAGCCACTCTGTGACAGCAGAATTGGCTTTGGCATTGAGTGGGGCACATTCTAAGGGCACCATTTCCCATCCCAGCCCAAACTCCAGCATTTTGTGCTCTTCCAAACTGTGTCTGGGACCAGTTTGTTCCCAGGAATCCGGCCCAGGTGGGAATGAGCAGGGAGCATCATCCTGAGGCTGCTCAAGGAGGATGTGGGTGAGGATCTGAGGAGCTGGAGAGGATGAAGGGCAGCTCAGGATCAGTGCTCAACCAACACAACCTTTGCTTACCCTCAGTGTCTCCAGCCAAAGAAACACCCAGCAATAAACACAGTTGCTGACCTCTTCCTGCTAATTTAAATGAATAATAAAGGCAAGTGCAGCTTTCCCATTGCATTTTAATTATGTGATAAGAAAAGTGCTGAAACCAAAAGAAATTTGCAACGGTCCTTGCATTTTTATATTAGGAAAAACAAGCAAAGGGTGACAGGTGATGTCTCCATATCCAAGAGTTCATTTTAATTAACTCCTGCAAATGAATGGCCCTTTTGCTTTGGCTCTGGCTGGGCTGTGTTTGGTTGGGTCAATGTGACAAACAGGAGGAGAGCTTTGAATGGTCCAGGTTGCCTGTGGTGAAGGCAAAGCTTTCCCTGACAGTGAATTTCTCTCCTTTCAGCCATGATTATGTTTTCCTTGCTTTAGGCAAGTCTGTGAGTCCTCTGTGGGGAAAGTTGTGGTGATCCTCCTCAAGACTCCATGATCTGAGAAGTCTTTTCCATGATTCTGCGGAAACCCTTCAAGATTTTAGCCAAAAATTGGTACCCTGGGAAGTGAGGGGCTTGTCCAATGCTGCAGGAATTCATCATTCCAGGGTAGAGGCTGGAGAAGTGGCAGAAACAAATTATCATATCAAACGACCATTGGCCAATTAGAAGAGCAATTGGTTAGATAATTTTTCCCTGGGTACTGCCCCATAGGAGTTGGTCCAGGGCTTCCTTGCCCTATCTTTTGCTGTGTCTTCTCAGATTCTGATTGGAAAACAAAGTGTTCTTCTTGTGGGTCCTCTTCTTGAAAATAAGACTAAACAGTATTTCAGGAATGTGTTAGAAGCTTAGCTTATTATTCTAAAATCTAAGAGAAAAGGTAGGAAAAATACTAGGATCTATAAAACTATGTAACAGTAACCTACAGAGCTACGAATACATGAAAAAATATATAAAAAGCAAAAATCTGCAGGCCCACACACGTGCCCATGTGGATTGTGGGCACAGAGATTGCCAGGACTGTGTCCCTGCCTCATTTGTCCCCGTTCTCCTCACAGAGTGGCGGCAGGCGAGCGGGGCAAGGATGATCCTGCAGGATGAGGACATCACCACCAAGATAGAGAATGACTGGAAGAGACTCAACACGCTGGCACACTACCAGGTAACTGTGGGAGATGGTGGGGAGAGGTTAGATCTTCTTTCTGAAAAAATAAAAAACAAAATGTTACTCTCTTGCCCGGGGAAGTGGTGGAATGAGAACTCCTCAAAAAACTTGTAGATGTGGCACTTGGGGTCATGGGTTAGTGGTGGCCTTGGCAGTGCTGGTGAACAGTTTGGCTTGGTGATCTTAAAGGTCTTTTCCAACCTTAAAAATTCTGTGATTTTTATCATTCTACGATGCAGAGGTAAAGATTGGTTGAGTGGGCGATCACTGGGCAGAACCCCCACGTTGGGCACACCCCTCCTGTCCCACTGTCCTTGTCCCCATTATCCTGCCCAGTGCTAGAGATGAAGTCAAGAGTAGAAAAAAAATCTTTTTTCTCTCCCAAAGAACATCCCAGGTGAGTGAAGGTGGTGGAGAGATGAGGACAACATGAGCTAACATCTCCCATGTAGACAAACAAATCCAAGGCCTTCCATGCTTTTTTTTCCAATGCATCCATGGCCTTTTAATGCAAGCAGAGCTCAGAAGGATAGAAGAGAGGAAAATGGAAAGAGTGAGGCTTAGTGACTGGAAAAAGGAGGTGGAAAACCAGCATGGCTGGAGACCATGGTGCAGTGGAGTTGTCATTGCAATGTCTTTGTTTTCAATCCCTATCCTGGCCCAGGTGACCTGCTCTGCTTCCCTTCATCTCTGCATCACCTGGAAATCCATAAGAGAGGGATAAAGATGTCTGAAAATATCTTACACAAGTGGTAGATTTAGTGAAAAAAGTGGAGCTTTGGTCAGAAGCTTCTCTCTTGAAAAAAAAGAAAAAAGCAACAAAAAAATGGACCTCATTAAGTTTAATCTGATGCTGATGATTTTGTCATTTCCTCCATCACACCTCAGCAATCTCTGTTTCATAACAAGATTATTTTCTCTTTTCACTTAAGAGCTGAGCTGAGGAGGCAGCAAACAATAATTTGAAAAGGAAACAAAACTTTTTCCTTCAGATTAACTGAAGCATTGCTGGTTGATTTGGATTTTTTTTTTCCAGACAGAGCAAGGACATTTCCTACTTTATTTCATCAACAAACCAGGCACAATTTTCTTTCCTCTCTATGCTTTTTCCTTTTTTTTTTTTTTTTTTTTTTTTTTTTGCTTCAGGCAACGAGCTCCCAGCTGTATGATGAGCTGGGTTAGGTCCTCAGGATACATAATTTTCCTGGCTGTCCTGAAGGCTGACACAGAGCATGCTGGGACAGACACTGAGATTCCTTTTGCCTCAGTTTCCCCATCTGTGGTGTGGGGCTAAAACTACAAAGAGCCAATAATTGCCTTCCGTGATAGCTGAGGGGCTATTTAATTAGCCTCTGCAGTGCTTTGAAGATGAAATACTCCATGCAAGTGCTAATTATTATTATTATTATTACACAGACAAGAGTTAGATGTCGTTAGCAGGGGTTTTTTTACCCCTCTCCTTTTTATGATGTCTTATTTATCACAGATGTTCCTGATATGGCTCTTTCGAGCCCCTGGCTTGTTAACATTTGTGATATGGGATTTGCCTTGTTGTAGAAATGGGAAGTCTGGTTCCTTTAAAAAGGCCCTGTGGGCCCTCAAAACATTGTCCCATGATGTTCTGGAGAGCAGCCACTCCAAACCTGCTGCTCTCCCCCACCTGAGACCCTCAGACACCATGAAGAGAAAGAAGTTGTGGCACTCACTTCAGTCCAGCTGTGCATTTGTCATATGGAAGGGCGAGAGGTTGACAGGATCAAAGTGGAAAATGCAGACAGGAATTTTTGAAGCAGGCACCCAGATATCACCTGCAATCCAGGAGGAAGGAACTTTCACATTGGTTTTATCATCCTAATGGGACAGTTGAGCCTGTTTGAAGTAGCTCAGATGATTTTATTATTCTCATGCTCCTGTTCTGCCTAAGAGCTTCCCTGGGATGAGTCTATTGTCAGATTTACTGAGGTTAATGCAAAAACCATCCCTGGAAGTGTTTAAAAGGCCTCTGGCTGTGGCCCCTGGGGACACAGTTTAGTGGTGAACGCGGTGGTGCTGAGTTAATGGTTGAACTCCATGATCCTAAAGGCCTTTTCCAACCTAAGTGGCTCTGTGACTCACATTGTCGTCACTGGGCTCTGAATCAGGGCCTGAATCTGTTTGTCACCAGTTGTCCCTTTGTCCAAGTGCAGGATTCAGGCTGTGCAACAGCAGATTTTGTCCCTTTTTATTGCTAGATCAGCTCTTCAAAGAAAGAAATTGAAGCTTTGAGGCCAAACTGCTGCCCTGTCTGCAGTGACAGTGATTTGCAGCTCCTGCTGCCCTGGGCATGGTCCTCGGGAGTTTATTGACCAAAATCTGTTTTTTTCTTCAGGTCCCAGATGGGTCTGTGGTAGCTTTAGTCTCCAAGCAAGTCACTGCCTATAACGCAGTCAACAACTCCACGGTGTCTCGGACGTCAGCCAGCAAATATGGTAAGGGTTTGTGTGCTGGGATGGACTGGGAAACACTGGGAAGAGATCCCAAATGGCACCGTGGACACAGAAGGGAGACTGATGATGAAATGAGGCAGGAGGGGAGGATTGAGCCGTCTAAAACTTTGGCATCTGGTTCAAGGTTGATCCGAGTGGTTGGAGTCTGTATAATTAGCTTTGTCGGTCTCAGATCGCCAAATGTCACGCTCAGAGTTTGAGATGTTTCTCAGTAGATCTCAAAGCAGGGGATTGTTGTTCCCTCTGTAACCGTGGGGCAGTGAGAGGGACACGGCTGTGAAAGGGAGGCCAGGTGGGAACTCCTCTGCAGGGCCAAACAGGGACCCCCTGAGCCTCACCCACCCCTCCCACCCCTTCCTCCCCTGCGCTAAAATTGCATCCAGGCTGTGTGTCACTGAGGTGATGCTGGACAGCAAAGCACAGCACCCATAATGTACAACCAGAGTGCTGCAAGCCCCCCTGCGCCCTGAATGCTGCTGTCATATCACTTTATTAATATTTTTAATTTATGAAAGCATCTCCAACCCTTCTCACTCCCTTTATCTTAAGGGAAAGTGCAGTTACTCAATGTCCAGAGGTGCCCCCTTCCACTTTCTCCAAGGACATAAATGATCCATGAGGCCTTATTAATATTCATCCTCTTTGCCATGTTGTTGCAATTACTGAAAGACACAGTGACCTTTGGAAAGGAAGACTTGAGGGGGGTTAATTTCTGTTGGATTTCTTTAATTCTTTTGCCATTTGATTTTTCAGGAGGAGGGAACGGGGAAGGAGGCAGGGGGAGGAGAAGATGTGGTGGGTCAAAAGTGATTGTTAATTGCAATTAAGAAAACAGCATCCAGAGAGAAAAAGGATATTCCATCTGATAATTAATATGTAGAGATTGGTAATGCATTAATGAGGCTGATTCAGATCTTGCTACAGAAAGGTGCCACACTTCTGATAATTATGGTTGGAAAAGGCAACATTGCTGGAAGGTCAGGGAGAGGGGAGTGCCTTGTGCCATCACTCGGGGCAAAGAGAGGTAACATTTGGAGGCTAAAAGTATTCTGGGAGAGGAAATTTGTGGGGTCCACCTGTGGTTCTGGCTTATTTCAGTCAAAACAAGGTTTTGGAGCAGGGAGTGAGGGTGGCTGAGCAGGGATTGATTGTTTGCTTTGATGCCGAGGGAGGGAAGGGAAGCAGCTCCTTCTAAATCTGGGGATGAGGAGCTAGATAAGAGATCACATTAGAGACATCAATATTTTTATGTCAAACAGCATGGCTGAGGGTGGATAAAAATATGGGGAAAATCAGTCACATAAGGAACAGGTGCTGTCCCCTGAACCAGTCCTGGGAAGTGTCTGACAGTGCCACTTGCCAGGGAACATGATAAGAGGAAAAGAGTATGGACAACCCAAAATCAGTGTTTGAACCTCATTTAATTTAAAAATGTAGACATTGACCTCACACCTTCCTTGGTGACATCGTTTGCCATTGTTGAGCCAATCACTCACACAAAACGCCTTGAAAAACGCATTTGGTGGCACGCCACCGGCACATTTCCTGAAAATCCCAGCCCCAAGAGACACATGGAGACCCCTGGCTCTGTGTCTCTGCAGAAAACATGATCCGCTACACGGGCAGCCCCGACAGCCTCCGCTCGCGCACGCCCATGATCACCCCCGACCTGGAGAGCGGCGTCAAGATGTGGCACCTGGTGAAGAACCACGAGCATGGCGACCAAAAAGAGGGTGACCGGGGCAGCAAGATGGTGTCTGAGATCTACCTGACGAGGTTATTGGCCACCAAGGTACGTGGTGGGGCGGGGGACGGAGTGGGAAAGGTTTGGTTTGAGGCTGCGGTGGAATTTCTTGCTGGCAATAAACGAGAGGCTGCTCAAAGGGTGCCGGAGGTGGGTGAAGAGAGAAGAGCAGAAGGAAAACAGAGCAAGAGGAAAGCTCCAAGAATGAAGGGAATGAGCCTGAGCTTTGAAAGTAGAGTTGAAAAAGGGACAGTGGAAAAGCAATGAGGAGTAACAATCCAGGGCCATGTGGTTGGTGGAGAAAGTCAGCACAGGGGGAGGCCCTGGGGCTGTCGATTCTATTGGTTTGTGGTTTGTACCAAAACTGAGTAAACGAAGAGCCAGGGAGCAAATGTGCTCAGATCAGGCTCACAGCCTGAAATGGGCTCCTGTGCCACAAAATCCTCAGCTTTGTGGTACAAATCCTTCTCCAGCTTTCCCCTGGGCCAATACTCTTGCGCTGATGATTTGGAGAGGGTTACATTGTCTGGGATGTAGGAAAGGGATGGCCAGCTCTAAGGAAGGAGTTTGATGCCCATCCTCACTGAGACATGAAAACTCAGGGTCTCCAAAGAGAAAATACAGATTAAATCATGTGGGGGCAGAGCCGGAACATCCTGACCTGAGTCTCCAGACACATCCGGAGTTCTGACTGTTACCATTTTTGTCAGGTTGTTAATAGGCACAAGCACAAATCTGTGTGTTCATGCAAATATTGTTTTAGTTTGCCCATCAGACACATTCCCATCACTTGTTTAAGTCCTACCTTCCAGATTTCCTGCACATTTTGTCCTCAGCTCATGCTGCCTCTGATGTCTGGCTCTCCCTGCAGCCTCACTCAGGCTGTCTGAGCTGCACAGGGATTTGGAGGGAAAGTGGCTTTGTCTTTAGCCCCTGCTCCATGCCCCATTCCCTGGCATCAGGATGCTTTTATGGATCACATGATGTGGAAAGGAAATGTGTCTCCCCAGGGCTCAGGGCCCAGCTGGTGTAGACCAGCAAGCGTTGGGCTGGTGCTGATTTATGTTGTCTGGGGATATGGCCCCTACCCCACCACTGAACTGCTTTTGCTTTTTGTTCTGGGTCACAAACTCAACACTTGTGGGTTTTTTTGTTGGATTGTTGTTTTTTTTATGGAGATGACAGGAAAGCAGCTGTAAAACCTGCGCAGCAACAGACAGAGAAGAAAGGTTGGGGTTTTATTGTTTCCCCTCTTGGGCTGAGCAATTTTCTTTTCTCATTGTGACCATCTGAGGGAGGGAAAGAGAGAGAGCATTGCTGGTAATACAATCCCCAGGAATACTTTGTTAAATTGACAGTGATTTTTATTCTGCTAAATCCCTGACCTCTGATACCTAAGAGCTTCTTGCCTAAAAGCCTCAGAGGTTTTCCTTTGCATTGGTGAGGGCGAACATGTAGAGAACTAATTCCCTCCAGAAACTGAACCTGAGGGCAGCTCTTCCATGTCAGACCAAGAGAATTTTCCCTCCGGAGCCCTTTCTGAGTCAGACATGTGCTCAGGGCTGTGTTCACCCCGCAGGAGTTCACACAAGCAAAAAGTGCCTCTGTTTGTTTCCCAAAGAACAAATCAAGTGGTGAATCAGCCAGAGACATCAGCTTTCTAATTAAGTGTTTGTTAGCTCTAGGTAAACTTGAGCCACTCTGGTGGAACCTGGGGCTTTGTTTCTAGAAAGGAGACATTTCTTCCCTAGGTCTTCGGAGAAAGGGAAAAAAAGGAGAAAATTTCCTTCTGAAAAGGAAATTTTTCATATCAAGGAATGTTTGTCGGAGATTCAATTGATTTTTGGTTATTTTAGCACCTGTATGTTTTGTTCACTCATAAATGCCTGTGAAGCTCTGGTAGCCTGCCTGCTTCCACCCCAAACCCAGCCTAGAATTCCTCAGCTGCTTCCTTCTCCAAGCCTGGTCACCCTCAGATATTGGGATCACCTCCCAGGATCTGGGATTCTCCTCCAAGAGGAGAATGAGGAGACCTCTGCAGTGGACATTACAGCACAGCAGTGCACAACACAACACATCC
Source organism: Acanthornis magna (assembly GCA_036785705.1). Classification (NCBI taxonomy): domain Eukaryota; kingdom Metazoa; phylum Chordata; class Aves; order Passeriformes; family Acanthizidae; genus Acanthornis; species Acanthornis magna. The sequence goes on from JAWUZG010000001.1 coordinate 43,760, forward strand.
ATGGATTCTTCTAGGATTTGCCTCAGTCCCAGGCCAGTGGGGAGTAAAAAATGAGGAGGGAATGAAGATGAAGTTCATGTTATTTATGATGCTGGTCACACATTTAAACCAGCTGCCTCTCTCTAGGTTCTCTTGTCCTATTTGTCTCCATGACACCTTTCGCTGTGCTCTACAGCCAGCTCACTTCTCTTCACAGCTTAAAAAATGGCCCTGGTTGAAAGGCAGCCTAGAAAATGACTGGGTTTTGTCTCATGGATGCATTAAGGCCTTGAGGAAGGGATGCAGAGAGAGGATTCTATGTAAAAATGAGGTGCAGTGATTCTTGTGACAATGCACATTCCTACTTAAAGGCACCTGTGTTGAAATTCCCGTGTTGTGTGACATTTAACCAAAATTAGATGGCTCCCACTTTTCAATCCCATCTTCTAATTCTGACCCGCAGACATGCCCTGTTTTCAGTGAGGTACCAAAAACCAGTGTCCTCTCCCCACTGGTTACCTCATGTTCTTCTTTCCTCCCTTCCCTCTCCCACCAGGGCACGCTCCAGAAATTCGTGGATGACCTGTTTGAGACCATCTTCAGCACCGCTCACCGCGGCAGTGCCCTCCCCCTGGCCATCAAGTACATGTTTGATTTCCTGGATGAGCAGGCGGACAAGCACAACATCCACGACCCCCACGTGCGGCACACCTGGAAGAGCAACTGGTGAGTGAGACAGCCCAGAACAGCCCAGCAGCAGGTCCTGGACTGGAAGGAGAGCAGAGGGATGTGTGGTTTGGGCTTTGGCTCTAGGGGAAGCTGAGGACCCTGGTGTGGGGCTCAAAGGATGAGGCTCAGTCTTCCCAAGCCGATGGGGAAGTCAGGACATCCCAAAATAAAGGATTTTTTCAGGGATAGAGCACTTTTGTCAAACAGGTCCCACTTTGCCCTGTCTTACATGGGAGTGGCAGGATTTTTGAGGGATTTTTGAGGGAAATTGTATGTTTTAATTGCTGCAGTGCCCAGGATCACATAGGAATATCTAGGGAGGCATGGCAGAGGATTCAACACCACTGGGTGTTTGAATTCCCAGGATAGTCAGAGTGGGGCTTAAGCTCCATTTGTTTGCCCACACAGAGGTGCCTGATGCCAGCTGAGATATTTTAAGGTATCCCAGACATCCTCAGAGGATGTGCAGCACCCACAGGAGACCTGTACCCTCCTGGGTGGCAGCTGGGGGCCAGGACAGCATCTCCAATGGTACAAAACATTTACAGGGTCTGGAGGTGGATGTGAATCTCTTTTGGAGTGACAGTGTGACATCAGTGACAGCGTGACATCACTGTGACTCCACCTGCCAGCTCCCTATACCTGCAATGGGACAGCAGGAAAAGCCAGGATCGGTGGAGAAAAATCTCCTCTCTGCTGAGTGTCCCCGTTGGAAAGAGCTCCCTGGGGAATGGCTCCCTCCCCTTCTCCTGTGCAAACACAGGGACTATAAAAGGAACAGCAGAGGAGAGCCATGGGGCTCCCAGCTCATGCATTTTTTCCCTTTCCCAGCCATGCTGACGGCAGATCGTCACAGCGCCGGTGACATAAAAAAAGAAACCCCATGCACCAAAGAGGCTTTCAACTAATGAAACATTAGCATATTATTAACATTATCTGCGGCACTAATCTAAGGCTGATTGCAGCCACTCAGCCTAAATGAGCAGGAGGTTTATTTAAGGGGGGAGGGGGGAAGGCAGAGTGTGTGTGTGTATGTGGGAAAAGGGGCAGTGTGAAGAAATCTGTTCAATCAGATCAAATTAACTCAAAGTCACATCACGGGGTCTCGTTATTCCCAGCCAGGGACATCGTCCTGTCCCCTCCCCACAGCCAGGCACACCCAAGCACACTCTGCTCCTCCTCACCATGGCTGTGTCTGTCATCCAAACACCTGCAGGAGGACTTCTGCAAGCTCCACCCATCCGCCTCATCCCCCAAGTGATGATTCTCCATTCCCAGCCTAAAATCCCACAACTCCATCATGCCTCATTGCCATTTTTTTTACTCATTCTTCCCTGAGGCCCTGGCACAGGCTGCCCAGAGAAGCTGTGCCTGCCCCATCCCTGGACTGCTCAAGTCCAGGTTGGACAGGGCTTGGAGCAACCTGGAATAGTAGAAGGTGTCCCCACACCTAGGGTGTTGGAACTGGATGTTCTTTAAGGTCTCTTCCCACCCAAACCACTCTATAATTCTATGATTTCCTATTTCTCCTGAACGTGGCTGACAGGATTCCCTGTGTGGGGCTTGCCTTACATTTGTTCTGTGATTTTTCTGGCTCAGGAGAGCATAAAGAGTGGTTTGGGAAAACATGGTGTCCTCCCTCTGTCAGGAAGGTTGTTACCCAAAATCTATCAGAGCTGCAGATGAATTTTTTTACAGTGTTGTGAACACAGTGAGCAAATGGGAGGAACTGGGGAGTTTATCCTGAATATCAGGAGAATTTGCTAAGCTGAAAGGTGCACGGAGTGAAGGTAGGCTTAACAACCTGAGAGAGACACGAGCTCTGTGCTCGGTGACACATCCCAGCTCCTGGGCCATGAGCACTGCAATGCATTTGCCCTGACAGAAAGGCTTGAGGCAAAGGCTGGAGGTATCTCATGCAAGGTACCTCGGGGCATCTCATACAAATGAGCTGCTCTTTGGAGAAAAAGGGGGGAAAGGGCTTTGGATTGCAACTGGAATAACATTTCCTTGGTTAGGGCAGATATATTTTCATATCAAAGGCTGTGATAACTTTTTTCCCAGTTCCTTTTTTTTTCCCTCGAGGCAACAGGGCTTTCCCTGTCAAGTACAAACTGCTTCCTGCCCAGGCTTGGAGCAGTGGAGAGTGCCAGGACACGGTGTCCAAGCACACAGGGTGTGCCTTGAGTATTCCCAGTCTCCACCTGGGAGCTCTACCCACCTCTCACCCCATGGGGTTGTTGTGAGGACTCCAAACCAAGTCCCTCAATGACAAATTTTAGGCACACAAAATGGTTTGGGTTGGAAGGGATATTAAACTCATCCAGTGCCACCCTCTGCCATGGGCAGGGACACCTTCCACCATCCCAGGCTGCTCCAAGCCCTGTCCAACCTGGTCTTGGACACTTCCAGGGATCCAGGGGCAGCCACAGCTTCTCTGGGCACCTGTGCCAATGCTTTATTACCCTTACCATAATTTTCGTGGGTTCAATGTCTGTCCTCATCTGATGGATCAACCAACAAGGTCAACTTTTCATTGCAACTTTACACGGAGAAATTCAGAGTCTTTGTCATCACCTAAATTACACTCCCATTAATTTATGTGCACCTTCAACAAGATTGTATTGACTTTAAGACTCACAAAGTCTGCCTTGTAAGGACAACAGGGACACAAGGTGACCTCACTACTGTCCCTAGACTTTGTAGGGGAGGAATTTATTGCATAACAAAATTTACCCCAGAATCTTCATATCCACAGTGTGACCTTTGATTTCCAACCACCATTTGCTGCTGTGATGTCCCACAGCAAAGCCTGTGAGCTGTGCACTGACTGTGTCCCCTCTGCCCCCCCTCCTGCAGCCTCCCCTTGCGCTTCTGGGTGAACATGATCAAGAACCCCCAGTTTGTCTTCGACATCCACAAAAACAGCATCACAGACGCCTGTCTGTCCGTGGTGGCCCAGACCTTCATGGACTCCTGCTCCACCTCAGAGCACCGGCTGGGCAAAGACTCCCCCTCCAACAAGCTCCTCTACGCCAAGGACATCCCCAGCTACAAGAACTGGGTGGAAAGGTGAGTTTCAGCTCTGGGGTGACATAAAGTGACATGAGGAGGCCCTGCTTTGTGGATGGAGGCAGGAGGCAGCATCCCTGTTGCTTTTGGAAACTGCCCCTGGGGCTTCTTTGACTTTGGCTTTTGCAAAGTGGAAGTCTCCACGTTAGCCTTTTATTCCCTCGTGCCTTGCAGAGATGGAAATTTAATTAATGGTGGGAACTGAAGGTGTTGCCGTCATTGTTCCTCTCGAGGAGAAGCTGTTGAGAGGTGGCAGAGGGAGGGAGGAAGGGAGGTGATGTGTTGGAGCCCTGGGAAGCACAGGGGTTTCTCAGTGTTTCCAGAAGTGGTTTGCTACTCTCAGCATCGTTGTGACAGTCCCCACACTGCCTAGATCCCAAGGGATTTACAATCATCTCCCAGTACCTTCCCTGGGAGGCTCTTCCGTGCTTTGAATGAGATACCAGATGACTGGCAGGCTGCTGGCTGAAGCTCTGCAGGTATTTGCTGTAAACTCAGAGGTCTTTCCTGCTGCTGTCTGAGATGGTCACGGCACGAAAAGAGTTCACAACAGCTTCAGGTCAGAGTAAAGGAAAGAAGTAGCTCTTTATTTTCCGGAGGCTTTTTATACTATTTTCTGACTTCCATGTCACACATCCATTGGCTCTCAATTCACCACCCCACAATATCATTGGCTACCTACAGCCAGAACATCTTGGAAAAACACCACCTGCATGAGCCTGGCTATCTCTGTTTATGAATTCCTGCTTGTTTTGAACCAGAGAGCATTTGTGAGAATTGAGAACAACAAGGTGTGCTCACGGTAAAGTAGCTCTTACTATGTGCCTACGATTCCCACCCTTTCCAAGCATTTTGCCCACACCTCCAAGACCTGTGGCTGCACTGCAATCCACTGTACCGCGGGTCAGTGCCTGGCAAAGCTTCTCCACAGCGAATACAACCAAAACAACCATTCCTGCAGCATGGTGGGGCTTCAATTTCTGTAGAGCTCCCCCAGGACGAGCAAACAGCACATCCTGCACTTCGTCCAGCAGGAGCTGTGCTTTGTTTTGCAGATACGCTGCCCTTGCCTGGCGTTATTGACAGGTTTGGGAGCTGCACAGATGGGGAGCGGCTGCCTCTCTGTAAATACAAAGGCGAGTTTATCCTGCAGATCATTCCTGGGCTCTGCATCCAGCTTTCAGCAAAGATTTCTCTGGATGGCTTCCCAGGCATGGCCTAAAATTGATACCGTGTCACGCAGGTTGTACAAGGCCTCTGCTGCTGCAGACACCTCACACTGCGCCATAAATCCCTGTCCTGCCTTTGCTGAGGATGATTTTCTCTCATTTCGTGAAAGGAGCGTGGCTGATCAAAGAGCTCCGTCCCCTAACTCGGCACGAGGCAGCATTTTTTCCAACAATTCTCCCATTGGTTTGTGATTTGTCTGGACAATTATTTTTAGATGTGGTTAAACACTTCAGCAAATGTCGTTTCTAGGCAACCTGCAAGGCTCTTACGAGCTACCTTGCTTAATTATGACCTACTTTTGGTACCGTGTCCAAGTTTCTTAGTATGTATTGAGGCTGATTGCCGGATTGACCTGGATAATGGGAAGGTAGTGTTTGAGGTTCATTTAGAAATCAAGTTTATACCAACAGTGACCCAAAGATGTCATTCTCCGGTGATGCTTTAGCAACACTGTGTGTGGGTGGGTGGTTTCTGTGGACAAATAATTTATTTTACGTCTCAGCCTGGTTGATTTTGTCCTGGGAGATGCAACATTTGAGTGAAAAACTGAGGCACTCAAGTGGAGAATGGGATATTTCCTTATCATCTTTTCACCTTAACACCTTCTTTTTTTTTTTTTTTTTTTAAATCTCTGGATAAACAAAAGGCTGCAGTTTCCATTCTGGTTTTTTTCCAGTATTGATTTCACTTTACAACTTTCTGGAGCTAAATCCTCGTGCCCAGTGATCTTCAGCAATAGGTGCTGCATTTCCTTGGAAGTTTTCCCAAACAACTGGGTTTGCAAACGAGGTACATAACACCTCCTGCTGCTTGTAAACAGCCCTGGATTCCTGTCCCCAGCATGTGCTGGGTTGTTATCTGCACTGATGTCTGACAACTTGAACTGAAGCCCAAGGGGAGGCTGCAGGTTTTGGAATATGGTTAGAGCTTCTTCCCTGCTTCTATTTTTGTGTGTCAGTTCCACTGACTCAAGGCAGTGGCACCTGGATGCTGTGGGAGATGAAAGAAAAAACCTATCAGGGATGAATAAAATATAATTTGAGTTCTACCCCGAGCTAATGAATTCCTTTTCTCTGGTCTGCAATTGTGCTTTGAGGGAGTTATTCCAAATCCAAAGGCTTCCAGTACTGGCTGGAGAAATTTCTGTAGTCAGCATCAGCTGGAGATGGCGTCCTTCAAGATCACTAGACTTCTTCAAAGAGTGAATCATGAGATAAAAAGTCGGGGATTTTAAGAAGTGGTTGAGTAAATCGGAAGAACCAGAAATCAAACGAACTTCTTTGACCAAGAGGAAACTCTAAGAGGGTAATTAGGCAGTGGTGGGCTGTACCCAACTTGAGGCACTCTGGATTAAAACATGCCTGGCTTTTAAGAGGTCTGGAAATGGAGCTGAGCTGGGTCACTCCAAGCCATCCCTTTGAAACCTTTGGTTCCTTGGTGTGTGCACCCTTTAGGACTCAAAAAACTCAGAGCAGGGAATGACCTTGGTGTGAGGAGCAGCCAGGGATGGAAGGACTGAAGGATTGAACTTCCCTCCAATCCTTCAAACATTTGTTTTCCACCTGGGAATGTGCATTAGGAAGGAAAGAGTTACATCTTCTGGCCTGACCAGTGCTCTGCCTCCACAGAGCGGTCAAGTGGAAATTTGATTCCGAAAGATTTCAACAGCAAGGCTGTCAGGAATATTCACTTTTTATTTGCTTGTTTGGCTCATGTTTTTGAGTGGGATTTTCTCATGTTTTCAGTTACTTGTTTGTGGTGAGTCAAGTGCTGCCTTCAGAATTAGGATGCATGACAATGACTAATGAAAAAAATTTAAAATCTACCAATTTACCAATTTTTGCAATTTCCTGTCGACTTAATGGAAAACTATATAAGAAATGGAGATCTTCCTTGACATTTTGAGAGGTTGGTTGTTTTAGTGCACATTTCTATAATTGCTCAAGATAATGGATTTGCTGACAACAGCAACAAAAAATCATTGTGCATCACTTAAATTTAGTTGAAAATGTACCCTGCTCATTGCAGGGGGGCTGGACTAGATGACCTTTAAACATCCCTTCCAACCCAAACTATTCTGTGGTTTTATGATAGTCCTTTTATGACATTATTGGAAGCAGAGGTGGACTCTGCCTGCTGAAACAATCCAGCTGAGAAACTCTGTCTTTTGGGGAAAATCAGGTTCACTGTTCCAATGATACACCGAGAGCTGGAAACACGTGGTTGAAAAGTGTCCTGGTGCAGCCACATCTTGGATTTCCTGCTGCAGAGCATGAGGCCTGATGAGGCAGAAGAATTAACCCAGGAAATTGGGACAGGCTATTTGGCTTTTGTTGAAGCCACGAAGAGTCAGGCTGTAGTTCTAAAACAAAGTGGAGGCTTTTCAATTATCATTATATGAGTCTATTTAAAAAAAAAAAAAAAAGAAAAAAAGAAGGAAAGAATGGGAACAGTAGAGCAGAATCTCATCTGACTTCAGTTAGTAAAACTCCATAGGCTCTGCTGAATTTACATTAGAGCAGCTTCAGATCTGCATCTTTTCAAGTTTACTTCAAATGTCCCCTTTGAGCCTGGAAATCTGGAGAACTTGGGAGCATTTGATGCAATCCCCAAGCAATACAAAGGGGAGCCTGTTCTAATTGGGACTGTCTCATTAGCATTCAACACCACACTGAAAAGATGACAAAGGGCTGTGGCTGACCTTTCATTTCTCTCCATGCTGCCAAGCTTATGATAACACTTGTTTGAACTTCATTAACACCATTTAATTGCCTGCATCACAATCAATATGATGTTTCCCTACCGAAGCCTGGCACGAGGCAGGGATGTGGGAGACTGAAAAGGGGCAGAGCACAAAAAGCGGAAGCCAAAGAGTTTTTCTATTTCACACTAGTGCCCAAAATACCTGCAGGGCAGCAAGGAGAGGATCTGGTGGGTTTTTTTTTTTCTCATCCCTGCAGGGACTCAGTCTTCTTTTGGCTGCATTGAAAATAGGTCCTGTAAGAAAAAGTCAATGGAGGCATCACAAGTGTTCTTAACTTAAGAGTCATCCAATGAAGACCATTCAGAATAGGCTTGCCAGGCTGAGGATTAAAAGAAGCTAAAAGTGATCTGATATGTGGGATTTGGAGTTATAATATCTGCGTTTTATTGTGTTAACCTCGGTGCGAGCACTGCCTGACACAGCTTGGGTTTGCCTGACAAATACTTGGTCTGTGATCTCATCTACATTTTTTTCCATACTTGGGCAGAAAGTTATAGGACGAGGGGGAACAATTTTGAACTAAAAGGGAGAGATGTAGGTGAGATTCTGGGAAGAAATTTTTTACTCAGAGGGTAGGAGGGCCCTGGCACAGGTGCCCAGAGCAGCTGTGGCTGCCCCTGGATCCCTGGAAGTGTCCAAGGCCAGGCTGGACAGGGCTTGGAGCAGCCTGGGACAGTGGCAGGTGTCCCTGCCATGGCAGGGGGTGGAACTGGATGAGCTCCCAACCCAAACCATTCTGATTTGGTGATTCATGAAGCAAATATGATTTACATCCCATTAACCTTTAGATGTGGAGGTCTTAAGCCTGTTAGGAAGAGCTTTGAGGATGTTTGGAGTACACAAAACAGACAGTCTGTACCCATTTGGGATTTCACCTACCCAGGGTGTCAGCTTGGGCTTTCAGGGCTCTCAAGTCACTAGGAAATCTCTACCTGTGCAGTGCTTGTGGTGTGTATTGGCCACTTCGCAACTAACTTTAGTTAGTTAGACTGGGCCAGTCTAATACAATAAAAAGCTGCATGTACCCTAACATTGTAAGTTATTCAGGTTTTAAGGAGAAACTCTGAGGGCTTTAAAAAAGAGCAGCACATGACAGGTGCAAATCCTGGCTCTACTTTAAAAATCGAGTTTTCTATGCCCCCTCTCTTCTCTGACAGAAAGAAGGCTCAAGGAGTAGCATACCAAGGGTCAAGGCAGGGGGTGTCGTCAGTAGAGATAATAAAAAACAGTGCTGGAAGGAGCCTCGGGAGGTCAGCCCGACCATCTCCTGCCTCAGGGCAGGATCAGCTCTGTCTAAAGCCTTCCTGACAGATGCTTGTCTGCCCTGTTCTTAAAGGCCCCCAACAACAGAGCCTCTGCTGTCCTCAGGCAATCCATTCCCGTGCTTCCCTGTCCTTCCCATCAGTGTTTTCTCTGCTGGGCAGCCAAAATCTCCCTGGCTGTAATTAAAGCTCAGGCATCCCCAGGGCAGGGGTTACAGCTCATTCCCTGCCTTTCTGGGGTGGCTTTTGGTGCATCTGAAGACTGCTCACTTGTCTTTCTTCACTCTTCATCTCCAAAAAAATCCCAGTGTTTTCTCATCGCGGTAACAAGCTGTTCTTACACAGTGCAGCTTTCAGCAGGCAAGATGAAAATGTGTCCATATGGGGAGGGTACAGCCCCACACATCCTCTGCTCTGAGCGGTGCTGGGTGATTTCCTCCCCCAGAGAAAATACCTGTGCACCAATTCACTCCTCAGCCATTGAGTCAGTGCTGTCCATCAATCCTCCAGTTTATTCTGAGAGGAGAAGCAACAGGAAAAGCCGTGAATGGGAAAATAAAAGCATTGCCCTTTCTAGGGCTTGCACACACAGACAGAATCTTCCCCTCAGACAGTTTGGGTAGGGAGGGATCTTACAGATCATCCCATTCCACCCCTGCCATGGGCAGGGACACTTCCCACTGTCCCAGGTTGCTCCAAGGCCTGTCCATCCTGGCCTTGGACACTTCCAGGGATGGGGTATCCACAATTTCCCTGGGCAATCTATTTCAGCAGCTCAGATGCTTCCCAGGAACCTCAGACTGCCATTCTGCGTCAGTGCAAGAACCGACAGCACGTCCTTGCGCTGCCTCACTGCATCCCATCAAAGAGCTGGTCGTTCCCAAGCTTTCCGTCAGCCCTTCCCTGCTGGAACAGTCCCCCAGATCCCTTTCCGGCACCTCTCCCTCCTTCAGTGGTCTGGATACAGCCGGCTATTGCATAACCCTAATTATGTTATTGCTGTAATTGCGTCTGCCGTCTGCAGCACATGGATTCGTTACAAGCTTTTCATATGCTAAAATGATTATTAATGAGTGCGGTCCCATCCCAGCGACAAACAACAGCCATGACAAAAAGATCTTTTGGAAGGCAATTAGCTCCATGCTAAGCTGCCTAAACCATGGGCTGTGCTGGGAAATTTCAGGCTGGGGAGGAAGCACTGGCAACGTGGTGGCTTTTCTCTTCTCTTTTGATGAGTTAATGAGTTACTGAGTGGCAGCAGGCACAGTCATTCTGGTGAAACAGCTCCACTAAGGAGCCTTTCTCCATTGGTACCGAGGGAGAGAACATTTATCCCTGGATAAACAGAGGGAAAAATGTATTCCCAGGTCACTGTTGTGTTGGTCTCCTCGGGAAAACAAAACGAAACAAAACAAAACAAAGTCAATCCAGGGAAAGGCGAGGTTGTGGAAAGAAAAAGAATAATTATTTTTCAGGATAAGGGGCACCATGATATCCTGGTACATCCCAAATCCTTCTCCATCCATCTGGGGTGGTCTCCTGGGCTCTCTCTGCAGTCGGAGGCAGGCTGGGGTGAGTTGCTGTGCTCATGATGCCTGTGAGGACACATCCCATGGCCACGTTATCCTCACATCCTCCAGCTGAGCTGAAGTGCTGGAATGAGGGGTTTACCCCCATTTCTCATAATTTTAATTGCTTATTAAGCCTAATGAACAAATTCCCCGTCACATCAGAGGACGAAGAGCCTTGAGGTAAGAATGGAGGCTGCTGTGATTCAGGAGAAACTCAGATACACAAGGCTGGATCTTTTGATATTCCTCTAAGGATCTTCTGGAAACAGCTGGGGAAGGATCCACTGGAGATAGGCAAAACTGGAGTACAGAAGTAGCAGCAAATCTGCTCAAGACCCTCACTCTTGACCCTTTGGAGGCAGGTTAGGCTACATTTGCTACCTTTGTGTCTCATTCAGAGGGAATCTGGCTCAGTCTTGCGTTCCCAGCCTCCTGCTGGCTGTGGGAGTGTGAGTCAAAGACCTGTCCCTGTCTCAGGTGAGGTCTGGTGGCCCTCTGCAGGTGACAGAGCCACCTCGCTGCCCCTGGCACTGGTGTGGGAGCTGTCAGCTGCAGGGCTGATGGAAGCAGCCTTGCGAATTCCAGCAGTGGAGACGTAAGGGCCTCTGGGGTTTGGTGACAGCTTCTCAGTGGGTTTTGCATTACGGGTATGCAAATGGCAGAGAGGCCCTAAGTACCTCTGAGGATCCGGGCTGGAATCGAAGGTAAATAAAGACTCAGCAGGGATGTTGTCATCTCTCTGCTAGGATGCTTTAACACACACATTCATCATTTCTTTAGAGAGCACAGTGATGGCTTCATTAGAAACTCTTCTGCATAAATAAGTCGCTGGGCCATGGCAGAATTTGGATGGAAGGATATTATGTCTTCTCCCTCGACTCGATTGGGCTGTTGGTGTATGTTTTTTTCCCCTTCTTTTTTTTTTTTTTTTTAATTTTTGCCACAAAACACACTCCCACAATACCTTGGTTTGATGGGAAATGACTCAGGTGTGTGATGCCAATCTGGAGGAGGGCAGAATACTTTGGTGGATGATGACCCCAGAGCACTGAGATCACAGCCTGGGGGTCTGTCATGGCCAGAGAAGCCTCTGAGCCCTGAAAGTCTGAATTCTGAAACTCAGATCTGTGCATCCCATCCTTGGCTCCAGGGAGCATTTCATTCTGCTTTTCCTCATTGGGATGAGTCACGGGAGTGTTGTGCTGCTGGGAAATGATCTCTGCAGGGCTGGAAAGGATGGGGAGCTTCAAACCCTTGTGAGTCACAGGCTCGAGAGTCTGTTGCCACTAGGTGGAAAGGAAAGAGGACAAACTTGGAGAAAGAAGTGATAATTGTGTCTGTGTTCCACTTTCTGGGAGCACCCAGTCCCTACACCCACTGTCCTACCACCACTTGGTGCCAGCTGAACCAGAGAGGAAAAGGAGCATTTTAACTGCGTGTCAGAGCTAGACTGGCACCTCTGATTTCCTCCACCGACCCCATTTATTTCTGCTGTGATGAGGCCCTGCTCATTTCACCCATCAGGAGGGTGCCTATCCAATATTCATGAAAAGCTGGGCTCTTCTCCACGGACTCTTCTCAGGCACCATAAGTCAATGCATTTCACTGCATTGCAGCCTGTTTTCCCCACAAATCTGTGAACTGTCCTGGTTGCACATGGATTTAGGGTTTTTTTCTGGTGCCAAGTCACATTTTGCTTTTTGACCCTGAGATTCCTTGCTTTTTGACCATAACATTCCTTGTTTTCTCAGCAATGTCACGGATGCCACCAGTTCCTGACTCTTTCTCTTGATCACGTAGCACAGATCTGATTTTCTCCAGCAAGTGATGCCTAGACCTGTTTAAGTTTTTCTGGTAGTGGCAAAGGTCTAAGAAATATTTATTCATCCGGCTCAGCATCTTCTCCTGCGGGTAGTTCTGCAGGACAGTTCCTCATGGGATTTCTAGATGATCACTTTACTCACAGACAACTGTCCAAGTCCACTTGGGGACAGAGGGTTAGGCAGAGGGTGAAGAAAAACAAACCCACTCCACTCTGCACTGGGGCACTGGGAATGAGAAATATTTAGGCCATGGGACTGAGTTAGACTTCAGATTTTTGACTGGTCCTAAGCCCAAAAGACAAAATGCCAGGACTCCAAGGGGAGTGATGTTTTTGTGCCTGCTGGAAATTGCAGTAAAATTAATGAGGTTTTTATGATGAAACCGAGTTTAGCTCTGGGAAAAGCCAGGCAAGAAGGACCTCTGCCTCATATGCCTCCCTCTCCCAAGGATTGTATCAACATCCCACCCCCAAACCCAGGACATCAACAGACTGCAGTAAATCAGGGTGGGAGTGAAGGGCACAAAACCAGCCTGAGCACAAATGGAGCCTCCTGATGTGGAAGGGTTTCCCCCCCTGCTCTTGCACTGCTCTGCCTTCCACAGGAGACTCCAGCAGCTGCTCATCCCACTCTGTCACAGGGAGGATTTTCCCACTCATCCACCTCAAGGATCCTCATCACACAGCACTTCAATGTCCAATTTCTCTGCAGTGGCAAACAGCCTCCATCTCAGCAGGTGTCTCCACGCTGTTTACAGGACACCTGTCAGCTCTTTTGGCTCCCCGTCCCCTCTGCCTCCTAATTATAAAATTGTGGATTGCTGCAGCTACGGGCTTTTTTTTTTTCCTCGTGCACAAAATGTCAAATTGCAGAAATTAAAAATGTAAATGATGGCGTCTAATTAACCAGTTGACAGCAGAGCACAGCTGCGAATGACAGTGACTGATTACCTTCTGCAAACCTTGTCCTCCAAGACCTGCCTTACCCAGGGGACGAAGGACATCAAAAATAGCAACTTCCTTAAAGAGACATCACTCTGCAGATGAAGCCTGCTGGGCCATGGTTCTGGGGGATCCAGATCCTATGGATAAACCCCCAGTCCTCCTGAGCTCCAGGGGAATGGTGTTGACTCCTAGGAAAAGCAGATTTTTCTCAGTCAGACTGGAGTTGAAGGCTCTTGCCACAAATATCAGGCCAGCTTAAAATATGGGGCAAAAAGGAGATGCTGAGCACGAGAGTTGTTGGGATAGACTGGACTGAGTGGGGAAGGTGGGTGATGTTAACAATGGGTGCAGATGTACTGGTGAGAATGCTGCAAGCAAGAATACAAATATTTGGGGTTTTTCTGTGCATGGGAGTGCAATCCTGAGCTCTCAGTGGGCAGCAGGATCTCTCTGGGAAGAGAGGCAGGGCTAACCACTCTTGAAGGCCTGACAAAGCAATCCAGCTTCAAGCCAGCTCCTACCTCTCTGATGGCATGGGGCAAGTTTACAGGATGCCCTTTGGGGCTTCAGTCTCAGATTAGGGTGATTGCAACATGTCTGGTGCTCAGGATTAGTGCTTCAGGCATTTCCCCCTCTCTTGCTGAAAAAGAAGAGCATGAGCAGGTATTTCACTGATGCGCCGGAAGAGCCCAACGCTAAGTGTGTTTTTTTCTCCCTATTGTTTGTGGATTCCATTTCTTGAGTTCCTGCTCTCTCCACTCAAGAATCACCTGTGTTTCTGCCCCTCAGGTACTACTCAGACATCGCCAAGATGCCAGCGATCAGTGACCAGGACATGAACGCTTACCTGGCCGAGCAGTCCCGCATGCACATGAACGAGTTCAACACCATGAGCGCGCTCTCCGAGATCTACTCCTACGTGGGCAAGTACAGCGAGGAGGTGAGAGCCTGGGGGCAGTTCTGGGGGACCCTGGGACAGCCCACCAATTCCCAGGGCCCAGTGTGTGTCACTGATACCTGTCTGCATCCTGGCCAGTGGGGCACTGGATTTAAGGAATGAATGGAAAAGGAAGGTCTGGGATTTTGGGTCTCCCAAGTACTCCTTTATCTGGATCCCTGTTATTTTTGTCTCCCACTATTGTTCAGTCAGGTTCAGCTGGTGTGCAGTAGGTGATGGTCAGATGTTAACTCACTGCAGAGGAGCCCTAAATGAGCTCTACATCCAATGTGGCCAAAAGTTGTTTAAGGACTGTGCCCAATATCATTCCAGAAACTCTAAAACACCCAGGAACGATCCAACACGGAATTTAAGGTGTCCAACATGGTTCTATGTATTGAAGGCCATCTAAGATCCCTTAGGGCATTTCAAGTGGCATGGCCAGGTGATGGATAAAGCTGATAAATAATTGATTTCCAAGATAAGATTCAGTTTGATTGGTTGCAATCCAGAGGTCTGCATTGAGTCAGATCAAGCCCAAAGTGCCTGCTGAGTTCCCTCCTGGCTGACTCATGCTTTGCATGACCTAAGCTAACCCTGGGACCTTCCTTAAAGGAAGTTAACTCTCCTCTGTTGCTATAAGATGCTGGTCTCAATCATTTTAGGGAAAAAAATCCCTATCGCTTCTTCCTCTCTCCTTTTCCAGATTCTCGGAGCCCTCGATCAAGACGACCAGGCTGGGAAACAGAAACTTGCCTACAAACTTGAACAAGTCATAACCCTCATGAGCATAGACAGCTGAGAACTGTCCTGCCAGGGACACCCTGGGAGGGATAAACCAAGTCGTGCCTCACTCAAGATCATCATCTTTACCAAGTGCAAGTTTTGATGGGCTGTAAGCAGAGTCACCCGAACAACGCTCCTCTCTTTCTCTCTCTCGCTCCCCCCCTCTCTCTTTCTCTCTTTTCCTTCTCTTTCCAAATCTATGGACAAAGCGACAGAGCCCCAGGGGTTAAAAGAAAAGACTGCAGAGGAATCTTGACTCTGGGGCCATGAAGACATTCGGGTGGAGCTCTCCTTTTCACAGCTTCCCCTCTGCCTTTTACCCTAGAGAAAAACTATTGAACACACACAAAAACCCCACCAACCCTCCCCCGACATCACATCCTCACTCTGCAGAGGCGAAATTGGGAGGTAACTTCTGTCATGCTGCTTTAACTGCCCTCCAAGGGCTGTAGCCTCTGGAGCGGACATGGAAATGAACTCAGTATTACTCAAGTGTCCCCAAGGGGAAGGGGAAGGCAGCCTGCCCGCAGGGCTCCTGGAGGGCAGAGCCAATCCAGCTCCTCTCCTGCAGAGCCATTGCAACTCTATCTCTTGATAGCGACCCGCTGGGAGAGGAACCCCGAAAAATGCCACAGCCCCGTGCAGAGCAGGATCTCTGTGGCTCATCCTGCCTGGGCAAAAAGCTGCTCTCCTATGGCAGGGAAAGGGTCAAGAGGGGACGAGGAGACCGATGCTCCCCTGCCCACGTGTTTCATATGGTTCTTCTTATTTTTCCAAGAGCCGCGTGTCCGCCTCCGTCTTTCCCGTCGTGTCCTGTTGGTCGTAACACTGCAGCAAAACGCTCTCTCTGCTTGGTGGCATCCCGTCAGTGGTGGTGGTGGTGGTTCTGCTCCTCCTGGCAATGGACAGCACAGCATCCCCCTTGTTCCCACCTCGGCTTGGAAAGCAGGAGCCACAGGCCTCATTTTGTTCCAGGCAAGGAGCTCAGCCTCGAAAGAAAAACCAGAGGGACCTTTTATTTTTTAAAAGTTCTTTGTTCTTTCCATTTTGTTTCCTCAACTGGAACGCAGCTTTTGTTTTGCCGCAATGGAATATCAGAGGGATTCTGAAGGGCTTGCTGTGAAGTGAGGTGATGCATGGGGCTGGTGGTAAAGCCTTCCTTCCAGGCCACTCCTAAGAGGAAATGTCACCACATTTTGGAAGGAAACCTTGGAGGAAATCCAAATGAAACACTGCAAAAAATTCTTCTACCTAGACCTCCCCAGCTGAACTGCCTGTCTTCTGGAGGTCTCTGAACTGCTGTGAGCCCGTCTGCCTTTCGGTGCCAACTCTTGGCCTTTCCCCTTCTCCATTTCTGGAACCAACAGGCCTTGCTGAAGGCACAGTTGCTGCCTGGGAAGGATTTTATCTCTCTTTGCACTTCTTATCCCTTCAGAGATCACCGTCACCATGGGACAATTGTGGGGGATCACCCTGTCCCTGTCCCATCCTCTGCTCAGCTTCTCCAGAACATCTCAACTTGTTTCATGGCCAACCAAAGGGGAGTGATCTCCTGCATCTCTTCTGCCTTCAGCTGTTCCATTACATGGCTGCCAGCCTGGATAACACCGTGGTTAGAGACCCTCGGGGTGTGGAGAACCTTCCTTGTGCACCACGGAGGCAAGAGCTGGGTCATCATTCATCTCCCCAGCAACGAGCAGAGCTCCCTGGCAGATGGAGGAGTGGCTGGAGAATCAGCCCACATCCGCCTCACCCCAACCGCGGAGCCACAGCCTGGATCTGCTTCGCACCTGGAGGGAGGAAGGGGTGAAGGCAGGGTGTGTAAATTGATTACAGAGCGAGTTCATTTGGGTTTATTCCTGTCTCTTGCTATCAAACCAGAACCTCTTGGGAGTGACAGATCCTGAGCGTGTGTGAGGGGGGGTGTGGTGCAAGCAGGAGTCAGTCAGCAGGAGGGTTTCCTTCAGCCAAGCAGATACACACGTAGGCGAGTCCAAAACCACTCAAAGAACAGCAGTGTCTGTGGGGAGAAAATCACCAGATTCACGTTGAAACACCAAACTTAGGGACACGTCTTGGTTTTAAACCCCCAGACATTTCTCTCTTGATTACAATTCTGATTATTTTATGCGTGTGCGTGTGTATCTGTGTGCGCGTGTGCATTCCTCCCTTTTTTTGGTTCTGCTTGCTTTTCTGTTGGATTGCTGAGCTGATGGACTCATCATGCACCTTATGGACGTCTCAGCAGTTTTAAGAGGCCTGTGCATTGGGGATGATTTGGGTTTGGTTGGTTCTGCCATGGTTTTGTTGATCCATTTTAGTAACGTCGGCGCATGTTCCAGATCCATTGATTATGGCTGTGAAAGTGGGAAGTCCCACCAGAGCCAGTGGTAAGAAAACGACAACAAACAACACAAACGCAGTATTTTTTATAAGTACGTAAATTTAAAAAAAAAAAAAAAAAAAAAAGGGGAAAATTTAAAAAAAAAAAAAAGGAAGAAACCAAAGGTTTTGACAAACAAAGTGCCACAAAAGATAAATATGGACCCTATTGTCATGCCTTGTACTCACAGCTGGATGGTAGGAGTCTAAGGACAAAGAGCTGGCTTGGAGGGAAGTGGTTATGAGTGATGGGCGATCCTGCCTGGACATGCGCACATGAGAGGAAGAAGAAGCTGTTTAACAAAAAAAAAAAAAGTATCAAAATGAACTGGTGTGATCCTGCACTGTTACTGAAGTCAGAGGAACACCACAGGGGAAATCTGAGACTCACCCTGTTTCTTTTCGATGTTTTCAGGGCTGTGTTTTTGGTTTGTTATGGTTGTTTTCCATGGTTGTTATTTTATTTCTTCTTGCTGGTACGGAGTTTTTTCATCTGTATATTATATATATATATATTTTTCGAGGAAAAACTTGAACACCTCAGAGACACTGAGAATGAAACACTTAGGGGAAATGGGAAGCACCAGGAGATTGGTGTCTTAAACCTTTCCAATTTCCCATTTAGGCATTTCTGCTTTCTCTCCACCCTCTTCTTTTCCCCATGCCCAGGATTTGAAAGAAAATCTGTGTTTTGCTTCTCTTTCATCTCCTCTTTATTTTTTTGTCTTTGTGTTTATCTTTTTTTTTTTTTTTTTTTTTTTTTGGTGTTTGAGCTGGTTTTGCTTTTTTGCTTGGAAAATGTGCCAGAATCGTGATGTAAATGCGTGGGCTTCCTCCCCTGTCCCCTTCAGTGCCCTTCCCATTTCCAACCACTGTCCCGGCATCCCCCAGTCTATGAGAAGTCTTGGCATCTTTCTTCCCAGCCTCACCTGTTGAGCTAACTATTTTTTAAGTGCATGTAAAGTACAACTAAAAACAAAGACACAAGCAGAAGAATGAGCCCTACTACAACACGGATGCTTTCTTTTCCTTTGATTTCTTTTCCCCCACCTCCCTTTCCACACTTGACCAAAAATTCATGATAAATAAGTAGTGTCCCACACTGTTTTTCAAGCCACGTGGAGAGAACTGGAGCCAAAGTTCCTCGAAGTCCATGGACAGGCTCCTAATATCCAGAATATGCCAGATGATAGGCTGATCTTTATGGGCATTTCTCAAACACTGCAATCAAATAATTAGTGCTGACACTTGCAGCACTATCAGAAACAGGGACAGGGAACTCATGAAGACTCTCTGAGGTTCTACGGAGAGAGTAAAGATTATTTCTTCACTGCAGGGTTTGCTTTGGGGCTTTGCAGCTGGGTTGGAGGAACAAAGGGTGAACAGCTGCTCTGCAAGCACCTTGTGTCCTCCCTGTGAGTTGGACTCACCTGTCAGGGACAGTGATCTGAGACCTAATCCATCACATCTTGTGCCTGTGGAGACTGAGCCTTCCAGTGAACAGCAGTGCGTGTCTGGAATGAGGTGTTCGAGATTGTTTGTCCTCCAACAGACCGCACAGGAGAACGATAGAGGAGAAATTCAGCCACCCGAGGTCACCTTCCTCTCCCAGCGTAGAATTGTTTAGGTGGGAAAAGACCTCTGAGATCACAGAGTCCAAATGTTAAAACATGCCCCAGTCCTTCTTTTCTCACTCTTCATCCTGCCCCGAACATATCCAAAGGTTTGGTCCAACCCAGCACATGCCAGCCTTGCTCCATTAGATAAGAAGACTATGCCAATCTTCTCCCCTGTAGTTTTGACACTGCAGTTGTCTTGCCACTTTGACACTGAAGATCATAAAAATTATTGGGTCATGAAGCAGATTTACCAGCAGAATTTTGTTTGGTAATTGTTGGATTGAAAAGTGATTACCAAAGTTTCCAGACCTTGTGCATTCACCCACATGAAGCTCTTTGCCATGAAAGGAAAAAGACCAAGCAAATCAAATAATTGTCATTATTTTTAGTAATGCTGTCAATAACTGATAGATCACTTTTGAAGAGTCCAGTGGTCAGTCTCACTGTTGAGGCTTTGTTTGAATTTCTTGGAGTCTGAGATGCCTGTGAGATAAAAACCCAAGCCCATAACAGCTAATACCAAGAGGAGAATTGTTTAGAATTAAGTCAAAACATGAGATGTAGATCTGTCCTTCCCCAAGGCTTTAATGAAGTGCTTTGGGTAGAGACACTGCTATGTGGAAGGCTCTTCCAAAGGAAGACTGGAAACCTGGAAGGACTTAGTCCCAGAGCTCTGCTGAGTGCGACCTACATTTGTGACTGCACAAAGGACACCCAGAACCATGGAATCACAGAATGGTTTGGGTTGGAAGGGACCTTAAAGATCACCTCATTCTAACACCCCTGCCATGGGCAGAGACACCTTCCACTATCCCAGGTTGCTCCATGCCCTGTCCAACCTGGCCTTCAACACTTCCAGGGATGGAAGTCCTTAAGTCCAAGGATCACCTCACATGATCAAAAGAAATGTTTTGGCTGCTGGAGATGGCCAGGACTATCCTCCACATCACCAAGGCTTCAGTCAAACAAGTCCTGCTCTCCCTTCCCAGCAGCCTGTTTGAATTACTCCTGAAGCAGCTCGGTCTGAGAGTGTGGACACATTTCTTGGCGCTGTAGAAGGAAAGAGAGACAGGAAGAATTCTGATTCTCCTTCCCCAGTTCCTGAGGTAGGCTCTAGTGTGTAAGAGCTTTGCTCCTCCATGGGAATCCATTGCTTTCTGTGGTGGCCAATGTGATGTGACCAGACAAGCACTTTACTGGAGCCCCACCAGTCCCAACAAGGTGATTTCAGTCCCTTTCTTCTCCCTGCCTCAGCACTTAGCTATGGAAGCCAGACAGAGAGCACTGCATGGAAATGTGATTGTGGTTTGACCAGCTTTGTGTTGGGTTTGTGTAGCTCACCAAAAATTGCACCCAGGAACCCAATTTGCTTATTCCCAATCCTTGAATGAGAAATTTGATATAAAAATCCAACTTTCAATTCAATGTTGTTTAAACCTCTGAGATTCTGATAACTTCCCCCCCAGGATGACCAAAGGACCCCAGGAATGGGTCTCTTTCCCCAAACTAGGGAGTTATGATCATTTATAGGATCACAGCAAATTGTGTTTTTATTTTGGAAGGTGCCTCACCAAGATAGCTGTTGGGTAAAGAAATACTGGTGTAAAATCAGAATCCCAGAATGGTTTGGGTTGGAAGGAACCTTAATGATCATCCAGTGGCTGGGACACCTTCCACTGTCTCAGGCTGCTCCAAGCCCTGTCCACCTGGCCTTGGACACTGCAGGGATCCAGGGGCAGCCACAGCTTCTCTGGGTGGCCACACAGCCTTAGTGGTTCCAGGACAATTTGCTCTGTACATTTGATGAGTAGTCAGAGTTGTCCTCCAGGGCAGGTGGAGGTTTTGGGATGTCTTAACTCTTGCCATGCAAATTTGGTGTGCTGTGGAGCAGGAAACTGGTGAAACGTGTGAACCTCAACGTTATGGTGTGAACCTCAGCCTCCTGCCCATTCCCAGCCTGAATTTTCCTGCTTTGCACCTGGTGCAGCTCCCATTTCAGAGCAGTGTTTGGTCCATGGAATCCTGCAGTTTTCCCTCACCTCTGTGACTGTGCAATGCCTCTTTCTCCAAAAAAAAAACCACAAAAAAAAAACTTGTTGTCTTACTAGGAATAACTATTTTGTGGAGAATGCTTTGAAAATGGAGCTTTTCAACCACGTGTTGTTTGGGATGGCTCAGTTCTCTACACTTGGAGAAGCACCCAAGGGGACACAGGCTTACAGCAAAAAAAACAAAAATTATTTGTAGAAAGATGTAAAAAAAAAATTAGTGAAAAAAAACCAAACAGGGTTTACACTTGGAAAACTAAACTCACCAAAAACCCCACTGACGTTACAAAGCTGCTTAATCTAATCAACCTGTCACGTGTGTGATTTCTGTTGTTGTCGTTGTTTGTTCATTGTTTGGTTGGTTTTGGTTTATTGTTTTTATTTTTTTAAATCTGTTCTAAAAATGGAGAGTTTACCTCAAAAAATTCTTTCTGCTTGGAAACAGATCACCTCAAAGATGCTCGCAGCAGAGAGCAGTGTGCAGGAAGCTCAGTAAAGCAAATCTGGGTGTGGAAAACAGGAAAAACCAGGACATTCCGGCTCTTTTCAGCATTCCCCTCTCTTGCTGGTGTGGTCTGGTATTCCCCAGTGGAGAGGTTGCTGTTCACTTTCAGAGCCTGGTGGAGAAATCAAGGCACATGTCCAAGCTTGAAGTCCTTTCTGAAGTATCTTAAGAGAAACTTGGTGTTATTTAAAATTTCTATGCTGCTCTTTCTCCATTCCCTGGAGAAATTCCGCTTTCCAGCCCAGGCTGGGGTGAGGAAGCAGAGAGATTAGGTGCTAACTAAATGCTCCCAGTGTTTTCCCCAAGGAATCGAGAGGCAACTGGATTATTTAAGGTCACAAGACAGGCCCTTCCTTGTGTCTGACCCCGTGTCTTGGACATACACATGAGCCCAGAAGTCTCATTCTCTGTTTTGCTAAAGCTTCCACCTTAAAATAAAAACCACATTTCCTTTCACCACAGTGTTACTAACAGCCTCAAAGAGATGTCAAGACAACATTAGAAAGGAGGTTGGGATCCTTTTTCTTAGGTTGTTGTTGTTGTTGGTTTGATTTTATTTTGAATTGATCCTAGTTAAAAAAGAAATAAATAAAATCTATACTATTTAAATTGGAATCCCGTTGTTACTTGGTAAAGGCAAAGCTTCTGTACCTTTGTTATAATTAATTGTATACCTGTGTATGTAAATATAAGGCATTCCTATTTTGCAGTCCAGAACAAAAAAGAAAAAAAAAAACCTATTTGTAATATAGAATAAAGTTTATTAAAAAAAATAAAGAAATAAAAATGCTCCAGGCTGTGATTGCCACTTCCTGTGTCAAATGGAGCCAGAAGGGAGGGAATTCAAGTGAAGGAAAGGCTGGAAAAGACCTTAAAGATCATTGAGTCCAACTGTTAAACAGCAGTGCCATGTTCTCCTTCCTTCCTTCCTTCCTTCCTTCCTTCCTTCCTTCCTTCCTTCCTTCCTTCCTTCCTTCCTTCCTTCCTTCCTTCCTTCCTTCCTTCCTTCCTTCCTTCCTTCCTTCCTTCCTTCCTTCCTTCCTCCCTCCCTCCCTCCCTCCCTCCCTCCCTCCCTCCCTTCCTCCCTCCCCCTGTCGCACAAAAAGACATTTATTGGACTGTTTGAATTTAATTTTGGAGAGGTGGGATCCAGACAGTTTATTCCTTTCCATCTACTTTTGGGGTGTCATCAGCTCAGGAAAAAGAATGTTGACAAGCTCATGAATTCAGGGATGCTACTAAAGGAACCACATGCCATGGATCTTGAAATTCCTCTGGTTCCTTGGCCATGAGAGTGGAGCAGCAAATATCACACCAGATTTTGCAAGAGTCATGGGCAATCTGAGGTGGAGAAGCGACCCCCAGCCCAGCTGTTGTTATTATCTCATGATGCTGCCTTTGGAATGGCTCTTGCAAAATGTAAATCTTCCTGGAGTTTGGATTCCCTGGGATCGGTGATGGGTTTGGCCAAGGCCAGGCATGGTTGGCACTGCCTTGACACTTCATAATTAAATAAATCCTCACCAACCTTCTCTGCCTCTTTCCCTGGCTTCAGGTGTCAGCTCTTCTGAATGATTGGTGTGCTTAGGGTGAAACCCCAAAACACCTCTGAATAAAGAGCTATTAAGGGTTTTGTTTGTCAGGGCATTTTTTAAACCTAAATTAAAACATCTCACTAAAATCTCCCTTCTGGCCAAAGTGGTTGCATTTAACACTTGCACAAGAGTAGTAGAACACCCTTCCAAATATTAAATGGAGCCGCAATTACTGAGCACAGCCAAACAAACAGACTCCAGGCTTGTGGTAACTTCCTGTTGTCAGCTGTAAAATGTTTGTTTTGGGGGGGATTACATGTGTGGGTTTGCTGCTGCTCAGCAGAGTATTTTCCTGTGGATTTAAGGGAAACTGCAAGAGCAGGAGTGAGGAGGAAAACCTCTGACGTGGATCTGTGTGCAGCAGGACAGGGCATCATCACTCTGATGCTCACTGGGACACTCTGGAGAGCCTGAGACCTTGGCTTGGGTCCTCCTGGCTGTGGTCACCTGTGTGTGACAGGGACAGCACAAACCTGCTGGATGCAACAGCCACTTCTGCCAGTGCCAGCCCTGGAATGCCTCTGTCCAGATCCCAAATGAGATTCAAATGATATTCAAGGCCAAGTAGGTATTTACAAAGCAGGCAGGAGCCACCTTCCCATCGTTAAGGTTGGAAATGCCCTCTAAAATCACCAAATCCAATCGTCAACCCAGCACTGCCTCCACTAAGCCATGTCCCCAAGTGCCACATTCTTTCCCTAAATTCACCAGTGTTTCTCTGCCCCTGCTGGATTCTCCCTCCCAAGAGCTACAGAAAAGAGGCATATCCAAAGCTTTCCTGTTTTTATGGTCCATGAAAAATGATGTCCATTTCCTGCCCCTCAATCCTTCCCTTCTCCCAGCTCCTCCACTGAGGTAATGGTGACCATTTGCTTCAGGTCTGGGACATCCCTGGTGTAAAATAATATCCCCTCAGTGTCCCATGGAAACGTGGGAGGGGAAAAGGCATTGCAAAGCTCAGAGATGATCTTTATCTCCCAGGTAAAAGCTGGGAACTCTTCCGCAGCTCAGCTGCCCAAAGCAATCCCAGATGTCAGCTGAGCAGGACCATTTCCAGCACCCTGGGGAGGATTCAATTTGCCTTTATTATTTCCTGTTTCCTGCTTTCTGACACTTCCCAGGTTCAGCTGCCTGGATTGGATTGAGATGTTCCTCTCAGGAGTTCCCTTCCTGGGGGGGTTTCTGGTTCAGCAGAGAATAACTCCAGCATCAGTTCTCTGATACCCGCTGGATATCACTTGCCCAAGGGATCCCTTCCCTGAGTTCAGTGCCAGGAGCACCTCGCCAAGGTGGTGACAGTGACAGGGACCAAAACTCTGAGTCCCTTGCCCTGCAAAGACCTGTCAGCTCCAGTGCTAAGGTGCTCCAGCTTATGGAGCGGTAAGAAAATGATCCTGGGATCGATGAGGTTTTATTCATAGGATCACAGAATGGTTTGGGTTGGAAGGAACCGTAAAGACCATCCAGTTCCACACCCTGCCTTGGGCAGGGACACCTTCCACCATCCCAGGCTGCTCAGAGCAGGATCTCTGCAAAATCGCCCGTTCTGATGAGGAGTTTTCTGAGTGGCTGTGGGTTTTTTCTCCTGTGGAGGCTGTCCTGTCTCTCTGTGCAGCACCAGTGAAAACTGGGCCCTTCCAAGATCCAATTCACCTCACCACAGCCCCGCTGGCTCAGACAGATCAGTGACTGACAGAAGGAAGTGCTGTTTCCTCTGGCTGGTCCCAGGGAGGAGCTCACCCAGCTGCAGAGGATTGCCCTGTGCCTTTCCAAAGCCAGGTGGGAGGAATCCCAGCATGGCTCTTCTTTGACCTTTTTTGCCATAATTGTTTTAGGAAAAGTCTCTTGTTTTACACACAGCAGAGCCCCGAACCTCTCTGCCATGTGCTGTGCGTTCCCACAACGCAGCAATTTGGGAGGAAAGCAGGAATCACTTCGGTCTTTTGCCTTCAGCTAAGAAGTTCAAGGGAAAAAAAAAATGAGAGGAGAACAACTGTTTTATTTTTATTATTATTATTATTTACCCCTTTGAATTTCCTGCCTTCTCATAAAATCTAATGGGAAATGTACTCACTGACCCCATAACTCCCAAAACCAAACACGATGCCAAGACTTCTCCACAGGCCAGCTTTCCTTCAGTTTGCCATATGGGATGCAGCCCTCGTTCCTACAACACAGGCAGGCAGGTCAGCACTTAGTCACAACTCATGACACACAAACATGTTGTGGGCAGGAACATGACAAGCAGATAACACCAGCAGGCATCGTGTTTTTCCTGGCTACATCTGTGCTAGTAAATAAAAGAAGGCCAAGGTGGGGGCTCTGTGTTGAATTGTCTGTGGTGTTTAGCTGTTAGCGGCTCCCCAGCATAATTTTAGGTAATTTTCTCCCAGAGAATGGCCAGGCACAGTTTGGGATGAGCATCTATCACGGATTTTTTTTTGTTTTCATGGATAAAAATGCATCCAGTCTGGCTCTCTCTGCCCTGTAAGCTCGGAGACACAGTGGCTTCGCAGGGCCAGATGTACAGAGCTAAACAAAAAAAAAATATGGGGAAAAGATTCTGCTGGGTCAGGAGGTGTTTGTAAGAAAATATTGGAGAAGGAGCTGCTCTAAAAGTTCGGTCTGTTATGACTGAGAGTGTGATGTTTACCTGTTCAGGGCTGGTGGGGGGAAGAGAATGAGCCTGAAATGGTCTGAAGTTGGATTTAAATTTTGAAACACAGGCTTTGGGGGCAGAGAGAGAATGCCAGAGGGAAATCTATCCAGTGGAAGAAGTGATATATCCCAGGATATCCCAGCTGTGTCTCAGACACCACTGACTGGAGTAAATTGGTCCTGGACGTGCTGTCCTTTCGAGTTGGATGAAGCCCTGCTGGAGGAGCACTGGGGTGCCAAAATACAGAGCCTGAGGTAGCATCAGGACCTGCTCTTCTCTGGAATGTCATGGGGCAGGTCCACAGGTGTGGAAGTGAGCCAGATCTCACCTCCTGGGTTAGGTCTGGTGGCCCTGAGTTGGGTCTCACCCATCTGCAGTTCAGGACAAACCTGCAGGCAGCTTTCAACCTTTGGGAAGAGCCAAGTGGAAAATCTCCAGGGCTCATCAGGGTCCCCTCAGTGGCCATGCCACGGCTCTGGTCCTGTGTTCTTTTTTTTGTGATGGATGAGTATGAAAGAAAGAAGTGCAGACACTGATCCTGTTCTGTTAACAGCACCCAAGTTTGCTCTGTGCTTTCCCAGTCCCCCAGCCGAGCCAGAATCCAGGGAAACTGGCTCAAAAACCTGCCCTGCTTTGCATTAGCAGAGGCAATCTGATTAACTCCCCAGCAGGGGCAAGGCACAGCTCCTAACTCCAGCTCGACTTCCACATCAGAGACCTCCGGTGAATTGGATCCAGAAGAGGCAGCTGCGAGTTCTGGGGCTGGAATTCCATCAAGGGCTTCTGGGGAGGTCATAAACCACCAAAGAGCTCTCAAAGCCTCCCCCCCCTCCCACCCACCGTCCCCAAACAGAATTATAGCCTCATCATTCAAAGGGGGTCTGTTTGTCTGCAGAAGGACAAATGCAAGGAGCCATCGGGGGTGGGGGGGGGGGGGGGTCAGGCTGTAAATTCATCCTTTTTCCTGCCATTCTTCCATCTTCACTGGATGGTGCTCCCAGGGCTCCTCACTTTCCCCACCCATCCAATCTTCTTCCTTTCATCTCCTTTCTCCTTCCTTCCCTGCAATGGGTGTCACACAGAGCAGTCCACAGCTGACCACTCACACTCCATCCCCTTCCCTTCACCCCAAAGAGTGAGAGCAGCACTCGCTCTGCTCCTCAATCCTTTTTATCCACAACTCCTTCCTGGCATGAGCCAGACTGCAAACATCTAACCCACATTAATCCTCCCCAATGAAAACATTCCCTGGTTCTTTTCAAGTTGGGCCAAAGAAGGTATTGTCCCTGAATTACATTTTTAATATGGTTTAGGGGACAAGGAGGGGGTTGGGGACACCCTTTTATGTTTTTCAAACTGGGCCAAAGAAGGTATTGTCCCTGAATTACATTTTTAATATGGTTTAGGGGACAAGGAGGGGGCTGGGGACACCCTTTTATATTTTTGCTGAAATTTCCATGGAGATATTTACAAGCAGGAAGCCAGTCTGGAACATTTCAGCATTACAAGTTAGATAAAACTAAGAAATTCCAACTTTGTTCTGTTCATGGGATGTTTTGGGCACCCTGAACTTCAGAGGTGGTCCATGTTTCCCAAAGATTCCCTTCAGTGGTTGACAAACCAGACTGTGAATCTCTTGGAAGCTGAAGCTGGCAGACATCATAAAATATCCTTAGCACCAGTTCAGCAAAGGGAAAGAGAAATCCAGAAAGGAAGGATTTTCTAGGGTCAGGTACAAAGCTGGAACTAGAAGATGTTGGTGGCCACACCATCTCTTCTACCAAACCACCTGGTCAGTCTGCATAAATAAGATAAAACTGGGTTTGGGCACTTTACATCACCTCAATATGCCCTTTTCTCCTTCCACCAGAACTGTTACAACTTCCTGAATTTAGGAATTTGGTGTGATAGGTCACCTGGGAGTGCCAGACATCCCTCCATGAGAAATGTCATGGCACCATTTCTCAGTGGCTCAGGATTTCTGTGCCTTCTCCGCCATTATTGTGACCTTTTCTATATTTTACAAACGACCACAAATGATCATGCCCTTGAAGAAGACAGGAGGGAGTTGTACCCACGCCAAACCACAGAGAAAGCAGAAGCAAATTTGTCGTGTTTGCTCAAGCTGTGAGTGAATTCTTGTGAGTTCAAAGCTGAAAGGCCAAAGGGTTCGTGGTGCTCTGACTTGGGCAGCAGCTCCAGAACACTTGGAATGGTTTTTCCTGACAAGTGATGCAAATTTTGAGGGCATCTCGTGCTCCTGACT
Source organism: Acanthornis magna (assembly GCA_036785705.1). NCBI lineage: Eukaryota > Metazoa > Chordata > Aves > Passeriformes > Acanthizidae > Acanthornis > Acanthornis magna. Next base: position 71,931 of record JAWUZG010000001.1, read on the forward strand.
CTGAAAGCAGCACACTGAGAAGGTTTTTCACCAGTCAAAAATTCACCTAAGGTCATATGCGGTCTTTAAGCCATATAACAAACCCTGAAATGTTATGGGGCAAAACATTGGGGGAAAAATTGATTAAAACCACTCCAAACTCTTTTAAAAAGCCAACTGATAAGAAACCAGCAAGAGCTTTGGTGAATCCCAGCAGAAAAGTGCTTTGTAAACTGGATTGTGCCCTGTGATCACATGGTGGGGTTTCATATATATATGTATACATTTTTTAATTACTAAGACTACCCCATGTAATATTTGATAATTCGGTTCCTTTGGGAAGTTGACTGCAAGGGAAAGGAACAAAACATTGTTCCAGATTTCTAGCCTGGGGAATTGTCTCAGAGGCTTGCTTTGGTTTATTTTTTTTGCCTTGTTATTTCTTGCCCCTCTTTGGAAATCTTTCATTTTTCTTCCTCAGGACAGAATTTCAATTAGCAGAAGGATAATGCTATTGGGAGGCACTGGATATCCTTGGAGATAAATCTAGTTGGGAGTTGTCAATGCAATATCTGAAGCAGCCTGACAACAGAGGTCCTGTAAAGCTTGGATTACTCCTAAAAATAAATTTAAAAAAAAAAAAACAAACAGTTGGCCTTTCAGAGAGGGAATGAAAGGGGCGGGAAGGAGGTTATTTTTTGAATTGCTATGTTCAGCTGTGAAAGAGGATGATAAAAGAAGAAAAAGAGTATATTAGGAACATACAAACTGCATCTGACTGAGAAAATGTCCAGATAAACTTCTAGGCACATCCTATAACCACCTTTAAGCCTGGTGGATATTTTTATCAGATGGCTGAAAGTTCCTTGTTGAATCTTCCCTTCTGAGAGGGTTGAAAGAGACCTGTGAAAGCTCCACGTGGAGTGGAGGACACAGGGACAGTTCTAGAGCACTCCTGAGCACCCAGGAGTGTTCATTTGGTGTTTTCTGGTCCTTAACAAAACAAGAGTTCCAAGGTGAGGAAACCTTCCCTCTGGGAGAGGTAGGATTGTTCAACCTGGAGAAGATAAATCTCCACAGAGACCCAGAAAACCTTCCAGGACCTGAAGGGGCTACAAGAGGGAAATTTTATAAGGGCATGGAGCGACAGGACCAGGAGGAATGTCTTTAAAATGACCAAGGGCAGGTTTGGATTAGACATCAAGATATTAGATAATATTAGATATTAAGTAGAAATTCTTCCCTGTGAGGGTGGGGAGGCCCTGGCACAGGCTGCCCAGAGAAGCTGTGGCTGCCCCTGGATCCCTGGCAGTGTCCAAGGCCAGGCTGGACAAGGCTTGGAGCAGCCTGGGACAGTGGCAGGTGTCCCTGCCATGGCAGGGGGTGGGGCTGGAGGATCTTTAAGCTCCCTTCCAACCCAAACCATTCTGGGATTTTATGATCCTGTGATTGGATCCGTGTCCTGTGCCCAGGATGATCTGACACAGCTCTGCCTTCCCCTCCTCACTGCTGACCTTTCCCACTCACCTGAGGAGTTTACCTGCCTTAGACCCCCAGAAATGTCCTGAGACGCTGCTTGCCTGTGCCTGCTGCCTGCACTGGGGGCTGGAGGAGATCTCGAAGGCTCTCAGAGATAAGACACACGTGGCCCTAATTCCACATTTATCTGCTCACATCTGGATATCTTCAATGCGATCTGTTTGCTTTGGCACGGCTGGGGAGTGGCCTCAGCCGAGCTGGGGTCAGGGACACGCTGAGAAGAGCCCACCTGATCTATTCCAGAGGCCCAAAGGAGCTGTGGGTGCTCCTTGGCAAATGATTTCAGATCAACTGGGGCTGTGAAAAGTAAAAGATGCCATCACCCAGCCTCAATGGCCATGGAGTCACTGAATGGTTTGGGTTGGAAGGGACCTTGGAGATCATCCATGGGCAGGGACAGATGGAAGCAGAAGCAAATATTCTGATATCACCCACGAAACCACTGCAGGCCTTGACCTCCATGGAGAAGGGTATTTATGGACATGTTCTATTTATGGACATGTTCTGTGACATTAGAAGTCGTCAGAGGGTAAAACTTGAGGTCTGCACTTCAGCTCTGCGGGACATCATGCACTGTCTGTTCTTCACCAACAATTCCTTTCAGCAATCTAAATCTAGACAAAAGTGGCGAAGAAAATAAAATATTTATTTTTGAAATATGGGCTGATCCTTAGACATTTTACGTGACGAGTTTATGGCAGACCTGGACCTGAAAATCATATTTCTTTAGTCACTGTTAAAATGAAGGGGTATTCTGACCTTGTAAACATTGCTTTTTAATTCCTGCTCTTTTTTTAATTAGTCAACTTCCTCGAGAGTGGGATTTCTGCATTAAGGTGAGAGTTTGTACTATAGCCAATATCTCCTTTAAATATTTTCAGGATAAATACCTCCAGCAGCAAAGTGTGCACAGCTCCAGGCACCTGGGCAGTGTCTTTGAGTATTCACAACAGCAAGGAGAAAGGAGAAAAAAACCAACCCTGTCCAGTTGGGAGGCAGAAACAAAAATCATAATTAAAACATTAAATGCAAAATAAACCATCACTGCTTTTTGCAGCAATTGGAACCCTAAAACTCCTGTTCACAGAAATGCTGGAAAATGTGACTAGCACGGATTTGATTAGGAATGTGACAAAATTCACAGGCAGAATGGCAAATTCTCAGTCTGGGGATGAGTTAAAGCTGCAGAGTAATCTGCCCAGTCACAAGCTCAAGCCTGCATGGGTCCAGCAGCAGTTTTTGGAGAATGAACTCTTCTCCGAGACTTTTCTCAGGGTTAGATTTTGGCTTCTTTAGGAACAGCAGGCATTTCCTTGTGATGGGGTGGGAATCCCTCTACATCTTCATCTCAGAGGAGTGAGGACAAAGTGTAGCTAAAAATAATGGCATCAAAGGGGAGGAAATCACTGTCTGCAAGCACACAGAGAGAAGGTTCTCATCTGGAGAGATGCTGTCAGCAGGAGAAGATTGAGGACAAGGAAGATTTGGAGTTACCCACAGGCCTGCTGAGTTTTTGGGATCTGTGGGTTGGCTTAAGCCCATATTAACCCTTCAAGCACTGAAAAGAAAACCCAGCTCAGCCATCATTTCTCCCTGGCCCTGTGCCGAGCAAAATCTCCCATTTGCGTCTTTCTCAGTGACAAGAAGAGATGAAAAACCCCAAAAGTCTTTCTAAAACCATGAGGCCGATTAGTGTTAATGAAGCAATATTTCCTTTTCCAGTCACAGCCTCATCCTGGGAAAGAATTCCTGTTTCTGCTTTTATCCACCTGTGTTAATGCTTCCCAGAAATGTCCAATGGGAGTCTCCGTGTGTCATCTGCAGTTTGAGCCTTGCAGGGCTGAAATAACTCAGCTCTTCTCCTCTCCTCACTGCTGTGAGCTCAGCAAGGCATGGAAGCACCTCTCAAACTCAATTTATTTCAAGCACAAGGAACCCTGATGGATTAATGTGCCCTAAGACACCGGCAAATAGTTTTGGGGATATGGGAAAGAAGCTGAGCCATCCTCAGAAGGCAAATCTCCATTGGCCTGACCGTGGACTCCAAACTTGCCGACCATCAGCATCATAAATATTCCACGTGAAGTTATCTCTGGAAAAAAGTCATGGCAGGTCCTCTGAGTCCAAAAAATGTCCCTGGTTCACCCTGGAAAGAGCCAGATCAAGGTGACCTGGTGGTGAAAGGCAGATCTGGTCCACAGGCACCCAAAGGAGGAAAGTGCCTGTGGGTTGTGTCTCAAGGAAGGGAAGGGAAGGTTTGCAGCTGTTCCTCTTGCCCAGGGGTGAAATTATGCAAGTCTCAGGCACAGCAAGGCAAGATCAAAGGGGAGAAAATTAGGAAAAGAGAGAAGAATGGAGAAGTGGGAATAACTGATGCTAGGGTAGTGCTCCAGGGCTTAGTCTTTCTTGTGCTAAAGCTTTCAAGTCCACAGCATGATGGGGAATGCTGTTTTTCTTCTCTTCCTTGTCTTGTGAACTGATCCCTTCTCCCTCCCTTGGCCTGTACATGAGGTGATGGGAAAGAATTAAAAATATCCCTCCTTGGCTGGGCTGGGCTGGTCCCAGCTGTGCCTTGGAGTCAGGTAGGGCACATCACCTGCCTTCTCCTGGTTCCCAGGGGTGCCTGAGCCACACCAGATTCATGTCAGCAACAGAATAAAAGGAAATTCTTACTCCTTGTTGCACATCTTGTTGATTCACTGAGGTTTTTGTCCTGTGTTGGGCTCAGAGGAACCTGCACACCTTAAATCATCAGCAAGGCTGATCCACCAGCTGGATTCAAGAGGGATAAAAATGCTGGTAAAGGAGACATGGGGAACACAAGGTGACATGGGATACACATGGTGCAGAAATCTGTGGTTCTGCAGCAGCACCTGGAATCTGGGCAGATATTTCAGGGTGTTGGAAATGGTTTAAGAAGGGAAATCCAAGAATTCTCCCTCCCCCTCTCTTCCTCTGCCATGGATGGTTTCACAATGAGAAATAACAAGGAAAAGGAGAAGGCAAATACAGTCCACAATACCCAGCACGGAGAAAGTGATAGGGATGAGCAACACCTTTTGGAAGCAGGACAAAACCCAAAATAATATGAGCCCCAGAGGGCTACGGAACATTACATTCTGCAACAAAAAGTTCTGCTTCAGACTTGGCCAGGTTCTCCCTTTGGCTGCTCTCTGCCCAGGGAAGGAGCAGAGCAGCAGGGCCCTTCCTTCCTTCCTTCCTTCCTTCCTTCCTTCCTTCCTTCCTTCCTTCCTTCCTTCCTTCCTTCCTTCCTCCCTTCCTCCCTTCCTCCCTTCCTCCCTTCCTCCCTTCCTCCCTTCCTCCCTTCCTCCCTTCCTTCCTTCCTTCCTTCCTTCCTTCCCTCCCTCCCTCCCTCCCTCCCTCTGCAGGGCTTTGTATATTGGAAACACCGCCTGCACTTGCACCAGGGGATCTGTCCCAGCTCAGTGCTCACAGCCCAGGAAAATTGCCAGGGATGGGTGATGGCTGAGAGAAGCCCCATGGGGACAACGAAGATGACAGCAGCAATATTGAAGAGAGTATGTTTGGCTTCCCATTTCAGCCCCAAGTCTGCTTTACCTTGGTAAACAGAAAAATCTGTTTATTTCCCAGAGAGGAAAAGGGGGTGAAGCGATTTAAATCAACACATATTCAGGACAACACATATTTGCTAACAAATTGCCTATGAAGTTTGCCTGCTGAAAAATATCATACAGTTTAGGTAGATCCATGATATTTGCGTGGTCACCTTGAGCAATCAAGCAGGAGGGTCTCCCAAAGGAGCCTGGACTCAGCTGTGGCACAAGTGGAAGAAAACAAACTCCTAATGACTGATTGCCTGAAAAATGTCCATTATCTCTTGGGGACATCAGCTTGCAGCAGCAGAACTCGTGGCCTTGGAGTCCTCCAAAGCAGCAGAGCGAGACGTGCTGGGTGGGAGGGAGGTGAAATCACAGCTCAGGTCATGGGGTGACGCTTGGTTGGCCCCAGCTGGGCTAACAGAATTTTTTGGGTGCTCCAGCCTGGGTCTTTTGGGTGTCAGGATCAGAATCCAACTCACTGCAAGGCATTTGATGCTCAGTGCACTCCCGGAGTGTTTTCCTTCTGCTGGACAATTTCACAAGGCACTTTCTTTACCTCTGAACCATGGCTCCCCACATATATTCAGAATTATAACATCCATGTCATTTCTCCATCTACTGTTTCCTTAACTGAGTGGTTTTTGCACAGCTTCCAGAGCTTTCCAGCACAGCAAATTGTTCTGATTTTGTCGTGCTCTTAAATTGGGCACAAGTATTTAATGTGCTTTCAAATGTACAGCACGTCACAGGCCTCAGTTTTATAACTGACAGGGCTTAAACCTGAATGAAATTAATAGGATTACACAAATCAAACAGGTGCTGAGATATTTGGGTCGTGATTTATAAAAGTCGACAAAACCAACGTTTCTCCTTTCAGGGTAACATCAGTAGTGCTTCAAAAGAGGAGCAGCATTTTGGTGTCCAGAGAAAACACAGAAAATTAAGGTTGAATTTCAAATATTGTGTGGAAAAGGAAAAATTTGGGAGAGTAAGACTGGGGGAAACAGCAAGAAGCAGCTGGGGTCAGCTTAATGACACCTTCCTACAGGGTCACAAAAGAGCTGTGAGAGGTGTCTGTGTTTCTCTTGTGGTGTTTCAGGCAGGAGCCACCCCAGCACTGCTTCTGATTAGGGCCTGTAAGTGCTGTTATTATCATTAATAACAATCAGGATCCCTGAAATGGAGGTGTAACAGGACTGGGGCTGCCCTGCTGGTGCTTGTACAAGGAAAGGAAGAAAGACTTTTTACAAGGGCATGGAGTGTCCTTGGAGAGGGCACTTTACAAGGGGGAATGGTTTTAAACTGAAATAAAATGGGTTTAGATTGGATATTAGGAAGAAATTCCTCTCTGTGAGGGCAGGGAGGCTCTGGCACAGATTCCCAGAGAAGCTGTGGCTGCCCCTGGATCCCTGGAAGTGTCCAAGGCCTGGCTGGACAAGGCTTGGAGCAGCCTGGGACAGTGGAAAGTGTCCCTTCCCATGGCCCATGGGTGATTTTTAAGGTCCCTTTCAACTCAAACCATTTGGGGATTCAATGAAAAATGATTCACAAATGATTCAAACTCATCTCACGGCAAGGCCCTTTCCATCCTGTTTAAGGAATTGAGGAAACACAGGATTTTCCCCCCCCAGATTTAAGCAAGCTAACGTGGCATCAGGAACTTTCAAAATTGTGTGGTTTTGTGCTTGCTAAGATCATCTCCAGATCCTGGTTCTCCAAAGTCTGTATGTGTGAGATCAGTCCCACTGCCTTTATAAATGAACAATCCAAGGGCTGTTCACTTGGGAGACTTCTTACCTCCAGAATTTCCCGAGGTGTTCTCCCTTCACCACACGATCCTAAACTCTCCCCACAGCTCTTGATCCCCCAAAAGGCTGGCACACACTTTCGGTGGTGTGTCAGGTATTTTGAACTGCAAAAAGCACAGTAAAAATAATAATTCTACCTCAAGGCCACAGAATGGCATAGCCAAGTGCTCTGTTAAGGAAAGGGCTTCCCCAAAATACGTGGTCATGAGCTCTCTGCAGCATGGCCACCCCGCCCTGGGGAAGATGCCTTCAGCACAGCAAACACAGCAGGATTTATTTGCGATTCTGGCTTAGAAAGGTGTTGGTAACATGCAGCAACTGGATTTTATCTGAGATACCCACCTGCCTCCACATCCCTGCCATGAGGCTGGGATAGTGTCAGACCCATCATTTCCTGATTTAATAAGTGCCATTGGTACCTCCTTTCATTCCTTGTGCCATCCCTGCTGCAGCACCTCCCCAGCTCCAGCTCACCCCAGAACCTCCTGCAGTTTTTTTTCCCACTGGCACCCTCATCCCAGCACCTCCTGTTGTTTTTTTTCCCACTGGCACCCTCATCCCAGCACCTCCAGCAGTTTTTTTTTCCCACTGGCACCCTCATCCCAGCACCTCCAGCAGTTTTTCCCACTGGCACACTCATCCCAGCACCTCCAGGAGGTTTTTTTCCCACTGACACCCTCATCCCCTGCACCTCCAGCAGTTTTTTTCCCACTGGCACCCTCATCCCAGCAGCTCCAGCAGCCCCTGGGTGTCCATTCTCCAGAGAATGACCCTTCCTCTGGGTACCACCCCCAGTTATCCTTCCCCCAGCTCCACAGCACGTTGCAGATGATGTCCACGGGTGGTCAGGGATGGATGTTCCCTCCTTCCCCCACGGATGTTTCATGCACTATTTATTCCTTCTCTGCCCTCAGCCCCCAGAGAAAGTTTCTGTGAGTCCCTGGCTGGGGACAAGCGGAGCTGTGCCACCATCCATCACGGTGACAGACATGCTGTGGGAGGGCTTGGTGGCACAGAGCCAGGGCTAATGGCCCGAGACTCCGCTCGCCTTCGCTCCCAGCTGCTTTAGAGAGCGCTCCCAGGAGCCAATTCCAACCTCTGCACCCCTCTGGAGGAAGGATGAGGCTGTTCAAGGCAGGGGGAGATTTGTAATGGTGGAAATTGGGAACAAAACCTTCCGACAGCTCTTTGGTCACATCATAACCGAGACTCAGTGACTTTGGAACCTCTCCCGTGTGCCCCAGCAGAGCTGTGCTCTGTGGCCATGCTCTGTCCAGAGCCCAGCTCTTCTCATGGGTGACCATTTCTCCTCCAGCACGGAATGGCCACAGCTCTGCTCTGGTTCATCAAAGGAGATGGGGAGAGCGTGGCATAAAGGTTTGGAGTAAAACTACCTAGAAATCGTCTTCTAAATCTGGGATATCTCTTCTCCCTGAGGTCATTGTCACCGTCCTTCATTGATTATCCCATGGTATTTCTCTCGGGTTCTGGATGCCTGTTCACCTCTGAAGGCAGCAGGAAACACCAATGGGACCAAGAGGAGACCAAATCTGGTTTCTGTTTTCTGTGGCATTGCCTTCCCAGAGAGCCAGAAACAGTTTCTTTTGTTCCCTATTTTATTTCCTTCTTTCACAGATAAATACCATTATACAACCTTTATTCCTTACATGGCCTGTCTTGCAGGGGGAGAGATGATCTTGTCAAAACTGAATAAAACCCCACTTTCACCATGAATCTGTGAGGTAAGAAAATGTGAGGGAGCTATGAAATGCCACGGTACCAAAAAGTGCTGCCTCCACAGGCTCTTCCTGCACTCAGCTCAAGGACTCTGCCTTCCATCATCTCAGCCCCTGGGAGTTTATCTGATCATCGTTACTGACACTTCCCCTGATGGATTTGCTGCTCCTCACTTGCACAGACAGATTGGTTCTTCCTAATGTGGGGTTGGGAGGGATTCCTTGCAATTCCATCCTTTTCAGATGGTTCACAAAGGAGAAGAACTTAAGGGATGCCAAGAATTGAGAGAATCCAGTTCGTGTGAGGTGGAACCACAGAGATCACCTCAATCTTCCAGGAAAAACTGAAACCAAATGGTTGTGATCCAATGTAAAAATTATCTGTGTTGGAGCAGGTCTGCAGGAGATGGAACCATCCCTGCCACTGTTCAGCAGACAGTCAACAGGAGGGTCCCTAAAATAGCCACTTATTTCACCCCCCATGAGGCACAGAAGACTCCCCAGTACCTCCAGGTGACATTTAAAACCTGTAAAACCTGTAAAATCTTCTGAGAAGACAACTCGTAAAGTTCTCAGCCATGGAAGTGTTCAAAAACCCAGTGGACATGGCATTTTGTGATTTGGTTTAGTGGGCAGGGTGGTGTTCAGTCAAAGGCTGGACTCGGTGACCTTGGAGGTCTTTTCCAACCTTAGTGATTCTGTGATTCTGTGATTCTGTGCAGCACATTGATGGACACAGTTCATTCCCCTCCCTTTTCCTTCACCGATGTTGGGACAAAAGCTGGAACCTGTGGGGGAGGCAGACCCTCGCTGACTGACCCAGGCACGGCAGGGTTTTTGGGGGATGCAACTGCTTTCTCTTTTCACCTTTTACGTGTGTCACAGCCCTACCTGATCCTCACTCTGATCCCAAAAGTCAAAAGAACCTTGCCGGCTGTGCTGATTGTTTTGCTCAGATAAACCCAACCTTTATTCCAGCTCCAAATTCTGCTTGCATCCCCTTCCAGGCTCTCAAAGCTGGGATTAAGGGGAAAAAACATGGCAGAAGTTAGCAACATTTGAAAGCAATTTAACCAGAGAGCAACTTTTAAATGAAGCCATTTAAGGCCAGATCCTCCCAGCTGTCGGGGTGTCCCTGCTGAGCCACTGCAAATCAGAGTTCAGGACATCCCTGTCACCGACTGCAGCCTGCCAGGGAAGATGCATTAGCCAGCAACGTCCAGAGCATGATTAATCTTTCCCTCCTCATTCGGATGCTGCTGCAGTTGCCGCAGATGTTCAAGAGCCTCCTGGCAGTGACAGATCCCTGCGTGGTCCTGACTCCTTACCAGGCAAGTAATGACAACAGCCACAGATTCCCAGGGCTGTGTCAGCTGGATTTTATGGGTTTTTTTCCCCGTCTGGAAAGTTCTGCATATTTTCTGGGAAGTTTCTTTATGAGTTGTGATGGGTTTGAATCACGCGCCCGCTCTTTCCCACAGCTCACGGCGGTAGATCGGAGATCTGGGGAAAATATCTTCCTTTCTGATCATCCCATCCTGGAACTTCTCAGTGGAGGAGGAGGAAGGTTTTATCAGAGCAACAGGACCCACAAGGGTGGGAGCCAAGGATCTGTGTTTTACCTCCAACAGTAATTTTATTTTTGGGCAAACAGGTCAATCCTGCCACTGACAGTGAGCAGGGAGCTCTGCTTTCCTTGCATTGCCCTTCCTGACATTGGAACACAGCTGAGAACCTGCGGTGGGGCTGAGCCTCATGGAGCACCACACATGAGGTGGGAAAAGCCATTCCCTGGCAGAAGGGGAAGTGCCCAGTTCTTCAGGGTGAGTGAGAGTCACAGGATCACAGAACAGTTTGGGTTGGAAGAGATCGAAACCCATCTCGTTCCCACCCCCTGCCATGGGCAGGGATGGCACCCACTGGACCAGGCTCCTCCAAGCCCCACCTGAAATGGATGAACACTTCCAGGGATGGAACCTTTCTGGGCAGAATGCCCTTTATTGCCCAGTAAGTCCTCAGGATGCCCCTGACTGTCCTTGGGTTTGCTTTCCCTGTTAAAAAACAGGGATTCTGCCCTGCAAGGTGAGGTTCCTTGGTATTAAAACCAGAAGGAACACGATCCTCTCTGACCTCCAGGGAAAAACCTGGCCACTCTGCCTTAGCCTGATACATGAGGCAGGAAAAGTTTTTAGCTCATTCTTTAAAGATCTCAGGGGCAGAACTTACCTCCCTCCTGGCCCAAGATGATTAATTTTGCTGATGATCCATCCCACAAAAAAAAACCAAAACCCAACAACAAATAAAACCCAACAACAAAAAAAACCAACACGACAAGTTTGTTTCACATATTCATTTTAGATTTTCCACCTTTATTCATTTTCCACCTTCCCCTTCATGCCATCAAATCTCATTTTGCATTTGTCTGCCAGCTGCGTTCAGACAGCGCTGACAAGAGCCTTCAAAGGGAAACCCTTCAGCTCCTCCTCCCCAAATACACCCTGCTTACAAATCAGCAATGAACTTATTTGTGTAGCATTACACAGCTGCAACCCCTGCTCGGCGGACAAAAAGTCACTCAAAATTCTTCCCGCTCCTCATATTATATCCAGCAAGGTGTATCCCACTGTCAGAGATGAAATCTTAGCAGCAACCGTGAGAAAAATTACTCCCCACACTGTAGTGGCCATGCAAGCCTGAAATGTGAGGAATGTCATGTGCATATAAAACACTTCTGGACTCTGTGGATAAAATCCTGATGTGGAGAGAGGCAGCTGTGAAGCACAAGGATTCCAGCAGGTCCTGAGACTCTGCAGGACAGCTCTTTCCTGTGGATGTTTCAGCTCACTCTTAGCTCTCAAAGGGGGAAATATTCACAGGGCTCATCCAATTTGTCTTTAGCCAGATCCAGGACATGTGGCTGCATCTCATTCTTGGCGCTCTTTAAGGTCAGAATTTTGGGTCTTAAATCAAGAAGCTTCATTCACTCCCCAGGCTGTAAAGGCAGCTGAGGGTGATTAGCCCAAAGAGAGGTGCTCATCCTATGTTTTAAATTGGAAGAAAGTAGTTTAGGTTGGATTTTAGGAAGAAATTGTTCACTGTGACGGTGGTGAGGCCTTGGTAGAGGTTGCCCAGAGAAGCTGTGGCTGCCACATCCCTGGAAATATCCAAAGCCAGGTTGGACAGGGCTTGGAGCAGCCTGGGACAGTGGGAGATGTCCCTTCCCATGGCAGGGGCGTTGAAATCAGGTGACCTTTAAGGTCCCTTCCAACCCAAACCATCCTGTGATTCTCTGATTCCACAATTCCCTGATTCCGTGACTCTGTGCCCACACCCAGCCAGAGAAATTCCAGGCAGGTACAGGCTTTTCAGAGAAATTCCTCGGTGGTGCAGCAGCTGAAAACAGAGACAGCAGCATCTGCAGAGGGCAGGATCCCACATCTCTGAGGCACAGCTGTCTCCACTCCTCTCAGGGGTTGTTATCTCCAAGCTCTGATGCAAGCCATGATTGTCAGTTGCTTTGATGCTGATTAAAAAATGCATAAAAGGAACCCCCGAGAGCCAAAGTTGTGCTGGCATTGCTTCCTTATGGTGCAAGATGTGATGGATCCCATCTCATGCATGATCTTGGGAATAATATCCAGCCTCTCCCATCTGTCTCCCACTCCCATATATTCCCTGATAAGTGCCTCTTCCTCTGTAACTGGTGTGAAATTGAGTTTCTTTGCAGGTCGGCACAATCTCATCTGGTGTTGGTCGGGAGGTAAATGCAGTGTGCAATTTGGGACATCCGTGTTCTGTAAATTAACTTACCCTGGAACCAGCGTGGGGAAGAGCTGATCAGGTGATGGAGCGTTGCTCTGATTTTCTGATATTCGTGGAGATTCGTGGAAGCTCGCAGGGAAGTCAGGCAGGCAGCACACAAGATGGTGAAAAGAGAGACTTTATTTACAAGAACTTCTTTATATATCCACTAATAGTCTGATAATTATTGGTCGATAGTTTTTCCACCCCCTATAACGATTGGTTACAACTCTAGAGCGTCCAGTACCAAAACAAAGAGATTAGAAAGCACAAGAATGCAACTTATCTCTATTCTCCATGAGAAAGAAGAGAAAGATTTTAAAACAGTGCAACTACAATGGAGGAGTTTTAGGAGAAGAGACTCACCACGTTTCATTCCCTGAGGCAAGTTATCACTCAGAGAAATTCCACTGGGCGGCATAAAAACAAAGGGAGGTGATAAAAGCTCTTCAGAGAAGTGACAGGAAGGGCGGGAAGGCCACCAGGAACACATAAAAAGAGAGAGCAGAAAGCTCAGGAATAAATTTGGGCTGATAATTAAGAAAAATTAGTTAAATCATCAGAACCAGAAGGTTTGGAGGAGCCATCAGAGGAGATAGGGTAAGGGACCAAGCTGCTTAAATGGATCTTAATGCCTTTATTTAAAAGATTTTAGATATCATAACAGCAGAGGACCAACACATCTCACCTGGTCTTGTGTCCCTAAATCCACCCTTCCTCACTCCATCGTCTGCTTCCCTGCAGAAATGCACAATAAAGGAGCCAGGAACTCCCCAGCAGCCGAGCCCAGCCTGGGTGCAGTCAGCCCAGAGCAGAGCTAAGATTTAGCACCGAGGCTTGGGAGGCAGGAGCAGGTGGAAGTGCCTCACATCCCAGACAATTACGTGATTAATGCTGGGAGCCAGAGGGAGGCAAAGGGAGGACTTCATAATTCCATGGCCACTAATCTCACCATCATTTAACATCCGGGAGAGGACGAATCCTTCTTTTTCCACGAGGGGTTCTGGCTGAAAAATGTGAGTGGCCATCAGTTAACTTTATGAGTGAGCTCCTCACTGTGTGAGCTGTGCTGTTGGATTCACGGTCCAGCCCAGCCCACAGCCCCATTCCCACTGCCCTTTCCTGCTTCCAGAGCTTCCACACCTCCCTGCCAACCCTTTCCTCAGCACCGCAGCACTTCAGGAGTGCTCCTGCCTTCCCTGCAACATGAGTTTTCCTGCTTATTGCTGGCATTAAAGACAGTTCTCCTTCTCCTGACCTTTGCGGTGCTGGCTCATCCATGCAGAGAAAGTGGATGCATATCCTATTATCCCTTGAAGTGTTTTATAGCTTATGTTAAAGCTTTGGGCTCTTCAGAGTTTGTACCCAATTTTAGGATCACAATACCTCTAAGGGGAAAGTGATGGGGTGTTATCTGAAAATCATCCTAACAATCAGAAGGAGACAGATAAAAATATTTATTTATGAAATCTGAACTAGATGATACAGCTGGGAAAAAATGAATAGGGAAAAAAAACCAACAAAGAAACAAACAAACCAACCGCAAATATACCTAGAATTTAAATGATGTGAAAAATCATCTTTTTCTCTGAATGGTTCAGCTTGCAAGAGCACAGACATTTCCCTGGATTCCCACACAGTCTTTACTCCTTGGAGGAGCCCATATCCATTTTTGGGGATGCTATGGAGAGGAACTATTTACAAAGGAATGAAGTGATAGAAAGTAATGGCTTGAAACTGATAGAGGGCAGGGTTAGATGGGATATTGAAAAAAGATTCTTGCTCTGAGGGTGGTGAGGCCCTGGCAGAGCTTGCCCAGAGAAGCTGTGGCTGCCCCTGGATCCCTGCAGTGTCCAAGGCCAGGCTGGACAGGGCTTGGAGCACCTTGGGATAGTGGAAGGTGTCCCTGCCCATGGCAGAGATGGCACTGGATGATCTTTAACCAAACCATTCCATCCCAAACCTGTTTAGGATCCTATAATCAAAATCCCAACTTTTATCCATCAGCTGAAGCAGTGAATCTTCTCCCTGTTGTCTCTCCCTGGGGATCCTGGTGCCAAACATTCAGGCTCTGCAGGAATTACGCCTTGAATGATTTTGTAGGAATGTTGCACAGGCAGGAGAGACCTCGTGACAGCAAAGTCAACTTGATCTGGGTGAGATCTCCAAGAATAATCCATATGAAGGATTGGTGGCCCAACTGAAAGGAATAAGGGAGTGTCTTTACAAACAAACTGCTGGGAAGCTAAAACCCATACTGAGAGAGAAGAAACAATGGGAAGGATTTCCATAGGAATTCCACTGATTGACTCCCCCAAGACTGTGTTAATAAACTATAGGAACAGAGATATAAGAAAAAGAAAAAAGGGGGGCTTTGTATTAAGGGTTTCTACATTTAGGATAAATATATATTACTGTGTCTGCTTTAGGCGTTCCGGAGAGTCTGAACCTCTCGAGTACCTCAGCCAATGGGAAAAGAGAGAGGGAACTGTGGCTGGGAAATTCGGATAAAAAGAGGCTGAGTCCTCTAGCAATTGGAGAGACCCCATGGGAAATGCCCATGAGCTCTCCCTTTATTCATGAATAAAGTTACAGGACTGCTCTGTCTCATTTTTGGACATAAACCTCTGGTGTTTGTGGATTAATTTTTCCTGACACCAACCATGGGGTATCAGTGCCGATTTAATACCAGAGAATCCACTCCTGAAGCCTCAGGGATGCTTGTTGAGGTGCCATGGGTGATACAGAGGAGTAAAATTGTCCTGGTTTCCCAAATGGAGTTGAGTTCACATCCCAGCAGGGGCCATTTCAGCATCTGCTGTCTTTCCTTGCAGGCCCTGGGTCAGTCATTCACTGCAGATTAATTCCAAGGGTTTTGGGCACTCCTTTGCTACACTCTGTGCTTGGAATCCATTTGTTTATCCCATAAGGCAAGAGGAGATCATTTCCAGGCAGATCTTTACCATGGATTAGACTGGACTAGAGGAGAAATGCAGCAGGAGGACAAATGTGCAGACCCCATTGCACCCAGGAATTTACCCAGAGCCCTTTCAAATCCACACTCGGAAATAAAAGACAACCAAACACCGATTTCCTTGGGTGTGGCAGATTCCCAGTGCCCAGCCCCGGGCTGGTGTTTGCTGGGCACTGCCCTTGTCCTCAGGACATTTGTGACCCCAGGGACACCCAGCTCAGGGAATAGCAAGCCCAGAGTGGGGTGTTTTCCCCCCAGAAAATACTCTTTCCGTGCTGCTTCAGGATAAAACTGACCAGCATCATTTCCGTGAGTTTTTAAGGAAATGAGAGAACTGAGGATTGAAAACAGCTCCAGAGTAAATGTGTTTCAGAGATAGGTTCTTGATGAATGGGATTTTCCTCGCCGAAATCAAATTGTGAAGTCAAGCATTAGAGGACTAAAATCCTTTTCTGTATTTTCTATTTTGTCATGGTTTGTTTTCTGATAGGAGTTACCAGTGTGACCAAAGGATTTATCATTTTTTTGTTTTAACTTCACTCTTCAGTGAACTCATTATATCATAAATTCCTTCTCATGCAACATCAGACTGTTTTACTTTTATGACTGTGCCATTAAAGGAAGAAAAAAAAAGAAGAAAATCAAGAAACCCCACAGCCTAGATCAGCTTTTAACTTTCTGTGAAAAGAAATAGAATCAGTTTGAGTTCCTAAAAGTATCATCTCCATTTTCATCATCCTTCAGGAATATGAAAATTGTAGCTGATCAATTTTCTTCTGCCATAATAGTTAATTTCTAATAACTGGGAAATGTCTTAAGACTCACTCAGGTTATTCAGCCATCCATTTATGGGTGCCATTCCTTAGTGTTTTCATATATTCTGCAGTGAAAGCTATTAAGTCTCTTCTGTCATCCTGAAACCTTTTGCTAGATGAGGAAAAGTGAATTAAAAGTTAGTTATATAACCTGCAGAACCAAATGACGACTTAAATATAGCACACTCTGCAGTATGTGAACTTAGCAATTAATCTGGAGCTAATATTCCTCTTATTTGTCATTAATTTGTGGACAAAATGGTTTCTCCCAAGGTTAACATTTTCATTATCATCTGCAAACGACGGTACATCACCAAAGTTCAAGCCATTTGAATGTAGAGCACTTTTTACATTTTTAAATATTCCTAATTCAGTTTTTATTGCCCTCTTGAAAATAATTAGGCAGAAAATGGATTATTCCTCTTTCAATGAACAACTATTGGAAACATTCTGAAATTTCATGCTTTCAGGCACCGGTGGCCACAGAGAGAAATATGCCCTTTCAACCAAGCCCTTAATTATTTTATCAATTGAAAGGGGATCTAATATATTGTTGGTAATACACAAAGCATTGTCCTCCAAATCTGTATGATTCTATCTGTGGGTTAATCCTGAAAAATAATTAACTGCCCCAATCCAGTGATCCACACAAAGAGCTACAATAATAACACCGCAATACACCTCTGTCGCTCCTCCAGAACAAAAACCTTTCAAGAGTTTTGTTTTTAGGAGCTGCAATAGATCTATTTTTATCATCTTTTATATTCCCGTGCTTCCCTGTATTTGCCAGTCCACGTGAAGTAACTTGGAAACAATATTTGTGCTGGACAAGGCCTTTTGCTTTCCCTATTGATCCATTCCCATTCTCTGGGAAGGAGCAGAGGATTCTGGCTGAGTGCGTTTGGACCTGGACCATTGATAAGGACTGATCCAGGTTGGGATATAATTCAATTAACTCACAAAAACCATGGACAGAGTCCTCAGATTTGACATGGGGTCATGGTTGCTTTGCTTGATTCATCCCCTGCATGTGCTGGCCCAATGATTTTTAGAAAATGTGCCCCATCTGGGCCAGATTTAGCTCACAATAAACACGTGAGAGAAAGTTTTCTTTGGAGACCAAGGGGTGGGGTGTCCAGGGCTACCCCCCTGTACTTCCAGCAGACTGGATCTGTTCAGGAAGGCACAGATTTTTGGATTTTGGGGGGAAATCCACTCATGTGTAACATTGGGAGAAGAGAGTCAGGCTCCTGCCTAAGAAAAAAAGATGGGAAACAACGAATTAGGCTTTATTTAAGAGATGGGCAGCCACAAGCTGAGGACTCTGGTGATCAGCCAGACCAAGTGCACTCCTACGTGTTCAGTTGCCATGGAGACAGGCAGGTTTTTATGAACCTCTTCCCAAAAAAATCACCCCAATTAGATCTGCCTTCATGCATCACATATGCTTGAACTGTTCCCTGAGGTTCCCTAAGTAGTTGTGACTGATTCATTCTCCTTGCTGACATCTAAAGAAATAACCTTCACTTCCCAGATCCTGGCCCAGGTTGAATTCTGGTTTCATCCCTCCACAGTTTCCCCACAGCCCCAAATAGGTCACTCGCTGCTGTGTGAGTGCTTTTTTTTTTTGTAGCTAAAAAAGCTCCAATCCAGAATTCCCACCAGGGAGAAATTCCTGTCAGAAAGCAAGGAAAAGAGCAAAGTTTGGAGGCAGGACACGGGAAAGAGGAGGAGGAGGCATCAGGGTGTCTGTCTCATGCTGTTTGACAGCTACAGAGGTTCCTCGCAACAAAAAATCTGATGTTTCACAACCTGATCGTGCTCAGCGTGGCAGAGGCAGCACCGATGAGCTTTGTGTGGATCAGGGACTGGGACAGGTCAGCTTTAGGCTTCTCTTTTTATTCTGAGTTGTTCAGGGCAGCTCTGACAGACTGGAGGTTGCGTTTCTATCGTCACCAGGGCATTACTGCGTTGCTCAAATGTTCTCTCCCAGGATGTCCCATCACCTTCAGACAAAACCTTGCAAGATTGGTGGGTCCTCCCATGATTTCAGAGTGAGAAAAATGAGGATAAATGCCCCTTTGAAGACCTGGGTGGGATTCCTTTAGCTGAATGTAAAATCTGTGCATTAGGCGCTCACATGGGGGTCCCTCTGTTGCCTTTAGGGAGATCCTGACACTTCCAGGGAATGATTCAGCTCAGCCAAATGCAGAGTCAGGATTAAGGCAGGAGCTGATTTCACTCCAGTGCCTGTCAGAGGAGAGTTCAGCACAGCTGAGGCTCTGGCAATAAGGTTTGATTCATGTTAATCCCATATAAACACCTCTAAATTCAGCCCCGTGCTGGATCCAGCTCAGGAGCCACCAGTTCCCACTGACTATCACCAGCCCTGTTGGGAAATTTTAATAACACTGACTAATGCAGTTTTACAGAGAAACGCCACTTTTAGTGATTAATCTTCGGTGAATTGTTGCAAAATTCAGGGGGGTGGATGAAATGAACATTTTGGAAGGCAGAAAGAGCATTATGTTAATTAGCTGCAATCATAAAGGGAGGAGAAAGCTTCTCCAAAAGCTGCACTCCTCTGATTTACAAGGATTTCAGCTGATTTTGCTGAAGCTGATTTTGGACTCCGTCTGAAAGGTCATTTCCAACCCAAATGAGTCAAAGTTTTAAGGGATGAAATTACTATTAAAAACTCACATTAAAGCGCAAGGTGCTTGCATAACTGTATTACAACTGGTTATGAAAAGAATAATGGGAACTCTTCTGGCGGCTAAAGCAATTTTTCCTGCACACTTTGTGATGATTTGGGAGCTGAAATTACAGGATTACAACGTTGACCTCTACAAGTTGCCACACAATCAGCTCAGCCTTGAGAGACTGTGGTCACATGAAGAGTTTCCAGATGCAACACAGAGACTCAAAGAGGTTCTCTGGTTGGTTCTCTGCTGTTTCTAAACACCCAAACAAAAATTCAGCCTTTGTGCCGGTGGATCTGAAATCAGGTGAGTTTCTGTTCTCCACGAGAAGCTCTTCACGGGGATATTATAAGCCAAGGCTGGAGAACATCTTTTGTGTTGTTTAAACCACCCAAGCCATAAAGAAGACTCTTAACTTTGAATTTATGAACCCCATTAACTTCCCCAGGAAAAGTCCCTCTCTCTTATTAAATCATTCCCTGGCAAGAGACAACCACACAAGTCATCCTTGGAGGAGGGAAAATACGGCGCTGCTTTAGAGGCTTCCAGATAAAAATTAATTAGCAAAACTTACTGTGTAAATTCAGCAATATGCAAATGAGAGCAAATCCGAAGGCGTGTGTGCAGGGCTGAGCTGGTGCTGAATTACTGTTATATTATGCATAAAAAGTATAAATAGTTTACCTGTTCCATGAAATTTTAAGAGATTTGTGATGTAATTGGGGATAATAATGATTCCATTAAATATACATACAGGGACAGAAAATATTTTGTGTAATTTATGGCTTCTACGGATTCTACAATCACAGTTTATAGATCTAAAAGCGAAATTATTTTTTTCCATTTTAATTAAGGTTTAACAGGTTGCGTGCTACTGCAGTTCTTAATATTCTCAGTAATGGTGAAATATATTTCTTGAAAAGAGGGGAGGGTGAACTTTATTGAACATTTTTTGTGCTTTTGAACAAAAATTGCCTCCTGAGAGTCACAGGCAGCATTTTCCCAGAGTGTGCTCCAATCCATCTCCTTTTCCAGGGCTGGCAGCGTGGATTTGGGGGTGCCCCAGGGACAGCAGGCACAAGGTGTGCAGATATTCACTCTCCCTAAGCCCAGACATGATTTGTTGCTCACAACGTGGACCCCTGTCGGTGTGCAAATGTGTTACGTTCAAGATAACTTCATCTACTGCCGGGAAGAGAGGACAGAGCAGGAAAACTGTCGGGAAGAGTCCTGGACGGTTATCCATGACCTGTTTGGGAGGGCTGGGCAGCAGCTCCAGTGCTGAGTGCAGCCGAGGCTGGAAGGAGCTCGGTGTGAATTTCCAGCTGGAATTCCTTTGATTTAACCTTAGACATCACCTGGCCACGGAGCAGAGTTTGTCTCTGAAGCAGCCACCCCCACACCTTCTCAGCCTCCAAGGTACAATCCATCATTTTCCCCTGGAGGCAGTGGGGAAAATTATGGATTTTGGGGTCTGGAAGTGTTCCTTTCTCCCACTGCCCACAGGGTTTGTCCAAGTGACTGCGCAAGAGTGGATTTTTAAAAAAAAACAACTTAAACCAGGACTGAGGGAAGCTCCCCAAGCAGATCAGAACCTGGAGAAGAAAAAGCTCCGGGGAGACCCTACAGAATCTTCTAGTACCTAAAGGAGCTATGAGAGAGCTGGAGAAGAACTTTGGACAAGGGATGGAGAGGTAGGACAGAGGGGAATGGCTTGGCAGTGCCAGAGGGCAGGGCCAGATGGGATCTTGGGAATTGGGAATTGCTGCCGGGGAGGGTGGGGAGGGGCTGGGCTGGAATTGCCAGAGCAGCTGTGGCTGCCCCTGGATCCCTGCAGTGTCCCAGGCCAGGCTGGACAGGGCTTGGAGCAGCCTGGGACAGTGGCAGGTGTCCCTGCCATGGCAGGAATTGCAATGAGATGATCTTTAAGGTCTCCTCCAACCCAAACCATTCCATGATTCCATGATTCCATGATTAGATAGCTTGTTTCGAGCTGCCATAATTTAACCCTTCTCCCACCTCAGCAGCTCCCACGTTGGGCACAGGCAAAGCCCTTGCACCACATCTGGAGGCAGGAGGATCACAAGATGTCACTGCCTCTTAGCCAGGAACATTGTTCCTGTGATTTTCCAGCTCATCTTGTTCATGTTGTGTCCCTAAACCGAGCTGTGCAGTGATTGCTTTGCATAAAAGACATGAATTTGAGTTGTGGGCACTGTCATTAGACATCTGAAACGGGGAAAGATGAATCCTGTCACGATTCCACTCGGGCAAGTGGGCAATTAACGTTTCTTTCCCCTTCCCACACTGTGTTACGGATTTATGTGGTAAAAGGGGCAACAAAGAAGTGCTCTAACGTGAATTATTTAGCCCAAAGAATTACTGTGTGCCTTTCCATCATTTGAGTCATGGCATAGATCTGATTAACAAAATGCATCATGCATCAGTCTGCCCTCGGGCCCCTTCCTGGGAGAAATGGGAGCTCTTTTCATGGAGACCGGGCATGAGAGAGCAAAATCTGGGGTTTTACTGTGACAGGGGAGATGAGGAAAGAACTTCAGGATAAGAGCATCAGGATGCTGGAACAGGGAAAGGCTCCTTGATCACCAGAGATCCGGGAGGAACAATGGTTTTGCTCCCTGAAAAAGCAGTGATCAGGATTGCCCCAAGGTTCAGAACAATCTTCTCGATTTCCCCATACTTTTCACTGTTTCCTAATATCAAAGTTATTTTGCTGCAGTTTGACCCCACGGCTTTCCTGTCCTGCCTGCAATGTCCATGGAGAATTTTGCCTTTATGGCATAAAAAGGACTATGGGGTGGACACCACTGCCAGAGAAAGGCGCTTAAATGTGGGGGTTTATCCACCCCATAGGGATGGAG
This sequence comes from Acanthornis magna, assembly GCA_036785705.1. NCBI lineage: Eukaryota > Metazoa > Chordata > Aves > Passeriformes > Acanthizidae > Acanthornis > Acanthornis magna. The sequence continues at coordinate 93,748 of JAWUZG010000001.1, forward strand.
CAGTGCTGGTGCCAGAGCAATCGGTAAGAACCAGCAGGAAGAGCAACAGAACAGAGAGGGAAGCAGGTATCTTGTTTATTTTCCTTTTTCATAAGGGGAAAAAAATGAAACTTATAAAAATTGCATGAGCTGGGTCACGCAGGAATTCTGCAACAGAGCTGGAAACTGCATCCAAGCCTTCAGAGAGCCTAGAGGAGCTGTAATAGCTTCGTTGCCAACACTTTCTCCTTTTTCAGCAGCTGCAAATGACAATCACAGATCCAAACAAACCAAACCTTTGAAAAAAAAAAGTGGAAAAGTACAAAAAACTCCCTTCCTTGGTCAGAAAGGACCTGCAGAAAACCAAGGGATGGCAAATTCAGATGTACAGGCAGGAATGTGTAGGACACGGACCGGTGGTGAGTCTGGCAGTGTTGGGTTAACAGCTGGAATTGATGTTCTTAGGGGGCTTTTCCAACCTAAATGATTCTGGGTCAGAGTCAAACCAGAGATCTTGTATGGAAGGTGCTGACCTGGCTGATTTCCGCTTACTCTGGGTCATTTTAGTGTAATTGTGTGGTTTTTGGGTTCTGCTTCAATTCGAGTTGGTGTAAAACTCCAAACTTGTCTTGCCTGGTGCTGGAAAATCAAAGACATGGAGCATTTCCCTTATTTGTTGTCCACCATCACACCAAAGGGTGCCCACATCTCCCAATTCCTCCCAAAACCAAGCAGCACTGACATATTTTCCACATATTCCACACATGAGGATAGGTCCTGAGAGAGAACAAGTCTGGAAAAGCCAAGGCACAAATTTTAACAAGGTGGGGACACACATAAAACAACTAATTTCTTCCCTCCTGAACCCAAGTCATTCCTCTTTCACGCAGGCATTGCCTTCTGGCCACCCTCTGCTCGCATCTCCTTACAGCAAAAACCCAAACAGGAGTGGAGACCTTCATCACCTCCTCAAATTTCAGACAGAAAGCAGGAAAAAGCTGAAGTTAACATGCCATGCCAGGTCGTTTCATCAAAGAAAGAGGGATTAGCAAGCAGGAGATGAAAAGTTTCCCCTGCGTGAGCCATCTGGCAATCCCAGTCAATGTAGACACAACCAGGAAGCCTTTCCTGACCTGGCAGCCTGTGGGATCATGGGCTGGGAGTGGGATCAGCAGGATGGGTTTGTGACCCCCAGCCCTACAAGGACCCTCAGTTCCTTTCCAACCCCCTTTTTCTCAAAACCAGAAATGGAGAAAAGAAAACAACCCAACCCAAGCTTCCCCCGAGAGACTGATTTATTCTGTGCTGGCAGGAAAAAGAGGAGACAACGTGAACTGGAGACAACAAATGCAATTAAAAGGGAAGGGAGGCATTCCCTGAAATGGCTGTTTCCGGAAGGCAATATGCTGTGGATTAGAACGTCTCAGGCCCGGAGTGGCACCATATGGCAAAACTCCCTCCATCCCACATTAAATCCTGGCATTTTGCAGCTGTCAAGATTAAGCTGTTTGTATGAGTAACATTGTAGTTTGCTTATAGGGAAATAATGTGTAGCCAGTTATGATTAATCAAGGTGTCCAAAAGCTGCTGCGGGCGCCTGGAAGAGATTGGCTTCCATGGCAGGAGCTTTGTCTCTTAAATTATTGACATATTTCTCCTTTTTTTTTTTTTTTTTTCTTTTTTCCCCCCTTTTTTTCTCCTTCTGTGTGTGCTGCTTTTTCCTCTCCTCCCCAGGGCACATGAGGACTTGGGAAGAGGCAGATTTCATCCCCAGGCAGCCCCGTGGTCCTCCCAGGAAAAATCCAGGAGATAGGGCTGGCTCCATCTTTCAGCTGACAGATGAGGCTTTTGCTGCACTGACCCGAGTGGGCACAAGGCTGATCCTTTCAGACCAGAATATGCCCCTTTTTCCCCCAAAAAACCCAGCCTTTGGAAATCTGGAGGCTCTTCTCTGCACTGGGTCATGTTATTTTCATTGCAAGAGATGCCGGCCATCCTCTTTCCTGCCAGAAGTTGTGGATGCCTCATCCCTGGGAGTGTCCTTTGACAGGTGTTTGAGTGCCCTTCCTGCTGGATTCTCCATTTGGGGGGATTCTCGTGTGCTTTTTTGTCGTTTTGTCCAAATCTTGTTTTTCAAATTGCACATAAGGCAGCCAGCAGCTCCTGATGGGAAGACAAGGAACAAGCTCTGCTCCTGCCTATCCCTCTTCGCAGGGAGGCTGTAAAACTTGGTTATTTAAGGGCAGAAAACAGGTGATTTACAGCAGAACAGCTCCACAGAAATCAATGGGGAGTTACGGTTGAAAATGTTGCATATTGTTCTGAGATCCTCCTGGGAAGTGTTTTATGAGCAGCCTGTCCTGCCTCTGACAGGTTCCTCTGGACACTTTAATGAGTGACCATTTCAACACCCAAAATCTCTCTCTTACTCTGCGCAAGGTTTTTATTCAGCCTTAACACAAACACACAGGACGAGCTTTGGGCTCTGGCCTAAAACACTCACATTTACAGATTATATCCTTTCTTAATGGCAACGCAACAGCCTTTTAATCTGCAGATTCATCACTGTTGTCCTCCCCCCACAAGCCCCCGAGGAGATTTATCCCTCCTCCTCTGCCCCTATCAACATTTGTTGCTGATTAGTCAATATTTCCAGGCTGATCGTTCGGAATAAGCTGCCTGGCCAAGGCAGCCACCCCATCTTCCTGGATGAGCCACTTATGGGAAGCAATCCTCTCCATAGGAGGCTGTTAATAGGGGCTGCAGAGAGAGTTATAGGTAATCAATGCAGAAATCACATTTGTAAATGGCCCCTGTAGCTGCTTAATTAAGCCCAGCGTTCTGGCATCAGGCATTAAGGCGCTTTAAGGCCTATTTGTCTTCACGGAAAGTATCCCAATAATATATTTGCAATTCTGTGCTAACCCAGCCTAATCTCACCTGCCTTTCGTGGATTAGCAGGATAAAGTGATTTAAATAACGGTGAGGAACTTCTGGGGAAGGTGTGGAATCAATGACAGTGGCAAAGGAATATTTGCTTTTGATGCTCTGCTGAACAAATTGTTTCTCTCTTTTAACTTTCCTCGTGCGTCTGACACTTTGGATGTGCTCTGCAAACATCTGAGCCACCAGGAACCTTTCCTGTGCTGACAGAGAGCTTGGGATGTGGCAGGGAGCAGATCATCAGCCAAGTTATTCCTGAAAGAAGGAGAAAAGGAGTGATCCAGAGCCAGGTAGGAGAGTTGAGTTGTTTATGCTGCTGTTGTTGTTGTTATTATTATTATTTTATTTTCCACACTCCCTCCTAACAGATGTTCATTTTGGAAATGTCTTTGGGGATTGTTTCTCACACTCCTCTTCCTCTTATCTCTCTTGCAATTCCTCGTTCTTCACTCCCTCTCCTGCTTCCATCTCCGGTGAAAATTCAGTCTTGGAGCGTGTGATCAGCTGCTCCTGGGAGACTGGGCTGCATCTCAGGAGCACCTCAGTCAAATCAGTGTCCTCTCCAAAATCCACCTGCTCCCCAGGTGCAAGACATCCAAATTCCTTCTCGGGTTTCCAGACAGCCAACAGCTGGGACAGAGATAACGAATAGCACATTTCCGAGGGAAAGGCAAACATGCATAATTTGACCAAAATAATTCCCCAAAAGTTAAACTTTTTCCTCCTTCCTGTCCACTTTTCCACTAAGTCACAGCACAGCCTGATTTTTTTTTTTTTAATTTTTTATTTTTAGGGGTTTTTTTGGGTGGGGGTAAATTTTGGTTAAGTCTAAAAATGTCGTAACAAGGTACAAGCAATGCCACAGACACGAGGGTTGGGATCCTGGACAAATGTGACTTCATCCCATATTAATAATATCGATTTTTGTCTCACTAAGAACCTCAGATATTTAAAATAACTTTTTGCTCCCTGACATTTTTATTTGCCTACTGCCAGCAAATCTTGAAGGAGCCCATGGTGGTGGCACTCTTTCAGTGAATAAATGTGCAATGACTTTTGGGGGTGACTCCAGACCTCCCTCCTGCCAAGAACTGTGAAATTTGAAAGAATATTGTGCAAATCAAATGGTGGGAATGTTTCCAGCAGGAAAAAGATTCACTTGGCTGCTGCTGAGCCTGGGAGAAGCCAGGCCCTTGGGTTGTCTGCAAATAGGTGTCATTTTAGACATCCCATTCCCTACCTGGCCCCAGCACAATTTCCAAAGGGTTTGGGAGTCTCAGTCTGTGTCACATCTGCTAGCCTGGAGCATCTCAGATGGCACAAGGGAAGGAAATGTATGATACTTGTCTAGGAAGGAAATTCAGATGTATTTTCTACGATTATGTCGAAGGGAGCTGCTAAACAAAGCCAGGCTGTGCTAGACTAAACAATGAGGTGTGGAAAGCCCAAAATCATATCCAGCCTGCTCGGAACTACAGCATCATCCCAGGGGCATGATCCATCTCACCACAACCCTGTGCTTAATGAACAGGGTCCCTTTTATCACCAGGGCTCACCGTTTGTCCTGCACCTTGTCAGGGTGGGAGATTGAGCCAGAAATCATGGCTGGGCTGGAGGAGTGGGCGCTGGTGGGATCTGGTCACGGTTCAAGTGCTGTGACCCGTTCTGTCCTTCCAGCTTTCATTAATCTGCTGCTGACAAGGGCACATAAAGCACGGGGTCCTGCTCTCCCCTGCGCCGGGAGGAGGTGGCAGGGATGTGGGAAGCTGTGCTGGAGGCAGAGAGCTCTGGCGGGGGAAAAATCCTCGGGTGAGAGCAAGGCTGGTGTGTCCTGAATGTCCACATGTGGAACGTGGCAGAGGAACAGGGCAAAGTGGGGATTGGGATTGAAAAAGGTTAAATAAAACACAAAATCCTCAGGGACAAGGTGGGACTCTTGGGGACAGTCCTGTGCAGGGCCAGGAGTTGGACTTGATGACCCTGGAGGGTCCCTCCCAACTCAGCATCTTCTGTGACTGGGGATAAAGAGGAAGGAAGGCAGGAAGATTCAGAAATTCAGGGAAGGAAGGAATGGTGCGGAAGGAAGGAATGGTGCGGAAGGAAGGAATGGTGCGGAAGGAAGGAAGGAAGGAAGGAAGGAAGGAAGGAAGGAAGGAAGGAAGGAAGGAAGGAAGGAAGGAAGGAAGGAAGGAATGGTGCGGAAGGAAGGAAGGAAGGAAGGAAGGAAGGAAGGAAGGAAGGAAGGAAGGAAGGAAGGAAGGAAGGAAGGAAGGAATCCTAGATCAGGTGTTTTTTCTTTGTCTGGTCACTCTCCCTCTCACACCCAGAGCTTTCCACACAAGATCCCACACAGACAGATCCAAACCCCTGAGGATTTTCCCAAGCACCTGTTGCTTGCCAGGCTGAAAAAGAGGAATTCCAAGGCGGTGAAGCCCAGCTACCGTGACTGCCCAACTCCGTGTCATGAGGGAACGTGCTGGTAAGGCTTCAGAGCTGCACAGGACAATCTGACGATGAAGGAAGCTGCTCTGAAGTTTTGTGGAGCCCTGGGAAGCAGTTTGGAGTTTATGAGAAGAGGACTGCTCCAAAAATTTGTGCAAAACAAGGCACCGCTACCTGCCTTTATTCCATCGATTCTTTCATGTCCCTGAACCATTCAGGACAAAATGCAGGAGGGCCAAAACCCATCCCTAGAGCATCCCAAACACCATTGTTCCTCCTGGTGTCATTTACAGCTCTGGTGTTAGACATCAACCCCAGATCGTGTTTAGAGACATCCTTTGGCTCTTGTGGCAGAGGAGGGAGTGAGTAGACCCATGGTGATGGATTTCTGGGTGTTACCTGCAGCCAGGGACAAGAATTGTTTATTTTCTTACTGTTGCTATCGAGATGATCACAACACGAAAAAAGTTCACCGGAAGAGCTTCTTGGTCAGAGGAAAGGAAGAAGTAACTCTTTATTTTCCAAAGCCTTTTTATACTATTTTCCAACACTCAAGTCACACATCCATTGGCTCTCAATTCACCACCCCACAATATCATTGGCTACCTACAGCCGAACAACATCTTGGAAAAACACCACCTGCATGAGCCTGGCTATCTCTGTTTACGAATTCCTGCTTGTTCTGAACTACAGAGCCACTGTGAGAATTGAGAATAACAAGTTGCTCTCACGGTAAAGTAGCTCTTACTTTGTGCCTATGACTCCACACTCTTACAGCCTCAGGCTCTTCCCCTCTGGAGAATGAAAAGTTTCCTCACGGTTACCAAACACTGGGGTTCACAAAGGGTTTGCAGTGAGCAGGAATTTGGTTTCTTCTGTGTATTTCAGGCAACATTTTTCATGCACAAAACAACAGATGAACACGGCTGTTCCCTGCTGAGCGCCATTACCGCTCCCTGGCTGAGCTGTTCCCTACTCGAGGACAGCAAATGGAAAAGATTTCCATATCCAGCACAGAGGAGCATGGAGGTTGAGTCAGGTGGCCAGTCAGGACCCACATTAACCTCTCAAAATTCTGCAAAATAACTGCAAAATTCCCTGCAGGATCACTGATGGAGAGAGCAGGCCAGTTTTAGATCTCCCCTATCTTCTTTCCCTTTTTTCCTTCAAGATTTAGCATTTTACACACCAAGGCTCATTTGTTCTGGGAGAGGTTTGCTCCCATTTGGTAAAAACAGCTGTTAAGCTTGCAGACAGGTTCCAATCCAGATGCTAAATATCTCCCCCTGCTAATGTTTCTGCCCTCTTCCACAAAACCCCTCTCCTCCTTCCTCAGTCCCAAGTTAAATAAATTAATAAAATCAGCTTTTGCTCTCTTGTATTTATGGCTGAATGGGGAAATCTTTACATTTGTCCCCATCACTGCTTCTTGAACTAATGATTATTAGTCTACCAGGAGACTGGATTCCTAAGGTTATAAGTCTTAAGAGCTTAAGACTGAGATTTTTAAAACCAAACACCTTGAAAATACTTTTAAGTGATCACCTTTACTCCTAACTATTGAAATAAACTCAAAAAAATTTTGGAAAAGGAATATTCCCAGGCTGGGGGGCCAGACTGCTTCCACAACAATCATGCTAAATCCTGGACATGGGAGATGTCCAAAGAGATGAGACAACACCTCAACATTGCCCTTCAGTGATGGGAAATGAGATCCTCTCCTCTCTTGGCCTCAGTTGTTCTGTCTGGAGAAAGAAATTCCTGTTGGTTCTGTTTCCAAAGTCTTTTGTGCCCTCCCATCCCTCTAGGGTGGAAAAGCTTTATTTTTCAGCATTTATGTCAAAGAGGTCAATCCTGAGTGACTATTGCTCCTTTCAGTCCTAACACTGCAGAGGTAAAAGCTGCAGCTCATCCCAGGACTGATTTGCTCCCAAGGCTGACAAAATTCTGCATAAACAATGCCACCATTTTTCTGGAGTTGCCAAGGGATCAATTAACAAAACACTTTGTTTTTTTCTGAACAGCCAAAAAAAAAATTGATGGAAAATCAAGTAAATTATTTTGGGAGTATAATATAAATACTTTTCATGTCCTTAGAATAGGAGCTGTTGGACTTCCTGCAGAGGTGGTGGGTTTTTTTTTTGGGGGGGGATATTTATTCAGTTTTTTTGCTTAGGGTCCATCAGAACTGTCATTTATCCAACGATGTTTATCAGCAGGATGCATGGGATGCCCACATATCCCTGGGAATTAATTTCCCATGCCATTCCTCACATTCCTCTGACCAAGGTTTATACAGCCTGGGGTCTGCAGCTCCCTGGGCTCTAACCTTCCACTGTGCTGTGTCTTGCACAGAGTCCTGGGATCATCTCAGATGGATATTTCCATCTAAAATTTGCCATCTCCTATCACAACCAGATTGGAAAAGACCTTTGAGATCATCAAATTCAACCTCTGACCTAAGACCACCTTGTCAACCTGGCCATGAAAGCACCTGAGCTTTGGGTTCTGTGAGGAACAAATGTGATTTGGGTGCCATTCTCCTGCCAAATCAAACAGAAACCCCAAGCCACAAAAAAGTGCTTTTTCTCACCCTAAAATAGAGGGTTTTGTGAGCCCAGGGTTGATCACTGACATTGATGAGGAGATCTTCATGAACTCACGTGTGGGCTTTTTTGTAAATCCATCCTTAACCACAAATGTCATCGAACAGCTTTGTTTACACAGCTAAACTCCCCTCCCGTCTGGAGTATTTTTAATCTACAAATCTGCACCTGATCTGAGTGTCCTGGCTCCCTCCAGGCAGCTGAGATTGAGTTGAGATCATCGGAGCAGCTAAAGCCGCCGTTCATCCGATGAGAAGGGGATGCCGTCTCTGGGAGAGACTAATCACACGGAATTTCACTGCCCGCACCGACTGTCTCTCCTGATAAAGATCACTGAGATTGACACGCTCAGAGACACATTCTCTGTTGTATCGGTGGATAATTGTCCAGACTCCTTCCATAATCACTGCTGAGATTGGCACCTGCACTCCTGCCTCCCTCTCGGGTGCCTCACACGGTGACAGCCCCATCCTCTTCCTCCTGGTGGCAGAGGGGACGTGGAGACTCCACTCCTTTTGTGTCACCCACAAAAATCTGGTTGTCTACCCATGACTTCTGCAGGAATGGGAGGAGCCCTGGAGACACACGTGTGAGTTGAAAAGCTCCTGCCTGAGGAGGCAGATTTCACTTGCTCTGGGTAATTTTGTTCAGAGACACAGAATCATGGAATTACAGAAAGCCTAGAGGTCAAAGAGACCTTAAAATAATCTTGTTCCAAACCCATGGGCAGGGACACCTCCAACTAGACCAGGTTTTACTCCAAGCTCTGTCCAGCTAGGCTTTGGACACTTCCAGAGGTGGGACAGCAGAACCCAACTTTTGCTGCAGTCTGTGGATATCCATGAAGATGTTGAGGTGGGAATGATGCTGTAGGACCTTGTCCTGCAAATCTCAGCATCCTTCCACCCTCCCCAGTACCAATGGCTTCCAACCTCACCACGGGAGAGAAAATTACAGATATACTGACAAAAGAACTATTTTGATCCATGTCAGCTGCAGATTGGCCCCACCCCAGGCCTGCACATGCCCACAGAAGCAGAAGATGAAGCAACTGTTGTGAAAGATTCAGCAAAGGAATATAAATGCACATTTGTTGATTAAGAGTTCCCTTTGGCTTTGCCACTGAATCCCTCTACAAAAATACTCCTGTTGTTCTCCTCAGAGGGATTATTTTTTCATCTTCTTCTCCACCAAAAATTGAGAAATATGTTGTGTGAAATATCAAGACTAATTAGACCAAATGGTGCTCAGATCTGTTGCTGGTTTTCTGGAGGATTGCTGACAGCTTAGGAGACTTTATTTTTCTTTCTTGTTAACTAATTACGAACAATCCTTCACACGGTTGAAAATTCCTATGGAGACATTAATGAATGTGGGATGGCTGTGGGAATGGGGAAAGTGTTTGGAAGGGTGTGGGGTTGAGAAAGGGGATGTTCTCGTGGTGGGATTGTTTTGGAGTGCACAGCACATGTGGGGAGGGAAGCACATTTAGGAACAAAGGGGAATGAGAAAGGGAAGGAATATCTGCCCTTTTGAGGGTGGATTTATGTGGGTTCATGGTTTTCTGAAGCATGCAGTGGTTCAGGGCTGCATTTTTGAGGGTGGGGAGGTTTCTCTTGTGGTGGGAGGGAGGGTTTGCATGAGGAGCTGCTGATCTGTGGGGCTGGGATGCAGGTGATACCTGGAATGTGAGGATTTGGGGTGGAGGCAAGGAGAGGGACTTTGGAGTGGCCAAGGCATTGCAAGCCTGGAGAGCTCAGCCAGAGCTGGTTCACTTGTCTGAGAATGGCAACAAATAAGCCAGAGGTGGCTGCAAAAAGGACCATGGCATGGAGCTGTGCCTGGCAGAGTTTAGATTGGAGATCAGGAAAAGGTTCTTCCCCCTGAACAGGCTCCCCAGGGAATGGTCACAGCCCTGGAGACCATTCCCTGGGGAGAATGAGAACCCAAGCCTGACAGAGATCAAGAAGTGTTTGGACAATGCTCTCAGGCTCACAGTGGAATTTTTGGGGGTGTCCCGTGCAGGGTTGGGAGTTGGAGTCAATGTCCTTGATGGTCCCTTTCCAAACCCATGATTCTTTAGTTCCATCAAAGCTGAAATCACGGAGAGCAGAACTCCTGGGAGGGCTCCTGAGCTGAGCAAACACCTCAGTGGGGACGAGGAATCCTCAGTTTCCATGATTCATGTGCTGTGAGCAAAGGTCAATCCCACAATGAATTCACAGAGCTGGGTTAGTCCCAAGGATGGGCTGTTAATTAGAGCCCCATAAGGAGGGGTGCTTCAAACTTTCTAAAACAGTTCCAAAATACAAAATTCCACTTCAGCATCCTCCTCCTGTCATGCCAGACCTTGCAGAGGGCAGAACTCCACCATTTCTGTGACCAGAGATGGGTTTGTGCAAACCCTGGGGTGAGATGTGAGAATCCAGACCTTGTCTCCAGCTCACAGAGGTCCCTCAGCAGCAGGATCTGAGCAAACCTGGACTTCACCACCTCCTGCTCTCATCCCAGATTTTTTTTTAATTCTGTTTTTTTGAGGGCTTTTTTTTTTTTTTTTTTTGCTGGTGTTAGTTCCAGGCACAATGAGCTGACAGCTACATTAAGAGACCTGAAAATACCATAGCAGAACTAAAGCAATTATTGTAATGTAGTTTAACAGAGGCTGTAATGAGAGAGAATTAAAAATGTGCCAGTCTCATCACAATTCGATGTTCCTTTGACCTTCCAGGGGTACTGTCAGATGAGGAACCGAGCAACCCCTCCGCTGTTCCCTTCTTTTTTCATGTCAGAACAAGGAGCAAGCAAGGGAGAAAGCAAAAAATTAACCAAACACCAATCAAAAGTGGTAGTAATCCCCGGGATCAGGGAAGGGATGGCGTGGAAAGCATCAGAGCATCCACCAGCCCAGACATGAGAGCTGGAGGGCATCATTAAGAGCTAAAATCCCCACAGATAAACACCTGCAGGTCGTGCTTTAGCAGAAGACCTCAGCTACACAATCCAGTGAGACATCTCGGTGGTTATGGAGCTCCACAGGGCATCCTCTGGGCTCCAGAGCAGGGAAGAAGCACTGACCCTGTGCCCTGCTCTTCCATAAAATATCTGAGAGTGAAAAGAGGCTTGAGAAGTTGTTAAAGTAAGGAAGGGATCAGGAGGAGGCTGTTCCCACGTGGCAAAACCCGATGTGTTTGTTTTGTACTACTCCGAGCCTTCTCTGCTTGGGATCAGGACCAAAACCACAGGAAAAGATGTTCTTTGAAAACAGACTTTTGTGCTCATCGTTAAAAGGGGCTGGGGGAAGTTATGGCTGAGGGGATGAACTCAAACACAGAAAGAAGTGGAAAACAGCCTGGCTTTCAGTTGTGTTCTCATGAAACAAACAGGTCCCTGAGCCCTGAAGTTATCAAGAAATATTCTTTCTTTTTTCGGTTTCTGACTTTGGAACAGCTTGGAGACAACAGCCTCAGACATCTCCTCTGTTTCCTGCTTATTTTTAGATAAAGCAGTGCGTGTCAGACAGCTCACCTGGCCTGGAGGTCAGAGGAGTGGCGAAGCACTTTTCTAAATGTGTCACCAAGTGCCACCCGAGAGGCCCTGAGGTGTCTGAGGATGGAAGGCATGGCACGGGACCATCTGGAGAGCTGTGCCGTTCTGAGCTGGAAGTGGAGGCCAGGTTGGACACCCTGGGACATCTCAAATGGCATTTGATGGCTGTGCAGGCAGCTGGATCCCACTCAGGGCGGTCCAACCATGACAAAGTGCAGCTGATTGTCTCATGGAAGCCTTCATCACCTTCCTCTGCTGTCTGCTCTCTCCAGTCCCAACGATGGCAAAGCTGAGCGTCCCTCAAACACAGTGCAGAGCACGGAGGGAATGGTGATCATGCACTGCTCAGAGGGGGAGAGGATTTTCCCGGGAAAACATGGCTGTAGGATTTGCCGTCTGAGGTGTAGGTGCTGTTTGTTTCAGACGGTCGGGACGGAGATGAGAGACCTCTGGAGTTTGGTCTTAGAGCATGAGGTTTATTGTGAAAGGTGTGATTGTAGGAGACCTGCCAGGAGCTGCCAGACACAGCTCAGAGCAGGGCAGAGAGGTGAGAGAGAGAGAAGTACAGAATACCGAATACAGAATAAAAGTACCATGGTTGCCATTTACAATACAATAAATCATCTTCTGTGCTGAATATTCTAATTTTCACTAACTAATCTAGAACAAGCTACAAATCCTACAACATTTACATACAGCCTAGGAGAGTCATTGCATTACCATACGGCGTTAGATTTTAAACTCTAAAAACTGCTTTTGGGACCCTCTGCTAAGTTGGTAGGGTCTGCTCTGACCCTTGGACCTGTCTGCAAGCAGAGGGGATTGTTTAATCAAAGAGGGTGGTGAGCCTTCAGTGGCCAAACCATTGTTTTCCTGTTATTTAGTAACTGGGGTTTGGTATCTCAAAACTTGTCTTCATTTCAATCTCGCTTACAGTTTCCATATTCTCAGCATCTTTTGCCAGGTAGTCATATTTAAAAGGCTTTCCTATTTCATCCTCCCCAACACACTGCTTTTGAGACACTTCTCTGCTCAATTTTAGTGCCACATCTGGTCCAGCACAGACACTTAATTGCAGGGCTCTCTTCTGTGTTTTGCTGGCAGTGATGGGATCAATTTTAGGCAGCAGTGCCTCCTTACACCACCAGGACCAGTGGGAAGGCTATTATGGGACAGGTATTTCACATCATGGTTTTGCTTTTGTTATTAATGCTGCCCTTCTGTGCTGCTTTGGGCTGAGTGTTAGTATAATAGACTAATAATAAGTATTATATTTTGATCCAACTGTTAATGCTGTAATTAAGCTAAAAAAAGAGGTGGTTTTTTTTCCCCTCACAGACAGAGTGTGTGCTGTTAACAAGATTTTAAGGGTCAGGAAATGAAGGGGCACTGAACTTGCAGAGCTGTCTCTCTGTGATCAGCCACTTTCTCTTTTTTTATCTAAATGAACATGCAAATACAAACCACAGGCCCAGTCTTTTTGCCATTTTCTCATTGTAGTCCTCTCCAACCATTTTCCTATCATTTTCCAGAAGGCTCAAGCAGAGTTGGGTAAAATGTTTGCAGGTTTGTGTCCTTTAAAAGAAAAATCCTGTGACTAGGGGACAAAAATGCAATGAAAAAGATTGGATCAAGATACCCTGCTCATTAAAGTCAGGAAGCAGTACAATCTGAAAGGTCTTAACTCTCAGTCCAAAAATAAAAACGCCTTTTCCTCTCCCTTTTATTTCTTCCCAAGCCATTTCAACACTGCTTACTTCTGCAAAAGCGATCTTGATAAACTTTAAAAATGCTGCAGATCCTCTGACTTTATTGGAATTCCCCGTTACAAAAATATCTTAGCTGAGGACTGAGTGTGCTGGGCACTGAAAGCGCTCAGCTGTGTGCTGCAGCTCTCAAACAGACAGCACAGATTTGCTTTCAGGTTCTTGGGTTTTTGAAAGCAGAAGGACTTTTTTTAAGGAAGAGGATTGACAGCTTGTTGAGGGGGATGATCCTTCCCCTCTGCTGAGGCCACATCTGGGGTGGTTCCCAGCACAAGAGAGGCATGGATGTACTGGATATATAAATATATATAAAGAAAATCTGTTTAAAGTCATAAAATTTTTTTTTTTATTTTTTTAAATTTTTTTTTTTTTTGTGGAACTGGTTGAACACTGGAGCCTCTGAGAGGCTGTCCCCAAGGCCACATTGGACAGGGCTTGGAGTAACCTGGGACAGTGGAAGGTGTCCCTGCCCATGGCTGGGGATTGGAACTGGATGATTCTTAAGGTCCCTTCCAACCCAAACCAATCTATGATTTGATGCTTCTGTGAAAAACTGGAGTTTTATCCCAAACTATAACCAAAAGCATGAATCATCCATGGAGGCAGATGGGTGACAGCAGGAAAGGAGCTGTGCAGGAATTATTAGACCATTGGTGTTCTTGCGGTATCCAGAAATAAGAGGTATCCCATGGAACCTGATGAAGGAGTCTCTGGAAAGAAGGAAGGATCTCAGTGTGAGGGAGAAGTTTTGATGTTAACTGGTGCTTTGACACATTTCTGTCTCCCTGCCACCTGAGCCCTGCACAGCCAAGCTTCAAACACCTTCCCAGCTGGAAATAAACTGAAAAATAGTACATGTTTTCCAAGTATTAAAGCACTTTCCTAAATAAACCTGGGGTATACACCAGGGAGGATGAAGAGGTACTTAATAAAAGTGACAGTGCTACCATCAGTGAAAATGAGGATAAATAGAGCAGGAATTGGTTTAGGGTGGGAATTAGAATTAAAACTCACCCTCTGCTGTAGATCAGCCTCCCTTCAGGACCAGAAACAGAAGTGTTAATTTGCCTCCTACTCACTTGATGTGATGGAGTGAACGTGACAGGGGAGAGGATGACCTTATACCTCAGCCTATCCTAGACACGGTTACGAGGATTGTTTCTGAAAGGAAATGTAGGAATTATCTCACTTCTGCAAGAGAAACTCCAACTCTCCTGTTAATAAAACTTGGGCTCTGAGTACTCCTGAAGCTGGGGAGAGATTTTTTCCTGGGAGTGGGTCATGGAAAACAGCAGGAGAAAGGCAGAATTGCTTTCACAGAGGCCATAAACCCAAGTTTCTTCAGCCCATCTCCATGCTTGTTGTCCACGTGGCTGTGAAGGACGATATGGCAGCTCAGAATTCATGATCTTAGAAACAAAAACTCAGATTCTTTGCCCTTTACAAAAATCTGTAACACCAGGAATTTTCCACTCTTGAGAGTGAGCAGATGGGAGGAACCTCCCTTAAATGCCATCTGCAGCACCACCATAATTTCATAACTCCTGCTTGTCATGAAAGATTCCTTTTTAAGTCAAAGAAGCCTGGTCTGGGGGAGAAAATGGGAAATCTGAGCCTGCATTCCTTGTTTCCCTGTATTGGCACACAGAGAGGAGGTAAACACCATGAATCCAATTTTAGGAGATGGATGGGTGCCCTGAACAGGTACAGATATTTATGATGATGTGAAGGAACACAATGACCCCAAGACCCTTGGGTTCCTTCCTTCGCTCCTCCAGTGACCACTCCATTCCATCTGATTCACACCTATTTCAGGAAAGGGTAATTTTCTCCCTGGAAACTCTTCTCTGTCTCTCCACGGACACTAGAAAACCCTTGGAAAACCAACTTGGAGCAGATGCCATTACATGGCTAAAGCTGTAGGTTGAATCCAAACCTGCACAACTCACCCAAGAGGAGGCAGAAGTGGAGAACTGACTCACGGGGCACTCAGCCACCCTCTGGAATAGCTCTGGAAATGCTAGATAACAAATATCTCCTCTTGGAGACGCAGAGAGGAAACTCAAGCCTCTCCACCACAATCATCCAGGGCAGTGTGAGATGGGTCAGTCTAGCTCACTGGGAAACGCACACCAGGAACATTGCCACAGCTGGAGGCTGCTGGACCCTGCAGATCTCACAGACTAGAAAAAAAACATTTATCTCAGAAAAATGAAGCAGGAAGGGAAGATCTGTGTGTGTGGTGAACCTACATCTAAAATTCAATCTCCACCTAATCTAAATAATACAAGTTTTTGGGTGAGGTGGAAAGAAGGAGGTGAGCAGGGGAAAGGTGTCCATGGACCAGTTTCTCAGCAGAGACTAGGCCTCTCTGCTTCTGCTTAATTGATTAATTCCTTCTTAGCAGAGTCATCTGTTTGATGTGCTTTTCCATAAAAGCAGTTCAGAAAGTTCATGGGAGTTAATCCGTGAAGATGGCTGGAGCTGCAAAGCCAAGCATCTGATTAAAGGACGAGGAGATCGCTCACAGCTTAGCTGCTTTCAAAGTTGTTCCCAAAGTCTTTGCTAACCTTCATATTTCAAAGTTCATTCCTTGGCACTGGGGAATTTAAAGGCGAAGGCTCCTTTTTAGCGGTGGGATTATTATCGTGATCAAAAAGCCGAGGAAATAAATTCCGAGGGAGGCCACACGCAAAGTCACACGTAAAAAGCAGCAGATGAAAAAATCCAGAGGCGAACGCACGCACGGAGGCTTCTGTTTATTCAAACCAGCTTGCTCTGAATGCAGCACATGCTCTCCCCACTCCCAGATAAAGGCAGAGCCATCACTCCTGCCGGGGCTACCTGCCTGAGCCCAAGGATTGGGGAAACAAATAGCACAGCAGAGTTCCCTCTGCGGGGTTGGCGTTCCTGCTGCTCGCAGGAATTCCTGGCCAGCAGCGTGGAGAGGTGAGCAGGAGCTCCAGAGGGGACAGAGCTCAGGTGTGCCGGTGCTGAGTGATGTAATGAGGTGACAGAAATCCTCTGTGCGAGGCAGGAGCGATGAGGGATGATGTGGGAGCCTGCAGAGGGACGTCACACTGCCGAGCGATTCTGTGACTGACGAGCAGCTGAAATTCAGAGGAAATAAGTGCAGGGTGGTACACACAGGGAAAAGAAAGCAATCCTAACTTTAGCCTCAGTGACGAGCTTTGAATGGACTATTACTAACTCAGGAATGAGTTGGTGTTTGTAATGAGTTCTATGAATATGTCACCTCCGTGCTCAATGGCGGTGACAAAAAGCAAATTGAATGTTAAGAATTAATAGCAAAGGAATGGAGATCAAAATAGAAGCCATTATTGCATCCCTGCGTAAATTCAGTGTGTGTCTGCCTCTGGAATGTTTTGAGCAGCTCTGGTGTGTTTCCCCCCACAGAAAGGATGCAGCAGAACTGGCAAAGATGTGTGGAAGGGCAATAGAGTGATCAAAGGTACAGAACAATGAAGTACTCCAGGAATATTTCATCTGAATAAGAGATGACAGAAGCAGAGGATGATAATAGTCTATCAGATTATGAGTGGCATGAAAAGGATGAAAGGGAGCAACTATTATTTTTTTGTCTTTGAAAAGACAAAGAAGGGTGCTCGAGATGATAGCAGGTCAGAACAAAGACTTGCTTCACACGAGGTGCAGTTAATCAAGAGATAATCCCCCCTTGCCAAGGGATACTGCAAACGCTGGAAGTTTACTCGACGGAAAAATGTTTAACAACTTAATGGGAAAATATGCATGGAATTCCTAGTCAATGCCAAGATACTTCAGGAACAGTTATGATTCTGTTCTCTAGAGGATATAAAAATACTTGCATTACTCTGTGCTTGATCTTATAGCTTCCCCTATACTGGGTTAGGTAGGCACAGAATGTGGGAGATGTTATCAGTGCTCAATTTCCTATCTCCTCCAAGGGATGGAGTGGGCGGTGGGGGAATCACCATCCTGGGAACTGGTCAAAAAATGTGCAGGTGTGGTGTTTAGGGACCTGGTTTAGTGATGGACTTGGTAATAATGTGTTAATAGTTGGGTTTGGTGATCTTAGGGGTAATTTACAATCCCAACTATTCTATGAATAAATGGTGAAGGACCTGGCACTTTCAGTGGCCTTTCAGGAAGGCAGCTCTCTAGAATCGCTTCTGCATCAGCTTCAAGGCTCCTGAAGTTTTTGCACACTAATTCTTCACATTTCTTGAATAATGTTACGCAGGATTTGAAGTCCTAGAATTTTTTTTCAAGTTCTTGGAGGTTTGAGGACAAATCAGACCTCACTGCTCTGCAGTTATGTTATGAAACTCATATTGCCTCTCAGAACTGGGCAATAGATAAGGAGAGGAAAAGGATTTAACTCTACAAAATAATATTTTCTGTGCCAGAATTCAATTCTACAGGACCATGTAAGGCCCCAGAAGCAGAGTCACTGCTCAAAGGGAATGATATCTGCACTGCTGCCCTTCCTGTATGACCTTGTCCATGGCACAGCACCTCCTTCATCTTCTCTTCTCTTCTCTTCTCTTCTCTTCTCTTCTCTTCTCTTCTCTTCTCTTCTCTTCTCTTCTCTTCTCTTCTCTTCTCTCTCTTCCTTTCTCTTTTCATCTAGGAAAAAAAACCCACTCTCTTGTGGGATATTAGTGAGCTTATCTAAGGAAATGTAGGCAGGCAGATGATTCAGAAATATTTCACCGCCCTCCAGCAGCAAAAACAAACAATCAGTGGGAATCTTGTCTGCTATGGACAGAGCTGGACATTTCCACTGGCGAGGCAGAAGAGAGTTTGAAGAAGGCAGGGCCCTTCTGAAAGAGGAGAAATGCCAGGGCTCAAGTTCTGAAGTTCAGCTGGGTCCTGGAATGACTGTGGACAGGTCTGTTACAGCCCCGTGAGTCTCCTGGCTTGTTCCCTCTCTCTCTATCTCACACCAAGGCCTGGCTGAGGTAGAGGTTGGTTTTTGTGATGGATTCTCGTTGTCCATTTGCAATCCAAGGGGCTGGAAGTGCTGATACCTTCAGCCTTGCAGAAGTGCTGAGGGGCCACGCACACTTGGGAGGCTGCAGCAGCCAGGCTGGTGCCAAAATCTTCTTGGGAACAACGTGGGCTGGGTGTGAAGGCAGAACAGACGGTTGTCAGGGCTGTGTTTGACAACATGGGACAAGGAGGTGCAGGAGGAGTCAAAAACTTCAAGGTCATGCACCCAGTGGAGATCCAGCCCCTGAGTCCAGCAGGACAGTCCCCTAGAGCTCTTTGCTGCTGACAGCCCCTGGCTGGAGAGCAGCACGAGCTGGGGCTGGGCACAGGAATTTGGAAGCGATAGCCTGTGGTGGACACAGTGGACAGGTGGAGCAGTCACACAGAGTTATCATCTGTGGGGAAAATAACTCTGCCCACAGGGATTGGGATGAGTCAGGCTAAGGATGCTGCAATTGAATAAAAATACCTGTGCTTTCCTGCGGTTCAGCTAATCCACATTAACAGTTCACTCGGATTTACTTTCCTGTGACAATAAGAGCACAAACTCATGGGATTTTTAGGGCAAAAATGCACCAGGTACATTTTTCACAAAAGATGATTTAAGTGAAATCTGCTGGCCACCTTTCTCCTCTTCTCCACTCGGACTGACCTTCACCCAGTCTGGCTTTAGAGAAGAATTTATTTGGGGAGAGAATATGCAGCAGGTTGCTCTTCCCTGGGCAGATCTCTGTCTCCAAGCACGCGGCAGGCCGAGGTCAGCACAGGCAGCAGAATTTTCATTAGGAACAGATCCTTTTATCGTGGTTTACGGTGCTGGACACAGAAATCGGGAAGGATATCAGGTTGCCTGCTCTTACCTTTATCAAGTCCTTCTTTCAGGAGGTGACATCATCCTATTGATGAAGGTCAGGTTGGCCTCAGCTCCTTTCTGACTCATTGAAGATCAGCGGTGGCCGGAGGCGGCGGAAGGAGGTGATTTGATGTGACAGGGCAGGAGGGAGCACACCAGCAGCACAGCAGGACACAGGCTGCAGGAATGGGCCGTGCCATGATCCATTGTGACAAGGGGAGAGCTGTGGATGGATGGTCCAACGGCCTGAAGTGACCCAGCAAGGGCAGGATGGAGAGAGGCAAAAAAAATCTTCTGGTTTGTGTCCATTCCCACTTCGATGGGACAAATCCAAGGTGACCATCCTTCGGTGATGATGGGATCACAGGTTTATTGTGTGAGGTTTTGTGACACCATGAACCAGGTCACTTCCTTAAAGATCATCTCGTTCCAACCCCTGCCATGGGCAGGGACACCTCCCATTGTCCCAGGCATGCTCCGAGCCCCATCCAGCCCTGCCTTGGACACTTCCAGGGATTCAGGAACAGCCACAGCTTCTCTGGGCAAGCTCTGCCAGGGCCTCCCCACCCTCACAGGAGAGCATTCCTTCCCAACATCCCATCTCGCCCTGCCTTATTTCAGTAGGAAGCCATTAATTCTCCGTCTTCAGATACAGAGCACGGCAGTCCAGGCTGGATCCAGGGTGTGGATCCATCAGAGCAGGGGAGAAGGAGCAGCAGGGACTCTGCTCTGCAAATCTGTGGCCATGGAAAAGAGAGGCAGGAGCAGGAGCCTGTGACATCCATCGCCTGACATGTGCTGCTTGACTCCCCTGCGACTTGGTTTTGCTAGAACATGCATTTAAAGACAGAAGCTTTGCTCTCAGGTGATTTTTCCTGGCCTTTCCTCCTGGCTGTTTCTCATGCGTTCAGCATCCAAGTATTTTGAGAGGAGGTTTCTCTGTCCCTCCAGGCTCAGGAAGGCAGGCACAGCTGGTAGCTGTTTCCTTCCAGCCTTCTTCCTTTCCCATCCTGTGAAATTTTGTGCCAGCTGTGGTCACCTGTTTGATTTCTCTTTAAATTGCTGCCTTCTTCCACAAATTAATTTTGATTGTTGTCTTGTCTGGCAGGGAGGGAACTCTTAGTTGTGTGAGCTTGAAACATTCACTCTCTTTATATCTTTCTGTTTTTCCTCTGCACCAAGTCTAATTTTGTGGTTCTCTGCCTTCCCCAAAAATAACCCTCAGACCCCATTCTGAACTGTCATCTTCATTACATCACAGCTGCCTGCAGACCGGGCTTATCACTTGCAATCCACTCAGTTACACTTGTGATTAAAACTGATTGCAAATGTGATCCTGGCTGCTCAGCCTGGGAATTGGGAACGTCTTTATGATTTCTGACAGCAGATCATGAGGCCCTAGATAAGCCTGGCAGGACAAGATCTTTGCAGGCCAGAGGGAGTGGGAGAAGAATATGCATCTGTGAGAAAGAGAGAGGAGATGATGTGGGACAAAAATATATATAGAAGGTCCCAGGTTAGAAACTCCCAAGTTGAAATCTGGGAAAGGCAGGGGATGAAAATAAAGCTCAGCTCCTTGGGCTGCCAGGAACATCCCTAGGAATAGGTGTAGCAGAGAAAAGCAGACCCCTGCCCAAGTCTTCCCTCAGTTTTAGGCATCAGTAACTCATGGAATCAATGTAAATGTTCCTGGGAAAACAAAAACCAACTGCTGGGCTTTTTCCCAACAGCAGTAGCAGCACATCGTGGTCTCAGGACTCTCCTGCACTTCTTCATCTGCTGCTTCATCCTATTCCCTTTGTATAACTGGAGCCATTTATCCCCTGTTGGACCAGAGCAGGGCTGCAGAATCAAACTTTGCAGAGCGATGGAGCCTTAAATGTGCTCAGAGGGTTTGCATCATCTGAGCTGCACCAGCTTTCTGCTGGCTTGAACTTTGGCTTGATTTCACAGATTTTTATGCGTATAATTAACTATGGACTTTGCATTCATTATGTAATAAATGTAATCTGCAAAAATGTAACGAATAAAATATTGTAAAATATCATAAATATTACCATCTTTATATCATAACCCACTTGGTTTTTCCACCTGCTCTTGTTGGGGGTCCAGTGCTTTGTGTGGAACTCGAGCCTGATTTCCAGACTTTGTTCTGAAAAGACTGAAAATCCTCCAGATTCCTTGCGAGCTTGTTCCGGCACATTAAATCCTCTCCCTGATTCCCCTGAGTCTTTATTTCCTCCATCCTGACTTGAGTTATCCTTCATTCCCTCTCTCCAGCTCTCCTATGGAGAGACATCTCCACAAGAAGGTGCCTCTCTAGCGCCATTCCCAGGAGCTGAACAGGGTAAATTTGACACATCTCCTGCTTGGAGATTGTCCTCCAGACTTCTGAGTCATTTTTGCTGCTCTCTTCTAATGTCTCTCCAAGCATCAGATGTTCTGTTGCAGGCACAGACATCAGAGCTGGGTGTCCCCACTTCTTCCATGCCCAGATCAGAAATGACTTTTCTCATCTCACTCAATTTCTGTGTGCAGGAGCTGAGTTAGCCCTTCTGAGGAATTTAGGGCATTGCCCTAAGACTTTTTTTCAAGTGATTGAATTGGTGTGGCTCTCTTGGAGTTGCTGCCTTCCAGCTCAGGCATTTCACCTCCTGCCCATGCTCTAAGACATTTTTTGTTTGTAAAAACAAATCTCTGCAGAGTCCATGCCCTGGGATTGTCTAACTCAAGGCATGGAGCTGACGCGCCTCTGCCAGGAGCCCAGGCACAGAAATTGTCCTGTAGGCATCAGAGACACCCAAAATAATCTGATTTTCTGTATCAGCAGGAGGCTCTCAATATGCTGAGATCCCTGGCAGTGTCCAAGGCCAGGATGGACAGGGCTTGGAGCAGCCTGGGACAGTGGGAGGTGTCCCTGCCATGGCAGGGGTGGCACTGGATGAGCTTTAAGGTCCCTTCCAACCCAAGCCATCCTGGGATTCTGTGCTGGTTGGGAATGGGAGCAGAGCCCACCCATGTCTGTCGCTGTCCAGCTGATGAAAGGCGTTTTTCTGATGCTCCTGTAGAGCTCGTTTTCTATATCTCATTAGTATTCAGCTCAATTCGCATACCCAGGGTGCACCACGGGCCACTGGCACAATTCTGGTCACAATTCCCACCCCCTCCTGTGGGGACACTTGGTGGGGACATGGGGCTGGGCTGTGTCACTGCTGTTGGACTGGGCTGGGGGCACCATAGGGTCAAACTGAGCAGCAAAAATGTCACCATGTCCTAGAGAGGGACAGCAGTGGGATGGGGTGTGTGTGGGGTAAAGAAATGGTATTCTCAGGTTTCTCTTCAAAACGTATAAATCTTTCGCCTTTTACTAAAGATTTCCGTGGAGAGGAGCACTCACGAGAGTTAAGTAATTTTTTGTGGCTTCACTTAGGTGGAGCTGCACCTATGGTGGTTAAAAAAATAGAATAAAGTAGATGATGATGAGAAAGATAAGCTGATTGTGGAGTTAATAGTCCCAGACTGAACTGATGCCCCTTTGCAAATAAATTATTAAAATGTTTGTGTCCAGGTCTGGGGCTCTCTGCTGGACCTGCAGGAGTGGTTTTAGAGGCAGCCACAAAGAAGCTCCAAGGGCTGGAGCCTCTCTGCTCTGGAGCCAGGCTGGGAGAGCTGCGGGCATCCAGCTGGAGTAGAGAAGGCTCCTAGAGAACTTAGAGCCTCTTCCAGGGCCTGAAGGGGGCTGGTATAAAAGGTGTGTGACTTTTTACCCCAGCAGATACGGGTAGGACAACGGAGAATGGTTTTAAACTAGAGGGGGAGGCTTAGATTAGATATTAAGAAAAAATTCTTTGCTCAGGGAGTGACGAGGCCTTGGCACAGAGTGCCCAGAGAAGCTGTGGCTGTCCCTGGATCCCTGGCAGTGTCCCAGGCCAGGTTGGACAGGGCTTGGAGCAACCTGGGACAGTGGGAGGTGTCCCTGCCCATGGCAGGGGTGGCACTGGAAGGGTTTTGAGGTCCTTTCCAACCCAAACCATTCTATGGCTCTGTTCTTATCTCTGAAGCAGCCCCTGGTGCCAAGAGAAAGAAAGAGCTCCTCCTAAAGGGATGTACATCCAAAATTATGGGTAAGATTTGCCAAGTTAAGGTGGTGTGTTCACTCAAGAGTCACCTTTATCTTGATTTCAGTATATCCACTCCTTGGGACCATTTTCACCATAATTAATTTTGAAGTTTAGAAAAGGAAGACTTTAGACCATTCACACCCATCTCCTTCAACAAACAAATTTCCTGCCTTTATTTTTTGCCTGCTTTCATTTCCTGCCCTCATTTCCCCTGCTTTTCAAAGGACCGAAATTTTCTCTCTGCACAAGTGAGACGCAGGGTGACAAATTTTCCCTCCCAGAAAACCCCTCCATCTCTGGGCGAAGTATCCATCTGTCTGAGAGCGCAGGGAAATGTTTTTATTTGTTCAGAGCAGCCCAGAGTCAGGTTCTGCTGCATTAATTGGGACACTAAGCAGAGCCCTGAATTGATTTGGAATAATAAAGAGAAATGTCCCAAGAGGGAAGAGTCCAGGGCACATTACCCCCTTGCCACAAGATGCCTGGCTTGAAGGGTTTGGCTGCCAACAAATCATTGCTGGCATCTTGGCACTGCTGCAAATACCACAGACATCCGATCTTTTCCTTTGGCTCCTGCCCTGCGAGTCCCTCCTGTCATCATCTCCTGATCATTCTCCACAGGCGCAATTTGGATGCATTTGTGGCTGTGGTGGTGGCGACCTTGATGTTTGGGAGGCTGTAAAATCACCTTGAAGACCAGCGTGGACATCCCTGGTGGGTGGAAAAGGCTGGAGGGGAAGATGCTTGGGTTTGCAGGCTGTTAAAAAGGAAAATAAACTGTTGCACTGAATCTGTGGGAGGGGAATGATTGTTCTCTGCAAAGGCAGGGTTTGGAGGGAGAGAACATTCCCACATCTGCTGTGGGACCTGCAAACAGTCCCTCCATGGCAGAAAGTCAGAGCCACTCATCCCTCGTACAAGTGGGATGAGGTGGAACGAAAATTGAGGGGAATTTGCATCATCAGGCTCACATTTTCCCTACAGCTTTTTACGATTTAGGCTTCCAAACCCAGCCTGGCTACCCAAAGCAGACCCCTGCCTTTAAACAGCACAAAAATTCAGGGGCACAGATCCCTCCACAGGATGCCTGGGATGCTCAGTGCCAGCTCCCTAGCCAAAATTAACACGCAACCTGCAACCAAGAGGCTGCCAGTGACAAGCTGCAGCTTTGAAGGTCACCTCGCCTTCAAGTAAATAAATAAATAGTAAATAACAAAGCAGGCAGCCATGAATAAACCAGAGACATTCCACCAGCTTGGGCTTGACTTTTTTTTTTCATTTCTTCTCTGCTCTTTTCACTTTCACATCCTCAAAGGTCGGTGCTAATAGGAGACCCTTCTTATTGCTCATGCACACTGCAGCACCCTTGCCTGCCTGCCTGCCTGTCTCAGAGACCCTGAGCCCAAGCTGGGGACACAAACAGAGTCATTTCCACAGCTGATGACTGTAATGAGACCTTCTGTCACCACCAGGCCGTGGCAGGTGGGAGGATGTGTTGCAAACGCTGGGTTTGCCTCTTAGACCACAATCCTTCTCGCTAGAGGAAAATCATGGTGCCAGGTGTTTGTTTTCTGTGCTCCTGCCTGCCATGCCTAATGAGATCCTGGCTCTGCAGCCTCGGAGTTGACTTTTTCCAGCAGTTCTTCCAGCTCGGCCACATGGCCAGGGAAGAGACGGTCTGAAATCACGCGGGGAGCTGCGCCAAAGCTGTTTCTGATTGTGTTTGTGCCATGCTGGCCCCATCTGCTGCATCTGAAGGGCTGCTCACAGGACGAGCTACAGGAGATGGAGACTTGCTTCAGCTCTTTCTTCTTGAGCAGAGAGGCTCAGGGCCATGAGAGAACTGTGCCTCGCCTCTCAGAGTGCCTGGGCTCTTGGGCATGCATCCAGTGGCGCTCTGCAGGCAGGAATATGCTGCACTAAACGAGCCCAGTGCTGGCCCAACAGGGACAACGCTCACTCAGACAAGTTTTGATCACTCTCCAGCTCATAAAACTCATTTCCTGGCATCAAACTTGGAGAAGAACACATTGAGGGGCATGGCATTCCTCACTGCCAACCAGCACAGCCTAACCAGGATGCAATATTTTGTCCACGCCACTGGCTACTCCCACACGTAGTCCAGCAGGTGCCAGAGCTGGATGATAGGGAAGTTGTTTGCTCTTAAAGGAATGTGCCCTTGGAACATGCTCATATTCCCTGAACATACAGATCTTGTCCTTTTTGTCTCACTGTCACTGTCACTTGTGAAATGAGACCAAGCAATCCAGATAAAGCTGAAGAGACTCAGGACACTCAAATCCACACCTCACATTGCTGGGTAGATTTATGCATCTGTAAAAATATGGGATCCCATGTATTTAAGGATCCCAGGCCAGCAGTGTGATGAGGAGCTCTGACAGAATTCCGTGTTTTCCTGAAGGCTTGTAACCATGGAGTTCATCCTGCAGTGTGAGGAAAACCAGGATGCTTGTATGGGAAAACTGGGGTAACCCTAAACCCCATCATAGGACCCTTCAAGGACAATGAATCATCTGAAAAGAGCGTCCCTAAGGGAATGAGGGACAGTAGGGACAGACAACAGAACTCGTAAATTCTTTAAGAATAACCAAAACTGAGCTTTGGTATTAAAGAAATCCAACCTGGTGGTGTTTTCTTCCTGCTATTAGAGCCCAATGCCACAGCTCCTTTCATGTCCCAATGAACAGACTGTCCTGAGAAGCTGTGGCTGCCCCTGGATCCCTGGTAGTGTCCAAGGCCAGGCTGGACCGGGCTTGGAGCAGCCTGGGACAGTGGAAGTTGACCCTGCCCGTGGCAGGGGTGGGGCTGGATGAGCTTTATGGTCCCTCCCAACCCAAATCAGTCTGGGATTCTGTCATTACAAACCCTTTCCCCATGACTTAAAGTCCATGATACCAAATATTGGGAACAACCAGGCTGAAATATCTGCTAACTCCTGACCTCAGGGACACATCCATCACCTCAGGTTGGTCCACCCTCTCAGCTCCTGCCAAGCACTGCAGTGAGACATTCCCAGCAGGAACACTGTCCCTTCCAGCTTTCCCAGCAGCCTAGGAAGGACAGTGTGGACCCCAACCAAAGCTTCCCATGTCCTTACGTACAACTCTAGTGAGGTCCTGACCCTCCCTGCATAGGTGACACATGCCTGTGTCCCCAAAACTGGCAGGAGTTATGTCCACAGAAGGTGAAAATTTGCTGGCAGGAGACCAGGTGGTCTTGTCCTTGTTTCCTCACTATTGGCTCTCCCCCAATTAACATGATAATTGTTACCCCGTGGGCCAGACATGATTAACCAGCAATTTTCTTCCTCCTTCCTTAATTTTTTATTTTTTTAAGAGCAGCTGGGAAACGTCATTCTCTCCTTCAATAGAGTTTGGAAGCTCCTCCATCTGGACAATCAAATTCCTGATGTAAATTCAGGGAAAGGAGGGACCAGGAGAATGGTGTCCCCAGGGAGCCCCTCTGCATCCCCCAGCCCCTGCCTGAGGTGACTTTCTCCCCTTCCCTCATTGTCCTGGCCTTTAGGAGCAGAGCCAGCCACTCCGCTGAAGGGGAACTGAATAAGTGACTGTAAATTAAAATTAACATCCAGCAGCAAGGAGTACAAAGCCGTGATTAATGGCTTTTTAATGCTCCACGGTTCCACACTCAGAGCATTTTGTTTTAACGGTGCATGCGGGGCATGGAGAAAGAAAAGTGTGTGCGTGTGAGAACAGAGTGTTGTGCACACATCTCAGGAATTCTCACCATTAAGGAGTGGGAATCCAGCTCTCTTTAGCTTCAAATTACACAGAAAAGCCTCATACCTACCTCATCTCATCGAGTGCATCACAACTAAAAATGGCACGGAGGAAAGTCATTAAAAGAAATGTCCTCTAACAAGCACTTACCCAGATAATTGTTTTTCTGCTTTGGGTTTAATTATAACGTGGACCAATTGATTAATTGAGTGAGTTTCTATAACCTCCTCCACCCTTGCCCTAAGGAAGGTTCCAGTCAGACTTACTGAATGATAATTTTATCTTTCAGCCCATTGAAGAGTTATGGCTTCTTCAGGGCCATGTCCATGGGTAGCACTTCCAGCTGTTCTTCATTCCGTATGTTGACATGTGCCAATAATTATCCATATCACTTGGCTACAGGAACGCTTGGAAGAGCTATGCAGGCAGCAGTCATTCTGAAACAATGCTTTTTTTTTTGCTTTTTTTTTTAAATTAAAAATTGCCTCCTATAAGCATTTTCAAATAACTTCTATCCAAGAACACGAGCACACCACGTCGAAGTTTATCCAGTGTGACTGCAGCCAGCAGCTGATGAAATGCTGTGATTTGCAGCAGAGATGATCAAGGTCAATTTGGATGAAACAGTGATCAAGTGAGATAGTTATTAGTAAGTGAGATAGTTATTAGTAAGTGAGATACTTATTAGTAAGTGAGATACTTATTAATGATCCCCTCAGCTCCTGGAGTAGCTACTCCACCTGCTGTTCTGTGCTTACAGAGTAGACCTTTCCTCCTGAGCTTTATGGAGAAAAGAAACAGGTGCTTCAGGCATGATCTTGTCTGGAATAATTCAGACTATTGATTCCCTCGAAGCAGCTTTTCCCCTTTGGGAGGAAAGGGTTGGATGGCAAGTTCAGATGGTGATGTCCACCCAGAGACTCCTGCAGCTGCTGAGATGAGCTCCAGCCTTCCACTCAGGCTGATCTCGCAGCCTTTGGCTTTGGGGATGTGGTTCAAAACATTTCTGCTCATCAGTGAACCGCAAAAGGTCTCAGGTAATCCACGTCCCTGCACTCCCCTAAGAGTGAACTCCTACTAAAGGAATAATCTGCACTGAAGAACAGACTGTTAGAAAGAGAGCAGCAATACCACAGCATCAAACTTGGCAAGCTGCTCCTCCAGGAAACCAAAGCATTTTGAATTTTACGGCTCCCCACCGCATTGACCCTGCTGAGGTTTCTTTTTTTATTTTGCAGGAACAATTACAGGGAGATTTATACCCGGGAATATCACTTGACACAAATTGAATGGTGGGTATAATTATGTATAAAAGCTCTCTTGTTGCAGAAAAAAAAAAAAATAATCTGATTTGTGGGTTTAAAAAAAGGAAAACAAAGCCAGTCTATTCTGTAGTCAGACAGAGGAGATGTTTGTTAGTGCTGCCATTGATCAGTAACTATGGCAAAACCCTGAGAAGCTCTAATATGAGTTTAGTACAAGGAGTAACTGAATGATCTCATTGCAGGATTCACGATCCAGAACTGGATTTGAGCTGCTGACGGTCAAGTCTTTGATCCTCTCTGCTCTCCTTGTAAACATCCACTGGCAAAATCTCCTTCCCAGCCTAAGTGCAGCTGGTAACCCTGGATCCACAGCTGGTTCGCCCGGAGAGTGCAGAGGTCCAGCTGGTCTTTCTGGAAGGGAGGCTCTTCTGGAGCATCCCACGTCGTTCTGGATGGCAGAATATGCACAGCACTGCTTCCATCCCAGCTGGGAAAGCTGACAACACTGGGAACTCTACCAAGCATGGGAACAGCAAACAGGATGCTGTGATGGCTGACAAATGCAGGGAAATATCCAAAGGAGGTAAATCACCAGCCTGTGTATCCCATAAAACTGATGGCACCAGAATTTTTGAATCAACGTTTCACTACCACAGACTATTCTATCTCCCTACAAAAGCAGAGCACATTTGGGATCTACCTGTGGCCTTTTCAGGGCTTAATACCCCTGACAAACTTTTTAAGAAATCTTGGATTTCTCCTTGGGAGAACTTTGGCAAAGCAGGAAGACACATTTCGTGAGCGGTGTTATCTCCGTGGCGATGTTGCTGATGACACCAGGAACGGTTTGCAAACAACAGGAACACTTGTTGAGGGAAAAGAGGCTCATCACTGGTTTGATGAAGCCTGAAAACACATCCCATGTCCCAACACACGCTGCTGTTGTGCCTGAGCTCAGGAATGACTGGCAAGGACTAAGGACAGCTTTTCTCTGCTGTGCTGGTACCAAAGCTTTGGGTCTTTGGAGTAAAATTATAACTCACCCACTTTCTGAGTGGCAGGAGGGATGGGGAAGGCACCTGTGCCAACTCAGTGCTGCTCTTCCTCCATCTCATCCCAGGTACACTGATACAATTCACTCACATCTGCACACAGAGATGATCCTCACGACTGGAGGAGATTTTCTGTGAAAATAGGAAGTGTTCCAAAGCCACCTGCGAGGCACAGGATGGATTACGAGTCTGCCACATCAGATCCTGATGACTGCAAAACGCAGAGCACTCCTAAATTTCACAGTTCTCATCCCTGAACCTTTTTTCCCTGCTGTGTTGCTCAGGACCTCTGGATTTTTTGGAAGAGGCACCACTTGCCAAAGTGGAATAATTTGCACTTCCATGTAAGCTGAATTCATCCTGAATGCTGCGCTTTCTCTGATTTTCCTGTAAGTGTTGCCTCTAGTCCTATTTTTATGCACAGAAGTGACCTCCCTGGCAGCAAATCAGTGTAGTTAGAGGTGGAGAGTGCTGAGATCATGGAATCATAAAGTCATGGAATAGTTTGAGTTGGAAGGGACCTTAAAGATCATTTAGCCCCAACCCCCTGCCATGGCAGGGACACCTCCCACTGTCCCAGGGTGCTCCAAGCCCTGTCCAGCCTGGCCTGGGACACTGCAGGGATCCAGGGGCAGCCACAGCTTCTCTGGGCACCTGTGCCTGGGCCTGCCCACCCTCCCAGCCAGGAATTTTTTCCTAATATCTAATCCAACCCTGTCCTCAGTCAGTTTAAAGCATTCCCTCGTGTCCTGTCGCTCCCTGCTCTTGTCCATCACCCCCTGCTCTCTGTCTCTGCAGGACACACGCAGTCCAACACTGCACAAACCTTCACCTACTCTCAGACACTATTTATCGCCCTTTGCCTCAATTTGCCTCTTTATTCCAGTCTTCCTCTGCTACCGAGGGGTCTCTGTGGCTGTCACTCGCCAAGGGATCTGCTCCTGCAGATATGATGTATTCCGTGCTCCATTTGTTACAGCCAACGAGCAGATCTGCAAATTGCATGGCCAGAGCTACAAAGGGCCTGACAAACTGCACTTCAGGGCAGGCTCCTTCCCTCCTGTATTAATCTTCTCCTCAGGTCCCTGACTGTCCCCATTAGCTCTGTGGCTGCTCCAGTGCTCACTCCCACTCTCACCTCCCCACCACTCTCGTTTTTCCCTTCTCTGTGGCTCTGATTTGCTCTGATGACAATCTGAGATTCACGGCTCGCTCCCCTCCCTCTCAGCACAGGGACTCAGAACCCAACAGCAACAGGCAAATTGATCATCTCCTAACGAAGGTGAGGCTCCTCTGAGCCACTCCGGCACATTTGCCAGCAGTTCTTTATTGGGACAGCACTGGGCACAATCCTATCAAAGATATTACACTAAAGGGTTATTGGAACTTAAGTGGTGGCAATGATCAGTCCCTCGCACCAAAAATAATGTGAATATTACTACTCCTAACAAAACAAATCTGTTCACGTGATTGGCTGGTGAGTGGGCTGAGTTCCCATGGCAACTGTCGGCACTGGAGCTTGTAGGAAGAAAGTAAATATTCCGTTTGAAATGGTTCAGATTCCTGCCACAAAGTTCACACAGCACGGGAACATTCATCAGATTCCTTCGTTAGCAGCACAAAGTGTCCCCCATCCCCCTCAGCGGCTCCCCAAACTGAATTATCCATTTGTGGTCTGCCTTTGAGGTCTGAATTTGTCACAGAGGTTTCAGGGAAGGGATTCCAGATGTTGGGTGCTTTCACTCGAGCTGTCTGTCTGCGTCTCCCGTTCAGTCCTCGTTGCTGTTGGCACTGAGTTCCCACCTGAGGTTGGAGCAGGAGCTCCGTCAGGATTTCTGATGCTCAGTTTGGATGTGGCACAGACAGCTCTGACCCTTCCTGACCACCCCAGGCCAGCCTTTGCTTTTAGGCACACATCTGGATTCCAGAACCGGCTTGGGTTTATACAGAATCACGGAATCGTTAAGGCTGGAAAAGAGTTCCAACGTCATCGACTCCAACTTCTGACCAAACAGCGCCATGTCAACTAAACCACAGCACTGAGTGCCACATCCAGTCATTAGTGACATGTCCAGCCATTAAAGTGTCCCCTGTGGTGGGGAGAGATGATTTGTGCCTTTGTTTCTCATGCAGCTCCTTCCAGGGGACAAGGAGTTGTTGGAATGTTGATTCAACTGAGTGAGAAAGAAATCCAGGGCATTGCAATGCAAAGGACTCTGAGATCTCTCACACAGAAAAAAATGTGCTCAGGAAACACTGTAGGGACAGCGCCAAAAGGGTTTGGCTGTGGGATTTCCTTCCAGCTGGAGCGAATGGTGTTTATCCTTAGAAGAAACCCAAAATTGCAGCCTATAGATTCACCTGTCTCTGTGCAGATCTACCCCAGCTCTCCTAAGGAACAGGGATATTCTGGTGATGGCAGCTCTTGGCTTGGGACAAAGCCAGTTGCCTCCAACAATTCTGATGGGGAAAAAAAAAAGATAAAATTATCTTTCTGTGATTCCTCATTCCAATGTCTCCCTCCCCAGTCCGCTTCCATCCCTCTCCCCCTCTGATAACTTTTCCCACAAGATAGAAATAATCCTTAACACTCAGAACAAGAATTCCTACATGGGATTATTAAGTGATTTAATTAGGAATGGCAGCACCCACCCCAACCCAAAAAGAACCCAACCCTTGAAGTGCTCAACTCCAGCAGAAGGGAGGGTGAGAATATTCTTCTCTTGTTGTCCATGAATGTAGGGTCCATGATGTGGTTGCCACCTCTGTCCAAGCTGTGTGTCCCCAGTGTGGTCCAGAGGAGGAGGGCGGTGGGGATGAAGAGAAGTCACAGCACATCCACCAGGGAAAGGAAGATCAAGATCTTTTTGGGGAACACAGCCACCCCCAGTCCACCCACGGCCTCTGCAGGATGCAAAGTGCTTGGAGAGATGGAGGCCATCAGTTTTCCTGCTTTGGAGCAAGACTAGATCCCAGTGTCTGTGTGTGAAGGCCACTGGGAATGAAAACAAATTCGATTTCATATTCGCTTTGGAGGATCAGAGGGTCACACATCCAGCCTGCCTCTGTGCCACATCCTTCTCTGCTCTGAGGAGGTGGAAAAAGAAAAACGCTTCACTTCTCTGCTGGGAAACAGAGATGTAGTGACTTGTCCAGGGAAGAAAATCAAGGAAAAGGAAGATTCACACATTTCATTAAAGCCTGGTGCCTGCAGCTGTTTCTACACTGTGCACCCTGAATATTCCTGAGAAATCACCCCTGTGAGGGAGAGCTGCTCTTAGGACAGGCCAGATTAATCAGAATCCAGGGGTAGCCATCTCTTCCTTTGCCATGAAGTAGAGCTGCCCGTGCCGAGCTCTGACAGTCAAATATACTCAATTAATTCCAGCCAGAAAAACTGTGAGTAGATGCAGATTTGAATCTCTGTCCACCAAACCAAGCCTGACTGTGAGGTGTTACTGATATGTCACCCTGAAGGCACTTTCACATGGGAAATCAGCAGTGCAGGAATGTTCCTGGGAATAGGAACAGAAATACTTGGGTTGGAAAATATACCAGTTTAAAAATTTTGTGTAACTTTTAACTTTTTATTTTTGTCTCTCTAGTTAGGCTTGACTTGACTTTGCTTTGGGGAGGGAAATTTTCTTTAGTTTCTTTAGGAGATAGAGCATCACTCTGAGGAGATGGGCTCAGCACAGGACAGAGTGGAGCAGCCCAAAGATCCCCAGAGAGATCAAGGCCATCCACGGAACATCCACAGAACATCGGTGGCCATCTCCAAACATCCACCCCAGAGCACCTCTGACACAGCTGAGACATCTCCCCGGAAAGGACTGATGAGAACATTGAAAAATGAAGATCTAATTCACATCGGAGGGGAGGGGATTTGGATCCAATGGGAAACTGAACACTGAGGGTTGCTCAGCTCTGGACCAATGAACTTTGAGACAATGCATCTCTGTGGGGTTTGACTGTATAAAATTTGGGGGAAAATCCTGTAAAATGGTGTGTCATGGAATGATTCTCTCTGCACTCCGGGGCTGTGTGTGGATGAGATGATTTCTGTGGCACACCCTGGCCAGAACAACATCCTGGCCAGATAATAAAGTAATGCCTTGACTCTCTAACATTAAAAATGTTGTTGGAAGGTTTTTGTTTTTCCCACAGTTTTGGTGACACTCAGAGTGTTTTGGTGTTAGGATAGCTCCTGAAATAGTTTTACTTTCAGCTTGCATGCTCTGATGCAATTCTCAGGCACGGTTTGAGGCTTGGCTGTGGATATGTGCAGCCACCTCAGGCAGCAGCTTCACCAACAATCTGAAGCACTGGGCTTTGTTTGTCTGTTTTTAACTAATTTGCATGGATCTGATTTCGATATGGCACAAATACTGAAGAAAGAGATTTTATTGAATCTAAGGACTTCAGAACCAGCCCCTGGAGACACCAAAACTGGAGAAGGACGGGGAAAAGAGGCTTCAAAATGGACTTCTTTTTCTACATTTTTTTCCTAAAAATGCAGATGGGGCTTAACTTGTGTTTGTAAATGATGTCTCTGACTTGTGAGACTCTGATCAAAGGGAAATGTGATGGCTCCTGTGTGATGTTAGGGAGGAAATCAGGCCGGGGAGGGACAAGGAGGTGACCTGAAGATGTCTGGCAGCAGGAAGACACTGGAGGCAACAGCACGAACACAGAGTGTCAGCAGGCAGGGACAGAAGTGAGCAACCCTTCAGCCTGAGGATATCAAAGTTCCCACTTAGCTCCTAAAATTCATGGAGGGGGATTAAAGGCAGCATTAATATGTATGCAGCAGTGTGCTGCTCCTCCACGATCTCCTGACTCTGATATTTTTAGAAAATTTGGGTTGCTGAAGAGAAAAACCTGTCTCTCAGGGTTTGTCTGCTTATTGGGATCATTGCCCTGTCTTATGAAAACATGCCAGGGCGAGAGGGAAGGGAGGACATCGACCATTATGGAGAGAAACTGGGAATAACTGGTTGGGAGCAAAGGGATCTCAGCCCAGCCCTTGAGCTGGGTCTTCTTACCTCCTTGGCTGGGCTAGGAGGGCTCAAAGAGCTCTAAACTAAAAAAAAAAACAGTCCAGAACCTGTGGAGACCACAGCTAAAGGTGTGTGTGATGGGGTTTTTCTGGGACTGTCACTGAAAATCAGGAGAAATAAAAAAATCCCTCTAGCACTGTAGTGATAGAGTGACAAAGTGATAGAGAATCAGACATTACTTTATTTACTGGCCAGGATGTGCCAAGGAAAGTATTCCGAAAACACATGTTTTACAGGATTTTCCCCCAATTTTTATACAGTTAAAACCCATAGAGATGCATTGTTTCAAAGTTCATTGGTCCAGAGTTGAGCAACTTTCAGTTTTCTATTGGATCCGAATCCCCTCACCTCCGATGTGAATTAGATCTTCATTTTTCAATGTTCTCATCAGTCCTTTGCGGGGAGATGTCTCAGCTGTGTCAGAGGTGCTCTGGGGTGGATGTTTGGAGATGGCCACCGATGTTCCATGGATGTTCCATTGATGTTTTTTATCTTTTTGGTATTTTTGGGCTGCTCCACTCTGTTGCTGTGTTGAGTTCATCAGACCTCACCTGGCAGAGCAATGCCCTGGAAAGAAACTTAAAATTCCTTTTCCCGGGGTACAGACAAACAAAGCCTTTGACTAAAGTTATACAAAATTTTTTAAACTGGTATATTTTTCAACAGAAGGAGGGAACCAAATTAATTAAATTATTGTTTTCTGGCTCAGTCTGGCAGTGCTGGTCCAGCCTTGGTCAAGTCAGGCTGAGAGAGAGGAGTCCCAGCACTATTTTGGCTCCTAAGTGCTCAGAAATCTCTCTCACATCCATTTTTGGGGCAAGGGATAAATCCAGGGGTCTCCCCCTTGCTCCAGCCACTGCTGGAACTCTTCCAGGGATGGGGCAGCCACAACTTCCCTGGACAACCAAAGACCCCGAACTTCTACAAAGTTCCTCTGAGACACTCACAGGATCCTCCTAAGCCTCATACTCAGGTGGGACTTTCTGTGCATTTCTTTCTGCCTCTTGTCCGATTGCTTGGAACCCTGCAGATTCCTTGGGTTCAGTTAAGAGCAGAATCTCCCCCACAATATTTGCCCTGCCCCTCCACCCTGGGTTTCTCTAATTAACAAGTTGTCTTCAACGATGTAATCATCATTTTGAGCCGACGTTACATGTTTTATGGACTTTGATAGGGGTCAAACACCAGCTCTGATTTTCGCTTCTCTCCATTCTACTGTTTTTTAAAAGTGTGCTGCGAAAATGTGTCACCCCTTGTGATTATACTAAGGGGAAAAAAAAATCACAGAAGTGACACAAATTACTAATTACTTTATTATGCAGTGATTAAAAAAAAAAAAAAGAATTAAAAGTTAGAAGTTGCTTCAGCAAATTCTATTTTTAAAGAAATAATTATTGAGTTTCAAATGTACTAAATTAAGTAATTCTCTGCCAGATTTCTTCCCCACTTTTAATCTTCATTCTTGGCTGCGTGGCTGGCTCTGCAGTCAATGCTGTGGTGGGGTGATGTGTTCAGCCCCACACTACTATTATTATTATTATTATTATTATTATTATTATTATTATTATACTATTACTATTATTATTACTATTATTAATAATAATTTTTAGCAGTATGGGAGCATTCCCTGCCAAACACAGAGCCTGTGGAAGTTGCTGTGCAAGCACAGAGTGAGATGTGAGGCCAAGAGAACTCCTGGGCTGGAGAGACAAGGCAGTTTAAGCTCCCACATTTTCCAGAGATGCTTCATTTTCTCAATTTTTTATGCTGGGAATGCTCCACGTAGTCAGAGGACAGCAGAGAGGCCTGGGAACAGACCACACCACAGAGAAAAATCCCATTTGTGCCTGGGATGTGATGCCTGGAGGGTCTGAAGGAAGGGAAGCAGGGTGCTCTGGTGTGCTGTGGGAATTCTCTGCTTTGGGTCTAGGGGCTGAGGCTCTCTGAGCTGCCAGGATCTCCCTGGGAAGGGTCTTTCCCCCAATTTCCCCATGGCAATTGTGTGTTTCTCCCATGCAGGTGATGCCTTAAGGATTTTTAGCTTCTGTTTTTCATGTATCTGTAGTTTGGTGTGTAGCTCCAGGCTCCATAGAAAGTGCTAAAAACCTCTGTTCACAGCATTTTAGACAAAACAACTCCTCTCAGTTGGAAATCCAAGGACACTTTGCTGCCTCAGAGCCCCAAAATATGGAACCAACAGTGAATTTGAGGGAGCAAGCTTGGGGTGGTTGACATCATCACCTGAAGGTGTAATTGGAGAATTGAGGCCCAATATGTTAAATAGACAGAACTGAACAAATGTGAAGAACTTGTGACTCGCTGTCCATTTTGGGTGTAGCCTCTCGAGTAGGCTCTGTCTGCCCTGAATGCACCTAAAGGCCTTTAATAAATTAATCTGATTTTTATTCTCCTAACCTTGTCTGGCCTCTGTTTTAGGAAACCCTGGTTTAGGCATCACATGGATGTGGGAAAGCCAAGTGGAATGTTCTCACTCACTCCAAGCGAGATACTTGGGGATCAGGGAAGCCAGCAGGGATGGAAAGGGTGTAAGAACAACTGAACCCTGCCCATGAAGGAGCTCCCAGGCCACCTCCAGGACTCTGGAGAGCTCTAGGTCACCTGAGGAGACACCCAGGAGAGATGAGTCCTGTGCTGGGATAACATTTGGGGATGGAGCAAGGCTGGAGGAGGTTGTTGGAAAATATACCAGTTTAAAAATTTTGTATAACTTTAGTCAAAGGCTTTGTTTGTCTTTACCCCGGGAAAAGGAATTTGAAGTTTCTTTCTGGGGCCCTGTTGTGCCAGGTGAGGTCTGATGTACTCAGCACAGCAACAGAGTGGAGCAGCCCAAAGATCCCCAGAGAGATCAAGGCCATCCACGGAACATCCACGGAACATCGGTGGCCATCTCCAAACATCCACCCCAGAGCACCTCTGACACAGCTGAGACATCTCCCCGGAAAGGACTGATGAGAACATTGAAAAATGAAGATCTAATTTACATCAGAGGCGAGGGGGATTTGGATCCAATGGGAAACTGAACACTGAGGGTTGCTCAGCTCTGGACCAATGAACTTTGAAACAATGCATCTCTATGGGTTTTGACTGTATAAAATTTGGAGGAAAATGCTGTAAAATCGGTGCATCATGGAATGATTCTCTCTGCACACCCGGGCTGTGTGTGGATGAGATGATTTCTGTGGCACACCCTGGCCAGAACAACATCCTGGCCAGATAATAAAGTAATGCCTTGACTCTCGAACATTAAAAATGTTGTTGGAGGGTTTTTGTTTTTCCCACAGTTTTGGTGACAAGGTGACAGGCACAGCCTGGGTCCTGCTGAGGGAAAGGAACAGCTTAAAAATCAGTAGGAGAGATCCTGGACAGTGGCAGGGTGAGAAGGCTGGGATGTGATATCCTAGCTCCTGGATCCAGGCAGGATCAGGAGTGAAAGACACTTAGGTTTCCTCTTGATGAGGTCTCATCTTCAGGAGGGACAGTGTCAGTGAATTTATCCAACATGAAGATAATGGCAGCGACTTCATCCAACACAACGGATGGGAAATCTCAGCTTTCTAAGGATCAGCACTGTAAATGTTCCTTTCTCTCCAATCCTGGGCTGCGAGGAAATGTTTCCTATTCCCCTGGATCCCAGAAATGAATGCTGACAGCTCAACAGCTCTTCTCTGCACTGTTTAGGCACCTCTCTGCCAGGATTACTGCTGCCCAGCTTTGTGCCAAGCTCACTAAGTCCTGTTTCTCTTATTTTTTCCTGTCATAGAGATTTTGGTGAGCCTGTGTCCCCCGAAGTCTCCCAGGACCTCCCCTCTCCACCTTCTCTGTAATTAAACAAGAACTGTTGACA
This sequence comes from Acanthornis magna, assembly GCA_036785705.1. Lineage (NCBI taxonomy): Eukaryota > Metazoa > Chordata > Aves > Passeriformes > Acanthizidae > Acanthornis > Acanthornis magna. The sequence continues at coordinate 132,002 of JAWUZG010000001.1, forward strand.
GATGCTGTCGAAGCCAGTTCCAGCTCTCCAGAAGTTTTCAGCAAATAATTAGAGAAGCTCAGAAATAAGAAGTCAGAAGAATTCGATAGGCAAGAGGCGAATTCTCAGCAGCCCTAAAGGACCTTAATTCAGAGAAGCACCACTGACACTGCACAAGAGAAAGGAAAAACAATGCCTAATTTTTTTTTACTGTGTGATGGAACACCAGAATTAGCTCACAGAGAAGGGGAGGGTTTCACAACCTTTTTTTTTTTTTCACTTTTTGCCTTCAGTTTTAGGTCACTTGCCTTGCACCAGGTGTCCGAGCTGGAGTATGCACTGTAAATCAGGGAATTCCAGTAAAAGAGGGTGCACACCCAACATTTGCCAGGGAGAGGTCACCAGGGAGACAAATAGGGCTGCCTGAGGTGTGGAAAAAGATAATGTTTGGAGTGAACTCCCTGACATCATTTCCCTTGCCAGGAGTTTGAAACACCATGGAGTCAGAAAGGATTTGTGGTGGACGTTTCTCTAAGCAAGGAATTTGACAGATATTCCTGCTCTGCTGAACTTGTTTTGCTGACTGCTCCCTAAGTCCTTTAAACAATGCTATTGTGATTAAAAATGTCACATAACCAAAAGCATCATAATTGCAAAAAACATTCTCATTAACAAAAAAGTTCTCCTTTCAAATTCCCCTATTCAGGCAGCTCTGTAAGCTTTTAATCCTTCAAGCACCAGTAAATGACATCTTTGCTAAGAATGGCCAGTTTACATCAGCAGAGAGATGGGAGAGGGAATCTGGGTTTGCTGCAGACGGAGGGGGAAGTGTCTCATGTTGGCTCTCAGCTTCCAAAAGAAATTCCTCTTTGCTTATTCAAACTCACAGGTACAAGTTGAGAAGCTCAAAAACTCAAGACCAGGCTGCTGGGATGATGATGGTGATGATGATGATGATGGTGATGATGATGATAGTGTCACCGAAAATCAGGAGAAATAAAAAATCCCTCTAGCACTGTATTTGAAGTGATAGAGAAACAGACATTACTTTATTTACTGCACAGGGTGTGCCAAGGAAAGTATTAAAAAAACACATGCTTTTACAGGATTTTCCCCCAATTTTCATACAGTTCAAACTCATAGAGATGCATTGTTTCAAAGTTCATTGGTCCAGAGCTGAGCAACCCTCAGTGTTCAGTTTCCCATTGGATCCAAATCTCCTCACCTCCGATGTGAATTAGATCTTCATTTTTCAATGTTCTCATCAGTCCTTTCCGGGGAGATGTCTCAGCTGTGTCAGAGGTGCTCTGGGGTGGATGTTTGGAGATGGCCACCGATGTTCCGTGGATGTTCCGTGGATGGCCTTGATCTCTCTGGGGATCTTTGGGCTGCTCCACTCTGTCCTGTGCTGAGCCCATCTCCTCAGAGTGATGCTGTACCTCCTAAATAAACTAAAGAAAATTCCCTTCTCCAAAGCAAAGTCAAGTCAAGCCGAAATAGAGACAGAAAAAAAAAATTTAAATGTTATACAAAATTTTTAAACTGGTATATTTTACAACAATAGGAGGAAATGACCTATCAGAGAATCCCAGAATATCCTGAGTTGGAAGGGACCCACAATGATGATCAAAGGATGATCATTTTCAGGAGGATGTGACTTTTCACTTGTGTCCTTGCATGGAGAGGTCACACCCCTGGCCTCAGGGGAATTACCTGAGTTGTTCAGGAGGAGACAAGAAAAATAATGGGTTTTGTGCTGGGGGTGTTTGTCAGTGACACCAGCTATGACCTCAACCAAAATGAACCTGAACTCAGCTTAAATTCTCCCACATCAAGCTCCACTTGGTGCCCAACTTCCGGGTTGAAGTCCTCTGTAGGCTTTCCTCCAAATCCAGAAGGCAGCACAAGAGCTTTCCCAGGATCCAGTGACACACCTGGGGCTGTCACCTCAGTTAGGTGGGACGGTCAGACCATGGTCATATTGAAATGTTCCATCTCTGTCCGTGTGGTATCAGCAGAGTGATCCAAGACTCATCCCAGAAGGGTTGGGAAGGATTCTCTGCCATCAATGTGGGGTGCCACCAGTGCTGGAAATAAGAAAAATGTAAGAATATAGAAAGAGAATTTAAGAATATATATAATAAAAATTTAAGAATGTGGAATTCTTATAAGAATAAGACGAAGAGGAAAGGAGCTCTTCTGTAGACTTTGGAAATGGCCAGAAATGGATTTGCTTTACATCAAAGCTGAAAAGAACCCACAAATGAGAAGGGCAAGTTTATTGCTTTCTACCCAGAATAATTATTTAAAAGGGAAATAAACATATAAAATCTGAAGAAGTCATGTTTGTGACTCACTGACCTGAAACCCAGCAGTTTTGTTTACATTTTGGGTTAAAAAAAAAAAAAAAAATTCAGTCAACATGGAAAAAGTAATTTTCCTCCATATTCACGTTTTCAGTTTTGGTCCTTGTCCTCTTAGAAAATTGGGTAATTTCTTTGAATTAAAATCCTACTTTGAAACACCTGAAACATTTTTTTTGAAATTGTCCAGGCACAAGGGTTTTTTTTTTTAAATTTTCCTGGAATTTCCCTTTCATCTCCTCGTTTTAAATTACTCATTAAATTCAATGTGAATTTAGACTCATTCGCAAGCTGCTTGGTTTTATTTTTTAAGGGAATTTACTACACTCCGTTTATACATATACGTGAGTGCATATAAATATCCATGCATGGAACGTGACTCAATTTTGAGTTGTGGAGAAAGACTCAGAGGGAGACAGAGACAGAAGTGAAAGGAATAAGGGAGTGTCTTTACAAACAAACTGCTGGTAAGATAAGACCTATACTGAGAGACAGAAGAAACAATGGGAATGATTTCCATAGGAATTCCAGTGACTGACTTGCCCAAGACTGTGTTAATAAACTACAGGAACAGAGACATAAGAAAAAAAAAGAAAGGGGGGATTTGTATTAAGGGTGTCTACATTTAGGAGAAATGTATATTAGTTATGTCTATGCCTATGCCTTAGGCGTTTCGGGAATTCTGTACCTGTCAAGTACCTCAGCCAATGGGGAAAGAGAGAGGGAATTGAGGCCGGGAAATTCGGATAAAAAGAGGCTGAGTCCTCTAGCGATTGGAGAGACCCCATGGGAAATGGCCATGAGCTCTCCCTTTATTCATGAATAAAGTTACAGGACTCCTCTGTCTCCTTTTTGGACATAAACCTCTGGTGTTTGTGGATTAATTTTTCCTGACAAAAGGAATTGCCTGTTCAGGATCGGGTAGAACTTATTTCTTTGCAGCTCCAAGGACATCCAAGCTCGAGCAAGGAGAAGGCATTTCAGACATCCTGTTGCCAGTAGCTGCCAGACTTTGGCTCCCTGGAGAGACGAGGAAGAGCATCCCAAATATCAAGTGTCTGAACGTGTCCCTCGGTCTGTGCTCATCCACCAAATCCTGCCCATCCCAGCTGGCACAGGGGAATAGCTGTGCCTTTCCTGACTCATCCAACCACGCATTTCCCACTCCCTCACTGCAGAAAATCAAACAATCCATTAGGGCTTCGCTGAGTGGATCTGACATTTCCCAGGTGCGGATTAACACCCCCTCAGGGCCTCCGCGCTGTGAAAATCAGCGCATCGTTCGCGCCTCGCTTCCCATCACTGCTCCCGGGGAGGAGGAGCCCCAGCACCGCCAGCCCAGGGCCCTCCAGAGTGGTTTTCCAAGGTGTTTGACTTGCCCTGGGAGGGATGAAGGGGGAAATTGTCACCGAAACTGAGGGGAAAGCAAAAAATACTCCAACAATATTTTTAATGTTAGAGAGTCAAGGCATTACTTTATTGTCTGGCCAGGATGTTGTTCTGGCCAGGGTGTGCCACAGAAAATCACCTCATCCACACACAGCCTGGGTGTGCAGAGAGAATCATTCCATGATGCACAGCTTTTACAGGATTTTCTCCCAAATTTTATACAGTCAAACCCACAGAGATGCATTGTTTCAAAGTTCATTGGTCAAGAGTTGGGCAACCCTCAGTGTTCAGTTTCCCATTGGATCCAAATCCCCTCCCCTCCGATGTAAATTAGATCTTCATTTTTCAATGTTCTCATCAGTCCTTTGCGGGGAGATGTCTCAGCTGTGTCAGAGGTGCTCTGGGGTGGATGTTTGGAGATGGCCACCGATGTTCCGTGGATGTTCACTGGTGGCCCTTTATCTTTTGGGCTACTCCACCCTGTTGCTGTGTTGAGTTCATCAGACCTCACCTGGCAGAACAATGTCCTGGAAAGAAACTTAAAATTCCTTTTCCCGGGGTACAGACAAACAAGGCCTTTGACTAAAGTTATACAAAATTTTTAAACTGGTATATTTTCCAACAAAGGGGGGAATTACCACCAAAACTGCGGGGAAAATGAAAGCACTCCAGCAATGTTTTTAATGCTAGAGGGTCAAGGCATTACTTTTTATTTCTGGCCAGGATGCTGTTCTGGTCAGGATGTGCCACAGAAATCATCTCATCCACACATAGCCCAGGTGTGCAGAGAGAATCATTCCATGACACATGAATTTTGCCAGATTTTCCCAGACTTTATACAGTCAAAACTCACAGAACTTCATTGGTTTAATGTTCATTGGTCCAAAGTTGCATAGTCTTTAGTATTTGGTTTATTATTACATCCGGATTTCTTCGCCTCTGATGCTAATAAGGTCTTCAGCCCTTGATTTCTCTATCAGCCTTTTCCCGACCAGGTGTCTCCAGCCCTGCTAGGGGGCAGCTTCTGGGTAGACTTCCTGCTAGCCATTGATGTTCTGCTGACGGTCATTATCTTTTTGGTATCTTTTGAGCTACTCCCAGTCTGTTAAACTGTTAAGCTCATCAGGCCTCACCTAGCAGAACAATGCCCTGGAAAGAAACTTCAGTTCCCTTCCCCCGAGGCAAAGGCGAACAAACCTGACTAGAGTTATACAAAAATTTTTAAACTGGTATATTTTCCAACAGAATGATGGCACATCGTGAGGTGTGCAGGGATAACAGGAGCTCAGGGTATTCCCACCTTCCCCTGGATATTCCTTCAGGTTGTGGATTTGTTGGAAATTATACCAAGCTTAAAATTTTTAGTCATGGGTTTTATTCGCCTTTGCTCAGTGGGAAAGGAATTTTAAATTTCTTTTCAAAGGACTGTTTTACCACTCGAGGCCTGGTGAGTTTAACATCTCGACAAACTGGGAGTAGCACAGAAGATACACAAAATATAATGACAATTAACAAATATCAACTCCAAACATCACCCCTGGCATGGTCAGACACCTGGTCTCGGAAAAGATAGGTAAGAGAACGAAGAATGAAAACTCAATTAAAATCAAAGGCAAAAGGATTGATAACCAATAGGAAACCAAATACTAAGAACTGTGTAACTTGGGACCAATGAAGACTAAACCAATGAATCTCTCTGGGTTTTGACTATGTAAGTGTGTGAAAAACCTAGTAAAGATCATGTGTGATGGAATGATTTTCCCTGCACAACCCAGGCAATGTGTGGATGAAATGAGCTCTGTTACGCATCCTGGCCAGAATAAAGTAATGCCTTAATTCTCAAACGCTAAAAGATGTTAGAGAGTTATTGTTTTTCACGCAGTTTTGGTGACACAGCCTGCAGAGGATGCATTCCTTCCCTTGTGCCTCTGTGCTGGAAGGAGGCAGGAGGCTCCCCCAGAGCAGAGGCACAGCCCCATCCCCTCCCCTCCCACCTGAGCTGTCCTTGCCCATGTCACCAGCCGTGTCACCAGAGGCTTCACCAGCCCATCCCTGCTCCCAAGGCAGCTGTTAACTCATTCCATGGTTAACTCCAACCCCGCAGAGTTAACTCACTTCGTGGGAACACAAACAAGCTCTCCCCAGCACTCCCATTAGTGCCATTTGAAGGCCGTGATTTGCCCCCTCAGCCTCCCAGCATCCTGCTGCTCCTTCTGGAGCAGCTCAGGCTTCACCGGGGTGAATTCTGTCATTTAAAGCCATGGGGAGGCAAGGGCTTAATAAAATAAACTAACTGAAATTCAGGCATTTTGTGATGGACAGGAAGATTTATTCCTTCCCTGCCTGCCCCCGTGAAAAAAAAAAAAAAACTTTCCCCAAATCCTATAGGATTTTGAAATACATTGGGAATATTGACGGTGCTTTGCCTGTTCTGATAAATCTCAGTGAAGGAGCGTTTCATTTGGTTGGTTTTCACCTTATTTCAGTCATCATTCTGGTGTGATCACCCAGCTTTGGGGATGCCTCCAAACCCAAAGTATCTGAGTGTCTGTGGGGTGTTTAACGAGCCATCCAACCCTACACAGTGGGAGGTTGCTGGTAGCCCTTTTTGCACCTTGGGAAGCAAGGGACAGACTATTTTTTTTTTTTTTTTTTTTTTTATTTGTTAAGGCTGGAAAAGACTTCTAAGCTCATCAAGTCCAACCACTAAACCATTTTTCCAAGCACCAAATCTACCAATGTCACCAATCATTCAGTGACCTAAGTCAGTGACAGACCCAGAAATTCAGACCAAGTGCCAAGCTGGTTCCTAACACTCTGTCCTAATAATTCAAGGTGCTTCTATTCTCTCCTGTATCCAAAGATAAAAGGGTTTGGAAACACCTGGATCCTGCTCTCTCCTCTCTGCATGACAACCGACAGTTTTGCCTTTATATTTAAAAGGAACAATTTTCCCGTTTCTGCATCCCAGGCAGCAGCAAGGGTGAGAGAAAAGGCCCAAAAGAGAATCCAGAGTGGGATGCTCAAGAGTGTTCAGCCAGAAGTACAAGGAGATTGAAATGGAGTGAGCAAAACTGGATTAATTACCTGGCAATTAGCTCTAAATGAACTATCCTATGGCACAATTGAGCTTGGAAGGGAGAAGTCCATCTGCCAGCTGGGGACAGCCAGCTTTGGAGATTGATCCCTGCTGTGTGGGGCAGGATGTATGGGGCAGATCAGTCCAGCTTTGTGTGTTCTGGATGCCTGAGAGAAATGCTGGCTCTGGTTCTGTCAAGTGATGGCTTTGGATAGGGAGAGGGGGACTGTGGCCTCCTTTTTTTCTAGAGTCCATGGAGAATTCCAAGACCAAGCTGGTCTATCCAGGTGCAATCCCAGCATTTTGGTGATTCTGGTCACTAAATCATCCTGGTGATTTCCTGATCCCCGTTTCCCCAGAGGCCATCCCAGCCAATCTGCTGCTTCATCCCACCAGCTCTCAAAATCCAAGTGCCTCCCAACTGTGGTGGCAGTGCCAACGCAGCCTGGGCATCAGGAATGGTTTTGATGCCTTAAGCATTTTTAGCTTCTATTTTTCAGGTATCTGTAGTTTTGGTGTGTAGCTACTGCCTATAAAGTGCTAAAAACCTCTGTTCCCAGCATTTTAGGCAAAACAATTCCTCTCAGTTGGAAATCCAAGGACACTTCGCTGCCTCAGAGCCCCAAAATATGGAACCAACAGTGAACTGGGGGGAGCAAGCTTGGGGTGGTTGACATCATCACCTGAAGGTGTAATTGGAGAATTGAGGCCCAATATGTTAATGGACAGAACTTATAAAATGTGCAGAACTCGTGACTCGCTGTCCATTTTGGGTGTGGCCTCTCGAGTGGGCTCTGTCTGCCCTGAATGCACCTAAAGGCCTTTAATAAATTAATCTGAATTTTATTCTCCTAACCTTGTCTGGCCTCTGTTTCAGGTAAGCCCTGTTCAGGCATCACTTTCCTTCCCTACCACACCTCCCTCCTCTCCAACTCCCCTCATCCTGGATTTTCCTGACCCCTACCCCACCCCAAACTTGATCCAAGTGCTTGGCTGGAGCATCCTGAGTGCAGCTTTGTGCAGAGGGAGAGAAGAGGAGAGGAGAGGAGAGGAGAGGAGAGGAGAGGAGAGGAGAGGAGAGGAGAGGAGAGGAGAGGAGAGGAGAGGAGAGGAGAGGAGAGGAGAGGAGAGGAGAGGAGAGGAGAGGAGAGGAGAGGAGAGGAGAGGAGAGGAGAGGAGAGGAGAGGAGAGGAGAGGGGAGGCCCCATCCCATTGCCAGGTGCTACATCTCCCCCTACTTCTCCTCCCCACCTTTACAGGACCAGAGAAAGGCTTTTATTCGGAGCCAGCTCCCGATGTGAGCAGCTCAGAGCAATTTATGAACCCTCGAAACCCATTGCCAGGCAACCTGATGCTTGAGGCCTCTTTCCCAGTCTTCAAGAGGAGGAATATCTCCCTCCCTCCTGCTGCCAGATCATCCCCTCTCCAACCCCCTCCTCCTCCTCCTCCTGCAGCTGAAACCAAGCACCCAAAACTCTCCTGCTCTGTGCCAAAATCCTGGGCTCCCTCCCACCCAAATCATCTGCTCCACAGCCCGGTCCTGCTTGTTCTCATGTGGGGACAAACACACCTCAGTTCCAGCTTCAAACACATCTCTGGCCAGCCAGGACATCTCTGGTGGCTGCCACAAGCCACCAGCCTGAGCAGTTTTGCAGCAGATCATGGAGCTGGAGGCTTCCTTCCACCTCACAGCCCTGCTCAAAGCAAGGTCTCACCACCCTGAGGAGCTAAAGGACAGAGCGTGGTGACATTTGGGGCTGGGATGAACAGAGTGTGTCCAAAAAGGGTGTACAAGAGCACAGAAACTGTGAGAAGAGGAAGAAGTTAATCATGAATGTTTTCCTTGCACATGGATTCCTCTGGGCTGGAAATCTGTTAAATGTAAGCATGAGGAGACCATGGGGAGGTGTTGTGGTCATTAATTTGTGGCTCAGTCTGGAGCCATCCATCAATTAAACCTCAGCCACCGCAGGCTGAGCACCAGCCAGGTCCTGTTTTCCTGGGCACAGAGCAGAGAAAATAGAAGGTCTGGAAACACCTACGTGCCAGGGGCTACAGTGGCACTGCCCAGCCCTGAGGACAAAGCTCTGCTTGGTCCCATGGCACAGCTGTGTCACCAAAACTGTGGGGAAAACAAAAACCCTCCAACAACATTTTTAATGTTCGAGAGTCAAGGCATTACTTTATTATCTGGCCAGGATGTTGTTCTGGCCAGGGTGTGCCACAGAAATCATCTCATCCACACACAGAGAGAATCATTCCATGATGCACTGATTTTACAGGATTTTCCCCCAGTTTTTATACAGTCAAACCCACAGAGATGCATTGTTTCAAAGTTCATTGGTCCAGAGCTGAGCAACCCTCAGTGTTCAGTTTCCCATTGGATCCGAATCCCCTCCCCTCCGATGTGAATTAGATCTTCATTTTTCAATGTTCTCATCAGTCCTTTGCGGGGAGATGTCTCAGCTGTGTCAGAGGTGCTCTGGGGTGGATGTTTGGAGATGGCCACCGATGTTCCGTGGATGTTCCGTGGATGGCCTTGATCTCCCTGGGGATCTTTGGGCTGCTCCACTCTGTTGGTGTGCTTAGTTCATCAGACCTCACCTGGCAGAACAATGCCCTGGAAAGAAACTTAAAATTCCTTTTCCCGGGGTAAAGACAAACAAAGTCTTTGACTAAAGTTATACAAAATTTTTAAACTGGTATATTTTCCAACAGGTCGAGACACCCAGTCTCTGTCGGGGCAAAATGGGCCATGGATTGGGGATTCTGGGTGAGCCCCTCAGAAATCCCATCCCTAAATGTCAGTCCTGAAAGCCAGGCTCGCTGACTACTGCACACAGCCGAGATGAATGCTCCTGGTGGTCCATCCATCCCAACGTGCCTTTCCCATTGTTTCCATCCCTCCAGGCCCCCGGTGACAGCCTCTTGCCATTAGATATGATGGAGAGGGCCGTTGCCCCTACACAGGCACACTCCCGTGCCGTGGAGGCTCTGGGAACAATGAAAGCAATGAAATAAATGAAATAAATCACCCAAAGAGCAAGTGGCTGTGATGAATTAGGAGGTGTTAAACGCGCAGAGCAGACAGGGCACCGCCAACCCTTTTTCCCCAGCAAAGCCACAAAGACAACGGGCACAGGGCCTTGCAGTGCCTGTAATTCCCCTTTCATATTTTGCCAGGAGTGCTTTCAGAGCCACTTTGCTGATTGAATTTGTCAGCCACCATTCTGGAGATCGCAAAGCCGCTTTCGCCGCCTTTATTGTGGCAATTCCGAAGCATCTGTATTCATTCCAGGCAGCATTAGGTAGCTGATGATTCAGCCAGCTGCCAGCAGATAGCTGCTCTCTCCTTGAGATGACTGAGTAATACAGGAATAACCTGGGGATTTTGCTCCCCGTTGCTGGTGCCTCCGGGTTTATTTATTTATTTCGGGTGGATCCCATTTATCACCAGCGCGCAGGAGCCGAGTTCCGAGCGCTGGCATCCCCTTGGGCGTGGAGAGCAGGACGAGGCTGCTTCTCATTTCCTCTGGACAGCTTTGTCTCACCCAGTGAAGGTGAAACCTCGCTGTGGCTGAGGAGCAGGGCTGGGGATTGGAAGTTGTGTGTGGGGAAAGAAAAACGAGGGTTTCTGGCTCTGGATACGAGCGGGTGTGCGAGAAGGGGAGAAGCTGGAAAAATCAGGTGGAAAGAAGGAAGAGTGAGCTCTGTACTTCCACAACAGGGTGGAGTGGTGGCTGCTGAGGGTCCCTGGGTGTGTTGGAAAATATACCAGTTTAAAAATTTTGTATAAATTTAGTCAAAGACTTTGTTTGTCTTTACCCCTGAAAAGAAACTTAAAATTCCTTTATACAAAATTTTTAAATCGGTGTATTTTCCAACAGGTGCATGGAACCTTCTGGAAGCAGGCAGAGGTGAACCGTGGTGGCAAAGTGGGGATTGTCCCTGCTCTCGATGGGCTGGGCTTGCCCCTGTGTATCTGCTGGGAGATCAGCAGGTTACAAAACCCCTGAGCCTGCTCCGGAGCCTGCAGAGGTGTGGGGCAGAGCACCCAGCATTGGATGCATTCCTGGGAACTCTTCCTGCCTGCAAGTTCAGCTTCTTTCCTAAGCCCTTGGCCTCGCCCCCATCTCCACACTGTGCAAGGAGATAGGGAGATTTCAGGCCTCCTGAGAGAGGTGTCTGAGATAAGTGGACTTGAATCACCCTAAAGCAGCTCTGATTTCTCCCTGCTGATTACAGAGGGAATTTGATGACAGCCTTAGACCAGACAAGAACTGCAGAGCAGTCCTGAATCCAAGCTGCAGTCACAGCTCCTCTGCCCCCACTCCAGGCACTCAGTTTTTCCTACTTTTTCTCTGGGAGCCATAAACAGATTTCTGAAAGTTTGATTTCTGAACGTTTGATTTCTGAAAGTTTGATTTCCCTGTGCTCCCCCAGTGACCCCAGGCACAAGACAAACTTGCTCTGAACGCAGGGCATTTTTCCATGGGAGAACACTCAGGTTTTCTTTATTCCTCTCACTCCCTGAGTCGGAGACCAGTGGCTTTCCAAACACCATGAGTGTGCAGGAGGGAAAAACACCTTTCTCTTGGATCTTTTAATCAACTTGTCAAGACTTGGACAGGGGCACGGAACAACAGGAAAAGGATCATCCTGTCATCATGGCCAGCACGTGTTGCCAGAGAAGGAGCAGATCCCACACCCCAAGGGTTGTTGAGAGTGCTGTTCCTCCCATGCCTGTGCTAGGGGTGATTTCTGCATCTCCGTGTGGTCAATGCTCACAGTTCCGAGACACAAAAGATAGAATGGAAACCTCGGGGAGAGCAGGTCCTCATCTCCATCTCCAGGGCAGAAAATCTTGAGTGTCATCCCCTAAACCACATTTTCCCCAGAGATATTCCTGCCTGGAAGCCTGGAGGAATTGCTACAACTCTCAGGGGCAGAGCAAAGGGTTTGGTTGCTTCCTCCTGGAGGCAACCTGGAGGCTGAAGGATCTCCTTCCCCATCCATGTCCTTCCACATCCATGTCCTCTTCTCCTGACCTTTCCCCATCAATGTTGAATTTCCTTCCAGATGCAATCCAGAGGGGAGAAGTGGAGTGATGCTGAGCTATCCTTGGGTCACAGCCCAGCTCTCCTGCCCACCCCTGGATTCACTGGAAGGAAAGCTCCTTCTCCCTGCGAGGCGGGAACAGAAGGGAGAAGATGAAAGGGGGAGAGAGAGGGAGCATTTCAGGCTTGTAATTCAGTTACAGCACAGAGAATCAATTCGCTGCAGCTCAGGGCCTGTTTGTTTTTGCAGGAACAGAGGAATGAGTCCAACAAGGGTGGTGTGACGAGCCTGCTGCCCGATCCCAAAGGCAGGGGACGATGCCAGGCCAGCCTTTCCCCCAGCCTGGTGCATCCTGCACACGGGCGAGGTGGGGTTAAGGACAGGGGAGCACACCTTGGGAAAAAAATCTGACACACTGGGAAAAAATCTGATTTTGTCAAGGTTTTCTCTGGCTGAAAAGGGAGCAACAGCCTCTTGGGGATCCTGGACACCTGAAACAGTCTTTTTGATGGCCTGGATGAGGGAGAAGCTGAATGGGAATGCTGGTGGCTAAGCTGAAGGGATGTGGCACACGGTTTGCTTCAGGCACCTGAGAATAATTAGTGAATTTAAGCTCGAAGTTCATCCAGAAATGTACAACAAGAGCAGAGAGAGAGGAATATGGGGGAAAATATGGGGCAGAGGGTGAGTTGTGATGCCTGATGATTTTTGTCTTTTCTTTTTATATCCATCTGGTGGAGTCGCCAGCTAAAATAGAGGGCACCAGGGAAGGGAAATGGTATAAAAATGTATAAAAAGGGTATAAAAATGTATAAAAATGTATAAAAAGGGTATAAAAATGTATTAAAAGGGTATAAAAAGAAAAGACAAAAACCATCAGGCATCATTTGTCCCCAACCTTCTAAGAGTTAGGTAGGCACTTCCTATGTTTCTTGTGCATGACCAGACCTGGCCAACCTCCATCAGAAGAAATGCAGTGGTCAGCATGACCCAGAGGAGGTCTGAGGACCCAGAATTCCTCCCAAATTCCATTAACTCTCAAAATCTGCCCAAAACATTCCTAAGGAATCTCTGTGTGAAGCTGGTGAGGTTCCAGGCACTGGGAGACAGCCCTGGGTCTGTCAGGAGCTCCTGAGCTGCTCAGGGCTGCAGGGCTCTGGAGGCACAGGGGACAGAGCTGCCATCGTGGGAAGAGTTCAACACATCCAGGGTCTGGGGTTATCCACCTTTGCTGCTCTGTAAAGAAGGAGCAGCACAGAGGATTAAGGCAAAAAAAGAATGGAGGGGCTTCAGGTGCGGGTGGGGATTCACCAGCAAGTCAAAATCCCTGAGCTGTGGGAAGGAAGGAGAAGACACTGAGGATCTTGGCCCAGAATGCCACAAAACCTTCATTCTGAGCATGCTTTTAAAGCAAAACAGTTTTAATCCCAGAAAAGTGCTAGAGAAGGAAGCAGAAATGAACTTCCTTTGACCAAGCACCTTTTTTATCCTTTTGGAGCCCTTATTATTCAAACGCTGCAGTCAAGAATGGGAACTTCAGCTTTGCAGGGGCAGGTTGTTGACCATCCTGCTGTTTGCAGTTTAATCTTGCCTTGTGTTTAACACAGCCCTGAGGGCACTGGAGCAACTCGCTGGCACAGAATGTTCCGGATGGAAAAATCCAGAGATACCCACTGGAGCCCTTAAAAACCAAGGATACAAGAGAGAGAGCTGTTGGCTGCCCAGCAGATTCAGTCTGTAGCTTGATATCGCCCAGTCCCAGGCAAAAAAAAAAAAAAAAAAAAAAAAAAGGCGAAGTCATCTCCTGAAATGCATTACAAACACTCTCTCTGATGCAGGGTCCGTGGGTATAAAGAAGCCTGCACTCCAGGGCTGTCTCTTTTTGTCACAGAGAGCAGATCTTCTGGGACTTTAGGTGGAGACTGTGGGGAAAAGTTTCCCAGAACAGGGCGCTTTGGGAAGCTGAAGGCAAAAAACAAAGCTCTACCAAGCTCTTTCAGAGCTGTCTCCTTCCCCTGGGGGTACCTGGTGGCCTCTGCCAAGGGGACAGTGTCAGTGAGAAACTTCTGAGACCTTCTTGTAGTGACCTGGTTGGTCAAACTCTGTCCTGTGCCTCAGGCAAAGGACGTGGGGCTGGAGAAACACAGAGGGAAGGAGGAAAAGGTGATGCCTTTAATTTTTTTAAAATTAAAGATGTTAAAAACTGACTTCAACACTGTCAGAAATTAGAACAGAGGAGAGTCCTGAGGAATCATTTAAGCTTCCCCCTCCTCCTGACTGATTGAGGGACATCCAAAACTGCGCTGTCACCTCTTTATTTGGGCTTTTCTCGCCGAGAGGGAGACTCCACAACCCCCATGGTCAGTCTGTTCCTATCTCTAGAAAATATTTTCCAATGCCCCCAATGCCCCCTGTTAGAAAATGGTTTCCAATACCCCCACCAGCCTCCTGGAAATATCTGCATGGTCATGCTGGATGTCACCGGTGCCGCCCTCCTGTCCCTACAGGGAGGATCCTTGCACCAAATGAATCTCTGGAAAGGGGTTTGGCTGCCTGGTTTCTGCTGCTGATGGTTTTTAGGGAAGGTCCCTACCCCTCTGCCCCATGGCTGGGCAGGGGCTGGCACTCGTCCTGTGGATGAGGCACAGCTCGAGCCCTGCCCTGCCACTCTCCGGTGTTACCCAAGGGGAGCCCACGTCCATAAAGAATTTTAAAGGATCTGTGGAGACATTTAAAAAGGGGAATTCCTTCAGTCTGGCACTTTCAGCCTGGAGGAGGAGGGTCAGCCCCTTTTCTCTGCTGTCCCCCAGGCAGGGAGCTGTACACCCCCGGTGCCTCCCAGCCCTGCTGCTCCCCATTCCCTGCAGCTGTGGGATTTGGGATAACTGCGGTGGAGGGTTCCCTCTGCTGGCCTGAAAACCCCACGGAGGATTTCAGCGCAGGGAAATGTCTGTTTAGGAGAATTAAAGGGGAGCGCTGGCTCCAGGGGGTCCGTGACCTTCCCCCTGTGCCAGGACCCCACTCCTGCCCAGGGCAGCTTCCCATTCCCCCAGCAATGAAGCTCCTGTCCCCTTTCCCGTGGGTCTCCAGAGATGCCAATTCCCAATAATTCCTGCCTGTTCCTCTCTGATTTAGCAATGCCTCTCTCCTCCTCACACAGCACAAATCCCACATGTGCATGGAGGGCAGAGGTGACCAGAAACAAAACACAACACCCTCTGTGTGTGGCCAAAATTCCGGTCTGGACATGCCTGGAAGCAGTTGGGGACCCTACACGATGGCCAGGAGGGCCACAGGGAGTGGATATTGGGGACATTTCCCTGCTGTCCTTCACGCCACAGTCCCTGTGTGGCTGTTTTAGGAAAGGAGAAGGAGGTCAAAGGGAACCTATCTCCATCTCCAGCAAATGCTAGTAAAGAAAAGGAGTGGAAAAGAGATAAATTGAGAGTTTTAACTTGACTGAAAGGTATTTAACCAGCCCAAGCTGAAGCACAAGGTCCCTGAGGTCAGAACATGGAACAACCAACACAAATAAAGGGGAAACTCCACCCCTGAGGTTGCTCCCCACTGTCTCTGCTCCATCTTTTCTCCCCCACATGAGCACCTATCTCTCTCCTCCCCTCTTCCAACCTCTGTCTTTATTATTATCAAAGTGAAATTTATGAAGAGCTTGAGGCATTGGCGATTTCCTGGGTTTCAATATAACTTCTTGCAATCTTAAGTGAACAGCTTGGTTGCTTCTGCCTGTCAGGGAATTTAAATTGCAAATTGAATAGTGAAATGCAGCAGCCAAGGGTCTGTGTCAGTGACTTTGGAGAGCAGTGATATCGCTTAGCAACTGGAGGCAGAGAGGGATGGAGGCCGCAGCAACCACGGCAGTGAAGGATCAGGATTTTGGGATACCCTTTGCCCTTGGGATGGCAGAAAAAATAACCTATTAGTGAGCTGGGGGTGCGACTTTTCAAGGGAACATTGGGGATCCTGGGTTTGCTCAGCCTGGAGAAGGCTGGCAGCTTCCAAGGGGAGATATTTTCCTTGGAACCACCACCTCTAGCAGGTGACAGAAAAGGCAGAGCTGGACCGTCCCCAGAGAAGCAGTGAAATGGCACAAGCTGGCAGCCACAGGCTGTAATTTCCAGTTCCAGCTGGAAATAAAGACAAAATCTTCACAGTTTGGCCAAACACCAGCGCCGGGGCCACACAGGTGATGAGAAGTCTGCGTGAGAAATCTTTGCAACTCGTGTGGGCGAGGTCTGGCCCAGCTTTGAAGGTGGCCCTGCTTTGAGGTGGAGGTTGAACCAGACACCTCTAGAGGTCCCTTTCAACCTGTGCTATTCTACAGTGCCATCCAATGTCTCTTTTTTTAAATTAAAGGTGTTAAAGACTGACTTCAAATTAGAAATTAGAACAGAGAAGAGTCCTGAGGAATCTTGTAAGCCTCCTCCTGCTCCTGACTGGTTGAGGGATATCCAAAACTGTGCTGTCACCTCTTTATTGTAGCTTTTCTTGCAGGGAGGGAGACTCCACATCCCCCATGGACAGTCTGTTCCTATCTGTGCTGTTAGAAAATATTTTCCAATGTTAATCTTACCTCAATGAGCTTCAGCAAACTTTAAACCCCCCTGGCTTGAACTCATTGCTTAATAACACAAACCTTGAGTGCAGCCACCATTTAAAGGCACAGCAAACTCTAACACCCTGCAGCAGTGGGTTCCACCAGCTCTGAATTAAAATTAATAATGGCTCTTAATGGAGACCCCAACAGGCCAAGAGGGAAGGGATTCTCCTTGTCTACTCCCCCTGAAACTTGCATGGAGAAATCATCATTCAAGTCCATCTCATCCCAAATATCTCTGAGAAGCAGAATCAGAGCTCTGTGGTTCGGTGAACCTTTCCCAACGCCCCGTGATCGTGGACATCTTTCCTGTATAGATGCCACAGCTGAGATTTGCCAGAGCTATTTCCCTGCAGGACTTATTGAAGGAGAGAAATAGGCATTGTCCAGGAGCTGTTCACCTCCTTTCCATGTATCTGTTCCCAGGCGAGATGGATTGCTCCGTGACAGTGCTTTTCCTCCCTAGAAAGGGATGAAGAAGGAGAAAGGTGCCTGCAATGCTGATTTCCAAAAAAGCTTTAGGAAAACGAGCCCCAGCCTGTGTATCCCACATGGGGAAGTGACCACAGCACTGTGCGCCTGGAAGCTGCAGGAACTCACAAGAAAAGGCCTGCAAAAATAGTTGGAGCCAATGGAAAATCCATTGGGAAATTAGGAAAATCCATTGAGATATTTTGGGAAATGCTACAATCAACAGAAAGGATTTGTTTCCACTTAGGCTGTGCTGAAGCAATTCTTTGGTGTTCTCTTCGGGGGACTACTCTTAGTGCCGGAACAATGTGCTCCCGGGGAGAACAGGTCCAGGAAACCTTGGCAAGGAATTTTTGGTTGGGGCTCTAAGGCAGAGACTAAATAATAGAATTATGAAATTATAGAACTTGGTTCAGAAGGAATCTTAAAGATCATCTGGTTCCACAGTGGATGGGGTGCCACCCACTAGAAGCACATTCAAGGCTGTTCAGGGACTATTTCCTGCATTTCTCCAGTGTTTCAGAATAGTTCTCTAACCCCAAATTATTTCCCCCATCGTTAAAAACCTTCACAGGTCACGACTTAGAAGGAGTAGAGATATTTCCATGTCCATCCCTCCTCTCCATGGGCACAGCACCGTTTGCTGCCCAGCCTCAAATACAGGCACTGGTTCAGCTGCAGGAACCAATAAAGTCTCACCCCAGAACCAACTGCAATTTCCCAGTCAGTGCCGAATTCCCTTAAATCCCACACTTCCTCTGGAAGGGTGTTGACATTTACTCAGCTGCTTGTCAAACGTCTGGAGATGTGAACGTCTCAAACAAGAGCTGTTGTCATGAAAGGAGCACAAAGACAGGTAGTTAGCATGATTTTGGGGAGAGGTGTCTGGTGAGAGGGGGTTTTGTGAGTGCCTGCCTTTCCCTGCAGCTCCCGAGGAAACAGGTGGTGCCAGGGTAGCACATCAGATGGCACAGGAGTTTTGTGGGATAAGCAGACAACATTCAGATGTGGAAGACCAGCAGAGATGTGGAAAATTCCCTGTTTCTGTCATTCATTTTCTTTTATGGAAAAAGTACTTGACAGGAGGCTGTGGACAGATGGGATCAGTCTCTTCTCGCAGGTAACCTGCAACAGGATGAGAGGAAACCTCAAGCTGCACCAGGTAAGGCTGAAATTGATATTAGGGAACATTTCTTCGCTGAAAGGGTGGTCAGGCTTTGGAACAGGCTGCCCAGGGAAGTGGTGGAGTCACCATCCCTGGAAAGTGTTCAAAAACCATGTGGATGTGCCCCTGAGGACATGGTTTAGTGGTGGCCTTGGCAGTGCTGGTTAATGGTGACACTCAGGGACCTTGGAGGGCTTTGCCAGCCAATGATTCTGCGATCCTGTGAAGCACCAGAGACACTCAGGTTTGGCTCACCCAGGCAGCGTTCAGGTGCCAATCCCAGCTCCTGAAATGGGGGAGGAACAGCTGTTTCCAGGAACCAGCATCTTCACTATTTCAGGATGAGCTGAGTTCTTTCCTCCTGGTGTAACCCTTAGGAGCTAATTAGTCTTTGTGCCCTTCAGTTCCCATTGTGAGAACACAATTCCTGTGATTTCTTTATTGAGCCTGAGCCTTGGGCTGTTTTTTACCCTCCATGAACACCTCCAGGTGAGACAGCTCTTGACACCATCCTTCACAAACCGCCCGGACCTCAAATATCTCCCTGTCCCCAGGAATTCCAGTCCTTAACCCTGACCCTTCAACCCCACAGCAGCCTGAGGGAAGTGGAGAACATCCTGGGGAGCTTCAGAGAGCCTGGCATGGACCCCACCATGTCCATGTAGAGCCCCATGGCCACGTGTGTGGCATCACTGGGGAGGTTTTGCAGGCATGGGGAGCGCTCTGTGCTCGGGCTGGAGTTTCAGAGCCTTGTGATTTTAAATCCCCTGCGTCTCATTTTCCAAGAGCCAGCCGCTAACAGGGGGGCTCTTTCCCTGCAGGCTGAGGTTAATTGGCTTGTGCTTTTAAAAGGATAAAGCTGCGGAGACTCGGAGTCAGGGCTGTTCTCCAGATTTCCATTATAATCTACATTGCGGGAAAATAGCTTTCCTGATCAAATCATCTGTCCTCTCGGAGCAGAGGATAAAGAGCTGGTGATGTGGGAAAGCTGCAGAGGGGGAAATCTGCAGTGTCTCTGCGCGACCTTGCTGGACAGAGGAGAAAGAGGAGGCAAAGATTTTTCTGTGCTGTGAGGAAATGTGAGGGAGGTGCACAGCAGCAGTGAACAGTATCAGGGCCATCCCTGAGCTTGGTGTTATGCACCTCTTGGAAAAACAAACAGGAAATAAGATGGTGCACAAGACTGGGAATTCTCTGAGAAATGTTGTGAGTCCTGGGATCAAGCCCGAAAAATGAGTTAAGCTTGTGGCACTCCTGACCCTTATAAACACCCTGCTTGGTGTTATGCACCTCTTGGAAAAACAAACAGGAAATAAGATGGTGCACGAGACTGGGAATTCTCTGAGAAATGTTCTGAACCCTGGGGCCAAGCCCGAAAAATGAGTTAAACTTGTGACACTCCTGACCCTTATAAACTGAGCTTTGTCCAGGTCAAAGACAGGTTTGACCGGGAAAAGGAAACAGCAAGATTTACTTCCCAGATTTGTCCCTTCCAGCCTCTTGATTTTGATATTTTTCTTTGATTTTTCTAACTCTTGACTCTGCTCAGCACCCAGGGAAACAGGGAAAGCTTTTTCCCCAACCACACACAACAGTCCTGGTCCTTGCAGCTCCCATCTCCAGGAATTCTCACCAAAGCACTTGGCCTTGCACGCTTGAATATCCATGGGGGTTCCCATCCCAGACCCAGCCCTCACACTGCACCTTCTACACAACATCTCCCACGGCACAGGGAGAAAGTTCACTCAAAGAAGTTCACCTCATCATTTTAGCTCTCCTAAAAATTCCTTTTTCTCGAGTTCTGAAAACCATATGAAGACAATTTCTTTAGAAATGGATGGGACCAAAGCACCTGAAAACTCATAGCCTGTGGTGGAATTGCTCAGCTGGTTGGAGTTTTCCAGGTCCAGCTGAGGTGGCTGCAGCCCATTTCTCACAGAAAAAGAGGAGTGGCTGACAGATTTCGAGTCCCTGGGGAGAAAACTGCTTGACTCCATCCCCTGTGTGGAGATGGCCCTGGGAAAGAGGAGAACTCCTTGCATTCCCTGTGCTGAGCGCAGGAGCAGGGAGGAGCTGACTGTCCCCTGCAAAGCTCAGAGCCAAATTTGCCTGGGCCACCTTCCCTTGGAGCTCCTCTTCTGAGGCCACCAGCTCAGACTCACTGGAAAGGTGAGCTCAGTGTGAAGGGTTCAAGGCTGGGCTGGATGGGCTCTGAGCACTTTGGCCAAGTGTCCCTGCCCACGGCAGAGGGGTGGGAATGAGCAGATCCTTAGGGTCCCTTCCAAACCAAAACATTCTGTGATTCCATCCTATGGAAAGGGACTCCGTTTTCCTTTCTTCTCCATCTCTTATCTGGCACAGGTACATAAATCAGCACCAAGACTGACAAAATTGAGCCAGGTACTACGAATGGACAGAGAATCCTCCCCTCCTGAGCACCCCACTCACCTACTGACCCCCAGAACAATCCCTCACCTCCCCTCTGCCGTTCAGCACTCCAGGGAACTGAAATCCAAAGTCCAGCTCCACCCCATCCTCCCCATCCATCCTATAAACTGTGTTAGGGTTGGGACAAAAAGCAAATGTTGTGATTTCTCCCTCTCCCACAGCTGTATATTCTCACTGCTGGGCTCCTACCCATAAAGTTTACAACATGTTTGCCACAGGGGTGATTTGTGTGAGAGAGGATGTTTACCTATGGTAAATCACAGCCTGTTTCTTTGTGTTTCCCTGAAATTTCAATTACTGAAACGATTCTTTTATTTCTCGCTTTCCTGTATGTTTTTCTCATTTAGACAATGAGCACCACGGTTCAAGTTTGTTCCTGTGTGCCTTAAAGGTTTTATATGACCCTCATTTTGCCTGGGTGCTTTATGCTCTGCCTGGGCGTATTTCTCTCTCTGTATTCCCATTTTCTGCCTTGAGCTATTTTATTACATCTTGTTCTTGATGAAGTTGCTGCTGCAGCTCCAGGTTGGGCTGTTTGGGTTCAGGAATAGGATTGTGATCTTTATGAAAGGTTACAGCTCTTCCCCCTCCATGATGCATCACTTTCTGACCTGAATTCCCACATTCCACCCCTGCTGGGAATTGTAGTCAGGGCTGAAAAAGAGTATTTTGAGGGAGAACACTGACATGGAAGTTCAAGGCTGGAGGAATGGCTTGGTCACACTGTGGGGACTTGGCTTCAGAGACTGACAGAGCAAAGGATTGACGCAGACCCAAATCCCGACTGGGAAAGCTCTGCCTGTTCGCTAGGACTGGTGCAGAATCCATGACAAACAGAATAATCCTTTTATCAGTTTCCCAGCTTGTAAAACTACATCCTTCTCCTGGCTGAGCAAGCTTAATAGTCATCTCTGGGCCCTAGATCAGCTGGAAAATCGAGAGTCTAACATGCCTGAGATGGAGCCTGAGATCAGCTCAGCTGGTTGGAGCACGGTGCTGATAATGCCAGGATTGTGGGATAGGTCCCTGTATGAACCATTCACCCTAGAGTTGGATTTGATGGTCCTTGTGGGTCACTTCCAGTTCAGAATATTCTATAATTCCACGTTTGAGCCCAGCCTGATTGGTACCTCAGTGCTGCTTTCTCTTCCTTAGTCCTTTCAGCATTTTCCAGGGGCTCTGCCATCAGCGCTCTCCACTCTCACACCCATTTTTGCATGGTTTCCACGCAGATTTTGACAATTAAAACAAAACCAAAAGCAAACCACCATTATTTTGGCCAAGAAATCAATTTGTTCTAATTATTGTGGTGCTTAACAATCTCTGCTCTGTTTGGAGCAGAACTCTGACCATAGCACATCTTGGCCCCTTGCCTGGAGTTATTGTTGTTTCAGATAATGTTTATGATTGAGTTCAGCGAGTTGTGCATTTCCTTATCTCTCCACATGTCTATGAATGCCAGTTTTTGGAGTCAATCCAGCAGAATCCCAGGATGATTTGAGACAAGCCAACAAGAGAATATGAAAAGGGAAAATGTGATGGCAATGGCTGGAATATGAAATTTCTTCTACAGATGCACCGCGTTTGATAAATCCCAGGCATTGCAAGCTCTGAATTATGGGGTCCAGAAAGAACCTAAATGACACAAAAATGTCCTGTGTGCACTGGGACATAATGGGAAATCTCTTTGTCTGCTGTGTCCTCTTCACAGACACAGAAGAACAGAAATGAGCTCAGTAAAGAAACTTAATAATAATTAAACAAATTGTCCCAGTACAGTTGGATTCTCATCAGTTATAGAATATTGAAGTCATTTTGGAGCCAGGGACACCAGTGATTGTGGCTCTCTGAAATGCTGTGAAAACTTCAGGATATCCTTAAATGATGTTCCCTGTTTCATCAGCAAAGTGGGAGCAGAGACTGAGCAGAAATATTTGCTCTCACCACGTGCAAAGTTCCTTTGAGACCCTGGTGTGAGAGAAATGGAAGATGAGCAAAGCATCTCCCTCACTAAACTCCTTAGCCATGGTAATTCTACACGGTCATCATTCACAGGAAGAATGTTTTATTTGGGAAGGAATAATCACATCTTGCTGCCAAAACATGAAATCCAATTATGCTGTGAACTAAAGGCTGTTTTAAAGGGTTTATAATTTCTCAGCTTATTCCTCATCAGCTGAGAAAGTGGGTTTTCTTCCCTTCTTTCCTTCACTTCTAGAAGGGCTTATTCCCTTCTTTTCCCATTTCCATCTTCCATGAGTGCCAAATTTCCCTTCTCTATGGCAGAGTTAACAGATGGACTTTGCTCAGGATTTTGCTTCACACCTTCAATGTTTCCCTCCAAAAATCAAGGCAAACGTATGAGCCCTCTTCTGGTTTTATTGTTTTCCACTGAATATGAAACAAAAAACCATGGGAGTGTTGAAATTGGGGCTTTCTGCCTGTTTCATCCTCTTGAACAGACTTTGTGGCTAAACTTCGGATCCAGTCCCTGTAAAATATCCATCCATGGGGAAATACTTTTTTAAAGCAGTCATTAAAAATGTGGTGCTTCCTTTCCTTTCCTTTCCTTTCCTTTCCTTTCCTTTCCTTTCCTTTCCTTTCCTTTCCTTTCCTTTCCTTTCCTTTCCTTTCCTTTCCTTTCCTTTCCTTTCCTTTCCTTTCCTTTCCTTTCCTTTCCTTTCCTTTCCTTTCCTTTCCTTTCCTTTCCTTTCCTTTCCTTTCCTTTCCTTTCCTTTCCTTTCCTTTCCTTTCCTTTCCTTTCCTTTCCTTTCCTTTCCTTTCCTTTCCTTTCCTTTTTCATTCCCATACTTCCTTTTTCTTTTCCCTTCCTCTTTTCTATTTCCTTCTCTCTTGAACAATAAATAATGTAGCTCCCTAAGTATGGAAATTTTGTGTTTATGGTGTATCAAACTCCTCTCTTTCCATGACTTTAAAACAGAAGGACTAAAGGCTCATCAGGACTGAGAATTTAAAGGTGGGAGAATTGGTGGTTTTTCCTGTTTCTGCCACAGTTTTTTATTAAAAACACAGGTTTGGGAAACATATTGAGGAAAAGTGCTCCTTAAGATGAGACAAGAATGGAGATAGGGTGAGGATGGGATTTGGTAAAAGTCTGCTGCTCTAGAGGAGGATATTTCATACTTGAAGGGAGGGAATCTCATCAGTGGATAAAGCAAGAAACTGCTGTTTTCAAGAACAGCAAAAACGGTTCAGAATAAGAAACCGTCTTGGTGGCATTGGTGTGTTTAGAGAGGCTGGCGAGGAGGCGATGGCAGTGGCAGGGCTGCCATCCTTGAAAGGCTGAAGAAGAGCGTTTGTCAGGAACTAATTAGGTGGAAATGACCCTGCCTTGCTGTCTTTCCACCTCTTTACAGCCCTAATTTCCAATGACTGAGGAAGTCCCTTGCTGGGCTAAGTCTCCCTCTATTAAACCTTGTCTGTGCAGGTTGTAAATCCTCTCAAGGAGGCCGAGCCTCAGCTCAGGAGTGCCACAGGAGCTCCCAGTCCCAGTTCCAGTCCCAGGCAGCTGCAGGAGGTCCCCAAAGAGCCCTGTCAGCATGGACAGATGTGCTCTGGGCTGGACACTGACAGCTCTGCCGTGTGGAGCCCACCTGTCTTTTCCCTTAGAATGAAAGGAGAGCTCCTGATCCCCAAACTGAATCCAGTGTTCAAAAACCCCAGGGCTCTCAAAGACTCTCCTCTGCCTTCAGCTACAGAAGCCTCTGGCTTCTCCTGCCCCTGCAGTTGCAGCAGCCCAGTCCAAATCCCATGACAGTTGGACAGCTCAGGATGGATGAGCTGCTTGCCTTTCCTCCCTGATTCCTTGATTCATTAGTTAATGTCTGAAAAGCACTTTGGAGCTCGAGAGTGTTAAGTGCTATTATTATTAGAGACCTTTCATATGAATGTTGATTGAAAAAGATAATTGTTACCTTTCTACCTTTCATTCTTTTTTTTTTAATTAAAAAAAAAAATTATTAACAAGAGCAGTAACTGGTTTCCTTAAGAGGTAGAAAGGAAGAGCTGGATGTGCTACTGCCACAGGAGATGATGGTGCAGCCCTGATGGAGAACACTAAGAATGGAAATAAATGGAAAAACAAGATGGGGGCTTCCATCTGCCAACATCCCGAGGAAGTAACAGAATTTAGGGAACAGGGCTTCTACTGTATGTACACTCCAGGCCATTTTAGTTCCTCTTGTATGAAGGAGAAGGAATTATTTGGTCATGTTTTGGCCATGGGTTCAGCTGCCCTCTCGCAGGTATTGTGTCCCAGAATCACTGGGGTATCACCTGGCATCCATCTGCCGTCACAGAAGGATAAGGATATGGATCTTAAAGTCCTGTTTCAGATCTGCCAGCTCTGTCCTCATGGGCTGGACATCTCTGGGCATGAAGAAATGGTCAGAGGAGCTCAGGAACTATCCACCTTACTCTGGAGCAGGTGCCTGTTCTGGTCAGGGAGCCTGCCATGACCGTGTTGGCTGAACCTCCCATGGCTCAAGGAGAGCTCAGACTCATGTCGGGAAATCTGACATGGGGACACTCTTGGGGTCTGAATCTGAGCTGAAACCCAGCCCCACAGAACACAACCAAGTCTTTACCACACCAAGTCAAAAAATCCCGATTTTGCACCTACTTCAAACACAAAGTCAGCATTAAACATAGTTCCTTTGTTTGTTCCTTTGTTCCTCAGGCCAACAGATAAAAATCAGGGCAGGTGCCCAAGGATTCTGTGAGCTCTGCATCCACGGATGTTTCTGAACTTGGCTGGGCAAGACCTTTAGGGAACAAAATCTAGCTGGCACTGCATTTTGGAGGATGGGCAGTGGGGGACTACAGATCTCTCAAGGTCTTTTACATTTTTAATTATTCTGCAATTCTTACCTTGGGAAGACAAACTGGACCTCTAGGTATCCATCCCTTCATGTTGGCTGTAAAGGGAGAGGCCAAATCAGACAGAGGGATCTACACCACAGAGGTGTGAAGTGGGTTCATTATCATGCAACCAAGTCTGAATGGTTTTTTTACATCTGAGCATCAAGACAGGCTTGTAACTGGGAGAGTAGAAAGCAGGGCTTGCTGCCAGGGCTAGTTGAATCACCATCAGGATGTCTTTCTCCATCCAAAGTAGGTAGAGTTTGGATAGATAGAATAAACTCCTATTTTTGCATGGAGAAAAGGAAGGAAAAGAATCCATCCACCATCTCCTAACTCTAGGAAGTTTTGTCATGATGGGTTTGGAGGATTTTGTTTTTAGGATGGAAGTTCCTCCAGGGCACCATCCAATTCCAGTTTAGCACACTGGGAACAAGTCTGACTGCTCAGCTTCAGTTACATCCATGTCTTGTCCCACTCCACATCCTGATCCTCTTCACCC
Organism: Acanthornis magna; assembly: GCA_036785705.1. Taxonomy (NCBI): domain Eukaryota; kingdom Metazoa; phylum Chordata; class Aves; order Passeriformes; family Acanthizidae; genus Acanthornis; species Acanthornis magna. Next base: position 157,952 of record JAWUZG010000001.1, read on the forward strand.
CACACAGCATTTCCACGGAAAGCAGCAGAACAAAGTGACCCAAACAGGGGCCATGATGCTCTTTGCACTGATTCTTATTTCATGAGGACCAAGATTCTCAACAATTCAGTCTCCCGAGAGAGTCATGGAGCTTGTTCTGGGACCATGGGAACAGCCAGGCCTCACCTGGCTCAAGGACAGAGTGGACCAGACACAGGCATGGTGCAAAATTCATGTTTAAACAGAGAGGCAAAGAGCAGGGCTCTTCCCATGACGCCCTAGAGTTGTTGCGGGGGCACGGGTCAATCACACGCAGACCAACATGATCAAGGTGAAAGCCGTTTATTCCAGATCAGAAGGCTACTTACATACATTTTCTACTTCTCTATATCTAAGCAGTAGATTGGTTACTAGCTACTTGTTTACACATCTAAACGAATCACTTAGAGTGATGGTGAGCTGTCATACAAACGCTGCTTCTGCTGGCTCTGCTAAGCTAATGCTGGATTGTGCACATTTCACTGTCCTGCCTATTAAGAACACCCAACATAGAGTCCCTTTGACCCTCATCCCCCACAGCAGCACTGCCCTGCTGTTTCCAGCTCCCTTTCCCCTCTGATGGTTCCACCAGGTTGGAACTTGCCTTCTGCCTTCCTCATGGAAGCAAGAAACAAAGCGAAAAACCTGTTTCACTTCCCATTGATCCTCCCTGCCCAGATCCTTTCACTTTGGGTTCATGGGACCCAGAGATGCTCGTTTTGCACAGCTGAAGAGTAAAATCATTTACGCAGACCAAAGATACTGCTGTCACAAAATAAATTTGCTAAACTGCTATTGTCCTATCTTTCAATTTTTTTCGAGCTGGGCTTGCATTAACATTAATGAGATGTTAAAGGAGAAGGGAAAAAAAAGAAAAAGGAAGAAAGAAAAAAAGTCTTCCTGAGCAAATAATAACTAGTCAGTCATAATTCAGAGGAAAATTATGGCTCTGTTACATGTTTGAAACTTTCCACTGTATTTCACTCCTGGTTTTGCTAAATTACGTGCAAATGATGGAAGTCCATACATACATATGAATGTGCATTGCAAAGTTGAAATGTTTTCTTTGCCTGGAAATTATTTCCTCTTTCAGTGACTCTGTATCTTGGATCTTTCTCCTGTTCTCTTTCTGTCCATGCAGTGCAGATGGGAAATTCCTCTTTCTTCCGAATTCCAGCCTTGGTTAACTGGGACAAAGAACTCATTTCATGATTCAGTGGCCTGTTTGCAGGGACATCAACAGAAATTCCTGGACTACAGAAGAATAATCTCAAAAATCCAGGTCTCGTTACATTGTGAGTTTTATTGAGACTGGAAAATGTCAACACCACTCATTTGAACTCTATCAATTCTTTTGCTCTGTGTCATGGGTTGTCATTCTATTCTAGAAAATCTTTGGTTTGTTTTCCATCTATATGGATATTTTCCTGTTGTCCTCCAGGTTCTCAGTCACCTGCAAAATACACAGTGAAGCAGCAAAAACTACAGGTGTAAAGAGAAAATTGTGAGTTGTTTTGGACTCTCTTAATAAAGAGACTTAAGGGGAGTTATTCCAGAGTTATGGATGGGTTCAGCTTGTGCACATCACACTGGGGGCCTGACAAAGACTTCTGAGAGAGGGCAGCCAAAGCCAAAGGTAATTCCCACCTTTCCTGCTTGAGAAAAACTCACTGTTAGCACCTGATCGGAAGGAGAGCTGCTGAGACAGACACCTCAATGATGTGTCTGTGCTGGTTTCTGTAAAAACATGAGTATCTGTCGAGCTGCTCAAAAAAACATGGCGTTTTGTAGAGATAAAACAGAAGAGTCCAAGCTGGGATTTCCCCTTCTCCCAGCAAAAGCAAAACAAAATCAAATCAAACCCAGAAAATCTCATGGCAAAGTCTTTCTCAGGGAAATCAGTTTGCTCTCTTCTCTTGGGGCAAGGCAGTGTTTCCCTCAACACGACATCTCCCTTTCATCTGGCTTGTGGTCTTGTCATGAAAACTGTGGGAAAAACAAAAACCCTCCAACAACATTCTTAATGTTAGAGAGTCAAGACATTATTTTATTTTCTGGCCAGGATGTTGTTCTGGCCAGGGTGTGCCACAGAAATCATCTCATCCACACACAGCCCAGGTGTGCAGAGAGAATCATTCCATGATGCACCGATTTTACAGGATTTTCCCCCAAATTTTATACAGTCAAACCCACAGAGATGCATTGTTTCAAAGTTCATTGGTCCAGAGCTGAGCAACCCTCAGTGTTCAGTTTCCATTGGATCCAAATCCCCTCACCTCTGATGTGAATTAGATCTTCATTTTTCAATGTTCTCATCAGTCCTTTCCGGGGAGATGTCTCAGCTGTGTCAGAGGTGCTCTGGGGTGGATGTTTGGAGATGGCCACCGATGTTCCGTGGATGTTCCGTGGATGGCCTTGATCTCTCTGGGGATCTTTGGGCTGCTCCACTCTGTCCTGTGCTGAGCCCATCTCCTTACAGTGATGCTCTATCTCCTAAAGAAACTAAATAAAATTCCCTTCCCTAAAGCAAAGTCAAGTCAAGCCTAACTAGAGAGACAAAAAAAAAAAAAAGTTAAAAGTTATAGAAAATTTTTAAACTGGTATATTTTCCAACTGTCTTTGGTTACCTTCTCCTGCCATGGTTTCCATGTGGTTTTGGAGGACAGGGAATGTGGAAATACCTCAGCAACACAGGTCCTTTGCTGGCAGCAGAACAGAGCAGCCCCACATGAGATCTGTGCCCTGTGTTTGCCCCCAGGAGCTGAAGAAACACTTTCAGTCCTTACAATCCACAGCTCACCAGGAGATAGATACAGCTTTGCTTGGGAAAATCACACAGTGATCATGTTCTGCAGTAATAATTCCCCTATTTAGTCTTCAGCAACCTGCAGAACTCATCTCTAAATGTGAATAACCACCAATTCGGGGTGTTACATGGAGCACATGATGCTCTGGATGTGTTTGAAACCCAGTTTAAGGCCTGACCAAGCAATCTTAGTTTCCTTGTGAAAGCTGAGCTTTAGCCCATGATGCCCTCCTGGTCTTTGGCCGCAGATTTGTCCTGGACAGATCCTCAGGACTTCTCAGAAAGTCTGGAATTTGCCCCCATTGCAGCTGCAAATGGAGTTGACTGAAAACACGATCCTATTCCACCTCATTTTATACAAACTATCTTTTCTTTTCAATTTATCCAAAGCCTCCATTTGAAATCCCTGGCCAGATCTACTCCAGACCAGAGGCCACGGGTTCATTCTCAACTTCTTCATTTTTTAATAAACTTCTCAGTAAGCCTCACCTCTGTTTCAAAGCTGGCTACAACATCCCTGTGCCCTGGGGCTTCGCACAGCTTTGGGTTTCCAAATGAAAGCCTAATTCTGGTTCATTGTTCCACAACCCCTGTTCCAGCCTGACCCAAGCCCCAAAGCCTAGGATGCAAGGCAGTGTCAGGATTACTCCTGCGTTTGGCAGGGAAAACACATCTGAAAAGAACAATTAACACTTTGTTAATGTGCCAAGGAACAGACTGATCTGCGTGCTGGCCAAAGGCAACAGACCCACTGCTGTTTACCTTGATGTGTCTGTGCTTCTGTGGAGCAGCTCTGATAGCAGAGCTTATTCTCAGCTTTAAAGCACAATGACAGATGAGAGGTCCTCCTCTAATTTCCCATCCTCTCCATTAGCAGGGAATGCAGATAAAGCCAGCAGCAGAATCCTGCAGTCCCGACTCCTACCTGGCAGATAATAATGCAAATTACGGCAACAAAAGTGGCAAAAAATTCGTGGCAGGAAAGCAGATGAATGGGGCTGATCTCGGCGCCGTGGGACAGCACCAAATGCCACTCCCAAGGGAGACTCAGGTTCTGCTCAGATCTCTGCTGCTTTCACCAGTCATTAACATTCGTTCCCATCTGGGATTGCAGGCTGCCATCGGAGCCCCGGGATGCTGCTGTCACCAAATGTGACACAATACCTCATCAGAGAATAAAGGAGTTTTTGCAAGTCTCTCAAAACTATTTCTGCCATCATGTTCTGCATCCTGTGTCTGGCTGGGAGAGTTGAAAGGAGTCTAATGCTTAGGGCAGATCCCAGATTAGGGTCAGCAGATGTCTCTGCACCAACATCCTGCATCGCACTTGGCACCAGCATCCTGTTCCCAGTCCCTCCCACCCAACCCTTGCTTCATCTGGACCATTTAACACCAAACTGGTGGCTATCCACCAGCTGCTGGATATTCAGCTCAGAGCAGCCCCATTTCCCTGCTGCCTCCCTTTTACCCCAGGCTGTTGCTCTCCTGCCACTCTGGGATTGTTCCCTCCAGGGGATGTCCCCACCGTGCCTCTGGATAACTGAGTGATACCTGGAGAGAGAGAGAGGACAATCCTCTCCTGCTGACTCTGTGGTGGAATTGCACTGCCCACAGCAGGAACTGCTGCCTTTGCTCATCTGTCTTTCCATTTTGGCTCAGGCCCTCCGTGCAAAACCTCAGAGCTGAGGAGAGGCAGTGATTGATCGGGGGAAATTTCGCCAGCAAAGATGCAGTTCTACAACCTTCATGCAAGATGGAATGGAAGTCACCAGGATAATAAAGATGGATAGGTGGATAGACAGACAGACAGATATGGAGATAGACAGATAGATAAATGATAGCCTGAATCCTGTATATTAAAATTGTGGACAATCTGTCACCCAGGCTCTCTTCCCTTTTTTATCCCTCCTCTTTCTTAAATTACGCCTATTGCTCCGGTGAAATTTATTACAATGTAAGAAATAATGACTTTTTAAAGATATTTTTTACTTTTTATGCAGAGGTGTGAGGGCTCCCTGAAAACAAATGGATGAAGATGTGAAAGCTTATTGGATTGTCACGTCGGATACATTATCCCCAGGGCTCTGAATGAAGAATTAGACCATGGAGATCTTATTTGACATTAGATGTTTCAATTTCTCCAAGAACATTAGGCATGTTGGATTCAGCACTGAATTCAATAATAAACAACAAGCGTTGACCCTCCCCCCGTCCCCTTTTACCCCTTAGCATTTTAAGTCCGAGACATGCTATTAAGATTTATTTTACATTTTTATTATTGCGCTCACAAGGAAAGGGAGATCATATTTGCATAATTCATTTTTATACAAACCTTTCTGTATTACTTACAGCTGCCTATTCTCCCCTCCTCTAATATATGTGTTTATGTGGCAGTAAAACAATGACATTGGAACAACACACTGAAAATTATTTACTCCAACCCTGCAGGTGTTGCTGTCTATTTATTAACCCCTGGGAATTATTTTGATGGAAATCCCTTTGGATAATGCTTATCAAGAGGCTGAGGCTGTGCACTTCCCAGAGGAAAGGCAGGAGTTCAACATCAGCCCCTCTTGGGGTGGTCAGTGAGTGACCTCTTGGCCATGGAAGCAGCTTGGGCATTTTTAGTGCTGAATCCAGCTGGGGTCACTGTGCTGGGTGCAGGATGAGTGCTGGGACACGTTCCCTGGGGTGATGAACATGGAGATGGGCACTGGATCACCCAGCATGGTGCAGAATTTAGAGCTTTGCCCAGGAATTTCTCCATATCCTTGGAGCAGACCTCCACCGCCCATGCACTGCCCATGGACACCCACCACACGCCTCACCCAACACAAACCCACCTTCTCCACCTCCCCTCAACTCCCAGGAGCTGCTCAGACCTTCCCTTGTCAGACTATTTTGTCCTCTGGGAGCTCTCCTGGTCCTTTCCCTAGGGAGGTGCCCAGTGCCCCAAACACACCCAGGGAGCTGCCCCCCAAAATGCCCCTTTGCTCTGTATTTTCGCACACGGCACTTTCTGGTGGTGCTGGTGCTGGTGGGTGAAGGTGGTTGTCATGGAAACTCCCTTTTTCTCTTTCTGCTAATTCTGCAGGATTTCTTTCTACGGAATCGATTTGTGAACATGCCTCCTTCCCTTGCTCACCCTTTAGAATAACAGCTATTGGGAGTATTTGAGGAATGTAAAATTTGCCAGGCTTCTCGGAGTGGTTGATTTTGAAATATATCTACATCCAATAGCTACACCCTCCAGCTGCTTTCAAAGGCAGCCCAAGAAGTCTCAAGGAGGTAGAATTTCCCAACCAAAAGGTTTTTCCCTCAACCCAGCTGGAGCAGTGATGAGTTCTGCCCCTAATGCCTGTCCAACCTACAGAAATCCCCACTCTTTTTATGCTTCACAGTCTAGTTCTCCCTTGAGACCTAAATTCGTTGTATTTTTGACATCCTGGGACAGCATCTCCCACATTTTTAGTTATGGATAAACCAAACTCAGCATTTGGTTTTTCACTTCACCATTGCTCCACTCAGTTGGGAAGAGGCTTCACCTTCTCTGTAATACTCAGAATAAGAACTGTGATTCGCTTTATTATCTGTTATTTTAGATCCCTTCTTTTACTCTCTAAAACACCTTTCCTGTTGATCTCCAGGGTCTTTGTCAGGTTGTGAGCATGAGCACAGGGTGCGTCTTGTGAGGAGGGGTGGCTCTTTTTGACAAATGACACACTCATTCCACAGGAATTTCCAGGAAAATGAAAAGGAAAAAAGAAAACCAGGTTTCAGACCTTTCTCACTCAAAAGGCTCTCAGGTGAGGCATCCCCCAAAAAGCAGGAAAATTAAATTATTCCATCAGGGGTGTGGCAGATGGATCTGGATTTATTTCTTCACTGGAGGAAATCTAATCTTAAAACCTCTCTCCAACTTGTTTCTCTTTCCGAAAAACATGGGTGGCCATTTTTAGGCTGCCATCATCAGAGTCCCCTAAGGTGAACACAGATATTTTCTGTGGTGTTTGAGGTCAGGGGAACAATGATGTGTGGGGACTATCTGCACTCCAACACGCCGGATTTAATGACACTTCCATCAGGGAAGCTTCCCCAGAGCGCTCCTCACATCTCTCCTGAAGTCAAATTGAAAATGTATTCACCCAGCCGGGGATTTATCTCACCTAGCCTCTCCTATTTCAGTGCAAACGTCACCCTCTGAGCCAGCTGTCTGGATGCTCTTTATAATCAGGGGAGAGATGGGCACTTCCAGAATGAGATTTGTCTGCCCTGGTTTCGACAGCTCTGTCTCGAGACGAAATGCACTGAATGCCAGCAGGGCACGTTTCCCTCCCGGAGTGATAAAAGGGCTTAGCAATGCTGTCAAAATCCTGTTACGGGACAAAGGGAAGACCATCTATCCGAGCTAAAAATTTATTCTTAAACCAATAAGTGTTTTAACAGTCTAATAGTTCAAGTTATCCAATTAGTACAATAAAGTTTCATTAATGATGCTGTTAAAACTGCTGTACAGAGACATTTCCTGCCTTCCCAGCATCCATCCCCCACCCCTGGTGTCCTGTTTGCCCTGGGTGTGTATCCAGTGTTATTCCCTGTGGCATTAATCACTGACCTCTTCTTGTTCATGGCCACTGTTCTCTCCACAGCATCTCCAGCCCAAAAGATGCCCCAGACATTTTTCCTCCTTTTTTTTTTTTTTTTTTTTCACTGAGTCACGGAATAAATCAGGTTTCATGTGACCTGTGGCAGCCTTTGCTCCAACCCCATCAGGGTCAATGGAGAAAGTTCTCATATCAGACTTCAGAGGAAGTTACTCTGCAAGAGAAACATTTTTGTTGGAAACCTCTGCTTTTTCCTAACGCTGAAATAAGAAATACCAGCTCTATTTCTAAAGTTGTTTCTCAACCCTTTCCACTCAGTAACTGCTGCAAGGAGAGGTTTCAGATGCCGTGAGCATTTATCTCCTGGCACAAAAGAGGGGTCAGGATCCAGTGTTAGCTCCACTTATCTGTCACCAGCGTTGATGGGAAGCCTCCTATTCCCCCAGCACACGGAATTGCATTTCATGGACAAGGGATTTTAGAAAGTATTACGCCGGAGTTTGATCCCACCTTGTTTCAGAGCATGTAGAGATGTGCCTTCAGCTTTGAAGGGAAAAGGAGAAGGCACTTAATCAATAGCCATGTGAGTGATAAGCACATAAAAAAGATGAGCTTGGCCAGCCTGTATAATCATCAGCAAGACCAGATGGGTAATGTATTATTCAGGAAGAAAGATGACCATGGTGGGGATGGTTTTTATGAGGGTCAAGACTGCTTAAGGAGTACTCAGTTATCTCATGAAGCCTCTTACCTGGAGCATTCACAGCACTTTATTAGGAGGAGGAGGGAAATAGCAGTGAATATTTTTGCCTGTATCCTGGAGAGGACAGAAACAGGATGTTTTGACTTCCAGAATTGCCTGTCCAAAGCATAGGAGGGGACAGAGTAGGGTTATTTTTACTTCCAAAATCACCTGTCCAGAACACAGGAAAGGTCAGAAAGAGGTTGTTTGGACTTCCAAAATCTCCTGTCCAGAGCATACACACGTACAAAAGCCTTAATGCTAATGCAATAAGAACTTATTCATTTTTTTCTCCCATGACAAACACCTTTACCCTGAAGCAATATTGCTGTTGTAGACCTGGCATCAAGCATGCTGAAATCCATAACCTGCTCTCAAAGAACCTTTTCTTCATCCACCAACCCCAGCAGCTCCTTTTCAGGTTAAAACCTGCCTGACTTCAGCCTTGTTACAGCTGTGCAATGCTGGGTGGAGAGGAATGCTCAGGATCCACTTCCAGCTCCAGCTGTGCTCCTTGAAGTGGTTAGAGCTCCCAAAGGCACCTGCAGCTCTTTATCACCTTCCTCCAGCTGATCAGCCAAGTGCTGCTGCTGCTCCTTCCTAACTCCTGCATTCCATATGAACTGGATAAACAGAAATGTACTTTTGGAAGTGTTTTTGAAGCAACCTGGCTCGCTCTGGCTGTGCCAGGCTGGGGAGCAGCATCACAGACAGCTGGATGTAGCTGGTGCTGCTCAGGTGAGGAGGAGGTGATGACAACCTCCAGCTGAGAGCAGGGCTCTCTTCAGACCACTCAGTGGGAGGCTCATTCCAGACAGAGAGAATTAAGTAGTGCAGGGCTGTTTAACCAGCTGCCTTCTGTAGCACATCCATGTCATTGTTTAAAAAAATTAAAGCACATTGTCATTCCAGTAGGTGTGGTAAGAACTACGGAATCATGGAATTATGGAATCATGGAATGGTTTGGGTTGGAAGGGACCTTGAGGATCATCTCATTCCACCCCTGCCATGGGCAGGGACACCTTCTACTATCCAGGCTGCTCCAAGCCCTGTCCAACCTGGCCTTGGACACTGCCAGGGATGGAGCATAAGAGTCAGGGACACTGATGTTCCTTCAGCATTTATTGACTGTGGTGACTCTGCTCTTATGAGGCAACAGTTCTCTCCCTTCTGTAGCACATCCATGTCATTGTTTAAAAAAATTAAAGTACATAATGATTCCAGTAGTTGTGGTAAGAACCGTGGAATCATAAAATTATGGAATCATGGAATGGTTTGGGTTGGAAGGGACCTTAAGGATCATCCCATTCCACCCCTGCCACGGGCAGGGACACCTTCCACTATTCCAGGTTGTCCAACCTGGCCTTGGACACTTCCAGGGATGGAGCATAATAAATGCTGATTTTCCTTCAACGTTTATTGACTGTGGTGACTCTGCTCTTATGAGACAACAGTTCTCTCCCAGCACATGCCACAGTTGGTACATCACAAGATGTTTATTCCAGAATTTATTCTGGACCAGCCTATTCAGACCAATGGCTTTACCCCCTGGAAGGGACAAGGACTGCATGATAAAGCCACCCAAGTGTCCTCTCAAATCCAGGGTGTTGAGTGCCAGGTGTCATTCAAGGCCCAGAAAAGCCAAACAGAGCCCCTTGAATTGCCATTCTCATGGTTGGTCTCTCCCCACGCTGGAGTTTGTGGTGACAGAATTAATGTGGTTCTAAAGGTAATTTGAAAGTGCCAAGAGAGGGAAATTATCACATGAAAATGCAAATCGTGCCTTATCTTGGCTGTTCCATGGCTGCTATGATTCATCATTATTTCTTCATCTGTTTTTTTTTCCTTTTCCAGGTGAGCTCTCAATAAAAAGCAAGGAAAGAAAAAAAGAAGGAGGAGTGGTAGAGCAGAGCTTCGATTGCCAGAAAAGATTTATGGCTCCTTTTATCCAAATGTAAAACATCCTTCAACAGGGAAGGAATATTAAACATTTCAAATCACCATCTATCATTCAGCCCCTGCTCTGATGGTGACCACACGTTCCTCTCACACAGCACAGGGAGCTCTGCCTTGTCTCCCATGCCATCCCCTGGTTCAGGGGAACAGCATCCTCCAGCCAGATTTCCATACTGGACAACTCCAGGGGTGTAAAGTTGTATTTACACCTCAAATTCCACTGGAGTTGCACAAATTCATCCCAGCAGAGGATCCACAGTGCTGTTCTCCACATTTCTCCTGTATAATCTCCTTTAAAGCAAGCCATGGTGTGTTGGGTTCACATCATCCCAGCAAATAAAATTTCCTGAGTGAAGTGTGTGGGATTTACAGACCTGTTCACCTTTACATTGGTTGCTGAAGTGTGAGGTGCAGGGAAAGGGAATCAGGGTCTGACTGCTCCCAAAAGAAGGAAGAATCATCAGGGGGTGGATGCAGCAGAACTGGGTGGAGACTCTTCACAAACAGAAGTTCACCTGTGAAATTCCTTGTCTTAGGATACTGTGGTTGCTGAACATATAAATGGTTCAAAATTTAAGAAAACTGATGAAATAGAAACATGGAAGGTTTAAACATTAAACATGAAAATATAATTTCTGGCTCAGTGGGTCCCAAGAAGGCAACAAGATGTAAAAACACCACCACACACCAGCCTTATTTTCCTTCCGTTGTTCGCCAGTCATTTTTGGAGACAGGACACAACTCCATGGATTGCAGCTCTGACTGAGAACATTCTCTCTACAGTTTTGGATATTCTGTGCTGACCTCCCAGCCCAGCATGTCTGGGAGTGGGGAACAAGGCTGCCAACAGCCTCACTCCACACACAGCTGTCCTTCACCTCAGCAGTCCAAACCAGGAACTGCCCAGGCAGAAAATGAACCCTGTGGGTGCTGTGACATTTTTCCCCAAGTAGTTCTGACACATTTTTCCATACATTTTCTAAGGGACAAAGACAGCACATCAGACAGACATCAGTGCTCCCAGCACTGCCCCTGTGATCAGACAGAGCAGTGACCCAGGAGCAGAGACACTTTGGGGAAGAGCCTCTGAGGGAACTCGGGGAGTCACGAAAATCTGAATGGTCATCAGACTGAGCAGAAGATCTCACCTCAAGCTGATGAGGCATTGGGGTCATGCCCTGCCTGCACCGGAATTGTGGATCCTTACAGGATGCAATCTGCCCCTGGCAGTGCTGAATTTTACTTTTCCTGCCTTTTGGGCCAAATTATGGAAGTGGAAATAAAACACAAAGAACAAAACTCTCACAGCTGAGCTGTCAGTTGAGGAGTTGGACTCGATGATCCCTGTGGGTGCCTTATAACTCAGGATATTCTGTGGTCCATTTCACTTCCAGTTTTCATTTAGAAGTGATGAAGAATCACAGAATGGTTTGAGTGGGAAGGGACCTCAAAGATCGTCTTGTGCCACCCCCTGCAATGGACAGGGACATCTTCCACTGTCCCAGGCTCCTCAGAGCCCCACCCAGCCTGGCTTTGGACACTGCCATGGTGTAGCAGAGGTCAGCTGGAGCATCCACACCTGCTGAGGATCATGCTCACATAGGTAGAGCCTCCAAATGCAAGGTTTTAAGAACCAACAGTTCCATGCAGATTGTGCAAAGAAAAACACCCCATAATTACATGGAAAGACACCACGGCGCTATGGAATCATCCTGTGCATTTCTGTGGGCACGTGTTTGTCACTTTATTGGCTGTCACACATCAGGTACCCGCGCAGAATAAAGATAAACAGCATTAAACCATCCAGGTGCACCGTGCCAGCAAATGCATCACTTCCAGGCAGTTAATCTGCGCTTGCCATTGGTGGTTGACATTGCAGATCGTGTGTGATATGCACAGATAAATGGCAATTAAGCATCAATATCTTCAGGTCCCAGAGCTGGCCGGCTCCTTTCCAGAAAGGAAAGCTTTGCCATTATCTCCGTCCTGCACTGTGTGCATATCCATATCCAACACCACTTAGGAACCACTCCAACAAGTGATCATCTTAACAGGGTCAGCACCTTTCCTCCCCAGGACCCCGTAACAAACTTAGCATCAGCTCCTAACTAATTGAATTGGAGCATGATCAACAGTCTAATTGAAGACTGCCTCGCATCCATTTCAAGTTCATAGGATTTCCCAATTTGCTTTCTGAGCTTCTGCTCAGATTTAGGAAAAAGGCAGAGAATAAAAAAAAAAGAAAGAAAGAAAAGAAGAAGGAAGAAAAAAAACAGAGGGGAAAAAGTGGCTTTACTTAACAGTTGCTATTTTGGTATCAAAAGGAGTCTGCATTGTTGATTAGAGCGAGAGATCATTATCCCTCTTAGGAGCCCGATGAAGGTCGTTGTGTTAACCTTCAAATCACTCTGTAACTGGAGGATGCTTTTTTCTCCTGCTGAGCCACACTGGGAGAAAAAAAAAAAAAAGCAACTCAAAGGAAAGAAGTCTAGCTCTGCTTTTGCAGGCTGGAAAAGCAGAGTGACAGGGTGGGATTAACTTGGGATCTTGTGTATTGTTCGTGCGTCGTCAGAGGAGGGAGGCAGGATGGAGGGAGAGGGAAATAAACAGATTTAAATGTTTCTGCTGTCGGTGCTGTGGTGACTGGACAGCAGCAGGAAGGCACCCTGAGTGACTCTATATACAGCTAAAAACCAGCTCATTAAATATATAATATGGGGAAGAGTTTCTATATTCACACCAATAGTAATTATTGTTATTTTACACCCAACAAACTGCCTGTGACAAGACAATTCAGGTCAATGCACAGGGAGATTCTTGTCTGCTGCACCCTGAATGATGATGCTGCTCCTTATTTTTCATTTTCATCCTGTTTCTTGTGTTCCTGTTCTGGCACAGCAGGTCCCAGGTTTAGAGTGCAGGGTTATCAGTGTTCTGGTTAAGAGTTGCACTAAGCTGCCTCCCTGGACACACAGGGCATGATTCCTCCCACTGATGTGTTTCTTTGACAGGGAAGCCACGATCCTGATGATCCCAGGGTCACCAGGAAAGGCATTATAAACCACAAATGTCTCTTGGTCATGGAAGATGCTCGAAGTAACACCTCATCCTGGGATCCCATGGTCAGAACCACCATGGGAAAGAGATTCTGCTTTCCATCCTTCACAGTCTGGTCTGGAAAAGTTGTTAGAGCAGCCAGTCTTGACAAGAAGGATCAAAATCCAGGAAAAACAGGCGAGAAGAAACCCATGCCACAGTGCTTTACAAATTGCCTCTCCATCTGCAGGTTCTCTCCACCCCAGACCTCCCCTGGTTTCTTTGGCTTCCTGACCCCACCTGCAGTGCTGTGCCCAGCTCTGGACACCCCAAAATAAGAAGGATGTGGATCTCTTGAATAAGCCCAGGGGAGGCCAAGGAGATGCTCTGAGGGCTAGAGCGACTCTGCCATGGAGCCAGGCTGGAAGAGCTGGGGAAGAGAAGGCTCCAGGGAGAGCTCAGAGCTCCTGGCAGCACCTGAAGGGCTCCAGGAGAGCTGCAGAGGGACTGGGGACAAGGGCTGCAGGGACAGCACACAGGGAATGGCTTGGCAGTGCCAGAGGGCAGGGCCAGATGGGATCTTGGGAATTGGGAATTGCTGCCGGGGAGGGTGGGGAGGGGCTGGGCTGGAACTGCCAGAGCAGCTGTGGCTGCCCCTGGATCCCTGCAGTGTCCCAGGCCAGGCTGGACAGGGCTTGGAGCAGCCTGGGACAGTGGCAGGTGTCCCTGCCATGCTAGGGTGGCACTGGTTGATCTTTAAGGTCCCTTCCAACCCCAACCCCTGTATAATTCCATCACTTGTATCACAAGGACAGAGCTCCAGACCTTACCCCCTTCTCGTGTCTCAGTCAGGTCGTGCTTCTCTCTCCCCCCTGACCTGTTCTCATTGATTTCCCATGCAGATTCCCCATCCAAACCCTGGTTCATTCTGTGACCCACCCTGTCCCCACGCTGATGGTGGCTCTCTCCATTTGCTGTTGGAAATGACCTGTTTCTCTGCAAGACATCGGCTCCACTTGTTGCCATCCCTTTCCCTTCCCTGCGGTGCTGCTGCCCTTGCATTGCTAATCCTCCTCTGATAACTTCTATTCCAAATCAGCCGCGTGTCAATTTAGCATTCACCTTTTGTTGAATCTTAAATCCTTTTAATCCCTGTCCTTGCTTCTCCATGTTAAACAAATAAAGCTCATATTTTCTCCCTGTGCCTGGCGAGGGGCAGGCTCTGAGGTGACATCTCCCAGGCAAGGCACACAGATGCAAATCACTGGGACAGGGAATGTGTGCAGGGGACTCACCTCAGCCTGGTGACAAGGTGAGAAAAACCCCTGCAAACAAGGAGAGGCTATTCCTGTCCCTGCCCTCACCTCCTGTGACCACCTGAAACATTTCCCTTTCCAGGGACAGCACCGCTGCCACTCCAGGAAAGGACTGAAATTAAGGAGAAAAATTCAAGTGTGCCCTGCTAGGTTTTAACAAAAGCAGCTCAATTTCCTTTTGTATGTGAGTCCCCCTTTTCTCTGTCACAATTTCTCTCCCCATGGCACTCCCAATCTGCAGGCTGTGGGATGCTGCTGCACCAAAGAGGAATTTATCCAAGTTTTGCCTTGGTTATTATTTTAGTACAAGACATCTTCCCCAGGCAGTGGTGCAGACAAGGATAAATGCAGAGAATTTCACTTGCTCGCCTCCAGTGTGGGCAAGAAAAAGCTCATCCACATCTGGATGAGAGAGGTTTATCTGCTCCATCACTGCTCCTTTCATGGCCACAGCACCTAGACATGTCAAACATGTCATTTTTACATGTACGACATCTAAACATGACAAATACGGCATTTCTGAGGTGCCTCAGTTTAATAATATAAATAATATAATAAAATAATTCACATTTTGCCACCATGACCCCACGTGAGCAAAACCTTCCCTTTCTGGTGTTGTTGGGGGCTCTGTCCCTGCACAAACCACTGCTGGTCTATTTGTTGGCCAAGGATTTCAATCTAAATTGCCCTTTATGTTCGTGCTCAGTAAAACTTGGAGATTTTTGGAAAAGCCCTGAGATGAGAAGGGTCGCACGAAGAAAATTGTATTAAGTGATCCGAAGGAAATGAATGGGCACAATTCCTTCACCATGGATGCCTGAGATCCACGTGGGGAGTGCAACACGTCTCCATTGGATTTCTGACTCTTGGAATTACGAGGGTGGGGGTCTGTCTCCTGTCTGGTGCTTCGACATCAGAGGCATTGAAGTAGAATAAAATAAAATAAAATAAAATAAAATAAAATAAAATAAAATAAAATAAAATAAAACATTAAAAATAAAATAAATTCTAAAAATGAAAAAGATTAAAATTATATTTTAATGTTATTAAAATTATGTTAATGTTATTAAAATTAAATTTAATTAAAATGTTAAATTAGAGTAAATAAAATGGAAAAAATTGACATGAAATGAAATGAAATGAAATGAAATGAAATGAAATGAAATGAAATGAAATAAAAGAAAAGAAAACAAAACACAACAAAATAAATAAAATAAAATAAAATAAGCAGAACCTTATTCTAGGCAACTGAACACAGCTCCACGGAAAGAATCAGCCTTTGCCATCAGATGTTGCATGCGGAGAGGGATTATTTCATCGAGACTGGCAGAGCACTGAGCATCATGGGGCCCTTCTTCTTGAGCCTGGATCTTCAGTGTTCCTGGGGAACAAATTAGAATTTGGGTGACTGGGTTTGCACACCCAAAGAATGTTTGTAAATTCACCTCTTGAACACCTTAGCCTGTGACTGATAACCACTGTCTCAGCACCCCTTTTGTGGGTATCTCCCACATGCTTAGCTCCTGCCCCAAAAGTGAGAAATCCCTGGAGAGACTGGAAATCCCTGGGAATACTGGCTGCTCTGCATCCCAATATTCCCATTGAACTCCATCAATGTGGGTCCTGCTGCCATTTCAGCCAACCCCAAAGTGATTTAAACCTTGAACCAACAGCTGAACAGCAGAGGAGGAGGATTTATCTCCCTCGTGGGACACAAGTCTTCTCAAGACTGTGGAGAGGGACTAGAAGAACTTCATCCACCCTCTGAAAAAGAGAATTATTGTGCTAAGACCTAAAACTCTGATTTGGGGTTGGGCTGCCACACTCCTGTCGTGCCCAACATCCATCCCTCACCCCAGGGGCTTCCAGCAGCTTCTCACGCTGGCTCGGGAACAGGGGCTTTTCCAATTAACCTGTCAGGAAGAGCAATGTATTATTTTCCAGCACTTGAGTAATTTAAAAGCCATCAGGTTGCAGAGATCTGCCTGGCATGCTAAACTCTCAGTCAGTGCTGAAGAGCTGTGTGAGGCTGATTTCATCAAAGATGCAGCACAGAGAGACCCAAGGTCAGAAGAAGGTGTTGCATCTGTGGAGGAGGAGGAGAAAACCACACAGCCAAGGTGCTAAAGCCTCTTTTGGGAACTTTGAGGTGTTGTTATTAATCCACATTAATTTTGTCACTGGCAGAGCCCCAGTTTGGACTGCCATGCCCTGATTCACGTGGCCAAGGGAGCTCCAAATATTGAACGGTGCCATCTCTGGTGAGGGCTGCATCCCTTTGATAACTCAGAGGAATCCATCTCTTGGCTAGAGCTGCTGAAACAAAGGAATGCTCTCACATTTTTGACCACACCCCAGCACTCTGAGAGCTTGGCCTGGAAGTTTTGGATGCATCCAAGGTGCTCACGTTGATGGAGATTGATGCCTTAAGGATTTTTAGCTGCTGTTTTTCATGTATCTGTAGTTTTGGTGTGTAGCTCTAGGTTTCATATAAAACCTCTGTTCACAGCATTTTAGACAAAACGATTGCTCTCAAATGAAAGTATCCAAGGATATTTTGCTGCCTCAGAGCCCCAAAATAAGTAAATAACAGTGAATTGGGGGGAGCAAGCTTGGGGTGGTTGACATCATCACCTGAAGGTGAAATTGGAGAATTGAGGCTCAATATGTTAATGGACAAACTTATAAAATGTGAAGAACTCGTGACTCGCTGTCCATTTTGGGTGTGGCCTCTCGAGTAGGCTCTGTCTGCCCTGAATGTACCAGAAAGTCTCCAATAAATTAATCTGCTTTTTATTCTCGTAACTTTGTCTGGCCTCTGTTTCAGGTAAGTCCTGTTTTAGGCATCAAAGATAAGTCTCCCATTCCAACAAACCACAATTTTTCCTCTGGCATCTTTCCCTCCACAGCCCAGGCCCTGCTCTCCGCCATCCCCTGGCTGCTCATGTCCCAGCTAAGCATTTCCAGACAGAAACTCACACCTGAGCTCTAGTCCTTAAGCACATGTGGACGCCTGGGGACTCGAGGAGGGGTAAATGGGTTTCTTCACAGGATCCTCCTGTGCTCCTGGGGAGATGATGTGGTTTTTTTGCTTGTCTTCAATCACAGAACAAGAGCTAAGTGTTATTGATCTGGGACCTAGGGGGAATATTTCTGAGCAGCTCGCCCTGGCATTAGTCCATCACTTAGCTGGTATTTATTATTCAGGGCTGGCAAGGGATTCCTGGCAGCGTGCCCTGGCCAGACAGCAAACTGGTGACGGAGGAGCTGAGCGAGTCAAGGACAAATGGAGAGGGGAAAGAAGGGAAGAAAGAAATTGCAAACCAGATTTTCCCTTCTCAAATCAGCTTAGGTGGGTCCCAGAGCCTCTCTCTCTGCGAAGTTGCTCCTGTGTGCATTCAAACCCCGAAGCAGGGTGTACACACAGAGCCTGGCAGATGGTCAGCCTGAGATGATTTCTGGCTGAGAGATGAGGTGAAAATGCAAATAAATAGGACAAGAACCAGACAAGCTTTCACCCACCAAAAAAATCACGAAGGGTGCATGCGAGGAGGCAGAGTGGCAGCTTTGCAGAGTGGAAAGCTGCTCCTCACAGCTGGAAGGTCCAAGAGGAAGAACCATGGCAGTGTCTATCAGTGAATTACTTAATTTTGGTTATTCCCAGTGTTGCCTTTTGGCTGGTAGAATGATGAGGCAGACACAGTTAAAAAGGGTGAAAGGGTTTTACCTTGGGTTTTTAATAGGATTTTAGGTGCACAGCTCTTCAGAGGTGGAACACACCAAGATGCACACATTGTATAATGCATATACAATTTTATGGACCTTGCAAATTAGCATATCTGTCTAAAATCCGCCAATAAGAAACTTAATAAATGAAATCATATCCGCTTATTTTAAGAATTCCCCCCCAAATGAGGCCAGAGTCCAGTTTACAAAATAAGTTCCATTTACAAAATATGTTCCAGAGAGAAGGTTTCAACCGAGGCTGAAACCTCAAAAAGTTTACCCAAAACTAAGGTAAAATATCAGACTACAAAAATTACAAGCATGTAGGCTAAGGGTACAAAGAATATATACAGGGTACAGAAAACATAAGGAGTGTATAAAAATGTATAAAAGAGTATATAAAAAAGAAAGGCAAAAAATCCTCGGGCATCACCAGCACTCCAGGGAGGTTTGTGTTGCCTTATGATTAATGGAAGGATGTGAAGCCATGTTGGTAGATCCACCCAGTCCCCTCTGAGGGCTCCTGCCAGAACCATCCTTTATTCCATGATTTGAGAGGAATTCCTCCTGAAAGCTCACCTGAACAACAGCCCAGCCAATGCAGAGCAGATATTGCTGTTTGCATAAAGATCTGGGAAATAACAGAGTCTGAAGCAGGACACGAAGCTTTAGTGACCTCCCTGCTGTCCATTCTGAGGAAAAAAATAGGGAAAACACAGCCTCAGCAGCCCAGTCCTGTGACAATTCCCTGTTTCCTTTCTAATGCCAATCCAGCGTTAATGCAGGGGCTCATTCCCTGGTGATCCGGGGACAGAAATTGCAAACTCTCAAGAACAGATTGGATGGAGCAAAAAACATATGAAATCTCAGCTCCAGGTCTGCTGTCCCCGTGCCAGATTTGCATTTTGCACAGCGCCAGGCTTTGAAGAGTCGATGTGAACCAGCAGCACACGGAACACGGAGCACAGTGAGTGAATTATCCCAAGGGATTGTGAGAAGGGTCAGAGGATCTTCAGGGAGGAAGGGAATTAAGTTTCTGCTTAGCCTAACCCCACACATTGCAGCAGGGCTATAGCAAGGTAGGAACAACTCAAACTCTTCCTGAGGTTGCAGGAAAATCCATAAAAATCAGCTTTTGGACAGAGCTTTTGGGAAGTTCAGCACATGGCACCTCTTTTTCCTAGGCAGTAAACTCGTGCGTCTTTCCAGGCAATAACTCTGCCAGTTTAAGAGTTCTTGTAACCTTTGCACTAAGATAATATTGGCAGAAAAAGGGGGAAAAAATTCCCTCAGGCTTGGTCAGATTAAAGAGCCCTGTCTGCGAAGGTGCAGTGAATTTTCCTGTTATTGATCCCTGGGGTCATCCTTGAGACAGTGAACTAATGGACCAGCACATTTCCTTGGATTTGCTTTAACTAAAAATTACATTAAGTTCAAGTGGGATATTAATAATGATTATGATGGTGGTGGTAGTAATAATAATAATAATAATAATAATAATAATAATAATAATAGCAGCAGCACACCATTCCATCTCTCTCAGACAAATAGCTGCAAGGCTAATCCAGCCCTCACTGATTTTACAATAACCCCTAGGCACTGAGTTTTTCACATCTTCAGTCTTTTTTGTTCCCTCCGTCTGATTGTTCCACACCTCCCCCAAAATGTTCATAGCAAGATCTGGGCAAAAAATTTCCCTGCTTGGCTTCCACCTTGGAAACAGTATTTGATTTCTTCAGCTCAGTGGTCTGATAGCCCAAGCCTGAGCCTGGGCTCATTACAAATGTTGATCTGAAAATGCTGGATAAGAATCTCTCCAGTTGCTGCTAAACCAAACTGAAACCAAGCAAACGGATGAAAAACAACACCAACAAAGTTTCCTAAAGTGACAATCTGCTAGGTGAAGGCTCCAGCCGCTCTACTCTTCGTGGCACAGCAAAGCTCTCTTTCACATCAGTTATCTGGAAAAAAAGGCTGGAAAAGTCGGAGAGAAGTGATGGATGTCTGTTCCCATGAGCTGCAAAGGCATCTTTCCCCAGGAATTGTGCAGTGCTGCCATGTTTCACACCCTCCCTGCTGCCTTTCACAAAGCAAGGACCACGGAAATGAAGCGATCAGCGCGGCTCGATAATTACGGTGGCAGCTTGTGTATGCTCAGTAGGTTTGGGCTGAAAGGAGGTATATTTTAATTATTAGCATCCAATTAAATATTGAATAAGTTCCATTATTGAAGGGGGATTTTGTGTCTCTCTGGGACCCTCCAAAGAGTTAATTAGAGAGCCTGCACACTTGTAGACATGATGTGTATGTGTCTCCACCCCCTCCAGTGCTGCTACAGATCCTGAGCATGCAGGTATTTTCCACTCTGTGAGCCTGAAACTGGATTTTTCCATGTTCTTTGAATTGCAAAGTGTCAGTCCATCTTCAGCAGCAGGAATCTTGGCAGAAACTGCCAAACAAAAAGCTGACCCGTGCTGCTTTGGCTGAGGAACTGATTCATTTCAATCAAGCCTGTGCAGTCTGTCCCTGCAGCCAGAGCAGTCTCCAGAGTGAGGACACATCCTGGTGTCGACAAGAGCATGTCCACAGTGAGCTATTCCCTGGCTGGGCACGGCTCCTGCTGCTGAGCCTAACCTCAGAAGCCTTCCTGGGACTTAGATTCCCACCAGGCCATTCCTGAGCTTTTCAACAGCAATGAGAACGGCTCTGGTTTTATTTATTTTGGAATTGAGCACAGCCCTGTCTTTTCATTGTTGGCATAGTCGTGATTTTTGACTGATGCCAAATAGCCCAGCCCCAGTCAGTGAATACGGAGGTGGTCCAGGGGTGGCACAGGTGGGGACTGTGTTCTAAGGGACAAAAGAGCTCAATCCTGGCAGAGCAAGCCAGGCCATACCAGGCAGAGCCTGGACATTGCCTCTGCTGGAATAGATGTGGCCGTGATCATAAATAAAGTTGCAGAGGTGCAGAATTAGTCAAACAGAGGCACTGACCCATCAATATTTAAGGGTGGTTAAATGTCCAGCATGAGAGGGAAGAAAAGCAACCCGAGGTGTGAGGTGACAGCAGTGACAATCCTCTCATGTGCTGGGGAGGAGGAAGAGATAGAGGAGGATGTGGCTCCAGCTGGAAATCAATCCTCACGTGGCATCCATCAGGCTGATGGCAAATCAGGCTCCAAATGGAGTGCTTGTCATTAGGAGGAGATCCATGGAAGAGACAGGGGTGGGGAAATAGTCCATGGGGGGCCGTTTCTGAGGCAGCCCCATCAGGCAAATAGGATGGTTGGGAATGATGAGATAATTCACCAGGAAGTCATGTCAGGTTTAAATGACCCTCCCAGACAATGAGGGAATGCTGGGGAAGAGGGGGGGAGAGGTCCCAGATGGGTCTTGGCCTCCATTCAGAGCCCAGCACGGTCTGGGCACTGGGAAACTGGGTGAACTGGGAGTGGGGATTGCAATCTCTCAGGGTGGAATTGTCTCTTTTCTCTCAACTTTTGCAGGCAACATTTCACACTGAAACCGAGTGTACCTCCAGCAGAGAGTTTGTCTGTGTTTTTAAGCCTTCTGTCGTGCCACAGCCCATCTGTAATGCATTCATCCTCAGAGAAAAATCCATCCCGAGGGAACCAACGCAAAACACAGCCAAGTTCCACAGGCAGCGCTGGGAGGAAAAGGATCTGAATCCAAAACTCTGCCTGACAGGGTCACTATGTGACCAGGCAGCCTCTCCAAAATTCAGGAACCCTCCCGTGGAGACAAGCCAGCAAAACCTGCCCTCTTCAAATCCCCAACAGAAAAGTTGTGCTCATAGCTAGGCTGGCCTAAAATAAGAGTCATTCCAGTTTCTTCACTGGTGTGTAAAGGACTTATATTTTAAGTCCTTTAACACTCTGACAACGCTTAGATAAATCTCTCCCTCTCCTCTCCATGAATGTATTGGCAAATAAAAAAGGCCCTTTGACCGTGGCTTTTTGAAAAGGAATATACTTATTTTTTAGAGAAAACAAAGCTAAAAACATTCTGAACAGTGGAGTTATTGCTTTAATTCCCAACATTTAAGGCAGTTCTCATCAGATGGATGCACGAGTAGGAGTGACAAAGCAGACATGTCTCCATTCACACCAGCACAACCCAGAACATTTTTTTTTTTTAAATGACAGCCCTTTCAAATGCTTGGGGATGTCTGCAGGAGAGATGATAATAATTAGATTCATAACACATTAATGATGGCTGTGGCAGCGTGGGTTTTCTGGAGCAGGAAAATGAAGTGACACCCAAGCCTGTGGAGCTGCAGCCGTTCTGTTCCCAGCTCTGCCCCTCCTTGGGGGAACACACCACAGGTAAAAGCTGATGGACACAGGCAGCTGACATGAGCCAAACCACCCTCACCTCATAAAGAACTGCCAGAATTTGTCAGAATTTGAGCAGTCTGGTCTAGTGGAAGGTGTCCCTCCCAATGGAGTTGGAACTGGATGATCTTTAAGGTTAGTTCCAACCCAAACCATCCTTTGATTCTATGAAAATTAAGCAAACAAACTCACAGTTTTCTCTGTTTTTTGCAGATTTCTTGGTCCTTCATTGTATCAGATCCTCTACAGACCTATTGCAAAAGTGATGGTTCATGCCCCACAATAAAATTAAAAAGTCACACCACCCAAATTTCCAAACTCATTTCTTCCCCGGAATCTTATTCATAGGGAGAAATCTCACACTGAGTTTATTTTTCTTCTTCACCAGACAAGTTGTTCTAGGAGCAGACACTGTCTTTCAGAAGAAGAAAACAAATTGATCCCATTTAAAATTCCTCTTCATCCATGACCAACCCAATTTAAAATGCAATCAATCTGCGTGGTGGCTTCCCCAGTGGAAAAGGTGCAAACCAAAGGCTTGGTGATTTTATTTTGGCTTGTGTTGGATTTCTTCACTCATGTTGTTTGCATTTTGATGTGTTTTTGATAACACACGGACACAAGTGCATCTTCTGGGTGAGGGCAGCTCACCAGCTGCCAGTCTTTATTGATTTGTTTATCTTCATTTACCTTTTCAGGGAAAAAAAAAAAAAATTTTGTGTCCTTCCTGTGGCCAGAGTCACAGCAGCAGGGATTCCAGGCATGTGCATCTGGATGGAGAGGAAGACCTTGAAGAACAGGAGAGCGACAGCTTTTGAGCACCTGGTGACCAAATTATTTCAACAGCAAAAGTGCAGATGGAATAGAAATTGCTCTGGAGGCACCGCAGGGGTACAAGAAGCAGAGAAGGGGAAAAAGTCACCTTATTGTGATTGTAAAGTGGGTCTGACCTTCTCCCTGGTCCTACAGAGGGGTGAGAGCTCTGCCCCTGCTCTGTGCAGGGTGGGGAAATTCCAGTGGAAATAAGAACACTCAGTGCACAGGATTTTTAGGATGCTGTGCACAAAAAGGCTGTTGGTTTTTAGTGCAAAACCTGAGAGAAATTACCCTAAGGAGGAAAAGTGAGGTTGTTTAGACTTCAGGGGCTCTAAGGGGAGAGTGACCCATAAACCACTTCAGAGGAGGGGCTAAACTTGGAGAATGGTGACTTTAACGTGGCCTGTGTTTGTATTTACCTCTGCTGGTCATGACTGGAGACATGATCCTGCCTGGAAAATGTCATCATTCCGAGCCATTGGTCACTCCTCTGTTATTGTGGAGAGTTCAAATTACCTAATAACAGCCACCTCTGAATGCCAGCAGCTACTCCCATTCCCTAAAGGAGGGACAGGACTCACCTCACTGGTCCTGGCACCTGAACTAGGTGTCTACTTACAAATATCTCCGTGTGAGTCAAATGTCTTTGTCATCTGAGACGCCCAGAAATGTCCCACTTATCTCCAGCCTTTGTTTCTGAAGGGCTCAGGTCACCAGTGGATCCAGTGTCGTGTCTGCTGGTCCTGGGGGATGAGCTGGGCACCACAGGGAGTCTCAAATGGCAAAGTGATTATCCCTAAGGAAACCCTGCACAGCCAGTAGAGTCTGTCCGGGCTCTTCTTGCTAAATCAGGGAGCTCTCCAGCACCAACTGGACTCAGGGAACCTGAGTTATCCTAGTGGAGACCTAACCAAGATAATTTCTTTGCCCTGTTCCTCAGGTGTATCCCTGCCCCCAGACAAAAATCCAAAATGAGGTGGACTTCTCAGAGGCTTTACAATATCGGGGAAGCAGGATCAAGATAGGGAATATCCTGCTCAAAACTGATCAGAACTTCCCATGGCCATGGTTAGACTTTGGTATGAATTGTTGAAGGGAAGTTGTATTGAGAAGGGAAAACAAGAACCTGTGTGTTTGCAGCGAGGCTGTAAGGGGAAAACCCTCTCTAAATTCACATCTGTGTTGACTTGTACACCCTCCCCTCACTATTAACTATTTCTCCTTTGATTCTGAGCAGTTCCTTCCACCGGCAAACGAAAGGTGGAGTTTTGGCAAGTTTGGAAGTGACTGGCAGGGAAGGACACAAGTCTACCTTTGCTCTGAGAGAACTTTCACAAGATGAGTTTTACCCCTGTCAGGAAAAATTAATCCACAAACGCCAGAGGTTTATGTCCAAAAAGGAGACAGAGGAGTCCTGTAACTTTATTCATGAATAAAGGGAGCATTTCCCATGGGGTCTCTCCAATCACTAGAGGACACAGCCTCTTTTTATCCTAATTTCCCGGCCGCAGTTCCCTCTCTCTTTCCCCATAGGCTGAGGTACTCGAGAGGTACAGAATTCCCAGAACACCTAATGAAGACATAAGTAATATACATTTCTCCTAACTGTAGACACTCTCAATACACACATCCCTTTTCTTCTTTTTCTTATGTCTCTGTTCCTGTAGTTCATTAACACAGTCTTGGGCAAGTCAACCACTGGAATTCCTATGGAAATCATTCCCATTGTTTCTTCTATCTCTCAGTATAGGCCTTATCTTACCAGCAGTTTGTTTGTAAAGACACTCCCTTATTCCTTTCACCCCTTACAAGCCACCTGAGCATCCTCTTTGGGCTGAGTGCATCCCAGTTTTCCCAAACCAAGTGCCTCCATGCATTTTTCACGTTGTTTTTCCCTCCAGACCGAGTGCCAGGAGAGCCTCAGTGCAACCCTTGAGGCTGGAGAACCTGAAGACTCCAGTGCCTAATTCCCAGCTAAGCTTTCCGCTGGCTCCAGCCACGAGTTTCTGTTGGAGCTGCACCAAGAGGGCTCTGCTGGAGGGAGAAACCCCTTGGAAGTCAAGAGGAAATTTGTCGATAATGGGAAACCACAGCCATTTAGCATCAATCATAATGATTGGTTCTGCCAGGGAGGAGGGGAAGGAGATGGAGATATTGGCTGGGGGACCTGGGACACATCACACGTCCCTGGGACCGTGGCTTTCCCCACACTTTAACACGGCTGGAGCAGAGAGAGGAGCCATTAATTGACTTTTAGCTCTCGCTGTAATCCTGATGTCTTTTGGATGTCAATTAACCACCAGTAATAGGTGGCTAATTGCATAAGATGGCCTTTCAAATGAGATGTAAGGCAGAGACCCAAGCACTGTGGTCATTAAGGTCCTTCCCCACATTGCACAGGAGCAGGGGATGCAGAGGGCACTTTTCTCTGGCTCTTTTCCAGTGTCTTTCATTACATTACACCCTATGTCTGCACTGGATAATCTTTTACTGGAGTTATACCTTCATTATGGCTTTTATCTTGTGCTTCTGTGCATCCAGGGGGGTACAGAGTTGCTTTATTGCAATTATATTTAAAGGTCAAGGCAGAAGCACCTCGCAGCTGCGCGTTATGGGGTCTCACACAAACACTGCCCTTCAGTCCAGGACAGAGGGAGGAACTCATCTCACATCTGTGAGCTGCAAAGTCAGTGACACCAACTTTGGTAGTGAGAAACTTCTCCTGCTCGGGGGTCCCAAGGTCTAAACAAGTCCAGGTTTCCGTCTCCTCTCATGGGGAGAGCAAGGGCAGGTTAAAACACCAGCAGAGGGAGGGAGAAGATGAATCCTGACCTGGTAAATCCGGGGGTTGTTGGTAGGAACAGTGTTTGCAGAAGGACATCAGGGCCTGAGTTTCTCTCCTCCCACACCCCTGGCAAGGGCAGACCACAGATTGAACATTCAGCAGCACCATTTACCTCTAGAGTGACACTTTTGTAAGAGTTGACAGAAATATTTGCCATGAATGACAGTATTTTCTTTTTTAATCTGCATATTCCCCCAAAATCCTCTGAAAGCCAACCAATCCAGCTTTTTTTTTTCACTAGAGCATAGACTTTTCTCGTACTTTTCCCATTTGCTGGTGCTGTAACTGGAGATGGATGAAACTTTCCTTCCCAGAAGCAAATTCCAAAGGCAGGGACTGACTGTGCTAAGCCCTGCAGAAAGCAAAATGTGCTGTCACTGCACAGCTGCATCCCTGTGGCTCTGAGACACAAATCCGGTGTAGTCACTGGAAGATGCAGCTCACAGAACCATCCAGCTGCATCAGGACCAGAGATGTGTCCAAAAAAACCCTCCAGACACCACATCAGGCAGACGGAAACCCCATCATTGCAAGGTTTAATGCGATTTCCCAGTGCCTGAAGATCACCACCAAGCCAGGCCACAGCCACACCGAGGTTTTTGATGGCCTGGCATCCGACTCAGCTCACCTGATAATTCCATCAATCCCTGCACCTTCTGCTTCAGTGCCTCCTCGTGTTGTGACAGCAGATTGGAGACGGAGCAGCGCAGATCAGGACAGGTGACACCGACACTCAAGTGTGAGACTGATAAGAAAATCACTCAGGATGCCAACACAGGAAAAATGACTCCTGTGTTTTAACTTTCTGGGTGTGGGGGGTGCATTGCTCTGCAGAAAGGGAAAAAAGAGAGTCAAAACCGTTTGCTGAGTGGAGATTATTGTCCAAGGAATCGCACTTCTCCACAATTATCCAAAACTTTGCACCTGCAGGTGATGGAGATCAGAGGGAAAGGTGGCAGGGGCGTGCAGGGTGGTGCCTGGTTCTCCAACAAACACAACTCCCCAGGAGGAAATACCTCACGGGAATTGGTATGGCCATGCCTCCCTCTAGAGACTGCACCCTCCAGCAGTTGGGATTTGCATTATCCTGACGTTCTGTCACCAAAAATCAGGAGAAATAAAAGCCCTCTAGCACTGTATTTGAAGTGATAGAGAATCAGACATCACTTTATTTACTGGCCAGGATGTGCCAAGGAAAGCATTCCAAAAACACATCCTTTTACAGGATTTTCCCCCAGTTTTTATATAGTCAAACCCACAGAGATGCATTGTTTCAAAGTTCATTGGTGCAGAGCTGAGCAACCCTCAGTGTTCAGTTTCCATTGGATCCGAATCCCCTCGCCTCTGATGTGAATTAGATCTTCATTTTTCAATGTTCTCCTCAGTCCTTTGCGGGGAGATGTCTCAGCTGTGTCAGAGGTGCTCTGGGGTGGATGTTTGGAGATGGCCACCGATGTTCCGTGGATGTTCCGTGGATGGCCTTGATCTCTCTGGGGATCTTTGGGCTGCTCCACTCTGTCCTGTGCTGAGTTCATCAGACCTCACCTGGCAGAACAATGCCCTGGAAAGAAACTTAAAATTCCTTTTCCCGGGGTAAAGACAAACAAATCCTTTGACTAAAGTTATACAAAATTTTTAAACTGGTATATTTTCCAACAGCTTTCCAACAGTTCCAGCAGCTCAGAGAGCAGGGATGGGGCTTTCCATCCAGCAGGCTGGAGGCTGTGACCCTGTGGATGCACCATAGCAGGGACAGACACCACGGGAGGTGTACCAGGAGCGCACAGACAACATTCACATCCCCCTGGCAGGCAGAAGCTTCATCGTGTGGAGCTCTCTAGAAGAAAAAAAATTAAAATGGAAAAGAAATCATTGTCAGGAGAGTAAATAGGAGCCTGTATTACATGTTTGGGTCACTGAGCTGCACTAGCTGGACTGTTTTTAATGTGGGATAGAGAGACAGCATAAAATCATAGAATGGTTTGGGTTGGAAGGGGTCTTAAAGATCATCTCATCCCAAACCCCTGCCAAGCAGGGACACTTTCCACTAGACCAGGCTGCTGAAATATGTATCTGTATCTAAAATCACAGTGCCTGGGGAGGTGGATCTCACTTGCAGGATTTGTTTTCCCTCTGTTCAAGTGACTGAACACTCTGTTGGAATATACCCATGCCTGGGGAAACTCAGAGCCTGGACAGGTGAGCAGATACAGGGGGAAAGCTGGGAGCACAGGGGTTCATCCCAACACAGAATAAAAATTTATTGGATGTTAGAATTATTTTCCTGCATGGACAAATTGTAGATTTCTCTCTGCTTGATGTTTAAGTTCTTTCCTGGAAACTCTGTTTGTAGCAACAGGTTTGATCTTCCACAGACCAGGGGGACTGAATGAGGAGAACAATCTGTCAGAGCATTGCAAAACTGAGGCGAAAACTGAAAAACATGCCCACATTTAAAAGGGGTTTGTGAGATCCCAGGCTGGGGTGATGTGATACAAAGTGAGGGCCTTTCTGAGGCTCTCAGAGCTGCACACAGCCCCTGGTTTAATCAGAGGATCAAACCCAGCAGCAGGGTGGTTTTGATCTCCACGTGTCCTGCCTGCAATGAGCACAGGGACACCAAACCAGGCTCTCCACCTGCTCCTTCCCTCTCCTTGCCCAACCAGCACAGCTGGGCACACAAAACTGCAGCTGTGACTCCATAAAGACGCTCAGCCAGCTGTTTCCTCACCCCACATCCCACCTGAGTGGCTTCCAAAGCATCCTTGCCGTTAAGGGCTGGCTTTGCTCTCAGGCACTTGGAGATGGAGGCACTTTGAGCATGCAGAGTGACATTCCCGGCGTGATGCAGACAGCGAGGGCAGCAGGGGTCAGGGAGGGCACGGAACCTTGTGCCTCTGAGACCTCTGAAGCCTCTCTGCCCAAAAAGCCACGGCCGCAGATGAAACCAGAGCGGGAGTTTTCACAGAGACTGACTCCTGCTTTCAACACTTCTGAAGTTTCTCCCTAAACAGGGATTAAAACAATAAAAATAACAGCGCAGGAAGAAAGTGTGTGAAGGAACCACAATGAGAGGCACAAAAAATAAAGAAGGAGACGGCAAAAGTTGTCTGAGCTGGCGTTAGTGCTTTGGGGAGCTTGGAATATCTGCTTTGCACACACAGAAACACACAGCCCTATAAGCAGTGATAGTATTTTGTAATTAAAGGTGCCCCACAGCAAGGCTGTGCTCAACAGAATAATGCTATAATCTTTACAAATGCCTTTGCTTCCTTGAAAAGATGCAGCTAAGTCAAAGACGGAGACATAGGGAAAAAAAAATAATAGCACCAAAGGCACTCAGGATGCAATAAAACAGAGGATTAGATCTACATTACTTTCATTACATTATATTGTATTTTTATTATTAGGTCCACAGTTATCATTTAATCTTATAGCTGCTGTGTCTGATAGAGTGGAACAAAAACAAATGGAATTCATCCCCCACACACACACCAAGGAATTGGAGATTAAGGAAAGATTAACATCACGTGTAAATGAATGAAAAATGTAAATGGGAAAAGAAAAAAGCAAGAAGAGGAGGGGTGCTGGGGCTGGGGAGTGCAGGGAAGCCGCCCTGGTGTGAGGTTAACTCTGCTTTATCTCTGCTCACCTTCACCTGGCAGGAGGGGGAACCTGGGCCACTCCTGGGACCTGAACTGAAGGAATGAACTTCTCCTGCACTGAGGATCCCCTCGGGATGGGAGCCAGGACTCAAACACCAGGCGGATCTCAGCACCCTGATGCTGATCCTGGCCGTGTGACAAAACCAGGCTCACCTCTCTTCCCCCATACCTGGCCCACAGTGGGATCAATCAATCCCCTTTTATCTTGGGAGGCTCCAATCTCCTTTTCCCCCACATTTTCCCTTCTCAGGGCTGAAGTCAGTGAGGTTTTTCCAAGAGCCATGACCAGGCAGCAGTTCTGCTGCTCCATCCTCCTGCTCCCAGCGCGTGGGGCTGGGCACAGACCAACCAATGCTCACACTTTCGCAGGATTAATTTCTGGAGCAGAGAAATGGCTGATGCAATCCAGGTATTTCTTGGCGGCAATCCTATTTACCGAGAGCATTCACAAAGGATTTACAAACCTAAAGGGGGATTTAAAGGGAATTTGGGCACCTAACTCTTAAAGAGTAAACCTGAAAATCCCCACTCATCCATCACCTGATCCCAGAGGTTCCTGAGCTACATAGGTACCATTTTTTTCCTCCTGTACAGGTATGTACAGAAGATTTTTGGTCATGGCAAAGCTGAGCAGCTCCTGACCAGAAATCCCCCTGCTCTTTAGTTTACTTACCCTGAGCATTCCTTTATCCGTCAGCAGTTCTGAGACAGCCCGAGGCTCTCTGCAGCCACAGAGGCAGAGCTGCTGCTGGTTTATTTTAAAATACAGCAGCTCCTTCTTCCCTCCATCCATAAAATAGCTTGGGAGAGTCTCTTGGGCTGTGGAGGCCCAAATTTTGGTTCCTCCTCCACCCAAATCAAACTCTCCTGTTGCACACAGAGAGTATAAGTGAAGATGACTTGTTGAAGTGGAAGGTTTTTTCTGGATTTCCACAGCAATAAGGGGCAGCCTCCTGCATCATCACGAGTCCCCTAAATCTGATTTTTGTGAGAGTTTAAGGTACATTTTGGGACACGACAGAGGTGGGCATAAATATTCTCAGGCAAAAGTGGAACACAGGAAAATTACCCGAGGACCAGGGAGGAGGGAGAAGGTGGAGGGAAGACGGGGATGAAATTATCCTGGGGAGACCCATGGGGGAGGAGGAGGAGGAAACCTCAGCTTAAGGTGTGAGGAGTGAGCTACCGCATGTGCCTGCCTTGACTGAGGAAGGAGATGAGAAAAATAGCTATTTAATAGATGCTTACCAGATATTTAATAGATATTTAATCCCTAGATAACTAACGTGAGGAGACAGGTTGTGTTCTCAGGTCACAGGGCCCAGCTGCTGGCTGGGTCATTGCTTTGGGCAGTGCTTTCTGTTCCTCCCAGTTCCTGCACTGTAAAATGTTTAAATTGCTGTTTTCACCTTGTTTGAAATCAGGGTGATGACCATTCTTTATCTGTGCCTACAAATGTCTCTCTCCCAGACCTGCTTGGCGCTGGCCACTGATCCTTTTCAGATTAGTGGTGCAGCCAACTCCAGCTGTTCCTGCCTGGAAGCACAACTTAATTGAGCTTTTTAATTTAATTGAGGTTTCTCTGCCCACTCTTTTTCCGTGGCCAAGGGGTTCCCCTCCACCCTTCCCACCTGAGGTTGTCTTTCAGTGCATTGAAATCCACACTTCCCAGGGCAATCGGAACTTCATCTGGAGCCACCTCAGCAGCAAGATTTTAGTTTCCCCTTCCGTTAGTTGTGCAATGCTTTACCTTGTCCACACACGTGTGGATGGAGTTACAGTCAGCAAGGACAGAGCTAGGAAAATTAATTATCAAATAATTAGGATGCTAACGAGAGTGATGTTCCTGCAGCTCAGTTATTCTGGTGGGTTGTAGGATTATCACATGGGTAATGAAGGAGAGTGCCAGAAGATCCTAAATGTTCATACCAGGCATGGGTTTGTCCCTTCCTTGTGATCTATCATTTTTCCTTTAAATATAAAACCCCCAACCCTCTAGGCTTCAGACATCCAGTGAGGAAGCCAAAACCAATTTCAGCCAGTTTGTACAGCCAGGCACATTCTGTGAATGGCAGAGAGTGACCTGACAGAGAGCAGCTCACAGCTCGAAAATGAGTCCTGTCCCCTATTTTGTGCTGCGATTGTTTATTTTCTGTCTTTCAGCAGGGCAGGATCAGAATCCCATCGGATCACACTCAGACACTGAGATGTGCTCACTAACGCGGCAAATATTTTCATCTAACATATAAAATACCTATCAGGGAGCTAAAAGGGAAGGACGACGTTCAGTCAGGCAAGGTGACACAGTTTCTTCAATTCCTCAGCAAGCTGAGAACTAGGAAAAGTTTAGAGCAGTCGGCCACTGCATGGGGTAGAGAAGGATGTGTGAAGTTTCAGCTCACTTAAAGTCGTCTGAAAGTTCAGTGAGGATCTGGTCAAAACCCCACAGAATCAGCAAGAGCCTTTCCGCAGGCTTCCATCCCCAGAAGGATTGTGCAGCAAAGACGAGACTGCGAGTTCCAACTACAGAGAGCTGCAAATCACAGGGCATCAAAGTTTGGGAAGCCTCTGAACGTCCCTCCCTGCAGCAATTACTTCTCTGCCAGCTTTTGTACTGCGGGGAGGGATCAGCTACCTGGAGTTCTGTTTGCAAACACGTTCCTCTGCGGGACTTTCCAGGAGACAGGCAGGAAGAGAGAAGCAGCAGCCCAGAGGTGGGCATTGCTTGCTGGTGAATGTAAATTCTTGAAAGGAGCAAGAGGGAGATGTCTTTACAAACAAACTGTGAGGCCTGCTGGTAGATAAGGTCAGATACTGATAGGTGAAAGAAACAATGGGAGGAGCCATAAATTCCATAGGAATTCCATTAATTGACACAGACTGGTACTCACCCAAGGATGTGTTAAATCCCTGGACTTGGAGAAAAAGAACAGAGGCACAAAGAAAACAAAAGGTGGGGGGAATGTACATTAGAAGGAGCTCTGTATTAGGCGATTCGGGGAGTCTGTACCTCTCGAGTACCTCAGCCAATGGGGAAAGAGAGAGGGAACTGTGGCTGGGAAATTCGGATAAAAAGAGGCTGCGTCCTCTGGCAATTAGAGAGACCCCATGGGAAATGGCCATGAGCTCCCCCTTTATTCATGAATACAGTTACAGGACTCCTCTGTCTCCTTGTTGGACATAAACCTCTGGTGTTTGTGGATTAATTTTTCCTGACATTCCTGCAGGGCAGGAGGATTCCCGTGCTTCCCACAGGTTGGAAGGAGCTGGGAGTCCCCAAAGGTGTGGTGGGATGGGGAAGGGAGGGGTGGAAATACCCCTGGGGACATCCCAAGAGTGAGGAGGGAAAAAACACCACCGTGAACATCAGAAAGCTTCCAGGAAAGTTCTCAGGGTGGTGACAACTCTTCATACTCTCCTCTGATTGTGCCTAAGGGGATGGAATCTGTCAGTCCTTGGGTGCAGAGGAATGTTGGCAGGGTGAACATCACACCAGAGAAAATGGGAGGTGCTGGAAATCTTCCTCACAGAACAGTTTTAATGTTATTAAAACTACCAAGTCTCATCTGTATCAGCGTGGATTATGAGTGCGAGTTAATTAACTTTCACATTATAGTTAGATGGGCTAAAAATAATAATATTTTTTTGGTGTGGGGTCTGTTCCATTTCACACACAGCAAAACTCTGAATGTGACACCAGGACCATTTCAGACCATTCTTAATGGAATATGGTGGCAAGTGACCCAAAAAAATCCCCCAACAACTCAATTCCACAGTGAAGTTTTGGTGTAGGGGAATGAGGGAGCAGTAGCTGAAGGAAAGAACAAGACCATGCAAAGTCCCAGGGGATCTATTGGAGAAGAAATGCAGCAGACCTAGGGATAGCTGAAATTTTCTATAATTTTTTTATTTCAGAAAGAAAAGAAAAAAAAGGGGTGAAAATGCTAAAAATCTAAAGGCGAAAGGTAACTTCTTCCAGGAAATATCAGTGGCAGTAACTGTCACTTTATTAAAGAAGTGAAGGAGTAAGAACAGCAAAATAGAAACAGGCTTGACAAAGTGGGCAACAAATGTGAAATAATGCTGCTTCCTTGGAAAACAGGCTCAGCAGCAATGAAATAAATATTGGCTCTTGCTGAAAGAGTCCATCAAATCCAGATCAGCAAACCTCAGTGTCACAGGGAAATAACAAGGCAGGAGACCGAGATGGTTGTACCAAGAATGCTTTAAAAGCCTGAGTATTTGGGCAAGGAAAAACTGAAGTTACACATAAAGTAGAAAAAAGGCTGCAAATTCAATTAAAAAAATAAAGGAAAAATGCAACTATGGAGGAATAAAACCAGGGAGTTTAATATAGAGAGTGAA
The DNA here is from genome assembly GCA_036785705.1 of Acanthornis magna. Classification (NCBI taxonomy): domain Eukaryota; kingdom Metazoa; phylum Chordata; class Aves; order Passeriformes; family Acanthizidae; genus Acanthornis; species Acanthornis magna. Next base: position 192,201 of record JAWUZG010000001.1, read on the forward strand.
TAAAAATGACTTGACAAAAAAAACAAAAGAAAGATCTGGAAATCACTCAGAATAAGGGGATGAGAAAGGGAGGAGCAAATCCATTGTTTCATTGGGAAGGAAAATATATATCCTGTGATGCAGAGATGGCATGGAGTGGGCCATATCTTCAGAAAGCTGGTAAGGCATTTCTTTCTTCTCCTAGAAAGAAAAAAGAAAGGTTAATTGCGATCTGATAGATAATACAATTAATTATAAAATTGATGTAGGAGAAACAGATGAAACAGTGTGGAGGCACCACAGAGGGATCTGACCCACCAGGACCTTGTGGAATCAGCTGGAATGCTGAAGGAAGTGGCTCAGAGCAGTTTATTCCTTTTGTTCAATAATTCAGGGATGGCAGGTGAGGTCCCAGAGGACAGGAGAGTGGTGAGCATGGAGAAAAGAGAGAAAACCAAAAGTTCAGGCATCCACGTCTCAGTGGCCGGGATGATCTTGCAGGAAATTTCTTAATTATTATTGGGGTTTACATTGAGACTCTGCCCCACACATCTGCATGATTTATAGTGTGATATAAATGGATTTATAGTGTGATATAAATGGATTTATACTGCGATATAAACTGATTTATACTGTGATATAAACTGATTTATACTGTGATATAAAGCATATTTAACAAGTAACCCAGAGGTACCGTGACGAATAGGTGATAGCACAGGTTTCCCATGGATCAGGGAAAGCAGGAGGTGTGATGGACAACACCTGGAATCCCATCCTGTAGTTGCACTGTTTTAAAATCTTTCTCTTCTTTCTCATGGAGAATAGAGATAAGTTGCATTCTTGTGCTTTCTAATCTCTTTGTTTTGGTACTGGATGCTCTAGAGTTGTAACCAATCGTTATAGGGGGTGGAAAAACTGTCGACCAATAATTATTAGACTATTAATGAATATATAAAGAAGTTCTTGTAAATAAAGTTTCTCTTTTCGCCATCTTGTGTGCTGCCTGCCTGACTTCCCTGCGAGCTTCCGCGAATCTCTGCGAATATCAGAAAATCAGAGCAACACCATCCTGAAGGACTTTCTGGCAAATTCATTAAAGTGAGGTGATGGTGAAATCGTGGTCCAGCAGGTAACTGTTGTTAAAGGCCAGGCTCAATGAGAAAACTTCATTGTGTATCAGAAGGCGATCCCACTTCTTGTGGCATCAGGCCTTACGGGGGATTCATCACTTTAATATTTCCTGATGACTTCCACAAGGATGTTGACACCTCAGAAAGCATTCAGAGGTTTGGGTTGGTGATCAAGGAAAATTTCTTTACTGAAAAGGTGCTCAGGCACTGGAATGGGCCACCTGGGGAGTGGTGGAGTCACCATCCTTGGAAGTGTTGAAAAGATGTGTGGCTGTGGCATTTGGGAATAATAGTTTAGCGGTGCTGGGTTAGTGGTGAGACTTGATGATCTCAAAGATGTTTTCCAAGCCTAACAATCCTACGAGTTCTATCCACAAAAATAAATCTTTTCCCTTCGAAACATTTTCCCGTCTCACCAGTCTGCACCAACACCCACACATGGTGATATTTTGACCTTCCACACTCCGAAAGCAAACCCAGCTCTGTATGAGAGCGAGTGACAAGTTCCAAGGGTCGCATGAACATTCTGTCTGAGATCCTGTAACCGATGTCACTCACGATGCTATCAGGTGTAGGCTTCTATTTTTACAGCAATAGAGGTTGCCACAGACATCAGTTTTCCCTGCTCTCATGTCCCAGAAGAGCTCTCAGGAGGAAAAAAGGAGTGGGGAGAAGAGAGGGGATGGAATTATAATGTGGTCCTGTTTTTTAGGTCATCTTGCCGAGTGGATGGATTTATCTTGTCTCCAAGGCAGGGTAAGAGAAGGCACAGAATTCCTGTCCCCTGGTTCCAGCAGACATAAAATCCACCTGTCCTTTTTCCCTCTTACACCAGGAACTAATTTCAACAAATCAAGGACTCCTTCCATTGAACCAGGTTGCTCAAAACCCCATCCAACCTGGCCTTGAATTTCCAGGGATGAGGAGTCTGCAGCATCTCTGGGCAACCTGTTCCAGTGCCTCACCACCTTTATAATAAATATTATAATAAATATTATAATAAATATTATAATAAATACTATAATAAATATTATAATAAATATTCTCCCTAACATCTATCTAAACCGACCCTCCTTCACCTGAAATTACCTCAGAGTCATTTCTCTCCCTTCAGATGCCCCCAGCAAAACACAACCCCTTCACCCCCAGTCCTGCCACTGTAAAGTGGATCCTGGCCCAAAAAAAACAGGATTTATGTTCAGCTCCACCATCTCTGAAAGGATCTGAGGGCAACCAGCTCAGGTCTCTCGGGCTACACTGAATCACCCAAATCCCATCTGCAGTGACAGTGTGGCTCTGCTTCCCTCACAGTTTAAAAGGTCCCTGTAATCTCCGGGAATAGCAGCAATAGCTGTTGGCTTTTGCTGATAACCCAGACATGTATTATTTTCTCCCAACACCAACACGGTTTGTTTGGTTTCCCTCGTACAGGACTCTTTAATCTTTGTTTTGACCTTAAGAGACCTGCCGGGGTTAGTCCATGAAATCAGCTTAACAACTTTCCCATCCTTTCACTCCTGCCTTATGAAAATAATTTCCCCATTGGTTCCACTTTCCTCCTTCATCCCCGCAATTTCGTGTTTGTTGCTGTCGTTATTATTGGTTATTTCTCTTTCTAGCCCCGGTCCCCAGCAATTCCAGTTCCCTGCAGAGAAATTACAGATTGCAGTAATAATTAGTTGGTAGTGTTATCTGCTTCTGTCCCTCTCATAGCTCTCAGAATAAAGCTGTCACCCAGCACTGACCATCTCATGTAATCAGAATAATATAAAAATAACCTTCTTCAGCGCTGCCAGTGGTTTTTTTGCTTTGTTTCCTTAATTGTGTTTGTTAATCAGAAAACACAATTAATTTCTGCATATTTCTGCATCTACAGGCTCGGTTTTTTTCCTCTGTCCAAGATGAGTTTAAGATTGTGATCCCATTTATTTTGCTATTTCCTATCACATTCCTGCTAAAGAAATCATCACCAATCCTGGGGGAGGGGAACTCCATGATTTTGTTTGAGTGGAGATTTGTCTGCTTGTTTTTGTTGAATTTTATCAGTTATCCTGGTTTCATTCTGACTATAACTTAAACTTATTTCGAAACCTGTGTGGGATTGCACCATTTTTAAAATCACCCCTTGGAATCTGTCCTCAGTCCAGGGCTACTCACAAAGTCCTTGCTTCAAACTCACTCCAGCAGAGATTGATGCTTGGAAAACACTAAAATCCAGGGCCATTCTGGGAGCAGGGCTCTGGGAATTCCTTCCTTCAGAACAACTGGGCTGCACAGCTCAGCTGTCAAATGTGAGACTTATTCCAGGAAACCACTTCTGAACAATCCACTGAGCGAAACATCAGCAGGGACTGCTTCAAATTCAAAGTAGTTGCAATCAACTGATAGGAATATTATTATTCCGTGCCACAATTATCCTCTTGGTTTCTGTTACAACCCCCACCAGCTTTAAAAGTCAACATCACTCTGTCCTGGGGCTAAACCTGGTGACAAAGAGGAAGATCAGGGAGCAGAGAAAATGGACTGAAGAAGAAAATAGGAACAATTTTAATGGGGAGAGGGCATCTGTTGGAGCAGTGTGTTGTGTGTATGCAGGGCAGGGCAGAATGATGCTAGAAAGTTGTCACAGACCACAGGATACATTTCTGGGAAGTATGGGATGAAATCCTTGGGATAAAGGTGTTACTCTGGAGACAGCACATGAGGAAGGTTTGTTATGATCCAAACTTTATATCAATGTTTGGGGCATGAACTCTTTCAGTCTCTGACAAGGTTTCAGCAAAAGCTGCTTGTCCCAAAAGAATGTGGGGTGATTGGAGAATCTGGAAAGGCCCCAAAAGGGCCCAGAAAATAAATCCTGCTGGGAAAGTCAATGCTGCTCAGCAGAAGGGAGACAGGACTGAGAGGTGGTTTGGGAATGGTAAAAAAATCCTTCGTCATCAAAGGCAGCACTGCTCCCTGTGCCTGCAGGTGATGGAGATCTCTGCAGAGGACACAATAATGAGTTTAAATGGCAAAGAGAGAAGTGCAGGGAAGGAATTGGGAGAATATTTAATGCTCAGTGAAATGCCTTTGACAGGTGTAGAGATCTCCTCAATGAAGGTTAATGAAAGCAGGTACAAAAGCCAGGATAGGATGGACTCTGCCCTGGGACAGAGGAATAGACAAAATGAAAAAATTCTGCTTTTTTTGGGTTGTCTTTAGGCTTTTACCGGCCCATAATGTGCGTCAGGTGGTGCGGCCTTCAAGATCAGCTTGTGGGAGTCACCAGTGAGCAAACACAAGGATTTCAGGAGTCACGACACAGCCCAAGAGTCCAAAAGGCCAGAGCCATTGAACTGATGGAGCAGTAAAATCCAAGCAGTGGGTGTGTAAAACTCCTATCTCCTCCTGAGAATTCTGCAAGACATTTCCTCAGATCAACAACAGCCCTACCAGAGCCTCTGCTTAACCCATGAGAGGGAAGCCAAATCCATATTTTGGGATGATACCTGCCTGTATCCCAATGTTGTCACCCTGTGTTAATTCTCTCAGTTTCTCCTGGAAGCCATCCTAGCTCACCTTCTCTGCTCATTATTTTCCAGCCTCGCAGTCACGGGGCAAAGATAACATCCCGGAAATCAGCTTCAGGTTGTAATTACAATATATATTGGTTTATAAATTCGATTGTTTAGCAGGGCAGGCTGCAGTCAACATTCATGGGAAGAGGAGGAAAGGAATCAGATTAGAAATCAGGTGGAACAAAGGAGGCTTGGAATGAGAACATGAGGGAAAAGGAGGAGGTCAACACAGAAACAGAGATACCACGTGTTGGTCATTTAATGCTAAGGTCAAATTCAGTCTGAACTACACATCTCTGATTGTGAAAACTGAGTGGGTGTTTAGAAGTCGGTTTTAAAAAAAATCAAAATTAAAAAGAAAGGTCAAACAAAAGATCACAGGATTTAGATACATCATTTTCCCCATAAAACTAAGGGACAGGGCTTTTATTCCCATCAGCTTTAATCTGGAGACCTCAGCAGCACAGGGACTGAAAAGAAAATAGGAACAAGCACAGAGTACCAGTGAAAGGAGATGTTCTTAGAGAAAAGCAGCCTAGATTTTGTTGGATTTTTTTCTCTTTTTTTTTCTGGATTTGGGGTTTTTTTGAGAGCCGGGCTGGGATCATCTAAGCTGAATGGACATCTGCCTTCTCTTCTGGGCTGTCAGATTCACAGGACGAGTCAATCTGAGGCAGATACCCTGGCTGGCTGATGGGGAAGCACAAATTGCTGTTAAAGGTAACATGAGCACACTCTCAGGCTGGGTGTGCTGAAAACAGCTGGATTTTGGCAATTGCCTTGTGAAGTCGCTCCAAATGCAGAGGGAGAAGCGCTAGTGAGCAGCTGCATCCTCTGGAAGGTGCTGTGCAAATCCATGGGAAGCGCTGGTGAACAGCTGGAGCACGCCAGATTCCCCATTTTGTGTCTGGTTGATGAGGTGGTTTGTACCAGCCCTGCCCTCCTTCCCAGCAGTCAGTTTGACAGACGGAAAAACTCATCTTCATCTCCTCAGCTCCATCACCTCCCTGCCCTGGAGCTTTCGTCATTTCTGATGTGTGTGCCAGGGAAGTGTTGGGAACAGGGTGGTGATGCTTATCTGAGGCCAGCACACCTGGGTATGTCACCAAAACCGTGGGAAAAACAAAAACCCTCCAACAACATTTTTAATGTTAGAGAGTCAAGGCATTACTTTATTGTCTGGCCAGGATGTTGTTCTGGCCAGGGTGTGCCACAGAAATCATCTCATCCACACACAGCCTGGGAGTGCAGAGAGAATCATTCCATGACACACCATTTTACATGATTTTCCCCCAAATTTTATACAGTCAAACCCATAGAGATGCATTGTTTCAAAGTTCTTTGGTCCAGAGCTGAGCAACCCTCACTGTTCAGTTTCCCATTGGATCCGAATCCCCTCACCTCCAATGTGAATTAGATCTTCATTTTTCAATTTTCTCCTCAGTCCTTTCTGGGGAGATGTCTCCAGCTCTGTCAGAGGTGCTCTGGGGTGGATGTTTGGAGATGGCCACCGATGTTCCGTGGATGTTCCGTGGATGGCCTTGATCTCTCTGGGGATCTTTGGGCTGCTCCACTCTGTCCTGTGCTGAGCCCATCTCCTCAGAGTGATGCTCTATCTCCTAAATAAACTAAAGAGAATTCCCTTCCCTAAAGTAAAGTCAAGTCAAGCCTAACCAGAGAGACAAAAATAAAAAGTTAAAAGTTATACAAAATTTTTAAACTGGTATATTTTCCAACAGGCATGGAAACTCAAAGATTAAATTCTTTTCTTCTTAAGGACTTATGGAAGAAACCTTGATTAAAAGAGTTGAAATCTGCCATTTGCAAACTGCTGGAGGCTCCTCTGGAGACCATCTGCTCCAATCCCCCTGTTCAAGTAGGACCAGCTCAACCTCAGGGCTGTGTCCAATTGGGTTTTCAACATCTCCACGGATGGAGAGTCCAAAACCTCTCCAGACAACCTGTAGCGGTGCTTGATCACCCTCTCAGTAAAAAGATGTGTTTTTCTTGTCATGTTTAAATGGGACTTCCTGTGTTTCACGGGAGCTTGACCACTCCCCAAAATCCTGTTGTGAAACTCTCAGAGGAAAGAGACTGCAAAATATCTCAGCCTGAGCTGCAGAAACTTCTTACTTCAGCTCAGAAGGACCAAATTTGCAGCCCAAGAACAGGTGAAAATTACAACTTCCATCCCCACATGAAATTTTCTTTCCTGCCTACATAGCTGCAAAAGTCAACTTTTTTCCTTCTTTTGTTTTAGGTTTATTGTTGTTGTTGTGGCTTTTTGTGGGTTTTTTTTTGGTTGTTGTTTGGTTTTTTTGGTTGTTTTGATTTGGTTTTTTCCAGGTTTTTTTTGGTTTTTTTTTTTTTGTTCAGGGACACTGTAAAATAGACTGGCTGATAGGACATGAAGATTCCTGATTGCTCCAAGCATTTTAGGAGACATTACAGCTGCAGTTGCAGCTATCCTGCCTTAAATATTGCATTTAAGTCTATTTCATAAATGACCTTTTCAAGGGAGAGGCTAAAAGAGACGGCACAGGGCTGATTTAAAATTTTCTCTTCAATGCTTCTAACCAAAACACGACAGTAGGAGGCACATGAAATTGTGTCTGAGTTTTCACCTGTCAGACTCAGAAAAAGCCTCACCCTTATGCTAAAAGCACTGATCCTGCAGCAATTTGCATGTGAGGGCTCTCGCAGACTTTCTGTGAGTTTTGTGCGTGTTCAGTCTCATATTGGTGCCCCAGCCAGCAGGCAAGGATCCCTCTGCCCTTTGGCAGATGGCACTGAAACCTCCCAGTCCCATGGCAGGAGCCAGGATCTTGGAGTCAACAGCAGGTCCTTCCTTCGGGACTGCAGAACCAGACTTCCCTGCTTTCACAGATTTCACAGACCTAAAACCAAAGCAAATTAATTCCCAGTTCTAATCTGATCCCTCACGCACCGGCACAGGGTTGGATTTTACGCAGTGTCTTGGTTTGAAAGACAGGTGTCTGCTAAGGAAGGTGGGAACCTTCCTTGGAATAGAGAATGTGAACCCCCTCCCTCCGAATTATTATAACTTTGGAATCAAGGGCTTTCAGGCAAAGATATGGGAAAAGAAATAACAGTTCTTTACTAATAGTTAGAGCAAGACAATAACACAGAAATGATTGTTCAAATAGCCAAAGTCAGAATCCAACCTGCACCCTGTTAGGGTGGTGCTGCAGTGCAGTTCAATGGTGCTGCAGTCCCGTTGGAGTGATGGATGTGCTCTTGTTGGAGTGGTGATCTTGTGGAAAGGTCTCGTCGGTCTCTGGAGGTCCAGTGGTGGCTCTTGAGCTCTTCTCCTCTGGGAATCAGTGGGAAAGGTACCCTGGTGTTGCAGGGTCTCAGTTTATGTGCAGGTAGGAGTGTTCAGCTCCTCCCCTCTGGGCAGGGCATCTCACAATGGCTGATGGAATCTTAGGAGTCACTCCTGGAGCCCTCGATGGCCATGAGCAGAGATAGCCCCGATGGTGTTAGCAGGGCTGGGTCACTCCTGGGGACATTGATGGCCATGAGCAGAGATAGCCCCGATGGTGTTAGCAGGGCTGGCTCATGCTGACATAAAGAACACTGCCTCACCTGTTTTAACAGCTTCTGGAGATGGGAATAGAATACAGACTTTTGGTTACACCTTCCATGTAACCTAGGACACGCAGATACTCGGAGTTGGAAACCTTCAAGTGACCCAGTCAGAAGGTGCTTTACGACCCCGTGCAGGGGCGGAGAGAATGAACTCTCCTAGCTCATCTGCAGCACAGAGGGAGGGAGAAATCATCTGTTACATCGAGTCAGGCACCTGGAAGGAATGGATGAGCTTCAGGGCACACAAAGCCTCTGTCAGATTTTTTCCAAGCAATTAAAGCCACCAGACAGGAAGCAGAACTCCTGTGGTAAGAACATTACTGGGAGAGTCCTCCTTCCCTCTTTACCAGCTGGGTGAGGCTGATGATGTGAAAGCCCAGGCATGGGGAAAAGGGAACTCTCTTCTCTTGGATAACAACATGTCCTTGGAGGCAGAAGAGGGGGTAGCATGGGTTGGTTGACAGCTCGTGGCTGCTGAGCATCCTGTGAAATGATGAGGCCCAGAAAAACTGTGAATTCCCATCACTGAAAGCGTCCAAGGCCAGGCTGGACACGGCTTGGATCAGCCTGGGACAGTGCAAAGTGTCCCTGCCCATGGCAGGGGTGGCACTGAATGAGTTTTAAGGTCCCTTCCAACCCAAACCAGTCTGTGATCCTATGATTTTAAGAACTGATGAAATTTTTATTTTTTTCTCCAGTCTGTTCTCATCACACCACTGACCATCTCAGAGCACCACAGTGGCAGCTGGCACTGATGGACACTCTTCCAGAGTGTTTTGGGAAAGTTCAAGAGGTAAGAAATCTTTGGATGACAAACTGGAAGGTGAAGATGGCAGTTCCGGGCAGCCTGACCAGGCCACTGCTGCTGTGGGGCACAAACCTGAGCCTCTTCCTGCACAAACACTGACCTGGCACCACTCACCAGCCCTAAATGATTTACAAAACAGTTCTGCCCAGGAAACACACAAACCTGAGCAAGTCGTATGCATTATTTATAGCAATTTCCTTGAATTCCAGATGCTCATCACAATTCATTTGCATCTCATTCAGCACAACTCAAGATCGCCAAAGGCTGTACAAGGGCTCGAATTTCAACCATATGCCAGGGCTTTATGACCAACACGACTCTGCAAACACCTGGAAAGGTCACGGAGGGTTTGCTCTCCCTGCATGTTCCTGTACCTCTTGCAAGCCCCGTCTGACCTCTCTTGTACAAACACATGCCAGGAAAATGCTGATGTCTTTGGGAGATCTCTGCCTCATTTTTCCTAGAAGAAGCAAAGCCACAACACCTCAGCCAGGCTGCAGGTTCTCTACTGCTTTCAGGTGCTGCAGCACTGTCCTACAGAGGTGTCCGTCAGGGAGGTGGAGGATTTTATTCCAGACCTATTGAATCTATGTGGGTTTTAGCCTGGTTCCAGTCACTTCAAATCCTGCAGTAAATGAGGGCAGCTCAGCGAGCCACCAGCTCAAGCTTCAGCCTCAGTTGTAGCATTTTAACAACCACAATGTGGAGAGAAAGATTTTATTTCACAGCTCTGTAAAATCATATTACTCTGAGAGGCCAAAGCAGAGTGAGGGAGTTCATACAATCACAGAGTCACGGAATGGCTTGGGTTGAAAGAGACCTCAGATGTCACCCAGCTCCAGCCTCTCCATGGGCAGAGTTGTGCCTCAGTTTCCCCATCTCTCAAATGGAGCTGATGCCATTTCTTTTCTCCAAACCAATGCCTGCAGGGCTGAACTGTAGTCTGAGATGCTCAGCCCTCGGTCAGCTGTGGAGCAAAGAGCAGAGCAGAGCTCTCAGTGCTGTCTGAAGCAGGGTAAAGTGGAGTCATTTCCTCTCATAATCTCATAGCGTTCTCTGGATTTTCCTCCTTGGCATCTCTGCATCTCCCAAATGCCTCACGATGCGGTCCAGACCTCGCCAAGGCTGGTAGGCAACACCTGCCCACGACAGTATATTCCTCTCCTGGCACTTCCCAGCCTCCCAGATCATATTTTTTTCATGCTTTGGATTTGTTCTCTTGCAGATTTACACACCCAGAGCAGACCAGTGGATTCTGTGTATCCCTCGTGCTTGAATTTGCTGTTTTTCTAACAGCTCTGAGATGCCACCTGACGCACACACCTTTTCTCCAACAGCCATCCACGTGCCTCCCCCCAAAAAACAAACACTGAATCACTGCTAATTGAAAATAAATTGAGTTTGAAAAAGACAGGAGACATCTGCATATGATGTTGTTTTATTATTACAATTAGGCAAATGAGGTTTTCAAGCAAACTTGAAATAAATTTGGGAGAATTTATGCCAGCATTAAGTCAAACATAATAAAAAGCCTTTAGCAGGGTTGGGTTGGGATTTTTTGGGCTTTTTTGCAGCAAAGGAAATCCGTTTAGTGTTTTATTCGGACAGGAATGGTTGAGTGAGGTGATTTCTTCAGGCATTCGAAGAATTCAAATGCCCCTTAGGAAGCTGGGGTTGGCTGGGGAAAATGATGAGCATTTTGCTGTGCTCGTGGCTTTTTGGGAAAGAAAGCCCAGATGCAGGAAGCTTAAACTTCCTGCCTAAATTCCCTATTTGTTTGAGACTCAGCCACTCAAACAGCTTCAGGAAAGTGCTACAGAGGGAGCTATGGAGAGAGTCAGTCCATAAGGAATACCGGGCATAAGGACTTGTTGGGAATTGAGTGGGGCTGAATGAAGGCTGCAAATGTTTATAGGGAACTGGAGTTATTCTGTGAAATTGTCCCTCAAGGGCTGGAAACTTGCAAATGCTGGTAGGAATTTAAAGCAAGAGCACCTCCCAGCCAAAACTCGTGCATGCACACACACACAGAGAAACTCCAAATAAAATCAGAGACAAACTCCAGATATTTGGCAGATCTCTGTGTAAATACTGTAAAACCGTGTTAAATTTTATTATAAATTATCTCCCTGCGGTAGCATTTGTACTTTCCCATTCTGCATTACAGCCAGGGCCACACACAGTCCCAGGATCGTGCTGGAGACCCTGGAGAGCTGCTGAGATTCCCAGGACAGATCAGGTCTGCTTTCCATACACAAACCACCAGGACCGCTCCAAAATCAGGTGTCAGGGGTTAACAGGAGCCAGGCGCTCTGCCCCGTGTCTGCTGCATGTCAGCAAAGAAGCCTTGGCTTTGTCAGAGCCCGGATCTTTATTGTTGTTGATGTCTGGAGAGGCCTTGTGCTTGGAGAGGTTGCGGAAGGAGGGGGAATTCTGGGAATATCCATACCGCAGCCTGACAGCTCAGCATGGCCAATGTGACAAATGAAATCAGAGAATCACAGGGAATTGGGTTGGAAGGGACCTTAAGGACCATCCAGTGCCACCCCTGCCGTGGCCAGGGACACCTTCCACTGTCCCAGGGTGTTCCAAACCCTGTCCAACCTGGCCTCGGATGCTTCTGATGCCTGAACAGGGCTTACCTGAAACAGGGGCCAGACAAAGTTAGGAGAATAAAAAGCAGATTAATTTATTAAAGGCCTTTAGGTACATTCAGAGCAGATAGAGCCTACTCGAGAGGCCACACCCAAAATGAACAGCGAGTCATGAGTTCTTCACATTTGATCAGTTCTGTCCATTAACATATTGGGCCTCAATTCTCCAATTACACCTTCAGGTGATGATGTCAACCACCCCAAGCTTGCTCCCCACAGTTCACTGTTATTTAGATATTTTGGGGCTCTGAGGCAGCGAAGTGTCCTTGGATTTTCCAACTGAGAGGAATTGTTCTGTGTGAAATGCTGTGAACAGAGGTTTTTAGCACTTTATATGGAGCCTAGAGCTACACACCAAAACTACAGATACATGAAAAATAGAAGTTAAGAATCCTTACGGCATCAATGTCAGGGAGACAGTTATCTTCACATGGAAAAACCTCATAAAAATGTTTAAAAATTAAAGAAAGATGGACACATTCAAATAACAAACAAGCCACCTGCTTGTAGCCACAGCAGAACTTGCCAGGCTGCATTTCCCAGCTCACTCACACCTGTACTTGCAGCTACAACTTTCAGGAAAAACAGACCAAAGATGCAGAGCAGGGAATAGCTCCGGATGCTCTGCCAGGGCTGTCTCTCCCAACACCTGTCCTGTGAGGAGGTCACAGATATCCTGCCAGGCCAGATTTCGTGCCACCTCACACAGTTTCCTTGATCTGTTTTTGATGGGGACTTGAACTGATCATCCCTTGAATGTTCCTCTTTCCATCCAGCAAAAGGATCAAGGCTTGGTTGGACACAGGTGGATCTCCCTTCAAGCCAGATGAATCTTCAGCAGAAGTACCCCAGGGCTGTCTAGGAACAAAAAAAGAGAAAAAAAAGAAAGGACAGAGCACAAAGAGGGACAGGAAAGGTTTGGGAAGGAGAAGGGAGAGGGCACATTTTATTATGGTAGAAGAAAGGCAGAGTCAGAATGACACTGCAGAGGAAAAGCATCGAATGAGGAGAGGTTTGAGCTTAGCTCTGCTGCTGTCAGGAAACCTTGAGCTGTGCTGGAAGGAGGTGTTAGAGGACTCCACAGCTCGTGAGCAGCAAATCCTGATGTTTTCTATCCATTATTTCACTTCAGCTTTGTCCTGGAGACTCTGAGTGCATAAATATCGTAACCAAGGCATGATGCTCCTCATCAACAACATCTCTACTGTCCACACTGTAAAAGTAGACAGGAAAAGTTTCATATCTAAGACAAACATCACAGTTAAGCTATTTCTGGCCTAACTAAGCTGTGACTACACCAAGCACTGAGCACAGGCTAAACCCTTGGCAATGGCTCTGTGTCCAGACAGGATTTTCCTGAACCCCACCCCAGCCCAGCTCAGGGTCTGTCCCATCAGGAAAACCCTGCGATGTGGGCACAAAGAGAGCTCAGCTGTGTGGCCGCAAGGTATGAAGTGCCAGACGGCCTCAGGATCAGAGAAGTGCCCCGGATGGTTTTGTTTCCAGTTTCTCACAGAATCACAGAATCACCAGGTTGGAAGAGACCTTCAAGGTCATCGAGTCCAACCCATGTCCCAACCCTCAACTAAACTAAACCATGGCACCGAGTGCCACATCCAATCTCCTTTTAAACACGTCCAGGGATGGTGATTCCACCACCTCCCCGGGTAGACCATTCCAATATTTTATCACTCTTTCTGTAAAAAACTTTTTTCTAATATCCAACTTATATTTTCCTTGGTGCAACTTAAGACTGTGTCCTCTTGTTCTGTCAGTTGTTGCCTGGATAAAGAGACCAACCCCCACCTCACTACAACCACCTTTCAAGACCACCTTTCTCTGTGAGCTCTGCAGCCCCAGAGCTCCTCATTACCCACCCTCACCCCCAGCACTGCGTTCCCCTCTGTTCCCCTCCTCGCAGGAGGCTGCTGCGGCTCCGTTTGCTCCGCAGCCTGGTATTTGCAGAGGTTTTCCAGGAGGCAGATGTAATCTCTCTCCTGGCTTCCCAGGAGAGCTCCCAGCTAGCAGATCTGCGCCGAGGCCACAACACAGACCTTTTGCTACCTTTATCTACCCAAACAGAATTTATGAGCAGAGAGAAAGTCAGAGACCACCTTATTCTTTAGCCTGAGGTCGCAGGAGTCTGGTTTCCTGCAGCTTGGTCATATGAGACTGAAACTGTGGCAGCCTCACAGCTAAGAGGGTTTTGCTGCAGCCTTAAAATAGAAAAATAAGGAAAAAAAAAAAAAGCTGGATTGTTATTGTTTGGGGGAAAAAAAGGAAAGCAACTTTCTGTCATTTTGACAAGGTCACATGACGGAGGCCCCTGAAAAATATTCGCAAAGTTGCAGCAAGCAAAGCTTCCAAGTGACAAAGCCATAGCAACCCGTGCCAGAGACCAAAGGCTATGATCAATGTTTGCAATTAAAATCTCCTTTGTTTCGTGCTATTCACACACAGCAACCCTTACATTTTGGCCATCGGAGCGTACTCCATGAAATGTTGAGCCGGGGCTTTGTTCTGTGCCCTGTTCATTCTCTTTAGGCAGGAAACAAGAGCCATCCCAGCCAGACAATTGTCTGAACCCTGCTGGCTTTTGTTTTTCAGCAGCAGCAGTGAACACGAGGTCCCCCCCTCGCCTTTATTTTTTAATTCCCCACAATACACCCTTCAAAACTAAATTAGCAATGTATACTCTAATTGTGTTTTCAGAGGCGCAACAATGCGGGCGCAGGGAGAGAACAATGCAGAGGCTTGTTATTAAGGGAAAAAAAATAATTAAAATCTCAACAGAGATGATGCTTGGGTTGGACAAGAAAAAAGAAAAAGAAAAAAAGGAGTTTGAGCACATTTTTATTTCCATGCCTGCCTTTTGTAGGAGCTTTGCCTAATAACAGGTTGGTTTGATTTAAACACAAACAAACAAGGAGTGTTCTCCCAGAGTTTCTCTTTGGAAACTGTACCAGGCAGAGCCCCTCAGCTTGGGGCAGAACTGCCCCAATCAGCTCTAGGGTGGGGCAGCTAAAATCCCTCTATCTTCATGATGATCTGCCCTTCCTCTCTCACACCCCACGGGAAGGACCTCCAGTGCTGCAGAACAACTCTGTCAGTTTGAACCTTAAGATCTGGTAGAAATGTAAAGCTATTATCTCCTAGCAAATACATCATCCTCCCGAAAGAGAGTAAAAGGAAAGGAGAGTCTGGGGAATTAGGGACAAATCAGCCTGACTTCAGTGCTCAGAAAAATCTTGGAGTGAAGAGTCAAGCAATCTGTCTCTTAACACCTAGAAAATGGCGAGGGGATAAGTAGCATCCGGCCTCAATTTCCAAGGAACAAACCACATCCAACCACCCTAATTTCCTCCTGTGACAGTGTAATGATCCTCACGGGTCAGGGGAGCAGCAGCAGATGTGAGACAGCTTAACCTCAGCAAAGCTCTTGACATGATCACGCAACATCCTCTCCATCAATAAATGCCTCAGCTACTCGATCACCCCAAACCGGCAATTGGTGTCATCAAAAATCAGCCAGAAAAATTGGGGGAGTGGGCAAAAGGTCCATTTGGGGTTCCCTCTCTACCACACTTCATCTTGTTGTGTCAAATACCTTGGGGAGCTGCCAGGGGGAGCAGGATGAGGAAGAGGAAGAGAGAAAAAGAGAGGAAGAGAAAAGAGAGGAAGAGGAAAGGAAGGAATGGTGCGGAAGGAAGGAATGGTGCGGAAGGAAGGAATGGTGCGGAAGGAAGGAATGGTGCGGAAGGAAGGAAGGAAGGAAGGAAGGAAGGAAGGAAGGAAGGAAGGAAGGAAGGAAGGAAGGAAGGAAGGAAGGAAAAGGAAGAAAAGGAAGAAAAGGAAGAAAAGGAAGGAAGGAAGGAAGGAAGGAAGAAAGGAAGAAAGGAAGAAAGGAAGAAAAGGAAGGAAGAAAAGAAAGGAAGGAAGGAAGGAAGGAAGGAAGGAAGGAAGGAAGGAAGGAAGGAAGGAAGGAAGGAAGGAAGGAAGGAAGGAAGGAAGGAAGGAAGGAAGGAAGGAAGGAAGGAAGGAAGGAAGGAAGGAAGGAAGGAAGGAAGAAAGGAAGAAAGAAAGAAAGAAAGAAAGAAAGAAAGAAAGAAAGAAAGAAAGAAAGAAAGAAAGAAAGAAAGAAAGAAAGAAAGAAAGAAAGAAAGAAAGAAAGAAAGAAAGAAAAAAGGAGTTGGAGACCTGGTTGGAGTCTGGAGCACAGCCAGCATGAGGAAAAGAGGTTGGAGCTGATGACCCCACCAGTCCCTTCTGACCTTGACCATCCTGTAATTCCCTGGAGGACATGGCAGACCAGTGGTCAGAAACACTGACCATTTAATGTTCATTTCCCCAGAGTGCAGGTGGTGAGATGCAAATGCTCAAAGGCATCTCCAAAGCACCAAAAATACCCCCAAAACCATGTCCATGTCTCCTCTGACACCTGCAGGTCTTTCTGTTGAAGTGATGGGATGGATCTGCAGACCCTGGTGGGGAGGCAGAACTGATCCTGACTTTCTACTTGAAAGGAAAATGCAAATCATTGACTAAAAACACAATGCAGAATTCTGAAAGTTTTTCCAATCCCACACTGGCCTTGGGACTGATGGAAAAACATCATTGCTGGATTGGAAAATGAAAAAAAATAAGGGATGAAAGAAAATATTTCACATCTGGCTTCAAGACACATTTAAAAATAAAGTTTGAACCCCCAGACATTGAGATTGAAGTAAAATACCAACTCCCTTCCCTCCTGCACTCAAATTGGGAGATATTGATGGCTTAAAGACCTTGTCTTAATTTTCTCCATGACTAATCTATTCAGTTTTCACTTAAGGAACCCTCTGTGGTATAATGAGACAGCTGTTGCCTTCTATCCCTCCCCCAACTCCCCCAGCTAGGAAATTAAATTTAAAACCACTGCTTTAAATAGGCCTGGCACTGTCTCATCTCCTCTTGAGCTGCTCTGGGAGCTTCTTATCCATAAGTGCAGGTGTCAGGTCAATCAAAATTCACCCAGCTCTTCAGGCCTGCCCAAGTCAGTGATTTGTAAAGAAATGGAGACATAAAACTTCTAGATCTCACCCCTGTGGGCTGTGCATTGAGTTGGGTTTATTGGTTGTTTATTTGTTTGTTTGTTTCTAAGTGGTAGATGAGTTTGCTTTGGGGTTTTAAGGGAGTTTATAGGATTCTAGATGAGGTTATATCAGAATAGAGATAAGGAAAGGGGTTTTTTTTATGATGAAGGACCCTAAAGGTCATCTAATTCCAACCCCTCTGCCATGGGTAAACTTCTACTAAACCATTTTTCTCAAATCCCATCGTGCCTGGCCCTAAACTCTTCCAGGGATGGGACACAGCCACAGCTGGGAGTCACGAAATTCCCTCTGCTTGGTTACACCAAACTGCTCTGGACTAAAACCTCGTGTTTATTGCTGTCCCCCACGGTGGGATCTGCTGGCTCAGAGTGGACACTCAGTGTCCCAGGGCCACCAGAGAGGGTGGCAGACCATCCTCACCCTGCAGGTTTGGAGACCTGGCCTCAAAAAAGCGCTTCAGTCAGAAGTGCCTTGGCAATGGCTCCACTAATGACTCTGCTCCAGACAGAAAATGAGAGGCATTCGAATGTAACATGGGGAAATATTCCTTTGCTTCTCATTTCGATGCTGTGATTGGGAGAAAATCACGTGAGCAATGACAGAGTTTCTGCAGACTTCACCTTTTGTGTGAACAATGTGGTTTAGACTCTCACCTGGGCCCCCCTTTCATGCTGCTCCCCTCTATTCCTTGTGCATTTCCCTTCTCTCACTTATTTTTAACTCCCTTTGATCTCCCCGCAGTGTTTCGTAGCCTGTTTAGCTCCGTTCTCCACTTGAGCCAAACCAGTCCCATTAAAAGAAATTTTGCTTAAAGGAAAGAAATACAGAGCACAGGGGAATGGCACTGTCACAATCTGTCCCTAAATTTCCGAGGGGTTGGCTGGAGAGTTTTTGGGTCAAGGAGCCACCCTTTTTCTGGGATAATTCACACCCATTCACATCCCATAGTTACCTATTTTACCCTAAGAAGTTCAGAGCATCTTCTGTAGGATTCCTCACCTGTCAGATTCTCCCAATAACTCTGGCAGCACCAGAGACTGCTTCAGGGACCTCAGGCAGCCGGAAAATCCACTCTCCCAGAATAAAACATTGTGGGAAAAAACTTAAAATAGACTTTTCACTGATTTTTTTGACCTCTCATCTAACTATATTACACCAAAAAGGGACCCAAAGTAAGCCCAGCAGAGGCTCCAGCTCCATGGACAGCTATATTCCTAAGAAAAAACAGATATTACATTGCATATTTTACGCCATATTTTTATTGACCAAGTCCTTCCTTGTACCATATTTCTATGAAATATCCTTATGTCATATCTTTATGGAATATCCTCATCTCATTTCTTTTTATGGCATTTCCTTATGGCACATGGAAAGAATTGGCGAACATTACAGAACGTCTGGCGTTGCAATCACACAAATCACTGCAGCCATGATTTACCTGGAAGGTCACCACATCTGTAGAAGGACACAGGGGAGGTTTTGGGGGAAAATAAGAAGGATTAACTGCCTGAGAAATGTCTTCTGCAAATAAAGGCAATGAAATTACACTTTGGTATATTAGAAAGGGGAGGAAAGGGCAGAGACAGGAGGATGCACGTAAAATGAGGGAGGTAGGCTGAGAATGGCTCTCTCTGTCTCAAACGACAGGAATGAGACAGATATTCAATGCAAAGGAAATCTCTTGTCTTCCAAAGTGTAATTAGACTGAGGGACTCATTTCCATAAGATGTCAATGAGGCCAGGAACTCAGCCAGACGTGAGGATGGCTCGGACATTTACGAGGATAACCCGAACATCTGAAGTTGTAACAGCTGATGTAAAATAAAAAACTCTCAGGAGGGATCTAACGTCCTGCGTTTCAGACTTTAAATTAATCTCTTAGTTATTAGGAGGATACCTTTTTATGAGGAAACAAATTATTTTCCCTCTGTCTTGGAGTGTACCAACGCTTTTCTTTGAATGTTTAGCCAGTGACCACAGCCAGAATCAGTGTCCTGCACTGACAGCCCAGATCCCCACGTGCTGGGAGAGCCCCTGTGTGACAGGGGAGAAGATATCCCTTAATTATGTATATTTGGTGATCTAGCTCAGATGCCAAAGTGAGAGCAAAACACAAACTCTGCACAGGAAGGGAAAATCTTGCTGCTCCCAACTCTTGTTTTTTGTATCCTGGGGTTCTTCACACCTCAATTCTCCATTTGAACCCTTAGGGCTGGGCTGGAACAGCAAGGATGAATCTGTGCCCTCGAGGGACACTTCACCTTGGTTATTCTGCTGTCTCCCTCACTTTGGATACCCAGGAGCCCTCACTCCCTCAGTCCTTCCAGCCACGAGGAAACATCAACTCTCTTTGCCTTTATTCTGCTTCTGCATTTCCCTCCCCGGTGCTCTCTTTCCAATTTTAAAGGTTTATGGCTTGAGACAGAGCATTATTGGTGTGAACTGTGTGGATAAATCAGCCAGAGAGTTTGCACTAAACACAGGGATTTTACAGCCCTGGAGTCTGGAAGCCAATAGGTCTCATCGTGAAAATCTGCGCTGTGGTATGGAAATCAACCTCATCATTAAAATGTTTTAATCAGTTCACTCTCTCAAAGCTGGAGCAGGTCCTTTACCCTGTGATTGAGGTGGGTTTGTGGATGACATCCCTTCCTTGGCAGGAGGGAGCAGGAATGTTCGTGGGCTGGGGTTCGCCGCTGTTCCTCAGGTGATTTTGAACAGCGACATATCCCCTGGGATGAGAGCAATCTGTGGTGAGGCTGCTGTGGGTCCAAACATCTCCCACTCCAGGTTTTCGCATCCATCAAGCCTTGGCATTTCATCCCCCACATTTCCTCTGCCCAAGCTCTGTCTCCTCTTCATGTCCCTGAGAGCCTCACAGCACCAAGGAGCAATTTTTGATGAACTGCCCATTTCCCAGTGGAAAAGGCCAGGAGCGCACATCTTCGGTTGGATGATGGGGAATCTTTAGATGTATTCCAGTTTTAGAAAAATGAAAATGTCCTTTAGATCAGGGTAACTAATCCTGCTTATGCTGTAAAGCCCTGGATGAACAGTCGATTCTACTTTCTTGTCAGATCCTAATCTGACATGCTGATAATGAAGAAAGGGAGGAGAAATCACAGGGAGGAAATCAGGAAGAAAGCTGTGTCATCTGGGAGGGGTGGGGGATTTGCAGGGCAGGAGGGGAAGGGGGGAAAGGGAGGGAGTATGGACAAGCTTTAAAATTAAATTGAATATTAGGAGCTGGAAAATCTAATGGAGACAGGCTGCCCTGAAAGCGATATAGGCTGGAGATGGAGAGAGACAAAGAATGACAGCGGATCAGTTTAAGCATGAAAGAATAGAAAGGAAAAGAATAATAATGTTGGCTTGTAAAGCTGAAATCAGATTATGGTTTCCTCCAGTGAATTAACTCTCCCCTAATGTAGTGCAGGGGGCTTTGCAGGGCTAGCGTGATTTCCCTGTTGGGTGGCACTGGGACATTAAACTGAGATGTGTGTGTGTCTCATGATAACCCTGCCCATGTTAAACCTCTCAGAGAGCACCCGTGCACGAGGCTCGCTCTGTGTGAGAGGAAGATCCTAAGTGTGTTTGGGGTTTGGAGGAGCCCACACAGTGAAATGGATGCCTGTGTTCGTGTGAGGGTGCAACATGAAATCTCGCCGTGTGTTTGTGTCAGCCAGAGTCACCCTAAAATCCTGGACCCTCTCCTCAGGATGGGGCTGACTGGGGAGCCCAAGACTCCAGAAGCTGCTGGTCCCCTCCCCAGGGGTGATGACCCAGCGCTGGGATGGAGGAGGCAGCTGGAGATCAAGAGGAAGGTGTGGGATCTTACAGCTCTGGTGTCCCTCGATGGACTGGGCACAGCTGCAGATGTTGTGGGGACATTGAAGAATCCAGTTTACAGCGACAGCATCCTCTCCTTCATGGAGATTTGGCTGGGGAAGAGGAGCCTGGATGGGAGCCAAAATGATTTTTTTCTCCATGTTATCCACAAGTCACAGAACCGTCAGAGTCTGGCCTTCAGGTTCTTGTTTCTCCAGCTCTCTAGGATCTCAGATCAGGATAAAAGTGGGATGAAGTCCAGCTCAATAGGCAGCTTTCCCTCTCTGCCTCCTGCCAAATCTTCTCATTTGTTTCCTCGTGGCCAAGCTGTAGCCTGTTAATCCTGCCCAGGCAGGATTAGCTTAATTTGAGATTATCAGTGCAAACACCTGAGCTCTCCCAGTGGTTATTTGGTACAAGGGGGAATGTAGAAGCTTTCATCTTCATGAGAGCTGCTAGGATCCCTCTCCTTGGTGCTCCCACAACATCAGGTGTGAATAAAAAACTATTAATCAAAGAGGAAAAGAGGAGAGGGGGTCATGGGACTCAGGGAAAAGTAAATACAGGGGTGTCCAAACGGCTGGAATGAGGTCTCCCTAAGGAATAAGAGTATAATCTAGGATGCTGCAGAGATGGCTGGGAAGGTAGGAGATGGAATTTGTAAAATTGTGAGTGCCAAGGAAAGGATGAGTGGTTGCTCATGGCCTTTTCCAGCAGGAACTTGGGGGTCCCAGAGAAGGCACAATCAAGGTGTGGAATTTCTATAGAATTGGTGCTCAAAGTTAGCGAGGGTTCAGGGAAGAGCAGAGTAGTTCAAAGAAAAATCCAGCCAGTGTTATTAAATTCAGAGAGAACATATGGAAGTCCCTGAGTCTCCAATGGCTGGAGGCAGGGAAAGTACCAGGGAGGAAACTCCACAAACCATCTCCTTGTCCTCATGCATTATTCATTGCCTGTAGCTACTTTTGGAGACAGCCAGTTAGGAGCAACAACCCATGGAGCTGCTCTGCCGTGGGCAGGGACACCTTCCACCATCCCAGGGTTCTCCAAGCTCAATCCAGCCTGCTCTAGAACACTTCCAGGGATGGGGCAGCTTCTCTGGGCACCCTGTGCCAGGGCCTCACCACCCTCACAGGGAAGAATTTCTTCCTAATATCTAAATCTAAATCTCTCATTTTTTAGTTCAAAACCGTTCCCCTTTGTCCTATCACTACCTACTCATGTAGAAAGTCTCTCTCCCTCTTTTTTACAATCCCCCTTCAAGTACTGAAAGGATAAACCCCGGATGTCTGAGAAGGGTTAAAATCACAGCTTTTCTTTGTTAGGTCGAGCCTGACTGAGCCTGAGAGGTGTGACAGCACTTGAAACCAGAGCAAGGCTTGGCTTTTCCCCACAATAACACAGATTCTGGATGGCACAGAGAAGATTTGACTCTTGCCGTGGGGTTTTTGTGCTTTCTTTGTGGCCCCCGTCCCCACACTAACACAGATTCTGGATGGCAGAGAGAAGATGTGACTCTTGTAGTGGGGTTTTTGTGCCTTCTTTGTGGCTCCTATCTTCTCTGTATTCAAGAAGTGTGCTTCTGATAAGGGCAGGCCCATCCATCCCTCGGTGACTCCTTGTTGTGACTCAGTGACACACCCAATCCAACTTTCTCCAGCAGCTGCTGGACAGAATGCCCGAGAAATTCATCGTCCTCTGCAGCAGCCCTGGGATAATTAACCCTGTCATTTGTGCTTATATGGAGTGCTTTGTTCCACCAGGCTTTGGGATTGCTTCTTTCTGGTCATTTCCTCCCAGATCCCTCTATCTGCTGGGAAACAAAGTGATAAATGACTCCCTGCTAACCACTCTCTCTGCATTTCTGCAGCACCTTGCGGAAAAGTTATCACTGGAGGAGCTGCAGATGATGCTGAACTTCAATTAGGCCTCAAATTAGTTGTGCAGGGTGACATTTTCCAATCATGCAACATTAGCATCCTCCCTAATTATGAAAATGTAAAGCTAACTTCTGTTTCATAATAAATTAGGCTTGCTCTCCCTATCTAAAACACACAAGCCCTCACGCAGCACAACCTCCACCAGGGCTTCTCCTCCTGTTTTGCTGATGATCAGGGACAGACTAAACCACAGTGACCTCCCTGTCCTCTAAAGGTCAGGAACGGTGTCTGAGAAGTGGGCAGGGGAAGGGAAATCTGCAAGAAAGTGGAAAAAGACACTGAAGGAATGGGGCTTTTTCAGTGCTGGGGTGTTCTCACATCAATCAGCATCTTCCTCCAAGCAGGAGGGAGAAGCGGCAGGAGGAATCATCCCATCCTCTCCCTTTTCTGTTTAGCTTCTGCAACTCTGGTTTGCTCAACCCTCTCGTCCAGCCCTGGGAGAGTTGTTGGAGCCTCCCTTCTGTTGTTGGAAAATATACCAGTTACAAAATTTTGTATAACTTTAGTCAAAGGCTTTGTTCGTCTTTAATGTGGGAAAAGGAATTTCAAATTTCTTTCCAGGGCATTGTTCTACCAGGTGAGGTCTGATGAACTCAACATTTCAACAGACTGAAAGCAGCCCAAAAGGTAAAGGGCCATGAATGGAACATCAGCTCCAAACCTCAGCCCTGGTGGGTCAGAGACACCTGGGCCAGGAAAAGAGAGATAACAAAGAAGATCTAATTTACATTGGAGGTGAGGAGATTCGGATCCAATAGAAAACTGAACACTGAGGGTTGCTCAGCTCTGGACCAATGAACTTTGAGACAATGCATCTCTATGGGTTTTGACTGTATAAAGTTTGGGGGAAAATCCTGTAAAATCAGTGTGTCACGGAATGATTATCTCTGCACACCCAGGCTGTGTGTGGATGAGATGATTTCTGTGGCACACCCTGGCCAGAACAACATCCTGGCCAGATAATAAAGTAATGCCTTGACTCTCTAATATTAAAAATGTTGCTGGAGGGTTTTTGTTTTTCCCACGGTTTTGGTGACACCATCACAGTGTTGGCAATTCCATACAGGAAGAAGATTCCAGTTATGCTACCACACACCTGATCCTATTTATTCCCAACAAAACCAGGCAGAGCATGCAGGTGGAAGGACATAAGGGGAAAAAAAAAAAAAAAGAAGGTGCAACCAGAACAAGCTCTAGTATCAGAGAACAGTTTGTGTAAACACCACAATTACTGAGGAATAGGAAAAAAAAGTCAGATTTTTTTTTGTACAGTCAGAAGAATCAGAAGAAAGGTCCTTTTTGGAGCCTTTCCACAATGGTTGGGGAATACATCTCTATTTAAGAAACCACTTAGAGCTGCCTCGTTGTGGTTTATGCTGGAAAAAGGATCAGGAGCTGTGTGGCTCTTGCCAAATAAGTTTTGCAGCACTGTTGTGTTTCCCGGAGACCATTGCTGAAGGTAAGTGAAGTCACCTTTGTGCAAGGTCTGAGCCACAGATCTTCCACCCCTCCACACCTCCCAAACTATTCCCTGTCTCTAAAAATAATGGGGCTGCTAGAAACAGCTGGGTGCTCATCCTGGCTGAGTTTAGTAGGTTCAAGTAACGCCGAAGATTCCTGAAAAACAAAGCAGCCAATTATTGCATCTCTGCATCAGAAGGAGCTGGGAGCTGCAGAGAGAGGCTGACAGGCAGCTAAATAACAGACTAACAAGCAGGATGGCTGGAATCTGTCACAGCACTAATGAAGGTCAGGATAAGACACCTGCATATTTTAAAGAGTGAGATGTGTGCTTCTGAAGATGCCCAGATGTGACATTTAAAGGCAGAGATCATAAACTAAGTGCAATCACTGCTGAGA
Organism: Acanthornis magna; assembly: GCA_036785705.1. NCBI lineage: Eukaryota > Metazoa > Chordata > Aves > Passeriformes > Acanthizidae > Acanthornis > Acanthornis magna. The sequence continues at coordinate 216,665 of JAWUZG010000001.1, forward strand.
ACTGGGGCCTGGGAGAGCACGGGATACAGGATAAGAGAATTAAAAACAGTTTAAGAACTCTAAGTGGAGAAGGCTTGGAGTCTGTGGGGAAGCTGGAGATCCAGTAGCTGCTGGAGTGAGATTAATCCAAGGGAGAAGCCGATCCTGCTGTGTAGAAGCCCCCAAAATGTGGTAGAAATTTTCCAAAAACTGGAGAAAGAGAGCACTCAGCTTGCCATGCAGGCAGAGGGGAGCAGCTGAAGCAGAGGAGGGGATTTGCAGCATCTTTCTCTACAGAGTAACCTAATTCACCATGAGAACACTGCAGAGGCACTTAAATAGGGCAAGGGAAAGCACTGTGTAAGCAAACTCACTGCAAAGCCCAGGGAATGCTGGAAAGCACAGACACAGAGAGTGGGCTGCAGACTGCAGCTCCTCTGCTTTCAGCTGCAGTTCTCATTTGAAGGCGCATTTATTGCTGCAAAAGAAAAAAAAAACCAAAAAAAAAAAAAAAAACCACCCCTAGAAAATCAGGCTAGTTTCGTTCAATAATCAGTTAAAAGCTAAGCCTCCCCCCTAGGAGCCCAGGATGTGAAAAGGGCAATGTCCTCCCCAAAACTACCTGAAAAAGTCCTAGAAATGCTGTTGGGCAAATCCTGCGGTCCTTGAGGTTTTGAATATTCAATTCCCAGCACGGCCACAGCTCTCAGAGCTCCTTCTCAATCCCATGTGCTACATACAAATAAAAACCCACCAGTATCACAATAATGCAATAATAAAGCAAAAAATTATTGGCACTCGATGGAAGATCAGCTCCCTTCAGACAGCAGGATGTTTCCTCTTCCTGTTCCTTTCCCATGCTCTGAAATAATCTGATTTTTATCTGCCACAGTGCTTTTTTTTTTTAAATTTTTTTTTCTCTCCCAATCAATTCAATTGCTGCAGCAAGCCCAACAAGCATTTTGAATAATGAGTTTGTTTTCGGGGTTGAAGGGTTTTGCTTGCTCATCCTGGCTTTGGAGAGAGCTGCCTTTGTGTTCGCAATGCCAAGAGGGAGCTGGAGCTGCAAAGCACGCGAGGAAGGATCAATACTTTAAATGCATTAACACTGGTGAGTTCCAAATGAAGTTAGTGGCTGCTGAGCATCACTGATTTCACAGTAAGTCTCAGTTCAGTTGGTTAATTTTTCTGGAGGATCAATGCCACAGCTGATGGTTACTGAAGTTTCTTCCTTCGCCAGGCGCAAGGGGGTTTTGAAATGAGCTCTACAGGGGATCACAAACCAACTCGTCCGTGTAAATAAGAGGAGCACGGGTAATTCTCTTAATCTGTCAAGACCAGCACGGCAAAGACATGAATCATAAAATCTGAACTAAACCAGCTTCGAGTTTTGGATCTAAATTTCACAGCTCCTCTCATTGTACGGGGTCAGTCAAAACCGCTGGGTCTGACCTCACCAGAGCTCTTGGGGAAAATGGACTTGAAAGCCACGACTTCCACCCAAACAGAATGCAAATTTTGTGTACAGTTCTTGCAATATTGGGTCATTCAGGATCCTAAACTTTTAGGCAATCTCATGGATATACTGTAAAATGATGTCTTTATATGTATTGATCTTTCTTTTCTTCACTGGGTCAAGTTTCCCTCACAGAATTAAGCTGTCCACGCACAGAGGATGATTCCCAGTCCAAGAAAGATGGATACACGAGTGGAAGAGTGCAGACAATGGTTTAAGAGGAGATTTTATGTTGGGAAGGGGAACAGACCCAAGGTCTGGAGGGAAAGAAGAGGCAACAAAGCAACCAAATGGAGAAACTTTGTCTGGTGGGACAGAAACCTGGGGAAGCACCAGTGGGGAAAAGGCAGAAGAGAAGAATCCATTCCTTTTTAGGGATATTTATGCATGTCAGCAAAATAAACTCACCAGTCAAGGCTCAAAGAGCCCAGGAACTCAGTGTGATGAGTTGCATGTGGAGCTATGTGGTAATTAAGCTAATTTAGGCTTCCAGAAGGAGGGGTGAACTCCAGTCCTCCCAGTTTAGCCATGAGGGCTCCAGCAAAGCTCTACATTTATCGTGGATTTGAGACTCAGTCATTTAAAGGACAGGAATGCTCAGCACAGAATTCCAGCTGAATTTAGGGCCTCAAAGACATCACTCTGTACCTGCCATACCTCCCCTTTTAGGTACCTGAAGAACTTTTCATATCACTTTTCAGACCTAAAGAACTTTTCATATCACTTTTCAGACCACAGTACCAATGGAAATGTCCACCCACAGCTGACCTACATACAGAGCCTTATCTTTGTTCTGATTTGATATTTTTTGCCTTATTTTTTTTTTTTGCTGATTGTCACAACTTCAAGAAGGCAAAATTCCTACCTTTACCTGGAGGCAATTGCTACCTTGCTGCAGCCTTTGTATCATTACCCTGTCATAAAAATCCATCTTCACTTGTTCTTTGTAAGCTTTGTTGTGTATTCCCTATCCCTGGAAGGGTTCCAGGCCAGGCTGGACAGGGCTTGGAGCAACCTGGGGTAGTGGAAAGTGTCCCTACCCCTGGCAGGGGTGGAACTGCATGATCTTGAGGGTCCCTTCCAACCCAAACCATTCTGTGATTCCGTGATTTCCAAATCCAACGCATAACAAAAGTTATGGGGCAGAATCCTTAAAAAAAAAAAAAAAATGAAATAATAACTGAGCTTTCCATACTTTGGTTTGCTGGAAATGGCATTCCAAGCATTTTCTTCCCCACTGCATGAAGGCTTGGAACATTTTTTCTTCCTTTTGAAGACAAGAATCACAAGTAATCTTGTGATCCCCGTAAAGGTGGTGGATCTTTAAATAGAGTTGCTTGATGTACTTGAAATTTCTTGACTAAAACAAAAAGGAAAAAAAAAGGTAGAGACATTTTCATGCATATTTTCACCAAAAAAACCCCAAACCACCAACCAAAACCAACACATCTTTTATTTTGGGATAGGTGGCCTTAGCTTAAAAAAAAAGGATAATGAGACTTGTGCTAAAATTGGAGAGCTGTCAACACTGTGCGTTCTTGCTATACATTAAAAGTCACTCAGAAAGGAGCAGGAACTCAGGCTATTTTCATGTACGCACAGAACAGGTGGGGAATTTGCAAATTGCTGACAACATTTTCAAATATGACAAATAAAAAAAAAAGGCAACAGAAAACTTTGCCCCCCCTAAAAAAAAAAAGTTTACATTTGTCCTTCCTTCATTTCCAGAAACTGGGGATTATATGTTAGCTTATTGTTCTCTGGGACTGATATTAGAAGATTTTCAGTCTAGAAGGGAAAATATGTTGTGTTGCAATCATCATCGGGGTACTAAAGCCTTTACTCATAGATCCACAGGACCATAGAATGATTTGGATTAGAAAAGATCTTTAAAGTTCATCCAGTTCCAACCCCCTGCCATGGACAGGGCACCTTCCACCATCCCAGGTTGCTCCAAGCCCTGTCCAGCCTGGCCTGGAACACTTCCAGGGATGGGACAGCTACACTTTCATGGACCATCTGTGCCTCCATCATGACCCCATGAGGGATTCTGTTGACTGAATATTTCCTTCCACGTGACGGGAAGACTTTGGAGTTGAAACTCACGAAACAATTTTCCCAGACAGTAAAATCCTTCCCAAAGCTCATTAGCTGGACGTAGGCTGCACTGAGGACAGAGATGTGTCAGGTTGTTCAATCTCTCCCCTGGTGTTGCAGACTGTAAATAAAGAAGACGACGACGAGGCAAAAGGTGGAGGGAGGAATACTCCTCCCCAAGCTCTCCTTTATTAGGGTAGAGGGTTCATGGTGTTCGGGAGGGAGAGCAGGGGAAGGAGGGCCATTGCTGTGGCGATGGTATGGCAGAATGGCACCGGCTGCTGGGGCGCAGCCGGTTAAATAGGGAAGGGAACGACCAATAAGGAAAGAGGGAGAGGGCGGGGACACGCATACATAAACCAATAAGAACATAAGAGGTTGGGATACAATTCAAATTATCCAATGGCATACATAACTGAACAGAAGGATCTGGAGGGATGGGCGGATCCGAAGCCCTGAGCACGCCTTACTCCACGCGCCCGGGGGACTGGACCCAGCTCCCAAGATGGGCGGAGCTGGCCTGGGAGGTGAGGGCATACCTAGAATCTCTCCCACCCAGGCGAGGCCCATTGGTCCAAAAGCATCGGCCTGGGAGGCAGAGGGGCGACCCGCCACACCCTGGATGGCCTTGTTCCCCACTGAGATGCACAAGGCTTTGGAGAAACCCATGGAAGTTCAGGTCCGGACGTTGACACCTCCTGGAAACAACAGCCACAGCCTGATTGTGCGGAGCCATGTCTGCTTTCATCACTTTGGAGCTCAGCACGTGGAGACCTCAGTGAATATCTCCCTTTTTACTTCTGTATTCTCTCTGCAATTGATGCAGAGGAATGAAAAGGAGCAGGTTTGCACCGGCAGGAAGAAAGCTGCAGGTGCTGGGAAGATAAGCACTGCAGGGTTTGAAAGGCTTTTAGGTGGCTTAACACTTGCTTAACCAGCTGTTAATTAAACAAAACATGCAGATAAGTTACAAAAGTGCCTCCAGTGCCCCCTAATGCTCTGCCTGACTGTTGGTACAGCCTGAATTAGGGGACAGGACATTTTCAAAGGCCACAGAAGCAACTCTTTGATCCTCTGAGGTGCACCAGCCAAGTTCTCAACCTTGTTTGACCCCTTTTAATTAATAGTATCCAGCAGTATCATTGGGAAAAGTTGTTGGGGGATTTTTCTTGAAGAAACGCTCCATGAGTTATTTTTTGAGAGGAAACAAGGAGTCCTAATTTCTCTGGGGTAATTACTGCAAGACAGGCTGAGGCAGCGCAGTTAAAGTACATTTATTTCATCACAGGCACAATGCTAATTCAAAAACCTATTAAAAATGACAGAGACAGGAGGAGCTCAGCCTCCTCCATCCCTTCACAGTTTTATACTTCCTTAAATTCTCTCCCAAGTGTGTTGTATATTCTCCCTGAACTAGGCAGAATTTTGTATCCACACAGTCTGACCAATGCTGAAAAGTCTTTGCTCTTTATTCCCCAGGCCATCAGCAAGGGAACTGATGTCCATCTGTTTTCTGTGACAGGACAAGAGGAAACAGCCTCGAGCTGTGCCAGGGGAGGTTCAGGTTGGATATTAGGGAAAATTTCTTCACTGAAGGGTTACCAAGCTTTAGAACAGACTGCCTGGGGAAGTGGTGGAGTCACCATCCCCAGAAATGTTCAAAAATCCTGTGGATGTGACACTTGAGGATGTTGTTTCGTGGTGAATACAATGGTGGTGCTGGGTTGGACTTGATGACCTCAGAGGTTTTTTCCATCCTTAAAAATTCCATGCTTTAAACACCTGCTGAAATGAAGTAGTACCACAAAGTTAAGGCATGTAACTATTATGGATTTTAATTTCTTGAATGCTCTGCATGTATATAACAACCCTTTCTCCCTTTCCCTATGAGGAGCAGCACTGCTCCTCCTGGAGTAGGAATCCTCCACACACAATGTATTAATGCTTGTAAGGAAAACCAACTGATTCTACCCAGGATCAGCATCTGACAGAGAAACTAAATAGACCTCTTTAGCAACTGGATAGCCTTATATTTCAGTGGTATTGATCCACTGAAGTGTTATTTTGCCCATATTTCTGCCTGCAAAAATCTTTGATGCCATGCAAAATTACTCAGCAGACAGGGTGTGAATTACAGTCTATAGCCATTAGCAGACTGCTAAAAAAGATTTGTTTTAATGCTCTAAAAATGGCATGTGTGGTACTGATTCTATTCATATTAATGCAAATCTGGGGGGAAAAAAATGCTCTCTTTGTAGAATTTGTTTCTTCATGAGTAAGAATGACTTGAATCAAACCTCCAGCAGTAACTGCATGACTTACAGGACGTCCAGGGAAGTTGTGGCTGTCCCACCCCTGGAAATGTTCAAGGCCAGGCTGGATGGGGCTCTGAGCAGCCTGGGAGAGTGGAAGGTGTCCATGAATTGAAAAGGAAGAGAAAACCAGGGACAGAGGGGTTAGACCAATCAGTAGGATGGACAAAAGCACTTCCAAAAGAAACAAAGGAGTGTGGCAGGGAAGGGACAGTCCAGGAAGGTGCTGGGTGTGGCACCATTGTCTGGTTTTCACCTGGGCTCCGGTGCTGCCAGATAAGAACTGAGCAGTTTTGGTTAGATGCCATCTCAAAAAGGGCACAACGAAGAGCAAAATCCTAATTTCAAGAAGGAAATTTCATTAACTCTTTGCTCCATCCTCACTGTGGCAAAGTGCTGTGGGATTTTGGCTGGATCAGGAAGAGGGAACACAGCAAATCCCAGGCCAGTCTGGCCTCCGGGATGGGGGAACACAACCCTGCCCTCTTCAAAGCAGGGAGGACAAGAAGGGACATAAAAGCCCCACAGAAACCCCCAGGACGGGGTTCAACCTCTAGAAAAAGGCAAGCCCAGTGGCTCATTAAACAGGACCAGGCTGTGGGGTGCAAAAACCTTTCTGAAAAGCAGCAGCTCCCTTCCCACACCTGTGAACAGGGGCAATGGCGTTGACCTTCCTTTGGAAAAGCACACAGGGATTTAAGGATGGAAAGTGCTGCTTCAGCACTGTTATTTTTATTCAGAGGGAGTGCTTCAGAGGCAGAAGGGGTTTTAGTACTTTTAATTTATTTTTTTTTACGGCTGTTCATCCGAGAGCGCTAAGGGAATTCGGCTCTCATCCTCTCCAGGCTGTGTGAGGCAGCACATGTCACACCTGTGCCTCTGTGTCTCACCTGGCACTGCTCTGATTTTGGAGAGAACACACCTAAGGACAATGGGAACAGATTAGGAAAGGAGGAAGCTTTTGGGATGGTGCAATTTTACTCTGCTCTCTTTAAAGGGAGGAGAGCTTTCCTTAAAAGTGTTCAGAAAAATGAGCTGCTCCTCTGAGCCTCGGCAAGGTGTTCCTGGAGTCCTGGCCACTTTTCACTTTGGAGTTCTCTTCATTCTGTCCTTCCTGCCAAGGGTCAGGGACCAAAATGTTAGACTGAGACATCACAGGAGAGGCTGCTCCCTTCAAGTTCCCGTTTTATGCTGATTCAAAGATATGAATATTTTGTTTGGATAATTAGCTGCAACTTTTATCTGAACTGAGCCTCGAGCACTCCAGTATTTTTCCCATTTCTGCTATGGAGCCATGGGATTTATTCCTCCTATCGCCTGTTACAAATTCAGATCAGATAGCTGGGGTTTATCCTGACCTGACCTGACGTGAGTTCATCCTGATTTTGGCTCTACCCAGAGCCAGGAAAGCATCACAGGTAGAGAATACTCAGGCTAAATATGCAAGGTGCATCCTGCACAGGGAAAGCAATCCACTCCTTTAGCCTGAAACTGCTCTCTCCTCCCTATTTTAGATGATAGCCAAAGCCTGGATTGCTCTTTAAAATATTTAACTGGGGGAAATAATTTGCTTCCTTCAATCTGTTTATAGACAGAGAGGAATATTTTTTAATATTAGAGAAATCAGCACATTTTCCCCTGCAGCAGCTGCAGTTTGCTTTATATTAGAGAGAGATTGATAACTTTACAGAGCAGTGCTCACAGCCCTTCTCTGAAACCCTAAACACCCACTCGCTCCAGAGCCAGTCCCTGCAGAACGAGGGATGATTTACGAGGCTGGGGATGGCACAGGAATACTTCTGATTGTAACCAGGGTTTCCCTTCTCTCACTTGCAGGAGAGTGGAAAAGATGGGTCATGGAGGTTGACTGAGGGATGCATGAAAATTAATTCAGTTTTTGGACAAACTTTGGGAGTGTGACTTAATCCATTCGAACAGTCCCAAAATCTCAGGTGTTCTCTGATCACGTGAACCTTCTAGCTGCAACCAAGCCTGGTCCTCCAAAGCCACCTCGCTGCAAAAGGATCCATGCCAAGCCCTCAGGCCCGAGGAGGGACAGGATTTGGGCTGCCAGGCCATTCATCCTCCTCTTGCACGACGACGTTGGTTCATCAACCAAGTCAAATGCTCTGAGGGCATTGCTGGGAGGATAAATCCAAGTGGAAGGAGAGGACAGGGTGAACTGGCCCCTGTAAAGCTCCTGTTGATGTGAGCAGGAGCTAAAACACTCTGCAAAACACGTGGATTTGGGGAATCCCTGAAAAAAGGAGGGGATGTAACCCAGGCTGGCAACCTCATGGCATTGCTGGGACTGTCCATGGATTTGTAGAGGATAAATGAGCACTGGGGAGAAAGCTGGAGGGATTTTTGTGTCCAGAGCTGGTGATTCCAACTCGTTCTGTGGCACGAGGCTTCCTCCATACCTCCAACACTGCAGTGCTATGGAAGGGAGGGGAGGAGGGGGAAGAGGGAGAAAATGGAAAAAGAAACACAGCTCCCCGGGCTGGCATTTTAATATTGAAAGGCTGTGAAATCTAATAAGAGCTACAAGGGAGGGTGATGTGTATTTTCCTCGTGCTAGGATGAAATTGGGATTCAATAACTAAATGTGACAAAATATGCAATTTCCCATAGATTTCATGCAGCAGGGTGCTTCCTGTGTAATAACCTTAAACCAGGATTTTTTCCCTTAGCCCAAGGAAGATCTCTTGCCTCCATCTTATCTGAGTAATAGTTCACCCCCATGAAGTACAGGCTGCCACTTTAGCGGTACCTTATCTCTGCCTGTTGGCACATGACGAACAAAAGTTGAATTTTTCCCCCCTTTTCTTCCCCGTAAATGATATCTTCCTACTTCTTCCTGTGAGAAATAAGCCAGAGCTGTGAATCATGGGAGAAGAGTAATTCTTAGCTGGCCTTGGTCTCTTTTATGGTGCTGAGGTGTAAAGAGACTTTGAAATGTGTTTCATTAAGACCTCTTGGAGATGCCTTTTGGTTTTAAGGCCATATTGACCATGGCAGAGATGATGGGAAAACTGCAGCAAAGCTGCTCCCATCCCCTGGGATGAAACCCTGTCCTAAATGTGTTTTTCCAAGTGGGGTGACATGTTGGACATGGGCTCATGACCCCGATTCACGTGGTCTAACTTTGGAGCTGGATCTAATTCTGAGGTTGGCCTTGCTTTGAATGGGATGGGGTTGGACCAGGTGACCTTCAGAGCTCAGTTGCCACCTAAATTATTTTATGACTTCATGTATAGTTGTGCTTTAAAAGCCCTGGTTTGAAGGGTGAGCTGGAGGTGTGTGTAAATAAAGGGCACAGGGACATAATCACAAGTGCCCCAACGCCTGAATTTTCACCTCTTATTGCCTGTCAGATGAAATGGCTGTCCCTGGAACCCTCCCCTTCTCCAGTTTTGCAGAGTGAGCTTCTCCCATGGGCTGTTCACATGCCTGTAACTCCCCTTCACTGAAAAAAACCCCAAATTCTTGCTTAACCTCCTAACTGAGCTTTATTCCTACACGTGCCTCCATCAGGACGTGCGACACGTTAGCTCGGGTTGCTGCCCATTCCCAATCATCTGAGGCAGCCAAGTTAAAAGGGATTATTAATCAATAAACAATCTGGCTTTAATCAAACACGTTTTACTTTGCAGCCCAGGGAGGTGTGAGCTCACGGGCAGGAGGGCTCAGCAGCCCACGGGAACTTCTCGAGCTGCCCAACAACACTTTAATTACTTGGCATGGCGAAAGTAAGAGCACCCTTCCTGCCTCCAGCCCCAGCAGGCTCTAATTGCCAATCCAGGGATGCCAGGGTAGCTAAAAAATCCCTCCTCCCCTCTCTGCCCCAGGTACAGCGCCAGCGTCGCAGGGAATTAAATCCCCATCACCGCCAGGTTTGAGAGCCGCAGTAATAAAAATGTGCATAATGACACCCTCCCTCCTTCCTCGCCATCAAAAGGCTCTGTCTTTGTTATTGCAGGCAGTTTGATTTTGTCTTATCACTTTCCAGCTGGGCATGGGATGATTTTATTGGTGTGCACTGTTGCTCTGCCTGCCCTGGGGAGGCCGAGGTTTCGGTGGCGAGGCAGGTGAGCAGATTTTTTCAGCCGCCCTCCAGCCACGCTGCATTAAAAAAGAAAACCCACAAAAGCAGGGAGCTAATAAAGCAGCTCCAAAGGAAACCCTGCGTAATTAAAACCTCTGGTAACACCCGTCCAGCGTGAGAGAAGGGTCAGACTCGGAGCCGGCGTCTCTTTCCCGCTAATGTTGGACTCGAATTTCAGCGCGGGGTTTGAGTGTCGAAATTTAATGGCCCATCTGATTCAATGGAACTTATTGTCATTGCCAGTTAACTGGGGTTGATATCAAGATAACAGCTTATGAGCAGTTTCTGTGTGGTCCTGATCACTGGTATTGATTTCAATAAGGTGTGGGCTGGATCCTTGACACTCTAATTCCGAAATCGATGGAGCTGGGACGATTCACTCCGCCTCAGCGCCGGGGAAATCAGGTACATGCCTTTAACAATAAACCAGCCATTTAAATTATTTGTGCAGTCCTTTAGGGAGCTCTGTCAGGCAAAGCAGGGATCCCTGCAGATGTAAAGAATATGTGAGGCAGGGGAAAATATTGAGGTGTCTTGAGCAGAGGGATGGAAGGAAGGGAATCTACTGACTTTTACTCAAAGTGGTGTCCAGCGTGTTTGTGGAAGAGCAGTGAGTGTGAGCCAAGCAATCCCATCCTGGGGGATGTAAGCACCCAGACAGACCAACATTCCCATTTATTTGGGATGAGGATGTAGGGTCAAAGACAAAGTGGCTGTGAGTTCTGAGTCCTGGATGGTTATTCACAGCAAATTGGACCTAACGTTGATCCATCCCCATCCCAAACTTCCCCCAGAGTGCAGGGAATAAAGCAAAGATATTGAGGAGAGGGAAGAGCAGGTAAGAAAGGATCTGGAGGTGCACCTGCATTCCTGTTGGAGCACTGTGGAGAGGTGTAAACTGCAGCTGTGAGGAAAACACACAACTCCTCATCAAAGTGGAGCCCTGGGTGAACAGCACCAACCAAGAGTTCTCTCCACAAAGTCTAAAAATGCCCTTTTCCCTTTCATCAGATTCAGGAAAAAGCGTGGTGCCTCTAAAGGTGAGTCTGAGAGCCTGCTCTGTGGATAAGATGGAAGAAAATCTCATTTTGGTGTGATGCCCTGCTTAGGGCTGGAACTTGTTACTAGAGGATACCCATCCAGAACTCCCCAGAAATCGACTGTCTTATGATGATAATAATAATGAGAGTTGCAGCCAAATAAAGAGAAAAACCTGCACTGAAGGTGACTCTTTAATGTTTCCCCCCATTTTTAAGTTGATGAAGACTGATACACTGATTGCTGCAAGTCTCGGATGCACTCAAGAAACTCAAGCTCCAGCAAGTCCAGTGGGCTCAATAAGACCTCCAACCTCATTCCTCCTTGCATTTAAGCGCTGGACTTTTCTTGCCAGCAGGGAAGCCACACCCAGATCCTGCAGGCAGTATTGCTCCTTGACCCTCCTTAACTCCTTGTGGACTTACAGACACCAGAGGTGAACCATCCCAGGGCACAGTTCCTCTAAGGGGATGTCGTAAATGTTATCAGCTCTGGTACCCTGCCGCATCTCTCGGTACCATAAGGCTGATTTTACTCTGCCACTCTTTCTCAACATCAAGAATCTTCATTAGATTCATTTGGGAGATGAATTTAAAAACAAAGGACAGCAGATTTTCATGGGTTTAGCTGGTCTTGAATCACAGAGATTTGTCAGAGTTTGGTCCATTTCTCCCAGCTCTGGACATGGAGAAGATACTGCCATGCCTCTGGCAGTGCTGTAGCCTAGTAAATAAAGCTGCATTTCCCTGATTTTTGCTTTTTTCTCTTCTTCTCTCAAGAGAACTTAAAATAGCTCAGATTATGTGTCCCACACTGGTGCTGGGGTCAGTATTGATTTCTACAGGTGGGAGATAATAATTATTTCTAAGGTAATGGCAATAGTCCAGTAGCTGTGAGCATGTGGGAAGGACAGACAGACAGCCTTTCTTTATCTGCTCTCAGTAGATTCCAGAGCAGCTCAGCTCAGTTTGGAAAGCAAAAGGAGGGATTGTTTTTCCCTTACTCTCCATGCTGGGAATGGTACCCGGCATGTGAATAATCCATCTGTCCATCATTCAGCACCCACCAAGGGAAAACAGTCTGCAGGAGGGATTTCAGCTGCAGTTCGGAGGATGATGTGGAGGTTTCACTTTTCCGCTGCTTTCCCATCTGCATAGAGTGCTTGGGAATGCAAGTGAAGGTGAAGACTTGGAGGAGGAAGGAAGAATAAATTCACAATGCCTTGAGTGTGCCTGAATCACTGAACCATCCCTCCCCTGAGCGTGCATGGCAGAAATGTTCCCTGAGCTCTCTGCCTGTGATCTCCAGCTGGACACAAGCTCGCTGCTGCAATCTTCCTCTTTCCCTCCGAGATTGGATGTGACTCCTTTATAAACTCCCGGTTTGTCTCTCTGTGCACTGATAAATGTTCTCCTCTCGCCGAGGAGCCTGCAGCGCCTAACCCACTCCATTACCACTCCCCTTGAAGGTTTACACACTGTTTCCAAGCAGAATTTCCCCTGTCACTGCCAAAGCGGTGCCTTTTTCCCAAAGTATCACACCAGGTGGTGCTCGGGGAAAGGTGGAGTGACAGAGTCCACCTTGCCTGGCTCTGTCTGTTCCCTGTGGATATGGGAGGTGACACATTTCCAGCAGGTAATTGCATGTTGTCATCTCACTGTGCACTGTGCAAAGCTCTGGGAGAAACCCTGAAATCCCTGGGAACACTCTGAGAGAACCAAGCTGAGGTGAGAGCTGTGGAGGCAGATTATTGCCCCTAACCTGGGAATAACACTCCAAGTGTTACTTTGGGTCATCCATAGAGTTTTCTCCAAGGTCCCACAAGAGATGCAATTTAGGAAAGCAGAGCAATGAGCAAAACCTCTCTGAGTTTAAAATTACAGAACCACTTAGGCTGGAAAAGACCTCTGAGATCATTGAGTGCAACATTTTCCTGATCACTACCCTGACAACCAGACCATGGTATTGAGTGCCAAATCCAGGCATTTCTTGAGCACAAAATGATCCAACATACCAAATTTGATCCAAAAGTTGGAGCCTGAGCCCCATATTTCATGGAACATGATGCAAATCCAGATGTTGACCTTGATTCTGAAGAAGTCCAGGCATTGCCTGAGCTGAACCTTGGCTCCAGATGTTTATCCTCCCATCCAAAACTGTGCTCTGATCTCCACAGGCCCCTCCAGATTTCCCAGGGAGAGGAGACAGTGCGGAGGTGAATGGCTGCTCTTTGAGGAGGAGCAGGGGATGGGGAGCAGGAGAGGTGAAGCATTTCTGATGAGATTTTCCATTTTCACACACACCCCTCTGAATTCCAGACAGCTCTGCTGGATGACAGTGTCCATACCCATTGTCATTTGCTGTTTGGGAGCATTCCCTCAAAATTCAAGGAACGTTCATTTTCCCAGCAAATATCCACATATTCATGAAGGGAAGGGCAGTACTGTGAAAAGCAAATTACAATTCTCTGTTTCTCCCTTGCTTCCCAGCTTTCTTCTTCCCTCTCTGAACTTTCAGCCACACACTTGGTACCAAAAGCACTTTGCCACCAGCAGCCCTGGGTGGAACAGCAAAAAAGAATTTGGAAACAACCCCTGGTTTGAAGCTGTTTATCCAAACCAGCTGGAGAAGAGTTATGAATAACAATAAGCATTCACCAAAAATCAGAATCCCTTCAGGGATGGATGAAAAGAGCTCCATTCATCCCTCTGCCATGAATAATTCAGCCCTCCTGAACTTGGAAAACAGGGTATTTAGTGTGCTTTACAGAGGAGGAAGAGGATGGAGATTGGAGGAGTTTGGAGATGCCACCAGGAGGGCTGAGGCAGACAAGTTAAAGACAGCTGTGGGATGGTTTGGAAGCGAAGGAAATCTTAACCAGGATCTGAATGTTCTCAGTTGGCCCATTCCAAGGTAAAAAGTGTAATAAAGTAAAAATCCCCACCTCCACTAAGCTGAACTGGCTCACTTGTGGAGGGAAAATGTTTTAGAGTCAGAGTTAGAGCACTGCAATCATTCCAATAAAGGTTGTGCTGGGGAGGACAAGGGGAATTTTCTGCCTTTTAAGCTGAGGGGAAAGCACAGCTCTGCAGAAGACACCTAAGACAGGCTTTTGAAGACAGAACACAGGACGTTTTCTCTGCTGCTCACATCTTTAAGCACAGGATTTCAGCAGTCCCTGCCTTTGTTAAACAGGGAGCATTATTTCCAGTGGTGACAGCTTCAGATTCCCTAATTTTCCCCTGGATGTGGAATTCCCTTGCCTGCCCGAGCTCGATGCTGTTTCACAACGCCAGGCTCATCACCTCGACTCTCCTGGGCTTTGACAGATGGAATTAGGATACAGCAGCACTGCAGCAAGACTGCAGATGGTTTCAAACAACTGACTTCAGCACCAAAATGCTTGTAATTCCCATTTTAAATGGAGCTGGCTTCCCTGGGGAGAGTGCCTGGCTCTTCTAGGGGTTGCAGTGAGCTGATAGAGGGAGAGACACACTCCAACAGCCCAGTGCTAATAAAGAAAATTAGGAGCAACTTGCCCTTTCTGTTGGAGGGAAGCCACAGTGGGGGCGAAAATGCCATGAGTTTTTGTCATCTGCAAATTTCACCAAGCTGCACCCAAGCCCTTGGCTGTTTCCAGGGGCAAAAGTATCCTTAGATGAGATTTTGAAAAAAGGAGCACTGTCAGAGATTTCCTCCCTGAAAGCCAGGTGGGTATGGCAGAAATAATAACACTAATAGAAAAATAAAAGTAGCAATCGAAGCAGCAATAATAACGCAATAACTCGGCCTCAAACTACAGCCCTTGTTCAGGGAACTGCTCCAGATTGCAGGGGGAGAGGATAGGACTTTTTTTTTTTTAAGGTGGATTTGATTCTGATCAGATTCCCCGTGGCTGCCTGAATGTTTATCCTGGCACAAGGAAGGGGCCAAAGCAGCAGTGGGAGCATCTGGGAAGAAGGTGAGAACTGTCCCTGTGAGCACCTACTGTAGTAATGCTTTGTTTGATATTATAAAATACATAAATTAGATATTAAAAAGAAATTCTTTACTGTGAGGATGTTGAGGCCCTGGCACAGGGTGCCCAGAGAAGCTGTGGCTGCCCCTGGATCCCTGGAAATGCTCAAGCCAGGTTGGACAGGGCTTGGAACACCCTGGGATAGTGGGAGGTGTCCCTGCCACGGCAGGGGGTTGCAATGAAATGACCTTTAAGGTCTCTGCCAACCCAAACCATCCTGTAATTATTTTATTTCCATGATGAATATAATAAGAGAACAAGGACAATGAGGAAAATTCCCCAAAGACTCCCCACAGAAAACACAGCGCAAACCATAAGAATTATTCAAGAGACTCATGAATCAGAACTTTGAGGAATTTTTGTTTTTGTGACTCCCTGATTCTGTCATAAGTTTCACACACAGTTAAGGGAGGTGATGATGATCTCCTTTGGTGGTTGGGGGGAGTTTCCAGCTGCCTGTAGGACCATGGTGGGATATGGACCGGAGCTGTGGATTTCCTTATCCTTAACTCAGTGTCCTTGTAGGATAATAATAATAATAATAATAATAATAGTAATAACAGCAACAAAAACAAACAACAAAAATGTTGGAAAGGGAAAATAGCTAGCTGTAGCAGCAATTTAAAGAACAGAAGCACAGCAAAGGTTAAAAGAGAATTTAAGGCAGCAGGTCCTACACGCTGCCCAACTTTAAAGATTCATTCTGCTTCTTGTTGATGAGATTTGTGGGTTTCAAGGCTAAATTCTGGGAGAAAAACGCTTTCCAAATTGACCCGAGGCAATATTTCACACCTTTGGAATTAAAGACATGTGCGGTGTCAAGCCCTGCATTCACAAACAGCTGCCAGGGCTGAGGGTGTTGCAGCATGAAATGCAAGGCTTGAGCCTTTCTTTCCCTGAAATGGCACAGGGGATGGGGAATTTCCATCCCTGGAGATGATCAGAAGATGTCTGGACAAGGCCCTGGAGGAGGAGGGAGGTTGGACCCGGTGACTTCCAGAGGCTCCTTCCAACCTCAACCACTCTGTGGTTTGGTGGGAAACTATTTTATATCCTGCAAGAATTCAAAATCATTTCTGTTTCATGTAGGGATGGATCCAGACTCTTCAAGTTTTGTTTCTGAAACGCAGGGAAGAGGAAGAGAAGAACTCCCCTTTCACCCATCGGTGTTCTCCTGGCATTTGCAAAGCCAAATGTTGTGTCCCTGCTGTGCCAGGTACAGAGTAAAGACATTTTTCCATCCTAGGGAAAATGTCCTGAGGATTGGTCTCCAGCTAGAACTCTTCAATTTTTTTAGGAATTACCAGAGGACTGTGCTGGTTCATGTTCAAGAGAAAGAGATAAAATGTTTTTTCCAAGGCAGAATGATTTCCCTGACCCATTCTTTTGCTTCTCTTGTGCTCTGTGGTGTCTGGGGCAGAAAAGGAGGAAGTTTCCAGGGCTTTAAGCCTGGGTGGGAATGGCACTGGAAGGCTCTGGGAAAGGCAGAACTTCCCTGGGCAATGAACTGAGCAAAAGATGCTGAGAAAAGACTTAGAGAAAAGCACCGCTGCCTCAGGAGTTTGGGGCAGGCGATTCCTGTGATGATGCCACTGCACCCCCTGCTTCTTCCCCCTCTGCTTCTCCCCCCTCCAAACCCACAGCTGGCTCTGTTTGCTGCTCTCAGTGCTGATATCACAATTTTATCACTCAAATCTCCACCTGGCCATCCCTCCTGAGGACACCAGACACCTGCCAGAGATGGAGGATGCTGCAAAGAACCTGGGGACATCGAAAGTGGGGAATAAACCTCAGCCGTGAGACCCCTCTGGACTTCTCCTGGAGCCTGGGAAGGTCTGAGCTGCTGCAGCAGCACAAATCAGTGCAGAACTCAAGAATCCAGAGCAGATGCTGTGCAAAGATACCGAAGTTATTGAGGCCAAGAGACAGAGCAATAAATCACAGCGCATTACGGGCATGATTTTGTTATCTTTATGACGTAAAACCCCTCCTCCTCCTCCTCCCAACCCTCTCCTGTCCACATGATGTGGAGCAGAAGCATCCCACTGCGTTTTTGGGGATGAAATCACCAGGGACAGCAGCAATTCAGCTCTCAAAGCAGATGGAGAGGGGAATCTTGTATCTAGAGCACGTGGGAATACTTCAGGTTTGCTTTCGCAGGCACAAGGTGCAGCAACGTGGCCTTTCCTCCCTCTTCTGGCATTCAGCTCGTGCAACAGAATCAGTTCGTGCCAAAAAACCATCGGCTCTGATTCAGTTATCTCTTTTTCCTGCCAGCAGGGCTCCCTCGTGGGGCTGGGATGGATGTGAGCAATGCCTGCAAGGGTGGCTGCTCCCAAAAAACAGCTCCTGTCCTGCAAACCTCTTCCTACAGCGCTTCGAAGAGTCATTCCTTCCTCCAAAGTCCATCCAGTCTTCCCAGCCTTTCCAGGGAGCTTTAAATCAGGGCCAAAAATAAATTATCACCAAGCAAGAAGCTTCTGGGGGGAAGGAAAGTCACCCTGGTGGGAGATTTGGCAGAGCAGATGCTGCAGACGGGACCACGGGCGAGCTGGTGAGGGAAAGGGCGAACATGGGAATTGCAATTCCTGGAGCTGAATGAGATTTGGGCAATAAAACTAAATATTCTTGAAATGTGAGGCACGCTTTCATTTCTTTCCGCAGTCTGTGGTGAAACTGCCTTATGTTTGCAAATGCTCTTGAGAGGAAAGAGGCCGTTTTCAGCAGGGTGGGAGGGTTTCAGCTGCAGCAAAAATTTGAATGAGAGCAAAGAACAGGACCCCCAGCAGATTCCTTCCCACTTATTGCACATTTGCAACAGGAGCAAGTGAAAATGTAAACACTCTTCCCAGGAAAAATAATTAATAAAAAAAAGAAAAATTCATTGTTGCATCGGTGAGTTCTCCAAAATCAAACTGACGGAACTTTCATAGAAGAGTCAGAAGTTTCCAAAATGCATCTGTTAGCCCAAAAAAATATGGTCAGGCTGTTTGACAGGACCCCCTCTTCACTCCTTCCCCAGCGAATGGTGACAGCCGCAGTTGACATTATTTAAACATTTCAGTATCGCATTTCTGCTTTCATTTTTCATCACCTTTTGGCTGAAATTCTCCAGACCTGGCCAGTTCAAAGTAAATAGCTCGAGGACATGAGAACCAGAAAAAAAACATAAAAATAATCCCAGCCTACTAATTTTTGTAGAATGGTATGATTGCAAAAATAAATAAAAGCTTGCATACCCTCTTCCAAATCAACGATTATGATTTAAACAAACAGATTGGGAGACTGAGAGGGAGACAAAATTAGATAGAGAATTATATTTTTCCAAGGAAAATGGGGCTGACCTGGACAATGCTTTTGGTATAAAGGTCATCCCACAAGGACACAACAGCTGTGCCCATTTCCAAAAAGTGATGAAGCCTAAAAATAAAGATATAATAAGGAATAATAAAGATACAGCTTATGTCCCAATGAAGCATGGCCAAATAATTACTCAGAAATGAGAAAGTCAAAGACAGAAAGTCTCCCACATGGCTTTTCCCTGATTTATTGTGGGAGCCTGCCTCATACTGGAGGTATATTTATAGGCATCAGATATGGGTGCAGCTTATGGAAGCAGGATCAGCAGGTCCTGATATAGATGAGTCAGGAAAGATGTCAGCAAACCTTATCCCTCCTTTCCTGAGCATCCTGGAATTTATTCCTTTTTTCCCCCCCTTATTTACTGCCCTGTCCTCACAGTTTGTGAGTTCAGCCCTGGAAGTTCAAATTCCACCTCCAGCCCAACTTCTTTTCACTCAGGCTGTGCCCATGGCTCGGTTCACCCTCCTGTCCGTGCTGCTCATTATGGGATTGCATCCTCTATAGAGGGCACAGTGCCCTGAAGGAGCAAACTGCGCTCTGCAAATTGCTCAGAATGACACTGAAAATCAAGATATTCTGCCTGTGTTTCCACACTGTTAAACAAGTTTAGAAATGACACAGCTCTTTCCTGAAACCCACCTGAAGCTCCCACCTTTCCTGGCAACCCACCACTCCCATTTTCTTAGCATGGCAAACAGCCACAGAGTGAAATGGGGAATGAAATCTGTCTCTGCTGGAGGAGTCAGGGCACAGGAGGGCACAATGGGCTGCTTTCAGAGGGGCAGAGTTAATTTTCCTTCCAAGGTGATTGAGCACATCTTGATTTTGAGGAGCCGCGCGTGAAGCTGAGGAGTGTGTGTGCACATCATTGTAACTTTGACATGGAATCCCAGAATAATTTGGGTTGGAAGTGAAAGGAACAAGAGGGAGATGTTTTTACAAACAAACTGTGGGGCCTGCTGGTAGGTAAGGCCAGATACTGATAGGTGAAAGAAGCAGTGGGAGGAACCATAAATTCCGTAGGAATTCCATTAATTGACACTGACTGTTACTCACCCAAGGATGTGTTAAATCCCTGGACTTGGAGAAAAATAACAGACACAAAGAAAACAAAATGTGGGGGGAATGTACATTAGAAGGGGCTCTGTATTAGGTGATTTGGAAAGTCTGTACCTCTTGAGTACCTCAGCCAATGGGGAAAAGAGAGAGGGAACTGCGGCCAGGAAATTCGGATAAAAAGAGGCTGTGACCTCTAGCAATTTGAGAGACCCCATGGGAAATGTCCATGAGCTCTCCCTTTATTCATGAATAAAGTTACAGGACTCGTCTGTCTCCTTTTAGGACATAAACCTCTGGCTTGTGTGGATTAATTTCCCTGACAGAAGGGACCCTAAAGGTCATCCAATTCCAACCTCCGGGCACATCCAGGGACACCTTCCCCTAGACCAGGCTGCTCCAAATCCACCCTGGGATGGGACACCCTTTATGTTCTCTCCTCTAGGAAGCAGCACAGCAGAGTTAAAGGAGATTTGTGGGATTGACCTCTCCAGCTGCCCCAACCACCATTCTCTGCCCCTGCTTCCTCCAAGAAGAGCCCCAGCTCTGCAGGGAAATCTATTCCAGCTCCTCCAGGCCCCAGCTGTCAGCACAGATGGGACAAGGCCATGCAAGATGCTAAATCTGCCACGTGAGAACTCCGTGCTAGAGGCTGTGCTGGCTCCCAGTCCCTCAAAGCTCCACCAGCACATCCCTCCCTGTCTGCCAGAGCGGAGCAGCAGCACCCCAGGAGATTCCAGGAGGTGAGGTGGCTTTGCCAAAGCTGCCTGACGAACCAGTGGCAGCTTTGGGAACGAGTTCTGGTTTCATCTCTTGGCTTTCGAGGCAGAGCAGCGCGTTGAAAACGTGGAGTCCCCTCCTCTCACCAACAGATTTGCCTCCCAAAATAGAGGCATTTAGACTCTCACAGGCAAAACTGGCTCAAAAATGCAATGATTTAGCTATCAGATGAACCAGCAGAACATGCAGAAACAGGAAAGCAAAGAGAGCCCAGCTGTTTCAACCTTCTTTTGTGGGGAGAAATAAATTTTTACAACAAATGGGGTGAGGAGAAGGTATTGAGGCATGGACCGCGCTGTCAGGAGGAACCCATTTCCCTCACAAATCCCAGGCTGAGGGTTTCAAAGTTGCTTCAGGGCAAGAGCTCTGGTGAAATGGCCTTTTCTTTTCACAGCTACCAAAGCACTTTTGCTGTGCCCATAATTTAGGTCGCCCAAATCAAGAAAAAGGGAAGTGTGGAAGTGCCCTGGGGGAGCGTGTGGTTTGCGTCTGTGCTTAATATTGGTCCAGACAAAACCCAAGGAGCTCAGCCAACCTTGGAGCTGTCCCAGCAGGAGCATGGATCTGTCACCTGGACGTGTCACACACTCACCCCTGCACACTGCACTTGATGGATGAGATGATTTGAAGCTTTTGACAACAGCTTTATTGCGGTGGGGGGAAAAAATGGGGTTTTTCAGCAAGTTGCAGATAAATGAGCAGAGTTTGCTGGAGTGCAGGGAATGCAGAAGGCAACAGAGGCAGGGATTCGTGAGGGGAATGGAAAATGCAAGGAGAGATTATGGATTATGTGGAGGCACAG
This sequence comes from Acanthornis magna, assembly GCA_036785705.1. NCBI lineage: Eukaryota > Metazoa > Chordata > Aves > Passeriformes > Acanthizidae > Acanthornis > Acanthornis magna. The sequence goes on from JAWUZG010000001.1 coordinate 237,734, forward strand.
AGCAAATCTGGTCTTCAAATCCTTTAGTGTTGGTCTGGAGGAATGGGACAGGATAGGATAGGATAGGATAGGATAGGATAGGATAGGATAGGATAGGATAGGATAGGATAGGATAGGATAGGATGGGAGAAAATGAGGAGAAAATGAGGAGAAAATGAGGAGAAAATGAGGAGAAAATGAGGAGAGGAGAGGAGAGGAGAGGAGAGGAGAGGAGAGGAGAGGAGAGGAGAGGAGAGAAGAGAAGAGAAGAGAAGAGAAGAGAAGAGAAGAGAAGAGAAGAGAAGAGAAGAGAAGAGAAGAGAAGAGAAGAGAAGAGAAGAGAAGAGAAGAGAAGAGCTCATCACATCCTTCCAGTACTTCAAGGGGGCTCATAAAACAGAGGTAGAGTGACTTTTTCCTCAGTCATGGGAGAAGGGGAAATGATTTTAAACTAAAAGAGGAGAGATTTAGATTAGATAATAAGAAGAAATTCTTCCCTGTGAGGGTGGGGAGGCCCTGGCACAGGCTGCCCAGTAGGATTCCTCATCCAGAGGTGTGTCCAAGAGTGACATTTAGGGTGAAAGAAGCCCATCAGTGAAACCTCTAGCACAGAAATTGTTATGCAACACAGGAAGACGATGAGGAAAGGACACAAAGGACAGCTGAAAAAGGAGAAGATAATGCAGTGACTCCATATAAGTATTCCAGGGGTGATGCAAGGAACGTGTTAATGTCATCAAAATATTGGCACTGAGTTGAACATCTAAAAACCAATGTTAAGATGTTTCATGGTCTGTTAAATCACATGATGAAAGGCATTTTGAACAAAAAAAAAAACAGATTTTAAATGAATGAGCATTGCTCTTCAAGAAAACAGACCCATAACAAATGGAATTAGTACAACAGAGTGGGAAGTAGCTAATAATAATAAAAATAATAAATCCTGCCGTTAGATTTTCACAGCCTAATTATTCAGAGGGTTAGTCACTAATGGCCTGAGACATCCCCATCACAGAAGACACAAGTAGTCAGGAGAAAAGCGATTGCAGATAAGTGGCCTGAATTAGGAATAATGATAAATAAGAAATATATTTTACAGTTCTTTCATACCCCCAGCCTGGGACTCTCAAAGAACTTAATGAATCCATGTGACCCTTTGGTAGCAGAAGATTTTGGTCACCTTAATGTGCTGCATTTGTGAATTAATTAGGCAAAATATCCACTGATCCCTCAATTTCTGTCTGTCAAGCACTTTGCCCTCCATAATCTTCATTCCGCTGTTCTCTGACCTTGGACTTGAAACTTCTGGACGGACCTGACAAAACTTCAGGTTCTAACAGGTTTTCAGAGCAATGGTTGAAACATTTTCATGTTGTTTATGTGAGTCTGAGAAGTTATTTAGGATATGAGTACTCTGACTGGTAGGGGATTTTCTGCTTTACTCATGGAAGAAGAGACTGAGAAATTTGCCACCACCCAGGAGGGTCCAGGTTCAGATCCCTTCCCACACCTGATTCAAGTCCAGAAATTTATTCTGTATTTTCCTTTTTGGAAGGTGGACAACCACAGCCTTTACTGTTTCACATTTTGCAGATGTATTCTTTTGTTGTGGGGAATCTCAGAAACAGCTGACACCAGATATCACAGAGTTGATTGATTTGATACATTAATTTTCTTGGTAACCCAGGTGTTTTCCTTGGAATGGTAAAAAAAAGATCTCTGACATAAAGTAATAAGCTAATAGAGTTTGTATTCTGACTATAGAGAAAGCAGGAAAAGAGATGAGAAATTCATAAATATATTTATGATTTCAATCCACTCCAAATGATTAAACTCCCCCAGGTTTGTAAAAAAAACCAAAAACCACAGTGCAATGGAATTCTTGGATTTCCTGGTAAGCAAATCATTCATTAATAAAGAACACTTCATTGTGGATAGAAACACCTTCTGTTTGATTCTTTACAACACAGAAGCATCATCAACTGCCTGGCATGGAACTTTGGAAAGGTCAAGATTAGCATTAATCATATTTTGGAATGCTGATAAAGGGTATTTTAGCTGCAAGCCAAAAAAAAAAAAAAAAAAAAATAAACAAGACTTCTTCTTATATATTCCCATCACATTATTCAAAGCAAGAGAAAAACAATTTCCAGCTGATTTGGAAACAGCAAACCTGATCCTGTGCTGATTGTCAACCAGTTATTACTGCTCCTCATTATTTGTGCGCCGGTAGCCTGAGGATGCGCCGACGTGATAAACACTGGGTGCACACCCTGCAATGGAAAGTTTCTTCCCCAAATAATCAAAGCAAGGCTGGGAGGAGAGGGAAGGACTGGAGGGGTGGAGAGATTTGTTCAAGGTTACTCCACAGGCCAGCAGCAGATGTGGCACCGCCATTCCAGCCTGCACCAAACACATCCAACAGGCACATCCTCGGATTGTGGGGGGAGGAGTGGAGTTCTCCTCTGGATTCACCTCCTCATTTGACATGACATTGTATTATTTGTGGATTTATGTCTCTGCTGTGCCATTGTTGGAAAATATACCAGTTTAAAATTTTTGTATAACTTTAGTCAAACGCTTTGCTCGTCTTTACCCGGGGAAAAGGAATTTTAAGTTTCTTTTCAGGACATTGTTCTGCCAGGTGAGGTCTGATGAACTCAACATATCAACAGAGTGGAGCAGCCCAAAGATCCCCAGAGAGATCAAGGCCATCCACGGAACATCCACGAACATCGGTGGCCATCTCCAAACATCCACCCCAGAGCACCTCTGACACAGCTGAGACATCTCCCCGGAAAGGACTGAGGAGAACATTGAAAAATGAAGATCTAATTCACATCGGAGGTGAGGGGATTCGGATCCAATAGAAAACTGAACACTGAGGGTTGCTCAGCTCTGGACCAATGAACTTTGAAACAATGCATCTCTGTGGGTTTGACTGTATAAAATTTGGGGGAAAAACCTGTAAAATCGGTGCATCATGGAATGATTCTCTCTGCACACCCAGGCTGTGTGTGGATGAGATGATTTCTGTGGCACACCCTGGCCAGAACAACATCCTGGCCAGATAATAAAGTAATGCCTTGACTCTCTAACATTAAAAACGTTGTTGGAGGGTTTTTATTTTTCCCACAGTTTTGCTGACACCATCATGACAAAAGAGACCACACAGTGCCAGAAAAAGGAGCTGCTGGAGCTTTGTCGCAACCATCCACACTCAAGATGTTATTGAAGGCAGCACTATTTCATTACCTAAAATATTTCACCTTCTATACAGAGCTCAATTCTGTATCCTTTATCAGAAAACTTGTCTTGCTCAGGACAGATTCTGGGTCCAGACTGGCTCCCAGGGCTCTGCAGTACTGGAACCTCCTTCACAGGGGAAGCACAGGATTTGGGGTCAGAGTGATGCTTACCTGTGATGCTAGGAAAAGCATGAGAGCTCTCAAAGGAGATAAATAGGGAACAGAGCACCAGGAAAACAGGTGGAGTTCAGGGAAAGCTCAGGGTTTGGCTGATGGTGGCTCTACACAGCCATTCCCAGCACAGCAACTCCCAAATCCAGGGGTATCATCACCTCTGCATGTCATCACTGAATCTCTGCCTTTCCTCATGGCTGCCTTTTGGGGTGGCTGTTGTATCTGTGACAAAAGCCATTCCTGGGTGTTCCATAGCAAAGCCATTCCTGGGTGATCCATGACAAAAGCCATTCCTGGGTGATCCATGACAAAAGCCATTCCTGGCTGATCCATAGCAAAGCCATTCCTGGGTGATCCACAGCAAAAACCATTCCTGGGTGATCCATAGCAAAAGCCATTCCTGGGTGATCCATGACAAAAGCCATTCCTGGCTGATCCATAGCAAAGCCATTCCTGGGTGATCCACAGCAAAAACCATTCCTGGGTGATCCATAGCAAAAGCCATTCCTGGGTGATCCATAGCAAAGCCATTCCTGGGTGATCCATGACAAAAGCCATTCCTGGGTGATCCATAGCAAAGCCATTCCTGGGTGATCCATGTCAAAAGCCATTCCTGGCTGATCCATAGCAAAGCCATTCCTGGGTGATCCACAGCAAAAACCATTCCTGGGTGATCCATGACAAAAGCCATTCCTGGCTGATCCATAGCAAAGCCATTCCTGGCTGATCCATGACAAAAGCCATTCCTGGGTGATCCATGACAAAAGCCATTCCTGGGTGATCCAAGCATCCCACACTACTCACAACAACGATAGTTTAGAAGGTTTGCGTCGGCAGCTAATGGAAAGTCATATACTCACCAGAGCTGCCCTAATTCCTGTCCAGTCTCCCAAGTCATGGCTCTTCTCCTAAATCCTCCTGGAGAGGCCATTCTGCAATATTTTCTGCAAAGGCATGGGGAGAATGGTTCGTCGCCTGGGAAGGAAGGTTGGTGCAAAAGCAGCTTTTTTCACTGGGAAGAGGTGTTTCTTCCTGCCCCACCTGACTGAAACTGGGAAATCCTCAGGAAGGGAGAATGAGGCAGTGATGGCTTCTCCCATGTCTGGGCTCCTGAGCAAAGGGGAAAACAGAAACTGGGGATAGTTGGAAGTGTGGCTTCACTGTAAAATTCACCCCCGTTGGAACTTGGCATTATGGAAGACCACTTCCTCCAGGTACTCTGGACACGCAGCTGAATTGCAGAATTAAGCTGAGAGAATTGGGATTGTTCAGCCTGGAGAAGAGAAACAAAGTCAAAAAGAAAGATGGAGACCATTTACAAGAGCCTGGAGTGACAGGACAAGGGGAAAAGACCTCAAACTGAATGAGAATAGGTTTAGATGGGACCTTAGGAAAAAAATCTTTACTGTGAGGGTCGGGAGGCCCTGGCACTGATTGCCCAGAGAAGCTGTGGCTGCCCCTGGATCCCTGGAAGTGTCCCAGGCCAGGCTGGACAGGGCTTGGAGCAGCCTGGGACAGTGGGAGGTGTCCCTGCCCATGGCAGGGGTGGCACTGGGTGATTTTTAAGGTCCCCTCCAACCCAGGCCATTCTGATTCTGCGATAAAATAAAGCCTGTGGGTAGGCAGGGAGACGTGTTGTTGGATTCCTAGCACAGACATAATTTTTCCTGTGTCCTGGGAGTCAGGAGTGGAGGAGACCACTGTGCACCCCTCTGTTACCAGCCTGCAATTCTGAACTAAATAAATGGGAGGTTCAAGACAAAATTATCACTTTTCCCTTCCACTTTTAGCCCCAGCAAGCTGTGTGTGTCTCCTGCCTCTTCTCCTAAAGCCTGGCCACTCCACAAACCCCCAGATTCAGCTGTCACCTTGTGGCTCTGTGGAGACATGGGTCAAGTTCCTCCTCTCCCATGCTGGAGACAGCCAGGCACTTTGTTTCCCTCTTATTCCAATGCTGACTAACCTGGGGAGCACAATAACCAGATGTTTTAATTCTGGATAAATTACTCCTTCCTGCAAGAGCTGCTGCAAAAAGAAAAAAAAAAAAAGCCTGGAGGGGGCAAAGCGCAGCACAGCTTGTTTAATGCTACTTCAAGGAAAGCTGGAATTCTGGGTAATGGTTTTCAGGGAAGGAGTGCAGGCATGAGAGGGCTGGGGGGGACCCTAAACAACCTCTCTGCTCTGCTGAACAGAAGGAGAATAGGAGAGAACAGCAACCAAGATGCCAAAGTTATGATAATATATACGGCTGCTCGGCGAGAGGCGAGGGCTGTGACTCATGTAGTGTCAAGGTAAATACAGAAGTTGCTCTGCATGTGCGTTTGTTGCCTGTGGGGCTCTTTTACAAAGGAAATTAGACAGCTCTGTGGCTGGAATCACGGTCGGGGGTGTCCAGCTCTTGATGCATTGACAGGTCGTTTGGGAGGACGCAGAGGTTGCTCAGTTTTGCTGCCCATTTGTTTTTCGGAGAAGGAGGTGTTACCTGGATTTTTACAGCCAGATCAGGCCGGGCGGTGAGACCATCCCTGCTCCCTGAAAGAGGCTCTGAGTGTGTCTGCTCGCTGCTCCACGGATATGTAAATCCCTCCCTGCTGTGCCTGACCTGTGCAGGATGTGCTCCTTCTCTCAGGGAGCTCACCGAGCCATGAGCTGAGAACCGCAGGAGATGATGCTCTCCCTCCTGAAAGTTTGGGGTTCACTTCCCCGCAAATGGAGAGATGGCAACGCTTGAAAAATGAAAAATATTCCCCGTACTCAACGCTGTGGGAGGCATCAGATCTGGGGCAAAGCCCTCCCTGCCTTTGGAACATGACTGGAGTGCCTGAATTAGGAGCGCTGCTGTCCTGTTGCTCTCGGTGCTCGATAAAGGGAGTGGGAACTTCCAGAGATGGTTGAAGCATCTTCTCAGAGCATTTTGCTCTCTCCAATGTCACCGGAGCATCTCAGGGCAGGGTTTCTGCTAATGTCAGGCTGAAAAACTGGTTCTTAGAGCAACACTGAATATGTTTCATGACCTCCATCCTGGATCCCCAGGAAAGGAGGCTGTTAGGCTGTCCATGTCGGCATCGCTCTTCAGAAAGAATGTAATTTGCTGCAGAGCAGTAATGGGAAACAGATGAGCTATATAACCCAGTAGGCCATTTATGCTTCATTTCTGCAAATGCGGGCTGGAACATACGGTTGTATTTATGTTTTGGGTGTGCAGAAGGGAAAAAAAAACCCTAAAACCTAAACCCCTGTTCTTTATCACTTGATTGGCCTGGACACTCTGAGTATAAACATTACACCGTGGAGACAAGAGGGCAAAATTTCTTAACGTCCTGTAGTGTCTAGACCAAAAGCAATAAAGGCTTGTGCTGTCCTGTGCACCTCATCGTAATGACATTATTCAGGGGAGAACCTGTCAGATGGGTTGAAAAATGGAAGTTTCACCTTTTTAAAACTAATTTGATAACTTCATTACCCCATGAGACAGGGAAGTGATTGGAGCCAAGGCATACACTAATGTCTTGTTGAATGCTCTTTGATTTTATTTTTTTTACAGCCACTGGAATCAGTCAGGAGTTCTGCATTATCTCATTATAATTGTCCCAGGAGAGGTACTTCGATAATTTTTATTACCAATGGGAATGAAAATGTATGTTTTATTTGGTAATTTCATAATAATGGCTCCAACTCTGTAACAAACCCTCAACGAGCTGAACGCTGGTCCATCATTATGTACTCGCTCTGGAAACACGGGGTGCAGGAATCAGACAGCAACTGCACTCACACTGGGAGCAGGAGCTGGCGAGTCCCTTCCCATGCATTTTAAACAGCAGCAGGGGCAAAAAAAGGTTGAGAGGAATTTCTATTATTCTGCAGTGGAGTCAGGTCCAGCCTCCAAGACCTCTTGCAGCCTGGCCTTGCCTATTTTCCTCTCCATGGGGGATGGTGTCTGAGCTGCAGAAGTGTCAATGTCAGCCCAAATTTTAGCAGCTCTTGACAGTTCACTTTCATTTGTTCCCTCCATGATTTACAGTTTTGGTCAACCCCCAGGCTGTGCCATAGCTCGAAATGGGGTCAAGGGGATCATCCAGGCTCCTGGCTGAGCTCAGAAGCAACCTCAGGGGGACCTTCATGGACCATGGAACCTCCATGGACCCTCATGGACATTCAGGCTCCCTCCCTGGAAGTGTCCAAGGCCAGGCTGGACAGGGCTTGAAGCACCCTGGGACAGTGGGAGGTGTCTCTGCCCATGGCAGGGGGTGGAACTGGTTGGACTTAAAGTTCCTCCCAACCCAAACCATTCTGTGATTCCATGATCTCCAGTTTGGTGCTCGGATCAAACTCCAGTCAATACAATCTCCTGAGTATTGCTGGACCAGCATGAAGAAGATGGAGAGAAGGTAAAGGTTCATGAACTCCTAATACCAAACCCAGGGTTTGTCCTGTGGCATTTTTGGGCTGACCAGAAGAAAAGAGCATCCACACGGCCTGTAGCAAAGCTCAGGGACTCCCAGGAAGTGCAAAAAACAACTCACAGAGGAGAAGTCAAACCGAGGGCTTCTAAAGACAAAGATAACAGCAATTCTCAACCCCCTTATCCACCTGCTGGAGACAGGGAGAACATATTGGAGAAGCATCACTGTGTGCTGCCACGTGCTCGCACTGTTCCCCAGGCATCTGCTGTTAGCCATTTCTGGAGGCAGAAAGCTTTGTCTGACCCTCTACAGCCCATCTTATGCTCATCTTGCTCATGGAACAGCACAGTTTTCAATCTGATAGCTCCGTGTCTGTCTGCTCCTTCTGCAGTGCCAGGCTGCCGCAAGCTCGGAGACCTCGCTCCAAGCCTGGGAGCCACGGACTCAAACTCTCCCTGCCTCCAGTCACTGCCTTTATTATCATTCTGTGCATTCCCCATGGCAGAAATTCCATGGTTTCGTTGCCCCCAAAGCAATTTGTATGCTATAACTCAAAAAGAGCCCCAGGCAAGAGCTGGCCTGATTTAAGAGAGTGAGAAAAAATTAAATATCCGAGTCTGTCGAGAGCAGTTGTCTTCTAGATCCAGAGATCGCTTCCCCCAGATTTTCTTTATTCACACTCTGCTGAAGGTTACAACCTCTCCAGGAAGAATCAATTCTCTCATTTCTTGGCTTGTTGCAGAAAAAAATACATTTTTTAGTAAAGATATACTGATTAAGTCCATTCAATTTCACTGATGCAGGTTAGGATAACCTCACCGGAGAGCTCTGTCAGCTGATAAAAGGGGAAATCTGTTACATTGGACAGCAGTCGATTTTATGGAATAATATAATGTAATGTTATGTAATATAATATAAACAGCTTGGAAAAGAGCCTGTTCTCAAGCAGGGCCAAATAGATCAGACTGCTCAGGGCTTGTCTACCCAAGTTTTGAATGTCATCAAGGATGGAGAGCAAACAACCTCTGGGATGCCCATCCCAGTGTTTGAACAGCCACAGGGTGAAATTGTTTTGCCATTGTGTCCGATAAGAATTTCCCATGTGCTTTCTCTGGCTCTTCCCTTGTGTCCCTCCGTGGGGACAGGCTCCACCTTCTCTGCAGGGTCACACTGGATGTTTTAGATGGCAATAAGGTGTCACCAAGCCTTCTCCCGGGCATGCTGAGTACAGCCAGCTCTCAGACTTTCCCTCATCACATCCAGGTCCTGAACCTCTTGGTGACTCTTGGCAGGGCTCAGCCCTGAACGTCCCTCCAGGAGTTTTCATTTTGGGAAGTGCAGAACCGGACACGTCATTCCAGAAGTAGCATCACGACTACTGCTCGGAGGTGAAGAATCCCTTCCCTGGACCTCCTGGTGAACACTTCCCCGAGCACAGTTTGCCACGAAGATGCACTGCAGACTCAGGAGCTGCCAAAATCCCCAGCTCCTCCTCCACAAAGCTGCCTCCCAGCCAGCTGGCACCAGCCCACCTCATTGCATGGGGTTATCGAGTGCTCGATGCAGCATTTTAATCATGGCTTGAGTGGTAAGAGCAGCCAAGAGCTCTTACCTTTCTTTAAGTTCTCTTAATTAAGGGCTAATTTAGCTTCCAAAGCTTTGCGTCATCTCTTGAGAATACCTAACGAGGAGCGTGGCTTGAAGCACAGTGATGCCACCAGGCCCCACTTCAGACCCACGGAGCTCAGGTGAAGTGCTGAGGGAACTGCTAATGCATCTCAGGGGAGGTTTTCCCACCCAAATTCTGGGGGCATCACTCAGGGAATGAGGTCCCTGAGACAGGACACGATTTGCCTCCATTCCAAGCCATGAAGAGACACCGATGTTCTCCTGTATTTTCTGCCAAAAAGTAACAATTTTTCACGTGGTTGCTGTCCAGCACTCTGGGTTCCACCACACAGATGTATTGCTGGCTCAAACAGCCAGAAGTGTCAGGGCTGGAGTTAATTGCATATTGATTGAATGGAGGGTACATAAAAAAAATTATTCTGGAAGTTACAAATTCATTAGCTGGGCTGAGAAAATGCATTGTGCTTATTCAGTCTCTCCCATCCAAGCTCTCTGTAAATGTTTAAGAACCAACAACTGATGCTGTCTGTGTTTTGAGGCATTCCACATTCCCACTATTTACCAAGGAAAAAAAATCTAAGCCACAGGAGAACATAAAAGCAAAATGTATCTCCAAAAATACTAACATATGGTACCTTGTTTCATCTTGAGCACCAAGTACTCACCTACCTGCAGAAAGGTTCTCTGGCATAATTACAGAGTTACCTTTCTTCAACAGTTTATTAATGCAGCTACGTGAAGAATCAAGGTCAGTGTTTGTGGATTTTGCTGGATAGAAAACAAACCTGAAAATCCAGAGGACTGTTAACCCAAGTATGTTGGAGGTTTTGAGTTATTAGAAACTCACTGCTTATATCTTCTTCCCTTTGCCTGATGCGGCACATCTCCCAAATAATCTCAGCTTTAAATTATATCCTGAGTTTATTAACCATGACATCAGAGAGAAAACTACCCACTATCATCTTTTTCCTTCCTAAGGCTGAAGATTTCTGCCAAGTCATCTCAAACTCTCTTCTTTCCTATTAAAAATAAACTCCACTGCATTAACTCTACTCCATTAACCTTTCCTCTTGGTTAAAGGTTTCTAAACCACTCCAGGGGCTGCTGCTTCCTCTTGTTTCATCCTGCATTCATTTTGAAGTGAGAATCAGAGACAAGAGAACAGGACAGGGATTGACAGGCTTTTCCAAATTCATCAGGAAATGCAAAATTTTACAACCACTCAGGCAAATTCTCAGAGTTAGACCAGGATTCTTCCTCATCGTGAATTGGAGTCAAAACTGTGCTGGAAGAACATAATAAATGGAAATAAAGACAGGCAGCTACCAGCCAGACTATCACAGCCCTGCAAATCAACAAAGGTCAACCCCAAATTCCCATCATGGGTTGAGGTTCAGCTCCACCAAGTTGATTCTTATGCCAGTCTCATATATTTCCTATAATTCCATTACAGCACAGCCTTTTTTGCAATTGAAGGGGGAAATGTGGCCATTGTTCCTAGTGAGGAATTTTAATGCCATGTCCATCTTTAGGGTTGGGGTTAGTGCATGGTACAGAAAGAGCAGCTGGTGTTCCCTGGGTGGATTCAGCCCCTTGAGGAGCCACTGATTACAGAATATGACATTTCCAGCCCAGATCTGGCCTGGTCAGTGTGTCTGGAGAACCAAATTCAGAGGGAGATTTGTAATTCGGAGGTTTGCAATAGGCTGATGGATTTAACAATGATAAATTCCCAACCTCAATACCTGTGTGCAGTTCTGACATTGATGATGAAAATGGGAAATCTCATGGAATCCTCCTTCGGTTTATGGACAAGACTATGGAGTAAGGCTCACTTCACTTGTCAATCCTTTTACTTTAGTAAGGAAGTAAGAGAATTCACAAGGTCTGATGCTGCACAAATATCACTGTCCTTGAACAAATCACCTGAAGGAAAATTTTTCAATTGACTCCATATTTGTGACTGGGAAGGTTTGTCTCACAGGTGGTCTGGACTGAACCAGAGAATCCAATTTCAGTTTTCACTAAGGGCTTGGAAAGCTGGACCTCAGCTCTCCATCAATCCAAAAAAAAAAAAAAAAAAAAAAAAAAAAAAAAAAAAAAAAAAAGTAATATTCCTTTCCTCTTCCATAAACATTTTTTGCCTGAGTTAAATATTCAGTCCTAGATGTGCACTCCTCTTTTTCTTTGTGTGTGAAGAGCAGCCCGCACAGTCTCAGCCAGGACTTTCCTCACACACATTTGGTCCAGAGGGTTCAAACACACCTGAACTCACCAAAACATCTCACACATGCTTCATCTGAGATATGATTTCACATCAGGGCAGCCACTCTTCAGTTTGGACCACTGAAAGCAACAGAAGCTCATTTCACCTCTTTTTGCACGAAGCAGAAACAGAACCCCTTCATTTCTCCTCTGATGTGCAAAATTTCTGCCACACACAAACACTTGCCAGGGCTTTATGGCTCAGAGTCATTACCATGCAATGCCTCGCTGCATCACTAATGGGTCCTCACTGTGAGACCTCCTGTGCCGACCCAGGAGACAAAAATCCCTGCTCTGGAGGCTCTTTGAATCCCTTCTTGGTGATTAACTCAGCCCCCAGCTCCCCACAGCTGCAGCTCTGCTGACGGAGCCCTGAGAGAGAGGCTCATTTTGGAACTATTATTGAGGTTTAAGATCAAGACCCAGCAGTTTGCTGTCCAAAGCCATTGAGAGACTTCATTTGATTTAATGGTAATTTGTTATATTCATTTCAGCAGCACGGGCTCCCCAAAGTGATGATCTCTGTTTTGCTAACAAAGAGGAAGACGTCAATAGACATTTGGGTCAGGAGCTCTCCTTTGACACAAAGAAAGTTCTGCTGGAAAGTTAATCTTTTTCTCAGTTCTTTGGAAAACGAAAGTAACATGTTTTGACTTGCATTGTGATTGATATTTTTTTCCTCATTAGTTCCTAATCTCTTTGTTAAGCGCTGGGATTCTTTTGTGATAACTCCTGCAGAAATCAATGGCTTGTGGTTTGGGTTATGGAGTGGTTCTCTCTTGCTTTTAAGTTTGTGGCTTGAGAGCATCTCCCCCTGGTAATGACTGGAAGCCAACTTCAGTTTCTGAGATCCTCTAGAAATGAAAAAGCAGCTGGAATGGGCAGGAATCTGCAGGAATAAAAGGCACCAACAGAGCAGAGATGGCTCTTTACCTGGCACAGCAGGAAGACTCACTGCCCATGGCCCACAATGGTTAAAATTTCTTCTCTCCATTCCAAATCAGGAGTCACCTCTGGAGAAACAGTGCAGGGACTGGGAGTCTTCTTCTATTCCCTTAAGTTCTTGTGTGAAATATTTTACCCCCATCAAATCCAGTGACCAAATCCCTCCCAACCAGCCTGAAGGAATATATTTCACCTTTTCTCTCGGCGCTCTTTGCTGGTGTTACCTTTTAAATTAACAGCTGGGAAACAAAAAGTCTTTCTGGTTTATTAGCAGAAGCCTGACCCAAATATTCATTTGAGTACAGAGCAATGAATCCTCATGTAAAAAACCCTTCAGAAAGCAGCCCCTTGGTAGGTGGCTGGGACAGAGGCAGCCAGACAGAACAGGCAGCATCCTCATTTCCCTGGGAAAAGTGCCACCTACAGATACTTCCTATCATCACTGCTGAAAACCAGGCCATGGCATTTCTGTTCTCGCAGTGATTAGCTCGAGTTGCAAACTCCCCAGCAAGTTTTTAAACCACTTTTAAGGTCAGCTGCTGTGAAGATGACTCTGCCTCCAGTAGAAGCGTTAAGGAGAGCGTTCCCAGACAAGGTTTGCAGAACTCACCTGCCCCTGTTTGGTTTTCAGCCCATCCCTCACCAGACTGGCACCTCTCAGCTCAGTGGGAAAAAGTCAATGATCCTACAAATGTAGGTGGCTAAATGTTATGGAATTGCCCAAGCAGTGTTAAAGTGACTCAGTTACCTGGGAATGGGATTGATGGTGGCAAAGTGCTCTGGGCACAAGGCCATTCCTCCTTCCCACACTGTGGAAGTCTAAAGCTGAGGGGACTGAGCTGCTTCTCTATCCAAAAAAACAAGGTCAAGAGTTGAAATTTAAATCTTGGGCTTTCCATGCACACATGCAGTCCAAGACAACTTCTCTACCTTCCCTACCTCTGATCCTGCTGAGACTCTTGGAGTTACTGAATATTTTAGGTTGAAAGGAGCCTCAAAGATCATCCAGTCCCACCCCGTGCCATAGGCAGGGGCACCTTCCACCAGACCAGGTTTCTCCAAGCCTTGAACACTTCCAGGGATGGACCATCCGCAACCTCTCTCAGAAACAACTTCCTCAGGCCGAGGTTTGCATCCTGAGCTTGGACGTGCCAGCAAAGGGTTTGAAGCTGCTGTGGAGTCTTGGAAAGAAAAGATTTCAAGGATATTTCTGCAGCAGTCTGACAGAACACTGCAGGGACAACTCGCTCACAGCTACAGAGTGGTGGTGATCTATATTTCATGCTTCTGATGCTCTCTTCAAACAGCTGACACGCTCATTTTCTGACTCCTACAAATAATTATTTCAGTTTGGATTCAGCCATTTTCTCCCCTTCTAGCTTACAACAACAGTTCTAGAATCGTGTCGAATTCACAGAAATCTGTAAATTATAAATTACAGGGTGGTAACAGTGCACATGTCCATCAATGCCAGTGGGCTTCTTCTTTTGTTTTGCTTTGTTTTCTTAACTTTTCTAAGAGATTATTTGCCACCTTTGCAGACAAGTTTGGGAAATAGAAGGATGAAGGTCTTACCCAGGTGGAAATAAATCCCTCCAGATGTATATCCAGGAGGTTTTGTTGAATTCAGACAACTTGCTTGAGTTTATGCTGAGTTAATGTTTCCCATTATAGACCAGGAATATTTATCAGTCCCCCACATTGATGATAAGACTGTAATTACCAGAAGAAAAGTTCAGAAGTCTTTCCATTGTTTCTAGAGTTCATGGAAACGTTTGATCTTAAAAAATACTCCAAATAATTTAAGCATTTTATTTGTTTGCTTTAGCTTTTCTTCACATTCTTTCTCTCACTTTATCTTTTGCAACACTTAAAATTTTTAAACACCTCAATTTTTGCAGAAGTTCTCAATTAGCAGACTTCAATTTTGCTTCCTTGTTTGTTTGGTTTTTTTTAAAATTTAACTGTTTCCAACACCAGGAACAGTTTGAGGGAAAACTTGGAAAGGAAAACCTAATACAATAAAATTTTTTAAAAGGGTGTGGAAAGTCAGGACAACATTACTCCTTGTGCTGAGCAGGAAGCAGAAGATTGAGGCAGGAAAAAACAGTCCTTATTATGAGGCTGAAATAATTTTGAAATGTGAAAGCTTTCCATAATAGACTTCAGAAGTATTTGATTTGAAAGGCTATTTTCTTTCACCAAAAACAGTGGAAAAGAAAGGTGCTAATGAGAGAGACAGACAGAGCTGATTTGGACTTTCTACATACAGTGTCATACTGCTTTTGCTGAGGCAAATAACTCTTGGGAAAACCAGACTTTCCAATATAAGACAGGGAAAAAAAACATGGAATCACAATAAGCCAGACTCTCCTGTTGGGTTTCCTTACTGATTTATTTTGCAATGAGCTGACTTCTGGCTCCAGTATTTTATTAGGCAAAACAATAATTTGGCACCTGTGCCTGAAACCCCAGATTTTAGCTAACAAATATGGTGACATCTCACTTTAGCCAGGGCTATATGATCCCCAAGGAGACTCTGCCTTTCTTCCTAAAGAGCAGCCTCACAAGGTCAAGGAAGACACAGCCAAGAGACCAATCTGCTGCTGCGAATTCTCTTTTCCTGGGTCTGAGAGCTCCAGAAGGCAAAATAAAGAAGATATTCTTGCTCTCCATTCTACAGCATCTCTGAAAATCAGACCCCGTGGACAGCACACACTCCTCCAGGCCTGGTCCTAATTTTCCACGTAGGACAATGCTGGAGCTTCAGAGGGACCAAGGAAATGCCCAATGCCTTCATGTGAGATACCTGGGTTTGAGGGTGTTGCCTGTTTTCATCCCTCCTGGAAGACAACCAGTGCTCTTAAATTCCCCCAAATCGGTGTTTCTAAACTCTCTTAACGAGAGGGGGTGAAAAAGAGGCAGGGCAGCCTTAAATCTCTGATTTCTTAAGGGAGAATTTCTCAGTTGTCTCTGTACCTTCCTTCCAAAGAGCTGTGAAATATCCCGGCTGAATTTAACCAAATATCATGAAGCATCTTACAAGTTTTAAGGAGAAGGAGCAATCTGAGAGAGGAGAAGACTGATAAAGAAGTGTTTGGCTCACCCTAAATGAAGTCACACGGTTCTTCTGGAAACCAAACTCCAGTTCTGGTGTCATGGGACTGCTTGTTTTGGATGAGAAAAGTGTGATTCATCCACAGGGTACTGTGTGCTGGGCCAAATGCCCACCCCTCCTCCCACCTCACTTTTATTTTGCAAGCTCTTCCCTTCATTCTAAGTACCCTGGTAGATTTATGGATGAATATTATTGCAATACACTGCTGCTTCTTATCTAGTCATCATCCCTTTTCTGAGACTTATCTGGGGATTTAAAGTCTCCTTGATTGTAATGATCTTCAGGAATTAAGGGTATAAAGGAGATCCTAAAGTCCCGTATGCCTTCTAGGCATTTTTGTATCTCAAACTAAAAAAAGGAGTAAACATCAATTACGCCAAAGAAAAATGTATCATTAACTCTTCAAATGTCCACCCGGGCTTTGTTCATGTGGAGTTGACATTTATAATAATAATTTATATAATTTATCATTCTGGGAGCTCGCAGGAAATTGTGGCGATGTGTGACTTGGATAATCGAGGATTAAAAGGGAGCAGCCGAAACCTTGGTGGAAGTGACAAGAAGGAGTTTGGGCACACATCTGTGGGAGGCAAAAAGCCATGAATTCTGGTTGGCCCTTTGTGTGCCAATAGCCATGACTGAGCTCTGCACATCCCCCTGAGAGCTACTACATCTCTGATTTCTGGATTTTAGCCCGCCCCTTTCACCATCATCATCATCATCCAATCACTGGGATGGGAGATGAAGAGCATCACATCCTGTGCTCACTGTCCTGGTGAAAAGGAAAAGGATCTGCTTGACCAGGTTTGAGAACCGTGAGGGATTCCTGCCCTAATTTAGACCCACAAATGTTCTCCGTGCCCCATACGTTTGACAGGATGCCAGCATCCAAGACAACCAAACAACATCCTCATTTTTCCTTCCTCGTTCCAGCACAGATGTTCTCCCTCTGTGTGCAGAGCAAGGGCACATCTGGGATGCACTTGTGGAAAAGGAAACAAGCAGACCCACAACTGCTGGAGCTGGTTTTGGAGATGAGGGTGGAAGGGACTGTTTCCCTGATTAAATCAGTGGGGAAGCTTCATCTGAGAAAAGCCTGAGCTGAAATGGAAATACCGAACATCTGGTTATCACTTCTTTTAGATATATCCTTGCTTCTTTCTTCCCCCTGGGGAAAAACAAATAATAACAGAACCAAAACAACCAATAACCTCAGGTTTAACACAAGGAGATAGAGAGTTCATAATTCCTGCCAGATGCCTCGGTGGCAGGGTCAGAGATGAGAAGAGTCACTCCCAGCCTAAGCAGAGAGGGAAGATTTGCTTTCTGGGCCTGGAATCCCATAAAAGACCATATGCTCAGGCAGCCACAGTGCAAGACACACAACTGTTGTTTGGGGCTGTCTCTAATTCCTCTTTCTCACAATTTTCCCCCTTCCTTAATCCAGAAAAATAACATCACCGAAGTTTTTTCCCTAGGACCAGACTGAGTCAGCCAGTTTGCATTAAGACTATAATTAGTAAACTCTGTGCCCTAGTAATGAATGTCTAGGTGTGCTAGGAGGACTTTCCCTTGGAAAACTCTCAAAAATCATTGGGAATACAAACACTTTCATGAAAAGGAGAGGTCTCATGACGGTCCCATAACGCAAAAGGAAGGTGTCTTGGTTTGAAAGACAGGTGTCTGCTAAGGAAGGTGGGAACCTTCCTTAGAATAGAGAATATGAACCCCCTCCCTCCGAATTACTGTAACTTTGGAATCAAGGGCTTTCAGGCAAAGATATGGGAAAAGGAACAACAGCTCTTTAGTAATAGTTAGAGCAAGGCAATAATACAGAAACACCGGTTTAAATAGCCAAAGTCAGAATCCAACCTGCACCCTGTCAGGGTGGTGCTGCAGTGCAGTTCAATGGTGGCTGCAGTCCCGTTGGAGTGATGGATGTGCTCTTGTTGGAGTGGTGATCTTGTGGAAAGGTCTCGTCGGTCTCTGGAGGTCCAGTGGTGGCTCCTGAGCTCTTCTCCTCTGGGAATCAGTGGGAAAGGTACCCTGGTGTTCCAGGGTCTCAGTTTATGTGCAGGTGGGAATGTTCAGCTCCTCCCCTCTGGGCAGGGCATCTCCCAATGGCTGATGGAATCTTAGGAGTCACTCCTGGAGCCCTCGATGGCCATGAGCAGAGATAGCCTCGATGGTGTTAGCAGGGCTGGGTCACTCCTGGGGACATTGATGGCCATGAGCAGAGATAGCCCCGATGGTGTTAGCAGGGCTGGGTCATGCTGAACATAAAGAACACTGCTCCACCTGTTTTAACAGCTTATGGAGATGGTAATAGAATACATAGTTTTGCTTACACCTTCCATGTAATCTAGGACAGAAGGTTTTATGGAAGAGGGATTGATGACCCTCCAAAGAGGGCTGGTTCCAGGTGGGACTCACAGGGTAGGTTAATTATTCTGCATGTGCTGGGCTGGAGTGAGAGAGATGAGCTTGGCACAGACCAAGGTGCCTGAGCGCTGTGGAGGAACACAGCTCCCAGTCCTGATTTTATGAAAGGTGCAGTCTGGGAACAAAATATTTTGGAGGGTAAAGGTGGGTCCTCTCATGCTTTCCAATCCTTACAAGATTGCACCTGGGATGACACAAGCCAGAGTGCATCATTCCCAAAAATAAACCTGAAACCTCCGTTTTCACAGGCCTTTCTCTCCAGCCCCCCAGAACTGTGAAGCGGTCAATACCCCCCCTGAAATCCTAAAGGCACCATTAGTTGGAACTCCAGGTTATGAAGAACCACATCCTCACCAGGAAAAAATCCCCATCTCCCAATTCTGAACCAGCCTGAGATGCAATGACCAGCAACGGGCCAAATTGTGAAGGTGCAGGAATCTGTGACCACTTCTCCAAGTGGTTTCAGTTTCTCAGTGTAACCTTGACCATGCTTGGGGAAAAAAAGGGATAAAAATCCCCCTGTACCTGCTTTATTTATTTAGGCAGTTGTCTCCAGGTGTCTCTTCCCAGGACAAGCACCTTTCACACCTTGCACCCAGACCCAGCCAAGCCTCAGTCCCACACCACAACATGAGCTAAACAGGAGTGAAAGATGAGGCTGCTGCCAGTGTGGACTATGATACTCCAGCTCATCACACCCAATCCTTCACACTCCTTACTAAAAGCTTCCAGGTTTCCCTTTAGGGTGGATTTTTCTTTCTCCTCAGGGACACCTCGTTACACTTCTTTTTTTTTCCCTCCCCGCTCTGCTAAAGGTTTCTTTACAAAAAGGTCAGGAAAGAAGAGGATTTTTAGCTATTGCTTACTTTACAGACCATTTCTCATCCTTCCTAGTGCTCCTGGTAATACTTACTGAGAGACAAAGCCATTCATCTTCACACATTCCCAGCCAAGTGTGGTTTGAAGCAGTTCACTTGCACTGTCAGAAGAGATATTACTCGCTATAAAAAGCTGCCTTATTCCCTCAAGTTGCCGTACTCAACGCGTGACCCTTTTTTGCTGAAAGATTGGCACGATGATTGCTTACTCCTAGTCACCTGGAACTCTTCTGTCTGCAAGACATTTTATTGAAAATCACATTGTACCAGTCAATCACCCTCCCACCACCATATGCTGCTGTAGCAGGAGGGAGCCCGGCGAGCCTGTTCGTTGTGCTCGTGAAACGGCAGCTTGGGTGACCCGACGAGAAACATCACCTGGCTCTGCTGAGGGGTGGTGGGAGCAGCTGGGACAACTTGTCTTGGATGCTTTTCCCTCTAAACTTTGTGCTTGCTCTTCACCATCCTGTCCCCAGGCAGATCCTTTCTGCCTCATGCTTGTTATTCAAAACAGGGAAAGTTTCATGGTCGTTTCCACTCAGGAAATTTGGGACATCGTGGGACAGCAAATTGATTGATGTTTTGGACCTGAAGCTGGGTAAGCACCCACTGTGGATGCAGAAAATACAGATGATGAAGCCCAGTGAGCACCTCCACCCTCTGTGGAGCAGCAAAGAGGAAAACAGGAGGTGGGATGTCCACACGGAACATCTCCCACCAGGCCAGGATAAGGTCGGAGCACTGGGGAGACCATGTGGCAGCCCTGAGGTCCTGGAAAGAAGAGCTGCCACACCGAATTCCTTGTGCCTGTTCTTCAGAGAGGAGAGACACTTTCTGCAATATTTCTGTCACACGAGAGGTTTATAATAAACCCACTCAGTTTATCTCCAAGACAGCTTGAACATGACAGCGATTTTCCTTGCCTTGACGCAGATTGCAAAGGTGTTGGTGAGGCCCTCCTGCTTCAGATATCAATCCCTGAAACCAGGACAGCTTCCCCACCACACCCTGCAGGGCTGGCTGGAGGGAAGGCTCTCGGTTTGCTGCAGTCACTACAATTTGTGAGAAAAGCCATGGTCTTTGTAAAGCAAGTGGGAATCATAATTTTTTCCACAGGGTAACATCTCAACGTGTAGTTTAGGTAAATCCACACACCTGTGTAATTCCTTATTTAGTTTAGCTTAGGTTTAAGGAAGGATCTACAAATATCTATTAACTGGGGTTCTGGATGCAGCAATATGTGAGAATCCTGCCTGAATCTTGCCACAGCCTCAGCTGAATAAATCTTGTTGCTCCCCATGCTTTTTTATCTGCTTTTTCTTCCCCTCTATCCTCTAAGATCCCCCTTCCTATTTAAGTTCCTGCAGATGTTTTTACCCATTGGCTGGGGATCACCAACTCAGCCCTACCCTCTTGCCTGCATCACCTCTTGCCCTGAGGCTGCTCCTGAGCCTTGACAGAGAGCAGCTACCCCTGGAGAAATTGGAACCCAGCCTGTGACAGCCACAGCCAGTGTTTCCTTGCTGGTTTTACCTGCACAGCCACAGGGAGAACAGACAGCCTCAGCCACATGCAAATCACGACTGCACATGCATGTACAAGGAGCCTGAGCAGGCGAGTAATTACCTGCAGGAGGGAGCAGGGATTTATTTCTGTGCCCAGAGAAGATGGATCTGAGCACCCATGGGCTTTGGAAGGATTTAATAAGTCCTCCTTGCTCTAGGAATGCATGCCCTGTAAAGCCAGCAGTCATTTGAGCTGAGCAGTCACGCAGGCACAGTGACTCTGTTGCTGCCTTGCCAGGGCTGCGGAACAGACTTTGTCACACTGGGGCTGTGCTCCCAAATAAAACAGGCCAGGGATCATCTCCTGGGCTGGGCAGCACAGCTCTCAGCCATAGAACTGAACTGGTTCTCCCCACACCAGAGCCAGGGAGCCTCGCCCATCCCAATTAATGGGATGCTCTCAGCCTGTGTTGTCCCTCAAGACACGGAATGCGACAGCGTTTAGGTGATTTTGGTCAGAACCACTGCTGTAAACAGAGCCGTGCTCTGGCCCTGTTTAGCTGGCTGGTTTAGGAACAGCTCCAGTGAATTCTTGCCCTGTTCTCCTGCTCATGCCCATCAGCCCTGGGCTGTCCTCAGCTGCAGAGCCCCAGCTGTGCCCCCAAAATGTGTCTGGTGCTGCATCTCTCATTACAGCATCACTATCTTTGGGGGTTTGAGCACACGTGGAGGAAACAGCCTCAGACTTGAGTAAACCTAATTTTTACTGATCTCTAGGCAGGTCAGACCTCTGAAAAGGTCCTTAGACATCAGGGAGTCAGCAGCCAAGTCCTGTTTTGCTGCAGGCAAAAGGCGTGACCCTTTCCTGCCTTGTAAAAGCAACAGGTTCCCCCAAAACCTTTTCCTGATCCATTTGATATGGGGGAACACAGCATCTTTACCATGTCCTTCCCTTTAAATTCCACTGAGCCCCTTACTTGGAATGTCGAGGGTTGGGTCAGCTGCCACCACCCCCTCCTGCTCCCCAGGGAGGGGTGTCCAGTGTCCCGACCCCAGAAAGAAGTGCAGTTCACGTCTTCATTCTGCTATTGACTTTCTGACAAAGCCTGGGAAAACAGATCCTTTCCTCCTGCTTTGCCAGCCTTAATTCCCAAGGTAACTCTTTCCTGATGTACCCATAGCCTTTGGTTACTCTGCAAACAGCACCCAGCACCGATTTTGGTGCATAGAGACTCCCCGACTGGATTTTGTGCCAAGGGTCCTCTATCACCTTTCTGATATCAGCTTTTCTTGACTGACATTATTTGGGAGTTGGTTAATTTTTGGGAAGGTTTTGATGGTTTTTTTCCCCATATGTTTGCAGTGAATTCTTTTTCCTGGTTCTGAAACCCATGTAGCAATTAGCGTTTTCAATTCTTGTTCTCCAGTACCCTTCTCATTCCAGTTTTGTTCTTACTTCTAGGCTTTCCAAAGGGAAATAAGGAAAATATTTTCATGATACCAAAAGCAGCTGCACCATCCTCATATTTGTTGTAGGAAAGTGCAAACAGACCCGAGTAGCAATGCTCAGGGGCAGGTCTGGGTCTGAAGTCTCTCAAGGACAGGAGAAGCTGTCTCAGGTGTGTTCCCTCACATCTGCTGCAGGAAAACTGAGCCAAAGCATGAGCCTGGCCAGTCCCTGCACTCACTGCTCAAATGCTGCTGAGAAAATGAACAAATGGGTCCATCGGGTGGGTTTTGTACTCACACCCTAAGCCTGTGCTGTTTGTGAGTCTCTCTAAGTTACAGATCAGCTTTGGGGCCGGACCAAAGAAGGCCAGGGAAGGGAGAGAGTGACATTATCTGAAGGTGGTAGATCACAGAGCCTCAAACCCAGCAGCGTGAATCCATCTCACCAGACTGACCTTCCTGCCCGGGTGACGCCGGAGCTTGGCCCCGAGCAGGGCAGGAACTACAGAGGCACATTTAGTATTTTATTGCTTTCCTGAGAAATGAAAATATTCTTAATGAGTGTAATTTATAAGCAGGGGAGCAGACAAAACCCAGTTTACAGTGAGCTGCTGTGCCCTGCCCGGGGAGGGCCAGGGAGGAAGCGATGGGCAGATAGATACCGTCCATTGTGTCTGGCTTGCAAGGTTACTTGTTCTGATAGAGCTTCATTTCACATCTATCTTGGAAAACAAATTCCCTTTCAGGCCTTTTCATAATGAAGAATAAAGAGGCTATTGTTGCAGGAAGTTAATTGTGCTTTTAAGCCATTTTCTGCAGCCTCTCCATGTCACTTTGGAGCAGCCGGTGAGCTCGGGCTGCTGGGGAAGGGCTGATGCAGCCTCCCTTACACACCTGTGGCTACCAACAGACAGATCTGATTGCCCAGGCCTGAAAAATCACCATCTGTGACAACTCTGAGTGCTGCTTCAGGAAGCTGCCTTGATGTTTTTCCCCAGATGGGGCTTCTGTTATTGCCACAGCACAGGGGTTCACACTATCCATGAATCCATGGAGACACAACCTGAGCACTGCTGCAGACAGGTGAACTTCTGCTCCAGCTGATACCAAAAAGAAAAAAAGGTTTTTTCTCCTTTATTAACTCAAATTCATGCCCCATTTGGCCTGCCCTGAAAGACATGTAATGGTTAAAAAACTTACTGCGCTTGATTTTCTTTTCTAAAATTCCATTATATTCTTTCACATTAGTTGAGCTGAATTATATTTAGAAATGTTTCAGCCACGTTAGAGTGGTTTTAAGACAATTTAGAGTCAGGAAATGTTACCCAGAGGGAATACAGGAAGAGCAATCATTAAGGATGCTTGTCATTAGACTTTTAACCTTCGTGCTTTCCCTGTCTCTCGCTACCAGGCAGCTCCAGCAAGGATCATTCTTTCTACAGCTCGTTCATTTATCTCTATCTTTCTGGTCTCACTGAAGTCAAACATCAATTAATGCTATTAAAGCAGAGCTCTTATGTCGGTATCTTCAACAGGAGCATCTTCTCCCTGCTGTCTTTATCCCTTTTTTCTGTCTCTTAAAACCCCACCAGTGTTTCCTAGACAAACTGCATTTGCCCAAACCACCTCAGGCAGCCTGGGTGTGTTTTGCTCTCCCTGCCCTGGTGTGACAGGTCAGTCTGCTGCCAACAGAGCCAACAGGACATCTGCCAGTTCCACCTCCAACAGCCTGGCCAGCATCCCAAACTAAGGGTCAGGCTCCTCAACATCAAAACCCTGGCTTAAAATTGACTAAATAAAGATTCAGTGTGATAACGTGGGCTGCTTTTATTTGCATCCTGGATTTTCACCATTAGGCTACACTAGAACAAATATTTTCTGGCTTCTAGGAGCTGGGCAGGGCAGACCATGAATTGTGGATAAAGCCTAAAATTCTCTGTCAATTAAAAAAAAAAAAGCAGGTTTTTTTTTTTTCTTCTAATCCAAGGATTATCCCTGAATCACAGGGAACTTCAGGACAAAAGAACAAGTCTTGAAATACTCACAAGAAAGCTAGTGATGACAATAACAAGCATGTACTGATAGAGAGATACATGTGCTTGATTTTTCTTATTGCTTCATGCTCCTCTCCTACACTGTTGCCATCAGCAAGTTGCTGGGGGGATGTGAGCACTCTCCACATCATCCCCAGGCAGCACAGATTCTTCTTCCCCCTCAAGAGTGATCCAAAAAACTCTTTGGCTTCCAAGAGGTGTATTTCAGGACTGGCTAGTCAGGTTAAATGGGTGCCAATTCACCTGGGGTTCTCCATGAGTTTTGGAAAAGTCCAGCTGACTCTTGTGAGAGACTGAAATGGTTCATGGCTCAAACATTGCTAAAATCATGGAAGAATTTTTCCCGCTGGAGCAAACTGCAAAGAAGCAGCTGCTCCTCTGCGACCACCGAAGGCACCCCTCCCCAAATACACCCACAAACGGAATTTGGAGTTTGGAGGGAACGTGGGATGAGATAAACGGAATGTTTTTGTCCAATCCTCCCAGGTCTAGGGAGAAGAATGTCACACTGGAAGAGACACTGGGATGTTGGTGGCTCAGACATTGCGGGGAAGCTGCCGATGTGCAAACACCTGCCCAGGTGCCGAGGGCGAGCACAGCCCAGCTCAGGCTGCAGCTGCTGTTGGACCTGATAAGGAAGGAGACAATCCTGAGGACTTTGTCTCTGTGTCCTTGTCAAGTGAACTCAGCTGTGGTAATTCCCCTGCTGGGGCAGTGCCAGGACATTCACAGGGAGCCTGAAGGTGTTCACTCTCTGGTGGGACACAATGGGCTCAGCTGGGCTGGTGCAAGAGGCAGCTGTGTCACCTTAGAAGGTCTCAAAGTGTCCAGTGATCCAGAACATTCCATATCCAGGTGTCCTTGATCCACAACACTCCATCATGCAGTGCAAACTCCCCACCCCAGGGGAGGTTCCTGGGCATTCCCACCTGAACCTGGTGAATATAAACCCAACAGTTGCTGTACTCTGGGGATTTTCAGCAATACTTGGTTGATTCAGTCTGTAGCCATCACTTTGATCAGCAGACATAGAAATTGCAAAGACCAAGTCTCATTGCAAAGTCTGCATGTGGTGAGATCTTTCTACTCTCATCTTTTTTTTTTTCTCATCCTTATGTATTTTCTTAAGTGATATTATTAGGGTTTTATGTTTTCATATTGCTGTAGATAATAACAACCAAAATGGCTCCACACCTGCTTTCCTCTGCAACCAAATTATTCTAAAATAAACTCTACATTTATGTATTTACAAACACCAATTATTCAGCGTTGTTTCCCTCTAATCCACTCTAATCTAATCCGTGATTCTGGAGCTAAGGCATGCACCCTGTGCTATTCCCTTCTCTTCTCTCAATACAAATTCTTTATGGCTTTTCCAACACAGATTTTGGGGGGGAGGTTCAAGGGTCATCAGAAATACTGTTGGACCTCCTCGGAACTTCATTTGTTCATCAATATCTCTCCCGGAAGATCTTCATTCCTCATTCCAGGCAAGCAATATTATATCATCAGAGAGATGGCACGAGCAAAGGGCAGAGTCATCATGCTCATCGAGGTGCCATTAACAAGCACAGACACAAAAATCAATGCCCTGCACTTCATACCTTCGACTCCAGACCCGCAGTGACCACTGCCCTTTACAGCTCTCCCTGCCAGGGGAGACAGACCCCTCCCAGCACACGGGATCCCCCTTCCCATTCCTGTACAGCCCCATCCCTGTGAAAAAGCTGGGAAAGAAACCAAGTTGGTAAACAGCAGTGTGTCTGTAAGGTGAGAGGTGTCAGGAAAAATTAATCCACAAACGCCAGAGGTTTATGTCCAAAAAGGAGACAGAGAAGTCCTGTAACTTTATTCATGAATAAAGGGAGAGCTCATGGGCATTTCCCATGGGGTCTCTCAAATTGCTAGAGGACGCAGCCTCTTTTTATCCGAATTTCCCAGCCACAGTTCCCTCTCTCTTTCCCCATAGGCTGAGGTACTCGAGAGGTACAGAATTCCCGAAACACCTAATGCAGACATAAGTAATATACATTTCTCCTGATGCAGCCATTCTCAATACACACCCCCCTTTCTTCTTTTTCTTATGTCTCTGTTCCTGTAGTTTATTAACACAGTCTTGGGCAAATCAGTCACTGCAATTCCTATGGAAATCCTTCCAGTTGTTTCTTCTATCTCTCAGTATAGGCCTTCTCTTCCCAGCAGTTTGTTTGTAAAGACACTCCCTTATTCCTTTCAGAGCCAAGGAGACAGAGGCTTATTCAAAGTTAATGTCAGCCCCAAAGGACGTTTCTCCTGTCTCTGTAGTCCAGGGTTATTAAGGCAATGCTGTGGTTCCTGCAGCCTCGTGGAGTCAAAGGGGACAGAACTTGTTCATCTTTAGAGCAAATCACCATCTTCTCCCCATTTTACTGTTCTTCTTTGTCCCTTCTCACGGCAGGAAAAAGAGACAACACTTCGTCTTTCCCTCCCTGGTTTAATTTTTGCACAAGAGTGAAGGGCTCTTCAGATTTCTCTCTCAATGTTTTGCAGTTGGCCTCTTCTGCCTGGGCTAACTGAAAACCATTAAAATATCAAGTAATTCACAACCAGCAATTGACAGAAATAGAGTCACCTCCTGCCTTCCATTCTCTGGTGGCATCCACAGTTTGCAAATGCAGTTGAAGTATTGCTTGATAAGTCTGTCTCTCTCCTGCATTTTCCAAGAGTTTTAATTCCAGTGGATCTCAAATGTCTCAAATGCTGGCTTAGGAGAAGAAATTTAGGTGTTTTAGGGAAATAGGCAGGGAGAGGCTCTGGCTCAATTTAAAGTCATCATCTCACCTCTGTCAAATAAGGCACAGGGATCAGGATTCCTACTAGAGCTTTGGTAGGTAAAAAAAAAGGCACGGAGGGGTCACTGCCCAGCCATGAAGACAAACATCCCCCAGTAATTCCCTCAGCTCAAAACCAGGAGAATCACACTGGACCCCCAGACCAGCTCCACACCCATACCCAGTAACTTCTTGGGGAAGCCAGGTCAAATCACACCTCTACCCAAAAGAAATAAAGTAGAAATTTCACTATCTCACCTCAGCCTAAAGGTACCTGATGGTCAGCAAGTCTAGGACAGAAATATAGGACAACAACTCACCGGGACATACATCTGCTGCCATTCCCTCCATAAGGTCCCCAGCCCAGCCCTCATCCAGCTGCCTCCACGCCTCTCTGCTTCCCAAACCCATCTTTTGTAATGCAAAATAATAACAGGCCTTGTTCCCTGCCTTGCCTGCTTTTCATCTAAATTAAAACTCGGCTAATCTCATTAATGAGCTCACCCCGGTGCCACCGTGTTCTTTGGATGCCCCCTAACATCATTAGGGACTTAGCCAGGGAAACAAAAAGGCATTACTCCATGCAGGGAATGAAGAATTAGTGCAAGGGTGGGGTGTGCTTTGCAATTGTCCCCCTAATCACTTGTTTGTGTGCAATTAGGGGCTGTAATCTCCATCTCATTGCCTCTGTGGCCGTGCACGGGTGGGCAGGGGACAGCAGGGATGGGCAGGGGACAGCAGCACACCGGGCAGAAGTGCCCCCAAAGAGGTGAAGTGTGTCCAGATCCCAGGGAAGTGGAGTGGAGAGGTCTCAGAGTGGGCACAAACCAAAATATTCCAGCATTTCTTCAGCTGGAGACAGAGCAAGGCTGAGAAGGAAGCTGAGGGTGTGGAAAGAATCCTTGGAAGGGACAACAGAGCTTCAGACCATCCTCCCAAGGGATACACCTGGGAACAGGTGTGCAGGGCCACATGGCATCAAAAGAGAGGAGAAGGTGAGATTTATTTATGTCCCTATCCTCTCAAAAAAAAAAAAAAAAAAAAAAAAAAAAAAAAAGTGGATACAAAATACATCAAATACCAAGAAAAAGGAGGAAAAACAGGGTCAAAGGAAAATACTTTCCCCAAATTCACTTGGATAAATCACAATCCTGACATGTCATTGAGATTCCAACCTTAATCCAGTTTGGCAAAGACTTCCATTCCCTTTCAGAGAATTTGAGAAAGGAAGTTTCTTCATATCTCAGCAGATTTGGAACAATGCAGGTAAAAATACTTTTCTCTTTCAGGTTCTCTTCCTGAGAGACCACCTGAGGGCCGTTACAATCACTCACCTCCAAGCTTCTAGCTGTGTGTCCTTGGGGCAAAGAAGAGGGAAGAGGTCATGGTTTGTGCTGCAGAAGTGAGGCATCCAAACACTGATCCATTGCAAATGAACTCTTTGTTTCCAATGTGATCTTCCCAGTACCCTGCGTATTGGATTTTTATTTTTAGGGCCTGTTCCCAGGACAGGAGTCTGTTTGTGGCTCAGTGGGGCTGCCACCATCAAACCCTGCAGCATTAATGTTGTTTTGTCTCAGAAGTGCAGCTCTGCAGTGCTGGAGTGGGTTTTCTATTGAATTCCTGGGTTTGAACCAGGGCTCTGTGATGAGGGGAGCGTGTGATGCTTTGCCTGAGATCAGAATCTCAGCAGCATTTTTTCTATTGATTAAATGAGGAAATTGCCATGGCTTCTCTCTATATCCCATTCCAGAAGAGTTTCTACACTACAGACTCACACAGGTTTGCAATTTTGGTGTAGCAGTGATCAAAGCAAGCTTGTTTCAGCCAGAATTTTAAATGAAAGGTCCCCAATATCTCTTTCCTTAAAATAAAAAATATGGCTTTATCATTGTGGGCTGTTTTAATCCCTGGGACTGCTTCCTCTTGAGTTCTTGATGGCATAAGAAACCTCAGAGGTTTTCAGTGTAGTTATTTATGTGGATACACCTTGCTGTAGTTTGGTAGTCAATGCTCAGCTCTTCAGGTGCTTTCCTTTATGTTTTAAACCAATGTGAAGATGCAAACTTTTCACTTCTTCGGTATCAGCCTTATTGTAGTAAAATGTTTGAGAGGGGCTTTTCTTCTGAGGTTTTTTCTGACAGTTCATGCTGCCTTGTGAATCCAACTGAGAACAGATTTGAAAAAAAATAATAAGACCCCTAAAATCACCCCCTTTTTTCTCAGATTTCCACTCACACAGGCAGATTCACAAATCAGAATTGGGCACGAAAGAGCTGGCAGAGATTTTGGAGGGGAAAGGCAAGAGGGAAGAGAGGAGGGACAGGCAGAAAGATGGGTCTGTCTGCAGTGGGGTGGGATGGGCACAGCAGCGTTCGAGTACATGGTGAGCACTGAAGCCATCAGACAAGGCTGTGAGTCACAGGTTGGTCTATTAATGTCAAACCTGCTGCACACGGAGAGCTGTGACGTGTGCCTGGGAGTTATGGAACACGAGGGAGGCCTTTAGGGTGTGTTCACAGGGCTGAGGATCAGTAGGGTGTGTGCCCAGCCCAGGGTGTGTGAGTGTGACACAGCTCAGGCACTCCGTACACAAACAAGCTGGAGAATGGTTTGGGTTGTTTATTTTTTTCCCAAGCTAAATTATGCTGTCCTTTTCCAGCTCCTCTCCAAGTGCCCCCTCCCTCCTGAGACAACGCATTAAAGCATGGGAAAAGTGATACTTAACATCGAAATTCATCATTAATTCCTCTGTCTTTTATTGTCGTAACATTAGCCATAATGAACTCCTCTTGCACTGATGTCGATTTGGTGTGTCACTTTCCCTAGAAGTGCTTCATAACTTAGCATTAATTAATGGTGACTTCTTGCAAATTGTGTTACAGAGCTGATAGCACTTCTGGGTAACTAAGTGTCACCAACTGCAGCCATCAAACCTGCAGCGGTGGCCAGGCGTCGGGCAGGATTAATCGCTGCATCACACAAAGACATCACCTTTGGGTCTTCCTGGGAAAGGAAGGGAAGTTGGTGGCTTGGGAATTTAACTCGGCTCAGTTCTCAGCTTTGCAATTGATCTCCAGCACCAGGAAAATCAACGGAGATGTTTGCATCATTCTGTGCTGCCCACAAGTGAGGCTGCGTGAGGATGGGGCAGGTGGAAGTCCCAGGGGTTGGGTGATCACTGCTTCATGTCTGCAAAGTTCTTCCCAGTTTGAAAGGTGTAACAAACGGGCTGACCCCGACTGTGATTAACCTGTTTATTAATTAATGACTGGGAACGAGGAATTGGGGTAAGCCAAATTTCTCAGTGGCAAAGCAGAGCAACAAAACAGTGCATGATGCCGGGTGCTCCTTCAGCAGTGAGGACCTCAAGAGGACCACAAAGCACCACAAGAGTTCTTCTAACCTGTGCTCGAGCAGGATTAGTCCATTTTTTGATTCTTGCTGTGATTGGCTCGTATAGGGTCTCGTGATTGGCTCGTTCTTGCAGTGCATTCCTGTCCGATCATTTTTCCATAAGTCCATATCATTGGTCCATTCAGTCGAAGAGATGTCACTGCACCCACAGAAAGTTTCTGGAAAGTTCCACATTCACCATCCCCTTTGATCACTGCCGTCCAGCAGTTCCATAAGGGCACTGCACCTGTACTTTGTGTGATATAACTCAAACAGCTCCGAGTTACAATCAACCATTCAACCAAGCCCAAACCCAAAATAAAATCAACCATTCAACCAAGCCCAAACCCAACATAAAATCAACCATTCAACCAAGCCCAAACCCAACATAAAATCAACCATTCAACCAAGCCCAAACCCAACATAAAATCAACCATTCAACCAAGCCCAGCCCCGACAAAAAATCAACCATTCAACCAAGCCCAAGCCCTAACATAAAATCAACCATTCAACAAAACCCAAACCCAAAATAAAATCAACCATTCAACCAAGCCCAGCCCCAACATAAAATCAACCATTCAACCAAACCCAGCCCCGACACAAAATCAACCGTTCAACCAAGCCCAACCCTGACACAAAATCAACCGTTCAACCAAGCCCTACCCCGACACAAAATCAACCGTTCAACCAAGCCCTACCCCGACACAAAATCAACCATTCAACCAAGGCCAGACCCAAAATAAAATTAACCAACTTACCTACACTACAACACATAACCAGCCTACGAAAGCCAACTCATCTATAACAAAAGCTGCTGCAGACATCAAGGTGTCTCCAATTCATGGAGCTTTGACTTCCAAAGGGTCTGCCCACCTTGGCTCACCCAGACTTTTTATGCCACTTCGTGCTCCCAAATCCAGCTGGGTACAAGTCCTCCACTGGCAGTTTGGTTAGGGGAGTTCCCCCCGAAGTTACACAACAAAAACAAAAGGATTTTACTCCAGAGGGCAGAAAATCACATTTGACTGGTTATTGAAGGAACCTGAAGAGAAAAGCTCATTTATAAATATCTACAGTTTTGATATCAAGGGCTAAGACTGAGGTCACAGATAGAGACACCCACATTTAGTGTCTCTGGAGTTGTCCCTGTGTGAGCTTCCTGTTTGAGCTCCTGAGGTGAAGATCTGGTTGATGCAGTCCCCAGTCTGACTGCACAATAACTTGCCTAAGACTAAAAGATAAAATAAGAGACCAACTTTCATCAGCAATAAGAAAGACACTAAGAGGAAAAAAAGTTTAGTTCATTACAAGTCATTGTTTATCAGATTGAACTGTGCCTTTCGGCTCAACAGGACTGGGGCTCCAGTCCCAATTTTAGCACTGCTTTAAATAAAGTATAATGCTAAACAGATTTGTTTTCCTTGGAGAACAGACTCAACCACCTTCTTCACAGATATTAAAAATGCAGGGAGAGGCTGATGTTTAATGAGTTCACTTGCAAGGTACTAAAGCCAGCTACCACCTGTCAGGATCTTCAGATGTGCTCCTAGGCCTTAATTAAGAGCTGTTCTTCATTTAATTTCATTCCTTCTCTCCCCAGCCCCACCTACCTCCTTCCCCCCTTTTTGGTTTGCGTTGTTTCAGAAGACAAAAACCAGCCCCAGAGAGACACCTTCCAAAGTCAATCAAAAATTAATTTCAGGTGGCAGCTGAGTCACAACTTCTCATTTATTCATCAAACTCCAGCGACTTCCCAATCTCCTAATCACAGAATCATTGAATCATTCAGCTTGGAAAAGACCTCTCGGATCATCAAGTCCAACTATCATATTCCTGCTGAACGATTCCAGCTCTTCCAGCTCCTCCTCTTTGTTGCCTATCGGTGGGACAAAAGCATCCAGCCAAGCATGCAAATCAGATTAACAATTTGCACCTTTGTGAAAGGGATTAGCCGCTCTGCCTGGTGTGGATGCTCTAAGAAATCAGTCTGCATCTGTCAAAATCTGTAACCTTACTTGTGTCCCTGACTCCATACTTGGGTTGGTTAAGATAATAATAATAATAATTAATTAACGGGCTGCTTTAGATTACATCTTCTCCCATACGGGATTAATCTTGTATTTCCTTAGGGAGCTGATTTTCCAGGCTGGCTGTGAATTTATTCTTTGCTGCTCTAATACATGATGGTGTTTGCATGCTTTCAGGGTCACAGCTACAGCAGGGAAAGCATCGGAGTTAAAGCACTGGAGCCAGTTTAGGATTGTGTCCAAATCCCATAAATGCCACATGTGACTTCAGATAAGTCATTTAATCACCCTTTCTCACACCCTATATTTACCAGATCAGCCAAGGCAAGCGGATTTACAAGGATGATTCATCCCAAAAAGGGCCAAGGGACATCGCTTCTATTCCTGACTCCGCTCTGAAACTTCAGTAAAGTCACTTTTCTCACACCATCGCGACTTCCCAGCTGCAGAGGGAGGGCAGCATCTGCTCAGCTCTAAAACCAGAGTGACTTTATGTAAAACCCTCGACCAAGACAGTCACTGACATTCCCAGCCTTCAGTATCCTTTGGAGAGAAGGTCAGCTGTGTGGATGGTGGCTTTTCAGTGGTACCACGCTTCTGATTCCAAATGGGGAGGTGTCACCTGAGGTAACAGCGCTAAATTATCAGTTCCTCTGAGTAATGATTGGGCCTGAATTAAGCCTTTTGTACTAAAAGCAGCGATAAGCCTGAAGTTCTCCTAAGTGGAACAAATTCCTCTCTGAGAAATTGTCTCCTGCACGTGGCGAGGAGGAAGGGATGAGTATAAAACTCACAGTAACACTTGCAGTGCAGTCTGGGGATGCTGCGAAGCCTCTCCAAGCCCCATTTCCAAACAAAACAAGACAATGACCTCATTAACTGAAGGATAAAGCAACCAAACTTTGCAGTAGCAGCAAACTCTCTCCCTTTTTGCTTCACTGTCCCCCTTGGCACACCAATCCCTGAAAAGGGAAGAGTGAAGCCCTGCTTGGAAGGTACAATCTCTTTTCTGTTGATGTGACAACCAGTTTAAAGCCAGCAAATGTCCTCTTCCTCACGTCACCGTCCCATACCCTGCAAAGCTCTCCCCCATGGACCTTCTGCATTTCCATTCCCGTGCAGAGTGGGGTGGCAGAGATGCTGAGCAGCCTCTGTGGAGATACTCTGGGCATAAGGATTGATCTTGATGGCCGCGTCTGGAGACCATCACCATCAAATTTACCCCATGGATGCTTTAGAGGCACTTTGGATGAGGAAACTCTGCATCCCAGCGGATGGCCACAGCCTTAGCCACACACAGCAAGTTTTCCTTTCCAGCATGTACATAACACTTCCATTAAAAGTTAATTTTCTGTGTCTTTAAGCTTTCAGCCTCTCCAGTCAAGCTCTCAGCTATGGTGCTGAGTTCCTAAAATTCCTAGAAGGCTTCCAAATCCTCAGTTTCCTCTTTTTCCATGACAGCCTCCACCAGAGGAAGATTTGTTCCCAGCATGCCTCACACCAGGGACAGGGAAATTCAGTTCCATAATGCTGCTCTGCCATGCCAACAATACCCACCACCTCCTGTCTCAGACTATTGGTGATTTTTTTCCCTCTGTTTCCTCTCAGAAGGGTCCAGGCAGTGTGCTGCAATTCCAGCAGCTGCTCCATCATCACAATCCTGATGTGTCTGACCTTGGACCTGTCTGTATGACAAAGACAAGAACATCTTTTTTGTGCCACAACCTTGTCATGTCAGCCTGGGACCAGCCAGAACCTGCTTTTGGCACACACATGGAGCTCCTAAAATGTGTGTTCACCTTCACCTGCAGACGTAGAATGAACCTGTGAGAAGCAGCAGCAAGACAGGTTTGGGATAGGGTGGAAAGGCTGGAGGAAAATTAGCAGAGCGGGATTTATGATGAGCATATCAGAGAAAATTGTGACTTGGATCAGGCATGAGGGAAGAGCAAAAGCCTGGGGAAATCCTGGGTGTGCTCACACATCAGGACCAGCAGCCCCTGGGACTGTTTAGGTCTTGTCAAGCAAGGAATGACATCTCCATTGGAGCAAATGTCCATCCCCGGAGCTCTGGTGCTGGCCCAAACCTGTCCATCCATTACGGATTTTGTTTCTGTGACAGCTGACACGGTGATTGCTCGGTATGAATTGCAATTACAGCCCTAGCACAGTGAATCCAAACTCATCAAACACAAAACTTTAACCAAAAAACAATTCTGCTGAGAGGGACAGGCCTCCTCCTGGGAGAAAAAGGCTCCTGAGGAGCTAAAAGCTCTCTTCCAAAAGGGATGTGTGCCCAGACAACAGCAGGGCTGGGCTCTGTAGGGGAGGATGCTCAGGTGTTAGACACAGAGGATATTTTTACTTGTTCCTCTGCCAAGCACTGAGAGGAACAGGAGCACCCCTGGACTGGTGCCATCCCACTCAACAGCCCCACAGGAAAACAGGGAAGGTCTCCCCCACACTAAGGCAATCAGATGCTAAAATCTAATGTGAGCTGGAAGAAATTTGGATTATAATTTAAAAAAATATTAAAAATATATCTATTTTATAATATTTTTAAATTATATGGGAGGGGTTTAAGAGTGTGAAATCTCACACATTTTAAGTGCATCAGTTTTGGTGGTGCACCTTTTGGGTTTTAATCCTACAAGATCCCCAGTCTCAAATACATATCTAAGGGTCATCCTTAAGCCCCTTCCTGCCAGCTTTCACTGGAGAGAGGGAATTGCAGATTTCCAGGAGTCCAAGGATGTCCCACAGAGACACCCCAGAAGGCTCCCATATGGTCGGCTAAGCTGCTGGAGCTGATTTCCTGGCAGCAGCCGTGGTGTGCAGTTGGAACAAACCTGTCCCAAAACGCCTCACCTCCCTCGTGCGCACCAAGCACAGCTGAGCCACGCCGGATGCCAGAGCTGGAGATCTTCAGGAGACCTGGGGGTGAGCTGGGAACTGCTCTGGCTGCACACAGGACAGGAAATCTTTCATGGACAGGACTTTCCAGAGCACAGCAAGACATTCTAATGGGGACATTATAAGATTCTTCCTTGAGCAAAGCAGTGAGAGGAGATGCATCCAAGCTGCCAAATGCACTGCAGACACAAACTGTACTTTTGTACTTTTGGGCGGCACTTTTTGCTGCCCCAGACCTCGAGGCCTGAGTTTGCATCCCTTGCAGGAGTGGTGAGTCTACTCATGGAACAGGGCAGGAGTGGCAGGTCATTGTCCCTCTCTTCCATCCTGCTGTGGCCCCATATCCCTCACAGGCTGGTGCTGAAGGGTGGCAGAAGCACTGACCATGGAGAAAGAGGCTGGATTGGCAACCTCTGAGGAATTTCACTCTGTGTTAGGGAAGATGAAATAGGAAAGCCTTATAAATATGATTACCTGGCAAAAGATGCTGAGAATGTGGAAACTATAAGCGAGATTGAAATGAAGACAAGCTTTGAGATACCAAACCCCAGTGACTGAACAACTGGAAAACAATGGTATGGCCACTGAAGGTAATCCACCCTCTTTGATTAAACAATCCCCTCTGCTTGCAGACAGGTCCAAGGGTCAGAGCAGACCCTACCAACTCAGCAGAGGGTCCAAAAAGCAGTTTTTAGAGTTTAAAATCTAACGCCATATGGTAATGCAATGCCTCTCATAGGCTGTATGTAAATGTTGTAGGATTTGTAGCTTGTTCTAGATTGGATAGTGAAAATTAGAATATTCGGCACAGAAGACGATTTATTGTATTGTAAACAGCAACCACGGCAGTATTTTATTATTATTCAATTCTTCTTCTTTCTTCCCTCTCTCTCTCTTACCTCTCTGCCCTGCTCTGAGCTGTGTCTGGCAGCTCCTGGCAGGTCTCCTACACC
This sequence comes from Acanthornis magna, assembly GCA_036785705.1. NCBI lineage: Eukaryota > Metazoa > Chordata > Aves > Passeriformes > Acanthizidae > Acanthornis > Acanthornis magna. The sequence goes on from JAWUZG010000001.1 coordinate 273,922, forward strand.
CACACCCTTTCACAATAAACCTCATGCTCTAAGACCTGACTTCAGAGATCTCTTGTCTCTGTCCAGACCGTCTGAAACAAAACCACGAAATCCTACAACTCTGCTTAGCATTCCCATTGCAAGGCTGCTGCCCTTAATCTGTTCGTGTCTTCTCAAAGGGCCACCTGCAGTTCTGTGTCTCCCCTGGAAAGCCATTGGTGGTCGTGGTGGATGTGGGAAGTGCCTGACCTCTCTGGAGCCTCTGCACAGCCTCCTACCTCTGCTTCACCCTCTTCCACAGCTTCCCTTCCAGCTTTTTCTGAAAATACAATTCCTGGGACAATAATTGCCAGACAACAGGTTCACGTGAAGATTTTGTTCTTTGGCCACAGCTCTTTAAATTTACCTCCCTCAACACCTCATTTCAGTGGCTTTAACTGGCCAGACGGACAATTTTAACCTCATTCGTGCAGCGTGCAAAGTCCACCGCTTTGATTTGTCTCTCGGGGTGGGATTCGTCTCACCTAATATTTGATGTGCACCACGTTGATCGTCTGCAGCCACGCTGGTCACCTTCAGACACCTTTCGAGTCTGCAGAGAGAAATAAGCCCTGCCAGGACATGAGTCATCTGACCTATTTGAGATGTCGGCTTTAGAATGAGATTAATCACGCCCTGCAAGCACCTGTTTTGCTCAGAGTCTAGACAACCAGCTCATGAATTCAACCTCGGTGTCTTTTTAGGTGCTCAGCTCCCCGGGATCATCGGCTCTAATGAACCCTCCAGCAGCTTTGTCAGTCCTGCTTTAGCTGAGCTGTACTTTGGCCCATGCTGTGTGATGACAGCTAATGATGAGCAGTGTGACCTGACGAGAGCAAGGGCTGCTGTTGTCTCCTGAAAAGAGAATTTTGCCCTTCAGAGGAGGTGGGAGAAGGTGTGTGAAGGTAGCAGACTAGGCAGCCGCGCTCTGGTTCTGGGCGTGGGTGGATTTGGGGGTATTTTTGTACTGCCCAGATGGTGAGGATCCTGCTCAAACAGTGCAGAAGAGACACCAGAGAGCACAAGGAACTTCAGGATATGTTCAAACTGCGAAATGCTGAACGTTCGACTTGTGCTCTGTCTGCTTTTCCTGACAGTGCTGGCTCCCAGCCTTGCCAAAGTCAGGGCTCAAACTGGTGAAAAAGGAGCAAATCCAGAGTCCCAGAGCTGGGGAACATCCCAGAGCACTCAGTGTCCCAGCTATGCAGCATCACAGGCCACAAACTCCTGCACAGACAGCCTTGGAGAGGAGCTTCAGGTGTGAAAGGGGCAGGGGAAGGACTGCAGCCAACACACGTGCCCATGAGCTGGGCAGAGACCTGCCTGCTGTCCCCACACCTCATAAACACACCCAGGGCACAAGATGAGGGGTTTGGACCCACACAAAACTCGTGTGCACTCATTGCTTGGCGTTTCCAGAGCTCAGGTACCATTTGTGTCTAAGGGCATGTGAGTCCTTAGCAGTGCTGAGCCTGAGCTTGCAAAAGGACCTTGACCTCAATTAATTGATAGAGAAGACATATTTTTGATGTATGACCTGCTGATAGCATCCCTGGTTTGATACAAGTTAATTTAACTACCGCAGGATCTGTGCTGGAAGCAGGATCAGGGGATTTGGCTCCGGGGGCAGCTCCAGGTTTCATTATGCCATTGATTAATGACTATCACAGAATCATGGAATGGTTTGGATTTAAAGGGAACTTAAAGATCATCCAGTTCCAACCCTCTGCCATGGGCAGGGGCAATTTTCACTGCACCAGATTATTCTAAAACTCATCCAGCCTGGCCTTGGACACTTCCAGGGCAGCCACAGCTTCTCTGGGCAACTTGTGCCAGGGACTCATTACTCTCATAGTGAATAATTTCTTTCGAATATCTAATTTAAATCTTTCCTCTGTCATTTTGAAGCCATTCCCCCTTGCCATATCACTTCACACCCTCATCCCCAGTCCCTCTCCAGCTCTCCTGGAGCCCCTTTAGGCACTGGAAAGGGTTCTGAGGTCTCCCTGGAGATGTCTACTCCCCAGGCTGAACCACCCCCACCTCAGCCTTCCCCAGTTTAAAACCACAGGGAGAATCCGAGCCCAGGTGAGTGTGTACTTGGTGGATTTGACAGCCAAAATCTCTCAGCCATTCCCATCTCACCACAAAGATCAGATCCTTACCCTGTCAGTGGCGCAGGAGCTTGTAAAATATATTTAATTCTTATTTTTATTGCTGTTGCAACCAACCATGAGCAAGACAGAGCAGGAAACACGCAGGGAGAAGTGAACCACCTCCCTCCTGGCACTCGAGTCCACTGCTTCCTGGAGAGGAATTTCCCTGAAGTGCCTCACAGAGGGTTTGTTCTCGGCTTGCAAAAGCAAAGCTGTGTTTAACGTCAGATGAAATCAGTGAGCAGGAGCACGGGAGTGGGGCCAAGGGTGAGATGATGTTTTGTGATACAGTTAAGGCTCGCAGCAGTCTCAGTGTTTTGGGAACAGATAATACGAGGTGAGAAGTCCCCCAGACATTTTTCTTTTCAAGCATCACTGTTCTTAGAGGAGTCGCTAGTCCATTAGGATAAAAAAATTATTTACACAGCAGGAGATGAAGAAGGGCTCGAGTCCCTCTGTCCCAGAACTTGGCTAAAGTTTCAATATAGCCTTTAATAAAAGCAAACCAGCACTGGTGACTGCCTGAATCTTTCTCAGGAGCAATAAAATCCAAGCTAAATCAGCCACCTTGCTGCTGTGACAGTCCCCTCTTTTGTTTGTCAGCTCTTGTTTCAGGCAGAAAGGGCCACATGGATGAGAAAGTGCAGGGAAAATATGGAAGAAAAGGAGGAATAGGGTTCAGATTGGAAGAGAGCCAGTAAATATTGTGGCCACAGGCAAGGTCTGAACCAGAATACTCTGTACTGAGCAGGAGGGACCACACTCTCCATCCAAGGGCTGTAGTGATTTAATCCACTCCTGAGGAAGCTACAGAGGGGAGGAAGGAGGGAAGGATATTTATTTTATCACAAAAACACGAACCAGGACAGACCAACAACATTTCTGAGAGACTTTCTTCACCCAGAAGAGGCCTGCAGTACATCTGCTCTCTGCTTTATTTCCCCCACGTTTATCAGAGGACTCCAAGCAAGACACCCTGGGGACTGTGACAGAGCAAAGGTATGCAAAGCAGGAGGCATTTGAAACTATTTTTCCACTGGCAATATATTTTAAAGTTGAAAATCTGCAGTGGTCACCATTCCATCCTCTCGAGACTCCATCCCCACCCACATTTTCACTTGAAGGTGCCAGTGAAACTCAAATTTTCCTCTGCTGTGCTGACATGCAGGTTGCTGTCTGACACCAGCCTGTGGGCAGCTCCCCTCAGAGCCCATTAAAGTGATTTTCCTGACCCCCAGAGAAATGGGGCAGTGAGCCATTTCACCTCGATCTTATTTCTCCAATATCCAACATCACCCCTTGGATCAATCCCTATTTTCCTGCCAGTTGAGGTGTCACCCCTGCCTTGGGGATTTCTGGGAGGGTTCTTTGAGCTCCCTCCAGCCCAGGCTGCAGATGCTGTTTGCCAGCTCAGAGCCTCTGCAGAAGCTGTGAAGCCGTGGCTGTGCCCAGCAGCATCCAGGTACACAGAAATCTGCCTTCCAGCACCATCCTCCTCCTCCTCCGCAGCCACCCTGGGCAGGAATTTTAACCACATTAATTAGTCGCTGTTTGCACTCCCCAGGTCTCACGTTATCACTGGAATACTCATCTAAATCTGGTGGCCAAACAAATTAGAACTAATGAGGCCATCGGGGTCATATTAACACAGGAGGAAGATGGGAGAGCTTCTGGAGGAGGTTTCGCTGCCAGACCAGGCACGTGCCCGTGCCACGTGCTGCCGGCAGAGCCTGATTCCCAAACAGGCTTGGAGAGAGCAGGAGCAGATGAAGGGGATGCAGGGATGATCCAACAGCAAATCTGGGATGTGGCAGGATGTGGCAGCAGTTCCTTGCTGCCTCCTGGGGAGTTTGATAATGGCAAACACAGAGGGAGCAGTGGGCTTGGATCGAGGCGTGGATCTGAGTGGACGGACAGAATTTGGCACAAAACTCCAGGGATTTGAGTGGACGGACAGAATTTGGCACAAAACTCCAGGGATTTGAGTGGACGGACAGAATTTGGCACAAAACTCCAGGGATTTGAGTGGACGGACAGCATTTGGCACAAAACTCCAGGGATTTGAGTGGACGGACAGAATTTGGCACAAAACTCCAGGGATTTGAGTGGATGGACAGAATTTGACACAAAACTCCAGGGATTTGAGTGGATGGACAGAATTTGACACAAAACTCCAGGGATTTGAGTGGATGGACAGAATTTGACACAAAACTCCAGGGATTTGAGTGGACAGAATTTGGCACAAAACTCCAGGGATTTTGTCTCAGCTCCCCACACTTGACCTCTGTTGGTAAACGAGCCTGGTGCTTCGTGAGAGACTTCAGAAAAGCCATGTGAGTAATTCCCGTGCAGGTGGCTGCACAGCCATGGAGCCGAGGGAGCAGAGGGAATGGGATGTGAAGCCCGGAGCATCCTCTCTCTCCCATAAATTTGGCTCCAGGCAGGCTCCCATGGCATTTCTGCTGCTCCAGGAGTGAAGGCTATAGGAGCAGCCACATTCAGTGGGAAGATGAGCAGTTATAGAAGGAATACATCTGGCGCAGAAATGAGGATGGCTCCTCTAAAGGGTAACAGGCCCAAATAGGACATTAATCCAAACTGAGATCCACCCTGTCCTGCAGGCACTCACCCGTGGGAAGTCCCCGTGTCTCGTCGAAAAGGGGGGAGAAGATCCCATGCCGCCCCTTTGAGACAAAAAGCAGAGCACTCCTGCCCCTCCTCGGCCCCCGAAACACAGACCATGGGGATCACGAGGGCAGATAAGGTCACCACCAAGGCTATCTGAGTGGAAAGGGCATCTCAGGACACACACAAGTGTCTCAGAGCCTTGACAGGAACCTCAGGACCTCTGTCCTTCCCTGCTCCTCCTTCCTCAGGCAGCAGAGGGGCAACTGCTTGGGAGAGGCAGGACAAAATCTTTGGAGAGAAGTTGGAATCTTCAGAAAGGCTCACAGAACAAGACAAATGTTTTGGTTAATACATGTAAATTGGCTGTAGTTTTCTGATTTTTTTTTTATTTTATATTTTTATTTTGCAATGAATTTCTTTCCTGCTGTAGAGGCAGCCCTGAGAAGAGATTATTTGCCATTCAAACTGGTGATATACCCAACGCTACGTCATTTCTGTTTTCTTGGATGGATGAGGGTCACTTTTAGGACTCCTTTTTGTAGGAACGAACACATAAACAAGACATTTTAAAATCTATTTCCCATAAGCATTTATGCTAATGAAGAGAGCATTTACAGAAATCTCCAGAAAGGAGCACTGAATCATCCCTGCTTGTCTTGTTTCCTGGAGATCATCCAAGACTGAGATAATGCTTGTGCTCCTTCGCAGGGTTAGAAGGTCTCAGAAACATCTCCAGAGGTTCTTCTGCTTTCATAACAGCGCTTGAAATCTATGTAACAGCCAATAAATAGCACGGATGCCTTTTGATAATAAAATTAGAGATAACCAAGGTGTCTGGATGGCTCAGGTGATGGTACCTCAGTCACAAAGCTTTTCACTCATGTGCTACCAACCCAAACGTGGCCTCAGGTGACATCAACGGAAAGCTTTGGTCATCTTGTGGTACAAGAGTGCCATTTTAGGGGACAGCAGCCAGCTCTTAGGGTTCTCAGTGAAGAAGTCAATGATTTAATTTACAATTAGGAATGAAATCTTATCTCACTACCAGAGGTCGTTAAATGAACATCAAGGTTTAAGGATGAGCAGATACTGAGGGAGGAGTTTGTGATGTTCTTTCCAGAGACACAGAAGGGAATACAGGACCTAAATAACCAGAATATGTCCTTCACAAAATCATGGGATGGTTAGGGTTGGAAGGGACCTTAAAGATCATCCAGCTCCAACCCCACGGGCTGGGATGCCACCAAGGAGAGCAGCTTTGGAGACGACCAAACCTCCAGCAAACACCTTTCCAGTGCTTTAATCGGTAAAAAAAGCAACACAAGAGTTCAGAGAATCTGTGAGTGACACCAACCCCTCCATCAGCTCCACCACACAGCTGAAGGACCTCCATGTACCCTCAGGTGCACGGTGGGGCTGTGGGGAGGGTTTCACACCACCCTGCCCCACCTCCCTGGAGAAAAGGAGGAAGAGACAAGAAAAGAAAAGCCATGATGGGAGAGAGAGTTAACTTTTAGGCTGCGTAAGGAATAAGGGAGCTGGATGTCATTGTGCTGCAGAAGTGACCTACTTTCGCTTTATCTGGCTTATCTCTGTTTGCATTGGTTTATTGATGGCAGGAGATACTGCTAAGTGAGTGGTGCCTCCAGAATACAAATGAGGGTCGGATGCAGCCCTTCTGCCCGGGGAAAACTCTGGCAGGGACCAGGAGCAGCTCCTCCACCCAGCTCCTGGCGATTCGCAGGCAGAACTAATGCGAGGAGGCGATGGGCTCTGAGGCAGTGACCACACAGTGTTACTGCTGTGCCTTTAATGAGCAGGCAGAAATTAGGCAATGAGACCTGCAGCAGGGGGAAATGCTGGTTTAGCTCCACAGAAAGCCTGGTCCAGCTAGGGTAGAGCTTTCCTTGGTCATTCCTTGGATTTCATCGCACTGGGAGAGCATGGGGAAGAAAGACAATTGCTGGAAAACAGCAGCTCCCAGTGAAATACCATATTCTCCTCTCTAGGAGGGACAGTGGGCTGGAGAGCACTTGCACATCTCTGTTTCCCATTTTTTGGCCACAGCTGTGTTAGCCCAGGGTTGCTGTGCTCTCCATGTGGGCAGGAGGTTGTGCTCCGGGTGTGCTCTTCATCCTTCTACAACAGCCTCCACCTCTGAGGCTAAGCTGTAAAAACACACAGCGCAGGTCTAGGTGATGCCTAAAGGACAGGCTACCTGAAACAGAGGCCAAGACAAATTAGGAGTATAAAAGTGGACAATTTATTCAAGGCCTGCAGAGGCCTTGAAGGTACATTCGAGCAAGCAAAATCCCCTGTTGGGGATGACACCCAAAATGGACCCTGGGTCACAAGCCCTTCACCTTTTACAAGTTCTGTGCCATTAGCAGATTGGCCCTTAATTCTCCAATGTACCCTCAGGTGATGATGTTCACCACCCCAGGCCTGCTCCCCCAGCTCACAGTTGTTTACATATTTTCGGGCCCTAAGGCAATGAATATGTCCTTGGATCTGTGTTCAGAGAGCCTTGTTTGGCCAAAGGTGCTGGAACAGAGGATTTTAGCACTTTGTAAGGAACACAGAACCACAGCAAGTTATAGATACATGGAGAGTAAAAAACTAGAAATACTGAAGGCATCACAGGGAAAGAGCTGCTGGCACAGCCCCTGGCACAGCTTTGGCCAGTGCCACCTGCATCCTGAGCCCTGGCAGGGCTGAGGAGATGACATGGACACTGCCTGAGCCCATCGAGCTCTGTGATGGGAGAGAGGAGAAGGAGATTCATGGACATAAATAACTTTACTTTGTGCCCTCAGCCTCAGAGCACACGCTCTGTTTCATTGCATGCATTGCAGTGCCCGTGAAGCTCCTTTGGCCACACAAAAACTTTCTTTAGCCCACACGGAAACTGCACAGACTGTACCACCCTCGGAGCCACAATTCCCCTGCTGATGCTCAGCATCCTTTTGCCTTTCTCCAGGGACTGAATTCCTTTTCCAATCCAAATCAGCCTGACTGGGCTCAGCCCCACTTTCCCCCTCTCCACACCTTCTCTCATCTCTCTCAAGCCCCAAGCTGACTCCACAACTTGTTTCCAGGATCTTGCTTCCCATCTGCACAGGGCTGGTGCCAGGCTTGGAAAAATCTCCTCATCCTCTCCTCTCCTGCTCCCTTTTCCCTTGCCTGCCACACCTGTATTTGCTAATCAGCTCACAGCATGCTCAGTAATTGCCCACGAGAAAACACGGGTGCAGATGTGGTGGGGAGATGGGGGCACGCACAAAATGAGATTCTTGTTTTCCAAACAGACACCAAAATTTAATTACAGCCGCAATAAACGGTTATTAAAACCCTCTTCGCTTTGTTGTTGTTCTTCCCCCCATTGTCTCCTGGCTCTGCATTATTGAATCATCAGCTCCTGTTGGCTTGTTTGGATGCTTTGAGGAAAAGAGACAATGCAGGAAGCTGCAAACACAGTTTGGACCCACATAGTGTCCTCCCCCTCTCTCCACCCTTTTATGATAATTTTTCCCTCTCTTTCTGAGAAAAAGAGGTAGCAGGGAGTTGTCACCCATATTTTCTATCTGTTTTCATTCCCAGTCTAGCAGGAATTCCCAATCCTTGGCACAGGGAACCGAGAGGAGGAAGGAAAAAGGGGATTTTCTGCTGTCTGGAGGGCAGTGTGTCCCAGTGAGGGGTGCTGGAGCCCAAAAAGGGACACTGCCTGCTGCAGCTCTCCACGATGGGCTGCTCTCCTCAATCCCTGCAAAGATTGCCATTCCCCAGGTGTCCGCATCCCAAGGGAATGTCTTCTTGCCTGAAGACAATAGAACATCTCCCCCCTTGGGTTCGTGCAGTGCCTGGGCTCACGGGGTCCTGCTCTTTGAGGTGACCATAATGACCTCACTGGCCATGGCAGCTACCCCAAGGAAAGGTCTGGATGTCCCTTTTCCCGCAGCCCTGCCAGCCCTGAGGTGGTTAAGCACTCCTGGCTATTTGCAGGAATACCTCACAGCTTCCCTAGGGATTTGTGCTTGTTTTACCCTCAGGGTTTGAGCAAGGATTGCCATCCCCACTGCAGAGAAAGAAGGACATAAAGCTTTCCCTAAAGATGGGAGCTGGTGCCTGGATTGGTCCCTGGGAGGATTCTTTGCTGATTCCACTGTGCCAAGGACATGGAGAGGCTGTGCCTCCACAAGGTCCCTGCCAAAGGGCCCAAAGCTTTACATAAAAGGCAGGAATTAAATCCTGTCTGTGTCCAGCTTCCCTGTGAGGCTGTTCAGGGCAGAGGGCACTAAGAAAGCTCTGCTACTACACCAGGATTCATTAGCACACCATGTTAGCCCTGGGCATGCATCAGAAATGTTAATCAGCCCTTTCCCCCTTCCCTCCTCCTGGCTTTAATCCCTCTATCGGGATCCCTAAAGGTTTGACATATGCACCCCAAGCCAGCTCACAGAGCTTGGTGCTATCTCTGCCTCCATCAGGAGGAACCAGCCGGTGCCTAAGCTCCCCTGCTGTCTGCTGGGCTTTCCTACTCAATTCCATCCCCTTCCTGCATAATCCCTGCTTGTAATTACAAATATCAGGCGTGGGGGGCCAGGGGGGCCATCTGTGGAGATAACAAGTGCCCTGTTTGCTGACCAGAGCAACTAGAGATGGCTCCAGCTCTTTGCCAGCTCTGTTGCATAAATCCAAAGGGCCTAAAACTGTGTATTTACATGGCTCCTTAACTCCCTTCTTGTCAAGGGCAGTTATTATATTATTATAATAATTATATTGTATTATATTATATTGTATTATATTATATTATATTATTATTACATTACATTACTATATATTATTTTATATAACTATTAATTATATAAAATATATTTATTATATATAATTATTAATTATATATGTAATATATACATATATATAATTAATATAATAGAATAATAATAATAATAATTATTATTATATTATTATAATAATCTGGGGTTATTTCCACCCCGGATGGAAATAAAAAGGTGTTTATTTGCGCTAGCCCCGAGGCCTGGTTTGCCTGCCACATGGGTGGCTGTTTTATCTACATCCTGTTCATCCCTTAGAGCCAGAGAAGAGCACGTGGAGATGAATCCTGAGGGTGGGCAAGGAGACCTGGATACAGGTACACCCTCCAGAGAGCAGTTTCCCATTCAGAAATGCACAGGCAATGCTGGAGAAGACTTAATCTGGCTGAGAAAATCCTGAGTGAGTGGGAGGGAAAGGCCTTGGCATGATTAGACAACGGCCTCTGAAAATATAGATGTGAAGTGAGGCAGGACCACCCCAACGAGAGTCTCCAACTCCCCAAAACCTGGGCTTGAATTCACCTCCAGGAAGAGGTGCCTTCTCCTCTCACTGGCCTTTTAAAACCATGGCAGATGTGGTCCCAGATGCTGTCCCAGTTACAAACCCACCAGCCAGGAGATTTCCCATCTTGGTTACCCCACAGACTGTGATGGGCCCAGTTTTGTGCCAGGTTCCATGGAGATACCCCAGAGCCCATTCCCCATCAGACAACTCCCACACTTGCAGCCTTTCCCCAGTGCTCCCCACACCCCACACTGAGACCCCAGTTACACACTGGTGTGTCCTTTCCCCAGTCCCAATCCCAATCCCAATCCCAGACGCTCCTTGAGGTGTTTCACTGATGGACCACAGCACCTTCCCAGCCCTGTTTTTCCAGATGTGCCTTCACTTAGCTCTGCCGCAGCACCCAGACAGAACAGAATCACGGAATCATGATCGGAAAAGCTCTCCAAGATCATCAAGTCCAACCATTAATCCAGCACTGCCAAGGCCACACTAAACCATGTCCCCAAGTGCCACATCCACATGGCTTTTAAATCCTTTCAGGGATGGTGACTCCACCCCTGCCCTGGGCAGCTGTGCCAGGGCTGGACAACGCTGATGGTGAAGATCAATTAACAGGAGGGGAAAGATTCCTCTGAGTGCCTTCAGTGTGGCCAGCAGTGTTTGGGCAGTGGTTTCCCTGTCCTAGGAACCAAACTGTGACTGGCTGTGGCACCAAGAGGCAGCCACAGCTTCCACTTTATTTATTTTTTACAGGTGCAGGGACCTGCTGGTGCTCTCACAGACAATGCAGGTGTGAGTCAGACTGGGCTGTTTGCCCTCAAGGCTGGAGAGGGCAAATCCCTGGCCCATTTGATTTACCAACACAAAGCCTTTGATCCCTCAGAGTCCCTGGAGAAGTCTCCTGTGCCAAATTCACAGTGCAAGTTGTGTCATCCTAAAACAAATGCCTCCTCATGGCCCAGTGACTCAACTCCCAGCCCTGATGATGGCGTTAATTCCATCCCTCCTGTCTACTCAGCTCCCAGCCCTGATGATGGCGTTAATTCCATCCCTCTTGTCCATGGTGGGAACGCAGCTCACAAGCCACTCCCACTGGAGACATTCCACGGGGTGAATCCCACCTGAGCTCTCAGTTCAAAGGTGTTCTGCCCCAGGTTTCCCAGTTCTGCACCAGGTTTCATGGAGATGCCCCAGAATCCATCCCTCCATCGCCCAACTCCCATTCTCGGCACAGTAAGTGGGTGAGCTCCAGGAAAAAACATATGTGAAGGACAACAGGACCAGCCTAATGGGATGTCCCAATTCCCCAAACAGGCTCTTCTTAAAAAATCACAGCTGGTTTTTGCTCCTGAGGGCAGAAGGAGACATGGATAGGTAAAAAAAAACCAAAACCCAACCAAGCCCAAGTTGTCTCTTCCATCTGCTCTGGAGACAGTGAGTTCACAACTCCTCCTCATGGCTTTTGGACAGGACCCTCCATCAGAGTTTCTTCTCTTTGAGAGGATCTTTAGTTCCTGACCTTCCCCACATCCTTCCCTCCCTGCTGCCCTCCCTGGCCTCTCAAATCTTTTCTCTTGCCTGTGCTGAAGGAAAATTCCTCTGGCTTTTGGAAGGGTCGCTGTGTGAGCAGCAGAGATCACAGCAGCACTCTGAGCAGTCACCAGAGATGTTCCCCAAGCATTCCCATCCCCTTTCCCCCTCCCTTTCTCCAGAAGTTCCAGTCCTTTATCACACTCATTTCCGCCCAAGTATTTATTGTGCAATAACTCATTACCATTCCTCCTAGGACACCTTTAATAAAAGCCTATGCTTGCATATTAAATATTAAATTTATAAGATGTATAATCCTCCTAATTAAGTTGAATTTAATCTAGAGCTCTAAATTAGAAGGAAAGGAGTGGGGAGAAAATAAGAAGGGGAAGGAAAAAACCAGAAAAGCCGAGCGTGTGCCACCCACCCTGTGGTGTCATTGTCTGAGAGCAGAGACCGAGGGGCTGCCACCCCTGAGATGAGAGAGGGCAGGGGATCCACAGAGCCCTTTGAAGATTCATTTCATGCCACTCACGGGCAGTACAGCCACAGGCGAGGTGTCCAGCCATCACAGACCCATCCCGGAGCCTGACAGACCTCGTTCCCTCTCCTGCTCCAGCACAGACTCCCTGCCTGAGCCTGGGTGTGGGAAGAAGGTTCAGAGGCACAAAGAGGCTTAGGAGCTGTGTCTTATTTGAGGCAGGGTTTAGCTGCCAGCAAAATGATTGTGGAAGCTCTTGACTTTGGGGAGTTTTGGTTCACGTGGCTTCCCAGCCTTTGGATTTCATGGGAAGATTGGCTTTCTTACAAAAGTCAGAGAACCAAATCCCAAATATTTTGTGTTTTGTATTGGTCCTGAGCTGCAGTTCCTGCACACAAGGGTAATTCCAATTCCTCCTGCAGAGGTCCTGTGTATCTGCTAAGACAGTACAGCCTGAAAAAAAATAGGGTCATGCCTGGATTCTTCAGGAATGGAACTCATGGAATTATAGAATGGTTTGGATTGGAAGAGACCTTAAAGATCATTCAGTTCCACAGGGACACCTTCTGCTATCCCAGGGTGCTCCAGCCTGGCCTTGGACACTTCCAGGGATCCAGGGGCAGCCACAGCTTCTCTGGGCACCTGTGCCAGGGCCTGCCCACCCTCACAGCCAAGAATTTCTTCTGTAAACTCCAACTCCTGCCCCTTGGTTTTGATATATTCTTCTAATGCCCAGAGGAGACAGCAGGTCTAAGAGGACTGCCACTAACGAATGAGCTTTTAACTTGTAAAGCATTTTATTTTGTTCTTAAAACACCTGGATTTCGCATCCTACCAACCCCACAGCTATACAGCTGCCTTTGGTATATATAATTATGGATTTAACACAGTTATTGAACACCCCTCCCAGCCTTTTTCCATACAGAAAAAACATGGGATATTTTAAAAACAAAGATAAGGTAACTATCATTCCTGGCCAGAGGCTTGAGAGTGGGGGAATTGTGATATTATAACCAAAATGTGTAAATGCCAGGGAAACTGCTCAAGAAAAGGCAGTTTGAAAAGAAATGGTGACAGGTTGAGGACAAGAGAAGGGAAACTGAGCACTGAGTGGGTTTATCGGATTGCTGCACAAATAGTGTCCTGATCTATCTTCTCATCACCTGGAAGAAAACTCACCAGGGATGTTCCCAGCACAGCTGGAAGAGAACTCCCTCGGGGTATCTCCAGCACATCTGGAAAAAAGCATTCAAGGGTTGTCCCCACCACTACTGGAGGTCAACAGAACTCTTTCAGCACACCAGAAAGAAAAGGTGATTATGATATTCCCAGCATAACCTATCGGCATTAAAAGACAATCCCACCAGGACACAGTGGCACATCTGGTGCCACATTCTACCAAGAGGCTCTGAGCCCATCTGGCAGCCCTAGAGGAGTTCAAAAGCGCAACAACTGGAGTGCTGAGAAACAGGAATGTGAATTATCTCTCCTAACAACCTAATGCTCCTTCCTACCCAGTGAGTGAATAAGACCCAGGGCCTGCAAAGCATGGAAACCTCTCTCCTTGTTGCCTGTGTTACACCCAAGTTGTGCTCCTGCCTTTTTCCTGTCAGTAGGAGACCCTTGCAGGGCCATAAAGAAAATAACTCACTTACTGGCATTTTCTTCAAAGTCCATATTGTATGCATTGCTTTTCACAGGGAATTGGATTTTCAAATTCGCAGGCTCTAAAGGTCAAGGATAACAGGCTATCAGCATTTAATATGCATTCCAGGGAAAAGAAAAAAAACCTATAAAATCTGAAATAAAGGCTGCATGAAAATTCATTTCCAAAAAAACCCAGATCAAAACATCTCCCTTCCCTCCCTATGAATTGGCATCTGCTCTTTGTTGTTGTATCTGAAATGTATTAAAAGTCTCCTGCTAGCGCCGTGGCTTAAGTCAACATCTGCAGCATTGATTCCTGACACACAATCCTGAAGGTGATCCAGTGAGGAGGGGGGTTTGGAGCCAGGACTTTTGTTCAGCATCAAAACAACAGCAACAGCAACAAAGAGCATTGTAGCTTTTGTGCCTGCGCGTGCACGTGCCTGTTAGAGATGCTGAGGTGGGTGAAGGTGTTGAAAGAGAAAGGAGGTTTTCAGCACGGATTTTAAACAGCTCCCTGCTGCTGGAGGGACGGGGAGGAGCAGAGAAAAAGGAGAATGTGAAGCCCTAAAGCTGTCTCTGTTCTCATTTCAGTCACACCAGCCATGCTCAGGGAGAGCAACCAGTGAGTTTTGCTGAGTACCAGGATAGGAATTAGATTGAAAACGAAGGAGGAAGGAAATTTGCCCAGAATCCCATGTTCTGACCAATTGGATGACTGTCTTCTCCCTTAGTAGGTTCCACAGTTAACACCCAAAAATGTTCCACATTTTCTTGCAGGTCTCAGCACTGAAATAAGTCCCTCCTCACTGAAGGAATTCCCTTTCTCTGAAGATCCAACAGTGTCACTAATTCCAGCATTTATGAAGTCAAGTGTCCAGGCTGAACAGTCACTTGTGTCCTTCGATAGCAAAGGAGAGAGAGAGACTCTTCCAGAAGATTTTTAAGGTCTCTTTCCAGAAGGTCTCCAGCTGGAGAGAGGCAGGACAAAAACCTTCCCAGAAATTGCATTTGTCCTTCTACCACCTCCTCCAAGGAGTTTAGACAACTTGCTTAAACAAAAAATTTCACTTTTCAACAGCTAAGAAGGGCCTCTTCCCTTGAGAACTGCCCAAATCCTGCACTCCCAAATCTTGCTTTCAGCAAAAAAAAATCATTCCCTGCCTTTCCATCACACCCCACCCTGTGACAGACCTCTCAGCACCATTTTCCTCCTGGATCACCTCATTCCCTGGATCAAGGCAGCAGGGACACAGGGACTCACAGCCACACACAAAATTCCGGGAGGAAGCGAGGTCAGAGTCCAAACCCTCATCACAGCTATCACAACTCACGGGGTCCCTAAGGTGTGGAATCAACTCGAGTTAAGGCAGGAACAGAGGCACAAGGGAAAGAATTCCCAAATTCCCCTACATCCCCATTCCCAGCCTTATCAGCTATGCCACATGTCCCATAAAGCCTTCAGCAGGAGGAAAAACCATCGAGAACGAGTGGCTCCAACCCCACTGAGTGCTCAGTGACTCACTGTGACTCAGAACTTGGTGCAGAGAAAGGGAGGGAGGAAAACTCAACAGGAAAGATTTCACAGTCGCTCTTCCCAGTCAGCTGAAGGCTGGGATTGATGCCTTAAGGATTTTTAGCTTCTGTTGGTCATGCATCTGTAGTTTGGTGTGTAGCTCTAGGCTCCATATAAAATGCTAAAAACCTCTGTTCACAGCATTTTAGACAAAAAAATTCCTCTCAGTTGGAAATCCAAGGACACTTCACTGCCTCAGAGCCCCAAAATATGTAACCAAGAGTGAACTGGGGGAGCAGGCTCGGGGTGGTTGACGGTGTAATTGGAAGGTGTAATTGGAGAATTGAGGCCCAATATGTTAATGGACAGAACTTACAAAATGTGAAGAACTTGTGACTCGCTGTCCATTTTGGGTGTGGCCTCTTGAGTAGGCTCTGTCTGCCCTGAATGCACCTAAAGGCCTTTAATAAATTAATCTGCTTTTTATTCTCCTAACTTTGTCTGGCCTCTGTTTCAGGTAAGCCCTGTTCAGGAATCATGATCATGCTCCCCTCGCCTGAGCAAGGATGTTCTTGGGAATCTCTCCAGCACAGGAGCTGCTGGCACAGCTGTCTCTGGCTCCTAGAACAGCTCCATCACATTCCTTCCTCCCTGAGGTCCCTCAGGATTTTCTCTCCATTAGGTTTCACCAAGTCCTGGTGGCTGCACATCTCACGGGTTGGGGCTGTGAGGGCACAAGAACCAACTCTCCTCTGGCAGGAGTGTCCTTTGGGTCATCTCTGGGGACATCCAGGGGGTCACAGCTGGGTGGAGCTTTTGAGGGAATCTTGAACCTGAGGAAGCTCCCTGGTCGCACCCATTTGAGGCTTGGCAGGAGCCCCCTCCAGCCCAACTCGCAGTGTTTTCTTATGGCCTACAAAGAGCCCCAGATCCATCTTGAGAGAGCCCAGAAGTTATTTACATAAGAAACAGTGGGAGCTGAACGTGTCTAATCCTGCTTGTTTAATAGAATCAGAGACTATTCTGAGCTGGACACACCTCAAAATCCCACCATGTGCCTGAGGTGGGATTCCCCAAATTGTTTCTTGAACTCTCTAAGACTTGGTGCCATTTCCACTTCCCTGGGGAGCCTGTTCCAGTGCCCGCCCACCCCCTGGGGGAAGAACCTTTCCCTAATACACAACATTACCTGGCGTGGTGGTGCACCCCTCCCTCCCTCCCCAGCCCTGGGACACGCCAAAATCAGGAATTGCACCAAGGAATTCACCATCCAGGTGTACCCAGTGTGCAGAAACATCTCCTGGTGTCCCTCCAGGGTAGCTGGATGCCAGTCCCCACAGCCCAGGACATCCTGGCTGGCTTGGGCACAACAGGGACTTTGTGCTTCCCTTTCCGTCCTGTCCACATGGATCTTCAGGAGGAGCTGTGGTGGTTTGGCTTGGCTCAGTTTTTGCAGCGAGTAGGGTGGGGTACAAAGATGGCTCCTGCATGTCCTGTGTGAAGATTCTGGAAATTTCTCCACCATGTCCAGCAGAGCCAATCTCTGATGGCTCTGAAGATGATGGACATCCTGCTGGCCAAACCTGGGCCAATTAGAGATGTTCGTTACGCCTCTGTGAAAACAAATTTAAGAAGAAATCAAAACAATGTGAGCACGTGCTTCTTTATAGCCAGAGAAGGAGGAGGAGGTAAAAATATGTGAGGGAAACAACATGGAGGCACCAAGGTCAGTGGAGAAGGTGTGGGAGGAGGTGCTCCAGGCGCCAGAGCTGAAAACTCTGCCGGCCGTGGTGAGGACCATGGGGGAGCAGTGGTCCCCCTACAGCCCATGGGGTCCAGGGCGATGCAGAGAACCCCCCACAGCCTGTGGGGAGGTGCCCATGCCAGAGGAGCAGGTGATGCCTGCAGGAAGCTGTGATCCAGTGGGAGTCCCAGTACAGACTGGGTGTGGTGGTTTTGCTTGGCCCAGTTTTTGCTAGCGAGTAGGGTGGGTTTGACCCTGGCTAAATGCCAGGCACCTACGACAGGAGGCCAAGACACTCCTGACATTATCCACAACTGCTGGCTTTGCCAGCCCATCATCTCCAGCAGCCTGTGCCCCCTTCCCATGGAAAACAGCCCTTCTCCCTTCCAGTGCCTCCCACCATGGCAGGAAGCTTGGAGGTCTCCACAGAGAAAGGGTTAACCTGCCCCTCTCTGGGACAGAGCCAGACACCCAAAATCAACCCCTCAGCAGCTGACATGAATTCAGCCAATTTCTGCATCAAAGCCTGGGGAAAGCTGGTTGCTGTTAAGGGAGAGTTTATGAGGGGTCTGGAGGTGTTATTACATTGGGAAGGTTTCTCCTTCCCCCAGATCAAGGACTCATGGGCAGCAATTCCACAGGCTAAAGCAAAACCTTCTTGTGAGGGAAAGAAGCTGAGACAAACTGCTGGGAACAAGTTAGAAATCTGCAGCTGCACGGAGAGAAGGTCTGGGGAGAGAATTGGTTCAGGTTGCTCAGCGCAAGGTTCTCCAGTGGAGGAGAGAAACACCCGAAGGTTTTTCAAGGTTCGTCTGCTGGGGTGGGCTGAAATTAATTTGATCCCACCATGCAAGGGCTGAGAGGTTCCCAGTGAAATAGTCAGACCATCAGAACTGAAGCCAAGGGAGTCTTTTTTCAGTAAGTTTCTGGTCCACCAGAGGAATTTTTTGCCTGAGGATAGCAGGTATCAGTAAATGTGCAAAAGAGAGAGCTCTTTGCATCATCCATCTGTAATTCTGAAACACACCCAGCCCGCTGCTCCATCTCCAGTCAGGCAAATCTGGCTGGATTCAAACTCATAATTTCCAGTCTCTTGGAGGTGTTCTGTTCAGGAAAACATAGCTAATTTGGAAAAAGGCATTTTCCTCCCTCAGTCTTACCTGCTTTGAATTCTGCCCAGTGAGATAAGGACTGAAACCAAGAGGCAAAATTCACCACAGCAGCGCAGGAATGGTCCTGAGTGTGTTCTTTCCTCTTCCAGGACAACAGCTCACCGAAGTTTTGCCCCTCGTTGCCAGTGCAAAGTGGACGAACTTATGCAAGAGAATTGGTATGTCTGAAAATGGGAAATGACAGGAGAGGCAGAAATTTGGAACAGAGAATTAGGGGCATGAATGGAGAACACTAAGAGGTTGAAAGCAAATTCATTTTGGGAGGTACAAAGGAGAAACATTCAGTATTTCTGTACTTCGTGCAGATAGGAGGACAATTCCTTTCATTTGTCCCTGGAGCTCTCCAAGAAAGTCAAGTTGCTTAGTTTGCTTAATTTCCAGCAAGGGCTGCTGACATGAGGAAAATTGTCTTCGCACCCAGGCTGTGAAACACTGGAGGAGGCTCCTGGGGAGGGAAAGAAGAATCCTCTTTTGTACTGGGGCAGGTTTTTCTGCCTGCTCACATCTGCACAGACACCAATTCATGGATCTCATGGGCACAGGCAATGCCATGGAGTGATAGTGACGTTCATTGGGATTTCTGGACGCTGGCCACGTGCTGCTCTGCCTGGCCACAAAACTGTAGGGCTACCCAAAATGTCAGAATATCCTGAGCAGCAATGCTTTCACCAGAGAAACAGAGCCAGGAGGTCGTTTAGGAGCACTCTGGTGGGTGCATGGTACAGGGAGTGGGATGAGGTCTTTTCCCAGCCTGTGTTATCTGGAAACTCTGATTTCTTGAGGATAACAAGGAGCCCTGAGATCCCACAGACAGCTCCTGGGTCGTGTCACTGATTCCCTCTGACCCTCAGCTCCTTCCCTGCGAAATAGGAAGGAGAATGTCCCTTTTCTCATTCTCCTCCCTGGTCCCCACGTGGGATTTACAGGTGGGTGATGCTTCCTGCTGCCTTTGTGTGTTGGGTGCCTGAGACTCTGAAGTGCTGCTGCAGTCTCTGCTCTTACAATTACTGCCTTGTGCATGTGGTTCAGGCGAAGGAAGAAGTTTAACCCTTACCCCTCCACCTGAAAAGCCTCCAATTCCAGTGGAAAGTTGCAGGGTTTGTGCTGGAAAGTCTGAAGGGAACAGGGGAGGACCTTGGGCACTCCAAAGTGAAGGTTGGTGGCAGGCAGGTGGTAATTGCTCTGTGCTGGCCAAGCACCGATCTCTGTTCCCTTCCCAAACACAGCAAGCACGCCGCTCCAGCCTCCTGCTCACCATCTGCTGTGGAAATGCTCCTCGATGAGTGGCCTCTCCTGCTTTCTCCCCTCTCATCCTGGAGCAGACTGAGCCAGAAGTGATTTCCCCTGTTAATTCCTGGAGAAGAACGAGGCCACCAGCAGCAAGTGCCCTCTCACACACCCCTGGGCTGTGTGTGGGTCCTGCTCCAGTTCTCCTCCCCCACCAGGGACACCTGAGCTGCTTCCTATCGTGTGTAGGATGAAGGACACCAAGAGGGCATCACGCCTGCATTGACAGCTGGCCCTAAACACCCAAACCTGGAACATCTCGGCTCCATCAGACCCCAACAGGCCCTTGCTGTTGAAGGGAGCACAGAACTGCCCACCCCTGCTCCATCTCAGGCTGCTCCATGGCAGAAGACAAGGAACAGAGCCATTCCCTGTGCAGCCATCAGCAGCGAGCATTGCCATGCCGTGGGGCCAAAAAATGCCTGCTAATCCCTGCACAGACAGCCTCCCACGGCAGCCAGAAGTGCCTCTGTGCAGAGGTTTGGCTTTCCCGGGGAAGCAGAGAAACAAGTGCTAAAAAGTGTTTTTCTTTTGCTTGGGCAAATGGGCTTTTTTTCAGTCGCTTTTTTTTCCCCCTTTTTCTTTTCTTTTTTCTTTTCTTTTTTTTTTTTTTTTTTTTTCCCCAGCACTAGCACAGCCGTTGCCTGCATACTAAGCACCCTGCAGCACTCTAATTATCCTGGCAGCACACACAGCCCCTGCTTCTGCTGAGGGCTGCAGGGAACTGCTGGGAAGGCAGGCGGAGATTAGAGGGAGACTGTGGGCAGAGGGAGTGGGATGCAGCACCCAGCCCAGGAGGTCAAGCCTGAAATCCCTGCACCCTGAGAGGAGGGTTGGCACTGGAGTCACGCTGGGAACAGGAGGGATGCCCTGGGTCAGCTCGCTGAAGGGTGGTGAGCTCCTCCCGTGGGGTGCTGGATGATGATCTGGTGGGGCTGCAGGATTGTGGGTCAGTCTCACACCCCACCGCTCGTTCTCTAGTAAATGGAGGCTCTTAAATGCTCAGGACTGGGATGTGCTGCAGTCTCACCTCAAATACTGAGTTCAGTTTTGGGCCCCTCATGACAAGAAGGACATCGAGGTGTTGGAAAGTGTCCAGGGAAGGGAATGGAGCTGGGAAGGGTCTGGAGCCCCAGGAGAGGCTGAGGGAGCTGGGAAAAGGCTCAGCCTGGAGCAAAGGGGATCAGGGGGACCTTGTGGCTCTGCACAGCTCCTGACAGGAGGGGACAGCTGGGGGGGTCGGGCTGTGCTCCCAGGGGACAGAAACAGGAGGAGAGGGCTACAATCACAGAATCGCAGAGTCATTAAGCCCATTGGAAAAGCCCTCTAAGATCATTGAGTCCAACCATGAATTGAGAAAATGGCCCCAAGCTGCACACCTGGAGGTTTAAGTGGAATATTAGGACAGCTTTATTCACAGAAAGAGCTGTCAAGTATTGGAATAGGCTGCCCAGGGCAGTGGTGGAGTCCCCATCCCTTAGGGACTTAAAATCTGTGAAGATGTGGCACTTGGGGACATGGATTAATGGTGGCCTTGGCAGTGCTGGGGGAATGGTTGGTCTCGATGGTCTCAAAGGGTTTTTCCAACCTGAATGTCTCTACAATTCCATGGGGAGCCAGGAGGACTGGGCTGAGCAATGGAACTCCATATTTTATGGTATCCTGTGAGAACTTTCCTGTGGAAATAATGTGTCTGTCTTCCAGAACAACACGGACCTCCAGAACACCCAGGGGCTCTTGTATTGTGGAGCTGTGGGAGAAACGGGCAGGAATTTCTGCTGGGGAGTTGTCTCCTGGCTGGTGAAAACCACGTAAAACTGGGCCGTTTTCTTCCCTCTTTCCCATTACTCAGCAAAAGCAAACTGGATTTCTGCAGTGATTGTTTCTCATTTAATCTGTCCTGGTTCCTAGAGTTTTAATTAAGGCCCTACTGGGGTCTCATAGGATACTCATAGTTACTTCAGAAGAGTCCTAATGCGGTTCCAGACTCAGACCAAAAAAAATGCTGAAATGAGGGAGCTCAGAGCTGAAATGAGGGAGGTCAGAACTGAAATCCCACCAGGTTTCAGCCAAAGGACCAGAGAAGGGAATCCTTCTTTGTAAGAGACTCTGATTTTTATGGGTGTCAAGTCCTTCCTGCAAAGACGGCATGGCCAGAGTGCAGTTCTGTGTGACTGATGTCTTCAAAATGAAGAGAGCCCCTGGCTGAGGGGACACAAGAGATGAAGGATTCAGTGGAACAGGGAACAATCCAAGGCTAGAAAGGACCTTTCCCATCACTCTGAGCTCCTACATTGCCCATAGCAGAAAATCAGTTAGTGCTTGTGGTAAAAAACATGTTGGTCTCTCCAGAACTTCCTCCTACATCCAGTTTTGGCCAGGGGACAATCCACAGCCCCTTTGGGGCAAGGAACGCAGTGGCACCTTTGGCAGATTATTCCAATAGCTAATCTCAAAATGAGTCTTTAAAACAATTTCTCTGGATTTCTCACTTTTATTTGTCTATGTTCACTTTCTAGGAAGCAGCAACTTTGCTTTGCTGTAAGAGAGGCCTGAGGAGCGTTGTATCCTGTTCATTAGTCCATTTAAAGGTAAGATTTCCCACATTTTATGCCACCCACAGCTTTGATTTTGATAGTGAAGTCATGGAGGAACCTTGAGATGTGTCGCCATGCAGTGCCAAGCCTGGGCACTTCCAGACTGTGAGATTCTCCAGTCCCTCCCAGCCCATCTCCACTGTCCCCTTAGGAAATGACCCAGAGATCATTTGAGAAATCATTTAGAAATCATTTGAGCCCTCCCTGATTTTCCTGTAGAGCTTCCTAACTTATCCCATGGAGAAGAGCATATTCCTTTCCCCTCTGTGCTTGTTTTCTGCATATTAAAAGATGGTGCCATGCCCCCACCTCAGTGGATGAAACATTCCTAATCCTCTCACCTTTCCCCATGGACAGAGAGCCCTGGGATCACTCTCCTCTCGATTTTTTTCTAATGGGTCCATCTAAATGTCATAACTGAGCTGAAGGCCTTGCATTGATCCATCACGTGGAAGAATTGCTCCGAGATTAAGTAACCACAAACGAGGCCATGGCAGTCCATCTTCCCTCCGCAGAGGCAGCAGCAGGGGGACCTGTCAGCGAAAATGCCTCCAAGCACTTTCAAACCCAAAGAGCTGCGTGTTCTCATCTTCATAACCAGCCTTGCATGATGCATCCAAGCTACTGTTTATTACCCTGGCAAGAGCAATCTACTGCAGTCCCAACAAATGTAAAACAGGCTGGCTTTTCCTTATTTCTTTCTTTCTTTGTTTTTTTTTGTTTTCGTTTTTTCCTTTTTTTTCCCCTTTCATAAAAGCAATAAGCCCTGAACAATCTCAACATCACCATTGGCTTTATTGGTTAATCAAAAGCTTTTTTTTCCCCTTCTGAGCCTAAGCCAAGCTCTTAACTCCATATTTAATGGGCAGATATTTTCTCCAAATGCTCTTTTTTCATTCTCATAAGCTAACTATGCAATGGATAATGGCTCCTTTTTCCTGTTGAAGTGGGCTCTTTATCTACCTATTGGTTCCAGCTGATATAAATCCCTCCTTTTCAAGATGTGCAGACAGACGATATTCCTAAGTGGGAGACTGGCTGCATCTGTCCTCAAAACCTCTCCCCTGGCTGTTTTTCTTTCTTTTTTTCCCCAACCCATACGAAAATACTGGAATTATTGCCCGCAAATGATTTTTTATATTACTATAATTATTTTCTGTATGTATTTATTTATATATGGATTTTTTTTTTTTGTTGTTTTTTTTTTGTTTTTTTTTTGTTTAGGTTCTAGTGAATATTCATCACCAGGCCTGAAAAGCTCTCGCACTACCAGATTCCATCCTTGTCCGTGAGAAGAGGACACCTCAAATGGCTCATCTGCCTCTTGGATGCCACCAGCCCCATGGTGGGTGAGCTCCCAGTGGGTGACAACACCCCGGGGTGGGAATTCCAGAACAGAAGTGTCAGGGAACAGTCCTTCCAGACAGACATTCTTGCCCAGTCTGTGCTGGACATGGAGTTTTTGGGAGGAAGGGGTTGGACAAGGGTCCTTCCTGCTGCTCCTCACTAGGCTGCTTGCACCAGTTCCTTTTACTCTCTTCCCGCCCTGTCTGGCCGAAGCCACCCATGCAACTGTAAAAAAACACAAGAAAAGACCCTGGCACACTCTTAAAAAGTAAATCCCAGGGATGGATCCCCCAGCCTGGAGAGCTGTGTCACTGCTCTGCCGTCTGCACTGAGCACACCAGCCCCCAAAGCTCCTTCCAGCTTGGTCTGCCTGAGCCACATCCTGGGAATTCTAGGCTCCAAACTGTCTGACTCAGGCTTCCAGAGGCAATGAGAATATCTGCACTTTAGGTGGCTTCAGAAGCACTCGCCTTCTGCAAAAGAGCACTTCATAAATGGATGTTTTTCACTCACAGATTATTTTTTTTCATCTCCCATGCTTGTGGGTTTTTTTTTTTTTTTCTGAGCTCATTACTGGCTTGGCTGTTAATCCCTTCCACGACTCTATCCCTCATCTTCAGGGGCAGTTTAACAGTCCCTCTGCCTGTGAAAGGGCCTTCAGATCTGGGATCACAAAGCATTAATTATGGATCTGCAGTATCAACTCCATGCCACTTGCTACATTCGCGAGCTGCCAGGAATCAATGGGAAGTTTGTGAGAGCTGCTGGCTGGGATTTAGGGCTCCTTCACAAGGAGGACTTGGGAAACCTCTGCACGACTCATGGGAGACAGATCTGGTGCATGGGAGGTCACTGGTGGCTCGTGACACCATTTTTGGAGGGGAAAAACTGGCTTTCCACTAAGCAGCTCACTTGTGGGGCTGTCTTTGCACTTGAGCATCCAAGGATGAGCAAATCCTTGGATCTGAGCCCAGGCAGGAGCATCCTGGTCCTGTGAAAATGTGGCTTCACTACACCAGCAGAATTGGGCTAAAAGTGCTCTGACCTTGCCCCTTCCTCACTCAGCTCTCGTCCTTGGTGTCACTCTGGCTCTTGCACAACACCTCAGTGTGCCACTCCAGCTCTCTAAAGAGAAATAAAATAAACCCCCTCAAAAAAAAAAAAAGAGTTTCTAGCAGGTTTAATATCTTGACCTGGTCCAGCACAGGGCCAGGTAAGCATCCACACCATATCAGAGAGAAAGAAATCTGTTGACACTTTTAAAAATTATTATTTATTGTTGTTCTGTCCCAGTGCTGCCTGGAGTCCTCACTGAGCCCCTCCTATCTTGGCTGTTAATGCTTTCCACGACTCCATCCCTCATCTTGTGCAAAATCCTGCCCAAACCCTTCCCAAACTCCAGCCCCAGCTCCCAAAGGGAGCTCACAGCCCTCCCAGGTCTCACTGGGAAAGGTTTTACACCACGTGGATGGCCAGATAAAAAGCTAATGGCAAATGCAGGAGCAGAAAACAAGTCTCCTGTGTCCCCACCATCTTTGTCCTTCTCCCAGGGCTGGGAGGAGGTGGAGGAAGGGGCTGGAGGAGGGAGGAAGGGGCTGGAGGATGGAGGAAGGGGCAGGAGGATGGAGGAGGAAGGGGCAGGAGGATGGAGGAAGGGAAAGGAGGATGGAGGAAGGGGCAGGAGGTTGGTGGAGGAAGGGGCTGGAGGAGGGAGGAGGAAGGGGCAGGGGGATGGAGAAAGAAGAGGCAGGAGGATGGAGGAGGTAGGGGCAGGAGGAGGTGGAGGAAGGGGCAGGGGTTTGGAGGAGGATGGAGGAGGAGGATGGTGGAGGAGGAAGGGGTAGCAGGATGGTGGAGGAAGGGGCTGGGAAGAGGTGGAGGATGGTGCAGGAGGGTGGTGGAGGAAGGAGCACGGGGATGGAGGAGGAAGGGGCAGGATGGTGGAGGAGGAAGGGGCAGGGGGATGGTGAAGGAAGGGGCAGGAGAATGTTGGAAGAAGGGGCAGGAGGATGGAGGAAGGGGCAGGGGGATGGAGGAGGAAGGGGTAGGAGGATGGTGCAGGAGGTTGGTGGAAGAAGGGGCAGGAGGATGGTGGCGGGAGGTGCTCCATGGTGTGGGAGATGCTCTGTGGGGTCTGACCCAGTGCTGCTGCCCAAGACAGAGCAGCAACCCCGGGCACTGCAGAGCCCAAATCGGAGGCACCTGTGCCAAAGTGGGCACAAGGTGCAGCCACACCAAACGCAGAGGGTGCTGCTGCCCTGTCCCGCTGCACCAAGCACACACCTTCCTCTGTGGCACAGCCAGCATGGAGCAGGCTCTCGGTCACAGATGTCCACATCCCTTGGCTGTGAAGCTCCCAGAAGGGACAGTTCTCCACACAAAGCCACCACTGCCTTAGCTTAGCAGCTGGGAAAAAGCATGGGCCAAGCAATAGGAACCCCTTGTGTTCATCCTGAAAAAGGGAAGAATTCTGCTGCAAAAAAAATCTCATTTGATGGAGACTTTGCTTGTAGCAAGGAAGCAAGGTCCCACCTTCTGTTCAGCCTGGCTTCTCCTCACTCCAGGTCGTAAGGACAGGCTCAGCTGAGTGTTTCCAGCCGCTGTGCCCCAGGGAAGGGCCAGGATCTGAATTTCTGGGTGGGGGAAGCCACCACCTTGTGCCTGGCTGTGCTCAGCCGCAGCGCTTTGCTGCCATCGTGAGTCCAGAGGCATTCACAGGGAACAGAGGCACCAGGACACATGGGAAAAGCTTCCAAATAATCCCCGGAGCAGGGACTCCTTTCGCTTCGTTCATGGGGAAAGAGCTGCAAGAAGAGCCTTGCT
This sequence comes from Acanthornis magna, assembly GCA_036785705.1. NCBI lineage: Eukaryota > Metazoa > Chordata > Aves > Passeriformes > Acanthizidae > Acanthornis > Acanthornis magna. Next base: position 300,211 of record JAWUZG010000001.1, read on the forward strand.
CTAAATCCAAAGGATGCAGGAAGGTTTTTGCCTGCCCATCAGTCCTCCTAACTCAAGCTCTGAACCGCCCTAACCTGGTTTAAATGCCCCAAAAATGTTGCCCTACCGTCCCGAACAAACCTCTAGGCAGACACTTCTGCTGCCCTGCAGTTTCTCCAAACAGTTTTGCCCTGTTCTTGGGGAGGGAGAAATCCCTGTGAGGAAGAGATTTCCAAACCTTCCCCTGTCCTTGCTCTGCTCTCTCTGATCCCAGCTCAAAAAGCAGTTCCTCCAGGCCATTCTCGTCTCCTCTGTCCCCTCCTGTTCATCGTTGTCCCTCTTTCTGGGGACAGAGTCTGTGCTGGAGCACAGGGGTCAGTCCAGCTGCTGTGGTGGAATCCAGAGTAGCTGAAAAAATCAACTCATCCTCAATTCCCCTGGTTTAAAAGGCCTCTGGAACAGCAACAGCAGTGCTGTGTCTGTGACAGTGAGCTGGAAATCAGAAAAGCCTGCAGTCTTTGTTTCTGCTTTTAACAGCATTATTTCAATATACGTTGTTGAAATAATGTATTATTTCCTTGTTTTTTCAATCCTAAGAAAGAGCAGTGTGGCTTGAAGCTTTTTCCTTCTTGGGGCAGTGCTCCTCTGGGAGGTCCAAGGCAGAAGCTCCTGATTCCTGCACAGCCCTCAACAAGGAGCCAGGGTTTGGGGTTTGTGGCAAAAGTGCTTCTCCTCTCACCCATCCAACCTTACAGCTACATGCAGGTAAATGAAGAGTGCAAATTAAACCAGGGCCAAGAAAAAATTCTAAATTCTCCAGCCCAAAATATTAGTCCCTTCACACTTCTCAGTGTTCAATATTTCAGCCCCATCAGTTTTCCAGTCACCTGTGGTGCCTTTCAGGAGTGTGAGGCACATACAAACAGGACAGGAGAGACCAAAATAATTCCTAATGCAAAAATCAAATGGGGCGAAAATCCTAACCTTTCGCATCAGTCTCAGACATCATAAGAAAGCAGCCAAAAAGGATTTAATTCAGTTCTGCTTTTCCTTCAGGAACAGCCTTTAAACATAAGCACTACCTGTGCTGATTTACCTGGGAACATCAATTAAGCACACTGATTTGCTGTTTGCCTATTAATCCAATTACTTCATTAGACAGAAGGGTTTTAGTGAGGGAGCCTTGAGAGGTTGAGCACAGATAAGTCTGGAAAAGCTCAAATGCATTAAAAACGTGCAGTTCCTGCTCAGGAGGCAGCTGAGGAGAAGCCCCAAACCAAAGAGCAGATCCTGGCCCCAGCATGGAGTGGGGCTGGCACCATCCCCTCTTCCCTCCAGGGAACATTCCCTGTGAGCTGTGGAAGGATTCAGGAGCTCTTCTTTTCACACTCTCACTTGAATATTCCATATTTACCCACGGAAACCTCCCAGTGAAGCCCCACTCTGGCTGCTCGCAGAGAATCGTGTCTGGGGGCACAATTCCTGAGGCGCAGGGGCTTAAAGACAATGCCACCAGTCTGATGACTCTTGTGTCTTTCTGGAAGTGTCTGCTTCTGGAGTCATGTGAATATTTTCAGACTTTCAGGTTTGGGGGTTTTGGGGTTTTTTTTGTTTGTTTGTTTGGGGGTTTTTTGTTGTTTGTTTTGTTTTGGTATTTTTTGTTTTGGTGTTTTTTGTTTTGGTTTTTTTGTTTGTTGGTTTGGGGGTTTTTGTTTGTTTTTGGGGTTTTGGATTTTTTTTTGTTGGTTTTTGGGTTTTTTTGTTTGTTTGTTTTTGGGGGCTTTTTGGGGGGTTTTTTGGGGTTTTTTTGTTTTTTTTTTTTTTTTTGCTTTTTGGTTTTTTATTTCTCAAGTGTTTGGCTCTTGTGATTATAGAACCCCAAAATGGTTTGGGTTGGAAAGGACCTTAAAGATCATCTAGTCCAACTCCCTGCCATGGACAGGGACACCTTCCACTGTCCCAGGCTGCTCCAAGCCCTGTCCAACCTGGCCTGGGACACTTCCAGGGATCCAGCAGCAGCCAGATTCTCTGGGGATCCTGTGCCAGGACCTCCCCAACCTCACAGGGAAGAATTTCTTCCCAATACCTAATCTAAGTCTGCCTTCTTTCACTTTAAAACAATTGTCCCTTGTCCTGTCACTCCATGCCTTTCTAAAAACTCCCTCTCCCTCCATTCCCTAAGCCCCTTTAAGTTATGGTGAAAGGCTTGGAATTTCAATATTTATGTAGGTAAAGGTGCAGTTATTAAGCACTGATGGTTTTGGGGTTCCAGAGGAGAGGATGTTGCTCTCCTTTAGCCAGAAATCCTCCTGAGTGGCTGCTCCCACCAAAATCCCAATGTGTCACTCGGTTCCCACAGAGGTCCCAGAGCAGGAAAGAGTCTCTAAATGTCGGTGGGAAGAGCAGGGAGGGGACATGGGGGGCTGTCCCCTTTGAAAGTCAACCTGAGCAGCTGTTTAGCTCCAGCAGCCAATTTTCCCCTCCTGCTTGCACTTTCCCGGAGTGTTTGGTGTGTCTGGGCAGAGAGATTTTATTGCTGAGATGGTTACTTCAGCCTTGTCTCAATTCGCTTTTAGACTAACAAGCAATGTAGCTGCAAATTAAAAAGATGGAAAACAACAATAACCGAGGCTCTGCCTCTCTCCCCATCCCTCCTCCCTTCCAAGAGGACGCTGAGAGATTGAAAAGTGAGTCACTGAAAGATCTTTCTAGGTCACAGAGACCTTTTGCTAACGCACTGTGAATAGAGGAAGGAAGGGTTTGTGATTGCTGGGCAGGGACCTGGGCTCAGACCCTCACTTGGCTACAGCCTCACAGTGTATTTTGCTTCTATTAATTACAGAACTCCAGGGGATTAATTTATACAAAATGGGTAAACGATTCCCCTCTTTCCTGTCTGGCTGCTCAATTTAGAAGGTCACGTCTTTGGGGCACAGATTGCCTTTTTGGGGAGAGTACAACCCCAGGTACCGTCAACAGGCTGTAAATCACAGCCACAATGAGCAGCATGAACTACAAGAGCATAAAACACAATTCCCTGGCCCCAAACCCACCATTCTTCATCATTTCAGCCAAGAGAAATTTCCCTCTTTGGCATTGTTATCACACTGTTTGTAACTGGGGCGGTTGAACTATTTGTAGGAAGGTTTCTTTTCCAAGGGAGCAAAATCCTAAAGGAGGATCATGTTTTGAGCACTGTTCTTCAAGTCTGAAACAGAAATGACGAGCTCAAGGGAAAATTCAGTTGAGACCCATATTTGGTAGAAAAGGGAGAGATTTGAAGTTACAAATCTTGACTTCACTTCCTGCAGCACCAAACAATTTTCTTTGGCCAAATGGAAACGACCAAGAGAACATCAGCTGAGCATGAGATGGGTGTGGGTCGGACAGAGGAAGTGGAATTACTCAGGAAAACACGGAAGGCATGAACAGGTTAATGGGCAGGAGTGTGTAGTTAAAATATCAGACACTGGGAAAAGCTCCCTAAAGAGTCTGGTGGCTGTTTGACTGTTTTCAAAGGGAAATGCTGGAAGCAGCTGCTCCTGGAGATATTTTCAACTTTGGGGAGGACAAGTGCCATAGGACATGGTGAAGGGAATATTTGCATTAGCTGGGACGGACAGCCATTTCCCACGTGGTATTTATCTGCTCTGCTCCTCTCCTAGGAACGTTTTCTCCCTCCTTGAACGTCGTGGCACTCAGAAATGTCCCCAGGGGGTTCTCAGCCCTCCCCATCCCTCAGAGGTGGAGTTTGCAGCGTGCTGGGGCTCAGGATTGTGTCACTCTTGGGCTGGTCCTTGGAGGCTGCGGATGGATCTGCAGCCTCAGTTCTCTGCACCTTAGGAGAGACCAGAGGAGAACAAGAGCCACAGAATGGTTTGGGTTGGAAGGGAACTGAAAAATCATCCAGTTCCATCCCCTGCCATGGCAGGGACACCTTCCACTGTCCCAGGATGCTCCAAACCCTGTCCATCCTGGCCTTGGACATTGCAGCGATCCAGGGGCAGCCACAGCTTCTCTGGGCACCTGTGCCAGGACCTCCCCACCCTCACAGGGAAGGATTTCTACACAATATCTAACCCAACCCTACCCTGTCAGTTTGAAGCCATTCCCACTCATCCTGTCCCTCCATCCCTTGTCCAAAGCTCCTCTCCAGCTCTCCTGGATCCCCTTTAGGCTCTGGAATAGGCTTTAAGTTCTCCCTAGAGCCTTTTCTTCTCCTGGATGAGATCTCCGAGTCTCTCAGCCTGTTTTTTAGCAAAGGTTCTCCAGCTCTGGGATCATCTTCATGACTTCTTCTGAACTTGTTCCAGCAGGTCCAAGTCCTCCTTTTTCTGGTGTCTCGAGAGTTGGATGCAGAGATGCCTCTGAATGGGATCCTGATGGCAATGTTAGAGGAAAAGGGAAACCTGGGAGATCAGAAAACATTCGCAAATCTTCACCTCTTGTGCACCCACGGCTGTGTTCAGCACCCCCACTTCAGCATCGCCTCCCAGGAAGAGGGCACAGGTTTCTGAACCCTGACTAACTCCCTGTGTCACAAAGAAGGATTTTATTTTCCTTGGGTGGGTTGACTGAGACGCTTTTATTTTTCTGGTGGGAGCACTGAACTCGTGTTCTGGCTCAGCTTCTCTCCAAATCTCAGCATCAAATGGGGTCAGCAAACAGAGCTTAAAGGGACTTGGAGATTATATAAACCTTCCCTGTGCTCAGAGCCAAGACCCTCTATGCCTCTGTTATTCCCAGCTATTCCCAATATCAGTTGTTTATTGCTTTTAGAAGATCCAGTGTTAAAAGCCTCCAATTCTCCTGCATTTTTCCCCCGTTCCTGGATTTTAATTAAGTTAGATGAGCAGCAGGTGCATTTCCTCTCACTTCTATTTTTCTCTGTTCTTCTGGAAGATAGAAAAAAGCAAGGAGAGACACAAGGTTTTTTAATTGTCCAAAGATGCCACTGACAAATTGGTTAGTTTTTACCGACTCTCACTTTCACTGCCGTGGGCTTTTTTTTCCTACAGAAGAAAAGGCCATGCCAGAGGAATATTTATGAGCCTGCACAATGGGGAAATGGCTTGTAAAAGTATCTACAGCAAAGCACAGCACAGACATGTCTATTTGCTAAGGAGCAGGACCAAGTTACTGAATGTGGGGAGCCACTGATGTATGCAGTAATAGAGTGAAATCAAGCTCCAGAATAAAATGTGCAGTCAGGCAGAGACCCGAATGAAATGCCAGTGCGGGATACAAATGAAAAATTATCAAAGGATAAAATGAAACCCATCAAAACACAATGTCCTTCACTTTGTTGTTTTTATTCTAATTCAGAAACATTCGGGTTTCATCTCCAGCCAGGCCCTAAACAGAGGCAGACTTGCATGTTGTATTTCAGGCCTTCCTTCCTCGCTCTTTTGTTCTTCTATTTCTCTTTTTAATTCAATTTTTTTAAGCGAATCCTAAAAAGGAAAAAATAATTCTGCCTTTGTTTCTAATCTGAGCAGTTTGCCCTTTGCCTGCAGGCTCAGCCCTCAAACCCCAGACCTTGCTCCTTGACCTCCCACATCCCTGTGGCTTTGCCTGGAGCATCCCAGTGTTAAATCCGGAGCCTGGGCTGGGACAAGAGGGTCTGTGTAAGAGAGATATCCAGGTTTTCTTTCCTTAGACATCCACCTGGTCCCTATTATCTCTTTCTCCTCCGCCCTCCATCAGTACAATGTTTTAAAAGCATAATTGCCCCAGTTTTAAACACTCACAAGTGTTTTTCCCTTTGCCATCTGCATGGATCTTTTACTTGCTGAATGGCCAAGCTCTCTGCTCTAAGAAATCACCCCCTGCACCCTCAAAGGCACTTGCAGAGAGGAATGCAGTGGCATTTTAACCCATTCTGCAGTGATTAGGCTGAATCCTTTCTTGAAGCACAGGATTTCCAGGTCTGGGCAGCAGCCTTGTATCACTGACAGACATTGCTGCTGACTCCCTGGGGCAAGGAGAAGAAAATTGCCTGTGTTGTACTAAGAGAGAAGGCAAATTATTTCCTAGAGGTGATTTAACTAATCAAGCGCAGTCAGAAGGTGCAGATGTCCTTTCCTCTGAGCCATGCTCAGACAGCTCTGGTTTGGGTGCTTTTCATGGATTTTTGGGTCTGTGTGATGAGGGTTACCTCCTGCACCTCCGTGTGCTGTTCCTGAGATCATTTGGGCAGAGCCCTGAGGGGAGTGCCTTGAAACGCTGGTGCTGGTGAGCAAAACCAGAGATTTTAGAGATTTGGAGGGTAGATTTAGATGGGATAGTTGGAAGAAATTCTTCCCTGTGAGGGTGGGGAGGGGCTGGGATGGAATTCCCAGAGAAGCTGTGGCTGTCCCTGGATCCCTGGCAGTGTCCAAGGCCAGGCTGGACAGGGCTTGGAGCAGCCTGGGACAGTGGCAGGTGTCCCTGCCCATGGCAGGGGGTGGAACTGGATGATTTTTCAGTTCCCTTCCAACCCAAACCATTCTGTGATTCCATGATTCTCTGTTTCTATGGTTTGGGGCAAAAATTCCTCTGCTGTAAAATACGGGGAGGTTTCCCAGTCTGAGTGCTGAGGAAAGCCCAAAAGTTGATATCCATCAGCCACAAGGAAACATCAAAAGGATCTGATCAGCACACCTTGTTCCAGCTGTAACTCAGGCCCATCACCCTACAATTCACCACAGAAATTTTGTTGAAATCCAGGGTTAGAACACATGGAGTCATTTCCCATCAAGGTTTTGTCCTCAGAGCATTCAGAAACATCGCCCCAGAAAGTTCCCAACAGCCACCTCTCTTCAAACATGCTTCTCCAAATCTTATTTTTCCGTACTCATTTCCTAGCCCTTCTAGCTGAGACATTCAGATATTCTGCTCTTTTTGACCACACGGATCATTTCAAGCAGATATTATTGCGTTGCTATGGTTATATTAGAATTGCAATTTGCCTTTGTATTTGATTCAAACCCGAAATGAGTTCTTCCTACATAACCATATTTCTAATATAGAGATATCACAATTGTATTTTTTTTTTTTTTTTTGTAGCCGATATCAAACAACATTTCAACATTTCTATGTAATGGAAGGGCTGATGTGCCCCAGTCAATGGAAAATGCAATCCACCCTCTGAAGGAAATTTTATAATCAGTTAAAATTTGGCTGCTTAACTTTCGGATGAGTAAAATTAGAGAAGATGGGTTTCGGTTGAAACACTGAAAATATATTTCCAAGGAACACACTTTTGCAAGAGTGCATAAGATGAACGGTGAACACTTGTTGCAAAAAGGGGTTTAGGATCAAACTGTTTAAATACTTTTCATTTGGGTTTATTTCTTAATTAACACAAGCCCCTTGCATTGGGTTTGGGAGAAAGACCTTTTTTTGTTAGAAATTCAAAATTCTGGTTTTTCCTGCTAAGGTGAAAATACTCACAGAAAGTAGATATGAGACTCTTGCAAACTTTCTGGAACTAAGTTTAAGGAAAATGTGGATTTATAAAGCTATTTTGGAGACCAAAGATTAATCTGAGAGAAAGATACTGATAAAAACACAAAACCATTTAAGAGTCAGGCTTAAAAATAAGGGTACAAAAGCAGATTTTAAGAACCTTTCTTGTGCATCCTCTTGGGAAGGGAAAGGAATACAGAAGCCCCACTATGCCAATTGCTGCCTATCACAAAAACCTTTCTGCTGCCTGGCCAGCATCCTTCCATCAGGAATAGGAGATGGAAGGACATCATTTCCATCTGCCTGCCTGCAGCTCATTGTCCACAGTTGCTGGGGTGGGATAGTCCCAGCACCAGCCTGAGCCCCTGAGCAGGGCTGCTCCAGCCCAGGGTCTGTGGTGAGTGACCCTTGAGGCTCTTGGGGACTCCTCTTTGTGCTTCAGGGTGGGGGGGCCCTGGCACAGGTGCCCAGAGGAGCTGTGGCTGCCCCTGGACCCCTGGAAGTGCCCGAGGCCAGGCTGGACAGGGCTTGGAGCAACCTGGGACAGTGGAAGGTGTCCCTGCCAGAGCAGGGTTGGAATGGGATGAGCTTTAAGGTCTCCAACCCAAACCATTCCATGGTGACAGCGCAGTGCAAAACCCCAGCGCTCCTTCTCTTCCATCATTCCGGCTCTGGGATGTTCAACAGCAGCACCTCCCATCCCAGCCCCCCTCCAGGCCCAATTTTGGGATCAGCCTGAGCTGTGGAGATATAAAATAGGGGCAATCAGTGCAGGAGGCACTCTGAAGGCAGGGCTGCTTCATTCCTTCCCCATCTCCCCCTCCTCCCCAGGCTGTGTGAACACCCAGCGCCAATGCATGAGCTTCTCCTGCCCTCAGCTGGCTGCGCTCCGCACTGCAAAGTGCCCGGTTCCCAAAATCCCAGTCAGCAAGAACAGGAGACTTCACCTCAGCATCATTACTTTGATGTCACCTCTCTCTCTCCAAACATGATGGACAGAGATGCAGCCAGAGCTGGGAGCATCAGAGGGGAGAAAGGCTGAGCTTTTCAGGATGGGCTGTGCTAACTCTTAATTACAGTTTCACAATTAGCAGGGGAAACACTGGAAATGCTGGAAGAACTTAGAAGACAGAGGTCTGATTTGTAAAATGTTGATGGTAAAGAGGGAAGGAGTGATTTACCCTCAAGAAGGGCAGTGTGGAGTGTGGGCTCCCAGAACACACAGCACTAAGCTGGGTGGGCAAGAGGAAGGGGAAAATTCCTTCCACAAAACATGAGATTTAATGAGGTGAGTTACTCTGGCATTGCCATCATAAAATCACAGAATCCTGAGTTGGAAGGGACCTGCAAACATCATCCAGTCCAATTCCTGGGGACACAGACAGCCCAACAATCCCACCCTGTACATCCCTGAGAGCACTGTCCAAATGCTCCTGGAGCTCTGGGAGCTTTAGGGCTGTGCCTATTCCCTGGGGAGTCTGTTCAGTGCCCCAGCACCCTCTGGGGAAAGAATATTTCCTAATAAAGAATATTTTCCTAATATCCAGCCTAAACCTCCCTGGCACAGCTCCATGCCATTCCCTCAGGTAATATCTAACTCCGTTTACAGCAATGATCTTATTTAATGTCAGTCTGATGTCATGGGACTGAGAGGACATGGTGTACCCTCCTGGCTGCTTGTGGGTCCACATGGAAATTAGTTTAATGATTCAAGCATCTCTTGAAGATGAGGGGTTTTTTAAAGCAGATCCCTGGGAAAATGGAGGTGCCTTTCGGGTGGGTTTTGCCACGCTGGGTGGTTTAGGAAACTTGCCAATGTAGGTTTCTGCAATAAAGCTTTGCATGGGTTGTTTAGTGAAAGGAGCACTATGAAGTCATCAGAGCCAAAAATCAATAATCACAACATCTTCAAACCAGCTCCTCCGGGTTCATTTGGCTTCCTCACAGATCTTGGGGCAAGCCTTTCCCCCGTGCCTCAGTTTCCCTCCCCTGTGAAATGAAGGTGTTGTTCTGCTTCTCTTATGAGCACGTGTCGTGGGTTTGACCCTGGCTAAAGGCAGGTGCTGCTCGTGAGATTGGACCCACGCCAAAGAAGTTCGCAGAGGACTGTCTCTCGTGGGAGGGACCCCCATGGCTAAGTAGAGGACTTTTCTCCCTGGTGGACTGACCCTGACCAAAAAAAACCCCACACCCTGCCCCTGCCCGGGAGCTGTTGGTTAGTTGGAAAGGAGGGAGGGGGTGAGCTGAGAAGCGGTGTCTTAAGAGGGAAGAAGGGTGAGTGAAGAAACGGTGTCTCAAGAGCTTATTTTTACCTCTGATTTATCCTTCGACTCTGTTAGGTTAATAAATCACTTTGCAACTTTAAGTTTCCCGCCTGCTTTTGCCCTCTCCAGTGTGCACCTATCAGTGATCTTGTCTCAACTCATGAGTCCAGGGTATTTTTGTTAGGTTTTTTTCCCTCTCCTCTGCATAGCTGCAGCAGGAGAGAGCATAGAGAGCAAACGTTGTAGGTGCCTGGCATTTAGCCAGGGTCAAACCCACGACAGCACCCCAGGATAACCAGTGGAGTCCTGCCCTGGCTCTGCCATTTCCAAGGACTTTCACACCTTCTGCACATATGCAATAGACAGAGGCTCACTCCTGGCTGATTCCTCATTTCTACAGAGGAGAACTGTTGCTTTTTCCTCCTACAGAGACCTCAGCTCAATCAGCCACAGCAGAGCCTGACACAGAAGGGTCCCTGCACTCAGCTGTGTGGTTTGTCCATCCCATCTACCCCCACCAGGCACCTCTGCGAAGCAACAGGAACATTGCTGTGTAAGAAGCAGCTGAGATCCCTCCTTACAGCTTCCCAATCTGGGACTGTCACCCAGGAGGGGACAATGTCCATCAGGACACAAGGAGCCAGGGGTTGTAGGCAGCAGTGGCTGCCACCAGTTTTCTTACAGCTGTGACAGCACCTCCTGCTCTTCTGGAGATCTCACAGCTGGAAGTGAAGGGAGAAAACTTTAAGATGTCCCTGGGGAAAGCATGGTAGGAGGAGAATGCTAAGGAGGTGAACAAAAGCTGCTCCACCTTGATAAGCAAAAATACTGCCTCGGGATACCGTGAGGATCTTCCTGCTGGGGACACAGCTGGATTTTCTCCAAACCAAGGCTCCTCAGGGGCATTTTCTTCCCTGTGAGGGTGGGCAGGCCCTGGCAGAGGTGCCCAGAGAAGCTGTGGCTGCCTCTGGATCCCTGGAAGTGTCCAAGGCCAGGCTGGACAGGGCTTTGAGATGGATCTTTGAAGGTGTCCCTTTGAGGTGTTTCATTCCAAGTCCTATGGCAGAAACTTGGAACGAGATTTTTTTAAGGTCCCTTCCAACCCAAACTGTCCTGTGGCTCTGTGGTTTTTGGAGGTTTTCCCCACGTTTATTTTCAAGGGTACACCAGGACATAACAAGGAGGCAGCAAAGGCAGAGGTGGCACAGAAGGTTCAGTACCTTTGGGAGAAAACCCAAACCTGTGACATGAGCAAGTTTCTTCACCTCAGGCACCTGCTGAGATGTGACCTTGCTTTTCTTTGGGAAACTCCTCCAATGTTGTCGTTTGTGGGGTTTTCTTTGTTGGATTTTTCTTTGGTTTTGATTTGACCAACAGTAATTCAAACAGTTTCTTTCCTCGATTAATTTTGGCAGAAGGCTGCTCCTTCACTCACCTCTTGAATCCCCGGTGCCTCAGGCTGGAATGCAAACGTGACCCAGGGAACGCCCCTCCAAAGTTTATCTTTCCCAGGGAATCCCCTAAACTTGGGAAAGCCAGATGTTCGAAAGAGATATTTTGTGAATTCTACCACGCGAGGGCAGCCTCTTCCACCTTCCCGTGTTAAAAATCCTCCCAAATGCAGAATAAAAGGCTCTTTAGTTTGTTTGAAGTCCCTTGGTGATAATATTGCTGTGGTGACATTGGCTGCTGGCTGATTTTCAACAAGAGAAGAACAAACAGTTGGATTCGACCATCTTAAAGGTGCCTTCCAACCTAAATGATTCTATTATTCTAAGAAATATAATTCCATTCTATTTTAAAAAAAAAATTTAAAATCACAGATCTTCCAAAAAAGGTGCCTGGAGCTTCAGGAACATTGCTTAAGAACAGAGTTGAAAGTATCCCCACACCTCAGACTGTGACCACTGAAAGGTTTTATTTGCTTTAATCCCATTTGGGGTTAAAACAAATGTAATGAGTGTAATGACTGATGAGCCCTGTGTGTGTAACGCTGAGTTCCTGGCAAGTCATCTCCAACAGGCACAAACCTCATTCTGCTGGCTCTTACATCAAGAGCCACCGCAAAGAGCAGATAAATAAAAGCTGATTTTTGCAACCCAGAGGCAGCAGCAGATTTATCAGCTGCTGTTTGATGGAGTCACTGCTGCGTGGGGAGAGAACATCTCCGTGAAGGTGCTGAATTACACACGTATTTTACCCTGGATTGTGTCCTCTCCTTGATTTATGCACCCACAACGCAGTGGAGGTAAAAACCTTCCTTCCCAGAGCAGAGAGTAGCAGGGAGAGCCAGAGTGGTTTCCTCAGTGGTCACAGCACTGCTAAAACCCTGCTGTGTCCGAGCTGGCAGGATGAGTGAGGATGCCAGCCTGGCAGGCAGAGACTCTGCAGAGAGGAGGAATAGCAGTGACTGTCATGAAGTGAATTTGTTTCTGTGATCAATCCTTAAGGACTGCGCCCACATTTCTCCCTGGGGTGCCCTTAAAGAATTTTATTAAGTGTTATGCTTAAGCTGTGTGTACAGGATTAGCCTCTGGAAGGATTCTTCCTTCCCTCTCCAGGCAGGAATGTTTTCCCATGGACTCAGCCTTCATCTAGCAGAGCACTCAGCATCCTCCCAGACACAGCAGATTGCCCAAAAAGACCAGAGCCCAACCTGATGAACTAGCACAGCATCACTGACAGCCTGTGGAAGCTGAATTTGCGCAGGAATTCAAGCCTTGAGCTCGATTCCCCAATGCCTCAGCTCTGCAGACTGTCCCAGCAAGTTAATCAGGAAGATTATCAATTTACACCCACTTTGCTTGAACATGAGCAATTGACTATCAGAGCAGGAGTGAATTTGGCACCAGCCTTAACATATTAAGCAAATTAAGAGCTGGGATAAAAATCATTATATCTGACAGAGCAATTTGTGCATCAGAAGATGGTGTGCTTTTAATTCGTTGACAAGGAGGAGGGGGACAGGGGGAGCATCCATCCTCTGCAAACCCAAAGATAACTGGGTGTGGTTTATTCTGGTGCCAGCCCTTCCAAATAAGAAATAAATCATCAGGCAACTGGCACAGAAAGATAAACGTGCCAGAGAAGAATTGGCCGTTCACTGCAGAGAGATTCGTCCTTTTATCCTGGCACCACGCTGAGGGAAAATGTGGCATGGGATAAAAGCAGGTTAGCTCAGGACACCCCAGGAATGGTTTTTTAGGGCTGAAAGAAGAGCTGTGAGAACCTTTCGTACCTGACACCCTCGTGGTTGAAACCAGGTTAAAACCAGAGGGGCCCAGGGCTTGGAGAGATCTCCAGGGTGGGAGCAGAGGCTGAGTGATGGAAAGAGGAATATTGGCATTCCCTTTGATCCAGTCTGGGACCTCAAATGAGAGAGATGACACCCTGATGTCCACTTCACCTACCCTTCATCCGTGTGGGAGGACATTTATCAGCCTGAGATCATAAAATCACGGAATGGTTTTTGCTGGGAGGGACCTTAAAAATCATCCAATTCCAACCCCCTGCCATGGGCAGGGACACCTTCCACTGTCCCAGGATGCTCCAAGCCCTGTCCAGCCTGGCCTTGGACACTTCCAGGGATCCAGGGGCAGCCACAACTTCTCTGGGCACCTGTGCCAGGGCCTCCCAACCCTCAAAGCCAAGAATTTCTTCCAAATATCTAATCTAAATCTCTCATTTAAAAATGTTCCTCCTTGTCCTATCACTATCTGCCTGTGCAAAATCAGTCTCCCTCTTTTCATAAGCCCCCCTTAAGGAGTGGAAGGCCACACTGAGGTCTCCCCAAAGCCTTTTCTTTTCCATGCAAAACATCCCCACTTCTCTCAGCCTGTCAAGATAAACGTTGCACCTCTGTTTCAGCATTATGGAAGCAAATTTCTACTGAAGACCTATCTGTGTCCACAGGCGCTGCATGACATGGAATAGGTTCTGCAAGCTGGGATAGATCTAGACAGATCAGGTAAATTTGGAGTCATAGGGGAAAAAAAGCAAATTGATGGGTTGCTGTATTGCCATCGTGAAAGACGTGGAGGACAATTCATCTTTATTCCTCTGTCCTTTTTTTTAAAGCTGTCCCTTTGAGTCTGAGACCCCACTGAGGACTGCTTCGAGCCTGCAGTGCCATGACAGGAAATTTCTGCGAGGGTCGATGCCCAAGTGTCCTCTGCCAAAGAGGACACAGGACTCTGCCGTGGCAGCTCTCTGCGCTGCTCTTTTGATTTCGGGGTTAAAATAACCCAGGGCTGGCTCAGAGGTTAATGTTCTTTCTGGAGGGGTGGCAGGCAGCACGAGGGCTCTGATGAAAGGTGTCTCAGAGGTTCTGCAGTGCCGGGTGCTTTGAAAGAGCAGAGCTGAGCTGGACAAAATACCAGCAAAGTTCCAACCAAGCTGTGAGCTTTAGCTTTCCCTCCAGCTCACGGTGATCTGAGGGCTCTGAGCTGCTCCTGCCTGGCCAGGGCTTTTCTCCTGCACTCAGGGCTTGTAAGATGTGTAAGAGGGGCAGGCAGGGCTGGCTGGGTGAAGAGCTGCTGCTGAGATGTGATGCCCCGGAAAGCAGAGGGGTTGGGCAACCAGCTGGTTTGTTTTTCCCGTTCTGAGTAATGAGCTCGAAAAAATTCCATCCGCTTTTCTCAGACAGGCTGAGAGAGGTGGGGGTGTTCAGCCTGGAGAAGAGAAGGCTCTGGGGAGACTTTGGAGCCCTTTCCAGTGCCTAAAGGGGCTCCAAGAGAGCTGGAGAGGGATTCGGGACAAGGGTCTGGAGGGACAGAACACACGGAATGGCTCGATGCTCTCAGAGGCCTTTTCCAGCCTCAGTGATTCCATGTCACATTTGATATGGGCACTCCGCAGACGCTCCCTCCACCGAGGAAGGGATATCTGGAGGATGCTCTGATGTTGGCATGGTGGGACAGGGTCACGAAGGGACAGTTTCTCTTCCCTGGTGGACTGCAGCCACTCCCAGATCTGCCCTCTCATGCCTGTGCATGCTGGAAGGTGGAGACTCAAACATCTCCATGGCTTTTATAGAATCATGGAATTGTTTGGGTTGGAAGGGGCCTTAAAGCTCAGCCAGTGCCACCCCTGCCATGGCAGGGACACCTCCCACCATCCCAGGTTGCTCCAAGCCCCATCCAACCTGGCCTCGGACACTTCCAGGGATGGGAATCCACAGCTTCTCTAGGCAACAAACAAGCCAAGGTTTCTATTTTCCTTCATCTCCTGACATCAAAGGAGAGAAGTTGTCAATTTTTCTGCTTCTATAGCCAGCACCCTTCTCTTCCTCATACTGGCTCCTTGGCCAGATGGAGGCTGGGATGAGAAGGCCTCTGAAGCTGCACTGCTTTAGGAATTATCTGAAGCCCCTCCAAATAATCTCACAGACACCTGGAAGCTACCCAGGCCTCAAGAGACATCTCCTCCTTTTAGGAGAAGCTGGGTCACACTCGAAGAAAGAAAAAAGCTGTAACTCTGTAAACTCATAAATCACCAAAGTCCTGAAAGAGAAGGGGAAAAAAAAAAGGCAAGAACCCAACATGGCCTTTTTGGTTTGCAGATAAGCACAAAGTTTGGCAGGAAGGAGATTAGGGCTTTTTCCAGTGCACCTCACAGTCGATAATCCCCACAGCAACAGAGCTCCAGGCTGCAAACAGCCACACGTGTTCCCCTGCAGAAAATGGGAGAGAGCAGAGGGACAGAGGGACAGAGGGACAGAGGGACAGGGCAGGGGACGGCTCTGATTAACTCTGCTGACACCACAGGAAAGTCCTGACTGATCCCCTCCACACACCTTCCTCTTCCAGCAGGGCTGTTCTCCAGAGAAGCATTTTTGCTGTCTTTGCTAATTCAGAAGCCCTGTGGTGCTTCCTGGGAAACTCCAGCCTGACTCTATCAGCTCCTGCCAGCAGCCAAGAGTCGTTATGATTAATGACAGTGGAAAACTGTCAATTGCGGACACGAAGAATTAAGTTGTCACCAACATTTAAAAATCAACGTTAGGCCATGGGAAGGATGGGGGAAGAAGGAGACGGTTGTACAATGTCTGCAGCTTCTCTCTCTCCCCACCACAGTTCCTTCTGGGGTGGCCTAAATCCATCCCGAAAAGAAATTTAAAAAAAATCATTAAAAATAATAATCTTAATATCAAAATAGTTCTATAAATAATTTAAATTGTTAACTTTTTAAGTCATGCCTCGTGTTACCAGAGATTCCCAGGGTCCTGCCAGACACCAATTGCTACTCAAAGGATGCAGGTCTCTCACAGGGCTTGTGTCACATCTGCCAGTCCTGTGTGGGCATTGCAGGTGCTCTGGGACATCTCCAGTGACATCAGTTGTGTTAAGGAGCTTGGTCAAGTCCCTGCAGCCCTTCCTGGGACACAGACACCAGAGAACGAAGTGAGGGAGAGCAAATGTCACCTGGGTACCAAGTGACAGGATGAGAGGAAAAGGCCTCAAGTTGCGCCAGGAGAGGCTTTGGTTAGATATTGAGAAAAAAAAATAATGGAAAGTGTTGTAAAGGATTGGAAAAGCCTGCCCAGGGAAGTGGTGGTGTCACCATCCACGGAAGTGTTCAAAAACCACGTGGATGTGGCACTTGAGGACATGGTTTAATGGCGAACATGATGGTGGTGCAGGGCTGATGGTTGGACTTGAAGGTCTTTTCCAACCTTAACGAGTCTGTGAAATGGAAAGGACCAGGGAGGGTGGATAAACACAGCAACAAATCCAAGCAGAGTTAATTGGAAGGAGATCCAGAGCAAAGATCTCTTCCCCCTGTCCACCGGGGCTGAGCCTGGGCATGCAGGAGGCCAAGGAGGAGGTAGCAAAAATCCTCTAAAATCAAACATCTCTCTCCAGGCTGTGAGCTCAGGGCTGGCAGGTGGAAAAGCCCTCCTGACTCCAAGGAACCTCTCATGGTGTAGATCAGAGGTGAGAATTGCAGCCGGAACTGCAGAAGTTTCTTAAGAATTTGCTTCTCCCACCTGCGCATCTCTTTGTGCCTCCCACTGCAAACACAGGTGGATGGACCTCCCAAAGCCCCTCCTGCCCATTCCCAAATGCCCTGGCCAAGGTGGAACTCCCACCCCTCCAGCCCAGTGGCCTGAGGAGGCTTCATTCCGTCATTCCTCACATCCCTGACCCCCACAGGTGACAGACGAAGCAGAGGCAGGGGAGGGGACTGCGGACAGGCCCTCCCCTTGCACAGTGCGGGGTATTTTCCTATCAGGAGCTGATTAGCTCTGGGCAGAGCGCTCTTCCCAGAGCATTCCTTGCAGGAGGATCCTGCTGGGAGCCACAAGTGTGACGCAGCCACAAGGGAGTGGTGGCCTCGGTGACAGCGACAGGCTGTGGGACATCGGGTCACACTCCATGCCCGGAGCAATCCCAGCCCTCTGCAGGGCACAGATGGCTCCTTTCCTTCATCTGACCTCATTGTTTAATCTGACCTGATCCGGTGCTCTAATCTAGCGTCCATTTTAATCACCACCACGAAGCCGGGATTGTTTCCCTGCGCTCCACCCTGAGTTCCTTCCCTCTCAGGGCACACGCACAGCCCGGATTCATGGTCCATCTGAGGGGACACCCTCCATCCTGTGTGGGGTCTGTGTGGGGTCTGTGTGGGGCTGCTCCCAGTTTGGGTAGAGGAGATTTGGCTGCTCGCAGCCAGCACTGCAATAAAAGGATGTAGTTGCACTGTTTTAAAATCTTTCTCTTCTTTCTCATGGAGAATAGAGATAAGTTGCATTCTTGTGCTTTCTAATCTCTTTGTTTTGGTACTGGATGCTCTAGAGTTGTAACCAATTGTTATAGGGGGTGGAAAAACTATTGACCGATAATTATTAGGTCATTAATGAATATATAAAGAAGTTCTTGTAAATAAAGTTTCTCTTTTCGCCATCTTGTGAGCTGCCTGCCTGACCTCCCTGCGAGCTTCCGCGAACCTCCACGAATATCAGAAAATCAGAGCAACAAAAGGATATTTCCATTTCATCAAGTCAGCAGAAGTTTCCCCTATGGCTGCTACAGGTCCCAAGGGTTTCTAAGACCCTTGGCAATTTTTGATCATTGCTTTTGTAGTGTTTGGGGACCTTTAAGAAATATCTGCTTGGTCACAAGGGTGGAATTATAGAATCACAGGATGGCTTGGGTTGGAAGGGACATTGAAGATAATCCAGTTCCACTCCACTGGCATGGGCAGGGATATTTCAACCAGACTGGGTTGCTCCAAGCCCTGTCCAGCCTGGCCTTGGACACTTCCAGGGATCCAGGGGCAGCCACAGGTTTTCCAGGTTTGCATCGCGATTCTGCATGACCTTGGTCAAGTCACTTAGCCTTGGTGGCAGCACCTAAACTTTTCCCAATTTCCTGCTCTGCATTGTGTCCTGGTCCTGCCGGGGCTGTCAGTTCAGAGGAAGGCATCCAGAGGAGATTCCCAACCCATCCTTGGAAGGCAGCAAAGGGCACAACCCCAGGGGAGCTGCAGTGGTCTCCAGCGGGCTGTTTCCAGATTAAAACCTCCTCGCCTCAGTTCTCTGGCTTGGAAAATCTCAGCCCAACCTCTCCAGACCTAAATCCATGGACAGTGCAGCAAGGAAGAAACGGGCAAGCTCGGAATGCAGCTGAGCAGAGCTGCAGACACTGATGAGTCCCAAATTGCTTCACCCCAATCAGGTCTCAGCCAACTTTGGGACTCGTGACGGAGCTGCCTGTACCAAGGACTGCCCCACACACACACACCTTTCCCTACAGCCAGAAGGGGTTTATTCCCCACAGTCCCCCCACCCGCAGCCCCGAGGGTGGGAAGGGGCCTGGAAAGGTCATGCAGTCTGTGACATCCCTGCAAGGCAGGATCAGCTCTGCTCTGGCCCCGCTGACAGATGTTTGTGTAACCTGCCCTCGGAGACCTCCTGTGAAGGAAGGCCACGTCCTCCCCCCGGCCACCTCCTCCTCCTCTCGCCGGGGTAACGCCGAGGGTTTTCCCACGCTGTCCGAATCACTCTGCATCCCCCCGAGCTGCAGAGAGCCCCTCTGCTCTCAGCTGCAGCTCTTTTCCCAGACTGAATGAGTAGGAACAATTTTCCGATACCTTTGCAGTGTGGAAAAAAAAAAATCCATCCCAGGCTGTCTTTGCCTCACATCAACACACAGCCCCCAATTCACAGCCCTGTCAGCATCTGGGAGAGGATGTGGCTCTGCCAGGATCTCTCTGGTGGCAGAAATGTTCCCAGCTCTTGCTCTCTCGCAGCACAGAGGGAGAGCCCCCACAATCTGATGGTGAGAAATGAGAATAAAATGTTGCTCCTTCTCTGTCCCTACCCCAGGCTGATTTGTGATGATGCTTGCTCAGGTGCCTTGTTCCGCACACTTTGTCCCACTGCGGTCTCCCAGAATCTGCTGTTTCGATAATTTTGCCTCCACCTCTCTCTACAAGCCCTTACGAAAGGGCTTTGCTCTGTGCTCCTGCAGGGAAGAGCCCTCAGGTGAAGGTGGACTTTGCACAGAGAAGGTCCCACTTCCAAAACACCTCTGAGCTCTCCATCCTCTCCCCTTCCACCAGGGATGACTTTTTCTCTAGGATTAAAGAGGTTGGCAAGTGAAAAGCAAATATTTATGCCCAGACTGATGGCTGGTGGTAAAACTTCTGTCCAAGGTTTGAGATGACCTTTTGGGATCTCAGTGTTGATCCCCATGTGCTGCTCAGGGGCAGCACCTCCTCTTCCCCCTGTGTAAGTTTTGCCACTGCCTGTATTAAAGACTGCTGAGACCCTGCCCAAGACATTTATTTGCCTTCTGATGGGGAAGTTATCCTATTTTGCCGTTTTTCTCTGCAATCAAGTGTTCTACAACTGCAATGTAATTCTAGGAACTCCGAGACACACCATTACAGCAACAGCTGGGACTGTACATCAAAACCACCCACGTGATCAAATTGAAAGGCTTAGCAACACCAATTCCTCTGTTTCCTCTGGTATTACATTGACTTTCGTGCTGAAACAATTTTCACTGCAGTATCCTACCAAGTGCAACTGCTCCCAGACGCCTGAGCTTAGGCTGCAGGCTTGGCTCTGAAGCCAGGTTTCACAAATGCTCCTGGTGATTTTCTACAGAGCCTGGAAATCCTGGAGGGGTTTCTTTTCTGTGTCAAGTTCACTTTATTTGATTCGGTAGGCTGAAAAGCAAAAACTAGATCTCTCGGCGGCCCTATTTAAATGTTATTTAAATGTGCTGTCACGTTGGCCGCAGTGCTGCTTGAGGAGTACTCACTCATCTGCCCCCTTGGAAAGCTGTGGCTTCCAGGGATTGCAGACAGCAGAATGATTTCTTGGTGCAATGCACCAGGGGATTTAAATGCTGTGTGCTCTTTTAGTTCTGAGGCACCTCTTAATTAAGAACTGATTAAAGTTTGGGGATTATTCTGTAACATAATCACTGTTTCGCAGGGGCTGGTGCTCTGCCAGGGCCGGCTGCACGGGTTACACCCTGGGCGTTCAGGGAGCTCAGGCATCTGGGGCCAGGTTCTTTTAAAGGTGGATTTATTTCATTTGCAAAAGGGATTTTCACCCTTTTGTCATCTCTGAGCCCTGTGGCACAGTTTGTGTCCCAGGTGTGGCAGGCAAGCTGCATGCTGTGCTTAGTTAAGCCACAGAATTATGGAACAGTTTGGGTTGGAAGGGACCTCCAAAAACCCCCGAGTGCAACCCCCTGCAATGGGCAGGGGCATCTTCCACTAGATCACGCTGGCCCAAACCCTGTCCAGTCTGTCCATAAATTTTCCAGGGATGGGGCATCCACCACCTCTCTGGGCAATCCGTGACAGCGTTTCACCATTCTCATTGTAAGAAATTTCTTACTTTTACCTATATGGAACCATCACCCCTTGTCCTATCACCACAGACCCTGCTAAAAGGTCTGTTCCCCTCTCTTAAAGGCTGCCTTGAGGCCCTGGGAGAGGCTCTGTGGTCTCCCTGGAGCCTTCTCTTCTCCAGATGATCACCCCCAGGTCTCCCAAGCTGTCTCCACGGCAGAGGTGCTCCAGCCCTTGGAGCAGCTCATGGCCTCCTTTGGACTCATTCCAGCAGCTCCACATCCTCCTGATGTTGAGGACCCCAGGGCTGGAGGCAGCTCTGCAGGTGGGGTCTCACCAGGGCAGAGAGAGGGGGAAAATCCCCTCCCTGGAAACCTGGGACTCTCCCTCCCACCAAACCCTGCTGCCAGGCTTCGGTGCAGCTCTGGGCACGGCATTCCGTGGGTGGAAGGAGCAAACCAAGCCCTGCTCCCAGAAACCACAGGAACAACTCCCTCCTTTCTCTGCCTTCTCCCATCTGATCCCAGGTCAGCCTGCTCTGACACTCCTTCCAGGCGTGTTCCCCACACCTGGGCTTGTCCATGTTGGAGCTTCTGCTCCTCCCTCTGAGCCTCCTTCAGGGCCTCAAACCATCTCCTAACCCACAGAAAATGTTTTTCTCTGCTCAGCCTCCTCAGTCTCGTCGTATCTGCTCTCCCATCGTGGTGTTGGCGCTCTTCAAAGAACCAAAAGCCGTTATCCTATCTTCGCCTTAGTCATAATTTGGCCGGGACTTACACATTTCTTTCTCCTTTTATTTCCTAATCTGCCCTCTCAGGTCTCTCCCGTCAGGAGACTGCTCTCACAGGCTGCTTGGGTTTCTCTGTTTATCTTGGAGCGGGAACAGCGTGGATTTTGCAAAGCTAGCTGTGAAGCAAGAGACTTTCACACTCAACAAGCTCACGGGTGGCAAAGTGCCATGGGACAGCTGTGGAATGAAAAGGGATTAGAGGAGCTAAGTGGATGCCCCTGAGACATAACCCCAGGTCCCCTGAGTCTCTTCTCCAGCAGAGGGACTGATGGGGGCTGTGCTGTCCCACCCTGATATGACTCGGCCGGCAGGATCAGAGCATGGCTCTTGGCAAGGAACTCCTGTGAAAACTTCATGAAAATCACATCATGGGGCTGTAAAGGGAGGGCAGCGTCTGCTCTGCAGACCTGCAGGATCAGCTTGGGCCTGAGAAATGTCTTTTCCTGGGGCTTTCCTGTGCCTTTTCCCGAGCCTGGCACATCAGCTGATAGGGTGCTTTAGTCTCACCCCCTCTCAGTCAGATGTGGGATCTGTCAGAGCAGGTCTGGAGGAGATCGCCAAGATAATTCCAGGGCTGAAGTACCTCTGCTGCAGAGACAGAATGAGGAAGTTGGAGCTGTTGAGCCTAGAGAAGAAAAGGGTCAAGGGAGAGCTTATTTTGGGCTCCCAGTTCTTCAAACTAGTTTATAAAAGAGGTGGAGAGGGACTTCTACAGAGCAGATCGTGATAGCACGAGGGGGAACATTTTTAAACTAAAAGAGGAAACATTTAGATGTTAGAAAAAGGTTCTTTACTCAGAGGGTGATGAGGCCCTGGCACAGGTGCAGCTGTCGCTGCCCCTGGATCCCTGGAAGTGTCCAAGGCCAGGCAGGACAGGAGTTGGAACAACCTGGGATAGTGGGAGGTGTCCCTGCCCGTGGCAGGGAGGGCTGGAACTGAATGATCTTTAGGATCTTTAGGTTCTTTCCAACCCAAACAGTTCGGTGATTCTGTGATGTCAACATGCAAACAGGCTGGAAGCTCACCCCAGCTGGGTCTGGCTGCTGGAGGGAAGGACGAGCAGTTACAGCAGGACAGAAGGACAGAATCTGCTGTGCAAGGATCTCTCCATGCGTGAGAGATCGCAGAATCATGGAATCATTTAGGCTGGAAAAGACCCCCGAGATCACCGAGTCCCACTATTAACACAACTCTGCCAAGCCACCACTGAAGCATGTCCCTAAGCACCACAGCTCCCATCTCTGGGCAGGCTGGTCACTGACTGATGGGAAAAAGGCTCTTCCCATTTGAAGATGAGGGTAGATCAGACCCCAGAGGAATTAATGAAATTAAACTGCCGCCAGAGAGCACTGAACCATCACAGCCCTTGGGGCTTGGATTAAAGTTTTAGGCTGCCTGTGACATTATTAGTGCTTTCTGTCCATGCAAACTGAAACTTCTCACTGTTCACAGCAACGTCACTCAAGTTTGGAACGGATGGGAAACTGAAATGAGAGTGAATGGTGTGTGGATGTGCTCTCTCTTACCCTGCAGAGCAGTGACTTCTGGTGGCATTAGCCCTGGGCAGAGGCTGGGCAGCCTTGGCAGGGCTGTGCCAAGCTGACAGGACAACAAAAGTGGCAAAAAATGGCATTGAGATGGGTTGGGGGAGGGTTAGGTTGGATATTGGGAAAAAGTTTCTTCCTCCAGAGGGTTCTGGGGCACTGACCAGGCTCTCCAGGGAATGGGCACATTCCCAAAGTTCCCAGAGCTCCAGGAGCGCTTGGACAATGCTCCCAGGGACAGGGTGGGATTGTTGGGGTGTCTGCGCAGGGCCAGGAGCTGGCCTGATGATGCTCGGGGGTCCCTTCCTACTCAGGATATTTCAGGATTCTATAAAACATCATTCCTTTTGTTTGTCTCCTAATCCTTGTAAAGAGAAAGGCAGCAGGAGAGCAATGTGATCCCAAGGGAAGAGCCAGGACAGGGTCATGGGATACCAGAAATCCCTCTCTTGGCTCACCACAGACTCGTGTTCAGACTTTGGCCAACTCCACTGCTCTTTTCCATTTTTCCCCTCCTTCCCCTTGTGTTGTTGCATTGGGAGCTCCTGGGAGGGTTTTTCTGCAGGCACGTGTGGTTGCCCACATGTGTGTGCAACATTCCGAGGGCTCTCAGTACAAAGGCAATATAAATTATATCGTGTCAGGTTCTTGGAGTGGTGGTATCGGCAGTTTCCTCCCTCAGACACTTTGCAAAATAGCTACCTGCGAAATTAAATTAAACATTTCTTCTCCTGGGGTTTAAACAATACACTCCCTCGAAGTTGGGCTGAGGTTTTCATCGTGCTGTATTACTTTATAGATTAATACAGCGCAGAAAATTAATTACCTTTTATTCAGCAAGTATTTTTTTTCCCCCCTTGCAGATTTTAGATTTTCAATTTGCAAAGAAAACTGAGAGGGGAGCTCAGGAAATCCCACGTATGTGAGGAATGTAACCTCCAGATCTGGTTCCTGGTACCTGCTCTGCTCTGCTCCTGGGATCTGCTCTGCCTCCCCCAGCTGATAAGAGCGCTGCTGGGTCTGCCTGTCACGCTCGTTCCATTGCTCCTGACACTGTCTTTTGTCTCTGGTGGGCTCTGGACAGGCACAAATCAAAGCTGTCACATCCTGGAGGGTCCTGGTTTGGTCTGGAGTGCAGAGATCTCTGAACTCTGCCTTGCGCAACCATTTATTACAGGCAGGAAAGGTGCAGGGTAGAAATTCGGATGTCTCTTTTGCCTCATCCCCCAGCCCCAAAAACACTGAAGGATGAGGTTGTGCAGCTCTGCATCGAGCAGAGCTCTTTTGGTGGTCCAGGGAGTGCATTTGGGAGGGAGGGGAAGAGCAAAGCACCGCTAAGATCTTATCACAGCAGGGATTTGAAGGGCAGTAAAATATTTGTGAGTACACTTTTTGTCTTCCAGATCAGGTAGAGACCCCAAAGGAGTGTGTGCACGTGCACACACACAAATGCACAGATTCCCGAAATTTCCCCTTCAGGGGTAAATAAAAATCTCACTGTCTCACTTTTCCAGGATTTTTCCTCTTTGTTTTGTTTTGGTTTGGTTCGGGTTTTTTTGTTTGTTTGCTTGCTTTTTCTTTTGGGGGGATTTTTTTGTGGGGTTTTTTTTTGGTTTTTTTGTTTTTATTTTTTGGGGTTTTTTTGTTTTTTGGGGTGGCTTTGGTTTGGGGTTTTTGTTGTTGTTTTTTGGTTTTTATTTTGTTTTGTTTGGTTGTTTTTTTCTTTTTTGGGGTTCTTTTGGGTTTTCTTTTCTTTTCTTTTCTTTTCTTTTCTTTTCTTTTCTTTTCTTTTCTTTTCTTTTCTTTTCTTTTCTTTTCTTTTCTTTTCTCTTTTCTTTTTTGTTTTGGCTTTTTTTTGTTGGTTTTTTGGAGTTTTTTGGGTTTGTTTTTTTTTTGTTTGTTTCTACTCTTGCTGCAATAACTTGAAATCCTTTTGGGAGCAGCTTGGTGCCCACCTCAACTGCCACCGTGACACCTCTGCCCATGAATCCCCCGCCCAGGGAAGATGCCAGAGCTGGCAGAAGGCAGCCCAGCTGGAAAGCTGGCCAGGGATGGATTTGGCCAGCACAGGTACCACCACATTCCAGAGGTCACTGAGCCACTGCCAATGTTTTCTGTGCAGAGCTGGCTCAGGGAGGACCTTTCTGAAGTGCAGAGGGCAGCAGTTTTATCTGTTGCAGCTGGCTATCTTTAGACAATTTTAATAAATCAGTGGGATTAGAAACATTCCAGCCTCCTCCGAGGTGTTTAACCCCACCAGGCTGGGTGATGAGGAGGAGAGCTTTTGAAAGCTGATTGCATTAAAAAGGGAGATCTGGAGGAGTTTGTGGTTATATCCTCTTGAGCAAGTGTTAAAGGGATGGTGCCAACTTCCAGACCGTCCTCTGGGGATATTCTTGCTTGTGTCAGCCTTGATAAAGGTGCCAGAAGCCAAGCACAGATGGAAACCTCTGGATCTGTCCTGCCCTGGCTCCGTGGCACATTATCTCCATTGCAGAGTGGCAGAGCCCGTCCTGTCATCTATTAAGGGTTGTGTTGGGATCCGAGAGAGGAATGGACTACAGCACACAGTGTGATATGCTGATAGCCCATTTATTACTGTAAAACCTTATATTTTATAATTTGTTCCGTATACGTGATCGTACCATGATCATCATACCTATGATTGGCTGTGCTGCTTTGTTCACACGAATAATTTCTCTAATGATTGGATAATTATTGTTCCTAAGCTGTTCGTAAGTCATTCGTAAGCAACACTACTACTTGCTACAATATCCCAAAATTTTGTTACTTGCTTCCACATTCTCTTGTCCCTTCAGCGGATTTTTCTTATTGCTTCAGCAGTTTGCAACTGCCCCTTCACTGTTCTTTTATACCTTCTACAGTTCCTTCATTGTTCTTTCATACTCTTGACAGTTCTTCCATTGTTCTTTCATACCTTTTACAGTTCCTCCACTACCCAGGCCCCAACAGGGGTGTGAATAATTCCCACAGTTGTCCTCTAGAAGACAAGGCACATGCATTTGTTCCTTTATTTTGGCTGTTTGGGAAGTTTTTCTGAGGGCCTGGAGAGGAAGGAGGCCTCAAACTTCTGGTGAGCAAAGCAGGAGCAGGAACGGTCCCAAAGGTGGCCTCTGTCACCCATCCAAGGAAGTCCCTGCTGATCCAGGTCCTGTCTTTCTGCACCCCTGACAGGTCCAGCAGCTCTCTGAACAGCCTGACTTGGTGGAAGATGTCCCTTCTCATCGCAGGGGACTTGGACTAAGTGACCTTTAAAGGTCCCTTGTAACTCAAACCATTCCATGACTCCACAACTCCATGACCCAGAGGGCCCCGCACAGCGTGGGACGGTGTTTCTGCAAAATGGCCTGCAAGGAAAAATCCGCATGAATTGCCTTTGTGGGGGCAGTCTTCAAGCCTCACAATTCCAAGACTTTGCTTCTAGTAGACCACAACAGAGCTCCTGAGCTTGGCATTCCACGTTGCTCCCCAGGGAATGCTGTCACGGGGGTGACTCTGCCATGGCTCTGTGCCAGTGATGCCTTAAGGATTTTTAGCTTCTATTGGTCATGCATCTGTAGTTTGGTGTGTAGCTCCAGGCTCCATAGAAAGTGCTAAAAACCTCTGTTCACAGCATTTTAGACAAAACAACTCCTCTCAGTTGGAAATCCAAGGACACTTCGCTGCCTCAGAGCCCCAAAATATGGAACCAACAGTGAATTGGGGGGAGCAGGCTTGGGGTGGTTGACATCATCACCTGAAGGTGTAATTGGAGAATTGAGGCCCAATATGTCAATGGACAGAACTTATAAAATGCGAAGAACTCGTGACTCGCTGTCCATTTTGGGTGTAGCCTCTTGAGTGGGCTCTGTCTGCCCTGAATGCACCCAAAGGCCTTTAATAAATTAATCTGATTTTTATTCCCCTAACTTTGTCTGGCCTCTGTTTCAGGTAAGCCCTGTTTTAGGCATCACCATCAGGGTGACTGCAGTCTGGGTCCTACACAAAATTTTCATTCTGAGGACCTCCACCAACCATAACCCTGAGCTTGCCCGCCCATCATTAGGCATTATCTAATCATCCTTTGAGATTATTCCTTAAGGAAATAGGCTTCCCTTCCCAGCAGAGCCTTTTCCCCTGACAGAGATGGAGCACTGGTGAATTAGGAGGTGCAGGGGTGGCTGCAGAGACCTCTCACCTTCCCTCCCGGGTCTCCATGGAGAAAAGCTGCTCAGTGCAGCTCCTTTTCCACAGTTAAACTACAAAAGGGAAAAGTCCTGATATTTCTGGAACAACTGAATGTTGAAAATTCACCAGTGTTCTCTGTTCAGAATAGTCAGCGTATAAAAGAAGGAAAACTTTGATTTCAGTGGGATTTAGAATCTAATGTTACATTCGCTTCAATATTTTTTTCCTAGAAATTCTCAGTTCTTTACAAACAAAACCCAAGAACCTCACACAGCAGCCCCAGTGGCTAAGCATGAACAACAAGTACTAATAAAGCACAATAAAATTGCTGAAAACATGGGATTGCTACCTCGTTTCTCCCTTTCCCCGCTCTCAGGATACATGATCTGAAGTTCCCGACCTGTGACTATCTGCTGGCGTGGAGCAGGTTCTGCTTCTGTTTGCCCCAATAAGCAACACCATGGGAATTTTTCATGAGCTCGGGGTACATTTTGAATTTAAAATACGGTCCAGACATTGCCTCTGCAGCAGCCTTGCTCTTGTGTTTTCCATCTGACTGCAAAAGTGGATGCAGCCTTGAAGGGGTGACTTTCTTTGTTGCTGCTCTGATCCAAATGGGGCCCTAAGCTCTGAAGAACTGCAGCATCACAGTCACTAATGCAGAAGACAATAAAGAAGCATTTTAAAATGCAGAAAGAATTTCATATCATATCTTTATTTGTCTGTTTCTATTGTTCATCGCTCCTGGTTCACGCTCAGCTGTTGGTCACATCTGTGGGGATGGCAGGATCAAGCTCTTGTTTTGGGTGCTACCTCCAAGGAAGGTAAAAGCCAAAGCTGAGGTCACAGCCACCTCTGGGAATAAAGAAAAACTGTCAAAAATACATCTCTGTGTGTAACAAACTTCTACCAAATCCAACAAATATCAGCTGACTGCAAACCCTGACTGAGCAGGGCCTGAGCATCATTTCTTCTTGTGAAACTCTAACTCTGATGAGTCCTCAACACGGAGCCCAATGTGATTTCTGATGCATTCTGTAGAAGAATCTCACGTCCTAATTAAGTGAAGGAATGAGAAAAAACAGCTGCCTGCCTGAAAAGAGACCCTCCTTACAAATCTGGTGTTAACAGGAGCAGCAGGAAGATGCCAACAGCTGCACGGAATCACTATAATTAAAAAAGAGGAAAAAAGAAAACTTTCCAGTAAGCAGAGAGCTGTGGGGAAAGGTTAATTCCAGCCTCCTCTCCCAGCTGGCTCCATGAGGACAGAGGTTAAAGATGAAGCTGTAACATACACATGTCAACACAGCTCAGATCTCTGCCTAACAGCCACCCTCCCGGAGTCTGCCCCCGAAAAAACCACTTCCCTCCTGTTTGGTGAAGAGAATCCACCTCCCAGCACGTTTTAATGGGGTTAAAAAATGAGTGTTATTAAATATGAATGCTTGAGAGGCTGTGTCTCCACTTGAGACGTCTGGTCTCATGCTGTAGAAGACAAGCATTGAAAAGAGATCTCCCCTGGGGGCTCCCAGCGAGACAAACTTCGGAAAATAACTGGAAGCTGCAAAATACCTGAAGGGGAATATTGCATGTGCTTGCCCTGTTTGGAGCTCTCCTCTGGGGGAGACACTTCTGTTGCCTTTCCTGTTACAAACAGGGTTAGCCTGTCCTACCGAAGCCAAACACACCTCTCTAAAAAGAGGAGAAACTAAAGGAAGAGGGGGAAAATCTGAGAAAAAATTTAATGTTTAAATCCCAGGAGCTGATAGGCTGCCAAAGGGTGCTCTGGGGGAAGTCCTGGCTGGACAAGGGAACAGAAAGTGTCCCTGCTGCCACTTGGTTGGCTCTGTTCACAAGGAGATCCTGTTATTTGCTGAGGCCTTGGAGGAGGAAGGGGTAAATACAAAGATGAGGGAAAAGGAGCTCGAGAAGAAGCTGTGGAAGGGTGGCTGCTCATTTGCTGAACTGTAGAAAGAACACAGGTCAGGGGATGCTGCAAAGCATCTTGGGATGACACCCACATGCCCTGCAGGAACGTTTTTCCCAAAATAAGCATCCTTGAGGTTGTTTTCTGGCTGGCTGTGGTTAACACACATAGATAACAAATTACAGCAGGGACTTCACTTGCACAGCTCAGTGATAACTAATGCAGAAAATCATGGAATCGTGGGATGGTTTGGATTGGGAAGGACCTACACATTATCCCATTCCACCCCTGCCATGGCAGGGACACCTTCCACTGTCCCAGGCTGCTTCAAGCCCTGTCCAGCCTGGCCTGGGACACTTCCAGAGCTCCAGGGGCAGCCACAGCTTCTTTGGGCACCTGTGCCAGGGCCTCCCCACCCACAGAGGGAAGAATTCCTTCCTAATAACTCACCTAAATCTCTTCCTTCTCTCAGCCCCTGTCCTGAACTTTTTTGCTTCTCAAAGCCTTGTGCCTCAGCAGAACCCCAGGATCTACCCTCACCCATATTTTTCTCCATTCAGCCCTTACTGAACTTGCCCTTCTGCCACACTCCACCATGCCAGAAGGCTGATGTGTTAAAAAAGTCATATATATTGAAGCAGCATTGCTCATTCTCAGGTATCAGAAAGTCTTCTCTGCTCTGCTGGAAATCAGAAAGCTGTCCTTGGAATGACTGGAAGGAAAACAAATTATCCAGCCCTTACACTGGTGTTTCTGTGAGGTTAACTGGTGTGACTCTGTGCTGGGGTGTCCATAAGCAAATCCCATTCTCATCCCCTGCAGAAGTGTTTTTACAAAGAAAATTAAATGATTCCTTCACTGCCGATCTCAAGAAATGCAGTTGAAGTTTAGAGTTTGAAAATGGGATGGGAATGTAGAGTATAGAAACAAGGACAGTCTGAGGAGGAGTGTGTAAACTACGGAGCAAATAGAGAAGGACATTTAGTAAATCCTTGAAAGACTTCAGAGCAACATAAATCTTACACCTACTTGAAATGTGATTCCCTGCGTGGGGGGTCTGGGTGACCTTTATCTCTGAAGGTTTCCTGTTGGCATCCAACCTCTTGTACTTTGAGATTCTCACAGCACAAGTCAGGGAGTGGATTTTTAGTTCCTTCCAAAATTTTGTGGAAAACAAACCAGCATTTTAAGTGGATGCTTTTTCAAGTGACCAAAGTTTTGTTTGTTTTATTGGTGAAAGTGTTATCTGATAGTGGCTTTTCAGTGTGTGTTTTTTTGTTTTGTGAAAGCCCCAGAAGTGGGAAAAACAAACAAATAAAAATAAGTTTTTCACCAAAAAGGCTGAATCCTCTATTTTAAATATTTAAGGAGATACATTTTTTTTTAGTGGGGGGAGAGGGTGGTGTGTTTGAGAAATTAAAAGTTAAAAAATTGGAAAGCTGTGGTGAAGTGTTCATCTGCAAAGATGGGGACCAGATTTTTAGCAGATCCTGTAAGGGACAAAGAGCAATGGTTTAAAATGAAATGAGTGTAGATTAAAACTACATATAAAGAAGAAATTATTTTTATTGTAAGAATGATGAAGCACCTGCATAGGTTGTCCAGAAGAGTCATAGATGTCCCATCCCTGGCAATGTCCAAG
Source organism: Acanthornis magna (assembly GCA_036785705.1). Lineage (NCBI taxonomy): Eukaryota > Metazoa > Chordata > Aves > Passeriformes > Acanthizidae > Acanthornis > Acanthornis magna. Next base: position 330,806 of record JAWUZG010000001.1, read on the forward strand.
GCCAGGTTGGACAGGGCTTGGAGCACCCTGAGATAGTGGAAGGTGTCCCCACCCATGGCAGGAGGTGGAATGAGATGATCTTTAAGATCCCTGCCAGCCCAAACCATTTTGGGATTCCATGATTTTATGGATGAAACTCAAGCCATGATCTTGGAGGATTCCCATCTCTATTTCCTCAGCCTGTTGGAGCCATCAAATTGGATTGAGGGACTTTAGGATTCCATGATTTTATGGATGAAACTCAAGGAATGTTCTTGGAGGATTCCCTTCTCTATCCCCTCAGCCTGTGGGAGCCATCAAATTGGATTGAGGGCTTCCAGGGGGGAGTTCTGAGACTCAGTTCTGTGGCTGGGCCCTCTCTTTCATCCCCAAAATGTAGGACTGATGGCTGACATGATGTCAAGGATTGTAGGGTGACAATATTCCTGCAACTCCTCCCTTGCAGGGCAACACAGACATTGAGTCTACACAGCTCCCTTCCTCCATCCCCTGCCCTGTGATATCACAGCCATTCTCAGTTTTCCCTTCAATTCTGAGTCATTTCTGTGGCTTTCCTTCAAAATAGGAAATAGAAGGGGTGGGTTTGCTTTTTTAAAATTATTTATTATTAAGCACTCCTTTTCAGCAAAGAAAGAAATGAGAATTCGCACCAGACGAGCACAGTAATGCTGAAAAATGGCAGAAGAAATAGTTCAATCCTTTCTGAGAAAACAAGTCTGAGGCAACCTCTGGGAATCAAATGAAGTGCACATACACATGGACAGCAAAAACCAAACATGCTGCATATTAATTCAAGCCAACTTATTTTTCAGGGTAGAACTCAGAAAACATAAACAAGTTACTAGAAAAACAGAGGAAATTGGCTGGCATTTCCCAGTCTTCCTTTCACAGCTTTTGAAGATGTTTGATAAGAGATCCTCTCAGTCTTTTGAAGTCAGGGACAGTCCAATTCCAATGCCAACCGAAAGGCAGAGTCATCACTTTCAAAGGAAATTATGGATTCCATCCTTGCTGCATAAAGACCAAACTCCGTCCGATGGATCACAGCTCCTCCTCCAGTGGGACAAAGCAGATCAGAAGGTGCCTGAGAGCTCCCAGGCAGGGCCTTTCTGATCAGGAGGACTCGTTGAAGAACAAATACCCAGAGGAAATGGACTCAGGCTCCGAGAAAGTAGCCCCTTCTGAAGACAGACTTTTTATCATGGGATGTTCAATATCTAAACGTTTTTTCAGCCTCAAGTCCCAGTGACAAAACCCCATTTCAAGCAGAAGCCTGGCTCCACTGCTCAGCTCTTTCCATTGATTTTCCTTGGCAGCTGCATGGATATTCCAAGGCCTGGGGCCACTGGAAGGGCTTAGCTCAGCAGTTCCCGAGTTGTAGAAGACCTTAAGGTCATTCAGAGTGATCTACACACACAAATACACGAGCCAAACCCACTTGTGTAAATGAACAGATTTTTAAACCTGTCCTGGCATCATTTCCTGGGGCAGCAGGCAGATGTTTGGGCAGCACACACAGCTGGAATAGCTCAGCTCCTCCTGCCCCTGCTCCCAGCGCAGTGCTGACCCAGGTGTCATCGCCAGGTTTTTCTCCTCCTGAAGGGCTGTAGCCCTGAACACCAGTTTAGCTGGCAGATAAAATTACTTCTGGGTTGGAGGGATTCTCTCCTTAATCCTTCTCTGTGGCTCTTAGAGGTACAAAAGAGCTCAGCAGAGCTATTTTCACTCTCCCTAACAAGCACATTGCTCTCCTCATGGTGTTTGTGCTCCAGCCTGGGCTGAGCTGAGTGACCTCCACCCTGACCCATGGAATTTCACGTGTTCAAGCCTTTTTCCATGGCTGTGGAGATAAAGTCTATTTTTCCAAGTGTAGGCAAAGCTGTCGGCATCTCCTCTTGAAGAGTATCTGTGCTTGGCTGACCAACCAGGAGTTCCTGGGGAAATCCAGAGAGAGAGCTCACAGAAATTTTCCAAGCTCTTCCCAGGGACATCAGGCTCTTGGTTCCTATTGATTACAGTAGAAATTTTCCTCCGAAAATGTTGGATAAAACATACCAGTGGGGTTCCCATTTATATTCTGAGCAGGTGATGTGTTGTTCTTTTTGGTGGTGCTGGGTTAACACTTGGACATGATGGTCTTAGAGGTTTATTAAAACTAATTAATTCTATGATTTGATGAAAGTCAGAAGCTCTTGGTGGTGGGAGTGTTTCCCTTGCTGGTCATGGATAAATATCAGGATCACCTTCAAATAAAGAGGTGACTTTGTACATCAATCTTTGCTGGTTTTGTACTTAATACACTAATTCCAGTTGCTCCTTTTTCCAGGAAGCTCAGCCCATTTGCAGTGTTTCTATTTTATATGAAACATCTAAGGCTGATAATGCCCCAAGGATCAGAGAGACTCCACGAAGTCCCTTCCAGCCCTGAAAGTGTCACCCTGTGAGCTGGCTCCTACCAAAACCTGAGCCAGGAGCAAACTTTGCTGCACTTGACAGATCTGATTTTCCCAATATTGCCCTAAAAGAGATTTCAGAGATTCTGCCTGGCCACTAAGGCAATCCTCTAGGCTGCCAGCACAGGGCAAAATGGGCAACTCCAGGACACAATTCACCTCCTTCTACACCAGACAGCCAAACTTGTGTGGCTGAGCAAATCCCTACAGGTGTCTGTTCCTCACCTTTAAATATTAAGGCAGCAAAGCTGAGCAGATCAGATGGAGGAATCTGAATTTATTGAAAGCAAACACCTTGCCAATGTCCTGCCAAGTCTAAAAGCTCTTTTGCCTCCCAAGAATTTGAAAGCATCTTGTGATGCAGCCCCTGGAGATACCTGTCAGAATATTTATTTTTTTAAAAGAAAACAAGCAAATTTATGGGCAACTTTATGCCAGTTGCTGTTACAAATGTGCTTTTTTCAGCAGCTGGGGAGGTCAAGCCGCAAGTCCATTGATATAAATCGCTCTCGCTCTCAGCTGATATCTTGTCAGGATCTGGTTAAAAGCACTTTTAAGGCTCAGAAAGAATTCTGTAGAGGACAAAAAACCTTCAGTGGGGTGAATCACCATCTGCTTTAATAGGGACACATCCTTCCCAGGGCTACTGGGAGGACCTGTGTTCAGGAATGCTTTATTCTTGGAGGAAGCCATTTAAAAAAAAATACGAGGAAGGGTGGGGTCACAATCCCTGATGTTATAACTGAGTAAAAACTTTTTCATTAACCCATCATCTGATCTGCAGTAATTAAGGACTCATATTTGTGATCTTAACACATCGGGGTGGCCAAAGTGAAGGGCTGGCTCAGGCCACTCACGTTTATCCAGGTGGGAAAGCCCACCTGGGATGTGCTGATCCTGATCAATAATCCTTCAGCACGGTGGGTTTGTGGGCTTGGAAGAGACAACAAGGAGTCCAAGGCTGGCAAATTTTTTGTCACTGCTGAGTTGAGAAAAGGCTGCTGAGCTCTGACTTACAGAAACCAACGATCCTCTGCATCACCTGGGAGCAGAGGAGCTGAAAGAGAGGCTCTGGGAAAAGAAGATTTAGTTTTCAGACTGAGCAGGTCTGAGGAAAGAACCTCTGGGAGCCATCTGAGCTGGGCTCTGCTATTTACTGTGCATTTCTCGTCTCACTAACACAACTCATAAGGCTGGAATGTGTAGTAGCCCGAGAGAGAGCATGTTTTCATTGTATATGAAAGCATAACAAAAGCAAAGCTCGCTCCCAGAGAGCTTTAGAGACTTAGAAAAAAATGCTGTTCATATTTGAGAAGACAGAAGAAGGCTGAAAAAGAAAATAATGGCACACCCAGGAGTACATAGTAAGTAGAAGGAGGTAGGAGATGAACTCAGGTATTCTGGGCAGCCTCTTGCTTTGTCCTCTTGCCCTCTCTGATGGCAGAATCAAAAGCTGGAGAAAGGGAAGGACAGGCACACGGCAAAAACAGGCAGATGTGATTTTTAGGAAGGACACCTGTTTGCAGGAGCAGCAGATTTCCTTATCTCATCAGTGCTTCTGTTCTCTGAGCATAATTATTCACTGCCTCCTTCCACCACCAGTATCAAAAGCAGCAGAAAGGCACTGATCCTCGTTTTCTGTGCTTCCCCTCTCCATCCATTTTCCCCTGACGTTTGCTGTGGGCATGGAGTGTGCAGTGCAGTCACAGAGCAATGGTGCTCCGTGATGAACAGCATTTCCTCCTGTGACGTGCTTGCTCTGCCAAAGAGCCAGCCCCGAATTGGGCAAGGAGCAACAAAGAGCCCATAAAGGAGAGAATTTATCCCTTTCCCAGACACATCCATGAAAGCAACTTATCTCTCCCTTCATCCACCCAGGGCCAGGATGTGGCTCTTATCTGCCTGTAGCCCAGACAGAGTGAGCATGTTGCCCTTTAAGGTCAACCTGGTGGGAAAAAAAAAAAAAAAAAAAAAAAAAGGGAGAAGAAGTAGCATTTTTAAGCTTTGTTTTTTTCCTAGCAGCTTGGGTGTGATGCCATGCCTGTGCTCACGGCAGTCCCTGGGAATGGGACCTGGGCCTGTTTTTTTGGGCTCCTCTTGGAGCTTCTGTCCCTGATGTTTGAGCTCCATTTGATCAGAGTGAGCCCAGAGGAGGCCACAGAGATGCTCAGAGGGCTGGAGCATCTCTGCTAGGAGGGGAAGCTGAGGGCATTGGGGTCTTTCAGCCTGGAGAAGAGAAGGCTTTGGGGAGAGATTATTGCAGCTTTTCAGTACCTGAAGGGGGTTAAGAGATGGAACAAGACTTTTTACAAGGGCGTGTAGGGACAAGACAAGGGACAAGAGTTTTAAACTAAAAAGGGAAGATTTTAATTGAATATTAGGAAGAAATTCTTCCCTGTGAGGGTGGGGAGTCCCTGGAATGGATTTCCCAGAGAAGCTGTGGCTGCCCCTGGATCCCTGGAAATGTCCCAGGCCAGGCTGGACAGGGCTTGGAGAAGCCTGGGACAGTGGAAAGTGTCCCTGCTATGGCAGGGGTGGAATGGGATGACCTTTAATGTCCCTTCCACAGCAAATCATGCTCTGATTCCCTGGGTTTATGCACAGGGAGCTGGACAATGCAGTCAGTGGACAATTGGTATTACACAACCTCTACCACCAGAAAACTCTGTAGTGGGTGAGGTGAATCACATTCCTACCAATCCTGGCTCTCAGTCCCCAGCTCAGGAGTGGCCTCGGGCACAAAAAATGCCCAGTTCAACTGGGGTGAATCCACTCTCAGAGCTCAGCCCGATGAATCCCACCCTGGTGACTCAGAGAGAAGGAATTGCATTAATACAGGCATGGGTGATGAAGTATTTCCTTTCATTTCTCTTCCAGTCTGACTCCTGGTCATTTTTTGCTGGATGCTTCTTGGTTCCTGTGTTATGAATAATAGTGAGTAACCACTTCCTACTCACCTTCTCCATTCCTCCCCACTGCTCGTCATTCTAAAATGTGATTTTAGAAAAGAAACTGGAATGATTCCACACAAAAGATGTGGATACACTGCAGATTTAAGCAGCCCCGTGCTGTTATTCTCTGTTTTGTTCACTATTCCCTTCCAGTAATTCCTGACATTGTTCCCCTGGGCTCTGATGCCAAGATCTCTTTTCTGAGTGGAAATAGCTACCCCAGAGACCATCGCTGTGTACAAATGTTTAGAGCTGCATTTCCCACGTGTGCATTACTTTGCATTTACTAGCACTCAGTTTCACCTGTCTCTTTGTTGTCCTGTGTTGAGATGATCCTACAACTCCTGATGGGAATATTAGTTTCAATTACCATGAATAATTCTGTGTCATCAGCAAATTTCACCACTCTTTCATTGTCAGTCTTTTCCAAATCATTTACAAGTGTGTTCAAGAGCACAGTTCCCAGTGGAAAAGCCTGCAGGACTCTCCTGGCAATGTTTTCCATCATCAAAACCAATAAATTCTTTGTTTCCTACCTTTTAATAAATTAATAATCTACAAGAATAATTAACTCCACAACTTCATTTTTTGACTCCTCTGTCGAAAGACCATGCTGACAACTGTCCCATCACCAGCTGGGTGATTTTACCACATGGTCACAAAGTCCTCCAAAACCGTTTGATTTGTGGGGATTAATTTCTCTAAAAGAAGTGTTGCCTTTTCTCCAACGTGTTTCATTTAGCCCTGGGACCGTGGATGCTGTTCCTGCCTGCAGACCCCACCAGTGATTTTAGTTCAGATGTCAGCATCAATTTCCCAGGTCCTTCATGGTGCCCTTCTCAGGAATTCCCAGCACAATTGCTATTTTACATTCCCCTGCAGCTAAGTCTGATTGAAGTGACAAGCTGCACGCCACGATTAGTAAAACAGTAGTTTTGTGTCTCCATCCCCCCAGAACTCTTGAATCATGTTTCCTTTCTTTTCATTGATTTTTTTTATAATTTATTTCACTAACCCTTCTGTTAGGGATCATTCCTGTGATTGACTCACTCCCTCTTCTTCCCCAAGATAAATGTTGGTGCAGGAACCATCTGAAATTGCTCCACATTTAACAGGATTGGAAGAATTCATCAAACCTTTCTGCTGCACCAACTCTTCCTTGCACATCTCCTTTACTCCACTTATAAATCTCACAGAGTTCCAGACAGATTCTTGTCCCAATAAATTGGAGTGAGGTTTTATTGATATTTGATCCCTTTAGTAAAATGTTTCTTCAAAACTTGTTGGCATAATTTATTGATGTTTCATGTTAAACTTTCAGACATTGAGTTTTTTTCTGTTCCTCATTTCTCATTTAGATCTTTTAAAGGATTTTGTTTTGCTTCAATCACTTTTAATCTTTTACTTGCCACTTATTTATCTAGGTTTAGTCTTTTTTGTCAAAATCTTTTTAATACATGATATATATTTCTCCTCTGAGCATCCAATTTGTTGCCTTCAAAGCATTTACTCTGCCATATATAAGAATTTTGCAATTTATTCCATTTTTTATAGTTTCTTTTTGAAATTTTCCCCCTTTTTGACTAGCTTAAACCCCTGTTGGGGCATAAAGTTTCATTAATGGACTTTTTCTCTTTTCCTCCCTTGCAAGCATTTGAGTTTATGTACATTATGTTCACTGCCACAGAACAGTGCCTTTAGAAGCTGCTGGAATTCCCAGGCTTCAGGAACAAGGAAATAAAATCTGGTTCCTCCTGTATCATGCCATTCTTTGCATAGTTTTGGGGTTTTTTTAACCACTTTTATACCTTTGGTAGAGAGCAGAAAAACGAGAGGTGAGAGTACACTGAGGATGACCCATCATTTAATCACAGCTTGATTATAATCAGAGTTCATTTCAAACTTAGATTTTCTTCTACAAGACCTCCTCTAGTCCAACTTTTTACCTCTCTAAGGAGATTCCTTTGGTAGAGAGCAGAAAAACTTGATCTCTGTGAGGTGAGAGTACACTGAGGATGACCCATCATTTAATCATAGCCTGATTATAATCAGAGTTCATTTCAAACTTAGATTTTCTTCTACAAGACCTCCTCTAGTCCAACTTTTTGCCTCTCTAAGGAGACTCCAAAGCTGTAGCAATAATCAGTCCCGCCCATGGTGAAGAATTACACCTTAAAACCAGACAGATTTTCTTTTTCTGAATTTTTTTAGCTTTTCTCTTGCCATCTCACTGTTCACCTTTGTCTTCTCCAAGCGAAGTCCATCTCCTGCGGCAGCCTCACATCTGCCCATCCAGTCCTCACCTCTCCAATCTCTACACAGACATGTGAGACCATGTCACAAGCCCTGCTTCAGTACAGGTAGGTGACACCAGCTGCTCTTGCCTCTCAGCTCATCCCACAAGTCAAAGAAGTTGTCCAAACTCAGCCTGTTCTTGGTAAATCACATTTATAATCCCCTTTTTTCACTTTCCGTGCTTGTAAATAGCTCCCAGGGGGACTTATTATTTTCCCAAGGTCTGAAGAAAAGTTGACCAGATTTAAGTTGCTCAGATCCTTTTAGCTGTCCCTTCGAAGCTGAGTGGGATATTTGCCTTTTCCCATCAGGAGCTGCCGCAGTCATTCCGACATTGGTCAGCTCCATCTCCTCACTCTCTGCTCTCCTGCAGACTTGTGACTGCCTACAAATGTTCCTGATTTAATCCTCCTCTGCTCTAAGTGGTGTCTCTCTTCCCCTGCCACAAGGCAATGGATCTGGGAATTTTTGGAGATGTTTCCAGGAAATACTGAAGCTTAGAAAGCACTTGGTTATTTCCATATAAAGTGTCCTGCACAGCTTTGTGGCAACAGAGAAAGCAGCTGCCTCTGTGACCTTTTCCTGGAGCTCTTTCAATCAGAGACACATTTTTAAGGGTGGCTTTTCATCATCATCAGAGCTATGGGATACCTGATGATGATATCAGCTGCTTGTTTTGGAGCTAAATCTTGTTTTTCTCCGCATGTTGTGCAGGGCTCTGCGCTCAGTAAATGCTAACCCTTCCCACAGATGTCGGATATCAGCAGAGCTGTGATTAGAGAGCCCTTCTGACAGGTCAGCTGTTGCTTTGATTTTCTGATATTCGTGGAGATTCGCAGAAGCTCGCAGGGAAGTCAGGCAGGCAGCTCACAAGATGGCGAAAAGAGAAACTTTATTTACAAAAACTTCTTTATATATTCATTAATAATCTAATAATTATTGGTCGACAGTTTTTCCACCCCCTATAATGATCGGTTACAACTCTAGAGCATCCAGTACCAAAACAAAGAGATTAGAAAAGCACAAGAATGCAACTTATCTCTATTCTCCATGAGAAAGAAGAGAAAGATTTTTAAAACAGTGCAACTACAGTCAGCCAGCTCTAATATTGTTGAGGAAGAGGATGCTCTTCGTCACTGCTGCAGGACAAGGACTCATCCCTCTGTTACCACTAACCCACAGCTCAGGATTAAAATCCAAATTTAAATCCCTGAAAAGCTGGGCTGCAGGAGAGGATGAAGGAGTGTTCCTGCAGTCCATCCTGTTTGTTGTTTTTGCAGGATCGGATCCTGGCTCTGGTGTGGCTCAGTCTCTGCTCCTGATTTGCGCTGTACCCCAAAGCAGAGCCCAGCCCTGGGTTTGCCCAGGGGGAGTTGGAGGAGGTTGGGTGACACCTCCTTGCTCAGAGAGCCATGTCCGGAGCTCCTGAGCTCCCCTGCTAATTAGAACACAGGTTCATTTGTAATCTCTTCCTCTTCCCACACTGCCAAACTCTTTCCTTTCCCCCTGCCCCACTGTCCCTTAAATCCAGCTCTCTCTTGTTGCTCTGGTCAGAATCCACACTGAAACCTGATTTTCATTTCTCTGCCTTCCCAAGTGCTAGCTTCCCTCCCCTCCCTCTCCTCCCCATAATTTACCTTCTCTTCGCCCCCTTCATTGACCCAGATGGGATTTCACATTTAAACAAAGTTCCACCACGTACCATTTCCCCTGATAAGCAGCCTGGGTCCCAGAGTGATTCAGCCCTGTGGCACGCAGGTAATTTCTCCATCTCCCTCCCATGGCATTCCTCCCCAGTGCCTGCCTCTGAGAGATTCCCACGTTCTGGATGTCTGTGCCTGCCCCAGGTGACTGATAATCTGTTTGCGGTGCACAGAGATGCAATGCACGGATTTAATAGAAGTCTTCATGGCAGCTCTGTCTTGAAAAGCTCAAATTGTCCTCATTAGCAGAAAAAGTGTTGAACATTCCAGGGGTGGGGCACACAGCTTCTCTGGGCAACCTGTTCCAGTGTCTAACCATCCTCAGAGGGAACAATTTCTTCCTAATATCCCATCTAAATCCCTCCTCTTTCAGTTCAAAGCCATTCCCCCTTGTCTATCACTACATGTGTTTTTAAACCATATCACAAAGTGCCACATCTTGTATTTTTGAGCAAGGATTCCACCCCATCCCCAGGCAGCCTGTTCCAGTTCTTAATCACTTTTCCAGGGAAAAAACTTCTCATAATACCCAACCTGAACCTCCCCTGGTGCAGCTTGAGGCCATAAGTCTGTCCCATAACTGCACATCCATTTTCGCTGATGAATTTAGAAGATTTCTCAAAATTTTTTTGAGCTGCCTCATCTCTTGAGCGAGTGGTTGAGATGGGTCAGAATCACACCGTGAAGGACCTGCCAACACAGACAGGCATCACCACAGAGAGAACTGCAGCTTTTTTCCCACCCCAAACATATGTTCCTCTTGTTGCCATAGCTGGAATCAGCTTTTTGGAGAGCCGGGGCGAAGCGTCCCAAAATAAGTAATAATTCACTCCCCAGATCTGATGGGTTTGCGTCAGGATTACGAAGGCAAAATCCGAGACAGTAACAAATCTATGGAGTAATGGAGCGCTGATAAAAGGGAAGAGGGAGGAGGATCACATTCCTCACGGCCCAGCAGCTGACAGTGCAGAGGGAATAAGAACATTTAGTGCTCTGCACACCAAGTCCTCAGCCCAGCAAAGGGTGGGAGCCTTATCAGCTGGACAGGGATTTCGTACCTCCCTGAGCACCTCTGAGGTGTGATCCCCACCCCAGGTTTGGTTCTGCTTTGCATTTCTCAGCTGGGCACTTACCCATCCCAAAAAACCCCATTGGATGGGCTAAATTAACTTTTTTTGCTTCCAAAAATAGAACCTTGGGGTTCACTCACAAGTGATAGCGAATGTAATTGTCCATTTTCCTTCTCCTTTTTCATTCTGCTACCACAATGTCCAAAAATGTGTCTTTTCTTTTTTCCCCTTTTTTTCTGCTTTGAACGCTGACAGTTTCCCTTTTTTTTCCAGTTGCCTAAGTCAAGCTGCGTGTGAAGAGGGGTCAAAAATGTGCTTATTATAGGTTTTTCTGCAGGCTGGCAGATCAAGATGGTCCAATCTAATTGTAGAGAAACATCCTCCTCCAGACCGAGTTGTGCTGGCAAGGGTCCTGACGGAGGACCACAGAGAATTGCTCAGAGAAATGCTGTCAAACAGGAAACTAAACCCTATAAATGAATAAATAAATAAGTCAGAGATGTTGAAAAAAAATTTTTTATTCATTTTCAAGCCCGAATATTGAAGTGTTAAATTACAAACCTGGCTGTGATTTAAGCTGACCTTTCTTAGGAGCTTGCAAGGTGAAGCAAAAAAAAGCCACCTGATTTGAAATGTTTCATTTTAAGACAAACCCAAAGTGGTGACTCAAGCTGATATGATTTTTTCTTGCTTTTCTATTTCTGTGAAGGAAAAAAAAAAGGAAAAAAAAAAGTTTTAGTTCAACCAATATTCATATTTTGATTTTCGACTGACTATATTTTCTGAGAAGAGCTTCTGAGCCAAAAAATTTCACCAGATGAAGATGTAACACCCATTCTGACTCTGTGAAGCAGCTGATAACCACCAGGCACTGTTTCTCTGCTCTTATGGAGGTCACCTACATTTAGATAGGTATTTCTGGCAAATATCTGTGAAAATGGGAGACCACAATTCCCTGCACCAACAGCAAAGTCAGAAATCCCTCCCAAGTTCCTGTGACATCCAGGAAAGGACCTTGAAAATGAAGATGAGCTTTTGATCCAACTAAAGAGCCTGAGTGAACTCCCAAAGAGCAGATATCCTTCTTTCTTTGGAATTTATTTCCCATCTGACTCTACTTATTAACTTTATTTCTAACCAGCAAATCTCATAAGCTGACTCCCTTCATGCCCTGAAGATGCACTAAAAATTGTGCATGAAAGATGCACTGAAATTTTTCCAAGAGGAAACTTAGAGCAATTCTCACATCCCAGCTCGGCCAGGTCCAGCTGCAAACATGAAGTGATTTTCAGATGACACTTCAGAAAGAAAACCAGGTTCAGCAAAATGAGTTTGTGCCCAGCCTGGTTACCTCCATGCACACTTTTGAGCAACTGAGCCAGAGCTGTGGGATCACAATTGGGAATCTGTTTAAATTTTACACTGCAAATCTGTCTTGAGGGCAGGACAGTCATGATGGTGTCACCAATCCCTGAATGATAATAAATCATGGTCAAGTGTCCCTCGGTGCCTTTTGAAAACAGGATGGTCTGAATGAATACTTTAAAATATTTACCCCTTGTGGAGGAAAAGCTTAGTCTGAAGCACTACAGGGGAAGATACAATGACATATTTGGGAAAAGATTATTAGATGATTTTTAAGATCCACGAGGTGATATTTAGGGTCCCTTCCAACCCAAAGCATTCTCTGGCTCTGTGAAAAAATGGTGTCTGCCCTCACTTTCACTCCCCAGACTGGTGCAGAGGCACAGAGACACTGTGCTATTTGCCTGGAGGAAGCACAACACCAGTGACTATTTGCTTTACCTTTGTGCAAACAAAACGTGGATTCTTGCTCCGAAGCTGATTCTCGGTCGCTTTTTGCACCCACCTCACACACAGAGTAGATCCAGTCCCTGCCTCACGCATCAGCACGGAGATAATAAGGTGGGAGGTGCTTTGTGATGGCCACAGAGAAATCCCAAAGCCCTTGGGCTCAGCTTTCTGCACCTGATGGCTCGCAGGGTGCTCCAGCAGAGAGCCAGGTCGCTGCAGAGCTTGCCAACAACGCTTGGCACGGGAATGTGGTGCTGATCACACCCTGGGAGCTTCCTGCAGCCGCTGGCACAGAGTCAGCCCCCTGTGCCAGGGCAGCTCCGTGAATCTTGGCCCTCAAATCCTCCGTTTCCCTCACTTAGAACCACAGACTGGTTTGGGTTGGAAGGGAGATCAAAGCCCATCTCACTCCTGCCCTTCTGCCATGGGTGGTTTTGCTGTGCTTCTCCCACTCCGGGTCAGCAAATCGGGAAGCATTCTGGTCATCTGAAGACTCAATGTCCCCATGATCAATGTGGACCTTTAATTTTCACATGTTCTTGTCCTAGGAAGGGCATCTTTTCAATTTATCCAGAAAGAAAACTCCAGTGACCACCTCTTAGTTGGAAACTTCTTTCAAGTAGCTCCACTGAAACAAAGGTTTCACTTAACAATGCATTTCCTTATGTTCTTTAACTCCCAAGAGCATGGGAGCTTATAATCAAAATCCTGGCTAAACAGAAGTTTATTTTAAATGGAAATATCTATAGAAATTGTCAAGAAGGATGTTCCGTCAAACGTCACCGCTCCTGCCAAAAATACATCTCGACTGGCATTGTATGATGGCCTCAAACCCACGGAAAGCTCCTTGAGGATAAACAATGCACTCCACTGCACTTCCAGGCTGTCGGACAGATGGTGACACAGGAGCTGTTAGCTATGGGTGAAGGAAAAAATCAAAGGTCCTGAGAACTGAAGACAATTGACGTGCTGGAATGTGTTGTAAGATAAAATATCTCAATTCCAGTGCTTTAGCAGAATTCTGCCTGGTCCCACTCCGCACTGCACATTCAGGATCTGACTTCTGTCACATTTTGTCAATGAAGTTCTGTGTGCACAGCAAGAGCTTCGGAGGAGGAATGCTCTGGGAAATGTCTCCAGTGGCTCAGATGATCTCTGCAGTCCCATTGCACAACTGGTGCAGCCTCAGCTCTAACCTGGGCAATGCTTCCTAGCCAGGGATATGCAATTTCCTGCCAAGCCTCTTTGGTTTATAATTCCCGAGGTTGGTTGGATGAGTTTTGATGGGTTTGAAATTTTGGGGGTGGTAGTTTTGCTTGCAAGCGGTTCAGAATTCAAAATGTGATGTTCTGTTTGGCCATGAAAGCCACATGGTGTCATTTAGGTGCTCAGAGGGACTGGAACATGACCTTTAAGCAGCTGAAAGCAGCCTAGAAAAAAGATGGAAAGGGACATTTACAAGAGCATGGAGTGACAGGAGAAGGGGAATGAAATTCAAACTGAAAGAGAGTGGGTTTAGACTGTATATTAGGAAAAAATCTTTTCTCTGAGGGTGGGGAGACACTAGAACAAGGTGCCCAGAGAAGCTGTGGCTGCCCCTGGATCCCTGGAAGTGTCCAAGGCCAGGCTGGACAGGGCTTGGAGCAACCTGGGACAGTGGAAGGTGTCCCTGCTAATGGCAGGGAATGGAAATGGATTATCTTTAAAGTCCCTTCCAACCCAAACCGTTCTGGGATTTTGTGATTCTATTAAAATAAATGCCCAGTGCAAGTGCATAGCTACATAGACATGGAATTTTTGCCCCCATGACTGGAATTTTCCTTCTGGTGATAAATAGACATCACATCAATAACAGGTATCACACCCCACTGGATGAGTTTTGAAGCACGTTGCTGTTCTGACCTAATCAGTAGTGTCCAATTTCCTGACCCAACAGCCTTTTGGTTTAGGATCCACAATGGCAAAACTCTGACTGTGACACATTACCTTTCCTCAGGAGGAGGGTTTGAAAAAGAACCTTATTTGCCATAGTTCATCTCCATCATTCAAGATGACTTTCAGCGCCACAAGTACTCCGGGAATATTAAGATTTCCTTGTCTGGTGTCCATTAATTTCAGTGATGTTTCTAATTTAAGCCTAGAGAGAGAGTCTTCAATGACAGTGAGTTACCCAACCACAAGCAGATGATTTAAGAGCAGATGCAACGATCTTGTTCTCAGAAGTTTCCTCTCAGTCTGCCTGGATGGTGAGTTCAAGATATCCTACAGGATGCCAGCAGATAAGCTCTTCCTGTGGCTGGAATCAAAATATGCCCTAAAATTCTGCCCGTGACACAAAACATGTTTGGGGTGATGTCTTTAAACTGACAGAGAGCAGGTCGAGACTGGATATTACGAAGAAATTCTTCCCTGTGAGGGTGGTGAGGCCCTGGCACAGGTGCCAGAGAAGCTGTGGTTGCCCCTGGATCCTGGGAAATGTCCAAGGCCAGGCTGGACAGGGCTTGGAGAAACCTGGGACAGTGGAAGGTGTCCCTGCCCTTGGGTGCTGTGTAGGGTCCCTTCTAATCCAAACCCCTCTGTGATTTTTTCTGTTTTTAAACTCCCGTCATGGTCAGCGGAGACTGAGGACTCAACTCAGCTGAGCTCTGGCACCAGCTGAGATGCTCTAAGATATCACAGAATATCCTGAGAGGGAAGGGATCCCCTTGGATCATCAAAGTCCAACTCCTGGCCCTGCACAGGACACCTGAAGGATCCCACCCTGGGCCTGAGAGTCCTCCCTGTGGGATCTAGAGATAAAACATCTATCAGACACCTCACAGAGCTGCTCAGATGATCCAAAAACCCACGGTCAGGCAGCTCGATCCCACCCACTGTGCACGGCATGTACTGGAGCCCCAGGAGCTCCTCAGCTCGAGGGACAAGTGGCATGGAAGGTGGAGGACATCCACACTGGCTAAAAGCTTCCCCACTGAGGAAGCAGAGACGGGTCAGGAATACCAGACATTATATGGGATTAGTTTGCACAGCCAGAGACAGTTCCCAAAACAAAACTGCTCCGGATCTCACGGCTTTGTGGGGGGCTGGTCCCAAGCAGTGGCCCATGGCACGGCCAGCTGTGTGCTGCCACTGTCCCCATCCCTCCGAGCCCACCTCCTCCCTCCTTGGGGACCACGAACCCCTCGGTGGTGTTCTGCTGCTGTTTGTTAGGCCCCAGCAGACCCCTGCCAGCAACGGTGGAAACTAAATATAAACTGGCTCGGGCTCCCAGATTGCATTATCGAGCTCCGAAGAGGAAACACCTGGAGCGAGGGGAGGAGGGGCTGAGCACAGCAGCTCTGGAGCTTGCAGGGAATACCCACCCCAGGGGCACCAGCGTTCCCATCGCAGCCTCCTGGCAAATGACAAACAGAGAGTGTTTTCCATGCCCGTAGCACATCCCTTCGGAGTCAGTGTCCAACCCCAGGCTGTAATTGCCTCTCCAGGCTGCTGCAGGCTCCTCACAGAGGAGAACAGGATGTGTTCTGCTCATCCTTCCCCATCCTCCCCATTGCTCGTGGAGGGGTTGGGGAGGATGAGCAGAAAGCATTCTGTCCACCTGCCAGCCCTCCACCTTCTGCCGGCCAGGATTCAGGGCCCAGGGGACAGGGATGCCCTGCACAGGTTGGATCCCCACCCCACTGTCCCCACCACCGCCTAACTCATGGCATTTGCCTTTTCTCCCTTCCCAGCCTCCAGCTCAATCCACCTCCTCCATCCCCGGCCTCGACTCATCAAAGGGCTCTGTGTTGTGCCTCCCGCTCCCATTGAGGTCGGCACTACAAATTATCCTTTCATTCCTGCTGTCATCCCCTCGGCACGGCGCTGAAGTCCCTGTCCCCCCCTACTCTCTCCAAGTTCAAAGCTGAAAACAAAAAATTATACTCTATTTTCCCCCACGAAACATGGTCCACCTGCTCCGACTTTCATCCCCACCCCATTTTCTGCCCTTCCTTGGTGTGCTGCCTGTTCTTACAGGAAAATATCCACAATGGAAGGGATCAGAGGCGGTGGGGAGGATCACACAGGAGCCAGCATCCATCCAGACAGCTGCTCCTGCTCCACCAGCCAGCAATAAAGATTTTGTTTTCCTCTCTCCCTTCACATGCTAATCACCCAGCAGTGATTAGAGCTGCAGCCTGACTCCAAGGGAAAGAAACAGAGGCAAGGGCTGAGAGGAATTTATTCAACGCTGAGTAGAAAGGGGGGAGAAATTGGGGAAGGGAAAACAAAACAAAGCAGCAAAACCAAGAAATGGGACTTGAAGAAGCTTCATTCCTTATGGTTGGTCACGTCCATCCCTTTCAGCATTCAATCCCAAAGCGACCAGGCAAGGGGCCTATTAAAGATCCCGATTTTGTTATTAGTATTCCTCCCTCCCAGCCCGAGGAGGTGGCGAGGGGGGAAAGAGAGATGGGAGCAGGTCTGGGGAGGGCGCTGGGAAATTCCTGGCATTTTTCTGCCTTTGTGTCTGGGGGCTGAACTGAAAGGGAGGGATGCTGGGCTGCCTTAAGCCTCCTGCCCCCTCCAGCAGGGAAGGGATTGCACTTCCAGAACTGAGAGCCTTTATATCCCCTTCCTTAGGCGGCTTCTGAGAAAAAAACCTACAAATTTGGTGGGGTTTTGAGGGAGACAAAGCTCTCTGAGTTCTCCCTGCCATCCCGCTTGGTAACGCTGACTCCTTTTGATCCCCGTAGGATAGCAGATCTTCTCCATACATCCCTGGGGGCCCAAGCCCTTCATTTTTTTGGCTGGTTTCACTTCACAGTTGCTGTTTGGTGGGGCTCCCCTGGCTCCTCTTTTGACACGATGCTGCAGTTCTTCTTTTTACCGTCAGATCCCAGCTGGTCACATTCCTCAGGGAATAACAGCCACCACGGTGGAGCTCAGCAAGGCCTGGCCTGAGCCACCACCGTGTCCCCAAAATAACGAGGGGTGGATAAAGGGGCAGAGTGGGAACGAAGGAACATTCCTGGAGAGTGGAATGAGAATTGCAGCAAGAGGTGATCTCCCCAGGAGCTCCAGAACGACGATGGTGGTCCAGAGAATCGTGTTCACCCACCACCGGTAGACTTGTCCTCCATGAATTTTTCTTTTTCGGCTTTATTCATGCTCTGGTCTCCACGGCACGCTGAGGCAGCAAGAGCCACACCTGAGCTTTGCTGGATTTTGCTCGGCTCAGGGGTCTGCCCAGCGGCTGGAGCCAGGGGAAGGAGCAAATTCCTCCTCCCCCTCGCACTCGGGATGCTCTGACCCAGGGGCTGCTCTCCTGCTCAGCTTTCTCTGCTGCACACAATGGGGTCCCAGTCTGCTCCCTGGGCAGTGCTGACACAGAAGCATTCAGGGTCTGGAATTGTGCTTTTACCTTTTCCTGTTGTATCCCCCTGAGGTGGGGATCAGCATTGTGCACACCACACAAGGGGTCAGTGCCCACGGGGATCACTCGATGTCATGGTGAGGTTTTTTTTAACAATATTCCTCTTGTACAAGCTCTAAACTCCTGTTTGACCTTTTTGACTCTGGCTGAGTGCAGTGATGACATTTCACTCAGCTCTTTCCAGGGACCCAAAGACGACGCCCTGGGAATCACTAATTTGGGTTCTGCGTGTGCTCAGGCTGCTGTTTTTTCCATGTGCAATCTTTTTAACTTGTCGCCATCAAAAGTAGGCTGTCCCTTTTCCTGCTCACTTCCTGCAGACTAGGAAGAATATCCTTCAGCAGGTTTTCCTGGTGAGTTTTCAGCTGCATAAATCCCTGCTGGTTTCATTATTCACCCCCTTTGGCAGATCACCCCTGAACAGTCTGAGCAGAGCACAACCAACATCACGACTCTTCTGGGAAAATCAGCCACACATTCTTGTCCTTTGTTCCCCAGCTTTAAACATTTAATTAATCCACTGCAGCTTCTGAATAAGGACAGTAGGATAGACTCTCCAGGAATTGGATCAGTCCCGTCGGATTGGATTCTGTCCGTGTGCAAACTCACCCATATTTTTGACAGAGCCCAGCAAAAGAGGCCAGAAAGTCCTCGGTGGTGGGATGGCCTCACTCCTGATGTTCAGACTGCTGCTTTTTGGTGGCTGTCAGGGAGAATTCCCACAAGAGGCTTTCCTGTAGTCCACATCATCCCATGAGAAGATGAATGTGCCTAATAGTATGAGGCTCAAACATTAAGTCATAGAATCAGAGAATAGTTTGGGTTGGAATGGACCTTTAAAAATCCTCTGCAAGGAGCAGGGACACCTTCCGCTAGACCAGGTTGCTCCAAACCTGACCTTGAATATTTCCAGGGATGGGGCATCTACCACCTCTCAGGGCAACCTGTGCCAGTGTTTTCCCACCCTTATTGGAAAAAATTTCTTCCTTATAGCTAATCTGAATTGACTCTTTTAGTTAAAACCATCACCCCTTATCTTATCGCTTCAGGCCCTGCTAAAATTTTGTCCCCGTCTTTCTTTCAGTATTGAAAGGCCACAACAATGTCTCCCCAGAGCCGTTTGTTCTCACTGAGTCCCCAGAGCTCTGCCTGGATTGATTTTCACTGGGGGAATCATCTCATCTTCTCCCACCCAACCTACCTGCAGGACACATCAGTCCTTGTCCCCTCCTCCTCCCCACTGGCACCAGGAGAAGAAACCACGCAGGATTTTACATCATGGGGAGCTGTAAACTGTGCCCAAATCTGTTGCATGGAAAGAATTACGAGGAGCTGACACATCCACACCCCATCTGATAGCTAAAAATAGGGATTGTCCATCAGGAATGGCCAAGCCCCACCTTGGGACACCCATGGAGCGCCGGTGGGACGTGAGTTTGCAGCTACACAATGGGAGATGGGAATGCTAAATATAGGGAGAGCTGTTCTTTAGCGCAGGGAGGTGTGGTGGCACCTGTGCCATGCCAGGAGAGTGCCTTTTGGCCAGCAAATAAGAGATGACAACAGCCCAGGAGCCCAAGCAGGAAGGACTTCATTTATTCCGGAATATGTGCTGTCCTGTGCTTCTGTGTCCTGCCAGGAGAAACCTCAGGGAAACAGGGAATTCTTCACCACATCCTCTCCTTCCCTTCTCCTCCTTCTGCTTTGGATTCCTCTGTTTGCCATTCTCACAAGGTGCACCCTGCAGGGAGAATCTCTCTCACTCATTGACAAATAAATGTCTCATACCAAACCCACGGTACACGGGAGGGGAAACTCTCCGTGACTAACACACCAGGGAAGGTTTCAGGTTTCCATTTTCTTTCTCACTGTTTCCTGTGATTATTGCCCATGCTATTTAATGAGGGAGGAGTGGTCCAACCCTGCCTGGTGCTGGAGGGGGAAGCAGATGAGGCAAACTCAGTGATGTCACATCAGAAGAGGAAAAGAGAGATCCCAGCCTGGGCTGGCCACTGCAGTTTGGCTCTCTGGTTCTCACTCATCTGAGGTTCAGTCCTCAAAATGGAAATCTAAATTGGGAGCCTACTCACTCCATTTTGAGGGTGAGGTCAGGCCTGCTGCATTTTGGGTTGTTATCTGTAGAAAATGGCCATAGTATTTCCTGTTTTCCATGTTTGCTCTCCTATTTGCAGGACTAAATGATGTTCTGTGATGTCATCCGCGCAGACGTACTACAGAGACAAAGAAAGCAGAGTTTGAAGAGGGCAAACAGACTGTTTTTGGTGAAAATGGGGGATTTTTTGTGATTCAGTGTGTGAATAACAGTGTTACAACATCAACCTGTTCTTTAATCCAGCATCTTGAAAAGCAGCATTAAGAGTCAACATCTGGGTTTGTCATCTACCCTGTGAATTCAGTTGCTTTGAAGGAGGTGAGGCTCTTCCTGCAGGGAAGATTCTCGTGGGACAGCAGTTGTACTCACAGTCCTTGTTTCAGAGAGATTTTTCCACATTTTAAAGCAGGAAGTTTGCATTGATCCACATGAAGCCTTATACATTAACTAACCAAATTCCTTGAGCCTGGGTAAGAATTAATTTAGTTCTCGAGATCCCAGAGACAAAAGGGTTGGGAGTTCTTCCAAGAATGACTCTTCCCAGTGCTGCAGCATCCTCATCACCCTCGTGAGCCCATCCTGCTCCTTCCATCCTCCCTCCTGGGCGCTGTGGGATATCATCAGCGTGGCTGATACACAGGGATGGGCAGCCCTTCCTCCACTGGTCATCCCCAATGTTTGAGCCCGCTGTCCGGAGGATCAGAAATACAGAAATATTGCAGACTTCACGTTCTCCTTGTCGACTTAGGATTCTGAATGTTCCCAGGTATGAAGGAAGTTAGCATGGCACTGCCTTCGGGGTGTGCGGGGGAAGCTGTGCCTCATCTAACATTTCCCAGAGAAAAAAGAGAATATCCGTGTGAATGTCTCTCTGTTCATCCCACGCAGGGCAATGGAGGAAACATCTCCATCCTCTCCAGTGACTGGAGAGACCCTAAATGGAGAGAAACGCTGGAAAATGTCCAGCTGCTGGCGAATCAGGGGTCACAGGGACTTCACAGTGGACATGGAGCATTTACTGACTGGATTGAGACTAAGCCTTGTCTTTGATTGGGACCAAGATATATAAATAGAGACCAAGACTATAGACAGAGATCAATAGTATAGATTCCAGTTCCACCCTGCTCTTGGCAGGTTTGGGACCCAGCTCTAATCCTGGAGTCAAAGTATAAAAATCACACCCTTTTAATCCCCTGCTGCCTGATTTTCCAAACCCATCAACTTGATCCACCATCAGAGCCAGGCATGGTCACCGCTGGTGTTGGGCTGAGCTCTAGCTGTTTGCAAGCCTGTTGGGAAGGAATTGCAAGTTTTCTTTGAGTGGATTTACCATTTGCTAGAAGGAAAACCAATCAGGTTCAACCTGGGGAGAGAAGTCAAAGCCTCGTGTGTCCTTTTGCATCTTTTGCAGATGTTCTCCTCAGCGCGCTGTGGCTCTGTCTCACGCAGGATACAGTGACATAATGACAACTTCCTTCGGTCCCAGAAATTCCAGCAAAGCTCTTGGGGGCCTTCCCACCATGTTTCTTACAGGAGCAGGTCCAGCCCAGCCCCCTGTTCTTCCCAGAATTTCCTTTTATTGTTAATCTCAGCAGAGTGAAACGCAGACCACATCTGGAGTGTTCTCCTGGACATTCAACTTTCCCACCGGCTGCCCTTTCTCGTGATGTTTATTCCCTTCTCTGGAAGGAGAGATTCAAGCTGCCTCCCTGGTTAGTTGCTGTTTTAATTGACTCCTGAGGAATTTCTCTACTCTGCTGTGTCCTGCAGTGCACTTGGCACAGATTTGAATCCTGAAAAACTCTCCGTGTCTCTCTGCAGTGTGTTCAGATCTCTTGCCCTTCTCTGTGCACCAGTGCACAGCTTGCTTGGTATAAATACAATCCTTCAAATGCAGAATCACCACCAAAACAGCCACATCTTTCACCTCCAGGAGCACAGGATGCCTCTCTGGACCCTTCAATAATTGCATTGTCCTTTTTAGATGGCCCAGAGAATCCCCCATGGCTTCTAGCACCACCCCAGAAGGACATGTGCCCCTTCCATTCCCTGGGACACATCTGCCACTGTGGGTGGATGTCCAAAAACCTGACTGATTTGGATCCCTTTCCACCCTTGACTTGTGCCCCATTTCAACACAGGGCAAGGCAGGATGTGCTGTGCCTCCTTCCCAGATCCACACTGCAATCCTGGTGTAACTGCAGGGACCCCCAGAGAGAGGAGAGCAGGCAACACACCACAGGTTACTGGGCATTTATTGCCCTGTTTATTAATTTTCTTCTTTTTCTCTCCACTCTGGGTTTTAACTTCCCTCTTTTTATTATCTTAGTAGAGCAGGGGGGAGTGGGGCTGTGGAGGTGCAAGTGTAGGGGTACCCTTGCAGAGCTCCCTCCTTCAGGCTGCCCAACCTCAGAGCCAAAACTGACATTTTTAGGACAAAGCAACTCCCCTGCCATCCCCTCCTGCAGCTGTGAGCTGAATCCCTCCTCTTGCAGGTAGCAGAGAGCTGAGGCACGAGGCAGGGCTGTACCTGATGCAAAATACCAAGGTGGAGGCTGGTGAATGCTGCTAATTGTCCTTCACGAAATGCCAGCTCCCCAGGTAGCTCATTAACATCCTCAGCCCAGCCAGGAGGATGTGGCTTTGCACTGTGCTGGGACAGGGATGCTCTCCATGCCTGTTTGCACAGCATCAAGGAAAAGCAGCTCTGAATCCTTTTGAGCTTTCTCAGATCAACCTGAACCACGAGAATGAACAGTAATATTCCTTAGCTCTGATAAATGCCATCTCATTGCCAGCGTCCCGGGCTAAAAGGAGAATTTCTTTTCCCTGGTAAAGGCTGCAGGCATTCTGCCTCCAGGCTGGGTTGATCTCAAGGGGGTGAAGGTCTCCTGGCAGCAATTTCCCAGTGTCTGGGCAGTGGGTTTGGCTTCAGCTGAACCGACAGTGACTCCAAATTTGGGGTGATTTGGGTAAATCACAGATCACCCATCTGCAGCAGGGGAACACCTCATAAACCTTTCCCAAGGTTTTCCCAAGGTGGACTCTGAGCCCCAGCACCAGCAGAGGGGAGATGATGACAGGATCTCACACCTTCAAAGTCCTTCCTTTCCCTGCTGCTTGGAGAGCTCTGACAAGTCTTTTCTTTTCAAACACCACACAAAAATTGTCACGCTGGGGGTGCTGCTGGTGTGGGCACCTGCACAGAGCTGCAGGAGTGGTGAGGAACTGGCTGGGTGGAGATCTCCCCTGCTATCCTCATTTCCCATTTTCCCCTGGCTATTATTAGCATGGATTCTTTTGCAACTGGAGAGGGAGAGAGCTTCAGTTGTCTTCTCCTGAAGAGTGCTTTGGCCACATGATTTGATGCAAGCAGGAATTCTCCTGTCTCTGCGCTTATCCAGCAGGGAAATTCAGGACTTGTATCTCCATCCTTGTCAATCTTTCGGTGATGCTGCCTCTGTCTAAGACAGACTAAATTCATTCTCCTCTCCCAGCCAGGAGTCACCAGCTACAATTAAGATCCATGCCAAGGAGGGGCCAGTGCTGTCTTAGTGATGCAGTTTGGCTTTGCTGTCCATTAGCCACACCAAATTGGACTGAAACGTGCTGTGAGTTGTCCTCACCTTGTTGAGGCTGCAGGGATCTCAGGGGGATCTTTGTGCAACCAATGTCCTTCTGTAATTCCCATTATTGCTGATGGGAGTGATGTATTTCCACTGACTGGGTGAATTTCTCTTAAATTGGTCTTCACCGAAACGTGGGAGCAGGGAAATAAAAGGGAGGCAGTGTTTCCATTAGCTCCCAGTTTGTTTTCAGCCTTGTTTTTAAATAGGAGAGCTCCACATAAAGTGTTTAAAAACCCCTCGCTATGAAGGAAGAAAAAGAGCAAATGCGTTTATCTGTACAAAGCTTTAGTTCATGGAAGTAATAGCATTTATTATTTCCACTGCATGTTCTTTCTGCAAAGGTCAAAACCTTTCATAGACCCAGCCCATGACTGTCATGTTAACCTTGTTGAGATGCAGGATAAAACTTACAGCTTGTGTCGGAAAACTAAGGAACCAGAAGGGAAAATCACATTTTAAAAACCAAACCAACATCAGCATTAGAAGTGAGACTTAGGAGTGGGGTTCACCTCATCTGACTGCAAGAAGTGATTCATGAGGCCAGGCTTGGCTTCCTGTTGTAAAGTGAATTCTCCTTTCCAAAACCACATTTCTCACCTTAATCCACCACAAACAAACACCAAAATAAAGGACACAGGATTTACACCAAGTCTGCCATGCTGATATCCCAGAGAGGAGTTTTGGGGTTGGAAGGAAGCCGTCTGTGGTGATTCATGTCTCAGCAGCCCATAATTTGCACCAGGCATAAGGGAAACTGCTCACAGGACAACTGGGAGCACCAGCCCAGAGTGGACATTGGAGTGGGGAAGAGGATATGAGATTTTTGGTAGTTTTGGAGGAACTGGAGGGGTCAACATCTACTCTGGGACATGAGGGTTCCATTTGATCCCATTTTTTATCTTTTTTATCATTTTTTATTCATGTGTAAAAAAGCTCAGGGGAAAGCAGGAGGACCCCAACTGAAACACAGTCTGGGACAGAGACAAGGACAGGGAGACAAACTGGCAGGGATTTGCCCAAGGCTCCTTGACCCAACCCAACCAACGACCCTCTGGCCCTCACAAAGCCCCATCCACATCCTAAATGCTCCATGGAGGGGCTCCACAAAGGCAAACCACGTACAGCAAGCTCCACACCCCAACCCCGTCCCCACTCCAGGCTCCAAACAGTTCCCCTCATCTCTAATAATTCAACGAGCTTTGTTATGACAGGGCAATGCACTTAATGGAGAGTGAAATTGAAGAAGAATGTGTGGAAGTTGCAGCTTTTATCTCTAAAACAAATAGTGAATTCCTCAGGGCTGCTGCAGCCCCAAACAATGATCCAGAGCAGGTTGCCCTGGTAACTTCCAGGCTTTTTTGGGGCAGATCTTTGTCAGAGGGAAGAGGTGGTGGCAAAGCCACTCCGAAGAGATGTGGAGTTGGTGTTTGGAGAGCAGTGTGTGCCCAAGATGTGGCAGAAGAGAGTTAGGTTGGAGGGATGTGCTGCACCCAAGGATTACTTTGGGAAATTCCCACTGAATCCAGATTGGGACTTCAAGGAGTTCCCCTGCTCCATCTTGAAGGAAATATTGCTGATCCCTTTTCCAGCAAAACGCAGCAATCCATCCCAAATTCCTTTCAGAAGTCTCCTGCTGGTCCTTCACATCCCCCAGACCTCTGCAGGGGTTTGTGGGGAGGATTGACCCAAGAGATTTCGGAGCAGGAGTGATCCACTCACTGTGGCCTTGGAAAAAGAGTTTTCTGTGTTGCTCTCTACACCTTCCTGAGGAGGGGAAGTGAAGAGGGAGGTGCTGAGCTCATATCTAATTGCAGGGCACATGGGAATGGTCCAGAGCTGTGTTCAGGAGGTTGAGGCTTCATGTGAGGAAGCATTTCTTTTCCCAGAGGGTGGTGAAGCTCTGCAGCACTGGTGCATGTGCACTGCAGGAAGGTTGGCAGCTTGCTGGAAATGAGGTTCCTCGCTTTTTCTCTTAAATAGTTAAACCCGAGCGAATCAAAAATTACACCTGAGTGGTCAAGTGTAGAGGAAAGTGGAAGAGAAGAAGTTCTTCAAAAATAGGATCACAGCTGAGAGCAGGAGATTATTTCAGAACTGAGGGCTGAAGCTGGATTTTATAAGTCTTTGTCTAATACCAATGGGATTTTTGCCTCTTCACTCACAGAAGTTTGGGACGAGAGAGCTGGCACTGTGAGTAGTGTCCCAGGCTGTTCTTGGCTTTCTCAAGACAATCCCTGCTCCTGAGGCAAGCTGCATTTTGTTTCCTTCTCCTGGGTCGGGTCCAGGCTAAGGAACAGACTCCCACGTGACGCTTCTGACTCCCCATCTTCTGAAATACAAACATCAGACCTCAGGTATTTTTATCCCTTGATGAAAGGAGGGTAGTTTGAGTTTGGTTTTTTTTTTTGCTTTCCTTCCTGAAATGGCCACTAGTGATCCTCAGCCCAGGAGCCCAGAGGCTGTTGCTCACGCTGTTGCTCACGTCAGAGCTATCAGCCCTTCATCTTCCCCATTTTAACCCCAAATTTGCATTCCAAACATTATTACTTCATGCCCAGTCGCACAAGGAGGTAGGTGACGACATTCAATAAAATCGGATTACTGGGAAGTTAAATGATCCTAAGCTGGATCTCAGCCCGAGGATTTTCAGAGCTGCGCAGGCTTCCCTCGGTCATTTTCTGTGAGAAGAGGTAAATATTGCCAGGCTGCCTGGAGACGTCAGTCAAACATTGTGACAAATCTGAGCACAGCCCAGGAGGAATTACAAGGTGCAGAGAAGATAAAACTGTCTTGGGGAATTTATCCCAGCGCTGTGAAGCACAAGAGCAACTCCTACTTTATGTTTTCTTCCCCTTTACTTTTAAATTGCAGAAAAAATGGGGTGTCTGTACCCTTTGGGGAATCACAAAAACATTTTGGGGTTTCCCCAACAAGGAAATCTTGTGTCATGTGGAGTCTCCCTCCTCCTGGGAGGGTTTCAGCCCAGCTCACTTGAATACCTTGAAACCACAGAGTCCCTGTGCTGCTCTTTCACAGCCTTACATAAATATTTAGCTGGAACTCATAGGTACATGTGAACCTGTGTGAAACCACAGCTATGTCAGGATTAAAAACCACACTCGACTGACTTTAGCCCATGGGATTTTAAATAATCATAATGTCAGTCATAAATTTTAAAGTAAATTCTTATTTTTGGCTCCCACTTCTCAGACAGATGTGCAGGCCTCTCTCCAAAGGGTTTCCCTACACCTCTAACACACGACTTTCATGTTTGGAGTTGAAAGCAAAAGCCTCTACTTAATTCCCTGGCCCCGTGATGCTGTTGTTTAGGAAAACCTCCAGAGCTGGGACACTCGTGATAAAGCTCCAGTTAGCAATGCTGCATGTCTGGGTGTCAAAGACTCTTTACCTCTTTTTAGGAAACACCAATGCCTTTTTGACACCTCTAGAAGTGCCCAGTTTCCCAAACTAGGGTTGTTTCCCAAATTAGGGTTTTTTCCTGACCTTTCCCCCAGCTGATGGGGAGCAGGATGTGTTTCAACAGACACCCAGCTTTGGGAGCAGTCATGCTAAATGTCCCTTTCTTTTTTTCCATCATCTGCTCGTGATTCACAGCCTTGATCTGACCCTCAGCAATTATTCCCATTGTGGCAGAGGCAGATTTAGAGCTTCACGAGTGGGAAGGCACCTGTAGCCTGCAAATCAGCAGAAATGATGGGAGACCTTCCTGCTGCCCTCCTGGAAAAGGAGGCTTAGCACCACTTTTCCGGATGAATCCGTTTTTCCGAGAAGTGGAGGCCATGCCGTTGTTTCAGCCACCATGGCCACTGCCAGCACCCAAGGCTGGAGGAGACAAAAAGGGCATTTCACCCAACAAGTCTGCTGAGATCTCACAAAACTCCCTGCACAGGCACCAGGATGATAATTAAGAGAAAACCTACATCCCAAATTATCGATCTAGAAGATTTAGGCCCGGGGGTGAGGCTCACTCCTCCTTGCACAAGGCCGAGGGATGAGCACAGCCCAGATCTGCTGATGGCACCAACCAGACAAAATTCTTCTCCTAACTCTCATTACAAACATCACAAAATAAAAACAAATCCAGCCTGATTTTTCAGTGGATTTCAGGCCATTCTGTTTTCCTTAGGTTGCTGCTGAGGGAGCTCTGTTCTTATCTGTTATTCCCACAGCCCTCATTTAGAGAGGACACCCAGCACTCCTTGGGAAAACCACTACTAACCCCAAGCAATGAGCCACGGGAGATTTTTGCAGTGTTTTATGGGCACTGATGCCATAAACAGAGAGTTTGAGCAGCTCAGCATCACCTCCCTCCTCTCCATCCCAGAGTCACTGCTGGACTGAAGTGGCTCAGGATTTTCCCTGGGCTGTGTTGGGCACTGACCCAGAAGTTAAAATCAGGACAAGAAACCTTTTCTGGGGACAACATGCAAATCAGGGAGGGCTGAGCCAGCAAACTCAAGCATCTCCTCGTCTTCTGAAGGTGACTTTGCAGCAAGAATGAAGTCCACCTTTAACTGAAGTCATCAAGAAAATCAGATTTGAAAAGTTCTTTTTTGGAGTGAAGGTTGTCTTTACCATCTCTGGGTCCGGGCTGGGAAGGTTCCTGGTTCAGCTGGATGCAGGAGGAGGATTCAGTGCAAAGATCTGAGTTTACTTTCAATCTCCTCCCACCTGCGGTGAGCGCTCCTTGCCTGAACACCACAAAACAACTTTCCGTGCCTCAACACAAAACAATGCCCAAGATTTGATAATAAGCTCGTCCTACGTGCTTTGGGCACATTGCTTCCTTTGAGACTTTCTCAAACAGGTGCAAATCTTTCCTAGGAAACGTCCTGTGAAAATGTACATTTCATCCTAGTGAAAACGTACATTCTCTGGGGAGAAGAGGAGGGGTCAGTGGGAGGTGTATATGGAGAAGGTGCATAATCCCTCCGTGAAGGTGAGAACCCCAAATCCCAACAAAACACCTAATTCTTCTCCAGCCTCCCACCTTCAATGAAAACCCTCAAAACCCTCCACACATTTGAGAACCTCCAATCCCTCCGGACCCCCATCCTAATGAACCCTCTAAACCCTCTCCATCCTCCCAGCTACAACAAATCTCCCAAATCCCTCCATGAAGTTGAGAACCCCAAAACCCAACAAAACACCTAAATCTTCTCCAGCCTTCCAAATCCAAGGAAACCTCAGAATCCCTCCATGAAGCTGAGAACCCTAAATCCCAACAAAACATCTAAATCTTCTCCGGCCTCCCAAATCCAGTGAAAATCCCCAAGTCTCTCCATGAAGCTGAGAACCCCAAACCCCAACAAAACACCTAAATCTTCTCCAGCCTTCCAAGTGCAGTGAAACCCACAAATGCCTCCATTAATTGAGAACCCCTGATACCCACGGATCCCATCCCAATGAACCCCTAAATCCTCTCCAACCTCCTGACTACAAAGAAACCCCCAAGTCTCTCTAGGCAGTTGAGAACCCCCAATCCCCCCAGACCCCATCCCAAGGAACCCCTCATCCCCACTGCAGGTGCATCTCTCCTCTCCTCTCCTCTCCTCTCCTCTCCTCTCCTCTCCTCTCCTCTCCTCTCCTCTCCTCTCCTCTCCTCTCCTCTCCTCTCCTCTCCTCTCCTCTCCTCTCCTCTCCTCCCACTGCATCCCCATCCCCATCCCCATCCCATCCCATCCCATCCCATCCCATCCCATCCCATCCCATCCCATCCCATCCCATCCCATCCCATCCCCACCCCCATTCCCATTTCCATCCCCACCCCCATTCCCATTTCCATCCCCATCCCCATCCCATCCCATCCCATCCCATCCCATCCCATGGATCCCATCCCATCCCATCCCATCCCATCCCATCCCCATCCCCATCCCCATCCCATCCCATCCCATCCCATCCCATCCCATCCCATCCCCATCCCATCCCCATCCCCATCCCCATCCCATCCCATCCCATCCCCATCCCCATCCCATCCCATCCCATCCCATCCCATCCCATCCCATCCCATCCCCATCCCCATCCCCATCCCATCCCATCCCCATCCCTATCCCCACCGCACGGAGCTCTCCCCCCGCGCCGGGGGCGGAGGCGGGGGCGGGCCGGGGCCGTTCTGCGCCTCCCCCGGCGGCAGGAGAAGGGGGGCCCGCGGCCGGGGCCGGGGCCGGGGCCGGGGCCGGGGCCGGGGGAGGGAGGGAGGCAGGGAGGGAGGGCATCGCCCGCCCGCCCCGCCGGGAGAGAGCGCCGGGAGCCGCGCCGGGACGGCCGCGCCGAGGCACCATGCGGGCTGCGGGGCTGCTGCCGCTGCTGCTGCTGCTCGGTGAGTGCCGCCGCCGCTTTTCCCCGCTCCGAGCATCCCTCGCCCTCTCGCCCCGCTCTGCTTTTCCCGTCCCTGTCCGCGAGTTTGGCGGAAAAGCAGCGGGGGCCGCGGAGCGCACACCGCGGGCTGAGCGCGGCTCGTCCCAAGCGCGGCAGCGCAGCTCGGGGCGCGCAGAGCCGCAGTGCTGCTCCGTTCTGCGGCGGGGTGAGCCCAGCCCCAGCCCGCTGCCCAAACCCTGCTCGGGGCTGGGGATCGGCACGGCGATGTGCGGAGCGCTGAGCGCTTTTGGGGTCGCGCTGAGCGCTTTTGGGGTCGCGCTGAGCGCTTTTGGGGTCCCGCCGAGCGAGGTGTGGTGGGCTGCGGTTGCGGTGGTCCAGCGCGCCAGGTGCTGCACCCCTGGGATGGGAGCCATCGGCTCTGTTCGGGGAAGAGGGGAGAAAACTGGTGGGGAAAGCAATTCCCTGGTGGAAGTTGATGGTGGCGTTGGGAAAAGGTTAAACTGGAGAGCCTTTAGGGTTGTGTCGTGCTGGGGAGGTTTGGGAGCGGAGACGGTGCCCGGGGTTCTGCGGTGGTGTTGGGGTGCAGGGTGATGGAGTGGGGGGTCTGGTTCTCGGGTGGGGTGTTCTGATGGAGAGGGGGCCATAAATCACATGGGAAAGTAGCAGGGAAAGGAAATGCACTGATTCTTTCCAGAGTGAGTAAAGGTAGGGAGGAGTGGGGCATTTCTTCCTTGTAGAGAAGATGAGGGAGGTGGAAAACTGAAATAAAAAAAAAAAAATAGAATAGAATAAAAATAAGAAATAGAAAATATTTATATTTCTATAAAATATAGGGGAAAAAATAATAGAATACAATAAAATAAATAAAATAAAATCTAATAAAATAAAATAAAATTAAATTAAATAAAACTGGAGAAGGTGAAATCCTGCTCCGACTCATGTCTCCCAGAAGAGCCTCTGCAGAGTTGAATGTGCTTTTATTCAAGGTAACAAAAGCTGGGGGATGCTCCGGAGGTAAAAGCACAAGTGGAGGCAGGGCCCTGGGGATTTAACTCTGGGGTGAATTCCCAGAGGTTTGGCTGAAATCTCTGCCTGCTCCTTTTTATTTTCCTGTTCCTCTCGGGACTCATGGGGTTTGGTGGGAGAGCAGGTGTAAACCCCCATCTGTCCCTGATGCCAACATGGGCTTTAAAAGAGATTTTTTTCTTCCCATTAAAACTCAGGAAGGCCTGAGCATCATTAATATTGGCATAAAGCTGTTAATGCAGTTTTTCTTGTGCTGGCCAGAATTTAGCTGAGTTTAGCTGACTTTGCCTTCTCAGAAGGTTTTGTTCTGTTTTTCAAAATGAGGTGATAAATACACTGGGACTGGGACAAAACAGGTTCTTAGTGGGAGGACAGTGTGGGGACCTGTTTCTACAACACTCTGAAGTGATCCTATTACGCCTTTCTCAGAAATTAATTTATTAAAGCCTTCAAAACAGTGTTTTCTGTCATCCGTTGCTGCTCTTAAGTTTTGAAATCAGCTCCTTAGAGACGCTTTTATGTTGCTCCCTGGGTATTGGCACCAGGATTTTCTCCCTTAGGGGCCAAGATAGACATCCCTATTTACTGAGTATTTTGGGTTCGGAGTCCCAGCAGTGCTTAACTCCAAGACTGGTATCTGCTGTGATCTTCTGAGTTACTCAAAACCTAAAATTTATCTTTTTTTTCCCTCCCTCTTAAATTGGAAGAAGTTGGGTTTGTAAGTGAAGCTGTAAGGTTTTGGGTGTCTTAAGAAATAGCGATTGGGACGGAGCCTGCATGAGTTTCTCTGTTTAAATTGGATGTGGAATGGGTGGGTGAGCAGAGAGTGGGGATTTTGGAGCTTGTTTTTGGGAGGTGACAGCCTCCATGTGTGGGGCAGAGCAGAATCAGCCCAAGGCTGCTGAAGTTTTTAAAAATTGCTTAAAAAGAGCAATTTCCCTAGAAATATTGACTTCCAAGCTTGTACACCCCAATCCCCTGGCTCTGCAGAGATTCCCCTTTATATCTCTGCTTAAACCAGAATAAAATCAGCCTCAGACAAGGCACGGAGATGCAGAAAAAATGGCATCAGGTAAATAACATCTTTAAATTCAACCAGCCGGGGAGAGGCTCAGAGTTACCCATTACAGCATCTTCATGGAATATTTTATTTTATTTATTCTTTACTCACATTACATCTTGTATTCCCACAGGGGGGTCTGATAGCAAAATTGCATCAGGAAGAGAAAAACAATACTTTTTATTCTCAGGGGATTCAAAAGAGCCACAGCTCAAACCTGTCCTGGGGGCAAAAAAGGGCAGGAAGGGCTTTTACCAGAGATCAAGCACCGGGCTCAAAGCGAACCACAGATTGATGGGTTTGAAATCCTTGTTGTCAAAACACCTCTTTTCATTCCCAAAGCTGGGCTACCTCCCTGGTACTGGGAGTTCCCTGGTACTGGGAGTTCGTGTTTGTTGAGGAGCTGTCAAGGATGTGCATTTAAAAAAAAAAAAAGAAAACACAAAATTTTATCCATTGAATACTAATCCTGACGCAGGGAGGAGGAGGCAATTGGGGCCATGTCCTCAGGAGGAGAAAAAAAATGGTTAACCAGAGGGGTTTAGAACCAGCATCAAAGCAGAGACACTCTTCTAATGTATTTTTCTCGGAGGAACTTTGATAAGATTTTTGCAACATTTTTGCCATTTTAGCAGAGCAATGCCTTCGATTCCCCCCGCAGACACAGTAACACTACCCCGGGGGCTGTTTGGGAGGCTTAATTAAAAATTGTTTGTAAACCATTTGAAGATTCTGGGATGAAAGGAACTGGAACCATGCAATATTCTGATTTAATTCCAGGGAGTTGCTTGTGACGAGGAGGGTGGTGATCATTCATGCTGGTGGTGACGGGAGACCGCTGGAAATACCTGCTCTCAGCATTTCCAGGGAGCCTGGGGTTGCACTTCGGTTATTATTTCCCCTATAAACTGTGTATTTCCTCTCTCCATCTGCACCTCTAAAAGTCCTAAAGCTGCCAGCAGTTCTGGGGTGTTTTTGGGGACTGATGGAGGTCACTTATAGTGAGGATCCCTCCAGCTGTGCTGTGTCCCCTGTTATCCTGGGAGTTTAATCATTCTACAACAGCACAGAGGAGCTGTTGGGGTTTAGGTGCCCTCAATTTTGCACCTTTATCCGTGATGCTGCTCTTGGTGGCCCTTTTGCCCTGTCCCCAAGCCCACGGAGCTCTGCAGGGCCGGGGAGGATGGGGAGAGTGAGGTTTTGTCCTTGCAGGGTGATGCTTTGCAGAGCTGAGATCCTCCTGTAACATCTAATGTGCTTTGGGGGCTCAAACCCCAACCTCAGGTGCCTTCAGCAGCTTCATCTCCAGGTGGTGCAGGCAGGATGGAGCCCGTGGCAAAATTCCTGGGGCTGTGCAGGAATTCCTCCCTCCCCGCTCTGAGCTGATGGGGAGTGACACAGAAACGTGCAGCTGTGAGCCCGAGCATCCACCTGAGCTCCAGCCTGACTCCCAGCCCCACAGCACTCCTGCCCCACCAGAAAGCACCCCCAGCTCTGCCCAGAGCCGACCTGCACAGGGTTTGAACTCTGCAGGAATCTGGGTGGCCCAGTCGGGTCCATTCCCCATGTGCAGGCATGTGAAATCTCCCCAGCCCTCTCCAGAGCTTTCACACACTTCTGCCAACTTCCTGCTCCAGAGCCTGTTTACGTGCTCGGCTCCTTCCATAACTGGCCCATCTCCACCTAAGGATGTTGTTTCTGAATTCTTGCAATGCCTGCCCTTTCCTTCACAGAGAGATCCTGAGCAAACCTTGCTTTTTTTTTTGCTTTTTTTTTTTTTCTTTTTCCTACTCTCAAAGCAATGCACGCAGTCACCTGGCATTTGCTGTTCTCCAGCTACCTGTGCTCTGTCCACCACAACCCCCAAATACTCCACAAAGCAGAGAGCAGTTCCTTTAGGCTTGGAATTGCCGAACAAATCCGTAAAGTCTTCCTCCTGCAGTTGGTGAGACAGCCAGGCTTCAGCCTGATTCTGCATCGGGGTCTTGCAGGTCCTTTGGGATGTGCTTCCCCAAAAACCTCTCCCTCCACCATTGGGGCTTAATAAAAAAAAATCCCTATTTTTTCTGGTGTGACATTGTCACTCACCCCAGGGAGAGGGCGTTTTCTCCTGTGCTTCGTTATTTGGGAGGTTTGGGGACAATTTGTCTGATCTTCATTGGGTTTTATGGCTGTAATTATATATTTGTTGGAGTGCTGGACTGAAGCCTCGAGGTGTTTTGCTCTGGGGATCCTTGGGGAATATATAGATCCACTAAAGAGGCAGGAGGGATGTGCTCTGCCCATCTCACAGCTCCAGTTTAGAGCTACCTAAGCATTGGGGTTGTCCAAAAACCTGCTAATTTTTATGCTAAAAAATCCTGTCTGGGAACGTAGACAGCTGGAGAGAAACAGATAATCTTCCTCATTACTTTACAAAAAACCTTATAAGATTTTTTACAGCTATGAACTGGAGAGGTGAAATGCTTTTCAAAGGCTGTGGTGGAGTTTCTCTCTCTATTTTCCATGTGTTTGGTGGAGAGACCGTGCAGGGAGTGGTCAGGGATGGGGAGATTCTCTCCGCTGGGGCTGCTGCAGTACAAATAGCATCGAGAAGTGTCTGAAAGTGTAGACGTGGTGCTTGGGGACATGGTTTAGTGGTGGAGCTGGCACGTTAGCCTAATGGCTGGACTTAATGTTCCTAGAGGCCTTTTCCTACTTTAATAATTCCATAATTCTGTGGGCAGGGACACCTCCCACTGTCCCAGGTTGCTCCAAGCCCTGTCCAGCCTGGCCTGGGACACTTCCAGGGATGGGGAAACCACAGCTTCTCTGACCAACCTTTGCCAGGCCTCTCCACCCTCTCAGTAATCCTGAGGCTCCCTCAAAGATGACCAAACCTGCTTCAAGTTACCTGCTGGCTTCGAATGGCAAACAGGGCTGGAAATAGTGATCATTTGGGGGAATCTTAGAAAATGGCAATAGTGACCTTACTGCCTTCTGGGAGTGCCAAGCTCTGTGGTGAGCTCTTTGGGGTGACCTTTTGGGGGTTACATGCCCATATTCACTTGATTTCAGCCTGTGGCACTGAACATCGCTGAAATCCACTGGGGACCAGAAAATGCCATGATACCCTAAAGAGAAAAAAAAAAAACCAAAAACAATCCTTTCCTTCGAAAGGTGAATCGAAGCTGCTCCAGACCCCAAAGTCACCAATATCCTTTATTTCTCACCTTCCTGCTGGGTCCCAGGTCTTGCTGATGGGAGTTTTCTCATCACTAGATGTGCCTGTTTAGCAAATCTTCGCGTCCCTGCGGCTCTGAGTGCTGCAGGCACCTTTTCTGCCCCGTAAATAATGTGTGTCTCACGGCTCTCTTGGCCGCGGGCCAGGCGCTCTCAGCAGCCACCGGTGACACTTTGGTGACAAAGCATCACAAAGACGCAGGGAGAATTCAAAGAAATTATTAAAATTAATTCGGTGTGATGTCTCAGTGCCCGGCAGGGAGCGGGAGGGGTAAGGAAGGGGAATGAGCCTTTATTTCGGGTGATGGGAATTCCCACAACAAACCAGCGGAGGGAAGAGAAGAGGCCAGGCTGAGATTTGGTTTTCAGCAGGGCTCCACTTGTGAATAACATCCAAGGTTTTGTGTCTCGGGGCTGGGTGGCAGCAGGAAGGGAATGAGCTCTGGTTTGGACAAGCTGCGATGAGCTGACTTGGGAAGGAAGGGAAAATTGGAAGTCACAGTGTGGCTCTTCTGCTTTTTCCTCGCACCCAAAGTAAGGCCATGTAGGTTCAGACACTGGGCTGAGGTGTTTAAGGTTGAAGCTGAGTTATCCTTGAATCCAGCTGGGCCTTCTGAAGATAATTCAGATGTGTCTTGGGATGATTTGTCCAGCAGAGATTCCAATATAGTCTCCCCAACGCGATCTGTCGTTGCACCAAAAATACCCAGGATCTGCCCCTGGAAACACTGATGTTGTGTAACACTGTCTGTAGGTGCCCAAAAATGTCTGAAAGAATTGGTTTCAGGATTTGGAAGAACTTCTTGCTGGTGGGTCAGGAGTGCACCCTAAAGGCTGCAAAATGCACAGGCAAATAAGGAGAGCACAATCCTTGGGTTTAAACCCCAAATCTGTGCTTGTTGTCAGATGCAGGACAGATCCTTAGAAATAGGCAGAAGGGATCTGTGTTAAAAGCACCTCCAAAAATTGAAAAGGTATTTTTTTTTATTTCTGAGTCAGTCCCTTTTTAGATGTTGCTTTGAGGTCTGATTCGAATCCTTATCTTCCTTAATAAAAATTGGATTAATCCAGTGGCTTTTTCTCCATTTCACAGGCTCTGTCTTCAGGGATCTTTGGTCTTAGGCCACATGGCTGATGAGGGTGGTGAGAGGGGGAAGGAAGGTCATTTTGAAGTGGAAGAATAAGGCCTTAGTTATTAATGACAAAGGCTGAAATTTTCTCTCTCAGCCTTAATTGATTTTGGCAAATTTAACTGGAGGAGGAGGTAGAAATTGGCTTAGAAATTAAGCTCTGGTGCTTAAATATATATTAAATCTATTGTAGAGAAATGAGGAGACAGTCTTGTTAGACATTTATTCTAAGTGGCTTCTGCTGGATACAGACAAAGAGAAAAATACCCAATTTCTAATTTGGACAAAGGGGACTTGAAAGGCTCTTCAGAAAGGCTTGGAGAAACTCTGTCTGAGAAAGTCCTTCTTTGAAACCTAATAGCAAAGACCATTTTTTTTTCTTTTTTCCTCCTCCCTGGAGTCTAAAGGCAGGAGGGCAAGATAAGACATTCCACCACGTAGGCAAATGGGGGGAAAAAAAAGGGAAAAGTTGAAATGATACTGCTGCAGGCTGTGGAAAGTGGAGAGCTCTCAGGGTGGCTATTGTGTGCTGCTTATCAAAATACTGGGAGCCCTGACTGTGAGAAAAAGCAGAGGAGTTAAAGAGATGCTCTGTGCCAGCACGGACCTGCTCAGCAGTGCTCGTACTGAAAAAACATCAAGAAACCAAAGTCCTCAAGATATATATATATATAATATTAATATATTAATATATATCAATACATTAAATAATCAATGAAGTCGTTCTCATTGGACATTTCTAATGAATTAAGCAATAAATAATATTTAAAGCACAGGTAAGGGAAGGAAGTTTTCTACCACGTACTGGGCCAGCACCCTCAAAGCAAGTTGTGGTTGCACGACTCCTCAAGATATAGATATAGATATAGATATAGATATAGATATAGATATAGATATAGATATATATTAATATATATCAATACATTAAATAATCAATGAAGTTGTTCTCATTGGACATTTCTAATTAATTAAGCAACAAAAAAAATCAAAGCACAGGTAAGGGAAGGAAGTTTCCTACCACGTCCTGGGCCAGCACCCTCAAAGCAAGTTCTGATTTCACCACTCCTCAAGATAGATATATATATAATATTAATACATTAATATGTATTAATACATTAAATAATCAAGTTGTTCTCGTTGGACATTTCTAATTAATTAAGCAACAAAAAAAAAAATTTAAAGCACAGGTAAGGGAAGGAAGTTTCCTACCACAGCACCCTCAAAGCAAGTTCTGATTGCACCACTCCAAACTGATATTGCCATCGAGCGTTTTTTCAGCCACCACTCTCTGCTGGTGACCTGGTTCGGTTTTGGAGCCTAAATGAGTAAAAATAACAAATAAACAAACAAGAATTTGTTCTCCTTGGCAAAGCAGAGAAAGGAGCAACATGCAGCAAAAGCACAAAACAACCTCCTCCTGTTTTATTTTCTTTTTTGTTGCTTTTTTTCCCTTCTAATAGTGGTCTCATTTTCAGATGGATCAGCCCCCTGATCTGGTTTGACACAATGCTAAGAAGTGTTTTTCGTCTCCGCCGCCTCATTCTAAAGGCACATAAATTTACACCGAATCACAGCAATGCCATGAACACCCCCAAATCCTGTGTGGCAATGAGAACTGTGATACGTGTGCTGCAAATGGGATGAACCAGCAATCCTGGGGCTCCCAGAAATCCTGATCCGACTGAGAGACAACCAGAGCAAAAATGGGACAGGGCATCGTGTCAGCTCTGAAGGCAGAAAGCAAAATTCACACCCTTGACCCCAAATTTCAAGCGTGCAGGAGTTAATCTCCCCATCATCTCCACTTTTCTCAGCCTCAGGGTCATTCCCATGCCAAAAAGCCAAGGAGAGATGCTGATCTCTTTGACATAAAGAATAAATTCTCCTGTCCTGAACCGTATGTGGAATACTGCGGAAAAAGAAAGTTTAGAGATTAATGCGACACCCTATTATAGACAATTATTTTGTTTCCTTAAAATTTTCCCACATGGCTAAAAAAAGCCCTCAAGGCTCTCAGTCCATGTGATTTTGTGGGCTTCTGAGACAGTTCCTGCCCACCAATGGCACCAATAAATCCCCATTAACTGCATTCAACAGGAGAATGATCTTTTTTTTTTTTTTTTCTCATTAAAGCCTCACAAAGGGTTCAAAACCTCATTTTATGGCAGGGTGCTTTGATTTAAATTGATGTGGCTTAAATTATGAATTTTAATCACGACTTAAAATACGGAAGGAGAAAGTCACAATTTGAATGATTTGATTTTAATCATGTTTTTCATTTACAATTCATAGCTATATCCCTTAAGCAGGGCTGATTCCCCTCATTGTAAAACTTGCAGATTTACAGCCCACTCTTGCCTTTCAACTGTGTTTTCTAACCAGGCTGGCACACTCTGAACATATTTGCTGAAGGAATTTTATAGCCTGAGACCTCTCTATTTTGATTTCTAATTTATGCATCTCTGGAGTCGTCCTTGGTGATGATGAATAAAACTAATTTAGGGTTTATTGGTGGAAATCACTCTTTGCTTGCAGAGGAAATTTCTGTTAAACTGACAGATGCAAAAGAGCACTTAAAATTCCTCTAAGATACATCAAATAACCGAGGGCCTGGGTACCTTATGCAATAAACTTTTCAACAAACTTTTCAGTTTAGTGCTAAGCAATTCATTGA
Organism: Acanthornis magna; assembly: GCA_036785705.1. Classification (NCBI taxonomy): domain Eukaryota; kingdom Metazoa; phylum Chordata; class Aves; order Passeriformes; family Acanthizidae; genus Acanthornis; species Acanthornis magna. The sequence continues at coordinate 369,702 of JAWUZG010000001.1, forward strand.
GCAAATCTCGAGCATCAATCTGTGATGGAGTCAGTGAGTGAAATGAATTGTTCTGTGTCCCTTGGGGGTTTCAAATAAACAGGAGTCACTCTCTCAAAATTCACTTTTACTGTTTAAAATGGGAGAGGAACCAATTTTATTTTTCAGCTGCCAGGTCCCAGTTGTTTTCGCAGCTTGGAGTTAACTGTTGGTGGAGCAGCAGAGTGAGTCTCTCCTTGATCTGCAGAGGGAATTTCAATGGATGGCTGAGGTTTATACACACAACTTTTGACTTTCTAACTGACTATCCCATGCTGAGTGTCTGGATACCCTGGATATCTGCCCACAGTGTGGGCAGAAAGCAATTAAAAAGAAGCAAAAATTAACAAGACTTCCTTTAATTGACTGCCCTGTTCTTGTCTCACATCCAAATCCAGCCCCACTTAGTGTTGGAAGACCCGAGTTCCCCAAGTGCCGTGGGTGTCCCGGTTGGGTTAATCACACTGCAATATATTGGTTTTTTGGTGCTAGGTGATAAAATTTCGTCTCTCAAAAATTAGGATCAGATTTGGCCTTGATGGATTGTGTGCCATTCCCCTCATCCATCCTACTTTGATGTGTCCCCTTGCTGATCCGACATGAGAGCATTTTCCCCAGCGAGCCTGACAAATAAAACTTTGCTATTTAAGGCAACAGCCACAGGGGAGGAAAAAAAAAAGGAAAAGAAAATAATCCTGAGGTGATTGTGGTTGCCACTCCTGCCATCCCTGCTCTGCACGAAGCCATTCCCGTGGGAGGGACATGTCTGCTTCTGCTGCAGCACATCAGTTTGGGCTGATAAAGGTCTCTGATAAGCTGCAGTTTGGCCCAGCTCAAGGTGGAGAATGCACTAACAGACCCTGGGCAAGTTCCTGTATCCCTCACTCTGCATTTCCTTAGCCCAAATCCCTCTCAGGCTCTTGGGAGCAGCAGGATCCCGTGATGACCATGCTCCTGAGATGCTCTTCCATCATGCGTGGTTCTCAAAACCTGGCCAATAATTCACCACCTCACCCCCAAACCTGATTTTCTGGGGAGTTTTCCAGCCAGGAGAAGGTTGATAGTGGATGGGGTGGTGTTCAGCAATTCCTAATGAGGACAAGGATGGGCAACACAACCCCCATTGTCACCCGTCACTGTCACCCATCACTGTCCACACTCCCCATTCCAGGTTTCTCCAAATGATGGCTTTGGTTTCTGGGAGTGATTTAGAACAGCCAATCTGGGCGGGAAAGGCTTTTATTTTGGTAAAGGAAGTGGCACAAGAAGGACGGATTGATGGGGGGAGTGAAAAGTAAACAATGGGTTGGGTTGGTGGTAAGAGAAGTAGAGAATATCAAGATCAGGGTGTGCATTTATCAGTGCCCTTTACAGGGGGTTGGGGAGGGAAACTCAGGAGTCCGAACTGATGGGCTGAAAAAGGGAAAATATGGTTTTCTGCTTTAAAAAATCCATCTGTTTGTGTGCTCCTGTTATTGCATCTGGCCATGGGTCGCTGAGAGCTGCACTAGGTAAAATTCTGGGGGTTTAAAGGAGTTTGGGTGTCACAAGAAGGCCCCAAGGGAGCAGTGCTCTCCCTCCCTGGTCACTGGAAATGAATATTCCAGCACCTTGTGAGCATTCCTGATGGAAGCAAAGTGACCTGGCCCCACCAGCAGCTCCTGCAGGACTCTGCACTTCCTCCCTGGGCAGGGCAGAGGCTTTCAGCATTGCAGGACATGCCAGGAACAGCTGGATCAGCCTTGGGATGAGTACAGAGCCCCAGCACGATGCTCAGTGGTGAGAAATTCATGGGGGGACTGCAGAGAGCGAGTGATTTTGGACCAGACCCAAAGCCAAGCTCTGGAGCAGTCCCACTGCATACAGCTCTTCATATCTCAGCTGCATTCTCACACAGAAAAATCCCAGTAAAAGTCTTGATAAAATACTTCAAGAATCCACCTGGGGAAAAAAAAACTAAAAAACCAGGAAACCACCAAGAGAAGCTGTGTGTGCCTTGGGGGTTTGGTGGGGAATACGGGGGACAGGAATGCCAACTATTTCGGGGCCGTGGTTGTGTCTGAGCTGGAGGAGGAGGAAGGTTTCAGCTCTGTGATTTGCCTCCTTTTGCGTGTCTGGCAGGACAGCTCCAATCTGATTAGAAGAACACTTGATTAAGAGGGGGTTTGATTAGGAGGGGCTCGCTGGGAGCGCAGCAGGAGCAGGGTGGGGGTGGAGGTAAAGCTGCTTTCCCCCGAGCAGGGCTGGGGGATGCCCTGAGCCCAGCTGGCCTTTTAGGGAGGGTTCCCTCCTAATCCAGCTCAGAAGCCCTTTTGGGGCAGGGGTTTATCTCTGTCTTGGTTGGTAAAATTGGTACCCTGAGGTGCTGGAAGAAGAGTGTTGATAAAGTGGAAGGGTGAGGAGGAGCGGCGCAAGGAAAGCTCCGGAGGGGAATTGCCTTTGAAGCTGGATTTTGGAGAGTGCTTTTGGGATTGCACTTTATTTATTAATTAATTTATTTACTCCCATCCTGAAGGCTGACACTCATCACAGCAAGGGGAAGGGAAGGGTAAGAAAAGTGCAGCCTGTGAGCTGTTCCTGCAAGGATTTCGACTCGGTCTGAGCAGAAGCACTCACCCCACAGAGGGACAGGAGAGAGAAGGGGAGCAAGATTTTTGTCTCTGCCCAAATCTGACAAGGCCAGATGCTCACAGCTCTGTCTGAAGTAATTAGAAGCGTTCCTGCCACAGGAATTTATTTCTTACAGGAATTTTTTTAGAAAGGAAACAGAGGAAATATTGGAGGAAATATTTCCATAGAATTTATTTCTGAGACCCTCAGATCTCTCAGCCCCTATTTTAAGAATCAAGACTGTTCTTTGCTGAGGTGAACAGTTGTGCCTGTGGGCAGATTTCCCATTTTTTGCTCACAAAAGGTAAGAAATGGCTCGCTACAGGAACTTGGTGCCACCTGCACCTCTCAGGACTCCCCAAAGCCAAAGGGTCACAAATTTTCCCAGTCTGTTCAAACTATGCCTGTTGCCATGAAAATGCCAAGAGTGGGGAAAGGAGGAGCCCTCTGCTTGATAATCTGGATTAGGAATAATGGATTTGTTTTGTAGTAATAAAGATCAGCTTTTGAATCTGCTTGGATTTGGATTTGGGCCATCTTCCCAGGGTCTAACATCCAAATGTCCCAATGCTGTAACTCATCTCCATCGCAGGGTTGTCCTGCCCTTGGAGCATCAGGGATCTGCTCCACATCTTCCTTTCCTCCAGCGCTGTTTCTGCTCCTGTTTGGGTGAGCTGATTTGAATCCTGCAGCAGCACAGGACCTGTCCGTCTGCTGCATCGTCGACAGTCCCAAAATGCAGTGTCCAGATTCCAGCACGTGTGCCTGCTTTATTTGGCTGCTCTGCTGTGCAGAAACTTGCTTGGCAAAGGACCTGGTGCTGTTGGTTCGCATCATTTGAGCATTTCAGCCTCTCATCTGTGGCCCTGTGGCCCACGTTGAGGGCTCTGGGTACTGGAGGGGACTGGTGATGGACAAGCAGAGCAATTCCAGGCCAGGCTGAACGGGGCTGGGGTCTAGTGGGAGGTGTCCCCGGCCATGGCAGGAGGGCTGGGACGAGATGATCTTCAAGGTCCCTTCCAGCCCAAACCATTCTGTGATGATTCTGTGATGATTCTGTCATGATTCTGTGATGATTCTGTCATGATTCTGTGATGATTCTGTGCCAGCTGCCAGGGGCAGGAGCATGCCTGCACCACAGAGCAGTGTCTGCGGTACCTAGGCTTGGAAGTTATTAATTATTTAAAGCAATCAATTGCTAAGAATTGAAAGCAAACAACAATAAATTACTGGGAATTATCAATAAGCACAGCTAGAAGTCATCATTTGCTTTTGATGGCTCAGCTCTTTCTTGCCTCTATGCTCAGCAGGCTCAGGGCTTAATTTCTGAGTGGTGCCCAGCAGCATTTTGCACAGATTCTAATTTCCAGAGATGTCAGGATGAGAGGAGGCTCAGAGCAATGAGAGGGCCTTTCTGCATAGCTGATTGTGCTTCTCCAAACCTGCACTTGAAATCTGTGTGGGGATTTTTCCGTGGTCTCTTCTGCCTCGCTGCCATCCCAGATGCTGTTCTCAGGTAGTTTTGGCAGCAAAGCTGTGCTTGGATTTGGCCATGCAAACATGGCAGGGCTGTTCAGGGAGGGTAGGGGTGAACTTCTCCACTGCCCAGCTCCAGGATTCCAACCAGCCGCACCCACTGAATCCCAGATCAGTGCCCTCTCTCTCCTCAGCTTTGCTGATGGCTTTCTCTGGGTCCCATCATGTCCCTGCCCTCTCCTCCCATCTCCAACCCCACCTGACTCCAGCTCCATTTCCTAAAGGACATATCCAAGCTGACACGTCAGAGTTTCCCTGCTGAGCCCAAGGCAGGACCTGGTGTCTGTCATCCCAGGAGCAGAGGAATTGGGATATTGTCCTCAAGCCCAGCCCCACAGCTCCCTCCTGTACCAGGGATCCATGGATCCCCTCCGAGGTGGGAACTCAGGCTAGTGTTTGCAGACCTGATGGCCTCTCTGAGGAGAACGAGGAGGACGATTAACTGCAGGGAGGGGATGCAGCTCCTTCTTCCTTCCTGCTTCCTTTGCTGCCTTCCCTTGCCCTTCCACAGCCTGCCCTGCAGCACAGCCCCCAGGCACTGCCCTGCAGAGAAGGGTTTTGATGGCAGGGAGATGTTTTGGTGGCAGGGAGATGCTTTGGAGGCAGGGAGGTGCTTTGGAGGCAGGGAGATGTCAGCAAAGCCCTGAGCTCAGAAGGTGATATGGACATGTTCCATCCAGACCTCCCTGGGTGTCAGTGCTGTGGGCTTTGCTTTCCTCTAGGCATCATTTAGAATTTTCCTCCCTGACCAGTGAATCTCTTCATGCTCAAACTCACTGTCCAGGGAGTTTTTGGGGAGCTGACTATGGCCGCTGTTGCGTGCTATGTTTTTTTTCATATATCACATTTTTTTTGCCGGAGTTTCTCAGCACGCAGCCACGCCATTGAAACCCACTGAGCGCAAAGCGTTGCGTCCCCAAGCCGGTGACATCCCACAACTTCCCATGCTCTTCTGCTCAGCTGCAACCACGCAGGAATCTCACTTCTTGCTGGGCTGCTGGGTGGACAACATTGTTCCCCTATTGAGTCATTAACAATGAGGTCATTGGGCTGGAAAGACAATGTCATTCAGCAGCCAAGAACCCAGCTGGCTGATCCCGGTTGTGTCTCATCTCCTATGACAAAGCCACTTCTAATTGACTAATTAAAGCTTTTGCAGGCTCCATCTTGGAAGGGATGACCAAAATACTCATTGTTCTTTGTCAGCATTAAGTCAGGGCAGTTGGCTGATTAAGAAGCAAGACTTTTCTTCCTCCTCCACTTTGCTGCTTGCTGTATAGGCCTGAATTCCTGGTCCTGGCAATGGGAAAACCTCCTCAGAGATATCCCACCATGTGTTTCAGACCAAGGACCTCAAGAGAGTTCACCCAAAGCCCACTCAAGCCACTTTGGGAAGGCTGCTCTGCATTACCATCACAGCTTTTGTTGGGCGCTCGATATTTTGGGTTCCCTGCTCCTGCAGGAGTTTGATGTTGCACCTAAATATATGGCATTGGGTGCTCCTATACCCTGTGCACCTTACAAGGACAATTTGGTCCACTGGCTGTGGGTCAAGGGCATTTTTCTTCCCATTTCTGGGCCATTTTTCCCTTTATGCACCTTTTGGGTGGTGTTATGCAGGTGGAAAGCAGGGAAATGTCCGAGCACTGGCAGAAGATGTGTCCAGAGTGAATCCCTGCCTCCCTTAGCTGAGTGCTCCAGCACTGCCAGGACCCTCAGCACTCTCTGAATGAAGATGTTTTGAGCCCTGAGAACAGTGAGCACTTCTGCCCTTGACATTTCTTGCTCTCATTGCCACTCTGAGTAATATCATCCCGAAAACAGTGAATAAATGTGCCCTGAGGGACTCCGCAGGACAAACGCTGCTTAGTGCAGCTATGTTGCCGTTTCCATTAAACCCTCAGGGCTTTTTCTGCCTGCGGTGTGATTGTCTCAAATCAGATTTATCTCCTTTTTGCTGCCCAGGCCCAGGCGAGCAGGAACGCTGGGTGTGTGTTTACCAGGGCCGGTGTCCCAGCCCTAAAGCACAGCAGCCGCTTCTTTTGAAGAACATACAAAGCAAGGAAGAGGAGCAATTGTTTGGGAGGAAGTTGAACCATAATGTAATAGACTCCCATGGGATTTACTATTAGTAATTATTTGTATTGCTCTGGCACCTAACCAAGGTTGGGGACCCGGTTAGAAAGGTGCTGGGTCAGCCTGTAAATGAAGACAGCTCCTCTGTCCAAAATCTGTCCACTCTCACAGGTAGAGATGGGGAAACTGAGGCAGGGAGAGGCTGACAAGTGTAACGAGGGGGGTTTTAGAGCACTGTGGCTGAGCAAGGAGGGGAGCCAGCACACAGTGCTTACAGGAGCATCCTTCTTCTGTAGAGATAAATCCTAGAACGTGGAATTGCAGAATGCTTTGAGTGGGAAGGGACTTTAAAGACCATCTTGTTCCACCCACCTGACATGGCCAGGGACATCTTCCACTAGACCAGGCTGCTCAAATCCCACCCAGCCTGGCCTTGGACACTTCCTCTGCTTGTGCTGCTCCCAGTTCCATGTAAGAGGCCTCTGGGTTACAAATATGCGGTGCTGGAGGGTCTTGCACTGGGACAGCACTGGAAAAGGTAATTTCTCACTGTTTGTGCCTTTAATAAGTGATTCCTGTGATCACGTGGGTTATTTTAAGGAGGGAAAGAGCAGGAGCTGTTGAAGAGCACAAGTTCTTCAAATGGAAACTGAGTCCCAGTGCTCCTGAAAAACAAAATAAAACAAACAAAATGCTAAGATGGATTTTTTTTTTTTTTTTGTGTAAAATATACTGTTTCAGGAGAGTTAAATAATGAGGCAATTACAAATTTGCCAACAATAGAATTCGATCAGATTACACAGGCCTGCAAAGCCAGATCGTCACTGGAGCCATTTGGTGGGAAAGAAAGTCAGTGCCAGACAGTCTTTAAATAGTTTTGAATAGGAGGGAGGGTTGGCTGTGTCCTTCCCTTCCGAGGCTCTCCCCACCTAAAGAATAGCCCTGAGCCTCCTGCCAAGTCCAGCGTGTCCAGTCCGTGCCCGAAGGCTCCGCTCGCAGGCTCAGCTATATAAATATATGTAGGTGCTCATGTATGCACATGTGTATATATAGAGCTCCCAATTTTCCGGGAAGACCCCACCCTGAGGGAGGTGTGGGTGTGGAACTGGAGAAGGGAAAAAAAAAAAAAAGTGGGACCCAAAATAGCACCGACACACAAAGGATTCCAAGGAAATGCGGAGCTGTCCTCACGGCATTGGCAGGAAATCTCCAGGCTGCTGGCTCGGTAACCCCGGCTAGCCAAGGTCATGGGGTCTGACCATCCTCACTGATCCTGACATCCATCTTCTGCAAAAGTCGTGGGGTGAGGGGTGTCTGGTGGAAGCTTTTCTGTCAGTGAAGGTTTGCAGGTGTTCCAGATGTGCCTGCAGAGGGATCTGTCTCCAGGAAAGCCTGAAAGGGCAGCAAAGCAGACAGCGCTGGGGAGTCAGTATTTAGCCAGGAACCACCCAAAATTTTACTTTGAGAGGCTGGGATGCTTGAGGAGGTCACCAGAGCCTCTTGGAGGTGGCTTCCATGTCACTTGGCGTCACCTGTGTCTTTCACATCACCTTTGAGTGCCAATGGACCAAAGATGACAGAATCACAGAGTAACTCCTGCTGGAAAGGACCCACAAGGATCACCCAGCTCAAGACATTTCAGCTCATCCTTTGTGTCCATCCAGGCCTGGTGGCAGGCGGTGTGTGGTGGGCTGGGGGAGGCAGCGCGGCTCGTGACCCCGAAAAGGTTAAAAGTAAAGTTGCCGGCTGGAGGGAGTAAATTTGGGCTGATTTGTGATTCATCAGAGGTGCTGGGCGCACAAAGGAGGGTGAGGCTCTGGGCCTTATCGTGTCCCCACCATCTCTTTTCCGCTGGTCCGTTCTGTCCTGAGGATAGGCAAGAAACATCTGAGTCCTGCCCTGAGCACAGCCCCCGGGGTGTGACAACCTCCCCACGACAGCTGTGGTGACAGGAGCAGGCAGAGGCTGTTCCCTGCTCTGTGAGGGCGATTCCTGCTGCAAATCTTCGGGGGAGGAGGAGAGGAAAGGGAGGTGCCAGAAGCAGGGGACAGCAGTGCCACCCCAGTGCTGCATGCCAGCACAAACTGACCTCCCGGCCACCCATCTCCATTTTTCCCCTTGGACCAGAGCAGCCTGTGACCAGCCCGAGGTCTGGTCTTTAATGCCCTGCACAACCTACCACAACAACCCCTCTTAATAAGTTTGTCCACTTATCTTTCTTATAAGCTGCTTTAACTGCAGAAAGGCCACAATCAGATCTCCCTGGAACTCACTTTTGCTCGGTTTTTGTCATGGAAAAAGGTAGAACCAAAAAAAAACAGTGGACAGAGCACCCTACAACGTGTCGGCATTAAAGCTAATGCCAGCTTTAATGCCCCTCTTGGTCTGGCTTTGTTGGGCTGTGAGGTCCCAGAGAAGCCAGGAGTCCCTCCTTGGCTTTTGGGGTTGATCCCTTTTCTTTAGGAAGAGCCCCTGCCACAAGAAAGGGAATATTTCCTCCCTTTCTCTTCCTCATTGCAAAAATTCTTTGGGTTTAGGGTCTCTCCGCTTGTTTTCTGCCCCTTAGGGCTGCAGCTTGGACCTTCGGCGTGCTGGGCTTGCAGCTTCAGCCTCCAGATGAGGATGGCACAAGTTTGGGCATTAGATCCCTGCTGCTAATGCCAGCTTTAATGCCCCTCTTGGTCTGGCTTTGTTGGGCTGTGAGATCCCAGAGAAGCCAGGAGTCCCTCCTTGGCTTTGGGGTTTGATCCTTTTTCTTTAGGAAGAGCCTCTGCCACAAGAAAGGGAATATTTCCTCCCTTCCTCTTCCTCATCGCAAAAATTCGAGTGACACTCAGGAAAAGTGAGGGAGGTTTTGGCCACACAACCAACCCCAGGAGCTCTGCTCCACGGGAGCTCTGTGGCCCTCGTCGCCCACGGATAAAGTCTAGGCACGTCGCCGATGCGCAGCACCCAACTTGAGTGACATTGGATGTGACAACTCCTCCCCGGTGCCGGCCAGCTGGCAGAGGTTCAGCTGGCAGGATGAGGAGCTCAGGGCCAGCTCCATCCCCGCCTTGCTCAGCATGAACCCAAATACGGACCCAGCCAGCTGGAGAGGAGAGCAAAGCGAGGAATTTCATCCCCCGTGCCACCCTACACGTTGTAGGGTGCTCTCTCCACTGTCTTTTTCTGGTCCTGCCTTTCTCCATGGCAAAAACCGAGCAAAAGTGAGTTCCAGGGAGATCTGAGTGTGGCCTTCCTGTAGTTAAGGCAGCTAATAAGAAAGATAAGTGGACAAAGTTATCAAGAGGGGCTGTTGCGGTAGGACAAAGGGTGATGGTTTTAAACTGAACAAGGTTCAATTTAGATTAGATATGAGGGAGAGATTTTTGGTGATAAGGGTGCTGAGATGCTGTCCAGAGAAGCTGTGCATGCCCCATCGCTGGAAATGTTCAAGACCAAGCTGGACGGGGCTCTGAGCAACCTGATCTAGTTGAAGATGTCCCTGCTCGTTGCAGGGAGTTGGACAAGATTTTTAACATCCCTTCCAACCCAAACTAATTTATAATTCTATGATGTGATGTCAAATCTGGCATCAATCAGGGCTTTCCATGCCCAGGAATGAGGAAAGGCCAACCTCTGCTAGGGAGGAAGGTGTGCCCCATCCCTGCTGTTTGGTCAGTGTGACATTTAGGAGCCTGTTTTTGTGGGGACTGTCACCAGATTTCTCCTAAATTATCTTTCTTAAAGTGCATCAGCTCCCCCTCATCAGCTTTCAGAGCTGAGGAGACTTTGATTTGATTTAACCTACTTGATTTGGGCTAAATTAAATAAAGACTGATTTACAGCTGAACAAGAGTGGCCACCTGGTGGGTTGTGTGCGCTTTGACTAATCCACTCTGAAATCATATCTCCTTTTAATTTTAGATTAATTTTTTTTCTGAGCACCCCAGTGTAGACAAGCCATCAGGCTGAATAAAGATCAGTTCCTGTCTTGCGGGCTCATGTCCTCGCTCTTGTCTGGAGTGAAGTCCTCCAGGAAAAGCCAGCAAGGGATGATTCATCTTTCTGGGGTGAAAATCGCAGAGAGGAATTTCTGCTCTGTCTCAGCGAATAAATCTGTGTCCCCAGACACCCTCGTTGGTGAGTCCCCCAGGAAGGGCTGCTGCGATGTGACAGCTCAGCCCTCCCAAGCAAAGCTGATGCTTTGGCCGAGCAGCTCTCAAGTGTTGGCTTCTCCCAAGGTCTCCTTCCTCCCACCTTGGTGGCAGCTCCAGAGCTCCTTCCTGCTGGGGTCCACTAGTGGCCCAGCCCTCAACCCTGGGGAGAGGTGGTGAAGCTCCTCCAGCCCTTCTTCCACCCTGGAGAGAGGTGGTGAAGCTGGGTGGGATCCTCACGTGGTCAGGGTGGGATTCCCCATCTGGTAGCCTCAGTCATTCTCATGGATCTGAGATTCCAAACTCAGACAAATCTAGGCTTTTAACCTATTTGCCTTTTTTTTTTAAATGGCTTTTTTAGCACTCACATTCACAGACAAAAGCCATCTCAAAGACTTACAACAGTGAAGAAAATCCCCAGATATTCAGTTTTGTGTTCTTACAGCTTTCCTGTGGTTTTCTGTGTTGTGTTGATTCACGGCCACTGTTTTGGGACAGAAGCACCTGGGCTTTACCTTGATCCAGAGAGACTTTTCTGGCCCATTACTCCGTGAAAACCTTGACTTTCTTCCAAAGTCCTGCGTGACTTTTGCAGAAATGTTGGGGTCTGAGGGCTAAATGTACCAGACACTTGTCCTTCAGCCGATGGGTGATTGATGCTCGCTCGATACAGGCCACAAATCTTCCTTCAAACAGCAAGGTCATCGGGGGTACCTCCACTCCATAAAGGATTCAGGAGCAGGACAGGAGCGTGGCCATGCTCTGCGCTTTGAGGGCCTGGTCAGGCTGGGACAGGAGGGTTTTTGGCTCGTGCTCCCCACGTTTCCGCTCCAGCAGCTCCGGTGCCATTTCCTCCACGATGAGGTGTTTCTGGCTGTAGAGACCCCAGCTCATTCTGCAGCCTGGGACAGGTGCAGGGCTGGAGCCAAGTCCCTTAAAAACCCCATCAGCCGCTGATGGAAGAGGATATTTCCAGGTTGAGTGGTGAAAAATGCCTGTGGGTTGCGTGGATAGAGGTGGCCACGTGTGTTTGTGTTTGTTTGCCTCCTTGACAACCTCCTGTGAAGGATTTCAGAGCTTTCATTTTCCGCAGTGGTCTTCCTGTCTCCTTCTGATGGTTTTTTTTGTCTTTCCCTACACTTCTTAGATAGCCACAGGTTTTCCATGAGAAGAGTCATGGAGACACAATCCTAAATAGGATGTCCTATGTTTATCCATAAGAGAGGCTGGACTTCCCACTGCTGCCATTCCTCACCTCTGGCTGGAGCTGGCCATGGGATACAGAACTGCCTGGGATGGACCACTTGGGTCCATTTGAGTGAGAAAAATGCCACTGATCACAGATTTCTGGCAAAACCCAGACTTTGAGGAGAAATTCAGGATAGGTCCGAGCGTGGCACGGAGGACAAGTCAACAACAATGTTTTTGAGAAGGTGGGAGTGAGGAACACTGAGATACTCCTGCTCCCTCAAATCTACTGTCTGGTCATTAATTAGTGCAGCAAATGAACCCATTTCTGCCTCCCCAAATGTGGTATTTAGAGGGACCAAGGGAGCAAAGAGGAGACGAGTGAGGGCTGCAGGGAAAGAGGAGTGTGGGGAGATGTGCCTCGGGATGATGATTTTTAATATTTGTCATACTTCCAAATGAAACAGCAGACAAGCTGAGCTGGCTCAAATACTTGCAGAAAGAGCTGATGGGGAATTTGTTAATGAAGCAGGTTTCTCATCAGAAAATGCCAGATCATCAAAACCTGGGTTCTGGGGACATGTGCTGCAGTCCTGGCAGGAAAAGTGTATCAGGCTGTGGATGGGTTCCTTGGTTGGAACCAAGGAGGTTTAAAGGCTGTTGTGTGGATAAAATAAAGCCAGGCAGATCTAACAGGAACAACAGAGCAGCCAATGCTTGTGTGAGGTTTGCTTCAAGTCCTGCTCTCTGGGCCTCAGGGTTACTTGTACTCGGTAAAAGTAGGGACAACTTAAATTTTTCCCAGTTCTGGCAGCAGAGTGGCCTTTTGGCTGCAGTAGGGGTGTGACCTAATGCAAAATGCTGCAGGCTTAGAGTCCTCAAGATGATGCTAAAGTGCTGTGAGGACATGCCCCAGATCTCCTGCCGAGGGGTATCTCCAGGCTGGCAGTGGAGTAGGAAGCCCTGGATGCTCCTCTCCATCTGGAGATGAAGCAAAACGGCTTGGGGCTTGAAGCAAATCCATTTCCTCCCTGCCCTGCTCCAAGTCCAGACAGTAAGGGTTTATTGTGAAGGTTTTTCAGGGCAGAGGCTGTGGCTGCAGATTCCTTTAATTTGACAGCAGAGAAGAGGGCACTTGTCAGCGTTGCTGCCTTGATCTCACTGTCACTTCCATGCACAATCCAAACAGCAGCAATTTGAAGAGGTTTTTTAATAGAGTCCTTTCACAGCAGGGCAGAGGAGGTTCCCTGCTGAAAACAAACCTGGTGGCTTTAAATCAGAGTCCAGGCACACTCATTTCACAGAAGCCCAGAATGGTTTGGGTTGGAACGGAAGGACCTTGAAGATCATCTTGTTCCACACCCCTGCCATGGGCAGGGTCACCTCCCACTGTCCCAGGGTGATCCAAGCCCTGTCCAGCCTGGCCTTGGACACTTCCAGGGATCCAGGGGCAGCCACAGCTTCTCTGGGCACCTGTGCCAGGGCCTCCCCACCCTCCCAGCCAAGAATCTGCTCCCCTGCCCTGCTGCCCACACTTCTGTTGCTGCAGCCCCTTCCCAGGTGCTCCTGTAGCACTAACTAGACCCAAACATTTGGGCTCATCTTTAATATTTTGCAGAGCACTTTCTGTCAAAACTGTTCTGCAGCAGTTTTTATTCTGGCAGGGGTTTGGGAGGATGTGTCTGCACTGGATGATTGGGCTGATGGATTAGAGGCTAATGCTCTGGCAGCTGCTGTTGGACCTTTCCCCATTCTCTAGCCCAGGAAGCCAAGCTGATCTTTGGCCTGGGTGAAACCATTTCATAAAGCTGATGGTGAGGCTGGCAGCAAAGGGGTTATTGCTCATTGGGAAATGTATCTTAAGACATGGAGAGTGCCAGGGTGGTGTGTAAACCATCCTTGTACCACATTCCCCACTAAAATCTCAGCAGGCAGCTCAAGAAAACTCTGTTTGGATCCCATCCTATCCCTAAGCCATGGAAGAGAAAGAGCCTCTGCACAGGCAAAATTAAAAACCCTGTGAAGTAACTATTTTCTCTGGTAGCCCAGCTTAATTCCAGGATAAATAACACTGCTCTGTGATATTCTGCCAATCTGATCCTTCTCAGAGTTTCAAAAGGAGGTGACAGATTTCCTGTCCACTGCAGCCACTGGTCTCTGCTGCACCTCAGACACAGCTGCATTGCAGAGGGTGCAGAAAACCCTCCCTGCTCCCAGGAGCTTCTTGCAATGCAAAGAAAAGTTCAGGAGCTTCCTCGCTCCCTTTGGCCAGTGCTGTCCCCTAGGAAAGGCCACCCCCGGAGCCTCAGCCCCTGCTCTCCCTTTGATGAACTCAACCCGCTGCCCCTGTTCAATCAGGAAAGGCTGCAAAAAAGGGGAGGAAAATAGGAACTTCCTCAGGGCCTGGCTCACATCCCTTCCCCTTCCCTGGGCTGCTCAGGCTCCTTAGCTTTCTCATCCCGCCTTGGGAGGAGCAGGAGCTGGCTGGCGTAAGGCTCCGAGCTGGGCTCAGCCCGCCGGCGTGGGGTGTGTCACCCACCGCTTCCTAAGTTATTCTTTTGAGTTTCCTTTTCTCACTATTAATAGAATTTCAGCCAATATCTGAGCTGTTTCGACAAGGTGGACAGGGGGAGGGAGGGGGAGGCGTTACCAAAATAGGAAGCGGGAAGCTGTTGGGCAGGGAATTAATCAGAGGAGCTGCGTGGGGAGGGAATTCATCGCTGGCTCCGGGTGGGCTGTGGGAGGATGGACAGGACATGTCCTTTCACTTTGCCTTTTGAGCCCGTTTGATTCTCTTTTTGGGCTCCAAGCCTTGATCTTTCCAAAAAGCTTCTCCCCTGGGTGCCTCCCCAGCCTGCAAAATTCCTCTTACGGCACTGAAGTTACAACCAGAGCATCACTCCATGGCGTGGCTGAACTGGAAGAGAGTCGCTTCAGATTAGATATTAGTAGGAAATTAGATTAGGTATTAGTAGAAAATCTCTCCCAGTGAGGGTGGCGAGGCCCTCAGAGAAGCTGTGTCTGCTCCACCCCTGGAAGTGTTCAAGGCCAAGGCTTGGAGCCACCTGGGATGGTGGAAGGTGTCCCTGGCCGCGGCAGGGGGTTGGACTAGAGGATCTTTGAGGTTCCTTTCAACCCAAACCATTCCATGATTCGATGATTCCACGGTTGGTGGTGCACAGCAGCTCAAAATTGTATCTGTGACTGATATTTCAAGGAGCTGTGCTGCCACAAAGCAGCTCACATTTCCTTTCAGGTTTTGGGTGACTTCCCACATCCCAGGAGCCCCTGACCAGAGAACTCCCACACCATCCCCATCCAGGAACAGCCACAGTGGCACTCCCAGCCTCCCAAATGAGCCAAACGAGCCCATGTGGGTAATCAGCAATAAGGGAAAGTTCTCTCCCCTCCCAGCTGTCCCCATCCCAGACACACCATATCACACCAGGTCATGGGATACACGTATCCGGACATGAAATCATGTTTTTGCAGCGGACTCATTTCCTCCTGTTTGGCCTCCGAGCTCGCGGATGCGTGGAAGGCTCGCGCCCTCCTCCCACAGATCTGCCCCACACCCAGCACCAGAGTTTGGGGTTCCTGAGGGATTCATGCAAGAAGTGCAGAGCAACCTCTAGACTCACTGTCAAAATACCCCCGTGGCTGCTAAATTGCTCTCATCTTCCCTAAAATGGGGAATTGGTGGCGGTCCAGAAAAGGGAAATCAAAAAAACGGCCTTGGCGTGCCAAAATGCAGCAGGAAGGTCGGGGCAGGTAGTTTTTTTCTGCCTTCTGGAAAACAGGGTGAGGGACTCTGGCTGAAATCCAAGTGGCCTTTCTTTAGGAAAGGGTCTCCTCTGGGTAAGGGGAGTGATAACTGTGAGGATCTCTCCTCCATCCTCCTCCTCCTCACTCATAGATGTGTTAAATCCTTTTCTCTCCGGGGCTCACGGCGTGAAGGGATCACTTGTTCCCTGCAAAAGGACTTACTGTATCTTTTGTGAGTGATTTTCATGGTGAAGGGGCACCGAACATAATCCTGTGCTGTTCTGACCAGGGGCTTTCTCCTCCTTCAACCAAATCCTTTTCGTTTCTTCTGCTGGGGACAGTTGTCAGGCAATACTGGCCACCAGCCCAGGCAAACAGGGGCTCATTACCACTTATTACCCCTGGGTCCACCACCGAAATTTGGCACAGGCAGCCAGTGAGGGAGGAAGAGATTAAAAAAAAAAAAATTTCTGGCCTTTGAAAGAGATACAGTACGTGTGGAAGGAAAATAGTGACTCCTGGGATTGTGGTGCTTGTTCTGTGGTTGTTTCTGATTTGGAATTAGGTTTGCAATGAGTTTGCCTAAGCCAGGTCTTCTGTGGGTGGCGATCCTGCAAGACACCAAAAAATGCAATTTTTCTAAACGGAATACATTTTTTTTCCCCCAAAGCTGCAGTGAGACAGTCCCTGGGCAAACAGCAACATTAAGCTCAGAGCAATAAAACTGCAAAAAGGTATTGAGCCCCGTGACTGCAGCAACACCTTGTGCGGCAGCAGTGAGAGAACAGTTTCGTTTAATGCGAATGGAGGGAAAAGGTAAATGTTGCTGACACAAAGGTGCCCAAAATCCTGCAGGAGGGGTGTGGGGATGGATGGTGCTGGTCCTCTGTGGGAGAAGATCTCACCCAGCTGAAGCCGTGGCTCCTCTCCAACGGTGTGTTGCGGGTGAAGCCATGCTTGTTCCCACTTAAATCATTGATCCTGGCTTAATGAGGAAAAAGAAATGGATTTTTTAACATCTCTTGACCTTAGTGAAGAGGAACACTAAGAGTGGATGAGGGGATACAGAAAGATAAAACACTAGTGAGCTTTGTGAGCACCAACTTGAGCCTTGGTTCTTCTCCCAGGTTTTTTTTTATTTTGGGCTGTGTCACTCTTTGTGCCCCAAAGGCTCTCTATGACCCCAGCTAGGGCAAGCCTGGAGGATCTCAGATCTCTCCATCAGCAGAAGAACTCCTTGCTTTGAGTTTTTGCTCTCAGTTTTTGCTAAAAGTGCTAAAATCCTATCTATCTCCCCGGGGTGGGACCGGGAAGTGCTGGAGCAGGGATCCTGTTCCTTGGATCACGGGGTGCTCCCAGCTGGACACCAGGACTGGCACAGAGCCAGCCATGGTCCTGTCCTTTTCTCTTGGACTGAGTTGAATGGAATTGTCTTTTTGACCTCTCTTTGGAGCCTTTAATTTCTGCCCCTTTGGGATGGGGCCGGGGCATGAAGAGGAAACAAGAGCAGTGGGGGATTTCCTCCTTCCTTCCTACCAACCCTTTCTTTCTTTATGTCTCTTTTGTATTGTTTCTACCTTTAGAGGATTTTTTTGTACCTCTTTTGTTGTCAACCCCCCTGTCAAACTTTCACACCCTATTTTTGGGACAGACCTGTTTCGTGGCTCACTGGATGCCTGGTCTCTCCCCAGCTCGGTGCAACCATCACTGACAATTTAAGCCACACAAATTGATAAGGAGGTGAGCAGATCAAAACTCCCTCCTGTCTTCTGCACCTGGGGTTTATCTCCCAGGCCCCTGTGATGGTGTTTTGCTTCCTTACCTCTTCTTCTCCTGCAGACAGTGGTCAGCCTATAGGAAATATGGCTTATCTCCACCAAAGCTCTTTTCCTGCAGATGTAATGGAAATGTTTTCTCGCAAGCCAAGTGTTTCCTAAAATAATTCGTGCTGCTACTTTCAGTCAAATTCACATCTTGACTGTGTTTCCAGGAGTGGCTTCTCTCGGTGGCTGGTGGGGAAATTGTTTTAGGGGGAGGTTTGAACTTTTACAAGGGCATGGAGTGACAGGAGAAGGGGGAGTGGATTTAAAATGGCACAGGGCAGGGTTAGATGGGATATTGGGAAGGAATTATTTACTGTGAGGGTGGGGAGGCCCTGGCAAAGGTTGTCCACAGAAGCTGCGGCTGCCCCTGGATCCCTGGAAGTGTCCAAGGCCAGGTTGGACAGGGCTTGGAGCAGCCTGGGACAGTGGGAGGTGTCCCTGACCATGGCAGAGGATTGGAATGAGATGACCTTTAAGGTCCCTTCAAACCCAAATCAGTCTGTGATGCTATGATTCCTCTGAAATGGTCGGGCAGTCGTGTTAGCTGATCATTGTAGGTCCCTTCCAACTGAAATATTCTATTGTATTCTATTCTATTCTATTCTATTCTATGCTATGCTATTCTATTCTATTCTATTCTATTCTATTCTATTCTATCCTATCCTATCTTATCCTATCCTATCCTATCCTATCCTATCCTATCCTATCCTATCCTATCCTATCCTATGCCATTCCATTCCATTCCATTCTAATTCCATTCCATTCTAATTCCATTCCATTTCATTCCAGGCCCAGCTGTAGCCCCTCTGCCTCCTCCAAACCCACTCTGTCCCCAGGCAGCTCCCACAGGACCTCAAACCTTTTGCAGCCCCCCCATACCAATTCCCACTCCCCAGGTCCCTCTCAAGCCAGATCCTGACATGGAACTAAATCTTCCCACCAGAAACTTGAGCTCCATCAGATATTTGATGCACAACCAGGCTCTGTAAGAGAAGACACTTTGCCTCTGTGCCCACACGGAGGAACAAAGCAGATCCCTGGAGAGCAGCATTAGGCTAAAAATCAAACCTTGGAAATGTGACTCCTGTGTTGGAGGGTCGGAAATAATATATGAGTGCTTCACGGGGGGAAAAAAATAGCAGTTCTTCTGCGGACTCCCCAAAAGGAAGAACTTTCTCCCCAAATCAGGTTGTTGCCTTGACTCCAGACAGATCCATGGATAAAGTGGCTCAATGTAGCCCATGGTTCCTGAAAGGTGAAAAATTGATCAAATCTTTCCTGGGGTGAATTGGAGTAAGAGCCCAGAACTGATGGTCACCACGTGGGGAAATTATCTCTGTGGCCATTGATGGAGCTCCTGCAGTGATCACAAACAGAAAAACAGGCCGGGTTTTTAGCACTGAAAATACCCCATTTTGGCATTGCAGCACATTGCAGAGCTCTCTGCAGTGGGAGAGCTCTCTCTTGTCAGGCAAGTCGTCCTTCAGCTGCATCCCCCACTGAGGATCAGCTTCACCATTTGAACATTTAAAGTATTCTTCAGAAACCAACCGCAGATCTCTTTGTGTGTGACACCGTGAGGTAATTGGGCTCAGTTATCTTGGAGGTCTTTTCCAACCTTAACGTTCTGTGATTCTGTGTCTCCCGATCCCTTCAGGGATGTGAGAGACCCTCGTAACAGGGATGGACAAATGCAGTCAGTGCATCCCTTGGCTGTCCCCTTGCAAGGGCTGGATCAACTTTATTTTGGGAACACTTGCAAGGCTTTGGATGGAAGCTGGTGGACCTCCCATCGGAGGGAGACCTGCGCTCTGGGAAGCAGCAGGTCTTGTCCTCCTGCTCTCACTCTGAAGTGCTGTGAGTTTGATTGTGTTTGGACATTCCTTGGGTTTCCTCCTCCTTGTCCTCCTCTGCTCTGCTTTCTGCCGGACACAGTGACAGCAGAAAGTGGAATTTGGTACGAGTGTGGTGAGCATGAGGTGAGCCCTGAGTGAGTGACTCGTGGTTTATGCCAGTGCTTATTTCTACAAACACCTGTTCTGAGGGGAAACCAAGGGCAATTTCCTCAGTTCAGAGTTTACCTTGGCATTTTTACTTTTCCCCAGGTCTCAGCTCTCAGGATGATTCAGATCCTGCAATCCCAGGACAAGCCTTGACCACTGCGGCCACGGAAACCACCACGACGGCCACCTCTGGAACCGCTGCAGACACCTCACGAGCCACCTCTACCGCAGCTGCCACAGCTGGAGCCACCACCACCACCGCTTCGAGCACGGAAAAAGCCACCCAGGCCCCGGTGGCAGCACTCACCACTGCTCAGAGCATCACCACTGCTCAGAGCACCAGCGCCGCAGCTGACCCGGGAAATCCACCGCCCCCCGCTGCCATGTCACCTGCCGAGGTGCCAAACACCACCCCCACAACATCTGGGAGCACAGCGTCTGCCACCACCGCGGCACCCCACACATCTGGGCAGGACACAAACGGTGTCAGCAGCCCCACAGCCGTCACTGCTGCAAGCTCCACTCCGTCCCCGCAGCCGAGTAGTGCTGCAGACAGTTCGGGAAGCTTGGGGACCACCACTGCTGCAAACCCCGTCCTCGCCAGCGGGACCAGCCCTCCAGGAGCTGTGGGGACTGCTGCCGCGTCCTCTCCCACACAGCCTCAGGGAAAACAGCCTTTGGAACCTTTGTCCAACACCACTGCGAGCATCACAGTGCTGAGGACTGACCCTTCCCAAAGCTCCCAGGACTGTGCTGACTCTCCTGCTCCCTGTCCCACCAAGCAGCCTCCTTCTTCTTCCAGTCCTCCAGTCCAGGGACCAGTCCCTTTCACCAGTCCTGGAAGCACCGACACTTCTGTTCCCCCTCCGACCGGATCCCCGTCCGTTGCCACCACTAGAACACCTCCGATGTCACAGCCTGGCAGCAAGGACACGGTCTCAGAGGCAACCCCCACGACAGCTCCTGGGGCAGGTAACAGAAGACAGGAACCCTTGGTTTCTTGTGCTGGGGAGGATTTTTGTGTTCTCTTCCTCTGGCTGCCCTAAACACCTCCTGTCACTATGGGCTGTCACCACCTTGTCTCGTTTCAGGACTTCCCAGCGCAGTTCGTGTGACAAGAAGGTGTTTAGGTCCCTGTTGTCCTCAGTGGAGGTCGAGTCAATGCAGTCAGTGAAATTCAAGGAATGAATCAACTGGCAAAGCTCAGGCGTTGGCTTTTGGATGGACCAAACAGTGCCTGAAGCACCGTCAGCTGCAGTGACTCGATCTTCAGTGACGGCAAACGGGAGCAGCGGTGAAGGGTTGGGGACATGGGAGAGCTGGGAAAACAGTGTGACAGCCCCGGAATGCTGCCCCGGGAGATCCCTGGTGCAGCTGACAGCTTAGGGAAGGCTGTCTGGGCATGCACAGAAAATGAGCTTTAGATGACTAAGGAGATTTTGTGGCTAAACTCTGAGTTTGCAACCCCTGAGGAGTCTGACTTTGGTAGGACGTCCATCCCTGCTGCGGGAGGGCTTTGGCTGCTGACTCCTGTCTAAGCAGCATTAGGAGTGTCCACGTGCTGTTTAGGACCTTGCTGAACACCATTAAGATGTTTTCTCTGACCTCTGGAGCTTTACAGACTCGTGTTAATTCCTGAGTTTCCCGGTGAGGCACAGTTCAGCCTCCCAAAGTGGCATTTTGTCTGGCAGCATTTCCAGGGAAGTCATCACCCTGTGGGACTGTGAGGGCTCCCAGAGCCTTCCAGACTCGGCTGGGATTGTGGCTTCAGCTCACATCTGGCTCTGAATAAAAGCTGTGATGACACTGAAGCCCCTCATTATCTTCCCCTGGAGGATGTTGTTCTTGACCCAGTTTCCAGTTACCTGCAATACAGAAGGCACTCAAAAACCTTCTCCACCCCCCTCAGCCTCCCAGCTGTTGGCATCACTAAATGGGCCAAGGTTTTATTGCCAAGGCCATCTTCAGTGGCTTCCCCCAAGCCATGCTTTCAGAGTGTGGGCAGGAATGAGGTGAAATGGCTATTTTCATGAAGGATGTTTCTTTTTCCTTTCTCTCCCCTCCTGCTCCGCGGGACTGTTCTCCACTGAAGGATGATATATAAAATCATGTTAATTCAAATTTGGCCTCAAGCACTGAGCCTGAAGAGGTCTAAAAAACCCTTTATATTTAATAAATAGCTGACAGAATGCCTGAGAAACAGATGGCTTTGGAATTAATTCTCTCCTGGAGCCTTCAGAATGTGTCTGGGAGAGAAATATCCCTCATCTTTTCTGTGGAAGAGGCAGGAGTCTCAAAAGCAAACAGGCTGTGAACATCCTGTGGCATTTTCATTCTCTTTGTCACCACTTAAGGATCAATTAGGAAGCCAGGGATGAAGATCCATGTCTTCAAAGGGATCTGGGGAGGCAGGAGCTGCTTGCACAGCTCCCATTGCACAAATAATTCTAAGATGCTACAGACCTTACCCAAGTCCTCGGAGGTGACCTCAGGTATCAGAGCCACCTGTGTGGGGCTGGTAGATTTGGGACTTGTGCCCTTCAGGAATATCAGGAAGGACACCCCAGGCTGTCTCCTGCAGAACCAGGCTCTACTTCTAAGCTTGTGACCCTGGAATTTTTCCATGGAGGTGCAGTGAGCAGAGGTTATGGCATCACATCCCCTCTAAAGGATCCCAGGTCTGCCCCTGCTGAGGAATCTCCATGAAGGACACCCCAGGAAAAGTGAAATGAGGGTCATCCCATCCTTCTAAATGATCACCCAGCTGCCCACACACAATCTTATGGCTTTTGGTTCCTCCCTCCAGAGCACTCTGATGGGTTTCAGCAGCAGAAAATAAAATCAGTAGTTACATTCTTTCCATATCAAAGTTAATTAAATTAAAAAAAAATTAAAGAAGCAACCTAAAGCCTCTCCAGCCTTTGACACAATGAGCTTCGAGAGCTAAAAACTGATTCCCAGCAGATCACTAACAGAGCTGTGCCAGCTGTATCTCTGTCCTGTGTCAGTGTCTGTCTGCTTGTTTTTTGGTGCATGTTGGGGACCCAGACCAGAGCACCCAGGACGCTGGACCTGCATCAGCCAAACCCACCAGTGCCTCCCAGAGGCCTGCCAGTGCCCAGCCCTCGGCCCCAGCCCCAGGGGACCACACTGACCAGGCAGGGAGCTGCAGTCCTAACCTCTTCCAGCACCACAACCTTTCTTTCCCAAATGAGGTAATGGCACCGGGATGGGAAAGGTGGGCACTTCTCAGTGGGGTTAATTTATGTGCACGTGAAATCTGCGGCTCTTCTCACGGTTTCTGTGTCGGAGAGAGAGAGATCTGCCAGCCAAGAAATTCCAGAGAGATTTCTCAGCCAAGTAATTCCAGAGAGATCTCTCAGCCAAGTAATTCCAGAGATCTCCCAACCAACTAATTTCAGAGAGATCTCCCAGCCAAGTAATTCCAGAGAGATTTCTCAGCGAAGTAATTCCAGAGAGATCTCTCAGCCAAGTAATTCCAGAGATCTCCCAACCAACTAATTTCAGAGAGATCTCCCAGCCAAGTAATTCCAGAGAGATTTCTCAGCCAAGTAATTCCAGAGAGATCTCTCAGCCAAGTAATTCCAGAGATCTCCCAACCAGCTAATTTCAGAGAGATCTCCCAGCCAAGTAATTCCAGAGAGATCTCTCAGCCAAGTTATTCCAGAGAGATCTCTCAGCCAAGTAATTCCAGAGATCTCCCAACCAAGTAATTTCAGAGAGATCTCTCAGCCAAGAATTTCCAGAGAGATCTCCCATCCAAGTAATTCCAGAGAGATCTCCCAGCCAAGTAATTCCAGAGAGATCTCCCAGCCAAGTAATTCCAGGCTGTAGAATCACAGAACTGTTTGGGTTGGGAAGGACATTGAGAGGTGGTTTACGCCCATCCCTTTCTCCTGTAGCTTTCTGATGAAGACAATGAGGATGGGGTGAAGTGTGTCTAGGGGGAGGGTCTGGAGCCCCAGGAGAGGCTGAGGGAGCTGGGAAAGGGCTCAGCCTGGAGAAAAGGGGATCAGGGGGGATATTCTGGCTCTGCACAGCTCCTGACAGGAGGGGACAGCCCGGGGGCTCTTTTTCCAGGAAACAGGGGATGGGCTGTTGAATCAGTGACCAACTGTCCTTCCAACCTTTGGCCACCACTGAGAGCTGCTTTTCTTCTGCCTTTGCAGTTCAGCTGTGAAGATCAGGTGGAACTTACCAGGCCCACCATTCATCTGAAGAAAGCCAAAACCTGCGTAAGTACCACCTTTTTGATTTCTGTGGAGAATCAGCAGCTGCTGGAGGTGAGCTTTTAACGTGTGGTGCTCTGAGCATGTGAGAAAATGATCAGAAATGAGAATGATTTCATCAGAGATGCAACCAGCGTAAAACGGCGAATGCAAACCCGTGCTCAGCAGTGTCACCGGTGGGGGATGTGGCAGGAGGAGAAGAGTGTGGTCTTCATCAAGCAGAAGGACCAGCTGAGCCCACATAGATCTGACAGAAAGATAAATGGGAAATTTTAAAGGGTAAATCTTTCCCCTTGCAAAGGTAGCAGGAAAGCTTTTTGCCTAAACCTAGGGGCTGGAATTTTGACCCAAGCCACTCTCCACCAGAAAAAATGAGGTGTTCCTCCACTGTTGTTGTGTACTTGGTGAGATCTTGTACCTCCCACCAGGGTAGGATGGCATCCGACTGCAGAGCAACAGGGAAGCACAGGATCCTGGAGTTTGGAACTCACTGTGCTCCTCAGTTCTGTGCTAGAGTGAGAAGAAAAACTCCATCTCACGTGTTTCAGATCCTCCACAAGACCAGGGAGCAGTAAAATGCAGTGGCAAGGCTGGGGACAGGCAAGCCCAACGCAGGACCACCTTCCGGTGGGTGGGCACTGTCTGCTGGTGTTCCTGAGGGATATCCACCTTCAGAACGGTTCTGGTGGAAACTCTGAGCTTCCTGCAGCAGGGATGATGCACTATGCTGATAAATTCCAAATAGGAAGAAGTTTTAAGTTGGTGATAAAGAGGAAGAGACACCAGTAAATGTCTGGTGAGGTCCTGACAGAGGGATAGGGCTCAGGGGTGGGTTTTGGCATTATAATGCTCTGGTTTCTGGCAGTGTAAACAATGGAAAATCGGCACTTCAGGGACCTTCTCACAGCCTGTGCCATGGGCAGGGACACCTTCCCCTATCCCAGGTAGTTCCTAGCCTTGTCCAACCTGGCCTTGAACACTCCCAGGGATGGTGCAGCCACAGCTTCTCTGGGCACCCTGCTCCAGTGTCTCACCACCACAGTAAAGAATTTCTTCATCTCTCCTCTTTTGATTTAAAACCATTCCCCCTTGTCCTGTCACTATCTGTCCTAAGCGAATCACAGAGTCAGCCAAGCTGGAGGAGGCTCTTAAGTGAAGCCACGCTGTGTCCATAAAATCCCTTCAGACACATTGTGAATGCAACTACTGAGCACAGCAGCTCTTGAAATTGCCTGTGCCTGGGTGATGGCCCTGCCTGGCACCCCTGGAAAGGGCTTGGGCCTCCCAACAGCACCCACTGTGCTCCTGGAGGAGGGAAAGCCCCTGCCTGCTGCCTGTTGCCACCTTCCTGCTCTGGCTGCTGCTGGGTGGATGTGCTCCTTGCCCACACACCTGCAGGAGTGATGGTGCTCTTAGTTCATCCCTTTCCCCATGTAATGCCTGGACACAGCTGCAGGTTCATGCTGGAAAAGCTTCTCATCAAATTTTGTATTGAATCTATAAAAATATTCAATCAGATTGACAAAATCCAATTTTGGAGCCTAAGAGGACTTAGGACCGTGCTGGAGTTTAAAGCTTCCCCCCTCCTCCTGGGCACAGGGATGTCCCAGAGCTGCTGTCCTTCCCCTGGAGCTGTGCTGGGAGGCTTTTTGGAAGCAGGGATGGCGAGGCTGGGAGCACCAGTGAGCTGAGGGATGGGCAGACACCACATCTTGGCATCACCCACCACTCCTCTGCGCCCACTCCGGGGCCATGGAGCATTGGAGCTGGCGAGCCAGGGAGTCTCCCACCCTGTTTCCCTGGGATTCCTCTGGGAATAATAAAGAGCCAGAGCATTGTTAGCACAAAATGCTAATTACGCCCCAAAACAGCCACAGAAAGGCTGCAGGGCTGCAAGGGTGCATCCTCCCACCGGCTGCATCCTCCCATCCCATCGCCCTCCTCAGCTGCCAAAGCGCCTCCCACCCTTAACTTTCCACTCGCTGTATTGCTGAAAATTGCAGCCCGTTCCATGCCTCCCCAGCCGAGCAGATAACGGAGAAATGGCACTATCTGGTTTCCCTGCTTTGTAGGCCCAGTAAACACGTCTGTAGCCAAATCCTGACAGCAAAGTGAAAAAAATCCTTTGCGTTTCACAACCCGTGGGAAAACAGGAAAGTGTGTGCTATAAGGAGAAGTGTTCCAGAAACAGCTCCAATCAATCCTGATCCGAGAACAAGCTGGAGTCGGGGTGGCATTGTACTGAAAATTCAGATCCAGCAAGGAGCCACGGGAGCATCAAGGAAAACATGGGGGACCGTGGTGGGGGACATGTCCGGATCACACAGGGCAGGGGAGAGGACACTGCAGAGTTACCCACCCCTTGCACAGCTGGGCTGGTGGGACAGGACCAGTGAGGGAGGGACTGCAGCAAACAGCTGGGACTGAACCCAGGAACTGCAGCAATTTCACCCTACCACACCTCACTTTCTCCAGAAAAAAGGAAATAAAACTGTAAATCCTAAAAAAAAAGCCAAATCTACAGTTGGTACCACTTTGTGGACTGTAGGTGTTTCACAGGCTGGTTGGTTCCCTGCATCTTTCCTCTTCAGGTGATGCTTTGAACTGGTGCTGAACAGTTTGGTCCATGTTCCCCCACCTTCCCCTTCTTCCTTTGATTACAGCAGGATCTTAATGAACTTTTTAATAAGGTTTATTAGCTTGATGCTTCATATCACATAAGATGATTTCTCTCAAGGTGTGGCTCACAAATGTTATTTTCAGTTGGGTTGCTCCTGCCTTGGAAAGGATGGATGGATGGATGGGTGGGTGGATGGATGATGGATGGATGGACACATGGATGGATGGATGGATGGAGGGATGGACAGATGGATGGATGGATTCATGGATGGATGGATGATGGATGCATGGATGGATGGATGGATGGAGGAATGGATGGATGGATGATGGATGGATTCATGGATGGATGGATGGATGGATGGACAGATGGACGGATGGATGAACGGATGGATGGATGGATGATGGATGGACGGATGGACGGATGGATGGATCCTCTGCTCCTCATCCCAACCCCAAAATGAGTTCAGTGAAGCAAGAAGTGGTGCTGACAGAGGTGGTTGGTGCAGCCAGAGCTGTGGTTTGGCCACAAAGCCCTGTGTCCATCTCCCAGGGGTTCCTCCCCCATCGTGTCCCCCACCAGGACACAGCTGTGCCCAAGGAGCTGAGGCAGTGGATGTTGGGGAGCACCAGAACCCACTGCAGATTTTGCAGATGCAAAAGCCACAGCAGCACCATTCGAACCCGCTGGAATTGCTGTGTGACATCCACCGGCCTGGGGACCCAGGACAGCCCCCGGAGCAGGCGGAGGGACACCCTCACCGGGCAGGGTCGTGGTCCCCCCTCAGCCCGTGCAGCTGGCGGGGGTGGTTTGTTGACTCAAGTGCTGTTACCTCATTCGGGGATGTTAGTTTTAGGTCCCCGCCAGTGTGGGAACCGGATCCGAGCTGCTCGGCAGCTCTGTCAACTCCGGCCAAGGAATGCGAGCGGCTCCGACAGGGAGGGGGAGCTGCCAGGGGCATCCCTGCCGGCCCAGAGCCTCACCCTGCCCCTCTCCAGCCCCGGGAAGGGCCAATCCCTCCACCTCACCCTCCGAAGGGCAGTGGTCTCAGCACTCGGTTGGGTTTTAGCCTCGCATCCCATTTCCCTCCCCACCCAAAAAAAAAGGGTCTTTTTTCCCCCCGGGGGGTGGCAGGGGGAGAAGCGGATTATTAAGGGCGGGGGGAAAGCAGAGCTGCGGCAAAGCCTGGGGAAAGAGGCTGCAGGGAGGCAGCAGAGGCTTTGCTGTCCCTGCCTCTGCCGAGCAGAAAGCAATGCGCAGGGATTGGTAAATCACAGGACATTCCAAGCGTAGGAGCACAGCCCAGCGACCAGAAATGATAAAAACACCGCCACCAGCACGGCTCAGCCCCCTCCTCCTGTCCTGCTGGGAAACAGCTTTCCTGGGAATGCTGCCCTCGGGCTGGGGGAACATTTCCCATCCTTTTCCCAGGGATAGCACAACCCCACCGAGGGGCCCCGGGGAAGTTTCTCCTGGTGCAAAGCGAAAGGACAATCAAGGGACAGTGGCTGCTCCCAGGGACAGTCAGGGCCTCTCCATGCTGAGCTCACTCTCGCACTGTACCCGGGGCGGAAGGCTGCAAACGCATCCTGTCTCCTCTGCTGCTTCCCAAATATTTAGATAAGATGGGGTGAGATCAGGTGCGTCCCCAGCCGGGCAGCTCCCATCCTTGCGGTGCAGCAATCGGTGGAGCTGGGATGGGAGGGGAAGGTTTGGGGTGATGGAGCAGGCAGGGGCAGAGCCTTTCCCAGCCATTCCCAGCCATTCCCAGCCATTCCCAGCCATTCCCAGCCTTTCCCAGCCATTCCCAGCCATTCCCAGCCTTTCCCAGCCATTCCCAGGCACCTCATTTCAGCACAGGTTAAGGACTTTTACACACAGGAGCTGTATATACAGCACCTCTCATATAGGACCTGTGAGGGCCAGGTCTGTGCACAGAATCATGGAATCATTGAGGTTGGAAAAGCCCTCTAAGACCATCAAGTCCAGCCATGAACCCAGCACTGCCAAACCCACCACTAAACCATGTCCCCAAGTGCCACATCCACACGTCAGGATCTGTGCATGCAGGAGGGTGATCTCCTCTACCTCTGGAAGCTTTGTAGCTGCTACGAAGCATTAAGCAGAAAACTTTAGGAGGACCTCAGAGGGAGCGTGGGCTCAATCTGTCCAGCCCTGACCAGGCTGATCTCTCCAGGGATGCTTCAGTTTGCCCAGAGAAGCTGTGGTTGCCCCTGGATCCCTGGCAGTGTCCAAGGCCAGGTTGGACAGGGCTTGGAGCAGCCTGGGACAGTGGGAGGTGTCCCTGCCCATGGCAGAGGTGGCACTGGATGATGTTTCAGGTCCCTTCTAACCCAAACCACTCTGATTCGTTCTGTGACTCTATCCAAAAGCATCCCTATCCTGTCTCTTGCTCTTCCCTGCAGAGCTGTGGGGAAGCTCCAGGCAGGACAGGGACCTGTTCTGGTGGGGACAGAGGGTGGAAAGGCTGGAGATGTTCGTGGAGGAACTGTGGGGCTGCACAGCCCTGCCCTGCTCCCGCCGTGGCCCCCTGGCCTCCCCAGCCCCCCCGCCCTGCTTCCCTCAGGGACCTGCTATTCCTGGAACACCGAAAGCTGCGGCTCACAGATAAGGCTGGTGCAGGGCCCTGGCGAGGAACGGCAGCCAAGAGCTCGGCTTCTTGTAAAGAAACTACTTTTAAACTTTTCCTGTTGCCTGGAAGGGCCGGCGGCAGCCGGGCAGTGCAAAGGGATGAGGGAAGATCACAGAATCCATTTGGTTGGAAAAGACCTCTGAGATCATCGGGTCCAACCTGTGACCCAACACCACCTTGTGAACCAGACCATGTGCCGTGTCCAGTCTTTTCTTGAAGGGGTGGCACATCCTGCATCCCTGGCCATGGGGTGGGATGTTCCTGGGCAGTCCCTGGGTGGGGGAGCAGTGCTGACCCTCGCTGTCACCGCAGGACGAGTGGGAGATGAACAGCAACAACATCTCCTTCTTCGTGAGCTTCTGCTCGACAGCCCAGCACGTGTTCGACGCCAACAGGGACCGCTGCACGGTGAAGATGATGGCCTGCAAGCCCGTCTCCCATGAATGGGCCGTGGAGGTGGTCCTGCACCGTGAGTATGACCCCACCCTCCTGCTGGGGTGGCACAGGGTGGCACTGGGGACCCTGTGGCTGGAGGCTTGGCAGAGCCCTCAGGTCTACCAGAGCTTGGCCAAGGGGTTCTGTTCCTGCAGCTGCCACATCCCAATGGTTGGGAGAGGCACAACAATCCCAGAAATGAGCTTTGCGCCCCAAGGAATGCACTGATCCTAGAAATGAGCTTTGCGCCCCAAGGAATGCACCGATCCCTCTGCCATGTTGAGTGGAGGCAGGGACCTCAACTCAAAAAATTCCTCCTAGGTGGTTAAAATTGAGTGCCCAGTTCAAATCCTTCCCCAAAGACCACAGAGAGAAGCTTCTTGCCCATGTCAGAGCCCTGTTGAGAAACTCAGCTCAGCCTGGGGGTGCTCGAACATTGCTATAGGACCAGGCTGCTTGGGGGGATAGAGACATCCTGCTGCCCCAGTGAGGGGGAGGAAGGCCTGAGCTCCACCCTGCTCTTCCTCATCATCAGAGCAGGGGTTGGGTGGTGGTCCAGACTCCGCACCCGACCTCAGGGAAGGCCCTGGGGGCTAATCCTTGAGGAGCCATTTACAGCCCCTCACTCGCTTGTGAATCACCCACGGAGATGGATGATCCTCTGGGGCCTGGGGGCTCTGGGGCTGTCCCCTTCCTAAAGAGATCCTGCTCCTTGTCTGGCTGTGCAGCACCTACAGGGGTTAAGTTCATCCCCACACATCTTCATCCTCCTCCCCCAGAAATGGGGTCACCCCACTGAGAGGGCACGGTGGCACAGCCTGTCCCTTCTCCCCCAGAAATGGGTCACCCCACTGAGCAGGGCACGGTGGCACAGCCTGCCCCTCCTCCCCCAGAAATGGTGTCACTCCACTGAGAGGGCACGGTGGCACAGCCTGTCCCTTCTCCCCCAGAAATGGGGTCACCCCACTGAGCAGGGCACGGTGGCACAGCCTGTCCCTTCTCCCCCAGAAATGGGGTCACCCCACTGAGCAGGGCACGGTGGCACAGCCTGTCCCTTCTCCCCCAGAAATGGGGTCACCCCACTGAGCAGGGCACGGTGGCACAGCCTGCCCCTCCTCCCCCACCTTGTGCCCATTGAAGCCTCTTTTTTCCCCCAGGTCCCTTGGACTCTGAAGAAGTCCTCAAGGAGCTCAAGGAGAAGGACAAGTTGGAGGCGGTAAGTGGGTCCCTGGTCACGGCACAGCTGTCCCGTGGATGTCACCCAAAGTAGGTGGCACAGGAGCCTGACCTGTCCCTTCTGTGGCAGCTCGGCATCGCCAGCATCACCTCAGACAAAACGGTGGAGGACATGACCATCAATGACGAGTTCAGCACGCCCCTGATCATCACCATCATCACCCTGGCCGTGTCCCTGCTGCTCATCGCGGCCATCTACGGCTGCTACCAGCGCTTCTCCCACAAGAAGGACCAGGTAAGGTGGCAGAGGGGTGGGACAGGTATCCCGAGACATTTGTCATCCCAGAGGCATCGTCAGGAGATGAGGATCATCAATGTTCCTGCCTCTGCTGCTGGAGACATCCTGGCTTGCCTGGTGGGCACCACACCGGATTGTAATTTTGACAGGAAAGGCTTTCTCAATCCAAAACCCCATTCCAAAAAACCAGCTACACCCCTCAAAAAAATTCTTGAAATACTTTTATGAGTAGTGGAGCTGGGTTGGGTGCCCAGAATCATCCCCAGGGGTGCCAGGGAGCCCAAAGCTGTGTGCAGGGAAGACGGAGGGATCAGCAGGAGGGCCATCGACACCGCAGGGCTCAGCCTTTGCAAAAGCTGGGCCAGGGCCAAATTTCAGAGCAGGAGCAGCAGGATTTAAGGAAGAACTAACACAGAAAGAGGAAATAATGGGATTTTTTTTCTCAGGAAGCAATCCTGGGTGATTTTAGTGTAGCATCCACCTGCAAGGACTGGCCATTCCCACGCCCTGGGGCACTGAGGTTTGCACTGGTCCCAGCTGCTCTTCCTGAGGATTTGGCTCTGGGACAGACAGAAAAAGAAAGGGAAAATAATTATGAAATCAGATTATACAATCAGGGTAAATCACCCTCCCGATGAAGAAGCAAACCTTCTTCACTCATACTTCAAATCGTTTTCCCCTGGACCAGCTCATCCTTCCTCAGCGATCCCAACCTCTGCCCTGTGGGAAAAGGAGGGATAAAGCTTTAAATATTTACAGTGCAAGGTAGGTGAACACAGGAGGGAGGGAAGAGCAAACCAATGCCCATGTCAGGCGTGTTTGGACTTACCAGGCTTGATTTTTGGAGAAGAAATAGGGGAAGATGCAAGACCTCAATAAATATTTGATCTGCACTGTGTTCCCCCTGGAGCTTATGGGGTTTCATCAGCCCTTGGATGAAATCTCCCTGGTTGGGGTGAAAAACATTCCAGCAGTGACAGAGAACAGCGTGACACACCCCATGTTCAGAAAAGAGGTAGAAATAAGATATTTTTAGCGATGTCCCTAAAATAACCTGGTGCAGAGGAACAGGTACCAGTCCCAGTTGGATGTTCCAGAGGTAAATTCCCACCAGGCACAGGGTAAAGTAGCAAAAACCAACGCAAGGGATGTCAGTTCTGAAAATCAAACACATCTCTCCTTCCTGGCTTTGTTTTCGGGTGGTTTCTTTTGTTCTCCTTCTGCTCCATTTCCAAAAATGACTTGAAAGTTTTTTTTTTTTTTCTATTTTATTTTTTTTTCTCCAACCCTCCCCGCCCCCCCCACCTCCCTCCCTGTTGTTTTATCTTGGAAATACCCAGAACATCCACCCTGATGTCCCCGGGTTTGATGATGGACATGTGGCCCTGATCTTTAATGTGAGTTCCAACACAGGGATCGGAGGGTTGGGCGCCGCATCCGTAACACCCCCAGCTCTCACCTCCGGCGCTTGGTAGGGCCCAGGAGCTTTTAACAGGACTAAAGCCCAGCTTTAAAGCCCCTTCCCCTCGCTGCATGGCTGGAGGGTGCCTTGCCGTGGTGGGAGAGCAGCAATCCCACAGGGAAGCAGCCCAGGTGTGTCCTGTGCTCTCGAGCATCCCACAGGTGACACAGGGGACCCCAGCAGTGCCTTTGCAGCCCTCTGCTAGCGCCGAGCCCTGCGGTTTTGCTTCTCCATCCCTCTCCTTCTCCATGGATTCCCTCCCACGCCTGTCTCCTGACATTCACTAGGAGCACTGTAAATCTGATTTAGAGCAAGCTGTAAATCCAGGCAGGTTTTAAAGGGCTCCCCAAAAAGGGCTGAGCAAGCTCAGTTCCATCCAAGGAAAGGATGGGGGTGAAGGAGCCCAGGTGGATGCAAAACTAACATGGGCTGGAGTTCTGCAAGGGATGAAGGGCTGAGTCGGAGCCTGAAGCACATCACACCAAAGGCCCAGGGTGACAAAAGTGATTCCATCCTGCCCTGCCTGTTTCCCATTGAGAGTTCCAGAATGACCAGGGATGATGCTGGCAGGTGGGAGCTGCCCCCGAATAAAGGAGAAGAAAAATAAAGCAACTAAAAGGTCAGGGCTGAGGAGAAATGGGAGGGGAAGAGCAGATTTGAGGTAGGGAGGAGGGAGTTGGGATGCAGCGATGCTCAACCTCTTCCCAAGGTCCTGGGTGGAACGAACTGAAGCTGCCAGCTGCTCCTGGATGTTTTCCACATGTTTCTGGCTGCTCTTTCCTCCTTCCCATCATTAGCAGAGTCTTCCTCTTGCCAGCTCCATGCTATGCCCTCGCTGCCCCCTGCCTCAACCTCACCACCAGAGTCTCTATATGTAGTTATATAAATCCATATGGGGCAGCTGTCACATCTGGCTGGGAGGTGACAGCCCTGAGGTGACACTCACAGCTTGGCCAAGGTGTTTTTCAGTGGGGTTTATGGTTTTCTTTCCTCATAGCAGCGCCTGACCGAGGAGATGCAGACCATGGAGAATGGCTACCATGACAACCCCACGCTGGAGGTGATGGAGACCTCCTCTGAAATGCAGGAGAAGAAGGTGAACCTCAACGGTGAGCTGGGGGACAGCTGGATCGTTCCTCTGGACACCCTCATGAAGGAGGACCTGGAGGAAGAGGAGGACACGCATTTATAGGATGCAGAACTCGATCAAGCGAACAACGACCACCCCCAAAAAAAACCCCATAAACCCTACACACGCGCACACACAGCTCCGAAATAAGGCAGAATTCCCCCCCAAAATGATAAAATCCCTTAATGAACTAATCACGGTCCCTTGTGCCACCACATGGGGTGCAGGATGGAAGAGGAAAGGACATGAGAAGACACCTCTGGGGCACATCAACACAAGTCACTTTGGTGGCCACATCTGGACGAGCATCCTCCATCCCCCACCCACCTCCCACACCAGACCTGACCAGCCGTGGGCAAACAGGGTGGCTTTGCTCCTGAAGAGCTGCTGGTGTCCCCTCCAAGCACGTCCCCTCCCATCCCACATCCGACCACGTCAGCCACATCCTCCAGCGACGGAGCGACTCAAAAATCAAGAGAAATGAAGCAAATAGGACGGGAGATGGAGCACGTCTGACAAAGCAGCACCTGGCAATTACAGCTCAAAAAATCCTCTGGCCCACGCTGTTTAGTCATCACCCTGCCCTCCCTGACACCCAGGTATTGAGTGGAAAAAGCTGGAACAGCCTGTTCCTTTTTAATCTGGTTTCCATCCTCTCCTCAGAGCTGAAACGCACAAGAGCCCCTTGTTGTGCCACAGGCAAATGGATGCATCCGGACCCCGCGGGATGGGAGGGATGCAGCAGTGCCAAGTGATGCCCAGCCCTGCTGCCAAGGGCTGTGGAACAGACCCTGCGCCCACCTGGAGACCAAGAGTGGTGCAGCAGCTTCTTGTTTTGAAAGGATAAGGTGGAGGGAGAGGAAAAGGAGTAATTCCTTGAGTTCATCCCTCTTAGGAAGGGTTTGGAGACCAAGAGTGATGCCTGGCACTAGTCCAGGCGTGATTTTGGGGGTTTTGTGGTGCAGAAGCCCAGCTCTGGTGCTGCATTTCCCTACAGAATGCCTTCCAGGAATTATACAGCAGCATCTCACAGCCCTCATCCATCCTCCTCGGGACTGTGGGACACATGCACCACGATGGTTTGTGACAAAATTTTGAGGGCACATTTTCCCGAGTGAGCAGCAGAAGAGCTAAAAGAGCAGCAGAACCTGAGCCAAGGGAGCTTGGTGGCATTCAGGGTTCTCCACCACTACAGCCCTCGACGTTTCCTCCCTCCCATCGAGGTTTAAAAGCTCAGTCCGGGCTCTCAAGCTCTTCTTCACAAGCCACTAAAATAACAGAGACCTGCAAAGCAACTTCAGCTCAGCAACTTCATCCTGCAGCCCTTGGTTTGTCATGCAGGTCTCCCTTTGCTGAAGTCTTTCGAGGGGAGAAGAAAGGAATGGCTGGACTGAGGCCATTTCTGGATTTTGACTCCCTACCACAGCTCCTGAAAGGCTCTGAAAGGCTGGGGAGAGTTTCATGCCTTTGCTCGGGTGAAGCAGCTCAGCCTGGCAGAGGCAGGATCAGAGCAGGCTCCATCCTCCAGCACACGAGGACCAGAAGGTCACACTTGGCTGAATCCCTCTCCCAACACGAGGATGGTGCTTGTCCCAAGGCCTCTGCAAGCCAGAGGAGCTGCAGATAAGAGCAATGCCCAAACACGGCCCTTCTCCCCTGCTTGCCATAAACCAAGGCACAATGGGGACATTCCTTTGGGCTCTGCTTGGGGTCTGCTCCCACGGCTGCCCTGAATGAGGGGAAAAGCAGAGCCAAGCAATGGGAAGCTTGGAGAAACCCTGGTGGAGTTGGGAGTACTCAGGAAGGAGAGGATTGGGGTGGCTCAGCCCCAGGACAGACTGGCAGAAGACACAAGTGGCTCTTCCCCCTTCTCTCCTGCACCGAAGGGCAGAGTCTGAAGTGTTCAAACCTTTCTATTTTTGTATGTAAATATTACTGCTATTCATGAGCAATGTATTCCGCACACTTCACTTACCTGTGCACTGCACTATGGGGAAGTAATTTTGGAGGGGAGGGGAAATAAAAAATAAAACAAAAATTTAAAAAAAATATCAAAAATAAAAAAAAGAAAAGAAAGAAAAAGCTAAAGGCCAGCCTGGTAGGGGATTAAAATTTGACACGAAGCAGGAAAACACCTCTTGTCCAGGTAACTCTGTGCCATGGCTTTGCCCCTGTTCTGGCAGCATCAAGTTCAGCTCTTTAACACAGCCACGAGGCTCAGAGAACTGACCTCGGCATCCACAATTGCTCTCGTGAGGATCTGGCCTCCCAGCTGCCCCTGAGAGGTGAGCAGAGGGTTCCTGACCTCGCATTTCTGTCCTCCCAGGAAAATAACCACTGACAAGACGGGGCAGCAGCGATGCTGTGGTGACAGGAGTTGCCACGAGGACAGCCCTGGCAGGGCATCTCCAGGCGGTCGGGCTTTGGCACGTGCCTAAAGATTCCCCCTTCCCAGCAAAGAGATGCCAAAGTGCTTTAATGAGTCAGGTCCAAAGACTTTCCAAGAGAACCCTACAGAGGCTTGAGATGAAGTAACCTTAAATCTTTCCGAGCAGAGACCAGTGAGGATATTAACTGCTCAGCAAGTGCTTATAGTGATTTATATTTGAATAGGAATTGTACATTTATTTATTTTTCCAGACGCCATATTTTTAAACCACTAATATTTTATAGTAGATTTTCCTTCCCCTATTTAAAAGAACTATTTCCACAGGAAAAGAAAACAGTGCTTTCTTTTTTTTTTTTTTTTTTTTTTAAATGTTGAGAACATTCTTTTTCGGAAAAAAAAAAAAAAATCAGGTAGGAAATGCCGCAATGAGCATCTTTGGCCTTAACCCTTCCCTTCGTAGACTGTAGCCATAATTGTTAGACCAAAAATAATAAATAAAAAAAAAAGATTTACCGAGGCATTTCCTCCCTCCCTGCCCCTCCTCCCTTCCCTGCGCTCCTCTTCTCTCCCCCAAAACAGCTTTAACATCTCCCACACGTTGTACAAAGAGATTCTTGCTCTTACCTTTCGGCGAGAGCTTTGCAAGCAGCTCAGATGTCCTTGCAAGAGACTTTTCTATTTTCAATTCACGAGGAAACGTGTAAATACTTTAGGAGCATTTTATCTCCCGCTCACAGTGCCGTGACCCAGCTGATGAGGTTCATACTGTGACTGTTGCCTACAGAAGACACACAGAAATCATAATCCATGAGGGACTGGAGAAGGAAAACCTAATTCCCCAGGTGGTTACCTGTTGAACCTTGCACATATAGTAGAGCTCTTACATACTGTGTGTAGCATCTCTCACGGGGACAGGAGTCTGATTTACACTGGAATTTACTGAGGAACTGGATTGTAAGAGATTATTCTTGCATTTTCCTACAAATATATTTTGAAAGCATCATGTATTTCTGTCAATAAATATTCTTATGTAAAAGACTCGTTTCTTTGGCTGAGTGAGGAGGGGGTGGGCAGGGCAGAGATTGTGCTCCAGGGCCACAACTTTTTGCTCTGGAGATGCTCTGTGGGAAAACACTGGACCAGCTGGAACAAAACCAACCCAGACCTTCAAGGCAGCCAGACATGGAAGAGCTTCTATTTTTCCCAGGCAGAAGGAAGTATTACAGTGGTGGAAAATCTCTTTAATTTAAAAACCAGAGGACTCAGAGGGGTGGGAAGCTGGGTTGATGTGGTGACCCCCACCACAGCCAGAGCACTTGTTTGAGCTCTTGGTGCCTTCAGGCTGACAGAGGGAAAGGCAGCTCACCCTTATTTCTGCATTTCGCCCTTATTTCTGCATTCTACCCTTATTTCTGCATCTCACCCTTATTTCTGCATTTCGCCCTTATTTCTGCATTTCACCCTTATTTCTGCATTTCACCCTTATTTCTGCATTTCGCCCTTATTTCTGCATCTCACCCTTATTTCTGCATTTCACCCTTATTTCTGCATTTCGCCCTTATTTCTGCATCTCACCCTTATTTCTGCATTCTACCCTTATTTCTGCATTTCAGCCTTATTTCTGCATTTCGCCCTTATTTCTGCATTCTACCCTTATTTCTGCATTTCGCCCTTATTTCTGCATTCCACCCTTATTTCTGTATTTCATCCTAACTCACTCCTGGCCTGCAGCCCCTCCTCGCACTCAGGTCAGGCTGTGGAGGAGGGAATCAAACCTCACACCCATAAAGCAGGAGAGGCATCACCCAAGGGCAGCAGAGGGTCAGTAGCAGCATGGGCAGTTCAGCAGCTCCATTTGCCTTCAAGTGCCCAAAACAAAACATTTTGTTCCAGGTTAAGCTTCTGCTTATGTAAAGAAAAAAAAAAGGAATTTGGTTGAAGTGAAATATTAAAAATCAGCGGTTTGCAGCAGCCTGTGCTGTAACTCCGTGTTCCTCCCCAGTAAAAGTTCCTGTGAATGCTGGGAACGTGCTGGATTTATGGGATACTGACTGAGCTCACCAGTGATGTCAGGGAACAGGCCCAGACATAATGCACCACTGGTTTCACAATTTTTCTGCCACTGCAAGACCTTCACAGGCATTTTTCCACTCTCTGAAACAATGTGAGAACAAACAGACCTTAAATCAACACCCCTGCTAGCATATACATTTTTATTAAGAAAAAAATGAACAAAATACATTCTCTCCTTATGTACATTACATACAACATAACTACATTTGTAGATATTCCTCGTATCACTCATTCATTTATGTACAGCATGGGGCTCACACACCAACCCAGAAATCATCAAAGATGATTTATGCCAAGGAAGAAAATTAACACTCCAGGCTGAACAAAGATCATCCATAAAGAAAAGGGTGGGATGGGAATCACCGGAGTCCAGGGAGGACACCTGTAACCACCAGGAGCAGCCAATATTTGACTTGACCATTAAAACACATGAGCAGTTCACAGCTTTCATCACCCCACGGATGTTCCTGTGCAGCCCAGGGCTGTCCACACCCCCCAGCTCAGCTCTCCTGTGCTCAGGTGTCCCAGACAACAACTGCAGGACAGACACCAAAGGGAATCCAGACGGACACCAGAGCCTGCAGGATTGCTGCGGAGGTGCAAACGCTTCAAGCTGGCTGCCAAAACAGAACAAAGAGGCCAAATTGTGGACAGGGAGTGGACACTCACACTTCCAGCACTACAGAAGCTTTTGGGGGCCACACTGGGGTGCAGGGGACAAGATGATGAACATTGAAGGTCCAGACAAACAAACCATCACACACTACAGTGATACCACGAGAGGCAATAGCTCAACAAACAGCTCAAAACCCACCCCAAACAGGTGACGGCATCCACTGATGTTTGATCCCAACATACCCAGGTCCTGTCTGCACCACCAAAATCCCTAAAAGGGGCAACTGCAGCAATTTCAAAGGGCAAACATTAAACGAGGCTCAATACTCCCAAAATGAGACACACTGCACCTCAGCATCTGAATGCACAACATGTGCAACACCAGCAGCCCACAAGGATGGGAATGTCACCTCCAATTAACAGCGATTGAGCCCACGATTTCTGCCCCTCAGCAAAGTGGTCTGCGTGGTTCAGGGCCTCCAAGACTCAAGATTCCCATGAACACATTTGTTTGTATAATCAAGCTCTTTTCTCTGGCTTATAGGCTCCCCAGCACCCCCTCATTTCCTGCTGTGGAGGAGGGAGTGCTGGAAGACACACAGCAGAAAATACAGCTTTAGTAAGTGGTAACAGCTACTAGTAACGAGGGGTTTGTTTTCCTTTCCACTACCCCGCACAGCAGCTTCTGAAGTGAAAAGTGTTTTGCACATCAAAACATCAACAGGAGGGACAGGAATGAGGAGGGAGAGATGAAGGCAATATTCACCCTCCACGGCTAGTTTGCATTCCCGATGACCACAGCAGACAGGAGGGGAAAACAAGTCAGCAGCACAATAGTTCTCCTCAATTTTCCCCTTTTAAGAGCTGAGTTTTTGTCAAAACCTCAAAAAAAATCACTTTACAGCCTCAAAGTGGCTTTTTAATGAACAGACCCTGTTCACACACCGCAGCACTTCTCTATTTAGTGAAACACTGAGTAATTGATTGAATCCCTTGGTTACTAAGTCAGGATATTTAAAGCATATTTTCCCATCACTGGAGAGAAAAACCTCTCCATTGCTATTTGGGATGTGGAGATGACTGTAACCACTGGAGCCACGGTTGTGGTGTAGCCTCCCCCACTATCATATTAATTAAAAAGCACCTAATCTCCTTTAATCAAACCGGCAGCTTTCGTCAGAAAGCTCAGAACATTTTTAGGTTTTAACTATCCCTTAAGGCAGCCAGAGCTGATCCAAAAGCCAGTGGTGCTGCACCACCTCCAGTCTGTTTGAGAAGGGCTAAGCCCCACTGGCCTCCTTGCAATTGCTATGGAGATAATAAAATCTGTATTATTCTCTCTGGTGTCTTTGGGGTGGAGAGGGGCCAAAGCTCGAGGTGGAGATCCAGGACTGGAAGACCCTGATATTGCATCACTTCTCTCTGAAAAAGAGCCAGAGAATCCAGCTCACATTGTAAGATCAGCTCTACACAGGAAAGCTACTGCTTAGGAGAGTTTTTCAAAGCCCTTCCACAGAGACAGAGCACACCTTACACACCTCCTCACATCAGCCAATCCTTTATTAACCCCAAGACTATTTCTAATTCCCTCTGCACTGCTACACTGCAGAAACAATCACCCCAATACCAGTGAAAGTTTTGGGATGATGAGAGCAGGTGCAGGAACCTAGAACAACCTGAGGGTTGGTACCATCATCTTTTTCTTCTGTTCAGCAACTACACACTCTTGGGGCCACACAGAATAAACCCTGAGATGGGAGGGAAGGAATATCACAGCACTGAACGTGGGGCCATGGAAGAGCACAAGTAAATAAGTGTATGCTGCAGTGGGAAATCATCTCCCACACCTCCCTATCCTTACCCGGGATGAGAAACAGCCCTGGAAAGAACAAAGTAAATCAGAAGGATCCTTCCTGACAGTTCCAGAGGCAGCAGGAAGGAGTTTTGCAAAGGAAGCAACTGGAGTATGACGTGGAGAAACTGATGCCTCAATAACCACTACGCAGCTCTAACTTTCAATTTTTCTGGAGGTACCCATTAAACTCAGGGAAGTCCAAAGGCATTTTAATAGCAGTGAACAGCCACACGGGAAAAGTCAGAATAAATGGGGGAATAACCAAGGGGTGCTTTGACCATCATACCTGCTAGTGATAAGACTTTCCTTTCAAATTAGTAGCAAACCCAAAAATCTAACCTGATAGAGCCAGTTTGGAGCTGTTCACTCACATCCTGTTGCCAGGAATGAACTGCGATGCCACGCTGGAGCTGAACAGTTGACTGAGTTCTGACAGCACTCACACTCTCCAGGCCATCAGTAAAAGCTGTGCTGACGTACAGCAAACAGCTGGAAGCCAAGGCACTGTGGAGCTGTGTCTGCACCAAGTATAAATTAAGATTTCAGGGTACCAAGGTGATGCACTGACAGCAGCTCCGTTAGAAGCAGAGCACTGAATTTGGGTCACGGCAATATCTGGAGTTCATCCCTATCAAACCCAGTCCATGAAAACACAGCAGACAGCAGCAATGCATTATCCTTAGGATCTGTGCTTGGGGAAGATGCTGCCCTGCAGAGCTCCACACCTAAACCCTACAGCTGGAATTGTACACAACCCACGCAGCCATAGGCATCCTCCTCGGAGAATTACCCACAGATATACCCAAAGCAAACGTGGATAATCCCAAACTCCAGCCAGCTCTGTGCCCCCTGCCAGGAATGCCAGAGGGATACCTGCTGGCATCCCCCGTGAGGCTCTCGTGTGGGACTCCCCAGCAGCAATAAGCAGGTCATTAACTGCCTTCCCCTCCAAAACCGCGTTTGGATCCACTGCCTACGGACAAGAGCATCTGGAGTCAATTTATCCAAGCGCTGAGCCATGGACTCTTATCCTGGTTCCAGTACAGTAAACCTACTTTTTCCACTCCAACTTTTCATTAGAAAAGAAGCTTTCAGTAAAAGAGGGATTTTGCCTATAAGCCATTACCACAACTTGCATAATCTCCACTATAACCTTTTCCATGATAGGATATGATCAGGTCTCCCATTCCCACAGGCATTTAGATACACTAACAAGCTTCTGACAGCACATTTACATTTCAACAGTATTTACAGCTTATATACTACTAGCAATCTATATCAAGAACAAGTCATATAGTTGTTCTTAAACTCTCCTCTCACAAAATAAGACCCA
This sequence comes from Acanthornis magna, assembly GCA_036785705.1. NCBI lineage: Eukaryota > Metazoa > Chordata > Aves > Passeriformes > Acanthizidae > Acanthornis > Acanthornis magna. The sequence goes on from JAWUZG010000001.1 coordinate 411,145, forward strand.
TCTCCAAATTAACACATGTACTTATTAAAATAGGCCAAGCTCAGCGTTTCTATAATCTTCCCCCTAAATCAAAACACCAATAATTTTACTTTTTTAACTGGGTCCACCTCTGTTTCTGTAATAAGTACAGCTATAAAACAACACAAGCACTTTCAGAGACATACATGAAACTGTTTTTACTGTCAGGACTTCACTTGACAATAGCCAAACATTCCTTAACTCTGAGCCAACTAATAAGCTAAAATTCAAAGCATACACGGGGACTCAAGGTTTCACAAGACATTTTTCCACTTTTAAAAACAAAGAGACCGAATGGAAACATTATCTAATAATTTTTGCCATTTTACCCAGAAGTGGCACAGCATTACATCAGCAGAATTACTGCCTGTACGGAGATGGAGGTTGTACAGAAGTTATTCAAACTTAAAGTTCACTCAAGAAGCTCTAGGAAAGTATTTATTTCTCAATTCTGAAATGCAGGAGGCTCAATAAGCTCTATGAAAGTATTTATTTTTCAATTCTGAAATGCAGGAGGCAGCAAGAGAGCTAATAGTATTTGTGTCACAGGTACCTACCACCCTCCTACATTTGAAACAAGCAGCATTAATGCTCATCTTTCTACAGTAAGAGCAGCAAACAAGTTTGAAGTGTACCTCAGGACCCTGCTCTGAATCCATCGCTCACCAGTGCAGGTTGGCGCAGCAGGGCCAGATCAGCACACGACTTTGGGACAAAGAAAACTCCCTTCGAAAAATTTGCACACATCAGGAAAATGGTTCAGCAAACAGCTGTTCCACAAAGCCCTATGGAAAACACTCTTCCAGAGTCATTACTCAGCTTTGGAAGGAGTTTCTTCTGGAAGAAGAAATAGCTAATGGAGCCCTGGACACTCATGGCTGCCAGTTAAAGACACACACAGAGGAGCTGTGGCAATCCCTGCCCACCAGTCCCACAGCTCTGCCACCCTCCTGAAAATAGGTGGGTCCAGTTCATTTGCTTACTGACTCCTCAGTCTTTAAACTGTAACCATTAAATCATTAAATTTTCAGGCTGAGTAATTATAATCAATGACCAAAAAGTTTTAGCAAGTTCATTTAACTGTATCGCTCCAGAACAATTCACAAAGGGAAGCTTTTCTTTGCTCTTTAGGAAAATCTCTAATTTCACTCTCAGTGCCACTGCCCCAAGCAATGACTTGGAAAAGCTTTTCCAATTGGGTGTTCCCAGACTGATTTTCCAAAATAAGAGTAAGATTTGGCTAACTGAAGTTCTGGTAGGAAGCTGCAGCCTGATCCCTGAGCCAGCCCTGTAGCTGTGTCCACCCAGAGCCATCCCAAAACCAAATTCCAGAGGTTTATTTACACAACTGGGTATGACTACCTTAACTACCCATGCAAGATGCCATCCAGGGAAAGAGCAAACCAAACTTTTCCAAGACAAAGTTCTCCTTCCTCGTTATACTCAGCAAAAGGAAGAGATTATAAGAATAAACACATCACAAATACCTTTAGAACAGCCAGAAGATAAAAACTGCAATTAATTTCAATGAACATTTTGCATCATCCTCCACGCCTTCCCAGGACCAATACTAACTAATGGGATCTTCAAAATAAAAAGGCAGAAAGGTGGCTAAAGGTGGCTAAAATCTCATTTAACAACATGTAACAAAGTCCTTCTGCCACATGACAACGTTTTGGGTCACACTGCAAGAGCAGAATGTGCTTGGAGAAGTCATTTTGGGAGAACTCTGAACAAGTTCTGCCTCGTGACTACTGTGAAGGGTTGTGTAAGACAAACATTTAAAAACTAACTTAATTCTACCTAATCCAAGTGACCAAAACCATTTCTTCTGAAGGGCTTTATTTCTCTAAGAAAACGTGTCAGTTGACAGGAACAATATAAAGAATAATTTCTTGTTTTCCGAGGAGATGATCTACTGAAGGATATTTTAAGGGTCAGTGTCAGTGAAGAACCAAACACAGGGATTTCGAAGGGTATTTTTAAAAAGGCTAAACCGAGACTGAAGTCTGGATGTCTGTATCAAATTTACCCCACCCTGACCTCCTCTAGCTTTAAAAGACATACCAGAACCTTGTAACTTTGGCTTTAAAGACCCCAATCATCATGAATGAGTCCCTTTCCAAAAAGGAACGACGCTTTCCTTAGCAATACCTTATTTACAAGTTAACACAGAATTTACAGATAAAACTACTCACTGTAGTGCAAAGATTATGTGGTGTCAAGTTCACACACAAAGTCACCTTATAATCTAAAGTAAAGGCAAATAGAGTATGTTTGTCTTGTCTAAGCTAAAGAGCAGCCTCAGACACAGCCTACAAGCAACGATGGTGAGGTTCAAAGACTTCTCACGCACAGCTTGGATATTTATAATCTCGCATGCACTGGGCTGTGAAACATTTTCAGGTGGCTGTTTTCAGATCCAGTGGGTTTCTTTTCTGTTTGTATTTCGGGCTTTCTGTAACGAGCACATCTAATGCTTTCCTGGAATATCACCAGTGTCTTTAAAGATCAGCATGCAATGAAATTCAAACTGCCTGTGTCGCTGCCTGACAGCAACTGGCTGACTTTGAAAGGAAATTTATACTTCACTGCTCAGAATTTTTGATTAGATTTTAAAGCAGGTAGCGTAGCATACACCAATGCAAAGAAATCATTTGACTCCTAGCCTTAAGGACACAGACGAAGGGAAGACCCTTGGCAAAGCCACAAGAAGCCTTCCCTTTGGATTAACCTCTCTGGCCACACGGTGCCTCTGCTGCTCAACAAATACTGCCGAGCTGAGCAAAGTTTCTGCTGGTTAATCAGCAGCTGTAATCCATGAACTGTGCTGGTGCGAGCAGCATCGATCTGCTCGGGACAAAGGCAGGTCAATATTTGATCATCCTGAAGTGCTCTCGTTAGCTGGGACTGTCAGTCCTGCAGAAGCAACGTTCCCCTCGCTCAGACAAATCATCGATTTGCACGGTGCTACAAAATACAGAGCTGAGGCTGCCGGGCTCCGTGAGCACCCCCGGCGCAGAGGACAATGAGTTTGGATCGAATTCCTGTCACACAAATCAGACCTGACACGATGCACTGCTCACCAGCAGCACCATGCACAGCTCTGGGCGTTCCTAAACTTCTCGGGCCTGCCAAGGCTCTTCCACCAAAGGGTATCTTTTGGGTTCTTTTAGTCATCCGAGGTGGACACGCAACAGTTTATGAAGAGCTTGGTTAATTAGAAAACTCTCACAAAGAGCCTATAATCATCTGACCGAAGCTGAGGATACACAAGCAACGAGATCAAGTGATAAAGGAGCACAGCAGCACTAAATTTAAGTACCAGAGGGTGGTAGAATTTTGGCTGGTTGCATTAAAAGTGCTCGGTTCAATCTCAATGGAAGCAACACCTGGAAAACTCCCCTGGTATCTACAACTGTACTGTATAAACTCAATGTTAGTTAACAAAGCCTCAGCACAGGCAACACACCACAAAGCCCAGCAGTGATGTAAAACTTTCCATGCCAATAGGAAAAAAACCTGCCATGTTCCAAAGAAACAATTTCATCAGATTTCATTTCCCGCACCGAGTGCATTCTTCCCCAGACAACTGATTTGCCATCCACTGAAGTGTACAATGTCTGAACAGTCTCAAGTGACAGGTTAAAAACACTTCATTTGTATAGTCCTCCCTGAAGACAAGCCTGGCCTCTGACATACTGTTCCTTTCTAAGTGATTAAACACTAGTATGAGGGTTTTTTAATTTATTTCTAATGTACCAGGACTACAAAAGTCACACAAAGAACATGATAAAGAGGCAATACAATCAAAGCAAGCAGACACTCAAGCTCTGAAAAAGACACTTGACTAACTCTTTATTTCAAGAGTCCAAATCATCTTTGCACACACAGGACTTCCACCAAGTTCAACAGGAGCCACAGTGGGTGCAGCAATGATACCCAACTGGCATGAACACTGCTGGACAGAAAGTTTTGCAGTTTCATATAAATATTTACATCTGCCAGTGTGTACTGAATGCTCACGGACACCGAATGCAGTTTCTAATGCTGGGTATGCGTGTCCTTCATTCCACTTCACAGTGCAGCACCAAGCCCTTACGGTGTTTATAAAGAAGGCTTTGAGCGAGAGGAAGAATATATTTTCTATACATAAGCATCAGCTCATTTTCAAAGAGATTTAAGCTAAGAAGGCCTCCCTCACATTCAGATCTAGATCTAAAATGCATTGACAAGGGAGCTGCACTCACAGGAAGGAGACAAGCTGTTGGGAGCAACGCCCTGTACATGTACACACAGACAAACGCACACAGAAGCACACGGAAACGAAGACAATCTGCTTCAGAAATCCTACACCCAACCCAGGGTCAGGTTGCAGAGGTTGGGGTGTGTGTGGTGGAAGACCCAGTTCTGCCTGGCTCGCCGAGGACCTGCAGGGTTTCTCAGTGGAAGAGCACGGCAGCAAAGAGATCAATCCCTGAAAAGGGGCGCGTGCGGACGGTGACCGCACTCCCGTTTTCCAGCAGTATCTCTGAGTTTCCCTCTTGCCTGCCAGCTTTAAGCTTCAGAGAACAGGAGATAGGGATGTAGGTAGTCAGTTTAGATGGAGTCTCAGATGCAATTAGACACGACTGTCAGCACAACTCTGGGATGAGGAGACAGACGGTTCGGAACCCGCGCTCGCCTCCCGCGACACAGAGCGAGTACAAGGCTCAGGACACAAATCACATCACCTCGACACGTGCCAGTGTCCCACCACCGAGTGATTCAGCTGCTGGGGATGGAGGTGTAGGATAAAGCAATACATTATGACTAGCTACAAATGAGGAAAGAAAAACCTCTTCCCCCTCTTCTTCAGGAAACCCAGAATAAAACCCATCATCTTTAATCCCAGACAACTCACAACTCTCAAATTTTCCCCCATAGGCAAAAGATCACTGTATGACTGGGTTTTATTTCTTTTTCTTTTCCCCCCACCTTTTCATCTTACATTTGCTAACTCAAAATCCAAAGTCAGAAAAAATATATATATTTAGTCAGAAGTACGTCAGTTACATTTTATTAACCTACTCCAAGGGAAAAGCTCCAGGGATTCACCATACAAGTATAAAACCCCCTTCAAACACCTAGGGGTTACTATATTAACTTCATCCCAGCAGTCAATCAATGCAGTAAAAAAATTAAAATACTGAAAATGGATGCTTTTCCCCTCTTCCATGTGTCCAGTGATTGCTCCATTACAGCGTGATGAGGTCCACCAGGTTGCCTTTAGGAGGGGTCATGTTGTCTGGGAAGAAGTTGACTAATGTGTCAAAGAGCTGAGTTCTCTGGGCATACGTGTGGTCAACGTCTGAAAATCCTGGGGGAGAAAGGAAAGGGGAAAGCAAGTCAGTCCTCACAATCCCAAACACTCAGTTTAGCTATGGAGTTGTCCATTTGGGATAAATGTTAACAGTTTGCTACTTCTGCTCCCACTAACAAGGCTGCCAGCTTTCCGTCCCACTACTGTGAGCACATATACAGAGATCATGTCACCCCAAGTCGGCACTGCCATCAAAATGCCATAAAAAGTAATAAACAAATGCCTGACAAGCTCATTGACAGCCCTGAAGAAACAGGGGAAGCAGAAGTTCTCAGGGGATGGCTCTGATGTCCCAGAAAACAAAATCCGTGTAGCTATTTTTATTTGGTGCCTCATTTCTTCTGTCCTCAGGCTTTCTTCATTATCTCTGCCAAAACCAGAACTGCTCCTTCCATTGTTTGAAGTTTTCCTTGAGACAAGCTCTGCTGATAGCAGGAGTCCCAACTCAGAGATGATATTTACTCTCTGGACTTGCACCTGGCTGCATCTTGGCACAAGAGAGCTTTGCAAATCAGTTTCTGAAGTGCTGCCTCCCAACACGGCACAGTTTGGTTTGCATTGTTTATCCAAATCCTACACTAGAACCATCAACAAGAACAATGGGGTGGGCACACAACTATTTCCTCCACTTTGGATTACTTTAATTGCTGCTATCTCAAAGGAATGCTTTTTAATTGCGTGAACTCACTCTTCAGTTAATCAAAGTCAACCAAGTTAATAAAATCAAGGAGGACTGGGGCTTTTGTTTTATTTTCAGAGCACCTCTATCCTCCTATCTGTAAAGCCAAAATCTGGATGAAGTATTGTTACTTTAGTCAAAAATTAATCCATCTTTTAAAATGCTTAAAACTAGGGAAAAGTTTTTAGGGTTGTGAAGCACTGGCACAGGCTGCCCAGAGAAGCTGTAGATGTCCCATGCCTGAAAGTGTTCAAGTCCAGGCTGGATTGGGCTCGGAGCACCCTGGGATAGTGGAAGGTGTCCCTGCCCATGGCAGAGGGGGTTGGAATGAGATGATTTTTGAAGGTCTCTTCCAGCCCAAACCATTCTATGAGTCTATGAAAAATCCAACTTTTTTGAAACTCGGGTTTTCTTTCTTTGAGAAAAAAAAAAAAAAAAAAAAAGATCTTATAGAGTCAACTAGATGTCTTCCAAACCACAGGAACTCAGCAGAGCTTCCTCATCCAGCAGGGCAGAAGTGCAGTGGGCTTTCTCTTTCCCTCAATTTCTTGGATTGGGAATTTTACCTCCATCAAAACTGAACTCATCCATTCTCTTAACAAGAGCTCAGTGACTTGAGGACACCCCAGCACGACAAGGATGTAATTTATGCCTGTAACCCTCTCATACCTCACCCAGGATGGCTCTCTGAGATCTCTCAAAGAGTTAACTGGACAGAGCAGTGAAACAAATCATGGCTTTGGCTCAGCCCTCCTGTTTCCAGCCCTTCACGCCACTGTTTTCTTCGCTCTTGACACTCTGCCCAAAGAACTCGTTCTGCAGAGAACAGGGCGAACCAAACTACTCCAGGAATTGCAGTTATCACAGCAAACAGAGCCGTAGCCATGCTGTGAGATTCCAAAGTGACATGACAGGAGGTGCTTTATTCTGACCAAGGCTTCTGTTTACTTGGGTAACAGCGAAGGATCAGATGTAATAAGAGACACAAAATGATCCCAGGAGGCATTGGTTTAAAACCACTGATGTTGACAGATGTTTTAAATATGGGCTGGAGGCATTGGACACTGGTCATTATAAATAACTTCTCAAATGTCTGGGTAGTGGCACTTTGCATATTGAAAAGAGCCTGCAATGTTGATAGGAACTATAACATTTGATATAAAAACCAGTAGAAACTAAGAGTAATTATCAAAGGGAACATCATGTAACTCCTCTGACACACAATACTCACCAAGAGTCGTGAAATCCGAGCCAGACTTAAATAATGCTGAGGCAAGAAGCTGAAACTGCAGAAGAGGAGGTAAAGGGACAAAGAAAGAAAAAAGTGTTATTAACCACACAGGCAAAACCCCCAAAGGATTCATAGAAGTCCAAGTAGCTTTAAAGTTGCTGTGTTTTCTCTACACAACCCTCAGAACTCCTGTGCCATACACATGAATAACAGCAGCAGGCACTTTCACATGAGCACTACAATTTGTCACCTTGGCACAAGTCGGATGGTTTCTCCTAGAATTAGAGCAGTGTTGTTGCAATGAAAGGTAATTGTCTGAGAGCTCTAAAAACATCATTTTTTAACATACAATTTTTTGCCTCTTTGGCAGAAGGTGGAGTGCCTTCTACACAATAACATTCCCAGGGATTAACATGGTACAGGCTCAGCAGCCAGGGATCAGATGGCACAAAAACAGGGTAACTGCTGGAGTGAGCATGAACTTCTTGAACACAGAGAAAGCTCTGCCCAGAGAAGCTGTGGATGCCTCATTCCTGGAAGTGTTCAAGGCCAGATTGGATGGGGCCCTGAGCAACCTGATCTAGTGGGTGGCATCCCTGCCCATGGCAGGGGGTTTGGAACTCAATGATCCTTAAGGTCCCTTCCAACCCAAACCGTTCTACAATTCTAATGGCAACAACCTTTCTGAATTGCCAGAGATCTCATATCACAAATTGAAGGCAGTATCTTTTAAACTAAAAATAAAAATTCTTTGTTTGGGAACATCAAGACCATGAATAAAAATGTTTTAATTAACACATTCATGGTTTTATTCTCCCTCAATGTCTTGGTGATAGACAGTGACCACAGTGTCTTCCTCTGCCCCTGACTGCTGTGTTCAGATACCCAAGGAACAGCAAAGCTTAGTGCTTTGTCATGTTCCTGTAAAGAAAGAGTTGATTCCTTAAAGCCTTGGAATCTTGTGCCTCCTGCCTGTGTGTCTTTTTAGCACACAGCCTGAAGGAAAAAAGGGAGGAAAAAAACAGAAGAGAAGAAAATATGTTCAGGGAAGGAGTGGAAAGAACAGCCAGGCATTACATATCCATCCATTTAATTTCAATTTCAAGAAGAAATGGGAACACAGACAATTTGTAGGCATGTAGGAGTGGAGAAGGTGATGAGTAGCAGCCAACGTGAATTTGGCAACAACAAGTTGTAGCACATCAATCTGATTTCTCCTGTGAGGCAGAAGGGCCTACGGATGGGACTTGGCAATAGACCTTGTCCATTCTGACTTTCATAGGAATTCTAACACTTTTATATGATATTTAAAGCACATTGTCAAGGAGTCACTTAGATTAAGCCAACAGGGAAAGGCAAACAGGTCAAATAACTTTACTGTGGGTGGCCATCAATGGTTTGACATCAAAATGGAGCCTTGAATCAGGAGCGATTCATCTGTGCCCCAGGGTCAGCATCACTCGGGGTTTTCAGTGATAACCTGCTTGGCAGAACAGGGCAGGATCACCAGACCTTACACCACACTCAGACTGACTGCCAGCATGGAACAGACAGCCTTCCAACTGTTTTTCCACTTAATCCAAATTATAATGATGGATTGAGGTGCATTTCACCAGGGCCAAGTGCAAATCAACAGGAACAGGAAAAATCAGCAATACAAAACAGGTGCAGAGGCTCTGTGAAAATGCACTTAGGAGCTACAACAGATCAGTATCACCCTTTTATAAAACTGACAAATGCATGAAAAGGAGCAGAATCTTCAAATAAAATACTCTTGCTGTTATCAAGGTTTTGAAGTCTCCTCTACAATAAGGTGCCCATTTTGGGATGCCCTGTATCAATTAGCAACATATGAGGAATTAGAAAAAAAATTAAGTGGTCTGAAAACCAAGTTCTATGAAGAAATCTGCTCAAAGGAGGCTGCAGAGCCTCCACACAAAAATGGCCAAGGACAAAACTGCAGAAGGCTACTACAAAAAGTAGATGTACAAATAAGCACAAGAAGCTACAGAAACACTTCAGCAAGATCAGTTTCAATGTGACACCAAGGGACAAAACAGGTTAAAGTAAGGACTGCAGTGTGCTGGGGTAAGTTTGCATCTTTTGGAGAGGGTACGGTGGGAAGGTTTAGGGAGAGGTTAGAAAGCACAGGATTGAGAAACTGCAGAAGAGGGGGAAGGGGGTGTGGAGTGCCCTCCTGCGTGTGAGGAGCTACACAAAACCACTGCAATGCCACACGTGGATTCCACCGTGAGCCTCGTTTGTGAGAGCAGCTTGGCTTCCCTTCAGCACTGTACTTAAACAGCTGCCCAGCATAAATAGCTCCGAAAGTTCCAATAAAACCATGGCTAAATCCGCGCGGCTTCTGAGAGCAAATGCCACGGCCTGGCCATCCTTCCCTCCCACACAATTGCCCTGTGGGCTCGCTGCCAGCTGCCTGGTGGCACACAAAGATGGGATAAAGCCATGCCACGTGCTCGCAGGGCATGCCGTGCTCCCACAGCAATGCCCTGCTGCGAGCACAAAGCCACGCCGGGGCTCAGGTGCCTGACTGAGAGGCCACAGGAGCAGGGTTCAGCCAGGAACTCGCTGAACTGAGACCAAAAACCTGCTGAAAACAGCCTCTGCCAAGGATTCCAGCCTCATCTGCACCAGGCATGATGGATTTTCACAGCTATGAGTTTCTTTGCAGCTTTGTGGGGAAGGAGGATCTTGTTTCCCTCTCCGTTGATGGCACCGCACTTCAGTTAACCTTGAGGGCTGTTGTTTGTTTGGTTTGAAATTAAATTTGTGTATCAGCTCACACTTGAAAAGCACTTTCTGATGGAAAAGTCAAGCATGTGAGTTAAGAACATCAGTTAAGGACAGTGCTGAGCCCAAGCTGGCTCACTCTGCACTTGTATTACAACCCCAAACCCTGTACCGTTGTCCCATAAGATCCCTACTTTTTTCCCAAAGCATAGGACAATTACTGCTCAGTCAATACCAGGTCTCCTACAGACCATTCCCAGCAGATACCCAATGTACTATTTTCTTCACAAAGTTCAAGTTCTGCTCTAAATAAGGAATTAATTTCTTCATCGATTTTCTTATCTTATTAATTGTTATTGTAACAGATGGCACTTCAAATTCTGATTAATTTTGGGTCTATTTGAAACTAACAGAAATCTGATTTTTCAAAATATGTAGTGTTATGCAACAGCTTCTGAATTCACAGAAAAGTGAAGCCCTCAAGCAAATCACACCTCAGATCTCTCCCATCAGGCACCAGAATGAAACACCCAATTAATGACCATCTAGGAAAAACAATTTGCTTAATATCACACAGCAACTCTGTAATGGAGACAAGACCAGGATTCAATTATCCAGCAGAAGCATCCAACTGCTTTAATCACACCACCACCCATTTTCTTCTGACAATCCCTCTGGCTCACTGGCTTCATCCATCCCAAATTAAGCCTCCACTCAAAAGACAGCAGTTCTCTTTGTTACACAATTAACTTCTCTCTTGGAAATCCAACCTTCTGAACGGAGGCAGGGGTTCCTTGGAGACAAACAGATCTGGTTAACTAATAAAAGGTTATATACTTTGTCTAGTTTTATATATTTGCTGCACACCTCTGATTTTGCACAAATGAAATGGTTAAGGGGGAATGAGTAACTCCTGTTTGGGATACCTGGCAGGTTGTATGAATCAGACACAATTCTTCCTCCTCCTCCTCTGTAATGTCTGTGAGTGCTCAGATCACAGCATAAACCAGTTCCTCAGCTTTGACCAGTTCTCCAGGGCTGGTGACTCCCAGCACAGGCTCAAAGAAGCAAAGAGAGTCTCAAACCCTTTGAGGATAGAGCTGTGGCTGAAATTGGGAAGGCTGAATGCTGTTTTTCTAAAGGCTCCTTGGCCCCAAAGCCTCTGCTCCTGCGGCACTCAGCCTCTGAGGCTTTACAAAGAATCACAGCAGGACACAAAGAAGAGAAACAGGCTTTTCTTAGCTCCTTCCTAGAACTATTTTTCCCATTTGGGCTTCAATTTTCCCAGAAATATCAGTCTAATGCAGATTCAAACAATACTTTCAGGCCCCACTGGCTTTATCTGTCAAATTTATTAAAGACAAGGTCTTAAGAATGGAAAGTATGAAGCAGCCTTGAACAGGGGCCTCCAGCCTCGGTCTACAAGCAAGTCAGGCCTCAGATTAGCCTCCAGGTCCTTGCTCTTTCTTCTACCACGCTCCAAGAAAAACACACTGCGAGTTTTCCTTGCGCTTTTGTATCTGTTTTACAACAATCACGGGATTGAGCTTCATCAGTTGTTGAATCTCTGTGTAAAAAATCATCCTGTTCTCCCATACTTGGAAGGCACTGGACATTTTTTGTGTCATCTTGATTTTTTCTGCAACCCATTTAACAGCAGCAAAGCTCTGGGCATGATTACTGCAGTGTTCAAGGAGCATCTTTAGCTTTGAACATGAACTACTGATGCTTCTGTGCTTTAACAGCACCTGTTTTCCGGTGAGTACAAAATGTAGAATTCAATTTGATATTTATTTTGACTATCCTTTTATCTTTAAAAGCCTACAGTTGTAAACTACCGCCAAATTCACATCTGTGTGTGAAAGACAAGAACAGCCGTGCCAGCAGAAAATTTTACACCAAAAAATGACATTTTTATGCAACTTGAATCTGTTAAAAATTCCCCATTCTCTAGGGATCTACCCTCCTTTTCCCACAGTGTCAGGGCTATTAACCCACAGCCAGTAAGAAAGATCCATTGATTGGAAAACACTGAACTGACTGAGGAGATTTAAGTGATTTCAAGCAGAATCACAGTTAAAGAGAACTGGATCTGCATTTGTGGGCAGAGAAATTGCTGGCACACAGCCTGTGGCTACTAAACCAAGCACCCATGCAATACCTGCTATTTGCAGGCATCTACTTCATTTCAGAGTAACAAAAAAGGGAAATAAAAATACAGTCCTCTTAGCATCCCTAAAATTCACAGCAACAGAATGAAAATCTCGGGGTATGTTCCTACTATCAATCATTCATGCTACTTTAAACAAAATTGGTTACTAACGCCAAAGTAAGTTTCAAGAACAGTCTGTTTGTTTTCCTTGGCATCCAACTGCAAACAGCTGAACAGACTTGCCTAACTAAGTTAGGAGGAATTACTTCTATTACAAAGCAAGCAAGCCTCACCACAAGGGGAAATTCTGCTTGTAATGGTATATAACACCACCCAGATCTCAATCCATAAAACATGAAGCCATACAGGCCGGTCTCCAGAATTATTGCACGAAGTTGGGGATAAAACTATTCAGCTTGGTCCTTCCAGAATTTACCAGATGCCCTGGAAAGAGGGAAATCAGGCAGGAACTGATTCCCTAAAGTTCTGCCACACTAAGAAGCCTTACAGCATTCGATAGCTGCAGCCAATCCCATCTATGGCCTTTGATATTAATCAGGATACAAATCAAATAAAGGCAGGGTACGGAGGTGTCTGGGCTGAGAGACACAATCAAAGTGGTGCTTGAAATTCGATATGGAATCCAAACCGCCTGCGTCAGTCCTTTGGAAAGCACAGGAGCTATTTGAAGATGCGATGCCAGAGCAAAAAGCCAACTCGATGTGATAACCGGAAGGTAAATTGACGTCAACTGGAAATACACCCAGTCAGTACCAGCCCAGCAGCTGGCTCTGGGCCACAGCCCTGGCAGATCTGGCCCTGTGCAAAAAGCTGTGGAAGTTGAAGCTTTATGACCAGCACAATGAATAGTAATTAAAAAAAAAAAACAACAAAAAAAACCCCAACAAAACCCAAACAAAAAAAGCATCCCAGAAACTGTTAAATGATTTTTGGAGATGGCTGCAATGGAAGCTTTAATTCTGCTGAATGGTGTGTGTTGATCCCGACGGCCCAGCACGACAGACAGAAGCTATTGGATTTTATTTGGATCAGACATTAGGCCTGCAGAGAAAGAATCCACAATATATTCACTCAGCTGGATTGAGCTATCTAAGCTCATTCGCTGGATCATTAATGTCCAGAACACCAGTGTGCTCTTTGAAAGGGGTAAGTTTTTTTTTCAAACATTTTATTCTATTTCTATCTGGTATGATAAAGCTACTACATTACCCCAAAATCTCAGAGGAGCCCATACAGTCATGTAAATTCTCCATTCCTACAAGGTGGACAAGTTGAACACCACATCCTGAACTGGGAAAGGAAAATGCAGGATTTTAAAAGCTTTCCTGTGCCAGATGTGCCCAACGTGCAGCTTCTGCAGCAGTTCCTTCAGTCTGTGGGTGACAGGAGGCAGCAGAACTACGAGAGGAGCTTGCTCATCACACCACAGATGTTTTCTGCTCAGGGAATAATAAAAAGGCCCAGCCAGCCATTGGATGCAAGATCTCTTCAGGCTGAGAGAGACAGGCCACCAGCACACAGGTGAGACATGGAGAAAAAAGGAGATTGGAGAACACAGGACACATCTTCCAGGAGTGGGAGGGAGCAGAAGGAGAAAAGACAGCATCAGGATGGGGATTGTACGGTATGGGTTGGTACAGGCTCAAACAGGAAGAAGAAACCTTGAATTCTGTGCTCAGTTTTGGGCCACTCACAAGAAGAAAGATACTGAAGGGATGGAGCATGTCCAGAAAAGGGAATGGAGCTAGGGAAGGGTCTGGAGCCCCAGGAGAGGCTGAGGGAGCTGGGAAAGGGCTCAGCCTGGAGAAAAGGGGATCAGGGGGACCTTGTGGCTCTGCACAGCTCCTGACAGGAGGGGACAGCCGGGGGGGAGTCACTCCCAAGTAATAAAACATAGGACAAGAGGAAATGGCCTCAATTTAAGACTGGATATCAGGAAAATATTCACCAGAAAGGTTGTCCAGCTGTGGCACAGGCTGCCTGGGGAAGTGTAGTCCCCATCCCTGAGGGCATTTGAAGGCCATATAGAAGTGGCATCTGGGGACATGGTTTAGTGGTGGCCTTGGCAGTGCTGGGGAAATGGTTGGACCCCACGACCTTAAAAGTCTTTTCTAACCTAAATGACTCTATGGAAGTGTTACCACACTGGCAAGATGGCTCATATTGGACAATAAAATTAAAAATATCCTATCCTAAGAAAAGCAGGATCATCTGTTGCCTTTCCTACACTAGAAATGACTAGAAAGGATGTGAAACTACTTGAGATGGGACAATTTGAAACCATTTACAGAGAACACAGAGACACAGCACTTGAATGTTTTGTTGAATCAGATGTTTATAAAGGCTGACCAGAATTTATGACAGTTCCAAGATCCTGAGAAGAGTGAATTTTTTTCATAGTTCTAACCTGTGCACACACAAGAAGCATATTCTCCCCCAAGACCTTTCAGTGTCTGTATAATCTTTTCTTTAGCTAAAGTAGCAAGTTAAAGCCACCAGATTAAGTGATTTAATCCAGGGACTCAGCATGGAATAGAACTGCCCCTCCTCCTATCGAGATTTCATAAAAGGAACTGTCAAATCACTTCCCAAATCATTAAGGAAAGAAGACAGCAAGAAACACGGACTTTTCCTTATCTACCCATCAGGTGCTGAACGCTGGCACTTCTCAGCTGGCTGCCCCAAATTCCATGTGGAAATTAATGCCAGAGTCAAATCAAGCACCTTATCTGACACTTCGCGCTATCTCTTTAATCCGTTTTGTAAAGTGACACGCACTGCGGTACTGGAATCAAAACAGGAAATGGGAACAAATTCCTGGAATAAATAAAGAACATGCCTACTGGATAATATTCAAAAGGGAAAGGAAATAAGATTTTAAGACTAGCAAGCAATGTATATATATAAACCACTTCCAGAAATACTGATGGTCTTTGGAAAAACTTTCCCTCCCCAGAGATGTTGAATATTGAGAAGCCAAAAGGCAGCATGAGTAAGTTTCTACTCTCTTTCTACTGCACAACCAGCTACAGACTGGTGACATTTCAGAGTTTACATTTCAATTAACGCTCCCAAAATATACACCAGCACACTGGAATTAAAACAAAGGCTTAGTCTTCACTCCTAGGAGTACAAAAGCTATTTTATCTGGACCCGCAGTTGTGAAATGACTGTTTCCAAAAGAGTGTGAACTTAAGTGCAGAGAAATATATGATACAGCAAAGTGTCTGGCACCTGCAGAGCTTTTACAAACTGAATAAACCCAGGTTTAAGAGGCTCAAAACTTTCAATGAGAACACAGTTTAAATTTCTTTAGAACAAGGATCATTGATCCTCACCTCCTTTGTCTCCTCAGGGTCCGAGTGATCCACGGTTACATACAAATCATTCTGCAGGTACTTCAGTGCACTAAGAGGGTCAGTCTGAGCTTTCTCTTCAAACCTGCAGAGAAGAGACAGAAAACTTAAGCATGGCCATTTCCTTCAGGACTAAGTACTACTGGTTGAACAAAGAGCAAAACCCATCTAACAAAATCAGTATTTACAAAGAAAATCACCTTAATGGCAGCTGGGCCTGTATTTGCTGGAGTTTCAAGGCGGATTGAAACATGCAGGAGGGGTTTTTAGGGGTGTAAAGAAGTTAAAAGGCAATGTATTACATTCTTACTAAAAGTATTCAAAAGCATATGCACAGAAACTTCTTAATATATAAACATAAAATATTAAGTACAGCTTGTTTTCCACAAATTGAGTAACACCTCACAAGAGTAGCACAGTTCAGACACAGGCAAGCCTCGAGCCCTTCAGTCCCTGGGATATTAATAGCCCACCTTTGGGAAGAGCACAGCCCCATAAAAATCCTGTGCACCAACACCATTATTTCCTCATTTTCTTTTAATGAACAGGAACTGTAACTTCTGTGAATTCCCTCAAGAAGTGAACAGAGCCCTCAGGAAATGATTCTGGGCTCAGCATCCTCAGTGAGCAGAGCTACTTCCCTGCAGCACTGAGTTGGTTGCGTAAGCCTAGAAAGGATGAGGTTTAAAATCATCTTTTTCCTCCTCTCACCTATCCACCGAGTGTAGCATCACACTGCCATCTTCTCATATTGTTAATTTTTTATTCGGGTCATCTACCTGGCTATTTATACCACAGTGGACATGTGTAGCCTGAATTTTGCAACTGCCTGAAGATGTCATGGATTGAGCAGTGCAGGGAGCACAAAGACTTCATCAGTCACCTGATGGACCTGACAGTTCGGTAACTAAACACGTTCCAAACACTGACAGAGATTTTCTTAGATGACATCACCACGGTCCAGAGAGCTGAAGTGATTTAAGCAAGTGGAACCATGGCCACTTTGCTCTTTTCCACCTGCCCAGCTTGGCTGTGAGAAAGGGTTAGTCAACAGGTAACTCAAGTTAACTATTGAGAGACAGAATATGTGAATTCTAATTCAAGAAAAACAGGATTGCCTTGATCTTGTCAAGACAAGAGGGACAAGAATCTGTTTGAGGCCAGCACAGAAACCCTGAATCACCCACCAAGGACTGCCCATGCTCCAGAGAGAAAGGGGAAAAGTGCACTGTGATGAAGACTACAGATCTTCATCACGAGAAGACCCCCAGAGACCACCAGAACACACAGCAAATGCATGGCACACATACTAATGATATTAATGACCTCAGAGTAATGATTTGTATAACCACTTCCATCCCAGGGAATGTGATGAATATTCATGAGTGTCACCCATAATATTGTGTGTTGGCAGTGCCGGGTGTGTGTGTTTGGAGGAGTGAATCCCCACAGGCGGCGCTGAATAAAGCAAATCCCCACTGCTCTGACTGTGTCTCTGAAGGGGCTCTGGGCCTGCTTGGGGTGAATCAGCTCACTGGTACTGAACAAACTCATAGGAAAAACAGAACCCCAGCTGATGCTGTGGGTTTGCTGTGGATGCAAGGCCAGCAGCTGTTGTGGTACCCAGAGCTTGGGGGAGTGCGGGTAAAAGGCAGTCAGTGTCTCCACAGCAGCTCAGCTCCAGCCAGGCACCCATCCCACCATCCCTGGCTGCTCAGGTTTGCCTCCCCCACATGGACCCCAAAAATGGGAGCATGGTGTATAAACCCCAAACTTCTGCCTGATAACACACAGCAACATCTCCTTCCAGTGCAATTTAAGCAAGTAGAAACAAATAATCCCGAGCTGTCTCCGGAGGCTGCACAGCTGCATTTCCATACCACCACATCTGGCTTTAATAAGCCTCCCAGATAACTGGGCAAGGCCTTTATTCATTCTTGTAGGTATTCACATCTACTGTGTGGCTAATCTTAGTCTCACCCTGCCACAGTGGCTGTGAATTGAGTACAGCAATTTGCTTGCTGCCTCAGAAGTAAAATACCATCAGGAAAACCTGACCTTCCAACTCTTGGCAGAGCCTGATAACAAAGTATTCTCCCCCAGAATGCAGGGAGAGCTATTTACTGCCTTCAAATGATTTGCTGGGTCCTGAAAAGCTCACTCACTGCTGCAATTTCTTGACTAAGGCAACACCATAAGCTTGATTTTGAAAAGCTGTTGCCCTAAATAGCAAATATAAGGCAGCTCTGAAGCATCCGGAGTGCAAGAAGCACTGCAGTGTAGCTGAATTCTGCCTAAGTGAGCTCTTTCAGGAGTTTCTGAATGAGAAACTCTGATGACCTCACCACGGTTGAGTCTCAGATGTGCAAAGGCATCCAGCCCCCAGACTTCATTAGCATCCTTGCAGGCTGTTACTATCTCCAAGCACAGTGTTTCCAAAACATACTCCATTTCCTTGGGAGGTGACAGCACCAAAACACATGTTGATGAGCAGCAGAGTGAAAAGGGAATCTAAAAATTCCCCATGACTCCCCACACAATTACCAGATTTTGCTAGTTTTAGAGTAACATAGTCAAAATGAATCAAGTTAATTTTGTAGTTTAGCCCTGGCCCACTGATTTTTATTAAAATAATTAAAAGAAAAAAAAACTAAAAAAAAACCTGCAGACCATCATTTTATAGAATAGTTTCGTTTGGATAGGACCTGAAGATCATCTAGTTCCAACAAAATGACATTTCACAAAATGGTTTATGAGATATTTGAGTCTTAGAGACACTGGGAAAAGAAAATTGTAAACCACCTTTGTTTCTATACCTGTGCTTTCTGATGAGGTATTTGCAGTGTCTTAGCAGGTATTCCTTTGAAGGTCGACAGAGCTTCAGAGACCAGAAATCATCTAATCTCATCTTTGGAGAGCAGGATTTACCAGGATTCCCTCCAAATAAGTAATGAACCTAAGGAAATGAGAGGCAGATCAAAAAATTGATTGTTTGTGTAAATCCATTGAACAAAGACAATTTACTATGTCAGCAGCTTTGCAGAGGTTTATTCTGGTGGGAAAAACTCTGCTTTTTAGACAAGCTGTTCCGTCTTATTATTAGCCTCACTGTCCCCTTGGAGATGAAGAAAGTCCTCTTAAACCATTTACATTTTAAGATAATAAGAGTTGTGCTATTAGAACCTCTCTCTAGCAGATACCTGAGATATTTATAAATAAACACCCAAAATTCATGCAAACTCTTTCTTCAGAAAAAACCTGTGAGCATGATAAATCCTTAAGCATTAAGTAAGTGGGAAGTCCTAAAGATGCTCAAAGTGACAGCAAACCCAGTCCAGCAAAATCCAGACTTACAGAGAGAGGCAAATTTCCAGAGGAGTGGAAGTTCCACAAAAGAACTGTTTATTTCTTCACTATATTTTTCTTCCCATCATGTGGTAATTTCAGCCTCTGAACTGTTGATATTAAACATGCTACAAAGGACCTTCAAATACTGAAGTTTAACAAGTCCAACAGGCTACCTTTCCCCACGGCTTTAAAAATAATCACTCAAAACAATGTCTTCTGCATCCCACTGCTGTAGGCTCTCCTTATTTATATCAGAGGAGTTTAGAAAGGTCATTGGAACAGAGGTTTCTAAAAATAAGACTCTTCAAAACAAGCACATCAAACAGCTCTTCAGATAAAGCTGGGCAACGGCGATGATTTAGCAACCTTCAGAGTAACTCAGAAAATACTACTCTCAGTCTCATGGTACCTTACACTTAGAAGTGAAGGCAGAACAATATTTACTGTATCATTACAGTGAAGACAACGAGCAATGCAAATTCTCCTTACAGAATCTGCACCCATTCCTCCTTAAAATTCCCCTTATTGTCAAAGTTTTGGGCTAGGTGGGTTTCCCAAATTTGATTAACATTCCTACAGAATGCAAGACTAAGATATGTTTTTCTTTAACTCAGACTGTTTCAGACTAGGAGGAATTTTTAGAAAAATCCATTAAAAGTTCAGTAAGCGTGTCACAGTCATTTAAATTCATGAGTTAATGAATTTATGAACCTAATCTGTGGGTTTGTGTTTTATTGGTTAATATGCACAAAGCCCTAAGTTTACTGAGCTTTCACATACACTAAACCCAATTTTAAGTCTATTTAAGTCTGAATGCGTCCATTGGAGTCTGACAGTGGTAAAGAATGACAGCTGCTTCTGACATGTAGGGAAAATTCAGGCACCTCTGGTTCAGAGGATTCTTAACTGTGATTAATTCATTTAAATACACTTTTTCCTAGAAATGTTGTAACTATCTGTTCTCATTTAGCCACCAACAGGTGAGATTAAATCCCTGAGGATAACGAATGAAGCTTCATGTGTTCTGAAGTGTGAGAACAGTTCTCATGTTTACTTCATATTGACATAAAAGTAATTTAGCACCTTATTTCAAAATATGATCAGTTAAATGAGACTTACTCACCATATTAATCCAAACATTAACACTAAACTAAAAGCTGTATTTATTGTACCATCTTTGAGGAAACAATTACATCTTAACAGAAAAAAAAAATCACTTCATACCTTGTGCAACTCATCGTACACCAGCTGATGGGCAAACCTTGGGCAGGGCTCCTCTTCCTGAAGGCTTTTACCTGGATTCTCTTTTGCTGCTTGGTCATTCTTATAGACACAAGACCTGAAATTCAAAGCAGTTGAGTAATTATTTGTTGTACCTACAAGAAGTAGGAAAAGCTGTTGAAAGGCTGTAAGGTACAAATGATGTGAAACACCAAAGATTTTCTTACTTCTCCCTATGTTGTCCTCTATTATCCCATTCCATTCTTAGCTCTACAAAGAACCCAGCCAGCAATCAGAGGTCCCCTTGGCTGAAAAACAGTCCTCAAGCACAAGCCAAACAGGAAAAAATTCTAGGAAATTATTTGTTCTGAGCTTTGGGGGTATCTTTAGATGTTACATTATTTATCTGCAGAACTGTCAGCATGAAGTATTTATTATAGAAAAATCCATCTTGGACCCAGTAGAGCTTTAGGCCATGGATTACAGCAAAGGTGGTACTTCAGTCACTGATTTCCAAGCAGACTTAAGTTATAACTGAGAAGTCACTTTTAAAAAACAACATTCACACTTTCTGAAGTGATTGGCCCCACTTTAGAAGAGGCCTTGAACACAACAACTCCGCCAGCTCTGGAAAGGCACAGTGGCAATGAGCTACCAAGCACAGCTCAGTGAACAAAGCAGGAGATATTTTCTCAGAATATCAGACCCAGCACAGAGACTTCTCCATCACTGTTCCCATGCACCAGTGTTATCCAATTTCTAAGAACTAGAACCAGGTACACTGCTGTGAACAACTTACACTGGACTGAATTTGCTGCACTGGTGCTGAATCCTGGCCTTGAACCCTTCCTACAGGAAAAGCCTTTCCTAACTGCTCACTTCCCCTCATCCCCTCCACCTGGCTCCAATAAAGATGTTCACATGATTTCGCTCCCTCATTTGGATTATTGCCACGGTGCCTCTAAAGACAATGGGAAAAAGAGGTGCCTCGAGGGAACTCGACTGTCATCAACAACTTTCAACAATTCCATGGTTAACAGAGGTTACAGAGTTATCTCGGAGACAGGATTGCTTTCTAAAGCAAGTCAGTGTGGAAGTTAGAATTTAGGACTTACCAGCTGTTCCTCACAATGTCATAAATCCAGAAGGAATTCCTTACATTCTCTTCCCGCTTCTCCTTGTCTTTACTGAGCCCTGACAAGACATGGATTTCATTCAGCTCAGGATCAATGGTGGCCCTTTGAGTGAAACCTGTCATTGGAACTGAGAAAAGAAAATAAAAGTTACATGCTGGAAACAACAGAGGATGCAGGAAGGGATCCAAGCATCAGGCAAATGAGTTTCCCTCCCCTGCAATTCAGCAGATCATCATCCAGAGGCCAACTTCTTCCCTGCTTAAAGCCAAATCCAATGTAAATTCTCTTCTTCTCTGCCTATCCGTGACTCTCGGAAGCAAAAAAACCAAAAAACATTCTGAGAGCTCTCATTTCCTAGGGAAAGATATGGACAGAGCTATTTGGGAGACTACCAGCTCAGAAATGAGGATTAAACTGACTAACACAGAGCTAAATGACCAGATGACCCTTACAAATATGAATGGAGTGATTTTGTTATTATCTCATCTGTAAAAGGCAGCATTGATTCCAGAAAGCTTAATTGCAAAAGCTGGGAAACTCCAAAAAATTCAAGATGACCTCACGATTCTATAGCTCACAATCCTGCAGGACAAACATGTCAAAGGAGCTTTTTGTATCTTCTGAATAGTTGTGGTGCAATTACCAAACTATTCTGTCCCACCTTCAGATTTAGAAATATGGTGAAATCCTGCGGATTCCAACAGTTTTCATCATAATTCCCCGAAAAAAAGGTCAGCAAATTTGTTTGGCAGTCCTTTTTGTTTGTTGTATAATTCCCCGTTTCCTGTTTCCCTAGGCAACCATCCTTCCAAAATGTATTTGTGAAGGGCACGTGATCTTTGTTTACAGATGCTGTTTGTCTCTCTTCTCTTTCTGGGTCAGTTTACAAAGGCTGGTAAAGGTTCCTGGCCTTCGGTCAAGATTTTGGCATGAAAAATTCTCAGAACTCTTGTATTTTGTAAATTCTTCCTCGCAATTAACTGAATTGCACCCACGGCCTAGAAAATGAGGCCTAGGTTAATAAACCATTTAATATTGTGGTTGGGGAACACACAAAATGGTATTTTGGAAGCACATTCTCTAACTTGTTTCATTCTCATACTTCACTCCTTTCATTAGTTAGGCCAGGAAAGCAATAAACGAATTAAGAAATTCTAAGTAGAATTTGGTTTTCTACAATTTTAGCCCCTGCTGAAGAATTAAGCAACACTACAAAACCTAAGTATTTCTTAAAAAGAAAATGCTTAATTCTTATGGAAATTTAAATAGAAACTGGAATATATTTGGATAACTCATTCTCAGAGTCCCTTTGACAAAATCCTTCCTTATGGTTTTACAGGCGGAAGAGGCTTTGGAGCCCTCATCAGCATAAACCTGTCTAGTTTGACCTCCAATTTTGCCACAGAGTTTTAAAGGAAAATTAATATAGTTTAAAAGCAAATGGGTGCTAGAAAAGGGTAAAAAATCAGGGAGTAACACTGGCACAACAATGACAATACAACTTGTTTTACCTGCAAACCACAAAGAACTTGATTTTTAAACAAGACAAATGAGGACTGTGAAAGTCATCCCATAAGGAAATTGAGAGCAAAAAGGAAATTATAGACTAAAAATCGCTAATTTTTGAAAAGTACCGTGTAATGTGTTTGCTTGCATAGTCAGGGACTAAGTTGCTGACCCAAAAGGATTAAATTCGAGGCCTGTTTGAGACATTTCTGGCAGGAGAGCCATCTAAATTTGATCAGCAATGCTAATGCACATGGAAAATGTCTTTGCAACCCTATCTGCTGCTTTGAACATTGGAGACCATGCCGGGAATATTACAAAAAAAACAGCCCTGTGCAAATCTTCAGAGCACTAATACCTCATTGAAATGAAAATTATTATAATCATGAGGAAGATGGTTGCTCTATTACCATTGATACCCAAAGCATCTGAAACTTGTCTGTTGGAAGTCCCATCCCTCCTCCTGAAATGTTGTTAAATAAATGAATTTTGTATCTCGTTTATGCTCGCTTTCCTGAAGCTGAAATTATTATTTAAATAATGAAGGAGGGAAAAGCTGCCAAAGTTCAGCGCTGGTGGTTTTTTCCTCTTGATATTAAGAATAGAATTCATCTGCAGCAACTGCAATCAAACCGAGATTCAAGTCAAGCAATTTCAGGCTTCCCTCAGTTGTAAATCAATCTCTTCTTCAGACTGTTTGAAATGCAGAATGTCTAGAAAAGTATCAGAAATATAAATCCCTACATTTACTAAGGGCCTTAGACGAGGAGAAACTTATGTAAACTCTGTGACCTATCTAAGCAACTGTGTAGAAACTGTATTGAAGTAGTGCCTTAGGCCAGAAAAAGTTGACATCTGGTCTTTTGCAGAGGAGGACAAAATGAGAAAGTTGGATGTAGTATCATTAAAAAAAACTGAGTAACACAAATTTGATAAACAAGGGCCTGAAAATAAATAGGCAGTAAGACAAGATACTACACAGTGAGCAAGAGAATCTGTGATGTTTGAAACCCAACAGAAACATCAAAAAGATGATTTCCAAGGAAGTCTGAGCAGTGACAGAGCAAAAGGGCTCCATAAAAACCTCAGGACTGAAATACTTCCACTAGGGGGTAAGAGAGGTTCATCATCTGCAAGTGCAGCAGACTGGCAGGAAATGCTGGACAGAATTCAAACGAGAATTGTCGGAGTATTAGAGAGGGACAGAGGCTGGAAACGTCGGAAAAATACTTGTGATATTTAGGTAACAAAATGTGCGTTGGGAAGGAAATTTAATTCTGCATGGGCAACAAAACTGAACCTATAAAAATGGGTCTATAACAGTGACAATAATTGATTGCTTAGGATGTATCTTTTTTAGTTTTAGGACTTGGCAGGAAAAAGTCAAATAACAAGGGGTGAGAAGCAGAGCACTTCCAGATCTGCTATTTGCAATGTACTAGATCCAAGGGGGGAATGAAGTGGCAAGAAAAGCTCCACGGAAGTTCCCTCACTCCTGCTTCTTCTCAGAGGGATATAATATCAGCTTTGGAGCAAATCTCCACCAATTCCACACCTTTCAGGGCACCTCTTGGGTTGGCTCTGGGCAGCCAGCTCCAAGGTCAAAGCAGGAACTGAGGACTTAACCCAGGGTGTTTTGAACACTGGCCCATGGCTACTTAGGATTAACTTGGCTCCTATGACAATACATCACTTACTGAAGCTGTAGAGAGAAATCACTAAGCACAACACAATCCCAAAAAGTCTAGAAGATGGTGAATGTTTTTCCTGTGCTACTGCATGGTTTTTGCCCCTTAATTTAATTTACCAGCTCAGGGTAGAAGGGCAGTAACTAACTGAAAGTAAGAGGTCGGAACCCTTGCTCAGAAACTTAGTATTTTCATTCATTTTTATACGGCAAAAATTAAAAGCTCATGGCCTCAATATCTGAAAACAATATTCAGCCACACAGGCCTCCAGTTCGCAGCCAGTTCCATAAACAGGCAATAAATCCTGAGCAAGCTCTGAGGAGATGCTGCACAGCTCTGCACAGTGTAATTTCCATTTAAATACAACACAGAGAAAAAGCTTTTCTCCGAAAGTGACACCTAATCATGAAACAGCCACGTTCCCACTACCACAGTCCCTGCTTATAGGATTTTATGGGGTCACAGTGATCATTTCAGCCAGCTGAATACTTTTTGGCTCCTGTCTACAAACAGCTACAGTTGTTTCAAGCACAACCTTGGCTGCTGCCAGTATAGAAGCAAGGAATAGCTTTTACACAGATACAGAGCTTGCAAAGCAGGAAATTGAAGTTCACAGAATTCTAGGATGGTGTGGGTTGGAAGGGACCTTAAAGATGATGGTGTCACCCCCTGCCATGGCAGGGACACCTTCCACTGTCCCAGGCTGCTCCAAGCCCTGTCCAACCTGGCCTTGGACACTGCCAGGGATCCAGGGGCAGCCACAGCTTCTCTGGGCAACCTAAAGTCAAGTTTATGGTTTCACAGATGTGGCTCTCACAGTAGTAGACAGAACTTCGGAAATTAAATCTCACCTCTCAAGTCTGAGGTGATACTACAGGAAATTTTTCAACACGCTTTGAAGCGCAACAATGGTGAAACAATTATATAAATTTATAGTCTACAGATCATGTTGGAAGGATTCATGAAGGATAATTAAGGGAAGCAAACTCACTGACAGGGTTTTAGTGCCACCTGAGTTATGAAATCCTCAGAACATGTGACTGCCAATCCCAGTGCAAGCGATTCGCAAGGATCCTCCCTCCTTGTGATGTCTCGTGATTACAAAATTGGGAGAAAACTGCATCACGTGGACATTGCTGCTCACCAGAACCTGGCACCTCCCAGTGGATTAGTTTTTAAAAAGTGGTAGGTCTGCAAATTATTCCATGCCACTCCTTGCAGTTCCTATAAAGCGGAAGCAGCACCTCCCCCAGACTTTAATGGAGCAAGTCGTGGTGAGTGATAGCACCAGGCCAGCTGTTGACACAGCAAGATAATGATTATCCTCTTGGATTTTTCCTGATGAGACTGCATCTGGCAGTCTGCCAAGGAGCAGCTAAGGAGACCATCTGAACAGTTTGGTTGTCATGTTGACAAAGCAACAATCCAATGTCCAACGCTGGGTTCTCTCTGGGATTTTGGAAAAAGCAGATCAGTCAGTAAATCTGAATGGAATTCTGAGCTATGGCAGCTCTGCAGGGCATCTCTAGGATCTGGTGACTGTCTGCCCCCTCCTCACCTTCACAGGTAGAGGAAAGGATTCTGGGATAGGTTCAGAGAAGCACCTCACAAGATGAGAAGCACATAAGGTCCCTCACAAAACAAAATGCTTCTATGGCAAGGGATGTGCTGGCCACTGGCAAGACCTTACCTGAGCACAGGCAAAACGTGTCAGGTGTCACAAAGAGATGCTGAAAATGGGATATTCAGGCTGCCTGTCTGAGCTGGGTCCCAGCCATGCTGAGCTAGATGTACTATATTGTGATTCATGTTTTTCTGACTTTGCCTTGTTTCCTGGGCTGGGCTGTGGCGCCTCTGTCCGTGGTACTTACCCAGGAAATTCCCCATTCATCAGGTGCACAGTTCTGTATGTGAAATGAGCACCTGCCCAACAAGAGACCTGGGATCTTCACTGGTAGCTCAAAAACTATCTGTAAACTGCCCTTAAGAATCACTTCACCTTCACAAGGAGCCACAAGAACGTTTAAGGCTTGCTCACATTTGGCTTTGGAAGCTACTCGGTGCCAAGGGATCTAAGAGGATCTGCATCCTCTGGCAGAAGGAAACTCTCCCTCTGACCAAGAGCTCTGACACACCACCTAAGGCAGGGTCAGAGGGGATCTCACAGGAGCCTTGAGCACAAGTGCTCCCATGAGCTTCCTCAGCCCTGAAATGCCTGCCCACGATTAGTGATGGATTGTGCACTCAGACAGTCAGGAAAGCTCCCAGCCCACCCCCTGGGGACACTTGGGACAGGTGGCATCTTGACACCATCTGTATGCTTCAGATACACACTCTGCCATGTTTGTTGGGGGCTTTTTGTTGCTTGTGTGTTGTTTATGTGCTTTGTAAAGCCATTAAAGTATAAAACTGCTCAAAAAGTGTGTCCATCAACATAAACATTTTTGCCTCTCCTCCAACCACAGCCTCTATTCAATGGTACTAAAATTCCTCCAATTTGCACCTCTGTTGTCTTCCTTTACATCCAACACATCATCACAGTTGTGTGTCTGAATTTGCTAGAATTATGTCCTTTACTTAAAACTAAGAAAATATAAGTGATACTTATCACCCATTATTCTCGAACACACCAGCCATCCAAGGAGCTGCTTACAGGATCAACATCAGAGGCACAAACAACAGCAAAAAAACACTGAACAGCACAAATATCTCACCCAGAAGATGAGAGCAGCAAAACCAACATATCATTACCATGGTTTCATAGCATTGCAACAACTCTGTGTTACTGATAATCCTTATTATGCACTTCACTACTTTTTAAAAAATCGCCCTGTTCCACAAGATATTTAAGCAAATGCACAATTAAGTTCTTTTAGAAAGGGTAAAAATCAAAATAGCTCGACTAAGAATAGAACTGAATGCCACATGCGAGCCAGGAACAAAATGTAATCATGGGACTTTATAGGAACATTTAGGTCAGGCATCCTCAACTTGACTCATCACACTGAGCAGCTTAAAACTTCACAGCGACCAGGCAGGCAATCACTTTGTTCAGACAGATCAAAATGGTGTATCACTACCTAACAAGAGCACAATAAAGACTTGCTTTTTTTGGGTGAAAATAGTGCTGTCAACATTTGCTGTCTGAATGTAATAAGCATTTTGTTCTCTTCCTGTTAAAATGCAAATTATCCCAGTATTTTCTTTCAAAAGCAATGGAAACGTTCAAATCTGTTTGTTTACTTTCTACACACAGGAGAACAGTAAACCAAATAATCTACTCGTGAATTATTTCCAGTGAGTCATTTTCTTATTAAAAAAAAAAAACTTCTATTCACCACTTCAGGGCCTGTGGGAATGGGGAGAAGGGCTAAAAATTATAGTCTCATTTACTTCACTGAACCTTGCAGTTCACGTATGGAAAGCAGAGCTGTGTCTTCTCCACCTGGAAGACAAACTCTATATCTTTAAATCTGAGGTAGACAAAGGTGTCGTCTTAAAACCACATGTTTTCAAGCCTCTGGCTATAAAGACACGTAGCTTGAAAAGATCAAAATGGCAGAATGCTACCAATTTCCTGGGAAAAAAATAAATCAATTCTTTAAAAGCTCTAAGGACAACAAAGGGAGCGTGGGTGTGTGCATCAGGCAACGTGCACCTGAATAAAGGAGACTGTCAACAATATGAGCTGGTTCTTTCTTGGAAGCACTTGAGTAAATAAATGACTCCAGAGAATTAGAGCTTGGGTACTTTTCTCCTTTATTGGCATAACTAAATTAATGAGCAAACAATAACTCGTCACCATCAATAATTCACTTGAAAAGTTCAGCAAAATTGCTTGCAAAAAGTTAAGGCTGATCAAAAGAAGGAGGGCAGCCTAAATTTAAGATTAATTACCTTCCTGGGGTTTTTAGTAGCTGAAAGAAAACAAGATCGGGACTGAATATACATAATATGAGAAATACTCATAACTTCTGTCCCATAATAGTACACAGTGCAACTCCAATTTCAAATTCTGACTTGTAGGATGAAAATCAGGGTACTTGTAACAGGGAAATGATGTGCTTATACATGCAGAAATGCTTTTCAGGAAGAAAGGAACATTTTTCTCTGTCATTTGAGGAGAAAAGGCATGAAATCAGTTCTCTATGGTTATGTTACAGGCCTTCTGGGTGTTTTTAAAGACTTCTCTCATACAGAGCTACACAAGGAATATGTAGCTCCAGTGCTATGAACCACACAGAACTGAAGCCTTGCTCTCTCCACTTTTTTTGTCCCTTTCTGGTATTTATTACAAATATAAAAGGGCAACTGATTGGTCTCATCTTTCTGGTCAAAATAATTTCTGTCCCTCTACTCCAATTCTCCCTCTCTGAGTACCCCACCTGCCTTTCTGCAGATTATCTCTATTTTATGGTATTTTTCACTTAGTGAAAACTAGAAAAACAAAAATTGCTTTCCCCTTTCCAGGTTTAAAGACTTTTTTTCCAATTTTTTTTTGTCTTTGCTAGAATTTCAGAAGAGGCATTTTTAGTTCTTACTTTTCTGGTTTTTTGGTTTTTTTCTTTGAGGTGCTATGTGGTTTCATGCATCAATTATTTGTATTGTACTCAAGAAGGGGAGTGTCAAATGACAGAAAGGACAGAAGAGGTGGCATAAGTTTAACCTACATAGTGTGGAGTTTACCTGGGTAGGGAAGGTTAGTTAAGAATGCCAACCTGATCCCACAGGTTGAACCTGGCCTTTCACCTACATATTTCTCTTTTTACAGTATTTCATCTTTCACAGCATATTTCTCATTTGTAACAACAGAAAAA
The DNA here is from genome assembly GCA_036785705.1 of Acanthornis magna. Classification (NCBI taxonomy): domain Eukaryota; kingdom Metazoa; phylum Chordata; class Aves; order Passeriformes; family Acanthizidae; genus Acanthornis; species Acanthornis magna. The sequence continues at coordinate 440,431 of JAWUZG010000001.1, forward strand.
TGATTATGTAGTTATCCTCTTACCCATCCCTGAATCCTTCTTCGTGCCATCTGAGATAATGTCCACGTGGTCACTGTCCACATCATAACTGAAGAAGTCATTCAAATAAGTCTTTGATCTCTGGCCACCAAAAACATATAAACAGCGATTTTTCTGGAATGGAGGGGAGGAAAAAAGTCTTTACAAAGTTCAAGACAGTATGTTGGTCAACCGTGATCATTAACAGAAATATTTATCATAGAATCATAAATGGTTTGGGTTGGAAGGGACATTAAAGCCCACCCAGTTCCAATCCCCTTCCACTGTCCCAGGTTGCTCCAAGTCCCATCCAACCTGGCCTGGAACACTTCCAGGGATGGGACAGCCATTAATGAATCAAAGAGGAACACAGATGTCACTTCTAAGATTAAAATCACTGTACACAGGTAACTGCTGCAGCCCTGCCTCACCCAGTTTCAACTTCAGAACCTTAGAGCAGCAGCTCATCTTTCAAGTTTATTATTAAGGAATTAACAGGCCCCGTCTCTAAAACTCATCATAAATTCACTGTTGAAAACACAGCAGGAACAGAAGACAGACTGTAGGAGAAACCATCCAGGTACCAGCACATTACTAAATTCAGCGCAGGCAAATGGCAAGGAGCAAGCCAAGAATAACAGGTTTATTACTTCTTTCAAGTCTGCCAAGTGGAAAGTCCGTAAGAGGCAGATTATTTTTCTTTCAAATGGCTGAGAAAACAGAAAAGGACTTAAACTTCCACGACCTGTGCTTACAGAAACCAGTATTCTTACATTTACCATGGACATCTACTTGAAAGATCCTCAACTCCCTGTGCAGAATTTTGTGCAACAGTATGTTTTTCCACCAATTTTTAAAGAACCATTCAAAACAAACAAAAAAAAAAAAATTGAAATCTCTGAAAGCCTAGTATTCACTATAAAAATTCTGATATTTCACTTGAAAGGGCAAGAGAAATAAAATAATCAATATCTTCAAATTGGTGGGTTTTGAGTTGGTGGTATCAGTAAATACTTGAATGTCACAACATTAATTTTAATTCTCTTTAATTTTCTCCTCTGAAATAGACATATGGTTGATGAACACAACTGGAAATGCAACAGAAGGTGGTTTTAATAGCCAATATTAAGGAAAATGCTATAGACACAGCCCTCCCACCCCTCTGCTCCTCCATGAAGCTCTGGATGAAGTGTCACTAATGCCACCTCTGCCCAGCAGTTTGCAGCTGCTCATGACAACAAAAAGAAGGTGAATGCTCAGCACCGAGAGTTCTGAGGCCTGTGCCACGCAATGCACACCCAGAAAGTCCTGTTCCAGTAACTACACAGAGCATCTACCACATCAGAAGCTTCTAAATTGCTCTACTAACTTAAAAACACATTCTTAGGTCAAACTGAACCATAGCCTTTGGGTCTATTTACTACTATTCCATTAAAATCAACTCTTTTAAATTCATCTTGATTTTTACTTGAAATTTTATTTAGCTGGAGTCATGAAAGCTCCAACACTTGAATTAGCACCTTCTGCACTTACCAAGGCAGCATCAGAATGTCAGCAAACATCGAATTAACAGAGACAACACATCACTCAGGAGATTAAAGAGCTCAAAATTTGCAAGAAAAACCAAAACCAGATGTTCTCCTTAAAGTCAGACATCATAAATCAAAGTAGGGTGTGGATACTTACAGAATGGAACAACATGCAGTGTCCTATCCGGGACTGGATATCCTCGGGTCCAGCATTGCAGGAATCCTCCCTAAGAAGTTTCCACGTCTGGCACTGGCAGTCAAAAGCAAACAAACCACTGAACTGGGGCTCACTGGCTCTGCTGTCGTCCACACTGCCATTGCAGGTCAGAATTCGGCCTCCAAAGGTGTAGATCATGTGTTTTTCAGAATCCATACACATCTGCAAGAACCAGGGAAGCAGTTTTAAGCAGGCACAGTAAGACATGAAGAGTCTGCAAGCAATGCCTACTAAGCTAAGACAGTGCTCTGCACATCTCCTGAGCCTCCAACAAACAGGAAAGGACACATATCTTCATGGTTGTCAGGTCTGAATATCATTCAAGAAATCTAAACCACAAGTCTAATTTCTATATGCAAAAGAAAAGACTAAATGTACGCTTCATCACCTAAAAAACCTGCTGATTTCAGGGAAAAGTACTTGAGTGTTTTTCATAAGGATTAGTAGGGTTCTTTCCATAGATCCATAGATTCCATAGAAAAGATCCATGGGGATCTTTTCAAGCTACGTCTTTAGAGCCAGAAAATTAACAGAGTATCACTTTTGACAATGGTTGTGCAAGGAAAAAAATCAAAATCACTGCTAATTCACTGCCTACCACTCAACTGATGCAAAAATCAGCCTGTGATTTGTTACTGAAATTCCATCCCCAGCACACATGTACTGTTACCCCCATTACTGGAACACAAAGTAGGGGCACAATCCAGGCAAAGATTCTTCACGGGAGTACAGCAGAAATATGTTTAATCCCCAAACTGAGGCTATGGCACTCAAGAGAAGCATTGCAGCACAAATCAAACCAAACCAAACTCGTTGACTCCAGGTGATGTTTTCAGAGGGTTACAAAACACCAGAGGAGGGGAAAAAAAAGCAAACCAACAAACAGACAAGATTACAGTAAGATAGAGATGCTACTCAGCAAAGCCTACACAAAACACTTCTGGTGCAGCACATTTTTGAAGGTTAAATAAAAACTGCTACCGCAGTAGGTGCTGAGGGAGAGAAGAGGAAGAGTTGCAGATTGACAGAATTCAGTGAGGCCCTTCTTCCCTAAGAGACAGCACATGGAGAAAAGGAATCATTTCAAGAGGCAAACAAGGTACCCAGAGTAGCCTTGCCAGCTGACAATTTCCTTGTGCCTCTTCCCCAACACCTGGGAGACTGGCACTGGTTATTAATAGAACAGAAGGACTGATTGGCTTTTGTTCTGCAGACATGGCGTATCTTTAATTTTCGGTGTCAGCAGAAAGGCACATTGTGCTGGCAAACAACAGCTTTGGTTACAAAACAGCCAGTACCAATAAAAGCAGGTCTTGGGCTGCTTTAAAAATGAGTCCTGATGTGCTGTTTCTTGGCAATGCTTCATAAAAAAAATCAATTGAGAACAAAATACCTTTTTCAAGTTGACAAAAGACACCGAACACAACATAAGTAAAGAAGTTTTCAATTTGAACACGTGGACAGATGTGACTTTTTAAAGGATTAGCAGCCATTCCTCTAAGGTGTTTCACCTCTACAAAGCAAGCACATTCTACACTTTTTAAAGGTAACCAATTTGGAAAGAATCCTGCTCCTGTGTTGGCCTCGTTCCAGCAGCTTGCTTGGAGAATTCTTTCAAAAGTACCATACACAGCTTTGCAAGTTGCTCCCCAAGGCCCTCTGGGCAAGCAGATCTGCAAATCCAGCTCAAGGAGACTGATTAAAACCAGATGAACTGTGGTTTGAGCTTTAATAAAACGTGTCTTAATAAAATGCATTTGTTTGCAAAGGTTTTTATGATTCTTCTGACTCGGTTTGATTAGAACACCAGCAGCCAGTGGCGTTGAGCAGCTATGCCATTAGGATTTAACTGAGTGCTCACACCCTCCTCATCCCTGCTCTGTTACCTAGTACAGCACCTCCAAATCACATCAAAACTGACTTTTAAACATTGAAAACCTGTACTAGAAGGATGAGTGCGGCTGACCTGATGATCAAACACCAGCTTGGGGCCTCCATCTGCTGCGGTGTCCTCGCTCAGCAACATCCAGGTGTTGGTGTCGATGTCGTAGCGATAGAAGTCACTTTTCAGGGACTTGCTGTTCCTCACGGAGGAATCCAGGTACCGCCCCAGGGTGTAGATCTGCCGTCGCTGGATGTCAATGCACATCTTGTGACAGGACCTGGCACTGGGACCACTCTGAGAAAGGAAAGGACCACAAAAATAAAGAGGATAATGGATTTAATATTGCTCCAGGTAGGTCACTAAAGGAAAGCAAGTGTTAGCAGCGACTGGAAATCCTTGGGGAATTCAGGAAAGTCTGCTTGTAATCAGATACAGGATTAATATATAAGTAACGACAAGAGCACATCCCATAACTTCTGTCCTTTAGAAAGACAGCAGCAAGAACCTTAATGGATTTGTCACAACAAACTTAAAATTTGAACCTTTTTTGTCAGATTCCTTAGAAAACAGACAGTTTCTCCCAGAAGTGATTCTCAGAGGCGTGTGAAAACTACTTGATCTTTTAAAATAACAGAAGTCGATGCACATGAGAGGCAAATTAAGATGTCACAGCCTATAAATAACTACACAGGAAGAAGATTAAGAAGAGCTCTATTACAAGAGCCTCTGTTTTATTAATAGGCTGTTTTCTAACAGACCATAAGCAGACACTCCCCCAAGCAATCATATCCCATAATGGCTCTGGGAAGGTAACAAAAGCACTCCCTGTCCTTCACAAATAGATATGGCCCTCCCAGCCTCCATCTGAAAGAAAGTTTCCCACGGTAATCAAAACTGCCCTGAGTTATGATCTTCAAGAGAAACACACAGAGTGCCCCATGACAAATTATTATGGGCTTAATCCATCCAGGAGTGCTGAAGTTAAATCATGGAGTAATTTATTCAATGACATTATGATATGATGATATCCTGGGCAGTTTCCTTTCAGCTTCCCAAATCTCATTTTAAGGGCTTTCATACACTATTTCTTGAAGCATGAGAGTGATATTCTGGTACTCCAAAACACCAGAATTCCAAGGTTTGCAAAGCCTTATGTGCCAAATATCAGACAAAAGGACAACACGGCATTGTGAGTGTAGATCAGTTCTATAGTTTATTTTGACTCGGCTGGGTGACACGACACAGTGAATGGCTTCCCAATGCCAGAGGGCAGGTCTAAATTAGATATTCTTCCTTGTGAGGGTGGTGAGGCCCTAGCACAGGTTGTCCAGAGAAGCTGTGGCTGCCCCTGGATCACTGGAAGTGTCCAAGGTCAGGCTGGATGGAACTTGGAACTGTATGATCTCTAAGGTCCCTTCCAACCCAAACCAAAAAAATCTATTAAACACTATTGGAAAATAAAGATTAGGCAAGTAGGCAAAGACGTAGCAAATCACTGAAATCATTATTGAAGATTTGTAGTTAAAGAAGAGTAGATACACCACACCAAACAATCAGCACAGTATTTGCTCCATGTCCTCCCAAGTACTGCCTTAAGAAAAAATATTCATAACTCCACCATTTCACTGCAATTCTACTGAAATTTAAGTACACTAATGGAATGCACATCTCTAAATTGGATAAAACAAGAAAGGAAGCATTACATCTTTGTTGTCAGAAGCCTTGACTATTCACGTTACAGAATTCAATTTCTTGATTAAGCAATGGTTCCAGGAAACAGTTTACAGTAACTCAAAAGACCATGTGAAGAGGTGAACTGAATTGTTCATGTTTTGTAAATATGAAGCATTATGTCGGCAATGATTACAGCTTTGAGGATTAGTTACTTCATGGTAATTAAGATAATTTTCTTTTTTGGAAAAAAAAAAGTACTGATAGCAGTGAAATATTAGCATAAAATCCTGAAATGCAGCAAAAGCTCATTGATTGCCTTTGGTCACATGGAAGAAGATGACACAGAAGGCAACAACATAATTTAATTTGTTCCTAGAAAATACAAAAACAGCATCTTGCAGAAGACCCTGTTCCAAACACACAGGGGAGTTCCTTTCCATAAGAAACACCACAAAGGCTGCCCCTGACTCACAAATAAATCACCCCAGTGTGCAAAGTCCATCCCAAGCCCTGGAGCTGGGACACTGCAGGATATGGCACCAGGCCCCTGCCATCGAGCACATATTTGCCTTGGCACAGCTGCCCTGTGGGTGAGATGTGAGGACCCACCTGTGCTTTCTGAGCCTCCACTCTGGCAGGTAACTGCAATTTTTTAATTGGACTGGACAATTTAAGAATCATCCCCCACTTCCTCACCTTTATGTGGACTGAAGCAAATCCTCCCGAACTTGTTCAAATAATTATCTTTGGTACTTCCAAGAGTAAATCTCCAATTTAGCAATTTCCAGACCTGCCTTGCCATGAGCTACATCATCAGCCAAAATTTGTGTGAGCACAGACACAAGGCTGAAACACTTCACAACTCAATACCCATTTCAAGCCTTTTGCATCAACAACACAGCTGCTACACTAAATATACAACAAACAAATTTTCAAAGAGTATTTTAAAATGAGAAAATAATTCAGGAAAAGTATCTTTTTTTCTTCAATTACATCCTGGCCACATCTGATTTTTTAAAGAGCTCTTAAGGTCTTAACTTTAGCATTTCATCTCTACAGACACAGAATCTACATCACCTCAGGTTCACTCAAGAACTTCAGCTCCACCAAGTTGCAGAGCCTGCCATAGCATGAACTATCTCTTGTCATACAGAAAACTTCATCCAATTTGAAATCTGTTCTCAAAGAAAACTGGAGTTCTGCCTGCACACCACTCACAAGATCACATGGAACCTGCCAAAAGTTTCCTCCTTAGCCTCCATGTTTACCAAGATGAGTAAATAACTCCATTAACAATGGTACATGCTGGTTTGATATTTGAGGCAGAATAGGGGAAAGGTCTAAATCTGTGTTCACTTCTGAGTTCAGCTTGACCACAACAGTTCTCGCAGTTCATATGTACTTCAAAGCGGGACACAAAGTCCATTTACACGGACACGACAAATGAGTAAAACACTTTAAGGCACATGTGATGAATCAAGTGTCCGTGGGTGGCTGTGAATGTTCATCCAAAGCCGTGTGCTCCATGTGCTTCCAACAGCAGCCTGTTGTTCACACAAAGAACACGCTGCCACAACTCATCACGGGCACAGTAAATTCAAACAGGAAAGTTTGTTGATTCCACAAGCGTTCAAAGAATTTGACCCTTTAAAAGAACAAGTGGGAAAAACTGACCATGATAGAGACGACTCTAATCCAAGGTTGAAGAGATCAAGCGTGGCCAGAGGGCAAAAGAACAACCTTTTGTCCCTCTGCCAGGATGTAGGCTGGTCATGATCCACGAGTTAACATCCCAAGATGAGGGGATCTTACCAGAGATCTCTATACCCTTCTTCTGACTCAAGCCTTCTCACCAAGTCACAGTTTTGACCAGTTGCTTCTGTGGTTATCTGAACTCATAACAAAGCTGTGCAAGACCCCTCAACCCTGGAAGCATTCGAGGCCAGGCTGGATGGGACCCTCAACAACCTGGCCTAGTGAAAACTGCCCTTGTCCATGGCAGGGGGGCGAAACTAGAGGGGGGTTCTTTAAACTCCCTCCCAACCTAAACCACTCCGTGACTATGATCAAGTACTTTACATCTGGTTTCTTTTAATTTGTTACAAATGGAATCCATATTTTTGAGGATGAAGCTTCATGACCTGATGGACTGAAGTAGCAGAGGTGTTACTTCCCAGAGCACATCTTCCATAAAACAAACTCCAAAAGTCACCTCCAGCAACAGCACCCAAACGACTCGAACAAACAGCGACTCTGGGGACTCCTTCCAATTCTCATCAGGAAGCTCCTGGCACACACTCTGCAGAAACCACACGTGAAAGGGGCTCGTGACTGGGCTAAGTCCTTATTCAGATGGCAAGCAGTGTGTCAGGCTGCTTTGGCCAGCGCCTCAGCTGCTGCCAAGGCTCTGATGGCAAGGGGAAAGCATTAGCATATCACATTTCTAACCTACAGGACACCAAACAATACCAAAAATTGCTAAGCACGGGCACTGTTGGGTTTGTGTGGAACTCAATAAGTTCCTGCACAGAGCCAGGACTGACCTGAACAAAGTGGCTCCGTGCCACCCAGCCCCACCACAGAATCAGCACAGCACAATAACAGCTAAAACAGATTAAACAGCATGTGCAAGGCCCTGTTTGGAAGTGCTACAAAATACCAAGCTTTATGCCCAGCTCTGTGACTCTTCCTCAAACAGGTCGGTGTTGACACAACTCCTCTGGTCTCTACAACACAGATAATGCCCTGGTGAGGGTGGGATGGTGGGGAAAGGAACAGGGTCTGTATGGCCAGGAGCACTTAAGACAGGCTTTCAATCCTTTAAGCACCTAGGGCCAAATAGGATTTTTAGGTTTCGTCAGCGCTACACGAAATTCAATTGTGCAACGCCAAGTGAATACACAGTATACTTTATGAAAAGCCTTCTCAACATGCTAAGCCACTTTATAAAATCTAATTAGAGCTTTCTTCATTTAACTTGCAAATGCTGAAAGCAATTATCCCACTTAAGGACTAACTTACAAAACGTTTTCAAAAAGCAACACAACAGCACCGAGAGACAACACCGCCTCCTGAGAATAATTGATTTGTTCCTATACAGGGGAGAAAGGATTGGGACTCAACTCCTTAGGGTAGGGTCTGCTCAAATGACTATTTATGCCAGAATCAGCATGCATCATCTTAGCAACAGCGTCCTGGCATGCTCCACTAAGGCACAAACATGATAGCTTTCATTTTTTGGTTTGTTTTTAAATAAATGCCCTATGAACCTCCTTTAATGTGAACATGACCACAGGAAGCCGGTTCCACTGCCCATCCCAAACAAAAACTGGGGGAGCTTGGCTTCTTCTGGTTATCATAACCTTTTGCAAATAAAGGGGTTTCAGTTGCAAGAAAAATCTGTTTTATTCAGGCCAATCCAGATGAAAAACCTCAGGAGCAAGCCTGGATCCTGTTCAAGAGTCAGGGAAATAAAAACAAAGAACAGCTGACTAATTCTCCGTTCTTGGTCCTGTAAAAGACTGAGTGGAATGTGAACACTGCCTCCAGTATGAAGTTCAAAAATAAGCGTCATGAGGTAAATGCTCTTGTCCTAAAGCAAACTAGGACGAGGACATAAAAAGACACAAACAACCTACTTTGTTTCCAGTCCTGAGAGCAGCCTGTCAGGCAACAAATAGACCCTCATGCCTACACACAACTGCAGAGATTAATTGCTCTCATTTCCCAGTTTCAGAGTATAATTCATTTTTTCCTCAACCCACCCCCCCCACAAAAAGGGAAAGTTTGCCACAAACTTGAAAATGAAAGGAAACTCATATTATTCTTGGCATTAATTCAAGTCCATGTGCTTTAAGATTAGAGCTTGTTAGTGCTTTATCAGTGCCAGTCTACAGCTAATGCACTCCCAAAATGTTTAAAACGAGCTGTAGCAAAGATTTGCTTTCCTCCAGATGAGCACTAAATTCAGCAAGAGAAACAACTGCAGCCATACAACAAAATAAAACACTTTCATCCCATACAAGTTACTCACAGAAGGCATTTTAAGTTTCTCATAACCTAAAGGTACCAGAAATATAAGAAAATAACTTAATCTATTGATTTTTTTCATGGTAGCATGGAGGATTTATATGACCCATCAGCCCAAAACACAAAATAGAAGCTGGGAGCTGATGCACTGCTCCTATCACCCATGAAATCACTGATGATGTGCCAGGAGCACCAAATCAGCTGAGGGAGGAGGGTCCTGCACATTAGGTCACAAAGAGGAGCATCATGCCGTGCTCATGGCCAGAGCAGCCCAGCACGGGCACACAGCAGCACTCAGAGCCACCTGTAAGGGTTTCTTCAGCATGAAAGACCCTCCCTTAAACAGCACATCCCGATTTTCTACGCTGTGTGATGGCAGAAATCAGTGTCACCCATGTCATTTGATGTCCAAGACTTGACAGCTCCAGCACCAGATTAAAAACCTCTGGATGCCACATGGGGTAGATGCAGCAAAGGACTGAATGTTTGCAGGAGCATAAAATGGGAGTTTAGCTCAAAAAAAAGTATTTTGGATGCTCAGTGTACACTCCATTCATTAAATTACTCTCCAAATAATCCCTGGAAGTGTTCAAGGCCAGGGTGGACAGGGCTTGGAGCAACCTGGTCTAGTGGAAGGTGTCCCTGCCCATGGCAGGGGTTTGGGATGGGACTAAATGATCTTTAAGGTCCCTTCCAACCTTTAACATTTCGTGATTCTTGCCGCAATTTATAAAAATAACAGACACTCCAACTGAATTTTAAGGCTTTTTTACCACTTACTAAGAATACTTTTTGAGAACATGCAAGTTCATCAACCACAGAATGGCTTTGGTTGGAAGGGATCTTAAAGCTCATCCAGTGCCACCCCTGCCATGGCAGGGACACCTTCCACTGTCCCAGGCTGCTCCAAGCCCTGTCCAGCCTGGCCTTGGACACTGCAGGGATCCAGGGGCAGCCACAGCTTCTCCAGAAAACTGTTACATATAAATTAAATATGTTCTGTCAATAAATATTTTGGGAATCCTAATAAACAGACCAGAATCTGGCAAAGAGTCATGACGCTGAAAACTCCTCAGGACCAGTACTGGAAATCCATGAATTTACACAATTTTTCACACAAGAGAGCTCAATGACTTATGACAAATATTAGGTTTGGATATCAAAAAGTTATCATTAACTATTAATAAGTCCAGGCACAGCCAAGACAGGGAAGGCACCCTCGGTCAGGCAGTTGACACAGAATTTGAGCTATGGCTAATCTGCTTACTGGTGCCCTCCTGCAGCAATGCCACGGGATAGATTTACCAGCAAAGTCCTTTCTGGGCATCTGACTCAGACATGATGGAGCAGATTAAAGTCAGAGGCAGATTTTAGCACACAGTTTTGTGTGTACATCTCTTCAAGGCGGGAAAACAATAAAATTAAACAAGATGAAGCTATATTTTTCCCCTTTCCTAAAAGCGCACTCACATTTGGGACAGTCCTAATTTCTCACTGTTGATACTGTGCGGCCTTGAGCTGAGCCTTCCACAAAGAGACTTTCCCTGCTTAAATCAGAATTAAAAAATAAATGGCCTGATGTTCTATTTTTGAAAGACAGTTCAATGAGCTTATAAGTCAAATGATCAGGCTCAGAGATCATACGACACTATCCTTATGACAGCAGCGGGCTGGATTTGATGACCCTTGACAGCCCAACCCTTCCCGTCTGACACGAACTCGACTCCAAGTTTTTGCTCCATCCTTCAGGGATCAGCACAGGTTTATCACAGCACAGACTGAGTGCAGCACGTGAACACTGCTATGAAAACAAGTAGATAATGTTCTGGTCCCAAGACATTATTATTTACCAGCCTCCCTGTCAGCCTGCTTGCAGAAATAACTACTTTGAGAGTATTTTCATAAAGGAATGAATTAGTACTCAATCTTCTGGCTCCTGATGTGCCCTGATCAAGGAACCTTTAGAGACCAAGTGTACCTCAGAGATGAACTTTCCAAAGCACCAACATTTTGCTTTGACAGCTGTGCTGCCTGAGTTTACCTACAGTGCAGAAAGAGCTTTGGCAGCCAATGTCAGAGGAAGTGCCAGTGCAGGAGCCACATTCCTGCATCTTCTGCGCTCTCTGCTCTCACACCAAGGCATCATCAAGGCCTTTCAGCAATGCACAGCACCATGGATCTCATGTTGCAGTAAACCAAGATATCTCACAAGCCAGTGAAAAGGGGGAAAAGTTCCCACATCTGCAAGCACGCAAATAGTAGGAAATAATTTGTGGCCGCTCAGCACTTAAAAGGAGGTCATAAAAAAGATGGAGGGGGGCTTTTTACACAGGCAGATAGTGATAGGACAAGGCAGAACAGTTTTAAAATAAAAGAGGAGGCATTTACATCAGCTGTTAGGAGGAAATTCTCTACTCAGGAGGGTGGGGAGGCCCTGGCACAGGTGCCCAGGGAAGCTGTGGCTGTCCCTGGATCCCTGGCAGTGTTCAAGGCCAGGCTGGACAGGGCTTGGAGCAGCCTGGGATAGTGGAAAGTGTCCCCAGCTGTGGCAAGGATTGGAATGACTTGATCTTTAAGGGCCCTTCCAACCCAAACCATTCTGTAATTCTTTCATTTATGTGAAGGAAGTTGCAGGAATGCATATGAAGGTCTTGTGTAGGCTTTAGTTTACAGTCAAAAATAAAAGTCATCCGACCTTTGTGATTCAGCTTACAAATGCAAACAAGAGAAGTACTGAAGGAATATCCCAGTACAAGGTGACCTTGCAGCAAAAGGACATCAATTCTGTGCTATTTCCAACAAAAGGCACAATTCACCTGCAAAGTGTTGCTCACGCTGGTGAAATATGAAAAAAATTATAACTTCATAAATTTTATGAAGTAAATTATCAGTTTGTTCCACATCCACTGCTCAGCTTTGCTTTCAGCAACACTGATGAAATGTAACAGATGACCCACCAGAGAACCAGAGCTTTCACCAGCTCTGAGATGGGCCCTCAGGACAACATCCCTCGTGTGCCGAATTTAACTAACCCCATTAACAATTGCAGGATGTTGAATGAGGTCATTTTTGCATGCATCACAAGTTCACGCTGTCCTCTCGTTACCAGTAACAATGGCCAGCGAAGGTCCAGCCAAGAGAGATTTTTCCATAGACACAAACTCCTCGGCTGAGCTACAGCCCCACTTGCAGATCAGAAGGCTGAAAAAATTTAACTGGTTCCTTATAAACTGTTTAGCCACAAAGGTGAGGATGCAGCAAGGCTACACTTTTAGAAGTTGATTTTTTTTTTTTTTTGGTAGTTAATTGTCCTTGAAATGCCAGTGACAGACAAACACAAAGTTCTAAGTCTAAATTCTTTGACAGCACAGGTTCTCAGATGTTTCTGAGCAAGTGAAGACTGTTTTGAACAGGTGACAAAAGAGCAGTTTGCACCCAAAGGTGCTAGCAAGTTGTAAAAGTGGTTGTTTAATTTCCCAAAGTCCAGTATCAATAACATCTCCATCACATGCATGCCCTGGAAAATTCATGGATTAAGTCCTATTAAACACACTAAGCTCTTTCAGGTAGATCTGAACTCAACACATCAGTGCACCACCCATGCTGCCAAAAATTCTCTTGAGACACTCCTGAAAGCTCAATTCCTAATTACTTCCAAAACCCAGTAGCTGAAATACTTTAGTAGCAAGGTCCACAAAAACTACATTTTCAAGCATGTAATTATCCAGACAATTTAGCTACAGATTTGTCTATGATACTACTTGAGGCTGCTTCCCCCAAGGTACCACCTTGGGATAACTGATATTTCTTTAGGGATTTCTGTATTTGTACAGATTGAGAAATGTTAATGTAACAAAAGTCTCTCAGCGTAGCTGAAATAAGACATTACTCCCAAGGCAAAGTTGACTGGTGTGTGAAACTACTTTCACTCACTGGCAAAAGAATAAGTTTTCCTCCTACCTTCCACCTCTACATATTCTCCTATTTCTTTAAAATCCTTTTTTAAAAAAAATCCTTTCAGTGTGAAATGCTGGGGTCCTGGCATTCCAGCTGGCTCATCTCATAGGTGCATATTTCTGTGTCTTGAAAAGCCAAAAGGATATAAATCAGAATTCCTTGTACCAGTATCAACCTCTTCAGTAAATCTTTACCTGAAATCCTATAATGTCATTTTCCCTCGAGATGCATCCACAGCCACCCAACAATGACCGTACACTGCCTCATCTACAATTTACATGGAATTGCAAAATGCATTAGGATGATGCAATAATGTCCTAATAAAGCCATGTAAGTAAAATAAAGTTCCATTCCAGACCAGAGATCAGAGCATTAAACTCATCATAAACTGCAGTTGAAGTAGTGATTTTTATTGGAACATAAATGCCACAAATCAACTCTGCCTGATGCATTACTTCAAGGACTAAAAGTAGTTTTACTTTGCGACTGAAAGCTTTATGATGACTTGGAAATTCAGTATAACCTAAAGACTGGCACGCACAAGCTCCAGGGCTGCCAGGGCTGTGCAGCCTCCAGAACATCGGGCACAAGGCATTTATTTAATGTTCCTTTCTCCACGAGACTGACTTGAACAGCAGTGTGTGGAGGAAAGGGACCCTCCACACATTCAAACATCTGCTGTGAGGAATAACTGAAGTTTGGCTGGTTTTCTGGGCTCTTTTTCATGCTCGAAGCAAGAAATACAAGCACCAAGTGAGGGAACTGAATAACTTAGAGACCCAGAGCTGCTTTCAAATATGGATGATATTTTCCTTAAAAAAATGTCAAAGTTAAAAAAAAGACAAATAAACCAGGGTTAAGAGGACAGAACTCTCGAGGCACACAAGGCAGCATAAGCACATAAGTTAGCTTGAAAAGCTGCAAACCTTTTCCAAAAAGTTTATTTTAAAATAAATTATTTTTAAAAGCTGAGGTGCTACTCCCTCAACAGGGTCTTTTTGCTTTAGGCTGCCTAAGTGGAAATCACTGGGGATGTCAGTCAGGCATATGTGAAAGTCTCTCTCTAACATTCTGGTGAAAGAATACTGGCTTAGAACATTTTAAGCCATTATGCTACTGAACAGGGAGGAAAAGAAACCATTAGCCTGTGATATTTGGGATCAGCCTAGGATACTTTTCATTTGGTTCACTCCAGCATCTGCCGTCTTTGTCCCTACTTTTGTAGGCATTTGCACTATTTAGGAAGTTGGCTCCGAGGTACGTCTGCAGTATCCAAGTTTCTTTCAGGGACAGCTGCCTTCTCCCTATGTGCTTTTGTGGCACCAGGCATCTCGTACAACTGAGCATCTGTACAACTGGAACTGCTCAGCAGTAGGACATGGCACACTCAGTGTATTAGATCTCAAGTCCGTAAACATCACAATATTTGAAACAAAAAGCCCCTCAAGTTACTTGAAGTGTCTTCCAAACTGTATCACCATCTGTGGGAAGAAGTCAATATTTGAGACTAGTTCAATTCCTACACTTAAAACAGCACAGGGTAAAAGCTTTACATTGATAAGCTCATGTACTGCTGCATCAAACCCCAAAAATCAGTCAGAGGTGACACAAATGCTTACAAAAATGCTTCTGTGGCAATATGACACTGAAAGCTTTGGCTAAATTCATCCATGTCAACAAATATAAAGAAATGCATGCAGAGACTGGAGAAAATTTAACTGGAAATACAATAGCAGCTGAAATTCCCCCTGGCTCTCACCATTAGGAGATCTTTCTACACTTGTCAGCTTTTACTTTCAGCATCCTGGAAAAGCACTTGGTGTTCACAGCAAACTGTCACCTCACAATACACCCATTTTCTACATCATTTTGAACCTACTGAACAGGAGGCACTTGTTGACCTACACTTTCCTTCATTGTGAGGAAAGACTTATCCTCTCGAGCAGTTACACCATGACGAGACCTTCACTTCTACCTTTGGCAAGAAAACACTTCAAAAATTTTTGAGAGAAACATAGAGTCACCTAAACCTAACCCATTTACACAATTTCCACGTCCTTCACAGAGCTGATTTGTGAGCAGGGCTTTCCTCTGGAGAAGCCAGAATGAGGATGAGTCAATGTATTTTACAAGAAGCACCACAGAAGGTACCAAGCAGAGCAGTGACACTGCTTGAAGGGAGAATCCCCCATCTCTTGTCTCTAGGAAATGCTAAAACAAGGTACGGGAATACCAGTGACACACAAAATATGCCAACTGTCACACTACTTCAGTCTCATTTATTTAATCTCCAGAGGTACCAACATCCCTCAGCATTTTGATCCTATCTCAAAATCCCCATGACTATCAATTTACACCAAATGATGTCTTTTCTACACTTAAAACTGTCCTCCTGCACTGAATTTCACTAAATTGCCCTTCAAAAGAGAAAGCTGCTGCTTAGAAACTAGAAATATTAGACATCAAACACACACATTAAGTTTCTCTATTAACTGACATTGGTTTAGAATACAAATGTCCAAGGAATGACAAGGTTTGTTTTTTTAAAACTATTTATTTCCTAATCCTGAAGAGGTCTGTTGATCTACAGCCACTAGAAAGCCTGAAGACAACAGCATTTGTCAGAACATTCCACTTGATTCAGGCTAAAAACTCTTCAAAGGCTCTTAAATGAAATATATTTTGGCTGTGCCCGGTGCCAGCTAATTCACAGAGCTATCACACTCCAGAGATGGAAGCTGTGGGTAAGCTCAGAGGTCCTGAGCTGCTCCATGGAGCATCTCCCTGGAAGGCCAGAGGATCCAGGACGAGGATTTGACAAGGACAGCAGTGGACCCATACTCTGAAAGGATGGTGGGGTCTGTTTGTCCATCAGCAGTGGTGGTGCGTTCACCAGCAGGGCCTCCAGATCCTCTTTTTCAGGCTGGGAGAGATCAGCTACTCCAGTAGAGCCCTGAGCATTCTGTCCACACACTGGAGCATGTCCAGGGAAGAGAATGGAGCTGGGAAGGGGCTGGAGCCCCAGGAGAGGCTGAGGGAGCTGGGAAAGGGCTCAGCCTGGAGAAAAGGAGATCGGGGGACTTTGTGGCTCTGCACAGCTCCTGACAGGAGGGGACAGCTGGGGGGGTTGGGTTGTGCTCCCAGGGAACAGGGACGGGAGGAGAGGAAATGGCCTCAAGTTACACCGGGGAAGCTCTAGGTTGGATATTTGGAAAAATTTCTTCACTGAAAGGGCTGTCCATGTCTGGCACAGCTGCCCAGGGCAGGGGTGCAGTCCCCATCCCCGGAGGGATTTAAAAGCTGTGCAGATGTGACACTTGGGGACATGGGTCAGTGGTGCTGGGCACTGCTGGGGGAATGGCTGGAGTTGATGATCTTGGAGGGATTTTCCAACCTAAACTATTCAATGACTCTATGAAGGACTATGGAAAATCAGCTTTAGTGGTCTAATTGTTAAAAAAGACAAAGGAACTTCAGGTGACAAAGAGACACCTCACTGGAAAACTCTGAAAAACAGGAGCAAAAGAGTTCACTAAAAAGGTCTCACAACCTTTTCCTAATGCACTACAACAGAAGCATTACTGTGCATTATCCCTACAATAACACTAGACAGGATGCAACTTCCACCATATTTCACTCTTGTCCAAGTTTAATTACTGAGTGGCTAATTTAACCACTGCCACTGATTAATTAGAATAAAAAAGCCAGAAGCAGAACCAGCACAATACAACAAAACAACAAGATTAAGCTCTACTGGAATCTACTCTGAATATTTTTTAAAATTCCATGTCAACAGACATTTCCTTTTTGCAAATTGTTTGTGAACAGTTGATATCCCTATTAGAGAAACATCTGGAGTCTTTGTTTTTGAATTTATTTCTCCACATTTGAGATTGACCTTTTCATTTCTAAATCAGGTTTCATCCAGATCTCTTTGGGAAAAAAAAAAACCACAACCTACTGCTGGTTTCCAAGTACAGCAGCTGCCAGTTCACTGTACCTCTGAAAGTCACCAAAACCCCAGACTGCAGTTCAGGAGGTCTCCTGAACATTGCTGAATGTATCACAGAATCATGGAATGGTTTGGGTTGGAAGAGACCTTAAAGATCATCTTGTTGCAATTCCTGCCATGTAAGGACACCTTCCACTGTCCCAGGCTGCTCCAAGCCCTGTCCATCCTGGCCTGGGACACTTCCAGGGATCCAGGGACAGACACAGCTTCTCTGGGCACCTCTGCCAGGGCTTCCTCACCCTCCCAGCCAGGAATTCCTTCCCAAGATCCCATCTGGCCCTGCCCTCTGGCAGTGGGACGTCATTCCCTGTGTCCTGTCCCTCCATTCCTTGTCCCAAGTCCCTCTCCAGCTCCCCCGGAGCCCCTAAAGGCCCTGGGCGGGGCTCTGAGGTCTCCCCAAAGCCTTCTCTCCTCCAGGTGAGCACCCCCAGCTCTCCCAGCCTGGCTCCAGAGCTCCACATCACCAAGACCTGTCGAGCTTCTCCTCCACCAACACCCCAAGTCTTCCTCCTCCTCCTCAGGGCTGCTCTTGGATCCACTCTCAGCTTGGCCTCTGCTCTTGGAATTGCCCCAGTCCATGTGCAGAACCTTGCACTTGGCCCTGCTGAACTCCACCAGGCTCACAGTGGCCCCACCTCTCTCAAGTTTGTCACAGAGAGTCCTTCCAGAATTCTTTTTCTAAAGCCAACCACATTTCTCCACTTTTCTCCATTAAGTATATCTCTTCAAAATTCCTCACACATTCAAGTAGTACCCACTTCTTAAAAATTCCTGTATCTTCCATCCTCTCCCCTCCTGACCCTTCCCATCTTCCATTTGAATATCCTGAACTTCCATTACACTCTGTTACCTTTTTTCCCTCCAAAACCCCTTTATAATCATTTAATCACATCAACTCACAACTCTTCTACTGTGTCTCCTGCACAGCCCTCCTTCTGTGCATCCCTCCATCCTCCCATCCCACTCTTACCCTGCTGGAGTCAGGCATGAGGAACCTGAAAACATCCCAGCCAGCCCTCCAAAGCTTTACAGAAACTGAACTGGGTCTGGTGAGACCCCACCAAGAAAGGAAATGAATACCTTAAACACCAGACTGACCCACACTGGTTTGTGCAGGAAGAAAATACAGTAGTCCCTTTTTGACTAAACAGTACATAAATGTAACAATTTTACCTCTCCACAGCTCTGGTATGACAGAAACCAGAGTATCACAGTTTTGTTATTGCCCATTTTATAAAGGATGTTACAATCAGTAAGTACATGACACAGAGATTTGAAGGCTACAGGAAATGCCTGTGAGATTTTATTTTTTTTTTTTTTTTTTCAGCTCAGGCTATTTGTCCTACTTGATTACAACCTCTAAAAACCTGTGCTATTAAAAAAATGAGAATATTAAAATGTTATTTAATCTGGTAAGGAAGCTCACAAAATTAGCCGTGACAAGAAACTGGGAAAATACAAATGATAAACAAGACATTTTTATACCATTTTCACATAGCTGAGAAAATCAACTCCTGAATTTGTCAAAAAGTGGTGGGACCTCAAACTTTTCATACCTTCAAGAAGAGGTTGCATGAATTCTCTTCTGACAAACAAGTAATGAACTCAAAACACAAGAGCCACACGGAATTTGAAGATTTCACAGCGTACAGTGAAACGAGCAACACAAGGCAAAGGTCTTGGACTTTTTTTTGTTTCCTCCTATAACCCAAGCTACATTCATTTCAGGTTTCATACGTCAAATTCTGAGCAGAACAGGCCAAGGAAAATGGTTCAGATGAATTCCACGAAAGCTCTCGGGGTTGTGTAGCCCTTGGCAGTAACCCCTGTCCTCTAGATTTCCATCTGGTAGTTGTCCATTTCTACTCATTTTTGACAGAAGCTAAAACAATAAACAATTTGTTTCTGAAGCTCAAACACCAGGACCGGGTCTGAAATGTTCATTAGCAAGTTCTTGGAACCTTCCAGTGGGAGGTGTCCCTGCCCATGGCAGCAGGGCTGGAACTGGATGATCTTTAAGGTCCCTTCCAACCCAAAACATTCTGTGATTCTGTGATAAGTCTGGTTGTTCAGTCACACAGAATTATTTAACTCGTGCTCTACTCGCTGAGCTGATTTTTGGCCGATCATTTCTGCTTTTGAGAAATAAACCTTTCCCCTCCAGGAATCTTAACACTTCAAAGTAAACTCCAGCTCACATTTTCCCCACATAAGCATTTGAAAAGTCTTCAGAACTTGAAGGTCTGAACTGTGTGGCTCTCAGCTCATGCTGCACTTTAACACAAGTACTTTAGAAGGGGCATTTTTGTGGGCAACAATTGATGTATTTTTAAAAATAAGGATGTTTGCAGAACTTACCTCTTTCTCGGTATCCCTGGATATACAGGTCCACTGGTTTTCCTTCACACTGTATGCCCAGAAGTCAGCCAGATCCTGAGTTCCATCCCAGCCACCAAACAAATAAACAGTTTCTATTAAACAGGAAAAAAAGAGTTAATTTTATTTTAAAAAGACTATGTGTTTAAACAAGCTAATACCTCCAAAACATCTGTGGCAGACAGACAAACTATCAAAAGAGAAATTTAAACTCCTTTTTACTTAAAACACCACTCCTCTTTGAATGGAACGAGTCATCAAGACAAAAATGTGGTTTGGTTTAGTAATGGAAGATTTTAGAATTGATAGACAGCCAATTCTCAAAGAGTCATTTTCTATTTCTACATTTACATAAGAGGCAATCAAACCCACAGCCTTCTGATTAAAATTCCAGACAGACAAATGAACAATATTTAACATTTTGGATCCTGTGCATGTAGTCTATCAATGACATCTCAGCCTGTGCCCTGTTTGGTGCAAAATTCATACATCAACAAGATTTCTGAGACAGGAGCAGCAAAGTTTTTTTGTTCATCCTTTAGATAGAAAAAATTACTTCAACTACAAAATCCTTTTCAAGGGAAATATCTTGCATAAAGTAACTTACCTGATGCCACAAAAGTCAGTGAGTAGAAGAGTTACACATTTAAGTCAGTGTTTCAGGGCTGTCACCTCAAACCCACAACTGCTCTGTGTACAGCAAGTTCTAAGGCTTCCCAGACTCACTGATAAAACCAGATGAAGCCTTTGAAGAGGGGAAGCATTTAAGAAAGGAGTTTCTGTTCTGCCATGGAGAGATAACCAAACTGCTCCGATTATAGAAACAGCACTATCTGGTCTCAAATGCTAAAAATACTTCATTTTTAGACTGCATTAAAACACAACACAAAGCCAAGTCCAAGAAGAACAAGCTCCTCAAGATTTGCAGAGCTTTGAAAAACTCCTTTAAAATCCACAAACCACTTCTATTATGGAGGTAATGGCCAATTTTTAATCCAACGCCAATTAAAGAGCAGAGTTAGAGCGCGACTATAAAATGGAACCAGTCCCTGACCCTTACCTACCATGAGGATAGTGGTCATCACCATGGAAAGGTTACCCTGGTTCATTAACTTTAATTACCCTTCCTCCTGGACTCAGGGCTCCCAGTGTTCCCTGCAAAGAGCAGGTCCCTTTGTGCGCATAAATTCTCACAGCTCACAAAACCCACATTACCACAACAGCTTCATTGATAGCCGAGAAAAATAAAAGATTTGGCACCAGCTAAAAATCCTACTGGGGCCTTGCCAAAATGTCAGGCCTGCCTGGAAAGGCTTTGTTGGCTCACATGAAATTTAATAGCAAACCTGAATGACTCCGATGAAAACTCAGATTTTGGAAGTTACCTAAGCCAGGCTGAGAGAATTAAAAGTGAGCACTGAGAGAGGAGCAGGAGCACCCAGCTGGTGCTGAGCATCCCCAGAATGACACTGGGAACACAAGTGGACATGGACTCTGTGCCAGACCCATTTTTCATCATGAACTAAAACTGGAGCTCACGTGAAAGAAAGGCTCCATCACTATCTAGACCCAACGACCACCATTTTTTAGTTTTATGCCTTACTGCAGAACTATATATGCACATTTTAGAGGAAGATTCCATGTTTTAAAAGCAATATTTTGTAATGCATAAATGCATCTGTTGCTGGTAATGTCAAGTAAATAATTTTTTACAGTTCTCCTAAAATCTGTAATTGTTTTCCCATGGTATAAAGAAAAAAATAGTTGTTTGGTGGTTTGGGGGATTGTTCTTGTTCGGTTGGGTTTGAGTTTGATTGTTTTTGTTTGGTTGGGTTTGAGTTTTCTGGGTATTTTTAAGGTTTTTTGAGTCAAGCTTCACTCCATTTCCCAACCAGTATCACTGCTTGTATTCTAGCCGTTAATTCAGATTTTATGGGAGAGTTATTTTTTCACCCTGCACGCAGAGATCCAACCAGAACTGTTATCAAAGGACAATATTCAAAGAAGAGGACAGAGGCCACAAACCCCAGGCAGCAGAAGTGGGGCAGCTCGAGGGGGGCCCAGCAGTCTCACACCAATATAACTCTGGTAGCACTGGGGAGCTCCAGGAGGAAAGGATCCTCCCTCTGCATCCAAGCAATACAGAGCACAGCAAAATTGATGCTGCTTTATTAAAGCAAGTCTCTATTCTGCTTTAGGGACAGAGCAGGAGAATTTTCAAACCTACCTGCAAGGCACCAAGGAAAAAAAAAAAAACCATGAAAGTAATTATATTTACCCAAAGCTTTTACCAGCTACGTTTAGGAAGTCAAATTTCTCCTCCAGCATCCTCAGCTTATTTCCTCTACATTTATTTCTGAATACAAATTCAACACTTTGAATTAAATATGTTCTGTGAGTATTTCTAAACTGCTTGCTCAGTCGAAATTTTTCTGTAGTGTCTGAGTTCTTTTCTTCCCTTACTCTCTGGATGATCAAAAGGTGCCAGAGAAGTCCTCAAATTAGAGAATTTACATTCCCAACAATCAACGTATTTCCTGTCACTCTCCTTAATTTCTATTTTTCAGAAAAGCAGCAAAGCAACCTTCTGCAACCCATTAAATATCTAAATTCCTGGGGTGGTTTCAGTCCAGGTTCACACACATTCTCAAGGACAGTTTTCTAACTGCTGTTAACTCCATCTTCTCCATGTAGTGAAATCCTTGGTGGGTTTCCTCAATGAATACATTCCAATCCTGGTGACATATTTAACTACATTCTTTGGTGTCGTGGTCTGAGCCTGGCCAAATGCCAGGTGGTATTTCCATGTCTCTGCTAGAACAGTTCTCCGCGGAATATGAAAGAATCATGGATCTACAGCACCTCCGCAAAGTCATCTGTTCCATCAGTCATTCCCCAAGCCCCTCGCAGGAGGGCTGACTTCAGCCCAAGGAATCAGGGAATTATTCACTTACACTTACCAAGGATGGACATTTCAGACTGAATCCCTACTGCAATGACTGATTATGTTCAGTACAATTTTTTCCCTGAATATCTAACAGGATTTTCCCTTCCTGTCCTTAATCCCATCCCTCTGCACCCCCCAAAATGAGCCTGGCCATCTCCATACTCTCACCAGTAGCTGAAGACAGCTCTAGGATCCTCTCATGAACCTTTTTTCTACCAGAAAACAAAAACTAGACGAACACAAACAGCTCCCTAAGCATCCCCTCACACATCACGTGCTCCAGCCCTGACCACCTTGGTCCGTTCAGTTTGACACAATCCTTATGGTCCCAGAGAGCCCAAAGAGGGCACAGCACTCCACATGTGACCCCAAAAACCAAAGAGAGGAAGATCACCCTCCCCTCACCCTGCCGGCCACGCTTGTGCTGATCCAGCCCAGCAGGAGAGGTTGGTCTTTGATGCCACAAGGACACGTGGCTGATGCACATTCTCCTTCCAGCGCCCTGCAAACCCTTCCATGCAGCCAGTCCCCAGCCTGTCCTCCTGCACAGCTGTCACATGCCAGGGTCAGGATCAGAACCTCTCAGTGCTCTCCTGCAGCCCCTCAGGGTCCCCTGGATTCACAGTCCCAGCCCCCAATTCATCAGCCACTGCACTCCCAGTCAGGTGCCAGCCCAATCCTGCTGGGGCTGCACTGGAGCATCAGTGTCGCAGAACTATGAAGGATCCCTCTGAGAAATAAAAAACCAATCAAGGTGTAAGATCTCTCAAAAGCCTTCTATGAAAGGATGTCACTTCCCCATGCAGCAGCCACACCTTTAGTCATGTGCCAGCAGCACTGTCCACTTTGTGAGGAGCATTTAAGAGCACAAATATAAAATCAGCCTTAAATCTTCTTGCACTGTCACACCCCTTGGTTTCTGAGCCACAGTTCAGCTGGGTAGAAGTTGGCTGGATACAAGGGCTTTTTTTCAGGATAGGCATACAGTCTTCCTCTCAAATGTGAAAGCACCATGAAGTTGAGTAACCTCCAGGATTCAGCAGCTGTTTGTGTTTCAGAGCTTAGAAGCCATCTGTGTTTTGTTTCTGAGATCCCTTCATCCTGTACACAAGTCCTGTCTTTAAATATCTTATGGATAGCAGTGTTTTCCTCAGGCAAAACAGCATCCTTCATGTCTGCTGCTCTCTCTTCATCTTTTTCATCTTTCCATGCTGCTTTTGAACCAGCCTTGTCATTTCTGTTGTGCTGCCCACGTATATGATGGGCACACTGGGCCCACTGCTCTGAATCTCCCTCTGTTCCCAACCTACAGATTTGTCCTCATTTATCTAATGGAAGGAAGCAAACAGAATTCCTTCTGACGAAAGGAAAAGCAAAATGATGTACAACCAAAATTACAGCGCAGTTGCACTTCAGTGAGAGAACAGAGGCATCACATCAATAAGGACCATTTCACTAATGCTTTCCCTCAAAAAAACTGTTTCGCTTGCCAAAGAGAAGAGAAATGGAGACAGATAAAAAGTCATCCTGGTTGCTTTGCTGTTATTTCTAAAACAGACTCACTGGAAAACTTCAGAAGGTTTCAACTTACTGAACTAAAAGATTAACATTTAAGAAAGCCTGACATAACACAAAAGATCCTTTTTTTAAATAGAATGATTTTTACATGGTCTATATTTCTACTGTTATTTCTACTGTGTCTATGTTTCTATTGTTAATTTCTATTGTTATTTCTGTTGTTACATGGCTTTATGGACTGCACTGTCATTCACCATATCTGCCCTGTAAGAGCAGAAAAGAGATCAATTCCGCCTTGCCTATGGAATTATAAACATAATCTCCAAAACACAGCACACATACTTTTCTTAAATACCAACATTACTCCTTAAAACTTGCTTTTGGCAATTCACTTACCCATTCCCTCTTTCTCCCAGAACAAGCACTGGAATTTTGAAACATGTGCCATATCTGACCCATAAGGAGGCTTGGGAGGGCAGAGTCAAAGTGCTGTTAATAAAGAAGCAGTGCCAGCTGCTGACACCCTCATCCAAAACTGCATTAGGGCTCAATTCCCTGGAAACACAGTTCTACACATAAGCCTGTGTGTTACTGCTCCGATGTTTCCCCAGGGCCTATATAAACAGCTTCTCATGTCCGACATTCAGCACACAACACTGTGTTCTTGTGGAGTTTTGGGGTTGTTTGGGGGTAATTTTGTTCTAATCTATGTACCTGGGTTGCAACTACTCAGATACTTCCTCTTCCTTGTATAAAAGCTGAGAGAACTCTCCAGCCTCCCACTTGGAGAGCTGCATGAGAAATGCATCTTGCAGGGACAAGCAGGAATAACAGGAGTTTTGTTTTCATTTGCAGCCTAAAGCCTTAAAGTACCTAACAGTGGTTTCAGCTCTAACTGTGAATTTCTCTTAGTTTACGTTTCTGCATATGTATTCCAAATCCAACTTCCTAATTTTGCCATCCAGAGTCATTCCAGCCTGAGTGCTAATGTGATTAAAAGCATGGAGGACATTGTGAGAATCACTAACTCCCCATTTCTATTTTTTTTCTTTTTTAATACAGGAAGAGGTCAGGCTGCATTCTCAGTTCTGCATCTCACAATGACTACAATTTCATTTCAAACTGCTTTAAGAGTTTTCCAAAGCACCAAGAACTCTCAGTCAGCTGTTGCAGGTATTAAGGAGTATCAGATGAAAACAAACTCCAGCACAAGCTACTGGCTGCCAGCAGAGATGCCAGAATTGCTCTTTCAGTTACTTTCAGCCCACTCTAAGTGAAAGATGAACCCTGCTAAAGGCAGTTTAGACTAAGTTAATCCATGTTCTACCTGAAACTGATAAACAGTCTCAGCGACTCCATTCATTATCAGCAACTTAAGATCTAGCTCAGCTACTAACCAACCCATATCCTCTATCCTAACACCAGCATGTGCATCCAGCAGGCTCAGTGATAGTAAATTAAAATTATTTTTCTAGTCAATAATAATTGGTTAAAATTTCCTTGAGGTTAATCAAAACACAGAACTATTTATAGTTCAATTACAGCAACAGCAGGTCTGGCCATCAGAGATGAAAATTTGCTTCCAACATTTATTCTGTGTGATACAAAACTTCAAAATAACCTTGTAAGTATGATCTTGGTGTTCCAGTTCATTTCCAAAAGATTGAAGTTGAAGAAAATACTCATTTTTCAGAAGGACCTCCCTCCTCTAACAAGAAGTGCAAAGTGAGATGATTTTTATTCAGTTGCCAAAGTCTTCTGAAGAAAACCTACTCAGCAGAGTGTGAGGGTAAGGAGGGAGGATGTCTTTGAAGGGAAGAGTACACCACTGCTCCCTTTTCCATTAGCACTGGGTCTGCTCAAGGTTAGCCAGAGAGCTTTGCAGCTCCAGTCTGTAAAATGCATCCTGAAGTAACTGGCTCATTAAACTCTACCTATATTCAAAAGGAAACTCCAGCAATCAGCCCCAAGAACCTCTCCTGGCCTGTCAGAAGCTGAATTTAATGGCAAAACTGATCATCTCAAAAATACTTTTACAAGCCTCAGTGGATCTGGATGCAAAACTAAGAGCAATTTCCCAAATATGGAAACTTTGGGAAGGTATCCCACCCCCACTGAACAGAGTTGCAGCAAGAAAGGATCAGCATGAGCCAGGGAGGGACATCCACTCCTCCCACATCAGGACTCCACCTCTGTGGGTGCTGTCCAGCCACTTTTGTGCAAGTAAAAACAGAAAAAAGAAGAGGAAAAAGTTATATACATTTTATATATTTCTAAAATACATAAATATATGTAATATATATATTACATAAAAATATATAAAATATCTATAAAATACATAAATATATCAAATGTGTACACAATATAATATATATAAAATATATTAAAATATTATAAGAAATTAAAAAGAGAAAGTATGGGTTTTATTGCCTTGTTAAAGCAGAGTCCAAGGTGGAACTAACAACCTTACTGGGACTTAAGAAAGGCAAAAGGAATGGAAAGGAAGGCTCACACTACCATGGATATTTTATTTTCAGGAGCTCTGCAGGACTATCATTTCCAAGTTGACAAGGATCATGTTTCTTCCGTGCTCTTGTGAGACACTCACTACTAATTCCTGAGGCCACTAGGGAGCGTTCCCAGCCTCTCCACAGACAAACAGCAGCAAATCCTCCGGCAGCGTTTTGTTCTAATCAATCTCAAACCTCTCCCACCAAATAGAAAAAGTTTACTCTCATACACAGAATAACTCAAGTGCTTCCTCCAGAGCAGTAACTACTCTGAGCAAAAGCCAGAGGCTGCAGCTCCTGCTGGATTTTTGCTTGTTCACTATGACTTAGCAAATTATTCTGGAAGGTCCTACGCTGTCACATGCTCTGTCCCCGTCCTGTGACCACAACAGATACGGCCATGGGCATTTTTTTGCCAACTCCCTCAATGCCACCCTATATTCCAGTCCAATACCCACACCCTGATCTTGTTTCTCCCTCCCTAAGAACAATCCTTTCACTCACACAGCAAAGACTCGGGCAGATGCTTTCCTTATTTTAGTAAGGACTGACGTACCACACAAATCTGATTAAATAAGAGACAAAGATATACAAAATTATGCACAACAACAATCACTGGAACTGTCCCTGATACATACACCACTTTCTTTTCTCTGCAGGTTCCCTGAAACAGAGGCTGAACTATTCTTTAAACTGCTACAGGAAACATTTTTGCAAAAGATGTATAAAGAATTGTATTTAACATGAGTTTCTTGCACACTGTGGAAATTAGAAGCCACTCCAACCAAAATATAAGGAATGTTTCAACACATCAGATCTATTTCTTGAGCAGAGCCTGCAGCAGATAAGGGAAATTATTATCCTTAATTTCTCTTCTCTTGTTTGAACTCCTGCTCTAAGATGGTAGGAGGAACAAAAAATTAAAACCAATTGTTCTTGGTTTCTTAGTTAAGACAAGACAATGGCTACGGCATAACACAGAATTAATAAGGAAGAAGGGGAAAGGCAGCTGGAATATGGCTCCAGAGAGGAAGCAGAGCATTTAATCCAACTACTGGAAAGTGCAATTTTGTTTCCTCAAAACCTGAAGCTAACACAGCCTCTGAAGAAAAATACATTTGCATATTAATCTGGAAAATAACTGATTAAATAACTTAGTTAAGAAATGGAACAACTACTCACCTGTCTGCACATCTATGACCATCTGATGGCCACCTCTCATTCCTGGCCGACTGTCTTCCCCGTCACCTTCAAAAAAGAGGGAAGGGAGAGTTTCCCATTTTAAATTCCAATTTTTAAACCAAAGGAAGATACAACCTCAACATGGAAGCAGGGGAACTTAGTAACTCACCCTTGTTTAAAAATTAGCACACCACCTTTTCCAGATAATATTCTTTCGTGCGTTATAAAACTGGACACAAGTTTTATACTGAATTATCTGGTGAGTGACAGTCCAGGGAGCAGAAGTGAATACTGCAACTCCCAGTGCCTTGGGATGGAGCTCCAGCATTCCTGACACACTCAGTGCACACAAAAGAGCTCCGAGCTGTCGCTGCAGCTCTCCAGCACTGAGGACACAGCCAGCCTTTGGCTCCCCTTCCATCTCTCCCCACCTGAGAGCTGAGCTGTGAGAACAGATACTCAAATGACATGAAATGAACCCCTGGGATGGGAGCAGGAGGTGATGCAGAGAAGCAGCACAGCCAGCTTTGCACTGGTTATTCTCACATGTAAGGGAATTCCAACTGCCCAATTAAAGCAGCTTTCCAACCACTTTATGTATCTTAAGCATTCAGGACAAGTGCCATCCACGGGAAGCAGCATTAGCAAGATAACCAGGACCCTGCTGGGGGAGAAATCTGCTTTTATCCACAGATAATCCTTCCCAAGGGGCTTGGGGACAGTGCTCCACATCTGGCAATTGTCACCTTGGGTCCTACATTTGCTCCATGACAGTGACTTTTGTACTCTCTAGTCAGGGATGCTGCTACAAGTCTCCTCTCAAGGCAGAGGGGAATGGAAAAGATTCTGCAGTTTGGATTTTCTGTGTAACAGATCAAGACTTAAAAAAATTCACCTCATTTAAAATACTCCCTGTTAAGATAATGCATTTATTTGCCATCTCTTCACTTTAAGTTGAATTTACAACAATTCCATGTGTTAAATCCAGTAACACAGAAAACTGTTCTCATGTTCAACCAATATTCTGGGATTTGTTAATAAACTGATGATCTGTCCTTGAAGTTCCAACTAGTATTCCTGCAGTGTTCCTTACTCAACCAGAGTCCAGACTGAATTTCACTGATTTTTGCAGACAAATGCAACTTTTTCAGAGAAGAAACCATTCCCTAGAAGAACTCTCCTAGAGAAAACTTTCTTGCATCATTTTCTTGCTCAATAATCTCAAAGGAACGAGACAGAACTGGCAGTACATGAGTTCTATCTTAAGAAATGTCCTTACCTTTGGTGCTTTTGGGGATAATCTGCCCCCAGCGAGGTTTGTACTCTTGCTGACTGATATACTGATTGAATAGGCCATCTGCAAAACAAAAATTTTGCTGGATAAAACATTTAGCCTTCCATTATCGCAAAATCACTTTTAATGTGGGTAACTTCAGCCTAACTCAATCCAGTATGCTACTCCAAAGCCTTCATTTTCAGTGAATTCTCCATTATATGTCAGTTAGTTTGTTAAACTTTTGTTAGTTTGTTAAACTTTTGTTAGTTTGTTAATGAACTAAATGTGCAAGCACTAAAATAAAAAGAATACTTGCTACTAGATCAATCAGGAATTATCCAGTTTGCCTGTCAGGTCATGCCAAGTGTCTATAAATCTCCAGTGTGGTGTATTTAATTAAGAATAGAATCCCTCCCCCTTATTTAAGCAAGAGGAAAGTTGCCAGTGCATATAAAATTCAACCATTTTAGTGCACGTTAAGTTAAAACTAGGTCAGACAGCATCTCTGGAGCTTCATCTGAGAAGAAAAGGGAAGCAGAGCAGATTGTTTAAATCCTGTGATATGGGACAACCAAGCACTGGATGAAAAACAAAATAATAGTTTACTTTCTCTTCAGAGACTTAAGCAAGAAGAGCAAGAGAAGAGGCATCAGATCCTGGGCCAGATGTGCCAAGTGCAGCATTTCTGGGAGCAGCACCAGCTCCAGCACTTTATCCACACTCCTCTGGTGCCTTCCATCTCTTCAGCACCCAAGGCCAGTTCCTAATCCTGTTTAGATGTTATCAGTCTATCACATAAACATCAATTTTCTGTAAAGGAGACTCCTAACACCCACACCCTCTGGGACTGCTCTTCAGTCTGGGCAGTGCTTGGCACGTGGGGAACTTGGTGCTGCTGTTCTTCAAATGTCTCCTCTAAAACTCCTTCCTCACCTTCTGCAGCACAACAAACTGAGACCAACTGAGCACTGTTTGCCTGGCTACATCCCACCCATCACCCACCATCTCAACACACAAGCTCTTCCTGACAAGTGTTTCTGCTGTATTAATGCATTACCTGGAAAAAAAAAAACAACAAAAACAACAGGAATTCAATAGATGATGAATGCCTCCACTTATTTATACAAAAGCCCTTTGTAGGGCAAAAAAGAATGATCCTTATGGAACACATCGCTATTTATTTGGAAAAAGGTAAAAATCTTTGTTAAGCATGACACAAGGTTCAGAGAAAATTTTAAAGTGTTTCCTGGCATCCTGTGGTTTGTCGTGACTGAAATCCAGGTTTTAATTAAAACCCAAGCCAGCAAGTATTTCCTGGGAGAAGATGAATGCTCTATTTAGAGACCATCTAACAGGAAAACAAGGGCACTGAAGAGCTCCTGAAAGGTAATGAGTTTGGTCTGAAAATATAAAACTTCCATAAACTAAGCTGTGCAAGTTTTTCCAAATAAATCCTCTGAAAACCGGGCAGATTTTACTTTCACCTCAGAGCCAAAACCATCAGCTCTCTCCCCACATTAGGTAATCGAGGAAAGCCCGAAGTTTGCTCAACGTATGTAGAAAGAAAAGTGGTTTATTTTGGGTTTAATAGCAGGGTTCTTAACTCCCACTTCTTCAGCATTTATGAAGTTGGGACAACACACGAGAGGCTTGAAGCTTGAGTTCTCATGAATTCTAATTCAGAAAAGCCAGCCCTAATAGAACAAATGCATGTGCTGTAAGAAATCCCACAGTGACTCAGCCACAAACCCAGACAGAAATGCAGGCTTTGGTTATCGTTACAGCCTTGGGTCTGCAAGACAGAAACCAAAACCGTATTTATCCCGATGGCAGCCAATAGATAATTGGACATAAATAGCTCAAAAGGATGAATTACACCACATAGGATCTGAAAGGGTGATTTAACCTCTCTCCCATGCTCTACACCCACAGGCTGCACTTGTCAAGATATGACACTTCTCCCCTACTGTGCCTTCAGCCTCTTTTAATAATGCTTCTTGTCTTCCATGGGACATTGGTTTGGAAATAGTCCAGCTTGCTTCCCAGAAATGTTTCCTTCTGCTGGAAGCAGTTCCACATTCACTCTACTTGCATTGCAAACCAGCAGCAGCTTGTTTTGGAAGCTGAATCACCACCTGTCTGACACCACCAGGGAAAAAAAACGAGGATTTCTAGGTGGATTCTGTACCCGACACCAGACCTACGCCAGCGCACTCCTTATGTTCCTTGTCAGGAGAGCACTGATGACCAAAAGGTCTCCAAAGCTCCTGTGAGGCACTGAGGATCAGATCTAGGCCTGCTCAGGTCTGTCAGCTGTTCCCAATGAATCAGGAGTTTAAAATAAATTTCAAGACTCCTGTTTAAAAAAAAAAAAAAAAAAGTGTCGAGTGGAAGTTTTTAAATGAAGTGTTTTCCTTCGCTCCGGAGACCTCTCACTTCAATGTCCATGTTTACTAAAATTACAGCCAAAAAACTGACTTTGTACTATTTTCAAGCCCTTTGCAGCAAGTGGTGACGCATTTTGGATGTAACAACACCAAGTTCACGGTGGTTAAAGCTCGGTAAATTCTGCCTCCCTGATAACCCAAGTCTTTATTTTGCCAGCCAATTGCAGGTTACCCAGAAAGGATTAGGACAAACATTGAGGACAAAAATATTTAACTTGCTGAAGCCAATGAGGAGCAAATCGTATAAAGTTTGGGGGTTTTTAGACAACACAGATCTCCAGATAGGAGTTTTTGAAATCTGTTCACTTCACTGCTAATGGCTGAAAAACCTTCAGAGTGACATTTAGCCCATAATTTCTGGGACTTGAGGTTTGAAGGTTTTTCTCAAACTGAAGTAAAATAGCCATAATATCTGACCAGTTTGAGGCTTTTTGAGTCACAAAATACCTTCTAAAGAAAAACTGAAGGAGAAAAAGGTGCTACCAGATAAAAATGCAGCCATTAGTTGACAATTTCTTCAATCTTGGGAGAAACAAGGAAACACACAATTTTTTTTCCAGCCTCAGAGCTGTAATATTTTCTTGCACTTTGTTCTTCATAAAAGTGAAACAAGGTTTACTCTCAAATCCATGTAAGTTATCCCTCTTCTACACAAACGCTATATTTACTTCCCAGAGGCTTTGGATCCTTCGCCAGCCTCTCCCCTCCATATATCCCAGTATACAGAACAGCTTTCTCAGAACCAAATCCAAACAATATTAGATGGGAAAATTCAGGTATACGTGTCTGTCTAGAGCTTCCAGGGGAATACAATTGTTCCTGTGCATCCTGTTCCTGTGAATCATGAGTTCTGGGAGACACTGGAGCCTGCAGGCTGTGCATCACAACTTCTCGTTTGTCGCACAGGGCTGACTTGTCACCAGATAAACACATGTCACATACTGACACGAGCGGAGCCAGAAGGAACACCTCAGTCCCTGGAATACTAATATGAAACAAGCAGTTCTTCCACCCATTCCAAGCAGCTTTCCATGTCTACAGGAGCTGCAAGCAGTTCAACCAAGCAATTTGCAACTCCGCATACTCTCTGTAGGAATATTAAGCAGATTTTTTTTCCCTTCAATAATATAGGCCCGAAAGCTATAGGAATGGATCCAAATGTGAAGCATTTGAACCGAGGCTGTGAACCAGCTGAGATTTAGGGAACCTTTTCTTTTTGAGAGGAAGTCAGGCAGCTGCCAGAGTTTCCATTTGCCCATTTTCTAAGTGTAACGCACAAGTCAAAAGAATCTGCGGGAAAAGTGTGGCTGCCTGCCACCGAGCTCTCAAAAGAAATCATCTGGTGATGTGAGGTGGAAGACAGCGTTCATCATTAGCAATGCAAAAGAACAAGAGTTAGCTCTGCCAGCACTAATTCTTGACCACCTACTCTTTTTCTACATGACTAAGCCTATGGAAATAGCCCGCCAGAGATGCAGAGCGTTGCACTTTGTCAATACCCACCACTGCAAATATCAGCCTCTCCAGAAGACATTTTAGGCTGAACTGAGTGTGCAGTATCTCTGTCAACCTCGCTGCACTTCTGTTTGTGCCTTTAAGGCAATGAACTCCCAGATCAGCAAGCGGTCAGGAGTTCACATATTCATGCCCAGTCTGCAACAGAACAGTCGCTCTTTGAACGATTTCAGGGATAATTTAAGGATCTGTATGTCTCAATTAACTCTACACTTCAGCTACACTACACAGACACAGGACTAAAGTTAATCCTCTTTTATTTGGAAAAACAACACATCAGACAGGAGCTCAGTGGTAAGAACACCCACACCTTAGAGACTAAGCAGCGAGCTACTGAGACTTCACAACAGAGCTGCTCAGAAATTAAAATGGTAAAATCACCATAGAACGGCCTGGGCTGGAAGGGACCTTAAAGATCATCTAGTTCTAAGCCCCCTGCCATGGGCAGGGACACCTCTCACCAGAGCAGGCTGCTCAGAAAATGCTGGGGAGCTTGAGAGATGCAGAACAGAGTAAGGACAGGTAACTGTGGAAAACCTCAGAGAGCAGGCAGTAGGATACTGTAGGAGAATGTGCTGAAGGCTGAAAACTGTTCTCATCCTACCAGGAAGAATCCAGCTGTTAAGCACCAGTAACACTCAGCACCTCGACTGCCACAACTTCAGATAAATTATTCCAGCTGCAGTTTTGGGGGTTTTTGTGGTTATCAGAAAAGGTTTGTCCTGTCCTCTCCCCCATCCCAGCCTGATCAGCTCCCTGTCTGGGTTTGCCATGTGGCAGCACGAGCACCAGTGCCAGGGACACACTGTCCTGAGCAAGGGCAGGATTGACCCAGTTAGTGAAAACCCGCAGTCCTGTCAGCTTAAAGCAAATATGGGATGCAGCCTCGGTGTCTGGGGATAGATAGCACTTCTCTCCAAAAGGTGCTGGGAGGCGACAGAGCTTTAAACGGGTACATTTAAAGCTGAAGACAGCATAAAGAATGGCAGGAGGATGGGGGAAGGAAAGCTAATGTATTCCAAGACAAGCAAAATCATTAAGGATGACCAACAGAGCAATGGGAGATGTGTACGCTGACATTTAACTTCAGCTAGCCAGGTGCCGGATTAAAATGAAGCAAAATAAACATCCCCATGCATATTTTCCTGTCCCTCAGAAGCAGTGACAAAACCTAATGATGCTCTTGGAGACTCTCCTGCTAAATTATCCACCGTCTGTTACTACCAAGACTTGCTTCTTATACTTGCTGGAACAAAAAAAGGGCTGATAAAACAAGCTACAGCATATTCCTCCAGCTCACTTAAGTGACACCGAGTTCCTCAGCCTCCAAAAAGGGACATGATTATAAAAACGAGGGAAGGAGGATTATCCACATCAAATCCGACAAGAAACAAGTGTCTGTCAGACAGAACAATACAAGACCTACAGTTTTCTACCAGGCCAGTACTTCCACACCTGGAAAAGCAGAGCACTGCTGACAGCAGCCCCACTCTCACCATATATTAAGCAGTAAAAGAAATTAAGATGTAAAAGCTCAAGAAAATGAGGCTACAAACACTCACTTCATTAGCACCCAAGAAAAAATTCCATTTTTGAAGGAACTTTTTCAGCACAGTCTAAGACTTTGAGTGAAATTCTATTCAAGAAATCATTTCCACTCCAGCCTGCAATGAAGTGGAAAGAGGACAGCCTCCAGGCACTGAGATTAAGCCATGGCCAAGGCAGCAGAGCGAGGCAATGATAAAATCATCACCATCAGCACACAGCACTCCTCTGGCTGCTGCGGCATCGTGGTGGGCTCATCAGCTCCCTCCAGGCACTCGTGTCTTTGAGACACAGACAGCAACAGCTCCCTGCTGCTCTTCCAGCCTGCATCCTCCCTTGCCCTGAAGATTCAGGGGGAAGCTGCCAGTTGCAAAATGCCCCTGTTCACGCTCCCGTCCCAGCCAACACTCTGCTGGCTCAGGAGAGTGAGGATGAACGTGGCACTTCTCAGTCTCGACATTTGTAGCTGCTCATGGAGCTCAGCACAGGGCAGGTCTCAGCTGTTCTGTCTGAAGATAAACCTTGAGCCAAACCCATAGAAAACTATTTACTGCAGTTTCAGAGGACCTGTTGCAGTAAGCTCCTTAAAACTGTGCTCAGTTGAACAGCTTAGTCACAAAAAGATGGTGGGTTTTCATGGAAGACGACCCTTGATTTTAAAACTATCACTTCTATCACATTCTGAGAAGCACTTCCAGCTTCAGTGGAACGAACCACACTGATGGGAGTCAAGCAGGTACACCGGCATCTATCCAAAGGTATTACAAAATGACTGATTAGCCCAGAATTACAGAACAACATCTCTGGTGCCAGCTATCCATGAAATTGGTTCACTAAGTCCCTAACTCTACTGGCACCAAACACAAAGTTTTCCTCTTATGCCAGTACAAGTTTCCCATAACAAGTGACTGCACAAAGTCAAAAAGCTCTACATCCAAAGCCAAGAGCACCTCTCTTTTATCAGACTGCAATCCAAAACTGCTGCACAGGTCTCAAGAGTCACTTCAGTGCAACAGCCCCATTCTTTCTGTATCCCATTTGATCAACAGAGAGTACATCTCCCTCCTTTTAGGAGTTGAGAGCTGTTTATACACCGTGTTTTTAAGCAGAAGGCTTCCAAGTAAAAAATTAATAGTAGTTCCAGTGAAACTGACTGCCCTGCCAAGGTCCCACTCTACAAAGGGAAACAGGCTCTGCCCCCAGTCACTGACTTCCACACCATTCTCTGAGGATTATTTCCCCCACAAGCAGAGAGCATCCTCATCCAAATGCAGCTGAAAACTTCTGCCTGAACACCAACTCAGTGGAGAGCTCCAACCAGAAACCATGATCCAGATCACCACTGAGAGCTCCAATCTTCTGCTTCCCTGCTCACCATTCCAGTGACTTTCCTGACAGTTAAGCCCTCCCTCAGCTTGCC
The DNA here is from genome assembly GCA_036785705.1 of Acanthornis magna. Taxonomy (NCBI): domain Eukaryota; kingdom Metazoa; phylum Chordata; class Aves; order Passeriformes; family Acanthizidae; genus Acanthornis; species Acanthornis magna. The sequence continues at coordinate 476,488 of JAWUZG010000001.1, forward strand.
AACACTTACAAGAAGAACTTGTCTTTACCCACTCAAGTGCACCTCGTTGTCATCTCCGGGGGAAAGAGACTCCAAAAGTAGCAGTGAAAAGAGATTTCATGAATTTTTATCCTTCATCACACACACACTCACAAATCCAAAAGCTGACAGCACACCACACCAGATAGGAAACAACACATGGACCTGCCAATTCTACTACTAAGCACACTAACATTCCAAGAAAAGGTAATATTTCAATACGCTTTTTTAAAAATTAATGAATCAGATTCCTCTGATTCTCTTACCATTCACAGCTTTTTCTATCAGTTCTTCACAGGCATCGAAGTCCCCCTTCAACACCAGTTTGTCGTGCAGGTCTGTCAACATGGGGTGCTCCAGAGCAATCTTTGTTTTCTTCTGCAGCGACTCGAAAGCTTCGGTGTAGTTGTGCTGCCGAAAATGCTTTAGGCAAAGGCGAATGGCTTCCTGTTCACGGTACTACTGGAACACAAGAAAACCTCTGAGACATGGAGATTTTTCCTTTGACCAGCACTGCTGGGAACTACCTGTGAACCTGCCCAGAGACAGGATGGTTTATCCACGCCGCACAAATGTCTCGCGAGCTCACAGAGGAACGTCGTGTGAGAGACATTACAAGCTGTGCAGGCATTTACTTTCCAACAGTATAGAAATTATACAACTTGCTATCATCCAATTTAATAAGCATACAAGAAGAGAGTGCACGGTGTCCCAGATCTCTGGGGTGACCATTATTTCCCCCCCCATCTGCTTGGCCCTGCTGTTCGAGGCCTACACGAAGCACGGAGCAGGAAAAAGCCTTCGCTATCAGCGTTACATAATTTGATTGTATGACTCTTACATAACAAAATAATTTAGAAGAGTAAGTAGGTCACAGCTTTTCTAGAAGCAGAAGGAAAAAAAAAAAAGCCGCGAGAATGGGAATACTTGCAATGACCAGCACTCCTGCACAGAAGGGCAGGAGGCTGACCCCAAATCCTGTGGGTTCGTGAGGCTTTGGGATCAGCGGCACCACGGATTTCTGTGCACGCCAAAGTTTTAACTTCTAAATATTTCCCTGCATCTTGAAGCAGAACCTCTGCTTTTCACACCACGGATGAGGCACAGCTGCCCATCACCCACTCGGCTGTGGGAAGGGGTGAGAAAGGTGAGAGAAAACCCACGCTGGGTCAAACATCCTGGCACAGACACACGAGGGAGTAGTAAATTCTGAGTAAGAGCTACGATTTTCAAAGCTGCTAACAAGATGCATAAGAAACACAGATTTTTAAGTTGATAAGTAGCAGAACCACTTTTTAAAATAGACTTTTCAAGCCTAAATTCTAAGGCATTAAAGGAAAAAAAGATCTCAATTTCCATTTCTAACACACAACTACTGTGGTAAAAAGCAAATTAACTTTAAGCATCTGTAAGACTGATCAAAGTACAGACAAAAGATTTTACTCCTAAATGGACACTACTGCTAAAAGTGAAGTTTATTGTATTGAAATTAATAGAATCTTTCTGAAAACCTGGAACTAACACTGACATTCAACAAAAATTAGTGATCTCAAAATAATGGCTCGATAGCAAGAATCTCATAAACTGAAGCAGCTAAAAAGAAACACGGCCATGTGCTGTATTTTTAGTTCTTAATCCATCAGTATTTCACAGCTGCAAATAGCCAGAACTATGCATTTTTAGAAAACCAGTTCCCAGCCCACATAAAGGCCAAGGACATGTACCGATAAGAATGCAAGGCTGCAGCAAAGGAATATTAAAGCTAAAACAGTTTTACAGCACAACTGGCAAAAAACAACTCATTTTTTTTCTTTTCAAGAGATACCTAAGACACTCTCTCTTTAAGCAAATCTTCACTTGCATGAGTCAAGGCTGAAACCAAACTAGATTTTTTGTTCAAAGGGATAGCAAGCAAAAGGGGAGCTGCACAGCAGTAACAACGAGCTTCTGCATTTTCAGATCCTCCAGTTCAGAAATCAGACAAAATGCGGACTTGGGAGGGCACCCCCTCCTTTCCACTGAGCCTCTCATGACTGATAGACTTGGCTTAGATAACCTAGAATGACTTGGATGGAGTTTAGCCATTCAACACAATATAAAAGTTTATATTCAAGTGGCACCATAGTAATACTTCAAAAGTTAAATGTAAAAACTTGCTTTAAGCAAAAAAGTATATAAAAAGTATATAAAAGGCTCCTTTTTAAATGCTGTCATCCAGGTTTAAAGAGATGACAACCCAAATAATAGCTTTGATCTGAAGCTGTAAATAATTCCTATGGTTAAAAACGTAACAAGAGCATGAGACTAAGACATCAACACTGTCAAATATGCTCGTAGAATTAAAAATACTTATGTGCTCATTATCAGAAGTGACAACCAGTGACAAACTGCCCTTAGGTGCTGAAGTACGTCCACTCCTCAGGAAAAAGGGGTAAGGCTTTCTGGAGGCAGTAGGCTGAGCTGGACAGCAAGGAGAAAGCACTGAGGAATGTTTCAGTCCTTGTCCACTATCCCGCACTCCACTCCCCACCAGAGAGGGAGGTTTTGCTGGCACACAACAAAAAGGATGGGCAACGTGGTGTAGAACCTTCCTCTCATCTGATGTCGCAGGCAGTAAAGAATTCCTACACTTCAAAGCCTCTGAGATTTCCAAAAACACACATGAAAATATTCCCACCATCTCAAAGAACTTGAAGAAACAGGTCAACCTTTCTGCCTTTCCCTAAATATGGGTCAGCACATCCTCCTCTGCAGATCCAGCAACAGTGGCCTCTCCTCTGTGAGAGAAGAGAACATCAGTGACAGATGCACTCATTACCAAAAACTTGGCAAGGGATCCTAGCAGAGCCCAAACCATCGTGACTAAGTCTCTGCATTGCTGCTTTGGGGCTCCAAGCCTCAGGAGAACAATGCTGGCACCCCTTGAAGAAGCTGTCACTACACACAATGCTGACCAGGAAAAGTGCCGATTCCATGGGATAAGATGGAACAAAACAGATGCAGATATCATCACTGTTATGGCTCCTGACAAAAAAAAACCAAAAAACTCAGAGCTTCCTGCTTGCAGCAACTGGTCCAAACTGCCAGACACACCACCACGTGCAGAGCCAGAAGAAGGAAAACCAACAGCAGCTTCTGTCAAGTGGACTTTTCAGAACTGGACATCCATCACCAGCTGACTCATGACCACAACACCACTTGGATCACAAGGAAGCTCCAGACAACTTCCACTGTGCTGGTTATTTAAATCCTTCACAAAGCAGCTCATGATGTTGGTGTAAATGGGCACAAGCCAGACACCACAGTCACACGGCTTCTTCACCATTTGGCAGCGCCATGAACTGGTGTGGGAGTCTCAGTACTAATCACACACAATCTCTGTCCCCTTTTAAGTTTTCTCTTCTGGAAGCAGAGATACACTGCTCCAGTACTCAGTTCTGCTCAGCTGGGAAAGATGTCTTCTCTGCAACACAATATGAGTTCAATTAATTGTTCCAGAAGATCCAATGCACAAAATGCAGCAACAAAATGAGTTCTGGTTGTCAGCGTGCACTTCCCTCCCACAGCAAAAAGGCACCTCTCGTACTCAATTAAATGCAGGTTATAAAAATAAAGTTTGGAACCCTTTGAACTTCCTATCGAAGTGACAAATGGCATAAATCATCTCATCTCACAGTCCAGTGGCATCAGCCCCACTCTGTCCCAAAGTATGCAGCAAAAAGACAGTAAGAGGGAAACATCTAAAATGCAAGGAACTGCAGCAGGAAAGGCACTAACATGGATTCTCTTTAAAAAAGGTCATTTTTATACCCTGTAACAAAAGCTGCATCTGTAACTCAGAAGGCTCTGGACTCCAGGGACTGGCATGTTAAAAGAATGACTAATCAGAAGGGAAGAAGAGGGAGAAATGGAATCTGGTTTTGTTAAGATTCATTTCCCTTCCAATACAAATACTACTTTACTAATATTATCCCTTTTGACTCAGTGTTCCTTTCTTTTATGTTCTTCTATCTACCGGGCAGATCTTTTGGGTGATGCTGGTGGTTTTGGGGTTGCTTGGGGCCGTTTTGTCGGTTTTTCAAAGAGAACAAACTGATAAAATCCAAAAAGTTTCCCTTAGAGTCAAAGTCAGCCACATGGTTTCAGCTATGCATGTTTGCTGTTTTAACAGCTGATATTCAAGGAATGAAAAGGTCACATCACTCCAGTAAGAGAAGTTTCACAAGATTCTGAGACTGGGAATCTTCAAACAAACAGGCATCTAAAATGCAGGCCTACCTTGCTGTACCAGTTGAGGCACGGCTGGACCACATCTGGATCATCAATGCCATTTAGTTCAACATACCAGATACTAAAATTGAAGCTAGGTCCCCACGATAAGAGTGGAACTGGAGAAGAAAGGAAAAGGAGAAAAAGGATGCATAAACATCAAACAACATTACAGAGTACTATTGCAACAGAATGCTATTAAAGTTTACACAAAAATCAGTATTTCTGACTTAAGTTCTAGCTCATTTAACTTAGCTTAGGAAAATTACCAAATACATCATGTTCAAGTTGTCATTTAAAGCAACCTGTGCTGAGCAACATTAACACAGCAGATCATTACAAAGCAGAAGCTTGCTTTAAGCAAAAGAGCAAAAACACTACCATTTAGAACAGCTCCAAGAGGCAACAAGCTTTGACAAGGATGGGAATCACGAGCATACTAGCGACAGTATTTGCTCCTCATAGTACATTTATTTCCCCATTTGTCAGCAACAATTATTTTCCCTAATGGTGAAGACAAGAAGCTTGGGTATTTTAAATTTTACAAAATTAGTAACATCTGCAAGTTGTGGAGGAGGGAGGGAGGGATAACTGTCAGTTTCTAATTTAAAAACTCTAATTTTTTTTTTAATCTTTAATCTGTGCAGTTTTTTTGCTGATACTATTTTATCTGAGTATTGGAACAAATGGACTTGAAATACTAAAAGACCCATGAAACACATTACAGCCTCTCACCTATGGCTTCTCTACCATTCTGGGTTAACATCTGTGGCCTTGCACTGATTTTGTGATTAAGCTGCAGGTTAAGACTCTGTTCTGCTTTTTGAAACAATTCCAACTCCCAGAAAACTTGTGTGTGAACTCTGACTCCTTAAAACTGCAGTGAAATCAAGTGGTTTCATTTCAAATACTTTCAAATACTTTTGTTTCCTTTTTATTTGACTGTAACTGATAAACAGGAAAAGACAGTATTAAAGTTGAATGAGCAGTTACCAGCAACAGCAAGGAGTCCACTACCTCCTCCCTTCCACTATTTTTGCCACAGAGAAATTGCTTGTTGTCTTTCAAATCACCATAAAATACCACTGAGATTAACCTGTTGAACTCATGTTTTTCTGACCTACTCCTTGAGGAAATAAAAACCCCAAACTCATCATGAAGTTGTTCCTGAGCTCTGACAGGTTTTTAAGTATTTATACTTCAAACAAACTACGTCTATGGTTGTCTGCAATGTGTTTGGGCACAAGGCACATGTTCAAACAAGGAATTTTCTAAGTTTTAGAGGGTGTGTTTACAAACCTATTGCTAAAGGCTCATGACAACTTCTGGGAACAGTCAAGATGCAAAGAGACTTTGTATATGCAACTCTTAACTGATTTTAATATCCCTAAGTAGGTACTTTCTATGTTACAGCTCTCAAATCATCTTTTAAATTTTTTTTTTTTTTCAACTTGATTATTGAGCACACAGTGTGATGCTTTCAGAGCAATTCCTTGTAGGTGCATGTTTGTGGAGAGAAGAGAGAAGTGGTCAGAAAAACCAAGAGTCACCTGTCTCCCAACCACATTCCACACTCTGCCCAGGAAATTTCCCTCTTACTCACTTTAATCCCCTGCACAAGCTGAGTGCTGCCAATATGATACCTAAATACCATAAAACACAACTACTTCTAAATCCAAGTTTGGTCATGGATATCCTACCCATTACTGCAGCAGACTGACAAAATCCCACTCTAAGGGTAACACCTTTGCTCTTCCTCAGCCCTGAACACACAGACCAGACCAAACTGAGCTTAAATTTGGTATTTGGTCAGCTATAAAGATCAAAGTCTATCCATCAGCTCACTGAACTGAAACACTCAACTAAACCACAGACCACCTCAAATGGGCCAAGACCATCAATTTCCTGATGGTGAACCTGAGGCCAATTTCCAAACCAAACTACTACCACCTTCTCAACTCCTTCCAGAAAAAAAAATGCAGAGGTATCCACCTTTACTTTTTTCAGCAAATCTCCTCACAACTTACATGAATTTCTCCCACAAAATATTAACAATCCACCCTCTTATCTTTGAAGCCAACCACAACACCTAGAAGTTATTGGGATGTATAGAAGAATCCAGGGCAGTTCTCACAAGAGAAAGCAAAGCCATCAGCTTACTGACATTTGTCCTCCCCACAGTTAACTCAGAGCTTCCAATAGTCTTTTTTATAAAAAGGGAAAAACCAAACACCAGAAATGGTGATTTTCAACAGCAAGATTTTGATGGCGCAACCACCTTTTCCAGGAAAGCACAGACATTAAGCTGTACAGGGGAGGGAAGGCAAACACTTCCCCAGCACAGGCAGAGAAAACTGAACCCGATCTTTGTAAACTACTCCATAGGAGCAGGAAAAGAAACAAAGCTGAAGGCTGAGACTGGAATGTGATTTCTATTCCACTTAGGCAAGTTGAAGTGCTCTGCTGGATCATCTCCCCATTTTTGAACTTCGTCCCTGACTCCCCGGAGTCCCTCTCACCCTCTCTTCTGCCCTCTCTTTTTTGAGGCCTCCACAGGTTTGTTCAGATCTTCAAAAAAAAAAAAGCTCTTTTTAGAGCACCCACAATCTGACTTCTACCTGGAAAGAGGAGGCACTAAGTGCAGCATGGAATCACTTTTTTCTGCACACCTTTGAGATGGAAATGCACTACAAAGGTGTTGAAAGCCTAAAGGCACATAATTCCTCCAGTTTTTGTCATAAAGCCACCTCACCGTGTTTTTTTCCTGCAGATACCACAGCAATCTGTCCTAAAACATGGAACTGTTCAGAACAGTTGAATTGTCACTCCACGGTGAGAGGAGTGCGGCAGAGGAAAAATAATTTAAAAAACAATCAATATTTTTCTGAGAAGCAGAAGGTATTTGAGTCACTTAAACACGTCTTAATCCATACAAGGACAATTTTAAGGGATACTTCTCAATAATAGCTATGCCTGGACAAGGATTGCAACTCTATAGTAGAGAAGATAATAGCAAAGGCATTAAACACTGTAATTTTAAATACCTCTCTCAAGCTAATTTCTGTGTCACTCATCTATAGGCAGACATACAAACAGGTGCACTTGCAAAAATGACAAAAATATCCATTAAAAAAGTATTGCTCATTTTTGTTCCATCAAAGCCCGAAAATCTTGAAGCCTAGTTACCAAATCCCATGCTAGTAACCAACTGCAATGAGAATTGCACCTGGCATTTTTCAAGCCCTTTCACGGCAATCAGTCTTTTACACCTTCTGCTTTCAAGGACACAGCACAGAAAAAACTCTGCTCAGAGGAATCACAAGAACAGAGCCAGAAACAAAGCTCACAGACATGAAAAAGATTATTCTTCGATATTTTGTCTGGATAAATATCTTCTTCCCACTCTCCAGTTCTTTAATGAGGTGCTACATGAAATGTAAAAATTACCTGTCAAGTAGGTCAAAAGCCTGCACAACTGGGCATTTCAGTGCTCAGGAACTGAAGTTGAAGTAATTAACAGAAGTGCAAGGCTTTTCTTGACAGAAGGAGAGAGGTTATTCTTTCTGTGTTTTATGAGCCTGAAAATTCCTCTGATACGTGAGCAGAGGAAGCTGGAGCAGGAACTTTCCCCTCTCCCAGACCTACCCATGGCTCCTCCTGCCCCACGCTCCCATATAAACCCCACTGCTGTGTAATTACAGTGCTGCTGTGGGTCCCTGCGCTGAGCTGTGGAATCATAAAGCCAATTCCTGATGCGAGTGCTGCCGAACCCCCAAAGCCAAACCTCACTGATACGGGATTTCTTGGTGTCAGTCCCCCAGAGTCCAAAAGGGCAGATTTTGGCCTCGTTTCCTGGCACTGTTACAAGGAACACAGCACGGTGCTTGAAATTTTGAGTTACTTTGGCTAGCAGCTTGGAAATTTTAACAAACTCAAAACATTTTCAAGCTGTGAATCTGAAAAATAACAGAATTTCGTAACAGTGTTTTGCAGTTGTTTCACAGCAAAAAACGCTCTCACAACTTCATCAACAAAATGGCACCAGCCATCAACCAGAGGCTTTCATAGGTTTGGGTGAAAAGATCATTTTCAGTTCTATCCTAGAACAGGAATTTCTTCATGGAAGACAGTTTCAAGAAATGAAAAGGATATAGACAGAGTTAAAGGAAAACTCATCTCAAACCATCACCAGTGAGGAAGTGACAGCTCAATGCAAACCTAATGTTAATGTATATAACTGAGAATGCTTATTCATGGAAAGGTTTGGGTTGGAAGGGACCTGAAAGAGCATCCAACTTCCCCCCCTGATGTGAGCAGGGACACCTTCCACTGCCCCAGGCTGCTCCAAGCCCTGTCCAGCCTGGCCTTGGACACTTCCAGGGATCCAGGGGCAGCCACAGCTTCTCTGGGCACCTGTGCCAGGGCCTCCCCACCCTCACAATCAGGAATTTCCTCCTAATATCTAATCTAAATCTACCCTCCTTCAGATAAGGCCATTTCCTCTTGTCCTATCACTACTTGTGATAAGTACTACATGAAGATCATTCCAAGAAAACTCGTATAATTTCAGAGGAAAACATCCTGGTAGTAGAAATTAATCAGCATTTTATTTTCCTAACATGTTTCTACTCACTGCTACACTTCACTCCATCAGAACACACTTTTCTGGAATACAATTTACACATCCAGAGAAGCAGCCAGGAATCTTTCCAGTGGCCCCTTCAGCCCTCCAGGAACTACTTGCTGTTTTTAGCCACTGAAAAATAGTATTTTCCAAAAACCTAATGCTGGAAGCTTCAGAATAAAAAAATTAAAAATATAATTTTTTAAAATTCATTTAACTTCCCTGATGTAGTCAACCTTTAGCTCTACTCCTCCGCTACTCTTGAGGTTTCCTAAAGCCAAGCACAACAATTGCTTCCAAAAGTAGCAGCCAGAAACCAGCCCAGTGAACAACCAAATCCTCTACTTCTCTAAGAACAGGAAACCCCACAAACGATTACTGGATTCCCAGCCTGAAACTTTCAGCTCCTGACAAACACGAGGAGATTCAGAAAGAACACATCAGAGCAAAGGCTCCGAGGGGAGCCCCTACACAGCCACTAGCATCAGAGTCTTGGCAAAGGAATTACCCAACACATCAAAACACTCCTAAATTCATCTAAATTAGCCAACAGGATCTCATCTCATTTTTCAGCAACTACCTCCTTGGTCTATTTTTAACCTTAAACAGCTAGTTTAAACCCAGTCATTCTTGTACTATCTCAGTAGGTAGGAAGGGAAAGATAAATTTACTGAGAAAGCTGAAAGGCTCCAAATTCTTGGATTAAATCCAACAACTCTAAGACTCTTGTTCTCTCTGGCCTGCAAGAAGCAAGGAGGAGATATCCTCACCTGCTCCAAACACACGTCCCACTACCCAGCCTTTGGGAGCACCCCCTGAGCCAAACCAGACATCAGGGCACAATCCTCCCCTGCCCCTGGATGACATCTTTAGCCAGAGGTGAGTGAGACATGGTGATCAGAGCGGCAGGAAGAGAACAAAGGAGGCTTCTGCTGTTGCTTTATGAGTTGTGAGTGTGTTTGAGAATGAAACTTTTCAAGCTTTTTCAGACTCTAGGGCTGTCAGTGCTGAAACCTGTACTGATATTTAGCTCAGCAATTTATTTAAAGCTCTATATGGCAATTCATAGGAGGACAGTAAGCAGCTTCTCCCGCAATTAGTTGACTCAACAGCTGTATTTCTGAAAATTGCTCTATTTTGCTTTCACTCCCCAGGATCTAAATTATGAAGCTACTATTTCTTATTAACAGGACTTCACTGAGTTTCAATCTAACCAGCCTAAAAGATGATGAAATGGAACAGCTATTGTGGATACTTTGCCTGAGTACAATGAAGTCACAAGTGCCAAGACTGGCACAAGTATTAGAAGAGATAATTTTCTACTCAGAATGCTGAAAAAATGCATTTACCTATCTTAATGAATCGACAGGGGAACATCTGTTCATCAATTTTATGCTTCAAGGTGAATGTTTCTTTGTTATAATCATTCTTTAAGCCACTGTGGGAAAAAATAAATAAGGTTACTAAATCTTACCTTGGATTTTAGGACTAGCTAATAAATGCAATCTAGGTCACGCCTGAAACACGAAGCTTCTTTCACACCACCCTGAATCATAAGAACACGTGCTGGACCAAGGCCTGGGCTGCTCTCCACCAACCTGTGCCTCCCTGGGAGGCAGCACTGGGATTTTGGGAGGGAATTGGCTTTGGATCAATGCTGCTCCTCTGCACCTGGAACCCTGAGACTTCAGCTCCTGATGTGCTGAACTGCACTCTTCCATTCTCAAGAAGGAGATGGATCAGATCTCAGAATTATCACCCTGACAAAGTGCTTTGTGAATCATTTATGGGCATTACTTTCTAAAAATATCAAATATTTTGTATAATTTACCAAAAATCTTAAGTCCATTTTTACTGAAAATACAAGTACAGATCCCAAAAGGAGAATTTTAAATAAACTTCATCACAAGTGAAATTATGTTAAATGTCAATAATTACTATGATACTAAAAGACCTCTTCCCCCATAATTGTAACAGCAATAATGGCAAATTTCAAGATTGGTCTATCCCAAAAGTATGGGAAGGGTTGTGGATAGATTCTATAAGGTCCTTGAATGATACCTGCAATATAGAATTTCCCATGTTTCTCTTTGGCTATTCTGCTTGACTACAGACAATATAAACCCCATACATTCCCAGGAGATGGACTTCTCTTCTGCAGGCCTCCCAAAATACATCAGCTCTTGCTACTCTTTTGTATTCCTGGATATTTAACACCCCTTTCCCTGTCTGAAACAGCAGACTCCTTAAAAGGCCCTTGCAAATTTACATTAGCAACTACTCAGAAGTTCTGGATAACCTGGACAGCCAAAAGGCTCTTTCTTCAGTCCCTATCAGTACCACTCTGCCAAATCCAACTAAACAAAGGAAAATGCAGGTCTTCCATTTACCTATTTGATTTATTTACCCGTCTGAAGAAAGGCAGAGCAGCTGATTAGCTCAGATATTTATGGCTGCAACAAGGTTTTTAACATGGGGAGGTTACTTGGGCTTTAAAAAGCTACTCTAAAGTTCCCCACACGTGGGGAATCATTCCTCCTGTGCCTCAAGCACATGGAAGGAAGGAATCGCAATCCAACAACGCTGCACCCTGCCCTCAGCTCTTCCAAATCCCCAAGAGCTCACTCTCCACAAATCCTCTGTGGTTAGAGCAGGATAAGGAAGGCTTCCTGGAGCGAGCGTTGGGATTGCTGCTCTCTGACCTGACCATAAACATGAGGGCAGCCAAAGGCAAGGTCACAACCACAGCTCTGCTCCACTGCTGGCTGTGTGTCTGCTGGGGAACCAAGGGGAAGAGCATTTTGGTCCAGCCTTTACAGTTCCCAGAGCTGATGGAATCACATCTTACCTGGATAAGAGATCTGTCATATTCTCCTCATTCATCCCACCAAAGACTTTAAACTTCTTTAAATTGCAGACATGCGTTTTCTCGTATTTGCCAAATGTAATGCTCTGGACTATGGCAGGTCTTTCAAGCTTCAGAATTAAATACTGTGAAAGAGAGAACAGTGAGTTTTAATATTAAAGCCAAGGCTGCAAAACACACTAAGGGAGAAGCGTTACAGCCTCCAAATACTCAATTTACAAAGCCAGAGGATGAAAGTGAAGATGAAACCTCCCCATTATGGTATTTTCTCATTTTCTCCTGGAATGAAGGAAAGGTTTTTTTAAGAATATCAGTTTAAAAGCAGTTTATCTAGAAAAAAGATTTGGTTGAACTACTTATTCCTAGCAATTCTATTCAGGGCTTACATACATTCCTTTAAGTTGGACACAAGACTTCCTGAAATCTGGCAAATAGGATCAAACCACAGAGAGTGAAGATTCAAACGCCCACTACAGCCTGAAATGAAACCTAAACTGAATACACAATTAGATAAATACAGTATGCTCCACATGCTAAGAGAACATCACATTACTTTTCCTCTCTGGGCTGATGCTGTTTAACCACTGAACACAAAGTTTGGTGTGTGGTGAACACAGGAACCAACTGCTTGGTAACCATCCCAAATAAAACTGAGCCACTTAATGACAGTAAAGGAGCTTTACATGGAAAATGATGAAAATGTTCTCCCTTGTGAACATTTGCTACCCTCTTAGACTGGGCAGACACAATCTGTGTATGAATAGTCAGATTATTTATCCTCAGGCCACAGCTACCAGCTTCACCAGCACTGCTGGAGGAAAAGCTCTGTTCCCATGGAAAAGCACGTGCAGCAAAGCACTCACACCATTTATCAGTGACCATCAAGCACCTTCCCCTACCAAAGAGGTCTTGGGGGAAGTCTGGAGACACCTTGTTTTGCAGAATGCATTGAGTTTTACATCTGAAAACAGTGTGCTTCATTCACTTCCCTAACTTCTCAGAAATAAGCAGCGCACCACAGAGCACCGAGGCAAAGCACAAAATGACAATTACTCATCATGCTGGATTTTGTTACCAAACTCTTGTCATCAGGACTCCAGCAGAAGCAGATCAGCACGTTGTAGAACATGTCCCACCGCAGCCTCTGCTGGTGGCCCTGTCCTCCAAGCAGCAGCACTGCCAAGCCAGACATGACGCCTGATTTTTGGTTTTTCATCGACATCAAGTAGAGTTATTTGCATGTGTGTGGCTGCTTCCTGTGAATCCTGAGTAGAAACTCCTATGCTAAACAGTAGGACAGTCTAACCCTGGAAAAGTAACCTTTGGGAGAGTAGCAGAAAAAACTTGCCCATCCATTTAGTTGTCAGTCTTTCTTTTTGTCTCAGCCCTACAAAGCAACTAATTCTCAAGCTAGGAGCAGTACTGACATTGTTCCGGAGAGCACCAGGATAATGTTGTGATGGATAAAGGTGTAACCTCAATGGCTGGTTCCCACTACATTCATCAAAAGCTTAGATTAAAAGAAATACTTGTACATAGAGTTACAGATGAGGATGCAGACTGGATAGGTGCTAATAGCAGATTTACTGTCAAAAATGTTTCCAGCATCTCAGATTTTTTCAGAATGAAGAAAAGCCAGTATCAGCACTGTGAAGGTAAAACAGAAGAATGCTTTGGTGCTTTTCCATATACTTTTAACAAAAAATTTCTAGTTTTGTGAACAATACCATCCACCTAAACATCAGAAGCCACCACTAGTTTAAGCAGCAGCAAGCCATGTTGTTGTCTCAAAATTCCCAAACTTCAGGGAAAAAAAAACCCACTAAAATTCTACACAGAAAACTGATTTTCTAAAGCACAAGAAAGGAAAGGACGAGCAAAAGGATGGTCCTTTAATGAGCAAGGCATCACTTGATACATGGCACAGCCTGCTGCCAAAATTCCCATACAGAACAGACAGTACACAATGTCTAAGAACTCCTCCTACACCATCATATCTTCCCTGCAGATTTCTCCCAAAGCTGGAAAAGTGAAGCCAGCACTACCAGCAATTGCAGTTCTTAATCCTGCTGGAATCCCAAACCTAATGCCTGGGCCATGAACACATACTTTCTCAAGTACCACACAAGATTTGCAAAAACTTGGCACAAACGTCATCCTGCATTATTCAATTCTTACCCTAAATTAAGGGAGAGAAAACCAGGACTGCAGTAAAATCCTTTATGCCTGGAAGGGAGCAAGGCACAGCAATTACTCCACATGGCCAGCAGTGATTTCTTAACCCTACAGACAGAGAGGGAACTCTGCCGCCCTCCTTCCCACTTCCACACATCCCACCACCTGCTGAGTCATGCAGACCTTACAGAAAATAGAAACACAAAAGCTAAACTCAACCCTTTTTTGTGAATTGTCTGCTGATTGATATGGAAACAAAGGACAGATTTGCTACAAAACCCTGTGCCTAGGTACGTATTTTTCTGTTTTTTTAATGCATACACATACATATCAAACTGAAAGACTTTCAGGCTAAAAGGGAAATTTAGATTAGCAATTAGGAATAAATTCTTTACTGTGAGGGTGGTGAGACCCTAGCACAGGTTGGTTGCCCAGACAGGTTGTGAATTCCCTACCCCTGGAAGAGTTCAAGGCCAGGTTGGGCAGCTTGGAGCAACCTGGTCTAGTGGGAGGTGTCCCTGCCCATGGCAGGGGATTGGAATGAGATGATCTCTAAGGCCCCTTCTAACCCAAACCATTCTGTAATTGATGATATATATAAAAATACAGATATGCACTTTTTGGGGTTCTATACAAACACACACCACTGCCACTTTGTGGGTACCAGCTACCAATCTCACTGACGTTGAAAAAACACACTGCCTCTAGAGCTGCTAACAGCTGGCTGCATGGATATTTTTGGACTGCTACCAGAATTTTAGCTGTGACAGACTATTCTCTGTAGCTCTGAAAGATGTGACAGAAGTGTCTGTAAGATCAAGTGATTTATTCAACCTGGAGAGAACAAGTCTATGAGATTTCAGGCAAACACATACACCGAGATACTTGACACTATTCCATTTTATTGCTATGAGCAACATCAGTACATTTAATATCCATGTATTCATGCAGTATTCCAAAAATCCAAATTATAACTGAAGTGTTTGTCCATTAGAACATGGCACACAGATACTAATTGGCATGACCGAGCAAAAACCTCAGCCCAGTTGTTAGGCCTCAAATCACGACACTAACAAAAAAGATGCTACAAAACATTAGAAGGGCAAAACTTCTGGTTTCTGATTCAACATATTTGTGAGTAAATACAGCACCCCAACATCTCCTTATAGTGCACCTCAAAAAAAAAGGCAAGTCCAGCCTTGTCACACTCGGAGGTGCAGCAAATTCCAAATTTTTCTGAAGCAAAATGGTCTGCACTACCATTTGATGACAACCATATGCAGTCTGTTGCATCACACAACTGGGTGTAAATTTTATTAATGTACTTTAAATTAATTCCTGATACAATCTACACAGCAGGATGGAAATCAGAGGAAAACTGGTCTTCAGATGCAGAACTGAAACCAATTGTTTGGACAACACCACTAACTTTATACATATGCTCTTCAACTGCTCCAAATTCACATCTCAACAACACCAGAATGGGCTGCCCAGGGAGCAGGTGGCAGAGTCACCAACCCTGGAGGTGTCCAAGAAACAACTGGATGTGGCATTTAACTAGACCCTGGCACCGAGAAGGTGGTGATTGGTCAAAGGTTGGATTCTGTGATCTCAGAGGTCTTTTTCAACCTAATCGATTCTGTGATTAAAGATGCTGAACCAGATTCCAAACTGCACTACACAAGCTGCCTGTACAATTAAAGTCATACTGTATTTTATCAATTTCTTTCTCTTTAACCAGTTCTGCTCAAGCATTTTTTTAATTAGGGAACAGTGACGCTTGTATTTCATGTAAAAATAAAACCCACAAAATAACAAGGACTGCCCTTGTCCACAACACAAACATCTCGATTGCTCTTGCAATTAAACTGGTAGCTAAATAAAAATCTACGCTTTTGTTCTACACATTATTAATCAAGCCACTCAGGGGAATTAAATGCTGTTCTGCAGTCTTCCACATCAGACCATCACTGGAATCATCAGCATGAGCCTTTCTGACAGTGCCGTGGTCTTCAGCATCACCAGCCTCATTGCTTCACACTTCCTATGTAAGCCGAGAACGACATTAAAAATAGAACCATCAGCCCTCTCCTGCCTGAATAGGTTACTACATAACAGGTTTGTTATTAAATATATAATTTCTGGGTCATCTATTTCAAGACTCAAGAAAGATATCTAGTTTAATAAACAGAAAAACAGCTGTCAGATGTATTTCCTTTCACTGGCACTCATTCATAACCAACTGGTGGCATCCATGGCCACAAGAATTATTTAACTCTACCATACCCATGAAGCCAGGAAAATCCTTTAATAACTACAGCCACGTGGCAGCATTTCAAGTGGCTACACTTCCACTTTCATTTTCTTTCCCTTTTCAAAAATGTTTGGTATGGACTTTGGCACATTTACTGCATTTTCATTGAGTTAACGAACACATTTTGGTATTTTTACCTATGTTCTTCTCTTTCGTGCTCTAAAAGAAAAGCTGCCTGGAAAGGTCTTGTTTCACTCAATGAGGGAAGGGAATAAACCAATGTTTAGGGACTCACTCTTTTATTTTTACCTCTAAGCCAGCACAGCATCACCACCTCGGCAGGGAATTGCTAAACCCCGGCACTAAGGTGAGGCACTGAGGACACAAACACAACCAATCAGGACTGCAGAGCTTATTAAAATATCTCACATTGAGCACAATGGGCATCAGTCCTTGTGTTGTGCCTCAGCCCTGGGTTCAGCTAATAAAGTTGGGAACAAGGAGAGCTTTATTTCCCTGCGTTTTAGTTCGCTTCCTGTCCGGCCCATTATGGCCACCCACACACTTGAGCAAGTGCGTCACCGCACGAGTGACCAGCTTTTAACTGAAGTGCTGCCAATACATCGCCCGTAAAATGCTTTGCAGCTTCATTTTCCATAGGATCCATGATGTTTTATTCTGGGGATTAAAAATTCTATGTATATATCAACATTTTTGGGAATATGAACTACTCAAGTTTTAACAAAGTAACTGGGTATTCCCCAAATTCTCTCCTCACAATTATAATTTGGGCATCCACTGTTTCAATTGAAGTTTTCCAAGCTAAAATTCTGCTGTAAGAACTTCAGCCACCAGGAAAATCAAGGAAGCAGAACTCCTATATAAAAGTTTTTCCAGCATTTAAATGGGGCAGTCTTTCAATGGACAACGTACAAGAACTATTTCGATCAAAATGCAACCAAATCTAGAGTTCTTTTGTCAAGTATGAGACAACACAAATGGGAACTGCTTCTATATACACAGAAATAACAAAAACTGCACTCCTTGCACACAGGAGTCTTCCGTAGATTTTAGTTTCCCATTTCGTCTTTCCAGCTACTTTTTCAACATAGAAATTAAACTGTAAAAAATGCTTTGCATGAATAATTAAACACTCAGATTAGAAACATGAGGATTATCTGAAGTATATAGTACTTTATACAGGATAAAGGCACTGAAAATACCTCATCTCTCTTACTCAGCGCTCAGGATTGAGCTTGCTGAACACACGAGCGACTACACAGCATTTTATGCTCTCATTATTAGATGCAGAGATTCAAGCAAGAGGATCCAGCAGCATTGTCTGTTCCAGTTAGGGAGGCAGTTTTTCTGTTAGTTTTGTCTTTAAGTAATAGAATAAAACTCATATACTGTCTTGCAAATCTCAGTTGCTACTAAGAGGACTAATTTTTTCAAGTCAGAACTTAATTCTGGATACCTAATATATGTCTCAGTATCTAACACACAGGTAGATAATGACAGTGTTAATTCATCTCTCTCCTACCAAAAAGTTTGGTTTAAATGCTGTGCTTAGCATGCAGAGCAGTGCCCAACTCTCCAGGGCTGGAGTCAAGACATTCTGCAACAACATCTCCCATTCAGGTCACGACTCATACACATAAAATTTTTGGAAGACATCTCTTTAACAAGCTCATGTGGTTTGTACAGAAGTCTGCCACTCTAATTAATCTCTGCTTAATCTACATGTCTGAGTATAACCTCCATCACTGCTTGTCTGAAGTGTAAGCTGGGAATATTCTAAAGCATCCACTTACAGGAGGTGTGTTCCCATTCCAGAATCAGATTTTTAAAAGCACTAAATGTTCATGATGGCTCAGAAAATTAAAGAGCAAATTTGAGCAACAACTAAAAGCACATCTCAGATAAAATACCCAGCCCAAAGACACACCATGAGCCAACCCTGCCTTGGGAACAAAAGCACCCCAGAAAATCATGTGCTTCCTGCATGAAAGAAAGTAAAGGATGGCACAGACTGGGATACAATCCATGCTCAATACCCATTACTCTGGAATCCATAGTTCCTAGATAGACTGAAACTGCTTCAGGCTATGGATTAAAATCCTATGTGGTTTATCAAAATACAAATATGTAAAATAATCAAATTAAAAGAGCGGTAGATGCACAGAGGCATCAAGAGGATCAATATCAGTCTTCACAATCAAGTTTAAGGAACATGTTAATGGAATACAAAGCTATCCTTCTCCTCTAAAAAAACCCAAAACCCCAATTTTACAGACACAATGACACAGAAGGATTGATCAGAAAATCCAGGTGAAAGCTCTTCAGCTGGAGCAGATGATCTGCTGCTCTAGGGAGCCACCAGCGCAGACTATGGATTTTTAACACAACTCAGGCAAAGCAGCAAGATTTACCTGGAGAAAAATCCTGTGAGATTTCACTCATGAGGAATACTTGGATTAAATAAGGAGATAAGCAGAACTTTGCATGAGAGAGACACTGTGCCCAACGCTCTGCTGGGTATCAGTGCTTTAAACAAAGAATTGAAAACAAGCAGCATGTGAGACATAGAAGCTGATCAAACCATATCAGAATAATAAGGTACAGATCTAACACAGAGAGAAGGACAACATTCATTGATGAAAAAAAAAAAAAAGTAGAAAAGCATTTTCTGGATAATCTAACAGCCTCAATAATAGTGAGAAAGCAAATTAGATGCTAAAATCAATACAAATCTTATTTTAATAAGGTGCTTAACCAGCAGAAGAGGTGATATTCGTGTCTCTAACCGGAGGTCACATTTCTAAACGTGCTGTTAGGAGAAGCAAACACAAGCTCCTTAGATCTGGGATTCAAGGCCAAGAACCTACAACAGCCTCCAGTGGTGCTGACAAAGGGGGATCTGCACGCCTCATTAGCAGCTTAATCTCACCATAAGGTTTGATTATTTCCAGCATGACCACGACTGTCAAGGAGGAAACCTGAAACATCCTCCGCAATGAAGCACTTCTAGAAAGATCACAAATTGCTAGAAATGTAAATATCTAATGCACCAACAACATGAATTTTTCTCAGAGAAGGAAGCCTATGAATATGTCAATCTCAATAGCAGCAGCTCACATTTAAAATAAAAATCCCAATATACATGAAGGTGTGCAACAGCTACAGAATAACAGAGAACCAGGAGCTTACCTGGGGAGGATAATTGCTTTCTGAAGACCATCTTGAGGATTGATCATTGGGCCTATCCACCAAGATATTCCTAAAAAACAAGAAGTCAGAAGGAATTTAAATAAGAGCTGCATATTTGACATCTCCAATAAATGTGTGGTACATTCAGATTAGTAACATTCTCACGCAACTACCTAAATCATTAGGTACAGACTCAGGTTCTCTCCCCCTCCTTTATTAAAGATTTTCTACATTGCTATTTTACAGGACCCATCAAAATACGCCTTCGAGCTTCATGGTTGTAAAACGGAGCTCCAAGTTGCAAAATTTAAAAAATCCAAATTGTGAAATAAATGTAAAACAGATGAACTGACATAGGCCTAAGTCTGTAATGGAGTGGAAAAAATGGGCTTATTCATCTCAGTGGGGTAAGAACTTTTCAGTAAGGTCAAAATGATGAGCAGTTGGATGGTTAGTAAGCCAAAAACTCTCCTTTTGTAGAGAGGCAATACTGGAATGAAGAGAGAGGACTGGTAACCTACTTAAGCGTTCCTGAAGCGTGGAAGATGACCACCTAAGTCATGCCAAATTTTAACAAGTATTTTTCATAAGCTACAAGCCCAGAATAACACATGAGAAAGCAGAAGTTCAACTCTTCAACCTGCAAAATTGAGTTGCTTTCTTCAGCTGGACATAGTACAATACTTAGGTATTTAACAAATTCAAAATAGTTGTTTTTTGGCTAAAATTAAACAGATTCATCATGACAGTAACATGACACATCTGCTTTCTCTCCTATAACCATGAAGCAGAGCTCACGTACCGGACTAAACTAAAAAAAAAAACCCTAAAAATTCCTATAATATATATAATTATTGGCAAGGTGACAATGCACCACCTGCTGGACAGGCCTTGTGAGCTCTACGACATCTAATGAATTCGTCAGCTAAAAAAACTTATGTAAAAAGAAGGAAACAGTCATCAAAAGGCTTATGCCATCTCCATCTGCTGTGTAGGAGGAAAAGAACACGAGCATCTGGATTACTACAAAGGGCTGGAGGAAAAAGCGCTCCAATGAAAGCTCTGAAGGGAAAGAGGTTAAGTCAGAGGTTGAGCATTAACAGACAGAGAAATTAGCTGGTTCTTTCCACACTGCGCAGCCCAAAATCACCGCAATAGCAACGGTATCCAAGCAGTCCCATGAGGAGACAAGGGACAGGGCCAGGAGCCAGAGCAGGGTGGCCTCTTAAATCGGAACACTTCCAAGAGCTGGCCAAGTGTCTATCCACAGGCTCAGAGAACACCTCAAGATTTTCACAAAGTGCAGGAATAAAACTGAGGTTCCCCCTCCCTTTAGCTGCTTCCCATCAAAGCACAGTATTTATTAACACAGCGATGCCAGAACCCAGCCAGGTCTGTGGCTGCTTTATTCACCCATCCCCACTCGGCCTAACGCAACACAACAGCGCTGCCCACTGCTCCAATCCCATCAAACATAAAGAACGTGGCTCTACATAATTAAACATCCAGCTAAGAACATCATTTGAAGTGCAAAGAGGCTCAACTTCAAGAGAAAACCTGGCCCTGTCTTTATTTACAACTGGGACAAAATGAACAGACCTAAGCAAAGGGAAGAATTTGGGAACTGAGACAGGTTTCTCATAAAAGCTGCCAGTCTGAAAGCTAAGCCACCATTAGAAACCACTTTAGAAAGACTCTTGCTCTGGAGAAGAATCACACCTGCAGTCTCCTATACCATGCCACAGGCAAGACATGGTATTTAATAAATTCTTAATACCTCTTACTATCTGGAGAGAAAAAAAATGCTAAACTTAAAGATATGTATCTTATATAAAATACTTTAGGGATACAAAGACAGATAAAATTAGATAATGCTGTATGGCTTTTCTCCTTTATGGAACTTTATCCTAATCCTGGAATGCAAGAAGACAAGTTACTCTATGGAATAAATTTTATTTATGGTTCCATTACATTTGTTTAAACATTAGACAATAAACTCTTCATACAGTGAGCAACATTTGCAGGAATTGGCACTGCTACATGGTCAGATAATGCCCAGCTGAAAAGAGACATTTTATACCTGGGACAGATCCCAAATATCATATTTTTAGAAGTAGATTTGTTTTCTTCTCCAGGTCAAAGATCAGTTTGCCACAACCAAGGAAGATCTCAATCAGTACAGCTAGACAAGATAAAAATTCTTCAGCAGAGAGAAAGAGAGAAAAGGGACAGGCAGCTCACACAAAATTAAGGCTAAAAAAAATGCGAAAGATAAAGATAGCAGTGTCAATGGAATTAGAAGCATTTAAAAATACATGAGTTATTAATTTATTAAGATTAAACAAACATTGAGGACAGAAGTCCACATGTACAAAGCCAATTTACCATAACAGTTTAGGAAAATTTATGGGCTTGGAGGAATTCATGCACTCCAGCAGCCATGAGACAGTAAGAAACTAACAAATGCAAATCTTAATGGCAGACTCCTTTTTCCGTGTGAAGCCCTTTTTCTGGACATCACAAAACTCCTACACAGTACCTGGAGGGAGACTTTGCAGATATGACACCTAGATTAAAATCTGAGAAACTTTAGAAGTGAAAATGCCATTAACACAACGACTTTCCATGTAATTTTCACAAGACATTAAAAAAAAAAAAAAAGGTATTTGTAAGCCCTCGAGCTACCACAAGTACCCATGGTTTTACGCAAGCTTTTTCCTGCGAAAAAAGCAACCCGTTAAACGTGGTTTGAGATAACTCCTAATCATCAGCTGTGGATACGAGATCGAGCCCAGCACGAATCTACAACACTGCCAAGTGGGACCACCCCACCCACTCGCAAAGGATCCTCCCCCTCCCTACACCAGCAGCTATAATAACGATTTGCATAAATAACTTCTTTAGTCAGATCAGTTCTCCAGTTCAGCTCATACCAGCGCCAGCACAAACTGAGACTAAGTACCTGGATCCAGGCAAGGGGTTCACACTGGAACGAATTCCCAATCCCCCCTTCCCACTGGAAAGCAACTTCTAAAAAAATGAGACGACGTGGTACCTCTGCTATGAAAAGCAAAGCAGGAGGAGCCATTTTATTAACACCACAAGGAGTTCCAGAGGCGGCACTGGTGTGCCTCATTTCCTAACCTGGCTGCCGGCACAGCTATCAGCAGCTAAGCCTTACTGTAAGCGTTGCCATCGCTAAAAAGTGGATGGTTCTGTGCAGAAAGCTCTTGGCAGAGCACAGTGCAAGTTTCTTTTCATTACCCAGGCAGACATTGGTCTTGCAACTGCTGGAAGGAGATAATTTTTCCTTTTACCAACACAGAAACCATCATATCCTTTGTGCCAAGTGTTGGCTGATCTCTGCTGGAATGACAGAGATGTCCCCATGCCTGGGGACCTCTCTGTGCAAAGAGCTCTGTGCGTTCAGGCACAACAATCACCAAGGGAGAGTTTTCCTCTGCTCCAGGGGGGAAGGGAGAAATAAGATGACGCTGCAGAATACGCAGCAAATTAGGTTTAAGGCTGCTATAATTTGCATCTAACCTAAATATTTTCATGGATCTGCTATTAGAGAAATCCATGACTTTAGGAACGAGTCTTTAAGAATAAACAAATCCCAAACACTCACTTTGCTTGGCACATTCGCATGGCTCTTCAGAGAGCAGCTGTGCAGGAAAGGGCACAGGCATCACTAAGAGGACTTGGAACTCAGACTCTCTTCTAGAAAACCACGCAGGTACTGTGCCATTACACTGCAAAAAGCACTTGGAGGGCTAGGAAAACACAGACTGGCTGGAAATGGACTAAACACTTGCCCCGGGGCTGTCCATGTGATGATTCTTTCAGTTTTTCCCACAAGCATCCCAAAAGAGATTGGGAAGAATACAGCAATTGGAATACACAGACTAGAATTTCCACTAAGTCCACTGTAAGACCTGGTGGACCAAACTATTCCAAACATGTGGAAACATCTCAGCAGCCAGCAGAATGCATCCACGGAGATAATCCTGCCCAGCCTAGACACTGGAATGTACACACAGTCGTAACCAAGAAAAACAGGGGGGAAAAGCTACTCACCACCAAAAAACCCAATGGACCTGGAAAGAATTACAGATTTTTTTTTCTCCTGCAACTCGCACACACTCACTGCAACTCATACTATTTTCGAACCACCTGGCTGCAATGTTTGAAAACCTGTGTGTACCTATGGCTGTCCCCTAAAGCAGATCAAAAAATGCATTTTAGATTCTGCTACAGTTTCTCTCCTTCCCACTGGAAAAGTTCTCTGCTTAAAGTGGCAAAAGGATGTAAAGACATGAAAATGTTTTGGTTGAAACACAGTAGAAATGTGAAGTTATTACGTTGTATGTAGAGCTATTCAGGAAAAACATTTTTTTAGGATTGGCTGTTGATTTTTGGGGTTGCTTTCTTACAACACGGGATTTCTTAACTTCTTGCATAACAAAACAAAGTTTAAGTAAAACATGTGCAAGAGTGCATAGTTTTAAATATTATAATGTCATGCGATTTGCCAACTTTCTGCTCGATTTTGCTTCATCTCCTCAGCCATCTCACACCCCCATCCAGTATATTATAAACCTACTTCTATCAAAAATAAAATAGCTTAGTAAGTACAGCATAACAAAAATAAACTGAAGGATTTAGAAATCACCTTAGAGAAATATCAGATCACAGCTGACTACACTGGACAACAAACCTGGAATTACTTAGCTCTGGCCTAGAAACAGCTCAATTAAAATCAAGTTCTTGATTTTTTCAATGAAAAGTTTGCTTTTTGTTTTTTAAGTTGCATATCATCACTGCCAGACCAACCAAATTTTAATGCAAAATGACCCTGTTGCAGACATTTCCAGTAAGGCAAGTTATGAAGTACTTTTTTTTTCGCTCCCCCCATCTAGTTAAGACTTTTTTAAACAAGATCTTTTTGACTCATCAGTTCTTCCTCCATACGTGCTAGGAATTAAATACTACCAATAGTGACTAAAACTGCAGCAGTGTAGTGAATTCTCAAGAAGTTACAGAATTCTTTGTGGTTGGGAAAGCCCTAAGATCACCAAGTCCAACCATTAACCCAGCACTGCCAAGGCCACCACTAAACCATGTCCCCAAGTGCCACATCCAGGTGGCTTTAAAATTCCCCCTGGGATGGAGATTCCACAACTACTCTGGGCAGCTGTTCCAGGGCTAGACAACCCTTTTGGTGAAGAATCCCTTCCTGATATCCAATCTAATCTTCCCTGGCACAACTTGAGGTCATTTACAAGTTATCAGAGCCTGGTAAATAACTTCTATTCCAGTGACACTCAACAACCCTAAATCACGGATTAAACTTTTGACTGTGTCACTGAGAGACTCAAATCCCTGGTGGCAAGAGCTCCCAGCTCCAGGCTGGGAATATCAGTATTAGCACAGAGGAAAAACAAACAGCAGAAAAAATAAAGTCAGGCTTATTCACTTAATGTTGGTACCCACAGTAACTTCACGCATCACAGATGATTACGAGCCTAATTGTCCCAACATTTAGGGATTGTAGTTTAGATGCAATTTCACTGCTAAGTGATGCTGAGAATCTTCTAAGCTTCAAAAATTACCAAGGTTTGTTCTCTCCCTGCACCAACTTTGGGGTTAAATTTAAGAATTGTTAGATCACTAAAACAGATCTTTTCTATGTACTTTAATTAATGTCTCTCTGCTTTTTTTTAATAAGAAAATAACTTTCAATGCCAGAGATATTAGTGAACTCAGTGATTATAAGATCATCTGAAATAGTTTCTTTTACTCATTTCTTACTCTCTGTTCATTTGTACATGTCCAAGACACAGGATATTTGAGGACACAAGGATATTAGAAATCCAGCCTTTTAACCAAGCCTAGGTAAGATACCAGAAGACTCCCTGAGTAGAAATAAATCCCTGGCTTGATAAAAAGACCAAGAATAGCATGAATTTTGTCCTTCAATACTTAAGGAAAAAGATGAAGAGATTAAACTCTTCAGTTGAGTGAATTTGTAGCCAATAGGTAAAATATTGGAGTAGAATTTTCCAGAGTTTAAAACATCACCAGCCACAACCACTGCATAACCAACTTCAGTCCTCATTTTGAGAAAATTTCCCACCTAGCCGGAAAGTAGTTTAGGTCGTATGTGAACATGGGGATTTTAACTGTCAACAATCACCAGAAAAGTCCCCAAACTTCAACTTCCAAATATTCCACAGTTCTGGTGGAGCAGCACACTTCAGTACTGCATGGTGCTCACTCATTTCCAAAAGCATTTCCTTGGGACAGGACAGATCCTTTCTAAGCAGATTAAAGGAAAGCAATGTCTAGAGCACATCTGTGTAAATCTCTTGTGCTGTATTTTGGAAGCATCATAACCTCAGTCGAGTATTTTTGTTTGACTAATGCACATATGGAAAAATTTAACGAAGGCCAGGAAGCAGATTTAGGCCTTCTATGATTTCCCAACACTGCAAGGATGCTCTTATATTCCACAATATCTGTAATTGTTCCACTCAGGGGAAGCCACAAAACCAGACAGAGTGATTACATGTGAAGATATACATTGCTAATGTAAGCCATAAACACATCTTTAATACTCATCAGCACCGTAACCTCACACCCAGTAAAAGTTCACCCAAAAAACTGATGCCTGTGAAAGAATTTAAAGCAGACTGTGTTCAACAAAACAGACTGAAGCATCCTCATGCCCGAGATTTTTCCACCAAAACTCTATGGAAAATGCATCCTGGTTCCAGGTGGGGCAACTTTCACAGCTTTCCTTTCAAAATTAAGCTTCTCTCACTAACGATGCAACTCAGGGAATGCAGAAGACTAAATACTGATCTGGGGAAGTAAGGAAATATCAGCCTGTTAAATGCTGGTTATTTGGAGGAACACAGTACAGGTCAAACTTTTGACCCTGGAGTTACATTATGGAATAATTCCTTATTTTGGATCAATACACATAATTCATGCTAAAGGATACAGCAGTTCCCAAGCCAACATTATTTTCATATTTGGCAGCTTCCAAACCCTGTAGCAGAAAGCAGGATTTTTAGGAAACAAAACTGAAAGTTAGCAATCGTACACTGTCACACAAGAGCAGAGTGGGAACTCATTCATCAATTCCTTATTCACGGGTCAATTTACCTAATCCAAATTTTTACCTCCAAGTGTAACGAACATCTCTTTAGTAATAAAACTTTCAAGTGCAGAACAGGCTAGGAAATTGCTATTTAACTGTAATTACCATAAGAGCCAAATGCTGTTTAAACTATGTACCGACAGAAAAGGACTCCAGAAAAATACAGGTCATGTCCTAAACAGAGTTCCAATATTTTTTCAGGCACCTTCCCAGAGCCTGAGCGTGACATTAAGAACCCAGCAGCCAGTCTCAGGAGGAAAGGCAGGGAAGACCAAGGAAAACACCACCAAATTCAAACTGACCAGAGCACAATTTTTCTCCATGATGAAGATCCTGTCCTTTTCCAGGAACAGCAGGAGGTGCCAGCAGAGGAAGAGCAAGCGCTATCAATAGCCAGTCTGCTCCTGCAGTTTAAATTCAGATATGCAGGCTGCTGTCCTCAACTTAAATAGATGGTTGTGCTCCTTGATTTAAATTGATCCAGGAAATAATTTCTCAAGGATTATGCACACTGAGTTGCAGGTAATGACTGAAATAGCAACTACCTAAAGCAACAAACCACTCTACATCTCCAGTGGTCCCTCCTCCCTCTCTTCCAGTAACTGGTGTATTATGGAATTCAGACCCAGTGAACTTCCAGCTCACTTGTCGCGGGTTTCACAAACTTCTCACAAAATTCAACAAGCAAAAAAAAACCAAAACTACATTTGGGTTTACAAATTTGTATTAACATGCAATTAAAGTTAAGCACTGGTTTGCATTGGAACAAGTCACCCTCTATGTAAGTGATGGAGTCAGTGCTGCCCACACCACTTAATCTCAACGAAAAAATCAGAATCAGATCATAAAATCAATGGTGGTGATAAATCTGACCATTCGTCCAGCAATCTGCTAAAAACATAATGAATGTGCAGAATTAAAAACTATATTCTTTGCCATTAAAAAAGAAAAAACTACCAAGCAGACTGTATATTATGCCTGAGTAACAACAGTTATCCCAAGGAAACCTGTTTCAAAAACTGGTTTAGTCTTTAAACCAGTAATTAGTAATTAATAACTGGAAAACTTTTATTAAACTCACAGGTTATGCAGCCACATACACAGCAAATGATCCATAATCTGATGATGTTAACACCTCCCATGAAAATTTTACATTCTTAATGTTCCTGTAAAATGCCATCCCAGAATAGGCTGAACATCACAGCAATACAGGTTCTGCCAGGTTGGGCACACCAGGGAACCTGAGCAATTAGCATTTCACCTTCATCCTTCTGCCAGTGAATAAACCTGTCTAATCCCTTAAATAATGTCTATATTTTAACTGGAGCCTAAAGAGATTTCGCCTGATACTACAGTGCTTGTGCTTTTACATGGGAAGCAAGAGATATCATAACTCATAACTCCTCATAACTTCATATTTTTGTGATTTTTTTTCACTCCCTCCACCTCTGACATTTTTCTTTCTCACTAATTCACTTTATCAGACACCAAAGAAGCACCTTATAGTTATGTATTCAATCTGTAGGCAACTTTATTTTCTACTACTTTCTATTTTTCTTTATTTCGTCAGGCAAGTATTTTGCTCTGTAAGTACTGAATTTCAGCTTTCACAGAAAAATCCTAGGCTAGAGAAGTGATGTAAACAAGGGGCAAAATGCCTGTCAGAACATGAGGTTGTCTAGAAACATCCAGAAAATCCACACAAACAAGCAGGAGGGAAAAAAATATTTTCCACCAGCCACTGGAAAGGACGAAAAGCAGAACAGAGAACATTTCTATACACAGGGTTCAGCTGAGAGGAAAGGAGTGGGTCAGCTCACTGGTTAGCCAGGGTCTGCATTCCCTGCTCATTTTAATAAATGTTGGAAGTATTGATCAATATTTGAAGTCATCAGCATTTACAGAGCCAGCCCCTGTGCCTGCTCACCTTCCCATATCTAAAGGCAGAGCAATTACAACAAGGAAAGTGAATTGGCTACATCAAAATACTGAAGTAATGCTAGACATGCTGACAACTTAAACTGAAAAAAATACATTAACACTTATTATTAGTGAAAAAAAAACCTCCAAAGTCACAGTTCTACAGCTAGTCCACCATTCGGGTCTGGTTTAGATGGCTTTAAACTGCTGAGGCCTCAGCAGAAGGTATCCTCACTTCCTAAAGAGAACAGAGCTTGGGCTCAGGGAACACAATATTAAAAATAAACCCTTTCATTAGTCATGCCTGATCTCAGCTTGAACATGAGATTCTTCAAGACCAGGATGCATCTATAAGGAGATTTATGAACCTCTAAGGTACAGATCTGAGTCATCAGTTTCATGTGGTTGGAGAAGAAACTGAGAATCACATTTCACTGGCCACAAACCCATGTTTTTTCCTGTTACAGAAATCTCAGCGAGCCCAGGAGTTGGAATTCAGGTTATTTTCCACCTGGGGTGTTTTTTGTTTGGTTGGGTTTTTTTGTATGTTTTTTTAAATCCTTATGGACTTTACCCCAAAAAGTTTGTTACACGTGTCTCTGCACCATTTTTTTCGGAGTAGACACACTACAGCAGTACTTTTCAGCCTGGCCAGGAACGTCTTGTTACATCCTCATAACCAGAAAGAAAAAAAAAAAGCATTCACACTTCAAACGTTTATGAGTCACTCATATTTTACTATCAAAATAGTAATTGATAGTATCTTTGCTTTCAGTAAGTTTATTTCTCATGGTTTGATGGAAATACCGAAAACCAATGAAAATACAGAATTATTTTAAGTGCATTTTAACAAATCAGCTGGATGTTTCCCTGCTCCACTACACTTCCTTGGAAAGGGACAACAGAGTTATTCAGCCTTCAGCATATGACTGACACCACTCAAGGTGTCAAACTGGAGAAAAGTGGAATTCCCTGAAAAACTGAAGTTGACCATGAAACAGATAAAAGTGAGTTGCACTGAAAAAGTGACACCAACTAAGAGGTTGTTAATGGTATTTAATTATCAGCTAAGAAACCCATCTTAATTTATATTCTTAATAACAACCTTAGTATTTTGTTTATTTCTTCTGCTAATTAAAAATCCTGAAGTCAAACACAGGAGATATACTGATCTTCCTCTACAGAGATTCCATACAGAAAAGCTTGAATGACTGAAAAATTGAGCAATAGAAATGGGATGAACCTTCTTCACAAAGGTATGTGAATAGAGTAACACAGCAAAAAGCTCTTGTTCGTCTCTGAAGTGGGATTTCAGCCATATAAAACAGTGACAGAAGGACCTGAGTGCATTACCAACTACAAAATACCCTCAGTCATGAGGCTGATGCAGCCACTAGAACCCACAGCCCCCAGGACACAGCAATTTGGCAATAAAAAAGGGTACATGGCTGCCATTGCACAGAACACAGCACTTCACCTCTCATTCACCTCAGGAGAAAGTTCAAACTGGAGCAGGTACAAAAACAGGCCACTAAAGAAAAACGGGATACGAAGTGCTTCTCTCAGTGTAGAGCAATACACTTCTGGTTCAATTCCTTACCAAAAAACCCAAGTTGAAGCAAGGCCTGCATTACCTTCTATAAACTGTTTATTCCCTTCTTGTCCAAAGAAGAAACAAAGTGATTGAGCTCATCACTTCCTCCAGGAGGGCAGAGGAGGAGGGAATAAAGTCCATCTCCCTCTCTCTGTGTGTATCCAAAGACGCCAGCACTCGTTTGTGTCACTGGTGTGAAGCGACTGCCAGCGGTGGGGCAATCCCTAGGCCAGTCCCTTGTGAGGCATCAGGGAGCAGCCCCCATGGGGTCCCATTCCTTCGGGGAGGAACCTTGGAGAGGCAAGGAATGGCTCTGACAGAGCAGTCTCAGGCGATGGGTTGGGCTGAACATTTTCCATCCAAGTTGGATAAGCTGAAACCTCTCAATGCACTAGTGCCTCTGCACATGCAGAGCATCTCTGGAACGTGAGATGTTTCAACACCAAATTTCCTCTTGGATCAATTCTCTTCCCAAAGGCACGACCTCCCCTACAACACAGACTCAGCTAGCCCCTATTACCAGACTGATTCTTTCACTTCTACCCATAGAGCTTCTACAATAAATATCCAAATCAGTCTTCTTGCTGGTAGATACAAACCAACAGTCTGAAAAACAGGAGAACTATTCTTTGGCAGACACGAGAAACACAATCCTCACTGAATGTTTGGAAAGGTCTTTGCAAACATGCAGGTAGCTGCAGCACTGGTAAAACAGCCACATACTGGATCCAGCACCAACTAATCCTGCAGTACCACCACCAAATGTAAGAGGAAAGACACTGGTGTTCAACAGAGGAAGCTTCTCTGCCACTGAGAGAAAACAAGAGTTTTTCAATAGACTACTGATCCTCAACTAAAGCATGACCAGAAAGGCCTCTGAAAAACACTTTTTGTTTTGTTTGTTTTGTTTGTTTTTATTAAAAGAGAGGTTATCAGGTGATTGATTTCAGTGTTTTGAAAAGTTTCAATGTCAGTTCAGCACCACATAAGCATATGAGATGTCACTCAACGTTTCATTTCTTCCCTGGTCAGCAGTGATGAAAGTTTTATATCCCATAATTTTGTTTTACATTTAAAACCATACAAGTACTTAAGACATGTGTTTAAATCATGCTTAGCTGACAAGCTACTCTGCTGCTCCTCCCCAAGCACTTTGTCTACAATACTACAACACCAAACAACAAGCAATAGTATTTAATCAGTTGTATATTCATTCCTAAATACATGAGGGCAGAGCCCCTTTTCTCCTTCAAGGTTGAAGTGGTTTCTTTCTAGTTATGCCAGCAAACTTATTCAAATTACAGTATAACCAGAATTCCCAATATCATAGAATCGTTTAAGTTGGAAAACATCCTGTGAGATCGAGTCCTTCCAGACAAGCATAATTTTTTTCTACATATTAAATACTAAGACAACTTTTAGCCCTATCTGCATGTCCATCCCACGAGGTGTTAGGTTCCTATCCCAGCAACTTTCAAGACTTCCATCTTCGGTCCATCCACAAAAATCCATGTTCCCATATATTTCTTATTAAACTTTCTCTTTCTGAGAGGCTGATCTTAAATCACAGGTCAAAGCCTCTCCTTTCCAATTCAGACTGTATTCCAGCTCTCTCCCAGACCATGGAAACCAAAAGTTAGCAAGCAAAAACCAAAACTTCCATAGCAGACAACACATTAGGATCAGCATCCCTCAGACCAAGGTCAGCATACCAGAGAATAACCCCACTGCTGGGATTACAGTGCTTAAAAGCAGACAAAATTCCTTTCACTGATGATAAGCACTTTTAAACAACATCTTAAAAACAGCTGAATGCAAGGTCATGAGTTTGTAAAATACCAGCCCAGCTACAGGAATGGGAATTGTATCAGGGAAGGCATTAAGGACTTTGGGCAGCACTGCAGATGCCACGTGAACATTAATTCCTGACACGAGTCTGTAGCAAAAGGGACTAATGGGAGCCTTGGAAAGGAATATCAAGGAGAAAGACAATACTCTCTGTTTATATCACATCAGTGAGATCAATAATGGACTGTCATCCCTCTGGTCAGGGACCAACACTTTAATACCATTTTAAAAGCCAGAAATGCCAGTAGAAATAACTACAAGACCATCAGAGACCTGAAAGAGGCACCCTAAAGTCAAGCTGTTTTAACAAGAAAGGTAAAGGAATGACTCAATTATCACCAAAGATTATGAGTTAGAAAAGGAACCAGTTCTTTTTCACATCTAACACAGAAAAACAAAACAACTCAGAGTTCAGTTAAAAAACTGTTTTTAGAGGTTAGCTTCATTTTGGAAAGTGGAGATAATTGAGGATATTAATAATTAACAACTAAGGCAACTCTGTCACTTGTTGATAGCAGATCAGTTCAGGATACATCAATCAAAGGTCAGTAAATTCAGCACAATCGATGATCAGATGAGGCTCTACAGCCCATGATGACCTAGTTGTGCTGTGACCCCAGCAGTCCTCCCAAATCCAGCACCAAGGATGACTTATCCGAAAGGTGTACCAAAAACATCACACCTAAACCACATTGTGGTCACTCCAGTCTTGACTGTCAGCACCTAGAGGAATTCCACAGGCTGCAGCTGGATGCCATGTGGCCAACTCTTCCACTGAGGGATGGGATCCGTTGGTACAGCAGCACAAACCGATGGCTGTAACAGCTCCAGCCGCCTCCTGCCAGCTCCCGAATTCCTAAAGGCAGGCGATTAGGGCAGCAGGTGACCCCTTTCCCCTAAAACCACACACAGCAGGTGACACAGCCCAGCATTCCAGAGGTCAGGGGCAGGAGAGGATGTCCAGCTGCCAAAAAACACAGAGCCCACAGGCACCTGACAGAGGCAGGGCAGGGAGGGAGGGGCACTGACCCTTCTCCTCGTTTCACCCAGGGACTGACCAGCCTCTCCCACACCAGCACGTGTTCTTCCCCCAAACCTAGGGGCAGTTTCTTCTCCTTGGGTGCAACTTTCCCTTGCCCACACCTCGTGCTAAAGCACCCCCAAACCTCATCCTCCACCCCAAACCTGCAAGCCGAGACCCTCTGCCATACACAATTCCCCCCAAATTTCTTCATCAACCCCCAAACACACCCCCAAGCAACGGGGCCCCGTCCCTGTACCTCCAGCCCTGCTGAGCACCTCTTATCCCACAAAGACACCAAAATCCCGCTGTACAGACCTCCGTCACACACAGGCCCCCAAACCCTGCTGCAGAGACCCCTCTCACACACACAGAACCCCCAAACCCTGCTGCAGAGACCCCTCTCACACACACAGAACCCCCAAACCCTGCTGCAGAGACCCCTCTCACACACACAGAACCCCCAAACCCTGCTGCAGAGACCCCTCTCACACACACAGAACCCCAAACCCTGCTACAGAGACCCCTCTCACACACACAGAACCCCAAACCCTGCTACAGAGACCCCTCTCACAAACACAGAACCCCAAACCCTGCTGCAGAGACCCCTCTCAAACAGAGCCGTCCCAAACTCTCCTGCAAAGATCCTCCACATACACAGCCCCACAAATTCTGCTGCACAGACCCTTCTCACACACAGAACGCCGCTCACACACCGCTTCGGTCCCGCTCCCCCCGCCGCGGCCTCCCCGCGCAGGCCCCAGCGCAGGGCCCGCGCAGGCCCCACACAGGCCCGACCGCCCGGCCACCCCCAGACCCGAGCCCGGAGCGCGTTCCGGGCGCGGTGCCGGGCCCGGCACTCACTCAGGCAGGTATGTGGAGGAGAAGCTGCTCCAGCGGTGCAGGCTGTAGCCCAGCACGCGACTCTCAGCGCCCGCCGGACCCGCCGCCGCCGCCATCTTGTTGTCAGCAGCGGCCCCGGCAGCGACTGCGGGGGGCGGGGCCAAGCTCTTAAAGGGGCCGCGCTCTTAAAGGGGCCACGCCGGCGGGGGTGGGGACGGCCTGAGGGGGCTCGGGGGGCGTCTGAGGGGTGCGCCGTGGGGCTGAGGGGTTCAGACGCTGCTCCTTGGTGCCCTGAGGGGTTCAGGGGGTGTTCCGTGGGGCTCAGATGGGCTGTGGGTCTGAGGGGATGCCCTGAGTGGGCTCAGAGGATGCCCCGTGGAGCTGAGGTGGCCTGAGGGGCTCAGAGGGGCTGCGGCTCTGAGGGGATGCCCTGAGGGGCTCAAGGGATGCCTTTAGGCCTGCGGTGAACTGAGAGGCTTGGGGAATGCACTGTGGGAATGAGGGGGCTCGGGCTGGATGCCCCGAGAAGCTCAGATGGGCTGAGGGGCTCGTGGAGTGTTGGTTACCGAAGGAAATGGCTCCGTTCCTGGCCCAAGGCAGGTGGGCGATTGGGAAAGGGATCTAGGAAACCCCACTGAGGTTTGATCCCACACCGGCTCCTGGAATTATAAAATCGTTAAAGTTGGAAAAAACCTTTAACGTCAAGTCCAACCATCAATCCAGCACCGACAGGACCAGCGCATAAGCTGAGGATTCTTTGATGAGTTTCTCTGTCTGAGGTTGTTGTAGGGTTTTTCCTGGAGAAGGGAGATGTTTGCACCCAGAGCTCCCACCAGAGTTTGGGACACCCCTGGGGGAGCTCTGGGCTACCTGAGGCAGCAGGGGATATTTGAAGACCAGGGGGAGGAAAAAAAAAAAAAAGCCAAACCAATAAACGGCTGTCTATTGGAAATGACAGATTGGAGAGATATTATGAGGCAGGACAGCAGGATGCCTGGCTAGATTAAATTAGCACAAGGATTCTTTTTTTTTTTTCCCCCTTTATTTTAGGAAAGCAAGAATGTGGCAGCAAAATCTGCCTGCGGATGAAAAACTCGCTCAGCAGCCTTGAAGGCTGAACATCAACTGGCTGTTTCAAAAGTGAGGGGGAGCAGAAAGCACTTCATCTCAAGACCCCTTCCCAGAGGGGGTTTGCAGTGTTTTCACTGGTATCAAAGCCACACGGCTCGGCAACAACACAACAAAATCCATGGATGAGGCACAAACATCCACATCTCCCTCTGCTGCTGCACTAACGAGGCCTTTTGAAGTTTGTGGCCTTCCTGTGGCATTTCAAACTTCATTTATCCCAGCTCCTGCCTGCAGGCATCCCCCTCCCAAAAGTACCACAGGAGTAATAAAACAAATACTTCACTAATAATATATTCCCAACCCCAGAGGAAGAGACGCCACCTCAGTGTTTGGATCCTCGCTAACAGCTAGCCCAAGAGGAGCGATGCCACGTGAAACCTATGACCTCCGAATATGAAATTTAGGGGATTGAGAGTGGGGGGTCACAGTAGCCAGGATGAGGAGGAGGAAGAAAAGGAGGAAGAGCCAGCAGCTCACCACTGCATAGTGAAACCACCCCATGATTTCTCTGCCCAGTATCCTGTTACCACTTGAATCAAGACCTGGATGCCAAGCCGGCGTATTTTTAGCACATTTTGGACTTAAAGTGAAGGGAATGCTGGTGAAATACGCAGTACTGACAGCCCTGGAAAATCTTTATTCATCTGCAGCGCAGGCAGCAGGGAAGGCTGTGAGGAAGCAGAGCAATCCAAAGCTGCAAACCGAGCCCCTTGGTCCCTCTGGCTCAGCCTGCCCAGTCCTGTGCAGTTACCAGTGGCTGCTGCAGAAGAGGCTTTTTCCACACTCTGAGTGAACAGAGCACGGTGGGGAGGAGCATGATGTGAAGGGCAGAGTTGTGCTGCAGATTTGTACAGCCTGGAGCCTCCAGATGAGCTCTCTGTATCCCAACCAGGGCAGCTGGTGGAGCTCAGCTGGTGACGGGGCCATAGAAGAGGGGGAGAATCAGAAAACACGAGTGTGTGAATCCCACTGTGCTGCTCCAGGCCTGTGCTGTGCTTGCTGCACTAATGCAACACTGGATCTGTGGAATCTGGGGAACCCAATGGCACCAGCGTGCCCCATTCTGCCTCCACCACTGACTGAGACCCATTGCTCTGGGGAAGGACCCCAAAGAGGGCACTGACACATGGAATCACAGAATCATTGAGGTTTGAAAAGACCTCCAAGGTCATCAAGTCCAACCATCAGCGCAGCACTGCCAAGTCCACCACTAAACAACGCCCCCAAGTGCCACATCCACATGTTTTTTGAGCACTTATAGGGATGGTGATTCCACCACTACCTGGAACAGCCTGTTCCAGTGCTTGACAACACTTTCAGTGAAGAAATTTTCCCTGATGTCCAATATAAAGCTGTTCTGGGGCAACCTGAGGCTGTTTCCTCTCCGCCTATTGCTGGGAGCAGACACTGACCCTCACTTGGCTGCACTTTCCTGTCAGGGAGTTGTAAAGAGTGAGAAGTTCCCCCTCAAACCTCTTTTTCTCCAGGCTGAGGCCTTCCAGCTCACTCAGCCGCTCCTCATCAGACTTGTGCTCCAGGCCCTTCATGAGCTTCCTTGTCCTTATGAAGCAAACCCCGTGCAGAGTTTTCCTACTTCTGCCCCCCTCACTTGGGACCTCACTGAAACCCTCCAGCACATTTTGGTGCCTCCTGGCCCAGAGCTGGCTGGGTGGATCTGTGCTGCCTGTGGCTGGCTGCTCTCTGAGGATGGGGCCGTGGAGGGGAAGCAAGAGCTTTCCTAGCAGCAGAAGGTCCCTTTGGCGTTCAGGGACCAACCTGCCAGAGAGCTCAGAGATCCCTGGACGTGTGCCTTGGACAGTAGCTGGAGTTGCTGAGAGAGGCCAGGGTGACCACAAGAGATGTTCCCCACATCTCTTTGCCAGGAAGATGCACACGCAGTGTTCACGTGCTCATTTCCAACGAGCTGGAAACCCAACCGCAGGAAACTCGGGGATTTGACAATTGTTTGTGTCAGCCTCGAGACAAATATCTCATCCCTTCCCCTCCCCATCAGAAACTTGCTCCTCTACTGCGCGTGTGTTTCGAGTTTCCTCATGCAAAACCTCGCGTGGGCGTTTGGATATGTAATGAGCACATAGTTCAGGATGAAAACAAGTTGCGTGGAGGAGCCAAGTAACGCCAGAAAAATGAAAGCAATACAAACAACAACATGGCACGCAGCCATACCAGCCAGCTCGTGGGCCAGCCGGATCTCACGTCCTCCCCGGAGCTGCGGAGCCGATCAGCTGTTGGAAAAAGAGACCTTTAAAGACAAGCGAGAGAGGAAATAGCATTGGCAACACAGGCCGCTGCATGTTTCCTTCCAAACCAGGACAGAGCCAAGGACATTAGACAGAGCTGTAACATTTGGGGTCTCGTTGCTCAGCCGTGAAGCAAGGCAGAAACCTCAAGTGGGTGCAGTTGTGTAAACTCCTATTGTTTAGGGAGCGGAAGCGGAGCGCTGGCCCGGCAGGGTATTGTCCTACCAGATTTTGGCGATGCTCACCTAACCGAGCTCCTCCTGCAAGGCCAGGGCCTCGTTTAACTCAGACATCATGCAAAGGGAATAAAACCTCCTGCCTGCACCAGGCCCAGACTAAGAACTTTCTCCCAAGCCAAATGCCTGCTGCCTCCCGTATCACCTTCAAATAAAAATATTTCTAACCTGTGGGCAGGGCTGGAGCAGGACCAGGGGGAATTCCAAAAACTCCTCAAACTGGCCTCACTTATCTTCATCTCTCATTTTAATGACGTGATGGAAAAAAATGGCAAAACTCATTGAGACCCATTTCCTGTGGGGCTGCCATGCACATCCACACCGAAAAGGGATGAGAAAAAGCCTCAAAACCAGATGATTTTTTATTTCTCCCTTTAGAGAGAGGGATCATCTGTGCCTCCTTACAATGCAGTAAAACAATACGTCCTTCAGCATAATAAAATACCTCTTCTGATCTAGGCCCTGATCCAAGCATCTGCTCCTGGGCTAAACACTCCAATACCTGCTTGAGTCCTCTTCACTGCCTCTTGCAGCATCCGCCCTTTGGTTGAAGGCTTAAATGAGTGAAACACCTCACTGACAATCCAGAAGATTGAAAGGGGCCCCAAATGCCAGCGCCTCCATGCACACATTGGCATAATTCTCTCCATAAAAGCCAGCTTTAAAAGGCTTGTTTTGCAAAGCACAAGTGTGCATTTTTTTTCGAATCAAGGTCAGTAACTCAGCTTCATTCACTCGTCTCCAGCTGCAAAACAACATGCCCCAGACAATGGAGGAGAGTGTATCTGAGTCAGGAGATGCCTTTTAAGGGATGCAAGTGGCTCCGAGCCACGCTGGGGAAAGAAGATCTCCTTGGTACCCTTGCGTGCTCAGCCCTGTCTGAACTGAAATAGGGCACCCGAGGGCAGGGAAAGATGGTGAGATGGGAATGGTGGCACAAATCACACCCACACTCTCCATCCTTTGGTAAAATCATAGAATGGTTTGGGTTGGAAGGGACTTTAAAGATCATCTAGTCCCAACCTCACCTGCCATGAGGAGGGATACCTTCCACTAGATCACATTGCTCAAGGCCTTGTCCAGCCTGGCCTTGGACACTGCCAGGGTTCGGTCATCCCCATCCTCCCTGGGTTCCAGCATCTCACCACCCTCACAGTAAAGAATTTCTCCCAAATATCTGGGCTAAATTTCCCCTCATTCACTTTGTACCCATTAGTCCTTGTTCTGTCACTACAGTTCCTGATGAAGAGTCCGTCTCCACCTTCCCTGTCGGCCCTGTTCGGTTATTGGAAGGTTGCTATGAGGTCTCCACACAGCCTTCTCTTCTCCAGGCTGAACAGCCCCAACTTCCTCAGCCTATCTTCATAAGAGAGAGGTTCCAGTCCTCTTATCAGCTTTCTGGCCTTCCTCTGGACTGTGCTCCAACAATACCATGTCCTTTCTTTTTTTTTTTTGGAAAATACAGTTTTCTGATGTCACTCCTATACCACCCTCTCCATGCCCACCAGTGTGACACACCACCATGCTTGGCTCCACTCCACAATTCAGCACTCGTAGGAAGCAGACGAGACGCTCCCAGCTGTGCCTCAGGCTAAAAATATTTACTCATCTCTTCCCCCCCAGGCAGGTGTGTTCATCCCAGGCAGGGTTGCTCCCACAGGGATGTGCTTGCACACTAGGCACACACTGCTCATCGTACACTGCCGAGCGCCGGAATGTTGTGATGATTCCTCTGAATCACCCAAAGAGAGCTCTGTCCTGTGTTTCAGATGCAAAATGTGCCTTGGAATTCAATAGTTGCTATAGTGCCTAATTACACATTTTATGGCGTACTTAGTCACAATGGCTAGAGCTCTTGTTATTAGACTTGGACTCCTTCTGTTGCTTTATTTTATAGACCTTTTTGCTAAACGTTTTCTCTCCGCATTAAAAACAGTGTATTGCAGCATTTTCTCCCTCCAAAGACAGCCCCAATCCATGGAGCACTCGTCATTAAATTGATAGTAGCGAGCTTGCAGCCCTCTTTCTGTCACGGTGCTCCACAATGCACATCAAAGTCAGCTCAAGTGACAGCAGCATAACATTCCCCCGGCGTCCAGGAGCTCTTGAGCACTGATCCTGGCAACACTGCTGTCTGTGGTTTGGAGACAACTCACACTGTCTGCTTGGGGCATCCACATCTTCCCTTGGGCAGTATGGAGGAGGTGAACTCCTCGTGTGCTCTTCCCACCACAGCTGGACACGCCGGTTCAGCGTGAAGCTGAATCACCCTCCTGAGGTGCTGCTCTGTTCATGCACATTCTAGAAGGGCTCAGCTTTGGTGCAGATGGCTGAGATGGATAAGCCAAGCCCCATGCTCTGCATTGCTCCTCCAAATTGGAGCAATTAGAATTCAGCTGGAGTTGACTGGAAGATCACACCCCACCTCTAGTGCTCTTTTCAGCTCTGGGGCCCCCCAACGTAAGAAGGACATGGAGCTGTTGGAGCAAGTCCAGAGGAGGCCACAAAATGCTACAAAGGCTGGAGCCCCTCTGCTCTGGAAACAGACTGAGAGAGCTGGGGGTGTTCACCTGGAGGAGAGAAGGCTCCAGGGAGACTTTAGAGCTCCTTCCAGTGCCTGAAGGGGCTCCAAGAGAGCTGGAGAGGGACTTGGGCGATGGCATGGAGTGACAGGACAAGGGGGAATGGATTAAAACTGGCAGGGAATAGGTTTAGATTGGATACTAGGAAGAAATTCTTTCTCGTGAGGGTGGTGAGGCCCTGGCACAAGTTGCTCAGAGAAGGTGTGGGTGCCCCATCTCTGGACGTGTTTAAGAACAGGCTGGATGGGGCTTGGAGCAGCCCAGTGGAAGGTGTCCCTGACCATGGCAGGGGAGTTGGAATGAGATGATCTTCAAGATCTCTTCCAACCCCAACCATTCTCTGATTCAGGTGCAGGGATGTTCTCCATCCTACACAGTAGGATTGGTCTTTCCCCTATTAACCTCTTTTTGTGCCTGGGTTTCTTCACCAGGAGAATTGGGAGTTAAGCACTTAATTGCCTACTTTCTAAGGAGTCAGGCAGAATAATTAACTAATGTTTGGGTAATGTGTCATAGGGTAGGGGTGCTAAGCAGTGTTCTGTCAGCAGCACAGTGGGAAGTGAAGGACTCAATCTTGTTTTTCAGCTGGGAATGTCACGGCCTCCCCTAAGTCCTTTGTTCCCCTTGACTGGTTTGCTGAGGGCAGGGAACTTGGGCAAAGCGTTTAAAGGAAGAGGTTGCCAGGGACAGCAGAGAGATGTTTGTGGTCCAGAGAACTGTCAGAATAACTGGGTGAATTTTGGAGAGAGAAAACTGCCAATGAACGCAAAAGCGGGAAATATGCCTGGGACTGCACAGAAAATCCTTATGTTTGTAAGTGTGACGTAAATATTCAACAGCAACATCCTCTGAGTAACAAAAGTGCGTCAGAGAAACTTTTCTTGCGCTGCATTTATTGCATATAGGCAACACAACAGGAATCATGGTACAGGGACACATCTAACTCACCCTGGGGACTGAAGCAGACTCAACCAACAGAGATTTCCCATCTTTAATTTTTATTACTCTGCAAATTATGTTATGGATGAACTTCAAGCCCTTCTCATGTCCGCTGGTGGTAATTGATGAGATTTCAATCGCACCTCCTTGAAGTTAAACATCTGAGAGACACTTTGGTTAATAGTTTGCCTTTCAGAGCAGTGCATTAGTTCTCTTGTGCTCCTGTCTGCTTAATTTAGAGCAAGTGGCCAAGAGTGGTGCAATTAAGGAAGGAGGCATCTTGGGCTGAAGCTCTCGGTGCTTTCAAATGACCAGCAGACCCTTCAGCGCCAGCTTGTTTTTTACAGAAGCTGGAACAACACTTTTCATGACTCACTACTAATTATGCTCTGGATTTGCAAACCAAAGGTTTTAACCTATTCTTATTTTATATGGAAATTATAAAATTCGGTGCTGTCCCAGTGCCCTCCTAGGATGTTCCGTCCCACCTCTGCAAGCCTGACTCTTGCCAGGCCAAGCCAGGGAGGCACATTCTCCTTCTGCCTCTCTTCTAAACTTCCCAAGGTTTCTCACTGTCTTTATTTATTTTCTCATCCTGAGGACAGTCTCTTGCTTTGATCTGTGCAGAAAATGACTTTTCCAGCAAGGCTGTTGGGCTCTCCCTGTTTCCTGTGGAGTGTCCAGCCACAGGCCACATGGAGATGATGCCAGCTTCCATCCCTTTTCCCTGGAGCTGCTTAGCCAGCTGCAGGCCATCTCAGCAGCTTCTGCCAACTGCTCTGCATCCTGCACAGATATCTCACTTGGGATCTTCACAGCCAGGAATAGGGAGAGGAAAAACCACACATAAGCTGGAACTTATCCTCTCCACCGCAGGCATTCTCTGATCTTCTGCAGAGAGATCCGTAAGGAAAAGTAATGCCTGACCTCTGGAAGAGGAAAGTGTCCTTTCACTTCCCAGGCCTGATGAAATGCAATTATATTGCCATGCACATAAAACATCCACATGCCAAACCCTCCAACCCATCCCAGCACTCCCTGGGGAGAGGTTGTGCCCAGTCTCCAAAGTCTCTAAAAAGCTTCTTTATTCCAGAGCATTGCTTCCTGTTGTGTCTGTTCCTGGTTTTGTAGGTGGAAATACTGGCAGCAGTTCTGGGAAGGGCAGGGCTTGGGGAAGGATATGCCTGATCACC
Organism: Acanthornis magna; assembly: GCA_036785705.1. Taxonomy (NCBI): domain Eukaryota; kingdom Metazoa; phylum Chordata; class Aves; order Passeriformes; family Acanthizidae; genus Acanthornis; species Acanthornis magna. Next base: position 518,640 of record JAWUZG010000001.1, read on the forward strand.
AAAGTCACCCTCCATGGCTGCAGATGCTCCATTTAAGACTCTCTTTGGCACTCAGGCACAATTTGAAAATAAGGGGAACCCACTGCTCCCGTGAAGAGAGATGAATTTTTCTTCCACTTATAAAAGAAATGATATTCTGTGGAGGAATAAGCATTTTCACTCAGTGCAAGTCATTAGGGATCTCAAGCTGCATTTTTCTGTTGCGCCAGCAGCAAATGCACCCAAATAGACTCCTCTGTTGTGTCCAGAGCCCAGCCCTACCCCACCAAAAGGCTTTAGTGGGAGGGGCTGGGGTGACACTTGGGTCTGGGGCTGTTTTTATCTATAGACCCAGAAGTTCTCAGTCAATGGAGGACTTTTGCAGGACTTTTGGCAATTTCAGGACAGTGCTTCCATTTTTCTGGGGAGCAGAGAAGAGCCACATACCCAGCAGTAAGCTCGTTTCTTCCCAGGCTCAGCTTCTCCTCCGCCATCAGAAGCAATTTCCGAGGAGCCACAGACGGGCGTGGACTGATGGCCGAGCCCATCCACGCGCTGCTGGTCTCTGTGGTTACATGGCTTTGCAATCTGCTTCCTGGGAAGAGGAGGGAGGAACGGTCCTGTGACTGCTGGAGCCTTGGGATGGACTCATGCTTAAGGCAGTCATCTGCTTGGGCATGGCAGGCAGAGCTCAGAGGTTTGTGGGATGTGGGAGTGCCATCCCTTCTATTTTCCTGACCTGTTCTTATATCCATGGGTTGTCTATGGGGCTCAGGGGTCTCCCCACGTTCCTGAGAATCCAGACATGCCAGAAGAGGAGGATACACAACCCAAAGTGAGAGAAGAAAGACAGGAGTATGACCCAAATTACCATGTCCTTCGACATGAGCCCCTGGAAAAACACAGTCCAGAGAGTATCAGTGCAACACATACTGGAATAAAACAAGCTCCCTCCTAACCCCATCCAGCACAGGTTTTCCCTTGCTGGTTTTGGCTGGGACACAGAATAACATTCAAGTCATGTCCTGAAGTGGTGCTGCGTGCTGCAAGCCAGGCAGATCCCAGTTTCTCCTGGTTCTGGTGTAACAGGAGGGACACCAAAAGACAGCTTTCCCTTCTCCAGTCTTGGCACTTAGCAAGGGACTTCACTTCCTCCACAGGTCATCCCACATTACCTGCTGGTGTATTTGTGTTTGCCCAGAGTTAGGTGTGGAAATTCAAGCTCCTTGCTCACTGCAGGGGTGAAGGAGTTTGCTCTGCATAAGCCCCAGGTTAAGAGCCTTTGTGCAGACACTTCGTTCCTGGGATTTGTCTCAATGGGGCCTAAGTCTGGCTGTGTCCTTCTGCAAGGTGAGGCCCTGATCCCGTGGGAGCCCTCCAGTTCACCCTCTTTATCTTCCCTGAGACCCTTATTTCTGCCCTTTGCCTTGAATCAAGTCATCTTTGTCAAGGATGGGGTATGTGGCTCCATGCAAAACGGGAAGATGCTCAAGAGTGTTGTAACCTCATGGGATATGTCCCTACACATACCCCAAAGCTACAGATTGGCTCATGATTCCCAGCTCCCTGTTTGTCCTGGATGTCTGGGGAGCACCTACTGCCCATGGGTGCTGCGGGGCCCTAAAAATGAGCCTTGGGGAGGCAGAACAGCCCTGCCTCCTCCAGCAGGACAGCAGCAGCAGACCTGGCTCCCCCCAGAAATACCGTGCTCCAAGAGTAAAATAACTTGTTCTGGAAATGGAAAAAGGCAAAACAAGCAGGTTTGCATGAGAAAAGGGAAAGTGGGATGAGCAACCCATGCTGAGCCAAGGAGCTGATGCTGCAGAGCAGTTAGTGGGCACTGAGGCTCAAGAAGTAGCAGAGACACAGGTCTGTCCCTGGAGGATGAGGGCTGGCAGAGGTGTCCCTGCTCTGTCCCATCGCCTGGGACAGGACAAAAACCACATTCCCAGGCGTGCACTGAGCCCTGTGCAAGGCTTTCTCCTCACAGCACCAGCCCCACCCAGCTCCTTCCCAGCTCCCACGGGTGTCCTTCACTGCTGACCCCATCCCATGAAATGGTGGAGATTAGCACTGGGCACAATGGAGGTGCCAAACCTGCCCACGGTGGGTGCTGAAGTGCCTCATGTCCAGAGTCATTCAAGCCACCCACTGCTGCTGCCCGCTTAGACCTCGACTTCCCGTGCTGCCAGCAAGCAGCAGGCACTGCTGTGTGGGCATCCAGAGTGTGTGGTTGAGTGCGGAAGCAGCAAGAGCTTAAAATGAAGGTAATTCCAAGAAAAGGCTCGTGTGTGGTAAGCAAGGACAGTGTGTACTCCAGGCTGCTGAGAGAGGAAAAGAAGCAACAGCAGTGACCTTTTACAAGTGATGGAAAACCAGGCAGATAGCTGGGAACTTGGAAAAGGAAATGGAAAGAAGAGCAATCTTGGAAATTTTTACCTGGCAATTCTGACTTCGGTCCTGAACACAGCAAGGGGGAAGGCAGGGAGGGACATCAATCTCTGACCGGCAAAAAGATGATGGAATAACAAAAGTTAAGGCAGGGGGTTATCAAGTACGCAGAGATGGAGAGATTTCTTATCATTGTGTAAAATGAGTGGATGTGGGAACACCGTAAGGCAATATACCAACTCATCAGTGAAGAGTTTGATGTAGTATCTAACAAAGCCTTTCTTTTTTTAAAATTAATTTCTCTTGGCTTGCATCTGAATGTTGTCACACAAGCTGAACATTGTAATCTAAAGGTCCTCGGATGTCCACACGGAATCTTGATTCCTCCCAGATAAAGTTTGAGTATTTCTGTCAATGACCCCACCCCTCCGCTGAAACTGGCGCTCTGCAGACATGAAACCACTGCATTCATCTGCTTCCTCCAACCTCAGTGCAGATAAGACTCGACAAAACACCGCATCCTGCAGGATGGAGGCGGCAAGCGAGAAAGCCAGGGAGTGACTCATCCCAGCCTTACGGGCAGGACTTGCCTGCGATCTGCACCGTGCAGCAGGCAAAGAGCTGTGCTAGGGGCTTGCAGGAGCTGGTGCTGGTCCTGCAGGAATTCTGGACCCTTCCCAAGGATCACCCTGTGCTAGCATCATCCTCACCATCATCATCATCATCATCATCCTCATCATCATCATCCTCTTCATCATCATCATCATCATCATCAAAACCTTAATCACAGAATCAGACAACGGCCTGGGTTGGGAGGGACCTTAAAGATCATCCTGTTCCAACCCCACTGCTGTGGACAGGGACACCTTCCACTATCCCAGGTTGCTCAGAGCTCCACCCAGCCTGGCCTTGGACACTTCAGGGATGGGGCAGTCACAGCTTCTCTAGGCACCCTGTGTGTTCCAATGCCTCACCACTCTCACAGGGAAGAATTCTTCCTAATATCCAATCTAAACCTACTCCCTGCCAGCTTGAAGCCATTCCCCCTTGTCCTGTCACTCCAGGCTATTGTAAATAGTCTCTCCATCTTTCTCATCAGTTCCTTCAGGTACTGGAAGGACACAATTAGGTCACCCCAAAGCCTTCTCTTTTCCAGGCTGAACAACCCCAACCCTCTCAGCCTTTCCTCACAGGAGAAGGCCTTCATCCCTTTAATCAGCTTGGTGTCCCTCCTCTGGACTTGCTCCAGCAAGTCCATGTCCTTCCTGTGCTGCATGCGGAGCTCAGCAAAAACATGTGCCAGTCACCAACATGTCCTTGTCTCCCTCTCTTGTCCTGCAGGACCAGAAGCCATCTCTGCTACCTTTCCATCAGGGAAGAAGTGTCTGCAGAAGATGCAGCAGTTGTTTGTGGCCAAAATCCTAAGGGGTATAAATATAGGCCACACTGCAAGAGAAAGTGGCTTTCCAGCTGTGTGGCAAGAATGGCCCTTCATTAAGGAACCGAAACACGATCCATCAAGGCTGTTTCTTGCAACATGCCCAAGTCCTGATTATGGTCATTTTCCTCCCTGCTTCCACTGCATGCCTGGGAAAGGGCCGCAGTAATTAAAGTCTGAATCTCATTAAAACCCAGAAAGTGCTTGGCTTTCTGAGAATCCAATTATCACAAACGCTACGTAACGCCAGTCAGGGCACGGCTTGTTTTTGGTGTTTGGAATTATTTTTGTTAAACATACAAATATGGTGTGAAATCAATTTTTCCAGAGGACATTGCAAATCCAAAGAGAGCACAGTTATAAAAGCAATTGAAGAAAAATGCTTTGGAGAGGGAGGGAGAGGCTGCAAGGAGGAGGAAGTGGAGGGAACATAGTGATGCTGCTGAAGAAGACGGAGCAGAGGTGCCAGGCAGTGAGGATGATGCACATCCTGTCCAAAGCTCTCCAGGGACAATCTGTCTGTGTCTGCATCCCGTGGATGTGGCACATCCCAGCTCCTGCACAGAGCAGTGGCCTGCTGTGGTTCAACTATGTCCCAACTGTCCTGACTCACCACACAGCTGCTTGGGTTTCACAGGGAAAGTCCTTGAGGTAATGAGCAGCTGAGTCCAGTGTGTATCCATGGGGTGGGCATGGGATGGGATATTATATGAGCTGGGCAGCAGATGAAGCTGCTCTTCTTCTTCCTCCTCAGTGTAGCAAGCCCTACAAAAATGCATTGTGGGAAGCAGAAGCCTGCCACTTTCCAAGGAAATTGATCTTTCTCAGAAGAGCTTGACTGTGGAAAGGGAAGAGATGGGGTCTCGATCCCACACTAGGATGGGGAGCCTTTCTGAGGACACAAATCGTTGGTGTCAGCACACCTGCAGCTGGTCCCCGTGGCCATGCAACAACTCCATGGCTTCTTCCCCAAACTCTGGTGTGCTGCAGCATCTCCAGATCCCATCCAAAACATCCTCCTCCTCTGCTCCCCCTGATCCCTGGGCTGTGACCCCAGGGTGTTGCCAACAGTGAGTGTGGCAACGTCCATGCAGCCAGGGCTTTTGGAGTGTCACCCCTAACCAGAGCAGGCAGTGGAACTGGGGATGCCTGGCTTTGCTGCTGAGTCCCCAGGGCTTTTGGGGTGTCACCCCTAACCGGAGCAGGCAGTGGAGTTTGGGATGCCCGGCTTTGCTGCTGAGTCCCCAGGGGTTTTGGGGTGTCACCCCTAACCGGAGCAGGCAGTGGAGTTTGGGATGCCTGGCTTTGCTGCTGAGTCCCCAGGGGTTTTGGAGTGTCACCCCTAACCGGAGCAGAGAATGGAATTTGGGATGCCTGGCTTTGCTGCTGAGTCCCCAGGGGTTTTGGGGTGTCACCCCTAACCAGAGCAGGCAGTGAAATTTGGGATGCCTGGCTTTGCTGCTGAGTCCCCAGGGCTTTTGGGGTGTCACCCCTAACTGGAGCAGGCAGTGGAGTTTGGGATGCCTGGCTTTGCTGCTGAGTCCCCAGGGGTTTTGGAGTGTCACCCCTAACCGGAGCAGAGAATGGAATTTGGGATGCCTGGCTTTGCTGCTGAGTCCCCAGGGGTTTTGGGGTGTCACCCCTAACCGGAGCAGGCAGTGGAATTGGGGATGCCTGGCTTTGCTGCTGAGTCCCCAGGGGTTTTGGTGTGTCACCCCTAACCGGAGCAGAGAATGGAATTTGGGATGCCTGGCTTTGCTGCTGAGTCCCCAGGGCTTTTGGAGTGTCACCCCTAACCGGAGCAGGCAGTGGAGTTTGGGATGCCTGGCTTTGCTGCCGAGTCCCCAGGGGAATGGGGACAAGGCACTTGGCTGTTCTGCGCCTCAGTTTTCTCAGCTGTAAACGCGTATTAAAACAATTTCCTAATTTGTCAGGTGCTGACAACCTCCAACAGCGACAGTGAGGAGCTCTGCCAGCCCGGGGGAAAGGTGCTGGTTCAGTGCAGAACAGTGTCATGGCTTTCATGGCACAGTGTGTCTGCCATACATTGCACTTATGTAACATTTCCTAGCGCTCTGTCGGCACTTCGCATCTTTAACTAATTACACACATTTGAACCATTTACTAGCGTGAACAGAAAAACATCCAGTAATGACTGATCTGGAAGTGTTGGACTGATTTCCAGATTTCTTCAAGAGTGAGAACTGCAGAAGGTGGGAAATAGAGTTTTGAAAAAGAAAGGCCAAACAAACAGATGCATGAAAAGAGAAAAAAAAGCTGTATAAAAAGTGTGTCTGCATGGAAGGAATTGCAGGGTGAAACAGCTGACTGCAATTCCTCATGGAAACACCCAGCCAGAGCTCAAACTGCAGCATCTCCAAAGTGCGTTTAAAATTCACCTCCTCCTTCTTGTTGCAATTAAACCCATATTCTCATGCACCTCGACATTTAAAATAAATAATGACAATTTTTAGCGCTAGCAATTAAAAGCGACGCTGTTTACATTTTAATGAGCTCCTCGAATGTGACTAGCTCAGCTTCTTTCAATCAGAAATGGATGGATTTAGAAACAAGACATCTTTAAATGCGCTTCGGATTTCTGTAAACAGTAGCCCAGCTCTGCTTTCAGGTTCTCAGGGCGGAGGGAACAGAGAGGCAATCTGCTGGATAGAGAACTCTGCACAGCTTTTCTTCCCGGTGGCGATCCTCTGTGGGAGTGCAGAAAAGGAAGTTTATTTTGGAAGTGAGAAAAATAAAGCAAGGTTTTGTTCCAGGAGAACACAGAGATAAGTAGCATCTGTGCAGCTGGAAGTGCTGTATGTGGCTGTGAAGCCCATATTTACAGCTGCAAAATGCCAGGTACCTTTTCACATCCTGGTAAGACTTCAGAAGGCATCAAAGTGCTACCGAGCTGGTTTCCAAGATGTATTTTCCACCCACCTTTGGCTCACGCTTGGAAAACCATTAATCATGTTTCGGCTCGGCGCCATCCAAGGGTCTTGATTCAGCGCAGCGAGAGTGGATGAAAACTTTACTGCTGATTTCAGTACAAATAACTGTGTTGTTACAGCCTGGGTAATACAGGTGGGCTACGCTGGGCCCTGGGGTTCTACAGATCAATGCTGCTCCATCTGAAACTCCTCCAACCATTCCAGGGCAGCAGGCATCAGGCTGTAGCCGGCACATCTGCATCTCAGATGGGAACCTCTTGGAAAAGAGATGGATGTCAAAACACCACTAGGAAAGCCTTTGCTGCTAAATAATTCCAGCATAAACAGCAACTGTTGAACAAATTGACAAAGTGGGCAAAGGAGAAGCAGGTTCAGAAATCCAGGAATAATAGGAGCACGGTTGGATTTAGTGCTGCTAAGCAATATTCTCCTTCCTGCGCCCTCACGCTGCTCGGTGACAAGGTGTCACCATTTCTGACTCACGAAGAGAGTCAGGCTTGCACAGGGCAACAGGGAAAGCCTTTGGAGGTAGGATGAGAATTTAATGCTTTTTGGGGGAAAGTTATCATAGAACGGCCTGGATTAGAAGGGACCTTAAAGATCGTCTGGTTTCAATCCCCCTGCCATGGGCAGGGACACCTTCCACTAGACCAGGTTGCTCTGTCCAACCCAGCCTTGAGCACTTCCCAGGGATGGGGCAGCCACAGCATCTCTGGGCAACCTGTTCCAGTGCCTCACCTCTCTTACAGTAAAGAATTTCTCCCTAATATCCAATCTACACCTAGCCTACTTCAGCTTAAGTTCAGCAAAAAAAATCCCTGTTTCCCAGTGATTTCAGCCCTGGCAGCCTGGCAAGGGAAGTCAAGAGGCACCACAGCTCCTGAGAGCTCTAGCTGTGAAAAATGCATTTTCCTTGTCTCTCTGCTTTGGTTTCCTTCTACAGACAGCACTCCCTGGGAAGTGCCCTGTAAAGACCAACCATTGGTATAGAATTGGGAAAGACAAATGGTTGTGATTTAAAAGATAATAAAGATAACAGAGCATCCCTGCCATGGCTGAGTATGTAAGGAGAAGGGATGAGCTATTTGGGGGTTGTCTGGGGTATTCCCACGGGGAAATGACTCCTTTGTTCAGGAGAAAAAGGCTGTAGAGATCCCTCCTTTGGAGATTCCTGGCAATTCCCCACAGGTTCTGGTGAGGGAATCTCCAGGCTGGTCCCTGCCAGCCCCAGGATCCCATAAACCTGTGACCTTCCCTGACTGCTCAGTCTCCTCCAGCCACACAATAAGCAGATAAAACAGCAAAACCTTCAAGCGCTTTGCATTAACTCGTGGATGCCATGGGCTGGGATCCTCTGGATGCACGCAGCCAGAATCACACCAGGTACTGAGCCACTTTCTGAGAAATCCATTAACAGCCAGCCTCTGGGGAAGGAGAAGGACCTGGAGAGAGCAATTCCACAGGGAAATGCAGTTTGCAGGCTGACATCACCGCTCCTGTTTGCCCAGCGAGGCAGTGACCACCGAGTCCGTGTGATTTAGCAATTATTCGCCGTGGCAGGGCTGAAACCTGATACTGAATTCTCAATTTAATCACAATAGGGATTAAAGTGGGAATTTTTTCCCATTTTTGATGCTTTCTCTGTAGCAGAAATGGTATTTCAGTCATAGACAGGGCCCCCCGAAATGCTTCTGTACACGAAATACTCATCTTTTCCCCTTCCACAGAAGGCCCTCTGGGTGGTGAGTGTAGAAACACTGCACTGAGCTTTTACATTTTTCCAGACAATCCTCCACACAGTCTCTGCTTCTCTCTAACTCAGCTGCTCATTCCAAAATAAGCATCCAATGCAAGGGTCCAAAGCATGCACTGATGAGATGAGTTACACTTTGGAAAACCTTCCTTACCCTGCTTTTTCCAGACTGGGAATGGATGGGAAACCTTGGACATGCAGCTTGTGAAAGGAATCCAGCTGGACCACAGTGAGGATTGAGTAGGGAAAGAAAAAAACCCAGGGGTTTAGGGGGATTTAAGTCTATGCTAGAAAGGACAGTAAACGCCAGAGGTGAGGGCGATGGCTGGAAAATCCCAAGCAAGGCTCTACCTAGGGCTGAAGTCCAAGAGTTTGTCCAATGTAAAACTTGACTGAGGCTGAGTCTCAAGAGGCTCCTCAGGGATGGGGAGCCACAGACAGATGTGCGCTCCTGGATCCAGCTGTGCCACTGGTGTGCTCCTCCAGCCTCTCCTCCCCACCCAGCAGCTGCTCCAGCCCTTTCAACACGGAGCCGCATCATTCATTAGAGCAGATTTGGGGTCAGAATGATACTTCCATGGACACCGTGGTGCAGACTGTCCTGTCCTGTTCTGCTGAGGATGGTAACAATTAGCTGGGGCACGGTGACATTTCCAGCTGGCACAGCCCTCTGCAGGGTGGACATCTGCCCGTGGATGGAAAATATAGGGAGGTAACCATGTGGGAGCCTTTAGAGACAGCTAAGAATTGTTGGGAGGAGGACAGTGAGCCAGGCAGGAAAACAGGTTGGTCATCATTGAAGGATTAAGAAGGGATTTACACCCAAAAAAGAAGCAGGAAGGTGATTGAGGAGGAAAATGGCACTACTGACAAGCCAAAAGGGCCAATACTCTGAGTGATCCTTAAAATCCTGTTCTCCAAGTGCGGGGACAAGGATGAAAAAGGCGTTCTTGAGAAACTTTATATTTAAGAAACAAATCTGTGTGGGTTGCAGACATCCAGTATTCATTCTCAGTTGCTAACAACGGGATTCTTTAATTAACATATTGATTCTTGGGTGGTTACATTTTAAAATCCTTGGACCATGTGATCCTGGGAGGCAGAAGAAAGGAAATGAGGTGGTGATTTAAAACAAAGAAGGGGAGAATATAATTCTGGCAATCACCAGCCTATAAAAGTAGCAAAACAAATATTTTCTAAAAAATCATGATGAAATATTTAGAGCTTGGTTCTGTCCACACAATAGTGTCAATGGGGAGAAAATTTGCAGAAGCCAGATGCTGAATAAAATTACCATGAGACAACAGTCAGACTCAGGAGATGATGGGCACAGAGAGCTGCCAGTTTCCTTCTTTTCCAGCTTTTTTTGGTGCAAACAGAAATGCTGTTAGAGAACGGCGCGACCAGAGGATGAAAGCAGCGCAGCCTTTTATGAACATGTGTTTTTATTTTGACTAATGTATTTTGCTTCTTTGTCTTAGGAAATACAAAAATTAGGGAAAAAAAATCCTTGGTCTGAAATGTGGTTTGTACAAACTGAAAACACATTGGGATGCAGTCAGTAATCCTGAACAGGAGTGGGTTACACAGAGCAAGGCACCATTACCAGGGCACAACAAGAGTCAAGGCTAAAGATGAAGTTTCATTAACATCTTTGCTAATGATCTGGAAGGGCAATGTATGAAATGAGATACACAGAGGATGGAAAACTCAAAGCAGTTTGGTAAATAATCAGGAGTTTTCTCTGGTTGTGTTGCGAACACCTGGAAATTTCCATCCAATCTCAAGCAGTGTTGAATACACTGAAACATCTCTCGCTGAGTGACATCTCCATTACTCACCACTTAGCCCACTCAGTGTCTCTATTTAACCCTCCCAATTTACTTACTGGTGTCTTTCCCCGGTCCTTCTTCAGACCCAGCCCTGGGCTGATATTTAGAGAAGAAGAAGAAGAAGAAATATTTGATATTTCTGGAGCAGATAGAGCAGCCCAGCACAGCCCAGCCACCTTCTCCAGGTTCATTCTCCTTTGCCCACCTGAAATGAAAAGGATGATGATGGTAAGCACTGTGCCTTCAAATGTGTGTCCCACCCCTCCTCACCTCCAGTGCTTCGACCTAACGTGGCTTAAACTGGTCCCCCCAGAGCCTCTGAGGTCTGTGCTGGCCTCACACTCCTCTGGCTGCCTCCTCTTTGCACTATTTGGGTGATTCACAGCTCTTGCTCAAGACCTTTCCATCCGTGAGGGCTTGAGCAAGAGCCGTGAGTGGCTCGAGTAGCCTGATCCAGGTCCCCGGGGCACTGAGCTGAGCTCTCCAGGCCATCAGGAGACAGGGAGCAGCAGAGGACAGGGACCTGGGAGCGTCTGTGTCTCCTCTAAACAGGCTATAAGGACATGGGATGTTTCTGGGGAGGATTTCATGGTTTTTATCTTTTCTCACAGAACAAGCTGAGTGATGGAAAGGAATCATGGGGAATGTTACCCTCAGTGGGGGAACCAGGAGTCACAGCGGGAAGGGGACACCTTCATCTGTCAATCTTCTCAGGACCTGCTGGGAGTGAAGGGAGAGGAGGAAGAGGTGAGGATTGCGGAAGTGGCTTTCACGTGTGGTTTCTATGGCAGATCTGAAAACTTTCTTCTCTCCTGGCTGAGTCTGCCTGTGGCAGATGCCATGGTCAGAGCATCACCAGTTGTCCTTGGAGCTGCAGCACCATGGTCTCAAACACCAGCACCAGCAGGAGGCCTGAAGAGGGGAGGGACATACAACACTGACACCCTTGGTCTGCAGGTGTGGTGGGATCTGATCCTCAGGAGGTGCATTTTGCAATTCCTGAGCTTTTATAAAACTTCTAATGGGAAGTAGGGGTTGCAAACTCTATCGTCACCCACTGGAACTCTTGAGTGCCCCTGAGATGGAGGAAGAAGCAACCTGGAGAGAGCAAAAATAATGGATACAGTGACTGATGAGGTGACCATGAACAAAATTACCAGGGATGGGGTCTGGTTGGATCAGCTGTGGAGGCTGTATCCTGCACAGGGCAGGAGCAGGCAGCGTGGGGTAAAACCTTCTGGAGAGACAATATTTATCCATTTTGGTTTGAGATTGTTTGAAGCTGCAGGAGAATTTGCTCCCAAACAACCAAACAAACAGAGGAAAAAGAAATGCATGTGAATGGATCCAAATGTCTCCTTATGGTGTGGTTGGGTATTTTTTTCTTCTTTTTTTTCTTAATGAAATATGTGGATTTTGCGTTTGCAGCACGTCAGGGCTAATTTTAGGAATGTGCAATTATTTTCTTAAAAAAAAAACCACTCAGGGGGTTGCAAAAACCCTGCAGAAGATAATACATGGTCTTCAGCCCCAAAGGATGAACCTTTGGCTTTCCTGCCAGAGAAGCTGCAATCCCTGGGGTGGGAGGGCAGGCTGTCAGCAAGGTTTTCTAACCAAGCCGTGATCCTGGAGCAGGGCAGGGGACCAAAGAAAACCGCTGCCTCCCAGCACGGGAAGCAGGGTGGCCTTCCCAGGGAAAGCAGCTCTGGGATCACCGGGAGCTGGTGGGACCTTCTGTCTGGTACCTCCTTGTCCCTCCCATCCTCCAAGGGACCTCCTGGCTTAGCAGGGACAACACGAACCATGGCTGACCCTGTCCCCTCCCTTCACGCTGCTCCTGGGCCGTGCTGGAATTGGCCGCGGGCGCCTCGTTCTCTGACTCAGCCGTTATATCTGGGGAATTTATGGCCTTTCCTTCCTGCCAGCCTTAGTAAATAACCCTGTCATCTGACTGGGTTTGGGAACCGACCAGGAGCAGGAGCCTCGCAGGCAGGCTCAGAGGAGGACCTGCATCCGAGCAGGAAGCAGCACTGGTGGGGCCAGGGGGTCCCCAGTGGGACCCTCACTCATGGCATCACTGTCCTCAGTGGGACCCTCACTCATGGCATCACTGTCCTCAGTGGGACCCTCACTCGTGGCATCACTGTCCCCAGCGGGACCCTCACTCGTGGCATCACTGTCCCCAGCGGGACCCTCACTCGTGGCATCACTGTCCCCAGCGGGACCCTCACTCATGGCATCACTGTCCCCAGCAGGACCCTCACTCGTGGCATCACTGTCCCCAGCGGGACCCTCACTCGTGGCATCACTGTCCCCAGCGGGACCCTCACTCGTGGCATCACTGTCCCCAGCGAGACCCTCACTCGTGGCATCACTGTCCCCAGTGATACCCTCACTCGTGGCATCACTGTCCCCAGCGGGACCCTCACTCGTGGCATCACTGTCCCCAGTGATACCCTCACTCGTGGCATCACTGTCCCCAGCGGGACCCTCACTCGTGGCATCACTGTCCCCAGTGGGGCCCTCACTCGTGGCATCACAGTCCCCAGTGGGATTCTCACCTGCAGCATCACCATCCCCCCGAGACCCTTACCCATGGCACCACCATTCCTGGTGGGATCCATGGCATCACCATCCCCAGCAGAATGTGGAGCCAGAGCCAGGGGGTTCCTGGGTGAGGAAACCCAAAGTGTTTCCTCACTCAGGAGAGAGAACACTGGGCACAGGTGTGCTCCCACACCTGGGATGCCTGGCTAGGATCTGGCTTTTATTTTCTTTTTTCTTGGAAGATCATCCATGAATTTGGGAGGAGGACAGGAGGGGGTGGGGGGATTGAGGCCACGATGAAAACAGGTCTCCATCAGCCACGTGCTTCAGCATTGCTGGTACCTCCTCTGCTTTCTTGTCCACTCAGTGCGAGCTGCCCAGGTAGAGAGATGCTTTCACCCAGGGTATCCCAAAGAGCCAGGAGCTCCAGTGGGCTGAGCAGAGCAGGGAGACCCGGGTTCTGCCAGGGGGACACCTCACTACTCCAGGACAGACCAAAGTCACCTCCACAGACTCCCTATAGCAAATTTTGGCATCCTGGCTTGCCCCCTGGAGGCAGCCCCAAGCGCTTGGATGGAAGAAATGAAAATGATGCTGGCAGCAACAAGTGTGAGGATGAGCTGAGGGAGGTCAAGCACCTCTGAAGGGCTGCAGGGAGAAATCTGCATTTTTGGGATGTTGAAGCAGCTCTTTTGGATAGATAGGACTATGCTGGACTGGGGATGGGATTAGCCAGAACCTAAATTCAGCGTCTAAGCTGAGGCGTGTCCCAGGTCAGATGCTCATCCATCCCGGAGCACTTTCTCCCATTAGGCACTTCAAAGTTAATGGGAATTTCGAGCAGGAAGTTCAGAGAGTTATTTTAACTCCCTGTGGTGAGGGAGGTCAGGCTGAGCCTCAGGGACTGCTGTGGAAACTGCCACCTCTGTGCCAGGAATTATGGACTGCATCCTCCTGGCATGGGCACAGGGAAGTGCCTCTTCCTTCCTGGTTTTCCTCTTCCCTGTCATCGCCTCGGCAGGCTTTGAGGACTGCTCCAACACAGGGTCTCTGCTCCCCGTGGCATTTCTGGAGCCCAGATGCCAATGAAATGCCATCAGGCAATGAGTGCCATCTCTCCACCCCTGCCCTTTCCAGGAGTTTGCCCTTTGGAGGGTCTTCCAAGCAGCCCCTCCTCGCAAGAAGACTTTTCTCTGTTGTCTCCTGCACCAGCCAGTTGCCCCCAGCACCATCCTCACACTACCTGTCACTTACCCTTCCCTATTTAACATCCCCACAGCCCCCAAATCCCTCTCCTCACTGCCATGGGGCTGCACAGTAATCTGAGTTGGTGAACTGATCCAGCACAGAATAATCTTGCAAATAAAACCCTCCGCATGCCCTGCTTGGACTGCACAGCTGCCAGAGAAATGTTCCTGGATGCATTAAGAGTGGAGCTGGTTTGGTGTCTGGGCACATCCCTGCATCCATAGAATCACAGAATGGTTTGGGTTTGAAAGGACCTTAAAGATCATCTGTGTCCAACCGCTGTGCCATGGGCAGGGACACCTTCCATGAGAAGCAATCCTCTGCTGCTCCTAGAAGGCTTCAGCACATGGTGAATCGGAGGAAAAACACGGAACAAGAGCTGACCTCCAGGCCTTGGGGTACCTGTGTGTACACTTGGGCTGCACAAGGTGTAAAGTATCCTCTGTCTCGTGGCTGGGCATTATTTTACCTTCTCGTGAACGCTGAGCAGCTGATAGTACATAATTAGTTTCCTGTCCAGTGTGCACTTATCGTGTCTGTGTGTTCCGTGCATTGGGTGGTGAGTTCATAAATCAAAAGCTCTCAGGAGCTCTTCTGTCCCAGAGTGCTCTCGTGGGCAAGCAATCCCCAAGAGGCCCCACAGCAGTGATTAATAGCACCCACCTCTCTGTTTGGGCTGGTTTAGGGCAGCCTGAGTTACTGTTCTCACTGAGAAATTTGTAGGTTGGCGCAACTTCTCATCCCCAGAAAGCTGCAAGGCAGCAAATCCCTGTGAAACACCAGAGTCAAAAATAAGTGAGTAGCTAAAAAGCACTGCTTGGAGCCTGGTGGAGACCCCGCAAGACAAAAATTGTAAAGACAATCAGCAAATTGCCACTCGGGACAAAGCTGCGGAGGCAGCCTCTAATCACCATCCTGATCTAGGGCTGCCTTAGTCATCCTTTATTGATTCCCTTTTCTGTGAATCATCAGCTCCTCGCGGGGAAGGGCTCTCCAGCTCCTGGCTCGGAGAGACACAAATTGCCAGCGAGCAGCACGTAAACAGGAGCAGGAGAGCGGAGATGCCGACGGAGATGCCCTCGGTCACGTGCCTGGCAATTTGGGATGGTGATTAGGGCTGCAAACCAGGAAAAAAAAAATTAAAAATTGAATTTTCAGTGGGAAAATGAGCCGGGTGAATGGTAGCAGGCACGCAGAGGAGGCTGCTGGTCTTCTCCACGAGGGAAAGTCGCCTCCTGTTCACCTTCCAGGGAGCAACAGGGAAGGGGTTTCTCCCTTTAATCAAACACCCTCAGCTCTTATTTAATCAGGTGAGAGGCTCCTCAAGTCTGGAGCAGCGGGAGCACGTCGGGAGCAGTGATTTGAGGTCACCTACATCTCTCCGACCTGCTTCAAACCCCTTTGAGTCATCCGTGCCCTATCACACCTGACCCATCCCCTCCCCTGCTCCTCCCAGGGGATTGTTCATTCGCAAGAGCCGAAATTTCCTCCGCTCGCCCCGCGGCCACCCTTGCTCTGGCTGGGAGAGAGGCGAACACGGAGCAAGGGGGACAGCTAAGGAAGGATTTGGACCTTCTGGGGGCACCACAAGGAGAGCAGCCCTTGAGGCAGCTCTCGCCGGCTCTGCTGGCACTGGCGCTGGGCACAGCTGGGCTCGGGAGCGGCTGCAGAGCATCCCCGGCGCTCTGTGCAGGGGGAGGGAAGGGGGTGCCAGCCAAAAACCTGGGGACCTCCTAAACGCTCAGAGCTGTGCCGGGGCACGGGAAGGGCTGAGTCCATCCCTGCTCCAGCCTGGGTTTGTTCTCCTGCCTTGCCGGGGAGGCAGATGCCGCTGCGAGCGAGGCAGGCGGCTCCTCTGCAAGCCGGAGCGGAGCGAAGGCGAGCAGGCGCTTCCGCTGCCAGGGAACGAGCTTGAAAGGGATCCAGCGGATAAAGAGATATTCAAAGTTCAGCTAATGAGTGAGATGAGTCACTGGCTCAACGAGACAAAGGTTAGGCTGGAAAACAAAAGCCCCCGCTGCAGGCAGAGGGGATGGTGGGGATGCGAGAGGCTGAGGATGGGGCGTAGCCGAGAGCAGCAAGTGCTGACAGGGGCAGAGGGGCAAAGCAGGGGCTGTGGCTTGGTTGTGACCCCGGGTCTGCCCCAGATTTGGCCCAGGATGGCTACAGGGAAGCTGGGACAGTGGCCGTGGGTGTTCAGGCACAGGCAGCTCCCTGCAGCAGTCAGGCAGCCCTTCTGAAGCCCCAGCAGCCCCCCGTGTTATTGGGAAGCACAGTTATTTGGGGTGAAGCACAGTTATTTGGGGTGAAGTACAGTTATTTGGGGTGAAGTACAGTTATTTGGGATGAAGTACAGTTATCTGGGGTGAAGCACAGTTATTTGGGGTGAAGCACAGTTATTTGGGGTGAAGTACAGTTATTTGGGGTGAAGCACAGTTATTTGGGGTGAAGCACAGTTATTTGGGGTGAAGCACAGTTATTTGGGGGCCCGAGGAGAGGCTGTTGGCAAATGAAGCACAGCAGCCCTTCCTTCACCACCCAGCGCTGCTGAGAAGGGACGGACGATGTTCAGCCCTAAAAAAACACTAATTAATCACTGGGAAGCATCAGCCTGCTTCCAATGCTCTCGTTGCTACCACTGTGCCCAAGGAAGAGAAATTCTGTGGTAAATGTGGGTCCTGCTCCAAAATCATCCTGAAAAATGAGGGCTGGAAAACCATCACCTTCCTGCTCCTTGAAGATGCTGGCTTACCCACAATCCATGTTAGAGCACCCCTGTGCCAATGCTGAGCAAAACAGAGAAAAAGTTCTTCTCTCCCCACGGTCTTTTATAGCCCAGTAAACAAAAAGCTGCAGCTTATAGACAGCACAGAAGGAGAATGTGTAGCATGGGGCAGGTGCAGTGCTGAGGGACTTTATTCTAGAGATCTCAGGACTTCATATTTGGATGGGCTTTTATTTCCTTCACTACTGGGTTCAGCCTGGGCCACTGAGCTGCCCCCCTGAACAGCTCCTCTGAAAAAACATTACCTTCCTCCTGAGAAAGTGAGAAAAAGAGAGATGGGAAAGGATGAAGCAGCTTTTGGAGAAAGCAGAGCAGGAGGTCAGAAAGGGAATGGGTGGGGGAAGGAGGAATGCAGCAGGACATTGCTGCAGGCAAGGCTAGAGGAGCTCAGAAATCCAGATGCAGGTGCCAGACAGGTGTTGCTGCCCTTCTGCTCCACAGGACCTGCCACGAGCAGTCCCCAGGGATGGCAGAGCAGAGCAGGTGATGTCTCATCACCCACGCTCAGAGCTTTGGCAGCTTTGCTCCATACGGAGTGGAGATGCTCTGCAGCACTGGATGCTTGTGGGTGATGGAGGGAGGGGGCATGGAGACAAGGGAGAAGGGAGGCAGAAGTGGAGATGTGGAGCTGGAGGACAGAAACCACCTCCCATGGGTTTTGCAGACAGATTTTTCCCCACCTTCACAGCCTCCTCCGTGCACTTTTATAACTCTCCGTGCTGTGAGACCTCCGGGGAGCTGCAGCTTTGCTTCTGAGCAAGGTGCAGGCGAGGAGGCAGCTTGGACAAGGGGAGCAGTAGGCAGGATGATGACCCTCTCCCCCAGCTCCCTTCTCCCTCTCCAGCTGCCTTAATTTCCATGTCTGAGGCTTGGATCCCCAGGCAAAGACAGCACGATTGGCCAGAGGTGCTGACGGAGGAGCAAGAGATGTCTGTTTGCTCCTTTCCCAAATCCACCCTTGCAGCTGCAAGCAGGCTCATTATGATCCCCCAAATCCTTGTGCTGCCCTTTAATGGCTTTATCTGGAAGCTGTGAGCAGCACAGGAGGGAAGAGAGAGGCTTAGCAGATCCCAACCTGCTCCAACTTCTCCCTGGGGATCCACAGCACAGCCCAGGCTTTCCTGATCTGGCTGCACCAACCCCCTGGAGTTCAGGAGCTCAGGCACAGAATCCATGAAATGGTGTTCCCAGAGTGGGCAGATGCTCTGGGTGCCACACCTGGAGCCCATGTGCCTGCTGTGTGTGTGGGTGCTGATGTCACTGTCCCCAAGGGGATGAGCAATAAGCTGGTTCCTGAAAACGTGAGGTTGCTGGTAGTTTATTGCAATGCGGTACAGGGATTATTCCAAAGGAAGCAGGACGTCATGCAAATATTAAATTGTCTGCACTTGAAGGCTTTTATGATCCTTAACATGCTTTGGAAACCTTAATTAATCAAGTACTAAATTCGCATGCACACACTGGCTCTGGTTTGCCAGGCCACTGTCCCTCTGCCCACCAAGACCTGTGGGACAGGCTAGAAAGAGTGGGATGCACATAAAAACCCCTGGCACAAGGGCTGATGGTTTTAAACTGGAGGAGGGTTGTTTTGGATTAGTTATAAGGAAGAAGTTTTTTACAGTGAGGGTGGTGAAACACTGGCACAGATTGCCAAGAGAGGTCATGGAAATCCCATCCCTGGAAATATTCAAGGTCAGGTTGAATGAGCAGGGACATCTTGAACTAAATCAGAGCTCAGAGCCTCACCCAGCCTGGCATTGAACATTTCCAGAGGTGGAGTCACCTCTCGGGGCAGCCTGTGCCAGTGTTTCACCACCCTCTTTGATTTCAGAGGTAAATGTGCAACCTGGGAATGAATGTCTGAGCTTGGCTGCCCCAAATTTATCACCTGCATTGGCAGTGTTGGCAAAGCCAACTCAAAGAGATCCACAGCCTCCTGCAGCCTCAGATGCTGTCACTGCCAGGAACCGGACCTGCTGTTGTCACCAGAGCTGATGGAAGCACCTCACAGCGTGTGAGGAATTGAATAGAGACAAATGGATGGAGTCATCAGGGAGTTCAAAGAAAATGGTGACAAGTCCAATTGTTTTTAAAATTTATTTCCAGTCTAGTGGTTGAAGGCTGCCACGGATTTCTCTCAAAAGCCCTACTGATGGCGAGTGACTCAAAATGATGCCTTCTGGTAATCAGAGCGTTGGCATTCCTAAGTGTGCACAAAGAGAGCATTAAAAGATTTTGATCAAAATAAAACAATCCCATGACTGATGGATGTTTACAA
This sequence comes from Acanthornis magna, assembly GCA_036785705.1. Classification (NCBI taxonomy): domain Eukaryota; kingdom Metazoa; phylum Chordata; class Aves; order Passeriformes; family Acanthizidae; genus Acanthornis; species Acanthornis magna. The sequence goes on from JAWUZG010000001.1 coordinate 537,842, forward strand.
AATAGAAACGTGGCTAAAAGGCATCACTGTGGACAGAATAAGGCTCCTTACACCAAGAATCCTCGGAGCACGTTCACCTCCTCGGCATCACCAGAGGCACCCAGGGGAATCCAGCCGACAGCCATACCCCACAGGCTGAAATCCTGCCCTCACCTCTGCTCCTGTGCCCCTGTGGCTGTGATCAGAGACCATCCAGCAGCTGTAGACTGCAATGATTTGGTTGTTTTGGTGACAGTCCTACCCAAGGTTTAAAAAACATCGTGACTGAGTAATTGCTCAGAGAAGCTGTGGTTGCCCCATCCCTAGAAGTGTCCAAGGCCAGGTTGGATGGGGTCTGGAGCAACCTGGGATAGTGGAGGGTGTCCCTGCCATGGCAGGGGTTGGAACTAGAGGATCTCTAAGGTCCCTTCCAGCCCAAGCCATTCTGGAATTCAATGATTCTATGAACTCTCAGAAATACAGGAGCAGAGGGGGCTTAGAGAAAAGATTTGTTGCAACAAAAAGTTTTGCCTGTGCATATTTTCTTGTGCATCTTGAGCTAATCCTTTCCCAAGGGTGGTGCAGAGGAGCTTATTAATTTTACAAGAGTGAAAATCTACCAAAATTTCCCATTTGTTTTCAACCATTGATCTGAAATGTCTGTAATTACAGTGGGAGTGAAGGATCTACTGCAAAAAAGAGATGCAGCCAAGCCCTCAGCAGCTCGTGGTGCTGGAACAGCATCATTCCAGTTGCCCCCCGGGGACACCACGAACAAAAAACACCTTCTGAAAGCTTTGAATAAAACGCCACTTGTAAGGATGTGAAATACAAATGGGTTTGTGTCCGTACAGCCAGAGTAAAAATGAGACAAGGAGGCAAATGAAAATAAACAATTCGGGTTTGAGAGTGGTTTATGCCTAAGGGATGAAGTGAGGGCTCGACTTTGGGAAGTCAGCACCGTGTTTTTGCTGTGGGCTTCAGGGCAGTGAGTGTTTCAAAAAACATTTACCCTTTGAATGAGTTTATCACACTTTTTCCACCTTCAAGCACAACCTGGAGGAGACTGGCCTTTCTCATGATGGATGAAAACCCTACATTTGTGCCAGAGAGGCGTGAACAAGGAGGAGGACTTGATACAGGGAATCCGTTCTGCATCATCTCAGGCACCTGGGAGCATTTAATTCACCCAGATGATGTTCCCAGGCCAAACAGACTCATCCCTTTAACGTGACATTATCTCGTTGCTGCTGTGACTCCTGTTATTAGCTTGGAAACAAGCTCTGCGATGGATTGCCAAGGGGATAAATGGGAATACAGGGGTGAAATGAAGAGAGGAAGTGTTTAGGTTAAATGCTGAATTTTCTCCTGGTGGAAGTACAGGAAGTTGCCTCCAGCATGTACACTTGGACAAGGCTGATGATCAGAAAATAAATAGAGCAACCCTACACTGGCAGGGATGAAGGCTGGGTGACCTGACATATATTTCCTATCTCTATGGCCAGAGCAAAGATTTTGCTTTAATTGGCTTTAAACCATCTATCTAAGTCACTCCCAGTACTCCAGAACCTGAACAACAGCCAAGTTTTTAATATACTCATCCTCATGCAGCTCTGCAGGGGTAGGAAAACACCCAGACCTGCTTTGTTCATGGAAAACTGAGGTAAAGAGAGACCAAGAGCTTTAACCACAGCTTGCAGGGTGGGATGGCTTCACCTTTGAGTGGGATACAGTGTCCTTTCCCAAGAAATAGCCAAAATCATGGCACATCCCTTGGGATGCAGAGAATGGCACTGGCTGTGGCCAGCTTGAGAGAGATGCTGCACCACTGTGTAGAGCACCATTTCTTGACTAAGCTGAGCCTGTCCTGGCCAGATTTCAGTGCAGAATTTTGAGGTGTTGTCTGCTGTGTGGGTTCACCCGAAGATGCCACACGGACAAAAGCATGAATTCTCCCTCCAACACCTGCACAATGCTGCCATCTTCCAAACCCCAAAATGTGCTCCACTCCACACAATGAACCAACCGCACTCCAGCACAGCAGAAAAATACTGCTGGCAACTTGGATGAAATACCTGGAGCTCCTGTGAGTTGCTTGGGAAGCATTTCCCTCTTGGTGATGTACAGTAGGGCTACAACTGCTGGATTTGATGCCAATTCACAGCTGGTGTGACCCCATACCCTCCTCAGCAAGGCCATCGAGGGCATCGCTCTCCAGCACCTCCAGCAAACACCTGCCCAGAGATAAAGACATCCTTCCTCCTTCTCTCAACAGAACAGCTCTTCACTCGGATGTTCTGCGTGACTTGACCCACTGCCAGGGTTTGAGCTTTGGTCTCCATCCAGGAGAAGCAGAGACCGAATTCATCAGCTTTTGCCTCAAAGCGTCCAGGCGCAGATTCCAGGTGTTGTGCTGATGAACCAGCAGGAGCCAAGGTTGGCCAAGGTCACTGTCACCAGCAGCGACTCCAGAGCGATGTGTCAGCTCCTCTGAGCCGAAGGCACAGCACAAGGGGATCCCATTTTTCCAGGCTCCTGCTCTACTGTCTTTGCCCCTGTCCCCCGTGGCCTCTTCCCTCGCTGTCGTGTGAAGGCAATTCCTTGGTGAGATCCCAAGGCAATGGAGCCACGCTGAGCAGGGCAGGACTTTACTCCTGCCCTGTCTTTGCAGCTAGTCCAGGACAAGGTTCAGTGTCTAGACGTGAGGACTGGCAGCAAAACAGGATTGTTCTGGGCAGGCTGTGCAAGTCAGCAGTGGCTGGGTTTTGGCAGAGACAGCGGCGACCAAGCCTGGCGCAGGAGCAGGCGGTGACACGGTTGGGTGGCATCCGCTGCAGCCCAAGGGTTGGACCTTTTCCTTTGCGCAGTGAGGAAGGATTGTCCTTCCTCATCCCAGCAGAACTGGGCCAGGCTCCAGGGGAAAGGACAGCACTCATCTCCCCTGACTTTGGGGGTGAACAGGAGCCTTCTGCTGCTCTCATCACCCTCAGCTCCCTTCAGTCACCTGCTGACAGAGAGACCCAGCTGCACCTGGAGATTGGTCTGTCATTTTTTATGCCAACCTTAAAATGAAGCAAATCAGCCCCTGCTGCTGCCATTGGCATTTATAATGTTATGATCCTTGTTTCTTGTGAATTCTAAAGGTGCTTCAGCGAGACACCCCACAGCCCACCCACGAAACCTGACCTTTCACATGAATGGTCCTGTTTGTCCTATAAACATATCCAAGTCTTCTAACATGGCCTGGCATCCATTTAAGGGGTACCAAGTGGCTGTTGGGTTCACGGGATAGTACCAAGTTAATCGCAATGAAAGGAGCAAGAGGGAGATGTCTTTACAAACTGTGGGGCCTGCTGGTAGATAAGGCCAGATACTGATAGGTGAAAGAAGCAATGGGAGGAGCCATAAATTCCATAGGAATTCCATTAATTGACACAGACTGGTACTCACCCAAGGATGTGTTAAATCCCTGGACTTGGAGAAAAAGAGCAGCGGCACAAAGAAAACAAAAGGTGGGGGGAATGTACATTAGAAGGAGCTCTGTATTAGGTGATTCGGGGAGTCTGTACCTCTCGAGTACCTCAGCCAATGGGAAAAGAGAGAGGGAATCTGCGGCCAGGAAATTCGGATAAAAAGAGGCTGTGTCCTCTAGCAATTGGAGAGACCCCAAGGGAAATGCCCATGAGCTCTCCTTTTATTCATGAATGAAGTTACAGGACTCCTCTGTCTCCTTTTTGGACATAAACCTCTGGTGTTTGTGGATTAATTTTCCTGACACCAACAACAGCTTTTCATTCCTTGGGGAAGTACCTTCTCTCGTTTATTATGACAATGGTCAGCCCAGAATCTGTGGATGTGGAGCACAACTCAGGAAGTCCATGAGCCAGTCCCACCCTGGCTCACCAGAGAGCTCTGTGCAGCCAAATCTCAAGGTCTCATTCTCAGTATTTTGCTCCAAATACTTCTTATGGTTCCTGAATATCCTTCAGGGCTTTGTTTTTTGCCTCTGGCACAGAGGACACGATGTTGTTCCCCTGTGCAGTGGAGGGTCACCAAGAAGATGGTTTTGTTGGCAGATGTTCTGCCGCCATCTCTCAATTTGGCCAAGGTGTCTTCTGTGTCACAGTGATGTTGGTCCTGCATTTCCACATCACATGGGGAGGAAAGAGGTTGTGGATCTTGCAGGACTCTCATGGGCCACATCCGACCTGCTGGGAAGTGCACGAAGATGATGGTTTTTATTATCAAGTTTTACAGCTATGGTAGCCTCTAAGGGCTTTATTCAGGCAATTTTCATTCTGCTTTCTTTCCCTTAGTTAACACATTTTTGGAAGTTTCTCCCTCCAAACAGAGACCCTGCACTGGTGAGATTGCAAGAGGTGTGGAAAGACACAAGTTGTTTGTTTCTGTGCTTATCATGGGTATTTCTAATTTCGGTATTTCCTCACTGTCCTTCATCTCACCAGGCTGAGGTTATAATTTATTGTTAGTTCTATAATTATCTTTTGTCTCCTGGACTCTTCAGACACCCTAAGGAGGCTAAACATCATGATTTTCTGATATCTTTGGTGGCTTGTTTGTTAAACGATTTTTTGGGGAAGAACAAGGGAAACATCCCTGAGTCTAATCTGGAAATTGGATCTCTCAAAGTGTTCCCCTTCCTGCTTGGCACTCAGCTGAGCTAAGCTGCTCTCTGGAGCAGTTAATTCCACTGAGTGATGGAGACACATGATTTTTAACTTCTAGGTAGCACTCCAGGATGGGTTAGTAAATCACCCAGAGCTTCCCACTGGAAGATGCATTACCCTGCTTTTAACACTGTGAACTCTGGAACATTTGGGCAGAAGTTTTCTATGCTGAGTGTTTTGTACTAATGCTCAACCTTCAGCCAAAACAATCCAGCCACTTCTAAGAGCAGGGGTAAGGAAGTGTAAGTTGTTTCTTCCTTTTAAGAAAATATCAGTGGATTTGAGCTGTAGAGTAGGATTGATCGTCCTCTGGATTCCTGCGAATGCCAACATCTTCAAAAATGGCCACTGGCCAGCGTTCAGATGAGACATCTCCAAAGACTGAAATCCCAGCGGACTCAAAGCCCACCGGGGGCCTTCCCTGCAGCTGCAGGAGGAGCAGGAATATCCCATTTCCATCAGGGCTGCCACGTCCATCCATCGGCTCTGCTGGGCTCAGCCTGGAGCAGCCAGAGAACAACACTGATTAGCTGCTCATTAACTGAGCACGGCACATCCTGAGCACTAAACGAGGCAGCAGCAGCTCAGTGCAAAAAATAGCTCAATTAAGGGCCATCAGGACTCACCCACACAAGGGGGATCATTGCAGGTTGCAGGGATATTTTTAAGCCAGGGTCTTCCCAACCTCGTGTTTGCTCATCTTTGCTGGGCGAGGGTGACCCACCACAATCGTGCTTGGAGATTTACTGCTGAGATATTCATCTAATTTGTGACAAAAAGTACTGAAATTAAGCAGTGATTTCTTCTTTCCCGTGCCCCAAAAGGACCTTGCATCCCCTGGTAGGGCAGACCCAAGAAAAGCCACTGTCCTTTACCCACTCTCCTTCCTCCCAGTGGGCCTCAAGACAGAGCAAATGTTCCAGAAGCACATCCCAAGCACCTGCCCCGTCCCACCAAACGTTTGTCACAGGTCCATCCGTGGTGACAGGAGTAAGGTGACCCTGCCCTCGCTCCGCAGGGCCCCCCGTGTCACCTCCCCTGCTCCAGTTTCGGGGTGGTCACACGGTGCTTACTCAGAGGGGATGAGGTAACAGCCGTGTCAGCAGTGACGCCATCGCCTTCCCCGTAAAGCAGCCTTCTTATCGCCTTCTCAGTCATGTTTTCCTGGCAGGCAGCCCAGCCAGGGGATATGGTAATCTCCAAACGCTATCAGACAGGGCGATCGGCTGGGGCTGGGATAGCTCCCTGCAGTGTTTGTGGTGATAGCATCCATCCCCATGGAATCAAAGAGTCCTTTAGGCTGGAAAATGTCCTTAAGATCATTGAATCTCACAATCATCTAGGCTGGAAAAGACCTCTCGGATAATCAGATCCAACCACTGACCCAGCACTGCTGTGTTTGTCACTGAACCACGTCCTCAAGTGCAACAGGCGTTTGAACACTCCCAGGAATGGTGATTCCACCACTTCCCTGGGCAACCGGCTCCGGTGCTGGTCAGCTGTTTCAGTGGAGATATTTTTCATAATATCCAACCTAAACCTCTCCTGGTGCAACTTGAGACTGTGTTCCTCTCATCCTGTCACTTGGTACCTGGGAGCCAAGACCCCCTGCCTGTCCCCTCCTGTCAGGAGCTGTGCAGAGCCACAAGGTCCCCCCGATCCCCTTTGCTCCAGGCTGAGCCCTTTCCCAGCTCCCCCAGCCCCTCCTGGTGCTTCAGACCCTTTCCCAGCTCCATTCCCTTCCCTGGACATGCTACAGCTCCTCAATGTCTTTCCTGTCATTGGGGCCAGAAAAACAAAACAGAGATTCCAGGCTCCCTCACGCTCTTTCCCACACCTCCCATCATTCCTTCCCTGCTGTTTCCATGGCTCTCTCCTTGGCCAGCAGGCTCTCTGTCCCTTTTTGGTGTCACCACTGCAAATGGGATCATCCTGGTGCTGTCTCCTGGCCCTTCTGGGGTGATACAGAGGAGTTCTCCATGGGCTCCTTCCTCCTGAAAGAACTCCTAGGTAGCAAGTGTGGGTTATCCTAATGCACAGTCCAGCGTGGATTTTAGAAATTCACTTTTTTTTCCCCTCTGGATGGCATTCTTCTTTCTCGTGGTAGGTTTCAGCATTGCTGACTCATGTAATTTTATTGTCAATCTTGTGATATTTCATGCCATCGGTGACGCAAGGGTGGCCGGAGTCACACGGCTCCGTGACAAGGAGCTTTTATGAGGGGCAAAAATAGTCTGGTGTATTTGTGGTCCTCATGCTATGAGGGAAGCAGGAAAATATGCCCCCTAAAGGTTTGGAAAGCAGGCACAGAAAGGAAAGAAAAGCCAAAACACAGCCTAAATCTGGATGATCATTTAAAAAAATCCCATGGTTTTTAACCTGCTGTGATTTTTCCTGGTGCTGGTTCACAATTCCTGCTCTCCCGAGAGCAGCTGCTGTGCTGGCTTCCAAGCTGTTCCCTGAAATGTGGAAATCCCCCTTACACAAACAATGGCACTGTTAGTCTTGCTGATTTTCTGGAAGCACAAAAACATGTTTGTTTTCAGCCGTGATCCACTGAGGGAATTTCCTCCCTGATTTGGAGTTTGGGAATTTTTTTTTTTTATTCCTCTGAAAGCCATTTTCCCAGTTTCCAAGATCCTTAATAAACTACAATTACCAAGATTAAGGGCATTATGTGGCTGGCATCCGACACAGAAACAGACCCTGAATTGTGATCGCTTTGGTGGAATCTGGCTGGAATAACTGAGAGAAATGATCCCTTTTTCTGCACAGAGGGTGAGAGTGTGGAATCGACGTGCTCCTATTTGGGATAACTATTGTGGCAGGAATTTTGTGTCCATGGAAGCTCAGGCACCTGCCCCAGGGGCTGAACTGTGGAGGAAAGGCAGGGAGGACCTGCTGGCAGCATCAAAATCTGCTGCTGAGGGGTTTCAGCTTCATGGGAAGGAGCTTCAAGAGCTTTTCCCAGTAATGGCTCAGCCTCAAAGGACCCAGAGTCTCATTTATCAAGGGGTCAAACATGCTGGAGTCCCTGTCTCCACTCAAAATGCCCCAGATGTTGCTGGTGGCCACCACATCCTGTACGTCCTCTCCTACAGAAACACCGCACGGCTCTCAGCAGGAATTTCATGGAGGGATGGGTGAAGGGGAGGGCACAGGACCCAGGTCACCACCTGGATGGGTGACAGGGAGGAGCACAGTGTCCTCAGGAGGAGCAGGGGAGCGTTGCTCCTGGGCAGGGGCTGGGCTTGAGGGCATGGAACCTGTGACTGCTCCGAAATGATCCACCTTGGCATGTGCAGGAGGAAGAGCTGCTCCATGGGAAGAGCATCTCCACTGGCATCGCTGGCAAAGGCCTTGTGGCTCCTGGAGCTTCGTGCCGCTCTGGCTCCAGCTGCCTACGTGCCCTCGTCCAGTGAAATATTGGCAGCACCGAATCCCACCCAGACCTCGCGGGGATGGCCGAGTGCCACCAGCGGAGAACAAACACTGACCCATCCCAGGGCGGCTTCGGAGCCAGATGAGCTGCAGCACTTGGAGCTCCCAGTGCCGCCCTTCCTTCCTTTGTGTTTCACCGACCGTGCCACCCTGCCGCTGTGCCCCGAGCCTGGGTGGCACTCTGAACCCTCTGATCCCTGCCGCGAGCTCGGGCAGTGCCGGGCGGACACTGAGCAACGCCCAGTGGGCTTTGGAACAGCACTGATGCCTCAGCTGAGGGACCTTTGGAAGATCTGAAGGGAGGTCTGATCCTCCCGGGGGCTGCAGGGGTGGGGAGTGCCACGAAGGCTCCACGCACATCCCTCCCGTGGGAGGAAGAAGCTCCTCTGCTGTAAGATCTTCCCGGCAGGGAAGACGGCAGCTATTCAAGGAGGAAGTCTTTGAAACCGTACTCTGCTGCGAGTAGCTCAGACATCCTCGGTGACCCCAGGATGAGTAAGAAAGGACCTTTTTTCTGTAGAATAGGTTGAAGGATATGTGGGATTTCCTAAAATTCTCCTCTTTGTGTGGCCACGTAGCTTTGATTCCAAGCTGCCGGGCACGTTAGCAGCTCAGCACATCCTTTGGAGGACAGGACCTGCTGTGGGCCTTTCCACCACAGGCACTCAGTGGAGACGCAGGAGATGCCAAGAATTTGCCAACCTCCATTCTTAATCAGGCACCCACAGCAGGCTTTACAACAACATCCATTTTATCTGCCCTAAAAATTGTTCCAAGGGAAGTCTTCTCCCATCGCACCTGCAGGCTGATGGGAGGATTGCAGCTGGTGCAGGAGGATGAGGAGCCCTCAGCCCTTTTTTGGCTGTCTGGGCTGACCCTGAGATAGTCAACACTGAGCTAGAGCCTGATGGGCTCAGGAGAGCATCCCACAGATGGATGAGCAGCACCAGCTACACCCTGGTGGGCTCAGGAGAGCATCCTGCAGACAGACACGCTGCTTTTCCCACGGCGGCTTCCCTGCAACGCTCCACCAGCGTGAGAGCTGCGAGGGAGGCAGGACTTAATTAGAGGAATCTGGAGAAAGGCAGATTTTGTCATGTAAATGATTCCTGTCATAGGACACGTTCTAAATTTGGATTCTGAAGCTGGGGCTGAGCAGAACAATCTCTGCCGTAGCGTGGCAGCTGTCAAAGGTAGGGAGAAGCGTTGAATGCCTACAGGAGTGATGGCTGGTGCCTTTTATTTCACTGCGGGGTGCTTTCAACCTCTGAGCACATCAAGTGATTTCATATTGCTGGACAGGAACGATCCTGTGAGACAGCTTCGATCATCCCCACTCCTTTTAACTAAGGTAGCCAAACCCCCAAGTCCGTGTGGGCAATAAAAGGAGTTGTTATCGCAGACATGATTTGATCCTGGATTTCCAAACCCCCGGGCCTGTGCTGAGGCTGTCAGCCAATATCACAGCCTGTTTCTGTTTAATATTTTCTTTCTCCGTCGCTCAGCCCCGCACAGCATCACAACGGGAGGCAGCGCTTTCTGCTCGGCTCCACCTGCTAATGGTGCCTCTCACTGTGTTTTTCTTCTCATGCTGCACCACGAGGTACTTATTCCTTTAAAATAACAACTTCTAAATAAATTCTAAAGTAGGTATGGTAGCAACAAATAAGGTTCCTGATAAGGATGCGTTTTAAGTGTGGATTCTCTTGTGCCTCATGGGGTTGAGGCTCACCTTGCTTGCAGGTGAAGGTCTTACAAGAGTTCATTTCTCTCTGGATTCCCAGGGGCGTTGCAGTCAGCCTGAAATCTTCCTTTGCTTGCTTTCATTAAACTTTCAAAAATGTTCGCAGAATCACAGAACGGTTTAGGTGGGAAGGGACCTTAAAGCACATCCAGTTCCATGCCCTGCCATGGGCAGGGACACCTTCCACCATCCCAGGGCGCTCCAAGCCCTGTCCAGCCTGGCTTTGGACACTTCCAGGGATGGGAATGCAACTTCTTTGGGCAATTTTCACTTCTCCATCCATTAAATCCAGACGAAGATGCCCACCAAGCACAACATTTCTGAGAGGCGCCAGAGAGACAGGTATGGAAGTGTGGCTCTAAATGCACAGTGCTTGAATGCGTCAACGTCGCTTCCTTGGGAAGCCAAGCTACCAGGGAACAGTAAAAATTCACTTTGGAAAACGGCTGGAACAAATCCTGTTGAATGTATAATGTGGATAATGTTCCAGCGTCTGGGAGAAGTGCTAAGAGAACCAGAGCAGAGCGGTAAGTGCATCATTCATAAGCACCAGCGTCTTTAACAAATGTGGCTCCTTATTATGCTCATGAATTATACATGGAGGAATCACAATTCCTGACGGTGTTCCGCGCTCGCAGTCACCGGGTTCAGCCGTGTGACTCTGCACGGACCAGGCACCGGCGCCGCTCTGGAGCTGATTCCATTTGGATGGGATTGTTCTGGCTGGCCAGAAAGCATGGCTGCTCCTGACTGACTGATTACTCCAACAGCTTCAGCCTCGATGTCAGTGTCTCACCTGTGAATATTCCTGTTGGAAATCTGATGTACAGTAAAACTTGTCCTAGACTGGCGAAACTGTTATTGGATAAAAAGACCTCACCCACCCAAACACAAATCTAGCAAATCTCTTGGAATACGGAAGGGAATAGAGGCAAAACACGATTGGCAGCATTTGCTGAAGGTTATTCATCAGATTTCCGTTTTGCGACCCATAAAGCACGTCCATATCGTATTAAATCAAACAGACCATCCTAATAAATCATTTTCAGGAACAGAGACCCTGAGGAAGAGGTCCAAAAGTCAGACTGCTTGCTATGCCATCATGGACAGTGCTGATCCGCCCTCCTCCTGCCCCCTCCATCCGCAGGGAGCGAGAAGCAGCAATTAGCCAGCCTGGGGCTGTGCTCTCTGCTTGGGCTGAATGACACTCCGAGCCCAAAAAGTTCAGGTGTGACCCTCTTTGGTGGCAAACCTGGCTTGGGTTCAGGCAGCCAGCGGTGAATCGAACTCTAAGGTCAAGCTGAGTTCACAAAGTGGAAAAACCCAGCGAGCAGCAGCCTGAAATCACACCCCGAGTGCCCTGAGCCTGGAGCAGGGGCCCAGCTGTGTGCCAGGCTGCAGGACACCAGGTCCTGGGCTCTGGCTCATCTCCCGCTCAAAGATGCGGTCCTGATTTTGGAGACCTGATCCTGAGCTTGGCTCAGCTCCAGAATGGAGGAAATGACTCAAGTGACTCTTTGGCAGCAGTGGCGAAGAGGAAATAATAAAGAAATCCTTGAAAATAAAAATATACCATCATTAGCAAAGGATAGTGAAGCCCCAGCGGAGTTTTTATGATTATTTTTTTTTCCCAGGTGAACAACCAAATCCAGAGGGAACAGCACATTGCTCCTATTGTTCATGTGCCTGGGGACTGTAGGTATGGAGCAGGACGGGGCTGTGCAAGGAGTGCAAACCCAGAGCAAAGGACTCACCTCACCTCAGTGATGGCTTCCACCTCCTGCGTTTGGCAGATGGACTCGGATTGAAGGACACCTAAATGAATAGGAGATCTCAGTGACAAAGCCATCTGTCTAGCCAAAGTCACCCACTTTTGTAGTCTGCGAGGCTTGGATCCACCCACTTGTGTTGTGGAGCCAGACTCCGAGCTCAGTCATTTTGCTTCTGGCTGGGTGTGATGTCTGTTTTACAGGGAGATGGATTGTGCCCTCAGGGTTTGTACTGAGGGCGAACGCAGAGCAGGATTTAGTTCTTGTTTTGCCATCTATAGTCAACACATCCCAGGCAGACACTCAACAGTTCAGCTCTTTCCCCATTAGAGGAAACTTGTTTCAGTGTCTTGTTCATTGGTATTTAGGGCTTAAATGATGGACAAGCGAAAAAGATCTTCAGGATACTCTCATGACTTGACCCAGTGGCAAAAGGATTTGTGCTCAGGAGCAGTTCTACCTCTTCTCACTCACTGACACCTGACCACATCTTCTCCTAGACCAGGAAAAATTTCTTCACCAAAAGGGTTGTCGAGCACTGGAAAAGGCTGCCCAGGGCAGTGGTGGAGTCACCATCCCTGAAGGCATTTAAAAGATGTGTAGATGTGGCACTTGGGGACATGGATTAGTGGTGGCCTTGGCAGTGCTGGGTTAATGGTTGGATTTGATGGTCTTAGAGGTCTTTTCCAACCTCAATGATTCTGTGATTCTGCACTCAAAGGGCCCTGTAGGAGCACAGTTTAAAAAAGCCTTTGATACTTTGGTGCAATGATCTGTTCCAGCTGGAAGGGAGGTGAAGTTCCCTGCTGTGCCACAAGTTTGCTTTTTGGTTTTGTGTGCTTGGACGTGAAGAACTGACTGCTCACCCAGCCATTCATCCCAGCTGAGTGTTTCCTTTGAGATCCTGCACGCTGGGAACTGGCAGGAACATCCTGAATGCACTCGGGAGCACGGGGCTGAAGGGAGTAAACACCTTTTGGGGCATTAGAAAGAAGCCAGCCAAGAACTCCCATTGTTTTTGGATTAGGCTGGCTTTGTGCAGGTGTTTGTGTCTGCACTGGCCCCACAACCTCCCCAGACCAAACCCAGAGCCTCTGGTGCAGGGCAGGCTCCCTCCCTTCCTCCCCACCCCTGCTGCTCACAAGGACCTGCAGGACAAAATGAAGCTGCAATGCCTCCATCTCCATGAATCCCTAATTTCTGCTTAATAAATAATCCCGTGGGTGATAAAACCAATCACTTCTACTGGTTTGTCCCACTGGATGGACGGGGATTCACCTGCCGAGGGATCTTAGGGCTCGGTAGGATTTTGTTTTCACGTTGTTATTTTGAAATGTCGGGGCCGCTTTGCATTTTGATGTAAGACCTGAGCAGGAGCCGTCCCACCATCCATATGGGACAGGACAGGGAGCAGGGAGCTGGGTCCAGCCCTGGCAGAGCTCAGCCTGGGAGAGGTTTGTAGAACCAGCCCGGAGCCTGTGCAGAGTCTCGGTGCTACAGTCAGGAAAGGCGGCAGCTCTGCTTCCAATGTGTTTCCTTTGCTGTCCTCCCACCCTCGCTCCTACGAGCTCCTCATCATCATTTTTACAGCACAGCTGACAATTCCCTCCCATATTTTCTGTCCCTGAGAACTCGCTGTGCAAAGCACCGGCAAGAACTGCCAGGTATTTAGACCGAGGGCTCATGCAGGTTCCCCTTAAGAGCTGTTTCTCCACTATTTACCTGTTTTTTTCCTTGTGCAGTCTGCAAAGTATTCAAGGGGGCAAAGGCAGATTCACCCTCTGGGCTCCTGGGCTTTTTCTGGAAAGAGCATCAAAAGCTCCAACCTTTCCAAGCTGTGCTGCAGAGCTTCTTGCGGAGTCATCGCTGTCCTCTGGCAGCGACCATCTCGTTAAAATACAGGTTCCCATTATCTCTGACTCGGCCAGGAGTGTTACAGGTGCCTTGCTAGTCCTGCACGTGTTTCTCCTGCAAATGCATCACTTTCCTCTGGTCAGGCTGATTTTTCCAACCCTTCCCACAGCCACTCATCGATTCTTTCAAGCAAATTGCAAAGCAAACAAAGAAAGAGAAACAAACCAAACCACAACCCTCAAATACAACACAAAACACAAAATAAACACCCCAAGCCTCATCAACCTGAGTAGTTTAAAGCCGGGGAATATATTAAAAATTTCCATCATGGAAATTTCCTAGCTCAGCATGGAGATTTCCCAGTATATTAGACTCTTCTGTTTTTCAGGGCTGCAAGCAAAGAATGGAAATTTCCAATTACTGCATCAAAGGCTGCTGCTCTCCTGACAGTCTGCTTAGCAGGGGTCATCTGCTCCTGTAGGACATTAAATAATTTAAGGGAGGGACAGGGAGGATTTGCTCAGCTGCACCGTTTCCTGCACGAAGTGCGAGCATTTCCTCTGGTGCTTGGTGGAAGGGAAGGAGATCAGCACCTGAGAAGGACCTCGGGGTCAGGATTTTGGGAAAGGCTTCTCCCTCATCCTGGCAGAGCTGGTGTGCAGAGGTGGGACCAGGGGAATCTGGTCACCCTTGCCTTGACTGGAGCTGTCCAGCCCTCAACCTGTTGCACGATTGAATTCCCACCACTGGGATGCACAGGCAGAAAACTTCTTTCTGCCAAAGGATCATTATTTTTCATTCCTCTCAGGACACTGGACTGGAATATGCCAAATCAAGAAGGAATCACACTGTTCCCCTGCTTTGCAGCTGTGCCCCACCAGCACGGGCTACCAAAAAAGCTTCCCTGGCCACTGCCAGGCAGGCTGTGGATGGAGGGAGTCCGAAAGGCAGGAGAACAGTCCCTGCTTCCTTCTCCCACTCCCCCATGGCACCAGCAGAGCCCACCGTGGTGGTTGGCAAAGGGGGCGATGGCATCCACCACCTACCAAATCCCACAGCGCCCTGTGGGGTTTAATCAGTTTGCGCTCGCGGATGCTGTGGGAGTTCCCAGCTGCAGGGGCTGTACAAAAGGGCCAAGTAATGCCATTACACGGGGATTTTCCTTAACAAGTCTCAGTGCTGCAACACGAGAAACGCTCGGGATGATGCCATTAACAGTAACCAGCTCATCTCCTTTGGCAAAAGCAGCGGGGAAGGAGGAAAGGGAGGGAGGGAGGGAGGAGAAATGAATACATATGAGTCCTAGGAGAATTGAGATTTGAACTCGGAGTCTGATTTTTCACAGGCCGTGTCTTATCTGTCTTTGTAAATCTGGCTCCGGGGCATTTAAGGGAGCTCTTTTGTACTAATGCTTCTTCTGAACTCTGGTAGTTACAGCGTGTTTTTTGTAGGTCCCAGCTCATTACAGAGGTAATCATGTGAGCCGGTTCATTTAAAAGGGAAACTAGATCTGAATGTTCTCCAAACCAAGAGCACCTTTTACGAGCATGAGTCTGCAGTAGTAACTGCCTGTACTCCTGCAACTTCTCGCATCCAAGAAATTCAGGACCTTTTATAAAGCAGAGCTGATGTTGTTTGCCTTACAGTGAGAGGAGGATGGAGGGAAAAGGGTTTGTCTCGATGTTTCCTTCTGATTTATTGATAAAACGATTAGAAGCTTGGTCTTGTTGGCTCATATACCTTCTCCACCCTCTCAGTTTTAAACTCGAGTCAGGCTGATCACAGTCAAGCCCAAGAGTAGGTATTTGCAGCATCTGAGAATCAACACGGGTCACAGAGTTGAAGAACGAAGTCAAATGAACTTTTCTATGAGTTCATCTTCATAATAAATTTCAGAAAATACAGCTGTTGTTAAGAGGAACGTCAGCATGAGTCAGGTATAACACAAGTTTCCTGCAGCCAGCAGGAAAAAAACATCACCAAGCCTTCTGAAAATGAAAGGAGATCATTTCTGACACAAATGGTCTTGCACCAAATGGGAGCCAACTGGTTCAAACCTGATTATGACAAATAAAATTATAGTTATCACTGGGCTGGAAGCTGGTGACTGTTCACAGCCTCGTGAGCATCACCTGCAACAACATTTGGTATGAACTAAGAGAGAACAGACCCAAGGAGAGACACAGCTGGTAGCACAGTAGGTTTCCCAAAGCTGCAGAGGGAAATGGGATAAAACATTGAGATGGAGCCCTCTGAGTGGAAAAGGCAAGGTTGAGAGGAAAAAAGGTTTTTTGGGATGTCCAAAAAACGAAGTGTTCAGCGTGCTGCTCATCTTGGGTGAGCAGCAAGATGAGAGCAGCAAGAAGAAACAAAAAGCAGAATATAACCAATAAAAAGCAGGGGAAAGAGGGGATACAGACATCAGGTAGAAAGTGTCATTGCGGCGAGTAATTAGGGAAATTGTGGCTGTGAGAGGCCACACGGTGGTGGTTGGCCTGAGGGGCACGAGGAGGATAAGGAGAAGCACTTAAGGTAAATGAGGAGCAAAGGGAGCGCTTGTAATGGAGATGTTAAATCACTGCCAGAAGGGAAGAGGGCTACCAAGCCTCAGTGCCTGATGCAGCCGCCTGCTTTGCCTTTCTAAGCAGCTGATGGAGAGAGACTCCTCTCCTGGAGAGTGATTCAGTCGCTCCAGAGATGGGTGGGATGAGTTGCTTTCTAAAACTGCTTCCCTCCATTGACTAGAGAGGGGGAGGCCAGACTTGGCTCACACCGAACACCTGACGTTTTGGCAGCTAAAATTAGGTGAGACGAGTCTCATCTGTTGGTAGAACCAAGGAGGATATTGGATATCTACTACAGACAAATATTTTTAGATTAGCCATCGAGGAAATTAGCATCAAGTGGTCCTCAAGAGGAGCCTCCGTAGGCCTCTGGATTGCTTGTGTTAATATTTCTACAAGCTTTGGCATGTGGAGGAGCTCCTGAAGTCCAGGAGGAGGATAATCATAGAATCATCAAATCCTAGGGTGGTTTGGGTTGGAAGGGACCTTAAAGATCATTTATTCTAACCCCTCTGGGCAGGGACACCTTCCACTGGACCAGCTTGCCCCAAGCCCCATCCAGTGCTGATTGATGAAAGGCAAGCAGGACAGCACAAGGAATTATAGAAATTATGTCATTATAGGCATGACAACGATCCCGTGCAAAACATGGGACATGTAATTCGATCCATATGGCATTAAATGGCAAGAATTTAATCAGCAACAATCAAGTTGGTTTTGATAAAAAAAACTCCGGCATTTTCAAATGAGTTTGGCTTGCCATTCTTGAGTGAAATTGCAGGTTTGTTTGATAGAGGCAATGATGACAGTACAAAATGCTCAGACCTTTGTCCTTGCACCCCATGCTCCAAACTCACTTGTTGGCGATATATTTCCATTAAAAAACTGGCACTAAAAATTATCACAATTCATTATTTGCAAAATGGATTAAAAAGTGGCTGCCTGGCAGACCTCAAATCCCAGCTTTGGCTGGGAATTAGCACCAAACGCAGTTTGGAAGGTGAGGTGTCACAGGGATGGGGAGTCTGGTGGCAAATACAAAGTCACTGCTGTGGATTTGCCTCTTTCTGACCACACACGGTGGGATGAACCGTCTGATTCGGGCTGCCCAAGCAAACTCTGCTCATTCAAATAGCTGCTAAATTCTCCACCGAGGGAGAAGGATGGTCATCTCTGTCTGCTGAAGGATTGTACTCTGAAAGATTAGCTGTGGAAATCATTCAGGAGACAAGGAACTCAGTGTGGTCTCCCAGTGTGAGATTGGTTGAAATGGTTGATGTCAACCTTTTGTATGGAGCACATCCTCCTTTCTGTGCGTGGTGGGGAGCTCCGCCCTGCTCGGGGTTGTGAGAGGGTGTTGGAAAAGGGGTAAAAGGATCAGGAGAGAAATGTCACATCTAGAGAAGGAAATGGAGCTGGGGAAGGATCTGGAGCACCAGAAGAGGCTGAGGGAGCTGGGAAAGGGCTCAGCCTGGAGAAAAGGGGATCAGGGGGACCTTGTGGCTCTGCACAGCTCCTGACAGGAGGGGACAGCAGCGGGGTCGGTCTCTGCTAGCAGAGAACGAGCAATAGGATGAGAGGAAACAACCTTGAGTTGTGCCAGGGGATGTTTAGATTGGATAATAGGGAAAATTTCTTCATTGGAAATGTTGTCAAGCACTGGCACAGGCTGCCCAGGGAAGTGGTGGAGTCCCCATCCCTAGCAGTGTTCAAAAGGCACGTGGATATATCCTTGGGGATGTGGTTTAGCAGTGAATTTGGCAGTGCTGGGTTAATGGCTGTATTTGATGATCCTAGAGGGCTTTTCCAGCCGTGACTCTACCATCAATGCCTCGGGGGCTGGAGGCACAGCTTTAGAAGGAGCGGTCAGCAAACTCTGGCTCTTAGCTGGTGATCAGCTGGGCAGAAGTTTGCCCTTGCACAGGATGTGGGACAGGAGGCTCTCATGTGCTCTTCAAACATCAAACAGTCACAGCAAGCCCCAATGACTCCAAGTGGAGGCCAGACAAGCTCAGAGCAGAGCTTCAAGACCACGGCAGGAAACCTCACCTACCACTGGAATGATGGCGAAGGGAGCGGTGGCTCCTTCCCTGTGGGATGCTTTTCTGGGCTGGAGCACGTGGGCATGTCCAGGGACCCCCATGCTGGGCAAAGCAGGGAAATGCATCAGCTCATCACCTCAGGAAGGCCCAGCCAGATGATCTCACACACCACTGATGACTGATTTGAGCTCCCCACATCTCCCTGGGCCGGGGCACTCGCCAAGCCCATCTACCCTCGAAGGGGAGCTCTGTGTCAGCAGAAGGAGCCGTGCAGAGCCAGCAGTGCCTCCTCTGAACCAAGCGAGCACCGCTCACTGCTGGGATTTGCTCCAGGACTTTGGGCTTTTATCACGTCCCCGCTGCTGGTCACACGGCTGTGACAGGGCCCTGACTCAGACGGGATGTGCCGTGTGTGCATGACTCCATCTGCCTCCCTGACCCACTGCCTGTGTACCCAGCCACTGCTCGGTGATTTCAGGCTTTGGACGTTTTCCTTGCACCAGCTCCGATGACTTCAGCTGCAATATTTCCCCGAATCCCGACGGCTGCTTTTGCTGCAGACACTTCAACCCCGGCAACTGTTTGGCAGCTCCTCCATCCCAACTTTGTGTTGCTGCACAGTTGGGATGGAGGACGCCGCGGCCGCCAGCAGTGAATTTCGGGGTTTGCAGGCTGTGGCCGGGGTGGTGACACCGCAGTGGTGCTGCTGGCACTGGTCTCGTTGCCAGCCAGACAATTCCCCGTGACTGCTCAGCTCAGCAGGGATGAGCCGTGCCACCCACGGCCTGAGCACAGGCTGGGGAGGGAGGATGTTCGACAGAGGGATCTGCCTCGAAAAACACCTTCCCTCCCAGGAGTCTCCCACCACGTGGAGAACCAGACCGCCAGAAGATGGTGCATCTCACAGAGGGGGATTTGGCCTCCTGACAATTTGGGAAGCTGAGGAGATGGCAGGTGCTTTGGGGAGTGCTGTGTGGGAACTAACAGGTTCTTCTTGCCTGTGGGAGGGGAATATCTGGAGCAGAGGAAGGAGATGGCGTGAGGTGCTCTGGCCACGTGGAGGAAACCCCCCCATTCTGTGTCCAGCCTGTTGGGTGACAGCAAATCCGTACACTTGTCCCCCTGTGCGTGCCTCAGTTTCCCTGTTTATAATACACGATTCCATAATCTGAGCACTACAAGGACCCCCAGCTGCATCCTACATATGAGGTAGGAAGGAAATGCCCTGGCCATGGGCTGCAGAAGGTCTTGTTCTTCCAAATATTCTTCTTGGCTGAACCTGCTCATTTTCTTTCAAAATTCTTCCCTGTGAGGGTGGGGAGGCCCTGGCACAGGTGTCCAGAGAAGCTGTGGCTGCTGTGATTGATCCCTGGAAGTGTCCAAGGCCATGCTGGACAGGGCTTGGAGCAGCCTGGGACAGTGGAAGGTGTCCCTCTCCATGGCAAGGGGGTGGAACTGGATAAGATCTGAGGTCTCTTCCAACGCAAACCATTCTGAGGTTTCTTCAGATGTCCTTCGGATACATGGCCACCCAGGTGGAATTTCTCCTCATCCTCCACAAGGAAGGTAAGGAGATTTTTCTGTTTTGTGTTTTTGTGTTTTGTCTCATTGGAGGCACCACCCACCACTGTGGAGGGTGCACCACTTTAATCCCGTAATTAACCCCTCTAAATAATGAAAAGATTGCTGAATAATTCAGTCTAACCTTTCACACTCAAAGGACAGGGTTTTATGGACTGTAACACATTTTCCAGATGGGCCCTACTGCTCTCCTGGTACCACTCTGGACTTCCAGGGACTAATAAAATAAATATGATATAATATAGGATGCCTTTGTGCCAGCCAGTTATACTTTTAAAACAGAGTCAGAGATGTGCCACATGAGATGGCAAAAATTACTCCAGTAGCCCAAAAGATACATTGCCAAGGCTTTTTTCATGGGATGCCCAAGCAATGATGCAATCTGATGCTTCTTGCAGCTTCACTGTATCATGCAGAGACAGCAAGAGAA
Organism: Acanthornis magna; assembly: GCA_036785705.1. Taxonomy (NCBI): domain Eukaryota; kingdom Metazoa; phylum Chordata; class Aves; order Passeriformes; family Acanthizidae; genus Acanthornis; species Acanthornis magna. The sequence goes on from JAWUZG010000001.1 coordinate 557,934, forward strand.
GTGTGCAGAAAGTATCCAAAAGTCCAGGGCTGAAATCCCAGAAAAGCTGGTGGCAGGATTTCCATCCATTTCAGCAGAGCCAGGACATCTCCCCCGAGAATCCCTGCTGGCTCTGCTGGGCTGTGTGTCCATCTCCAACTTTTTTTTTGCTGTTACTATTACAAAGGACACAGGAGCCTGTTTTACTGTTGGGCAACTTAACTCACCCACTTTTGCATGGTGGGTGGGAATTATTTTTTTGAAGGGTCAAAATGAATTTATTATTGCCTTTATTGCCAGAAATTCTGCCCATGCTGAAGGCTAGGAGCAGGTTCATGCTCCCAGTCTGCGCTGTGCCTTCAGATGGGAAGTTTGTTGATGGAGTTCTGATCCCTCTCGCCCATCCTCTCTCATTACAGGCTTTAAACTGTGGCCAATTAATATCAGTAATGGGATCAGAGGTGGGTTTTTCTGGTGTTTCCTCTTTCCTGCCTGGGGCACAGGTGAAGTCCAGCCCAGTGGGATGCCTGGGCTGGAATGTGGACCAAAATTATGCTGTTGTCACACAGGGATCCATCTGTCTATCTGTCTACTCCTCTGGACAACTCATGGGTTCTGCTGCTCTACATTTTCTGGTCCAAAAGCAAAGTACAAATTCCATGTAATTTTTTAGATACTTTCACCATGCAAGTCCCTATTGTTCTGTGTTCCTCCCAGACCTTGTGTTTATATCCTTTAAAAAAAGCGACAAAACCAGGGCTCAGACTGTGCTAGGGGCACAGAGGGTGTTTCTCTAGAAAAGCTTCACAGATCTTCACTGCCAATGGGCTAAGGTGAACTCTGTTGGGAAGGACAATTTCCAAATGCTTCAGTTTCCCTATGAAACTCGTGGTGGTCAAAAATCCCAAGTCACAGAATCATAGAATCATTAAGGTTGGAAAAGACCTCCAAGGTCATCAAGTCCAACCTTTGACTGGAAGGATCAAAGGATGGTGGGGTGTCCTGCCCTTCTCCATTGGATGAGCAAGGGTGAGCCAGTTCTGGTCAGTGTGTCATGCCCTGCTCTTCCTGAAAAGGCAGGAGACATTTGTGTTTAAAGACTGAAATTTCTTTTCCTAAGCAAAAGAGAACTCCTGACACAGCACCCCTGCGATCCCGAGACAACAGGAGAGAGCTTGAACTTCAAAGAGGCAGAAGTGGGGGAGACACTTTTGCCACTGGCTGTGTCACGGGGGGGTCAAAGCCGAGAAGGAGGTGACATCACAGGTGCATCACCCTTCAGACACAAGTCATGGGTAGGAGGGGAAACCAAAGGTGAGTCAGAGCAGCTGCTGGGAAGGAGACAACACTGGTGTGCTCTGTGCTGGGTCTGTATCCCCTTTGCTGTCTCAGGCAGAGGATTGCCTTACTCGGGTTTACAGCTCAGCATAATCACCCAGAGAGCTCCTGGAATATTCCCTCTGAGGGATGGACTCAATATCTGGAGCAGGAGGCTCCATCCAGCCCTGGTGAGATCTGTCCCAGTCTGACCTCTGTGTGTCCTCCAGGGTCCCACCTCCGATCCCGTGAGAGCTTCAGCGTCCCAGGTGAAACACGGATGATTCTCTCCACTCTCACACTGCGAGCCCAGAGGCTCACGAGGGATCTGCATGAACCGAGCAAACCAAAGGAACCCCGGAGAGCTCGCCAGCAGACCCACTGCAGCTATTTCCTGTGGAACATTGTCAAGGCTTCCCTACTTCCCACGTGCCAGGCAAGCCCTGGGCTGGGAATTGCTCAGGTAAGAAGCTGCAGCTCTGCCCATCAGCTTTTTCACGTGGTGATTCAGATCCCTTGTGTGGTTTTATCCTGACCACTCCGTCCTCGCGCGGCGCGGAGGCAAACGCTGCCAGGAGTTTGTGAGTTTGGATATTCCTGACGAGCAGGAAGCCAAGGTTTGAGTTGTTCAGCACTCAGGAGTGTTAGAGGAGCCCTAAATGGCCGAATTGTTACTTGTGCTGAAAGAAGCAGGCATGGTGTTTCCAATTATTCTTCATTTCAGACAACAGCGAGCTGTTTTGGTTTATTGGAGCAGTAGCTGGGTAGAGGAACAATACTGAGTAAACGGTGCTGAAAAAGGCTCAGTGTGAGGCAACAAATTTTTCTGACATAGACCCAACCTTACTTTGGAATATTGCTGGCAAGTCAATAATAGGTATGGCAGAAATCAATCGGGAATAATGTTGCAAATGAGGCAGGGAGCACAAGAAGTTCTTTCAGCGCCGTAAATAAATCCCTGTTTGTTCAAACAAGTAGCATTTATGACATGATATGGAGCTTCCAAAAGCAGAGATTTGGGCAAACAGGGAAAGACGTTGAGTTTATTAAGCAGACAAAAAATAGGCAGCCTCTTTCTTCCTTTCCTCCCAACAGTGTAGAGATGAAATATTCGATACAAAATGAAAGCAAAGGGTTCTGGAGCTAAAACATCTTACAGAGAGATGCAGCTGGGGGGAGGCAGTCTCCTGCTAGAGACGATGCTCTCCTGGGCATAAAATTATTTTTAGGTTACAAACCTACGTTACGATCCTATAGAATTTAGCAGGAAATTATACCTTTCTGTTGAGCTCTTAGCTGATATTAAATCAGTGCAATAGAATTTTAGAGGTTATTAAAAACTCTGTAAAAATTAAATTATTCTCTGTTTAACTCTACAGATTTTTAAAATAACTTCCATAAAACTGAGTTACATTTCTATCGACTCCCACTGCTTTCTTTCCTTACCCAGTTCTACGAAATTTTTTCCCCATAAAGGTATATTACGTAACATTAAAATTGCAGTTGATTTTCATTTGCAAGTGGACTGTCTTTCAGCTATTTTAGTATTTATTAAAATGTACAACTTGATAGTACTAAAAAATCGGTAGCACGGCAGAAAAATCGCATAAAATATTCACAGATACATATGGAAAGAAAAGTGATGTTAAAATCACTTGAAATATATTGAAGTTGTTGGCTCTAAACCTTGGAAGTTCTGGTATCATCTGGATATTGAAAAAACTAAGGGAGAATACAAACTGCAAACAAGAAAGGACATTAGAAAAAATAGGATTTTTTTAATGCATGAGACAGAGTAAGGAAACCTGGAAGGAAACTGGCAACCTTTCAGTCCATCAGAGAGTAAAAGCGGCAATTAGGATGTTGCAGAGAAGAGAAATGATTTCTTTGTGTCTGTTTCCAATCCAGAGGTTGTCAGTGAAATACTTGTTCTGTGCTTGCTCATTGCATGTAATAAATCTGGGAATATTGTCAAAGAATTAGGCTAAACCCGTACTTAAACATTTTGCTGGAATAACTGCGTCAGCAGAAGCCCATGTGCTTTTTATATTATAGCAGCAGAAAGTCAGCATAATGCAAAAGACAGCTTATTCTGCTGGAGGGAGCTTGTTTACCCAAAATTAACGAAAATTGAAGTGTCAACAGAAGATAAGTGTGTGTAATATGCCCATTGAGGCTGCACAGCCCCATGACTTCCAGGATGGGTCAGGAAAGACCTGGAAAGACCATGGAAGTGTCCAAGGCCAGGTTGGATGGGGCTTGGAGCAACCTGGGGTAGTGGAAGGTGTCCCTGCACATGGCTGGGGTGGGGAATGGGATGATCTTGGAGGTTCCCTCCAACCCAAACCATTCTGGGATTCTGTCAGTGGTGGCTTAAAGAGCAAGGAGCCAGCCTGGCAGTCACGGGAAGGGCCAGTGGGAGAATGTGGGGAGGGTCCCATGGGCGCTGCCCCAGGGGGCTGCCGTGGTAGCCCTGGTCCTGCTCCAGGGCTTGTGGCATGGCCCTGGTGCTCTCCTGGGGGCTTGGGTGTCCTTGGCACAGGGGACAGGCTGCTGCACCTTGGTCTTTCTTGGATACAGATTTAGGACGTGGCTGTAGAATAACAGAGTCATTAAGGTTGGAAAATGCCTTTAAGGTCAGCCAGTCCAACCATTAACCCAGCACTGCCAAACCCAGCACTAATCCATGTCCCCAACTGCCACATCCACACGTCTTTTAAATCCCTTCAGGGATGGTGACTTCACCAGTCCCCTGGAAATCCCGGTTCCAATGTTTGACCACCCTTTCCATGAACAAATTTCCCCAATATCCAATCTAAATCTCCCCTGGCACAGCCTGAGGCCATTCCCCCTCATCCTGTCTCTTGTTCCCGGGGAGCAGAGTCCGATCCCTGCCTGCCTGCCCCCTCCTGTCAGGGAGAGCAAGAAGGTCACTCCTGAGCCTCCTTTTCTCCAGGTTGAGCTCCCTCCATTCTCTCAGCCACTCCAGCCCGTTCCCCAGCTCTGTTGCTCTGCACTGGCCACGCAAAGAAGTTGGATTCCCAGGCCCAGGAACTTATTTGGTTTCTCAGTATGGGCACTGCTAGTGCCCTTGTAGAGCATCCCAGGCTGAGCCTCACCCCACCTGGCAGATGGAGAGATACAGAGATCAGATCAGAGCACACACCTACAATGCCTGCTCCTGGTACACAGAGGACATTTTGGGATGTTCTCATCCAAACCACATCAACAAGCCCCAAAAAAGGGCAGGCAAGTGCCCAGGGCTGTGTCCCAGCCGTGGTTTGTGCTTGCTCTGCTTTGGGACAACCCCAACTACTGAGTATTTCCTAACACCTCTCTCTGAGGTGTTTATCTAGAGAAGTCATATGAGGGCAGAAAAAGGGATGCTGGAAAAATAGGATGACCTGAAGAGCAAGAGGTTTTTAGGACTATTTAATGGATGTATTTTGGGGAAAATTAGCTATGAAGTATGAAGCCATTAGGAAGTACATGTGTTAATTGCATTAGAAATCTGTGACAAACGCAAGGCCTGGAGCACACCTGGGTAATGGTGTACTCTACTGTGGAAGAACAAAGGGCTAACAGCAATACTGGCTGTGCTCCCTGGCCCCCAGTCCAACTGGCAGCACAAGGATAAACTCTTTTACCCTCCAAAACAGGGACCTTATAGTCCAACCACCCAACAGAAGAGCTCAGACTTGTGCCCTGACGTGATCTGGGAGAGCATTCATTAGCCTTGGCCAAAACTAGACCAAGGACCACAATAAAAATTTAACAACGTGGGCAACGCTTGCCCCGTGCCCTGATCCCACTGGTGTAGATGTCACTGTCGGATCAGACCGAGTCCCAAGCAGTCTGACAGATGACCTCCTGCGATGCCCTCACACCCACGGGGCTGTTTGCAATAAGCAAGTCCCCACCCAGGAGGAATTTGTGACTGTGGGATCTGTCTCACGTCCTGCAGCATTGCGCAAAAACAGGAAAGCCGTGCAGTCACCGTGGCTAAAAGTAAATTCATGATTAGCTAATATGTTTTGCTCTAATAGTAACACAGTGATGTCTGGTGCTAGCTCAATAGCCAAAAATGACTGGTGATAGTTACACCCTGTGCTTTGCACAGAACAATAAATAAATGATCCAACAAAAATGCCTTGCTCGGCTTGTCCCCTTTCCTCGTTAAGGTGCAGGCAGGAGTGCCAATCCCAAGCTCTTAGAGCCAGGAGTTGTCATGTTTTAGGCTGAGACTTCCAGCATCCTCCATTCATCACTGTCCTCGGTGGTTTTCAAAAATCTCAGCTATGAAGCAACTATCCCAAGTGAATGCGACAGAAATAGTTGTGCTGGTGAAGGCTCAGCTTGTGCCCTGCGTGGTCACTGTCTACAGCCAAAGAGTTGCAGACCTGCAGGGGAGACTTCTCCCAGGAGCATCAAAGGCCACAGCAAGTGTTGGGGACAGCTGTGTCCCCCAGCACTGCTGTTGAGTGGCCAGTGAGGGTGGAGAGATGGCCTTGAATTCCTTCAAGGAACACCATGTCTGTCCAGCAAGAACAGTGTGATGGGATCCCACCTCTCTCCACAAAGCAGAGTCTGTCACAGGTTGTGGCTGCCCCATCCCTGGAAGTGTCCCAGGCCAGGTTGGATGGGACTTGGAGCAACCTGGGATAGTGGAAAGTGTCCCTGCCCATGGCAGGGGGTTGGATATGGGTGATTTTTAAAGTTCCTTCCAGACCAAACCATTCTATAAAGAAGAGAAGCAAGGACCTGCTAGACCTTTTCCTCTTTGGTTTCCAGTGACAGAGCACTTCCCAAAGGAGCCAGGCAGGATCTGGCCCAGCATGAATGATGTGGCTTTTGGCTAGCCCTTTTCATCTGTGGCTCTCAAAGCATTTGGCAAGGGGCCCTCCTCACTTTCCTACAACTGCAATAATCTCAGCAATGCACATCATGATTCAGAGGTTTTTTCATTACATACCTTTGTGCAAAGGACGTGGCACAAACCCTCCTATCTGGAGCTCAAAATAATTTCCCCTCGTTAAGGTTGCAGTCATGAGTGAATTGCAGGAAAGAAAATGCAGAAGACTCCAGACGCAATCCCAAGAAATTGTTGCTGTCATTCATCCAGCTGGTCAAAATGTGATGATCAGTATCAGTTACTCAGCAACTGACCTGGCATTGGGCACCTTTGATTTAAGGTCCCATAGACTCACTTGAACTTGCAGGCAGAAATAAGTTCTTCTAAGGACAGACAGTCTCCTCTTGGAAGCCTGGTACTTCTTGTGAATCCTGGAATTCCTTTGAATTGGAGGGTGGAGTTTTTCCACAGGGGAGCTGACTGCTTGTGAATCAGACTTCTGAAGAAAAATTTAATTTGGTGATAATTTAAGATTTAGCTAATGCACAGGACGATCTTTTGGCAACAGTGTGATGCAAGCTTGATGTTTTCAGGTTATAAACCTCAAGCAAATAAAAAAAGAGAGAAGGATGGCTTCGGAAAAGTTCCATTGGGCTGTAAGTCAGAGGCTGTTCCACAACATTTTATCTCTGAAATGTCATGCTGTACTGGCCTCAAAGCAAGAAGAACAGACGGTTCATCTAATACAATTATTTTAGGATCCTTTCATCATAAACAGTGTGCATGCCAAAATGAAAACGTATCATGGGAAAGCATTTCTCATTGAAGGCTGAATCTCCTCCCTAATGTTTATTCTATGTCATGGAGAACACCAGGGGCCAAATACACTCTGGGTTAAAAACACTGGCATCAGCTCTTGCAACACAAATCTGGCAGGGATTCAGGATGTGACAGCTGAAGGAGGCTGCAGCCTCCCTTGTACCAACAAACCACTTGGTGCCCAGGGCTGGGGCGTGAGGAAGGGGGAGGATGAGGAGAGATCTGGAGCATGCCGTGGAGGTTTGTGCCCTTCTGGAGCTGCTGGCTGTCACCCTGGATCCCTGCCGTGTGGCCCAAGAGCCTGCAAGGTGCAGAGCAATATCCTCCTCCTGTCCCCATATAAACCCCTGCGTGGTGCTGAATGTACCTCCTTGCAGCAGCTCTTCGAATGCCATCCCTGGGGGGCAAATCAATCTCTTCTTCATCTTCAAGAACATCCTGAGGTCTTTTTCCTGGGGGGAAGAAAAAAGCTTTCGGTGCTGTTAGTTGAGTTGGGGGTGCTGTAGAAGTCTCTCAGAGTTTTCCCATTTAGTGGATTATTTGGACTGTTTCATTGTTCCCACACTCTGGGCCATTGTCTTTCCTCTTGCCAACGTGATCCATTTAACAACAGTGACACTGCACTTTGTTGTATTGAAATTCACCTTATTTCCTTGGCTCCCTCCTACCATGAGTCTGGAACTTCCACGTCATCTTCAAGTTTATCAGTGATGATTATTATCATTTCCTCTGGGTCAATCCCAAAGACACTGAACAACCCAGGGTCCAAAATAAATAAATGGAAGGCTTCAATATCTCCAGCCTAATTGAATTTCAAATTGCATTATAAGATATCTTGCTGAAATAGTTTTTAATCCATTTAGTATCCCAGATTAGGTTTTGTACCATTTTCCTTTAATTGGGACTGTGTTCAGGAACTGTTCAATAACTTGCAGAAATCTAAGTAATTTATAACAGGCTTATCTTTATTAACCAAACTTACATTCTCATTAAAAAAACATTCATTTGTTTGACATGACAGACTTTCCATAAAACTGCTCAGGCATATCAATCAGGTTAGCATCCTTTAATTCATTACTAATCACAGCCTATATCAGATTTTCTTTGATACTGTTTGGGATCAGGTTTAAACCAATGAATGTGTAATTACCTGGGATTTTCCTATTATACAGTCTTTGGATTCTGCACAGAGCATCCTTAGAAATTTATGCAAAACAGAACCAACATGCTCGGGCAGCCTTGTAATTTTTTTGGAGAACAGCTTGAATGAGCAGGACAGGAACAGGACCAGCCCAGACTTACCCAGACAGGATCCCAGTATCACAGAAATTTGGGGAGGGAAAGACCTTCAGGATCTCCAGGTTCCTCTCTCACACCCTTCCATCAGATTTCCCAAAGCCTTTCCCAGCTGAGTTTTGCAAGGATGGAGATCCCAAAAGCTCTCTGGACTCCTGTTCCAGTAGTTAATTACTTTAATTGTAATTTTTCCCCTCCTAATATCTAGTTTTAACATCCTTTGCTGCAACTTGGGTTGATTTTCTCTAGTCCCATCACTGTGAACCTTCAAGAAAAGTGTGGTGTTGTCTTTTCAATGTTCTCCTCTGGGTAGTTAACGACAGCAATAAGCCTTTTTATCTCAATAATCTCCACTCTTCTGGGTCCCACCAAGCGTTCTCTGTGGGCTCAGCGCTGGCTCCAGTGTGGAGAAATGTTCAGTTTCACCAGCAGCCACACTGATGGGGAACAGACTGCTCAGACACCGAGAGCTGCTTGTTTCATGTGCTCTGCCAAAACACAAGTGGGCAGATGTATTCACCGAGTTTAAATGCTACCTCAGTCCTTGGAACTGCTCAGTGGAGAGAGCCCATGAGCCTGGAGAGCCTAAGGAAAGCCTTGAGCAAGAGTCATCCGTGTGCAGTTAATGAGAAAGGAGAGGCAGGTGGATGTAGGTGGAACTGCAGGTCTCTGTGACCTTGCAGGTTTGTGTTCTTCCTTGTTTAGAGATGTAATCATTTTATGAGGAACAGTGACCCAGAGAGCCGGGGACTTAATTTAATACATCTCATATAGGCCTGGGTTTGTTGTCTGATTTATTAAAAGATAGCAGCACAATTTTTGGTGGAAAAAAATGCCGTCTGTGTGCTGGACACTATAAATCTGAGAGGGTAAAGGGATGTTTCAGTGTGTGGCACACTCAGAACCCTTAATTGCCTTTTCTAAAAGCCTTCTTGGTCTCACACCGAGCTGCAGAGGGGAGTCTCAGCAGGCAGGTGATCTCTGCAGTGCTTACAGGAGCATCATCTTAATCTACCACCCTAAAAAGGGTTTTAATGAAGCCTCCCAGCAATAAATTCAGGCCCTGGGAAAAAGAGGGAAAGGGATGAGAGGAGGGGAAATGTCCTCTTCCATCTTTCTGGATGGAGAAAAAAGACAGGGCAAGGACTGGCCTATTACAGAGGTGAGCATGGGTTTAAGAGACAAACTCATTATTAATTAGATCTGCAGTAATGGAGTAAAATGAATAATGGTTTCCTATCTGGCAGATGAGCCAAGGGTGCTCTGCAGAGAGGGACTGTACAAAAACTGCTTTTCAAACCCAGAATGAGGGTGTGAAACTGTGTTTGGAGGAGGCAACAGAAGTGCAAAGGATGAAACAAAGTTCCTGTGGGATGAGGGAATTGGAGCTTGCTGAGATTGGACTGACTAACAGGGAGGAGATTGCTGAGGACAGGAAGGTGGGGGTTAATTAAGCTGAAAGAGATAAAACAATGGAGTCTCTTCCTCTGAGGAAAGGAAGGAGTGAAGGGATCAGAAAAAGGAGGATGGACATCAAGCTGTACAAAGATGGGAAACAAGACTCGGAGAATTATGTCTGTAAAGGAATGGTGTGACTATGGAGGATGAAGATGAGAAAGACCAGGGGCAAAATGAGTTTCAATTAGCAAGGGATAGAGAGGGTGATAAAAGGATGCTCTGCAAAGGTATTGAAATAAGAGGAAGGCAATGGAAATTATACATAACTGAATTAATGGAAATTGAGAGAACAGAAATAACAACAGAGAAAAGACTGGACCATTCATTACTTTTTATGCTTTAGCCATGGAGGGAAATAAATATTAAAAGAAAAGATTATGTACTTGTATTTATCAGAACCACTTTTACCGGAGAGGGTAAGACAATCCAAACTAGCAAATAAGCACAGTTGAAATCATTCAGAGAAGTTAGGCAAATTCAAGTCAGCAGGACTGGATGAAGTTCTCCCTAGAGCACTTCAGGCACTGGCCAGAGCAATCTGACTCATTAGTAATTATCCGGGAGAGCTCACGAAGAAGGGAGGAGATCCCAGAGGAGGGGAGAAGGGCAAACACAGTGCCTGTCTTTAAAGAAGGGGAAGCAGGACTTAGGGGATTGCACAGCAGCCAGTTCAGCATGGAATGCAAAAACTATAATACAATAAACTGTTCTGTGATCTCTTTATAAGCATTTGACTGACAATAGAAAAACATGAAGTCACCCAGACTGGATTTGTCATAGGAAAGTGACCTTAAAACCATTCAGTTTCCATCTTTGAGTGCAACAACTGTGCTATAGAATAAGGGAGAGGGAGCACATGTCATGTATTTTGAAATAAGCTGGGTTTTTAACACCATTTCACATGACATTTCCATAAGCCGACCAGGAACTATGATCTCTGTGAAACCATCTTAAGACATACTTGACAGAAAAAAAATATATTCACACAAGAATTACTAATTCCTTTCCTTTGGATTTAGAGGGTTTTCCAAAAGGGCTCCCTCTGGGTTTGCTTCTGGACCTGATTCTAATATTTTCATTAGTTATTTGGATGACAAAATAAAGACTATATAAGTACTCCGGAGGATGTGTTCCAAAATGTGGCTGGGAAATTGGAGAAACAGCATAAAATCAACCAGATTTGGTTCAGGAAGGTCATAAGCAACAAAATATGTCAATGCAAAGTCGCAAAACACTGGTCAAGCAGGCATTCAGTGGAAAAAGAGCTGTGAAAGAGGCACTGGAGAGGACAGAGCTATTGCAAAATATGGCGAATCTTATTCTGGGGCATAAAAACAAGAGTGAAACACCAGAGCAATGATTCCACTCTAACGAGGGTTCAGTTTTAATATCAGGTGAGCGTTTGGATGCTGTTCTAGGAGAAGGTAGAAGAATGTTGTAGACAAATCACAGAGGGGCTGGAGGAAAGCAACAAGGATTAAAAGTGGTTCAAAAAAAATTGGAAGGTTTTCTTTGCTTTTTCCAAAAGGGAAAAAACATGCGAGAAGATGAAAACTGCCTTCTGAGGTAGAGGAGGCTTATAAAAAGGATATTGACAATTGTTCTGGGTCCCACAGAAGTAAATTGGCAAAGATAGATGTTACTGGATATCTGGGAAAGAAGAAAAACCCACAAATAAAACCCAAAAGCTTTCTAATTCAAAGTAAATTTCTTTGAATTGAAATTTCTAAATTAATTCATAAGTATTCCTCTCTGGAAGTCGATTAGCTTTTCTCAGGGATGTTTGGATCCTCCTCAGGACACCGAGGAGGATTTGTGGTCTTTCTCCATCTCCCCTGTTCCAGGACTGTCTCCTCGAGGTGTGCCAATGCTTCCATCTTCCCCATGCCTGCCCAGAATGTGAATTATCGATGCAGACCCTGTGTTTGCACTTTAGCAGAGCTTCAAACACTCTGTTGGTGTTAATTAATTATCCAGCAACAGCAGGAAGCCGGGGATACCGAACAAAGCACAGAGCTTCCCTGACCAATAACAAACCAATCGTCCCTCCTGTGCATTGCAGAGCTCCACCAATTCTCTTCCCTAATGCACCAGAAGCAGAATGAAGAGCCTCCTCTTCTGCAGACCTCCCACAGACAGCGTGTGGCTGCTCGGGATGAACGTGGTGCTGAGGTCCTTGCTCCCAAGGGCTCCAAAAATTAAGGAGAGTGCTGGAGGGCAAAGCAGCAGTGCAAAACCACACATTGCATGCCAGGGAAACAGTGTGTTCCTCACTTTTCCCTAACAAGGAACATCTAATTTGCGAATAAAGGAATAATACATGTATAAAGTTTACCAGAAGTGTTGTTCAAGAGGAGCAGGTGGTGAGGAAAAAGGAGGAGGACGTTCGCAGGCTATATTCCTATCTGGAAGGAATATACTTTCTCTGAACTCTAGGAAGATTATGAAACAATCTGCTGGATGTCTCTGGGTAGTGATAAAGGAAAAGAGAAATCAAACAAAACCAGGAGCAGTCTCATGGTAGACTCCATTGTACTTCAACTAATGAAAAAAAATGAGATAGAGGAGGGTGTTTTTTGAAAAAGAAAGAGGTTATGTAATGAACAAGTGCTGGTGGACCTGAAGGAAAATGATATGTCAAGGATATTGTGAATTTTAAAGTGAGAAAAAAGAGAGGAAAAAAAAAAGAAAAGAGATTAAAAAGATAAGAGGAGGAATTTCAGATTTTGACTGCTATTCAGCTCAGCCCTTAGGGTCTTTGGGAATTTTCTGGTACTCTGAACATGTTGCCTTCTTCCTTCTTAGACTAACACCAAGTTCTGAATGATCAGATGGCAAGGATGGTTTCTGTGGGCATCTTTTTCTTGTAAAGCACTTTTCTTATTCCATACGAGTAGCTTGACTGTGGACTGAACTTCTCAGTGTAGATGTACAGCATGGATTTGAGGAGGGAACGATAGCCATCCATATTTTTAGAGAGGGCAACTGAGCAGTGGTGAGTTCAGCTGGTCAGGCAGCACAGAGAGACCTCAGTGCCTATGAATTTGTTGTTATATTTTAAGTTAAATATTTAACAAAGGCATGGTACCAAAGGTTTTCAACTTAAAAATCACTTTAGGGAACTTGTATGATGATCACAGCATCCCCATTCAGGAGCTAAATAATTCCTGTTCCCAGGAGGATGATACAGAGACCAAGAATTCAATAATGTGTATTTGGCAAATTTTGGTACTCCTTAAAGGTGAGACCCCTTCGTTCACTGGAGAGATGAGGTGTGAAATCAATGTTCATACGGTCTCTGCACCTCTCTGCTTGGTCGCTGGGGTGACTGCAGCTACCGCAGCTCTCATGTTGCTAAAGAGGTGGATGAGGAAATGATCAGAGAGGGTAGGATGTGGTTAAAGCCTCAGTTTGCTAACTGGGGCTAATGTGAGGGAAGCATATTATGTCTCACATCCATTAAGGCCTTCAGCAATCACCTCCCACGAAGGCAAAGGAGTGGCAGAGAAGGAATTGCGACTTCCTGAGTCTCAGTAGCTCCTGGAGCTGTTCCTGTTAATATTCAATTATGTGCTGCCCTGGACTTAGAGCAGCTCAGAGCTGAACTATGTCTCACTCCAGCCCCGAGGCTCAGCTGCAGCAAACACAGCTGCAGGAGGCTGAGCCACGGAGAGAAGCAGCCCTAAAACAGGGTTATCACACCTCCGGCTGCCTGTGCGGAACCAGCGCGTAGGAGGAACCACTCTGTCCACCCCTGCCCTCTCCTGCTCCCCTCTCCAGGCTGTGAGACTTTGGGGAGATAGTTATTCTGTGAGCTGTGGCCAGGGCCATCGCACTCTTTCCCCTGGTTTTTTAACCTGGATGTGCCAATTGAGCACAGAACGCTCTGCATGCGCTTCCTCTGCATCTCACACTGCGGAGCTTCTGCTGTGGCTTTTCCTTCAACTCATCCTCCCACCCTGAAGGGTGTCCCTTCCTCACTGACCCACCCACCCTCTGATAAACCCCTTCCACTTCCAGATCATGGTATTAACTTGACATTTGCAAAAGGTCACCGTGTTTGCTCTTCCTGAGTGTTATACTGCTCACTCTTTTGTTGTTCTGCTTTGTAAGCCCTTCAAGGCAGAGGTTATCTCCTTGGTTGTGACTACACAGTGGCCAGGAGAACGAGGCCCCTGGTCTCAGCTGGTGTCTAACAGCTAAACCAGAAATAATAACTCACTCATCGATGGAGAGGCTGGCTCCAATTTTATAGATTATTCATCAGAGGCTAATGAATCTTAATTTATATGCAAAAGCCAGAAGAGGTCCATAAGCAGGATCACAATTAATGTCTTAATTTCAAAGACTACCAGCATCAGATCCCTTCTGTATTTCCAGGAGTCCATTTAGACCATGTGGTATTGCTGGAGCATATGCCAATTGCTGCGGGAACAAATGTGGGACATAAGGGAGGTGACACACAATACATATTTTGTGCATCCAGTTTATGCAGATGAAGTTCTGGCTTTTTTTAGCCTGGAGTTTGTCACGCTGGAGCTGTTTGTTGCATCAAACTAATTGCAATGGAGATGAGCGTGCATGCTATGTGCAGCGTCAGGGTGTCCCCCCTCCGCTGGCTGCTCCCAGCAAGGTGCAGCTGGCAGAGAAAGGACACATAAATTAATTCTTCGCTCTCAGGTGAGAATGGATCTGATCCTGTCTGCAGTCCTGACCTGACCAGCATTCCCTGAGGTGGAGATGCAGGGCTGGAGCTCTCCCATCTCCGTCAGGCAGCCAGGAGGGCTCCAGCCAAGGTAGAGACCCAGCACCATCCATGAGGAGACACCCCAGGCTTGGCTCTTCTCAAACATAAACCAATTCTGAGGCTCAGCTACAGCGAGGTGACACCAGAAAGGAGGATGGGAGAGTGTGAGTTGGTCTCACAGCCTGAAGCCTGTGGTTGAGGCTGCTCTTCACCTGATGTGGGCATTGCAGAGGAAACGCATCCACGTCTGGAAGAGGTTGCGGGTGGGGGATTTTGGCCTTCAGCTTTAATGCCAAGACCAACACGGCACTAGGCTGACAGCCCTGCTGGCTCTAGGAACAGCCTGACCTGGCTCCTCTGCCGTGGTTTGTTTTGGGACTGACACAAAAGCTAAATCATCCCCCAAAACAATGTACAGCCATTCCCAGGTATTAACGTTTCCGTTGCTTATAGAGATACTCCTTAAATTCCTCTACTATTTTGCTTTGGTAACAGCTCATTCCCTGAGCTATCCTGGTTCCTCTGGCTCTCCCTGATATCCCCTGCCAGCCAGATAAAACTGTACTAGGCAGGACAGGGCAGCGCTGTGGCTCAGAGTCACTACACAGGATTAATCTCCTGGTACAGGTGGGCTAGTGGCTGGAAGGTGGATGCCAGCCCAGGGGCGTTACGGCTAAATTCTGCCTCAATTCCTGATCTGAGTCTCTCCCTCCTGCCCATGTGCAACTCGCAGGAATATAACTGAGTTTGAAATATCTGCTTCCTCCCAAATTCATCTGAAATTCATTAATGGGTTCCGAAGCTTTTGGGAGAGGGGGATGGACACATACATGCACAGAAAAGCAGCGCAGCAGAACCTTTATTTCCTTAGGGAGGCAGCCTAAAGAAATATTAGCATTTATTCTCATCTGTTGCTGAGCTTACGACCCACACAAATAACAGGGAATAGCGAGCGAGCAGCCGGCTGCAGAATGGGAACAGGGAAAATGACTCAGCAAGCTTGGCACCAATCTGGAAAAAATGCAGGTACATTATAACCTTGCTTGAGCATCAATCTCATCCGTGACATGACGTAGAAACAGCAGCCAGTGTAGGTATTTGGATTCGACAGAAACATTCCTTCTGATAAATGATTTAGCTCTGCTCTTGCAAGTAGTTATATCCAGAAGCAGAGCAGGTGAGAAGCTGCCTTCATATATGCCAGCAAACGAGAGAAAAAGTTCAATGAAAACCTCTTACTGCTTTATAAATACCCTTTTTTGCTTCTGTTATCAGTTGACAAATAGCTGCTGAATTATAGTTTCATGCTTTGTTCATGTCATTTTCCCCAAGAACAGTATTTCCTGCTACATCACCTTAGAAACTCGATCAACAAACACTCTGCTCTACACATAAACAAAGCTTTATTTTACCCTATTTTTGACAGCAGCCAGCATTTTAGAAACCAGAACATTTCGGGTTCTCTGGGCTATTTGCCTCAATTTCACAATTTGATTTTGGTTTTGAGCGCCTGTCAGCATTGTTTATGCCCAGATCTGTTGAAGTAGTGATGTTTTTGTGTGAGTGGCAAAGAAAATATATTGCTGCAAATTGCTCTCTGGAATCAGACTTTCTTTTCTTGAGAGTCTAAATGAAACTGCACTTTCTAACACATGGGAACTAAAGAGTGAAATGAATCTGAAAGAGAAGTGAAACAAGAAAATTCAGTTTCAACAATAAAAATGAACCAAGAGGAAGCAAAGTCCACTTTGACCATTAAGCAGGACCATCTCCAAAGCTTAAGCGCCAATAAAATCCAGGAATGTTATCTCCAACAGAGCACCTGAAAAACTGCAGGGTCCTTTAGCCATTTTCTTGTGCAATAATATCAGATCTTGTCCTGACCCCATGACAAGATCTTTTTTTTTTTAACTGGGGAAAAACAAGATCAGAGCCCTATAAAGTTTTCTTACTTGGTTTGACAAGATGAGCATTTCCCAGGAAGCTGCTGTTAAAAAACAAATTAATCCAACAGCAAACAGGGGATTTTATTTGGCCGTTTTAAAAAACCTGCACAGGAGCCCCAGCTACTGAGCCTCCTGTGATCTGCCACCACACGAAGACAGAGTCCATCAGTTAGGGATTAATTTTAAGGCAGATATTAAAGCCTATCACATGATGAAGGATTTTGGACTTCAATGGGATGCTTTAAATCCTGTGTGCGCGCATGGATACGCACGTGTATGCGGACGCCGGTGTTTATTCATGGGTAGACACAGCCTCAGGCTTCTTCAGGCCTTTCCAAGGAACATAAATTTCAGAGGGGGGACAGAGAAAGAGAGAGTAGGCGTCTTTAAACCTCACATTTTGGAAAGTAAGTTTTTGAAGGAGACAGGCTCAGGTGGAGGGAGCCAAGATCGTAAAGATTTTATAACTAACAACATTTTTTAAGAGGAGACAGAATTTCTGCTCTTTTTTAGTGCAAGATCTTGCAATAATTTCAAGTAAATTTAGGGAAAAGCTCCCTTTTGACAGAAATGCTTCATTTTGCTTTTCTGTTGGGCTGTAACCTAAAGCATCTTGGCTCGAGAAAATGAAATAAAGCTGAGCGATGAAGCGCTGTCACTGCTGCTGCCGCCACTCTGCCTCCTGCAAATCTCCCAAAATCGTGTGCAGCTCTCCAGGTCAGAGCCTAGGAAGGCAGCGGTGCCTTCTCCTTCCAGGCTCAATCCTGCACCAGACAAACTTACCCAGGGCTTTGTAAAACACGGCCGGGATTTGCAGCGAGCGGCTCTGCCCGAGGTGCCGCTTCCCAGGGTTGGTGTGGTGAGGAAACTCTTCCCATGACACAGCAGAACAGCAAGAGCAGCAGCAGCAGCAGCAGCAGCAGAGTAAAACAGATCGGTTCTGGCAGTACTCCTAAAAGGCTACTTTAAATCCCAGCTCCAGCCTCTTCCTCCTTTAAGGATGATCTGAAGAAGAGAATACGGAATAAAAAGAGGCTTAGTGAGGCAGGGAAATGAGGCCCAGAGATACAGGCAGCAAGGCATGTTAGGCTTCATAGCAGTGGGACAGCCTGGATAAATCGCAGAAAGGAGCACAGAGAGGAAATTCCCCCAAAATTAGATGGGAAGGAGGGATAAACATAATGCGTAGGGTGGATGGAGGGAAGTCTCTGAGAAGAAGGAAGGAAAGGTGGATTACTGCTCCTCATTCGCTTAATTCTTTTCAGCTAAAATCATTAATAATTTTTACAAAACTCTCAAAAAAATTAAAAATAAAAAATAATAGTAGAGATATTAGAAACAGTGATCTGTTAGATATACGGCTCATTGCATGGGCATCTGGAAATGAGTTGGGAAGAGAACAGGTACTTCAAGTCCAAAGCACAAATAGGAGAGTGGAGGGAGCTGATCTGTCACTGCAGGATTGGGCCTGTGCCGGGTGGCTGGGCGGCTCCGGTCCCCTCCTGCGGCTGACCGGCATCAGCACCAGCCCAGCAGTCAGAAAAAAGGTCATTTATATGACTCCCTTCAAGAAAACTCCGTGGGACACCAAAGAAATTAAATCCCCAACTTAAAATGTATTGCATCTGTGGGTCATGTATTTTTAATCTGCTGAGGGGCTGCTGGAACCTGTAAAGAAGGAGTGAATGCAGGATTGCTTTTCCTCCTTCAGATTTTAACAACAAATCCATCCCCCCCTTTCAATCAAGCCCCTTAAGCCTTGCACTTGACCACCAATACCGACATGATGCCGCCAGTTCGGGAGCAGAATTTGTGGGCCTCCCGCAGGAACCTTCCAAGGGGAAAACCCCGAGAGACCCCTTCGCGTTTGTCAGCCCGGCGGTGGGACCGTGGAGCAGGTGGGCTCCAGCTCCCTGATCCCAAATCCTGGGGGCTGGTGGAGAGCGGGGAAAAAAACCCACTTCAGCACCGCAGACGGAACAGCAGCCGGAGGAGCGCGGCGCTGCCGCCGGCCGGCCCCGCACCCCCGGCGGCCGCGGCCGGGCGGCGGGATGCGCGGGGAACCGGGGGCTGCCCGAACCACGGGGAATTGTCGGCATCTTCCCTTTTCCCTTTGGCGAGGGCTGGCTGCTTGCTGGCAGTGTTGCAGTGGCCAGCGCACATCCCTAGGAGCGGCTCCTTCCAGCATCTCGGCACAGAGCCGGCTGTCGGGAGCCGACGGTGCGGCGGGTCGGGACGGGGAAGCCGCTTCGCTACCGACCCACAGAGTTAAACCCGGCGGTCGCGACCACCGCATCGACCCCGCACCGGCAGCACCGCTCACATCTGTTCCTCCTCAGTCCAACACAAGCAAGGTTCCCCCCCTCCCCCTTTCTTATTTTATTTTTTTTTCCTTTGGTTGTTTTGGGTTTTTTTTTTGGTTTGTTTTTTCTGCCGCTTCCAGCACCCGAGACCCACCGCGGCCGCAGACGAGCACCGGATCCCGCAGCCTCCAGGAGCGGAGTCCATCCTCCCGCACGGTGCCTGCCCGGCCGGTTATTCCCCGGTTATTCCCTTCTGTGAAAAGAGAAGGGGAAAAAGAAAAAGGAAAAAAAAACCCGAACACCAAACCGATCCCAATAAATAATAATAACAGAAGAAGCAAGCGCAGCAACTTGCTTTAAGCAGAGGGCGGTAGGAGCGGAGAGCGCAGCCCCCCGGGGAGGGAAGGGAGGGAGCGGAGGGAGGGCAGGCGGGCACCGGCGGGGCTCGCAGCCCTCCGGGGGTACCGGCGGGTCCGGCGGCGGCGGACGTGAAAGTCCCCTTTAAGTTTCCATAGAGAGGCCTCCGGGTGTCACATGATGGACATGATATAACGAAACAACATCGTGGGGAGGGACGGAGGGAAGCAGTGGGGGAGCCCGGGGAGGCGGCGGGGAGGTGGCGGCGCCCCCCGACCCGCCCGCCCCGGCTGCACCTGTCTCGGCGCGCCGGGAGCGCGGTGTCCGCCCCGCTGATGGGGCTGCGGGCGGCACCTTCCCCCGGGGAGGAGGAGAAGGAGGAGGAGGAGGAGGAGAAGGAGGCGAACCGGTGGCGGAGGTAAGTTACCGGCGGGACCGGGGCGGGGGGCGCGGAGTGCGGGCGCGGTGTGTGCGGGGAGGGGATGCGGGGTGTGTGCGTGCGGGGTGTCCGCGGTGTCCCCGCGGAGAGCCGGGCGTGTGCGCGCCCTCCCGCCCTCCATGTCCGCATTCCAGCTCATGTTGCGCAGATAAAATTCAAACTTGAGGTAAACACAAGCGGCGGGGGGGGGGCGGACGGGGAACTGGGGGGGAGGGAGGCTCGCTCCATCCCGGCTCCATCCCGGTTCCATCCCGGCTCCTGCCGCCCCCTCCCCGCCGCTCCCCCCGCTCCGCACCCGCGGAGCCCCCGCGCACCTGGGGGAGCGCCGGCACCGCGCTGCTTCCCCCAGGGAGGGAGAACCGAGCGTCCCTTTCCCCGCAGCCCCGGTAGGACACGGCGGGTCGGGGGCGGGGGGGGTGGGGGACGGGGGACGCTGCGCGGCAGGTGCGCGGGGCGCTGTCGCGACATGGCGGGGGGGGTGTGTGTGCGTCGCGACATGGGGGAAGCAGCCAAGTGACAGCGCGGAGTGGTGGGGGGGAGAAAGGACGGCGCTGCGCCGCGTTGTTATCCTCGGTGCTGCGTGGGTATCCCGAATGGAGCGGGAATAGCAGCGGTGCCCCCCCAGTGCCGCTTTTCTCCATACGTATTTCCAAGTGCGTATGGAGAAAACAAGATGCGGAGCGGGCGGGCCGGGGCGGGGGGGAGGCGGGGAGGGCCGCACTGCCGCTCGCAGCCCCGGTTCGTGACACAGACGGTGCCACCGTGGGGATATTTAAGCGCTTCCCCGCGGGGTGATGATGGAGGCGACCGAGGGCGCCCCACAGGTGGGTGTGTGCGGGGAGAGGGGGGCGAAGCGCTGGTCGTGAGGGGAGCGCCGGAGCGGTCCCGCACTCCGCGGACTCGCGGCGGGAGGCGCTGCCGGGAATGAGGGTGAATTGGGGTGCGGGGACAGGACCTGGCAGCCGCGGGTTACTGAGTGGCGCAGCTCCGGGTGCCGCGAGCGCTGCGGGGGTGACGGCGGTGCCGCCATGGCGGGTGTGAGGGAGCGGCGCCCTCAGGGGGGTCCCGGCGGCCCCGCCGAGGGCGGGAAAAGCGCGCGCGGCCCCCCCCTGGCGCCTCCTCAGCACTGCACCAAGGCGGCGGAGCGGGGGGGGGGGCACAGAGGGGGGAGGTGGCGGCCACGCCCACCGCGCCCCCCCGCCGGCCAATCGCCGGGGGCGGTGCGGCGGGGACACGCCCCCCCGGCGCTCGCCGCGCCCTCCCGACCAATCGCAGCGCAGCTCGGACCCCCCCCATCGCCTCCCCTTGCCCACCCGCCTGTTTGTTACGGTCGGGGCCACGTGCCGGCGCTTCGGGCCGGTCACGTGGCCCCCGGGGCCGGGGGTTCTAACGGAGGCAGTGGGGGTCTGGAGCCCTCCTGTCCATGGGGGTCTGACGGGGACCGTGAGGGTCTGGAGCCCTCCTGTCCATGGGGGTCTGACGGGGACCGTGAGGGTCTGGAGCCCTCCTGTCCATGGGGGTCTGACGGGGACCGTGAGGGTCTGGAGCCCTCCTGTCCATGGGGGTCTGACGGGGATCATGGGGCTCTGAAGCCCTCCTGTCCATGGGGGTCTGACGGGGACCGTGAGGGTCTGGAGCCCTCCTGTCCATGGGGGTCTGACGGGGATCATGGGGCTCTGAAGCCCTCCTGTCCATGGGGGTCTGACGGGGACCATGAGGGTCTGGAGCCCTCCTGTCCATGGGGGTCTGACGGGGACCATGAGGGTCTGGAGCCCTCCTGTCCATGGGGGTCTGACGGGGACCGTGGGGGTCTGGAGCCCTCCTGTCCATGGGGGTCTGATGGGGACCATGGGGATCTGGAGCTTTCCTGTCCTTAGGGGTCTGATGGGAACTATGGGGATCTGGAGCTCTCCTGTCCATGGGGGTCTGATGGGGACCGTGGGGACCTGGAGACATCCTGCTTACAGGGTCTGACAGGGTGACACTGGGGTCTTGGAGCCCTCCTGTCCATGGGGGTCTGACGGGGACTGTGGGGGTCTGGAGCCCTCCTGTCCATGGGGGGGTCTGGAGCTTTCCTGTCCTTAGGGGTCTGATGGGAACTGTGGGGATCTGGAGCCCTCCTGTCCATGGGGGTCTGACGGGGACCATGGGGACCTGGAGACGTCCTGCTTACAGGGTCCGACAGGGTGACACTGGGGGTCTTGGAGCCCTCTTGTCCAGGGAGGGTCTGATGGGAAATGAGGGGCCCTGGAGCCATCCTGTCCGTGGGGTCTGATAGGGATCAGAACTGACTGCCAGCTTGGGAGGGCCTTGAAGCCCCGCTGCTCAAGGGAGTCTGACTGGGCCTGGGTCTGGCTACCAGCCCAGGGAGCCTGAAGCCCCCCTCGCCAGGGAATGTGGCCAGGACCCTCTTGCCATTGCCCCAAGGCCCTTGCTCACCATGAGTGTCCTTTCAGACCTGACCCCATTAAACCTTCTCCGAAGGGCCTGTCCCTGGCTGCTGTTCCTGTCATGGCCGAGCCGTGACAGCCTGTCCATGGCTGGCTCTGGCCTCCGGAGAGGGAGGTGTTTCTCTCCCGAGGAGAGCTGTTTATGCCCAGTGATTTTTTTTTTTTTTTCTTCTATTTTTTTTATTTCTTTCCCCTCCCTCCGTGCTCTCCTGCGTAAGCCACAGCAGCAGCACAGCGTCTGCCCAGCCCGGCAATGTTCCGGCATGGCTCTTATGTAGGTGAAGCCGGGGAATGCTGCAAGGATCGTGTTGAGCTATCAGTCTCCTGAGCCTGGAGCTTTGAGCCTATTTATAGGTGGGTTGGGCAGTGTTCCGTGTGAAGGACTTGTGCCACGTCCGAATCCGTGGCAAAGCGAGGCGTCTTAAACGATGGTGTTTTGTTTTCGGTGGTTCTTCCTGGGAATAGGGTTTTATGAAATGCTCTGGAGCACGGGTTGTTAATAGGTTATGTGGAGAAAGGCAAGTCAGTTTGGAGTTAAGGAACGTGATGCCATTTTAATGCAACTTCTCGGGTGGCAGAGCAAACAGTAAGAGGATACTCGGTTCTAGATCAGCAGCTTTCAGCTTTGCAGGCAGTGGACAACTCACGCAGGGTCAGTGGGAAGCCACGGAGAAAAGGACATCTGTTTTCTCTAGTCTTATTCTCATTATACTGTTTGCTGCACTGCTAGAGATTTTGTGGCCGACAAGCTGAAAAAAAAAAACCCATGGAAGTCTACTATTCTAGATCACTGAGATGTTTTGGTATAGAATAAGTGGAGGAGGGGTGGGAAAAACCCCTTCAACTATGTGTTTTGTCGTGTATGTTTCTATTGTACAGCTTAAAACTTTAAAATTCAGTGTATTTTTAAGAATTACATAACCTTTAGTAACGTGGTGAGTCTCCAGTAGCCTTCAAGAGTTAAATAACAGCAGATCAACGAGACTGGGTTGAGAAGAGAGGGTTTTGTAATGGTGAGGACCGTACGCAGATATTTAAAACTGCTTTGGTGTCGCACTAGAAACGTGTCTTTGCTTAGGAGGAGGAGGATTTTAATACCCTATAAATACAGAGCATGAGAAGGAGGATGGAAAGATGAGGTTTGCAGTTTTGTATTGGTCTAGTCCGGAATAGTTTGTGATATTTCAAATTCTTCAGCTGCTCTTCCATCTTGACTTTGTCAGTACAATTTTTTGCAATCCGAAATGAAGACAATTTCCAGATATTGACCGATGTGGGCGAGGAAGGAAATCTGCCATTAAAATAACAAAAAAATTACAGCAAGGAGTGCGGGGCAGGGTAGCAGAGAAGAGACTGGGTGTGGTAACTCCCGTCCTGGGAGAGAGCTGGTGCTTTGTGTTGGTTACAGGAGTAATTTGACACGGTGTTACCTACAGCAAGATGTTTATTCAGCCGGGGTGGTGCACTTGGGTCGTGCAGGCATATCCGCGTTATCTTTGTATTTTTTTTGGGGGGGAAAAAAAGAACCCTGCCTTAATAGAGGAAATGACTGAGGAGCATTTGACGTGCTGGAGATGTGAGGGTACCCAGAGGTGCGCAGTGGGCACAGCGTGCCAGCGCCTCGGAATTCGGAGCGTACGTGGAAGTGCTGGCGTGGAATTGATGCACCAGGAAATTGCTTTCTCTATTTTTGTTGGTGAGATGCAGTTAACGTGAAATGAGCCCTTTGGATCCCGTATCCCATTTCTCTTTAATATAACTAAGATCATTTATCTTCTCAGACGGCGAGAAGGGAAAAAAAAACCAACAAAACAACTTTGTTTTGTAACTTGGTTCACCTTCTCTTCATTTGCTGTCAGCTCATGACAAGGCACAATGTGTGCTGCACACTGTGTTCCACAGAGCTGTTTTGGTGACGAATACAACGTATATGAGAAAAGGGCTGTGAAAAATAGGTATTGTGCCAGTTCTCTCCACTTTTTATATAAACAATCCCCTTTATCTCTGAAAGAAGTACTCAAAAAGTGTCATATTAAGGTCTAATGCCTTGCCAGATTTTTGTGGCAAAAGGTCTCTGTTTTAATCTTCCTAAGTATCCAAAAAGCAGCTGAAAAGGAAATATTTAAATTAATGTTTGTACTGGTTTTGCAGTAGGAAGTAGTAAAACCTTTTTTCAGTTTTAATAAAAAGGGAAATTGTGAACTTACTTTAAAAACGTGGTTTTTAATGCTGTATTAGTCTGTTATATTGTTAAAATTAAGAGGATTTTTTAAATCCAGGCTAGATTTTAATTGCTGTAATCACGTGTTTACTATATTTCTTTTATATTTATAAATGAAAGCACGGAGTCATATTTTTTTGACCTCGTGTTTAGCCTGACTGGCTGTAGTTCATGCCATATTTGCACGGTGTTTTTCCATCAAATCTTACTCTTGGAATTATTGGTAGCACCAGAATATGAGCTTGAAAACACTGTCATATAAAGGGTTAGAACACTTGCAAACAGGAATGCTGAAATACAAAGTAAAAAAAAAAAAAAAAAGCAACCTCTCCCCAGCAGTTCTTTCAAGTCAGTTTGATGATAAGTTTGGATCCCGACTCGTGGTTTTCTAAATGGCTGGAGATGGAATTAATGGGGCTGCAACTGTTTGTCATGAATTTCAGCATAAACAGTATTTTTCTTTCGGCTTTGGCTTTCATGCAAATGCAGTGAAAAATCCCCCATCCTTTTCCAGTCCCTCAGGATGCTGCACCTCAGCCAGCAGACGTAGCGTTGTTTAACAGCAAGGCTGGAAATGGGAGTTGTTTGTGCTGAGTTTTACCCTTAGCAAGGTCAGAGATTTCATCCTTCCGTAGATTCCTGATCTGGGAATTTAACACTTGCAGTGGGTCCTGATTTAGGAATTTTCATGAACTATATCGAGCTCTGGAAGGGATTTACGTGTCCCCGTGTTGTGCTTCTTGCCAGACGTGAGTTTGGAAATCTCTGAAATATTGATGTCTGTGTGGCAAAATAGTAATGATGGTTATAAAGCAGTCAAGTTGAAAATCTAAGTTTCTTACATAAAACTGATTTAATTGTCAGGGGGGAAAAAAAAAGAGAGTGATAATTACAATAATATGCTTGTTTTAGATAGTTTTGATCAATATGGGCATTGAAGTTTTGCTTTTGACAGTGGTTTATGGCTTGTGGGAAATAATTTGGGTGAGGGGGGATGGTCCTACTCTGTTTCACTGTGGGCTGAATTTCAGTGTACTATTACCTGAGAATTAGTTTTTCAGAATTATGAAGTATTAGTCAGCTGATGGTGAGGGTTTTTTTTTTTTTAATTCTTCCTAGGCTAGAAATTTCTTACTAAAATATAAGCAAAAGAAATGGAGAAACAAATGGTTTAAAGGGCATTTATAACACCAGTTGTAAGCCATGATTTTACAAACACTCCTCTGAATGTGTCTTATGTAAAGAGCAGGTCCTATTAGGGAACGTAAATTGTGCAATTGCATAGAAAATTAGCAGAGTTGGTGAATTCTGAAGCAGTCATCCTGTTTTTTCTGTCCTATATTTAAAATTCTTGCTCACTTGCAGCCAAACCCATGGTGTGCTTACATGTGCAGAGTGCTGAACAGTAGTCTCATCTAAACAAAAAACTTGTGAAGCCTGCCAGTAATAGTGACATGACACTATTAATTTTTTAATTTATTCTATTGTTTTTTTCCCTTTGTGTCATCTTGCCAGTTATCAGAAGCAGCAATTAATTGTCTGGGAGGGAAGATGAGGTGAGCAGAATGGGGAGAGGGAAACCTGGTAAACGTCATTGTCTGCTGTTACAAAATTTAGCTATTTCTGCCTCAATTTACCTTAGCAAATTCACCAAAAAATGTACCAATTTTAGTGCAGCTCCTGTAGTGCTGAGCATGAAATAATCCTTGGGTTTTTTTGTAGTGGTTATTAGCTTGGGTTGAATGTCGGCCACCGAACTTCTCCTGGTACAGGTGGAGTGAGTTTGGATCTCACTGGAAAATATACCTTGAAAATGGGCTAATTCTTTTTCATCTGTGTTGTCATTGGCTATATTTTTTTGGTAGCTTGCAGATTTTCAGAAAAGATGATTTTTGTGTTCACTTAATAGCATTTTGTGTGGAATGCCCCTAAAATGTGCTGTTTTGAATAATACCTGCATTATGCTCAGGTTACTGAATTTTAACACAAACCGTAGTAGCTTCTGCAAAAATAGAGTTGTAAAATGAAGGCAGGTACTGGCCTTGAATAAATTCCAGCGTGCAGAGAAGACAAGGCAGAATCAAACCGAGGTTTGGGAAGAAAACAAGCATTTGCCTGTTTTTTTTTATCCTGATGATGATTTACATCAGCACAGGGAGGTGTTTGCCGGCGATCAGGTGCTGGTGAGACGTGTCTGGAGCAGGAGGGATCCTTGCGTTTGGATTATTGGAACTTGGGAGATTTCTTTGCTACGCAGCAGCTCATGTGAGCAGCTGTCAGGTCTCCTGGGAGGGAGACGAAGCCTCCAGCCACCGTGTTTACTTCCAGCAGGAGGAGGAAAAGGGACATTTCTGGCTGTTCTCTGGATGTGTTTTGTAAACTGAAAGCGCTGTAAATGCTCCCGAGCAGGGTGTAGTTGCTGTATCATTCTGCGGTGTCGTTCCCCACCCCTTTTTGAAAAAAAAAAAAAATAAAAAAAATTTAGCATAACTTCAGCGTTCATCTGTCAACATCTGCTGGGTATTGATGGATCATCTATAGCTCTCGGGAGATCCTTACATCCTAATTTCTCCGGCTTCGTGGCACTGCTCCAGGACCCCGGGAGCGATCAGGATTCCGTTTATCCCACTGATAAAGAGGACAGGATTCCGAATCTGGGAAGCAGCAGGTATATTTTTTTTTTTTTTTTCGCTCTGTAGAGCGCAGGTACAGGAAATAGCTCGGGCGGGGAAGCCTCGGTGGAGCGGCGGCGTTGCAGCCCCGAGCGAGTGCTGCGTGTGCTCCGCCGCAGATGTCGGCGGTGCCTCGGCTCCGTGGAATACTCCGCTCCTTTTCCAGGCGATTTTTTCCAGCGTTGCCCTCTGCCGGAGGAGACCCGCAGCACCAGGGATTGCTGTGTGGGCTCTCCTGGATGGAGTCCCTGCCGCTTGGCACTTCCTCGGCAGCTCCCGGTTCCAAGAGCCCACCTTCCTCCCGGAGCTGCACCGGGGCTCTGTTCCAGCCGGAGCGTCTGCTGCCAGCTCTGCCCTTCTTATCCGTGCCCCTGGGCATCTGCTCAGGGCATCCGGGGGTTGTTTGGATAAATCAAAAGCCAAACAGTGGATCCAGCGTTATGGGATCAGCTGCTTCTCCAAAGGTTATTGTCCTGGAACCGCAGCTAATTCTGGCCGTGCACCTTTCTCGTAGAACAGCTTTCGTCTTTGGGTTCTTAGCCCTGTCCGGCTTTGGTAGTCCCGATGCTTTTTAAAACAATGTTGATTTAAAAATCAGTGTTTTGAGTGGAAATGCCCTTAAATTTAGTTTAAACTTGTTTGGTGTTCACAGTATGAAACAGGAATAAGGTTGGAGCAATTAAAAGGACGAGGTTTCACTGACACTGACTTGTATCTGCTGTTCTGATCAGCCTGTACTCTAGCACAACTATTTGAGTGTTGTGGGTTTTCTTTGTTTTCGGGTTGGGTTTTTTTTTGTTTAGTTTTTGTTATTTGTGTGGTTTTCGTGGTTTTGT
This sequence comes from Acanthornis magna, assembly GCA_036785705.1. Lineage (NCBI taxonomy): Eukaryota > Metazoa > Chordata > Aves > Passeriformes > Acanthizidae > Acanthornis > Acanthornis magna. Next base: position 585,626 of record JAWUZG010000001.1, read on the forward strand.
ATTGTTTTGGGGTTTTGGGGGGGGTTGATTTTCTTTTTTTTTTTTTGTTCTTGGGATTTTTTAATGGATATTTTTTATTATTTGTAGGGGGTTTTTGGGGGTGGGGCGGTGGTATTTTATTTTTCCTTCGGGTTTTTCTGCCTTAGGAAAAGGCCTTCCTTTTGGTTTTGAAGAAACTGCAGGTTTCATGTATTGGTGGCGTTGAGGTTAAAAGGAGTTAAGCGGGCAGAGCTCAGCTGTACTATTTCAGTGGGAGTTGAGTAGGGACCTCTGTTCTCCCAGTCCTTGTTAATGGAATTGCTGACATTCACGGGGAAGTCTTTACTGAATATTGGAGAGAGAAAAAAGTCAGAGATGGTGACTGTGCAGAAGTAACCAGGAATTGTGAGCTGAAATGTTATTTATTGAACAAAACTGAATTCCTCAAAAGCAGTATTACTTCAGCAGTGAATGAGTCACATCTATAAGCAGCAATAATTTGTACTGGAGACCAAAATTGTGTAATACAGTGGAGGAAAAATGCTGGTAGGGACGTTTGATAGGTTAACCCAGGCCTCCAGCATTGTGATGGGAGAGAAGCATCTGTCAGAGCACTCTTTCCAATTACAGAACCATGGAAAATAGATCCTGATGGGGCAGCCTGGATGGCAGGATCCAGCCCTTCACTGCTGCAAGCAGATGTGCAGTAGGATTCCTGCAACAAATTTCAGGCTCCAAATTGGAACCCTCATTGCTCTGTTCTTCAGCTTTTTCATGCCCTTCCCTCTTTTCGGGATATATTGCAATCTCTGGGTTTAAAGACCACTGGTTTCAAACCCAAGCCCTTGTAGCCTTTTCCTGTAAAGCAAACTTTGTGTTCCTGTGGGTAAAGTTACTCTGAGAAGGTTCATGGAAGATTATTCTCCTGGTTGCCTGGATCAGGTAAATACTATAAACACAATTTGTCATGCCTAGTGTTATCCTGGTCAAGTTCTCTGCAAGGATGTATCTGGTTGTATTTATCCCTTTTGTTGATGTTCCCTTTTGCAATTACAAAGTACTCCTGTATCATGAACAGGTTTAATTCTGTTCCAGATGCTGTGGGCTGATAAAGTGCTAATGCATCTTCTGGCAGTTTCTTGTGAGATCAGTTACCATGAAAAAATTGTATTTACCCAAAGTAGAGTCTGCTTTGAAGCACAGGTTTGTGATGTGCGTACAATTCCTGGTAGACAAGGAATGTAATTTATTTTTTTCTAATTCTCCTACTTCAGAAAAATCTCCCTGGCTAGATGAAAACTGGAAATCAGCTGTGAGACTTTCGGATGCAGTCTCTTTGGTAGTTGTGTCAACATTAATTATTGTATAGCTCTAATGTTACTGTATAAAGTGACACCTCTTCTGGCCTGCGACATTTCTCCTGGGTAAACTATGCTTGGCTTATTTAATTTTCATATTTGATCTGTAAATCTTTGCAAAGATCTTGAGCAATGTTGTTCAGCTGTTCATTGTTCCTTCCGGTAACGTGGACAGAAATGCATCATGTTTTTAAAGAGGCTGCAGTGATTCTTTGCCACTTCACAACTTTTCCACTGAAATGTTCCCTCGTGGTTGTGCCTGCAGTCAGTGTCCATCCCAGGGCTTGTCTTCAGGCTGCTGCTGCTGCCTTGCAGGAAACAAAAATGAGGTGACTTAAGTCTGTCCTTTCCCAGTGAGTGGCATTCATGATTCATCTGTTTTCTTCAGTTATTTTTCTGCTTTTCCCGCAGCAAAAGGAGACTTTGCCTCTTTGCTGAGTGCTGGGTTATCTTTGTGGTTTGTTGGTTCTGGAAATGCAAAGAAAGAATCTGCAAGAGCAGAAAATCCAGCAGGGAAGGGCAGCAGTAGGGAGGTTCTCTTCAGTCAGTGTCAGTGTTTTAAGATCAGCTTTCCATCCTGATGTGTTTTATTCCCTTCTGCCCATCACTGCCACCAGGTATCCAAAACTTGAGGATGGGCAAAATCCATCCTAGGCTCTTAACGGTGCTTAAAGCAATGCTCCCATGGATTGCAGCACTGTGGTTCATAATTTAGAGGTTTCTGGAGTGAGGAATGGATCGTGGAGTCCATGATTTTGGTTGGAAGGGCCCTTAAAGATCATCCTGTTCCACCCCCTGCCATGGGCAGGGACACCTTCCACTGTCCCAGGCTGCTCCAAGCCCTGTCCAGCCTGGCCTTGGACACTTCCAGGGATCCAAGGGCAGCCACAGCTTCTCTGGGCACCTGTGCCAGGGCCTCCCCACCCTCACAGGGATGAATTTCCTCCTATAAAATAATAATTCCATTTTTTTTTTCGCTAGACCAGGACCCATAAGTAAGTGACTTCCATGCTGTGGTTGTAAGGTGTTTTCCTGGTGCCTCTACTGTGTGTACTAGATGGATGAAGATTTTCAGAATACTTGGCTTTTAAGACTGTAAAGACTGTTTTTAAGACTGTTTAAGACTTTGTAGCAGCCTTTCTTGCAGAACTGACTTCACAATGAATTTCCCTGCTAGCATTTAGTTTAAAATGGATGAAGATCGTAAATGTTTTTTCAGCTAACCTTACTCAGCTGACCCCTCTTCATCTACATTCTGTGTCTCTCAAGGGTTCTGTTAAATAATATTTATATTAATAGTACCATCTACTGCTGAATCCCTCCTGTGGTTTATAAGAGCATATCTAAGTATTACATTATGTTAACCAGCTTCACTGGTAGCTCAGAATTCAAGCTGTTTGTATTTGCAGTTCTGCTGCTAAGTCCCTCATCTCCTGTGAGTGTTGTAAATAAGATTTGGGCCTGCAGAGAATGCCTGGGCAGCAGGGGCTGGGATTCCCCAGCCCTGCAGGGAAAGGGATGTCCAGAGATGCATCCACTGCCACCTTTCCTCCTGGGGAATTTGGGGTGTGTGGATCAGTGTCCCCAGCACAGAGGGCACAGCAGAGGAGGAAGGGAGGGCATTCTGTCTGTGGGCACCAGTTCTGAAAATGCAGAAGCACAGGAACCCTGACTGGGTAAGATTTAAAAATCAGAGGCTGTGAAGAAGGGACAAATGACCATAGGGAAACCAGAATAGAATCATGAAATCATTCAGACTGGAAAAGACCTTTAAGATTGAGTCGAGCCATTAACCCAGCACTGCCAAGTCCACAGTTTAATATAAAAAGTCAAACAAAACTGTTTCCTCTGTACACAAAAATCAAATTTGAAGAGTTCGTTGAACTTCTCCATATTACATCTGCTTATTACTAATTCATGTTCCCAGTACATATTATTAGGCATTTTTGCTAACATTAGAGGCCTGTCAATTGACTTTTATAAACTCTTTGTTATATTATTATATTATTATAATATTACATTACCTACCTCTTGGTGGGGAAGATATCCATCTGGGAAGATTCCATCCTGTGCTCAGCTCCAAGTCACGGCAGCAGTTCTGAGGCTCCCACCTTTGCTGTCCCATCATGTTGGATTTCTGCTGGGATCTTCCATAATCCTTCCAACTGGCTGTGCTTCCTGTTGATCTGCTTATTGCTCTTCCTAATGAGCGCTGGTGTTCGACCTGGTTGTGTAAACACAGAAGGGTTTGGTGCCTTTTATTGAAGGAAACTTGGAATTGATGGAGCAATTAACTTCAGGGATGTCGAGTGCCTGGAGCTGTGGCGCAGAAGTTAGTTCAGGGATAATGCAGGAATCTTAAATGTAGATTTCATGGAAAGATATGTCTTTGTGTTACTGCTAGATTAATGTGTTGGCCCAGGAAAGTGCTGGCTTTTGAAGAGCTTATCTTCAAATGTTTAAAAATCTGTTCATGTGTTTTACCATAAACTGATGTGGTCCAGCAGTCATCTGGCTCACATTCTGGAAATATTTTGTTTTTCTTTTAACATGACTCATTACCATGCATTTGTAACTATGGTTATTTTCTCTTAAAGGATTTGTTCTGCCCTTTAATTATCATGTTTTGGGGCATTCAGGTTTGACTTATTACCAATGTAGAAATTCCTCCAGGGACTGCTAGCTTCCAAATAAATGTTTTAGGCTGCTTGCCCGTAAAATTAGCAGTCGTCTTATTACTTCTCCGTTAGTCTAAATTAGAACCTCAGTGAGGTTATGTTGCCCTGCTGCATGTGTGAATCTTACAGCTTATTTAAGGTGTCAAAAGTGTTGCTTTTGATGTGTTTGGGGGAGTTGAGCTGCTAGAGGTGCTCCCGCTTGCTCGGTAGCAGTGGTGTGTGTTTGTGCTGATGAAATAATGAGTGAACTGTCGTGGCAGATGTTATTAACTGATCATTTGGACTCGAAAAAGTCATGAAGAATCCTTGTCCATGCATTTCTGTTCTCACTGAGGTATTCCATTAATAGCTGGTGACCATTTCCCTTTCTCCTTGCATTATTAAATACATTCTTCTGGTTTCTGTAAGAACTTTTTTTTTTTTTTAACAGTCAGAGAAGTAGAATATTTTGGGTTTTTTTCTTTCCGAAGGATGATCTCATAGTTTCTTTTCATTTTTTGTTGGGCTTATTTTAGATAGCAGAACTGTAGATTGGGTCAATTTCATTTGTTATTTCTTCAGTATTGGATAATGCTCTTTTCCTACCTTGGTTTCCTGGTCTAAGATACTTATTGCTGATGGTGTTTGTGATATTCCTGCAGAATTAATGCTAACTTCTAGTAAGAATATTGAACTGGAAATGGTTTCCTAGGATTCTAAGTCCTGTCACTTGATATAGGAAGCCTGATGTTGTATAATTGCTATATAATTTGCACTTTAAAATAATCAAACTCCATCTTAAGGACAGGTTTTTTTTACTTCCATTATTGGAATTAGAAGAAAGATTCCAACTTTCAGAGCATGCAGGGTCCTGAAAGTCTTCAAATTGCCAGCCTAACATTTTGAAGAGCCATTTCATGCTCACTTTTTAATGATAATTACAGACTTTGCCTCATGCCTCTCTGCTTGTCTTTATTACTCTAATGCTTTTATGACCAGGAATTATATCAGTTACTACCTCTTCAGTCAGGTAAGCAAACAAAGCCTCTAGTCTGTGTTCGGTATTGAATTTTCCATTCTCCTGACTGCCCCAAACTGTGCCTGCTCTGCATTCTTGGCTCAGCTCGGAGCTGGCGTTGCACCTTGGTTTGCCTGCAGCCAGCACAGTTAAACCAGCATGGGACACAATGTCCCTGAGGATCTCTGTATTCCTCCAGAACGTCTGTGGTGAGTTTAGCTCGCCGTGCTGGGCTCTGACGTGCACTTGGAATCGTTCATCAAAGCCCAGACATGATTTAAGGAACTATTCTTCATCGCGTTACTGTTGTTTGCTGCAGCTGAGGCTGCACGAAATGTGTGCTCGGCTCGCCCTCCATTTCCTGCCTCGCAAACCTCATGGTCCTGCCTTTCATTTTGGAGCTCCCGTGTCCTTCCCCGGTGTGGAGGCTGCAGGTGCAGCTGCTGCTCCTCTCTGCTCTCAGCTGATTGCTGCAGTTGGGTATTTGAGCACAAACCTCTCATGGAGCTTATCCAGGCTGCGATCCATCGGTGCCGGGAGGCAGCGAGAACCAGCAGCCACTGTCCTGTGAGTGCTGGCACTCATCCTGCCTGAGAAATCATCATTCCAGGTCTAAGGCCATGGCTGGTGGTCAGAAAATGTCCTTTTTTCTTTGTTTTTCTGTCCTTTAAACTTGCAGTGAAATGGGCCAGGTCATTCTGCCAAGCACAGAAGTCACAGTTGCGAGGCAGAGCTTAACCATCTGCTGCCATTCTTGCTACCTAAAACCACCTTTATTTCCATGCTCCAGTGTGAATCCAGTTCCCTTAAGCAGGGCACACACAAAAATTAGGTGAATTTTCCAGGCAGCCATAAATTGGGGTCACAGTTGCTTTATTTAGCAGGTGTGTCACTGATGACCCACGGTCACTTTAGTAATGGACTAGAATTTTTCCTTCTTCATAGTTTCCAAATTAAGGAGCTGTTCACCTGGTGGGAATATGTATTTTACCCGGGTATATGACTGCACATCTGCTGCTGTTGAAATTCATCCTACTTCTATTAAATGTCTTTTTCTACAGTCTTCTGGTCTCCTTTCCTCACTCAGATTTATCAAAAACCATGAGCAAAAGCCAGGATTACTAGTGTTTAAAAAAACCCCAACTTACCCCAAACCTGACAAATTTGTAATTCTAAGATCTATAAGGGTCTACACATGTCCACCAGCCAAGACCACAACCAGTTATGTGTGGAGAATTTAGTGCAGCCCATGTGTTGAAAAAAGTTGGGTTTTTGCTTCTTCTCTTTTACCAAGATTTAAAACTCCCAGAATATATGGGATTTAAAAAGCAGATGGTGAAGTCCAGTTCTGCTTGGAGGTGTTGCAGCTCACTTGGAAATACTCTGTTCAGTGAGGTATACTAGGCAGAGATTCTGTAGGTTTGAGAATGGAGAAATGTGGGAATTTCTTCCAATCAGTGGTATAAGAGCTCATAAGAGAGTGGTTACATTTTTTGTGTTATTTGGGTAGAAATAATAAAGGCTTGAAATCCAAATGCTTGGCTAAGTTCATTAAAGAAGAAGCAATATAAATAATGGAAGAAGGACTAAGCCTCTTTTAAAAGATGAGATGATAAATAGAACCTGAAAGCCACTTTAACACGTCAAACAATGGTAAATAAATATCAAAGAGTTTTCAGTCAATTCAAATCAGAAATAGAATGGGGAAGCACAGCTCTCATTGAAGGTGATGGCATTTTACAGTTGGTTCAGTCCTTTGTAAGGATGAGGAAAGGCAGGATAATTAATGGATTTGATGGTTTTAGAAGGTGGATAAGAGTTAGGGACAGGTAGTTTTGGAAATGGAAGGAAAGGGGGTGGGTTGGTAGAGAATACATGGATTTTTGGTGGTTGGCATGGCTGTGAGGGGTCACATCATCTGCCCATTGGGGCTTGGTACAATGGAGTTAATATTCAAAATGTAAGAAAATCGTTGAAAGGCTGTGATATTACAGAGATTTAATGGTGTTACACCGCTTGGAATGGCACAAGTGTTGCATTGATCTGTATTTTTAGACCTGTAAAAGCCTGATTCCTTTGATCTGCAGTTTTCATAATTGGGAAGCGTTGAGTGAATCGTGACCATGCTAAAAGAAAGTGGCAGCGAGAAAATATTGCTCTTTTTTCATGTTGTAATTGTGTGGTGTTTACATGAAGCTGTGAGGTCACTGGTTTCCGGTACGAGCCACTTCCTGAAAACCTTGTTCTACATGGTACATCTAAAAATGTACTTCTTAGAAAAACTCAGCTGATTTTTGTTTTTCCTTCTCGTGCTGCTGGCTGCCCACCTGACTTTTGTTTCAGCTCCAGAGCTGATAAAGCCCTGGAAAATAGTGATCCCTTGGGATGGAGAGGGCACAGGATGTACTGGGGAAGGTGCCACAGAGAAATTGGGTTCACAGAGCCCAAAAAGGGCAGGGGGAGCATGGAAACAAACTGAACACGTAGTCTGACACGTCGAAAATATTGATAGTCTCAGGCTTCAGCAAACTGTGAGTCGTGCATTGACAAGTGGTGCAGTTAGGTTTGAAATAATGAGGTAAAACTGCTCCGTGTTCTCGTTTTCCTGTTGAGTTTCAAGTATGTGAAAAGCAGTTAGTTACTTGCAAAACCTGTTGAAATGAAATAATTTTATTTTTTAATGCGAAGTTCTCGTGCTGTCAGCGGCTTCTAAACGTGCAGGTTTTGGAATCGTGGAATCATTAAGCTTGGAAAACACCTCTGAGATCTTGGAGTCCAGTCATTCCCTCAGCACTGGCATAAAATACGTTCCCAAATGCCACATTTCCACATCCTTTAAATCCCTCCAGGAATGGGGACTCTTGGACAGTCTGTTCGAATGCTTAACAACCCTTTTGGTAAAGAAATTTTCCCAACCCTAATAAAACCTGAGGCAGTTTCTTCTTGTCCTATCTCTTGTTGCTCAGGAGATGGAAGTAGCCATCAAATTTTGTAAGATATGAAGGACTTGGCAATAATAACCCTCAAGCATATATTTGTGTGTGTGATAAAGGAAACAGGCAGCCAAGCTTTATTACTCATCACATAGAACACAGTTTTGGATTGTGTGACATTTATAATGTAGGAGAGATTATTCCAACCAAAATGCCTTCTTTGAAGTGAAATATGGTCCTCACAGAGCAATATAAATTAACTAAACTGTGGCAGGTCAGCATGTGTGGGAACCAGGGAAGATGAAAAGCAGGTCTGAAGGAAAAATCAGATTTCTAAAGTAGTTTTAGTAGAGTTGTGTCTGGGTTTTTTGGGTTTTTTCCAACCAGATTAGATGAAATGAAATAATTCGAAAACACATGTATTTTTTAAAAATAAAAGTATAATGCCTGGATGACATATTTGAGTTGAATATTTTTTTCTATTTTGTGGAGATTTTTTTCTTCATATTAATTGGCTGAAATGGTACTTAAGGCTAATACCTAACCTAGCAGAGTCATGACCAGCTAGAATTTATTTAAAAGAGTGCTTTGATTTATAAATGATCTAAGTTTGCAGTATATGAAGATACAGAGATTCTGCTGTGAAAATGAGTGTTTGAACATCATGTGTCAGTATGAAGGTCGAAGATACATGTGAATTTTCGGGGTTAGTAATGCACTCACTCATTTCAAATCAGGTTTTATTTTGTTTGATGACCATGCACAATATACTGAAACTTGCCAGACTTCACAGAAGTCATAACAATGGGAAATTCTTAAATACAAATAGTTCTTAAATTTACAAGCACTTTTAACAATACTGTGGTTTTAGCCAGTCATCATGCTGTTTTATAACAGCTATAAACTCTATTTCCAGAAAGACATGCTGCCTGTCAAACCCAAAGTTGGCAACATTCCTGTGAATTTCCATGGTAATTTTATCGGTAATTAGCATTTGTCAATAGCCTGTCTGTCATAACCCTTCCATGTCTCAATCTTCCTGTGTCCGTACAGCAATGAGTTCACAGATTCCTAAAATTCAAGTTTGTGGATCTTGTCACATCTGTAGGAAGAACATGGGGTTTAAAGTCCCTTGAGGTGCCTGTGTTCACTGTTTTGTTCAGGTTACTTTTTTTTTTTTCTCATTGTTTGTGTTTTAAACTTGCACCGGTGGCACCAACATCCTCCTCAGTGTGTCCTTACTTCTGGTGTGTATTTCCTTTTATTCTGGGGAGGTGGCAGTGGGGTAATAAAAATTGCAGGCTGTCCCAAAAAGTTGTACTGGGCCCTAAAAAGAGGTCCAGGCCAACTTTCAGTTCAGTCTGGTGGAGTGATTGATGATTTTTGCGTTCCTCTGTGGGTTGGTGTCGTCATTCATCTGAGATAATCTGGGAGTATCTTTTGGATTGTGTTTTGTCAGTTTTCTGGTCGGTGCGTGGTCACCTGACAGGTGGAAAAAATAACCAGATAAAGTTCTCCTTTGTTCTGTTTTGGATGAAATGCAAAACCTGTGATGGAAAACAGTTCAGGTAGAGTGACCTAAAGCCTTTGGCCTGCAGAGTCATAGTCCAGCTGCTTTGTAGAAATGGAATTGAAGTTCGTGAATCTTCAGTAATAACCACATTGGAGGAGCATTTGAGTTTATTCACATTTAAAATATCTTGTCTTCGGGTGAAACTGATGCTTAGATTTAGCTGCAGATTGTGTTGGAGTTCACTTTTCTATGTTGCTTAAAAACCTAAACTTTGAAGTAGTTTGCACTTTGTATATTTTGCAGAATAAATTGCTTGATCAGTTTTACGTTTGCTGTGCAATAGTTACTAATTATCTTTGCATCTTGATTATATTCCTGATGGATATCCAGTGTTGGGCTTGTGGGGGCTTTATTTGGGTGAGTAACAGTGAGCAGCATGTGGCTTGACAGCTGGAATTCCCCAAAATCGAAGTGAAATGAAGGAGATGAAGAGTTAAAGCAAGGACAGGGCTCGTAGCAGCGGATCAGTGCAGTTTCAGATAGTTATCACTAGGAGGACACACAGACCGTGATATTAAGGAGCTAATTGTTTACCTTTTCCTATTAACTGGTTTCATACTGGAAAATTTTGTTTTGAATGGTTGCCATATAGTAATGTGTTAATGAAGAAACTTAATTTTACTAGAAATTAAAAAAAAAAGAGTTGTGTAATGGACAAAACTGGAGTGTGATGACATGAGGAAATCTCCCGGGGATTATTTTGTCGGTGAATCAGAACATGGATTCTCGAGGGCGTTCGCCCGCCAGAAATAGGTGACATTTAGGTAGAAGTGATCCCTTTTTTTACCATTTACTTTACAGCTTTGTGTTGCAGGAGTTCCTTACAGCTTTCTGTGAAATGTTTGTGGTGTTTGCTGCTGGGCAGGACGCTGTGTGAGGTGGATCAGTGGCTGGGATTTGATGCGGCGTTCGCTATAATCATCATTTAATCTGTTTGTGATCTTTCACAGTGTTTGCAAATAGCTTTTCTTTTATTTGTCTATATGTGTTTACTTAGATTCTGATGTACAGTGTCTGTGTCAGGTTAAGTAATACGGAAATTAGTCTAATTGATTTAAATAATTTGTAGACTAGCCATGCTGCTGAGGCAAGCTGTTACCTAATAAAGACTTCGGAATTTGACTCTTTCTGTATAGAATCATTATTGATATCACACATGCAGACAAAGATGATAACTGAAGCATATGCTTCAAATAAAATGACACAGGAAAATGAAAAATGGTTTCAAATCTGAAGTTACTGAGGGATGCATGGAAATAACACCAGATGGAGAGAAAGAGAAACTAAGACAGAGATTATTAATAAGTGTGGTGCGTTGCTGTTCTATAGAATAGAATCCTGCAGGCTTTGTGTATAAATTTTATTGTTGCTTTGATAATAGTCCCTGTGATGTGTAAAAGTGAAAATGCCTCATTTCACCTCTCCAAAATAATAGTCCCTGAGGCTACAAAAAGGAGCACAACCCAGTTCTAAGTGACTTTTGAAAACTTAGTAATTGTTTTGCCTTGGTAGATGTCGTCAAGATCGAACTATATCTTCATGAAAAATAACATTTGTGGAATTAATGAGGTTTTACATCTCTGGCTTCATAAACTTATTTCTCTGGGAGACATTTTCCTCAATATTGACGCTTGTTTCTATAGTTGCATTTTGTTAGACTAAAAAACAAACCACTGAATCTCCCTTTGATAAAACCTGTGATTTGGAAGTGTTGCATAGTTGCTTTGTCAAAATTTCTATGTTGGAGCACATTTGTTCACCTTCCCCTCAGTGTCTGTGTCTAACACCATTTCATTTTCCCCACATTTCTTTCATCTTTGCAGCAAATCCTGCATTTTAATTTTCCTGCAGACTACAGTTCCTGTCAATCCATTTGTATTCCCATCAGCTCAGTTGACTTTTTCATTATTTTTCATGAGAATCAGTCTCTGCTTTCTAACCAAAACTTGGTTTTCTGCATGAGGCCCTCAATTGTTGGAAAACAAGAATTTTCTCCCCCTGGTTCCAAACTCTTCAGTCGAATATCTGTGCTGACCCCGTGGACAGAACTGGGCACTCTGCAGATCTCAGGCTTCAGCCTCTTGGATCAATTAATTCTTCCTAGTTTGGGCTAAATTGTTAAGGTTTGTCAGGGCAACATTTTAATTTCTGACCCTTTCTGTATTTTGCAAAACATTCTAGAAGTCTGGAGTAGGACCTGACTCAGCAAAGTAGTTCTTTTATTCACTACGTAAGTTTTAATGACTGAGGTGTCTCAGTCTGTCTTTATGATTTTTAAAAAGACCTTTTTAATCACTCATCCTGAAAATAGCCTGGAATACTCTAAACAGTGATTGATGTAGGAGCAGAAACACTGTATAGTGTCATTAGAGGTTTGCACTGATTTTGTGAATGATCTCATTTGAATTTTGGAAAATTTGGGATCATGGAAGGGAAAGCTGACACCTCGTATTACTACCCAGAGGAAAGATGAGGATCCTTTTTAATTTAATGGGGAGAATGAGGATGAGGCTGCAACACTTAATATTAATTGTGGAGTGTTCAAAGTGAGGGGTGGGTTTTGTTGGGGTTTTTTGCTGGGTTTTTTTTTGGGTGGGTTTGGTTGTTTGGTTTGGTTTTTTGTTGTTGTTTTGTTGTTTTTGGGGGGTTTTTTGTGGGGTTTTTTGTGGTTTCTTGTGGTTTTGGGTTTTTTGTGTTTTTGGGTTTTTTCTGTTTTTTTTTTTTTTTTTTTTGTTTTTGCTTCTGTTTTGTGGTTTGGGGTTTTTTTTTGTTTTTTGGGGGGGCTTTTTGGTGTTTTGTTTATTTTTGGTTTGGTTTGGTTTGGTTTGGTTTGGTTTTTTTCCCCCCCAAAAGCTGGGTAAAATGCTATGTACTGAGGAGTTACACAGGACTGCTGGAATAAGAGAAGTTGCTCTCAGGGTGAATAAATATTGAAGTACATTTCCTGTTCATACTAGGGAGTAGTTGGTGGTACTGTCAGGGTATTAACATGGAATAATTATAGTACCGTGGAATATTTGCAGTGTTCTCAAAAAGCAGTGTTGTAGCGACGCAGATTTTTGATTATTCATCCCCTTTAAATTAAAAACCGCTTTGTGAGTTATATCGAATTACACGCATTTATTTGATCAGCTTTTTGTTTTACAACAGAGATTTTTAACCTTTGCCTAAAACCGAGTCCCCTGGAAGTCACTCAAGGCGGCGCATTGAGATAATCATTCAGATTTCGAGAGCAGCGAAAACAGATCAATACTGACTTCTTGTTCTGTGGTTGATATCGAATGAAATAATGTCTCATAAGCTGAGCTGTGGGAGTGAGGGATGGACAGCTGGGACACACTCAGGAGCAGGGCAGGGCAGGATGGAGGGAGCAGGAGGGTACAGCAGGCGAGCATCTGATGGGCAGAGGCTTCAAAAGGAGCAGTGCAGATGGCACCGCTGCAGCGAGTCTTGGTATTTGTGGCAGAGCACGAGGATCCTGTGAGCGTTTACCACTAGGAGTGTACTCACACGTGAAATCCGAATTTTTGCAGCGTTTAGGCTCCGTTAGGACAAATTTGCCGGACTGGTGTTGCGCAGCAGATCAGGGGTGAAGGAGCTCTGTGCCTTCAGTTCCCAGGTGGATAATGTGTGCTGGGGGAAAGGAATTGTTAATAGAGGCAGGGGCTGAGGAATTTCAGACGTGTTGAAATAGAGGGATGTTACAGATCAGCTTTTCTCAGCTGCTTGCCAGAGCTGCAGTGCTTCTCCCAAGTAGTTGTAGGTTTACTTACAGAATAAACCAAGAATGAAGCATCTATTTTGCTCTAATCAGAAGACCAAAAATAAAAAACCCAGCAAAGGGGATGGCTTCCCTTGTCTTCATAACTCTTCAGGATTTTTATGTTGTTGTTTCAGTGAATAATCAGATGTTGGTAGTTGTTTGCTGCGGTGTAGAACTGCATTAGCACTGGTGGAAAACTCTGGAAAACTCTGTCTTTGCATCACTGTATTGCCAAAATTGGCATCTTTTACATGGTAAAAGCAGACAGAATCAGATCCTGTTATTGTAGGGTGATGTGGGATTTGGTGTAGTTTCTCTCTTGTTGTTGCCAATTTCTGCCACCGTATGCTCAAAACTAAGAAACTAATTTTGCATAACTAAACAAAATTTTCAAAAATCATCTGCATTTGGCTTTTTTAAAACCCTAAGGATAAAGCAGAAATTCTAGAATTGATTTTACCACATAACAAACAATTAAAGGGTTATTTCAACTATTTTCCAGTAGTAAACGTGTCTTCATATTGCTGTACTCAATGTTTGATATTTTTTTTCCTCCTACTTTACATTAAAACCTTATTGCCCTTTTTAATTTGCACCCTTTAGACTTCCTTTTTTTTAAAAACTACGAATGGTTTTATTTGCTAAGTGGGTTTTCTGATTTTAAGTGCCACCGGTGGCAGCGGTTTTGGGGTTCTTGGCGAGTTTGGGAATGACAAAGAACTATGCATTGTGTGGTTATCAATGTTAGGACATAATTTTTCGTTTAGACCAGAAAGATTTGTTTTAGCAGGAAAGCAATTTCTGTGTCTGTCGTATCTGTATTGTCATGTAAATAGTTCTGGGAGCTGGAACAGAGAAGTTCATGCTCAGGAGCTTGACCTGAATCCATCTGCTGTGCACTTTTGCTGGAGATCGAGGGTGCAGCACTCACACAGAGTGCCTTGGGTGGCAGGGGAGTGTTTTCCCACTTGTTTTTTTTAACTGTCTTACGGGAAAGAGATGCTGCAGCCCAGTGGAGTTGGCTTATTGAAGATGAAAGGTAATTGAACCAACATGGGATTAAATAAGGCTTTTCCATCTCTCCATGTGACCCGTCTTAACAGCTTTTAACCAAACAGTGGAAAAGTACAGAGTGTGTCCGTGGCCATTTGGCAGTCGGTATCTCCAGACACCATTTCCAGGGCCTTCAGTTGTTCCCTTCATTTGCTTTAGTCAGTTTGTTGAATTTGATAACATTATTTGATGTTATTTGGTAACATATTCATCAGGTTTGAATTGAAACAGAGAGTGGCACAACGGAGGAGGAGAATGAAGGAAAGACACGGAGTATTCACCCTGTTTACTGTGAATAGAGTAGAAATAAATAAATTCTTGCGTAGAAATGGGGGCTGGAGTCTGCTCAGTGCTTGAAGGCTGGTCAAATGGGGTTTTTTTCCAACAGAAACAATAAAAATTGATAACCAGAGAGAGTTTCCTAACTCCATTTATTCTCGGTTATCTCAGAGCTGTTGGCCACTAAGGGTGAAGCTTGCTCAGCTTGCATCCACTGCAGGATTGATGAGTTCCAATGGAATTTCAGTTCCACATTTCAAAAGATGCCTTGAATTTTCTCGGAAGAGGAAGGTGACTGACATAAATGTATCGGAACAGGAAAGGAAGGATGTTATTCTTGGTGTTTTTCAGGGTGTTTTTCTCTTCTGTGGAATACAGTTGAATCATTAACAGGAATGACAGATTTGAATTTTGGAAGGGAGTGCAGTGATCAGACCTGGTAGGGCTTGCTCGAGGAACCAAACCCCTTGCTGATACCAGATCCAAGTCAGTGAAATGCATGTTAAAACAGCCCAGGAGCTTTTCTGGATCTTAAGGTGGCAAATACTCTGTAATAAATAGTCTTTTTCAGTTAGGAAACTTCAGAGTTAATTTTTTTTTTTTTTAATAGAAAGCGCTCAGTTTGTTTGGGCGGTTTTTTGTTTGGTGGAGGTCTTTTTTGTTTGGGGGTTTTTTATTGTTTTTGGGTTTTTTGTTTGTGTTTTTGGTGGTTTTTTGATTCTTTTTGCTTTTTTGTTTGGGTTTTTTGGTTTGGTTTTGTCTTTTGGTTCGGTTTTTTGGGGGGTTTTTGGGTTTTTTTGTGTTCTGTTTTGTTTTTTAACTAAATGCAGAGTAATTCAGTAGTATTAGGTGTTTCAATCTGTCATGTTGTGTTATGTGGGTAACAATATTGTCTAATTATAAGACATAGGTCACTGACTGATGTTAAGATCAGAAATGGGGAACTTCTCTATATTGTGCAGAAGAGAAATTGCACTTTTCTACCTGCATTTAATTTCTGTTTGCTTCTGTCTAATTTTCATATCTGTCTGTTGTATCCTTTCTAGGTATAAAAGACTCAGCATTTTCAGGAAATAAAATCGGATGTGATGGTTCGTTTCTCCCTTAGAAAGATGAAATATCATCTTGTCAACAGAGGGAGGCTGTGGTCAAACCAGGAGGGCAGAATGTCTTTGTCCTTGGCGTCATTTCCTTGGCTGATGACCGTGAGGTCACCAAGTCTTTAATTAATATTCTGGGCTTGCGTATATAATTTTTGATACCAGAAGTACAAATCTTCCTTTTGCCAAGTGTTAAATTTTTTTTGGACAGGAGCGTGGCCTTGAAACCACCTAGGAGAAGCCAACAAGATTAATCCCTCCAGACTCCAGGAACAGCAGTGTCAGGGAATGACTGATCTGAGCAGGTCATTCTGGACTCGTTATTATCGGTGCAAGGCTTCCTTGAGAAGTTTAGGATATGATTCCTCATTTTCTTGTGGATAGACTGGATTTGGTGAGGTGAACCATGCTAAAAGCTCTGCTAGTTTAATTAGACCCCCTTTGCCTGCAGGGGTACCTGGGCAGCTGGAACTTGGTGTGGACAATTGAGATTGTTTTCATTTCAGAAGACAATCCATGCCAAAACTGACTTTTGAAGGCACCATGGAGAATTATTAACATTGCACTGCCCCTTTTTTAACGTAAGTGTTGATGTAGAATCTTTCTTGAGTTGTAAGAATTGAGGCAAACAGTTGGAGGGGAATGTACTGGGTTAGAATAAAATTAGTGTGTTAATTCTAAATACATAATAGGCAGCATGGTGCTACCTTGGCCACTCTGTCATTAAAATCCCAGAAATAGTCTTGATGAGTTTTATTCTGTTCTTGTAATCAGACTCGGCAGTGCAGTTGAGTGGAGTCCTAAAATACTCGTACGGATTGATTAAAGAGGGGCTGAATTGCAGGACTGTGTTCTGACATTCCCAAAGGACTTCAGCATCTCTGGATGTGTCACCTGCTGTTGAAATAATGGGGGGGAAAGTTAAAATTGAGTCATATTGGTGAAAATAGAGGTTTTATTGGAAGGTTTAGACATTCTCTAAGTGCCCTGCTGAAATGATTATGTGGGATCTTTCCAATTTGGTACTTGCTTTGCACCCAGGTTAGCCTAGAATGGAATATTTCAGTTGGAAGGGACCTACAGTGATGATCTAGTCCAGCTGCCTGAGCAATTCAGGGCTTGCTAAAAGTTTGGAACACCCAAGTTGTTGATAAATACACCAAACAGGACTGGCCCTAGGGCTGATCCCCAAGGATCACGGCTGGTGACAGTCCCTGGGCAGCTGAATGCTCTTGGAGCTCTGCTCTGGAGCCAGTTTGTCACCTGGAGCACCGTGAACCTGCTCATCCCACACTGGGACAACTTGTCCAGAAGGATGCTGGGGTACCAAAAGCCTTACTAAAATCCAGAAAAACAAAATCCCCTTTATTCCCTGGGCAGTTGACCTTATCACAGATGGATATCAAATTAATTAACCTGTGTTGGCTGTGCCTGGCAGTTGTATTCTTTAAGAGGCTCTCAGCAGCACCCTCTATAATTTTCCTGTTTTTTCCAGGAGCTGAGGTCAGACTAACAAGTCTACCCCGTTTTTGGCTGGGATGAGTTAATTTGCCCTAGTAGTTGGTGCAGTGCTGTGTTTGGGATTCAGTGTGACAACAGCGTTGATAACACACCGATGTTTCGGTCGCTGCTGAGGAGTGGTTATTCCAAAATAAGGATTTTAATTTCCCAGGCTCTGGCTCGGACAGCTGACCCAAACTGGCCACAGGGATATTCCATACCACAGGACATCGTGCCCAGTGTTTAAACTGGAGGATGTTACCCAGGAGGAATCAGTTTTATTTTGGGATTTTTGTATTTTGGGCTGGGCATCACTCGGTGACCGGTGACTTGTGCATTACTTGTTTCCTCTCTTTTTGTTACCTCCCTTCTCATGACTATTATTATAATGATATTTTACTGAATTTAAACTATTAAACTGCTCTTACCTCAACCCACGGGTTTTAACTTTTCCCAGTTCTCCTCTTCATCCCTCTGTGCTGAGAATGAGGGGCTCTGTGGAACTTAGTTCCTGGCTGGCATTAAACCCCGACAGTTTTTGGTGTGAGTTCTCCCAGAATTATTTTCTGCACAAGTCGATGTCTCTTGCAGATAGTTTAATTACCGTGGATTATTTTAGGTATCATATTGATGACATGGGTGAGCAGAAGGAAAGGGAATGGGGTTGTCATGACTACTGTGATTTTTTTAAAAAAATTTTTGTACTTCGATTTAAAAATATTTTTATCTCTAAATTTTTTGGGGATAAAAAATGTCCTTTGCTGATTTTAAATTACTGGTCATACTTCAGACTCCAGTAATTCTAGCAGAAGCAGTTTTTCAAGACATTTTTTCTGGAAATCAGTGTGAAAAGAAAGAGCATTCTCTTGGCAACTTATATAAAGGAAATCTGGGTTAGTTTAATACTCATGTAATAGTTGAGTATAACTTACTGTGGTGCTCACAAAAGGGCATGATTTGTTTCAAATCAAGTGGTTTTATATAGCATTTCTCTAGAAATTTTTTTAAATGCTGGTAGTTTTTGCTTGAACTAGTAAATTCCTACAAGCTTGCAGCTACTACTACTACTAACAATAATTTCATTGTGTATTTAAATCAATATAATTATTTTTCCATGAGGAGATCTTGCAGCGCTCATGCCTTAGTTGTGGTTAGGAATGAGTTTCTCTTGTGGAACTGATTCAGGTCTTTAATTATTTTATAGCAGAGGGAAAACTGATGCAATTTAAAGGTATTTTCAGTCATTCAAGGGGTAAATTAACTTCTTTATGACTAGTTGAGTAAATATTTCTCTAATGCACAAGAGTGGGTGTCTTTTGTGTTCTGGGTGTGTTCATTCTTGACCTTTGCATTACTTGGACCATAAACACGGTAGCGCAGGGAGAGAATTCCAGTGCTATCCATGTGTTGTCAGCATTGATCACACAGGGAGCCTTCCTCAGTGAACAGCTCAGATCTGGCTTTTAAAAAAAGAGCAGGAATTTTTTTTTTTCTTTTTTAAAACACATCCATTTACAAAAAAAAAAAAATCTTGTTTGGTTTATCTTTAAACATCCATATTTATGTGATTATTACCTACACAGTTCCCTCCTGAATTTGATTTATGTCTCTGGCCTCCTTTATGTGCTTACTCAGCGACAGCAGTGTCTCTGCTCTGATTCCTGAGCTGGTTTTAGCTCGGGTTGGTGATATAACCAGATCAGCCCAAGCTGAAAATGGGTTAATTTGTGCTGTTTCTCAGCCCTTGCCTGGTACATGAGTAGGCTGCCACTTGTCCCCCTGGCTTGCTCAATGTCGTTTTTAGACAGTCTGGCAGTCAGTGTTGGAATTCAACTGCAGAAAAATTATTTCTCAGTCATCCTTAAGTTGCTGGTATCTGTTAACTGTGTGCTTTTGTACGTGTACTTGGAGGCTGATAATTTCAGGTGTTAATTTTCCGAAAGAGCGAAATGCTTTTATTTTAATTTTGGGTTATTAGAGAAAAAAAACAAAGTGATTTTTTTTTTTGTGAAACCTAGTTCATAGCATTGACTGATATAAATAATAGGATAAGGAATCTCTAGCAGTGGGTTTTGATGCTTGTGTCAGTGGCAGCTCCATGCAGCTCATTCAGCTGAGGAGCTTGTCTTAAATCCCACACCTGAGCCACTTAAGGGAGCAGATCTAAACAGAGGCTGTGAATTCGCAGAAAGCATAAAAGGACTTTAAAGCCTCGTGTTGATGAAGATATTTCTGTGCAGTGTCTTCCTTTGCAGTTGGTTTTTAAGGTGTGTACAGCATCAGGTGTGAGAAGTGATGAGTTTGGCTCTCCCAACACTTCGTTCCCATCCTGTGTATCCATGGCTGTTCCTGAACACTTTGTATATTGGATTTAAAAGTGTAATTTGCCCATGATGACGACGAATTCCACTTTTCCTGGTGACACAGAAAGCAGGAGAGAATTAGAAAAAATCCCAATTCCTCGCCCTGCTTGTTTTATTTCTCCTTCTCTGACAGGTGTTGCTACGTAAGTCAAGGATCTTGTAGTTAAACGAGCACAGTCTTTATTTTAAAGTGAAAATAGGATTTTGGCAGAAGTTGGCAGCTCTAGAAAAACACTCCTTTGTTTCTTTCCAGGGGGTGTGTGTGTGACAGAGGCTGGAAAAGAGAGGGATAGGTGTGTGGGCACTGGCACCAGGCCACACTCTTCAGGCCATGCTCTGTGCCATCCTTCCCCTCTCGCTCTGCCTTGGAGAATGTATAGGCTCAGCTATATAAAATAATACATTTCCTTCAAAATTGTGTTAAATGAGCTCATCTCAGTCACTCAGCAGTTATGAAATCCTGCCAAGTGCTACACGTCTTGTAAATTTAGAGGGGTTTTTTTTTCTTTTTTTTTTTTTTTTGTTGCAAAGGATGAAATACTACACAGTTACTGAGGCAGAGAGAAGGCATCTTCCTTCACCCGTAACATACTGAGGCACGAAGAACGATGCTGGAAGCCAAGGTTTCTCATTTGACCCTCCTCCTTGGAGCTTCTGAACGTGAAGATTCCCGACTCACAGAGGCTGCCTGCTCGTGGCAGGCAAAATTATCATTCCCTGCGCTCACAGCTGAGGGTTTTGACGGGGTTGGTGACCAGCTCTAGCACAGCACAGCTCTTTCTCCTTTTCCTTCTCCTTTTCCTTCTCCCTCGTCACCAGCTTGGAACCAGGAACGGGTGAGACTTCAGCTGCTTCCCTCCTAACGAGGTATGAATTCCAGATCAAATGTTAAGAGCTGCTTGTTTCTACGTGAAGAAATCACATTCAAACCCCTGGACTTGTTCCAAGCAGGGATATCATTAAATTTGACTCTTGTGTTTCAAACTGTTAAAGCCTGCTGATCTGACACAGCCAGGGATGGAACTAAAATATATCTGCGTTTCGAAGATGGGAGGCAGAAGGAACTGTTGGGTAATTTAGTCTGACATTTAGGGTGTTGCAGGTCATTACGTGTAACTGTTACTCCCTGTTTTGAGCTCAGTAGCTTACGTTTGACTGAAAGATTGAAAAATTAACAGGCATCTGCTGAATATGTTTTTTTGAAGGGCAGGCTTGCTTATTTGGGAGTTACTTAGAAATGAGGATTTCAACATCTCTCAGTAACTTGTTCTATGGGACAAACAGTCTGTGCTCGCTGCTTGGTTTTTTGGTTTTTTTTTGTTGTGTTTTGCTGCATTTCTGACTTGGATATGCCTAAATCTGTGCAGTTTCATGGGAATTTTAAGATGGCACAAAGTGGCAGAACTGCTGAAAGAAGCAGTCAGCATCCCCCAGTCCCTGCCTGGGTGCCAGCTGGCCCCTGCTCCTGGCCTGGTGCTCCTACAGCTGTGGCTGAAGCCACTGCAGAACCAGCAACAAAAGCAGCAAAATCAGATTTGTCCAGGGTCACTAGCAAGATGTGGTTCATGACACAGCTGCATGAAGGGGGAGTGAGCAGTCAGGGATGAGAAAAGGGTAAAGGTGGCTTCAGCAGCAGGTGGTGAAGCCATGGGGTTGCTTTCAGCTGTTGGTTCTTGGCCCTTTTCTGCAGGGAATAATGTTGGTTCTTGGCCCTTTTCTGCAGGGAATAATGTTGGTTCTTGGCCCTTTTCTGCAGGGAATAATGTTGGTTCTTGGCTCTTTTCTCCTGGGAATAATGGTGGTCCTTGGCCCTTCTCTCCTGGGAATAATGTTGGTTCTTGGCTCTTTTCTCTTGGGAATAATGGTGGTTCTTGGCCCTTCTCTCCTGGGAATAGTGGTCGTTCTTGGCCCTTTTCTGCTGGGAATAACATTGGTTCTTGGCCCTTTTCTGCTGGGAATAATGTTCGTTCTTGGCTCTTTTCTGCTGAGAATAACATTAGTTCTTGGCCCTTTTCTGCTGGGAATAGTGTTGGTTCTTGGTCCTTTTCTTCTGGGAATAGTGTTGGTTCTTGGCCCTTTTCTGCTGGGAATAATGTTGGTTCTTGGTTGTTTTTTGCAGGGAATAATGTTGGTTCTTGGCTCTTTTCTGCTGGGAATAATGTTGGTTCTTGGCTGTTTTTGCAGGGAATAATGTTGGTTCTTGGCTGTTTTCTGCTGGGAATTGTGGTTCTTGGCTGTTTTCTGCTGGGAATAATGTTGGTTCTTGACCCTTTTATGCTGGGAGTAATGTTGGTTCTTGACCTTTTTTTGCTGGGAATAGTGTTGGCTCTTGGCCCTTTTCTGCAGGGAATGGTGGTGATTTTTGGCCATTTTCTGCAGGGAATAGTGGTGGTTCTTGGCCCTTTTCTGCAGGGAATAATGGTGATTTGTGTTGCTCTGCAGCCAGCAGGGTCTGTGGGTTCATCCTCACGGTGTTAAACACCAGAACTTGACAACCAGGTGTGCATCAGAAGGCTGGAATGGGAAAAAAAAATACAGTTCTTCGATGTAGCAAAAGCTGTTCAGAGGCAAGTGTTGTCTAGGTATTAGCATTTATTTTGTTGCTAAGTTTTTAGTATCTGTGTTGTAGTAATTGGTAGCTAATACACAAGGGAAAAGGGCTTTGGATTTACTGGAGGGCTTATATGAGGCAAATTAGTCTGAGTGTTAGCAGGTTGAACGTGGAAATTCTCAGTATGTGGTGACTGTTTAGTAAACATTTTTTCCAGAAGTTTTTAAAGATACAAATTGATACTTAAGACCAGCTGTTGAACAATATTTAGTGCTAAACCAGGTGAACTTCACACTAAGTAATGTTTTTCTCTCCATTGAATGATTATTTCTCTAAGGGGAAAGCATTTGGTAGGAAATCTCTCTGCCAGCTCTCATGTTTTTAATACTTTATCATGCTTTTTAATACGAGGAGAGAGTCTTCAGCCTGTAAAAATTTGAGATGTACTTCATACTAACATTGTATTAGTTCACTGTGCTCCCTTTGTGGTCTGAGGAAGGGCGAGGTTTTCTGACATAGAGGAAGAATGAGCTGAAGCTGTAAAGAACAAATCCGAGGACAAGGCAACCCCAGCAAGAGGGGATTGTGCAGTCTGGGCAAGGGAATGGCTCTGTCACCACAAAACACTGTGGAGTTTGTCCCTGTGGAGTTGTGAACTAGAAATTCAGCGTATACCACTCTCCTGGAGCATCACATACTGATGTTGTTCTCCATAGATGGAAAAAGATTTTTTTTCCAGATACGGCTGGGAAGTGTTGACTGATTGTTTTTTTAGTACTGTCAAAATAATTTTTTTTGTTTGCATTTCAGTTTACCAGTGCTTCTTACTATAGTGAAAGTTGTTACATAAAATTGTCCTGTATTTTCTTGCCAAAAGACTCCAGTATTGTTTAAGCAGTGGTGCTGAACACTGAAGCACAAAGTCAATATTCAGCACTCCGATTTCATGTCCCTTCTGGCAGCACAGTGCAAAACCTACTTGTATTTAAGACTGAAAAGTATTCCATTTTCTTTTGAGATGGATTTGGTTTTGGATAATCTGATGGGAATTACTTCAGCAGGAGCTCACCTTCCCAAGTTCTGTCTGTTACAGATCTCATTTTAACCATGAGAACTGATGAACTCAGCTGTAGAGGCTTGTTTTGCAAGAGGAATCTTCTTTTCCCTTCCATTTTTCTTTAGGAACTCCTGACAGCCCAGGCCATCAGAGCTGCTGCCACCACTTAGGTGGAAACCCTTTCCCTTGAGATCTGACCAAGTGTACGTTCAACTCATAAACGTCTTTAAAGTGACCGTCTGATTTTGGGGTGCCTTAATTGAAGCTTCTCGAGGTTACCTGGCCACAGGTGTCCTAAGGATGCTCTGCTGCTGCACCTTGGCACTGTTGGCTTCCTGGCTGGACTTGGAGGTCTTTTTCCAAGATAATTCTATTAGGTCTTTTTCTAAATAATTCTATTATTTCCTTCTTCAAGTGTCTCTCTTTCTGCTGGCTGAGCCTCCAAACTTTGATACCTTCCTTACCTCCTTTACTTCCCTCTGTACTTTGTTTCTTTTCGGAATGTGGTCTTGAGTAGTCCTGTCCCAGGCAGTGCTTTGTGTCCTGATCATTCTTTTTATGTCTGCATTTTGTAAAATCTTTTAGTTGAATCAATGGAAAAGCTTGCTTGGCTGAAGTTTTTCTGGCCACCTGTGGGTTTTTATGGGGGAAATTCTCATATTTCTCATTTAAAATTCTCACTTTAGGTTTTTATTAAAGACAGCAAAGGGTGCCTTTTCTGGTTTTGGTTGGGTTTTTTTAAGTCTTTGTTTCAGTATTTGTTGTGCAGATGTGTATTACCTTGGTTATGCTGTAAAGAAGCCAAGTTGTGGTGATCCTCACTGGAGGTGGAATAGTTTAATGACTGCTTTGTGGTCTGCTTTAGTTGTTTATACGTCAAAATAATTTAAGGGAAAGGTGCCTTTTTATTTAACAAACATTTGCAAGTAAACCTTAAAAACCCATCACAGCAAATAGTAAATAATTTTCTTTACAACACAGGGTCTTTTTTTTTGTGAAGAGATGGGATTCTTGCCAGCCATCAAAGTTTTCAGAAGATTGCTCCTGTTTTCTTCTTATTATGTGTCAAGTAATAAAATGAAAAAAATTGTTGACAAGCTTTTTCAAAAAAAAAAGGTATCCAGGCTTGACACCTTTTGCTAAAATACCATTTAACTTCTTTTCAGGTGGAAAATTAAGGATATTAGAAGAGAAAATCAGTAAGCAGTTCTGGAATAAAGGTTGTTTGAAATAGAAGTTGTTTTTTTGGTTTTGTTTTTAGAAAGAATCTCAAAAGATTAATTGCTTTTGGAGCCTTGATCCAGTGGCTTTGGAGTTTTCCAAAGAGAGTGGTGGGGGTCACTCTCACTACAGTCCCTTTCTCTTACTGTATCTATGACCTACTCTATATATATTAAAAAAAAAAAATATATATATATATATGTGATACATTAAATAAAAATGAAGTTTTGTACTTGGTAAAAGTTTTTTTGTGCCTCCTGCAGATGCTAGTACAGTTATCAAGGAAACATCCATTTTCTAGTTGGCAGAAAAAGGTGGTTGTGGTTGTATATAATTTCTATGCATAGAAAGTTTTGAAGATTTTTTTTTTTTTAATTATAACTGGAGAAATCAAAATTTTAAAAGGAATGGTCATCTATTCATTGAGCTGTGGTTGAAAGGTGGAAAATAAAGGATATTAGAAGAGAAAAATCAGTAAACAGTTCTGGAATAAAGGTTGTTTGAGATAGAAGTTGTTTTTTGGTTTTGTTTTCAGAAAGAATCTCAAAAGATTAATTGCTTCTGGAGCCTTGATCCAGTGGCTTTGGAGTTTTCCAAAGAGAGTGGTGGGGGCCACTCTCACTACAGTCCCTTTCTCTTACTGTATCTATGACCTACTCTATATATATTAAAAAATAGATATATATATATATATATGTGATACATTAAATAAAAATGAAGTTTTGTACTTGGTAAAAGTTTTTTGTGCCTCCTGCAGGTGCTAGAAGTACAGTTTTCAAGGAAACATCCATTTTCTAGTTGGCAAAAAAAGGTGGTTGTGGTTGTATATAATTTCTATGCATAAAAAGTTTTGAAGATTCTTTTTTTTTTTTTTTTTAATTTTAACTGGAGAAACCAAAATTTTAAAAGGAATGGTCATCTATTCATTGAGCTGCGGTTGAAACCAAGAACAGGACAAAGAACTTTGCACTGAGAAGCCTGGTCATGGCTTCAATGTACCTTCCATGAACCAAACAGGAAATTCTGCAGAGGAAAAAGGGAAATAAAAAGTCGGATCTTGAGAATTAAGGTTTTGGCAAGCTGACCTTTTGGTCCTTTCTGAAAACCCCAGTTTTCATCGTGACTGGTGTTTGAATTTCTCGTGTCTCTTCTGACCACGGCAGGGGAAAAGTTCCTTTTTGTGCTGTGTTTGCTGTCGGGTGCAAGTCCCTGGTAGGAGGGAGATGGAGCATTCCCTGAGAGTGTCTGAGGGTATTTTTGGGAAGCAGCTTTTTGGAGGATGGGATAGAGGCTGGTCAGAAAGGATAGGAATGGAGACTGAGGCGGGGAGAACCAGCAATGTCTGGAAATGTTCAAACAGGGAAACAAAGACTTATTTCAGGGATGTGAAATTAGGTTGTTAATGGATTGAGAACAAGCCTAAAATAAAAAAAATAAAAAAAGAAAAAGAAAAAGAAACCACAATGGACCAGGGGAGTTACTTAAAAGTCTCTTATTCATCTTGCTTTTACTATTCACGAGTTCCATGTTTTATGTATTTTACTAATAACACGGAGCTCTGGAGTTTACAGTGCTTTTAGTGTTTAATGATGCTCGTTCTGAAGGAGGGAGCAGAGCTTCTCCATCACTCACTGACTCAGGGTCCCCGAGCAGGGCTGGTAGAGGCAAAATCTGAACTTGAGGCAGCCTTAGGCTTGGGGGCTGGAAATGATCAAAAACCTGTGTCCTCTGAAGACTGAGACAGAGGTTTTATTTGTGTTTTGAAGAGTCAGTAACACTCTTCCACTCAAGTCTGGAAAAGAATTGCAGGGTGTGACATCCCTGTCTTCAAAGGGTTGGCCAGAAACTGAGCTAGAGGAGCTCCATGTTCATCCAGGTGTCTTTGTAGCACGAGAGATGGATGAATATTACAGAAAAAAAGAAAAAAACCCCAAGTAATTCTTTGGGCTCACTGCATGGCTTCCATGCATGACCTTTGTAGGAAAAAATGAGGAAGTCCAGGAGCCCGAGAACCCAGTCAGATCACCAGATAGGCAGAGACTAAATTGGGATTAAGAAGTTTGAGCAGGAGGAATATGGCAAAGATGAGCCACTGCACAGGTGGGGCCATGCAGAGAAACAGAATGTCTGAAGAGTACGTGTTAAAATAAGCATATTTAACATAAACAGATCTTACAGAGGTTTCTGAAATATGTATTAAAAAAAGGGGGAAAAACCTAGCAAGACCCATCTTAGAGTCTTCAATGTTATTTCCTTGTTCTGAGAGGAAGAGGATGGGGAAAAGATGGGATCGTTTCAGCACCTCCTATAGGTGAAGACTCCAGATATTGTTGAGATATTTGTTTTAGAAAGGTGTGGGATTTCAGTCAGGTTAGAAGAAGACTTGCAACACAATTTTTGAATTAATCTCGGGGTGGTACTGCTCTGAGAAGGAGGCAAATGAAAATGGGAGGCATTTAGTGCCTGTTGAGAACTCCGTGCCTTGGTTTTGAAAACATCTCAGTGGGTTGAAAGGACCTACACTGGGAAATTTGTCAAGCACCAGATTTGGTTTAACACCGTCTATGAAGTTCACCTGTCTGCCCTGGGAGAAGCAACAAAATGAGATCATGAGTGCAGAGGGAGGATGTGCTTGAGAGCAGTGTTAAGATGCCTGAGGCAGGGATGAAAAATCCACCTTTCCTCAGAGGAGAGAGCCATCTGTGATAAAAGGGTCATTTCGGGGCTTTGGAGACTCGGTTTGCCAGAGACACTCGAGGGAACTGGGGCAGAGAAGAGGTTTTCTCCTGCATTATTAGCAGGACAGGCAGGAGGTTATAGCTGTAATTGGGAAGAGGAGGAACAGAAAAAACACTCTGGATTTTCCACTGTGTTCTGGAATGCCAACTCTGCAGGGAAAAAAATCCCAAAAAGATGCTTAACAAACTGAACCTGATGGGCTGAAAAGGAGGCACTCTCCCAGGCTGTGGAGGTGGGAGATGAGGGAATTGAGGAAACTCCTGGCCATCCTAAATTGACTCCAGAGAGGATTAAACTTCTGGAATTGCTGGGAATGAGGGAAAGAAAATGTTTGGGTTTGTCACGTCGTCTTTCAGACACCTTGCTCATAAATGGGAAAATTAAGGGATGTGCAGGGGGAGGGAGGGAGGGATGGAGAGAGGGAGGAAGGAAGGAAGGAAGGAAGGAAAGAAGGAAAGACTGGAAGCCACCAGGAAGGAGGCAGCCTGTGTAGGACTGCGTAGATGTGCTTTGGCCTTGGTGGGATTCAATGATGGAGAGAAAGAAAATGGTTTTATGTTCTAATTTTTAATCAAGCAAGTGATTGAAGAGGTCGAGAAAGAGAAAATAACCTGCCCTGGAAGGGTGAAGTGAGCACAGGGGAGATCATTCAAAAATACTTTCATTTCTGTTACTTCACTGTAATTGTTTTTCTGTGCAATAAATGCATTTTTACTCTAGTTGGTTCTAGGAAAACTCAGCTCTGGAATTAACAAATGTATTCTTGTGTCCTGTGGGTGTCTCATCATGGAAGGGTGAAAGCAAATCTACCTCTCACTTTTGAGGTCCTGCCAGGTAATTTGTAATACTACAAATCCAAGTACTCACATATGAGTGAGGTCTTGAGAAATCACTGACTCACACATATTAATGATAGCAGCAAAGATAGGGAGGGCTCTGAGTGCGGGAGTTTTAATTTTCATTAAAACTATCATGGATAGTTTTAATGAAAATGATTCTTTTAAGGCGTATGTTAACCTATATTTTGTTTAAAAAGTGAAAATGGAGAAACAAAAAGGTTTTTGAAGAATTGAAATTTATAATTCCGACCAGTGACAGAAAACATAATTAGGTCTTGCTTTGATTAGGTTTTGTGGTGGTTTTATTTATATATTTAAGTGCAAATTACCAGCTTTTGAAATGATGAGAAATCAGAGAGGGAAAGGAAAATTTTTCGTGCATTTAGACCAGCGACATGAATGCAAGATTAGATGCTTTGCTGGGCTTCTAGCTGTGTTTTGAGCAGAGAATTTTCCTAGTTTCTCGGGCTGAGTGAAGTTGGGAGCAATTTGCTGTATGATACGGAATACAGTGAATCAGCATTCGCGATGGCAGCTATTTATAGTTACTCTATTTTTATTCAAAGCAAAACAATAGCACTGAATTTCAGGCAGTTGGACCAGACGCTCAGGAAGGTCTCTCTTAAAGCTGAGGGGGGAAAAAAAAAAAATCTCATCTTCTTGGATCTTGAGAGCTGAGCTCGTGAGCTCCGCCGGCATCACCATTTCAGTGCCGTCCTCCGAAGGTGAAATCCAGGGCTGTGCTGAGGAGCTGCACGAGCAGATGCCTCCAAAATGTAGTTTTTATCCACTCTTCGGGGTTTTTCGGCGTTCCTTGTGTTTTATATTTGGAGAATGGAGCAATGTAATTAATGCCTGTTCATTTTAACCGTCTCTTTCAGGTTTTCTGGGGCTGTTCCGTGTCCTGCTGCTGCTGCTGCAGTGTGGATCCGAATGCTGTGGCTACAAAGGCTTCTTACTGTCTCATGCTGGGTCCCTCAAATCCAAGAGCTACTTGGCAGTTTCCAAGGCAACCACCTGTGGAATAATTAAAAAGGATGAAGTGCCAGATATAAGGAATTCTTGCCCGGAGAGAGCATTTCACTTTCATCCGTCTCGAAGAATCAAATTTGCTGCTGCCAGCAAAGTTAAGGTAGTACAATTAAAAAGGAATGGTTTATTTTGTGGAAGTTTGAGGTGGAGCAACAAACCTGATATGACTGTGTACTATACAAAAATGACCACGGTTCCTTCTGGGTTAATATTTTGGATATATTTAAACAGAAAATGCACGAGAAAGGTGGTGATGGAAAGGCAGTGTGGGTGATCAGTATTTTGTGTTAGGAAAACAGTTGCATGGACTGTTTTGCACTTTTATGCCGTCTTCCCTCGGATGATTTTAAGCTGGGAAGGACTAAAATGGAGCATACATTAGCTGGAGCATAAATATAGGAAGTGCAGCCTTCATGCCAAGTACACTGAGATTTCTTTGGCATTCAGTGAAGGGATAGATATAAAAGGAATGTAGGAGTGGGCTCACTGCAAAATGACAGTCGGAATCGAGGATCGATCTTGATCCCAGAGCTTAAAGGGTGGGCACTGACTAAGTCCATGCTGAACCAAACTGATTATCAGGTTTAGCTACTTTGGTGAGGCAGCAGTAAAAACCATTTTGAAGTCACATATTCCCAGATTGAGAGCTGAAATTGCGTAGAGGAAAAAAAAACAAATGCAAAGCAAAAGAATCCTGTTAGAATAACAAGAAATGACAAATTTGGTTCTGAAAGTTTGAAACGTTGCTACAGGAGTCTATGGCAAAGGTGTTAGACTTCAGATAACTGGAAAAGTTCTTCTCCAAGTATTATATCTTACTGGATGTATCTGCTTATTATATCTTCTTTCTCTGCCAGTCATTCAAATATAGTTCAATAGAAAAATATTATTCATTTCTGACAATGGAGTTAAATGGGGAAAAACCACATTCCCGTTCTTCCCATAGTCCAAATAGCTGCTCAGTTAAGTGTGGTTACCTTGCCTGATGCTCTTGTATAGTTAATTTTAGGCGTGATGCTTTTGTGTAATTTATTTTAAGGGGGGGGGAAGAAAAGTTCTAAATTTTGAAGTAGAAATATTTGGGATGCCATCTGGGCTTTACATAATAAATTTTTCCTGCCAAAATGTTTGTGGGATTCTGTTGGGAAGTGGATGGGATTTCACATTCCATCCCTTCCCCGGCACAAGAGGATCATTGTTTTTTAGATACGGTGGGTCCAAGAAGGAATAAGAATTGTGTGGTGGCAGCTCTGTGATACGAGGGAATACAAATAGAATCTCTCCAGTAACCACTGTCCCCTTTTACAGCTGTTACCTAATTCCAGCAGCAAATAGTTGCAGGTACTGAGTACAGCTGCAGTTTCCCACCCTAATACTTGATTTCCTGTTCAATGGTTTGTTGTCACCACATCTCAAATGCCCAAATGGTTTTCTTTTTGAAGTAATTCTTCAGCCTGTTAATTCCTTTAAGTATGGAGCTGAGGAAAGTGGGTTTTTCAGACAAATGCTGTTTTCACATTTGGAAAGAGAGTGCTGGCAAAGTGTCTGTGCCAAACACAGCGAGGAGGATACAGAATTGATTAGAGTGAAGGTAGAGGGTCCAGATCTTTGATCTTTAACTTTCCAAGCAGCATAAATAACTCTAAAAGGTGGAGCTGGCTAGTTGTGAAAGAGCACCTGGGTGTATATGTGTGAGCCTAATGGGATAGCAATCAGGTAAAGTAACGCAGGATTGCACACAGAGGAGTTTCGGCTTGGATGCTCCTACAAAACATACCAAACACATACAAACGCCTCCATTTTTCTGTTTTACCTCAAATGCTGTGGGTGAGATTCTTCTCATGAGGCTTAACTGTCCAGGTTCTGCTGAGGGCAGTGGTGTAAAGCAGGCAGAGTGAGCAGCTCCCTGAAAATTCCTGTTCCAGACCCCCTTGGAGGGGATGACTTGCCTCTAAAAAGATGCCTCTAGCAAGGAATCCACCTTTGCCATGGGCAGTTCAGCCTGGACAGCTGATTTAGCCTGGGTGGCAAACTTTTCAGAAACCTCAAATGTATCATTAGATATATTTGTATATAAAATTAATTCATCTATGCTTATTTCTCCATATTCCATTCCCATTCCAGAGCTTCCCATGCTGAGTGGAATTGCTCTTAATTACTGGTACCGCCCACTTACTCATCCTCTTCTTCCCAACTCAGACGTTTGACCCTGGAAGATTTTCCAGGCTTCATCTGCAAGCCTGAGGTTCAGTATCAAGGATACTGAAGAGCCACATGGAGTTTGTTAACATAGTTTGTAACAGAAATAAAAACATCCATGCTAAATTTAGGCAGCTGGGCAGTGTGAAAGAAAATACAGTGACCAGGCAGAATCGATTGTTGATGTTCTGTATGTAGGTTATGTTTTAATAATCTTTATCCCTAGGAAGTTTTACAGGAGTGAAGGGAGTGGAAGGTTAGAAGTAGTGATTTGTTCAATAATTTTAATCTCTTAAAGTGACTCAGTACTTGTTGCTGTAGAAGTTGTTTCTGTAGCCTTGGCTATTAAGAATTAGTGTTATATTCACCCAGAAAAGTAAAATTTTCTTTGTACTTCTCTTTCCGTAGAAGATTTATGTTATGCTCAGTGTTAGAGTAAATTGACATCTTTTAGAGAGGAAAAAAAAAGGGAAATAGTGATATGGTAATTCTTTCAAAGATTATTTTGATACAGTGGTTAATATTTTCCTATTTTTATACCATCAGAACAACTGTATCAAGAGTCAGTTACAGTGTGGTAGTCTAAAACTGTCATTGAAATACCCATTAATTTGTTAAATGAATAAGACTGTTTCCTAGAATAGGTAGGACTTTCATCTTGTTGCTTGGAAATCCAGGTAATTTTTCAGGTTGGGATTTTTCAAAGGGAATTTTTTCCTCTAACAAGAGGAGTTTACAGTGAAAATGTAGGGGGAGAAAAGCAATAAGCTCAAACCCCGTTCAGTTTGTGGAAAAGGGAACTCAAATAATGAATGGAACCTTTTGTCTAGGTTTGATTTTCCTTTCCAAAGGGGGGAACTGTTCTGCTGCTCCTCAGTGGATGGATGTTTTATGAGCAGCAAAGCCACATTGCAATTTTAATGCAGACAAAATTATCTCCAAGGTGACAGACCTTACGTTTAGGTGCCAGATCCCTTTTTCCCCTCCAGCTGCTCCTGCTGTGCGTTTTGGTTATGCTTTTCCAGTGCCGTTCAGAGGATTTTCCCTGATGGACAACACAGAAAGTCCAGGATAGAATGAAAAGGTCTGACAACTTGCAGAGAGGCAGTGAAGGGAAGAGTAGAAGAGCAGTTCTTGTCATACACTCGTCTAGAACAGTGATTGATCTCCAGCAGTGGCCACAGGTGGATTATGGAGGAGCACAGCAGCAGAATGAGAATGGAATCCTCTTTCTGCACTCTCTTCATTCTCCAGACATCTGTAGGACATGAATTGACTGAGCTGGATGTCTTTTTTTTTTGCAATTTTTACTGGACTTGTCTTTTGGAACTTGTTAATGAGAAGTACTAGGAAGTGTAAAGCTCTCCCCAGCTTAACTAACACGTCAGCCTGCTCAGTGAGGAACCATCTTCTTTTGTTAGGTTTTGAGCCTGAACTCCATTTGTAATCCACTTCTTGCACTGGAAGAGACTTAAGTCGTTCATACAATTTCTGTTACAATTACAATTTCTAGACCTCAGCCTCGTGCAAGTGTTGAGTTGTTTCAAAGCCTGCTGAGCTGCACATAAAGTAAGGCCACCTTCCCCACCTCAGTCATCCTAATTCACGCTTAATTTCATTGAGATTCCCGATAAATTTGACTCCTGACTTTCATTTATGTGTTTTAATGTCCAGTGAGTAATCTGCATGCACTTCTTCTTGGTTTTTCCTACTTATTTACTGCCTTTGCTACTGTGAATGACTTTACTATCATCAGCAGATGTTGTCATTTCACTGTTGAGCCCTTTTCATGTCATTTATGAATTCATTGAACAGTGCTGGGAACAGATCCCAGCTCAGATCCCTGTGGAAAGAAGAGCTGAAATGGCACCAAGTCCTGCCAAAAGCAGAGTGGGTTTGCCCACTTCTGCACGTGGCACAGCTGAATTTGTAGTAAAATCACTGTGCTGTTTTGGTACTCTTGTAAATGTGGAGTCACTGTAAAACACTTCGTAGAAACAGATAATAATATGTAAGATACAATCTCTTTCTTCATCACAGAATTGTTAGGGTTGGAAAAAACCTCTAAGATCACCAAGTTATACCCTCAATCACCACCACCACGTTCACCACTAAATCATATCTTCAAGTGCCATATCCACACAATCTTTGACTTCACCACTTCCCTGGGCAGTGTTTTCCAGTGCTGCCTGTTTGTAATTTTACCTTTGAAAGACAGGATGGGCAAGGGATTCATTTGCCTTTTTGGATGACTGAAGATGATGTTTAATGTTTAAAAGGGCCACGACTGCTTTGTTAACAGCATTTTTCACCATCTGAGTTTTTAGTCTCTAAAGCAGCTTGGTTGGAACCTGCTGGTTTGTCACTCTCTGCATTGCCAGTAAATAGAAAATTATGTTTAATAATTTAAATTAAGCAATTTAATAAATCTCCACAATCATAAATGCACACTTGTTTTAGATGATTAAGTGTAGGAAATTGCCTGAAGGGTAGAACTGTCACATGCTCTTGTTTCCTGACATTAACATAGCAAACATCTAATGCAAAGCCAGGCCAGATCTGAAGGAGCTGTAGCATAAAATAATTTTTCCAATGGTATCCTCAACCTGCAGCTTAGGGAAGTGGAGAGATGAGAACACGAAGGTTCTCAAGTGCAGTGTCCCACTGCTGCCTCCTCTTCCCATCTCCGTACCTTCTTAATTACTCCTGAAATTCTGTTTGCCTTTTCACTGCTCCTGTTATCAACCCCTGTGAAAACTGTATTTTTGCAAAGCTATCTACAGAGACTTCAAGGTCTCTCCTAATCAGGAAAAAACTAATTTAGAACCCCTCATTTTCTGTGTGTAGTTGGCTGCTTTTTTTCTGTATACAGGGCTGTGGAATTAATCTACTTGAATTTCATCTTCTGTTTTTTCTCCCAGCCACACTGTATAATAACTAGCTGGAAGAAAAGACTGAGGATAACTGCTTTGATGCACTTAGTGGTTTATCTGTAATAGACCTATGACCTCACAGTGTGTCCTTTTCAGCATAATTTATTGTTCGGTAAAATGAGAGAGGTCTAACTCCGGATCTGTACAGGAGTCAGATTTTATGTGTGTGTATAAGGGGCTGTGTTCTCTGCATGTAAATTAACTGTTGATTAACAAGACCTTCCTCCTTACTGCACGACAGCTGAGTTTCCTTCAAGAGCTTTTGGAGAAGTTAGTAATTTTTAGGGACTCCCAATACCCAATTAATCAGAGCTCTTTCAGAGCCCTCCTGCCTGCGACCTGCAGATTGTAGTCCATGAGTCAGTATTTTTAATATTCTGGTTTCCTTAGAAATCTGGCTGGGTCCATGTGCTCCTGCCTGTGTTATTCCTGCTCAGCTTTGGCAGTGAGCAATGCTCAGCTTCCCGGAGAGGATCCTCTTTCCTGCTCCTCTCTGCAGGCAGACACCAGAGCTGGAAGTTCCCTAAACTGTTACGTACGGAACAAGGAGTTCATTTGGATTTTCATGTGGCAAAGAAGTATTTCTGAGGTTTTTTCCACCTCCCCATGGCATTGTCCTGTCGAGCCTTTTATCTTTTGTCACCTACTGGCCCAGCAGACTTGCTCATAAGCTCCATCCTTCTGGTGTATTTGATAAAATTTCCTCTTAGCACATCAGTTCTCAATTTTTTTTCAGCTTGAAATTTTGCATTCAGTTTGTTGAAGTGTTTATTTTTTCCTGCAATCACAATGTGACTTCTGTTTATGAGGGACATGCTTCTGAGTGCTTTCTTAATGTTGTTCTTTGTTTTGTTTTAAGTTGCACTTAACCTATTCTTCCATGTCCAATATGGGGTGTTCAGCAAGCTGTCACCCCCTAAATACCTTCACCTTTTTGCCTGTTCATTTTAGTTTCCTTTAAAGCAATTTCCTTGTTTCTTCATCACGCACTGCTTGAGGTTATTGAGGACCTGACTAAGGTCATCTGGTCCAACCCTCATGCTCAAGCGGGGATTTTTTTTTTTTTAGTTCCACAGCTAAAAATAGAGAAAACTACTGTTTCAAGTACTGAACTTGAGTGCTTTGTAATCAGTAATGCAGCCACTCTTCAGCACTGAAGATCCTGTACACAGGTCAGGACTGGGTCAAGCCTTGCCTCTGCTGTGGGTTTTCAGAGTTGTTTGAAGGAGCGCTAATTAATAGTGTCTTAAAAATGCAGTGTTTGCATCACAGTGGCTACACTGAGAGTTTATCTGTCTCCAAAATCCTGCAGTTTGGCCACTTTAATTTCAAGAGGTGATGTTTGATAGTGATAACTGTCAGGTACTTTGATGGGGCTGGGAAGTTTCAGGACCGCAGAAAGGTTTGAGTTGGAAGAGACATTAAAGACCATCCAGTCCCACCCCTGCCATGGGCAGGGACACCTCCCACTAGACCAGGTTGCTCCAAGCCCCATCCAACCTGACCTCAGACACTTCAGGGATGAGGTACTGGTGGATTATCTTCCACTTCAGGCTTGAACTGGGATGACTTTCTGCCCTGCTGAATTTGGTTTTGTGTCCTTTCTTAGTGAGCTTTTGTTGGAAGGAAGAAGCTTTGAGCTTTGTGAGCTTGCATACACTTTGAGATATCCCTGTGAGACAACATGACATTGGTCCTACCAGAAAATTTCTCCTTTTTTTGGCTTTCATCCTGCTGGAATAATTGGAGGATGCTGCCCCAGCCAGTGAAGTGGAATGAGCAGTTTGGTTCATCCTTCTGTCAGCATCTCTGTGTGGTCAGAGGAACTGCTGTCTCTGTTCCCTGGGCTGTAGTGAGGGATTTAGACACCCCAGATCCTCACAGACCCAGTGCAGGCATTTGAAATGGAATGAATTCAATCCCACCCTGGATTTTCAGTGTTTTTAACTGGTAGAGAGTTTTTTCAGTCGTCATGATGGTTAAGAAAGAACAATTTGATGCTTGATTAAAAGGAAGGAGAAGGCTTGCGTAGTCTCTTCGGGTGAAAAGTTTAGTTTTGTGGGTGGCCTAAAAGGATAAAATGAGAGTGGAATTTTAAATCATATATAAAGATGTTATAAAATAATGTTGATTGCAAGGAACAGCTTGGTTTGATGTGGGTGCCTGATAGTTTCACCTGGTTTTCCTCGCTCTTATATAAATAAGTGAAAAGTTTGCAACTTGCACATGTACTCGGAGACTGCATTTCTAGCAGTATATATTCCATTTCAGAGACTACAAATGTGGTGACAGGGAAAGGGAGAATGGCTTTAAACTGAAGGAGGGCAGGTTTAGATTAGATATTAGGAGGAAATTCTTCCCTGTGAAGGTGGGGAGGCCCTGGCACAGGTGCCCAGAGAAGCTGTGGCTGCCCCTGGATCCCTGGAAGTGCCCAAGGCCAGGCTGGACAGGGCTTGGAGCAGCCTGGGGCAGTGGAAGGTGTCCCTGTCCATGGCAGGAGGTTGGAACTGGATGGTCTTCAAGGTCTCTTCCAACCCAAACCATTCTGTGATTCTGTGAAATGAGAAAAAGCCCCAGCACACTCAACAGAAGAAACTGGGTGAGATGAACCTCTTTAAAGGTCAGATTGAATTTGGGTGTTACACTTTCTGTTCGTTCCTTATGGTCAGTGGCAGCATCAGTTGAGCTGTTTTTGAGTGTTTTAAGATGAGTTTGTGTCTGGACTTATTCACACTCTACCAAGAAAAGGAAAGCCCAAACCCAACCCAGAAGTGGATCTTTTAGCGTGTTAGCTGTTAGTGACTGTTCATCCAAATAAAAGACTGATCTGACTCGCTGGAAATTTTGTGGTGTTTTACCGTCGGTGTTAGGAGATCGCAGTGCTCAGGTTTGTGTGGGTGAGTGGGCAGCCCTGCCTGAGTGTGCAAATACAGCCTCTGGGCTGAGTTAATGAACTTTTTCTGTTCTCTTTTGTTCTGTCTGTAGCTTCCTCAGTTTTGGGCTCTGCAAGAATGCAGACTGGTCTACAAACCACGTAGATTACATAATGTAGGGCTAGGGTTTCTTCCAGTTGAGTGGTGGCTGATCTCGGTTTCTAGCAGATTTGAAAAGCTCTTCTGCCCACCCAACTTAGAGCAGGTGTTGGCTTCAGCAGTGGCATTTGCTGATCTCTTGTTAATTTGGGGAAGGACAATATTTTCTGGAGGACTGAAGGATGCTGAGAGCTCGGGGTTTATTTTTACCCATCAAATAAGCATGGATTGAATGCAAATGTTCAGGGATGGTGTCAGGACAGAGAGGATGAGGGGTGTTTTCAGTTAATGTCTGCCAAGAATTAAGGAAAATTAACACAAAATTCTTGTGGTTTGGGAGAATACTCACTGGAGGAGTTGTCTGCTCCACAGATGGGGGCTGTGCAGAGTACTTGGGATAACTGGTTTGAAACAAGGGTTTGTGTACAATTTGCAGCAGGATGTTTCAGCTTCTTCGGGATATAGTAACTTGCAGCTCAGTTGCTGAGCACTTCTCAAGGGAAGGACCCCACAGTCCTTGCTCAGGCAGAAACCTCACTAAAATCAGTGATAAGGATTTGTTGATATCGAGGCCTGAAAAAAACCTCTGCAATTTCTTAAGTGTGAGGCAGGACTGCGCAGCAATCAGTGAACAGCCAGGTCGGTGTTTATTCAGAGAGTTTGTTTCCTTCGAGTTGTCCATTTCCACCTTAAAAAATTAGGTCCACCTGTCCGTTTCCTTCTGTAAGGTCTTAAGGTTATTTCAGGAGTGGTGTTTCTGGTGTTGTCTATTTTAGACACTTGACGTGGGATTTCAAGCTCTGCTGAGGTGTTGGCAGTGGTACAACATGTGGCTGGTTTACGGTAACTCCTGCTCAGATTTGTAATGCAAATGCCATTTCTTCTGCAGATTTTCAGGGCTCTGGTTCCCCTGGAACTGAGGGTTTTACCTGACTTGCATTGTGAAAGGTGATATCCATGTAATCCCACTGGATTAAGATTAATCTCACCTGGGTATGTGTTTTTTGAAGTGAGATGAGATTTATCCAGAGTCTCTTAATTGCTGGAATAATTCCAAACAGCAAAGTAGTAAGATCTTATCTCTTCTTTTTATCATCACGGTTCTAAACAGAGAACTTAGGCTTCCTTCGTAGTTGTTATTTCTTGGTGTTCTGCCATAAAAAGCAGAGAACAGTCTAAAGATAATTGGGCAAAGGAAACTTGGTGCTGGATGTGGAGGGGTTTTTGTGTTGGTAGAAGAGGATGAGCATCCTAAAGACTTAAGTGAAACTCACTTGAAAAAAACCCTTGATTTGGTATATAAGCAGTTTTTTAGAATGATGATGCTTCTCCTCCTTGAAGCTCTTCCAGCTGAAATACACACTGCCATATGCTGCTGGAATACCAGCACACGAACTGGATTAAAATACAAATGAACAGAACTGCAGTGTGAGGCTTTAATTCTGCAGAGGGATCCAAAATGGTTCCCTTTTTCACTCTGCTAAACCCCTAAAGTTAGTTTTACAACATGCTTATGCAAAACAATTTGGGTCTGAAATGAGGATGAAGATGCTGAGAGGGAAAGAAAAGAATTTTTCCAATTTTTTTGTCCTGATACAGGGGCAGGCACAGGTGACTTGGTGCCAGGTGTTCCAGCTATAGCAAATAAAGTCATAAGGCAAATTTTGTAAGCTGCTCAAAAACCTGGGGTCCTGCAGATATTTCATAGCTTCCAAAATTGTAGCCGTAGTTTCACAGTCGTCTTTACTTCTGCTCTTTACTTAAAATAGCTTTAAGACACCAACGTTTAAGCGTTGCATAGGATTTGGACTTCTTAATGTGCGTGTTAATCTTTTAAAATCTACTTGTGCATTTTAAGAGAATTTATGGACCATTTAAACAGGCTGCTTAATTGGGAACAGATAGTTTAGATGCCTCGTTTTCGTGTTTTACATAGACATTTGCTAAGGAAAAACGCAAAGTTTCCCAGCTATTCCTCTCCTGAAAGTTGTTTTGGGCCAGAGTAATGATGAATAATAATGAGCAATAAATTAACAGAGCTGTATGTTGCTGTCGCTGATGGGGAAGTGCTCCTGCTGATTTTATTCCAAATGCTGATCCCATAGTGGTTGATGCCATGGTCTTGGGAGGAAATATCTTAGTTTAATTCATGTGTTTTATTAAAGCCACAGATACTTATTTTAATAAAACCATCAGGTACTTGTAATCTTAAAAAGACTGGAAAGCTGTGATGCAAACCAGTCCTTTTTCTTTTTTCTTTCTGTTTTTTTTAAAAAATTTATTCTCTTTCTTTCCTTGGATAAAGAAGACCTGACAAGAATGCATGGAAATTATCAACAACATTCCTTGCCAAGTATTCAGGAATAATTGGGCTACTAGTATTTCAATAATTGATAATTAATGAGACTTTATAAATAACACTTTGAGTTCTTTTTACGTGCCTGCTGGGTTTTTTTTGGAAGGGGGAGGAATGTCAGACGAATTTCTGGCATTTCTGTGCTACCTTGGAGACTAGAAAATGTTTCATTATTGGCATCTGAGATTCTTATGTAACTTGGTAATTCTGGGAACAAGAATTTTAAGAAAAATGCTGAGCAGTTCGAATCTCCTCGTAAAATTAGAAGATTTAAAACCACTGTGCTAAATACTTCTGTGATAACTTCCCCAGAAATGCTGGTATTCCAAGCTCCTGGGATACATGAATTTTCCCTGGGATTGCATCCTTAAGGAGTTAAAACTCCAAATCCCATGGAGTGAATGACACATTGGCAGTTATTACATAAAACCCGCGTATTTGCTTTTGCAGAATATTAAATTGGAATGCAGTGGAAGTGTGAGGAGTTGTTGCCTCGTGGCTTCGGGAGCAGAGCTGTTGCTTTTTGGGATGTGGTTTGTGTGTGCAGCCCCCAGCACAGGGCAGTGGGAAGGAGGGGAGGAGGCCCTGATCTCTTACTGCTGTCAAGAGGTTTTTTATTTGTTTTCGCCAAGTTCAAGGTCTGTCATTCTAGCAGGACAAGCCAGGAAAGGACTTGCCCTGCTTTTTTTCTTGTGAAACAGCGTGGCTTATCTTACCCACTCTGTTCAGAACTCTTTATTATATTCAATAGAGAGGGCTTGATAGAATTTTTTTTTTCAGTGTAAAGTGAAAATGGTGGCTTGTTCGTGTTACCTGCTGTGTGAATTTCCTGATTCTTAATTGGATTAGAAATGGCCATATTCCATTACCTTTTTGAGGGCACAGATAGTCTGACACGGGAATCCACTGCTTTGGGATGACTCAGAAATAAAAATGAGTCAGTTACGCCTTACTCTGTTTATTTTTTTTCTTTTTTTTAATACAGAATTAGAAGTAAGCAAGAGTTCAGAATCTGTGTACTTCATTTCTGGTGTCAAGAAGTGATCTTTCTCCCTTAGATTGTTTGATCTGTTGTTGCTTGGTTTGTTCTCTTTTTTCCCCTTTATTCTCAGAATGCAATGTTGGGAGAACAAGTACACCTAAAATTCTTATCTTTTCCTGGATTACTGATCTGGGTGTGCTGTGTACTTTGGTGCCTCCAAGTACTGTCTAAACTTCAGTCAAAAATTCAGGTTCAAGAGTTGCAGAAGA
The DNA here is from genome assembly GCA_036785705.1 of Acanthornis magna. Classification (NCBI taxonomy): domain Eukaryota; kingdom Metazoa; phylum Chordata; class Aves; order Passeriformes; family Acanthizidae; genus Acanthornis; species Acanthornis magna. The sequence continues at coordinate 626,412 of JAWUZG010000001.1, forward strand.
GGTGGCAATAAAAAGTGTTTGGACGATAGCAGGGCTGGAAGGAGGGAGCTGTGTCATGCAAGCAGCAAGCTTGTCTTTAGTCACTTCTGTTAAGTGCTTTTCTGGCTAAACCAGTGTCCTCTTGCATAAATTCTCATCATATTCTAGTAATACACAATCAGAGTTACCATTTACTTCTCCTCTGAGTTAAGGTCTTGTATTCTCTCTCTTTTCTCTCTTTATTTTCCATGTTGCTTCTCAAAGTGATGAGGTGCAAGAAAAATGGCAAATCAGGTATTTTCCATGCTTGTGTTTCTTGCAGATGAGTTTACCGAGGAGGAAACCATCTTTAAAATGCTTCTTTCAAGGCAAAGTTGGTCTTGAGACAGCGTAAAGCAGTAGGCATTACCTAGAAGTAACAATAAAATTAACTGTGAAAATTAACTTCGGTACTAACTTTAGGATTTTGTAGCTAGTTTTTAATAAAAGGCAAGCAGTGTTAAGACAAGGGGAATGGATTAGAGCTGAAAGTGAGTAGATTTAGGTTGGATATTAGGGAGAAATTCTTCCCTATGAGGGTGGGCAGGCCCTGGCACAGGTGCCCAGAGAAGCTGTGGCTGCCCCTGGATCCCTGGAAGTGTCCCAGGCCAGGTTGGACAGGGCTTGGAACAGCCTGGGACAGTGGGAGGTGTCCCTGCCTATGGCAGAGGCTTGGCACTGGGTGATCTTTGGGGTCCCTTACATCCCAAACTATTCCGTGATTCCATAGAATTTTTAGATTCATGCCTCTGTATAAAACCTCTCTGGTTTTCTGTGGAAGAAGGTAAAGATTTTTCCTCAGAAGTGCATCTTGGAGCGCTGTTAGAAGCTGTGCCATCCTAAAACACCCAAGTAATGGTAAATATTTACCAGTGCTGTTGCTAAAAAGTGCCAAGTTACTTCAAATTCAAGCTCGTTTCGCTTCCAGCTGCAATATCTTGCTGTGCCTTTCTCTGCAGGGATCTCAGGGCTGTTTGTTATTTGTCATTTTCACAAAGTACCTATGAAAACAAGGTCAGGGCCTCATCTCCTTAACGAAGGAGACCTTTGGCCTGGCGTCACGGAGTCTGTATCCCAGCCAGACCCGCTGCTTTCCGAGCTCTTTCCTGAGCCCTTGCCAGCGCTTTGGCGTCTCCGCAGCGTGGGTATCAGAACTGGACATGAGAAATTCCAGCCCAGAACTGCGGCATGGCTATCAGAACTGGACATGAGAAGTTCCAGCCCAGAACTGCAGCGTGGCTATCAGAACTGGACATGAAGTTCCAGCCCAGAAGTGCAGCGTGGGTATCAGAACTGGACATGAGAAATTCCAGCCCAGAACTGCAGCGTGGCTATCAGAACTGGACATGAGAAATTCCAGCCCAGAACTGCAGCGTGGCTGTCAGAATTGGACATGAAGTTCCAGCCTAGAACTCGCTTGATTTGCTGCACAAACACTGAGCTGATGTCATGAGCCAAGCCTTTGATACGGCTCTGCCCTGCACTGGCCGTCCCCACCAGGGAGATTTGGTACAGCTGCTCCTGAGCCCTTTTCTAGGAGAAATTGTCCCAGTTGGGGAGGAGTGGCCTGAATTCCTTCAAATATGGGTGATGTTGAATTGTTAGGATTGTTGTCTTCAACCACAGTCTCGCTGCGGTGTGTTACTGTTTCCTATTCCAGTGCTTCAGTTATCTACAAACTTAATTCCAAAGTATTTTTGTTATTATTATGTAGATTGTTTATAAAATTTCAATTATGGGTGCTGTTGGTTTGTTAGGATTGTTGTCTTCAACCACGGTCTCGCTCTGGTGTGTTACTATTTCCCATGCCAGCGCTTCAGTTACCTACAAACTTAATTCCAAAGTATTTTTGTTATTATTATGTAGTTTATAAGATTTCCATGGCCCAGTCCTGTGTCTGTTGGTCCCTCATGTCACCCATGCTCTACCAGGGAAGCTGCCATCCACCTCCTTTGCATGAAAAAAGCAGTTTGCAGCTCTGGAAAAGATGAGGGGCCTTGGGTATCCCAGGTGAGCATTCTTACGGACAGAGTGAGTCATTTTTGTGTGGACTTTTAATGTGTGGGTGAGTGAATCATCAGGTGTTGAACAGATTTCATCTTTTTTTAATAGGACACGCACAAGATAATGTTTTCTCACTGAGACACTTGTAGCTGTCTCAAGACAATATTACAGAGGCAGAAATACAGTGACGCTGTGTGCTTTGGAGCATGATACCTTGGGAGGTGATCCATGAAACAGCCCAGTGTTGCTTTTCATAGTTCTTGCTGTGCGTGGGGAGCATTGGCCTTTAAAGTGTTTAAGAATAGAAGATTTTGGCGGGGGGGAATAATTAAAGTTGACCAAGAGTTGCGTAAGAAATTGCGCGAGAGTTTGGCTCTCTGATGTGCTTGCGTTACAAAGCAGCTGTAGGTAGGTTTTGTTGGTATCTTTTCCCAATAAACGATAAGAAAATGGAGGAAATGGCCTCAAGTTTGGATTTTAGGAAAAATTTCTTCACCAAAATGGTTGTCAAGCACCAGCACAGGCTGCCCGTGGCAGTGGTGGAGGTGCCATCCCTGGAGGGATTTAAAAGATGTGGCACTTGGGGACGTGGGTTAGTGGTGGGCTTGGCAGTTCTGGGTTAATAGTTGGACTTCGTGATCTTAGAGGGCTTTTCCAACCTGAATAATTCCGTTTAAATTTGCACACCTCATGATGATGGTGGTGATGATGATCAGAGTCACGATGGTGGTGATTCCTCATGTATCAAGAGCACGTGAAAAAATAAAACCACGTCTTTGGTGAAGAGCTGTGCCTGAGGCCCATTTAGGTGGGAAAAAAAGAAGGCTGAATTTCTTAGATTGTCTCAATGTTGGAATTTTTTTTTCAGTCCACAGCCAAGTTGCACGATCCAGAATTATGCTTAGTGCTGGGTTTTAATGAGGTCTGAAAATGACTGAGCAAAACCATCTTGCTGTTATGACTGATTCAGGGTAGGAAATGAATTGTGACATTTATCCATGGGTAGGCAGAGTTGAGGGCTTCAGTGAAAACTTACAAGTTTATGTGAAAAGCTGGTGGTTATTTCCTAGAACTTGATTTAAGGTTTAGTTTTAGTGAGCTCAGGCAATTTCTTTAGGTCGCATTGGAAAGCATTTCTCAGTAGATATCTTTTAGAGGGTTTTGAAGGGATAAAAACTATTACAGAGAGCATTACATGGACAAAACAATTTCCTGAGCAGCACCACTTTTTACCTAAGTCAGGGCTACAGACTAAAAACACATATCTTGGTCACCAAAGTAAATCTGAAGGGAGATTCATTCATTGGAAATGAAGGTGCAGATGCTTTTAGAATCTGACCAAATCCTTGTACGTAAAAGCATCTTCATCCTTAAAGACTTCTGAATATGGATTTCGTATAGAGTAGAAGGGTTGAACACCAGAAGTGCAATAATAATAAAAAAACACAACACCACCCCCACTCTTCACACCCCCCCCTTCCCAGCTGTCTAGCTCAGTGAATTTCACACCACGGTTGCAAGGCCAGAATGATTATGAATTAGGGTTAGCACAAAATCTAGCTATTTGAAAAATTTACAGCGTTTTACTGTAATGTAAAGGCTGGAATTTCTCCGAAAATCAAATCTGAAAAATGCGCAAGGGCAGGGAGGTCTCGTTTTGAAAACCCAATTCATTGTGACAGAAAATGAGATTTTTAACCTTGTCTTTCAATCAGATCAAATTGTGCCTTGTCCCCTTGCACTTTGCCATTTGAGTTCTCATCTGTTCTGCACTCCTTCAAGCCAAGATCCACATCTCCAGCTGAAGTACATTAAAAATTTTGGGTATAATCAACATTTTTTGACTACTGCTTATTTTTTGATCTTCATTCTAAGTGTCCTTGGGCAAAGCCCCAGGCTGTCATGACCAAGTTCACAGGAGGTGCAGGCTGTGGTGAGGTTTTTCAAAAATATTACACTGCGAAGATGCTCTCCGAGGGAGTATCTTTATTGTGGTGAAAGTAATACACCAGGTTTTCACTCTGATTGCAGCTTCAGCATGGCTCACTCTAAGTTAGTTAGCCCAAGGCTATAACATACTGCTTTTCAGGATTGTAGAATGGCCATTAATGGGAATTTGCTGAGAGTGGGTGTGTGTGCCTGAAGGAAAGCATGCATAAAAAATTAAAGCCTCCTGCTTATGATGTAGTTGATATGTACTGTTGTCCTTGATCTAACTTAACTGTGTACTACAGGTGAGAGCAGCACAGCAGTTCTCTAAATAAGTCACTTCAGCCTTGAAGTCTGCTTTTGATAAGATTTTGTTGGCCTCAGTAGTGTGCAGCTGTTTCCTACAAATGAGTTTTCATCTGTGTACTCAGTGATTTACAGCCCTGCACGCAGAGAAAAGTGTCTTTGCTTTATGGATGGCAGAAGATACGTGGCTTTCAAATATCCTTACACAGAGGTGGTAATTAATTATGCCTTACAGTAATTGGTGATTCAGGTAACAGTCCAGTTCCAGGTCCTTAGTACATGACCCCTTGCTCTGGTGACTGTCACCTTTTCTTATGTTGGCATCTTTCTTTTCATAGGAAAAGAGGGCAGATTTAGATGGGATATTAGAAAGAAATTAATCCCTGGAAGTGTCCCAGGCCAGGCTGGACAGGGTTTGGGGCACCCTGGTCCAGTGGAAGGTGTCTCTGCCCATGGCAGGGTGTCTGAACCAGATAATTGTGAAAATCCCTTCCAACCCAAGCCATTCTATTAATATTTAATAATACTTTTTTTTTTTTCAGACTGCTGCTATTCGTGGCAATATCAAGAGGTAAAAATTCCTCTATTGCTGCGGAGGAGTATTTATAGAAATAAGCTCCATACCAGCTCCCTGCTCGCTGCCATGTTTTAAAGGAGGTGTGAGAGCTGCGAATGCATCCTTCAGGGTTTCAGGAAAGCATTGATGTTTCGGTGTGCTGAGCCACAACACCTCAGTGTATGCTAGGATTTAGTAACATCCCCTAGAGATAAGTCAGAGTTCCCAAGAAATCCCAGACGGAAACCAAAACCAGTGTGCAGACAGGAGAAATGGTGATGGCCATCGTAGGTCTAACAATTTACCTTAATTCTCCCGAGACAAGGGTAGTGAGGTGGCTTGGTGGCTTTTCTTCTTCCCACTCCTTTTAGCTCAGCATATTCCTGGGGGACTGTAGGACAGGAAAACTGCTGTGTTCCACAAGGCATTTCCACACAGGGCTCTCTTATCCCGCTCTAATTATGCTCAGTGTGGTAGCTACTGCTGTTAAGGACATGCTGCACTCATGGAATAAAAAATTGCTAGAATTTAGCTTTTAATTTATTTGTCCTCCCGTTTGGAGAGAACACTTAATGTGATTTTGTGCAATAAAACCAACTATGTGAGCATCCACAGAGGTGATTTTCTAAGTTTAAGATTTCCTTTGAATTTATTCTTATCTCAAATAGATTGGATTACTATAGGCTGTGTCAGCGTGAGTCACTTGTAAGTGCCTGTTAATCCAATAAATCTGAGCGGTTTCTTATGGAAATACTATTTTCTGATTTCTATTTATATGATGGTCCTGGCCTTGTTGAATCCGCACTGACTTCACTGAAAATATCTCTTTGGAAAAAAAATTATATAATTTCAAATGCTAATGGAAATTGCAGTGAAGCAGTAAAATGAAAAATAGCCTCAAGTAATTAATAAATGGTTTAGAAGTTCTTTGTGTCACCTTTATTAGGTATTTTGTAGCAATACTGCCTGAGACTAAAAAGAATCATTAGAGGGGGTTGTTTTGTTGTGTTTGGTTTTTTTTGGTTTTTTCCCAGTTAATAATGCTGTTCTACCCTCCATATTATGTTTTTACATTACCCTGCAAGTCTTTTTCCTTCAGTTGTTGCCACCGCCCTACTCAAGGGTGTTGGTGGTTCCATCACTTTGGGCATTAATTTCCCACCCATAACATACTCAACTACTGAAAACTAAATACTTAAATAGAAAAAAGTAGCTGTTTTAAAATAACTTCAGCCTTTTTTTGTTTTGCTTGTGCAGCAACTGGTATTCAGTGGTAGCAGAAGGCAAAAGCTTTGCTATGGTTTGGAATTTTTGCCTGAAATAAGAAGGAAAAAAATAAGCATAAGAAATGTTTTTCCAGCCTGAGATCAGTGTGCTTCTGTACCAGAGAAGGAGGGGTCTAAACTCTCCTAAAATCTGGCTGGTAAAACTGGTCCTCTTTCGAGCTAGAAAGTGCAGAATATAACAATTTGTACTATGCATTGGGAATTTCTAGCGCTGAGGTGGGGGAAAAAAATGCATTTACTGGAAATAGTTTGACAAAATTCAGTGTTTGTAACACGTGCAACAGCGCTGCTACTGTAAGGCACCACAATTTTCATAATCTTAGATTTGCTCGTATGTACCAAGTTTCCAAATATCTTCCTCCTCTCTGTCTCCGCCGTTGGATTTTCTCGTGCATGGATGGCTATGAGGGATGGGATGCTGAAAATCCCTGGATTTTTTGACGTGTTAAGACAGACTTCTGTGGATGTTCTCTGCCTGCTTGATGACACATGGGATGTTTATTGAGCCTGTGCGGTGAAATGCTGCCGAGGGAATTGGATCCGTGGTGGGGGAGATGAGAAATTTTAATCCCTAACGGTGGCATTTTGCAGAGGCAGCTCAGGACTGTGAGGCTGAGAGTTTGGATCTGTTAGTGGTAGTAGTTTGTTGGTAGCTACTCCAGATCGTGATTTATTGGGATTTCAGCTAATTTTGCCAGCTAAAGGTCCTGTTCCAGTGGAAGGTGTCCCTGCCTATGGTAGGGGTAAGAAAGAGGATCTTGAAGGTCCTTTCCAACCCAATCCATTTGATAATTCTGTGATCTCTTAATCTCTGTAATTTTTTAACAATTACAGAGGATACACAGAGACTTGAAGGTTAACAGTGCCTAGAACAAAAACACAAGAGGAAAGGGAAAAGAAAGCTGTGCGTCATGTTGCTATATTAAATTTGATTAATTTGAAAAGTAGATACAAGGATACAATTTAAAATCAATGTAAAAGCTTTCTAGAGTCAGGGAATGGTTTAGGTTGGAAAAGACCTTAAATCCATCCAGTTCCACCCCCTGCTATGGGCAGGGTCACCTTCTACAATCCCAGGTTGCCCCAAGCCCTGTCCAACCTGACCTTGAGCATTTCCAGAGATCCAGGGGCAGCCACAGCTTCTCTGAACAACAATTAGATAGGACTTACCTAAAAATCTAAGGTACAGAAAGATGGATAACCAGCATTAATAAGGAACATGGAAAAATCTTGTAAATACATTGGAAGTTGGAGGAAGTCAAGGGAAAATGCAGATCTCCTTAGCAGATTGAGGACAGTGAATCAGAGATACCACACTGAATACACTGCTGAGCGTAACTGTGTTTAATCATGGGTCGTGTGAAGGAACCAAAATCCCTTTGGATTTGCTGTGGGAATAATTTTGATAATTAACAGGTCTCATTTGAAAACAGCGTATTGTGATTTTTCCCATCTGAGACTGGTGCAGACTCTGGCATTTTACTGGGAAACAGGTGTGGGCAGTGTGTGTGGGCAGGCTGACTGAGAGGCTTGGGTGCCAAATTTTTCAAAACACTGATAGTTTAGAAATAAAAAATTTACAAGTTTTTAAATAAGTATATTTATTGCAGTGGATTGGACCACTTTAGGTAGGGCCAAATTGCTGTATCTGACCCAAAGGGACTGTGTAGAAAAAAGAGCAGTGTATGGAGAGATATGAAGTGTAAAGTTGTGGTCTGAAAAAAACTTGCTATTTCCTAGATAAATCTGGTTTCTAAACCCAATTTTTATTTCATATAAAAGTTAAAATTACGTTTTCTTTTCTAGTATAAGCACTAACCTGTTTGAAGAAAACAGTTCTAAACTAGGAAAGGGAGAGCATGGATGGTTTTGGTACTGAGGCACAGAAACATTTTTTCAAATTTGTTTGTGGGCAGCAATGTGGCACAAATTGCCAACAGGTGGGCTTGAAAGTGCTGTTCCCTCCCAAAGACATACAGTAACCATCAAACCCAAAGAAAGGATTATTTTTTTGGGTGGTTTATGACCTTGTTGCACTCCCACAAAGGTATTGAGTGGCGAGAGAGGACTCTCACCCCGGGTGCATGGATAAGGTGAGCTGAGTTCACCCTGTGGGTTTGCTGATTGGAGTTGTTTGGGTTGGGAAGGACCTTTAAGATCACTTAAATCCAGCCATCAGCTTTACCATCACCCATGTCCTCAAGTGCTGTATCCATATGATTTTTGGCCACTTCAGGGATGGTGTCTCCACCACTGCCTTGGGCAGCTGTGCCAGTGCTTGGCCACCCTTTCCATGAGCAAATTCTAATACCTAACCTAAACCTCCTCTGGTACAACTTGAGGCTATTTCCTAGGATGAAATAGGACATTTTAACAACAATAGCAACAACAAAATTACGGTCCATTCCATAGCCTTTTTGCAAAGCTGGTGTTCCCTAAGTGCTGCATACTCAAATGGAATTATATATTCCTTTGTAAGAGCAGGAGATGCAATTTCTGTGCCATTTGATGGGATAGGTTTGGTCCTGACTGTTTATCAACATTGAGGGCACTGCAGAGAGGGAAGTGGGGAAGAAAAAAACCAAAAAGTAGTAGCAGAAGATGTTTTGGCAGTTAAGTACTTCTCTTGTAGAAGAATTGTTTCCAGGACAACAAGGTTGATGGAGTGAGTTACAAAGTGAGAGTGTTTTCTTTCATCTTCAACTTGTTAATCAGTGAGGTAGGAAAACTTTGCTTTGTACGTGAGTTGTGTTACATTTATCAGTTATTTTTAGTCTGCACTGAATTGTCCTTGTGGCTCTTTATAGCTATTTTGGAGGTACCTGGCATGCAAGAAACAATGGTTTTTTTTAAGGTCACATGGTATTTTAAAAAATAACAATCTGGACTATTAACAGCTCTTTCTGGTATTATTTTTTGTGTGTGTGTTTGTTTCTCAGAGAAAAAAAAAAACAGCTTTGTGCTTTAAGTTCCAAGCTCATCTCACTGGTGGGATGTGAGTTTCTTTCACTGTTTGCACAGAATTTTTCCTCTGTTGGTATAATACATATTTCTCTTGTATATACTAATGATATACTGTCATGCAAATGAATTTGGAATAAATTAAAGTATTAATTTTCTCCTAGAGTATATTCAGCTGTAGGATTCCATTGTGAGATCTATTTTCAACTAGAGTTTGGAACTTGGAATAAAGTGGCACTGAATTAAATGTAGTTGCCAATTTTAAAGGGGCACAGCTCGCATAAAATCACACCCATCTCCAAAATATGTTGATCTATTTAAAATCTGGAGGAGTATGATGAAATCTGCACTTGTGTGGTTTTCCTTTGTATATTTGATTGAATTCTGAGTTTAATCTTTTTCTTGATTGTTTTTTTTCCTGCACAACACGTTTTGAGAAAGAAATGCCATTTTTTAAAAAAACACAAATACTGGCTGTGCATTTTAGAGGCAGAAATAACAAAAATAGTGTCCAGGTCATTAGTGAAAAACACACTTCATAAAGCTCTATTGTTCTGCTAAATTAAATAGCTTGAAGTTTAACTGTGCCCCTTATAGAGGAGTTTGATGATTTCATACCCCCTAATGATACATGTATTTATTTCATATTGAGATTTTAGAATTTAGTATTAAGAAAACACTTCTTGTGCATAGTTGTCTGATGAATTAATGAGATACTTGGCTTCCTTCTGAATGTGCTGGGGTTCTGCTGGTGCTGAAGGTCGGATGCTGTGTGTTAAGATCTGGGTGATCACTTGTGAAAATTAAGTTTTATTCTGTGGTTATGTTTTTCTGTCCAATATATCCAATTCCATGATCCTTTATTGATTTGGGAGAATGACATGGCGTGAAAAGTGCCATACTCAGGTGACTCTGGTGATCACTGAGCTGTTTCTGTATCCTGGTGCTTTCTAACTTGTTGGAAAGGGAAGGGGAGCAGTTTAACAAATCCACGCTGGCATTTACTCGTTGCTTTGTTATCCATTCCTGGCTGCAAACCATAGCCAGAGTCAGGATTCTTTCTGACTTGAGTCCTCCTCTTTCCATCTCTTCTTTTTTTAAATACTTTCTTTTTTCCCCCCATTTTCTTGCAAATTACCATATTCAGCAGAGCAAGAGCAACACCGACCTTGAGCAATGGGATGTCTCTGTGCTTCATTTTCCACTCTGTCCCCTGTTGTTCAGTTATTCCATTATCTGGAGCATTCCAGTTCTTCATGGAGGTTTAGGAAGTTCTTCCAGGTCGCTACTTAGCCTAGTAAGGGAATGAGGAATTTTTTTGCTACTTCTGCTGGAAGTTTATAATTCTGTGGTCAAGTAGAGAATGTAGCATCAGAGCATTCTTTTTCAGGACAATAACTCTAATTCGTAGATTTTTCTGTTTGTTTTTTTGGTTGCTTGCTTTTCTTCTGCTTCAGTTCCCAGGAAGGTATGGATATATTTTCTCTGTTTCTACGGATTTGAATCCAAAGCACAGAGCAGGACCGAGGGCCAACCCTTTCAATATTCAGTGTCTTAGGGTGCCTGGAACTCAGGGGTACCAGGTCTGACCCCAAACCCAAGGGCAAGTCATCAGCTCTGAATGAGGTGCTGGAGGCCAACAAGGAGCAATCACACATCTAACAAGACACTACAAAGACACCTTTAGCATTTAGATCCCTTTTTAAAATGTTTATTCACTTTCTCTGTGGCTACGAGGAATTTCTTCAGTCAGCTCTGCACTAGGTTTTGGAATTTATTTCTAGTTATTCAGGGTTATGCTCAGATCACCAGGAAGTCTCCAAGGTTCATCTCGATAGAGCAGTTTCATGGAACAGGAATACTCTGGCAGTCAAAATCAGAGAAACAGACAGGAAGGATGGAAATATTTCATAGTGTTGACTAAAAGCAAGCAGTAAGCTTGAGGCACTACTTAACAATGTCATGAGAAACGGTGGTTTGAGCAAATACTTTTTTTTAACAGAGTTTGTTTTCTTTGTTGTGTTGCAGCAAAAGAAATGGTGGCTGAGTTGCACAAGTGAACCACGACGACGCAAAATGTAAGTCAAAGAGGAATGCCCATTTTCTTATTTTATAAGACTATTGGTGAGCTGTTCCACAAGACATCCATTTAATTAAAAAGGCCATTAGTTTTCCTTGTTTCCTGGACTGTGAGTGCAGTTTGTAGAACTGTCTGAGTTCCATGGTTTGGAGCCACGTGGCTCAATGTGAATGACACGAGGTGGCTTTTTTTTCTTGTTTCATCATCTCTGTGTTAAGGCACAAAGGAGTTCAAGGTTGAGTTCAAGGTCTTAATTACTGCTGTTGTAGCTGTGGTGGTCCAGGGATGAGAAACGGAGAGTTTTGAAGGCAAGAAGGGCTGGAAAAGGATTTTGAGCTCCAAAACTTGTTAGTATTCTCTGTAATATCAGCTGGTGTAAGAAAACCTTGGACCTTACTTTAGAGCTGCTGTATTTTGGCTGAGTATTTTGGAATATATTTAAAACATTTACTTGAGTACTGTGAGTGTTTATGGTTTGATGGGGCTTGGAGCAACCTGGTCTAGTAGAAGGTTTAGCACAAGAGTTTTTCCATTTTGTTCAAGAGAGCAGTGTGGTTTTCAGTGGTATTTTGCATAGCAAACCTTACACACCATCTTTCTGATTCACTTGTAGTAGCCAATGGCAAATTTTGAAGAGATGCTTTCAACTGCCTTGAACAGAGCATGTTGTTTGTGGGGTGTTTTAGGTATAATTTTTATTTTTACTTACATGAATGCCATTTTAATTTATACCTGTGTCTCTCGTTTTAATTTTTTCTGTGGGAAAAGTTTCAAGTAACTCCGCAGAGTTGCTTTTCATAGACACTCAATATTTAAAAAAAAAAAAAAAGTGGTGGAACATGTGTCAGGCATCTGCAATTCCTTCAGCATCATGTTTTCCACAATGATTTAATAGCTATTGAGTCTCCTCAAATATCTTTGTCTCCAAGACCTATTTTATGGTAATAAATCATCTTGGCTGTAAAATTCTTGAAATAATTCAGTAGGACAATCGTTTCCTTAGCACATTCCCTGAGAGATCATAGATAGAAATGGAAAAGTCCTTACCCGGGTCAGCTTTTTTCCTGCAATACATGTGGTCAGTGCTGGAAGTGATAACAAAGTCGCCAACATTTTTTCTGGTGAACTGAAGTTTTCCAGTGCTCCCCGTTCATCTCTTGCTAATTTACAGTGAGTTTTCTGTTAGAGGTACTAAATTACACTGAGAAATGCCGAGCCAGATACAGAATGAAAGATTTGTCATGGTGTGATGCAACTTTTTGTTTTAATAACCGTCTGTCTCAAAATTCATACAAAAATACTGATGAAATTGCCAAAGACTTCTTTAATTTCCTCATCCATTTGCACATGAGAGAGGGGATGGTGCAGTCCTTGGGGTAGAGGTTATTTAATAAATTGTCAGGCACGTGAGAATGGTTGTGACACCTGATGTGTCAATCTCTGGAGGGTGGTCACGGGTTGTGGAACCCCTCGTGGCTTTCTGACCCCTGGAAAAGGCTGCCTGAATTGGGCATTGCTTACTGGGAGCAGGCAAGAAAGGAATTCAGCCAAGAGGAGGAGGAGGAGGAGGAGCCAGTGAGGAGTTCTGTGTATTAGGTGGTTCACCTGAAACATCACGCGTGCAAAGAAGAAGATGTGGTTTTGTTCAAAACTCTGCACATGCGGAGTTCCAGGTGAAAAACCAGGTTTTAGAGAGGGATTCGAGGAGAGATGGCATCCCTTGATCATAAAGTTGGTGTGTGTGAATTACTGCTGTTTTCTTTCTGTGTCGCTTTCCAAGTCGAACATCAGATATGGTTGTGACCTCTGTGGTTGCCCAGAGAAGCTGTGGCTGTCCCGTTCTGGAAGTGTCCAGGAACAGGCTGGATGGGGTTTGGAGCAACCTGGGATAGGGGAGGGTGTCCCTGCCCATGGCAGGGGGTGGCACTGTATGATACTTAAAGTCTCTTCAAACCCACTCCTTTCTATGACATTGGAATCATCCTTTAAGCTCTTCCATGCTGAGGGAAGCAGTAAGTTCTCGGGTTAGTTCTTTCGGGGGTATTTCTTTAAAATAATCAGGCTTTGTGATCTGGGATTCTTGATTCTATTTCCTACATCTGAGCAGGAAGTAAAGCTTTGCAGTTACCCCAAGGTTTAGAGCAGATTAATGTATTAAATCAGATTAAATCTCTTACATTTGTTTTGGAAAAGGGAACCTTGTATTCCTACAGGCCTCACCTGCCAAACAGAGACATTTCCATTTTAACTGTGCATTTCAATGAGGTGCTTTTATTGCAAGGCGCAAACCTTAGTTTTTTCAATGATGTCCTTTGAAATTATCCAAAATAACTTCCGTTACAGTCACAGTGGAGAACAACCTCTGCACTTAGAGATGGACTCCAAAATCCATCCGCCCTGTAGGATCTTGGCCAGAATACATTGTGACATGGATTACATGTTACATGGCAGTGTAGTCATTCCAGCTCACGTCTTACAGAAAAAACAGTTGTGCCATGCACACAGACATACTTAGGGTTGGTAGAAGTATTTTCTGTCATAGCCCTGTTTAAATTGTTGGTTGGTTGGTTGGTTGGACTGATCTTCAAAAGGACCAGATGATAAGAAGCTCTTCGCTGGCTGAGGAAGAGTTCTGCTAACTCATGTCCCTTCCACAAAGTGGCTTTGTTAGCTGTGTTTGTCACGTGCACCTGTGAAGTGAGGGCACCAGGGCTGCTTCAGATCTCAGACGCAACAATAAATATTAATATTTTTACTCTTTAGCAGTGAAAGCCCAGTGTCTGACCTCAGGAGGAGCTCACTGCTGGCTCATCTCTGAGCAAGTGTCTTGGAGCATATTGCCCTTCACTCGGAGTGACAGGGAGGGTTTGATCAGAAAAGTACAGGCACCAAGGGTGAAGAAAGCCATATTCCTCTTCAGGTGTCCCTTTTCTTCTGAGAAGGTCCACAGGCATGGATGGCATAAAAGGAGACAAACTCCAGAGAGGTCAGCATTGTTGGAAGTGTGGGGAGTAGCCATTCACACAGGCAGTGAGTATTCAAAGAGAAACTCTCCATTTGACAAGTGCTGTCTTCTAGATGGCTAAGAAACATAAAAACACAACTTGGTTTTAAAAAAGGGCTTTTAATTTGTGTCAGATGTGAAAGTACCTGTAAGTTTAACGTGTGGTCTGCAAGAAGTGAGGAGCTTGCTAAGATGAGTTCTTAGATTTCATTTTTGTGCCTTGTCTCTGTGGTGAGGTGACTTCACAAAGAAAACTCTGGCACCACCACGAACACAGAGAACCTTTTATATGTCTTTTGTAGGAGCAGTCCTTGTGCTGCAGGAGCTGTGTGCTGGAGTGACCTGTGTTACTCATTGCACTTCATGGGGCTAAAGGATGGCTTGTCACTGTTTTGGGTAATTGCCTCATTTCTGCCTGCAGCGAAGTGGATCTGCATCTGAGCAGATAATACATAAAATACATTCTACATTATATTAATGCAGGAAATAGAAGCATCTTAAATATATATATTTAGTAGGATCTTAGCAATTTTAATTTTCATAGTTTCTAAGCAATGTTTTCTCTTGTCGTAAGATGAAGGAGTGCTAGTTCAAATCTCTATTCAGTGTACCCATATGAAAAAGACCTTGCCTTTAGATAAAAATTTAGGACTGTGGGTTTTTTCCTGTTTTCTTGGTTCTGAAATACTAAATCCTTTTATATTATATGTGTACAGAGGAGGTGAGATACCACATCAGGGGAAAAAAAAATCTATGCAGCCCAGAATTAACACTTAAATCTATGTGGAAAACCTTGTTGGAATGCAAAATGGATTTAGGTTTTTAAAATGAAAGAATGGTAGGACACAGAGATGGAGCCTGGAGATCTGTGTGTTGTTTATGCTTCTCATCTGTCGCATAGGCTTGGACAAGCTGCTTTGCATTTTCCCGCTTCATTTCTTCTGTTAGAGATCAGTGTATTTTACTTGATATTGGTAAAGCCCTTCAAAATCTTGAATTAGTATTATCATGGACTTCTCTAAGCTTACTTAAAATCCATTTCCTCCTCACTCATGCCTTCCTAAATACAAGAATAAATAGAATTTTCTTTTCCCCCAAATGCTATGGATTGACTGATACTCTGCAGCTGCTCAAGGCAGGATTTAACTGGTCTTTTCTGCTGTCTGAGCATCCACTGAGCAACTCCAAATCAAGAGTCCTGTTGGGTACACTGTGTCTCTAATTCTCTTAGGGACATGATCTGCCAAGAGGTGATCCCTTCTTCATTTTCATCAGCAGCCTGGAGTTTCCAAACCTCCTGGTGTAACAGACCTTCACAGGCTGATCTCGCACAGAAATCAGCCAGAGCCTGGAGCATTTTGAGTGGGTAGCTGAGCTAGGTGATGCTGGAAAGTCACTTTGTATGCCCCAAAAGCACTGCCAGGGTATCAATGTTCTCTGCAGCATCCTCGGCTGTGTGGCACAGCGCTTCAGCACCTGAACACCTCCTGGCCCTTGCCAGTGCAGGATTGATGTTCCTGTGCCAAAGAGGGGCACAGCGAGTGTGAAACTCAGCACAGGGAGACTTTCCTGTCCTCAGGTGCTGCTGCAAATACGTGAGGTGAATTCAAGCAGCAATTAGAGGGTGTGGATGCAGTGGTTAACCAGGAAAACGCATTGATCCTGCTCAGCCAAGTATTGCAGAAATTCAGTTTCTAGAGTTAAATCAGTGCTGTTAGAAGAAACCCCTCTCCAGTGAAACATCCGTGCCCAGAAGCAGCTGCCACACTGCTGGGCAGCTCTGCATTCTCCATTAAAACGTTACCAGCGTCCTGGCAAGGATCCCACGTGTGGAGCTGAGGAAGTGGATGGTATAAAAACAGAACTCTTTGGGCTTTTTGTTCTGCCTCGATCCGTCGGCCTTGCTGCGACTGTGCTGTGACAGAGCATCTGCATTCGGCGTCTGGAGACACGGAGAGTGAACTCCTGAAGGATGGCTGCTCATCCCTGTGCTTCCGTTCAGGGGTGTGAAAAGCCCTGCAGGCTGTACACAAGCGAGCTGTAATTTATTTTAATTAAATACGATAGCTGCATGCGCGCTGCAGAAGGGATAAGACAGGGATTCCCCACCTCTGATTTATCGTCTTGCTGTTTGGATTTCTTTGCCATTGTCTTCCCACTCACAGATTTATGCAGGGATGTCTCATCCTCTCCCTCCTGTGCTGTTAGCAGTGGCATCTGTCTTTCAAAATACAGCAATTTTTCTTAATTTTTTCTGTTGTTGAGAAGCCATTCTTGCTGTGCATAGCAGAGCTATCCCTGCCTTCCTGACACACACACACCTGTGCAATATTGATTTTCATCAGAGAGCTACAGGAAGCAAAATCCCCATCCCCTGGAAGTCTTCTCGTAGCTGGTTTTTATATTTTGAATTAGGGAGCTGGGAGTACCCACCCTGGGGCTGGCAGGCAGCCTGGCAGGAAGCTGGACAGACTGTCCTGCCGGTCAATCTCGTTGCCTTTTATAGAGCTTTTTTGGTGAAATCAGCACATTTTCACGCAATCGGTGCTTTGCAGCGCCGAATTGTTGTGTTTGGGAGGTTTTTGGGCGGCTCTGGTTTTAGACTGCAAGCTTGTGACTTTGGGAAACGGTTGACTAATTTTAATAATTACTAGAGATGATTTTGTGAGAAGAGAGGAGGTGTTTCTAGGGAAGAAAATCCTCTTGGAAGGATTCTTTAGGTGGTGTGAGGGATTGCCTGATGCGTGGCACTGTTCAGGCAGGTGAGTTGGCTGCCAGGGACCTTACATTCCCCATCTTGCATAACAGCTCTTTCTGAGCAAATTGCTGCCCAGTGTTTTTCCTTGGAATGGCTTGCCTGGGGGAAATCCAAACCAATTAGGGCCTGGATCTCCCTCCCACCTCTTTTGGTAGGGCAGAGTTAGAGCAGTCGGTAGGGAGGCACAGCCTGGGAGATGCAGCAGAAGCCTTTGGGTGTGGAGGACAGTGTGTGTGGCTGCTCTCCATGTGCCTGGTGCTCTGTCAGGAGTCGTGGAACTCTGACCTTTGGGTTGTGGAAATGCTGAGAGGGAGCCAACTTGCATTTCCAAGGTACAGTACTGATATTGAATGATGTTGGCATTTTCTGGATGTGTAAAACCCCTCAAACTCACTGGCACAGCAGAACCATCCGTCCAGCACTTGAGACAGATCAGGCTGATCTTGAGTGTAGTTTCTCTCTTAGTTCTCTTCAACAAATGAATCTGCCTCCTTGGAAGCATTTTGAGGCTCTGAGTTTACAGTTGATCACAAATTAGCAGTTCCCTGGAAATAATGTCAAGTAAAAACAGTCTTTGCTTAGATTGTTGCTGCTTTCAGAGTAAACATGAATGTGACCTGGATTCTCAGAAGCAGCTCGTGTTGTTGTGGACTTTGAGTATTCCTTAGAATGGATCTGGTGTTTACACAGACACATAAACAATCATCTGGATAATTTTGCTGAGCCACTCTTAAATGGAGTGCCATCCACTGGGGAAGGATATATTTGGAAGGGCAAAAAGACTTGGGATGTTTGGGTTTTGTCATCAGCTGTTGGAGCTCCAATATTTGCACAGTCACTGTGTGAAAACTGAGAGTGTAAATCCCATTGGAGGAGAACTCAGATGATAACCCAGATACCAGTAAAAAAATAAATAGGAAAGCTCTCCTGTTGTGTAATTAGTCTGAATAGGTTTGGTGGTTCTTGTGTACATGGAGTGTAACTTCACGGCATCCCATCCAGATACACAATAGATAAGTAGTTCCTCAGAAATCAAAGGAGATTTAATCTTATAAAACTTTCATAATAGGGAAGTTTGGCCTTTGTATCCAGAGACTAAGCTGGTTAAGCAAACATCCAATATTGACTTGATTTCTTAGTCTGGCTTTGGGTGTGAAACTTATCTCTACCAAAATGAAACATGCCTCTTTAAAAAAAAACATATTTAGCTTCTTCCTCAAAAAAGTGTGTGTGCCGTGAGCTCCTGCCTTAGCAAAAGGTGACTCTTTTAACTTCCTTTGTGCTCTTTTCTCCCTGTGCTCTGCTCCAGTGCTCAAGGTGTACAGGGAAACTGAGGTCTCATAACGTGGCTGTTGTTAATAAAACTACACTGAGATTAAGGAGTTCAGAGCCTGCAGGAGTAAACTTTGCAAACTGGTTTTTTCCATACCCAAGAAGCGTGAGTCAGATTTTGCTAAATGACTCAAACCTGTCCTCTGGTTTGTTTGAAGGCACCCTAATGGCTGTATAAATTACACCAGTATTATCGCTGTGCACAGAAATGGCTTCTGGAGCTAATTAATTTGCAGTGTCCCTGTGAGTGCCAATGGGGACAGGCTGGGCAGAGGTGATGGGGCAGTGTGGCAGCTCGGGTTTGCCTGGGAAGGGCAGGGAATCCTCCTGCAGTGTGGAGTGGGACACAGGTTCCCTTTAGCTCATGCTCCCGTGGGCATCATCCAGGGCCTGAGAGATGGTTAATGTGTGTGTGCTCATCCTGGGGGATGCTGCTCGGCTGTGCCTTGCTCCTGACAGGATACCAGGATGGGCATTGTCCCTGGGACTGAAAAGAGCTGTGGCAAAACCCTCTTCGGCTCATCCCTTGAGAGGGATGCCCTTGTTGGGCTTCCACACACCACTCTCACAACAAGAGCAGTGTTCTCCCAACGCCTCCCTGGAAATAAATCCCTCTCCCTATTCTTTGCGTTCCTGATGCCAACATTCCTGTGCATAAATCCATCCTCCCAGGTCAAGTGTCTGGAGCTGCCACCCTTCACCAGGATGTGACTCCCGCATGGTTTGCTGCCTGTGTCATACAGGAACCCTCCCTTTCCTCAGAAGGAACTGCATGGCCATTAAACCTCGAGACACAGGCACCTTCCAAGTCCCCATTTCTTCTCCTCTGTTCCCGTGTTTACCCTCCCTCTGAGAAATCTCTCTTTGGATTGTGACTTTTTGGCCAGGAAATGAATTTGATGGCTCCATTCTCAAGCGTCGGTCTTTGCCTGGCTGCAGTCAACATCCTAATATTGTGCTCCTAAAAGTGACTAATCCCTCCTGTGTTGAATGAACTGGTAGACAGGCATGCGCTTATTTCCCCTATTGCTGTGTGTAATCCACCTAGAAGGAATTTTTAAAATTTTTCTGCAGTTTTTTGGTGGGGACCCAGAGGAAATGAGTGATGGAATTCAAATGGAGCAGTTGAAAGATTTCTGCCTCACTTACTTGTGGGACAAAGATGGGTTGGCAGCATCAGATATGTGATATGCACAATCCCTTGTAGGTCCCTGGCTGCTTTTAATTCTTCTTGTAACTCAAACCAGCTCTGAGTTGTCTTCACTCTCAATGAAGAACGTCATGTTTTTGAAATTTATTGGGTTTAGATCATTCAGATATTCATTATCTTTTCTAAAAGGTTTTGATTTATAAGATGATGATTGTAGAAGAGTGGAATTCAGGATTCCGGCAGCAATCCTGTCACTTTTTTTTGGTTTTCTTTTTCTCTAGTTTAATTCTGGCAAAGTTTTGTGAAACACACAGTGTTTAAAAGGTGTTCTATACTCTTTTTACTCCTTTTCTGTCGAGTTCCTCACTTGTTCCGTCTCTGGGAGTATGTACCTCCATTACCCTCCTTCAATCTCCAGTCTGCCAGTAATTTCTGAGTTAATTAGCAAGAAGCTGAGAGCAACAGGTTTGAGTTTTTTTCATGCTAAGATTTCTTTCAGGGAAACTCTGTGTTCCACTTGGAGAAAGTATCTTTTGCCTGAGGGAATTCAGAAGCCTGCTTCGCTGTCATGCTGACCTGCAAAGCTGTTTCTCTCTCTGATGTTCATGTAAATTTTTATTTCTAAGGAATTTAACAAGATTCACCATCAGCAGTTGCCTCTCTGACAGCTGCTCAAGAATGTAGTTTGAAGTAAGCCTGCAATTTTTTGGCACCTGTAGCTGAGTAAGATAAACCCAATCCTGGTCCACACCAGTTATCTAACACTGTTGTAGGGGTGCAGAATCTCCCAGAAGGTGTTTTATGTACAGGAAAATACAGGAATGCTGTATCCTGTTCACTGCAGATGGTTAGAGATGCTGGAGTGACTCCAAAGAAGACAGGTTTATAATCAGCACTCACTTTTATTCAGGATTTCTCAAACAGAACCACTTTCTGGACAGTGATAAACAGTTGCTTGAAAAAAATCCCTTTTTTATCTTGTTTGGAATCTTTCTTGGAGTTGCTGCCCCCCACGCTGGAGACAGGTCTGGGTGTTTTGATGTACAGAAAAATACCTGAGGTTCTGGTGTTTTAAGGACTATCAAAAAACACTTCACGGAGTGCCAGTTTTATTTTCAACCACATACATTATTGCACAGCTCTTTACATGAAGCATGTGCTGTGTCTCTTGAGACAGCACAGAGAAATCTGTCTTCATTGAATCTGTGTGTCATTTTTAAACATAGCAATAAAATGACATTGTACTGAAACACTGGACTGTATCACAAACCCCATGTATGAAATCCACCCAGTTGATTCATATTTTGTTGCTCCAGTGTGTGAAATAGAATTGAGGTTTCTGACCCCTAAGAAAATGAATTGCCATTATGGTTTTGTTGTCTGCACACATAAAGTCTGTGTTTCACCAAGTGTTTGTCAAAAGGGAACAGAGTCCTTCAGTATTTAAAAGAGGGCATCACATTAAAACTGAGCTTGTACCACAGAGTCTTTTTTTCTCTCGCCTCTTTTCCATTTTTGGGTCAGATGATTCAGGTTTTCCTCAGTGTTTTTAACCTTTTGCCATCTGAGTGAGCTGCTCAGGGGACAGCAGAGCTGTGAGGCCATCACTGAAAAAAATGCCTCTGCTGGGAGAGCTCCGTTTCAGTGTCTCACAATGTTTGCTTTTAGTTCTTAGCCCTTTGTTACTCTCCGTTTTTCCTCAGCACTCAGGTGACATCCTGGTGAACATTCTTCTTTACTTTCTCTTTCACCTCTAACACTTTCCCCTTCTAGTGTAGAAATCCATGTGTGAGATAGAGAGGAAAAAGGGGTTTGTAGCTCATATAATTTACCAGCTTTTCGTGGAAATGCAGACTTAATTGCTGGCAACAGAGCAAAAACCCAGACTATTACTGTTTCTTATCGTCACTTGAAAAAATTTTCATACCTTGCTGGATGTTACATCATAAAATCATCCTCCTATTTGGTTCCCCAAATAATAAGTGAGTGAACGCTTTAACTTCCTTTCTGAAATGCAAGAGAGAATTTCCAGTGCACTTGTGGGCTGTCCTGCCTTTTAATATTGTGAAATAGATTTTAAGACATCCGTAGGGGTGTGTAGTTCATGTGGTTCTTGTGCAGTACAGAAATTCTTCACTGAGCAGACCTGAAGCAAATCGTGTTTGAAAAGCAGAGGCTAAATTCTGATTTTAAAATGGCTTTATGTCCTCGCAGAGACCAAGTATTTTATCTTGTTTTGAGCAGCATAAATCTGTCAAAGGCAAAGGAGTTAGAACAGACCCACATCACTGTAAGTGAGAGCTGAATTTGGTCCTTCTTGTTCAGTGCTTTTTAGTCATGTGATAATCTTTCCATAAATCATGTACTTGAAAGGTTTTCTTACTTCCTGCTTTTACCAATCAGATCATGCAAAAGGCAGATGAGCCCAGCTTCTGGTTTATTAAACGTCAGCAGAACACCCCCTCTAAATCCCCTTTGGTCACACCAGCCCTGTTCTCCCCCCATTTGAAAAGAAGACAGCAAGAATGATAAACTTTGACTAATAAAGCGGAGTTTTTTGGTCCCCCCCCCTTTCTTATTCTGACCTGTACTTTGCTTTCGTTATAAAGCGAACATAGAATTACCCTGTGGGAGTGGTGAAACTGCAGCAGAGAAACAAAAACTATTTGGATTCATCTGAAAGCTGTTCATTCGCTTGCTCCTCTTTTTATTAACGGCTCGAAGCGTGCAGCCTGTCTTGTTCTGACTACATGTCTGTCAGCAAGAGCAGAGGTAATTCTTCGTGTGTCTCTTTCCTTTAAATAGTGCTTTAATTTTACCAGGAAAGTTATTTATATCTTTATGATTATCTGTTATTTTAACAGCTTTAAATATGTGCATACAGCTGCCTGATGGGCATACTCTGTCGATCCGAGCGAGCTCCTTTTCCAGGAACTTTTATTTCTTTTTCGGGTAGAGAAATGGAGGGATCAGATTCAGATCCGTGTTTTACAGGTGGAAATCCCAGCTCTCTCCACTGGAGGTTGCAAAGCAGCTTCCAGCAGATACCAGCAGCCAAAATTTAGTCTATCATGGGTTTTTGTTTTAATCATCCATGTCTACCACGATGAACATCTCTCTGTGCCGTCGATGTTGCCAACTTTCTTGTTAGGGGAAGGTACATTACTGTAAACTGATGAGCAAGTTCTTGTTGCTGTAGCTCTGGCGGGGTAGGATATTTTTAGAAAGTAATTTCAGAAGTGTAGAACTTCCTGATACTTTTCTGTTAATTCGCTTCGGACTGAAAACGCGGGATTGGCACCGTTTAAATTCCGAGAGGATCGCTCTCCCAAGGCAGGGAAGTGTTCCTGGTCCCTGGCTGTGAGTGCAGGTTGTTAGAGTTATGAGACCAGAGGTATGTTAACGACCAAAGAAAAGTTTGGTTTGGCTGGTGGCTGAAGCAGCACTGGCAAAAAAGCCTCTTAAATATCGCCGAGTAATTTCGTGCTCCTTAATGCCTTTGCGAGGTTTTTGCATGGGGGAAGGAAGGAAGGACAAACGGAAATCCTTTCGATCTTGCTAATGCTACCTTAGATAGCCACTTCTGGAGCTATTCCAGGAATCTTACTGGGTGTATTTCTGTGTTCTTCACATGAAGCATTTCCCGGAGCGTTAATCCTGGAAAGTCTTGGGTCTTCTTGCTTGTGTAGCACCAACAAATGTGGTGACTCTGAGGACTGTATGTGCAAGGGGAAGTGGTGGCTGTATGGGAAAGGGCAAGATGACAAGTTTAAAGAAAGACCCTCTGGTTATGTGTCCTGGTTTTAAAAAAATATTGCCAAGTACTTAATTATATATGTAACTGTGGCTTCTGATGTTTGCATTCATTTTCATGGTTGAAATATGGTTCAGTTTGTCGCTTAAAACATAGATTTTTTTTTTTTTAAGTGCCCAGTGAAATCTGTGTTTGTCAGTCCCAAAGATTTGGAAGAACAGCAGTCAGCTGTATTGAGCAGGGAAAATGTATATCAGAACCCTTAAGTTAAAGGTTAAAATTAGAGTTCTCTGCCTGTGATCTTGGGCATGTGATAACATTCTTCCATGTTGAAGTTTCCTATCTGGAAAATCAGGATTAGTAATACCTGCTGGTAGATGTGGTGCTTGGGGACATGGTTTAGTGGTGGACCTGGCAGTGCTGGGTTAATGCTTGACTTGATGATCTTAGAGGGCTTTTCCAACCTTAATGATTCTACTTTTATTTCCTTATGTGAAGGAAACGGAATTAATTCATTACTGTTGTTGTCCCAATGTAATCTGTAAGAATCAAGAATTGCTACAGTCAGGAATTTTTCAAAGTGACCATACAGGTTTGACAAACAAGACATGATAAGTTACAATTAATGGTTAAACTCTATTCCCATAGCAGCTCATGCCAGTATTCTGATTGCTTCTGTTGAGTTGCAAACTGATTAGAGCCTAAAATTAGGTTTGTTGAAGAGCAAGAAGAGTTTACATGAAGGGTAGTCATTACCATCAGCTAAATATGATTTTATTTAAATTAAAATTGTGCAGTAATACATAGCAGGGGGGTTGGAACTAGATGATCTTGAAGTCCCTTCTAACCTGATACCTTCAGTGACCAACCCAAAATGACAAAATTCTCATGAATGGGTTTGCTGTCCTGGCAGTTGTGTTCAATGATTAACTGCATTTAGTTTTTTAAAAATTCTTTTTAATGTGTATTTCTCCAGACTTAAAAAATGACTCGGCTATTTTAAATTTGCATTTCAGCCTCTCTTCTCAAAACTTGTGAATGTGCTAACATATATTTCCTGTTTATAAGGAGCTGACTAAGTAGAAATTCAGTGTACAGTAGGTAAGCAAGGTGATGCTGTCTCTTCTTGCTCTATTTCAGCTGAGGTTTAAAGTGGTAAATCAGTGAACTGTTTCAAAAATATTTTTACTTTTTCCATCAATTTCCAAGTTGTTGAGGAAGGAAAAGTTGTCCTCATTTATGCTGAAAAAGTTGACATGAGAGGAGCAGAGTTTTCCAGTCCAGTCTCACTCCCTGGCTTGGGACAGTCTTGGTGTGCCTGTTGTCAGTAAAACAAGGGTAATACATGGACTTTTTCACAGGTTCAGAAATTCTTCAGTGATTCTAAGCCCCTGTGAAAACAAGAGATGGAAAGTTCCGTAATGATTTGTGCCAGTGTTTTTAACCTGCTTTTAGAACCAAAACTTTGCAATGTGTTTGCACCTACATGGCAGCTGAAGAACCTGCCTCTTTTTTGTCCTTTCTTTCAACCCTCTGCTTAACCACAGCACACATCAAAGTATTACCAAAAAACTGAGCATAGGAATTCATATTTGAAGAGCATTATCCATAGATGACTTCATGTTTGTTCCAGTCTTCCTTATTTTGATGTTCTGAAACGCTTTCGTAAATTTTTCCATTCACATCCCTGCCTTGAATTGAAGCCATGTTAAAAAAGAAAATTATTTTGCATTCTCTAATGAAAACTTCCAAAATTTACCTCCAGCTTCAACAGCCCTTTACTGCTACAGCCCTTTTTTTCCTAATCTGCAGAACAGAGCAAATGAAAATAAATAGAAGCTGGCATGTTTCTTCTTGTGCAGTTTTATTGGTGTGCGTGTTTGTTCATTTGTCTCTTCACTTGTAGAATTCCATGATCTTACAAAGTGGTTTGCGGTTTTGTCTGAATTGGTGAGACTTTCCTATTTTTCACATTTCATCCATTTCTGACATTTTAATGCAGTAGAAACAATGCAGCAGAGGAGCCACAGTTCTCTTGAAAATAGCCATTAGATACATTGGTGCCCTGTGTCACTGTTTTGAGACAATTTAAAGAATATCTTGATGGATTCTTGAGCGTATTTTAATGAAGCATTTCAGAGGTCCATTCATTTGTATTTCCATGCCCAGTGTCCAGAGCTCGCTAACAAATAGGGTGACTAGCATATCCCAAAATGTGGATTTTATACACAACTCTGATAAGGATGGCTACAGCTCTTGCTGATTTTCATTTGTGATATCTGTGTTGCTGCTTTCAAGGGTTTCCCCCTTACCTGCAGTCACCATTAGGTTGTTTTCATGCTTTGTATTAAAAGGGAGGAGAATTCGGCTATATCCTGAGTGTGGGATTGAGCAGCAGCCCACGGAACAGGGTTTGATCTGCTGGAACATGGATTTGAGCATGGTGGCACAGCTACAGCTCTATTTTCTTTTAAAAGCAGCACTATGTGCTGTACACGCTGTAACAACAATAACACTCTGAAGCAAGAGGTCACATCGATCCACGCTGGAGTTCACTGGTCCTCAGACTTGGACTGAGGTCACTAATGAACTGAAACAACCTTTCCAGCATTTGCTTTTCCCAGTAATGGTGCCGGTGGAGATGCTGGGAACGGCCTCCTGGAGTTTTCAGGGAAACTCATTGTTCACATAAACCCTGAGAAGGAATTTCCCTTCCTTCTTGGCCTGCTGGGTATGCAGTGAACCATGCAGTTTGCTTTAGCTACACACCATCTGCATTTTATTTTTGTTTTGTTTACCGACTTTCCACCCTCCAGAGTATCGCTGTGTCGTTCTGTAGTCCACCTTTGTCAGCGGCCTGGGATTTGCCGCTCGTGTTACACAAGTCATTGTTCATGGGGAAAAAATGGAAATGGGTGTAAATTCCACCTGCATTGTGTCTTCAGGAAAATGGGCACGAGTGCTTTGGTTATTTTGGGGCTGCGGTTTGCCTGGGGTATGTGTGGTCACGGGCTTTGTCCTGATGGAGCTCTGTGCGCCGGGAGGGAGGTGAGGATGAAGGATGAAGGTGGCTTGCTGCTTGTCTATCTAAAGAAGATTGAAGGCTGATGCACTGCCGGAACAGCCCTCGGGATGCCTGTAGCTGTCTGCTGTCAGAGCTGGAGTGCTCCGCTGTCAGCTCGGTGACATCCGCGCGCAGACCTTGGGGTGGTGACACCGCGGTGGCCGAACCCCAGCGCGGCTGTGTTGACTCCGACTCTGCTGGTGGAGGCTTTGTGCAAAGGCAGGAACTGCTCTGTGCAAGCCCTCGAGGCTCAAGTGCTGCGTTGGAGGAACAGGGCCACGTTGCTCTGGGATCCAGGCTGGATCCGTGCCTCTCGGAAATGCCGCGGCCAAGGCAATAAAACCACCCAAAGATGCCAGGAGCTGGCTTTGCAAAGAGCAGTATTGTTGTTGATGGTTTTTCATTAACTAGGTAACTCCAGCTTCCTGTTATCAGGCATATTTGAGAGTTGACTGTGCTGTATTGTATCAGAGTTCCTTTCTCCTGCTTCATGGTCCAGAAATTCGGCTTTTCTTTTGAGATAGCATTAAGCTGTTTATTCAGTATCCCTTGTGATCCAAACGTGGCCAGATTGTTTTGAGACACAAATCTTCAGTGTTACTGTGGTCAAGGTATGAGCTTCTTCAAAGCTGGGTGAGATTGAACAAGTGGCTAATGTTCAGGGAGAAAAATTGCCTTTTTCTGTACAGAGCTTGCATCCAACAGCAATGTGATGATAGGCCTGGATGACCACATTTAGTAAAACAGTCTCCTACCAAGAGTTCTTGCTGTTAAATAAATCAAAACATGCTATTTCACTGGGTGACTTGTGGAAAATTAAGCAGAAGTTTTATAATTGGAGCCTCTGCAAATGCTAAGTAGCACATCACAATAAAATCGTTAAAGTCTCCTTACATAAATTGTTTATATGCTGCTAATCCTTTTTTACGATGAAAAGAGCATTCAGGGGGTTTTTAGTAAGGGAAATTTGTATAATCTCATAGTTACTTATGCATTTGACTTCCATGGTTTGGCTGACAAACCTGTTGGCAGTTTTTAATTCTGAAGCCCGTACCTGAGCCCAGTTGGAAGTTTCTTGTATGGAATACTTCCCAAATCTCCTGTCACAGCCACAGAATAATCTGGATTACACTGACTCTGCAAAGGAAAGAGATTACACAAAATGCATTTTGTTGTCGGTCTTGTCAGAGTGAAATTTCATCCTTCTTGCAGAGCGCAGTACCTTTGTCCCCAAAATTCTGCTAACGATCCTTTCCTTTTCACTTGAGCACCGAGTCCTAAATCTTCATTTTTGAATGCTTGCATGTTGAAACCTGGGAGAGACCTTCTGTAACCTTAACCTTTACTTGCCATGGAGAGCAGCCAACACATACCAAAGCACTGGTGGAGAGTTCGGGATGCGATGGCCAACGCGCACTCGCTGTGCTGGGAGTGAAATCCCTGGGCTCAGCTGGAAAAATTTAACCCAAGAGCTCCAGGTCCATGTCGTTTCTCATGAAGGAAGACGCAGAAGGGGACTGGTTCTCAAAGGATTAAGTTCTCAAGGTTTTAGGAGACATAAAGCAGATTTGTTTGCGTGTGCAGTGCCGTGACCTTTAATATGTTACGTGTGTGTGCATGGGCTGGGGGAGGCTCAAGGGGAGGCTGAGCTGAAGTTGGGTGAAAACAGAATTGGGGCTGACCCAAAGTCTGCACTCAGACTCTGGGGAATAGAAGGGTGGACTGAGAGCAGCGCGGTTGGGTGGAAGTACACGGTCAAATTTCCCTCAAACCCTCAAATACGGATCGAAAATAAGAACGTGCTGTCTCTTTTGGTGACCTTTCTTCGGTAGTACTCGTCTGGTTGCCCCATATCCTTACTCTTTCCAAAGAGGAGCTCTCAGGGAAGTAAATAAGGTACCACTGCCTGTGCCAGAGTGAATTTGCTTATAGACATGTGAGCATGAATGGTGTTATGAAATGGAACAAGTCGGGCATAGGGAATTTTCGGATCCCAAGATGAAAATAATTTTGGAGAAGTATAGACAAGTTTGAAGCATTACCAGTAGAAGTGAAAGTTGGTAGGTCCTTTTTTTTTTTTTTTCTGCCACCCAATTCCCTGCCTTTTGGCAGCAGAGAAGGGTTTTGTTTTGTTTTGTTTTTTTCTCCATGAGACTAGAAAAACATGAACAAGCCTGCATGGATTTTTATAACATGATACTACATCATGGGATCACAGAATAATTTAAGTTGGAAGGGACTTCACGAGGTCTCCAGTCCAACCTCCTACTCAGAGTAGGATAAGCTTTCTCTGGCATTTACCTGATAATGTTGCTGCAAATGAAATTTTAGAAGCAGTTGTGGTTGTTTAGTCATTGTAGTGAAAAAATACCTGGCAGAACAAAGGCCACGGGTCAACGCTGTGGAAAGAAAATAATCAATTTCAAAAAGCAGGTGTTTTTGGGAGATGGGGACAAAGAGGACAAAGGGAAGATCAGACACAGCAATAATGAACTTTTTTTAACTGATCATCCCTATACTGCTTTTCATCAATTACCAGAAATGTGTTTAGCTAACCCGTAAGTGATGTCAATATTGGGACCCATTGCCCGATCTTTATCCTTAATCCAGGCTTGGACCCTGCTCTGGTGCAGGATTTTTGCAGTGGCATGGCTGCAGAATTGGGAGAGTGTGAATGACAGGAGGACACCTGAGTTCCTGTGTCTCAGCAGAGCTGTGCTTCATACTAGACTGAACTGGACTGCACTGGAATTGCTGGAAAAATTGGAGATCTCCTGATAAGTCCTTATATAGCAAAGCATTTTAGACACGTCAGTAATCCACATGAAATTAAGATCCTGTGCACCGAGGTCTTGATTTTTAGTAACGGTTACTTCTGAAATTCCTCTGTGAACTGAAAGAACAAAAATAAAATAATTATCCGAATTCTATATGTCTTTTAAAAAACGTGATTTCCTGACTTCATAATTAGACGTAGTGGAGTGACTTCAGAGTCTGAGTATTCCCAGTGAAGACTGGGGACCATTATTGCTGAATTTAAATGATACTTGAAGTGAAGTGAAAATAATGTGACACAAATGTTGGACCTGGAGAGAAGTGGAAGGCTGATTTTTTTTGTGTAACTAATGGAGCCAAGGAGAGAATTAATTCCTGGGTACCAGCTGAGGCCAGTGGAGAGTTGTGGGTACCTCTACTGAGGGAAAGAATTATATGACAAATCTTAGAAATATCCAGCACATTTGGGAGAAGAGGAGTTCAGATAAGCCCCTTTGAAAAGCAGGAAGTTGAGCTTGTTAAAATCAGTCCTTGCTGTGAGCTGCAGGTCTCGGCACTGCTTGGCACTACAGCTCGTCCAAGGAATATTTTGGCACGAGCTGCGCTTGACCAGGAAATTATTTTCTCTGGTGCTTAGTGTTGAGGGGAAGCAGCTTCGCTTCTCTTTGAAGGCATGTCTGGGGAAGGTGTATCACAAATGACTCTGCCTGAGCAAGTTGATAAAAACGTGTCTGGGTGACAATAAATGTTTGCAGCTTTGCCCTGAGCAGCCACTTCCTTTGAAGTTCCTGTAGTGCCATTATATGGTGTTTGCAGTGCTGGGAGAAGTATCTCAAACACATTTACAAGGCAACTTCTATGTTACAGAAAACTCCCAGAAGGTGAGACAAAATCTTTATGTAAAGAAGAGGACCCTATTTGCCAATGCAGATTTACAGGATAAAAATCTCATTTTTCCCAATGGGTTTAGTTTGTGTTTTTCTGTGCAACCTCACTCATTTCCCAATTTTAGTAAAATCTTTGTCCCTCCTAATTCAGGTTCAACCTGCAGAGGAATTTTGCTTCTCTTTCCATCAATCCATCACTGGAAGGGAAAGAAAGAAAGAGAGTATCTAAAACTGAATTATGACTTAGTTGTTGGGGCAAATAGAGGCAAAAGGGAGCATCTGAGAGAATGTAAGGTTTGAATCCTACACTGATTATAGTGGTAATGAGGAACAATGGGCTGTGGGTAAAGGCTTCATTAAATAATATTCTAAGGTGTTGGTTTAAGTTGGACCTCTAATGTGTAGGAGAACTGACTGGGGAATGAACAGTGCAGAAGAGACTTTTGGTGTCTTGAGTCTTTCAGAGCCAGAAGAAGTTCACAGATGGGGTTTTGGTGGTAGATTTTCCTTTTTTTTTTTTTTTTTTTTTCAGTTTAGTTGCATCTCTTGTTCTGGGAAATGTGTCCTGTCATGGAGTTTTCATCTGCAGGACGGTGTGCTTTACATCTGCTTAAGGTTCCAGTGCAGTACTTGGGATCTTCCATGGGCAGGTGATCACAGCAGCTGATACCCCTGTTATTTGGGGTACCAGATGGAGCAGGAATGGCGTGGATAAAGGCAGTGTGGAAGCTGGAACCTGTTTCTAAGCTTTGACAGATACAGCCACTGAAATAGTGATGGGCAGTAGCAGTGCAGTGTTATTAACAAAATGTTCTTCAGTTAAAAGGCAAATACCCCTCCAGACCTCTGCTTTTGCCCTGGGAAACAGCTGTTGCCATTACACAGAGGGTGTTGGAGCTTATAGGAATCTTCTACAACCTCAAAGTAAATGTTCAAACTGGGTGTAGCAGCCCTGTCTGGATCAGGTGGGAGGCCAACACTCAGGCAATGCTGAACCTTCTTTTATCTTGGAGAGTCATCCTGGTATTTCAGCACGCCACTTCCTTTCTCTGTGCATTAGCCTCTTGGTTTTTGCAAAGTAAATCTGAAGGTTTCAGTCTGTCAGTGTGAGTGAGGAAAAAACCACATGGATGTAGGGATGGGAAAGGTGGGTTTGGCTCGGCTCTGTGCTGCTCGTCAGTACAAGGGCAGCATGAAAGATCACTCTGGTGCTGAGGAGTCCACTGAATCCCTGCAGCTGTTTGAGGTGGGAATAAAGCACAGATTCTTTATTTTTTTTATTCTAAAAGGGGAGATTTGCCAGAGATTTCACAGAATTAAATGAGGACTTCACTTTCTCCGGGGTTCCTGTGGAGGGAGATTGGGTAGAGCCGTAGCTGTCAGCCATGGGAATGCTAAATGAGAACTGCAGGTAGGTAGGTGGATAAACAGGGATAGAAAATGTAATTACTACCTGCTGCTTGGAAAGCACCCTGGTGCTCTCCAGGCCTCCCAGTGCAGCCCTGCAATGCCAACCCACGGCAGAGGAACCATAGCTGGGTGCCAGCGATTCATATCCATTTTGTGGAGTGGCTTTGAGATCTGCAGATGATAGAGCTGCTAAGTGTTGTTATGAATGATTCAGAGCTTCTGGCTCCTGTTTCCCTACATGGATCATCACGCTGTCTTTCTCTGCCATTTTAAAATAATTGTCTGAATGACCTGAATATCTTCGAAGTAGCTTGAATTTGTGCTCAGGCGCTGGCTTTAGAAGTGAAGTCTTTCATCTGATACACTTAGCGTTAATTTTGCTTCTTTAATGGGGTTCTCTTTACCCAAATTTACATGATTCAGCTTGCAGTGTGTTGGATGGAGGTGATGTTCTCTCGCAGTGATAAATTTGCCCGAGCATCTCCCAGTATGTGTTGGGAGACACGTAGGTAGCTGTGCGTGTGCCATCCGCTTCCACGGGCACACCAACAATGAGGGGTTTGTTCGCTTGTCGCTCGAACAATGCTTGGGAAAAGCTCGTGTCCCGCCTGGCTGTCACTTCTGTTGTTGTACTTCGCTCTCGGTGACATCATTTGGTGGCAGCTAAATGAAGTTTATTAATTGTTAGATGCTCTTTGACCGAGGATGTTGACTTTCGCTGGCAGCCAGGCAGGTTTTCCAGAAGAAGCTGCTAATCTACCATAATGCAGTAATTCAGTTACGAGGGTTGGTGGGAGTGGAGTAGGTCTGTTTTTGTAGATGGGAGATAAATAAAAAGAGAACTGAAAAGCTGGAGAGGGACATTCGACAAGGCCATGTAGTGAAAGGGGGAATGGCTTTATTTAAACTGACAGAGGGCAAGGTTAGATTAGACATTAGGAAGAAATTCTTTACTCTGAGGCTGGTTAGATACTGGAACAAGGTTTCCCAGAGAAGCTGTGGCTGCCCCATGTGTGGAAGTGTTCAAAGTAGGGTTTGATGGGGCTTGGAGCAACCTGGGCAAGTGGAAGGTGTCCCTGCTCATGGCAGGGGAGTTGGAGCAAGATAAGCTTTAAGGTCCATTCTCTGATTCTGTGAATTACTTTCACATTTCTGATTCTGCACCAGCAGGAGAGAGCTCAGAAATGACAGACTGTCTGCTGTGTTCCCAGTGAGTGTGGTGCCTCGGAGATCAGTCCTGGCATGGGCAGCTGGGGCAGACTGCAGAGGACACGGCCAGGCTGGTGGCACCAGCCAGGGGACATGCTCAGGCGCTGAGAGCTCGCGTCACTTCTGCAGAAGGGATCCCTGTGGTCTCTCCAGTTTCTTCAGAAAGCTGTTTGTACACATGTGGTTGTCTGCTGAGGAGGAGATCAGCAAGGGCAGCGAGGTTGAGGAAACGCTGGTGCTCATTCTCATTATGCTGAGAACAAGGCTGAGTGGACAGGGAGTTTCCAGATAAGACACATCAAATGCAGCCGTGCTGCAGAGGCCAGGGCAATGTCGTGGGTTTCAGCTCTACTCATGAAGAGCCACATCCTTGAGACTGTCCATGAGATCCATCCTCTTTGCAGTCAGTTTTTCCATATGAGGGGGAGCTCAGCTCTTGGTGCTGTGCTAGAGAAAAAACAGCCTCATCTTCCTCCCAAGACCTCCTTCCCTGACTGTATCCTCTCCAAAGACGTGAATCTGAGGCAATAAACATAATGTGTGTGACATTGAGGTGGAGACTTTGTGGTGAAAAATACCATCCAGAGCTAGCAGTGCACTTTGAACATCTTGCCCTTAACCATAAGACTATTCCTCCTTCCTCATAAACATCCTTCTATTAACGTAGAAGGATATTGCGTGATGAAATCCACTGTCTGCTCTTTAGGTTACTGTGTTTGCTTTCAAATTAAATCTTTTAAGAGGGAAATGGATCAGTTACTTTCACATTGCCTGTTGGCCAAAGTTCTTTGTCCATTTCTCTGTAGTGGGCCAGTGCTGCAAAATTTAGTTTGCAAGTCTGAGGAAGAAAATTCTTGGAACAGAAACCTTAAAGGGCAACATTCTTACTTGTAGTTTTCCCCTTAAATAAATACGCACAAGTTTACACCACAAATCATCATCTAAAAGTTCCCATTTTTTTTACAGTAGCTTAAAGCAGCATTTGAGAATTGGTATCACTGTAACTCATCTGACAGGGCTGTGACGTTCCTGGCTTCCCTTCTGAGAGGGAAAACATCCTGAGAACCTGCCTGGAATAAGTCAGATGAATCATGTCATGCAAGTGACAGTTTCTTTGCGCTGACTTTAAAGGAGTTCCCTGTGACTAACCCAGATATCAACATCTGTGCTGCAGGTATTTAAATAGAAGTGAGAATAATCCCACTCATGAAGTATTTTCCTCGCTTCCAGAAGGGATACAGCTTTAGGAGGAAAAATCTGAACCAGAATTCCAAGGACTTTCATTTACAGATGATCCACCATTTTCTTCCCCACAAAATTTTGCAGTGGAGTTTGTAGTTACACTGAGGAATTTACCTGTCAGAGAACTTGTGGTTCCCATTTAGAAGCAGTCAAGACACATGGAATATTCTTACTTGCAGGAGGTTCAACATCATCCACTATTAGAGAAATTATTAGATGGACGGAGCTGCATCCAAAGTGCAGGCCCGAGGGGACTGGAAAGATTCAGATAAGGTTATTGCACCATTACGTTTGAAATTGGATTTTCTCGAGTTGTTTGTCCATTGAAATTAGAGGCCTTTCCGGAATATTTCAGCAAGATGCTACAGCCATGTGTTGATGTCTACAGTCTCGCTGGCAGAGCCTGCAGACTTCAACACAGAAATGTACTCTGGGCGTGTTTTGAGGAGTATTTGCCCAGCAGGTCCATACTGTGTAAACAGGAGCATGTAAATACACAAAGTAGTGCCAAAATGATGGATCAGGAAAGAGCAGAATTCCCAAAGAGCGCTGTAAGATGGATGGTGGCACAGCAAAACTTTCTTGTGCTGCTCGGGAGTGTATTTTGGTCCTTCAGCAAGGGTGATGATGGTGAGGGCACTTCAGAGCTAAATCCTACATAAGGAAAGCAAATTTTTTTTTTGCTGCAATGCTGGAGCTGAGGTATTCTTTCTTAGAAGAAAGAAGATGGTATTTCTTCTTCCACCCAGACAAGAAGCACTCTATGCCATTGCCCTTGGGGGTCTATCAACAACATCTCTCTCCTTCTCCAGCTCAAATTGACAGGTTTTTTTTTTTCCATTGACACGAGTGCCTGTTCCAAGGACTGAGTCAGATGCTGAAGCACTCATAGTAAATTGTTAATCCCCGTCTATTGAAGTTGCCCACGGAGGGAATGTGGGGTGCAATGCCATGACAAGTACCAGCTCTGAGCGCCCGCGATCGTTACGGCGGTGCTGAACCGACTTGTTCTTCTTGGAGGGAATGTTACTTGCTTGGTTGGAATGTTGGTACATGCTTGTGCTAATGCACTTTCTAAGTGGGCCGAGTTAAATTAAGGAACTGGCAGCGAGAAACGAGCCAGAAGCCTTAAGGAAGTGGTGCTGCCAGGCTGTGGCATCCCTGCCAAGGCCAGCACACCGGGGCACAGCTAGGTACACTCCAAAACGTGTCCTGCACAAGAGGTGACTTGCCTGTGAGGCTGTGACTCAGTGTCATGGGCTGCTGTGTGTTTGCCTATCTGTCCTGGAGGTCTGTGTGCTTGACACTTCTGGAAAAGTCACATCTTGCACGGGATGCTGTGGGTTGACTACATCTTACCCGGTTGTTTGGTGGTGCTCTGAATGTCTCCCTGCCATCAGTGATGCTTTTGGAGAGGTTGTGGATGGTTTTTGGTCTGTTGAGCTCTCGGGGACGTGCAGAGAGCAGAGAATTGCTTGGCTCGCGGTGGAATGTGGCGTTGTGCATCCAAAGGCTCAACCCTCATCCTCTTGTTGCCCTTTTCCTCTTGTCTCAGCTCTCTCTGGCACACACATTCAGATACTCTCCCAAAACATGAAGACATTCACCAAGGCCACCCCAAGATGAGCATTTGGAAGTGCTGGAGCTCAGCTCTCCACAGCAGTCCCTCCCTCAGCTCGCTGGCAGACGTTGCCTTCCCATGCAGGCACATTTTTCCATGCCATTGTCCGCCTGTCCCAGTTCTTTAGCTCCTGAGATATCATTTTACCTGTACTTTTCCATCCCAGGAAAGGATAAACATGGTGTGATGCCGAGCAGAGACTTGTGATTTCCCCGAGTTGCCAGGAGTTTCAAATGTGCCATCTAGTGGCATGAGCTCGGAGCACTCAAAATAAAGGAAATCCCCCCAAAAATCCACCCTCCTCCAAATGCTCATTATTTCTGAAGTGTTCCCGTGGTTGGGGCAGAAAATGAGTGTTTATGGCCCCTGCTACCCTGTCGGGTTTTCTGTGCTGGGGAGCTGAGCTGTTCAAGGATTTCTTAATCAGAAGAAGGAAAAGGGAGTTTTTTAGTCTGTTATTTAAAGCATATGCTAAGAAATCTGTACCTTCATACCAAGAAAACACAGTTCATGCTGCTGTTGCATCCCACTGGAGGAGCTGAATCAACTTTGCAAACAAAATAAATCTTAAATTAAAATACCCTTTACTGGGGAGGAGGGGAGAGGGAGGTAACAGTTAATGTGCTTGTTTGTATCTGTTCAAAAATTCATTATCAGCGCCCTGTCATGAGATGCCCTGTGTTTGTGGATCAGTACTAGGACATATTTATTCCACCCCAGCTCATAACCTGAAGTACTTCCAGCTTCCTCCCCGCTAAAGCAGGGAGCACCAAAATTGCAAAAGGCTCAAAAAAAAAAAAAAAAAAAGCCTTTCTAAAATCCTACATTCATCACCAAGATAAGAATAGGCCTTACAATGAGGAGTGTTAAAAGGCATGAGGTTTGTACCACAATTTGGCATGTTCATGCAGTGAATTACAGCCTGAATTAAATCTGTCTTGGGTGTTTGTCTTTGCTGTTATCTTCAGTTCAGGCTCTGGCACGGAATTAAAGTTGCTCAGGTTGATGTTTATGTGTGCTTGCTGTTCCCAGGATTTTTACCTAGAGGTCATCGTGCCCTTTTCTCTCATTACCAAGAAACTTGCTGGCTGTTCGCATTGGATTATGTGATCCATCTGTTGTAGCTACCAGAGTAAGTCAGGAGAGCAATTCCGTCCTGCCTCGCCTGCCCCTCACGTCATCCTTTCCATGCCAGGGTCAGAATTCACCCATTTCTGTCGGCTCCTACAGCTCCAGAATGCATTTGTGAACGTGGCTTGTGTGCAGGGCCATGAGATGAAATCTAAAAGATTTCCAGTCCTGGAATTGCAAATGTAAAATAGCACAGCAGATGCCTTTAGAATGAATGAGTTAAGCATCTAAGAATTGCTAGCAAGGGAAGGGGGAAGAAAAAGGTGTGGCAGTATTAAATGTCGTCCTAAATTGGGGTCTGCTTAAACAGCTTGGATAAAATGCAGAAAGAGGATGAAGAAAAGAAATCAAAACCTAGACTTCCAAATGTCCAGAGAAGTCCTTTTCTCTGTAGAGTAAGGGTCAAGCTGCTCTTGCATATTGTCTCATTCCGAATCTTTTATGTGATTTGGGGGCACTGGCGTGTTTCAGAAGGAAGGGTGAAAGGTGACCACTCCAGTCATAAATGTGTGCTATCAAAATTTCAGCACAGTGCCAGCCTGTGGGCATAGGAGGAAAAACCAGAATCCAAGTCTCCCACTTTTCAGGGAAGAGACTTTGCCATGGGAAGATGCAGAAGGGTGAGAAGCATCTCTTTTTCCAAAGAAAATTTTAGTGTTGTGCTTTGTGCTGAACCTCAGTGCTGGGTTGTGAACCCCTCTGAAAGATTGGGCCAAGCTATCTGCAAGGTCAGTCCTGTCATAATTTAATCTTAAGCAAGAGGAGGTTTAGTTTTGATCTGGTTTAGTCCTTGAGCTGCCTCTGTGTGGTAACACAAAATGGGACATGGCTGCAGGGAAAAAGCCTGGGTGCTGTCGATGAAGTGCTGTGCAAAGTGCATGTGCTAATCCAGTGGAGACTGATTTATTTATTTGGATGTAGACACCTAAATGGCTCTGGGGTGGGTGTTTTTGTCTCCCTGGCTGTGTCTGTGCTGCCTGTACCACTCAGGGAGCTGTGCTGTCCTCCCAGCCCAGGCCCAGTTCTCTGCACCAGCACAGCATGGAGACCACCCTCAGAAGTTAATCACAACCTGTCATTTCTGTCAAGTGGGGTTTTTCTGTCGGTTCGTTGGGTTTTGGTGGTATTTTTCATTTTAAAGCTTCTGATACTAATTACCGATTTAGTTGGTTTTGTTATGAGTACAAGAGCTTGAGTTTTAAGACCTGGTTGCATAGCCAGCTTTTTGGTCCTAATGACAATTTGAATTTGGAGTGATTTGACTCCCTGGTGGTCCTGGGAAGTGTAGATTCTGCTGGAGCAGTGCCAGAAGCCTGCATGGGGATGTGGGAACCAAACCTGGGATGGCCTGAGCTCTGCTGCATCCTCAAGGGGTTTTGGAGTGAGCCATCCCTGCAAACCCACGGGGCTGTGCTCACTCCTCACGGGCCACAGGGATAATCTAACATGGATTTGCTGCAGCCCACGGATCAGAAAGCTGTTGTATTTATTAGTCAAAGTGGACGTACCTGGCAGGAAATATTTGTTTGTACTAGTGGGAAGCAGCATTTGACTTTATGACGGCAATGCGGGTCTTTTATTAGTAAAACTTAATGTGTAACAGAATAATTCCGTTGCACCTACTACTATACTGGCATGATTTGGTACAAAATAAGTTTCTGTTTCCTTGAAGGCCTTATATAAGGCTTAAAACTGGGAATGAATCCAGCGTGTTCGATCACAATAAAGGAGCTGCTTCAGTACAGGCTCTTCTTTGGGAATAGCCGTAAACACGTTTAAATATAGGCATTGCTATTATACACAAACCTTGCTGAAGAAATCTTTTCCTGAGATTCCGTGGTTTTACTGTGTGCCATGGGGACTCTGCTCCTGTCGCAGGAATTCAGGATGAGGTTTAAAACACAAGATCATCTCTCAAATCTGTGTCTGCTGACAGGGCTGGGTGTTGAATGGCTCTTTGCTGTAAAAAAAAAAGGCATTTGATAAAAAGGCTCGGAAACTTCGGCTGGCATCCTACGTATGCAAATGCAGGTGCTGTCCATGTTATATTTGGATTTCAGGGTTTTTCGGATCCATTTCGAGGCGACGGGTAGCAGCCTTATGTGGTTTGATGGCTCGCTTTCATCACCCATCCCCAGTTATTATACATGAGATCCAGCAGCCCCCTCGCAGCAACAGTGCCTGCAGCTGAGCATCAGCACGGTTGGGAACAATAAGGGGCTGGCATTTGGGAGTTTCTTTCCCTTCTAATTGGGCAGGACCCAAAATTACTCCCTTGCACAGCCCACCCAGCAGGCTCCTGTCTTGAACAGGTACACTTCCACCTGAGCAGCGTGAGGATGTGGGATTTGGGGAGATTTGTGACTGATTTGCCTTCGGTGTCGTTGGTTGTGTGCTCCGGTAGAGTTTTGGAGAGGTGCAGGGCAAAACATGGAAAGACTTCTGCCTTTGTGATTGGTTTTTAAGGATAATTTGCCATTTTGTTCCTCGCCTCCTTCCTAATGAGCTGAATTGTTAAAATATGTTAATGTAAGGAGACACACGAGGAAGGGTGAAGCAATATACTGACACGTTGGATAATTAGATCATCTCCTGCGCAGGAAAAAAGTCAAGTACGAAACAGGAACAAGAAACGCTTCCCTCCCCCCCGTAGAGGCACCAGGTCTGGCTCTTTCTGCATGCAGAAGCAGGTTAGACAATTAGATCTTTAGTATTAATTAATTTTTGTGAAATTCCTGAAGATTCAAAGCGGCGTTTATAGTAACTGTCTTGTATTTGTCAGGGTTTTTTTGGGGAGAAGTTCGGAGCCTTGTTTTGGAGGGCTGAATTTGTGTGCTGCGTAATGTGCGATGAAACAAAAACTGTCTGTTGCTGGACTGAATTTGTGAATGCTGTAAGTGGTTAATCAGGTCTTCCCAGGAAAATACTTGTGAATTTTGTCCTGAATAGGCATTAGACCAAGGGGATTTTATAAACAGGCACGGGACATTGTGGCTGCCTTTCTGCTAGTGTTTGGTGTTTTGGCAGAGCTGTGCTTCGTATTTCTAATAAGATTTATTTATTTGAAATAATAATATCGTAATGTTCATTAAGATCCCAGCCTGGTGTGAACTAACGCCTGCAGGGAGGGCTGTGACAGTACTCCGCCTTTACTCACAGGAGTAAGCCCTCTCCATGGGTTAAGTTCACTTGTTTGATAAACATAACACTTTGCTTTTGTTCTCTTAATCACTTCCTTCGAAGAGTTAACTTCCTAAGCAGCCACAGATTAGTTCTCTCAGTTGTTTTAATTATTTTTCTTGTCACGCACAGTGAAGGTCTCGTGTTTGTGAAATGTCTTCTTTTATTTTTGTCCCCCCTTCCATGGCAGCCTCAGTGATGCTGGCACTGAGAACCCGGCTGAAACGCGCTCTCCCCGCGCTCCTGGCATTCATTTTTACCTTTATTCTAAAC
The DNA here is from genome assembly GCA_036785705.1 of Acanthornis magna. Taxonomy (NCBI): domain Eukaryota; kingdom Metazoa; phylum Chordata; class Aves; order Passeriformes; family Acanthizidae; genus Acanthornis; species Acanthornis magna. The sequence goes on from JAWUZG010000001.1 coordinate 666,342, forward strand.
CAAATTTCACTTTTTTTGAATGGGAGAGCTACAGGACGTAACACTTTCCTTTCAGGGCGATCCCAGTGCTCCAGAATGTTGTATTCCCGTAAGGGCTACGCCAGAGGCTGTAGCAGAGGCTTCCACGTGCTCGCTGCTGAGTAATTTCCTTTTGTATTGCTGACAGGTGACTCAAAGCAGGAGGGAGCAGATGGCCACGCCGTTAGCTGGTGGCCACAGCCTTCCCAGATGAGTTTTGGAATTTCCATCAAAGTCGGGATTAGGCTCAGGATATGCCGGTGGCACAGAGCAGCCCAGGGGAGCGTGGAAGAAGAGGAAACCATTCATAGCGACTCATCTCGTGGTTGGGTGAGTCAGGGGTCTGCTGTTGGTGGTCACAAAGGCACGTGGCTGACGACACCGCCTTTGTGTGCTCTGCAGGATGCAAACTGTCTCCAAAAATTAATTCTCCCCGCTTGATTCGTCCAGTGAGTTATTTCCAGAAAGGAGTTACTGTATTTTCTGGAATGGCTATTGTGAAATTCTTTCTCCTTTTTTTTCTCCTCTCTTTTTTTTTTTTTTTTTTTTTAAATACAGTGGGCAAGTTTTCAGCTGGTGATTTATCAACAAAGTATTTTACAGGATCATAGTTAAAGGCTCATCTTAAAAAAAAAATTACACCCTGTGCAATAGGGAAAGTAAAAGCATCTCGGTTTCCAAGTGATGAAGGAATAACCGAAAGAGCTGGTTCTTGGAATAGTAGCTCCATTGGCACTCGTTGGTGATTTCCTGTGCATTTGCTGCAAGAATCGCTCTGTGATGTGAGTAGGTGGTACTAAAGGGTTATTACGAAACCAATTTTCAACCAGACGTTTTGAGTCATGGATGGGGAAGAGGGATAGCAAGCTCCGGAGCTTTCTCTTTGTTCGAGCAGTGCTCCTGAAATGCACTCCCGGGATATTCTACACTCGCAAGGAACGAGGCGTGCCAGGGGACAGGTCTGGAATCACGAGAAGTGTCCTCCTTGGTGCCACTCCATGCCAGGTTTGGGAGATGGGAGCGTGGGCTGCGAGCCGGCAGCAGCCTGTGCAAGGTGCACACGGAGCAGTTTTTCCCGGCTGCCTTCTCAATTGTAAGTATTTTCTCATGGCTTTTCCCAGACGTGGGAGACAAAATGGAGTTGCGTCAGGACGGATGCCTGTGCCAAAACGAGGTGGTGGTTTGGAGTGGTTTGGTTCTGTTCTGGAAGCAGATGGGCTGCCACTGGCAGGAGACAGTTGGCTTCTCCATCAGAAAAAAAAAAAAAAAAAGGAAAAAAAAAAAAAAGAAGAAGGGGTGTTTAAGGGAATTGGTCTGGCTCCTAAACCGAAGGAATTGTTGACCCACTGACTCAGTTCTGAAGCATTAGGGAAGCAGTCTTCCTGTGGTTTCTTTTGTTGGTGGCAGATTCAGAGCCCGGCTGTGAGCGTTCGGGTGTGAGCAGCAGAGGAGAGGCAGCTCTGGTACCTGCTGCTGTGGGATTTCCTTGGTGCCAGGGAGGAGCTGAGGTGCTGACGGCTGAGTAACACCTGAACTTTATTTCTGATGCTTCTCCCGATAGTGCATTGGTAAGTTTATGTGCTTATTTTCAGTGCTGAGATGGTATCTTGCTAAATGTGCTTGAGAGAAAGCTCTTCAGCAGCTCTTTGAAGAGGTGCTTTCATTTTTTTTTTTTTTTGCTGGAGCTTTTACAGAAAACACTGGCTGCCCTGCCACAGGTTAGGAGTCTGTGAATGAAGGGGGAAACTTTCTTGATCAGGGTGACAGAAAGAGTTTGAAACTGCTTTTCCCTCGCACCTTTCACCTAGAAACCCCTGCTGGCATTGGTACTGAGCAAAAGGGCTGGGCCAGTGCTCCGGCTTTGGGATCACATCATCCTGGGAGTCATGGCTAAGCTGTAATTTCCCTGTTACACTGAGTGAACAAGGCTCTGGTCTTCTAGAATTTCACATGAAAATCAGATGTTCATCCCTGGAATTAAATCTAATGATACTTTCCCTAAAATATGCCTAGAATAGAAACGATGTTATTTTTAAGTGGCTCTGTAAAATGCCAAGAAAAAAGATATCAATTAGTGGTTTCTCAAAAAAAAAGCCCAAATCATTAACATACTATTGGCTGGAAGGAATCACGTTGGCTGACAGTGCTGGGTCTGGAAGTTGTGCTCCCTGAATCTGCTGTCGACTCTGACACTGTATTTAGGAGGAATTCTTAGGAGGGGGGAGCTTCTTGGGCAAGTAATTTATTTTTAGTTGTTGATGAAATGAGGGCAGTGATATTTAACTTTCCTTGGGTGCTTTAACCACATTGCCACTGTGTTTTCCATTTAGAGAGGATGCTGATATGGGATACTGTAGCTCTTGGATTTCCAGAACATCGTTTGGAATGTACAGATTATTACAAAATGGGAAAAGCAGAATAGTAATTCCTGAATGTCTCTTGCTCTGTGACGTCTCTTCTCCAATCACAAACTGTAGGAATTGCAGGTCCTCCATGAAGGGAGGGATCCACTGCTGCTCTTATTCCCTGGATGGTGACACCAGGACACCTTGCCTTCCCAAACCCACTTGTAGAGGGCACTCAGGGATATTTTTCCCCTTTTTTCCAAAACAGCTGCGGAGAACTCAGTCCGTGCACCACACATCCCTGCGGAATGGCAAATAAACCCAGCGGTTTAATGAAAAAAAAAAAAAAAAGAAAAAAAAAAAAAAAGAAAAAGGAAGGTTTGGCATTGTACTGGGTTTCCTTTCCCTTCCTTAAGTGCTTCCTTTGGATCTTGGGAGAAGAGCTCGGGAGTGGGGAGCAGTTGTACCAAAAGGCGTGGGAGGCCGGGTCAGGGAAGAGTCACTTGGTTGTTATGTGGGTGTGAAAAGCCTATGAAAAGGAAAGGGTGGAGGAAAATATTTTACTTGAATTAAACAAATAAAAGAGAACGTTATATGAATTAGATATTCAGAGATAGATTTTTGCCAAGTATTTTTGTGAATTAACTGCGTATCTCCTGAAAATCATTTATTTAACTGTAACCTTATCAGAATGTTCTCAGGAGGGACTTTTTTTTTTTCTCCCAAAAGAAAAAAAAAATCATTGTTTTCTTATCACTTCAGATGAAAAGAAAGGAAGTTGCAAATTTTTATTGCCACTAAATTGTTAACTGTTAAACCCATATTGAAGCAGTGGATCAGATTTCCTCAGGATCACAATGGACTAGTTCCATTTACTGAAAAATCCCAAACAGGCCCTGTTTGAGGAGAGAAGGAGTTTTAGATCTTGAGCTCACTGTACCCACCTGTGGGACAGGGAAACTGCTGCTCTTGAAAACCACTTGTTTTGGGAAATGGGCTTTTACCATTCATGCAGTGCACAGGGATGGTTTGCACCCAAAATAACTGAAAAATACATATTTTGAAACCTAATTTTTTTTACATAGAATGTGCTGAGTCGGTCATGTATGCAGTGTCTCCTTTTGTTGGCAGCTTTTAGAATGTCACCTAATACAATTGGAAGAATCTAAATTATATGTTGCAAAGGTGATGTTTTTCCAGGCTTTTTGTTATTATCTTGAGCCAAAAAAAGGCAGCACGTGGAGGCAGGTGGAACAGCACTTTGCCTCTGAAGCAGAGGATTGTTTATTACAGTAGTTAATGAAAGTCTTGATTTTTTTAAAAACGGGGAAGCAAACAAAAATTAACAAAAGCCGCCGCCTTTATTGTAAATTATAGCTTTTTAAACACGAGCCATAAATTGCACGAAAGGAAAACACTTAACAGAGTCCAAAATTGGAGGCACAGGTGTGTAATGTGATGTCTTGTATCAGTGCTTGATGTTTTAGGTCTGGGTAGTGTTTTGATAGTGCTGATTTCTGCTGATATCTGAGGGATTCCCATGTAGAAGTTCACAGGCAGTTGTTTGTTTTGTAAATTTTTTAAGTTTTTTTATGGCCTGTAGCTATCCAGAGTTTGCAGCTAAAGTTTGCATGGGAAATGGTGAGCTCAGAATTTGGACTGAGGAGTTCTTCCTCTTCCATCACACTTCTGGAATGGTAGCACCAACATCTTAAAAAAAAAAAAAAAAGTAATTCAGGCAAATAAAAATGCATTTTTTCCAGGGATGGGGCATCCAAAAGTGGATTTATGCCTACTGCCAAACTGGGCCACCTCTAGGCAGTGCTTGCCGTGCCCTGTTGGGACCTCAGGGTTCCCTGGTGCAGCAAATGGGCACTAACAAGCAGTTCCCACTTCTCACCAAAGTTTGGGCACCTGAATTGTACCTTTAAGAACCCGAGTGGCTACAGAAATTCCCCGTATGACCTGTTATTACAGGCTCAGGTGAGAGTGTAGATGCAGTTTTATTGCCAAAACATGAGGTTGGCAGAAGTGAGTCATAACTGGGAAGATCTCAGCTTTGCTCTTTGATTTACTTTTATCCACCAAGTATAAAAATATTTCCAAGAATACAGGTAGGAATATGCTGTTCTCCTGTTAGGGCAGAGCTCTCACTGGCTCTTAGGTGTGTTTACATAGCTCGTAGGATGTATTTTTGAAGCTTTAGTATAAAAGGAGCTATGTATACATTTTATCTAATCTTCAGTGCAGTGGGCGTGAGCAATTCCTGGAGAAGGGACCAGAATATAGGGCTCTGCCCCTACTCCTGGGAGTCTCTTTCTCATGGAGTCATACTTGCCCTCCAGGGCTTTCTCTTTATGGCTTTCTGAGTTTTGAATTCCTCTCTGAGCTGGCCTGGCTCCAGCAGGAGGGCAGAAAGCAGCCTCTGCTTGAAGCCTGCTGGTTCAAGGACTTGGCAGGAGGTGGGATCTGCAGGGGGAAAAATGCCCAGCCCTGGGAGAAGTGCCCAGGCTCCCAGGGGAGCTCCTCACCGCTGGGATACTCCTGAAAGGTGACAGTATTGCCATCTCTGGACACGGCTGTGGATGGCAGTGGTTGTTGGATGCTGTTTTGCCGTGGGTGTTTCTGTGCGAGCAGAGGGTCCCTGCCCTGCAGGTGTCACGTGTGGTTTCAGGGTCAGCTCCTTCCATGGCCATCCCTGATGGCCACGTGGCCTTGGAGTGAGCCAGCTCAGTTTGCTGACCTGGTTTGAAAAAAGATTTTTCTTCTCTGTTTCTTTTCTCTTGGGAAATGAGAGCTGCTCCATCCCATGGCAGGGCTGCTGGGGCTGATGGGAGGTGGGAGAATTCATGGCCAGAATTCACAGCCACTGTGACTTTCAGTGAAGTTCATCACGTTCAGGAAACTTCACCTCCCCTGTCTTCATCACAGTGGAGCTCGAGAAAGAGCTAATTTAACCTTTAAAACAAGCAATCTGTTGAACACTCTTCCCTGTTTTCCTTTGGCATCTGGATTTTAGGTGTCTGCATTTAACTCAAGCATCTTAACTTCAGAGCAGAAGTACCTAAGAAAAGGGATAATAATACTGTGTAGTGACAGAGAGGAGTCCATCCCTTGCTAAAATTTCTGGTTATTGATCAGAGAATCAAAGGATGGTTTGGATTGGGAGGGACCTTAAAGATACCTAATTCCAACCCCCCCTCCCGTGGGCAGGGACACCTTCCACTGTCCCAGGCTGCTCCAAGCCCTGTCCAGCCTGGCCTTGGACACTTCCAGGGATCCAGGGGCAGCCACAGCTGCTCTGGGCAACCTGTGCCAGGGCCTCACCACCCTCTCAGCTAAGAATTTCTTCCCAATATCCAGTCTAAACCTTAAATCTTACTGTTACAAATAAATATATAGAAATAAACTTTACAGATCCTGAATAGCTTATGGCGTTTATCGAACTGGTGTTTTTTCAAACAGCATTGTAAATTGTTCTTCTGTTCATACTTCCCACAAAACTTCCTTTTGTCTGTTATGCCACAAATTGCATCCTGTAGTAATCAGAGTTGGGGTAGAATTTCCATTGGCTGGGGGGGGAAAAAAAAAAAAGACAGAATACCCCCAAACCTGTCTCTCTGCAGGAGGTTTCAGGGCAGCAATAGTTCAGGCAGTCAGCTTCCAGCAGTCACAGCACAGTTCTGCATGCTGGGAAGGATTATCTTTTTACATGCCTTTCCTTCCTGCTCTTCTGCATTGGAGTTTTTTCTCTTCTTTTGAATTTTTCTCTCAGTTTTCCTGCTTGATCCTTACTGCTGTTGCAATAATCCATTTTTCTCCTACAGCATGCCTTAAACACCAGAGGTGTGCTCGTGTCGTGCGTCCTTCTGCGCTGTCTCCTTCCTGCATGTGTGCTTACCTAACAACTTGAAAATAGCAAACAAAGCGCACGAGCTGAGAAACAAGCTGGTATTTTACCCTAAGGGGAGATTTTCTCAGCACACAAATCAAGAGTGAATAGTTAAAAATGCTGTATAATATAGATCCAGCCGCGCTGAGCCTCGCTCGCACGTAGGAACGAAGTTATTTGCATGCATAAATGTTGACACAGTTGAACTCGGCGTTATCAAAACCGCTGTCAAAAGCTGACCCCGGGCGTTTTGCAAGGAAGACGATGATTGTCTCTTTAATGGCATAAATTCTGTTGTGCCTGTGTAGGAGAGCTCCCCACAACCCTGTCATTACCGAGCCCTGCCAGTCACATCCCCCCTGGCACGGCTTTGATGGGAATAATGTGGCGTAGCTACAACACCCAGCTCCAAGGGCCTCCTTTTAACCGAGCACTGTGATTATCGCACGCTAATCAGACGATTGAGTTTGCTGCAGAAGTTGGCCAGCCCTGTGCTGCGAGCTCCTATGGAATTACAGAATCAGAGATGTTAGAGATGGAAAGTGCATTAGATCATCCAGGCCACCGTCTTGCCAGTACATGTTTCCTGCTGCGTGGTTTTGGGTGGTTGGGTTTGGTTTGTTTTTTTTTTTTTTTTCTCCCTGCACTTTATGGCTGGAGATGTTCTAAGAACTTGGCCTTCCACTTTGATCCTCTGGAATCTTCCCCACAAAGTTTGATGGCGAGATTTTTCTTTGCCTAATAAGTGCCCTAAATTTTTCCATTTCTTTATTTTGTAATATTTCGTATTATTTCAAGTCTACGTTCTCATCTTTCAGTAATTCTCCCTGGTGTTAACAGCCCATAAATACGAGTGGAATAGTATTATGTGCTCTTGAATATTAAATGTATCACTTATCTTAAGTGCTGCATGTTCAGTTTTTCAGGATTTGGGAAAATTCTACTGATTGAAGATAGGTTTTGAATTGAACTGCTAATAGTATAATTTCACAGACGCATATTTTATTAAAATGTAAGAGTGGTCTGTTCTGGTGTCATTTGAGAAATGTTGAAAATTACCTGAAAAGGCCAATTTGAATTGGAAATGAAAATGTTTTTGTATGGAGGAGATACAATTTAAGTGATTTTTAACTCCACTGTGGCATTTAAACTGTGGGGAAGTGATGTGTGCAGGCAAATCTGCAGAGGGCATTGCAGGGACACCAAAAAAATTAGTTTTCTATTAGTGACAGAATTAGTGGAAGTTGCAATGTAGTTACTGGAGTCTTCCCCAACCCCCCATCCCAGCTTTCCATTTAAGTTCTTCATAACTATTGTTTCTTTTTATAGTTTTACTTGTTTCTGTGGGATTTGGGGTTTGCTTGTTTGTTGTTTCTTCCTCAGGGCTTGCTCTTCACTACCAGAAACTTCGAGCACCCAAGGAAGTGTTGTCTCGAAAGCTTTTCTTTGTCCTGACCACTAAGAGCTAGATCAGTATCCCCCCCCTTAAAAAAAAAACATTCAGTGGCTATAAAAAGGACAAATGGACTTTTTTTTTTTGTTTTAACTCCATGAGAGAAAGACGGGGTGGTTGGTGTGAGCTGGCGCTCGGCCACGCTGGCTTGAGCCAGTCCCTTCGGAGCTGCCCTCTGGTCATGATCCAGCATCTTTACCCCAGTCCTCTGCTCGTTCCTGAAGCATTACCTCTGTTTTTCTTTCCAGAGTATCCCAGAGGTTGAGGCGGTTGGGTTGGAAGCCTCCAGAAATGGGGTTTTTGCAGGGTGGGGTGCGTTGGGTGCCTGCTGGAGTGCGCATGGACGTGGCAGAGGCACGGCCAGCACTGCCCAGTCCTTATCCCACTGTCCATCCTCATTCTGTCCAAAAAAACATCCCAAAAAGGGATGGCAGGAGATGTTCAGCCGTGATGTGGGTGGAGAGGTTGATCTTAGGGAGCCTCATGGACACGGGGAGCACGGAGCCGTGAGCTGCCTTCCCTCAAACCTGGAGAGTCACGTGCAGGGCGTGGGGACATCGATGAGGGAGCCGTGGATGGGTGGATCTTGGGAGGCAAAATTCCTCTCCCAGAGTGGATTGGAGGTGTTGGAGGCTCAGGTTGTGTGTCTGAACGGGGAGATGAATGAGGAACGTGTAAATGGGTGGGTTACGGAGTGAGTAAGGGAAAGTGTGAGTGGGAGGGTAACGAGACTGGCAAGTGAGAGAGGAGGTAGGAGGGGGTGAGTGCATGGGGAGGGAGGTAGCGAAAAGTTGGAGTAGCATTATGGGCTGGCTCTGAAATATTGGGCACAAACATCCTTCTCGAGACAGGCATAGAGCATGTGGGGTGTGCAGGGCAGCACACACACCCTCCAGACAGACCTTTTTGGGAGGCACAATTTACTCTGCTGAACTTCCCTGTGTCTGGGCACGCACTAAACACTAATCCTCACCTTGGTCAGCTGGTTGCATTCTGCTGCTGTTCTGCAGAAATACGCAAGACCATAATTGTACATTTGCAGGGTTTTTTGGCTCTAACAAAGTCACAAAGCAGATGAAGCACAACAGAGACTTTCAGTTTGTCTGGAACATTGCAATTTGACGTGGGCACTCCCAGGAGCTGAAATGACCCAAGAGCTGCAGGGAGAAGGAATTACCTGACTAATAAAAGCTGTGAAGATGAGGGATATGCTGGAATTACAAACCTGCAATCCCTCAGCATAAAGACATCTCCCAAACTTGAAGTTCCTTTAATTTCAATGGATGAGATGGGAAGGTAAAGTAACTTTAAATCATGATCAGACCCTGGCTGACAAGGCTTTTATTAGGATCTTTAAGTGCAGTAAGGTTGGATGTAGCTCACTGTGATTAATCTGTACCTGTTTTTAATTACTATGGCAGAGTTACAGCCCCAGCTGTGACCTCTCTGTGGTCAGGTGCAGCCAGGCTGATGTCCAAGGTAAGAACTCTGCTGTCTTGTTAAGTTATATTAAGTTGTACACAGTACATTCTCAATATTTGTTGTAATAGAGCAAGTCCTTTTTGAAGCCCAGCTAGAGGTGAGTGACTGCAGGAAGTGACAGGTCTTACCTTAGCTGCCAAAAAGATGTTTACTAAGGAGTAACTTCACATGCTGTGTTCTGAAAACTCTGGTCCCTGCTGGTTTTCATCAGTAGCCAGATAAGATGCATCACCACCCTCACAGTAAAGAGTTTCTCCCTAATACCAAATCTGACCCTGCCCTCTGGGAAGCCATTCCCCCTTGTCCTGTCACTCCAGGCCCTTGTCCAGCTCTCTTGGGGCCCTTTAGGCACTGGAAGGGGCTCTGAGGACTCTCTGGAGCCTTCTGCAGGCTGATCAGCCCCAACTGTCTCAGCCTTTCCTTATAGCAGACGTGCTCCAGACTTCGGAGAATTTTAGTGAAATCTTGCTCATCTTGAACATGGTCACCTGTTGCAAAGTAAATTTCCTATAAAGCTTGGAACTGCAGCCAAGACAGCTTGTACAGTAGGCAGTGTTTACTCATTTTTTTAATCCTAGACAAATCCAGAAACAATTTGCTGTACTTAGGCAGATGTTTCTTACCATTAAAACAGACCAAATCTCTTGCTGATGTTCAAGTGCTGTAGTAACTGTGCAAAATAAAATCCAGAGGAACGTGGGGGTATGTTTAATACAAGCCTGTTGGGTTGTAGATCTGTCAAAGCTCCAAATTTGCATTCCTTACATAAGCAGACATCCTGGTGGTGTTTACACGTGCTTTGTGCTTTGGGAACTGCAGGAACTGAGCTGCTGTGTCAAAAAACTCTGCTCCCAGTTGCCACCTGTGGGTCTGCAGGAACACAGTTAAAATATTTACAGTGGCAGTCCTAGCTAGAAGTTTGTTTATTGTTCTGCTTGATACTAAAACTTATAACAACAATCGTAAGAGCAGCGTGAGACCTCTGTGGAAGTGTGGACAGATTCTGAGTGCACACAGGAATGAGAACCTTGAAGTTTCCCTCCTGGTTAATTAATAGTTTGTTTTTGTCAGTGACAGGGTTGCGCAGCACTTGCAATAAGCCTGCTTTGTCTTTGGTTATTTTTTCCATATGGGTGTGTTCTTCCTTTTCTTTATGTTGTTTTTCTTTCCTTTTTTTTTTTTCCCCCTAACACAGCCACTCCTTTCAATTTTTGAATAAACTAGCTGCTCGCTGAACAGAAAAAACAAAGTTTCATAAACACTGCAGTTCTGATCCGTGTAATCCTTTATTACCTGTAGGGGCAGGTGCAGGAAGCCACTACAGGAGTGGAGGTTCCTGACTTTTCCAAGGCTTGGGTTACGTAAGGGATCAGAATGTTGTAGATGCTACAGGGAAAGTTGTGAACAACACAGTTGAAAGATGTGTTGATGAGAAATAAAAGCCTTTGGCTTGGCTTGTTTCACTTCATTCTGCCCCTGAGAGCTCTGAGCTCCTGTTTCAGCTCCTGTTTTCAACACCACATTGCCAAGAAGTTAGAGAATCGCAGGACGGCTTGAGTTGGAAGAGACCGCAAAGTTCCTCTTGTTCCAACCCCCTACCATGGGCAGGGACACCTTCCACTATCCCAGGCTGCTCAGAGCCCCATCCAGCCTGTCCTTGAACCCTTCCAGGGATGGGGCAGCTTGTCTGGGCAACCTGTTCTGGTGCCTCCTACCCTTATAGCAAAGAATTTCTTCCCAATGTCCCATCTGACGCTGCCCTCTGCCAGTGGGAAGCCGCTCCCTGTGTCCTGTCACTCCGTGTCCTTGTCCAAAGTCCTTCTCCAGCTCTCCTAGAGCTCCTTTAGGTGCTGGAAGGCAGTTACAAGGTCTCCCTAAAGTCTGCACATATTTTCCTGCTGCTGTAAAATAGATTTTATTACTGGAGGTACGTTCATTACCCAGAGATTTTCTTTTTGTTGCTCAAGAGAAAGTGAAGGGAACCACTCACTTGATCTCAGCAAACCAGAAAGCAGCAGTTCCTGGCTGTAGTGGCTGCGTAATGCTGAGATAGTGTCTCTAGGAAAACAACCAGACAGTTTCAAGAAGTAAGATTTACTTCTTTTAAAATTTTTTTGTTTGTTTTGTTTTTAAACATGCTGAAACCATTTAAATTGCTGCGAAGGGGTAGGGCAAGGAGGGTGGTAAAAAAGACATCACCCATCCCTTGTGATTCTGTGGTTTTGGCTGAATCTTTTTTTTTTTTTAATTCCTACAATCAGCCACGCATTTCAGTCGTGATCGCTGCCCCAAGAACGTGGCTGCATGCAAGATGTCTCATTTGCCTAATATTAAAAATATGTGTGTGTAGTAACATTTTTCTAATGCTTTCCATCTGGAAGATACATCACACACCTTTGTATTAAAATTCATAGTTCCCTTTTTACATATTACGGTGCTTTGTAATGGAGACTGTGCATGGACTTGTTAATTTGCAATTCTGGGCTGAAAAATACTTCAAAGCAGCTTGTTATTTATTTCCAGAAATAAGTTTTCACTGTTTGTCTGTCCTAAGCAGTTTAGTAGAGCCAACACACTTGTGAGAGGCAATTTGTCTGTGTAAAAAGGTTGTGGTGGTTCATTTTTCAAAAGAAATGCTGAATAACTAACACAAAGTGAGGGGTCTGAAGACCTTCCTTCCTCCAGTCCTTCAGGAGATGCCTGGAAGCTTTAAGATTTTGGTCTAAAATATGCGTAGATCAAATCCTAGTGATATCATAGCATGTGAAATCATGTCAAAAATTGTCTCAAAACGGTACAACTCTTGGAAGAGAATCGTCATAGCGCCATGTGGATTAGCAAGGCTTCATTCTTTCTTGAGTAAACTTAATAAAATAGTGTCAGACAAAAGGGACAGGGATCTGTTGGGATTACAGTAGGTAGGAAAGGAGCTTCTGAGCTGCTACTTCAAATGTATTTGGTGATATGTACTGGTTAATAAATCTCCATTTTAAGTGTATAACCATCCTTTAAAAGGTGTGATTTTCAACGTGCCGGGCAGCAGGAAGCACCTATGTGCTGAATTCCAGCTTGTGGTGACATCTTCTGGATGCTGAGCACTGGGAAAATTTCACCTGATATTTGAGCAGTTGATTGAAAGTCGAGTTTTTCCCTGGCATGATCCATGGCCAGTGGTGTAGTAATAGGACAAACCAGTCCAAATCTGCTGTCTCTCAGGCTTGTTGTCTCAACTGGGACAAAATCTTCACTTTTCTAATGGCTTTGAAAACATAACAATGCAAATTCTAACGCTCTCCGCAAATTCGACCTGTGTTTGTATCAGCGTTTGGAAGAAGCCCGTCAAATGATTTCCACGCTGTTTTCAGTGTCTCTCCACTTCATTATTCCGAGAAAATTTGATGCATCTGCAGCGTGCACTGTCTGATTTTGTGATATGCAGATGCACAGCCTCGCCTATCTCGTGGAATCAGTGTAGCAACCGCTCTTACAAACGCTGTGACAATGTACACCCGCCTATCTGAGAGCCAGATCAGACTGAAATTGGGACTCTGTCCAAAAAGCGAAATACTGCAATCAATCTACTCACTGTGTCAGCATTCAGCTCCGTTTCTGTGCTGTGCACTGCGGGGAAAGGAAGTGGGAAACGCACGCTAGCATCCAGAAACGGATTCCTGAGTCACGGAGGATGGCGCGGACGGGTGTCGGTAATGGGAGGCGCTTAAAGGTTCCCATTTTTGCAGACGCTGTGTGGGCTCAGAGATGGTGCAGGCGATGCTCTGAGCCCGGGTGACACTCGGGAAGTCACTACATGACACTACGGATGCCGCGTGACTTCCCTGTTTACGCTCAGCCCATGCCTATGAAGTGACAGAGTGACTGGGTCATGTCACAGCGTCCTCGGTCCTTGGCCTCTGGAGTCACAGCCCTGGGTACCAGCGGGGATTTGTGGAGTCAGGCCCTTGGAAAACCATCCCTTAAGTGCTGATTTGTTCAAACTGGGGTGACCTCTTGCCTAAGACTACGTTTCCTTCCCTTCCGCTGGCCCCGCTGCTGTTCCGGGCTGTGGGCTGGCACCGCTCCTCGTCCGGCGGGCATCGCTCTGGGGGCAGGTGGGCTTCCTGCTGCCTGGCTCACCCTCCGTTCTGCCTTCTTCCCACTTTACCCTCTCATTCCTCAGGCCCTGGGCTTGCCCTTCTTTCCTAGGATTTGCTGGGAAAATCCTGGGAGAGGGGAGCCACGCGTCCGATGGTGCTCGGGTCTCTTGGGAGCGCAGCGTGTTCTGCACAGCAGCAGGGTCGCTTTGGGGTTATAACACTAAATCTTTCAGAAGTAATCACACTTTTAGAAGTGATTTAAGCCCTCAAGTTTCTGGGTGAAAGCCAGTTGAGAAGGTTTAATCTGCACCCTAAAGCTCTGCTGGTAAATCTGATCTGGCAGTTCTGCCTGCGTATGAGGGGAGACACCGATAGCAAAATACCTTCCCTGATAAAGAGCAGTGGGACTTTCAATGGTCACAGCAAAAATGAAAACATTTTAAAGGGTTTATAAAATTATTATTACACTGTAGATGTGCAGCAGAATACATGGGTGGGGTTTGGCTCTCATATAATTTTTTTTTTTAGTAGTAAGTTGGGATGCAAAGGAACTTAATGCAGCTGGAACTCTGTGCTGAAGAAAATCATTAGATCCAACGCCAGTAACTTTTCATGACTGTGTTTACAGCTTGCTGCTTGCCACTTCCCTTACAACTTTCAGTGTCATGAGCACTTTTATTTATCCATTAAGCTGCTTTCTTTGGTAAATTAAAATTTTTGGTTATGTTTTTCCATGACTATCTAGTAAGTACTGAGTTTCTTTCAGGGAAATGGGACAATACGTATTTTGAGCCAAAATACTACAGCACCTAAGAAAATAGGGTTTCTGTTCTTAATTGCCAGTTTCTTTCTGTCTTTTATCGTGTCTTGGTTTAAAAAAAAATCAACAAGCCCATTGTGATGCTTTCGATTAGGCTTCAACAGAGATAATAAAAGTGTAGTGTCCCTTTGTGAAAGGAGTTTTTAATTATTGTTAATTGTACTTGCCAGCTTCATTTCTGAAGGGAAACGGAGGTGACCTCATCCTGAGGGTTGTCAGTCTCATGCTGGTGTCATTCACCGCCTGGAAAAGAGGTTGGGGTTTTGTTCCTTGTTGCTTCTTTTAATGAGGAGCTATCCACAGGCCTGATGGGCCCTGTGGCTTTGGGAATGCTGTCCAAACTGTTTCAGTGGTAGGCTTGTTCCTGAAACATTGAACTGCAGAGCTGAGTTGTATCTTAAGGCATCAGCAGAGGCTCAGACCTGTGATGTGTCCATTCCATTAACATCTCTGACAGCAGCCAGTACCAAAGACTTTAGGGAGAGGTGATGGAGTCCTTACAGAGGGCAATTACTAAAGATTCAAAGGGTTATTTCTGCTCTTTCATACTAATCTAATAATCTTGGGTGTTTCCTTTATCTATCCAAAGGTTTAATTTCTTTGCCATATTCTTGTGAGGTCCCCACTTCACCTCTGCTTTGCTTTTAAACAGATTCCAAGAGAGATTTCCTCACCCTGCAAACTGTGCAGGGCAGCGGGGGCTGAGTGTCTGGGGAGGCTTCAGCCTATCAGGACAAGTCAGCGTTCAGTTGTGGCCATGATGTAAATGCCAAAATATTTACAATCATTTTAATTCATTGAGCGGCTCCGTATGTCAGGAGAAAAATGAAGAGGATACATTTTTGTCTCCCTTCGCTGTTCTGTATTTCTTAAGCTGTTACCTCATTTCGTCTTAAATGAACCTTCTCTAAAATACCCTGAACTTTTCAATTCCATTTCAGTTCACCCAGTGCCATCTGCCACGGTGTCTGCGATGTATTTCAGTCCTGACGAAATCCCCCTTGCTCAGCGGTACCTCCGCACGCTGTCGTAAGGATGATGTGACAAGCAAAGCTGGCAAGTTGTTCCCACCTTTGTTGCCAATTATAAAGCAGTGTAAAGAGGTGAATTGTGACAGCCTGTGTCCTTAGAGGTGTTTGAATACCCAACTTGTAGTGGAATCAGCAGCAGTGAGGCTCTTGAGCATCCCTCAGGCTCTGGCCTGGGGTCTCCACTCACTTTTTTGCTCATGTCTTCCCCTGACTTCCATCCCTTCTCTGTCTAACTCAGATGTGTATTTAAAGCTGCTGATTATTCACTGGCATCAAAACATTGACTTGTAGATATGGAGAGAGCACAGTTCCCTCTATAAAGGGAATAAGCTTTCGGATGTTTTTTTCCTAATCCTGGAGAAACCTGCAAGGTTGGAGAGCTCGGTGTATGTAATGAGTCTCCTCACGGCTGCCAAACGCGTTGGGGACTGTGGTCTGGAGCTCCCAGTTTATGTCATTCCTTTGCTTTTTGCTGCTCATTAAAAGATTTGGAAAGAATTAAAATCTCAGTGGTGTGAGATGTTTGAACTGCCTGAAATGGTTTTCATTCTGCAGCTCCCAGATTTTGTTTAGGCAAAAGGAGCGGAAGTTTTCCCGAACCAAGCCACATTTTTCAGTAAAAACACTGAACACGGAATTCAGGTCACTTCAGACTGACTTTACTCAGTCTTTCCTATCTGAAGATGGGGATTGCAAGAGCACCTTAAAGGATTGTTCTGAAAACTATGGTAGTTGTTAGTGCTTCTGCAGTCCTGCCAAAATACACACTAAATGCAAATATTTTTAATCCTTTTCACCTCCCAGGGTTGTTTGGTATCTTGTTCTGGTATCTTGTTATCCATCCTGAACAGAAACACAGGAGACTGAGATCTTGTCTCATTCTCACAAACCACTGCAGAAATTGTTGCCTTTCACAGTGTTCCTTGAATCACTGCTCTGTTATAGTTGTGACTCCCAGGTTCAAAAATGGGGTAAAGAACCTGTTCCCAGCAGCAGCAAAACCAACACAGCTCCTCTCCCATGCCAGACAAGCTTTTGGTGGTGGGTTTTGGAAGTACATGTTTCACATGGGCACAGCTAGCTCTTGATTTAAAAAAATTAAATTACTTGAAACTACTCTGGGGCACAAATAAACGACTGCAAGAATACCAGAGGATTGAGCAACAGGCAAAGGACATGTTGTTTCCTTTAAGAATTCTGACTAGAAATGACGTCACTTAGATAGTTTGGATGTTTGTGAGCACTACAGGACTTGGAAAGGGAAAGCAAATCGGAAAAACACTGGGAAGCTGAACAATTTGTTTTGTTTTATGACTCCCTGGTAGTTTAATGAGGGAGCTATTACTCATGCGCTGTCACTGCACATCTAGAAAATTCCTCTGGGTTTAAAAACTGGCAGGGAAAAGTAGTTTCCTAAAAAACACTGAATTAATGTGATGAAGCCCATTGCTCAGGAGTCCCTAACAGGAAGGGTCGGAGGAGGAGCCGTGCAGGGCTCGCGGTGTGTTGGAAATCTCCACGGGGGATTTCAGAGAGCAGATAGAGCTGGCAGGGATTCAGGGAAGTGATGCAGCAGATATGCTCAGCATCTGTCTTTTAGGATGCAGAACCATGGATTTAGGCAGAAAAAAAAATACGAGTTTGACTGGGGCATTGTAGCCAGTCCTTCCCCTCCATTCCTTTGCATCTGAAAATATCTGGGACTGGGGTGTTTAAAAAGAGAGGTTTGTACCCATGGGCAATGGTACAAGGCAATATATTAATAATATTGACACATGAAGTGAGGGATATTGTATTTAAGGAGAGGAAAAAGAAGTATTTGTTATGTGGACTTTAAATGGATTTTCATTGTTTCATAATCTATATTCCTGTGGTCTGTCAGACTTCTGACTTCCTGCTTTGAGTCTGCATTATTTTATAGATCTTTGCATTATTTTACAGTGCACTTTGTGTGTTTACTTCAATTATTTTAGCTGGTTTAGCCTATCTTGTCGAATCCACAGAAGATACACATTATCCTCACCTTAACTGGAAACCTAGTTTAACTTTCCTGGCACTGAGGGCAAGATGAAGGTTGTTTCAGTTTGGTGTTGTAAGAGAGCACAGTGAGCAGAGTGCTGCTCCAGCCTGGAAATGTAAGTGAATATTCCTCACCAACCCCCTGACACAATTATTCCCTCATAGCACAAGTTACTGTAATTTCTTCTGCCAAAAAAATGCTGATAAAGCAGAGGCTGTTAGGAGGGAAATCCGTAAGGAGTCTGGAAAGTGTGATGTAAGGATTAGTAATAGAATTAGCAAGCTGCTGTAGCAGCTCTGCTACAGTTTGTCTTAAATTGCAGTACCTCCAACATAATCACAGTCATTCCTTGTCTTTTTGTAGTGCTGTAGTCTGAACCAGATTTGTCTTCTCTCTGTCCTTTTAAGCGCTTTCAAAATTCTTTTAATTACTATTTTTTCATCGAGAATATTACTAATTATCCATGCAAATGCAGAAGTAGTTCAGGAAAGGTTGTGTATTTTAAGCTTCAGCTCAAAATGATGCTTAGCTGTGTCCCCGTGTTCATGCAGCATCCACCCTCTTTAGAAATATTCAGTACTGAGCTAGTTTTAAATCCTTTTAAAGCACATAGATGCCCAGTTTGTGTCTCCATGCTGGATTTTTGCCCTTGGGTGTGGAACTCAACTGCCTGGGCCAGAATTAGGAAATGCTTCCTGCAAGTGATGTGAAAAATTCCTGGATCACAGGGCAGAGCTCAGTTTCCACCAGAACGGGACAGAATGAGACTGAAAAGGCTGGGGGGGGCACTTGAGATGTTGAGAAGGTGGCAGGGGTATGGATGGCAGGTAATTTTGGCATCAGAATAGAGGGAGATACTGCAGAGGGACCTTGTTGATGACACATGAGACCAGGATTTGGGCATCAGTGGCTCTGAAGGTGTGTGTGCCTGGCAGGGAGCACAGGGAAGCTCAGATTGGGTCTGGAACAGCCTCTTTGATACCAGGAGCCACAGAAATGATGCAGAGATGTGTTCAGCCTCACGTGTTGGGTCTGTGCTGCTCCAGTTTTCAGGGTAGAGTGAAGCTGAAGGCTGAGAAGGCACGGAAAGGGTCTCTGCTGCCTTTTGGGTGATGCTTCAGTGTCCAGTGAGGGCAGTGACCACCAGTGCAGCCTTGTTTTGGAAAGGGCTCTCGTGTTGGTGTGGATTTTGGTGGGTTTCAGGCTCTTCCAGGGGACTTAGTGGTGTTCAGGCTGCTTTTTGATTGCAGAAAAGTCTAGGTGAGAGGCAGGTTCCCTCACTCCAGGTGGGACACCTTTGACTGTGCTGCAGCACATGCTGATACCCCAGCAGCTCCTGAGTAGAGAATTTCATCACTCTGGACTCCCAGCACCTAAATTCTGCCAAAATGCAGGCAGAGCTGAGGCAGGCCCCGTGGCTGATGCCTGCAGACTCCCAGTGTCGTGGCAAGGTGAGAGACTGGGAGTCTCCTGGAGCTCCAGCCCTGTGTATGTTGCACCAACGCAAGAAAAATTTTATGGCTTGTTATTGATGGAAAGCTAACTTAATTTTCCTGTTAATGAGGCTGTAATTGCAGTCCATTGCTGTTACCATGGTCCAGCTGATTTCCCTCCTTGGCTCAGGGTGTGTCCAGCGCTGTTTTCCCTCTGTGCTGGAAGGGTTGGTGAGTGTGAGAGGCAGATCCCACCTAACTGGGCTTGCTCCCACCTTGGCACTGCCCAAAACCTCCATCCCACACCCATCCAGAACTCTCCTCCTGGCTCCTGCTTTACACATGGGCTTTGGAGTGCAGATATGTTCAAGGGACTGTCAGGTTTTACATTTAAAGACCTTCTTCTTCTTTTTTTTTTTTTTTTATTAAGCTTTACTCTGTCAGGGCCTGTGCAGCTGGCGTTACACAGCACATACTTTATTATCCCAGTCATCACTTCAACCGTTTAATCCTTTTAACCTTCACAGTGGCTACAGTAGGAATTATGGGGAGTGAATTTCCTCCTGAGTGAATATCTTGAGTGAATTTCCTTGGCCACTGTTAAAACCACAGAGAAATCCAGAGCAGTTCCGTGAAAAAGGGATCTCTTGATGAAACTGTTTGCAAAGGACTGGGAGGGATGAGTACACGATGAGAAGCCAGTCCAGCTGCAGGGAAGTGGCTGTGGGGACACCACCGCAGGCTGGCAGCTGCCACATTCCTGCACCCAACATCCCAGACCTGTTCCAACCACAAAACAGTTAATTCAGAACAGTCAGCCCTGCTGGGCACGGAAAGGACCTTGCTGCCAGATGCTATTTGTGTTGTGCATTATCTCCATAGGTTTTGCATCTGTCTTTGCTGCAGTTTTATTTTCTGCCTTCAAAATTCCCTTTTTCTCATTGTGTCTAGTAAATTAAATTGAATTTGCAAAAGAGTGCAAAGTGACATTAGGATGTGCCTGTTAACAGAGGAGAATAAATTAATTACACGCTGTGAACTAACTGAACTCATTTAGTAATTGATGAATTAACTTAATATGTCTGTTACAAACAGGAGGACTTGAATGCTGGCAGAAGAAACAGTGAAATCTCTCATGGACTAAATCACTAGGGGTTTTTTTAGATTTATTTTTCCTTATTTTAGCAATGGCCTTATTTTTAGAAGTAGGAAGTTACACCAGTCATTTGCAATTTAGTGTTCACCTCTGTGATTCCATCCTACACCACTTCCAGACTGGCATCTGCCTCTCGAATTCGTTGGAAACTTTGAAGTTTCTGGTTGATTTTTCTTAACCAAATATTATCACTAGTTCTTCATCCTTCCTTTTTTACGCTGGTCCAACTTTCAACAGCATCAATCATGTTTCCACTTGAAATTCCATCCTGACTGGATGTCTGTGATTCTGGGGGGTTTTGTGGTCTTTCTTAATCATATTTTTTAATGTGCACAGTGATGTTCTCTGTGTGCATATTCTGCATCTTCTCTTTTCCCAGATTTCCTTTGCAATAGTAGATTTGATTTCTCTCTCTCTCGCTCGGCAGTCAAGTTCCAGACTTGCACTTGTGTGCATCATTTTGTTTTCCTCCCAGGATGTTTGTGTGGCTTGTACACGTGGATTGATAGCAATCTGCTGCAGCTTTGTTCTGTGTCAACAGAAAGGAGCTTTCTCCCATGCCAGCCCTCTGTAAATGCCACAAAAACACCTTTGTATTTAAGCCTCTATTTTAAAACTATATCTTCCTATGATGCCTAGGGTAAAAAGGCCATTGGGCTGTTAATCTGCCTTTATATCAGGTTTTATTGTCTTATTATAAATTCCTTATACTTTCTCTTCTCCCTTTCTTGCCTCAGGCAGTAAATTAGAAACCAAGCTCATTTTATTCTGTTTCATATGAAGCTTCTAGATCAGTGTGTCTTGATCCATGGCTGGGACTCTGCCCTGTGAATACCTACTGCACAAATGGAGTTTCTCAGGTCCCAGAGAAAACCAGAACTTCATCCATCCTTTAATGCTCCAATTATGAGATGCTGACCTTGTTTGTAGCTTCAAAAGGTGAAGCCATTTGTGGGGAGGAGACTAAAAAGATCACGAGTAATTTGGATATATGTACACTATATTTTCTGATGAACAGGGACATATTTTTCTAATGCAACTTAAGTTGTTTAATAGCTGTTGTAGATCAAAGCAAAAACTGGCCTGTAAAACAAATGTATTTTCAGAATCCAGCAGCCCCTTTTGCCATCCCTTGCCTGGCTGTGTTCAATACAGGGAGCATTATGTTGTCCTCTAATTAGCTCAGTAATTTCCATGGCGTGTGCCAGCATCAGTGTTTGTTATTGAAGCACAATGTCTGCTTTTATCCTCATGATGTGACTGTCCTGTCACAGAAGTCACGTGCACAAACTGAGTAGTAAAAGGGGTTCAGGAGTAAGGATCAGTAAATATTTTAAGCTGTGCATGGTCCTGCAGATGTGATTGATGGCAGCACTGCCAGATGCTCACCAGTTGATCCAGATGAGCCTTGCTCAGCATGCAGTGAAGATCTCTCTCATCTCCTGCCTCTCCCACTCCCTAACACAGCTAAAGGGCATTGATCAAACCCCAAAAATCTTTACCATGACTGTGTGACTTCTCTGCATTTCACGAGGGGAAGCTGAAGTGGAAATGCAAACGTGCATTTAAATAAACCATTTTATAAACTCCAGGAGCTGATCTCACGAGGGCATCTTGCATATGCCAGAGGAAGAACAGATTTGAGGGAAAACCTGCTTGTAAACCTTTGCAAACTGAAAGGTAAATAATTTCTGTTTCCAGTACATTGATGGAAAAAGATCTCTGCATTGGTTATTTTTCCTGCTGTGAAGTATATAATATATACATGTATCTGGCATATATATTTGTCACCGTGCAGCAGCAGAATATAGGAAGTGAATATCTTTAAAAAGTACTGATTTCTGCTTCATAGAATCACAGAATGGTTTGGATTGGAAGGGACCTTAAAGACCATCCAGTTCCATCCCCCTCCCATGGGAAGGGACACCTCGCACTATCCCAGGTTGCTCAGAGCCCCATCCACCTTCTTTGCTTTTTCAGCATAACAAGGAAAGGTTCTACAATGGTTTGTTTCACTCTGAAAATATTTCTGGCTTGATTTTCGAGGGTTTTTTTTTGCAGTGTCATACGTGATGGGAGGAGTATAGAATATTTGTCTTTGACTGAAAGGTCCTCTGCAGTGTGTTTGTGAGGCGTGGGAATTCAGCTGGGGTTAAAACTTGAAGTGGCCTGATTGAACTTCCTATCTTTCTTAATTGTTATCTTCTTTCTGCGCGATAATTTTAATTTCACTTCCTCTTGGGTAATCTTGAGTTTGTGTTGTATCAGACAGAAAAAAAACCACAGACTAATAAATGTTTTTGTGCTGTTTGTTGTTATTTTTAAAAGATACAGTTCTTTCCAAGTCACTTTTCATGCTTTGACAGACAAAGTGCCACGGTGATGTGTGGAGCAGCAGAAATTAATCCGGTGCCGAGATAAGCAGAGTGCCTGGTTTTAAGAGCTCACTTTGTAGGGGCAGAAGTGGCTGTGATCCAGCTCATGGCACGAGGATACAAACAGCAGGTGTAGCTTTGGAGTGCTTCATGACAGGGGCATTTCTGCTCAGGGGTGGGATTAGAGCTTCTATTGAAACTTATATAACAGCCACGGTGCCAGGGTGGTTGCTAAAAATGATGCTCATCGCTCTTGCGTCCCAAAAGCTGTAAGTCAGAGGAACTATTTTAAGCTGAAGAAATATTTTTATTTTTTTGTTCTTAAAGGTCATTGTTTTTCTCCCAGACCCCAATGAGATGGTGTTAAATGCGTAAGGTAGCAGTGGGAATGAAAATAAATGTTTTTATAATGTAAGACATGGACAATCAATAGTGAGTTTTGTTGTGGGTGGCTGCTTCATTATCATACCCTCATTAACATACCTCAGCAATCAACGGGGAATTACATTTTTTATTATGGCTGTCCTGTCCAATTTCTAAAATACAGCATCAGCTGCTTTTATCCAGCGAATGGTGATCCATTTGGGAAAAACAAACCCACAGTTCCGCTGCCTCTGCTGCCCCAAAGGTTGGTGTTTTGCAGAAGGAGCAGTCAGCTGCTATGGTGATGGGCACAGGGTGGGAATGTGGACAGAAATAGAGGGAGGCTGAAGCCAGACTGTTCCTGCTTCCTTATGGTTCCAGTAGCCCTCCCTGAATTGGATGGTGACTGATTCCAAGGATTTCGCAGGTTATTTGTGGTTTTCTGCCTCAGATTCTCACAATTAGCACAAAATAATGCTCGGGCAGAAAGGAGAGTGAGATTCTGAGATTGATAATGTTTGTAGAGGATGCATGTAATTCCCTGCAGAGCAGCTTGTGCCCGTTGTGCTGGGATTTGGATGCACAGAAATCTCCCTCCTCCCATCCAGACTGAAGTCAGTTTTTGGTAATGCATAATTCATATCCTGAAGCCTTTGTCACAAAAACATCTCACTGCTTTTCCCCCAGCTTGATAAGCCTGCTTTTGTATTTTTAGGATTTCCTTCCCTGCTAATCCCCAAAATCAGCCTGAAGAGGTTTCAAATCAGAGTTCAGAGTAAATCTGAGACAACTTTTACGTCAAGGATGTTGCTCTGTGCAGCAGGTGACTCTCTGGCACCTGCTATTTCTGGATTCTGCCTCCACAAAGAATATTTTCCCCGTGGCACCACTGCCACAGTCAGTGCACAGGTGGACTGCGCCTCGAGGAGGTGTGGATGTATCTTTGGACATCTCACAAGGAGTGTCTGCACATACACTTCATTAAGAAACAAAGACAGCAATTTTTTTGGATGAATTTTGGGGCTCTAATCCAATATTGCTCTTTCCATAGGGAACATGATGCCTGTATGTGGTGATATTGCATGTTCTGACTGCAAATGCCCTCACAGGAGTACAGATTTTGAGGAGTCACAACGTGGTTAAAAGTCTGTGTAAAACCTGGAGAAAGAGAAGAGTGATTCTCAAGTTGTGTTTTAATTCATCTCTTTGCAGAGCAGCACAGAGGGGACTAATTCAAACAGCTTCTGGTGTTTTTTTCTTCCAGATTCTGAGGACAAACCTGTCAGTAATGAATTGTTCCAGAAGTACAAGGATAAAGCTGTACAAGGTGGAGCTGTTTTTTCTGAGGTACAGCACATCTGTTTCCCTCCTTGGTATCAGTTGTTGTAAATACCTTGTTGCCATCAGACCTTTCCTGCTCAAAGCTTTGAGAAGCTTTGAAATTAAAAGGATAAATGCATGGTGTGCCTACATAATGGCTAAATTGGATGTTTCACTAGTGGGAAATAATTGTCTTTATTTGAGGGCTGTTTGTCTGTTCCAGAGGAATGTTCCCCAGATCTCTTTACTTCAGAGCACTTCTCAGTGCAGCTAAACAAAGCACAGGAAGGAATGTGAAGTACTGTCATCAGTGCAGGAATCTTTTCAGTAATGGTTTGTCATTATTTTCCTCCCAAATGACACAAATGGGTTTTTTTCTCACTGTTCATATCAAGCCACCACAGACCTCCTGATGATATTAAATTCCAGCTGTGGAGGCTTTGATTGTTTCTTGCACGTTTCTCATTTTAAGATGACAGAATTGTTCAGTGAGAGAAATTCAAATGGAAAAATTCAGGCAAGCAGGCCTGTGGGAAAAGTTGGACCTTGTGTAAAAATGCAGTAAAACTTGAGTAAGAACCTCAGAGTTCAGCGTATTGATTTTCTTGTGAAAGTTCAAGAGCTGTGTTTCCTTGCAGGCTGAAACTCATCTCAACTCCTCATGACCAGCTGAGCAAGAGAGATGGGATTTGATGCTATCCAAGGTGTAATTCCACAGTTCATGCCTTTTGCTAGTGCCAGCTTAATCACTTTCTGCCCACTCCCAGCCATTCATTTCCAGCTCAGCAGCAATGCGGTGCCATCTCTTCCCTGACTGTGTGGAAAACCAGACAACTGAAAATAACTCAGTCAAGAAAAGAAACGCTTCATTTTTTTTTTTTCTTTGAATTAGAATCATTTGAATGAACTTCATGGCCCACAGGCAGTCGTATTGGTGCCACTGAAGGTGACAAGAGCTGCAGCATCAGAGGCAGCAGTGAGCACTGGAGGGTGTCCCAGTGCTGTGTGATCTTGCTGTCAACAAAAATCTGCTCTGGGACCATATCCTGAATGAAGGGCTTTCACTAGCCACAGGATTATTTATTGAACTGCTGTGCTGCTCTTCATTTATTTTATTAAGGAAGATTAACATCTTCTTGTTAGGGCAGGTTTATTTTTTTTTACTTGAGGAGATAAACCATCTCTGTGAGAAGTCAGTCAGCTTTGTGGACCGCCATGAATGTCAATAAAGTCTTGGCAAACACAGTAGGTATTTATTCAGCCTTGCAAATTAAAAACATTTTTCCTGCTTGTTTAGTGAAGGGAACAAAAAAAGACAAATTACAGAGCGGATGAGCTCTCTTGATAGTTGGAATTCATTAAGCTGGTGGTGAAAACGCTGGGGGATTGATGGTGCAGAAAAAGAAAAGATGAAGCAGCTTTTCCCCAATAGCTGTGGTTTAAGTTCAAGTTGAAAATGACCGAAAAAAAAAATGCCTTAAGGACATCTGTAACTGACTTCACAATCCCAATTTCTGTCTGGGTAGACAGTTCTTTCTCACTGCAGTTAGTATTAATTGGTTTTTCAGTTGACAGATGATTCTCAGTGGCTCCTCCATCTCCATCATGCCATGGGGTGTCTGCAGCAGCTCATAAATGAGATCCACGGCCGGGCGTTAAGTAGGAAGTTCGCACAGTCCCTTCCCATGGCACAGACAGAGCCTTTCTGCAGACTTGTCACTCTGTCATCTTCGCTTGGCTCCACATTTTATTAAAAAGAAAAAAAAAAGGGGGGGAATTAAAAAAGTTGCAGTAAGTTGAGCAGTTTGTCAGATGCGATGTTCTCACAGGCCATTGTCTGCAAATTACAGGCTGACTCTGCCTTTCAGATGGATCGTAAAGCTGTCGTAAATACAGCTCTAACAAAATCCATTTACATGGCTCCTGTTATGGCAGGGCATGGAAAGGAAGCAGTAGGATTTATTTTTTAATTAATTTCCTGTACAGGATCATTAGTCCACCGTGGAAGTCTTTCCAAGTCGCACCCAGTGCGTGTTTATCTCTGATTATTCCTGATTAATGGGTTAAAGTGGCCCCAGAATTGTCTCTTGCAGTCACAGACAGTTCTCATGTTATTCCAAGAATTCTGTGGGAATTCATCATTGGAAGAGAGAGGGCTCCCTGGTAAGTGTTTAAATTCAGCTAAACCACCTGTAAGTCACTAAAAATACCCAACAGCAAAACAAAGCCTTCGTAAACTTCATTCTTGCAGTGCTTTAATTGCAGGCAAAACTTTACTCATTCAAGTGATCCCATCAATGTCAAATAAAAACATGAATTACGAAGCTTGTAAGATTAGAGCTTAAAGTCACTGACATGTCATTCCCATAATTTTCTCTGGAGGATTACAGAACACTTAATTTGTAACTGCAGAAACCTAAGTGTAATCAGATGCTCTTCCATCTACAGTTTTTGTCTAAGTCATTGAATTCTGGGTTTGCTTTTCCTGTGTCCCAAGTTCTTACTTGCAAATGTAAAGACATTAACTCCTCTGTTCTTCTTCTTCTTCCCAGTTCAACGAGGAAATTGCCCTCAGCTCTTCTGATCATTAAATCTAGGAAGGACGGAGCAGTCCAAGATTTGAAAATGTTCTAAGACTTCCAGCACCTAATTAGAAGGAAGCATCTTGGAGCAGCACAATAGCTCTCTATCTGCAGCTCATTTGGTTTTCCAGTTTAGAAATGACAGTTTACAGCCCTGATGTGACCGTGTTTCTCATTAGCCTGTTCTAGAAACACGCTGAGTTATTGTAAGTTTTGAGAGATGCTTTCTTCAAAAGTGCAAATGATACTAAACGGCAGAATTTGCTCTCTGGACAGCCAGATGGAGATGCTGTGCTGTGCAACCATCCTAAGGCTGGTGGTGAAGGCAGAGCCATGCAGCTGGACCTTGGCTCTAATCCATGGATGTCATGGATGCAGCCGCATGGAAAAGATGCTACAGCTGGATTTAGCCTTGTCCAGGGATGATAATTGTGAAGTGCCACTGCTTTCTGTGTTTCACAGATGGATCTCAGGTTTCTTGGGCTTTTCTCGTGGAGATTTTCTTGGAGAGGAGTGTGGTAGCTGTGCTGGTGCCAGATACCCTCATGAGAACTGTCCACACTGGTTTGATTTCTCTCCTTCAGCCATCCAGGAGTTGATTCCTAGGCTCAGCTGGTTGGGTTTGTTGTCCTTGTGGTAAATTAAGAGAGAGCTGCATCTCAGGAGGTGATGAAACTTGAGGAACAGATGTAATTAGTTGGGGTTTTTTACATGGTTTTCTGCTCCCTGAAGAGAAGGAGATTGAGAGTATTTGCCTGTCCTCAGGACTTCACAGATGGGTTCATCTTGGATGGTGGTTTAGGGTCTGGAATATAAATTCTACAAGTGAAGAGGGTAGAAAAGGAGACTGAGGGAAGACGTTATTTACCTGAAGCCCTACATTTAACTTAAAGAAGGTTGTGGTGAGCTGGGAATCCACCTCTTCTCCCAGGTAACAAGTGACAGGACATTGGGAAACAGCCTCAAGTCTCACCAGCAGAGATTCAGGCTGGATATTAGGAAAAATCGCTTCACTGAATGAGTGGTTAAGCATTGGAATAGACTTCCCAGGGCAGAGGTGGAGTCACCATCCCTGGAAGTGTTCAAAAAATGAGTGGACCTGGCACTGCATGGTCTCAGTGGGCATGGTGGTGTTAAGTCAAAGTTGGATTCAGTAACCTTGGAGGTATTTTCCAACCTCTGTGTTCCTAATCAACTAAGAGCAACTTTCACAGGGCTTCCAGGGGCAGGTACAGGGCACATCCAGGTGCAGTAAACTGCACAAAAAATAAGATGCTTCACTCTTCTTGGAAACACTGCAGCAAGGCAAAGTTTGGGACTTCTGCATGGCTGAAGGACAAACAGTTTGGTTCTGCCTGCACTTCAAAACAGCTTTATTTTATCCATTAGTGTTCCGTGAGCCTGCGTGGAAGATTCCCAGGCAGCTGCGTGCTCGGGGCAGAGCCTGGGGACACGGGCACAGCTCCGTCCTGCCGCTTCCTGCCTGCTCTGCTCCGCACAGGCACTTTCTGGACAGAAAAGCTGCACAATAAATCCAGTGCTGATGTGGCCTGGCGTGGTGACAGCTCTTCCAGTAACTGCAGGAACTGCCCGCTTGCGGAGGCCCAGCCTGCTCCGATGGGGTGTTTTCCTTACAGCTCTGTTGTTCTACACCGGATGGGGCACGCGGTGTCTTTGTGCCTCCCTCTGCCATCCACATGCTCCTTGGTGCCTTCTGTGCCGCTGCCTGGGGTGATTTGTTCCTTTTTGAGA
This sequence comes from Acanthornis magna, assembly GCA_036785705.1. NCBI lineage: Eukaryota > Metazoa > Chordata > Aves > Passeriformes > Acanthizidae > Acanthornis > Acanthornis magna. Next base: position 694,478 of record JAWUZG010000001.1, read on the forward strand.
GGCTGTGATGTACCTGAGTGCTTCCCAGAGCATGTCACCGAGAGCTGGGCTGTGCAAACACTCGAGGCTTGCTCGACATCGCTCTGCAGATGTGATTTGGGTCCGATGTTTGTTCTGCCAGCTGAGATGACGAGCTGCAGAGAGGTTATGAAGGAAAAAAAAATCTGTATGAAAGGGAGTAAATTGTCTAGAACACACTTCAGTAGCAGATTTCTGGGAAAGAACCCTGTGTCAGACTTCTGAGAAGCAGTGCTGGCTCCAGGTGCGAAGTGCCAGGTCTGAATAGTCCATAATCAACACCGTCCTTAACATTAGGTTTGGGGACACACTTTTCCCCTAATTTGCAAATCCCACCTCAGCCAGAGCTAGCACACAGATGGGCAGGTTTCCAGGCTCTCTGCATGACCTTTGGGGTGAATATTCAACCTTTAGGCACCGATACTCAGCTTTTGTCACACGCTGGTCCTTGTGCTGCTGCTGTTGAAATGAAGATTTGGTAACATCTTGCAGGAGAACGTCACGTGTGTTTCGCTGTCACAAGAGGGAGTTCTGCAGCAGCGCTGCCCTTGCTGGTGTGTCTGGACGTAGTCGTGCTGTGGGCAGAGCTCAGCAGACAGAATGTGTTAATGGAAGACAGCAGCACAAGTGGGATGAAGGTCCTTCATTCCTTGTTAAAGCCTTGTACATGTTGTTCAAGCCTGACTAACAAAATTCCTCTGAATGACACTGCTGCAAGCAATTCTCTTGCTGTTGGTAGCGCTGTAATAGAAAACAGAAGTGAACATTTGAGTGACTCAAACCAAAATCAAGGGTAAGAATAAGAAAAAAGCATCAACTGTTTAGTAGGAAAAATAAAAAGCCGACGTGGCTAGGTATTCTTCTGTGGCATTTCCAATTTATTGTTACAGGAATATCCTCCCAGCTAGACACAAGCTCCCTCAGGAAGCTGGTTTCATATGGTGGTTTAGATTTAACTATTCATTGTCTAGCACCATTTGAAATCAGTGTTCTTGGAGGAAGAATGCCTGCCTTCATCAGGGAGATGGACCCTCGGAATCTCAGAGGAAAAGAAGAGAAGCTCAAGATCTTCCTGGTGTGGGTCTGCCATTCCAATTAACCTCCACCCCCAAACAAAGTCCCTTGATGACTCTGGGGGGTCTGTGGGCCAGGTGACCCCTGGAGAGCAATGCAATGAGTGATTTCAAAGGCAGAAATTCTGCTGGCAGCATGTTCATAATATTTGTAAGTGGTGAGCAGCAATTTCAGAACCCAAGAAGGTTTTGAGAAAAGGCAAAAAAGTAAAATAAAGAATTGCAGCTCAGTATTGAAGATGTTGATTTTAATGCCCCAACTCGTGAAAACTACTACAACTGAGAAATAAGGTAGGGAACTACATGTGCTGTACATTTTCAACTCAAAACCTGTTTCAACCTCACCTAGATCCATTTTTGTTAGTTCTTTATCACCCTTGTAAATACTTCATACCTGTAGCGTGCAAGACACAACAGAATTTGAAACAGATAATTCTCCATTGAAGCACTGGCAGTTCTGGATGCTGCTTGCATCCCTCCTGCGTGTTTGGCTTTTTGTTGTGGCATGTTTGGCAGGTCAGAATATGTTATTTATTTTCTGTGACAAGACAGTGTTCAGGTTGCAGGTTGGTGGCTGGATGTGCTCACGGAAATGGCCAGTGAGAATTGGACCACAGTGGTTGGTCACATTGTCCAAGTCTACTGAAATCTGGAGCAAGATTATATTTTTTTAAAGTATTTTACTGTATTAAAATGTGTAGCTAATGGTTTATTTTGAAAATGTTCGCTGTCTTGTTTTCTCATCGGTGCTTTAATAATAATTATATCAAGTTGGGGATTCTCCAGTGTAAAATACTCTCCGGCACTTAACTCTTCATCCTTGCAGATCTCCGTAACCCCTTTAGAGGATGACTGATTTCTTTTGGTGTTCAGAGTCAATAATAATTTCTAGCACCATTTGAAATCGGTTATAGTGATTGGGGAATTGCACCTCGTGAATTTCTACACAAGAAGCTCCAAAGGGAATCTTTAATGGTATTATCCAGGACTGAAAACAGGGAAGTGTGTTATTTTGGTGAATGGAGTTGCTGAACTCAAAAACAAGTTTAAACTCTGGGAAGTGGAGAATTGTAAAATGTAGGACCCAGGGTTCTTGGTTTAGGTCCTGTGTGTGAAGATGATCTTTGGAATGGTTTGGAAAGCCTCATGGTGCTGAGAGGGAGGATCAAGGGAGATGGTTTTCCCAATGAGAATAACCCGTGTGGACTTTGGATCAAAGAAGAACCCCACCCTGTTGGTTTAATGATCTGTCTGTGAGGTATGAGGAAATAAGAGGAGCAGCAGGAAACCTTCCAATCTGCAGTTCCCGTGCTCTGGACGTGCTAAAAGCAAGATCTTGTGGAGGTTTTCCATGCCAGCCTGAGAGCTTCTTGCATTCTCCTCTCGTACGCTCCTTAGAGCATGAGCCATAAAAAACCTGAGTCATTTTTCCAAGGGTGTTTAATATATAAGAACTTCTCTCTGAAATTTCAGCGCTCCAAAGAAGCAACTGGCTGGAGGCAGAGTGGAAAGTGAGTCGAGTCCCCAGTTCCAGCAGAATCTCATGATCCCATGAAGATAATCTCTGAAAATCATCCTTCAATCAGTTGTTCATACTACATCAGCTTTTTGGGAGTTAATAACATCAACCAACCTACAGCAAGACATCACACCCCAGCCCGCAAGGCATCCCTGTAGCAGGGGATGTTTTCCTGGATGTCCTGGTGAATTCTGCAATTCATTATTCCATATGGGAAAACTAAAATAGAGAGGTTTGTAAACAAGTGGAGCAGCTTTTGAATATTAAGAGGAACTTCTAAGGTTGTGGCTGGTTGTTGGAAACAATTTCACCTTTCTCTTTGTCCCTCCATATTTTTGTCGGCATATGAAAATATATTGAAAGTATATTGAAAACTGGGGAGGGAATTTTGGCAAGGGGGTGGAGTGACAGCACAAGGGTCAATGGCTTCAGATGGAGGGCAGGGTTGGGTTAGATACTGGGAATAAATTCTTGGCTGTGAGGGCCCGGCACAGGGTGTCCAGAGAAGCTGTGGCTGCCCCTGGATCCCTGGCAGTGTCCAAGGCCAGGCTGGACAGGGCTTGGAGCAGCCTGGGATAGTGGAAGGTGTCCCTGCCCTTGGCAGGTGGTTGGAACTGGATGGTCTTTATTTCTAATTGAAATAATCACAAACCAGAAGAGACTTTGTGTGAAAAGGATGTGAACCTTTTTCAAGTCTCGCTTCCATCCATTCATGAGATCCACCCTCATGCTCTGCCTTCCTTTAGGCTGAGTTTGAGAAGTGCGTTCTTCTGTGTTTAGTACAAAAGACTGTAGGCTAAGCCCTTAAATTAATACAAAAAGTTATTAAAATATGGAAAATGTAGACTGGCTAGCAGCATGGGGGGGTTGCAGTAGGAGGCAGAGAGCTACATGTTTTAGGGCATTTGACAGATGTTCTTGTGGAGGTTAAAAGCTGTGCAGAATAAAGTGGTGTTGGAAGCGTGACTTGCAAGTAATCACCACGTTTTAAGTACATCCACTGCCTGAGCAGCTCCCATGCAGACAGTTGCTTAAATGATTTCTTGTGTGAAGTCCCTGAAGGAGCAGATGGATCTGTTTGGGGTTTTGCTGCTTGTGCTGTGCGTGTAGGATCGAAACGTCTGGACTTAAAGGAAACTTGTTAACACAAAAACTAATCTTAAGGTCAGAACCAATTACAAAGCGATGCAGAAACAGGTGAAGGAGATTAATAACATTTTAATTCTTTCTGTTGAAAGGCAAGAGGTTCTTAAGATGCAGTAATTTCTTCTGTTTGCACCATGTAGTCAGAAAAATGGAGCTGCCAAGTGCTTGGATCTCGTGGAAGTGTTTTCAGACATGAGCAGTGCTGCTCACACGCAGCGTTGTGTCCTGTTCGTGTTGGATCTTCCTTTCAGCAGCAGGGAAAGAAAGGATGAAAGAAGGAAGAAAAATGCTTGAAAACAGAAGCATTTCAGTGTAAAATATATATCTGAGTAAGAGGGAAGTGTATGTAACAAGTTTTTGGGTTGTTTTACTTTATCCTCTCTGCTTTCAACTCCTGGGCCTTCTAAAAAAGTGAAGCTACTGGAGGACAGACTGTGCTGTCACACAGATTTAGATCAAAATGGTGCCTACAAAACCTGCACCAGTCTCAAAACATCGATCAGGTACCCCCGTGGGTAACTTAAACTATTTCTTTGCAAGTCTGTTCCATCCTCCTGTTGACAAACCCTGCAGCAATCACAAAATGTCACGTGCAGGGGGATTGTTTTCGTGACTAGAAAAGTTTGTCCTGTTGCTGGTGTTGTGGAATGACGTTAAAATGAAATCAACGCTTGCACCAAGCCAAAAGCAGCACTGGAAGTCAACTGTTTCTCAAAAAAATCCCTCTCACTTCTGGATTAATATAAAATGTGCTGGATGGTGGGATGAGAGGGAGAGAAAGATGATGTCTATTGGGAAATTTTTAATGCAAAAATATTTCGGAAATGTCTTACAGTGTGCATTTTTCCTATTAATGAGTCATGAAACCACTTCATTCTGCTACATCAAGCCTAAATTTCAATTGTTGCAATTAATTTGTCTGAGACTTTTGTGATCTTGCATCACAATCTTAAAATGTCAGGCTTCTACATAAGGATGTTCTGTGAAATCCATTGTATATTGGGAATCTGGGGGGAAAATACCCTGATCATGTTGAATAGGGGCTTGGGATGATGGTGTAAAGCTGCTTTGTTTTCACAGCAAATAAATTAACAGAATTGTAATTTTCGTTATAATTTTTTAGAATTTTCAGTATTAATTGATAAAACATCCAGGCACAAGATGCTTATGAAAGAGTGGAACAGTAAATGAGACAAAATTGTGATATTCTACAAGATGCTCCCTGATTTCTTCCAAGCCAGTTTGAGACTTGGTAACCAAAAATAACCTGTTTGTGTGGGATCTGCTGTGTCCTTAGCACACATTTCCAGTGCCAGAATGGGCAGCAGAGGTACGAGGAGGATAAATTCAGCTATTGTGGCTTTTACTGTGGGCTGTCGAGTCCTGCTGGGACCTTTGCTAAGTATGAAACGGCAGAGGCTTGTGTTGGCAGAGCTTTGCTCTGCAGTAAAAGAGGCTGTTGGAGCTCACAGCAGCTTAAAGGTGCCAGGAGAGTGAATTCTTCCTCGTTTGGGTAATCCTAATGAAAATAATGTTAGATTTTCTAACTATCTGGTGAATCAGATCCAGTGAGGGCAGTGAAGCAAACTCCAGCAGAGCAAGCTGGGTTGAGCTGCCTGCAGCGAGAGGTTCTCACTTCACAGGTGTCACTCAGACAGCTCTGCTCTCCTGGTTTCTGACACCATCAGACTGCTGGGTTCTCTTCTCCACGTGCTGCAGGTGCATCTCCCCTGGAAACATCCAGAACTTTGGGGTTCCAAGCAGGAAAAGTGACCAACTGTGTGCTCCCACCTCTGCTGTTGAGCAGACTAGAGGATGTTTAGTGACTACTGGGCAGTGTAGTGGTTGCTGATCCTGGGTCAGAAGATACTCACATTCAGCTCCTTGAAGTTGGAGGCAAAAAATGTTTTTCCTTATGTCATTCTCACTCTGCTTCATTTCCAGCAACTTTCCAAGGACAGTCCATGGAGAGATGTGTGGCTGCCTGCTCTGCCGCCTGCATTGCAGGGTGTTTAAGTCACGTTACGTGAAGTTTCTATCTGTGCCACCTTCTCAGCTTCGTGTCCATCTCTCCCAGAGGATTCCTCTCTGGAGAACCTGCCACGGCAGCAGATCTGTCTTCAGTCCTGGGGACAGGTCAATGAAACCATTTTCTCCTTGTCAAATAAGTTTTTTAATGGCTCCTTGGCGTAAAAAGGAGAGGTGAACCTTTGGATCACAAAGTTTTGAGTTCAGTGTTTTGGTGCTAGTGACATTCAGAGTCACAGAATGGTTTGGGTTGGAAGGGACCTGAAGCCCCATCCAGTTCCACCCCTGCCATGGGCAGGGACACCTTCCACTATCCCAAGTTTTTCCTAGCCCCATCCAGCCTGGCCTTGGACACTTTCCAGGGATTCAGGAGCAGCCACAGCATCTCTGGGCACCTGTGCCAGGGCCTCATTGCCCTCACAGGGGAGAATTATTCACATATTTCTGCAGAGAGAAGGCTGTTTTTTTGTCTCTACCAGAGCAATTAACGTGTCAAACCCTGCACATCTCTGGCTGGATTCCAGCCTGGAAAGCTGGACACTGACCCTGATTTGGAGCAGCACAGCCTGGGATGAAGTGGCTGGGAAGGGCATGAAAACGCTGTGTGGAGGAGCCGGCTGTGGTACAGTCTTCATGGACATCAAGAGGAATGTAAGACAAGTCTTTTAACTTCATTAGCTTCAAATGTCATTGCTGTTTGTGCTCCTGTAACATTACTGCATAAAAACCCAGTGGGATTTTTTTATAATTGATGATTTTACATGGAAGATACTCCAATGCTACCATGTGGATTAAATCGCAGAGCAGACTGACAGCTGTAAAATCCATGAGCACAGGTGAGTGAGCTGGTCTGCTAATAGCCTCCAGACGACCACTAAGTGATTTTCTCTCTTGAATTTTGCCATCATTTAATCTTCAGTCGTGCCTGTCCTTACTGTGGAACAGACTGGGAAGAGAATGGCTTGATAGTGCCTCAAATAGTTTGTCATTACTAGAAATGCCTCGGGGTGATAGGATTGCCTGCTGACAAGTGCCAAAATCCTTATAGATCTGAACCTGCTCAAAAATCACATCTGGGAATACATAAATTTCTCAGGAAATTCCTGGGAATTATGAAGGATTTCCAGGCTTCCAAATAAGTTGTCATGTAAAGACTCTCCACTATGTTTCCACTGTGAGAACTGAAATCACAACTTGAAGGAGAGAGAAATTCAGTGCAAGTAAATTTGCAGATTTCCCTATGCAAATCAAAATTCCAGTTGGAGAACTTTGGAGTGAAACAATGGTGTAAAAAACCCCCACTTTTTAAGTTGAGATTAGCCTGGAAATTTTTAAGGCACTCATGAATAATTTATAAACCAGTCTTCCCACGGATGAGCAGCAGGACCAAAGAGTGGCTACGTTTGTCATTGTATTGAGATGTTTCCTGGCAGTGGTGGAATTTTTATGGTGTTCTTGCTCATAATGGAGTTGTTGCTTAGCTCTTAATGTCCCAAATGTAAACAGATCAGAGGAAGCAGATCGTTAAAAACGTTTAGAAAGGACGAATGAAAAAGTGAAGTACTTTTCGTGCTGCGTTCCAAGCAAAGCCTATAAATCACCGGCGTCGGAATTCTCTGACAAGGAGAAAATGGTTTTATGGACTCACAGAAATGGCATCAGAAGGAATAGTCAAGAGATTAATATTTTTAAACCATGGCTAAAGAGCGGAGGGAAGAACCCAAGAGGTTTGAGAACTTTGTCCTTTGCTCAGTTTTAACACTTTGGTTTAACAAATTCAAAATTTGACTCAAATCTGCTTTGCTGCAATCTCTGAAGCCGTGGGACCAGTTGTCTTCATTGCCTGGTGCTCCTGCACTAGACAGGCTCGGAATGCTGAAATCCATGCAGAGGTTTTGTGCATGGGGGTAACTCAAAAAAAGGGGGAAAAAAGGCAGTTCTAATTTGATTTTCAACCCGCAAAGCTGTTTTCTAAACTTAAATTCGGGTTTGCAGCGTCGGAGCGTTCAAGAGCCACTTCAGTGACCCATGGCCGTGTCCTGGGAGCACAGCCGCGGATCCCGTGGGACGCAGGGCCAGAGATGCCAACCCCTGGAAGGCTCTGGTGCGGGGGCACAGGCGAGGTGCTCCTTGGCTCCCGTTCCCCTCGCCGAGCAGCCCAGCAGATGTGAGATGCTGCCTTCGCTGCGCGTTCGGCTCGTCGGGAGAGGCCGTGGGTGGAGAGGAGCTGGCAGCGATCCCGGAGCCGCTGGGAAGGCTGCACGGGGGAGAAGGAGCTCACCACCCACCTCGGATGAAATCATGGAACCAGGCGCGAGGGAAGGCTGCTGAGGAGAAGGAGACCTAAAAAATGGGGGGAATGGGAGAGGAAGGGTGCCGGACCAGCGAGGAGGGCAGTTCCTGTGCTGGTGGGTTCGAGGAGGATCTGGTTCTGGCAGGAGTCACCTGTGATAGATTGGGAGCCAGAATAAGTGCAGGAATTTGTCACAGGAAGGTTTGCTCCAGCAACGTAGAAAAGAGCTCTGATACTTGACCCCTTTGATGGAAATTCATTAATATGTGTCTGAATGGAGCAGTGATTGCTCCCAGGCAGGCTCCTGCTTTCCCAGTCTAACCTCTAACCAAGCTTGGACCAAGGAAGATGCGTTCCTGGACAGAGAAGGAGGAGATCTCTGGAGCTGCTGGTTCATAACCGTGTTTTTAAGGGCTGCTGGCAAAGGGACTTCACAGTGCCACTGGAGTGGCTTGCCTTGCTGTTTCCAGCTGGATGGGCACATTGTCTCATCCCTACTGTGCAAACCAACAAGGAAAAACTCCAGTGTGGCTTCCTGTTGCACTCTAAGACCAAATGTTGCCCAGTGGGGACGACTCAGATTTTTTCCCCCGCATATTGTCTGATTTATGATAAATTACGCCACTCATGAGAGTAGCTGTTTCAATCCAATGAGAAGACCTTCAGTGTCCTTGTTTTCCACCTGGATTTCTGTCCAAGCTGCCTCCCTGCAGCTCATCCCACATCATTTCTGGACAGCTCAGGCAGGCGAGGAGCCAGCGGAAGGAGCGGATGTCCCCGGAGTGATCAGCACGAGGTTTTGTCTGGTGCACCCGCTGGAGACAGCCTGGATCTTCTGCTGGGTTTTGTTGGATCCTTTTTGCTCTTTGGAAACACAGTTCAGGACAAAACCGTCATGGTCTGACTTTGAGGAATGGGATTCTCAGCACTTCTGTCTCTGCTCCAGCAAACGAAAAGTGATGTGTAAAACTCCTTCTCCCCACCATCAACTCCAGTGGGTGCAAAGCTGTAACTGTTTCAGAAAAGATACAGCCAAAAAAAAAAAGAAAAAAAAAAAAAGAAAAAACATTTCCCTAGCTCATTTTCTTTTCCCAGAAAACCAGATGGATGAATCATTACAACAGCAGCTATGACGGGGGACCAGACAACAGACTGAGCCCGAAGCCCAGCCCAGTAGAGGCAAGATGAAAAACTGTCCAAGGATTTACCAACCCTCCCTCCCACATCTGTTTAAAGGAGCAAGGCTCCAGAATTAGGGCATGGGGATTTTATCCTTCCTCTTGCATCCTGCATAGCAGCAGGGACACCCACGTGTAATAAATCCAACGGGATCCAGCAGTGAGGTAACGTGATGGTGTGGTCAGTGATGATCACCAAAGCAGAATCACAGAATGGTTTGGGTTGGAAAGGACCTAAAAATCCTCTATTTCTAACCACCCTGCCAAGGGCAGGGACAGTTTCCACTATCCGAGGTTGCTCCAAACCCTATCCAGCCTGGCCTTGGACACTTCCAGGGATCCGGGGGCAGCCTCACCTTCTCTGGGCATCCTGTGCCAGGGCCTCCCCACCCTCACAGGGAGCAATTCCTCCGTAATATCCCATCTCACCCTGCCCTCTGGCACTGGGAAGCCATTCCCACTTGTCTTGTCACTTCATGCCATTTTCCAAAGTCGCTCTCCATTTCTCCTGGAGCCCCTTTAGGCACTGGAAGGGGCTCTCAGGTTTTCCTGGAGCCTTTCCCTCCCCCCCAGCTCTCCCAGCCTGGCTCCGGAGCAGAGGGGCTGCATCCCTCAGAGCATCTTTGTGGTCTCCTCCTGACTGACTCCAACACATCCCTGTTTTTCCTGTGTTGTGAGGCGGCTCTGCAGGTGAGATCTCACCTGAATGGAGCAAAGAGGCAGAATCCCCTCCCTGGCCTGCTGCCCACACTTGTGATACAGCCCAGGACTGATTGTCTGCGCTGCCATTGCTGGCTCGTGTTGAGCTTATCCAGCAGCACTCCCGAGCCCTTCTCCCCAGGGCTGCTCTGTCCATTCTCTCTATTCATTCCTGGAATTGCCCAGGCACAATATCCAGCTCCTTAGACCAGAGGGAGCAGCCTTGAGGCTCTGTTTGTTTGTGCCAGGCTTTCCTCTGCAGGCAGAGTTACTTGTGAGATACGTAGATGTGCTCTTAATATAGCAGAGTCCTATGCGTAAAACCCATGGAAATAACACCAGAAGTGACAAGGTTGAGAAAGCATTTAAAAGTTAAGAGATGCCTGCCTTCGGGCTGCCCACAGAGCCCCCGTGGCCGTGTGTGGTTCATCCTTAATTACACTGTTGGGAGGTATTTTTTATTCCAGAGGACGCTGCCCCGCTCCCCACACACGATGCTGGTACTCACTTGCTGAAAAGCCATACAGGGTTGGGTTTTTTCCTTCTTCATCCTCTTCTCTGCAGCATCCGAGTGCTTTGGCTGGAGCAGTTGCTGTGATGACATCTTTATTTTTTTTTCTTGGTGAGGCTCTTTTGTGGTTTCTGCTTTACAAACAAAGACCCAGAGCACAGAAAAATGAAGGTTAAAGAATCTATTAATTTCGGGTCCCCAATTTGAAGTACCCGGTGCAAGATATTCAGGACTCTGTTCAAAGCACAGATTCCTCTCATGCCTTTCTTTGTTTTCCTCCAACCTCCTGCTTTGTTCACTGCCCTCTTCCAACTTCTGCCTCTTGGGCGCTGTAATTATGATTTTTAAATTCAAATGCTGCTCTTAGCTTTCGAGTGTTTTGATCGCTGACTGAAAAGCTGTAGCTGAGCTCCACTAGGCAGCAAATGTTCCCTTTCTCTCAAGGTAAACAACGAGTCAGGGAAGGTCAGCGCAGGTAAAAAGCCACAGGTCTGGAAGGAAAGAACAGGACATGATTCAAGCCAAAGGACTCGTGAGCGATGTGGAGATCTCTTCACCTCTCCTGCCCTCTGCGGCTCCCGTGAACCTCATCACAGAGCAAGGGCAGCACGAAGAAGCTGCATCTGGGATGGAAAAACCTGGGGGTTACTTCAGGTGCTCAGGGCTTGGGTCCATCGTGGCTTTAGCCGAGGCAGCCATGGAGGAATTGTGTTTGGGGAAGCAGAGCAGACCACGGGAGGAGTGGCAGGGCAGAGGGAAGCCAGCGGTGCCGAGCGTGTGTTTGTTGTGTTGGGAATAGCTTGTGCTTGTGGGACTTGGTTAAATGCCAGGAAAGCCCGGAGGGTGAGGCTGCAGCCCTCTTCCTGAGATGTTCCAGCCCCTGGAGCCCTTGGGAACAGCAGTGCTGAACACTCTGTGCTCTCGGCTGCCCCAGGCACAGCCAGATCCGTCCTCACGAGGACATGTGTCCTGGGCTCCTTCCAAGCAGGAGCTTCCACAACATCCACCTTCTCTTCCTGCCTGCAGAGTCCTCTGGCCGGGCCGGTTTGGGGTGACCGTGTCCTGTGTCCCATGGGTGAGAACAGCCTCCAGCCCCAGCACCTCTCACTTGGCTTTGGCAGAGGGAAGCAGTGGGACAGTGAGGGGAGGATTTGTGAGGCTGCATTCGCCCGAGGCTGGTGAGCTTGTGAAGGATCTATCCCAAATGCAGGACAGGAGCTGGGGCCATGAGCACAGCACCAGTGAGCTGAGACCTCAGAAGGCCCTTGGGGTGTGGGTTTGAGTAGGAGGGAGCTGAGAAGGACTTGGGAGCAGGAGGAATGGTAATTCACCATGGAACAATGCCTGGATGGCTCCAAAGGGGACCTGGCACCCATCTGTGCGGGCATTTCCTGCTGCCTCGGGGGATTCCTGTGCTCCTCCTCGCTGCTTCCTCCACCTCTGGAGCTCTGCATCACTGTTGCTGTTGGAAACACCGTTATTTCATAAGCTGGAGAGCTCAGGGCTGCAGAGACAGCACAAAAGCAGCTCGAGGACACACAGAAGCAGGAAAACCAATTATTTTTAATGAAACTTGCATAGAAATGTTGGGTCTGAGGAATATTCCAAATCCAGCCTCCCACTCCAAGCAGGACTGCAGCCAGGCTGTCAGCCAAGATCTGGCCAAGTCCTGAATCCCATATGTATGGGGGGTACAGTGTGGGGGATCTGTGCCCCAGGGCAGCCCTGTCTCCCAGTGAGAGATTTTTACATCCAACCTGAGCCCCCCAAGCCCCAGTTTGCCTTTTGCTGGTGCCTTTGTCACAATCCAGCACGACAGGGAGGCGTTTGGCTGTGTCTCTACACCCACCTGTCGTGTTTGTAGCTGGTTCTTAGCTCACCCTCAGCTGTTTGGGGCTGCTCAGGGCTTTCTCCCCACTGCTGGCAGCATTTGCTCATAGTGAAAGCACAGAAAGCCCCCTTCAAACCCCTCTGTGCCCCCCAAAAGCAGGGCAGCAGCAGAGCATCCGTGGGCACACCTGTGGGGGATGTGAGTCACCAGCAGCAGCATCTCCCACGGGACCAGCCCTGTCTCCCACGCTGGTGGCTTTCTGTCCATGGGGAGGGGTCCAGACAGCAATTTGCACCTCCCTCCAGACCAGACACCTCCAGACTGATGAACTGGGGAGACATGAAACCCTGGAGGGGAAATTGGTGCAGGTTCCCGGGTAGACCCAGCCCCATCCAGGAGAGAACATCCAGAGCATCCTACTCTGCCCTTGGAGGGGGAAGGAGCTGGACCCCTCCTTGGGCCAGGGAAGGAGCTGGACATGCCACTCGTGTTTTCCATGCTAGAAACCTTCCCACGTGCCAGTTCACGAGGGTGAAGCTGTAAATCAGCAGGAACAACTTTGCAGTCATCACCATCGACACCGGGGGAAGGAGCTGTCTGCGAGGAGAGATGAGTGCCTTGGTGGCCCTTCATTGTCCCCTTCCTCCAGGCTTTGTGCTGCTGATGTAATTAGTGATTACTATTTTTTTTTCACTTTTAATTTCACAGTGAATATGAGCAAGGCGAGCCCAGATGCAAATAGGAGCCGAGGCCTTTCTGCAGCGACCCCAGGGGAGTCTCCAGCCACCCCACACTGAGTCACCACAGCCCTCGGGACCCCCGGGCAGGAGCCAGGAGGGGACAGAGGGGTGACAAGGCAGAGCTGCCTGCTGGAGAAAAAATCCCCAGTTTCTTGGTTTGGTAAGGAGAGGAAAATAGAAGTTAATGCTGCAACCTAGTGGAGAAAAACCAGACGTGCGAGGGGAAGGCAGAAGGTTGTGGAATTTGTGTTTGGTCGAGGCTGGACCACAGCAAGCTGTGATAGTGCAACTTATTTTTACAGTATTTCACACCTTAGAATGTGTTTTGTAACCTGCTCAGGTTTCCAGAAGGTGCTTGGCTTAGCCCTGAATGATCTGGGGGTTGGAATTAGATGGTTTTTAAGGTCCCTTCCACCCCAAACCATCCTCTGATTCTGTGTTTCTATATTCTCATGAAAAGGCTGTGAACATCCCCGTGGCCCACGTTAAACCCCTCACAGCACCAATGTGACTGCAAACTGGGTGGGTAAAGGTCTGCTCCCAGCAGTGTCCACTTGGGCTTGGATCTGTGCTCCAGGCTATTCCATCCAGCCCCAGAAGGAACTGGAATTGGAGCAGAGCCTGTTTGCTGGGCAAAAATGGGGTGAAAACAAGTCATTGGTGAGATGAATCGCCTGGTGCCTGCAGCTGTGTAAACCTGAGCTTGGCACAGTCTGGGATGAGATCCAAGGCCAGAGCACCTGGGCTCGGGAAGTGGAAAATCCCTAAAACACAGGTTTTGGGTCAATAATCACCCAAATGGGAGACACAAACACCACCTGAGCTAAGTGCTGCTGTGAGTGAATGCCAAACCAGGGCAGGGAGAACACGTGGGGGAAGGCACAGGGATGCTGTGCCCAGGCTCGGGCTCCACACTGCGAAAAGGGGGCTAGAAAGTGGGAAGGATTTCAAAGGAGTGTCCCAGGAGTGAGGAAAAAATGGAAAAAACTCAGAGGGGTAAAGCCGAGCTCAGTGTGTTACCCGAATGAGGAGGGTGGATCCCTGCCTGCCACCACCTTGTCCTGTGTCCTGGGGTGGGTGGCCTGGAGAGCACCCAGGGACTAAACCCCTCTGCTGAGATCCCACAGCAGTTTGTACATCCAGGAGGCTTTGACACAAGGGAAGGATCAGGAGAAGCTCCCTGGGACACAGCCTGGCCAGCATCCCCCTTGTGCCGAGGGCATGGCAGAACTGAGACGCCTCCGGGATTAAATAACAGCTGAGCCGGGGATTTACAGAGCCAGGGCTTGGCTTTAGGTGCTGCAGTTGGCATCAAGCTGCCTAAATCCCCCCTCCACATCTCCATGGATTCACTGACTCGCAGACAGCAGCTCCTTTGGATCTGGTGGGGACCAGTGGCTAAAGCCATTCTGGCACCCAGGACACCTCGTGCTTGTGGCATCAGCTCAGGTGAATCGCTGCTGCTGACTTTTATTCCTTCTGAACATGGAGGAATGAAGGGATAGGTTTGATCCTGCTGTCTTGTGTGTTCAGCCTGGATCAGGGAATGAGTGACAGCCCTTCAGCCTGGTGGCACCTTACCCCAAACCCTGATCTCCCCACGTGTTGTGCCTCCAGATCTGTGCTGTGCAAAACCTCCCCCACACTCCTGCCACCCTCCAGCTTCTGATTGTCGTCAGTAGGGCACACTCAGACCATTAAAAATAGCCAAACACTGCATGGAGAAGGCAGCAGGGGAATAGGATGGAGGAATATAGCCAGGAGTAGCAGCAGGAGGAAAATGAGGAGGAGGAGAGACTCTGGGGGAGCAGAGAGGAGCACACCAGCTCGAGGCAGCTGCGAGGAATCTGACAGCTGGAAGCCAAAAATAAACCTCAATGGTGAATCAATTCGCTCTGAGGAATGGGTGAATCGGGGGAGCAGCAGCAAGGGGGAGAGGATGGGGCAGCTGAAGAACTGAGTATGCAGGAAAATCCACAGAGCAATGAATCACCTCCCCAAAAAGCCCTTTTTCCCGAAACAAGGCGGTGATGGAGCAGAAAAGTGCAGAGACAGAAACAATCAGTTATGAGAAAGTTGTCCCCTGGTGAATAAACATGCAGGACTGGCTGAGCAGAAGTCAGGGGGTCAATCAGTGGGTGGATAAATCAGAGTGAACGAGCTGTGGTGGTGAGGCCTGGCTGCCAGAGACACCTGGAGCGATGATCCCTCAAGGTGTCTGCCCAGCAAAGGCTGCAGGGCTGCCATGGGGACATGGAGCACCTGGAGATGCTCCCTCCAGAGCTGGATGTCAGTCCCTGACTGATGGGAGGACAAAGAATCTCAGGCAAGGGAAGTGCGCTGGAAATGTTGAGCTGGGCAGAGGAGATGTTGGGCACAGCCATGGGATGGGTGGTGGGTCCAAGGGGCCAGGGTGCAAAGCCCCCTAAGCTCCAAAACACGTTTTTGGGGCATGGGATGAGGTGCTTGCAGCGTCACAGACAATAGACATTGGGATCATGGTTTGGGTCATGGAACAACCTTGGAGGGTGGCTAAAATTTAACAGAAAGTACATTCAAAACACCCCAAGGAGCAGTCTAGCTGTTATATAGTGATGAGAAGAGCCTAGAAAAATTGTGGAGAGAAACAGGTTTCTTGAGGAAAATGCTTTGTGCACAGAAGCTTTGGAATTAAAAAAATATCCAGAGAGACATCTCAGAGATTGCATCTTGCAGAAAGCACAGATTTGTTATTAGGACATGGCTGCTTTTGGCCACTGTAGGACAGACCCTGTGTACAGGGTCCGAAAGGAGCAATGAACCATGATTAGTAAATGAGTTTTGGGTGTTTTATCAGAAAAGAAGGGATTTGAGCCTGCTTTTTCCCCAGCTGGGTGCTCCAGCGATTGGACTGGAGTCCAGCTCTGTCCCTGTTCCACCCTCACCCACCCCTCCTTGCTGCTCCATGAGGCTGTTTTAGGAAAAGGATGATGGGCTTGAATGCTGGGGGGACTTTGGAGGTGGTGTGTGTGGGAAAGGAGTCACATCTCCCACCAAGTCACCCCTCCCCGTGCAGCTCCTCTCCAAATCAGCCTTTCCCAGGTCACCTTCCCGAGGGTCTCTAGCATCCCAGCGCTGTGCTGGGGGAGAGACATGGGCAGGGAAATGGAGATTATTCACGCAGACACAGAATCTTCCATGTCAAGCTCTGCACAGCTCAGTGCGGGACATGGACAGGGAAATGGAGATTATTCACGTGGACACAGAATCTTCCATGTCAAGCTCTGCACAGCTCAGTGCGGGACATGGACAGAGAAATGGAGATTATTCACGCAGACACAGAATCTTCCATGTCAAGCTCTGCACAGCTCAGTGGGGATGGAGACGCTCCCACCCCCCATCCATGGGGCTTGCAGTGAGGGCTCCAATCCCAAGGATTCCGTCTCCACAGGCTCCAGGGAAGCGCAGTCATCCTGCTGATGTGGCCGTGCCGTCACTAGAGGGAAGCAGAACCATGTGCACGGGGCTGGGCTGGCGCTGCTGGCATCGCCACAGCTGCTGTGGCAGCCAGGGGACAGTGTGCACAGACACCCGGAGCAGCTTGGAGCTGGACAAAGGGGACACCTTTGTCACCTCGGGCTGGGCAGAGCTCCAGCGAAGGGCGGTGGGTGAAAGCCACAGGAAAGGGAGTGGCTGAAGTGATGCTGGGCTCTGCAGGGACACACCTGGGTCCGTGTCCTCTCACTGCTGGGGAGCTGACACTGGGGTGAAATGAGGTTTTCAGGGACACCCCATAATGCAGGGTCACGGCCAGCAGGGCTGCTGGGGACTTGGGGCACCGTTGGCTCTGCTGAGGAGGTGGCACTGCTCGTGGGGACAGTGGGGACAGCTCATCGGGCAGGGCATCCCTCTGCCACCACCCTGCCGGGAGCATCACCCTCCTGGGATGGGCTAATGGGGGGGTCTGGGGGTCTGGGAGCAAGGGTAGGGGAGGCACAAGGTGGCAGGAAGGGGACAGGACCCCAAACTGCCCTGGGAGGGATGTCCTTGGAGGGATGACCATGGAGGGATGACCGTGGAGGGATGACCACGGGGGGATGACCATGCACGAATGACCACAGCAGGATGAATATGGGGGGATGACTGTGGGGAGATGACAGTGGAGGGATGACCACAGGGGAATGACCATGGAGAGATGACCACAGGGGGTGAGATGACAGTGAAGGGATGACCTCGGGGGGATGACCATGGAAGGGTGTCCATGGGGGGATAACCATGGGGGAATGACTGGGGGGGGGTGACCCTGGAGGGATAACCCTGGGGGGATGGCCATGGAAGGATGGCCAGGTAAGGATGACCGAGGTGATGACCATGGGGGGATGACCATGGGGGGATGACCACACTGTCTGTGCTCGGCGTTGGCAGTCCTACCGCTCTGTGCACCCCAGGGAATGTGCAGGACATGCTCATGGAAGCCACACCACCCACAGACAAGGCTGGTCTCCAAACCAGCTGCTCTGGGACCTGGAGATTTTCTCCTTTATGAAGATGAGGAGCCAAAATAGTAATTTCCCCCTTCGCCCCTAGAGATGTGGAGGATTCCCCTCCTCTCTTTGCCCACTGGGCTTGGCTCCAATTACACCCTGAGCTCTCCTTCAGCTCATCCACATCTCTGGGGAAACTTCCCCCAAGCATTTGTCAGCTGCAGATCAGGATAATTTCCCGGCATATTTGGAAACAAATGCATCCTGTAAATTTCTTCCATATTCTACTGTTCCTGAGAGATATTTGACACAAAGTCGACCTATTCACCAGCAGCTGCCAGGAGTTTAGTTCAATAACAACTCTTGCTGCCGAAGCTCTGCCCGTGTCAGTACAAGCCTCAATCATTGTGGTTCTTCCAGTGCAGGTCATGGAGCTGGGAAATGCCAGGACCTGCTGCTTTGGCCAGCACAGGGCTGTATCTCTCTGCCAACCTCACAGCGTAGAGGTGAACTCGCTGTTTTTCTCAATGCCATCCCTCCTGCAGAGAAATTTCAGGTCATTTTGGCAGCTCAGCCATGCCAGTCATGGAAAACTGCATTGATCCCTTGGCAGGAGACAGGGAAGGAGGATCTATGTGGGAGAAGGCAGGGTGTCAGGAGAAGACACGAGCTGACAATGTCAGCCTGGATGATCAGAAGTGATGTTTTTCAGGTCATGGAAGGGGGACACTTCCTCTGGTCCCAGCACAGCAGCTTTTGTCTAAGCCACGGGGTAGGTGCAGCTGTGAATGTAACTTAAAGAATTTCCACGAGGAGCCAGCAGCAAGTCATTCCCATGCACCATTCCCATCCTTCCAGGTTAAAGACTTGATGGAAACCTTGTAACAACAGAAACCTTAATTCTGCCATAATGTGAAATCACAGAGTGATCTGTGTTGGAAGGGACCTTAAAGATCCTCTAGTTCCAACCTCTCACCATGAGCAGGGACACCTTCCACTAGACCAGGTTGCCCAAAAATAATTGTGGTTTGGGGTTTTATACCTTCAGTGTCAGAGCTGGTGTTCACTCAGTTCTTTATTAGGTGTAAACAATGTTCAGTGCTGGATTTTTGTTATTCTTGAACTGACAGTGATGATGCCACAGGTGGGGAGAGCTGGAAAACAGCCCAGACATTTCAGCCCAAGGTGATAAATTTGTATCAGAGACACCCAAACTGATTCTTTCTGGTGGCACTTTCGAATGTGTGGCCAAAGTTGAGATAGTTGAGAGCTCAGCCAAGCTCGGGGGTGTAAGGAATATCCTCAGCAAAGGGTGGGTGATAGCAGGTTTATGGTACCTAAAATGTCATTGCAATGAGAAAATAAGTTTGTTTGTCTGCTATGAAGTGCTGGCATGGAAACAGGAGGTAAAGATTTTTTAGATCTTCAGACTGGCATTAGATCTTGAGCTCAACAGTTAAAAATTACCATGAGCAGAACTAATTCGGGTAAGAAGGGAGAGACGCATAGGCAAAATGGCTTGCCCAGGAGCACAGAGAAAAAAAAACATGACTGCAAGAAAAAAATTGTGTTGTATTTTGTTTCTGAGAAGTGGAGGCCCCTGGAACTCCTGGGGGGATTATTGTCCACTGGAGCAACAGTGAGCTGGATGACAGGCACAAAAAAGGCTGCGATACTGCCATGACCCAAAGGCAACTGCAAAGCGGAGAACAAGAAGTGCTAACAAATGCCTTGTTTTTAAAAGGAAGTTTTCTCCCCATCAGAGAACTTCCTGCAGCAAAAACAAGTGCAGCTGCTCCTTTCTGGGTTGGTTTGTTTTTTTTTTTTTTTTTTTTTTTTTTTTTTATTTTATTTCTTTCTTTCAGATTTGCTGTTTGAGAAGGAGCTGGTTGAAAACTGGTTCAGTGGCACCCTACGAGCTGACAAATTCCTGGGCACACGGGCACATGGCAAGGGCTGCTTCAGCCTGGCTAAGAGACCCAAACCAAACACTCAAAGTCTAAATCAAAGCCTAGAAAGAGCAAATCAGTGCTTATGGTTCCTACCAAATCTCCAAGTCCCACACAGTGGAAATCAATGCCATGGAATGCCGTGACTATGGATAATTCCAGCACCACCAATGGCTTTGTGTTCTCCTGTAGCTGGAGCTCTCAGTAAAGGTTAAATCAACCTGTAATTGGCCCTAAAAGCCAGGGAGACCAGCTTGTACACTGGCTGTGTACTGTCCACTGTTCCTTCCAAGGCTATGGACCGTGAAGCAGCCCAGCAGCGTTGGTAGGGACAACTTTTGCATTGGGTCGAGTTCAGCCTAGGGACAGAGCGCAGCATTTGGGTGATAACACATCCTCTGCACCCTCAGGCTGTGCCCTGGGACTTTTTGTCTGCCTTTATGGTGCCTCTGGATCTGGTCCTTTATGACATTACCCCAGGTACAGAACCATTCTGTGAGTTTAAAGGTTCACTCCTGACATTGACTCATTGGGTTTGCCGCTCGTCCGATGCAGTAACTTGTTTTGTTGGCTGTTTTCCTCTGTTTTTACCAAGGTTCCTGGCCTGCCATTAGGAGCAGCACTAAACATCTGCCTTCACATGTTCAGCTCCACTCTTTTGTTTTGTTGCTGGGACCCCAGCCTGCAGCAGCAGCTCTGAATTGAAGGAAACACACTTTAATCCAAGCAGTGAAATGTAAATGAGGTCAGGTTCACAGGCAGCTCTAAGAGCTGGAGGTAGGAATGGGATTTTACCCCCTGTTCTTTGTCAGGACATGGGGGTTCTGCTCCTATCCTTGTCTCCTGTTTCCCAGAGAGGATCGGGAGGATCTTTCAAGGGTAAGATCTCCTCAATAAATAGAAATATCTCAAAGGTGGGTGTCAAGGGGGTGGTGCCAGACTCTTCTCAGTGGTGCCCAGTGACAGGACAAGGAGCAATGGCCATAAAATAAAACAAGAGATTCCACCTCAACACACACCATGTAGCCAGACAGAAACTATATATATGGTTTATATATATATACACCTATCGTCTTAGGATATAGACGTGATTCCTATGGATGATCATGGACAACCAGCCCCAGACTCTGTCCTGGCACCCCCAGGCATCCCTACCTCCAGAGACCCCTGTGGTGTCCAGAGGTTGCAGTGCTGAGCACACTGGGGCGAAACTCGAGGGTGGGCATCCAGCCAGCCCTTCTTCTCTGCCAGGTCTCATGAGAGGAAGCAAATTTCTGGCCAGAGAGGTGTATGGTGGGGATATGTCTCTTTGGGGCTGACCTGGGGGCCCAGCTGGGGTTTTGCACAGGTTTGCCCATCCCTGGCAGTGCTGCAGGAGAAAGCTGATAGGGAATGATGGAAAACCACCCTTGGCATGCCAAGGGGGCTGCAGGGCTAATGCTTGCCTTCCAGTTCATCTCTGGTCTCAGGAATTATGGCTTTTTATCTGATCCCACAGGGCTTCATCCACCCCACAGTGCCCACACAGAATTGCTTCTGTCTCCCTGTGGTGGTATTCCTCTCAAAGGGGACAGAATTGTACTGAGGTTGCTCCCAGGAGGGATTAGGGATTTGGAGCAGCCTGGCAAAGCCCCCTCCTGACTTCACCCCACACCAAGCAGGGCTCTTCCTTGTAGGAGGTGACTGGGAATGATGCCCAGTGAGCTGCTGGAGAACACCTGACTGAGGCCTCATTGTGCTCCTGGCCCCTGGCTGCACCCGGGCATCTTTCTAAAAGAAGAAATTCCTGTTCTTTTGAACTCAAGTGTAAGAAATGGTCATCTGACCTTCTCAACTTCTGCTTTTGACTTTTGCCTGGTAAGCATCTGTGCTGGTGACCCCACGTGCTCCCAGCCAGACTAAAGCTCCTCCCAGTGCAGAAAACAAAGGAAAGAAAACTTCCCTCCGTTTCCCATCCTCAGCTGTTATTTGCTCTGGGGATTTGCATTCACCATTGATGATCAACAAGAGTTTGGGTTTCAGAGTCGGAACCCTCCTGAGGCGAGGCTGCAGGGACAGTGTGTTTGACAAATATTGTCAGTCAAAGTCCCCCTCTTCCCCCACGTGGCATCCTGTCAGTTGGTCAGAGGCTCATCTCTGTCACAGTGCTGTAATACCCAGAGGTGGTCAGCTTTGTGGTCTGCTCTGGGAATCACTGGGGTGTGAGAGATTTAAGGGATTGAACTGCAAACCTCTTCTCCTCCTCCCTGTTTGTGAGGGCTCCTGCTGTGAAATGGCACTTGGTGCTGCTGGTGCTGCTTTGAGGGCAATTTTTAGGAACATCTGCAGAGAATGGATGGCTTCGATGCTGTTCTCATCATCATCATCATCATCATCATCCTTCTCCCTCTCCTTCTCCTCCTCCTCCTCCCTGGGCAGCATGTGGAGAGGAGTCCTTTACAAGAGTATGGAGTGACAGAACAAGGGGGAAAATGACAGAGGACAGGGTTAGATCAGGTGTTAGAAAAAAAATTTTTTACTGTGAGGTTAGTGAGGCACAGGTTGCCCAGAGAAGTTGTGGCTGCCCCATCCCTGGAAGTGTTCAAGGCCAGGTGGGGCAGGGCTTGGAGCAGCCTGGGATAGTGAGAGGTGTCCCTGCCCATGGCACAGGAGTTGTAACCAGATGATCTTTAAGGTCTCTTCCAACTCAAAGTATTCTGTGATTCTGTGATTCCTCAAAAAGACATGCATAAGCAGTGTCTCTCTTCTGGAAAGAAAATAGCCTTTCCATGCCCTTCACCTGTTCCAGGAACCAAAAAGAAATTAGTCCCTTTCTTCAACCCCACATAGAAGTGTGGGATCAGGAACCTGAATCCCCATTATAGGGGCAACTGGAAAAATCCTCCCAGCAGCAGCAGATCAGCCCTAGTCACACCAGCAGCACCAGTAACACACCAGTAACTCTTTGCCACTCTCTGCGAAGATCATAGAATCATAAACTGAGTTGGAAGGGATTTTAAAGATCATCTCATTCCCATCTTCCCCTATCCCAGGTTGCTCAGAGCTCCATCCAACCTGGCCTTGGACACTTCCAGGGATGGAGCAGCCACAGCTTCTCCAGGCAACCTGTGCCAGGGCCTCAGCACCCTCACAGGAAAGAGTTTCTTTCTTGTATCTATTCTAAATCTTCAGCCTGAATCCTTGTCCTGTCGCCGATTTCCGATGCAGAATGTCCCTCTCCCACCTTCTGTAAGCCCCGTTTAGGTACTGGAAGGGCTCTAAGGTCTCTGCTAAAAGATGATTTACACCTTCTGCCCTGTAAGTGCTTTGCAACCATCTACCTTCCCTCCCTCTGAGAAACCACCTAACGCAGATATAGTAATTTCCCTTTCAGTCACTCCAGCCCTTGAAGAACTTTGAGGTTCCCTGCCTTCTGCTCCTCCATGAATCTCTGCTTTTCAAATTTCAGCATCTTCCAAACAGCCCCTCCATCATGGATGGGATGTGCTCATCCCTGCCCCAGGGAGCTTTAATCACCATGGGGGGAGGACACCCAGGACTGGGGGTGTCCAGCAAGCGCTGCTGTTCAGGGACTGCCAATTCTTTCAACCTCTGTGGATTTGAGTGCCAAGTATTAGCAGGAATGCATGAGTGTGTTATACTCAACCTCTGTACAGTATCTTCTGCGATGTTGTTCCTTACCCAAGTGGGATCATGGATAATTCAGGGAATACAGGAGGCCAGGCCATCCTGCCTGGACACCCAGAGCTGTGACCTTGCCTTCATTCTTATCCATTCCTTTCACAATTGCCATTGTTCAATGTTTTCAAGGGTAGGGAGGGAAATAAGTGTGGCCCACACATTTATCTCCTGAGTGATCCCATCCTGTTTGCTCAAGGAAAACTCTTTCCCAATGGCTGAGTTACTGGGACTCTGCTTTTGATCATGGCATCCACCCTTTTTTCCACCTCCAAAACCTCCTTCCTGAAGGTCTTCCCTGTGGTTTTTGCATGACCTATGTTGCTTCTTTATTCCCTCAAAACATTGAGAGTGCAACTACTTCCTCTTCTTGTTCATTGTTTTACCAAAACTGTTCTTCCCCATTCTTGCCCTTCCTGAACTTTTGTCCTTTCTGTTTCTCATTGCCCCTTTTAATTTAAATGGATTTCATTTGAAACAAATATTCGTGAAGGGATTAGAAATAAATGCTGAGTCGTTGTATCCCATTTGTTTTTGTCTTGCCCTCTGCAAAAAGAGAAACTTATTGGAGGCCTCTGGCATACAAGAATAGTATTTCCAAAAACTCTCTCCAGCTGAGGCCTCTGCCCCCTCCAGTAATGGATCCATCTTTTTTTAAGTGTTCTACTCAAACTTTGGTGACTCCTGAATTGGTGATTTAAAAGGAGGATTTGAATAGGGACACCTACCCACAAATGGAGTGTCACACTCACCCACCACCGATTGAACACTACAGTCTTCAGTGTTCAAAGGAAAGAGATGTGAAAGTGACTCCAGGGATTGGTGTCTCTGGCAGACCCAGGCACTTAAAAGATTGGGTAGAGTGAAAGAGGAAAGCTCTGACTCAGAACGGTCTTTCATTGCTGGGTATTCCCCAGAGGGTTCAGGGACAGCAAAAAATGCTCACTGCTGTTGGGAGAGACACAATTGAGCTGAAGGACTTCAGGGATGACTTGCCTTCACTTCCCTCAGCTAAAGATCAGCTCTGCAGGGATGTGATGGCAGCTGCAAAGGCATTAAGATGAAAGAATCTGACAGAGATTAATCGTGCTCTTTCTAACATTTTGGAAGGATGTTGGTCAGAAGCAAATCAAATGCTGTTTAATCAGGCAGTTGTTGGAGTCTTTCACACCTTCAGGGCACGTTTTCACTAGTCACAAATTTTCAGGGTAACTGAGCGAGATTCAGTTTTATGACTTATTGCTGGAGGAAATCAACCCCAAAAATCGGAGTCATTTGATCTCAGGCTCACAATAAATCAGCAGCAAGATCAAGCACAGTCGTAAGATTAGAGATAGAGAAATGGTTGCCCAGAGAAGTTGTAGCTGCCCCACCCCTGGAAGTGTTCAAGGCCAAATTGGATGAGGATTGGAGCAACCTGACCTAATGGAAGGTGTCCCTGCCCATGGCAGGGGATTGGAACTGGATGATCCCTAAGGTGCCTTCAAACCCAAACCATTTTGTGATTCTTTGATTCTGTGACTCTGTGGCTCGTGGCTGATGTCAAAGGCCATCCCGTGCATTTCCCAACCAAAGTCCCCAAGTAATAATGCTTGTGGTTTATGTGGAAGGCATCCCATGATGGAGTCATGTCCTACCTTCCCAGAGAGCCTGTTCCAGTTGGCAGAAAGTTGGGGAAACCTTCCTAATGTCTGACACAAACTGTATTAACTCAGTCTGCCACTCCAGCTAGGTCTTTACTGGTGCGGATATCGGGGATGGTGTTTGAATCTTTGTGGAATCTCGTGCCAAATGCCATGTCCTGGTGCCATTGTGTTCTGTGCCGTGGTGGACTGCAGGATTCAGCACTGTCACATCACCACCAGACACCCACAGCTTCAGGCACCGTAACTTTCAGATTAGTTCTGACATTTCCAATACTGATCTTGTGCTCTGCCCTCCAGTGCCTGCCCCAGCTGGTCTGACCCCACAGTACTTCTGTCCCAGTCCAGTCCATTCCATGTCTCAGATCTTTGTTAACTCCTGTGATGGAAGTGGAGCAGGGATGAAGGGGAGCACTTTCACCTTGAAGGCTCTCCTACCGTGCTTATGAATTTCAAGGTGGTGTTTTTCCACCTGGAATATCTCTCTAACTTGTTTTGATCCTGTTCAATATTAATCCCACTCCTCCATGTCCTTGAACTCCTTTCCTGCTTGGAACAGAATGTGAATTTAACAAGGATATGGTCTCTCCCATCAGCTGAGCTCCAATGAAGGCATTGAACAGGACCTTGGGAGACTGTGTGGGAGCCCATGCTCTTCCACTCTGGTGTGGGCCATTAAAGGCAATTCCCTGGGAGCCCTTCCCCTCACTTCCCACATGTACCTAATGCCTCGTGTCAGCCTCTGGTCTCTCAAACACTGCCACGGGAGACATCGTCCAAAGTCTTTGTAAAAAGAAGTGATATGAAATCATCTATCTCTCCCTTGCCCACAAGGTCTGCTACCAGCTCACAAGAGGAAATCAGACTGGTCTGAGAAATGCGCTCTTTACAAAACCCTTCTCTCCTGCTACTTTACAGGTGCAGAAAGATGGCCTCCGCAGCTGTTCTGGAATGAAATGAAGATCATCCCCCCAGGTTTATAGGTTCCAGGGTCCATCTTTTCCTCCCACCCCTTATTTCTAAAGATAAGCATGCCTTCCCCTCTTTCCTTATGTGAAAGCATTTTCTTACCCTGCTCAAGTTCCTCAAGCCAATTTCCAGCAGCTGTTTTTAAGTGTTGCAGAGGAGTCCCCGAGAGAGGCGAGGTGAAGGCGTCTCCTGCTCCTGGGTACCCTCAGCTTTGCAGTTGTCCCCATCAATAACCACCCCCTGCACTGAGCAGCACATTCAGAGATCCTCCTGCTCATATCATGGCAGTCAGAGCACCTAAAAAGAGATTTTCCATTGCCCTAGATCAGGTGTGAGCTGTGTTTGGCCTTTCTGATTTTGTCCCAGCATGCTCAGCACAAGGAGGCTCATCTCACTGAAACTGCCCTGGTTTCTGCCTTCTCTATGCCACCTCCTGAAGATGAGGTCAATGAAGAGCTTGAGATTTATCTGGCTTGTAGTGATGCTTCTTTCCTTCACTTTAGAGAGCTTTGACCTTGAGATCTCATTATCATTTATTTTAAATTAAGAACTAGTCAGGCGGATAGGTACACATTCAGCTACAAGCATTTGAAAATCTGAATTTCAAAACTCTTCCAGAACACCTTTAAAGAACAAAAATAATGGTTTAGTCTTAGAATGATTGACTAAGGTAAAGCGCGGATTTCAGGACCTAAAATAAAGAGTGAATTTGCGGGTTATTTCCCCTTTTTCCTGACTCATGTAAAAAATCTTTTTAATTATTGAAAGCTGTCCTGAATCACCAATTGTAGTACAGGAAATGGCCTCAAACTGTGCCTGGAGAGGTTTAGATTGGATATTAACCAAAATTTATTCACTGCAAGTGAATTTATTCACTGAATTTATTCACTGGAAGTGTTGTAACAGGCTGTCCAGGGCAGTGGTGGAGTTGCCACCCCCAGAGGGATTTGAAAGATGTGTAAATGTGGCGACTGGGGATGTGGTTTAGTGGTGGCCTTGGCAGTGCTGGGTTAGTGTTTAGGCTTGGTGATCTTAGAAGGCTTTTCCAACCTAAATAATTTTACAATAATGCTGACCTCCTCCTCCTTGATGTGCTAAGGGACAGAATGTTAAATCAATCTTTCAGCAATTTCAATAACAAACACATTTAGGATTTACAATAGGAACAAAATAACAATCCAACAGGAAGGGCAGCCAATGCAATTAGGTAATGCAGGTAACGATGCGCTGCCCAGACATGTGCTGGAGTCTACAATAAATAATTTTTTGTGAGTAGATGGGATGGGCAGCTGCCAGGAATTGGACTGGATTGGACTGTTCTGGAGGTTGGTGATGGACTAAATGCCTTTTCCAGGGCAATCTTCTGTCCCATTTGGGACACTCACAAGCTCCCAAATGTTTCGTGTTGGTCATATCGAGGTGGGGAGGCTGAGGCAGAGGATTTAGTAGTTTGCAATGGTCCTTTGGCAATACCTGTGAAAGCTGAGGTCAGAGCTCAGGAAATCCTGGCTCCCATCCTGCAGCCGGCGGGGTGTTGTTCATAACAGCAGAGCCAAGCCAAAGGAAGACCAAGCCTGACATTTCTCATAAAGAATTTTGCCTGCGTTCACAAGTTGAGTGCACACCATCGTTCTTTGCCAGCAAAACTCTTGCTGGTTGGAGTCGCTCAGGGCAAAGATAAAGAGCTTTTCTGCTCCAAGGGAATCAGATCCATCCCATACAGCTGCTCCAATCCCATACAGCTGCCTCATGGGGCTCATGGCAATCCCCAGCCAAAACCCGGGTGCTGCAGTCTCAGCAGCTGCTGTGTAAAGGGAAGGGTTGCGCCACTTCCTGAGCGCGATCTAGCACAGGCAACCTCCTTCCTGTGCCAGGGTTGTTGACCCTGTTCTGGTTCTCCTTAAAAGAAATGGCCAAAAGTAGTCCCTGGTTCCAGGAAAGCCTCTTCCCCAGCCTCTTCCCCATCTCAGCATTGTGCAGAACGTGATTTGGTGGGTGGGCTCTTTTCCCTCTCTGTGACATCTTTGCAGTGCTCTGGGTAGGATGGAGTGAAATATATGTGCTAAAAATGGTTGGGGTTTTTTGAAAGTAAAACTTCATTACCTTGTGTTTTATTGCTGTTCTAGGTTCCTGAGAGCCCAACAGCTTTGGGGTTGGGAAGATGGGAATTTCACGATGGGGTTTCTTCAAAGGACATAGTCAGGCAACAAAAGGTCTGGAATTTTTAAGACCTTGTATGTTTTGCTCCAGAGCTTCATAGGCAGAAGGTAGACAAAGAAGTTCTCCATACTGGCATATTACTTTTTCTCATGGCTTATCAGGAAAGTTATCTAGCTTTATTACAACTAATTGCAATATTGAAATTGAAAGATGTTAATTGCAGTGTTGGTAACACACTGAAATGCGTCTTCTACAGTAAAGCTGGTCTTTGGCAGACAAACCAATAAAAACTGTGAGTTTTTACCTGCCCTTAGTAAATACTATTTGCTTATCTTTGGGGACAGATTGTTTCTGCAGGTTAATTTGTTTGGATGACTGAGGATAAAAAACATGCAGCCTTTTATAGGCTGCCTATATGAGATGCCTGAATGGGTGCTAAATGAAAGTAATTTGGAGGATGAAGGAGTAGTTTGAGAGTAAAAAATATCTTTAAGTCTGTTCCTCTGTTTTCTGAACATTTGAGTGATTTCCAAGAGTAAAAACCGAAGTTCAGTACAAAATATGACACACAGAGAAAGAATCCCAGATGAACAGAAGACTTCATGGTAAAAGCACTGACAGATAATGCCCAAACAGCTGCAGGGCACCTGTGATATTTAGGAGAGAAGAGCTCTGTAATGGAATAATCTGGCTGAGCTGTTGCCCAAGGTTACAATAAAGAGGGGTGTTCCCTGTTTTAATCCTGCAGAAAAATGATGTTTTGAAAGGTTGATATTAAATAATTGCATGGATTTTAATGGCAAGTTTGTGCCACTAACCCCAGCCTGCCTTCCAAATAATGCATCCACAGGGAATGAATGGAGAGCTGGAACATCTCTGCTCTGGAGACAGGTTGAGAGAGTTGGGAGTGTACAGCCTGGAGAAGAGAAGGCTCCAGGGAGACCTCAGATCCCCTTCTAGGGCCTAAAGGGGCTTCAGGAGAGCTGGAGAGGGACTTTGGACAAGGGCCTGAAGGAACAAGACAAGGGAGAATGGCTTCCCACAGAAAGAAGGCAGGGTTAGGTGCGATATTGGGAAGAAATTCTTGGCTGTGAGGATGGCGAGGCCCTGGCACAGGTTTCCCAGAGAAGCTGTGGCGGCTCCATCTCTGGGAGAGTTCAAGGCCAGGTTGGATGGCTCTTGGAGCAACCTGAGATGGTGGAAGGTGTCCCTGTCCATGTCAGGGGGGTGGAATGAGATGGTGTTTAAGGTTCCTTTCAATCCAAACCCTTCTGTGATGCTATGATTATAAGACTCAAGAGCAAGTGTGAGAGCGGTATGCAAAGAAAGGGTCACGTTCTCAGCACTGTGTTTCCTGTAGTAAAAACTCCCAGGATACCCTGTTGAGGCTGATGATAACAGCTCTGCATTTATAAGAAACAGTTGTTACCACCAAAAAAACCATAAAAGTATCAACCATTGCATTTTCTGCTGATTTCTGTGATTTTGATCTGCGGCTGATTGAAAAACAAGAACCAGGACACAGAAACTGAGTGCTAAACCTGGTACTTTCAATCATCTTGTTGCTCTAGCCTTGCCCACATTGACCTGTGTTTTTGTCCTATTTTGAATAATTCTCCGTATTTTTTCACAGTGCCCATGGCTGTATAAAGATTTGCCTTTTGACATTTGAGGTTGGATTTGACAGCACACAGACTATTTAACCTCCCTCCATTCTTAGAAGGAAAACCTCTGTGCCAAGCTCTATAAACATAGAAGGTTATTGTTTTGGAATCACAGAATCATTTAGATTGGAAAAGATCTCTAAGATCACTGAGATCCTTGCAGCAGATCTACCATCAATGCTGGATCAGACTGCTCAGGACTGGCTCCATCCCGAGCTCCATGGTATGTCTGAGAGTTCCCAATGGACAGTTGGATCAAATCTCTCTCTTTGCAGCCCCTACCTCCACCGTGAGGTTGATGTGCTTCTGGTTTAGGGTTCCCCACTGCCAAATGATGCTGGTGCTGTTTGTTCTTGCTTTCTCCAGTCCCCACAGCCTGTAACAGACCTGGTGAATGGGACTTTTCCTACCAAGGCAACCAAGAGCTCCAAGGAGGGCAACCTGGTGTGGGCTAACCCCAGAGGTGAAAAAGGCACAAACACCTCCAAAGCCCTCCAAAATGTCATTGTTATGGGACAGGCCCCTTATCAGCCAGTCTGGATGGCAAATTCGTCTCCTATAAACGGGTTTTGCTGGGTTGGTTTCCTCACTCATGACAGCAGAGGCTTCTGCTTCTGCTTTTGTTTCTCAAGAGTGAAAGAGCCTCTGCGGAGAGCCATAGTTGGGCTGTGGGTACTGCTGCCCAGCACTGCCCTAACCTCACTGGCTGCCTTCTCTGCCCCAGAAAATATCCCTCACTAGAGCTGGGTCCTGGCAGTGGGTCCTGGTGAGAATGTTGTATAGTGGCACTGTTTTAGGAATCTTTCTGTTCTTTCTCAGAGAGAACAGAGATAAGCTGCATTCTTTTACTTTCTTAAACTCTGTGTTTGGTATTAGGTGTTATTTGGCTGTGACCAATGGTTTTAGGAGGTGGATTCTTTGCTGTCCAATAGTTGCTAGGTTATTAATGGATATAAAAGAGGTTTCTTGTAAATAAAGCTCTCCTTTCGCCATCTTGAGTTTGTCTGCCTGAATTCTCTGCCAGCTCCTGCAATCCTTGGGAAATCTAAAGCCATAATGTTGTATTGTAGGGAAGTGCCTTCATTGTCCAGGAGTTGGCTGAGGTGAGGTCTGAGCTGGCTATGTGCAAGTTTCTGCTTTTCCCTGATGGGTTCCTGTCTGGATCAGTTTGAGGAAAATTGTGGCTCATCACTGAGGCTTTTGCTCATTGTTATGGCTGATTTTTTCACTCTCTTTGATTTATACCTGCAAATTAATCCAGCCTGTGTATTCCCATTCCTCTCTGTCTTACTTGAGAACCGAGATGCGCGCCATGTACAACACTTACAGAACCACATCAGTGCAGAATCCCACACGACAAAGGAAATGCTGAGTTTGCCTATCACATTCCGTGACTCATCACGTCTTGTTGACCTGGTGCTGGAAATTTCCACACATGCTGGTTATGGACAGAGGGACATTTTTACCATAAGCTTGTTGTCCCCATGTTTCTGAGTGAAAAGGAGTATGGAATTGTGCATCCTTCACATCCAGACTCAGGATTTTCTCACACATCCCATTGGCTGTGGCCATGTCCCATGAAATAATATCTGCAGCAGAAAACCAAGGCAGAAAGGAAGCATCACTGTTCCCTCTGAGGTCACCTGTTTGGGATGGAAGGGGAGTGCTGCAGGTTAAGGCTGGATCACAAGGGGAAGAGTCAGCGCAGAGGAGGCCAAAGGTGACTTCTGACTTGCTCCACTGTGTCCGTGAGCTGGCCCTTGGTCCAACAGGAGATCTGATTACTCAGAGGGAGTCACCTGCACAAAGAACTTTTGATTTCACTTCTCAAAAACCCAAATTTGTATCTAGCCCATTGCCAGTTCAGCATGAGCTCATCTTCACACCAGGTGATTGTCTGCTGCTATCAGCAATTTTGGGTTTGAGTAAGACCTGAAACACACAGCCAACCATGCCAGGAAGGAAGAAAAATAACCTCTGTCCTTCAACCTCTGTTGTCTTTTGCAATCACTTCAAACATCTTGGTCTGAGAACATTCAGGCTGAGTTGCGTGGAGTGCATCCCTCACTCCTGTTCCTTGCTATGCTGATCATTTCTTTGTTATGCTCTCAAGAAAACATCCTGCCACATAGGAAAGGTGCTGTCCACCCAACAGGTTGCAAAACTCCCCTGAAATTCCTGCTGGACTGACGCATGAAGCCCATGAGGATGAATGAGGAGAGGCTGTTTGCTTTGGAGGTCTGTCCATAAGGAAAAGGCTTTGGAAAAGGTTAGCTATTTTTCTGTTCTGCTTAGGCTAAGTAATGTGATGCAGACATCATGGGTTTAGAGATGGCAAAATAAAGTGTGACTTGCCTCGTGTACTGTTGGAGGTGTAACTCAGAGCTTGTCCCTCTGTGAATCCTTATGGTCATCAGAGAGTAATAAACACTTCTGTGGTGTAATTCCCTTTATCTTCCTGGTGAGAGCTGTGCCCTGGAATGTGTGTGTTACTCTTGTATTGATTCTACAGTGAGTGCTGGAAACCAGCCCTTAAACAAGGCAAATCCTGCCTAGCCAAGACCAGAGCTCATGGTCATTTAGATAGGGCAAGCCGCCATGGTGTTTCTACAGTGGTTTGTCTTAGTCTGTCCTCAAGAGCCAGTTTCTTGTGAACTCATTGTAATTAGAACCTGTTCTTAATTACGCCAGGATTTGAGTCTGCCAGCTCCTACAACACAGCATTATCACATTTTTTCTGGCTGGAGGCAGTGAGGTCTGGGTGACCTTCAGATGTGAAGGGAAGGTCAGCGTTGCCCTCTATACACAGCTGAGTGTCCCTTCCATGGCACATCCATGGGCTCCGGGGGATGCCAAGCCCAGCAGAGATGACCAAAGGCACAGCCCCTGGGCACAGGGCCTGCTTTTCCTCATGAGCAGCCAGGCTCTTCCTTTGAAGCCTGGTCTGACATATTTCCTCTTGCAATCAACAGCCTCATTTCCATATGGAGTGAGGCAGCTGTCAAACTGGAAATCATGTTGACGTAACTGCTAATTACCCTTTGCATCACTAATGAGCAGTAGCAAAGCTTGTATTTATTGAAGTGTGGAGATGGCTAGCAGAGGAACCAACTTGGTCCAGACACTGTTGAAAAAGATCAGCCTCTCCTTAGGGAGAGAGAGAAGCTGTGGGGGTCTCATCTAGTTGCTGTCTTTTCCCCCGAGGAGTCTGAACCAGGATTCTGGAAGTGTGCCCTCCTCTTGGCAGTCTCAGGTATGTGGTGTGTTTTCTGTGACTTTGGGCTATAGAAAGACTTAAAAGTATGACTCTCAGGACCAGAGAATTTAGGCATTTACTGTGTTATAATTTTCCAGGCAATATCTGAGTGTGGCAGGCCAGGGCAGGGTGGGGAGAAGATGGGAGATGCATCTACCATAGGAGCAAAGAAATACTGTTCGGCAACATCAGCCACAGGACTCTAATTCAGCTGTGTTTTCATCCAGCTAAACCTTGAGTCACCTCCGTAATTCATCATTTGTCATTTCCCAACAAGCTCTCCCAGTGCTGTACTACCTGCCTGGAGGCTTTTTTTGTCCTGCTATGCAACCTGCACCTCCCTAGCCAGTCTGTGGGTGCTACCCTTTGTTACAGTGCCTGGCTCTGCCACAAAACACTCCACTTTGTTGTCCTTGACATTTTGAATAGCTGTAGGCGGCTGTTGAGCTGCTCTTTGGTCTCTGTTTGGCCAGACTCAACAAACCGGAATCGCTGTTTTCCAAAGGTATGTGGTCCATGCCTCACACCACTGTGGTATCATATCTGAGAGCAGCTTCAAACCAGCCAAATCTCAACAGCATTTGGGAGTCCACATACAAGGTGAAATCCTGACCATAATATACAAACATCTTCCAGGAAGAGAAATCAAAGGAGACTTAATAAGCAGATTGTATTAATAAGTAAAGATATTTCACTCTCTTAAAATATATCTGTATGAAACCACAGCATGGATTAATTTCCATACAGACCAAAATGTTCATGAAATCAAGCTACAGTTGTGAGTGTTGCTATAGCTGATGAGGAAGTGTGTTATCACTGCATGGTGGAAAGAAAATTCCACAAATTCGGAATTCAGGCTCCAGAGTTGCTTTAATAACCTGGGACTTCCATTTTACCTGAGGAAAATTGCAGAGAACAATTTGGTTGCAATGGAAAGGAGGTATATAGTAATTTTGTATTATCTTTAATAATATCCATATTATATATCCACATAATATATATATCTCCATATACATCCATATACATCTGTACTATATATATATCCATATATCTCCATTAAAATATTACTTAAGAAAATATATAAAGGAAAAAAAAGAAAGAGAAAGAAAGGATAAAAATAGAAAGACCTCACCACTTGTGGATCCAGTGACAAGACTTGATTGTTGTTAATTTGACGTCTGTTGGTTGAAGTGATGGTCACACTCTTGATCCATAAGTGGTGGAGGGAAAAGCCCCCAAACAAAAAGTCCAATGGGTTAAAATATGCTCAGGCTAGGTAGGAATGCCCAGGTACCTCACCTGGGGGGGAACATTCAGTCCTCTGGTAGAAGGCCTCAGAAATGAGTTTGGAGGCACTTCAGGGGCTCTTTGATGGCTATGACCTCTTCTCACCTGATGCTCACATCAGTGCCATTGAGCCCATTATGGCCCATCAGAAGGGATGAAAATCCTCAGGTGTGAATGGGACCTTCCCCAGGGCGAGGGGCGGGAGTTCTACAGCTGAGCCGTTTGTGTGAGGACAACTGTCATGATAAAAGCGCCATCCCGCCTCCACTGAACCTGCTTGTTATCATCCTTCTGCCTTATCTGGCTCAAAACCTGGCTTGTAGCCTCCAGTGATGGTTGCTCACCCCCTCTGTCTTATGCAGTTCAGAGGTTTTGCCACATGAGAATCAGAAAGTGAAGATAATGTACTGATTTTTGGTGTCCAAAGCCGAAAGAAACTGAGACTGAGAGTAACCACAGGGAACCTGACAGCTCTCAGCTGGTGAGTGTTTGTAGCAGGGTGGTTTTTCATTGGTGGGAAGGAGGTGACCTCTCTGTCACATCAGTGTTACCTGCTCTGCATGTGCAGGGACCATGGCATTCCCATGCCAACCTTTTCAGCTGAACTTAGGATATTAAAAAAATCTGTTGATGCTTTGAGGAAAGAATAGATTTACACATTTATCTCCAATATTCAAGGATTGCCATAAAGCCAGCATTTGGAGTGTTGCATAACGTGGGTTGAGGAAAATTGTTTATAATGTACATCTGCTGTCCTTGGGGGAATTTGGTAACATAGGCAATCTTTTATATCCTTATCCTTCCCTTGCAATTCTCTCCATAAAAGTGGTGCTTTTCGCATGGCTCTGGACAAGGGTTCTATTTTTCACACAGAAAATGGGCCATTTTCCTTGAGGGAGAGCTGCATGGCAGAGGTGCTTTAGGATCACTTCTGGCACACAAGGGAAGGACAGAAGAAGCAGCTGTTGCCTCTTCTGGGAACCTCTAATCTTTGGTTTGATGGGGTCAGTGTTTTATCCATCATTTGAATCTCACACTCATTTGAGCACCTGGCAAAGGCAAACATGTGAATTCCTCATCCCTGGAAGTGTTCAAGGCCAGGTTGGATGGGACTTTGAGCAACCGGGTCTAGTGGAAGGTTGGTGTCACGGCAGGGGTTGGAACTGGATTATCTCTAAGGTCCCTTCCAATCCAAACAATTCCATGGTTCTTTCGGTGATTCTGTGAACATGGCATGAAAGATGAGCTGTGCATGTATCACCATCCTGGTCAATGCAAAGAGTGTGCTGGCCTCAAGGTGTCTACACTCCCTCTCTGTCCTCGCTCACATCAGCAGAGCACCTCCCAAAAGCAGAGGTGGCACACAGGACAATGAGAGTGGAATGTTCAGCATCCAGACACCTCCAGATCCTGCCTGTGGCCATGGGATCTTCACTGTGCTTGAAGAAAAACAATCCAGAAGAGCATAAAACTCTTCGCTCCACCTGTCCAAGCAATATTTCTTACTTGTATTTTGTTTTCTTTGTGCATTTGGCTTCTGCTTTTGTGATTTAGTTTGCCCTGAAGATCTGCAGCTCTCCATCTCTTTATCATCTCTTTGGCTATTCACTTCCTTTTTCCATGGGGGCTGAAGACTCAGGAGAAGGCTGTGGTGGCATCTCATTTTCCTCAGTAGAATCACAGCATCATTTAGGCTGGAACAGATGTCCAAGATCATCAAGTCATACATTTAATCAATCACCACCTTATCAACCAGACCACGGCTCTGAGTGCCACATCCAGTCATTAAAGTAGAAACAGTACTACCCTCTGATTCAAAATCCCCTTTTCACAGTACTACAGTCATAAGAGCTTTCCATTTCCCTGCATTTGCTCAGATACTACACAGCTTGCCGTGCTTTGAACACAAGGTTGGTCTGCTGCCTTTAACATTTGATAGAAAGAAAACTTAGGGAGAAATCAGGAAAACATCCACAGGGAGAAGCCAGCTCTGGACTTCAACACAGTTTCCCTAAAAAAGTGCTACAAGTCCTATTTTTTTATACCATGATATGGAAAACTTACCAGAAGTATTTCCTCTAGGAATCTCTGAGCTCCCAACTGGGAGAAGACGGGAGGATTCATTATTTTTTCCAAGCTGAAGAAATGGAGGTTTGTCTTATGGAACAGAGGGAGTTGGATCAATGGGCCACAGAGCTCACTGAACATCTCTCACACCTTTCCATCCAGAAAGTGCACAGCTCAGGACAGCACATCGGTACTGCCTCCACTGACATGAAAGGCAGAGAAGATCCAGTTATGAAGCATTAGAGAACAAATTTTTATAAAATACAGGGAAATGCAAAAACATGAGCTTGTAGACCTCAGGAGTAGGTTGAGATGTTCATTACTTCTTATCCTTATATCTGGTTATAACAACCAACATGCTGTTACAGTATTCCTGGACTTCTGGAAGTGGAGGAAAATGAGTCTAGTTTAGTTGTCAATGCATGAGCAGTGGGGATAGACTGCTCCTCTGCCAGCTGTGTGTCACCTGCACAGGCCATGATCAGCTCTCTCCAAGCTGAGTGTCGCTCTGCATTTGCCTTCCAGGGGAGCCAGAGCCCTTCACTGAAATCCTCCCGCGATGCTGTGGCTGCTGCTGCTGCAGGTGTTGGTGAGCTGCCTCTGGCTGGGACACAGCGAGGTGGTGACGTCCTTTGCAAGTTGTCCTACATTTTTCTACAAGAATACTCCCCCAGATAATGCCCTGAATCCACAGAACCCAGCCAGGATCTGCCAGCGCTACAACAACTCCTATCGCTTTGCCACCCTGTATGACACAACGTTGCGCATTCCTGTGTACTCTGCTTACATCTACCGGCCTGGACCTGGCAAGAGACCTCAACCACAGTGGTTTGTTGAGCCCCAGGTGAGTGTCACTCTTACAGCACTCCAGTCACTAATAGATAAATTGCAGCATTTAACCCAAGATTTCTATTGCCTCCCAAACAACACACATGCAAATGGACACACAGGATGGGGTTCTTCTCATTTAACTTCAAACACCTGCACCACATGGCTCCTCTGATGCCTCTGAGACATCAGCAGGATGATGAGATGAATTGTATCCCAAAGGTGTCCAGGTTTTTGCAGTGACCTGACAGGAACAGGAAATCAAAATAAATTTCATTACACTATAAAGTCAAATGACCCACCCTCCCTGTGCCCTGCAGTGGAGGGAGACCAAGTGATGGGGAAAAGACATCCAACAGAGGCTAAATTTGAGGAATCAATAGTCCTGCTAGGCTCTGATCCCAACTTTGCCCTGAGCTGTTCTGCATCCCTGACAGAGCTTACCTGCTCCCAGTCAAGAGTCAAACTGGTTTTGTGAGTGGTGAGAGAGAAGGGAGGAGAAACTCAGAATGAGATGAGATGGCCCAGGGACAAAGGCTCGGCAGGCACAGGCACTGGAGATGAGAGGCTCAGGTTAACAGTGGGGCCATTTCTGGAGTGATGTTTCAGGCAGTGCAAGGTGAGGAGCATCAGTGTCAGTCCAGCCAGAAGGCTGTGATCTCCATCCATGGGCAGCTGCCCCTGAGCACCTTTGGCTCAGGCTTGGTGCAGAAGGATCCAGCAGACACCCAGATCTCCACAGGCTACAGAGCCTTCACAAATGTCTTTCAGACCTTCAGTAAAAAAGGCCAAGCAAATTAGGGAACAGAAGAATGTGAAATTCAGGGCTTGTCTAAGGGCACTGTAGCAGGAGAGTTTTGGGTGAAAATGTGCCAGAGCATAATGCCTATTTCCAGAAGAGGGCTAAATATATTTCCCTAAAGATGAGAAGAAAGTTGTTGGAGTTATGAAAAACATAATCATTTGTAGTTGTTACTCACATGAACTTTAGCAGCTAATCGGGTGTGGCACCACTGCAGCCTCCACATTAGGGAGGGACAAAAAATTCTGTCTTTTTGCGTAGAATCATAGAATGTTTGTGTTGGAAGGAACCTTAAAGATCATCTCAATCCAACTCCCCTGCATGGGCCAGGCCGCCTGCCACTAGATCAGGATGCTTTAAACCCTATCCAACAAGGCCTTTCTCTCCTGGACCATGCACCCAGGCCACCAGAAAAATCTTGATTTTGGTAACTATCTTCAGAGGCCTTGTAGGGGTATATAGTTTTCCCAGGACTCTGTTTGGACTACAGGCTCCTTAGAGAAGCTGATCATTTCTAACTTCTTCTCAATGATGCAATGATCCTAAAGTAAATGCTCCCTGGCCTAGATCAGCTCTGAGACACCTTCTTAGCACTGCAGGAGCACATTTCATTCACACAGAGATCTTTTTTGGTGGTTTTTTTTTTTTGTTTTGTTTTTTTTTTTTTTCATTACTGAGGGAAAATGTTCCTCCTTGAGCAAACTGTAGCCCTCCCAAGGAAACCTCAGCTCCAGGATTGATTTCCCAGCGCATGTCCCTGTGTATGGGGTTAGAGGAGGCAACCTCTGGTGTTCCAGGAGTGGGGTACACATGTAGCAACCACACATAAAATCACAGAATGGCATGAGGGAGACAGGAGGAAGAGCCCTGGGCAGATTTGGGCCGTGGAGACAGGAGGAAAGGGAAGCAGATGTGGCAGGAAAGGTGCCTCACCAAAGTCACCTTTCAAACCCAGGAGTGCAGAATTCTCCTTGTCTCTTGCATTCCCCACACTCCCAGCACAGGCTGCAGGCTGGATCACAAAGGCCACAAGCCAAAATGAGAGCAAACAGATTCTGAGCTGCTTTCTCTTGAAAGCTCTTGTGTTCATGCAGGAGGGACATGTCTATGATTTCTCTCAGATTCATACATTTTCATACACTGAGATCACAAAAACTGGGATCTTGACACTCAGAGACTTCTGCTTCAGGGTAATCTGTTTTCATTACATGCATCCTCTGACACCTTTTCCTCCTCTTTCCCTGTCAAGCTGATCAACCAAACTTATCCCAAAGATATGCAAACAGAGGATTTCCTCAAAAAACAGTACAATATCACTTCACAGCAAATTGGCCAGAGCCAGGCTATCAACCAAGACTACATGAACCTGACTGGTTTGGACCGTGGCCATTTGAGCCCCAGTAGCCATCAAAGTAACAACGACAGCAGGGTGGCTACCTTCACCCTCACCAACATCGTGCCCCAGAACAGCACACTCAACAAGGGTGCCTGGCAAAAGTACGAGAACCAAACGATGCAGAACCAAACCCAGGGCTGTACCACCACCTACGTCATCACGGGTGCTGTGCCTGGGAACAACTACATTGCCAATAAGAGGGTTAATGTACCCAGCCACATCTGGTCAGCTGCCTGCTGCGTGGTGGGCCAAAAGCCCACGAAGACTTGGGCGGTCATTGCCGAGAACAACAAGAACCAGGTCCAGAACCTCAAACTGGCCCAGCTGGAGACCAGATTGGCCCAGCTCTATGGGAAGGGACAGATTTCTCTGTTCCACAGTGACTGTCCCCGCTAACCAACCTCACACACTGTGTGGAAAAGGCTCGGTGTCTTTTTCCACATGTCATAGAATCACAGAATCACAGAACGGGTTGTATTTGATGGGGTCTTAAAGATCATCTCATTCCATCCCCTACCCTGTACAGTGACACCTTCCAGTCTCCCAGGTTGTTCCAGCCTCTGTCCAGCCTGGCCTTGAACACTCCCAGGGGTGGGACAGCCACAGCTTCTCTGGGCAGCCTGTGCCAGGGCGTCACCACTCCCTCAGTATAAAATTTCTCCCTTAACATCTCATCTAACCCTACCCTCTGTCTGTGTGAAACCGTTCCCTCCTGTCCTGTCACTCCATGCCCTTGTCCAAAGTCCCTCTCCAGATTTCTTGGTGAACTCCTAGGTAGTGGAAAGAGATCCAGCTTCTCCCCAGAGCCTTTTCTTGTCAAGGCTGAACACCCTCAACTGTCCCAGCCTGTTTCCATATAGCAGAGGTGTTCCAGACCTTGGGATATCTTTGTGGCCTTCTCTGGATTCCACTCCAATAGGATTGTGTCCTTCTCATGTTGTTGGCCCCAGAGCTGGACACAGCACTCCAGGTACAAGGACAAGATTCTGGAGAACCTGCTCTAGGTGATCCTGCTTGAGCAGGCATCTGGAATAGAAGATCTTGAGAGGTCCCTCCAAAACCCAACAATTCCGTGATTTTGTGATCATGGGATAAGGTTTTGTTTGCTTGCTTTTAAAACTGTGCCTTGAGAGCAGCAGCTGAGGTATCAGACAGGTGGGATCAGGCACTGGATATAAAGGAAGTTTTGAGGAGCCAAAGTTAATTTCTGTGATGCAGTGCTTGGATACCTTCATTCTCTGCTCTGCTTCTGAAGCTTTTCTGCAGATTTATGGGAAACTGATTTGGGGAAATGATTTAATTATTTGCACTGTATTCAATGTATTCAATGTCACGATCAAAAGATCAATGTAGGAGAGATCATCTAGTTCCTGAGTAGCTCACAATAAAAATTATTTGCTGCAGTGCTGGTTTGCAAGGTCACCTCATATATAAGCCACCAGTTGCTTCTTGCTGAAATTTCCGCTACCAATAATGTCACAGTCCCCAGAATATCAGTGTGATTTCAGGCTGAGGCACCTCTGCAGACACCTCTGCTGTACCTCAGGGGCCTCTCTCTGACTCGTTCCCCCACCTCTTCACCCCTGCTGGGCTTGAGACCACACTCATCCTCACCATTGCTCATCCCATGCCACACTGCTCCCTCTGTCCAGGCTCTGGAACCATGAGTGATTGACCATGGGTGATTGACCACCCCGATGAATCCCATCTCCATCAGCTCCTGGGTTGTCCTGATGATCTTTACCCCAGGCAGTACCCAGAAATGCCCTGCCCTCCACAGCAAGCTTGTGAAACACTTGGGAAACAAAAAAGAGAAAGGAATGTGTTTCATAGAATCACTGAATGATAGAATTTGGGAGGGTGGGATAGGCTCCAAGGTCATCCAGTCCCACCGTCCTCCCAGCACTATCACTGTAACTCTTAAACCACTAATTCATACTACCCAGCACCAGATCCAGATGCCTCTGAAAAGCCTCCGGGGATGGTGACTCCAGCACCTTCCTGGGCAATCTATTCCACTGCCCGACTATGTGACAGTTGAAAACTTTTTTCTAATATCTAATCTGAATCTCCCCCATGTCATCCTAAGGCCTTTTCCTCTAGTCCTCTCACTACTGGCATGGTAGAAGAGAGCGACCTCAACCTCATTGCAGCCTCCTTTCAGGTAGTTGTAGAGTGCTCTGAGCCTGCTCTTCTCGAGACGAAAATCTAATCCTAACATCTAATCTAACCCTGCCTTCTGCCAGTTTGAAGCTGCTCCCTGTTGTCCTGTCACTCCAAACCCTTGTCAAAAGTCCCTCTCCAGCTGAACCACTTTCAGGTATTGGAAGGGGCTCTCAGATCTCCCCAGAGCCTTCTCAGCACCAGGCTGGGCATGAATAAGGGCTCTTACAAAGCCATGGCAATCAGGCAAGGGAAAATATGCAGCCTGGCCTTAGTAATTGTATTCTGAGAGGCTTCAGAAGAGCAGACTGTGAACATCTGGGTGTACTCAGACCAGTCAGTCCAATGTTCCTTCTGCAAGGAACAGAAACACATGTAGGTCCCCATTCGTGGGGAATGAGGAAATGGACAGAAGAGTCAGCAGACCCAGATATTTTCTCCTGACACGTGATA
Organism: Acanthornis magna; assembly: GCA_036785705.1. Lineage (NCBI taxonomy): Eukaryota > Metazoa > Chordata > Aves > Passeriformes > Acanthizidae > Acanthornis > Acanthornis magna. Next base: position 736,292 of record JAWUZG010000001.1, read on the forward strand.
GTGCAAGAACCTGGGAGAAATCCTGAGGAAATTGCAAATAGCAACTGTCACCCCACTTCAGGGTAGGCATGAACAAATCCCCTTGAATAACAACAGAAAATTTCTCTTTGCAGTGAAATTCCCTGTTTATCACAACGGGCGGATTTATGACCTGGTATATACTGCACTGGGACTCCTGAGGGATCAGCCAAGTGTTTCTCCAGGGAGAAGAAGAAAGGAATTCTTTGGCTGCCTGTTCTGAGACTCTGCTTCAAGGTAAGCTCTCCCTCCTTTCTCACCATTGACTCCAATATTTCAAAGTCTTTCCTGAGCCTTGGAATAAATATATACAGAGAAAGCCTAAGCATGAGTTGCTGAGCTCCAACATCTGCCCTCCAAGGAGCAATCAGAGTTGATACATTTTTTATGCACTGAATTTTGCAGCTCTTTAGCATTTTCTGTAAAGTAGGGCAGGGAGAGAGGGAATGATTTGGGAAAGAATTTCAAGACAAGTCACACTGAAAATTAACACCAAACTGTTGAATAAGAAGGAGGAGTGAGTTTATTGAGTACCAAAACTCCACCCATGACCTTGCTAAAGGTCTCTGGACAAACACAGGTGGCTGAAATCCTGGACAAATTCACTGTAAACCCTGTCTGGGAAATCTAACAACTCTCTCTTCCTGGAGATCCCATAAAACCAGCCAGTCTCAGACTGCAACAGAGGAATTTGAGAGTTCTCTGCCACTTTGGGGCTGCGAGCAGAGCCCTGTGCCACTCTTACCCACGGTAGGTTGGTTTCTATATATCTGATATTAAGTTAGACATTAAGTTCGTTAGATATATTTTAATTTTGTGGAGGGGGCCATGCAAAATGACTTTTCAGGAACTTCTCTGCTTGATTTGGGGCAGCTATGGGCATGCTCTGTAAAGTATTGTAAAAACTCACCACTTGTGGTTCCTGTTCTCAGTTTCCAGCTTACTGGTCACCTTGTTCCTGATCTGGGGTTGGTAAAGGGGAAAAGGACCAGGTGTCTTGGGTCAGAGCCAAGGGTTTCTGTGGCTCAATATCCAATGCCAGCTGAGAGCCAGGCCCCCAGGCTGGACTACTTTGGGTTCAATATTAGACGTGACTGAAGTCTGCTGCATGTCTGTGTGAACCTGGATGGGGCCAGGGACATGTAGGAAGTGCAGCATCGCTGTTCTCTCCCGACCAAATGCCCTATGAGACTAACGCCCAGCTCAGCATTGGAGGGCACTGAGCAGAATCCCTGTCCAGCTGCAGGTGTCTGCTCTGGGAAGATGATCAGAGCAGGAGGGAGTGAGAATGGCATGAAGCTGAGTCAGGGGAGGATTCAGTTGGAAATCAGGAAGAGGTTTTTCACCCAGAGGGTGGTTGAGGCCTGGAAAAGGCTCCCCAGGGAAATGGTCACAGCACCTTGCCTGCCTGAGGTCAAGAAGTGTTTATACAATACTCTCAGGCACGTGGTGGGATTTCTGGGGCTGTCCTGGGTGGGGCCAGAAGTTGGATTTGATAATCCTGATGCATCCCTTCCAACTCAGCATATTCTATGATTCTCTCATATTTGGAAATGGGGGTTTCAGGCCCTGGGTGGTTGCAGGAGTTTTTTCCCCAATGCCAGTGAAAAGCTGAGGTCTTCACCACTGAGGTAGGCTGGAAAAGGTGACCTTGTCCCATTGCAACACCTCAGGTCTGCGATAACTTTGCTGTGAGAGCTGTTTAGGTATGGGGTGGCTCTGAAACACCCCTCAGACAGACTGAATGCCTCCTCTAGGCACCTAAACCTATTTTAGATTTCACCCTGTTATGTGGAAAAGGAAGATTTGCTCAAACCCTTTGTGTTTCGTCTGTCAGCACCCCATGAAAGCCAAAACCCTTCTGCCTGACCAGTCTGTCCATGTCCTGTTGTGGGGACCCTTCACTGAGCAGCTCTTTGGATCGGAGGGTTTGACCGACTTGTTCAGGGTCACACACCAAGCAGAGAAACCCCTCCTGGTTCTCCACACCTTCACCTACTGCCAGCAACTGCCAGTGCCCTTGAAGGCCTCACTTTAACTGTTTACACGATAACACCCTTTATTAATAAAACTGTGACAGGTTAAAGGTTGAGGCTTGCCAGTGGAAGTATCTGATTGCAAGAAGATATTCAAAGCAATATACTAATTCAGAGCAACATACTAATGAGCTTTAATCCCCAACAAAAGCTGGCTTGAGGTAATCATTCAGCATGCATAGAGGAGGATTTGTACCCAATAGGCATCTGTAAGGGGGAGAAGGCAGGCTGAGCCCATGTACTGTGTGTGGGAGGCCAGGTATGCTATGTTTCATCTATATTTCCCCCTGTAATTTCTGTACCGTTATCCTTTTATCCTCACTCATCTCCCTGAATTATCCTATAGCACTGAGGATTATTCCATATACGGGAGGACAGAAGTTACCCCCTCCTTAGTCTCTCATAGTTCCCTCCTCTGCATTTGCCTTCCAGGGTAACAAGAGCCCTTGACCTGGAATCCTCCCGCGATGCTGTGGCTGCTGCTGCTGCAGGTGTCGGCGAGCTGCCTCTGGCTGGGACACAGCGAGGTGGTGACTTCCTTTGAAACTTCATGTCCGCAGTTTTTTTTCCGGGAGATCCCCCCAAATGAAGGCCTGGAGCCAATGAACCCAGCCTGGATCTGCCAGCGCTACAAGAACCAGTATTATTTTGCCACCCTGTATGACAGAAAGATGCGCATTCCTGTGTACTCTGCTTACATCTACCAGCCTGGACCTGGCAAGAGACCCAAAACGTGGCTGGTTGAGCCTCAGGTGAGTGTCTCTCTTACAGCACATCATCCGACAGTCACTAAAAAGAAGTATTTAACCCAACATTTCTATTTCCTCCCACCACACTACACACATGCAAATGGACACACAGGATGGGATTCTTCTCATTCAACTTCAAACACCAGCACCACATGGTTCCTCTGATGCCTCTGAGACATCAGCAGGATGATGAGATGAATCATATCCCCAAGGTGCCCAGTTTTCTGGAGTCACCTGACAGGAACAGCAAATCCAATTAATTTGCATTCCTTTACAAAGTCAAATGATCTCCCTGTGCCTTGCTGTAGTGGGAGACCAAGTGATGGGGAAAAGGCATCCAACAGAGGCTAAATTTGAGGTATCAATAGTCCTGCTGGGCTCTGATCCCAACTTTGCCCTGATGTGTTTGGCATCCCTGACAGAGCTTATGTGCTCCCAGTCAAGAGTCAAAAAGGCTTTGTGAGTGGTGAGAGAGAAGGGAGGAGAAACTCAGAATGGGATGAGATGGCCCAGGGACAAAGGCTCGGCAGGCACAGGCACTGGAGATGAGAGGCTCAGGTTAACAGTGGGGCCATTTCTGGAGTGGTGTTTCAGGCAGTGCAAGGTGAGGAGCATCAGTGTCAGTCCAGCCAGAAGGCTGTGATCTCCATCCATGGGCAGCTGCCCCTGAGCACCTTTGGCTCAGGCTTGGTGCAGAAGGATCCAGCAGACACCCAGATCTCCACAGGCTACAGAGCCCTCCCAAACATCTTTCACGCAAACTTCAGAACTTTTGGAAAACAGGCCAAGGAAATAACAGATATAAAAAGAGGAAATTCCTGTCATTGCTAAGGACAGAGTGGCAGAATTGATTTAGGTGAAAATGAACCACAGAAGAAACCCATATGCACTGTTTCAAATGAAGGCTAAATATAATGCACTAATTGTGAAATGAATTTCCGAAATAAAAAAAATATTTGCTCTTGTTCCTCATAGGAACTTGAGCAACTAATCTGATTTTGTACCACATTAGGACCCGAAAAATAAACGGGATCTTGACACTCAGTGACTTCTGCTCTAGGAAAATCTGTTCCATTATTCCCATGCCCAATGCTAACATCTTTTCCTCTTCTTTCTCTGTCAAGCTGATCGGCCCAACTTATCCCAAAACGATGGAAAAAGAGTGGACACTCTTAAATCGGTACAATGTCAGCTTAGAGAAACTCAGCCAGAGCCAGGCTATCCTTCATGACTACAAGAATCTGACGGGTTTGAACCGGGGCCATTTGAACCCCAATGGCCACCATGACGACTACAGCAGCAGGATGGCTACCTTCACCCTCACCAACATAGTGCCCCAGGATGAGAAACTCAACGGCGGTGCCTGGAACAACTACGAGCAGCAAACGATGATCAGGAGGACCCAGGGCTGTACAACCACCTATGTCATCGTGGGTGCTGTGCCTGGGAACAACTACATTGCCAAAGGGAGGGTTAATAAACCCAGCCACCTCTGGTCAGCTGCCTGCTGCGTGGTGGACAACAACTACGTAAGGGCTTGGGCGGTCATTGCCGAGAACGACAAGAACCAGGTCCAGCTCCTCACGCTGGGGGAGCTGGAGGACACATTGACCGAGCTCTATGGCAGGGGACAGGTTTCCCTATTTGACAGTGACTGTCCCCGGGAATAAGCCTCACGTTGTGGGTGGGAAAGCCTCGAGAGCTTTTGCCACATGTCATAGAATCACAGAAAGGTTTGGGTTGGAAGGAGCTTCAAGGACTGTCCACGTAGTTTCAGCTCCCCTGCCATAGGCAGGGACACCTTCCCCTAGATCAAGTTGCTCCAAGCTCCATCAAACCTGGCCTTGAACGCTTCCAGGGATGGGGCAGCCAAAACTTCTCTGACCGACCCGTGCCAGTGCCTCATGTCCTTCACAGTCAAGAATTTCTTCCTAACATCTAACCTAACCTTGCCCTCTTTTGCTTTAAAGCCATTCCCTCTTGTTCCTGTTACTCCATATCGTTGTCCAAAGTCCCTTTTAATCTCTCTTTAAAACCCTTTAGACACTGGAAGGGGATCCAAGTTCTCCCAAGAGCCTTCTTTTCCCCAGGCTGAACATCCCCAGCTCTCTCACCCTCTCTCCAGTGCACATTTATGGAAAACTGATTTGGGAAATGTATTCAATGTATTCAATGTCACAATCAAAAGATCAATGTAGAAGAGATCATTTAATTCCTGAGTAGTTCACAATAAAAATTATTTGCTGCAGTGCTGAATTGCAGGGTCACCTCATATACAAACCACAAGTTGCTTCCCACTGAAATTTCCACCACCAGCAGTACAGTCACAGTGCCCAGAGCATCCTTGCAGGAGTTTGAGTGTCCTAATGCAATCAGAGGATGCCATAACACCCACACAAGTGTCAGCATCAGACTCCAGTTACTTCTCCTATGAATATGCACGGACAAAGTGGACCAGGGTACCAAGAGCTCAAACGATATCCCCATGGCTCCAGCAACGAGACTTGCAATTTTGATGTCCTCAGTCTTTGGGGTTTGGGCTCTTGCACAACAAAGAGTTCCTCGGGTTCTGTGTGTTCAAGGTTACCCCATACCCAGATTGCCCCACTCCCCCGCCGGGGCAGGGTTATGCGCTGTGTCTTGCAGAACTGTAGAGCTGGGGGACACTTCAGGGGTCTTTGATGGGTTATGGTCCCTTCTAATGATGTGACCCCAGTTGGGCCCTGCTTTGTTGTGCCAGTTGGGCTTCGTCAGAAAGGAGGAAATTGCCATGATAAAATTGCCACATCACCACCGGATCTGCTTCTAATTTGTCTTCTCCCTTATCTGACTAAACCGCACTTTGCTTAAGACATCAGTCCCAGGCCAACAAGGACGAAATAAACCACAGGACTCTACCAGTTTGCTAAAACCACCTTCAGTCTATCACGCCTCTGCTGGATATTTCTGGTGGTAACAATCAATTTGTCATTACATTATTCCCAGACTTCTGGACGTGGAAGAAAATTAGTCCAATTTAGATTTGAATGAATGACCGTTAAATCACAGAACATTTTGGGTTGGAAAGGACCAGTTCCACCCTTCTGACATGGACAGGGACACAATGCACTATTCCAGGCTGCTCCAAGCCCCATCCTACCTGGCCTTGGACACTTCCAGGAATCCAGGAGCAGCCTGTGCCAGGGCTTCACCACCCCAACAGCAACAAATATCTTCCTAATATCCAATCTAAACCTACATTCCTTCCGTTTAAAGCCATTTCACCTTGTCCTAACCTATTGTCATGGTTTAATCCCAGCCAGCAGCCATGTCCCACACAGCCGCTCTGTTGTTCCATGACCACCGGGATCAGGGAGAGAATTGGAAGGGCAAAAGCTGGGAAACTCGTGGGTGGAGATAAAGACAGTTGAAAAGGGAAAGCAAAAGCCACGCACACAAGCAAAGCACAACAAGGAATTCTTTCACTGCTTCCCATGGGCAGAAAGCTGTTCAGCCACCTCCAGGAGAGCAGGGCCCGATCCCACCTGTTACCTGGAATGACAAAAATCATCACTCCAAATGTCCCCTCCTTCCTCCTTCTTCCCCTCACTTTACACAGTCAGCATGATGTCACATGGTTCAGAATATCCCTTTGGTCACCTGAGGTCACCTGTCCTGGCTGTGTCTCCTCCCAGCCTCCCAGGCACCCCCAGCCTCCTCACCAGTGTGGCAGTACAAAAAGCAGGAAAGGTCTTGGCTCTGTGTAAGCTCTCCTCAGCAATAGCAAAAGCATCTGTGTGTTATCAACTCTGTGCTCAACACAAATCCAAAACACAGCCCCATACCTGCCACCGCGAAGAAAATTACCCCAGCTGAAACCAACACACCTATCAACTCCACGCCCTTGCCCAAAGTCTGTCTGCAGCTCTCTTGGAGACCCTCCAAGTACTGGAAGGGGCTCTGAGGTATCACCAGGGCCTTCTCTTTCCCAGGCTGGTGCTATGAAGCTGTTACAAAGCCATGGCAATCAGGCAAGAGAATAGATGTAGCCTGGCCATATTTATGATGTTATGGGAGGATGCAGAAGAGGGGACTGGGAATACCTGAGTGTACTCAGAGACAGGCCAGAGATGTTCTGCTGGGAGCAGAAGCACACGTAGGTGCTGCAGCAGCAGCTGCTGGTGAGAATGAGGAAGTGAACAAGAAAGTCACCGGAGCCTGTTAATTGATCCTGACATATCATGCTGCAAGTCAGCAAATTTGGGAGAAATTCTGAGGAAACGATAAAGAACAACTGTCAGCCCATTTCAGGGTGGGCATGAACAAACTCCCCTGAATAAAAATAGAAAACTTCTCTTTTCTGTGGAATTCCCTGTTCATAAGAAGGGATAAATTTATGATTGGGTATATACTTAACAGATCCTAACATATCATGCTGCAAGTCAGCAAATTTGGCAGAAATTCTGAGGAAACTGTAAGAAACAACTGTCAACCAATTTTTGGGTGGGCATGAACCAACTCCACTGAAAAAAAATAGAAAACTTCTCTTTTCTGTGGAACTCCCCGTTAACAAGGAGGGGCAAATTTATGACTGGGTATATATTGCAGTGGCACTCCTGAGGATTCAAACAATCCTTTCTCCAGGGAGAAGAGGGACGGAACGGTTCAGCTGCCTGTTCTGAGACTCTGCTTCAAGGTAAGCTCTTCCACCTTTCTCCCCACTGACTCCAATATTCAAAGTCTTTCCTGAATTTCGCAATAAATATATGTAGACAAAGCCTAGGCTAGAGTTGCTGAACTCCAAGGAGCAATTAGAGTTTATGCATGCACTGAATTTTGCAGCTCTTTAGCATTGTGTGTAAAGGAGGGCAAGGACAGAAAGAATGATTTGGCAAAGAAACTCAAGCCAAGTCACCTGGAAAATTAACATCCAACTGTAGAATAAGAAGGCAGGAGGAGATTACTGAGTACCTGAACTTCACCCATCACCGTTCTAAAGGGCTCTGGGTAAACACAGATGCTTCCAGAACTCCAGGACAAACTCACTCTAATCCCTGTTTGGGAAATCTAACAATTCTCTCACTTCATGGTAATCCTATAAACCCAGACAATCTGAGATTGCATCAGAGGAATTTGAGAGTCCTTTGGTACATTGGGGCCATGAGCAGAGTCCTGTGCTGCTCTTTCTCATGGTAGAATGGTTTCTTTATATCAGATATTAAGTTAGATACAATTTAAGCTTGCAGAGTGGGTCCTAGAAAAGGACTTTTCAAAAAACTACTCTGCTTAATTTGGGGCAGCTATAGGCATGCTCTGCACAGTTCTATAAAAAGTCACCACTTGTGGTTCCAGTTCTCAGTTTCCAGCTCATTGGTCACCACATTCCTGACCCAGGGCTGGTCAAGAGAAAAAGGACCAGGTGTCTTGGGTCAGAGCAGGGCTGTGTGGAGTTCAATATCCTGGATTCAAAGGAAATAGAGAGATGAGGGTCAGGCAGAAGAATAAGAAAAGAGCAAATGTGCAAGGTGACTTGTCAAGCCTTCAGCAGTCCTCAGCTCAGACCCTTCGCAGCCAAAGGTGGGCTTTGTGCTTTAGGGGCTGTGGCAGCTTTCTCTCCCAGGAATCCTTTTAGCTTCCTCTCCTGCCTGCCTTACTCCAAATGCTAATGATGTTAAACCACTCCATCGAGTGTCTGGCAATGCAAATGGAAACATCACTGCTATCCCAAAGCCTGTGCTGCTGAAAGGACACAAAACCCCTTGCTGGGCTGCCAGCATCACAGGCAGCTTTTCAGCAGTTGTCTCCTACAGAAATTATTTTCCTGACTGCTGAAAATCATGTAATCACTGAGGAAGACAAGATGGAAGAGATTGTTGTCCAGGAAATAGAAATTCCTGCAACTGTGCCTTTGTCTGTACAGGAAAATCCATCAGCAAAGCCGAAGATGGGGATCAGCAGGAATGCCATGCAACCATGGCAAGAGCTGCCCCTCAGGCCTTGCATTGCAGCAGCCATTGTGCTGATAAGATAGAGGTGTTATGCTCTGTCGTGCTTGCTGCTACCTTCTGCTTGGCCCCTTCATCTTCTCTCTCCATGTGTCTGAGAATTCCGAGCCTGGGGTTGGATAATGTGGAAATGCAAGGTGAGCAGCAGAACATTCATTGCCCCATGTCAGCTGAGAGGCAGGACCCCAGGTGAACAATTTGGGGTTCAATGTTGGGTGTGACTGGAAGAGCTGTGTGAACGTGGATGGGGCCAGGGACATGTAGGAAGTGCAGCATCGTTGTTCTCTCCCTCCCAAATGCCCCATGAGAATAAAGCCTAGCTCAGCATTGCAGGGCACTGAGCAGAATTCCTGTCCAGTTGCAGGTGTCTGCTGTGGGAAGGTGCTCAGAGCAGGAGGGAGATGGGAAAAGGTGTCCGTGTCCCAAGGCTGTGCCTCAGTTCCAAGATAACTTTGCTGTGACAATTGATTAGCAATGGAGTAGCTTTGGATCCTTCCTCATACAGGCTGCGTTCTCCCACTGCTGCCTCCTCTGGACACCTTAACCCTGTGTTATCTTTCCCCCTCAGTGTTCTCGTGATTTCTCCATATCCAGGAGGAGGGAAGTTTCTCTTTCCTTGTCGCTCAGAGTCCCCTCCTCTGCCAGCTGTGTCCCCCTGCCACAAAAAATGGTTCCAGGCCATGACCAGCTCTCTCCAAGCTGAGTGTCCTTCTGCATTTGCCTTTCAGGGTAAGAAGAGCCCTTCACCTGGAATCCTCCCGCGATGCTGTGGCTGCTGCTGCTGCAGGTGTCGGCGAGCTGCCTCTGGCTGGGACACAGCGAGGTGGTCCCATCCTTTGCAAGTTGTCCTCAGTTTTTCTATCAGGGGACCCCCCCAAATAATGCTCTCGAACCGAACAACCCGGCCATGATTTGCCAGCGCTACAACAACAACTATCACTTTGCCACCCTGTACGACAGAGATTCCCGCATTCCCGTGTACTCTGCTTACATCTACCAGCCTGGAGCTTCCCCAAAACCTCAAGCATGGCTTATTGAGCCCCAGGTGAGTTTATCTCTTAAAGCACATCACCCTCCAATCACCAATAGAAAAACTGCAGCATTTGACCCAACTTTTCTACTGCTTCTCACACACACACACATGCAAATGGACACACAGGATGGGATTCCTCTCACTGGACTTCAAACACTTGCACCACATGGTTCCTCTGATGCCTCTGAGACATCAGCAGGATGATGAGATGAATCATATCCCAAAGGTGCCCATTTTTTTGCAGTGACCTGACAGGAACAAATTATAGCAAATCAAATTATTTTGCCTTCCATTCACAAAGTCAAACAATGCACTTTGCCCTTCCTTGCTGTGGTGGGAGAGCAAGTGATGGGGAGAAGGCATCCAACAGAGGCTAAATTTTGGGGCGCAGCAGTACTGGGCTCTGATCTCCACTTTGCCCTGAGCTATTCTGCATCCCTGACAGAGCTTATCTGCTCCCAATGAAGAGTCAAAAAGGCTTTGTGAGTGGCGAGAGAGAAGGGAGGAGAAATTCAGAATGGGATGAGATGGCCCAGGGACAAAGGCTCGGCAGGCACAGGCACTGGAGATGAGAGGCTCAGGTTAACAGTGGGGCCATTTCTGGAGTGATGTTTCAGGCAGTGCAAGGTGAGGAGCATCAGTGTCAGTTCAGCCAGAAGGCTGTGATCTCCATCCATGGGCAGTTGTCCCTGAGCACCTTTGGCTCAGGCTTGGTGCAGAAGGATCCAGCAGACACCCAGATCTCCACAGGCTACAGAGCCCTCCCAAACATCTTTCAGACAAAGTTCAGTAGAATAGGCCAGGCCAATTGCAGAAGAGAAATAGAGGAAATTCCTGTCATTGCTAAGGACAGAGTAGCAGGAGGGAATTTGGGGGAAAATGACCCATGGAAAGAAGCCATATGCCAAATTTCTGAGGAAGCCTGAATATGTTTCCCTAAAGATGAAAAGAAAGGTGTTGCAGATATGAAAAAATAATCATTTGCACATGTTATGCATAGGAAGTCAAGTAACTAATCTGGTATTGTATCACTGCAGCCTCCACATTTAGGGGGTAGAAAAGCTTTACTTCTTACCTAGAACCATAAAGTCATCAAGTGGTTTGTGTTGGAAGGGACCTTAAAAATCTCCTCAATCCAAGCCCCCTGCACAGGCAGGAAAACCTTCCACTAGACCATTTTGCACTAGAACCCCATCCAAGCTGTTCTTTTCCTCCTCAACCACAGACCCAGCTCACCTGCAAAATCTTTGATTTTGGTGTCTTCCTTCAGAGATCTTTTTACACTCTTATGCATTCTCCCAATCTCCCAACACAGGCTGCAGGCTGGATCCCAAAAGTCACAAGTCAAAATGAGAGCCATCATATTCTGAGTTTCTTTCTCTGTAAAGCTCTTGTGTTCATCTTCGAGGGGCAACTCTATGATTTCTCTATGACTCATATATTTTCATTCACTTAGATGGCAAAAAAAAAAAAGAGCTTGTTTCTCAGAGACTCCTACTCCAGAGAAAAGTGCTCCATGACTCCCTTCTCCACCACTAACACTATTTCATCTTCTTTCCCTGTCAAGCTGATTGACTCAACAACTTATTCCGGGGATATGGAAAAAGAGAAAGATTTTGTAGCTAAGAACCCTCACATCGTTCAGGATCTCAAGAAGAGCCAGGCTGTCCTTGATGACTACAAGCACCTGACTGGTTTGACCCGTGGCCATTTGAACCCCAGTGGCCACCACAGCACCTATATCAGCAAGCAGACAACCTTCACCCTCACTAACATAGTGCCCCAGGATGCAAAATTCAACAGCGGCCCTTGGAAGACCTATGAGGTTACAACGATGAGCCAAAAGACCAAGAGCTGTACAACCACCTATGTCATCACAGGTGCTGTGCCTAGTAACAGCCAAAGCCCCAAACCAAGGGTTAACACACCCAGCCACATCTGGTCGGTTGCCTGCTGCCCAGCTGAGAATGAGGCTTGGGGGGCCATTGCTGAGAACAGTAGCAAGGGCAAGGTCCAGATCCTCACAGTGGGGGATGTGGAGAACAGATTGGCCACCCTTTATGGGAAAGGAAAGGTTTCTCTCTTCCACCCTGACTGTCCTCGCCAATAAGCCTGACATGCTGGCTGGAAAAGGCTCAGGAGCTTTTTCCACATGCCACAGAATCACAGAACGGGTTGGGTTTGATGGGACCTTAAAGATCATCTCATTCCGACCACCCTGCCATGGGCAGCCAAATCTTCCATTAGACCAGGTTGCTCCAAGTCCTGTCCAGCCGGGCCTTGAACACTCCCAGGGATGGGGCAGTCAAAACAACTCTGGCTAACTTTGATTTGTAAAACAGCATGTCCACATTGATTAATCTTTTATAATATCTAACCCTGCCCTCCATCAGTGTGAAACCCTTTCCTCTCATTCTGTCACTCCTTACCCTTGCCCAAAGTCCCTCTGCAGCTCTTTTAGACATCCTTTAGGAGCTGGACTCCCAGGAGTCTTCCCCAGGCTGAACACCCACAGCTCTCTCACCCTCTCTCCAGAGCAGACATGCTCCAGCCCTTGGAGACCCTTCATGGCCTCCACTGGACTCCACTCCAACTGCTTTGTGTCCTTCTTGTCTTGTGGACCCCAGAGCTGGAGGCAGCACTGCAGGCAGGGTGTCACCAGAGCAGAGATGAGGGGGACAAATGTCCCGTGCAGTGTCTGTGCTGCTTCCTTCTCTGCTGTGTTTGCAGCTCTGACCCTCAGGCCACCTCCTCCTCCTCTCAAAGGCACCAAGAGGTGGGCACAGCCTCCAGCTGCTTTGCTTTGCTGCCCATCCCGGGAGAGAGTTCTTAGTGATCAGTCCTTGCCCTGGCCCTGTGGAGGGGCCAGCCTGGTAAGAGCCCAAGCACAAGAAATCAGAGCTTCTCACTGACACTAGAAAGCCTTTACCTTGTTCCCCTTTTCCTCCATGCCCACCTACAGACCTCAGTTCCTTCCTCTCCTCCTTAGCTGTCCCTGAGACTCTGCTGTGGCTTGGCCCTCACCTCCTTACGAAGGCTGTGGGACCAGGGCACCTCAGGCTGCTCAGACATCTTGTGGGAGCAACTCTATGGAGTCTGGAGATACTCAAACCCCAACACTACACAATCCTGGACTACCTGCTCTAGGTGATCCTGCTTCAGCAGGGGTCTGGAGTAGAAGATCTTGAGAGGTCCCCCCAAAACCCAACAATTCTGTGATTTTGTGATCTTGGGATAAAGTTTTGTTTGCTTGCTTTTGAAACTGCACCTTGAGAGCAGCAGCTGAGGTATCAGACAGGCAGGCTTAGGCATCAGCTATACAAGAAGTTTAAGCAGCCCAAGCTAAATTTCTGTGATACGCTGCTTGGATACCTTCATTCTCTGCTCTGCTTCTGAAGTTTTTCTGCAGATTTATGGGAAACTGATTTGGGGAAATGTATTCAATGGTTATAAAAATCAACGTGTGCCAGATCACTTATTTTGCAAGAGCTTACAATAAAAGTTATTTGCTGCAGTGCTGGTTTGCCGGGTCACTTCATATAGAGAGCACAACTTGCTTCCCACGGAAATGTCCACCACCAGCAGTAATGCCACAGTGCCCAGAGCATCCTTGCATGAGATTGGGTGCCCAAATGCTCTCAGAGAAAGCCATAACTGCCACACAAGTGTCAGCATCAGACTCCAGTTACTTCTGCTCTGCTGACACCTCTGCTGTACCTCAGGGTGCTCCTCTAGCTCTCTCACCCACCATGTCACACCTGCTGGGCTTGAGACCACACTCATCCTCACCACTGCTCATTCCATACCACACTGCCCCTGCTTTCCAGGCCCTGGAACCACAGGCTGCTTGACCACCCCCATGAGTCCCACCTCCTCCCACCCAGCTCCTGGGTTGTCCTGAGCACCTTTACCCCTGGCAGTACCCAGAAATGCCCTGCCCTCCACAGCAAGCTTGTGAAACAATTAGGAAGCCCAACAGAGAAAGGCATCAGCTTAGTCACTTCAATATTCCCTTTCTCCACTACTGCACTCACAACAGAGTTTACATTTCCCCACATTTGCTCAGTCACTTTCTCAGGAAAAAACTCAAGCCAAGTCTCCTTGAGCTCTAACATCTAATACTTTAATTGGAAGGGAGGGAGAGCATATTGAATACCAAAACCCTCCCAAGATGTTGCAAAAGTGCTCTGGACAAACACAGGTGCTGGCTGAACTCCTGGACACACACATCTTTAGCCTGTTTGGGAAATCTTACACATCTTCCTTCCTGGAGACCATATGAAAATCGCCAGTCTCAGACTGCAGCAGAGGCATTTGAGAGTCCTCTGCCACTTTGGCAGAAACGCCCTGCCCTCCACAGTGAGCATGTGAAATACTTGGGAAACCCAAAGTAAAGAATCAGCCTGACTTCTGCCTTCCTGCAGGTATTAGAGGCACTTCTCACAGCGGCCCAGCTTGGGGCTGAGCAGAGGGCTGCCCCAGCTCCACACGCATCCTGCAGGCACCTTCCATCCGTGATTGCCTCTGTTTTCTGCTGAGCCTGCTGTGAATGGGAATAGGGATACAGCCCTTGGCTCAGCCCAGAGCTGCTCCATGCCCACGGTGAGGTGGGAAGCACCTCTGTCCCCAGCAAGATGCAGCTGCACTGACATGGGAGGGTAATTTTGCAGTTGGCTCTGTGTCTGTCCATCTTTGGGGAGAGTTCTGGGCACCAGTGTGTCACTGGGAGTTTAGACACTAAGGAAAAATGCTTTTTCCCAGGAGCCGTGAGGGGATGCAGGGAGCTAAACACACTTCACTGCAGAGTGGGTTGGATCATGCAGCTTGCTTAGCCCTTTTCCAATAACAGCAAGGGTTCAGATTCAGTGAACTGAATGTGTTGCCACCTATTGTCCCAAAAGAGAAGGAAAGAAGAAAATCAAGACATTGGCATCTTCTGGCCCCTGCTTGAGGGAGCAGCTGGGCAAAGATCCTTTGGTCCATCTGGGAGCCAAACATTCCTGTCAGGCAAGTTTTATAAGGTTACTTTCGAAGGTTCCACCTCCTCTGATTTCTGAGGAACTACTAATCTATTGTGTACGTGGCTGGGTTCCAGTGAAGCTACACTCCCTGCACTGAGGTTCTCACTTGCTGTGCCTGCCAAACTGTCCTTTGCTGCTGGGCAACAGCACTTTGGCACAGAAACATCAGTCCTGCACCTCTGAGGTTCACGAGGTGAGGAGGTGTTCAGGAATGCTGCTGCCCAAGCACTGTGCCACACAGCCGAGGATGCTGCAGAGAACATTGATACCCTGGCAGTGCTTTTGGGGCATACAAAGTGACTTTCCAGCATCACCTAGCTCAGCTACCCACTCAAAATGCTCCAGGCTCTGGCTGATTTCTGTGCGAGATCAGCCTGTGGAGGTCTGTTACACCAGGAGGTTTGGAAACTCCAAGCTGCTGATGAAAATGAAGAAGGAATCACCTCTTGGCAGATCATGTCCCTAAGAGAATTAGAGACACAATGTACCCAACAGGACTCTTGATTTGGAGCTGCTCAGTGGATGCTCAGACAACAGTAAGGACCAGTTGAATCCTGCCTTGAGCAGCTCTAGAATATCTGTTATACCACAGAATTTAAAAAAAAATGAATATATATCTTGTCTTTAGGAAGGCATAAGTGAGGAGGAAATGGATTTTAAGTAAGCTTAGAGAAGTCCACGATAATACTAATTCAAGATTTTGAAAGGCTTTAACTACAGAATTGAAACATACAGATCTCTGACAGGAGAAGCAAGGAGCAGGAAAATGCAAAGCAGCTTGTCCAGGCTTATGGAAGAGGAGAGGAGAGGAGAGGAGAGGAGAGGAGAGGAGAGGAGAGGAGAGGAGAGGAGAGGAGAGGAGAGGAGAGGAGAGGAGAGGAGAGGAGAGGAGAGGAGAGGAGAGGAGAGGAGAGGAGAGGAGAGGAGAGGAGAGGAGAGGAGAGGAGAGGAGAGGAGAGGAGAGGAGAGGAGAGGAGAGGAGAGGAGAGGAGAGGAGAGGAGAGAGAAGCACAAAGAGCACACAGACCACCACGCTCCATCTGTGTGTCCTACCATACTTTCATTAAAAAAAAGGGTTTCCTTTTGTATTACAAGGTTTTCCACTCAGTTGTAAGTGTTAATTCCAAGCTCCATGGATGATTTTTTTCTGATGTCGTGTCATCGAACACATTATCTCCTCCTCTGTACACATATGATATAAAAGGATTTAGTATTTCAGAATGACGATAAGAGAAAAAAAAGAAGTCCTAAATTTTACTCTCTTTAGTCTCTTTTTACTCTCCTGTGCTGCTCTTTCTCACGGTAGGTTGGTTTCTATGTAGCTATTAAGTCAGATATTAAGGCAAATTCTCTTTCTTATGGCCATAGTGAACACAAGTTTGAACTAGCATTCATTCCTCATCTTAGAAGGAGAGAGAGCACTGCGTGGAAACTGTAAGGCTATGAAATGTATGTGATCATGATGTTGTGATTTCCTGCATTAATATGTTACATAGTGTATTTTGTGTATTATCTGTTCAGCTGGCAGATTTCACTGCAGGCAGAATTGAAGCAAGCACCCAAACAGCTGACAAACACACCAAAGGATCTCTAAGGGCTCCCATTTAATCAAAAGCTGACTTCTCTTACATGTGCAAACTGTAGCTTTGGGGCAGACAGCTTTGCACTCACAGGCAGAGCAGTGGGTGGCCAGGCCCAGCAGCATCCAGAGACAGCAACTTACTGCACATGAGCGAGCTGGGGTACCACAAGTGTCACCTGCACCGTGCTGTGCTCAGAGTAAGAGATCTGACCTTCCAACAGCACTAAAGACACTGCTCAGAGCCTGTCACGCTCTGGAGTGGACAGTGCGGCTTCTGCTGCCTTTGCTCGAATCACAGCCTTTCAAAATGTCCTTGGGCTCTGCTCACAGCTCAGCTGTGCACCTGTCATGGTTCTAAGAGCTCTCCTGAAAGCTCATCGCCCTCATCATCAGTGTGTGGAGCAACAAGCTCCAGAGTTTCTTTAGTGGTGTGGGGTGGAGGTGCAGAGTGAGGCAGCCCCATGCAGGCGTCTCCAGGTGCGCTGGTGTCCCAGCTCTGACCGCAGCCAGCAGAGCTCCAGGCCTGCCTCAGCTGCGTAAAGACATGCAGCCTGGCCCACCGCAGCTGCCCTGAGCTATGGAGAGCCCCAGCGGGGCTGGCTGATGTGCTGCAGGATCCTGGGCAACAGCCACCCCCACCTGCGCCAGCAGCCAGAGGCCAGGCCCATTGGCCAGGTGCAGCTCCAGGGGCTCTGCACACCTGAGCACAGGGCAGCAGATCCCAGGGGGCAGTGCCCAGGAGCACCATGGCATTCTGCTCCTGTTGTCTCCAGCTGCCATGGGCAGAGCAGCGAGAGCACTCCCTTGTGCCAGCTGGGCCGCACACAGACCTAGGAGAAGATTTTGCTCTTTAAGGTAACAAAGGAGAAACATCACTCTCACCCCATTTGCTGGACAGTGCCTGCGATCCCAGGTCCTCTGCCCACAGGTTTTTTGTTTCTCCTAGGATCAAATGTTGACACAGCCCCCTGAAGTGCTGAAAGCATCAGTGTGATTTCATGTGGAGGCACCTCTGCTGACACCTCTGCTGTACCTCAGGGCGCTCCTCTGACTCTCTCATCCACCTCTTCACACCTGCTGGGCTTGAGACCACACTCATCCTCACCACTGCTCATTCCATGCCACACTGCCCCTGATTTCTAGGCTCTGGAACCACAGGCTGCTTGACCACCCCCATGAGTCCCACGCTCCTGGGTTGTCCTGAGCACCTTTACCCCTGGCAGTACCCAGAAATGCCCTGCCCTCCACAGCAAGCCTGTGAAACACTTAGGGAGCCCAACAGAGAAAAGAGTCAGCTTAGTCACTTCAAAATCCCCTTTCTCCAGTACTGCAATCGCAAGAGGTAATAAATTTCCCTGTTCTTCTTCAATTTCTTTCTTGGGAAAAAACTCAAGCCAAGTCAACTGTAAATTTGACACCAAATATGTGAATAAGAAGGGTGAGGGAGCATACTGAATAATAAAACCCCACCTAAGTCTTTGTAAGGGTCACCTGGAAAAACACAGGTACTGTCTGAACTCCTGGAAAAGGTCACACTATACTCTGTTTGGGAAGTCTTACACCTCTTCCTTGTTGCAGATGATATAAAAGCAGCCAGTATCAGACTGCATCAGAGGGATTTGAGAATCCTCTGCCAATCTGGGGCTGCGAGCAAAGTCCTGCGCAACTCTTTCTCACGGTAGGTTGGTTTCTCTACAGCTATTGAGCGAGATATTAAATAATTATGCATAATTTAAGCTCGTGGAGGGTGGTAAGGCAAAATGATTTTTCTGACAGTACTCAGCTTGATTTGGGGCAGCTATAGGCGTGCTCTGCACAGTTCTATAAAAAGTCACCACTTGTGGTTCCAGTTCTCAGTTTCCAGCTCATTGGTCACCACATTCCTGACCCAGGGCTGGTCAAGAGAAAAAGGACCAGGTGTCTTGGGTCAGAGCAGGGCTGTGTGGAGCTCAATATCCTGAATCCAGGGGAAATGGAGAGATGAGGGTCAGGCAGAAGAATAAGAACAGAGCAAAGTGCCAGGTGACTTGTCAAGCCTTCAGCAGTCCTCAGCTCAGACCCTTCGCAGCCAAAGGTGGGCTTTGTGCTTTAGGGGCTGTGGCAGCTTTCTCTCACAGGAATCCTTTTAGCTTCCTCTCCTGCCTGCCTTACTCCAAATGTTAATGATGTTAAACCACTCCATCGAGTGTCTGGCAATGCAAATGGAAACATCACTGCTATCCCAAAGCCTGTGCTGCTGAAAGGACACAAAACCCCTTGCTGGACTGCCAGCATCACAGGCAGCTTTTCAGCAGGTTTCTGCCAAAAAAAGGCAGAATGCAAATTGCTGAAAATCATATCAGCACTGAGGAAGACAAGATAGGAGAGATTGTTGTCCAAGAAATAGAAATTCCTGCAACTGTGCCTTTGTCTGTACAGGAAAATCCATCAGCAAAGCTGAGGATGGGGATCAGCAGGAATGCCATGCAACCATGGCAAGAGCTGCCCCTCAGGCCTTGCATTGCAGCAGCCATTGTGCTGATAAGATAGAGGTGTTATGCTCTGTTGTGCTTGCTGCTACCTTCTGCTTGGCCCCTTCATCTTCTCTCTCCATATGTCTGCAAGTTCAGAGCCTGGGGTTGGATAATGTGGAAATGCAAGGTGAGCAGCAGAACATTCATTGCCCCATGTCAGCTGAGAGGCAGGACCCCAGGTGAACAATTTGGGGTTCAATGTTGGGTGTGACTGGAAGAGCTGTGTGAATGTGGATGGGGCCAGGGACATGCAGGAAGTGCAGCATCGCTGCTCTCTCCCTCCCAAATGCCCCATGAGAATAAAGCCCAGCTCAGCATTGCAGGGCACTGAGCAGAATCCCTGTCCAGTTGCAGGTGTCTGCTGTGGGAAGGTGCTCAGAGCAGGAGGGAGATGGGAAAAGGTGTCCGTGTCCCAAGGCTGTGCCTCAGTTCCAAGATAACTTTGCTGTGACAATTGATTAGCAATGGAGTAGCTTTGGATCCTTCCTCATACAGGCTGCGTTCTCCCACTGCTGCCTCCTCTGGACACCTTAACCCTGTGTTATCTTTCCCCCTCAGTGTTCTCGTGATTTCTCCATATCCAGGAGGACAGAAGTTTCTCTTTCCTTGTCGCTCAGAGTCCCCTCCTCTGCCAGCTGTGTCCCCCTGCCACAAAAAATGGTTCCAGGCCATGACCAGCTCTCTCCAAGCTGAGTGTCCCTCTGCATTTGCCTTTCAGGGTAGGAAGAGCCCTTCACCTGGAATCCTCCCGCGATGCTGTGGCTGCTGCTGCTGCAGGTGTCGGCGAGCTGCCTCTGGCTGGGACACAGCGAGGTGGTGACATCCTTTGCAAGTTGTCCTCAGTTTTTCTATCAGGGGACCCCCCCAAATAATGCCCTGAAGCCAACGAACCCAGCCATGATCTGCCAGCGCTACAACAACCACTATCACTTTGCCACCCTGTACGACAGAAACAGGAGAATTCCGGTGTACTCTGCTTACATCTACCAGCCTAGAACTTCCCCAGCACCTCAACTGTCCTGGTTTGTTGAGCCCCAGGTGAGTGTTTCCCTTACAGCACATTACTTTCTAGCCACTCAAAGATGAGCTGCAGCATTTAAATTACAATTTCTATTGCCTCCCACTGCACTACACACATGCAAATGGCCACACCAAGTGAGATTCTTTTCATTTTGGTTCAAACACCTGCACCACATGGTTCCTCTGATGCCTCTGAGACATCAGCAGGATGATGAGATGAATCATATCCCAAAGGTGCCCATTTTTTGCAGTGACCTGACAGGAACAGCAAATCCAATTAATTTGCATTCCTTTACAAAGTCAAATGATCTCCCTGTGCCCTGCTGTGGTGGGAGAGCAAGTGATGGGGAAAAGGCATCCAACAGAGGCTATATCTGAGGGCGCAGCAGTACTGCGCTCTGCTCTCCACTTTGCCCTGAGCTATTCTGCATCCCTGACAGAGCTTATCTGCTCCCAATGAAGAGTCAAAAAGGCTTTGTGAGTGGTGAGAGAGAAGGGAGGAGAAACTCAGAATGGGATGAGATGGCCCAGGGACAAAGGCTCGGCAGGCACAGGCACTGGAGATGAGAGGCTCAGGTTAACAGTGGGGCCATTTCTGGAGTGATGTTTCAGGCAGTGCAAGGTGAGGAGCATCAGTGTCAGTCCAGCCAGAAGGCTGTGATCTCCATCCATGGGCAGCTGCCCCTGAGCACCTTTGGCTCAGGCTTGGTGCAGAAGGATCCAGCAGACACTCAGATCTCCACAGGCTACAGAGCCCTCCCAAACATCCTTCAGACAAACTTCAGTAAAACAGGCCAGGCCAATTGCAGAAGAGAAATAGAGGAAATTCCTGTCATTGCTAAGGACAGAGTAGCAGGAGGGAATCTGGGGGAAGGTGAGCCAGAGAAGGAAGCCATATGCCCTGTACCAGAGGAATGCTAAATATGTTTCCCTAAAGATGAAAAAAAAGATGTTGAAGTTATGAAAAAAATAATCATTTCAGCTTATTATGCAAAGGAACTTGGGCAAATCATCTGGTCTTGTGCCACTGCAGCCTCCACATTAGGGAGGGATAAACTCTCTTTCTGTGGAACCATAAAGTCATAGAATGGTTTCTGTAGGACAGAACCTTAAAGATCATCTCAGTTCAACACCCCTGCATGGAGCAGGCCACCTGACACTAGACCAGGATGCTCCAAGCCCCATCCAACCTGGCCCTTTTCTCCTGGACCTTGTACCCAGGTCATGTGAAAAATCTTTGATTTTGGTAACTTTTTCAGAGGCCTTTTTGGAGTATTTCATTTTCCCAGGACTCTCTTGGGATTACAGGTTCCTTGAAGAAGCTGATAATTTCCAACTTCTTCTCAATGATGCAATGATTCTGAAGATGATCATCCCTGGCCCAGATCAGCTCTGAGACACATTCTTAGTACTGCAGGAGCAGATTTCATTTACACTGAGTTTTTGTTTTGGGGTTTTTTTCCTTACTGAGGAACATATTCATCCTTGAATGAATTGTAGCCCTCCCAGGAAAACCTCAACTCCTCAACTCCTGATTTCCCAGCACATCTCCCTTTGCATGGAGTTAGAGGAGGCAACCTCTGGTGTTCCATGATTGCAGTACACATGTAGCAACCACACATAAAATCAGAGAATGGCAGAATCACAGCATGGTGTGAGGGGGTCCAGGGAGAGTCCTGGGCAGATTTGGGCTGTGGCACAGGAGGAAAGGGAAGCAGATGTGGCAGGGAAGGTGCCCCACCAAAGCCACCTTTCAAACCCAGGAGTGCAGAATTCTCCTTGTCTCTTGCATTCCCCACACTCCCAGCACAGGCTGCAGGCTGGATCACAAAGGCCACAAGCTAAAACGAGAGCAGACAGATTCTGAGCTGCTTTCTCTTGAAAGCTCTTGTGTTCATGCAGGAGGGACACGTCTATGATTTCTCTCAGATTCATACATTTTCATACACTGAGATCACAAAAAATGGGATCTTGACACTCAGAGTCTTATGCTCTGGGGAAATCTGGTCCAATACTCCCATTCCCCATTCTAACAGCTCTTTCTCTTTCCCCATGAAGCTGATAGGTAGAAATAATCTTCAAGAGATGGCAACAGAGTCAATCCTCATACATCAATACAACTTCACATTAGAGCAAATCAAAAAGAGCCAGGCTGTCCTTGAAGACTATGAAACCCTGATTGATTTGGACCCTGGACATTTGAGCCCCAGTGGCCATCAAAGTGGTGACGACAGCAAGTTGGCTACCTTCACCCTCACCAGCATAGTGCCCCTGGATAGCAGTCTCAACAAGGATTCCTGGAATGTCTATGAGTTTAAAATAATGCCTGAAAACAGCAAGGGCTGTACAACCACCTACGTCATCACGGGTGCTGTGCCTGGGAACAACTACGTCGCCAATGGGAGGGTTAACAGACCCAGCCACATCTGGTCAGCTGCCTGCTGCGTGGTGGGCACAGAGCCCATGAAGGCTTGGGCGGTCATTGCTGAAAATGACAAGAACCAGGTCCAGAACCTCACGCTGGGGGAGCTGGAAAACACGTTGACCACGTTCTATGGGGGAAAAGAGGTTATTCTGTTCCACAGCACCTGCCCCCGAGAATAAGCCTCACATCCAGAAGGTTGGGGGCTTTTCCCACATGTCATAGAGAATCACAGAATCACAGAATGTGTTGGGACTGAAAGGACCTTAAAGATCATCTCGTTCTCAACCCCCCACTATGGGCAGGGACACCTTCCACTAGACCGGCTTGTTCCAAGCCCTGTCCAGCCTGACCTTGAACACTCCCAGGGATGGGGCAGCCACAACTTCTCCAGGTAATTTTCGCTTGTACCAGAGAACCCTCACAGTAATTTACTTCTTTATAATATCCCATCAAACCTTGTCCTCCAACAGTGAGAAACCATTCCCTCTCATTCTGCCACTCCTTACCCTTGCCCAAAGTCCCTCTGCAGCTCTTTTAGACATCCTTTAGGAGCTGGACTCCCAGGAGTCTTCCCCAGGCTGAACACCCACAGCTCTCTCACCCTCTCTCCAGAGCAGACATGCTCCAGCCCTTGGAGACCCTTCATGGCCTCCACTGGACTCCACTCCAACTGCTTTGTGTCCTTCTTGTCTTGTGGGCCCCAGAGCTGGAGGCAGCACTGCAGGCAGGGTGTCACCAGAGCAGAGAAGAGGGGGACAAATGTCCCGTGCAGTGTCTGTGCTGCTTCCTTCTCTGCTGTGTTTGCAGCTCTGACCCTCAGGCCACCTCCTCCTCCTCTCAAAGGCACCAAGAGGTGGGCACAGCCTCCAGCTGCTTTGCTTTGCTGCCCATCCCGGGAGAGAGCTCTTAGTGATCAGTCCTTGCCCTGGCCCTGTGGAGGGGCCAGCCTGGTAAGAGCCCAAGCACAAGAAATCAGAGCTTCTCACTGACACTGGAAAGCCTTTACCTTGTTCCCCTTTTCCTCCATGCCCACCTACAGACCTCAGTTCCTTCCTCTCCTCCTTAGCTGTCCCTGAGACTCTGCTGTGGCTTGGCCCTCACCTCCTTACGAAGGCTGTGGGACCAGGGCACCTCAGGCTGCTCAGACATCTTGTGGGGGCGACTCCATGTCTGGAGATACTCAAACCCCACCACTACACAATCCTGGACTACCTGCTCTAGGTGACCCTGCTTCAGCAGGGGTCTGGACTAGAAGATCTTGAGAGGTCCCTCCAAAACCCAACAATTCCGTGATTTTGTGATCCTCGGACAAAGTTTTGTCTGCTTGCTTTTGAAACTACACCTTGAGAGCAGCAGCAGAGGTATCAGACTGGCAGGCTTAGGCATCAGCTATACAAGAAGTTTAAGCAGCCCAAGCTAAATTTCTGTGATATACTGCTTGGATACCTTCATTCTCTACTCTGCTTCTGAAGCTTTTCTGCAGATTTATGGGAAACTGATTTGGGGAAATGTATTCAATGGTTATAAAAATCAATGTGTGCCAGATCACTTATTTTGCAAGAGCTTACAATAAAAGTTATTTGCTGCAGTGCTGGTTTGCCGGGTCACTTCATATAGAGAGCACAACTTGCTTCCCACGGAAATGTCCACCACCAGCAGTAATGTCACAGTGCCCAGAGCATCCTTGCATGAGATTGGGTGCCCAAATGCTCTCAGAGAAAGCCATAACTCCCACACAAGTGTCAGCATCAGACTCCAGGTACTTCTGCTCTGCTGACACCTCTGCTGTACCTCAGGGCACTCCTCTAACTCTCTCATCCACCTCTTCACACCTGCTGCACTTCAGGCCACACTCATCCTCACCACTGCTCATTCCATGCCACACTGCCCCTGCTTTCCAGGCCCTGGAACCACAGGCTGCTTGACCACCCCCATGAGTCCCACCTCCTCCCACCCAGCTCCTGGGTTGTCCTGAGCACCTTTACCCCTGGCAGTACCCAGAAATGCCCTGCCCTCCACAGCAAGCTTGTGAAACAATTAAGAAGCCCAACAGAGAAAGGCATCAGCTAAGTCACTTCAATATTCCCTTTCTCCACTACTGCACTCACAACAGAATTTACTTTTCCCCACATTTGCTCAGTCGCTTTCTCAGGAAAAAAACTCAAGCCAAGTCTCCTTGAGCTCTAACATCTAATATTTTAATTGGAAGGGAGGGAGAGCATATTGAATACCAAAACCCTCCCAAGATGTTGCAAAAGTGCTCTGGACAAACACAGGTGCTGGCTGAACTCCTGGACACACACATCTTTAGCCTGTTTGGGAAATCTTACACATCTTCCTTCCTGGAGACCATATGAAAATCGCCAGTCTCAGACTGCAGCAGAGGCATTTGAGAGTCCTCTGCCACTTTGGCAGAAACGCCCTGCCCTCCACAGTGAGCATGTGAAATACTTGGGAAACCCAAAGTAAAGAATCAGCCTGACTTCTGCCTTCCTGCAGGTATTAGAGGCACTTCTCACAGCGGCCCAGCTTGGGGCTGAGCAGAGGGCTGCCCCAGCTCCACACGCATCCTGCAGGCACCTTCCATCCGTGATTGCCTCTGTTTTCTGCTGAGCCTGCTGTGAATGGGGAATAGGGATACAGCCCTTGGCTCAGCCCAGAGCTGCTCCATGCCCACGGTGAGGTGGGAAGCACCTCTGTCCCCAGGAAGATGCAGCTGCACTGACATGGGAGGGTAATTTTGCAGTTGGCTCTGTGTCTGTCCATCTCTGGGGAGAGTTCTGGGCACCAGTGTGTCACTGGGAGTTTAGACACTAAGGAAAAATGTTTTCCCAGGAGCTGTGAGGGGATGCAGGGAGCTAAACACACTTCATTGCAGAGTGGGTTGGATCATGCAGCTTGCTTAGCCCTTTTCCAATAACAGCAAGGGTTCAGATTCAGTGAACTGAATGTGTTGCCATCTATTGTCCCAAAAGAGAAGGAAAGAAGAAAATCAAGACATTGGCATCTTCTGGCCCCTGCTTGAGGGAGCAGCTGGGCAAAGATCCTTTGGTCCATCTGGGAGCCAAACATTCCTGTCAGGCAAGTTTTATAAGGTTACTTTCAAAGGTTCCACCTCCTCTGATTTCTGAGGAACTACTAATCTATTGTGTACATGGCTGGGTTCCAGTGAAGTTACACTCCCTGCACTGAGGTTCTCACTTGCTGTGCCTGCCAAACTGTCCTTTGCTGCTGGGCAACAGCACTTTGGCACAGAAACATCAGTCCTGCACCTCTGAGGTTCACGAGGTGAGGAGGTGTTCAGGAATGCTGCTGCCCAAGCACTGTGCCACACAGCCGAGGATGCTGCAGAGAACATTGATACCCTGGCAGTGCTTTTGGGGCATACAAAGTGACTTTCCAGCATCACCTAGCTCAGCTACCCACTCAAAATGCTCCAGGCTCTGGCTGATTTCTGTGCGAGATCAGCCTGTGGAGGTCTGTTACACCAGGAGGTTTGGAAACTCCAAGCTGCTGATGAAAATGAAGAAGGAGTCACCTCTTGGCAGATCATGTCCCTAAGAGAATTAGAGACACAATGTACCCAACAGGACTCTTGATTTGGAGCTGCTCAGTGGATGCTCAGACAACAGTAAGGACCAGTTGAATCCTGCCTTGAGCAGCTCTAGAATATCTGTTATACCACAGAATTTAAAAAAAAAAATGAATATATATCTTGTCTTTAGGAAGGCATAAGTGAGGAGGAAAGGGATTTTAAGTAAGCTTAGAGAAGTCCACGATAATACTAATTCAAGATTTTGAAAGGCTTTAACTACAGAATTGAAACATACAGATCTCTGACAGGAGAAGCAAGGAGCAGGAAAATGCAAGCAGCTTGTCCAGCTTATGGAAGAGGAGAGGAGAGGAGAGAGAGGAGAGGAGAGGAGAGGAGAGGAGAGGAGAGGAGAGGAGAGGAGAGGAGAGGAGAGGAGAGGAGAGGAGAGGAGAGGAGAGGAGAGGAGAGGAGAGGAGAGGAGAGGAGAGGAGAGGAGAGGAGAGAGAAGCACAAAGAGCACACAGACCACCACGCTCCATCTGTGTGTCCTACCATACTTTCATTTAAAAAAAGGGTTTCCTTTTGTATTACAAGGTTTTCCACTCAGTTGTAAGTGTTAATTCCAAGCTCCATGGATGATTTTTTTCTGATGTCGTGTCATTGAACACATTATCTCCTCCTCTGTACACATATGATATAAAAGGATTTAGTATTTCAGAATGACGATAAGAGAAAAAAAAGAAGTCCTAAATTTTACTCTCTTTAGTCTCTTTTTACTCTCCTGTGCTGCTCTTTCTCACGGTAGGTTGGTTTCTATGTAGCTATTAAGTCAGATATTAAGGCAAATTCTCTTTCTTATGGCCATAGTGAACACAAGTTTGAACTAGCATTCATTCCTCATCTTAGAAGGAGAGAGAGCACTGCGTGGAAACTGTAAGGCTATGAAATGTATGTGATCATGATGTTGTGATTTCCTGCATTAATATGTTACATAGTGTATTTTGTGTATTATCTGTTCAGCTGGCAGATTTCACTGCAGGCAGAATTGAAGCAAGCACCCAAACAGCTGACAAACACACCAAAGGATCTCTAAGGGCTCCCATTTAATCAAAAGTTGACTTCTCTTACATGTGCAAACTGTAGCTTTGGGGCAGACAGCTTTGCACTCACAGGCAGAGCAGTGGGTGGCCAGGCCCAGCAGCATCCAGAGACAGCAACTTACTGCACATGAGCGAGCTGGGGTACCACAAGTGTCACCTGCACTGTGCTGTGCTCCGAGTAAGAGATCTGACCTTCCAACAGCACTAAAGACACTGCTCAGAGCCTGTCACGCTCTGGAGTGGACAGTGCGGCTTCTGCTGCCTTTGCTCGAATCACAGCCTTTCAAAATGTCCTTGGGCTCTGCTCACAGCTCAGCTGTGCACCTGTCATGGTTCTAAGAGCTCTCCTGAAAGCTCATCGCCCTCATCATCAGTGTGTGGAGCAACAAGCTCCAGAGTTTCTTTAGTGGTGTGGGGTGGAGGTGCAGAGTGAGGCAGCTCCATGCAGGCGTCTCCAGGTGTGCTGGTGTCCCAGCTCTGACCGCAGCCAGCAGAGCTCCAGGCCTGCCTCAGCTGCGTAAAGACATGCAGCCTGGCCCACCGCAGCTGCCCTGAGCTATGGAGAGCCCCAGCGGGGCTGGCTGATGTGCTGCAGGATCCTGGGCAACAGCCACCCCCACCTGCGCCAGCAGCCAGAGGCCAGGCCCATTGGCCAGGTGCAGCTCCAGGGGCTCTGCACACCTGAGCACAGGGCAGCAGATCCCAGGGGGCAGTGCCCGGGAGCACCATGGCATTCTGCTCCTGTTGTCTCCAGCTGCCATGGGCAGAGCAGCGAGAGCACTCCCTTGTGCCAGCTGGGCCGCACACAGACCTAGGAGAAGATTTTGCTCTTTAAGGTAACAAAGGAGGAACATCACTCTCACCCCATTTGCTGGACAGTGCCTGTGATCCCAGGTCCTCTGTCCAGATGGATTCTGTCTCTCCTAGGATCAAATGTTGACACAGCCCCCTGAAGTGCTGAAAGCATCAGTGTGATTTCATGTGGAGGCACCTCTGCTGACACCTCTGCTGTACCTCAGGGCGCTCCTCTGACTCTCTCACCCACCTCTTCACACCTGTTGGGCTTGAGACCACACTCATCCTCACCACTGCTCATTCCATGCCACACTGCCCCTGCTTTTCATGCTCTAGAACCACAGGCTGCTTGACCACCCCCATGAGTCCCACGCTCCTGGGTTGTCCTGAGCACCTTTACCCCTGGCAGTACCCAGAAATGCCCTGCCCTCCACAGCAAGCCTGTGAAACACTTAGGAAGCCCAACAGAGAAAAGAGTCAGCTTAGTCACTTCAAAATCCCCTTTCTCCAGTACTGCAATCGCAAGAGGTAATAAATTTCCCTGTTCTTCTGCAATTTCTTTCATGGGAAAAAAACTCAAACCAAGTCAAATGGATATTTGACATCAAATATTTGAATAAGAAGGGAGGGGTATCATGCTCAATACCAAAACCCACCTAAGTCATTGCTAGGGTCACCTGGAAAAACACAGGTACTGTCTGAACTCCTGGAAAAGGTCACACTATACTCTGTTTGGGAAGTCTTACACCTCTTCCTTGTTGCAGATGATATAAAAGCAGCCAGTATCAGACTGCATCAGAGGGATTTGAGAATCCTCTGCCAATCTGGGGCTGCGAGCAAAGTCCTGCGCTACTCTTTCTCACGGTAGGTTGGTTTCTCTACAGCTATTGAGCGAGATATTAAATAATTATATATAATTTAAGCTCGTGGAGGGTGGTAAGGCAAAATGATTTTTCTGACAGTATTCTGCTTGATTTGGGGCAGCTATAGGCATGCTCTGCACAGTTCTATAAAAAGTCACCACTTGTGGTTCCAGTTCTCAGTTTCCAGCTCATTGGTCACCACATTCCTGACCCAGGGCTGGTCAAGAGAAAAAAGGACCAGGTGTCTTGGGTCAGAGCAGGGCAGGAGCTCAATATCCTGAATCCAGTGGAAATGGAGAGATGAGGGTCAGGCAGAAGAATAAGAACAGAGCAAAGTGCCAGGTGACTTGTCAAGCCTTCAGCAGTCCTCAGCTCAGACCCTTCGCAGCCAAAGGTGGGCTTTGTGCTTTAGGGGCTGTGGCAGCTTTCTCTCCCAGGAATCCTTTTAGCTTCCTCTCCTGCCTGCCTTACTCCAAATGCTCATGATGTTGAATCACTCCATTGAGTGTCTGGCAATGCAAATGGAAACATCACTGCTATCCCAAAGCCTGTGCTGCTGAAAGGACACAAAGCCCCTTGCTGGGCTGCCAGCATCACAGGCAGCTTTTCAGCAGGTTTCTCCTAAAGAAATTATTTTCCTGACTGCTGAAAATCATGTCAGCACTGAGGAAGACAAGATAGGAGAGGTTGTTGTCCAGGAAATAGAAATTCCTGCAACTGTGCCTTTGTCTGTACAGGAAAATCCATCAGCAAAGCCGAAGATGGGGATCAGCAGGAATGCCATGCAACCATGGCAAGAGCTGCCCCTCAGGCCTTGCATTGCAGCAGCCATTGTGCTGATAAGATAGAGGTGTTATGCTCTGTCGTGCTTGCTGCTACCTTCTGCTTGGCCCCTTCATCTTCTCTCTCCATATGTCTGCAAGTTCAGAGCCTGGGGTTGGATAATGTGGAAATGCAAGCTGAGCAGCAGAACATTCATTGCCCAATGTCAGCTGAGAGGCAGGACCCCAGGTGAACAATTTGGGGTTCAATGTTGGGTGTGACTGGAAGAGCTGTGTGAACTTGGATGGGGCCAGGGACATGTAGGAAGTGCAGCACCGTTGTTCTCTCCCTCCCAAATGCCCCATGAGAATAAAGCCCAGCTCAGCATTGCAGGGCACTGAGCAGAATCCCTGTCCAGTTGCAGGTGTCTGCTGTGGGAAGGTGCTCAGAGCAGGAGGGAGATGGGAAAAGGTGTCCGTGTCCCAAGGCTGTGCCTCAGTTCCAAGATAACTTTGCTGTGACAATTGATTAGCAATGGAGTAGCTTTGGATCCTTCCTCATACAGGCTGCGTTCTCCCACTGCTGCCTCCTCTGGACACCTTAACCCTGTGTTATCTTTCCCCCTCAGTGTTCTTGTGATTTCTCCATATCCAGGAGGAGGGAAGTTTCTCTTTCCTTGTCGCTCAGAGTCCCCTCCTCTGCCAGCTGTGTCCCCCTGCCACAAAAAATGGTTCCAGGCCATGACCAGCTCTCTCCAAGCTGAGTGTCCCTCTGCATTTGCCTTTCAGGGTAGGAAGAGCCCTTCGCCTGGAATCCTCCCGCGATGCTGTGGCTGCTGCTGCTGCAGGTGTCGGCGAGCTGCCTCTGGCTGGGACACAGCGAGGTGGTGACGTCCTTTGCAAGTTGTCCTCAGTTTTTCTATCAGGGGACCCCCCCAAATAATGCCCTGAAGCCAACGAACCCAGCCATGATCTGCCAGCGCTACAACAACCACTATCACTTTGCCACCCTGTACGACAGAAACAGGAGAATTCCGGTGTACTCTGCTTACATCTACCAGCCTAGAACTTCCCCAGCACCTCAACCGTCCTGGTTTGTTGAGCCCCAGGTGAGTGTTTCCCTTACAGCACATTACTTTCTAGCCACTCAAAGATGAGCTGCAGCATTTAAATTACAATTTCTATTTCCTCCCACTGCACTACACACATGCAAATGGCCACACCAAGTGAGATTCTTTTCATTTTGGTTCAAACACCTGCACTACATGGTTCCTCTGATGCCTCTGAGACATCAGCAGGATGATGAGATGAATCATATCCCAAAGGTGCCCATTTTTTGCAGTGACCTGACAGGAACAGCAAATCCAATTAATTTGCATTCCTTTACAAAGTCAAATGATCTCCCTGTGCCCTGCTGTGGTGGGAGAGCAAGTGATGGGGAAAAGGCATCCAACAGAGGCTATATCTGAGGGCGCAGCAGTACTGCGCTCTGATCTCCACTTTGCACTGAGCTATTCTGCATCCCTGACAGAGCTTATGTGCTCCCAATGAAGAGTCAAAAAGGCTTTGTGAGTGGTGAGAGAGAAGGGAGGAGAAACTCAGAATGGGATGAGATGGCCCAGGGACAAAGGCTCGGCAGGCACAGGCACTGGAGATGAGAGGCTCAGGTTAACAGTGGGGCCATTTCTGGAGTGATGTTTCAGGCAGTGCAAGGTGAGGAGCATCAGTGTCAGTCCAGCCAGAAGGCTGTGATCTCCATCCATGGGCAGCTGCCCCTGAGCACCTTTGGCTCAGGCTTGGTGCAGAAGGATCCAGCAGACACCCAGATCTCCACAAACTACAGAGCTCTCTCAAACATCCTTCAGACAAACTTCAGTAAAACAGGCCAGGCCAATTGCAGAAGAGAAATAGAGGAAATTCCTGTCATTGCTAAGGACAGAGTAGCAGGAGGGAATCTGGGGGAAGGTGAGCCAGAGAAGGAAGCCATATGCCCTGTACCAGAGGAATGCTAAATATGTTTCCCTAAAGATGAAAAAAAAGATGTTGAAGTTATGAAAAAAATAATCATTTCAGCTTATTATGCAAAGGAACTTAGGCAAATCATCTGGTCTTGTGCCACTGCAGCCTCCACATTAGGGAGGGATAAACTCTCTTTCCGTGGAACCATAAAGTCATAGAATGGTTTCTGTAGGACAGAACCTTAAAGATCATCTCAGTTCAACACCCCTGCATGGACCAGGCCACCTGACACTAGACCAGGATGCTCCAAGCCCCATCCAACCTGGCCCTTTTCTCCTGGACCTTGTACCCAGGTCATGTGGAAAATCTTTGATTTTGGTAACTTTTTCAGAGGCCTTTTTGGAGTATTTCATTTTCCCAGGACTCTCTTGGGATTACAGGTTCCTTGAAGAAGCTGATAATTTCCAGCTTCTTCTCAATGATGCAATGATCCTGAAGATGATCATTCCTGGCCCAGATCAGCTCTGAGACACATTCTTAGTACTGCAGGAGCAGATTTCATTTACACTGAGTTTTTGTTTTGGGGTTTTTTTCCTTACTGAGGAACATATTCATCCTTGAATGAATTGTAGCCCTCCCAGGAAAACCTCAACTCCTCAACTCCTGATTTCCCAGCACATCTCCCTTTGCATGGGGTTAGAGGAGGCAACCTCTGGTGTTCCATGATTGCAGTACACATGTAGCAACCACACATAAAATCAGAGAATGGCAGAATCACAGCATGGTGTGAGGGGGTCCAGGGAGAGTCCTGGGCAGATTTGGACTGTGGCACAGGAGGAAAGGGAAGCAGATGTGGCAGGGAAGGTGCCTCACCAAAGCCACCTTTCAAACCCAGGAGTGCAGAATTCTCCTTGTCTCTTGCATTCCCCACACTCCCAGCACAGGCTGCAGGCTGGATCACAAAGGCCACAAGCCAAAATGAGAGCAAACAGATTCTGAGCTGCTTTCTCTTGAAAGCTCTTGTGTTCATGCAGGAGGGACACGTCTATGATTTCTCTCAGATTCATACATTTTCATACACTGAGATCACAAAAAATGGGATCTTGACACTCAGAGTCTTATGCTCTGGGGAAATCTGGTCCAATACTCCCATTCCCCATTCTAACAGCTCTTTCTCTTTCCCCATGAAGCTGATAGGTAGAAATAATCTTCAAGAGATGGCAACAGAGTCAATCCTCATACATCAATACAACTTCACATTAGAGCAAATCAAAAAGAGCCAGGCTGTCCTTGAAGACTATGAAACCCTGATTGATTTGGACCCTGGACATTTGAGCCCCAGTGGCCATCAAAGTGGTGACGACAGCAAGTTGGCTACCTTCACCCTCACCAGCATAGTGCCCCTGGATAGCAGTCTCAACAAGGATTCCTGGAATGTCTATGAGTTTAAAATAATGCCTGAAAACAGCAAGGGCTGTACAACCACCTACGTCATCACGGGTGCTGTGCCTGGGAACAACTACGTTGCCGGTGGGAGGGTTAACAGACCCAGCCACATCTGGTCAGCTGCCTGCTGCGTGGTGGGCACAGAGCCCATGAAGGCTTGGGCGGTCATTGCTGAAAATGACAAGAACCAGGTCCAGAACCTCACGCTGGGGGAGCTGGAAAACACGTTGACCACGTTCTATGGGGGAAAAGAGGTTATTCTGTTCCACAGCACCTGCCCCCGAGAATAAGCCTCACATCCAGAAGGTTGGGGGCTTTTCCCACATGTCATAGAGAATCACAGAATCACAGAATGTGTTGGGACTGAAAGGACCTTAAAGATCATCTCATTCTCAACCCCCCACCATGGGCAGGGACACCTTCCACTAGACCGGCTTGTTCCAAGCCCTGTCCAGCCTGACCTTGAACACTCCCAGGGATGGGGCAGCCACAACTTCTCCAGGTAATTTTCGCTTCTAGCAGACAACCCTCACAGTAATTCACTTCTTTATAATATCCCATCAAACCTTGTCCTCCAACAGTGAGAAACCATTCCCTCTCATTCTGCCACTCCTTACCATTGCCCAAAGTCCCTCGGCAGCTCTTTTAGAGATCCTTTAGGAGCTGGACTCCCAGGAGTCTTCCCCAGGCTGAACACCCACAGCTCTCTCACCCTCTCTCCAGAGCAGACATGCTCCAGCCCTTGGAGACCCTTCATGGCCTCCACTGGACTCCACTCCAACTGCTTTGTGTCCTTCTTGTCTTGTGGGCCCCAGAGCTGGAGGCAGCACTGCAGGCAGGGTGTCACCAGAGCAGAGATGAGGGGGACAAATGTCCCGTGCAGTGTCTGTGCTGCTTCCTTCTCTGCTGTGTTTGCAGCTCTGACCCTCAGGCCACCTCCTCCTCCTCTCAAAGGCACCAAGAGGTGGGCACAGCCTCCAGCTGCTTTGCTTTGCTGCCCGTCCTGGGAGAGAGTTCTTAGCGATCAGTCCTTGCCCTGGCCCTGTGGAGGGGCCAGCCTGGTAAGAGCCCAAGCACAAGAAATCAGAGCTTCTCACTGACACTAGAAAGCCTTTGCCTTGTTCCCCTTTTCCTCCATGCCCACCTACAGACCTTAGTTCCTTCCTCTCCTCCTTAGCTGTCCCTGAGACTCTGCTGTGGCTTGGCCCTCACCTCCTTACGAAGGCTGTGGGACCAGGGCACCTCAGGCTGCTCAGACATCTTGTGGGGGCGACTCCATGTCTGGAGATACTCAAACCCCAACACCACACAATCCTGGACTACCTGCTCTAGGTGACCCTGCTTCAGCAGGGGTCTGGACTAGAAGATCGTGAGAGGTCCCTCCAAAACCCAACAATTCCGTGATTTTGTGATCCTCAGACAAAGTTTTGTCTGCTTGCTTTTGAAACTGCACCTTGAGAGCAGCAGCTGAGGTACCAGACAGGCAGGCTTAGGCATCAGCTATACAAGAAGTTTAAGCAGCCCAAGCTAAATTTCTGTGATATACTGCTTGGATACCTGAATTCTCTACTCTGTTTCTGAAGCTTTTTTGCAGATTTATGGGAAACTGATTTGGGGAAATGTATTCAATGGTTGTAAAAAAATCAATGTGTGCCAGATCATTTATTTTGCAAGAGCTTACAATAAAAGTTATTTGCTGCAGTGCTGGTTTGCCGGGTCACTTCATATAGAAACCACAACTTGCTTCCCACTGAAATGTCCACCACCAGCAGTAATGTCACAGTGCCCAGAGCATCCTTGCATGAGATTGGGTGCCCAAATGCTCTCAGAGAAAGCCATAACTGCCACACAAGTGTCAGCATCAGACTCCAGGTACTTCTGCTCTGCTGACACCTCTGCTGTACCTCAGGGTGCTCCTCTGACTCTCTCACCCACCTCTTCACACCTGCTGGGCTTGAGACCACACTCATCCTCACCGCTGCTCATCCCAGGCCACACTGCCCCTGCTTTCCAGGCCCTGGAACCGCAGGCTGCTTGACCACCCCCATGAGTCCCACCTCCTCAATCAGCTCCTGAGTTGTCCTGAGCACCTTTACCCCTTGGCAGTACCCAGAAATGCCCTGCCCTCCACAGCAAGCTTGTGAAACAATTAGGAAGCCCAACAGAGAAAGGCATCAGCTTAGTCACTTCAATATTCCCTTTCTCCACTACTGCACTCACAACAGAATTTACATTTCCCCACATTTGCTCAGTCGCTTTCTCAGGAAAAAAACTCAAGCCAAGTCTCCTTGAGCTCTAACATCTAATATTTTAATTGGAAGGGAGGGAGAGCATATTGAATACCAAAACCCTCCCAAGATGTTGCAAAAGTGCTCTGGACAAGCACAGGTGCTGGCTGAACTCCTGGACACACACATCTTTAGCCTGTTTGGGAAATCTTACACATCTTCCTTCCTGGAGACCATATGAAAATCGCCAGTCTCAGACTGCAGCAGAGGCATTTGAGAGTCCTCTGCCACTTTGGCAGAAACGCCCTGCCCTCCACAGTGAGCATGTGAAATACTTGGGAAACCCAAAGTAAAGAATCAGCCTGACTTCTGCCTTCCTGCAGGTATTAGAGGCACTTCTCACAGCGGCCCAGCTTGGGGCTGAGCAGAGGGCTGCCCCAGCTCCACACGCATCCTGCAGGCACCTTCCATCCGTGATTACCTCTGTTTTCTGCTGAGCCTGCTGTGAATGGGGAATAGGGATACAGCCCTTGGCTCAGCCCAGAGCTGCTCCACGCCCACGGTGAGGTGGGAAGCACCTCTGTCCCCAGGGAGATGCAGCTGCAGTGACATGGGAGGGTAATTTTGCAGTTGGCTCTGTGTCTGTCCATCTTTGGGGAGAGTTCTGGGCACCAGTGTGTCACTGGGAGTTTAGACACTAAGGAAAAATGCTTTTTCCCAGGAGCCGTGAGGGGATGCAGGGAGCTAAACACACTTCATTGCAGAGTGGGTTGGATCATGCAGCTTGCTTAGCCCTTTTCCAATAACAGCAAGGGTTCAGATTCAGTGAACTGAATGTGTTGCCATCTATTGTCCCAAAAGAGAAGGAAAGAAGAAAATCAAGACATTGGCATCTTCTGGCCCCTGCTTGAGGGAGCAGCTGGGCAAAGATCCTTTGGTCCATCTGGGAGCCAAACATTCCTGTCAGGCAAGTTTTATAAGGTTACTTTCGAAGGTTCCACCTCCTCTGATTTCTGAGGAACTACTAATCTATTGTGTACATGGGTGGGTTCCAGTGAAGTTACACTCCCTGCACTGAGGTTCTCACTTGCTGTGCCTGCCAAACTGTCCTTTGCTGCTGGGCAACAGCACTTTGGCACAGAAACATCAGTCCTGCACCTCTGAGGCTCATGAGGTGAGGAGGTATTCAGGAATGCTGCTGCCCAAGCACTGTGCCACACAGCTGAGGATGCTGCAGAGAACATTGATACCCTGGCAGTGCTTTTGGGGCATACAAAGTGACTTTCCAGCATCACCTAGCTCAGCTACCCACTCAAAATGCTCCAGGCTCTGGCTGATTTCTGTGTGAGATCAGCCTGTGGAGGTCTGTTACACCAGGAGGTTTGGAAACTCCAAGCTGCTGATGAAAATGAAGAAGGAATCACCTCTTGGCAGATCATGTCCCTAAGAGAATTAGAGACACAATGTACCCAACAGGACTCTTGATTTGGAGCTGCTCAGTGGATGCTCAGACAACAGTAAGGACCAGTTGAATCCTGCCTTGAGCAGCTCTAGAATATCTGTTATACCACAGAATTTAAAAAAAAAATGAATATATATCTTGTCTTTAGGAAGGCATAAGTGAGGAGGAAAGGGATTTTAAGTAAGCTTAGAGAAGTCCATGATAATACTAATTCAAGATTTTGAAAGGCTTTAACTACAGAATTGAAACATACAGATCTCTGACAGGAGAAGCAAGGAGCAGGAAAATGCAAAGCAGCTTGTCCAGGCTTATGGAAGAGGAGAGGAGAGGAGAGGAGAGGAGAGGAGAGGAGAGGAGAGGAGAGGAGAGGAGAGGAGAGGAGAGGAGAGGAGAGGAGAGGAGAGGAGAGGAGAGGAGAGGAGAGGAGAGGAGAGGAGAGGAGAGGAGAGGAGAGGAGAGGAGAGAGAAGCACAAAGAGCACACAGACCACCACGCTCCATCTGTGTGTCCTACCATTCTTTCATTTAAAAAAAGGGTTTCCTTTTGTACGACAAGGTTTTCCACTCAGTTGTAAGTGTTAATTCCAAGCTCCATGGATGATTTTTTTCTGATGTCGTGTCATCGAACACATTATCTCCTCCTCTGTACACATATGATATAAAAGGATTTAGTATTTCAGAATGACGATAAGAGAAAAAAAAGAAGTCCTAAATTTTACTCTCTTTAGTCTCTTTTTACTCTCCTGTGCTGCTCTTTCTCACGGTAGGTTGGTTTCTATGTAGCTATTAAGTCAGATATTAAGGCAAATTCTCTTTCTTATGGCCATAGTGAACACAAGTTTGAACTAGCATTCATTCCTCATCTTAGAAGGAGAGAGAGCACTGCGTGGAAACTGTAAGGCTATGAAATGTATGTGATCATGATGTTGTGATTTCCTGCATTAATATGTTACATAGTGTATTTTGTGTATTATCTGTTCAGCTGGCAGATTTCACTGCAGGCAGAATTGAAGCAAGCACCCAAACAGCTGACAAACACACCAAAGGATCTCTAAGGGCTCCCATTTAATCAAAAGCTGACTTCTCTTACATGTGCAAACTGTAGCTTTTGTGCAGACAGCTTTGCACCCACAGGCAGAGCAGTGGGTGGCCAGGCCCAGCAGCATCCAGAGACAGCAACTTACTGCACATGAGCGAGCTGGGGTACCACAAGTGTCACCTGCACTGTGCTGTGCTCCGAGTAAGAGATCTGACCTTCCAACAGCACTAAAGACACTGCTCAGAGCCTGTCACGCTCTGGAGTGGACAGTGTGGCTTCTGCTGCCTTTGCTCGAATCACAGCCTTTCAAAATGTCCTTGGGCTCTGCTCACAGCTCAGCTGTGCACCTGTCATGGTTCTAAGAGCTCTCCTGAAAGCTCATCGCCCTCATCATCAGTGTGTGGAGCAACAAGCTCCAGAGTTTCTTTAGTGGTGTGGGGTGGAGGTGCAGAGTGAGGCAGCCCCATGCAGGCGTCTCCAGGTGCGCTGGTGTCCCAGCTCTGACCGCAGCCAGCAGAGCTCCAGGCCTGCCTCAGCTGCGTAAAGACATGCAGCCTGGCCCACCGCAGCTGCCCTGAGCTATGGAGAGCCCCAGCGGGGCTGGCTGATGTGCTGCAGGATCCTGGGCAACAGCCACCCCCACCTGCGCCAGCAGCCAGAGGCCAGGCCCATTGGCTAGGGGCAGCTCCAGGGGCTCTGCACACCTGAGCACAGGGCAGCAGATCCCAGGGGGCAGTGCCCGGGAGCACCATGGCATTCTGCTCCTGTTGTCTCCAGCTGCCATGGGCAGAGCAGCGAGAGCACTCCCTTGTGCCAGCTGGGCCGCACACAGACCTAGGAGAAGATTTTGCTCTTTAAGGTAACAAAGGAGGAACATCACTCTCACCCCATTTGCTGGACAGTGCCTGTGATCCCAGGTCCTCTGTCCAGATGGATTCTGTCTCTCCTAGGATCAAATGTTGACACAGCCCCCTGAAGTGCTGAAAGCATCAGTGTGATTTCAGGTGGAGGCACCTCTGCTGACACCTCTGCTGTACCTCAGGGCGCTCCTCTGACTCTCTCACCCACCTCTTCACACCTGTTGGGCTTGAGACCACACTCATCCTCACCACTGCTCATTCCATGCCACACTGCCCCTGCTTTTCATGCTCTAGAACCACAGGCTGCTTGACCACCCCCATGAGTCCCACGCTCCTGGGTTGTCCTGAGCACCTTTACCCCTGGCAGTACCCAGAAATGCCCTGCCCTCCACAGCAAGCCTGTGAAACACTTAGGAAGCCCAACAGAGAAAAGAGTCAGCTTAGTCACTTCAAAATCCCCTTTCTCCAGTACTGCAATCGCAAGAGGTAATAAATTTCCCTGTTCTTCTGCAATTTCTTTCATGGGAAAAAAACTCAAACCAAGTCAAATGGATATTTGACATCAAATATTTGAATAAGAAGGGAGGGGTATCATGCTCAATACCAAAACCCACCTAAGTCATTGCTAGGGTCACCTGGAAAAACACAGGTACTGTCTGAACTCCTGGAAAAGGTCACACTCTACCCTCTTTGGGAAGTCTTACACCTCTTCCTTGTTGCAGATGATATAAAAGCAGCCAGTATCAGACTGCATCAGAGGGATTTGAGAATCCTCTGCCAATCTGGGGCTGCGAGCAAAGTCCTGCGCTACTCTTTCTCACGGTAGGTTGGTTTCTCTACAGCTATTGAGCGAGATATTAAATAATTATATATAATTTAAGCTCGTGGAGGGTGGTAAGGCAAAATGATTTTTCTGACAGTATTCTGCTTGATTTGGGGCAGCTATAGGCATGCTCTGCACAGTTCTATAAAAAGTCACCACTTGTGGTTCCAGTTCTCAGTTTCCAGCTCATTGGTCACCACATTCCTGACCCAGGGCTGGTCAAGAGAAAAAAGGACCAGGTGTCTTGGGTCAGAGCAGGGCAGGAGCTCAATATCCTGAATCCAGTGGAAATGGAGAGATGAGGGTCAGGCAGAAGAATAACAGAGCAAAGTGCCAGGTGACTTGTCAAGCCTTCAGCAGTCCTCAGCTCAGACCCTTCGCAGCCAAAGGTGGGCTTTGTGCTTTAGGGGCTGTGGCAGCTTTCTCTCCCAGGAATCCTTTTAGCTTCCTCTCCTGCCTGCCTTACTCCAAATGCTCATGATGTTGAATCACTCCATTGAGTGTCTGGCAATGCAAATGGAAACATCACTGCTATCCCAAAGCCTGTGCTGCTGAAAGGACACAAAGCCCCTTGCTGGGCTGCCAGCATCACAGGCAGCTTTTCAGCAGGTTTCTCCTAAAGAAATTATTTTCCTGACTGCTGAAAATCATGTCAGCACTGAGGAAGACAAGATAGGAGAGGTTGTTGTCCAGGAAATAGAAATTCCTGCAACTGTGCCTTTGTCTGTACAGGAAAATCCATCAGCAAAGCCGAAGATGGGGATCAGCAGGAATGCCATGCAACCATGGCAAGAGCTGCCCCTCAGGCCTTGCATTGCAGCAGCCATTGTGCTGATAAGATAGAGGTGTTATGCTCTGTCGTGCTTGCTGCTACCTTCTGCTTGGCCCCTTCATCTTCTCTCTCCATATGTCTGCAAGTTCAGAGCCTGGGGTTGGATAATGTGGAAATGCAAACTGAGCAGCAGAACATTCATTGCCCAATGTCAGCTGAGAGGCAGGACCCCAGGTGAACAATTTGGGGTTCAATGTTGGGTGTGACTGGAAGAGCTGTGTGAACGTGGATGGGGCCAGGGACATGTAGGAAGTGCAGCACCGTTGTTCTCTCCCTCCCAAATGCCCCATGAGAATAAAGCCCAGCTCAGCATTGCAGGGCACTGAGCAGAATCCCTGTCCAGTTGCAGGTGTCTGCTGTGGGAAGGTGCTCAGAGCAGGAGGGAGATGGGAAAAGGTGTCCGTGTCCCAAGGCTGTGCCTCAGTTCCAAGATAACTTTGCTGTGACAATTGATTAGCAATGGAGTAGCTTTGGATCCTTCCTCATACAGGCTGCGTTCTCCCACTGCTGCCTCCTCTGGACACCTTAACCCTGTGTTATCTTTCCCCCTCAGTATTCTCGTGATTTCTCCATATCCAGGAGGAGGGAAGTTTCTCTTTCCTTGTCGCTCAGAGTCCCCTCCTCTGCCAGCTGTGTCCCCCTGCCACAAAAAATGGTTCCAGGCCATGACCAGCTCTCTCCAAGCTGAGTGTCCCTCTGCATTTGCCTTTCAGGGTAAGAAGAGCCCTTCGCCTGGAATCCTCCCGCGATGCTGTGGCTGCTGCTGCTGCAGGTGTCGGCGAGCTGCCTCTGGCTGGGACACAGCGAGGTGGTGACGTCCTTTGCAAGTTGTCCTCAGTTTTTCTATCAGGGGACCGCCCCAAATAATGCCCTGAAGCCAACGAACCCAGCCATGATCTGCCAGCGCTACAACAACCACTATCACTTTGCCACCCTGTACGACAGAAACAGGAGAATTCCGGTGTACTCTGCTTACATCTACCAGCCTAGAACTTCCCCAGCACCTCAACTGTCCTGGTTTGTTGAGCCCCAGGTGAGTGTTTCCCTTACAGCACATTACTTTCTAGCCACTCAAAGATGAGCTGCAGCATTTAAATTACAATTTCTATTTCCTCCCACTGCACTACACACATGCAAATGGCCACACCAAGTGAGATTCTTTTCATTTTGGTTCAAACACCTGCACTACATGGTTCCTCTGATGCCTCTGAGACATCAGCAGGATGATGAGATGAATCATATCCCAAAGGTGCCCATTTTTTGCAGTGACCTGACAGGAACAGCAAATCCAATTAATTTGCATTCCTTTACAAAGTCAAATGATCTCCCTGTGCCCTGCTGTGGTGGGAGAGCAAGTGATGGGGAAAAGGCATCCAACAGAGGCTATATCTGAGGGCGCAGCAGTACTGCGCTCTGCTCTCCACTTTGCACTGAGCTATTCTGCATCCCTGACAGAGCTTATCTGCTCCCAATGAAGAGTCAAAAAGGCTTTGTGAGTGGTGAGAGAGAAGGGAGGAGAAACTCAGAATGGGATGAGATGGCCCAGGGACAAAGGCTAGGCAGGCACAGGCACTGGAGATGAGAGGCTCAGGTTAACAGTGGGGCCATTTCTGGAGTGATGTTTCAGGCAGTGCAAGGTGAGGAGCATCAGTGTCAGTCCAGCCAGAAGGCTGTGATCTCCATCCATGGGCAGCTGCCCCTGAGCACCTTTGGCTCAGGCTTGGTGCAGAAGGATCCAGCAGACACTCAGATCTCCACAAACTACAGAGCTCTCTCAAACATCCTTCAGACAAACTTCAGTAAAACAGGCCAGGCCAATTGCAGAAGAGAAATAGAGGAAATTCCTGTCATTGCTAAGGACAGAGTAGCAGGAGGGAATCTGGGGGAAGGTGAGCCAGAGAAGGAAGCCATATGCCCTGTACCAGAGGAAGCCTGAATATGTTTCCCTAAAGATGAAAAAAAAAGATGTTGAAGTTATGAAAAAAATAATCATTTCAGCTTATTATGCAAAGGAACTTAGGCAAATCATCTGGTCTTGTGCCACTGCAGCCTCCACA
Organism: Acanthornis magna; assembly: GCA_036785705.1. Classification (NCBI taxonomy): domain Eukaryota; kingdom Metazoa; phylum Chordata; class Aves; order Passeriformes; family Acanthizidae; genus Acanthornis; species Acanthornis magna. The sequence continues at coordinate 778,432 of JAWUZG010000001.1, forward strand.
TTAGGGAGGGATAAACTCTCTTTCTGTGGAACCATAAAGTCATAGAATGGTTTCTGTAGGACAGAACCTTAAAGATCATCTCAGTTCAACACCCCTGCATGGACCAGGCCACCTGACACTAGACCAGGATGCTCCAAGCCCCATCCAACCTGGCCCTTTTCTCCTGGACCTTGTACCCAGGTCATGTGGAAAATCTTTGATTTTGGTAACTTTTTCAGAGGCCTTTTTGGAGTATTTCATTTTCCCAGGACTCTCTTGGGATTACAGGTTCCTTGAAGAAGCTGATAATTTCCAGCTTCTTCTCAATGATGCAATGATCCTGAAGATGATCATTCCTGGCCCAGATCAGCTCTGAGACACATTCTTAGTACTGCAGGAGCAGATTTCATTTACACTGAGTTTTTGTTTTGGGGTTTTTTTCCTTACTGAGGAACATATTCATCCTTGAATGAATTGTAGCCCTCCCAGGAAAACCTCAACTCCTCAACTCCTGATTTCCCAGCACATCTCCCTTTGCATGGAGTTAGAGGAGGCAACCTCTGGTGTTCCATGATTGCAGTACACATGTAGCAACCACACATAAAATCAGAGAATGGCAGAATCACAGCATGGTGTGAGGGGGTCCAGGGAGAGTCCTGGGCAGATTTGGACTGTGGCACAGGAGGAAAGGGAAGCAGATGTGGCAGGGAAGGTGCCCCACCAAAGCCACCTTTCAAACCCAGGAGTGCAGAATTGTCCTTGTCTCTTGCATTCCCCACACTCCCAGCACAGGCTGCAGGCTGGATCACAAAGGCCACAAGCCAAAATGAGAGCAAACAGATTCTGAGCTGCTTTCTCTTGAAAGCTCTTGTGTTCATGCAGGAGGGACACGTCTATGATTTCTCTCAGATTCATACATTTTCATACACTGAGATCACAAAAAATGGGGTCTTGATACTCAGAGTCTTATGCTCTGGGGAAATCTGGTCCAATACTCCCATTCCCCATTCTAACAGCTCTTTCTCTTTCCCCATGAAGCTGATAGGTAGAAATAATCTTCAAGAGATGGCAACAGAGTCAATCCTCATACATCAATACAACTTCACATTAGAGCAAATCAAAAAGAGCCAGGCTGTCCTTGAAGACTATGAAACCCTGATTGATTTGGACCCTGGACATTTGAGCCCCAGTGGCCATCAAAGTGGTGACGACAGCAAGTTGGCTACCTTCACCCTCACCAGCATAGTGCCCCTGGATAGCAGTCTCAACAAGGATTCCTGGAATGTCTATGAGTTTAAAATAATGCCTGAAAACAGCAAGGGCTGTACAACCACCTACGTCATCACGGGTGCTGTGCCTGGGAACAACTACGTTGCCGGTGGGAGGGTTAACAGACCCAGCCACATCTGGTCAGCTGCCTGCTGCGTGGTGGGCACAGAGCCCATGAAGGCTTGGGCGGTCATTGCTGAAAATGACAAGAACCAGGTCCAGAACCTCACGCTGGGGGAGCTGGAAAACACGTTGACCACGTTCTATGGGGGAAAAGAGGTTATTCTGTTCCACAGCACCTGCCCCCGAGAATAAGCCTCACATCCAGAAGGTTGGGGGCTTTTCCCACATGTCATAGAGAATCACAGAATCACAGAATGTGTTGGGACTGAAAGGACCTTAAAGATCATCTCATTCTCAACCCCCCACCATGGGCAGGGACACCTTCCACTAGACCGGCTTGTTCCAAGCCCTGTCCAGCCTGACCTTGAACACTCCCAGGGATGGGGCAGCCACAACTTCTCCAGGTAATTTTCGCTTCTAGCAGACAACCCTCACAGTAATTTACTTCTTTATAATATCCCATCAAACCTTGTCCTCCAACAGTGAGAAACCATTCCCTCTCATTCTGCCACTCCTTACCCTTGCCCAAAGTCCCTCTGCAGCTCTTTTAGAGATCCTTTAGGAGCTGGACTCCCAGGAGTCTTCCCCAGGCTGAACACCCACAGCTCTCTCACCCTCTCTCCAGAGCAGACATGCTCCAGCCCTTGGAGACCCTTCATGGCCTCCACTGGACTCCACTCCAACTGCTTTGTGTCCTTCTTGTCTTGTGGACCCCAGAGCTGGAGGCAGCACTGCAGGCAGGGTGTCACCAGAGCAGAGATGAGGGGGACAAATGTCCCGTGCAGTGTCTGTGCTGCTTCCTTCTCTGCTGTGTTTGCAGCTCTGACCCTCAGGCCACCTCCTCCTCCTCTCAAAGGCACCAAGAGGTGGGCACAGCCTCCAGCTGCTTTGCTTTGCTGCCCATCCTGGGAGAGAGCTCTTAGCGATCAGTCCTTGCCCTGGCCCTGTGGAGGGGCCAGCCTGGTAAGAGCCCAAGCACAAGAAATCAGAGCTTCTCACTGACACTGGAAAGCCTTTACCTTGTTCCCCTTTTCCTCCATGCCCACCTACAGACCTCAGTTCCTTCCTCTCCTCCTTAGCTGTCCCTGAGACTCTGCTGTGGCTTGGCCCTCACCTCCTTACGAAGGCTGTGGGACCAGGGCACCTCAGGCTGCTCAGACATCTTGTGGGGGCGACTCCATGTCTGGAGATACTCAAACCCCAACACCACACAATCCTGGACTACCTGCTCTAGGTGACCCTGCTTCAGCAGGGGTCTGGACTAGAAGATCTTGAGAGGTCCCTCCAAAACCCAACAATTCCGTGATTTTGTGATCCTCGGACAAAGTTTTGTCTGCTTGCTTTTGAAACTACACCTTGAGAGCAGCAGCTGAGGTATCAGACAGGCAGGCTTAGGCATCAGCTATACAAGAAGTTTAAGCAGCCCAAGCTAAATTTCTGTGATATACTGCTTGGATACCTTCATTCTCTACTCTGCTTCTGAAGCTTTTCTGCAGATTTATGGGAAACTGATTTGGGGAAATGTATTCAATGGTTATAAAAATCAATGTGTGCCAGATCACTTATTTTGCAAGAGCTTACAATAAAAGTTATTTGCTGCAGTGCTGGTTTGCCGGGTCACTTCATATAGAGAGCACAACTTGCTTCCCACGGAAATGTCCACCACCAGCAGTAATGTCACAGTGCCCAGAGCATCCTTGCATGAGATTGGGTGCCCAAATGCTCTCAGAGAAAGCCATAACTGCCACACAAGTGTCAGCATCAGACTCCAGGTACTTCTGCTCTGTTGACACCTCTGCTGTACCTCAGGGCACTCCTCTAACTCTCTCATCCACCTCTTCACACCTGCTGCACTTCAGGCCACACTCATCCTCACCACTGCTCATTCCATGCCACACTGCCCCTGCTTTCCAGGCCCTGGAACCACAGGCTGCTTGACCACCCCCATGAGTCCCACCTCCTCCCACCCAGCTCCTGGGTTGTCCTGAGCACCTTTACCCCTGGCAGTACCCAGAAATGCCCTGCCCTCCACAGCAAGCTTGTGAAACAATTAAGAAGCCCAACAGAGAAAGGCATCAGCTAAGTCACTTCAATATTCCCTTTCTCCACTACTGCACTCACAACAGAATTTACTTTTCCCCACATTTGCTCAGTCGCTTTCTCAGGAAAAAAACTCAAGCCAAGTCTCCTTGAGCTCTAACATCTAATACTTTAATTGGAAGGGAGGGAGAGCATATTGAATACCAAAACCCTCCCAAGATGTTGCAAAAGTGCTCTGGACAAGCACAGGTGCTGGCTGAACTCCTGGACACACACATCTTTAGCCTGTTTGGGAAATCTTACACATCTTCCTTCCTGGAGACCATATGAAAATCGCCAGTCTCAGACTGCAGCAGAGGCATTTGAGAGTCCTCTGCCACTTTGGCAGAAACGCCCTGCCCTCCACAGTGAGCATGTGAAATACTTGGGAAACCCAAAGTAAAGAATCAGCCTGACTTCTGCCTTCCTGCAGGTATTAGAGGCACTTCTCACAGCGGCCCAGCTTGGGGCTGAGCAGAGGGCTGCCCCAGCTCCACACGCATCCTGCAGGCACCTTCCATCCGTGATTGCCTCTGTTTTCTGCTGAGCCTGCTGTGAATGGGGAATAGGGATACAGCCCTTGGCTCAGCCCAGAGCTGCTCCATGCCCACGGTGAGGTGGGAAGCACCTCTGTCCCCAGGAAGATGCAGCTGCAGTGACATGGGAGGGTAATTTTGCAGTTGGCTCTGTGTCTGTCCATCTTTGGGGAGAGTTCTGGGCACCAGTGTGTCACTGGGAGTTTAGACACTACGGAAAAATGCTTTTTCCCAGGAGCTGTGAGGGGATGCAGGGAGCTAAACACACTTCACTGCAGAGTGGGTTGGATCATGCAGCTTGCTTAGCCCTTTTCCAATAACAGCAAGGGTTCAGATTCAGTGAACTGAATGTGTTGCCACCTATTGTCCCAAAAGAGAAGGAAAGAAGAAAATCAAGACATTGGCATCTTCTGGCCCCTGCTTGAGGGAGCAGCTGGGCAAAGATCCTTTGGTCCATCTGGGAGCCAAACATTCCTGTCAGGCAAGTTTTATAAGGTTACTTTCGAAGGTTCCACCTCCTCTGATTTCTGAGGAACTACTAATCTATTGTGTACATGGCTGGGTTCCAGTGAAGCTACACTCCCTGCACTGAGGTTCTCACTTGCTGTGCCTGCCAAACTGTCCTTTGCTGCTGGGCAACAGCACTTTGGCACAGAAACATCAGTCCTGCACCTCTGAGGCTCACGAGGTGAGGAGGTGTTCAGGAATGCTGCTGCCCAAGCACTGTGCCACACAGCTGAGGATGCTGCAGAGAACATTGATACCCTGGCAGTGCTTTTGGGGCATACAAAGTGACTTTCCAGCATCACCTAGCTCAGCTACCCACTCAAAATGCTCCAGGCTCTGGCTGATTTCTGTGTGAGATCAGCCTGTGAAGGTGTGTTACACCAGGAGGTTTGGAAACTCCAAGCTGCTGATGAAAATGAAGAAGGAATCACCTCTTGGCAGATCATGTCCCTAAGAGAATTAGAGACACAATGTACCCAACAGGACTCTTGATTTGGAGCTGCTCAGTGGATGCTCAGACAACAGTAAGGACCAGTTGAATCCTGCCTTGAGCAGCTCTAGAATATCTGTTATACCACAGAATTTAAAAAAAAAATGAATATATATCTTGTCTTTAGGAAGGCATAAGTGAGGAGGAAAGGGATTTTAAGTAAGCTTAGAGAAGTCCATGATAATACTAATTCAAGATTTTGAAAGGCTTTAACTACAGGATTGAAACATACAGATCTCTGACAGGAGAAGCAAGGAGCAGGAAAATGCAAAGCAGCTTGTCCAGGCTTATGGAAGAGGAGAGGAGAGGAGAGGAGAGGAGAGGAGAGGAGAGGAGAGGAGAGGAGAGGAGAGGAGAGGAGAGGAGAGGAGAGGAGAGGAGAGGAGAGGAGAGGAGAGGAGAGGAGAGGAGAGGAGAGGAGAGGAGAGGAGAGGAGAGGAGAGGAGAGGAGAGGAGAGGAGAGGAGAGGAGAGGAGAGAGAAGCACAAAGAGCACACAGACCACCACGCTCCATCTGTGTGTCCTACCATTCTTTCATTTAAAAAAAGGGTTTCCTTTTGTATTACAAGGTTTTCCACTCAGTTGTAAGTGTTAATTCCAAGCTCCATGGATGATTTTTTTCTGATGTCGTGTCATCGAACACATTATCTCCTCCTCTGTACACATATGATATAAAAGGATTTAGTATTTCAGAATGACGATAAGAGGAAAAAAAGAAGTCCTAAATTTTACTCTCTTTAGTCTCTTTTTACTCTCCTGTGCTGCTCTTTCTCACAGTAGGTTGGTTTCTATGTAGCTATTAAGTCAGATATTAAGGCAAATTCTCTTTCTTATGGCCATAGTGAACACAAGTTTGAACCAGCATTCATTCCTCATCTTAGAAGGAGAGAGAGCACTGCGTGGAAACTGTAAGGCTATGAAATGTATGTGATCATGATGTTGTGATTTCCTGCATTAATATGTTACATAGTGTATTTTGTGTATTATCTGTTCAGCTGGCAGATTTCACTGCAGGCAGAATTGAAGCAAGCACCCAAACAGCTGACAAACACACCAAAGGATCTCTAAGGGCTCCCATTTAATCAAAAGCTGACTTCTCTTACATGTGCAAACTGTAGCTTTTGTGCAGACAGCTTTGCACCCACAGGCAGAGCAGTGGGTGGCCAGGCCCAGCAGCATCCAGAGACAGCAACTTACTGCACATGAGCGAGCTGGGGTACCACAAGTGTCACCTGCACTGTGCTGTGCTCCGAGTAAGAGATCTGACCTTCCAACAGCACTAAAGACACTGCTCAGAGCCTGTCACGCTCTGGAGTGGACAGTGCGGCTTCTGCTGCCTTTGCTCGAATCACAGCCTTTCAAAATGTCCTTGGGCTCTGCTCACAGCTCAGCTGTGCACCTGTCATGGTTCTAAGAGCTCTCCTGAAAGCTCATCGCCCTCATCATCAGTGTGTGGAGCAACAAGCTCCAGAGTTTCTTTAGTGGTGTGGGGTGGAGGTGCAGAGTGAGGCAGCCCCATGCAGGCGTCTCCAGGTGTGCTGGTGTCCCAGCTCTGACCGCAGCCAGCAGAGCTCCAGGCCTGCCTCAGCTGCGTAAAGACATGCAGCCTGGCCCACCGCAGCTGCCCTGAGCTATGGAGAGCCCCAGCGGGGCTGGCTGATGTGCTGCAGGATCCTGGGCAACAGCCACCCCCACCTGCGCCAGCAGCCAGAGGCCAGGCCCATTGGCCAGGTGCAGCTCCAGGGGCTCTGCACACCTGAGCACAGGGCAGCAGATCCCAGGGGGCAGTGCCCGGGAGCACCATGGCATTCTGCTCCGGTTGTCTCCAGCTGCCATGGGCAGAGCAGCGAGAGCACTCCCTTGTGCCAGCTGGGCCGCACACAGACCTAGGAGAAGATTTTGCTCTTTAAGGTAACAAAGGAGGAACATCACTCTCACCCCATTTGCTGGACAGTGCCTGTGATCCCAGGTCCTCTGTCCAGATGGATTCTGTCTCTCCTAGGATCAAATGTTGACACAGCCCCCTGAAGTGCTGAAAGCATCAGTGTGATTTCAGGTGGAGGCACCTCTGCTGACACCTCTGCTGTACCTCAGGGCGCTCCTCTGACTCTCTCACCCACCTCTTCACACCTGCTGGGCTTGAGACCACACTCATCCTCACCACTGCTCATTCCATGCCACACTGCCCCTGATTTCTAGGCTCTGGAACCACAGGCTGCTTGACCACCCCCATGAGTCCCACGCTCCTGGGTTGTCCTGAGCACCTTTACCCCTGGCAGTACCCAGAAATGCCCTGCCCTCCACAGCAAGCCTGTGAAACACTTAGGAAGCCCAACAGAGAAAAGAGTCAGCTTAGTCACTTCAAAATCCCCTTTCTCCAGTACTGCAATCGCAAGAGGTAATAAATTTCCCTGTTCTTCTTCAATTTCTTTCTTGGGAAAGAACTCAAGCCAAGTCAACTGTAAATTTGACACCAAATATGTGAATAAGAAGGGTGAGGGAGCATACTGAATAATAAAACCCCACCTAAGTCTTTGTAAGGGTCACCTGGAAAAACACAGGTACTGTCTGAACTCCTGGAAAAGGTCACACTATACTCTGTTTGGGAAGTCTTACACCTCTTCCTTGTTGCAGATGATATAAAAGCAGCCAGTATCAGACTGCATCAGAGGGATTTGAGAATCCTCTGCCAATCTGGGGCTGCGAGCAAAGTCCTGCGCAACTCTTTCTCACGGTAGGTTGGTTTCTCTACAGCTATTGAGCGAGATATTAAATAATTATGCATAATTTAAGCTCGTGGAGGGTGGTAAGGCAAAATGATTTTTCTGACAGTACTCAGCTTGATTTGGGGCAGCTATAGGCGTGCTCTGCACAGTTCTATAAAAAGTCAGCACTTGTGGTTCCAGTTCTCAGTTTCCAGCTCATTGGTCACCACATTCCTGACCCAGGGCTGGTCAAGAGAAAAAGGACCAGGTGTCTTCGGTCAGAGCAGGGCTGTGTGGAGCTCAATATCCTGAATCCAGTGGAAATGGAGAGATGAGGGTCAGGCAGAAGAATAAGAACAGAGCAAAGTGCCAGGTGACTTGTCAAGCCTTCAGCAGTCCTCAGCTCAGACCCTTCGCAGCCAAAGGTGGGCTTTGTGCTTTAGGGGCTGTGGCAGCTTTCTCTCCCAGGAATCCTTTTAGCGTCCTCTCCTGCCTGCCTTACTCCAAATGCTCATGATGTTGAATCACTCCATCGAGTGTCTGGCAATGCAAATGGAAACATCACTGCTATCCCAAAGCCTGTGCTGCTGAAAGGACACAAAACCCCTTGCTGGGCTGCCAGCATCACAGGCAGCTTTTCAGCAGGTTTCTGCCAAAAAAAGGCAGAATGCAAATTGCTGAAAATCATATCAGCACTGAGGAAGACAAGATAGGAGAGATTGTTGTCCAGGAAATAGAAATTCCTGCAACTGTGCCTTTTTCTGTACAGGAAAATCCATCAGCAAAGCTGAGGATGGGGATCAGCAGGAATGCCATGCAACCATGGCAAGAGCTGCCCCTCAGGCCTTGCATTGCAGCAGCCATTGTGCTGATAAGATAGAGGTGTTATGCTCTGTCGTGCTTGCTGCTACCTTCTGCTTGGCCCCTTCATCTTCTCTCTCCATATGTCTGCAAGTTCAGAGCCTGGGGTTGGATAATGTGGAAATGCAAGCTGAGCAGCAGAACATTCATTGCCCCATGTCAGCTGAGAGGCAGGACCCCAGGTGAACAATTTGGGGTTCAATGTTGGGTGTGACTGGAAGAGCTGTGTGAACGTGGATGGGGCCAGGGACATGCAGGAAGTGCAGCATCGCTGTTCTCTCCCTCCCAAATGCCCCATGAGAATAAAGCCCAGCTCAGCATTGCAGGGCACTGAGCAGAATCCCTGTCCAGTTGCAGGTGTCTGCTGTGGGAAGGTGCTCAGAGCAGGAGGGAGATGGGAAAAGGTGTCCGTGTCCCAAGGCTGTGCCTCAGTTCCAAGATAACTTTGCTGTGACAATTGATTAACCATGGAGTAGCTTTGGATCCTTCCTCATACAGGCTGCGTTCTCCCACTGCTGCCTCCTCTGGACACCTTAACCCTGTGTTATCTTTCCCCCTCAGTGTTCTCGTGATTTCTCCATATCCAGGAGGAGGGAAGTTTCTCTTTCCTTGTCGCTCAGAGTCCCCTCCTCTGCCAGCTGTGTCCCCCTGCCACAAAAAATGGTTCCAGGCCATGACCAGCTCTCTCCAAGCTGAGTGTCCTTCTGCATTTGCCTTTCAGGGTAGGAAGAGCCCTTCACCTGGAATCCTCCCACGATGCTGTGGCTGCTGCTGCTGCAGGTGTCGGCGAGCTGCCTCTGGCTGGGACACAGCGAGGTGGTGACATCCTTTGCAAGTTGTCCTCAGTTTTTCTATCAGGGGACCCCCCCAGATAATGTCCTGAAGCCAACGAACCCGGCCATGATCTGCCAGCGCTACAACAACCACTATCACTTTGCCACCCTGTACGACAGAAACAGGAGAATTCCGGTGTACTCTGCTTACGTCTACCAGCCTAGAACTTCCCCAGCACCTCAACTGTCCTGGTTTGTTGAGCCCCAGGTGAGTGTTTCCCTTACAGCACATTACTTTCTAGCCACTCAAAGATGAGCTGCAGCATTTAAATTACAATTTCTATTGCCTCCCACTGCACTACACACATGCAAATGGCCACACCAAGTGAGATTCTTTTCATTTTGGTTCAAACACCTGCACCACATGGTTCCTCTGATGCCTCTGAGACATCAGCAGGATGATGAGATGAATCATATCCCAAAGGTGCCCATTTTTTGCAGTGACCTGACAGGAACAGCAAATCCAATTAATTTGCATTCCTTTACAAAGTCAAATGATCTCCCTGTGCCCTGCTGTGGTGGGAGAGCAAGTGATGGGGAAAAGGCATCCAACAGAGGCTAAATTTTGGGGCGCAGCAGTACTGCGCTCTGATCTCCACTTTGCACTGAGCTATTCTGCATCCCTGACAGAGCTTACCTGCTCCCAATGAAGAGTCAAACTGGCTTTGTGAGTGGTGAGACAGAAGGGAGGAGAAACTCAGAATGGGATGAGATGGCCCAGGGACAAAGGCTCGGCAGGCACAGGCACTGGAGATGAGAGGCTCAGGTTAACAGTGGGGCCATTTCTGGAGTGATGTTTCAGGCAGTGCAAGGTGAGGAGCATCAGTGTCAGTCCAGCCAGAAGGCTGTGATCTCCATCCATGGGCAGCTGCCCCTGAGCACCTTTGGCTCAGGCTTGGTGCAGAAGGATCCAGCAGACACTCAGATCTCCACAAACTACAGAGCTCTCTCAAACATCCTTCAGACAAACTTCAGTAAAACAGGCCAGGCCAATTGCAGAAGAGAAATAGAGGAAATTCCTGTCATTGCTAAGGACAGAGTAGCAGGAGGGAATCTGGGGGAAGGTGAGCCAGAGAAGGAAGCCATATGCCCTGTACCAGAGGAATGCTAAATATGTTTCCCTAAAGATGAAAAAAAAAGATGTTGAAGTTATGAAAAAAATAATCATTTCAGCTTATTATGCAAAGGAACTTGGGCAAATCATCTGGTCTTGTGCCACTGCAGCCTCCACATTAGGGAGGGATAAACTCTCTTTCCGTGGAACCATAAAGTCATAGAATGGTTTCTGTAGGACAGAACTTTAAAGATCATCTCAGTTCAACACCCCTGCATGGAGCAGGCCACCTGACACTAGACCAGGATGCTCCAAGCCCCATCCAACCTGGCCCTTTTCTCCTGGACCTTGTACCCAGGTCATGTGGAAAATCTTTGATTTTGGTAACTTTTTCAGAGGCCTTTTTGGAGTATTTCATTTTCCCAGGACTCTCTTGGGATTACAGGTTCCTTGAAGAAGCTGATAATTTCCAACTTCTTCTCAATGATGCAATGATCCTGAAGATGATCATCCCTGGCCCAGATCAGCTCTGAGACACATTCTTAGTACTGCAGGAGCAGATTTCATTTACACTGAGTTTTTGTTTTGGGGTTTTTTTCCTTACTGAGGAACATATTCATCCTTGAATGAATTGTAGCCCTCCCAGGAAAACCTCAACTCCTCAACTCCTGATTTCCCAGCACATCTCTCTTTGCATGGAGTTAGAGGAGGCAACCTCTGGTGTTCCATGATTGCAGTACACATGTAGCAACCACACATAAAATCAGAGAATGGCAGAATCACAGCATGGTGTGAGGGGGTCCAGGGAGAGTCCTGGGCAGATTTGGGCCGTGGAGACAGGAGGGAAGGGAAGCAGATGTGGCAGGGAAGGTGTCCCACCAAAGTCACCTTTCAAACCCAGGAGTGCAGAATTGTCCTTGTCTCTTGCATTCCCCACACTCCCAGCACAGGCTGCAGGCTGGATCACAAAGGTCACAAGCCAAAATGAGAGCAAACAGATTCTGAGCTGCTTTCTCTTGAAAGCTCTTGTGTTCATGCAGGAGGGACACGTCTATGATTTCTCTCAGATTCATACATTTTCATACACTGAGATCACAAAAAATGGGATCTTGACACTCAGAGTCTTATGCTCTGGGGAAATCTGGTCCAATACTCCCATTCCCCATTCTAACAGCTCTTTCTCTTTCCCCATGAAGCTGATAGGTAGAAATAATCTTCAAGAGATGGCAACAGAGTCAATCCTCATATATCAATACAACTTCACATTAGAGCAAATCAAAAAGAGCCAGGCTGTCCTTGAAGACTATGAAACCCTGATTGATTTGGACCCTGGACATTTGAGCCCCAGTGGCCATCAAAGTGGTGACGACAGCAAGTTGGCTACCTTCACCCTCACCAGCATAGTGCCCCTGGATAGCAGTCTCAACAAGGATTCCTGGAATGTCTATGAGTTTAAAATAATGCCTGAAAACAGCAAGGGCTGTACAACCACCTACGTCATCACGGGTGCTGTGCCTGGGAACAACTACGTCGCCAATGGGAGGGTTAACAGACCCAGCCACATCTGGTCAGCTGCCTGCTGCGTGGTGGGCACAGAGCCCATGAAGGCTTGGGCGGTCATTGCTGAAAATGACAAGAACCAGGTCCAGAACCTCACGCTGGGGGAGCTGGAAAACACGTTGACCACGTTCTATGGGGGAAAAGAGGTTATTCTGTTCCACAGCACCTGCCCCCGAGAATAAGCCTCACATCCAGAAGGTTGGGGGCTTTTCCCACATGTCATAGAGAATCACAGAATCACAGAATGTGTTGGGACTGAAAGGACCTTAAAGATCATCTCGTTCTCAACCCCCCACTATGGGCAGGGACACCTTCCACTCTCCCAAGTTGTTCCAAGCCCTGTCCAGCCTGACCTTGAACACTCCCAGGGATGGGGCAGCCACAACTTCTCCAGGTAATTTTCGCTTGTACCAGAGAACCCTCACAGTAATTTACTTCTTTATAATATCCCATCAAACCTTGTCCTCCAACAGTGAGAAACCATTCCCTCTCATTCTGCCGCTCCTTACCCTTGCCCAAAGTCCCTCTGCAGCTCTTTTAGAGATCCTTTAGGAGCTGGACTCCCAGGAGTCTTCCCCAGGCTGAACACCCACAGCTCTCTCACCCTCTCTCCAGAGCAGACATGCTCCAGCCCTTGGAGACCCTTCATGGCCTCCACTGGACTCCACTCCAACTGCTTTGTGTCCTTCTTGTCTTGTGGGCCCCAGAGCTGGAGGCAGCACTGCAGGCAGGGTGTCACCAGAGCAGAGATGAAGGGGACAAATGTCCCGTGCAGTGTCTGTGCTGCTTCCTTCTCTGCTGTGTTTGCAGCTCTGACCCTCAGGCCACCTCCTCCTCCTCTCAAAGGCACCAAGAGGTGGGCACAGCCTCCAGCTGCTTTGCTTTGCTGCCCATCCCGGGAGAGAGCTCTTAGTGATCAGTCCTTGCCCTGGCCCTGTGGAGGGGCCAGCCTGGTAAGAGCCCAAGCACAAGAAATCAGAGCTTCTCACTGACACTAGAAAGCCTTTACCTTGTTCCCCTTTTCCTCCATGCCCACCTACAGACCTCAGTTCCTTCCTCTCCTCCTTAGCTGTCCCTGAGACTCTGCTGTGGCTTGGCCCTCACCTCCTTACGAAGGCTGTGGGACCAGGGCACCTCAGGCTGCTCAGACATCTTGTGGGGGTGACTCCATGTCTGGAGATACTCAAACCCCAACACCACACAATCCTGGACTACCTGCTCTAGGTGATCCTGCTTCAGCAGGGGTCTGGACTAGAAGATCTTGAGAGGTCCCTCCAAAACCCAACAATTCCGTGATTTTGTGATCCTCGGACAAAGTTTTGTTTGCTTGCTTTTGAAACTGCACCTTGAGAGCAGCAGCTGAGGTACCAGACAGGCAGGCTTAGGCATCAGCTATACAAGAAGTTTAAGCAGCCCAAGCTAAATTTCTGTGATACACTGCTTGGATACCTTCATTCTCTACTCTGCTTCTGAAGCTATTCTGCAGATTTATGGGAAACTGATTTGGGGAAATGTATTCAATGGTTATAAAAATCAATGTGTGCCAGATCACTTATTTTGCAAGAGCTTACAATAAAAGTTTTTTGCTGCAGTGCTGGTTTGCAGGGTCACCTCATATAAAAACCACAACTTGCTTCCCATGGAAATGTCCACCACCATCAGTAATGTCACAGTGCCCAGAGCATCCTTGCATGAGATTGGGTGCCCAAATGCTCTCAGAGAAAGCCATAACTGCCACACAAGTGTCAGCATCAGACTCCAGGTACTTCTCCTATGAACAAAGTGGACCAGGGTGCAAACAGCTCATACAAGCTGGGTCACTTCCTGAGGTGCCAGCTTGAGCCTGCACCTCTCCACTCAGGAGAAGTTCTAGTTCATTGTCCTACTGGGTCTCATTGGTCATCCAGGACAAAGCCCTTTGGGAGCTGCTCAGAGACATTGGGTTTGGTGAGGTGCAGAGTGTTTGGTGAGTGCTCTGCCATGGGCAGAGCAGCGAGAGCACTCCCTTGTGCCAGCTGGGCTGCACACAGACCTAGGAGAAGATTTTGCTCTTTAAGGTAACAAAGGAGAAACATCACTCTCACCACATTTTCTGGACAGTGCCTGTGATCCTGGGTCCTCTGCCCACATGATTTTTGTTTCTCCTAGGATCAAATGTTGACACAGTCCGCCGAAGTGCTGAATGCATCAGTGTGATTTCAGGTGGAGGCACCTCTGCTGACACCTCTGCTGTACCTCAGGGCGCTCCTCTGACTCTCTCACCCACCTCTTCACACCTGCTGGGCTTGAGACCACACTCATCCTCACCACTGCTCATTCCATGCCACACTGCCCCTGCTTTCTAGGCTCTAGAACCACAGGCTGCTTGACCACTCCCATGAGTCCCACCTCCTCAATCAGCTCCTGAGTTGTCCTGGGCACCTTTACCCCTGGCAGTACCCAGAAATGCCCTGCCCTCCACAGCAAGCTTGTGAAATACATGGCAAGCCCAAGAGAGAAAAGCCTCAGCTTGGATTCTGCCTTGGTTCATGTATCAGGGGTGCTCCTTTCTGTGACTTCTAAGCAGTGCTGGGGAACTGGTGAGGTCCCAGATGCCTGGAGTTTGGCCATTGTGACACCCATCCACCAGAAGGGCTGGAAGGAGAATTTGGGGAGCTCCAGGTGTGTCCACCTGACCTCGCTACTCAGAGGTGTTATGGAGCAGATTGTCCTGAGTGTGATCACAGGGCTCATACAGGATAACCAAGGCATCACACCCAGCCCCCAGGGCTATAGGAAAGGCAGGTCGTGCCTGACCAGCCTGATCCCCTTTGATGGCCAGATGACCAGCCCAGGGGATGAGGGGGAGGCTGTGGAAGTGTCTACCTGGACTTCAACAAAGCCTTTGGCACCATCTTGATTTGGGGGAGCTAAGAGTTTTATTAGAAGGTGTTTGTTAAAACAAGGTATCTAGCTTGTGTTTTAGGGAATAGGAGGTAAATAATTATTTACTAGAGGCTGCTGGCTAAAACAATGCATATAGCTTGCTTAATATTTTTGTGCTTGCCAAGTAAAGGGGGAGGATATAAAGAAGATACCAAACTATTGATAAAGAGAAGGAACCGTGACCAGATATCTTACTCCTGGATCCTGAAACCAGCCTGAGCCAGCTTTAAGGTTTGGACCAGAGACCCAGGGAGTATGCGCAGGGAAGCAAGGTGAAGAGTTCAACCTGAGGAAGACTTTTCTTCCTTCATTTTAAGACCCCTGCCCAAGAGCACCAGGTGGCACTACACAGGTACAAGTGTATTTAAAAGAACTTTGGACTCATTATAATATGAAGCAGGAATAGATAATGAATATGTATAGGGGCGTTGGGTAACTTTATGCATATGTAACTTGTAACTCAATATAAACTGGACAGAGCATTATTGGGGTGCATACGCTTTGAGGAAAATATATTCCCATGAGTCCCAGTGCTGGAAAAAACATACCTACTTTATAACTCTCCTTTAGATGTAGAGTTAATACATGCCTCAGTCTGCCACTGCATTCTCCAGGAAATGCTGTCAGCCCAGGCCTTGCACAGGAGCACTCTCAGCTGGGTAAAGAACTGTCTGAATGTCCAGGCCCACAGAGTGTTGGTGCACAGTGCCATGTCCAGCTGCCATCCCGCCACAGGAGGTGTCCCCCAGGGATCAGTGCTGGGCCTAGTCCCGTTTAATACCCTTACTGCAGATCTGGATCGAGTGAACCCTCAGTAAGATCACGCATGACACCAGGTTTGGTGGGAGACTCACCTGCTGGAGGGAAGGAAGGCTCTGCAGAGGGATCTGCACAGGCTGGATCGATGGCCGAGGCCACCTCTGCAGCCAGTCCCCAGAAAGGCCACAACGCTGGTGAAGGCCACGCAGGGTAAGGCCTGTGAGGAGTGGCTGAGGCAGCTGCGCTTCTTTAGCCTAGAGAAAAGGAGACTCTGAGAGATTATTTCTCTCTACAGCTCCCTGAAAAGCAGGTGTAGCCTAATGTGGTTAGGCATTTTCTCCCAGGCCTCCAGCAAGAGGATGAGAGCACAAAGCCTCAACCTGCATTGGGGAGGTTCTGGTGGGACATCAGGAGGATTTGCTTCACATAAAGGGTGATTCAACATTGGAATGGACTGCCTTGGGAGGTGGTGGAGGCTCTACCCCTGGAGGTATTTAGGACTGGAAGTGGCACTCCGTGCCATGGACCAGTTGACCAGGTGGGGATCGGCCAAAGGTTGCACCTCTGAGGCCTTTTCCACAGAAATGATTCTGTGCTTCTCACAGCGGCCCAGCTTGGGGCTGAGCAGAGGGCTGCCCCAGCTCCACACGCATCCTGCAGGCACCTTCCATCCGTGATTGCCTCTGTTTTCTGCTGAGCCTGCTGTGAATGGGGAATAGGGATACAGCCCTTGGCTCAGCCCAGAGCTGCTCCATGCCCACGGTGCGGTGGGAAGCACCTCTGTCCCCAGGGAGACACAGCTGCACTGACATGGGAGGGTAATTTTGCAGTTGGCTCTGTGTCTGTCCATCTTTGGGGAGAGTTCTGGGCACCAGTGTGTCACTGGGAGTTTAGACACTAAGGAAAAATGCTTTTTCCCAGAAGCTGTGAGGGGATGCTGGGAACTAAACACACTTCACTGCAGAGTGGGTTGGATCATGCAGCTTGCATAGCCCTTTCCCAATAACACCAAGGGTTCAGATTGCATGAAATGAACATGTTGTCAGGTGCTCTTCTGGAAGAGAAGGGAACAAGAAAATCAAGATATTGGCATTATTTGGCCTCTGCTGGGCAAAACTGCTTTGCAGCACCCAGGAGTAACTTTGGCTGCCCACTGGCAAGATAGCCTGGGAACTGCGTGCTGGGACTTTGCCGTCCCCTGGGCAAAGGAGATTCCATCTCCATCTGCCGCTTTGGGCACATGGCAGCTACTGGATCTCTCTCATGTAGGCAGCAAATGTACTGTGTGGGGTTCTGCATGAAACACGTTCTGTTTGTGGCATTGCCAGGCCAAGCTCCAGCTGCTTGTCCAGGGAAAATGCCCATCTCATCATCTCACCCTGCAGGGACAGGCTTTTTCCTGGGAAATGATGATCAAAGACATGAGGGTCCTTCCTGAATCTCGCAGGAGGTCCCAATGGGAGTTTCCTGTCTTCAGCTAAATGGTAATTTAGAAGAAGGAAAATTACTACTTTCATTAATCTGAGTGCTTTATCTTGCTGGGAGCTATTAGAAGAGAGGAAAGTTAAGTTCATCAAAATGCAGATATCTATTCCCATGTCTTATTTCCGTATCCAAAATCAGACTAAGGCATGAAGTCAATATTGGATGTTTGTTTAACCAGCTTAGCCTCTGGATACAAAGGCCACACTTTCCTATTAGGAAAGTTTTAGAAGATTAAACCTCCTTTGATTTCTGAGGGACTACTGATCTATTGTGTATCTGGATGGGATCCCATGAAGTTACACTTTGTGTACACAAGAACCACCAAACTTATTCACACTAATTACACAATAGGAGACTTCCCCTATTTTTCCTCTTTTTGCTGTTGTTAGTTATCATCTGGGTTCTCCTCCAATGGGATTTACACAGAGTCTGTGCAAATCTTGGAACAACAATACGACAAAACCCAAACATACCAAGTCTTTTTGCCCTTCCAATATCCTTCCCCAGTGGATGGCACTCCATTTAAGAGGGGCGCAGCAAAATTGTACAGATGATTATTTATCTCTGTGTAAACATCAGATCCATTCTAAGGAATACTCAAAGGCCACGACAACAGGAGCTGCTTTTAAGAATCCAGGTCACATTCACGGTTCCTCTGAAAATAACTAGTCATTAAGCAAAAAAATCTGATTTTACTTGACATTATTTTCAGGGAACTGCTCATTTGTGATGGACTGTAAACTCAGAGCCTCAAAATGCTTCATAATCTAAAGAACCTTCCAAGGAGGCAGATTCATTTGTTGAAGAGAACTAAGAGAGAAACTACACTCAAGATCAGCCTGATCTCTCTCAAGTGCTGGACAGATGGTTCTGCTGTGCCAGTGGGTTTGAGTTGTTTTTCATCAGATACTGAAGAAGTCCAGAAAATGCCAACATCATTCAACAGCAGCACTGTACCTTGGGAATGCAAGTTGGTTTCCTTTTGTTTTTCTTTTCATGTGAAATTACATTTTTGCCCACTACCTTCACACAAGATTCAAAGCCCAAAGCAAATGCAACTGTGTGATATAAATATGGCAGAAAACCTACAAGCTCAAGAAGGCTGAACCAGTGGTTTCTGAGCTGGAAGTAATCAGGCTGCACTACCTCCATCCCGCAGAGAGTAAATGCTAGGAGCAGTGATTTACCTCTGTCCATGGTGGTTTACATGCAGGTGGAATTCAGTGACTATGGCTACCCACAAACACCTGGTGTCTTTGCAAGTGTCTAGGTAAACTCTGGACCTTACACATGTAAAGAGATTTAAAAGCAAAGGTTTTTATCTTGCTTTTTGAGAAGAAGAAAGGAAAGAAAAAATTAGGAAAAGGTTTAGCTGCTAAATGTCTTCCATTTTCAAGCATGAGAAGTCTTCAGAAAACAGCAGTTTAAGATGATCAGACAGACTGTGATTATCAGAGAGCAGAGCTGACAAGAGCTATTGACCACATAGTTTGGGAATGTAGAAGCCAGCTCTTGTGAATAGAGATGCAGATATTCCAGGTTAACACATCATGTCCTTTTTTTAACAGCTGCAGAAAAATTGTTTTAGCAGCTGTACTACTATAGGGAAAGGGGAAAAACAAGATTCAAGAGTCCCACTCCCTGGGGTTTCATAGAATTATGGAATTGGTTGGAAGAGACCGCAAAGCTCATCTTGTTCCAACCCTTGCCATGGTCAGGGACACCTTCTACCATCCCAGGTTGCTCCAAGCCTTGTCCAACCTGGCCTTCAAGCATGGGGCAGCCACAGCTTCCCTGGGCAACCTGTGCCAGGGCCTCACCACCCTCACCGTTAAGAATGTATCCTTAATATCCAATCTAACCCTGCCCTCTGGCAGTGTGAAACCATTCCCCCTTACCCTGTCACTTCATGCCCATGTCCAAAGTTCCTCTCCAGCTCTCCTGGAACACCTTTAGGCACTGGATGGGGCCCTGGAGTCATCTGTTCTCCAGGACACCCCCAGCTCTCTCAGTGTGTACCCTTGAATATGGCTGCAGACAGCGAATCCAAACCTGCCCATCCTTTAGCCCCATGAAGTGCACATCACTCCAGTACACTGCTCCTGCTCATGTGGCACAAGAGGAGCACTCCTTCTTAATGCACATAAAAATTTCTCAGTGTCAATGGTGGTGCCAGAATTTTCTATATGAAGGCAGTATATGGCAGGTAAACTCATAAAATGGAAACCTGAGAACTAGTCTTAGAACACATCTCTGTTCACAAAGCACACATTAAACTTACAGGTACTTTCACATCTGACATAAATTAAAAGCCCTCTTTTAAAACCAAGTTGTGTTTTTATGTTTCTAAGCCATCTAGAAGACAGCACTTGTCAAATGGAGAGTTTCACTTTGAGTACTCACTGCCTGTGTGAATGGCTACTCCCCACACTTCCAACAATGCTGACCTCTCTGGAGTTTGTCTCCTTTTATGCCATCCATGCCTGTGGACCTTCTCAGAAGAAAAGGGACACCTGAAGACAAAATGGCTTCCTATCTACCCTTGCTACCTGTACTTCTCTCTTCAAACCCTCCTTCTCATTCAGAGTGAAGGGCCATATCACAGAATCACAGAACTAATTAGGCTGGAAAAGACCTCCAAGATGATCAAGTCCAATCTTTGACCACCTTGTGGCACCAAGTGCCACGTCCAGCCATTTTTTGCACACTTCCAGGGATGGTGATTCCACAGCCTCCCCGGGCAGCCCATTCCAATGTTGAGCAACCGTTTCTGTGAAGAAATTCTTCCTGAGGTCCAACTTGAATCTCCCCTGGTGCAGCTTGAGACTATGTCCTCTCATCCTCTCGCTGGTTGTCTAGGAGAAGTGACAGACCCTCATCTGGCTGAACCCTCTTGTCAGGAAGCTGCAGAGAGCAGTAAGGTCTCTCCTGAGCCTGCTTTTTTCCCAGGATAAACAACCCCATCTCCCCCAGCCACTCCTGACAGAAGTTACCCTCCAGACTCTTCACCAGCTTCATTGCCTTTCTCTGGACTGGCTCCAGCACCTCAATGCCTTTCCTGAATTGAGGGGTCTGGAACTGGACACAGGACTTGAGGTGTGGCCTCACCAGTGCCGAGTACAGGGGGAAAATCACTGCCCTGGTCCTGCTGGCCACAATATTGGTGCTGCCATTGGCCTTCTCGGCCACCTGGGCACAGCTGGTTCATGTTCAGCTGCTGTCCCCAGCATCCCCAGTCCTTTCCCACTGGGACACTTTCCAGCCACTTTGTCCCAGCCTATAGCACTGCCTGGGGTTATTGTGGCTGAAATGTCGGACCCAGCACTTGGTCTTGTTGAATGTCATTCCGCTGGCCTCGTACCATCAATCCAGCCTGTCCAGATCCCTCTGCAGTCTTCCTACCCTCCAGCAGATCGGCATTCCCAGCATACTTGACGTTATCCATTAATTTACTGAGGGTTCATGTGATAAAATACGTAATACAAATAAGTCCTATTCCAACAGGAATAGAAAAAGCCATGGGAAATATAAACATCAAGGCTATAAAGTGAAAATATCTCAACAGGAATACAAACCAGTAAAGCCAATTACATATACACTCTATCTCAAAGCAGAAAACTAGACCAAGACCTCATGTCTTCCGAATTATAAGGAAGGGATCCATCCCATTTGCTTTTGTCATATGACATGTAGGCATCTGTCATTAATCTGATAAATCTGGGCACTGTTAATGCCAATGCGGAGAAACAGGTCATGGCCCTGGGTTATTTGATCTGTATAAATACATATATAAATATATACGTATATATATAGCTATATATCTGTGTATAAATAAATACATGTGCACATACATATATTACAGAATAATAGTATATTTATTACATATATAAAATATATATTTATTATATATATTTAGCAATAGGGTGAGATGAACTGCTCTCTAAAGGGGCTTGTTCCTTCCCCCTGCCTGCCTCAGACACAGATACTTGTATTCAGCCAGGTGAAACTCATCTAACCAGGCTGAGCATGGCTAAAACAAGGCAAGAAGATATCCAGACCTCACTAATTCCCAATAATATAAGAACATGTCAAATATTGTGTGTGCTTGAGCCTGTCCTCAGATGCCTTTGCGCTGGGCTCTCTCACGCTCTGCCGCTATGAAAGGAGCTGTCAAATTAATCAGTGCCACAATCTTCAGCATCCTTGTCAGAGCTGGAGGAATGATGTAGGATCTGTTGTGGAGAGGACTAATCTGAAATGACTGGGAAGAGGGAGGTGATGACGAACCATGTATATATTGAACCATAAGGGAGTCCAGTCAGATTATCAGCTTATGTGCAGGGGGTGAACAGGTTTAATTTCCAAGGGGAACAACTTGAGAAGGAGAAAAGTGTGCCTGAGCTTGACCCACCTCAGTGGGGAAGGGGCAGGGGGACATTAGGTATCCAGCAAAGCAGCTCTGTTTGTGGGCAGGGTGGTGTGTGGGCTGAAATGGTGATACCATTTAATGTGCCTGGGTGAGTGGTCCATATGTACTCCAGGTCGCTTGGGAGGGGCTGCAGTTATATCAGCAATGCATCTGCTGCATGGTAGGAGGAGAAGTGGGTTTGGGAAGCAGTGTCAGGCAGGGCTCTTTCCCCATCTGTCAGTGATGGTGTGCACTCCTCCTACCAGCACTCTGTAGGTGGAAAGTCACTCTGTCCCCATAAGAATTGAGCCGTAACATCTTCTGCCTCCTTCACATGTTCGATTTGAGTGTCCAGGCCTCGTCCGTGTTTGCCACTGCTGGTCTTGGAGCTGCTGGTACAATCGGGTTTCTTCTGTGGCAAGTCATTAATTTCACAAATTTGCATCTGAACGCCACAATTCCCTGAGAAGTGCTCCCTACAAGGGGAAAAAGACTTTACTACAGGTGGGAAGTAGCGGGTTTTCTATGGCTTCTTCTATATTTACTATGAGAAAAAACAGGGTAATTTTTTGCAGAAGACACCATTTAGGATCTCAGTTACTCTTTCACTTGTCAGTTACTGTTTCATCTGATATTGGCTATTTCACCACTTGTTCCACCACAGAGCCCGTAAAATGTAGATCATTCTTAACACTTTTTCACCTAACACATTTTCAGAAATCCTACAATGACCCAGGCAATCGGCACCATGGCTGACCACCTTCACTAAAGTGTGTTTCAACGCATTCTTTACACTTTATATGGCTTTATCCAGTCACGAATTGACAAAAATCCGCTTCTGATGTGGTTTCACAAGGTTCTCCCTTTCCAATTTTCAAGAAAAATCCCCATTCAGCTAAGAAGTATCAGTAATTAGTAAGGAACATGAAGAGACATGAGGATGAGGATCAGCAAAGAGAAAGGAGAATTCCCAAATGTCAGATAGGGACATCTTGGCTTAACTAGGCTGTGGAGCCTGTGAACAGCAACAGCCTTGGTGCATCTCAGTAGTAACAGAAACAGGGAGGAGACCAGACTGAAATAAATCTGAAGTACAAAGTTGTCATGACACAACTCAGAAATGAGTGGGATGAAGGAAAGAGAATTACGTGGTTGTGGTAGCAGATGCTCCCCCCAGACCTCCCACAGTTTGGCCAGAGAGAAAAAAACTGATTGTGTAATCCATCAGAAACCAACAGATTTACATAATTAACCATAATTTTCCCATGGGATTAATTTTCCACCCATTATTTGAACTGCCATTCTCAGTTCCACAATGGCTGGGACAAAGGCTGCTTTTTAGAATCATAGAATCACGAGATGGTTTGGGCTTAGAGACCTTAGAGACCACCTTGTTCCACTCCCCTGCCATGGGCAAGGACACCTTCCACTAAACCAGGCTGCTCCAAGCCCCATCCAGCCTGGCCCTGAACACCTCCAGGGATGGGGAGTCCACAACCTCTCTGGGAAACTTGTTCTGAGCTTTTTTGATTTCAAAATCTCTCCTTCCTCCTTTTCTTGTGCCAATATTAGACAGCTGAACCAGACAACCCCAAAATCCAGGGTCATATTTAACACCAAAGAGGTGTCCAGAAATCTTAGCAGGGCAATAGTGAGAAGCTGATCCAGTTAATAACCCTTCAACCACTAGGGATTTTTGTTTAGATTTCACATTTTCCTCCTCCTGTCCCACCTACCTTATTGTCTGCTTGGTGAGTCACACAAGGAGAGCAGGAATGATAAGGAGAACAAACCAGATAGCTGTAAAACCGGAAAATCAATGTGGTTAGCACCTGGAGTTATCTTAATTATGTCATTTATTCCAGCTGGGAGAAACAGGCAAAATTAGGGATTGGATCTCATCTTGCCCCTATGCCCAGAGGCAGGAATTCTTCCATGTTGCCCCAGGACCCAGCCAGAGGGGACTAGGGCAACTAGAGATTGACCACAGTCAAATAACCAGGGACTACTAATGTTGTGGTCTCTGGCGTAGTTTGCAAAATTACTCCCTCCCTTCCTTCATCTCATTCCATTATTCCTCTTCATTATAATGTGCACTACAGTTTTCAGCAGGCTCCAGCTGGAATCAAGAGCCCTTGTTCAAAGTCTTGAGAATACGCACAGTAAGAGACAATTTCTATTTTGTCAGCTAATGGCTGAGTGGAAGATGGGGAAGGGGGAGAAGAAAATCTCTTCAGACTGATCTAAATGCACCAGTTTAGCTGTGAGGAAATGTTCTATTTTCCCATCTTTTTTTATTCCTTTGAAAATGTGGAAGAAAAACTCATCATTTAAATATTTACATTTTTTCCTGCTTTTTTCCAGTTGAAGTGATTCACTGAATTCACAGAAAGTCTCAGAGAAGAATCTGAAAATGCCTTCATTTGAAAAATAGACTTTTGGTTTATCTGTTTTCTTTTACATTCCATATGAGCCTTTGAAAACTTCTTTATAAAAGTTTAAGTGCTTAAACAACCTGTTTATACTGTCTCTACTAACTTCTCACCCAATACATGGAAATAGATGCGTCTTGCAGCGTATTTAGTAGCTCTTCTAACAGAAATGGATTTCTTTGGAATAGAACAACAAACTGAAAGACTAAGTAGGTGCTCTGGGTGATGAAGTCTTTAATAAATGGCATACCTGTCACTGGCAGTATCCCTGATGAGGAAGGGGATAGATTAGCCAAACCTATGAAGAGAGAGAAATTCTTAATTTTTGTATCAATTTGCTCTTCTGATGACGAGCGCCAGAGCAGTGATGAGGACAGAGTGAGACAAAGAGCCAGCTCGTTCCAGCATTAAACAGTGCCAAGGGTAGAGTCTGACAGCTCTCCCTCTGCACAGAAGACTTAAAAATTGCCATGTTTGTTTCTTGGCCATCAATAGATCTTCCCAGCCTGGATATCAACATATGTGCTGATCTGATACCTGTTAATGGCGGGGTGAAGTGAACTGGAATGGGATCCATCTAAGATCTTGTTTTTATAAGAGACTGGAAGACTTTCAACGTGCCAAGCTTGGACTTGGAAAAAATGGTTTCAAACAGGACCTGGTTTTGCCCGGAAATGTAAGCCAAAACTTCCCTGGTACAGGGAATGCTTTGAATTTCTCTCTTATCCTGAAAAGGAAGCTCTGAACTTGTTCCAGTATGAGATATGGACAAGTTTTTAGCAAGAGAACTGAGAAAAGGGAGCATATTCCTTATCCAACCTCATTAGAGACATTACATCATAACAAATAGAAAGACAATTTTTTCAGGGAATAAATATTTGGTGCTCTAATTGCAAGGACCTGACCTTGCTCAGGTTTGAGAGCATGTTGAAGGAAATTGGAATTACTGTCTTGCTGAATTAAAGGCCAAGGGGACTTTTTTTTGTTATCCAGTCCAATGGTTTTAATAATCCCAATTTAAAAATCTTTGAATATCTGTAATTTTGAAATATTTGTCATTTCAATAGGCTGTATTATTCTCTAGGACTGGTTTGTTGATGGGTTATTTCCGTCACAGCAAGAAATTCTTTCATCTTGATAGCACCAAGTGAAATTTTCAATGGAAAAAAGATTGGTATTGCGACAGAAAAGACCAGACAGCAAATTGTGATTGTGGTACCTGGAACTCTCTGAACCAGGCACCACAGGGAAACAGATCTGTGAAATAGGGGATAAAATCTTGGGTTGATGCTGACACAGGGTGTCCAGCAAGGCAATTCATTCTTACAATCAGAGCACCAACAAGAGGCAATGATGGCCAAGTGTCCCCTCAGAGGTCACTCTGGAGGCAAAAGGAGCTGTCCAAACCATCCTGCTCTACCACGTGGTCTGGTATGGTCTCAAGGGCTGGAATTCTTCTCACCTACTGTTACACAGATCCTCTGGGATCATCACCGAGGCTCAGCTAGAGCCACTGGGCAGAAACAAAGATTTACAGGGTAATTAATCTCAAATAGATGTGAAACAGAGCAGCTGACACAGCACCATCAGCACCTATCCCTCTGCTGGTTATAAAGCCAGTCCAGCTCTGATGTGGGCATCTGTGCAGCAGACATCCACAGCTCTACAAGATTGATTTCCTCTTAAAGGAAGTCCTGGTGACAAGCCTTTTTTTTTCTCCAGTCTGTTGGTAAGAAAAGTCCTCCCATATTGTATTTGCATTTGCTTCCACCCGTTTAATTTTCAGCCTATTGCACTTCACTGACTCAGAGGAGGTTGGGAGGGTAGTGGAAGCCTGAGGACAGCTGTGGACAGCTGTGTCTGTTCACCTTGTAGCAGGGCATCTTATGCCCCACAAGAACTTATTCCTTGTGTGTTAACCATTCGGATGAACAGGACAAGCTGTCTTGTGAGTTATTTTGGCACCATGGAGTTAACACTGGTCTGGTATCTCCCAGCTGCCAATAAACATCCTACTTTTGAAGTAAGATCTGACAAAATAGGCTGAATTTCTGACTGACAGCCATTCATTTTACAGCTCTAAAAGCCACACCAAACTTTCACAAAGCAGCAATCTGTATGCTTTCCTGGAAATGTCTGGAGCTTCTCCTGTGCATTGGGATGCTGATTTCACGGTTACTTCCCAAGGGATTAAGTGAAGGCATCTGTGTAGATTATCATCATTTCAGTGGTAAGTTAAGCTATTTGACTCCTAATCAATAATATTTCTTTTGCTGGCTTTTATATAGGTACCTTGATACAGTGCACTGTTTTATGTTATGCTATAATCTACTAATAGTTCTTTTAGTTTTATACTCTGTAGTGAGTAAATCTGATTGAGATCTTTTGTCCGTTATCTCCTGACTGTTCATTTGTGTTCATAAATAATTCATTTTTATATAAATACATCTGATTTGTCATCATCAGAATTTGTGGGACAAAGTGATTCCCTAAATTTAAGCTGTTGCCAAAATCTGAAGCCAAGGAAGGATTTGCCTTCATTCAAACCCCTTCCTGAGAAGGTGTTTAAATACACAAGGGCTTTCTTTCCTCCCCTCAGAGTCAGTGGCAGGGTTTGTTTAGTAAACTTTTTTGAAGGTCCCGCTCTCCCCACGACAGCTGGGGGGTCTGGGCCCCACATGAGCAGGTCACAACACTGATGTGGTGTAATCACAACCATCTCACCTGGCTCAACAGTCTGTGGTGGCCACTGGTTGCTGTCATTGGTGCATCTCATGTCAAGGGGGGTCCAGATGATTTTGCCGTCCACCTCCTTGCACGTCCTGTTGCCAGAGGTGGGGGGTCTCTTATCATAACCTGCCTGGCATTTGAAGTGTAAGACCTGTCCCACGTAATGCTCTTGGGGCAGCTTTATGGAGGCATGTGGAATAGCCCTGGGAGGACCACAGAAACCTGCGGGAGCACAAGGCAGCACATGGTTAAAGCAGACAGACTTTGCATACTGCTTTTTTTCTTGAATATCTTGTATTCTTAGAAAATATAGACAAGCAGGACACACCAAGCCTTTCTAAGTCTTGGTTAGGATATAAAATACTCATTTGCTTACACTATATTTCTTGTTCGACCAAGATATTATAGCAATCGTTTCTGTCCCTCTGTCTGCAAAATAATTAAATATTACTCGCCATTCTTGCACCACTCCCATGGAAATCAGCAGGAGAAGTGATACACTATGGAATGGCTCATATTTACCTTTTTCTCTGAACTCTGAAAGGTCTTCTCGCTCCTGGGGTTCTCTTTCTGGCTTCTGTGTAAGTTCAAACTCCGTCATGGGAGCCATTGATGACAAATCTTTCTTATCTGTAGAGAAGTTACATTTGCTGAGTTACAGCAGGACAAATATCAGAACAAAGCCAGAGCACCCAGACTTTTAGAGGTTGGATAGAACTGTTTCAAGTTCTAATTTACAAAGATAAGCATAAAAGATCTTTTGTTAATGCCCAGATGTGTTTTATATCAGGTAACACATTGGAAAAACACTTCTATGTATAGAAAAAAAGACAAGAGTCACTCACCAAAGCATTGAAATCGTTCGTATTTCCAAACAGCACCCTGCTGTTTACTCTCACACAGAATCCCTGGGAATACTCCATATTTTCTGTCATAGCCAGGGTCACATGTATAGTACAATTGGGTCTGTGGTGGATACATTCCAGCAGTAACATCAGCAAATTCAGTTGCTGGAAGAGATGGGCATTTTCCTGCAAACAGAAAGCCTGAGAATCAGGATAGTCTGGCATTCTACTTTATGCATCAAAGACTTCCCCATTCTCAATACCAGACATGTCCAGCAGATGAGCAGCATGAAATACTATCAATATTTTCTTAATGAAGCTGTACACAATCATTTTGGAAAGCAGCTGCCTGCACCAGAGTGCAGCCCTGAGTCTATGGAGTGAGGCACAATAGACAAAAGTAAACAATTAAAAGTTGCAATCATCACTAAGCAAACATTGGGAATGGGTGTAGACTCTCAGTTTGGTCTGAGGGCATCAAAGAGCAGGTTACTGTGAAATAAGTTTGCAAACCTAAATATAACTTGTCCCAAAACAAGGACGTGAAATGTTGTGTCATCAGCAAATCATATCTAAATATACTACTCAATCAGTTGGAATGAATTAAGTTAGATCATTTCAGTGCACTTGAAAAGCCTGCTCAAGATGAGCTGGAGACCCAGAAGTTGATAAAGGCATTACTTAATGATTATTTAAGGCCTAAAGGCTGAGAAATCAAAAGATCAAACAATCTGGTTGCACCAGGGCTGGCACTCTGGATCTTTGGGTGCATGATCTGTGGCCCTTTATGCTTATGCACAACAGTAACAGCTAGCAGGAGTGAAATTTCTTAATCATCATATCCTCACATTTTCTGCAGCCATAATTAACGCAGCCTTAGCAACCAGCAGGAATGACTGTGAAAGGCCCTTGGGTCCCTGACAGCTGTTCATCGTTTGGTGTCTGCCCTTGACTCCTAAAGTGCCTTCTCCTTGAAAGACAACAGCAACTCAACCAGCCTCTCCCAGCCCCAGCCTGCAATGCCCTTTTCTTTCATTTCCTCACTCTGATATTTTCTGCCCTTTTCACTTTACATTGCCTTGCTGCTTGGTAAAAGTCACAAAGTTTGAAGAAGGGAATGATGAAAAGTATGTGAGTGCAGCTAATCTGCATAAGGGTTGTTTTAATCCCCTTGTATCTTCGTGTTATCAAAGGATTCGCCTTGTAAAATGCATCAGACTGTGGCTTTGAGAGAAGCGACTGCACCCGAAATAGTTAACCACACAGTTTACCACAGACTGTCAGGGTGATTAAAATTAAAGAGTTATCAGATCAGCAGCAAGTTGAGATCATGTACTCTCACTTTCCCTGAAAGCTAAAAGCTTGTTTCCCTCAAGACTTCAAAAGCCTCTTTGAAGCAGATTGCAGATCTGAATCTCAACACAAGGCACTCAAACCTACAACTCATTAGTCTCTTCTTAAGAAAACCCACAACATTTAACCTACTCATCATAAAGGGCAAACATTCTTTTAATTGATGATCAAATGTTGGGTTCTTCTGAGCTAGTACACATCAGACAGGGATTGCTCAGAAATGGTACACTTGGGAGACAGCGAACATCCACATTGCAGCTGGATCACACACAGCCTTCCTCGGATCCAGCCTTTGAATTTCATCCACATTGCTCAAATTCCTGTCTTCTCCCATCTAAATAACTGCAGTATCTTCTTTGGCCTTTACAACCATATTCCTTTCTCTGATCCAAAAAGAATTTTGAAAGATGGATTTCCCGAGTCTCGTTGTGACCTTGTACCTGCCTCCCTTTGACTTTTACCTGCTTCATTGTCACATCAAATATTTTGCTTCCATTTTCAAGAACCTTCTCCTTAATAGCCATTCATAACCTTTCAAAACATTGGCTTCTCTTCCCATACTGGAGCTCCTCACCAATGTGTTTGATATCAAAGTCATCAGCTTTTGGGTTTATTGTTGTACCATTCCTCACACTGGGAGGAGCTGTGTGTGAATATGGATAACGCAAGATACCCATTGCCATTATTGCTCTTAATTGTCTCAAAGTATCTTATCTTTTCAGAGGTGCTTCTCTTCATGTGGTTTTTACTCATCTTTCTAAAACTGGTAGGCACCCAATATATAACCCACACAGCCTCCTGCCAGGGAGTTGTAAGGAGTGAGAAGGTCCTTCCCGAGCCTCCTTTTCTCCAGGCTGAGACCCTCCCAGCTCCTGCAGCCTCTCCCCATCAGATTTGTGCTCCAGATCCTTCCCCAGCTCCATTGCCTTGTTCTAGCATCTCCAACTCTTTCTTGTGCTTCATGCCATGGGACCTCCTGGCACAGTGTAGGAAG
The DNA here is from genome assembly GCA_036785705.1 of Acanthornis magna. Taxonomy (NCBI): domain Eukaryota; kingdom Metazoa; phylum Chordata; class Aves; order Passeriformes; family Acanthizidae; genus Acanthornis; species Acanthornis magna. Next base: position 808,359 of record JAWUZG010000001.1, read on the forward strand.
GCTGTGCAGAGAGGATGCAGACCAGGTGAGGTCTGGACCATATTGACCTCTGGAGAGAATCATGCCTAAAACGTCATTCCGACTTTGTGCCCAAGGAAACTACATGGTTTGCCCCCCCAAAAAATCAACATTCTTGCTGCATGAGTGGTAAAAGAGCCAAGGGATGGGAAGAAGCCTGGGAATGGCAGGGTAGATTTACTCCTTCATTAGATTTCTGACTTTTTACTTTTTTAGATGAGATTAGATTTGGTTTTTTGGTGTTTTGTTTTGGGTTTTTTGGGGTTTGGGTTTTTGTTTGGTTTTTTTTGTTTGTTTGTTTTTTTTTGTTGTTGTTTTGTTTTGGGGTTTTTTTCTGTTTTGGTGTTTTGTTGGGAATTGGCCAATCAATTTTTTTTTAGTTGGTGTGGTATGCGAATATCAATCTTTTAAAAGACCAGCACATCTGGGCATAACCTGCCTCAGAGCCTGGGGTAGCCCAGTTTTGCACAGCCGCATTTTCCCTGGATTCTGCATCCCTCCACAGCTGCTTCAGGATTGCACTCCTGCTATTATTGGTTGAAAATACTGCCCTCACATTACCTTCGGATCTCTTGAGGTTTTGTTTGCCTCCTGATTTTCCCTCCGCACATATTCTAATTTTCATCCCCATGACAAGGTGTTGAGTGCCACTATTTCCTTCTCCTTCTATCCTGACGTCCACTGTTCTCCCTTTCCTTCATTCACAGAATCCATCAGCCCCTACCTACCATTCTCACTTCCCACACCCCAAAAGTGTCCTGGGACTCCATTTCTCTGCACTTAAAGGTACTGAATTGACCAAACAGAGAGGGTGGTGTAATTTTGTTCATGGGCATTTAGCCCTTCTATCAGTTACAGAATTATAAGAACGTGTAGCTCTCCTGAGGCAGATGGGAATTTCTATTTCTCCCCATATTCATGGATTTTTGGTGCCTTTCTGGAAATTGTGGAGCTGGTTTCAATCATTATGATGGAATGAATGGAGACAAACCCTTGGAACTAGAAGGAGACTAGTGAATTCAGACAATAGACAGCCATGAAACATAAAAATTAAAAAGTAGTTACTGGTTCTGCTGGAGTGCTCCCAAAATTAAGTTTGATAAGTTTTTTGAGACCTGCAAGAGTTGTCATCTGAGCCAACAGGTAGGTGTGAGCTATGGTATCTGATGCCATTTGAGATGTCTCAGAGCATCTGGGATTTCCCCATGAGCCGTCAGATATCACACAGGAGATTTTAGAGGGAAAGAAACCCAGCAGCTAAATCAGCATCAGTTCTTTCAGGTTTCTTCCCTCACGTTTCCCATTCAAATATGTCACTGACCCAACCACAGAACTGATCTTAGTGAGTGTGCTGGCAGTAGCAGACTTCATGAAACCCTCCTGCCTGTTTCTCTTCCACGTCTGAGATGGCAGAGCTGTGTTAGATGAGGTATCAGAACAACACCTTTAGTCCGCAAGAAGCGAGTGGGGGAAATTCGTAACAGGTATTTTTAGTGCTAGGTAAAACACAGACAGTGAGTCACGCCACAATAGCCTAAACTCAGAACTTCCCCTGTCACGTGGCTGTGTGTCACCAATGCTGACACTGTTCTGATGCCAAGTTAAAAGAGCAAGGTGCCAAAATAGGATGATTTTCCCCTTACTACAAAGGCAGTAAGATGGGATTGGTAAGAAAATGGATATTCTGAAGATTTAGGTACACGCAGTGGAAGAAACCATGCACTGCACACACCTGCCTGGTCCAGAGATGAAGAGCACCTCTCCCCAGAGACACCGACAAATCAAACCAGGCCAAAATGAAGATATTTCCCCAGATGTGCCTGAAGAGCTAAATCAGCCCTGGGGATTTATGTGCTGTGTGAAACTGTGTTCTCTAAATGGTGCAGTCTCGTGAAGATGAAACCGAAACAGGCAAAGCAAAGGAATTGATACCGACAACTGGAGTGAAACGGTAATGAACTTTTTCTAACTTCAAAACTTATTCCCGAAGGGTCCTTTAAAAAGCAAGCCTCGGCTCTGCAGGATTCTTTCCCCTCCCTTTAATGTCATTTATTGCTTATGTGGATTTTTAAGATGCGAATAGATCACAGATGTGGGGTTGGGATATAGACCTCAACTTTATTGTCATTTGCCTGTGAGATTATAATTAGCTGTACTTTAGATTATAGAGAGAATATCTTAAAAAATAATTGGAGTAGTAGTGAGTCTGCAGTGTGACAGAAATACAGTGCAGATGAAATGACCAGGCACAAGTTTTAATACAAACAGCAGTGAAGGAGAGATCAGCCTTATGGGGCAGGAGGTGGGTTTGATATTCCCAGCACTGGAGAAGAGGAATGTCCTATTCTAAGGATTTGGCAGTTCAGTGCCTGCTGAGTTTGCTGTACCAGAAGCTGTGTCTGCTGGAAAGACAGTGTGAAATAAACTGGAGCTGTCAGGATCTTTAGGACCATAGAAAACTGGGTTTGGGAGAAATGCACTTCTTCTCTTGGCTTAATTGTGCTGACCTGCTGCTTGCCATTGACCTAGGCAGTAGAATCTAATGCAAAAAAATTCCATATACAGCAAGGCTAGAGTTGGTTGGACAGTGCACTAAGCTTTCTCATGCTAAGCATTATTTAGCCTCAGGAATGTGCCTTCTTAGCTCCTTCTGGGAGGAGCTGGGCAAACCTCTCTAGAGCATGGCAGACAATTTACCTTCTCCAAAGCAAATCTAGAAATTGCTTCTTTCTTTTTATCAGCTGCAATGGTGGAAGAACGTTCTTACATGCTCACATTGATAATCAGAGTGGTTTACCTGATGCATTGATGGATCTCACACCTGCCCTAGCAGGGAGGCTGGGCTGGGGACTTGGACTCAAAATGTGGAATTGGAAGAGGGAACACTAGGAAGGAGGGAGAGGGAGGAAAACTAACCTGAGCACAGCGCACTGTGTAGAAGAAGTGAAGATCGGGGAACATTTGTTTTTGTTTCTGGGTGTTTATAACATCCTTGGTTCTGTGGTAAAGCCACAGAGCTCAGGCTCTCTAAATGCAACCACGGCACTTGGTTTTGTAGCAGAACACAGAGCCAAGTTTTGAGAATATCACATGTGAAAGCCTTGTTTTGCTGTGTGACATTTTTGCTTAAATAGACAACCTCAGTACCACACATGTCTTTGGTATTTACATCTAAAAGGAAAAAAAAATTCTGAGAACAGAAATTGTCTATTTAAACAGCAGCAGAGATACAGATTCTTTCCGCTGTCTGGAACTTCCTCTCCCTTGTCTTTTATAGGGCTGAAAGGGCAATAGAGAACATCCTCTCTGAAAATAATTGAATGGTCTGACAAGTGTGTGTCCCAGCCTTGGGAAAGCAGACAAAAAGGTCTAGTGGGGAAATTTTGATTTCAAACGTGGCCTAAGGACTCATCTCACCTGACTTAAGTACTTAGCATGGTCATGGAACTTTTCCCTGGATATCTCAAGAGTGCAATGGAAATTTTCTGCACATAGCAATGATTTTTCTGGCTTTGTCATGCATGAAATATTTTACCACACGGAGAGGGAATATATATATATTCTTTATGTGAGGGCTCACACTTTACAAATCAAGAACATGAAGAAGAAGCAGCAGATGACAGAGTGCTGCTCCCCTGGCAGGGCTGAGGAACACGGAGTCAAGTGAGGAAAGTCATGGAAGGACTTTGGAAATGTGACGTTTGGGGAAGCACTGGAGGAGATGGAGCAAAGACTCAGCGAGACGCATTGTTCCAGGATTCAGGACCACGGTCAGGGAATGGAATCCGCGGATAGAAAATAGGCAGAAGCTGGGCTTTGGAGATAGCGTTAATGCAATGGGGAAAACAGGGCAGAGAAAGCTGAACATCGAGGACGTAGGGGCACCAAAATAACAACACTCTGAAGGCAACAGGGAGCAAAGTCAGAAGCAGAGGCTTTCTAGAAGCAGATGAAGAGTGGATTTTTTTCTGCAATAAAAGGAAAAAGGACATAACATCTCACATCTGATGAGGTGGGAAAACAATTCCTCCAGCTGAAGAAGCAGGTACCGCAGGATCTCTGTAATATCTGCTTTTCATCAGTTGGATCACAATTTTGAAACACTTTTTAAACATTTTCTAAACCTTTTTTTATTTATTCTAGCTGTAATTGGAGCCCTCTGTTACTGAGGGCCACTGTAGCAGTAAGGTTTATAAAGGTATTTGCTCTCTAGTTGACCTTACAAGAATCACTTGTCTGTGTTTGACAACTTTAATGTATTCTGCATTGCATTTCAAATCCATGGGAGCCAGCACTAATATGCAAGTATAATGGCAAAGAAATTCCTCTCATTTAAATGACTGAGATCTGGTACCCATCTTGTGTGAATGAAATTCACTTGAATGAAATTCTTTCTTTTGAGTTTTAATCCTTTCCAGGTTTAACTTGCAAATCTGTTCAGTGTATCCCTGTATGATGAACAGCAAGATGGAAAGGTTGTAGGAGCACAGACCTGTTTTTACCTTGCGTTTGACCCTCACTTCAAGTTTCACCCATGCCTGCAGTTTCTAGGCACTGCTACTGTGCAGAGTAAAGGAGATAAATGTGATGCTTTTCACCAGAAAATCAGCATTTTTCTTCTCTTTAGCACTAACATGCAGTTTAATTTTTATTAAATGAATGATCATCCCATGCCTTAGTTTCCCCACCTGTGTATCAGAGGACTTTGCCCCCTCAAAGCATTTTGAGAACTATCAGTGAAACTGTTCTGTAAAACAAAGGATTTTTATTTTCTTTTTCCTCTAATTGTATTTATTCCTGGTAGTGCATTTTGCCAAACAACATCTAGGGCGGGATCTATTTACAAACCTGAACTTGCAGTCCTGGGACAAGTTGAAAAGACTGAGGCAAAAAAATTAAAAAAGCACTGTATGTGCTGAGGGCTGGTTGATTTTTGAGCAGTTTGACCCAGCCTCTCTTCCTTTCCTTTGCTTGTGTCTGTTTCCAGATCTCCTTGTTGATCCCTCTAAGGAATTAAAAACAAAACCTTGTGTGTCCCTACAATTAAAAACCCTGGCTTGGTAAAAGGTGGTGTTTCTACCTTAGCATATTTTTTGCAGGGAGAAATTACCTATATATATATGTATATATATATATATATATATAAATATTATGTTTAAACTTTGAGAGAGAGATGGAAAATAAGTACAGGAAACTGAGGAAAGAAGAGCTTAGTGATACAGTGAAGAATGCAATGCTATGCATTTATTCATTCAGTGGTGAATAAAATCACATCAAATAGCATAAAATGCAACTGCTCTGACACCCCTCGATTTTTTTCCAAAAAACCAGAAAGGTTTCTGCTAAACGAGACCTGCCAGCAGGAAATTTCACAACATGTTCCAGGCACAGTAATACAGAAAGTGTGATCTGGGGGAACTGACTCATCCCAGAACTGATCCCACTGATACATCTCTGGCTGAACATCTCGCGGTGCTGCTCCTGCACGCAGCACCAAACGCTTCCCGTGGGCTCTGGCACCTCCTCTGGCAGAGAAAATGCCCCGAGAAGGAGAAGGTGCAGCATTTACTGGCAAAATAACGAGAACAAAATCACCTGGGGCTTCAACATTTGTGAAGGTCCTTCCTGCATTAATGAGTTTAGTCATTAGCAACACACTGTTCCCTGGAGATGGTCAGCCCTGAGGAAAATTCCCAGCCCTGCTGAAGATGATCCATCAGCAGTTACAGAAGCAGCATATCTGAGAACCTGCCTTAGGCTGTGTCTGTTCATACCTCAGCCTGGACATCATCATCAGACACAGAAGGAAATATCACATTTATGGAGCATTGAGAATAGAAGATTTTTTTTCCCCACCTTGGAACAAAGTAGTTTAAATTTAAATACATTAATGCATCACCAGACCATTTTTCAATGCACACACTTGTCACAATAAATAAGCCAAATCTAAGCAGTGTCACCATTTATAAATGTGTCAAATTATGCTGAATTGGATTAGCTGTCTCCATTCACAGTTTATAGGCACTACTGATTGAGAGGCATGGCTGAAAAAATATTTCATATCTATGAAAGTACCCACAGCAAATTGGGATGGTACCTTTTAACTAATAGCATTGCCATCAATTTTACCTACAGGGGTACTGGCATTTCAGAATCTATTTTTATGTTTCCTAAAGTTACAAGCAAAATGGAAAAAGCAAATTCAAAGAGCTACTGAAGGCTGCTTTGATCTGCCCACTGCTCCAATGATGGTTGGAGGATACATATATTAGTCAGACAAAAAATATCCTCTAAAGCTCTGGATTTTCTGCAGTTGACAGTTTGTGGGCACAAAACCCAATTCCCTCATTTCCTTGGAATAATAAATTCCTTAAGCTCCTTAACATCTTTCCTTTGTTGAAAGGAGTCAGGATGTTGTGAACACCCTCTAACAGCCATCAAAAACCCCAAATCATATTTTCCCTCCCCAAAAGACAAAAAGAGTCCTTTACCTGGCTTGTTCCCCTTGATGAATCCGTATAAGAGCCACATCAAAAACCACTTGAGCTGCATGGGACTTGTACACATCTTCTCTCTGCACCTCTGAGGACGGTGAAGTTTCTCAGAAGGGATGAGCTGTTGCCAACCAAGCCAAAGAGCTGGTTACTGCCTGCTGAGGCTGTCTGGGAGCATCACCCACGTGTGCAGCGAGGACTTTGGTCAGCAAATCATCGTTTCGCTGGCTCCACGGGAAAGAACAAAGGCTGCTTTCTGTTCAGCTATTAGTCTTCTATCCAGGAAACCAAAGTCGATGCTCAGTGTGGCGGAGCATGCCCTCATGTGTAGGAAGTGGTTTGACACATCAGAGCTGATGGCTCCAGAGCTCTTTCACATTTCACTACAGCTGAGGTCATTTAGAAGGGGGAAGATTTTAATAGGTTTGTGTAGGTGCTCAGCCCCAAATCTGTGGCTGGACAGGTATTAGGAGGGACCATGGCCGGGGAATAGATGTCTGGTGTGTGACAAGGGATCTCAGGCACCATCTGTGGGCGCTACCCTCAAAGAAAAGGTTCCATGGCTTATCCTTTTGGCTTTCCAGAGGTTTTCTGTTAGTGATGATAAAGCCACCCTGCATTTGGTTTTGATGTATGTTTGCAGTTTCTCTGAATCACAGCTGAGCTTCTGAAGGATGGAGAGTTTGATTTAAAAACTGAACAAAAAAACCATGAGGGTGAGGCTGGCAGGTCTGGAAAGTGTTTCCCTTGTCCCTCAGTTGTCTGGGTGTGACATGCTTCAGTGACATTCTTCCAAATGCCAGTGGAAAACTGGAAATTATCAAGGAAGTATCAGACTTTATGTAGTTTTTCTTCAGCCATTTCCACAGAAATTACTTCCTGTTAGTAACTAGAGAATTAACTGGGATAGACTATGGAAAAAACAGATTTAAACCATCTGTGGTATTCTATGATGATTATTACACACTGGACATTTATTTCTCCTTTATAAATCCTCAATGAATTAAATCCTCTTAACAGGCAAGCTAAGGAACAGATGTGATACATTTTTAAATGCTGCTGTGGCTGCATCCATCAATCTGCTACCTTTCTCCTGATAAAGCTCCCTTTGCTCTTTTCATGAAAGATTTTCTGCAGCTTTGTGATGCAGGTGACAAATCCTCCTGCAGGGTTTGCCAGCTGCGAGGCTTTGGCCAGGAGATTACTTCCCAAATCCAAATGCAACAGGGCATGGAGAACAAGTCAGATTTCTGAAGCAACTGCTGTGGGTAAAATGCTCTGCTCACCCCGGGGCTGCTTCACACTCCACAGGTATTTACTGCCCTTGCTTTAGTATCAAATGATCTTCCGTATTTAGCAGTTTAATAGGAAAAGCTCATGCTAAAGCCCTCTGAAGGACTTAGAGAGTTTTGCTCCTGAAAAATCTTCCTGAAAGTCTTACACCCCAATTCTGCACTTTTATCCAAGATGCCTGGAGATATGCAACTACCTGAACCCTGCAGCCATGTGTGCTGGTAAAACATATTTATTACATTTCCCAGAAAGAAATCCAATCCTTTTTATCCTTTCCTTACTAAACATGGGTCTGTTCTTTTGAGGTGAAGGGATTTACTTGCCAACATCTGCTTTAATTTCTTGCTTGGTCAAACTGTTTAATTCCATATCTGTTTTAATGATGTAGACAGAGATGGGGGACATTTTCTGCAGTCCTCCAGCTCAATCCTTCATGTAGCCATGCGTTTCCAGGTAGCAAACCTCAGCACAGGTGGGTAACAGCCACTAAAATTTTATTTTAAAAGGTGAGTTTTTATGCAGGAATGAACATGGAAAGTACAGCCAGTTGTACTGGAAGAAATTGTGACTTCAGGTGGCTCATTGCTACAAACACAGGTTGCGTGAGAGAGACCTGTAACTGAACATTCACACCTTTTAAAGGTCAGAAAAAACAGTTATGGTTTGTGAGAGGAATTAGCCAGAACAGCTTTGGGAAATAGGTCAGATTGCTGAATGATTCCAGGAAAGAAACAGTGCTGATTCTGCAAGGAACTGACCCAAAACAGAGCGAGGTAGAGAAGGGAAGAGTCGGAACAGAGAGATCTAGCAAGGGGGAAAGGCATCCAGGCACAGATAAAAACAGGGGTTTATGAAAAAAACCATAACTAGGTATTGTAATTTAGATGATTAACATTAGATGTTAACAATAGAATTAGGTGTGGCAATAAATGAAGGGAAGTGCTATGAAAACTCAGTGGATATCTGGGAAGTGATGGAGGGAAATTTTAAAAAAAGGCATCTTGAGAATCAAGGAAGATGTAGGAGGAAAAGAAGGTGCTGGGATCTCTGTTGATCCTTGACTTTCCTCCACTCATCAGCAGAATTTTGCTGCTCGGTAAGTCCTCTGCTTCAGCAGAAATCTGGGAGGAAAAGAGCGTGTCATGCAGCTCAGACCAGCACCGATAAGATTATAAAGATTATTTTTATTCGATGTCACAAGACGATAACAAATACAGAAATGGAGTTGCCAGGGAGTAAACCACAAACCTAACTGCAGCCTTTTTAGGTCTGGGTTTAACAAGGTCCTTGTGAAACCCTGCAAATGCTTTTAAAACTTCTAGTGCACAAACTCATTTGGTTTGGAGGACAGGCCTTTCCCTAAACTGGTCTCTCAGCCAGTTTGAAGAAAGGACAACACTGTGATCTTCTTGCAGCCCTTCCCAGTTCAAAACAGTTGTAAACATCCATATAACTCACTGAAATAAGCAAGCTTCGTGTTTTATTCAGCTTTTCTGCTGTGGATCACTCTTACACAAATCCTCTATTCAGGGGAATAACATTTCATATGGACCTTCCCAGGGAGGGTGTGGGGGTGGCTCTAACAGCTAATTAAACTCTGTTAATCAGCATATTGCTCATGCATCCTTAAAATTATGGTAATGGTGGTTGTAAATTCACATTATGCACCCAAAAAGACCCTACCCCACCTCCACAGCAGCTCTGTTGCACAGCAGAGGTTTGGGGAAGCCCAAGTTTAACCATGTCCTAGAAATTATCACCAGAAAATTTCCATCCAATCTAACTATTTATTAAGGTCAAACTGGTTCTTTTTATTTCCCATAAAAGTGAGACAGAGCTGACACGAGGTATACAAATTTCACACCTCAAATGGAGCATCTTTGCAAGATCCACAAGGTTCAACTCAAGAGAGAGTTGTATGGTCAATACAATTGTCAGAGCTGCCCCTTGAGTCAGTGGAGAGTCAATAAGGGCATCTAGAGAGTGATTGACCTCCTCTTCTGGACATCTACAGCCACCAGATGAACCGCTCCTCACATCTTCTCTTCCTCCCTCCCTCCATCTGCAGACAACTCTTAAACCAGCACAACAGGTCCTTTAGGTAGCCCCAGCTGGATGAGACAAATCCATCCTGAAAACCCAGACTGAGTTTGAAAATAGAATTTAAGTCGATTGTTTAGTGACTGAGAACAGTCTTTCCTGTCAAACATCCTGGATATGGTTCATTATGGCTCATATTAACAATTCCTATCACTGATGCTGAGTTGTGAGATAAATATTTGAGGATCTTGAAAAACTCTTGGGTAGATTTAGTTTCCATGTAGTGAGTACTGCCACAATGTTCTTAAAACACCAATGCCTAGACTGGGCTCCTTAATACTTCCCCTTGCAGACACAGCTGAATAGTACAGATGACTTCCTTCCTATTCTAATTTGCAATCATCATTCCTGTGGACTGAGAAAAAAAAATTTGAGGAACTGGTAAATGAAGTGTATTATTGCATGAACCTATTTGTTCATTCTCTTCTTTTTATTACCAGGAAGTTATAGTGAATAAAGTATATTTAATCCTGTAGTGTTCACAAGTCTTAAGACAGCCTCTGCAGTGAGCTCCTTACTCAAGATACCATCTCTTTGCTTGATTTCAGTAAGAATTTTCATATTACCTGTGAAGTTATGGAAGTATAACCTAGAAGAATTATGAAGTGAGTACAAAATTTATTGGAAAATCCCTGAAAAGAAAGTGCCCTTAAAATAGTTCAAAACTGTGTCAAATCGAACGCATATTGAGAGGCACTGATTAACTATCAGAAGAGAAGGATGCACTGAAAAGAATGGTGCCCAGGTGAGTGTTTGGTTATTCAGTAAAGAATGGTGCCCAGGTGAGTGTTTGGTTATTCAATAAAGAATGGTGCCCAGGTGAGTGTTTGGTTATTCAGTAAAGAATGGTGTCCAGGTGAGTGTTTGGTTATTCAGTAAAGAATGGTGCCCAGGCGAGTCTTTGGTTATTCAGTATTTTCAGCAGTTGCCTGGATGATGAAAACCAATTGGCAATGTCACACATGAAAAACTTAAATCTAACTGAACTGTACAGCACATGCAAAGAAATCCCTTGTTTCGTGCTGAGACAGTGAAGCCATGGATAGGAGGCTGCCCCTTCTTCTGGACACTGCACACTGAGGAAGAACATGGAGCAGCAGAAGACAGTTCTGAGGAAGGCAATGGGAATGACAAAAGGTCTAGAAAAACTTTTCTAAAAGAAAAGACTGAATAACTTGAAGCTGTGGGAGGAATGATGACGGAGAAGGGGACAAGATAAGAGCCTTAGCAGTGGTAGTGTTGGAGCTGATCTAGGCACAGACTAGATGAGCCCTCAAGTCTCCTTCCAGCACTAGAGTCTAGGGACTATCTTAAATTGGGCACATCCCCTTTATCAGAGGCATCTAAAATCAGGAGAGACGAATGTGAGCATGTTTTAATGCTCAGTTTGGCACATCACACTATTCCCATCCCGCCTTTGGCCCTTAAATTGCCAAGTGCACTTCCCACGGTTGAAGATCACCATTAGAAATCTTTCTGCTGCATGTCCAAAGGCACCTTTCTACATCTCCTTTACCTTCATGGGCTGGGTAGATCCTTCTGTTTTGGAAGGCACAGCTCAGTGCCTTCCTTTAGCTCAGTGAAAGCACAGTTAATCTTGGCTGTATGAATTTTGTTGAGTCAGCTCTGAATTTACCACCTCATAGGAAGCTGATGTAGATGTTCCAAGAACTGGGGTGAAATTCTCTGCCACAGAAATTAAAAGCAAACAGTTGCATTTCAGTTCTCAGACCTTAATCTAGTGCCTTACCCTGGGAGTGAAAAAAGACTTCTGAACTGGATGGATTTTGAGGATTCCTTATACAAATACAAAAAAGAAGAACTTCTAAATGCAAATAGTAGTGGCAAATATTTAGAGAAGTTCTTCAGCTTGAGTAACTTGGAAATTTCTAGATCTAACCACTAACCAAGAAAAGCTGGTATTCAAGTGTGAAAATTGGTGTGGAACTCAGGAAGCAGTACAAGGTGAGAAAAGGAAAAGCTGAGTAGAAAGCTCAGGATGCATTTTGCTTCAGCCAGGCTAAAGAAACAGAAAATAATAGGAGTTTTTCCTTCTTGAGCAGAAATTATTAAAGCTGACCCTTTTATTCAGTGCAGAATAAGAGTTCATGCCTTGTTTCTTTGCTTCTAATGAGGCTCAGGACTCTGTCCAACATCTTTTTGATGAGTCCCAAATCCTCTTCTTACAGAATCAAGTGCAATCCTTCCAATTATTGTCAGAGTAACTCAGGCTGAGCTTTGTTACAAAAGTCACACCTGATGATTTGGGACAGAATTTTGAAATCATTATTTCCTGGGGTTGCTCTAGGATTTTCTCTGTAGGGCATTTTTCTAATGGACATTCATTGGTTCTCAAATACTGCAGTGACACTGCTCTTGAAGCGATTGTGGATGAGGCAAACTAAAATGGGACAATGAAGCATTAATGAGGGAGAAGCGATGTTCAGCAGAGCCAGACATTTGAAGACAGAAAATTTTGGGTGAGATATTAAATAAATAGCTCACTGGTGAATACACTTTCCATTGGGTCAGATCCCCATGGTCCATTGCAGTTAACCATGCATTTTCATTGACTGAGCACTCAATCAATGTACTCCACTTTGTACAGTGAAGGATGAGGTTGGGATGGAGATCCTGGGATTAGAAAATCATAGAATTATAGAGTCACAGAATGGTTTGGGTTGGAAAGGACTTTAAAGATCATCCAGTTTCAGCCCCTCTGTCATGGGTAAGGACATCTTCCACTAGACCAGGTTACTCCAACCTGGCTTTGAACACTTCCAGGGATGGGGAGTCAACAGACTCTCTGGGAAACATGTTCTGGGGGCTCACCATCCCCACAGTAAAGAAATTCTTCTTAATATCTAACCCAACTCTACCCTCCTTTGGCTTAAGGACATTTCCCCTTGTCCTATCGCTCCATGCCCTTGTGAACAGTCCCTCCCCAGCCTTCTTGTGAGCCTCCTTTAGAAACTGGAGTGCTGCTCTAAGGTCTCCCAACCATGAGTTGTTGATGATGTTTGAGGTACAAAGCTCTGAGTAACTCAACACGCCTACGGAGGATTTCAGAGCACTCCATATCTTTCTCCTGAGAGAGCTTGACTGCTGAGACAAGATGAGAAAAGAATTTTGGATCAACAAGGTGGTTTCACCTTTCTCAGTTAATATGAGACATTGGTGTTGACAGAGACTTTTGAGTTAGTCACCTGTCTGCTGCCATGGTGAAAGGAGAAGCAGCCCAGATGACCTATTTTTGATGTCTGCATTGGGGTGAAATGAGCTCCACAGTGAAGTGGCTGTTTCTCTGCACTGGCTACGAACACACAAATGCTGCAGATGTCACCTCTGGTTTGAGGATACCCACCAAACCTCCCCCATGGCATTCAACTGCAGCAACCTAACTCTGTCTGCTATAATGAGCCCCAAACATTGCCCTGCGTTGCCTTGGTGTCCATAACAGTCTCCCAGTGCTTGGAGATCTTGGCAAACACAACCTCCCTACCTCCAGGTTTAATCTCTTCAATCAGATGAGGTAGAAATTTGTCAAATGTCCTGGATCCAGACCCTGTCACAAACCCCACCATCTCCCTGGTTCTTGTGCACAGAATGCTGGAGCACAGTGGGTGTGGGGCTGAATTCTGGACAACTTTGCTCTTGAAGGGTAATGCAATTAAAGGTGAAAGCAATGGACTGCAGCTGGAAAATCTGTAGTATGGAAAGGTTCAAGATATCCACACCAGTCCTAACACTTGTTCTGCTCAGGGCCTCTGATGGTCAGTGCCTCTCTAGTGCTTGGGAGGAGAAAGAAAGAGGAAGGTGACCTAGACAGGATCAAGCTGAATGTAAAACATGCTGATGAAATGCAGAAGTTATTTCCATAAAGCAGTTCATATTTCATGCCCTGTAGCTGTTCTTCCAAGAAAACAGCAGCTATTTATCAGGCTGTTCAGCACAAGTTCATTTACCCTGAGGAAGTTCTCCTCTGACCCTAAGGAATTAAACTGTCCACCCTTTACAGCCAGTCCTTATTTCGTCACCTGCATCCATTCAGCTGAGGGAGCTGCCTGGTGATTGGCTTTGGAGGTTTCAGAGGAATCATTCAAGTGGGGCAAATGGCCTCAAACTTTCTCCCAGAGATCAGGACAAAGCTCATTGTAACTTGAGAGCAGTCAGTGCTGAAAAAGGGTCCTCACCCCAAAATGCTGAGTTCAGACAGTGAGTGCAATTGTCTTTGAATCTGATTGTATTTACAAACTGCATAAGATGTGAAACTTTGCTGGAGATCACCTTCATCCCACAGAATCCCATCATGTGTGGGATGATCTTGTACTTTGAAAGGGCATGGTGACACTGCAGGTAGGAAATCAGATAAAAAAACAACATGTGGGATCTTTTATATCTCTTCTGTTCATACACGCTCCCTCTTCTCTACTGATACCTCTGATTACCACAGTGCAGCCCTTCTGAAATCCTGTCTGTTTTGATCACTGCATGTTGATAACCAAGGACAGCCCTATAGGACTCTGAAGAAAGCATTAAACAATCTTATAAGTTTAGGCTCTTTTCTAAGGTGAATTGTTCCTACGCCTAAATTTCTTTCTTTCTAACTCCCAGAAATCAACTTTTCCTCATGTTTGACTTGCAACTACATCTTACTTTTAATATAGGGAATTATTAAATAAGTCTCTGAAAGAGAGAATATTTTGGGTAGAGGGATTCACATGGCCTCACATCACACAGAGGCTGATGTCACTTGTTTTGAAGGAACAAAGAGAGGACAATTTCCAAGGCTGATTTACTTCCTATCAGCCAGACTGCCCCTCGCTCAGAACCCCTCATGAACCACCTTCATTATATCTGTCACCTGCGTGATACAAAGAGTAGCACTCAAAAAACATCTCATTAGTCGTTTTCATGGTGAGTAAATGGAAAACCTGAAATATGTGATGTGACTAATAAAAATCAGACACTGAGCCTCCTCAGTTCGGAGTGTTTTTGTCAGGTCATTTAGAAGTGGAAAGTACTCCAGATGCTGTGCCAGATATGTGCAGTTCAGATGCTATAAAAGAACAGATAAAAGATAATTTGAAAAAAATAAATTATAATAGAATGATAGTATCTACCTGTTTGTCTGTTCAGTATTTAAAGAGTATCCACCAAGATTATTATATCTGTATCATCTCTTTTTAGTGGGATCAAGAAAATTCAAAATGAAATATTTGCACAAAGACATTAAATGCACCCACTTTA
The DNA here is from genome assembly GCA_036785705.1 of Acanthornis magna. Taxonomy (NCBI): domain Eukaryota; kingdom Metazoa; phylum Chordata; class Aves; order Passeriformes; family Acanthizidae; genus Acanthornis; species Acanthornis magna. The sequence continues at coordinate 823,514 of JAWUZG010000001.1, forward strand.
ATGCAACTGGGTTTGCATCCTGGGTGCTGTGGCATCCCAAATGTCCACGCACAGCCAAACCTCAGCTTCTCCTGCTCCCCAAAAAGTGACATTGTCTGAGCAGAGCTGCTGGCACTGACTGATTGTCACAAGCGTCGCCGTGAGCTCCCCATGGTGGCACAGCCTGGCTCTGCCCTTGGAATGCTCCATCCCGGCACCATCCAGCTCCAGTGTGGAGCTTTGAAATGAGAAATCAGAACCGACAAATGTAAATGGAAAACAGAAGGGATAAGAGAGGCAGAGCTTCATGAGAAGGACTTGCTGCCAAAGGCAACAAGTATCAGAAGGAGGAGCCCAGAGGAGACGGCTAAGAGAACCTCGTCCTAATTTTGGCTCCTCCACTAACTCCAAATGTGGATTGGGAAGTCACTTCCTTGCCTTTCCCCTTGCCCAACACCTGTAAATTCTTGCTTACAGTAAATTATCGATAAAAACTGCAGAGAAGTCTCTATGTTCTCCTGCTTGATGCCATGTGCAGTCTTTGAGCTAAAAAAGGACTTTGTATTAGAAACACAGAATCATTTGGATTTGCCGGGTCCTAAAGATCATCTTGTTCAACCCCAAGCCATTGGCAGAGACACCTTCCACTACACCAAGCTGCTCCAAGTCCTGTCCAACTTGGCCTGGAACACTTCCAGTGATGGGGCAGCCACAGCTTCTCTGGGCAACCTGTGCCCAGAGAGAGAGCTCACTGCTCTCACAGTACAGAATTTCTTCCTAATATCCAATCTAACCCTGCTCTCTGTCACTTTAAAGCCATTCCCCCTTGTCATGTCACTCCATGTCCTTGTCCAAAGTTTCTCTCCAGCTCTCTTGGAGACTGCTTAGGTACTGGAAGGTATCCTAAACTCTCCCCACATCCTTCTCCAGGCTGAAGGATCATTAAAAACATCTCCTCCTAATTCTGAATTCAGAAAACAACAGAGCAGAAGCTTAGTCAAAATGTTTCTACCTTACATTTAAAAAGAAAGAGAGAAAAGCTTCATTTGTTTTTGCTTCAGGAAGCTCTCTGCACCAACGGAGAAGAAAGTCCCTTTCTAAAATAACAAGAAATTCATTAGCACTTCTTGTACTTTTTTAAGGTCACCATTACAGATATTTTTGATAACACATCCTTTTACGCACATGTGGTCTGGTCTGATGGTGGAGATAACACTGTTTACCTGAAGAGTAGGTTTGGGGTGGGTTTTTTTAATGTCTTCCTTGTTTTTCAGGAACAGGAGGATGGATAATGCTCACACCTGGCCATTGCCCATTTATGGTCAAGGTACTGGAATGAGCGTAAAAGGAAAAACAAGGCACATGGTGAAAATAGTCAGGCTGAAAAAGGTGAAAGCTCAGTGTTTAATTTTCATCATTTGCCTTCCATGATACAGTGATCTGATCCATGGTGGGATCAGATCATTAAGGACCTTAGGAGACTCTATTTCTGCTCATTTTTTTTTAAGAAACAAGAGTTGACAGGATGGGCTACATTACCCATCAGTGTAGCTTAGCATCAGGCCCTTTTCAATAATCAGGGTAAAGTCTCTGGAGGAAGAGGTAAGAAATCCTACCTAGACAAATACAGAATAATCAGCATTTGTTCTTAATCTTGGTTTAACTTCCAGTGATTAGGTTGTTTTATAACGCATTTTTCTCTCTTGCATGAACCATATTCTGAATAAACACACGTTTCTTGCTCCAGCAGCATCTTGTGAATTGTAGAATTACCAAAAACTTCAAGGCTCACAATTATTTCATTTTTTATAAAATGAAAACTTTAAATAAAAATAAGTCCTGGGATATAAAGTGGAATATGGAAAGTGTCCCAGTAAATTAGGAAAGTGCTGTTCCATGGATTGTGTTCTAGAGATGGTTCACCAACTGGCTCCAGCCCATCCTTGAAAACATTGGGCACCTCAGTTTTAGAAAGCTAAGACTGGATGAGATTAATTACATTATAATTGTATAAGACAACATCCCTGAGTCCATATATCCAATATACATGGCCCTCTCGTGAGATGGAAAGTGTAACGTCTAAACAGCTGGAAAATGCTGCCTGGGGCTTGAGGAAGTTCTGAAGCTAAACCAGTCACATCCCTTAGACCAGACTGGTCAGGGATGAGGATGCTCTGGTGTTCTGTCTCTGCTTGCATCACACATCTCTGTGGCAGAGAGAAACTCGAAGGGTTGATGTGTAAGTCCTCTAGGACTACCCTAAACCAGCATTCCTTCATCCCACAGATTCTGAACATCTGCCTTAGCTCCAAAAATTCACCTGGAATATCAACGCCATTGGACATAGTTCAGGGCCCAGGATGCTGCACATGACCCACGTGGGAAGACATCCATTAAAAAAGACAGACAAGACCATCTCCCAGCACAGAAGTCTGAATGTGTGGAAAACGAGCTGAATTTCTGTTTAAAAGCTGGCAATCCCTAATGGAGGAGAACTCCTTTTGACAGTTTTCCCAGAGGTCAGAGTGCTTGGAGAATAATCCAGAGCAAGTCTAGATGCTAAATCTTCTCCTTTATCTCTCTGGAGAAGTACAGCAAGTAACGAAGCCATAGAAATAATCACAGACTCATTAAATAATTCAGATTGGAAACATAAAGCTGGTTATGAGATCTCACCTGGATTTACTCTGTTGGAGCTTGCAAACCTCCAAGGATGGAGACTGCACAACCTCTCTGGGCAACCTGTAACTATCCATTAATGTTTTAGAGCCCATCAAGGTACTTGTAACACCAAATATTTCTGTTTATGCCAAGAATGTCATGATAGCCATCACGACAGGACATCAGAGAATTCTCTTGGAACTTCAGGTTTTTGGACTCAGCTGTTTTGGACTGAAAACAGTCGTTCATGAGAACTTGATACAAATCTTGAGCAAGCAGACGGGTAACCTCACCTCTCTCTGAATCATCAGAGCAGAGGCATTTCCAGAGCGATGTTGCTCCGCTCAGTAACAACCCACAGTTCTTAGAATTTAATCTCATATCCAGAACTTTATTTCAGCCCAAAAAGTGTACCTGTAAATATGGACAGAGCTTTCGTTAAGATGTCTGTAAAGCTGATTTTCTCCTTCTCTTCCAAGCCCTCCCTCACTGTTTGCCTTGGCCTCCAGTATCACTCTCAAAGTTACAAGCTTTAAAACTGATGACCAATGCAATGGAGGTTTAACACCCCCCATCCCCCTAATTTTCATAAAATCACAGAATCATAGAATATTTTAATATGGAAGGGACACACAGGGATCATCGAGTCTAACTCCCAGCAAAGGTTCTTGGCCCAGATCTTTGTAGGTCCCTTTCAACTCAGGATCTTCTAGGATTCTGAAATTACAATCCTCCTGAAATCCCTCCAATTTTGCAGGCAGTGGGATTTTCAGCACGTAAGAAACCTGCATTTTTGGCACAGAGATCCACTTTATGGCTAACACAGGGGAGTTCTGAATAATTTCTTATCCAAATCCTTCCTCTAGCAGTGCAGCACAACCCTTTTTCCCCCTCTGTGATGGCAGACATTCCATCTGTACCAAGTCTAGTCATGTGTAATATTTTCACTGTTATGTTTTTGACATTTTCTCACTTCTTCAAACAAGCTTGAGACAGTGGTGGTAGGACAAAATGGTCATTTCCTCATTTCAAGTATGTTCTTTTTCCCATGGCTGGCCAAACAAAAACACTCCCTGTGCAGTGTCAGAAGCAATGGAGTTTTCTTTAGTTGTCATCAAAAATATTGAAGTGTGTGTGTTGGAAACTTCATCTGTGATGAAATGTTTCTGTTCTGAGACATTTCTTACTCATTTTAGTTATGGAACTCAGCCAAAGTACAAAACTAGGTGAAAATGTGAAGCAAGTAAAAAGTAGGTGAAAAACCCCCAGAATTTTCTGGGGGTTTGGGTTATTCTATATATGGCAAAAAGGCATTCTTTCCTTCACTGCTTTCACAGTCACATCTTCAGCTGTTCTCTTAGCAGAAAAAAGAATATTTCAAATGCCTTTCTAACTGTTTTCAATTCTTTCAGGTTGCTACTCCTTGAAGTTTGGTTTGTTTTATTTTCAAGCCAGCAAACCTAAGCCAATCTTCCCAAGCCAGGATAAGTTTTCCCCTGGCACTTTCCTCTTCATATTTCATTTTGCCACGTGGGCAATACTGAAGATCATTGGGAAAACAACAGTGATAAGCAAGCAAGTATTTTCTGGGGAAAGAAAATAAAGAAAATCAAATCCAGAAAGATTTGAGGGTGCTGCTAGAGCTACCACAAAAGTGGTGTGTAGAAAGGTTGGTTCTCTGCTTGGGATCTCCACCATTGGCTGGAAATCATTATTTAATGGCATTTAACCACTTTTTCATCAGGTTGACATTGCTCTGATCAGCCCTGGTGTTTTGTTTTTGTGCCACGTGGCAGTCCCCACCATTTCCCACCTGTGTGCGTGGGAGCTGCTCCATCCTCCTGATCCTCAGAGCTTTTGAAGGCTGGTTTCCCACAACCACGACTGTCACCCCAAAAAACTCCAGTTAGGTTGCCATGCACTGCCCTCTAATGCCATTTTGGCAGATTAGCAACCCTCACCCTCAGAGATCTGTACTGTAGTACAAATTATCCACATCCACCAAATCTGCTATCAATATTTTAGGGAAATGAGACATAAATGAGGCATTTATAGGCTGTTTTTTTCCCCCAGCACTGCTTTATTTTACACATTCTTACAGATCACCATCAGGGAGAAAAATGAGAACTCCCTATTTACCTTTTCCAGACCATTTTGGGTGCTTGATGCTTTCATGGTCCCCTTCAGATGCCTCTTTTCACCCAATACATTTGAATTCTTTAAGTTCTTGTATTGCACTGTTGCTTCTTGGAGAGGATGAGATGCCCAGGAGTGCAGGTGGCCACTCAAAGGTGCATGTGCATGTTGGATTTATGAAAATATTTCCTCCTTTTTCAAGATTTTAATGCTTCCCAGCAGCCTGTTTGCTTTCCTGCTTCCTTCATAGCACTAAGTAGGCATTTCTGGAAAATTATCCCCAATGAATGCAGCATCTCTTTCCTTAATGGAAGCAGCTGATTTAGAGCAGCCGCTGTGTGTGTTTTGTCAGTGCTATTTTCTCTTGTGTGCATTGCTTTGCATTCATTAACACTGGATCCCATCTGCCATCTCATCACCCAGCCAGTGCCATGCCATCCTTCTGCAACTTCTTGCTTTCAGCTTTTGGCTGATTACTCTGAATAAATCGGGATTTGCAGCAAATTTCATCACCTTGGCTCTTCACCTTTTCCAGGTGGCCTGTCGGTACAATGTGGGGTCCCAATCAAAGGAGGTGGCTCTTCTTACAGTGGGAAAATCAGTTTATTCACAGCTTTTTGGTCCTGCATGTAGTTAATCCCATCTCCATAATCTCCCTCAGCTACTCTCTGAAGCGTTCAGGAGACGCAGCTGCAGCAAACTCATCTCGAAATGATGAGAAAATTGTAAAGTTGGGAGAAAAGAGCTGCAAGAAAAGGTACAGATAGAGCCACATGAGATAAGAAAGACATGGAAATCATTAATGGGATTCAAGAGGAAAAGCACCAACAGGGAAAAGTTTGAAATCTGAACGGAAAAAAATAAAAAGAGCTGGAAGATCAGACTGCAACAACTTTGAGAGCCTGTTGGACGCACGGAGCAGGCCAGTGTTCCCCGACCTTTGCAGATGTAGCTGAAACGGAGATTTCAGCCACAATTATCCATCTTCAAGATGTGTAGTGTTGGGGATGTCCTCACCAATTTCTCCTCTATTTCCAGTCTGTCTGAGACCTCCAGACCTTGCAGCAGGGTGAGGTTTCCCTATCTGCCTGCAGCCTCCCCGAATTTAACGAGAAGGATTTTGCTGTCTCCTTTGCTCCTAAATGGGTGTGTACAAATACACTGGGGCTATTATTAAAAACAAGGATGGATCAGTTTTGATCCATGCCTAATGCACTTTCCAGACTTAACCAAGCTGCTTCTCTGCGAGTTATCTGATTCATGGCTTTAATAGCTAGTTATTTACAGGTCTGATAATTTAGCCTTTACCCTCCCTATTATGATTTTTTCTTAGAAGGAACTGAAATCTCCTGTTGCTATCATGTTTTCCACCTTTTCAGACTCTAATCTCCTTTTAGTTTCTCCCAGCGACTGTCATGCTGTGATATAGCTCTGTGACATTTCAATCCACAGTGATTTCTTTCATTACCTTTTGATGCAACTAATTATTTGATTCCTTCTTTTAACATAGGATACCAGTTCTTTTCTCAGTGGGATTCTGACACCATAAAATTAGGGCCTTGGTGAATTTTTTTCTTCCACAAGGTTACAGATATGTGAATGATATCAATCCTTCCTTTTAAAAATGCAGGCATTGCTAAGGCAAGCAACCACAGGAAGATATTTGAGAGATCTTTCACTGTTATTATGAAAATAGATATATCTGTAAACATGTTTAGAAAGATTGGGTTGCTAGAAAGCAGCGTAAGTAGGAGGGGAAGTAGCAACTTTATTTTATTTATTTTTTCAGCTAACCATGAGGAAATAAACTGCACAGTAGCACAGTCGGAAGCCGTGCTGGAGATAAAGACTTTCTGATTAATACAGAGATAGTGCTTGTAATATTTTGAGGTTGAGGTGCCAGATCTATCTGCTTCAGGGCTGGAGGTTGTGCTTAGCTTTGCAGACAGTCTTGCATGTTTATTTGCTTCATCACGTGGTGCAAGTGGCCATAATTCTTAGAAAACTCAGCTCATCTCTTTCACATGCTTGGTATGAGCTGGAGATACACTGCCTCAGTGTAAGTAAAAAAGAAAATCCATTTTTGCCACTGTCAAAAAGAAGATATTGAATAACTAGTGCAAGATATTGGTGTGGGAAATTGGTATGGTTGGGTAAAATCCAGGCTCAGACAGACATGGAATTTTTGAGGTTTGCTTTAGAAAAGAAAAATTATTTCTGCAGACCGAACCAGTCCACTTTAGGCCCAAATAAAAAAGAGTCTCATATCATTGTCTCAGTTTTTTCCCCTAAAATCTCAGGTGCCCTTGGTAAGTGGAAATGCTGAATGCCCACAGACACAGGTTACTCATTCAATATGCTACCATAGAGTTCTTAAGGAGACAGAATATAGAAAATTGTGATAGAACATGGAAGGAAAATAGCGTTGGGCATAAATAAAGTCCTGCCCTCGGCTCCTGCCGCTGGTCACCACAGAGATCAGTGCCTGCCCCTCCTGCCCTCGGGACGATGCTGAAAACGCCAAGGAGGTTCCCCCTCAGCCTCCTCTCCTCCTGCTGAACAACCCAAGTGCCCCCAGCCGCTCCTCAGGGCTTCCCCTCCAGACCCTTCCCCATCCCCATGGCCTCCTTTGGACACTTTCAGTGATTCAGTAATTCTGTGGTTCCACCAAAGCTCAGAGCGCAGATTACCCCCGACGTGCGCCGTGAGAACCGAAACGAACTTGGGCTTCTTATTCTTTGGGTAGGCAGCTTTTTTGCGACTGGGAGGGCAGCTGAGGTGGAGCCAGCATTCCGACCGCCTCCCTCCCTTTGGGGACCCCTCTCCCGGCGCTGTGCCGCCCCCGAGCCCCGCACTGCCCTCACGGGAGCTGCTCTGAGGGGCGACAATGGCGGCGGTGCCGCTGCCCCCTCCCTCCACCGGGCGGCGCTGGCGCTGGCGCTGGCGCAGTGCGCAGTGCGCAGGCGCGGCGCTTCCCGGCGTGCTCAGCGCCAGCTCATGGCGGCGGTGGCGCCGGGACGGGTGAGTGGTGCCTCTGGGCCCGGGCCCGGCCCCGGCTGGGGGGGAGGCGGCTGAGGGCTCCGCGGGGTGTGGAGAGGCACGGCAGGGCAAGGCAAGGCAAGGCAGGGCGGGTGTCCCATGCTCAGAGGCTCCTCGGAGGGGTCTTGTCCTGTGGGGGGGGGGGGGGATGGGGGGTGGTTCAGGGCCTGCTTCGCCCCCTCGGTCTCCAGAGAGATGGATGTCGCAGCCCACCCTTCCTTTTATCGTGGGGACAGCCCCTGTGCCTCGCTCCCTTGTCCCTTCCCCGCGGGGACAGCGCCGTTCCTGCATTCATCCATACATCCATACATTGTCCAGAGAAGGGCAGTGAGCTGGGGAAGAGGCTGGAGCACAGGTCTGATGAGGAGTGGCTGGGGGGGCTCAGCCTGGAGAAGAGGAGGCTCAGGGGAGACCTTCTGGCTCTCCACAGCTACCTGACAGGAGGGTACAGACGGGTGGGGATCGGGCTCTGCTCGCACGTAACAAGCAACAGGATAATAAGAAATGGCATCAAGCTGAGCCAGGGGAGGTTCAGGCTGGATATCAGGAAGAATTTCTTAACATCAAGCATTGGAATGGGCTGCCCCGGGAGGAGATGCAGTCCCCATCCCTGGAGCTGTCCAAAGAAAGACTGGATGTGGCACTCAGTGCCGTGGTCTGCTTGACAAGGTGGTCATTGGCTGGACTTGATGATCTCAGAGGTCTTTTCCAGCTTGATTGATTCAGTGATTTCTGCCCAGTGCATCCTGTCTCCCCCAGGATAGCAGCACTCCTGCTGCCTAAATCCCCCTCCCCTGTGGCAGCTGGGATTTCCTACAATGCCTTCTCCTCATCCTGTGCCTCTGCACCTTTATAACCCCCCTGTGTTTCATCCCCCTGTGCCCAGATGTTTAATAATTTCCAAAACGTCCTGCTTTTTCGAGCAGTAAACTCCATTTTGTTGACCCTAATTGTTCATATTCCACTGCGGGATTAAATTAATTCTTGAACAGTTTTCATTACCTTTCAAACTGTTACTTTTATACAGTTTTGCTCTAGTTATGTGTATTTGCACTAACCAGAAAGAGGTCAATTTTCTCTGGCTTTAGGAAAAGTAAAATAAAATATGGTGTATGCATATATACAAACTATTAGTAAATAACCTGGAAATAGGTTTGGTGTGTCATCTGGAGGGTTTTGTTTCTTTTGTCTTTCAGTTTTAAATTGAAGAGAAAATGTCACTTTACGATGACTTGGGAGTTGAGACCAGCGATTCCAAAACAGAAGGCTGGTCCAAGAATTTCAAACTGTTGCAGTCTCAGCTGCAGGTGAAGAAAGCAGCTCTCACACAAGCAAAGGTACAGTCCTTTTGTGGTTTTGCTTTCTGTTCTTCAGACTTCTTTTGTGTTCAGTGCATTGTGTTTGTGACCTCAGAATACCAATTTGGGGTAATTTTCCTGGGATTTTTCTAGTTTAGGTGAAAGGGAGGAATGCGAGCTAATTCCTTGATTTTAAACTGATAGAGCCATTTCCTTTTTTATTGCAGCTTCTTTTTATTTCACCCTTTTTCCTTGAGCAGTGTTGATATTTTGGTTCAGGCAGGACGCATGTGCTCTTTGGGGTGTGTAGGTTCTGCAGTGAGATTACTAAATTAAAAAAGAAGCAGTAGCACTGATGCCAAATACTTAAGTAGGCACAGCATTTTTTCACTGGAATTACTCCTGATTTATGCTGCTGAAATTGGGGGCAGGATTTAGTTGATAATTGGCACAAACTGCATGAATGAAACTTACTAACTTCTATATTACTTATATTCTTTGTCCATGAAACTGATGTGTGGTGTATCCATAGTCTAATAGAATAATAGGATAGGATTAGAAAACTCAAGAGTTCACAATAGATTAGAATATTTTATCTGATGATAAATGGGATAGATCTTTGGAATAAATCTGAACTTCTTAAAAACTAACTCAGTTCAAACTTGTCTGAAGAGAGTATATGAATTTTTAATGCATCCTTCTGGTCCCAGTCAAAACCTAGGACCATTCACCTACCACTGCAAAGTATATTGAGCAAGCTGATTTTTAGAAAACTGTCTTATCTTTAGACATTTTGTGTTTTGGTGATTTTTGCAGAGTCAGAGAACAAAACAAACCACAGTCCTTGCTCCAGTGATTGACCTGAAACGAGGCAGCTCCTCTGATGAGAGACAGATCGTGGACACACCCCCTCATGTAGCAGCTGGGCTAAAGGTAAGAGCAGGGCAGCTACAAGGTCCAGCTGTTAAAAAACATTTTGGAAATTGAATGTTTCCTGGTAGTTAAAAAAGTGATTATTTTCTGAGAATGTTTTCCTCAGCTGAGAGATCTTTAATGAGTGAACATTTCAACTTCATACAGATTTCCATGTGATACAGCGTGAAATTACCATGGTTAATGTGCAGTTACAAAACATTGTTCTTAGAATATTTCTCCTGGACAGCTTCAAACTATTTGGCAAGGCAGCATTTTGAGCAGCTAAATAATGACCATAATTGTGATTGCACCAATGTTGGAACTGGACCTGTATAACAATCAGCTGAAAAATAAAAGCCACCTAACCTTGTAAAAAGATTTCTCATGGTAAGGAATCAAGAGAAACTTTCTCCCTGAAGCTTTTTCAAAGAAAAAGTTCTGAAATAGTTGTTTCAGATTAGAGAAGAACAGTCTGTGTGCCTCTGTTGGTATTATATTAATAGCAGCTGATAAAACGCCTGATGGGATTGTGTGGGAGAGCCCTGGCAGATGGTTGCAGCAGCAAGATGCCATCAGGCTTCTAATAGTGAATTAATGGGGTTTGAAAATTCTTGTCCGTGCTGATTTGGTGCTGCTTTGCATTTGGCAAGGGGAGGAGGGGGTGGTTCTTTCTTCATGGGAAAATTTGATGTAATGAGAGACTGGATGAAATGTTAGTTTTGAGTGAAGCCAAGATATCTTCTAGCACCAGTGGGATTAGAATATTACCAGACATTACAGAAGTCAGGAACTGGAAACGTTAAATTTTTGCTTTCAAACTGATGTTTCTTTCAGATCTCAGCTGAAAAAGCTCCTTTTTCATTTTTTTTTCCAGGATCCCGTCCCTAGTGGTTTTTCTGCAGGAGATGTGTTGATTCCCCTGGCAGATGAGTATGATCCCATGTTCCCAAATGACTACGAAAAGGTGGTGAAACGTCAGAGAGAGGAACGACAGCGGCAGCGGGAGCTGGAGAGGCAAAAGGAGATTGAAGAAAGAGAAAAGTAAGTCTTTTGTTTAAACTCTTGACATATTGACTCTTATTTAAAGAATAGACGTGTCAACTTGTTTAATTTTATCTCTCTACTTTCAGGGAAATTCTTAGAGGTTTTGTGAATACTGTGTGCTTGTAGGAACAAGCAAAGTTTTAAGTAATATGTTTTAAAGCTCTTGGTAAAATCACTTAACAGTGCAAAAATGGTAAGAATTATCAGGTTTGCAGCCTTTTTGGCTGAAAGACCCCTGTCAAAATTATTCTAAATTTACTGTTTCTACAGTAGCAGCAATATTTGGGTACTTCATGCATCATTATTAGACTTTGACCTTGCAGGTATTTTAGAGTATTTGATGTCAGTGTCACCTGACTACAGGAAAACCTTTTCAACACTCAGTGATGAACCATCATTTCTGCTTGTAAAAACTACAAACTGATCCATGAATGCATTCAGTTTTAAATGTAGCTAGCACAGTCTTTGAGAGGCATTTTCTTTTTTACTACTCTGCAGTCAATTTAAGTAATTTAATTATATGTTTATTACTCTATTGTCTCTGGACAAAAGAAGATGCTACCTATTTTTAATACCCTTTCCCTGAAATAAGAATTCTCTTTAATCGTATTAAGGACATTGAATGCAGATTCAGATTGAATGCTGATTGTTGTGAGTGGTAAAATGTCTGCCAGGCAGGCAGAAGATTACATTTATTCATTTTAAGTGAAGTGAATAAGCCATGTTCATCATAGTATGAATCATCTGAAGTCTGGAATTACAGTTCTGCTGCCCTCTTTAGATTGTGGAAATTAATATTTCTAGTAATTGGAACTTCTCTGTCTTCTCTTGGTTACATCTTTGTTGTTTTCATGGAGAAGGAATGCCTGAGGCTCTGTCCTACTGGCATGCAAGACCTCAGGAATCTGGGATGTCATTCCCAGTTTGTCATTCCCAGTTTGTACTTGTGTGTGGGCCAAGAGTCTTTATATATAGAAACATTAGAGAAAAGAAGTGAAAAATGCATAATACATTTTGATTTTGAACTGGGGAAACAATCTCAGCCAAACCTGCATCACATGTGTGCTGTGGGATAACAGGCTGTACATATGCTTTGAATTCACAGTGTAGATTCAGAAGCCTTGTGTGGTTCCACAGTAGAGCTGATTTTGATGGCAGTGCTAGGAGTGAGATCTGATTTATGCACCAGGTTGTGCTCTTAACTTTTTAGGAAAAGTGCTTTTCCTTTTTGTTGTAAGGTATTAAAATGAGTAATTTCCTGATCACATTAGATAACAGTTGAAGTGCAAACAAATATTGAAGCATTCCTGTTTCATGTTAAAAGTTATGCCTGAATCTTATTTTAATTGCCAAGGAAGCTTCTCAACCATTTGATGTTTAAGCATGAGGATTTTTTTTTTTTAATTGTCTAAATGATAGTACCCTGTACAGCCTGTGATGGGAAATGTAAAAGGGATTCTGTGCAAAGCAGGTTGATTAATTAATGTCTGTTACCTTGCTCTCTGTGCCACCCAACACTTGTTTCACTGTAGTCATTCAGTCACTCTGGTCTGTTTGGACAAGATTTATTCAGGTGCTGCTTCTTTTCCATACATTCTTCTTGGCTGACTTGCAAGTGAAAAATGATCTTGGTTTGGACCCATCTTATGTTTTATCAAAAATGCCCCGTGATGATAAAAACAATGAAACAAATGATGAAGGTGTTTACTTACACCTTCATTAGAAATATGTTAAATGGCAGTTGGATGGAGCAGAATAATTCACTCTGCAAAGGTGGGATCACGAATTAAAGCAGAGTTAACTTCCATGGTTTCTCATCCTAACTTGCTGTGTCTCCTAGAAGGCGTAAAGACAGACATGAAGCCAGTGGGTTTTCAAGAAGACCAGATCCTGATTCTGATGAAGATGAAGATTATGAAAGGGAGAGACGGAAAAGAAGTAAGGGAACTGTTTATGGTTTTGGTGCAGAAAGAGGAGAAAAGGGGGGGATTCACAGTCCTGTGTCATGGTTTTTGTGTTTCTCTCTCCTCCCATGAGTTAACTGTTAATTCTGAGCCTTTAGAATAAAACTGGCATTTTATTACAACATAACATAATGCAGAAGACTGGTGTTTTTCCATGGAGGCAGATGGCAGTCAAATTGTTTGTGGAAATGCCTCAGTTTACCTTAGTTTGTAGATACCTGTTTTAAGTTCCTGCATGGTCTAGGTTCCAAGGTAGGGATGAGGCCTGACATAAAATCAAGCTGTGAGAATCATTGTTGAGCTCTCACTATTGCAGCTTTTTATTCCTTCATTTGTTACTTTTCAGCTTGTCAGCTGATGTGGATCAGAAGTGTCTTTGCATAAACAAAATTAAGCGTTATTCTCTTTCAGCAACAAAGTTACAGTAAATAATTCAGGTTTGTTGTGATATCCTCCAAATTTGTTGTGTTCCATTTTGTTCACAGGTATGGGAGGAGCTGCCATTGCACCACCCACTTCTCTCGTTGAGAAGGACAAAGAACGTGAGTACTCAGAAATCCTCTTCTCTAAACGCAGCAGTATTGTTTATTTCTCACTCTATTTTCTGTTAAGTCCTCCTGCCTTTCCCATTGGATTCTTTGGGACATGTTCAGGACATGAACAAGTTCTTTGTTCATGGGGGGAGGCTGTGGGGAGCCTGTGATGCTGCCGTGCTTCACATCTCAGCTCTGAAGGATTCTTTCTGTATTGCTGGACAAGTGGTTTGGCCAACTGGGCTCTTACAGCCATGTGCAGCTACTCACTTGTGATGTGAAAATAGAAATATCAGAGGCAGGTTTCTCTGGGTAGTGTGGAGGGGGAATTTTTCCATTGCTCCTCCTTTAGTGAATCTTTTCTGAAGGAGTTAAGCACTAGGGACAGAATTTTGTAAATTTTTCAGGGATACAATTTAGCTAAAGAGATTTGTGTGCACTGCTGTTTCCCTCAGTGAAAGTGGTGTGAGGATCTCAGTTGTCCACAAGATGGCATCATCCTGCTATAAGAACAAAACCATTCCTGGTTTTTTCCCATGTCTAACTGTTGTAAATTCTAAAATTAAAAATTAAAATAATTAGCGGTATGTTGTCTACTTTAAAAAATGATAAGAAGAAAGAATCTTATGCGCACAAACTTTCCTTTGGGAGTCCTTGTTTTATTTATGAGAAGATTGAAATGTAAAAAAAAAAAAAACCCAAAGTGAATGATACAGCAGTGAAAGCATTTCACGCATGTAAACATTCAAAACAGAAAGATTTTTTTTTTAGTAAATAATTAAGAACAATTTAGTGGTGTCAAGGAAAAGTAGATATAGGCTGGAAATGGTAGAAATATCCTTTTGGGGAGAGCTTTTAAAATGTCACATGGTCCCACAAAGAAACCGTTGTATGTTTTCTTACTTGATGCTTAAATCCAGGCTGGAAGAAAACAAGAAAATATTGGTGTAGCAGAAGTCCCATAGTCCATTCCATCTGCTGCTTAAATAGGGATTGGTTTTCCTCATATGACATCCCCAAACTTCACATCTGACCTTTTATTTGATAAGATACAAGAACTAGTGTAGAAGAAAATATTCTGAAATTGTCAGTCTGATCAAAGTCCATAAGTCCATTCAAAAAATTTTTTTTGCTAGTGTTCTGTAGGCTTTTAAAAAAAAAATTTTGCCATTTGACTTGTCAGTAGAAGGTGGTTTAATAATCTAATTAATATGATTGAGATATCCAGATATATCTCCATCTCCAGGAAGAGTTGCAGTTCAGAAGTTGTCAGTGAGATGAGTTCCATTCATTCTTTTTAATAGGCTGGTTTCCTTTCTCTATAAATGTACAGTGTACTTACAGTCCTTGGGCCTCAGGCTGTGTGCATTGATCCACTTTTGTCATAATTCTATTCCTGATGAATGGGAGTTTTTCCTCTGGATAAATTCATTGTAGTGCAGGTGGCCTATTAATATAAGAGGTTAAGAAATGCATTACAGGACTGTGGAAATCCATATCCAAGGAGGAAAATCCAGAATAACTCAGAAGTTGTTTCTAAGAGAAAGGTGAGAGGATGCTAAAACAGCATGTGCAAATGAAAAATTCTTCTAATTCAGATTTATGGAGGACTTTTTTTTTATAGTTTTGTTAGAATTTTATTGAAAAAAACCAATTCTCTCTGTTTTCTCCAGCTGTAGCATCATTCCCATATGAGGAGGAGTCGAGACCTCGGGCACCTTCTTCCAAAGCAGCAATTCCTCCTCCAGTGTACGATGAGCCAGAGAGACCTCGTTCCCCCACAGGACCTAGCAACTCCTTCCTTGCCAACATGGGGTAAATGAGCGACTTCTGCACATTTTGTGGGAAAAGGCATTGGAAGGTGGTGGAAACCAAAAGCTAAAATAATTTGTTAGGAGAGGAGAACA
Organism: Acanthornis magna; assembly: GCA_036785705.1. Classification (NCBI taxonomy): domain Eukaryota; kingdom Metazoa; phylum Chordata; class Aves; order Passeriformes; family Acanthizidae; genus Acanthornis; species Acanthornis magna. Next base: position 838,990 of record JAWUZG010000001.1, read on the forward strand.
CAACCTATTGCATGTATATGGCTAGCCTGAGTTCAGAATCCAAACCAATCAGGATAGAGGAAAAAATGTGGATTGGCAGGATTGAGGGAAACACATCTGAGGTGGTTGCATTCAGGGCTGTGCTTTCAAGCCACACTTCAGCATAAAGTATTTCTGGCCTGTACAAGGCAAGCAGTGGAGTTTACTTGAGAGCACAGGTGGCATGTTAGTTCCTCTAGGTTTTCCAGCCTTGTCTTCAATTTGCTACATACCAGCAAATTGATGTTTCAAATCATTTCAGCTCTTCTGAAATCTTTACTAACTGATGGTTTTTCTCTTTTCAGGGGGACAGTGGCTCACAAAATCATGCAGAAATATGGTTTCAGAGAGGGCCAGGGTCTGGGCAAACATGAACAGGGGCTCAGCACAGCACTGTCAGTAGAGAAAACAAGCAAGAGGGGTGGCAAGATCATTGTTGGCGAATCTACAGAGAAAGGTAATTGTGTCCTGCACCAAGTCTGTAAGAATTGGAGCTCCTGGGTTTTTGTTTACCATCTGTCCTTGTTGAAAACATTGGAGTTGGAAAAATGACTTGTATTTGTTCTTGGGGAAATTTATCTTTTGGTAAAGTGATCCTGTATGCATTTTATTTAGCTCATCCTCCCCTTCCTCCATCAGTTGTCCTCCTTTGCTGTTTAGAAGCCTCTTCTCCTCCAGGGCTGATCCTGCTCTGCCCTTGAGGGCTTTCTCCTTGTCACATTCTCTAGGCATTGCTCTCATTTCCCTGCTCTTGTGTGATCTAGAGACAACATCCAGGCTTAGTGGCACAGCATTTCTGCCTGAGCACAAGGGCTGGAAGTCAGGAGACCTGATTTTTATGATACAATTATATAATGCATTGCTATGATACATTTATATTATACAATTCTGAATATATGAATTATTTCCCTTAAAGAAATAGTGCATTGTCAGTGTTCTTGCTTAATTCACATCGTTGGAATTGATTTTTCTGCCTACTGTCATTCCAGGTAGCTACAAGTTGTGTGTAACTGTTCCTCACCAATATGAAATTATATTTTGTGGCTTTTGTTCCGTTGCTCAATCAATAAGATTCTGATAAAAGTCCCCAGTTGAGCTTTAATCTTAAATTGTTCTGTGATTCCCTATTCTGTCTTCATAACAGAAACGGGCAAGAAGGCAGATTCCAACCCCTTGACCGAGATCCTGAAATGCCCAACTAAAGTGGTCTTACTGAGGGTAAGTTGGGAGTAAGGGAAGGCATCTTGGCGTTGAAATGTTTAAATCTGTTCCTGATACAAGACTCTGCACAGTTCAGATGGTTCTGGCCTGCACCCACATGGTGTTTTGTGTTCTGGAAAATTATGTGACTTCCTGGGGTACAAGTTGTGACTTTAAATCAGCACTGCTTTAAACTGTACAGTTCCTTTGTCTTAGGGACAGGGAACTGTTTCCTCCTGTAGCTCTTAAGCTTTTGAAGCATTCAGTCACTGCTTTCACAGAGCGTCTGTGATTTGTCTGCACAATCACCTGCACAGACTTCATCCAGTGAGTTGGATTGATTCTTTAACTTTCAGAACATGGTTGGTGCTGGGGAGGTGGATGAAGACCTTGAAGTTGAAACTAAGGAGGAATGTGAGAAATATGGCAAGGTTGGGAAATGTGTCATCTTTGAGGTAAGAGATGATGTGTCTCTCTTTTTGGCTGCTCTGAAAGTAAACTGAGCACTCATCCCTCATGAGTGGTGTGTTACTGCCTAAAGGTGCATACATAGGAGATCCCTCAGGGTCCTTTGCTATGTTGGAATTCTGGATTTTCTGTAAGATACAAATTTCTAACAACAGTAACTGAGCAAAGATCTCTGAGTATTGTGCTTTTGGAACCTTTTTACTTCATTCTTTTCACTGCCTTTGTGAAGAACGGCAGTTGAAAACAATGTTTTTGCTACTGTTCTAATTACTTGTGGTTTGGGGTTTCTGTTTTTGTTTCAGATCCCTGGTGCCCCTGATGATGAAGCTGTAAGAATATTTTTAGAGTTTGAACGGGTTGAATCTGCCATCAAAGGTAAGATCCTAAATTGTGTCCTGTGAACCTCAGAGTTAACTTCTGTAGAGAGATTAAACAGTCTCACTGGTCAGGCTGTTTAGTTAAGGAGATGTTTATTTTATTGAATTGCTGCTTGCTGATCTGCTCTTCGTTTCAATTCCAGCTGTTGTGGATCTAAATGGAAGATATTTTGGAGGCAGAGTGGTGAAGGCTTGTTTCTACAACCTGGACAAGTTCAGAGTGCTGGATCTGGCGGAACAAGTTTGATTTTAAAAATCTAGCTCGAGGTGTCATTGTTTTGGCAATCACGTTTTCAGCAGTAGGCTGGGAATAAAGAAAAGTAGCTTTCCTAGCAAACTGGAAACAAGCCTCATTGAATGGATTTTACACATTCGTTGTGACTTACGTTTTTTTGTAATATAAAGCCCTTTGAAAGTAAGATTCACGTCTGTGTGGTTTTGAATTGCACATTTCTGCTTACTGCTCTGGGGATCCTGGTTTTTTTTTGAGCTTTCAGATGACTTTGTTCTGTTGAAAACCCACGGCTGAGGAGATGCTTTGTCTGTATTCCTGCTTTCTTTGTTCTGGTGCTTCATCACGGAGTCCCTGTGCTGGATCCACAATAAGTGTGAAGCTTTGGACAAGGACTGTGTGCTGTGATCTTCTCTTCCCTGATGTTCTCTCTTAGAGTTAGAGCCTTGCTCTCCTGAGTCTCATCTCTGCACACACACAGTGATTTGGGTCATTGGACAGTTGCAGCTGGTTTGTTCTCCCGACTCCAGGATGATACTTTCTGTGCCAGCATGGAGACTAAAATAACAAGGATTGAGTCTGTCATCACAGATCCAAAGAAAATCCATGTCTAAGCCAGGGAAACGGAAAGAGGAAGGAATTGAATGGACTCTTAGCAGGAGCTCTGTGCTGTCAGGCAGGCTGTGCTGGGAATATCCAGGGATAACTGATCACAGGTCATTAGGTAGAGAGAAGGGAAACTCCCTCCTGCCTCTGGCCAGCTGTCAAAATCTCACTTCCTCTAACTCACACATAGGCGACTAACTTTGTTTAATCATTTCAAACCTGACATTTGCTCTCTCTGTGTATATTTCCATATTTGAGGTCAAATACCATCAGGGTTAGACTTTTTTTTACTTTTTGGGAAGGAGTGCCTGTGGAAGTTTTCAAGGTAAGAGGCCACGGCGGGAAGTTCTCGTATGAAAATCTGGAAGAGTTGACAAACTAAACTACTACACACTACTACTCTTACTTTTAACGTGATGTAAAATAGTACACAGCTCTCTGCTCCTGCTTTTATGTTTGCTTTTTGTTTGGGAACAGAATGTGACAAAGACTTGGCAAGAGGTGACTCTGCAATGGTGGCAGTTGTCTCTGTGCCCCATTGCACCCAGAATTGTGCAGATACTGAAATGGCTGTGAGCCCTGAGGGCATTTTAGCTGTTTGAAAGCTGATGCTGAATGTCTCCTTCCTGTTACACACACGGGCTGGGGGGAGGGAGGATAGACCTGTAGTTCAACGCTGTGAATATCTCCAGTTACTGCCCTTTTGTTGAGTTTTGGCTGCAAATTTCTATGACAAACCCTTGGGTCTTGTGTTTCGCTTATTTTGTCGGCTCGTGTTCCACCAACCTCTGTACAAACATCTGCTTGTAAAACTGAATTTTTTAAAAAACTGGTATTTTGCCTGCTGTGTGTTGGCTTCCTTATTCTTCTGTTGTGCAAGGCCTTCCCTCAGAGTTGGGCACTTCTGTACCACAAGTTGGTACTGTGTCTAATCCACCCCAAGAAACCCTCACTGCAGCAGAGGTGAGGAACAGGCCTGATTGACATCAAAACCACAGGACTTGGGGCAAAAACAGAATCTAAATTCTGTTCCTGCCTCTGCTCTTAGTTCTCTTTGACTTGGAGCAACACTTTAAGGCCTTTGCTGCTGTGTAGTAAAAGAGATGAGCCTGATATGAATTAGCATAGGTTTGTTTATAGTACTCAAATAATTTGGGTGGCTGCTGTAGAAAGTTTAACCACTGGTAACAGATTTAGTGTGATCTGAACTTAGCTTGAAATATGACTTGGCTTTAAGCAATGTGATTTATTTATGGCTCTTATTTCAGCAAATACCTCTGAGTGACTAGGCTGTAAGCATTTCCTGAGGTACACAGACTGGTTTTTGTGCCCTTAACCAGCTGCTCTGCTTTTTAGCACCAGCTTTTGAGCTTCCAGTCTGATAACTTGGAGGTTTTCCATTTGCTGGGAATGGCTGTATTGGCAACTTTTGAGCCATTTCATTCTGGGAGTCCTTATTGTGGTTGAAGACAGGGGTAAAGTTTATCCATGAAAACATAGGGGAGAGGGGGTTCATTTAGTATTTTGCGTAGCAGATTCGTGCAATAAATGAGGTATTTTTCTGTACTAAAGCAAGCAAAGCTGAAGTGGAGCAGACCGACATCCCCTGAGTTCCATCTCTGGTGGGTGCTGTACAAACAGGACACTGGAGCCAGGTGTGTAAGCAGGTGGCCACAGATGATGCAAACAAACACCTGCACAGGCGTGGAAACCTGCAAAGGTTCAGACACTCACTGAGCTCTGTGGTCAGACTTTATCTCCTTAGCAGAAAGCATTTTTTTGCAAATGCACCTTCTTGTTTTTCAACACTGTTGATGTGTTGGCCCAGACTTTCTCAGGCATGTTTATATTTTGCATCCCTTGAAAAATTTTGTTCTGAATTTACTTCTCTGCTGGAGAATTGGCCTCCTCTGGAATTTTGTCACTGACTTCTATTTCTAGTAGTCGCTCAAATGACTTTTTATCTAACACCTCCAGTTCTTCCTGCTTACACATCCATTTTTCTCCTCTGTGATTCATCAGTGCCCTTTCCAAAGGCTCAGCAGCACTTATTTTGGAGCTCTTTGCAGCTACTAAGCTTCACTTTGTTGTTTGTCTTTACATCCTGGAAATTGTCAGATAAGTATGTGGTAACTGGTCTGAAGCAATAATATTTTTGTTTCTCTTTTTTTTTGTGGTGCCTTGAAAGGTTCTGATTTACAGAAAGTGAAGAGGATGATGGGCTCTAAAGAACATTTGCCTTATTGGCAGTGCAGGATTGGTTACATTGCTTCAGGTGGAGCATCAGGCATTTTGCAGGTGTGATTTCCTAAATTTAAGCTTTAATTCCTTGGCTTAAGTACCTGTGTAAACGCTGTGATTTTCTAACGTGTTGAATAACTGCATCTCTCTTGGGCTAAGTATGAACTGTTCATTGCTTCTGGGAATTCAGATTAGATGCCTACTTAGAGAGATTTGAGTGTCCTGAAGCTACCAGGAAGCTGAGAGGGACGTGTAGGACGTGCCAGCCCAGAGCTGAATGAGGTGCCTGGTGCATTAACAACCCTGAGGTCTTAAGAGCAGGGATTTGCACGGTGGCATCACCATTTGCTGCCTTGTTCTCTTCCTAATTCGGAACACTGGCTACTATTTTAACTGGGGATTTAGTGACTTGATTACTTTCCTAATTGTTAAAACCCCAAGGTGTTGCTGAGCACTAACTGCAATTTCAGAGCTCATCATTAAACACATAGGTTATGATTTATTTTCTCACCTGCACGGTTCTGCACTTAACCTCTGTTGAATTTCACCTGTCAGTTTATCACTTTGTCTATTCGGTGTCAAACTGAAATCTGATGAGATGGCGCCTCCAGGGAACATTTTTAACATTGTCAAAATCTAAGTTTGCTTTGCCACTGTTACCTGAAAGGTGAGAGTTGTTGCCCCAAAGAACTTGCTGTCTGAATAGCCATCAAGGGAGGGAGGCAGGTACAGGAAATATCTTGCCCAAGGACATGCAGGAGGTGGTTTAGAGAGTTGGGATTTCACCCTATTCCCCTGTACTTGCAACTGTGCAACCAAAACCCACATTCCTTGTGGAGCTGCTTTTTATTTTGGCAACAGAAAATGGTAAATTCTATTAGCCTTGAGCTTTGCATTCTGAAATAAGTTAAGAAGGAGGTGGAATTCATGTGCTGTGTAAGTGGTTGCCTTAGGAGGGGCTTATCTGAAATCAAGCTTCCGTGGGAGATTTGAGTGTGTTGGGTATTTTACCCTTCTGTGCAAGAGAAAATATGTGTTGCAACCTCATACAGTTTTCTTAAAGATGAAAGGATAAATATGGAAGATTTCAAAGTGGATCTGAGATCCTTCCTGCTGCACAAGCAGAAGTCTAAGAGGGAGTGAGAACTTTCAGTCCTTACAGCACTTGGAGCAAGAGGCCCTGAGCAAAACTAAGATTCACCCTATGTTACATTGAATTAAATCCCATGTTTGTGCTTGGAACTGCTCCTCCCTTGGACAGGACTTGGCACTTCTCGTTGAGCTCCATGATGCTCCTGCCAGCCTCTTCCCAACCTGCCCAGGTCCCTCTGGGTGGCAGCATGACCCTCTGCAGTAGCTGCCACTCCTCCCAGTTTGTGATCTGGAAACTTGATTTAATAAAGGTGTTAAAGAGGGCTGGACACAGCACTGACAGCTGGAGTTCACCAATAGCTCCTGGCCTCCAGCCAGACCCTCAGCCACTGCTCACTGGGACCAGGCATTCACGTTTTTTGGTGTCTGCTCCTGCAGCTTCGAGAGCTTCTTTGTGAGGAGGATCTTCCAGGAGACAATGTTTGGAAGCCTTACACAAGTCCAGGTGGACAATACCCCCAGTGATTCCATCGTGGAAGGTTATCAAGTTGGTCAAGCATGAGTTCCCCTCAATGAATCCATGCTGACTGCTCCTGATGATTTTCTTGTCCTTCCTAAAAACGGTGTCCAGGATTAGCTACTCCCAGAATTGTAGAAATTAATTAAAATTCTCTAAAAATTGGGAGAGAGCAAGAACAGCCACACAGCTGAGAGCCATGTACGGATGTGTCTGGCATTGGTAAAGTGTTCCTAGATAAGTGCAAGACCAATTCTATTCCTTTTCCCAAAGAAGCAGGAGCTGCTTGTGATCATAGAGGACTCACTGTTGCTAACAAGCACTTTCTGTAGCAATAAGCTCAGTGCTGTAATGATTGAGTCCTTAGGGGAATTCCTGCCTTTAGGTGATCCGGCAGTTGTCCTTAAAGACGAACAGATTGATTGTTTAGCAGTGTGTGCTCTGTTAATTTGCTGTCTTTGAGCAATGAGAGGACACAGCCAGGAGCTGTGGATTTCTGCTGTGCTGCTCTGTGGAGATGTAGGTTCTTTACAGATGGGTTTGGGAATAGCACCTGGGCTTGGGAATTTTTTTGGTGTGTCCTGTAGACAGGACTTCAAATAAAGGCCTTCCCTCTTGCCCTGAGGTGCTGTGATTTTATTCAAGCTGCAGAGCAGTTTAAGAGCAATCCCAGTGCCTTTATCATCTGATCAGTTTGGTTTATCCTCACACAGCACCACTGGCTTCTGGTTATGGAACTTCTGGAGTCCAGCTGGAGATGGTCAGGCAGCTCCTGGCAGGGCACATGGCCCTTAACTTTGTGTTTAATACGTGAACACAGGTGTTTTTCACCTGTGATGCAGCTTAGTGGATAAATTCATCTGCTTTGCCTCATTCTGAATCATAAAATCATAGAATGGTTCGAATTGGAAGGGACCGCAAAGCCCACCTAGTTCCAAACCCTTGCCGTGGGCAGAAGACACTTTCCACTAGACCAGGTTGCTCAAAAATGAACCTTTTTTTCAGGAAAAGACTTTAGAGACATTTCCTGCTTCACAGAGGACAACAGGATTTTTTAAGGAAGTAAAAACTGGTAATTACATGAGTTGCTCATAACATCAGCCAGAGCTGACAGGCCTTAACCCCTGGGCAGCCCTGGCAGTAATCATCGACATTCATGCCTTGTGTCAGGAGGAATAAAGGAGTAGCTGCTCCCTTTTCCTCCTCACTGAAGGATTTATTAACTCTGACACTTTTTCAGAATGAGTGCTTAGGTTGGTAAGATTGCCTTTCTCTTTCTGCAGGTCTGTGGGTTACAAGCGCTGCTTGCCTTGAATGTCCTTGCCTTGAATGAGTGTGATTTTATCTCCTATTTACTTCCAAAAAAAATGGTTTGTGTCACTGGAGATGCAAATCAGCAAGTTAGTGACAGGGAGGAAAAAAGTGCTGTAAAGCCTTCAGGACTTTTAACTGCTAGATGAAAAAGTGGGCAAACCTAAAGTCTTTCACTTCTGTAAATCTTTCACTTCTTCCTCAAGAGAGAAAATGGATGACAAAGTCCCCAACAGTTGCAGCAAATCCTTAAAGCCCAAAAACAACCTCAGCTCTAAGGAAAACAAGATCTTTCCCATGAAGATGCCTAACCTTTTCTTCTCTCCTTCTTCTTATTCCTCCTCTGGGAAGAATGTGGGTTTTTTTTCAAAGCAGCTTTTAAGCATCTTGCTCCTCCACAGCCCTTGAGTTGTTTTTCCTCTCTACCGTGTTGATCTCTGGCCTCCATTTGAGAGCTTGCAGCAAGTCAACAGCTCAGGAATCCACATGGTCCTGCCAAGACAAAGGTCTTCAGCTCCTCGTGGGTTTCTCCACCTTCTGCCGCAGGCACAGAGCTGGGTAGCACTTTGGGACTTCTCCGCTTTGAACTTGTAAAACTTGTATAGCAACTGTGAACCAAAACTCAAATAATACTCTGGCAAAACACACCGAGCTCCTCTTGGGAGGATGGGAAGTGAAAATTGGTGGGGTTTTGTGTTTTTCTACTTTGGGAGAGCACTGGGTTTGTGCAGTTCTAGTGAGGCGGAGTTACCACTGGGAGAGGATGAAAGCTGGAGCAATTCCCAATGTCTTGTCTTCCCTCTTTGTAGGAGGGGGTGTTGCACTCACCCAGCAAAATTTAAAGACCTTTCCAGGGAAATAATCCTGTGGCAAAGAAGTGTACTCAAACTGGGATTTGGGGGTTTGCTTCGAGCACAAATTCGAGAGGAGGATCCATCTCTCTGCACCACACCAGTTAGAGCCCTGCCCAAAATCCCAAATAACACAACACCATTGCATCCACAGACACTGCCCCAGAAGTATCACATTCACCTGCAAGGACTTGGCCCTTCTGAGGAAGACAGGAATTTAGGGCTAATAAGGAAAATAAGTTTTGAAATCTCTTCATCTATCACATATTAGTCATGTGTTTCCTCCCCTTTCTTTGCTTGGATTTCTACCTGATCATTTAAAAGTGTTTTTGCTTTGTTTTATTTCTGTCCCACAGGTTGATTTATTCATGGGCAAAGCCTGATGGTTTTTGTTTTTCCTGCAGTGTTGGGGAACATAAAAGCCTGGAAACTTGAGGCTGCTATCAGCTTTTATGTTCAAAAATAATAGTGTTGGCATCATAAAATCAATACATCCTTTTTTTTGTTACTGTTTCAAAAAAAGGGGGAGTTAACTGCATGGCAAGGATTTGCCTCAGCAAGCCTGGACTGTGTGAAATAGAATTGATTATCTGTCACTTTTGATGCATCAGAAGAAGGATGCAGATGTTTCTCCAAATGTGACATTTCCTCTTCAGTGCCAGGTGGGTGTGTGGTAGCAGCTCAAAGCTACAGAAATCAATGGAGAAGGGAAAGTGAGTTTCCTGCGTGGAAAGAGCAAAATCAGATTTAGAAACCTGCTGGAGCTGGCAGCAGCAGCAAAGCCAGGAAGGTTTTTGCCCGACAGCTGCAGTAATTACTGCCTGCAGATCACTCCTGGGAAACGCTGTCCAGTTCTTGCTCTCCAAAACCCAAAAGCTGAAAATTGTACAAAACAGGAGACCAGGATCCTGAGCTGTGCAAGGGACCAGAGTATCTGGTGACAGAATGGTTTGGGTTAGAAGGGACCTTAAAGATCATCTCATTCCAACACCTTCCACTATCCCAGGTTGCTCCAAGCCCCATCCAACCTGGCCCTGAACACATCCAGGGGCAGCCACAGCTTCTCTGGGCACCCTGCGCCAGGGCCTTACCACCCTCAGGGGGAAGAATTTCTTCCTAATCTCTAATCTACCCCTGCCCTCTGTCAGTTTAAAGCCATTCCTCCTTGTCCTAAGTCTTTGACCTGCATCTCTCTAATCCAATCTTGTCTCCACACCTTTACAGAGCACCTAATCTTTGTGATATGAAGATGCCAGCACTAATGCCAGAGGTTAACAAAAGTAATCCCTCTAGGTCAGGCTACGGCGTACAGTGGGGGGTTGGCTGAAAACTCTCCAAAAACTCATTGTTCCCGGTCTCTTCTGCACCTTCAGCCCTGATGCCCTGGTTGTGCTGCCTGCTCTCTCAGCAGGAACAGACCACGAGCCTCTCTGCAACATTCCCCTGCTAAATTCACAGGGCTGAGGGGTCAGGCTGGTGATCAGCACGGGGGGAGAGCTCCCTGCGAGAAAGGGAGCTGGGTACCCATGGCTGGAGCACAGGGGGATCAGCAAAGGCCTTGAAAACCTGGGCATGGGCTGGAAACAGAGTGTAATCATCAGTGCCTGGTCACTGAATTGTGACCTTGAAGATGGGCTCAGGTGTGACAGCAGCAGCTCAGCCAGGGAGCAGCTGAGCAAGGGACAAGAGGACTGATGCTCATGGGGAAAGCAGCACCTTCAAGCAATGTGTGACCCAGGGGAGGAAGAGGAGAGCCTGCCTGAGCACTCAGATCTCATAAAAGGACAAAATAGAACTTTGCAAGCCAGATCAATCATGCAAGAGAGTCCCCTGGCGTACCCAGCGCCAGCAATTCCCAGCACCCTCGTCCTCCTTGGGTCTGTGCCATGCAAGCTATTCAGAATGTTATAAATATTTCAAAGGAGCTGTTTGCATTCTTATTTGCTTGTAGAGTACAAGCATTGCAGAGAAGGAGATCCCCGTGACTGATTGTCAGGCTGAAAGCACTGACATTCCTGTCCCACACAGCTCCCACCCATTATCTCACTAACTGGAAAGGAAGAACAGCTCAATACTGATTTCTTGGCTGGGCAATCACTGATACAAAGATCAATTCCTCCCTGTACAGGTAAAGATGTCTCAGCTTCCCTCAGGTATGTGCACAGCAGCTCATTTCACCCCTGTGTCCCTGGGTGCAAAGCCTGGTTGTGCACACAGAGGCATTCAGGGCAAGGTGGGGAAGGGAAATTAAATTTACATCCTGGCTAAAAAGGTTGTTCTGGGCTTAAGGATGAAGTCGAGGGAAAAAATCTTCCCTGTGAGGGTGGGGAGGCCCTGGAAGAAGTTGTCCAGAGAAGCTGTGGCTGCTCCTGGATCTCTGGAAGTGTCCAAGGCCAGACTGGACAGGGCTTGGAGCAGCCTGGGATAGTGGAAGGTGTCCCTGCCCATGGCAGGGGATTTGCAACTAGGTTGTCTTTAAGATCCATTCCGACCCAAATCCTTCTACGTTTCTATGAAATTTGGGTTTTAAACCTGGGAGAAAGGTAAAATGAGCCTTTGCTGGGTCAGCTTTAACTAAACAACCTCCCTAACATATCGCTCATTAAATTATGCTTTTGTTTCCTTTGGAGACAGCTTCTTAGAGGACACAGTGGGAAAGCTGGTAGCAACCATGGAGGCTCCAAGTGCCTCTCCCACAGAAACCAGCCCTTGGGAAGATCCCAGGAAGCTTTCTGGACCATCCCTCAGCCCTGGGGCACAATCAGTGCTGGCTGAAACCCTTCCCACTGTGTTTGCCCGACCTGTTCTGAAAACCTCAAGTGATGCTGAGCCACTGCCACCCTCTCTGGCTGTGCAGCCTGGCATTTGTGCTCTGCCAGGAGGAGAGATGCCTTGATTTCACTGTCCTGGACCAGAGTTTGTTCCGTTTCATCTAAATCTTATTTTGAAACCAGCTTGGTTCTCAGTAATTTTTTTAATTATTACTATTATTACTTTTATATTGTTCTTTTTAGATGCCAGGCAGAAATGCTGTTGAACAGTGAGTAAGGGGTGAAGATCCTCATACAACAGAAATTCCCAGACTATGTTTGAAGTCTTCTCTGCTTATTTAAACTGCCTGGCACCACTGAGATGCCTGCGGTGCTTTCTGTGGGTGAAACCCAATGGTATCTGATACAGGAAATGATGCTCTGACTCCTGTGATGGCTTTGGCTGGAGCCTGGAAGATGGTTTCTGGGAATTTTCCCACAGGGAAAACTGAAAGCTGAAGTGTGGACACCAAGGATGGTCCCATCTGAGATCTTTCTAGGTCAATGCACAGAATAATGCGAGCAAATCCCATGGCAGGGACCAGGTGACAGCGGCACCTTAATGTGGACCTAAATCATCATCCTCTAATACAGGTCCTGGTCACAACTACGAAGCTCTGGGAAGCTCCTGCTGGGAAGTTTTTGGAGCTGAAGTGGCAGTGTCCAGGCAAGATCAGTGTTGGAAAAGAAATACCCAACACCTAAGGAATTAAGTCGCTTCCAAGCTGTCCAGGATGTTATGGACAACAAACTTGGACATGAGCATCCAAACATGGATTTCAACAGATGAGATGCCCAAGTTCATTCTAGGTCTAACCCTGAGTGTATTGAATCAAATTTCTTCTACCAAGCCCTGGAATCATGTGCTGGAAATATTCTTCTGGAGATGAACTGCTTATCCGCGTTCATCCTGGGTAATGAAACTGTAAAAATCTGGCTTTGTGTTTGGTAGAGATTTGAAAGCTCATCACTCCAAGGAATTTCCCTCATTTACCAGAGCAGAGGACTGGGTTAGAGTTGAGGTGGAGACCAACAGAACTGCTGGGTCCTGCTGCCCTGGCCTCGGGCGTGGCTGGGGTGTCCTTCCCTTCCACCTGGATGTGAGAAGAAGGATTCTCCTTTACCTTCTGGGCTGTCTGCTAAGAGCACGTGCGTGTCCAACCCTGACTTAAATTTTCCCAGCCTGTGGCCCTTTAATGTTACTAAACGTCCTGGTAAAATCCATTTTTGGATGATTTTTCCCAAAGGAAGTGCTTGCCTGCTCAATTTGCTTGGGCAGACCCCAAGCCTGTCCTGCTGTGTTTTCCAGGGGCAGGGAAGAAACCAGCTGCTGTAACTGGTTCCAGGTGCTGGAAGAAGCTCAGGAGCCCACGCCATCAAATCTTGAATGCTTTTGTTCCTCCCATGGTGCTGGGGCTCAGGAACATCTCCATGTGCAGCAGCCATCGCTCCCTGAGCAGGACAAAGGCAGCAAAGCCATGGAAGATGTTGATATTCCTGTCCCTGCCATTCCTGGTGGAGCCACAGCTCTCATAACAGCCTGGGGGACATTTTTTTTTTGAGTGCTCCTCACCCACTGGCTTAGACAGGTTTCTCCAGTGGGGGTAAAGCCAAACCTGGCAGACTTTCCCCTGGGGAGGATAAAGAACACTCACCTTGAGCATCCACGGGGCTGGAACCTGCAGGAGAGAGCCAGGGAGGCTTTGACAGCCACAGGGATGGTTTGGGGAAAGTCTTGCTGGCTCCAGGAGGGAGAAACAGTTTTGCAGGGAGCAGAGACACAGGATGGAGCTCATGGTATCACTGTTGAGCACCGAGACGAAAGGATGTGGTCCAGCAGTGCACAGGTCAAAGACTTTCTCCTGAACTACCTCCAAAAAAAGGCATAAAGGAACCATAGTAGAAATAAACAACTGTCCCAGGTTAAAATGTTTCACCTTCACCTTCTGCTGCAGCCTGAGGACACACAGACCTGAGCTATTCCAAAGCTCATCCCAGCCCTGTGATCCCAGGAGATCCTTTGCTCATCCTCAAGATCTGAACTTCCCGTTGTCAGTGCAAGGGCAGGCAGGAGATGCTGAACATGGGGATCGGAGTTTCTGACCCCCTTGTTTCTGAAGCAGTTGAGTTTTCCCAGTTTGTCCCAGTGCCACCACAAAAAGATGGGATTGGTGCTCTGATGAGCTCGGAAATCAGCAGAAGCGATGCAGGAGGCCAAAACCCCATTATCAAATCCACATCTATTACACTCAGTTCTGTGCTGGTCCTACCAAGAAAAAACCACCACAAATCAACTTAAAAACCCTTTCCCAGTACTCTCCATGCTTTTCTAAATCCATCAGCTCCTTGTCCTGTTCCTGTCACCTCCCTCCCAGCCCTGCTGTCTCCGGAAAGCGAAGGGTTAAAAGCTCTGAAACTGCAAGAACTTCCTCCTTTCTGCAGTGCCACCCTCGGAATGACGCTGGTTTCTGCCGGGCTTTGCCCAAATATGTCCGTTTCCTTCTGAAAGAAGGAGGAGGAAAGGAAAAAATATAGATATAGAAGAAATATATATTTTTTAAAATAGATATATAATTAAGAGAAGGCGTCCGCGGCACCCAGGCGTCCGAGCGCTGCCCTGCCTCCTCCCGCTCCATGCCGTTCCGCAAAGGTAGGGCTGCATGGGTGGGCAGCATCCCGGGATGCGACTTTTGGGGATCCAGGGCTGTGTCCGTGCCGCGGGCGGTGCCTCCGGGAGCAGCGAGCTGTGCCCGGCTCTGCAGCACCGCTGGTTTGGGGCAGGATGGGGACACCCCCGAGGTTGTGTGGGGGGTGTGTGAGGGTTTCTGTGCAGCCTGAGAGAGGCGACTGTCCCCTCTCCGCCTTCCCTGCGCTGTGGGGTGTTTCATTTGTCCCCAGGTGGGGGAATGAGTGTCCCCTCTCCGCATTCCCTGCGCTGTGGGGTGTTTCATTTGTCCCCAGGTGGGGGAATGAGTGTCCCCTCTCCGCCTTCCCTTCGCTGTGGGGTGTTTCGTGTGTCCCCAGGTGGGGGAATGAGTGTCCCCTCTCCGCCTTCCCTTCGCTGTGGGGTGTTTCGTGTGTCCCCAGGTGGGGGAATGAGTGTCCCCTCTCCGCCTTGCCTGCGTTGTGGGGTATTTCATCCGTCCCCAGGTGGGGGAATGAGTGTCCCCTCTCCGCCCTCCCTGCGCTGTGGGGTATTTCATCCGTCCCCAGGTGGGGGAATGAGTGTCCCCTCTCCGCATTCCCTGCGCTGTGGGGTGTTTCATCCGTCCCCAGGTGGGGGAATGAGTGTCCCCTCTCCGCATTCCCTGCGCTGTGGGGTGTTTCATTTGTCCCCAGGTGGGGGAATGAGTGTCCCCTCTCCGCATTCCCTGCGCTGTGGGGTATTTTGTCTGTCCCCAGGTGGGGGAATGAGTGTCCCCTGTCCGCATTCCCTGCGCTGTGGGGTATTTCATCCGTCCCCGGGCGAGGGGAATGAGCTGCTCCGGGCGGCGCAGGGGCTGAGGACAGAAGGCAGCAGGATGCTCCTGGGCAGGGGGTGCTGCTGGGGCGATGCGCTCGGAGAACCTGCGTGCATTTGTGTCCTTGGGAGCTGCTCAGCTGGGAAGGGAGCCTGGGGAGGTGAAGGGCTTTTGAGAAGGATACCCCACCTGGGCAAGCCTCTTCCATGCCTGGAGCCCTCGGATTTGCGCCCCAAACCATCTCCTTTCTGCAGAACTCAGCGGGTAGAAATCCCCACTTGCCACCCCTGGCGAGGCAGTATGGGCAAGAAGCACCCAATATGGGACCTAAAACCCTGATGGGTGCTCCTGTGCTGCTGTGGGTGAGTTTTCCATCCTCTCCGGGCTGCTGGGAAGCAGAGCCTTTTCAATGTCACCTCCTCCTCGTTCCAGAGAGAAGCGCAGGCACGGTGGGACACAGAGTGGGATGCTTGTGGTGGTCCCTTTCCTAGCAGCTCTGTCGGGTGGCGAAAAGAAGGGGAAAAAGACTTCTCCAGGAGCCAAAAAAGTCAGGGGAGGCAGGGTTAAGTCGGGATGTACAAGGACACGGGGAGAAGGTACCTCAGCATCCTGCACAGGTGCTTTGGGCAGCGCTGCGCTGGGGCAGGGACAGAGGTGTCACACACTGGGACTGCCATGGCATCGAAGGGCAGCGGGGAGGGAATGAAACCTGCGGGGAGAGGGTTGTATTTGTTTTTCTCCCCTCTCCCTGCTCTGGGGAGGGTGTTTCGGGGGTGAGGCAGAGCCCGCAGTGATGCTCACAGAATCCGTATTTCTGTCGCTTTTTAAGGCTCAGCGGAGCGTGATGTGGTTCACACCCTCGCATCTTGACAGTGCAGCAGACTGCAGGGCTTGATTTCATTTTAGGTGATAAACGGATTAATTTAGAGCGGAGGGAGAGATGCTGGGGGTGGGCGGTGGGAGGGAAGCAGAGCGTGTGAGACTTTGAAAGCACTGAGCCCTTGGTGGGGAGCAGGGAGAGACCGGGGGAGCTTCCCATGATGGAGAGCAGCTCCCGTGGCCCTGCTGCAGCCTCGGCAGGGTAGCAATGCCAAGCTTATTCCATCGCTTTGGGACACGTAGTGGATTTGCAGTAATTGATGCTTTTCCATGCGGTCCTGCCCAGCACACCCAAACCGGGGAGGACACCCTTGTTGGGACAGCAGGCTGGGCTTGTCATCGCTGCCAGGCTCGTGGGGCACAGCTGACCTGCAAGTCCTCCGCGATTCGGTCCTGCAGCCCTCTATGTCACAGCTCGTCCGTCTACAAACTTCCCCTGGAGGTCTACCGTGAAATGCCAGAGCAGCTTTCAGCAGCTCCACAGAGTGGCAGAGGGGCCAGTGTGGATGGGTTCTGTTTGTTGCTCGTGTATTTTAGGAAAAATTTCATCACTACAAAAGTTGTCAAGCACTGGAAAAGCTGCCTGGGGAAGCGGTGGAGTCACCATCCCTGGAGGGGTTTAAAAGGCATGTAGATGTGGCACTTGGGGACGTGGTTTAGTGGTGGCTTGGCAGTGCTGTGACCTTGGCAGTGCTGCAGCCTGTAAGGCCAGCTCAGAGCATCCCGTGGGGCTGGTGGCCACATCACCAGCCCTGCCTGGAGCACTGCTGGGCGGCTGCAGGGACACCTCTGTAAGCCACCAGGCAGGAGGCGTGTGGAGAGCACGGCATGGTGACTGCCCTTCAAAAGCTGCCCCCAGCAAGCTGTGCACATCCTTAGCTTGCAGGAGAGCTGGGCATGAAGGTATTTTCCTTGTCTTTCATAAAAAGCCTTGCTCAAGGTGGTGGCTTCAGCTGAGTTAGAATCTGGCCATGCTCCTGACCCTCCCAGGAGGATATGGGGACTCCAGGCAGCTGGGCAAGGAGGCAGAGCCTTTACCTTGGGGGCCTTTTGGGAACAGCATCTCCCCTCAGGGCTTGCTCACTGCCACCCTGATCCAGGGTGCAAAGAGAAGGCTCTGCCTGAGGGCTGCTGCTCTGCAAACCCCGGGTACCCTGAGGCACAGGGAGGCTTTGGGATGAGCGTTTTGGAGGCTCTCAGCTGTCTTTGCACACCCCTGCATGTGGGAATGGAGTGCCCTGCAGAGGAAAATGCAAACTCCACCCCATCTGTGCCGGTTTCTCACCACTTGCAGCTTTGGCATCACTTTCCCGTGTCTCCCTGAGAAGTCTGCGTGAAATCCTGATTGCCTTGGCTCTGTTCTTCCTCCTTTCTCCTCAGGCATTGTAGGCAGTGGCATTGCCACAGGATCTGCACTTCATGTCTGTGTAACAGCTGCTATTTAGCCGACCTCAAGGCATCTGGCAGTTTCAGGTATTAAAGAAAGGTATTTCTAGCAGGGATGCTCAAGGACAGCCAGAAGGAAGGAGCTTAGGACAGGAATTAATTTCTTCCAGCAGTGCTGCATCAGCTGGGAGCACTGGAGAGAGTCCTGATCCCCAAGCAGTGCCATTACCCTGGCAAAGAGCTGTCTGTGGCTGCAGCTCTGCTGGCAGGAGGTGTTGGGAGCTTTCACCTAAAGCGCCCTTCCTGAAAAATATGATTTAATTACTGCAGCTGGCGCGAGGAAGCCTGGGAGTGTGCAGGTGATAAGCTGCCAGGACATTGCCAGCGAGCAGGACATTTGTCATCTGTCAAAGGACAAATGAAATCCTGGTGCTGCTGGCTGGGAAGGAGCTGGAGATAAGACTGAAAGCCAGCGAGCAGAGATTGAACACACGATGATAGAAGCACAGAACAGTTTGGGTTGGAAAGGATGTAAAAGATCACCTAGTTCCAAACCCTCTGACAGGGCAAGGACATCTTGTACTCAATGAGGTTACTCAAAGTCCAGTCCAACCTGGCTTTGAATACTACCACCACCTCTCTGGGCAACCTGTGCCAGGGCCTCACCACCCTCATCTTAAAAAATTTCTTCCTTATATCTAATATAAATCAACTCTCCTTCAGTTTGAAACCATCACACCTCATCCTATTGCAACAGACCCTGCTAAAAAATCTGTCCCTGTCTTTCTTATAGGTTCCCCTTAGGCACTGGAAGGGACTCTAAGAGCCTTCCCTTCTCCAGATGAGCACTCCTAGCTCTCTCAGTCTGTCTCCATGACAGAAGTTGTCCAGCTCTTGGAGCACCTTCACAGCCTCTTCTGGACTTGCTTCAACAGCTTCACATCCTTCTTATCCCGGGGACCCCAGAGCTGGACACGGTGCTCCAGGTGGGGTCTCAGGGGAGTGGAGAGGCAGAATCCCTCCCTCTCCTGCTGCTCTCACAGCTTTGGAGGCAGCCCAGGGATCAGAGGGTTTCTGGGTTGCCAGCACACACAGCCAGGCCATGTCCAGCCTCTCATCCACCAGCACCCCCAGTTTGGCAGGACTGCTCTCAATCCCTTTATCCCCCAGCCTGGACTGACACCAGCCGCTGCCCTGACCCAGGTCTGCCTCTCAGGGTTGGGGTACAGCCACTATCAAGCCCAGGGCACGGCAGATGCACGGTGCAAGTGCTTCCCAGCAGAAACAAAGACGTGACTCCATGAGTATATCATTTATGGGTCTATAAAAAGGTGGAGGTTGGATTTGAGCTGTTGGATGTGGAACCCACCGGGCACTGTTTGGATCACTGGTCACCAGGGCATGGTACTGCTGGAATGTTGTGAGCAAAAGATCCTGAGTGGTGAACTGGGCAAGGGACACAAGGAGACCACAAGGAGAGCCAGAGAGTTGCCTCCAAGGTGGCAACACACAGCTGAGATGAGCACAAACCTCAGGGCTAGCAGGAGCTGGAGGAGCTGAGAGCTCACCACGCAGAGGGGAGCAGCAGATTTGAAAACCATCCCTAATTTTCCTGGGTTGTTCCTCCCTGCATCCCCTTCCTCCATAAGGACTGATTCACTCAGCATAAAACATTCTCATAAAAGAGCAGCTGTGGCTGCCCCTGGATCCCTGGAAGTGTCCAAGGCCAGGCTGGATGGGGCTCTGAGCAACCTGAGATAGTGGAAGGTGCTCCTCCCCATGGCAGGGAGTCAAAAATTTACGATCTTTAAGGTCCCTTCCAACCCAAACCATTCTGTGATTCTCTGATCTCCTGCAAGCAGCTCCTATTCAGAGGTGGCAGAAATTGCTATACAGCAGGGAAAGTGACAATGGGAGTTGTTTTGGCAGCAGAAATGCCCTGGTGGGGATGATTTATGGAGGTGATTTCTGCCACCAAGCCCAGAGATTTCCAGCAGCGTGGTGTGGGGAGCAGGAGGACAGCCTGGCCACTGTAACAGCACTGCTCTTTATTAAGCCTTTGCACATTCTGTTAGCAGAAGTTACGACATCTCCTGCTCTCATTTCTGCTTCCTGACATCAGGGAGGCTCTTGTCAGCAGGAGCAGAGGTGCCTTTTGCCTGTGAGCATGAAGGGAAAGGGCAGGACTGTACCGAGCACTTCCTTGCTATCCCAGCTCCTGCAGCGACTCAGATTATAACACCCCCTGATGGGAAACTCTGCTTTTGCACAGTGGTTACAGCTAAAGGTGGAGAACTGCCTTTCTGCAGCCTTTTTTAGGTATTGGAAGGGATAATCCTGTCACTTTGGGGTGCGTTTGGGATGGCTGGCAATGCCCTGCAAACCCACGCACCGCTGCCTTTGCCGCTCACGTCACCCGTCGCTCCTTGATGTCGTGTTTTCCTGGCAGCCCTGGAAAAGTTTTTATCCAGCGTTTCCTGTCAGAGGCACTCGGCAGGATTTTTAAATGCTCGTGCGCTACGCACACGATGCAGAGAAGCAATGTGAGGAGTCAGAAGCTGCTTGAGGGGGGCCCTGCCTGCTGCAGCTCCCCGTGGGGACTCTCCTGGTGACAGTGACACCGTGGGTGTCTGCTCAAAGGGCAGGGAGGAAATGTGTGGCAGAACTGGCCCCGGCTCTCCTGACTCACTGGCTCGTGCCTGAGTCAAACTATCACCTTGTTTTCACTGAGCACCTTTCCTGGAAGGCTGGAAATCCCCTCCTGTCTTGCTTTGCTCCCTGGCCTGTGTTTCTCGCCGTGGTATTTTCCTTCTGGCTCTTGTTTTTGGTTCATCCCCTTTCACCTCAGCAGCCTCTTGAGCCAAAGGGCCCAAAGGAGCCCAAAGGTGTCTGTCCCCCGTCCCACCCCTCCCAGCACCTCCCTGTACTTCCAAAAAAGCCCTCAGTGAGCACGACCTCTCTGCTGCCTCTTGGCCTTTGCACTTTCTTCAGCGTTTATGGACACTCATGGAGAATTTCTAATGGATTTCAGGGTCTCCATGCCCCGTTTTGTTCCCGTTGGTGCTCACAGGGTTGTGCCCAGCCAAGCAGCAGAGCCCACCACATCTCGTGGCGCTGGTGCAGGGGGGTGTGCCAGGCTGTGGTGGCCGGGGGGACAACCTTGGCTGCCACCAGCTGCAGGTGGAGCCACCACACCTCGAGAAATTGTTGTAGGGAGCTTCTAAGGGGTGTGCAGTGAGGTCCACTGGGATTTTTGGGACCCACTCTGCAGTCTGATCACCCCACAGAAAACATCCTGGGGGGGGAGATACATGGGTTGTTAGCACCTCTCAGACTTCCTGAGTCTGGGAATTCAACCGCACGAAGATGTTGACGGCACAACCTCATCTCCTGCCCAGAACCTTCCCTGCCAGGGCCAGCATCCCACCAAGCAACTCAGGATGCTGGAAAACCTCTCCTGTTGGTGCTCTGCCTCCCTCCTGCATGGCAAATATGCATTGGCATGACCCTGGTGCTTTTTATGGAGCCACCAGCTGAAACCCAGGCTTCTTCAGGAAGGAAGCCCAGCATGGGCTTGGGCTTCACCCCATTGCTCAGACCCCATCACCAACACCCTCCAGGCCGCATTCCCACCTGGCATTCCACCAGCCTGGTGCCACCAGGAGCCTGTGCCAGCAGAGCAGCTGCCATGCTGAACCTTTCCCTAACACACCCTCCACGATGGAGAAATGGATCTCAGCACAAAACACCTCTAAAGGCTTTAAATCAGATGACCACAGGTTTTTCATGGAGGGACGTGGGAGGATTTCAAAACCTGCAGCCGGCAAGGTGTGATCCCTGTTTTCCTGGTGCGTGCGTGCAGGCACACACATCTCTGCAGGGCACCTGCCTTTTTCCCCCATCATAACTATGTTTTAAGGCTAGGGAAAAAAAAAATAAAAAATAAAAGGATGGGGCACAGGCCTCAGTTGGGAGTCAAGATCAAACCCAAAAGGGCAGCTTTAGATTTCCCTTGTGTTTTCCCCTGGAGAATTTCTTGTCCTGGCAAGGGGTATTAGGGTTCCACTAATATTGGAGCAGCATATCTTGTATAAACCTTAAATATTCTTTGCTGTAAAGAACAGCTATTATCTTCTCCATAGCATCCTTTTCCAGGCTGAAAGCTACTCCCCAGTTTTCTCCTTCCTGGGGAAAAAAAAAATCACTCTCATTTTGTGCTCTCCCATATATCCCATTCTGAAAACACCTCCTTGGCATTGCCCACCCTGTCCCATCCCAGATTAAGCCTCTTCCCAAAAGCACAGGGCCTGGAGTGAGATGTGCCCTTCCTTGGTGCCGAGGAACCAGAAAACCCAACCTCCTGCATTTTGTATACCATGCTCTTGCTAAAACACCATGGAGTTGGGCTTTCCTTTTGGTTTTTAATTATTCATATTAATATTAATAATATTAATAATAGTATTACTATTTTATCCGGGGACTTCGTGCTGTTTGTTCAGAGTTGGCTGCTGAGATGTTTTTGCTCCCCCTCTCCCCAGTCCTTCGCTCCGCTTTGAATCCATCTTTTTTGGGGAAACAGAGGCACAGGAGGGTGCAGAGGTGCTGGAGGCAGCGGTGACAGTGCCTTTAGCTGCTCTTATCCACAGATCGAGCTCTCTGCAGCAAACCTGGCAGTGCCAGAGCATCCTGAGGTACATTTTGGGGGATGTTAGCCACCCAGACCTCACTGTAGTGCAAAGCAGAGCTTCCAAATCAGCCCCTGTGGCAGGAGCAGGGTGTTAAAACCGCACTGGGAGAGATGCTGCTTTGGGTTGGAAATCAAGGAAAGCTTTGCTGAGCCCTGGAAAAGATTACCTGAGGATAGAGGGGGAAAACTGAGACAGAGCAATGTCTCCTCATGAAATATTTTGGGGAGAAACAATGCTGCTGGGGAAGGGGTGATGGGGAAGGTGATGATAAATCCACGGAGAAAAGGAGGGATTGCCATGTCCCTGTGCAGCCCCAGCCCCACTCTGGGCTCTGTTTGGGCAGGGACCCGGCAGGGCTGGTGTTAAACTCCTCCATCCCTCCAGCCAGCCTGATTTATTTTATTTATCAGCCCTCCGGAGCTTGTTTATCCACCCTGGCGCGGGGAGAACCTTTCCCAGGGCAGCGGGCTGAACTTGTTTACCCATTTATTTATTATTTTACGACCTGCTGGCATGCGGGACAAGGGACAGCGGCGACACGGACACGTGCCAGCCCCGGGGAGGCACACGGGCTGTGCATGCCGCGTTCGCATGAGCACCGAGAAGGGAACGCTGCGCTCCCGAGCCCGGCAGAGGTACCTCCTCCTCCGGGACACGCGAAAGGAGCGTGCAGGACCTGCTGGGCTTCCCTGCTATTTCCAGACAGCCTGGAGAGAGGCTGGGGCTGGTAAACAACCGGGGTAACCCGCCGGTGTTTTTTCTCCCGGGAGGAAAATTGGGTGTTTTGCCTGCTGGTCCCAAATCCCCGAGCCTGGAGGAGGGATGTGGATTCCCAGATTCGGTCTGTGCCGAGCAGAGATGCTCCGGCTCTTTCTGCTGGGGGATAAACAGGAGGATGGGTCTTGGAGGTGGGGACTGGATAAGTGGTGGAGCTGCTGGTTTCTGTGCCTTGGGGACCAAATTTTTCCAGCCCTAAAAATGCAAATGGGTGCTGCCAGGTCTCCTGGCACAAGGGCAAAATAAAGGCTCCTCAGTCACCAATTTTTGGAGGGAATTTGTGCTTTCATCCCAGGTATGACCCAGACAAGCATCCCACCCTGATGGCAGTGGGGACTCTAACATGGCTGGTGCAGAAATTTGAGGATTTGACTTGGTTTTTTTTTTCTCCTTCACGCTAATTTTCTTAGAAATACTCCTTATTAGCAAGGGATTTCTCACAGGAACAGTAGGACATAGCTGGGGCTGTGATTTGGGCATGGGCAACCTGATAAAGACCCTCCACAGTAGGAATGTGGGATGGCTTTATGACAACAGCAGGTGCTCCAGGGATGGATCCATGCTCACAAAACAACACTCCCATTCAGAACAAAGTAAAGAAAAATAAAGAAAAATAAAGAAAAATAAAAATAAAGAAAAATAAATTTCTAGAATAAACAGCACATAGGACAATAATGAAGAAAAAAAAACTGTTGGTTTTTTTTCCCCAGCCTGGGTCCATTTCCGAGCTGGAGGCCTGGATTCCATTCACAGCTGAGGGTGAGGCTTTGGGGTAGGAAGAGGGATTCAGAAATAGCTTCACCAGCAGAATCCCCATGTTGTTGAACCAACCTGAGCAGGGTGAGTTGAGACAGAAGAGACACCTGCCAGCAGTGATTTTTGTGTTTATTTTTTTCTCCAATGTGGCTTTGCCAAAGGCAGGGAATGGGTTTCCACCTCCTGCCAGCTGTGAAGAACATGTGCACGGGGGAACACAGTCAGCAAAGCCTTTGTTTCTCTTAAACATTAAATCACCTCTAGTTGCTGCAATGTTTCCCCTTTCCTTTTTTTTTTTTTTTTCTTCTCTTCATAATCTTTGTGTGCAGCTGAGCTGCGGAGAAACTGATCACGTCCAACACTTTTACCTCATAAATAAAGAACAATGTAATAAACCATTAAATCATCCACGGCTGTTGCAACAGCAGCAATTAGGTGGAAAGACACGAGGGGGGGAAGAGTTCTTTTATGGATGTGACTTTACTAGCCCAAATCCTGGACGACCTGAGGTTACCTTTTCCAGCCTGGCTTGGGATGTGCTGTCACACCGTGCTGGCAGCCGTGGGGTTGGGTGGCCTGGCTGCAGACAAGATGAGACAAGGCAGTGTGGGATGAGGTTGGCGTGTGCCAGCGCTGAACCTTAGTCACCCCTGCCATCGATGACTGGCCCTGTCTGAATGCGAAAGGACCAGATTTTTGAGTAGCATCCGAAGGCACCGGCGGCTGCCGGGGATTGGGGTGTCTGCGTGTGCTCCTGCACGTGGCCAAGGGAGCTGGGCTCGCTCAGTCTCTGGGTTGAGATGGGTTTGAGCCTGCAGGAGATGGGTTTTTGGGGATATTCAGCTGGTCTGGAATGAGCACCGGTGTTTGGAGCAGGACAGGAGGGGACACACACCACATCCATGCTCACAGCGTGTCCTGCAGATGCGGTGCTGCAGCTGCCGTGGCCCTCTGGCCACCTCTGGCCCTCTGTGGCCCTCTGGCCACCCCACCTCCATCCCAATCCCATCCTGGTGGGATCCACAGCTGCAGACAGGCCTTGCTTTAGTGTCGCTGGCAGGATTGGGACATGCTCTGGGCTCTGTGTCTCCTGCTGGCCCAGTGACCATCCACGGGCACTGTGAGGCATCACAAACACCTCCAGCCGGCACTGGGGGAAAGGTGCCCATCAATCAGGTGCCTGGGGCTGTCCCAGCCCGGCGAATAAACACACAACACGAAGTGAAGGAAGGTTGTGCCTTGAGCCCGAGCCCAGCTCTCTTTCTTTATTGGGAACTTGGCAGCAAAGCCTGCCCAGGAGTCGGGTGGCCTCAGATCTCTTGTTGACAGTCCAGCAGTGGTTTTCATTCAGGCTGAGCTCCGGGTAAACAGCTGGGCTGGGAAATGTGAAACCATGGCTGTGGCTGTGCTGTCACTGCCGGTGTCAGCCCCAGGGACGTGCGGGGAGCACGAACCCACCGGAGTTGTGCGGGTGGGCACAGGGGACGGGCACGTGAGGGGAGCCCCTGTCCTGGGTCATTTGTTTGGTTTATAAGGATTGAGAACTGTCCTGTCTCTGGCCCAGGGTGTCCAGAGAAGCTGTGGCTGCCCCTGGATCCCTGGCAGTGTCCAAGGCCAGGCTGGACAGGGCTTGGAGCAGCCTGGGGCAGTGGAAGGTGTCCCTGCCCATGGCAGGGGTGGCACTGGATGATCTTTAATGTCCCTTCCAACCCTAACCATTCTGTGATTCCCTTAGGAGCGGTGTTGCTGGAAATGCTGAAGCAGACAAAATAAAATGGTTTTCCTCCTTCTCCATCACTGCTCAGTGGAGACAAGTCATAATCAATGGCCAACGTGCGCTTCCACCTGTGCCATCCCCTCTTGGCTCTGTGTCTCCGCTCAGCTAACAGCAGTTGTTTTGGGAGAAAACTGAGGCACTCCCAAGTGCTTTGAAGCACAGCATCTTTCCCTGTGACCTTTGCCAGGCTCCCAGACACTGCTTTGCTACTCCCTGTTAAACTCCAGGGCAGAAATCAAAACGTTCAGCTCAGTTTTATTTTTTTCCCCAAGGAGTTGTTAACAGCTTGTCATTGCGGGCTGGAAAATAAAAATGTATTTGAGAAAATACGTTGGCAGCAAGCTCCCCATATTGTTTCAGCTTGCCCCAAAATTTCAGGGAAAAATTCCATTAATATTTTTCATGCCTGATTGGAAAATATCAGGGAAAGAAGAACCAAATTCTGTAGATATCTTTTAACAATTCTAGCATTTTTATTTTTTTCCCAGCCAGGTCTCCATGGCATAGAAAAAAATAAATGAAATGCACAAATGAAAATCATCTGCTGTGAATTAAATACATTAAAATCATTGCTCTGTAAGTGGAAGAATTTTAAGAAAACCATGATAAGGAAATTTGGTTATTTAACTTCTGCATTCCAGCAATCTGTGTGATCTGATTCCAGTGATTTGGGTCCAAAACCTGGTTAGGAGAGTTGTTAGGAAATTGGAGGTTCCCTGAGAGAGGTTTTGACTGCAGGGAGCTCCAGTAAAAGACAGGGAAACACAACTGGACTTTACTATTCTAAATTTCATTTCATTGACCACACACTTCGCCTGTTGTTTTCACAGAGCTCCTAAACGCAGTGCCTGCAGGTCTCGAGTTCAAAAGCACAAGGCAGCACTCTGGGCAAGTGGGACACTTAGAGCTCACCTCTGGATGCCTTGTGGTTTCCATCTGTTGAATGGAGAGGGGAGCCCTTGAGGAGGGAACAGCTCAGCCCCAGGAGTGGTGCTGGACCCAAAAGTGGTTCTTCTTGGCCAGAGCTGAGGTGTGTGGGCCACTGTTGGGCAACCAGAGGATCATCCTAGCCTGTGAGGCGCAGGGATGAGCAGGCTGTCCATGGCGCAGACGTGCTCACGGAGGTGTGGGTGGGAAGATCCTCAGCACGTACGCAAATTTCGAAATGCAGCTCCTCATCAAAGCTCTGCTCTTCCACCCTGCATGGGACTCTGGATTGTAAAAGGAATTGTATTTTGGGTCACCTTATGCTAGGGAGCACTGAGATGTGCATGGAATGGTTTTGGATGGATACAAACTCCTCCAGGACACATCTCCTGGTGTGCAGGCAGTACCCACAGCACAGCAGCTGAACTATTTTGAGTGCAAGTGAGTGCCCATTTCCCTCCACAGGTGGTAGAAGTGGTCAAAAGTGACCAATTCCTTGTAGACACCCCAAAATTACATAAAGCCTTCCCAAATGCTACCCACAGCTTTGCCGTGGATGGAGGCAGAACAGCAGGAGCTGAGCTTCAACGCCTCCTCCCTGCTCAGCATCCCTCAGGGGAACCTTTCCAGCTGAGCCTCCCAGGCAGTGCAGATCCTTCTGGGATGCTGCTTCAAAAGCCCCTGCATCAGGAGCCAAGCTGATTATCAGCGGGGGTTGGGACCTGAGATAAAAAAATACCCTTTTTCCTAGGCTGTGATTAATCTGGTGCCCGCTGCTGCCTACAAGCACATCCTCCTTGAGCATCAGAAGTACAAACCGCCACATTTCCCCCCCCAGAGCTTTGTGTTTTTAGTTTTTCCGCATTACTTTGGAGAGATTCCCCAGCATCTTTAGGGAATCTGGCTTCACCACACCGCTGCCTACATCTTTTTTAGACGCTTCTCGGTCACCATGACGATGCTGAGGTTGTCAGCGGCCCGGGCTTGTTACATAATGAGGTGAGTCAGCCCCAGAAAGGCCACAGCCTTTGCCATTGTTTGATTTAATAACCTGCCATGATGAGATAACGATCCAGGCTCTTAATGAAAGGTGGGTGGTAATGAGAAGTTAGGAAACAGTTCAATGGCAAAGTCCATGGGATAATGACAGGCTGTGATTTCCGGAGGGTGATCATCCCCCACCGAAAATGGGCTGGACAGGTTCATCATCCCCGGGGGGTTTCACATCCATCGCTGAGTGCCTGCAGGCACCTGGAGAGGTCTCCTGCATCCTAGGTGCTTCACCGGGCTGGGAATTAAGTTCTTCATGAACATAGTCTACTTCAGCCATTGGGCACCTCCATGAAAATAAATCCTGTAACGATCTGCGCATTCAGGAGGGCTGGAATTCTTTATTCACCCCATCAGATATGCAAAATACTGCATTACTCAAGACCCCTGTGCTGGCTCGGGTTGGGCTGCGTTGATTTTCTTCAGAGAAGCTGCTCTGGGGCTGTGTTTTGGATTTGTGACCAAAACAGTGTTGATAATATAGAGATTTTTTTATTATTATTATTTTATTTTTTTTTTAATTGCTGAGCAGGGCTTACATAGAATCAAGGCTTTTCTACTCCTCACCCCACCCCATCACTGAGGAGGCTGGGGGTGCAAGGAGTTGGGAGGGGACAGAGCAAGGATAGCTGACCCCAAACTGACCAAAAATATTCCATAACATATTTTATCGTGCTCAGGGAAGCGGGGGGGACATTTGAGATGATGGTTTTTCTTTTCCTGTTACATGGAGCCCTGCTTTCCTGGGGATCTCTGGACACCTGTGGGAAGTGGGGAATGAACTCTTTGTTTTTCTTTGCTTGTACACGTGGCTTTTGCTTTACCCATTGAACTGTTTGTGTCTCAGCCCACGACTTTCCTCACTTCTACCTTCCAGTTCTCCCCCATCCCTCTCTGTGGGGGAGTGAGCGAGTGGAGCTGAGCTCCCAGCCGGGGTTAAACCGTGGCAATCCTAAATTAGGTCTGGTTCAGGTGTGAGCAAATGGCTGTAATTCTGCCGATTTTCCCGGAGAAGGCACTGTGGTAACACATGCCAAGTTCTGCTGGCAGCAGCAGGATGGGGAATATCTGACCTGGCAGCTGGGACAGAGTAGCGCTGTAAACACACTTTTCTCTCACACCAGTGGGATTTTTGTGCTGGATCCGTGCCTTGTCACAGGTGGTTGTGGCCTCTTGATTAGGGATGAGGTAACCGAAAGTCAAGTTCAACATCCTGTGGATTTACACCCTAAATCAATCCCAGGACTTTCAGTGGGGAATTTCACACCTTAGAGTAACGGGGCAAACAGGGAGGTGTTCCTTTCATATACCTAAAAGTACTTGGGAGTAGAAGGCTCAACCCAGTGTGAGGCTGATGTGAATGTTGTTTTTTCAGTAGCTCTGACAATGGCAGAACCTGAATTGTGGCTCTCTGACTGACCTGCACCCATTGACCCTTTCTGTTGGGACCAAGCCTGAACATTTGCAGCCAGGTTTTATTTCAAGGAGAACCAATATTAAATTCCTGAGACTGGAATATCCCAAATTCTTGCCATTTAATTACCCTCTAACTACTTTTAGAAACCTTTCAATGAATCACAGAATGGCCTGGGTTGGAAGTGACCTTTAAGATCATCCAGTTCCAACCCCTGCCATGGGCAGGGACACCTTCCACAAAAATAGGTTGCTTCAAGCCCCATCCAACTTTGAACTCTTGCAGGTATGGGGTGAGCACAACTTCTTTGGGCAGCCTGTGCCAGGGCCTCAGCACCCTCACAGCAGAGAATTTCTTTATAGTATCTACTCTAAATCTACCCTCTCTGCCACCTATGGGGTCAATCATCTTTATGATTATGATTAGCCCATTTATGGGGTGAGTTTTGTTTTGCACTAGTCTTGTAAGGTCAGGAACTTACTCGGGACATTGCTCAATCCTCCTGGACCTGCATCTGAGCAGACCTGCCAGCTTTGAGAAATGTCCCTGCTCCAATGGCTATTTGCAGCTTCGGGACCTTATATTTTTTTGAGAATTACAGAATATAATTATTTTTTTAAATTACAAATAAACCTCCTTTCCTGGGATTTTAAATATGAACCTCAGTGTGGGAGGCTCCTTTGGGATTATCAGTCCTGATTAATGGACACCCATCTTACACCTCCTCATCTTTGGTCTTAAGGCTTAGTGGATCTTCCCGTAGACCATCCAAGACCACCCACCTCTCTGAGGACAGTGGAGAGAAGCTTGAATGATTTTGCTTTCAATTTGGTGAATTGAGATTGAATTCAGGCTCTCATCCTTCCTTCTTCCCTGTATTCATCAAGGCCAGGCACTGAATTTACAACTCGCCCATTTCCTTTCCTGTAGCCCTCTAACTCAGCTAATTATAACCAAACACCTCTACTTAGGGCACAAATCTGACCACTCAAAAGACACAAGGGTTGAATCCTTGTCCTCCTGCTTGAAGAGCTATAAATTAAAAGAAAATTTAAAAAAAAAAATTGCAGAGGGTTGACTTCAGGAAGAATTTATTGCTCTGGAAGGAATTCCTGCATGGCTCTGAGTGTGATGGTGACAACACACGGGGAGCTCAGAACAGAGGGCTGGGCAAAAACAAGCAAGGTCCCCAAGCTGCAATCAGCCGAACGAGGCTGAATTCCACATTTCTGCAACCCCTTCCTGGCTTTTCCTGTCCCTTGGCTACCAGGAAAGCAAGACCAGCTCTGGGTGGGATGTTTGACTGGGGCTGATACCGCGGGGTGAGCAATGCTCCGTGGGGATTTCCCTCTCTGGGGCTCAGCCCTGCTTTCTCAATGCCAGAAGCTGAACCCCGGTGATTTTTCCCTTCATTCGCTCGTGGCTATTTTTGAGCAAACTTCAGCCCCAGGCAGCGTGTGGCACTCTGAGTGTCACTCCGCTGCTGCCCCAGTGCCCGGCTGCTGTCCGCAAGGAGCTGAATTTCCTTCAGTCGGGGAAGGAAGAAGTTTCATCAGATGCAATTAGAGAATGTAATAGGCTGAAAAACTGCACGGTTTGTCCGCAGCCAGGAGAAAGTGTGTCTGCCCTGGTGGGGAAAGGAGGGAGAGCTCTGGGACATGAGGTGGTCCTTACCCTGCCTGGGTCCTGCACCCCGGGCAGGGCTCTGCACTCCCAGCTGCTCTCAACCAGCATCTCTCCCCTGATTTCAGGGTAAGGCTCTGTAAATCCCGTGCTGAGCAGCATCCTATAACCCCCCAGAAAGCCCTGCCTCCGAAAAATCTCGTGAAGAGATGGTTTTGCCTGATTTCCTCCTCCTGCCGATGCGGCAGGAGGAGGAAAAGGAGAGTTAGGCTGTAAGAGTAGGCGGGTGAAAGGCAAGAAATGAGGAAGGAAAACACAACTTGGTAAAGGAGAGGAAAGAATTCTTTTTTTTTTTTTTCATGGCAGAAACTCCCCGATCTATTGCAGGGACTGTGCAGGAGCTCATCATGTCCCCCCCCAGGGATCAGGACTTGGGTGGGATGAGGGAGAGGTGATATCCCTGTGATCCAGGTACACTTCACACTTCGCTCCTTGCTTATTTATTCCTGTGATTGAAATACCTGCGAGGGGCGAGGGAGGCGATTAGAGCCTACAGGCACAAAGGACCGTGAACTCCAGCTGCCTCTCCAAATCCAAACATTTTTATCAGCCTGATAAAAATCAGACATTTGTCACCCTCCCCACCACGAGCCTGACCTTTAGCAGCTTTTTTCCAAGTCCCTGGAAAGAAATCGCCAAATGAAAACTGCTCAGCATCCAGCGGTCAGGAGGAGGCGACAGCCACTTGGTTTCCTTCCGGAGCTTTCTGAAAGCATCTAATTGCCCAAAAATACTGCAATTTTCTTGGCTTCTTCAGTAGCCCACTAAGTTTTTTTGTTTGTTTGTTTGTTCTTTTTTTGCAAGTGCAAAATGTAGCGTTTTGCTTTGTTTTGTTTTGGGTTCTTTTTTCGAAAAACCATATAAATACCTCTCGGTCAGCCCAGAGGAATAAATTTCTTTGCTGCAACAAAATGTCATTAAGGCACTAACAAGAATCTGGGCAGCTGCTGCCTGTCTTTTGCAACCTCCCACCCGGGGTAGGGAGCATTTTAGAATGGCTTTAAACTAGATGAGAGTAGATTTAGATGGGATATTAGGAAGAAATTCTACCATGTGAGGGTGGGGAGGGTGGCCAGAGCAGCTGTGGCTGCCCCTGGATCCCTGGCAGTGTCCAAGGCCAGGTTGGACAGGGCTTGGAGCAGCCTGGGACAGTGGAAGGTGTCCCTGCCCATGGCAGGGGTGGCACTGGATGGTCTTAAAAATCCCTTCCAACCCAAAACATTCTGCGATTCTGAGCTTTGTGCCCACGTTCCAGGCTGATTAAGCAAGGCCATGCTGGGAACTGCTGCAGATAAAGCTGCCCTGACACGAACAGAGCACACGAATGGCTGCATCCATACAGCGATGCACACAGCTTGCAGGGCCCTCTCCAAATTCTCACCATGAATTCCTAGATGTGTGACTCGCATCCCACCGGGCATCTCTGGTGATTCGTGTTGCACTGAACGTAGGCAAGAACGTGACCGGTCCTTCCCTTCCAAGTTTCCTTTAGAGGGAATCAAATAAATAAAAAATAAAGGCATTAAAAGAGGAGGATGAATCACGGCTTAGTCAGAGTTGGGGCTCGCCAGAGCCATCGCTGCTGGTGCTGGCATTTTGATGCCAGGGGGAGGGTGTCAGGGAAGGCTGGCTGGTGACCGGGAGGTTCTTCCAAAGGGCATGGAGAATTAGGTCTGGAGTTGTTATTTTGGGATGCGTCCAGAGCCTAATGCCACTGCTCAGGATGGGTTGCTAGGTGAGTTTGACGTTGGAGCAGCGGTGGAACAAAAGAGGGAATTGAGAGGGTTTAGTTTTGGTGTTTCAGTTTGAGAAGTTTGCAGACTGTAAACCCCATAAGAAGTGGGTATCCCATTATCACAGAAATGGTGTTTTTCCCCTTTTTCTGCCTAACTTCCCCTTTTTGTGCTGCCCTTCCCTCTCCCGCCTCTCTGGACCTGCTGCATTCATCCCTAGGATGCTCAAAGTCAATTTTTTCCCCATCTACCACCAGGACTTTAAGATTTCAAGCCTTGGCATTACATTTTTACCCCCATTCCTTCTCATTTATTAAATATCTGCCAATTTCTGGGATGGGGGAGGGATGGCAGCACCTCCAGCCCACACTGGCTTGTTGATTCCTCCCTCCACACTCCGTCACACAGTGAGGACGTGGGACAGCATCAGTGGCTGTCCCATGTCACACTGTGCCTGTGGTGACTCTCAGAGAGCTGACACCTCTTACTGACAACATTCCCCTCCCCTCACTGACTTGATTTCCCGAAAAATCGCTGAGCTAAGCACCCCTGGGGCTCCTTTCACAGCAGCTGCGAGCCACAGCTTATTTACCAGCCCAGGTGCTATTTTTAGGGAGCTGGGGTTTTGCATAGCACGAGTTGAGAGGGGGAAAAATAATCCTCTGAGTGCACCTAGTGCCATCCTGCTCCCCACCCTCTCCCCGGGGTGAAAGTGCCTTATAAATAGTAATGGTTCTTCCAGCTGACCTCCCTCGGAGCAGCTGGGTGCTCGTGCCTTTGAAATCCAGGCCACTTATTTAGGAGTTGAAGCTTTCTGCTCCAGTTATTTAGGAGTTTCTAAGCCAAGAGTTACTAGGTGGATCTAATTTGAAGCGACTGTGATTTTAATTCAGGCAGGGTTTTGCTTTTGGGCTCCTTTTCATAGCGTGGGGGAGGTGATTTGTGAAGTGGGAAAGAGCCAAGGAGGGGGGGAGAGAGCTGCTGGAGGAAGGGGGATGATGCCCAAATTCCTTGTCCTGCAACATCATGTGAATTTTTGTCCTCCTTCTGACTCATGCCCTAGCTGGGAACCGGCTTTCTGTTGCCCTACATGTGAAAAGGATTTGGGGATTTTGTGCGGAGCGGTCCAGGGAGCGCTGCTGTGCCTGACTCCCATCCCATCCTTTGCCAACTGGAGCACTCACAGCTCTCTCCCATCTTCCCACATCCCGAATCTCTGGTTCTTTTCCAGCTCCTTCATAGTAGCTTTTAAAAAATTTCTTTTTTCTTTTTTTTTTTTTTTTTTTTTTTTTTTTTTTTTTTTTTTTTTTTGCCTCTGAATATTTTTTCCCCTGTGTAGGAGAGGGAAGGATTGTGCACTTTTTACTCCATCCATCTTGACTCCATGTAAGGCATTACCCAAAAATATCTTCTTTCTAGATGCTTTATAAAAACACAAGCCTTTGCTTCCAGAGGAGGAAAATGCCCTAGGTAATAAAAAATAGATTTTTGAGCAGTTTAGGTATCCGACATGCTCCTTGTGGGGTTTTAAATCTTCAAGCAAAATTTGCTTTATTAAACCCCATCAAAGCAGATTCTCCCACCTCTGCAGCTTTTCCCAGCGATGACATATTCCCACATTCCCACCCAGAATCCTTCCGAGGAGACCCCTCGGTGCCAGGTGGGATTGTCCCCATCAGTGTTGGGGGACAAGGGGGGTTTGAGCACCTGCGTGTTTGGGACTTGGGCGTCGCCACAGGAATTTTCAGGGTGGTTCCGCCCCCTCTGCGCTGCAAACAGGGGCTGTGCGGGGGTGTCAGCATCGCTGGGGTGCTGTTTGCAGCCTAATTTAGGGTGGAAACGTAACTTGCAGGGAGCTGGCGAGTGGATTGAGAAGTTTAACAAACTAAAATAAATACCGTAAATAAAGGAACTGTCAATAAAGGAACGAATATGAATATAAATATAAATATGAATACGAATACGAATATAAATATAAATATAAATATAAATATAAATATAAATATAAATATAACATTAATATTAATATTAATATAGTAATATTAATATTAGATACACTGTATAATATTATAATAATATTATATATTATATATTATATATTATATAAGATATAAGATATAATATAATAATATATAATATATAATATTATTAATATGAATATTAATATTAATAATAATAATCTTAATAATAGTAGTAGTAATAATAATTATTTTGTATATGAAGATAAAATGATAATTCAAATAATATTAATAGTAAAATAATAATTTTTTAAAAATGAACTAATAAATAATTATATAGGTTTATAAATTAAAATAACATTACGATTTTAAGATATGAATTAAAAATTAGCATTCCGCGCCCGTCTGAGAGCGGAGGCTCCGCGCAGAGCATCCCCAGCGCTGCTGGCAGGGTGTCCCGCAGCCTCCCGGCCCCGCCCGGCGCTGAGCGGGGCGGAGCGGGGCGGAGCAGCCGCGGTGGCCGCGGGCGGAGGCGGAGCATCCCGGGCATCCCCTCCGGGGGAGGCGGCTCGGCACCGCATGTGCGACGTGAGCGACGTGCAGGAGCGCAGGGCCCGCATCCCCCGGGACCCCCCGGCAGCCCCCGGCCCCCCGCGGGACCCCCGGCCCGAACCCGCGGAGCGCGGAGCCCCCGCTCCCCGTCCCACCGCTGTGTACCTAGGGTTCTTTTTCTTCTTTTAATTTTTATTTTAAAATAAATGTTTTTATTTTATTTGTCTCTGTTTTATTTCTGATTTTAAATTTTGTTTTTTATTTTATTCAACTTTATTTCTTTTCAATTTTTTTTCTTTTCCTTAATTTCCTTTATTTTTCTTATTTCATTCCATTTTTATTTTCTGTATTTTTACCACTTTTTAAAATTATTTTATCCCATTTTTATTTCCTGCTTTCCTTAGGGCGTATGTAATTTTCCCCCTCCTTATTTTCCCCTTCCATTCCCTATTTATCCCCTTAATTAATTTAAAATTTATTTTATTTTTTTCCTCTTTATATATTTCACTCCTTTTACATTTTTTAAGGTAGCTTTTAAAAAAAGTTACATACTACCGAATTTTAATTTTTTTTTTTTTTTCCTAATTCCCTCTCCATCATTTCACACCCTTTCCCCCCGTTAATTACAAACGCGCGAGGAATTAAACACGGCGTTTATTTAACTGTGTGGTTGGTAGTTTGGGGGTCCCTAATTCCGCGGTGGGGGAGGGTCTGTGCCGCGCTCCCCCCGCGGTTCCTTTGTCCGCGCTGCAGTGCGGGGGGCGGGCGGCAGGGGGCAGCAGGGGCCGCGCCGCTGTCCCCCTCCCCTTCATCCTCCTCCTCCTCCTCTGCCCATCCTCCTCCTCCTCCTCCTTCTTTTCCTCCTCCTTCTCCTCCTCCTCCTCCTTCTTTTCCTCCTCCTCCTCCTCCGCGGCGCCGCAGCGCCGGCCCGGCCCCGGCCCCAGCCCCGGCCCCGCCCCGGAGGCGGTCCCGGCCTGTCGGGATAGAAATAGGCGTCCCGGCGGCTGCCGGCACATCGTGAGCGGAGCCGGCCAGAGCAGCAGCCCGGACTGCAGCAGCACTCCTTCCCCGGCTGCCTCGCGTGGAGATTCTCCTCCCTTTCTTCTCTTATTATTATTTTTCCAATTTAAAAGGGGAGCTAATTTTTTTTTTTTAAATTTTTATATATATATATATTTTTTTTTTTTTTTTTTCACGCCGCTTTCCATCGCGGTTCGCGGCGGGGCTCGCCCTCGCTCCCTCCCAGCGCGCAGCGGCTGCGCTGGTGCCGCTCCTGCCGGCTTTGTGCCCTGCAGCCCCGGCCCTCCTCTTCCTCCTCCTGCCCCTCCTTGCCGTAAAACCTTCACGAGGCTCGGTGCAGCATCCGAAAGCGCCGCAGCCGCTCGCCCGAACCACCGACTGCAACAAAAAAACCCTTTTTCCTTTTTTTATTGTATATTTCCCCCACCTCCTTCCATCCCCCTCTCCCCCATTTTTTTTTTCTCCTCCTCCCTCCCGCAAACGCTTCAAGGTGGACGCGGAGCGCAAAAAGACCTTTGTTTTAAAAATGCCCATGGAGCTGACGCAAAGCCGCATCCAGAAGATTTGGCTTCCCAATGACAACCGCCCGGCGCTGCCCCGCCGCTGTGAGTACGGGCACCGCGGCATCCCTCCGGGATGGGGATGGGATGGGGATGGGATGGAGGGATGGCGTGGCACGGGAGGGAAGCGCTGCCCTTTCTCCGGGGGCTCCGTGCGGCATCCTCAGCATCCCTGCAGCATCCCCGCTCCCTCCCGCGGTGCCCCAGCATCCTCCCGTGCCCGCATCCCTCCGCTGCCATCCCGCGGTGCCCCAGCATCCTCCCGTGCCCGCATCCCTCCGCTGCCATCCCGCGGTGCCCCAGCATCCTCCCGTGCCCGCATCCCTCCGCTGCCATCCCGCGGTGCCCCAGCATCCTCCCGTGCCCGCATCCCTCCGCTGCCATCCCGCGGTGCCCCAGCATCCTCCCGTGCCCGCATCCCTCCGCTGCCATCCCGCGGTGCCCCAGCATCCTCCCGTGCCCGCATCCCTCCGCTGCCATCCCGCGGTGCCCCAGCATCATCCCGTGACTCACGGCCGCCCTGGCGAGCGGCAGGAAGGTGCAGCCGTCACATGGCCCCGCCGAGCGGAGGATGCGGGAGGTGCCGGGACACGCGTGGCCCAATTTCCATTCCCCCGCCCCGCTCCCGGCCTTGGGATTAAAAGGAAAAAGAGCAGGTTGTTCACCTCGCAGCCGGGCGCCGGCTCGGATGGGATTTTCACGGTGTCAAGCGCCTCGCTCGGGGATTTGTTAATGGCAGAAGCATGAATGGTTTGGGTTGGGAGGATCGTGGAGATAATCTCGCTCCACAACCCTTCTGCCATGTGACGGGGCGCCTTCCACTAGACCGGCTTGCTCCGAGCCCCGTCCAATTAGTGTGCTGTAATTTATTTTTTGGAGGTGGAGGGAGGATTAGGGCAATGGATTAAGGGGGAAAAAAAGCCCCAACCAAACACCAGCCGTTTGCACTTTACCGTTTAACCCTGGGGGATGAGACAGGAGGCAGGTGGAGGGGAAGGCAGAAATTCACGCTGAAACTTCTGCAGTGCTTTCCCTTTCACTCTGGAGCTCAGAAAAAAAATCCTTGGGTGGTTGAAACCCACCTTCGTGGTTAAAAAAGAAATTATATTTATATATCCGTATATATAAAATCACATGTTTAGGTCATCCCGGTGTTACTATAAACCAAATTATGAATCATAATCCAATCCGAAAGCTCAGGAGGCAGCTCCTTTAAGTCACCCAACAGCTACACTGACAGCCTGCCAGTTGGGCAACTCGTAACTCTCAATGAGCGTCGCAGGAATGTGCGGAGCTGGGATGGAGGAGGTGGCACTCGCAGCCTGGCGAGGGATGGAAGTGGCTTGGGTGAATCAGTCTTTCCGATGCTTTTCTTCATCAGACGTTCAAAGTCGCTTCCAACGTTTGTTTCCCTTGGCTGGAAACTTTCCCCTTCTAAATAATAATAATTATTTTTTAAAAAATTGATATCCTATGCACTTGCCAGATGTTGTTGCCCGTGGCTGTGGGTCAGGCACCCTGGAGCAGATGTTGGGATGTGCAGCCTGCGCCTGGCAAGGGCAGCTCTGCAGCAGGAGCTGCCGAGGAAATGGAATTCAGCAACAGGCTGCACATCTGGGTTGCCAAGGGGCTTTGCTTAGAGTGGGGTAAAACGTCTCCTGGCTTAATGCTTTGCATGTGTGTCCGTGTGGCTTGATTTTTCTCAAGGCCTGGCACCTCTGAAAGAAATCCCTTGTGCATGCAGTGGTTTTTTGCCACTTCATTCACCTGGTTTCTCAGAGAGAGCTCCCCCTTGGCATAGGAGAAAAACTAACATATTTAATATATTAAGGCACCGAGGGGCTTATTAATAACATAATGTGGCTTCTAATTATTTTTCCTTGGAGTGGGAACAAGCCACGCTGGGCGGCGTTCTCAATGTGACAAGAGGGTTTTTAGGCTTTTTTTTTTTCTTTTAGCTTTTTATTTTTAAACCAAGGTATTTTAAACTCGAAGCGCTATTAATTCCTCAGCAGCAACAAAGAGCGAGGGCTGCAGAGCTGGGTGGGAAATAAAGGAGGAATAACGGAGACCTCGTCCGGTGTGATGCCTGGAGGGAGCGGGCGCATCCCTGCGAGCATCCTCGGCAAGGACGCTCCCTGGGTGTGAAATAATTAGTCCGATTGTCTGCTTGCCCGTCCGGGGGAGGCTGCAATGGTGCCTTCAGCTGGCCTTTTGACGGCGATCCATTAAATTGCTGTCACGCCGCACGTCTCTCACGTAGGGCTGGGAAAGTCAAGCCGTCGAAGGCGCTGGCTGGGCAGAGGGGAGGGGGATGCTCCGGGAGGGAAGGGGATGCCGATGCCTCTCTCCATCCCGTCTGGCCTTTTTCCCATCCCTCCGGCTCGCTGGGTGTGGAGACAGCCGTCGGGGATGTGCTGGGCGATCCCCTGCTCGCAGGGGCTGCGGCGGTAGAGGCTCCACGTGTGGAGTGCGGAGTCAGGCATCCGTGAAGGTGTTGGAATTCCAGCACCGAGAAGCTGGAAAAGAGAATAGAACTAACAGAACATGCGGTCTGGGCTTGTGGGAGGTTTTGGGGAGTACTTATGAGACAGTAAAAATGCCTAAAGCAGGGAGGTGGCTGTTTTATCTGACTTTTTATAGAAGCAAATTGCCTTCCCTTTTTTTTTTTTTCCCCCTTCTTCTCTTCCTTTTACCCACTGGTGAAGCTGATTCTCTGGCAAATAGCAAAATTGATGAGCTCCTTCTAAATTTCCTCTGATTGAGCCAGAAAGTCATCCCTGCCCTTGACTTACCTAGCTGGATGTCGATAAGGAGTAATGAATATGTATTGAAATCCCTGATAGCTTCCCAGCAGTGGTGAAAAGAAATGATGAATGAAGCCTTTGTGAAACACTGGGAGCAAAACACTGGGTTCTGTTTTCATCCCTGATGCAAAGTTTCCCGGAGACTTTTGGTTTGGGCTCAGATTCCTGACGAAAAATTGCTCCCTGATGCCTTGGTGTTTTGGGAAGCGCTTCCCAGGTGCTTTTCCATTGTCCAAGGGGAACCTGGATCTTTCCTTTGGCAGCAAAAATTGGGGGGAGATTCCTGAGTTAGGGGTGTTTAACTCTTTCAGCACCCTTTGGAGGTGACACCCTGGGACTGTCACAGCTGTCTGGAGCCCTAGGGACATGAACAGTGCCCAGCATTGTCCCTGTCCTCTTGGAGTGCTATTTAATGGCCCCAAATCCTCTTGGCTCTGCTCTTTGAGGTCCTTTATCCACTGGCAGGTAGGGAAAGGAAGTTTCTTTATTCAGGTCTAACTCCTTCCTCCTCCCTTATCTCCTAAGCATGTGGGTTTTGTGCACCCAGACTTGTACCAGTGCCATAACTCTTCCTTGTGGCCTTAATTTGGCTTCTTCAGCTGTTGTATTTTTTTTTCTCAGAAGGGCAGAGTAATTCCATGTTCTGTGGATACCTCTTGGTTTGTTTGCCCATTCCAGATTTAAACTGAGAAAAATCTACCCCATCTCCCGGGAGCCCCTGGCATCCCCTGGTCCCACCTTCAGGCAGCTGTGACAGGCAGGCAGAGCTCTCCACCCAGGCCATAATTAAGCTGGGTTTTATGGCTCTGCCACCAGCCACTCACTCCCTGCATTCCTTTCCTATGAGGTCTCTGGGCTCACGGGGTGGATGGAAGGGTGGGTGAGAAATCCCCTGCAGGGTCCCATCTGTCCTGCAAATGCTGTCTCTGGGTTTTCTTTCCAGCTGTTTGATGTGGACTCTCTTCACCACCACCAAAAAAAAAAAAAAAAAAATCCCAACAAACCCAGCTTGGGTTTAGGAGGAAAAAAGGGATAAATCATTTGGATAGCCACTTTTAAATGCAGGTGGTTCTGTTCTGTTGCCTTGTTTGTCTTCAGAAAATCCAGTTAGTTGTTGTGTGTCAGCTAAAAATCTAGTCAAAGGTTTTGGAAGATGTTCTCTGTGGGTGAATATCTTGGAGCAGACCTGGTATTTCAGCACTGATAGTGCTGCAGGGATGGGTCCAAAGTCCTTGGCTATCCTTGAGCTTGTCATGGAATTGGCCAAGCCGTGGGAATGTGAAGTTGTGCTTGCCTTGATCTTTTAAATTTTTTAAATTTTTTATTATTTTGGTTGCAAATGAGGAAACTGAGGCACAGAGACCCTCCGGGGAGCCTGGGCCAGCTGCTGCCTCCTTACCTACTTTGCAGCCATCAGGATGTTCTTGCTGTGGTTTTCCGGTTTCCTCCAGCTGTGGAAGGACTTGGAAGAGTCTGGATAAAACAAGTCCCTCGTTGGGCTGCTACATGATGATCTGGAGAATTAACAACCATTCCTATTCTTTTTCCTCGCAGCCTGTGGGCCTCAGCTTGCCAATTCCCCCACGGTGATAGTGATGGTTGGCCTCCCAGCCCGCGGCAAGACCTACATCTCCAAGAAGCTGACGCGCTACCTCAACTGGATCGGTGTCCCCACGAAAGGTAAGCCTTGCACCGGGGCAAGACATGAGCTCTGCTCCTCAGGAGTTCCTCCAGGAGGTCAGTGCTTTGGGAGATGGGAGGTGGTGGGGGATCCTTCCGAGATCCCACAGGCCAAATATCCATGTTTTCACATCCTGCTGCAGCCCAGGTTCTCCTTCACCTTGAAGACTGAGGAATGCCCTGAGCAGTTTGCTCTAAGGATTTAATTTCTTGGCTCATTTCTTCCTTTAACTGCAGAAGCCGCACGACTGAGTCAAGCTCCTCATTTTTACTTTTTTTTTTTTTTTTTTTTTTTTTTTTTGGCTTTCCCACCGAGTCAAGCTCCTCATTTTGACCTTTTTTTTGCCTTTCCCACCCAGTTTTCAACGTGGGCGAGTACCGCCGCGAGGCCGTGAAGCATTACAGCTCCTATGACTTCTTCCGTCCTGACAATGAGGAAGCCATGAAAGTCAGGAGGTGAGTGTGGGCACCACCTCACCTCCCTGCTCCCACCGGGGGGGTGAATCCCATGGCTGGGAGCACAGTTACCCAATTTGTGGTGATGAACAGAAACATTGGGCTCTACTTTGAATTTCCCCTGCCTGCCCAACGAGGGTTCTGAGAGCTCAAAACCGAATCTGTACAGGCTCGGTGACTTCAGGGTGACCAACGCGCCCATCAGGACCTGACACCTGTCCCCTGTTTTGCAGGCAGTGTGCCATGGCTGCCCTGAGGGACGTGAAGCTGTACCTGACAGAGGAGGCTGGGCAGATTGCGGTGAGCTCCTCATGTGCTTTGGCAGCAGTGCCAGCCCCAAAGGTCCTCTGCTGTCCCCTCTCTGAGGAGGGGCTCCCTGGGAAACCAGGCCCTTGTGGTGCTGATTGAGATCTTTTGCTTTTAAAGGTTTTTGATGCCACCAATACCACGCGGGAGAGGAGAGGGATGATCCTAAACTTTGCCAAAGAAAATGGATTCAAGGTTGGTGCTGTGGGGCTGGTGCCTGTATTGTGAATCTGCAGCGTACAGTTGGTGTATCTTTCACTCATGTGTTGTCCTCATGCTGCTCCTGTGTGAGGGAGATTTCACTGCTGGGTTTGACTAAAAATACCAAACTCTTCCTTCATTCCCCTTACTGAGCCCTGGAGAAGGAAATGGTGGAAGTGGGGCAGAGGGAGAGCTCTCTGGTCAAGCAGGGAGGAGGTTGGGCTGAGCAAGGTGCTGGTTGAATTATTACAAACCTCGTTGGTGGCTGTCAGCTGAGCTTTTGCTTTGCTCCACAGGTGTTCTTCATCGAATCTGTCTGCAACGATCCCAACGTGGTCGCCACCAACGTCATGGTAAGTGTGCAAGTGTCCTGCTTTTGCTCTCCCTCGATAGAGAGGTAGGAATGCCATCACCATCACAAGCTCTGGTCTTCATGGTGGACTTCAACCACCCTGGTATCTGCTGGAGGGACAGCACAGCGTGGCACAGGCAATCCTGGAGGTTCCTGGGATGTGTTGATGATGACTTCCTTCTCCAAGTGATAGCAGCTCTCCCTGTTTGTGCATCTGTGTTGCACCATCTTGTCACCAGCAAGGAGGGGCTGGTGAGGAATGTGAAGCTGCAGGGCAGCCTGAGCTGCAGGGGCTGTGAAATGAGATGTGGGGAGAGCAGATTTTGGCCATGGAGTACCATGGGATAAAAAGCCCAGGAGGGAAGAGGAGCCCAAGAAAACTGGTTAATGTTCAAGGATCATCTTCGAGTTCAGCTGTGGTGCATTCCCAAGAAAGGAGCAGGCATTAAAAATGCCAGGAGGGCTGCGTGGATGGACAAGGAGCTCCTGGACAAACTCAAACACAAACAGGAAGCCTACAGAGGGAGGATGGAAGCAAGGACAGGCAGCCTGAGAGGATATAGATTGTCTGAGCAGCCAGGGATTGGGTTAGGAAAGACAAAGCCCTGACAGAACTGGGGAACCACAGGCTCAGTCTCACCTCGACAGTTTGGGAAGATCATGGAGCAGATCATCCTGGAAGCTCTGCTGAGGCCTGTGGAAAACAAGGAGGTGATTGGTGGCAGCCACCATGGCCTCAGTGGAGGCAGATCATGCTGCCAGCCAGGGGCTGGGGCTGAAATTTGCCTTTTGCTCCTGCTGTCCCATGTTGTCCCAGTGACCAACTTTTCAGAAGGTTGCACACAGCCTTTTTGACAACAGAACGCTCAGTTTGCTATTTTTTTCTTTTCCAAGCTGGATTTTTTAATTTTTTTTTTGAGGATTTTAATCCCTTTATTTGGAAGCTAATGCTTGAAGGGCGAGAAAATGAGCTACTAGCTGAGCGTGGGATTTTGCTCCACAGGGAACTGTGGATGAATGGTGCTCTTAGTTCTGGGATCAGTGTGGAAAATACACCCCAGGCCTGGGATGCTCCCATGTGTGTCACCCTGGTGTGTTATCCTGTTTGTTTCAAGACTGCTTCAGTTACTAAAATGTAATGCTGCTGTCCAAACCCAAATCTTCAGGAAAAACAGCCTGTTAGATTAGTTCAGGCAGGAGTTAGTCCATGGGAGCTGTGGATATTCACACTGCCTATTTCTAGTGTCTTTCAGTCCAATAACTTGCAGCAAATAATGCACAGAAAGGCATTTAATTTTGCCATCCTACTGTCCTGCCGCTGAGCTGGGATCTGCATCTTGTCTAAGCTCATGCACTTCCCATTCTCAGCTTGAATTTAAACCTGGTGGGGGTTTTTTAGCTTTCGGGAAGCTCAGTTTTCCCACTGTGCTGGGTGGCAAGGTGCTACCCCAACTCCTGGGAGAATGAGAGTGGACTGCTGAGTATCTGTAATAATCATGCAATGGTTTATACCAAATTCTCCCACCTTATGCTTGGGTTTGGGTCTAGTTTGCTTCTTTTCT
The DNA here is from genome assembly GCA_036785705.1 of Acanthornis magna. Taxonomy (NCBI): domain Eukaryota; kingdom Metazoa; phylum Chordata; class Aves; order Passeriformes; family Acanthizidae; genus Acanthornis; species Acanthornis magna. The sequence goes on from JAWUZG010000001.1 coordinate 882,698, forward strand.
GCCCCATGATAAGTGATGACTATAAAGTAGTCATCACTTAGTTTCAGCTAATCGCTGGATCTTGGCAGGACTCTGAAATTCCAGATTAGCATTGTCTGGCTTGGAAAGCTTCCTAACCTCTCCTTGTGGCATGTTTTTTTTTTTTTTTTTCCTCTGTTGCAGGAAGTTAAACTATCCAGCCCAGATTACCGGGACTGTAATTCCACCGATGCCATGGAGGATTTCATGAAGAGGATCAATTGTTACCAAGCCAGCTACCAGCCCCTCGACCCCGATGACTATGACAGGTGAGAGGCTTTGACTTCTGAGCTGCCTTGAGCACCCACCCTCTCCCAGGAGAGGAGCAGTGAAGGGTGGAGCTGTGTTTCACTTTGTCATCAAACACCTGACTGTGCTAGAATGATGTGTGGCCAGGCCTCACCTTGAATTGAGGCTTTTTTCATGAAAATGCTGGTTTGCCCTGGCCCTGTGCCAGGGAAATGGGCACTGAAGCCTTCCCAGGCTCTTCTGGGCTCGGATGAGCTGTTTCCAACCTTGTTCTGTGGGTCTAAATACAAAGGCTTTGGGAAAGCACTTGAGTTTGAGTGGTTGAGGTGCTTTGGTCATTGTCCCATTTAAAGGAGGGCACTCACACCACAGGATTGAGCAAGCCCTGTAGTTTCTGCCTGGTTGTTGTGTGCCTTGGAAGAGCTTTGCTGTCCTGCCTGACTCTGCAGGCACCTCCCAGCCTTTCCCCTGCTCACAAACACGGCTGTGTGCCCTGCACGGATTACCCCAGTCCTGCTGATCCCTGTCCTGGGAGGAGCATGTTCCCTGCTAGTCCTGTTTAATCCTCTTTACTGCTGCAAGCAGGGGTGGCGATTACACTGGTGCTATTCAGCTCTCCATGAATCCCCGTTACCTGTTGGTTCCCTGCTGAAAATAGCCCGCAGGAAATCCTTTTAGCCGGGTGGTTACGTGGGCAGAGATAATTCCCAGGGCTACCTTTTGAGAATGATGTCCCTGTCTGTCCCTAGGGAACTTTCTCTCATCAAAGTCATCGACGTGGGCCGGCGGTTCCTGGTCAACAGAGTTCAGGATCACATCCAGAGCAGGATTGTTTATTACCTGATGAACATCCACGTCCAGCCCCGCACCATTTACCTCTGTCGGCACGGGGAGAGCGAGTTCAACCTCAAGGGGAGGATTGGAGGGGACTCTGGCCTCTCCAACAGGGGCAAGAAGGTGAGGGAGAAGGACAATATTCATTCCCCTGTGGCTTCCAGGAGTGATTTGGCTGTAGTAGATGCCGTGCCTTGGGTTAAGTGCACGGCTGATCACAGCTGGGCTGCTGAGGGTCCATCTGTAGCTTTTGGGGATCAATGAGTGCGTGGCTTCTTCCACTCAGGGCAGAAGGCTGATCTGCCTGCCCGTGGAAGGCAACACATACTGGGAAGCAGGGAATGTAGCCCCTTGGGAAGATACAGACCAGGAATCAACCTCTTTTTATGCCCCACAGTTTGCAGTGGCACTGAACAAATTTGTGGAAGAACAGAACCTGAAGGACCTCAAAATCTGGACCAGCCAACTAAAGAGGACAATCCAAACAGCAGAAGCTCTCCAGCTGCCCTACGAGCAGTGGAAGGCCCTCAATGAAATCGATGCTGTGAGTATCTGTGCAGCCACAGCAGCTGCATGGGGCTGGTTGGTCCTTGACAAAACAAAGTGAGGTTTTGCATGATGGCTGTGCTGATGCTGTTTGACTTGAGCGTGCCCAGTAACCTCGTGGATGTCCTGTTCTGGCAGGGTGTGTGCGAAGAAATGACCTATGAAGAAATCAGGGAGCAACATCCTGAGGAATTTGCTCTACGTGATCAGGATAAATATTACTACCGTTATCCTTCTGGGGAGGTAGGTCTACAGGGAGGCTCTCAGAGATGTGACTTTTACTTTAGATGTGGCCTTTTTGTCCTCAATCTGTCCTCTACTCTTGAGCAGGGCAGCAGTGAGAGCTAGAAACTAGAATTAGGAACTGTCAGGGTTTATATTTGCCTCTACATTGAGCCCTTGTGAAATCTTGGCATGTGAAGATCTAAGAAATGTGTCAGTTAACAAACAGTCCCACTGATTTTACAGCAAATTAGTAGGGAAAGGTCTCTGGAGGTTTGTAGTCCAACCTCCATCATTATATCCACTCAAAGTGTTGTGCTGCCCCAATTTTATTTCCTTTTATTTCCAAAAAAAGTAATTTGCACCTTGTTCTCAGAATCATTCCCTAAGGGTCGATGGTAACATCACTGTTCCTGGCACTCTGCTTTCAGGGTGTGACACAATGAGGTGGGAATTGACATCAGTTCTGAATGGTACTTTAGGCTGTGAATTGAGCTAATTATCCCCAGGTTGAAAGTCACGCCCATAAACATTTTTGAAAAATCTTTGAAGATATCCTCATGACTGTGGATCTAACAGAAGAATGTGTGGGGATATCGGACACCAACTCTGGGTGTCTGGGGCTCCTTCCAGCTGCCTGTCAAGGTTTGGGTTTTTTTGAGGCCCTTCCAAACCCTGGGGTTTCTCAGGTTGCTTCAGACTTTTCAGAACTTAGAAATCCCATACAAAATCCAATTTCAAGATGATAGAGAGATGCTCTCTTCAAAGCCATTGTTGCTTACCTTAATAAACTCTCCGGGACTGAGCTGTGATTCACTGAGATGTGAACGGCTCCTTCTTTAACAGAAGAAGTTCTAGAGTAGCATGAAGATGAGGATTTATTTTTTTTTTTAGCAGTTTGTTGGTTTAGTCAGAGCCATGAAATCAGGAGGTGTACCAAGACGAGGACTGTTGTTCCTTTGGGGTGCTCATTGCCTTCATTCCATGCTTCATCTCCCTCCCCTCCTTTCCCAGTCCTACCAAGACCTGGTGCAGCGCCTGGAGCCGGTCATCATGGAGCTGGAGAGGCAAGAGAACGTCCTTGTCATCTGTCACCAGGCTGTCATGCGCTGTCTCCTGGCCTACTTCCTGGACAAGAGTGCAGGTGAGAAGAGGATTGGCCCTGCTGGAGGAGGGGTGATGGACACAGCTCTGGGGAGATGGCCTTCACATCCTGGACCGTGGGTCTCTTTGGTGTGGGATGAAGGTGCCTGAGCTGCCTTTGGAGAGGAGGTGGGATTTGGATCCTAACACCCCTCCTGCTTTGCTGTCTCTGCAGATGAAATGCCCTACCTGAAATGTCCCCTGCACACGGTGCTGAAGCTGACCCCGGTAGCCTATGGTGAGTGAGACCTTCCTAAACATGCCATGGGGTTTGACTTGTACCTCCAGCTGAATCCAGGCTGCCTCTGGGAGAGAAGCAGGGATCTGTGTGGGGCACTTGGTAAGATCCTGAGCCCACAGGGTTTGCTGATCTCTGTCTCCCCGTGCTCCTTTCTGCAGGCTGCCGGGTGGAATCCATCTCGCTGAACATTGAAGCTGTCAACACCCACAGAGATCGGCCAGAGGTGAGTGTTACTTTTCCCTGGAGCTGTCCTTTGGTGTCCCCCTCCAGTCCCCTGTGGTCAGCTGGCAGCAGGAACGCCTGGGGTGGGCATGGGGAGATGGCTCAGCTGTGGGTGCTTGGAAGTGCTGCTGGAGCACTGGGAGCATCAGATGGGTTCTTGCTCTGCAAAATCGTGGCCAGTTGAGGGTTTCCCAAGGGAAAAGGACTGTTGCATGTTCCTGCTTCCCAGCATGTTTGCCCAGGGAGAACTCCTCCCTGGTCTTTGACTTTCACCTGCACGGTGGTCCACTCTCCGGAGCAGGGGATGGAGCCATGGATGGAGAAGGTAACTTCTCCCAGGTCCCAGCTGGCTGGCAGAGCCTGGGCTCGATGCTTGCCCTACACCTGCCTTGAAGGGTCTTTTTTCCTGGTATGCCCATGGCGCTGTCATTCTGCAGGGTGGGAGGTGGCAGTGCTGGGCTGGGGGTGCTGTGTGGAGGAGACCCCTCCTGTGGAAAAAAATTCCTGTAGGGTTGGGTCTGTGTGCCAAGTGCTCCAGGGGAGCTCAGAGGCCAGGACAGGAGGATGCCTGCTTGGTGTCAGGGCTGGGCAGCCACCCAGAGTGGGCCACAGGGACCCTGGCAGCACCCATGTCCCAAAATGCTGGGACATTTCCAGCTGGTGCTTAGCGGTGGTGGAGCCCAAAGTGATGCTGAGCAGTCGGAGCTGTCCCCTTTTGGCCCACGTCTCCTTTCCTTTGCTTCCTGACCCTGTCAGGTGGCAGCACCTGAGCCCCCTGTCCCTCCCCACAGCTCTAGGGGGGAAGCCAGTCCTTCCCCCTGCCATGGGGCCACAGATGCCCTCCTTTGCCACCCTCTCTGGAGATGGCAGGAGTGCCTGGGTAGGACGGGGCGAGACACGTGCCAAGTGCTTGGGTCCCCCTGCTCGGCTTCGCCTCCATCCCTCTGGCTTGAGTTGGAGCTTGGCGCGGTGCCGACCCTCGCTGGCTGCTCTGCTCCCACTCCCCACATCTTCCTGATCAGCCTGGGCTGCCTCATCTTCCCTCTTCTTGCTTTCACTCCTCTCTCTGGGTGGAGGGCCCAGCTTCGAGGAGGAGACCGATGGACACCTCTGTCCTGCAGAGTCATGGCTTGGTTGCTGCTGGGTGTTTTTAGCTACCTGTAGTTACTTTTTTTTGTGAGCTGAGACTCCAATGAGGAGAAAATCTGTCTCATGTCTGAGTGCAGAGTCTTTTTTTTTTTTTTTCTTCTCCCCTCCCCTTCTGCACTCTTGAACATTTTGCATCAGGGGGTGTTTTTTTTTTGGTGTCCAAAACCTTTCAGAGCATCCTTTGCTTATTGACAGTGATTGTGGGGTAAAGCAGAGGCCACTTTAAGAAAAAAGGAAAACCAAAGCAACCTGCTTCTTTTTTTTTTTTCCCTTTATAACTGTCGCCTTCTTCCTATTTTTTTATTTCGCTTTATTTTTTTATATTTACTTTTATTTTCTTTGTCTCACTTTAATTTAGGAAGCAAAGAAGGGACCTAACCCGCTCATGAGACGTAATAGCGTTACCCCTCTAGCAAGCCCAGAGCCCACCAAAAAACCTCGCATCAACAGCTTTGAGGAGCATGTGGCTGTTTCTTCTGCCCTGCCAGGCTGTGTTCCTCAGGAAGTGCCCACGCAGATGCCGGGACAAGTTAGTTGAACTCTTCTTTTTTTTTTTTTTCTTTTATTTTTTTTTTCTTTTTTTTTTTTTTCCTTTTGTTGTTGTTCTCGTTGTTTTATTGTTCGTTGTCCTCCTGTCACTCCTGAAGCTGAGGAGCTGCTTGCACTTGTCGCAACCTGTGCTGCTGTCTGAGATGCACCTTCCTCCCACGGCTGCTGTCCCTCCCTGCCTTGGGCTGGTTTCAGGAGCACCCGGCCAAGGGTCACTGTCGGTCCTCTCTTGGGTTTTGAGAGCGTCATGAACTTCCTCCAAGCTCTAGTCTGTGTTAATTTAGTGCCTTCACCATCCAGCATCAACCTCGTGAGGCGTCTCCTCCCTGGAGTGAGCAGGAACAAAGGGCTCGTGCCTTCCCTCTGGATGCACTTGGCTCCAGCGTAGCCCTGGGCATGGCAAAAAAATCAAATACTTTTGTGCTTCTCTAGAGGAGAAGCTGCCGAGACTCATCTTTGGCTGCAGGGGTCTCCTTCATCCTGGAGCCGTAGGCAAAATGGACCAAAATTGAGTGAAGGCTCTTGGTGTGGTGACCCTGGGTGAAACCGTGCGCGTGGCTGCCACGGTGCCCATGTGTCCTCTCCTCTCCTCTTCACCCACCCATGAAGGGACGTAGGCAGAGAGGCCTTGCTTGCTGCTCACTTCTCCAGGCACAAACCCCCTCCTCAGCTCACTAAGGACTCCTGTATAATCTCCAGGAGCCTTTGCCGTGCTGCCCTTCCCACCAGCTGCCTGTTGGGTCTCGCTGTCTTGCCCAGCCCCTCTTCCTGTCTGTGTTGTGTGATGTCCTTTCTCCCTCCCTCTCCCAGACCCCAGGCAGGTTAGGAATGGTTCCCCCCCTGCTCTGCTTTGTTGCTGCTTTGCATGAGCCTCCCAGCACAGCTGGGTCTGTCTCAGCCTCCAGGGCTCTGCTTGGGCTGGTTGAGCCTCACACCAAACCTTTGGCCAGCTCTGGCTGCCTCTGGCCCCTCGCTGCTGTCCGCTGTCCTCTGCCCGGTGTGGCGCCGAGTAACTGACACCTCTCTCTGTTCTCTCTGTCTCTCTGCAGCCTTTACTAGGGAAGGCATGCCTGTAAGTACCTTCTTGCGTCTTATTCCCCCCTTCCAACCCTTTTTTCCATGTCTCTCTTGCCATTCCGCCGGGTTGTTTTGTTGCGAAATCTGGATGGGGTGTGGATGACTTGGCATTAATATTTCGCTGTTTTGGGGGGCAGTTGTCTTAGGAAAGGTAAAGAGGAGGCTGTGGGTGCTGGTTTGTATCGTAGCTCGATGAAATGCCCCAATTTTGTTGTGAAATTAAGGAAATTATCATTAGTACTCTGTTGATGATGCCTGTGGACGATGCTGTTGGGTTTTCCTGGAGTTGTCTCCTCTGTGATAGTGCATTGTACTGCAGGTGATAGATCAGGGTGGTCTGTTCTTCCTGAGGGCTCAGAGCTGTGTCTGAGCCCCAGAGTAATATCTGAGATGGTTCTGACCTTCTCAGTAATGTGTTTTCTGGAGCTGGATGATCCTGTGACCATGCATCTGCAGTTCTGCAAGCCTGGATTTTTTGGAACAGTCAGCCTAAATGTCATGGGCAGAATAAATGCAAATTGTCCTTCTCTACCTCTATTAAGAAAGCAAAACACCTTGAGCATTTAATGCACTAATTATGAATAATCAAGGCTCTGGCAGTTTGGCTCAGTGCTGTTCGATCCTTGAGTACAAGAACAGGGTGAATTTGAAGCCTTTGCTTTTAATTCAAGCTAATCGAATTGAGAGTGGCAGCTGTTGAGCTGTGCTCAAGCATCTTCTCCAAGACTGGGAAGACTTTGGGGCTGAGCTGGTGCTGGGCTAGTGCCCAGGGGTCTTTTTGCCCAGCACACATCAGCAGGGCCAATTCACACCACCCTGTGAGCATCCCTGGCTGGGGTTGCTTTGTGGGCTGAAGATGGAGGGATCTGCTCTAACACAGCCAGGCCAGAGCTCAGCCCTGCTTGCATTTAGCAGCCGTTGAACCTCGTTTCCTCCCCTTTTAGAGTAAATGTTTTTGAGAAAAGGGAAGTTAGGACTGTTGCACTTGGCTTTGCTGGTGCCCGGGTTGGGTGAGATCATCGTGCTCCTGTGTGAGTGCAGAGGTGGAGTTGCTCAGCATGGCCTGCATGCCTGTGCCCCTTCCCTTGCTGCTCCCAGCCACAAAAGCTCCTGAAGAAATGCCTGGTCCTCTTGGGTTGCTCTGAAAGCATTTTAGTTTCTTTGTCCATCCCTCCCTCCACCTTTTTCCCATCTGTATTGTAATAAAAGGCTCTGCATGCCTCGGTGCTGGCTGGGACACTGCAAACGCACTCTGGGTGTTGAGTTTGAGAGGTGGATGTGTCAGATTTTTGTCAGATGTTGCTGGAGCAGGCAGTGATGGTTACCCGTGCCAGCTGTAGGCTGGCAGCAGCAGGTTTACAATCTCCAGCTGCCGGGAGCCTGTCTCCACCTCCAGGTGTGGCACCCATGAGGACATGCCAAACTCAAGGCTCGGTGACATTCACGCTGCTCTTAGTTAGCTCTGGGAGGCTGCTGTCTTGTTCACCTGTTTGGTCCCTCACTGTCACCGCCTGTGTGGGGCTGGGGAGGTGGAAGTTTCCTCCTTCGCAACTTGCACCATGGGTTGGTGGTGGGAGCTTCATTGCATCAGCTCTCACTCTTGGGGTCTTGACCCCCATCCAGGAGGACCAGGGGACACCTGGTGAGGTTGGGGACATGTCTGAGTACCTCAGAGTCCTCCTCGCTGTGAGATTGAGCTGATTTGGGGTCGTGGGAATACCTGGCGTGATGATTTCTTTTCCTTTTGCTTGCTTTGTGATCCAAAGTGCACTTTTGAACAGTCACCTGATCCCCCTCCCTTCTTCTCCCCTTCACTTTTCATGCTTAAAAAGAAGACCCGTTTGTCACTTTCTCAAAGTTTTCTCTTTACTAATATTTCCAAGGTAAATGGCTGTGGTGCATGTGGCTTTTCCTAACCCTCCTCCTGTCTCCTTAGATAACAGAGAGAACAGCTCAGCCCGCTCTGCCTCGTAGCCTGGCCGGGATTCCTGGTGCTTGTAAGAGGCATCTTAGGTAGTAAAAGCATTAAAAAAAAAAAAAGAAAACTCAAAAAAATTGAGAAACCTTCCTAGCTGTTTCCTAGTCCTTTTCTCCCCTACTTTGTTCCATGTAGTTCTGTGAGTTGGGAATGTCCTTGTGGTCCCTCCTGGAGCGGATGCTCTCCTCGGGGCTGGTCCTGCTTGTGTTTAGCTGGTTGTCTCTGGTTTTGTGGTGCTCACCACAGGCTGGTGGGTACCTGTTGTCGTCACCCTGCACCAGGGCCGTGTCTGCAGCGTCTCTCGGGCCCATGAAAGCTCATGGGGTGTCTTCAGGGGCGTTGTGCTCCTGCTCTGCCACTGGTGCTGGCTGGTCCTTGGCATGGCCAAGGATGGACAAACAATGGCCTCGTCCTTGGCAGGTGGGGGGGACACTGCCCACCCTCAAGGGGAGCGAGAGAGAGGTTTAATTGGTCTGCCTGAATGAACACCGTGGTCCTGTCACCTTGCCTTGACCAGAGAGCAGCTTCAGAAATGCACAGTGGATGGGGTGGGAGGGTTGCCTTGGGTTTCGCTCAGTTCTTAGGGATATCTCAATTCCCAGCCTGTGATTAAAGCCACGCATTGCTAGAGGGGGTGGGTAGCAGGTCAGTGAGCTGCCTCTCCCCTCGGGTGGACAGTGTCCTCCCTCTGTGCCGGGTGCTTCGTAGTGACCCGTGCGTGCCTTTGTTCCTCCTCGTCCCTCGTTGACGTGTTCCCAAAAGTGCTGCCGGGCTGGGGCCTGAGCCCAGCGCAGCCCCAACGCCTCTCCTTCCCCTCTCGTTGCAGAACATGAACAACTCCCAGAAGCCGTCGTGACTCCGTGGGCACTGTCGCGAGGCCTCGGGCGCCGCCGCCGGCGCCGCCAGCTTCTCATCCCATCGCCATTCCCGAAGCTTGCTTCCCACCTGGGCCCCTCCGGCCGCGGCCAGCCCCACCCTCGGCTGTGCCCACTCGCGCTGCCCGTTCATCCGCAAAGCCCCGCTCTGCTGAGGGGCAGGGATGCAGGAGAGAGAGCGGAGGAGGAGCCCAGCTTCCCCCGCGGGGTCACCACCAGCTCTTCAGGCTGCAGCGTTTGCTCTCCTCTCCAGCATCCTGTTAGGTCGTAGCGAGCTGTAAAGTGCTTCTGTAGCGCACAGGAGTTTAATTTTCCTCTCTTCAGTGGTTTTGATCTTCTGTATAGACGATTGGTACCCATCCATCTCCGGGTGGGGTGTGTATATATGTGGATGGTGCGGGGTTAGCAGAGAAATAGGGGGAAGGGGGGGTGGGCAAAGGGGTTTTGCATTTGTTTTTATAATTATTATTATTGTTAATTACTTTTGAATAAGCCCCTAACGTGCTGTGCTGCAGTCCCTCACCCACACTTCAGCCTGCCACACGCGCCAGCCTGGCTCATGCAGATCTGTGAGCACCAGGAAAGCAGCTGTGTGTGAACTCCTTCACTGCAAGAACTGCTGGGTTTAATAAAACAAAAAACCCCATTCTTTCACTTTTTTTTTTTAATCAGCACACCTTAAAGGGGTTTGCAGAGAATGTAGATCTGCTGCTAAAACTGGTTGAAAGCTGCCTGCAGTGCGTGAGGAGCCGTGCCAGCGGGGCTTGGGTGATGCTTTCATCTTGGGGAGCACCCAGAGATGCTCTGAGTTCAGGCATGGGTTGAATTTTGGGGAGGCTGAGCACTGTTTGAGGTGCTGTGTTGGTACTTCATCTCCCTCTTCGTCTTTTTTAGATGGAAGTGGAGATATACTGGGAAGGGTTTGAATCCCTAGACTGAGTTAGATGCATTTTGTAGACACACAGGTTCTCATGGAGGTGGCCAGAGGTCTGGCTGGGTTTCAGGAGTCCCTGTCTGACTGCAAAAAGCCACAAGAAGGGACAGTTTTGTCTGTACTGTCTTATTTTAATTTTATATATACATGCACACACACGTGTGTGTGTATATGTATATATTTAGAAACCGCTTGGTTTTTGCACTTTATTTGTGGCAGAAGCATAACTACTTTATTTTTTTTTTTTTCCCAAGTTGTGCCCCTTAACAGGGGAAGCCTGAATACAGGCAACTTTTTGTTTGTTTTTAATTGTATTTTGCATGCTGGAAAGCTGGGACTACAAAATAATAGTAGTTACAGTGTTAGAGGTGGGGGGAACAGCGTGAGGTCCTGACTGACTCCATCAGCCGACTCCGAGTGGTTTGATCCATAAGATCCCTTGTTGGCAGCCTGTCCTGGGCTGGGAGATAGCAGTTAAAAATGGCAATTAACCACTATTGCTTTGTGCAAATGTCTGTGGATTTTGATTTTTTTTAAATTTTAGGGTTTTGGGTTGGGTTTTGTTTTTTTTCCCCACTTGTGTGCAGTATCTTCTCCATGCCCATCTCATGAGTTTTTGGGCTGGAGGGGACTGGGCATGGACAACCTTTTGGATTTGTCCTTCCCATGGCTTCCCCCAACGCCCTGGGTAGGAAACACCATCCCCAGAGATGGGAGCGGAGAGGTTCGGGGGAGAAATGATGATTTTTTTTTTTTTTTTTTTTTTTGTGAGTGTGTGTATGTTTTTTGGGGGGTTTGGTCTGTTTTTCCTTTGGGAAAAGGCGAACCACAGTGCCTCGCGCTTCAGCCTCGCGCTCGGAGCGGCACCGACGGCGGGAGGGCGCCGGGGCCACGCTCAGCCCCTGGCCCCCAGGGGTGACAGTCCCGGCAGTGCCCTGCCTGTGTGAGCTTGTGCATATGTGTATCATATTCCTGTACAGATTAAAAAAAAAGAACACTTCCCCCCTGCTTTTTTTTTTTTTTAATAGCTTCATTAAAAGCAGACTTCTCCCTGCGTGGCATCTGCGCTTTGGGTTTCTCTGCCTTTCAGATAAATGAATGTTTTTGGGAAGGCCACTCACTTGGCTCTTTTCAGCCTCCTCCTTTCTGGGGAGTTTTATCTCTCTCTTCCTCCTGCTGCAAAAAGATAAGCCAGCAAATACAAACATGACGTCTGGCTGCCCCGAGATCAGCCCTGTACACGTGTAATTGCAGGGATGTTTTGGTGTGTATTGGTGTGTATATATATATATATAAAAATATAAATATATATATATAAAACAAAAAAAAAAAAAACATAATGGCCCTAAACTTTCTTCCTTTACTTAATAATAGATGTCTCAGTAGATCCACAAAAACCTGAAATTCGAACATGGTGTTTTCACCAGCAATGGGAAAAGTGGTCTCTTGTGTCCCTCTTGTGCTGGAGGGGTTGCTGGGATGGTGTATACCCTGTGCCATCACACTGCCCCAAAAACTCGCTGCCCATCATTTTTGGTTCACCGAGCCAAGGACTGGGCAGTGATGCCACAGCCAAGGCAGGGTGGGAGAGAGGACATGTCAAAGCACACCAATGATTTCTTCCCCCCTCTTTTTTTTTTCACTCCCCTGGTTTGTTTTCCTTTCTGATACTTGAATTTATTTTTTAATTTTTTTTTTTTAATAGCAAAGTGCTCTTTATTTATTTAATGTATACTGCAAAGCTTGGAGAGAAGGGTGTAGTTACTTGGGATTACTTTTTTTTTTTTGATTTGTGGTATGTTAACTGTTCTGTATATACGTGTGGAATAATTGCCTGATGTAAAGCTGTGCCAGCTTAAAAACAGGGTCTGCCTTTCAGAAATTTGTATATTTTGCAGTTGCTGGACCAATAAAATATCTTGTTGAAATACAGACGTGACCTGGTTCTTCCTTGTGTTAGAAATTACGGTCTCAGGCCCTGAGGGTCACCATGTGCCACCCAGAGCTGTCCCCTGAGATCAGGGCTGTCTTTGCCCTCAAGGCAGGAAAACAGATGCCACCTCCAAATAAAGTTCCCTGCACAGTTGTTCCTTTTTAATTAATTTACTGTTCCAAAGGAGAGGCGGGGGAAGGCAGGGAGAGGTGTAATTTGACATTTTCTGGAGCACGCCTTGGCTGGATGCTTCCCCTGCCATGGGAGACCTGTCCTGCTGCAGCAGTTGTGTCTCCAAAAGCTTGTGAGGATCTAAAGGAGCTAAAAGGTGGAGAATTCTGTGCATCCCCAGCTCAGCTCTGTGCTTTACTCCTCTGGGCTGATGTGCTCTGCTCTCCCCTGGGCTGTCAGAACCTGTCAAGCCTTACTTTGGGCCAGAGCTTGTTGGGATGCACAGGGATCATCTCCCTTCTCCCAACTGCTCTCTGCTCCAGGGCCTCTCACCAGGGAGGACTTTCTCTCATTTTAAGTGTGATTGAGGTATCTGCAACAATATTTTCTATATTTTCTGGCTGGACATGGCTATGTGTGAGATGGTGGTGACGCTCATCCCTGCGTGCATCCCAAGGGCAGGGAGGACCTGTGCTCTCCAGGAAATCCAGCCACCACAAGATTTAATTTTTTTTTTAGTTATTCCTTTTATCTCCAGCAACTTGGCCATCTCTTTGACCCGGGCAGAGACAAAACACTTGTGCTGTTTTAGAGCAAAGAGCGTAGCCTTGCTCAGGGAGTCCTGCGAGCGTGCAGGGCTCAGATAACACCTCCAGCCAGGGTGGGCTGAGGTCACACGGAGCCACAACATGGGGACAGCTCAGCTCCCTTGCCCTCCCCGGGCAGGCTGGGGCTCTTTGGAAGCCGTGACAAAACCTTGTCCTTGTGGGGGGAAGATTTTGCCTCCTTGGGCCACTTCCAAGGCTCTCTGCAGGAAAATCGCCCCCTCCAAAAAATCTGTTCTCATCTTTCCCATGTGCACCATGGGGTTTTTGTCATGCTGTCCCCAAGAGAGGAAGGGGAATCAGTGCCATCCCAGGCAGCATCCTTAGCTTTTCTTCCGTGTGATGCATTTTGTAGCATCACGGAGAGGGGAACTTCCTCGAGGCAGCGCAGCTTTAAAGGTTATACTCGACAGCAGGAACATTTCCCTGCTCCCAGTCAAGTCCCATTTTTATTAAAATTTAAAAAAAAAAAGGAATAAACCCCCAGCTCACTGCTGGCAAACAAGGCGAGAGAACTTGTGATTGCTAAAAAAAAATAAAAAGGGCAGAGCAGTCACGCTGGCTGAGTCAGCTGTGATTGATGGCTCAGGAATGTGTCTGGGATTAACTAAACCACGGGCAAACCTTTACAATGCAACAGGATGGATGAAGCACAGCCGGCCTGGCTCACCTGCCTCTGGCTGGGGAGTGACTGCCTCCCGTCATGGGATTGGAGGGGATTTCTCTTCTCTTTTATCCGTCTGTGGGGAAAAAAATAAAAAGAAACTGATATTTTCAGGAATTGCTTTGCAAGGGGCTCTGGTAGGAATTATTTGCATTATTTCTAGGTGTCTAGGTGCCCTTGTGCAGTTGTGCTGCAACTAACACATCCTGGGAAGGAATACATTTATGATGAGATATGGCAAATTTATTTCGTAGCTCTGTGTAAATCACAGCCTTGCTGCTCCATGCCTGACCTCTCCAAGTGTCAAAGTCCCTTCCCCATCCCCAGGGGAGCCTGTGTTTCATTCATGGTTAAGGGAAAGCTGCATGGATATGAATATTTGCACCTCACATTTCCCTTGTCCGTGTGTCCTCTTTGAGGCTGAGAGGTGTGGTGTGTAGAAAAAGTGCATCAAAACTCAATTTATTCTTCAGCAATGCTGGAAGACATCATGCGGGTAGAGGAGTAGTGGTAAGGGTCAATACCAAAAGGGTTGACATAACCCCAAAATACCTGACCTAGCTGGAGATGTTCCTGCTCATTGCAGGGAGGTTGGGCTAAATGACCTTTATGATTCAATTCTAGGAAATTAATTTACAATGCCTACATCAATGTTGGCTTCATCTCTCCTGTTCCACCTGAAGTGTCCTCCTGCATCCTGCTGATCCTCTGAGCTGCTCTGTGCTCCACCCCAGGACCTGTGTCTGCCCTGGGAGGCCACGGGTGGGCCCAGCAGCTCCAGCTCAGCTGATGCTGAGCTAAACGAGGCCTTCTGGCATGTTATCTCTCACAATCCTAAGGACAACCTAATTTGCAGCCTGATAAGACTGTGACAACCTTTCTGAGCCTGGTGAGCTTGGGGCCAGCCAGATAAAGCCCAGGTGGTACATCTTCCCCCCAGCTTGTCCCAAAGTGAGAAGATAATTTCTTGCTGACCTAAGACTCAGATCTAACATGGTCTGAAGGGATGGTGATAACATTCAGAATCCCACAGGCTTTGTGAATTGATTCTCTCTCTAGAAGGTACAGACTCTGATACTGCACCTACTCCTGGCCAGACACCAGCAAACATCATTTGGTTTTAATTTAGAGGTATCTGAGTGCTCTTTGTACTGAAATTGATGTTGGTGGCTCGGAGAACGAGTTAGAAAAGTGGGTGGCAGCAGAGGTTGTGACCAAAAAATGCAGCTGAATTAGAGCTACAAAGAGAAACAGTAATTAAGACCTAGCGAATAATTACCATGGGGGAGGGCAGCTCAAGGACGAGCACAGCCCCAAATCCAGATATTTCCAGCTGCAGCTCAAACCCCACAATTAAGCTGTGATTTTGGTCATTATGAGGAGGTATTTCCAGAGCTGGGTCTTGCCGTTCGCTGCCTCCATCCACCCAAATGATGGCCTGAGCATCAGCAGAAAGAAAACCCAGCATTTGGATAAATGTCATCCAAACCAGACTGGAGAGCCTGTGCTGGATGCCTCCACCAAAGCTGGGTGCCAACCTGTGGGCAGAGCTGGAGATGAAGAGAGGAGAAGGCTCTCTGGTTAGCAGGGGATGTGTTGGTTTAGGTGGCACCTAAAAATACCAAGGTCCTCCCCTGGGAGTCACAGCATGTGGCAGCACGGAGGAGCAAATGTCACCACACATTTCTCTGGTCCTTGGTCCATCTCTACACACTCATTGCTCACTGTCCTTTGGAAGTGCCTTGGGACAGGGAGGTTATTATCTGGCTGTAAATGACCCAGCAAGAGCGGGCTGCTGTACAAGCAAGGCGTAAGAAAATAATAAAGCGTTAATATTCACCAGAATTAATTTGTAGTAATGACTGGGATGCGTTTCCAGACTTGCTAACTAGTTTATAGTGAATATTTCTGAGCATGGCCACGGCACAGAGACTGATTTAAGACTCTTCTTTTGACTGTGATGGGATCTGTTGCAGAGGGGAACAAAGTCCACCTGCATCCCTTAAATAAAATCACTTGTAGGGATCAGCAAACCCTAGAGACAGATGGGACTGGGAAGAAAGTGAATGAAGCCAGAAAAGTTGTAATAAAGGGCTTGTAAGACTCATGGTTACAGCTGGCTTGAAAACCAAGGATCTCGGTTCACCAGAGATCTTCTTTTTTAAACGTAAATAAAAATAAAAATACCTTCCCATCCAAAGGGGATGGAAACTGATATTTTTCAAATTTTCCAAAGCTCCTTTTGACCTCATGAACTGACATATCATTTTCCCTGTTTTGCCAAAGATGTTTTCAAAGAAGTGTTGGCCAAAGATGTTTTCAAAGAAGTGTTGGCCGAAGATGTTTTTAAAGAAGTGTTGGCCTTTTTAGGCAAAACATTCCTTTTCTGGAAAACACTGCACAATGGAGGAAGAAGCACCACTGATGGGAGGGTGGGGATGGCCCTGTATCACTCATTAAAGATAAATGAGGTTCTCTTTGCCCTTATCTTGCACAGGGCTGGATGCCCACCTTGTCCACACAGCAGGTCACCCCCAGGCAGCTCCTGGGAGAGCCAGCAGACAGGAGACACCTCGGGAATGCTGATGTGGCTCAGCGTCAGTGGTGTCTCTGGAACCCCACCGTCATCCCTGGAAATCCTCCTGGCAGCCCTGAGAGCAAAGCCCCAGACGGAGAGAGAGGCTGGGAGGGGCAGGCTGGAGCACAAAGCCCACCCTGTCTGCCCTTGGTGGTTTATCACAGCATTAATTACCTTCCTATCTGCTCAGCTGATCCCAACCTGTCTGCACCTTCCTCCCCAAGCCTCTCCCAGCAAAGCTCTGCTGTCCCTGTGCCTCTCCAAGGGCTGGGAAGGACGGGCTGGGGGCTGATTAAGGGCTCTGAGGGTGTCAGCCAGCCCGGGATGGCTTTTTGCCTCGGCTGTGAAGCAGATTTTCCTGCAGGAAGGCTGACTCCGCAGAGCTGGGAGGGATGAGCTGAGCCAGGCAATGGCAGGGCTGCCACGGGTGAGCCCCTGCACGTGTTGGGTTTGGCTGATGGGCTGCCATTGCACGGTTTGGGTGCGTGTCCAAGACCATAATTTGAGTTTTGCAGCTTCTTTAGGAGCCTCTTTAATTTTTTTTTCACAAATACAGCCTAGAGATCTGCCCCTCTGGTCCTTCTCGATGACAGCACAATGCATTGCAAAGTATTTGGTGCCCTGGAGGGTTTTTGTGCTAGCCTGGGGGAGAGGATTTGGCTTCATGGCTTGTCTTTGACACAGCCAGGATTTTTGGGAAGCCTTGTGTTTGCCAAGAGCATGCAGGATCCCTCACGATCCCAATGTCCACTGGCCGTGGATGGAATTCTCATATCTGTGCATCTCTTGCAGGTCATGGATCAAAGTTGAAGGATTGTAGAACATCTCAGATTGGAAGTGGCCCACATGGATCGTTACATCCAACTCCTTGTTCCTCACAGAACCACCTAAAACTAAACCATCGGAGCCAAAAGGAACACAGGCAACAGCCAATAAACACAAACTGTCCAGAAAATCAGTGTTTAAGTGCTAATGAGCACAAGCAAACTGCCCCTGCTCCAAAAGGGGATATTTTTACCCTTGTGCAAAGGTAAAGTGAAACATTAAGCAGCTGCCAAACTCCTCTATTGTTTTGCAAAGCTGAATTGAGATAAACAGCTGTGGAATCCATCTCTGGAAGAGGTCTGGGTCCAGTTCTGAAGGGTGGAGTTCAAGGCCAGGCCGTGTGGGAGATCCACTCTCACTCAGGATCACATCTCATGCTTCAGCAGGCAAATGCCAGAGACCAAAATTACCTCTGAACATTTACTGGGAGGGCTTAGGAATAAATCCACGCCAGGAAATGGAGCTAATGGCTCTATCAGGATCAGGCCTGGTGTCCTCAGGTGAACTGGATGTGTTTCAGGCAGATCCCATTAGCTACAACCCTCTCTGGGTTATCATCACCTCGGCTGAGACACTCACAGCCCCAAAGCCATGAAAACTGATGTATTCCAGGGTGGAAATCCAGTAGCATCCCCTTCTAGGTAATTAACCAAAGGGCCAAAGCAACTATGTGCAAAGAGCAAATTAAATCATTGTGTATTGGTCACGCCTGCAGTAAATAAAACCGTCAAGGAGGTCGTTTCCGATGCTGGCTGGGATTATTTATAGCCACTGTCTGGAGGAGCTCATCCGAGCAGGCAGGGATCACAGCAGGGCTATGGCTGCTGGGAGAAGTCATCTGTGTTTAAGTCAGGCTGGGAATGCAGGCAGAGCCACGCAGGGTTCTTCTGGGTGAGCTTTTTTCCTTGCTAGGAATGTTGGTTTGTCAAAAATTGAAGCTCTCTGCATCCACATGCCAGGCTGTGTTCGTCCTGGCAGACCAGTGGGGTCAGGGCGAGGGTCATTTGGTGTATCCCTGGTTTGGGGTGGCCTGGGCTAACTAGGACCAGTGCAGGGAATGCCACGGCTCAGGGATGCAGCCACACTGTGCCCATCACCTGTCTGTGTTCGTGCATCAGCTGGGGGAGGGTCTATTCTCCAAAGATACTCTCCCAAAATAAATCAGAGTGCTCAAATCAGCTCCTTATTTGAGGCACACTGTGAAAGATCTTGACCGTGGGGTGCAGCCTGTGGAGCACAGGATTGTGTGGATTATAACTACAGGGTCTGTGAACACAGCTGAGGGCAGCACTCTGCTGTCAGGGGGACAATAACCATGGTGGATGAACAGGGTAAGACTTGGGGCCACATGAGCATGATGCACACCATGGCCACACAGCCCCAGGGAAATCCCAACACTCGGAGGGAAACTCCATCCCCATGGCTCAGTCCCCGCTGCTTGCACGTGGAACGGGAGAGCTGTGGGAAAACACCTGGTTTTACAGTTCTGGGGCAGAGGCAGAACAGATTTTCCCCCTCAGCTGCCAGCTCTGGTTGTTGAACCACTGAAAGTTCCCTGTTGTGCTGATGTCTGAGCCTGCATGTGTGTAAA
Organism: Acanthornis magna; assembly: GCA_036785705.1. NCBI lineage: Eukaryota > Metazoa > Chordata > Aves > Passeriformes > Acanthizidae > Acanthornis > Acanthornis magna. Next base: position 901,102 of record JAWUZG010000001.1, read on the forward strand.
TCACCCCAAAGCAGGTCTGGCCTTGATGGACAGAAAAGTTGTATTTTTATTATTACTATTACCACTGTCGTCTTTGTTACTATCACTGTTATTATGTCTGCGAGTGGCATGAGCTCATCTGTGCTTCTTGAGAGCCAGGAGGTCAGAGAGGAACCCAAAGAGTGGGTTCAGGATATCTCTGTTGGAGCTCAAACCCTGTGTTTGGTTTATTTGTCCAGGAAGGGTCTAGGATCAGAAGCAGTGAAATGCCTCAGTTCTCACCCTCTGTGATCCCCAGGGACACTTTCACTGATTCCTGGAGGGATAAATCTCTGTTACAGCCTCTGAGAAGAGTCACACACCCACCTGGATCTCCAGCAGTTTGATTCATGGACCTGTATGGACAGAGATCAACCCAGGGCTCAGATGTGGAGCCCATTCTGCTTTCAAACACAGCCAGGGCATCTCTCAAAAGGGAGACAAGAGGGAAACACATCCTCCTTGCCTTCCAGAGCCAACATCCCCCTGCTCCCCCATGGACCCAGTTAGGGATTTCCTGCAGCCCTGAGACCTGCCTTGAAGCAATCCCAAGCAAGCAGTGCTCCCACAGGGCACATCAGCCTTGTGCTGTCACCTCAGTTTGGTCACTGCCTTCTTGTTTAGGATCTGCTGGGGCTGGGGAATTGCAGCAGAAGTGATGTTGTCTGATGGGGCAGATGCTGACAGAATCACAGAATGGCTTGGGCTGGAAGGGACCTTAAAGATCACTCAGTTCCAACCCCCTGCCATGGGCAGGGACACCTTCCACCATCCCAGGTTGCTCCAAGCCATCTAATCCAAATCTCTACTCCTTCAGTTTAAAACCATTCCTCCTTGTTCTATTGCTATCTGCCAATGGACCAATGGAGTCATAAAGCACAGGAGAGCCTCTAACCGATGTCCAAACTGGATATTTACCCTTTCTTTAGCTTCTTGACATTGCATTTATTAGTGCTGATGCTTTGATTTACAGCCTGTGCCTTGCCTGGCAAGTGCTGCCACTGGCAGAATTTGTAGCTCCTTTTGCAGTCGACCACCAGACTTTAATTGTCATATTCCTAACTCTCCACCAGGTTGGAAAAGGTTAACAGTAACCAGCCTAAGCCATAAAACTGCTGGACAGGTTCATTTTGTCCTTTAATTTCCACAAAGCCTGCATTAGGCAGGTGGGTTTGGCTCCTCCCTGGAAGGAGGAACTCTGGAGGCAGTCGGGCTGTGAGCGCACTGGTGTTGCAGGCTGTGGGTAGTTCGTTCTCTGTCAAATGCAGCCGTGCCACACGTGGTGAGTGGAAGGAGTGACTGAGATTTGCATCTTTTCCTGGCGCTGGCTCAGCCGCTCAAAACCAGAGTCACGGCTGCGTTCACACGGGGGGAGAGGGGAAGCGAGGGGGAGGATGTCACCACATGTCGCAGTCAGCCTTTTCCAGTAATTGGTGTGTGCTTAGGCAAAGCTCATGTTTAATTTACCACCAGGCAGATGGTGGAGAGCTCTCCCACCGCTTGGTCACAGGGCTTGAAGTCTCCTTTTTCTTCTCTGCTGATGCTGCAGCAGAGACAGCAAGCATCACTGATCTTGTGATCCGTCCCCACAGGTGGCCTCGTGGTGACAAGGTTCCTCCCAGTTAGTTCACTGGAGCTGTGATGGAAGCGCATCCTGGCCTTCATCACAAGGTCCAAGGAGGGGATTGTCCCTCTCTGTCCTGCTCTGGTGAGACCCCCCCTGCAGAGCTTTCTCCAGCTCTGGGGTCCCCAGCAGCAGAAGGACGTGGAGCTGCTGGAATAAGTCCAAAGGAGGCCATGGGTTGCTCCAAGGGCTGGAGCACCTCTGCCCTGGAGCCAGGCTGGGAGAGCTGGGGGTGCTCACCAGGAGAAGAGAAGACTCCAGGGAGACTTTAAGACACCTTCAGGTACCTGAAGGGAGTTTATAAAAAGGAGGGTGATTTTTCACACAGATAGTGATAGGAAAAAGAGGAAGGGTTTTAAACTAAAAGAGGGAAGGTCTGGATTAGATAAAATGAAGGCATTCCTGACTGTGAAGGTGCTGAGGCCCTGGCACAGCTGCCCAGCAAAGCTATGGCTGCCCCATCCCTGGAAGTGATGGCCCTACCACTGCCCCACATCTAAATTGCATCTAAAGAGATGGGGTCAGGTGTTTTGGGTTACCTAGACGGATCTCCTGGCACAGCTCCTTCTGCCTTTGCTCAGCAGATGGAGCAGAGGTCCCAAACTGCCTCCCAGATTCCAAGGACACCAGTGCCTTTGGAAATTCAGGTCCTCAAGTCAGTAAATTACAGGACAATCAGGTCACGAGGGCAATACCCAGAGGCTGACCAAGATTCCACGCTTGGTGCGCTGGGACTTCCATGGGTGTGGAGCTGCAGAGAGGTCCTTGCCCTGCTGAATTACCAATCCCCATGGTTCTATGCAGAGCCCAGAGGCTGCCCTGGAAAGGCAGCATGGGTGGGTGGGAGGGGAGGAGATGAGGAAGGAAACCATACCCATTGTTTAGATACATAAATCTAGCAAATTCCTTGCCAGCTCGTGTTTTCTTTACGGAACAAGCTGGGAACCTCGTTCATTAGTTATGCAAAGCTGCTTCATTATGAAAATAAAGTCTCAGATAAGCCAAACTTACCTGTCATGAAGTCCACAACAACAAAAACAATAACAATAACAACAACAGAAAAGAAGGTATTAGAGGGAAGCAAAACCAGCTCTCTGCTGGGAGAAATGGCCTGGTTGTTAGTCCAGGACTGTACATCAAGCCCTATCTCATCTCCCAGACAATGCACCGGCTTCTCATCTCCTCCTCCTATTGCCCACGGGATGTTTTGACTCCGGCACTGAGCAAAGAGAAAGGCATATGTGACCTAAATCAGGTTTTACTTCTGCTCACAGCCCTGCAGCCTGAGTAAACAGCAGAGGATGTGACTGAGAGCACATACGGTGCCTTGTCAACGCCTCCTCTGCTCCAGGTCTTCTTCTCCTTTCGCCAGAGGTGAGTTTGACTCACTCTGTATTTAGGGAGATGCTTCTCCTTTCCCCACACTGCTCATTAAACCTCCCTGATGAGCTGATCCCCAGCCCACCTCCGCAGCTTTTCTTGTTACACAGAGCAGAGTTGCCTGACCCTGCCTGCCAAACCCCATCGGAGGGCTGGGAAAGGACGGGAAATCCCCCCCGGAGACCGACAAAACAAACACAAAAGGGACTCACTTGATCCGCCTGAGTGCCAGCCCCACCCTGGGGTGTGGAATAAACACTGGCAGGTATTTATTTATCGCCAGTCAGCATCCAAATATTTGTTTCTCTGTGTCACGGGGGCACACACTCATTCATGGATGATGGATGCCTTTGATCCCGGCAAGGTTTGTTATAAGTATGCAGGGATTTCTAGCAATTTGACATCTAGATGCACAAGCAGATTTCTTTTTGGATATCTGAACTTCTGCACCACAAATTTGTCTAACCATTTATAATCTTGCACTCAGAAATTTTTACATATTCATGTGTGTAAGCTGAAGAATTTAACATACACGTATATCTATCCACCCACGTTCACCTACGTATGAGCACACAGTGCTGGAAATGATAATCTGGCTGCCTTGGCATTAATAATGCATAAATCTGATGTTTGCAGGAGTGAAAGCATGACAGATGATGCCATTTCAGTCTTGGCATACACACATGTGCATCTTTTCTCCATCTGTCTGGTTACGAACATTTAGGTGTGCTTAACACCAGCATGGGCTTTTATGGGAATGTTTCTGGGATGGATTAAGTTAGCACACAGCACTGGTTACCCCAGCCAGAGTAAACCTCAGCAGAAACAATTAATTAAAAGTCACTGAATAGTTTGGGTTGGAAAGGACCTTAAATTCCATGTCATTGCAACTCCCCTGCCATGGGCAGGGACACCTCCCACTGTCCCAGGCTGCTCCAAGCCCTGTCCAGCCTGGCCTGGGACACTGCCAGGGATCCAGGGGCAGCCACATCTTCTCTGGGCACCCTGAAGGCTTTCTTTTGCCTTCACAGGAAGGAATTTCTTCATAACATCTAATCTAAACCTACTCTCTTTCAGTTAAAAACCATTCCCCCTTGTCCTGTCACCACATGCTCTTGCTCCTGTTCATAAAAAAAAATATCACACACTTGCTGTACTTGGCAGAATCAATATGAATCCAATGCAGGCATCAATGTCCTGATCATCTCAGTGTAACTGCCATGAGAAGAATGAAATGTCCTCATGTGACTAAAGAGGGTAAGTTCCTGGCTTGACCACAGAAGAGTTCCATCCAAGGTCTGACTTAAGGCTGCAGGTAAAAGGTGGAGGTGTTGCACCTGTGAGAAAAAGCTTCCCATCACTGTGAGCACACACAACCCCGTGATAACTGTCCTTTGATCTCTCCCAGCTTTACGGATGTTAAGGGAAATGTCTTTAGGGCAAACAAGGTGGAAATATTGACCATGGAGATAAGATAAGGGTGTTTAGCGAGAAGCTTAATTTCCTGTCTAAAATGGTCACAATGAGCTGAGATGTGATGAGTAACCGTGGGCTGCTGGAGGTCAGGGAACTGGCCCCAGGGCAAGGTTTTTTCCAGTGTCTACAAGGATGTGAAAGGGAAGGGATTTCTCAGCTATCCTGAGGACTTTATGGAGCTGGGGTTTATTCAGATATGATCCTCAGGGTGTTTCTCCACTGCCCTGGTGAGACCTCTGAATTTGAACTGGTAACTCAGGCATTAAGGGCAACGTGGAAATTCCTGTCTGGCCCAAGTCTGGCTGCTGCCATCCTCACAGGCAATTAAGGACATATTTTATTCTTATCTACTTTTTATAGCCTTTATGACACCAATTTGCCAGGAGCACACAGTACTTAACTGGGATGCCCCAGCACCTGCAGTGCCCACACTGCAGTTTAACTTCAAGGGAAGGGTGGGAGATGCCCAGCTCCCAGCAAAAGCAGTGGGTGTGATGCCCAGTTTAAATTTAGGTGACAAAATGCCCACGTGCCTTTGACTCAATTGATGGGACAGGGAGCCAGGATCAGGCAGAAATGGACATCTGCTCTGCTCTCTCTCTTTGAGGTGCAGGAGGCACAACTCAGTCACACCAGAAAGTGCTTCAATATGACACGTGCTCCACCTGAAATCTTCCATCCACTGCTCCTTGCTGTGGGCACCTGGAAATGTGCATTTCTTCCACCCACCAGTGGAATAGACACTAGTTTACATTTTTTCAGCAAAGAAACCTTTGTGGTCCCAGACCTGAGTCACCATAAAGTACAGCCTTCTCCAGCCTCCCCATCACATGCACATCACCTACAGAGCTGGCCAAAGGAGTCCCTTCCTCTGCTTTTTTCTTCAAACCATCAGAAGAACAGGCAGGGAAGGCTGGGAGGTCACAGAAGTCTTTTTTTCAATCAGATGTGTCAAGTTCCACCGAAGACACAAGCGTGTTCTGTCACATAAGAGGAAGTAGGATGGCTCCTGACCTGAACTCCCATGGCACAGGCTGTCACAAGTCCCCAGAGCTCTCATGGTGACAGTGGCAGACAGTGCCTTGGAGCCGCCTCGCAGCAGTTCTATAATTGGAGACACACTTCTGAAGCTATAAATGTAAATTGCCTCTGGAGAGATTACCGAGATCAGAGCAAGGACCCATCAGCTGCTTTGTGGCCATGTAGAAACCTCCAAATAGCCTGGAATAGAGGGAGAAGGCATTACACAGGGCTGCTGTCCAGAAATAGGGATCTTCTGTGGTCCCTGGCTTGTTGCCATTTCCATACTCCCAGGTAGACCCTCTGACCATCATCCAGAGCATGTGGTCCCAAAATGTCCCGGTTTTCAGTGGCAAGGTCTCCCTGTGTTGTGCTGTTAGGGTGGAGCAGAGTGGGGGAAGGTTTTTTGGGAAGCCCCACAAGGTGGGAGTGGGCTGATCAGGGCTCACTGATGGGCTCCAAGGTCTTCAGCGCCATCTACTGCCATTCCATGCCTGGGCTCCCCCGTGATCCCTCCAGGAATGGGTTTGGAGGATGCTTTCAGGACCATCGGATTGAATAATTAGTAGCTAGATCCTGCTTTTATGGGTTGACAGCAAATTAAGAAAAATTGCCGGTGTCCGGTGATAAAAACCTGGTGCGGTTTCCCTTATAAATTCATAGAAAAGGGAAAAGAAAATGCTTGATGACTGTTATCTGACAATGAGCAGCTCTGGGCAAAAGATAAGGACTGTGAGCTACAGCGCTGTTCTTTCTGACCTGTGTCTGCCTGGAGGATGTTCTCCACTGTCAGCATGAAGTTGTGGAGATTGAGGAGCTCATACAGTGAAGGTCAGAGGGAAATAAGACACATTTCCCAGAGAAGCTGTGACTGCCCCATCCCTGGAAGTGTCCAAGGCCAGGCTGGATGGAGCTTTGAGCAACTAGTCTAAGCCAATTTTTTTGAGAAAAAAAAAACTCCAGTTTTTTTCTCCTGGGAAAAGCACAGACAATCAATTTCTGTGCTTAATTCAGGGGCTGGAAATTCTATGTATCTTCACTGATTTCAACTGATTTGCTTCAAGCTGGTTGGGATTAGAACATGACATAGAGACAGATCCATTGCTTCAGCCACACCTATCCTATCATGTGTCCATCTAACATTTCTTCATTGTTTAATGTCAGGGATGCTTTGTATCTGCTCACAGGTGATGAGCACATAAATGTCTCTATTATAGAATCACAGAAGGGTTTGGGTTGGAAACAACCTTAAAAATCATCCAATGCCATGGGCAGGGACACCTTCCGCTAGACCAGGTAGCTCAAAGCCAGATACATTTGTTTGCACTTAATTATTCTGGTTAGAGAAACCGTTATTAGGTACTTGGATTGGTTTGACCAAATGAGAGGGGTTGTGGGATGGCTCCAAATCACAATTTTGACAAAATGTGCACATTCAACTTTATATTCCTCTCCTGTGGTCCATGGACAGGGCAGGAAATCCTACAGGTGGCCTGGACATCATCTAACATCTTGGTTGAGAGATTTGGGAACTGATCTCAGCAGTCTCCCACACCAAACACATTACTTTCTCCAAGGTCTTACATGCTGTCGGATTTTCTGGGTCCTGGAAAATTGAAGAAAACAGCTTTTGAGGAACCTGCAGCCCAAAAGGAGGGTTGATTTTGGAGGAGGAATTGAAAATTGGAGATTGAGCTTATAAAAACCACTTTGCTTAGTGACACCAACAGACATCTAGCAGTGCTTGTGGACTGGGAGTTAAACACAATGTCAGGACCTCTTGCTTGGTCTTCTGATGAGGATGTGATCAATCAAGACATCAGTAGATATTAGAAAGAATTGGGAGGTTCCCGTTAATGAAGGTTCAGAGAATAGCCCGACATAATTGCAACCTAAATGCTTCTGTTGAGCTCCAGCTGGTGTTGATTCACCACCAGCCTTCTGTTGCAGATGGTTGGGTAAGTTAGGAGTGCTGTGCATAGCAACCTGTAGGCTTTTTCCAAGGAAAACAAACAAAAAACCTCAGCGTGGTTTCTGCCGGAATGAAACTCCAGTTGAAACACTGGCTTTGTCCCTCTTCCGAAAACCAGTCCTAGAGACCAGGTCTAAAAGGGCATGAGAAATGCTCCTCAACCATGGATAACCTCCTGAAAAACCATGATTTTCACCAAATTCTTAGCAGCATCCCTTCCATCTAACATGCTCGTGCTGCTCCTCTTGGCACGCTGAATGTCTGGATAAAGGTACGCTTACGCAAACACACCCAAATTCCTCGTGGGCATTGCCCGGGTCTCCAGCTGGGAAATCTGACATGCAAAATGTGACTTTGATCGCACGCTGAATGCTCCAGGGATGAGGTGTTGCAAGCAGCCTTTCTGGGATGGTTTGTGCGCATGTGATGAGATAACTCGTGTTCTCAGCCACCCTTTGGTGTCCCCTGTACATCCCCCTCTGGCAGTGCAGCGCCTTGGCGTGAGGAGAGCTGTGTTTCAGGAGCTCCCAGGGACCTCTCTGATCCCAGACATGCCTGTGACTGAGAAGGACAGGCCTGGGGTTGAGTGGTTTGACTTTCCAGTGCTTCCATTTACGTAGATGCGAATTACCGGTGAGGAATTCTTGGAGATCTCTGCAAACTGCATCGTGTCTTGCTTAGGTAGGAGTTAATTATTCTAATTATTGTGTTGTTTTTACTGCCAGTGATTCAGCACAAAGGAATCTACCTGAGGTGATGGGACAAGGAGCTTTTGACAGTGCTCCATCAGCAGGATTTGGAGGGGAGACATCTGAGCTGTGTTCGTGAATCTGTAGCTGAGACTCCTCCAAGACCTTGGCCAGGACGTTTAAACATCTCTGTGGCTCACGTTACTTCTGCAGGAGGTAAAACAGGAGGAGCACTGAGCATTCTGCAGGAGGGATGAATTCCTCACTGTCTGCAGATGACTGGAGAAGACTTGAGTGCCAGGGAATGCAAAGATCTTTATGATTTTCCAGTTTTCGGCGTGAATTTGTGACCTCAGCATCCACGCCATGCTCTGGAGTGGCCTGTGATGGCAAGTTTGGGTTTTGGTTATGACAACCAATGGGATCAAAGGGATCTGTACCTCTGGTAGAAAATGCTCCAAAATCAGGGTTAAAAAATAAAAGCTTGGACTACTCTGCCCTATTCAAGGCCAGGCTGGATGGGGCTTTCCACCTGGCTGAGTGGAAGGTATCCCTGCCCATGGCAGGGGTGTTGGACTAGATGTCATTTCAAGGATCCCTTCCAACCCAAACCATTCTGTGATTCTATTCCAGGCACACCATAACGGAGATTTTTACAGCTCTGTATATTAATAAGCTCTAACTTGGTGAACAAGTGGCTCTTCATGAGTAGCCACAGCAATCAAATTCTGCTGATGTGGTCTCTGGTCTGAGCTAAGGCTGCCTGTCGTGTTGGCTCTACCCGAGGGTGGTTTCCACAGGGAATTTCTCCACTGAGAACTTTCTTCTCTTTTACTCCAACACACCTTAGATTAGTGAGATGACAACTCCAGGCCACCTTCCCAGAGATGTGGCTGTTTCCAGACTTATGGAGATAAATATTTTCCAGCAAGGAGTTCAAAGCAGCTCAAATTTCCTCTGTGGCAGAAAAGGGACATGTTTAACCTGCTCTTATCCACTACAGGATCATCTCTTACACCTGCCCTTCATCCTCTGCTGTCAGTAGTGCTCTAGCAATTTTTTTTTCTTTACTTCCTTTTCATTTTATTTTTCCATGTTCTTGACTACTTTGAGTTATCTGTGGAAGAGATACAGAGAATATTTTGTAAGAGTAATAAAAGATCCTGAAGGACACAGTTTTTCTTTCACCCATCTTCAAGGATGACTTCAGGGTAGAATTGCCTTTTCAGTGCTGCTTTACACATGGATTGAATGAAATTGTGGTAATTTGCAGTGCTGAGGGGAATCCCACCAAAATCATAGGGAATAAAGATGAGTCACATATGATACAGAGTTATCCAACAGGAATAATTTCCATTATTCTCACTACTCCCTCATGTTTAGAGCCTGCTAACATGGTGATGCTTGAAAAAATAGTGAACAAAACAATTCAGTGAGAGGTTTGATGCTGAACTTGGACGGAACCTCTCAGGAGTTCTACAGCGTCTGAAGATTCTTGGAAGAAAAAAGAGATTGTAAGGGCAAGAATATCATTATTATCAGTTTAAATTCTGCTTTCCAGGCACACGAAGTAGCAAGATCCCAAGGTCAGGGCAAAAGAGCTGCACGCCACATGCAGCAGTGGAACTTGATCCTTGCTGCAGAGTGAGCTGCTGTTTGGACCTTGCACTACCTCAGACAACACTTGCAGCCACAAGCTGCTTACAAGAGTTGAAAATGGAGTTTTAAAGCAAGCAGATAATTTGTCAGCCCAGGACAAAACCCCCGAGATTTGATTTCCAGAAGTTCTCAAAGACACAAGGAAGAACAACACTGTTCTTAGCAAATTAATCTCTTGGTGTGGGAGCTGACCTGGACTCAGACAGCTCCTGGAATACAGGAAAATTTTCCTCTCACCTTTCAGGCATTATTAGCAAAATAATATATTTTGTGCGCAGGTTTGTTTGCTTGTTGCTTTTACTTTCTTTCCCTTCCATATCGGAAATTTGAAGAAACAAAACTGAAAGTAAAACGGCATTTGGCACATGAGGAGCTCCACGTACCCATTCCCCACTCATGATCACGGTGCAAGGAAGGTTTGATGTGGGTTTCGTGGGGGAGCTCATTGCTGGGACTGAGGACCACTGGAGGAATCATTTAGGGATTCCCTGGGCCGAGAAGTGCTCCAATCCCACAATGCAGTTGCCTGTGGCTGAAATATTAACTAACAAAATTTAAAAAAAAAAGCCTTATTGACTCATTGACCTCTACCTGGACCTTGTGCACCTTGTGCCTGCCAAGAAAAGTCTTCTAAGAACTCCTGAGATGAAACCCAGGTGTGAGTGTACAGCAACAGCAGGGTGACCTTCCCATGGACCTGCCATTCCCTTGGGCCCAGCAGAACTCAAGAGAGGATTTTCCTTCCCAAATCTCCCATTATCGTGGTGAGAACAGCGCTGGGAACAGAGCTGGTCCTTCCCTGTTGAAATCTTTTAATCCCCCTCCCCTGAGACCTCCATGGGAGCCCCTCCAGGTGAGCATTTGAAGCCCACATTTCTCCTGAGGAGAGTAAACCTGTCACCTAGAGAAACTCAGCGGGAGATCTCTTCAAGGATCAATCCCTCTGGGTCATTAGGACTTAAAAGCCCTGCAGAACAAGGGGAAGGCTGGAGGAAGCAAGGGAGACATGGATCCAAAGTGGATTCTGCAGCCTGATGGTCAAAAGTTATTGCTACATGGCTGCTTTAGTCTGTGCTTATTTTGCATAAGAAAATGAGACAGCATAAACAAGAATCAGGCCCCAGACCTTCCCTTTCGGGTTAGTGTCACCCAAAAAAAGCAAGGCTGGATTCTGTTTGGCTGACCCTGAAGGCTGGAGAGGGGCTTTTTACAAAGACATGCAGTGATAGGATAGTGAGGAATGGCTTTAAACTGATAAAATAGGTTTAAATTGGATGTTAGGAATAAATTCTTCCTTGTGAGGGTGGTGAGGTCCTGGCACAGATTGGCCAGAGAAGCTGTGGCTGCCTCTGGATCCCTGGAATGTCCAAGGCCAGGTTGGACAGGGCTTGGAGCAGCCTGGGACAGTGGAAGGTGTCAGAAATGGGACAGAAATGTCGCCATAGAACCACAGAAATGTTTGGGTTGGAAGAGACCTAAAAACCATCCAGTTCCTTGGCGACATTTCTGTCCCATAAATTCTTTTGGGACCATGCTGCCACTAAAGCTGCTGACAAGGACAACGCGGTGCCAGATAAATGACAAGACTCATTTTCTCAGGTACCTGTGAGCCTTTTCCACCCAAAAGGAGAGGGACACAATAACATCACCTGCCGCAGTCCCAGCCTTTGGGAGGCCTGGGAGGAGGTGTTGCTAATTAGGCTCGTGACTCACGCCTTGGGTGCGAATTTCTGCTCTAACACTCTGCTAATTAGCGCACACTTCCTGATCAATGGCGGGCTAATTATGAGATTAGTGTTAATGGGTCAGACTCATTGAGGGCTTCCTATTCTCAGATTAGCCGAGTCGTGCTCTCATTAGCTTTACCTTTCCAGGTGGTTGGCTACAGACCGAGGGACCTCAAGGACAGTGAGGAGGCTCCAGGGACCAAGTCACTGTCAAGAAATTTTTGCTTCCATGACTGTGCTCAAACCTCAGACATACTGAGGTCTTCCAGGGATGCTTTTCATATAATTTCCTCTGCTTCTCTGCTACAGGGCAGGCAAAAATTGTTCCTCTGCAGTATTATTCCATTGAAATGGTGTGAAGGATCCTATTTTGCTACGAAAGGCTCTTTTCAAGGAGAAGCTTCTCTGAGAAGCAGATATTCACCACACAGTGTTCGTATTTCCCTTGCAACGGGATCTGAACCAAATCTTGACATTGCCCTGACAGTTTCAGTCATTTAAAGTAATTTTTTCCTGTAGTTTTTAAGGTTTAAAGGAGAGCTATTTGATCCTGTAATATCATAGTATCATTTAGGTTGGAGAAGACCTCCGAAATCATTAAGTCCAACCTTCAACCGAATACCACCATGGCCACTAAACCGTACTGAGAAGTGCCACATCTACAAAGTTTTTTGAATGCTGACAGGGATGGTGACTCCACCACTTCCTTGGGGCGCCTGTTCCAGATTCCTTTTCACACTTCCTCAAGATTTTTTCCCACACCATTTAAATTCCAAAAGGATTCAGTTGTCTTTAAAGCCTCAGACTTCTTCTTTTTTTGTTGTTTCCAAGAGTCAGAGCCATGTTGTAGCCTCTCTTTTGGGGTATTTGCAGCCAAACACTAAAATAACCATCACCCCTGGCAGCAAAACCTAAGGTCTGCCCATGAGGACGTACAACAGAGGTGTGACTACTTTTGGGGACACAAAGAGTTTCTTCTCCAGCACATCAAACAGCTGCATTCACCCTCTGCTGCTCATGCAGCAGGGCTGTATTTCACAGAGTTATTCCAGTAACATAGTTCAGGCAAAATCCTGTTTATTTGGTTTGATAGTAGTGGTCCCATGAGACATCCACAAATAACCCAAATCTGACCATAGAAAAGGTACAGCCAAGGTTTTTCTCTGCTTTGTGCCCCACTCCTGTTTCCCTGGAACCTTCACTCCCACTCTGGCGCTGCTCTCGGATCTGCAGCACCTTCACCTCTCTCTTTTTAAAGCACAGGGGATGAAAAGCAAAGCTCTGTCTATCCACAGATGTTCTCCACTGCCAGGAACATATTTTCCATCACCAAATATGCCACGGACAAAGTCCTGCTGCTTTCAGGGTTTCGAAAGTTATTTGCACAAATTCACTGGGACAGCATTCAGGAAAAATGTGACCATATGTTTATCTTGTCATATTTTCCCTTAGGTCAGTGCTGTCAACCAAAAGACTGGGCTAGATGGCCCTTGAGTAGTCATTTTTATGTTGTTTTCTACAAATAAGTGCAGCACTTGTGTTTGTAGTCTCTGGTTCCAGCAGAGAGGGACGAGAGAGGATCAGTCCAATGTCATCCCCGGAAACAAACACGCTAAAACAGGATGAGCATGAAGGCAGCTGCACAGGATCATTTTGATGGTCCACATGGACCACGGCCAGCAGTGACTGAGCAGAATCTGGGAGCCTTCTCCTAGGAAAGCTTTCCAGTGACCTGTGGCTGTGAGTCACAGAATAACCACAGGAAGGGATGAGATTGCGGGGAAAGTCTTGCTCTGACTTGTTTGGAAAGTGAGGTTCATCAGCTCTGGACATAGTTGCTGATGGTTCTGAATCCTGTTTTTTCTACACCGGGTCTCAGCTGTTCAGTGTGAAGCACTGAACTTAAATATCAGCAAGAAAACTGTGCAGAAATTCATGGGGACCTGTGGGACCGCGAGCAGCTGATGTTGTGTCCACATTAGACACTGGAGAGATAAATTGGGAGAGCCTAGAGGGCTCAGGGCAGAGGACAGGTTCACCTCTGCAAGCATTGAAGAGGTGTTTTGTCACCTTCAAGCCCAGTCCCAGAAATGTGGGAACATTCTGGGACAATCTTCAGCTTGCATCCATGGCAGAGGGGCAGCTGCTGACCCACTGTTGCCATAGCTGGTCAATAAAACACCAGCCCTGGAGGAAAAGGCAGCCCAAAATCCCTGCCCTGAAAGTCTGACATCAGCCAAAATCTCCCCTTCAAACACTAAGCAAGATTTCCCCACCTGGACATGTCTGCTCCGGTCCCTCAACCCCAAATTCCCCAAATAGTTTAGACATTGAAAAGGTGCCTGTTTGCATTTGCTTAGAACATTATTTCTACCTTTTATGAGCTGGGTGGCAGTTTTTGCAGAGAAGTAATTCCAGACAGAGTTATTAAAAGATTAAAAAACACACCCAAAAAGAAAAAAAAAAAAGAGAAATCCAGGCTGAAAAAACAAATATCTCTACCAGAACTCTGGGGCGTTTCTCATAACATCTTGCTTATGTTATGAAGTCTGATTTTTTAAAACTTTTTTTTTTAAGTTTCTCTCTGTTTTTTTGGTTTTGTTTTTTTTTTTTTTTTTTTTTTTTTTAAGAGGTGAGGTAGACTCAATTACTTTGCTGAAATTCAATGACCTGCTGATAAACCAGATTAAAAGTCACCTGTTGCAGCCTGAAAGCGCTGCAAGAACCTCCCCAGCTCTGTAATCTCGTTGGTTCCTGTGCCAACAGGAGCTGCCTGGCTCTCATTTCTAGCAGGTCCATGCCTCATTCTCGTGACAGCTCAGAACTCAGCCCCTGCGTGGACACGTGTCACCTGCAGCCTGGCAGCTCCCTGGGGCTCGTGACTCCTGGCAGAGCTGCCTCACAGCCCCAGGTGGTGCTTGCAGGTGTGTCACCTTGTCCTGGAAAGAAGAGGTGACGTGGTTGCGAGTGGCTCTGTTTGGACTCTGGCTGAAGAATTGAGATAGCAGGGAAGTGAACTTGAAAACCCTGACCAAAAAAGTTATTATTTTATTATTATTTTATATATATAAAATATTTTATATTTTATTATATATAATATATATAATTTATATTATTATTCTTTATTTTTTATATATATATAATATTAAAAATACAGAAAAGTTGTGATTTCAAGTAAATCTCAGTGGAAGCTGAGATTCTGTAAAATGATGAAGGATTTTAGGTGACTTGTGTTTAAGCTGGTAAAATTTTGCTGTGCTGAAAGCCAATATAAACAGCATCCATACTGGATGTACAGGGAATTTTCATGGAAGTGTTCGAGGCCAGGTTGGATGGGGCCCTGAGTGAGCTGATCTAAGGGGTGGCATCCCTGTCCATGGATGATCTTCAGGGTCCCTTCCCACCCAAACTTTTCCATGATTCCCTGACATTCATGCCCTGCCCCAGCTCTGCCTCACCTTGCCTGTGTAGGATGAGATATTTGCTTCTTTTAAAAGCAAAAAGTGAACGTACAACATCACACAGGGAAAGCAGATGTATTTATAGAGATATTAATGTTTGCTTGAGCCGGCAGATGCTGGGCATGTCTGAAATATCTTTACTGTTTTGTTTTGGTTTTTTTATTTTTCAAGTCGCTGAGTCTCCTGGAGATGAAGTCACCCTCAGAGGTGACTTCAGGACATGGAAATCACCTCGAAGCTCTGCTGGACTTTTGCCTTATGTCTATACCAGGTGTTCTGCAGCACAGTTTGCTTTACACATACTTCTGTCCCTTGAGATATCCAGGACCAAAACAAAGCCCTGTGATCCACTTTCTCTCCTTTGGTCATGAAAATCACAGTGATTCCTTACAGCAGGAGTGCTGCAGCTCTGGTCCAAATATGGTTTTAGAGGAAACTCAACATCCTCACTCGAAAAAAAAGCCAAACAACCTCCCCCTGCCTCCCCCGTAATTACAGTTTGACATAAAGAGTGGTGTTTATTAATTTCAGCTCTCAGAGCTGATGTCACCGCCGAGTCGGGGTCCGGGAAATCTCTGAGTCATGTGGAAGGTGCAGAGCCAGGAAATGTCAGCAGAAGGAGCAGGAGTAAATATTAAGGTGAAAGATGCTAGGAGCTGGTGGCAGCTTCCTGTGAGAAGCTATGGGAAGCTGCTCAGCGCTCGGAGCAAATCGTGGCCTTGGGTTAAATGTCAATATTCAGCTTGGTTGACAAATTTAAGTGGGATATTTCCCTGTCGTGATTCCCTAAGGACGTACAGGAAAAGGGAGGCAACCTACTCGAATGTGACCCGAGGCTTGGATTGCAAGCTGTCCTTTTTCTTCACAACTTCAGATAGCTGAGAAAGCAACCAGTGCCTCTGTGGGGGCATGGGGAATCCATTTTCCCTCTGATAATTTTCCTACCAGACGCAGCCTTGCAATATGTGGGTTAGGGGTGGGTGATGCTGAGGGCTTTGGTCTCTCAGTGACTTCAGAGGCTCAGGACCTGGGCTGAGAGGGTGTTCTTGGCATGAAGCAGAGCTTCAGATGGGCAGAGTCTCACTGAGGATCCTGCAGGAATTCAGCAGGTGGTCACTGATGAAAAAGAATTTGGAAAAATAATTTTTTTAAGAGCTGGGGTGCAGGCATATTTTAGTCGTCCCTGCCTGCTAAAATCCATGCAGTTTTAATTTTTCTTCTTAATTTTTACCCTCCATATTGATGGGAGGTGTTTAGTCACTAGGTAAGTAGAAGAAAGGGGACAATCTTAGGGTGAGAAGAGAAACCAAAGACCCACGAGACCCCTGAGTCTGCACTGAGTATAAATTCAGACTCTGTTCCAGGTGGGGTGTCTGAAACCACAGGGGACTAACGCAGACTGCAGCTTCTGAAAAAGTTGAAGAAAACCCACAGAACCAAAACACGATCAAAACCCCGAGGCTATTTTTTTAAAAACTTTTATTTTAAATTCCAGTTTTCCCCCATGAGGTCATTTTAGTTACAGGGGTGCAGGGCTTTGTATGGACAAGCAGAGGAGAGGGAATCAGGGAAGATTTGTCCTCTCTTGTGCCAGTGAAGGGAAAATGTCTGTCTGATGACTTCAGGTGAAGCTGGCATGTTTCTGCCTGATCTGGTGAAGACATTTGAGTTTCACTTCGCTGTGGGAACTTTGCCTGTGGTCTAAGTTTGCCGTCACTTGCATCACTTATTTTTTGATACGAAGCTTTCATTCGCCTGTGCTGAAGCACATCAGAATTTAATTTGATTTCACTTTGGCAGCTGCAGCCCAGACTGGGGAAATGGAGTGTGAGCGCAGGGAGAGCCCAGGACATGGATTCCAATGCTGGAACATGGAGCAGAAAAGACAAAGTCTCACTTTCCTCGCAACCCCTTGTGTGTGGCAGCACACTGCAGCCTGCGACAAGGAGGAAGCTGCTGGTTTCGGTTTCCTTTCAGGTGCTTCCTTTTACATCATGACTCATTTTGAGTCCATCTTTGCCACGTGATTTTTTTATTTTTTTACATATTTTTTTTTTTTTTTTCTAAAATGAAACACTCTTTAGCCGTGAAGAACATCTCTCGCCTCTGAGGGATGTGTGTGTGCAATACAGAGATGGTGGGGTGGTGTGTGCACAGATTTAAGAGGGATGTCCCAATGAGAAGGTCCTGCACCAGAAATCACAAACCTTTTCTCAAAGTTACCGAGAGAAGATTTTCATAACCTTCAGCCTCTCAGAAATCCCAAAACTGATGCTGTGTTTTGGTGAAAATCTTGGTTGCATCTCCTCCAAACTGGACCCTCTGGATGTAAATGGGCCGAGGCAGATGTGGAACACAGGGTTTTCTTTTAGATACTGAAATGTAGAGATTTTAGATGAAAGTTAGTTCTGTTGCAATCAACTAGAATAGAAAAAGACACAGAACTCAGCTAGAAAGAAATTAATGATTAAGTGCAGAGTAGCCTTTGATTATCTGATATTTACTCAGCTGTGCCTAGAATAAACAATTAATAATCTTAAGAAAAGAAGTTCAAAGGAGAGCCTAGACAGTTACAAATTTTGCCCAGATGCAACCTACTTAGAAGCAATAGAAGAGAGCATTGGGAGTTTTCCAGGGTCAAATGTATTGTCAAAACTCAGTGAGGTAAGAAGGTCACAGCGAGGAAGACCAATTTTACTTCTTCAAAAGCAGCCCTCAGACTCAAATTAATGACCCCCGACCCAATTCCATTGCAGGAACTGCGCATGCTTAATGACTTTTTGCCAATTTCCATATGAAGCGGGGAATGGGAGGTGCTTATGCTATGAATATGTATCTGTATTTTAAATATGCATTATTGTTATGGATAAGTAAGTTCTGTGTTGCATTGTTACTTCAGAGCTGTACATTTGGGAGTTACCCCTGCAGCTCTCCGGCGCTGAAATAAATATACAATTTCTAACCTTAACAAGTTAGAGAGTCTTTGTCTGTCTCAGGTGGATATCGATAGTAGATCTATATCCACATTTTAATAACTCGGATGGGAATTGCAGGGGCTGTTCCCAGGCCATTCTTCCCCCTCTCTCCTGCTGCTCTTCCTCCATCCCACGTGGCTCCATCCCTCCCCGAGTCCTGCAGCTGCACTGTCTAGACAACCTGCCCTTCCACGAGGTTGAGCGAACGGATACAGCTGCACTTCATGTGCCTTTCTCTCCAGCCTCACGCATTTGCATTTTTTTATCGTGGATCCTTCTTGCCTTTTGTCCTCGTTCTGCTCTTTTGAACTCTTGCTGACCTCCTGCGAGGCTTATCTCTGCCTCATGCCAACTTGTGATATGCTCTGGGAAGCTGGAACAGCTGACTCTGGATAAGGCAGTGAAGGTTGGCATAATCTCTTGAAAGTATGTCTGGCAATAAAAACTTTGAATAAAATCAGGAGAATTCAGGTGTTTGCAATTTCCCCTTTTTTGGATGACTCTGAAGAAATCTTTGTCCTATTTTAAAGCACAGTGAAAACAACTGGAGGTGCTGGTTCTCTTCAATTCACCATATTTGATAGAATGAAAGTGATTTTAAAATCGCTCCTGAGGGGCTTTATTCCCCAAAAGTCTGGGATCAAAGCCTTTTGCAGAGTAATTCCTTCGAGAGTCAGAGTAATGTTATTTCCACGATGATTAATGATTAAAGGACAAGTTTAGCATTAATCTCTCTGGTGCATTAATGCCACATGACTTCACGTCGCTCCAGTATTTTGGCCACCATGCAATCACGGTTTTCTCTCTCATTGCTATAGCCCAGTTGAAAAAAAAAAAAAGAGCCATGGGAGACAGCAACAGCATTTCTGGCTGTTCTGTCTCAGTAAAGAGCCCAAACATGCAGCACACCATGTATTGATAGGTGGTGGAAAGGTGAAACGAGGACCTGGCTGATCATAACTGCTCATCTGCCCTTCTAAAAGGATCAGTCACACTCACAAGGAGTTTCTCAGTGCTTTTATTTAGCCTGCGGGACACTCTGGTTTCTTACCACATGATTTTTAATGTAAAATCAGCACTCATAAAATTGTGCTCTCTGCAATAACAGGAAAAAACTCCACTGAAGGCTGGGCCCTCCTTCAGCCTCACCAGGTCTTCAGGTCTTTAAGTGGTGACAGAACGTGCACCGATCCAAATTTAATTTCTGTTGAACTCTTTCCTCTCAGTTGTTTCCATTATGGGATGTGTCACCCTAAAACAGACACTCCAGTGTCTGTTTTAAGGAGGTGTTTGAGTGAAGACCTGCCAAGCAGGGAACAGGGTGTCCTGAAGGAGGAATTGGGATGTGGATGGAGGCATGGAGTAGCTTTATTCCTGCAGAAAAGGCTGCAGGGTTGGGCAAGTGTAAGAAATGAGAGCAGATGTGTAACCCTGTCCTGATTGGAAAGGAAGGCTGGGATATGTCAATGTGATACAGAAGGTGAATAGAAGCCTAAAAGTCAGGAGAAAATGGATACCATCTGATGTGTTTTGGGTGGAGAAATATGGGGGAACAGGCAGGAAGAGCAATAGGGTTCACAATGTTTTTAATCCGATGTCTAGGAATTATGTGTCTACTGTAGATCCGTTTATATATTTTAGTGTAGGGTTCTGAATTTTACAGATGTTTGCTCCAAAGTGGGGCTTCCCACCTTCTTCTTCTGCTCCTGACCTCTGACAGATGATGTGCCACATCTGCAAGCCCTTTGCAGATGTTTCAGGTTCCCGAGGGAGTCTCAAACAGCACTGGGTGCCTCTGTGCTATTGGAACAACCAAGTGGGTCAAGCTCCTGGATTTGGTCCCAGAGGACAGAAGTGGCCATGTGTGGGATTTTTGTGTCTCCTGGGACGAGGTGATTAGTGGGATCTGGATGTGTTAGGGCAGGGAGCCTCGAGGCAGCGAGGGCACACAGCTGTGAGTGAGAACAGAAATAAAGGGCAGGAGGGAAGTGCTCTGGCACTTAAACAAGGTCTCTACACCCGTTCTGTGGTTCCTTCCTCATTTCACTTGTTTCCTGTCCCAAGCACTGGTGCTGGTACCACCAGGGACCATGCAGAAAATGGTGTGGTTTGGGCAGAGAGTTTGTGTTGGAATGACAAACTTCCTTCCTGCTGGTCCATGGAAAAGTCAAAGGAGGACACAGAGCAGAAGACACCTCCTCCACTTTCCAAAGAGCTATCCCTGCTATTTAGTGGTTCTGTAAAACCCTGGAGGGTTGCACTAAAGTGCAAATTATAGCTGTGATACTTACAGACAGATCTGTTGTGCCATGGCTGTTGTTTGAAGGCTGGGAAATGGAGCCTGCGGCGCAGAAAAGTTGAAATCTCACATTTGGAGGGCAGAGGAAGGTGAAGCAGAGATGAGTCTGGGTCAGTTTATGGCTTATTCCTGCCCTGGCTGGGAATTGGACATTTCCATCACTGAGATGCATTATGCAGCGTTAAGATTAAATGAATATCCCACCTTCCTGAGGACCTGCAGGTGAAGATGCCAGCACAGCTTGTGGGGATTGCTGCTGGCAAGGCTTTCTGCCTTATTTTCCAGGTGAATTGCCCAAAGATGTTTAGGGATGGAGGTGGCAATACTCTCACCCCACTTCAGGGCCCTGATTCATGAACTCAAACTTGCCCCAGCTATGAGACATCCACAAGGAGCTGGCAGATATGGCCCAGGATCGACAGGACCACAAGGCTGCCTTTGGGATTTGGCAGCTGGAGGCCAGACAGGTCGTGTTGGTTGGCACTGGGTGTCCCCTTCAAGGGACTTCCATGCCATAAGGGTGGTAGGAGTGGAATTCTAAGGGCTGGATCCACGGGGATAACGAGGTGTGGTGCCTCTGTTAGCGCTCACCCACCCACAGGTCTTTGTGGAGGCTTTGTGTGACTCACCTGCACCCAGGGAAAGAGGCTGCTCCGTCTGAAGCTGAGAGAATGCGTCTGAAAATTCTTAGGAAGCTGCCCAGGAAGCCCCAGGGATGTCTGGCACATTAGGAACACAGTGTGAAAAGGCAATCTCTGCTCTGAACTGCTGTGCGTGGGGCTTGGACATCAACTTTGAAGAATGAGGCTCCTGACCTTTCTCTCAGCCACCCCACAAATTAAAAAAAAAAAAAAACAACAAAAAAAACTACAGCTGCAATTTAATAAAATAAAGCTCCTTTTTTCCTCCCTTATTTTCTCCCTCCTAGCTAAATTGCTTTCCTTATTCATCTCAATTTTCCCAGACTTTTCAATGCAGCAGCTGAGAGTAGTTTTTATATCGAACCATTTCCACTGACAGTACCTTTCTTCCAGTAAAATCACAGCACATTCCCTTTGTTTTCAGACTCGTAGACAATCACATTTATCTGCTCACTGCTCTTCAATAGCAAGCAGCTTCTAATGGATTTCTGCATGAGGACTGTACCCCCTACTCACTAATTGAAATTCAGTGCACAGAGCCACATCAGTGCACTGGGATGGAGGAGAATATCAATGCACACAGCCAGGAGGGGGAACGGGCAGAGGGAATTTTCAAATTTTCAGAGCCCAGCAGCAAACAGGAGCAGGAATTCCGGGTGCATCAAAGCAGTGGGACATGGCCACGTGCTCCAAACCTTCCTCTGAGGGTCCCAAAATGTTAATGAGGTGGACATCTGTGCTCCAGTCGCTTCAGGAGTGAGGCTGGGCTTAGTTAAACTGAATATTGGAAACTTCACTACTTTTCAACCTCCGGTTACGGGAAAAAAGGAAGCCCTCAGCCAGCAGCTGGAGTGCACTAACTCGTGTGCTGGATCTGAGGATCAGAGTCTGGGACACAGAGCTACACCTCGTGGTTAGAGGGCCTGGACTGAAGGTTAAGAGAACTGGGCTTTGTTCCCAGCTCTGTCTTTGGGATGACCACAGGCGATCTCAGCTCACCTCTCTGTGCCACACTTCCCTCACCCGTGAAACAGATCCTTTTCCTTTGGAAAGTCATTTGGGATGCTGCTGGAAAACAGTCACAAGAGCAGAGGAGCTCATGAGAAAGACAATGAGAGATTTTTAAGGCCCAACAGGGAAGGACACGCTGGATGGATGGGATTTATCTCAGAGGTTGGGGACACAATTTAGCTTCCCAACAGAAGTGTCCTGTGCCTTATGTGAGTCCCTACAGTGCCTCCCACCTTCCAGCTGCCACTCCAAAAGGAAATTAATTTCCTGGAGGTCTTATGTCTTATATATTTGTGCTGCTTAGATGTTTCAGGAAAGCCAGAAGATCTCACCTGGCTCTTGGCAGCTCCAAGTGCTTGGTGGAGCCTTCGGTCTCTGATGGCTGTAAGAGGAGGTTGGGTTTCCACCTCACCTGGAGACACCTGCACATAGAAAAGGATCTGCTGCTTAAACAGAGGTGTCTTTTGTCACTTGAGATGTCCCCACATGGGGCAGGCAGATATGATCTCTCTGTGAGAGATCCATGCCTCGAGGAGAACCTGGAAACCTGAGGGGAAAGTGTGGGGTGGGAAGAGTGACACACAATGATTGTATTTACTGACTTGAGTCCCGTGTCACTGTGTCACTGTAGGTCTGCCATACACCCCAATGCTCTGGTGCCCTGGAAAACAAACACCTACTTTAAAGTAATCCCTAAAAACACCAGCTGGGCTGTGATTGCCACGGAATCCCTAAGAACACCACCCCAACCAGATTCCCTTAGTGTGTCCCCTTGAAAGCCTGACTTTAAGAGGTTGGTTCTCCTGGGTCAGGTGGCCCAGGCAGTGACATCTGTAACCAAAACCTCCTGTGACCAAACTCTAGAAGAAACCGGGTTTCTTCTGAACTAGGAAGGCTGAGCTTGGGGAGATCTTGTAAGTTTTGGGGTGAGTTGCTTCATCTCCCTGTGCCTCAGAAAGAGATGGCAGCGCTTCACTCTTTCTTATCTGCTAGGAGAAAAAACTCCTTGATAAGAGGAGCTACCTCTCAGACAGATGATTTGGGCTGCACTTATCAGAACTTTCTTGCAAATCCTGAAGTCCCCATTTCTTGTACATACAGGGCAACCTTGCTGTTACTGAAAAAGAATATTTTTTAACATCACTGTTTATTTTTGCCCTGGGAGAAGGGACCTTCTCTCACAATATTTGCAGACAGCCCTTGCTAAAAGGAGATCCGATCTCAAGCACGGTCTCCAACCAGAACTATAATTTGAGCGGCGATAATAATAATAACAAACACAGCAATAATCATGCCCAAATATAGCACTTGGCACCGCTTTTCCTGCTCAAATCCCAGTTCCTGTGACTGTCATTCTTTGCACGCTTCCAAATGCTGGCATTTGGAAATGGCAGCCGCTTCCAACGAGGCCTTTTGTCCCAAAGAGATTATTTCCAGTCGAGTGCGCTGCAAAGTGCGATGCTGCACTTCATCCCTCCAAGGTGGGGTTGGGGACAGTGTGACTCATGCCTCTCATATGATCCTGGAAAGAGAATGTGTCGTTGGTGCAGCCTGAGCTGTGCACACAGATTTCAGCTTGTGCCTTCCCCTTTTAGACAACGAGAAGTCCGTTCTCATGATTTCCTCTTTTGGCTTTACAAGCTCTCCATAGATCCTCTTTCCCCATTTTTCTTGCAGCGCTTTCCTCAAACTTGCTCTGTCTCTTGAGCCCACCAGGACAGGAGCCAGCCTCCAAAGAGCTTGGGTAAATTGTGTTTCTCATGAAAGATGTGGATTGCCCAGCTCCCAGAAGGTCTGGAGATGCTGGATGTGGGACTGTGTTACAGCCAGTTGAAACAAGAGCTGTGGGCCCAGAAAAATGCCATTATTTTCTTCCAAATTAGTCTAAACCAGTCTGAAATATTAGCGTTTCCAGAATAGCTATCCCTCCCTTCAAACATGTCTCTGGAAAGACCTTATTTTGATATTTCTAGTCCAAAGGAAACATTTTCAAATTCCTGGATTTAATAATGTTTCTGTTTGTTTGGGTTTGGTTTGTTTTTTGATTTTTAAAAAAATTATTATTTTTTGTTGTGGGTTGTTGTTGTTTTGGGTTTTTGTTTTTTTTTTTTGGTGGAGTATTTTTCCATAACAATTAACCTGAAACTTTCTGAGCTGTCAGAGACCATCTGTGTTTGGGTTTAATGGTATCAGGCTTGCATCTACCCCCAGCCAGGCACAGCATTCCCCTCTTTTACTGGATGAACATGGACAAAATGCAAGTAAAGGTCTAGGGCATACCAAGGAAAATGTTGTCCACTCTGGAATGTTGCCTCAAGCTGAAGAAAAAGGTCTAAGGCACTGGAAAGCTTTTTTATGAAGTCCCTGTGCAATGAAAACAGGCAGAGCATGAGGTCAGCATGACCCAAGCAAAATGCTTCGTTTCTGCTTAACAAAACAAAACAAATGGATTCAAGCAATTTTAAGCAGAAATGAAATGGTTTGTTTTCATATTCCCCAAGGTAAAAACGTAAAACTGTGTGCATGTGGGAATTCAAATTTGCAGGCAAATGATATAAACCTCCAGCTATAGAGAGACTGTATTTTCCATTAACCTAATGCACAGAATTGGGTAGAAAATCCTCAGGCTGATGGAGTGATGGGATTTCTCAGACATGCTTGGTTTCATGAACATTCAAGAGAAATTAATAAAATTTTAAAAAAAAATTTAAAGAACCTCTTTACCGAGGAAGAAGAGTGGATTGCCAGCCTCACTCACAACCTGGAAGGCAATAAGGAAAAATAAAATTACATCATCAGCAGCCTCCTAAATGGGTGGGAATGTGGAGGGTTGGGGACAGCAGTGAAAAGGGAGAGTCTAAGAGGTGGAAGGAAAAAAAGACAAACCAGCTTCTCTCCTTACACTGGCTTAGGTAGGATTTACTGGACAGATGAAGAGGGGTGGACAGTGCTAATGAAGTTTTCATCTCTTCTGCCCCACCGTGACGGGTGTAGCTCACATGGACAGCATGGCACACAGAGCCCTGCTCTGGGCTGGGTGGAGGGCACTGGAGCCTCCCCAGGACTCACAGACAGGAATTCCCTGAGGTGTTATGGCACTGGAGTGCCTTGGCCTTGCTGTGAGGCAAATGGCATGACAGAATCACAGAATGGTTTGGGTTGGAAGGGACCTTAAAAATCACCTCATTCCAACCCCCTGCCATGGGCAGGGACATTTCCACTATTCCAGGTTGCTCCAAGCCCTGTCCAACCTGGCCTTGGACACTTCCAGGGATCCAGGGGCAGCCACAGCTTCTCTGGAAAATCCAGTGCCTCACCCACCCCCACACTGTAGAATTTCTTCCTAATACCTGATCCAAACCCGCCCTCTGTCAGATTATTGGCCACATTCATCACACTTGTGACTTCCAGGGTTTACTGTCTCCCTTCTCAATCTGAGCATTTTCAGTGCCTAAAACCATTGAGCAGGTTCTGGGCACGATGCTGTGATTTCAGTCCAGGGGAAAACAGTGGTTTATTTTTTGTTGCCATAACTGATATTCTGGATGTTAGGTGAAATAGCTCAGGCTCAGACATGTCTTTGCACTTCAGCACTGAAGGACAAAACCATCAATGTGGGCTCTCTTACCCGTTTTGAAATTCTGGTTTTTAAATAGTCACAACTCTATAAGCCAGAAAGGAGCACCATGATAATCTAATCACTCTCACCTGTCAGAAGCCAAGTGATTTCATCCTGGGTTTTCAGTCCTGCAGGAAGGTTTTAGATCAGAATTCCTTGGAATTGCAGTTGTACCTATGCCCTGGAAGAGGAACATTCTTCTCTCCGGGCATGGAAGGACCAGAGAAGAGATTCAAAGGTGTCTCCTGGTCCTTACCTGGTATATTCCCCTTCCCAGGAGGTGAGAAGGAATTCTGGACCACAAAAACTGAACTAAAGGGACAGAGCTTTTCTTTTCCTTCTCTCCCAGTCCCACTGCATCCACATGGCTCCTGTCCCATCCCAGGAAGAGCGATCTCCACTGAGAAGCCGAGGCTGACCACAGCTGATGGTTTCACTCACATTGGGAAGGCTGTGTCCTTTCCTGCTGTCCTGGGTGAGGGAGGCCAAGGGGTGTGAGGAGCTGGCAGGAGGCAAGGACAAGTTGGCCCTGCTTTCCAAAACCTGTGGAGCTGTGGGAATCCAGCAGGGCAGTGCTTCAAACCCAGCTGTCTCCAGCTCCCAACCTGTGCTTCCTTCCAAGGCTTCACTTGTGGTGAACGCTTGACCCTCCTGCAGCCCCAGGAAACCACACACATCCAGGAGATGATGTGTGAAAATGGAGGGGGACAACATTTACTTGACTTCTTACCCCCAGACAACAGCATTTATTGTTAAATTGCACTTCCAGTGTTTGCTGTGCAGACCTCACCTCGAGCTGACCACTGACAGCTTCCTTCTTAATCCCTGGGAGACATCAGGCACCTGGAAGAGCGATTCATTTGCCCTCTTTAGGCTCAATAACCCACAATCCAGACAGTTTCTCTTCACTGCATTGGAAAAAAACGGGTCAGCTGTTGATAGAGCTGACTGTGTCCGAGCTGTTGAGTCCCATCCCTACACCTTAAACCAAGCTGGATATTTCCCTATGAAAATGTCCAGCTCGACCAGGACAGCAGAGCTGAGTCACTGCCAGGCCGATGAGATGGTCACAATGAGCCCCTTCAGGCTCTAACCTTTGTGTCTGTGAATAATCACCGCTGAGTGCCAAACTCGGGGTTTTAATGACATCCAGGGTGGCTTTCTTGGATCTCAAAGGTCAGATGTCCTCCTGGATCACGTTCAGCCTGAGTCTGAGATACGCTCAATAATTGCAGAGCGCAGTGATCAGACCAACAGGGGCAAGATCTCTCCTCATTTGTCCCTGCCCTGTTAGATTTACAGTGCCTATTTGTACAGGCTAAGGGGAAACCTTACATTCTAAGATTTTTACCCTTTTTTGTGTATGTGCCCTTATATGTGGTTATTTTATTCACACTGTCAGTTTTTCTGGATTAGGAAATTCATTCGAAAAACATCTTTTTCTTGTCTTATCTGCAGCGTGGGATGGTGGTACTGAGTGTGTCCAGAACCACCATCAGTGCAGGTCCCATCAAAGGCTGATGGATTTATCTTCCTTTTGCATCATATCCTGGATCTGACAGTGCCTGATGTTATATACTTTAGCATAAGGTCAAACAAAACCCTGTCATCTCCTTTCCTCATCCTTCTCTTTCCCCTTTCCCTGGCCACTCCAGATGGGCTCAGGTCCATGCTTTGGCACAGGTGGGACTCTGTGCAAGCAGATCCCTTGCCTTGCCTCTCATTCCCCCAGTAAACCACAAAATTGTGAATTATGCCAGCTCAAATCTTGTTTATCACCACTGCTGACAAGTTTCCAGTAACCACAAGCTGCAATTTCCACTTTTTTTTTGCATTTCCATTGTTTTTTCACAGCAACCCAATCAGATGGGAGATGGTTATTGCTCTGCATAAGAAGTTAGTGTCAGGGAAGCTAAAGGAGATTTGTTTTCCTGGATTTAGGGAGGAAACCTGGAATCTCTTCCTGGTAGCTGGAAGAAGTGCTGGATGACTGGTTTGTTGAGACTTAAAAAAAAAAATCTCTCCTAGGGCAAGATGGGGAGTGGTTACAATGACAGGAGAGAAGACAATGATAGAGAAAACGACATTAAGAGTGGCAGAAAAGAGAAAAAAGTTGGGTTTTTTTCTGCTACTTTTATTTTCCAGGCTGCTAAAGCTCCGCTTTAAATTAAGCTTAACCTTTCCTTTCAGAGACAGCTGAGGAAATATATTTTCAGCTGAAAAACAGGCGGTTGCTCTCTGAGACAGACTTCCCCTTTGGGGCTGCCAAATCTCAATGCAGCTCTCAGCACTGTCCTCACTTAACCTCTCCCAGAGCCAAAAAATATCCAAATAACTGGCTGCCTCATGCCCTGGCCATTAGCAGAGCTCACACCGATCAGACAAATTAATTCCAGTGCGTTTAAGCGAAACCCTCCTGCGGCTGTCAGACAGCCAGTTTCGTCTCCCAGTTTTACTGGAAAGAAAGTGGGAAAGGAAAATAATTCCAATCAAAAGTCCTCTCCAAGTGTGAGTGTGGCTGTCCTGGGAGTCCTCTGAGGGTGGAGGTCACACAAGGAGCGGAGACCTTGTTATCCTTGAGGGACACACCCATGCTGACCTTTTCTCTTTCAAAGTGACCCAGGACACACCTGGATTTCTGTGATGTGGCCAGGGGTTCTCTCCTGCAGTCAGAGAATCACTAAGGTTGGAAAAGAACTCCAAGAGCATCGAATCTTCTTATCGTAATTATCGATGTTAATACATGTGAGATCACAGTGTGAGCTTTTCAGGAAATTGCTTATCAGCACGTGGCATCTCTTAGGCAGGTACAAGTATTAAACCCCATTTTTTGTATCTACGTGTTGTGCAGGAATGAGAAGGTGGATGAATAAATCCCCTAAAGGCTTCTAGGCAAGTGTTAGGGCAAATCCCAGTCAGAATCTGCTTGATATAAATAAACAAAATCTCCCAAAAACACCAAGATGTACATGGACATAGAGATATACCGATATATGATAGATGGACTGATTATTAGGTAGATAGACATTTATACACACACACTCTGAATGTGTGTATTTATAAATATATCTGATAGTGGTTAAATATCTGGTAATATATTTAATTTCTGATCATTCCATAAGGTCAGAATAACATTTTAAGCCCCTGGTGCAGTAGATTTAGCTTCAAAACACTGGAATCCTAATAAAATTCATGCTTTCTAAGAGTGCCTCCTGCAGACTGATGTCTGGTGTGACCCCAGAAAGCATCACCCATCACACCTCATCTCATTGACAGCTTTTTTAAGGAAGAGAAGGCACTGCACTGAGGGTTAAAATGTACCCTGCCACAGAGAAACACCAGTTCTACATCCTTCAGCCGATGCTGCAATAATGACAATTTTCCTCAGCAGAATGTAGACAGCAAGTACGGAAGGACTTGTGTGTACTTAGTGGCCCTAATGGCAAAGAGCTTCTTCAGACGCAATAAAGTGGGAGAGATAAACTATAACCATCTCAGATAACGTGGGAGAACATTCCCAGGTCTTTGGCACCGGCAAAATCCATGTACAAATCTGGGGTTGGGATTCTTTCCAAGGCCTGAGGAAAACAGGCACTGCTGTCCCCAAGGATAAGTTGTCCTCCACCATCTCACTGGGCAGTCCCACCACACTTGTCCCTTGGTTTTGCTTGGTTTGCTGCCTGCTCAGAGGTCACTGCCTGCCACTGGGACAGAAGCCCTGGCAGGGCTGAGCGAGTTGCTGCCCCAGTTGATCATCCCTTGGCGAAATGAAGCTGTGAAGTGGCACAGTGCCATCTGCAGCAGATGGGCACAAACATGTTGCCACCCTAACGCAGGCCCATGTCCCTCCCAGGGGAGCTCTATCCTTTGTCTGGGATGTCACCTTCTGTCCACGCATATGCTGGTTCTGCACTTGCAGAGTTACCCCAGCTCAGAATAAACTGTGCTGTGTTTTGTCTTCCTGAGAGCCGACATTTGCATCCATGGCACTGCGGAAGGAGTTAAAGGTCCAAGCAGATGGTCTCCAAGGCTGAAGGTAGCTCTGCCTCTTCCCTCAGCTCTGCTCTGCTTTAATTTCCCACTGTGTTCTCCAATCCTTCTGACTCACTGATGTCATCACCTGCGGCTGAGGCCACCCTGGCTCATAGTTTCTGGAGCAATCGTGGCTTGAAGAAAACAAGAGACGTGGAACTTTGGTCCCCATGTTCTCCCAGGTGTTCTGTTATCCATGAGACCTTAGGGCCAAGGACATGCCTTTTTCACCAGGACAGGGAATTCTGTGACAGCTTCTCAGAAGGCTCAGAGACTGGGGAAACCAACCCTGGGACACACCAGGTTTTAAAAAGATGTTGTAGAAACTTAAGGTGGGGATTGGGTTATGGGATAACTATGGAATGGACCCTGGAAGGGCTTTGTGCCCTCATGTTTCTGGAGACATTAATTTAGGGGTTTAACTGAGCCAAGGCAAGAACTGAGCAGGTGCCAATCAGGAAAACAGGTTGTTTGGGAATGCTGAATGGGTTAAATTTGTCCAGCAGGAACTGGCAGTTCCTGGATGTCTTTGATTCTCTTTCCCGGCTGCTTTCATAAAGGGTTTGTTGCTGTCTGACTCTGCCCCAGCCCGACTGTCTGCAGCAAAGTCAACAACCCCGAGTGTGCTGCGGGGGGAGCATCTCCTCTCTGCAGTACCTGCCCAGGAGGGATGAAGTCCCCTCCTGCCTTTGCCCTCCAGCTCTGCGCCCTGGCAGTGACCTGGAGTGGCTGTCACACAGCTGTGCTCAAGTCCCCTGGCCGGGTCAGGCTGCCATGATAAATTTTTTTAGTGAATGAGGGTGTTATGAATGATCTCACAGTGTTTTGTTAATTTATTCCCCTTCTTGCAGGCTGATAACGCGCACACACACACACACACACACACAAAAAAAAGGATGAATTGTGTATTGTTGCCTAATTCTGAATAAAACCACTGCAAATTTCACAAGATGTGCATAACATAGACTCAAGGGGTCCTTTC
Source organism: Acanthornis magna (assembly GCA_036785705.1). Taxonomy (NCBI): domain Eukaryota; kingdom Metazoa; phylum Chordata; class Aves; order Passeriformes; family Acanthizidae; genus Acanthornis; species Acanthornis magna. The sequence goes on from JAWUZG010000001.1 coordinate 931,687, forward strand.
TAGCAGATGCCTGAAGCCAAAAGCAGATAAAAATTTTTAGCAGGATCTGATTTATGGTCTGACTTGACAAATATTCATAAGAGTGTGAAAAAGCTTCTGAAGAAGTGCCATGGAGCATTGCATCCCCTGTCATCTTCCTTGCTGCCTGCTCCCCCTTAAATTAGATTTGGTAATTCAAGTGGTTTCAGCTTCAGGCTGATTTTTCCTGCTTCAGTTAAATCTCAGGTTTCGAGCTGATGATGTTTCACACATGGCAGATTGGCACCTGTTATCTAAAGGTCCAGCAATGCTGACCATGATTGAGCCTGGCCCAGACAACACACTGGAATAAATCAACACGATGGGTTGGAAGGGTTGTTGCTGGGCTGTTTTACACCAGGCTGGTTTTACTCTCAGCAGGATTAATAACAGGCGATTTTCTAATGAGCCCATAAAGCCTTGCCGTGGTGTAACACAAGATCTTTGCCCTTTGCTTTCTCGAGATCCTGCAGCACGGTTCTGCGGCTCCAAATGCCACGGGTGACAGAAGACAATCTCGGTTTAATTGCCCATTTGTGCAGGCAGTGGCCATGCAGAAGGTGCGTGCCCAGCACAGGCATCCGAGGACACGGGAAGAGGAGAAGGCGAAGGAAATTTGTGGTTATAAAGCAATAGAACGAAAGTAATGCAAAGACAAACATTTCATGCACACACAAGGAACCTTTGCTGCCTCGAGTAATATCCAAAAGGATGTCAATTATTTCTGAGTATTTTCTGGAGTGTTTTCCCTTTTTTTTTTTTCCCCCCGAAACAATGAACTTTGGAAACACGCTTTCATTATGTTTTGAAACAAAAGCAAGGCAGCTCTCACAGTCTCTCTCGCATTGTGTAGAGGTCTTTTTCAACCTTAATGATTCCATGGTTCTCCAACAGCACTAATAGTGGCTGACAATGCTTTTCTAAGAGAAACACCTGAAACTTGGGTAGCAGGTGGAGATAAAAGAAAAGAAAAACTTGCCCAAGAGCTTGTTTTCCTTGTATGGCTAATTCTGTGCCTGTTCATAAACTGTTTTCCTGTAGAGCTGGGGAAAGACTTAAAGCGAAAGGTTGTCTTTTCAAGACCAAGTTTCCTTATTTCTGTAGGTAAATAATGATGTTGTCAAGGTTTTATGCAGAATTTTCAGCCCTTGAGCTCAAAGATCCAAAGCAAGGGGAGTCCAAGGTGAAGAACCAGATCCTCATTTTGCAGAAGGGCAAATAGAGGCATAGAGAAGTAAAATGTCTTCTCGAGTTCACCCTGAATGTCTCCTGCAGCTGATGCTCTGGCTGTGCTGCTCCTAGCAAAGACCTGAAGAAAGGAGGTCACCCAAATCCCCCTGACCTGACTGAACTCCTTGAATCTCACTTCCAGCCTAAATATCTGGGTTTATTTACATGAGAAAATTTTTTTTGCCTACTCTGGGAGCAATGACCTGATGAAAGACATAGAGTCATTTGGAAGTCTCATCTCAAAGCCATTTAGTGACACACACATTTTACCAGAAATGTTTAATGAAGTCTTTCAGATGGACAATTGCCCTGAGCATGTGACAGCTCACACTGAGCTGCTTTTGGAAATGAATACAAGCAACAAGCCAAGACGGGCAGTCTGCAAGAGGGAGGGCCAGGAGTGGGTCACTGGGACACCCGGAGCTAGAGCACAAAATAGACCTACGAAAATCAGCTTAGGGCTTGCAGGAGGATGTGTGGATACAGCCTGTCTTTTTAACCACTGCTGTCCATGTACTACCTGGGAGGATCAAGAGAAACTCCCTCCCAGAGAGCCTCAGAGCACAACAACCTTCACAGAAGCCACTGTCGCTTATTTTTGTCTCCGTTTGGTTGTATTACAACTTTGCTCAAATTTCTGGGAAATACTGGCTCTGTTTGAGTCCTCTCCAGGCGCAGTTACCAATCTCCTTTGTGGTTTGGGGTCGGAAGTGTTGAAAATGGACAAAGTGTAGCATCTCTGATTTTGAAAACCCGACTTCGTCAAACGTATCTGTTGGGTGCAGGAAACACGGAAATCAGGATAACAAAAAAAGGAGAACTAAGTGGCAGAAGTGCAGCCAGGATACTCCTTGTGCATTTTCCCCTGTTGATATTTTGTCCCGTGCCTGCTGAATCAGCATTTTCCTTCTGCCAGCCTGTAAACAAGAGAATAAAGAGGTTGGTGACCTTGGCCAAACAAGCCCATTCCACTCTCCTGGAAGTCCTTGGATCAAGGGGAAAATCTTTGTCCATCTCGGGGCACAAAGCCCAGCCAGCCCTCCTGGAGTGCCCAGCTATTGGTAAAAGGTTTTCCAAGCATGCAGAGCTGAGACCTTTGAGTCCCTCAAGAAGGGGAGTGAAGCCAAAATTTCAACAGAAGCTTCCATCCTCAGCTGTCATTGCCACAGTAAAGATTGTGTCTCAATACAAAAGAGAAAAAAAAAAAAAAACCAAAAAAACAGGAGAAAGAGAAAAGGGTGTTTCAAGGCAAGAGAAGGTCTTGGAGGAGAAGTTGCTTCTAAGTTCACCCCACAGTAAAATGTAACACCACAGAACGGAGACTCCTTGGTGCTTTGCCATGTAGGGTTGAAAACAGCTTTTTCTTTGAATTCAGATGCTAAGTAGGCCCAGTGCTGCTCAGTGCTTGCACGTGAAGACACCACAAGTGTAGCTGAGGAAGTCAGGGTCAGGCGCCCGACTGCAGAAAATGCTGAGCTGAAAAAAACCCAAAACCCACCCAAGAACAACAACAACAATGGCAACAACGACGTCTTCTCAGCAGCTTTGGGCTGGCAGAGGGGCAATGAGGAGAACTTTGCTGTGCTGACTCACAGGGTACAGCCTGCATGTTGTTGACTTTGCTTTCTGTTTCCAGGGATTTCCCTTCTACCAGCGAAGGAGCAGCTGGCCCTTAGCAAAAAGGAGAAACTGATATTTTGGTCACATGTCGGTGGCAAAGACAGGCTTGACAATGAGCCATTTTCTTCTTGTGTTGAACAAGGAGCCTCAGTTACAGGGAGAAAACAATATCATCTGAAAAACTCTCTGTTTTCTCGGTTGGCAGAGGCTATCAAGGGTCAGGCTGGCTGGGAAACGTCTGGACAGAATTATTTGCAACTTCCAAACCTCTGATCAAGTGTTTCTAAACCGTGGTGACCATGAGATGCTGGAGGATGAAAAGGGATGTGGATTTATTACAACCTCTCTGTGACATATGATCTCGCCCTATACCACTAAATTCCCAGAGGTTTTCAAAGTGTATGGCATGGAATCTCTGCCTCAGAGCAGGGGGAAAACCTGCTGGACCAGCGTCAGCCAGCAGGGACACAAGAAATGATGGGGGCCTTCCTATTTTGGGAGTGGGAAAAGTTATTTTAGGAGACAAGCTGGCTGTGTAAGCTCCCAGCCGAGGGCTCCTGGAAAAACTGCTATGAGCATCCTTGAAACACAAAGAGGGAGCTGCTCTCCACTGTTTTGCCCCGTCACGGGGTCAAGAAGCCAAGTGGCTCCCAGTTTCACCGGCTTATTCATCATCCGATGATGGCTATGAAGTGGTGCCTGCTCAAGGCGCTTCTCCATGGATATGTCATCAGGGCTGTGCGTTAGCCAAACCTTCTTCCCTCATAAAATTAATTGGTGACACATCACTAGTGGAAACTGTTCAGGCCTCTTTATGTTTCTGCGAAGCTGCTCAGACAAACAGGGCTTAGCATTCCCAGAAGGAGGCAAATCCCCCTCCCTCTGCGGCTCCTTTCGGAGGAAGGAATGGATCTGTGAGTGTATAAGCAGCAGCTCATGACAGATTTGCTCAGGCTCCAGGGCTGGTGTGTTTGGCAGCCTCTTGAACTCGGTCCTTCCCCAGGAGGATGTGTTGGATGTGTCGGGGTCGGGAGGAGGTTTCAGATGCTCGGATCCCTCCAGGCTCGGTGGCAGCAGCGCTGTGCTCAGTCACAGCCGATTTGTGGGACAAATCGACAAAAGGACAGGCGTCAGGGAGCACCCACAGGCTGTGTCCAGCGATGGTCTGGAGGAGATGAGGTCTCCAGAGAAATGGGCAGGAACCTTTTTGTAGCGTGAGGGAGAATTGGCTGGCTGGAAGCGCTCCACAAAGGAATTGTTTGGAGCAGATTCTGAGGCCAGAGTTCTGTGGTTCCACAGTGATCTCGAGTGGATCACATATGGATCACATCATGTCCATGGCCCAGCCTGAGCTCCCCAAAGCCATCACAGTCAGGTGTTATTGCCCCAGCAGAGAGACTGCGAGGGGATGCACGCCAGGCTCATCCCGGTGAATTTGGAGAATTCTGCTCTGTGCCAAGGGGCAGGGAAGGTCCTAATGTGTCACCTCCTGGTGTTCGTGCTCTGGGGTTCAGCTGGGGGCCTAGGGATGCGTGTGTTCGTGCCCCCATCTAGTGGCTGTCCCCAAGGCTGCAGCGTCCCCTCCTCTTCCTCAGGTGGCATTCAGCTCCGTGGGAAGCACTTTGACTCTGCTGCTGATGGGTTTGGGGGTCTATCTGGCTTGGGACTGTGCCCTTTTGCAGCCAGGCTTTGTGGCACATTCCCTCGGGGTAAATTACTCATGCCCAAAATTCCCCGGGGGGCAAAAAATCAAATTCTGATAAGATGAAATGCCTGTAAGTGCAACAGGATTGTGTCTCCTACTCCTTTCCACATTCCCAACACACGAGCTGGCACTGAGGAATGGGTCCTTGCATGGAGCCCATCACCTTAGATGGACCTGCAAAGAAGGGAAGAAAATATTATGGTGATGATAAATCAGGTTTTCCCTCAGCCTCATGCTTATGACTTGTTTTGTGTAAGCAAAATTCACTTTGCAATGTGATTACCTAAAAAAAGTAATAAAATCATTGAATTGTTTGGGCTGGAAGAGACCTTAAAGACCACCAAGTGCCAACCCCCTCTGGCCAATCCTTTGGCCAGATTGCTCCAAACCCTGTCCAAACTCACCTCGGACACTTCCAGGGGTGGGGCAGCCACAGCTTCTCTAGGCAGCCTGTGGGGGGGGGGGAAGAATTTCTTTGCAATTTCTGATCTAAATCTCCTTTTTTTTATTTTAAAATTGCTCCCCTCTGTCATATCACTGCCTGTAAAAAAGACTCTTTCCCTCTTTTTACAAACCCCCAAAAGCCCCCTAAAACCACCACCAGCAACAAAACAAAGGTCTGTGTGTTCAGACGGGAGCTGCTTCCCCAGGCAGGGGCTGAGCCCTCAGACAGCCTCTGAAGCGAAAGTGGAAGTGGTGTGTAAACATTTGGCTGCTCTGCCAGAGGCTGGGAAACAGCTCGATGTGACTTTAGTGTAACTGGATTCTCCCAGCGAGCCCGAGACACTCCAGCAGTCATGTGCCTTTTCCACAGGCTGCATCACATATCAGCTCCAATGGTGATATAAAGGGATCTCTGTTTTCTGCAGGTATTTCTGCAGCTCCTGTTACAGCATTATCTCAACTCTTTACAGCCTTTATTGGATCTCCCCCAACTCTTCAGGCAGGTAGTTAGAGTTATTTCTGGGAAAATTGAAGCACACAGAGAGAGGGACTGAAGATCCCGGAGGAAATAACCAGCAAAGAATGTAGGGAATTGAACTTAGGTCTCTGCTGACCACTGAGCTGCCTTATCTTAAATAAACCCTAAACAAAAGCCACAGAACCTCTACTGCAAGATCAAGTTCCTATAGATTTTAAATTTGTAAATAGATGTCCTTTAGGGGCATCCTTAAGGCTCTCTGGTTGCTTTTTCATAGCGTGCCTTGGCTGCTCTTGCAGGCATAAAATAATTTTCAACAGGAAAAAACCATTATCTTTCAGCTACGCCTGCCTGACTTAGCAAGTGCAATCCCTTGTGAAGAAAAACCACTTGTCAGGACACATGGATTGGGGACTGCCAGCTCTGTCAGTCAGAGTGGCACAGCCAAGGCTCAGGAGCTGGAGGTGGGGTTGATGCTCCCTCAGAGTTTTTAGCTAACAGCTCTTTCAGGCCACTCATGATCTTCTAGGCATTTTATTCCACTTGCAACACCCCAATTCTAGCTGAAATGCTTGATTTCTTGAAATGCGAGGTTAGATTTGTATCTCAGCCCTCCTATTGCTCCTCTGTGTCTCTTCCAGTTGTTTTGGAGAACGAGAATTGTGCTTCACATTCCAAATGTGGAGAAGGGCCTGGATGTCTGTGGTACCCTGATCTTTCCAGGTACATCCTGGCTTTCACTCCCATTCTTCCAATGTCCTTCACCACCCACCTTGAGTTGTCCCCAAACTTCTCCCCCCTCTCTCCGGGTTCTCATACGGCAAAATGGAGAGGTGAGTCGTTTCTGATACACAACTTTCTCAGGCCTTTTTCTGCCCAAAAGAACATCAACACTGAGTAAAGCGTTCCAGAATTAAGTTATTCACTCGACACCTTCCTGGAGGCACGGAGTGGAGCAGGATGATCTCGTGAATTTGTTTTTCTCTGCTTTCAACCAAAGGTCACTGCCTGGGGAGCTGTTTTGGCCAAAACTGTCCAATTCAAGGGCTAATAAACAAGCCCTCCTGGATGCAGTATGGTTTATAGTTGGGCTGGAAGAGAGAGGAAGAACGTAATTTTTCCAAGCCCTGCAGCGATCCCAGATTTGATAAACCCACTCTTTTCCTTCCCTCTTCTTCCCTCACCTCCCAGAGGTACAGCTCCAGCATTTATGAATCCAAACGCTTCTTGGGGCAAAAGCAGGTCAGAAGATGCTGTGCAAGCAGGATAACATGTCCTCTGTTCCACCAGGGCACATGCTGCAACACAAAAATGCTGCCTGTGCCCCTTAAGTGCTCTGTTCCCACTCCCCTGCCCTCTCCTGCCCTGTGGAGGGTTTGGCTTTCTGAATTCACGAAAGCTGAAATGATCAATATTAGCCTGATCTGCTGATCCCTGGGTCTGCGTTTCTAAAAATGGATGGGGTTATATAATTTTTTTGGCGGGGAGGGAAGTAAAGGATGGAAAATCACCATCAAAAGCTGAGGCTGTGCTCGTCGGCTGCAGGTCACTGCTAAGGCATAGAGGTTTCTCAGGAAATGCACAAACTCAAGACCTCTGCGGCAACAAGCACTTAATGCCCGCGGCTTTTGGAAGAGAAAACATGAGCCTTGGCTTCCCAAGGCACAGTGCCTGTGCAGCCTGGGCTGAGCTCTTGCTTTGGCTCCTCGTTCACCTGCCTAAAAACCTCTTGAAGCCACTGGGGTTCGTTTTGACCCTTTTTCCCCACTTTTGCCAACTGAGTGTAGAGGAGCAAGGTCTGCTCCTTGGCAGGGAGCAGCCTGAGCTTTTCTAATCCCTCTTGATCTCAGCAGTCTGAGTTACTCAGGCAGGCTCCTGTGTTGTGTGAATGGTGCTGTGAACCCTCAAAGACACTTTAGTTTGGCTTTCATTGAAGCATGAACCCAGAGAAAACCCTCCAGATCCATGCCAGCATCCCTGCCTCCCCATTCAGCACATCCCTGCATCATTCCATGTTTCTGCCTGCCTGGGGGGCATCACCATCGTATTAACTAATTGGTCCTCATGACAGTCCTGTGCTGCGTCTGCTCAGGTCAGGGGGAGGGGAGAGTTGGTTTCCATCATTGCCTGGGGAGCTGTGGGGAGCACAGACCCACCCTGCCCAGCTGGCAGGTGCCCAGCCCTCTCCTGTCTGCCCGTGGTGCCTTCAGAGATCCCCTGGTGCTCAGAACAAGGTCGTTCATGAGTGCTCGTGGTGCTCAGCCTCCTGCACAGGAAATACAGGCAGAATCTGAGCGTGATCACAGTATATTTATACACCAGTTATTCTTTTAACCTTGGTCACTTTCTGTAAGTCCTGATCCTATTTATACACCGGCTGTCATGCTAAGCAGCGTTGTACTGACCCAGCTGGCCTCCTTCCTGCAGATAAAGATGAGATAATCTAATTTCTCATCCTGCTTCCTGCTTGCAAGACCAAGAAACATATTTAAACACCGGCAGCTGTGAGGGTAGGGTTAATTGTCACCCTCACTGATGCTTTAAGAAGCAGCTTGTAGGTAACCCAAGAAATCTAAATCATCCCTTCCCTGTTTGTTTTCTGCTGAGCAATAGATGACACGGGTAACCGTTCAGTGAACAGTGGAGGACACGTTCAGTGGAGAAGAGAGATGACTCCTGAGATTGTAAATTCACCTCTGGAGCGAATTCAACTCTTGATGTCAGTGGGAAAGCATTTCCAGCCCGGGCTGCACATGACACTGCCCTGCACTGAAGTGATCTGTGTGTAAATGAGCCTGGAGCTGCACTGCTTGCCTAGGAAAAGGTGATATGGAAATAACACGTAAGACCTTGTAGAATTGATTAAATCATCCTCTTCAATGGTAAGGCTAGTGGGGGAATGCCACCCTCCAAAGGAAGTAGTTACTTCTGTCACTTTTTCTTCATCACAGTTCTTCCTTCCCCAGCAGAACACTGACCCATCCTTGAAGAGCTGCTCGTCCTGTGCCTGGAGAAGAAAGATGTTTTTGGGATGAAGAAGCTGAAGACCTAATCCTGGTGTGTGAGGAGGCCAAATTGCAGTTTCCCGAGCATCCATCATCTGTCAGCTTCCAACACTTTGCCATCACAGCTTGACAGCTCACTTATCTGATGGAACACATCAGAACGTAATCCACAGCCGCGCAGGCACAGATTAACTTCACTAAGAGCACTCATGGCCTTTACAAAGAAAAGAACAGCCAAACGAAATTCACTGGATGTATTTCTACTAAAACCCATGTGCCTGCAACTGTCTGGGTTAGAACACGCACGGCCTGGCTGCAATTCCCCTCCAAATGAGGTCATTTGAAACGGTACAGCAAACATTGCTAATGCTGCTGCATCATGCTGGGCTGTCAGACAGATCCCAGGGCTTTAATGCAATGCTATATATATATTTATACAGTTGCCCATACTTATTTAATTAGGAGATGCAAATGCTAGTGAGAGACAAAGCAGAAAATGCCAACGAAGGCAGACCGTGCTTCCGTTCGCAGGGAGGCGTTCGCTGCTGGCGGGATACAGCTGCATCAGCGGCTTCTTTCGGGGCTGTTTCTGCCTCTGTTAAACCCTATTGATTAGCAGTAAATTGTCTGGAGTGATGTCATTTTCCAGGGGAGGCAGAGGGGTAAGGGTGGAGGGTCGGGGTTGTTCCTAAGCTGACAGCTTTGCGCGAGGATGTACTCACAGAATCACAGAATAATTGAGATTGGAGGAGACCTCTAATTTCGTCAAGCCCAAGCATTAACCCAACACCAAGCCCTGTCCCCAGGTGCCACATCTACTCTTAAATCCCTCTAGGAATTGTGGCTCTACCACTTCCCTGGGAAACTCGTTCCCAGGTTGAACCCTTTTGGTGAAGATGTTTTCCTTAATATCCAATATAAACCCCACCTGGCACAACCTGGAGCTCTTCCCTCCTTACCTATCACTTGTTATTTGGGAAAAAGTAGATCCCCCTCTGTCTACAACCTCCTTTCAAGTACTTGTAGAGAGTGATAAGGTGCCCCCTGAGCCGCCTTTTCTCCAGACTAAACAACCCCATTTGTCTCAGCTGCTGCCCAAAAGGCTTGTGCTCCAAACCCTCCAGGCACAGATGGCCTGGGCAGGAAAGGCTCACGACCTCAAAAAGAGCTTGGGAAAGGCTGTCTGGCACAGGAGAACATGGAGGTGATTGTCCCTCCTTGGTCTGGTCCCAAATTTCTTGCTGCTGCAGCTGTGGGTGGGCAGGGGCATGAAGGGAATGAGTGTAGGGTCCTTCGCAAAGCTCAGAGTGGATGCGTGGGATGGGGCTGAAGAAGAAGCTTGGATGAAATGAGAATTCAGAGCAGCTGATCCTGTTCAAAGAATCATGGAATGGCCTGAGTAGGAAAGGACCTTAAAGATCACCTAGTTCCAAACCCTTGCCATGGGCAGGGACACCTTCCTCTAGGCCAGGCAGGTCCCTGACTTCTCTTTCCTGGGTGTGCCCACTCACCTGCAATGTGTAGTGGTAGGAAACGTCCAAAATTTGGATAAGGAGGGGTTGATATTTTTGCTGCTTGCTGTGAAAATGGGAAACAATGGAAGAACTCAACTACAACACCTTGTCAGTGTGTCCAGACACCATCATATCCCACAGCAGGTTATGTCTGTCCCAGTCCAGACTGGGAGGCATCATTCCCACAGCAGTGGCACTGTCCTGTGGTGTAGGGACAGATCCTCCAGGCACAGTGCCCAGATGTGCAACAGTGACTTGGTGGAACAAGATATAAGACAGCCTTTAGGACATTCCCAGTGTTCCCATTTGCCATAGCTTTCCCAAAAAAATTGCCCTCATACCATGAGGAGCAGAGTGCTTGAGGGATGGGACCAATTGCAAGGCTGTGTACAAACTTCAGACTACGGAACAGGGACTGGGATAGAGGATCTTTAAGATCCCTTCCAACCCAAGCTACTCTGTGATTCTATGAATTTCACCACAGAAAGAAAAACCAAACCAAAAACCCAGCATGGAAAGAACCTGAAAGCTCAGCTGCGTTTGCTTTCATCCTGAAAAAAAAACCCCACATTGCCCAACCCCTGTCATCATACTCATTTGCATCTGAAGAAGAATCTGGAGTGAAACCTTCAAATTAAAAATATCTTCCCTCTATCTATTGATCTTAAGGTTAACCTGTCCCACAGCTGCAGGATGCACATACTCTCCTGAATGGCACAGTTCAAATTGGAAAGACTAAATACTCCTGATTCTACTTTCTCAGGGACAGATCTTCATGGTGTTTACAATAAATGTTGCTGACTTCATACAGAAGTGCTTCAGATACCAACATCAGTATGGCTGCAGCAGGATGATATTTCAACTTGAATTCTCATGTAGAAAAGTCCTTGGTGAAGAGGCTTTAACTAGGATTCAACTCTGGTTGAATTTCCAGCCAGCCTGACATTTTTTACTCCTTTATTTTTCTTGTAAAATGTGTAAACCCTGAGGTTAATATTTGTTTCTCTAATCTCAGTGAACTTGGTGTTATTTTCTTGAAACAGATCCTGAAGTGTTCATGTGTACTAAATCTCCAGAGAGTTTTACTTTGAAGAAATGGCGCTGGGATAATATTTGGTACCCAGGAGAAGATTAGGAGAAGACACATTCTTCTGCCAAAATTAAAGTTTATCAGAATTGCTACAACACAGACTTAGAGTGAAACTTTTTGGAAGATTTTCTTAGCTTTGGTGTTGGCAAATCCTGCTGTTTTGAGCTGCCTCCTATTCCCCAAAGAACCCTGAAAGAAAAAGGGAAAATTGTTTCCAAATAATAATAATTAAAGCTTGCATAACACAGTCTTGCATTCAGTTACAAAGTCAAAAAAATCAATCAGGACATCTCACTTGTACAAACAATGTCTTAAATTGCATGGAGGAATGTTTCATGATACCCCCAATTTCAAAATATATCCGGCCACGCTTTGTTCTAAGTTTGAAAGTTCAAAAGATTCACAAAACTTAAACAATCCTCATACTTTTCCCCACTCCCTCTTGCTAAAGACCTGCCCTGAAAACGAATTCCTAACGTTTTGAGTCGAGAAAATAAAGGTAAAACCATCAGTTTTGCCCTTGGATTTTTCTGCGCTTGCTCCAAGGTCTTTAATAACTAAATAATTTCGCACTCTTGTGCACTGGTTTCTTTTCTCTCTTTATTTATTTCACCTTTTTCAGGCTGTACATGCTTTAGGGATGGATATCTGTGTTCCAAGTGTTTTCTTTCTGGCTAGCATGTAGGGAGAGAGGGATCTATGACTGCACCACTCTCAATAAGCAAATCATGAACAATTCAGTGGTGGTTAGCTCTTCGGGGCTGGACACTGTAATACAGCCCATCCTAAATAACTCTGTCTAGACATGTTTTTGGGAATGGGGGCTAATATAATAATTCTGGGGAATTCTTTTTATGAAAGCAAAGGCATGCAGAGCAATGCCCTCCTACTCTGGAGAGCATCTGCCAACACCCTGGGATGCTGCACGGTCATGGCAATTATTGAAAAGATGGAATAGGCCTGCGGTGGTGCCAGCAAATTCCATCCTGTTGAGAAGGAGGGGCTGCAGTCTTGGTAAGAGCTGGATCAGATAAACAGAATGCTTTTCAATAGCTGGTGCCCAAGGGCTGGTGCACTGAAACTCTGCCACTTGAACATACCGAAACCCAGCAGCCCACAAACATTCTTCTGCTGAAGGAGATCAGCCCAGGGCAGGGTGTGCAGGTAGGGGTGAAATGCACTGCAGGTCCTTTTTCTTCAGATGCAAGTTGTGGTGTGATGTGGCGGCAGATCTGACGGGAGTTTCTATGGTCAGCCACAGCCTGAGATGCCTGGAGGGCCTGCCTGGTCCTCTCTGCCTCTTTGGACATCAAGTGACCATTTCCAACGAACTGCACATCCCTGGGGAAAAGTGTAGCTGTGCTCTCGGGCTCAGGGTGTCATTCTTGGGCTGTCCTGTGCAGGGCCAGGAGTTGGATGCAATGATCCTTGTGGGTCCCTTCCAACTCAGGATTTTCAGTGACTCTATGCAGTTTTACCTCTCTGTACTTCACCTCCACTCATTTCCAAGTAGGAGAATATCAAGGTATTTTCCTCGGTGCTGCCATTTCCAGGAAGGAGGAACGCTGGGTACTTGCAGAGTCATGTGCGAATTGTGTAACACAACCAACCATAAAGATAATCTAATCTGGTTTAAAAACAGCTTCTATTTTTGCAGTGGTGAGGAACCCACCTGCTGTGTCCACAGAACACTGAGGGACCTGCAAATCCCAGGGCCAATGGCAAGGCAGGGGAAATTTCCATTTACCTTTTTTTCCTTCCTTTCTGCAGAGGACCACAGGGTTGTTCCGTGCTGTTCTTTCCACCTCACAAAGCCAACATGGGGATCAGATCCATCTTCCTGATACAGGCACCCAGTGAAGGCATCCAGAGGTGTCTCCATGTGATTTAGGAGCCCAAAGGAGATTTAGTTAAAATAGAATCTGGGCAGGGATCCAGCCAGTCACATGCAGGTGCGTGACATAGAGTGAGTTATGTCACTGGCCAGATTATTGACCGCAATATTCGATTCAGTTTTCCAAACACAGATGTGTAGCAGATAAATTGTGATCTAAAAGTGTTTCTCTGGCTGTGGAAGGAGTCTAACCCCAGTGATTTTTGTGCAGAAGACATTGATGGGGGGTTCAAACCATCTTTGGTTTGATGAGCTCATCACAGCAAGGCGCAAACAATCTCCACTGCACGACTTTGACAAATGTGCAGCACAGACACATGATTGTCCCTCTCTCCAGATTATGATAGCAAGAGGTTCATCTTTGTTCTGCTGCTTAGGTAAGTAGGGACAAATATCTCCAGTTCTCTGTCTTCGTCTAACTCCAAGGGAAAAAAAGAAGGATTTTGAACATCCCCAGGGAATATTTTCAAGAGACAAAGTGAGTTTTAGTGGGGAAATCTTCTCTGCCACTGCTCCATTTTCAATTAGTTTTATGAATTTCTGTGGTTTGTGTTTATTTCCAGAAGGTATTAAGGCACTGACCTGATCCAACATGAGGAAGACCCAGGTCCTGTAGACACAGGATGGTGTTCAGTACCATTCATGGTTTGCTTGAAGCCCTGGTCACCACCAACACACCTTTCCTATTTGTTGGGACATGGGACTCAGTGTGACATCAAGAGCAAGAGACCATGGCCTGGGCAACTGGGGAACCAGGACTGTGGGGCACACAGCCTATCTCCAAAGCCAGGGATCCTTCCCAGTCCTTCTCATGACCTTCTTAAGCTATCCAGAATCCTTCCAGGAGCAGAGGGAGCTTTGAGAGCACAAGCTGGACAGTTGGGGAAACCCAAAAGGGAGAGTTGAAGATAAGACAAGAGTGTAAATGTGATAGAAATCCCTCCCAAGGGCAGAAGAAACCCTCTGCTACAGCCAGGAGTGCCAATAATGTGGGACAGGTCCTTGTCCCTCATTTTCCATCAACATTTCCCATATGGGAAGCATTTTGCACTGAAGGTTTCCTTAATTGCAGTCTACTCTGTGTCCGGAGCCAAACACGGGAATTTATTTTGCTTTGGGGCCGTGGCTCAGCTTGAGAATAAATTGCCTTTGGGTGGACACGGGAAGGGAGCAGGGTACATCGTGTCCTCCTGAGCTCCCCCTCGCCTTCCAGGCCGGGCTCGGGCAAGAACAATAAACAAGATCCAGCCCCAGTGCCCCTCCTGCCTGAATTCCCATGGCACGTGTTGCTCTCACGTGGCTCCTACCTGGGACCGAGGAGCTTTGGAGCAAGTCACAATAGCTCCAGTCAGTGCCTCCCCTCTGCCCCTGCACCCTGCGATCTTATCTGAGTGCGAGAACCACAACTGAAAGCTCTTTCTTGCAGAGGGGAAAACATCAGAGATGTTATGAAATGTGTTCCTGGCGCTGGCCTCGCTCCGCGGTGGGTGGAATGATTGAAAAACAACAGCACTTTCCCCTCTCTTACCTGGCTCCTCTCTCCACCAGCATCTGAAATCTTGCTGGAGGGCATCGAAAAGTCTCCCAGCTGGAAATGCCTGAGTGTTTTGTAAACTTGTATCTCCTTCAGAATTGTCTCCATGCTTGGGCCCTGGCTCTACACATCTACTCAAAGCACAAGTCTGCCAGCTTTGCCCACGAGCGCAGCGAAGCTCAGCTCCCTCTGCCTGGTCCCAACATGTTTCACGTCAGATTAAAAGCCGCAGAAACCTCGTGCTGCCTTTCTAATGCATAGATGTGGGTTGATTACCAGGGAGTGCTCACTTCACTCCTGCTTTCTTGGCAGGGCTAAGGGAAGAGAGGGAGGAATACTCCAGAGGAGGGCAATTCACTCTGCCAGCGTCTCCCTGTCCACAAATCAGAAGCATCTCAGGTATGCGAGCTGAAGCAGACACTCAGCCAACAGTTGCAGCTCTTATCCCAGGAAATCTGATTTATTTTCCTGGAATTTGTGAGGCTGGTGACACTGGCACATTCATGGGAACTGCCTCATTTTTGAAGCGTGTCAAAATCCCACATTTTTCCAGCTCCATCCCCAGTTTCTAGCTGTGAGGATGCTGGACAGCTGAGGTGCGCCCTTCCACCCCAATAGTTTTGGGATGCTACAGATTGTTTAAACTGAATCTGGCAGAGAGAAAAAGGCTGAAAAAGTACTATTTCCGAGGAGTTTAATGAAAGTAGGTAGCCTGAAGGAAGACAGAAAATGTAGCAATTACACTGCTGAAGGAAGGTCTATGCCATGAATTCATTCCTTACAAGGCACCAAAGAATTCAAATTAAAACCTGAGGTAGAGGGAAAGCCCCACTGGAAGCTCACAGGCATTGAAAATCCAGCCACGAGTTTCCAAACAACAAATCCAGGCAGGTTCTGTCATCCAGGAACAGCTTGTTTGGCCCTGGTTGGAACAAAATGGATTTAGAAACAATAAATAAACTTTCCCTCCTACCCCACCCAGCTCAGGCTCTGCTAGAGGCTGAGATGGATTTACATTTTCGTGGATGCCTTTCACAATAACCTGAAGGCTCTGGGCTGCAGCTGCTCAGTCTTGCGGAAACGTTGCCGAGGTTTTTGTGATGATAAACACGGTATTATTAAAATGTCTTTCTGTGATTTGCCTGCCCATAAATAATAAGGTGTTGTGCTTACACAATAACTCAGTTTTCGACCACTTCAAGGAAATAATATTCAAAATTATGGCTTCTGTCGTTGTGGGGGGAGGAAGGAGTCTCTCTCTGGTTTTTTTGGAGAGAATACATGAAAACTTGGGAGTAGCAGGTCTGGAGGAGAATGCTGAAGGAATTAATGGAATCCTGAAGATGAAGCATGAACATATGCCAGAGGAGGTTTTAACCCATAAAAACTAAAAAGATCTGCAGGACTTCAACTGTTGCATGGGAAAGGAGAAGCAAAGAGCTCAGGGTCCCTGGCAGGAGGAGAATCTTCCAGATTTGGACATCGAAGACACCATGACTAAAAGAGCCATTTAACAGGGAATTAAATGAATCCCTGGAATTTAATGAAGAGCCTCAGCTCTTCCATTGAACAGAAGGGAATAAAACCACTCTGGGAGAAGACTGGTGGTCTGAAGGTTGGCTGCAGTCAGGCTGAGGAAAAGTACAAACACTTGCATGTGCAACAGACAAGTTCTTTGGCCTTGGTTTTTTTGGTTGTTGTTCTTATTATTATTATTACTGCTGCTCCTCCTACTACTATTATTATTACTATTTTTATTATTATTATTACTCCCTGCTCCGCCAGATCTGAGAATCATTCTAATCTTTATCAAAGACAAATAAATATCAGTGATGTTATTAATGACACACAGCCAGTGAGAGCAGAGGAATTTCCAGGAGAAGTCTTGCTCAAGGATGTAACCTTGGGATTTTCTTCTAGCACTCATTCCAGGGGATGAAGGGGATTACAACTCCCACTGTAAATGTTTGGTAAAGAAAGCCCTTGGAGAAGTGGATAATGATCCCAGTTCTGGAAATGTCTTCATTCTTTCCTGCTTATTCATGTCCTTTGTCCGTGTAGTCCCCTTCTGGATGAAGTTTTGGGAGAAGTGACCAGCTCAACTCCTTCTCTGGGCTCTCCTGGCAGGAAAAGAACATTATTGAGGATATAGCTCCATCTACTGCCATAAAGAGAAATGTCAGTCCTCCATGAGCATCCGTCTTGGGCCCTTCTGCTGGTGCATTAAACACAATTAACTCAGCATAGAAATGTCCCACTCAGCTTTTTTTTTTTTTTGGAATAAAAATAACCTAAATCAATAAGAAGCAAATTATCATTTCTCAACATTCAAAATTTCAATGAAAACGATTCTTTTAATGTAGAAAATAACAATATGCAATTTTTTTGGGTGCCTAGACACAAAAAAGCCATTTTACCTGCAATAATTATTCAGAACTGAAGAAAGCTCTGAAAAATTGGGACCAAAACACTGTGGCTTAACCTTGTGTTGGCCATGGTGAGTAGGATGGGTTTGCTTTCAGTGGGGCAGTTTTCCTCTGGGTTCTGTTGGTGAAAGGGCAAGGACTGAGTGTAAAATACTGCTTTGGTTCTCCTTGTGGTCAATATGGAGAAGATGACAATTCCAGAGGGTAACTCATCCTCCTCTCGGAGGGCTGGCTGAGGATTTCATGGCTTAATTTTTTAATTATTATTATTTTTTTCCCCAAATCTGAGAATCATTCTTATCTTTATCAAGGACCAATTAACATCAGTGATGTTATTAATGACACAAAGACAGCGAGAGGAGAGGAGATCCCAGCAGTCTGGGAGAAGCTCTGCTCAAGGATATAACCCAGGGGATTTTGCTTCTAACACTAAAACAGATTTTGGATGGGTTCAAACAATTAGCTGATGTCTATTTGACTGATCCCCCATTTTCCAGCACAGTTTTTGAGCTGGAAAAGGTATTGCTATACCTGGATAGTGGTTTTACATCACACCAGAAGAGCTTCTAGGAGAAGTCATGCTTTCAAAAAGGGTAAAGGATAAAGGAATACATGATCCAAGTGTGGTTTTAAGAAATCCTTCCGGGAATAAAAGGCACCTAAAAATATTACAAACCTGCTGAAAGTCTAAGCCTTTATCCTGCATTCTCTGAAATATTCAGAAAAAGGTGACCATGGATTTCGGACTCCTGAGGGACACGCGCAGCGGCCCCGTTTGGATTCAGCAGCGAATCCAAACTGGTAATACTTGTATTGATTTCAACAAAAGCAGGAGCCAGTCTCATTTTGCAGAATCCAGGGACAGTGCATTGGTCACCAGAGACAATGACAGCCTTTCTATTGACTTCACTGGGCTCAGGCTACGGCTGTGAAAGCTGGTCTTGTGTTGCACAGAAAGGGAATGGCTTTGGGACTGCATAGCTCCAGGGATTAGTAATAAACAAAGAGCCTTTAACTTCTAGGTCAGTGCTCTGAACGCCTGCCAAGCTTCTGGCCACTGAATGCTGCTGCCATTTGTACAGAGGCAGCTGATGAATGAGTTTGACAGTTCTTGGCGTGGCTCTGAACAGAAAATGTCCATATCTTTGCAAGGCCAGACTTCTGGGCCTTCCTTTAGGAACCAGGGGGACTTGTAGGGTAAAGCATTTTGGGGCTGGCGCTGCTCCCAGGTGTGTGGTACCTGCTGACAGGGAGTACAGAAGTGCTTGGCCTTCGGAGAAAGATGCCTCCTCTCATTTGTCTGGCCACTGACGTGGTCTGGAAAATGTATTCCAAACTCTGGTGATAAACAGATTAAATGAGCAGCTGTAAGGACCTGAATTCCTGTCCAATCCAAGCTGTCTCCTCCTGGCCAGTCCCTGTTGCTGTCTGTTTCCACTCCAACAGCTAGAACCTGAGCTGGATCTACATCCCTGCAGTCCTAGGTGTGTCCTGGGTCCCTGAGCTGATGCTCTTTGAGCTGATAGTCACTTTTCCCTGTTCAGACATATTGTGAACTTCCCTGATTTAGCTCTATTTTGTAGAATCACCAGACAATTCCTTTGGGCTGCTCATCCTCCTCCCTGGGAAGGGTTGGACACAACGGTAGGACATCAGGTACAGCTGTGGTATGGAAAGGAATCCCATCCAGGCTGTTTGCCTGGAATTGCTTTTTGGCAACTGAAATTCCGCCTGAGTATTTTCCCACTTGTTTTCCACTGGTTTCAATCCCAACCAGTATCTGCCCTTGCTAGTATCATCTATCTGTCTTAAAAACAAGAGTTTTGGACAAGTGAGTCAGCCTGTGAGTGACTTTCCTCAGCACATCCCCATTCATACCCTATTTATTGAAAACTGATAGGATGTCACAGAAATAGGGACAGAAAGGAGGATATTCATGTGACAGCAGAAAGGTCTTTCCAGGAGGAGCAGGGATCTCCAAACAAGTGATCCTGAAGACAAATCAGCACGAAGAAGTTGTTTGATCACTATAAAGATCAAAGTAGTTGCAGGGAAGGGATGGCTAAGAGGGGATTTAGAGAAGGATGAGGATTTGACCACAGGATTCAAGGAATTGGTGAACATCTGAGCCATACTGCAATGCTCTAATACTTGGTTTATTCACCTCCAACCTCTCAGCTACTAACTTGATATGCTGCCAAATAATAGGTGAATCTCAGAGACCAGACTGAAAAATTAGAGGCTGAAAATTTACAGGCATTTCCAGGGAATATTTGACTTTTAGTAATGTGTATCTGCGCCTTGGAGGAGGAAACTTGGAGAGGAAATTTCTAGGAATGGCTTCAAACCAGTTTTAGGGGTTTGAGACTAGAAGATCGGTTTGGTCCAAGGTTAGGAATAGCAATAACAGCTTTTTGGTTTTCTCTGTGTCACTGACACCTACATGGCCTGCAATTTGGATGATACCAGGATGGCAACTCAAGATACCTCCACTGCAGCTGGATTTTGGTGATCCCATGGGTCCCATTCAACTCAGGATATTCAGAATATTCTAAGATCCGGTGGCATGGCTGTGTGAGGGGGAAACCATTCGGATTTTAATGGGGAAAAAGGAAAAACACCCGGGAAAATATTCAAGCCACATCTGTACAAACCACAGACCTTGGTCCTGCCACAGTGCAATGAAGATGGGAAAGACACAGATCCAAATGATCTAGTCTGGACTGGGAAGCCAAAAAAAGAGAGGTGGGACAGGGCTAATGCAGCACAAGTCCCTCAGACTCCAAAACCACAGTGCAGTTCTCTCTCTGCTTATGGTAAGAACATCTGCATGATGTTTTTTAATGTGTGGGAAAGTCTCCCTGAGGAGGAAAGAAATATCCCTTTAGCCTTGTTTCCTTTGGAAAGAGACTTCCCCAGTGCCGTGGGTCCCACCAAGAACCATGGAACCACTTGGCTGGTTCCAGGCACAGTCAGCAGGGAGGGAGATGTCTCCCAGGAATGCACATGCCCATGGATTTTACAAGCAAGGGGCTGGGTGGAAAGAAGAATCTCTATGAGAGCCTCTAACGAAGGGGAGACAAAGTCACTGGGCACAAAGAAGCCCCAGGCAAGAGCAGTGAACATAAACAAGTGGTTCATAAGTGTCTCAGTCACATGCCTGCAGGGTCTAGCCACAGAAGCCAAGAGAGGAAGGATTTTGGCTTTACGAGGAATTGGTTTCCTCATTTTCATTAAAATTTGTTAGTCTGGCACATCTCACATGATCACATGACTCCGGGAGCGGTGGGTTGCCATCTGCTCCATCTCCCTGGTCGATGATGCCTCTTTTCCCTGGGTTCTTTTTGATGTTGGCTCAGTGCTGTCCGGTGCCTCAAGTCTCACATACATCAGTCAGAGCTTTTCCTTAGAGACAGAAAAAGAGCTGGAAATTTGCATTGCATCCGCAGTGGACTGAGAAGTCTTTCCCAAATGCTGACTGGGGTGGGAACACTGCAGACACAGCAGCTCTGAATTTGGTTACAGTATTATCCCGGATAGTGCATTTTTTGTTGTTAGTTTTTGCTCAGCTTGTGTTGCATTTGCCATCTGGCACTTTCTGCCTGGACTAATGAGGATTTTCACAGAATCAGAGCAACATTTAGTTTGGAAAAAGATCTCTAATGTCATCGAATCCAACCATTAACCCAGCACTGCCAAGTCTGACACTAATCCATGTCCCCAAGTGCCACATCTACATGTCTTTTAAATCCCTTCAGGGATGGTGACTCCACCACTGCCCTGAGCAACCCATTCCAATGCTTGACAAGCCTTTCAGTGAAGGAATTTTTTCTAATATCCAATCTTAACCTCCTCTGGTGTAATTTGAGGCACGTGCTGGGTTTAGATGCACCTCAGTTGGGTTATCGATCCCACCACATTTTTGGGGGGAGAAGCCCTAATTTCTACATGACCATTTTAAGGCATTTCTAATAACTCTCATTTCAAACACCCCAGGAATTAGAAGCAGAGTAAGGCTGCAAGCAAGGCTGGCAGTTGGTGGATGGCAGCACCATCTTGTGTTCATTTCTGGAGAAGGAACAGAGGCTTTTTTCTTCACTGAACAGGCTACAGATTCTCAATCTCTTTGGCAGCTTTCCTGAGAAAAATAATAACCATGGGCAAACCCTGGATCAACACCAGACAGAGGCATAAAGTCTAGCCCAGGTTCCATCTCCATCCCACCCAGGGTCTCCAGGTAGCATTTTAATTTTTTTTGCTCATTGAAAGTGTGCGCCACTCATACCCCAGGAGGTGCTTCAGCTTTGTGCTCATTCCTATCATAAATGGTCTGGTACGTCACTACAACCACCCTTTAAAATACAACATCTGATTATTTTTCCCACCCTGTAAAATTTCAGTGCATTTCAGAAACTTTGCATTATCTAGTCTGATGGGCTATATCTGGACTTGATTATCATGTTATTAAATCCAGCCAACAATTCCCTCCCAGAAAGAACTCTTGAAACTATTAAAGACAGTTTCAGCCTGCTTTCAAAAAGTGGGGTGCTGCCAGATTAAATCTTGCCCAGTAAAGCTACATGTACAAAAAAGGTACATGTACAAAAAATTCAAATGGTGCTCACAGCACCATTTATATTTGTTATTCTGTGTAATTTCTACCACGCTGTCACCTCAGTGCCTGGTTTTTGACCTGAACCTGCACTGGACATTTGCAAAAGAGGTGCAAATGGTGATATTTGCAAAAGGTGACATTTGGTCAGGTTTGAAGCAGTGACAGATTTGCTGCTGGCTGCAAAACACATGTCATAACTGCTGTTTGTGAAAGCCATGAGATCAGAGACCAGGGTTTTGAAGCAGGGATGAGACTGACCATCATTTACTCATTTATGTGACCTGCTCTGAGGGATAATTAGGAATTCCCACAGTGGACCAGCTCTCCCTGGACACAACTACACCAGTTCAGGTGTATACACTCCATGTATAATCGTGAAGATAAAACTGGTCAGGGGTTCTGGAAACATTTTTGGCCACTGCCAATGTTTGTGAAATGTTAGAACATCCTCTGTGAAAGGAACAAGAAGGAGATGTCTTTACAAACAAACTGTGGGGCCTGCTGGTAGATGAGGTCAGATACTGATAGGTGAAGGAAGCAGGGGGAGGAGCCATAAATTCCACAGGAATTCCATTAATTGACACAGACTGGTACTCACCCAAGGATGTGTTAAACTCCTGGACTTAGAGAAAAAGAACAGAGGCACAAAGAAAACAAAATGTGGGGGGAATGTACATTAGAAGGAGCTCTGTATTAGGCGATTTGGAAAGTCTGTACCTCTCGAGTACCTCAGCCAATGGGGAAAGAGAGGGAACTGCGGCAGGGAAATTAGGATAAAAAGAGGTTGGGTCTTCTAGGAATTTGAGAGACCCCATGGGAAATGGCCATGAGCTCTCCCTTTATTCACGAATAAAGTTACAGGACTCCTCTGTCTCCTTTTTGGACATAAACCTCTGGTGTTTGTGGATTCATTTTCCTGACATCTGGCACTATTTTGGCTTATTTCCACTAAGTTACTTCCAAACCATTGCCACATCTGGCAGTCAGTCCCGCGCAGGGACCGTCCCCAGCTGGCAGTTTGCTCACAGCCTTGCTCTGGCTCTGGGTCAGTACCACAGAGTCAAACCACGACACACGAGGTGGTCCCAGTGCGTGGGAGCATCCCCTGGCACACTCCTTATGACACTGGTGTGAATGGTTTTAACCCCCGAGCACTGGGAAGATGGGAAGTTTCATTATCCAGATGGAAAACACAAGGGGAGGGTTGATACAGGGACAGGGAAAATCCAAACTAATATCTACCTAAAATAATATAGTGGGAAGAAGCTTTTGCAATGGCATTTCCTGCCCTGCTGCCCACCAAGCCATACCAGCATGGAAGAAAATAATGGAGAACTTTTGGAAAAGCCTCCCATTTCCTTTCCAGCCACAGGGATTGGGCACTGTGTTTAATGACACAGGACCCTCAAGGAGAGCGATAAAGGAGTTTGGAAAGATATAAGGTGTGATATAAATTGTATTTCCCAGCCATGCAGCTCTTGCACAGGCAGCACAGAGGAGGTGCAGAGAGAAAAAAGTCGATTGTGGCCCTCCCTGAGTGCATCACCACAGAATCATAGAATCATTTAGGCTGAACAAGACTTCTAAGGTCACTGAGTCCAACCATTTACTCCTAAAACAGTTCAGAGGGGTGTGAATGCCCTGTTCTGCTGCCCTGAGCAGGGGTGGCAGCTTTTGCTCCCTCTGAGCTCAGAGGGGGATTGGGATGGTGCACGATTCCCACCCTGTGGATCTGAGATGAGACCAACCTCATCCGACCTCAGGCTTCTCTGCAGGGAATCATGTGAGGTTTGGGAATTATTGGTGAGGCCTCTCAGCAGCAGGAAATGAGCTGTGATTGCCAGCTGATTTTATTGTTACCAACAAATTGCTGTCAGATAAAAATGACTTCCTTTCATACCCAACCTCAACTGGACTCAGCAGCTGTGCAAGGGAAGTGGATGTATAGAACAGACTCAGATAACTTTAGCACTCAGGAATCATGGTTCCAGGCATAAAAATGCCCCAGATTTAATATATCATAGCAATTACTGTCAAATCTGTGCAGTGGATATTCACTCTAATTTCCAGACACGCTCGCAACTGACAGATATTCTGCGTTTACCTTCTATGCACATTTCAGCAAATGAGTTTGCTGGCAGAAAACTCCACTCGAACAGCTAATTAAAGCAACTCATTTGGAGAGCAGATTTCAAATTTGCAAGAAGCAAACAGGCAGGCTGGAAATGTACTCTAAGTGGAACACTCACCCAGGTGGACACAATAAAAATGCTGTGAGTCACCTCCATGGGGCTCAGTCGCACAAGGATGGGCACAAATCAGCAGGCTGGGTCACCCAGAGCTACAAAATGTCTCCTTTAATTCCTTGTCTTCTCAGGAAAAGGCTTTGCTAAAAAGCTCTAGCAGAAGGTCATGATCTTAGAGCTATTTTCAACTTGAGGGCATCAGATCCCAATTAATTTGGTCCACACTTAGAGTCAGACCGAGTTTGTGGCAGAGAAGCGTTGCTTGTGGAAGAATTACAAATAATTCAAGGAAATTAGGTAATAACTGACCATCAGCTGGGATTTGAGTCTGAAGAAAGAAACCATCTGCTGATTACAAGAAAAAGGAAAAAGAGGGAAAGAAGCTATTTGGGATTATTGGTCATGGCGTAGCTCGTGCTGTCCTCCATGTTAGAACAGTTTGGGAAGGAGCAGCTTCTTTCAGAAAAGCTCTTCTCTTCCCCCTTCAGGATTCTGTGAACCTTTGAGGCTCTGATGGGTCAAAAGCAGTGATATGGAGTAATCTGGCAGTCCAAACATGGTTCTCGACTTGCCATGAGCATTTTAATCACATCTGTGAGGTTTTGTCCACAGCAAGAAATTGCACAAGGCCTGGATTGCAATGGTTCAGCTACTAGAATGATTTTTAAAAAACCCCAAAAACTAAACTCTCACTGGCTGAGGTTCTTCCAGACAACTTCCACCATCCAAAAATTAGCATGGGTCAAAGGGCAATTCAAAAGTCAGTTTTGATGGGACCTTTCTTGGAGGTGAAAGAGTTGCACTTGATGGAGATGAACAGGTTGTCATGTGGGACCTCAGCACCACAGGAAGAGCCCTGACCATGGTGACTTTCATTGTAGGCACTCTCCTTTTTCTGTTTATTAATTTTGTTTTCAGTAGATCCAGAAGCTGAACGCATCATCATGAAGAAAGATAGGCAGAGAAAAAAAAATATTAGAGAACAGGATTCTTAAGTCTTATTTAACTAGAAAAAGAGGAGGAAAATGAAGACTGAAATATTTTCTTTACTGAAATTGCTTTCAAAGTAGTGTCTGGGGTGGTAATTTTTTGAGTGCACTGCATTACATTAAGTCTGCTGACTTCTTGAGTCTGGGTTATATCCTAAATTCAGCTCAGGTGCCTGAACTTAAATTGGATTTTCCCCTTGGCTGTACAGGATGGCAGAATCTGTTAGACTTGTGTTCCATGTGCCTGTAATCACTCACCAGTGATTTCACACTGGAAGTGTACAATAGTCACATTGATTGAGTTAGTGTTTGACTTGAGGAGAAAGGGAATTATCCAGGTGATTGAAGTTAGGGTCAGGATCAGGAGTCAGAGTTCCACCCCTGTCCTCTGTTGTTCCTTTCCTTTGTCAGGAAGGCACTGACACAAGAGTATTTTGAGGAGAAAAAGGTGACTACAAATGGATATTGTGGGATCTGTCCTTTTCTATGCAAAGGGTTTAAAGAGAGAACTCTTTAGAGCGAATACAGTAGCACCAAATATGGTTGAGAGTCATCCTCTTGAAGTCATTCTGTGAAATTTTACTGGAAATTGGTTGATTATGAGCCAACTCTGTCTTGGAGAGCCTTCTTTCATGCCATTGTTTGGGTTTGAACTTGTCTGTTCTTTATTTTTGAATCTGACTCAACTATACACAAGGGTGATCAACTTGCAATGTGGTTTTCTGTTTCAGAGAAAAAAAATTCTGCGAACTATGAAAAAAAAAAAAAAAAAGGCTGGTGCCATTGCCATGGGAATAAGTTGTTGTAGTTACCAGGAAGAGAGGTTCTGAGAAAATAGGACATTTCTCTGGCACACAAGAATTTAAAAGTTCATAAGAAGTTTTCTGCAAGACCAGACTCCAGAGCTGCAGGGACCTTCCCTTGCTAACAAGCTCAGACTGGCCATGAGCAAATCTCTGCAATTTTAGCTTGTTTCATCTTATTTCATCCTGCTCTCAATCTGAGGAGACCCAGTTTAGGAGAGATAAAATCCACAAATCAAAGTACCCAGCCTAAATCACTCTCCACCAGGAGAAGCTTACAGTGGACATGAGTCTTGGATTTAGATTTATCTCTGTGCGTAGGCAGGGCTGCAAATAAAACTGAGGGGCTTTAGTAACTAAACACTAGGAATTCATTAGATGAAAACAAAGCATGGAGTAATTCCTGGAAATAGAGTGTTCCCTTTAACCAGAAGAGATGTCAGTTCCAGGTTTGGGCTAAATATGTTTCCCTAAAAATGAAGAGTGTTATGGACCCAAAACCAGCAAACAAAGGGAAGGTTTACAGTGCCACCATCACCCAACCACGCTAATGAAGTGCAAGTGAAGACAGATGTTGCAAAAGAATAAGCTACAAAGATCAATGATGAGATGGCTGCTCAAAGCACTCCTCAAATAGCTGTGACTGACAAATGAGTTGGTGAAAATTAAAAGTATGTGCACAGACAATTCTCAATCGGAAGATGCTGTGATTTTTTTTCCCCTTTCCACTATTTTGATTTTTTAGCTGGCTCCAGAGCTCCAACATCCAGATGCTAGATGTACAGTTCTGGAGCTTCTGTGTTTGCATATATTAATTATTATATATGGAAAAGTGAAAACCAGTATTTCTTAAGTTCCAGTTATGTCTAGAGAGTCCATCCAAGTCTCCTCTGAGTTTTTATAGATATACAGACAGGGAGAGAATAGATCTGTGCCAGAGAGCTTAGGTAATTACTTTCTGTCATGTGATTTATGGTCACTTCAAGTTCCCATTTTCCACTTAAAGGAAGTTAAGCATCTCAATATTCTGAAAATACAAAGCAATGAGTTACAGTTGATATAGAAATTATACCTAATAACACTGCACCAGTCTTTCTAAGCAGATACTATCTCTGAAGGCTTTGAAACACCAGTGGGAAACACTGGACACGAGGGCTTAGGAGAACTTGGGCTGTCTAATCCTGTCTTGGGGGAATTTGATCCTATTTTACCTGGGGGCCTGGATCTCTAGAGGGTTCAGTGATGGATTTTGTGGGTCACAGGCCCTTTCAGTCTCTAAGCACTGCTGGAAACACATCTGCAACAAGCCAGCCATGCATGGTGAAGGCAAGACATGTGTGAGGAGGTTCACAAGGAGTCAGATGGCATTTTGAGCTCTCATGTGTGATTCCTTCATTGAGTTAAATCTGCCTGTGCTCCTTGTGCACCCAAAAGTTGTCAGTTCTGTTTCTTTTCCATCACTGCACATGCTTTCTGCTAGTCTGATTTTCTCTGCATCTTCAGGATTTGTTTACAGACATCCACATTTAACGAGATTAAAAGGAAATACTGAATAATTCACTCGAACGAAGAATTGAACTGCAGTGACCTTTATGTTAATAGAAGTGCCCCTTTCCTCTGTGCAAACACTTTAGCCTTTGCAAAGCAGGGAATTCACTGCATCTGTTGAATTCACAAGTGGCTTTTTTTTTTTTTTTTTTTTTTGTTTCTGTTTGTTTTGTTTTAAATAACTGCCTAATAGCTGGAACCAGCATTGTGTTCCTCCTGCTGACTCACTGGTTTGCAAAAGCTCTGCGATGAGTGTGACATCTTTAAACACCACAGAATATACTGTTTCCTTTCAACCGGGCATAATCTGCACCGATTCAACTCCTGTAAAAGAACCATGTGGGGAAAAGCATCCCAGCGGAATACGTCACCCTCCATACCTCCAGCCCCTGTGCCTTGCACCCGAATGCGCCGCTGCGCCATTCAAACGCTACTTAACTATGGCAATCCATGAAAAGATTCTGCCTCTGTTTCAAAAATCGTGCAGCGGGCGCGGAATTTGGCTGGAGCGAAAGAGCCCGCGCTCGTTAAAGTGGATAATTCCAGTTCTTGCCTCCGCTGGGATGTGGAGCGCACTGGCACGAACTACAAAGTGCTTATATAGGGGAGGGGATCCAGGGGGATCTGGACAGGCTGGAGATGTGAAAACCTTGTGAAGCTCCAAAAGGCCAAGTGCAAGGTCCTGCACCTGGGGCGAGGCAATCTTGAATTAAAAAAAAAAAACAAAGCAACCCGACACAGGAAGGATGTGGAGCTGCTGGAGTGAGTCCAGAGGAAGCCACAAAGATTCTGTGTGGGCTGGAGCAATTCTGCTCTGGAGGCAGGCTGGGGGAGCTGGGGGTGCTCACCAGGAGCAGAGAAGGCTCTGGGGAGAGCTCAGAGTCCCTGCCAGGGCCCAAAGGAGAGATGGAGAGGGACTGGGGACAAGGGATGGAGGGACAGGACAAGAGACAATGGCTTTAAACTGAAAGGGAGCAGGTTTAGATTAGATATTAGAAAAGAATTGTTCCCTGTGAGGGTGGGGAGGCCCTGGCACAGGTGCCCAGAGAAGCTGTGGCTGCCCCTGGATCCCTGCAGTGTTCAAGGCCAGGCTGGACAGGGCTTGGAGCAGCCTGGGACAGTGGAAGGTGTCCCTGCCATGGCAGAGGGTGGAGCAAAATGATCTTTGAGGTTCCTTCCCAACATGGCTCTCAGATTTTACATAAGGAACCCTTTCTAGGGTAGCACATTGTTTGGAGCTATCCGAGAGTGAAAGGCCAAAAATCCATACACAAAAAAATTCCTAAATCACTGCTTGGCAGAAAACACCTAGATCTACTTGCAAGGATGGATTTTCAGGGAGAGCAGAGGCTAATTTTGTGATTCTTCTGTCTAATTTAGGGCAAGTCTCCTCTGTGGTGGACATCAGCTCCCTGTCTGGAAAAGGCGGACAGTACTGGATCTTTTTTTTTTTTTTTTTTTTTTTTTTGTGTGTGCTTTTACACCAAACTCTCCACTAAGGAGGCAATTTCTCATCTGTGCATCTACACAACTGAACACAAGAGGGCTTTTCTTCTGGGTGAGATTTCAAGATACCGCTGCAAAATAAAGAATCTGTGAGTTTTCTTGTGTTTATATACAAAACCTTTTTATTTCCTTTCTGGAGACTGTTTGAATGTTTACTTCTAAGAATGTCTGCAGAAAGTTAAGTTGTCAGGAGAATTGGTGAGAATAAATATTCATGAGAATACTCTCGTTTCAAACACTTTTGTGGCCATCTGTAAAAGCTTTTTTATTATTCAAACAATGCTGAGCTTTTTGCAGATAATTTGCCAACAAAAAAAAAGGAAAGAGTTTTTCCCCCCTTTTTTTTTAAGAGGCAACTGATGCCATAGTGGCAAAATCATAATTTCTGATGTGTGATTTAAATCCAACAGTGACACAAAGAGCCAGGAAGGAGTAATGAGAACACTACTGATGTGCTATCACAGAGACAAAAATATGTTTAAATCAACTATTTTTAACAGAGAACAAATTAGTTAAAATACCACCTGTTTGTGAATAATTAAGGCAAACAAACAAAATATTCTCAATATATCAAATAACTTGTTTATAGCAGCAATTCTCTTTAATGTTGCTGTGATGCCTTAGTGTTGTTACACAGCAACCTTCTGCTCATAAGGAAATTCTTCACTGTCGGAATTTTCTTCTTTTTTTGTTGTGAATCAGGAGTAACACAACTTAGACAACTTTTCCTTTATTGGTCTTTTCATCTAATATCTGTGTTTTTCATAATCATATCAGCAGATAATCTCCAAAGTGCTCTGGCTCCGTACTTATCACACTTGCTTTTTAAGGAAGAGTGGTAATGTCTTTTTCATAGGAAAGAAAATGTGCAGAGGTAAAATTTGTCCTTTGCTAAAGGTAAATCTGGAAAATGGGATTATATTCAAATCTCTATTGCCATTTTCACAAAATTATATTTTCTGTTGATACTCTATTCCTTCTTTGCATTAAGTTTGGAGCTGAAAGAGAAGGAAAATTAGGAGGATCTCTTTTCTTGGGCTTTTTCCCTGCATAAGGACTTCTCACCATGGCTGGGGAGATGACTGTGCCCCATGAGTTCTATGGATCTGACCCAGCTCTGAGTTTTCTCACCATATTTTTTTCCTATTCCACAAATGTTTTTGCTACAAATGACTAAAACAGTTGGTGTGCTGTTAAACTCCACACTATCCTTCAGCAGCAATTTCCACAAGTTAATTATTCATTGCATGCAGTTTGTTTCAAAATCTTTAATTGATTTGTCTTCTTGGTTATGAGGCTGTGCAAGAATTTTTGCTTCCCTGCAGTGCTGTGTATTCCAGTGTGCCCATATCTCAGATTCCTAGGCTGTCACTTCTGCTGAAAGTCCTGGGGCCAGATATTTAATTTATCTTTGCATTGGGAGGCTGAATCTGCTTT
Source organism: Acanthornis magna (assembly GCA_036785705.1). Lineage (NCBI taxonomy): Eukaryota > Metazoa > Chordata > Aves > Passeriformes > Acanthizidae > Acanthornis > Acanthornis magna. The sequence continues at coordinate 961,789 of JAWUZG010000001.1, forward strand.
AAAAGTCTTTGGGATCTCTCACTTTTTCTTTAAATGGGGATTTTTTCGAAGCGCCTTGAATCTGTAAGAAATTTCTCATGAAAACACCCCAATAGAATCTGTTCAGGGCATTTTAATTTTTCTGAAATCAGCCACTGAAAACCTTGAAAAAGCCATAGGTGGTTTGGAGAGAGTGCATAGGTGCAAAGGAAAAAAGAAAAAAAGAAAGCAGGGAGCCACTTCATGGAGCCCAACCCCACATCATGGATGAAAATCAGGGCTCAGGAGATGAAGGCAGTGAGATTCCAGCATTTCCTTCTGCAGCAGCACCGATGAACACTTGAGGGAAGCAATGTCCTTCCAGAGGAGGCATCTCCAGCATTTCAGGGGACAGGGCCAGCCCTGCCATCAGTGTGGGTGCACAATGTCCCAGGAAAATCCTGTTTTGTTTTTTTTTTTGTAAAAATAGCCTGTTCCTCACCTTCAGCTATTATTACAGTTTTGAACACTTCTGAAGCGACTCAGTCTCTGCTGCAGACTTTGTCCTGAATCTGATTGATCAGCAGAGACATGGGTCAGGAAAACATGGCATTTACATGAGGAATAGTAGCAGCCCGAGCTCAAAATGAATTTTCCTTCTCCAGATCTCCTCTTTGATACATAAACTTAGAATTTTAATCTATTTTTTTGTATCTGCCATGATAATTGGGAGTCACAACCAGCTGGGTACTGTGTGGTTTGTGGATGGAGGAACAGATGGATTTTAAGCATGGACTTCACAAAGCTCTCAATTCTGAAGGACTTTGTACAGATCAAACCTGAACCAAAATCAATAAGGATACATCTCATCCATGGCTTTCTACCATGCCCTGCCTTAGACCCCAATTTGGATGTCACACACAGCAGTGATTTCGGGCCCAGACTCTGAATTTACGATGAAAAATAAATTTCCCTCCCCACTCCCAACAAAACTGGCTCACACTCCGCAGCTCCTGTCCCCCTGCTCTCTCCCCCTCATCAATTCTCTTTTCCCTTTCACACATCAGCTGCAAACATCTCATTTGGCCGGGATGCTGAAGGCAGGCTCATCTCTAGCAGTTCCAGACTGTTGATTCAATCAGCTCTTACATCAGCACTAACATAAGTAAGTGAAAAAGGCTCTTGAATTTCATCACCTTGCTGAAAAACTCGGATAGAATTCTGGAAGGATTATTCGATTTGCATCACTGGGTTTTACAAAGGTTTGTACACAGCATTTAAACTATTATTATTTACTTTTAACAAGCTATTTATGTCCTACTCTCAACTGCCTAATCAATACTGCTCTCCCATCTGTTCCGAGATCCTGACATCAGCAAATTTCAGTTCTCTGCTGAGTGAGTGAAAAGGAAGGAATAATTTAAACACAGTGAGTGAATGAGAGAAAAAGAGACTGAGAGAGACTGATATGAACTCAATCTCCATGTCCAAAGACGACCAGACATGGAAATTGTGGATCCAGGTCCTCAACTTGCTAAGGACATTGCTGAGAGCGCTGAAGGAAGATGCTAGGATTCAGAGTAGGTAAAAGTGGTTTCTTCCTCTCACAGGAAGAATATCTTTCCTGTGACAGAATATTCTCTATTTAATGAGTATCAACTCATTAAAGCTACTTGAATGAGTTTTATTTCAAATCCATTGATTGAGGATTCTGATTTTTTTTGGGTGTTGTTTTACTTTGCCCTGGAGCAGACCCAGAAGCTTCACCTGTGCATTTCCAAGTGCATGACTGGCACAAAGTACCTTCTGAAATAATTGTGGATAGATGAAATCCCCCCTCTGTAGGCTGAAAGGTGAGAGGAGGATGAACATCTGCACAGGCAGAAGAGCAGAGGGGTGATACAAAGGGAAGAGGTCCCAGCCCATTGCTGCCCTGCCATTGTCAAGGACTCAGGAGAAACTCAGAATGTTTTACAGTGGTGTAAATCTGGAATAACAACACTGAATATTTTGGGTGAAGTCACTTCAGAATGGGCTGATTTCTCCTTATTCAGAGATAGCAGGTTTAGAAAGGGAGGGATCAGGGCAGTATTTTCAGCCTGTTGGTGCTATCACCAGGAACTTAGAGAGAATAACACAGAGATCACAACTGGGTTTGTTTCACAGCATTTTTGGTGCTTGCTATCAAGGTAATAAACACTTATCCCTCCAGGGGCAGGCTATAAGAGGGTAATAAGTTTCTCTGACAGTAATAATTAATCCTCAGCGACTGTAGAGGGAGCTGAGGTTGTGCTTATTCAGGTACAAACACCTGCACTATACACTCTAGCACAGGTATAAATCACAGACCTGATTTCCACAGCACTTTAATGTTACCTGGGCTGCAAAGGTGTCACAGACACAGCATTGGCTCAGTCCTGGTGTTGCTCTTACAGGCATCTGGAGGCATCCACTTCATTGGATTTGTTTGTTGATCCCGTTTGGGACGGGATCAACCTCCATGTGCATCTCCTGATGGTGTGGGGAACCTCCCTGGAGGTTGAGCTGGACCCTTGGGGTAGCTGGCAGTGCTGCATTAATGGCTGGACTCCGTGATTTTAGAGGTCTTTTTCAATTTAAACAATCCTGTGATTCCATGATCCCTATGGCTGAAGTCAGGTGAAAGAAATGAGGCTTGTGCTATCACAGAAAAATTCCAAACTTAAAATCAAACTCAGGTCTACAAACCCTGAAGAAAAGGGATCCTCACCATATTAAGCAAGGCTTACGTCGTTTGCAGAGCCACACTCAAATAAGAACACTTTCCAGACTTCTCCTCTGTAGCAGCAGAAGAAGCACAAGATTAATCCAAAATCTCTGATCAGACGAACGGGCAGATGTTTGGGGCTGATTTCCTGGTGTAAATCAGGCACTGTGCCAGGGACGCTGAGCTACACTTTGGTAAGGCATGGGGGAAAGCTGCTTCCACCTGAGTGCTGAGCTGTTTCTTTGGAAAATGAAGAGCTCGGTCACAGTTTCACCACATTTGTGTGTCAGCGTTTGGCTGAGCACTGATGGCAAGGAAGAAATGTGCATTTCAGAGAGTGACTCCACAGCAATCAGGCTTTATTATTTCTTCTCACCAAGAACAAATGCACCTTTTCTCCTGCAGTGGCCCTTTTTAGGCCCAGCTTGGAGCTTGAATTTTCATAGTCACCTCCTCAGCTGTGTCTAGACATAAAATTTGGGCAGACTTGGGAAGCAGGAGATCTTACTCTGTGTTGGTTTTGCTTGGCTCAGTTTTTGCCAGTGAGCAGGGTGGGGTACAAAGATGGCTCCTGCATGTCCTGAGTAAAGATTCTGGAAATTTCTCCACCATGTCCAGCAGAGCCAGTCTCTGATGGCTCTGAAGATGATGGACATGCTGCTGGCCAAACCTGGGCCAATTCGAGATGTTAGTTACGCCTCTGTGAAAACATATTTAAGAAGAAAACTAAACAATGTGAGCACACACTTCTTTTTAGTCAGAGGAGGAGGTAAAAATATGCTCCTGTGCTGATAAAGAACCACATCACAGCTCCCCAGAGCTCCACTGGAGACTCAGATTGGAACATGGGAAGTGCTCCAAGGTGGTTGCTGCTGCTAAAAGCAGTGGCTTGAGCTGATACAGCTGTCTCACACTTCAGTGGTTATTCCACATAAGTCTGTGGAAGTGTTGCTGATTCTCAGACAAGGCATTTAATTGAAATATTAAGGCACTTAGTCCTCATTTCAGAAGGTTCAAGCCCTGCTTTTGGCTGTTTTTCAGCCAAAGCTGCTGTGGTCTTTTGTGGAGGTTTTCTATTTATTTCTTTCTTTTCAGTACTCCCCAAGAAAGAGAAGCAAGTCAGTAATTTGGTGTAGAGACAGCACAAAGGGAAAAACGAGCATTCCTCTTCCCATCTGAATTCCAGTGGCGCTGGATCTCCTCAAGAACCAAACCACATTATTGAGCTTTAGCATCTTTGCAAGAAAGGTCACTTGGTGTCACTGCTAACTTCTACCTCACTGTCTCAAAAACGCCACCGTGGTCAGGGATTTATTATCCCTATGATAATTGTGTGCTCCATTTCCCCCATTTTGTCAGGTTTTTTCACTCTTTTCATTCTGCCCAGAATGACCAGAACTGAGTTGATTTGCTGGTGGATTATTGTTCCTTTTGAATGAGCATTGCTATTTTGTCCCTTTTTCCCCACTGCTTTGGCCCCATGACATTTTTTGGGTGGGAATGAGGGAGGCAATGAGAGGTTATATCTTGTACAATTTCACCCCGGTGGAAAATACCAATAACTTGAAATAAATACGCCCACTGAGATATCACATTATCCTGCTGAGCTCATGAACAGCGGAGATAAAATGGCTTTTTTAGAACTGATTTTTCTTTCTCCACCAGCTGAATGGAATATCAAAATACACAGTTTAAAGTAACTGTTAGAAAAAAAGGTTACACACGATGCCATCAACAGAAGGGAGCTGAAAATTAAATGGAAATGATTACCGGAGTACTCATTTCCTTTGCTACTGGGAGGCTAACAACAATAATAAAATAGAATTTAGAAGTGAAAGCTGAGATTCTTCCTTTGATGTCTGAACATTTTCAGTTTATGTTCCTTTAAAATAAAAGGCCACATCATAAATTAAATGTGATACTTAATTTTTATTTTCTCTCCACTCAAGCAGCATGTTTTCCTCTAGGTGATTATTAAAGTAATGATTCACCTCCCCAGCTGCTGTGCACTGGCAGGTTTTTGTTTAGGCAGAGGAGCAGCATGAGTTGAGTGATCGCTGGGTCCCAGACAGGCAGAATCCAGTTGATTCTTCGAAAAGAGATTGAGGATTTTTTAAATTCAACATGTGAAAATGCAGAAAGAGAAAGAGCCAGTGCCCTTAAGCTTCATTTTAACTGAGAACGATGGTGAATTTCCTGTGATTGAACCACAGATTCACAGAAATGTTTGGGTTAGAAAGGACCTTAAAACCAATCTCATTCCAAACCCCCTGCTGTGGACACCTTCCACTGTCCCAGGTTGCTCCAAGCCCCATCCAGCCTGGCCTGGGACACTGTCAGGGATCCAGGGACAGCCACAGCTTCTCTGGACAGCCTGTGCCAGGGCCTCACCACTCTCTGAGAAAATAAAAGTCTTCCTAACATGTGATCTAAACCTACCTTCATTAGCTTTGAAGTGTTTCCCCTCAAAAGCAAAGAGAGTTCTCAGAAGACCATAAATGCTGAGCTTTGTGTCTCTCTCGTTATCACTGCTTTAGTATAGGAGAAGGGATTATATCTGCCAATGGAAATGGGAATGCAGTGTCCTCAGGTCCCCCTTAATGGATGTACCAGGAGGATGGAGGATTTCCTTCATAAAATAAAGCAACTCTCTAGCAACTGCAGAAGACGTGTTGATAACTAGTTTTTGATGTTTCTTCTTACAAGGCTTGACTGGTTGAGTGCAGGTACCTTCTGGAGAGTGAGCTCTGATTCTGCTGCTTACAGAGAGGTGTCCATGGCTCTCGGGAGAGTTTTGGGGAAATAGAGCTCTGGGTAAGTCCCAGGTTGTAGGAGAAACCCGTATTTAGCAGAAGTCCTCCAGGATAACTCAAGGTGTCTCAGTGATGCTAAAGATGAGCAGTTAAACTGCATTCCTCTGCTATAGACAGGAAAACCAAAATATTTGAATTGGGACCTGAATCCAGATTCAAAGCAGAAATACTTGGATTTCAATGGGGGGATGTCAGAGCAGATGTGGCAGCTCTGTGCTACCTGGGAGGACAGATCAGAGCCTTTCTGGTCTCAGGCTGTCCCATCCTCTGAAATCTCCAAAAGTTCTGTGCTTTGGCCACAAAGGCAACTCTAGGATGGTAGTGGTGGTTTTGAAGGAAAATAGCAGAGCTCTAATTGAAACCAATGGATGACAGGAAGTGTTACATAGCATTGCATCAACCTGTATCCCTATTTTCTTCCTTATTTGCCTCTTCTGGGCTTGCTTCACCTTCCACAACTCGATGCTGTTTTTTGTTTTGTTTCACTTTTCATCTATTTTTCAATTCCATCTTTGTGTATATAAACATTGAGGTGATGTGGAGGATAAAGGACTCCAAGGTGCCTATTACCAAACAGTGGCACAGACCCCATTACATCAGGTACAGTCACTGGGCTGCAAAGAGCCAAAAATACACTTATTTCCTGTATTCACCAGCTCTGCATGTGCTGTCTTGGCTGCTGTGATGTACCAGAGATAAAACTTCTGCGTAAGCAAGGAAGGTAGAGAAGCTTCCTGAGCTCTGCACTGAGACCTCCGCTGGCTTCACACCACAAAGCACACTTGGGGCCACACACTGATGATGATCTGCAGGTGATGTGGCACCCCTGGAGTGAGGGAGCAGGTTAGGTCCCAGCTGGGATCTCTCATTTGGGTTTTAGATGTTTAAGGTACAAATATAATTACAAAGGGAGGAGTGTTTCGACTGCCAGGACCCACTCTTTGGGGTTGTGCTGTCACAGAGGGACTTTTGGTGACACCTCTGTACTGCAGGAGTGTCTTGTAACCACCAGGCAAAGTCACCTTTGCTTTCAGCCCGGGCTGCAAAGAGCGTGGTGAGGTGCAGGACAGAGCTTGGTTTTCTCTTCTGAATGCTGAAGAGCAGTGAGACCAACCCACCTCCTCTTGGAAGTCTTTGCAGGAGTGCTGAAATCAGGGCTGTAATTTACAGGTGACTCCCACTCACTCTGATTTGGTGGATGCCAACAAGTAGGAATTCACACATCCTTCAAGGGAGGCAGAAAGGCTGAGGAAGGAGCACTTGGATGGTGGAGACTCCCAAAACTGGAGCAGAAGCAGGTGGTGCTGGAGGTCAGACTCTGATGTTTGCTGGTGCCATGGTCCTGCAGTAGTGCTGCGATCCCACAGGGCCCCAGAACAGGCCTGAGCCTTCACCAAATGAACACCCAAACTTGGCATGCCCCATCTACCATGCCATAAAGTGAGCATTTTAGGGAGGAGGGGAGAAAAAATAGAAAGAAGACAGGAATGGATGTGCCACGTTCAGCTAAAGCAAAGGAGCATCTCTGTGAGTACCTGGGCTCCTGCTCATTTCTGCGGGGGTGTTTGGCTTTCAGCCCTCCCTGGCTGTTATCTCTCCATCACTGCCACCACAGGAAAGCGTTTGCTGCTTCCCACGTCACTCTTCACACCCCTCAGCACAGCTTGGGCTGCGGCACCTGTGGGACACACAGCGAGCACGTTCGTGGTGGCTCACACCCACCTCTCCCCAGCTCCCTGCCCCTATCCTCAATGGGTTTTTATTTGCTTTTGAAGCTGGAGACACCTTGCAGAGAGAAGCAGGCGCTTCTTCTTGTGGTTTGCATCAAAAGCTTCTCATTAATCCTAACGCTGTGCTTGCTCTAGCAGTTACTCAATGGAGTAACTGCTAGAGTCACGAGTCACTTCTTACATTTAGCTGTATGGCACCACAGCTGGAGCGCAGAGAGCCCTGCCTCTGGTCAGAGAGGTGTTAAAGCCTGTTCCTCTTCAGTGACTTAGCCACAGGAGGTGAACCAGCACCCTCCTTCCTTAGTCTATGCTCTTGCAATGTCTCCCCATTGGTGTCAAGCCCAAACTGCTGTGCTGCTGCACAGAGAACATCCCTAACAGGCATTTAGGGGCACTGCCAGTCTTCAAATGCTTAGAAATGCCATCTCTAGTCTGGATCAGGCTGACCAGACTCCATCAGAGTGGACATGGGTCATGGACACACTCAGGCCCTTGCAGGACTTGGCTGACCCAGCCTAGCTCAGGTGTCAAAGGAAGATGTTCTGAATCAGCCTCTAATAGAAATGACCTCTGCACATATTCTCTTTGAGATACCAGACCCCATTCAGAGCCATGTCACCTTCTGGCAGCAAAAAGGAACATTCTACTCTCTTTTTGGATACTTTTGCACGGTGCCAAATCCTTGTTTCAGATATTGCCCTGCGGAGTAGTTACAGTTGTACAAGTGCTTGATGCTGCTGGGCATTTATGGGTTGAAATTCCCCTGGGGAACATTCCCTTGATAGCACAGAGCCATTTAATGGCTTTTCTACGCATCTCTGTGCTTTGTCCCTCTTTAATCACTTCAATGCCCATTTCCCAATTATACACAACATTTTATTAAACTGTACAAACAGGACTGGCATTAAAAAAAAAAATCATCTTAACCGTTCTAATTCAACAAGATGACCAGCTCCACAAACTGTGAGCGCAGATGCCCCTTCTTGTATTTCATACAGCACAAACAAGGATTTCATCAGAGTCACTGGACTGAAACCTTTCTCAGGGTGTTCTGCTCTTCTTGTCTTCAGGCACTTCAGCTCTTGCTCCTGCTGGACCCTGTGCCTGCAGTCACTGCCAGGGATATCCCAGCACTGCCTGATCTCCCCTTGGGAGGTCCAAATCGACAGCAGAGCCAGGAAGGCACCTCTGAAGGGAACCTGATTTTGGGATAACTCACCTTCCAGAGCTTTTATTCTCCAGGGACTGGAGGTTGATGCAACAAAGCTGCAAATGTATGTTCTTCAAATAGATCCCAACACCAGCTTGGGTGACTGCCTAAGTCTGAGCTCTTACAGAATCTTCTGTTTAAACTCTGACTTAATTTTGACCCGAGTTTTAGGAGGTATCTCAGTGACAAGCAGCAACTGGGTGGTTTCACAAACCTCCAACCTCAGAAAACAGTGCACCTTTATTTAAAATGATCCTGTCATGAAAGGATCACAGGAAAGACTTTTTTAAAAACCCACCTACATTCCCACCAACTGCAAAGGGATAGAACACATAGCAAAATGTCTTAAGGTGAAGGCCACCCTCACCTGATGTGCCTTCTGCCCTGTGACCATCGTGTGTAGTTCATTGACCTGTGCCAAAGAGCTGGGACATCATTTAGAGAAACAGAAAGTAAATCAGCCTTTGGAGGGACCAGTTAGCCCTTGAAGTGAAACACCCCAATTCTGTGACTGGAAGGTCAGTTTTACGATGTTTAAACAACGGTTTGAGGAAACACGTTGCACTTTTCTCATGTGGTTTTAGGATAAAACGCCAGAAAGCCCTATCCAGATCTTGCCCTGAGTCTGGTGTGTGAGAGGACACTGAAAGCTTTAGGAAAGAGCTCTTGAAGCATTCTGAGCTTCCTATCCTTCCTGCTCAGGCACTAAGTGTAAACCACTAGTTTTCTATACTGATCTTGGCACTTCCTGTGGTGACGATCCATTGAGATGTACGGATGGTGGAATGGGCACCTGAAAAATCTCTTTGTCCCAGTGGAGCAAAATTGAATCCTAACACCTGTGAACGGCATTTTTAAAGGGTGCGGGGAGCAAATTTCTTCTTCAAAGCTGTGCACACACAGGCAATTCTGAACATGTGAGCGTTCCCAGACACCCTCAGGAATTGAGCAAACCACTTTTCCTTCAGAAGAAGGTGAGTCTGGGTCAGAGTTGCCCAAATGGGCACTGACATCACCAGAAACTCAAATATATTCATTTTTCCCGACAGAGAAACCTGTTGGCTGCATGTACAAGTAGTGGGGAAGAGGTTTTGGCACCTCCTCATTTTCAGATGCTCTCAACCACAAGAACATTGGGAAGAGAGAGAAGAGAGACCAAAAGATACCACAAAGAAACTTTATCATCAATAAGAGTGGGCTGGCATCTGCTACGGACTGGAATAAGTCAGAAGCCTCCAGGCATGGTACAAACTTTCACTGAGGTGCTTTTTTTCTGGAAGGTTCTTGATAAAAATAACCATGCACAGTCTTCAGTTGACAAAGTGCGACTCAAACCATTACAGAGGATTCCTTCGGGAAGGCAGATCTCAGGAAAATATTTTCTCCATTTTAGGGTTCACGAAAGAGAAGTTGCTGAACATATTTTGGTCCATGCTGTTAATCAGTGCTCTGTCGGCACAGGACAGTCTGGGTTTTTCATTTAGGAATTCCTTGTCGAAGTTGCTACAGTCACTTGGAGATTTCTTCAAGAAAAGGAAAAAAAAAAATGTCAAACTACTAATAGTCAGATCTTCATTACAATGGTTCTGGCCCTGTCAGGCTGCTTCCTATGGGCTCAGCTCAACCTTCAGTTGGGAGCCAGTAAATATAAATATTATAAAGGAGGCACTGAGGCTGTGATCCAGGAATTCTGCCAAGCAGGGATGTAACATGGCAGACTGAACCCATCAATTGAATAACACTTGTGAAAGGCTGTAAAATGAAAGTATGATGTGCGTGTCAAATTAAATTCTATTATTCTTATTAATAGGACTTAATTTAATAGGACTGTTATTAATAGCCAGAATTATTCTGACTTAGCCATACACCTGGTTCCTGAACTGTTTTACCTTCCGCAGTGCAGTGAAAGGTAATCCCTTCAGAACGGGCTGCAGTTCTGTGGTGAAGGGAAGGTGTTATCCTCCTGCAGTAACTGAGAAAACGATTAGAAATTTATGGTTTCTCAGGTGTGGGCATGCCAGACCTGGGCTTGCAGCCACCACAAAGCAGGAGGTGTGAGGATCAGGGCAGGCAACCATTAGAAATGCACAGTTTAGAAGACATGAGCTGGGCGGGATTGAAAGAAGATCCATCCTTACCACTCTCGGTTTGAAAGGAGGCTCCATCCTTCTTTCTTCCAAAGCTTCCCAGTTGATTTCCCGGAAAAAGGCGTGCTGGCGGATGTTCCCTCTTGCTCCCAGTCTCCTCTCAGGCTCTCTTACAAAAAGCTGGAATGTTGATTCCATAGGTTAAATTCTCTGCTGATAATACAGGCATTAAGCACGGTGGAATGAGTAATTATCCAGAGTCAGTGCAATGAGAAGAGCCCATAACGGAGAAAATGTTGGGATTTTTTTTTTTCCTAAGCAAGGAAATTCACTGATTGGTGTAAAGATGATTACTATCTCTAATCCTGTCAGAATACAGGCTGCTTGTGCAGAAAGACAGCAGTATGTGCCCCAAAAATAGATGTTCAGCATCTCAGTCTGCTGTAACCCTTAGTTTGAAGTATCTTTTCCAGGAGTTAACTGAAGTATCTTTTCCAGGAGTTAGCATGCCTTGCACCTTAGGGACTGCTCTGCAAAGAAACTGATCTCTGCTGCTGTCTGGTACCCTGTGAGGAGCTATCATCACAACTCAGGAGAAAGATGACACACAAATCTCCTTATGACCTAGGTCAGGTGTGGTTAGAAGCCCACAGAAAAGACAGTGACTCTCCCTGGTCCTATCACACTAAATTTGCTTCTCTCTGCAACAGCTGAAGATAAACAAATCGAAGACAACAACAATTTTGGCAAAAAGACTTTCATTCGATGGGTGGTGATTCTTACCTTCACCAAAATGTCCTTTGCATCCTTGTCCAGCCAGCGAGGGTAGAAAGGGTTATCCATACGGATGGACTGGAAAAGCTCCTCCTCATCTTGGCCATGGAAAGGAGATTGGCCGATGAGCATCTCGTACAGGAGGACACCAAAGGACCACCAGTCAACAGAGGTGTTGTACTTCTGCCCCAGCAGTATCTGCCCAAAAAGAGGAGCGACAAAGGCGGAAGCAAAATGTTTGACATGAGTTTTTCAGCTTCAGAAGGGTGGCCAGAGCACGGCCTGGCAACAGCTGCTCTGCACAGTGGGATAGCAGTGGTGCTCCCCTCTGCCTGCAGCAGGAGCCAGAATCTGCCAATGGTGCAGGACCTGTGGGTCCTGGAGCAGCGAGGCACAGCCACACCTGGGTGCCAAAACAGTCCCTGGCACTGCATGTAACTCTTGAGTTACTTGGACAAATCCTTGGCTACCAGAGAGATCTCAAATACAAAAGGTGAGCCAAATTAATTTTTAAGCTGCTCTCCAAGGGTTGACATCAGGCTTGGGAAGTCCAAGAATACAAATGGTAAGGCATTAGCATTTTGGGATTGTCACACAAGCTGAGTTTTAGAATTATAAATGTGGCAGCATAGGAGCATCAGTCAGTTAAAATGGTGCAGATCTACTCCAGCAAAATCTTCCCCAGGAAAAACATGAAAGGGGTTGCTGATCTGTCCTCTTGAGACCAACTGAGATTTAGGTGGAGGAATGGGAATCTGTCCTCAGTCAGTCCTTTGGTTTGTGCCTTTCAGTGTCAGCTATGAAGTGACAGACTTGGGGTCAGCTGGAATGATGACCTTCCCATGGTCTGAAGGATCATCACCAAGTTCTCAAACTTCCTCTCTGGAGAAGCAAAATTGATCTCACCTGCCTTTAGATACCAGCTGTGAGATACCTAGAGCTGAACCAGTTATAATTAGTTCCTTTTATAGCCAAGGAAGGGAATTAACTCAGTTTTAAATATCCAGATAAATATCTACCTGCTGTAAAATACAACCCCTATTCATCTCCATTTGTTCTCAAAGAGCCTGAAAAACTGGGTCAAATATAGATGTTTGCATTGCAGATATCTAAAGGTTCAAATGATGATTGTGGTGTGCAGGATTCTTATCTGAATTTTAGAGATGTAGAGGGGAAAATTTCATTTTAAGGCACAATCTTTACTCTGGAGCTCACATCTTGGTTGCAATGGGATGCTCTATACAATGTCTGTCTCCAAAACAGGAGATGAAAAAAAGGACAGAAAAGAGATTTGAATATATAATGTAATATATCCAATGAGTTCCACTAAAAAAAAAAAAGTCAGCAAGACTCCCTAATGTATTTTTTCTGGATCACTTACAAACAAAATCATGCCAACCTTTCCTTCTGAAAAGAGAAATTATTTTTATAGGGCTTTATGTTTTAAAGTCTGAAGTGTCTGGAAAATAAAATTAAAGTGTTTTATGGCAGTAAAAAAAAAAAGTTTATTTCATCTGAAATTCCTGGGAAAAAAATAAACTCAACAAATTAATTTCAGGATGTCCTTTTTTTTTTTTTGGTCAGGTATTTTTTGGAATAAAAAAAAATTGCTTGTCTACTGACCCCAAACCCTTTTATTTGCATGGCTGTGGCCAAGGTCCTGGGTCTGTAACAAATTACAGTGGTAGCAGCTGCAGTGAAATACTGACAGAGTCCAGTGCTCCTGCCTGTGGCAGAAGAAATGATCCATAAACTCTAGAAGTGCTTTCAGTTTAGAGGTAAAATGTTTTATATGCACTCGTTGAATCCCTAAAATAAACATGGCACAGAAATAAAACTCTGAACTATTTTAGTTTTTCTCTTTTCTATAAAATAAAATCACAGATAACAGATCAACACTTGGCTATCTTTTTTTAGAAGCGATAAATAGCATTTTTTTTCTTAAATAAAGGCATATTGAAGTGGAATAAAAGACAATTGCAGCTTGATTGCAGAGCACACTTACACCCATTCTTAGGCAATAGAAATTGATTTGAGGAGACCCTTGAGCCAGTTCTGGTGTAAGCTCAGCCAGAATCGAGCCCTTAGTGCACAGTGAAGGATCAATGAATTATAGCAGAGGGAAAAAAAACCCTAAAGGCTTTGACAGCTCTTTGGAAAGTACCAATATCCATCATGAGAACACTAAAATTACGAAATGGGATCTTGAAAGGTAAATAAATGGATTTCAGACCGATGTCAGACATGATGCATGGATGACTTGTAGGTTTTTCTCTGAGCTAAGAAACATTTTCTTTGGCCACCTAATTAGTCAAAGCCTCTCCACAGTAAGATCTATCATTGTGTGAAGGCATCAGGTTAAGGGAACTTTCTCTTTTCCGGAGGGATCTAGTTCAAAACACCCACATTTACTAGGGGGGAAGCAAAAGAACAAGTTTCTCTCTGGTTAAAAATGAAAAGAAATAAGGGAAAGGGCACAGTCAGCCTTGCTCATGCTGTATCTGTCCCCGAATTGCAGGACCTGTTGGAGTTTCTTATGCCATGGCCCAAACTGAATTTCCATTAAGCACTCTGTTTCTTGGCCCAAGCCAAGCTCCACTTGCTTCCCAGCTTGATTTGCACCAAAAAATGGATTAGCCACAAAAATAAGCAATGCCAGACAACAACGTAAGTCAAGCTGAAATCCAGTTTGTGGCCTGGAACTGCTTCAGACCAGGTTATTACTCTCTGCAGCCTCCACCACTGCACAACAGACATGTCCTAAGACAAATTTCCTGTCCCCAACACCTGCTGACCTCCTGTGCCCCACACCTACCTCAGGGGCAATGTAGTCAGGAGTCCCACAGAAAGTGCTTGTCTTCGCATCTCCAAACATGTTCTCCTTGCACATCCCAAAGTCTGCAATTTTGATGTGTCCTTCATTGTCCAGGAGGACATTGTCCAGCTTCAAGTCTCTGAGGAGGAAGAGAAGGAAAACCCCTTCTTTAAGGTGTTCCAGAAGCATGTGAGTTATTTTAGCAGGTTACACTTATCACACATTTCTGCCTCTAATGTAGTGCCTGCATGCTGGAATTTCAAAGGAAGGCTGAGGGATCAATGAGAAGCTGATCTCTTGGGCTTCAGTTTCCTTCTTCCTCATTTCTCTTGTCCCAGCACTCGCTTATTTGCTGGACAAGACACAGAATCACAGAAAGTCTGACTTGGAGGAGACCTTAAAGATCACCCAGTTCCAGCTCTCTGCCATGGGCAGGGACACCTCCCACTATCCCAGGCTGCTCCAAGCCCCATCCAGCCTGGCCTGGAACACTTCCAGGGATCACATCACCCAAGACATCTTCTAAAAGCTCTTTCCTTCAAGGATGCAGAACAGTGAAGCTAAGAAGGGCTTGGTGTCAGCTGGTGCCTCTGCCCTGACACAGCCTGGAGAATGAGAGCAGGCAGTGACCAGGGAATTCTCACTTTCTCCCCCGGGAATCTCAATATTCTCTGCTGCCAGATCTCCCTCCTTGTGCAGGCTCTACAAATGCTGCAGGAGGTAAGGACCCACAAGCCCTGCTGAGGGTCAGAACAATCCCAGGCTTCAGCAGAACCCCACCACCTTCTCACTGCTGGCTTGCACCAAACGATTCCTGGGATTTACAAAGCTCTCCACTCTCAGCTGCCAGGCTGCTGTCTGAGGTTTCAGGCTCTGAGCTACTCTGGGAAGCAAAGAGCCCAGAGAGAGGAAGAAAACAAAAGCTCACAGAGGAGGAAATAAAAGCAAATGAGCTGATGAATCACGACCATTGATGGAGAACAAAGAGGTCCTCAAGTGGGAACTAACTCTGTAAGGAGAGGAAAGCTTGTAAAGACAAAAAGGAAAAGGCAGAAAGAAAGGAAGGCTGGCATGGTTTCTATGTTAATTTTCTTAAATCTTACCTGAAAGCTTTGTTTTTCATTGAGATAATGACTCAGGTAAGAGGTTTGGATCAGTGATTCTGCCCTTAACCTGGGATGTGGGTAGAATTTGGGTCACCTGGTCAGTGAGCACACATTCCTGCCCTGCCTGGCTTGTGCTACCACTCACTGCTCCTTCTCAGGGCTCCCAAAGCACCCAGTTACATTTGCTCGTACTGAGAAATGGGTAGTCAATAGGTAACTCAAGTGAATTATTGAGAGACAGAATATGTGAATTCTAAACCTAGAAAAACAGCATTCCCTTTGTCTTGTCAAGATAAGAGGGACAAGAGTCTGTTTGAGGCCAGCACAGAAACCCTGAATCACCCACCAAGGACTGCCCATGCTCCAGAGAGAAAGGGGAAAAGTGCACTGTGATGAAGACTACAGATCTTCATCACGAGCAGACCCCAAAGACCACCAGGACACACAGCGCATGCGTGGCACACAGCTAATGATATTAATGATTTCCCAGAAATTATTTGTATAACCACTCCCATCCCAGGGAATGTGATGAATATTCATGAGTGTCACCATAATATTGTGTGTTGGCAGTGCCGGGTGTGTGTGTTTGGAGGAGTGAATCCCCACAGGCGGCGCCGAATAAAGCAAATCCCCACTGCTCTGACTGTGTCTCTGGAGGGGCTCTGGGTCTGCTCGGGGTGAATCAGTACCCACAGCTGAGGGTGTGACTGTTCCTTTTCAACCTCTGCTAATTCACAGCCTACAGACATTTTGGCCAAAAGGCCAAGTTGGATGGGGCCTGATCCAGGGGGTGGTGCCCATGGCGAGGGGCTGGAACTCGGTGATCTTTAAGGTCCCTTCCAACCCAAACCACTCTGTGAACCTGTAATTCTGTGATTTTCCACATCTCAAGACTGCCTAACCATGAGGCTGCTGCACAGCCACCCTGTTATCCACAGCCACCGATAACTGTTTTACAATGTGGGGGTTTTTTTTCAGAAGCGTTCCTCAAAAAAGGTAATTTCTAATGCTTGATGCTCATGAGATGATGGCCTGCAGTTGCAGAAAAATTGAATCCCTCTGTGCAAATCTTCTCGTCTTGCTTGGGCCTGGTCCTCATCAGTGAGGGGGACACTGTAGTGTTTACACACTAAATTGTTGTCACGGGGCAATTGTTCATTGCTGCAAGAATATGGCCCAAGACAAAATGGGAGTCATCAATCAAAGAGAAATACAGAGAAAACCAAGACATTTGCCTTCCAAGTGGCAGACAACTCATGTTGTCACAATTTCCAGCTGGAATGACTTATTTTAGTTACAATGTTGAGATCAATCCTGGGCTGCCAGCACTGCTTTTATTCATCTGGTAGATCGAAGCAAAACAAAAAAACCCCATCACCTACAGTTCGCTTTCATTATTTTGATGAGTCTAAAACTGATTGGCTCCGGGGACTGGAGCTTCTGCCAAAAAACGCCTCGGCTCATTCATTAAAATTTAAGCCAATGTTTCCAAACGTGGGTGCATGAGACGGAACAGCTGGATTCATTATTCTTACGACATCGCAAGAGATGGAGTTGCAAAAATGATTTCTATCCACTTTGCTAAGTGCTGAGTTTGCTCTGACAGAGATACTGATGACTGTGTGTTCTCAGCTGACCTTGTTGTCATTGTCTTCAGTGAAAAAGGGAAAAGAGAGCAGGACTGGTTAAACTTTTTCTCTCAACGCTTGATACCCAAAGCAGTTTCACCAACTTCTGGGAATGAGGCATTTCCTCCTATCCACATTACCCAATGCCCAGACATCCCAATTTTCCCTCAATTCCCAAGGCTCCAGACTCTAAACATCCCTCTCCTTTCATGGGGAAATGTGTCCCAAACCCCAACACAGCATTGATGTCGTGATCCCAAGTCAAAATGTGAATTATAAATAAAATCTCACCATTAGCAGTCCTGCCATAAACTCACTACGTCCTGCAGATATTTTTAATCAGCTTTTCTGAGAAGACTGTGTAAAAATAACAGAAATGGCCAAGTGATTTGGGCACTTCAGAAAATTTTTCCCTTCACTCATTGAGAATAATAATTAGAGCCAGAAAGTTGCTGAGGCCCCAGAGATCATCTTAGCTTAATGCCACTGATATTGATCTCATGTTTATGCAATCACCATCATCAGTCAATAAAGACAATAAATGGCTCCCACATGAGTAGTAATAAGAATCAAAGCTCGTGTTTTAAAGGGAGAATGGATTGTGAGCAAGCCATCCACTTTCAGCATTTGCTCTAATGTTCACACTACATGACAAACATTGAAATTAGCTCATTTTGGGTTCAGCAAACATCGCTGCTGTAGTGAGCATTCTCATTTGTTTGTGACAAGTTATTTGTTTTCTGCTTTTCAAGAAGGCAACGCAGTAACTGATTTTTGCCATGAAGATGAGCTTGACTAGAGCTCCCAAAAATTTCAGATCCTCCTTTCAGCCATGGGAAATCAGACTGTGGCATTTCTGGTCGAAATGGGCACTTTTCATACACATTTTAACACAGGTTTGATGAACCTAAAAATGCCCTCTTGCTCTCTGCTTACTACAAGAAGAACTTGACAGACAACCCAGATTCAGGATGGTGAGACGAATCCCATCTCCCCACAGAACTGTGCACAGCAGGCCTGTTAATAATCCAAAATTAAGATACATCACTGTCTCCCTGCTGTTGTTACTTGAGTTGAGCTTGTCACCACTGTCCCAGGGTAACCAGCACAGCAGATGTACCAAATTTCTCATGTGACTTGACCTTATATAACTTGATACGTTGAAAATTTAAACAGGGTACCTATACCTGGTGCTGTGTAGGTGACTCTGTATAAATGCATCCAAGGGTTTGTTTTAATGTTAACTCAAACGGGACTGCATTCTTAAAAAAGGGCTCAAAACTGCCTTTTCAACATTTTCTCTTCAAACTCTGTAAAAAGGAAATCTGCAGAGAAATGCAAAGCCAGTAAGTACAGCCAAGAAACAGCCCCTCCGTTGCCATTAGTGCTCGCAGGGAAAAGCTGAAAAGGTTTAGCATTTAGCATATTAATTGCACTAAAGAGTAAAATTACCTGTATATTATGCCCTTGGAATGGAGGAACTGGAGCCCACAAATGATTTCAGCAGCGTAAAACCTGAGTGACAGAAGGCACAAGTTAGAATTGGAGCTTCTCAAAAGAATTTCCTAATGGATCCGAAAAAATGGAAACTTTGTCTCCACAAGACCCAAAATATCATTAGGTTCCCAGAAGGTTGGAGTGTCTCCAGAAGGCTTGGGATGGCTGTGTTTTACTGATGGGTGATGTGAGATTCCCAAAAGCAGGTGGGAATCTGGGATGGGGAGCACAGACAGATTACTCGGCGTGTCAAACTGCCCTCTTCCCTGCTCAGATTTATTACTTGCTTTTCATAGAATCCTAGAATTCTGTGATCATTTAGGTTGGAAAACACCTCTGAGATTATTGAGTCCAACCATTGACCCAGCTCTGCCATGGCCACCACCAAACTGTGTCCCCAAGTGTCAGTGCCAGCACAGGGACAGTGATTCCACCACTTTCCCTGGACAGCCCGTTCCAATGCTTGACCACACTTTCAGTGAAGAAATTTCACCTAATTTTAAAAGCTTATCCATAATATGGGCTATCTAGCAGCTTGGTGGCCTTTCTCTGGAGTTTTTTTGAGCTTGAAGTCTTTGTTCTGAGCACATTTTTACCCAAAGAGCACCACCACATCCTGCTGCAAAGAGGGATCAGCGTGAAGAATGAAACTGTTCTCCCAGAAGGGAATGAAACCAGAGGATCATATCCCCCTCCAACGTGGCAGAGCTCTGCTCCCTCCATCTTCAATGCATTGGCCCTTAATTCTGAACATTCAAATGCTTTTGAAAAAAAAAAATCATCGAACACTGATTTAAATGACGGTGTGGGTTTTTTATTATTAAATTATTAAATAAAAAGTAATTCCTATAGTAGATTCAATATTGACTTTCAAAATACCTTTTGCTTGCAGAAGGATTAAAAGCACCTTTCATTTATTCTAATTCTTCTGTTTACTTTAATCAAAGCTAAATACATTTTTAATTCCCTGTTGGTGTATTAATTTTTTGTTTAAATTTACCTTTTGTGCTTTTGATAGGTTTTCCCCCCACCCCCTTGAACTTTAAAGGGAAAAAAGGGAAAATCCCATTACTTCTAACAAACAGAAGCTTCACCTCTGACCACCGGGCTGGGAACCTCAGCTTAAGCAGGTCCTGCAGCTTAGCTACCGAGTGGTGTAAAGAAGCAAAGTCACGTCTGACTGAAATAACTGTGTGGATTGGAGTCTAAAAGCCTTCTGTGGGAGGGAAAAGAGGACGGGAAGTGACTCACTCCAAGTCCTTCACTGAGCTGGGGTGATGACCTGCATGGCTTTGTTGAGTTTGGAGACAGCTGGGATAGAGTGACTGCTTCCAGAACAAGCATCACCCCCACTTTGCAGCTGGGCAAGATGGAGAGAGGTCAAATAATCTGCCCAAGGTTTCCTCCACAGGGCAGTAGCAGAGCTGGGGATAAAATCTAATTCCCAGTTTGCTTCTGTCTCATGTGCACCCTGCAGGCCCAAAGGCAATGGTAAATATCTTACGTTGCTCTGGGAAGGTCGAACTTATGGCAGCTCTGGATATGGAACATGAGGTCTCCTCCATTGAGGTATTCCATCACAAAAAAGAGGTTTTCCTAGAGAATGAGATGAAGTGAGAATAAATAAGGGGTGAGGAAGAGCAAGGTAAAAGTTTATATATTAAAAAAAAAAAAAAAATCCAGCCACTCAGAAAGCACTCAAAAAGAGGAAGGAAAAGATTACTGTGAGGGTTTTGGAAAGAAAGCAGTTTCTTTTTTAGATTCCTCATTTCTCCTCTTGATTCACTAAGCCCATACTCACACTCCCTGCTCTGATTTCTATAAACACCATTAGCAAATGCTGCAAAGCCACTTAATAACCAGCTGGGGCTGTGGATTTTTCCCAGCAGAGCTCCAGGCTCACAGAAAGGGGTCAGTAACTCTTCAGTGCCTGTACAGCAGAAGGACGGATGGACAAACTTCCCAGGGGACTAGTGGAGAAGGCAAAAATCACTCCCAGGTTTCCTCTGGTCGCAATCCCAGTACATTATCCATCCACTGGAGTGACCTCAAGCTGGTGTCACCTGCATTCCTGCACATCTTCCCTGGAGGCACCTGGGTCTGACTTTTTCAAGTTATCAGAGACAACGAACAGATGCAGCAATTTGCTTTAAGCACATGCTTGATTTTTAACCCGAAAGCTGCTCTGTGAAAGTTGCTGGTGGGAAAATTACTGAATTAATCACACTTCTGGATGCACATTCAGCACTTGCATGTCAGAGGAGCCTGGAAAAAAGTCCAGTCCTTGTCCCCAGCTGCATGCAGCCATCAGCTGTTTGAGCAGCGCAGTGAAAAACTCTTTTCCTTGTACACAAATGATGGAATCTCTCTCTGTAATGAGCAGAACTGACCACTGAAGTTTCTTTTCCAATCCTTGATACAGAATCATAGAATCATAGAATAGCTGGGTTGGAAGGGACCTTAAAGACCACCCAGTTCCAACTCCCTGCCATGGGCAAGAACACCTCCCACTAGACCAGGTTGCTCCTGTACACGACCCTGATCCTCTCACAGCTTCATCAGCCCAAACTTCACCACCAGAACGCTGCAGAATCCCGTTTAGATTGATCCCTTCCATGCCGAATTGTATCCACAAAGCAGAAAGGGCACCTTCTTCTGGAGCAAGAGCATCTGCACCCTGAGTTATGCTCCCAGTTTAAACTTCTGGTTTGGGAATCTCATCTTTTGTGCATAAAAGCAGGAATAAAATAAAATGGATGCAGTATTTTTCCCCCCACAAAAGCCTCTCTCTGTTCCATACACACCTGAAGTCAGTCATCTCTAGACTATGCTATAAAGTTTATTAATATCTTCCCTGTGTTGCCTATTGCCCATTACATTTTTTCTGGGGGGGAAATAGAGTTATTTTCACTTATATTTTTAACAGTTGAAGACTTTTTATCCCTAAGATCTAATGTAAGTATCTCTGGCAGCAAGCCAAGAGCTGGCTATGTTAAAAAACCACAAAAGTGCTTGTTCCTTTCAAACAACAGCTGTCTGCTCTAATTTGTGCAATTTCTTTAGCCAGATCCTCTTAATTACAGCACTCTTATTTAAATGGACTCACTGGAAACCCCACCTGTCATCCAACAAGCTCAAAGCCAGATCTGGCCTCCTGGGGAAAGAATACAAATTCTGTCACTAAACCAAATGGGTGCAGGTTTTCAATGTGAAGTTCTTGCATCTGCAGGAAGCTGTGCACGTAAATGAGCTCCAGTAAGTAAAAAGGCCAAAGGGAGATGGGAAATTTAGTGAAGAAACGTGTAATTCTTGAAAGCAACGTGAGATCAGGAGCCCATTCAGGGAAACACTTGAACAGATGCTCTTTGGGGAGGTACACAGGGAGGTGATGGGGTTTGGCCAAAAACAAACGAGCAACCATGTGTGTCCTGCTGGGACTGAAGAAACCTCATGGGTCTTCAAATGGGCCAGATTCATCTTCAGTGGGCAGGGAAGGAGAAAACCCCTCAGTTTCCCTGGAAAGTCCACTGATTTTGGCTATACCTTATCACGCATCTCTAAGTGTAACTTTTAGTTCGTGTTTATTCAGCAGAATGAGCAGTCATGCTCTGCTCGTTCATGGATTTGAGAAACCGTCTTGATGCACCTATTTAACTGAACTCCAATCTGAAATAGGACACTGTGGCAGCATCCTTCTGCCACCTGAGGGAAACGAAAGTGTGCAAACCCTCAGACTAATTCATGTCCAAATATATGAACTCTCTTGCTCAACTGCCTTAAGCTACGAAGTTGGAGGATACAAATTTTAGGCATGATTAATACTGAAGTTTATGGTCTACCAGGTGCTATAGAGAGGTACATAAACACTATTAAAAAGAGAGACAGTATCACTCTGACTTTCCTGCTCTGGGGCTTGGAAGTTCCCCTTGCTTCTTGCGAAGGGCAAATGTCTGGAATGGCTCATGGAGGAAAATCATTTGAGATCAACCCTACGTCATTATGAGTAGTGAGGTGTAACCAAGCAGGGCAAAGCACAAAAACTTATTGGAGTCAGCTTCCTGAGCCTGAGATCTACAGAGCCGTAGAACTCATTAAAATGGGAAATGGCAAAACCTGTTCTTGAAACCGCTGAAAATTCAAGAGAGGGCATGAGGTCAAAGGGTTAGAGTGCACAGAGGACGTTCTTGCAGACAAACTCCAACCTACACTTCCTCTTGTCCTGGGAAAGTTAACTGATGGCTCCTGCCTGCTGCTGAGAGGCTCTGGAGTCTGTCAGCACTTGGAGCAGGCGAGGGGGGCTAAGTGTGTATTATCTGGTGGAAAATGTCCCTTCTCACTGTAGGGCAGTTGTATTAGATGGCCTTTAAAGGTCCCTTCTGACCCAAACCATTCCGATTCTGTGACTCTCAAGGCTCCGTCACGCCCTTATCCTGTGCAATGGTCCTGCCTGGGGAGGTTAACAAACAAGCAGGAATGTTGTTCCTCAGTGGTGAGACCCACAGAGCTCTGCAGGAGCCTTGGAAAGCGTGTCCTGTCCTTCTGCCTTGCAGACAGGTGACAGACAGCTTGCTGACCACCCATGGGAGCATCCCTGGCTGGCAAACGCTCAAGCCAAACTTTTGGTCATGGTTCCGGACTCAACATGACAGAACAGAAAAGGTTTGGTCTCATGGCAGAGCTTGGGACCATCTTTTACAACCACAGAGCTCAAGGAGGACTGTAAAGGCCCTTCCTGCACTCAGGGATGGACACTGCCCCAAGGGAGTTATAGAATCATAAAATCAGAGAAATTTTGACTTGGGAGGGACCCATAGAAGTTCAACTCCTGGCCCTGCACAGGACACCCCTGAGAATCACACCATGTGCCTGACAGCGCTGCCCAAACACCTCCTGAACAAGCTGGCACCAGTTGCCTTGAGAACATCCATGTATCAGCCATTCCCTACTTCCAGACCATCTTCCAGGGGCTTTTTCCATTGCAGCCCAGGGAACAGGACAAACCCTTCTGCAGGAGGCTGAAGTGCTGCTCCTACAGCAGACAGAGCCCTGTAACGCCCTACACAGCCCTACACACAGCCACGGCAGCTGTGTCCTGCACAAAATAACATTTCTTGCACAAAAAATAACACAGTTCCCCGGTCCAGCCAGTCCTGCCAGGTGCTGAAAGTCTGGATTACTGCGAGAACTCAATTTCCTGCCCTTTCAGTGCCTGTGCTGAGCCAAGCTCCTCCCCACAGAGCCACCTGCTCCCTCTGCCTCTCCAGGACACAGCAGGGATGGGGTTAAACCAACCTGCTCCTGCTCTGCTGCGACTGCTGGGAGGATGAATAGTCACTATCAGAGACGCTTTCAACTTTATAAACAATGAGTATAAAGCAGGCAGCATTTAAATTGATCTTTTCAAGGTACCTCCTTTAACAGGCTCTTAAAATCCTTTAACCAGCTGGAAGCCCTCCAGAGCACTTTTCTGCAGAGACTTTCAGATTTTGTTTCCTTTGCATTTTGAAAGCACTTGCGTACATACAAATACACAATTTAGCACCGTTTACTGAGAGCAAAAATTCTTCTTCCCAGGGCTTCCAGGAGGATGACTGTCAGAATAATTGATGCTTCGGGACAGTGTGGCTTTACCTGTGTTTGGAGCAGTGACCCTAACAAATGGTGGAGAAAAAAAACATGGAGAAGGCTCCACATTAAGTGACCAAATCCTGCTGCATGCCCATGGAATGAACTTGGCCCTGGCCAAGAGAAAGGCTGGACATGATGCAATTCCTGCAGCTGATCCTGGTCTCACCTTTTCATGCACCTCAGCACAGTCTGGGTGCTGACCCATGCTTTGGAACTATTTTATTTCAAGGGATAGGTGGCTACCAGAGGCCTCTCAGCCTTTTCCACCACACCACTCAGAGTGCTGCAATCCCATCAGAGCATCCCATTCAGCGGGAAAGAGGGCAATGGAGTCCTCCCTGTGTCTACTCCCACGAGGAACAGTTTACACAGGGTTACTCCTTGCTAGGAGGTGACTGCAGGAGTTCACCTGCACCGCAATTTGCACCAGAACAATCCCAGGTTTGGTTTTATTCTCCGGTTTAAAGACATTTTCCCCTCTCTTGTGCAGTATCAGGCTATCTTCTGGAGATGGCAGCATTTCTTACAGCTGCTCAATAGTCCAGTCCAGTCCCTGATCTCGCTATTTATTCCTCATTCTAACCTTTGCACTGTCAGCATTTTCAACAGCGTGTTAAGCTGCTCATTTGGGATGCTCAGCGTGCCGTGCCCATCTGCTTGGTACAAAACACGGGAATACATTTATACACATAAATAAGATACATCTGCAGAGATAAAGGTGCAGACTTGGCTGGCAATAGCTCCTTCCACTCGAGCTCTGAGATCCCAAGACCTTTACCCACACTCAGAGCAGACAGAATGCATCACTCACTGATAAACTGAGGTACTATCAGCCCATGTCTTGCAAGAGGAAGTGGTTTTCCCTATCAGTGTCCAGCAGAATCTTGGAAAGAGACTAATTTCCTAAAGGCTAGAAAAAGATTTGCAGATTAAAAAGAAAAACCAACAAACTACACCAGACCAAAAACTCAACAAAAAGTAACCAAATTCACAAAACATAAATATTTTAGCAGTTGAAAAACAGGCAAAAATTTTTAATGTTTTTATTTTAAGCAGTAATTTTTTTCAGTACAAAGTGCAGCTAGACTGCAGATTTTTAGAAATTTCAGGCAAAGCTGAACGCATTTTGGTCTGATTTTCAACAGGCTGGACAATGGGAAGGCAAGGAAAATACGCGTCTTGAATATGTCAATCATCTATCACTAAAAACCTCACTCTTGTGAGCTGTCCTCCTCTTTTCCTGGCCAATGTCTTCCCCCTGTTCACACCACATGGGCTGACACCACCTGGAAGTGGTGCAAAGTCTTGCAAAAACTCCCTATATTTGATGTTATAATCACAGCTCCTCACACCTTCTCTGGCACAACCTTGCTGCAATCCCAAAGCTCTGCTGAGATGCTGCTATTTCTGCTAAACCACGTCGAAATTTTGGCCAGGATTGAACGAGACCTTGCCAGTTTTCCTGCCTGTTGCTTGCAAGAGGCAAAATCCTCAGAGCTCCCTTAAAGTTCCGAATTCTTTCCCAACTTTCCCATCAGCTGGTTCAAATTTGGCCTACTAGCCTTGAATCAGATTTTTTCCAAGCTCGAAGTATTAGGAGGATGGACAGATGTTTCCAAGCTGATGTATCATCCCAAAAAAATCTAGGAGGATGGAGCTAGGGCTGTTCAGGGGGTCCGTGGCACGACCAGGCAGTGGAGCTGAACATCCAATGGGTGTGAAATGCTCACGTGCCAACCCCATGCTCTCATCCAGGGCGGAGAAATCAGCCCTGCCCCTCAGCAGCCAGCCAGAGAGAGAAGAAAAGTAAAACTGTGCTTGGAAAAAAAATAATTTCAGGAATTGAAGTAACCTCTGAGGAGATATTTTAGTAAGAAATCTGAAAATACTCATTGAAAACAGAGCCTAGGAGTTTTCAAATTAGGACCACACTCCCTATTTACAATTCTTTTCTCCTTCCTGCCAGTGTAAGAGATTTTTCAGTGAGTATTAAGCACGTGGAGGCAACAGAGCATGTGAAAAAGGCTCACCAGCAGGACTTCGAAAATATATAATACAACGGTAAAGCAGAAAATAAACGTTTCTGTAAGATTTTCTTTTAAATTGCAGTAAAGATTACTTCTCTTTTGGGTTGTGATAATCTTCTCTGTTGCTATTTTGTGCTACAAGTCAAAATGCCTCAAGATGTAATTTGCATTTAGGTGAAGGGTGTTAAGAAAACTTGGCCAATGAAATAAAGAAGCAGTTAGTAATAAAAGTGGCTTTCAAAAAGAGAAAGCCTATTTTTATGGCAGAAGCCCAGTGAAATGCAAAGAATAAAATATAAGCACTAGGATGCTAGTCACTGCTTTTGGCATCATTAATACTGGGATTTCACAGAATAATAAACATGTTTTTCCTCCTCTTTAACATAACAGCATCCCTTTTAATCTAATACAGCAGAATAGCTCTCTGAGCTTATTGTTAAAATTCACACTATGTAATTATGTCAGCTGAATATCTGGATACAAAGATGACTGCAGTAAAATAAAACAGTCACATTCAAAAAGAGATTGGGGAAAAAAAACCAAAACCCACCATGGGCTTGCATTTATTGTCATGCAGTAAAACACGACAAGCACTCTGAGTTTTGAAAGCACTGATCATTCAGACTCCACAGGAGTGAAGAGGAGCTTTAGGTGCCTACTAAAACCTGTCTGAAGGGCTGTCCAGCTCTATATTTGAGCAGTCACGCATTAATTGGGTTGAGGTGAGGAAGAAATTCATCCCAGAGCTCAGAGAGCTGACAACAGATTATAGAACTTTTGTTCCCCTCTGGAGACACGTGGACTATTGAGGTCCTTGTTTTGGTGTTGGAATATTCCTGTTTTTACTGTCCTTTGCAGAGGCACTCAACATCTGGAGCAGCTCAGGTAAGCCAAAGCATGAGGGATTCAGAAAGGCGTCGGCACATGTGTTTCTGCTTGAAACTACTGATCTATCCAGCGAAACTTTAAAAAACAAAAACATGTCAGATTTTCAATATTAAAATCAACAGAGGGACTCTACACAGTGGTGCCGTGGCTTCTGCCCATGGAGGTGGGGTAGGAAATAGGTGATCTTTAAGGTCCCTTCCAACCCAAACCATGCCATGATCCTAAAATGATTGCTATAAAAGATATTACGACTGAATCACGCTGTCCTTTGAGCCATGAAAGACCATCCATGGCTTGTCACAGCTCCCCTGCTCGGGGTGACTTTCATGCACTGAGTGATCACTGCTGGCTTGTGAAGGTCAGAGGAGGAAAAACACGAGCTGAAAATCAATCAGAGCCCAGAGCAGCTTCAGCCTGGGCAGCCCATTCCAGGTTCTCTCTCTGTGAACTCGGGGGCAAGACAGGGACATCACACAACTTTGAAGTGGCAGTGATGGCTCGGGATGAGGTGGATGGAGATTATTTCTGTAAAATGGAGGGCAATACTGTGGTGCTGCCCAGAAGTGTAGAAAAAGATTGCCTGGGTGTTTGAGCCTGGCACGATCAATTTTTCAGGCACACGTTGCTTTTCCATCCTCCAGGTTTTCCACAGCTGGAAGCACCCCCCTTACATGGTCAGTAAATCCCATCTGGATCCCGACACGACTCCATTTGGTCTCTCCTCTTTTTGCTGCAGTCTCATGAGGGAAGGGGACACTGCCTGAAAGCAGAGCTGCAAACTGTCCCTGCTGTATCCATCCTGAACCTGATCTACAGCTCCAGACCAGGCTGGAGCACAGACAGCATGCTTCAGCTGCTGGCATCAGAGCTGTGACTGTTGTGAATATTTCATTTCTTCAATTAAATCGTGCTTTATTTTCTTTGCTTTGGGAGCTGTGGCATTTATATTTTCCGCTGAAAACTTGCTCCCCCAAGTAGGGAGTGAATTTCTTTCCTTGCCAGGCACGGATCCATTCCCAGGACATATTGTCCTCACTGTCAGTCCCAAAGGGGTTAAACATGAATGCCTGGGCTCGGTGTCACATTGCCTAAAGCAGTTCCAGACGTTCCCTGTTACAAATTTAACCTGTCTTTAAACAGGTGACACATCCCACAGATGACTGGGATGTACCACAAGGGTTATATTTGTTTCTCCTGACCCTGCAGAAGAGTCTCTCACCGAGCAGGTCCCAACCTCACACCGAGCAGTGGCTCGTGCCACCAAAACCTGGGGCAGAGCAGGGACTGGGAGCATCCTAACAAAACCCTGAATGAGCCGCGAGACAGAGATGCTGCTTTGAATTTGAGCTAAGAGGTGTCAATCATCTCTCAGGAATGGTTTGAGTAGGTTGGACAGACAAAAACTCTCAAATTTCCATTGTTTCTTTCCACACCTTGTGTGTGTTTTGGTGTTAAGACAATTGATTGTGGCTGGAGGAAAAGCTCTGGAAAGCTGATCAGCTGGTGGATGTTGGCATGTAAGACCACGAAAATAAACGTGTTACTTAAATGTCACTTCGGTTTTGCTTCACCCCAGCAGGCTGAAGCCCTTCACCAAGTACCTGTATTTTAGTAAAGCATTCTCAGCCTGCGGGAAGCAAGTGGCAGAGCTTTGTCTTACCTTGGTCTGGAACGTACAGAAGACGTGGGTGAGGAATGGGTGCTCCCAAGCCAAGGAGAGGACTCTCTTCTCCACCATCGTACACTCAACGTCATCGTCCATCAGCACCACGTCCTTCTTCAGGGCTTTCACAGCGAAATACTGGTCTGTGCTCTTCAGCTCGGCCAGGAACACCTAAGGTGGAAACAGCTGCTCAGAAAGAGGGATTATCCCCTCTCAGAACAGCCATGTGAGGGTGGGAGCTGAGCTCTGGGGAATTCACTCAGGTACACCCCAAAAGCCCCTGATGTTTAAGGCCCAATTCTGCCATTGAGACTTTGTAGACTTTGAGTTTGCTCCCCACATCCAGAATAGTTTTCTGAAGTTGAGCCCTGGGGAAGGATGAGAATTTCTTGGCAATTACAGGAGCAGGGTCCGACATGCCTGGATGGACAGGACATGCCAGAGAGCCAAACACTTCTGATAACAGAAAC
The DNA here is from genome assembly GCA_036785705.1 of Acanthornis magna. NCBI lineage: Eukaryota > Metazoa > Chordata > Aves > Passeriformes > Acanthizidae > Acanthornis > Acanthornis magna. The sequence continues at coordinate 990,829 of JAWUZG010000001.1, forward strand.
CATCCTCATGCAAATGCTCCTGAGGTACATTTCCTGTTTTCTGACTTCAAATAACACAACACAGAATATTGCTTTGTCAGCATTTGAAATGCAAATACCCTGCACCAGATCCTCAGCAGCTGGAAAATGATGTCCACCAGTAGTTAGACTGGTTTTATATCAGATGTCTTTCTCTCCTTCCTCCCAGTTTTCAGGTCTGAGCAAACAGGCTGGATTTCCCATGCTGCTGCAGAAGTTCTTCTCTGAGAATGGGAAAACACATCCCAGAGGAGTTACAACCTCTGTCTACTTTTATAGGCAGGCAAAATGAGACTTGGGGCAGCACAGAAAGGTTTTCTAGAGACCACAGAGCAAAGAATTCTCTGCTGGAAGGCAGTGGCAGTCCTGATCTTCACGCTAACAGCCTATTGACCCTGTTTCTATGACTGAATAAATGTGTAAGATTCATCAAAGAGGTCTTTGAAGTTCTCTACCAGACACTATTTACTGAGTAAGCTCGGACATGTTTTAGCCCTGACAAAAGTTTTATTTACCCTTTTGGCTACTGCTGCATTTCACTTTGTAGCACCAGACAGAGAGTAGAGCCTAGAGCCTCCCTCTGTCTCTGCACTGAATGACCAGAAATGCTCACAGTGCTGATGCTGCAAGGCACCCTTTTTACTCTCGTTTTTGTGCTGGGCACTGCTCTCCAGGGGAAAATGGGGAATGTGCTACATTTGTGACCTGTGCCGTGACTTCCAAGGAGCAGGTAGGCAATGCCAGACCTCCTGCAGAGGTGGTGGTGGGAGACATCCTCATGGATCTGCCCCCCAACCTCCCAGGACCAAGCAGAGCTGGAGAGACCCCTCGGGCACTGAGGTCTGCAAACCCTGTCCCCTCTTTGGGGAAGTGAATCTCGCTCCAAGCAAATGAGGGCACCAGGAGCGACACCAACACAGGAAACTCGTGGGTGAGTTTTTGCTGCAGAAATGCATGAAATGGCCCATCCTCTGCACACCCACGGCGTGCACTTCAGAGAGATGCAGAAGTCGCGGGCTTGGAGAGTCTGTGTCAGCGTGAGGGCTAAAACAAGGTACAGAATCTGCTTCAGTGGAGGTGTTCAAGGCTTGAAGAGACAAACCCCTGAGCAATCCCATCTCATTAGACCTGTTTTGAGGAATGGTTTAGATTAGAAGACCTCCACAGGTCCCTTCCTTCCAATTAAAATGTTTCTACGACATCTATGCTCTTGAGTCCAGGTTAGTCTGGAATGTGGGTTTTGGGGTATTCTGGGTTAGCCGTGAGATGTCTCAGCTCTGGTTCCCATGAAAGCTGCGGACATGACAAGTAGACACAACACTTTCAAGTGAAAAATGTCCCTGTCCACTGAGTTGGAACAAGGTGGTCTTTAAGGTCCCTTCCAAGGCAAACCATTCTGTGATTCTACGATTTTTCATGAAAAGTCAACGCAGGAAATATTTCATCAGTTTAAGAACTGTTTGTAGCAATTGCTGCTGATAATTTAGCAGGCAAAAAGCTTTGTCAAGGCAGAGTTTCCCCCTTGGAAAGATGTGGGACGTGAGCAATGCAATGCATAATGATCCTTCTTAATGGCTGTGAAAACGCAATGGTGAGTTCCTCTGACATTGCTTCACGCAGATTTGCGCTGGCACAGAGTAACGTGAGTCCCCTTTGAGGGGCTATCTGCAACAAGGAGGAACAATCCACAATTCATCAAGATTAATGGATCCACTGAAAACAGGTGGTTCTTGTTTCAAAAGCACAAATTCTTGGCTGTTGCAAAATATGCTTCAGGCTCCAGCACAGATCAGAGCTGGGAAAGAGCAGCTACTGCTCCCAGATGGGGACCTGATGCTCTGGAGAGCAGAGGTGATCCACACTCAGCTTCTCAGCTCGTGCTCCCACATCTCTAAGAAGAGGGACAGGACAGAGACCTTTCCCACCAGCTCTCTGGGGATATCCAGGACCCATCAACCTGCAGAGAACTGAAGCGGAAGCTTTACCTGAGGCTTTCCTCTCCTGTCATGGGCAGTCATGAGAGAGCAACTAATGGGACAGAGGGAAGGACAAGGCAAGGAGAAGATGGAGTTCAGGATTCAGCCATGCCAAAGCAAGGATTCTTTGAAGACCTGGAGATTTATCAGCCGTACTGTGGCAGCAGGACCAGGGCAGTGACCTGTACTGGGCACTGGTGAGGCCACAACTCCAATCCTGGATTCAATTTTGGGTCCATCACTCGAAGAAAGACAGTGAGGGGCCGGAGCACGTCCAGGGAAGAGAACGGAGCTGGGGAAGAGTCTGGAGCACCAGGAGAGGCTGAGGGAGCTGGGAAAGGGCTCAGCCTGGAGCAAAGGGGATCAGGGGGACCTTGTGGCTCTGCACAACTCCTGACAGGAGGGGACAGCTGGGGGGGGTCAGGCTGTGCTCCCAGGGAACAAGGGACAGGAGGAAATAGCCTCAAGTTGTTCCAGGGGAGGTTAAGATGGGCTATTAAAAAAAAAAAAAATTCTTTACTGACAGAGTCAGCATTGGAACAGGATGCCCGGGGAAGTGGTGGAGCCAACACCCCCGAAAGTGTTCCAAAAACATGTGGATGTGGCACTTGGGGACACGGTTTAGTGGTGGACTTGGCAGTGCTGGGCTAACAGTTGGATGCAATAACCTTAGAGGTCTTTTCCAACTTAAATGATTCCATGTTTTTTCCCAAGTGTCCCTTCAAAACAGAGGTTATTCAGTGCCATACAAAGCAACATGCAGATGTAGGCAGTGGCGTCCCAGTCCCAACACTTACCTTGCCAAAACTGCCCTTCCCCAGCATCTTGTGCAGGACAAAGTCTTCAATGGTCAGTTTTAGCTGCACTTGGTGCTCTTGCTGCTCCTGGGACTGCTCTCCCAAGTCTGACTCTATGAGAGACTCCCCCTTCACTGTGCCCTCCACCGGAGTCTCCCAGGAGATGCCTTGTGGCTCTGCAACACACACCAAAGCACTCAAATAAACCCCTGGAAATGAGCAGAAAGTCCCCAGAACACTGACAGGTATTGTGCTTAGAGGTTTGAAAGGGTATTTCAAACAAATGGAAGTGTAGTGACCATATCTAAGTAGATTGGCTCTGCTCCCGCACTGCTTTCTCTCCAGAGGAAACTTAATTCCAGTGGAAACTCGATCTTCTTCAGTGGCTTTTTTCCTTCTTTAGAATCCACTTTACAAACTGCTTCATCTGTTTTTCTGTTTTGCGGCACCAAACCCTTAATTTCTGGCCACCTGTCTTCTTCAATCCTTCTTGCTGCTCGCCACTGTGATGTGTTTCCATTTTTTCAAGGTCTTTTCAAAGCCCTTGGCAAAGCTAGATGAAAAGATGGGATGGCATTTCCATACAGTGTTCCTGCTCTGGATGTGAAACCTTTCATATCAACCATCCCAGAGTGGAATCCCTCAGAGTTTTTTCAATAGTCCAGTAACTTGGATTTATAATAACTTATAAGAAATTTTGTCCCTCACTGGATTTATCCCATTGCTTTAACTGTTCAAAAACGTTGAACTGCAAGAACACTACTCAGCAGACAAACAGACCCACATGTGGAACAGATGTGAAACCACCTGGGGCTTTACTGATTCACATCAACATAGCCAGTTCTACTCCTAGAACAGAACAAAAATACACACAGATGGAGATAGCATTCATTTCTCCTTGAGGGCCAAAGGGTACTGTCTCTCATTTACCCTCCTGAACATCTGTTCTTGTACCATAGAGGGCTGTGACTCCTAGATCACCTCCTGGGTGAGTGAAGTGGAGATCTGTCAATGGTTTTCAAAGGTACTGGAAGTCAACCTCCACCAAAAATACAAAATCGGAAAGAAAATTTGCCATGGTGATCAGAGGGATTGCAAACATCCTGTTCAGAGCTTGCTTTCTCAGTAAAGTGCTGAGATTTTAAAATCTATGAGCTTCAGGCAGGGAATAAGCACATTATTGCTGGAGGAGGGGTGAGATGTGCTCAAGCACTGGGTCAGAAAGAGTTTTTCGGGGTTTTCTGAAGGAGTGGTGCTCAGTGCCTCATGTCACCCGAGGCTGGGATGGCCTGGGGGAAGTGCAGGTTCTAGAGAAGGATCCAGGCTGCGATCCAAGGTCTCTGCCATGTCCAAGGGATGTGGCTGAGAAGAGCTGTTGATATCCTGGGATCAGAAAGGGTCAGTCTTGCTCTAGGCTGGGGGGATGCATGAAAGATTCACTGGAGAATAAATTCCCCACTTGTGTCACCTCCAACTAACCACATACCAACCAAACAACAACAAAGCTGCTGCCCCATATCACCAGGAGGAATTACCTTTTTTCCCTGCTGTAGATGCTGGCAGTGCCTGAAGTGGTGTCACATCCTTCACAGGAACGGGGAAGCCAATTTCTAGAGGTCCATCCCTGGAGATCTGTTCACTGTCACGCTGACAGCGAGCCTGGGGTGCAGAAAACAGCAAATTTTTGAGCCAAATCTCATGTTCTGAGCTTATGAATGCTGTGGCTTCTTGAGTGTCACTCACAAAAGCCAAGACCTAGAAGAGGTCTTTGCTCATGAGAAGAACATCTCAAAATGCCTAAATTATTTACCTGCTGAGTGCTCTCTATCATTGCCAGAGCTTCAGCCATCAGTTTCTGGTTAACTCCACAAAGATTTGCTACTTTTGTCTGGCACTTGTGGTGGACGTTCATGCCACACGCTGAAAGAAAGAACAGGAGGTGTCAGGACAACAAAGGCTGTAAAGGGCTGGGCAGGAACATGCACTGATGGTGGCCAGGGGCAGAATTTAGCCATTTAAAGAGTTTAAATATCTCTTGAGATGGCACTCAGGTAGTTTTTTGGTTCCCTATGGAGACTATTTTTCTATTTTCTTCTGGCCAGAGGTTGCATTTCCACATCCATGAGCCTTTGCAGGTACAGGCTACCAAAACTCTACAGTCCATTATCTCAGATAAACCATGACCATAGAACAGGATCCTCCCATTGGTGTAGGATTGGGAAGACAGTGAAGTGTCTTGGGTCTGATAGTGGAAACAAGACTTGCCAGCTCATACCAGGGGTGATTTGGGAAGATCAACAGTGTCACTGTGATGCTCTTTGTCTCTTTGGGAAGCTACTCATTGTCCTCCTGGATCAAATATCTCTCTGCACATGGACAATTGTCCTCCTTCTGGAGGAATGATCCTCCTTGAAGGACAGTCCTGTAGACCACTCCTTCACCCTTCTGGGTGCCACCTCCTACTGGTTTTGCAGAGAAGGGTGACAAATGAAATTTGGATTGTCAGACTGCAATCCTCCAAATACAACGACCCTGCCCACGCTCAGCTGGTGCCACCTCCACCAGGGACTCACCGTCACACTTCAGCCCCTGCCGTGCCAGGCCCCAGAGCAGGGTGCCACAGTGCTCACAGAAAGTGGGGCTCTTGTAGTTGTAGACCTTGAAGCGGTGGGGCATGTCGATCTTGAACCTCTCCTTGTGGAACTGCAAGACAAAAGCCAGGCTGACAATCAGTGGATTGTCATTGCCAATCAGTGGATCTCACCCCATCCCCACCTCAGCTCTGCATGAAAAACCAAATGTGTGCCACAGCTGCTGGTTTGTCTACTGCCCTCTTATCCTTGGGGATGACTGCCAAGCAGAAACTGTCTATCAGGCACACAAAACCAAATTTTGATACATAACGACTGCAGTTCAGTGGGAATTGGGTCATTTCATCCCTGGCCTTGACCAAAGAACTGCTTGTGCTTCATTTACATACCGAGGCTCCCCTAATGCTCTGTGGGAAAACATTGGTACTTTTAAATATTGTTCACCTCATCCTGCAATGGATGTCTCCATTTTTTGTCATGAATCACTCCTTGGAAGAGCCTGTTTTAATTCTTTTGGTACAAAAGGTGACGATAAAGTTGGGTACATCTACCCTGGAGATGACAGAAGAGGAGTGAGAGGAATCTCATCTCTAAGAAGAGAGCCAGGATGGGACTGAGAGCAAACAGAAGTTGTAGGACTAAAGGGAAAGGGAATAGTTCTATCACGGGTTTAAGTTCTGGTTTTACCTACCAAAAAGCGAAGTTTAGAATAAACTGATATGAGAAAAATAAAGCAAGTAACAGCTGAGATGTCAGATCTCCTACTGACTGTTTTAGATAACACAGAATGGGATGCGCAAGCAAAAATCTGAAAATTCGGTGTGATGTGTGGCCTAACACTGGATAGTGAAGAGTTTTCTCCACAAAATCTCAACCTCATGTCCATGACTTCTCTCTGAGTTATACTTTATGCATTAGAAAAACATCAGTTCTGATTCAGCAACTGCGCATTCTGCAGCTGCATTTGAGTAAATCTTGAGCAGGAGGTAAGGAAACCACAGGGAATGTGAAAAGCAAAGGGCACAGATCAGATCACAGAGGCCTTAGTCCAGTAGGACCTTCTGCTTCATCAGAAGTTGCTTTGCAGAGAGGTAGGAGAGATCTGAGTGACACTAAAGTTTTTTTAAAGGAATCATAAAAACAAAATTAATAATAACAATAACAACAATAATATTAAAACTAATACCCACCATTGTTTCTCTGCTATTGATTGCTGATCCTGTACACTTGGCTATTACTTTATCAATGCACTTCTTATGAATGGCAGCGTTACATTCTGCAACAGCAAAAGTGTCAGGGTGTTAATAAAGAAATTCTTTAAGAAAAGATGAAGTAAATAATGACAATAAGAAAATTTTAAAAAAGATTCTTACGTCTGCATTGATAGCCTTGTTTATTCAGACCCCTGAAATAAACAGAGAAGTGGTTAATTCTGAATTGTCTGAAAGTCTTGGCAGAAGAAAGGAGAGCAACATTTGTGAAGGAAGGAATAAAATTGCTTTGCTTTTTATCACTCTTTGTAGAGCTTATTTAATTTCATTATTTGATTCAGTCTAATGGTGGAGTGATTCTCTGTGGTTTTCACAGCCTTTTCAGCACACATTCACATTCTGAATTTCCCAATATCCAAACTTCAAACTGGACTGATGAGAATTCCCTGTGCATTTGGCCAAACCCAAACATATTTGTAAAAAATAAATTAAAAAATGAAGGGAATTTTCACAGTTGGAATTCCAACTGCAAACCACATCCTTGAAGTGATGCAATAACTCTACACAGGAGATGCCAAAGGTCTTACAGGAGGAGCACAGATATTCATCAGGGAATCACGGAATCTTTTCGGTTGGAAAAGACCTTTAAAATCATCAATTCCACCCATGAACCCAGATCTGCCAAGTCCAACACTAAGCCACATCCCCAAGTGCCACCCTGCCACCAGAACTGGTTCCTAGGGTTAAAAGCAGAAGAAGCACAGATCCATTTTCATTTACCATACGAACTCGTGACACACGGAGCAGAAGGTGGGCTGTGGAAAGAAGGTGGCTGTGAACTCGTGACACTTGACATTGTGGATTTTGGCCTGTTTGATGGCTCCCCTGCGCTGGTGCAAGGAGAAGAAGCCTTCAGTCTCACAGTCAGCCAGGTCCTTTGCATCTGGGGCAAAAGGAGAGATATTTAAGTGTACCCTGTCCTGATCAGGTACCTTGAAAAAATGCAGTTGCTCAAATACTGTGTGACTGAAGCTGATGATTCACTCATGGTAATGAATACTCAAAGAAATAGCGTTTTATGAAACCCACAAAAGTCTCGTTTGGATGGTTTTTATCTACCATTCCTACACTAAAGTGACTTTAGACTTGTGACTCTGAGCTCCCTTGACTATTCATAATGCTGCTTTTGAAATGGAGAACAAAAATTTCCCAAGGAGAGAGAATTTAAACATAAAACTCTAACTTTGTACGGCACTGAAGAAACATGCCCTAAAAAAAAGATGGAATTACATAAAAAGTAATAACTACTTATATACAGACACAAACACACGTGTATACATATACACATATATATATAGGTATTTAACTGAATTCTTTCTGTGTGCATATACATGTGTCAGTAAGCAGATATTTATGTTTCTAGGATATTCTTTTTCTTGTTATTTTTCCATGTCAGCACTTGCTTTGCTGTTTGCTGTGCCCTTGCTGCTATTCACAGTTCACCTTTAAACTCTTTGGAACAGCAAACAAACCAATTCTGACTTCACACGCACTTGTGCACTTATATATGTGCTTGTGCCTACAAATCTGATAGTCACAGAGGAAATCAATCTCTGTTTTGTTTCACTCCTGCATTGCACAGCAAGTCACACAGGTAATCTGTGGGAATTGGCCCTCTGTGAGATTTGATGCTGATCTTGGGATTTGTAATAGAAGCACAACTTGCATTTTCTATTCTTCGGCCTCCCTGACATCTTATAACACACAAGGAGACAACAGCAGCCCAGTCTTTATTAAAGGCAGGGATGGTTCAGAAAATATCAGCATGGCCATGGCTGCTTTCAGAGCTTCTCTGTTTCTGTAAGTGGAAGATCCTTTCAGATATCTGCACCTCACAGCTTCACCCTACACCTGAGGGTATGAGAATTTTGGCAGCGAAAATGGGAGAATAAGACCAAGCATTTGGATTCAACCCATTCTCTTCAACAAAGCAAGATGCAGCCCTTTCTGTGAGAAATCTCCCCTAATACCCACCCTGAGCCTACCCCGGCCCAGCCTGAGGCCGTTCCCTCTCCTCCTGTCGCTGTTCCCTGGGAGCACAGCCTGACCCCCCCGGCTGTCCCCTCCTGTCAGGAGCTGTGCAGAGCCACAAGGTCCCCCTGATCCCCTTTGCTCCAGGCTGAGCCCTTTCCCAGCTCCCTCAGCCTCTCCTGGGGCTCCAGACCCTTCCCCAGCTCCGTTCCCTTCCCTGGACATGCTCCAGCCCCTCCATGTATTTCTTTTAGTACATTAAGTAGAATAATTTCAGAGGGAGCTGGCTCCTTATGTATCCATTCTGTCTTGTTTAGCATAATGGGAAAATCTGCCATTTAGTGGTAAACCAGCCAAAAATCAGCCTTGCAAATCACAGAAGAACAGTCAGTCTTCGTCCCCACCGCACAATAAAAATTACTTTTCTGAAGGTTTTGTTTCAAACAGTTACATTTGTTGTTATGAATCAGTCAGTAACAACATAGGCACTGCTTTTAGTGAAGACACCATGTCTGCCCCACAGACCAGAATCACAGCAATAAATTAACAAACAGAATCACTTGCCACTTATTTCCAGGAAGTATCTTGCATTCATCAGCATTCGCCCTTGAGGTTTCAGTTCTAGCTGGTTGAGATAAGTGAAAAACAAGAAAAAAAGTCCATTAAACAGTCATTCAAAGAAGGAAAAATAATTTCAGATGACTTTCAAGCGATCTCCTTTTCCCAGTGGGAACTGATGAATAGCAATGAATGCTAATTTTCGGGTTGCTCATACCCATGTGAGGCAACAAGGCAGGGTAGGAGCAACTACAGAGAGAGGAGGGTGCATCACTTCATATCAAACACTCAGAGCAGCATGATAGGAGATATGAATGTGATTAAACCACAGAAGATGTAGGCAGGTTTTTAGACACCAGATTAGCACCAGCACTACCTATAGAGAAAACTTGTTCCCAATGGATCCTGCAAGGGGAAAGTGGGAGCACTTCAAAAAACACAGCCAGCTTCAGACAGGTGATGCTGAAATCTTTTAGGCACTCAGTTCTGCAAGTCTAACTTCTCTACAGTCAGTGTGAGGGATGCTATGAGCTTACTCAGGCATTTTTTTGGGGCCTTCCCACTGGACTTGGCAATTCTCACGGACCTGACTCATCATCCATAAGTGCCTTTGGAAATCTGAATCCACTGGACTATATATAATCTGTACATTTTTAAGACTCCTGTAAAGATTTTTCTTGCTTGGATTACCAGGGAACACAACCTTACATTTAGCATTCTTGTGAAGACTGTTCAAATTTACTCCACCGTAACTTCAGTGATTTTTAAGGAGCTGCTCTGACATAACTCTGAACTCAGGCAGCTGTGAATCAGTCACTTGGCATTAGATTAAATTTCTAAAGCTGTTTCCTCAGAGAACATAAAATAACTCATGTTCAGCCACTCAGACTGCCTTTTGTTCCCAGTGGGTTTCCTCAGCAAAGATTCCTACGTGGGCACAGCTCACCTGAAGCAGGATCCTCACAGGACACGTTCCAACATAGCAGCAGGTAAAATAAAAGTGCCAAGCTCTTTTTTTTCTGACAAATCTTTCCCTCAAGCCACACCCAAGTCGATTCAAAACATTATTCGTTGGGTGGCAGCCAGTCCCCACTGTCCTGCTGGTGACAGCCACGGACATAAGGCATCCCCCTACCCTCGAGCAGGAGAAGATAGAGATGCTCACCCATATCTCCGTCTTCCCATTGCTCTTTTTGCACCTCTCCGCCAGCACCTTGAGCTCCACCGTGGTCTCTGAGACCATTTCGGCGCTTTTGTCCTTGACCACGATGTGCATGACTCGGCCGTTGTTGATGTGGGCATCGAAAGTGCTGTTCCAGGGTGGGTACATGGTGGGCTTCTTCTGCACGTACACTTGGCCATTCTCTGTCAAGAGGGAGAATATAAATCCATGCAGTGAGGGTGGTCTGTGACTAAATACAGACATCTACCCTAAAAAATGTAATTTCCACCCTTGGCTCCATCAGTGCTGCTGAGGAGACCTCTAATGCAGACTCCAACACCATAAATATCCACTTCTAATCAGGTGAATCTCATCACAGATAAACAGCTTTGCCTATCCTCTGTCCCATGGCACTGCAAAATGAGACAGATTTGCTCCAATCCCCCCAAAATCTGGGTGCACTTCAGGATTAAGGTTCAGCAGGGGCACATGCCCGGCCCAGCAGCCAACTAAGGGATGTTAAAACATGAACTGTCTTGCAGACCTGCAACCATTCCACAGGGATGTAGAGTTTTCAACCAGGCAAACTTTCCGTCATGCTTTAATTCCTCTTCCTTCATGGCATCTTAAAATGGTGATGGATAAAAAAATCGGTATCTCTGAGGCTGGCAGAGGTTCTGTCTAATTGGGTCTCTCTGAAAAGAACCTCAGCCAGATTTATTTATTCTCACAGAGACAGCTTTACTTCATACAGCCCTGTAAAAGTCTTGGATGCTTACTCAAGGTAAATTCTATATCACAGTTACCCTCTGCAAATGTTCAACCCATCAAATGCTGAAGCTGGAGGGATAAGAGAAAAAAGCAGCAGACCTGTGACCCCTGTCTGCTAAAGACCCTGCTCCTATTTCCAATAATCCCAGCATTTCCCTCCTCTCACCCAGCTGGAAAAGAACATGCAGCTGATAGCCTGGAAGATGACATTTGCTGGAGAAAATTTTACCCTAGATGGGAGGAAAAACTCAGGTTTCTTCCCTCTGCTCAGCTTTGATTTACACAGGCAGAACTCCAGAATATCTAAGGCTTGTGCCACACCTTCAGGGTAGATTAAAACTGGCAAATAAGCTCCAATGTTATGGAAAGCAGGAGAGAAGGAGAACAAAGGGAATAGTGATTCCTGATTGTGTGATATTAATCTCAGGAAATGAGAGAATGTTTACTGGGGAAAGAACAAATATGAGGGCTCTGAGATTATAACAAAAATCTCCCTTGACCACCCTGTACGTGGAGAAAGGGCTGCCAGAGCTTCTACATAAACAAAAAAAACCAAAATAGACTGATTTGGGTTGAGGTCCTGAGGACAGAATCCTGCAGGCAGCACTGACTTAATGAAATTCCAGCCCATGACCCAACCCCTAGCTCTCACAAAGCAGTTTTCCACCAAATAAACTCACTTTAAACTCTGACCATCAGCACTGGTCTGCATCAAACTGAGCAGAGATCATGGAATCATTAAAGTTGGAAAAGACCTCCGAGATCACCAAGTCCAACCTTCACCCAAAAACCACCTTGCCCACTAAACCATATCACCAAGAGCCACATCCACTCATTTTTTGGAACATTTTCAGGGATGGTGCCTCCACTCTTTCCCTGGGGAGAAATTATCTGATCCCCACATCGTTCCTGCAGCGTAAAACAACTTCTCAACCTCTTGCCTGATGTGATGAGCAGTTGTGCAGCTGAATTTTAGCCCCAAATCCAATTTCCCCAAAGCTCAGAGCACCTCAGTCTAAGGTGAATCCATCTCTGTCATGGGGTTGACTTTTCACATACACAGATTGAGGCAATTCTACACTGAGCTTATTGTCTGCAGACTTATTTCATTCACATCAAGCTTGCAAATATATATTCAACACACTCTTTCAACAAAAAGCACAAAAAATCAGACATAAAAATGAGACATAAACTTCCCAGCACCCCAGAAAACAGAAATCTCAGTAAAGGACCATTATTTCTTTGCTGAACCAGTGAAAAAACCACAGATGTGAAACACAGCACTTGCAAAACAAGTGCTTTCGTTTGCGTTGCACTCCAGAACGCCAGGCTTAAATAAACAAACCCTGGAATGTGAATGGACTGCCCGATGGATGGGATCAGACAGTCACCCCTGGTGCGTCCCCGCTGACGGCTGTGGAATTCTGCCAGGGATTAATCTAACCCCGGGGTCCTGAAAAATGAAATAGCAACTGTCTTTCCCGGGGAGCAGCTTCCACTGTAGCTGGGAGAGCTTTTCCTGGAGGATTTGCTGAGTTCAAACAGGGAGCAGGATCTTTCGTGAAGCAAATGTCACCAAGGCAGGTGGCAAAATGGCACCCGGCCAGGGGGCTTGTGAAGGCAGAAGCCACTTTTAAAGGGCAGAGTCTTTTTATATCTCAGAGGTATATATAATTTCTGAAATATATTCTCGTCAATTATAAGTTGCTGTAACACTTCCAACTGTATGGAGGTGTGGTTTGTTTTTTGTTCAGTTGGGTTTTTTTTTAAGATTGTATTTTAATATTCCAGAGTCCCTTTTACAAAATAAGCAAGTGGAAAAACCTAAAAGGCTGCCCAAGATCTGTCCAGAACTTCTGAAATTCTTCAGGATGATCTTGCTGTGACACCCTCTGTCCCAATGATCTTTTCATTATGGCTGGTTGACAAAGGACAGCTTTTGGCATGAATCCAAAGTCAAACTGCCTGTTTTTGGAAACCAAACACATTTATCATCTCTTCTGTTTGCAAAAACCCACCCAACTAACCAACCAAAACCAAAAACCCCTCACGCTGCTAATACTAAACATAGAAACACAGAATGGTTTAGGTTGGAAGGGACCTTAAAAACCATCCAGTTCCATCCCTCTGCCATGGGCAGGGACACCTTCCACCAGACCGGGTTGTTCCAAGCCCTGTCCAACCTGGCCTTGAACACTTAGACCTAAGCCCTGCCCTGCCCAGCAATCATGTTTGCCCCGAGAAACATCTTAATGGCCAAATGTCACTCCTACTCCTTGGTCATGCCAAAATTTTAGCCAAAATTCCCATATCAGGGAACCAGTATATACATAAATATAATGTATATGTGTACGTAATGGGATTAATATATATATTTTAATGCCATTACAATTGAGTAGCAAGTGCTTTGTCAAACCAGGGAGCCAGAGAGCAAACTATGACCAAAAAATAATAATCATGAGGCAGGGATAAGACAGAGTTTAGTGGTGGAACTGGCAGTGTTGGATCAACAGCTGGACTTGATGGTCTTGGAGGACTTTCCCAACCTTAATGATTCCATGATTCTACCTCAAATATATTCAGCTAATGTTTGTCTGGAGACCTTCTGCCTTCCTGAAGCCTGTTAGAGCATGACAGCTCCTTGGAACGGTCATGTCGAGAGCATTCCTGGCATTCAGAGTCAGGCTCATCTCCCCGAGCGTCAGACAAGTACTCAGAGTGGTCTGTCTGGGCAGGGGAGAGCACGGGGCTTTTCCAGGCTGTGATTCACCACTCTCATCAGGGATGTGTTCCTCAGGCTGGGATTGCTCAAACATCAATATCCTGAATTACAGGGCAGATATATCCCATGGTGGCCTCACTTTTTTTAGTCACTTTAAGGTAAAGTTGGCCATCCACACATTTAAACACCGTCCAACAGCAGCAGATTAACACCTCCCAAGGATGTTTCAGCCCACCTTAAGAGGGGAGTCTGAGGTGAACCAGCCCCAGGAGGTTTACTGATGTGAGGAGTCCCTCTGGCTGTCCCACCATGCTCTTAGCAATCACTGGATGAAATTTCATCCCAACAAACAGAAACCTTCTAATAGCAGAAAGTCACTTTTCCTATACTCAGCCTTCACTAATGGAGGAAAGTTCCGTCAAGCACAATTTTTTATTTCTTGTGGATACTGGACTTATTATAATAATAATTAAAATAATTATAATTATTATAATAATTATTAAAATAACCATAATTGTTACAATAATAATAATTACTATTATTTATTCTGAGAGGCACAAAAATTATATCCCTTAGTTAGTACTTTTGTGTTTGTTGGATACCAGAAAACACTTTCAGCTCTGTGTCAGACAAATAAATATAGGTCCGTTCTGACCAAATTGATTTTACTCACTTTTGAACTGACACAGATTTCAATTTGAGTTATGGCTTTCAAAAGCTTCATTAAAGCAAACAGCCAAGCTCTGCACAGAGCTAAAATAGAACGTATTTTCTGATAAAAGTAAAATCTTAGGGATATCTTGTCATGCAGTATTTTCTTTCCTTTTGAATTTACTATTCACCACATCTTCCATTATTATTTAAAGTATCATTTAAGGCAAGACAAAGTTCAATGTGATAAATGCTTACTCTTAAACAAAAAATGAACCCCAGTGAAATACTGAACTATTTTAAAATTCTAATTTTTTTAAACTACTTTAATATCCTCTGGGGATTAGAGTCATGGAGATTCTCAATGAATAGGGATTTCTGAGTGGATTTTATTTTTTAAACATTCACAGCAATCAAATTAGAAATTTATCAAATAATTTAAGCTAAATAGCAGCCAATATGAGTAATTCCCTAACATTCAAGGTCTTGCTCTTAATGACTCTTCAAAAGCACAACTGGAGAACTTTTAATTCTTTTACTGGAATTATTTTCATGCATAAGACATATAAGAAATGTTTTCCCAAGTAGGGCTCATCAGCGTTGTTCAATCAGGAAAAATGTGCAACAATCCTGTATCCAGACACAGCAAACAGCTTCTCAGGAGGTTTCATTTCCAAACCTTTCACACAGCACAGCAATTACACAGAGAAATTAACTCTCTCTGCAAAGACTGGACTGTTTTAATGCCTTTTTTAAATTATGGAAATGGCTGGGTCTATCAGTTCCCAAAAAAAAAAAAGTGATTAACAAAGACGGTCTTGCCAGAATATTTTAGGACACTCAGATTTCACCTGTCTGGAGTCCCACTGACAAACCAACAGCTGCTCATGGCAGGGTGAAACCAAATACAGCTCAGCTCATCTGCTCTGTCACATGCTGGGACTTGTAATGCAGCTGATAATTACCTCAAACTGAAGACACTGATTTGTTGGGCCTCATCTCAAAATCAGATTGCCTTGCATACCACACCAAACCCAGACTTGCACCGCGCTGGGACACAAAAAGGACTTCACAAACCCTTATAAAGCGGGGTTGGAACTGGATGATCTTGGAGGTCTTTTCCAAGCCAACCTATTTTATGGTTCATTCTATGATTTACCAGCGTGTTTCCTACACGCAGGAAATGCCACAGCAAGGCACAGAAATTACTTATAAAAGCCCCCATCCGCATTTAACCCCTCCCCACTTACCTGACTCCACGGCTTCTTTAACCATCACGGCACAGTAGGGGTTAATCACCTCCCCCTGGGACGGCAGGTAAGGGCCACTGTCATAGTTGGACAAACCAATACGCAGGAAGGGAGACATGACAAGTCCTGTGCCAAACAAAAGACAGGCGACACTCGGCAGAGAGTCTAAAAATTGCCCTGGTTTTGACCAGCCCCTTATCTCCGTCGGACAGCGCGACGCGGCCGCTAGTTATCCATCCAGCTCTGACTTCCTTCCACGGACTGACCCAGCGCTGCTGGATGTGCCCGAGGTAGTGCAACTCAGCTGTGGGCTTAACCACGCAGCTGAACTCATCACAGGGCTGGAAAAACCCACGAGAGCGGCTCTGGGCACTGATGACTTCACGCCGACCGTCGGGAATGAGGATGACAACGCACGGGAGTCAAATCAGAGCTTTCTTGGCTTGGGATAAACCTCTGCTGTACTTTGTGTTGAGTCACGTCACAAAGCTGAGTTCTATGGGAATAGAGAAGGGTTTGGGAATACTCCTGGAAGCCTGCAAGCTGAACATGAAACTGTGAAATAACTGTGTACTATTTATACACAGCATGGAGAGGATCTCGGGCATTCCTGGGTGCTGAACCATATTCACAAGTGAAGCTATAAAGAGAAAATTCAGCTCATATGAACCACACTGTATAGACAGTGAAACTAAAACCCCCACCAAAGAAACACGACCTCGGGATTATTTTAAGCAGCTGAAAACAGAAACAAATAAAATAAAGATGCCAGGAAACACTACAAAATTTTGGGCTGAAACACTACAAAACCTTTGGGCTGAAACACTGTAAAACCTTTGGGCTGAAACACTACAAAACCTTTGGGCTGAAACACTACAAAACTTTCTCAGCAAGCTCTTTCAAAGCTTTCAGAAAGAAGATTTAGTGAAACCAGAAATTATTAACTGCTCTAGCTAATCATTGTCCCATCTGGGCCCAAAACAGATTTACCACCCAACTTTTGTCTCATCATCTGAGCTTGTCATTCCTGGGTTCTCTTCCAGCCAATGGGAAGTAAGAGGCACTTTGAACTCAGCTGCAGACGTCTGTCTTGGACCACCAGAGTCAAAAGACATCAGTGCTACCATCAGCTGTTAAATATATCAACAATGACACGTTGTTCGGGCACTACAGCAAAAGGTTGAATGACTTGTGGTGTGGGATGCAGCCAAGCCTCTTCTCCATTTTACACATAAAAAATGCTCTATCTCAAGGACAGCTTCCGTAGCCTCACACAGAAGAAGTTCTGGATTCTTTGGTGGGAATAGCATCTTCTTACCTGTAAATGGTATCTTCCTGACAGATAAGATCAGTCTCTGAGAGTGGCTTCTCTTTTCATCACAGTTTTGGACAACATGGGAAGGATTTTCTCAGCTGAAGGAATGAGGATAACTGCTCCTCTGGCTGGGCTGGCTTTAAAACCTGCCTCTCTTTCAAGGAGACAGGAGCCAAGACCATCAAGGAGAGAGGAAAACTCGAGGAACCAAGATGTAGCCCTTTGCTTGAGTGTCTTCTCTCTTCCCCGGCAGTGTGGAGCGTTGAGTTTCCATCAGCCCCTTGTACAAAAGTCTGGGGCAGCTACAAAACCCAGAGCAACTTCCTGTCAGCACATGGCCAGGTCATGGCAGGTTGTTGTTCCTCTTGGATCTGGTGAGATCTTCTCCTTCTTCCTGTTTTATAAAACAAACAGCTGCAGTTAGTGCAGGGACTGGAGCAGCAACTCTTCTGGCCGAGCATTCACAAACACTGAGCACTCACATTCCAGCATTTTCCAACGCAGACGGCTCACAAAGCCAACTGTCCGTGTTCTCTGACAGAGATTTTGCCTTCCCAGGTGGTTTCCCTAAATTTTCTACTCTACGTAAGTTCAATTTATACAATAAACAATATCTGAAGACTCTCATTCCCATTTGAGGTCCCAGGTACATTAGCCAACAATTGGGCTGAGTTTTCAGGAAAACAGCAAAAAGTCCCAAACCTGCTTGGATACTGCACTTAAAAGAGAAGAAAACCATCGGTTTTCCAGGGAAGACAGGATGGACAGAGAAAGAGAAAAATATCCTGTGACTCATGTCTACTGTGTATCCCTAGGAATGCACAGGTCATGGACCTCTGCATGTGGCATTGCCCTCAACAAATGAGGAAAACATCAGCACTTCCCAGAAACATCAGCGAATTCCCAGGAGCTGGTGGGGAAGGCAAAGCACCAGCTGGGGCTGGATATATAGGAGATTAGGACAATCCTGTTCTCCTCTGCATGAGGGCAGCATCTCTGAAGGATATTTCACATTAATCAAGTGCCTGATGAAGCTGCTTTGGAGAGCCACTTGCATTTTGATAGATCCTCAAGCACAGGTAGACCTGTGGCACTGCAAAATACAGTGAGTGATTTATGAGTGCTCCATGGGTAGAAAAGGCTAAAATGTCTCCCTCAACTGTCAGAAGCAGAGAAATCTGATCCAATTGAAAGAGAAAAAATCTCTTCTGTGGAAAGAAACATATATATATATTTTTCCTCTCTGTGTATAATGAACAAATAATAAGTAATTTATTAATAAATTTATCGACATTTATGAATAAATAATAATAATTTATTATTATTTAGACATTTCCTTTGTTTTAAAAAATAAGAAGATAAAAGATAAAAGATAAAAGGAAAAACACATCAAAGAGTCCCTCGCAGCAGAAGAGAAATCCAGGGAGTTGTATGTTCTGCAGTATCAGTGTGGAAAGCTAAACATGGCCAAAGACTAAAGCCAACAGCCAAAACATCTTCATTGTGCCTCTGTGTGTGAACTGAAATGTCCTCTCTGCCTCTACCATTCTCCACCAATTCTGGCCACTGCTGGGCTAGAGAAGATTATGATCCTCTTTCAAATCCCCAATTCCTACACCTCTGGCTTTAGGAACCTGTTGTTCCACAGGCAGGAGCAGGAGGAATTGCAGGGGGTTAAGCATTCCCTGACGAGGACTTTCAAAGTTCACCTTTAAAAGCTCAGAGTGCCAGTCAGAATTATTAGTCAATGTGCTGAACATCTAAGGAGTGTTGCTAAAAGAACCCAAAGCATTTTTGATCCTCAGCAATAAAATGTGGTCACACTATTGGCTCAGGTACTAAAGAAATAAAATTAAGGCTAAAAGTCTGAGTTGGAATTCACATTTCAATTAAATCAATGTATTCACAACACAGTTAGAACTGTGAAAGCATCTTGTCCTGCTACGTACTAAATATTCTAAATATTATACTAAATACTCATATCATTGCTCCAGAAATCACTGCTTAGGTGTGCCACAGACACCTGTTCAGGTCTGTGGATTGGCTCCCTGAACAGTGACACTTAAAACTTTCCTTAATCTTAAATGCTGGATGGTTCTTCCCACCCCTCCAGTGCAATATTTCATTTTGGTTCTGCGCAATCAAGCACTTCCTGATCAGGTATCCCAGAGATGTTGTGGAATCTTCATTTCTGAAGCATTCAAAAGTCATCTGGGTGTGATCCAGGGAAAATGGCTCCTGGTGTCCCTGCTCAGACAGGAGAGGGGGACAAGAAGAGGTCACTTCAAAGCTCAAACAGCCTATGGCTCTCTGAAGACACAATGGGATGGGTCTCACCAAGACCCAGATGTCTACAACATCTGCATCCCCATGTCAGGCAGTCAGCTGGGCTCGTGAGGGAGGAGCAGAGAGGAACTGGAACCCTCAGACCCTGAGCTGGAACCACCAGTGTGAGATTTCCCTCCTTCGAGAGCAAATGGGAACACCTGGGAATGATCTGTTCACATGAAGCACCTTCACTGTAAGATCTGGCTTTGATCAGATTCCTCAAGCCATTAAAATGTCAAAAGATCCCTTCAATGAAACAAATCTGACAGACTTGTGCTGAGATTTCACATAAACCAGTTCATTGCAGGAGATGCTCTGCACCCTCCAGCAAACAGGTGAGGATTTTCCACCAGCTCCAAAGCACTTGGGTTTGGCACGCTGGGAGTGAGCACTGATGAACCAACAGCTGCCCTAAAAAGCCTTGCAAGGGCTGGCTCAAGCTTGCTAAAACCAGAGTTTGCTGCTGTACCAGCCTCGTGTGAGCACTCTGCCCTGGGGTGGATTTCTTTACCCTTCCCAATAAATCAGACACATAACTGGTTTCCTGCTTCTCTCCCACTGTCTTTCCTGCAACCACCTTGGCTTTGGCCCAAACATCTGTTTTCCAGGTCAGATTTCCAGCGTTTGCCACTACAGGACTGCTACTTGGCTGGCATCCACAGCCATAAACAATTAAGGAACAACACAACTCAGCTCCAGCACGGCTCGCTGTAATAGCAGCAGTTTAATTTAACACCAGAAACAGCTGCAGTGGATATGGAGAGTGTCTGCTTAATTTCCCAGTGGAAAGGATACTGTGAGGTATCTGAAAACGAAGGATGAAATGCAGATTTCTGTGAGAGGCCACCTGCAACCTCTCCTCCAGTGAAACATTCAGCACGGTGTAATTTGGGTTCAGCAACGCTGCACCCCACTTTGCTGGCACAGGAGAGATTTTCCCACTCTGGAGAACAATGCAACATATGGAAATCATTCCCAGATGTTATTAGGAAGTAATAAACTCCTTAATATGCTTAATTAATTGTGGTTAAGTAGAGAGGAAGAAACGAGCTCTTGGTCCCAGCCAGCGGAAGATCTGGATGGAGGACAGCTGCCTGTGGTGGGATTTGTGCTTTTGCCGTTCACCGACTGAAAATGGATGCAAGTATGACACAGTAAAGATGGTAATTAACTGAATAAGGGCCAGCTGAAAAGGGAAATATTTCTGGATTTGAGATGCTGCTTTCCTAATGTCATCAAACTCTCATTTTCTTGAGGTCAGAGGGAACATTTCCATCTCCCAGTCCAAACTGTGCTTGCAAAATGAGTTCATAATCTCCAGATCAGCATCACCAAGAGGGAAAGGATCCAGGAGTTATATCTGAAGGGAATGAACTTTCTTTCACCCTCTTTCCAAGGCATCTCCCAGCAAAAAAGGCAGGTCCTGACCCTGCAGAGATCTGTTTGTAAGGCTGGTGGAGGTGCACATGAGCAAAACACACCCTAAGGCCTTCCTGCAGATTTCAAGAGCAACACTGAACACCAGCAGCGATGGCTGAAGTCCCTGGCTCTGTGCCCTGTCTCCTCATGTCCCACAGACCAAAGAGTAGGGAATGGCGATCTAATAACTCCCCAGAGCCACTCATTTTGGGTGCCCATATCAATTGTTGCTTCAAAGAGATCAAACCAGCCTGTCCATGAAGGAGGACGTTCAGAACCCCTCTGGGTGCCACCCAACATTTCTTAGACCTTCCTTTCACAAGGATGTGGGTCAGAGGAGGAGGGGAATCTGCAGAGCCATTTAATTTTCCCTCTCTTCATAATCAGCCACCCCATCTTCACCATCTCCCAAAGGCAGTGGAGGGACAGGGGAAGGCAGCACAGGACGAGCAGTCTCTGATGTGACTGGGACAATACCAGACCCCACACAATAAAAGAGTCGTCCAGAACTTCATGGAACCACTTGATTTCAAAACAGAGGTGATGCTTCCCACACAAACCCCTTCCCATCACTTACAGACACAGAGGGCCAGGGCAGTGCATTACTTTGCCCTCTGGAAATGAGGCTTTTCTAGGACCAGGGATGGACATTTCTCTTAAAAACCCTCTGGGCTGTTGTGTGATGCTGTGTTTGGAGCAAGCTGTGTGTATTGGCGACAGGACCTGTCTCCTATACACAGCCTACAAACACTGTGTGGACTCTGCTGAGCTCAGGAGTTTATTTCTGTTGCATTTGTGGTGCACAAGGCAAGACCAGAGCCTCAGGTCTATTTTTGGGCTGTCAACATGATTAAGCCGCGGTGGAGTTAACACAGGTGAACAGATTTACAGATTTACAGCTGTGGAAAATCAGATTTACAGCTGTGGAAGGGTTGGTGGAATTGCAGGAAAGAGCTGCTGGGAATGCCAGTGGCCATTGATAATGGATTCTAGGGTGGAATCCTCAGCCTTTCCAGCAGATACATGTACAGACAGGTCTTAAAAACAGGGAATTTGTTCTTTGCTATCTCCTTAGGTCTCCTCATAACAGTTGCTTCAACCTGACCTAAACACAGGCTGTGCCCAAGGATATGGCTCAGCTTTTCTCCCCACGTCTCACTGCAGCCTCCCAATCTCTTCCAGCACAGCCTGATGTCTCTTTAGAGCAGATTTCTCTAAAAGCAACCTCTCTTTTCCCTGCTTGACCACCGAGTTTGCAGCTGCAT
Organism: Acanthornis magna; assembly: GCA_036785705.1. NCBI lineage: Eukaryota > Metazoa > Chordata > Aves > Passeriformes > Acanthizidae > Acanthornis > Acanthornis magna. The sequence goes on from JAWUZG010000001.1 coordinate 1,012,894, forward strand.
CCATTCCCTGGTCTGAGCGACCCAGCAGGGATGTGGGGACCTGTCCTGAGCAGCAATGATGAGGCTGTGTGGGGATGGAGTGCAGCAACTGCACTTTGGAGAGGATAAAGAGGCTGGGAAATCATAGCCAGGCTGCTTGGGAAGAGATTAAGGCTGGATTCACATGAATGTACAGAGACAACTGCACTGCCCGTGTGGGTTTCCGCCCCAGCTCCCAGAATAGCCAGCACAGAGGTATGAACATTTCTAGGGGTGCATCACCCCCTGTTAAAGAGGATATTTTAAATAAATCCAAACCCATCCCGGAACTGCAGTTTTGCACTGTGATTACACAAAGATGGCCAAGGTCTGTCCTACCTCTGATGTTATCAGATATTCAGTGAAAAGGACCTAGATTTTAGGGTTTGATCCAGGAGCAGATGCATTCATTTCTAACAGTGATGACAGCTGGGAAAGACAGTGAGGACCCCACACCAAAACCATCGACTCCGAAATTTGCTTGGAAATGGAAATGGGAAAAGGGTCCACTGCACAGGAACACCCCTCAGCACTTTTTAATTCACACATCAAGGAGGAGAAAAATTCTTACACCAAAAGAAGAATCTCTCTCAGATATGCCTTTTGTTTTTCAGTAGACAGTGTGAATTTATCTACCCTGGCAAGGCTTTTAAAGCTGAAACCCTTGTTATCTGTGCAAACTGGAAAGAGAAGCAGATCAGACCCACCAAATCTCTATTTGGATTAAACCCCTCCAGGTCCTGTCCCTGAAGCCAGGTCAAACCCCTTTTTTTCCTCACATTTAATGAATTTTTGTCATGTGTGGTTCTGAAACAAAGCAATCTTTCTCACTTGTACTGTTGGAAAATGCCCAACTATCCAGTTTACTCACGTTTATAAAACTTTTTCCTTTTTCTGTACATTTTTTTGTGTACAGATTATTAAAAGCAACTTGTCAATTTTGCTTCCTTATTTTCCTGGAAAGCTTCTGGTTAATTTATTTTCCTGTGTCACTTCATTTCTGTAACACCTGGGGCACACAAGCTCAAAAGAAATGCTTTCAAAGTAATTATCCCCTGTGTACTTATTTATAAATTTATAAATTTTAATTCTGTCTTATATTTTCAGTTTTTAATTGTCTCCTAACAAACACAGACCAAATTAGAAGTGGCAGAGCCCTGTTCATCAAACACTGCACACAAAATTCTTTCAAGAGCTTTTCAATGTAATGTGGGAAATAAAAGTATCTTGAACTGAAGTGTAGCTGCAATATGTCCTTTAGCCTCTTGCTCATTAGCACAGCAATTTCTGTATTTCTGCATGATTTTGGCACTGGTTCACAGATTTCTTGCTATGGCCTTTTGGGTGTTTTTTGGTGCTTTTTTAATGACACAGGTGGAGCGTTCCTTAAATACTTCACCATCTTGTACCAGGATGTTTTTTAATGCATTAACTTCCTGCCAGTGCCAGCATCTGCACCTATTTTTTACTTTCTCTCTCTTAAAAACAAAGAAAAAATCCCAAGGAGGGGTACAGACTTACAAAGAAATTTCTTCTGCAGGCACATTTTCATGCTATGATGAACCTCGTTCAGCAATTGAGGTATTTAATGTCTTTGCTTAATCCAGAAATCTGCTCAGGGTATTTGGACCCTGGATTACAGAAATGTTGGGCTGGAAAAGAGCATTTCACTCACCCTTCTGGCACCCAGCAGACTGTGTCTACATCATCCTTGATGTGTCTGTCTGGCCATCTGTCAGCAATGAAGCTTCTCGTGTGCTTGGAGTTACCACACACTCCTCAAAAAAGTGGCAAATTTGTCACAGGGGCCTCAGATCATAACTGGAGTCCACACTGGACATGCACACCTTATTTCTGGGTGAAAAAAAGGATTTTGGAAATGAAGGACAAGCTGGATGGGGCTTGGAGTAACCTCGGTCTAGTGGAAAGTGTCCCTGCCCATGGCAGGTGTTGGAATGAGATGATCTTTACGGACCCTTCCAACCCAAACCATTCTGTGATTCTATGTATTTTAGGAAACTCATTTTGATTTAGGATTGTCCCGTGTTTCTCCAGAGCATGCGCTATTATTTAAGGACAATTAGTGTTTTCTCCTCATTCCTCTGCAGCACTGGACATTTCCTACCAGGAAAGAGGAACTGCAAAAAGATTCCTGACTGCCAGATAATTCATTTTAGGCACCCCAACAGCACGAGGCCAGCTCTGGTCCACAGCCCTCAGCTGCCTCCTCCTTGCCTGAAACCCTCCCAGGAAGTCTGCAGGAATCTCTGCCCCTGTGAGCACTGGCCCAGTTCACATTTCATAATGAATAACACCAGGGATATCTCAGGTAATTCAGCCTTTTCCACACCCTTGCAGCTTCACAGTAATGCTGCTAAATAAAATAACATAAATATATATTAAAACCAGAAATATTTCTTTTGCACAGCAGAAGCTGTAGATCTACAGCTCCTGCCTTCATTCTCTGCTCCACCAATTTTTGCTGCCGTGGCTTCACCACAATCACCCCCAGTTGTTGTTGTTTTTGTTTCTGTCAATCCCAGGTGCCACATCTCTTGTCAGCACCATCCCAACTCCAACTTCTATGTCTTTCCCATTCCCAATGAATCTGGACTCCAGCCACCTCCTATAATAAACTCTGATATACCATTCCCTCTTCTTCAGTCATACTCAATTTAAAACTACACTTATATTTAAATAAAGACGCTCCGGCTCCAGTTAGGCTGGAATTCCTCTTCCCATTTATAGTCTGTTGTCCTGTTCTCAGTGTCAGAGCTTCAGATCAGTTCCTGGGAGACTTTCCACCTCTTCATGTCTTCCCACTCCACTCACCATTTAACTCACATCAAGTGCATTTTTTTATCCACCAGTTTCTTTCTGTGCTTTTGCACAGAGAAAATTAATTTTAGCCCTAAGTGCTGAGGTTTTTTGGGATGGAGGGTTTTTTTTGTTGTTTTCTGGTTTGGTCTGGGTTTTTTTCATATCACTATTTGGCTGTTTAAGCAAAACCTTCATGAGTTCATCTTCACAGTGTGAAAATGTAAATCATGAACAAGCAGAGGATATCTGCTTCACCTCAGCATCACTGTCCCAGCTCAGCTGAGCAGTGCAGAGCCCAGGGAATGTGCTGTCCCTCCTCCTGCACACACCACGGGCCAGAGAAAAGCTCAGCCACACACTCAGATGTCCAGGTACACTCACAAAATCCCAGACTGGGACACTCTGAAGGACCTTTCCCTCTCCTCTTCACCCAAACCAATCAATTCCCAACACCCAGCTTTAGAAATTCACTCTCCTACCTACTCTATATACATTTGCATGTGGACTGTTCACCCCAGGCCCTCTTCACAAACAGCAGAAAGAAAGAGACCTGCTGGGTTTTCAATTTCCATTATCTCCATGTCGCTGACTAAAATGGGTCAAATGCCTGGTGACCTCAAATGGCTCTTTCTGCCCAGGGCTGAGGGAGGCTGGCAGCTGGTTCAGGTGGAGGAGTCTGTCTGACATCCCAGCTTCTGTGATAAGAGGGGATGGCTCCCACAGGGGGGTCTCACCTGCCAGAAGCTGAGCAAATGCAGAGATCAGCTTATGGGTGGTTTTTCTGCGTTGAAACCCACAGGAGCTAACACATGTGGGTTTGCAGCTTTGCCTAAGTACGACAGACTGAATCAAAACGCACTGAAACCTTTATTTGCTTTCTGTGGGGTTTGAATCTGCTCTATAAATAAGGCAGAAGGACAGTGCTAACCACTAGGAACTGGGAAAACTGACAGAAGCTGTATAATTGAATTTTCTAATGATGAGATTTGGTAAAAGCACCGTCCTTTCCAATTGCACCACAAAACACATTGCAGAGAATCACCTTCCTTTGACGGAGGAGGGGAACAGGGCGAAAAAGAACTGTTTTCAGGAGCTCTTTATTTACTTAAACAACGTTTTAATCATTTTAATAACGATGTCTGTGGTTGTCCTGACACACTCCCCTGGCCTGAGCTGAAAACGGAAGCTGGAGGATGCCCCTCTTTACTATTTCACCCGTGTTGTAAATCAAAACATAAATAGCAAGAGTTACTGTAAGGGTGGGAGGGGAAAACCTGGGTAAATTCAGCCCTCAACACGTGCACGGTCCTTCAAGACAAGCAACAGTGACTCCCACAGCTGCACTTGTCTTTGTTCTCCGTGGAGAAGTAGGGCACGACCTTGTCCAAATCCCATTCACAAGTCAGAACAGATCTCCGTAAGCCTCAGCTGTTCTTTCTGTTCTTTCTGTTCTTGACATATCAGCCCCAAAATGACTCCCCTCTCACTCAGATTCTCCTCCCACCTCAGCCATTCCTGACTTTTGCTACTGATTTAGGTGAGAAAGAGGAGCACATAGAAGCACCACAGCAAAGTGAAACGACCACATCAAAAAACTCCTCAGAAGAAAACGCTTGGATCCAAGTGAAAAATTAATCACGTGCGAGTTTAGTTTGGAAACAAAAGTTAAGCTTCTGCTCCCAAAGCACTTGCAGAAGTCTGGAGTCAGGTTCCTGGGGATTTACCTCACCAGGTGATCCCAAATCTTGGGAATGTGACAGCCATCCTGCTGCTGGCTGTGGTGTCCCTGAGTATCCCTGGGGATCGTTATCTGCTCTTTAAAAAACTACAGGATCATGAAAAGACCAAGCTGAATCAGGACTTCACTTGCACCAAGGCAAAGCTGCAACACACCAGCATGGCTCAGGAAAGTCACTCCAGCTTTATGTGAGTGTGTTTGATCTCCTTCCCCATCCCTGCAAGTGTTCAAGGCCAGGATCTGAGCAACCTGATCGAGTGCAAGGTGTCCCTGCCATGGCAGGGGGGTTGGAATGAGATGATCTTTAAAGTGCTTTCCAACCCAAACCATTCAATGATTCAATGATTCTATGGCAATCCTGCTGCCACTAGCAGGATTCTCTCTCTCTTTTACTTTTTGATTTTGGTTTTTGTTTCTTTCGTTTTGTTTCATTTGGGTTTTTTGTTAAAAAAACCAAGGCCACGTATCTGGGCAGTTTATATAGATTGCAGGTTAAATCTGGCCTCTCAAACAGAGGTATTTAGCCCAAATGAGGCAACTGCTGTTGTGTGTTTGATCCCAAGGAAAGAACTGGGTACAAAGTGGTGAGTTATTGCACCGATGGGGACCGACAGGGATAAAATATTCCCCTACTAAACCCAAGAAAAACCTTGCTGTCAGTTGCTCCTTGGAAGCCCCAGGAAATAACTGAATGGAAATGCATTGGTCATCTTTAACTAAATTCCTACAAGACACAACAGCACCGTTCACAGTCAAAAACACCTTTGCCATGGACCAAAATATTTCCATGAAAGAACTTAAAAACCCTGAACATATTCTGTGTTTTGGAAAGGAAAACACAGAAAGCACACCTTTCTCTTGTCCTCCGAAGCCATCTGAGTCTGTAACACTGATGTTTCCAGCTTAGATCCTGCTGTTTTAACACCTTACCTGGGAGCAGGTCACTGCACCCAGGAAGAGCTGGAATCTTGCTACACACAAGGCAGCAACACCTCTTCCTTCTTTCCATCCCCTTCCTTTACCTTTTCTATTTCCAGATGTACCACGGCTTTGCTGTGCTTGCTTTCACTCATATACACTGTATATAAGAATGTATATGTATATAGAATTAAATTATTTTTATGGATTCATGTGCTTTCTCATCCCCAGCTCCTGTCATGGCAGTTGGAATTATGGAGACAGCCCTCCCACCACCATGTTGGCTGATAATTATCATGTGATAAGTACAGAGGGTTTTTAATGTCATTTTTGGATTCCTTTACATATCATGGAAGATGTTCCGACTTCTCCCCTAGATATCACATCAAGTACTTTCCTTTAACTGCCCATGGCTGGCAACACTGGATAGAAACTGAATTTTTTAATCTTTTTAGGTGCCTTGTCTATGCCAGGAGATGATCCTTTGGTAAACGAATACAGATTTCTCATTAAAAAACCCTGGAAGAGTCCAAGGCAAGGTTGGATGGGGCTTGGAACAAGCTGGGATAGTGGAAGGTGTCCCTGCCCATGGCACAGGGTTAGAACTCGATGGGCTTGAAGGTCTCTTCCAACCCAAACCATTCTGTGATCTATGATTCAAACAGCATCAGGCTGAATATGATCCACGGATGGCCCCAAGATTCATAACCTCCCTGTCCTCACTCATTTATCATCCAGATTTTTTTTTTGCCTTTTAGGGTTGGTATTTCCTATGCACATGCTCTGATTATTTTGTATTTCCTGCAGATAAGTGGGACGATAAGGAAAATAGGATAGACTTCTTCATAATGAATGCCAAGCAAATTAAATGCCTTAACAACTGAGGCAGTTGATTACAGCCCAAAATGGGTCAAATGTGATGTGGAAATGACCATTTACTAAAAAAACACCCAGAAAGATGTCACATAGAGTTTATCCCCTGTACATCTCATGGCCCAGATAAATATCAAGAAAGCTATAATTGAGAGATAATTGAGCCCTACATTCTCACCACACGTGGCACCGGGGTGAGAGAGCTGGGGCACAGTTTTGTGAAAGCTGCACCATTTTCTTTACATCACACCCTGGGTACATCCTTTAAAACCGTATGCTTATTCCACTCAGCATTTCTGCCCAAAAGGAGCAAACCCAGCACATATTCTCATGCATAGGTGGAAATAAAAATATTCCCAAATGGGATGGTGCCATTCTGCCCCAGCAAACTGCTCTGAAGCAAGGATGTTATTAAAAAGTACGATACAAACCAGAGGAATTATCCATTGCTAAGACAACTGGGCGTGATTTAAAAAGGAATTTGGGTTCCTTCCACTCACATCATGACAGTTAAAAAATGTTATCTCTGCTGCTGGATGTGATCTGGCTGATGGTGAGAGATTAAAAATCTCCAACAGGCCCAATAAATAACAACATTAACACAAAGAAGCAGTGCTGCAGATAAATCACAAAATTGACACAAGCAAGCCACGATACAATAAAAACACTTTGCAGTTGGCTACAGAGAAGGGTTTGCAGCTTAGGCAGCCTTTGCCAATGTTTTCCTCTCAACCAGGAGTCGGATGCAAGGCATGGAGGCAAAGAGAGAACAACAGCACGGGATGGAAACAAACTGTCAGTGAGTGTTTGCAGGCTGCTTCCTTTGTCAATCACCACCGTGATCTGGAGAAGGTTTCTGTGTGAGGACAGGCATGTGAGCAATCCTGTGAGGGAGCTGTGCAAAGCTGCAGGTACCTGTGACTACAGGATCAGGGCTCTGGTTGGTCCCACAGATCATTTCACACATACAGGTTTTGGATGTTCACACTCCCGTGATGACTTTCTCTTCCTTTTCTATGTTAAGAGTCACTTTCTCAAAGCTCAGGCAAAGAACAACACTCTGTTTACACAATTCCTGGCTTCAGCAAAACGGGAAGCAACAGCAGAATCTGCAGCCAAGTGTTTTAACTTGGATCCACAAACATATGCATAAAAAAAGCCAAGAGCAGAACAGCCCTCCTGACAAAGCCTGGAAGGTGTTTTGTGCTTCACCTCCCTCCCAGGCTGCTGGAGAGTTCTTTGCAATTAAACTCAGATAATAAGAAAAGAAACCAAAAAGTCACCATCAGAAGTAATATTCACCATATCATTTCCTTCAGACCAAAGTGAGAGGATAAACAGAGACTAACCTGGAAGAGATCCCAAGGAAGGAAAATACAAACTTGGCATGCTGGGAAAGCTAAGCTGCTTCTCTTGCTCCCTCCATCCCTCCTTCCTCTCCCTCTAAACCTTTCCTTTGAGCTCTCCACCTCTGATGGGACACTGAGCCCCACACTGCTTCTGTGAGCAGCTCTGAGAGTCAACCAAGTTACTTTCTTTGAAAGGAAACACATTTGAGGCAGAATAAAAAACCTCACTTAGCTCCACCCTGGCTGTGTAATAACCCTCACAGCTCTCTGAGGGTGGAAAAAAAATGCAAAAGGTTTCCCCAGTGTAGCAGCATGAGTACAAAACCAGCCTGGGCACAGGGGGCTGCTGAGCTGCAGGGTTCAGGAGAGAGACCTGAATCTTCAATAGGGCTTAAAAAAAAAAAAAAATCACAAAATACATGTAGAAGTGAGGAGAAAGTCAAACTAAACTCTGCACTGCCTGTGTCAGTGAAACTGGGGCATCATCTTAAGGCAGAGAGGCTTTCCAGTCCAAAACCTCTGCACAGGCTGAGCATCACTTGCTTAATTCACCACATGTCCTCACAGGGCTTGGCTAAAAAGTCATGTGGGGAAAATGAGGGGCTCAGGGAGCCTTGGAAAGCAAAGGCTGGTGGACACCAAAGTCTCATGTCCAGCTGAGACAGCAAAAAAAAAAAGACAGAGGCAACAACATGGAGCCCACAGGGGATTCGGATTCAGCTCTGATGTCAGAGGTTCAGGCAATGGCAGCTCCACGGTGAGCTCCAGGAAAGCAGAATCTCAGGAGGCCATCTGATACTTCAGCTGAACGCAGCCCGGCCCCACCACAACCAGGTGGGACAGGAACCTCCCTGGAGCAGGTGCTCCTTGCTGGTCCCTCAACTCCGCTCCTAAAGCACACTCTCCAGAAACTCAGGATGCCTGGTGGCCTCAACAGGGATGTGGAGTCCTTTCTTCAATTAAAAAGAAGGATAAAAAAAGAAATATAAAAAAATATGCATCCAGGGCCTCAAGGCCCTGGCTGTTCAAAATTACAAAAGTTCGAACATTGCCCTTTTCACTGCAAATAGTTCTGCCTCCCCCCGCCTTTTTTTTTTTTTAATAGCAAGTTCAGTGAAACTTTATCTCTTCCTGCCCTAGTAACCCTACTAAATAATCTGCTGTTAGCATGACTCAATTGAGTGGCTTTCAGCTGCTGAAGTCGGTTTTTTTGCTACTGTTCTTTCATGGCTGGAAATTTAAAAAAAAAAAAAATAAAGAAAAAAAAAAAGCTTTCCCCCTCTGCAAAGTATCACACTACTGGAGATTAAAGTACAGCCGAGAAGTTGGTTACCTGCCTTGTAGTTTCACTTAAAAAGGATCCGATTACACCCTAGAGTTTAACTTTATTCGCGTTCAATGTGCACGCAGGGAGCGCGGCCAGGCTGGGGCTCCGAGTCCCCTCCTCCGAAAGGAAATGAGTTCGAACACCGCGGAGCGGAGGAGGGATGGAGGCACTTTATTCCTCTTTAACTGCCCGAATCTGCCTCCAAACTTATCGCAGCTCTTGTTTCTAGAACATTACAAACTCGATCCAAAAGTGACATACTCATTGATATACCAACATCGCATCTAAAGCTAGACTTCTATCTGGCTAATAATATATTCTGTGACCATGAAACACCTACAAAACATCACTGAGCCCTACACGGGAAAGTGTTTTCCCTCTATACTTTCCCTAGTTTGTTCACCGTGTTGACTAAGGATGTTTGCAATCGTTTTACATTGTGTTTCTCACTTTCCCCTTTCCTTTGTTGCCTGAAGATACACGGGAGAAAACAACACTTTTTTAAAGGCAGGAAAATGGCACAAACACTAGCTAGAGACAACAGGTGTAGACGCTGAAAGTAATTTAGACTCTTATTTAAGGAAAAAAAAATAAAATAAAATAGTGAAACACAACTCTCCGGACAAACGTCAAGATTTAAAATCCCGTCCCAGGAGAGCCGATGGCTGCAGCGGAGCGCCCAGTGACAATGAAATGCCGACAGCACCAAGTAGTGCCCTCAATTTGCCCTGTGCTGCTGCACAGGCTCTCCCTCCGGGGGTCCACCAGCCCCCGGCACATCGCCCTGCGGCGGGACAGCCTGCCCGACCCTGCCCGCGCATCCCCGAGCATCCCCCGAGCATCCCCTCCACATCCCCGCGCATCTCAGCGCATCCCCCGCGCATCCCCCGAGCATCTCAGCGCATCCCCCGAGCATCCCCCAAGCATCCCCCGAGCATCCCCCGAGCATCCCCCGAGCATCCCCCGAGCATCCCCCGAGCATCTCCCGCGCATCCCCAAGCATCCCCAAGCATCCCCCAAGCATCTCCCGCGCATCCCCGAGCATCCTCCGCGCATCCCTTCCCGCTCCGCCGGCGGTACCTGCTGCCCGCGGAGCGCAGCGCGGCTCGGCTCGGATCAGCTCGATCAGCTGGACTCGGCTCGGCTCGGATCAGTCCGGTTCGGCTCAGTTCAGCTCTGCTCGGCGCAGCCTAGTTCAGTTCAGCTCGGCTTGGCTTGAGCCCAGCCCCGCCCGGCTCGGCTGAGCTCCGCCCGGTTTAGCCCAGAGCAGCTTAGCCCGGCTCCGCTGAGCTCCGCCCGTCTCGGCTCAACCCGGCTCGGCTCAGCCCGGCTCGCCTGAGCTCTGCCCGGCTCAGCCCGGCTCGGCTCCGCTGAGCTCTGCCCGGCTCCTCCCGTCTCGGCTCGGCCCGGCTTGGCTCCGCTGAGCTCCGCCCGTCTCGGCTCAGCCCGGCCCGGCTCAACCCGGCTCGGCTCAGCTCGGCTCGGCTCCGCTGAGCTCTGCCCGGCTCCTCCCGGCTCAGCCCGGCCCGGCTCAGCCCGGCCCGGCTCCGCTGAGCTCTGCCCGGCTCCTCCCGGCTCAGCCCGGCTCGGCTCAGCCCGGCTCGGCTCCGCTGAGCTCCGCCCGTCTCGGCTCAGCCCGGCCCGGTTCCGCTGAGCTCCGCCCGGCTCCTCCCGGCTCAGCCCGGCTCGGCTCAGCCCGGCTCGGCTCCGCTGAGCTCTGCCCGGCTCCTCCCGGCTCCTCCCGGCTCAGCCTGGCTCGGCTCAGCCCGGCCCGGCTCCGCTGAGCTCTGCCCGGCTCCTCCCGGCTCAGCCCGGCTCGGCTCAGCTCGGCTCGGCTCCGCTGAGCTCTGCCCGGCTCCTCCCGGCTCCTCCCGGCTCAGCCCGGCCCGGTTCCGCTGAGCTCCGCCCGGCTCCTCCCGGCTCAGCCCGGCTCGGCTCAGCCCGGCCCGGCTCCGCTGAGCTCTGCCCGGCTCCTCCCGGCTCCTCCCGGCTCAGCCCGGCTCGGCTCAGCGCTGCCGCCGCCCCCGCAGGGAAGCAGCGCACCCCGGGCCGTCCGCAGCCACCGCCGCGCTGCCCTCGCTGCCTCTTCCTCCTCCTCCTCCTCCTCGGCGCCACCCCGCTCCGTGCCCCCTCCCCGCCCCCCGGGTGTCCTCTGGTGTTTGCCCCCAAAAATGCCGATCCTGGGGGCTGGGCGTGCTGGGAGCATCGTGTCCGTCCCGCACGGGACCCTGCCTCAGGGCTGGCGCACACGGTCCCTGTTGCCGACAAGGAAACAGTGGCCGCAGTGAAACTCCCTCCCGAAATAATGAAATAGGACAACCTGATTTTTTTCCAGGCTGCAGAGCCTTGCTGTCGTGGCTGACGGGGGTTGCTGAGGGGTGCAGAGAGAATGTCAACAGAGAAGTCCTTTCCTCATTCATCTCTCCCATCACATTCTGTTCTCGGACATAGGTGTTTGAAATCTCAGACCAAGTTGTTGGATGAAAGAAGGACAGGTTTGGTGCACCCCTTTCAGGGGCTGAGGGTGTCAAAAGCAGGTTTTGCCCAGGATATCCCCTGGCAGACCTCCTCATCTCCACAGAATTCGTGATTTCCCCCTGTGGTGTGATGCTGGGGATGATGGACAAGTGGATGTGGAGCAGGAAACTGTCCCAGTAAAGTGGGAGAGGAGCCACAGGAAGGAAAGAAACCCCCAGAAATGCGGATGCCAAGGGATTTTGGAGAAGACAGTGGGAATCCCTCCCGTCCTCCAGAACCACACCATCTCTATGAGACTCGTGGGCTTTGCTGATCACTGCTATAGCAAGGGGACCTAAAGATGTCCTTTACCCCCTTGGTGTACCCACAGAAAACACGAGGCCATGGTCAGGTACCTTCTGTGGCTCCAAAGGCTCCAGTGAAGTATCTCAATTAGTGTTTCTCTAAAAGGTCAATGTACAGAGCAGGACACCTGCCACACCTGTAAAAGATGTTTTGTTTGAGATGACACAAATGAGGTGTTTAGGAATTTTAGGGCCTGCAAGTGTCCCCTTTGGACAGGCTGGGATGGTTCCTTGAATATTATTGTGATTATTTTGCCCTTGATGCTGATGTCTCAAATGTAAAGTATGCATTAAAATAAAGAAATGGGAGGCAAGGCGAGGCAAAGGGAAAACCTGCTGGGATTTTGGAAATCAGGGGAAATGAATTTCTTTCAAAGAGTGGTTCTTTCCTATTTTCTGGAACAATTAGAGCTGGCTGAAATACCTATTCCTGTCACTGGCAGGAGAGAAAAAGACATTTCATGAGGCAGATGATTTTGCATTTTAATTGTTCACACCCCATTAACTTACACATCCATCCTTCCTGTCTGCGCCAGAGTCCATTTTCCGGGGCTGTTGATACCACAAGCATACAGAATAGGTTCTTTCACCCTAAGTGAAGGTGAGCTGTAGATGATTAAAACCCCGTGTATTCTCATCCCAAGCTTAAGATTTCAACTCTACTGGTTGCTGATGCTGTTGGTAAAATTTGCACAGGAACCTGATGCTTGTAGGACCATTGTACCACCTGCCCTTAGGCTGGGTGCAGGCTTTGGGCACTGTAGTGGCATTTCCCCAGCTGGGATGCAGCCCCATGGGCTGTCCCCCATTCCCTGACCCCACTGCCTCACCCACACAGATCAGATCCCATTCTTGGACGTGTTCAAGGCCAGGCTGGATATGGCTTTGAGGAACCTGGGCTAGTGGAGGGTGTCCCTGCTGATGGCAAGGGGGTGGAATGAGATGATCTTTAAGGCCCTTTCCAACCCAAACCATCGTAGGATTCTGTGATTCTGTGACCTGGGGACAGAGCGTGACACAGCAGGTGGTTATGTGACGATCACTTATTTTGCAGATATGCAAATATTTAGGCTCAGGATTGGTGTCCAAGTATCACACACAGAACAGTGCACCAGGCCACTTACCTCCAATCTGGCAGAAGAAGGTCTGAGCCTGCACCTTCCCCCAGCAAAACATTTGACCGCGCAACAAGATCTCAGATCGTGAAAAACTGTTGGCAAGACAAGCCAAAGATTCCAGCCCTTGCTGCAAAGGAAAATAAATCAACACGAGCCCTTTCTAAAGGGGCATTCACCCATCTTGTCACTCCAGACCTCTGGTGACAGCTCCACACCTGCCTGTCCCAAAGTTGTCCTTCATTGCCCTTTTCGTGCAACCCAAACCTTCCTTGCTGGAATTTAAGCCCTCTTCTTGCTACAGAATCACAGAATCACGGGATGGTTTGGATTGGAAAGGATCTTTAAAGGTTGTCAATGAGCAGGGACATCTTCAACTCCATCCTGTCCACCAGGGATACAGAGAACAGATTTCCCACTTCTTTCCACTTCTTTTTTCCTTTTCACAGCGGCTTTTTGTCATATTGAAAAGCGACAGCGCTGTGGTCTGGGAGGCAGGTGCCATATTAATTACCCAAACTCAGGATAATTGCCCAGCTGACACAGAGCTTCCACTGACACACACATCGACTGCTGCGCACTGTTATTGTCATTTAACTTGACTTGTACAACTAATCAGCCGTCGCCTTCTACAACAGGCGAGGCCACTCCTGTGGGTGGAGGTATCTGGAAACCAAAAGCCCTGAAAGCTGCATCTTTCTGGTGGAAAATATCACCACAAGCCATCGTGTTTTCTTTCCTGTATTTGAAAACCACCCACATTTTCAGTAAGAAAAAAAAATCCAAAACTGATTGAGCGTTTCACCTGGGCAGTGGGCTTTTCTGAAAAGTTTCATTCTCAAAATATTTGGTCTCTGCTGTTTGTTTTTAAGGATAGTTGTTTGTAATTTGTAGTTAATTTTAAAAGGATGTGTGTGGGGAAAATAACAAGAGCACATATTTAATAACTGCTGTGAAAGCAGATATAATATTTCTCTTTGTCTGTGCTGTGAATTCATTGAAATTAATTCATTGATGTGTTTGAAAAATAAAGAAGAAAATACAACAGGTTAAGTTCTTTTCAATTTTTTCAGTATTTTTGGTTTTTTCTTTCCCCCTCAATGGTTTCTATTTCTGCCCCAAGTGTGCACTGCATGTTCTTGTGAGGTTAATTTTACATTTCAATCTCTTCTAGCAGTGATAAAAAAGGGCTTAGAAAGGAGCAGAGGTCACTTCATCCCTTTCACCTGGTGGGATGTGTGATGGGTCCAGCACCTCCCACACCCCCTGTTCCCACACACAGAGGTTCCCACGCACACATTTCCAGCTCGGGAGTTCCCTGGCCTCCCCAGAAGAGGACAGGAAATGCAGTGAGCGAATCAAACCACTTGCAAAATGGTTTGTGTGACGATGCCAATCTCCCAGGCTTCACCAGAAAACATTAAGTAATTATGGGAGAGTCTTTGTAGAGAGTCCAGCCTGACTTTACTTCCTTTGAACTCCTTGACTGGAGATATGTGTTGTCCCCTTCAAGCTACAAAGAGAAATAAATCATGGTGCTGGTCCTATCCCTTTAATACCACCAAGGATATTTTAATCCCTGGTGGTATTAAAATATCCTTCAATTGCCTCATGGCAAAGATCAACTGAGCACATGGTGTCTTCTCAGCCCACGAAGTTTGTTCAGCTGTGATTTTATAAAGTTTCAAAGCTTTTTCTCGGTCCCTGTTCTGTCACTTTGGGCTCAATACCGCGGTTTGTTGGGAGCACTCAAAATCATCAATTCAAGCAGGTGTACAAAATGCATTTTAGGGCACAGGTTGAGGGAGGCCAAGCCTCTGCCTGCCTTCACCTGTGGGTTCCCACACTCTGCCTCTCTCCTGCCTCCCCAATCCTCTCTCCTGCCTCCCCAATCCTGGTTATGGTTTCCTTTGCTGACTCAACCCATCTCCTCATCGTACTCTCAGCCAGATCAGCACCACAGTCTGGATGTAAAAAACACAAGCAAAGCAAAACTGAAAAAGGAAAAAAAGCCAAAACCAAAAGAAAACAAGAAAAGGGGTTGCCCTTTGCCTGTAAGAGGCGTCATTTTCACACGAAATGGCCACATGAAGGGCTGAGTGATCAGAGTGGTGGTGGGGAAGAGGTGAGGTGGGTGGAGGAGGGGTGGGAGTGGGTGAAAACCTCCCCACTTCCAAAAAGTTCACGGTGTGTGAGCATCCACTCCAGCTGACACTGCAGGAGAGGTGAGCTGCTTTGAAACTGCTGGAAAAATGCAAAGTCACCTGTGATTAAAAGCTGCTCTCCTGTCCTGGAGAGCAATCTCACATTGCTTGAGTGAAAGCAGGACCCACCCCCTGACTTCTGCAGAGACACCACCCCCGGTAATCCTCCCTGAAATGGGGATCATGGAAAGCCAGCTCCAAGCTTGGACCAGACATTTTTGACTACTCTTGGAGGCAAAGTGTCTGCTCTGAGTGTTGCAGGACCATTCCTGTCTCTTTTGGTAACATTAACTAATTGCACATGGAAATCTGAGGTAAAATCTACAGTCAAAAGTCAGCTTAGAAATCACAGAGTCACGGAATGGTCGAGGTTGGAAGACATCTCTGGAAGTCACTTTGTCCAAGCTCTCTGCTCAGGCAGGGCCACAGAGACCTGAGTACCCAGGACCATGGCCAGGGAGCTTCTGAATGTCCCCAAGGATGGAGAGTCCATGGCCTCTGTGAGCAGCTGAATGATGTTGAGCTCCTTTTGTTGTGTATTTATACATCCCCTGTCTTTCCAGTTAAAAACCTTCTGGTTTCATTTGAAATCAGCAGAAGGCATTGCCCAGGGAGGTCACAGAGGTTAAGAGATCAGCAACATTTCCAGCATGCTCACATTTATCTTTGTTATCCTTTTTACCCCTTTAGAGGGTACTCTAAAAGCAAGATGACTAGGAGGCTGATTTTTTTTATTTTTGAAATTTTTTTATTTTTTAATTTTTATTTTTAATTTTCAGTTTTATATTAGGCTGTCTGAATTTTGATCCTTTCTGCTGAGGACTCACATCATGGTGTCCTCCCATGGCTGAACTCTGTACCAAGAGCGTGTGAGAGCCAAGGATGATCTGTAAAGGTTCTTGTTTTATTTCTCTGAATTCTCTCTGTATTTCCCACCTGACCTCACTTGTTAATTCTTGTGAAGTGCCTAGCTCACAAGAAACAAGGGCTCTGCCAGAGAGTGTTTCTTCCCAGTGAAATTTTGCTAATAATGAGTTATTCAGTTGGGTGCTGTGGTGTGCACACTCCTAAGTTTCCCAGAAATTGTCCTTCTCTGCTGCAGAGTTAGCGTAAGTCAGGGTGAGCAGAGGCTGCTGACGGTAACATTTCAGACCTGACCTCTGTGTGGTGAATATTTTGGGTGAGGAATGGGTTCGCTGGTTGCTTTCTCTTAGTGGTTAAGGTGAAAGGTCAAAACGTTACCTCGGTGCTATGAAAATGTCTGATGTGAGTACATTTACCATCAGGGCTGGCAGGTGGAAACACATCAGGGTCTGGTTAAGGGAACCATTGTCACATCGTTGTCACATATTTTAATTGATTCTGTGCTGACAAGGCAGTGTTGAGTTTCAGGTTGGACTTGATGATCTCTGAGGTCTTTTAAAACCTAATTGATTCTGTGATTCTGTCGTTCTGTGATTCTGTGATCCTTTCTATTACGCCCACAAAATCCTCCAAATGATGACTTTCCACAGTACCCTTTGTTCCCTGGAAGTCCAGAGTGTCCAGGATACTTTTTCCATCAATGACCTCAGCTTTGGGACACACAGAAAGAGACAAAATGGACTCAATTTTCAGCGGCAAGGAAAAAAACAAAATTAGATGGTGTCAAATGTGTCAGCTTCCCTCTGCAAACCAAGTGCCCTCAGGCCATGTCTGAGCTGGTCCTCAGAGGCAGATGCTCCAGAGTTCTCAGCTAGGATCAGGAGGACATACCTGGGGCAATGTCCTGAGCAATTCCGGCTTTAGGAAGGTACCTGAAGTTAAAGAAAGCAATGATCCTCTCACTCTGACACTGGCCACAGGTAACTGATTATAAGCTATTTTAGGTATCCAGGAGGCTGCAGCATGGCTAGCAGGAATAGAAATGGGATTTCATCAAGGGTCAGAATAAAAGGGAGTTCTCCAGGCATTTCATGGCTGTCTGCTCACTCTTCATTACTATTTCCTTGGCTGAAGGTCACTCCATCACCCCCTCAGGAACAGCGCTCAGCTTGCTGTGACCCTCATGCCCACTGTGGTCAAGGGTATTGCAGCGTGGACAGAAGCACTGAGAAGTCCACACTCCTGTCAGGAGACCAGGGCAGGAAAAAGGGGAAGAAATGAAGGACAGATTATTGCTGTAGATGACCTTCAGTATCCTGTCTAAGCTGTGGGAAGAGGAGAGGGCTGTGAGGGAGGCAGAGATGCCATCCAGGAGGTGAGGATTTGGGGGAGCACACACAGGGACAGTGCCCTGGGTGAGCACAGAGGATGTGGCCTCACTCGAGTTGGTTTCGGGGATGCCGTTGCTGCTGCTGCCCTCAGTGCAGTGCAGAAATACCTGAGCTCAGCTGAAATGAGCTCTTGTCGCCGCTCAGAGAGCTGCTCTGGGACAGTAGAGATGTGGAGGAAGGGCTGGAATCAATGGCTGGTTGATCGTTGGTGTCTGTGCATTGGATCACAATCTTTGTATATTGTCCTTGTCACCACAGTTATGAAAATACAACTTTGGGATAACCCAACAACTGGCTGCAAGTACTCTGGACCCCTGGTGTTAAATAAATCCTGGGCTGCTTCACTGAAAGTTGGACTTGATGGTCTTGGAGGTCTTTCCCAGCCTTAATGATCCTCCTTTTCTTGGCTCCAGCACATTCCTTTTTTCCCCAGACTCAAATGAAACAACCCCTCCCAGCGACACTGAACCAAACTCCAAACACACAGTTCAGAAGCGTTCATTTATTATTAAAAGTAGGTCATCACAGTGTCAGCTCAGGTTATTTTGTCTCTGGTGGATTTGAGCATTTTGCTTTCCAGACAATGACAAACACTACTGTGTATGAATCATGGTTTACCTCCAGCTTTGTCTGATTCTTAGAGAGAGCTCTCGGAGAGGATTAGGTGTCTGGAAGCCTCCTCGGCAGTGCCTGCTAATGAGGGGAGAAACAAAAGATGGAGAGGAAAAACAAAATCACAATTTGTTTTTTGCTTTCTGATCCCAAGTGGTTGATGCTATGATTTCCTTCAGGATACATAAGAAAAAGCTCAAACATGCCTTGAAATTAAATTACTTTTATAGAGGGTCCCCCACGTAGGAGTTGAGTGCAGCACTCCAATTGTACCTGAAGTCTATTTTGAAGGCTCGAGTGGGACTTTGGTGATAAGAAAGCTTTGTGTTTTATCTTCCAGCACAGCCTTGCAGATTTGGACTTAATCTGGGTGTTTTGTAAGGCATCAAGGTGCTGTAGCACTAAATGTAACAATTGAAACCAGCAATTCTTTTCACTGGTGTCTCTGCTTTGCACTCAAATGCTCTTGTAATTTCTGAGCACTCTTCTGTGCACAGTCGCATTAGTCAAAAGCCCTTTGACTAAAAGGTGAGGGAATGCAGGGCTCCATTTATTAGCAGCAGAAGAGACTTAATTCTCTTGAAGTCCCTGAGCGTATAAGGCTGAAGAACCATGGGAACAGTGCAGCGACAAAAAAAGATTTTGAAAGGTCACCGCACATAACTGAGAGAGTCAGGTCCTACCCATCAACCCCAGGAAAGGCAGGGGCTTGTTTAATATTCATTGTGGGCTTTCCCTAAAAGTCAGTGAATGTTTAAAAATGTCACTGCACAAACTCCTAATTCATGCTATTTCTTAGGTCGTTGCACGTTCAGTAATGGGAAATCAGCTCTGTATTGCAATGGGAAGGTCACGAGGTGCACAGGGCCCTGACTTTTTGTGATGTCAGTAACTTAGCACTGAGGATGGAGACTCTGCATCTATTTTTGTCATTTCATTCCCCCAGTTCTTTTTGATTTGGATCTTTGAGCTCTTTGGGACAGCAATTTTCACTTCTACAGGTCTGGACATATCCTAGGATGAGAGCTTTTCACCATGGCTTATGTCAAGGTGCTGGTGAAATATGAATGCTAAATAATAACTGTGATGCTGAGGCAGTGCATATTCCCTTTAAGAATTATGTCTTTGCCTTCTGAAATTCATGTAGAATTTCACTTCCTTGGAGAATTGCCAGTCTAATTCAGATCAAATTTCTCGAGAAAGTGAAGTCAGAAAGGCGGCTCTTTGTAAGTCAGTTAAAGTTCATTGAATTGGAGAAGTTTGTGCTCATTTAAACCACAGCAGGCACATCTCCAAACATTTGAGAAGTCTGGATCAACTCCTACTTGTATGAGTTTAGTTCAGTGTCAGTGGGAGGGGTTGTTCTGTTTGAGTCTGGGGGCAGAAGGAACGTTCTGGAGCCAAAAGTTACATGGATTGGTCTAGGTTTGAAGTTTACTAAGAGAGTAAGTCAAGAGCTTAATTTAAGAGTAAGAGCTTAATTTATGAGTTAAGAGCTTAATTTAAAATACATGCTTTTTAAGAGCCAGAAAACTGAATATTGAAACCATTGTGTATTAATCTAGAGGCATAGAAATAACAAACCCCAAGATATTTATGCATACAAATCCATATTCATGCATAGAGTCACTTAGGTTGGAGAAACATTTTTTAGATCATCGAGTCCAACTGTAAACCTAACAGTGCCAAGCCACATCCATATGCACTCTGCAGAAATATTTAGATGCAGGGATGTAGCAGGGGCATAATCTGCATAGGATATCAGAAGTTCCTACAAATATACACCCCCAGACACCCCAGGGTATGACCACAGGTGCCTGCATCTAAAATCAAGGAGAAGGCCTTGTCACCTGCAGCAGCAGGGCAAGCAGGAGGTGACAACAAGTTAGAGATATAAAAAGAGATGCCCAGATGACAAAAGAGAGCTGCAAGAACAGAACAGTCTTGTGTCCCATCTGCCCATGTGAGTATTTATGCGTGTGTTTATTTGTATTCCCCACCACTCTCATTTTCGGTTTTGCAAATGTTCTCATTGCGTTTGCCCAGATATTGGAAGCCAAGGGGACGTGCTGTGCAGTGCCAGTGACATAACTGAGCCAGGGAAGCTCTTCCTGTGGAGCCATTTTCCCCTCTCTAATGTGAAAGAACTGTGGAAGTAAATGGATTGACTCTTCCATGCTTGAAACTAATCCAGAGCCTCAGCCCAGTGTCTGAGTCAGCTCCAGTCCCTCAGCTGAGGAGACTGATGGACACAAGGGAAAATGAGAAAAATTGCAGAGATTGGCACAGCCATGTGCTGCTGGAGATGAGGTAGGAGACATTTCAGAAGGTGAGGGTCTGCTTTTGGGGAGATGATCTTGAAGATGTGGAGCAGGAGGTCAAGAGGACAGACAGCTATAGCTCTGTTCTGGGCTGGAGTCGCACAGCTGTTTTCTTCCCACTTAAACAGAGTCGATGTGTTTTGCTTTTGCTGCTCCTGCTGACAACTGAGGGGCTGTGGAGGGGGTGACTGCTCCTGTCTAACCTGCCCAAGTGTCCCCAAACAGAATGATTTGGGTTGGAAGGGACTTCAAACACCATCCAGTTCCAACCCCCTGCCATGGGCAGGGACACCTTCCACCAGACCAGGTGGTTTAGACCCCCATCCAACCTGGCCTTGAACATTTCCAGGGATCCAGGGGCAGCCACAGCTTCTCTGGGCAACCTGTGCCAGGGCCTCACCACCCTCACAGGGAAGAATTTCTTCCTAATATCTAACCTAAATCTCCCCTCTTTCAGTTTAAAGCCATTGTCCCTTGTTCTGTCACTACAAGCCCTTGTCAAAAGTCCCTCTCCAGCTCTCTTTCACACTCTCTTCTCCAGGTTCCTTGCAGAAGAGGTGGCACAATCTCTCCAACTGACCAAAGAGAAGGCTGTCATCTCCATGCTGAAGGAGCTGTGCCACTGACTGACATTTCCACGCCATTCAGCACCCACAGCCTGTCGGTGACCTCCCTCCTCCAGCCTGAACTTTGAGGCATCACTTTCATTACTGCACGGATTCATTTTCCTGCTTTTCATCAGGCTGCCCTACAGAGCCCGCTAGCAAGAGCTTGTATCCCTTGCTCAAATAAAAATTCAACCTCCCTGTGCCCAGTTTGTGCTCTCTTTGTGCAATATCTGCGGTGCAAGGGGAGAAAGGGGAAGCGATCTCTTGTGACCCAGCACTGGGCACTATAATAAGCAGAAGATGACGACACATGCGAGGCTGAAAGGAAGGCAGGAAATGCTCGTCTGGAGATGAGTGGGTTTGGTTCTAATTCATGTGACCTATGACCACATTGGCCTGGGGGCGGATGGTGCCATCCCAGGCTGCTGAGCACACTGAAAACCACAGCGGAGTAGAGAGGGATCACCCGGAAATCTCTGTCCAACCTGCCAGAGGTGCACTGATGTGCCAGTCAATATTCCAAAGCAGTTCAGTGATCAGACTGCAGGCCACAGGAAAACCAAAGGCATCATTTTCATATGTGTGCATGTGTGTGTGACTTTCACTTTGAATCCTTCTGTGCTCAGCTTGGCAGAAAGTGAAGGACTGAGGAGCTGCTGCTCAGCCCAGAGGGGCACATGAATTGAAAAGCCGAGGTCATCACCTGCAGTTTAAAAGGGATTTAATGACTGCCTCCTGGTGGAGAGTGTTTAAGCCATTTCACCAGTATTTCTGGTGAACCCAACAGCATAATCACAGAACCACGGAATGATTTGGGTGGGAAGGGAACTTAAGGATCATCTAGTTCCAACTTCCTGCTTTGGGCAGGGACACCTTCCACTAGGGCAGGCTGCTCAGGGCCCCATCCAACCAACGAACCGTCACCTGGAGTGTACTTTCTTCTGGTAGGTGCCTCAGAGTTTATAATAATTCAGGCAACATCCTTGACATTAGTCAGAAATATTTACCATGCAGGGAGTTTCAGTTTCACTGTGATCACTTTATCTGAATACAAATCTGAACCCTCTGCACATCCTCAGACACAGCTCAGGACACGAAAATACCTTACCACCTAATCATGTTTTTCTCAGATTTTTTTTTTTTCACTGACAGGTTGTTGGTTTATTGCTTCCTAGGGCAGAAGAACAGTAATTTGGGTTTGTCCTTTGTTGTCATGGGTTTGGGGGTCAACATTGTCATCAGGGTCACTGGGACATGTGAACAGTCCCAGAACAGCTCCAAAGAGAAATCTTAGACATCCTAAAAGAGCTTTTCCATGGTCTGCGTCACTAACTGGAAAGCTGGCAGCTGCTGAAGCTAGACCTGCAAGCCCCCAAGTTTCTTAGAAAGAGATTGGATCTAGAAATATTCCTGTGATCACAGAGTAGTAGCCTGGGTTTGGTCACTGCCTGGAGCAGATGTTTGAAAGAGATCATCCCAAATTCTTTCTACTGGATATGAACAGTGCAGGAATTCCCTATTACAGGTAAAGTTAGGCTCCAGTATAGAGTGACATCCCAGAGGGTGCATAGGTGAAGCTCAAGCATTCAGTTTTCATCACTGGTGGAAAATTCACTGGAAAATTTTAACAAATCCTTGTTGAAAAATTCCGAAACTCCCACCCCATGAAAACATTGAGCAAATGAGCTGTCTCTCCTCTGAGCATGGAAAAGCCAACATTTCTAATGGCAATTTGTTACTGGAGTTTGTGTGCAGCTTCTTTGTTTATATTCACCCAGATGGGAAAAAAAACCAAAACAGAATAAAGCTATTGATTTTTAAAGTAATCCTTTCTGTCAATACGAGCCAAGCAGGTTTTGACTTCAAACAATTTATAGAGGTTTGCACACCTCATTTCAAGTATCATGCCACGATCCTGCCTCCACACTGCAAGTTATTTAATTAGACACATTAATCCACTAAGTGATGGCAAAATGTTTAGTAATGATGTCTAACCAGGGCATTTCAAGGGAATTTTGTTGTTTAATTAGGAGATAATTGATGATAATGCAGAGAGTGCAGGGTTATAAAGGCTCCTGCATGTCAGTTGGGCTTGTGCTGAGCTCAATACAATGGCTTTTAAATGGCCTGTTCACATTAATTGCCATTATTATGGTACATAGATTTAAGAGTGGCCATTATTCACTCAAAAAAAAAAAAAAAAAAAAAGAGTGAGAGAGAGAAAATAAAAACCAGCTTTTCTATTAGATGTAAGGATAATGAAACTGTAAGGATAATGAAATGCACCTGGAAGGAGTGGAAAGGTGGTGAATTCACCAGCTGGCAAGGAATCAGCCACAGCGACACTGACTGAGGAATCAGCTCCAGGAGGGACCTTGGACATGGAACTGATGAGGCTTCACCTTTGTGGTGCTGTGAGTGTAGCTCTGATTTAGGAACCCGAACCCTCGTGAGGCTGTGGGATCCGTGTCTGTCCTTGGTGCTGAGCTCCATGGCTGTGTCACACCTGAGACGGTGGCTCCTGTCAAAGCCAAGGTCATCTTTTAGTCATTTCCACCATGGAAATAACTTTGGGTGATCTAAGCCCACCCAAAGCCAGTGCTTGCCCATTTGAAGGAAATCAGTTCTTGATCCCTCAGATCCCTGGAGATTTGGGAAAGGAAGGAGCATCCTGGTGGGCAAAGCCACAGCATTTGACTGTCAATGGGAAAAAAAACTGTGGTGGGCTTTGCTGAGAACAAGGAACTCAAGTGATTCCATCTTTTCCTGCCACAGTTCAGTGTCTTGGCTTCACTTCCACCCCTTGACCTGGCAGAGCTCAGCCACTGTTTGCTGCTGCCCTGCACCATTTGCCAAGTCAGAATACATGGGAGCTGAACTGGTGTTGTGATCCTGGCGTCAAAGAACACGCAGGAAAAGCAAATCTTCGTAGCTGTAACTCAAATCATCATCACGGCTTTTCTGCAGATCCCAGTCTTGCTAAAGATGAAAGTTTGTCAGCCCTACTTTGCCTGGGTGGACTGAAATGGGTGGTGTTTTTCTCCTCTCACTTCAGTTATCTTCCTGTGAGGAGGCTGCTGGAGCTTCGTGGTTGTCACTGGAGCCCCAGTCAATAGCCAGTGGAATTTAAAGTGCAATTTAATTGACTTAATGTGGACATTCACTTCAGAGGGGGATAAACTGCACCATGAACAGCATTGATTGTCTGCCTTCTTGACACATGCAATCAAGCTTAATCCTCCTACCATACAATCTATTTCACCATCTCATTCTTTTTACCACTAGAAAGACAATTTTTCATTAGCATGCAATCCAAATCCATCATGATAAGCCTCTGACTTCTTATCCTGTGATGCAGAACTCTAAAAACCATGAGTGCTATTGAGACAACATATGAAAGATGATGGTCTTTTCTAACACAAGAACACCAAATTACCATCAAATTATATGAAAGAAATAGGTTCAGACAAACGTGCAGGTACAGTTCTTCAAGCAGCACGCAAGGCTTGTAATTAAGTTGTGAAACCTCTCAGTGGAGGATGTTGTGACCACTGAAAGCTTAGGCAGGTTCAAAAAGCACTTAGACAAACACACTGACAAAAATCTGTGGAGGGTTATTAAATTCCAGGAGAACCTCTCAGGTTTAGGAAGTCTTGGAAATGCAAGTTCCTGGAGGCTGAAAATATCAAAAGTGTGTTTAGCTTATTGTAATTATTTTTAGTTCATTTGGCATTAGTAACTTTCAGAGACTGGACACCTTCTTCCCTGCACTGAATTTGTCTTGTCTTAACACTAAATTCCTCCAACGCATTCTACTTTTCCTTGAAGGTGATGCTTTCTTAGCCCCTGAGGTCTTTTTTTGCCATCCTTTCACATTCCATACCTTTCTCAAAGAGCAGGCTCCAACCTGGACCTCCATGGGTACCAAGCCAACACCACAAACAACAGGTTTGCCTCACCTTCTATGTTTGATTTTTTTTTTTTCCCGTCTGTACTGTCACCTTCACACCCCAAAGTGTTGTTTCCTTCTCGTATAAATATTTCTTGTAAGCTGACACAGGCTGGTGTAAATCTATGGTGTGTAAATCTATGTGATATAACAACATCTGCTCTGCCAGTGTGCTGATGGGGGAGGAGAGAGCAGGATTTGAAGTCCTGAAAAGTGAATTTTCCAGGCAAATCCATTCCTGGGAAGATGTGGCCATCCACCTCCAGTTGTCCTCACCACGTATCACTTCATCTCTGGTAAAAGTGGCTGGTGCCCTGGGAAAGAAATGTCAATTATGTGGGGAAAGAAATGCCAATTATGTGGGGAAAGACCCAGTAGATTGGTACAGCACATCAGCAATGAATTCTTTCAGCTGAGAAAGACCCAATGAATGAACTCCTGATCACTGAATTTATCAGGTGCCCGTGGGTCCCAACCTGCTGTGCTTGCTGGGCTCATCAGAGGCCCTGGGTGCTGGGATCTCTGTGTTAATATTATTTCTTTGTTCTTTTGTTCAGCCAGGTCTCAAGCTTGGAGATCTTGACAGTGCATGAGGTGTAAGATCTAGACCCAGACTCGAATTTTTAAGCTTGGGGCCATTTTTTAGAAATGAGACAGATGTAATTTGCATACACCATCTTGTTTAAAAATGGTATGATCCTTTGAATTAGCACAGGTCTAATGAGGAACATTTATTTCAGGATACTATCTAATAATTCCCAACTTTATTTTATAGAAGATATTGTATTCCAACAAATGCCCTCTATAGAAGCATTGCCTTCCGGTGCTTCTGAAATCCTTCAGTAGGTGGAATCTGATTATCAGGAAAAAATATGTAAAATATGCAAAGGTTAGAGCAGACAGTTGTTTTGAGGTATTTTCAGATCTGAACATCTTGATCCTGGTGATAATTGGTATTCAGACATGCTATGTTTACTAAAGGAAAGCTTAAAATAGAAGTTAGTAAAATGCTTTGCTTTAGGGATTTGCTGGCTGGCTGTGAAGTGCCAGGCTGCTCTTTAACTTTCCTTGGCATTTACAGGCTCAGCACTTGCTGCATTGCACTGAAATGTCACATTCTCAGCAGAAAATGGAGATGATTTTGTGGTGCCTGGACTGTGAGGGTGCCAGAGTGCTGTTCTGTTTAGGTGTCTGGTGCAATTTTAGGTGTACGTGTCCAGAAAGGCACAGGTCCTATGGATCCAGCCTCACCTGAATGTCTCAGGTGTCCTCAGGTGGTTCCAGGCATCTAAGTTCAGTGAAAAAAGCCCTGCCTCTTTCTCATGAGAATTCCATTCGTTAATGATTGCTTTAGGAGCATTTCACTGAAACAGAAACATAAAGAAGGTAATAAAAACATGGTTCATGTTCTTCATTGAAATTATCAACTCCTGGTGTTTTCCCACATTTTTTGGTTCTAGCCTGTCATCACTAGTTTTTAGAGAATCTTGGAAGGGAATGACACAAACTCCCTGAGACAAAGGCTCCCTGATGCTCTGTGAATATGCAGGGTCTGCCTTGGGTTCACATGTCCCTCACACCTTCCAGTCTTACACCTGCAGCTGGAAATAAATTTGTTTCCTCGGGTGTCAACCGAAGTCTTGCAGCACAATTTTCCTGGAAGGCAAAAAAATTCATCGACCAATTCTGTGACATTCAAACGAAGCTCTTAGCCATGTCTGGTGAAGATAACATCCTGCCTTCTTCTATGTTTTCACCCACAATTTCTACCACGATCTTTCATGATTGGCCTCCTCCCACATTCTAGCCGAGCACACTGCCTCCTTCCTCTCCCCAAAAATCAGCCAGCCTGTCCCCTGCTAAAAAAAAAAAGAATATTTGATGTTGGTGAGGGATTTGTTTTAGACAGGGGAAGCTGTGGGATGTCCTGGTGCTGGCAGACAGCACGAGAGCTGCCAAAAGGGGATTTTGGGGCTGTTCCCTGTAAACACTCTCTGCACTGCTGTCCCACAAAAACAGAGATGGTAATTGTATTTGGTATGTACAGAATGATTTCTAAATTTTCAGTCAACTTGATCACAATTAGAGTTGGACTTTTAAAAATTAGCACATGAATTAATGTCAAGGTCTGTTCCCTAAGGACATTTCAACAGAATCCTGAAAAGATGATATGAAAAGCAGTCCAAAGTCATGTAATTGTACACGCGGTGTACATGTATCCCCCATAAAACTGTGTGGCTTAAGGTGTTGCACAGGGGATGATGTGGGGGATAAAGCACCCAGCTCAGGAAATCTGGGGTCTTCTTCCCTTCAACAGCACAGAGCAAGACCCCTGCCTCAGTTTCCCCCTTTCCCATTTCCCCCTTTCCCCCAGAAACAGAATGCATCGCTGGGGTGGGTTATTCCAGACCTGATGGTTTAAGGAGAAAAGAAGTAATTCCATGAATTTCCTGTGGATTTGCTGTAGGGGACTGGTTTCTTTCAGCCACTTCCAGAGTTCAAGGAGCAGCACAGAGGTTTTGCCTGTGAGGATTCTCCAAGGTCTGATAAGGGCTGTGTTTACAACTACAACTTTTGTAGATGGGGATGGGTCTGTGTCTTTCTGTGAAATGTGAAATTCTTAGAGCCCTCAGTCTGATCTTCAAATGGACCCAAAGGTATGCAGCAAGGGATACACTCAAGATGTGGCTCCACAAGCCCCATTTTTATATGGAATGAGGCTGGGGCATGGCTCCAAGCACTGCTCCAGAGTATTTATTGCCCTGTGAGTCTGGGACACAGCAAAGATACCTTCCTCAGCCATGTCCAACACTGAAATAAATCCCAGAGGTGCCTTTGCAGGCCAGGAAAAATCATATCAAACTGAGAAATGGAACACTGATCTGATTGTGAGAATGAATTGTTTCCACTGCTGCAGTATTACAGGTCCCCTTGTGAGGCTGAAATAAAAAACAGCTGCCCAGGACCATGGGTCTGTCTGAAGGAAGAAAAATGTTTGTATGGCCAAAATGTAGCACATGTAGAAATGGCTGGAAACACAGGAGGATAACATTTAAAAAATAGCAGCGGCTTGGAAGAAGGAGCTGGGAGTCAACTTCAACTCCTAACAGAGTCTGCAGACCACAGGTAGGGAAATAAAAGGTATTTTCTGCTGTAGAATGGCCTCACCAAGGTTTTTTCTTGACCAGAATCTGGTCTCTACCAGACAACAGCTGAAGTTGTTGCTCTGTGGAGAAACACATAAAATGTTTATTAATACCTTTCCAAACCAGGCACTGTTTGCCTGTCCTGGGAATGTTCCTGGCTATGTCCACACTACGTTGGCCCTGCTTCTTCTCCATGACATTTTTTATGTTCCCGTGGTTCTGAGATGTCCCTTTAGGGTTTTGTTTCCAGGCCAAGGTCACAAAAATAAGGCTGCAGTGGAGCCCTATAGACTTGTGCTTCAGAGAGGGAATTTGCCAGCAAATGTTTTATCCCTGGGGATGTGGCATGAGGATCTCTTGGTGGCCATGAAGCTAACAAGCAGCAGCCCATCCCTTGAGCTTATTCCCTGTCCTTTTTTAATTTTTACACCGTCTGCCGAGCCAGGAGAGATGCTGTGGGAGTGCTCTTTGCAGTTTGATGTCAAACAAGGGAAAACCATTTAGGAGCAGGATAGAGGTGTGATAGACCCTTCTTGTACTCCTCAGCCACCTCCTCAGTCTGGAAGTGAGTCCAAGGTGATTTTTTTTATCATCTTTGTCATCTTTCTCTGCACCTTTCTTGAGCTGTAAAGCAAAGCTCTCTCTTTCATGTTTTTTTTACAAGTGAGTAAACACATGACCTGAAAGACATATTTACAGAGAAAATCTCCTTAATGTATTATTCATTTGACTTTTTACTAGAAGTGTTTCTGTAGCCCTGATGTCCTGAGGATATCAGTAACATGAGGTTTGTAGAGAGAGGTAATGTTTTTATTAGCGCAATGGATAGATTTTAAAGGTGGAAAAAAAAAATCAAGTTGTGGACATATTTCTTGGGTTTGGCTGGGATAGAGTTGTTTTTTCTTTCTAGTAGCTGGTACAGGGTTGGGTTTTGGATTTAGGATGAGTGAATAACGCACTGATGTTTTAGTTGTTGCTGAGCACTAAGTCAGGGACTCCTTGCAGGGAGGAGGCAAGGGGGGCACAAGGAGGTGGGAGGGGGCACAGTCAGGACAGGTGACCCAAACAGGTGAGCCAAAAGGGATATTCCAGAGCCTACAGCAACTCTCTGAACACTAAAACTGGAGGGAATTGTCTGGGTGGTGGCAGCTGCTGCTCCAGCACGTGCCGGACATCTGTCAGTAAGTGGTGACGATTGCAGTGTGCATCACTCGTTTTGTATATTCTCTTATCATCACTATTATTATTTTCCCTCCCTTTTCTGTCCTATTAAAATGTGTTTATCTTAAGCATTACTTTTATCCTTTTTCTGATTCTCTCCCCCATCCCTCCGAGGGTGAGTGAACGAGCAGCTCTGTTCAGTTCCCTGCCAGGTTAAACCACCACCAACACAGAAGCCCACCTTAAAACCCTTTTAAGAATGTCGTTTGTGAGTACAAACTATTCTATATTCCAGCTTCTATCTGGAGTCATACTAGATTTGACAACTTTCTCCAACATTGCTTTTTCTTTTTTTTTTTTAACATAGAAAAGAAGCTCAATGCAAAGGTTAAAAGCTGTGCAATGTTGTTGGCTACTAAGCTAATTAACCTCCTACTCTTGTCAATACAAGCTGCTGGGATGGTTCATGCCTTTCATTGACAGGCTGATGTATTTTGGGTCGCCATTAACCTCTTCTCATGCATTTACTGAGCCAGAAAAGATTGCCTGCGTCAAAATGAGTGTCCATTTGAAAATTTATACTGATTTTACTCTGTTGATTCCACTTTGCGCCTTCAACAGTGTCATAGTGGCATCCTCATGCTGACCAGTTTAGACCTGTGGATCTACATTGTTGAGCATTAAAGGGTGATGAGATAAATGCATGTCATGCTCTAAGAATGCCATGTTGGAAGATAAACAAATAGAATTAATGGCATTTTAAAATACAGTGAATAAATATCCACAGCACATGAATCTGCTTAAAGTGCACATTGCTTGGTGATAAGATTCCACTTTGGCTTTTTTTTTCTGATGTTTGGGATCAGTTATTATTGTATGCTATATCAAAACTTCTTGAAAGAACCTGCTCTGGTGGAAGGTGTCCCTGCCCATGGCAGGGGCTTGGAACTGAAAGATCTTTAAGGTCCCTTCCAGCCCAAACCATTCTGTGATTCTATGATCATAAACCTTTCAAAAGTGAAAAACTCCATCTGGTTTTACCAGCCTACCCCACAGCTTTCACTACAGAGATTTCTAGAATGGATGACATCACTGAAAAAGACTTTAATTGTCCTGATTTTTCAGGATGAGGACCAACCCTGCCATTCGTTCCACCAACCCTGCTCCAGGGATGGGAATATCTGGTGGAACCAGAGCAGCAGGCAGGAAGAGAGAGCAGGATCTGAAAGGCAGCACAACACTCAGCTTGGTGCTCTGTGCTGCTTCCAGGGCTGCTGTAACAGATCAGTCTCGGTGGCTGCAATTCCCTTGGGTTCCTGCGAGTTCCTGAATCATCCTGAGATATTAAATTAAGCAAAATAAACAAAGGGGATAGGAACAGAAGAGGAAAGCAAAATATTAGGGAAATACTTTCAACCAAATCTTAGTTTGTGGCTTGAACAGTAAAAATCCAGCCAGGCTGGATGCAATGGCCAAACCCCACTGAAACAGGTTCCACGAAAAGGAAAAGGCTGCTGGTTTAGTGGAGGCTGGGAAACTTGTGTTAAAAGGCTGGGCCACTGAGGTGTCATCTTCCCTTTGACTGTAGCGTGGGCCAGGTGGGCTCCAATGTGTTTTTTGAGGCCAGAGGATGGTAACAAAGATCGGGGTGTAGGGAACATGGCCTTGGAAATAAATTGAGGATGTTCAGATCAAGAGAAGTGAGCAGGAAAGCAGAATACACCAACTCCTTTCAAATAAATCAACAGAAGCAAAGAAAGAGGTGTCTCTCCTCTCTGTGTCTGCTGAGGACAAGATATTTTGGCCTGAAATTTAGGAATGGCCTCAAACAATGCTGGCGTGTAACTGGAGGAAGGTGACATTGGTAATTTAGGGAATTGCTGATGTCCCAGGTAGCAGCAGATTGCTGAGTGAGCTGAGCTGTGGATTTCTGCTCTGGATCCAAACTGGATAAATCAGACCTGGGCTTATGCAAAAGCCATGTAGATTCTGCTCCCAGGTCCTGCAGGATGTGGGGCCATCAAGTCCTTAAAACTGACCCCGTGGGCAAACAGCCAAATGCAAATCTTTCCCTTTAATTTATTTGTTTTTTCATGCCTCAGGTCATAGGATTAGGTCAGCGTTGCTTATATTCCCTGTCCTGCAAAATGCAATCAAGATGAAGCCAACCTCGAAATCAATCCCCCTCATGAGGAGTCTTTGAGGGACACATTTTCCATGAGAGAGTCAAGGGTTACAGATGCTACAAAGGAAGAAGAAAGAATATTTAAAAGAATAAAGGAGTTTTTACAGCAGCCTCAAGTTACACCACGTGAAGTTAAAAAAAAAAATAGTGCTCCCAGCTGAAAAGCCTGGGAATAAATGAAACTAAAATAAACCTCTTCAGCTTCATGCACAGAGGATTATTATTCTTTTCTCCATTGCTATACTTTCATGTTGGTGTAACTCCAAATAATTCATTTGTGTTACTTCTGTTTGTGCCAGATTTGGGGAGAAGAGATTCAGACCCAAGCCCTGGGTTAATGATTGACTCATCTTTTCCAATACGAAGAGAAAATCAGTGAATTGAGTTTCTATGGCTAAATCTGGATTTCAAACTGCATAAATTAAATATATATACACACATTTATATGCATACACATATATGTGTGTTTGCATGTGTATGGATCTCTACTTTTTTTTGAATTTCGCTAAAAACACATTGAATCCTGGGGTTTTTTGACAGACTCTTGAAATGCACCACTTAAAAAGAATTTATGTTTGAGGCAGATCTCAAATGTGAAATTTTGAAGATTGTTTGACAGCATGACATGCCAAAATAAAACAGATGATGCAATTTCTAAAATAGACTGGATAATGGCACATCCTGGTAACCTATTATTCATGTAGGGTTTTGTTTAAATGTGGATATTCTTCTCATTTTTTTTTTTTTATTTTTATTTTTATGCAATAATTCAAGGGAAGGCTGTTTTCCAGCACATTTCTACAGAAATATGAGGATCAATTCAGACTTCAGCTGTTTGGATTTATAAATCAGGCCTGAAGCTCATGAACACCACATAACCTTAAAAAAGGAAGAAAGATGTTTCTTGGAATGAATGTTGCCATTATTTATGTGTCCACAAGCTTACTGAAATAAAACTGTGCAAATGTTTGCAGGGTAGGACTATTAATTAAATAAGAAGTAATATGGGGTAATGTATTACACACTGCCTTGCTGTCAGAGTATCACTTTCTGTCTCCCTTTGACAGCAAGTGCTTAAGGGGAAAAAATGGTGCCTTATTATATATTCTTCCTTTGTGAAAAAGGATCTGCACTAAAGGCAATTATTTCCCTAAAACATCGAAGGGTTTTTGCTGTGATGTGCATTCCCTGGCTCCAATGACAGGAACAGGACTGGCAGTAATGGGTTTAAACTCCAGCAAAGTGGGAATTAAAGCGCACATTGGGGATGTTTCATCACAGGGGACCAAGACAATCTGACCAGGTGCGTTGGAGATGCTCCTTCTCTTGAGGTTTGAAGAACAGATCAGGTGAACCTGCACTCGTACAAAAACTTGTGGGAGAGCTCAGTGAGGAATTAAGCAAGGTCAGGCAGTGACAGGACAAGGGGGGAATGGCTTCAAACTGAAAGAGGGGAGGTTAAAATTAGAAATTGGGAAGAAATTTTTGCTGTGATGGTGCTGAGGCCCTGGCGCAGGCTGCCCAGAGAAGCTGTGGCTGCCCCTGGATCCCTGGAATGTCCAAGGCCAGGCTGGACAGGGCTTGCAGCAGCCTGGGACAGTGGGAGGTGTCCCTGCCCGTGGAAGAGGTTGGAATGAGATGATTTTAAGGTTCCTCCCAACCCAACCCACTCTGTGATCCCATGCTTTAGAGAACTGAAAGAGGAAGGGTTGATCCCCCTCTGGAATGGAAGAGATTATCTAAAATCTTAATTTACTGTGATTCTGTGATTTCTCTGGACACACTCACATGCCCTCTGTGTTTAGATATAGATTTTTCTGTGAATATTTGTGTACAGCACAAACAAGAGCAATTACTGTAGATAGGAACCACAGTAGGTTTCAGTGGGCCACATAAGGTTTCAATCCACGTCACATTTAATGGAAATTATGCATCTGAGTTGCAGACCAACCAACACCACAGAAAATAAAAACGTTTGCAGACTGTCTGTACATCTGGACGTTGTATTAAGAAAAGTTTTAATTCCAATTAATGTAACAAAATTTTGCTGCTAGTTGTGAGCAGTGAATCCTAAGGTCAAAATCCTAAAACGGGTAATATTTAACTTGTCTAAAGTTAAACGGGACAAAGGAGCACTGCATGAAAAATCTACTGCAGTATGTAAATGACTCATGTGCTTTCTGAGCTTTATAAAGTTTCTCTCCTGACAATGAGAGAGAGTTTCTCCTTTTTGATCTTATTATGGTGAGTGATGTTCTGTTTCAGGAAGATGGGCACTGGAGAGGAAGTAGCAGCATTAAACAGGTCACCAGCGCTGAGGTCACACTGAAATTGTCATTGAAATAGATTGACCATGAAATGTCCGAGATTTGTCCTCTTGGAGTCAAACTCATTCTTGCTGAACTTGTCTGGAGAGCCAGAGTTCAAATCCTGGACATCAAGGCAAAAAGTAGGAACCTGAGCAGTCCTCTTAGGACAGGACTTTCAGAAATACTTTGAAGCTGCTGATAGATTTTTGTGAGTGTATGATAGGGACAAACTTCAACAGAGGCTGAGTGTCAACTCCTGAAAATGAGGCTTTCTTGAAATTCTTAGCTGAGCACCCAAAAATGAAGCTTCCCTGAGCACTGGCAGCTTATCAGATCTTGGGAGATGCGCTGGAGGAGAATCCTTGTGAAGATTAACTCTGCAGGGATTGAGGAGCTGGGAATGAAGGAACAAAACTCTTCTCAACTTTGCAAACTTTTGAGACCTCTTCTGGCCTTGATTTATTGTCTGACAGGGCTGGCAGGCAGCTCAAACATTATTCCAGCAGCAGTCTCATGCACGTGTGTATTGAACACAGCAGCAGAAGTCAGGCCATGAATCTCATTTCACAAGACAGTAACGAGCCAATCAATACACCAAGTGAGTTTTACACGTTTTTCCCAACAATGGGAGCCTTTATCCTGGAATCAATATTCCTGGATGAGCACAGAGATGTAGCCCCATCACAGCTACAGAAAACCACCAGGTACGAGCAAGACACCTCAGTAGTTCTAAATAATGGGAGCAAAGAGCCTTGCACTTGGAAAGCTCTGGTTTGTCAAGCTCCCATGAACTGAAAAATGTGGAAACACAAGCAATCAATCAGGAGCAGCTAATGTATGGCAACACAGTAATCCTCAGGTGTGAAACAGCTGGAACTCAGCCCCTGGAGAAAGCAGGGCCCTGGCACAACCCTTGGGAGCGATGAATGAACATTTAATGGTGTAAGGAGTAAACAAAAGTAATGAAAAGGAGTAATGCACTGCCTGGAAGATGAGCCTAGATAGAAACACTCAATGAACTGCATCTTTAGGGGGAGAGGAGAGCCATTGCTTCATTTTACATCACCAAGTTAAGCATGCCACAGCAAGGGAAACATTTCTGACAACAGCTGGCTGCAAAACACTTCACGCTTTTAATGTTTTCCAGCTAATTCAGGCAGAGGAAGTTAACAATGAAAGTGTGCAGCAGGGGTGGAAGGAGTACTGCACTCCACAGCAAGATCCTTTAAACCAGCTATTACCAAAAAAACCCTGAAGACACAGAAGACTTTATGATTGATCTAAGACTGAAGAAATTCTTGCTTCGTGGGAGGCTAGATTCCTTTGTAGGAGCTCAGAGAGTGATGGTAATCAGGAACTAAATCATGAGAAAGAGAAAAGTATTGGTAGATTGAGAATTCACCCTTGGCAATGTGGTTAGGACACATTAAGGAAAAACTGGGGGACACAGCCAGAGCTGTAACACCTGAGCTTGACATCATGAACCGCCACAAGCAGCTGAGGATGTGATAAGGGCCTTCCAGTGCCATCAACACAGATTAAATGCCTATAAATCCTTCCAAGAAGCTGCGTAAGGACAAGAGTTCAAGTCAAACCAACAGTAGGGCAGAGCAAGACTTGCTGTTCATAGACCTTCTGTAGTTGGGGCTTTATTTTCAGTACCTCTTTATGGATTTTCCTCCTACCAGTTAATCTGGTCTCTTTTTGCACACCAGGCACCTTTTCAATATTTACCACATTCCAGGGGCAGAACTACATGCCTTGTCCTCCTTTACCACTATCACCACCACCAACAGCGCAGGTATTGCCCAGGAGACCTGAAAAGAGAGTGACTCCAGAGTCTCACTGAACTGCTGAACCAAACTCCAACAGACAATGAATATTTCTGCTCATTTCAAGTTCTGCTTTCTGTTGTGATTGACTATCGGTACTCTCATTCTTTTATTGGCATCATGGACATATAGGCCTGGGAAGGGAATTGAGCAGAACTGTGTTTCTAAGAGGTGAAGAAGAGCTTTAACCTCCCAGGTGCCCCTCCAGCAGCAAAGAAAAGGAGTTCAGGTTGAGTTAAGAAACAGAGCCAGGACAGTTATAAACATCTTGGCTCAGTAGATGAAATCAATAAAATAAAAATACGGGAGGGGAGTGAGAGAGTATTTCCGAGAAGCAAGGTGTTGAGGGGTGTTCTCTGGAAATCAACAAAGCGGCCCAGAGAAGGTCTCTTTAAGTCAGGTTGAAATGTTTTGCTCCTCACAGGTTCAGTGGTTTCTTTTATTTCCCCTGTATTTAACCCCCTGACTGTTCGTGTTAATTCCTCAGAGCAAACAGGCTGCTCAAAGTCCCAACATTTCATTTTTACAGAAGCAGAAATACAAAGTCTTAACTTTTTTACTCCTCTTTTTTTTTGAGGGGTGCATTTCTTTATTCAATTCTGCCCAGGTTGCTGTGCACTTTTTGGCCACCCCAGTTTTTCCTTTCATTATCTTTCCCACACACTCCCACTCTGCAGCCAGAGCCCATCTCCATGGCTTTTGCCAGCCCACCCCACCCGTCTCAGTCACCACTTCTCCTCCTGCTCATCACTGAGCCGAACTGGTACCACCTTGGCTGGAGGCTGCAAAGGTCTGGGGGGACCTGCTCCAGGTGATCCCCAATTTTTTACTCTTCCAGACTCCCTTGGGAGTATGATTCCCAGAGCCAAGTGGAATGTCTTGCGGGTCCCTTCAAAGCCAGGATATTCTGTGATTCTGTGATCTGATGTTTTCGTGCAGGGACCATGCAAGAGCTGGTTGCAGGGTGTGACCTCAGCTAATTTGGGCATGAAGACTTTTCCACAGGGTTCAAATCCTCTGACCAGGCTGCCACGAGAGTGGTTCCTCTTTACCTTCCTCATAGACAAGTACCATAATATTTGATTTTCCTTCTAGGAA
This sequence comes from Acanthornis magna, assembly GCA_036785705.1. Lineage (NCBI taxonomy): Eukaryota > Metazoa > Chordata > Aves > Passeriformes > Acanthizidae > Acanthornis > Acanthornis magna. The sequence goes on from JAWUZG010000001.1 coordinate 1,049,554, forward strand.
AAGCAGAAGATCGTGAATCACAAAGGGCCTTTGTTATGAGAGCAGCTCTGCTTTCGCTCTGCTGCCTCAGAGCAGCCCTTTGATGCCTATTTCCTGTGGCAAGTAAAAACAAAAGACAAGAAGTATGGGAACACATTTTTGTTGTTTTCCTTTGACCCTGTTTATGATGATTCAGTAGCACCTATCAGACCCCAAAAACCTCTGTTACAGTCCCTGGGGTGAAGGCGTGAGGGGGAAGATAGAAACCAGCAGATAGATCCCTGCCGTGGATTCACCAAGGCTTGGGACTTCTGCACTTGGAAAAACTGCACAGTCCCATGGATCAAAGCCCCAAAACTTATGTGAGACTCATTGGGATGGGAGACCACAACCTAACTGCCCCTGAGGTTTCTTCTTGAGTTAATTTTCCTGTTGCTTTGGTATCTTTGAGGGTGAATGAGTCAGGGGAGGTGAGGGAAGAGTGAGAACCCCTCCAGCCTCTGCCTCCCCACGGAGCCCAGAGGAAGGAGATATTGTCTCTGTGGTTAGGAAACCAGACACGTGTCAAACGTTTGCCTTCGAGCCTTCAGCAGAAAATATTGTCACATGAGCTGTACTGTAGCTTGTGGTGAAGCTTCTTCGTCTGCTGGGCCCACCAAGGGCTGGTTTGAGGTGGAAAAATGTGACACCCAAATGAAGCTCTTTGCCTCCCGAAGAAGGACACTTGCAAACTTTCCCACCTTTGGGGGTTTCAGGGGTCTCTCCTCCCTGACATGCAGCCCACAGCGCTGGAGGAGCAGGACAGACAGTAGGAGCAAAGCAACTCCCTGAAAATCAGACTTTCTGTCTTTGTTTTTGAGAAAACTGAGTGTTCGGTCTTTCTTTTTTCTTTTTTTTTTATCATGTGTGAAACCAAAGCAGGGTGAGATAAACAAGCATGGTCTGGCACACAATCAATTTATATTACACAGGCACGAGCTTTCTGTAATTTTTTCAACACACAGACTAGAGGAACATCCTTCCCATGGTCATTCCTTCACTGACAGCTCTGTGCAGAGCTGTTCCCCATCCCAAACAGACCTTCTCCATGCTGCCCTCACACGTGAGGGGATGGTCTGACTTTGTGGGCTTGGTTTAGACACCAGACAGGCCACAATGAAGGGCAGAGAAGGTGTCCTGACCTATTTATGTCACTGCTGCAGGTACAGCATTGTATGTTCAGTTCAGCTCCGGGCCCCTCACTGCAAGAAAGAAACTGAGGAGCTGGAAAGTGTCCAGGGAAGGGAATGGGGCTGGGGAAAGGTCTGGGGAATCAGGAGTGGCTGAGGGAGCTGGGAAAGGGCTCAGCCTGGAGAAAAGGGGATCAGGGGGACCTTGTGGCTCTGCACAGCTCCTGACAGGAGGGGACAGCCGGGGGGGTCGGGCTGTGCTCCCAGGGAACAGGGACAGGAGGAGAGGGAACGGCCTCAAATTACACCAGGAGAGGTTTAGATTAGATATCAGGAAAACAGATTTCATCAAAAAGGTGGTCAAACACTGGAACAGTCTGCCCACGGAAGTGATGGAATTATCATTCCTGGAAGGACTCAAAAGACTTTTGACACTTGGCACCACGGTTTAGTGGTGGCCTTGGCAGTGCTTGGTTAATGGCTGGACTCAATGACCTAAGATGGTTTTCCAACCTTAGTAATTCCTTGCTTTTATGTTGTCTTGGCTTTTTAGGGTCTCTTTTAAATTATTTCCTGTCATTGGTTCCCTTATTGGGACTCTACATGACCCAGGACAAAAAAGAAAGGTCAACACCTAACCTCCAAATTTTCTTTCAACAGCAAACGGTGATAACTGGTTGAGATCACAGGTATGCAGCAAGGTTTGCTCCTAAATATTCAATGAAATTAAAATTAGCACTTTTAAAAAGAAACAAAAATATTTCCAGCCAATGTACTGTTGGGTGTCTGGAACAAAAGCTGCAGGAGGAGCGCGCAGCATTTGAAGTGGGCACGGATTGTTGCGTTCTGCCTCAGCAGAAAGTTCCTTTACAGGAAGCCACCACAATTTTTGTTCTGCAGCTGAACAGATCATGAAAACCCTCAGTGCTGCTGCCTCACCCATCCACATCAGTGAGAGAAGTTAGAGGAACCGTTTGTCTTCAGCCCTTTTGGGGGCCTGAAAATTTGGCAGGGAGCATTTTGTAAATTCCTGTTGCGTTTTCACGTTCCTGATGCAGTGTGCTTGGATGTCATGGAGCCAAAGGCAGATGCACCTGAGTTATAAGTATTTGCTGTGCTGGGTGTGGTCACTGGCAGTGCAGGACAGCAAAACAGCAAATCCATTCTGGCCATTCGTGCAGGAGCATCAAGGTTTTAGGGGCTGGACTGTTATTGACCCTGTGAGACACTGAGTCACTTTTAAAGTTCCTTTGCAAGTTCCTTATTTTCCTCAGGTGGAAATGATACCAGACACCCAAACCATCTGATTTAGCTTTGCGTCATCTTTTCACCAAGCTGAGATTGTCACAGTGTCATGGTGCTGAGCAGTGATGGTTGGAGGGCATTAGTTCTGTTCTTTTTATTTTCTTCTATCAATTCTAACCCAAACTGTTCTTTGGTAACAGCTGCTTGAGTAGAAAATGTTGTATAAAATTGAATGACCACAACAGCTCAGACCATAGGAACAATTTCTCCCCACAGGTCAATAACTTGAGTTTACAGCTCAGGACAACGTAAATTCCATGATGGATTTGTCACCTTAGCAGCAAATAGGGTCAAACACAGATAAAGGTATATTCTGTAACTTTTAAGTGACTGGTATTGTGGTCAGAGTGTAATAGGTTAATCATTGTCAAGACAGAGTAAGTGAAATGAGAATTTCTCAAACATTTGAAGCTCTTCAGGAACATTCACGGTAGAAGATAATGTAGGAGTTGAGTGTGTTTTGCTTACAGATGTTCCAGGTGTGGCTACATCAGAGAGCTGATAGCCACAGCTGAATGAGTTAGACACTTACCGAAACCAGAGGAAACTTAAACATCCTGTAAAAGGACACTGAGGTGCCTTAGAGATGAGAGACAGGAATTTCTTCTTCCTATAAAAAAAATTTTATAGGAAAACTACTAATGGTTAAATGTTCATCTTATTATTACAGAGATATCTGAAGAACCCATGCTGATCCTCATGTGTAGGTTAAATGCATATGTTGGTTCTATTGATAAGACTGAATTGAAAACAAAAATATGATCAAACATGGGATCATCTTTTCCATCTGGTCAGCAGTTAAAAGAGAGTAATATGTGCAAAAGAGACACAAAATCTGATCAAGCCCCTGTCAAGCTGAGGAGAGACACTCGGATGTTTGTGGAAATAAATTAACATATATTATGTGTGAAGGCTACAGCCATTCTTTAAAAGACCCATGACAAAAACCTAATCAAATGACAGCTCTAATGGCTTGAGCCCGAAGGGAGCTGTTACAATAATTATACAACATGCAGAGGGTTGTAATAGCAGGGCCTCACCCGCTGAAAGATGAAAGGATCATGGCAAATGGGAGCATTTGTGTTCTCAGAGATGCCAGGGAGGCACAGAGAGAAGAGCAGGCAAAGGTGCATCAGGAATCAATTTACCTAACACAGTTTTGGCCCCAGGGGCTGCGTTCCTGGGCTGATATTGGAGTGGGATGTGGATTGATTGGCGAGCAGGGAAAGCAGATCCAGCCTCCCACCAAAACTCCTTGTGGAGGGGACGAAGGTCTGCAGGGGCAGCTGATGGTCTGAGACACATCTCTGACTGCCAGGGTACAGATTCCCCTTTCTCAAAACGTGATTCAGTGATTGGCATCTCCTTTTACCCTCACACAGCTCACCTCTGTCTTGCCTAAGGTGGTCTGGACTTGCAATGTCCTTGATTGTCCCCTGAATGTCCCCAAAGAAAAGAAGGCTTCAAGTGCACTGCAGAGTGTGGAGCTCACCTGAGCACTGGTAGAGTTTTCTCCTAACATAATACTTATTTCTTGAGGCAACCTTCTTGAATTTTCTCCATCATTTTCTCCATCTATTCAGCTCTGTTGCAGGCACTCACTGGTGCAGCAAAAATTAGGTGTTGTATCAAGACAATGTAGGTAAATTCCTTGATGCACAGCCATGTTTTCTTTTATAAACTAACGCAAAAGTAGATACCATGAATTACGGAGCCCTGAACTTCAGGCAAGGCCTATCCCAAGTTTAAAGGTGTTGTGCTCCTTATATTGCCATGCATTTAATTTCAATGCAAACAAACCTATGGAATATTAGTGATCATCCTATAAAATGAGAACTTGATAGGGAAAGCAGTGCTACACATCTGATTAGCTGCATTACCCAGGCCAAAAATTGTACTATCAGAATCTGAAGTTGCCTCCTCTTCAGACTGAGAAAAAAACATGTTTTTCCCTAGACATCTCTAATTTTCTCAAAAACACGCCAGCTTTATTTTTCTTTGAAGGAATACTAATAATACGTGTGGCTTGCTTTCACTTAAAAGACTGATTTTCCTGAGGGCCAAGCGGAGCACTTTGTTACAAAGCTTTTTGTCCTTTAGGTGATCATCTTCACGCCAATCTGGATGCATGAACCTTCCTAACAGCTGGGGCTCCCAGAGTTATTGTTGATTTCTGAGAAGAAATTAAATAGCTGTTGGGGAGCCCATGGCTAATGGAAATAAGTCTGAGATGTGGACTTGTATCTTCAGCAAATTGGAAAGGACAATTTCAAACATGAACATAAGTGATGCTGAGCCAGAACCACATGTGGGATCCGTGATTGTTTATGATGTACTTTTATCTTATTTTCCACCGTAGCAAATTTGTGGTAGTTTATCCCAATTGTCTGAGTAATGCATCTGTTTTTCCTCCAGTAGCTCACAATTATTGAAAAACCCTTGTACTGAGAGGGTCGGAGTCACTCCTAACTAGTCCTGGCTCAGAACTAGACCAGAGTAAATACGACAGTGGATAAGAGCCGGAGGCTCCAGATTGGCTTAGGGAGGGATTGATGTCACCTCTTGCTTGGATTTGTTCTGGATTGTATATCCTATAGGGAAAAAAAAGCAAAAAGAGAGCTGAAAATACCGTTAAAATCCCTGCATTCATTTTATCCCTGCAATTTCCTTTAATATTTCTTTCTCTGAGCACTATTAATTCTGTTAATTCCCAGCTGTTGCCCGACAATCAAGAAACAAATGTTCATCCTCTCCTGGCCACGGCCCACAGGTATTAAAGGATAGTTCGACTAATGCTCTACACCAAGCCTTTACTGCAACTTGGCATATGGAGTAATTTATCCCTGTTGGCAAAAGGAACCGAAATCAGCACGTTCCTTTTACAGCCTAATCCTGTACGTCGCGTTGATGTGTAAACAGTGACACACGAGAGTTTTACTGCCTGACATAAAACATACATTAGCGTTGAGGGAATGTGTCTGTGCATTGGAGGGAAGTTGGGTTGGCTTTTTTGGGTTTTTTTGGTTTTTTTTTTGCTTCAGGGCAAACTGTTTTCTTCACATAGAAATCTTGGTGAAATAAGATCAAACCACCTGGAAAAGCAAATGAATGTAATACAGAGAGCAAAAGGAGGTGATGCATCTCTTTTTGGAACCCTGAGAGATGCAGATGTTCAAATTTGGAACGCAGGTGCCAATCTGTGAGTTTGATGGGTGCTCAGCATCCACTGCAGTTTAGGGTTTTTTTTCTGAGAGAAACAGGCCCTTCCAGAACACACTCAACTCAGACAATCACAGACATGGAAAACAGGTCAGATGGATCATGCCTTAGAAATAACTATATTTTTCTTTAATCATCAGTCGGGAAAAGGTGACTAACACCTACAGAGATGATATTAGGTTGGATGAATCCAACTCCCAATGTCTCTGAAAATGGAGCCATTTTAGCTGATGAGACACAAGGCTGATGCTCCAGACAAAAGGGACAATATGGGACAGTCTGAAAAATATGAGGCCCTTGGGATTTACAAAATAGAGCCACAACATTACTGTCTCATGTGCACCTGTGTCCAGGTATTGAAATGTGTCCTCTGGATTTCTAGTTCTATGCATTTCTGCATACTGTCTTGATATTTTTTTTTTGGGGGGAGGGTTTAATTTTTTTTTAAAATTTAAACTAAAAAGAGATTTCTTACTAGGTTTGGGAGGAAGGAAAGACAGGCTCCAGAGCTGAACTGGCCTGGGACTTCTACGCATCCAGAATTCTTGCTGTGGCAGGGAGTGAACCATTTGGGGTTCCTGAGGACTCGTGAACAGACCAGTGAAATTCACAGGCAGCCATATCTCCTGCTCACAAACTATGGCACTTCTGCAAGGTCTGTGATGGATGTGATAATAATTTTGGAGTTTTAATTGTTCTAAGACAGAATTTTGTGATCAAGGAAATGCCATTTGTGTTCTGTTACGCAGCCTTTGCTAATAGAACAATAACAGAAAACATCATTATAGTGCTACATAAATCTTTCCATGGCCTTCAGCTGATGTTATTGATTGTTGCTGTCCTGTCTCCCCACCTGAGAGCACAATATCCTGGCACTGTAAAGAGTGGCAGAGTGACAAAATGCTAGAACAGAATTATTCCTCTGCAAGGAAGAATTACAAACTCTAGGATCCTTTTGTCTGAAATAAAGATAGCTGAGAGGGCATCTGATGTAAATGAATACAGGAGCAGGAGCAACTTGTGTCTAATTTTCTAACACTAAACCCTAGGGGAACATCAAATAGCAATGCTGTCTGATTAGTTCAGAAAAAAACAAGACATATTTCTTGTGGCAGGGTGAAGTACAGCTGTGAAACACCTTGCCAAAAAACAAGGGGATGAGAACACCTAGAAGTTTTCAAACACTGATAGGACTTATCCTGGGAAGAAAAATTAATTAAGGATTTTGCCTATAAAATCATCCTGGTAGCTGCTGAAGACTCAGAGCTTCTTGGTGTCAGGATGTTCTTGGTCTTCTTTCTCCATTTTCTGTTGAACTTTGCTGGAGGCAGAACTTGGCTAAGCAGATCCTTACTCTGGTCTCACACAGCTTCATTCTGCTCCATCTCATGCACTCTGAAGGAGCCTTCTTGAAGACAATGTGTTCACCAAGTGCTTTGCCTTGACCAGAAGCAGAAGGAAAAATCCAAATTTCTTCAGGAAACTTGATGATTTGAATAGTCTGGTTGGGATGTTTATTAACAAAGTGCCCCTATGTGTTATTAGCTTTAAGTCCACAGGGAGAAGGGGGATTTGTGAGACTCCAAGTATTTAAGGCTGAGCATGTTTGAAGAACAAACCCCCTGTTTTCCTGCATATTTTATGTCCTCTTTAGAAAGAGAAGGAAACACTTTTGGCATTGCTATCTACAAGGCACCACAGTGAGGCTGGGAGTCCCAGTGTCCACAGCGTGCAGAGCGTCCCCAAAGTGGGGTTTATCAGGGTCCCAAAGTGGGGTTTATCAGGGTCCTTGAAGTGGGGCTTGTCAGGGTCCCCAAAGTGGGGTTTATCAGGGTCCCCAAAGTGGGGTTTATCAGGGTCCCCACTCACTAGCCCTGTCTGTCTTTGTGATCCCAGACTGTCCCACACCATGGAACTGGTGACATCTGTGCCACTCTCCTCCAGCACAAAGGAGCCACCCCTTCATGGACATTGGAAGGGGCAAGAACAATTCTGTCTCTGCGTAAGAATATCTCTGTTGGGGTTGCCTGGGTGGCCATGAGCAAGCACTGGAGAGCCCAATTTTGTTTTATAGAGGGAGGCTTCACTAATTTTCAGACCTATGATCTGGATCAGGTGTGGAGTAGGACAAATGGAAAGCGCCACACCCCTTGTGTCAACCTCACTGTCCTCGTCTTCTGTCATCGCCTGTGCCCGGCACTAGTTCTCATCCTGACCCATGTGTCTGTGACCAAAACCACTGGATTTTCGTGGTTAGATATCTTTCTAGATATCCCCTGCTTAGGGCTGTCTGACACCATCCTCCTTCACTGCCACAAGAGCTCTCAGCCTGGGGGTTTAAACCCTCATGGGGTCTTGACAAATTCAGCACTCAAGGTGAAGTCACAGACCAAGTCAACACTCAGCTGCTGCACAGATGATTTGGTTTTCAGCATGAAAAACAGCGTGGAAAAAATGTAGATGTTTCTGGCTTGTGATTCCTTCTCTTTCGGTTAACCAGCCTCAACCCTCAACAAACTGTTTAAATGATTCCCACGTAGAAGGAAAGCCCAGGGAGCAAAAATGTTTCTGGCCAGCTGAGTGAAGTGTGGAAGGTGTGAGGAGCAAAACTTTCTGGTGCAACAGGTCAGCTAACACAGAGATACAAGCTGGGGAGACTCAACTCCTTTTAATCTCTCCCTGACAGAAATGTGGTTCAGGGCACAGACTGCCTGTGAGAGCACACATCTGCTGCCAGCCCTCCCTGACAATGTCCCACCAGCAAGGTGGAATGAAGCTCCACACCAGGACAGCAGCTCAGATGTGCTACCAACCAGCCCTGGGGTGTTCACAGAGCTGGAGGCAGAGAACACAGACATTTTGGATTTTCTGCTGTGATTTCACCCCCTGACTTTGCCACTCACTCTCCACAAACCATGACTAAATAGCTCATGGACATGAGGAGAGCTGAAGTATTTCAGAGCAGAAATGTGACGCAGGTAGAAAATTAAGGTAGCAGAGGGTAGGCAGGAAAGTTTTGCAGACTGAGGCTCATATAGGATTGGACAGTAAACTGGGCTGACTGCGGAAGAGAAAATGTGAGGCCAATGACACAAAACTGTAAGAAATCAGAGTTCTTCATTCAGAATAACTGTCCCTGAAGAGATCATGATTGCTACTTTGTTAAATGTCATGTTTGCCTAGAAACTCAGGAACAAAGGACCCATGGGACACTTTTCCTCATGGTATTCTCTTTTCTACGAACAGGGTAACACTTGTGTTCATCCCTTGCAATACAAACTTTTCAACCTTCTCCTTTCTTGGTGTATGAGGCAATTGCCATGTTGTGGTTTCAAAGCGTGCTAGGAGGTGTGAGAATCGTAGGCACATAGTAAGAGCTACTTTACTGTGAGAACACCTTGTTCTCAATTCTCACAGTGGCTCTCTGGTTCAAAACAAGCAGGAATTCATAAACAGAGATAGCTGACTTCATGCAGGTGGTGTTTTTCCAAGATGTTGTTCTGGCTGTAGGTAGCCAAGGATATTGTGGGGTGGTGAATTGAGAGCCAATGGATGTGTGACGTGAAAGTTAGAAAATAGTATAAAAAGTCTCTGGAAAATAAAGAGTTACTTCTTCCTTTCCTTGGACCCAGAAGCTGCTGTGGTGAATTTATTACTTGTCATGACCGTCTCGACCTGACAAGAAGGTGCATCAGGTGTGTTTGGAATCCTCTGTCCTCAACAAGAGAGACGTGACAACCTTGCAAGGGTGCATGGCAGCCTCAAGAAAGGGTCATGGACCAACCTAGCACTAAGGCTGGCGGCTTTCACCCCTCTGTTTCCAGGAAAGGTTCACAACTCAGACTCCCTGGGATCACCATCCCCACAGGCAGGGGTGGCCAGCAGAGGAGCATCACTGGGGACAAGCAGAGCAGGAGCTGGGGATGTAGTGCAAGAAGGAGGAGGAGACAGGCTGTAACAATGAGAACCCATAAACTCAGGGGAGAGGGGCAGGTAAAACTCGAGAATTGCGTAAAACATTTTTTGGGAGCTAATTAGTATCCAATAGCTGAAGGGGACTTACAAGAAGGCAGGAGAGAGACTTGCCACAGAGGCATGTGGTGACTGGGCAAGAGGGAATGGCTTTGAACTGAAGAAGGGTAGATTTAGATGGAATATGAGGAAATAGTTCTTTACTAAGAGGGTAGGGAGGCCCTGGCACAGGTTGCCCAGAGAAGCTGTGGCTGCCCCTGGATCCCTGGAAGTGTCCAAGGCCAGGCTGGATGGGGCTTGGAGCAATCTGAGATAGTGGAAGGTGTCCCTGCCATGGAGCAAGAGGATCTTTAACACCCTTTCCAACCCAAACCATTCCATGATTCCGTGATTTGGTGAATTAACACCCCTGTGACCACAGAGTGATCTGCGGGTGACTGTGCTTGGTTAACCTGTCCTGGTCATCTGAGAGACGTCAGACAGCAGCAGCCATGGTTGGAAATTGGGTCGTGCAACCCTTCCTCCTCTCACGTTAATTACCGTGGCTGTTGGGACAAGCTGTTTAATTACTGCTGGAATGCCCATGCCTCTGTTCCTGGGCCACGGTCCTTCTCCTGTTCAACTGGAAGGATCCAAAGTTCACGCCTGTCAAGCCCTGGTTGAGCAATATTAACACAGCATCTGCCAGGCTGTTTTGAATAGCTGCTAAACATCTACGCTGCTTTAAGCGGGAAGAAAAGGCTTTTCAAGTGTTGCATACATTACCCACAGCAGTGGAGAAGGATGTTAATAATTCATTCATGCTCTCAGACTCTGGAGTGTGCTAGATCTTTCAACTCACAACAATACACATCACCCTGCAGGCTGTCATGTCCCGCTTTTAACAAAGGGAAAGAAAAGAGAGGCGCTAAAAAGGAGGAAGATTTCCTGGGTGGAAAATCTGAAGCCTGATGAAGAATTAAAGCCTGTTAAATGTCTACTTGAGCCAGTCATTGAGCAATAAAGCCTATTTGCAACCGGTTGCTGGAAGAAAGAGCTGCATGTGCAGGAAAAAGCATTTGTTGGGAAGATGCTGGCATTGCTTTCCATCGGTTGTGGAATACATCAACCCCCTGGGATGCCTGTTCAGCAAGTTTTTGTTATTCAAGCCAGAGCAGAGAGAGAAGAGGAAGGAGTCACCCTGAGAAAACATATGTGTAGAATTATTTTCGTGTGATTGGACCATCATTTGAGCACCTGAATTGCCTTCAGCTATACCCTACCCCCACAGGATTTTCCCAGTGGATGTGGTAGAGTCCCACACGTGTATTTCCAGCTCCACCAGAAATAAAGGCAGCCAGAAGTGACAAGAGGAGTTGTTTGGGTGAAGCAGGTAGGAAAGCAGTCACTGTTGAAGGCAGAGTCAGGACTTTTGGGCTGGTGACCATTGCTGAAGTGTGGCCACCCCCAGTAACAATCATTGTGACCAGGGACAGGGAGAGGAGCCACCCATTTCTTTAGGACTCATCCTGGGTCCGTATTACTGCTTTTATCTCCTCCTTCTACTTCCCTGAGTGGAACAATCTGTCCTGGTTTTGCTCCTTCACTCCCAAGGTGGTAAAATCCTGCCTGCCATGTTGAGAAAACCCTCATCAACCTGGGAATCAAGGAGTGTCCTTGTCATGGGGGAATTACATTTTAAAAGAGAAAGATCTAGGTCCTTTATGTGATGGGTACTAAACTACATACAAATACAACAGGAAGGTCCCTCCACTAAAGAGTAGACCTTGTGAATGAACGATAGAAGGTGACAGAACTGAAATGTTTCCTTCCTGGGGAGGCAGGAGATAAATAAATAGAATTTAATCCTTCTGAAATCCAACCAGCCTTCTCATTTTTGTAGCTATGTCAACAATTTTGAGCCATTTAACAAATTTCTCAGGTGTCTCCCCGCGTTCTGATTCAGAATTATCCTAAACTGGTTGACAAATGGGGAAGAAGGCTCAAGTCCTATCGCTACATCTAATGTCTTGATGAAAACTCCGGATTTCATGACGTGTGCTGGCCCATTGAATTCAGTATCTTACTCTGTAGAGTTCACTTACTGCTATTTCCCATGGAAAACTTCCCATGGACATTTTTGTGTACTCGGGAGAAGAAAAGCAATACTTTAATTCTTCCCTTGTACAAGTCTGTACATCAACCACAGAACAGTTTTCCTTCAGGGTGGGTTCCCTCAAAGCAGAATTACAATTTGAGCACCGCTGCACGAAAGAACAAATGGGAGATTTCAGGTTTGCTTCCCTCAGTTGCATTCTAAGTTCATTGCAGGCAGATTCTGCTGGGAAAGTATTTGCAGCAGAAGTAGGCTCTGTTGGGACCCTTGTCAGCCATTCCCATCAACCCCCCTAAAAAATGGGGCTAAGTTCTTCTGAGGCAGAGGAACTGTGCTTCTCTGAGCTCAAAGCAGCATCACTTTATCTTCTGGGGACATTTCAAGGTCCAGGTGGTGGAGCCAGCGTGAGGAGCTGGCCTTCCTTTTCACTCCTCTCCACTGTGGGGGCTTTAGTCCAGGATTTTCACAGTTCCTCCTCACCCCCCATCATGGACATGGGGATCACAGAACCTGGGGGAGCTCTTGGAGGAGATAGAGAGGCTCTGCTGTGCCTTCCCTCGGTCCCTCCATTCACCCCTCTCCTCCCTGTCACCCTTGGCAGAAGTGCCAGAGGGATGTGACAAGATTGCAAAGAATCTTGGCACAGCACTCCTGATTTCTTTTTTTCCCCTTCCCTCTGCAGGGACACGGAGCCAAGAAAGTGTCAGCTCCATAACTCTGCCCCAGCAGAGCCCTGCAAACTCCCTCAGCCAAAGCAGCTGAATAGGAAATGGGATGGAGCTGGAAACTTGTCCTTGTCAGCTGGGTTCTCCATCCAACAACCCATAAAAAGCCCTACATGAAAGCAGCCAGAACCATTACAGCTTAGTCCTATCTGAGAAATGGCATTTAATCCCCACACTGTTTATTTAACTCTACACGACAGTTGTGTAATGTCATGCTGTTCTGTCCTGATCTTATTCCACAGGGAGGCTTTTCAGCTCAGGAAATTCATGGATCAAACTGCCAGGTCTCGGTGTTTTGCAGAGCTCTGCCATGTAAACGATTATTCTATAAAAGAAATCCCTCTAACCCACAAATTTTGAGACCAAAATAAAATAAAACAAAAGTTCAGGTTTGGTTTTATTTTCATTTTAGATATATTTGTGTTGAAACACTTGCATTCATCCCAACCACACAGGAACAAACAGGAAAACACAGATTCCCAGGTTTACTGTTTTGTGTTTTTTTTACCAGTCATCATTTTTAAGGACATTTTAGGACTGTTGAACCCTTGGGCTGTGCTTTTCTTTTCCCCGATTGCACCTGCATGATTGGATTTCCTACTGAATTCACCCAGCTGAAGCCAAGGAGGGTGGAACATCTAAGAACAGGATTTGGTCTCATGCTCTTCAAAAAGGACCTTTGTAAGTAACTCTTCAAAACCTGCTCACCTTCCCAAACTGAAACCATGCAGAGGGCGGTGTCTTAAATAAAATAAATTCCTCCCATGTTCCGGAAACAATAGGGAGCAAAGAGAATTGTTTTGCATAGTGTCATGCAACTTTTTTTTGTGTGTATTAATCCTGAAGAAATCACGGAATCATAGAAAGATTTGGGTTGGAAGGGACCTTAAAGATCACCCAGTTCCAATCTCCCTGCCATGGGCAGGGACACCTTCCATTGTCCCAGGTTGCTCCAAACTCTGTCCAGCCTGGCCTTGGACACTTCCAGGGATCCAGGGGCAGCCACAGCTTCTCTGGGCACTTGTGCCAGGGCCTCCCCACCCTCACAGGGAAGAATTTCTTCCTAATTTCTAATCTAAATCTCTCCTCTTCCCCCTTGTCCTATATCTGTCTGTGTAAAGATTCGCTATCCTTGTTTTCCATAAGCCTCATTTAAGTACTGAAAGAATGTAGAAAATGAATACATATCATAGATTAAATGAGGTCTAAAAGGTATTTTTCCTGGCATAGTATTTTTGGACATCATGTTATTTTCTTACTGCCAACCAATGCTCAGAATAATATGCCAAATATTCACCATCACAGCACTCACCCTAACCCCTGACCTGTGCTCAGGTAAGCAGGGAACTTTGTGCAAGAGTTCTCATGGTCAGAAATGAACACGCAGAACATTCAGTTTCCATTTAATTGTGTTGCAAATAAATAATCATAGGCAAATCTCAGGGAGTAGGGTTGAGGAGCAGTGATGCTGTGAACTTCCTGCTTCCCCAAGGAAGGGTGAATTCCATTTAAGCAGCTCCTGAAAACATGACTTGAGGTGTTTTTATAAAACACCTCCAGCGGTGGAGAGGCCAGAATTGCCTTGGGTGGGTGGTTTTTGCGCTTTATTGGTCTCCTGATGGAAATTGCTACTCATTCCCCCAGGGAAAAACCCTCTGGACAACTCAGAGGGTGTTGGGGCTGGCTCCAAACCCACCCTCGCTGTGGCTTCTTTCGCAGAGCACGACCAAGAACAGCCTCCCTTCCCTTCACAGCCCTTTCCCCCATTTAAAAAATTTAAAAAAGAGAAAGATGCTCCACACATGGAGCAACAAATGGCATCGCGGCACACGGCGAGCGGCGGATGCAACAAGCAGATGGTGGCAGAACAAGGGCCTGGATCCATTAGCAGAAATCTGGATCAACTCGTGGATGAATCAGCGACACAAATCAGGGGTAAATACATAACACACACTCCACGCCAGCCATTCCCCGGGAGCTGGATGGCTTGGGAGGCAGATCCAGGGCTCTGGCATCTTCGCGTGTGTCTTTTTTGCGGATGCACACAGGAGGGCAGCAGACATTTACTCAGCGTTTGGCACTGCATTGCCTCCCCGAGCCCTGCCGCAAAAAGATGCTGCTGGGATAGTGTAAACTGTCCGTCAGCACGGGGGGATGGATGCTGGCTAAACAGCCCCATAAAAAACCCCAAAGCGACTGTAATTGGACGCAGTGCACATTTCACTGTTATGGCAAAGACAAAGGTCTTAGTCATTTTTTCCTGCTGTCGGGCTAAGTTCACCCCCCACCAAATTATCTCAAGATATTCCTTTCTTCTCTCTAGTTCATTTTATTGGGTGTTCGCTATTTCTTGTGTAAATTATTGCAATGGTTTTCATTCTCCAGGAAAAACACACTTCTATTTTTCCCATCGAGATGCTGACACAGGAATCTCAAACATCTCTCTCCCCTTGTTTCTTGATGGACAATGTGCTGGGGATGGGGGAACAGGAGAGTGTGTAAGAAATATCCTCCAATTCCAGCTAATGAAGCTCATCAATGAATATGAAAATCATTATTTAGGTTTGGGAAACAAAAGCCTGAAAGAGAGTGTTTCTCAGCAATATTTCTATTTTTTTTTTTGGAGGGTATAATTAAAACAATTGTCTTTAGCCTACAAAAATATCCATTGCCTTCTTC
This sequence comes from Acanthornis magna, assembly GCA_036785705.1. Lineage (NCBI taxonomy): Eukaryota > Metazoa > Chordata > Aves > Passeriformes > Acanthizidae > Acanthornis > Acanthornis magna. The sequence goes on from JAWUZG010000001.1 coordinate 1,064,697, forward strand.
CTGCTCCCAGCCCAGCTCCATTCATTCCTTTGAATTTGGCTTCTTGATAACTTTGTCCATGATCCAGCACAAACAATTCTGCACATTGACATTGATGCCAACTCAGATTGAAGCTTTTCAGGCAGAGCAGTGCATTTTGCCTAAGTATTTGCTCAGGCTGATCCTAATTAAAGTACTAATTGCCATGTGGCTGTGTTCTCTTCAGCTGCCTAAGAGGAGTTGAGGAGCTGAGCTGAGCTCCCCTCCCCAGTCTCAGTGACTGAAAGAGGTGTCAGTGATGTCTCAAAGTTCCCATTTCGTAGAATCATTGAGGTTGGAAAAGATCTCTAAAATCCTTGAGTCCAACCATTCCCCCAGCACTGCCAAACCCACCACCAAACCATATCTCTAAGCACCACATCTGCATGACTTGTTTCAATCCCTCCAGGGATGGTGACTCCACCACTTTCCTCAACAGCCTGTTCAATGCTTGGAAACCTTCCTGTGAAGAAGTTTTTCCTAATATTGGGATATTATCTCAGCCTCCCTGGCACAGCTTGAGGTTGTTTCCTATTGTCCTCCCTTGCTCTCTGGGAGCACAGCCTGACACCCACTGGCTGTCCCCTCCTGTCAGGAGTTGTGCAGAGCCACAAGGTCCACCCTGAGCCTCCTTTTCTCCGGGCTGAGCCCTTTCCCAGCTCTTTCAGCTGCTCCTGGTACTCCAGATCCTTCAGCAATCTAAAACTAGGATGAATTGTGAGGAAAAAACCCACATTTTCTTTCCATCTAACTTTATGTATCAGACTGTAGGTGCAAACCATATCTGGTGTGCAAAGCACACTCAGAGGCCAAGAAGACACTGATCTCTTGGGTAGTTTGCTCTGCCATCTGAAAATAGCTGTTTTTTCCAGCAGCAGAGAGGGATTTTTCAGAAATAATATCCTCAGATAGGTGCTTAAAATTCAATAGGGTGCTTTGTGCCGAATTCTACAAGATCTTTGAGCACTGAAATTAATGAGATTTAGGAACCTAAGCGCTTGAAAAGAAGAACCCAACAGAGCTGATCCATGTGCCCATGCTCCTGTTGGCAAATGTGTGACAGGAACTGAACACAGATCTGTGAACTGGTGTAATCCACCACGAATAATCGCTCACTTTGAGACTCCACAGCCTGACACACGCGGAGCAATCCCAGCACAAACCGCGTGCGCCAAAAGTCACGGTGGGAAAATGACTGGAAGTGTATGAAAGCAGCACTGCCTGTTGCTGTAATCTTCACGGTGATAATGTCACTGGGGACTGGGATTATGAGAGATGCTGTGTGGAATGAGGCTGGTTTGTGTCACAGGACTCCTCTAAGACAAAACACACAATAAAGAAAAGCCCGACCAAGCAAAACCCAGACACCGTCCAGCTGTGGTTTCACGGCAATTAATACGATTGGGGATTTTGCTTATCTCCGAGTTTTATCCTGTCTTTTGCCACGGAATTGCAGCCCAGGCTGTGAATGCTGATTTGAGGACTTCATCTCCTGAAACAGAAATGTGGAGGTTGGGTGTGCCGGGAATATGGGAAACGTCTCAGTGTGTTAAAATAGAATCCCTGGCATGGTTTGCTCTGGTGGCTGTGTTGGGAATACAATGTTAATTGCTGGACTAGGCTTTGGGCAGCTAATGAGTAAAGGATCTCAGTGGATTGGGGTCTTAATTACCTGATTTACTTTAACCTGATTTCCTCTAACCCAGCAGGTCAGTGGGACTAATCCCAGAACAAGACACTGTGCTCTGTGATATCTTCAAACAGGTCCAAGGATTTCCAGAGAAGAAGTGGGGAAAGGTGCTTGTCTCAGTGGAAATTAGACACCTATGCCTAATATAATGATATAGAAATAACCCTTTGTTAACTACTTCCCAGCCTGAACACCCAAAGTCACATCAGATCTTGCTCCTCCCAAATGCTTTGGTGCCCAGACTTCTGCTCCAGCTCTCAGACAAGCTAAAGAAGCAGCAATCTCGACAATTCCTTGTTTCTCTCAGCTGGGAATAAAACGAAACAAAACAAAATAAAAATTTCACCGAGTCAGAATCATTAAGGCTGGAAAAGACATCCAAGATCAAGTCTAACCTTCGTCACCAAGTCCAAACCATATAAACTGAGAACACAATTCAGCACAGAGAGGGAAGACCTGTGTCTGAACCTGTAAACACACAGCAATTCTCAGTTGACCACAGGAACTTCAAAGCTTTATCACCTTTCTCTACCTGATGCTTGCCATTTTTTACACCTTTGCTGTCACCAGCCCCAGAAACTGAAGTTTGCACCGAGTACAACTTCTTTGAAGTGATTTCCATAACTCTGCTCACTTTTTTACTGCTTTTTCCATTTTTGTTACACTCCACACCAGGTTTATCCAGATAAACATCATGCCATGCTTTTCTCTTACCCTTTAAGGAAGAGTATTGGGTGCCACTCAGTGGTGGAAATCAGGTTAGAATGAGGTCCCTGGACCAATGAACAATGTCCTTTCTGGGCTCTGTGATGAGGATGATAAACTCTGTCACCTGGAGAGGCATCTCTCTCCTCTGTGTTATTATCACAGCAAAATTGTCAAAGGACAAAATGAATTATTCCAACATCTCCAATTAAATGAAATATTAATCTAAAATAGCCCTTTTTCTGAGTTAGGGAACTTTTATAGATCCTTTTGTTTTGCTGAGCTTTATCTCATATTCTGTGTTCCTCGTTTGGTGTCTTCAGCCCTTGTTTCATTGAGACAAAAAGGAAAATAAATGAAAGACAGTCAGCAGATTATTAATGAAAACTTTCAAGTAAAACTTAGTTGGAAAAAAATTTGTAAGCCAAGTTTCAGATTAATTTCACTTTCTTTAGTGGTCTAAGAGTTGGAATTTTAGTCTAGACTATCTTTAGTAGCCATAGGCACAGGGAAAACACATACTTCTCCAGAAACTAATGTCTAAGGAGATTTATCATTAATTGAATGGTCTCACTGGGCCATAAGCTGAGCACATCTTGTGCTTGAAATGACATATATGCCTAAATGATTAGGAACTACAATTATTAGAAATAAAAAACTGCAACCTGCAAAGCCTGTTTTTGTTCGGGAACCTGTCAAGCTTCACTGCAGAAATCTGTACCCACACATCCACAGAAGAAAGTCCCTTCCAAAGCTTCTCCTGGAAGCTCTTTACCTTGCCTATTCTTAAAATCTCCAGTGATGGAAAATCCATCACATGTGGGTGGCTTAATTTTATGCATACAGTAATTTTGTGGTGAGTTACTCCTCTGAATAAAATATGTCAGTACCTTCCTCTTTAAGCAGAATTTCTGAAGTTTTTAATTAATGTTCTTCCCATCTTTAAAGCCCAGAATAAACATTCTGATCACCTTGTTTGGCTTCCTGACTACAGCTGTCCCCTCTATTCCTGTATTTAGCATCCAAACACAATATATTCATTTCATAAGAACAACCAACCTTTAAAAAGGGTGAAGAAGTGAAATCCAATCAAGCTTCTGATTTATGTGTTGATTACTTTTTTTTAACAAATACAGAAAATTTGAAAAGTGAATTTAAAATTAGGAAATGAATTCTTTCCCCCCAGAATAATGTAAACAAGACTGTTTAGCTCTGTTGCTCCCAACCATTGATCTGCTGCTCTGACCTTGTAATCAGAGAAGACTCTGAGCCCTGCATTTGTCTTTGAAGGCTGCTAATAATTAAATCCTATTGTTTCACTGAAACAGAACATGACTCTCACAATTTGTAACCAGAAGCAGTATAGCTGCACTGAACAATGTTGGATAAACATGCCCTTCAAAGATCAAAGGATGTAGGGCTGTGTCAATTAAAAAGAAAAAAAAAATCAGCATAGCTAAACTGCTGTTTCTCAGCAACTTGGTGCGGGTGCAGATCTGAGGCTGCCTAGATTGCTTTGCTTTCATTTCACAGTCTCAGGGGTATCTTTATTCCCCCCAGTGCCTGGGGAAGTTGGCACACCCAGATGTGAGCTCTGAGTCTGCGGGCAGAGGGAGAGAGTACCCCCCTCATCCCTAATTAAACGTTCAAAGGATTTGCGCTCCCTCCGAGCAGCACATCTTTGTGGCATTAAATAAAAATCGGCCTCAAAGAGAAAACACACCCACACAATGTGTTCAAGGAGGCAGTGGGCAAGAGGATAGCGGGAGGATGTGGATTTGGAGTGACGTTGTTTGCTTTCATTTCTTCCCTGTGAGAAACCTTCCCTTCTCCATGGATTTCCATCAGCGTTCATGCTCTGCACCAGAGACTCACTTTGATTCCACTTTGGCCATGCAACTCCAAGAGGAGACAGGAGAAACCATGGCTGCTTAAGGAGTTTACCCCTTCCCAGGAATGTCCGTGTGATTTATGGCCAGCAAGGTGTCTTTAATTAACAGGACTCTCACTGGGTGTTTCCTGATGGCCAAGAAAGGAGGAAAACCTGCAGCAAATGAGTCCCAGCCACGCCTTGGCTTGTCTGTTCTTCTATTTCACTGCTTTTCCTCTCTGTGTTGAACAATTTCCAGGGACATGAAGAGTCCCTTCCTGAAATGTCTCCACTTGTGCAGGGACAGGTCACTGCTGGGAAGGGCAGGTCCCACTCTCCATGATCCTTCTGATGGAATCTGTGGTGTCCAGTCCATCCATAGATCCATGTCATAAACTTTTCCAGTGCCTCTTGCCGAGACCAGAGAATTTCTTCCCTGTTAGGGTGAGCAGGCCCTGGCACAGGTGCCCAGAGAAGCTGTGGCTGCCCCTGGATCCCTGGAAGTGTCCAAGGCCAGGTTGGGAAGGGCTTGGAGCAGCCTGGGATGGTGGAAGGTGTCCCTGCCCATGGCAGGGGATGGAATGAGATGGGCTTTGAGGTCTTTTTTTAAACTTAAATTCAGTTTTCATTTGAAATAGGGAAAGAAAAGGCATTTTTATTCTAAGAATTTGTTCCCTTTAACTCTTGTACTTCTGGAATCAAATGCTTCCATTATGTGTGCCTGGACTTAGATTTAATAGCACAACGAGAAGAATGTAACATATGTGCAAGAGTGTTCTCTAACCTAGGCTCCTGCTTAAGAATTACAGGTATTTGTTGTTTGTTTGCTACACTTCTTGGGAAAGCAGAGCTATTCCCTCCTCCTCCTTGTTTATACTCCATTTTTATTTCCTAGTTCTAGACAATACCATTCCACCTCAGTGAATATTTTACAGTTTCCTTGAAATAAATCACTCTCTCCACCTTCTTTGTCTACTAAAGACAAAACCTTATTGTAACGAGTTAAATTCCAGTATCACTTAATCTGAGGAAAGAACCTGGCCCATAAAGTTTGACAAATGATGATCATTTTAAAAAATAAAATGTACGTGTTGTATCTAAACACAGTTGATCTCCTTCCTCTCAGCTGTCCTGGTGTTCAGCTGCTTGGAAAGTTTCCTCTGGGGAAAGCCTTTATTAAATGATTTGTGTGTCTTTTACATTTTGTTCCAAATTATCTGGCTCCCTCATTTTATTTCTTCTTCGGGCTGGCTGCTTGCTACAGCTAATTTGGTTGTCCTTGCTGGGACTACCATAAATATTCCTTCCCAGTAGTACTTTGCAAGCTGAATTAGTCAAGTGATCTTGGCTCCAAGAAAATCCTCGACGAGATCAAACACTGGGAGAACTTTATGGTTGGAGACACTGTTTAAAAGTCACCTATAAAGGAGCATGAGCAAAAAAATGCTGACAAGGCCGAAAAACATTTCATAGATGGTAAAGCCATGATCTTCAGGATTGTGTTTGAAGGGAGAACTGTGTTATAGATGAGTTGGTTTTCTTAGGCTGGTTATGTGTCAAAGTGTTTGTGAGTTGGTTAAGTTATATCAGGGCTGGACTTGGTTGAATGGTTGATTTCATGTCAGGGTTGGGCGTGGTTGAGTGGTTGATTTTATTTTGGGTTTGAGCGTGGTTGAATGATTGATTTTATTTTGGGTTTGGGCTTGGTTGAATGGTTGATTTCATGTGAGGGTTGGGCGCTGCTGAGTGGTTGATTTTATTTTGGGTTTGGGCTTGGTTGAATGGTTGATTTTATGTTGAGGTTTGGGCTTGGTTGAATGGTTGATTTTATGTTGGGGCTGAGCTTGGTTGAATGTTTGATTGTAACTCGGAGCTGTTTGAGTTACACCGCGCAATGTGCAGTGCAGTGCCTTTATGGAACTGCTGGACGGCAGTGATCAAAGGGGATGGTGAATGTGGAACTTTCCAGAAGCTTTCTGTGGGTGCAGTGACATCTCTTCGACTGAATGGACCAATGATATGGACTTACGGAAAAATGGTTGGACAGGAATGCACTGCAAGAACGAGCCAATCCAGAGACACCTATACGAGCCAATCACAACGAGAATCAAAAAATGAACTAATCCTGCATGAGCACAGGTTATAAGAACTCTTGTGGTGCTTTGTGGTCCTCCTGAGGTCCTCGCTGGTGAAGGAGCGCCCGGCGTTGCACACCGTTCCATTGCTCTGCTTTGCCCCTGAGAAATTTGGCTTACCCCAATTTCTCATTCCCAGTCATTAATTAATAAGCAGGTTAATCACAAATGGTGTCAGCCCGTCTGTTACAACTGTGCACTCACTTCTCTCCCTGCAATGACTGTATTAAATCGTGACACCCTCTTTGGAACCGGGAACGAGGAGCCCCTCATAAAAATATCTGAAATATCAGATTGAAAACAAGGAGATACGGCCTGGCCTGCAAATTGAGAGGCAGAGCACTGAAGGCTGCAGGAGCCTCCAGGTATGCTGGGTCTGCCTGGGAAGCAGAGAAGGTGAATCCTGCCTGGGCTAAGTGCTACCAGAGTGACCAAAATGAGAGGAGAAGTTGTTTCTTCATCTCCATCTTTGCTCTTATTTCATCCTGGCAGCACCTGGAGATTTAACCCCTGCAGGGCTGTGGCTCCTGGGTGGAAATTGTCATTGGGTAAGTCTGCTGTTGGCTTCAGGGTGGCACATATTTACCATTCTCCCCAAAATTTGTGGTTATCAAGGGGCAGACTGGCTCTGTAATTGTCCTGACAATGGTCTCATGTCTTTCTGTCACGAGGTTGAAGCTCCTGATTTTATTTCAAGCTCTATAGACACTTCATTCACTGATACCTAATTTCAGGGTAGCAGAGGGTGTCAAAAGGGCTGGAATTATTTCTGATTGGGAGGAATTGATGAAGAGCTTTCCGTCAAAAATTCCCTTATTTTTAAAATTTTTCCAGCCATGCGCCAGTTAAAACATTCTATTTCAGCATTTTTGAAAGCAAATTTTCTTCCTTTTCAGCTGTAAAATAATTGTTTTCAAGTCTGAAGTTGCCAAGTGCTTCATTTAAAAGGGGTACAAAAATCATTAAAAGTGCCCATTAGCCACACAAAATGTTTTGACTTGAAACATCTCTTAATTAATTTTTAAAAACGCTTTTTTTCCCCTCTAAGTTGTTCTTGTACAACTCTCCTCCCTTCAGCTCCCCAAAATAGAGTTTTCAAAATCATAAAATCCTTATTATTAAGGTTAGAATCAATTACTCTTACAGTTTGCTCAAACTGTTTGAGATGTGGTGGACAGAGCTACTTTCATGTCAAGATTGACTTTAAATAAAGAAGGTTTCTAATACTAAATTGAAAGGGCTCAGACTTTATCCTAGTGAAAAAGGAGAATGATTACACATGGAAAAGTATTAAAATATCCTTATTTCTTGTAGAATCAGAATCTATATATGTTTAACTCTCCCACACCACTCTCAGGATAGATAAGTCTTTATTTTCACACGATCTTTCTTGATGTTAAAAGGGAAGTCTATTCATCTTACAATAAACCTGGAAAATTCTCGGGTGAAGAAATGCATGAGACAGCATAAACATGATCCGAGACATTTTGGGTACAAGCAACAATTCCACTTTTCTTGTAACAGATGACACTGCTTGACATTAGAACAAGAAATACCTGTTGCCTGTGCTGTAAAATCTCCTGCAAATAGCTTCTGATTTGTGGCACTGATATAAAGGCTGTGTTTTATGGAGCTTACCCAACCAGCTTTGCTATGTCAGGTTATCACAGATACATTTTTTTCCAATTCATTTTGAGACCAACTGCTGCTAAGAGGCTGTAACAAGGGCTGTAACTTGCTCCTTTCACTTCCATTCAGACAGTTTGAATAAACCCTCATTTCAGCCTTTTACAGGCCCTCTTTCCATTATACTTATTTTATTTTACTTTTCTCCACAGAGATTGAGCCACTTTATTCAGGTCATTTTCTGCAATATCATGTTAACCCATTAAAATGTCAGATAATTTATTGTCCATCCAGTCCACCTGCCTGTCCTTTTCCCTTAAACAGCACAATCATTTCTGTAAGCTCTGCGTTCCCCTGCCTGTTCAAAGGTCCTCGTGGTTGTCCTCACCTTCTCATTAAATCTCGCCCAAGAACAGTTGCCTTGGAAACCAGGGAGTTGATCCAGCAGCAGGGCTGAGCATCTTCACCTTGCCTTGACTTTGGTGGGAGGTGAGGCCACTCAGCCCTTCTGAAAGGAGGGTTTAGTGCAAGGCCAGCAGAGAATCCACTAAATGTTGTTTTCTTCTGGTTTCAGGATGGTGGGGAGTGATGCTGTTCCTCACACTGCCGCCACGTGAAGAGCAGAAGGAGGTTGAAACCACTGATGCTTTTCCGGCATCTGTGAAACCATTTGAAGATATTTTGGAAATGCAAATGGTATTCAAATGAACAAACTCTTTCTGAAAGTCTGGGATGACCCTCCTTTCCTTCCAGGCTATTTGTAAAGTGCCGGTACATTTGTAAGGGAGCTACCAGGGTCGTTACAGATTTGGATTTGGATTGGAAACCGGTTTGGATTTAAAAAAAAGAAGAGAAAAGCAAATAAACAGCACATCTTAGATGGTTTCTGAGAGGAGTCCTTCCCAGGACTCAGCCAATGTAAGCACTGAATCTTAATGTTTCCAAGGAAAACAAGGCAGGGATTGGAATCTTGCCAGTGAAGAAATGAAGTCTAGATTGCCGTGATAATCACAGCAAGAGATAACTTGTGGAGATAAACTATACCCTGAGAACAGAGCTGGCTCTGCTCTGGTCACCAGTTCAGCTCTGGATCAAGATCTCTGTTTCCATGAAGCCTTCAGACCTCCCTGTGAGCTCTTCCCAGGCTCACCTGGTTCCATACGGAGCCATTCCTTGGACATGCACCTTGTTGTCAGTACCAGGAGCACTGGGCAAGGTCCAGTAGAGCAGAGCATCTGCCAAGCCTATGCAATCCCAGGAAAAAAAAGACCTCTGCAAAATCACACCCTAATGGAAATGACAAATCCTACCTCATTCCTGGCTGGAGGTCTCAAATGCTTCATTGGAGCTTGCTCCTGGTCTTTGTGTGCTGGCACTGAAAAGTCCAATTTTGGAAAAATCTGGGAAGATGTTTCCCTTCTGACTGAAATTCACACCAGGCTTTTCCCCTCTTCAAACTCTAGGGAACCTTTTACCCTCAAATCAAGGTTTGCTCCCATGGGTTGCAAATCTTTCTCTCCATGAGGAATATCCCCATCCTATCACCCAGACACTAAATAAAATGCTTTGGCTCTCTTTTCTTGATGCCAGCTTAGAGTGGTACATGCTTGGACAATTTCTGCTGATCCCAGGTTGTTTCAGATACCAAATTTGATCAAGACATTTTCAGAACATCTCCAGAAATATTTTCTCTGACTCTTTCTCTTGATATTTTTGGTGTTCATTCTCAGGTTTTTATTTGTTTTGTTTTCTTGATGTTCATTTGTGCTGTGTTTTGTAACAGCAAATAAAATCCTTAAGGTCAAAAGGATTTATTGTTCTTTTAGATGGAAAGGCATTTTTTAACTTGAGAAAATGAGCACTGGAAGCAAATCTGAACTAAAAACTCATTTGGGACATAAAACTTTCTTCTTTTACACATGTCCATCTGAAATCCTTTCAAACTAAAAGCAGTTACTTACAAAATACTGTGCTACGAACAGGCAAACCTTCCCATAGAAAGATGAGATGACAAAACAAAGAAGGTTGCCAAGTCACCTGATGCATTTCTTCAACTTTCCTCAAGTCTTTGTATCCATGTGCCAAGCTGATGTTTTTAAAGGGAAACACAAATGACTTGAAGTTTATATTTTGGTCAAGTCTAGAGGCACTAAATGACATTAGAGCTACTGGTTAGTAGGTACTGTAGGAAAAACAAGGAAATTACTTTTCCTGCCTTGAAATCTTTTCAGCTGAGACACACGTGAAAAAGGCTTCTTACTCAAGCTAAAATACACTATTCCCTTTCTTACAGAATTAGTTGGTGTTAAATGTCTCTCCCTTCTGCCCTTTTCCCCATCATTTGCATTGCCAGATTTTCTTCCAGAGACTGCTCCTTGAAAGAAAGTAAAAAACCAACGGCAGAGACTGAAAGAACAGGCAAGAATAACCACAGCAAAGACAGAATAAAGGCAGGGCAGTCCCACCTGGAAAGAAGAATTCACTGTTACCATCCCAACCCTGCAGCATTGGCACATTTGGTTTTATTCAACAACAGGGAACTCCCAGGGCATTCCCAGCCCTTCGGGGTCATGGATCTGAATTCCTTGCCCTGCTGTACACTGATTTTCTCTCCCATCTTGGGCAAGCTCAGATTCAATCCAGTGCCCAGTCGTGCCTTGAAAATAAGGAAAAATGTATTTCTGAAGTGCAACATGTTTGGACAAAAGTCTCTTGCTCACAGTAGATGGAGTGGATGTGAGACAGGTTTGGATCCCTGTGTTGTAGGGATTTGCACCTCTAAAAAAGGCTTTTAGTACTGAATAATAATATGCTTCTAATGAATGCTGCGGCTGTAAAATCTCTAATCTGATAACACATTGTGCAGGAAGCAAGCAGACATCTGTTCCTATGAACACATCAATATTTAGGTGGATTTTGGATGCAGAACTCTCCCCATGCTGTTTAATAATGCCACTGGCAGAAGAGATGTCCCGCCTCAATATCTGGCAGCAAATGTTTTGCAACAGGGTCATGTATTCCGTGGAGGACGGTGTGAACATATGATCCACTTTTCCCTGGCAAAGCGTCCATCATGCATGTGAAATTTTTTGTGGAAGACAATAATCCCTCCCATCCATAAAATCACATTGATGGGTGAACAAGAATAGGTGGAGACAGGAACGCTCTCACCTCCAGCATTACCATCTGTGGCCTCTCTTTGGGACTTTTTAAATGGAGAGTATTTGGAGTTGGGTGAGAGCTTCTGAAATGAGGAGTGAGAGGAAGAGCCCACCTGGCTAAGATAACACACCTGGCTCAAAGTGTTGGTCCCTAAGTGCCCAGGCACATTTTAGCCCCAGCACTCTGAGGATCTCAAAGCTATTCCCAAAGTGCAAGGCTGACTTTTCTAGAACAGCCCAAATTCTGTCTTGAGTCAGCAGTTCATCTCCACCACTAAATCAAGCCCAAATCTCCTGTAATATTTCACACAGGTAGCCTCTCCAGGTATTCCTTTTTCCTCCAACAACTCGCTCATCAGATATTATAAGCCAGAGTCACACTCTTCATATTTAACTGCCCTCAAGGCCTTTGTCATCCCTGAATTTTTTCTGCTGCTTTTTTGAACCCATGTAACATTATGGCATCCACATCCTCGTGAGAAAAATCTTGCAGGACTGGGTACAGACTGCGAGAAGAGTTACACATTTCTCCCTCCTAGGATCCCACTGGCATCTGCCAGTTCAATTTGCTGAAAGCTTTAGCCTTGTAGAGTTTTTCTGGAAATCAATAAAAGCTCTCACAATGCTCAGCAGCACCGGTGGGTGACCATTTCTTACTGACATCCATCCTGCACTATAGAAAGGTTAATTAAGAGTGTTTATTTTGGGTTGGCTCTAAAGTGTACTTGCTACAGGTACACAGAGCCATTAGGTTTCTGACAGATTTTTTTTTTCCATTAATTTTGTTTTCTTCTTTGCAAATAAGGAGGCAATTTCTGGTTTTGGCACATGGATGTGTTGGTGCCAGGGCCAGCCCCTAGAAATAGCTTTGTTGCTAGCATCTCACACCGGACTTGCTGGTTTTGCCAGGAATGGAAGAGGAAGTTTGATTAACCCCATGTAAGAGGTGATTTAAAAAATCCCTCAAATGACACTGAAACTCTTTCCACATCCTTCTGACAGGAGGGTGCAGCCAGGTGGGCATTGGGCTTTGCTCCCAGGAACAAGGGACAGGACAAGAGGAAACTGGCTCAAATTGCACCGGAAGAAGTTTAGATTGGATATCAGGAAAAGTTTTTTCATGGAAAGGATGGTCAAGCACGGGCACAGCTGCCCAGGGCAGTGGTGGAGTCACTGTTCCTGGAGGGATTTAAAAGCTGTGGATGTGGCACTTGGGGACATGATTTAGTGGTGGCCTCCGCAGTGCTGAGGGACTTGGTGACCTTTGAGGTCTTTTCCAACCTAAATGAATCCATGAGAGATGGAGCAGAGGCTCCATGCAGAGCCACAAGGCTGCCAGCTGCCAGAGCAAGGGACACAGCAGTTCTCCATTTAAGATCCTGGCTTTGACACCCGGCTGCCATGTGACCTTGAGCATCATGTATTTTGGATTTTTAATACATTAACAAGAAGAAGAGAGCAGCAGAAGGGGAGGCAAGAGTGCAGTAACACTGAATGATGCAGCAAGAGGTGTCTTCAGAGCTAAAAAATCCCTGCTCAAACCTGTGTCAGATTTAAAGATTTGCACTTCTCAGCCATCAGAGTTACACAGGGGGATAGACTGGCAGATAAATTATGCAAATAAGGATCAAAATACTTGCACATTTGCTTCAATCTTATTTTCTCAACCTTTTAAAATAGTAACTCTAAGTGTATCTATTACAACTCAGTGATTTTGGGCACGTACTTCCCACGCCACACTCCAGAAAAATATATCAGAGCACAGGACTAACAAGGAGTGAGGTGCTTCACTGCAGTTAAAGGCAGAATGCAAATGTGACACCACTGCTCTTCTCTGTTCACTCAGAAGGAGGTTCCAAGCCAAGGTTTCAGATCCATGAAGTACTCAGCACGGCTTGGGGAGGTCCCAGTCAGTGGCTATTTGTTATATGGCCTGCCTGTCTCTTCTGAGTCCGAGAAAAATATGTAATAACACAGCCTAATATGCACTGCTACTATCGGGGGAAAATAAGTGGTATTGCCTCACGGTTTTGGTTCTTTAAAAAAACAAACTTATTAAAGAGGTGGCATGCTTGCAGCTCTGATGACAACAGGGTAGAGTAAGAAATGAGCTGAATGCACAGTGAGGAGGGACACGGCAATTTGAAGTGAGGAATTTAACTCTTAGGGCTCGGCTCTAGAAGCACTGGTGAGTGACTTTACTCATTTGTCACTTCCCAGCAGAGCAGCTCAGCAGATGCAAGGGCAGCTGGATCCTAAATTCCTTGCGGCTCCACCTGTGTACACGGTTTGTGTGAGTTTCAAAGTTCCAGAAAAGCAGTTTATATGCGGGTTGAGTGATTGCTGGCAGTAGCACAGAATCGTGTAACAAAGAGGAGCTGGGTACACAGCACCAGGCATGACAAACTGATGGAAGAGGCTGTCCAGAGAAGCTGTGGATCCCTGGAAGATTTCAAGGGCAGGGTGGATGGGGCTATGAGCAGCCTGGTCTAGCAGAAGGTGGCACAGGTGTGGAATGAGACAATCTTTAAGATGCCTCCCAACCCAAACCGATGATATGATTTTACACCAGAAACAGACCTTCTTCTCGCCCGTGTTGCCTGGAGAGGTTGGGTCAGTGTGCTGCAGCCTCTCCCTCCACCTGCAGTCCTCTCTCTGTGTCAGAGACGAAGCCGTGGGAGGATGGATGGGTCTGACCTGCCCAAGACCCTTCTCAGCCCTGTCTCCATCTTGCATTAAATATAAGCATAAACTTAAGCTATCACATCCAAGATCCACAACTCACCAAGGTCAGCACCACTGAGATTTGCAGGACTAAGCCCCAGCATGGAGAAGAGCAAAACTGGCTCCAGTCTTTCCCAAAACTAACAGAAACAGCCAAAAACCTTTCCTTCCACAGCAACCCTTGGCAGCTTTGTTGTTCCCTCTTTTTTTTTTTCCCTGAATGAGGTGAGAGTGGATGCTTTTGCATTAGTAAGAAGTTTCCACAGGAAAACAAGCTGGCCAATGTCACACCAAGAACTCTTGCGAGCAGGGCTGGGATCTCCATCAGGTCACACCACATGTAAAATTCATGAGGCTCTATCAGCATCTGAGGCACTTGTGCAGCCCAGCTGGGGTTGGGAATGGCTCAGGCACCTCCCAGACCATCTCACATCTCCACAGCCTCCAAAAGGTTCCCTTCACTCCAAAGCCAGGCAAGACAGATGAAATCCCTGCTCCCCCAAACGCACGTCTCGACGAAGAGATTTGCTCCTCAGAGCCAAGCACACCGAACCCTTACCTTTCATTTTGATGGTTTCCGTGGAAACCATAAAATTAAGCTATGCAGTTACTTACTGCAACATTACATAATCTGCTAAACGCTCTGATGTTTTTCAACAAATGTGTTTGTTCTGGGCTGCCTGGTTGTTGTTTTTTTTTTTCTTTCCCAGTATGATCAGCCCGACCTGTGTTGATCTGACTAAACAAGGAGCAGTGGTGCAAAATTAGATATCAAAATGCAACTTCTGTCAGTTCTCCTCTCCTGAGAATGACAGCTCTGCCTGCTTCCTCTGCTGGCTTGCAGCTGCCGTTTAAGGCATGGCAGCACTGCTCATCTCCTCATTATGTGGATGGGGTTGGATTGAGGACGGTCTGAGCCCACTTCTGGCATTGAGGTAATTGTCGTGGTTTGGCACTGGCCAAACGCCAGGCACTCACGACAGCCTCTACCTCGCTCTCCCGTGCCACAGCTGGGCAGAGGAGAGGAAAAAATTAATGAAGGGGTCATGGGGTGAGATAAGGACCGGGAGAAAACACTCCAAGGGCAAAACAGATGCAACTTAGAGGTACAAAGTGAATTTATTACTAGCAGAGGCAGAGGAGGATAATGAGAAGTAAACTAAGCCCTTAAAGACACCCTTTTCCCCCTACCCCTCCCTCATTCAGAGCAGGGAACAGGGTGTGGAGGATTTTGGTCAGTTCATCACCGAGATCTTCTTCCACTGCTCCAGGAAAGGAGCCCTTCATCTGTGAGAGAATGGGGTCCCTCCCATGGGAGACAGTTCTCTGTGAACTTCTCCAGCGTGGGTCCAATCTCATGAGCAGCAGTCCTCCCAAAACTGCTGTGGCGTGGGTCACTTGTCCATGGGGTGCAGTGCTCCAAGGCCAGGCTGCTCCAGCCTGGAAACTGAGCCTCTCTCTCCATGGGGCTCCCACTGGATCACAGCCTCCTCCAGGCATCCACCGCCCTGGCATGGGCACCTCCCCACGGGCTGGGGGTGGATGTCTGCACCCCCTGGACCCCATGGGCTGCAGGGGGACCACTGCTCCACCATGGTCTGTACCTCATGGACCCCAAGGGCTGCAGGGGCACAGCTGCTCCCCCATGGTCATCACCACAGCCGCCAGAGGAATCTCAGCTCTGGCGCCTGGAGCACCTCCTCTCCCTCCTTCTCCACTGACCTTGGTGTCTCCATGTTGTTTCCATCACATGTTCTCACCTCCTCTTCTCTGGCTAGAAAAAACTGTGTCCCCTTTGTTTTGAATTTCTTCTTAAATACGTTATCACAGAGGCATAACCAACATCTCTAATTGTCTCAGCCTTGGCCAGTGGTGTGTCCGTCTTCAGAGCCATCAGGGATTAGCTCTGACGGACCCTGTGGAAGCCTCCAGCAACTTCTCACAGAAGTCACCACCATGGCCCTCTGCTACCAAAAACCAGGCTGTGAAAAACCAACACAGAAATAAATAGCTTCCACCCTGCTCCGGGTTATTTGTATCCCTAAAAATAGTGTGCGAAAAATTTGGTCATTCGCAGTGATTTTATGTTTAATTAGGGCTACAAGGCAGGGTGGAAGGCGCTGCCTTCCGTTCAGTTTCCCACATGGATCTGAGGGATCACATTTTGGACAAGTGCAGTGGAATATCCTGAAATTTTTATTATGAAAGAAAAATCTCATTATTAAAAACTCTACTATGCATTTTTTAATATTCTTGGCACTCAGCCATCCCTGCTGGAACTGGACCAGAGGCAGAAACAATGTTTGGAATGAAGGAAGGTGCTGTACAATCACTCTTTAACTTTTGTGGCCAGACTTATTATTTTAAATAGAGCTCAGCAAAGTCACTTAGCTCTTCTTTGTTTTTTTCCAGGATACACAGCCCTGATGCTGTAGGGAATAAAGCCAAAAGCTTTCTCACCATTGGTGAGAATAAACTGTTTCTTTTGTAGCTGCAGAGGGTAAAGGAAAGACCACAGCTGGACTTTGGGGCTTGCACAGAAAATGCAATGGGAAAAATGAGGCCACAAACACATGGATTTATGTCCTAAGGGAAGGGTATGAAAAGGATTAAAACTTTCAGGTCAGCATTCATCACCTTCCGGTACTGTGTCTCTCAGGCTGCATCTTTGATAGCTAAAATAAAAATATCCAGGCCAGATCAAGTCATTGTTTGGATGTTTTAGTACTGACTTGGTCCTCTGCCAAGTCTCTCATGACTCCGAGGAGTGTGTGGATAGAGCACACGAGAGCTTGGCCTATCCTGGTCTCAGAAGAAGAGAGTTCACGTGTCAGGACATTTCCCCCAAGGCCCAGAAATTGGCCCTGGCCCATTTTATTTGCTAGCAAGTTTAGAAGCATTTTCAAACAAATGATCAATCCAGCGAAGGCAGTGTAAATTAAAGCTGACAGAGATGCAGTCACTTCTCCTGGCAGCATCTTTTCTTATCTTTCCAATCAATTTGTCCCTTCAGCAAAACCCACATCTTCTTTGAGCGCTGCCCAGCCTTGGCATTGCATTTTGAAAATTCCTTTCTGGGGGATGGCTTTTGTTTCCAAAATATTGCTGAGAAACCGAAAGGAAAGCTGGGACTCCTCCTCACACCGCTGACCGTGTTTGCCATCAGGTGACATCACAAAAACACATCCACATCCCTGGGAAATCTGTCTTTTCATGGGTTAATCTCATTTTGCTCCAGCCTCTTATCGCTCCCTGACTTTGTGTGACATGTGAGACAGTGATCTTAGTATGATATAAAGACATAAAATGCTAAGCAACTGAAGCAGCTGCTTGTGCACCATTCAAAGAGCACACAAATCAAATAAAACAGGCATCCACAGGGTCTATAAATAGCTGGCAATAGCAGATAACTCATTATTTGAGTGTCAAAAAAACCCTTGGCAACCTCATGTGACATAGAGACACATGTCATGGATAATAACTTCCAGCCCGAGATGGGGATGAATTTAAAGAAACTGGAGGTTTCCTGGATTTGCCAAAATGGTTGGTCCATTTTTTCCATTTCCGTGCTAAATATTGGAGATGTTTCTCTTGCTGAATACTTACATATTCCTCTTTGAAGTCAGGTAAAGTGGCATACCTGAAAAGAAACTGCTCCTGGAGAGGATGGTTCAGGAAGCCAATGCAGGTATTTATTGTATCTTTCGAGTAGTAGGAAAAGCTTTATTAACTCAAACTGCGTAATAAATCTCTTCAAAATAAAGACTGGGTTTAACATCTCTGCAGGATCTAGTCTTTTCAATTTTCTGGTTTGTTATTTCTCTTCTTTCTATGTATTTCTTGATGTGGAGAGTTTCCTCACTACATACTCATTTTCTACTACACCAAGAAGCATCACTGCTTGATTTTCACCATAATAAAGAATCACCACAAAGTATAAAGAAGATATCATGCCAATACTGGTGGTTCTCATCTTTCTCCTGAAATGGGTTTTACTGAGCCTGCAGACAAACCTTCCTGTGAGCACCTCCATCCATGAAATTCCAGCATGTGGATGATAAACTCACAGGCTTATTTGCCTTCCAAATCTTTGTGATGCAGTTTAACTTCTTTTAATTTTTACATATTTTTTTAATAAACTGTTGAAGATTACTAGCTGCAAAGCCCAAGGGTAGTTATCCCTCTGATTTTCTTTCTGTTTCTTTCTAGAGAAGATTGTTCAGACATTTCTGTGCTACATCAGAGCAGCGTGGTTACTACAGTTACCCTGGTTACTACCCCTATTTTTTGAATAAACCTAAAGGATTATTCAAAACATTAGAATGTGGAAACAGGTTGAGCATGTGACCCAACATGTTCAGAAACAGGGGGAGGACAGCACTGCCCTGGTATTAAATAGCAATTAAATAATCCACAAGGAATTAGCAGAACATATCTTCTTGGTGTCTTAGAAAGGGTCAGACAAAAAGAATTAATTCAATAAATAAATTAGGGTAGTGATGCATGGCAAGTGCTGGGTGGAAAAGAATGAAGCTTCACCCAGCAGCCAGAGAATCATCAAAACAGTGAGAATTACTAATTTTAGCACATCCAGAGTCCTTAGTCCTGAAGGGACCTCCAGAAGCCTGAGCAGAGTTATGATCCTCATAACCTGCAGGTGTCTGAGTTCAAATCCCAAGATTGCTCCTCAGGAACCTGGGCCCGGCATGTGCTCCTGAGAAGGACCCATGAAATCATCTTATCCAAAGCTTATTAAATATTTGACTTCAGAAAACTTCCTCTGCTCCCACCATTGGCTCTGTTTGCCTTGGTGGAAGGAAATTCCATTTACTTCCCTGTGCTCTGGATGGCTGCTGACCCTTGTGGTCATTAAAATTAGCTTATTTTTTTTTTTTTTCTTGCACATGAATAAAAATTGGAGATTTTATAAAGTGATCTGTTGATATGGATGGACTTCATTTGGGTCTTTCCTACCTAAACCAAATTCTGGCCAACTAATTACAACATTGATCTTCCTAATAACCTTTCATAAACCTTTTTATAGTGTTGACACACCAGAACAGGCCCATGGATCACAGAGTAAAATTCACAGGTTAAAAGGATACAACAGGCAATTGTTTTGATACATCAAACCTTGAGTGCACAAGGACAGTGAAATTATCACAGATTTGGGTAATACTTTCTTGTGAAGTTTTGAAACTTTAACAGAAATTCAAATATTTTCTGCTACTTTAACATGCTTTCCTGCACTCCAGTCTCAGGGAACAAATATCTCAGGGCTTTTCTATGTTAAGAAATTGATGTCACAGTAGTGCTGTCCATTCTTTGAGTTTATTTGGGTTTAACTTTAGAAGCATATAGCATATAGTTTCACCTGTCTGAACTGAAGTGGATTTTGCTTGGACACTAACAGCTTAAGTAGTTTGGGTTTGGGTAAGTATTTCAGAAGGATTCTGGACCTTAATGCTTGTCTAATGCAACTACCACTGGTGTGGTGTCAGCAGAGGCTCTTGAGAGAGGTAAGGCTGTGTCAACAGAAGTTTTTCAAGCAGGAGGAATCTCTTTGTTGTGTTTCCTGACACTGTGACATCAGGTGGATATGCCACAACCGCAGTTAAGCTTTGCAGAGCCTTGTTGTGTCAGTCTTACCCTGGGGAGCCTCAGGAGCTAGGAACCACTCTTCTTTATACAGCAGAAAAATTTTCCAAAGGGAAAAAAATCTTGTTAGCAATTCTTTTAGAAAAGTCTCCACACCGTGCAGCTTTTGGAGGAGGGAATTGCATCAGGACTGTGCATCCTTCCCTGCTGAATTCACCTGCAGAGATGCTTCTCCACAGATATCGAATCCATACAAATAATTTGGGCTGACAAGATCTTTAACTGGGATGGCTCAGAAAAGACATGATAAACCAAGACCCAGAGAAACCTCCATTGCAAAAATCCGTTGGTTTTTCACACAATGATGAAGAATTTCCATTCCCTGGTGCTTCTAGTGGGAAGCCACCTGGGCTGGCAAACTTTTCTGCTCCATAAGAATATGAAACTTAAATCTGGGCACCTGCAAAAGGATCTTGAATCTCTCCATAGACTACCCCATGTTAAAAAAAAAACCAAACCAAACCAAACCTGAGCAATTAAGTAACAACTAATTATGGAGCAGAAGAATGAAGCTAATTTCTACAAGATTGCCTATAAACCATATATATATCTTATAGATATATATATGATACATATGTATTACATTAGATATATATGTTTTATATGTACATATAATATATATAATATATTTTATAAGTGCTTTATATATAATATATGCAATATATATTTTATATACTTATGTATTTATTTATATTTATTTATATTTATTTATATATACTTTATATGTACACTTATATATACAAAAAGAGGGAGAAATATCTATATTACACATATATTTGTATTTCTACAGGTCTAAAATACAGATTATTTAATGACCCTGTGTGACACATACAGTCATGCATATATTACATGTATCTGTGTAATTAGATGGATGCACAACTAAATAAATTTATAAACAATTTTAAGGTGTGTCTCTGCATGGCTGTGTACAATTTAATGGTATAGAAACATCAGGCATTGATTTCTCCCGAGCTAACAGGATTTGTGGCTGGATCCCTGCATCCCAGCAGGATGATTTAGAGCCAGGGAGGGACTTCTGTGCATGACAATTCCTCCCCTGTTGGGAGGCATTAGCTCCCAGTTTGGAATTCCTTTTAAAATCCTCTGTGTGAAATGTGCCCTTCTGGTGCTCCAGGTGAGTCCTTTGTGAGGATAAGGAGAGGAAACAGGAAAAGTTTGTTAAAATTCCTGATTAACCATGGCACTGCTCACTGGGAAGGGTTTCCCACTCAGCCCAGTGGTTTTGCAGAGAGTTTGATCAGATCCATGGCTGATACCATCCAATATATAAAAGCATCCACAGCTGTGTACACCACCCCGGTGTACTCTGAAGAATAACTGCTGGGGAAATTTCACTGCTTTCCTACCTCTCTTTAATACATCTTCCATATAAACAGGGCTGGACTCAGCCCAAAATTTTGCCAGGTGGCCAAAAATTCTGTCAGTGGTTTTTGGTACATAGAGCTGAACACAACAGCCCAACCCTGTATTCCCTATGCAGCAGAGACAAAGAACACTAAACTCTTTTTCTCTGTAGGATTGAAAGGATAAGAAAGAACTGATTGGTACCACCAGGAAGCTTGAACAAGTCAACATTGTGTAGAAAAAACACTCCCAGGTGAAATCCATTGTAGAATACCTTGGTTATCCACCTCTGCCAGTCTCGTGATGTTTTGAGGGCTCATCTCAAGATAAAGCACGAGTGATGGAGACTTCCCGGTTCCCATCTTCCTATCAGACCTTACAGTGTCCTAAGCCATAACTCAAAATAAGTAATTTCTTATGGTGTGGCCTCATCAGAATTACTTGACTGGAACAAGGCAGAAGACCCTAAATGCTCTCCTTGTTCACTTCTGGCCACTTCCTAATGCTCTTTAACCAACAGCGTGGCACAAATGAGACATTTTTAAAGAAAAAATCAGAACAGCCTTGATGAGGATAATTTTTAGAATTTATAAGTTACAAGCTCACACCTGGCACTCAGCTCTTCTCAGGAAGCAGCACTGCTGCTTGTCCTCTCCAAGTGGCGCGGAGAGAAACTGCCAGGGTTATTTTTGTGCTCCTCAGCCTGAGCATCTGTCTGAAGAGCAGAACGGACTCCTCGCCTCCCCTCCCACTCAGGCTCTTCATTTTTGCATCAGAGATTCTTGTGGCGTCTGGGATGTCACGACTTCAAGGCTGACTTTCAGGGTTTGCTTAATTCCAGGTTTATTGTCCTCCTGGCTGCCCCTCCAGGTGCTCAGTGCCAGCTGCTCAGGTACTCAGCAGGTGCCTTTGGTGCCCAGTCAGAATCTCCAATAAAGAGCTCCTGGTTTGAGTGAAACCTTTGATAGATCTGTGTCTTTTGTGACAGGACAGTACAAAACACTTGGTTTTTCTTTCCCTCAGTCTGCACCATGAACAGCCTGGAGAAGAAAACATGGAATATTACTCAATGGACACCGCAGACAAAATTTCGCTGGGTTGCTATGACACAGCCTGGCTCTAACTACATAATAAAGAGTTACTTGAAAGTTATTTACTATAAAAAACTTATTTACTATGACTTTCATAACTCTTATCAAGATGTAAGTCATCTCTAGAGAAATGGCACCTCCCAACGCCCAGGAAAAGGTGAAAGTGAGCAAAATCACTCAACTCCTCAGCAGTAATGAGGAGTAACTCCATTACTTTTCAAGATCTTACCTTGGCTCAAAGTTGATGTCAAGGAGGATTGACACAGACTCTCCCCTCTATTTTAAAACTGTTTAATGAGGTACAGAAAATCTGAAGGAAGTCTCCAGCTGTCTTTACTCAGACCAAGGCTCTGGACTTCAGGCACTGGGAGTCTGAGAAATTACCAGCTTGGGTCTTTCTCTGCTTGAATATTTGCAAGTTTTAGCTATTAGCTAAGATAAAGACCATCTGTAGTCTTTATCAAATGCTAAATATTTCCCTTAAGTGACTGTCATTATTACTATTAAAGAACAGCCAAACTCTAATGCCTTTCCATGGGCTACTAAAGAAAACATTTGACTTCTCATGGATTTGAAGAGGATTGCACTAATTCACTCTAAGGAAAATTCCTAATGAGAGCAGCTTGTAGGTTCTTAGGCGCATTCAGGCTCTACAGATAACTTTTTTTGAAGGCTTTATGGCACTTATCTTCTGTTCAAATTACTGTTTTTGTTAGTGCACCATGGGAACCCCATTCCTGACCCAGAACTCCCTGTGCTGTCATCACCTCAGCATTCCAGACCTGGACACAGCAAAAATGCTTCCATTCACAACATCTTAACTCCAAGGGCTGGGACCCATCTAACTTTGTACATCTAACCCATCTAATGTGGGTGTTTGTTTAGTCACCCAATCTCCCTTTAGTTTAGGAGGAGAATAAATTATTTCCAAAGCCTGGAGAATTTCCTCTCTGAGAGGGACAATGATGTCTTGTAGGTGCCCTGATGCCAACCCAAGCGTGCAGTCAGGTTCTCACCCTGCTCCCTGTGCTACACACTATCCCCTAAATTAAAAATTAACCAGCTATTCAAATAAAAAGTTGGCCAAACATTCCTAATGCTGAGAAATTGGCCTGTTCCTCTTTAAAGATCTAAAGCTTGGGGCTACTTTTCCATGGACAAAGGTGGAGATAACTCCCCCATTTCATCTCCCTGAAGAACAGCTTCTTTCACTCTGGATCTTCCCTAAACTTGCACTCCTGGTTCTGTTTTCCATGCTATCCCCCCAGCATGTTATAATCATCCCTACAAGAGCTCCCTTGATTCTGTGTTGCTCAAATTAGGTGTCTTTCTTATGCTGACCTAAAAGAAAACCTGCAGAACTGCTGACTCTTGTTGGGGTTTGACCCTTTAAAATGTGTAACGTGGCTGCTTCTTCGCTTGACCTCCTGCAGAAGCTGTGACAATTTCTGTGCAAAATCTAAAGGACCTGGAAGCCATCTCTGCAATGGGGGTGGTTTCCCTTTCACCTGTGCAAGATTTTTAACATTTATGTGTGTGAGAGTGGCCTTTAAATCGTGGAGAGATTTCTGTTTTAAGCCAAAATGAATATTTCTGTCTCAGTAACAGAATTAAATTTGTCTCCTTCTCCAAATGTAGTTCAAGACTTCTTCACTTACAAACTGTTGCTAAAACTGAGGCTCTGCTAAGAACCCACCATGGAATGTGCCAACAAATAAAGAGCATGGGTGATTAGAAGACAAATCCCATTTTACCTCCAAGCGCAGTTTTAACTTAAATGCTTACAGGAGCAGAAGTATCCACCTAAGAGAGTGGACAGGTCTGGGAATTGCAGGGTCTTGCCATCCTACAACCTTTTCAGTTTCAGCACGAGTTTATAGCAGATTAGGATGACTATATGAAACCCTCATGCTCCAAAAACAATTCGCACGCTCCAAAAATAATTCTATTTTTTTTTTCCTTTTTTAAAGATGTTACTAGATTTCCTCCTGCGTTCGTACATTCACTCAAAGGAGCAGAAGCTGGTGAAATCTGGGGCTGGCACAAAGGGAATGGATAGGAACGGGCAGCTGGAGGAGGGAAGGGAGGGGGACAACGTACAGCCACCAATTATCAGACTGATTTAGGCTGGTGAGAAGCTGCAACCTCAGAGCACAGAGTTTGGTGAGCCCAGTGGGTTGAGCAGGTTGATAGTCAAGTCCCTGACATGGATATGTCCACGAGTAGAGCTCTTCTTACCCAAAATCTCATTAACCCTCCTGACCCAGGTAGCTCCTGCTAAACTCTAACTCATTTTTCCCCTCTCCTTCCATCATTACCCCCTCAGAAGTGTTTCTGTTTAATATCTTGCCTATAAAACTACTGCTTCATTTCCTTTTCTGCCAACATATCACCTTCAGTGCAAAGGTGCTAAAGAAGATATATTTTCCCTGCGAACTCTATATCTCGGCAATATGAGCTCTCATCAAGCAGTGATGCCACGCTGGGGAGGGTGTGTTGGGTTAGGATTTGATCTCTTTTAGTTGCACGAGGTGACCAGGAAGATTTGTCCACATCCCTCTGCAGGGATAAGAAGGGTTGGAGCCCTGAGCTGGGGCTCAGTCATCTGAAAGTCCTATGAGTTAAAGACAGCTTTTGTTATTTATTTCTAATTTTCACGTCTGACATAAATAACCCCTTCCAAATCAGGACTTCCTCACTGAGTGCCATTGGCCCTGGATTAAGTGGGTGCATTCCCTGTGCCAGTGGCTCCCAAACCTCTGAGCAACCTCAGACCTCCGTGAACTCTAAAATTCCCCACGGTTCATGCTCATTAGAACTGACGAGTTCTGCAAATTGCTGTGCTTAATTTGATTTTGCATAAAAGCTTCAGACCACAAAGGGCAGTCCCCTGGACCACAGCTTGGACTGAAGTAATGACTTGCAGGGGAAGGTCTTCTGGAAAACAACTGCCTCTATTCCAGGTACGAGTCAAAATGCAGGATTCTGCACTTAGGGTGGGGAAATACCAGGGACAAGTGTAAACTGGGAGAAGAGTGGCGAGAGAGCAGCCCTGCAGGGAGGGATCTGAGGTGCTGAGGTTGGCAGAGGGTCAATAGGGGAGGGAGATGCTGATGCCTTCTCCCTGCTATCCAGTGTTGGGACATGTGGGAATGGTTCAAAGCTGTGCCAGAAAAGGATTAAACAGGGTGTGAGGAAGCATTTCTTCACTGAGAGGGGGATCAAACATTGGAACAGGCTCCCTAGAGGGACACTCAATGCCCCAGGCCTGTCAGAGTTAAAGAAACATTTAGACAATGCCGTTAATAGCATGGTTTATCCCTTGGCCAGCCCTGAAATAGTCACGCATTTGGACGAGATGAGTGATGTAGGATGTTTCCAAGCAGTCTATTCTATTCTATTCTATTCTATTCTATTCTATTCTATTCTATTCTACATTTTTAATTATGCCATTTAGAAAACATATTCTTATCTGTGCCTAAAACAGGCCTAAACATGGTGCCCATGTCCCACCTTCCTCACTGGTGTAAGACAGGCTTGGCAGCATTTTGCACAACCTGCATCTCATGCTGTCACTGTTCTCTAACTGCCTCATCCCACAACGTAAAGTGACAAACGAAGATCAAGATTTAAGTTTTTCTGTCAATTAGAAACTCCAGGTAGAAAGAAAAGAAGAAACTAAATCCTCTGTGTCAGATGAGTGAGATACAGGATATTGTTATTTTTATATCGCTCAATCATTCATGAGTTGAGCTATAAAAAGTCCTAAATTCCTCGTGGTCCCATATTGAGATGGAAGTTAATGTTTCATTAGCAGTAAAAGCTTCAGGTTATGTGAGTGAGTAACCTTTTGTTCAAACATGATGTCTGACATTTGCATAACTACGTCTATCTCTGAGTTATTGAGATGATGTGACTCACAGAGCTCTTGTAAACAGCTTTTTTTTTTTTTCCTCCCTCCTCTCAATACCATACATCCTCACACTTTGTTTTCTCACAGCTGTCTGGTAGGGCAGTGACATTTTTAGGCTTCATCAGCCTTCCACATCAAAATAATCCCTGTCCTGTACCTGGCAGCTGGTCCTGGAAAACAGAGCCTAAACCAGCGATGCCTAGCCCAGCTGAGCACCTGGGTGATGTGGGATGTTCTCAGAAACAGCAAGGCGGAGATGAAATCACCTTCTCACTGTGTCCCAAAGATCTCTGCACTGACCCTGGTTCCGTGCAGTGGGAAGGTGACCTGCCAAACCCCTGCCATATCCTCCCTCTGTAATTACTTATTTGAGTTTACATGTGGAATTATCATCAGGACTTGTTTAGCCCCAAGCCATCCCTGAGCTCTGCCCAGGAACAAAATAACCTTCATGGAGCAATGGGAAGGCTGAGGCTCTTGTTTGAAGTGATGCCTGGTTCTGTACTGCAGCATGAGGCTGATTAGGGCGATTTGAGCCTTGGAAATAGTAGCTAAAAAACAGAGCAGGAAAATATATCTCAGAAACTAGAAATCTTCCATTAAATTAACCAGTTCCCTTTTTAAACCAACCAAAGGCTGCTCTGAAATGTCACTGAATGGGAAAGAACCATCCTTTAATTGCCAGCATATCCATGGTTCCATTTCTGACAGCATTGCAGTTTTCCATTCGAAAAGTTTTTAAGTATTCCAGGAATGCTTTTTTTTTTTTTTTTTTTTTTTTTTTTTTTTTTTTTTAATGTCTAAACCAAGAGCAGCTCAGTGAGTTTCACTGCCTGAAGAAAACACCAGAGGGACTGGAACAGTAAGGAATCTTCCCTGATAACAGCCCATCTCAGAATTAGGGGCCATGAAGTTTGTCTTTCTCCCTCTGGAACCTTCCATTATTTATTTTGATGTTATGGCTTTTGGGGGTCTGTTCACTGTCTAGATTTTAAAGCCAGGGAGTTATCACTTGATTGGAAAATTCAGACTGGTCAAATCTACGCCTACTCTGATTTTTGTTTGTTTCTTTGGTTGGGTTTTGTTCTCTGCTCTTCGCAAAAAATTTGTCCAGTGGAGGGAAGATCTTTCTCAGAAGGAAGAAAATGCATGTTTGGCACTTGGAAACTTGAAAACTGCTGCTTTCTGCAAATAATGTTCCAGGCAATGTTTGGGAGCTATGGAAAAGGCTTTCACTGACTCTAATAAAGAATCACAAAATCATTAATCATTGGAAAATACCTCCAACATTGAGTCCAAACATTTCTTCACAACTTACAAGACAGTGGTTTCTTTAACATCACTGCTTCTGAGCATGATCTTTTTCTTCATTTCACATCCACTACAAAGTCCTTCACATCAAAATCAGGATAAATCAGTTTCTAGAACATCCTCCATGAACCTTCATTCCTCATGGAGTTCTTGTGGCCTTTGGATATGACAATTGCTGTGATGCAGAGGTCACCCTTAGTCCTTCCAGTGCTGCCTGAGTAATTATTTAACTCTATCTCCATCCACACTGAGCTGCTTTGGGTCTCCATGGCAGCTCTACCTCCAGGAGACACAGACAGCGATTCCCAGGTATGCAAAGAAAACTTGGGGAGCTCCCAAGGGCAATTGCTCTGAAGAGAAAGATTTTGGGGCCACTCAAGTGAATAAACCTTTGTCCTGTTGGAAGCAGAAGGTCTTTGGGGCTGGGTACTTGCAGTTACATTTGAGGACTAGGTGGGCTCCATCGTGGAAGATGTTAGGGCACAAAGGATTTCCACCAGCCAGGCAGGGTGAGCTGGGAGTCTCCAGACAGATTTTTTTCAGCATTTTAGCAGAACTAAAAGCCCCCAAGGCCACAGGGATGTTCTTCAAGAGCCAGGCCTGTGCAGTCCATAGGGCAGGTGTCTCCAGTGGGACATAAACACATCTTTGTCTGCAGCGAGGCTTGGCCTACCCAGAAAAAGTCACTGGCAGCAGCTTGTAATTGGCTGTTAAATAATAATCATCTATACAGAGAAAACAAGTTTACATATTTTTTCTTCTGCTTATTAGCAAGCATTCCCAGTCATGTGCTGGAAAATAGGCAGGGATCTAGTTCAGGCATCCTGTTAAAATGATGTCAGCCATGAGGTTTTTAACATTTTCTCTTCAGGGACCCATAAATATTCAGTGTTCTTGTCCTGAAGGGCAGTTATTTCAGGCTTAAGGGCATCTTGAAATCCTTAAAATCTGAAGTCCACCAAAAGTATTGGTGAACTTTGTTGCTTCCAGACTCGTGGAGAAAGGCAGGTGTTAAAAGTGCAAGGTCCCCATTGCAGCAAACTGTGTTCCAAACTTAACAAGGCAAGCACAAAGTGAAAGCAGTAACAAAGAAATACATTTCATGGTCACATTTGGGCTGTGATTACAGGAACATCTGAGCTACCATGAAAAGGCAGGATCTGTCACACACTTACTCCTCATTTCCTCTTTCCTGCTGCCAGTTCTTCTGTCCTTCTCTCCTGCTCTGCCTCCCCTTTGTATTGAAGCTGTTGCTTAGCAGAGTGCTCTGGTCCTGCTTACCTTGGTGAACCGTATGGAAAACAGTTCATTATCCCTTTCTTTTTGGAAGGAGGGATGGAGGGGAAGGTTTGGTTTTTGTCAGGTCAGGGAGTTGTGCTGGCACTCAGCATCATCCAATGAGTTGGTAAAATATATACAATATCAGTCTGTGACCAGTGATGGAAAAAGAGAAAAATCTGGGGGTGTGAAATGGGAAATTAGATCAATGTACTTTGCCCTGTGCAATTTTAACTTCTGATTTGTGGACTTCTTCCCCTGAAAGTGTATTTACTTCTGTGAGGGTACCTTGACTTGCACATGGCGAAGCCTTGAACAAAAGGTGAGATTTGCCTTTTCCATCTGCAGGATCTGATTAGAAAAAGCAGTTGCCCTCAGAGCAGTAATTGGAACAAATCTCCATGGAGAAGGTAACAGAGCCCTCAGCAAAAGGACAGCAATTAGTCTCTGATCTTCCTTTGCTTTAGGATGAGGTCACTAATGAGCACCGATGAAGATATGGACAATGCCATCCTTCTGTGGAAAAATGACTTGTCCTGATTTGATGTTTCATACCAACCAAAAAAAGATGCATCCATTTTTTGTTTGTTTTGGGGGTTTTGTGTGTGTGCTTAGTTGTATGGGTGTGTGTGTCAGGGGGGTTGTTTGCTTTTGTTTGGGTTTTTTTGAGTTTGTTTTTGTCAATAAAGTTGTTTCAGAGTTTGGACTTTGGGCCTTGACTGCAAGGAGGAGTTTGCATCTGGATCTGAAAGGAAGCTGGAACCCATAAAGTTCCTCTGAGGGCACAGACCAAGAGACTTCCTAAACACAAACCCTTTAAAAGTGAACTGTTAATGCTGATTCTTCCCGCATTTTTTAACCTCACATTTTTCTGTTTCTTTGCACGACATTAAGGAGCCATTCATAGTCCACAATGCCCCATGGAGTTACACATAGAATGCCCATTCTGGTAAACCAGGGAGACAAAGTTTTTATGCAACAAAGGAGAAATTCTCCTTTCACGTGAAAGGAGAACTTGCTGGTTTCTCTGCAGAATGGGTCTGGATGCAAGCTCTCCCTTCATTCACATGTGCTGTACCCAGACAATCCTTCCTGGAGAATGGGGAGTAAATTGTGATCAGCCTGATACACCCTCTTTCCTCTCAGTCTGGATGCTCAACAGGAGGAAAAGAACTGGCTTTAAAATTCAGCAGGTTGTTTCTCCATTTAAATTGGTGATTTGGATTCCGGTTTGGAGCATAAGGAAGCATAAATTATAACACAAATGAGAATGTGGGAGACAGTGTAGGAAAATTCTGTATTAAAAAAAAAAAGCAGAGAGGGAACAACATTTGGGGAATAAAAAGTAGGGCAGATTTTGAAATATTCTCAAAACCATTTAACACCATCTGTCAGGGGTTTGTGTTGCTAGGGATTTATCATCTCCTATCTACAAAATCCTCTGGCTAGTGAAAACAAATTTGGGAAAAGATGATTAAACTTCTCCCACCCTTGGATTGCCACCCCCACACTCACACCAACCGACTCATCTTCCGAACGGTGCTGCGAGGAGGCATCGTCTGAATCCATGAGCAACTCAATGGAATGACCAGCAATTTTTAGGAAATCCTAATTAATAGTTGAAAATAGCATCTCTTTTAACTTGCCACAGCATAGCTCGATTTTGCAGTGCCTACAAAACAACCCCTTCACAACCCAAGGGTCAACCAAGCTCTGAATGATAATGTCCCTGAGGCAGAGGATTGATTTACAGAGGGAAAACAAATGCACAAACCCAGAAGCACTGGATGCAGAAACCTCACAGGCAGCCCTCAGGGATTTGTTACTGCACATCCTGGAAGCATTTTGACCAGAACCTACCTTGCATGTTTTTAAGGAGGTTGCCTTTTCAAAAAGCCAAACAGTCTGAAGTGCTGTTCTAGTTATATAATGATGACATCATGATTAAGTGACAGATATTATAGATGGGTGTAAGGTTCCAGAATAACCTTCTTGACTAGAAATGGTTAAATGTATGCAAATTTCAATAACATTTTTACTTCAAATAAGCAATAGAATCAGTTCCTAATTGCTGTAACACTGCCTTTGGGGATGAACTAGAACATTATTTGCTTCCACTCAGTAGGTTTCCTTGCTCTCCTGTATGCCTCAGGATACAACATGAGGTCTCCTTACAGAGGAGCAGAGGAGGAACAACATTTGGGGAATTAAAAGCATTCTGCAGAATCCCGGCCATAACAAGCTGCAGGAGATGTAAAACCCTCCAGGTCTTCTTTATCCACAGACGAGAATGTAGAGACAGCTACGCTAAATATCCCACAGGGCATTTCTGCAGAATAAAAGAGAAAAAGGTAATTTGTATTCTTGTAGGTTTCAATGCAATGGAAAATAATTAAAAATTAACTGGATGTTACCTTTGTGAAAAGCTTGTTTAAATAATCTAGTTTAAAAAAAAGGAAAAAAGGATTTCAATCATTTTTTACAGACTCCACCATTTAAGTTGTTCTAATAAACTAGTTATTTCAACTCCTCCTTAGGCACTTAGTAGCCTGCTATAAATGTCTTAGGAATGAGCCTTTAGATTGAATGTTTTTCTTGATGTCTTTTTTCTTTTCTGAAAGCAAATTACAGACAACATGCAAATGCAATAATCAGAGAGGGTTTTTAAATAAAAGTGTGTGTGCTGAGACAATTAAATTGTAATTGTCTGATAACAGAGGCTCCAGAATGCCAACTGGATCCCAAGAAATGCAATGAAGAGCAATACAGACATTAATTATTCTATGTGTTGCGGAGCTGGGCCACCATTTGCCAAGGGCTGTAGGTTGGTCTGATTAAAATATGTAACGGGGGTCAGCTCCATGCTCTGTGGTGACATCAGTCCTTCCAGGGACTTGTTTTTAGGGAAGATAAGGCTAAATGGTTGGGTTGAGGAGAGCTCATAGGTAGGAAGGGTCCTAATTTGAGGAAACAGCGAGAATGGAAGTAGGAGACCAAAGAAAGTAGGAGCACACCACATGGTGGGAGAGGGCTCATCTAAGAAGAGATGGATGTGGGAGTAGGTTTCCATTTCTAGATGAATTAAAGACTCTGGGGATAAGTTTTTCTGAGGTTCTCCCCAGCTAATTTGGGTAAGACCTGTTCTCAGTACACGTGCATGAGTGTACATCGATACTCCTGGAGAGACCAAGAGCTTGCCCTTGTGTCTTGTAGTGTGACCAACAGTGGTTTTCTGCCATTTGGAATCTGAATGTGTCATTCTTGGCTCAGCCGAGATGCCATTTTGACACCAATCCAAAGGATGAAGTGGTGTGTGTTTGCTTGCCACGAGCCAGACACTCAATGGCTCAGTTTTCATTCATTCTGTCTCCAAAACAAAGTTGTGTGTGTATCTGCCAGATCTTCTTGCTTGGGTATTCCTGAAAAATGACAGCTTCAACACAGAAGCAATGTGGTCTTCGGTCATAGACAGAGCTACAGGAATGAGATATTTCCTTGTGATACTGATCTGGGGTCCACTCAAGGCAAAAAGAAAAGGACTCCAGTGCATTGTTGACTCAGGTGTGCAATTTTTGAGTGAATGCTCTTCATGGGACTGTAAAAGACCATAGCTTGGACTGGAGGAGGATTCAACATCCCTGTGCAGATGAAATAAAATTGAAACTTATCTAAAATCCAAAAAGTGAAGGTAGACGTTTTCCCTGATTTCAATGGCCTTACAGTAAAATCTCAGATTCTTTCTTGAGTTAAATGTCAACCAAAGCAGCCAAACATTCCCTGGTGTTTTTGAGCTGCAGAGTCAACAGCAGGCAGCAGACACCTGGATGGCTGCAGTCACCCAAAATATCCATCCCTTTCTCTTCATCCTGCAAATAGTTGGAGTGACATGGTAAAGAAAGAGGATTTCCTCATATGGGTTACCCTAGAACTGTATGTTCTGTGTGACCAGCCTGCAAAGTCAACGAGAGCCACCTCTACACACCCCCGAGCAGAATTCCTCCAAAAAATGAGGGTAAATGGAACAGCTTGTCTATCCCACTGTTTACAATTTGGAATGCTAATTCCTAGAATATCTGGATTTGCTGAACTATTACTAAGTGCTGGGCTCTGGGAAGCTGTGTAAACTCACAGGAAAATCACTAAGGATATCATTTTAATCCTTCTGGCTCTGATGGCTCAAACCCATTATCTCTAGAAGGGTTAGAATTTAACCTTGAGGTCAAAAGCCTGAAAGAGTCCTAACCAGATGGATAATGAAGAGGTAGACAGGTAAGTGACAAAATGGATATAAGCTTTTCTTTAATTTCAAATTGGGCTTTATGAGGAATGTGCACCTTAGCAACCCTTTACTCCCAGAAAGGGAAGGGTTTGAATGCTGGTTTTTAATAATTCATGCAGTGATTCTCACTGGATGCTGTGTGGGTAGAATTTGCTTTTCTTCCTCATAAAGCTTACATTCAATTGGGAGGAAAAGATCTAATATTTACATGTGTGAGGATTAACCAATGATAGTATTTGTGAGGTGAGAATTCTTACTATTGCCGCAGAAAGCGTTTTTCAAATGGGCTTGAGTTGAAGATTTGAAGCTTCCAACAGCTACGGGAACGCTGCGCTACTCAGACAAATGCTTTTCTCTGCGACTGCAAAGTAGCTCTGATTCATATCTGAGTCCATAACTGTGCTTGGAATATGCTCTTTAAATGGGGCTTTCAAGTCCCTCTGCTCACCTCACAGAGATCCACACTTCAGCGTTCCTCTGACCCACTGTGGCAGTAACAAATCGTTTTCCACAGTCACTTAACGACAGCTCTCAGTATTGGGCCACTGGCAGACAGAGCAGCTGTGATGTCTGTAATTCAGAAGTAATGACATTTGTCCACTGAAAACTGGATCAATGCACTAAATCCTTTTCACTAAAAAATCAGAGGATTTCAGTTACTCTCCAGCTAGGCAGGAGCTGCTGGCTCCAATGGCACAGCATTAAATGTAGAGCACAAAACACTCCCCAGAATTCTGTTTTCTATCCCATACACAAAATCTGCCTTCAGAAAAGGGGAAATAAAATCATGAACAGAAAGGGACCCATCACAAGAAAAGAACTCTAAAATTTCCTTCTCATACAAAGCCAAACTTTTGTTTTCCTCTCTCTGAAGGATGTCCCATAGAAGAAATAACAACTACTTATATGAAGATATGTAAAATGCAGAAACATGGACTTTCTCTTATATGGGTTTTTCATGGTTCAGTACTTTTTTGACAGCTTTGGTAGCTGAGGAATGGAAAAGTTTTGGGGAGAGGTCTCACCAGAACAGTTAAAAATTAGGAAAATATTTCATTTCAAGACTCAGAGTGTTGTTTCTGCTAAGGCCTGCTATATTGTTGTCGCTAAACCAGAAAAATTATGTCACTAAAAGCCAAATGGAGTTTCTCCTCAACAGAGTAAAGACAGTTGACAGGGAATCCTAAACACACTGGATATTCTGAGGGTTGGTCGGTTTCAGGCACTACTCTGCGCAGTGTTTAGAGTAATAATTCCCATTATCCTTCTGCCTCACCGCTCCATGTTCACTAACACCTTTTTTAAAATACTTGCTCTGCAATTTACATAAACGCTGGCCACCCATTTTAAAATTATGAACGTGCCTTCCAAAGTCTGAAGCTCCACTCAACAAAGACATCCAGGACTTTGATGACAAGACAGAAACATCCCCACATGCAGTCCCTGTTGTTTCTACAGGAGCTGGATGAGGAATATCTCAGTGGATGTGACACAAAGTGAATTTCCCAGGGCATCTATAGTCCAGAAGGCATTTGAAGATGACTATCCCAATGCCAAACCATCATGGTAATCCTTGGATTTGCCTTCCTTCTACCCAACTGCATCATCCGTGGTAGAAATAGAACATCCTCACTGCATGGGGGAGATGACACTAACCTGCAAATGAACCCACTTGCCCATAAAACCCTGATCTTTGTCTCTACAAAGGCAAACTTACCTTGAAATTAGAACAGAAACCAAGCCTGGCTGGTGACTCATTTTGCAGTGGGGACCTTTTGAATCATTTCTCCCCACAACGTTCATTTCCTGTGCACTGAGAAAGAATTTGGAAGCCCAAATTCTTTCTGTGAACAGCAATGGTTTCAGTCTGAATCGAAGGTATTTCTTCGATGTTATTTCTTCTATTTCTCCTTCAGAGAGAGGAAAACAAAAGTTTGGTTTTGCATGAGAAGGAAATTTTAGAGTTCTTTTCTTGTGATGGGTCCCTTTCTCTTCATGATTTTATTTCCCCTTTTCTGAAGGTAGACTTCATGTATGAGGTAGAAAACAGATACTGGGAGAGTTTGCAGAGGATCTGAGAATTTCTGTGCCTATGCATTGTGTAAGCACCAAATCCTCACCCCAGAGCTGTGTGTGCAGAAAAAGGACACAGATATATCCCCAGCCTGCCTGGACTTCAGTCCTCTGTGTTGGGACCGTGAAGCATCTCCAGTCATTGGATCAGATGGACACAATCACATGTGTGTTGCATGTAAAGTGGCAGATGGAACTTGTATGGCAGACATTTTATTTCTTTTAGTGCATATGAGCCCTCCCAGAAACAGCTCTTTCCAGCAAGTCCTCCCATGTGGGAATTCTCAAAGTTTGAGCACTGATTTTCTATATGATCTGGTGCAGCATCATGTCTCGTGTCCCTAATCCACTTGTGCTTTGTTATTTACCCGATGTGTGCCTACACAGCCAACATAAGAGACTGATGTTAGCTGAGACCTGTAGGTAATCACCAGAACTTAATTAGGATGTATTTGCGTATTTAATTACTCAAGTTGAGACATTTATGTAAGATCAAGGCTTAGCGTTGTGCCCGCGGCCTTTATATTCACGGCATGGGTAGTAACAAACAGACAATACTCTTTGTCCAAGTTGTGAGGTTTCTGCCAATATTTGCCATCTGGGATGCATTCCCTATCTTTGCTCTTGCTTTGTGTCTGAAGGAGCACCATCGAAACGGCAAGACACGTTGCAGTCACACATGCTTAATGTTTGTTACGTGGCTGGCTGATATTCGTACTCTGTGGAGAAACACTCGTAAAAATTGTCCTGAACAAAGGACAGCAGCAACAAAACTTTGCAGATGTGTTAATGAGATATCTGGGGCTGGGCAAAGAGTTAAAGTCATGTCATTTGAAGGCAGTGTTTTTAATGGATCCGTTCTGTGTGGATGCTGGCTGTGATTAATCTGTTTCCATAAGCACTTTAAAAGTTCAAATGATTCATTTTCTCCTACTGGAGCACAGTTGGATGATATCTGTGCAGTTGTGTCAAATCTCTGTGGGAAGTTTCTTAGGTTAAAACTCTCAGCTTCACATCGTTACCTGTCCTGCAGTCCCTGACAGTGCTCCAGCAGCTTCATGGAGACCAGGAATTTACTCTAAGACAGGCTGAAAATTATTTGGGTCTTCTTACAGGCCAAAATTTATATCTCTGTGAAAATCAGGTTGATTTCTGTTCTTTTTTCCTGTCTAGCAAGGTCCTTTCTCTCTTGGAACAGGCACAGGTACAAGGGGGACACACCAAATCCCATTCCTCTTTCCAGCACTAAGGATGCATTGCCATCCTGCAAAAGTGCCAACAGCAAACAACACCATGGTCAAGAAGAATCAGGTTCTCCTGGTCCAGGACATCAGCACTGCAGATGCCACTCAAATTTTGCATTCAGCCCTCAGCAGTGAAAAAGAATGATGTGAGTCAACCTCTCCCACATAAAATTTTCCTACAGCAAATCACAACGAGTAATATTAAAGTCAAATAATAAGAATTCATTTTAATAGCATTGTAATGTCTCATTCCACCTGCAATTCTTCTGAAGTTTAAAGTGCGATTGTCCAACAAGTATTTTTTAAAGGAAATGTTATGTTGAAAGAAAAGCAAAAAATCTTTTTGTAGAAGACCTCATCAGATTCCTTTTTGATTTAGATCATCCCCTGACAAATGAAATTCTGTGGAAGCTGGCAGCTCTCTCTGGTTCATGTACATTCTGTTTCTAACAAGACCAAACCTTTAAAACCTCCCACCCAGCGAGGTGAAGTGCCCAGGTAGATGGATGGTCCTCAGCGAAGCAGCAGTGCCCACGGGAGTGCTCCGGTTTGATACGCTTGTTAGAGCTGCCAGTAAGGCTTACTGAGACACAGATCCTGCCTCTGCCTTCTAACCCCACTCATTTTGTGCTAAACCCTCCTCTCCAGTTTCCAAATTCTTTCCTGAATACTGCTTATGAATCCTACAGTCAGAAATTAAGTGAAAGCCACAATGAACCCCTTGAAAGGCTCATGGCTTGAGTTCAGGTGTTATTTTTGAGGATGTAGAGGTGGAGTGTGGAAAGGGCTGATCCCTATGCAGTCACCATTATTTCTGCCTTTTATATGGGTACCAAAAAAGACAGAAACAACATTTCCTGCCACCCAGTCCTCACCCATGCTAGGTATGCTCCATCTTTTCAAAAGTCATCTCATAGCAACTGATGGTCTTCTTGCTGGCCTCGAGAAGCATTTCAGGAGCAATTAAAGTGCTTGGGGATGTGTCTGGGGGAGAAGCTATTCCTCTGCCCTCTATTTAAATGAAACCGCTATTCATTCACTAACATTTCTAATTACCAGCACAATAATTGAAGTACTGGAGTAATCTATTTGAGGAAGGGGAGCAGGGGGCAGGGTGATTTTATTAAAGAACGGCATGGAAAACTTGGTGCCAGTGACAGCTGAGCAAAGGTAATTCAGCTTGGAGGGTTGCAGGCAAAGATGAAGAGGAGACAAAGGAATGGTGCAGGCACAGCCAGGAAGTGGATGGAGATTTGAAATAATTCTCTTTATTCCACAGCAGACATTTGGGGGTGATCTTAGCCCTTGAAGCCTCGGTGACACTGGGATATGTAACCCAATTGGGCTTGGTGGAAGATACCACTTAATGAGAGGGTCTGGATGCTCTCAGGTATTGTGATCCTGTTGGCAGTGAGGTTTTAGGAGCTCTGGGTCAAGGGAAACTCCTGCTTTTGTCTCTCCATTGTTGTGCTCCCCAGGTTCTAGACAGCCTGTCTGGACAGGTGTCTCTAGGGCCTCTTTCCAGGGCTCTTCTCATGACAGAAACAACAGCACAGACCATTGTTGGAGGTTTGGATGTATTCCCTTCCTGCCCCTCCCAGGTTTAGGCTCCTCACACCCTGCACAATCTTCTTCCAAGTCCCTGCTCATTCCAAGGCCTGGAGATCTTCCCACAAAACACACAGAGGTGTGACTCCACAGCAAGCTGAGAAGAAGGAAGAAGCTGCTGGTAGATGTTGGATCGTGGTTTTCACCTGATTTCTGGGTGTAGGATCCACAAACAACAGTCAGAAATCACCCCTGCTCTGGAGAGACACAGAGCAGAGGACCTGGGAGCAGGCAGCAGACATGACAACTGCCTTGTTGTCACCCTGGTATTGCTTTTGTTCCTGAACTTTTTGCACTATTTGCCCCTTTTTGGGGTCTCTCTATGTCTCCTGTTGGAACTGAGATTCCCCACGGCAGCTGCTGGTTCTTTTTGCTGCAAAGCCCTTGACTGGGTTACATGAATGTCCTCCCACAACAACAGCAATCAAGGCTCTGCTGCAGAAGTTTGGGATGAGGTTGAGGTCATGAATTCAGACATCAAGCTCGAGAGGACATGAGGAGTGAGGCAGAGTAAATGGCAGCCTGTGGAGAGTCTGGATGACCAGGTGTGCCGAAGAATCAACAAGGTTAGAGTTTTTACCCCACCTGATTATCTCACACAGTCACCCACTCCCACCAGCACCACCTTCACGAGGTTTCAATTTCCATTCCCAGCGTGGAAATTGAAACCCATACCTGCTGGTCCAGATAAAAAGTTGTGTCAGATCCCATGTGTTTGTATAAACTGGAGGATTCAGGCTGTGTCACTCCTTGAGCAAGGGACAAGGCACTGCCAATGATATCAAACACATCTGTATGGGACTCTTGAGAATTTACTGTCTGCCAAGATAAAGCCCCAATGTCTCACTGCACACAGACACTGCTCCCCTCTGCACTTCTTACCTGAGTTTTAGCCTTGAGCAAAGTTCAGTCTTCTCCATTCATTGAGGCTGGAAAGATTTCAGTTCTGAGAAAGGCTTTGGGTGGGTGTTGTAAAAACAGACTGACATATGTATTCCCTTTCTCAAAAGGCTTAAAACCTTAATGGAAACACAGCAGAACAAGAGGCTACAGACAGAGAAGAGAGTGCCATGGATGTCAGGCCGATTGAAATGTCTTACAGGAATAAGTTTTGACAGCTGATCTTGCTCATCCTTCCCTGGAGATGTGTCAAGCTGGTGAGATGAGAGGTTCTCAGGTGGATAGTAGATGTGGCACGGTGAGACAGGAGTCACTTCACAGCAACATGCCCCGAGGCCATGCCCTGACTGTGCACACTGACAGCAGAGCTTCTCTGAGCCGCCAGAAACATTTTCCACATCATCAGCAATACCAAGATAACCATTAACTGTGTCCAGGTCCTAACCTCGAGAGCAATCAGTGTGCCTGTGTCTGTTCCCAGTCTAACTCCAAGCCTGGCATTTGATATGGAATATAAGTATTTTGTTCCCCATCACATCTTTGACTGCACTGCTTTCTCCCTTTCCCAGTGGCAAATCAGCTATGCAGTTGTAATCTCTATTGGGACAATCTCTCTTTTTTTTTTTCTAAATTATTAAACTCATACTTGTGTCCAGCCCTAGAGCTTAATATTGTTTCAATGGTAAATAGCCATGAAAATAGCCAGGCCACTTTCTTTAGATAAGAGCCAGCTGTGAAGTCTGGATGTTGCTCCAAATATCCCCACAGTTTGGGTCCGTGCCAAACTGGGGATGTGGTATGAGCTAATCACTCACAGAAATTAGAGGCTGCTCTGAAAAGCAAGTGGTTGTTGTGCTGAATGCACAATATTAAGATCTTATCTTGCTTTACAAGCAGACTAAACCCAGAATGAATCAATTATGAGATTAGAATTAATCCAATAATCCTCTGTTCTTCTGTGCCTGGAATCAGATGGTGCATCTGTAAAGATAGTGTTAGTTACGGCAAATGAGATCACCGCTTGTCCCATTTTATTAAAAGCCTTTCCCAAGCGTTAACAGCTCGGGTGAGAGGTTGAAATGAAATTAAATTGCAATCTCTTCTCTTTGACTGATTGCCATTGTGCACACATCCTCGCCCTCAGCTGCCCAGAGGGGATGGCCAGCACAGGAAACTGTGACTGTCGGAATGGGATACAGAGTTCTGCTGAGGGATTTCCACCCCTGGACGTGGCTGCCAGTGGAGCTGGGCTTGTGGCACTGAGGAAGCCAGAAAGCCTCACTGACCTCCTTAATTTCCTCTCGCAAGCTCCTCTTCCAATGCTGCAGCTCGGGCTCAGGGCGGAAAGCTGAGACGTGCCTCCCTGCCCACCGCTGGTGCCTCTCACCGGCCAGGCCTTGCAGTACGTGTCCTTTCTCCCCTTTTCTGCATGGATTTTACGTTCCCATTTGTCCTGGCCTAAATCTGGTTGCTCTCCTGACTTATCTTTTACATCAGAGACCAAGCACAATTTTGCCGTTTACCTGATTTTGCTGTTCAACTTTTGTACTTCAAAGCCAGGCTTTTACTTGAGAATTCCTCATACTTCTCTCTCCTTTTCTTTAAAGAACCAAAACAAACAAACAAACAAAGGGAAGTCCAAAGTGAACCTGCTACACGCAGCTATCATAACTTCTTATGTGGGCCATCAGGGCTTGAAACAGATTTTTAGTGTTCATATGGCTCTGCCACTGGCTCCAAGACATGGGAACTGTCATGAATGAGAATGAGAAGTGTCATGAAACATGCAACACTGAATATCATCCAGGAGAGGAGATGTGACTGCAATGAAGGAAGAGGAGGATGACTCTTTTATCTGTGGTCCTACCTGTGTATCCTTCAGGAAGCTGCGTCTGGTCCAGGCCTTGTGCACTGAAGATGAAATTCGAAGTTTGGAGCCTTATGCTAACACAAGTGCTCTCCCTCTATCACCTTTCAAATCCAATTTCCAACCAGAACCACTTGGAAAAAATTAATAGCAGTGAATTTTCTTTCCATTCTGCTGGAGAGAATCTTGGTAAATTTGTTTAGACTTTTCAAAATAGCTCTGTCTGAATCAGAGATACCTGGATGATCCCAGCTTTCACAACTAATATTGTCAAATCTAGGTGCAACTGAAAACAGAAGTTGAAGAAAAATGCTTTTTCATGTCTTTAGCATCAGGGCTTATTTGTTGGAGTGCACAACTAAATAGCAAAAGTCAAATGGGAACAGGAAGGTGAGGATGAATTCTTCCATACATAGAGTTAAATAAGCAGATTTACACCAACAGAGGAATTGGTGCGCCGTAATCAACAGAAACTGAAGTTGAGATTTCCAGCGAGTGTGCATTTTAAGCTGTACCCTTGATCTAAAGCCCTTCTCTAACACCCTATCTGGAAAAACAAATTGCAGTCCCCAGCAGCAAGGTATAAGCAACAGCCCCATGAATATGTAAAGACCTTTCAGATGGTATTTTAAAACAGCGTTCAGTAACCATTATCCACAGTTAACTGACTTCGCCAGGCTTAAAAACAGGAGTCTTTAATTACAGTCGTT
This sequence comes from Acanthornis magna, assembly GCA_036785705.1. Taxonomy (NCBI): domain Eukaryota; kingdom Metazoa; phylum Chordata; class Aves; order Passeriformes; family Acanthizidae; genus Acanthornis; species Acanthornis magna. The sequence goes on from JAWUZG010000001.1 coordinate 1,105,923, forward strand.
TATATTTCCAAAGATAGACTATAACATATTTATAAACAATCTGTGCACTTGGTGAGTAAATGACACACGGCATGAATCATTCCCTAACAGTTCTTATATAATATTCAAAGTGGGCATGAATGTTTCATGAAGTCTCTTCTACCGCTGAACTTGGTAGGAAACTGAGCTTTCTTCCTTTCCAGGCTGCCTCTTCTGTTCCTTTTCCTTCCGTGAAAGCCCTGAAAGACTCAATTCCCATCACAAACATTTGGGTTTGCCAGGCTGTTTCCAGTGCTGGACTGTTGCAACTTAGATTTGGAGCATATGTGCCAGGAGTGCAGAGACACACTTTGTCACAAGGAATTGCCTCTGAAATAGCAAAACTCCTGTGTCTCATGATGTGGCACCAGTCCCTTACATGTCCCAAGGAAATATTGCCTTGAACATGTGAGATGTTCAACGTGGCACCTCAGAGATGAGCAAATCGAAGGATGGGAGATGAATTTGCAGCCACTCAAAGGGTTAAAAGGTTTGTTCAGGACTGGAAAACACTGAGGTGATGTTCTTGGTGCAAAATCACTGAGATTTAGTAGTACTTTGAGTGGTAGAAAGGATTGGACCAGGCTCCATCAATGCTAGACACGGACAAGCCTCCACATAAACTCCACACATTAACTGTGTGGGATGATTTTGGGGCAATCCAACACCTCTCCAAAACCTCTGTAAAGAAGTAACAGGCAGCTGCAACACCTTTGCCACAGGTCTGAAACAAAGAGAATTTTTACTTTCTGTACACAAAGGGAGCCTGGCTGCAATTAGGACTCCAATGTTAGATGATGTTATAATAAATACATAATCATACTTCCAGAAACTTTCTGCTTATGTCTATTACATTTCAAACCCCCTGGACTGATGGATGCTCACCTCGCTGAACTTTCCAGACAGGTTGGATAATGATTCTTTGTGAGGACAGCAGGGAGTATTGATGTGAGCAATGCATTGTTAGGTGAGTGGTTTTATTGATACGTGACAGCTTGGACAGCAGGGGTGACTGGAGTCATCCTGTTCTGCTTTTGCCATTTTAATTTCTCTACAAGCCCCAAGGGCCAAATGAAAGCATGAATGAATAAGTAAGAAGATACCCATTTGCAATATGTCCACAATTGTTTCCCCCGGAGCATTCCCTATCCATAGCCAAGTGTCCCAAAATTACACCAGGCAAATTTCACAGACATCTATTCTTCCTTGACTTTCATTAAAACATGCTGTTCATAGCCGCAATAAAGTGTATGGGTTTTAAATGGACCTAGATTTGTATTTTATATAGGTTGCTCAGTTGTTGTTGTAATAATAAATGACACGGAGACAATTTCAGATTGTTCTGACAAAAATCAGGACTCCTAAGGGGAGTCTGCCTTGTGCACATGAAGTTGTAGCTCTGAGCAACCAGCCAGGAAGATGCAATTAATTTCCCCCTCGTGAGTAAAGCCATTATATAAAATACCACCGTTGCCTTGAGGGCCAAATTGAAGGCATTGAATTATGTATTATCAAAACTGACTTTACAATGATGTCTTCATGGGCACTGCTGCTGCTGCTTGTGAATGGAAAGGGAATGGCAGTCAGCTGCCAGGATCTTATTTCCCTCTTGGTCGCTGTAAACAATACTCTGCTCAAGTGAAGACCTTGATGAAATGCTGTGGCATTGCTCTGTCCCTTGAGGGAGTGGCATAGAAAGGATAGGAAATCCTGGAAAATCTGGTTAATTATATTGTGTGTAGTCATAGCTCAGCCCAAGTCCACTGGTCTCTGCTCAGGACCCAGAGGTGCAGAGGTTTTCCAGCCAATTTCTCTCCTGTTGGAACAAGTGAGCTGCCACTTCCAATCCACAGGAGTATTTTGTGCCTGGGATGAAGGTCTGGAGCCTCAATATCTGGTTTGGGTACTTTCTGCTCTGGGATCAGGGAGTCTTAAGAATGGCCTTAAAGCTCATCCAGTTCCACTCCCGTGCCATGGGCAGGGACACCTTCCACTGTCCCAGGTTGCTCAGAACTCTATCCATCCTGGCCTTGAACACTTCCAAGGTTTGGGCATCCACAACTTCTCTGGGCAACCTGCTCCTGTGTCTCACCACCCTCACAATAAAGAATTTCTTTCTAATATCCAATCTGAACCTGCCCTCTTTCAGTTTAAAGCACATTTAATTCCCCCTTGTCCTGTAACTCTTGTAAATGCAGCATGAGCAGAAAACATCCCCACTAAAAACTGTGTGGAATTTCATCTCCCATTTGTAGCCGCTACACTGGCAGGAAATGTGGAAGATTTCCTTGTATCCCATGAGGAAAGGAAGGCAGGAACAGGGGGATTAAGATGGGATCAATGCACTTGCTTGCCGGAGAAGAGCGCGTGAGATGAGCCAGGCAGCAGATGCAAAGTCCAGCAGGTCACACCAGATCAAAAGGAGATTATTAGGGAGTATTTTCAACTGGGCATTCCCAAGATACATTTCTGCACAGAAAAACATCCTTAGCATTTCACAATTTCAAACCAGTAAGCTGATACCCTGTATGTTATATTTATCCTTAGAAGAAAACACGGGAAGGAACAAAAAATTGCAGTGCCTGCAGTGAGATTGGATGGTGGCTCAGTGATAAGGGGGAAATGGGTTTCATTTTTCATGAGCTTTTTCCCCTCTTACTGGCTCCTGATCTCAGTCATCACACTGGTGCTGTGAGGCAGGTATTCACATTAAAGGCAGCAAATACTTAATTAAACTTCATGTACTCTGAACTGTTCAAGCACACATAAAAAGGAGAGAACATTCATATTTCTTTTGGTAAATGATTGTCACACGTTCATTTGTGGCAGAATGCATCAGCACTGCAGTGAGACAGGACACATTTGATTATCTTAGAAACCGTAAAAAACAAATCGAGATTGCTTCTTTCCCTTCAGTTTCACATTGTAGCAAACTAAAAGCCTCCAGGAAAGAGAGTTAATGTCCACTCCAGGAAAGGGAGCACAGAAGATTTCCTGAACAAGCACGAGACCGTTCCAAGCTGGAACTTGTCCTGAGATTTTACCTCTAGAAAGCCTGTGACTATTTAAAACATGTACAACTACCCACTGAAAGCAGCGATTATTCATAACAGAGGAAAAATTATTAAAACTTTTTTGACAAATAATTCCTGACTAGGGAGATGGGGATACTTAAAACCAACAAAAACCAGTTCATGGAAGCCCCACTCCCTTGAACTTCACCCCCCTTGCATATGGAGCAGTGCAAATATAGAAAAAAAACCCTGAATATTCCACTCTCTCTGAGGGATTCCCACTTCATTTTCTTATTCAGATTGTCTGGGCCATTTGCCAACTTCCCTTTTGTGCTGCAAAGGCAAAGCCAGAGCTTGCTGCCCTTTCTTCTGGTCCCGAGATGTTCCTGGGAGCTGATGGAATCACAGGTTGGAGCAACCACCCAGGGATGAGTGTGGGCAGTGCCCTGTGAGCTGGGGAGAGGTGGGACCCAGTGGCACCTCCACTCTGCGAGCAGGAATTTTCCTGTCTGGGTTATAAAGAAACGCTCCTGCTCCTGATCCATTAATCAGGCTGGAAAAATACAGACCCTTACCAAAAATTTTAAATTCATCGGAGCAACAGATGAGCAATGCAAAGCAACACTTTAAATGGCTTTATCTGAATCTTTTGGATATAATGGCATCTGGCAATTTCTGTTCTAGGACCAAAACAGTTTATTGGAGCCACAGATATGGGGTTTCTCTCATATCCAGTAGCCAAAATACCCTTTTGAACAGTGGGGAATCAGAGCACCATGTAAATTAATCCCTAGTTCTCCTTTTCGGATTTTTTTCCGAACACAAGCACATGGTGGTTTGCAACACAGGACTCTCCTCTTCATTTATTTTTAAATGAAAACACAGAGTAATTTACAGCTTGAATAAACTTTGAGACATTTCCGTAATCTACACACTAGACAGAAAATTTTCACACCACCCAGGAAGTTTCACTGGGATCACAGCATTTTTAGCACATCCACCTCCAGCAGGCTGTGAGTGGATTCTGCAGAGAATGGCTGGTGCCCCATGGGGTTGGGTTAGTGTGTACATTATCACCAGGCAGCAGCTGACTCAGAATTCACAGAGAGATATCAGATTCCAAAATTTACAACTGCTTTCCTGACAAAACCTTGTAGAAACCTAGCCATCCTTAAACCCAGTTTTGCTGCGGTGTGAGCCAAAGATCTGGGAAACAAAACTCCCCATGTTTTTGTACTCTAGACGTGAGCTTTAGCTCATCTAACTCTGACTGTCTGAAAGCTCAGTACCCACACAGCTCATGACTCCCTTTGTAGTCATCTGTAGGGTGTGACTCATCTCATACTAATGAGATTTTTAGATAAATTGCATGAATCACACTTAGAGAAGTATTCTCCTCTTTCCGCTGATGATATAGGTTAGACAATTATCTCAGATGGGTCTGTCAACATTGTGAGTAGAGACATGGAAGAAAAATCCCACCCTTTTGTCCCTTCCTTCAGCTCATGGAACACAGGAGGGTGGTCTGAAGGTAGAATTTGAATGATAAAAATAGCTTTTATTGAAATGTCACTGTATCATCCACTGAAACTTTAGCCCTACTAATTTGAAAGATCTGCATCAGTCATCCCAAACTGCTGGGCTCACCAAAAACTGGATTTCCCATGTGTGGTGTAAAAACATCAATAACTAAAGCAGCACCAAAAATTAACCTGATTAGTTCTTGAGGTTTCCTGTTCATTAATCATCCTTATTGCATTTTATATTAGAGACACACCAAACTGCAGGGGAAAGAAGTGAGTTTAGGATGCAAAAATGTTGTTGACACATTTCTCACTGGGTGAGTGTTCATCACTCTCAAACTTCTTGGATTTGCTTCAGTTTGTCTTATCATTGTTTCTCTGAAACAAAGGCCCTATTCTAAATTCCTTTTTCATTTTTCAAGTCCCCTTACTCCTCAACCAACCTGTTGGCTTCAGCGAGATCACCCTAAGAGTGCTGTACTATGGGAAGGGAGGATGCAGTCTGCACAGAGTGACTAATTTGGATTTTCAGCTCCTTTTCTGAAGCTTCATTTTTATTTTTTCTCTTTATTCCATTATTCATGTCTCAGTCTGTAGCTACTCCAAAGACAGCCCTGTAGTCCCTGCCACAGAGATGCATTTTTTGAACACAGTGGGGACCTTTCTGGGGAATGCTGCACTGCCCTTTGGAGTTTTGCTATTCTTTGGTGATTTGCTGAATCCAACCTCCTTTTGTTCTTCTTTTCTTCCAGTGTGTGATCACTTCACAGCTGAGCATTTTCTGAATGTGTTGCCTTTCCTGTACAAATCCTGCTCCACAGATGTGGTGCTCTGGCATTTTCAGGGGCTGCTGTGGGTCCATGGACTAACTTAATCTTTTGTTCTGGTTAGAAATTCCCCCTAGCTGACCACTTTGTACCATCACCAGACCCTTAACTGATAGCCAGTAGAATTCCTGAGATGTAAAATGAAGGTTCTTTTCTCTTCAGAGGTCAGGGCACTCTGCCCTGTCCATCCTCCTGTTCCATAGCGCTCCCTTTTTGAAGCAATAATAAATTTAATCATTTACTCCAAACAGGAGTTTGTCATTTTTTTGTAGCTATATTTGGTCCATTCTATGACCCAGTTCTGGATGAGCTTCACCTGCTTCCTTCCTGATATATGCCAGTCTACTCTATTTCAAGAAATGATACGAGGAGTTGGAACGGGAAAAGGGAAAATATCACTTTGAAGGAGATGAAAAGGGATTTAAACCAAACCTGCATGGGCTGCAGCCCCGTCCTGCTTTGGTTTGTTGATCAGTCAGTCCCACCAGAGTACATCCCTGATCGCCAGATAGCAGCGCTGGGGTCTTATCACTTTGAACTCCTCTCCGTGTCTTTTTCATCTCCGATTTCAAAACCCCTTGAGGCTGCACCGTGGACTTTTTTTGACAAGTCAGCAACTGTAAATATCTTCAGAAAACAGCCTGAAAACAGGCACTCATTCCTTTGACAGGGACGTGCATTCTCAGTAGCGCCCTTCCCCGAGCCCGGAGCTAACGCAGGAACCCTTTGAAAGTCAATAAACACACAGCTCACCCTAACCCTTGCCATCTTCTTCCTTCTTTCTGGCTGGAGGCCTTTTCCCTCCTCTATTTGATACACCTTTTGCACAGAGAGCAGAAGTTAATGGTTTGGTTACTGAACAGAGAAGGAATAATTTGTTTAGCGTGCCAAAAATTCCTGATTGAATTGTCCTCTATGTGGTATCACTTCAGCATATGGGACTGAAAACCTTGAATCCAGGGAAACTATTTTCTCTTCCTATCATTTCACAATCCAATGTGAGCAATTCCAAGTTTTAGGATACATTGAAAAATTGCACATTTTGGTGCTGTGAATTTGGTAAGGCTTCCTCTCATGGTTGCACGGGGTGAAAGGACCTGGGTTAGAGAGCCGGGAGGTTTGCTGGAAGATACACAGCAGTGGAGGTTGTTATGTGAAATGATTTGATTTCATAAAGAAAATATGGGGGGTGGATTGCAGTAAAGTCTGGCAGCTGTTTGTTTGTTGGGCCCCAAAGCCTTTGTCACACAGGATGGACATCTGAGCACCAGAGACAGGAGTGTGCTGTGACAAGATGTTAATGGGCTGTGACTCCTCTGTCTCTCTGGATTTGTAAGGTCCTTGTGGAATGGGTTTAAATGAAAATGAATTCATTTTTAAACACAGGATCCAGGGAGGTTTATCTGCACCCTGGGGTGTAAATGCATTGTAGGACGTATGAGTAACGCAAAATGTTGGTGAAGACAAACTCAGCTCTTCTTTAGCTCCAACTCCACCACTTACAAGACAGAATAGTCGAATTTCTGTGTGAAATAATAGGAAGAATAGATGTGTTTTCATTAATCCCGCTTTTCAAAATGCGAACAACATTAACAAACAGCCCATGATTAAATGAACCCTAGAACAGATAATATATGGGACTTAAAGCTATGGTCAAGAGAAACTTCTGACAAGATGATAATTCTCAACATTTGCTGCTTCTGTCATTTCAAAGGGGTTGTGGATTTGGAAGGAGCCATGAGTGGAGCTTGGGTCCATAAGAATCCTCCTTTGATTATCACGTGAGAGCTTGTGCATGTGGCCTCTTGAGCACAGGATGAAGTCAGTGTGTGGCTTTCTATCTTCAGGTCCAGCTCACTAAAAAAAACCCTCTCGGCTTTTCATAGAGCCTTATTTGATCTTGACCTCCTCAGATGATCACCGCTCTTCAAGAAAATTGTATCCCTGAGATCTCCAGTTATTATTCTCCAGTGTGAACCTCAGAGAGATCTCAGCTCTGGTCATATCTTCAGAGACAATACATCATAGCAAACTTCAGCTGGAATGTTACCAAATTCCATTTAAAATTGTCTGCAGTCACATATAAGCATGAAAATACCATTTTTACTTGTTCACCCTCAGCTCTTCACCTTTTTTGATGGGACTGGAACTCTCAGATCTCCTTGACTAGAGATGGGAGAAGAGGCAATATTATGGATTTAATACCTTTTGGAGAGCTCCTTCTCAGAGGAAACAGCATCCAAAAATCCTTCATGATATCCTGTCTCCAGTGATATCAAGGAAAGAACAGTGGCATTTTTTCCTTAGGCAAAGCATTAAAAATGTTTTAAAAGCTCTCAGCTTTTAAATTGTTTTGTTTTATTTTATTCATAGAACTCTTGACACGATCAGGCCTTCCCATATTTAAAAAATGAACCGTATTAACTTCAGAGCTTTAGCAACTTAGGAAAATGGTTTGTGGTTTAGCAGATAAAATGAACTGGGAAGATGTCCAGATGCTGTGGAAATTGGTGGTGGTGCTGCTGCTGTGGACAAGGATCACTGATGAAAATACTTTGTAAAAATGTAATAGGGTGCAGATGATATGGGCTGTTCATAAATGCAATGTAAATGCCACTGAGGCATTAATTATGTTCTTTTGATTTATCAAAACAGATTTTTCATGGGATGAAAATTTCACAGAAAACCCCAAAATATTTGCCCTGGCTTTTTTTTTTTTTTTTTTTTCTCTTAAGCAGCAGCTTGCAGATCTAGTGGTATTAAAAATGGAGAGGACATTCCTGGGGGGAAGTGAAGTCCTCCTCTCTTCCCTTCAGGCAGTTTTATCCACACATATGACAACTTCAGAGTGTCCAAAAAAAAATTTGTCTTTTTATAGACCAGCCTTGGTACTCTCATACAATCAGGAATATGGAGACCCCTGGCATTTTATAGCACCGGATTATGGGAGGGAGGATGAGGATTCTTGCTGCTTGTCTTAGAACCTAATCTCCTTGCTTAGGCAGCAGACTGTTATTTTACTTCTGTTTTGGCTATTAGCTTAAAAATTGCATATTTGTGAGACTGTCTCTAAAAACAGTGGGCTGGGTCACAAAACAGATAGAGAATAATTACTAATTAATCAGCCATCAGACTAATAATGGGCCTTCAGTTTTGCCAACAAACCCAGCTACTAAATCGCACCCTCATTACCAATAACTACCAATTTAGAGTCTGTGTTACTGCACCAGTTTTATTAATGTCACATTCAGGAGGATACTGTAGCAATAAACTGGCATAAGGCTGTAAAAAGAGGGTTGTTGTACATATTAATAATGTATTTTATAGTGCACTTTAATATTCTGGATCCAAGCTGCCTGGCTTTATAATCAGAAGAGGAAAAAGGCAAGTCGATCAATCATCCTCACCTGATCCTACAGTGGCCACCTAACTCATCATGGTGATATATATGGGCATAATATCTTGTTACAAAAATCTTATTATTAAGCAACACTCTTAGGTCTGATTTGTTATAATGCCTTATAATAAGCTTAGTAATAAGTTTCTAAATGATTTATGGGGGTGCTTTTTAAAGCAGGGGATGTCTGCAGTCTCTCCAGGAGATGGGTTTGGTGGCTGACAAGGAGCTGGGAGGGAAGTGGGTCACTCTGAGCAAGAGGATGACAACTTTTTTATGTCATCTTAGTCCAGGGCTGGGCACAATCATTCCTCCAGGTCTTCTCCATGTGGGAAAATCATCATCGTAGATGCTAAACTTTCAGTGACCCATGATGAACATCAGAGCAGCCACAAAACTATTGCTGCATTTCCCATCTCTGCTGTAGAAGACTCCTACTTTCACCTTGGGAGACAGAGCTGAGTCCCAGTTTGAAAACATATAGAAATCTATATGATTTAGGGGTTTGGGGATCTCCATGGGTTCAGGTCTTTGTAAAACAGATATATTTGATAGTGTTTCCCTCCAACACCAGCGTGGTGAAGGAAGATGAATTAACAGCTGCAATGTACTCATGTGATGAGAGAGCCCAAACAAACACTTAAGAGGAAGAGTCCTCACCTTTGCTCCATAATTCCATTGCCTTCCCTGTCTCCTCACATCTGTGGTGTTAGTTTATCTGCTATTAAATAAAGCTGGCTTTGTGGTCTTTGGGAAGAAAAAATAAAGAGCTCATGGGATAATTTAATAGCAAAAGAGACTTGGACAGATTAGATTGATGGCACTACACGGTCAGCTTGCTCTGGCCATCCCTGGAGCAGAACTTTTGGGGAGCTGGGGTAAGGCCACCATGGAATTAAGACATATCTGCTGGCCAAGCATGGTCAATCCAACAGCATAAGGTAAGCAGCAGCAGCCCTTTGCTCCAAATTTAACCTTTTGTCATGGTGGGATCAGGTGGCTGAACCAGTCCTACTAAATCATGTCTGTGACTGTGCTCTTCAAATTCCAGTCTTCCTGGCTTGGAAAAAGAAGATCTCTGGTTCTACTGCCAGTCACAGCTGCAACATCTGTTCCACATGTAATTAATTGCAGGTCAGAGCGATCCGTCCGAGGACAACTGACCCATCAGAGGACCACCCAAACCACAGTGAGGAAGAAAATTATCATCCTTGGGGGATGTACATGGCTCTCCTCACTGCTGCTGCTAAGCTTCAGCTGGGGGATCAGAGACATGAGGGTGGGAGGAGGTGGCACATCCGAGCACGATGAAGGCGAAGTGTGGATTTGCTCTTAAAACCTTGACACCCAGCCAAGGGCTTCATTTTCCCCTTCGTGAGATGATTGTCCCTGTCTGCCGTGGAGACGATGGGCTTTTAACTGTGGCTGCAGCCATTAATTTAGCACAAAGAACAGCATTTCTGCTCCTTTCCAGTGGAACATGTCATTTCAGTCTAATGACTCTGATTATGGTCCCCACGTGCTGGTGATGGACAGGGCTCTTCCCCTTCCAGCAAGCTGTGGAGCAAGGCCAGATGGCTTCAGCACCAACGTGTATAACTCTGTTTTTGTTACTGATGTGAAGGTTTGTAACCTGGACTACGTTTGCAAGTAAATTGGCTTCTAACTGTAACCTGAACTAGGACTAATTTGTCACCTGGACTAGATCTTCAAGTAAATTAGTTTCTAATTGGAGAAGGAAAGGAGTAAAAGATACCTGGAATCAAGTCCAGGGATGGACTTTCACTTGGTGTAAAACGATGTGGTGTAACTTGCATTTGATGGTGTTTAAGGCTCTATCCTTGTTAAGGAGTGCAGAATTCCATGTATGACTAAGATAAAGCCCAACTAAGACAGTCCTTGCCAAGTTTCTTACTGACTTGGCACATTGGAATGTTTATAGAAAAACTGCAGAGGTCCTATTAAATAGAGTTAAAATTCTCCACTGTTATAGCGAAAGTTTACTGTCCTGTTGCAATGGCACTGAGCAGAAATTGGATGAAAAAATTGCAGAAACATTACCCTGAGGAAAGTACCAGATAATCACTCTGTTAAACATGTGCTTTGTATTACAGTTTAGCTACTTTACACATTAATTTTCTAAGTTTTTTTTTAACTTCATTGGGTAATTCATTAAAATAGCACTCTGAGTGGCTGCAGAGATCGTTTTTGTCAGGTTTACCACAATATATCACTTTGCAGTTGACTAAAAACAATTCCCATTCAATTGGCTTGCTTTAACTGAATAGCTGAGGTTTGTCTTCTCTATGTTCACATGTCATTGAAGCTCAGATTTTAGCAGGCACAATGGGAATGTGCTCCAAAGCTGCTGAAGATCTTCTGTGTTTAGGTGGGGGCAAACCAGGAACAGGAATATGAGCAGAAAGTCATTGCTTGATTGGAAATTCTTCGTCCTACCCATTCCATACAGGTGCACACATTCCATAACTGTGCAGCTTCCCTGTCCACCTCCCATCACCCACAGTTTGCTTGGGGCTGGTGGCTTTGCAGCTTTATCTGCTCCATGAGTTGCTAAATCAGGGCAGAGCTGAGTGCTGTGAGGTGATTTTCCCACGGGAGACCGGTTTGCTCCCACAGGGACAGATCCTGCCTCCTTCATGCCGCCAGAAGAAAGCGAACCTGGATCAAAATCTAATTTAAAAGGGAAAAAGATGAAGGCTGTGCTGTTATTAAAGGCAAATCCCTGCAGATCCCTGGGAATATAGCTGTTGTCTAATGGAAGCTGCTAATAAACCAAAAAAAAGCCACGTAAAGGGAAACAATCCATTATTTATATGACAGGTAAGCCACATAAAGACTCCTTATCAAGTTAACATTCCGGGCCAGGTACTTGCTTTTCTAATCTTCAAAAAGTCTAATAAGTAGTCAGCCAGAGGTTTGTTTTTATTCAGTGTTTTTGTTAGCTGCCTGAGCACCTGCCACTTCCCAAGGAGTTGTGCTCTGCGTGATTTACGCTGCTGCTGGATTGTTTGGCAACATTCCTTCTCAAAGAGGCTACTGGCAATAAATTAGTGCTTTTCATGATTTAGACATTTTTAAATGTTTCTAATCTTCCTCCCCGCCACCTTTCTATTGTCAACAAATTCAATATTTGTTGCGCTGTCAATGATCTGGTGCTTCTCTTTCTCTGTTGTTGTGCATTCTGTATTTTACAGGAATGCTTAGTTGCTTTTCATGTGATACACTAATAATACCTTTTGGCTAGATATGGCACACCTCTCAAGATCACGAAATGTTTTGTAAACTTCAATTAACTCCCTAATTCCACATACTGTAATGTCAGGCTAGATACTTAAGGTATTTGTTTCCAAGTGCTCTTGAGACATCTGCACTCGGATTGATAAATTTGGGTGGAAAAATAATCACCTACCCAGTTAAGTGTTTGTGATCTCAGGTATTTGTATGCAAACATAATGTAAAATGTAAATGTAAAATTGAGATTTTACAAAAATAAGCAAAGCAAAAATAAGAGGGTAAATAAAACCATAATAACACTTAAAATGGAAAAATATAATAACTTTTAAGCTGCTAATGTAACTTAGGAGCTCGTAAGTTCTGAATACATTAAAAATAATAAATTCTTTTCTGTGATACTAAAAATATTTTCTCCTTGGCAAATATCCCTGGCTTAAAGTGCAGATTTATTTGTAGAGTGGTTTCATAGTAGCTCCAAACTGTAAGGTTTTTCTCCTTGAGCCTCTAAGCTCTGTGTGATTTAGTGCTGGGGGAAGAGATCACTGTTTAATTAATTTTTTAAATAAGCAAATGTCAAATTCAGAGAGACAAAAAATTCTTCATTCAAGCTCTTTAAGAATGAGCTGTCATGTCACCTCAAACACTAAAACCAAAGCAGAGGTGTAAGTCATTTGGAGTTTGGGGCTATAGCTAATTTAATCCCCTATGTTTAGTTTAGGGGGAAAAAAGCACTAACAGCTTGATTTACATCTAATTCCTCCTGCTGTAACACAGAAGAATTGCTGCCAACAGAGCAGCACTCAAGAACAAGATGCCAACAATTAACCAGTCCACCCCATGCAAAGCTCAGCACCTGAAAGTGCCTCCAAGAAACGCCCAGAACTTCAGGTGCTCTGAACTATGCGGACCAAATAATTTCCTATTCCTTCTAGAAACTGCAGATCTCACCCCCCCCCCCACACACACACATTTTCTAGGTCTGTTTTGTATTTTTCTGTGCAGCAAGGCTCGCTGTGTCTGTATGGCACCAGCTCTGCTGTGGTGATGAAAAATAAGAAAGGAGGCATCAGACTTCCATACACAAACATGGAATAAAAAAGTCCATTTACAGACATCCAGTCCTCAGGTTGCAAACATATCTATCACTACTCGGAGCCATGTGGTGAGAACACAACATATGGCAGCTTAATCATGACAGTAAATAAAAGTAATTCTCTGTGTCAGTAGCAGGAGAGGAGCCACCGCACGTCATCCGTATTTGTCTCACACCAGAAAGGCTAAAGAAGACAAAGACAGCTGCAATGGGAAGTGATGGACTAAGAGACTCCAGTGACAAATTTTCTTCTTCCATTTAAGGCATAGAAGAAGAATGGGCAGCTTTTCTGATCTTTTCTGTCAGAGACCAGAGTCTTTATGTGGCTGTGGATGAGACAAATGCATGGCTTCCCTGTGGGAATGAAGGAGGAGGACTTTTGAAGACACGTGATGGAAATTGCCCTGAGTCCCACCACTCCACATGGGCTTGCACAAGAGGGGACGAGCCCTGGAGCCCTGAGAAAAAAACAGTGACACCTTCCATTAATCCATGACATTTCCCTTCCACCAATCCATGATGTTTCTCTTCCATCAATCCATGATGTTTCCCTTCCATCAATCCATGATGTTTCCCCTCCATCAATCCATGATGTTTCCCTTCCTTCAATCCATGATGTTTCCCTTCCATCAATCCATGATGCTCCACCCTTTCTTTTCAGAATCTCCAAAGACCACACCTGGTCTTCAGTCAGGACCCAAATCTTACAGATCAGAGCCCACGAGGTAGAGTTTGGTTTGACCCCAGAAGCACAAGGCTTTTCACCCTAAAACCATTTTGCAGCTGAAAACCTTTGGCCTCTTTGCTTCCAGCGGGCACAGGCTGGTTTTGTGTCTTTCCCACGCCACTAAGATTTCCAGAAATGGGTGCCTGATACAAACTCTTTAAATCCACTCTAACTATACATATGTCCTGATTTTTGAGAGTAGATTGCTGTTAGTTTTCACTGAGACTCGATCAACTTTGATTAATTATGAGGTTTTATAATGGGATTTTAGGCATTTATATTCAGAAATCCAGTTCTGCTTCCAGGGACCTCTATGGACCATCGCTTAAACAGGACCCTCTTTGGGGCCTAAGTAAAATCATGAAGATCAGTAGATATCCACAATAAATTGGAACTGACAGATGTTTTCTCCAGGGCTGAATTTGTACCAAAGAGTTTAGGTAGAAATTAATCACCTCACCCTGGGAGAAATGAGTTAAGTATGAAAGGATTAAATTAACCCTGAAAATTCAGAGTAAAGGTAAAGAAGCTTTTCATAAGCCATCTTTTTTTTGTACTCAGTAGAGTATGGCATATGATGGTTGGAACACCCCAAAGAATAATGATATCTGTGCAGGGAGCTGGGTTTAGGGGAATCTGCTCTGTGGTATCACGCCCAGGTCCATGGGATGGGATGGGATGGGATGGGATGGGATGGGATGGGATGGAAATTGAGAGGCCTACAACACTCTTCCTACAACAGGGATCTAATACAGTCAGCATTTCATGGATCACAAGGGCCAGATTAATTGGTGTTGTGCAATAGTCATGGCTACCTGCAACAGAGTTGGTCCACTCCAGCAGCTGACATTAGGTTCCCATCTGCACTCACAAATAAGCTTTGAATTAGTAAAAAAATAGCATTTCTAGGCCATGATCTTCCCAGATAAACTACATCTTTGAAGACAGAGCTCAGCTGGCAGTGTGGCCAACAGGAGGTACAGGAGGGAAGGCACAGAGAACAAGAACTGACCACAAGCAGAAGCCCAAGGTTGGTGTTTGTGCAGCTCAGCCTGGCAGCATTAAGTTAATGGCTGGACTCGATGATCTCCGAGGTCTTTCCCAACCTTAATTATTCTGTGATTCCGTGATTCTTTTCCCCGAATCCTGTTGCTGTCTCAATCCTTTTCCCCTAACTGCGCCAGCAAAACCTCATGCCTATCTATAGATGGCAGCAGCTTTCCAAATCAGCTGCAGATGTTGATGGACCGAGATGGGCTCTGGCTTCCCACGGCCACAAGTGTTTCACTGCATGAGGCAGGTGACAAACTGTACGTGGATTTAATGCTATCTACAAAGAACTTCACTCACTCCTAAGGCGGGGGTGGGGGGGGGGATTTTTTTTTATGTCCTTCTGAAAAGGTTTGGATTGACAGCAGAGACACGCGTGGGGGTGGAGGAGGCAGTTGGGGGAAGTGGGTGGATTTCTTTTTGCTGCTATTAACTGCCAGCTCAGAAATAGCAAGAAAAAAAAAAAAAAAAAAAAAGGAAAAAAAAAGTACTCCCTGACTGTGATTGTTGCTGGCTCTTAACATATGTCAGACTCTTATCATTTCAGAGCAGCTGGCAAGTTCATGCAGAACCACCAGGCGGCCCAACGTGGCCAGTAATCAGTTAAGTACAGATGTCCAAATAGATGTAACTTCCATTAAACTTTAAATAAAGATAATTTATGCTGAGTAAACAGACGAGTGAGCACATTTGCCCAAATACAGATGGCACTACCTGATAGCAGTGCATTAGAAGGGTCATTAAACAGGGAGGTTCAATAACATAGTACTCAAAGATGGTCTTCTGCAAGGAAAAATAGCTGAGATCGGGGTATAAAGTCTACCTCTGCTTTTTTTTTTTTTTTTTTTTTTTTTTTTTTTTTTTTTCTTTTTTTTTTTTCTTTTTTTGCCTCTGCTTCTTTTTAAATAGCTTGGCAGGTTTGGAGTCTTAATGGAGCATAAAGAGAAACATACTTTCTCCTGGAGGGACACCCATGCACCTGTCCATGGCAAAAAATAAATTAAAAAAATAAAGGCATTGTAATCTGTCTCACTTGGAAATCAGGATAAGTGAGCTCGCTAGGAGGGAGGGGACATTTCTGAGGATGATGGCTTTAATCCAAGGCCTGATGACTTTAGGGAGGGTCTTCCCCTGCAAGGGGCTTTGCATTTGCTTTGCATCCCCAGGGGAAAGGAGGCACTTTTGTCACACCCACAGTGACACATTTTGGCCTTCCTTCCTTCCTTCCTTCCTTCCTTCCTTCCTTCCTTCCTTCCTTCCTTCCTTCCTTCCTTCCTTCCTTCCTTCCTTCCTTCCTTCCTTCCTTCCTTCCTTCCTTCCTTCCTTCCTTCCTTCCTTCCTTCCTTCCTTCCTTCCTTCCTTCCTTCCTTCCTTCCTTCCTTCCTTCCTTCCTTCCTTCCTTCCTTCCTTCCTTCCTTCCTTCCTTCCTTCCTTCCTTCCCCTTCCTTCCTTCCTTCCCCTTCCTTCCTTCCTTCCTTCCTTCCTTCCCCTTCCTTCCTTCCTTCCCCTTCCTTCCTTCCTTCCTTCCTTCCTTCCTTCCTTCCTTCCTTCCTTCCTTCCTTCCTTCCTTCCTTCCTTCCTTCCTTCCTTCCTTCCTTCCTTCCTTCCTTCCTTCCTTCCTTCCTTCCTTCCCCTTCCTTCCTTCCTTCCTTCCTTCCTTCCTTCCTTCCTTCCTTCCTTCCTTCCTTCCTTCCTTCCTTCCTTCCTTCCTTCCTTCCTTCCTTCCTTCCTTCCTTCCTTCCTTCCTTCCTTCCTCTCCCCCACTGAACAGTAGGGATTTAGAGTTTTCCTGAGGGTTTTCAGTGCCAGCTCTTCAGTAAGGACAGGGAATTCAGCTGAAGACCCAGATGTTGGGATTTAGGCACCAGGTGTTGGGGTTCTGGCCCTCCTGGACATTGGGAAGCTTAGTGAGGAATGAAAAGGTGAGATCATTTTTAGCATGAGCAGAGCCATTGAAATCACCTTTCTGACTTACACCTGTTCTGTAATAACTTCACCCATCACACACATCTCTTTGTGATCCACAATAATCGCCTTATTTCAGCTTTGGGCAGGTCAGGCACTGGAACAATACCATCCATGACCTTTTTTAATCACAGCAAGCAAGGATGGGATTTTTCCTGGCTGGTTCCTGCCGGTGAACAAGTGGGTGTCCATGCTAAGCTTGTTCTCCAGGTTCCTTCTGCAGCTGGTGGAGCTTCCCAGGGCAATTCATGGCCTGTGAAGAGCTGTGATGAATCACCTCTGGAGCTGCTTCTCCTTATTGAGAGAGTCCAGATGTCTGCACTCGGCCAGATGCCTCATTTTCAGATGGCTAATGTCAGATAAAGGAAATCCAGCTCAAAAGGGAGCATTGGCCTGTCTGTATTATTTTTATTTACTATGTTCTTCTCTCTGCTTCGACTTGGTCCTTGTGGAATAAGGATAAAGATGCATTGATGCTAATATGCTGTCCTGCTTATCAAACCTCCTCTTATCTGTGCTAAAGGTTGTCCCTGGGACACTCTCAGTGGGACAGCTGGAGGATTTGTTTAGTTATTCCAGATGCATTTTCAGAAATTAAATACAAACTCAAAGGTTTTTGAGTCTTGCACTTATGAACTTGACTCGCTTTTGTTTGTTGTGAAATAATTTATTTCCAGATATCTGTAGGGTCAAAATCCCCCCTCCCCACATTACAAGATATTGTCTTTCCTTTGGCTGTCTCAGAGTCCTCCTTCCAGTGACTCTCATTTTAAATAGGGCCCTTTTTTAAAAACCTTTTGGTCTGTTTTGATCCCATTCATGACATTGACCTACACAAAACCTTTCACCTCCCCTCAACTTTCCTCTCCCAGCATTTTAAATTCATCCCTGTTAAAAATGTGTCACATCAAATTCTCTAACTCTTGAGGCTGATGTTGAGATTCTCTAACAAGAACATTCATGCTGCTGCAGGCACTGTTGAAACATTTTTGCCCTAAATTCTCTCAATAATATTTAAATTATTGTCAAATGGCTGGGACGAGGCGCTGAACAACAGAATTTGATGCTGCATTGAAGATTTCCAGCATCATGTGTTATTCAAAGCATTTCCTTCTTCAGGGTGATTACTTCATTTTACATTTCCTGGCCTCATGCTCATGTCACACCCCAGTTCCTGTGGCTGTCAGATTAAACACTGCTTTATCAGAAGAAATGCCACTGAATTATACAATTTCTTTGGCCATTTAACACCTTTATCTCTGCCTTGCCTCTGCCAGGATTACTGACACAGATTTGTCCTGTCCTTGCTATCCTAGAAAACTCCTAAAAATATATGTAGGAGGACTTCCTAGAGAGTATTTTAGCACTCCTTTAGCATGCACAGAAAAACCATGTTTTGGTTGAGGAAAACTATGTGCAGGTAGAAATGAGTTTTTCATCTCTGAAACACCATATTTTTTTAAAATAAAAAAAATCTCATGGAGAGGGCCATATTTCTGAATCCTTCTGATTTCTTTCCCATTAAACACAAATGGGAAGAGACCCTTGTTCATGTGACCCACCCGAAAGTTGCCCCTTGGAGCTGATGCCCTCTTGGTGAAAGCATTAACCTTGATGGAGGTTAGTCCTGGGACCAGATAAAGGGAAACCAAAGTCTATCTTGATGCCTAAACCAGGGCTTCCTAAAACAGAGGCCAGACAAAGTTAAGAGAATAAAAATCAGATTAATTTATTAAAGGCCTTTAGGTGCATTCAGGGCAGACAGAGCCCACTCGAGAGGCTACACCCAAAATGGACAGCGAGTCACGAGTTCTTCACATTTTATAAGTTCTGTCCATTAACATAATTGGCCTCAATTCTCCAATTACACCTTCAGGTGATGATGTCAACCACCCCAAGCCTGCTCCCCCCAATTCACTGTTATTTTCACATTTTGGGGCTCTGAGGCAACGAAGTGTCCTTGGATTTCCTGTTGAAAGCAATTGTTTTGTCTAAAATGCTGTGAACAGAGGATTTTTAGCACTTTATATGGAGCTTGGAGCTACACATGAAAAATAGATTATAGAATATATATAATATATATTTTTTATATATATTATATCTATATAATATAATATATAGATAAAAATATAATATATTATATGATATATAATATATATAATATATATAATATATATCAATTATATATATCATATATATAATATATATATGATATATAATCTATAATAGAAAACAGATACATGAAAAATAGAAGCTAAAAATCCTTAAGGCATCAATCTGAATGGTCCAGAGCACTCAGAGCATCTCTCTCCCCCACCCAGGGGTTTTTGCTGCTCACACACATGCACAGAGTGACTCTCCACTGCTGGAGGGACCTCAGCAGAGCCACAGGGTCACAGCACGTGGCCATCGCCCCTTGTAGGGTCATTCCAGCCTTGGACAGCCCCTCCTGAGAGGGGTGACAGAAGGTGACAGGCTCTGCTGGGAGCAGGCTGTGCCACATCAGCTGCACCGCTTCTGGCCAGCTCAGAGCGTGACCACAGCAAATGAAATCTGCTTAGAAAGCATCGTCCTGAGACATGGCAGGAGGGGGAGCAGGGGCTGCCCTGACCTAGGCCTGGCTTTGCTATTCCACAGCTTTGACCTTAACCTCCCTAGCCATAGAAAAAATTATAGAATCATAGAGTAGTTGGGGTTGGAATGTCATTTTAAATGTCATTGTCCTGTTGTCAGCTTGGGTAGAGTGAATTTCTTCTCAGCAGCTGTGTTTCAGATTCAGATGGGAATGGTGTTGGTGACACACCGACAGTTTGGGGTTTTGCTAAGTCGTGTTTGTCCAAAGTCAAGGACTCTTTTTTCCCTTTTCTCACACTCTGTCAGTGTGGAGGTTCCCAAAAGAACCTGGGAGGGAGCACAGCTGGGACAGGTGACCCGAACAGACCAAAGGGATATTCCACATCAGTGGCTGAGGGGTTTTCAAACCTTTCTGAGCCCTTGCTCAAGCTGTGAATTCCAGGTCTGGCTTTAGGCTTTCTTCAGCTACAGCAATTATTATTCCTGATAGGTATTAGGGTCTTTTTGTCTGTCATCAGCAATAATTTTTTTCTACTTCCGTGCCTCCTTAGGGCCAAATTGTGCTAGAAATTGTCAAAATATTTCCTTGTTTCTCAAAAAAAGAAAAAGAAAAAGAAAAAAAAAAAAAAAAGAAAAAGAAAATATCATGAGAGAGCTTAGCCAACACGAGCTGTGTCCCTGTTCTGCAGCCAGGCCTCTCAGCCCCAGCTGCTCCCACCGAGTGATCCACCTGCCAAAAGGGATTCCTTCTTCTGGCTGCCGTGATCATTCTCCTTCCAAGAACAACTGCTGCACACACTCACTGAAGGGTCCCAGGCAGAGACACGTGGGAGAGAAAAGCAGTGAGTTGTTCACAATCTGCTTCCCGTGTTTGAAATCACAGCTAATTGCCCTGACTTGGCACAGTGGCCTCTGCCTCAGCTCCCTCAAGCACAGGATTGTGACATGTGCAGGAGACCCTCGGGGACACATTAGTGAATTGTTCCATCCATTTGTTGCTTTTTAGACGTGATAGTTGTTCTGACACCTTCAATTTAAGCACCCAGAACTGGCAATGTGACTGCCGACCTCAGAGCGTCTCTGTGTAAAATGTGAGTCTGAGGTGACATTTTTAAATTACCTCACTTAAACTGGTGCACGTGGCTGTGGGCAAGATGCTGATTTTGGCTTCAGGCAGGACATATTTTGTTATTCACTCTGGTTTATATAAAGCAAGTCGTTTGTGTTGCATTAATTAAAATGGTTCAGCCTTGTGGAAGGAAGAGAAGCCCAGGAGTTGTCAGAAGGAACCGACAAGCACAAAAGCAGCTCCATCTCAAGGATGCAAATAAATGCTCATGATTTGCTTTTCACTTTATATTAGTTAGGCTCTTATTTATTTTATTACTGTTTCAGGACACTGTTTTGGGAACTAAATAACCCACAGCAAAGAAAATCCTCTTGTTTTTATAAGGGCAGGGAATCATAGAATAGTTAGGGTTGGAAGGCACCTTAAAGATCATTTAGTCCCAATCTTGAGATAAGACTCTTAAGTTGTTCTGCCAGGATGAGAATCCCTCAATTCTGTGAGCAAAATATAATCTTGAGTGTGACCAGATGCCTCAAACCATCTGAGTGGTTTAAAATAGGAGGAACAGCTTTTCCCAGTAGAGTTATTAGGTCAAATCCTCCCCTCTCATCCCACTCTGCAGCACACTGATGTCACTGATGCTGCTGGTAAGAAAATGTTGACTGACACAGCCTGTCAGGAAAAGAAAGGGTTTGAGAAATGGGTTAAACATTTCAGGCTCTGATTTAACAACCGTCTGAGTTAGCAGCAACTTCTCCATTGATGGCAAGGAACTCTGAGTGCTCGCAAAGCAGAGGGAAGGGGCTGAGAGATCAGATCAGCCCAGCCACAAAACACTCTTAAAAATGCACATATACATGGCAAGGTTATTCAGCTCCTGCCTTTGGGTGGAATAATTGCCGCGTGAAACATTAGTGAATCAGCATGAATGTTTCATAAGTTTGAATTTATAAAATATTTCTGATTTTCCTGTACACATGCCTTCCAAAGATAACTTTCAAGTGCTCGTTGTATTATGCATCTCACTTTTCAAGAGAACAGCATGATTTCCTTGAAGACATATCCGTTTAGAGAGTTGCCATGGCAATTTGTTCCCACCCCCCAAAAATGCTTAAAAACAGATTTTTCCATTGTCTTCTGATTTCTGCAGATTACAACATGCTTTGCTTTTCTCTCTTCCCTAGAGTGGCTCTAGGTGAGTGTACAGGGAAAAAAAGAAAGTGAAATCTTTTTTTTATTTAAATTACCTTCCGATGGAAGCAGAAAGCTTTTTCCTCTAAAGTTTAGTCAAAACCAAGCCAAAATCATCTTACTATTTGAAACAATCATTTATTAGCATGATTTTTTTTTTAATCCCAGGAGAATCCTGATAAAAAATTGCCTGTGCAAACATGAAACCTCTTTTTACATATGCAAGGTAATTATTAATCCAATTAACCATCTGCATACCAGCATATTTAATTAGTTCTCAAAATTACTCTTTCCCTGCTGTAATTGAACTAACCACCTTGTGCAATCTGTAAATCTGACCCAATAAGGTACGTTTTGGCAAAAATGGGATTAATTGAAGAATTTTATTTATTTCATCTTCCTTTCTGCCTTTTTTTTTTTTTTTTTGTTTCTGCCCTCAAAGAAAGGCAATCAGTGATGAGGATTATATTTTCAAATGCTGACAAATTATGGTTTTATTTCTGGAGGGGAAAAAAGGCCAAAAAAATTAATATAGCGATATTTTTATCCCAATTAACTTTTTTATGACAATTACGGTCTTTGATCATTGTTAATTGCTTGGTCCCTGAGCTTAATCACACAGAGTATTTTGACTTTAGAACAGACTGCCTTGCTTGTAAACACTCCTTCTTCCCCTCTTTTATTGAAAAATAAAATGGAAAACTAACAGTGCTTGACAAGTCCATTCTTAGTGCCGTTTCATATCAGAGGTTGTGCTGTGTTTTTAAAATAATACTGCTCTTTCACAACTCTGGTTTTAATTGCTCTGTTGGGGCAGATGGGTCAGCACAAAATTCGTGTCCTGATGGTTTTCCTTCATGCAGGAAACTCTCTGAATAACTCCAGGAAGCCAAAACTCGTGAGTGGATTTAACTAGAGGAACTCTGAGAGACCAGAGCTCGTTCCACTGATATGGGGGAAACAAAATGAGGAGGGAAAAGGGATTTTAGATGGGAAAAAAATAAAGGGCTCTCTGACGTCACTTGAGATGTCTTGGAGGCATGTGGAGCTTTCTTACAGGTCTGGTGTGGGGAGGACCTGGGGGAGACTGGGCACTCCTGGAACCAGGCTGGACACCAGAGTAAAGGGCTCTGCATGGTTGTGTTGAGGAAATTGGACCAAATTCTTGTCCTCTACAGACTCCACTGGAGGTTTGACTGCCAGCCCAGGGGCTCCTAGGTGGGGGTATCATCATCCATTAGTGTCTTAGCAGTGAGCTGAAGATATGTTTCCTTTCCTGCCTCATCCTGTGATAATCTGTCCAGGATTATCTGTGATAATCCTGTCTCATCTGCTCCTGACCAAGCCCTGCAAGAACTGATATTTTGCCCATTCTGCCTGGCCTTTCCACCCCATCCTGGTGTGTCACAGTCCCCGCAGGAGGGACAGGGTAAATACCTGTCCCCTGAAGCCAGCTCACCAAGCCTTGGATGTTCTTTCCCTAAAGGAATCTGAGAGATGACCCTGGCTCCCCACTGTACACAAACATGGTGGGAATTCGGACTTTAAAAGTTCGTGCCCCAGGAAACTCAATTCAGTCACCTTGAAACCAGTGTTTGATGAATTTTGGTGCAGAATTTAGGAGGATCTAGACCAAGTATTAGGAATGGTGGCTGAACCTCAGGTCCTGATGACACAGCCAAGACATTACAGTGGCTCAGCTAGTGTGGAAAACTCACAGAATGTGAGACTTGGTGCTTTCAGGGTCTCTGCAGCCTTTAGGTTGTGACAATTATTTACTGTTTCCTGTACCTCTTGTTTGAACAACTTAAACTATTACTGCCTCAGCATTCCCGCTTTCCTCTGCTATTATGTGTTCGGAAACAATGAACACAATCACCCATTTCAGAACAGGATTTTGACTGTGTGTTTGTAAATAGGATAACAAGAAGAAAGGGAAGGTGGGGAAATGAAGGAATTATTATCTGCTTTCTCCACGTACAGACACATATTTTATATATATATATATATATGTATGTATGTATGTATGTATGTATGTATCCATAAATATATATCCATAAATATATACCCATAAATAGAATTCTCTGATACTATGCTCCTTCCCAGGATGGGTTACAAAAGGGTAAACTGGAGTTAGTGGGATTTTCTCTTTTGCCTCCGAGATATATCTGTGGTTTAATTACTAAATAATCTGACTACAAAATTGATCCAACTGAACCAGACACAATGTTCATTTTAGCAATGCGATGTGCATGAAAATAGAGAGGAGTTCTGAATGCTGATTTCCTCTCTGCCTCGTCCCCATTTGAAAAGGCAAAAAAAAAAGTTTATAATTAAGGATCACCCAGCTGAAATGAATGAAAAGCTGAGAAGTTACTGAAATATTAAAGACAACTTTGTGCTGTGCTTGGTGTTGCCCTGAGCTCTGTCCTTACCTGTTGTGCTGCTTTTTGGGTCTCACGGGGCTGATTCCTCTCACAGCCAGGGCTGCCCTCAGCTCTGAGCTGGAATGTGTCTGTCGTGGATATCTCACCCTCGCAGCTGCAGTGACTGGAACCCGGACAGGACAAGAGGTATATGCGGTAGGGCAAGAAGAAATGGCCTCAAGTTGCACCAGGGGAAGCTTAGGTTGACGATTAAAAAAAAAAAAAAAACTTCACTGAAGGAGTTGTCAAGCCTGGGAACAGGGTGCCCAGGGAAGTGGTGGAATCACTGCCCTGGAAGGGTTCAAGAAACATGTGAATGTAGCATTTAAGGACATGGTTTCATGGTGGGCCCGGCAGTGTTGGGTCAATGGTTTGACTCGATGGTCCTGGAGGTATTTTCCACCCGAGACAATTTCACGTTAACAGCAGAAGGCTTTATGTGCACATACAGCATTGGATGTGCAATCTCTGGGAAAGGTGTTGGAAGAAAAGGGTGGCATATCCCAAAGTTTGCTAGTGAATGTTGCATGGACTTAGGAGAGCTGCATAAAACCCACAGGAATTCAAAATTGCCATCAGTGCTGGAAAAACAGGGAGCTGTCAGTCGGCTTTCATTTGAATTAAAACGATGTTGAATGTCATGAGCTGGCCCATCTTCGCCCTCTGGTTTGTGCCACAGGTACAAGAAAAGAGCACACCAGAACACGTGCACAGCCTAATTCATCTTCTGTCAGACGTGAGGATGTCCCTGGAAAAAATACAATGCTTTCAATTCTCTCTCTCTTTGTAACAAGAAACGAGAGCAAAAGCAAACAAGTTTGTGGATCTGCCTGTGGATCCTAAATGAGGTTTAGCTGAACTTCTCGGGAGCTCCCTGGAGGTGCTCTTGTTGCCTAAAAGACAGGCTACCTGAAACAGAGGCCAAGACAAATTAGGGGTACAAAAGTGGGCAATTTATTCAAGGCCTGAAAAGGCTTTGAAGGTATATTTGGACAAGCAAAGCCCCGTCAGGGACGACACCCAAAATGGACCCTGGGTCACAAACCCTTCACCTTTTATAAGTTCTATCCCATTAGCAGATTGGCCCTTAATTCTCCAATGCACCCTCAGGTGATGATGTTCACCACTCCAGGCCTGCTCCCCCATCTCACAGCTGTTTACATATTTTCGAGCCCTAAGGCAATGAATATGTCCTTGAATCTGTGTTCAGAGAGTCTTGTTTGGCCAAAGGTGCTGGAACAGAGGATTTCAGCACTTTGTAAGAAGCACAGAGCTACAGCAAGTTACAGATACATGAA
Organism: Acanthornis magna; assembly: GCA_036785705.1. NCBI lineage: Eukaryota > Metazoa > Chordata > Aves > Passeriformes > Acanthizidae > Acanthornis > Acanthornis magna. The sequence goes on from JAWUZG010000001.1 coordinate 1,131,350, forward strand.
GAGTAAAAAACTAGAAATACTTGAAGGCATCACTCTTACAGACCTTGTAACTCATACTGATAGTTCCGAGTCACGATAACAAATTTGTGTGTGATTTCCTCTTCTAATTAATTTAATTTTGCCTTCTGACCCTTGAATAAAACCAGCCAAGAGCTTATGCAGAACCAAGCCACCAAAGCATGGCAGTGCCAGACACCTTGGGCTGATGTGTGTTGATCCTCCTCTCTTTGATCCCTCCAGCCCTGGTTTTTGAGAGATGCTGCACTCCCCGAGCTGTCAGAATAGCACAAAACTAATAACCAGGCTGAGCTACGTCCTGATGATGTGACAATGGTACTGATGGTGCTTATTCTCAGAGACTACAAGGCAGCATTTCTTTGATTGCTTATGGGAACACTTTACAGCTGAAGTATAATTTCATTTATTAGAGGCAGACAGCTTATAAAAATGTGTGAAACACAACAGGTACCAAAAAGAAAGCTCGGGAAGAGTAATGAGGCACAAGGCTCGTACTTTTAAAGAACGCAAAGGTTTCTACAGACAAACAGCTGATGCAGTTTGTTTTTTATAGACGTCAATCAATCAAAATATTCAAACCATGTTACCCCGAAGTGTTACAGCAAATGCATTTCATCTAAAATTATTGATGACCTTGCTTTTAAACAGAGAATAGGACCAAAAGGAAAATGTGAGGAGAAAAAAAATCCATTGCATTCAAAGAAATATAGCTGGAGTGGAAACCAATCTAGCAGAAGGGGAAAACGTGCACAAGTAAAATCGTAATACTATTGTCACAAAGTGTCTCTTAGTCAGAACTGTCTCCCACTCTGCCTGAGCACTGAATTAAAACAAAATGTGATGCAAACATCTTCAGCGTAGATCCAGGAGTGAAAATATCAGTGTGGTTTAAGAGTGACAGAAAAGCCCCAAGCAGCTGCAGAAGGGTTTGCAGATTCATTTCCCAGCTGGTGAGAGATGTCCTTGCTGAATGACAGACATGGAGGAAAAATCAAATGAGGCACTTTCCACCATCCCAGGCTGCTCAGAGCCCTGTCCAACCTGGCCTTCAACACTTCCAGGGACGGGGCATCCACAGCTTCTCTGGGAAACCTGTGCCAGTGTTTTACCACCCTCATTTTAAAAAACGTCTTCCTTATATCTAATCTCCTCTCCTTCAATGTAAAACCATTATTCCTTGTCCTATCACAACATTCCCTGCTAGAAGGTCTGTCCCCATCTGTCTAAGTCCCCTTTGGGCACTGGAAGGTGCTCTAGGTCTCCCTGGAGCCTTTTCTTCTCCAGCCTGAGCAATCCCAACTCTGTCCTCATAGAGATTATGTTCCATCACACCAGTGGCCTTTGTGGCCTCTTCTGGCTCCACTCCTACATATCATTAAAAAGAACCTTTGGATTATGATCCTAACTAAGGCATTCATGAGTTGAGCTTCACCCATTCCTGTTAAGAAAACAAAGTGTGTTCTGTGAGAGATGAGAATGAGGAAGCAAGATGTTTGATACTCTTCCCTGTCTCTACCACCATCTCATTCCTCTGATGAAATGTTTGTGATCCATCTCACAGACATAATTTCTCATCCAAATTACTTCACATTTAGTTGAATTCAAGTAGAGGTCATGGAACCCGTTCCATTCCCATCTTCTTGGCTGCGTGGTTGTGGGTTTTGGCGAAATACAAAAGGAAAGGGTTGGGAGTCTGGCAAAGCCCTGTTTTCTTTCATGTGAAAGCCATTTAACACTGTCAGGGAGGGGGGCTTGAGGGACGAGTCAGTGCCATGTGCCTTTTTTTGAAGCCCTGACATGTTCTGAAGAGTATGAGACCTGTCTGTAATAGAGAATTAAGAAAATGGAATGGAATGGAATGGAATGGAATGGAATGGAATGGAATGGAATGGAACGGAGCAGAATAGAATAGAATAGAATAGAATAGAATAGAATAGAATAGAATAGAATAGAATAGAATAGAATAGAATAGAATAGAATAGAATGAAGTTTGGAAAAGCCCTCTGAGATCACCAAGTACAACTAATAATGGTGCCAAATCCACCACATCTTCACACCTTCTGAGCACCTCCAGGGATGCTGAGTCCACTGCTTCCCTGGGCAGACTGTTCCAATGCTGAGGAGCGCCTGAGCTTTACCTCCCACCACTCTGCCATTGCACCTGGAGCCTCATCTCCTCCTGGAATTGAGCACAGCAGTTACTGGGATGCTGAGTAAGTGTAATCCTGAGCCATTCCCATGCCCAGACACACCCTGTATTTTATCCGTCTCGCTCATTGATTTCCCTTATCCCAAACTTGCTGCTCTTCCATGGGGTGCCAGACTCCTTTCCATGCCCTCAGGATATGCTGAGTGCATTGCCCCCGCTCTGCCCCGACCACCCACAGCTCTCCATAGCTCAGTTCTTCCTGAAAGCACCGTGGTTGCTTTCATCATGAACCACATGAAGGCTGCACAGACAGACAAGCCTGAATCTGCATTTCCCCTTCTGACATAGCTTCTGCCGCAGAGAACAGATCATGTCCTTTAGAGAGCTGCCCCACTGCTTGGGTACATTAACTCCAGGCTCTCTCAGCTGATGCCAGCAGGAGTGAAGACTCCTGGGTAGGAAAATGCATAATCTCCATCCACTTCTTACACTCTCTTCTGCAGTGTGAGGACAAGGGAGAGAAATTAGCTGACTTAGCAAGTGTCTGCATCCTGGAGCAGGTCACGTACAATATTGTACTGAGGTGTAATCTCAGCGCTAAGTGTTGTGCTCACAGGGAATGCTTTGTTACTCGTGCTCAGTGAAGTCACTGCAGCGGAATAAAAGCAATGCCAGGATGACCCTGCTTTGCTCTCCCTGCCTTCCCTGCCATGCATAATGAAGAGAAGGTAAAGGGAAGGAAAAATATCCTTTGCTATTGTACTCTGGCAGAAAGGGCTCACCTGAACAACTGCCAGCCACGGAATTTCATCTGAGCTTCCCAGATAAAATCTCCTGTTTCAGGAACTATATTTACTTGGTGTGTTTAATGTGACAATGAAAACTCCACATACCCTGATCTTTTAAATAATACTATAAAAAAAAAAACAACAATGAAAATCTCACAGGCAGCCTAATAAGTGGAAAGTTTAAAAGTGTCAAAACCAGAAGATAAAGTTCTAACCAGTAAAGCAGAAAGGGAGCATTCCTATTTCTTACAACTGAAAGAGCACAAAACAAAAATTGTTCTCCTGTTTTGCATCCACCTAAAATACTGAATATTGCCACGTGGGTTCTCCTTGACCACCTTCCTTTGGGTGAAGCGCCTTCAAAGAGGGGAGCACTGCTCCATGCCTGCAGGATTTGGACCAGTTTCAAGGGTTTTTGATTCAAAAATGCCTTCACACCCCAGCAGGTCTCTGACAACTTTTTTTCAGTTAAGTGAGAAACCCTTGCTGAAGAGGAGAAGGAAGGGAAGAACAAAAAAGGAGAAGGCACACTGGCATTGACAAAGGGGCAGAGCCTGTTTTGGAGGTGTCTTCATGGGGTTTTCCAGGCAGAGGGAACACACTGGAGAGACTGAACTGAGCTGAGCTGAGCTGAGCTGATGAGCTCCATGGAGGCTGCTGAATGTTGTGCTTGGTGCCATCACATTACACCTGCAGAGCCTCAGATTCGGAGCTGAAACAGAGCCAAAGTTTGGAGAACCTGTGAAAAAACACCAGACCTGAGTGTGGGGTCCCATCACAGAATCACAGAGTCACAAAGGGGTTTGGATTGGAAGGGACCTTAAAGATCATCCAGTTCCAGCCCCACTGCCACGGACAGGATGACACACCCTAGACCAGGCTGCTCAGGGCCTCATCCAACCTGAACTTGAAAACCTCCAGGGATGGGGCAGCCACAGCTTCTCGGGGCAGCCTGTTCCCTCACGGTGAAGAATTTGTTTCCTCTTTAGTAATTCTTTGGTTAACAATCATCCTTTACCATCAGCTCTGCCGTAGGTGTGGGCAAGCCCAGAGACTCACTTTCCCTGCAAAAGCATTAAGGACAGGAATGAATACCCAAATAATTCATTCAGAAATGCCAAACTGTGAGGGACAGAGAACTTTGGGACTACCAGGGTGAGTTATCCAGCAGCACTCTAAGGAGACAGAGAAGTGACTGTTCTTGTCAGAAATATGCAAAATAAGACCCAAATTCATACTTTCCATGCACCCTGAATTACTGCTTGGAAGTAGCAGTTCATGATCCTTCTGGGAGTCCCCTATTGAAAGTGAGGCATTTGAGGCTGACTAACAAACTGATCACAGGCTGCATTATTGATTGTGCTATTAAGGTCTTCACTTGAGCCATTAGCAGGGTTAATGAAATGGTCGAATGTTTCTCTCCAGCACAACCATCACTCTGTTTCTTCCCAGCTCCACTTCCAGGGTTCAGGTCGAGCTCACACTGAACCCAAGAGAGAGCCAGCCCAACAAGTTGCTGCCTGTTGTAGGAAGAGATTGGCTGCACTGTAAAACAAGCCTGTGGATGAGATATTAGCAGGGCATTAGCCACGGAAGAGTATAGGAAGGTTACAATGAACTAGTTCATTATACAATAATTTACTAATGAAGTCAGAGGCTATAAATGTGAGTGTATTTAACTCCACATCTCCCAGTCACTCAGCTGAGGCAGCTTATGTGTATTTTTCTCCCCTTCGCCACCAACCTCAAGAGATAAGAATCATTTGTCTCAGTTACACCAGGAAATCAAAACTTACCTGGAGCCCCACCCAAACAGCAAGATCAAACAGCAGGAACATAATCCCCAGGTTTTTTGTCTTTTTTTGTTAGCTTTGCAATAATTACAAATTCTTCTCAGCACTGTAGGCAAACAGGAGCTTTACTGTTTGGAGAATGAGGGCAAAATAAGTTTTACTGTCCTGGTCTGGAAGTGGGAATATTCCACTCTTCCCAGCAGCTGGTCCTTTCACTCTGCTCACTCCCTGTGCTCAGGTCCCCTCTGTGTCCCCCCAAGGTGACACACTCGCCACCAACAGGACCCCTGGCAGGGCTTTGGGCCCAATTCCAGCAGCCTCCATATCCAAGAGTTGCCCCTGACTCTCCTTCTTCATGAATGTGCCCATGAGACAATTTCAGAGTGAGAAATCAGCACTCAGTGGTTGGCGCTTCACTGCCTTTTAACTTCTGTTATTTTACCGTGAAGATCCACAAGAACCACAATGGTTTTCACATTTAGGGTAGTTTTTTCCTTATGGACTGGCAGACCCATGGTTAAAAAGAAAACATTACATCTTCCTCACACCACTGCTACCTTTAGATTTTAAATGTTCCATCCTAAAGCCATTCTGTATCATGTGTTTAAAGCATCTCAGAAGTAATTGAATTCACAGTGCTTTGTAAAATTTCCACCAATTGCACATGTACATATATAGTTTAGCCAACTGCAAATGTAATCTCTCGGAGAGTCCTTCTCCCATTCGCTTCCTCTGCATCCCAGCAGCTTCTCTTCCCCCACTATCCTCATTTCCACTGCTGCCTCTGCTGTCCTCATTCCCTTCTCCACATGTCTTGGCTGCCCACAGGCTGACCCATTTCAGAAACCATTTTATCTCTGGGCTCACTGGATATCTACCTCACTGGAAATTGTGGAAGCTGGGAGCCATCTTTATTAAAGCTAGTTGCACATCCCTATTTCAGGAAAAAAATATCTGGAACGAGGGGCTCTAATTCTGGTTGTACATTTCTTGGTTGTCACAGTTCTTGGTTCCTGTGGATTTGGTGCATCAGTCTCGAGACAGCCCCTCAAGAGGACTAAGAGCCTCCATCACTCAACCAAATCCTACTTCACGCAGCTGCTGTGGCCCTAAGAAAACTCACCTCTCCTGCTTTATGTCTGTTTTCTCCCTTCTGGATTGAAAATCCTGGAGAAAACCCAGTTCCAGGTTTGGATGGCTGGAGCTGGGGAGAAATTCAGCTTCAGTGATGGTCTAGGAGGTGATGGTGAATAACCACTGATGATGAGGGAAGCTGCTCCATCTCGCTGCTGCTGCAGCTGCAGGGACACAGAGATATTGCAAACGGCCGTGAGCAAGCGAGGAAGGTGACATGAGGGAAGCAAGAAGTTTTAGAGGGATTTTTGCCACTCAGCAGAGTAAATGAAATGTCAGGATTCATGTGGCTTTGTGTGGAACGGGCACTGTGAAGAGGACGTGTTGAATTAAGGGATGGCAGCACTCGGGTCAAGTAACTTGGGGTTTTTTTTAAGGAGGAACTTAACAAATTATCTTCTTGCTGACCAGCTCCTCATGCCCTTTGCCTTTTTATTTCAATCAATTTAAATTGCAGATATCTTACTCCCAGTGGCTTTCTGCTGACACTTCACCTGTTGGGAATCTGAGCTCTGGGGTCTCTCCGGGGTCTCCTTTCTGCTCTCCTCAGGGAAGGGGAAAATCAGCTACATCCATTCTTATCTCCATAATTTCATTATGCTTCCTAGCTTCTTTGGCTGCCACTCTAACTGCTCCAAGGTCACTTCTGCAGTGCACACAGAAGCCTGGGGAAGGATCCAGGCTCTCCCCTTGGGGGATTCAGTGCAGTTGCCCAAGCACAGGGTGAAACTGGGGTGTCTCCTCTTCTCCCCCAGCAAGCACAGGGCCCCTGTAGCTCCAAAGTGACACTCACCAAATCCAAAAGAATCCCTCAAGCAGCATTTCATCTGCAACAAGGCTCCTGTCTACAGGCAAGTGGCTCAAATCTTTGTTGGATTATTGCAATTGGAGCCATCTGTGACTGCTTTAAAAAGTCTTTATTTGAGAAGGCACAGGCCAGTGCGTTTATTCAACACTGGACCATGTGGCACAGGATTTTGTCCTACTGCTGGAACTGATGCAGGTAGATAAATCTACTCACCTCGAGCTTTTCATCAGTCAATCAGCTGCCTTTCCACAAACAAAATATTTATTGTCCCTACTCCTATGACTACATTCATTCCCCAACAGCTTTTCTTGATATATCTTCTCTTATTCACTCAGACATGCTGTTCACACAAGGGAGAAAGAATGGAATTTAATAATTTGGCCAGGATTTTTGGATATCTAGCAACCCAGACATAGCAGATTAACCAAAATTACCTCTGCATGTCCCAAAATGCCAAAGATTGATGTGGTCAGGGCAGTGCCTGCAGAGCAAGTGATTTGTGTCCTGCTGATTTTGGGCAGTGCAACAGATGACCTTGATCCCCACTCTTGGAAAATGCAATCTGAGGCCATACAAGTGCATGGATTGCTCTTCTGGTCCAACTTAAGTTGAAAATTCAAGGGTTTTTCTGAGAAAGAATTCTTTGGGGGAATAAAAAGGACTGTGAAATAAAATTCGGGGGTTGAAGAGTTTCATTTTTGGTTTTGAGCAGGCCAGAAACTCTTTGCTTTAAGCAGTCCAATGTTAAACTTAATTTTTTTATATATACCTGGGCAGTATCAGCACAGATGGGGATGTCACTGCCACAGATATTTGTTGTCAGGTATAAGGTGTTAAAGGACATGACTCAAATACTATAAATCCTTCAAGGTAAAAGGATCTGAAAATCACCCTCCTATCCCAATTTGTTTTTGCACAGGAGCTTACTGGGATGCTGTGGGTCTTACTGGTTTATACTGGTACCATCCCTCCCTCCGCTGCAGGTTAAATCTGTGTTACCTTCTCTGGGCCACAATATTTGTGATTTATTAACTCTGTTTGGAAGCAGCTCTTTCACAGAGCACAGAATTCACAAATTCTCCTGGATTTATCAGTCAAACCAGAGGCTTTGGAGAGCAATTAATTTCCAGGGAGAATAGGTACGGATGGATGTACAGTGACAAAAGGGGTAGAAGGCTTTGAAAAAGGCAATTTTAAGATGGAGTATTTCTGTGGTTCAAAACAGGAGTTGGATCCTAAAGGAGAAGGGATTATTCCTTGAGAGAGCATCTGAGTTTTGCTATTCCAGCAAGATAGGAGTCAGTAGCTTAGCTCCGAAGAATTATATTACTAGTCCAGCCTGTCTCTTTCTTTCCTTCCTTTTCCTCTGTCTCGTTATAAAGTTCTGAGTACTTTTCAATGAAGAAAGGAGAAACACGATTTTAACATGAGTTGGGGTTGAGCCTTGAGGCAGAAACAATGCTCAGAAACTACGTTTTAATGAATACAAAATATTACACCGTGGAAATCAGTGGCTGTTGCTGCTGCTTTTTCTTTGAAGGTATGTTAATTTTTGTTGCTCTTAAATACTCTTGTTGCCGGGAAACCACCTCACACGCTGTAATTGAAATTGGTTCTTCATATCCCATTTTGTTCCTGGCAGGTTTGAAGTGTTCTTGAAAGCTGAAAACTCGGCTGAGGAAAGGCGAGGTGCACCTGACGGCAGACGCGTTGGCATTTCTTTGGGCAAAAAGACATCAAGAAACACATTCAGAAAAGTTAAAGCATTGGGGCAGGGCTTGCATTGAAAGCGGCAGGGGGTACGGTGAATATATTGGGGGGTGGGTGAGAAGATTTGGAATGGTGAGAAGAATATTTAATGGACTGTGGAATTAGAGGGTCTGTTTCACACAAATCCACCTTGCTCTGAATCACTCTGGCACCCAACATTTCCCCTTTCTGGGGTTATAACTCTTGCTCCCAAACTTTCCAAGACTTTGGTACACAGACACTTTGCAAAGCTCTGACTATGTAATTAGTTATATTCTTCTTTTGCAGATCAATTTGGTCTTACTTATGTTTTAAAAGATATGTCACTTTTCTATCTTTTTTTTTTCCCAGTGACTTGTTTAGCACCTTCTGTTATCTTGCAGGATTTGTACGAGTAGCTGAGCAATGTGGCTTCAGAGTAAAGATCAGCACACAGCTTAACTCTATTTTAAGATGCTTAATATGCACTCTTGTACCAAATCATTGTGTCTCTGAGATGGAAATATACTCACTGTTCCTCTGACATAAATCCCTCTTTTATCTGCTTTGTTTGGCTCCTCATCAGGGTGAAACTTGGCCAGATCTGAGCACTGGGTCCACAGGGAGAAAGTTAAACAAGAAACACTTCAGTGTTATTAAGGACAAAGCTCTTGACTCTTCACCTCCTTGATTAATGCTGCTTATGATGGTGCCTTATGTAAGGAAAAGCAAGAAGCTCAGACAAACAAAGCCTCTGCTGAAGTTTATGGACCAAATTGCAGCAACACACATCCCATTCCCTTTTTTTATCGTCTTCTGCTCCAGCCTTGCCTCTCCCTTAGCCTGTAAACTCCTCTGTGCACAGCTCTGTTGTGGTCAAGTGCTATTCCCATCTTTCATCCTACATAAATAATGATACATCACAGCAATAAAGCAGCTGTTGTGAGTTAATTCCAACCCATCTACCCCAATGCAACAAGATGTCTGCACAATCACTCCGGGTAATAAGTCCTGGGAAATGCTGCACAATAATCTTGGTGCTTGATTAATTTTTATTTCATAACGAGCTGTTATTAATGGGCCAGATGCTGATAGGTTTGTTCACGGTGAGGACAGTGTGACTGCGAGAGATGTGGCATTAAAAGAAAGGAAAACGAGCACAACTGAGCTAGCTCAAGGATATTTTAGTGCATCACTGCCTGAATAAAACAGCTAGTGAGTCAAACAAAACAAGATCAGCTTTTAGAAGCAAGTACAATGACTTGCTGCCTTGAAGAGATAATGTTCCTCTTTTAGTTTCTTGTGTCACGCAGTAAAAGAACAGTGAAAAGTTCCCAGAATATCTGCGCAGGGAGTTAACATTTCCAGGAAAAAAAAAAAAAAAAAGCAGCCTTTACAAAAGAGGTTTTCTTTCTTCCAGGCTCTTCAGAGAAAGGCTGTGTAAAAGAAAAGAGTGAGGAAAAAGTCCAGGCAAACTCAGAAGAAAAACATCAAGTCTTTTCAGCGGGGAATGAAAGCACAGAGGCAAGCCAGTGGCAAATGTCAATATTTACATGAGCCACAACAAAACTCCTGGCCAAGGGGAAGAGCAGGGAAGGGAATTCAGAGAAGTGAGCCTCTGGCCACCATGCACAAGCTTTCCTTTGGCACTGCAGGGTGTGGGGTCAGCCACCCACAGCGACCGAGACAAGAGCCACGGGTGAAGTGACAATCCTGCAAGGCTCAGCCAAAGCCACACACCCCTGGACAGCCTCAGGCTCTTGGTGAATTGGTTTGCACAGCCAGCAGTTCTGCTAGGAGGGCAAAGCAAGAAGAATTGGGTGCAGGGTGTGAATACCAGAGTGAGAGATAGAGTGGGGTTGGGGGGCTGCAATTTTCATCGGAACGAGGGAGCTGGGCAGTCATCGCTGTCTTGTACAAATAGGAACAGGGTCCTGGGAGAAGGAACTCAAACTGCCCTAAATGACTAAAGAAACCCATCCTACACTTAGCTAGCAAAGTGAAGCTATCTGGAATTTACCCTGGAAAAGCCAAGAACCAGCTCAGGTCCTGCGGTTGTGCATTGATCAAGGCAGATGAAACAGCCCGTCCTCAGTCATGCTTCAGATATAATCAGCCTGACAAACCCAATCCACACTTCCTTCTGAAAATCATTAGTCATCATATTAAACCAGATTATGTTAACAAATTGCTTCCATCTTCATATTCTTCAAGCAAACAGGCAAGCAAGAGGCAGCTTTGGTTTGAGAAAATGACTTGGCCGGAGCTGATAGCAAATTGTACGCGCTAATTGAAATTCTAAATTAACACCATGTAGCACAGTTTGGCTTAATTGCTTTGAAAATAGTTTTCCAGGGTACAATCTTGTCGTTTCCAGTGTTACACTGCCAAAGGAGTTCTGACTTGTGAAGGTGGAGGAACAGGTTTAGGAAAGGCTCAGGTGTTCCCTTTGACCACATTGATTTTCCTCGGTGTTTACGATAATCTCTCTCAGCTGTCTCAGAACTGCTGTGTGCTCGGTCCCAGGAGGTTTTTCTTCCCTGCACACAGATGCAGATATAGCAGGGCTCTCTAATAACTTCATGCTTTACAGAGCAAGCCAGGATCAGACCCTGGGTGAGATCTGAGCTCATGGGGAACGTCAGTGCTCTAATGAGCCCCATGTAGGAAAGACACAGAACGAATAGGGGAAAAAAAACACTGCCATTTTTGTAAAAAAATACAGCTAACAAAGAAACTATTTTTCTAGATAATTGTTGAATCATAATTTAACTACAAGCCATGGATATGCAGTGCCATTTGAAATGTTATCAGGAGTCAGAGTGGGACGGAGAGATGCAGCTGGGATTTAGGGGAGGTGCTCACCCTCGGAGTGTTGCTGGACGCCAGGAGGACACCCCAGACCACCAAAACCATCATCAGACCCCATGCTCAGACAACTGGATGCCATCACACGTTTGCAATTATTATCCTGGGAATTTAAGATCACAGCTTGCCCAGAAACACGTCCGTGGAGACTGAGATTCAGATGCCTTAACCTGCAGTGTAAGTCCTCCACTGAAAACTAAATGAGATTAATCCCAGCTCACTGAAATGAGCTTAACGTCTCCAGAAACATGAGCAAGGAAAACCATGAGCTGAGCTTGGCTTGAGTCTCCAGAGACTATGCAAGTCTATGACAGGTTCCAGTTTGAACTTCACCTATGGAAATCTGAGCATTAGATTAGGATAAAATAGAAAAGATTGAGTCCAAAGAGCAAATTATTATGGATATGTTTGCATTTCCACAGCTGAAACAGTTTAAAACCTCTGCTCCTACCAGCTGTATTTCTGTAGAAGTGGTTCCAGGGACATCTGCTCTGGCCCAAACAAAGAATTTGGAAAAAAAAGTCTTTAAATCCCATCTTAAAGAAAACATCCAGATGGAAAAAGGGGCTGTTTCCAAAGAACCACAGATGCAGATGTACCTGCCTTAGCGGGAAGGTTGGATTAGATGATCTCCTTCCAACCCCAGCCCTTCTGTGCTGCTGTGGGACCTGTCTGTCCCAAGCTACGCCTGCAGACTTTGTGGGCACTTCTAATCAGTGCTTTCACAAATTAAACCAGGTCAAAGGAAATCACAGCTCCGGGATGGGAGCTTAACTTGCTGTGACTCTCCCAAAAGCACATCTTTCAGCAGGACACCAGCAGCCCACAAAAATCTCCTCTACCTCACACCCAAACCAGCTGCTGAACCTGGTGGTTTCCACACCTGAGCAGACCCCACAGGACAGGCAGGAAGCACTGATGGCACATCTCACACTGATCCTCTTCTCCATGGAGCTTCTGGGACTGCTCATTCTGTGTGCAGGGCAGGCATTACACCATCCAGCACTCTGTGTGGTCATTAGCTCCAAAGGCAATACCTACATCCACACAAACCATCCAATTGGTAAAAATTCAGGTTTTTTACCACTTGTACTCCAAATACCTGGCTTGGAGAGGCTACAGGAGCACAACCCTATTTGGCACAAGGACACAGGGGAAGCTGTAACACACCAGCTGTGGAATATTGTCTGTTTTGAACTCAGCACATTCTTGTGGTATATCATCGGTTTTTCAGTATCTCAAATGTTCAGGCAGAGAAACAGTCATGATCTGCAAAAGCTGGAAGAAGGGGTTTAAATGTTTTAAAAGTTATCCTGCATTATGCCAGGCCAGAAGAGGGACAGGAATAAAAGATTTCATTTAGATTACAGCTTCCCTAGAGAACAGGCTGCCTCTGACCTGTTTCTATATGGTTCCTGATGTAATACACTCTCTGAATGCACATCCACAAACCTGGACACAGAGCACGGAGTCCCAAGTGAAACTACAAGAGCCTGACGTGCTGTTTTTGATGCTGTGTCACGGGGTAAAAACGACCCCAGGAATGCTTTACAGGTCTCAATTACAGAAAACTACATCATGAAGTCTTTTTCCTAGTCCATAGAGAGCAATGGGCATTTCCCAGGCATGATTCATCTGCACTAGTTCAGACCAATTTCTCCCCAGAAAGCTTTATTTCTCTCCTCTGACTATTAAGGTAGAGACGGAGAATTTTACCTCCTACATGTCTACATTTGGTCACAGGAATCCCATCAACTGTGGTGAAGACACATTTAAAATTCCCAGAGACAAAGAAGTCATTTGACATTTTCTTCCAAAACCCATCATGGTTATTACAACAAGGGTGAATGATGCTCAAGGCTCCCACTGATGGTGGTGGACATTCTTTATGATTTATATGAAGGACTGAAGGTGGCTGAAGAGTTCCTGAGTACTATAGATGAATATTTTATCCAGAAGTCTTATTTCCAGCAAGGCAAAAACCTGTGGAAAAGAAAAACTTCTAGATTTAAGTAGAGTGAGGCAAATACTTGTCCTGCAAGAAATACAATGATCTGTTTGGTGAGAAGACAAAGCCACAGTGTTCCAACACTCTGCATCTTCACAGGAGAGTCTTCAAGGTGTCAGGCTGAGCAGTCAGGAGAGTGTTAAACTGGGAAAGATGGAAGGCAGAGAGGGAGGAATGAATGAGTATTCATTTAGTTAGAAATTAAGATGTCAAGAACAAAATTAATCAAGGCACCAAGGGACGTGAAGAGAAGAAATTCTTTAATTGCCTATACTCTAATGCTGGGAGTCTGAGTAATAAACAAGAACTGGAATTGGAGGAGCTCATTTATGAGTATACATCAGGCCTCGTTGGCATTATTGAAATCTTGGGGGAAGATTTGCATGATTGGAATATTAAAATCACTCATTATAATCTATTTAGGAAGGATAAAGTGGGCAAATGTAGAAGGGGAGTGGCACTCAACATCAAATGTGTTTCTGAGGGAATCAGGTGCCTAAGCACTTCTTGTGAAGCTTTTCAAGCACTTCTCTGTGTTTTACATCTGAAGACATGGAAAAAGAAGGATGGCTGGGATTTGCAATGTGGGATCTTTTGGAACCTCAGTTGTTGGAAGGTGCTCAATGTTTGTCAATCTTGAAAGACTGTGTCTTCAAAAATCAGACTCTTAGCAAACAGAAGAACATTCTGGGTAAATTGTTGCTTTTTTACTCCTCACAAAAACTCAGAGCACTGCTTGAATGGCTCTGAAATTTGCCATAAATAAAATGAGACATAATGAGCTTACTCCTCTGCTCTGACTAAATCCTACAGACATTTTGTGTACAGAATCGCAGAGATTGAGCTGCTCAGAAGAGCATTAATACCTAGGCGTGTTTGACCCTTCCTGGCATTACACACAGAAGAAATCTGGTCCTTTATATTTTTCAATGGCGTAAATTATCTCTGTGCTCTTGGAAGACGCAGCATTGGCAGGTCTGCAGAATCAGAGAGGCTCTAATCATCACTTATTCTTCTGCTGTGATTTCCCTGACATCACTTTAGATTCTCACTCTCACTACATATACACATATTTTATTTCCTAGGTAATTTTCATTATTCTCTCTACACATTTTCAGATGAATGAGCTATTCCCTAAGTACGGAAAATTCTCTAAGCCATTATCTTTAAGGCTCACCTTTTCCCTCCCTCCTACCCTACTCAATCCTCATATCCATTCTGACTTTGGCAACAATTTAATTCACCCTAATTGAAAATCCTACGCAGTATCATGGAGTTCATACTGCCAAGCTAATTTCATGCCCTCATTATTGTGATCTTTATTCTGCTTCACACTACAGAAGCCCCCCTCCACTCTGCATCATGCTATCAGAAAACATCTCAAAATCCCAAATGCTAGAACAGCTCCAAAGTTTTTCTTCCCATATGTCAAGAATTATTTATTTTTATCCAAAAGTTCAGAGCAGAACAGTAATAACTTTGAATATGTCTTGATTACTTTGAAAAGTCCTTTGTGAGAACTATGCGTGTGTGTTGTAGGGGGAATAAAGCCAAGAAGCATCACAGAATCATAGAATGTCCTGAGTTGGAAGACACCTACAAGGATTATCAAGTCCAACTCCTGGTTCTGCACAGGACACCCCAACAATCCCCTCCCGTCCCTGAGAGCATTGTCCAAACATTCTTTGAACTCTGGCAGGTTTGGTGCTGTGACCACTTCCCTGGGGAGTTGTTCTGGTGCCTAAACACCCTCTGAGTGAAGAACTTCTCCTAATATCCAACTTAACCTCCCCTGGCACAGCTTTGTGCAGTTGAAAGAGATGAGATGTGCTTGGCTGGAGGAACAGCTTCCACAAAGTGGATGGGTCACTGCGCTCCCATACCGGAGCTGTTTCTGGATGGGCTGGGACTGCATAGGTCAGACACAAGCCTCTTGGTTGTGTGTAATTTCTCTGATTTTCTCCAGAAGCATGTGCTTTTCTGGTGTTAAAAAAAAAAAAAAAAAAAAAAAAAAAGATGCTTGTGCTGCCTCTGTTTGAGTCAGTGACTCACTTTGTCTTTCCACAACAAAGCAAACTGAAGTCACAGCAGAGCACGGAAGAGAGATGTGATTCAGGCTTCACTCCTGATTTTATGCTTCAACAATATTCCTGAGTACAAAGTAACATCAGCCAGCCTCTTGCCCATATAACGCTGGGATGAATGAAGGCAAAACTGGGATTAACAAAATCCATGACTGCAAAGCTTTATATATGTATATATATTTTTCTTTTTTTGCCCACAAAATTAGGGTCAGTTTATAAGCTAAATCCAGCCAATACCATAAAGGATTCTTCAGCCAATTAACTAATTAGTTCATGGTTTCCCAGCTCCATCTGAAGCTCCGCTCAAGCTGCAGCAGACGCGTTTCCCCTCAAGACAGAACGAGATGCCCATGGTTGTTACAGCACGGTGTGTGCCTGGATGAACGGACATCTATTCATACTGACACAGTTCCAGAGGCACTTCCAGCATCTCCTGGGAAATCTTACTTGAAGCAAAACTCACTGGAATTAATTCAGAGGGAGGCACCGTTCTGGCTGTAGGGCTGTAAACAAAAGGCAATGTTTGTCACCTCAGACTGGAGTTAAAAGGAGATATCCTGGAGATGATGTTGGGGTGGAGAGTGGCAGGTTTGGTCTCTGCTCTGTTAATACTAAAGAAAATAACAGGTGCTGCTAATAACCAAAGTGAGGAGCAGCAGTGAGGGCAGAGAAGTAATAGGAAGAGAAGGGAGGAGGTTAGGAATATCAGCTGGAAACAAGGGGTGGCAAAAAATGACATGGGGAGGAAATCTGGAACAACATTGGCAAGATTTAACACTGGAATAGGGCATATGAATGGGATGTATGATAAGCAGTGATATGTATGATATGAAAGGGACATGGTCCAAGAAGGAGGAGAAATGGTCTGGAAGCTGGACTGGAAACTGGTTGGGTTGATGTGAAAAGAAGGACTTGAAAAAGGATGTATTACTTGTCTCAAAGAAATGGAGAATAGAAGAAATAGAAGGGGCAACCACAACTTAACCAAAGGATTTGAACCGCAGGGCCGAGGTTTCACCTCCCCAGCCTGCAGGGCACAGCAGTTCTCAATCAGTCACTCTCACAAGGCTATTGCAGAGGCTGTGCCAAAGGAAGAGCAGAGCACAGAGGAAAACAGGTCTAAATTCCAGCAAACATCTGCAGGAACACCGAGACCAAGAGAGAAAAGACATCAGCTCTCCTTGATCCTGGCTACATTGGGATCATCCCTCCTTTAGGCTCATATTTATCCCTCCTGGAGCACTATGCCCCTCCTCATTCCCTCTGGATTTCTGGCCCCGTGCACTGAGCTCTGCTCCTTTCAGCACCTTCAGCCGCAGCCCTTGCATTAGTTTGTGAGGGCCTGTCCTAGGTTACATGAAAGATGTAACCAAAAGTATCTATTACCATCTATTACCATCTATTACAGTTATATTACCATCTCCATAAGCTGTTAAAAACAGGTGGGGCAGTGTTCTTTGTGTTCAACATGAGCCAGCCCTGCTAACACCATCGGGGCTATCTCTGCTCATGGCCATCAATGT
The DNA here is from genome assembly GCA_036785705.1 of Acanthornis magna. Classification (NCBI taxonomy): domain Eukaryota; kingdom Metazoa; phylum Chordata; class Aves; order Passeriformes; family Acanthizidae; genus Acanthornis; species Acanthornis magna. Next base: position 1,148,251 of record JAWUZG010000001.1, read on the forward strand.
CCCCAGAAGTGACCCAGCCCTGCTGTCACCATCGGGGCTATCTCTGCTCATGGCCATCAAGGGCTCCAGGAGTGACTCACAGATTCCATCAGCCATTGGGAGATGCCCTGCCCAGAGGGGAGGAGCTGAACATTCCTACCTGCATATAAGCTGAGACTCTGGAACATGGGACTACCTTTTCCCACTCATTCCCAGAGGAGAAGAGCTCAAGAGCCACCACTGGACCTCCAGAGACCGACGAGACCTTTCCACAAGATCACCACTCCAACAAGAGCACATCCATCACTCCAACGGGACTGCAGCACCATTGAACTGCACTGCAGCACCACCCGAACAGGGTGCAAGTTGTATTCTGACTTTGTCTGTCTAAACCGTTGTTTCTGTATTATTGCCTTGCTCTAAATATTAGTGTAGAACTGTTATTCCTTCTCCCATATCTTTGTCTAAAAGCCCTTGATTCCAAAGTTATAATAATTCAGAGGGAAGGGGGTTGCATTATTCATTCTAAGGGAGGCTCCCACCTTCCTTAGCAAGATACCTGTCTTTCAAACCAAGACAGGGCCCCAGAGTGAGGATTTTAAGACTCAACTAGACAAGAGCAGTAGGAGCTGCAGCTGAGGGGTAATTCAGTTTTAATGGAGAGATGCAATTACTGATCTCCTGTTTGGGCTTTATCCCTGGCTTAGCACACCTATGTCATTTATATTAAGCCATTCATCACTGCGGTGGTACATACCTGCTCTTAACTGATGGTCCTGCTTAACTGGAGTGTTCAATTTAATTTATTTCACTAAAGACAAGCAGTAACATTTGCCCTTTCCTGAACCCTCATGGAAACAGAGCTCCTTAATATATACGCTTTTAATAAATTATGCACAATATTGGATAAAAAGTACAGTAACGTGTGTGTGCATGTGAATTGTCACAAATATTGTAGTTTTTATTGAAAATATGGAATATCTTTGTGTTTAGGTGGACATATATCAATTGGGAATCCTCTCCTTGGGTTTCCGGCCGTTCCTCTTCAAAGTTTAAAAAAAAAATATAGCCATCACTTAGAGCTGTGGCTGTGTGCCAGGAGGTTGTTACTTGGAAGTCCTTCAAATTCACAGTCATCGTGCCCAAATTTGTGTGGGGATCTAAGCTCAACTCATTTTTTATCAGTACCCAGGAGTCTGATTTCCATCACACTGACAGTGGGAACCTCCGAATCCCAGCTGAATGACTGAGCAGTAAAATAATAAAATCAAATTAGTGCTTTTTAATGAGGGCAAAGGCGAAGGGATGTCCCACCAGTGGCCATTGTGCCTTGTACACTTTTTTTTCACCTTTATGGCAGATCCTCCAAGAAGACCCAGTGCATGTTTTCAGTTAAGGCTGGAAGAAGTTTTTGTCTCGTGAGAGAAATGAGCCCAGCCTGGCTATTCAAACTCACCTCCAGCCACTGCACAATGACATTTCTGCTGCATTCACACCAGAGACCCCTGAGAGGGCTTGCTGCAGCAGCTGAGGGGAAAAATAACCTCAACATGAATAAACCAGATCATGCTTGTCAAGCTGAGCAGCCACATCCCTTATCCTGAGTGGACATTTGGAGAAGGGAGCAGTAAAATAAGCAATGTGGTGACAGGGTACCAACACCTCCTCACAGGTGGCAATTGCAAGAAGCCAAGGTTGGACTTGATGACCTTGGAGGTCTTTTCCAGACATAACAATTCCATGATTCTATGCCCTTTGCAGTGCCACAATCAGCAGCCCTGCCTTTCCCTAGCTGTTAATCCTCCCTGCTTTGGGTTCTTATCCTCTTGGTTCAAGTTCTCAATGTGCCGTGGGCATTTTGAGGACCCCAGAGTTGCTGCCATGCTCTACACAGGACCTTCATGACTGTGAAAGGCATTATTGGACTTCTAATTTATGTTTGCAAAAGGAATGGATAAAAGTTGAATGGCAGTGGAGTAACGTGATAAAAGTCTCGTGAAAGCAAAACACAGCTGCGATGCACCTTTAGGCAACTCTCTGTAGTTCCACAGGCTTTCCCAAGCAGCATCGCTGGGGTGTCTGAAGACCTCATTGATCTCAGGGATACAAAGATCTTTTCTTTTAGGCCAGGAGGAACTCCAGTTTTGGGGAAGGTCTATTGTGCTAAATAAAAAGGAGAAAATTTGAGTATTTGCATGCCCTCAGCAGCAAGGACACAACGCAGTCATTACCAGTTGGCCTGAGGACCTCAGACTGGTCCTTGGCTCTTTTTAACGAGGCCCTTTTTAGTGTCATCAAAGGGAACTCAAGGACATTGTGTGTCTACACAAAACTGGGTGCAGAGACCCCAAAGAAATTCATGGATTCATAGCTGGAGACAGTGCACACCTATTAACCAGCACCCAGAGACACCTGGGGCCAAGATGGGATTCAGCACCAAAGAAAGAGCCTCGTGGTGAGCTGATGGCTGTAGGATGGCCCTGAGGTGGTGCTTCTTAGCCCCGAGCACACAATACCCAGATCAGGTGCACCTGGCCCACACAAAACTCCAAGGTGTCCACCTGTCCTCATCTGCACAGCCTAGAGCTCTGCTCCAGGTGGTACCTGCCACGTGCAGGGTATTCCTCTCGGGCCCTCCTGAGAGATGAAGAAATTCCTCGAGATACCAAAGAGGAGCTGAAACCAATCCATCACGCAGGAAATAACTGCAGTGAGTGTGGCAAGGCTCCTTGCATTAATTAACCTGCTACAAAACATGTTTTAGAAGTTATTTATCTTTTCCCCTTAACGCTTTTAAGCCAGTTGTCATTATAATGAGCTACAAGAGCAGTTCAAAAAAACTCAAAAAAGTTAGAGAAAAAATTTTAAAAACCCAAGGGGAAAGAAAAAAAACCCCAGAAATAGAAAGGGGGTATCTGTATTCTTCACAGTGGAACAACAATGATGTAGATTTAGACCGCTATGACATTGCTGGACTCAGGTTTGGGGGTTTTTTTTCCTTTTTTTCCTTTTCAGTGTGTGTCTTCCTTTCATGGGGAAATTGATTGTTTGAAGGAACCAAGATTGATGCACCGAATACTTACAAATGGCTCACACTTCTGGACACTATTTTCCAGTGTAGCCTAATAAGAAATTGATTTGTTAGTTGCCTGATCTTCGCCTTGTTTGATGCATTTTAAAATATTTATATATGTATATTAGTACTAATCAGCCTTGAAAATGATGAACTGGCTGGTTAGAATTCCAATAAACTGAAATTTTGGTCATACAATATCCAGTAGAAATGATCAATCTAAAATTTTTGTGTCATTTACATACATATCTAGGAAATATTTCTTAGTTAAGGACGGCTTTTCTGGAATAAGCAAGAATTTTATCACTTTCTTCTGTGATCATCTGTTGTCAGCTCTGTATCCCTCAGGCTTTTGTGTTACTCTTGTTTTGATTTATCATTTGATCTTTTTCATTTTGTCATCTTTGAACACGACTGAAATCCAGCAATGAGGATCATATGAAAAGAAACACATTTTTGCACACATTAAAAGCAGAACGAACTTAATAAAATGCTCTCCTCCTGTGTCTCTCAGAAGGGAGCATTCACCTGGTTTGTCTTGCTCTTCATGTGGGCCACTGAAGTCTAGCACAACCACACTGATAACTGAGGCAACAACGAGCACTGATGGGATTTGTAGTCCCAAAAGTAGAATATCCTCACAGAAATAAACTTCTGGAAGGATCAGTCTGGTGGAAGATGGAGGGCTGGATACTGAATGGGGCAGCCACAGCTTCTCTGAGCTGTGCCAGGGCCTCACCACCCTCACAGCCAAGAATTTCTTCCTAATATCCCATCTAACCCTGCCTGTTGTCCATTTGAAGCCATTCCCCCTTGTCCTGTCACTCAAGGTCCTTATCCCAAGTCCCTTTCCAGCTCTCCTGGAGTCCCTTCAAGCACTGGAAGCAGCTCTAAGGTCTCCCCAAAACCTTCTCTTCTCCAGGCTAAACACCCCTATCTCTCTCCGTCTTCACAGCAGAGGTGATCCAGCCCTCAGAGCATCTCCATGACCCTCACCTGGACTCACTCCAACACGTCCATGGGTCCAGATTTGGTCTCACAAATGCCAGGTAAAAAGAGGAGATTATTTCCCATGAACCTCTGTCTCTATTTACGCCAGTATGAATCCGTATCCCATTCATGCTTTAGGCTGCTGAGGGGATCATCTACCCCAAGTTCTTTTCAGAACTAATTGTAGATTGCCACAGTTTGTTTTGGGTTTTTTTTCAGCAGAGCTGCTAAGACTGAACATGTGAATACACAGCTCCTGGATTATTTTTTGTCCAGCATAATGAAAATATGACCCAACCTCTAAGCACTAAAACTGTGTGCATAGAGCACAGCTTCTACTGAATGTCCTCAGCTCAGGCTGCACCTCCTTGTCCCCAGGAAGGGGGAGTTCCTCAAAAAGCTTTGGGCTGCTCAGGTTTCCTGGGCTGGAGACTGCCTTACCTGAATCTGTCACTGCTGCTTTTGTTCCCACCCTGCTCCTGTGATCACAGCACTGCACCGAGTAGCTCTCTCTCCTCAGCAGACTTCCTGACAGGTGATTACTTTACAATAAAGATTTAGGATAAAACAAATGTTGAGTTGCTGGTGACACCCTCCTTTTCTCCCTCCAGCATTTCAAGTCTGGGTTCATTATCACCTCTTTAATTGGGTAATTATAATAGAGCTGACAATCACTTGGTGCCATCCAACAGCATTTTTGATCTCACTTTTTTTTTTTTTTAAATGTGTATATATAGTTATATGTTAAGAGAAGAACAATTAAACTTCTTTTCCTTTGTCACGCCCTTTCCAAGGATTCCAGGGAGCCCAAACTGGATGTTTGTAGAGCTAGGAATGTCCCAGTCCTCAGCCAACACCGAACCCAAGCAGCATCACGGCCGCTCAGACACAGATTATCAAAGAAAGGAAGATGAGGGGGCTCAAGCTGATCAATATTTAACAAATTGAGTGAAGGATGTTCAGCCTATCACCGAGCCCAGCCCAGGATTAACTACAGCTCCTTCCAGCAGGACTGTGTTTAAAGGGATGTGGTGGATCACTTCACCACTCTCACCATGGGAGAAGGAAAAGCAGCAACATGAGGAAGCTCTTGCTAGCAGACTCTTAGTCCCAGGAGTGAATAATATTAATAGACTGCCTGCAATCTATTAGGAAAAGGAATTAATTAGTATCTTTAGATGAGTTTGTTGTGTGTTTGTTTAATTATGCACACAGGGAAAAAAAAAATACCATCTGCCCTTCTGAAAAAGAATAAAAATGCAATCACACAGGAGCAGATGCCCAAAGAAGGCAAGTGGAACTGCAGCACACACAAAGCTGATGGCAACAGAATCCTTAAGCATCGCTCCATTTCCTGTAAGCACATTTTAAATGGCCAAAACTTTCTTCTGCATCCCCCGAGAGATAATATTATTGAGGAGAACTTTTCTATGCTGCGGGAAAAGTGTCTCAACGCTAGAAAATTATCTGTTTTGGCAGCAGTGCAGCCTATTTGGGATAAGGTCTGCAACCCAAATAATCACAGAATCACTGAGGCTGGAAGAGGATATCCATTCCACCTGCCCTGGTCAGATTAGAGTCAGCTACCACAGCTCTGCCCCACACCACGTCCAGCAGTTCTTTGAATATCTGCAAAGATGGAGCCTCAGCCTCTCTGGATAACCTATTTCAGTGTTTAGTCACCCTGAAAACAAAAAACTTTTCTTATGTTCAAACAACTTCAAATTTTTCAGTTTGTGCCCCTTGTCTCTTGTCCAGTCACTGGGCGACTCTGAGGAAAATGGAGCTCCAACCTCTTCATTCCCTCATCAGAAATTTATACACACTGTTGAGATCCCCCTGAGAGTTCTCTCCTCCAGGCTGAACAGTCACTGTTCTGTCAGCTTCCTTTTGGACAGATGCTGCAAACTCTTAATCATCTGCATCTTAATTCATCTTCCTGGCCCTTCAGTGGCTCTGTGGCTGTTCCTTCCCAGGTGCAGGACTCCACATTAATTTCTGTTGAACTTCACAGCTTGCCTCTCTGACCATTTTTCCAGCCCGTTAAGATACTTTAGAAAACAACACAACCATTTTATGTATCAACCACTCCTCAAAGTTTTGCATCACCTGCAAACTTGCTGAAAGAGGTCCCTGTCCTATCAACCAGATCATTGATGAGGATGTAATTTTGCTGGTCTCAGCACTGGCCTCTGCTGCTCATCCCTCGTGCCTGATGTCCAGCTGATCCTCACGCCAGCAACTCAGACTATCCAAGTCTGATTCACCTAGGTTTCAACCCAAATCACTGTTCACTTGTCTAACCTGTATTTCACAGCTTGAAAATGAGGATGTTGTGGCAAAGAGTGTCCAAAGCCTTGTTAAATTATGGAAATAATCCCTGCTCTTCTCTCGCCCACTGATTAATTATTTCCTTGTAGAAAGCTTTCATCAGACAGAGTTTTATGTTCATGAATCCATGCCGACTTCTCTCAAGTGCTTTATTGTCTTTATACATTTGGAAATGGCTTCCAGAATGACTTGAAAGAAGGATACTTCCAGTCCTTATGGACTTCTCTGGAGAACAGGAAGTATTGAAAATTCCAGTGTCAAAAGAACTCCAAGAGAAAACTGAGCTCAAGCTTTTCCCCAAACCATTCAACTGTTCTTCCCCAGGATTGTTCAGACCTCTGTCCCTCCATGGGCACCTTTATGGCTCATAAACAAGATTTCAAACATGGTCAGCCCGAGGAGGTGTAGGAATGGTGACACCAAGGCCAGGTTGGACAGGGATTTGAGCAACCTGGTCTAGTGGAAGGTGTCCTGACCATGTCAGGGGATTGGAACTGGATGATCTTTCCTTTCAGTCATTCCCAGTCATTTTATGAATCTATGGCACTGTCTTGTTTGAGTCTAAAGTAGAAAACCTTTGGGTGCTGATATCCCCATTTAATTTCACTGCTACTTTAAATGTTTTTTAGAATTTAGATACACATCACAGAAATGGTTGCTCTGTATTTTTAAAGTGCATAATTTATAGAGACAATTCCTTAAGGCTATATGGAGACACAGAGGGGCATGTATCAATATATATGGGTTAAACAGAAAAGAGCTGGAAGGTTTGGGCTGAAATAATCCATGCTCCAAAAATGTCTATTTTAAACAATGGAACAACAGCAGCAGCATTTGTCTTTGTTTTAGGATCACACTGAGTGGCTTAACTGTGCCAGATGGTTTGTTCATGTCTTACGAGTGAAAAGAAATGTCTGTGAGCTCAACCAAACTTGAATTTCCCTCGCTCAGACACTTCTGACATGAAAATAATGAAGATGCTGAGATGAAAGTAACTTATAGGACATTTATTCGATTTCATACTAGATGTACAAAGAATAAACCAGACAGGGTGTCACAGGAGATAGCAGCAAGGAAAAGACTGAAAAGAAGGAATATCTGGAATCTGTGCAGCTGCTGTGGGAAGTTACAGGGTGGGAGCAGAGTTATTTACCTCAGCTTCGTGTGCCCAGAGAGGAAGGGTGCCCACAAAAGAATCACATTTCCCTGGGATCACACTTGCTGCTTTATCCCCTGCTCTGTGCTCAGTGCCAGTCCTCTGCAGTTATTGGAGAAAGGGGGATTTTATTTCAGCCTAAGCTTCCTTATGAAGAGCTAAGTGAAACTGAAAAATGTCCCTTCGTGGCAAATCCCCCAGATATTTCTGGTCTGTGTTTTCGCCCACATCAGGACAAAAGAAATGTGTGGTTTTCTTTTTACAGAATGGACGAGGGAGCGACAAAGAAATTCAATTTGGAAAGGTCACAACACAACAGATGTCAAATGCTCTTTTTGACATTTCCAGCTGAAGAGAAATGTTTCGACATGCCTGAAATCAAAACCTTTCCATTTGGGCTGCTGAGAGGTTTTGTTTTGAGTCATGTCAACATTCAACTTTGTTTTCTCACAGCAGCACGTGGTCTTGTGGGAACTGTAGTTAAAACAGAAACATTCAGATTTCCCCACTCTCTTACAGCAGGTTTCCTGTTTGTAATAATTGCATGCTAATTACAAGTTAATGTAATGTCCATGACAAACCACATTGCTTGGCTGGTGGGAAGTCAGCACAGTTCCTTAGTGGATGCAAAATCCTCTGAGGAGTTTATTTTATTGGTGAAAATGGGGCTAAAACTACCAGTCCCATCAGGTTGTACCACATCAGGAAAACGAAGTTTAATATTTTGCTAAGGCGTTTCCAAAATAAGCACATTCTGATCAGCCAAAAAGGAAAATATAAATATTTCACAAAACTCCCAAAGTGTTTCCTTAGAAAATTCTACATACATAGAAAAGTTTTAGACTGGAAAAGTCTTGTTTGTCTGTAATTAGAAATAATGGGCCCCATCCTGGTAATCCATAGCCCTCAAAAAATGATGTGTAGAATAAAGCTTAATGTCTGCAGGAGAAACAGTGTTTTAACAATGACAGAACACAAAAAATAAAAAGAAAAAAAAATTTAAACTTCTCTACATAATGGAATATATTATTTAACAACCCTCCTACACTGAAAAATAATATTAAAAAAAAACCCCCTAAACCATAAAACACCACAGAGCTGATTCCAGTCTGAATGACAATGATTATAATGTACATTTGTGAAGTGTCAGTCATCCTCAAAGAATCCTAGGTGCTTCCTAAGCTGCAAATAAAGAGATCCTTCACCAGATATTGGGGTGGAAGGTAACAGCCACTCTGAATCAATAAAAATGCTCACTGGATGCTTTGGGGATGATTTCATTTGCAAGTACAATTACTACTCTAGCAGCAGGGACATGATCCAGGGATAAAATCCTTCAGTTAGGACCTAGGAACCCTAACTAGGGTCTAGAGTTAGCCTCAGCTTTGACACTGACCCTGGAAACATTCTCTGAGCTGCAACAGGACCTCAAAAGTCCCAAGAACGCTCAGCCCCATAACAGGACTCAGATGTCCATAAAATGCCCCTTGATTTCCAAACACCACCTGGAGATAGTGGGATGATCCAGAACGTGATTTCCCACCCTCTCCTAGGGACAGGAGGGACAGGGGAGGGACAGGCAAGGGATGTGGATGAGCAACTGGATGGGTTCACTCAGAAAAGTTCTTTTTATAGCATTGCAAAGTGGTTTGGGTTGGATGGGACCCTAAAGCCCATCCAGTGCCACCCCTGTCACGAGCAGGGACACCTCCCACTGTCCCAGGCTGCTCCAAGCCCTGTCCAGCCTGGCCTTGGGCATTTCCAAGGATCCAGGGACAGCTACAGCTTCTCTGGGCACCTGTGCCAGGGCTTCTCCACCCTCACAGGGAAGAATTTCTTTTGGATATCCAATATAAATCTACCCCCAGGTGTCCATTTTGACACTCCGAAAACTATTCATTAAATTATTGATTTGGGGTGTCTTGTCTTTCACACAGCTTGAATCGTTCATGTGCACAGGGTACTGATCAGAGCATAGGGGAGTGAAAATCTATATCTGAGAGCTGGAAACACCAAGGCTGGTGTAGGAGAAACAAAATGAAAGAGAAATAATCTTATATATCACAGAAGCTTTTCTATCGGCTACCTACCTCTAATTTTATGATAATGGACAAAGTGCAGACGAAAACTCACTTATCCCCAGACTGTCATCCACTCAGGATATCCAGCACTGGTACTTCTTCCCAAACATGGAGATCCATGAAAAAATCCTACTAATTTTTTGTGGAATCAGGTGGTTTTGGTGGTTTTGGGTTTTTTTTTGGTTTTTAGGTTTTTTTTTTTAATATTGAGCTAAATCATGCTGTTGTTGAAGCTAGGAGCAGATTTTTTTGAGGAGTCCAGGAAAGGTTTCTACATGTGACAACTTTTTCTAAGCAATTTTGTGCAGCAGTTGGAGCTGTCACCTTGTCATGCTGAAGGGTTGCAAGGACAAACCTGTGCAGAACAGCACAAGGCATCTGCTGGAAGGGTTTACGAGTGCACAGCCTTGCACAGAGGTGAGGTAAAGTAATTTGATCCTTTCAGAGCCTTGGCTGTAACAATTTCAACTGGATGGCTGCTTTTCCGAAACAAAAAAACAATTTCCTTTCAACTGCCTTTTAGGATGATTCAGTCTTTTTTCATTCTATTTGTTCTGTTAGATACTAAAAGCTGCAGACTTTCAGCTCCTGTGCTTGGAGTTTTGTTATATTTGCTTGTTATACAGGAATTAATCTGCTCTTGATGTTTTTGCTTGCTTTCAAAAGCTTATTAAAAATAACAAGGAACAAATTGGGTGGAAAAATGAACAGTTGATGAATCATCCTTTTCTCTGTCAATCTGAGAAGACTGAACCAAACTAACCCTTTTTAACAGAGCTCTTTCAGGCTTCTGGAAAGGATGGACAGAGAACTTTGTCTTGACTGCAGCTTTAGGGCATCTCCTTGCAGGATATGCGCTTTGAACATCTTAGAGATTGCTCCTGTGGAAGGAAAGCATAATGAGTGTTTGGAAAGGCTGTGGATCTTCTAAAGAGAATGCAACTGCAGCTACATGAAGCTGGATGTGTTTACTGATACAACCTCAAGTGGAAAATAATTCTGCTGTCTTGCATACATGATGACAATGCCTTGTGCTAAATATGATATTAATGGTGTTCACCAAACCCTAGGCAAGATTATGTGACCAAGCCATCACCACGACAGAACAAAACATATCTCCAAAGACATAATTGTACTGTTTACAGATTTGGCCAAAAAGTGTTAAAATGCAGTCAGTAAAAAGTTCTTAGCTGGGAATGTATCTTGAAGGAGATAATGTGTCAGGGAGAGCAGTCACACCTTCCCTTTGCCTCCAGGAAGTTCTTTCTCCTTTCTAGAAAATTCTAGTGTAGATTTCCAACACAGGGTATTTTTTCCTGAATATTTCAAGCACTGAAGCAGTTAATGATGTTGCTATCAGAATTTTTATCGTGTTTATCTGAATGCTCCTCAGGATAATTCCCCAGAGTCTCTGCATACTCGTGCAGATGAGGTTCAGCATTTTCAAAGTTGATCACATTATGTGGCAACTATCAGAGCAATGGAATGAGCTGAACACTTTCAAACCAAAGGAAGGAAACCTCTGCACATGTTCAGTAATGAGTTAAAAGTTACTTAACTTCTTAAATAGCAATTTAAATAATTTAAAATAATAATTAACTAATTAAGCCCCGAAGCTGTGAGGAGTGTTTGATTTGGATTGCAGAGAAAGGCATAATTTGCCCAACAGCCAATTGGCTGTTCCATTATGTTCCTAATTCCAGTTATTTCCTGTCTTTACATAACTTGTCTTTGTGATTATGGACGAAATTACTGAGATGTTTGTATAACTTTGGACTCCCCTCAAAATTTAATGTATATAAACATACCTTTAGGGGAAGGCAATAAAACAACTGAAAAAATAAACCTATCAGTCACACCATTATAGCCTGCGATACCCCTTCTTGCAGAACTCATTTGTAGGAAGGAGGTAAAATCATGTAACAAAACCAGGAAAATCCTAATCCAAAGTCATTGTAATGGACTTCAAATGAGATTCAAAGGCTTTTTGTGGGACTTAATTCTTATGTTCCTGGGAAAAATTCAAGCCTGAAGTAATGCAAAACTCCAAATGTATAGAAATTCTTGTGGGTTTTGCATTTTGTTTTTAAGAAGATTCATTTATACCCCATCTGAGACTCTGGCCCCCAGCTTCACCCAGCCCCCATGCCCAACACCAACTCCCTTCATTGCTGCATCTCACCGTGCTGTCCTCACTTTTCCAAAACCAGAGTCCTCTTCAGTCATACAAACACTTCCCTACTCACCCAGCCCCAGCTGCATCTCTCCACTGAGTCTGGTTACCCTGGCATGGTCTGGATCGCACTGTGGAGCAAAGGGAGGCTCCAAACTGCCCCTGCACTGGAGAAGATGACCAGACTGGAAAGAGCCACGTGTGCTCCATAGAACACACCAGGTGTGACCTATATAACTTTATATAACATAAAACTTGGCTGTAGGAAGGTGTGCCAAGTTCATGGATCCCTAATTAATCATTTAGAGCTTTTAAGGTTCTTTTTGTGTCTCAAAACGTAGTCATAAAATCATAGAATGACTTGGGTTGGAAGGGACCTTAAAGACCATCCAGTTCCAACCTCTGTGCCAGGGACACCTTCCACTGTCCCAGGCTGCTCCAAGCCCCATCCAGCCTGGCCTTGGACACTGCAGGGATCCAGGGGCAGCCACAGCTGCTCTGGGCACCTGTGCCAGGGCCTCACCATGTTCACAATGAAGAATTTCTTCCTAATAGCTGATCTAAATCTACTGTTCTTTAGCTTAAAGCCATTAATTAATAATCTCAGGATCTCCCCATTAAAGTCACCAGCCACGCTTGGGTCCTCTTGCCCCCCAGCACCTGCCTGAGTAGGAACAAGCTGAAGTTAACCCCTGGTTCACTGAGTCCCAAGACAGACCCCTCAAAGAAAGATCCATCTCAGAAAAGGAGCCTCACATCCCCAGCCCTGCCCACACTCCAAGTATCAAAGTCTTGTTAACAACGCTGCTCATCACAGCTCCTGTACCTTTTTCTCTGCTTTTTTTCCTCAGAATAAGGCTGCTCATGGCATGTGCCACGATAGGAAAGCACACAAGGAGAACAGGGTAATTTGGGAAGCGCTTGCTTTTTTGGGCTTTGTGACGATGTTCGCAAAACCACTTCCAATGAGCTGCTGCTCCTGCAAGCCTTGTACCCCACTCTGTGAGCTGGCAGAGTGATGGAGAGCTCCCATTATCAGGGCTAGCACGGGGAGTGGATTGCTTTTCTCCATCCGGGCCCAGGAGCAGCTATTCCTCATGATATATTGGTGGGAATGCCGACAAATGCAACACTGTCATCCTCCGACGGGGAGGACTGCTACGCGTGCTGGGGCAAACGAAAATAGATGGGGGGAGTGTGTGTATTCAAACAATAAAATCTGTGCAAGTAAATCATCTCTTATTGCTCCATACATCTTCTCCGGGGCTGCTTCCTGTTTCTTAACCGGCAAAGCCTCCCTGGTAATGCTGATTTTCTCTCTGCTGTTCCAGATGTGTAAATATCATTTTGCAGCTGGAGCTGAGACAAAAAAGGGTGAATGTTCCCCACCCCCCATGACGCACCTCCACCTCTTCCCCATGCTTATTTCATGAGATGCTTTTTCAAACTAAGGATAGGGCTCTGAGGGAGTGGAGGAGAGAAATGCACACTGTCCCTGAAATGGGAGCTGGACAAAACCACGTCTCAGCTGTTCCCAGCCAAAGGAGCTTTTCAGCAATTGTTATTTTTTGTACTGGTGTTGCTTGACCAGGGTAGAAGCTGTTTGCCTTTACCCATTTGGTCCGTGCTGTCATCCACCATGGAAAAAGGTGCCAGGGTTGGTGTCAAGTTTTGTGTTAAATAGGACTGGAAACATCAGGAAAATATTCTGTCCCCATCATCCATAGTTTGCAGTTTCACGCACTGCAGGGTTACTGCATTATTCATAACAGTAATAATAGCAATAACAGTAATAATAACAATAACAGAAATAACAATAACAATAATAATAATAATAACAACAATAACAACAAAAGACTTTCTGTGGTTTCCCTAGCACTTCAAAGAGGTTTTGTGATCTTCATTTAATATATGGGGAACATGAGGTGGTAAATCACAATTTCTTGGTTGTACCGCGGAAAAACTAAATTCCAGACTTTTGCGGATTGGTCCAGATTTATAATCCACTAATTCCAACAATGTCTTCCGGAGAAGACACTGGAGAAGCTGTAACTGGATGGTTTTGGCAGTGCCTTTGTGATACCAACACCCCTAGGAAAGCTGATACACTTCAGGCCAAGGTGTTGATCTGGCTTAGCATATAAAGGGCAAATTAAAAAGGAGAGAAAATGTGAATTTTTCTCTCCCTGGGACATAGTTTCCCATACATACAGGACAGCAATTATTGTGGTAAAGGCATGGGCACAAGTTGCTTTGGAGAGCACCTATGCTCTGCCCTTCTTACTGTCTGATCCTGTTCTAATCCATTCATTTGATCATTGCCCTCATTAAAAAGGCAAAGTGGGTTGTTTGGAAAATTTCCCATTTAAAACTGTCTCCTTTCAGGTTTTTCAGATTGATTAAGTCTTGGTTGTTTCCAGTTACTCTATCTCACACTCTCCTGATGGCGTGAAACAGGATAATCATAGCCTGACATGCCTTACAGCCATAACAAGTCTTTCTCTACTTCCAGTTTCTTTCATATTATTTACCTGAATATTAAGGATCTCTGCCTGGGAGCTGACAGATGAAGAACCTTATCTATGTCCCATTTGCTAAGGTGCTTATGTTTGCTGCTTCAAGTATTTAAAGCTATTTTACAGCTTGTGGTGAATGCGTTGTAATCAGCAGAAGCTAGTAGGAAACTTGAATTGAGTGTCCCACTTTGTCCAGGTTGCAGGGAAAGGACTGAATGGTCCCCAGAAATTCCTTTACTTGGAGGGGAGGCTGTAGTCAGAGGTTGCTTCAGGATGCACTAAAATTTGGGCATATAAAGATATAAAATTTAGGCATATAAAGGGATCTCAGAGTCATGTGGTTTGGGGAATCTTGCAGGTTAAAACTCAGCACAAGTTACAGACTCTGAAGGTGCCTTTTTTAATCTGGAAAAGTCTTTTAGAAGCCTTGGCCAACCTCTGTGTTTGCCCATTGGGAGGACAAGCAAGAGAGGCCATGGACTCCAGGGCGTTCTTAGGAAGAGCTCCCTGTGACTTTGCTCCCACCCTAATACGATCCCACTTTGCCTCCCCAGCCAGAGAACTGTCTTCTTGGAAGGTCAATCATGCCAAAGCGGGATATTTGTGGAGACAAAGGGATGTACTTTAGTGGGGAGGACTGGGAAATGGATTGGGAGGAGGATGCTGAGGCAGGTGGATATGAAGAGGTAAGGAGCAGGGCTCAGCCAAGGCTGGAGCCCCCAAACGTAATGATTAACAAAAAATTCAGGACATAAATTGATTACAGTGGTGAGAAATAAATGCTTGGTTCCCACTTTCACACAGGAAGGAGCCAAGTGGAAAGATGATCCTTTAGGTCTTACCTGTCATCAGTGATCCAGAACTGTTCCTTCTACAATTCCCTATTCCCTTTCTTCCCTTTGGACTGATGGCATTTGTTTCCAGCCCTGTACAAGCTGATTGTGCCTAAATTTCATGCCTAAGGCAACACACACCTGAGTTAGGCCTCACAACTGCTGCGGTGTCTCACTGCAAAACTGGAATGAACTCCTGAGATTATTCCTCCAGGGATCTGACAGGTAGAGGTTCCTGGGTAGGAAGACATGGACAAAACTTAAGAGCTTGTTGCTTATGTCCTGCAGGTAGAATGGATACAGCCCAGTGGATTTCACAGATTTCAGGAATTGCAAGAGCTCTGAAGAGTGCAAGGCCAGAGAGATCTCTCTGGGATTCCCCTGAAAGTGTATTTGCCTGAAGACAAATTCTTTTTTCTTTTTCACCCACTGAAACCAGACAGTTGCTTCTCTTCTTTATCATGCCAGCCTGGTTTTACACCCTTCTGTCTTCTTAATTAAAATATGGTTCTGTCCTTATTAAAAACCTTGCAGACTCTGGATTTATTGTATCACAATGGTCAGCAATAGCAAAAATAGGAAAAAAATATTAAGAAGGGATACTTAGTGACTTTGTTGAGATCTATCAGCCAGGACCAACAACTGCACCAAGAGTGGAATGGAAAAAGAACCATCCCTGGCATAGGTAATTTAACAGCGTACAGGAGGAAGCACAAGGAAGGCGAAAAGGAGTGAGGGAAGGAAGGAAGGAGGGAGGGAGGGAGGGAGGGAGGGAGGGAGGGAGGGAGGGAAGGAAGGAAGGAAGGAAGGAAGGAAGGAAGGAAGGAAGGAAGGAAGGAAGGAAGGAAGGAAGGAAGGAAGGAAGGAAGGAAGGAAGGAAGGAAGGAAGGAAGGAAGGGAGAAGAGTGAGAACAGAAGGGTAATACAAGTCCTTTTAGTGCCTGAGTATCTGGCAGCTCATTCACTGTTACACCAGGGGCTCTTGTCCACCTGTCTGTCCCACCTTTGCTGATGGTCACGGCTTCCATACCAAACACCTGTCCCTCATCAGCTGCCCCCTCTCCTGCACGGCCTCCAGCTTCTCATGAAGGTGAGTTTCTCTCGGAGCACTGCTGGGACAGGAGCATATGTTTGCTCCAGCTGCCTCTGCGGCAGGAGCGCGACCTGTGCTGGGAAGGAGACAGCAAACATCTGGGAGGGGACAATGGTGCCACAGCTCTTTGCTCAGCAAATGCCAGTCAAATATCCAAAATAATCAACGGTGAGGAGTGACTGGGCCGCAGTGACACCCCCTGCTCTGGACATGCATTTGTATCTCACCATGACAGGTCGGTGTTCTCCTTTCCTTCCCTGGGCACTCCAGCAGTGGCTCTGCTCTCTCAGAGTATTTCTAGGCACAGACTCACCTGGAAGTCAGAGAGACCACAAGTGCCCGAGGCTCCTGGAGCTGATTTTGATGCCAAGGGTATTGTCATTGTTTAAATACATTTGTTACTCCTCTTATTCACAACTTCTTTATATTTTTCATTATCTATATTGTTATTTTTGCCCCTTCACTGGGATTTTCCAGCTCTCTGGAGGCAGGCCTTGGTTAAATGGGTACCTTCAGCTCAGAAGCCTCTGTAGCATGTCTATTGTTCAATCCAGTTGCAAATATTAATTGTTTTGGTTCTTCACCACCTTTCAGACCACATGGGCCGTAGCTGTCAGGAGTCCATCTGCCCAAGTGACTCCGTACAGTGAGATATTTGATAGGCAATAATTTCACAGTTACTCAGAATTCATGCGTTGCGTGAAGACAAATTTCTCCCATCTCATCATAAAAACAATTCAATTTAAATCTGACCAGATGGGTTTAGAGTAGATGGATTAGGTCCTGCAGTGAAACTGGACAGGAAGACAACCCAGTTACCAGATTAACTGCCTTCCTCTTCTAAATAGAACCAAATACACCCATACTAAGTAGGAGAGGCATTATTAGAAATCTTCTATTTTTATGGATAGGAATGAATTTTTATGCAGCTGATAATGCAGATAGAACACACAATTGGTCTAGTCAAAATGAAAGATGAATACAAATTGCAAATCAGCTCCTGAGCTATAAAAATTGGTGTAACCTTCTCAGCAATAACTGATTGTTTAGGAGGCTCAAATAGAGTCACAGTGATGTTTCTTCCAGCCTTATTAAGCATCACAGTTGTCATATTAAACCAATGATGTATGAGTATTTGCTTATTGTAATGGGTTCTGGAGACAGTAGCTGGAGCAGCGATACAAAAATCCTCAGGCTGAAGATTTTGGATATCTTTTTCCCACTCCCTGAGGGAAATATTTCTCTCTTTTATTTCACTAACATCAAAGACTGCCTCAAACCCTGATACAGGCAGAACTCCTCCTGAAGCTAAATCTCTGGGATCTAATGCCCCTTCCCCCTCAATGGACTGTAAATGTAACTCCAGGTGTATCTGATGTTCTTCTGTATTTTCACTTCCCTGGGAGCAATGGGAAATTAATATTCCTTTGTATATGGTAGGCTAGAAGATCCCAAATTGCTTTCCAAGCTTTAACAAAACTCCTCTGGGAAATAAATTTGGAGGTGTTAGCAGCCATGTTGTTCGGAGGTCAGATTCTTTCAGCAGGGTGAGCTTTGGAGGAATTTAGGGTTGAGTGCAATGGGGCACTCCAGGCTCAACTCAGAGAGGTTCAAAGGGAGAAAAAAAGACATGTGTTGTTGAAGAAAGCTTGGAGAAACCTTCAGGGAGGAGAGGCAGCCAGGTGATGTGTGATTATCTGATTTTCACGTGTTTTCTCAGCTCTGAAGCAAGTCCACTTGCAGGGTAGCAGCACAGTGAGGAGATGCTTTGATGTCCTCCTCGGCAGACTGCAGGGTTTGGTGGCTGTGGCAGGAGGTGCTGCAGTGACATCTCTGGTGGCCATCAAATTCTCTATTCCAGCCTGCAGGTCTGCTGAAAGGAATCAGGATGGGAGGCACACTGAGCCTCCCCCTGCCTGGTGCTTGAGCTAATGCTGGGAGAACCAAACAGCTGTTAATTCCTTCATGAAATTTAGGTCCATCATTTCTTGTTCTGCCACCCACGGGCACGTGTAAAAGTTTATCTTCTCTTTCATAAAAGCCTTGTTAAAGCTTCCCCTTAAGTCTTTCTCCTCTGGCTGAACAGCTCCATCTCTTTCTCTCCTTCTCACAGACTATTCACATCACACTGATGATCATTATTCTCACCGCCCCTGGGAACACTCCCGTTGGCCCAACCATCTTCCTTGAAGGTTGATATCAAAACCAGGCATGGGATGCCACTGGGGACAGACAGGAGAATGACTTCCATTGTCCTGCAGGCTATTGCCCAGCTGACAGAACCACGCTGCTGGAAACAGCATGAGCACATATCTGCTCGACTTGTTCACCCTATATTGTGTGAATTTGGCCTGCTCTGCTCTGGAAAGGAAGTTGAAGTCAAATTGAATTATCAGCATTTCCTTGTTTCTCCCTTTTTTCTCCTTAGCAGCCAGGCACTTTTTGTTCTTCCCTAATCTTCTGGATTCACATCATTACAGGAGATATTTAAGCCCTATCTCGTGCTCAAGACAAATCCCCTTTGCCTCAAAATGCATTCCACCTGCACAGGCGAAGACAAGGGGAGTTAATTCAAGTTGTAGACTCAAACATAATCTGGCCTTCCTTTTCCAGTGCTTGTCTTGGCAGCTAAAAACACTTTTACAGAGCTGTCATATGTCATTATTAGAAGAGTTGCAGCCATGAGCTGAATTAAAGCTCTGCAAAGCTGGTATGTTTATTCTGTGTATTTTGCAGATGGGGTCTTTGTCCTCGGGGACATTAGTGATTGCCAGGATTATATAGGCTTCATCTATACAGTGTTTGGGATTTGTCCAAGAAACAGACCACGGTCCCCAGGCCATGTGGTGGAAGCTGCTTTATATCTGCACTGTTCAAGTATCAGCAGTCTTTGGAGCTCAAGGTGTGTCATTGCAGGAGACTTTCAGAGCTCTTCCTGCTGTTTTTCATGCCTAGAGAACACGCAGCTGCTCCCAACCCACTGGGGAAAACTTGAGGATTGCTGGGATAGTCTCAGAAGACAAAAATGGCCCGAGGAAGCAACATCTTGTGCAACTTGAGTGCATGCTGTATGTAAAATATGGATTTCAGCATGAGATATTTTCTAGTCTGTGTCATTCATTTCCAGCCAGGAAAGGAATAATTTCACACTGGAGTCAAAACTGGGTTGAGCTAACATACACACAGTTATAGTTGCCATGCTAAATGAGGCAGTGTTCATGCTGCATTAAATAGGATAACAAACTTCCTTTGAGTGGAAAAAGGAGAGTGCTTCACTCTTCCCTTCTCAAATGCTTCCAGATCCTCCAGGTATTTTGGAGGTACCTGGAGTAGTTAAACTTGTCAGGTGTTGAATTTGTCAGATAAACACCAACCCAGGCACGGCCAGGATGTCAGGGGCTGCTCATGGACATTCAGGAGTTGCTCTCTGAGGTCACTCCCAGTTAGGTACTGATGGGGCTGGTCCTGGGCAAGGCAGGAGTTGGACTCGATGGTCCTTGTGGGTCCCTTCCAGCTCAGGATATTCTGTGATTCTGTGACCTGCAGGCTGAGGGAGGATATTGTCCCTCTCTGCTCTGCTCAGGTGAGACCCCACCTGCAGAGCTGCCCCGGAGCTGCCTCCAGCCCTGGGGTTCCCAACAGCACAAGGACATGGAGCTGCTGGAGAGAGTCCAGAGGAGGCCACAGAGCTGCTCCAAGGGCTGGAGCTCCTCTGCTCTGGGGCCAGCTGGGAAACCTCCAGCCTGGAGAAGAGAAGGCTCCAGGGAGACCTTTGAGCACTTTCCAATACCTAAAGGGACTCCAAGCGAGCTGGAGAGGGACTTTGGACGAGGGAATGTGCTTGCAGAACAAGGGGGAATGGCTTTAAATTGTCAGAGGGAAGGGTTAGATCAGATAAGAGGAAGAAATTCTTGGCTGGGAGGGCAGTGAGGGCCTGGCACAGAGAAGCTGTGGATGTCCCATCCCTGGAAGTGTCCAAGGCCAGGCTGGACAGAGCTTGGAGCAGCCTGGGACAGTGGAAAGTGTCCCTGCCCATGGCAGGGATGGAATGAGATGATCCTAAGATCCCTTCCAGCCCAAACCATTCTGGATTCTGTGATCCTGTGAATGTACATCTTGCCCTGACAGGCCCTATACACTTAAGCACATCTGGAGAAAAATGAGAATAAACGTTTTGTTTATGATCCATTTCAGCTTTGCTCAGTTGAGGCTTTTCAGGTGTCATAAGAGACTTCACGAGCAGTCACTGTGTATTCCCGGGTGAAAATGGGCAGAACTCTTCCTCATGTGTTTTACGAAGCTGGGTTTGCCAGGTTTTACTGCTGCCATGATTGTTCACAGAATGAAAAAGATATGCTCCTATTTGCCTACTTCTTGACCACCTAACAATGCAGTGTATTTTCCATGCAACAGGTTATAAACCAGGTTAAAGGTAAAATGAGCTTACATTTGAGTTTCAGACCCCTCACTTGAGATTATCTCAGAGGCAGTGTCTGTGACTCATAGCACTGACAAGAATGAAAACATAAAAACATCAGTCAGCTCCTGAAATAAAATTTGGGCTTAAAAAATTATGTGACTTAAAAATAACGAAATACAAGTTTTGTTTCTGTGTGTTGCCAGCAAGGTGCTTCAGGTTCCACTTTTCAGCTTTTTCCTGCAACAAGAAGGACCACAAGGAAGATAGAAAGGAGAGAGGAAGAGGCAAATATGTAATGATTGCAAAAAACTTACCAAAGTTTTACCAAAGACTTACCAAAAAAAGCCCTCACCCAATTTTATAGTACTGCAATATACCCTGGGAGTTGGCAAGATCATGTCAGGCAGGCAGAGTGAGAGTTTTGCTGTCCTCCTCCCTGGCAAATATTGATTTAAAAAGTGAGCTGACCCTTTGTGAGGGCTCAGATACATGCAATTTGGATTATTGGGACAATTAACAGAGTCACAATCTGCCCCCCTAGAGTCACCAGAGGACAGGGGACCCTCTGAGGAGCACAGTGTAATTCCCTGAAATCCAAATCAAGCCCAAGGGATCGTATTTCTCTCTGGTCCTTTCAGAGTAGGGGTTTCGAGCCCTTCTTGGAGTGTCAGACTCTGTAGATATTTTACATGGGAGATGAAGGCCCTGAGGAGCAAATTCCCGTTTATTGACTGCAAGCTGGCTTTCCTTGGTTATCTTTTTGGGTTCATTGGAAAGGCTCAGAGGTGACCAGCTCCTTCTAGACAGGGTGCCCAGGATAATTAGCTGTGCTTCTGTTAATTGCTGCAGGGATTTCTGGGATGAATCCCGAGCTGATTGCTCCCAAAAGGATGCTCACTCTGACAACTTCCCAGGGAGCCCTTACATGAGAAAATTTGCACATTTTTGGATGCCCTTCAGTCACAATGCTTCTTTCCAGACTCTGTGGAGCCAGGAATCCTGGAGCCAAGGAGATGTTTCCAGGCTGGATTGTGAATGTTTAAGATGATTTTGACATTGACTGAGAGGCGTAGATCAGTTATGACAAAGGGGTGCTCATGTACAAATGGTGAGAGGAGAGGTCCATCAGCAGCAGCTGTCTTGGAAGTCATCTAGAAGACAAAATGAAGGTGCATGAGGGCAGAAGAATTTCTTTGGTTTGGGTGAAATAGGCCAGATTATAGCTAAAATTGGGAAAAAACCACTTTTTCTAGTTGTGCCTGGGGAAATAAAACAGCAAGGTTTTCCTTTTTAGAAGAGGAGAGGAGAGGAGAGGAGAGGAGAGGAGAGGAGAGGAGAGGAGAGGAGAGGAGAGGAGAGGAGAGAAGAGAAGAGAAGAGAAGAGAAGAGAAGAGAAGAGAAGAGAAGAGAAGAGAAGAGAAGAGAAGAGAAGAGAAGAGAAGAGAAGAGAAGAGAAGAGAAGAGAAGAGAAGCAACAATGGACTGGAGGTGAGGGACAGCATTTCAACCCTCAAAGTCTGGTGAATTTATGTCCTCTAAATACAGTAGGTTCCTGGAAGGGAAAAAAAGCCAGGATTTCGTCATGTGCTTTTTCCTTTTTATAAACCAAGGCTAAAAAGATAGTAGAACCTGGTAAGAAAAGAAGTTGTGAGACCTGACAGCTTAATTCTTGCCATAGCTAGAAATCCAGCAAAATTTTAAAAACTTTCTGCTTTTGCTACTTAAATGCACATTTTTATAGGCAATCAGTATAAATATGCTCACAGAGGCTAACAGGCCTTATTCTGGTTTTACTAGCTCAGCAAAAAGGTGGAAGAGTGCTCCAAAGTTCTCTGAAGTTACTGAAAATCTTACTTTTTTACTCAAAAGGTCACAACCAGCCTTTCGTTTCCTCTTGAAGAGGGTCTGACCTGCCTGAAATAAAAGCTCAGGGATTGTGAAACTTCACCTAAGAAATGCTATTAGCTCCTCTCTGACCTGCCAATGATCCCGTTCTGAAGTGATTTAAATAAAAAAGAATTTTAAAAAATCAAAGGAGAAAAAAAGCCATGAGGCAATATAGAGAGTAATTTGGGTTTATTTTTCAGGTTGTTTCTGCAAACCTTTTGTAGTTATATAAACTTTGGAGTAAGATTCAGAATTCTCTATTGACTTTTATCCTGGTTATTGGGTTGATATTTATATATTGGCTTGGGTGTGTAAGAACAGGTTTATTTTCAGCGGTGCCATCTGTTCTGTTTTGTAATGGAAGATGCTCTTTGTCAAGACGAAAAAATTATTTAGGTGGACATGAGAAATTTTCTAGACTGCAAAAGTAAATATTTTGACATGCACCCTTACTTTTGAGAAACACACATCTCTCGCTGGAGCAGCTGTGGCAGCCTCTTTGGATGGCACCACCTCCGAGTTTTCAGTCTGTTCAATTGCTCTTGGATTTTATAGTGTAGAGATACAAAGAGGAGTTTGGGAGAAGTGGCTCTGTAAAGAAAAACCACTGCAACCAGCACGACTGCTCTTCCTCTGGGGCAGACTCGGGAATGGAGAGGAAAGTAGGGAAAACTGACTCTGCAGAGGGAGGGGAATTAAACTGTTTGACTTTTAGACAGCCAAATATTCTTTTTTTCCCCATCTGTTCCCCAGAAGCACAAAGCTTTCCATGGTAGATGAGAGAAAAGCACTTTTCTGGCTAGTTTAATCCCAGCATGACACCTGGAAACTTCTCTGAAGAGCTCATGTCACACCATGATTCCTACTGAAGGCTGATTCTGATATCCTTTGTTTCCATTTTTGTGTCCCATCAACAGCAGCACAATTTGCTTTTGTGTCACCTCCAAGGCTCTGCAGTGTAAGGGAACGTTCATCCACGAGATCAGCACAGTCCAAACCCTTTTGGAACTACTTGCATTTGAGGAGAGGCAGGTGGAGGTTGTGTTTTGATTTGCAAACTCTTGGATGCAGCAGTTGATTTAATAGTTTAATAATTAATCAGAGAGGGAAGACTGAAGGCATTTGTAAAGGGCTGATGGGAAATCAAAGGCAGGGAGAACACGTTGCTGCTCAGAAATAAGGGGAGCATCAGACTGGATGGGGAAAAATAATCCTGTGAATATTCAGAGAGGCTGGAAACATTCAGTCTCACTTTTAAAAAGGGCTCTGTCTTTTCATCTTTGCAAGCAGGGGTGGCTGAAAACACCTCTGGCTTTGAGGTGAAAAGAGGAGGACATTCTGCTCTCCAGTGCCCTGCTGGTCACAGAGGGAGGCATGGCAAGGCTGATCCTCTCCCAGGATTTTCTCTCCCCCTTTTCCATGCTTGGTACCCTGAAAGCCTTTTCTTTCCCTGAGGTCTTTAGAAGACAAGGAAGACATTCTCTATCTTCAGGAAAAGGACTGTGTGCTGCCTTTTCGTGTGGAAATCGCAATCAAATATCTCTGAACTAAACTTCTGCAGCTTAATCCATCGTGATTTGGGGGGAGAGATTATTAATGAATTTAATTTAAAAAACCCCAACACCAAATAAGAAACACAAAGGAAATGGGTTTATAATGTGCTCTGATTTCTCCTTTGCCCAGAGAAAATGTGTTTATCTGACTCATCTGTGCATCTTCAGCAGCCTCTTGGCAACTGAACTTGCCTACAGTTAAATAATTTTATTTCTTTATTTTATAGGTTTGCTTCCAGTTGCACTTTTTGGAGTTAAACACCAGCCAACGAATAGAACGTGAAAAGCAGTTCCTGGGATTAATCGTCATTTGAATAAGACACCCAGCAGTCCTTACACTAAAAAAATGCACCAAACTGTTAATTGATTTTTAAAGGAGAATTATGATGCTTTTAACAAGCCACTTATCTTGCTAAGCATTGCTGGGGTAGTGTATCTTCCCCTGAAATGGCTGTTCCACAATGTGAGTCCCTAATTGCTTATAAAGCACACTGTTTATTGAGTATTAGCTCTGGCGTAGTTGTTTATTACAGGAGTGCATTGCTTAATGCTTGTAAAAAGCCATCCAACTTAAATATGCCCTGCCTCGTCTCTTCCCCTCCGATGAACACACTCTCTCCATCCCTAAGTTTGCAGTAGGAAGGGAGGAAAAGTATGAGCAGAGCTGTGGAGAGCTGGAGGAGGTTGCCTGGTAACTGTGAGGAAAGGATCTGACTCAGGAGTGCATCCACTATTCATTATCTCCCTCGCTCTGCCTACAATTAACAGGTCAGTGACCCGGGGAAACATTTCGGATGAAGCCAAACCATCAGCTGGACAAATGTGCCTCGAGCGCTGCTGTGTGCTGGTCGCGTGTGAAGGAGGGGTGGATCTCGTGGCACACTCGTCCTGCAGCCTCCTGGTCCTGAGCCATGGGTTGTTCTCATCATGAGACAGGAAACCTTCAGCTCGTGTGATCTACGGTGTGGTTAGTCAGCTCCAGGGATGAATTTCCCTCCCTGTTCCACGGGATTTTGTCATTCCTTTTCCTGGGATGGGCGGTATTTGCAGTTGTAGGGAGGAAAATGCTAGCAGAGAGAGCAGACAAGGGCATAGATATAGTGATATCATTTAGTTGTAGCTCCTTTTTCAGACCTGGAATGACTTCTCCAATTTGCTGCTCCTGTGAGGAGTGAGTAGGTGGATTTATCATCCTTTAGTCTCCCCTGTATGACTGAAGCAGGCAGGTGGGAGGATGGCCGAGTATGACACTCAGCTTCTGATTTCTTCTTTCCCATAAAGTTAGAAAAACTCTTTTGCTGTCAACAGAACTGCCTGGGCTGTAGGAGCAGCTGAAGAAGTGTTTTCTGGGTTTGACTGAGATTGGTGAGCAGTGGGGTGGGATTAGCTGAGTGAACAACTCTTGTAATCATGTTTTACTGCACCCTTTCGTTGGTTTTCTTGACCTCAGCATTCAACTTGCACTGATTTTGGGGTGTTTTTTACCAGTGGCCGTGTCCCAGGAATCTTCACAAAGGAATGTCACAAGATGGGGGCTGGCCTCTTCTCACGGGCAACCAGAGATGGAAGAAGGAGAAATGGCTTCAGGTTGTGCCAGGGGAGGTTCAGGTTGGATATTAGGCAAAATTTCTTCTCTGGGAGAGTGGTTAAGCATTGGAACAGGCTCTGCAGGGAAGTGGTGGAATCACCATCCTTGGAAGTGCTCAAAAAACAAGTGGATGTGGCATTTTGTGGTATGGTTTAGGGGGGCATGGTGGAACTCTGTCCAAAGTTGGACTTGATGTCGGAGGAGTTTTCAAACCTTTATGATTCCATGAGATCAACCCTTAGTTGTATTCCTGAACAAAGAGGGTCGTGGAGGACTTGTCACTGGAGTATAATTTTGCATCTTAACATCTAACTATGTGCTTCTTGGAAATACAATTTCTCAATTCTTCCGTCCAATGAAGCTGTTACACCACTTTGTTGGGAAAAAGAGAATTATATTGGTGTGTCAGATTGAGATTTAGAGGCATCCAAGCGAGGTTTGCACAGAGATTTCTGCTGTTTGAGATCTAGTCAGATCTTAGTTGACGAGCTGGATGAATTCTTAATGTTTCATCTGTCTTGTCAACCTATTCTAACGCAAGATTTCCCTCTGCTTAATGTCTCAGACACTTTTATTTCGTTAGCAGCAGAAAACAGTCGTGCTCCTGCAGTATTCTCAAGGGCTTTATGAATCCTCCAAAAGACCTTTAAAATTAGAAATTACCAGCCATCTTTGTACCACCAGAGCTGTGTAACAGTCAATTTCTCGACTGTTTGAAATTAAATACTGTTGCCCCACTTAATGCCATGATTTGGATAAGTTGATTTCTAAGGGAGCTCAGGAAGCTGCAGCAACTTACTTTTAAGTGAAAGTTGCTTTGAAGGAGACCATTTGGGATTTCAAATGGCCTTAAATGGAAAAATCCAAATCCACAGTAAAACTAAACGGGAAGGTCTCTGGAGATGGTGTGCTTCAATGAACTTCACTCACTAAGCTTATTAAGAAAAATGTCAGCAAATATGACACTGAAAAATCCACAGTGTATTTCTGCTACCATCAAAAATGTTACAGTCCGAGACTACACTGCTCTATATTTATATCAATTGGTTAATTAAATTACACAGTGTTAGTTTAACTCACGGAGAAAAGATTTTCCTTTGGCACTAATATCTGAGTTAAATGCTGTAACTGCACCACAGAAAAGGCAAGATTACACAATTTATAAATATAGATAGGTAGATAGATATTTAATTTCAGGTATACATAATTTTTACAGTTATCACTGTTCCAGATCAACAAGCTGTACTAAACTACATCTCATCTTGCAGAGACACCAATTCTTGATGTGGAAATATTGTCAACATGTTTAACCACCTTATTAAAGTGAAAAAATCAAGTATTTGCTGGGTACTCTCAAAGCCCCATATTTGTAAATATTGTAGTACTTATTCACACCTTTGTAACATTTTAAAAATTAATTAAATGCCTGTTTATTGACCTGTAAAGAATTACAGTTTAGGTTGAATATGAAATCAGCCTGGAACAGCCACACCTGTCTTGACCAAGATGCTTCCAATATCTACAACCAATCTGCTTGTCTTGACTACTGCTATTTTCAGTGGAGCACTTTTCTACACTTCTAGGAAAATCATTAATGTGATTGTAAAATAATTGTCCAAAATCAGTCACATGAATTCTAAAAACAGATATTTATCTCCGTTGGCCCTACTGGGAGCTGGGAGCTAACAGCTCAAACGCAATGCTGCACCTCGTGTAGGTGGAATTAATCTAACACACATGGGTTGCATATCTGATCGGCTAAATTCAAACCTGTGCCATCTGCAGCCACTGAAAAACAAAGGGCTCTTCACAGACAATCAAGTCACCATCTGCTGATGCAACCACAGGTTGTGGCCTTGGAGGTTTAGGTGTGGAAGAAGAAAAGTAACAGAAGAAAGAGGTGAGTTATCTTAGTGATTGTCCCTTTTGTGCACCCTGGCCCTTATGCAACTGATTCCTGCACCTGTTCTGACAGAATCACCAAAGCCTTTTAAAGTGCAACTCAGAAAAGCTGAAGAATCTGGGTGGCTGAAAATATCCAGAATAATTTATCCTCATTGCTTCTGCCATCCCCAGCTCTTCTCTCTTGACACTGTGTTGCTTCAGCCCTGCTGTGGTGTTTCCATCTGAAGATGTAAATCATGCTGGACTAAAACCTTCCACAAGATCATGAGATAGGTAGGGAAGGACCTTTTAGATCAGTTTGCTTGCATTCGACCCCATAGAACTGATCTATCACCTCCACTTGTGTAAGGGTGAAGTGAGTAAGAGAGGTCAAGAAATAAATGTTTTGTGGGTTATTTTAGGTCAAAATACACTCTGATTAGGCTTGTATAACTTGAATAACATTAGTGCAATTACCCTGATCTGAACAATCACGGTCAGAATAGCAGATAATTACTGGTAAAAGATTTAATTACATGGGTTTCTTTGAACTGTGGTCATAATGGACATTACTATGTGTTAAGATTTAGAAAAAAAAAAAATAAATTGATGAGTTGGGATGGGCTACAGATACCTACAGGTAAAATAGGTTGGAATGATGGTCTTCCTGGATGTCACTCGTGGCTTTACTGTGGAGCCCTCAAAGTCACTCTAAATGTCATGAACCCCTGAAGTTTTTTGGTAAGCAAAGGAACATCTTTGGGTGCCATGGCAATACATGTTGGGTTGTGCTGTATTTATCTACATCCTATCCTAGGTGATTTCTACGGTCTCTTCCAACCCAAGCCATCCTGTGATTCTATGATTCTACTCTTACCAGCAGAGCATGGGAGTTAAACCACAGATTTAGGTTTTGGTCTTGTAATTTCTCCTCGAAAATGGCCAGTGCCAGCCATTCCTGAAATCCTGTCGGGATTCTTTTCCACTGAGAGAATAATAATGGAGGTTTTTCATCTGCACTGGTCACCTATTCTCTTCTCTAAGTGACGGCTAAGAGATTTTGTGCACATCTCATTTAATCCTAAACTGACCATCCAAAATAGTTCATACCTGAGGAGTATTTGATTCCTTCCATGCCCTGTAAGAGGAGGTATCATTTCATCTGTGCGTTCATGTTCTGTTTCAGTGCGTGGCAGTTCTACAGCACAAACCTTTCAGAAAAATCCTTTCAGTACAATCCTTCTCCAGCACAATCAGGTGAACAAAGCAGAGTTACCAGCTCCAAACAACCTTTTTTCAAACCAGTCCCTCCCTTTTGCAAGGCCTTCTTCATGCAATGGGGCCTCCAGCCAAGACTTTCCTTCTTTTGCCTCCTGAGGAGTTGCTAAAATAACTTGTTTAGCAAGTCTGCTGTCAAAATCGCGCTTTGATCTGCCTGCGTTTTCCTCCGCAGTGTTTGCATGGATGTCATCAATTTGTAAGAAGGTAATCATGCTGCTTTGCTTCTCTCCCTAAGCCTGCAGTAGATAAATGCATTAACACTGCGATAACAATCTTGGAGCCGCTTCTAATCCAGTATTAACTCTCCCACTGACCTGGTAGCTGTATTATTCATCGTTTTCAAAGGAGGATTTAGAAGCCCAAATTACCATTACTTTCAGAAATGGTTGCTTAAATCTGGCCACAGATCACTGAGAAAACCATGAGATGGGTCAGGGGAGTTGGTCACAGGATGGGAAGGGACAGTGGGATGAACACAAGGGAAGACAACCTCACATACACATGCACAAAACCCAAACAAACAAACAAACCCAACCCCAAACTCACCCAATAGAGGTCCATTTTTAGATGATCTCGGATGTGGTAAAAAGAAAAAATTGGTAGAGCCATCCTGAGTCCAGCTTACCCCACGTGAAATGTTGTCCCTATGCATTCATTTGGATGTAATCCCAGAAAAAAACCTTTCTATTTATAAAGAGTAGCTTTTGTAAACACACTTTTCTGGTGATGGCTATTTTATTGTCTGACTGATGCACTGTAGGGAGCACAATTTTAAGCTTTCCTGTAGGCTACCTTTTTTATTTTACAGCCAGATGTCACAACAAAATTGTATAAGAAGGAACGATACAAATAAGATGCCAAATTGAGAAAAAATAATCAGCTCAGGGAGGAAGAAAATACATTTCAGTCTTCAAAACATCAGCAGAAACTCTTATAGTTCCATTATAAAAATAGATTACATTCTTAATGTAAAGGTCCGATGTGCTCTGTAATATTATATTGTCCTGCATAGAGTTATTTTGTGAAAAAGCTCTATTATAAATATTCTCTTGCTAAATCTTTTCCACTGTACCTTATAAATACATAAAATCTATTTGTAACTCAGTTTTGGTTACCACTTTGATGTATTTTGGGTAAAAGCACCATAAGAGTTGCTCATTCTCCATCACATTTGAGGCGTGACTTTAATGCGTTCACCACATATTTTGAAAAAGGGGGCTCCAGAGGCAGCTGAATTACTGAAATTCTGCTGAAGTCACAGCATTAAGAAGGTACAGTGGTTTTGGCTTACCATGTGATATTTAAATCATTTAAGGTGGAGGGGTTTTTTTTGTAATCCAGCTGTGAGGTGGAAGACCAGGATTCAATTTCCTTGACCTGCAGCAATTTTCAATCACATTCATCCTTTTTATTGGAAAGTCTGAGGTGTAGCACAGGGAGGAGTGTTGCTCTCTTTTCTTGGAGCCACACAGTGCATCTTGAAATTTGTTCAAGGGAAGCAAACATAAAAATCACATATGTTGTTAAGTTGTTTTTTGGTTGTTTTTTTCTGGAGCCCTGAAAAGCAGGTCTTGTGCTTCTTGTGCAATATTTATACACACATCTCTGATAGTAAAAAACCTGTGAGAGGGAACTACTGGAGAGGGAAGTGCCCCTTGTGCTCAGGAGCCCCTGCCCTCCAGGCCATGGCCCCAGCCCCTCTGCAGCTCAGGTTTGAACTTACTGTACAGAGCAGAGAGAATCAGACCATAGAATTATAGAATTGTTTGGGTTGGAAAGGACCTTTGAAGGTCAGCTAGTCCAACCCCACGATGCAGAAGCAGAACATCACCAATCGTTTGTGGTGCTGGGTTAATGGTTGGACTCAATGACCTTAAAGGTCTTTTCCAGACTTAATGATTCTATGATTTACATCTTCCCAGGCAGAGAGAGAGAGGTGGTGGGCAACGCCTGAGACTTTGGAGTCTCCAAAACCTGAGTATATTTACACAGAGCTTCTCCCTTCCTCAGTAGATAAAGAATACCTCAGTCTACTTTCCTACAGTCACAAATTACCAAATTATAAATAATTTGGCATAGAAATACACTTTGAATGAAGCATTTCTGCTACTTCATAGGAACGTTGTGTTAGGCGCCCTCCAACTCTCTTTTTTTTTTCATTACTATGAAAAAAATTTATTATTTCCATCTTGAATCAAGCTGAACTGGATGTTTGCATTATCCTTAATTTTGATGGTGGGCAAGGGGTCAGCCCCCAGTTTTTCACAGCCAACAGGATCAGGCACCTGAGGTGAGTTTATAAACCAAAGCAGCGTTACAGCGAGTTCTGCATGAAAACCTACTCTGAGAGAGCAAGAGCACATTCCACTCAATAAAAGAATAATACAGTGTCAGGTAGAAAATAAATATTGAAACGCATTTCCCACCAGGGAAATCTCTTTGCAGTAACTAATTTAGATGGAGAATAAAACAAAAAAGGCCCTATATCTCAACCTTGGCAATAACCTGTCACCAAGCACCACTCACCTCTTGCCTCTGCTCAGACCTGATGCCTGCATGGGAAGAAGAGGTGACAATTGCTTTGCTGTCTCCCTTTATAAATCAAATTAATCATGAATGAAAGGAGTTCTTTCAAAATAATAACAGTGCATTAGGGCCCCTTGGAGATGTTTGAGCAGCAAGGACAAGGTTTTTCCTCATTGCTGTCAGTAATTACACGAGATACCGCAGGTGAAGGGATTGCTTTGGTATCCTGTCACGAAATTAAAAGGTTCCACGGTGAAGGCAAAGCCTTTCAGTTGCTGGTGGTGGTTTTCTTGTTTAAACTTCTCTGAAGATGAAAACTGAGGCTGGATGAACAGTGCAGAAGGGATGGTAAGGTGTTGGCATGTTGATACCTGTGGTGGGGTGCAGGCCATGACAGGATGAGTGATGTTTGACTCCCCTGGAAGTGATGGTCAGGACCCACACAGCCTGTCCCTGCTGTCCCCTGTGTCCCTGTCCATCCTGGCGTCACCTTCTGCCCCCTCTCAGGGACAGATTTCCCACTGTGTCTTTGCCTCTTCCCTGCACCACCTCTCGTGGTGACTTTGTGACACAAGTGCCTCTGCAGGGACATACACATCCTGGGGTCCCTGTCAGCAGGTGCATCCCTCCCCTGGGATGGGCTGGCATTGCAGCCTTGCCCTGGAGAACCAGATGTTGCTCCTGTGTGGTCACAGGGGAGGTCAAAACCCATTTTTTGTCATCATTCCTCTGGAAGCAAAAATGGGGAGAGCGGCACAGTGTTTTTGCAGAAAATGGAAGGAAAACACTAACAGATAAAAAGGAAAAAGTAGGGTGAAAAAGCCACCAAGGATCACTGTTCCTGCCTGCAGAAAGCAGGCATGTCTGAATTATCCCTACTTTGAAACATATTTGCCTCCATCTCTGACTACCTGGTGTAAAGAATCAAGACCTTGTCATGGTCCTTCCCTGATGTCACCTGACAGTGTGCAGAATCCACAAGATTCGAGTCACTGTTTCCTAAAGACTTAAAGAGAATTTCCCTTTAAACACCAGTATCTACCCTCCCAGATTCCTCATCACCTCTCGTCCTCCATCAGGCCTCTCAGATAAGCTCTCCCCACCCCTTCAGTGCCTGTTTCTCTTCGCTGTGCTCCACAACTCAGCCCAGCCACGAGGTTGTTGTCCACACAGAGACCTCTAGGATTGGATGTGCCCTCTTGGGATGCCTGAGATGACCCCCGTGGTGCTGATGTGGCACAGGACAGACAGGAGAGGTTCTTTTTTGGGGCAGCACTGAGAGTGATTGGCACATTCTCGCACACTTGAATATTCTGTTTTCTGTATTTTCCTTAAAATATTAATAAAGATGTTCATATAGCCATAAATATTAATATATTCCTACCTTAATAAAAACATTAATATGCTTATAAAACAGCTTCTTGCAGATGATGCATGCCTGAGTTTCCACAGACAAAGAGCAAATCTCATCCATCCAATATGAGATAACTTATATATCTCTACAGCCTGAAAAACAACCTCAAAAAATTAGGGTGCCCTGGAAAGGGAGGAGAATATGGAGGAATGTTTGGAGGAAAGGAATTTTGCTACACAGGTTATTTCAGTCCAGAAATGTTTATGACTGTAGGTGGAAACACCTACACTGGAAATAGTTACAGATATTTCACGGGAAATAGGGAATTGGAAATAGAACATTGTTGATCTCACTGATTTTAAACATCTGAACCAGCGCAGGAGAAATCACTCTGTTGGAAATGCTGCACCTCTCCAGTGATGTAAAAAAAGGCCAAATAGCCCTATCAGGAAAGAAATGTTCTGTCCACTCCCAAATTTCCTAAGTCCCAGTGGTAACGCATAGCAAAAACTGTTCTCAGCACCTTCACCTACACCTGGAGTGAGAGATTTCTTCATCTCATATTCATTTTGCTCTGGCATCTCATCAATATCTCCCTTAAGTCCCTAGGATAAGGAAACTTGTCTTCCTGCTACACCTGTAAAGCATGATGTAATTTTATGTGAATGATGCATTAAAATAAATAACTGTGTGTTTCTGTGTCTAAGGGTCTCAAGCCCAGAAAATAAATTGCCCATCTCAGTTTACGGCTTTACCATTGGCACCTTGAAGAAGTAGCTCATTAACGAGTGAAGGAGGATGCAGAAAGTGGGGAAATCCAATTTCTAGCTTGCAGTATTTTGCTAAAAACGTTGATAACAATTTCTGCTATTAGTCTCTGTCAGAAATGCGGGAGTCATTACTGAGCTGGAGTGGCCAGAGGGCACCCTGCATCACAGCTCGCTGTGGAGTCTGAATAAACATTACAAAGCACTGAAAAACTGTCTGTGTCTGAAAGTTTTCAAGTCATTAGAGAAGTACTCAGCTCTGTTGGCAGCAGACAGTGGAGCTGAGAGGAAATCTCACCTTCTGCTTTCCCTTTCTGAGCTCGATCAGTGTGTTTTTGTTGTTGTCCCAGCCTGCATCTGTGCACACACCTGAGGGGCTGACCCAGGCAGCAAATTCCATCCACACAGGGTCCCCTCAGAGCACATTGCCATCATCTGTGCTTTGTGTTGGGGTGGGAATTCCACAAACTTTTTCCATCGGGTCAGGACTCAGATGTGAGGACAGAAGAGTGCTTGGCTGGCACCCACTGAGCTGTCAATCCAGATCAAAAATCTTGCTGCCCCAAAGCGCAGGAATTTTAAGGTGTGAGTGGCTGTCTGTGTGCCTCCATCAGGACCACGGTCCTGAGAGGAGCAGGAGAACATCTTAGGAAGTGTTCCCAGCATTTCAGACAAAACTCAGAATATCCTGAATTGGAAGGGACCCACAAGGATCATCAAGTGCAACTCCTGGCCCTGCACAGGACCACCCCAAGGATCCCACCACGTGTCTTTTTATGCCTTTTATGTGGTTTAAAATCCTAGAGCTCACATTCCCCTGGGATTTCCATAGGGACAATGTGAATCCGGGTTTACCACCTTCCTGAGCACAAAAATACCCATCAGCTGCAGCATCCAAGAGGCTTGAGATCTACTGCCTTTACTGCTGACTCTCTGCTGCATAAGTGAAGCAATGATTCACCTTTTGGGCATACTGCAAGAATTAGTTAATGTTTGGGGAAGCGTTTTAATGATATGAAGTGTGGTAAAAATGCTAAGTATTATTATTGTTCCACTTTGTCTTCCACTTAAATATAAAGAGGGATTGTACAGCTACTTCCCAAGTGTCTCCCAAGGGTGTTTCTAAAGCAATTACGTCGGCTGACACTTTGGAGCCTCAGAAAATGGAAACGATTCAGAGGCTGACCAATCAGCCCCGTTACCAGCAGATGAATCTAACGACTTCAAAGCTATTCATTAGGCAGTACTATGAATTGATTACATAAATTAGCATGCTGCTGACAAGGCAGGGGAGGGAGGAGAAGACAGCAGAGGAGGCCGACATAACACATCCCTCATTTGGCAAAGACAGTGGTTATTAGGAGCCCAGAGCTAATGAAAGAGACAGATCCATTAGGCACGTGTCGCTGGAGGGGATTGATTGCTCCCCCTGAAAAAGGGCTGCTCCTCTTGCTACTGGAGGATTATATTTGTTCTGGCTTGTTGATCCAGGGGCAACCATCACATTTAACAAAAAACCCTGTAGTTTGTAAAGGGAGGGAAGGGAGATGATAAACCTGCATCGAAAAACATTATTGAAATCTTCTAAGACAAGCAGCGCAAGGCAGGTTGGTTTAGTTGTTAAAAGGGACAAGTGTGAGGCGGATTTCCTGTCTGAAGCACCTGAATTTGGGAGAATTACAGTCAGAACTACTGGAAACAAAAGTTTTTCAGTGGAAACTTTGAATGACAAAATCTGACTGGTGCAGTGCTCTTCTTTCAAAGAAAACTACTTGTCCAGGTCTAGGAGAATGCGAAGTTTATTGTATGGTCCCTTGAGTTTAGTAAGTCTGGACCTAAGGTGGGTCAACCATGGACTGTCAACATCATCTCTCCAGGCAAAGCCAGCATCACTTCCCAGAGCAATGCCTTCCATGAAAATGGGAGAGGGATTGAATAAAACAGTCTGGTTTCAATATTTTATCCAGTTTGTGCATTCAGGACTCTGTACCTCTCAGTCCTGCCAGTACCTCCCTGTTTAGCTTAGCCCAGAATATGCCTGTGTAACTCTAAGTACAGGCAAATCACTTGTATTTTTGTTAGATGAAGGATTTTCATCCACTGGAGTTCTTCTGGCTCTGCTCTAGGGGAAGATGGCTTGATTCATCTTTTGTTTCTGGTCTCTACTGCAGCATGATTTGAGTAATCTCGAATTAGAGGGGCACAAGTGTGTTGTTCAGCCCTTCAGACCCTCAAGTACATATGCTTAAATTAAGCACATGTTGAAGTGCCCTTCTGAATCAGGAGCCTGAGCAAGCTCAGCCTGAATTTTCTCCTGTATGTTGAAATTGTTGCAATCCATTATTCCAAATGCAGCTCGGGCACTGAAACAGAACAAAAGGTCTCGGAAAAAGAAACTCTAAAGCAAAACTCACATTCTGCAGACTCTGCTTGGTGAGTTCGATGCTGCTGTTTGTCTGCAGGAACTTGCCACCCTTGTCATTTGGTGACTGATGTTTGTTAAAATATTTTGTACCCTTTAGAGAAGGAATTGATCTCCTTTAAAGAATGAATTACTCAGTAGTTTCATTACCAAAGAAGAAGGAATCCTTCACGTGACATCCATTCAGATTTCCTCCAAATTTGCAAGAAAATGTTGTGATTTAAAAGGAAAACCAGCTACAAGCTGGAGAGCGTGGATCAGGGAGCAGATCTCCCCACAGTTCCGGATGGCTCGCTGGTTTCTGCTGGAGGAAAATCTGGGTTTGATGGATCACCGAGAAAATCCTTTATGGCAACTGAACGCTGATGGCAGCTGCACCAATTTAGAACAACTGAATTCTCGTGTTGCAGCAAAGAACTCAGCAAGATCAGGAACTACCAGAGCATCATTAAATCTGGATATTTAATGGAGCAGCTTTGTGCAACAATTGAACTTCAGAGAGGATTTTTCTATCCTTCACCATTGAAGTAATTTGGTGGATTTGTTATTAACCAAGAAAAAAAACCAACGGGGATAGAATATCTTGCTAACTCAAGCTACCTCAGGGTTACACAGAGCCTGCTGTATTATGCAGTTGTTCCTTTGCATATTTCATTGGCTCTGGGGAAATATTAAAATTTGTAATTTCCATATTGCCAGATTATCGTACACTCTCCGGTGATTGTTCTCTCTATTTTTTATAATCTGTCAATTTTCACACTATTTAAAAAGACAATTTGACTGCCTTAATGCCAGAAAAATCTCACAGGGTATTTTCTTTCTTTTTCTTTCCTCAGCATAGCAAAGGCTATTTTTAGGACTAGAAACCTTTCATTACCATTCATTGAGTACCTTGCCTTGCCATTGCAGATAAACACTGAGCTTAACAGTTTTTAGTCCTGAAAAAAAAATAAATAAAATTTTGAATCTGCTTCCAGGAAGTTTTTGGTAAATATCATGTCACTGTGGAGTGCCACATTAATAGAGAGTGTGAAATACAAGTGTGAAGTCTACGATATATCTATACCCTGTGCTTTGATATGTCATAATATTTAGTTATCCACAGCTAAGGAACTCACAAGATTCTTGAAGTGCAGTAAGCAACACTTTGCACATTTTACAGACAAGGAGATGGAAAAAATACGTGAAATGGATGCGGTGGCTGGCAGGAGGTGAGGCAGCTCCTCAAGTGCAGCTCCTGGTACTGATTTGCCATCTTCCTGTGCCATGAGCATTCCAGTGCCTCCAGATTTGACTAAAATAATACTGAAATAACAAGGCTGGGTGAGGCTTCATGAGATGCAAAGCTTGTCAACAGAGAGACACATGGGAAGGCTTTCTCACAATAATTAACGGTGGGAATTAAAAGTGGATTTTTCGGTTCCTTTTTTGAGCCTCAGTGTCAATACTTGCTCCAGATGAATTGCCCTGAAGTTTATTTGCACAAGAACCTGATGTTGGGAGGCAGAACAGCAGAAATGAGGGTCCTGAAGACCTCTTTTGGTAGGTTCTGTCCCACCCCTGGAAGTGTTCAAGGCCATGTTGGGCTTGGAGCAGCCTGGGATAGTGGAAGGTTGTCCATGGCAGGGGCTGGAACAAGGGCATCTTTAAGGTCCTTTCCAACCCAAACCATCCTGTGATTCTGTGAAAATAATAGCAAAATATTCACCACCTTGTGGAAGAAATTAAACTCTTCCCAGTGATGTGCCCCTCTGGCATGGCTGAAAACACACAGCAGGGTCAGAAACTCTGAGCATCCTTCTGAATAAAGCTCAGTGGAAAACTCACCCTGTTCCTCCTATAGAGGAAAAGAGTTGTAGACCCAGAGGAAAATACCCAAGCTCTTTTAAGGTTACATTGGTTCCTAATGGAAACTTTGCAGAAGCAGGAGGCAGCAATTAAAAATTAACAGCGATTAACAACTATTCCTTCTGCTTGCTTCCTGCTGGAAAAGGGAGACAATTAAAGTCTCTTATGCTGTCCTCGCTCTTGTCCCTCTCTACTTCGGGAATTGCATTATCAGAGAATCATTTTATTTAGCAAAGTACCTGTTTTGGTTTGTGGTAAAGAGTTGCTCCCTCAGGGCCAGTTTTCTAGAAGAGCCTGAAGAGGTAGCTGAGTACTCCTGTTTCAAGTTTTTGGGAGGGGAAGAGGGAAATGTCATTTAAAAATCGTAAAGATTATTTTCTAATGGAGCAAAAGTGTAGTGAGCCAAGTTTTCATCTAAGTGAAAAGTGTGGATAACTGGGCCATGTGAGACACAATTCTCCTGTTCTGCCTGCGGTGTGAAGAAGTGTCTGCCCTTGTCCTCAGGACTGTGGCAACTCCTGAACCCAATTCCAGCGTAAATCCGTGTGCAAATGAAAAAGATGATGCTTTCCTCCTTTCCCTCCCAAGGTGAATTTCTCAACTGCCAAAATATTGATGTGAGTGTGAGGAAGAAAGGAGGAGGGACACAGGGAGGGGACGGGACCTCTCAGTGAAGCAGGAATCGCTCACACTAAGGCCACAGAGCAACCTTGGCTTGTGGGTTAAGTACATTGAATTCCTCCATGGTTACTTCGGGCCACAAACCTATATTTAGGCAGTCATGAAAAGCAGACAAAGCACAAAAGTCCATCCTAACTCTTTTTCCTCCTGTAACTTCTTCACACCTCTCTGCTCAGAAAGCACCAACGTGTTTCCATGCAGGACAGGCTGACTGAGGAAGAGATACTGTGGAATAATCCTGCGTGACTCACTAATACTGATCTGTAATTAATCATTTAGAAACAGGCCGTTAATACTCCAAAGACTGTAATTTATACAACTTCTGTCAGCTTTGTTATCCAGATCAGAAGATAAAAGATAGGGGTTGCAAGGATCTGAGGAGGAAGCAGCCCACAAATCTTCTCTGCAAGTTCAGCAGTGAGAAAAGCAGCATTAAACTGCTCATCCATCTCTGAGGAGCTGCCTGGACCAGGGTGGTTATTGCCCCACGGATCCCTTCAGAGACAGAGACAACAAAGGGAGTGCGGATCTTGGTTTTCCCAGAAAGGATAATGGAAGTCTCCATGTCTGGAAGCATTTCAGTGCCTGTGACTGCAGCTGGTACAGCGGGGGGAGCTGCACAAGCAGAAATCCAGGTGGGACATGAATGAGGGGACTCAACACAGGTGTTTACCACTGCCTGAGAGACCCTAAAATGCCCCTTCTGCTGGTGCTCCACGAGGGTGTGACTTTTCCTTGGCTTTGCCATCCCATTCACGTCTTGGGTGACCTGGGGCGATGACAAGCTCCAGTCTTGGCTGGAGTCAGGTGAGAAACTCTCCGCCCAGGCACCTGAAAATGAAATAACACTTGTACTATTGCAGTCCTGCTCTGCATTAGTGCCTGCCACCATCAGCCCCCAGGTGTCCTGATCAGCCCAAGCACCTGAAAATGAAATAACACTTGTACTATTGCAGTCCTGCTCTGCATTAGTGCCTGCCACCATCAGCCCCCAGGTGTCCTGATCAGCCCAGCCTTCCCTGTTCCCAGCCCGTGTAAGGCAAACCTGATCTGACTCCTCTCTGGAGTCAGAAGGAATGAAATTTCTCCAGAAAATGCACAATGTTGGATCCTCAAACCCTTCTCCATCAGCCAGGCTTGCCTGCTCTTTTCTGCTCCCAGCCACATCTTGAATCCAGGGCGGTCATAGGATCACAGGATCACAGAATCACAGAAGGGACCTTAAAGATTGTCCTGTTCCAAGCCCTGTCATGGTTACAACCTCTTCTGCAGGTGTCGTCACTTAGTGAAATATCTAAAAGAGGCACTACTGAGCTGCAGGCTGAGATGTGCACTCGCTAAGCTAAGATTTCCATCGGTGTTTAGTCTGCATGGTAAGATGATGTCTGGGAAATGTCCTATGGCCATTTCTTTCCAGCTTTGTAGTTTCTGAAATATCACCAATTTTTATCATTATTCCAAAATTCCCTTTCTTTACACATCTAAAAATTACCCAAATATCCACTCGGTTATCTGAACAAAACCTGTCCTCACATGCCTGTCAATAATACTAATAAGAAAAAAATCAGCAAATGCTTTTTTTCCTCATGTCTCTAATGCTCTATCAGTAAAAAATTAAAGATAGATTTGTCTGAAACAAGTTATAACTTAGAACGTCTTTTCCTATTCCACATGAAGGGACTCATCTTCAAAGCAATCTGCACAAATCCCATTAACAGCAATAACAGAATTTGTGCAAGTAACTCCCCAAACACCACTTTGAACATTAAGCCCTTTACTTAATTCAATATCAGATAAAAAACCACAATCTAAGGCAATGCAAAGACTTGATATTCTAGTTTGTGTTTCACAATGGACTGGAGACTCTCACACACAGCCACACACACAGGCACATTGATGCCACAGCTTAACAACTTTAAAATGAAACAGAAAAGCTGCTTCTTATTAAAGGAATAAATTGGGAGAAAAAAAAGTAAAGAAAAAGGCCCCCAGAATTAACCTCATATAACAACTCCATTCCGAGAAGAGAAATAAGAGAGAGAACCTTTTTTGAGACCTGTGGACACAATCTCATCCTCATCATCTCATTTTCAACAAATATTTGGGCCTGGCCTGGACTATTTCTACCCTGCCCTCCTATACACACAGACAAAGTATACTCCTATAAAAACTCAGATTTCACCCAGAAATGCTATGACTGAGGTACCTCCCAACCACCCTCTTAGGGACACTGTGTTCTCAAGCACCTGAAGGAGAGGGACATTTATATATTGACTTTTTAAGTGTCTTAGGGACTCTGGATCAGGGAGCATGAAGAAACAGATTCCAAATTTTTCACTGCCACGCTGTGTCATGTGCAGGATCATCCTGGTCTGCCTCAGTGGTTCATGTCATAAGAGAGGACAGCAGGACTTTCCCATTTAAAAAGGGTGCATGATTTTATTCCAAGTTCTTGGTTGAAGATATTCTCATTAATATATTTATTATTTGTAACAATAAGTTAAAAAGAAGATCAAGCTCCAAGGCACCAGCAGCTGGAGATGTTGGACAAGCACAGAACAAAATTATGTTTTTTCCTAAACAAGATGATACTTCAGGGCTTTAATCCAGGCTAATGTAGGTCTTTGAAGGCAGAGAAATCCTCAGATGGTGTCCAGATACCCAGATCTTCTCTCCTTTTGTGCTTGTCTCTATTGTCTTCATGGCAGAGCACAAAAACAAGGTGTCCAAGCCTGGCACTCAGGAGCAGGGCACGGAGAGCTTGTGGCTGGGGACCTGCTGGGCTCAATCCCTCCTCGGCCAGGGCAGGTCCTGCTGTGGAGGCACTGAAGCAGAAAACTGCACTGATTAAAAAAAAAAGCAATTAAGGTCAATCATACATCCAGGAGCTCAGCAGAACTTGTTTTCCTGCGCAAACTCAAGGTTGAAGATTCCTATTTGGGATGTTCAAGGTTCTTCCAACTACGAACAACAGTGAATTTCAGAGGAATGTTTGTATTTTGATGTGGTGGATCTCCCCCAGCGCACTCTTCCCTAGAGACAAGTGTGATCTCACCCTAAACCAGTGGGAACACAGTCCCTGATTCCTGCGAGGTCCCCAGGGCACAGTGACAAGTTCATGGAAGTGATAATAACATTTTCTTCCCCTGAACAGGTCCTTGCCTTTTGCCAGGTGTCATCACAGGAGGCCTGGGCAGGGAACATCGCCCAAGTGCCTCTCCTTCCTTCCTTCCTTCCTTCCTTCCTTCCTTCCTTCCTTCCTTCCTTCCTTCCTTCCTTCCTTCCTTCCTTCCTTCCTTCCTTCCTTCCTTCCTTCCTTCCTTCCTTCCTTCCTTCCTTCCTTCCTTCCTTCCTTCCTTCCTTCCTTCCTTCCTTCCTTCCTTCCTTCCTTCCTTCCTTCCTTCCTTCCTTCCTTCCTTCCTCCCTCCCTCCCTCCCTCCCTCCCTCCCTCCCTCCCTCCCTCCCTCCCTCTCCTTCCTTCCTCCCTCCCTTCCCTTCCCTTCCCTTCCCTTCCCTTCCCTTCCCTTCCCTTCCCTTCCCTTCCCTTCCCTTCCCTTCCCTTCCCTTCCCTTCCCTTCCCTTCCCTTCCCTTCCCTTCCCTTCCCTTCCCTTCCCTTCCCTTCCCTTCCCTTCCCTTCCCTTCCCCTGCTGTCAGCTCCGCCATGAGCTCTGCCTCCCCACCTCAGGATGGAAATGATAACCACAGTTGCTTCCTTGAAATCTAATCCATCTTAACCATGAATTTTCTGCTTTTACTTTTATTAATTCCTACATTAATCACCAGTCAGTCTGAGCTTTTCAAAATTCAGATGACCATTCCATAGCAACATCAGCTCCGTGGCTCTGCCTGGGAATATTATGCTTCATCATCCGAATGCCATCACTTTTTTTTTTTTTAACATGCTGTGGAAGTGCTGGGGAAAGGCTTGTTGCTGGAGGTCTTATTTTGACACCCATCTGAAGGTCAGGTTAAACAAATGCCAAATAGGAATAGGATTTGTCTAATTGGTCCTGCCATGCAGGGGGGAAACAGTCAACCTGACACCTCAAGGTGTCCTGCAGCACTATTTTTTCTCTGGTTTTAAGATTTTATGACTTATTAGAGAAGACAGCATAATTACAACTTCAGCTGAGATGTAGTTATAAAATCAACTTACAGTAATTGAGTACAGACACTACAGCAAGAGGTGTATCAGTCTTAAGTAAATATTGTAGCAGTAGAGGGACTTGGAGAATCATTAAATTTCACAGAAAGGCATGAATCTTGAAATTAAAAAAGCAATAAAACTGCTATCAACAGCAGCAGTAACAGCAACAACATGGTTATTAAAAACAATAATTATTTTCCTTGAAAGTCTGTCTAGAAACCTTGCGAATGAAATATAACTACCTGCCTGTTTTGTTAATTCTGTATGCAGGAAAGAAATGGTGTTTCCTCAGAGACCTGAAAATATAACTTTCGTTTTGTAGGAGTTTTTTTATGGGATGGTTGACTACATGTTGGTGTTCAGACTTCCACTTACGAGTGCTTGATTGTGTCAACAAATCAGATCAAGGATCTAGAAGTCTTCCACAAATTAATTGCACATGAAAAACACCAAAAATGGAGGTGTTTTCAAAATCCTGGCCTGTGGTATCAGAAGCAAGACTGCCTGGTAAGTATTTTTTTCCCTCAGGAAATGATATATGGCAACCACATTTCATGTGTTGGTCATTAATTTCAAGGAACTCCATTGGAACACTTTGCCAGCACTTGACTAAAATCACTTCACATTACATTCTCCGAAAGTTAGCTTTTTGCAGAGCTTTGAGCATGTCTTGCCTGTGCTGGGGCAGAAATTTAAAAACCAGTGTCTGACCTTTGCATTACTTTTAAATGACTATATAATAAGCTACATGGATTTATTCTCACCTCTGGATTCTGAAGAATATCATAAACCATTCAAGCTTTTGCTCTTTTAGTTTTATGCCGCCATCAGATTCACCTCAGGATTATTTCCCTTGATAAATCCTTTTCATTCTCTACTTCACCTTTCAGGGAGCTCTTCTGTGCTCCAGCAGGTGATTTGTCAACACTCATCACTACCCACTGGTCTGATGATTTATTCTCAAGGCTGTCTGGACAGGTCCCTCCCAAAGCCTGGGCTTTAGCATAGTGTCATAATGAATAAAACCAGAGGATTAGCATCCTAAGACTTTGTTGGCACTGTAAAATAACAGTATTTTCAGTGGCTTGATCCTTTTTTAAGTCACCCTAAGCCCACTTGCTTGTCCATGGTTGTGGTTTTGCCTGAAATCAGAGAAACAGTGGAACACAGAGGGAGAAATTTTGTCTCTCCCCTTTTGCTGCATCCACGAGATGCCCGAATGGGACTGATGGAGCAGAAACAAAACAAAACAAGGGTGACCCAAGCTCCTGTTAGCCAATTCTGTGGGCTCTGCGCTCACTTGTCCCCACTGGATGCAGTTCTGCTGTCAATGTGCACCACCTCCCATTCACCGTGGCAAAGGGGATGGGCGATGAGATGGCCAATGCTTGGTAGCCAAGATAACCCAACAGAGACCTTCACAGCAGGATTCAGGATGCCATCTAAAAGTCTGGAAGGTGGCAGGACTTGCAAAGCTGGAATTGAAGCTAAACACAGAGCAGAGAACTCTCTGTAACTGCAGAGAGAACATCACACGAAACACGTAACACACACAAGGTTTTGTCTGGAGCCCCTCTGGCATCCACAAACAGCTTTTTCCCCACTGCAGGATGGCATCCCCCATCTTCAATGGCTGCTGTGCACCTGGGGAAGTTTTATTTTCTGTCTCCCTACTCCATGTGCTGTGGCCCTGCCGTAGTTCTTGTCACCATCAGCTCCTCTGTCACTACACCCCCCTTTGCCTGTCGCTCACTGAATTATTTTCATTCCTGCCTTTCACCCTGCTCCCATCACTTTCCTAAAAGGTCCTTGGATGCACATAAACCTGGCTGAGCCAGGGAGGCTGTGTTCTACCTCGAACTTTGGGGCTCAAA
The DNA here is from genome assembly GCA_036785705.1 of Acanthornis magna. Taxonomy (NCBI): domain Eukaryota; kingdom Metazoa; phylum Chordata; class Aves; order Passeriformes; family Acanthizidae; genus Acanthornis; species Acanthornis magna. The sequence goes on from JAWUZG010000001.1 coordinate 1,192,709, forward strand.
TGAAGGCAAAACTGATCCAGGCAACTCAAGACACACAGATACATCGAAACACAGCCCTGTCAAACAAAAAAAAAAAAACACCAACCCTGGAGAGATGTGTGACTTATTGTTACTTTATTAACAACGTGGCTTACAACTGTTTCAAGTAAAAAGGGGATTTATTTCGTTCTGAATAAAAATTAAAATATAACTCTGAATATAGATTTTCACTTATTTACATGAAAACATATATACAGAATAGAATCTTACAGCAAACTGACAACATGCCCTTCGCCCTGGGAACTTTAAAAAGTAAAAACACCAGCATCGATTGATTTATATGTATATATATATACACATACATATACACACACATATATACATACATGTATATATACATACGTACCTAACTGCAACACACCAAAGGGATTATGTACACAAAATTCGAGTCAAAACCTTCAGTACAAACTGGAATGCAAAACAATTCAAAGGTTTCCAACGTGCACCGCCACGCATGGAGCAGAACTGCTGGTTGTGGAGCCAATTTCTGCTGTTCCACGAGAGACAGGAGGATTTAAGTGCTTGCCTTGTCCTACACAAGGCACAAGAAAAGATTCAGCTCCCCTCAAAGGCTGCATTTGGGACTTTCACCTCTCTCTGACCACATGCAACATCCCTGCCTGTGCATGTGACAGTGCCATGGTCACTCCCCAGGTAAGTTTTTTCCAGCAAGCAGGTCCCTGAAAGTGAAGGCTGCTGGAATAACTGATGTGTTGGCACGTCCCGGTCAGGTTTGGCAGAAGAGGGACTGGAAAATGGCATTCATACATTTACAATGTATAAATTACAGGTATTTGTATGTCCATGATCTCCAGTGAGGCTGGAGCGACAAGGAGCAGGTGGGGTGCCCTGGGAATGAGAATTTTCATCCTGTCACATCATAACACAGAGCACAGCAGAGTATTTTGTAGACCCACAGCCTGAACTCAGGGCAATGTCTCCTCTTCCTGTGCGAGAGAGCTCAAGTTTTAGCCTGATGTTTCCTATGGAGGTCTGGAAAGTGCAAGAGAAGAGTCTTCAGCCCCCAAACCCCAGAACATACACAGGAGTTGGGTACAAGGAAGAAAGACTGATTTTCCCTACAATCCAGCCAAGGAGCCTAGAGACATCTGAGCCAGATTTCTGTCTCTCCACTGGGAAAACAAAATTAGAACCTTTCAGCATTGTAGCTCTGAGTCTATTGCCAGCTTCTCTCCTTCCTCTCACCTGGCCCCTGCTGGGACTCAAACCATCTTTGCTGTGAAAAAGAAAAGCTTTCAGGAATGATGCTCACAGACCCCAGCTGTGCTTCTGCTGCGAGAGGTCTCTCTCCAAAAAGACACCTCCATCCCAGAACTGCAGCCTCTCTCCTTCCTGAAGCCCTCTCTCCCCTCTCCCACATCCTTGGCAGTCATCAAGGCTTACCTTTTTTTCACTGCAAGAATTAACAGAATTAACAAGAATTAACAACAGACTGAAAAACAGGAAGGCCACAAGTATTCAAAACTATGAGCCAGGTTTGTGCAGTTCACGTGTCTTCTGTGAGAGAATTCCTGCACGTGGCACCAAACCCCTGCAAAAGCACTCTCCTTCTGCAGGACAGCTGACATTTAAAGCACTGCTGGGCTATAAAATTCTAATCTTTGATGACTGGTTCATATTCTATATGCAGCCATTAACACCATTTACACGTCTTGCTGGAGTATTGTACCAAAGAAAAAATGAGACTATTAAAATGAGACTTCTGCTCCTTATTGGGAGCTCATGAGCACCTAAGGACACAAACCCTCTCTTGTGAAGTCTGGCAGACTGCAGCTGCATTTCTGCCTGCTAGGAGAAGGAGGCTTTTAAATTTTCTGTTAATTAAATGCAGACTTTTCGACTTCTAAGTAAAGGAAATTGGTGAAGACTTGGTCCCACAGCCCACACATCTGTGAGGGCCCTAACTCTAACCTCAGCTATTTCTGGATCAAATCCTGAGTAACAGATTCCTTTAGTTCTGGGCCACCTGATGTGATGAAGAATATTACTGAGGGGGAAATATACATGCACCCACATTTTGAAAGAGTTTTTACATAAATATACTGTATAAAACATCTCCAAAACTCACACGACTGTGGGTGAAGCAGCATTTGTTGACTGCATCCAAGTTAAAAAGTGTACAGTCACCAGCAAAAACCTAAATCCTAACGCTCAAGATGTTGCAGATTACAGAAAATATTTCCCGGAGTAAGGAATCAGCTCTGTAATCCCAGGCAATGGAAAAGAAAGCGTGACGTATCTTAGCACCAGAATGGAGGCCTTGAGACTGCATTTATCCACGTGTAAAAAAGCTGGTTTTAATGGTGCTCAGTTGCAGCACGTTCTTCTCTTTTGGCACTTGAATTTGGAAACGAGAGGAACGCTCTGAGTTCATAGTTTTCCAGATGCACTGCACCGGGAAAGCAAAAAGTATTTGAAGTGCCCTGATTGTGCGGAGCTTCTGAACACTGAGATGGCACAGCAGCTCTGCCAAATTCCATTTTGTGCCCTGCAGAGACCAAGGCAGGCTTTAAGGTGACTGAATGTTGATTATGGCAGCCCAGCACTGCCTGGTTTGCCTCCAAAGGGCTGAGATGGGGACACCACACAGCTGGGGACAGCCAAAGGCTGAAGGCTAAAGCCAAGGAATGGTGACTTTCCGGTTTAAGGCAAATTAGCTGTTTGCCCAGAGTAAAATAAAGGAGTTTAGGTGTCCCACTGAGAAATTCGTACATCCCAGCAGGCCTCCAAAAACCTCTGGCAGTGTGGGTCAGGCCATCTCAGCTAGGACATGCACCTAAGGACAGCGTGTGCTCAGATTTTGGTGTTTCCTGAGGGCACACAGCATTTTTCAGTTTCTGCACCCTGCACGACCGAATTATCAAGGCTTATGGAATATGGCTAACATAAAAGAGCAGGGGACCCTGAAATCCTTCTCAGAGCTGAGAGGGCTTCGTGCATCTGAGAGGTAGGAAAAGCCAGGGTTTGGTCATCCTGGCACCGAGTTAAAAATCCAGAGTGCGGATGGGAGCTGTGTTTGTGAGCTGAAAAAGGAAAAAAAGCCCTGAAACCAAAGATGACTTTTCTCAAAGAGCATCCATGAGGGCAGGAGGAAGGCAGGACAGCCAGCCAGGGAATCATGGACATTCCCTAAGTTAACGACTGAATGCAATTTCAGAGATGGGTGCTTTGGGAAGTGGGAATTGGCTGATTCTGCCAAGGTCAGGGCTAGGAAGGGAGCAGGGACCTGCCCATGGCTCTGCTCAGCCTGAGGGCACAAGCACCAAAGCAGCCAGTGCAGACAAAGATGGGCAGGCACCACACGCTCTTCAACCCTGTTTTTGTTCCAAAGTTGCCCATCTTTAGTCCTATGCCTGAAGAAAGTCCAGTAACACCTGCACAGCCTTCCTGTGGGAGCAAAGTGGTGTCAGCGTGCTGCAGTTCAGCATCCAAGAGCCCAAAACAACAGCAGGGCTGCTCCCAATGGCCTCAGATAATCATGAGTTCAGCACTTCACAGCAGTGGCTTTTTGCAGCTGATAACACACGAACTTCAGGCCCCAGTGCCAAATTCAGAACAGGGAAGGGAGAAGGTGTGGCTTCGCCACTGTCACTAGTGTACCTGGGAAGCTGCAGCAGCTCTGAATTTACCTTCAAATAAAAAAAAAAAAAACCCAAACTTACGGTGGTTTATACTTCTACACCGCAAAGTAAAGTGGTATTTTACTCAAGCAAGATTGGATTTCCATCACCCCTTTGAAGGACATTACTCCAAAGCTTTACTGATGTTCAAGGATTGAAATGAAGTCCAGACAAGAGTAATTAGTTCCTTCTGATCTCTGCTCAATCTGAGCATATTGTCCAGTTAAACGCCACACCACTCCTTCTCCACTTGCGTAAGAAATGGCCCAAGAAGTTCAGCTCCAGCTTTTTTTGGAAAGCAATAAATGCAACAGACAACAGTACCCCAATCCTGTAACTCTTCCCAACCTGCAGACTAAAGAGAAACAGTAAAGCATTTACCATTCAAAGTAATTTCAGCATAAAGATTTCAGGTTATCAACTTCTCTGAGAGGACAGAGAGTGATAAATGAGGCAACACTGAAGAACAATAAAGTGAAAGACAAATGGTGGGGAGAGAGAAACCTGTGGAAATAAAAGAGCCAGCGCGAGATACAATTAAAACTCTTTCTTTCATTGTTTAATAGTTTGAGTTTTAAATATGATTTAACTTCCCTGAACAATCAGTAAAGATTCTCAATGCTTCACCCATTCCCTGCTTGGCCAGCACCAGAACTGGTTGCTCTCAGAGTCTGTGTGTGTCTGCTCTCCGATCGTGCCTCCACGAAGAATTAGCTGCCATAGGAATATCTTCAGTCACAAGGCTGATGGAGACAAAAAATGACATTTTTGCAGTGTGTCCCAGAAGGCATTAAATGTCTCTGACAAATCCCAAAGGCCAGAAACTCCAAGAACATCAGAGCAGCAAAAGAAGCTGGATATGGCAAGTAAAGGATCGGTGCCGGATGCTGTTTAGCAAACAGCCTTTCTGCTTCCCTTGCTTGGGATGTCCTCATGCACCAGGTCTGACAGAATCCTCCCAGGAGCTGTCTCCTGCTGACAGCTGCAGCACCAGGACTGGGCTGAAGCGAGGAGGAGCTGGGAGCAGCAGCCTCCCTGATTTTCTCAGCTGTACTCTCACTTTGCTGGGCGCAATCCTTCTGCCTTCAAAGGTGAAACAAGGAGCGACACTTTCAGGGGACCCTGAGAGGGATCCGAATTAGTTATCAAACCAGTTGCACTGACACATTTCACTGCTCCTGACAGTAGGAAATCCAGTCTAAAACTCAGTTTTTTAACGTCTGCCCCACTACAGAACCGTGCTCCTGGATTTCTGAAGAACAAAACCCCACCATTTGAGGCAGAGGCAACGAAAACTCCCTTGAACTGATTAGAACTTGAACAAGATCTTCAGTACAAAGCAACAGCTGAGAACAGATCCAGTCCTGCTCATCTCCCACGTAAGGAAATTTCTGATGAAGTCTCAGGATCTGGCCCAGCCTGCAGCAGTTGCACCCATCCCAATCCCCAGCGGCAAATCAGGAAACTCGCTGAAAGACAAGCCGGGAATTCCCAAGCGATGCATGGCAGAGTCAAGGCTTCTTGCCTAACATTCTCTCGGCAAGATTTGCATGCCGTCCAGAGTATTTATTTCTGAAGGTTCCCCCTCTTCTCCAAAGAATTTAAGGAGGAAGCTGCTGAAGGAGAGTGCAGCAGCGGCAGCCTGGTGTTGGTCAGCAGGCTCTCCTGAGCACAGTGGTCAGCAGGATTCCCTGACCCCAGTGTGCTGCCACCACAGGGGCTCTAAGTCAGCTCTTTAAAGTGACTTGGATTTAAGAGCATGGGCTTGACCATGAAAACTTCGATATTCCTGTACGAGAACAGAGCGTTGTACAGATCCCATCGCAGAGATATTGAGCTTATTGTGCAGAGCCAGCGCGGCTCAGGATGTGCTGCTGCCCTCCAGGTCTTGTGTCACCCGACAGTTCACTGCAACTTTTTCTGGTACCACAGAGACCATGGGTTGAGTCCCCTTTGATAATTCACTCAGGAATAAACAGTGTATGCCTGGTGTAACGCTTTTTCCTTTTGTAAAGCCAGAGAGGTGGGAGAGAGAGGAAAAAAAAGAAAGCCCATCGATCACCAAGATCAAATTTGTAGTAAACCTAGGTAATGTTACAAATGAGCACTTACATTTCAATATGAAAGAAGAGTGTCAGAGTTGTCTAAAATAAATGTTCATGACCATAAATTGTCCTAGACAAACCATCGCCGTCTGGAAACGTCTGACCCTTCTCCTTGGGAATGTGTCTGCCATTGGTAGGTTTGGTTTGGTGACAAACCACCTGAACCATGCAGGCCTTGGACCACTGGGCAATGGCTTGGAGAGGCTCACGAGGAGAGATGCCAGCAGTCCTTCCATGTGCTTTACAAGTACAGAAAAATCAGTTCCATTTGTTGCTAGTTTTCTTTTGCGCTCGTTTTTCTTCCCCCCTACGGATAAATTCCCAGTGTTTCCAATTCCACTTGTTCTCGGAAAAGAAAAAGGAAAGAAAACCCCTTGAACAAGTTGAAAAGTTAAAAAAGGCAGGGAACAAGGAGGAGGACAGGAAGGAACGTGGAGAAGTGCAGTCAGTTGGCGTATTGTGCATAGAAAGCAACTTTTACTCGCTCGATCTGGTGGCACAGTTTGATGGCTGGACCCAGCTTCAGCTCCATGCACTCCTGCACCGTGGGCAGTGTCAGCAACAGGAGGGCTTGGCCATCGATGTCCTGGGGAAAGAAACACAGGCAAGATGCATTTGTTTGTGGAATCTGGAGGGCAGAATGCATAAGCAAGTCTGGAGGACTAAGAAGGGAAGTTTGCCCGAAAAATTAAGTTCTTTTGTCCTCTGCTTTTTTCTCCCACTTTGACACTGCCCATCTCCTTTCCCTGAGATACAACATCTTTTTTTCAGAAGCTGTCTAATGTCTCTTCACAGGTTCTCACCTTAACCCCCAGTTTGGGAAAAGACTCCCAGCTGCTGAAACGAGAGATCACTTACAGAAACTCTGCAGAGTCCACAGAGATCTGACCAGTCCCATTTCATGCCTGAGGAACTGAAACAAGGGGGAGGCTCCAGAGATGACAGGAGACAGAGGGAGCTGAATGGAAAAACTGATGCTGGTCCCACTGCCAAGCCAGACCCTTTCCCCACGATTTGCCCAGCAAATTTGTCTGCCTTGCCCCTGCCCCCAGGTCCACACAGGACCTGCCTTGTTCCACTGCTCAATGACCAAGACAGAGGGGCCAGGACCACCCAGAGCCCTCGCAATCTCTAATGTCCCAGAATCCCAGAATAGTGCAGGCTGGAAAGGACCTCTGGAGGTCATGTCTTTCCCTCAGGCATAACTATGCACCAAACTCCATGAACCAGCACCCCAGATGAGCAATTTTATTGGGGCCTTCTGTTGGCTTTATGATCCTCTTCTTAATAAAGACCTCAAGTCCTCTTTACTCTTTAAAGGACTGAGAAGATGATCAGGCTACAAAACTGCTTTTTACCCCTTAGGGAGGATCAGAGTCTGTGCACAGCAACTCACAGCCAACACAAACTCCCCAGGACAGCCCTGATTAGGCAGCATTGAACACAAGGAGGATTTAGACACTTGAAGTGCTCCTTTGATCAGGACTGCTCATGGCTCCCCTGAAGGTGGATGGCACAGCCCATTGCACCACAACGCCACAAGGAAAAGCTCCATTCATCTGTGTTTGATTCAAATCCCTAAAAAACTCTCTGGCAAAGGAGAGACAGGGTTGGTTTCTGAGCCCTGGCGCTGTTCCAGGCTGGCTAACGAACGGCTGGAGCTCACTGTGACACAGCAACTGCAGCATCCTGCTCTGGAGAGCTCCACCGGCTCCAGACTCACCCTCCACCTCCTCCCCACGGCAGCAGCTGCAGTTATCCGTGGTGAAGAACCAGAGACAGCCAGCTGGCCACACCACTGACTAATTAACCACACTTGCTTCTTCCTAACGATGGCTCAGCAGTGCTGCCCTTTGCCCTCAGCAGTGCTGCTACTCATTAGCCAAGGAATGGCTCTTTCCATATAAATTTTACACGCTCACACTGGCTTGAGATGGAGAACATTGGCTCCTGCAAACCTGTTTGCTTAAAGGGGAGATGATTGGCATCTCCTAAATTTAGGTCATCCCAAGGGCGTGACGGGCAGATCTTCAGAGGAATGTAGTGAAGAATTAGGTGTCTACACACTCGAGGCATCTAGGTGTTAATGGTAAAATTCAGGCAGCCAGTTTTGGCTTCAAGCAGCATTTTTCTGCTTCCCAGGTCAGTATTTTAGAACAGGATAGAAGCCATGTGGCCAGAAGAAAGCCTGGTATGTACCAGGTAACCATTCTCTGTTTTTCCTACCTATGGAACATCAGTACGGCACCATGGACCTTGGCATGAGAGGACTAAACCTTCTGCTTTCCACAAAGGTTTTTCACAAGGCTATGGAGTTTACAGTCTCTCTGAGGATCTGGTAAGTCTCTAACTCAAGTTTCTAAGGGTTTTCATGCCTTGCCAAAATTTGTACTACAATTTGGCTGACAGGATCTAAATTCTGGTCATGATCACTTTACCAAAACCCCAGGCCCAGACATCAACACGGGATGTGCTGTTATATGAACAGGCACCACAGACACAAAGGGACAAGTGACAAAAGACTCCTACCTGCTCCTGAAATATTTTGGCAAGGGGTGCACAGTCGGTGAGTTTAATAAACCTCACGACATCAGTCACAGTCCACTCCAGCGGGTTACTGTCCAGGACGAGCTTCTCTTCCTCTTCTTGCTTAATTTCCTACAAAGAAAAAAAAAAATAATAAAAGAAGAAAAGCTTTCATAAAGCAAACTACCTTGTGTGGAGAGCCAGAGCAGGTTCAGATGAGGAAGATTTGGCACTGAAGGTTAATTCAGGAGGAATATTGCTACGAAATGGGGACACACTCACTTCCTTGCCCTGCGTGCCCTTCTCAGCCTCGCTGCAGGAGTGGGGCTGGGGTCTGCGGCTGCGCCGGGCTCTCTCGGTGGGAGGAGGCCTGTCCAGCTCGGCGCTGCTCCGCAGGGTGACCGCTCGCCGCGGCCGGGCGGAGGGCACCTCGGCCGAGGACGTGTCCGTCTGGTCATCGCGCAGCTCCGAGCTCGTTTCCTCGCTGCCCGTCTCATCCTCCAGCGCGTCCGGCTCATCGTCCTCGCTCTCCTGCAAACAGCAGCCAGGAGATGGACACGGCAACAAATCCAAAGGCACGGGGTCAAACTGCATTCCCACGGCCATTTTTTTTTTTTTTATTTATTTAATATTTTTTTTAACATTTATTTTAACCGAATTACCTCGTTTTCATTACACCGCTAAGTGAATTAGCCCCCGGTTTAGGTTTGTTACAAAACGTAGAAGGAAAAAAAAAAGTATGTGGTGGAAAATCCTTTTTCTCCTCCTAACTAAAGGTCAACAGCAATAAGTCATATGGCATGAAATGTTCCTCTCTTGGGCTGGTATCTCAAAACCTGCGCCACTGCAGATGTGCGAGGAGAAACGGAAAATACTAAGTAAAATGAAATTCAGTTTGATTGAGAAGAAATAAAATAAAAAGAGGCTTGACTTTAAACCTTCACATTGCTTCAAATTGTCATGGGTGTTAGCGGTCCTGAAAAAAAGGAAATTTTGGTGCCTTTTGTGATTACCTAGAGCTCAAGACAGCATTCTTTTAGCTGTCATTTCTGCAAACCTCAGGACAGAGGATTTCACCCAGATCTCCCTGCTTTCAGCCCAACACCAAACTGCTGGAGGTGAACCCCAATGTCCATTTAAAGTATGATACTGGATCCTTGTTATTTCTGTCACACAGAGCTTGCAAGCACACACCAACTGATGGAAAATGTGCATTTTGAACTTTATACACACATAAGTTGCCCAAATGGCTCTGACAGCTTAACTCTCATCCAAGTGTGAGCAGGCACTCAAAGCCAGGTCTGGAGTGAAAGAGCAATTTAGACAAAGGTAATTGTACTCGCTGAAAGGTTAAAAAACTTGGCTAATGGTTGATTTAGGCTTAACGTAAGTTTAAGCTCCTTTGAAGCAGCTATAATCTAAGGAAATGAAGCAGAACTTCACCTAAATGAGGACCAAACCATGAAGATGCAGGCAATCAACTGAAAGCTGAATAAAATATCCTACTCTAGTTGAAGTAGAGGGGATTTAAGTAAACCAGTTTTATTTCACGTTGCTGAAAGCAGCAATCACTGGCACTCAGCTGAGGAAGGGAAACCACACATGAACTAAGTTATTGCTACCATGGGAAAAGCCCCAAGAAAACAGCCCACATAGAACTCAAGTCTATTCCAGGTTTAATTTGGACATGAATCTTTACTGAGGCTCAGACCCTGTTGTATCACACAGCAGAGTGGAAATACTAAGCCTTCAAATTCCATTTATTGGGGACACAAACCATTTGTTCGCATGCTATGGCTTGATGTTGTGAGCCAAAAATATTAAGAATAATTAATGAAAAAAATAAAATTCCTTGAAACCTCAATGGCTCATGAGTTATTATTATTTATTACAATACTTGGAGATTTTAGACATGGATCACAGAGCTCCTTCACTCTGCTAAATGCCGTGCAGAGCATCTAACAGGCTCATCTGCCTGCTTCCAAGCAAGAAAAAGAAAACTCGAGATATTAGACAGTATGTCAGCCAGCGAGCATTGTGAAGGTGGGAGCAAAAAATCTGCTTGCTGCCTCTAAAATGGACAAAAATCCCCAAAGCGCACCAATAAAACCAGTCTGAGCTTAGAGAAACAGAGTATCAAGGAAGGATTCAAAACAGAAATGGAAGTGTTCAGGTGTGCTGAAAGACCCGCAAAAGGAAAATGCAGAATGAGGGACCAAAAAAAAAGCACCATGGGGTTTCTGTTGATTTATCCCAATGCGACACAAACCTCTGCAGAGCCTGCAGCATTCGAATCCACAGCTGAAGACCTCCTTTTCTTCTGCACAAAGATGGATTTCCGCCTCTTTCTGCGTCTGGCTGGCTTGACGTGGCCACTTTTCATGTTGTTATTTTCCCCAATCGGTGGCTTAATGATTTTTTTCCTCTTCCCATAATAATAAGCTGGAGAAATGAATCACAATGTCTATTAAAAAACTTTAACCACCAGAAGAAAGGAACCTTGGTTTGCTTATTGCTACAGGTTCAGGGCTGTACTCTAGGTGCAATTTAAACCTTAAAGTACATTGATTTGGAATTAACAATATCCAGCATAAATATAAGATGTCACATTGGATTAGCACAGAGTGCTACAGCTCTTATGTATCCAGATTTATTGATGATGAATGAAAACTTCAGAATTTAACAATATGTGCTTAGGCAAAGCTGAGCTGTGCTTTGGAGGGAGAGAGGCCAACAAGTTCCAGATTTGATCCAATGCAGTTCTGTGTGAGGTAACAGTCTCAGACTTGCTAATGTTTTCAGCAGAGAGGGGAAAGGGCCAGCTAGTCTCAACCATGTACAAAGGAATGGGTTTTTATTACTTTCAACTATTTTGTGGCCCAAGTTGAAATGAAGAATGTGAGAGTCCCCCAACCTTACATAAGATGTTTGTATTAAATTCTTTCTGACACGCTCTGGGGTGAAAGACACTCTGTCCTTGACCAGCAAGGGAATCCCAGGAAAACTGAAGTGGCACTTGGCACCCCTGTCTAAGGTCGTAACTGAAGTGAGCCTTTCAGAAAACAAATGGAGTTTTGAGGGAAAATTCATCCAGCCATGTAAAACCATCAACTCTGAGATGGGACAACCTCAGCTGAAGCTCCCCCAGCTGCACTCCTCCAGCTCTCCATTTGCTCTCAGTGGGAGCCAGGAGTCCAGGTCAGCGGCCAACTTGTACAGAAACCCATCCTCAGTGATCTCAGTATCCCCCTGAGCCCATTCCTCATTCTACTCAGGCACCAAACACAAGAGAATTGCTTTAAATCCATCATACAGCTTTCTGCAACCTTTGTGGAAGAGGGACAGCACTCAATACCACCTTCTTGACCTGTGTAAGAGCCAAAAATACCACCAACATTGACAACAAGAAGTGCTGAACACATGCCTGGCAACAGCCTTCCTGAACAGGCAGAATCATGTTGAAATATTAAACACTGAGTGGAGAGAACCAACGTTCCCAAACCTTCCTGCACCTTAGCCCTGTGGTATTGGCCTGTGCTGGTGTATATTCCAGAAAACTCCTTACTAAGAGGATTCATCTCCCCTAAAGAAGCTGTCTCGGATGCAGCAAGTTTAAATCTCAGCTTCCCACTGCAGGTTCCTTTCATGTGCTCCTTGGGTTTTAGATACTGAGAAAAGTCAAGGCTTCCAAAAAGTAATGGCTTTCAAACAGATGTGTTGGGATGGAGTGAGATGGACAGTTTTATGGTACGGGATTCTAAGGGAACCTGTGGTGGCCTCAGGGTTAAAAAACTGCTCTTAGATGAGATGAACCCTGATCAGGATTAACATATCACACAACTCCTGCTCTTCACCACACCACCTCCCACTTCTCTGCTTCCCAGCCAGCACCGAGAGGGATTTTTCCAATACTCACTGTACTTGGTTTTGGTGTGGATGGAGCAGTTCTCGGGGCAGACTTCAGCCACCAGCACAGGGCTGAAGAGGTTGGGGCAGCACTCGAGCTTGGCACAGACCCTCCTGCAGAAATCTGCCACCTGGTCCGACGTCCGCACGATCTTCACCGTCGCTCTGTACGTCTTCCCTCTGTACCTAGGCAAGAGTACAAGACCCCACATCACCAATCCAGCAAAATCCTGTGGTGCAACAGGCCAGACTCTCCTCTGCCAGGGAGACAGCCTCCCTAAGGACTTTTGGGAGAGTGTCTCCCTTGGGAACGCAGGCGGAATGGGTCTGCTTTTTACAGTGGCTCCATTTCAGGATGGACTCAAGGAAAGGGTGAAATAAATAGGTGTGGACATGATTTGGGAAGGAATCTGTGAACAAACTGGATGTATCTGTAGATATGGCAAGAGATGGAAAAAAATCTCAGCAGGCTTGGTGAGGATACTGCACAGGAGAGCAAGCCTTTATTCTTGAACTGATGCAAAGTTTTTGGGAGAGGGATGTAGTCTCTCTTCATATCCTGACCCATGATCAGATGTTTATACACCTTGCAGACCTTTCTGGCCATCACCCCGTGTTTGGACTGAACTCCACAAGCCCCCAGCACACTTCTGGTTTTCTCCACTGCCATCCTTGCTGCTCCCCTATCCCATTCCAGCCCCCAACAAACCCCAAGACGCACTGTGCCAGCTGTGGCTACCAGGACACACACTCATTGTGAAGAATTATCTGAGTGAAACAACAATCTCTGCCACCCCGGGACCAGATGACTTCACCACTCTGAGACGTGGGCACTACATCACCCAAGGAACTCATCTGGAGTTATTTAACAGGGCTGCAGCAACAGGCCCTAAAAACTGATTCCTGCAGGGAATGCTTGGAGCAGAAACCTGCACTGGAAGGTTTGTCTTAAATTCGCCATGCTACTAAAACATTTATTTTGGTGTTTTATAGGAAGTGTTTCTGAGCGATAAATGGCTGAGAAAGATACAGTTACATCCCCGCTGTACTACATTGTAGATGTGAACCCTGGAAAACCAATTATCCCCGCAATTTATTAAACAGCAGCAGCAAGCTGTTGTAAACAGTGAGATAAGGTTTTTAAAACATCTCTTACGCATCCTGAGGAATGCAACACGAGAGACAACCATGCGAGCGCCCGGTGCTGAGGCATTATAAATGTGCTCAGAGGAGGGAAAAGTTAACGTGCACAAAAGAAAAAGAGGGAACAACAGTGGAAGAGAGATTACTTTGGATGGGAGGCGAGGAAAGACAAAGATACAGTCACCAGGAAAAATGAGACTTAGCCTTTGTCAGTGTATTAAGATCCACAGTTTCCTAGCAGCTGCTGATAGATATGGGAGAGGAAGAGGAGGAGGTGATGAAATAAAGATGTGACCAGAGAGTTTAAACATTCAGACAGCTCTTTCTGAAACAAAGCGGTGTGGGAAAAGGGTTTGAAACTGTGGCACATGAAGTGTTCTAAAGGGAAACCCAAATGAAACCTGGGTCTGAGAACAGCCCAGTCCAACCACCTTCAAGGTGCAAAAGCCTCAATCCAAATGATCACCTCAACATAAAACCTGAATGAGCATTCCTGCAAGGTGCCAGGCTCTGATACCCACTTGGTGCCAAGACAATCCCAGATTCATTCACCTGAATGAACGAATGAATGAATGAATGCATGAATGAATGACTTAATGAGCCGAATTTTCACACACCCTTAAAGATCTGGACAGATGATGTAAAAGAGAAAAGTGCTCCTTTCAGGTACAGAGCACTGTTACGATCCCAGCTCCCCTGGGAAACAGCTGCACAGGCAGTCTGCCTGAGGAGGGCTTTGGCAATACCTAATATCAAAAAGACCAAACTCCACAGGCATTTAAATGCACCTACTTATAAAAGTTTTATATTTCTTTTCAATGTGTTCGAAAAGACTCCTTGCACTTATTACTTCTCCAGGAGCCATTAAGTTTAACGACAGCCTGGATGGTTGGCTCAGTGAGCCTGTGCCAGGCTGAAGGATTTCAATGTGCTGCTTTCACCTGGACCCAAATAACTCTGGTTGGACTAAACCAGCACTTCCAGGCAAGTACCAGCCTCCCCTCAAGGGTCTCCACACTGGGAGAATCATGGCAGACTGAGCACCTGTACCTGCACCTCATGTGCCTACACCTCTTTTTATGCCTGGATGCGTCTGAATTTAACTCACATTTATTTGTCCTTGTTCTGACTTTCACCACTAGGTTGAAAAGACTGCATCTGGTTTTGTTTCCCTGCAAAAGCACTATAATCAAATTGCCTCTTGATCTTCTTTCTTATAAGCTAAGAAAGCTGCCTGATGGGTATTATTCAAGGATGGCTGACTTTTTCTGACTGCGTGCTTCCTATTGTGTTTGGCTGCCCAGGAAGGACCCATTGTACTACAGTGCCTGCTGAAAGGAAGAGATGAAACCAGGAAAATGAACAACTGACTGATTTCATAGTCTGCTTTGAATGCAACACACATTTTAATTAACACAGAGGATGGCAAAATGGAGATCTCCATGACTGCAGCAATCAGTCTCAATAACCCAAGGTGTTAGTGCTGGCCATAGCAATATTTTTTACATCATTTTGGTCTTGGCAGCATCTCTTTCAACTATAAACCAGGTTCTACTAATATTTTCCATATTCCTCACACACTAAAGATTTTTAACACAAGCACCACCAAATGTAATCTGAGCTGTTTCTAGGACAGCCATGTGGAAGGAGCTCCTTTGTCAGAAAACCTTTTCCATTCGCATCTCTCAGAAAGTTACCAACTACTGATGCTCCTATTTATGTTTTTATACCAAGGCTCCTATTTTCCCAACCACCTGTAAGAAGCAAGTATCTGCATGCACAGCATGGCAGCACTGGAGACTTGGAAAATTGCTGTGTCAAGGACAGTATTTGCCGTTTTCTTAGAAATCGCTGTTCTTTAAAAGATTTTTCAGCTAAAACCAAAGGAATCTTTCTTTCCTCTTCCCCCTTCTCTGCCCTCAGATCCCAAAATCAGAGAAAACCTTAAAGCTTAAACCATTTTCATGAAAAACACACTTGCTGATCCACTAGCAAAATATTAAATTAATAGTACTTCAGAATGGAATTCTTCTGCTGAAGCTTCCTTAAATAGATTAGAGGTTCATGAGAACATATCATATTGCAGGAGCTCCAGTCAGGAACTGCTGTGTGATGACACAGAAAGTCTTGTGCTGAAAAACTTCAAACAGCAAGAACATTGAGAACCTCATTTTTGGAAGTCCCATTCTAAGGTGTTCTGACAAATCTTGAGACTAATTTGAACAACTCAGTAGGTAAAAGTCTCAATTTCCTTTTGGGGGACTAAAAATTCCTTTCTGTACTCTGCAAGAAATTTCCATTTTGTCTTTCTACCTTCAAGTTTGCCAACCATAAGGAGTTAACATCCTTCAAAGCTTTAATCATCCAAAGGTACTTTGCACTCTTAAAGACAGGATTCAGAAAGGACTGAAATGCTCTTGTTGTAAGGCCTTGTCTCCTTAAGTATCATCCTGATTACAGAAATAAAAGGTTTAAGTCATTCCACTGGTCCTGGTTTGGAAAGCCTTGCTAAAAATGAACATAACTTCCACTGTTTTTAACTCAACCCCAAACCAGTTATCTCACCATAAAAGGCACAACTCGCCCTCTGCTTCTTGCCAGAAGAATGTTCTCCGAAATGGCTTCCAAGAGGATTTATTTGGCTAATAACCTTTCCAGGAAGTTAAGCTGACAGGCTGTAGTTACATGGCTCCTCCTTCTTGTCCTTCCTGAGGAGGGGTGCGATGATTGCCTTTTTCCAGACATTAGGAACCTTCCCTCATCCTCATCAATCCCCAAACACAGCAGCGAGTGGCCTTGCAGTGACACTGGCCACCTCCCCCAGGCAGAGCTGGCTGCATCCCAACTGCTTCCATGCCCTTGTGCATCCATTTGCTTCCTTCCCATTCACTGAAACACTTCGCTCCCTCAAACAGGATCAGAGCCCTGGGAGGTCTGAGAGCAGCCCTTGCTAGCAAAGGCTGAGGCAAAGAAGATTTCAAACAGCTCAGCCTCACCTATCACAAGTGAAAGGCAGTCTCCTAAAGCATGTGTGGTGAAAAGGCTTTCTTTGAAATGCAGCCTCATAAATAAGCAATGATGCCTGGCATAGGGGTAAATATTCCTGGAGTTCAGCTCCTGGATTTGAGCAGCTCCCAGGATTTCATTTAATGAAGGAATCCAGGAATACTCATCTTTATTATCTTGATCATTTTGGCTTCATGCAAGACCCAGGAGATAACTCTCTGCACACACTGCTGTTGTTTATGTCCAAAAATGGGTAAGTCCAAACAGCCTTACTAACAGCCCTTAGAAATGAAAACCCTTGAAAAGCATAAAGTCCCTTAAGCATTTTATGTAAAACTGGGAAGGCGAATCGAGATGTAGGCACTGAACTTAAGAGAATCAAAACTATAAGGGTTGAATGCCGACAGCTTCTGCTGGCCCTCAAGGGAACTGAAGAGGATCAAGCCTGACATTTCTAACTCATCATCACCAATAAATCAGGTTTGACTCTTCTCACAAGGAGCCAGCAGTGCTGATGGGAAACTGCTGCCATCACACACTGCAAACACATCTCTCTGGACAATCTAAATGGTTTTATCTTCTCTGCAAGGTGAGCGTAATTGACTCCACAGTGGTCACTCGTGACAGCAGAATGCAGGCTGCCCCAGGACTGAGATCAGGCATTCCTGGCAGTGCAAAACCTGGCATTTGGGACAGCGGGGACAAAACCAGCCTTCTCTTCACCTTTCCCTTTGCTCTACCCTACCGCAGGCACCGCAAACGAACAGTGACATTGCTGAGATCCACGGGGTGACAGTTCACATCAGAAGGAAGGCAGTGACACCGTGTGTCCCATCACAGCTGGCTCTGCAGCTGTCACCCTCAGCAACGAGCTCATGGAGCTGGAAGCTGGGGCAGACACACATTTTGCTCACTGCAGGTCTCTGTTTAAGATTCTGGAGCACTGACACACCTGATGGGATGTGTCGTGCGCTGTCTGCGTGTTCCACAGTATCTGGCTTCATCACCGCGTTTTCCTTTCTGCTCCTGTACAACCAAAACTGGATGGAGCATGTCAAACCTCTGCCATCCTTTAAAGTACTCCTAAAATACTCAAAATACCCACAGGCAAGCTGGCATGGCCACCAAGCACTGCTCTGTGATCAGCCCCAGATGCTAGAGAGCTGCAGGAACAAGGTGCTGTCCAACCCCAGGAGCTTTGTTTCCTCAAGAGCCCGAGGGCAATGCCACACTGGAGGAGAATCCATTGCTGCTCAAAAGTCACTTCAAAACTTGCTGTCCCAGCTCTGAGGCTATAATGATCATTCTGTTGCTTAATAAAGTTGAAAGATGCAGCTTGACTCCCCGGAGAGCTGAGGCACACAGGAACACGTACATGGACTGTGACTGAGTATTTCATCCATGAAATACTAGCATGGATGGGGAGTTAAACATTTCCCAGGCTGCCTCCCATTAGAAACATGGATTGCAGCAGCCTTAAGAAATAGATATTTCTGTTTTTGTGTGGGAACTGCAGCATCTAGTAAGAACTACTTTCCCATGAGAGAGGCCTGTTTGTCCAGCTCGCACTATTCCTCTCTAGCTCAAAACAAGCAGGAATCCATAAACAACGATAATAAGAGACTCGGAGGTGGTGTTATTGCAAGATGTTGTTCTAACTGTAGGTAGCCAATGACATTGTGGGGTGGTGAATTGAGAGCCAATGGATGCGTGACATGAATGTTAGAAATAGTATAAAAAGGCTTTGGAAAATAAAGAGTTACTTCTTCCTGTTCCCTGACCAAGAAGCTGTTGTGATGAACTTTTTTCATGTCCTCACCATCTCAACAGCAACACTTTTGCACAAGGCAGATCCCCACACCCAAATGGGAAACCCCAACAAAATCCTGCTCTGAATATTGCTAATAGGAAAACTGCCCATCAGCTCAGTTCCTTGCAGAGGATGTCAGGATGGAGCATCACAGCTTGATTTCACAACTGCTAATACCTGTAGGAGTGAATTATCTGGCATTTGTAGCACAAGATGTGGGATCCTGGAATCACTGAAAACCAGGTCATGGGCAAAGACTTGTTTGTAATGAAAATCTGCATGCACAAGGTTGACTTTTAGATTTCCATGCACAACATCTCAACTGGCAAACACAAAAGCCTGATTTTCCACATGGGTGAAAGAAGCAAATTAAAAACAGGATTCTTCTAGCAGATTTTCATTTCAGTTTGCAATCCTCCTTCAGAAAAGCAGTTTAAGTGTATGCAGAATGGAAGTTTCTCAACTCTCTCCCTCAACCAGAGAAGATGTGAACGTTCTGCAATATCTGCATGGGCAAAGATCAAATACAATAGCCACCAATAATGCTGTGTTTGACAGCTATTCATATCCAATAACCAACAGAAAATTGCTTTTCTTTGAAAAGGAGTAACAGAGTTCAGCACAAAGGGTGAGATTCACTGCATTTAACTACAGTACTTAAAAAGTCAAGGTGACCATTAATCAACAAAGAGAGCTTTCTTCACAGAACTATTTGTTGACATCCATCTTCAAGTGGGAAGAATTGCTCTTCAGGACTCTGGAGAGAGCTTAGGTGAGACTCCCCTCTTTCAGAGAGACAGTGGTTATTGAAATACATCCTAAGTATAGTGCACATTACATAAAGAAGACATAAAAAAGTAGATTTTGAAGTTGGAAGGAGGAATTCAGTATTCTTTGTGGCTTTTTAGAAGAGAAATGAAGAATATATTCCAGAAAGAAATCAAATCTTGACCTGAATCTCTGATCTGTTACTACTTTGCCCTAATCACACTCCTGCTAAAAAATGTGTCCCTGCTAATCTGTTTGAACTTTTTTCGGTGCCATTCATTCTCACCAGTTTTTTCTGCATTAGCCTGACAGGCTCTAATTTAAAAGCAGCAATACTCTTCCATTTAGAAAGCCAGGAATTGAGTTCATTCAGTAATAGCCAAGCTTGTAAGAACAGCTTATCATAAAACTCAGGACTTCACTTCATCAAAAACTGGATGGCTGCTTGGAGAAAGACAATAGAAATGAACAGTTCAGGTGAACATTTCATTTCTGAACTTGCTATGGAATGAGTCAAATAATTCAATGAGGCAAAACGATAATTAGAAAAAGCAAAACTCTCACAATAGAAAAAAAAACCCTTTTCTTATCTATTTTTTTTCTTTCCCTAGTCAGTTCCCTTCCTGAAACCTCCCAAATAAAAGAACACACGCTGAAGACTTACTTTGCTTTAAGTGTTTCCTCCTGGAAATTCCACTGAGGGTCTTCCACAAGCTGCAGTTCTCGTAAAACACTCCCTGGCTTGTAAGCTGCATTGATCACCATGCTGAGAACCTACGGGGAGACAAAACCAACAGCACTGATGGGTTTTAAAGCAGTCCTGGACCACACTGAATGTGGTCCCAGGTGCTGCACAGGCAGGAGCAGCCTGCAGGTGCCTATTTATGTCCTCGTTGCACAGGGAAAATGTTGGATGCAATGAGGAGAGGTCCCAGAATGGATCATTGCTGCCATATTGAAGGTGACACCTGGGTCTGATAAAGTAACTGCATTAAATGCTGCTGTTTAACCCCAAAAATCTCCTGCTAACCAGTAATTTTGTCTTTGAGACAGACCATCTCACACAGAGCAGATTCCATAGACTGCATTCATTGTAGATCAATTTGATAAAAAAAATTAAAATAGAAATAGTTCTGAAGATCCAAGCAGGCACAGTGCCACGTGCACCACCAAACAGTGAACACTAAAGGGGAAATTCACACATTTGGGGTCTGCAATATGTTTAAGAGCCTGAGTGCTGTGTGCCTTCACTGAATTAGCAGAATAGTAATGAAGTCTCCACAAAAAGAGTTTGCAGGAGGTGTGCCTGGAGCCCAGCGTGTCCACTCCCTACAACAAAACACATGTGCCAATCCTTCTAATCCAGAGTCGCTGAGAATAAAAATAATTCCTGCTATTGGCTCAGGGAATCCAAGCTTTAATAGCCTACACTTGGCATAGGGAGATAAACACAAGGAAAACAAATCTCTTAACAGCACCAGACCGTGTGTTTGAACACTCTGCATTGTATGCACATGAATGACCCCACTGTGAGTCTGGATTGGTTTTCATCTAATTTAGTTCTTTACCTAACGCCTGTTCTTAATTCCTTGGGGGCCTGCAAATGGTTTCAGTACGATGAACATTAACTTTGTTCAGCATCCATGAATGCAGTTCATCAGAAATGAAAAAATAACTAGGTCATTCTGTAATGACCAATGTGTTGATGTTGGTTTGGTTGGTTTTTTCTGGGTTGGGTTTTTTCCTCCTCTAAATGCAGCAACCTGAGGATTTGCCAGCATTTTGAAAACCCTCTAGGATTAATCATTTTCAGTCAAGGGCTTCACTTAATGCTTCAGAGTACTGTGTAAAATGGCATTAGTTGGAGTTGCTTGGATAGGTTATTCACTGGAAGCAAAATTTAATTTATCATTGGGCCCTTGGAAACATTACTCAAACTACACTTCAAAAAAGCCCAATTAGAGACACCAAACACTGACAGAGGCCAGGTTCAGACTGGATATTAGAAAGAAGAGGATGATGAAGCCCTGGCACAGGTGCCCAGAGAAGCTGTGGCTGCCCTTGGATCCCTGGAAGTGTCCCAGGCCAGGGCTTGGAGCAGCCTGGGCCAGTGGAAGGTGTCCCTGCTCATGGCAGAGGGTGGAACTGGATGATCTTTAAGCTCCCTTCCACCCCAAACCATTTAAAAACACCATTTAAAGACAGTTTCTGGGTGAGCCCTTCCAGCTGCTCACCCACACCTTCTCTTGCCTGTCCCTCCCCACACACACCCATGGGACACTGGCCTCTGAAACAGGTGGGTTCCCAAAAACATCCAGTACCTGGGGAGCTGCTACACTCACTCACAGCTCATCAGGTGCCCTGATCAGCAAATCCAGGCAGTTATTTAACTCCTCTGCAGGAGGTGGTTGGGACAGCTCTCCTTTAAACTCACTTACCCCACCTTGCTTGCTGGTGGGACAGCCAGGGACAGAAAGCATTTGCTGTCCCATTTCCACCAACAGCGCTGTCCTGCCCCTCCACCAGCACCACTGTGCTTGTGTGAATTGCCAGAACTGCTGGGAAATGAGCAAGAAAAGCAAAGCCAACCCTGCAATACCAGTGTGGCCCTGTCTGGGCGTTATCCCAGACACCTAATCAACTCCAGCCCTGCACAGGCACCCACAGCGCCAGGACTTTTCTCAAAGCTGGCTTGTCACCAGCAGGACTCTGTAAACTTCTAAAATCGGTTTAAAAAGAGAGTGTTTTGTAAGAACTATTACTTCCCTTTCAGGGAAGGAAAGAAAAAAACCCTCTGGCTTTTACTGTTCTCATATCTCAAATAAGTCACTGGGTTTGGCATTTTATCCTACAGCAAAGGATCATCCTCACAAAAACAGTAGTACCTTCTAGCAACAGTATCACTTCATGCTACACTCTATTAAATGCAAACAAACATATTTTTAGAAAAAATTAACTGTGATTTAAACAAAACCAGTAAAGAAACCTAGACCAGTTTCCAACTTTCTCCGGAGATGGAAAATTACATCAACCATCTCAGACTGGTCAAATTTCTTTTGGCTGGAGTGCGACCAGCCTGAGATTTTGGTGATTTAATTTCAGCCCTCTCCATCAGGAATGGTTAGGGTGCAGCCACCTGTGCCTTGGAGCAGAGAGGATGATTTTAGGTTTTATTTTGGTACTGCCGAACTTCAGATTTTCAGAGTCAGGTGGGTTGGAGTCACATCAGTGAACACGATGACACAGCACCATCACAAGCCTCTGCCCAACCTCACAAACACCTGATATTCATAAAGTTCTCCAAAGTTTTCACATGCACAGGGGCTCTTTTCTGAGTATATCTGCTGTGCCTGATGCCCCTGGGCAGTTCTGCACTTTTCTTCCCATCACAGCTCTGGTGTTCACACATTTCCCATCCCCATTCCCCTTTAAATGGTCTCAACCCTGGACTGAGTTTCCTTAGGAGATATCACTGACAAGGTCCAACTTAAAAATATGATCACACCTCTTTTCTCCTCTTCAAGATCTCCTTATGAGGAGAAACTCAATTTCCCTCCTTTATCTGAGATATAATCCCACATCTCCTACCTAACAAGAGATGCTAAGCCCCAGGGTAGCTTCAAGGCAGGGCAGGAAACTCTTATTTTTTTTAAACTCAGAGAACTGATGTGTCTGTGGGACAGAAAACAAGGGGGAAATGAGTTATTTGGGATTCCTTCATTAGATGATCAAGAACCTAAAAATAATCTTTTGTCAGAGTCCATTTTCTTTTTAAATAGAGAAAGAGAAAAGTGTCTTAAAAATAGTTAAGAGCAGTAAGCAATGAGGCTAATCAATCTTTACAACATATTTCTCTAAGATAGGGTGGGTTACAGATCATCTGGAGTCTCAAGAAGACACCTTGTTTTATTTTACAATGCTGCTGAGGAGTTCTTGGCATATATGAAGAACTGTTCGTGTTTCTTAGATATTCTGACCCCAGAACTAAATCTAAAGCTGACAATGTGTTTATTTTAACTTCAAGTCAGCCTTTATTACACAGAATAGCTACTTTACAATCACCACTTTTCAGCCCAGGTGCAATGGCTGGACAGCAGTAGCTGATGTCTCCACTGTATTTGGCTCCAGGTTTCAAATTGTTTTCCAAGAAAATACCTCAGAAATGAGACAAACTCCGCAGCTGATGTCAAACAACAGGCACCGCCACCTCCCTTGCCTGAAGGAAACCATAATAAAGCAGCGGTCCCAGCAGAGAACTTGTGCTGGCAGTGGGAATATTGAACAGCTAGGCTGTAAAAATAAGTTTGGCACCAAACAGCACAAGAGTTACTTTTTCTCACCTAAGACTTTACGGATTCAAGGGTACACACACAGGATGATGCTCCATGGCATCAGTGGTGGAGGTAAGGACAAGGCCTTGGGTGGAAAGGGCTGAGGAGCACCAGGAGCTTCAGCTGTGCTGCATTTTTTATCCCCATCCTGCCCATGGCTCTCCGAGCTGCTGGCACCTCTCTCATCCCAGCAACAGCTGACAGGAACCAGGTGTATTTCCCCTACAGCAACTCCCCGAATGTTTTCTCTTCACCCTTTCCAGATTTTGGAACTGTTTCCCATGGCCAGAACGAGCTTGAGGTTATGGCCATAATAAGCTTGAATTTTTTTCTGCACAGGAACACTGACCAATGATGGGCCACTGCCATTGTCCTGCTCCTTGGGAAGTTGTTTATGTCTCCAAAACAAGACCCCCACATCTCCATGACACTGCTAATTGCTCCTATGTTGATGGCAACACAGACAAGAGTTGCTCCCAACCAACAGAACTCCCCACATTTCAAAAGCATCACCTCTCCCATCACAAACCACAATACAAAAACCTGCTCTCTCTTCCCAGCTCGCAGTTCTGCCTTATGGAAACTACTCCAGGACCATTTTAGGTGCATTGTTTCCAAATTCTGGGCCTGGCAAGCCAAAACCACACTTTGGTCTGCAATCCCCCCCAAAAAGAGAGCTGGGCCATACCTCTTTGAGGACGAGCACACACTTGCCAGGCCCCACGGACTGAGGTAGCTCTGCGATCCTGCCTTTGTTCAAATATGGACCTGAGAAGCAGCGGTGGTTGATGTAGAGCTGGGGGCAGCAGTATCTCCCATTGATGGTGCCTGCAGGGAGGAACAGCAGTGAGGTGCCTGCAGCACTTTTTTTATCATCAATCAAGAGCACTTCTTCCTCCTAGACGTGAGAGTTAGGCAGGAGAGTAAAGGAGGCACACAATTCCTCCCTGGGATAAAGGGCAGGGAAGCTTCTGCTACTCAAGTGTTTCCAACATGGGAAAGAAAGTTTTTAATTTAATTAATTTTAATTTAATCCTAAATCAGTAAATCCTAATTTACTGATTTAGGATTTCACCCACGACATGAGCCAGGGCTCTTCCAGAAACCACACTGCAGATGGACATGAGAGACTCACTGCACCCTGCCAGGAGAGGATGCATGAGTTGACTCAGAAACAGGGAATCAGCTCAGGGAGGACATTCTCAGGGAGAATGTTCTCAGTGGAGAGCCTCAGAAACACCTCTGCAGCTCCTGTCCAACCCAGCAAGCACTGCAATGTCATTCGCCTGACCCACCATGGGTCTGCAGAGCAGTTTTCCTCGTCTGGGCTAATTACTCTGGGCTCCTTTACACCCCATGGAGAGAAATGGGTACTTCCAGATGTGATTCATGTGCTATCCAAGTGGTTATCCACTTCTTTTGGTTATCATACCCAAAGAGACCCCGCTTCTCCCCATTTGGCTGAAATGGGATGTTGGCTGCAATGTCAATGTGTGTCCCACAGCCTGCTGGAATGAAATGAGTTAAATCCTGCCCCTGCTGCTGGATCCACACCACAAACTGATGAATATTGCACTCTCAGAATCTCCTGCCACTGCTAAAGGGGAGAGCAATCTGCCTTTAGCAGAAGCAGCAGCCACACCACAGAGTCCTGATGGAACACAGGGCCCCATCAAGACCTGCTGTACCTAATTCCATGGGTGTCAATTAACAATCTCCACCAGGGAGACTGATTAGCCCTGCCTTAATAGCATTATCTGAAATGGGCAAGCTCCAGGGGAACTCTGGTAGCCCCAGCAAGACATGAGGAGGACCAGACCCTCAGCTGCTGTACATCAGGTGGGGTCACTCCTCTTTACACCCCCTGAGGATGTGGTTCCATCTCCCCACTCTATGGCAGCTCACTGCCTTTTTGGGGTTTTTGGAATAGGGAGCCTTACCTGTTGTGTCTGGCTGAGGAACCGGGCAGAGGTCATGAGGTATTTTCTCAACAGGCACTGTGGATGGTAACCTGTTCAAAGAGAAATTGGGTGGATTTAACAGCGTATTTGGTGTATTTAATAGTGTCAGACGGGACAAAGGGCCAGAAGCAGCCCTCAGGCTGGACTCAAAGATACACCAACAACAGCTTGGGCCAAGGAATGGAGACACCTCCAACACAATTCTACTTCCAGATGGTTTATCCCAGTCCAGGGCACTGCAGATGAAGGAGCCAAGCACATCCCTTCTCCAAAAATATCCTGATATGTCAGCTCCGGGCTTCAACTATTCTCACCTAAATCCCTTAAATTCAAGTTTCTACAAACAGCAAGGGCTAGACAGGGAAATGCCCTCCTGGTTCATGTCCATCTTCCCCAAGCATCCCTTGCTGGCCATCACACAGGGGCTCTGCAGCCCCAACCAGTAAAAAATTGCTGTTAAAGAGCCTTTCTAATACACTAACAAGTATTTCAGATTTAAAAGAATCCTCCTGCTGACTGTGCTGCAGTATCTGGGCAGTAGTTACCAAGCCACACAGCTGCTGTGTATTATTCCCCCTGGAAGACCTGATGCATTCCTGTGAAAATACCACCTTAAATAATAATAAAAAAAACAACTTACTGTTTTTCTGGTTGCACAACTGCAATTCTTCTCTTCCTTCGCACTGCGAAAATGAAGCAAGGAAGAAGAAAAAAATAGTTTTGTACCCTTCTGTCCTATAAAGTACACCCAGAATGCATAAAAAGCTGTGTAAACGCACTGACTATAAAACGACTTTGAACACAATGAAATGGTACTTAATTACTATCACCATCTTTTCCTGGTATTTTTTAAGTAAGTCACTACATCATTAAAACCTACTTTAAAGATGCAATAATACATTTAATCTTTCCTCTGGAATGCTAATATTGTGTTTTATGGGATCAGTATAAAAGAAAAAAAATTAAAAACACAAATATTTTTCCATACAGAAACACATATGGATAAGATTACATTTTACAAGCATGATTACCTCCAGCATAATTTATCCCTAGCTATAAATTGTGATAAGGCTGCATAATGTTGCCATAGCAGTATTCTCCTAAATTAGGCTCTGGCTGCCTGATTTTTAACTTAAGCATGTTTAACTCTTCGAAAGGGCTGACACATTTTAAAATTTGCCTTTCAGATGTTAATTAATATAAACAGCGAGGCCAATTTTTCACCTGGTGGCTTGAGATTGGATATGCTGGAACAGGAGAACAACACCAAGCCACTGAGCTCTCATGAACTGCCTTCAAATGAAGACAGAAAGGAAAGAAATTTGTCTTAATATTCACTGGAGGCAGGACAAAACACTACAGGCTTAATTGTGTTGTGGGGGGATTTAAATTGAACACCAGGAAAAGGTCTGAGCTGGCAAGGGCAGTGAAGTAAGGGGACAGATACCCTGGGAAAGGGCAGAAATCCATCACAGAACGGCAGCAATTATTTCTCCATTGAGATGGAGCAGATCCTCTTTTGGAAAGGGGCACCTGGATGGCCTCTGTATGTCCATTCCACCTGATATTTCATGGGGTTTTTTTCCAGTTTGAGGGTTTTGTCCCTAAACCACTCAGCTGCATGAGTGAACTTGGCTCAGCACAACAAAACCTGACAACCCCAGTGACCAAAAACCCCTCTGCAAACCCACAACCCACTGTGCAATCCCAAACCATGGACCAGTCCTCCCCAGCACAGACAATCCCATTTTCGGAGGGGCTGATCACAGAGACAAATACAAACTACACAATTCCAGCCTGGTTATCAGTCCACTGGGTAGGTTGATGGTGTCAAAAATGGGATTATAGACCTAAAGCAAAATCCCTGACATATCCACTGATAGAACATCTGCACTGCTCAGGTCTCCATGTACTTACAAACAGCTTTGTGTGGTGGGGTGAGGTTATAAGCATTGGCTTCACACCAGCCCACAGGGAAAATGTCCATAGACTCCACATCAACAATGTACTCCGGAGAGGGCATCTGTGAACCTACAAACACAAATTTATAATGTGGTTTAGACACGGGAATACCAAGCTCTGAGCCATCCAAGCATCCATCACGAGGCCGGGGAAGCGAATGATGGAACGTGTGAAAATAAATCTGCTTCCACACATCAAAATCAGGCACCATTTCATCGTCAGTTTTGCACAGACAGCAAGGACGGGGCTGCTGCATTTACAGTGCAATGTAGCTCAGAGAAAAACCCCATTAAGAGCCCTTTGAGGGTGTGCAGTCAAGCAGCTAAAAGCCAGGGAGGTTAAACACACACGATTTCCCTCAACAAGATGGCCTGACTGACCCTTGGATTTTCTGCAGAGTTGCATAAATGAGTCAGCAGGACTTGTTGGGTGCTTGTTCTTAAAGGTAAGAGAGTGTATCTGGGCTTTCACAGGGTGGTAGAGAGGCTTTTATGCCCCAGTGCTTCCCTCAAGCTTTTTTGTGCAGCTCTGCCTTTGAGTCCCATTTTTTAAGGGTGAGAGGTAGCCATTCTTCTGTCCAGAAGTGTCCTAAATTCTCCTAGGGCTCCTCACATGAAACAAGATCTGATCACCCAACAGGAGACAATCAGTACCAAAACCCCAAGTGGGACACGTGCCCCGAGGTCTCTGGCATGATATTGTTCCAAAACTTCACCTGAAATCTCCATCTAAAGCAATTCTCTTTGTTATTAGGCCTCCTTTAGAAGATGATCTCCTGTTTTGGTTTGTGTGGGTCACACTCATAGCACCAAAGAATTATTTAGGTGGGAAAAGACCTCCAAGATCTTTGGGGCCAACCATTAACCCATCCCTGCCAAACCCACCACTAACCCAGGTCTCTCAGCACCACATACACATTTCCTGAACATTTCCAGGGGTGGTTATTCCACCCCCGGGCAGCCTGTTCCAATGCTTGAACACCCTTTCAGTGAAGAAATTTTCCATAATTTTTTTCCCCCCTAGTTTTCCTACTTTCCACTCGGAATCCAATGAAAATATTCCCGCTGGCTTTGAGGACTCTGCGTCCTGAGTCAAGGCACCATTTAATTACTCCAACTCAAGCTCAACTGCGCTGGCACAGCTGGGCCAGCAACTTCACCTCCTCCCTCTGCCAATTCCACCCCAGGACAGACAGCTCCAGCACCAGCATGAGGTGATCTCCTAATAAAAGGGACCGAAGGATCAGCAGCTTCCCCTGCATCACCCTCGCCTCAGCATCTGCTACAACATCTTTGCCTCCTGCTCAAGGCAGCGAGTGTTTGACTGTGCACAGCCAGATGACTACAGAGAGCTTCCCACTAATGAGTGTTCATCAAGGGCTTGTGGTGTAATTGAAATAGTAATTGAACTTTGCGATGGGAACAGCACCGCGGCTGAGGTGCAGCATTTGGATCAGTAATGAACCTGCTGCTCTGGGAGTGGGTGAGGAAAACCCAAAGGAGGAGGGGAAATAGGTGCTGGTGGAGGAAATAATTTAAACATTGCAATCATGATGCCTGTGTAGATTCATGGATGTCTTCGTGGTGCTTCTCTGAGCCCTGCACCGTGTTCATGTACTGTCCAATGAAAATACAGTGTTCCTTTCACTGGGATATGGGAGGGGAAGAGAATGGGATGAAGGCACGTGGTACAGGACACAACTTGCTGAATACAAGATTTCAGCAGCTGAAATTCCCTGCAAAACCATTTCCCTCCAAGAGAAAATACCACGTGGTTACTGCTCAGTTTGCACCTGATGAAAGCTGCGCTCTCCAGTGAGGAAACGTTTTCACCTGACACCACAAATCCAGGCAAGGAGCTGATGTGAGGATGGCTGCAGTCAGGGGCAAGACATGCACACAGTGAGCAAGGCATGGACCAAGCCCTAAACAGAGCAAGAAATCAACACAGACCCCACTCAAATGTCACCAGGTCTGGGAAAGCCCATTATTTCATTATTGTAATGGTGTTATTCTGACAAAACACACCCAGTTACCTTAGAGGTCTTATCCAACCTTCATGATTCTACTATTCTGAATTATTAAAAAGTAAGCAGATCAAAAGTACTTTCCTGCTTGAAACCAAAAATAAATGTGTCATGGAGGGTCTTTTCCAATCAAAATGGTTCTGTGAACATCCTGGGTTTGAAGTTCACAGCTGCAGCCACCCTGAGGAGCAAGAAAGCAGCACAGTGCCCATTCTCCTGCAACACCTCTACTCCTCTTCTGAGACATATTCACAGCTACTCTGTCCTCCCTGGCACTGCTTCTGCCCTCTGGCAATTGATAACTCTGCTTTCCATTTCCAGCATCTTACTGCTTCCTTTGGACTCACTCACAGGAGTGGAAAACAGCTTTTTCGAGACTCATTAGTTTCATTTGTTGAATTTTATGCCACCCTCTCCTCAGGGCAAGAAATGTCCGTGAGACTTGGAAGGTTAAATGGAAAATAAGGAGACTGGAAACGGGGTGAGGAAAATGTCTGTGTCCTGCTATGAATCTTACAGGATGGGCAGAACAGAGCAGGAACTCCAGAAAACTGCAGAAGGAGAAATTAGGGGGAAACTCCCTGGAGAAGCGATTAACCAAAGGGTTTTCCTCAAATTCCTGGGCTGCGCAGGGAGCGTGCGTTATTACTTGTATAAATTCACACCAGAAAGCTTCAAGCTCTAAAATCTAAAATGAACCAGTAAAAATTAACAATGCAGATGATGAGTAATAAAGTAGCAGAGAGCGCAGAGCATCCCATCAGTCCTGAGCTCCTCCACCACGGGGGAACTGCGCTGCTGCTCATTAAACGCTCGCCCTCGAGTTTAGGGTTTTGCTACTGTACAAAGTGTGATTTATCACACAATGTTCCCTCATGTCTAACTCGGCCCTGCTTTACTCCTGTGCTCCTGGTTTATGGCTGCAGCCTGGGCTGTCAAACTGGGAAAAACTGGGAGGGCAACAATGGAAGTTTCAGAGGTGCCTGTGATGAATGGTGGGACCCGAGGTGTCCCGTGGTAGCTGGGGAGCCTTGCTGCTTCCAGAATATAAATAATCAGTTAGAAACACTCCTGTATTAATGGAGTCAGAAAAACCCATGCCACACTTCAAGCCACATTTATTTTACAACTCTGCAAGCAGGGTTTTTTTTTGGTTGTGTTTTAATGCCTGCTTTTAGCATAACACTGTGCATACTGTAGTGATGTATTCCTACAGCAGCAGAGATTTCTTTTTATTTTTGCAGTCTTTTGCATCTTTTCTGTTTACTACAGATCATTCCATTCCTGGTATTGAGATATAAACCAAACTTAAAGCATCTATATATAAGAACTCAAAAGAAAGGAGATGCGCACAGGGTTTTTTTTATGGTAAGTTGTAAAAAAAAACATCCTTTAAGAAATTAAAAGAGTAAAAGGCAGGGAGAAAGAGATGAGGGAAGGAAGCAAGGCAGGACTGTGTTGCCCTCTTCCTGCATCTACCCACATCTTTGGCATATACAAGTGAAGGCATCTGGTCATTTAAGAAAAGAAGTTGCCAAAATGGGTCAGATTCCTTGACCAGATGGGTGTAAATTCAACAGCAGCCTTAGTGAGAATGGAATTTCAAACAAGTGTGGATTCCAGTTCTTAAAAAAAAAAATATTTGCCCTGTGTCCAGACCAGGCTCCAGATGAGCTGCTGCTGCCTTGAGCTAGAAGGCAACCAGTTATCTTAGAGTTAAAAACCAAAACCTGTCACTGCACAAAGCTCTACCAAAAACAAACACTCGGGAGGAACTGTGATACTCTGGGTTATCTGGCAATGATTTTACCAACTTTAAGGGCTTTGGTCAGAGACCTCTCCTCTTGCACAAATTGCATGGTGCATTGTCAGGCTGGGAATTGCTGTGGAAGCCTCAGCTGCACAAGTGAGGCACAATTCCATTCGCAGGATGAAAGTCTGTCATGATGGCAGGGAGGAGGCTCTTACCATGGTGATAGAGACCTCATGGATGGGAGGGTGGAAAAGCTTGCAGCTCCCCCAGAGAAGGAGCAGGGAAATATAATTCCTCGTGAAACATTATTGGTCAATGCATGTAGAACTGAAAAAACTGAATAAAGCAATTTTGTGCAGAGGATGAAGGACAAAAATAACAGTGAGTGAGTGAAGCAGACAAACACAAGAAGCCTTTAGAGCACGTACCTTCCAGGTGCAGCCACATCAACCGTCCCTTCACCGAGGTGATGGAAGCGACACAAATCTCTGCGGGGTTCCTGGGGTTCACCGCCTCCAGCTTCATGTTCTTGGTGAAGCCACGGCTGAAGGATGTCTGAAAGAGCCAAGAGCCAGGGCTGAAACATGGCACTGAACAACTTCAACCAGACTGTCTGCTGGGAGCATGAATTTAGCATGGTTTGCTTTCCATGGAAGCGCAGATATCCTGAAGAATGCAAAGGCACTCAGAGTGGAAGCAGAGCTGTCCTGGTGCAGCCCACGGTGAGGCAGCTGTGCCCTGCAGCACATGGGGGTCCATGGGGAGCACAGATCCACCTGCAGCCACGGAGGACCCCATGCCAGAGGAGATGGACACCCAAAGGAGGCTGAGACCCCGGAGAGAGGAGCCCATGCTGGAGCAGGTTTGCACAACACCCACGTGAAAAATCAATGATGGCAACAAATCAGGATAAAACGTATGTCATGTTTTACTCCCATCCCTATCTCTTAGGAGACTGGGAAGAGGCTGCTCCACATCAGCTCCAAGTGTGTTTGAATGCTTGCCAGCGATGCATTTGCTGTTAATGTGATATTACCCAGAGGGTTCCCAGAACTCCTGTGCTTAAGCATCTCTCACTTTGCTAGGAGAAACCTTACATAGCAAAAAACCATCTTGCCTGAGACCAGAGAAACCTCTTCATACATTCAGTCAGCCAAGCTGACTGAGGCTGAAGAAATTAGAGTAACAATTTCAAGTATGTTTTTCTTCATGGAGTTTTCATGGATTGGACCCTCGGATGATCCTCCCCTCTGTCCCACCTGCTCTGCATCTCTCTGCACACAGTGGCACAGGAAGTTTTCCTCCTCTTGGATGAGATTTTTTGCTAATAACGATTGGGATGGGTAATAATTGCTGCTGACTCACAAATGACACCAATATCCCATCCAGCTGCCCCAAGCAGAATTGGAAGCCAGGCCCAAATTCCACCCTTCTATTTGTACAACACCAAGGACCACAGGCACTCTACCTTGAACAACCACTGAGAGCTCTTTGAGAGACTAAAAACGTGTGCCTTTGGCCTCTTTTCCACCCAAGAATGGAAATGCTGCTACTCTCAAACACAGCCTGGACTGCCTCGAGCCTTGCTCAGCACACAGATCAGCTTCACCCTGTAAAAGCTGCTAATGGCCAGGACTGCAGGAATGCAGGCTGAGTTTGTTTAAATGCCTTTTATGTTGCCTAACAAGGAAACGTCATTTATCATCACCCGGGCTCCTTTCATTGCAATTCGGTGCTGGAGGCTCATTTATACACAATCAATGGCAAAACAGTTAGGTGGAGTTTATTTTACTAAGCAATCGGGCACGTCAATCCATTTCATAACTGCCTCTCCTTGTTAAAAATCCCCCCCGGGGAAACAGCTACAGCACCTCCACTGCCAGCACGAGGTGGGAGATGCAAAAAGCTCCCATCAAAGAGCCCCTCACAGCCACGGATCATGGGGACCAACCAGCCAGGAGGCTGCACGAGGAACAACAAGCAGCACTCTCTGCAAAAAATTGTGTTATTAAGAGTGAAAGAACACTAGGCACATGTTCACCTGGTGAATGTTCCCTTATAAAAAAGAGGACAAAAAGGGTGCTCAGACCTGACTTGATCTTTGGGGATATTATGCAGAGACTTTTCTCAAGGCGGCCAGTGCTGAGAGAACAGATCCACGACTTGGCAAAATGAAAAGAGATATAAAAAAAAGGGCAGGGGTGCTTGCAGGAGAGAAGAAATGCAAAAATAGCCCCACTGTGTCGGTGTGATAAAGCACTGCCCAGGTTCCCTCAGCACTGCTGGAAATCTTTGCTTAAAGTCCCTTGAGGAAGAGAGTCTTTATGGGACAAAAAAATCCTTACTCTGATTTGATTCCCAAGTCAGACTCCATTCATGGTACAGCTCTGCTGAGTTCATCAACAAAAAATTCACCAATTCACCATCAAAGCTTCCAAGCCAGGCTGCCCTTGGGCCACCATAGATGAGGAAGGGCACAAAAAGCCAGGGCTGGTGCCTGTCTCTGTTCTGCTTTCCACACACCCCATCCCCCAGAGCTGTGACTTCTGAGTACAGCGAAAAGTTGTGTAATTCCTACAGAAACCTGCTCGTCCATTATTCCCATCACCACTTCATTTTGCAAAGCCTTCTGGGCTCGTTTTACGTACACCAGTGACATTTAGGGACCACCATCAGGAATGCTCCCAGTTACTGATGGGATCTCAGCCTCCATCAGCTGAAGGGCACATGAAGAAGAGCACCAGGCTACTGGAAAAGGCAGAAGGCTACATCTGCCTTTCCCCAGGTGATGAATTCCTGTCAGATCAAGCCACACAGGACTGTCACTGCCATAAAACAGCCTGCAAAAGATTATTTCAGAAGCTGCGAGTCTTAATGGCATTCATCACTCTCACACCACTGTTGTTGCATCAAGGAAGGACATGAAGTGTCCCAAAAAACAGAGTATCCATGAGGGTTAATCACTCCTCTCATACATTTTCAGCATTCAGCTTTTAAATACAGGTGGTTTGGTTAAACAGATCCCCCCTGGGATACAGAGAAAACACCCAAAATGTGGAAAGGGACAAATGATACTGTGCAATTTCTTTATCTAAATTATTTTGAGTAGCACTTGAATTACTTGCAATAACCAGCTGAGATCCTTTTTGTGCTGTACAAAACCAGAGAGGAGACGAAAAACAAGAAATCAATCAGATAAAGACAAGACTAAAACAAGTTTTTTTCCCTTTTAGGGATGCAGAACACTCCTCCAGTCTCCTTCCTAAAGCAGCCTCATGGTGGTCAGGGGGAACCTCCCAGAGCCCTGCAGCAGCTTTTCTGTGCGAGCTTTGTCTCACATGGATGGGCAGGAGCAAAAGGAGGAACTTACGTTTCTAAAGCACAGGTGAGGCGCTGCCTCGGCTCCACACTGCTTCTGGTAGTCTGCCCAGTCAAAGTCCTGGCCAGAGTAACCTGCAGGGGGACAGAACAGAAAGTGCCATCAGCCACCAATCCACACCACAGACAGAGCACAAAATGAGCCCAAAAAGAGCTCAAAAAGCAGATGAATATCTGTGCTGCAGCATCTCATCCTGCCCCAGTGATCTGTGCAGTGTCAGCAGAACCCCTGTCTATTCTCCACTCACACATCTCCTGCATTTCACTGCCATTTTTTACTTCCAGGTCTTCATTAAACGGTAGTAAGACATCATTATTTTCCTTATTTTCCCTTTTCTGTGAGCATCTTTGAACAAACTTATAACTAATGAGAAGTGCCGCTGTCCCAAACTTCCAGGTGGGGCTAGTCATGGACTCCTTTCTCCTCCTTCTAGCTGTCTAAAAGATGGGGTTATGGAGCTGACATGGGTTATTTGCTGGTCCCTCAGCACTGGACAGGGTTCAGATGCTCATCCATCCTCTCTTTCACAGCAGGAGATAAATTCTCCTCTCCTCATTGATGTAGCCTCCCTGACTGACTCCCCAGCAGCTCAGGGTATGTGAGCTGAATCCCATCACAACAGGAACGTTACAGAAATCTGAAGCAGAGCTGGAAAAATGAACACAGATTTCCCAGTCCCAGCAGGCAGAGGATCCCTTCAGCCTCTGCTTCCAGGTAAAATAAAGGGATCCATTTATATGAGCATCTCTCACTGTCCCATCACAGAAAGACAAATCAGACCTCTGCCCATCCACTATTTTTATGTGGCTATTTAGGTAATAAATTCTTGGGATGGAAATGGGTTTTTTAATTTGCTTTTTAGGGCTATTTTTGCCTGCCTTCTTGTTTTTACAGTGCTTGAAACCAGTGAGTGCTAATCCTGTCCAGGGGCCTGTGGATGCTCTAATGCCATTACTGCAGAACTACTCTCACTGGAAAGTTTCAGGAGTCACCCAAAGGCCAAATTCTCCCTTCAATCTCCCTTCCTGGCATCTCAGCCTGGATTCATTTCACAGAACATCCCTAAATGCCTTTTGCATTGATAGTCAAAAAGGGACACTCAAGATCAAATGTGAATGAATCATTTATGACAATGAAAATTGTGACTTTTTTAACGGGCAAGGACTGGAATACTGAGTGTAATCCCCTATCAGTCCACCAGATCCCAAAGAAAGGAGGTAAAATCTTTGAAAACCAAAAGCCAAGCATCCTGCTAAGATCCAAGTATCTGGGATAAGATGATTTATAATCCTAATAATTGCATTCATGACAAACAAATTACTGAGATAAAGCCTTGAGCTAAGATGCCTGTCTCTGTGGGGTATTAAAGTGCATAATAATTAAAAGACTAAACATGCACAGGGAAGAAAAAAAAAAGGACAGTTGCTTATACAGTTACTTATAAAGAATGTTCTTTTTTATTCATACAAAAAAATAACCTTGCACTGTTTTTTAACAATTTCTGCAACAGTATTTTCTTCACACTTCTTCTCCATCTCCTTTTTTATCTCTGATCTAAAACCCTCCCGGATGGGTTTTGCATCTCGATTTTAAGCTACACAAATCTCATCCGAGTGGATGGAAAAGGCACATTAAAGGGGTTTCAGTGAGGCACAAAAACTTGACTGTGCTGTCCCCACACCTGCTGGCTTGGCCCTGCACCACTGGAACCACTGAATTCCCTTCTCCTTTAGGCTTCAGCAGGAATGGAACCTGGGAGGGCACCTGGGGAGTTTAAAATAACCCACTGCAGGAGCACAAGGATGATTCCAAGAGGGGAACACCCAGGAATTGCCTTCAGACAAGCTCTGACCTCCCTGTGGACTTTTCACGGAACATCACGGTGAGGCCGCACCTCGAGGGCTGTGTCCAGCTCTGGGCTCCTCACTTCAAGAAAGACATTGAGAGGTTGGAGAGTGTCTGGAATGGAACTGGGGAAGGGTCTGGAGCCCCAGGAGAGGCTGAGGGAGCTGGGAAAGGGCTCAGCCTGGAGAAAAGGGGATCAGGGGGACCTTGTGGCTCTGCACAGCTCCTGCCAGGAGGGGACAGCCGGGGGGGTCGGGCTGTGCCCCCAGGGAACAGCGACAGGAGGAGAGGGAATGGCACTGAGCTGCACTAGGGGAGATTCAGGTTGGGTATTAGGAAGAATTTCTTCACAGAAAGGGTTCTCTGGCACTGGAATAGGCTGCCCAGGGAAGTGGTGGAGTCACCACCTGTGGAAGTGGTCAAGAAACAACTGGACATGGCACTCAGGGCTCTGGTCTGGCTGAGAAGGTGGGATCAGCCAGAGGTCGGACCTGACGACCCTGGAGGTCTTTTCCATCCTTCCCGATTCCCTGACTCTGTGATCCTGCTCCCAGCTGTCTCCCACAGCTCATGGGGAGGTTCCAGGTATTCAGTGCCTCCCTCCTGGAAGGCTCAGCCCAAGTGACAGCACTGAGAGCTGTGTTTGCACAATTCAAACATGCAACACCTCCGCTGTGTTTGCCATCTCAGCTCCGGGCACGGAAGAGCCCAGCAGCCTAATCAGAAGCAAATAAAACAATACAAACATACTGGAGGTTTTGGAAGTGGCATTTCCTTAGTAAGCTTTACAACCAGGAGCATTATCAAAATGGTTTTTTTCCCCACTTAATAGCTCATAAAACAATGGTTGTTACTCTAAAGGGAAGTGGTCTATAAATCCATCTCTAATAAATATAAACAGAGCTTGTTCAATGTTTATACAGCAGCAGTTAATGGGTATTCATTTTGGGTACTGTACAGGAAAATACTGCTCTCTATTTCGAGTAGCAAATATTTGCACCTCCTGCTCATGACCCATTTATTTTTGTTTGGCTTCAATAAAGGCCTGATAGGCAAAGAGGCAAGAGAATGGGTATCAGACAAATAAAGGACTCTGAACTCCAACACCCCCACCTGGCACACTGTTCTGACAAATAAAATCAGTTGATTTTAACATCAGAAGACCTCCTTATCAAACATAAATTACCTAGAAAACAAAACAAACAAAAAAACCCCCCTAAAAACTAAAAGACCAGAATACAGCCAAGAAATTCTTTTCACAAAAGGAAAAGGTATTTCTTCCATTGTTATCCTATGCTTTATGGGAATCTCCTGCCTTTCAAGGGGGCAACACTAAATAAAATCACAGAATCACTGAGGTTGGAAAAGACCCCCAAGACCACCAAGTCCAGCCATTAACCCAGCACTGCCAAGGCCACCACTAAACCATGTCCCCAGGTGCCACATCCACGTATCTCCAGAGTATTTCCAGGACTGGTGATTCCATCCTTCCCTGTTCCAGCACTTCAAACTCCTATTGGTGAACGAATATTGTCACCCTCCTCTCTCTCAGGGGTGACGTTGTGGGGAATGCGCGACCCCTGGGGTAGCAGGAGCAAGAAGGGGCAATTCCTTACACGCCAGGGCAGGTAGAGCTGTCCAGGGTGGAAATGGTGGGATTTGCCCCTCCCTGGGCACACCTGCTCACTAGCAGTCAGCTCACACCACAACCTCCATCACCTCCACAGCACTGCAGCTCTCTCATATCAGTCCTGGCCATATTTTTACCCAGAGCTGCTATTATTCTGCTCAGAGAAGCCTGGCACCCTCAGAAGGGATTTGGATGCTTTTTGCTTTCTCTCTGCTTTCCTTTTTGGTGCTTTATTGGTTTTTGTCGTGTTTAGTTTGTGTTTTACTTTAAATAATTCATCCTATTATCTGATTACATTTTAGTAACTCAAAGAGTGTGTCTGCCTATAGAAAATATTTTAAGGTGCTAAAATTCAGTTTGGACATGCAGCCCTCACACACAGTATAAAAAACACAGCAACATACAGAATGCATCTATCTGCCACCGGCTTTATGCCTTTTCAATAGCTTCCCTCCAGGATTTGGGATCTCAGAGCAGAAAGCAAATTTTATTTTCACCAGGGGAATAAGGACAGACTTTCTGCACTTTCTCAGGTGCCCGGGTGGATCCCAATAACCAGGCATCACACCAGATCACGGAATCACAGAATGGTTTGGGTTGGAAGGGGCCTAGAAGGTCACCCAGTTCCACCCCCCTGCCATGGGGAGGGACACTCCCACTAGACCCACAAGTTGAAAAATATTCACATGACAGATGCTTCAGATATGTCTTAAAATGTTGGCATCTGAAAGAGAGTTCACACACACTTGACCCACAAAACACCATCTCAGACAGGCTTTGTATAAGCACGGATTGGAAATTTTTAGGCCATGACCCCATAAAGAAGGATGTCTGTGGTCCCCTTCAGTCAATTATCCTGCCTAGGGCAAGCTGCATGTGAATTTGGGTGGGAAAAAACCCAAAATATTCCATTTACTCTCATTTTTAGCAACTTTTCTGGCCAGTATCAGCGAGTGCTTACACAGGCATTGCCATTACACCTGGGTTTCAGCAGGAGAGAGCTAAAGCCCCAGACTGCAGATTTCTTTCAGCAGAAGCAGCAGAGCAATCAAGGATGCACCGTGTGCAGCTGCACGCACTGCGCCCCAGGACTTTGGTGGGAATTTCAAATTACATGTGCTGAAGAAGCACTCTGGATATACATAACAGGATTCTGAATCTGGTAGAGAATAACCCTTCACTTCCCTGGCTTTGGCAGAATCATGCTTTTTCCAAAATGAAGACAAATGCTCATACACAAAACTTAGCTTGATTTTTCTTTTTCTGAAAAATCAATTTTCTGATTTTTCATTTCTTCCTCCCAAGCAACACCAATTTTTGGCAACAGACCAACAACCCGGCCAGCTTCAAAAACCTGAAATTCCAGGGAACCAACACATTTTGCAAGCAAAGAAATATTGCTAGAGCACCACAGGTGGCTGTCTGAAGCCGGGAGTAATTAACTGCACTGCTACAGAGCTGGGGAACAACACGGCTGGAGGCTGTTTCTCCTGGCTCTGACCTGAACACTGCCTGCAATGGGCCCTGGGATTTGTTGAGACAGCCAAGGAAATCCCCCCACACTCCTGGGCAGGCAGCTGTTTTTAGCTCAGACATTCAGATTTAGGAGTTTTGCTTGGTTTCGGTGTTGTACCAAGGGTTTGCCTCTACAATGATAGGACTTTTAATGCTCCTCTTGCTCTCTGCACAAAGAATTGCCAGGATTCATTCCACAAGAATTCACGAGGTTTTGGTACAGCCTGAATCTGACTTCAAAGCACAGGGACATCAGTCCACCAGCAAGAAACATTTGCTGGAAGGAGCCAGAACAGCCCAAATCACTCCAGAGAGTGACTCTGGCTTGAGATACTTCAGCTGACGGTCTGCAGCAACCACCACCACAGTTTTAAAGGCAATAATAACAAGCAAAAGTCCTTCAGAGAAAACCTGAAAATCACTGAGAAGGAATACAAACCCTTGGGAGGTGTGAGATTGACTCCGTTTTTAAGGCACCACTGTATTGGCAAGATCCCCAAGGAATCCGCATGGCAAAGCATTGAGATTTTGCTGGGTTCAGGTCTCAAGTCATCAATGGTCACTTGTAAATAATGATTGTTAAAAACCTGAGGGGTGAGAAAGGAGAGAGCAAAATCAGGAGTTAGATTTGCTGCAACATTAGATAACATGGAAAGCTGAAACAGCCAAACCTGGGGATCAAACTACTGGAAATAACCTGCTCCCACCAAAACCTTTTCATCCAAGCGTTTCTACCAAAGAGATCAAAGCCTCAGTTTTAGAGATGAAAACACTGAAGCAATCAAAAGCACTGAGGTTCAGGGTCCCAGAGCTCAGCAGGGACTGGAGATGATCCTGGAGACCCCAGAGCCTTCCTCTCTCTTGCCTTTGAGAGCGTGGATTAAATATCCAGCTACTGCCTCCATTCAGCTGTCTTATTTCCGAACATTTCTCAGATGTGCAGGGAAAATACAAATGGATGGAGAGGAGGCAAAGACAAAAGAGGGATCCCTTCTTTTTGCATGGAAGTGGTAGATGAACACACTCATCCCCATTGGTTTTAAGTCAGCTCGTGATGCTTGTGGGAAAGAAAGAATTAATTAGGAACATCCATGGATTTTAAACATATTTCTTAATGTGCTCTCCAGCCACTTAAGTACCACTCTTGCGTTTTTCTAAATGTGGAAATCAGGAGGAGTTTCCTAGTCAGATTCTTTTCACCCCTCCTTTCTGAGCACTCACCTTGGTCACTGATGCAGGACAGATATGAAATGGTTCCCTCATATTCACTGCCTCCAGCTTCATCCCCACAGTGAAGAAGTGGTTTCTCAAATCAGCATGGTCCTGCGGGAAGAGGGACATGTGGTGACATCCACCAAGGAGAAGCCAATAAATTTGAAAAATCTATTTGAAAGGTGTCCGCGTGGATTTCGTCACTTAGCTGGGTTCTTCTGGTCCTATGTTCTTTTCTTCTGGTCCTATGTTCACCCAACCACGGAGAGGGCGGGGACAGCCTCTCTCCTAGAGGACACATCTACAGGACGAAAGCCCAACATATCTAAAGCACAGGGTATGTCCATCCCATCAGCAGGGTCTCACCAGAACTTGGTCAATGAGGAGATTATGCTCACCAAAATGAGGACCTGGCTGATAAATGGTTGCTCGAGGACCTCCCATGGGCAGAGGCTCTTCACCTCTGACAGCAACCACCCTCTGGGAACAACTAAGCATCCAGGGGTGCCAAGAATCAAACTGAAGCCTCCCAGGGTAACGCACATCACGGAGGCAAACACCTCAGCATAGCCCTGATTTACCCTGATGGATTCCCAGCACCT
The DNA here is from genome assembly GCA_036785705.1 of Acanthornis magna. Classification (NCBI taxonomy): domain Eukaryota; kingdom Metazoa; phylum Chordata; class Aves; order Passeriformes; family Acanthizidae; genus Acanthornis; species Acanthornis magna. The sequence continues at coordinate 1,233,869 of JAWUZG010000001.1, forward strand.
GCAGGGCACCAAAATAAGCACCTGGGCTGGTCTCCACAATGGCAAGACGGAAAGGTATTTTTTTCCAGCCAGGAGACTGGAAATGGACTTGGACAGTGAACTCAGACCCAAAACGTGGGCAACGAGAGAACAAGAGAATGGGAAAAGAGGCAGCTGTGTTCAAGCAGATGCCCAACACAACACTTCCACCTGGGATCAAACCTAGCTGCACCCCCAGGCTACACCCAGAGGGTTCCCCACAGCAGCTCTGAGGATGGCAGCAGGATGCTGTCCTCAAATTCGGAAGCAAGCCAGACTCAGCTCCCGGATTTGCCACCAGTTTAGAGTTTACCACCTAATTACTCCATCCCTCGTGACCCCTATCTAAGTCATACAATTTGCCACCCTAATTCCAGGGCAATGACTGCATTTTGTGCTCATTCAATAGAAATGTCCCACAGTATTTCTAAACCATCGGTGCATTAGCCAATACTAGCATAAAAAGAGATGATGATGTTATATTTAGCACACACTCGCAGACCACTCCAAAATACACGCAGAGAGCTTGCTATCTAATAAGTGGTTAGCAACAACAATCCCATCTACATTCATTGCTACATGTTGTATTCTTGTTCTAAAATGATTTTCTATTGATCCAAAGTTGTGTGTCATTGTGCTTTCTTTTCCCAAGAACTGTCTGCACTTGTAAGGCTTAACAACTTCTATTTTGGGATCTTACATTCCAACTGCCGCTAGAGATAAGGATTTTTACAAGCTCCAACCACAGCTAAATGAATGCTTGTTTTCATCTTACCAACCTTTAGTGTTAAGGAGCCCTTTTTGGTGAGAACCAAAATGCAGTAAAAATCCCCCCAAAAACCTATAATGGATTTAGTCTTACAGCAGAAGAAAACACTGATGAGGAAACTGAGGAATATTTAACAGTAACAGCCCAGAGCCCAAGGAAGGAGGAGACATCCAGGAGTCTGAGCACCCTTTTCACAAGGGCATGCAATGATAGGGTGAGGGGTAATGGTTTTAGGCTGAAAGAAGGCAGATTTAGATCAGATATTAGGAGAAAATTCTTTACTGTGAGGGTAGTGAGGCCCTGGAACAGGCTGCCCAGAGAAGCTGTGGATGGCCATCCCTGGAAGCGTTCAGTGCCAGCAGCCTGGGATAGTGGAAGGTGTCCCTGCCCATGGCAGGGGAGTGGAACGAGATGAGCTTTAAGGTCCTATCAAAAACTGCCACCTTTAATACTGAAAAGGCTTCAGAGGGAAAAGGTGATGGTGCAAAAATCCAACCTCACCAGCATCGAACTTCAAACCCCTAAAGGCAAACAAAGCACCTGGACAGGAGGGCTGCCACCTCCTGCATGGAGATCCACACCCTGAGTCCCTCAATCCTCGGGGGGAGGTTGGAAAGGAAAATCAACTTTGCAAAATGTGCATCTGGAATCAGCATCTCCCCACGAACGCTCCATGATTCAACTCACGCTCGGATCCAGCCTCAATACGTAATAAGCCAAGATCCACCAAAGTACTTAATCATGTTTATCTTTAAACACGCAAGTAGTTTAATCAACTTTTAAAGTGATTTGTTGATTGAGACCAAAATATATTGACACCAAACCATACTGCTTCTCTTTTTTAACTGAGTCATTTTCTTTGGTGTTTCTCCTTCTATTTGTTTTGGCTTTTTTTCAAAGGGGAAAAATAATCAGATGGGGGGAAAAACCACTAATAATATTTAAAGCTATTTTACTTCAAAAGCCCTGTGCACCTTGGGATCAAATCTCCCTTCTCATTCAGCATAGCACGTAAATATTTTCCCCATTAAATTAGCAGCAAGACTGAACTCACAAGGGGAGTTCATGGGATCTCAAGTACGTCTCCCTCTTGAGGGTCAAAATCCTCTTTGAACCAGAACATGCATTTATTTGGAGAAATGCTGTGGAAGTAAAAACCCTGTCTGTGTTAAATGTCATTTTTGAGATGGAAAAGCTTTCATGGAGAAAAAGCCTTTGTATTGTACCTCTCTGGAAGATGGTCAGGGTCTGGATATTTGATCTGTCTTGTATATTGGCTACAGAGAATCATCAAAATTTACCAAAGCAGCTTTAGAATTCTGCAGCCACAAAAGGAAAGAAAAAAGATTCCTGATGCCGTTCTTTGGTTCCAGTGCTGGAGCTGCCTCAGCCAGCAGGGAATTACTTAGGATTTGGCATATGCTCCTCTTCAAAACTCCAATTAATTTACATAATTTCTAAGAATAGGTTCCAGAGAAGTGATGGCAAAGCTTTTAATTAGTATTAGACTCAAAGTGATACACTGGATAATGAACTGCTCTCTCGTCCCTTTATTCACGTTGACAGGAACGACGCCTGTTTAATAAAAGCAGCTACAAGGAAAGGACTGGAGGGGTGTGACTTTCTCCTGGTCCCTGCCAGGCTCTTCAGCTGAACAAAAGAAATGCCTGAACCGATTATGGGTGGCAGAATTCGACCCTTTGCTGCTATTTCACAGCATTCAATGCCACCAGCGAGGATGTCACCAGCCATTATTTTCTAGCAACTTCTCCAAGTGACTTTCAATTTTCTTTGAAATGGAGATGAACAGGCAGAATAGTTTTGACCAGCTGGAGCATTTTACAGCCCCACACATGGTGGGCCTTTACTCCTCCTGGCAGTCAGTGCTTCCCAGGAGCAGCCTCGCTGACCACACAGAAGTTTGGGCTGGATGTTAGGAAAAACTTCTACACTGAATGGGCTGCCAAGCACTGGGACAGGCTGCCCAGGGAGTGCTGGAGCCACCATTCCTGGAGGGGTTTAAAAGCTGTGTCAATGTGGCACTTGGGACATGGTTTAGTGGTGGGCTTGGCAGTGCTGGGTTAATGGCTGGACTCGATCTTAGAGGTGTTTTCCAACCTAAATGACTCAATGATTCTATGATTTATACCAGCAGATTGCCTGTCCTGGGGTTCACAAGCCCTGAGTGGGCAATGAAAACACCCTCTGGCTGCTGAGGAGCAGTCAAGTAACCTGGACTGACAATCAACAAAAACGCAGCAGAGTCCCTTACAGCAGAGCGAAAAATCATGCCACAAAACGTTCAACAAATTAACGTGGCACGGGCACCACAGCTGCTCACTCGAAGGGTCACAATCTCTAACATGATGGATTACAGCTCACGGGTAATGAAGGGAGCACTGCAAAAGCCCTCAATGAACGTCTGTCACTCACAGCCCAAAGCCACTGGCAAAAGCAGGGCTGTCACAGCTCTCACTACAAGCTCCAAAAAGCAATTAAACTCAGCCCCACGCTCACAGCCTTAGAGCAGGGTGCATTTGCAAAGGTACAGGCTGTGACCCTCTGGGCCACCCGAACGACAGCCCAGCTTTGACACACATCTGCACCATTATTTCCATCCTCACACGGCTTGTGTTTCTGTAATTATTCTGTGAAAAATACTGATGGGCTTTGCAACAGTTCACCGCATCCAGCATCACACGCAGGGCTGGGAACTGCAACATCTGGAGGTCAAGGAACAAGTCAGCAACGGTGCTGGGAGGAGAAACAGGCTCCAAATTCCCGACCCTCTTCTGCAGGGTCCGAGACAGCCACATAATTTTCTCCTTCACGGCTAACAAGCCACCAGCAGTGCTGGTTTAGAAATGCCAGGTGACATGGCAGCCTAAATGTCACTCCAAAAGAGATCCACCAACAGATTTGGAAAAGTATTCCAACTCTTAAGGATGTGAGCAAGCTTTAGGGAAGCACTTTTGTGGATGACATGCTTTTTAAAGTCCTGATAATTAAGTCACTAAGCATTAGCTTCAGGTGATGAACTCAAAAAGAGAAACTTCAAAATCGCCACCACCATATGCCCAACCTGGTACCTAAATGCCAGATAAACAAATGGAATTTCTGCTCAACAAACGTCATTTAGGTGTAAATTAACTCAACTTTGTCCATGTCACGAGAGTGGAGCTCAGGTAATTTTACAGTGCACTGGGTAAAGCTGATAGAGCAAGGGGACCTGGCTAAGCTGCTTTTGTCTGTGACACTCAGGGAAGCTGCACTCCAGGCTGCTTGCTCTGTGTCCCTAAACACAAGGAAGGGCATCACCTTCAGACTGTGAAATGCCCACTTTTAGCCCATCGTGCTCAAGACCACTGGAATAACATAATTTTAAATTCAGCAGCCTACACAGTGTATGCAGAAGAGAGCAAAAGGCTCTCACTTGAGGCTAATTTTCAAATTTGAGGCTAATTTTCAAATACTCCTAAAAGTCAGAGCTCTTTTGGCTCAGGACAGATGCACAAAAACTGCAACTTGATGCAAAATTCAGAACTAAGTCTGAATGCTGAGAAGCTGCAAAGTTGAGAGGCTGATTAAAAACACTGAGCACTTAATAAATGATTGACCTGAGCCTCCTTCAACTGTAAAAGTGTGAAATGCTCTTCCCTTCAGTCCCATCTCTCCTCGTTTACCCTAATAAAGGACACAGAAGAAGCAGGCCCCATCTGGCATGATTAGGAACATATTAGTTGATTCAGTTTTTTGAAGAAACCGCTTCCCCTCCATGTTTTCTCTAATTTCTCCAAGAAACTGGCTCTTTCTGATAGCCTAATTTTAATCATGAAGCTCATGTCTGGTAACCAGCAACAAACACAGTAACAGCAGTGGTTAAACTGCCTCCACAGGAATCTGGCATTTGTTTTTTAATTGAGGAAAAAAAATTTAAAAAAGAAAGAAATGCTACCAAATGCAACCCGCTGCATTATTTGCAGATGAATCAGTCCTGTTTGAGATTCATCAACTTCCTCTGCTAAACACAGAGCAATTTTCCCTGAAGGTGCAGTCTCTGCAGGGAGACAGAAATCCCCTGTAAGACACAACATGTGCAAATTGTCCCCTTGTTTTGACAAGAGCCATCAGAGGAAGACCAAAATGTAGAGATGCGGGGTGGGATGACAAGGAAACAGTGCTGGGAGGGAGATTTTAGAGACACCATGACCCTGAAGCAACAAGAGCCAGCTACAAACCGAACCTACACAAGAGCCCCTTGAAAAACTGCAGATGCTTCTGCCGAGGATTGGATTTAGCCCTACGGATTTTAAGCTCCTCTTGTTGAATAAAAAATAGTTACCATAGAAACAGCAACATTGCAGAGTAGCCGCTCGAAATCCAAGCACACCTTCTCCGTATGGCTCGGCCGCTGCAGATGGCATTAGGGCAAAGATCCCCTCCCACACAGCGCCTGCTCGGCGCTGGGAGCACGGGCAGAGGTGAAAGAGATGGATAGGCATCCACTTGGGGTTTTTGTGGTGGGTTTGGTTTGGGTTTTTTACCATCTCAGAGCCACAGTGCTTCGCAATGTTCACCGGTGAGAGCCAGGTCCCATTTCAGAGGGGGGACACACAGAAAGGGTGGCACAGGTGGGGACAGCTCCTTGAGCGCTCAGAGGGAAACCAGCAGCGTCCCTTCTCACATCCCCTCGGCACACAGCACCTTGGCTGTGAGGAGGGACCGAGGCTGCCCTCGCTAACACCATGGCAGGAATCGTCACTGGGAAATCCATGGGAATTTGTTAGAGCAGAGAGGAGCAGGAGCCAGCCCAAGGCACATGGTGAGCTGCAACCACACCGAGAAACAGCTATGGACCAGAGCTGCTGTTGCTTTCTTTGAAGACATTAATTCATCTATCGATCTAAACCATTTCACAGAATGGTTTGGGTTGGATGGGACCTTAAAGATCATCTCGTTCCAAAGTCTCTGCCATGGGCAGGGACACCTTCCACCAGAGCAGGTTGCTCCAAGCCCCATCCAACCTGGCTTTGAACACTTCAAGGGATGGTGCATCCACAGCTTCTGGACAATCTGCTCCAGTGCCTCACCACCCCCACAGGAAAGAATTTATTCCTAATCTCTGATCTAAACCTTCCTCTTTCAGTTTTAAGCCATTCCCCCTTGCCCTATCACTACATGCCCTTGCAAAATACCCTACATGGATGACTTTTAGCTATCACCCACCCCGTACATGGATCAGATGCTGTTGTAGGTGCACACCAGCCCCTCTCAGTGGAAAATACTGCCCAGGGGTGTGGAAGGCAAAAGCCAAGGATGTCACAAACTCCCCCACGCCAAGCCTGGATGCAGTAATTCAGCTAAATCAGGCTCTTTTGCTGACCTCTCCCCATCCTCAGAGACCCCAGCAGGTAATGAAGAAAACCACACATGCCAGAGGGATGAGGAAGGCTGAGGGACCTGGTTCCCACTCAATCCATCTGCTTGGCTTGAACTGCCTGTGGCATTTCTCTCCCAACCCTGACTTTCATACGGTGCTGCCAAGCAGAGCCTCGGGGCACCTCACACGGGGCTTGGATTGCTCTCCCACCCACACCCTGCTCAGGAGGGAGCTGCAGAGGGGTCAGAACTGTTCACTGCTCACAGAGGCACCACCAGGCTCCATCCCACCCTCTGATATCAGAGATATCCTCGCTCCCTCTGCGCTATCCCTTGGGCCTTACGAAGATAAATGTTTTTAACGAGCTGAGGCAGGAGCGGGTCAAAAGGAGTGGAACAACAGAGGGATTGGGAAGCCGTGCACGTCTTCCAGACAGGCAAACAGCAGCCACGGAAAAGGACTGGCGAGCCCACGGATGGGGAGGAACAGATGGAGTATAAATAACCTGGCAGCGCGCAGCCAAGGCGGCAACTCGCGGGTTATTAAAGCGCAGCGTGCGGGGCCAGGGCCAGCCAAGCCATCGGGGCATGAAGGAGCTCGGGATTGGGATCTGGCTTCCAAGGGAAACCAAAGGCACGCTCGTTTTAAGCTGCTGCATCAGCACGTGCTCATCTACTGAGGGGGGATGAAGAGAGAAAAACCCTGCTGGACTTCAAGGCTACTCATGCAGCCACGCCTAGGAGTTGAAAATGTCCCTTGGGTTTCTCTAACTTACATTTAAACTCTTCCAGAATACAAAATACTGGAAGAAAATACTCAAAAACACCCAAAAAGCTTACTAAATTCTGAGAGATGTTGTCTTCCTTTTTAAAAAAAAAAAAAATCAAGGTCATGGAGAAAGTGTCAGTCTTACTCTCGCTACTAAAATGCATAATTCATCTGATTGAAAAAATGACGTTTTTTGTGGTAGAAGGAATTCTGTTTAATATTTGTCTTCATGCTTGTGAGTGTAGAACTAGAAGCACCACTCTGTCCTGAATTTCAGGGACAGCTCTTGCCTGGGTGATGGATGGTCCCTCCATCAGTCTCTCCTTAGGAGAGATTTGTCCCAACTGATTCCTTCCATGTCATTAGTCTTACTATTAATTAATACTATTAAAAGGAGACATCCAGAAGCTCCAGTTAGAAATAGGGGAACACTGGGCTGGGCATAATGTTGAGGAGTTTTTTGCCAGAAAGATTTTGAGCTGTAAAAAACAAACAACAACTTCATGAAAGGAGGAGAGGAGGGTGGAAACAAGAGGAATGGAACCAAAGGCTATAAATTAGGAACTGCCACCTGTCTCAGATGTCACCTCTCTCCCCTACGTGCTCTTCAAGCAGTTTATAAGAGTTTAGTTTAGAGAGGTGGCTGCTAACAGCTCCATCCAGGGTCACCATCAGGATTCCCTTCAAAGGAATTGGGAATAGGATGCCAATATCCAACATCTGGAAAGGTGATGAGCACACCAAATCCTAGGTAGGATTCAATTGTCCTAACAGAGACATCTGAGGTGAGGATCCACAACATCTGCACAGGACCCACAGATGTGGCACAGGAGACGGGACGAAGCAGAATGGGATGTCAGAGATGATCTCCAGGATTTCCCATCTGCCTCTCTCCAGGAAACTAAACCCATTCACCTTAAACAAGCTGCCAGGCTGTAACTCCAAAATATTTATAACTGATTTGCACTGATTTGTAGTACTAGGGCCATGTTGGCAGCATGGCTTCCTTTAGAGAGCACCAGCAATGCCAGCACTGAAGCAAACCACTGAAATTGTTCCACTTTACTTGAAATCAGCCCCCAACAACACTTTGCCCATCTTTATTCACACCAAGCCCTGACCATTTTATCAGGTGTGCCCCCTGAAGCCCAAGCCATCATTTATGGCCAGTACTAAACCAAGAGTAGGGGCATCCCAACAGCACCCCGAAATCAGAGCACACACAGCAAAGGACTCATGTCCTTGGGTTGTGGCTTTTCGGAAAGATTTGTGCTCCTAAGCCATTCAAACATCCTTGAAAATCTCGTCTGTATTTATTTTTCTTCAAGGATCAACATGTTTTCTGAAAAGCAGTGAACGACGAAATAGCAGGTGTGTTGCAAAAAGCTTTTGTGAGGAGAAAAATTTATTCCAGGATGTGCAGTTTGCAAAACACTATGTTTAGTAGCTGCATAATAGCAGCATTTTCTGGCAGTTAAACATCACGTTCCTTCTCAAAGGATCCTAAAGCATTTTACAAACACTTCCAACATATGGCCAAGTGTAAAACAGCACCAGGAAAAAAAAAAAAAAATCCTGTTTGCAGCCTTCTCCCTGATTTTTGCAACCAGCTCATGTGGCCTGGTGTCCTCAGATGCCAAGAGGGGATCAGGGCTGTGCTTTTGCAGGGGGATTTTGGACCTGCTGCTGAAGACCACCACGTGCCAAGTTCAGCTCTGCCACACTTCTGAGCATTGATAATTCAGGCTCAATTCCACGGTCTGTGAGTTCCCAGGCAGAGCCCAACCGTGTGACAGCAGAACTGCAGAGTGTCACCGCCAACAGCAGCCATGGGCTGAGAGAGCCCTGGGAGCAGCCACTTCTCACACTACAAATGTGGCTCTGCTGTCCCAGTGCCACCTCCTGGGACAGTCTGATGGCACCACAGTGACATTTCCCACAGCCACGCACAGCTTTAGGGACAGCACGGATTTCAGCCATAATCGAGCCCAAGGGGACCGTGCTCACCCTGGGGACGGCTCACGAAGAGCAAGCACACACCTACACCATCCTCAGCCACGGAAATCTGCAGGGAAATGTGGGAAAAACAGAATGGAACTGCTCAGTGTGCAGTTCACCACGTCTGCCAAAGGAGACGTTTTCAGCTTTGCCGAAGATCTCTGAGAGTTGCCAGCTGTCAAACCTCGTGTTTTTTATCTCATCTAACACACGACAGCTACGGTAGCAAGGAGCCCCAGGCACTGTGTAGAGACATTACTTCTGTGCTGGGTTTGTTAAAAAAAAAAGAAAAAACTAAAATTAAAAAGAAGTTGTAAAAGACACCTCTGGATATAACACATTTTGCTGGAATCTGGGATTCTCCTGGAAAGTCCCACACATAATCATTGGCTTTCTTTCTAAGATCAGTCAAGTTTACTCCCAGATAAGTCTCCTAAAGCCTTAACTCATGTTTAAGTCATTACTAGAGGAAGACTTGCTCACAGGCACAGATGAGATCTTGTCTTTTTCTCCTCAATTAAGATGCACAAGACGGGGTTGATTCAACCTAAGTGGGCAGAATAAAGTGATGCCCACACAGAAATTTATTCAGTCTCCTGCCTTTCCAGCACCAGAACCAAGGTTCAGACAGCATCAAACTCTGAATTCTGCTCATCTTGTGCTCAGCTTCCACATTATGATAAACAAAGAAGTCCTATTGACCTAATCATGGACCTAAACATTGACTTTTTTGCCACGTTTGGCCCCAAAGTAACTCTCCTCTTGGGCCATTCAAGCATTCCAAGATTTTGTACTGTCTTCTAAGAGGAACATCTTTGCAAGCTCCAACCACATAGCACAGCAAAAAGGACATGCTGAATTCAAATTTAGGACCTGCATGCAATAATTAAAATAAGTGGGTATACGTCTGGCACGCTGAGAAGAGGCAGCAACACAGCTGTTAGTTATAAACTTTTTTTAAAAAGGATGTTTCATGAGCCTCATCAGAAACATTCTTCACTCCTTCACATAGACAGGAATAAAATTTACACATTAGGCATTCCCTTTTGTGATTTAATCCCTGCCCCACACAATGCATTTTTGATCTCAAAGCTGCCAATGCAAACTTTTAATAGAGCTGGCAGATGGAAGCCTCGGATGAAACAAATGGCAGAGACCCAAAACTCTCCGCACGCCACTTCCATCCCGACGCGGGGCTCCTCAAACCCACATCCGTGCCCAACACACAGATCTTCCCTCTTCTCCCAGCACGGCACAGCTCCACGCTGCCAGCACATGAGCCACTGCCTGGCCCATTAGCAAAGTGCTCCCAAATTAATGTTGCTAATTTGAGTGCATCCCAGCTGGGCGAGGAGCCTGGATTCCTCACAGGGAGCTGCTGGCACGTCCCTGTGGGAAGGGGGAAGGTGGCACTGGGGTTTTGTGGGACACGGTGAGGGTCTTATTCCAGCTACATAACCATTAAATCATTTCAGCTGGAAAAGCCCTCTAAGATCAAAGTCCAACCAGCATTAACCCAGCACTGCCACGGCCACCACTGAGTGCCACATCCATACACAAACTGCACCAATTCCATGAATGTTTTGGAGCATCCCTTCAGGACCAGGAAGAACCCAGAGGGTCCCCAGGCTGGTGGTGGGGAGGGCACTGTGGTTCACCAGGTCCCCAAGGAGGAGGTGACACTGGAGACATGGGGACACTGCTGTGCTCCCACACCTCCCTGAGCATCCTCTCCCTGCCCATCCCACCCCAGCCAGGATGGAACTGTCGGGAACCAGGCAGGATGGGATTGTTGGGAACCAGGCAGGCACTGCTGGGAATCAGGGTTAGCTGGAGCTGCCATGATTAACAGCACCGCAGATTCGGATGGGAAATTAAAGCCAGTGCCTCGGGGCTGAAGCACGTCCCTAACTATTACAAACCAAAGTGAGAATTTAAAAGATTTTTAAAAGTAAGATGGGGGAACAAAAATATCTCTCACTTCCATTACAAGCCCTGGAAGGAGATTTCTCTGTCTTGTGACCAGGTGAAAATTTTGGTGCAAGGCTCACAGTAATCTGTCCAGTTTGTGTCAACTTTTGTACTTGTAGCCTTACTGCTTCACAATTCTGTACGATGTCTTTGCACAGGTCTAACTCTGTAATGTTGGAGAAATCACTGCTGATCACCCCAGCCCCCAGAAAACACTGACCATGAAATCACTTATCAGGAAAGAAAGCCCAAGCATAAAAATGTGTTTTATACAACCATTCCACTCATGACTTTCCACAGTTACGTATTACAGCAAAAGCCTTTCCTGAAAAAGTTTAACATAAGCTGCTAAACATGGCATGGTATTTATTCATCACGGGTTCCTTAAGTGAAGGAAAAGTATCTCTTACCTTGAACACTTCCATTGGAAGAGGAAAATTTGCTGCATCATTAAGGGATTTTTCCAGAGCGCATTTCCACTCAGTTATAGTCTTCAGAGAATAGATATCTAAAGGGATGACAATAACAACAAAAAAAAGGAAAAAAAACAACAAAACCATGAGGTGACTGTTTGGAGATCAAACATTTTTGGAAGACTAAAGTTCTTAAGTCATGCGAATGGACAGAACAAGTGAAATGAACAGTGTGTATATTCCAAGCTGTGCAGCACAGATAAATTCAACACAAAATCAACTAGCAGGGGCACACTGGAGGAAGATTTACATCCTGGAGTAAAATCCAGAAAAATTCACATCCTTCAATTACTGCTGAAGGAACAAGAATCATATTATCTCATTACCTGAAAATAGCAAGAAACCTCTCCTCTGATTTTCATTTCTCAAGATACCTGATAATTTCTAGTTTCAGGAGCCTCAAGTCTTCAGCCAGCATTAGTCATATTTGAACAAAACAAAAATTATCATTATTGAGGCTCCTGTTCACTGAAAAGTGTTTGGGTTTTGGGGTTTTAATTGCAGTTTTGGGGTGGGTGTGGGAAGAAACATTTCAGCGAAATCTCTAACCAGACACACCTGTGGGTATCACACTCAAAGCAGAGCATCACACCAGCGCCAAGACTTACACCTATGAATTTTCATCATTATACTTATAGCCAACATCTTTGTGCAGCTTCACATTGCTTCCAGTGAGTTTCTTTACACAGGTTTAATATTATTAAATCATTATATTAACAAGCCCTTTATGGTTCAGTGCAGTGAAATGCCTATGAATCATCAAAGAGAACAATGCAGGAAACAATACTGTGATGAGGAACATTATATTGGATTTACTTCTGCCCTAGAAAACATATTGTTATCTTGCACGTAACAAGTTATTGCAGAGCATTCATATCAAGGCCTCAAAGAGAGAAGATAGGTAGATAGATTGCAACAATTATTAAAATGGAAATGAACATTTGCTCAATAATAAACTAGAACCTTGATACAGAGTGAAGAGTGTGGAGCTTTTCTTTGGCTAGTCTGGCTTCCCACGCTTACATCAAGGTTCTATTTGGCCCAATTTGCATTTAAATCCTGTACATCTAATAACCATATACATATTTACTAGCTGGAAAAGATTTACTGCTGTATCTGACAATTCTGAAGGAGGGAATAAAAAATATGTGTTAAAAAAAAAGAGGAATTGGCAAGCACTGTTTCCACCTAGCACTGATGGTACAAGAGAATTTTATGCTCTGAACTCAATAGATTTAAGACCTTATCAAAACAGGATTTGCAGAATCACTCACTGAAGTGGATGTATTTATACTTCCACTATATCAAATCTTGCTACTTCAGAACAGACATCAAGGATATGCATATGAATTTAAACACACTTGAAGGGAGATGTTAACCTTTCAGGGCAGTATTTTTAATTCCTCAGCTGTCAGGTTATTAATGGGAATATAGATTTCAAATCTTTGTTTACAGCGCGTGCAGTGGGCACAAGTGTTAAGAAGTGCACTCTTTATTTAATTGTTCATTATTTTATCGTTTTGTTGCCCCACTTCTCCCTTGCAGAAAAGCGCAGGGAGGGGGACAACTCACCTTGTTTCTTTCTTTTTGGTTTAATTTACAGAGAAATATTCAATACTATGTGATTTTGCCCCACACTACAGCCAGCCTGTTGCTTCAACTAACAGAGAGTCTGAGTTTAGAGAAACTGTGCCTGATGCTTCCCTGCTGGGAACAGACCCTCATTTTCTACTGTGATAGCGCTGAAGCACAAGAAAGATGAAACCGGCATTTTGGGCAACTCTGGCCAAATTTTGGGCAATTTTGGCCAAAACCAGTGAAAACAAGCAGCAATTTCTCCAGGCAGTGTCAACAAACTTCAAGATATAAGGGCAGCTCCAGCAGTTTCAATGGCCAGCAAAGGAGTATCATATGCACATTTAATTAGTGGCGTCTCGCTTATGCTGGCAAGCGTATGGACACTAAATTGCACGGTTAAAAGAGCATAAAGCATTTTATTTAAGTGCTAGGGCTGCAGGTAATTGAACAAAGTGTACTGTGTCAATTTGTATTAGGGTTCACAAGTAGCGAGCAATTAAAATGACTGGCAATTTGTCTTTAAATAGAAAGTAGCATAAAACGAGATGATCTCGCCCTGCATAAACAGCTGAGCTCAGGCCATCAGTGGCTCTGTGTCAAGCAGCCTGTGCCAATTTGCACTAGGAAGGAGGCTTATTCCAGATTCAGATATATATCTGAAGGGAAAAATAAGCTATAAACCCTTTTCTTCAGTTAAATGGGCTTGTGAGGCATAGAGAGTCCATTTGGAGAAGATAGCTGGGATGTTATTTCATAGAACCATTGAATGGTTTGGGCTGGACCTTAAAGATAACCTAATTCCAAGCACCAAAGGACTCTGTTGCACATTAAGTGGGTGTTAGGATGTGGATGGCTTCAGGAAAGAGACCTCTCCATCCAAAACACCATTTGGGTCCATGGGATCTCCTTTATCTGAGATGATCTGCATCTTGAAAGACTGACCTGGAAGTGCTGTGCAAGACGAATCTTGGCAGGTGCCAGAGGTGGATCAACAGGGAAAAGTCACAGCCCAGACACAAAGGGAAATAAAGCTCGAAGTGGATACGAAGCACCCAAGCTGAGGGTGGGCAGGGCACTGTCACAGGATGCAGATGCAATGTATAAAAACATCCTTGTTTGATAGCAAGGTGACACAGAGCCTGATTTGGGAGGAGCTGATGCCCTCAGCATCTCTTCAGAGCTGATTCATAACAGCTTTGGTACACAGTCTAAGGCTGTTCCTTTTATCAATCAAGGAGTCACCTTGACCAGCTTCAGGTGCTCAAAATTTAGACAAAATTTAGGGGTGTGTTCATTGGTTTCAACCCCCCTGAGAGAAAAAAAAACAGGTTTATAAAGATGTAGTTTTGTCCTACCTAGGTTAGTCATGTCTTGGGCACCCCATTTTCCCCACCCTCCACAAAGAGAACTCAATTTCTCATGCTGAGCTGTCTTTTGATGCCTGCACTGGGGCAGGTGAATCTAATCCCTGATGTGTAAAAAAACTGCCCACAGACTCCTTCCTAAGAAGGTACAGAGCAGAGGAAGTCACTAGGAAGGGGCAATAAGCAGGCCAGGATGGATCCCGGGCACAGTCTCCAGGCCTCAGCTCCTTAGGAAACTTCAATCTCTGACAGTCTACGGTTTAGTCATTTTATTCCTGAGTTTCTTTAGAGCTCTCTGCTGCCAGCATCTCGTCCTGAAAATTCACTCGTGCTTCCCTGACTCCTCTGGGATTCCTTTTGCAGAGGCTTTAGCTGAAAACAGATCCCATAAGAGAAGCCACTTGGCTTTTCTTCTGTCTTCTTCCACTGAGTTAATGTCTCATGCACTTAATTCCTTCACTGTGCCTCATGGACAAGATCTTAAAAGTTCTTCCTAACCCTAACCATTCTGTGACTCCATGTTAGGTGGACATCAAAAGATCAGGAGTGGAACAATGAGCACTCCTGCCTCCAGAAACTCCTCAGATTTCCTCTCCTGACTGGCTGCTCCCTGCCTGAGCCTGGAAAGTTGGTCAGAATGGGGGATCAATGGAAGACCCTTGAAGATGAAGTGACCAGGAGAGGACTTGGGCAAAAACAGAAGAGTTCAGACCCCCAGGGTCTTCTCTCAGCAAACTCCTATGACGTTCAACTTTAGGAGATATAAATGATCGCATATTTAAGGCAATGAAAGTCAGGATGAGGATCTTGGCATTGAATTCATTAATAACAATGTTCACTAAAAGGTGAATGACCAGAGAAATGCAAAGGGGAGGAAACAGATATCAGATGAGAACAGATGAGAAAAAGAGACGGAAATTTTAAAAGTTAAGTCAAGGAGAAGGGAGAAGAAAACTAAACAACTCCAGCAAATAAAGAAGTTAGAAGTTTAGAGACAAGACCACTGAAAAAAATCAAAATAACAAGAAAGGCGTGAGGGGTGGGGGATCCATAGCTAAGGATGTACAACTAGGTAAAAGAAGGAAAGAGTAAAAAGCAAATGGAATAAACAAATGGAATAAACGCTAAACTTCTTTGGGCCATTTCTATATTCACCAAACCTATACAGCCCAAGAGGGTTCAGAGATGGTCAATGAAAAAGTTGTTTCTCTGTCACACAGAGACTATAAAATAACAGAGTGGGTTATATTCATGCTCTCCAGCATTCACATCTAATTTAGAAGTGAGGAGGAACATTGATTTCTACCTGTCTGTGAAGAAAAACACATTTCCAAAAAGCACTTGAGACCCAAGTCCCAGACAAACTTGTGAACAAGAGAACTAAACTATTGAGGTAAACTCTCCTCATTAGGTGTGAGGGACAGAGGCCACATCAGAAACACCTTCCCAAAGGCGGGGAATTCAACACTCACAGAAAAACTTCACCCACTGCACAAAGAAAATGAGGCACAGACTTTGACACACTGTTAACCTACACAGGAAAAGGTGAATCAATTTGTGATTCCGGACTGACTTAACTGCAGTCCCAATCCCTCTCGATTCAAACTCGTCTGAATACTAAACCCAACCCTAAAGAGCTTCTTCTCCAAGCTGTAATCTCCTGGTGTTTAATATGGTCTGACAGACTTGCAAAGATTTCAGCCGAATTTATTTAATAAACAATACCATTCACCTGACCCACTCTGAACCCAAATTAGATGGATCTCACCTCCCATTCGTGCCACAGCCAGAAACCACTGACAAAGCAATGTGAACGCTGGGGAAGGACAAACAGGCTGCAAACGTATCTCAAACCATCAGTGAATCCCACAAAGAGACACAATATCCCAAGGAGATCCTTTACCTGCAGGTGGGTCCATTCTGTATTTATTCTCTTGACACCAACCGACTGGTCGAAGTCTGCAATCCAAGTAAAACAACCACTGGTCATAGGATTCAGTCTCCTCCAATCCCACATAGCGAAGGCGTAATCTTCCTCCAACATTTTCAACCACACTAACTATCCAGTACTGAAAGGGATTCTGGGAATCCTGCAGCTCTATTAAGGAATCAACTGTAATGAGGTCTACAGGGTTTTTTCCTCGCAGAGGCTGTTTGAATAGAAGCAAAACTCCTTATTTTAAACTTTATTTGAAGACTTCTCAAGGAAACAGATGACAGCAGAAGATTATTTTTGTTTTTCACACCATCATCCAAGCGATCAGCAAACAGTCTGTTCTTCTTCTATTTTACCCAATGTCTTCCAAGTGCAAATTCAGAAGTAAAACAGAAAACAACAGTTGTGCTAATTTCTCAACCGACATCATCAACAACA
Organism: Acanthornis magna; assembly: GCA_036785705.1. Lineage (NCBI taxonomy): Eukaryota > Metazoa > Chordata > Aves > Passeriformes > Acanthizidae > Acanthornis > Acanthornis magna. The sequence goes on from JAWUZG010000001.1 coordinate 1,250,562, forward strand.
ACAAAAAAAGAATAACAAAAGGTGGAGCAGCTCCTAAGGCACATCCACTTAGGACACTCCTGATCTGCTTGCAGCCCAGCTATATTGGAGGATTTCAAACCAAATTCTCATTTATTGCAGCTGATAAGAACCAATCACAGGACTGGACCCTAACATTTACCTGAAAGATTACTTCTTTGGGCATGACCCAGAAATTTCACTGTGTACTGATCTCTTCCCTCAAAGGCTTTATCTCATTCCTCCTGGCATGGGAGCAGATTATGTCCCCCAGCCATGAGTTTGGGATTAGCCCAAAGCTCAAAGCCAGCAGCAGGTTTGGACCCAAGCCCAAGGCACTCCGGATTTGTTGGGTCAAGCCACCATGCTCAAGAAATGCCAGGGACTGAGGTTATTTGCTTCCATGTTTTTTCCTGGGATCCCAGTTTTGCAGCCATTTACACACATGTGTAACCTTCCACCTGCAAAGCTGCCAAGCACAGGCATTAAAAAACCATGAGATGCTCTGCAGAACGACCCCTTTGGGGCTCAGTGTTTTTGTTTTGTGACTCTGAGCATTTCTGTGCTCTCAAGCTTTAATGTAATGGTTGGATTTCTTATTTTTTATTAAATATAAGTTTGAGTTCTTATGCAACGTCTCGATTCCGGGGTTTTAAGAGCAGCATTAAAATGACCCCAAGACTTGGAAGCACTGGTCCCCAAAAGAGATGCTAAGCAAAGGCAAAATACATTAAAAACAAAGATTTTTTTTTTCCTGTTTGTCCCACTTTTACTTAATTAAACCATATAAACATCTCACATTACTTTTTAAAATATTAATTCTGTAAATCAAGAGTCAGTCCAGGATGGTTCATTTTAACAATGGCTACAAAACAAAATAAGGAGAAAGCCTTATTTTTCACAAAGTTCTTTTTCCTACTGAATATTGATAATATTCAGATTTTGAGATGCAACTGATTTTCATACATCTCTCTTAATCCAGAAATGCAGGCAAGAGAATGAGAATATGGTAAAAAAATGCAATTAAAATTAACTAAAACCTTATCACATGTACAATTTTAAACAGCTTTATGATTAATAGATATTTCTCAGAACAATATATTTTCCATAATAAGCTACTTTTCTACAGTGCAAGCTGCAAGCATCTGTATAATCCCTTCAAATATTATTTCATGGCAAAATGCAGTGTCAGAATTTAATAATACAATAGAAATCCACTCTAATGTGGATTTTTCCCCCTCTCATACAACTACTTCATTGCAACAAAATATTCTTTAATATGAAACGATGGTGTAATGATTTAACTTATTATAATAAATCCCTGGCTGTATCAAAGTGAATATTGCTTCTCTGATTTGTGTGCTAAATTTTAAGCCAATGGGTTGTCACTTACCCCATGAGAACTGAATGGCTAGGATTAATAATCGGCTTGCATGAAATATTAACATTTACCATAATGCAAGAACCCTTCACATGCGTAGCTGGCATGTAAAAAAAAAGATTTAAAAAGTAGCACCACATATTGATTTAACAGTCTAACAACAATCTGCAGCACTCACAAACAGCAAATCTGTCAACAGGGGCCAACATACATTGCACGACACAGACAGCACTGAGCACATAAAACACCAGAAAAGGGTCAGAAACTGCTTCGAGCCAACACAATGTTTTCTCTCTGCATTTCTGCCTGGAGCTGCCTCTCTTCCCTGCCTGCAGAAAGGAGAGGGTTGGCACACACCAGAGATGGGAGCTGGACACCATCAGATTTGGGCATATGCCACGTGGGAGTGGGCCAGGAGTGGGAATCCACCAGCCCCAAGGATGGGGAATTTTTGGGGTCTGCAAGGGCTGTTCATCCTGCAGATTGGGGGGGAAAATCCCTAATGGCAAATGAGGAATTCTCCCTGCCACGGACCTCATCCTGCATGGGCATGTGGAAAAAGGATGCAGCTGTGGCTGGTGGAAGTGACCAGGGAGAAAATGGTTAAAAACAGTGCCTGGATGCACAGTGGCTGCCCACAAACCAACAGGAGCACTTCCACAAAGGTAAATTCGTGTACACCCTCACTCTCAGCCTAAATACAGAGGGACAGAGAGATGAAGGGCTCCTGCAGAACTATCTGTCTCCTCCCCAAATGCCCTCACAGCTTCCAGGTGAGAGTAGGGTGGAAAAGCTGCCCCTGGTTTCCAGGTGAATCAGCAGGATTTTTATCCAGGATCTCAAGGCACACTGAGGCTGTCCCAGGTGCAAGTCACCCTGTGGATCTGCTGCCCAAATTGGGCTCTCAGGTGTATGGCTGACTCAAAAAGTGGACCCTTCTGAAGCCACCTCAGCCAACTTCCCTGCTAAATCCCCACTGGATTTGGGTGGAGGGAATATCCGTGGAGGAGCTCCTTCCACACGCAGACAAAGCTGACAGTGCTGCCCATGAACCTCCTAACCCTTCTCCAGCCTGTGCCACAAAATCACAGAATGGCTGGGGTTGGAAGGGACCTTAAAGCCCATCCAGCTCCAACCCCAGCTGGACACCCTCCCCTAGCCCAGGCTGCTCCAAGCCCCATCCAACCTGGCCTTGGACACTCCCAGGGATGGGGCAGGGATGAACTGAAGCTCAGCTCACAGATTTCATGGATCTAATGGGGCACTGAAGGGCTGAGTTTTCCCTCCTAAGGATCCCCTTTACGCTCTCCTTCCCCACCCTGCCTTTTCCGAGCACCCAACTTCCTAAAGAACTAAAAGACCAAATGATCTCCCATCACTGAGGCAGAAGCAGAGCCAGCAGAGCCCAGGCAACCCTGCCACGGATTTTTGGGCAGGGCTGGGTCAGGTCCCAGTGCTGGCACACAGACACTGCAAGCACACAGCCCCGCGGGCTGGGAGCACACACACGACGAAGAGAGGAACTGCAATCTAATACATACACCTTCCAGCAAATTGGCAGGGGCCGTCCTGGCGCCGGTCAGATCGTGGATGAGAAATTCTGTCCAGTCCATGTATTTCTCTTTGATTGCTGGGGAAGGGGGGAAAGAAAAGAAATGCTTAGCACAGCAGACTGATGCGACTTTCCAAGTGTGTATCACACAATGGACTTAGTGTATTTATTAAGAATAAATTCTTCATTATTAGAGTGGTGAGACCCTGGCACAGAGAAGCTGTGGCTGCCCCTGGATCCCTGGAAGTGTCCAAGGCCAGGCTGGACAGGGCTTGGAGCAGCCTGGGACAGTGGAAGGTGTCCCTGCCCATGGCAGGGGTGGAACTGGATGATCTTTAATGTCCCTTCCTTCCCAAACCATCCTATGATTCAATCCCTTCCATCCCAAACCATCCTATGATTCAATCATTTTAGAAGCATCTCCTCAGGGTTTACCAGCTCTGAAGTTTTGTATTCAGCTGCAATTCAAACCAGAAGAAAAATTCTCCAGTGCCTTGGGCAACCTGTGCACACGGTTAAATCCCAAAATAAGGGAAGGTGCTGCTCCACTGCAGCCACTGACAGTGATTTACATCATCGTGGCTTATCATCCCCATCTCTCCCATTCAGAATTGGCCACTGCTTGTGTAACCACTCGCTTCCTGCTTATCACCTAGGCTCAGATGTGATTTATAAAGTCTCTTTGTATGTTCGCTAATGACCTCTGGGAAAAAAAAGGAGCTGTGCAAACTTTCAATTCCTTGACAGGAGAGCAGAAACTCCAGGTGCTTTTCCAACACAGTAGAAAAATCAGCCCTGAGAACATCATATATCAGCTGCTGAGTCAATACACTAGCAAGAAGAAAGACTTAAAGTCTTGCCTTTATCAGGAACTTCTGTTTCATTTAGAAAAAATGGAATAATTTCTGAGGTAAACACTGTGAACCTGCGTTACTTCAGAACATGTATCCAGACAGTTTGTTAAGATTTGGACTGAAATACATAAATTTTGCCTCTAGGATTCAAGGTCTGGGTCAGTTCTGGTTGAAATCAGTGGCCACATAAAGGCAATAATTCAGCAAATCTCAGCTTCACAGATGCCTCTTCAAATGCACTGTGCAATTGCAATCAGAAATGCAGAAATCAGATTTTAATTCCACCTGCCTGTAAATGGGAATTAAATTACATCAGAAACTTTGTTTTCCCCCCAAAATAATCTTACTTATATGTCAGAATCATCAGGAATGTAGTTATGTTGCTACCTTAGCAACACCTATAAAAGGGAAAAACCACAAGCATTTGAAAATTTAAACATTTCCTCCAAATAAACAACTGGATATGTGGTTTAAAGACCATTACCCCACAGTAATCCATAGGATTGGGAGTGGATAAACACACAAGCCGTGCCCACTGCACCTTACCTCAACCTCATTGTTGAGTTGTGCTCCTTCCCCAAAAGTCAGCTCTCCCAGCTTGAGCTATACATCCAATTTTTAGACCTAAATGACTTTAAAAGTGCATTTAAATGTATTTATAATTATCAAACCTTGCCGTGCTGGACTTGAGACTCCATAAAATAACACTTTAACTTGCCCAGAACTATTCTAAGTCTTTTGCAGCACTGATTTTGCATGATTTCCAGAAGATTTATGACCTTTGCATTATTTAAGACAAAAGAACAGTCTGAGAAGAAACTGTTTAGATATGACATTTTCCGTCTCAACACTCCTGCTGTGCACACCTCATCAGTTCCTGTCCACCTACATCAGGATAAAGAAAACAAGCTTAATTTTGGCATCAGGGAGAGGATAGTAATTGTGGTAATGACTGAGACTGGAGTCCCTCTGGTTCAGACTTCTGCCTCTCCCTGAGAATAGCACTGGGTGCTCACAGAGAGGTGCAAGTTGAACTCGATTTTTGGCTCACTCCCACGAAGTTGTCAGCCAAATTCCGAATGCCAGAGCTTCACTACCAGGGAATGACAAATGTGATAAAAAGAACACAGTTTGAACTTTCAAAGCTGGCAGGAGTTGGGGGGGGGGGGGCTCAGGGGGAGAATAGGATTTTCAAAGTTGACAACAGATTAACAGATTTCAGGGGCTTCCACTTCCAGATGCCCAATTGGAGATGTCGTGACGGTGCCTGATTCACAGATCTGGCTGTCTGTCAGTCAGCCTCCCTTCCAGTGCCTTTCGGAGAGAAAAAAAAAATCCCTTGTCCTTTTTAAAAGACTTGCACCTCACAGTCTGACATCTAAATAAACTGATGCCTCTCTCCACATTCAAACCTGGATTAGAGGCTTCTGAAGTCCGAAAGTGCCAAGGTGACCTTTGTTTTCAGACTAAACACACTCACGTGAAAAAAAGAATGAGCTATTCTCAGTTTCTGAGTGGTTTCAGAGCCATCCTCCCCACACAAATCTAATTTCAAGGGTTTTCCTTTATTTTATTCTGCTTTTGTGGCATAAAGCGACTCTGAAAACCTCTGAGAGACAATGAATTGCACTGGAAGTTGTAGGAACAGGGATTTGTATCTTATTCTGTGCCTACAGAGCACAATCAGCCTTCTCAGTCCTACAGTTCGAGCCACCACAATGCAAATATTAATTTCTACTAGTAATGAAGGGAATCTGAATGATCATGATATCTGCAAAAGCCTTTGAGGACCAAGCAAAATGTTAAACAAATATATTCAAACTAAGGGAAATCTGCTGGGTAAATGAGAATAGCTGTCAGTGCAATGCATGGGTGCCCAAGCTCAGCATCCCTCCTCAGAAATGCTGGCGCTGCTTTGGCATATCAGACTCAGCACCTGGGGACTGAAGCAGTGAACTTTCAATCATTATTTCCCATTTTCACTCGTTAGCTACAGGAAAAGGCTCTACTGAACCTCTCCTGTGGACAGGCTGGGAGAACTCTGCTTTTTTTTGCAGCTGGTGGGAAGGTGGCCAGGACAAAGGATCCTGCTCCATGGTGACTGAAACTCCACTAGCAGTCCTGTTTCCAATTTTTTCTTGCCTTAAATAATTTCAGTTTGTCAGCAGTGGTCCACAGGCTTAAGACAGCCATGCTTTCTTCACTTTTCACTCGATCCATTTTCCCAAAAGACCTCTGTGAACTTCCCCTATCCAGAACCTGCCAAGGCACGGAGTGACAGCACAAGGGGAAATGGCCTCAAACTGAAGGAGGGCAGGCTGAGATTGGATATTAGGAATAAATTCTTCCCTGTGAGGGCAGTGAGGCACAGGTTGCCCAGAGAAGCTGTGGCTGCTCCATGCCTGGAAATGTCCAAGGCCAGGTAGGACAGGGTTTGGAGCAACCTGGGACAGTGGAAGGTGTCCCTGCCCATGGCAGAGGCTTGGAACTGGATAGTCTTTAAGGTCCCTTTCAACCCAAACCATTCCAGGACTCTATGATTCTATGAAGGCAGAAAAAAAAAAACAAAAAAAAAAAAAACTTTGAAAAGACCTGAGAAAAACCCCACATTTCCCTCCCCAGTTCCTGATCAGCAGCGGTAGTGATGCACCAATTCCCAGACTCAGGGATGGGCTGGTGACAGCTGAGCCACTCCTAACAGACCTCAGTGAAATTATCCACACCTGGAAAAGTAAAAACAAGGTCCCCGCAGCTCACTGCCTCCTTTCATGAAAAATATTTATTGCAGAGAGCACCTTCTAGTTTGGCAAATATTACAGCAAATTCTTTAATTAGAAAGAAAAAGGACCTTTCCGCATTAAGACTTGGATTATAAAACTGAGCTCCCCTTCCACAGGGCTGAACTCAAAAAAAGGGATCATGTCCAACATCCCTCAAATTCTTCCCACTTTTCTCTGCTCAGTTCACCTTGCCCACAACCTCTCTGACTCCCATTCCTCTCTCCCTTCTGACCCACTGCCATTTTTCCACTTTTACTCATCGGTCTCATTTTCCCAAGCTGTGCCTGCAGACTCCAGGACCTAGCTGCTCCCAACCTGGACCCCACAGCATCACCTGAGGACCAGGGGCTGCTGCCAGCTGATGTGCCAAGTTCCATTATTAGCATTTATTTATCACTGGACACCAGGTTTCCCCCATCAGCTGCTCAAACCCAGCCTTTTTTCCTTCCACTGTGCGTGCTGACCACGAAAGCCATTCCAAGAGCAGCTGGAAATGCTGGAGCAATGCACATCCCACATCCCCTCCAACCCCACTGTGCCCCAGAGCCAGGACAGCAGCTCCATTCCCTGCAGCCCCGTAAATCTCTGTGCCCTGCCTCAGCCTCAGCACATAACAGGTTCAGATTTATCTGCCTCTCCAGAGAAATAAGAGATTAAAAGCACATTCGCAGTCCCAGGGCAGCACTGAGGCACAGGCACTCCGCTCAATGAGTATGAGATACTATTATCACATTAGCAACTCTTGGGATTTTGTCTCCTTTCCTAGTAGTTGCTGTTTTTTCTGAAAGCCACTCCTCTCAGGTCATGGGTTTACATGAAAACTCTCATTTTCTATTTTATTTTTTTCAAGAACAGGACACTGCAAAGTGCAGGAAAAACCTTGAAATCTGAAAGACCGACAAGACAATGGAAAGAACATGGTTTGTTTTTTACTTTTCATGACTGTTTTTTCCCCCCAAGACATTCACTTGATTGACAAGAACAAGACCCAGGGATCTGAACTGCTGCATTTGGTAAAATAAATGAATGGTAGCATAAATAACTTTCAGGCATACGGCACCTAAAAATAAGCTACTCCTTGGAAACACCTCAGCATGCCCCAAGGATACCCTTGCCCAATAAGCAATAAAAGCAAATTATGCTCATTTTTGTCCATACTTAAAAAAAACAGACCAAAAACCAAAAAACAACAAAACACTCTTCATGTTGGGCTTCTTTTTTTTTAATAATCCAGGATCACCAGCAACCTGTCGACACCTCCACTGGAGAATCCCCACTGGAACCCATCAACCTCTATAAACAGCAGAGTTTTAATTTTCTCATATGTGAAGAACAGCATCTTAAACAGCTTTATAAAATGGTTTGAGATCTTTTGGATTAATCTGCTAAGTGACAACACTCTCAGTGTGGGAACTATTTTTATCATTAAAAATTTAACTCCTTCCTGGGACTGGAATGAACAGAAATAGTTAACATGAGGAATTATAGCTGGGCAGGACCCAGGAAATTCTTCTCACTCCATTGTGAAATAAACTAAAACACCGTGATCTCATTTAAAAAAACTAATTTTCTAAACAAATAATTCAAGATGTTCAAAAGTTTATCTACAGAAGTATTAGATACACATTTCAGATGCACTAAATTAAAGCTGCTGGTGCCAGTAAGAGATTCCCAGAGCCTGGAGAAGGATCACAGATCAGCAGGAGAGCACCTAAAGCACAGCACAAAGGAATTCCAGCCGCTCCATCCAGCAGGGACAGGTGACATTATGGTGGGGATCTGCCACAGGACCGAACCAAGAAAATTAAGTCTGGACAGGGCTTGGAGCAACCTGGTCTAGTGGGAGGTGTCCCTGCCCATGGCAGGGAGGTGCAAAAGGTGGACTTTAAGGTCCCTTCCAATCCAAACCACTCTGTGACTCTGTGATAAGATATGCAGGTTTTTAAAAGCTAAACAGCATATTGCAAAACTATAGAAAGCTTACAATATTGACATTTTCTTTTAATTTTAAAGTTGTCACACATTTGATGCAATATTTATAAGTTACAAAAATATTAACATATAAATGTTGTAACTATGTTGTAAAGGTCTAAATGATGGAGTCGAAATGAGATGTCTTTATATCAAAATAACATAGAATGCTAAAACAATTTGTTTAGACTTCACCCATCAAAACAATTTGTCAAAACTGACATGTTCTCACAAAATATTTCCATTTTATAAAACAGCATTTTGACAGGAAACGGTTGAATCCCCACATTTTCATTCGTCTTGCTGAACTATTTACATCCTTGTGAACCAGACTGGATGTGAAAACAGGATGGGGGTTGAGTGCTGTCCCTGCTGCTGTGCCCTTAAGAAAAAGGCTCAGGCTGTTTCTAAACCTTGCCCAAGACCTTCAGGGCTGGGAACACACTCCACTGCATACCCTACAAAGCCAGATCCCCCTTAAGTACTTCCAAAATAAAATAAGTAAAAACAACTTTTTTATTTTTTTTAAATCTACTTAGTGCTTTAACGGCAATTTTTATAAAAATGACTGTTCGCTTTGAATTCTTTTGTGGGCTCCCTGAAAAAAAGCCAAATGGGGCTAAAGACATCTTCAAATAAATTTCTTCCTTCAAACTTCAAACAGTCCTCTGTTCTCACGGCAGCAGAGTTCTGCGGTTGGAACTGGATCACAAAATAATGCAAATTATTTGCAGAAAAGCAAAGAAAGTGCATCAAGAGCTGTTGATCTGATTTCCTTGTGGTGCAGCCACAAATGTCATGAGACCCCAGCTTCAGAAGCCAGGCACTGCCTTCTATATACCTGTCTTAAATAGGGAAAGTGCTCAAGAAAAATATCATATAGAGAGGATTTTCATGGAAGTTACAAGCAACTGTCCATCCAAGAATGCAGGTGCTCAAAAAACACTTCTGGATCAGCATTACTCTGTGGTCCCATCCATGAGAATTTACCACAGGCTAATGAACACCTGCTGGAAGGAGAGTGATGTCTGAAGGAGAGGAGAATGCACAGCTCTTGTATTCTCTTAGTAGATGCTCCTTTAAGCTACTGATCGATCTGCTTGCTCTTCTAGCTCTTAATTATCTCACTGTTTTAAAAATAAAACTGAGCAAGTGCAAACTTCAAATTAAAGTTTAGCCCACATGAGCTACTTATTTTAGTAAGAATATTCTGCTAGCTTTTTTAATTGTCTTCCAGATATTTGGTGCGCTCTGTTTTTTTCAGGCTACCCAAACCACCCTGAAATCATTTCTGAGAGAAGATTATGCTGCAGTTTCTATGGTCTTGGCCCAAGAAAGGGCCAACATACAGACTTTAATCCCTGCATGCCCAACTCTGCATGAAAAAGCACTCCTTGATTAGAAAAAATAGAGGGGGAAAAAAAAAAAACAAGAGAAAGGCATGAACACATGCTTTAGGTTCTCACCTGAACAATTCCCTGACAGTTTTTTCTATTCAATTACACTGAAATTCAGTACAATGTGACTTTTATCCTTCCTGCTGCCATTCAGGGTTTCCAGAAATTATCTGCTTATATTCTCTGGGTCAAAACAAGCAAGTTCATGTGCAAAAAGCTGTCTCACCTTCCACACGACACTTCGCTTCCTAACACCCTTTGAGCCTTTCACAGACGTGCACACCATTCCCCTCAGGTTTCTCTAGTCCTTAATTAACTACTATCTTTTTAACAATAAAAAAAAGCAGCAGGTGGTTTGGGAGTTGCTTTTTCATTTCTTGAGGTTTGCACTGGCTACGAACACCAACCCAGCTGCAGGAACTGTGGGTGGAACTATGGGATACAGAGGGAGAAAGCTATCAGTGTGTGCGGACAGGATGCTGTTACACCCAATTTTACTTTTGAATGATGCAAAATCTTGTAAAAATCCCCTCCACCACCGCACTGCAGCTCAGGAAGATGAACAAGACACTTTGCCTGGCAGAAGAGTCACCACCAACCAGTGAGGCACTCCCACTTCGCCCCAAAACACAACATTATGGACACAGACACACTCCTCTGAGATCCCACTGCCGTGGCTTTCTCCTTCAGAAGTCAAACTTCCCAAAATCAGAGGAGAAATTTGCCTGAAGATCCCACCAGCACACGTGCCACAAACCCAGATCAGCCTGCCCTGAATACAACAGCCTCGGGTACTCATCCAGCAGTAAATGATCTACTCGTAAGTGTTGTGATTAATTACCTCCCTCCACGCAAAGTCAATACTTGGCTTGTACTGAAGTATTTAAAATACACAAAAAAAAAAAAAAAAAAAAAAAAAAGGGATAAAAAGGAGAGGGGTGCTGATAATGGGAAGTGACTTGGCTCTGTCTTGGTGGAGTTACTTATCAATTGCAATCAGATTATGTAGATAAAGGAACAGCAGGAAATTTCTCAGCTCCAGTTGTGCTTGCCACGTCCCTTTGCTTCAAGGCTTCACCCAAGTGGGATGAGCACCACCCAGACACAGCACAGCTCTCCCTTGGAATATGGGAATGGGGGAAGAGGGAACAGAGATAGGGGTGAGAGATGGCAAGAGGAGAGGGGAATTCATCTCTTCCCACCCTTCGCCTTGCAGGGATGCAAACAATTCATTTACATGGTCCCTCAGCTCGAATAAAAAAAAGTCCCCTGTGGCCATCCAGCCTCAAAAGGGTGGAATTCAAGGATGAAGCATTCAACTGTTTAGAGCATTTACTATGTATTTACAGCCTAGGTTAATGGTTGGACTCGATGATCTTAGAGGTCTTTTCCAACCCAAATAATTGTATGATAATTTATTTTTAAGGTGTTTTTAACGTTAATTTCACCTGGAACACAAGTCTGCAGCGTTGTCACGTAGGTACCAAAACCCACCCTGATTAACACCACCATGAACTGAGAAGGGAATGCAAAAATATCGTCTGGACACAACCATTTTTAAGTGGGTCAGTTATCTGCTCTCTCCTATCTGCAGGCATGAATGAAGGCTGATTATTCTGATTTTTCTATAAAATCCAACGTGGTAAAAAGGGCCGATTTTAGTCCCAATTACCTCTGTGACAAATTAGGGAAAAACCTGAGGCATAACTACAAAGTCAGAGTGTTTCACTCAGAGCGAGTGGTTCGTACTCCTCCAAAATTTGTTAACCTAAACAGAAACCACACACTCTTTAAACACAACCATAACACTACCCTGTGCCCAACTCAATTCCAGGTACAAGGTAACTAAATTTCACTGCTGTCAACAACAGCCTTCGAAATGAATCAGGAACGGTTGACTTAAATGATCTCGGATGTGTACACAGAGCTCCTGAAAGGCATTTCTAAAGGCAGGCAATGGCTGGATTTTGAAAGCTCTGCACACACCACATAACCATGGGGGTTCCCCCATCATTAGTATCAATGTCCATTAGGGTGATGGCTCGCTGTGAAAATGAGCATCCAAACTCTGCAGCTCTTGGCACTTAACCCCAAGCCTCCACATACATTCCCTGATTATTTTTTCCTTCCGTGTGCATTAAGCACCGTGCCCAGGGCTCAGAAGAGATGGATCATGTGCATTGAGAGCTCCAGCTCCCAATCTTCAGACCCAGGAGTCTTAATGAAGGCCTTGTCAAATCAGCAGTTCGGGAGCATTCGAGAAAGGGGGGAAACCTGGTGTATTGTGATTGTAATTTCTGCATCAATTTTTAACCCATAGAGATAAAAAAAATAGTAACAATAAAATTGCGAGAGCGCTGCTATCCAGGCAAAATCAGCATCTTAACCAAAGTGCTCAGAAGCAAAACCAGATCACAGAGCTCAGAGTGTGAATGCGTGAGAAGGTTCTGAATCCACCTATATGAGACACAAGTACATACACCAGATCCCCTGCACAAAACTGCACTTAGCAGGCATTTGCACGTTTATTTCCTTCCAAATTGTAGCCCCTCTGGGTGAAAACCAAGAAAGTATTTAGCCATCTTTGCAGGCACAGAGATTTGCTGCTGCAGGTAGACAGAAACACACAGACATCCTGTAAAAATAGAACAAAAATTGTAAAATCACGATTTTAAAAGTTTTGAAAGCTACCGGGGAGGATGTTTGTGCTGCCTGCCCAGCATCACCCTGGAAAAGCCTTCCTGTAGCACTCCACAGCTCCACACCAGAAATGCAGAAAGAGGGGGGGGGGAAAAAATGTCTACAAAACAAAATGGTAGTTTCTCCATAAATCCCCATCAAAGTTAGAATTCCTAACCACAGCCACAACTGCTGCAATCCAGCCACCAGCTTTGTTCAGAGCTGAATCAGTATTTCTGGGCAGCACTGGGCACACCCTGGCCCATGCCAACAGTGGGTACGAATTGGGGTCTTTCACATAAAATTGCGTTGCCCCACGTGTCACTGGTGCCACAAAAAAAAAAGAAAGAAAATCTGGAGGTTTTCTGATGCTGACCTGAGCACCAAACACCCTCCCCTTGGCTCACCCTGGCAATGGGAACAAGGGCAGCTCCATGCCCTGTGGCTTTGGGATCTCACAGGCCAACCCCGTATGGATTCTGTGGCATAACAACACCTAAAAGTTATGGGCCATTGTGTCCGGGGATGTCACTGCAGTATAAATATCCTGCCCAGGGCTCCGACCTCGCACCTCCAACTCCATCCAATTATCCCCCACACCAAATGCCTTTTCTCACTTCCAAACCCCGCGGTTGCTTCCTGAAGGATGTTCTTTGGAGACAGCTCTGTAAAACCCAACAAATTTACAGCAGCACAATGTTCTTACATAAAGCATAAACCAGTTCACTGCACAATTACGTTTTTTTCCCTGTCTCTGCCAACAGTCTACAGCGAATATCCACTACAAATAAAAGCATCAAAACATAAAAGACAAATAGAGGGATGTGATGTCCAAGAAATACATTCTGATTTGGGGTTGGGATTTCAGTTTGCTGGTTTTTTCCATTTTCTCTATTCTGCAGAAGGAGCAGAATGAGTGGGGACAATGCTTGCAAGTTTATTGCATGCATTTGATTGTTTAACACACAACAGAAGAAACACCAATTACAAAGGAAAAAAAAAAGGATTGAAGTTTTGGTTCATGCTTAAAATTGGAGGAGTTTTTTAGATTGATGGAACCGTTTGGATTGGAAGGGACCTTAAAGATCCTCCAGTTTCCAATTTTTTCCATTTTTTTTCCCACCAGCAGTGATTTTAAAGAAAAAAGCAAGCCATTACCAGCTTCAGCCTGACACCCCCAGCACCAAGATCCATCTCAGAGGCAAGAGGCCAAAGGATTCTTTGTTGGAAAACCCTGGCAGGACCCAGGGGGGAGGCTGGTGCCACTGTGCTTGAGTTAGTGAGGTACAAACAGCAAAGCTGGGCTCGTGAGGTCTAATTTAAGGATTTGCCCATGATTCTCCCCAAATCTCACTGCTCTCAACCAGAGCTTGGGACAGCAGTGGAAATTTAACCATTCCCACAACCCAGCGCACTCCCAAATTATCATGGAAACAGCAAACGAGCCTCATTCACCATGACTCCAACTTCTGACACCCCATGAAGCAGAAACATATGTTTTCCAAAAAAAAAAAAAAAAAAATCATCAAACTAATTTCATAATTTACAGTGCGTTCTGCAATTAATCACATTTGTATTGCCAGCTGCTAATGACTGAATCCCGTTTAATCACTCCGGAGGCTCTCGGCTGTGTGATGTGAGCACCACAAACCAGAACCTAGAGGGCCTGATGAACATTCATCACACATCCTTCCCGAAATTAATGGTACAGTCGAAGCACAGCCAGGCCCCATGAGGTACTTAACATCCTAGGCACAAAATGTAAATTCATAATCATCATCACAACACCATCAAAGAAATACTCCATCAAGGCTCATTTTGTGCTTGCTAAACATGTGTTTTCTTCACTTGGAACCAGAAAAAGGGCTTGAACTATAAATCCCAGGATCAAAAACATCCCACGAACTTTGAAGAGTTTAAATCTGAATCGGAGATCAACGTGGAACATTATGCAAGGCAACGTCTGAAATGAGAATAACAATGTGTTACAGGACCTGAAATGGGAGCAGCTTTTCCACAGTGCTCTCAATTTCCTTTGAATTATAAAACTTTAGCTTCTCCACCATTATGGGATATTTTCACTGGAGATGATGATGCTCCAGTGAACCCAAATGCCTTCACTGTTAAATCAAATATTAGTGCAGAGCCATGGTTCATCCAAGTGGTTTGCAAACCCTTAATCTCATCTTCATCAAACAATGCTTCCTCCAGGGTTTTTTTGCTTCTTTCTTTCTAAATTAGATGTTCTACAGGAAGAGGCCTTCCCAACAGATCCACCTGCTGACACCCAGGCTGACACAGCCAAAGGCAACAGCAGAATTTCTCAAAGCAAAGCAGTGATCAATGGAAGAGGTAATTCCAGCAGCCAAAATATTCAGGGTGTAGATGCTTCACATGGCCAGGGACTCCTCACTGACCTTCCCAGGGCTGTCTGGTACAGGAAAATTGCAGGATTTCCCCCTCTTTAAGTTCTGTACTTATCACGGCAGTGCCTCTTCAGAAAAACTGGTACAACACACAGCAGTATGATTTCCTGAATCTGGCGAAGTTTTCTCCGGGTATATCTTCTAAATCAACTCCAGCACTTTAGAAAGGAGCTACATTTTTACACCATGGCCTAAAAATGCTGACTTTTCCCTAGTTTCTTCATTCCCAAATGACAGCATGGGGAAAAAAGCTTTTTTTAGCTACAAACGCAGGAGGTGGATGCTCTGCCTCACAACACAAAATAAACCATCAATCAGGATGGGTTTCAGCATGTCCTTAAACTCATTTGTGGGTTTTCTTTTTTTTTTTTCCCCTTCTGTGACCAAAATCAAACAGAAGTGAGAGCACACACACACAGACATAGAAACAGATTATTTGGGAATTCACAGCAAAAGTTATCCAAAGCCAGGCAAAAGGGCCAGAACTGGTGCAGAATTTGGTATCTGGTTTGGAAGAATTGATTTTTAAGTGTCATCATGGAAATATTTTATAGGAGCATCCCTTAAACCTCCACACTGCGTTATCAGCCACCTCCACGGGCTCCAGGAGCATATGGTCTGCTTCAGGAATCCAGCCCCTTCCACGGTGACTGGGAGCCCACATTACCATGCATAATGAAGGAAAAATCAAGTGCAAGTCACAGCTGGCTCGGGATCACGCTGGCGCTTGCATCTGCCACTAGCAGCTTCCCAAATTCACTCCGTGCCTGCTCCTCACAAATCCGAGGTGCCCCTGGTGCACCTGCAGGAATGCTCTGCTGAAGGCATGGCGCTGGGCACGTTGGTTTGTCCTTGGCCTAAAAGAGCTCAGAAAATCCGCCCTCAGCTCAGGACTAAATCCTCAAACTCATCAAAAAAAGGTCCACTGTAGGAAAGTGCACTTCAGCTTGGGCATATTCTGGGTCAAACCCCTTGTGCTGCTCATCCTTCCCAGTTCTTATCCAAAGCACAAAAAAATCATCACCTTCTCTCCTATAAACATCCAAAGCTGTGGCTAACTTGGAACACCAAGGGTAGGGGTTTTTTTTAGTCTCCACAGATCTCTCCAATAGAGATTAATTAAGTTTGACCATGTTTTACCTATTATATCATTAATTACCTAAGTCTAGTCTTACTAGTAGCTCCCCAAACTCACTCCGTGCCTGCTCCTCACAAATCCGAGGTGCCCCTGGTGCACCTGCAGGAATGCTCTGCTGAAGGCATGGCACTGAGTATGTTGGCTTGTCCTTGGCCTAAAAGAGCTCAGAAAATCCTCCCTCAGCTCAGAACTAAAAGACACAATTGAATCCTCAAACTGATCAAAACAGGTCCACTGTAGGAAAGTGCACTTCAGCTTGGGCACACTCTGGGTCAAACCCCTTGTGCTGCTCACCCTTCCCAGTTCCTATCCAAAGCACAAAAAAATCATCACCATCTCTGATATAAACACCCAAAACTGTGTCAAACTTGGAACATGAAGGGTAGGGGTTTTTTAGTCTCCACAGATGTCTCCAGTAGAGATTAATTAACTTTGACCATGTTTTACCTATTATGTCATTAATTACCTAAGTCTAGTCTTACAGCTGAGGTGGCATTTCCATTCCAGACCTACTCTGGGGAAAATTACAGGAGACTGGGGAAGGGAAATTAAATGCAATTATCAAGAATGACTATTTAAAAATCTCTCAAACTAATAATTTTTAAAGAATATTTTATTAAAAATGCATTCCACCAGACATTAATAAAGTTGTCAATGCCAAAAATGAGTGGTCTGCACCCACTGGTATGCTTTCAGGGTCAATCCTCCCATTCTTCTGTGGTTTTGGGGCTTTTTAGCTCCACAGCTTCAGAGTACATGTCCCAGGCCACAACGTCAGTGTGGAAGAACAACTGTGGATATTCACTGCTGGACATTCAAGGCGTGGAGATCTCCAGAGCCATGAGCAAGGTGCACATGTCAGTGGTGCTTGCTTGAATCATGAATAATGACACTGCAGACACCTCAATGACAACACACCAAGCCTGCAAATGGGACTGGAATTCTTTGTTCAATACTAGACAGATTCTCAGCTCTTCTGCATTTTGTTTCATACTCACATGGTCTGAAAGGAGTTGGATTGACATCAAACACTGGCTCAATACAGAGCAACAGGGCCAGCATTTCTAAAACTTCCTTTTTTTTGGTTTTTTTTTTTTTTGGAGCCTCATTGAGACTGATTATGAAATAATTTCCATAATTTCCATCTTGGCACTTAAATGTCTTGGGAGGAGGTTTTGCTGTTTCATTTAATGGATGGAAGAAGTTTTTTGCAACAATTGTCAAAGGGAGATTTTTTTTTGAAATTGTCTCAAAGGTACCACCCAAGCATCTACCCTGCCCCACTCGCTGCTAAAGAAGAAGAAACTCTCAGGAAAACTCTACTCACAGAAAGTCTGGGCTGGATAAGGCAACTGCTGCAGCTCAGCATCACTTGCAAGGGGTTTTGCTCCATCAAGCTTTGCTGAAATTTAACTCTTTTGCTGTGCAATGGGCTTGAGCTTTGATCTATAGAGATATAACTTCACACACTGCCTAATAACACTACAAAAATAAATGAAACTGAGATCTGTGTGGGTTTGGAGAAACAAAACTCCCTCACAGTTTCTAATACAACCCCTCTTCTAACACAAAGCCTTCCTCATATGTAGCACAAACCTCATGGGGCCATACTCCATCCAGCCAAGAGGGACCAATTTCGGTTCCCAAAACTGCCCACTACAAAATCAAATCATACCACAGGGGAAAAAAAAAACCACCCAAAAAAAAAAAAAAAAACCCTAAAGAAAAAAAAAAAAAAAAGAAAAAAGAAAGAAAAAAGAAAAACCCCAAAAAAACCCACCAGCCAAAAAAACCAAAAAAAGGTAAGAAAAAAACCAAACACTTTTAACTCCTTCTCATGACAAAAGCAGCTAAGAAATGCCCCATTTCTTGCAACACCAGCCCCACCATGCAAGGTATGAGGCTGAGAGGGTCCTCAGCTCATGCTGATACCTTCCCAAAGTTAACTCTACCCCTCCAACCACCCTTGCTTTTATCTCCCTACTGTGTCTCATTTGCTTTTCACTTGCTGGTCCAGCTGTGAAAACATCAGCTGGCTTCAGTCCTGCTCCTCCCCAGGAAAACTCAGCTCCCCAAGGATTTTTTAGAAATTACTGCAAAAGACATGGAACACGGAGCTAATACATACCCTGATTTCCTCCTGGCCATTTGTCATGACAGCCAACCATAAAGAAACTTGACTAGCACAGCCTCGCCAAGAGCCTGAGCTTGAAGAGAATTTCAATCTCCCTGCATAAATCTCTGATATCCAGTGCAGAAGTGTCCAAGCCTCGCTGGCCACATGGGGCCAGACTCCAGAGCACTCTGGGCCAGCTCTAGTCCTTCAAGCAGCAGCAAACTCGGTGCTGAAGGCTTCCAAAACCCAGAAAAATTCTTCTTGCTTACAATCAGAAATGACCAGCATGCTCAAGTGATTTTCCTGCTGGATAATGACCTCAGCTGGAGTTCTGTAACACCTCCAGCTGTGATGGTAGAGGATGGATGGCTCCTCAGGTTTTAGGAAAAGGAAAAAGTCGGGACTGTTCTCTCTGCCTTGAAAACCCAGATGCACCATAAGGGCAGGATGAAATGAATCATTCTTAGATATTCAAGCATCTTCCAAACAGCGGAACAGGTACCAGGAGAAAACAAACAGAACTGAGTACAGTGCTGTGTACAGAAATGAACTAATATCAAGCTTGACTGAAAAAGTTGATTAAATTAGTTTAATTTAAAAGCCCAAACAAACCCTGAAGGAGGTTCTTTGTTTATTGCTTTTTACCAACAGCACACGTTACAGAAGAAGCACCATGTGGGCATGAAATATTCATTCATTAAATCTTTCATAAAGCTCCACACTATTGGTTTCACTCAGGATATATTTATAACTTGTCAAAGTCCCCGAAAATCACTGCTTTTCTTTCTCCCCGCTCCAGACTGTTTATAAAAGGATTAGGCTTTCAGTTTTCATTGCAATATCCCTGATCCTCAGCTCTGCTGTTGCTTGTACACGAGGTGCTGCTGCTTTAATCGTAACAGGATTCATCGCTCAGCCTTCCCTGCACCACCCAAAAGGGACCCTTAGGATGCTGCAAGCCATTCCAGCTGCTCTACAGCATTCCCGCCGTGGGAAGGGCAGCATCACTCACTTGAGGAGGAAGGCAGCAGCATGTGGAGATGGAAGTCAGAACGGAGAGCTCATCCAAGCAAAGGAAAAGCAGGCAGAGAGTGAATTCTTTTCAGCACGGCCATGTCTGAGCCATTGGCTCTCAAACCTCATCCATTGGTGAACCACTTCTTGAACCTTTCCCTGGCTGCCAGCCAAGCTCCAGATTAAACCCGTGCTCTGAGGTGGGTTAATAACACACTAGAGCAAACACTGCTGCATTATCCCCAGTGTTAGCCGTAAAACTAAGTAATACTTTTTTACAAGGTTTGCTGACTACATGGCTCAGGCCAGTACAGGAACGAGGACAGGCTACAGTTACAGATGAAAAGTATTTTCCACCCCTAAACCTGCAAAAATCCAGGATTTGCATTAGGGGGACAACTGCATCAGTGAAAGTGTCAACCCTCTAAGGACTCGCACTGATATCTAACCTAGGTTTAGGCCTAGAATCAGAAAAATCAGAAAAATCTGATTTTTCCCAATTTTTCTTAGTAATACTCTGCTCTACGGAAGGTGCCACTGCCCATGGCATGGGGTGGAATGAGATGATCAGTAAGATCCCTTCCAAGCCAAACCATTCTTGGATTCTATGATAAAAAAAGCACCCAAATACGGATGCAGAACACGCATTTTTGGTGCCCTGCAGGGTCCTGAGCAGTTTCAGTGCCCACAGTCCCTGCACACATCCCTGCCCTGCTGGACCACAGGCTGCCTGGTCAGGCCTGCTCCTGTTTCCCTTCCTCCATTTGTTTGTGAGAATAAATAAATATAAATAGAGCATAAGCAGATGTCGTTGTCCCTGGAAACTAGGCTTGCTGGGCATGTTTCTGCTGAAACGGCTTCTTACTGGAAAATTAGGTTTTGATTAAAGTGTGTTTCTTTTCTTGCTTTTAATAAACAGAGCCTACTTCACGAGCAAGCTCTGGGCTTTCTTTTTTCACTGGAAAACGAAACAATCTTGCACGGTTTCAGTTTTTCAAATGCCTGATCCTCAGCAAGGGCTGGGTTTCCCAGGCACAAGAGCATCTCGTGGGGCATCAGGGAGAAGAATCTCAAGATGAATGCACAAGGAGAGGCCAAAACCTCCTGCAACAAAGTCCAACTCAGGCAAAAAGGCAAGGAGGGACCAGCACCCACTTCTCGGTGTTTAATCCCCAAGACAACTATCCTGGCCTTTTTGAGGGGAAAAACGCTGACCTCTTCCAAAAGGAAAATATCGATGAGTACAAAGCAGTGGCTTTGAATTCATGGTTTTGTGAAGGGGGAAAAAGGAACTTTCCTAAGCCAGTTCCACCAAATACTCAAGACAAGCACAAAGAGTGACCCCAGTGGATGAGGCTTTGCCTCAGAAAAACTTTCTCCTCAGCAGAGAGCCCGACAGTAGCCCAAGGCCACATTCCTGAGCCACAGGGACACGGCAGAGCCAAGGCTGCGAGTCCTGTGCGTGTTCATAACGACACTTCTACCGCACTCCCCAAAAAACTTCCAACAAAAAGACCTGTGTTTAACCAAATGTTGTTTTTTCCCCCCTCTATTTCCTCCATCACTCACAGCGCTTCCAGCTAAATCCAGAGCAGGGCACACCTCGCATTTCCCATTTAGCAAGTGTTTCTTTGTCTGAGTTTCACTACTGAAACGTCAGGATAAATCACTTATTCCCCACTCCACCTAACAAACCCGCCAGCATCTCATCCCTGCAAGGTTCTCTGCAGTTATGCCTCTAGACCTGAAAAATTATATTACAAGGAAAATCAAAACAGGAAATGTTGACCTCGAGCCCAGCAGAGCTGGAGATGATCAAAACCTTCTTTTTGATAAAGTCTACAACTCAGACTTCTTGCAAAGCCTGACCCACTGCCCAGGCTGTGCCACATTTACACAGTAGCTCAACAATTAATTACATTCCCAAAAGACACGTGGGGGCCTGTTACACTCAGTTTACCCCAAAAGGGCCTCACTTGGCAATATTAAGTCTTTCAAAAGTAACTAAAGCCAGCAGCACATGCAAAAGATTTGCAGTTTTGTACAGCAGTGAAAAGACCATTTTCCCTATCAAGACAACATTATCCTGATGCCACACGGGCTAACTCTTGAATTTTCACATCGCAGATTGAGGGATCTGAGAGATCAAGGAAGGGAAGGAAAAACTATTGAGGGTGCTGTAATGAAATCATGTTTTTCTGGGGAGCAAGGCTGCAAGAGGCTATGAGGGGCTGGGGGGAAATGCCAAGCCATGACATGGTCCAGTAAATTCCAGCTCCTGGAAATTCCCATGATACGGCAGAGTCAACTGACTTGACTCCTACTACGGCAAATTCCAGTCCCAAACCCCCTAGCTCTTCAGCCAAAGCCAGCATTTTTACCTCCTCTCCTCCCCTTTGCTGTCATCAGGAGAGCTAAGGAAAAAAAAATGCTCGTTAAGTATAATCTGCTAAATGTTCTATGCCAATGCATAAAGCTGCCTACTATGCTAATAGAATATTTAATTGACATTTATTTGCTGACTTGTTATTTATGCTAACGTCATCCCTGCATAATTAACAGTCTGCTAAAGTCGACTTGAAAAGCACACATAAAACACTGTACTAGGAGTCATTTGCAGCATTTAAAATAAAGAAATCCTGCCATCTATTTACATTAGGTTAGTCTAAACTCGGTTTTGACGGAATAATAGGATAAAGATTGGGCAGAGATTTTAAAAAACAGCCCTGCACACTGCTTTAGAAACATCCACAGTCTTTGACAGTGCAACCTGCCAAAGAAGATTTCCGAGTTTCATTTTACTTGGCTCGAGGGCCCAGTTCTTAGCTGATGTAAAACAGCATAAGCTCAGTGAATGCCTACTTATTTTCTCCAGCCTCAAGCTCTTAGGAAGTAATATTTCAGGTGAAAGAGCTAAACTGGGGCCAGATCTGCTCTCCATAGCAGCAGAAAAGCAAACTCATCTCAGGTAAATTGGTGGAGACGAGCCAAATCCCCGCAAAAATAAAAGGAGAAGTCCACCCTGCCCATCTGATCCCTCTACCTGTGCTGTAATCACAGACCTGCAGGCACAGTTTAATTTTTACTTCCTCTGGGATGAGATTAGCAGGAGAAAGCTGGCTTCATTTAAGAAAACAATATCCATGACTGTATTTTCTGCAAGGGAAGCTCGGGATGCCCTCATCCATTGCCAGAAGCATTATCTCTGTGATCTGTGTCCCTCTTTTTAAGAACCCATGGACAAGCCCTGCAGTCACGAGGGACCTCCAATAAGGATGCTGAAAGACAAATGTCTGGGCCACATCAGCACCACCCTGAGCCGTGACTCTCAAAAAAGCCCTCTGGATGCCTTGGAATGACACCAAAGCCACACCTACAGCACAGCAGACCATCTTCTGGCCATTCAGAATCATCATGCTGTCAATTTTGACATGTTCAACCAGACCCATTTCTCCCCTCCTTTACACCAGTGACCTCAAGGAGCAGGATTTTGCTCTGCGATAGATTCAGATGATAATGTATAAACCAACCAAACTAAAAAGGCAGTAAGTTGTCATTTGAAGGCAACCCAATTTGCCATGGCACAAGTTTTATATTCCTTTTCAACCATACCCTGCCCAGAATCTGACCCAGAGCTTGGAATGACAGTGAAATTTCCCTCCTTTGGCCCAGATCTGGGATAGGAGTTACTCTCACCTCAGAGAAGCATGAAAACCTGTCTGAAATAGTGACCAAATGATGGTGTGCTGGCCTTCACAGCATAATGCTATGTAAGTCCACCCCTCTTAATGGTATATTTGATGATTAAACTTCATAAAGCTCAGCACCATGAAAGAGGAGGTTATTTCACGCCAGGATCAGGCTTTTGAGTTTTAATCCTCCTTGTATTGATGCAACAGAGAAGTAAAAGCCGCTTTCCCACACAGAATCAAGGTATGATTGATCATCTTGGTCACCAAGCCTGGGTACAGCCGGTGTTCAGATGTTTCCCCATCCGTACCAGACCACTGCAAAATCAAAATATAGACCTGGTTCTGTCCCTGCTGTGTTTCTTTCCATCTCCAACCTCCCCATTTGCACGGCAAGCAGACTCCAGCTCACAGATATGCCCTGCTTGAATTTCCATCTGTCAATAGCATTAAAGCAGAGCCACCGCCGCAATTACAAGTGTACACAACAATCCCATCGTCCGGTGTCTTTATCTCATCCCAGGATGCATTAAAACAGTGCCAGGAGAGACCGGGCTCTGTTGGCTCAGCTGTAAATCTGCAATCTGTACAAAAACCCCCGGGTGTCAATCACAGGATGTCCCTGCTCTTTCACGATGCATAATTTAGCTACTACACTTGTCAGGTTCTCCATGCCGCTCCTGCACCCGATGGTGGATGTGTCCATGAACTCGACTGTCATCAGCAGAGGAAAACAGCACATGGAAATGAACAGGCTAGAGGAGGCGAGACACCTTTTTTTCCTTTTACTAGTCAGGAAAGTTTAGTTAGGCTTAAATTTTTAATGCTCGATGGGTAAAACATCCCAAGGGGTGAAGGATGTTGACAAACAATTGCATTTTGCTGAGGAGGAAGGCTGTGTTTGGGTAAGACATTGGAGGGGATAAATGCTGTCCCTGTTTCTGTGCAGGCTGATATAATGAGGAGATTTTAACTAATTGATAGAAAATCTACTTTACATGCCATAGTGCAGGAAACAAAGCCTCCTACACCATCACAGCCCTGCCACTGAACTTTGAAGCAGGTTGTCCTTCCTCATACGAATTACAATTGCAGAAGGGCCTTGTCAGGAAGGATGAAAATTTCACACTCAGCTACATCAGGCAGTAGTTACCCACTGCTTACACCACAGTTAATATGCAATAAAGAAGAAATTTCTGTCCCAGGACGTGACATTAGAGCTGATCAGTGCCAAAGCTACAGACCATAAGGACAGCTTCACACTTGCCTCAGCTAGTTCATGAATAAACATCCAATTCATTCAAATGAGTTCTATATTAACTAATTTAAATAATTTTCATTTTGCTTTGAATGGTAAACAGATCTATTCTGCCAGGATAGTTGAGTTTGCAATTCAAATTACACACCGATTTGTAATGAGAAAAATATAATTAATGGCAAAGCTTGAAGTAACTACAATTTTACTCCTCTGATTTCCTGTGGAGGAGGGGGTTGGAGGGTGAGGCTCACAGGCACACGTGCACTCACACCATGCTGTCACCAACCCAGACATTTTATTGTCACCTCAGGTACGTGGCTGGAGCAGTCCTGGTCTAGTGACTGCACCATCACATCACAGGAGGACAGAACATGACTTGACATTTTACTCACAGGCCACAGGCACCGTGATGCAACACTAACGTCACCCCATAAATAATGGTGTAAATTATTTATGGGGTGTCTGTAGCGCTCTGTAAATTAATCAACTTCCTTCGATTTGGATCATAAACAACAATTATGTGGCAGCCGCCCCTTAAAAGCTCTGTGTGTGCTGAACTTTAAATCAAGTTCTATTGATCTGCTGAACTGAACCAGCCCATTTTGTTGCATCTCTCCCCCATCTAATGAAATTCTTTGTCCCATCACTCTATTATTCTTGTCTGGCATCACATTTATGAGATGAGCACCGATCAGTCCAACCTGATTCATAAGCAGAAACAGAGCACTGTCCCAGCGCTGGCATTCTGGCTGTTAAACAAGTCCATTTTGGCAAATCTGCTTTTCAACCAAAGCCTTCAGCTCCTGATTAAAATCAAAGCCTAATGACAGATAACCAGCCCCGGCCACACTGTTTGCATGGTGTTGCCAAGAGAAACCCTCATTGTAATCAAGATGTGCAGAACTGATCCCTTTGGAAATGGGTCCATGCAATTTAAGGCTGGGTTTTGTTTCTCCCAAAGGTTTGACAACAAAATAAAGTGCAATGCTAAACAGGTTTAGAAAAAAATCTCCAGAGTTCAGAGAGAAAGTCAGTTTTTCTTTTACTAGTGCATAGATCCTATGATTCTCTGTCGTGATGGCTCAGATCTTCTTGATTTTATATGCCTCATTTCATAATATGAGCTAAGCTCTTAACTGCTTAAATATCTTTTGAAATAACAACCCATGCATTTAATTTATTCTTTCTGAAAACTATATTGTGACTGATCCAACAGTTTACTCACTAAGAATGGGAATAAAAAAATAAAGCAACAACAACAAAACAACGACAAAAATAAAACAAACGAAAAAACCAAACAAAAACCCAACAAAGAAAACCACAACAACCAAACCAACCAGAAAAAAACCCAACAGGGCAGATGCCCAACTTTAAGACCCTGGTATACAGTCACAACACCCACCAGAGGAGAAGGGATGTAGGGACACACTGCACACTTGCAGTCACTCAAGCAAAGTAATTCACACAGAGTGGCCACGACCCAAAGGGCAAATTCCAACAGATCCATGAAAAGCAGTTGCCTCTGGTTAAAAGGGAATTGCTATTTTCTATTATGACATTCAATAAGTTCTCTTACACCTCTGACCCTCACATTTTGAGACTTAGTCTGCGGCACTGTACATCCTTCTGGTAACGCTGATTGTAATCCACATAATAAAATGTAGTTTAAGAGGCCAATAAAATAAAATACCTCACCCCTCTCACATCAGTTTGATTTACTGGAGCTAAGCCAACAGATTTCTCAGCCACATTTATCTTCAAGACTTTTTATTTTTAAGCAATCAATCTTGTGTTTATTCAAAACACACAGAGCAGAACAAAATAGTAAGTTTAGCTCAGAGTTGGGCATTTGCAAGACAGGAATGTGAGCTTTGACTCAACGACTGTGTCTACAGCTCACTTCAGGGGGAAGTCAGGGAACACTTGCTCCAGGAGAAATCACACACGGCACACCACTGGCACATGCACTGTTTTCAGAGGCCAGATGTAACAGAAAGGAAAAGAACAACTTCAGCAGCAGAATCCTTAAATGAGCCTTTTCTTAAATGTGTGCACAAGCTGGAGGCTAAATACTCATCGCTTCTTCCCTTGATCCAGAATAAATGGGATACATGGCAGGAATGCTTAGGAGCAACACTGACAATATGCCTCTGCTTGGAGCTGTGTAGTAGCACGGATACACAGCTGCTTTGTTGATGTACATAGCCTATATATATATATATCTAAAAAAATATATATATATGTATTCTTATACACTGGGGATCAAACTGTATTATTAACGAAGTGCTCTACATGGGCCACTCAGGAACCTGTAACATCTGCATTCAGCTTTTGTGCCCCTAAGAGCTGACAATCAGGACATACCCTAACCAATAATGACCGAATTTTGCTGCCTTTAATCACCTGGACCTGCCATTGGGATTAAAGACTAAAAGCTGACAGAACCTGGCAGTGGAAGGTTTTAAACTTTCAGGGCTAAACACTTTGAGTGCAAAGGCAACTTCTGATGTTGGTTACACCCAAACTGATCTTGCTTATTTTAGCTTCTTCTCACTCTTGAACTTCACCCCCTCTTCGTACAAGAACAGGCTGGTTTTCTCCCCAAAGTGAAAATCACAGCGTTACAGTTCAGCAGTAAAAAGACAGCTCCCTATGAAGTGCCTTCTGTTGTTCCCAACTAGGGCAAAAATGCCTTTTCTGGAGGCTGATTGGCAAACTGAATCCTGTGTGGACATCACCCAACACCAGCTGAGGACGCGGAGTGCCCACCCCAGACCGACCAGGAACCTGGAGATGAACCCCCAGCCCAACACCACAGCACGAGCCCAACGAAACAGGCAGAACTCACCATCTGGAGGCATCAGGACCTTGTTGTTCTGCGTGCACCAGCCCACGGGGTGCAGGTCTGCTGTCATCACGTCACACCAGAAGTCTGCCCTGCGGTCATCGCCGTAGCCACAGTAACGGAGCAGCAGGAGCTGCCCGCAGGTGGTGATGATGGTAGCCACCCAATATGTGTCTGGATTGCTCTTGTTGGCCACTTCTAGTTTCATCCCTGGCTGGAAACTGCTCTGAAGGCTGATTTCAACCTTACGAAATGAGAAAGGCGTGGTGTTACTTTTTATTCTTTGCAGGGAGACCCCCGCTCCCCTCTGGAAATGCTACCCTTGAAGAGCAGCCCTGGGACAGGAAATGAACTGATTGTGCTTCTTAATCCAACCATCTGTTTGGGCACTTCCTTCCATCCCATCATGCAAGTTCCACATCTTCCAAAGTGCAGGAATGGTAACTTCAGGTGTACTGGTACCCATCTTCACC
This sequence comes from Acanthornis magna, assembly GCA_036785705.1. Classification (NCBI taxonomy): domain Eukaryota; kingdom Metazoa; phylum Chordata; class Aves; order Passeriformes; family Acanthizidae; genus Acanthornis; species Acanthornis magna. The sequence continues at coordinate 1,278,132 of JAWUZG010000001.1, forward strand.
CCAAATCTCACTAACGCTTGGGAGACAGCGTAACTCAAATGCAGTTTCATTTCCCACTGCACAGCTCCATCAGGCAAATCACAGGACACATGCAAGGCAGAAAGGCAGGCATGAAGCACCTCTAGGAGTTAAGCCCAGCTACAATAATTAATTCCATAACAACACTGAAGCACTACTTGAGGCTTGACGAGCATCAAGGCAGGCCAAGGAGAGAAATTCCGCTGAACTCATCCTCAGCAGCTCAACCCTCAACCAATTCCTCCCTTGCTAACTGAGGTATGACCTATCACTGAAATAATTGCTTGGGTCACAGTCCTGCCATCTGAAGGAGATGTCACTTCCATTTATCTCTGCATGTCACATCTAACTTCCCTTAGGACACTGGAGATGCCAGTGCATCCCTTTTGGGACACTGCTGATGAACACCAGGGCTGCTGTAGCATAACCTGAGTTCCACAGACCAGTGGGATGTTTGTAGCTGTTGCTGATAAAGAAGAGGTGGGTGCCAATTCACTGGTCAGATGCCAGCCTTGTCTTCACAAAACCATCCAAAATGTAACCTGTCGCTCCCTACGAGATGTTTAAGGACAGGTTCTTACAGGTTTTTTCGAACCTTATCTGCTACTGAAACCAGAGGGAATATAAATCTGGGTAAGCCTGAGAGATTAACTTCTCATTTAAATGGCAGGTTAAAATGACTTTTACTCACAAAGATAAATCTAACATGGTCTACTTGGTCAGCTGAGGATTTCACAGATGTGAAAGGGCTTCATGAAGCACAAAGCTTTCTACTTTGGGACTGGAGCAGAAACCTGGGTCGAGATGCTCTCTCCAGACAGCTGCTGGATCAAGAATAAACTCTGCAATAAGCATTGCCCCGTAATTCTCCAGTATAGAGAACTATGGTCCTTCACCCTGCCATACTCCACTGTTAAAACGAAAGCAGAATGGGGAATGGAGGATTTTCAGATCTAGAAAGAAGAGAGGTTTTTCATCCCTGCAGCTCCTTAGCCCTACAGAACAAGCCACAGAATCACTTGGGGAAAACGGTGGTTGGACGAAATAATCTCCAGATGATTTCTTTCAAACACTGCTTGTGCTAACACAGAGCAGAGGCACAGACCTGTAACCACCACAGCTGTCTGTGTGCTCCATGCTCACCCAGGAAAAGCAGCACCTGCCAGGTCCCTGCTTCCCACACTTCTGACAAAGCATCTCCAGGCAGGAGGCTGAGAGATGGTTTCCAATGGGCTACGGTGGACTCAGCACTGCAGCGACCTTTCCAGTCAGTAAATCAGGCATTTAAAGGAGATTTGGAGAGGTGAGGTGTATCTCTACAGGCTGACATGGACAGCAATTGAATGGGGAAGGGAAAACAGGTGAAGAGGAAAAAAGGTGTGTTATAAGGAAAAGGAGAGCAACATAAGCCCTCGAAAACAGAAAATCTGAACCAAAGGCCGAGGATAAGGGAGTGGCACAGAGCTCCAAGCTGTGACAGCAAACACACCAAGGTGACCTAACACCAGCTTGGGGGTTATTCCCACTCGGGTTGTCACATGTGGGGAGGGACAATTTCTCCCCAAAATGGTCAGACTCTGCTACAGCTCTCCAGGGAGCCCCTGAAAACCAGAAGAGGGAACATGCACAACACCCCCAAGGCTCAGAAAAAAGCACATACGTGTTTGAAGGAGGTGTGGGGAGCAGCACTGGCTCCTGTTTCCTCCAGGAACTCGTCCCAGTTGAAGTCTGCGTCCTCAATGCTGGAGCCATCATCTGCTCAAATGCAAGAAAAAAAAATAAAAAAAATTAAAAAATGAGAGAAAGAAAAGCAGCCTAAAACACAGCCAAAGAAGGCAAAAGTTGTGTCAAAGAGTTCAGGGTGAGAATAGCAACCAGTATAAACATCAACAGAAGGGAAAACAGAAAGCTTGCTGTAAGGATCTGTGTTTTGACCAGCTCTTACTTTGCTCTCAGCAGACTCCGGGGCTTTAGCAGCCAACACTGAGACCAGAAATGACTCTGCTTCCGTGGCAGTGGGGGAACAGAAACTGTCACACACTGCAGCAGGCACTTGTGCTCTTTTATTTTGCGTTTGCTGACTCTCTGGCCGTGACAGAGGTGGCTGCCTGCCCACCATCGCCGAGGGGCAATGTCCTTGTGCCCTGAGAGAGGCTCACCCAGCACTGTTAATTACAGCACTGCCCCAGGGATTAATTAGAAGGTGATTCTGTTGGCTGAGACATGTGTAGACCAAACACCCCAACCTTTGGGGCGAGGGAGACCGATTTTCACTCCTGCCACCCTTTTATTACTTCCTCAGCATTGCTTCACCCATAAATCTCAGACCGACCCCCATGACTCCCTCTTCCCCCAAGACTGCAGCTGCTTTCCCCCAAAACCCCAGCACACCCCATTAGACCCTTCTTGCCTTCTTTCTCCCTCCTCCCCTTCAGATTTGGGGCTCTGTACCCTCTCCCCCCATCCACACCACTGCCCCACACAATCCCTCCCTACAGGATAACCACTCTTCCTTTTCTTTCTTTATAACCACGCTGAGCAGAGCCAAGGCCCCAAACCATGGCTGAAATGCACACAGCAATAATTAAAAATAAATCTTCTTTCACTTCCAGAAAATCAGCCAAATCTGATTGTTTTCATTTTGTTCCCAAGCAATCTCGCAAGCCCAGTTTCATCCCCAGAGCAAAAATATTTACAGTCCAGCAATGAGCTCTTTGCAATAAGCATTTATCAGGCAAACTCTGCGAGACCCTTTACCTGCCCAAACATTCATCAGCGTGGCCATGATGTAATTAAAGTGACTCATGACAAACTGAATTAAGAACCCTCCCTAGACAGTTTTATGAAGAAAAAGGCAAGGTTAATTTATTGCAATTATTGCTACAGGTCTCCAGTTTCCAGGACCAGAAAATTATGTTGTGCAAGGGTAATCTCTCATTATTAAAAGGGGAAGACACGGGTTTTTATTTGCTGCCTGTGGCACCAGACCCACGTAGGTGAGGGGAAAAAAAGGAATCAGAAGAAGGTTTTTGAGACAGAGCTGGTGGAGGGTAAAGGTCTGTCTGGGAGTTCAAAGCTGAGATGTCAACACCGTTAAACACTCGCAGACTGCTGCATCAAGTCTGACTCCTTGTCCTAAACTCAAATAATCTGCTTAAATATGAAGATGCAAATCAACATTTACTCCGGTGATAAAGAGGCTATCAGATGACTCTTCAACTCAGCAAGAAATAACCCAACTCCATGATTACAATCCAAAAATAGATAAATCCAATGCGGAATAAAGAATGGGCTTTGTTTTGATTTTTGCAATCACTGCAAAAACCTTCAGGCACAGAAGCCAGCTCGACTTGAGATATCTGACCCAGAATGAGGGGTTTGTTCAACCCTGACTGAATGATAAGCCACAACTTAAGCACAAGGTAGGAGCTCAGTGGAAAAATTCTGTATCATGCAGGCAGGCAATTTAGATGAACAGGGATATTTTTCAGCCTTCATGCCTGCAACCCTGCGGAGTTAATGTTATAGAGAAGAGCTGGGTGCCGAGATTGCAAAGGCTGAGCCTCTAAAAACCAAGTATGTTATTCCATGAGTAGATGGGAAGATATGATTATCCATCCCAGGCTTAAAATTGCTTAAGCAAATTTTTACCCTGAGCACAACCGATCCAAAGTCAGAAACACCTGATAGGAAAGCTTAAAGTGCATCATCCCCTCGGCCTCATCGCTCCCTGCTCCTGCATCCATCTGTGCCTGTGGGGTTGGGACGGGTTGTTCCTACAGCCCCAAGGGCACCTCCACCTCAGGACATGGCCAGGACATTTGGAACAGGCTGCCCAGGGCAGGGTGGAGTCACCATCCCTGGGGGGATTTAAAAGACAGGCAGATGTGGCACTTGGGGACATGGTTTGGTGCTGACCCTGGCAGTCCTAGTGGAATGGTTGGACTCTTAGAGGTCTTTCCTAACCCAAATAATTCTGTGATTCTACAGCTTCCAGGTCAGCCCTGGGCTCTCTTCTCTCCTGCTCAGACACTTCCATGTCAGAGCATGAGCCATTTCTCTCAGCCCGGGATGCCCTCTGTGTACTCTCAGCTTTTATTCCTGTTTTTGCTCTAATCTCCTGTGTGAGTCAAGGCAAGTGCCTCCTTCAGCACGTGCCTCCTTTTCTCCAGAATTCTGCAGTGGTCTAATGGGAAGGATTCATTCCACAGAGCAGGGGGAGCAGAGGTTTTTAGTCAGTTCAGTGTATAATCTCCAGCCCTTGCAAGAATCAGTGTCTCCAGGGGGGTCAAAGTCTTCTCCAGAATCTGGCAAAAGCTTTTTAATAAATATAAATAGATGCTAGTTATAGGTGCAACAAGTGCTGCTGTGCTTCACAACCTTATTAACCCTGGTCTACTCTGCCACAGGCCAGCACAGAGACACTCCCTGGCAGGTTCTTCCACATGCCACCCAGCAAAACTCACAACAGCACCTGGTAAACAAAATATCACCCAGATCCCTCCTTTCTAAACCCAAATAAAGAGGCCTCAAGGCCCGGAGGTGAGGCAGAGTGAGAGCTGCAGCCTTCCCTCCCTGTCAGCTCATTCCTCTCTGACACATCACCAGCCCGGCTCCTCTACCGTGTTTTATCTGCAGACTTTATCAGGAAATTACTTTTACAAGGTCTGTAAAAATAATGTCAGAGCACTCATTTATCACAGCATCAGTGGTTTATTTTTGCTTCATTTCATCACAACGAATTTTGAAGGGACTGTATGTTTCCAAAATGGTTTTCTAATGGACTCTGCTCCCTGCTGGAATTCTGGCAGAGCAGACACAGTGTGGCACAGGGATGAGCCCAGCCCAAAGCACCCAACACCACCCACACATCCAACAGGACTGCACACAAATCTCCTCATCCATCAGAACAGCCCAACTGCTGAGGAGCACAGGACACCCTGAAAGGTGATAAATCTGCCATTAAACCTATTTTACATATCAGCTCCCTTTCCAATTATTGGTACTTAGGTCCAGGGTTTTTTCTTAATGAAAGAGTCAAGGCTGGCTGGTTTACAATACGGTGATGTATAAACAAGCCCAGGATGGCAAATAAAATCAACAAGTCATTATCTGTGAGCCTCTCAATGGCTTTAAAGTGCTCATGCATTGACACTATAAAAATGCAACTGTTCCAGCTGTTAACAGCCCCCTGGGATGTTCAGCTGTGGAAAATAAAGGGGATGAAAGACCCAAATCCTGTGGCTCCAGAAATACAGATTTTTTTTCTCCCCAGGCTTCACTGTAGGAGAAAGCATTTAAGGCAAATTGTTTAGACATCTTATTTATAGCACCTAGATACACATACATGACTTTTTGAGTGACTAGAGCACTGAAATGCTCACACACCAGGTGTGGGGAGAGGGAGGCACACAGACACCTGATCAACCACAGAACTCTGGTATGGCCTTGGGACAGCCACCAAAATCCTTATCCCCACAGAAATTTAGGCCTCGCAGGCCAGTTCTTCTCATTCCCAAAACAATGTCTAGGGTTGGCCAACTAAATCTGATTTTAGAGGCTTCTATTCCTCTCCCACAAAAACAGATCCAGTGGTGACTACATCAGCCTGGATGGGTCCACTCCGGAAATCCAAGGATCTGCTAGAAAATAGGAAAATCACTGAGCCGCTACAAGAAGTGAAGTAACTAAAGGCTCAGTGGCCAAATTTCTGACATGCTGAAGGAGAAGCAGGGAAAGGCTGCTATAAATAGGGATCTCACATTCTGGCACCAGAAAGTAGATTAGGTCTAGCCATAACGTATTTCTTCACCATATGACACAGCCTCCTCCTGTTGAGGCTGGATATGGGAAGTTAAAGCACCTAATTCCATCAGAAACACCAGAATGCAGCATCTACTTTTCTGTATCTACCATAGGACGCCCAAATTTAGCACAGCAAATCCTCACACCTTCAGGAGCCTATCCCAGAGTATGACAAACATCCAATCATTCCCATGAGCACAAGGACAACCTGTGACCAGCTCTGCTCTGGCTGCTCTAGCCTTTATGAAGAGCCCTCATCAGAAATCTTCAAAAAATAGTGAAGGAAACAAGGGGGAAGGTCAAAACAAAGGAGAAATGCTATAATTTCTGGATGTTCGCTTCCTCTCTCTTAACCACAAAACTTCAAGAGAATAAAAAATGGAGGGGAAGCTGGGAGAACACAAATGATGCCTTCGGAGACGTTTTCCATGGCTTTTTGTTTAAATTTTGAATAGCTGGTACATGCGTTGTCAAAGAGATCCCGAAGAAGAAAAGCTCCTGTTTCCCATCAATCACAGGACACAGTCGAATCCGTAAGACTCAAAAAAGGCCTTGGAGCTGTGCAATCATTCCCAGCCCTACCTGTGAGGAGCTGCAGCAGTGACAAGGACTCGGGGGTGCCGGGGAGCTCACCTGAATCAAACTGCTCCCCATCACCGTTGGCCGGGCTGGGATCCTTCTCCGGGGAGAGGGGCTGGGTGTCTCTCATGCTGGCAAGGAAGGATGCCCTCGTCTCCATGGCTCAGAGCAAGAGGCTTTGCCTTCCTAATTCATCCTGCACCAAGGAGGACAAGCTAAAAGAACAAAAAAAAAGCAATGAGTGATTTATTCTGCCTACACCAACCCATTCCCTCAGCCTTTCCCAATGGTTTTCATGTCATCCCATCTTGATACAGTTGGAATCAAAGAACTCAGAGGTATTTTCCAGCCTAAACAATTCCATGACTCCGTGATGGTAACCCTTCCATCCTGCTCTTGTCTCCAAGCTGAAGATGGAAGTGGATGAAAACCACAATAAAGGAGCTCAGTGGCAATAATATCATAACAGCAATAATGACAACAGAGAAGATAACGAGGTAATAAACAGCAGCCACAGCCTTCACATCTCAAAGTTCCCTCCAGCTCCCGATGTCACCAACAGAGAGAGAAAGACCAGCCCATAAGGCATGCTAAAAAAAACAAACAAAAAAAATTGTAGGAAATTTCAACCCTACCATCCTCCAGCAAGTCCAGCCCTTGATTTCCAGCTTTTTGATAGGTAACACTGTGAGAGATATATCTCACTCCATAAATATTCAAACTTCCAAAGGGGGAGAGTTGTGATAATGAAACACAGGAAACACTGAAGTGAAAATACTCATGAGAGAAAGACTAGAGTAGCTCTAGAAAATAAAACTGAGTGTTCAAAATGCAGATACCCAATGAAACTGCACCTATTTATTGAATGAGGACTGACCTAAGGTAACTGTACCAGTTTTAACGTGCACGGTAGCAAATACTAACTCACTTTAAATTGGGTTATGCTGGCAGAGGAGATTCTTCTAGAAGGAATGACCATAGTAAACTCAAAGTGGAATAAAAACACACAGAAATGAAAAATTAAATGAGAAAGGGCATCCAGGCTGACCAGATCTTGCCTCAGACACCAGACAAAACGAGAACTGTATTTCCAGCCACAGTAAGCCACTAGATGAGCAACACCCCAAGATACACCTTTAGGAGTAGATTAAAAAGAACTCCAAAGTGAGCTTTTCAGTAAAACTCTGAGATGCTGATGAATTACGAGGTGTCAAAGGACGACTGAAAAACAGAAACCGAGAGCTGGGGTTATGGGCACAGAGGGAACCAGCTTTTCACACAAGATATGCTAAAGCAAAGACAGGCAGTAGGGAAGGTGTGTGTCCAGAATATCTGATGGGGAGGACTGGTCCTGCTTATTAGAGGAGCCTCCAAATCCTGCATGACAGGGAGGACTGTGCTGGCAGCACCAGTGCCAAATGCTCTGCAAGAAGTGTGACTAAAAGGAGGAAAGAAGTTTACTGCCAGAGGCCAGGCAAAGCAGGATGTAATAAGATTGTAAAAATATATGGGATTTTTTCAACTTTTACTACTCTGGAGGCATATTCTAGAAGACTAGATATGATGGTTATAAAATAGAAAGGAGGAGAGTGTTCTGCCGTGGATTTCTCACTCCCAGTTTTTAAGGCCGCTCCAATGGTAATTTAAAAGGAGAAATGGATGTGTGTGAGGACTTATAGTGAACTGAAAAAGATGAGCAGCATGGCAAGTGTCTGATATCCATTAGCTGGACTATGGTGGGACTGTCTGCTGGAGCAATCACTGCTGCAATTAAAACCTGCAGACACCACAGGTGTTTCACAAAAAAATCACTGATGGAAGCAAAATACCAAGGCCCAAATGAAGGTTGTTTAGGCAAAGTAAGAAATTTGTGTTCCCCACCTGAGAGGAATCTGCTAATGAAAAAAAAAAAAAAATTAAAAATGAAGATCGTAAACCAGCTCAGAGCAATATAGTTGTGGGTCACTTCACAAAGGGCTCAGCAGAATTTAAGTACTCCGCAAATATGACCCTTTTCCATGGCCACTACAGCACTTCATCTTTATTCTTTGTTGACATGAGACTTGCTAATGAATTAAGTGTATTATAGACTCCGAGTATTCTGAGTGCAGCTAACCTCAGAACATACACATCACTCATCCCCAGTGTATATTAAGTTTCAATTAACCATGAAACTAGAAGCAATCAGTTTACTGAAAGTCCAAAAAAAACCACTTCTCCTTTGGTAGAGAACACTTCCGTAAATATCATTAATAAGAAATTAGTTAAGTACCAGGATTTTACATCAGGCTTGTTAAATGTGAGAGGAGGGGAGATGTCAACTGAAGCTAAACCTTGGGTGGATTTGGCTGTTTTCATTTTTGCCTGCGATCAGAAAATGATGGAAGGTAACCTGGGTTTGCCAAAAAAATCCAAAGAATGGAGAGAAACAGAGAGATCAATTTAAACACAACAAATCCATCATCTTAAAGAGAGCTCAGGGGTAACAATATAAATACCAAGAAGAAACAGAATCCTCTTGGTATTGTAGTTAAATCTTGTGATGCTTCTAGATGCCGATAAAACGAAGTTATGAGCTGAAAAAAAGCTGAAGGAGCCCAATCAGACATCAACACTATTTGTATTTTCATACACAGCCAAGCCCCAAATCTGCCACTAGACCTATGAGGGGCTCATTCCCCCAGATCAGGGAATTTCCCACCAGAAATGGAAATGGATGGGCACAGAGCAGGAACCTGCCCAAGGTGTCTGCAACACGACTGTGACCCATCCTCAGGGGCCCCATCTGGGGCTGGGTTTGAGCGCACTTCAGTTAAAAGGGGGAAAAGCAGAATCTCTGAGGCCCATTCAGCAACACCACCAACATTTTGGGGGTTTTTAACTCTATTTTAATTTATTTTTTAATTTAATTTTAAAATTTAATTTAATTAATTAAAATTTAATTTTTTAATTCATTTTTTAAATTTAATTTTTTATTTATTTATGGACAATTCACTGGTTTTGAAACATCATGTCAACATCCCAATAAACTGGATCTATCAGAGGCCACAGCTTGGCTTCTTATTTTGGGAATAACAAGTTTTCAAGTTAGGGTAGGAGAACACTTCAGTGTTTTCCCAACACCATGTGAGAACAAGACAAAACTCTTATGCAAACAACAGCTTCAAAATAGCTCTGAGCTTTAGTGTTGATATAACTAACTAGCAAAGAAAGCTGACACAGGGTATTAATTTTTCATTTCTTATTAATTGCTGCTAATTAACACTTCAAACAGAGTCCCCAGCCATACTGTTAACAGTAGCACACTGGCTGGCCTGCAATCATCAACATCACACACGCAGCACACACCACTGTACTCCAATTCCTCTGTCACTGTGAAATCCACTGGAAACCAGTGTGAAATCCACTGGAAACCAAATCAAGGACCAAAGCCACACTGCCAGCCTGGGAACAAGATGATGGGAAACAGCACCCAAAGAGGCTCAAGGTGACATTACAGCAGGCAGGAGCACAAAGGGAAATTCTATGAAATGCATTTGAAAGAGAAGGGAGGGGGGAAGTTCCCTGGTTTCAGATCCCTTGCTCATTGTTTCTGCACAGTGGTGGTTCAAACTGATCCGATTCTTCCCCCCACGCAGCTCCCATTCCCTTGGTATTTAATTCAGATCCAGGCTCTCAACTCACAGGCAGGAAAAGCCAGGCAATATAATAAAGAATCTCTTTTATTTCCTTCTTCCCACGGCTGTCAGTCTCAGCCCTGCCTTTATCTCCAACGTGCTGCCTTGTCATCTGTATCAATATTGGCTCTTTCTACAAGCGCCGGCGTTGGCTTCTTCGCACCATTTTACATTTCTCATCTCCTCTCAACTCCATCCTGCGTTTTCTTCCTTTGGAGTACTAAGGGAGAGGTCCCTTACCCACGCTAGGGCTCTTCCTTAAAGTTACTCCTGAAAAACTTAATTTTCTCCCTCTAACTCACACTTGGTTAACTGAGATTGGCATACAAAAGACTAAAAAGATGCTGCCTCCTTGAAACTTCTTGCCTGAATTCTGAATCAGGTGTGCCAATGTAATGCTGAGTCCTGAGCATGGGAGAAATAAATTCCACTGCTTTCCCAGTGATCTGGGATTGATTTTGGCCCCTCCAAAATCCAGCAGCAGACCCTGGCTGGAGGTGGTCCCACCTGTCAAGAGTGGCAGCAGGGCTGCAGTGCCAGGGAATCACAGAATGTCCTGAGCTGGAAAGAACCCACCAGAACCATCGAAGTGCAACTCCTGGCCCTGCACAAGACAGCCCCAACAATCCCACCATGTGTCTGAGAGCATCGTACAAACATTTCTTGGGCTCTGTCAGGCTTGGTGCTGTGACCACTGCCCTGGGGAGCTGTTCCAGTGCCCCACCACCCTCTGGGGGAAGAACCTTTTCCAAATATCCAGCCTAAACCAAGCCAAGAAAAATCATGTCCAAAGGATGATTTAAGTAGTCCAAGGCACACACCTGAAGTTCAGATGAGTGGAGCCACCCCCAGGGGGTTTTTGTTCTTGCACAGCACCTGCTAAGATTTTAAAAATCCAAATTTAAATTTAAATTTAAATATCCAGCAGACAAGCTGAATCACAGAGTCACTGAGCGGTTTGGGTGGGAAGGGGCCACAAAGACCATCCTGTTCTAACTCCCCTGCCACGGGCAGGGACACCTCCCACTAAACCAGGTCAAGGGAGATGCGCAGATGCCATGTGGTACCAGTTCTGTTCGTGGAGCAGGATGAAGTGGGACTTATCCCTGTGGGATATGATCTAGGATGCACTGCTAGTGGCAGCCTGCCACAACATTTACATCCCTGAGCATCTGCACAATGCAATGCAGCCTCATTCAAAAGGGCTATTGAACACATCAAGCAACAGTTTTACCTCCTAGCAAAAGGGCCTGTCTCTCCTCTCAGACAAAGTACCAGTTGGAAACCTTTTAAGGACCTTTTATTCCAAATTCCTGTGAGGGTTTTTTATTATTTATTTGAGAGTTTCCCTCACCAAATGTTTTCACTTATATCAAGTGACAATTTCTCTTTCATATTGAAGACCCCACAGGATTTTAATAAGGGAAATTTACTGCTTTGAACAGCTCCATGTTGTACTCTGGGGTGGAAGAAACAAATCCCATGTACTCTGGAGAACTAGGAATGTTCACAATATTCAAATACATAAAAAACAGCTGAATGGGGAAAGAACATAATCTGTTTTCCATGTTCTTGGTGGATTGAAGAAGGCAGTTTAAACTGCAGGGAGGGGACATTTAATTTGGGCATGAGAAGAAATCACTAATAATGAATCTGGTGCAGAAGTGGGACAGGCTGTGGGAAGGGAGCAGAGCTTTGCTTTTTGGAGGAGCTAAGGATGCTGATCTGTCCAGAAACAGAGGCTTGGTAGAGTTAACCCTGCCCTGGGGTAAGGGATGGTCTGTCCAAGGCTCCTTGCAGCCCTCCTGCTAGAGACACTCAACAGGGCTCATCTTGCTGCTCCTGAAGTCAGTATTTGTGCAGCAGCAGCAAATAAATGAGTAAGCCTGGAGGGAAAACATGCAAAAACAGGAAACTGGGGAACCACCAGAGCAGGGACGGTCTGGATCATCCACCTCAAAGTCAAAGAAGGACAGAAACCAAACTTCTCTGAAAGCACGGGGTGGAGAAGGGATTATGCAGGCGGTGGCAGCCGTGTAACTCAGCTGGTCCTTGCTCTCCTCTCCTCTAGCACTGGTGCCAAAAGCTTCACACTTTTGATGCCAACAGAGACAAACCTGTTTCACAAAGCAATTTTCTCATCCCCCCTACCTGGCACGCTCCGGAGTCTGGGATACACACAGAGATAAATGGTAGTAAGATAGGAGAAGAAAAAGTAAAATAAACCTAATTAGAGACTCTTAACTTGTTTAGAACAAAAAGCCCTACAGTATTAAAGAAAGAGAAAGATAACCCATGTTAAGTGCCCAACATATACCAACAACTTGGAAATATTTAAGAAATACTGGAAATATTTAAGATTGGACATCTTCTAAAGCTCTCAGCTGAACCAGGGCCATGAGGAAGATTGGGGCAATGTCCTCAATGCCCTTTATAACAGGAGAAAAAAGTGCAAGGAAGAAGCACAGCAACAGCCATGTGCAACACTCTGTCTTCTCCCACCTCTGTGTTGGAAAATAAGCTGAAACCAGGAAGCCTTTGGGATGGGTAACTTGAAAACAGCGCTGCTTTATCATTCTGAGACATCTCAGGATGGTAAAGCAGCAAAATCACAGAACAGAGGGGTTTGGGCTGGAAGGGACCTTAAAGATCATCGAGTTCTAACCCCATCATCTGATGCTTATCACCTCAAAACACCAACCACATGGACCAAATTAATCACTAAGACCCCCTGAGTGGGACCAATCAGCCCAGTGACAGAAGTCACCCAGCAGGAAACAAAAAACACTGTTTTCACGGACTTAATTTAGAGCCCAATTCAGAAGTCCCTCATCAACCAAACTCCCATTGTCCAGGGCAATCAGTTCTGCCTTCTATTCCTTTGCAGCAGTCAGAGCTGTTTAAAAAAAAATAAAAAATACAAGATGCAAACCAGAATCCAGGAAACATCTGCCATCTGATTCCAACACTTTTTAGGAAAAATGACATTTTAGATCTTGGCACTGTTTGGTTCAGTTAAACAGCACAGCTGATCAGCACTTGGGCTTAGTCCTACATGCACTTACATCCCTGTCAGTGCTTTACATCCAGAAGCAGCTTCACTGACTGGCAGGATCTGCCAAAAAAAGAAAAATTTAAAAACGATCCAGCCCTCACACCATCTCCAGCCACCCCTTGGTACACCAGCAGGAAGAGGAGGACCCTTCCCTTCACCAAGAACAGGTGAGGGCAGCAGCAGACTCCTGCCAAGGTCTGTCCAGAAACAACCTGCACTAGACATTTTAACCCAGAGTCCTACAAGTCACGTTTACAGGGTTAATTCCACCCAATTTCTCCCAGAAAAAACAAACGGGATTCCCTTTGATGTGAACACGAGAACTGCTGCAAAACATCCACGTTTAATGCCCCACCACCATCCCAACAAAGCCTCTTGGAGTCTGATCTTACACTGAGCTCCCATGCGCAAAACACCTTCCAAGAACCAATTAATTTTTGTTTTTTCCTGAACTTTCTTTAAAGCTGTATTTTTAACGCACCTAGGAAAGCTATTGCTTTCTACCCAAAGGTCTCCACAAGGGATTTATGACCCTTTAGACTCTGAGGATCCTCAGCTTTTGGTTCTCCTGCCTGATCTCCTACACCGCAGGGGCAAGCACAGTGTCACCTCCCGGATTTTCGTGGAGGGGATTCCACTTCCTTGCCAAACAAATAAATGCAAGACTTTCTAATAATTTATATTCCAACTGGGTCTCCAAACTTTACTCAGGAAAAGAGGGCTCCTTGGCACAAGCCACCCAGAGATGCTAAGAGTATTAGTCATGAAAGCAGGAGCTGGGAGTAAAAATAGCAAGGATTCTGCACATACCTTTTTTTAAGCCTCACACCTACTCAGAATTGATCTGTGGGTCAGCTGTCAAGAACTGCTTGAGTTTGGGTTTTTTTTTTCTTTTTATTACTATTTAATTTTAGAGCAACACTTCTGATTCATAAAAATGGGAGTAACTGTGAACTCATTTTCCAAATCAGCCTTCACGAGAATGCTTTGTTGAGCTCTTACAAAAGGCCAATCTCAAAATAAACTTTTTCAGGAATTTTTAAAATGTCAGTGACGAAGTCTTTGCTCTTATTTCTGTATTTCCTTATTTTGCAACTCAAACGTTTTTATCCACTGTAAGAGTCATACCCCAAGACACAGAAAATAAATGAAAGAGAAATCTTTTGGCAGAAAAACCCCACAGGATGGATTTGACAGGTTTCATCAGGGTCTGTCACGCAAAGATCAACAGTTTCAAATTATGCGTTTTAAATATTGACAAGGTACCATCAGCTACTCTAATCCTAAAAAAAAACCCCACTCCCAGGAACCAGATGTTACAACGACAGAATGAACTCATTTTTGCAGGTGGCATCACTATCATCAACAGCATTTCGTTTTCAGCACTGAGGACCCTGTTGCACCAGCTGATATACTCTGCATCAATATTCATAGTAATAAAATACTTCTGATACCTTCTGGTCATTTAAAACATGGACCCTGTGGTCACCACATTAATTTTTTTCTGTGAGCCCTCAGAAACACCTTTGGCTCCTCTGCTCAAGTGTTGGCTACTTGTCACAAGTTTAGAAGATTTCCACAACTCTTTTACTTTGTCACTTGGACACAATCAGGGGTCAGCCACCTCCTTCAACCATCACCATCCTTGTAAACCTCCTCAGACGCCCTCCATGTCTCTGCTTACTGCCCACCAACACCAGTTTAACCAGAAATTAAATTTAACAGAAACATAAAATGGTTTGGGCTGGAAGGGACCTTAAAGACCATCTCATTCCACCTACTGCCATGGGCAGGGACACCTTCCACTGTCAAAGGCTGCTCAGAGCCTCATCCAACCTGACCTTGGACACTTCCAGGGATCCAGGGGCAGCCACAGCTTCTCTGGGCACCTGTGCCAGGGCCTCCCCACCCTCACAGCCAAAAATTTCTTCCCAGTATCTGCTGGAGAAAAAAGACAGCATCTTCTCTACCATGTCCTGTCCTAACACAGCATCCCCTCACTGAAGTTCATACCAGACCCACAAACAGTGACCCAAAACACACGTGTCCTGTTTCATGGGCCACCAGCACAGCACAGCACAAGCCAAGAGGGGAGGAAAAGCATCCCCAGTCTAAAGTGTTGACAGTTCTGGTGTTTAACCTATTTCTAGTAACACTTCCATAAAGTTTTAATAAATGCTTCATTAAAACATCAGCTGTCTGTCCAGCCAGTCAATTATCACTCATAATCACAGCTATATAACTATATACTGTCTTCTGCAGATGTTCTTACATCTGTGCAAAACGCACTCTCCACCTCTGCCACATGTAACATCTGTTGAATACTTGCAAATGTTTTCTCAATATAGAAATGAAATTACACTGCCTTGCTTATAATGTATTTACTGTCCCACTAGCCTGTGCACCCCTTAAAATCATTAAAATGGTATTTTCTTGCTGTTTACAAGGTACCAGTTTCTTGATAGCTCTTTGCTGCATTTATGTAAATGGCTTTTAGATTTTCACTTAGTAACAGATTACACCGAGCCTCCATCTTATCGCAAGAGTTATTAGGACCTAATCCTTTATAAGCACTGAAGTTATTAGACTTGTGAGGAAATTTTCTCCCCTTTCATAAATAATCTGTTGGAGAGAGGGGGAAAAAGAAAGAGGTGGGAAAAAAGCCACTTGCATCCCTGCTCAGAGAACCTGCCTCACCTGCTCTTACTTTGCCACCAGCAAAAGAAATCAAATTTGTTTTCACCTAAAGGCTTCTAGGGAGGGAAAACAAATTGCACTAAATCCTGGCCAGGTGCCTTCTCTGCCACTGCAGGAAGAAACTCCTTGGAGAAGGTTTGCCCCAGGTTCAGAGGGCTCTCCAATGACCTTCTCAAATCCCCTCCACGTCCATGACCCCATCACACAATCAGGTGAAGCTGTTTCTCTGCTCACTCTGCTACACCACTTTCTTACACAGAGCACCAGGGGTACAAACTCATTTTAGAAGCTGTCCTGTCCGAGGGACAGCAAAGTTGGGGATGGAGAGGTGCAGGGGGAGCAGAGCAGGGAAATACCTTCCCCTTTTGCAATGGTTCCATCCCCACCCCAAAAAAACCCCACTGACTGACACCACTCCACTGCAGCTCTTGGATTTTGCCACCCAAATTCCACCACAGTTTGACAGTTGCCTTCCAAGCCTCTCTGCTTATAATGAATGCCTGTTCTGCTATTTTGACAAGAAATCACAATTTCACCCCCACCTTCTCCTCTGCCCTCCCTCCCCACCACCGTATCCTTCGATGTGATTTGCAGGATCCCTGAGCCAGCTTGGTCCTGGCAGGGGCTGGAGAAAGGAGGGGAAAACACGTGGGCAGATGGACCAGAGCCCTTTGGAATGGGAAACCTCACCCTGCATGCCAAGGTGTGCAAACAGCATCCCCAACCAGCCCTGCTAGATCAAATCACGGGGAGGTTCTGGGCAGCATCTCCAAGAGGCACAGGGAAATGAGCAGCACATCAGCTCTTCAGCCACTCCTGGATTCTCCCTGGCTCCTCCATCCACACCCAGGCACTGACAGCCTGCGATGCTGGAGCATCCCATTGCCTCCCACGCTTCAAAACACAGATGCTCCAGAGTTAACATCTCACAGCCACGGCAAAACAACCCCACAACAGCAGTAGGAAGCGCTCCCTGCACGGAAACAGGGAAGTTTTCCCTGGCTCTGAGGCAGCCTCACTCCTCCACTCCCCTGGAAAATACATTTGGAAAAGGCAGCCGAGAAGGGCACAAACAACTCCTTGAGAACTCTCTGCAAACTCCTTCTCTTGCTTCGCAAAACCTGCGATTTGCCTCTGTCGCTGTGGGGTTTTTAGGCTCTCTCTGCAAAAGAGATGCAGGTTGCACTGCCCAAGTCACTTGTTTGCCTCCCGAATTCCCGTGCGAAGCAATTCAAGAGACTTCATGCTAAACAAAAACATGCAAAAAGCAGAAAAAACCACCCCAGACATCCCCAGCTGACTGCACCCAGGAAGGTCTGACAGCTCCAACAGGACATCTCATCCCACGACACGTCTACTGCTAATGCAAAATAAATCAGCGCTCCGTCTCCCGGCGCATTTTATTATTTTATTTTTTTCTTCCTCGTGGCACGCCCGCAATTTTGGCATTCAAAGGCAAATCGGTCGCGCTCCCAACTCCACATGTCCCTTCCCAGCACACACAAATGCCTCGGTACTTTTCCCACCGCGGAGGGAGGACCCAAAATTCGGATCCCATCCTCATCCCTCCGCACTGAATCCACCAGCGCACCTCTGCGAGCAACAAAAGAGAGTTGAACCAAACGCGTGGCACCCCGCCTTCCCTCTCCTTCTCCTCTCAAAATGTTTATTTTCAGTTTTTAAAGACACCTTAACCCGCCATGTTGAACAAGCTTTATAAATATTCATTCACCGCAGTTCGGGAGCGCTACGGGAAAATATGTCTAGATCAGGGCTACACATTTTGGCACAGCTGATTGCTTTCTTCTCTTTTTCTTTTTTTTTTTTTTTTCTCCCTTCCCTCTCGCCTTCCGCAGCAGCTTTTTTTTCCCCTCCTTTTCCCCGGGCAGATTCAGAAGAAACCCACCCGCACACCCAAAATAACTCTTTCCGAGAGATGTGCATCAGCCTCGTGAATCTGAAAGGAGGTCGCACGAGCATTTGGCAGGGAAGCAGAAAGGCGACAGTTATCAGTTTTAAAAAAAAAAAAAAATTTTAAAATAAATTTTTAAAAGAGGGGGAAAAAAATAAATATGGGAAAAGGGAAAGAACAGACAAAAAGAAGGGGAAAAAATAAGGGGGGAAAAAGGGGGGGGGGAAGAAATGAGAGCATCTAAAATGCGATCCGTCGAGGTAAAACCCAAGCCCCGCACGTCCATCCCGCGGGGGAGCGGAGCGGAGCGGCAGCGCCGTCCCCGCCGCCCGCGGGGCGCACCGGGCAGCGGCACCGCGCACCGAGCGCCCGTCCCGGCCCGGGGCTCAGCCCCGACACTTCGGCAACTCCACCGCCGGCTCGCCCTCCGCAAAACGGGGCAGAAAAACACCCACGCCCACCACTCACGCTTAAAAGAAAAAATTTTTTTTAAAAAAATTGTGAAGATTTTTAATATATCTTGGAAGGGGAAAGCGACTCTCTCCACCCAAGCGCTGCCAAACCCGATAAATAAAATAAAGGGAAATGCCAGCCGGGAGGGACTGGGAGAGGGGACTGCCGGGCGCCGTGCCTTACCTGTGCGAGTTTGGCTTATTTTGGGGTGTTTTCCTCTTTTTTCCCCTTTTTTCCCCCCGCGGAGCGCTGCGCGCTGCTGCGCGGAGCGGAGCCCAGCCGTGCCTGCGCCCGCACCCGCGGCAGACTCATTCCAATATGGCATCCGCGCAGTGCGCATGCCTGCCGCTCTTTTTAGGGCTTTTTTTTTTTTCCTCCTTGCCTTTTTTTTTTTTTTTTTCCCCCCCCTCTATTTTTCAATATTTAGCAGCCAACTCCTCCGCTGACCTTTTCCAGCAGTTTCAAGAAAAGGGATTTAAAAAAAAAAAAAAAAAAAAAAAAAATTAAATTCATAAAAATAAATCAGGCGCGTACCCCCCCCCCCCCACAACCCACACCGCCCCGGCTGCGCTCCCGCGGTTCCTCCGCGTTCCGAGTTGGGGTTCAGTGGGCTCGGGGATGGATGGAGCCCACGCGTGGGAGCGATGCCGCGGTTCGGCCGCGCTCCGCGCAGCGGGACCCCGGGCTGGCCGCCCGCTCCTTAAACGCCATAAAATACCATAAAGCCTTCAGCACCGGAGCGCTGCCTCCCAGCTCCCCCTCCCCACCGCTCCCCGCAACCTTTTATTTCGCTTTTCCTCCTCGTTTCGCGTCGCCAAGAAACTTCCAGGGAGGGAGGTGGGGGAAGAAGATGCGGGAAAGAGGGAAAGGAAAAAATGCGGCGCATCCCTCGGCTCGCCCGTTCCCTCCGCTTCGCCGGGCTCCGGCATTACCTGTTTATTCCCCGTTGCGGAAAATAAATAAAATATATCAAGAAAAGCCGGCGAAGGCACAAGGCGGGATGTAAAATCAACTGGTGGGCACCCTCCGCCCTCCCGGCGCGCAGGGACACGCACAACTTTCCTTCCTCCGCTCCTCAGGTTATTGGATGTTGTTTGTTTTTTTTTCCTTTCGGATTATGTGATGGTTTTTCCTTTCTCTGGCTGTTGCGGGGGATTGGAGGCAGAATCTCGCTGCACGCCGGTGTGCGCGGCTGTGCTGCCGCGGGGGTGTTCGCACGTACGGGCACACTGCGGGATTTTTCACACCGGAGAGGTGTTCTTTTCCCCCCCTTCTCGAGAAAATCAGCCCCGCTGCAGGGCTGGAAAAATCATGCCACACAGCACTGCCCGTGCCCCCCGCCCCGGCTGGTCCTGCTCTCCGGGGAGGGGCAGAAAAATCCCCAGGGGTGGGTGGGTTGGGGAAAATTCCCCCTCTGCAGCCGGGGTTTCTCGGGATGCTCCGACCGCCGGCAGATCCCAGAGCTTCCCCTAGCCGGGTTTGCTCAGCAGCGGGGCTGGGGGTGAATTTTTCAGGGTTTTCGCCCCCCCTCTTGCAGCCCTGCTCAGGGACTGCGTAAAGCATCTTGATGGGGATTTTTGGAGCCCCAGCTCCCGTCTCCCTGCGGGCAGGCGGGGGCCGCACCCCGGCACGATTGAGGATTCTAGTGGATGCTTTTGGAGCATCCTCCGGGGTGGGGGCGGCTGCAAGGCACACACATTCAACAGGTCTGGAGAGAGCGGAGGGAAGGGGCAGCCTGTTTAGAGGCAGCAGCCAGTCCCGGGCTTTGTCCTTTCCAGCCTGGAATTAACCCCAAACCTTGCTGTGTCCATCCCCACGCCCGGGCTGCCAAATTTGCATCACCCCTCAGGCTCAGATGCAAGTGCTGTCTCCACTTGCCTTTCTCTGATCATTTCCGAGCTAAGGTTTGAAGTTTCCAGGTTGGTTTTGTGAGGATCCCATCCTGCAGGAGCAGGGAGGGTGATCTCACACCTGGGGAAGCACTGATTCCCCACGGGTGACCCCAACTCTCTTTGCCCCATTGCAAGCACCAGCAACTTTTCCCTGGTTCTTGCTGGGGATTCATCACTGAACCTTCTCAATCCTCCTCCTCCACTCACTCAAATCCCTTTCTCTTCCTCTCATAGACACCCCTGCACACTACATGGATTTGTAAAAGAAGATGAGTGAGGAGCGGAATAAAGATGAAGAAAGATTTTGATTCTGGGATACGTTTGAGGAGATAGGGAAGACTGGGAAAGAAGAGCAAATATTGCAGACTGTGTTTTTTCACCACAATCCATGTTCTTGCCCATTCACACTCTGTCTCCGAGAGGCCATGGGCTCAGCCTCTCCTGTTCCAGCAGATTTCCTGGAAAACATACAAATCAAGTAGTTCCTATTTTCAGACTTTGGTCTGGATGGGATTTCAAAACAGCAGGGGAACACTGTCAGAACTTCAAAATAAGACCAAAAACCCAACCAGATGCCAGGAGAGCACTGAAGTCCTGTTTCTCCAGATGATTGTGGAAGTGGGTGACATTTTCAGCACAGTGACATTTCAAAATTTCAACCTACTTTTGAAAGGATGATGCTCTGCAAACACCATGTCTGTGTTCTCTCTCCTTTTAATCTCTGAGTTAGTTTACACTGAGATTCCTCTGCCTGCAGCCTATTTTCATCTAAAGCTGGTGGCATCATCCAGTTTAGGGACACAGCCACAGTGGCTCTCACAGCACTTCAGGTGTTTCTCCATCTCCTTTCCTTTAACACCACAAGCCTTTGTGCTTTATTTCCATTCATGCTCAAGTGGTCTTCTCAGAAGTTTTAGTTCCACTGTCCTCTCTGGAGCATCTTCTTCCCTCTTGACCTTGTTTTTCTCTGTCCTGGCCTCTTTCAGTTTTATTTAGAGACTATTTCTGAAGCATTGACAGTGCAATTTGCCCTGATTGGAGAGATGTGGAAGAAAGCATTCTCCTTGTCCAAAGAGTCTGTGATCTAAAATAGGTCTGTGGATGGTGGTTTGAAGGAAAAAAATAAAGTAATTAAAGCTGAGGAAAAAAATTCCTTTGGAACTTTTCTAAGTGGCTTCTACAACGAAGCTCTCAGATATAAATGGAAAGGTGCAGATTTATATCAGGTCTGATCTGGAGATGACTCAAACAGCTCCTGTTGGCACCGAAGACTCTCCATCTTGTTCATAGCTGAGAATACAAATTGGTTTTAGTGGACATGAACTACAGGAATAGCTGGGAGATTTCATTTGAATACTACCTTTGAGAGCATCATTGGGAAAAAAAAGAAAGTGCTTTGAGAAATACTGAATTGTCCCAGTGTAGTATCCCAAGATGTAAAATGGATTTAAGCCCTGGCAGGAAAACCACACTGAGATCAGCTCCAGCTTCACACTCAGTGACACTCAGGGATGTATCTTCCACTGATCTAAAGCAGCTACATTAATTTCCCTGCTGTCCATGTTCCTTAGTGCCACATCTGTTGGCAGCTACACGACACCTAACTTGTGTTTTAAGTTGGGAACAGAAGTTTCCCTTCTGAATTTTGGTGTTGGTTTGAACTAAAGCACTTTCATGCAAAGAGCACTGATAAAAAAAGGAGATTTACCTGAGCACCACGAACCCAAGCTGCGATGAACATCCATCTGCCCTTGCCACTGATGATCACCCCCAAAGAATATAACTGTTCCCAAATTTTCCACAGCAGAACACAAGAAATGTGTCCAGCCCAGGGAAATTCAGACAGTCCCATTAATTTAGATCAGATATCAGCAGTTCCTGATCTGCAGAATAAGATCATTAAGGCGCAAAAATTTTCCGATTTTCAAGGCTGTTGCCTTCAGCAGGTTCAGGTTTTTGGAGCATAGATGAAGATGTAGAAAGATCCCCTACACAAGGAGGCACAAGCACACATACAGACAGAGATGTTCTGGCATTAATAATCTCAATTTCTCTCTTTTCTCCTGGCTTGGGAAGATAAATGCTCTGGGGAACATTGTGGGATTTGTAGGTGGTTGTGCATTTGTTTACCCATTTCTGGCCCAAATTTAAGGAGGTGCTTAAGGACCCAGAGCATCCCACAGGCTGAACATGGTGCTGAGATGACATTTGTGTTCATAAACGAGAAAATGGCTCTAGCCTTGCAGACAGAGCACGTGGGGGAATCTGAGCCAACCTTTCCACAGGTAAAATGGCAGAGCTCAGGCTCTGGAGCTTCATCCACGATAAACACAACGAGACTGGGCAGAAGTCACTTGGTGGCAGCCAGGTTTGCTCTTAACCCAAAGGACGTGGTTCTCTCCACTTTCAGAGATATTCGCCTGCTTTTGGGATGCTGCCATCGAGCTGCCCTGCACTGAGAAAGGGGCAGGGCTGTGCAGCTGACCCTGGTGAGTTATTTGGGGCTGGTTAGTGGTGTCTGAATGAGCTGAAGGGTGGAGAGTGTCTGACAGGAGGTTGGTGTCACAGAGGAGACCAACAGGACATCACCTGGGGCACCTCCACAGCCATGCGCAGCTCCTGTTAGTTCCTCTGCCACACACATCTCCTGGGGCTGCTCCTGGGTTCACAGTGAAGCTGCTCTGCATTTTACCTCTCCTCTCAACAAACTGTGGCCTTCAGCTGCTAAGATTCACCGTTTTCACCCCATCTTATCACAATTTTTACAGGAGGTAAAGACACCATCAGGTCCTTATTTTACGGCAGTCCCTGGGCCAGGGCTTTCACTGACACCTTTGTCTTCTTTCTATCCATCAGCCCTAACTCAGAGAGAAGTTGGTCCCTGGGAGGTGGCATTAGGATGCTGAAAGACTTGTTTCACAGTGCCATCTCCTGGAGATCACATTCAGGCTGAATTTCTCAGATACCTTTTTTTTTTGTCCGATGTATCCAAGCTTTGAAAGCAGGTGTTTAAGGCATGATCTAAAGAAGAGATTAGCATAAGTGAAGTTAATCCAAAATTTAAACTCCCTCTTTATGGTTCACAGTAAAAGTCCTGCTTCTTGAACGCTGTGAACTGCAAAGAGATTGCTGGCTTGGGATTCATAAAATATTCATTGGGTTATGGTCTCACAGGCTTTGCACCTCTTGGCAGCACCAGCCCAGTGTGCAGTGACTGCAGAGGCAAAATGCCTCTTGGAGAGGTAAAAGCTCCCTTGGTGTAGGAACTTTGGAGTTCCCTTCTCCTGCAGGAGCTCAAGGAATACCAGGGAAAGGGATCAGCTCCTCTCCAATGGGAGGTCTCAGGGCCAGGCATCCCCACAGCCTCCAGCAGCAGCAGCCCTGGACAGCCACCCCACGCTGAGACCCACACACCAACTGCACAGCCCAGAGCAGTTTACTCACCCAATTTTATTTATTTTTATTGCCTGTTGATTAGAAATCCTTGCGTAGGGGTTGTGGCCCTTCAGCAGAGGGGCAATAACTGGCTTTAATATTAACTGGAAAATCTGAGCCAGCACCTCATGCCTGCAGCTCAGGAATGCCCAGAAAGCGTGGTCTGTGCTAAACAATAGCTCCTCCACCTTAGCAGTAAATGAAAAGGAAGCACATGTTATACCCAATAAATCACAGTGCTGAGGTTCAATACTGAGGCTCACAGCTATGAGCCTTATTGATCATGGAGCACTGCAGGAGAGATCCACTCTCATATCAAAAACTTGCTCATTTCTACCATTTACTAACAGCTTCCTTATTTATTTCAAGTATTTACAGGCTTTGCCTTGGCAGGAGAAAGCCTCCTGGTTTTTAGCCTCTACGAGCTGGGGTTGGGAAGGAAGGCTGGGGAAACTGAGGCAGGAGGAGCTGAGCTCTCACACACAGATATGCTGTCCCAGGGAAAGGCTGTGACAATGGAAATGGATTTAGCCCTCAGATGCAGCACAGTGGTCATAGCTTGCATTTAACAGGGGTGTTTCTGCCCAGCTCTGTGATGTCAAACAAGAAAATTCTCCATATCCCTCCCCCTTCATACAGGAATCTCAGTAACGGCAGAACGAGACCTAAATCTTTGACTGACAAGGATGACCAGGAGCTCACGTTTTATTAAAATGTAAATTATGCATCAGATCTGCATTTCTCGTCATTGCTGCACGTGGAGTGAATTCTGTAGCACAGGATGTGAAATATTGAGTCAGTGCCCTGCTTGCACGGAGGGCTCAAACGCCAGCTCAGGCATTTCCATGGGTTTGGTACTTCATAGGGTTTAGGAGATGGCCATCTGTGGGCAGAAATGCCCTGGCACATTCTCACAACAGCCCAAAAACCCACCCACAACATGATTTGTGCCCAAAATTTCTCTGGCAAACATCTCACCGTGCAACCAAACCTAATCTTCCAATTACCCATTCGACCTTCTCCTCCCTCCTTCCAGCCCCACTCATCACCACCCCCAAATTCACAGCAAAGTATTAAAAGCTCACATCAGTAGTTTTTGGGGTTTTTTTTACAGTACAAAGAAGAAAATGATGCATTTGGAAGCATCTCTCTGAAGCTGACTACGAAACAGGCTCGTGGATGGCTTTTGCTCTTTTAATGGCTCCTCCTGTATTAAGGAGGAAGATTAAGACTGAAATGCCACTAATTGCACATAAAGGCCCCAGCTTCCACAACAGAGTAACTGTACATTGTATTCAGCTTAATCTCCATCTGCCCCTAAGAGCATAATTGATTTTTTATTTTAATTTGAAGAGGCTGACACTTCTACTTCTTCATTGCCAGGTTGCTAAGCACATTTAATAAGGATGCACATGAGTGGAGGAGTCTACAGCAGGCCATTAAAGGCTATAGGTAACATATTTAAGGTCGTAATGAGCTCAGGACTGAGTATCTCAGTGCAGGGATCAGGAGGAGAAGTGCTTAAATACTTTTCTTGCTAGAACTCTGCTGAGCAGGACAAGGCTGAGGGAAAGAGTTTTTTTCATGAAGTGAGTTTTCTGATCTCATTTCAAACTGTGCCCCCTTGGTAGTTCATGTCCTGCCTGCAGGTGACCATGGTTTTAGCCTAGACTGCTGACCCCTGACAAGTGACAGCCTCTGTGCCTCAGTTTCCCCATCCCTAAAATGGAAAGAGGAACAATGCCCTGGTTTTATAAAGTGCTGGAAGAATTCACTGCTGAGAAATGCCATATTCTGTACCTTGTAAGTATTCTGCACTTTGTCTTTAGAAAGGAAGCGCTGTACAGATGGGAGACTGAAATCCAGACAAATTAAAATCCAGGTCCATAAACATATTTCAGAATTTTAATCCCTCTTTGATTTCCTATTGCAAACAATAGGTTTTAGAAATGTACAAACATTTTTAAGAAACCCAAAAGGATGCAACCAGCTGTGGATGAGGCTCCAGGGTCAAGTCAGTCCCTCAAAGTCCTTACTTTCATTATGACATTGACACCCTTTTCTCCACTTTTGGACTCTCAATAAGCCTGCTCAGGACGTGCCTGATTACATTTAGGCACCCCCAGGCTTGTAGGAGCCTTAGGAAGATTTGGTCTGAGGGCAGCATCTGCTCCATTTGAAATTCACACCCGCTCTGAAATCCTGCAGAGAGACTCAGCTCCTGCGTCTGTCACAGATTTGCAGCCAAACCCCCAAAAAAATTCAAGCTTGGAAAAAAACTGTAGCTGCTGCCACACGTAGAGAGGGTGACAATCCGCAGCAGCCATCCTGGCTGCTCAGAAATTCCTCTTAAGGGAATGAGATACAACTTCAGCCCCCAAACCCAGGACTCTTTCCAGAGTATCCCATCAGTTAAAAGTGACTTGGGCTTTGGAGGATCCCAGTGGGCACAATAAAGGCTGTACTCTTTCCTAATTCACATATATGAAGGATCATGGGGAAAAAAATCCCTGGATTTTGGCTGTGTGCAGATATCCTCACACAGAGCCCACGGTGCCAGGAGCAGAACGTGCCCTCGGGCACAACTGTGTCATCTGAGTCAACCACCCTGATTCATATGCTGGAACTGATCTGATACCCTAAAACACGCTAAAACACGGCATGGGACATGCTCAGCAAGAGCTGGTGACATTTAATGAGACAGAGATTTTATGCAATTCAATCTAATTGCTGATTCCCTTTGGATTTTATAAACTGGCACTGCTGGAGGCCAGGATTTACAGTGGGATCTCTGGACAGGGCTGTTTTCCAGTGGGAATATCAGGAAATCTCCTAATTTCTGACATTCATGCCAGGCCTACTTTTCTGGGGGTTCAGCTGCCATGTGAAAAAAAAACCTTTCCCACCTCACTCCTGTCACACACCATAAATATTAATTATCTTCCAGGTTTTCCTTTGGATTGAACCAGGTTGTTCCCTGATGAAACCAGGGTGCATTCACGGGTTTCTTGAAGGATTTCCCTTTGTACACAAGATGAATTTACCTTCCTCAGTCCTGCATGGTTCTCCAACACTGTCGCAGCCAGCCTCAGCCTCAAGAACCCTTAGGAGATTCTGCCAGGTTCCCAAGGGATGTGCCACATCAGTGCCACCCTAGTGGGCTGTGTTTTCAGTCTTTTTGCATTGCAAATTACCTCTTTTCTTGGGGGTAGAGAGATGCCTCATTAATCTCAGAGGAGACCAAGGTGAACATGGCCAGTGGCCTTGGGAAGAGGCCAGCCATGAGCTGGATGGACAAGACTCAGCCTGGAGGTTGGAAACAACAAGAGGAGGGGAGATGCAGGTAATATTTCCCAGGCACTGGACAGGATTTTCAGGATCTTCACTGGGGAAGGTGTGCTTCCAACAACTCTAACATTTTAACATGAAAAAATTCCCCTCCTTCCTTGCTTTTTGATCACATCTCATAATAAGTGGGAGGTATAAATGTAAAAGCTTCTTGGCACGGCGTTTTGGGGAAAAAATAGGTTTCAGTACTCTGAAAAAAGTTTTTATCCAAAGGAGCACAATTCTTGACACAGAGCCACATTTTTGTTTGCTCAGTGCAAACAACTTCTGTTTTCTTGCTCACATCTACAATTACATAATGTAAAATGAGACAAGGTTTTACCCTGACAAATCTTCTTAGTCCTCATCTCAAGGTCCTTTAAATTGCCTCCTTACAAACAAAAGGATGTTGCACAGTCGTGTCAGGAGGAAATGCTTGCTGACAAGCATTGGATTTAAAGTACTGTTTAGGTAAACACATCATGATTGCAGTCGATTAATTGATTATGTTCCTGTCTATGAAATATCCTATTTATCCAGGATCCACAAAAGGCAGCTCATTAGCTATTAGCATAAACAAAGAGTGAAAAGCAGGAGCTGTGGCAAGGGGGGATTTTGGAAGAGATGCCAAGACAGAGACAGGGAAAATATTTTCTGTTTGAAAAGCAGCAGGGATGAAAGTTCATGTGACAATGCCTTCTTAAACTGGCCAGTGCAGTGTGCCTGTCACATATTTGGGATACGCCAATGGATGTACCCAGGACAGCATTCTTAAAGAAGAATGGATTTTTTTCTGTGGAGATGTCGTTATCGTGGGGATATTTCCATCATTTCCATGCCCCATCCCTGGAAGTGTCTAAGGTCAGGTTGGATAGGGGTCTAAGCAACCTGGCCTAGAGAAAAGTGTCCCTGCCCCTGGCAGGGGCTGGAATGAGATGATTTTTAAGGTCCTTTCCAACCCAAACCATTCTGTGACTCTGTAACTTTTATGTTCCTCTGTTCCTATAAAATGACTTGTGCCCAGCCCAGTGGCAGGATGGGAGCAGTGAGAAATGTCCGTGGGGACAGATCCAGATCTGATCAATGTGACAGCACAGGGCAGAGAATTCACGTTCCTCCATTGCTGACTAACAACAGGTGTCAAGGTAGGAGAGGAATTTGATTTTCCTCATGACAAGCTTTAAAATGCACTTGATTTTCAGCTCAAGTTTCCAAAAAATCAGGCCAGTGGAAGCTTTCTGGGTAGGGATGGGACCGCATTTCCAGGCAGAACAGGCTCCAAAGGCTTTTTCCCAGCTTTGCCAGAGAAAAAAGGCAGAAAACTCAGCATGCAAAGTCATTCAAAGGCATTTGCACAGCAAAGGCAGCACTTTCAAAGGAGACAGAGAAAACTCAGACCCAGTAGGAGAGGGTCAGCGTTTCCTTTGGACTGCTCGGAAAATCCTCCCTGTGCGTGCTTGGAGAGGTGGCCCTTGTGGGGGCAAACCATGTGATTACAGAGAAACTTCCCCAAAATGATTAGTGCCAGCGCTCGCAGGTTGGAGGCACAGAAAGGTGACTTCCCCACGTGACTGGTCACAGTCCAAGGATCCATCATTAGGCCGTTCTGCCTCCCCATTTTTCATCTCACCAGGTAGTTTTAATGCTAATCTGCTTAACTGCCTTTTTATAGCTGGTGGCTCGAGGCTGGTTGAGTTAAGAAACCTTTACAGCTGTACAGTCGTTTACAGCGCTGCTTTAAGACATGGCATATATTATGTATGAAGCTTTATAACAACCATCCATATCAGAGCTGATGGAGAACATGAAAGCAATACAGCGCCGCTCCTTCCTACAGCACTTTGTTACAGGTGACAAGAGATAGGAGATCCAAAGGCTCGGTAAAACCAGGAGCAGGAAATTATTTTCCTAAGAGACTTCTAAAGGATTGAATGATAAAGAAGACTTTTAGAGTCACAGTGAAACAAAGGGGTGCTTTAATTAAAAGGAAATCTGATCCCATAAAATGTTGAAGGTTGTATTCATCTGTCTGGGCTACGAGATATTGAGATAACTGCAGCTGAAGTATTAATCCTCTTCGTAATTGGGTGGGGGGAGAAATCACTGCAGGGACCTGGAAAAGAAATTCAGCTCCCTCCAGGGCAAATAGCAAATATTTTATCTATACTTGAGACTTCCAAACTCCCACGCTGGCTATTAACTTTGATCTGTTTCAGTACAAGGAAAACTGGTTTCCAGAACCTGTGAGGCCTCTTGGTCTGGACCTTTGGGTGAGAAGAGTCCCAAATCCAACCCAAAGAAGAAAACCCTGGTCCCACAGATTCCAGTAAGGAGCAGAGATTCCCCCCCAGGATCACTGCTCATATGACAAAATTATGCAGGTATTTAAGAGTTTGAACTCAAAACTTAGTTTTGAACTTCTTTGAATTAACCCTTCACTAGTGTGGTAACTGGGAAGAGTTTTCCTTCCAGGGTAAGAATCAGAGTCTGCAAAACTATATTAAATTCACTGTCACTGTAATCCTTCCCAAAGCATACAGAAGTTTAAATCACCCTCCCCTCTATCCCAAAACAAAGCTCTCAACTCCTGTCTCCATTTCAACAGTGATTATGAACAGAAAGTCTTGCTCCTGGGGTTGAATCAGTTTGCTTTCATGCCAAAAACAAGCACAGAAGCTGAGTTTCTTCTTAGTGGTTTCGGCTTTTTTATTGTTCTGGAGAGCACAAGAGCCAGCTCCTGTAAATAAAACCACTTTCTAGCACTAAATACTTCTCATTTACACCCACAGAGCACCTGAGCCAGCTTTTCCAAGAAATCCATTTGTGTTCTCACTCCTCACCACGGCAGAGCACACACAAACTTGTATAAAGGCATTATAAGCAGTTCATGAGAAAGATACTCGGTGTAATGAGACTAAATGAAAATATATGTAATGAAAGCTTGGAGAAAAAGCATTCACACACTCGTTGCGAAGAGCTAATGTCCACTTTAAGTGGTATCAAGAGCTGGAGCAATTGAAAGATAACAAGGAGAAAATGAGTAATGAATCAATTTTATTGTGTGCTGTTGAGCAGTCCTCGCTGGAAGAGAGTGTGTTGAGACTGCCTGATAAAAGGGATGGATGGGAACTGACAGCAGCCGGGACGAGTACTCCCACACTTTCTGAAGAAATAAATGATTTCTGGAATTATTTTTGCCTCGGCCAATAGGATCCCGCTGGAAAAAAATGGGATGTTTTCTTGTGGAGATCAGTATAGACACAGCAACTGAACAGCACGATACTCACGGAGAGCGAGAATTCCAGTTTTATTGGAGAGACAAACTCACTTTGCATTTTTCTTGAATGTGGCTGTGTTGACTCCCCCAGAATAGGGGACAGCCACCCAGCTCTCCCTGTGGGACTCACAATTTCTTTTTTCATGCGTTATATCCCCGAGCCACCACTTGCCACTTCACCTCTTTGGTTTGGTATGCGTTCCAAATTCACACTTGTGTCCCTGGACTCACAGAATGGCTTGGGTTGGAAAGGACCTTAAAGATCATCTATTTCCAACCCCCAAGACATGGGCAGGGACATTTTCCACTTGACCAGGGGTTACAACCTGCCCCAGGAGGTGACAGTGACCCAGGCTCTTGTTAACACAACTTTTAGGGCAGGTTAGAGCGAAATGACACCACACACCCAAGAACGCTCTTCCTCCCCCTCTGGGGGTGCAAACCTGGCACCAGCAAAGCTCAAATGGGCAAATGTTTGAGCCATTAACCAGGAACATTTCGGTCTCTCACACCAGGCTGCTCAGAGCCCTGTCCAGCCTGGCCTCGCCCCTGCTGCTGATACACCTACCCAGAAACCATGAAGCTGCTGTAGTGCATTCCCTGTTGAAAACAGAGGAAAATGAGTCCACACAGGCATTTCTTCCTGCTGCAGCATGACTGATTCCTGTAACCAAGCTGATTTGGGTGTCTTCACTCCAGTCTGAAGGGTGGAAATCCATTTGGCAACTGCTGTCTTACTGTTTCCCATGTTTCAATTTTTTCATCCCTGTTTAATTCTTCATCAAAGCACCATTTATGCCTAATTGTGGAAATTCCAATCAGCTCTGAATCTCACTGACTAATATTATTTCATCCGTGTGTTAACTTGCAAACATCTGTGATGGCAAGCAGATGTCTTGTGGCCTTTGGAAATCCCTGGGCATTCAGGGGTTTGTGTTTCAGTTGTAACATCCAGAAGTGAAGAGATGGGGAGGAAAAGAACATATGGAAGCTAAGGGGTCGCCTGTTACAACAGCAGCTCTTGATTGGGGAGAGGCTGAAAATAGTAAAAATGCAGTAGAAGAAAGTAGAAACACCATTTAGGTTGAGTTTGAAATAAGAATTAAATGGATTTGCGGAAGCTTTGGTTGCAGGGCTGTATCTCAGAGACCTTGAGTGTTCAAAAGCAACTGACCCAACTCCCTGCAGCTACAGCCTCCCCGCCAGTGCTGAAGGAGGCTCTGGGCTCAGTACGTGTACAGATTTATGCTGTAATAATTCTGCTTGAAGAGAAGTTGTATGTTGTGGCGTGTGTCCAGTGTTTGGGAACTAAAATGTGAAAACACAGCTCTGGTAAATGGATTCTTTCAGCTGAGATTGTTTTGCATCGGATCTCATCTGAGGGTGAGATTTACACATCTGATCTAACGCCAGCTGGAACCAGGAGAAAGATTCCCCTTGAGTTCATAAAACACAGGGCTGGCCTAAGTAACCTCATCGCTGTGTTCACTGCTTTGGAAAACCACTGGATATCGTCATGAAAAAAAACAACAACACCGAAGTTATTATTTTTAATAAAATGCATATTTTAGAGCAAAGTGTTTTACTAAACACCACCAGATTTGAGGTTACCCATGACAGGAGAAATGAGCGATTTCCCCCTCGGTGTTTCCTTTGTGACTTGTGTTCCTTGCTTAACTAGATGAAGTCACTAAGAAGGGATTACACCTAAAATCAAGATCTCAGCAGGTCTTCAGGAAGAACTGGCTTAGCTAAGCAGTTCTCTGCGCATTCTGCAGGGCACACCCAAAGTTTGCATGCTGGATGATGAACAGAGATGGGGCTCACCCAGACTTCCAGATTTCCTGGATCCTAAGGATGCTAAGGAAAGTCACAAAAATCTCATTGCTTAAATTACTCCTCCAACAGGATCATTATGGGCTTCCTGTCCAGCTTTGTGCATGTTTCTCATCAGGGACCAGCTAGGTGAGTCAAAACCAACAGTTTTGAGACAGCTGATGGGGTTTATTTAGCAATCCCTGGGAAGAAACACTCTAGGTGTGGCACAAGGGCAGATTTGACTGAGGGTTTTAGGCTGAAGTCAATCTTCATCCTGAATTTTAAGAAGGCTTATTTGTTGCAATACTTGTTGCATCATTTCTAACCCAAGCATTATTAATTCCTTTTCCTCCACAAACATTTCCATGTTTCCTTTCATGGAAATTCATCCAAGTGAAATTTAGCCAAGGTCAAGCCCTCTTCTGAAAGCTCTTTTGTACCTGTAAGGATCCATCGTGCTCCCGACCTGTAGTTCTGCAGCTGAGATTGCACAGTAAATATGAAATGGAGTCCTTGAGCAGGTCATTAGTTTAAGGTCAGGTAGCATGTGCTGTTTTGGAAACACCTCAGGAGAGGCAGCTGCGATCCCTTCCAGGATGACTCTTTGCAGCCTGAATGGAAATAATATCCCTGCTGCAGCTGTAAAAAATGCATTAAAGGGAGTAGAAGCGGTGTCTCAGCTATAACATTTATAAAACATCAAGGATGGCTTGTGGAGGAACCTGTGGTTTTCAAGTGCTAATGGAGAAAGGCTTGGGAGCAGAGAATATTCACCAGGTCCTGGCAAATTAGCATTTTATTTCAAGGCTCTGGGTGAGTGATAGAACTCGGGGGAAAATAATCAAGGTCCTCTCTGGTTCGTGCTACGTGAATGTTGTGAATATTTAACATCTCTCCAATAGGATAGGTCTCCGTTTCCTAACGGATCTTTTTTGCATAAATAGTTACCCAGGCTGTCAGATTCCGACATCCAGCTAAAGACCTGAAAGGATTCATCCAAACCCACGGCTGTGCAGAGAAAAAAGCTTCCTTTTTCCTGAGGCAATCTCAGGTCTGCCAGAGAGACAGAAGAGCTGTAAAGAACAAAACCGTATTTGATAGGATTTTTTCTTTTTACCCTTTTTTTTTTTTTTTTTTATTTTTTTATTTTTTAAAAACCCGGAGGAGGACTCTGATGTCCCTGAAGGGGAAGGGTGTTGAGGGGAGTAAGATCTCCAAAAGCACAGGATTAGGACACTTCCTGACTGTCCAATAAACAACTGATCACAAGGTCAGGCTGGAGACACAGGCTGGAAAAACAAAGCAGTGCCCAGAAAATGCAGTTCATGGAGAACTTAGAAGATCAACTCCTCAATTCTCTGACCTCAAGCAAGAATTACCCAGCTGTCCCTGAGAGAGAACTATTGGCTGGACTCAATTAATAGTTGGACTTTGTGATCTTAGAGGTGTTTTCCAAACTAAATGATTCTCTGATTCTAAAAAGATGGATGTTCTTAAAATCCTCCAATGGCAGAATTTCTCCCTCTGCCCCCAACAACTTACTGCATCTCTTAACTAGCCTTAGTCCTGGAAAAGGTGTCCTGATGCCAGCCTAAATCCACTCTGTTGCAGTTTGGATCCAGGGAATTTTGCCCAGGTCTCGATGGCCATAAATTCAAACATCTTAAGCTTGAAGAAACTTCTATCTTCCCATTGTCACATAAGAAGAACACGAGTTTAGTTTTCAAGAAAGAAATAGATTGAAAAAGCAAATGTTGAGCCCTTCTAGCAGTTCTATCCTTGTCCAAACAGTCACAAACCTAAGGACCATCTTAGAATCACAGAATGGTTTGGGTTGGAATGACCCTAAACATCAGCCAGACCCCCCGGCCAAGGGCAGGGACACCATCAGCTCTGTGGGAATGTGGGTTGGAGCCTCAGCTCCAAGCACAGCAAGCCAACAATGCCACAGGCCCTGCAAAATGGGAAATCATTGCCATTCATCCAGAGCGAGACATGGAACATCTCATAATAACACAGCGAAAGCACTTATGGAAAATAGAAAATAATTACCTTGACAATTACTCCTTGGAGTATCCTGCAATACAAAGTCCTGGCTGATACAAAAATTGGTGTTGGCCTCTTGCTTATGAATATAACCTGGAACTGATTGTTAAATGTGCCAGGCCTTGTAAAATGGGTAATTCAGCAAGAATAAGGTCTAGCTATTATTTAATCAGCAGGGATCATTGCTGCTGGCAGCGTGAATAAAGTCTGTTCCAAGCATCAGCTAAAGGAAGTTTTCTCAAGAGATCTTGTTTTCAGAAGTAATTTCTTCATCACACGAGAAATAAAACCAGATGAATAATTTCCATGAGCATCATCCTGGAAAGGGCAACTCTGTGTGTGCCCCTCCAATTTACCACAATAACCATACCAGACCTGCCACTGCCTTTCCCTCATCCCCACCATCAGGCTGGGGACCCTGGGGTACAAAACACCTGAGTATTTTGGGGGCAAGGGAGTTGAAGAAAACAATGCTGTGTTGCTATGAAAAAAAGGGACATTCATGTTTTTGTGACTTTTCTGACACGGGGCCACCACTGAACTGCCTGAAGCTGCAGCAGACTTAATTTATCTGACCAGGATGAATTGATGATGAATTAATAACCTCCTGACAGAGGTTATTCCTCTCCACTGGCTGCGAAAGGAGGCAGGAGATCTCCCAAAATGGGACATCTGAAGCCAGGTAAGGTGGACCCCACCCACGAGTAACCTGTGCAGAGCAGGGCTTAGATTTTTCATCCTGTGACTGCACCAGGGCTGCACTAAGGGCATCCAAGGCCATGGCAACGTCACAAAAAGCAGTAGACCTAAAAAAAAAGTATCCCTCTAGATCCCAAGACAGCAGTGTTTCACAGCTAAGTGCCCTTGAAGTGAGGAAGCTTTGACAAACACATCCTCCTCCCAGGTGCGTTTTGAGCTCAGGCCCAGCCACAGCGCAGGCAGCTGAGGGTGAGCAGGTTCCTGTGTGGTGTGTCAGATATGGGCTGGGCAATTTTCCCAGTGCTGCAAAACAATTTTTTTTTTTTTTTTTGAAACAAATCTGACCTGTCTTTTCAAGGCAGAACAATTCAAATAACTTCAATAACTTTTTATAACTATACTGGAATAGTTTTGCCACAAAGCCTGTTCCTCCAATGACACCTATTACTCCTGCAGATTTTTTCTGGAAGAGAAAATATCCCATTTCCTTTCTGTTTCTTATTTTTTTCAAATGCTTGCCATTCTTCTTTGCTTTCTCCAGACTCCAGCATGGCTACATCTTTATGTGAGAGCAAACCTGGGCTGAACCCAGCAACTCCACAACATTTCTATCGAACACTCCAGATCACCTCCCAAAACAGGATGTGCTTCATTGCAACAACTTTTTTTGTTATCAGCTCACATTTTGTCTGCAGGCCATTTACATCTCCTGATTCTCTTTCCAGCCACTTTCTATCTCCTTCCTTCCCTACCACTCACTGCATTCCCTTCTGCTGACTTTGGAACCACCCCTTCAGTTTAAAGAAATAATTCCTAATTTTCACCCTAACCTCCCGAAGAGTTGCAACCTCTTCTAGTTTGATATCCTCGACCCTATCCTAAGGGTTTCATTTACCTCCCCTAACTTCAGATGCCCACGTGGAGCCATCACAGTGCTCCTGAAGCAGCAGCAAAGAGCTTTTGGAGCAGCTGGGGGGGTTTGTCTGGAGGTGGTGCTCCCACAGAGCTCATGGGAGCTGTGTATTCCCTTGGTTTTTGCTGGGGCAGCAAGACAAACCTTCCCCAAGTCGAGATACATGCAGTCATCGGCTCAGAGCAGGAAAAAAAAACTCCCTTGACGTGGTTTGTGCTTATCAAATCCATATTGGTTGGTTTTGATTACCTTATTATCCGCTAGGTGCTTGTAAAGTGATTATTTGATAATTTTAACAGTGTCTCCCTGGCTCCTGGAACAAAGCCGGTGGGTCTGTGATTCCCCACGCCCTCATTCCCCTCCTCACCGCCGGGCACAGCATTTACCCTTCTGTGACACCCCTGAGGAGCCAGACTTTACTCTGCCCACTTCTCAACTACTCTTGCTTAGGTTTCTTCAGGCTCTTGAATCCATCAGCCTTGACTCCTCTCATCTTTTAACCTGTTCTTGTCCTGTATTATCACTGCCCACGTTGTTTCAACTTAATTTCACTTGCTAATCCTTTCTGGAAGGATGGAAAAATGAAGATATTTTTTGTGGTTTCCATTATTTGGTTTTCCATTCTATCCTAGGTTATATCATAGATTAGATTATTGTTCCTATAGAGAATTCATGGATTTACTCCATCCTTCATTTTCCTTCTGCTTTCATAAATAGCCTGGGTTGGTTTTTATATTCCTCATCACTTGAAATTACTTTGGTGTTTCTGATTTCATGCTTAAGCACATGGCCTAATATTCTAATTAATTTTTCTCAGGGTTCTTTTTTTTTAATGATTCGTTTACTAAATTCTACTTCTTGCATAAGTGCTTACCTTGTTTGCTTTTACTGGGTGTACTTGAAATAACATAAATATAGAATGGTTTGGGTTGGAAGGGACCTTGAAGATTATCTAGGTCCAACCCTGCGAAGGGCAGGGACACCTTCCACTATTCCAGATTGTCCAGCCTGGCTTTGGACACTTCCAGGGATCCAGGGGCAGCCACAGCTTCTCTGGGCACCTGTGCCAGGGCCTCACTGCCCTCACATGGAAGAATTTATTCCTAATATCCAATCTAATCCTGCCCTCTGTGAAATAAAGGCCATTCCCCCTTGTCCTATCACTCTGCACCCTCGTCCAAAGTCCCTCTACAGCTCTCTTGGAGCTCCTTTGGGTACTGAAAGGGGCTCTAAAGTCTTCCCAGAGACAGAAAAACCTTGGGGAAAAAAAAGCAGGGAGCCAGCAGTGAGGCATCTTAATTGTCAAAATAATGGAGCAGAATTTAATAGCCAAAGCTCCTGGACTCCACCTGGGATACGGAAAAAAACTGCAAGACTTTTCGCATGGGTTCAGAAAATACAAATATTTTGAAGTGCAAATGATGCATTTGATAAAGCAAAGCTGTGTTTTCACGTAGGAGTGTGGAGCATCAGGAGCTGCTGAAGGATATCTCGCTCTTCCTGCAGGGAGGAGGGAAATCAAGGGGTTCTGTTTATTGCCCTCTTGTAGCCTGAGTGTTTTCACACATGGGAGCCACTCTGCTCTCTTGTAAAACTATCAGCACCTGGAAATAAGGCCTCAGACAACTTCGTCCTGCTGATAAAGCAGCTGGGAGAAATCACCATTAATTGGGCTTGAAAAAAGGGGAGGAGGCAGTACTGTCTCTGAGGGAGTCTTTGAAAAGCTGTTCCCTTGGACAAGGCCCTGATGCACCACAGATACTTTGCAGGTTATTCACTGAAACTGAAATTTTGTTTAAGAAATACCCAGCTTGTTTAAATGTCTTTTTTTTTTTTTCCTTTATTTTCACCTGTTGCTGGAAATTACCTGGAAAAATTATCATCTAGCAATTCTTGAAAATGTTTCTTGAGCAGCAGCCTAGGAAATCTGAGAAAATGCAAAAAGTTAGGGCCTGAGGAAATCTGTGTTAAGATGTGTACTTGCTTAATAGATGATTCCACACATAGTGTATTCAACTGGCTTACATAAAAGTATTAACTTTAATATTTGATTTAGAATTTAATATAAAGGCAACTGACTGAAAAACACAATCAGATTTACCAGCTCAGGGGAATGAACCTTTTTATGAAACTAACAATTGCACATACAAAATCAGCTGAAAATGAGTTAGCGAGATGAAACTTCCACCTTCCTGGCTGAAGTCGTGATTAAACCATGATTAAAGTCAGCGAGCTAAGTGAACATCTATCAACCCAAAATTCAATTCACCCTTGGGAAAAAAAAAAAGAGGAAGGACTATTTTTGTTATTTCAGTGATGTGCAGTCAGGGGAGGTGCTGGCTGAGTTGAGGAGGGACAAAACTCCAGTCCAAACTGCCTGGCACTAATGACCTCCCCAGGACAGGGGATTCCCAAGCCCAGGAATAACACAATTCCCTCCTGTGTTGTAAACTGGACCTACGTGGGAAGCAGGCCAGCTCCCGTGATTTTCTTGTCTCATAACATTCACCGCTGTTTTTAAGGCCAGTGCTCAGTCATGTGACAGGATGAGATTTGCAGCCTCTTTGGTTTTGTAACTAAACACGAGCTCCTACCCTGCAAAATCAGGGAGGAAAACTTCAGCGTGTGACCCCCGTGCTCCCTAAAGATGGCCTCAAGAGTATTCAAAGGAGAGAGAAAGTGAAACCTGCCCTGTGGGGAGGAGGCTGCACAGGGGGGAGGCAGCAGAGGAGCAAAGGAAGGAGATTTGAGGCTGCAATTTGAGAACCCGACCCCTAAATCCCACTAGGACTCGCCCCAGCCCAGCACTCTAAACCCTGCTGGGAGCCTCTCCAGCCTGGCACCCCAAAGCCCAGCAGGACCCTGAACCCCAAACCCCACTGTGACCTGCCAAACCCAGCACTCCCATCCCTGCAGGAACCCTTCAACCTGGCACCCCAATCTTGACCAGGACACCTATCAACCCTCCCCAACCAAGCATCCCAAACTTTGCCAGGACCTCTCCGGGCAGAGCAATCCAAAGCCTGCTGGGACCTCCACATCCTGGCACCTGAAACACCTCTGGGACTCCCTCAGTCCAGCATCGTAAACTCCCATCCACCCTCCCCTATCCACCCTCCCCAGTCCAGCACCCCTATCCCACCAGGACTCCCCCAACCCAGCACCCCAAACCTCATCAAGATTTCCCCAACCCAGCACCCAGTTCCCTCCAGGACCCCCCCCATCCTCATCTCCATACCATCCCCACCTCTGTGCTCATCTACATCCATAACCCTGTCTCCATCCCTGTCTCTGCCTGCATCTCCACCCTGATCTCCCTCTTCATCTCCTTCCCCGTGCTCTTCTCCATTCCATCTCCAACCTCATCTACATCCACATAGTCATCTCCATCTCTGTCCCCATCCTCATCCCCATGCTCATTCCCATCCCTGTTTCCATCTCCATCTCTGTCGCCCATGCATCCCCACTTCCTACCCCTTCCACATCTCCATCTTCATTTCCATCCCCATCTCCATGCCTGTCTCTCTGTCTGCCTGTCCCCATGGCATCCCCATCTCCAACCTCTTCCACATCCCCATCTCCATCTCTGTTCACATCCTTGTCCCCTTCCCTATCACTATACTCATCCTCATCTCCAACTCCATCTGCATTCCCATCCCTATTCCTGTCTCTATCTCCATCCCCATTCCAGTCTGTCTCTATGTCTGTCCCCATTGCATCCCCATCTCCAATCCCTCCCACATCCCCATCTCTGTCTTTGTCCCCATCTTTGTCCCCTTCCCTGTCCCTGTCCCCATTGTCATCCCCATCCCCAACTCGACTCCATTTCCTTTTCCATCCCCATGCCTGTCTCCGTCTCTCTCTGTCCCCTTTGTATCCTCATCTCCAACCCCTTCCACATCCCCATCTCCCTCTCTGTCCCCATCCTTGTCCCCTTCCCTGTTGTTATCCTCATCCCCAACTCAACTCCATTTCCATTCCCGTCCCCAATTCCACCCCTGTCTCCACCGCCATCCCCATGCCTATCTCTGTCCCATTTGTAGCCTCACACCCAAATTCTTCCTCATCTCCGTCTCTGTCCCCATCCTTGTCCCCTTCCCTGTCCCTATCCCCACTCCCATCTCCATCCCCCGTCCCGGTCCCTGTCCCTATCCCCACTCCCATCTCCATCCCCCGTCCCTGTCCCCATCCCCACTCCCATCTCCATCCCCGTCCCCCTCCCTGTCCCCATCCCCACTCCCATCTCCATCTCCATCCCCGTCCCTGTCCCTGTCCCTATCCCCATTCCCATCTCCATCCCGGTCCCTGTCCCTATCCCCACTCCCATCTCCATCTCCATCCCCGTCCCGGTCCCTCCCCTCCCGCCCCGCCCCGGGTGCTGCCGCTGCCGGCGGGGCGGGCCGGGGGGCGGGGGCGACTCGGGGCCGCCTTTGTAGGCGGTGGGGCTGTCCCGCTCTCATTGCCGTTCCCAGCCCCGCTCCGCACCATCCCGGCGCATCCCATCCCATCCCGGCGCATCCCATCCCAGCGCATCCCGGCGCTCCATGGCCGCTCCCCGCCCGGCGCACGGCTGCGGCAGCGGAGCGCTGCTGGGGCGCTTCGGGGTGCTGCTGCAGGCGCTGCTGGCTCTCTGCGCCTTCAGCACCCTCATGCGTGAGTACCGGGGGTCCCGGGGCACCCCTGCCCGCGGGGGGACCGGGGGGACCGGCGGCACCTCGGCGCCGCTCGGGGGTGGGTGCCCGTTCGCTCACAAAACCACAAGTTTTGCGCTACTCCCGCTCGGATTTCGGAGGAAGGGACGCGCTGGGGATGTTCCCGACCCGGCGGTTGCAGCGCCAGATGCTCCTTCTTAAAAAACTCCCGTCCCCAGCCCTAATCCGATGGAAATGAAGCTCCGCGGAACGCGCGGCTGTGATCTGTTAAAATTGGCTGCGCTTGTGTGAGCCATTGCTCGCTCACCCAGAAAATTTTAATGAAGGGTAAAAACTATTGGTGTGACCCCGCGAGTTGCCGGGGAGGAGCTGACAAAAACGGGGCGGGTGTCCGCTCGGGCTCTGCGTGGGGAGGGTGATTTAATCGCGCTGTGATGCTGTTTTGTTTAATTTTCGCTTCGGCTGCGAAGTTTTAGGGCTTGAGGGGCTGGGGAAGGAGGTTACAGAGCGAACGTGTTTTGCTGGTTACCGGGAAGGGGTGGTAGTGGGAGAAATCAGGAGTGAGAAAAATCACCCCGGGTGTGATTTCCAGGTCCGGATGGAACGGCCTGAAGTTGTACTGGAGAAAATTTAGAGTGGATCTTAGGAAAAGCTTCCTCTCCGGAAGGGGAAGGCATTGGAACAGGCAGTGGCGGAGTCCCCGTCCCTGGAGGGATTTAAACGCCGTGTGGATGTGGCACTTAGCGACGTGGTTTAGTGGGGGACTTGGCAGTGCTGGGTTAATGAGTGGACTTGATGGTGTTTAGAGGTCTTTTCCCACCTCAGTGATTGTGCGATCCTGTGTAAAGGTGGGCAGCACTAACGCTGAAAGAGCCGTGAAAATTTACTGTTGTTTTGTGCTGCAGCTGTGTTTTGCTCAGAGCAATGTGTGTGTTGCTGCTCTTCAGGGTTAAGTGGTTTAACACAAGTTGAATCAACATGCCAGAACTCGGTCTGTTTTCCTTGTTTAAAAGCCTGTGGTGACAGTGAACTGAAACTTCCAAGTTTTCTGGCTAAGTAGCTGCAGATTTTTGAGGTTCTCTTGCCCCCCTCTGCCTTCTGGAAACCACTTTCAAAGGCTCCAGCATTGCGGTTAACCCCGGGCTGCCAGGGAAAACTGCAACAAGTCCTTCCAGCGATAACTGATACCTTCTTCCAGCTCGATCAGCCCAGTTGCAACATGTCACTGCGTGTGTTTCACCAAATATTGACAGAAAGAATAGAATAATTTCATTTTCTGTTCCTCTTCCCCCTTGTGATGTGTGCATATTGGTTACTTGTCCCGTAAACTCCATGGGGTGTCCCATAAAATCAAGAACTTTGGTAAATCGTGTTGGAATACCCCTGTGGATGAGGCTACATAACTCCAGCTAGAAAATCATCAGCCCTGGGCTAACTCCTGTCCTCCACTTGGTGGAAGGGCTAATACTTCCGTGAACATTAACAACCTCTTGATTAATGAAGGGAAACCGAAAGCTGATCTGATCCTGTGCGGTTTTGTTGTGTCTCAGCTGTGGAGGAACTGCTGTGTGAGACCCCAAGGACACATGTGTTTACGGCCCTGGGATCCCAACCACAACCCCTCCTCTGGCTGCAGCTGGGCTGGTGGTCCCTAATCCACCCCAGCTGGTCCTTATCTGTGCCCCAGTCACACACTGCCAGCTGGAGGCTTTCTTGGATCTGCTATAGGAGCTGCGTGTGTCCTGGCTCCTAACTCTTGGTGGTTGTGGTGGGCTCACCAACAGTTTTATGCTGGGCAGCAACTTGCAGCTTTTGGGCTGCTTCTGTGGCCCACTCAGTTGGCAGCCTCTGGGAAGGAGAAGGCTCCAGCATCTGGGAGGTATGGGAGCCTCTGGAGCTGAGGAAAAAGCCTTCCTGGGATCTTTGGTTGCATCTTCAATGCATCCAGCCCAGCATCAAGTCAGGCAGTCCCAGCTGGGTGACCACATGTGGAATTTAGGATGTTGATGTTGCTGCTGTTGGAGTCAGCCCTTTGATATTTCTTCCTTCAATATTGTGACATTCTTGGTGTGTGTTTCTGTTGGTTTTATTACTGTGATTTCTGCTTTGCTGGGGTGTTGCAGGCCACAGGTTAACGAGTGGAGAGGAGATCCATGAGGGTGGTGAGGCCCTGGCACAGGTTGCCCAGAGAAGCTGTGGATGCCCCTGGATCCCTGGAAATGCTCAGGGCCAGGTTGGATGGAGCTCTGAGCAACCTGGGATAGTGGAAGGTGTCCCTGCCCGTGGCAGTGGTGTTGGAACTTGATGGTCTTCAAAGTCTCTTCCCACCCAAAACCATGTTATGAAATTCCTGTCCAAACCCAAGCCGATGCCTTTTCCATTCCTTCTAGTTTAAAATACCAGCTCAGCTGTAGGAGCACCAGGATTTGGACAGATAAGATTTCCAAATTGTGCAGATACTGTTCAGAGCTCTTGAAAACATCTATAGGAGCTCAGACTAACAACAATTTGGCATTCTGCAAAGTTTTGCAGATGTGTGTGCATGGCATGTCCTCAGAGTATCCCTCCAGAATGTGGGTCCCAAGCATGGCCATTGCAGGAAGGATAAATTTGTTTTTATCAGAATAACTGTGTCCTTGAATTTGTGTTTCTTGGGGCTGTGGAAAAATTCACTGCTGCCAACCTGGTAGGAAAACCTAACGGAGGAGGAAATTAGTCTTGAATGATTGAGTGGGGTGGCTGCTCCCCATTGCAGGGGAGTTTGTGAAATGGGTTCTTTGTGTGGTGAAAACAGGACCCAGAAGTGAATGATGCCCAGCCTCGGCAGGGAGTCAGGACAGCTGTTTAGTGGGGTTTTATTACTCTGTCAACTCCCATGAGCAACAGTGATGACAGAGTTCATTTCAGCCTACAAACACTCTTGCTTTTCCAGCAAGAAGGTCTTGAAGGTTTAGTCAAGCCTAACCCCAATGTGGTCCAGGGCTTGCTCTGGTTGCAGCTCTGTCCCATTTGGGAATCGAATGGCAGAGAGGTGTTATCCTTTCCACCTGCCCGGGGTGGCTTTGGAAGCGCTTTGTCTGTAAGGACAATCCTAGAACCGAGACACAAACACTGGAAAGCAGAGGCAGGGAGCCCAGCAGCTGTGGGCGTGTGGCAATCTGGATTCCTGCGCAAGAACGTCCCCTCGGGGAGGTCATGACACTGCCGAGTGGGGATAATTGTGCAATCCCATCTGAAGCAGTTTGTAGAGCCTTGCCTTGAGCATCACTCAGCTCGTCACAGTTATCTCAGCTGCAGAGCCTGGGTGTGATTTTGAGGGCTGAGTCCTTGCAGTTGATGCTATTCATTGAAAAAAAGTATTTTTTTTATTGAGGGCGGGGTTCTAGACTAGCAAAAGTTCTCCAGGTTTGCACAGGGGACAGCAAAACTCTTTGAAATGAGGGAAGATCTTTTGTACAAATTATATCCATTGGCTTCTTTGTGAATTAACTGGAGTGCAGGAGAAACAGATTTTGGGAGTCGGAGAATTTTTGTCTCCGTTGTGAATGGAAAAAGCTTTCCCTGGAGCTGGTATACTCATTTTCTACTCTATGCTCAGCGTTGGAGACACACATGAACATTTATTTCTCTCCCAGCTTTTTCTTTTCCTGAAACTGTCTTGGCAGCCCTCTGAGCTGCTGAATGAGGTGTAGTAGCGCTTGTGATGTTGGTATGAAAATAGATTTTGCTCTTGGAGAAGGCTCATACTGCCAGGCAAGGAGAGCTAGACTGGACTGAGCTCCACAACCCACTGGGAAATCTGATTTTCGCTTGATTTTTTGAAACTGTCTTCTTCCTGCCTCGTGTGACAGCAGTGTCCCTCTCTCTCCTCTTGCACATCACTGATGCTCTGTTAGCACCTGGGTTGGTATTTCATAAACTGTGGTCCTGAGGCAGAACCACAGAAAAGGAGTTTGCCAGACTTCCTGTAGAAGAAATGGTGTCTCTGTGGTAGAAAACAGTTGTTAAAGAACATCAGAAGTGTCCCCTTGGTCTGTGGTCTGTGTTCTCCTGATCCCTGAGGATTTTCCAGCTGGCCTTTCAATGTCATTTTTCTCCTGGATGGTAAAATGGGAGAGAGCATCCTCGGGTGTAGAAGTGTCTGAACTT
Organism: Acanthornis magna; assembly: GCA_036785705.1. NCBI lineage: Eukaryota > Metazoa > Chordata > Aves > Passeriformes > Acanthizidae > Acanthornis > Acanthornis magna. Next base: position 1,322,536 of record JAWUZG010000001.1, read on the forward strand.
TGAGAGGGAGTAGTGGAACCTGTTGTACTCATCTCCACTTGAAAAATCAAACTTAATCCACCTTTTGTGACTTTTTAGTAGGCCCAGTAGTGATAGGGAAAAGGGCAAAGGTTTTAAACGGAAAGAGGGTAGATTTGGACTAAATACAAGAAGAAATTTTTTGCAGTGACAGTGCTGAAACACTGAAACAGGTTGTCCAGTGAGGTGGTGGATGTCCATCCCTGGAAACACTCAAGGTCAGGTTGGATGGGCCTTGGACCAAGCTGGTCTAGTGAAAGATGTGCCTGCCCATGGCAGGAACGAGATGACCTCCAAAGGACCCTTCCAACCCAAACCATCCTGTGATGCTGACCTGTGAAGTTCAGGCTGGTTGCTATACATAGTTTGAATTGATGTTTCTGTGCTTCAGGAGCATCCTGAGTGCTTTCTGCTTTGTGTTTTGATCTTACACTGAACATGTCTTGTAAGTGTGGGTGGAAGTGTGTGTCAGTGTCAAGAAAAAGAAGAAATAAGTGGTAGAGCACTTAATCTGTCCGGACTCCCATTCTGTTCTGAAATAAATCTGCCCAGGACACAAGAGCACTGCAGGTTTACCATGCCCAAGACAGGCTCTGCTTGCTCTCACACGAATCCTTAACTGAGTGTGATTTTTTGATTGTTCACACACAAAAACATTTAAATTTCAGCTTCACCCCGTAAGTCCTTTCCCCTCTAGAGAAAAACAAAGCCACGGAGGTTAACTGTGTCTCTGGCAGTGTAAAGCACAAGACCTTGCCCGTTTACATTTAGGTTTGTGGGTTAAACAATGAGCTGCACATGGCAGGACTCTGAGCGCATTTCTTTTCTGCTTCAGTTCCTCTGAAAAGTGGATGAGCCTGAGAACACGTGTTGTGCTTTGTGGGCTGAAGGTCTGTGCAGAGCTCTGTGCTTCCTTAAGCTGTGCACAGCTTTCCACAACGCTTTTTGGATTGCAGCTGTTGGTTGCTCTGACCTCTCCTCGGCCGTTGATGCCTGAAACAGAGGCCAAAACAAATTAGGAGTATAAAATGCGGACAGATTTATTCAGGGCCTTCAAGGTACATTCGGGCAAGCAAAAGTCCCCCTCAGGGATGACACCCAAAATGGTCACGAGCCCTTCACCTTTGATAAGTTCTGTCCATTAGCACATTGGCCCCTAATTCTCCAATGCACCCTCAGGTGATGATGTTCACCACCCCAGGCCTGCTCCCCCATCTCCCTGTTGTTTACATATTTTCAGGCCCTAAGGCAACGAATATGTCCTTGAATCTGTATTCAGAGAGCCTTGTTTGGCCAAAGGTGCTGGGACAGAGGATTTTGGCACTTTGTAAGAAACACAGAACTACAGCAAGTTTCATGAAGAGAAAAAACTGGAAATACTTGAAGGCATCACTGTCACCCCTTGAGCAGCCAAACCGAGCAGGGACTGGGAGGCTCCTGGTTCTGAAGGGACAAAGGGGCTGGGGAAGGTGAGAAATGAGCTGCATGAGGAGTTAGGTGTGATCCACAGGCTGAGCACCTTGCACCTGCCTGAGTTGGTTCTGCAGCATGTGGTGAGCTGTTGATGTTATGGGTGACTTAACGCGACAAGAAGTTTTACAGGGAAATTAGTCTTTTGTAATTATGAGGTGGAGCGTGTAAAGCTTTAAGGAGTCTGTTAAATTTCCAGCTGTTTTGTTTTTTTTTTTTTAACAGCATTTGTAAGAAAACTGTATGGCAGACTTTAATGATGAAAGTTGGGGTTGCATAAAGTGCTGGCTTTAATGCTAGAAGGGAGTAGAATGTAGATGATTATTAAGGTCTCTTCCAACCCAAACTATCTGTGATTCTATGATAATTTCTTGTGCAGTTGCCTCACTTCATTCCTCAGGTGTTGTTCTCTCGATGATCTTGGATTTTATGGTCTTATTTTTATCTTTTCTTGTCTAAACTCCATTTTTCAAGGGACTTGCTTGCAATGTAGTGATATTTTATATGGAGGGAGTCACTCCTGCCTCCTCCAGGACGCTCTGCATTTGAGCTGGAGCCCAGCCTCAGTCCAGCTGTCCTTTAGGAGCTACTGTGTCAGCAAATAATATGTTCTGTTCTCAATGTGCAGAGCACGACTGATGCTTGTTATCTGACAGCTTTGGGTTGTGACCTCTGGCATTTGGCTGAAATGAGAGCTTAAAAAATTTGCATAGAAATAAGACACAGGGGGTGGAGCTTAAAACTGAGAACCATGCCAAGGTGCTCTGTGGCTTTCATTGGGGCACTTGGAGTCTCCGGAAGGATGAATGTTCCAGCTGAGCCTCCTGAACAGCCTGGTCTGGTGGAATGGCAGGGAGCTGGAATGAGATGTCCTTAAGATCCCTTCCAGTCAAACCATTCCATGATTCCATGAACATAACCTCAATTTCTGTTCCTTCCCCTGCCAGTTTTCCTACTTGGGCTTGTATCTGGTAAAAGGCTTGTTTGGGAGGGAATAACTAAACACACCTAGTGCAGACCAGAGGATGGAACTCAGCAGCAGTCCGTGCCATCAGACCGCTGACAGGTGTTTTGGGGAGGAAAACGAGGACTTTTGCTGCTCCCTGAACTGATGGGGGATAGAAGTTTCACACTTTTCTGGCCGGCAGCACGTTGGCTGCTGTCTGCAAACAGTGGCTGCTGCTTCCTCCCATTGTGTCTGGGGTTGAGTTGTCTCAGTGGCTGCATGCTCAGGCTAAGAATAGTGCAGACCCCAGGGTTTTGGCTCTGTATCCTGCATGTTGGCTTCTTTCCTGCCTGGGGCTTGGAAAAAGCCTGGGAAAGGGTGTGTCCTGCAAAATAGGGTGAAATGTGTTATTGGAGACTGTAATTCTGAAAATAATGGAGGTTGTGCAGGGGAAGAGCTTCTGTTTCCTCCTTGGTACAGTAGCTCAGAGTCCTCTTTGGCACAAGCAGAAATAAAGTCCTGACCCTTTTGCTCCTGGGATGTGGCCCCAGAGATGGGGTTTATGGCAGCCAATTTAGTCCCCTCGTAAAAGCAGGTAAAAGTATCCCCAGTTTTGGGCATTTCAGCCTTTATTTTTGGTGGACCTTTCACAATTTAACTGTATTAATGCATCTAATAGTGCTTCTCATATCAGGTTCATTTTCAGTGTCCATCCCCTGGGCCTGTGGCTGAGCTCAGTGGGGTCAGGCTTTCATCCCTGTAAATTAAATCCCGAAAGCCTCGTCTGTTGAGTCAGCATCTTCCTTTCAAACCTCAACTCCAGAATTCTGTGGTTGATTGCAGTAAGATTTGTCCAGGAGGTGGTCTGGCTCTCAGCCAAGCATGTCTAACTATCTCTTAGGGAAATAAGTTTCCCCCTATAGCTTTGGAGAAGCCTGACTTGGTAGCCAGTTTTGCTAATCAACAGCTGGTTGATGCTGCAGCTAATTCTGCTTAAATGAGGGATTTTTATACCTGTGTTGGTGCATGAATTTGCAGCAGATCTGCCTGAATGAAGTGTGGGCTTGATGGGGAATGCAGGGAGAATGCTCCACCATGGGTGAGGTGAGAAACAGCACAAGGCAGTAGTGTTGTTGCTGTTCTCCTTGTATTAATTGATTATTATAATCAGAATTCGTTTTAGAACAAAAGTAGGCTGTGGGACATTGACTGCTGCAAGCTCAGGTAACTTTAGGGTGGTTATTTGTGTCTAGGGTAGGCAGAGCTCTCTGTCCCCTTTCTACTGCATCGAGGGAACACCACAATGAACATTAACCTCTATATTACCCTGGAAAAAGAGTGAGGACAGCCATCACTGAGCTTTTATCTTCTGGCTTTCTCACTATTTCCAGCTCTCTATTGAAAGACTCCTCCAAATATTTTTTCTTGTAACATTTCACAGGTTCTCACTCAGATGTCAGCTTCCACCCAGCCTGCTGGTTCTGAGGGAATTTCAAGCATGTATGATCTTTATTGTCCTTGACTGAAGAGGAAGGGCTGGGAAGTATTTTGTTTCCTGCCCTACCCTTTTTCAGCCTTGGGCAGGGAATCTCTCGAATTGTCACTCATCTTCCTTCCCTTTTGGTTTAACTTCACAGCTTTTTGTCTGCAGCGGCTGGAGCCAAGTAGGGGCAGAGTGGTCACCTGTGAGGAAGGCAGGCTGTCATCCCAGTGGTGCTTTGCTCGTGTTTAATGGGACAGACCTGGGTCCCCTTCTCCTGACTCTCACAGAATCATGGAATCATAGAATGGCTGGAAGGGAGCTTAAAGCTCATCTCATTCCATCCTCCTCCCATGGGCAGGGTCACCTCCCACTATCCCAGGCTGCTCCAAGCCCTGTCCAGCCTGGCCTGGGACTCTTCCAGGGATCCAGGGGCAGCCACAGCTTCTCTGGGCACCTGTGCCAGGGCCTCCCCACCCTCACAGTGAAGGATTTCTGTCCAAGATGTGCAGTAGCATTGCTTCCTGGCACAAGCCAGCTTGCTTCACACATGGACAAAACTGAGAAGGGAAGCAGAGTTAAAATAATCGATGCTGTGCTTGGAAAATTGGTGGGAAGACCAATTCCTGAATGTGTCTGTTCTGGTATAGACCAGGTACATGCCGGTCTCACTTTCAGTCTAATTCAGTGGGGGTTCTCTGCTGTCTTGTGCAGCTCTGTGTGCGGTAATCTAAATTTTTAATTCAAGTTTTTAAAGAGTTTAATTTAGTTGTGGGTGCTTGAACTTAAATACCACATTTTGTTTGCTTGATGCATGCACAACTTTCTTTAAAAGTTAAAGATGGAGTGACCTGTCTGAGCCAAGCTAGCAAACCCACACCTACAGCTGGTGGAAGACTGAGTTGACAGCAGTGAGTGGAAACATGTTTTGAGAAGAGCAAAGGAAATTTCAGCCTTTCTCCAGCTGAGCCTGTGCCTGTGCATGCCATGGCTCTCTGTAGGGCTTGGAAGAGGAGAGGGCAACTTCGCAGTTGCTTCTCAGTCTCCGGAGCCCTGCTGTGCTCTCTAAGCACAAAAGTTCTGCTTCACAGAGGGCTCCATCGTCTCCTTGAGTTTTCAAAGATGTGGTGCTGCTCCTGTGTGGATTTAACATCCCCCTAACCCTGGGTCACAGCTAGCAAACAATTCTGCTCCCTGTTTAAGCTCTGGTAATCTTGGCTGGATTTCTGGTTTAATTTGGAGACAGCCTGCTGCAGCTCTTCTCAGTAAATGCCCTATTAAGCAGTTAATTATTTCTCTATAATACTAGCTTTTATCTTTAATACAACAGTTTTACTGTCTCTGATAATTACACAGTCTCAGATAACTCTCTTAAATCTAATGAGGCATGACAAGCTGTGTTCAACAAGGCACCACACCATTAACTTCTTACCTCTTACTTTTCATCTTATCACACTGAATTACTGCATTTCTAGCCTGAGTGGCTGTGGATACATAACATGTCACTTCTCATTAAGAAAATAATGAAAATCATCCCTGGTGCCCCTGTGGTTGGGCTAGTGGTCAGCTGGCTGGCCTGGTGGCCTGAAGACCCCTCCAAGAGCTTCTCTGCAGCACTGTGCTCTTTGCCCCATGAGCTGAGGCTTAGTTTAAGCACTTCTGGCCGCTGGGTTGGTTCATGTGTCTGATGCTTGTGGGTAGGTGAAATGCAAATGGACTTTGGAAGGGCATCAGTGATAAGAGAGCTTGTCTGTGCTGATGGAGGTCATTGCTGCCGGGATATCTCCTGGTGGGATTCAGCTGGATGAGGGAAACTGAGTTTTTTTTCTGGATCAGGGTGGAACAGAAACTGCTGCAGCGATGGCTGCTGTAACGTGACTGATGCTTTGTAAATCACTAATGGCAATAATGGATCAGGTCATTGGAGTGCTGGTTTTTGGTGGATTTGAGAGTGCCTGGCTGAAGTCTTGGGACTGAGGAGATCACAGTATTAGAGAATAGCTTGGATTGGGAGGGGACCTTAAAGATCACCCAGTTCTACCCCTTGCCTTGGGCAGGGACACCTTGCACTGTCCCAGGCTGCTCCAAGCCCTGTCCAACCTGGCCTTGGACACTGCCAGGGATCCAGGGGCAGCCACAGCTTCTGTGGGCACCTGTGCCAGGGCCTCACCATCCTCACAGGGAAGAATTTCTCCCCAATATCTAATCTAAATATCTCTTCTTTCAGTTAAGAAGAGATATTTAGATTAGCTATTGGGGAGGAATTCTCATTGTCCTATTACCTTGCCAGTGAAAGCAGGACAAAGCTGCACTTCCGAAATGTCAAGGCTCCTGTCAGGGAAGTCCCTGCATCCTTCCCTGTTGCACCAGGAGGCATTTCCCATGGGAATGAGCCCGGGCTGTCCCTTGGGGGGAGCCTGAGAGCTCGACTAGAGCTGTGGAGAGCAGAGCAGTAACCTGACCTGTGTGTTTCCAGAGAAGGAGGAGTTCCTTCTCTCTCACATCCCTAAGCACCATGGAGTGTCTTCTGAACGCTTCCAGGGACACTGATGCCACCACCACCCTGGGGGGGTCCTTTGGCTTTACTCAGCTTTAGGCTGCCAAATGCTGAGGGTCCTGCGGGATTTTTTGACTGCTTTTGCTCAGGTAATGTAACCTCTCTAATTCTCTTTGCAGTAAAACGATTTAAGGAACCGAAGGCAGAGAGGCGTCCCTGGAGGATATGGTGAGATTTTTTCATTTGAAACTTGAAAAGACCATGTATGTAATATTATTTTCTCTTATATTAACAATCTTCCCGGCCCCCTGTGTATCCTGTATGACATTTAGTTGTTAAATGAAATGTTGTGCTGCTGCTTCCCCAGGAGACCTCCATAAAGTAGCTGCTGCTCCCTAGAAATAAAATTCCTTGCACAGCTCCTCCAGAAAATCTTGGTTTTTCCTCCAGGTTTTATGACACCTCCAAGCAAGCAATAGGTGCCCTCTTCATCCACTTTGCCAATGTTTTTCTGTCTGATCTCACTGAGGAGGACCCTTGCTCTCTGTAAGTACACAAGGCTCTTGAAATCATGCCCTACATCTGTGGCTGGGAGAATCGTGGTGGGAAGGCTCATAAACAGTGGAAAAGGATCCATTTGAAGCACTGCTGAGCTTGTTTTTGTGGTCTCTGTTGTCTTCTTTGCTGGTCCTGTTTGGGGGATTTCCAAACCAAACTTCAGACTTAAGGCAGAAGTGCCACCTTTACTTCAGCCACTTTGCAGATAAAATATTCGTTTGAGAGTTAACCTCATCTCATTTTGAGAAACTCCTCTAGGCTTCAAAATGCTCCTTAAAACCTTCTGGCCCGTGTCCTTTTTATATATTAAAGTGCTGCACCTTGATGTGTTTCTTTAAGCAGACACAAGTTTGGCTGGGGCTGCACATAACCTCCAAAGTGATGTATTGTTGTTTTTTTTAAACAGACAGTGTTTTAAAATAAACCCTTTCATGCTTGTGCTGTGCCCTTTGGGTGTGTTGTTTATTTTTGATGTGTGCTTTATGTTTCCCTGCACTGCCTGACTTGTCACCCTGAACCAGGGCAGCTTAAAACCCTCCAGCCCTGTCCCTGGGCTTTGAGGCTCATGCTCTGTGTCCTGCCCAGTGTAAACCACCAGAGCCTCATGTTTGTGTGGAATGCTCTGATTCCGGCAGCTGGAAACTGTAAAAAGCCAGTCGGAGCTTTTGGATGGAGAAAAACTTAATGTTAGGCTTTCAAAGTGGATATCAAAAGCAGATTGTTGTTTTCAGTGTCTTGGTTCAGAGGCAGTATTGAGCTCTGGAAAAGGAAATGTTCACTGCTGCAGCTCTGTGCTTGGCATTTTCTTCATGCTGTAGAAATCTGACAGAAAATATTGCAATAATGAAAAGCTGCGTAAAAAAACCACGTTGGTCCATGTGATTTGCTGTTTTCCTTTTGGAGTTCATTAAACTGCCAAGCCCTGGATTAGAGCTTGGACCCTGCAATCCCCAGAAGGTCCCTGCAGGTCTCCTGCCTCTGGCACTCTGCCCTGTGACACTTAAACATCCAAAGCTGCAGAGCAAACCCCCTGAGCCCAGATCTCCTGGCAGGGATGGGTTAAACTCCTGGATCTGCACTGGGATATGATCCTGAGGCTTTTGGGGACCCCAGGGCTCCAGCTGCTGAGCCAGGGCCCATCACCTCTCCCAAAACCTGCCTCTCTGTTTTTGGGAGCCTCTTGCAGCTGCTCAGAAAAGTGGACTTTTTTTTCCTCTTCTGCTGCCCGGTTTGTAGAGCAGCTGTGGTTTCCAAAAAGCTGCCATTTTCCTGTGTGAGATTCTAGAACGATTCGGTTCTGTTTCCTCTGAAACTTGGGATTTCACTCTTTTTAATAAGAAAAAAAAAAAGATGCTGCAAATGGAAAACCTCCTTTTTTGGGGGCTAACTTTTAAGAAGTATTTATTGCTATATGTATAAATGAGCAGTGCCAGTGAGTTGGTGGAGCCCAACCCTTCTCTCCTGAACAAGCTTTTAAACTAAGAAATCGCTGGTAAGGCTATAGGAAAATGCAATAAAAGAGAAAGGAAGTGAGTTTGGATTTTTAAATCTTGGGGTTTTCTTATCGATTTCCATATTGAAATTAAAGATTTTGAATAAGACTTAAGAACACAACTGAAACCTGAATTTTCCTCTGCTCCTAGCTACCTTATTAATTTCATCCTCGATGCCACGCTGGGGATGCTGCTGATCTGGCTGGGTGTGAAGGTTGTCTCCTGGATCGTGCAGCACAAGAAATACACGTACCTGGTCTTTGGGGAGTACGGTAGGTGTCACCTGCTCTGCCCAGAGGGGTTGGTGTGCTCCCAGCTGGGAATGGGGATGAGAAAATGTCCCCAGGGGCTCCAGTCTGGGGCTGAAATGTGGCCCAAGGGGCTCATGAGGGTGAGTTAAATCGAGTTAAATGCTGGGACCACCTGAGTGTAGCAGGTGGTGAGGAAAAGCTGAACATTTCCTTGGGTGTGTAATACACCCCAGGACATCCATATGGTAAATTAAGGTGTTTGGGGTTCTTTTATGGAGTTCTTCTGTGGGTTCTTCTGTAGCCTCTTCATTCAACACACGGATTTGCTGTTGCATTTTCCTTGAGCTGTAATAGGCATCAAAAGCCCAAAAGTGAGTTCTCAGGTCTGGTCTCTCTTTAAATTCCTGCCTTGCCATGGAGAAGAATTTTCAGAAGAGCTCCTCTCAGGCAGCCCCACTAGAGGGTAGCAGTTCCCTTCCAAAAGAGCAGAGCCAGCTTCTAGGAGGAGCTGCGAGAAAGGGAAAAATTATTGCTTTGCCTATTTTACATTGCGTTTACTATACAGATGAATTCAGTCATACTTCAGAAAATACATCGCAATCATAAAAATTGCATTCTTGCCTTTAAGACCTTAATCATTAAGTGTATTCTGAAGTTAGCCTGGTTTCTTTGTATTTTTAGTAGCTGGTCTGGCATCTGAGCTGGTGAAATTTGGGCCGAGCTAGGGTTGGTTTGGAGACCCTTGTGAATTTAGCATGTGCAGATGGGTCATGGCAGAGGGAGGAGAGCAGGGTTGGGCTTGTGAGGCAGCAGAAGCAGCTCCAGAGTGGGAATGAGATGGCAGCAGATGGGCTGAGATGATGTGATGTGGCAGGGCCAGCTCTCCTCAAACCAGAGAGTGGCTTTAAAGGCTGATCTCGAGCAGGCTTAGCATCCTGACAATATTTTCCCTAATGCCTCCTCCTTTATAATAGATCCCTAAAGTCACTCAGATGAGACAGCAGAAGAATCCAGGTATTCTTGGTTCTGGAATTGGAATTTTTTCCCCTTTTTGAGCAACAAGGACTGGAAACCCAAGCACAGCCATCCCAGGGCACAGCTTCAGTTTCGTGTGCCACGTCTGCAGTTGAGCAGAAGTGAGAAAACATGAAAAGTGTATTGGCAGAGCAGTGATGAACTTCTGTTGAGCTGTAGCTGGCCCCTCATTAGGGCTGGCTTAGACCACAGGAACAGCTCACTCCTTTGAGAAAATCTTGCTTTCATTAGTAAAAAATAAATTTGTGCTATTGCTGCTTGAATTTGGTTCTTGGATTTGGGGTTAAATATCTCACCCATCAAATACAGTTTTTGGGGTAGGTCTCTGGCCAGAGTGACCCCGGTGGAAAATTCAGGTAGGAGCCAAATGACATGTCCAAGGCAGTCCTGTGGCAGGGCTGGGGAAGGAAAACACTCCTGTCCTCATCTCGGGTGTTAAGTAACTTCCAAAACAGTTGGGAAGATGCTTGTAAACTTTGTACAGTTTGATGCAGGCTCCAGGAATATGATTCATTTTCTGGGCTAATTGCTCTACCAGACTTCTTCTCCTCAGGAGAATTGAGGAAAGCAAAATAAGTCCTGCAGAGGAGGAAGGGCAGAAAACCAGGGAAGCACCAAATCCGTGTTGCAAACGGCAGTCTGTGCCATTGCTCCAACCACGTGTTTTTGTCCAGTAGAGCAGTACCCATCGTCCTGCATCAACCTGGACCAAAAAAAAAAAAAAAAAAAATCTGTTGCAGGTGTGTCCTCCCAGCTCGTGGTTGAATCCCTGCAACCACTGCAGTTGTCCTTTGGTTTGGGCTGCAGCAGTTCCTCATGCTCTGTGGTAGCTTCTCCTGCCCCCACAGCCCTGTCTGGCTCCCCCTGTGCAGCTGTAATAGCTGCATTAATGGAGGAGAAAGGGGAAGGGAAAGCACTTAAATCTATGCTGCTATTTTAAGCATTCAGCTGTCCAGAATTGTTTAGACAAATCAATTACTTCCATATTTCCAAAAACCCAGGGACAGGCATTCTGAGATCAGCCTCTCTTGTGCCTGAGCTCGTGGCCAAACGCTGCTGCAGCCAGGAATGACCTGGTTTATGGTTAGTGGGGAATCAAAATCTCCTGTTTGCTTATGTTCCTCTGTCTTTGCCCAGCAGCTCTTGATTAGTCTCTGAATTGCCTCTAAGCACAGGAAACTGCATTTTGGAAGGTGCTGTCTCTTCTAAGGATGCCTGGGCCATAAGAGCAGAGATTGAGGGAGTGAATTCTTGGCACAGGTGGGCTTTGGGGAATGATGGTTGCCTTACACCTGTTCAAAGCTAGCAGACTCCTACCCCTGGAGGTGTTGAAGGCCAGGATTGGAGCTAGGTGATTTTTATCAGGTCCCTTCCAACCCAAACTCTCTCTGATGATTCTGTGAAATTCCACAAATGCACCATTGCTGCAGCAGGTCATGGCCATTGATGCTGTCATTGTAGGGAACCAATGCAGGGAGGAGAACAAAGCAGAGTTGAATCTTCAAAATGTGTGTGAGGTGGATAGCCAAGTTCTTGGAGGTGCTGTTGGGCCTGTGCAGACTGAGCAGGGGAGGTGCTGGTTCCATCAGAGTGTGCAGATCAAGGCTGGTTCAGTTTTGCCCCTCATCTCCAAACTGCTCCAGCTCTCTTCTCTCTCCCCATGGCAATGAGCAGCTCCCTAGAGGGAACCTCTGGATGGCTGCAGTGTCCTAACATTTCAATTGTGGTTAATAATTCTCCAGGATTACCCCAGTATTTCTTTTAAGTAAGCAAATGCTATGAATTTGCACTGATATTTCCTGCGAGTAAAATTTTCTGGAGGAGCATTAAGAAATGTGGGGGAGGAAAAGTGTTCTCAGTGGAAAATGTCCCTCTGGATGCCCATCTGGTTGTTAATTTGTGTGTGACTGTAGCTGTGGTCATGGCTACCTAAGCCTGATGCTTTGTGCTCCTTCAGCATCTGGAAATGGAAAGGCATCTTGCTTGGAGGCCTTCAAAGTCTGTTTAGTGCCCTGTTGAACTCTGCTGGTCAAATTTAGTTCTAAGAGAATCTGCTCCGTGCCAGCTGCTGAGTTTAACTGAGGACCTGTGTAGGCTGCTTTTGGCCCCGTGGTGATGCTGCACAAAATTTCCATAACAAATATTCCCACGTCCTGGAGCAGTCAAGGGAGCTGAGCTGGCTGCTAATGCTTGAGGAAATACTGCTGGAAATAGCTCTAACCTGAGGGGCTGTCCTGGGCCCTTCCACCCTCAGGGCCAGGAGGGAAAAGTAAGGAAAGGAGTGAGGGTCCTGCTCAGGGCTGAGTGTGGGGTTGGGTCCCTTGCTCTGAGCAGGGGTACAAAGATCTGAGCCTCCTGGAGCTGCGTGAATAGGAATTCCTATTCCATTGCAACAGGAATACCCCCAGGGACCAAAGATCCAGAGCAGTGGTGTGACACCGAACGCTGGGGACAGATCCCGAGGGTGCACTCACTTTTTTCCAGTTCAGCAATGCAACAGGTTGTCCAGAGGAATAGGGAATGTCCCATCCCTGGGAGTGTTCAAGGCCAGGTTGGATGGGTTTTGAACAACCTGGTCTGGTGGGAGGTGTCCCTGCCCATGGGGTCCCTTAAAACCCATACCATTCTATGATTCAGTTGTTTTAGTTCAGATGCAGACCGTGCCAGAGAGGGTCTGGGGTGTCCACTGGACCCATCTGACCGCTCTGATGCATCACATTGCCACCTCTGAAAGCCTGGTTTTGCCCTCCAGGTAAGCATTTCATGTAATTCAGAGTTTACTGCTATTTCTTACCCTCCTCTGTACTTGGCGCTGATAATTAGATCCCTTGGTTTTGGAGGTACCATTTGAATATCTCTGTAAAAAGTTTTTATTGACCTTTTTTCACCCAGTACAACTTTGAATGCTTTCAAATATTTGCCTTTCCTCAAACCCCCTGATCCCTCCGCTTTTGCCGTGGTTAAGCTTTTTTCCTACCTGCTCTGTGCGCACACGGTCCCCAGAAGACTGTAAATAAAGCTGTCTGGCAGTGACTCGTGGGCTGTGCTGACAGCTCGGTGCATTAGGCAGCCTGGATTAAATCTAATCCTGTTGTGTGGTAACAGCTCAAATACCTCAAGCCCTGCTGCCCTGGCTCCCACGCACAAGGGGAACATGAGACACGTTTGTGTGAGGCTGCCGTGGGCTCCAGCCGTCCTTGGGCTGCTCCAAGGAGGTTTTGCTGATGGTGGGGAGCCCCAGGAATGCTGCTGGAGGAGAGCAGTCAGAATTCAGAGCGTGCACCCTTCGAGGTGAAGGAGGATTTGAATTTCTGTGTGGCTGTAGGAAAGTTTTAGCAGAAGATGTTCATTAGGCTTGTGATAGACTCAGTGTGTAGAGCTGAGATGTCCTGGGTTAACTCCCAACTAGAACCAGAGACAAGAAACTGGAAGGGTTCAAAGGGAGTGTAATACATATAATTTCCTAACAGGTGTGATGTGGAGGCTGCAAAGATCCCTTGGATCAGTTTCTCACTCTCCTACAAGGAAAGGAAAGCTCTGAACAAGGAGGACATCTGTTTTATTTTAATTTTTTTTTTTGCCTCCACGCAGCAGATTAGTTTTTTGCTGGCTGGCTCTGTGGTGTGGCAGAAAGTCTTGTGGGCACTCTTTGAGATTTATTTAATAGAAGGACTTGGTTTAAGAAGAATCCTTTCCCATCCATGGAGCAGGGCACCTCTGGACAACACTTGATCCATTAAACACCTCAGGTTGAATCTGAGGGTGCCTCTGACGAGCTTTCTGTAGGAAACCAGCTCTTACATGAGCTCAGCTCAAGTGTTCCAGTTTTTCCTTGCTGTGGAAGGAGGAGATGGGGCAAATCTGTCCTATGGGCTTGTCCAGGGACCACACCAAAGGCTTTCCTGCTGAGATGCCAGAAAATGCTGACCTGAATATTCCTGGTTTTAGTCAGAGTTGGATGAATCCAACCTAAACGATTCTGATTCTAGGAACAGGTGCAAAACATTGACAGTTTTGAGCTGTTTGAGGTGATGGAGCAGATGGCCAAATCTTCCCTCTCTGTAGGTCTGTGAGTCTCTTTCCATATCCATCTACCCTGGATGTGTCAGAAGTGCTGATGTGCCTCTAACTGTGGGAAACATTCACAGCATCTTCTGAAGGTAATGCAGAAAAGACCAGAGTGAGAAATAAGAATATTTGAAGCTATGGATGGATGGATGGATGTTTCTTTGACAAGGTGGGGTGTAGTGGATAAGTGTTGCAGGTTTGTTGACCTAACTGGGGCAGACTGGTCCTGGAGAAGTGGGGTTCACCTGGAGGGATCTTGCAGTTGCACAGTAAAAACTCTTCTTTAGCAAAGGGAAAAAGGTTTTCCTTCCCTGAAGGAAACCTCAGGAAAACGTACGAACAATTTGATGGCTTTCTTGCAAACGGAAAATGAAAGTTTTTGGGGTGAAGGGCTGTTAACCTTGAATACCCAGGCAAGTCCATACCTAGAGTGGGTTAAAGCAGGATGTCTTTCCTAGTGTTTGTGTATCAGCCTGGTGAGCCAAAACCTGCCTCAGGCTGTCCATAGCACAGAATGAAGAGCCACAGCTGCTGTGGTGATGGTGAATGGTAGCGACCTGTCCCCAAACAGGTGCGAGGGGACAGCATTTGGGAGGGATCTCAAACTTGTTGCTGCTTTTTGGGCAAGCTGAGATGACAGAGGGAAGTGCTGTCACAGAAGAGCCAATTCACAAAGGATCCTGTGGCTCTTAGCCCTGTCCCTCCGTGGGGGACAGAGCACAGCTGACAACACAGAGCGAAAGGGAAAGAGTTCAAATGCAGGAAGGACACAACGGATGTGTTTGTTTTCCTGTTTTGTTTGTACTCCGAGCTCTGATGGGTGGTGGTGATGTGGGGGTTTGAGGGAGAATTGGTTGGTTTTGGGGTAAGGGGCAAAAAGGTTTACTAGACCTAATGTGTGCCAAAGGCAGCCAGGCATCCTAATCTCTGAGGAGAGGCTTTTAGGAGGATCAAAGCCTCTCTGACACCAGCCTGTAGCTACCAGCTGCCTCTACCACTGCTTCCATCTCACAGACCACCCATTAAGCTGTTGCCTGCCAGGGAGCGGAGATTCCGCTCTCCAAAATCCTCCGTGGGCTCTGCTGGGTGTGCATAACCTTCCTGAATCCCTCTTCCTGCCCTCCCTCTGTGCAGTTCCTGCTGCTTTGGCTCTCTCTGCGTGCTCTCCTCCTCCCTGCACCCTTGGCCTCCCAGTCCTTCCCTCTCCCCTCCTTTGCTTCCTTCTCAATCGTGGCTTGAGCAATTAAGAATTTGGGGCATGAGGTGATCCTATCTTGGACACTACTCGGATGCCTCTACTTTTTAGTTACAGCTTTGCATCGAGGCAGATGTTCAGGTGTGTTGCTAACAAATGACAGAATAAGGACAAATGTCCACACTAACCTGTTCTGCACTTGCTGGGAGGCAGATCCCCACGGAGCTGGGGCTTGGTTGGACACCAGCTCTCACTAAATCCCAGTATGTGCTGCTGGTTTTTGTGGTCAGAGGTTTTTACTGGTGTGGATAAATGTGCCTTTGCAAACTGCTGGTGTTGTCTTCCCCTGCCACATCTTGACAAAATTGTGCTGAAAAGTGGGGAAAAGTGAGGCAGAGCTCCCAGCTCGCCGCCATCTGACCGTGTCAAGCACTGGCATCTTGCAGTGCCAACTGCACGGGTTCCCTTGCATGGATGGAATTCCAAATTCCGGCCCGATTATGCTGGGAACAAGTGTTGCCAGGGGATATCTTTGTTTTTAAGTGGTGTAAGAGGAAATGCTGCAGCTTTCCTAAGCCAGATACAGTGGCTCAGTTTTGCAGACCTGAGATATTCTGGAGAGCCCGGGGAGGTGATAACCAACTGGCAGAGTGCTTACAGAGGGCTGAAGCAAGCACATGTAATAGATACAGAACCATTATTGTTGTTAGCAATACAAATATGCTTTTCCTTATTACTTGGTGAGTACCCCGTTGGAAACATTCATATTTAATTAGCATTGATTCTTTTTGAGTGAATTGCTTTAAAACCTGGGGTGATGGAGCCCCTGTCTCTTGCTCAGATGGTATCACATAACCAGCCCTTCGCCTCATCAGCAAAATAAAATAGTTCTGTTCAGGGCTGAGAGGTTGTGCTGCTTGTAGTGAAAATGGCGACTTGAAATTTTCAAACTGTTTCTGGCAACTGTGTGGCTTGGTAGGGAATAAATTGCAGGTGATGTCTTTGTTGATTTATTTGCATTTATTTTATAGAGGAGTGTGCAGGTACTGACTTGTCCTTTTAGAGAGGAGGGTCAGTATCAAACATGAGGCTACTTTTCTGCAAGGCTGTTTCCTCCTGTCCTCTAATCCAGATTTCATATGCTGTTTTCCAGGTGACCCTCCACAAGCTGCTGCCTGGATTGGCCAATGCATCCTCTACTTGCTGATAATGGTTTTTGAGAAGACTGTGATTAGCCTTGTCCTGCTTATCCCTGGCTGGACAAAGGTAAGCAGTATTTTTCTAGCTGTAGCTGTTGTGGTTTGTTTTTTGTCAGTTTTGCCTGATTCATGGTTCCCATTACTGAAGGCCTTTAATCCTCACACTTGTTGACATCACTCTGTAATTATTAGCTATTACTTCAATTTTGGGAAACATGACTTTCATAATGGTTTGGCTTTTGGTGCATTCTCTTGCTGGTCAAAAACTAATGGAATAAGATGATGCTTTAATTTTCTTTCCCATTCTTGGAAGGCTAAAATGGGCTGGGCTGGCAGCTGAGCTCCTTCAGTTCTGCCAGAGGATTTCTGTGTTATTCTGTCAAGTCAGTCCACGTTGGTGTTTTGTGATTCTGTGCCTAAACCAGGGGGACTCTTAGAGAATTTAGAGAGAGCTATCTGAGTAGTATGTTGTCCTTTCCTGCTCAGCTGCTTCTGAATGGTTCCTGATGCAATGTTAATTGTGTTGATCAGAAGTTTATCTTTAAAAAACTAAAAATAATGCCCTGTGGGACTTTTAGCCACATACCTGGTGGCAGGTGGGTGTGATTGGTATAAAACTGTTCTGGGAACCAGTGGTACCTCCAGTTTGGAGTGCACTCACACCTAGTGCCTGGAGCAGCAGCCTGGGAGCACTGATGTGTTCAAGGTTGTCCTTCAAGCCCAGTAGCCCAGAGTGCTCACTCTTGGGTGTGAACTTGTTCAGCAGCACAAATCCAGATCCAGAGATGCTGCCGGATTCCTCTCCCTGATTACTGTTCATGGCTGGTGTCCTTACTCTGCAGATGAGCTCCAGGGAGTCAAGGGAAGTCCCACCAGTTGTTGTCATGGACAGTTACACTGAAAGACTTTTTTCTGTACAAAATCATGTGTTTGGCAGCTGGGCTGAGGGAATATCCTGTGTAATTTTTCTAAGAGCTGGGTTGGAGCAAAGGCTGCAGAGCTCTGTCCTGTAAGAGGACAACCAGTTTTCATCAAAGGTTTTACAACAGAGCTGTTCAAATACTGCTTCTAAATGTTTTCTCCTCTTCAGCTTCAGCAGATCCTCCTGGGTTACATCCCAAGCCCCCAGCTGGAGCTTGTCCTGGTGATGTTTGTTGTGCCTTTCATAGTCAATGTAAGTGGTGCCTCTGTGAGTGCTGGGTTGGTTTGGAAATCGTGGTCCACCGTCATGGGAGTGTGCTCAGGGACTGGCTGGGGGCAGCCTTGAAGTGGCTGGGACGGGGGGGGGGGGTGTGGAAATAAATATATCTGTCACAAATCTGCTGCTGCCATCATCTCTGTTCCCAGTTCCCATCCCTTTCTCTGAGCTGCTGCGGGGTTGGCTCTTCACCTCTTGGAATAAAGCTGGGTCTTGTTAGGGCTGATCTCAGCAGCAAGCTGTGGGCACAGGGATGCCCAAAACCCCTTTAAGCTCGTATAGGATGGCTTGTGACTTTGGCAACCTGCTCATCCAAATGACTCCTTGGCTGCACTTAGATTGTGTTACAGCAAAATAGGGTGCCCAGGGTTACCCAGAACTGTTGTTCTTCTCAAAACTTGTTCAACAAAACCTCTTGAAAGCTCAGCTCTTTCCTGCTTCCCCTGATTCTGGGTAATCCTTCACCTGCTGCTCAGTTCCTAAGATGGGAGGTGGGAACAAGGTGTTGACACTCAGATGCTCCCTGGGCAAGCAGGGAGTTGAATTCACTTTCAGCTCATCCCGTGCACATTTCAATGATGCAGCACTGGCACAGTTGGACTGACCTGCCTCTCTCCACCATCCCAGGCTGCATTTCCTCATTAGAAAGCAAATTCTGGTCCTCAAAGGACTGACCAGGGACTGGTTCAGGCAGATGAACCTTGGATGGAGATTGGTTCAGTGGTTGTGTTCTGGTGGAAACTTGGCCTATCGTGGTCTTTTTTTTCCCTGGGTCTTCAACAACTATGGAATCAATAGGACTTGTGTGAGAAGGGACCTGAGGAATTTGACTCATCCAATCCCCATGGACACAATTGATGGCAGGGTTGATTTAGATATAAGATTTAGATCAAGGCTGGACATCTGGAGAACCCAAAAGGACAAGAAGTATCTGTGATTGAATTACTTTTTATTTTGGTGTCTGCAGTCTATTCATGTAACTTCTTTCTCCTCAAGGCCATTATGTTCTGGGTTGTGGACAGCTTGATCATGAGGAAATACAAGCAGAAGGATACCCTAGACATCAATGGATCCATAGAAACTCCTCGGGCCAGGAGGACTGAGGAATCTCAGGTAAGACCAGGGATGCAAACTTGTGTTGTTTGTGTGTTTTAGCACAACTGTAACAGAACATCGCATTGCCTAGACCTGGGGTGGTGCTTCATGAGTGTGGGTGATGACCCTGCAAAGTCAAATTAACTCTGTCTAACCATGAGCAATGTCACAGCCCATGAAGTGTTGCTGAAATATTGCCCTGAATGATGACAGTATCTTGAGGGGATGAGCTGGCTCCTGCACTGATCTGTGTGTGCAGGCTGAAACTGTCGCTCTGAGCTTTGCTACATTTAATTGTAATTAATTTTGGCTTGGAAGGGCTTACTTTCCTCACTGTAATTGTTAGCATCCATTTTAGAGGACAAGGCTTAGCTGCGAATACTATTTTTGTCAGCATTTGGTATTTTTTTCAACCAGATAATTGTCCCTTAGCTGGAGGAAGCTGTTTTTTGTGCAGTCTGAGCTTGACACTTAAAAGTTATAATGGGGAGGAAATGCTGCAGTTCCAGCAGACTTTGTTCTTCTTAATGATGTGGTGCCTGCCTCTTACTGACTTTTGGGCAGAGACCACTGTCTTGGTCCCGGGGAGGAATTCCCTTCCTTCTGCTGGCACCCAGGCCTGGTTTCGGTGTGCTCTGTGTGCTGATATCCTGCAGCTCACAGGCAAGACTTACAGAGATAAGATAATTTCTGGCAATCACAGACCGCCTCCTGGAGGAGCTTCTGCTGAGGAATTTAGGAGGAACAGAAATAGCTCTTGCTCTCTGAGAGCTCTTTCACAAGGAGTAACTCAGCTCTCGTGCTGATGGGTGGGATGGCCCATCCCTGATGAAATTGCAGCACACACAGAGGTAGTAATATTTTACAGTGTGTGCTTGGCAGTCTGCACAGCAGCCAAGGCTTCCATGTCCCAGGAGAGCAGTGGGGATTTGGGCACTGCTGGTGCAGTGTCAGAGGAGCCCTGGCTCTGGCAGATGTGAGCAGCTGCTGAGAGCAGCGAGTCACTGCTCCTGGCCCTGCCTGTGGATAAACAGCTCTGACAGGTCACTGGTGCTACAGCCCTGCCCTCCTCACTGATGTGTTCCTGAAGGCCCAAGGTCAGTTGAAATTACACCAGCTCGGAGGCAGAGGTAAGGAGGTGTCATCTCTAGTTGAGGCACAAGCCTCCTTCACAGCTTTTGGAGCCAAAACTTGCATCCCATAGGCAATGGGATGTGCAGAGATTGTCACAGGTACTGCTCCTCCATGGAAACACTGCGAGTGTTTTGTGACCTGTAGCTCAGTTTTGGATAATCTTAAGAGACAATACCTGCTAATTTCCAGATGGTAGGAAAGCCTCTTCCGGCAGGTCGACAGACAGGAAGTTTCAAGTGGTGGAAACCATTCCCACGATCTTCCTCTTTCTGTCAGAGGCTTCTTCCGTCTTCCAAGTACTCGACTGCTTTTCTCTGAAGACTTCAGCAAAAATTCTATGATGTGCAGGTCACCTGTCCACCTTGAAACCCTCTGATCCATCACTGCAGTGGAGCTACCAAGGGGACTGGTTTCTCTGCAGGGATTGCATCCTCTGTGCTCAGGCACATTCCTGTGCCTCTGGCCTGACAAATATTTTGGGCAGAGAAGGAAGCTAATGAAGAAACACAGAAGTGGGTGACCTGTTTTCCAACTCTTTCTTGGCACTGGGCCTTGAGGAATAGCCATAGGCTCCTGCTTCATGTGTCAGCTTCTTAAGCTGTGAACTAGAGATCGTGTTGTCTGGCTGAGCCCTACAGCTGGATTGACTGGAATTTGGGCTTGAAAGCAAAAAATGAGCATTTGCTGGGCTTGTTGCTGTTAATAACCTGTTCAAGTGGGGGAATTTCCCCTCTCCCTGCTGCCCAGTGGAGGAGAAGGGGGGCTGAGGAGTGTCTCTAGGGCAGAGCTAATGTGTCCCACGTTTATCAGGGTTCATCAGGGCTGTCTCGCTGCAGGCGCCACCAGCTCCCCATCTCACTGCCGACTTGAATTTCAGCCCTCTGCCTATCTCACCAATGGAGTGTCATTATTTTCACATGAACTAGCAGTTTGTGTTTGGGAAAGGAGGGGGAGAGATAGGAAGGAGAATGGAAAGGCTGGGCTGAAGTTAACCTGTTCAAAGCCCACGCTCTGTATTTTCTCTAGGGGCAGCAGAAAAACTCCGTTTTTTGTCCTTGGCTTGGTAGAGCAGCTGGGCAGGAAGAAGCAACCCAACAACAGCAATTCTGCCTCTGGTGTCACTGACTGTGACTGCAGCCAAGGAAGTGGCAGCCTCTTGTGGGCTTTGGGGCTCCTCTGGTGAGCCAGAGGATGAGCTCTTGATACTTCTTTTACACTGAATCCCTGAAAGGGACAAACTCCCTCTCATGGTTGGAAAAATTTCACCCTGCTTTCCTTCCATGTCAGTCTTAAGCTTTGTGTTATTTCAGTCTCGTGCCCTGCCTTGTAAATTTTCATGGAGTATTTTTTTTCCCCGCTTGTGGGATAGAAAAAGATCTCTCTCTCGTGCCAGTCTGCATCCAGTACTGTTCAGCCTGAGGAAATTAATTCATCTGCAAGGCCCTTATTTTTGCTTTGTATGTGTCCTGCCCTTGACCTGAGGCTCTTTTCCCTTACCCTTGTAATTCCCAATGAACTTTAGATCTTATCAGTGATTTCTTTGTTTCCTCCACTCAGGAAAACAAGGCAGTTTTAGTAATGTTTTATTTGATCTTTTTTCAGTTGTTTTTTTTTCCCCAAGGGAGGTGGATGAGTTTCTGTTCCTTTCCTGAAGGCTTGTATTTTCAGAGATATATTTTCCTTAAAGCAAAAGTCCTGCAAGAGTGGTACTTGTGAGAAAAATTAAGGTGACACTAGAGGCTAGTTTGAGGTTGGGAGGAAGGTTAATACTCTGCATGAGGGCCTGCCTTTGGTCAGCATGGAGTTCAGCACCTGTCCTAATTGCCTTCATGAGGAACTCTGCATTTTGGCATTCACTAAACTGAAGATGCTGATAAACACCAGTACAGTGCTACTTGCTTCTAAGTGTTGAAACACTTAGAAACTCCAAGAGCAAGTTAGATTTGCTGGTTGCTTAGCTGAGAAAATTATTTTATTTTTTTTTTAATTTATTTTTAATTGGCTCAAACTCATGGTGAGCTCAGGTGCCAGGTCCTTACAGGGAAGATAAACGAAGGTGAGCACAGAGGTGCCTCTGGAAGGAAACTGTCTCACCTGTCAGTCTCACTGACTTGTGGCAACTCGAGCTGTGGAATGTGTGAGGTATTTGAGCACTGCTGAGTGAGACAGCAGCACATTGTCCCAGGGCTGGAAAACCATTTCCCACTCCCAGCTGTGCCCCCAACCTGCTGTGATCCTGACCTGGATGCATCTGCAGGGGAAGAGCCTTGTGCTGAAAACTCCCAAATTGGAGTTGGGCTTGAAAATGATACCTGAGGGTGATCCTGTGACTGTCCTGGTGGGTGATGAGATGCTCTCCTGTGATGATGCTTCATGGGGAATTGTGGAGAGGTTACTCAGGAGCTGTTGGCTCCTGTGGCTTCCTACAAGTGGATGATGGGCAGGTGGCAGCCCGAATGGGTCTGGATGCACAGCCCTGTGTCACCATCCCTGCTTGGCTGCCGAGGGGATTGGAGTTTTCAGCTGAAACCCATGCCAATCATCAGTTTATCAGGCCCCACACCCAGTCTGCTGCAGCCTCTCAGAGCTCAGTGAGTTCACAGTGCTGCATGTGAGTAATTACCCACACATTTTTTCAGGTTCAACAGCATCACAATGTGATAAACAGAGGAAATCTTCACGCGAGAGAGATGGAAACTTTCCTGTGTGTGTCCTGAACCAAAAAAAAAAATCCTAAGACCAATGAGAGGGACAACAAGAGAGCTTATGTCTGTTACTGTCCTTCGGGTGTCTGACTGTGAAGATAACAGCCTTGGATGGAGGGGCTGTGGTGTGTGAGAGGGTGGGGAGGAGGAAATCTTCCCCTGCGGCTCTTCTGCTCCTTTGAAGTCACTGACTCACTGGAGTTTTGTTTTTCCTGTTCCGTGGTTTTGTTGCTGTGGTGATTGGCCCTGTGGTGCTGCCTGAGTGCTAACAAGGGGAGGGCACAGGAATCCATAACTCTGTGTGGAGATAGATAGAGATGGGAATAATTCCCCCCTGCTCCTGGTTTTCAGGGATCCTGGGCTCTGGGACTGGTTGAGCTGTTGGGGATGTTCCCTGAGGCAGGCACAGGGAGACTTCATGCAGCTTCTCTTGCCCAAAGCTGGGTGTGTGAGGTCAAGAGAAAGGTGTAGGATGAGACTGAGCAGTCTGGTTTGGAGCACAAGTCTGATGAGGAGCAGCTGAGGGTGCTCAGCCTGGAGAAAAGGAGGCTCAGGGCTGACCTTTTTCCTCTCTACAGCTCTCTGAAAGGAGGTTGTGGCCAGGTGGGATCAGTCTATTCTCCCAGGTAACACGAAGAGGACGAGAAGGAACAGCCTCAAGTCACACCAGAAGAGGTTTAGATGGGATATTAGGGAAAATTTCTTTACTGAAAGGGTAGTCAGGCACTGGCATAGGCTGCCCACAGAAGTGGTGAAACCACCATCCCTGGAAGTGTCCGAAAAACATGTAAATGTGGTACTGAGGGACATTTAGGTTTAGCAGTGAACTTGGCAGGGCTGGGTTCACAGCTGGACTCAGCCTAGGAGGTCTTTTTCATTGACTCTCGAGGATTCAATGATTCTAATCTGTCCAGCCATGAATATTACCCATGTGAACTGCTGGCTGGCTGGCATTGGCTTTCAGCTCTTCTGTAGCCATCACCTGGGTACGATCCAGCCTTTTTCCTCCTGCAGATGATGTGGCTGGAGATCCCTGCACATGGCGCTGTCGGTATCATGCAAATACTCCAGGCTGATGGCAGGCAGTTCAGAGCAGCCCCTGGTAGCCTCAGGTGTGCAGTTAACTACTGAGGGTGTTGGTGTTCCTGGGGGCAAAGGGCAGCCTTTGGGTCCTGCAGAAAAAAAAAAAAAAGTGTTTTTTTTACCTCAGACATCAGTGAGAGGTGTCACTGCTGTGCTTTGGCCCCCACAGTTGGTACTGAGCCCCAGGAGCTGTTGTGCCAGGCAGGAATGAGGTGATGCCAGGCTAGGACACCACTCCTGAGCTGGCTGGCCATGGCTGAAGCCAACCTTGTAGCTCTGCTTGCCCTTCTGGCTGAGCTCGGGAGGTGACAAGGGCCTGGGAGAAGGTCTGCCTGTGGTACAGCTGTTCACAAAATACGTGGCCTCATTTCTGTGCATGTTCACTGAGGCTGCAGCCGGGCCTGAGCATCCACGTGTGAGTCCTGTCCCACGGGAACAGAGCCTTTGTTGCGGTAGTTGAAACTTTCTTGGAGGAAGCGAGAGGACAAAAAGCAGCAGCGTGCTGGTGGGACAGCCCTGAGGGGTGAAATAACCTCTGAGCTTGGTTGAGTGGTCTCTCCTTAAATATGCTAATCCTCCTATGTTGATTGGTTGCTGTTGTATCATTGACTCCGCCCTTCCCTTCCCTTCATTGGTTCTTGTATTGCACGCTCCACCCCTCCCTTCTTCCCATTGGCTGTCATTGTATTTCCCCACCTCCTCCCTAACCCTATTGGACCTTGACCCCTATATCTGTGGTCACACAGAGTGCCTCGGTCTCTTACGCTGCTGGATTCCCTTCAGGGAATAAATCCTTGGAATTTGGCCTGGGCCCTCTGGAGTCCTGTATCTCTGGTAAACGCATTGAGCTAATTAGGAGCTCTGGGGTGTGTGAGTGTGACTGTGCAATACACCTGCAGGGATGATAGAAAAGGTCTTACCTGCACGCTGTGGAGTGCAGCGGCCGAGAGGGTCTGTCTGGGAGTCGGGGCACTCTCGGGACACGCAGGAGACCACATCTCACCCCACCACCGCCCCTGTGTGAAACCTTGAGCTGCCCATTCTGCTCTCAGGGAAGGGCGCTGGGACACCAGGTGGTCATGGTGTCTGTGCCCAAATCTGCCTGGTTCTTGCTGGAGAGATGGTCCAGATGACCTTGAGGCCTCACCCATCTGCCAGAGAGGACTGGATCTGGCAGCAGACCCCTCTAAGGGGTGCTAGACTTGTTCAGCGAGCAGGATTGAGAAATGTGAGACCTTGCGCTCCATCATCATCTGTCTGTTCTCTTTTCTAGGTATTGCTCTCTCCAGACATGGATTTTGATCAGTCTGAAAGCGACCAGGATATTTCAGGACTGCGGGGAACCAACCAGAAGATGAAGCAGCCCAGCTATCAAGTGGTCATCTGACCCCACTGGGACAGGGGAGGTGGAGGAAGGAGCAGCACTGTGATCCTTGAGCTGACCAAGGAAGGGCAGGGTGGGGAATGCTGGTTGATCCCTGTGGATCTACAGAGATCCTTTTGCCTGCCTCATCTTAGACCTATCCTGCAGTTGTCTTGGGGATGGTGTCTGTGCATCCCCTACAGGCTTGAGCAGTATCTGCTTTACCTGTCTGCCCCACACGCAGGCACGTTGAGGTTGGGGATACAGGGATGTATTTTCCCTGGCTGGCCAGCTGGGTGTGACTTTTGTTTTGTCAGGGCTAGAAACTGAAATGAAAAGATTGTCTGGTTTTTTTACAGAAAAGGAAAAAAAAAAAAGACTATTCAGTACTACCTGAACTGTGACACTTTTATATGCACAATGCTCAAAAGAATTGGTTTGCAATATGTATTTAAATGTCTTGAATTGGGAAGATTGTCTCAGTGGATCTGATTCTTTTTACTGTTTTATAAGGAATCCAATAAATATTTGACCTAAAATTGCTTCATAGATTAAATGCCTTCATGTGCTTAATGTTCTGCAAAACCCTAATGCTGTGAAGGGGGAGGAGGGGGAACTGTTGAAATCTTTCCTGACCAGGGACAATTGTATTTCTGCAGCAGGGCTGTCCTAGGTAACCTACAGATGAAGAGCTGAGCCGCACAGAGTTTGGTTTCTGTGGTTGAGGTGCAGGAGGTGATGGTGCAGCATCAGCCTGTGCTGGGCTCCAGAACACTCAGGGATGGATCCCTTACAAGGGAGTGTTTACTGGAAGTTGAGAACTCGCCTGTTACTTTGTTTAAAATCAACATCTGAA
This sequence comes from Acanthornis magna, assembly GCA_036785705.1. Lineage (NCBI taxonomy): Eukaryota > Metazoa > Chordata > Aves > Passeriformes > Acanthizidae > Acanthornis > Acanthornis magna. Next base: position 1,348,180 of record JAWUZG010000001.1, read on the forward strand.
CATATGCAATGTTTATTTGAATGAGATCTGCAGGATCTGATTCAAACTGTGTTTGAAAGCCCCATTAGGCAGCCTTGATCTGGGGTAAGGGAAAGCCTGGGGCAGTACTGGTGCTGGAAAAGACCCCAGGACTGGCACTTTTTGCTCCAAGTGTGAAGGGCAGGGCTTTGCCCTGTTTGCTCTCCTCTTAGCAAACTGTATTTGTGTATAAACACAAAAATGCAAAACACTTTGCAGCTGTCCTGGGCAGAGAGTGAGCACAGAGCAGCTGCATCACCCCACTCCCAGGCTGGGTGCAGAGACACAGCTGTGCAGAGACCCATCCAGAGTCCAAACGGGATAATCTTGGAGCAGGGATCCAGGATCCACTGGACTGCTGTCCCTAGTAGAGCCAGAGCCAGGCTTTGCTTATTGCAGGACAACTCCCCTTAAGTGATGGATGGGGAATGATCTTTTATTTTTCCTTTTCCCCCTTGTATTTTTCCCAAGAAAACAACCCTTGTTAAGGAGTAAAAAATAAAGGATTTGGATTTTCTAAATTGGATGGATTTAGACGTAAAGGCTGAGCTCAGAGCATGTGAAGATATTTGGTGGGGGTTTTTTGGGGGTTTGGTTTGTTGTTTTTTTTCCTGACTTCAAAGTGGTTTGAAGCCTTAGATGCAAATCAAAGTCTCGGATGCCCCTCAGTGAACTAGACACGCTTGGCTACACTTGCAGCTGTGCAGCTTTAAACTGTTTTTCTGGAAATTAAGTCCTTTTTTGTTTTTCTTCCTTAATGAAGGGTCAAAATCCTACTTCTGCTGGCACATCAAAAGGCTTTTGGAACACATGGCACACAGCCCTCTGAATAGATTATTTATATTGCTCAGTGCAGTCGGTTTCACAATGCAACTTCTGCTTGTCTGGGGAGTTCTGCACTGACAGGGGCTGGAGTAAGTCCTGTGCTGAGTAAGGTTTTGAGTGGAAATAGATTAAAACAGCTTCCCTATTAGAAACTTGCTCCCTGTTTCGAGGTATATTGGTATTTGGGGTTTTGCTCTTGCTCTAGGGCTGCACAGTGCAACCCTGCAGTGGGTGAAGAGTGCAGATTTGGCCACAGAAATTCCTTGTCCTAAAGTGACAGCACCTTCATCTTAGCCCTTAGCTGAGGCTGGCTGAGAAGGCTCACAACAGGCAATAGCAGGAGGAGTGAGATGTGGGGGAAGGTTCTCCCTCAATCCTCGTGTAGCCAGTGCTGTTTCAGCAGCCCTGTTCCATTCCCATCTCTGAAATGGTGTGTGCAATTGTTTCCATCGCGCTCCAGAGTGATTGCTCGGCCTCATTCCTGAGCTGCCTGAGCAATGTGCAATCTCTAGCCGTAGCCCTGTGAATCCAAGTGCTCTGTGACACTCTTGGAGATGAGAACAAATGCATGGCTATGCAGTTGTTGCAGTGGAGGTCTGGGAGCTCTCTGGGATAGTGCGAAGGGCTGTGAGGATCAAGCCTGGACACATTCTCCTTCGTGAGAGAGGGAAGTGTTGTGATGCCCCCTTTATAGCTGAGAAAAAATGAAATTTACAGTCCATGACCTGCCTTTGCTCTTGGGGCAGCAGGAGCACAAACTGTTTTCCCAGGTCCTGTTCTACTGTGTTTGAAGTCTGTGGTTAAACTCTCATTTTAATGTGGGAGTAGAACCCTAGGGTCTGTTCTTGCCTCCTACCAATTGTATAGAGACTAAAGAACATCAGTGACCTTTAATTTTCCACTGAAATTACTTTGGTTCCCCACTTAACTCATGAGTGATTCTTTCAATCAGGCAATGTCAGCCTGTCCAGCAGCATAAAACACACAAACCTTAGCTTCAAAGCTTGTTTTATCTTTGCCAAATGAAAGCTTCACTGCAGCGTTCACTGTAAAATATTTATTGTGAAATGGATAACTGGAGCCTTTAGGAGACCTTGAGTATATTGCTCCAGGTGCTTCATATTGCTGAGAAGTTGGACTTGATCACTGTTATCTTCAGGCCCTGAAAGAAATATGTTTCCTTGGCTGGAGGAGGAGAAAGAGGAGCAATTATGCACCTGAATTATTAGCAGTAGGTGTGTGTTTATATATATTATATACATATCTATATACAGAAGAGATGAGAGGAGAGCCCAAGCCAATCGCTCCCCTCAGCAATACACTGGGACAGCAAAATGTGGGAGGAGAGGGAAAATTTCAGTGAGGAGAGTATGGAAACACCTGCCAAACCCTGGAGTGTCTAGGAATCCACTGCCACTTTCCTGTTCACCCTGTGCTAGTGAAAGGGGAGGGTTTTTGGATTTTCATAGAGATTTTCATATTGTCTTCTTGGGCAGAGAAGTCAACTTCCCAGCTGTTCTTCCTCATCTCTTTCTGGCCCACGAGCAAACTGCAGAGCATTAAACCTCTGTTATTATTCCACGCTCAGGACTGTGCTGAAGGTCTTGCCTTCGGTTCTCCCTCACAGGAGAGCTGTTTCTCAAGCTAGCAGGGCCCAAAGCAGTAGTTTCTTCTTTATGTTCTGTTCCAAAGTACGAGCCTTGGCATGAGTTTTGTACTAACTGAGCTCTCTGTAAGGATCTTCCAGAGTGCAGTTCAATCTTGCTGGTTGCTTTTGGCTGTTTCCATCTTCCAGGCAGCACATGGTGTGAATAAGAAACCGTGCTTGCCACCTGCTCTGCTGCCACGGTGCTTGCAGCACTAATGAGCTGATCAAGCAACTGGAAAATCACCACCCCACCCCCAGCAGCTGGAACTCCTACAGCAACAACATGATTTAATTGTTAAATATGCAAAAAATCAGTCAAGGTTGAACCTATTTCTGTAGGTCTCTGGCAAGTGTTTTCTCCTAACACATGGATATCATTTAATTCCTGGAGATGCTTCCACACCCAGCCTCCCTCCTCGCAATTCTGGAAAGGCAGAGAATACATGAGCTCAGTTTGGCCTTGCCATGTAAATGTCTTTGTGGTTGTCAAGTCCCCTTTGGACAAGTTCTCTGCTAAAACTCCCCTGTGGCTGATCTATAGCATTGCTCAGTGATGCCTCACTTTAAAATACACCCCAGCCTCGCAGTTTGGGGTTGGAGCACCACCTGCAGTGGGGGTGGCTGGCAGACCCTTCTGTAACCTCCTGCTGCCAGATTCCTGCTGCGCACACATTCCTGCAGTGTAAGGAAGGAGAAGAAGCCAGGGGAGATCAGGATGAAAATTTTTTGACAATTTGGAATAAATAAAGACTTCCTCCCTGATTACAAAAGCAGCCAGAAACGTCTAGTCAAAATTCAAGAGGCTGCTTTGAAGGCTCACAAGCTGTTGTGGGTTCTGGTTCATCATCCCTCAGGAAATCTTAATCTTTGCTGAGCAGAAGGGATGTGATGCTCAAGGACGTGGCAGGTCTGTTGGAAGCTCATGGTGGAACTTTGTTTCTCTCAGAGGGAGTCAAGACTCAAGAAATCACTAACCCTGCAATGTTATTTAAATTGAATTACGTTGAATTAACTGCTCCATGGAATGGGAGCCTGTGCACCGAGACAGCAATAAACCACATCAAGGTTTTCACCACGTTTTTAAGGGTCTGCAGTAGTTCAGGGAACATCATGCTTCGTGGCAAATCCAGACCTCATCCCAATAATCAGGAAAGCAATACCCTCCTGTGGCCTGTTGCTTGATTTTCTCTGATGCTAATGGGTCACTGCAGATGAATATCCATGAACCTCTCCTCTCTCTCTCTCTTTCCCTTTCCCATGGACCTAGGCTGGACCTCCAAGTCTCTTTTTGCAAAGGATATCAGCTCAACAGGCACTGTGCTGTAGGATGTGCTTCCATGGGGTCACTCACCAGCCCCAGGGGGTATTGCACAGATCCCTGCATGGGTTTATTTTAAGGCCAGCACCCTCTGCACTCTTCACTGGCTTATTTCTCCCTCCCTTCCCACTGGGAGAGCACCAATCATACCTTTAACCACACCCTTAACCCTTCCCCCCAACCTTCTTGTTCTTGGGGAGTTTGATGAACAGTGTTCATCTAACATGAAAGAGAGACAGCTGATTCCCAAGGGCAAAATCCTTGGTTTCTTTGGCACCAAAAAGTAAGGAAATATTCTTAAGTTGCCTAGTAGAGGCTTCAGAAGGGACCTGCTGTCACACGTGCTGCTGCAGTGACCGGTCTTAAAGGCTGTTAATTGTCCCAAAGCTGGTCCCTGTGTCGAAAGGATGCGAAGCCAAATAGTCCTTGTAGCTCCCATCGATCAGTTTGTCCGCGTTGTTTTTGGCAAACCAGCAGTCAACTTCCTGCTGGCCATTGTAAATCCTCCTCTGCTTCCACACGACGGGAACGAGCCGCCCCTTCACTTTCAGGGTGTTTGTAGGGTTTGCCTTCAATGCCTCAGTTTGGTTCTGCCCAGCCTCCTGACGACTGGTGTTTAGGGATTCCTGAAGAAGCTTGACTTCGTGGTTCAAGAACTGACCTGCAAGGCAAGATAAAATAAGAGTCCGTGACTGGCTGATTTGTGCCTGTTTATAAATTGTTGTGGTTTGGCGGTTTGTTTTTTTTTTCCGCTAGGACACATTTGAGGATTCTCAGCTTAAGGGTTTCTAAAAGGCTTCTCTGCAAGAGCAGGATGAATCTTGTTCCTGTGATTCTTTTCTAAATCCCACAAACATAGAAGATAGAATAAAACCCTACTTTTTTTTTAAACTTTTTTTCCTTTTTTTTTTTCTTTCCCATGGTTCAAGATACACTAAAGAGCTAAAGAGCTTTTTTTTGCTGCCAGTAGTAAGTTCCCTTCTGTGGGACAGGGTACTAGAGGTTAATAACCCACACAATGCTCATCAGCAAAGAAAAGGTTCTAAGCCTGGAGCTTCAAGTTCTCTTCCTTTGCCTTTTTGGGAGCAAGTTCTTCTAGGCCAAACCTAAGTGTGGATTTAGAGGTTTGTGCATGAGAGTGGCCTGAATCCAAAACCCCACACTTAAGGGATCATCTCCTGCTTCAGCTGGGGGTGTTTGAGTGGCACAGAAACTATGGCATCAGTTTTAGCATTCTGCACCTGTCCATGAGCATAAAACATTAATGCTTCTCATTGAAAGATCCCAACCAATTGGTCATTAGCCGAGCCTACCTAAAGCCTAGTTCCTTCAAAAGGTAGGGGTGGCTCTTCTTTCACTTCACGTTTGGAAGAAAGGGGCCACAAAAAGTTCTGGTGGAAGATTTGGTTTCTCTCTCTGTACTGGGACCATTGAGCATGTGTATTCTAATCACAACTGTATTGAACAGTCATTAAAAGAGCAGAAATGTGAAAACCAGGCACAGCTGGGATAGGGAGAGATAGCTCATACAGGAAAGGACAGGAGAAGAGCTGGGGATACTAGAAATAAAGAAATTGTTTGAGAGAGGATGTGAAAGTCTCACCTGGGAACTTAATCCCCACCTGCCTTGTTCCTTCCCTCTTGTCTCTGCTTGGAGGGATCATTTTTTTCTGGTTTACCAGAAAACCTGTTACCTGAGAACCTGTCACCTGAGAACCTGTCACCTACCCAGTAGCCCGTGGGAGTCAGAAGAGAGGCCTTTACTGCTGGAGATGTAGAAGCCCAGGTGATTCCTCTGGTATGGGGCTGGCCTCTTGTAGTGGTGGATGAGGATGACAAAGCTGATGGTGTCCCGGATGGTCACGGTGATGTTGGAGTAGGCAGAGATGGACACCTCGAGGCTCCTGCTTCGCACCACGGCGCTCCGGCCACAGGACAGGACAAGCCTCTCCCCATCGTCCAGGATGACCCTCTTGGGTGTGATCTCCAGGTAAGACCTCTCTGGCTTATTGCTGAGGATGGTGATGGTGCTGAAGTAAGTCCGGTGCTTCTTGTGGCCGTTGGGCGGTGCAGGAGCTCCAATTAATTTCCCATTCACGGTTACACCTTGCAGGGAGACAATCAGTGAATGAGAGCTGGAGCCAAGGATCACAGAATCACAGAACAGTCTGAGTTGGAAGGGTCCCAGAAGGAACAGGTCTATTGTCTCAATGACAAGCCTTGTGACTAAGGACATACTCGCCATCTTGTGCTAAATTATTTCACTTACCAGTATTCAAAACCCTATAATTAGTCTGTTATAAAACTATTACCTCATACAGAGCACATAAATTTACCCAAGCTCAGAAGTAATGTCCTTCTCTGCAGGAAGGTCCCCCCAACCCCATTAATCCTAAACACTGTACACCGTGCCACAAAAAGAACCACTTTGGAGTGACTAAGGTGCAGATCCCACTGAGTCAATTAAAGCCTAGATGTCCACAGTAAGATTCCAAGTAATGTTAGTCATTTTTGTGACTTACTGTCTATAAGACAGTGACTCTGAACAGGCCTCTGAACAGCGACAATTAAGGAGGAGGCTTGTTGCTAACCCAAACTTAACCCAAGCCATTAACACTGAGATGAAATATCTCCATATCCCATCATTCCTGATGGGAGTATTTCTGTCTTCAAAGACTCCACATGCTAGTGCTACAGAGTCTGTTTTCCTCAAGCTCAATCTGCGTTTGAGCCACAAAATCATTCAAGCAGGAGCATAAACAGTCTGTGAAAGAAGTTGAAGGGAAACATTGCCAGGAGCTGTATCTTACTAAGACAGACATGAACACAAAACCAGAATCCTTACAACTTTATTGTGGGGTTTTGTAGAACAAGTCTGTGAATTGTCTCTGGTTTCGACACCCCTTCCTCCCACTGTCACTCTGTTCAGGACATAATCTGCTTATTAGCTGCCCTGCTTAGAATTCCAGTTCGGATCAGACCACGCTTTGGGCCCCTGAGGATCAGACTGGCTTGGGTAAAGCAGATCCTGGATCATGTGGGTTTTCTCAAGACTCATGACTCTCCAGCCAGCTTGGAGGTTTCTTTACTAACAGAGTCGTGTTGCTCGGTGAGCCTGTTTGGGTACTTTGCTCTGTCCTAAACAAAACAGTACTCTAAGTAAAGAGGGAAATTCCCACAGCAGAGCAATTTTTGTGAGTTCCAAATCTTACATTTGCATGCTGTGAATTTGTAACTAGATGAAGCTGAACCACTGAAAAAACTTCTAATTTCCTGTCACTTTCTTGCCTGTGAAGCACCTTGGTGCTTGGTCTTACCGCTGCAGGGCCGGCCTTACACTTTGATTTTCCTCCGCAAGAAAATGCTTGACTTGGCTGCTCACCAGATTCCTTGTGATCAGACACCAGCCGGAGGATGTCCCCTGGTTCTCCATCGATGTTGAAGCACACAGAGAACTTGCTGGAGGGAAAATCAATGACGAAGTGAGGGTCCCCATCCGCTGAGAAGACGTGGGAAAAGAGATAAATGTGAGAGGCTCACACAAAATTGCGGTGTCCAAGATTGCAACAAAACTGCTCTTTAAAGTGTGTTTGTCCCTGTTTTTCCCAAGTCCTCCTGGTTTGTTGTTTTTAGAGGGTCAGATGGAGTTTGCCAGGAAATGCCAAGTTTTGCTTTGTTTTTTGCAGAGATTGTTTTGTTTTTCTCACAGAAGACGTTGGGTTTTCAATGACAACTCAAAACCCTAAACAATCTAGATGAAAATCAGGATATTTTCTTCCCGGAATATAATTTCAGTGATTTATGGGAATTATCATGTAGGTGTTTTGAACTCCCCCATACTTTCTTGGCAGGCTACATCCCCCAGCACACACAAATATACTTTCTAACCAAGGGCTGCTGTGTGGGTGCACCTCTCACTGACCCCTCCCTGGCCCTCTGTATCAGATTGGAGCAGTCAACAGCAGCTATTGGTCCCACAATCTTAATTTTTCAACAATCCATGATCTCTCATCAACTGTCAGCTGCCGTTAATGAGGCAAGCCAAGAATCCTAGTTTCTAAGGTAAAATTGATCTCATCAAGTGAAATTCAAGTCAAAAGTCTTGATCTGGACTTATTCTTCAGTGTTTAATGTATTAAAAGTTAAGTAGAGGTGCAGAACCAACAGAAAAATATTAAAATACTATAGAATTTTCTCCTTTTTTCAGTCTTCAACAACATTTTTAGGTTTCATCATTATTACTTTATAAAAAATTTTCTGACTGTTTCTAGTACAGAGATAAAGTGTTTCCTGATCTCCTCTAACCTACAGAAGCCTCAAACATGAGCATCAAATGCTGTAGATTGTCTGCCTTGCTACGTTTGCTCACACTCCTTCTCAGTACTGATCCTCTCTGTATTTTGTTTTGATTTTCCTCCCTTCTCCGTAGGTCTAACAAACAGAATTTTGGCTGGTCTCTGGGATGGTTATACCACAGTGATACGCATTTCCATGAACCAGCCACTATTATTTTGCATTATTAAAGGCATGAAAACAGGCACTGACCTGAAGTTCTGGAGATTTTAATTCTCTGTTTATCTTGCTCTCTGCGCATACCTAGAAGTGGGGAAGGAAGGCTGTTATGATTACTTACTGAGCAGCAGAAAGAGACATATTATAATAATGTTCCCAAAATATTATTCGGAGAGATTATGGGGTATATTCCTGCAGCCACTTGAAGCTTCATGTAGAACACCAATTTTTCAATAGTTTCTACAGAGCAGTAAGCGCTCCAAGGGGGTGAGTCAGGGGCCTAAAATGTTTGCTAAAAGTTACACAGCCCACAATTAGCAAAATTGATATGAAAATCTCAGCTTTATCCCTCTCCTGTGCCAAAGTCAGCCATGAGATACTGCCCATGCAAGATTTCTTACCAGCACAAGGTTATTCCCCCATACCTGGTGGGGCCTTGTGCCCCTGCAGGCTCTGCAGCTTTTCCCCAATGCCATCAGTAGAAGGGCTGATAAACTCCTCCTGAGCTGGCTCTGAATGGAGCCCAGCCTCTTTCATCTTCAGAACGGTGAAGGGAGTAACAAAATTGTAAGCCAGGGCCATCGACTTGGCTTTTTCCATCAATTTGTCCTTTTCCCCGCTGTCATCGCTCTTCAGCCGAGAGTTGAGCAATTCCTTGATGGTGAGGTAACTCCAAGCCCTCTCGATATAATTATTATCACCTTTGCCATCCTCCAGGCCGGGGACACCTCTGATGTCATTCCTGCTCGGCAGGTCAATGGCCACATCTGTTTTGAGGAGGATGTACTTCTTGGAATTGCTGGCAGTCACCTCCACGTGGAGCTTGTCCGAGGTGCGGTTGATGAGTTTGCCGGCTATGATAATTTCGGAGCCGTTGAAGTAGTTGGGGAAGAAGTTCTGGGTGACCTGCTCCACATCATCTTCAGGATAATCAACACGGATGTCGGAGAGAAGGGGTGTCCCAATTTCATCATAGAACCTTAAACCAAGACATGTTTCTCACCGTTAGCACTGCGTATCCCAGAGTGAACACAGCCTTGCACTTGTACGTGGCCAAGGACACAGTCAGGTTACCTAACGTGGCTCCTAAGACATTCAGGGGTAGTAAATTTAACTCCCACACCCATTCTAACTGGGCCCAGAGAAACAGGCTGGTCTCTGCCCTTAGAGCTTTTCAAAACCTGAGTGGATCTGAGAAACCTCACCTAAACTTGGAGTTAGCACTTCTCAGAGCAGGAGGTTGAATTACAGGATCTCCAGAGGTCCCTGCCAACCAAAATTATTCTCTGCCCATTTAAGTCTTCAGTGTTGCTTAAGCATCTAAACAGAGTCTCTTACGTATGTTCAGAAGCCCCCCAGCCTGGCCTGGCAGTCACCTCCCTTCCACTATGATTCCAGATCTCTGCAAGGAGATATTTGTGACCACTTCAGTGATCTTAAGAAGACTTGTCCATTAAAAGTATGTTCTTGGCTTCCAAGATTCACAGAAAGCACCCCAGTTATTAAAAAATGTACTTAGAAGAGATGCTGTTACCCACAGATTTCTAGTGGAATTACACACGGTATCCCAGAGCCAGAAACTGTAAGGCCAAAATGTTAGGTCTTGCTAAAAGCTAAAGAGAATCCAAACCAAAGCTTCTGAATGTCTGGGAGACCCCTAGATTGGGTTGGTCAGTGTAGGGCAGGCAGGAATACAGTTTTCTGAGGGCCAACAGAGAAAGAAAATCAAGGAATCTCACCATGTCCCCCATAAATGAAGACATTTCCAAGGAATGGAGGAATTCTAGCTACTACACACAGGCACCCTGGCACAAGAGAACTCACTCCCTTATGGCTGATTTCCAGTCGGAGCAAAGCACGGCTTCCATGGAACCATGGAGTTTAACCTTCAATGCCTTGTTAACGTGACCTACCACACTTGGGAGCACACCCCGCCCTGGACAGCCCAGAAAACCTTCACAAGGCTCAAGGCCCAAGTTTACAGTACTGTGTTTTCCCTACAGCAATGTGCTTTTGATGGTTCCTCCCAAACTGCTCCAAGAATGCCATATTTCCCATTTAAACGCCAAACTGCTCATCTCTTGGCAAGTCACTCGAGTCTAATTTGGTAAATAAACAAAGAATTGGCTTCAGCCCTTTTTTCAGTTCAAGCTGCATTTATTTGACACATCTGGTTAAACAGATTGTCTGGAAGCTAAAGTCACACTTTCTGCTTTATTCTCTCTCCAAGGGAGCCCAAAGCCTGAATTGGTTGACTTTCTTTTAAAGTCTGTCTGAGCACTCAATGCCTTTTATGCAGAGACCTCACCAGATTTAAAAACATGACTGAATTAAACTTGAGGCCTCTCTGCAAATTAACTTTTGAGTTGTAACAAATGGTGGAGAGACACAACCTGTCTTACAGCACAATTCAAGGAAGTATGTGTATAAAAATGCAACCCACTGAGCACAAAAAAAAAATTACATTGGCACCCATTTAGGTTTTCCCTCCAACAGAGGTTTGAATTGGCCTCCAGCAGTGATTGTGCTTTTCTGTATGAATTTGGCACCAGATGCCAAATGGGTTTGCCATGACTGAGCTTGATAAACAGTGAGCTGTTCATCAGAGAGGCGTTTGAACAAGTACTTGCAGCGCTGGGCTCCCGCAGCCCAATCAATCACAACATCCTCTCTTTGCCAGGGAATGCCACTTGCTCTCCAAAACGCATGTCCTGAGGAGGAAGTGGCATGGGTGGGGTGACAGATGGATCTGCAGAATTTTGTTTAGGAGGAATTTTTGTCCATGCATAATCACCACAGGAGGCAAAGCTCTGGTGGAAGGTGCTTGAATTCATTGCTCTAGAGGAGTTAGGCACAAGCCAGGAGAGAGGTCTCTGCTCAATGACTGTCTCTTTTTGGTTTCTGTGGTTAAAACACTGACATTTCAGGACTGAAAGCCAAATATTTTTATTTGGAAACACTGACACATTGCCAAACATTTCAGTCAGCGCTGTGGTCATTTATCTTTCTGCTGTTCCTTACCAGGGTCTCCCTTTGGACTACAGCTCCCTGATCACAGAAGAGGAACATAATCTCTGATCCTACTGAAAGATGAGGATTGCAGGAAATTTATGAGCAGTTTGGGTCACAAAGAATGAGGGAATTAAGTGACTATATGGTTATCCCAGGAATGATCTTTGTGAGTTTTCCAAAGTCAAATATTTTGGAGTTGGGGAAAAGTTTTTAATTCTTTTAAAAAATAATAATTTTTTGCTCCAAATTGGAATCTTCATTCCTGCTCCCCTCCATGCTGTTTATGTTGTTGATTTGATTTAATAAATGCATCCTCTCCTCCCACCATCTACCTGTGAGGAGTTGGGACCTGTGCCCCGCAACTGTCTGGGTTTACATGTCCAAAAAAATGATCTGAATTAGGGAAACAAATGCCTTGTTCTGAGGGTCTGGGAAGCTCCAGCACAACTCAGGGGTCTGCTGAGAAGAAAATTTTTGGGTAGCTGTTTAGAGTATCTGATTGTACCCTGCCCTCCCAACCATAGCTGAGCCTCAAGGAAACTCTTATTTTTTGCCATGTCTCCTTAGAGGATTTTCCATCCCAAAAGCCTTTCCCAGAGCACAGAAAAAGCAGGACAAACCCTTTGAGGTGGCTGGCTGCATCCTCATCCTCCTGGAAATGCCTCGTCATGCCGCAGTTCTCCAGCGCCATCCTCTCCAGCAGCTTGTGGTCCACGTCATTGCCAATGCCGATGGTGAAGAGGCAGAATTTATCCCGGACGGCATCCTTGGTGTTGCTGAGGATTTTGGATGACTGCGTTTCCCCGACAGTCGGCCTCCCATCCGTGAGGAAGATGATCAGGGACACGCTCCTGGCGTCAATGTCGTTCTGGGCAATGTAATCATTCAGCAGCTTTGCCCCGGTCTGCAGAGCCCCGTTAATATTAGTCCCTGGGAAGGTGCCAGAATGATTAGAGATCATTTCTCCTTCTAAGAGTGGTGTGAATGATTTCCCAGAGCTCCTTTTAATGAGGTCACAGCTTCTCTGTACATCAGGATGTCCCTTTTCTCTGCATGAAGTTGCTCTAGCCCTTTAATTCAGTTCAGCTCTGTTACTCAGCACCAGTTTGGCATAGCTGTTTATGGTTTTATGAATTGAACTATGAATTTCAGTTTGTCATGTGAAATTGCTGTTGAATGTCTCAATATACAACAATCAGTAAACAGAGTCATACCATGTCTGGCTGGTGCAAACAAAAATGGTTAAACTTAATTATAGGACTCTCCCAGATGATATCTGAATTAGGAAAAGTTCTGCTCATTTTTTCTGAAGGGCACAACATTTGGAGTCAGGAAAAAAAGCCTCAGAATGGGAAAACAAATGGTTGGGTTTGTTCTTCACCCCCCAGGGGATACCAAGTTTAAAGGGAAGAGCTTGGTTAGCTGAGGAGTGTGTTTGCACAAAACAACTGGCTAGTGAAGAATAGAACTGCCTGGGGTGGGGTGGGAGGGAGAAAACAAAGTAAATGAGGGAACAGATGTACATTAGAATAGCCATGAAAAGGATCCAAGCCCACTGTGCATTCAAAAAAAAAAAAAAAAAAAAAAAAAAAACAAAAACCAGGAAAATTTGTTCAAGTATTCCCTTTCTCTGTGTATTTCTAGTGCTAGTCAAAGCACAGAGGGATTGGCTGTGGGACCTTTGCAAAATCTGCACATCTGGGTTGTAAACAGCTCTCAGATAACAAAGCAGGTGAAATGGGTTAAGGGCCATACACAGCCAGCTCCTGGGGCTGGGAGAGGGAGGTCTAGGAAGGTTATCAACAGGATGTGGTAGGAGCTCTGACCTACCTAGAGCACATACCTAGAAACTCAGTGTGCACAGCTCCAGTGACTGCAGCAAGACAAGGAGCAGGGAAGTGGCAAAGACTTCTGAAAAGTCTTCAAAATCCTGACCGTGTCCTTTGCAAAATTGTTCCAAACAAAAAAGCTGCACCTAAGTATCCTAACAATCTCTCAGTCTCCAAGCAGATTCAAAATTTCAGAATTTTTCCCGCAGAAACAGAAGAAAAAAAGAAAATCATCCCATGTAGCAGAGTATGTAATTTTCAACTCAGTCATATCGTGGATCTACTAAGCACTGAAAACTGCTTTTTGCTGCATGCTCAGGTATTTAGCAGCAGGATTTTTCTCCCATTTCTTTGGTGTATAAATACAAGTCAGGGGTGTAACCACACCATGTTCTTCGTGTGTATTCATGGTCACTGGAAGGTACTCAAGGAATAGCACCTTTATACAGAAAACACGGAGTTAGCCAAAACTAAAGTACCTGTGGTGGAGAATCACTGCACTTTCCTGTTGAACCACAGTTAATCATTTCCTTTTGCTTTTTTTTCCCCCTGGCAGGTTCATGAGCAAACTCAGCTGGTTCCTGCACAGCTCTCTTGGCACTTCAGGAGTAAAAGGCTTTGTTCTCTGAGTTTAGTCCCACTATTGGTGATTGTTTAACAGGGCAGATCCCTTGACCGCTTCCTAAACAATTCCTCCCACTACACAAAGAGCACAGCCAACCATCCTGTTTGCCGTGTTTTTCCATCAGAGTTTCCTCTGCTAGGAGTGGTCCCTGCTCGGGGGCAGCCATGGGAAGGCCCTACCTGACCTTCAACCAGCTGTGACTGCTTCCACGGGGAAGGATTTCCAGAGGTCATTTTGCAGCTCTCTGGGCACAACTGCTGGAATATGTTTGATTCCAAACCTCACTACAGTTTGGGATTTTTTAATACTGCTGTTCATAGCCTCAGGGGAGACCTCTGAACCAAATTAAAACTCATGCCTGCGCTCTGCCACCATTCCGGGGTCTTCTCCTCTCCCTTCTCCTCTCCTGGCAACAAGGCACAAGCAAAAAGGGCTGAGGAATTCTTAAATATCATTTTGGTAGAAGACAATACTCGGTGAGAAACTATCTCCTGCAGAAGGCAATCCCACATCCCACAGCGGGTGCTCAATCCCTGAGATTTTCAGTTCAGGCAAAAACCATGTGCCTGCTTTTACACAGGCTTTTAAAAGTTGCACAAATACTGGCCCTGTGTGTCCTTAACCAGGGTATGTTTTTATCTGTGTCTTCAAAAGATAACCTTGGAAGCTTTCCCACTCCAAGGGTGTCACCAGATAAACAAGAGAACACAATCAAATTGGGTTTAATAAGTATAATGTTCCTTCCAATCACAGACTAATTTTGGTTAGAAGGAACAGTTAAAGGCCATCAAGTCCTTTGGCAGGATCTGAGGAAACCTTCCCATCACGGATGTTAATAAAGAACATAAAACCCTGAGTGGAGGTGGAGAAGGGACCCCCTTGTCCCATGACCTAAATTCCAATGTCTTTTCATTGCTACATGCTCCAGGACCACATTCAACACCCTCTTCTCTGTTAATTACTTAATTGGATAACACAATTATTCCTACCCGCATCTCTGATCATACCTCCAGTAGGTGACATGTTATGGATGTACTTCTTGGCATCCCTGATGTTATTTGGAGTAACTGGCACCAGCCGGTCCTGCTGCCAGACCTTGATTCGGTTGGAAAAGCCAATGATGTTGAAGTGATCTTCAGGCCTTAGGTCCTGGAGAATTGTGAAGAGAGCTTCTTTGGTCTAGAAAGAGGAGAAAAAGGAGAGCAGTGGACACGGCTGTCAGTGTTTAAGTGGGCAAGAGTTTAATTTTAAGATGTTTACTTATCTTTTAGGTATTTCTACACTGCCAGTTTGGCTGATGAAGAAAATTGGGATGTCCTTCCCTGTCTCAAGGCCTGAGGCCCTATGGTGCCAGGGGCTGGGCAAATGTGAGATGAAAGAACAATTCTTGCCCTAAAGGTCCTGCAAGGCTGTGATACACATCTAGATCTACCTAAGCTTAAAAATCAGGCATCACAATTAGGATAAAAGCTCCCAGTGACTGGGAGAACTACACTCTGGATTGAGGGATAATGAATAATAATGACTAATAACAAAAAAACATCCTAGAGTTTGTCTAACACCCTCTAGACTTGCAGTAAGCTGCAAGTGGCATAAAGTTAAAATAGGTTAAGTTAAAATACCTCTAAACATGTCAAAGGATGCACGTTCTCTGTTCATAATTAGGATACTCTTTACTATATATATACTCTAATAAATAGTTTCAGCAATTAATAATGTTTAGGTTAATTTGTTCAATTAATTAGATATAAAAAGAAGTCCTGATTAGTCATTGCAGATTCTGCCAGTCAGTTTTGTCCCGGGTATGTTGTTTTTCATCAGTATGCCAACTGTTCATCATCATGTGTAAACACAGGTAACAGAGTGAAGGAAACTGGTCACAAGATGAGTTCTTAGCAAAGGAGATTAAAGTTCCTGGGTTCTGGAAAGGCCAGACCACTGAGGAAAAGGCAAGAGGAAGACTGCAGAGGTGTCCAGCTCCCTGCAGTGTGACCAGCTTGGATTTAGCAGCCAGGCAGCTGTGTTCACATGGAGACAGATTTCAGCTTAGCAAGACTCAGAGAAGTTGCCCAAAAGCAGCCTCTGTCCATGCAAGCATACCCTATATTTGGATGCAAAACACATGGGAGGAATGTGAGGCAATATCTAAGCAGAGGAATCAGCAGATTCTCAGCTCAGCCCCTTCTTGGCCACCATCAAGCCCTCCAAATTCCAAGGAAATCTATGCAGGAAATAATACAGTGGCTTCACCAGCATTTAAAGGTTTCTCTCATGCCTGTCAGGAAAATATGTGAAAGGCTTATCCAGAAAAAATATAGAAGTAATCAGCACATAAGCCTAGGCCTGGTGTTGCTATGTAAAGACAGTTTGGAAAGGGGCTCAGAGCTGTGTCATCAATATCCCGCTGGATTCTGCATGGAGACGATGATGCAATGATGCAACTGCAAACAAATCTAATGCTCACAGCTGGTGCCTTGGCTCCCAGTGCATCTGAAATTAAGGGGAATATTTCCCATAGCTTCAAATATTCTGGAGCCAGGTCTGGAGACTCTCCCTGTCTGTTTCTGTCCTCTGTACAAATCATTTTCCTCTGCAGGGATCTCAGGATTAATCCCTCCATTTGCTTAGCTGGAACATTCCTCCACGTCCCACCACCGTTTCACAGACAAGAATATTAAAGCAAATGCTGGTGGAAGAGACTCTTTCAAAGAGGAGGGGAGAACCCCACTAGATTTACATCGTGCACCAAACAAACCTGCACAAAGATGAATTCCTGCCCCAAACACGGAGGCTGTCTCCAGTCTAAGAGTCCATAGAAACTGGCAGAGTTGGGCTAAATAATCAGCTATTTGAAAAAGAAAAGAAGGTTTTACTCTCATCTCCTCTTTGACAACACCCTTTGTATTGTAAAAATGCTTCAGATAATATATGACATCACCCTTCAGAGGGACCCTCACTAAAAATCCCATTTTACAGAAAGGAAAACCAAGGCACAGGTTTCTCCTCTAGTAATCATGTCAAGGTCAGAAAGGGAGAGTTTTCCAAAATTGGGCTTTTCAGCTCTCAATGCCATCAGCCAAACCATCCCACACGTGCAAAGGCAGCAATCACACAGCGGAAAAAAGGACTCTCAGATTTATTCTGTGATAACAAGGCTGGCCCACGTATTTGTCCTTCAAACAATGGATCAAAATCAGCAGAAAGTGAAGTGGAGAACCTTCTGTCCTGCGTGTGAACAGGCCTCCATGCCAAACTGTGCTGAAGGAAATTTGGGCAGGGTGTTAAAGCAAGACCACAACAGCTCCCTGTGTACAGCGTTCCCCCTCTACTCCCACAAAGGAGAGAAACAGAGGTGCCTAGAAGCAATGATTTAAAGAAAAACTCCCCAAATCTCATTATCTTGCAGCTCTGATTATAATTAACATTGCTTGACCTCTCCCATTACAAAACCCCTCTTTTCAGTTTTTTTTTTTTTGCAATTCTGTCAAACTGTACTTTTCTCAGAGGGATTTATTGGGCCCAAATAAGCTCTGCTGTTTCTGAAAACAAGGCAAGAGGGAAAGTAATCTTGCCTTGGCCTACTTGCAGAGAGGCTGCAACTCACCTCCCTTGTGCTCACAAATTCCTTTTGACATTTTTGCCTGTGTTCAGCCAAAAGAAAAGGAAAGGAAAAGCCGAAACAACACAGAAGAGAAGCAGTGTAGTTTGATGTACACAGCATCCCAGCTAAAATTGCAGAGAGAATCAGGAGGGAACTGAAGCCGACATTCCCAGGAAACCCAGCACTTCCCCACACCCTCACACAGGGGCCAAATGTGGGGCTGGGACCATCCCTCTCTTCTCTCCTTTCATTTCCTCTTTGCTTTTTCTCTCATTTTTGTCACTCCACGGAGTTTGAGTCAGTTTTTCCCAGGAAAGACTTCTGCCATATTTTAATGGATATGCACTGACAGCCTGGATTCTGGCATCTGTATCCTGTGCTTGCCTCTGCAACTTAAATTAAAACCCTTTGAATTTATGTCATACACACACAAACATATGTACGAGTGTGCGTGTGTGCACATGGTTTTGCTCCAAAACAAACAGAGAGAGGGAGGCCATATGGTTCATTCTCCTGGAGCTTTTATCCCATCCACAGGAAAAATAAAGGGTGGGATTCAGCTTTCCCAACTCAGTCATCAGAAAGCTGGGCATCACATCTAATCCTGCTCGAGGCAGGGGAAGTCACCTCCAGAGAATAATCCATCCCATCTGTTCTGGACAGGTTTTAGGATGGGCTGAGTCAGTGTCTGGAAGTGCCTGTCTCCAGGCATTGCCTTCAAGCAGAGAAGGTGGGACTCACCTCAAGAACTAATCCTGCCCATCCTGAGCATTCTGATGCTTGCTGCAGCCAAAAGAAGCTGCACTGGCTCTCCACCTCTCCCAGAGTGCTCTGAATTCCCTGCCTCATACTGTTTCCATCTCTCTTCCCAGTCCAGAAGTACTCCCAGGTATATCCTAAAGACTGCAGTCCTCCTGAGGTGGCAACAACCCTTTGCTGCCAGCATTCCTCACCCGCAAATGGTTTATGAGAGAGGTGTGACTTCCCTTTGGAGTGCTGGATATGATTCAGGAGCTGGCAGGCAAAACCAGCTTTCAATGAGGAGAATATCTTGGTAAAAGTGCGCTGCTAGAAATCCTGAAGGATTCGGCCATGGCCAAGCACACTTGGTGCCCAGCCCTCTCTTCCCATCTCCACCAGACCCCAGGCAAGGGTTTGCAAAGCTCTCTGTGCAGGGAGAGCCTGGCAGCAGCTCCAGTCGGGATTCAGCTGCAGGATTCTCCTCCTGGCCCTGTAAGGCCACAGCTGGAATTTCTCCTGGCTCCGAGGAGCCAAGGGCTGTGGCTACCGTGGCATTCCCAAAATGTTCTGCTGCCAAGGGGGTCCTTGCACTTCCACTCCCACCTGGCCCCTGTGAGACATTCCAGTGATAATCCTGCCAAAGAGGCAGAAAATTAACCATGTCTTCCCTGCTGAAGGCCAGGTCATTCCTCCACAGAACCACCCTGGAACCATGGCACTGCCTCCAGACACCACTGCAGTCTTGGTTGTCACCTCCTCACTGACACCTGGATATGCAACACGGCTGCTGTTTTTCTGGTTTTTGCTTTCTCTGAGCCCTGCATCATGGCCAAGGTGATCCAGAGCTGTACCCCAGCCCCCAGCAAGAGCAGGAAGAGCAGAACTCCCTCGGCTACGCTCGAGTTTGGCTGTGATTTGTCACCCTTGTACCCAGCCCTTGGAGTCAGCTCTGACAGACCTCATCTTTCTTAAACACTGGTGGAGCAAAGCATGGGAAGATAGACACTCTTACAGGAAAGCTGAGAGCCTTCAGCCCTTTCTTGGGTCAAAGATCTGCCTCAGAGCCATCTGGGATGATGTCAGACCATCTGGGCACCTTTTAGGAGGAATCTGAGTCCTGGTGACATTTCTCTCACAGTCTCTTGTCTGTTTGGGGAGTGGGATGAGGGTGAAGCCTGGCTACCCTGAGAGCTGTGCAGCTCGAAGGGAGACAATACGTGGTTGTTAGAGGCTGTGGCACTGCCAGACATCGGCCCTGCTAGGCAGCAAGGGGAGAATTCAAACACCTCATTAAAATGCATATCCCAAGCCCACGTATTCACACTTTCCATTGCCTTAGGAGCACTTCTCCGTGTTTCATCCGCCCGCCCTCGCAGCAGCTGGGCAGCAGGACTTCATCACCAGTGACACAGCCCCTGCCAGCACCAGGGAACCGCCTGGGCTCGGGGTCAGCCGGTCTAGAGAGCACTGCTAGCAGAGAGAAAAGCATTCCCAACCAAAGCCTTTGGAAAACCCAGCCCCTCAGCTGGAGGAGAGGCACGAGAGCAGCCTGCGGAGAGAGGACCTGGGACCACCTGGGTCTGTGTGCTCTAAGATCCCTCTACTAGAAGACAAAATTTTTTCAGTGTTTGTCCTTCCAGATCCCTTGTGAAAAACCACATTTGACAAGGAAGGAGCTAAGGCACACGATGTAAGCTCAGAGTGAATTAGGAGCCCATAGCTCTGCCCAGGAACGTGTCTGAGATTGCAACAGTGCAGAGAAGGGCTCAGAAATGAGATCTCCCACAGCAAGAAGGGAAAAGTACAAGTGAATATGTTGTTTGGCAAAAGATTGCAAGGAAATACAGGGACAAAAACCAAAAGAGCTCCTTCCTCCCCTTCAACATCCTCTGTGTTTTGGTTCTGCTCTTTCCCTTTCCCAACCGATAAAAAGGCCCAGAGTTGGGTTTTCCAAACAACAACAGCCACAGCTCATCAATCTCCCCGTGGTCTGTCAGAAGGATTAATTAATAGTGTGACTTAAGGGAAGGCTGGCATCAAAGTCACACCTGAGATGGTGCTGACCTGGTCAGACAAGGACTTGGTTTGGGTCCAGAGCCAAGGGGAAAGCAGTGGGAGCACCACGGCCACATTATAGGGCAGAGGCACAGAGAGAACCAAAGTTTGGGCAGCGTTGTTCCTGCTGAGGTTTGAAGCCACATCTTGTGAGTTTTGTTTTCCTCCGTGTCCCAATGTCCTTTCCGCCCACGTAATGCTGGTCACGTGTCAGCTGCCAGCAACAGGGACTCTGTACCAAAAACAAGGTTTAACCCAGAAGTGCATCCTTGGATTGTTTTACCTTCCTTCATCCCACTCTCGCAGAGGACAATTGGCCCTTTTTGCCTCCACAGGGAATGTCCTGCAACCGAGGGACTGCTGCTGCCCCTCTCCCTGTCAATGTAGCTTTGTGCTTTCTTCCTGGCAGGCACGAATGGCGTAACCAAGGAAAACTCCTTCGCAATTCTGGACAACAAGAATTCTGTTCTGTGCTGACACAGGCCTGTGATGGGAGGGAGTTTGAATGTAGAGCTCTGGACAATAAAGGTCTGTCTCGAGTCTGTGGTCCAATCTCTCCCTCCTGAACATCCCAGATCCCTTGCTGGTCACTTGAACATTGTTGACTCCCTATATGGCCTTAAAAAAAGTTGCTTTGTAATTTCCCAGTCTGAAAAATAACAATCGTTTAGAACAAATGTTTGCTCCTATTGTGTTGTCTGAAAAAGATTTTCCACTTAACATTGAGTAAAACACTTAGCTCCACATCCACCCAGGACACTCAAGCACTGAATTTCTGCTCAGTGGATGATAAAACTGTCTTCAAGGATGTGATCATTTGGGATATCTCATTCTTCTGGCACCCAACAGCATGGTAAGGGTAAATACATGAAAAACAGATCTGATGAACAAAAGTTGATCTGATTTTTCAGGAACTGGAGCTCCACAAGCCCGTAGGGCAGAGCAGATGCTTAGTCTTTGCAATCCCACTACAGCCCTGAGGATGTGAATAAATGCCAGCACGAAGATTTAAGGAGGCAAGTCCTAATCAGCACCAGGCATCATCACTTGAAGCCCTTGTCCACAGTGCAGAATGGATTACAGTTGGAGCAGTAAACAATTCTGTACAATAAATAAGGCAAAGGGAAAAGCTTAAGGGCTGCCCCACAGTGCTATACTGAAATAACCCGACTGGAAACAACAGGGCTGCACGGGCAGACAGCCAGACTGACACAGCAGTGTCTGAAGGCCACATTCTTCTCTTGTGCTTAGCTCATTTTAAGTGGAATCAGATCCCATAACATGCCCATTGGACAGTCAACCCCCCACCCTGTCAGCATGACAAAAATATTCCATGGAGTTAGCAGCAAAAAGGTCAGCACCGAGGCAAAAATGCCCCATGCCCTCAATGCAGAGCTTGACATCTCTCTGCCCATCCTCAGAAGATGGAGTTCATCCCAGGGAATGAAAACTGTTCCAATGACTGGGGACTGCCGTTCTCTGTCACACAGATCAGCCCGGACACAGTGCTGGGAAGAGCTGACCTGCCCAGGAACTGTTCACAGCACATCCTCTCAATTTCAGCAATCATCAGCTGCTGTGTTACACAGCAGGAATTGAGCTGAGACACAGATCACTGTGCTCTTCACATTGATTACCTTCATCCTTAATCACGTAGCCCCTCTCACTGAGAGGGTATCTCAGCAGCCAGAAGCCTGCCAGCCTGGAAGCTTTCTAGCCCCTATTTAGGACATCCTATCCATGGGTGTCACCTGCCAGAGACATGTGCTGCTCCTCCCCATTTTCATTTATTTTTACAGGACATGTGGTAGGGACTTTACAAAAGGCTCCGAGTGATAGGACAAGAGGGAACAGCTTTAAAGTAAAAGAGTAGAGATTTAGATTAGATATTGGGAAGAAAGTCTTCTCTGTGAGGGTGGTGAGGCCCTGGCACAGATTGCTCAGAGAAGATGTGGCTGCCCCATCCCTGGAAGTGTTCAAGGCCAGTTTGGATGGACCAGGAGAAATCTGGGATAGTGGAAGGTGTCCCTGTTCATGGCAGGGGGTTGGATGATCTTTAAGGTCCTTTCCAATCCAAACCATTCTAGGACTCTCTGTTACCTGGTGAGTGAGGGATGGTGACAATGGTTTGTTGGTTGGAGCAAGGACCCAGCCCTTTTGCTCAAGGTTAACAAATAAAGCAAGGGCACTAATCAGTTCCTTAGAAAAGCAAACTTGCCAATCTTCCCACCTGCCACAGGGCACTGCCTCCCAGTCCTCCAACACCTGCTCCCATCCCATTTTCCCCATTCCCAAACCCTCTCAGCATCTCCAGCTCCAGGACCGCCACTCCCTCCTGCACATCTCTGCCTCCAACCCTTCCCCTCCCCACTTCCACCCTAAGCCTCAGGCACAAGAAGAAGCCAATTCTTTGCCCAAAACTCTGCAGAGAAGAGAGCAGATGTTTTGGAGAAAATGATGTCACTGCGCCAGGGGTAACCATCCAAGCAAAAGCTCTCTCCTCATGACACAGCATCGCATCCCTCCTTCCTAAGGGACCTCAAATTACATGATCTGCACCTCAGAGCTGCCTGGGAACACTGTTTGATGACAGAAATATAACCTGGAAGACCTCACTCCAGCAGGCTTCCACAAAAGGTGCCACAAGCACTTCTGAGCTTCAGCTGCTCTCCACAGCCAGAAACAAATGGTCCCAATTGAGCAACGTGTAGGACGCGCCCTGATTTAGGGTGAAGGGGTATTCACTTGGAAATAGAAGTGTTGCTGCACACAGTGCTAACCTAATAACTTCAGTCTTGGCAGAGACCTGGTGTGTTTTAGACTTGGGGGATCTTTGCGCAGCCACAGGGCCAGACATGGGTTTGCCAGCTAAGGAGACAAGACTCTGCAAAGAGACAAGCACAGGCAAAGAAAATAGCCTACCTAAACTCACATAACAGATCCATGGTGAAAACACACATAGAAGCCAGGTCTGGCTTCCAGGTGTTGCTCCAGCAACTGGAAAAAAAAAAAAAAAACAACCCTAATTCCAGTTTGGAAAGGACTACTAAAGAAAGATCTTTCACTTCACTGACTTTCATGCATTTGCCAGAGCTTTGAGGATACCAAGAGACTTTAAAGGCTCTGCCCAGCCCCAGCTGGGGCCTCCACCCACTCTGCTGCCCATTTGAGCTCCAGCCTGGGCCCTAATCCCAGCCTCAGACCTAGAGCTGTGCTGTCTGTAGCTCTGGTACAGCTGTGCCTGGCCATAAACCTCCATGACCCAAACCCAGGGACTGACTTCCCAGCTTGATTAACCACTTCCATTTCACTGCAGCCTTGTCTGGTGGTCACTGGGCTGTGTCTGGCACACCAGCAGCACCAGTTTTCAGTTCATCCATTGATGAACTCCATGATGGTCCAATTGAAACCTTTGGGAGAGCTCTCAGTGTCTCCATGGGCTTTCAGTCCAAGGTTCAGCAGCATTTCCGTGCCAAATTTAGCCCTCACCTTTGCATCCTATTTACTCTGAACCCAAATAAAGGACTTACACTTTACAGGTGGCCTGGGATCTTCCTGGGAAATTCTGTCCTTGCTTCTACTGCTTCAGCATGAAACAAAATTGGCTGTCAGTCCTGAGACCAGAAGCAAATGCTCCATGTCCTAAATACCTGAGGGCATTTTTCTCTGGAGGTTATTCGTTTCTCTGTATCGCCATCATTATTTAATAGTTTTAGGCTTAGGCAGATTATTTTCCTTCATGACAAGTACTTCCATTTCTCTTGGAAGTTGTGCAAATAAAACCTGCATGGATCTGATGTCTTATTTACTGAGGTAGTTCCCATATCCCATATTCACACCTCCAGACAGGACAGAGATAACACTGCTGTGATGTATTCCTGAGCAGGAGGCAGTTGCATGGAGTTGTTGGTGCTGCAGACAGCTCTTCTGCATTCTCTCAGGTTGTTTCTTTCCAACAGAAGTGGAAAACCTGACAAAACTTTCCTCGTCACAGTAGCTTTAAACACTCTAAAGGCTGTAATTAGAATTAGCATTTTTTCCAAAGTTCCCTGGCGATTTAAGGCTGTTCTCCTGGGCAGCAGCTGTTATTTGCACTAACAGTGAACAGGCTCACAGCCACTTCTGCAGCAACTAGCAGAAGTCAGAGGAGTTTAGAAGGAGAACACTGAGTGTTCAGGTGTTTGTCTGCACCCTCACCACCCTGAAACTCATCTGTGGTGAGGCACAGAGGTTGAGGGGTTGGGTACATAAGACCCTTAGACCCTCAGAAGGACTCCAGCAGTGACCCAAGGGTACCACAGTGTCCCTTGGACAGGCACAGGCAAATAAACCGAAGCACTTGCAAATGCCCAGCAGGTCCCAGTTTCAGCTGGGCTCCTGCTGGAGCAATTAACCTCAGAGAAAATTACAGTCTGGCACACCACCATTGACAAGTTGCCAGGCTCGCGGTGGAGCCAACTGCTTAACTGAGTGTGTGGCATTTATTGCCTGTGGGAAAGGTAAGGTGAAATGAATCCGTGGTTGAAACAACTCTATTTTACTATAAATCTGCAAAATACCTGCAGATTCATCCTCTTGGGGGCAGATTCACAGCTTGGAAAGTGCTTGTTTTATACCAAGGGTCCTTTTTCACCATGTTTAGTGAAGCTGGGCACAGTCATGTTAATCACAAGGTGGTGAACCGATAACTCTCCCCTCTTTCTCCTGGTTATATCAATGTAAAACTGCTATGTCCCCTTCTACCTGGCCAAAGGTACCAGAAAATCAGCAGGGCAGATGGCTCAAGGGGCAAATCATTTTGCTTCTCAGTAAACCCTGCAGATATAACCTGTTCCCCAGGCTCTCCTGGCTCTTAAAAGCAGCTATTGCACACAGAACTTGCTGTCTCTTTGCAAACAAAGTTCATGAGGATAAAAACTACATTTTCCTTGCCAGTGGGACAGCGGTAATGATGTGCAAAACCTTGAGCACATGAAGAATTTTTTATCGTAATGTTCAAGAATTTTCTCTTCCTGAACTTTATTCTCCCTGCCAGTGCTAAAAGGAGACTGTAGCAAAGGCTCAGTGGAGTTTGGCTTCTGCAACACACCCGAGTCTGCTGGACATCACCGGAGCTCAGAGGCTGTGAAAACCGAGGAGAAATACCTTCCCCTCAAAGCTAATACATCTCCTATTGATGTGAGTGGAATGTCTCAAGGGACTGAATCACTGAACCACAGAATTGTTAAGGCTGGAAAAGACCTCTAAGATCATCAAGTCCAATCATTAACCCAGCACCACTGTGTTCACCACTAAACCATACCCCAAATGCCAAATCCACACACTTTTTGAACACCTCCAATGATTTAATTGAAGCTGATCAACCTCACTGTATGTGTTTGAACCTAGACATCTTGCTGCTTCAAAGTCTGAGGTATCTTAGGAAGAAAGGGATGGCACAAACAGATAGAAATTCACGTTTGGAAAAGGAAAACCTTGGGAGAGGAAAAGATAAATGACTCACAATTGGGTTGTGGGAACTGCAGGATGCATGGAAATCCTGACCTGCTTCAGTCACTTTGCCATTATCTTCATGAAGGGAGGTGACTGAAGAGAACAAAATCTGCCCCAGTTAGTACAGAAAGAGGTGCACAACTGATGTTTCCATCCTTGCCTACACAACCCTGAAAACTGTCCTTTGCCACAGTCCCTGCAGCTGACCTGCAAGGGCACTCTTTGCAATTGCTGACTGTATTTTTAGCAGACCTTGCATGTGACTCAGTAGAGAGAAATGAGGGAAGACAGTCCCGTGGGATTTCCCAGCTCTCTACACACCACCACAGATCACCACAGCTGTGAGAGTCCAAGAGAAAAGACAAAAAGGAGACATTTCCTCTGCTCAGATGTATCCTTCCACCAGGGAATCTGTCTGTAGTTTATTAAACATCTTAATGACATCAACAACTGGGTAAAAAGGACACAGAGCAGACATGGCTGTAATTGGTCACACTTTCCTAGAGTACCAAGAGAGGTTTATTTTTCAGCCAGTCCTAGATTTTGGTCTTCTCTTGAATAATCTATGTGGGGTTTTTATGATTTAGATCGTGACTCCATAAACTTTTATTTTTTTGGAGCAGCTGGAATCAAAGGAAGTGCTTCCATCACACAGAACTCCTCCATAACATACCAGTGGTCCTCCATAAAAAGAATATACTGACATAGCAGGCAAAAAGTTGGGTTCAACCTCAACAAAGGTTCTGGATAGACATTTCTGTCACTTCAGGCTCAAGAGGAACCTCTCTGTAGCTAATTCTCCTGGGATCCATGCATGTTTAGCAGCAGGAGCTGCCTAGGCCATGGAGTAAACCTTCAGGGGTTAATGGCTGTGTTGTTTCTAGTAGGTGTAATGAAAAGAAACACTACTCAGGAGGAGAATAAAAGCTTTCATAGTGCAGGGTTAATCTGCTGGCTACTTGTGCAGCTCACAACAGCACCAAAGCTCTATGGAGAGTTAATCTCCCTGGTTCAGCACTTGGTCACTGACTGTCTGCTCCCAGCATGCAGGACTGGGAGCATTTGTGCCAGAACTGTATATTCTGAGACACAGGATGCACATTTTTCATCAGGAGGATAATAGAAAGCCAAGAGCCAGGTTCTGTCCACAGAAATTTGTACAGATTCAAAGGCACCTTGATTTGAAACCTCATTCAGCAAAGGACTAGAAAAGTTTGTTAGTAGCACTTTTGATGAGAGTGTCTTCTTCTTCCCCAGTCACTGGGGAAGATAGTTAGGATCCATAGAATCCATATTCCATTTATATTTGGTGTGCCCTTCAGCTTGGCATGGTGGATCACATTAAGGTCTGTGCCCTGGAAAAATGTCTGAGATTTGTTCTGAAAGACTCAGATTCCCAAAAAGGAAAAACTGACTTTTCTTCCAGCAGAACCTCTTGAGTTATACACCACTGAGTGTTTTGCCAAGGTAATTTACAGGCAGTAGAATCTTCACTTTTCCCTAATCTGCCTCTTTTCAAGCCACTCAGAACAGAACTGCCCAGGACAATACTATGCTCAGTTTTGGCAGCCCTGATCTTTACAGAGTGATAAATCCTTCCACATTTCTTGCTCTCATCCCATTCCCACCAACACGGCCATTTCTCATTGCAGGTAAATCATCTCACCTTGAGGTGTCTTCAGAGCCACCTCTCACCCCAGACACAGCAGAAGACATTTTGGAGAAGAAAAACGGAGAGACAGAGTCTGACCCAAGCTTTGCCACCTCAGAGCCGAGCAGTCCACCACAAACACGAGGAGCTCACCTGTTTGAGCTTCGTCCCCACCATGGAGGCGCTGCTGTCGAGCACAAACACGACGTTCTTTGGCAACGGAGGAAGGTCTGTGGGGGCGAAGTAGTGCACGAAATACCCATTGAGGATCTGTGGAGGAGCAAGGGAGTCAGGAATCAAAGACAGATCGTGATGCAATGTGCCACACACATTATTATGGGATATTCGGATGCTTTCAGTGACTCTGTGGAGGATATGAATTCTGGAGGATATGAATGCTCCTTGGTATCCCTCTTAATCCTGGTCCCTTGTTTATCCAGACCAGATGAACTAACTCTCCACATCTCCTTCCATGGCTGACATCGGGGATTCCTTCCAAATTCAGCAAAGATGTAACACATGTACCCATAGATCAGAACCACAACTGCACTTGAGGAACTGGCCTTACATCCAGATATGCACAGCCAGTGTACTGAGAAACTGAAAAGCAGACCCAAAAAAGGAGCTCAATGAAGGAGGGCTTTAAGTCCATCTTGTGGCTGCCAATTGTCCGGGTTTGTTTTGGAAAATTCTAATGAGATGTAGAAGTAGCCTTCACTTGGAAAGCATTTTCTAGGAATTTGGAGCGTGCAAAACAATTGAACCATCTCGGGTACAGTTAATAAAACAGAAAAGGTGAATCATGTGCACAGTACCTGAACATCCCCAACACTCAGCTCCCTGTTGACATCATATCTAACTATGAAGTCTCCCAAAATTCCGTTTCGGGCGATTCTGGTTTGCTGAACAACGCTGGGATTGAATGTAACCTTAGCTAAGGTTTTGGTGTGCCCAATGACAGTAGAGGGAGGAGGAGACACATCACCTGTTGAGATAAAACCACAATATTACAGATTTTTCCCATTGCTTACAGATGTCAGAGCACAGCACAGGTGGTATTGCCATGGAGCCAGGTCAGTCAGCACAGGGACTTTCTGAGATTGAAAATTCAGCTCTCCAGTGATAAAATGAGAACCTAGTAATCACTCCCATCTAATTCTAAATTAGAACCCATATTGCAATGCCATCAGTGATATAAATGTTGGCACAAAATTCCTGTTCTCAATCCTGTTTGGCCAAACACACCTCAGACATGTCCATGTTGTTCATTCCAGCCAGCCCTAGACATCCAGAATCCAGATCCCACACCTGAGATCCTGCCAGTCGACTCTAGTATGATTCATTTGACCTATTTAAACACTTTTTCCAGGATTAGATGAATCACACTGTAAATTTTTCATTACTGATTATGAAGAATTCTTGAGGTGGCATGTTCAGAGGCACTGCAGGCATGTGAGGTGGGATTGATCTGAGTGATTGATCCCTTGATCTGACAAGTGTCTTATGTGTAATGTCTACATTTTAACAAGTCACCTTAACTGCCTTTATGTTCAGCAGAAGTTATCATTATGGTCACTGCAATTTCAGTCTAATTCAGACAAAATCCAACGCTGCCAGTGCAGTCACACAAACTGCATCCCTAAGATGTAACTCATCCTAAACTCCGAACACCCTTCCCGAATCAATGAAGAGGGATGTGCCTGGCAGAGAGCACCTCAGAGAAAGGCAATAATTTAGGTCTGAATCACCCTGCAGGAAACTCTCCTTGTGCTGTTACTCTGCTCATTCTCTGAAGCTGAGGGATGTGGAAGTTCCCTGCTGCCTCTCTATGGAAATAAAATCCCACCTTACCCTCTTTTGGTTTGCCAGCTGCTCATTCCCACTGAACTCCATCAGGACCCTTACCTGAGACTGACCAAAGGTCAGAGCTGACCCCTGAACTTCTCCAGATTTTGAGGGCTTTCCCCTTATCCTAACTAGCTGTCGAAAACACCAAAATAGATTCTCAACTCAAGTTGTTCTTGGGTGTTTCAGCTCTTGCAGTAACTATTCCAACACTCCTCTGAGACACAGAAGTTCTGTTAGGTCTGCTCCTGGGCTGATTAGAATTGATAGGAATCAGCTGCTTAATTATATTCTGAGGGGAAATCTCAACTCTTTGCCAAAAATGCCCAAGAAATCTGTGGTATGGCAGGGAAAATAGGGGATGAGAGATGTTCAGTTCAGGTGTTCACAATGCAAATACCTACATCTAAGCTTATTTTCTGGCTCCACTATGCAAGTGGAGATCAGGTCAAGAGTGTCAGAGATTAGGGTATGATATATCTGGCCAGACAGACATCTATTTTAGGATAATTTTAATTAACAATAAATTAAAAATACTGACCTCGATGACAACGTGCAGGTGGTCTGGGAGAGCTCTGCCCCAGGGGTTCCTATAACTCTGTTTATGTAAAGAGCAGTGGCACTTCACCTTTGCAAAGGGCTTTGAGCAGCATTAGGGAAAGGCAATGTGACATCTGATGCAGCATTGAGCACAACCTCACAGCCAGACCCCACAGTGAATTACAAAACCAGAAATATGTGATTATGTCCATTTAACAAGTAGGAAAATGGAGGCACGGAGTGGTTCCCTAACTTACCTGACTTCCCAGAGGTCAAAGTCCATAGAAATGCCAGGATTAGGATTCTCACGGGTTTATGAAATGATTAGCCAAATCTGTGCCTTTTATTATGAAGTGCTACTTACAATCTAGGTTCCTCTAGCCAAAGGAATGACAGTAAGGTTCCTAAATCAATAGCACCCTAGGACATTGCTTTCATGATGATTTAACTCCACTTTTACAGCTGTCCTGTGAGTGCATTTGAGAAGACAAGGCACAAGACTGTTCTACTGAGAAAGGGGAGGGTTTTATCATAGGCCCAACTTTTACACAAGTAAATTATAGTTAGAGCACCTGGACTGTGAAACAAACTCCTCAGCAAAGGCCTTGTCCAAAGAGACTGAGTGACAGATAACACTCAATTTCAGTAAAATCAAGAACTGACTCTGCATCACAACTTCTCATACTATGCCAACTCCAATCCATCCATCCTGGTGGAAACAGAGAGAGGTCCCAGCCAATACACCTAAATCACATAAGGACATTAGTGTTGGATCTTACAGGGGGCTTGTAAAATGATTACCCAGAGCTTTGACATTTTTTCTAAAATCCTTGTACATTTCAGATTTCTCCTGGCAAAGAAAAGCTATACATCAACATTTCCATAAGATTTTACCTCAGTCTTGATCTGTTTTTATTTTTATAACTGCCCTTTGATCTGATGAATCAACAGATGCAATATGTTTTTTATACATAATGCATCAGATTTGCTTGTATTTGCCTTCTTGAATTTTCCATCTGTCTTCTATTGCTTCCAGAAATCCCATTTAACTGCCAGTGTGTGGGAAATGCCTAGAATACATAGAAATGGCTTTAAAGTTCATTTATATGTTTTGATCTGAGGGTTTTACATTACTTCTCCTCAGCTGCTGAACGGAAAGCCTGCAGTGGGTTAGGCTGCCTGGTTCTGTCTCGCTGGGGTCAGTGAGAATCAGTGCCACGCTGGAAATAGAAGCTCCCTCCTTATTCCTCCTGCACATCCATGCTCATGGACCATCAGAAATCAGCTGAGTTCGGTAGCAACTCCATGCCTCAATTTCCCCACCTGTTAAATGCGCATAAGGACACATAACCCTTTCCTTAAAGCAATGGGGAACCTGGGTCATTCATGTGGATCACATTGCCTCCCTCTATTGCTCCTCAAAACATTGATAAATGTCATCCCTTGTGCCACAAACAGTGCTTTAGCGATCTCTGGAGAGGAAGTCTCCAAGGCTGTGTCTCACACAGCCATTGTGAGTGACAAGAACTGCTGAGGAATCCCTCCCACCCTCTTCATAGCCACTCATCTCCACCTCTGGGACAGAGAATAAAAACAAACAAAAAAGGTCTGATAGAAAAGGTCCAAAAAAAATTTTTTTTTCTTTTCTGGATAACAAAAATCAGGTCTGGAAGGTACCTTTTCTAATTCATCCCATGTTCCCAAACTGAATCCCTTCCTACTTAGTTTTATGATACAACCAGGAAACACTCCAAATTTCAGTAATGGAAATTCAGTGCCTGCACTTGCCAGTCCTTTCCAGAGCTTCACTTTTTTCACTGTTAGATGTTTTCAATCTCTGATTTTCCTTCTGGATTATAAATTCATGACTCCTTGTTCTTTCTGTAATTGACACAGAAGGCATAGTATCCTTTTCCTCCTTGCAGCAGCTTTTTATATTCTTGAACACAGTTCCTATGGCATCCCCCAGGTTTCTTTTTTAGGCAGCACTTGATATCTGGATCACAGTTACTCTCCTCTGTTTATTGGCCTTGTTCTTTTTAAACAAGTGACAGAGAGAGAAAAATCTATGAGATATTTCAGAGTCCAGAGCATGGATAAGCTCCAAATGCTTGGGCTGGTTTGCACTCTCACTGAGGGAGTTAGTAGAGCCTTCAGAAAAACTTTCCACTAAATTCAGCTGAAGAAGTAAACAGAGCAGCAAAAAGCATTTTCCATATGAAATTGTGGTCCTCACAAGATGAACAGTTAAACCTAAATTATTTTGGAGTCAGCAGGGCTGGGATTAGAGCTCAAATGCAAAGTTCATCCTCCGCTAGCATGTGGAAACTTCCAGGCAGCTGTTACAAGAAACAAAAAGCTTTCCGAGACCTTTGACTTCAGAAAGAAGCAGTCATTCTCAAGCAGCCTGGTGTCTCCTGCCCAAGCCCATGACTAGTTCTCACACAGCTACCCTGGAGGTACAGGATGAGGACAGCATCCAGGACACCATTCAGAGAGTGGCTCCGTCCTGAGGTCGCCAGGGAAGGTCAGGATCATTGGCCTCAACCCCTCCTGTTTTGGGGCTTGTATGTGACAGAAGACAACACCTGCACACGCCAAAAGATCGCTTTCCAAAACTCACATGCCTAACACCTTCCTTTGGGAAAAATACAACTCCCAGATGGAACCATGTGCACAGGAGTTACTGTCAAAGGAAATATCCTAGAAAGAGCTGTCATCACTTTGTCTCTGCTCCATGTTCAGAGAAGATGGATACAGGACTTTCTAAGAGCCAAGAGAAGAACAAATCCACAAGTGACACTGGAAGAGACACTGGGATGTTGGTGGCTCAGACATTCCGGGGGAGCTGCCGATGTGCAAACACCTGCCCAGGTGCCGAGGGCGAGCACAGCCCAGCTCAGGCTGCAGCTGCTGTTGGACCTGAGAAGGAAGGAGAGAATCCTGAGGACTTTGTCTCTGTGTCCTTGTCAAGTGAACTCAGCTGTGATAATTCCCCTGCCGGGGCAGTGCCGGGATATTCACACAGAGCCTGAAGGTGTTCACTCTCTGATGGGACATAATGGGACATAGTGGACTCAACTGGGCTGATTTAATAGACAGCTGTATCATCTAAGAAGGTGTCAAAGTGTCCAGTGTTCCACACCATTCCATCATCCAGGTGTCCCTGATCCACACCATTCCGTCATCCCTTCCAAACTCCCCACCTCAGGGGAGGTACCTGGGCATTCCCACCTGAACCTGACTGAAAATAAACCCAACAGATTGTGCATTCTGTGAGTTTCTCTAGAATTTCCCTCACCACTTGATGGATCTGGCCCGTGACCACCACTTTGACCAACAGACATTGAAATGGCAATAACTGAGTCTTGTCACAAGTCTTTCTACTCTTGTACATTTTCTGAAGTGATATTTTTATGATTTTATATTGTCATATTACTCTAAATAATAAGAACCAAAATGTATCTGTTTCCCTGTGCAACCAAGTTGTTCTAAAATAAACCCTGTATGTGTATATTTACAAACACTGATTGTTCAGTGTCTTTTCACTCTAATCTGCCCCAAGGGCTCTGTTAACAAGAACTGGGTCACTCTTGCTTTCTGGGGCTTGATGGCACAATTTGTTTTCATCCAATACTCTCAAGTAAGTTATTAATACTTATCAAAATTTCGTATTTTGTCATTAACTGTGAGATACTATAGACAACTGCTTAGACACAGGAAATCGAGGAAGAGTGTTTTCGTGATGTGTTCAAACTCAAATCAGTCAGGCATTTCCCACTGTTCAGGCCTCTGTTCCTTATGTAATCACTTTTTAAGTCGCAACCTCTAAATTGGGGCACCACAGGTAACACAGTATGGCAGAACCTGGTCTGGCTTCCATGTTCTCCCAGCAAAGTGGTATTGAAGAATTTTAAGCCACAGGATTCCAAGAAGAGACCAAACACTTTTTCCTGGTTTACTCCTACTTTACAGACTGCCTGCCAAGCAGTTGCTCTGTAAATGCAAGACTTAAAATTCACCTTTCACTTAAAAACCCACAGCCTTCCCTGGAGATTTCACTGGATGAGCAGATCTTTACATGTCACATGAGCAAGAAGGCTTTGCAGGGAGGAAATAAAGGCTCTGATGGTTTGCTTTTAGGATCCATCTTGGGAGATGACAGTCAGCTGGAATATAGAGGACAACCACATGAGATGATTCCAGACAAGAAAGCGTCTCTAATTGTATTCTGGACACAGATAAAGCACAGGGAATCTTTGGTTTCATTACCCATCCTGCAATGGAACACCTATTTTATATACATTTTACTGTTGAGGGAGGATTATGGAATCCTACAGCTCAGGCCCATTTTTATATGAGCTCTTTGAAATCTGAAGCACGGTGCCAAGAATGTCAGTGCTCCCAGACTGCCATTTGGGTGGTGAGTTACATGAGTTTTCCCTGCATGTCATTTACATGTAGGAATTTCCATACTGCACTGGACCAACAGTGTGTCTGCTCTGCTTAGTCTGTCCCTAGCCTTGATCAATGCCAGATGTTTTGCAGGAAACCATTTGCCACAATGCACTGTGATATTCCCTGATAGGTGAAAAAGGCTTCCTGCCTCTCCTGATGAGGGGCAGAGCACATTTATCTCACGGCACGTGGATGTGTGACACAGAGACTAATGAGGCTTGACCTGAAGGTAGTCCAAGTCACCGAGAGCCTTGATCTCGCTGTGATTTGGATGAAATCAGGAGGATCCCGCTGAGCAATCAGTTTAACTCCAGTTCACATGCTTTGGGATCTTTCTGTGGCAGACATGAACAGCTACTCTGATTTTGCTGGCGTTATGTCGCTCGGAGTGACTGAGGGTCAAGTCCCAAAAGACTCTACATCCTCCTTCCATCCTTTTTTTTTTTTTGGTGTTTTTTGTCAACATGTAGCACTCACAGGATCCTGTGCCCTTCCCTGATGGTTTCCACAAGAAAAATTACCTTTACACTGAACAGTAGGCGAGGATGGTTGGTAAGAGCAGAATATCAGATAGCACTTAGTGCTTTGGCAAAACATGGATTTTCCTCTCAGAATTTCCCATGTTCTGAAGTGCAGGATTTCCTATCTGCCTTGGCATGGAAGAATGGGAAAAACAATTAACTTAAAATAAACAGTTCCCAGGAGAGATGGAGGCCAGGGAAGAGCCTGCTCCAGTGCTGAGCACAAGGCCTGAAGGCCCTGCTTAAAGCTCTTAAAGACAATAGCAAAAAAAAAAAAAGTCCTATTGAGACGAATGGGATCGGCCCTGTATTCATTAAGCTTCAAAGTCCTCACAGGCTTTTATGCACAGATACCACACAGACACAGTCATCCAGAGAAAATAGATCCAACACTGCCAGGCCACTTGAGGAGCGATCAAGACCCCACAAGTAACAGAACTATAAAATCTTCCCTTACCTTCCGCTTTCCCATTGCCTTTGTGCTTGCTGTTTCGGAGGGGAGGCACTTCCAGGGACACAATTCCCGAGTTCTCCAGGATGTTCACCTCCACTCGCAGCCTCCCCACCAGCTGCTGGGGCCGGATGCTGACGGTGTATTCGTATTTCCCCAGCCGCCTTTGCAGAAGTTCCTCGTAGTGCAATATGAACCTGGCCTGCATCTTGCGAGGGATGAACACAGAGGCTTTGAATGTCTCGTAGCCGTTCTCCCTGGAAAAAAAACCCAAAGACACCTTCACACCTCATGCACATCACACATTGCCTCCTTCACCTCCCCATGATGGTTTTGCCTGACCCTGTCGCCTATAAATAATCAAATGAACCTTCCCATCAAATCTTGTTGAACCAGTGTTGCATTTACCACTGAACTTTGTTGATTTACCACTTTATATAAAGTATCTTGTTGCTTCCCTCTTGAGTGAAGTGGATGACTCTGTCCATGACAACACTTTAATTTTCCTTTCTGTTATTCAGGAAGTAACAAGAATTCTTTCCCCCAGCAGTACATCCTGGAGCATCTTGGAATTTAAAAAGTTGTGTGGCAGGGTTAGAAAAGGCCACATACAATTTTACATGGCTCAGAGTATGGGAGTGACACCAGGCAGTGCAGATAACTCTCAGTTTAGCTGCTCCTTCCTAAAAATCCATGGACGGATATGCTGAAGCAGCCAAGATAAAGGTGGATGGAGAGTACATCCCTTCCCAGAGCACAGCCAAATGCACAACACTCACCTTCCCTCTGTGGGGCTCGCAGGTTTCTTGTGCCTTGCTTGGTCATCGCTGCTATTTTTCTTTTCTTTCCCCGTGACCTCTCCATAATAAGTCTTGTTGCCGATGCTCCTGGAGAGACCAGAGATGTCATTGTGGTCACTTTGCACCCAAGCACAGTGACAGATGGACATTTGCTGCCGGTGAGTTCACAGACTGGGCACACGCGGACAGTCTCAGAGTGCTACTGGTGTCACTCTCCTGAGTTCACCCCAGCCACTGGGACAGAAGCCAACTCAGAAGTTCCCTGGCTGGAAATACCAGCCCAGTACAAAGGCAAAAGTCTTTATTAAAGTTATTCCTCCTGTTCACTCTAAATGGAAGTATTTCTTAAAGAATGGATCCCCTATCCCCTTTGGTCAGGTCTGAAGCTCTAGCCCCAATATGTGCCTGTAGAGAAGACCTGAGCATGATCAAACCAAACACGTTCGAGACCATGAGTTTAATTTATTAGTCATTTCAGTAGGAGGTTGCTTTCTATTTGGTTTATCATTCACAGAGCACCTCCAGCAGCCACTGAACCTCTCTGCTGGTTGGAGTTGATTTCTCAATGGTTTCTCCACTGACAATGTGGAGAACATGGAATAAAAAGAAAGCATCACGGTCAGTCAGGTGAGATAAATATATGTGCCGGTGTTGCTGAAACTTTCTCTGGAGAGGTTTCTGAGGTCTTGGAGAAATTTTTCTCATTCAAATCAGAGAGAGGAGGAGAAAGAAGTTATTAAAAGACACTCAGATAGGAAATAGAATGGTTTCCCTCCCTGTTTACATTGAGGATTTGAATTTAGTACCCTGGCATCCATAGACTTGGTCTGTGCATTACTTACTTACATGGTAAAGTTGGAGATGAAGGCTGCAGCAGGGATCTGCATCTCAAACACAGCCTCTCGTGCCTCGGAGCCGCTGTTCACCATGGTGCAGGACACGGTGGTGAAGGCGTACCGGGAAATGATCGTGGACCTCACATGGAACTCAGACATCCGAGGCCTGGTTTCCTGCAGGAATCAAAAGGCCACCTCTAAAGAGACTCATCCCTTCAGTGTTTCAATGGATTTAATATTTAATGTGCACTAGCAAACTCCTGCCTGATGAGTATTAGACCTCCTGACAGCAGCAGGCAAGGTGGGCTTGTCCTCAAAATTTCAGGTGAGCTGCAAAAGGTAAATCAGGATTTGTGATACTGCCTTTGTTCATGCACAGAGGCCACAGACATTCTCCAGTGCTTGGGAAGGGCCTGAGAGCGCTTCTTATGCCACCCTTTAGGTTATGAAACACCCAGACAAAATCCATCTGCATCCTAAACAGAAGCCTTCAACCCTGACTGTGTGAGAGGATCAGGATTATTCCCTTGTGGCCTGGGAAAGAAAACCCAAAATAGGTTCCCATGGGGTCCAGAACTGTGTCACTGCCCTGTGCACTGTGCACAAGAGCAGACGGAAGACTTCTTGAGAGACTGACATCACCATGTATGAAGCAGCAACTTCAAATTCATCCAGTCAGATCCAAAAGTTATGTAAACAGAAAAACTGCTGTCACTGGAATCAACTGAGTCCTCCTCTGCTGAGAAGCCATCCTGGAAGTCTGGGCCAATGGATGGAAGAGACCTAATAAAAAACACTGACAGTGTGACATCTCAAGCAAAGTATTTTAAGCTTTTTAGCCCACACTGGACTCCTTCCAGCAGAGACCCAGCAGAGACAGCAGCGAATGACATATGATGTTGCAATGGAAGCTGAAAGCCAGTATCTGCTTCTTGGGAATGTGTTTTTGTGCACAAGTCCTGAGTTGGAGCATTTCTCCAGACTAATGTGTTTTTTGACAGTGACATCTCCATGGAGCTCAAATGTTTTCTTCCTGGAATACTTCAGTGTACTTAACTGTAAGCAGCCCTTGATAAAAATATCTGTACATCGACTTACAAAATCAAAGACCAAACCCTCAAAAGCAGAAGGGAGATAAAGGGTAAAGCACCTTGCAAATGCAGAGCAACCTCACTAAGCCAAACACAGCGAGACTCTTCCTATTGAGGCTGTTAAAAACTCACAGTCACGCAAGACTTGTGAGGACAAGAACAGACTCTTCAGCTGCATGTCCAGGCTTTCTTTCAGAACAAAAATAATTTTGGCAAATGGCTTAAGAAAGGGAGCAAGTGTTCGTCTGAGTGTGAAACAAGAACATTTCTGCAGTAGCTGATGGCAGCAGAAGCAGCTGAGCATCCGACTGACCAAGCTGCCGGGCTGGTGAATTCCAGGCAAACGGAGCAAGGAGGATCCACTGGAAACAAACACAGAACTACCAACAGACTTGGCATAAAGCCCTGCCTGCCTACACTTCCACGGCTTGGAAAGCCTGGTGATGTGTCTCAGATGGACCTAAATATGATCAATATCTGTAACAGCGGCAGAATGATGATGTGCTCGGTGTCAATGATTATCCTGCTCGGCTCACGTGGGGCACAATGGCAAGAGGTTAGGACTTCCAGGGTAGGATTCACCTCCCTGATTTCAGGCAGATCAGTGCAATGGATCTGTGGATCAAGACTAGAACACCCCTGCTCAGATCTAATGTCCCACCCTTTGACCACTGCTTAATTAACTGCTGTTAATTAGAACTAGATCCTGCTGTTCTTAGGACTTCCCCTGATATATAGACACAGCTTTCCAGTCTCATTATCCTGAAGGTGGAAAGGATGGGGAGTTTTCATCGATAATGGGGTTGTACGAATGTTTTCAGATATAATGAACTGATGCTTCATTCAGTCTTCCATTCCAATAATTACCTGTGGCATAGCAAGGGACACAGAGGATTTAATAACAGGAGTTACAGAAAGAATTGGAGACCACAGCAAATTCTTTGGGTTCAGACCTTCTGCATTCACCCCCATGTGCCTCATAAGCTGTGGGTTTATATATAGCTGACAGCTCAGCAGCTAAAGAGGAGTGAGCCCTTTGCCTTGAAACACAGAGTGCCTCTGCAGGGACCTGTCTGACACTGAGAATGCACCGCTGGATTCACAGAAAATTCACTGTGATTCACCGCTGGAGCTCAGAAAGCCTTTCAAATGTGACAGAGAACATGAGCTTGCCCTCGGTTATGACAACAATGTGAGAATGGTTGTGTGGGGTGAGAGCAAAAGCAGTTCTAACCCTGTGGCCTGTCACTGGCAGAGACCCACAGTACTTGCTTAGAGGAGGGTGTAAAATCAGTCCAACCTGCACTGATACTACTCGGAAATATTCTGTTTTCAGTAATTTGTGGCTGAAGGAGTTGCTGAGTCAAGGGTGGCATTTTGGTGGTGTATTTGTATTCTGTGGATATTTCTTCCATTACTTTACACAGCTCTTTTTTGAATCCATGTAAAATTTAGCACCTGCAGCATCTTGTAACAAGGAGTTCCACAGCTTAATAATATTTTGTATGAAAAAACACATCACTTTGGCTTTTTTTTGCCAAATCCACTCTTTGCTGGCCTCAGCTGATCTCTGTTATGGAATCACAGAATGGTTTGGGTTGGGAGGGATCTTAAAGACCATCCAGTTCCAACTCCTTGCCGTGTCCTGCTGGGACACCTTCCACTATCGCAAGTTGCTCCAAGCCCAGTCCAACCTGGCCTTGAACACTTCCAGGGATGGGGTAAATATCTCCATCCCACTGAACAAGCTTATGATATTCTTACAAACTGAGGGATGCCAAAAACAACAACAAAAAAAGACTTTCAACATTC
Source organism: Acanthornis magna (assembly GCA_036785705.1). NCBI lineage: Eukaryota > Metazoa > Chordata > Aves > Passeriformes > Acanthizidae > Acanthornis > Acanthornis magna. Next base: position 1,387,862 of record JAWUZG010000001.1, read on the forward strand.
CTCCTTCTTCCTGATGGATGAAAGTTGCTGTTGGAGGAACCAAACACTGAATATGGATATCACACAGAGCTGAGGATGAAAGAATTGTTTCATCTTCCCATCCCTGGAAGGGATCTGCAATTCCTTGTATACAGAAAATATAAATGGTGGGGGCACAGGCTGTTTCCAAACAGGTTGCTCAGTCAGGCTGGGCAGGCAGCCCAAGTTCCACTCTGTGATTCCTGTGCTGCATTCCCTGGAGCTCTTGCACAATCCATCAGTGCCTGGTGCTCTGACTTACAGCTGTGCCATGGCCTGTTTGTTTTCTGCACTTTCTATTAAGGCCTTCAGAAGATGAGAGGCAGCACAAAGGGGAAAAAAAAAAAAAAAAGCAAAACAAACCATTTGTTTAATGTTGTTATTATTACCGCGATTTATCATCCCTATTTAAAATTAAGTGAGGGAATGCCAAGGCAGCAGATTAGCACAGTGCTACGAGGCAGGTTGGCTGGATGCTTTGTGGAGGTGTCCTGGTTATGATGATGAACTGGCAGCTGAAATTTTCTCGTCAAACAAATTATTCTATGCTTGTTTACATGAAATATTTGGAAAGAGAGAAAAAGAGCTGAAGATAAATGAAATTCATTCCGTATTTTTGCCTTTATCAGTTGCTTTCATCAAAACAAATTGACTGCCTCTCAGATTAGAAGTAATAAACTGGTAATAAGCTTGAGAGTTTCTCTCTAGGCTGCTGCCTCCAATCTGTCAAAGATCAAGGGGATCAGCTGCTGTAAAGGTGATGGCTGCTCACCATGAAATGAGTTCCACCAGTTCTCAACCAGGAAATCCTCAGAAAATCCGGAAAAATAACTGGCCATGAACAGCAATTCCTCCGGCTGCCTCTCTACATCTGAATCTTAGTTTTCTGTGCTGAAAGAACAATATTGACTTCCTTATTTTCTTCCTTTCTTCAGTAGATTTTGTCAGAGAATGACAGAGATCTTCAAATTTCAAAGCAAATTCTCCCTTTCTCTTCAAATCCAATGAGATTTCATCAGGCCTATGTTCCACCACTTCGTGGTTAAAGTTTGCAACATTAGGAGCTCCTTCTTCAACTCTGGGGTTGAGAAGATGGATTGGGAAATATTAGAAGAACCTGTACCTGTTGCATCGATCAGAATGAAGATTTTTTTGTTGTTGTTACCCAGAATCTCACTCTACCACTGCATAGCTCGTTCCTGGGCGCGGGGATGCACACACACACATATCCAGGGAAAGCAGAGCTGCCATGAGGTAAAATAAAGACAGGCTGTGATACGTACCAGCCTCTGCAGGAATTTGGCCTGTCTTGGGACACGGCGAGCGACCTGCAAAGAGTTAAGGGAATTAGCAGAGCTTACAGCAGACATGACACATGTTTAAAGCCAGACACGGGGCTGTGTGACTGATCACCCATGGCCAGGTTCAAATGTTCCTCTGGTTAAAATTAAAACCCGAATGTCTTCTGTATTAACAGACGCACTGATCAAAGCTCAGCAGTGGAATGTGGCTCTCTCAGGCCGGGAGGTGCTGGTATTTTGCAGATGGTGACCCTCTGTATGATGGCAGGAAACTCAGCCTTTAGCCCTGGCCCTGGATGCTAAGAACATCCCTGGAAGCGTTGAAGGCCAGGCTGGAGGGAGTTTTGAGCAGCCTGGTCTAATAGAAGGTGTCCCTGCCCATGGCAAAGGTTTGGAACTGGATGATCTATCTATAAGATCCCTTCCAACCCAAACCATTCAACGATTCTACAATTAGTTTAAATTAATGCTACAGCTTCGTCTATTAGCTCAGGAGCAGATCTGTTGCCTAAATACTCTGCACAGGTACTGAGGGTTTATTGCTCAGTGACAGAAAAGCGCTAGCTATGCACAAAAGGGGAATAAAGGTGTTGAAATTCAGCCACAAACCTCATTGTGAAACAAAGTGCTTCACCTATGACAGAGCAATCATACTCATGTGTCACCCTTCTTATCCACTCCTCTGACTTCTCACATGGTGTGAGACTCAGCTCAGCAACATCCCCAAATGAAGACCCTCCCCAAAGCAAGTCTTTTGTCAATGAGGGAAGCCAAGTGCCTTCTTAAAATGTCAGTGGGACCCCAGGGAGCAGGAGAATGCAACAATACTTTTTTACCTGATTTGCCCTTTCTGTTGATTTCCACTGAACCAGCAGCAGCCCTTGCCAAAGACATGATTTTATGTCTGTTTATATCGTGCATTGAAAAGCTCAGGAAAGCCCAGTGGGGAAATTAAAGTTTCATCCACGAGAATCTTTACTATTTCCTTCTGCATTATTTTAGCCAACATCTCATAAAATTAGGACCAAAGGAAAGCAGCTCCCTGGGGGAATTCTCAATGGAGAGGAGAGGAGAGGAGAGGAGAGGAGAGGAGAGGAGAGGAGAGGAGAGGAGAGGAGAGGAGAGGAGAGGAGAGGAGAGGAGAGGAGAGGAGAGGAGAGGAGAGGAGAGGAGAGGAGAGGAGAGGAGAGGAATTCTTTGCATTTTAAGTTTTGGATGAAACTTTCAGTCTGGGTCTGTTATCTCAGACAAGTTAAGCCTCTCAGGAGGCTGCTGCGAGGGGCTGCAGAGTCTCCATCACTGCAGGCTCTTCAGAACAAGCCAGATAAATGTCTGTGTAGCTGATCCTGCTTGGACCAGAGGCGGGGATGAGAGATCAATAATCCTCAGTTCTTTTTACTAAAAATTTTCATTTTGGAACAAATCCATCTGTTGTTCTGTATGGAATGGTCACAGGGGTTTTTAAAGACTAATCAGTGAAACTGGAAACTTGGTTCCTGATTTTATCTTTCCCCACCACAAACCCATTTTGTTTACTTGCTTAATTGCGTGAGAAGGCTCTGTATGACTTGGCTCCTTCAAGAGACACCTTCTAAAGTCCTGGGGATACCCAGTGGACATCAGTGAGGAGCTAAGGGTCACCAAATAGCAGTATCCTGTTTTCTAGGACTTCATGACTATTGTCGAAGCACAGCTGCAGGGGCTGTGATCAGTCCATTGGACTGTTCTAATCAGGCGGCTTCACTGGCATCACCTAATGCAACAATTTTCTAATTACCATCAACCTTTAGCTTTAAAGCCTTTAAAACCCTTAATTAAAACCCAATAATTGCTAGCAGTGAACCCATAACTTGTTGCCATCTGTATGGTATATGGGATATAATTTCTGGATTTGTTTATGGGATATAATCTCTGGATTTCTTTATGGGATATAATCTCTGGATTTGTTTGTGGAGCAGTATCTCAACATGCCTGTTCTCAGCCTGGCTCAGGTGTTCTGCGAAGACAGAGAGATGTCCTCTCCTCGATCTGACTGTCCCAGGGGACCAGGTGACCACATCTATTCATGTGTCATGGCTTTTCTGCTGGAAGTTACTGCTGCCACTGACCTGCCAGGAGCACAGCTCCTGTGAAAACATCTTCATTTGCCTCAGGCAACATCAGCCAGGTTATTTCAGCACTGTGAGCCAGTTCTTTGAGCTTGGCAACTGATTTTCTCCCTAAAGCAGGTGAGTGATCCCAGATACCACTCCACTGGCAGTGGTGGAGATATTGTCTCTCAGTTGGACAGGTGGGTTTGTAAAACAGTGCTGGTTTGTGGCTGAATTCCCCACAAAAGGAATATGCATCCATAGTAATCAGTACTGACAACAAAGTTGTATCCTCATGGGGGAAGATGTGGATGCTCCTGGAGAGAGATTCTTCCTATTCTAGGTGGGATGGATACAGAGACACATGAAAAGTCTCACTCTTCCCACCTACTGCATGGCAGAAAATGCCAAATACAGGCAAATACTGACATTTTGGTCACACTGGATTATCCCATATGACGTACGTACAGCAAGGCACAGGTATTCCATAGTTCCTGCATGGTATCTGTCAGGCCCACATAGGTGTCTCAGATACTACAGAGTCTCTCAGATCTGATCAAATTTAGATAACTGATGGATGCCCTAAATGACCCGAAGTCACACGTGGTATCTGATCTGTTATGGACCTGACAGATATCAGCACAGACCTGAAGCTCAGGCTTTTATAGAATCAGAATGGTTTGGATTGGCAGGAACCCTAAAGATTATCTCATTCCACCCTCCCTGGCATGGGCAGGGACACCTTCCACTTGAAATGGATCACAGCCTCCCAAACCACCACCCAAACTATTGCAAAAAGTTCATTGCTCTTTCAATCCCATTTCCTCAGAAAATCTAGGCCACACAATAACACAACATAACAGCCCTCACTTGCAGAATAATTTTTTTCCTTTCATTGTGAAGAAGCTTTTTAGAAGCTGAAATTCATGTGGTTTGTTTCATCCAGCACGAGTTAAAAATCAAGTACAGTAAGACCACAGGCAGAAAAAACTTTCCCCCGAGCCTGAAATAATCCGAATTACTCAGACTGGAGCGTGGCCAGGACACAGTGCGCTCACTCCCCTGTCGCTGTGAAATGCCTCCTTAGCACAGCCGTGGGGACAGAGGTGACACCGACCCCACCCGGGGCAGCAGCTCCAGCACGGGAGGGATCTCCGGGATCAGCACCTCCAGAACAGCTCCGTGCTGGCTGTAGCACCTCCCACGGAGCTGAGCTGCACGGACAGGTGGGATAAATGCATTTTTACCAGACTGCCCCGCATGTCCACACTACTGGGGAAGAGGGGACAAGCCATCCGCGGCCACCTGCTGCTCCGGGACAGCCAGCGCTCCACTCCTACCTGCTCGGCGATGCTGTAATCCGCCAGCAGCTGCTCCTCCAGGTACCTGGCCATCAGCTCCGAGTCGGGCTGTCCGGCCGAGGGCGAGAAGCCCCAGCAGAGGCACAGCCAGAGGATCATGGTGGGCGCAGGGAGCGGGGCTGCTGCCCCGCGGTGAGCGCACAGCCTGTGCTGGGCTGTGCTGTGCTGTGCTGTGCTGTGCCGCCCGGGAGCTGACAGGACACAGCGACCCACCCTCTCCTCCTCCTCCCCGCCTCGGGACCGGCCCCTTTTCCACGCAGGGCGGCTTCCCGAGCTGCGGGGGATCCCGGCAGGGCTCGCATCCCCCGGCCGGGGGTCCCCAGCAGGAGCCGCAGCCCTGCCGCGCTCGGCACCGCAGCCTGCGCCGTGTCCCCTGCGGGACAGGGGCGGTGCTGGGGGTCCCCGAGGTGGTGCCACCTGTCATTCCGGCACCAGCAGCCCCTCTCAGCGAAGGGGAGGCTGAGGGGACATTTCCTACGTCTGGCTGGGTGCTCAGGAAGGGCCAGGACGGTGCCCAGTGCCTCCCACCCACCGCCTTAGGGAGATCAAGGCCAGGAGATGCTCCAAGGTTGGGGCTTTCCTAAGGGGTGGTAAAACCCTCTGGTTCCACCCTCCATGAAGCAAAAGCTTCTCTAACTCTCTGTTTGGAGAGCCGTGTATGGTTTGGGAATGCCATCCCCAGGGCAGGGCAGGGCTCCCTCCGCACCCTCACCTTGGCACCCTCCCTGACGGCAGAGATGGCCAAGACATGTCAATGTCCCCCCTCTTGGCATCCAGACTGTGTTTCTCAGCTGGACAAAGCTGGGGTGACCTCCTGCTCTTCCCTCTATTTCCCAAGGGCAGAGTCCTCTCCTCCCAGAGCAGCCCCGGGTGAAGGTGGACACCTGTGGGACAGGCTGGAATCCACCAGGGACGTTCCTGGGGTGTGGCAGTGCCAGCTGGCACCGACCCGGCAGGTCTCACCCCCAGGCATTGGGGAATTTGTATCTGCAGTGCTCACCTCAGCCCAAATCAGGCGTATTTGCGACTTTGTTTTTCTATGCCAGCATTAACTTCTCAAACCTGGCAGATCCAAACTTCCTCTTTTTGCTTTGTTTTGTTTATTTGGTTTGGTGTTGCTTTTTACTTTTTGGCAGATGCTCTGTGCTGCATGCACAAACCTGACATGATTCAAACCACTGTATTTCCTTTTTCCTTTCCAGCTCTGGGCCACCAGGGACTGGGACTGTTGTGGTTCATCTCCCATCCATGGCAGTAGCAGTCCAGTGGCTCAGTGTGTCTCTGGTCTTGCTGAAGCTTTGTGTCCTCCAGGTCTGGCAGGTGTTTTGGAGAAGCTCCCAATTCAGAAGGGATGAGGGCAGCTTGATATGGAACAAAGGAAAGTCATGATCAGCACCTTTGGAGCTCCTCATTCCCAAATCAGTGGCTCAGACTTAGGCTGAAGTGACACAATGTTCACACATGAGCCCCTACTGGCATTGCCAGCAGGAGGAAAGGAACCAAAAACCTGCCCAGTCCTTTTCCCACTGGGACCAGTCCACCTCTGTCAGGTGCAAAGTCCCCTCTGTAGTAGCCACGTCCTCAATGGGAGCTGCAGAATTGGGCAGAATGATGCTGCTGTAGCCACATCCTCAATGGGAGCTGCAGAATTGGGCAGCACTGCAGGGAATGATGAAAGGCTGATGGACTGGAGAAGAGAAGACAGTGGCAGAAAGCTGGAGGGAGGCTGGGGCAGAATGCTTCAGACCTCCAGAGACACCTCAAATGGTTCTTCTACTGATTTGACCCCTGCCAGAAGAAAGTTGAGGGATTTTCTTCTGCTCCTCACCATTTCTAAGAGAAGAGGTCTCAACCATCCATTTGGGACTCAATGAAGACTCAAAGCAATGGTTCAGGCTGACACCTGGTTTAAGGGCACGCACAAAAGAAGTGGTATTAAGTATTTTTCATCTGTTTCCAGGTTGTTTCAGCTCCTGCATGTTTCGCCTAGCTCAGACAGAGAAGTGCATGGGAGCAGTATGGGAAATAGGACTGCAGCCTCCTGTGCCCTCACTACTGACATTAGGATTGGTCTCAGCCTGCTCTGTCCATGTTTCACTACCCTGGGGACACAGATGTATAAAAGCCTTACAGCATATGCTTAGAAATGCTGAAAACAGGTGTTTAAGCCAATACATACAGCACGGTTTTCCTCCTGTTCTGGAAAACCTGGAGGAAATGAAGACACTTCTGTAAAAGCAAGTCAAAACCAGCTTGCTAACCCTAAGGGTAACAATAGTTTCTGGCCAGGAAGGGAAGGTGTTTTCCAGTTTGAAATAACCACTGTACAGTCTGGAGGCATTTGGAATACCATCCAAATCTCACCAGCTGCTCCTCTTTGCCTCCTGCTCGGCATTTGGCCACTCTGCTTCTGCCCCTGCACCGGAGAGGAGCTGAGGGCTGGAGTGAATCAGAACAGTGAGACAGATGCTGCAACAGATCTGAGCCTAAGCACACCTGGCAAAAGGAGAATATTCAAGCCAGAACAGGATCCTCCAGCAGGTTCAGGATAACCAAGGGGCATGAGAGAGTGATCTGGGAAAAGCATTGCCCTTCCTGAAGGGATTAGGAGCAGCCAGTTTTGCTTGTGCTCCCCTCAGCAAGGGCACATGAGGACACAGCACATGGGTAAGCCCAAGGTGTGTTTTGATGTGGTTCAGATGCAGTTAGGTTTGCTGAGTGAACATTAAGCCTGGGGTCTTGATTGTTCACATCATCCCCTCAGAATACTCTCCTGGTTTGGGGTGTGAACATGGCAGGCACTGTTCCGGGAGTGCCGCTGGAGCCCAGGACAAGAAGTTACTCAGGTGTGTTCACATCAGACATGTTTGATGCCGACTTTTGCAGGCTTAGCAAAACGAGCAGCTGTTCTTTGGATGGGGGCTCAGCAAATTAAATTTCCTGGCGTGCTTGCAGCCAGCGTGAGCAGGGACAGCAGAGAGAGAGGTGTGATCCAACAGCTGAGCTTCCACACGCATTTCACCTGGAACAGATCATCTTATAGCACAGAGTCCCTCTGTGCTGACACAAACACTGTGGCTTCATGCAGGGTTAAATGCCCAACCAGAGCTGCCTGCACCAGCAACTAAATGTACCCAAAGCAGTAGCAAACTGTACCGTGTAGGGGCATGCAAAGCCAGCAACTGGATCAAAAAATTGGCAAGAGTCCCAAAGGATTACGCAGGTGTAGGCATAGATAAACGTCCAGAGGTAAAATTAATTACAATGAAGTTCAGGGAATTGCATTCCCTATTTGCCTTCAGGTCTTAATCTAAGCATTCTCCTCTGAAGCATCTGGATGGGACTTGCTGATCCCCAGTTCTGACGCTATTGGGAGGTGCCTGTGTTCCTGAAAGAATCACAGAATGGTTTGGGTTGGAAGGGACCATAAAGATTATCTAGTCCCAGCCCTCCTGCCATAAGCAGGAGTGAAATCACATTGCTACAGCTTGGATTTGCACACTTTCAGGGGTGGGGCATCCACATCTTCTCTGGGCAACCTGTGCCAGTGCCTCACCACCCTCTGCATAAAGATTTTGTTCCTAATATCTAATCTAAATCTCTCCTCTTTTAGTTTAAAACCATTATCCCTTGTCCCGTCACTAAATTTCTGAGTAAAAGGTCTCCCCCTTTTTTTATAAGCTCCCTGTAAGTACTGAAAGGCTGCAATAAGGTCTCTCGAGAGCCTTTTCTTCTCCAGGCTGAGCACCCCCAGCTCTGTCTCCAGGGCAGAGGTACTCCAGCCCTCAGAGCATCTCTGGTTTCCTCTGGACTTGCTCCAACAGGTCCACATTTTCCCTGTGCTGAGGACTCCAAACCTGGATGCAACACTCCAGTTAAGGTTTCAGGAGGGCTGGAGCACCACCTCCACCACCTCCACCACCTCCACCACCTCCACCACCTCCACCACCTCCACCACCTCCACCACCTCCACCACCTCCCTGGGCAGCCTGTTCCAGTGCCCGACCAGAAGCATCGAGGAAACCTTTCCTGTATGTCCATAGATGATTTCCCAGAATGGCTGGTGTGTGTCAGGGCAGTCACACCAGGTCTGTTGCCTTTCAGGTACACCCTGTTGTTTTCTGGATCACTGGAAATTTCCAGATATGAAATTCATGATGGGAATGGCAAGTTGGTTATCTCATCAGACACAGAAACTGAGACATTTGTCTCTGGGTGCAAGCTGAACCAGCACGATTTAATTATTCTGAGGGACAGACTCTGCACAGCACTAATTCAAAGTGGTTTGGGGTGGACAATACATGAAAACTTCCTTCCAGAGGAATCCCAGTCGTGAGAGGACAACACATGGAACAGCCCAATGGACACACAGCATGAAACATCCTACTGAGATCCTGTCATCCTCATGAAGTTCTGGGAATGTTAACCTAAACTGATGGTAGGGCTCTGAGCATCCTCAGCACTTGTTCCTCCCATAGATTAGCTGTTGTTTCTTGAAAAGTTTCAGTTTTTTGGATCCTTTTGGAGAGTATATTTGAGCAATTTGTGCCATCTAGTGGTCACCCTAACTTCGCGGTCTTGATATTTTTACCCCAAAAAAACCTAAACCACATTTACTGGTTGTGAGAAGACTGAAACAAGGGGTTAGAAACTTAATTTTTAAAATGAACTTCGTGCTAAAAGGGATTTTTTAATCTTTCCAGAGCAGCAGTGATTCACTTCCTGGTCCAGAGGCACAGAAAACTCCAGAACAGCTTTAAGTTTCTGATGAGAGAGGACTGGTCACTCGAAACTAGGGACACACATGTGGACAGGACTCATTTTATACACAAAATTCAAGATGAACTCTACCATCAAGACAGCAAGGACTGGCTGCCCCATCCTACTGCCCTCACAGCCCTGGAGAAGCCCTGTCATAGCCCTATCTCCAATAGCACTCATGGAGGGTTTTCCCAAGCTAAAATTGAGGTAGTTAATTTAAATGCTGCCAGATTGTTTCATAAATAGTGAGGTCAGCAGGACAGGGCAGCGACCATGCCCCTGTATTTGTCAGTGGTGAGGCCACAACTTGAATCCTGTGTTCAGTTTTGTTCCCCTCACTACAAGAAGGAAACTGAGGAGCTGGAGCATGTCCAGGGAAGGGAGTGGAGCTGGAGAAGGGTCTGGAGCACCAGGAGTGGCTGAGGGAGCTGGGAGAGCTCAGCCTGGAGAAAAGAAGGCTCAGGGGGGACCTTCTCACTCTTCACAACTCCCACACAGGAGGGTGCAGCCAGGCCAGGGTCGATCTCTTCTCCCCAGTAACCAGCAATAGGATGAGAGGAAATGGCCTCAGGTCTCAGGCTGAGATCTAGGTTGTATATTAGGGAAAATTTCTCCACCAAAAGTGATGTCAAGCACTGGAGCAGGCTGCTCAGGGCAGTGGTGGAATCACTATCCCTGGAAAAGTATTCAAAAACCACATGGATGTGGAACGTGGGGACCCACTGTGGTGGACTTGGCAGTGCTGCGTTAATGGTTGGACTGGAGGGTCTAAAAGGTCTGCTCCAACCTAAATGATTCCATGATTATTGAAAAATTCTTCTCCCATCCTCTCTATTCTCCTCCTGTGCAGTCTCCTCCTCCAAACACATCACTTCCCCCACCTCTCTTGCCTGGCAGTGAGCTGAACGACCCTGCTGGCATTTCCTTGTGAACCTCTGGATGTAAGTTCAGGTCTCAGACTGAGAAATAATCTATGGAAAAGATGGAGAAAGGATGAGTTACAGAAGACTTGTGCCACAGAAATATTTTACTGAAACACCAAAGCGTAACATAGAGTAAGATAACAGAATATGATTAATATTATATAGAGAATATGATACAATATAACATACAAGATAATGCAATGCAATGTAATGTAATGGGATGTAAGAATAGAGTAGAATAGAATAGAATAGAATAGAATAGAATAGAATAGAATAGAATAGAATAGAATAGAATGGAATGGAATGGAATGGAATGGAATGGAATAGAATAGACTAGAATAGAATAGAATAGAATGGAATAGAATAGAATAGAGTAGAATAGAATAGAATAGAATAGAATAGAATAGAATAGAATAGAATAGAATAGATTAGAATTTTGTCTGCTGTTTTGTCCCAGGGTTCATATAGTAATTCTGTCATTTCCATTGAAGCTGCTCAGATGTCTCCAAATATCCTTTCTTCCTGGAAAAGTGGAAGGGATATCCCAGCAACTTTTCCAGAAGCCTGCTTCCTCCCTTCTCTCCCCCTTTTGCTTTGCTGTCTCACTTTATCTCATCGCTTTAAGCATCCAAAGCAGGGAGGCCAAAAAACAGTTTCAAAAGCACCCAGGGGCCGTAGAACGCGAATCTGAAAATATCATCAGATGTTCTCATGTAACTAATTTTGGAAAATCAGAACTATCCCACCAGCAGCTATGCTCCTTTCCCAGCAGAATGGAAAAAAGGGTATTTATGTGGGTCGGGATCCAACCCCAAGGTCTCTGCCAGCCCCTGTGGGTTGGCTGGGTGGGAGGGCCCTTGGAGAAGCCCAACATTGCTGCCTTCACTGCACTGAGAACCCAACTTCACCTCGTTCACTATAAACAGACAAGCTGGGAGTGAGTTCTCGCTGAGATCTTTTGAAGTTTTTGGATACTGCAAGGTCTGTGCCTAGCAGGAAATTAGTCAAACATCACGGGAAGCTACAAAAGCAAGGAGTGAGCCTATCCAAGCCAGAGCTGTTATCGAGGGCAGAGGCGAGTGAAGACACTATTTGGATAACCCTTGCTCAGGCACCACAGCTCAGACTTGCGTTGCAAGGCAAATATTTACCTACGGCCTAAACAAAGTCAGCGTTTCAGAACTTTGCTCAAAATGCTGCATAACCCTGCACTGTTTCCTTGAACTTGTCTCAGAGAAGGGAAGAACTTGTGTCCGTACCTGTGCGGGCTGCTCTCAGGAGGAAACAAGCGGGAAGAAAATGAAGTGTCTGAGCTGCTTCCTCGTTTTGTTCCTCAGTTCTGGAGTGGGAGGCTTTGATCTTGTCATCGACGGCATCCCAGATGTGAGTATTTGGGGCAGGGCCCAGGTCTCCCTTCCTTGCTGAAGTCCATACGGAAGCTGCAGTGGGAGCAGAATTGGGTCACTGCTTCACAGCTCTCTTCTAGTTTTAGCTGTAAATTATTCTGGTAATTGGTCTTCACCTGTGATTTCTACTGTTGTTTTTCTAATATTATTGGAGTTGGGATAGTAGGAGCATAACTCCAAATTTCTTTCCAAGTGGGTTTCGTATTTTTACTTCAGTGTTGCCTTTTCTGGTGTGGTTTTAACATTTAAACATTCAAGTGGGCTTTTATACTTGGATCTTCAGTATATTTTATATCCTGTTTCCCCGGAATAAGCAGAAACAGAGCACTTAGATATCTTTGCAGATAAAGTCCCCTGTGTGGAACACTATGAACTTCAGTGAAGCTTTGTGTGGAATTGGGATTTTGTTAACAGGAATTCAAATATGGAGTGAATATCCTATTGACTTTACATTCCTCAGCAGAGGGATGAGATAATTAATAAAAGAGAACATAATTTCGTGGGATAATACAATGATGAAAAGAAGTATAGTTATAGCTTTGACTCTGAAACTGAGTCTGAATTTAAACCTCCAGGCTCAAGTGAACTTAGATTTGGTGTCTACACCCATTTCCACGTTGTAGTTTTGAAATATTTCTGTGAAGTCAGCAGGGATGATATGAAGCTTTCTTTCCCTTTACAGGACTAATAAAAATCTTCAGTGAGTTGGGATATCCTATTTTTCTTTATTCTTAAAGCCATTTTCTTGACGCAATGAGATTTTTTAAGTGAGTTTGTAATTTCCAGGAAAAATATTCCAGACCTGTGTTTCTTTCTAATCATAGATGCCTTATCAGTTTAACATCAATGTGCTGAAACAATTTAATTTTTTGCAAACCTTCATGTGTATGTTATCACATAAGTTGTAAAGGAACTCATGCATTTAAACTTCTTTTTGTCATAAATTGAACTCATAACAAAATTTAATTAAGAGTATTGCTGTGGGTGTGACCCACAGCTCTAAATGAATCAGTGCAGCTTTGCACTTGGACAAGACCTGGTGTTCCTTTGCTGTCAGTGGGAAAAATTTAGTTCCCAGGTATATTGGTATAAAACCAGAGACAATCCCTAGTGGTTTGAGCAGAAATTCTCTGAACTTGCTGGTTTAAGTGAGATCGGTGTCTGAAATGCTGTCATTTCCATTCTGATGATAATCATCTGCCTCTTGCTCTTTGTGGTCATTTCATGTTAAATATCAGTCCTTGTTTCAGAAGGAAAGGCTGTAAAACAATGGTAAAGGTCATGATCTTATAGGAGCTTTTAGAGCTGGGTGGCCACTGAAGGAAACTGAATATTGAGGATTTTGGTCTGAGATGGTTTCTGCTCCCCATTTGCATCCAGGGGAGGTAAATTCCCTTTGGGACACTCCTGGAAAGTCCTAATCAATAATAAATCAAGCAATAAATCAAACAGTAAGGCAGCAGCAACTCATTCTTTCTCCTTCTCTCTCCTCCAGGAAGTGGAAAACCTGATTGATCTGGAAATCGATGGAATTCCCTCAGCCTCCAAGGCGAGAAAGGGCAGGTACCAGGTACAGTACCCAGAAATGCTTCAGAGAGAGAAGAGAATCCACAATGCCTGGGAGCTCTCTCCAGGTGTCCTGCTCCTTGTCCAGGGCTGTGAGTGTGCAATCAGGTGGGACCAGCTGGTCTTTATAGACATTGAGACTTCCATGTCTCTGCTTGGGATAAGACCTGCTGCTCTCCCTCGAGCACAGCAAGGCTTTGCTCTGTGTCTGTGCTCCTGAGGTGATAAAAAATGGAGATGCTTGTGTAATTTCATGTGTGGGGACAATCCCATTGACACTGGTGAGGTTTTTCCCATGAGAAAATGGAAAAGGACTTCTGACACTGGCAAGTGTAGGATGAAAACTTTCGGTGCGTTCATTCATATTCAACTCTGGTCAAAGAGTGCCACTCAGTGTCACCTGGGTGATGAGCTGGTGGCATCTGAGACCAGGGAAGAAAATTTGTTTCCAGCACACTGATGGGTTGCAGATTATTTTAGTCTGTTTTCTTGGGAAACAGAAACATTTAGAGCAGCATTGCATGAGTTTTTCTGTGCTTCACACAGTAGCAATTAATGATAATATTCATGAAATCAGTTGTTTGAATGTATTAATTTTCATTACACTGCATGAAAGAAATGACGGTCTGAGTGGACCTTGTCCTCCACCAATCTCTGGTGCTGCTTTTCTTGAGCTTTTTCAATGTAGTGAAAAGAAACTATTTTCTTGAGTAATGCGGGATTTCCCAGGATCTTTGAAAAAACACACAGGCAAGCCTGATTTTTCTTTATCCTAAGGCTTTGGATGGAACTTACTGATACCTAAAGCCCATATTGCAGTGGAAGAAAATGGTAGATTTTAGCATGAGTACCAATCAAACCTGCTGACATTTGCCAGTCCAGTATTCAAATAATTTAACCATGATCTGACCAGAAATCGCCCCTAGCTGCTCTTCTTCAGGGCATCATTTCTTTCCAATGTGTCTGTATCAGTGCCATACGTATTATGTTGCCTCTGTTCCCAAAATTTCTAGATACACGGAGGGACAGACATATGCATGCAGTAATTTGCAATTCTACCAGGGGTTTCATTATGCCAGTTATTACTTTTATTCCCATACATTATTCCCCATCTTTTCCCAATCAAATGAGTCTTTGCAAACCAGCAGAACTAAGATCTCAGCTACTCTCAATATTAGTTGAGTCACAATAAAATATAATCAATGAGATTAAACCGAACTGTGCAAACCATCTTGAGGCAGCAGCCCTTGGCCAGTGGCAGGCACACAGTTATTTACTGTTGATCACTAGAGGAAGGCTGTCTCCCAAATTATTGTTCCAGCACTATGTTTTTCTGCAAAGACCTCACCAGCTCATTGGCAATGAGGCAGCAGAGCTCCTTGCAGACCCTACTGATTAGCTCTAAACAGAGAGGATTGTTTTCTAGGTACAGATAAGGTGTTCTGCTATTTTGCTCCTGGGTAATTCCCAAAATGCTGTGCCTCAGGTATGAGAATGATCCTCGTGACCACAGCAGCAGAGTGTTCCACGGGCTGGAATGCAGGTGACCTTGTGAGCTCTATACGGTGGTGCACAGCTGTTATCTCTGTTTTGGAGAGAGATAATGTGTCTAGACTTGAGAGGCACCCTGTGAGGTGGGATGTGTTCCCCAGGTCTGGGTGCTGATCTCTGGCTGTCCAGAGGCAGGTCAGATCACACCTTTTTCCTTGCTCTTCTGCCTGCCTGGTTTCCCCTCCAAGAGGAGCAGCGCAGGGAGGATATATGGAAAGAGATAGGGTGGAATGATAGAATCACAGAATGGTTTGGGTTGGAAGGGACTTTGAAGATCATCTCGTTCCAACCTCCCTGCCGTGGGCAGGGACACCTTCCACGAGACCAGGATGCTCCAAGCCCCATCCAATGAGCACTTCAAGGGATGGGCCAGCCACAGCTTCTCTGGACATCCTGTGCCAGGACCTCACAGTGAAGAATTTCTTCCTAAATCAGCTGGTTGGAGAGTCCCCCAGCTCCCAGGGTGTAAATGTAACCAAACAGGCATGGATCCATCTGCAGCACTGTGAAGGAAAACTCTGCCAAGTCTTAGGTCTGAAATTTCTCTTCTTGCATCTCACAGTGAGGATCCCCTGAAAGGAGTGTGAAGAGGCTGAGATGAATTGGGATTGTGTTAAAAACTGCTTAAGAAATTACTCACAGCAAAACAAGTGAATCTATGAGGGAACTGCGCCTCAAAGAGCTGGGAGGGCATTCCAGGTGGACCATAGAATCACAGAAACATGGAATGGTTTGGGTTGGAAGGGACTGGAAATATCACCTAATTCCAACTCCCTGCCATGGGCAGGAACACCTTCCAGTAGACCAGGTTGCTCCGAGCCCCATCCAACCTGGCCTTGAACACTTGCAGATCACATCTTCTTTCTAGTTTCTCGTGTTGGGCATCTGCTTTTCATTTCTTTTCCATGCCCCAGTAGAAAAGAAATTTCTGTCATATGCAGAACATCTGTGATTCTGCACTCTTTATTTTAATAAGGATCTGAAATGTCCATGCACAGTGATTTGAACAAAGATCACTGTGAAGGGTTAAATATCCATAGCCTGCACAGGTGTCAGGAGAATTTGGGTCCAGGACCTGAAGACAGAGCCCAGCACCTGTCAGACCAGAGCCTTCAAACAGCTCCTGAGGCACGTGTTGTCTCTATCCTAATTAGCAATTTGCCACACATTAGGTATGGCTCAAGATCCTGTTTTTGTGCAGTGATCAACAGGTCTGGGTGTGGTTTAAAAGCAAGGATCAGCCATGAATCCTCATGCTGGGGATAGCAGGAGCCTCAGCTACCGCAGAAGCCCCAGTTCTCAATAACCACATCGGCACTCAGACCTGAAGCATGAGATCTTCAAAGCCAGGCTGGATGGGGCTTGGAGCAACTTGCTCTAGTGGAAGGTGTCCTGCCCATGGCAAAGGATGTGGAACTAGAGGATCTTTAGGGTCCCTTCCAACCCAAACCATTCTGTGGTTCTGTGTTTCTATGATTCTCTGGTTCAGGTACCTGAAGATAAAGGTACAGTTCAGTCCTCCTGACCTGTTGGGGTGGCTGCCCTCTGCACCTTCTGAGTTCCCAGGCTGGCCCACCCCACGTCTGATCTATAGCAGCCATGGAAGTCACTACATGTGGCAGTGATAAGCTCCTTCTCCATCAGCACCTCCCCCTCCTCCTCCAGGAACAATCAGGAAGGAAACCTGGGCATCCTGAAAGCTTTGACCACCGTTCCTAAAGAGGGTCGGGAGCCCTAACCTGTGAACCAGAAAAGCACCCAAATAAAACAAAACCCCTCTGTGCTAAGGTCTTGGTCTTCATGTTTCCAAAATTAAATTTGTTTCAGTTAATGTTGGCTTAGTCTTAATTTGTATTCAAGCTGGTGATGTCCCCTGTGCCAAGGGTATGTGTGGGGACGATAATCAATCTTCATGGTCTGGTTCTTTATCAGGTGTGAAGGTCTGGTCCACTGGACAGTGAAGCTCAGTCCATCCTCATCAGGATGGGCTGAGCCAGGATCAGTCCATCAGTCCTTGCAGGGTGTCTCTAGAAAGCCATAAATTCCAGATCCTGAAATCCCAGTCTGAATGGTTCAGGTAGAGCCTTTAGAGCTAGAAAATTAAAACCTGCATTTGTTCTCTGGCAGGCAGAAATCCTGCAGTCTCTCCATCTGGCTTTAAAGGATCATTAAAATCATGTCTTTAAAATGATCCTGCTGTGACATCATCACCTCTTATACAGCACAAGATTTCCTTAGAACAGTGTATTAATTAGTGTCAAATGAGCTTAATAATTGCAGAGAAATCTTTATGAGCATCATGGGACTAAAACTGTTTTCATGAGCATCTTCTGTGGTTTTGGGTCCTCCTGACCCTGGAGAGCTGAGCTTGCCTAGTTGTGATGATAAGATAAAGTAGGTCTCTGCTTTGAAAAATTGCATCTTCCACTAAAACTAGGTGAGCCAAATTCCCTTTCAGGGGATTAATATAAATATTTCTTATGTGAGGGGTGTTTTTTAGGGAATAAAACATAATTATTCAAATGGCCACAAGATGTCAGCACCTTGCCATAGAAATTTCCAAACAGCACAATTCATAAGGGCAGGGGAAAATCCACAACCATTTATGAGCAATTTCAGCTAAGTAGTGCACACATAACTAACTTCCATAGGAACAAGCATGTAAATATAATATCGATTACACAATAGGTTTTTTTAATACATACATATTGCATTTAATATATAAATAAACATTCTCTAATATACATGAAAACAAAGTGAGCTAAAGAACTCTAGGGTTTGAGGTTTTTCCACTTTTTGTAGAAGAACAAAGAGAACTTCTCTGCTAAAAATATGGGTGTCTGAGGAAGACTTTCTGCCAGCATGATTTGCTTTCAGGAAAAAAGTTTTTGTTCTGGAAGAGAATGTTTTCTATTAAAATTAATAAAATGAAAGATAGAGGAAGAGAGCTGTCCTGTTTTTGACAGCCTCTGAGACACAGCTGGGAGATCACATGCTCCAACAGCCCATGTAAAAATATATAAAATAAGACAAAAGGAATATTCACACTAAGTCTGGGAGCTCAAACCAACTCTCATTCATGTCCAGAGAAGGGTGATGGAGCTGGGGAAGGGCCTGGAGCACAAGTCTGATGAGGAGCGGCTGAGGGAGCTGGGAAAGGGCTCAGCCTGGAGAAAAGGGGATCAGGGGGACCTTGTGGCTCTGCACAGCTCCTGACAGGAGGGGACAGCCGGGGGCTCGGGCTGTGTTCCCAGGGAACAGAGACAGGAGGAGAGGAAATGGCCTCAAGTTACACCAGGGAAGGTTTAGGTTGGATATTAGGGGAAAATTCTTCACTGAAAGGGTTGCCAAGGCTGCCTATGGAAGTGTTGGAGTCACTATGGATGGAAGTGCTCAAAAAAGCCTGTAGGTGTTTAGTGGTGGTTCTGGCAGTGTTGGGTTAATGCTTGGACTTGATCATAAAGGTCTTCTACAGCCTTAGTGATTCTGTGATTCTCTGTGATTCTATGATTCATAATCTTAGAAATCAATTTTTAGACACTGATCCCTTCTTGAAACTGCCGGGCAGTGTTCTTGGCTTTGCTGAAATATCTCCTCCATATTCTTCTTTTCCAGCGAAGCACATCCGACTGGGGGTATGTTGGAGATCTGGTGAGTATTTTTCTTCCTCTGTGGTAAATAATACTGAACAAAGTGATTTTCTAGTTAACCATTTTTTGGAAATCAATCCCTCTGTTTGTTCAGTTCCTTGTTTTTACTGCCGGTTGGGTATTAACCTATTTTCTTTAAACAGAGAGCTGTTTGCACAATACTGTTGATACATCTGCTCTTGGAGGGAGAAGGATATGGTAAATATGAAGAAATAAGCATCAAAAGTGATTAGACAAAGACAATGTCTTAATAAAACATTTTAATACTGTTCTCCCACTGCTGTGGTTTAACCATTTACAACACTAGCTCAGTAGCCAATGCTTCAAGTCTCCTCTATTTAGGACTTTTATTGAAAATGTGAGCTCTCTCCTCCTCATTATATGATGTTCAGGATTACTGTGTAGCTTTCCATGCTGGATTGCACCCATAGAGTCATTCCAAGGACAGGTTGTGCGGTGAAAAACAAGGAAAATATTCCAGTTAAAGAAATATTCCAGCTAAAGAAATTCCCTCTTTCAGCTGAAACATTACAATGAACTATATTCATGTGAATATCACAATTGCCAGATAAAATATGGAGATGACCTGAACTTGAGCTCGCATTCTCTCTAGCTGCCACATTGTAAGGAGCAGCAATTAAAGAGACTATAAAAATTATTGATATTGTCCTCTAGGGCATTTTATCCAGCCGTGCCCTAATTTTATGGAGTGATTTTGTCAATTGCAGGTGGAGGATGATGACAAAATAGGTCTTTACAGCTACAAGGTTCAATCCACCATCACATCTCGGCTGGCCAACACAATGATCCAAGCCAAGATGGTGAACAACGCAAAGCGGCCACAGCCCATCGTGTTCGATGTGCAAGTCCCCAAAGGAGCTTTCATTGACAACTTTACCATGTAAGTGGTGGTCAAGTATCATCCTCGTCCTCTGGATGTGTTCAATGGGCTGGGAAGGAAATATTTGTAACAGCAAAAAGCTCGTATTATTTTCCAGGTTCAGTGTAGTTTTTGCAGCCTTTCTCAAGTTAAAAAGGCTCTTGTCATTAGTCTGTCCAGGTCTTCCTCTCCAGTAATTATGGAGCCATTGGCCAATATCAACAAAATTGGACAAAAGTCTCAAATAGACTAAGCTCTCACTTTGTCTTTCGCAAACTGGCACCAGATCAAAGGAGAGAGACCCAAATTAGAGCCCTCACTGAACAGAAACCGACCTGGTTCAGCCTCAATTCAGCTTGCTGGTCAGGGGATGTCCTGATCCATGTTCCAAACCATCCATGGCATCAGGAATGGCCTTCCCTGCCCAAAGCATGGGGAAAGTGTGAAAGAGGTGGAGGAGAGCAGATCCTCCTCAGAGCACGATGGTGCTGGCTGCTTGAAATAAAAAGCAGGTAGGGGAAAAGATAGAGCTCTAGTGAAAATCAGACTTCATTACTCTGGGGTTGAACAAGAACCTTGTTATTTCATTTCCCACCAGCTTAGGTTTCACTGATGTAAACTGAAGAAACAGTCCTCGATTGTAAAGTTGTTTCTTTTGCAAACTGACTGTGCTTCTCTCTCCTAGGGATATCAATGGTATCACATTTACCAGCCAAATTCGGGAAAAATCTGAAGCCAGAAAAATGTACTCTCAAGCAAAAGCCAAAGGCAAAGCTGCTGGAATAGTCAGGTATAAAGACTTTGGCATGTGGGTTTTTTACTGAACATACTCACAGGAGAACTGAGATGATCCATCCCAGGAGGAGATAGATGAGGGGGAATCCTGGGAAGGAAAATGCTTACTTACAGCAGCTCTGATATTTAATTGTCAGAGACTTAAACCGTGTTTCTGCTTTCAGCTTGCTAAAATATTCTTTGCTAACAGACAACTGCAGCTCTCTGAGAGAGGCCACAGTTAGAATCACACAGCAGAAGCCTCAGTCTAAACCAAAGTGCAAAGAAGCTTTTCCTTCTCCTTGTATTTTCTCAAAATAACCCCACAGCTGACTTTTCAGGAGCAATGCCTTGGATATGGAAAACTTCCAAACCGAAGTGAATGTGCCCCCAGGAATGAGGATCCAGTTCCAGCTTCACTACCATGAAATGATCCGCAGGAGGCTGAGCTCCTATGAGCACATCATCTCTGTGAAGCCAGGACGCCTGGCCAAGCACATGGAGGTAAGGCAGAGCTGGGGTGCTCAGGCAGAACCCCAAAGGGAATCCCTGATGGGAAAGCACCCACAGTGTGGGATTTGTCCCCGGTTTTGTTTCGGACAGTCGGGACGCAGACGAGAGGTCTCTGAAGTCAAGTCTTAGAGCATGAGGTTTATTGTGAAAGGGCGTGGGTGTAGACCTGCCAGGAGCTGCCAGACACAGCTCAGAGCAGGGCAGAGAGGTAAGACAGCAAGCAAGAGTAGAGAGAGAAGAAAGAAGAAGAAAGAAGATCGAATAATGCCGTGGTTGCTGTTTACGATGCAATAAATCATCTTCTGTGCTGAATATTCTAATTTTCACTAACCAATCTAGAACAAGCTACAAATCCTACAACACTTACATACAGCCTATGAGAGTCATTGCATTACCATATGGCGTTATATTTTAAACTCTAAAAACTGCTTTTTGGACCCTCTGCTGAGTTGGTAGGGTCTGCTCTGAGCCTTGGACCTGTCTGCAAGCAGAGGGGATTGTTTAATCAAAAGGGGGATTACCTTCAGTGGCCATACCATTGTTTTCCAGTTGTTCAGTCACTGGGGTTTGGTATCTCAAAGCTTGTCTTCATTTCAATCTCGCTTTTAGTTTCCATATTCTCAGCATCTTTTGCCAAGTAATAATATTTATAAGGCTTTCCTATTTCATCTTCCCCAACACACAGTTTTCAGGGAGGTGTCTCTGCCCATGGCAGGGGCTTGGAACTGGATGATCTTTAAGATCCCTTCCAACCCAAGCCATTCTGTGGTTCTAAGGCAAGTCGTGGCTGTGGAGGGAGAGTCGGAGATCATCAGCTCTCACAGGATGCTATCTCATGGAGCTGGGGTTTTTGTGAAAAGCACTGTCCCAAATAAACAGCAAATATTGTTTGTTTTCCTTCAGTCAAAGCAAGTTTACACAAGAGTATAAAAATGTCAAAGCTTGTTTGCCCAAGTGGCTCTGACGTGAGTCAGTCACGATTCAGGAGATTCCCAGCTCTGTTTACAAGAGGAGACAGGACACATTTGCTCCTCACTATCCCAGGTTGCTCCAAGCCCCATCCAACCTCGCCTTGAACACTGCCAGGGGTGGGGCAGCTCCACACTAAATGTCCTCCTTTCCTGCCTTCCTTCAGGTGGATGTCCGAATTATTGAGCCACAGGGACTTCGCTATGTGCATGTTCCCAATTCACTTGGAGATCATTTTGATGGAATCACCACCATCTCCAAGGGAGAGAAAAAGGTAACCTGTCGCACACTGGAAAGGGCATGAAATATTCAGTTTTCGCACTTGCTCTATGAAGTCCTGGCATTTTTCTGTACCTGCTGGAAGCATGCAAAAATGCAGCAAAATTCTGTCTTTGCTTCCATAATAATATTCTGGGCAGTATTGTTTCTTGATATTCAAATTCACCCCCATTCCTAGGTTAGCAAATTATTTCAGAGGTACAATGTGTCTATATTATGTCTTATCTTCTCAGGAAATTTCAAGTCATCCAGTTAAAACAGAGAAAAAAATACCATAAAGTCTGCATAATCAATCACATGACTAATGAAAATGTTTCCTACTACTCAATTCACAGATAAATTACAATCTTGTTTTTTGGGGGGGAAAAAGCCAAATAGAAACCTAGTAAAAATGTTGATAAAAATATGGATAATTTCAACTAGGAAAATGTTAAATAAACCAAAGTTTTACTTAGTAGAAGTGGTTTGCACCGCTCTAATTGAAATATTTAGTGCTGTATGTGGGTCATGTGGTTTGTGTCACAGTTGCTACTACTGAATCAACACATCCAGGCAAACCTCAGCGCTGTTTTTCTTCTGAAGTGACAAAGTCCATTTTCCACAAATAGCAAAAGCAGAAAGGCATTCAGTGAAAAAAGATATTTCATGAAGAGGTGGCCTCTCTGTTTCAATCATCCCCTCTCACACAGCCCCTCATTTGTGACTGATGCTCTCTCCTCATTTCAAGGCTCATGTTTCCTTCAAGCCGACGATGGCTCAACAACGAAAATGCCCCAAGTGCTCGTCCACGGCCGTGGATGGAAATTTTGTGGTGCAGTACGATGTGAACAGAGAAACCACGGGGGGAGAACTGGAAGTAAGTGTGGCCGCTCAACTGGGACCAGAGATCTGTGAGCACGGGGATTGCTGTCCTTCAGCAAGCTGCGCTAATCTTCATCCTCCAGGGGAATAAGCATGAGGACGAGCTCTGTATCCAATTGAAAGAACAGAGAGATTTTAAGTGGGCAGAATGGATTTATTTAATTTATGACTAAGACATGGGCTTACATACAGTAGGAGCAGATTCCTGTCGTGTCCAAAAGCAGTGTCTTTATACCTGGCAGCACGCTGGTGATTTAATGTAGAATCAGAGGATGGAGTCATTGGACGTTGTACCAATACATCACAAGGAGACAACCAGAACATCACTATTTTTATGTTAACATGAAGCTGAGTTATGAGGTTGAATTATTACAGGCAGAACAGTCTTTTTTTCTAGCATTTTTTATTCCTCCCTATGCTAGTGCATGGAAGACATCTGAGAACCAGACTCTGCTTTCATTGAGGAAAAGTAAAGGCTGTGCAGTAAAAATGGTGTAAAGCTACAGAGATGTGCAGAGCTGAAAGTTAGAACTGGACAATAAAGAGGAATAGAAGAAGATAATAAGGAAAAATAATTGGCAAATAAAGGAAATAAGAATTTTCTGCTCTGTTTCTGTCTTGAATTTTCTGAAATATTTTCTATAGCTCACTTGCCTGTTTGTTTTTTTTTTTAAATTTTCTTATTTTGCAGATTTTTAATGGCTATTTTATTCACTTCTTTGCTCCGGAAAATCTTGATCCACTGCCCAAAAACATTTTATTTGTCATAGATGTCAGTGGCTCGATGTGGGGACTGAAAATGAAACAAGTAAGTGTTTGACCTCTGTTGCAAAATGAGCCTCCTGCCAACTTTCCCCATGTGCTTCAATTCTGTAGCACATTGGCATGTAAAATTACCAGCCTAATTCTTTACACTTTACTCCACTGAATTTGGAGAATATTTGGAATCAAAGTCTTCATGACTTTACCCTTTATTTATAATGTTTCTTCCACGTTGTAAGGAAGAGGTGGTGCCAGATTTTAACCCTAAATTGAAATTTTAATTGACAGATCACAAAATATTTTGCAAACGCTCTGATCCTCTTTTTCTCTAACATTCCTTACTGAATCCTCTGAAAGTCTCAGCGTGGACACTACATCCCTGCTTTCAAAATGTGGACAAATTGTTGACAGTCCTCTGAAGAGCAGTAAGGATTTTTTTAGACAACATAACCCATGGAGGAGAAAAAAATGTTAAAAATAAGATATTTTAATCTGCAAGAGAAAATGCTTTGGGAAAGATAATCAGCCTCCAAATGTGCCAACAATTGTTCTGAAAGGGAAACTCATCAACTGACTCTCATGTCCAGCCAGGGTAGAATAAGATGGAATCAGATGGATTTGCAGCAGGAGAGATTTATATTATATATTAGGGAAAAGTCTGTAGTTCTGAGTGAAAAGTTTGGGAGATTGTATATCATGTGTCACTGAAGGGTTTTAAGAACTGACTAGACAAACATTAGCTGGGGATGATCCAGGTGTATTTGAATTTCCTTCAGGGTGCAATAGTAAATCTTGGCAGATTGCTTCCTTGGGGAAATCAGTGCTTCAAAAATGGGATACGGGCAAATTGTCACTGGTTTAAATCACACATCTTCAAAGAGATGTTACCCAGCCTGAAACAACAGCACCGCAGACAGAGCTAATTCTCCTGAGCTGATCCGAGCAGTTACTCTCTCCTGAACCACAAATGTTTCTCCCTTTCACTTTGCTCTGTGTTGGCAGGAGTTAAGCATGTTGAGCCACATGGATTTATTCTTCCTAATTGCAATTTTTCTGTGTTTCTTTGGTGAAAATTTCAACATTGTACAGGAAGTGCAAAAAATCCCCCAAACCCCAAAAATTGAGAGAGGGAGATTTGGATAGCAGATGCTAATTTGAATTTCAGTGATCATGTGCTTATTCCTCAGAGGTGACTATTTGCCTGCAGTCACAAGCTAAAAAGAGGCTTTCATAAGCAGGAAGCATGAACCTATCTTGTCTTAAATATCTCCTCAGACCATCGAAGCCATGAAGGCCATATTGAGTGAGCTCCGTGCTGCTGACCAGTTCTCCCTGATCGACTTCAACCACAACGTGCGGTGCTGGAGAGACAATCTGGTCTCAGCCACCCCTTCGCAGGTGGAAGATGCTAAGAAGTACATCCAGACAATCCATCCCAACGGGGGTATGAGGTTTTGATTGCAAGGTGCTCACAGAAGTTGCATATCACAGGAATGGGTACCTCAGACAGCCTTCAGACTGTCACAGTATTCCTAAAAAAAAAAAAAAAAAAAGGTCTGATTCTCAAGATAGAAAAAGCATGCCTCTGGGCTAAAGGAGAGTAAAAATTAATTTATTGTTTTAGGGGGTGGGATGGTATTTCCTTCTGCAGAAAAATGTACAGCAGATAGAGCACAGAGCAGCAGCCTATAATCTATCCCACCTCCAGCCTCCAAAACAGCCTTGAGAGATCAAGTCCATCTCACAGACCTGGATGAAGAGGCAGATGACATATTCCCTGAGCAGGGAATGACAATCAGCAGCCCTGGGCTGACAGCCAGCTGAGCACGAGCCCAGGTGGCCAGGAAAGCCAGCGGTGGCCTGGCTTGTGTCAGCACTGGTGGCCAGCGGGAGCAGGGCAGTGACCCTCCCGCTGGGCACTGCTGGGGCCACAGCTCCAGTGCCTTGGTCAGTTCTGGGCCCCTCGCAACAAGAAAGACGTGGAGGTGCTGGAGCGAGTCCAGAGAAGGGCAACAGAGCCAGGAAAGGGTCTGGAGCACAGGTCCTGTGCGGAACAGCTGAAGAAATTTAAGGACAGGGTTTAGTGGTGGCCTTGGCAGTGCTGGGTTACTGGTTGGACTTGATGGTCTTAGAGGTCATTTCCAACCTTAGCGATTTTATGCTTCTGTGAGCTGCTAAATGCCATGCGGGCAAACTGTTTATCCTTTTTGTGCCTTCATTCCCTGCCTGATAAACAAGGACAGATGCCTTTTTCAGCTGCAGAGGTCTTTGGAAGTCACTTACGATGATTTTAATCTGCCGCTCTCTGAAGTGCAGTTCTGGTTTAGTTAATCAGTTATTTGTGCATCAATAGCATGGAGAGACTCTCCCCAACATCAGAGCCTTCTGGTGCTGCGGCACCTTCTTTTCCAGAATTTTTCACTAGAATGAGCACAAAGTTATAGACTTGTCCAAAATCATCAGCGTGCTGGAATAGGAATCCGTGCTGGATATATGAGTGACTGACTTTGTTACCCCAAAAGAATTGACAGATAAGCTTAGAGATCTGCTCCCATCCAGCAAAGCCACTTTCAGTGCAGCATTTTATTATCTTGTCTCTGGAGCTGCTGATTTTTTTCTTTCTCAACAAGGAAAATACCTATTTTCTGACTGCTCAGACTTCATATTTCTTTCTCTCATACTGATTTCTTACTCTGCCCTTTCTGTGCCACAAATCACACCTTAGATAAGCTCAGCAAACATGCACTGCTTCTTGTCCAAGGAATGGCCTGATAGCCAGAAAAGGAAGTTTTTCCATGCTCTTATTCAATCACCTGCCTGCAGACCCAGTAATTCTCCCCACAGCAAACATTTCCCAACACCACAAATGGTCACACTGGAATTAGTGAGTGGGGATGGAGGGGCCTCATGAAGATGACAGCCTGGGATGAAAAGGGGAACCAGAATGCAGAAAGGTGTACCTAAATATCAAAGAAGAGGCATTTTGCTGCCTTGATCTCAGCTCTTGTCTGTGTTAACTCCACTGGGATCTTAGAACCAATCTGGATTCAACAAGATCAAAACTTGTTTTCTTCATTGTGTCTTTGACAGGCACAAATATCAATGAAGCTCTTCTCCGAGCCACTTTCATCTTGAACGAAGCCAAGAGTTTGGGCATGTTGGACCCAAACTCAGTCTCCATGATTGTGTTGGTGTCTGATGGAGACCCAACAGTAGGTAAGGATCCTGCTTTGGGTGAGAAGAAAGGCCTCTGGGGTTAGCCTGAGAAAAGCAGCATGTAGGCATTTTGACAGTAAGTTAAAAAAATTCCATTCATCTCTTTTCCAATGCCTTGTACTACCCTTTTGCCAAGTGCTGGGAGTGCCACAGGGCTTTGCACAGAAGCTTTCAAAAGACGAGCAGGTTGTTCTGCAGGTTATGAATTTCTTGCAATTTACAGAGGTGCACAAGCCCTGTAGGACAGGTAATCAAAACAGCCTTAGAAAGAGTGGGCTTTTGAGCAACCTGGTCTAGTGGAAAGTGTCCCTGCCCATGGCAGAGGGATTGGAACTGGATGATCTTTGAAGTTCCTTCCAAGCCAAACAATTCTATGATTCTATGATGCTACAAAAATTTCCTCTTCCTAGGACCTTAGCCCACATAGATCTATGCAGTCACAAACATAACATCAAAATGAGGAAAAAAGAGTGGAAAGCAAATTAATTTGGATTGGATTTGGTACAGGTCAAAGCAATTGCTGACTTGTGGATGTCAGCTCCAAAAGTCTGCCATTAAAAAAAAGCCTGGAAAAAAAAAATAGTCCCAATGGTGACAGAGAACATCTTAAGTATGAGAAACAAGGTAAAACCTTCATGGAGATGTCTTAATCTGCAGAGAGCTTTATCAGTAATTCTGAGAGAAGTCTAGATATGTTAGAATGACAAACTCCCCAGGAAGTCACTAAGAGCCCTGGATATATAAAGAAAATGCATTAGATGCCAAAAAAGTGTCCAAAACAATTGTCTTCAGTGAAAAGAGTTTGTTAATCTCCATCCAGGAGAAGCCCAAACTTTGCTGTAGGCAATGGAAATTTGGCATTGAGCTTGCTGTCTAAGATTTCCCTAATATCCAGAGAAAACCAGAGGCACAGGGAGAGCAGGAATGTGCTCGCCTTGATGGAGACTTTTCTATTGCTCAGGTGAATGTCACCCTTTCTGTGTCTCCAAGGTGAGCTGAAGCTGACGACAATCCAGAAGAACGTGAAGCAGAGCATAAAGGATGAATTCTCTCTCTTCTGCCTTGGGATTGGGTTTGATGTAGATTACGATTTCCTGCAGAGAATCGCAACCGACAACCGCGGCATGGCCCAGAGGATTTTTGGAAACCAGGAGACTTCTCTCCAAATGAAGGTGAGTTTCTGCCTCATTGCCTCTGAAACTCTCCTGTTCTGTAACTCCACTAGTAAGAGGGTCTCAAAACACATCATTTCTTCTGGAGAATCCTGCAAGATATCAATCATATTTCAGCTTAAGTGGTCCTAGTTACAGTTTTAATAGTTTTAATCTATAACACCCTTTACTTACCTGTGTAGGATTAATATTCTATAAAACAGCCTTAACTATAAAAAAATACTTTCTGAATAAAAAATTAAGGCCCGGATGTTAGTTTAGGCCATTTCATCACTAACAAAACACCCAGATATAAATGCTAAATTATAATCTGGATTTAGCCAATGTAAGAAAATGTTCAACTCTAGCTCTGGCTCCAAACCTGTGAGCAGCAATTGCTGCTGATCAAACTCTGACATCCTTTTACTGTTACTATTCCCTGATTTCACCATCTACACAAAAACAAGGTGGGGAGTAGCTGTGGGTCTTACACAGTTGTCAAGAGCTGACCAACCCCAGAAGGGATTCAGGCAGGCCAACACAGATCTCTGCTCGCGACTTTCAGGTCTAGGAAGAGCCCAGCCCATGGACTTCTGACCATTCTTTGACTTGCACAAGACTTGGACCAGATATTCTTGCTGTCCCCCCTTACAAATGTACCAAAGTCTAAGTACGAAGAAATCTGCATTCTCTAAGATGAGGAAAGTCCCCCTTGCTCATTAGGGCTCCAGGTTTTGTCACCTGCTGTCCTTTCAGTAAGAGTGGCACCTGCGAGAGGGTCGCTTTCAGTACAACAAACTCACTTCTCTGTCTCCTTCCCTCTCAGAATTTCTACAACCAGGTCTCCACCCCACTGCTGAAGAAGATCCAGTTCAACTACCCCCAGGAGTCGGTGTCAGACGTCACCCAGAGCAGCTTCCACAACTACTTTGGTGGCTCGGAGATAGTCGTGGCTGGGAAGGTGGACACGGAAAACCTGCAGCACTTGGAAAGCGTTGTCACAGCGACTGCAGTGAGTGAAGGTGTCCCTGAGATACCTGCTCCGGGGATTTGGGCTGCTCCATTCCCTCCTGTGTACAGTCTCCCTGCTGAAGGTCATAGCCAGAAGAGTGTTTTGTCCGCTTGGGTTCTGGGTGGGAATGTGGGGAAACTCGTGGGGAGATTCTTCCCCAGGAATAGTCACTGCCTGCACCCTGCAGCCTGCCAGATGAACTTCCTTCTAATAAATATACCAAAAAGGTTCAGTGGAGACAAAACTGTGGATTCTCCTTCATGCTTTTTGGAGATGCAGGAGTGATCCCCTAAGGTAACTCCTTTCACGACTGAACTTCCCACCGTCAGGGCGCTCAAGCTGGTGGATCTACAGCATGTCAAGTCTTGGCTCTGCCCTTTTGTGTGTGAGGAGACTTTCCCCATGTTTTCAGGGCTGCTTTTCCAGGTGGAGTGGGATGGCATGGAAATATTACATCCAGATCCTTCTTTCTGAGGAAGAACTGAATTATCTGCCCTCTTACAGGGCTTAGGGGTTACCCTTTGTTCATAGCTGGGAAAAAACCAAACATCTTCAATATTCTTTCCTGCCAAAACACAGTACAGTCCAAGGCTCTGCAGGAAAAAGTAGAATTTAGTTTGTGTTCTTCAGTGGAATTGGATGTGAAAAATCCTGAGGGAAGGATTACAGAGCTCAGTTAAGAACCTCTTCTTTTGGCACATGGTAGCACCTCTTGGGCTACTGTTAACTGCTCCTTAAATGACTTTAATCCACTCTCACAGAAGTGTCTTTAACAGAAGACACTCCTGCTACGTTTTCTCCCCCCATGGCAGTCAGGTCAATGGTGCTGGGACTTTCTGATCCAGAAACGACCAAGGGCAGAGCCAGAGTGGGTCCTTAATCCCAACCAAGGGGGGAATTCAAGGCACCCCCTTCTCCTGGCTCCCCTCCCTGATCTCTCTCTCTCTCTCTGACTGCACAGGCAAATGCAGAGCTCGTCATGGAAACCCTGAAAGATGTGGAAGAGCTGGATGGATTCATGAAGAAGGACAAATACGCGGATCCTGAATTCACCAGGAAGCTGTGGGCCTATCTGACTGTCAACCAGATGATGGCAGAGAGGTGAGGAGAAATGTGCTCAGACAGGCCTGGCTGTGGGGCTGAGGGAGAGAAATGGAGCAGATTTGCCTTAGGGAGCTGAGTGAGAGCCATGGAGCAGTTCAGGATCAATCCCCTCAGCCTTTCCTTCTTGCAAGACCACTTGGCTCTGTGACCACTCCGTGGTGGAATTACCATGGCAGCTATCCTGCAGAGCTTCTGACTGTGCTTTCTGCTTCTGTTTCCACCCAGAAACGCAGCCCCCACCGCAGCTTTGAAGAGGAACATCACCAAATCCATCCTGCAGATGTCTCTGGACCATCACATCGTCACCCCCTTCACAGCCATGCTGATAGAGAATGCTGAAAAGGATGAGATAATGCTGGCAGACCAGCCCAAAGACCCCAGGAAGGGCTGCTGCCCAGGCCAGTGTCTCACTCTGCCCATTAATGTGTCTCTCATCTGGTGTGAAAACAGCATCTGGCCTGAATTAGGGACGCAAGGAAGAAGATGCTGACAGATCTGAGCTGTGCAATCTTCTGTTCTGATGTTGTCCCCCAGCTCCTGTTTCCCATTACTCCTCTTCAGAGCAGGGTCAGCAGATGTGAATATCAGCCCAGCATATTAAACTGATTTTCATGGATTAAGATCACGTTGCTTTATGAACCAAGTGGGAGAGACAGGACCAGTTACTCTCCCCTACCTCTACCATGGCAAAGAGAGAGCTCTAGTGCAAAGGAACGTGATCACAGTTGTTATATTAAATGCTTTATTTAATATAACAACCTTTATTCAAGTGGGTCATCCCAGAGCATGCAGAAGGAGTCCCACCTTCCCTCAGGCACCTCAAACTCAGGATCCAAGTCAGCAAACTTTTACCATATGCTGGATTTTTAAAATTCAGCTTTTTACTTGGCAAAACACTTCAGTCCTTACACTGGGGGCTTTGCTGAAGTGAGGGCTGCTCTCATAGGTAAAAAGAGATACAAAGAGATAAAAAGCGAGGCTCCATTTTTTCACCAATAACTCATGGTCAGCTATCTACCCTGGTAAGCCACATTCCACTGGTGAAGACATGGAGCAAATCCATCCTGACTTCATTACACAAATCTGTTGCAAATGGTTTTGTGCCTGCTTTACGTTGGTATAACATCATCAAGCTTTGATCTACTGCAGCACTCTAAAAATTACACTATTAAATATGACATCACTCACAGAGCCCTAATTGTGACTGTCATCTAACAGGTACTCTGGGATTAACTCCAAATGCACCCAATAACAACAAAGGGATCCCAGCCTGGGCCAACGTCACAGCTGTGCCAGTCAGCTTCATGCCTGAGCAAAGGGGTTCAGCTGTGTCCTCCCTGAGCATCAACAGAGGTAAGACCTACAGCATTTCTCTGCGAAGTAACACCAGACACATCAACACTCATCACCCAATGAATTATCACCATCCCTAGAAGTGTTCCAGGCCAGGCTGGACGGAGCAACCTGGCCTGGTGGAAGGTGACCCTGCCCCTGGCAGGGGGGTTGGAACAAGATGGTATTTAAGGTCCCTTCCAACCCAAGCCTTTTCTTTATAAATGATGGAGTAATTTTGGTTTTGAATAGATGAACCTGTGAAAGTATGCTGTAAGCTACAAGGATGAAACTGTTTTCGATTGTAAATAGGATCTGAAGTATCTAAGGGACCCCACGAGCTGCTGTGTGCTTCCCTGAGGCTGGGGCTGTTAGCTGTGTTTAACTTCAGCGTCTCCGCAGTAGCAAACTTAGCCTCCATTGTAAATGACAGATGAAAGCTATTGTAGAGTTACCGCTGTTGTAAACGGCAGATGAATGTTCTGTGGTCGATAAAGATCTCTGAGTGCACTGGTGACTGATGGATCCTGTTAATTCTTGGGCCTTTGCCACAGCTTAGTGCCTATTTGAGCAAGCCAGCTGTGAGAACCGCTGCCTATAAACACGGTGTAACTACAATAACTCTGCGTGCAATGTTTGTATTTATGTGGTGATCGCACAAAGAACTCTCAAACTCCTTCTCAGCACAGGGAAATGCCACCACAAAGCAGGAGGAGCTGGGCAGAGTTTTGCACTGCAAGACAAGCCTGGAAGCAGCCACCTTTAGTGATGGGTGCAGGTGTTTGTCACATTTGAGGCAAACTTTAAAGAACATATGAGTTTCAGAGGGGCCCAATCCCATCAGGGTGTTAAACATACTGTGAGAACAAGCCCTGGATTGTATTTCTCAGTGGGATTAGTAGGCAGGATGTGTCTTTAGCTGGCACGGGTATGGTTCACTGCGTTTGGCAGCCCTCCTCAAGCCAGGAGTGTCACATCCTTCCCTTAAACTAAAGAATTGTATGAGAAGGAAGTGTCTGAGCAGCTTTTGTGAGGAGCATCTTAGAACTTTCTTAGCTACTTTAGGGTGGAAAGGGCCCTCATTCTATTATGAGAAGTCCCCAAAAGTGCTTCGAAATCCTTTTGAAAAGCCTTTGTGTTCCTCCCCCTTAGGACAGGTGCTGACCTGCTTCTCACACTTATTTGTTTTCTGTGTTTCAGTGGACAATGACCCACATTTCATCATACACCTGCCCAAGAGCAAAAGGAACATCTGCTTCAATATCAACTCAGAGCCCGGGAAGATCCTCAACTTGGTTTCTGATCCTGGCACTGGTAAGGAAGTAAAACATGGTTTATTTTGCAGCACAAATGTCTTCTCTTGGATCTGAGAGGTGTTCAGAGGGAGCAGGGGAATTG
Organism: Acanthornis magna; assembly: GCA_036785705.1. Taxonomy (NCBI): domain Eukaryota; kingdom Metazoa; phylum Chordata; class Aves; order Passeriformes; family Acanthizidae; genus Acanthornis; species Acanthornis magna. The sequence goes on from JAWUZG010000001.1 coordinate 1,420,740, forward strand.
CCTGCAGGGGGAACTGGAAGTGGTTATTTCCCTCCACATCTGGAGTATCGTGTCCAGTTTGGGCTTTGCCAGTACAAGAGAGATCTTCACAAACTGGATCGAATTCAGTGGTGGCCACCAAGATGATTAAGGGGCTGGAGCAGAGGACACAGAGGGAGAGGCTGAGACAGCTGGGTTGGGTCAAGCTCAAGAAAAGAAGTGGTGGATCCATGGTGGATCTTGTTGCTGTTCTCAACCACCTCATCGGAATGTGAAGATGGAGCCTCACACATCTCCAAGGCACACAGCTAAGGGAAAAGAAGCTAAAGAAATAAGGTGCGACAGGTGACACTCAGAGTAGGAGTGAGCCACAGGGAAAAACCCTTTCACTGTGAGGATGGCCAAACACTGGGAAAGGAGCCAAGATTGTGGAATAATAGAACAGTTGAGACTGGCAAAGAGCATAAAGATTATCAAGTCCAACTTTTAACCCAGCACTGCCCATTCCACCACGAAACCATGTCCCCAAGTGCCACATCCACGCATTTTTTGAACATTTTCAGAGATGGTGACTCCACTGTTTCCCTGGGCAGCCTGTTCCAATGACCACTCTTTCATTGAAGAAATTTTCCCTAATAGCCAATCTAAACCTCCCCTGGCACAACTTGAGGCCACTTCCTCTTGTTCTGTGTAAAAAGTGATGAGCATTTGGAGGCAGGTGAAGCTGGGCTGGATTTTGGTACCAGTCCTCCACTGCCCATTCACTTCATGCTTTTCACAGACAGGGAGAGACTGAAGGGTTTTTGCACCTACTCCCAGCAAGACCTAACAGCAATTCCCACCAGATTATTATGGTAAGAGGTTGCACAGCAGCATCAGGAGACAATTTAATAAATTATTCTCTTATCTTGGCTGGAACAATGAGAAAAAACAGGGGTCAGAGGGGTTCCTGTCTCTGTTGATCCCATGGTGCTCCCTGTTGAGATCAGAACTCCAAGTCTCTAGGAAGTGTTCCAAGATTGAGGCAACGTTTCCTTCTCTGCTCTTCACAGGAGTTGTGGTCAATGGGCAGCTTGTCGGGGCCAAGAAAGTGGAGAATAAGAAACTCAACACATACTTCGGCAAAATTGGGTTTTATTTCAAAAAGAAAGGCCTGAAAGTGGAAATCACCACAGAAACGATAACGCTGAAAGATGGCTCGTACGCCATCACCCTGACCTGGGCTGACACAGGGCACATCATTCGGAAACAGTGAGTTATCAGCATGTTTTACCTGCTCCCACCTGATGCTGTTTGAGGTACTCTCAGGGTTCCTGCCATGACATCACTCATAACATCCAGGAGACCTTCCCCTGCAGATTAACACCTATCAGCCATGCTGGACACCCTGCAGCATGGTTTAGGCAACAGGACCACATCCAAAATCTCCATTCACTGTAGAAAGAGCTTGATTTTGTAGGGGAAATTTGGGTGCCTCAACATGGAGGTGAAGTGCCTGTTTATTAGGCACTGTCCTGTCAGACCTCTGGGTATCACTCCCAAGGCTCAGGGTTTTTAATGGATCCTCTGTCATATCTGTCATCCCTGTGGCATTGTTCTGGATGCCCCAGAGCATCTCAAAGGGCTGAGAGTTTTTGTGTGGGCAGGTGAATTGACCCTGCCCTTTGGTTTCTACCTGCCAGGCTCCTCATATCTGTGAAGAGAGAAAGTAACGTTACCATCACCGTGGGGGAGGAGATGTCCTTCATGGTTTTGCTGCACCGTGTGTGGAAGAAACACCCAGTGAATGTTGACTTCCTGGGAATCTACATTCCCCCTGAAAACCAGTTCTCTCCTGCAGCCCATGGGCTGATAGGTAAGGGCTGGGAGCTGGGCAGTGGGAATGGTGGGGCACGAGGAAGAGGTTTTGCTAGAACTTTGAGTGAATTTTAAAGAATCCTAGACTTATAAACTATCCTGCGTTGGAAGTGACCCACGAGTCCAGCTCCTTAGTGTCCAGCACAGGACACTCCCAAGAATCCCACCATGTGCATGAGAGCATTTTCCAGATGCTCCTTAACTCTGGTTTGGTGCTGTGACTGCTTCCCTGGGGAGTTCCAGTGTCTAACCACCCCTTGGGTGAAGAACCTTTCCCTAATATTCAGCCTAAACCTCTCCTGGCACATCTGCATGCTGTTAATTTGTTGGTATCTGTGTCCTGAAGGAAAAAAAAAAGAAAAGTGTTCAAAAAGAGAAGGGGGAATGTCCTGTAATGCTCTGGAAGCCCCAAGGACATTGTGGAACATCAGGGACCAGGAGATTATTCCCTGTTCCAGCTGGGAAGGGTTTTTTCAAAACAGACCTGACTAGACTTGGTGACACTGAGACAGGGCTTTCCTTGATCTTTTCCTAAACTGCTGCAGCTTGAACATAAAAAGACTGAAACAAATCCCTCAAACCTTTTTGAGAAGATTTCTGTGCAAACATTTGTAATGCAGCTCTTCCCTGAATGACAGCCCTTTTGGCAATGGTTTAAAACAAAAGCAAGGGCTCAGTTCATAGGGAAAATAAATTCCCAGAGCCCTGAACCCACTCAGGGCTCCTTTTGAGGAGCAGAGGTTGTTTTTCCAATTACTGAGAGACAGAGGGCCCTGTGATCCATGCAAGATTGGTTTGCCTTCTGGAGCTAGTTTGATTTTTCAGAAATGCCTGGCAGCAGCTGAAAAGGAGATTCAAAGGTCAGGCCACACAAAGAGCTTTAAACCTCTCCCTGATCAGGTCAGTTTGCATCTGAACCAGAAGTGTCCATCCACCACCAAACACCTGGGCAAGCTCCAGAGAGACCACAAGCCATCATGGAAGTGAAGGGCAACAAGTTCACTGTTACCAGGTAGGAATCATGTGCTTTATCGCTCTTTCTAAATCAGTTCTGTCCTTAGAGCTGCCCAGCACCTGACTTTGGACAGGTTTGAAAGGTGCCTAGAACCCCCACAAAAAGGCCCACGAGGTCAGACAACTGTAAAATCGTGTTTTGTGGTTATTTCCACTTCCTGCTGGCGGAAGACACATCTCCCTGCTTTGGCAGAGCAGCACCAATATTTATCAGGATGATCAATGCCACATTGTGACCCCCCTTTTGGGTGTCCTCTCCCTGCAGGGGTGTGCAGAAGGACTACAGGACAGACCGTGTGAGGGGGACAGATGTGCTGTGCTGGTTTGTGCACAACAGCGGCAAAGGCTTCATAGATGGCCACTACAGGGATTACCTGGTCCCCCACCTCTACAGCTTCATGAAGAAACCCTGAATGCTCCAGTTTAGTACAAAAAAATATCCTATCTGCTCCTTCATGACCAACCAACTCCTCTGAGCAGCAGCTGTCATGCCTAGTTCGACTGGAAGCAACCCCACACCACCACCATTTGCTTTGTTTTACGAGTGTTTCAAAGCCATGTAACTCCCTTTTCTGCTAGGAAATGAAATCTGTAATAAAGTGACATGCTGGGTTGGAGGAGGTGTCTTGCTCTTGCTGTGCCTGATCTAATGGGCTGTAAACTTCATTAAAAATTTCAACAATTTTCTAGTATCCATTTCACAGTGGAGGTGTGACAGTGTTGTGCCTCCTGCAGTGTGGGTAACACACACAACCAGATTTAATATGTATTGAATACTTACATCTTTGTGTTTTCATTACGTAAGTTCATACAATGTCGGACTGGGCAAAAAGAATGACATGCATTAAGCAAAGGAAATTTAACAGAAACGGAACATGGGTCTGGAATGAGTATCATGAGCAGTCTCCAGTATTTAAAGATGGTTTAACCAGTGGTGAGAAGGGTCCTTGAAATAATTGATGCTGCCATATTGCCAGGTAATTAATTAGATGAGTTTCAGACAGCCTCCAGCCTAATTTTTGTGAAAATTTCATCATCAGAATGGACTTCATGCAGATACAAATCCAAGAAAGCAGGAAACATTCACACTATATAGAAATAATCATCAGTACTAAGTTTCTCTTCCAGGGGGCTTAGTTCCCAAAAGATCCCTTACTTTTTAGGAGCATTCAGCAATGAATGAGATCAGCAGTGAAACAAATATACCAAAAGCGGGATTTAAAACTATTCTCTGACAACCTCAGAAAAAAACATTGGCCATATCCTTTACAGCAGCCCTAATCTAGGAAAGGGACTCAAGCAGTGTCCTTGTCCTTCTCAACTTTGGTTTCCTTCACTTCTGCACTGCAAGCTGGCACAGATCTTTCTTGCAGCTGTGTCAGCAGTGAGAGAATCAATGTGGTTCTGAAATGCTTCTTTAAAGTTACTCCCAGAAGTGTCAGTGACTTCCTACAAACCATTTATGGCTTCTCTGAACTCATGCATCAGCTCTGGCCTCCACAACATCCTGCAGCAGCCACTTCCCCAGTCCAACCAAGCAGTGCTACCACTCTCTGGTCTCCTCTACACAACTTGTGACTTGTCTACTGTATTAACTCTGATTTGTCAAGTGTAATTATTTTCAGTGATACAGAAGCTGTTCTGTTTTGCCCTCATTACCATCCCACAAACCTCCTTTCCCTCAGTACCTGAGAAAGGGCAGAGCCGTTTACACAGCCCAGGTTGCACAGAATTTACAGACCACTGTGTTTTCTGCCCCCAGTTCTCCTAACTCTCCCCTCTTCATGCTTGGGAACCCTGAAACAATACTTGATGTCCTGTGTGAAGTTGTTTCAGGTTACTTCAGACAGCAGCTGTTTCATAAATTCTCTGCAGACTTCCAGTTTTGTGCAGGTTTCCCTGGTACATCACAAATCAAGACCTTCCAAGGCAAGGAAAGGGAAAAGGCTTTAGAGACACTCAAACTTCAGGTGATGGGTTTTATTTTGCCCAGGACAACCTGCATCTTTTTTTTACCCAAATAATGCTGTTCACCAACCCAGCACTTCACTGTGCTCTTTGGATTTAAGCTGCCTCAGGTCAGTAAGAAATACACCAGCCTAAGAAAGGTATCTGTTTATTCCTGAAGTGCCTTAGAAATAAAACATTGTAAACTTTAAAAAATTTGTGACACTTTAAAAAAAATAAAGCAAGTAATCCTATATCATTTAGCATGAGTAATGTCACTCGTGTAGCAGAGCAACAATGGAAGAAAGGAAAAGACTTTGGAAAACCAGAAGAGCAACCCCCAATTCCTATCTGCACACACTTTAGCTGGCATCCCAAGACACTCCACAAGTAACATCCATGGAGTCCACATGAAGATAAATTGCATATCAGTATTATCAGGAGCCCTGACAAACCTGCTGGAGGAGCGAAGACTTGCGTTCTACTACCACTGATGTGCTGATCAAAAATAAATTGGTGACAGCACTTAATAAACCAGACCATTCTTACAGCATCCAGGAAATTATGCCTTGAAGCACTGGTACCTTCCTGCTATTTTCTTAATCCCTTCATTTGTTCCTGCAGTCAGAACTCCACTGTGGCTGTGGATTGAGAAGTGTGTTGTTCAAACCCCACTGGCTCCAACACAAACTGCCTGGCTGTAGGTAATTCTCTCTTCAGGACCTGCCCACATACTCCAATTTGCAGCTCTCCGCTACATTTTACAAAAGGAAACTGAAGCAAATATAACTTTGATATAAAATCAGATGAAAAATTTCCACTGATAGTATTCCCATAAACATTTTATGTTACAAATCGATAGCTATCTTTAAATAAATCAAGTTTGTTGTTAATGTCTATATACATTATAAATACATACACACACAATTAAAACCCTGACATGGTAGAGTCTTGTGTCTGCCTGAAAGATGTCAGAAAGAAGGTTTTGGGAACCCAAATCTTCTCTGATCCATGATTAGCAACTCAGGCGAGTTTGGAAACATCTTCATACTGGATATCTTCAACCCTGCGTCCTTTTAAAGGTCCCTGGAGAGTGAGAAAGTAGACATAAAATTGTTTGTTTCTTGAATTCCCAAGAGTTTATAGGAGGAGAGGGGATTATAAGGGGGATTTGTTCATGATGCAATGTTTTCTGTTTCATTAATTTTCAGCCTGACCAGAGAATATAACATGGCCTCAACACTCTCTCAGAAATCCTTTCACTTTCAGGATGCTTTTAGTATCCAAGTTCCTCCTGTCATCAGGGCATCTGCAGAGTCTCTTCCCAGATTCTCCAGAATCCAATCCGGGCTGAGTTTCTGCTGCCTTCTTTGAATGGGATCTAACAGGGTCTCCCTCTTGCAAGCTGTGTTTAAGAAGTTTAACTCAGAGCCAATATCCTCTCTGCTTTATCAATGACTTTAAAGATTGGTTTTGCAGAGAAGTAAGAGCCACACAGACGTGATGGCATGGACTGGTTGTTAACCATAATTGTTAAACATAAACAAGACAACAAATTAGCACAACAAAGCCCCACATTCAGTTTGGAAGAGGCAGAAGAAAATTCACATCCTTGCATATTTTGCATTTTTTATCTTCCCACAAAACAGTACAACAATAGTCATGTTCAAAATAAACACACAAAGTATTTTCCAAGTCTCTTTCAAGTTCAAAACTTGCTAAATTTGAGCACCCTGGCATCTTTTTGAAGACAAACAGCAGAGAATTAGTCAGCAATAGGAAAGATGTGACTGATTTCCTGCTGCTTGGGAATAGGTGGGAGGTGTCCACAGAACTCTGCATACCATAAATCCCACCTGTAAGGCAGGATTAAGGATAACGCGGTTCTTTGTGAAAGCTCTCCATGTACAGATGGAAAACTCTCTGCAAACAAGAGCTTGCAGTGTTTGATACTTACAGAGTCAATGGTTATTGTCACTGAGAACTTCTTTTCATTGATGGATTCCAAGATGCCTTCATTTCCCCTGTACCCACCATTTACTACCATCACTTTCTTGCCTAAAATAAAATAGGAAAAGAGTTACACAACAGGGTTCCAAACTTCTCCTAAAAAATTGTCCCCATCTTTCTTACAAACACCCTTTAAGTATTTGAAGGGGCTCTGTCTTCGCAGTACCTTCCCTTTTCCAGGCTGAACAACCCCAACTCTCTCAGCCTATTTTCTCAGGAGGGATTATGGTACTTTCAAGTGGATGAATTACAGTTTACAAAAACTCAAATATAACCTTTGCAGTGGCAGTTAAGCTGAAAACTGAAGAAAACAGCTGTACCTGGTGCTGGTATTACAGTTTCTAGATGTGTCTGATCAAGCTTCAGTTTGTCCCCAGAGTCAATCACCTTCACGACTGCTGTGTATTTGTCAATCACTTCCTGTTGTGAAAGGCAGAGGCCAATCAGAAAAATCAAACATTCTTCTCTAAATTTACCTTTCAAAGTTAACAAACTTTGGCATTGTGACTCTGCAATTCTACGTTTTCAAAAGCAGCAAAAAGGCAAGAGCTCCAGCCTGAAGATTTTGTGTGCAAATGAGATCCTGCAGCTTAAGTCATTGCAGAAAACTAGCCTTGGATTAAAATCCAACTGCACTGCTCTTGGTCACATCCCATGGACACAGGGACTATTCTCCAAGATGGATGTGCTAATAGGGACAAACTACACAGGCCAAAACTGTGCTTAAGAAAGGATCACTGAATACATGACACTAACCAACTCAAAGGTTTACTCCCTGCCCAGAATAAGTCCCAACACTTTGGGACTTTCAGGCCTCAACAGTGTTCACTTAAGGCTGAACAACCTGCACAGTGAAACGAATCTTCAGAAGTCACTTGGTACCAGAAAAGCCAAACCAATGCCACATGTTCCCAATGCCCAACTTACCTTAACAACTGCCTTCTTCTTGTGATACTTCTCTCCAAGCTTTTTTGTTACAATTTTTACAACGATTTCCTGGGAGATTTGAAAAGAGAGAAAAAAAATGCCAAAATACACAAATGATTCTACAATCTAAATTAATAGTACAGTACAGTGCAGGAAGCAATGGTAACAAAGATGTGGTTTTCAGGAATTTGTGTTTATTGTCAAATTATTGGCTCAAAGTAGTATCTTTCAAGACTTTTTTGGGTTTGTTTTACAAATACAGTTACACTTGAATTCAGGATCTAATGTAACAATCCACAATGGGTCCAGCAGGAAAGGGAAAATAAGAGCGAATTTAGTTTGGAATCTGCTTTTGTTTGGATCTTTACACAAATCAGTGGTGGCTTTAGAAATGCAGAATTGGCTATATAGAATAATACAATTTTTACTATAATAATAATAATGTTTAAGACACTTACAGGCTGTAACCAGTAGTCTCGTCGAGATGTTCTTTTCTTCTCCTCTTCAAGCTACAGAACAACAACAAATAATTACCATTTACTTCCTCCTTCCACTGCAGCTTTCCCATGCCTTTGAAAAGCTGAACCAATTCTCCAGCCCCATGTCATGTGGGGAGCAAAAATATCCCAAAACCCTAAATAAGGGTAAGTCAGTGTGTGCTTGCCTCATAAAAATTGCTTTGATGAATCCAGGAACTCATGACAAAATGACGGTGATTTGTGGGGTTTTTTAGCAAGTGTTTCTAGGTATTTTCTTCTCTTGCAAAATCTGTATTCCTTTACTTCCAACACCTCAGTCATCTGGGGAACAGGAAGAGCTGAGCAGCAGAAACCAGTTTCATGGGGAAATGAAATTATGTTGCCTGGCAAGATGTGAAAGTTGGAACTGCATATGAACTGAAGGTCTGAGGTCACTTCAAAGGGATGCCCTGGTGAAGTGGACATTGTCACAGGCACAGGGGCACACAGACACAGATCCTGCAAGATCATTACCTCCATGATCTCATCCAGTGCAGACTTCTTCTTTTTCTCTTTGGGCTGACTGGAGCTATGAGCTGATTCTTTTCTTTTAACTGCCCCCTCCACCATCTTCAGTGCATTCTGTCCAAGGATACTGCTGGAAGAGTAAGACAGATTTCCTCTACCAAGATGCATTTGAAGAACTGGCTGTGCAAATAGGCCTCCTGCTCTGCTTAATTTCAGTTGTGCCAGTCTCCTTCCAGACCCTGCACTCCTCCTCCTCTAGAACTGATGTCCTTGGGGTACAATCTCCATGTCCACTGAGGGTCACTGCTGGCAGTCCAGCACAATGGACACAACCAATGATCAGTTCAGTACTGCACAAGCAAACAGTTGATGAAGGACTTCAGTTCAATGAAGAAGACAAAAGCTGGTCTGCAAATCAAGTTTTTGAATTTGAAAGGACAAACTTTAGAGAAGCACCTGGACAGAGGAACTCTCAGACATGGCAGATATCTAGAATTCCTTCCAGCCAGAGACATTGAGCCTTTCTGGCAATGGGAGAAAACATATGGGAATCTGCAGAAAAGAGATCCACACCCAGCAAATAAATGCCACCTTCACAACCATATTCAAAACAGGCAAACAGCCTATGAACTGTGAAAGATAAGAGCAATCAGCACAAAAGGTTACACCTCAGGGCTGAGGGAACATCTAGGTAAGGTGAGAACTGCCTACAGGCACCTTCAGTTTAGCCATTTTTATAAAAAATACTTGAACACAGTAAAAAAATTCAGGCAAGATGAAGGAGGCTGCTTTGGGGTGGACAGTGATGCAATTATTAATATGCCTTAGGACAAACTGCATGTTCTGCCTGTGGTGAGGATGTTGGATATACTCCCACAGGGAAGATACGCCATGGGAATGATACAGGAATTGCACTAGAAGCAACTTTGAGAGAAAAGCTGTATTTCAGAGGAAATCTGAATAATCATAGTAGAGTTTGAGAAGAAAATCACACATTGAATCACAAATCAAATAGCAAGTACTTAAAATAACATCTCATAAAGGGTAACAAAGAATTAAAACACAACAACAGCAGTGCCTATATTTAAGAAGACAAACATATCTAGCTGTGAAGTAACTAAGGGATTACTGGGTGTAAATACTAAACCAAATCTTATTTAACTTATTTAGGACTCTGGGAAAAAGAGCCAAAGACCACCAACACTGTTTGGGTGTGTCAACAATATCAAGGACTCAAGAAAGGATCTGATACCAGAAGGGACTGGTTTAGCTTGAAAACCATCTTTGAAAACCCACAAGATTCAGCAGCACATCATGCAAGCTCATGTACTTTGGAAAAGTTTATTCTGATTATCTTCTATCTTTTGAGTTCTCTTTAATAACAGCAAAAGCAGAAGGGGTCTGGCTATAAGAACAGGTGACAGCCACTGGTGTGGACCAGCCATAAAAGAGCCAGATGCAATCATGAGAAGCATCACGACAGCCAAGCATCAGTGCCATGGTGACATTTCATTTGCTGCCTGCACAAATCAGCTCCACCTCTGTACCAACTACCTGCACACCAATGCCTTCAGAACTCCACCACCCACTACCTACGACCTGCTGGTCCCATTTCTGCACCACACTCAGGAAATACAAGTGCCAGGTTTCCATAGCTCGTGCTGTGAGCACGGAAGATGGGACGCAGGGAAGTCCTCCCGCACTCTGTGCTGGGGAACTGGACCTCAGGTTGAACTCCTGCTCCTCAGAACAGCCAACAGCTGCAGGACACACCTGGGCACTGACACAGAGAAACCTCCATACATGACTCTGAAGTGATGCCTCCATCACCAGAGATAGATAAACCACTGTCCAGTTACTTTTCCATGAAGTGCTTGTCCTAATTTTGCTTCTACACTACCATTACAGAGTTTACAGACAAGTACCTCTCATATGCAGTGAAAAAATTAGACTACTTGATAGATGATTTCACATTTGGCCAAGTTTAGGAAGTACCTGATGTATTCCTCAGTGAAACTATTCAAGTGAGTGTCTGAATTAAGTTTCAGATTCATCTTAAGCACAATTCAATGCTTAGGGATAATTTACAAGTTTTCCTCAAAGCCTGAAATCTGTATCTATTATTGCAAAGAACTGTTTTACTGTCTCATTTTCTGCCTGGCATATATCCCATCAGATACCTTATCTAAAAGCTGAGTGTGATGAGGGAGAAGCTTTCTTTTTACCTGCAATACATTCAATTAAAATATTGCCTCACATGAGAAGATGTACTGCTCATCAAACAGTTCCATAGACTCCTATAAGTCAGTATGATTTGCATTATTGATCCTTTTTGTCCTGCATTGCTTGTGGCTATATGATGACGGCTAAATTCCAGAGCTCTAGCAAGATTTATTTCAGGTAGATTTAGCTGCTTAGACGATGACCAGAGAAAGTATTGTCTTCAATTAGACAAGGCAATCAAACCTTTTAGGAAACCAAATTAACAAGTCACAAATATCCATCCATAGAATGTAGCTGGGACTAGATGGCACTACTTCAAATGCTTTGGCTGGATCCCTTTTCCACCCTCCATGGGGGACCCTGTAACTTTATGGGCATCTCCCATGAACCACGGTGAATTCAAGAAGACTCCTCACAGCATTTAAGATACATTCACTCATCCACTTTAAATACAAAAGGAAGCACAAAGACACCTAGTAGCCCCTTCTGAATAACAAGAGAGGGTGAGAGATTAGACTCCAAACATTTCAGAGCAAAACACATCTTCCTGGTCATAAAAATATCATTGCCAAGGAAGTGCTTTGTAACAGTAAGGGTTGGCCTTAAATTCTTTTCTCACCTTGTTTTAGAAGATGCTGCGACTGAAGTACTTGCTCCTTTGTTTAAATTAAATGTAACTAAAAAATAAAAAGATATTACTCTATTTCTATATTTAAAAATAACTGCATTGAAGGATGTTAACAATTTTTAAAATCTGCAAATAGAAAAAATCACAAATTTGAAAATATTTACTAATCTATATTTCGGTTTAACTTTTAAAATAAACTTTGTAATACAGAATACTCTGCATTTCCATATTCCAGTGCTCTTTATAACTGATCTCAAAGCCCTTTATGAAGCACCAAGCAGGCTTCAATGCTCATTTCATTTGAGTCACAAAATCAGCTTCAGTAGGTTCTAGAAAACTGCATCCATTAAAATCTGGTTACCTTTTTCTTCCTCGTTTTCTCTGTTCAGTTCAGTATAGACTGGCATTTCCTGCCAAAAAAACCCACAAAATACATTTAAAGAATCAAACAGAAAACTGAGTCAAGATATAATTTTTTGGTGATCATTGATTAGCTCAGTTTTACAGACTAGTGTGAAATTATCACCAGTAACTGTAACATTCAACCTGGCTTGATTTGTGAAAGATTAAAATTGAAAACATCATCTCATTACAGGATCCTGTGCAAAATTCTCCAGTTAACACTGTTCTAGAGATGCTGCCTAAACTTGCTCAATTCCAGCATAAAAGGAAAGTGGCCTTGCTGCAGTAATTTTCTCTGTCTGAACCAGCATGATCTGACTGGTTTATGGACAGACTGGTAACTCAAAGCAGGAAATTCTGGTATCTTTCCCATTTTTTAGCACCAAAGGCTCAGACCATTTAAATTTCAATTAGTTTTAAATTAAGAAGCAGATAATTGTTTACAACAGCATTTGAATGTACCTATCAATACCCAGGATCAAACAGGAGGTTCCAGCCCCAGGCAACAACGTGTATGGGGGTCATGGAATGATGCCAAGTAAACAGATCCCAAATAACCACACCAGAACCATCAAAATAGAACTTTTCCCTACGTGGATTTGATTACGTCAGATTCCCCTGGCTATTTAACTCAGCCTCCCCAGTGTACAAGGCACTTGTTATCTGCAGCCCTAGAAGTTGTGAAATACCATAAATGAAGACACGTCATGCTGGTTACTGCATTGTTTACTCTCCCTTCCTAAATTCAAGAGTGATTTCTAAGCCACTAGTCACTTGAAGAGCAGTAATTATTACTTCCTTAGTACTACTGCAAGCTGGGTACAACATAACTCCAAGTTAGGAAGCAAAGGAAATACCAGTGCAAGGATTCCAGCAGCAAAAAATTCCCCACTGACTTAACCACGAGGAATTTTAGCTGAAGGTTCACACACAGTGCAATTTTCCTCACCAGTTCCTTCCCCTCCAAACCTCTTCTAACTTGTTGTTCAATGAATTTAGCAGTTTTTTCTTCATCATCGAGGTCCTGTTTCTTCTTCCTCTCTTGCTCTTGCTGCCTGCGAATGGTCTCTGGGTCCCTGTCGATGTACTGAATGTACCAGCCCTTTGGAGTCTCATCAACCTTGCAAAGACCTAAAAAGTCAAGGCAAGACAAAGTGAGGTTAATACTAACAATATCTAGATAATTTTCAGTCCATGATCACTGTAACAATGCAGATATTTTACCAGAGACAACATTACCCCTTACTGGGTTGCTAACATTGACTTTGAATTATCTGTACTGTGTGTTTCTGCCCTCAGCTAGCCAGATCTCTTTGGACATAGGCCAGAGTATGCCATAAAGTGGATGAAGTGTTTTACAATACTTTCCTTATTGAAGAAAATGTTTCCTTCCCACTGTTTTAACAAGGAAGAAGACAGAAATCTAACATGCATAAATGATACACATTCACAGCATCATACTAAATGAAATTCTTCTGTGCTGTGCTATTGTTATTGACTCTGGCTACAGTGATTTTCCAAACACTGTGTAACTGCTGCATGTATCCTGCAGAACAGGGGTACCCAGAGCCAAAGTAAACTTTCTGTCACTCCATGGTGCCATTTAATCTCTATTCCTCCCATTGAACACAGAACTGCTGATCTCCAGCTTTAACCCTTCCATTAGGCCAGGAATGAAAATGACTGCTTGTTTCTTATCACTTCAAACGTGGAAAGATTCTGCAGCCTTAAGGGATGTCCTAGCTTTTAATTTTTAAATGGCAACTGTCAGAAGCTGATTTAAAATTTAGCAATGCATCTAGTAAATACAGACCAGCAGTGGAAACAAGGAAAGGCTCATGACTGATGTACTTCGCCCAGACTTTTGACATTTTTCGTAAGCAAATTCCTAATGGTCAACACAGAAATATATTTGGATATCTTCTAATGTATATACAGGAGGGGAGGGGAAAAAAGGAAAAGAACTAACATAAATATTTACTGATCAATCATCAGGAATTCAATTACCCAATAATTTTAAGACTTCCCACTCACCTTCTCTCCCCAGCCATTTTGTAAAATCAGTCAGTGTCTCCCACTGTGTGGCATTCATGTGGATGTGTTCTCTATGGCTGATATATTCATTGTATACAATATTATTGTGGACTCTCTTTGTTCCTAAAATACATTATCATCACAGTTATTATTATTATTAGTAGCAGTAGTAGTATTTAAAAATAAGTGTCTTGCACTGAAACAATAAAAGACATTAAAAACAAACAAAGCAAAATATTAAAAAAATATTTACCAAATCGCCTCCTGAGCAGTTCTAGGAAATCATTTCGGAATTCCCTTAGGGAATAAAAAAAAAGATTTTAGTAAAACTTTAACAACTAGGAAGCAATTTTCTGTTGTCATTAACAATTAAGCATCTGCAGTATAAACCTGATTATTCTTTTGAGCTGAGCATGATGACATCCAGACACATTTCCCTTTTTCAGTTCAGCAACATTAACTGCAGGATGAAACACAGTATGGTACATGTTGTACTTTAAATCTTTAGAGGGTAACAGCCTCTCAAAGGGATAAAATCTCAACACTTCCCATTAATTGCTGGTGTTTGGTTACCAGGTGTCTTCCTAGGCTGACTGACAGAGAGCACAGGGCAGGACAAAGGGGAGAGGGGGTGCATGGGGCAGATGGATCACTCATCTCCCTGCTAATTCCAACGGCTGGAGCATAAAGCCTCCCTTCAGACTCATGCCGAGGACAGCTCCACTCATCCCAGCTGTCATGCAGGTCAGCTGGACAAAGGCCTGGGAGAAGCTGGGGGATGTCAATCCCTCCCCTGCCTTGTTCTCTCTCTGTTATGGCTCTTTTAGCTTGTGCGTGTGGGGCAGTCACTCAGTGGGGACAGAAAGGTGACACGCTTGTAACACAGAGCAACTTTAAACAGGATTCAAACATGAGACAAAACTGCCAAATTTGACAAAAAGCATGGCACCCTGAAATCTCTTACCTAAAGTTTAAAAGGTGGCATTGCCTAAATTTTCAAATCACCACTGCAAAAAGAGCTGACACTAAAACGTGTCACAATAAAGTGTCTTCAATGGGACATTATTGGGTCTTAGGGGTGTGGCTGTGCAGATCTGATATAGGAATGAAGATCTGGGTAAGAATATACAGAAAACTTACTCAGAGAAGTAATCCATGAATTGCTGAGGATTTTCAGAAGCCAGCAGCAGCTGCTTCTGGTGGGACTCAGACATGCAATGACACTTGAAGCCATTCTAAAAAGCAAAAATAAATACTTTGCTTGTCTTTGTCTCAATTTGCAACACGCACAGCTGAAGAGAGTATTAAAAGTAATGATTTATGAGTGAAATTTCTTGGATGCTCCACAGAAAACAACTCAGCCTCAGCCTAGAAGGGGGTGGTTGCTTCTCCTGATCAGGCAAGCCAAAATCAAAACTCCTCCAAGGTCTAGAACCTCCAGACAATTGTGAGAAAGGTTATGAGGTGGGACATTTCAGCAGCCCTCTTCATTCCCTGTGGAATGAGATAAGACATTTGGCTGCATCCTTTATTTTTTTTCTTACTATAATCGTCTTTCAGCACAATATGATTAAATCTACAGTAAATTTCACTCCATGGAAGACCTCTCCCCTGTTTACAAAAAGATATAGCTGTAAATCAGTGACGCTTTTTTGCTTGTAGTCACTGGGAAGAGAACAGGATTTGAGATTCTTGGGTAAAAGGGAGAGAGGCAAGGAAACAACAGAAGAATGATAGAATTAAACATCCATGGGATGAACTCCTTCCCTAAGGCACAACAAAGAGATTACTCATGGAGAGTTGAAAACTAAAATAATATCCTCCAAGACAGATCAGGGCCAACACACTTTATCCAAAGGAATGAGCATTTCTCTCATGGGGGATTGGAAATCCCAATAGGATCACTCCACTCACAGCAACTGGGAACCCTCCATGTCCCACGCATCTGCCCCCAAGGGGACTGTTGTCCATACAGGGGGAATAGGAAATTGCCCCTAAAGAGCATCAGGGCTCCCCACGCTCCTGGAAAGAGAGGCCAGGATGCTCCCCAGAAGGATCACACCCCACAGATGGGATCAGAGCCCCCACAAGGTGACTAGTGATGTTCCCAAAGGGAACCTGGGCCAGCCCTGTACCTCCCACAAGGGGACCGGTGAATCCAGGGAAGAATTTGAGACCCCATATTCCCTGACGGAATTGCAACGCCCACAAGAGGATCAGAAACTCCTGCAAGGGTGATCGCACCCCTCTCAACAGCAGTAGGAACACTTAAAGGGAGTTTGACAGGACAAGGGACAATGGCTTTAAACTGACAGAGGGCAGGGTTAGACTAGATAATGGGAAGAAATTCTTCCCAGTGAGGGTGGTGAGGCCCTGGCACAAGTCGCCCAGAAAAGTTGTGGCTGCCCCACCCCTGGAAGTGTTCAAGGCCGCGCTGGACGGGGCCTTAAGCATCCTGGTCTAGTGGAAGGTGTCCCTGCCCATGGCAGGGGATTGGAAGTGGATGATATTTAAGGTCCTCCCAATCCAAACCATCCTGTGATTCCATGAGATCGGAGCTGCCACAAGGGCTCGAGGACTCCAACCGAGGGGACCTGACCCCTCTGTGTATCCCCAGGAGAACCGCCCCCCGCAGACGGAGACCGAAGGACCGGGGACCCCCCCCAACGCAGCGCCAGTTACCTCATCGCGGCACTGCTTCTGGCACATCTGGCAGTACCAGCGCAGCTTCTGCAGCCCCTTGGACTTGATGCGGTTGGCGATCGCCTTGGGGCTGAGGAAATCCGACTTCCCCATGACACCGTCCTGACCCTGACCCCACTCCCGCGCCCACCCCGGTCCCGATCCCGGTCCCGCCCCCTCCGGAAATGGCGGCGGCGCCCTGGAAGCAGATCCCCGCGGGGCGGCGCAGGCGCGGTGCGGGCGCGCTGACCTTCAGCGGGGCTGTGGTGGAGGCGCCGCCATGTTCGCCCGGGGCGCCGCGGTCGCGTTGGTCCAGCCGCAATGGTACCGCCACGGGCTGGGACGGGCGCTGTGGGGACGGGGGCATGTGTCCCGATGGCCGGGGCGGCTCTGCGGGGTGAGGGGGGGATGGCTCTCTTCGGCCGTGCGGTGCCTGGGGGCGGCGGGGTCGCGGCCCCGGGCGGCCCGTGAGGGGCTGTGGGCTCCGGGGAGGGTGGCGGAGCGAGCACCGGGAGATGAGGGCTGCGGGGACCTGCGGGAATGGAGGGCCCGTCCGCCGTGGGTGGGAGCGCTCGGCCGGGGTGGGTGAATGGGACAGGCAAGGGTTAAAGAACAGGTTTGTACATGGCAAGAGACCCTGCTTTGGACAGGAAATGGTGCGGCCTCCTCTGCTTCGTTTTAATTGTTTTTAGAAACGAATTGCCTTATGTGAAGGATTTTTTTATTCTTGTGTTTTTATTTGTAATTTGCCCTTCTGGTGCCCTCGTTTGCGCCGTGCCATTGCCCAAGGCGGTGGATAATGCATTAAATCTCCCCCTGTACTCGGCACTGCGGAGGCCCCGCCTCGAGTCCTGTGTCCAGTCGGGGCCCCTCGATTCAGGAAGGACATGGAGGGGCTCGAGCGAGTCCGGAGAAGGGCAGTGGAACTGGGGAAGGGTCTGCAGCACAAGCCCTCTGAAGAGCGGCTGAGAGAGCTGGGGGAGCTCAGCCTGGAGAAGAGGAGGCTTGGGGGTGACCTTATCACTAGAGCTCTCTGACAGGAGAGTGCAGTCAGGTGGGAGTTGGTCTCTTCTGCCAGCGACAGGACGAGGGGACATAGGTTTAGGTTGGATGTGAGCAGCAGTTTCTTCACAGAAAGAGTGATTGGGCATTGGAATAGGCTGCTCAGGGAGGTGGTGGAGTCACTGTCCCTGGAGGTGTCTAAAGAAAGACTGGATGTGGCACTCAGTGCCGTGGTTTAGTTGATAAGGTGGTGTTCGGTCATAGGTTGGACTTGGTGATCTCAGAGGTCTTTTCCAACCTTATTGATTCTGTGAAATTATATAGATGAGGGAAGGATGAAGGTATGCATACAATCTTCAGGTCAGAGTGGCTTGTCTCCACCACAGGTGCTTTTTAAAGAAGAGCAAATCTTGAATTTTCATCACTCTGGAAGGGACTTGCCCTTGGCAGGTATTGGTTTGCTGGAGAGCAAGTGAATTATCCTAATTTCTCTTGCATTCCTTTTCAGGGGCCAAGTCAGGAATATGGCAACGCTAAAAGACAGTAAGTAAAGGTTTTGTTTGCTTTTGAGAGACGAAAAATGCTGCAGGAAAACCATGTATTTAAATATAATTCTGCTTTGCCTCTGTTGGGTAAAATGATTGTGATAAATAACAGTGATATATAGCCTCCAGTCCCCATTACATTAAACAAGTGTTCTTCAGGAAAGGAATTGCTTGAAGTGGTTTTGGCACTAATTTGGATGTCTTTTTATAGTATTACTCAAATATATTTTAAAAATAACTTTATCATATGTGCTAAACCAGATTTTTACTCACCTCTAAGAATTAGCTGAGTTTCTGTTGTGTTTATTTCCTTGTGCTTTCATGCAGCATTTGGGGAGAAAAAGGGTTGACCGAATGATTTTAGTTTGATAATACTTCCTTAAGCCATTCCCCTTAGTTCTTTTATAGGGATATTGGCTTGGAATTGTGCTTGTCTATGGGATACCTGTTTTGGTTTCTTTGTCCATTAGTGTTTTTATAAATCTCATTTTACTGCAGTCTAAACAGAGGAGGAAATTTATTCTGTGTCTTCATACTATGGGGATGTTTTTGTTTGTTTCTTTCTTCTTGTCATCTGTGAAAGATGACATTATACTTCAAATGATATATTTGTGAAACAGGTAGATGTGGAATCAAAGAGAATAGCAAATAGACTTCATGTTGGGATAAATGTTAAATGAATGTAAAGTCTGAAGGAAGAACATCTCTATTGTATAGAGGAATTTGTGTTATCCACATTCTTACTCTTACAGTAAATACTGAGGTCTTTTATGAGGTTTCTTTGTGTGCTGTTTATTTATTTCTTCTCCTTTAGGGAACATGGGAAAATATTTTTGGATGGCTCTTGCTGCCGTTTTGTTGTTTTGGTTTGAGTCATTATGTCCAGTACAATCTGTGACCTTCAACTCTTAATCTTGCAGTCACCAGGCGTTTGAAGTCCATCAAGAACATCCAGAAGATCACCAAGTCCATGAAGATGGTTTCTGCAGCTAAATATGCAAGAGCTGAGAGGGAGCTGAAGCCTGCAAGGGTCTATGGAACAGGAGCTCTGTGTGAGAGGAAGTTCTTGCACTCTGTGGTGTGGGAGCAGGAGAGGAGGTTTTCGTAGTGGTGGTAGAATGCCGAGGCTTTTTAACTTTCCATTAGTCTATTTGCAAAAGAATTTTCACGGTGAACTTCACTGAGTGACATCTGATCAGAGCTGTGGCTGGCTTTGAATTGTTTCTTGCTCCCATCTGGTCTGATCGTGTGCAAACTTGGAACAATTGTGAGGGAGATAAAATTAATCTGGCTGAGATCTGAAGCCCCTTTAGAACTGGTTTTAGTTAGAAAAATTCTGGGGTAGTTTTTATGACCTATTTGCTTCTTGGCACCCTTGTAAAACTTAATAATCTTATTTTTTTTCAGCTCTCTATGAGAAAGCAGAAATAAAGGCACCTGAGGACAAGAAGAAGCACCTCCTTATTGGTGTGTCCTCTGACCGAGGCCTGTGTGGTGCTATCCATACATCCGTTGCTAAAACCTTGAAGAATGAGATTACCAACCTCTCAAATGCAGGGAAAGAGGTTATGGTGGTTGGAGTAGGTGACAAGATCAGAGGCCTGCTTCAAAGGTATAAAAAGATGGAGCCCAAAACTCAGAACCCAAAACCCCAGAAGAATTTAGTTAGAAGTTTTGTTTGTTTTCTTTGGTAGAAATTTCAAGGCTGCTTAGAAGATTTTTTGGCATTGGCAGGAAATTGCATTTAAGGGAACTGTGCTAAATTCAAGTCCCTGTAAAAAAAAAAAATCTCCAAATATCCTAAAAGTGGTTTTGATCAACTCACAATTTGGGAATCTGCTGCACAGTACTATAATAGTCTTGAAATAAAAGTCTGAAATCTGCCAACTGGCACTGTTACAGGTGTGTGTATTGTGAAGCTATCATAATTTAACTAAAGGCAAATTTTTTTTCTAATTCAATAAAATGTTTAGTTCTGATCACTCCTAAGTTAGTTATCCCTAGTAAGTCAGTCTTGCTGCCTCGTTGTACTTTAGAGCAACCACTTGGTTCTAACACAGGTTTGTTGTTGCTGCAGGACACATGGCAACTATTTCCTGCTGACATTCAAAGAGGTGGGACGGAGACCTCCGAGCTTTGGCGATGCTTCAGTCATTGCTTTAGAGCTGTTAAACTCTGGGTATGAATTTGATGAAGGCTCTGTCATCTACAATCGGTTCAGGTAAGGTTAATACTTTACAGAACACTTCAAAAGAGCACATTGGCCCAATGAAGTGATATGAAAACTGACTGTAACTTGGAATGTTCACTTCTTGATTTTGTTGTGTGTGAAGAACTTTGGGGTTGTTTTTTCTTGTAGCTGTGACTGGAATTCCCTTTCGACTTGAATAGTGAATGCTGTTATATTTACAGTCGGCACATCACTATATCCATGTGGTATCCAACATCTGTTCATCAGGATTATCAGAGAACTTTGTGGCATTAGAAGGCCAGAAGTTGTCTATTCCAATTTGATTTTAAGCATTCAGTTTAAAGTTAGTTGAACTGAAGATCCTGTTTTGCTCTTTTTGTACAGGTCTGTCATCTCCTACAAGACTGATGAAAAACCAATCTTCTCCTTTGAAACTGTGGCTGGCTCTGGTAAGTAGGGAGCCAGAAAACACCAGTTACATGCAGTGGTAAATCAGAGGAATAGTACTCTGAACATGGTATTAAAGTATCTTTTTATTGTGGTTGTATTATAAGTTTAACAGATGGTTTTATCTTCCTTCACCAAGGTCAGTCCAAGGTTGACTTAACCAAGGTGCTGAGGGAAGGGAGGTTAAAAGGAAAGGTTGTACTAATTCAGGTTTGAAATTCTGTCTCAAGCAAGAATTGTGTATATGTAAACTGTCAGTTCCAGTATTTTCAGAATGAACAACCTGAATAGTGAGTGACTTTTCACAGCTCACCAAAAATATGGTTCTGTAGCATTATATGAGAAGGTTAAACATAGTATGGTAATAATGTGTTTTGTTTTGGTTAGAACTTGACTTTCTGAATGTTAAATTGAATTCGAACACATAAAATACTTAACAAAATTATAACTAGCAGAGAAGCTGTGAAGGTATGCATAATATGTGGAGAAAATCCGTCTGTGCTGCCTCAAGTATTGAAACAGCCCAGCCTAGTAGTCTTCTCCATGTCATTGTATTCTGCTGGAAGTAGTAAACTTTGGGTGTCTCTAAGTCTATTCTTTCATATTTTGCAGAAAGCCTAAGTATCTATGATGATATTGATGCTGATGTGCTGAGAAACTACCAGGAATTCACACTAGCAAACATTCTGTACTACTCCCTGAAAGAATCCACCACCAGCGAGCAGAGCGCCAGGATGACTGCCATGGACAACGCCAGCAAGAATGCTTGTAAGTGACTCCCTGGATTTCTCAGGGCTTGTAGGTCAGCAGGAAAGCACTGATTGCCCTTTGTGGAATTCTTTGCTTCCAAAATGATAAGGAATGAGCTGGTTTCTCTTAATTCCATTTTGAGCCTTGTTTTTTTGAGCCATTTTAACTGGGATTCTGTTCCGAATATGAGAACTGTAGTCCCTGGAAAGAGCGATTGCTGTCAAGAAACAAGCCTAGGACTTGAAGTGAAACAACAGATTATTTTAAAAGGAATATGAAATACTAAACTAATCTTGTAATGGCCAAATAATCTCTATGCTTCTCTCATGTGGCTGCTCTGAGAATTTCCTGAATTTTTGTAAACTTGTACCTACTCATTCACCAAATATAATTAGTGCAGCACAATTTAAAGGTGGGGAAACTTAAACAGTAGTTAAATACCATCTATCATGAAGCAAGCAGAGAATATACAAGTATTCCTTGGAAGGGTACTGGTGACTGAGTGAAGCTGATATGATGTGCAGTTGGATTGCCTGGAACTGTAGGTGCGGCACTGATGACCAGCTTCAGAGAAAGAGGTGATACCTTCTGTGTTTGAGAAAAAAATTAATGGGAAAAATCTGTCTCCTTTTGCCACAGCAAGAGCAATTTGAAGGAAGTAATGTAGTTAATTGACAGTGAAATCTAATTTCAAAGCAAATGATGCATGCTTATGTTACAATAAGCTATGTCATACCTGGTATTTACAAGTCTGCCAGCTGTTTTGCAGATGTTTAACTGACAACTCAAGCCAAATTCTCATGTTTCTGAATTGTTTACTGGTAGTACTACCTGTAGGGAAAAAATGTCAGGTGCACTAAGCCTCTTGATCATTTGCAATGATTTACAAGACACTTGGATATTCTGTCCATACAGCTTCTCTTTATCTGTATTTGAACACTCGTTAGGTGTTTAAATTCCAATCTTACCTTTTTCCAGCCGAGATGATTGACAAGTTAACCTTGACGTTCAACCGCACCCGTCAAGCCGTCATCACCAAGGAGCTCATTGAGATCATCTCTGGTGCTGCTGCTCTGTGAGTATTTGTATGAACGTGCAGTCAGGGCTGTTGCAGTCATGTGCTGCTTGTGTGCCAGGGTAACCGGGAAGGCTTGGGATTGTAGGCCCTAAAACCGAAGGGAAGGCAGTCCATGGCATGGCTCCCAAGCTTTTTAGCTTGCGCAGTTCTACTAACCAGAGCAAAGTTTGGCAGTTTTTTCTGAACAGATAAAGTTAGAAAGCTGGTAAAATAGATCTTGAGCCTCAACACACATCCTTGCCTGGGCAGGCGAGGGTTTTCCTCCTTTTTGGCCTTTGGTGGATTTCATCCCTCCTCCCTTTTACCTGGATGTTTCCTATTTTGCCTGGTGTTGAGTGGGGGAGAGCTGCTGGGGTGACTGAAATGCTTTTGGATAAATCAGGTGTTCAGAAGCTCAGAGTTTGGGGGTGGGTTCGCAAGGAGGGCATTCCCAGAAGCTGTTGTTATGGAATATGTATTTTGCTTGAAGTTCAATATTTTGCTTGTTTCCCTGAGACTGGGGTTTTGTTCGGGTGTGTGCTGCAGGTTACAAATGTGTGGGCTTAGACCACAATTTGTAACTGCATGTAGCTACTGTGTATTACTGTAACAGTTAAATATTTGTGCTCTGTATGGAAATATGTGTGTTCATATCCTGTGTATTTCCAGATTGCCTGGAATATGTATTTTATATTACATTGGTGCTGTATTGTGCTCCTCACAATACATTTGTGGTCATAAATCCGTGCAGAGTTTTGCCTGAATTTGCATGAGTTGCTTCCTAACCTGCTTGTTCTGTTTTTTCTCGTAATACCATAACCAGGGATTAATCGGAAAAAGCGGTTCAGCCAAATCCAAGAGGTAAAGTTTTGAAATAGAAACTTGGTTGTGTTTTAAAATGAATTAACACAGAAAATCTGAAGTCAAATGAGGAAGTCATATTTCAGTGGTCTTGGTCAGACAGAAACTTGTCTTCCTAAAGAGCTGTGAAATTGCCCATTTCTGGTTTGAATGCCTGAACAAAGAGTTCTTAATTTTCAGTAATTTTAAGGAAAATATATCCATGTATGGAGCATAAACCCACATAGATATATTTTTCTGTGGGTTTTTCTGTATTATTGGATTCATATGCTATTACTGTTTGAGTTTTTGTATAGTGCCCTGACTTAATGCAATGACTTAAAAATGTCTGTAAGATGTATCTGAAGTTTCTGTAGCAAAATGAACATCTTCAAAATTTAAAATGTAAGGAAGAACTCAAAATTTAAAATGTAAGAAAAAATGGAATTGATGAATAGTTTGGGGGGTGGAAAGAAATATGAATGAAGTTTTCAAATTGGGGGAGATAACAGTTTAAAGTAAAGAGTTTTAATTTTTTTCAAATTTCCTTACAGGTGAAGAGGAGCTCTTCTGAGCATATGTGGTTTAGCCTGCCTGTGTCTGTGTTAACAAGACTGCTCTGTTATCTCGTGAAGAAGCGGAAAAGCCCCAGAAATGTGTAAATTCTTACAATAAACCACCTCCATGAAAGAGATCCTTTTGGTTGTCTGTGGAGCAAATGCTCTTGGTGTCTAAATATCTGGGTTGGGCTTGGGTGTGCTCTGAAACTTATTTTTTAAAAGTTAAAAGAGTCTGTGCTCTACATTTTTAATTTATTTGCCATGTGAAACATGTAAGTGGATGTTTCTTTTGAAGAGTGGAAGATATTTCCTGACTTCACCCTGTGTTTGAAAGTGCTGATTTGCCACGTACATTGTGTTGGAGGAGACTGGAATAACCTCTTCATCACACAGTTCGAACAATGATCTCTCTTATTTGAATTCTGTATTGCTACTATTTCCAGATGTTCACTTTTTAAAAACAACTGATCTGATTAGGTGAGTCACTACAGAGGTTATTTAGAGTGGACACTGTTTGTGGCATGGTCAGTGTGTGTATATAAATGTATATATCAGAGCACTGCAGCTATGGAAACAGGTTGAGAGTTTGGTTCAGTCTGGAGAAGGCTCCAGGGAGACCTTCCAGCACCTTCCAGTGCCTGAAGAAGCTCCAAGAAAGCTGGAAAGGGACTTTGGACAAGGGCATGGAGCAATGGGACAAGGGGGAATAACTTTAAACTGACAGAGGGCAGGGTGAGATGGAATATTGGGAAGGAATTCTCTGCTGTGAGGGTGGCGAGGCCCTGGCCCAGGTTGCCCAGAGAAGCTCATACTGGTCCCAGTGTGGAGCCCTGAGGGACACCACCTTCGAGGTGAACAAACCATGAGCTTCAGGACTTTGTTCCGGGTTCAGGTCCTGCACTTGAGGCTGCAGAAGTGAGATGTGACTGATACAACTTTTCATTGACTGATCAACACAGAATTATTTACAATTCCTGTCTTCCATGCTCTGATTAGTTATATACACTTACTGAGTTACAGTTTAGCTTGTGTATCTCTGCAGCCACCACTGAGTAACAGCTCTGCTGCTCCTCATTGCACCTCCTACACCTCTGTTACTGTTAATTTTGTTTCTCATTCATTTTTGCCACCCTAGTTCCATTCTTTCCCTACTTGGGTTTTTTCCCCAATTAAACAACTCACCCAGAAACATTTTTTCCTCATTGCTGCCAATTTAGTGTTCCCAAAGCTAATGTTTCTACTGCCCAGGGAATCTTGACCTTAAATCTCATTATTTCCATACCTGTCAGCTTACAGGTGACCTTGCAAGTCCCCTTCAGGTACTAGAAGGGGCTCTGACTTCTCCCTGCAGCCTTCTTTTCTCCAGGCTCAACAATCCTAGCTCTTCCAGCCTGTGTCCAGGGCAGAGGTATTTCAGTCCTTAGAGCATATTTGTGACCTCTGAACTCACTCCAGGTTCTTCCAGTGCTGAGTCCTCCAGAGCTGGATGCAGGATTCCAGCTGCAATCAGAGAGCAGAGGGGAGGAATCACCTACCTCGCCCTGCTGTCCAGTTCTTTAATTACGGGTCTTCACCCAGAAAGTTCAATGCCAAGGTCCTGACAGTGAACAACTGATGCGTGCAGGTGTGATCTGCCTGAAGAAATGTTTGATCCTACAGAGGGGAAACAGTGAGGGCAAGTGCTGACATCTGCCCCTTCCATCCAGATGGAAAGGAAAAAAAATAACCTTCCTGAGCAGCCTCTTCCAGTGCTCTGGGACCCTCAATGTAAGGAAGTTCTTCCTCATGGATGAGGTGAAATTTCTGGTGGTTTGGTTGAGTTTATGGCCATTCCTCCTCATCCTGTCATTGGACACCACTTAAAAGAATCTGGCACCATCCTCTTGACACCTGTTTCCGAGATATATTGAGATATTTATATTTATTTAGGGATACTGAGATCATTTATAGAGATCACAGAATCCCAGATGGTTTGGGTTAGATATTAAAGCTGATCTTGTTCCACCCCCTGTGCTGGACAGGGACACCTTCCAGCACCAGTTTGCTCCAAGCCCCATCCAACCTGGCTTTGAATACTCCCAGGATCGGGGTACGCACAGCTTCTCTGTGCCAGGGCCTCTCCACCCTCAGCGTGAAGAATTTCTTCCCAATATCCCGTGTAAAACTACTCTCAGTTTGAAGCCATTCCCCCTTGTCCTGTCACTACATGCCCCATCGTTGCTGTAACTCCCTTCCGGCACGGGGAGATCTGTAAATATCAGTATCTCAGTACCTCTCAGTATTTTCGCCCCTTTAACCCCAGCGCGTCCCCTCAGCGCTGCGGCCCGCGGGCCGTGGGGGCTCTGGGCGGTGTTTCCCGCCCCGCCCCGCTCTGCTCGATGCGCTCGGCGCTGGAGCGGCGCTGCCTGGCGGGGGCGGGGCGGCGCCAAGATGGCGGCGGCGATGGCGGCGGTGGCGGGCGGTGCGTGAGGAGCTCCCGCGGCCCCCCGGCCCCGGCGGGATGTGCGAGACCTACTCCCGCTGGCTGCTGCGGGTGTCGGTGGCGCAGATCTGCCAGGCCCTCGGCTGGGACTCGGTGCAGGTCTCGGCCTGCGACCTGCTCACCGACGTGCTGCAGCGGTACCTGCAGGGGCTGGGCCGGGGCTGCCACCGCTACTGCGAGCTCTGTGAGTGCGGGCTGGGGCTGGGCTGGGGGGTATGCGGCTGGACACGCTCCTGGGAGGCCACTGTGGGTGGCCCTGCTTGAGCAGGGTCCGGACTGAATGAGCTCCGTGAGCCCTGGCAGCCTCGGCCGTCCCGCCAAGGAAGCAGCGCTGGGGACTGTGGGGCAGGGCAGGGGCATGGGGAGGTGGGATTTGGGCAGGGCAGGGGGGCACAAGGAAGTGGTTTGGAGCAGTGCTGGGGCCTGGGGGACAGGGCAAGAGGTCACGGGGAGGTGGGATTTTGGCAGTGCTGGAGTCTGGGTTACAGTGCTGGAGGGCACGTGGAGGTGGATTTGGGCAGGGCAGGAGGGTACAGCGAGGTGGGTTTGGGCAGTCCTGAGGGATGGGGTCTGGGCGGGGAGGCTGTGAGATATCAGAGTGGAGGCGTGAGGAGGGCAGCTGGGAGCCTGTCAGGCAGTGCCAGGAGCTGGGGGTGCTTGGCAGGAGAGGGTCGTAGAGGTGTGGTCATCCGGGCAGGGCAGGAGAGTGTGAGGAGGTGGGATTTGGGCGGTGCTGGGCTCTCTGGGTCAGTGGGCACGAGGTGTGGGTTTGTGGAAGATCAGCCCATGGGCCAGTGCTGGGGCTGTGGGGAAGGGGAAGGGGAGCCAGGCTGTGGAGCAGGGCAGAGGACTGAGAGGATGGGGAGGGAAGCAATGGGGCAGTGCTGGTGTAAAGGGGTCCTGGTGCCAGGGAGGGCTGTGGGGCAGTGGTTCTGGGTATGGGAAAGGAGTTGGGACTATGGGGCTGGAGTTGGAGGAAAGAAGGCTCTGTGGCAGTGGGTCTGGGATATGGGGACATAGGGCTGCTATCCCACTCTATCTGGCTACAGTGTGCAGGGTGCTGAGGAGGGGGAGACATGAGTCCGGGAGGGGTAGAGGGGACTGTTGGCCCCATTGCTGGGCTGTTGTGAATCTGGGAAGGGGGTGAGCTGGGGGGGAGAAGGGGCAGCCAGCCCCTTTGCTGGACAAGATGTGTACATGGGAGGATGTGGTGCTGTGTTGTCCTGGCTCATCTTTGGGTCATCTTTTGTGCCCTGAGGACAGGGCTGTGGGGGCTGTGGGGACTCACCGCAGGTGGGTATGTGTGTGTAGGGTTCATTGTTCTGGCACAAGGGGAAGTGCTGAGGATGGAGGGTGCAAAGTTTGGACTCCCTTGTGCATGGGGTGGGAGAAGTGCGGCTGGAAGTCCTATTGCTGGGGTACTCTGGTTTGGGAATGTTTGTGTAGAGGGGGGAAGCAGGGGCACTGTGGGACTGGGAACATGTCTGTGGGGAATGTGGGAAGGCAGGGATGCACTAGCATGTTTTGTGGGGGAAGTTGAGCTGTAGTGCTCAGGATGTGGGAGTGTGACAGGGCTGCACATGGGAGGTGTGGAGTGTTTGTGCAGAAGGGGTGGGATGAGGCTGGGGATAATTTAGTTTACATGGCATGAGATATGAGTGTCCTCATGTGGATGCAGTGGAAGAGGTTTGGCTGGATGTATAGGGGGACTGGAGTTAGCCTGTGCTGCCATGGAAGTGGTGCAGAAGGAACTGGAAGTGAGGGTAGGGAAGGATGATCAGGGCTTCACTGGATGTGGGGTGAGGTGGTGCTGGGGTGGGAACGTGGAAGGGGTGAGTTTACAGCAAGTGGGAGAAGAGAAAGAAAAGAGGTCTGGGAATCAGTGCCAAGGACTGCTGGCTGGGTCACACAGGAGTGTGTAATGTTGGTGTTGATGGGTTTGGACAGGGAGTACCACTGCTGGGTCTGGCAGTACAGTAGGGGATGCAGTTGTGTGTCTCTTGGGTTTGTCTGTGCCCCTGCAGAGCCTGGGGTTGGATGGGGTTGGGTGTCCTGCAGAGATTGAGATGTGGGAGGATGGGATATCCAGTGCTTGCTGCGTTAGTAATGCTGCCAGTGAGGGTGAGAGGCTGATAGGGATGTGCTGGGTCTGGGAATGTCAGGAAAGGGTGCTGCTGGGTCAGGAAGGGGTGGTGAGGTGGCAGTCAGGGGGAGGAGAGGGAGGTTGTCAGGGTCACTGCCAGGTCTAAACAGGAAATGTCATGGTGAATGTGGAGCAAGGCTCACGCTGTCCAATGTGGTTGGAGGGTCACAGGTCTGTGTGTGCCTGGAGGCCTTTGCTGCCCTACTGTGGGGCAGGGAAGGTGTCATGTCGCCGAGATTTGTGTGCAGAGATGGGGCTGCCAGTGCTCCTGCTGGATCTGTGAGTATTCGGAGGGAAATGAAGGAGGATGACCCTAGTGGAGGGACTTTGGGGAGCAAGGGTACCCTGGAGAGGTGCGTGTAGGCTGTGTGTGCCTGGGAAAAGAGGGCTGCTTGTGCCTCCTTGTGCCAAGAGGGACGTGTTCCCCCTTCCTTTGGCATGCTGGAGAGCTGTGGTGTTGTGGGTAGTTGCTGCTCCATGTGTCCTGTACTTGTGGAGCGGAGAGTCCTGGAGAGCCCCTGGGACAGAGGTCAGAGCAGTTGGGTCTGGCAGGGCTTGGAGCTGGGGTGGATAATTGATTGCTTGCCTGAAGTGCTGGGCAGGGAGAAGGTGACTCACTGATGGTGGATTTGGGGCTACTGTAGCCACCACCAGTTCAGAGAATGTGCTGGGGACTGTGGGAGGTTACTGGGCAGGTAAGAGGGATGGCAGCCCTGAAATACACCACTGGGAACGATTGCCAGTACTTCTGTCCAAGCTGTGGGAACTGTGCTAATGAGGTGTCACAGCCACAGGTGAGAGGAAAATCAGAGGCATGCTGCTGTCAGCTGGTCGTGGATTGGATGCAGCATCAAAATCCAAGGAATTGTGAGGGCTGGCTGTGTTGGATTCCTCTGCTGAATTTGAATGAATTCGGAGAGTGTGCGGAGCTGGGAAGCACAGTGTGAGTGGCTTGGTCAGGAGAGGAGCAGCCATGGCCTAAAGCACTGTTGCTGAAGGTCATGTCCCTTCCTTGAAGAAGGGAAGTTTTCGCTGCTGCAGGGGTGCCCCATGAAGCAAAGTGATGAGCTGAGAGCACCTGGTCCTGCCTCTGCTCTATCATTTCAGGAATAATTGAGCTCAAGTCGGACACTGCCAGTGTAACCAGACTGTGTGCTGCAAACTGGATTTCTCAGGTTGAATAGTTTTTCTTGTACAAGCTTTCCCCAAATTTGAGAGCAAGTTAATCTAGAAATGGGACTGTGCGATATTAACCCATATCTCTCAGCAGCACAAGTGCAGCTGCTGCAGCTCTGGAGTCTGTATCTCCATCCACACAGAAATTATCTTTAAAGCAATTAAAGGAGACAACAGAGAGGGTTTGGAAGAACAGAGTTCTGGGGTGAAAAAGGAGCTCGCCCAGGTTTGGTCAGAGCTGTCCTTTGATAGGGTTAGTACAAATGTTGGGGAAGATGTTTGTGCTGCAGTGTTTGTAAGACTGGGAGGAAAAGACACAGAGATGATGCAAATGAAATGTTTTCCTTTTGGTGTTGAGGATTGGAAGTGTGTAGAGCTTGGTTATCCTTCTCTTGCTTTGGGTTTGTATACTGTGAAAGTGGGGAAAGGCCTTTTTCTCCTCTGTGAATGGGGAAGGAAGTACCACAAGTATCACAATCTTTTGGTTTGGTGTTCTTTTGTGGTTGGTTGTTGGATTTTTTTTTTTTTTTTGAGGAGACGGGAAATACGCTGTTTTCATGCCAGTGATGTGGTATTTTTTGTATTACCTCTCTTAAAACGATTCCTATATTTCTTTCTTTAAAAGGGTTTGTAAAATGACATCTTAATACTGAGCTGACATCTCCCTGCGATTTCAGAATTGTTTCCTTTTGCTCCTAAAATAAGTTACTGTACAAACCCAGCTCTGGATGAATGAGTTGAATTCTGCCATGGTTTTGCATAAGTAGAATTAATTAAATTCCAATTGTAGCATCTTTATTGTCAGGGTGTTATCTCGGAGTCAAACCAGTGGGGTTTGAGTTAGCAGGGCTGTCAGCTGAGGGACATAATCTTTGTGTTCCAAACTGAATGGATTTATTCTGACGTAGTTGAGACACTGTGGTATCGCTGTGAAAAGCCTGTCATCGCTGCTCACGTGTTCTCTCACTTGCAGAAGAAAATGATGCCTCTCCCAGCTGGGTTAGATCTTTGTTCCAGCTGTTACATCCCATTAGGAGAGCTACATTCAAGATTTTCATTACTTTTCTGCTGTTGTTTCTTTGCATTTGCACTAGCTGTAGTTGATGGGAGCTTCTGTGGCTGCAAAGAGAAGGCAAAAGGATTTGCAAAGCGGGTTTGAGATGTGTTTGATGCCGTGAAATGCTTCTGAATGCTGTGCTGGGGGTGGAGGAGAGGCTGAACTTACAGGGAGAAAATCAGGGTTTTCCTCTTAAAGTACACCACATTATGCTGTTCAAATTTGTGGAAAGCTTGTCAGAGGAGCACTATGCAATATGCTGTGTGCTGTTTTATCCTAAAATTTAAATTAAATATTGGAAAACCAGTGTTGGAGCATGTAATTAAGGTATTGGGCTACAAAACAAACTGATGTAGTGTGGTTTCTGAGAGCAGAGTTCTGCATTGTTGTTTATTTTAAGCAGAGGTGAAAAGGGAAAAGCTCTCTGTTAGGTGCTACTTTGTTTTGCACTCCTATTTCACGTGGTTTCATAGAGGGGTGGCAGAGCTGGTGCTTTGAGTTATCTGCTCTGGATCTTCTTGCATAGGTTGGGTTTTTTCATGCTGGGGAGCTGTCCAGTGAGGACAGATCAGAATCTGCCTTGTTTGCCAAGAATTTAGCTCATGTAGCTTGGCAGTGGGTTATAAACATGCAGAATATGTCATGTTTTACCTCTTAACACATCCAGTGAGGGAGTTCAGTTTCCAGTGTATTTATGTGGGTGGTGCAGTTCATGGGAGGGATGAGGAGTGGAGTTGTGGTTCGTGGCCCCCAAAGTCTCATTTTTCTGTTAGATTGCTCTAAAGACCAGCCAGACATAAACTACTTAACTTCTATCGCTGGGGGCACCTGGACACATTTCAACACGACAAATTTAGATTATCTGCTGCTAAAACTAGACGTGTGATAAACTGGATAATTAACTTTTTGAATCCAGAGGTGGATTTTCCTCTGCTTTTCTCAATTTTCAGTGTTGAGCTTATGCTTACATATACCGGGATTTTATTTTTTTATTTTCTGCTGAAATTTGCTGACAGGAAGTAAAGTTTAAAGTTGGTCTTTAGTTTCATATTGTTTGACTACTTTTTCAAAGACTATTTTTGTGCAAACATAGAATTGTGGAATATCTCAAGTTCGAAGGAATGCATATGGATCATTGAGTCCAAATCCCTGCTCCTTGCAGAACTAAATGCTAATTATATATACACCTATATAAAATATAAATAATAATAATGAATATATTGAAATCGGTATTATTAATGCAACTGCATTTTTATTAAATAGCAAGTTCTGATCTGGTGAGTACAATATTTTAACTGGAAGGAAAAACTGCCAAGCTTGCACAATGTTTTCCGAGGCAGAACGGGCTCCAAACCTGCTCCAGTGTCTACACAGTCTCCTGTAAAGGAAAACTTCACTTCATTAAAGCAAATTTCTTTGGAGAATGAAACAACAGACCAATATTATCATTGGTAATTACCACAGAGGAGAGAATTGACCTGGCATCATCCAATTTTTAATTTCTTTATAATTTCATATGGTTTTGTTTGTTTGTTTTGTTCTTTTTTTTTAGTGACTTCATCCTTATCACTGTACAATAATAATTTCTATCAAAGGATTAAATTTTGATGATCAGGTTAAACGAGCTGATTCCCACTGCTGGTGCTGAATGACTTTGTACCAAGGATCTATCCCGGCCAATAACATTTGTTACAAGTGTACATTTTACATCCTGATAACCTAAGTGTTGATGTTTCTAAGCTAATTAACTTCTTACTGGCTACTAATAAAGCAGGACAACATATTTTTTTATTGACATTTATGAGGTTCGTGGGAGAAGGAGCAATCTCTGAGCACCCCTAGCAAGAGGATGCTTTTGTCTGACTGCTAACTACATTAATAGCAGCCTTTCTTCCCCACTTAAGTGAATTTAAGTAAGGCATCTATATTTATGAAATGACCTATTGTGCATGCTTATGGCTTTGCTGGATGGAAGCAGCGTTGTCTCATTGAAACAGTTATCCTGGAGTAGCTTTGTGTGATGTGCTGGAGCACAAGGAATCTGTGATAGAGCTTGTAATTAAAATACCAAGGAGCTATACCTAATAATTTGCTGGTTAAAATAAAATCTTTAAAAAATCTCTTTTAAAGCAGCCATGAGGGGGAATGCTGAGCTATTTATAACACATGTACATGGGTGGTGACTTGTTAATTTTTCTCAGTATATTTATTACAGAACTGTAGTTCCTTCCTTTAAGAAACCTGGCATGAAACTAAAAGCTCTTCTGTTCTGTACTTACTCGCCTGTTAAATTTTCAGTGATTCATACAGACTTTGGGCCAGGAAGGAGGAGATGATGGGGGTGAGTTTGACAAAAGGAAATCAGCTGTTCCTGAGGCTGAATTTAAGGAAAGTCAGACAGTTCCCTAACTCCCACACCCCCACTCAGAGTGCCTTTGGATGACATGAGCACTGGCTGGCTTGATTGCTGGAGGAATTCTTGTGACTTTTGCAAAAATAAAGCCAGCTTTAGGAGCTTCTAAAAATTCCTTTTCCTTACAACCCAAACCCTTGTTTGTAGGAGAGTTTAGTGCACTCTCCTCATTCTGTTTGATTTGTTTTTCATTGTGAGCAGGTTGGTTCCTCTGCAGGTGATGTTGAGCAGTGGGGCTGAGGGATGGATAACTTTCTACCCAAATACTTTCCTCTGCCTGGATTCTCTTTGCCCATTGTTTCAGTGCAGTGCTTTTTTGGGTCGCATTTCTGTGCTCAGATTCCTCCTCACCCAGTGCTTGTTCTCATGCCCAGGGAAGCTGAGACTATCATAGCTGCATGGCTGTTCCCACAGGTTTCTGTTGAGCTGTTTTGAGACTAAATATTCTTAATTTAGCTGTGCTTCCACCACAGCTCTACCACTTTTGGAGCACAGTTCCCATTCAGGGAGATAGTGTGCCTTAAAAGCTTGTGAGAAAGGTATTTTCTAGTTCATTGTTCATGGGGTATAAGGAGGAGAGTTGTAACTTGCTGGATGAACTGTTCCCACCTCCTTCCATCTCTTCCCAGTCCTGAACAACGATAGTATTTAAAGTGTTGTGGTATAAAGAACAGCAAGAGACTGGAAACCAAAGCTCTGAAGTATTTGTCATCTGGCACTGACTTGCTGTGTGACATTGGATTAATTATTTCACTGGGAGGCTTCAGCATCTGAATTTTTAAACTGAGGATAGCACAGATATCTGAAGAATAATGAGATAAGTTCAGTATGCACAGATTAAACCTTTTTCTTGGCATCATTTACTTACAGAAAAAAGCCTAAGACTAAATGAAACACCAGGAGAGAGTGTGTTATATGTTTGTCAGCATTCTCTTTCATGTGTCTGGCTTCTGCTATTTTACTTTTATTGATTTTTTTTTTATTAAGCCAGAGAGAGAAGAGGAATGCTAAACTGTTGAAATAAAAGTGTAAAGTCTTTATTTGATGAATAACCTGGAATTACATTTAATGCATTTTTATGCTGTGTATATTTCCAATTGATCACTGGTTTGATTCTAAATACAGATATGAACAGAGACCTGAAACTTTTTTCAAATACTTTTATCACTAAGGACACTCTCTTGAAAAGAAGGGTTAACTGCTCCATCCTTTCATCCCTCTGACTGTTGCAGGTTTAAACATTATTTTTAGCTTTCAATCAATCTTATGATTTGGCATTGTCTCTTTGGAGGCATATGTCAAAGCTGTGGGAAAATTGAATCTTCTTTGGGGTTTTTTTGGTCACCTTTTGAACCCACTTTCTAACACACATAATTGTTTTTTGGTACAGTTGTTAAATATTTCCATGCTTCAGTTACACTTAGTAGTTGCTTCTCTGCCACGTGTTCTTAAAAAGCACTTGTAGAAAGAATTCCTTTTTAGCATTTATCTCTTGTTGATCATGTCAGCACACTTTTCTGGAGGTTAAAAAGATCACATGCAGATCTAGGAAAAGACCTTTGAAAAGTTTTCCCCAAGTTTTTCTTTTCACCTGTCTGTCAAACTTGTACCTGTTAAGTCTTGACACCTCAGAAAATGCTTCAGTGAGTTCACATGTACCTTCATAGCCTGAAGAGCAAGTAAAAGCAACAGCACAAAATTTCTTTGTGGTGTCAATTATCTGAGTTTAATTTTTTTAAGCATAAAACACCCTTTTTCCCCCCCTAATAACTGTAAGGATCTCATAACTACTCCGGAGTGGTGATATCCTCATGTAATTATGTGGATGCAAGTCTGGAGTTTGCAGAGGAAATTGGTATTGCACTTGTTCCAGGTATTACACAAACTCCGAGGTGGTTCTCACCCTGCAGAGTTCACATTCCAAATACAGGAGAGTAAAACTGGCAATAACTTGGTCTGATCTCCCTTTTAGCTGTGGAAAGAATTAAAACACAAGTGAGACTTGCCTAGAGTCACACAAATGGCCAGTGTTAGAGAGCTGAGAATCAACCCCATAATCTGAGTATTATCCTTATCTTCACCGCAAGACTTAAGAAGGGAAATTCTAGAGCAGAATTCTCATTTTCTAAATGTACCTGCAGGCGTGAGTTGGCTGGGGGGTGGAATTCATGCAGTGATGTGAGAACCAGCCTGCTCAGCTGCCTCAGCCTCAAGATAAACCAAGAAGAGATTAGGTTAAAGGACAAACAAAAGAGCATCCCCCCATTCTCGGGAGCCAGGGCTCCACAATAGCCATTGTGTTCCTTCAATAAGCACGGGCTGCTTTTCCATAATTACTTTTTAAAGTAAATCACAGCTTATCATCATATAGGGATGTAATATCTTCATAAGCCAATTCCACAGAATTGTAATAATTCAGTATATCATTTTATTGAATTAAAAATCATGTTTGGGGTTTACAGCTTTGTTTTTCTGTTATTATGAAAAGTCAGGGAGAGACTTGCAGTGGTGCCTTGGCTGCCAAAGTCAGGTGTCCCGTTCTCCCTCCAGAGGCCTTTCGAGGGATTTTCCTGTGTCAGGTCGGGGAAACTGAGGTACTTGGAGGACTTTTGCATGTGTAATTTAAAGCTTTGAGTCAAATTAATTGTGTAGCACAAGCTACACTCTCTGTTGGACTGTTCTCTTGGAGATCACACTAAATAAAGATCCTGACTGCTTGACCAGTGCGGTTTCACTGTGCTTTTTGTGAAGAAAGTAAGATTTTTGCTGTAGAATCAAACTTAAGTTGCACCCCAGGAAATCAGCCTCTGAAGTTTAGTATAAAATATTCTCTCTTCATGAGACCACTACTTAATAGTCCCTTTTATCCAGAAGGTGTAGCTAACCAGTAGGTGAAGTGGTTTATAGTTTATGAAGCCTATAGATTTCATCAGGTAGATGAAAGATACTTCGTGAAGTTTTTTTTAATCAAGAGACTTCTTTTCTCCCTGTAAACTACAGTCAGTTCAAAGAAAAGAAATTGTTCCTCTTCTAGGTTGACAAATAATGTTTGATCTGTTCCACACTGGTAAAGAGGCACTTTCTGAATATGAGGTCATGTGGTGTAAATTTGCCAGGTAAAGCTGCCTGTTGCTGCCCCTCAGTTTAGCTTGATTTGCTTCCCGGAGTGCAGTTCTTTAATGGTGTGAATTGGAACAAAGTGATGGCTCAAAACAAAACCCTTTTGAAAGCAAACCTGGTAGAACTGTGGGGTGGTAAATCCATCTGTTTTACTGGTGGTGAGCTGGGCGACCGTAATCTCTATGCATCTTCAGGTCAAATTTTTCAACCCAGATTTTTGAGAAAACGTTGTTCTTCTGTTGTTTCTTTTGTTCCAGATGGCCGCACAGATCCAATTTTGGATGACGTAGGCGATGCCTTCAAGCTTATGGGGGTTAACCTGCATGAGCTGGAAGATTACATACACAATATCGAACCTGTCACTTTTGCACATCAAATCCCTTCGTTCCCCGTCAGCAAGAACAATGTCCTACAGTTCCCCCAGCCGGGAAGTAAGGATGCGGAAGAGAGGAAGGAGTACATCCCTGATTACCTGCCACCTATCGTCTCCTCTCAAGAAGGTGCGGAATTAATCCTTTGCTTTCAGTTTTGGTGTGTTTGGGTATTTGTGGGCATCCCCCAGCAGCTCAGCTGTGCTGCCCCGTGGCAGTGGCTTGGAGATGACCCATGGGGTGTTACCCAAGCAGGGTTGCAAAACAGGTAGCAGTGCTGGGGCATGTTTATTTTCCGCTGTTTTTACTTTCAGATTAACTCGTGACAGAAATTCAGCATGTTTCTGTATGTTTTCTGTAACGCATTTTAAATTTTAAGTTTTCAGATGACAATAGAAATGAATGCTTTGCATTACCTTTTATGTGTTAGACTCCCCCTTATGCATCCTACGAGAACTTCTGTAATTTGATAAAGGTAGAAGGAGGAAGGCAGGAAGCACAGCATTTCCTGCTCCTCACAGCTGTTTCTTCTTCCTTGTAACAAATTTCACTGAAAACCCCCAAACCAAACAAACAGAAAAACCTCGTTTTCTAATTAAAACAAATTCAGCTTCAAAATACAGGAGTTGTTTAGAGGCATTGTATTTGCTTTTAATTCTCTTTTCTAACATTGATTAGGGTTTCATCATCACTGTTCCACCTGCTCCTTCCCTTTCTTGTCCCACAGAGGCAAAGGTTGAGGAAACGGTGAAACCAACCATAACAGTGCTACGAGCTGCAGTTAGCCCGAGAATTTTAACTGTGGCAGTGGAAAAAGCAAAATTGTTTTCTCTATTTTTGAGCTATATGAAACTCAATTGATAATAAGATAAACCTTTAAGGAATGTGACCTAGTCTGACTTACGCTGTGAATAGTGAAAAACACACAACTGCACTTTGTATGGAAATAAATATGCATAAGCTTATAGGTATAAAAATCCCAGACAGAAGAACTTAATTTTCCAAAAGAGTGTAATGAACAGGTGCAACCTGCACAAGATACTTAATTTAGAATTTTCTGGGGACAGAAGGGATATCATCGTCTATTATGCATATTGTTCTTTCCTAAGAACTAAAGTTTTAAAGTCTGCACGTTGAAATAGGTATCAAAACTCTCCCAGAGTAAGGATGAACATAAACAACATCACCTTATTGGGCAAAGAAATCCATTGCTGTGCTGCTACGAGTGTGGCATGGGGCAGTATCCCAGTGATTCCAAAAGCTGTAGGAAGTGTATGTTCAGGCTTTCTTACATCATGTCCAGCTACCAGGATGCAGTTGCTGTGTGCTCCAGTTAGACCAGCTGTGGTCAGGAACAGCTGTCTGAGGTGCAAAGGGCTGTCAGCTACTGGCTTTAGTGTGTTCAGAACAAATATGCTCATTCCAGTAACAAGGTGAGGACTTACTCATCCTGGTGAGTATTTCTGAGGCTTTCTAGACTTTAGTTTGCTGTTTCCTTTAGTTGTATTTTATAGATCAGTAGCATTTCAGTGTCTCTTGCCTTAATACAATCCAGGAAACGGAACCGTTGTTCGGAACAGAAATACTTTCTTAAATTGGTAAGGAGATCCTCAAGTCTCACCCTTGTGAAGTTTGTTAAAAGGGTTGTTTTAAAAATCTAACAATGAACTCTCTCAAACCAGGAAGAGGAGACAAAATGTAAATATCATATATGTAGACAGCATATAGAAGAGTACAGGGGAAGACTTTGAGAACTGAATAAGGATTTTAGCACCCCTGTTCTGGCTACTTTCTTTAGCCTGATCTTTCAGGAGGTAAACAAACACCATTCTGTCAGAGAAATCTGGCATCTTTGAAGCATAACAAGTTGCCCAGCAGCATTGCGGTTCTTTTGGCTTTTTTTTCCTTGGGAAATCATACTTTAAAATATGCAAGAAAAGTCAAATCCAGCAAGGCTCAAAGCAACTGCAGAGAAATAGTTGAGCATGGGGAGGGAGAGATGAGTGTTACAGACTCAGCCTGACAATACACAACATACAAAGAGAGGCTAAAAATTGAAATGGGGACAGTTGTGCTTTTTCTTTTTTTTTTATATGTAACT
Source organism: Acanthornis magna (assembly GCA_036785705.1). Taxonomy (NCBI): domain Eukaryota; kingdom Metazoa; phylum Chordata; class Aves; order Passeriformes; family Acanthizidae; genus Acanthornis; species Acanthornis magna. Next base: position 1,459,684 of record JAWUZG010000001.1, read on the forward strand.
TTTTATACTCTTTCTCTTGCAAGTTAGATCCAGGAGTTAGATTTTAGCAGTCCTTATAAATAATGTATGAATCCTTTTAACACCTGAAGCAAGAAGATATTATTTCCAAACTTGGATGAGAACCAGGAAAACTTCTGATGCCTAAGGGTAGTGTATCAGAGGACCTATAGACACACACAACTTGAAAAAATGAATAAAATATTTTTTTTAATGGGAATTTAAAGGAAGAATTAAATACAGTTGCTGAATGCAGATTTGTTATAGTTGATTTAAAATATTTACAGTTGAGGACATTTTAATTTTGAATTAAGTGTTTTCTGAAAATGGTGTTTGCGCTCTGTGGTTTGTTTTTAAACGGGATGAGGTGGATCACAAAACTGCTGTATATGTTTTGTTCCATGTTATTCCAAGTAAAATTTGAAAGAAAAACTTACTTTTGCAGATTAAAAGAGTGCATTGTAAAAATATTGAAGAATTGCAGAAGCCATTTAAATACTTTGCAATGTTTTATAGCGTAGAAAAAAACCATGAGGCTGCTCAGATTGTGCAGTCCATAATATTTGTGTTGCTTTGAGTAGGCAATAATTAGTAGTGGAGGAAGGCTTTGTGCACATTTGGGTGTGGAATGTAAATCTTTCAGTGACTTTCAGGAATCATCAGCAGGACTCATTAAGTCCCATTTTATATTGAAGCGTAGAGCTCAGCTCAGTTATGAATATTTATTAATTGTTAGGGGTCAGAAATTATGAGTGCTGATATATTTTAGGAATAACATGTGACTTTTGGTAAGAAAAAGCTTTTTTTTTAGTATTGTTGATTTAAAAACCAAAGCAGTGTTCAGTCTACACCATGACCAGTAGGTGTTGCTAACCTCCTTCCCAAAAGTCCTTTAGTAACCAACATCTTATTTCCCCTTATTCTAGAACTGGTGATAGTTCAGACTCTTCAGAGGCTGCCCAGCAGCTTGAGAAATGTCTTAGTTATTTCCAGGGAATCCATAAGAGCAGAAAGCCCTTCCAGCCTGAGAGGAGCCTTCTTCTTCATTTGTACTCAGTAGTAAGAAACTCTGAAAGAACTCTGAGTGATTCCTGAAGTTGTGGGGGAAAAGGGAGGAAGTCAAGTAAATTTTCAAGATCTATAATTTGTGTCAGTCAGTTCAGTTCAGTGATACAAGTTTTGTTCCAAGAAAGCAGAAAATGTTTTCTTGCCTTAAATACGGAGTGCAAGCTCTAACCAAATGCTGGAGCTGTGAGGATCTGCATATATAATTCTATATATTATAAAACAATCTGACTCAGTATTGCCATGGAAAATGTTGGGTTTTTAGCAGTATTTTTACAAAGGACACTGAAGGGATAATTTTATGCCAATGTATCATGATGTTCGCTGTCTGCCTATTTTTAATTAGTCTCCTTTTTGTTTTTGAGTTAGTTTAGCACTGTTGTCACTAAAATGTCATGGTAAACTTGTAAGACAGATTAAAAAAGGAGAAAAAAATAAATTAGTTACAAAACATGATGGTCATGCTTTATTTCTTGTGCTTTAATGCAAGAGAACATACATTTTGCAATAATAAATCAACTTCATAGAATTTGTTGATTGCATTTGAAGCAAAACAGTATGTGCTGAAACTAGGCCAGCTGAGAAAGCCCAGAGACTTCTCCACAGCTAATAAAAATCACTATTACATTTTGTGATACTGTCGAGAGCCTGGAGTCCTGATGCTGTAAGAACATGTACCATTCTCCATGATTAAAATAAAGAAAAGTGAGGTGTGAATCCTACATGTGCTACAGTATCCTTATTTTTAAGCTTCCTTGAATTAATTTCTACCTGTTCTTGCTGCCTCTTTTTATTACTTGATTATTTTAAACAACCACTTTATGTCAACTGCTCTCTTTTTGTGACTTTTTGAAGTCACAGATTTCATCCCTGCTTCTCTATCTGGAAAACTGAAGAAAGCACATTGGTTTTGTGTGTGCAATACAGTTCATAGTCTGTGCTATTTGATTAGAGCCTCGTTCCTCTCTTTCACTGTAATTGTGCTGGTGCATGTCAGCAGGATATGAAGAAGAAAGCATGAGGGTCTGTTCCCTCTACTTTAGATATTTTGTGGGGAGAAGAGTAGCTTTTAGGGAGTCAGACTTCCTCCTCAGTTCCAGCTTCATTTTTTTCTGTCCTCTGCTTCGTACCACTTTACTGCTGCTCCTAGAGGTTCAGCTCTGTTAAAGACGGTCTGGAGACAAATGTAATTTTTACTGGGCATTAAATTTTGTTGTCTTTCTTTCCTGGTGATGTGTGCTCAAGCACTGGCATTGTATTTCTGATCATTGAGTCAGGACAAGTTCTTGGCACAGTTTACGAATTCAGATTTATTTGTAGCCTTTTCTGTCAGGGCATTTTATTTCCCTGTCAGATCAAAGCATAAAATTGCTGATCTTCTTATAGTCCTGCCTTTTCCCCTCTTTGCTGCTGTTAGGACCTGTTACCTACCAAAGCCTGATGCTTCAAGCCACCTGGAAGCGTGGAAACCCAGCTGTCAAATTACACATCATCTCAGCACATCTCTAGTTTTTTTCATGCAGTGGTAGCTGCAAATCTCATTTGAATTGACGAGAATTGAAGCGGTGGTGAAGCAAGGTGCTATTCAAAAGAACACATTTTTGTGTCTAGGTTCTACCAGTGCTAGAATTATAATTGTATAAAGCATTAAGCATCAGGGTGACAAAAAGCATTAGTGTCATGCTCCAGTGGGAGATAGATCAGAATTTAACATTGTCACTGGCAGTGCTTTCTGTGGCCGCGGTCCAGAACTGAATGTAGCAAGATGTGGATCTCAGACCACAGTCATTTCAATCAAGGGTTAAACAAAGCCAATCCCTCTTTGGAAATCAGCATGTGATGGGCTTTAAAACAGACCCTGGGGTATCCACTTCACCGTTTTGGGTCTTGTTATTAAGATTTTTAACCCTTTCTGCCTTTCCCCAGCCCTAGTTTAACCCCACAGATTAACTCTCCCTTGTTCTAGCAGCTGCACTGATGATTTAGAAGCCGCAATGATCTTTTCAAGTTGGTTAGGAAACCACCACTCCTTGACAAACAGGTACTGTGTAGCCAAGCAGTCTGAAGAGTTAAAGCCCTGCCAGACTGTGAAGATTTTGCTCCTGGCTGCTCACTGTGCCTGGTTGCTGATACTCACAGGCATCCTTTAGCTCTGTGTGCAGTGTGCTGAGAGTCAGACTGTGATTGCTTTTGTGAGGAGGGATCCTCACGTCTGCAGCAGCCCAGCAAGGAAGGAGCAACAAGAGAAACAGACAAAATGAGAAAAGCAGCCAAGCTTGAGATGCAGCCAGAAAAAAGGCATTGGGAAAGAGCCAATAGGAGAGGCAGGTTTCAAAGGAAAAAGGAAAATATGAGACAGGAACAAAAAAAAGTGTACAGAAAATGTGCCTGGTTTAAGTCTTGCCATTAGACAGAAAAATAACTTTTCTGGAAGGCGTGCTGATAAAGCTGTAATTGGGAGGACAACTGTATCTTTACCTTTTCTTAAGAAGTTGTATCATAATCGAAAGCATAATTTCCAGTGAAATCCTGCAAGAAAGGATTTAATGAAGTTTTTTTTAAAATGTGGAGTTAAATAGACTTTCACTGGAGAGCTTCTTTAATTTGCAGCACTCAGAGAAAAAAAAATCAATGTAATAAGTGCCATAGTAAAACTTTTTCTGTGGCAGGAACTAAATCACGTGGCTGGGATCCGTAGACTGTGGAGACAGACACATGTACTATTTTATATTGTCTAGGAGACTAGTACCTAACTTCTCCTAATAATTCATGTCTTTGGAAAAAAACTCCAAAACGCTTGCTATTTTTTAAAGAAACTTAATGGCAGCTGGAAGTGAGGAATGGAGGAAATGGATTAAAAGTGTTTGTCTTGAATTGTAGGAGAGGCTTGTGATGAATTTTCATGTTTTTGTTTGTTGGGGTCTTTTTAGTGTGTATTCTCCAAAGTAAATAAGCCAGGTGGAACCTGGCTCTACATAAAGAGCAAATCAGAAAATAAATTTTATAAAGATACTGCCGCCATTTTTTTTACAAGTACTAGCAAGGGGTTAGTAAAACTAACTATAAAAATTCAGCAGTGTGAAAATTTATTGTTTTAGCTTCTTAAGCTATCTAGTTTTATTTGCTGCATATAGCAATTGAAATGAAGCTAACGTAACTTCAAGGGGGATATCATCCTTTTAAAACCTTCTCACAAAGATTTTTCTGTTTTTCAGACCTGTTTAGATAACTTACAAGTTGTTAGTGATTCTTAAGGATTCAGAAATAAAAACTGCAAAATGCAGAAGTTGACTGATAAAAGCCAGGCTTCTGCAGTTAATTATTTACATGGAATGGGAATGAAAGTCATGGATCCTTTCACTGCATTGTGATGTGCAAATTGCAATTTTGGTTAGAATAAAACTGGAGGAGAAAATGGGACTTTGTGATAAAAGGATTCTATTGTCTTGTGTATTTTGAACAGAAATGCTGTCATGATTTTAATTTCCTACTGATCCTTTTTCAGCAAAACTTTTGTCACTTGTCTTGACTCGTCACGTCAGATCAGTTTTTTTCCCTTTTCTGACAATGTGTGACTTTGTTTGGTGCCTGTGTTGCTTCCTGCACTGTCTACTGCAGCTATGCTCGAGGATTTTATTTCAGCTGGATCATCAGACACCTTTGTGCCTTTGAAAGCATAAGTTTCAAATTAGGTTATCGTCTGATAGCTGGGTGTTACTGTTCTCAGGCCTTTCAGACTTTCCCTTACTGCCCTGAGTGTTTTTGGGGACTTGAAGGAAGAGAGTGGGAAATGGAAAGTCTGGTTGATTCTTTAAGCAGGATAAAAGTGAACCACAACTGGCCTATTTTAAGGGCTGATTTTGTAACTTTATTATTTTTCAGTGTTTTCACTTCATGCAGGAGCCTTTCCTATTTTTCTCTCATCAAATGCTTTTCTTTCTTTCTCTGACTTCTGCCACCAAGGCTGCTTTCACTTAATGAAAATGTTAGTGGTAGCTAACAATTCCTGGCACTTAAAAAACAAATAAAAATCATTTTAGCTACTGGGAGCAAAGCCACAAATTTGATTGTTGCCTCCCTGCACAGGAATTTGTGCCAAACTTCTGGAGAAATGTCTCATAGCCCAAGCAAGCCTTAATTTTGTACTGTATTTCAGAGAATTGTTGGGGAAGGACATAGAAGTAGAACATGTGGGTTCAGACATCGTGTATCTGATTTTGTGACATGTGGTCTTAAGTTTCTCAACTGATGCCATCATCCTCCTGCTGCTTATTAACAATTATGGCATTTACAGGGACACAGGGAATGGTTCACACCTGGAATTCAGGAACTGGCCCTCCAGGTGGCTGTTCTGAATAACAACTGCCCGAGAAGTGTTACTTGTGGAGTAACTTTTCTGGGTTAAACGCCTCTGAAGTGTCTGAAACATTTCTTACCTCCTGTGAGAAATATCCATGCTTGGAGCTATTTGGGAATAGATATTGCTAGGTGTTTATGTGCACATTTTCAAGTGTAACTAAGCCTAACCTTGATCTCGGCATCAGAAAAAATCGTTGTCTAGACAAAGATCATGAGTGGATTACGGGACCCCATATCTCTCTTGAATTAATCAGGGGAATGACTCACTGTAGGCTTCTGCATGTGGGGCAGTCCAGGTTAAGACCAAGGAATTCTGCCTTCTCATTTTTAAAATTATGACTAAGAAAGCTCATTTGAATTATTTGTCTTTTGCCACACACAGATAAGCACTTTACCATACAGCTCTTCACTTCAGTGTCTTCTTAGAATTAGGGTTGGAAGGGACCTTAGACATTGTCTTCTTCCAGTCTTCGCCTTTGGTACATGCTCCTGTTTTCACAAACTCTCAACTAAAGGGAATGCTAGTGACCGGGTAAGTCATTAGGCAGGAAGGGATAACTCATTTTTGTGTGTAGGCAGTTCCACTTAATTCTGCAAGACTCTGAGAAATGTAAAATTGGATGGGATAACAGGGGGAGTTCAAATGTGAAGGCATTTGGAGACATGACCCAGGTTCATGTAGCCAGACGCTTGGATAATTAAAGTTCATCTTCAGCTGCATTTTCTTGGAATCTTTCATTTTTGTAATTGCACTCATTAGAGACATTAATGGTTTTCTGATGGCTTGACAACTATTTTTCTGTGTTTCTCTAGTTCGGATTCTGTTTCTTTGAACAGCGTGACTGGGTAAAATGTAACCCTGTGTGCATGTTGTGTATAAATGCGCATTGTTTGGGTCGGTTAAGCAAAGCCTACCGTAGCATACCTGTGTTTTTGAGGAGCAATGTCAAACTTGAGCAGGGCTGGATCTAGCTTGTACCTAGCCCAAGGCTGGAAAACAGCGGGTCTTCAGGTGGTAACACAGTAAGTCCCAAATTTCTCTGACTTGGTTTGAGATTAATGTTTCAATGATGGTTATAAGCAATGACGCCACGCTGCCAGGGGTGGTATTTTATATGGAGAGATAAACTGAAGTTCAGCTCTGCGTGTGTATGTTTGAATGAGGTCGATAACAACTTAAATAGCCTTTATTCTGGCCACTTTACAATCTGCAACATTCTGCTTAATTTATTTTCTTCGGTGAACTTGTTTGCCCTCTGCATTCACGCTGTTGGTGTCTGCTGCTTTCCCATTCCAGAGAGTTGTGTTAAAGGAAGGCTCTGTGTTTCATGTGTATTCCTACGGTTGGGATGGAACATACTTTTCTTCAAACGTTATGAGCTCTTTTCCCTCAGGGGAGGAGGATGGTACTGATTCTGGGTGTCTGAGAGGTACAGCTTAACAGATTGGCCAAATAATCCATCCTGAACTGGAGAGTGAATAATTTTAATACCCCTTATCTTGCATAGATTTTTATGGATATTCATCTCAGCAAATGAACTTTGCATCTCTAAATATTTAGAGCAGCATGTTCGTTCAGGCACAGCATATTTGAATCTTAATATTCTCCATGTTTCTCCAGGTTCCTGTGCATGTGGAACTTTGGTTCCAGGCTTATTCAAACAAATATTTTGTGCTTGTGTGCGGACAACGCTAATTACGTCTGACAGTCACAAGTGGGAATAGCATGGAGGAAATAATAGTTCTTGACCAATCACTAAAACACAGGAAGTCCCAGTGCCTTAGGAAGGGAGAGAAACTCACTTTTCATTTCCTTTGGAGTCCAGTGTGTTCAGATTAACTTTAAAGGGAGCTGAGGTGCAGCTCTGAGGATTGAGGCTTCAATTGTGTGCTCCCTTCGTGTGGAGCCCGTCTCAGCAGGCGGCAAGGCACCAGCCAGGAGAGCTCTCACAGCTCAGCTGCTGAGGATCCTGTTGCAAATTAAATATGAAACAAGGATGCGTTTGGTTTTGCATGGGAAACTTTTTAACACAGTCACTCAAGAAGCTTTCTCTCTGTTCTGAGTATTTTAAATCACAGTACTGCTGGGGGTGGTAGTAAGCTTTCAGAAATAAGTAGTTTCTTTTATTTAAAAGAAAATCGATGGATTTTTACCATACAGATTTAATTTTCTGTATTACAGGCTCTACGTGTTCAGATCAGCAAAGTTTACATTCAGTTACCTTTTTTTGGAGGTGTGTATAAAATATTCTACAAACATATTTTCAAGGTGATCAAAACATGTACATATATTCTTTGAGGTATTTCAAGATAAAAAGTACAGTTAAAATCACATATCTTTGGACAGGGAACTTGAGCTGGGATATTTTTGGGGGGGAGATTTTAAGAAGCTTTAGAATTACAAGTGAAAAACTACTTAGATTTTGGTAAGATTTAGCCATCCATTTATCTTCCTGTAGCATCAGACCTTTACTTTCTTTTCCAGAGCCCTTAAAACCATGATATTAAATCACATTGGTTGTGATGAGCTGAAAAAACAAGGTGGAATTTTATTGTCATAGTGTTGCGGTATAGTTGAGTTACACTTACAAACAATGCATGTGAAGGGTGTATTACAATATTGCATGTAGTGACACAATTCAGTATTTTTTTAGGACGCTTGGGGAAAGTAAACTTTGTGTGAATTAAAAAGTGATAAGTATCTTAATGCTGATGTTGCAGACAACAAACTTTGCCTAGATGAGCTGATTTTCAGAGAGTACAATTTATGTGTAGTATCTTTTTAAAGTTTCCAGTGATTCAGGCTGAAACTCTGAATTTCTGCAAAACCTCAGTGTAAACCTTAGTTTTACAAAGGCCCCATCTACTTAAGGAGTTTTTCCTTCACGCAGATATTCGTTCTGACGTGATCTCACTGAGCTGAGCTCCTTGCAGGTATGTTTGGTCCTTCTCTGCTGAGAGGAGCTCCCATCACATCTCCTAGATCCCTGGTGGAATGTCACATGGATGGGATGCCAGGCTACAGCTGTGGTCCTAAAAACTAGCCCTGCTGCCTGGCCAAAGGCAAAATGCTCCTGCTGGGGAGGGAAGTGAGGGATTTGAGATGAAATTAGAGGCTGAATTCTGCAGTTTCAATGATCCATGTGCCCTGTGTGTGGGATGTGTCCTGTGCCCTGCTGTGCTGGGCTAAGATTTTCCTAGGTCACAGGCTAAGCCAAGCAGGGCTGCTGCAGGACTCCTAACAGGAGACATCCAAGGCAATGCGGTGAAGCAGGAAACAGTGTTGATTAGTAGATGGCATTTTATAAGAGGCTCAGTCTGCTGTCGAGTCTGGCATATTTCAAATGAGATGAAAAATTAAGTCCTTGCCACTTGTGGTGATTAAAGCCTCGGTGGCTCACTTTTCAAGAGCAGCATGTGAACCCTTCTGGCGTGGTTCCAGTTGGGTTATAGAGTTCTGCCAACCTAAATGCCTCGAGCAGTTTCAAATTCGTGGAGGAGAAACTGCTCGGTGCTCCTCTGTGCTGCTGAGTAGCCACCACATCCTCCCACCACCATTCCTGTGTTTGAGCAGCAATTGAAGTGATGCTGTGTTTAGACCAGTCCCATTCACTGAAAGCATCCAGCAAACATACATTTATTTTTTTCAGGGTAAATCCAGCAGTGCGTGTGTTTTCTAGCTTGGTGTTAGACCTCTGTGTGTGAATGATGATAAATAAGTGCAAAGTATTCTCTTCCAGGACAGGGAGTAGAATCCATTCTGGTATCAAAACTGTGTTTGCAGAGGAGAGAACCATGTTTGATCCAAAGGTGCTGCTAACACAGTGAAGAAATTGAGACAAATAGAAATGTTGGGGTTTTTTTTATCTGAATGGTTTTCTTCCTTTCTCGTGTATATGAGGGCTGATTCTATGCATATTATAGAGAGTAATGTCTATGTGGTATTTTTAGCAGTCAGCGTATAGAAAAGGTTATGGATTTTTGGAGTGATTAAATACAAGGAGCCAAGCAGAGGGACAGGACAACTGGTTACAATCTGCTGTGAAAGAAAAGTGTAGGATGTGGGAAAGTGATGGTGGCAGTGTCACCAGAAGAATATATGTTGGGCTTAAATAACTTAGAGGAGGATTTGTATAAAATGGACTCATTCTTATCATTCCCTGGTGGAATGGCCAATGCCTGTGCTGCTCTCAGGCTCCAGTGTTCCACATGTGCTAGTGCTGTGCAATAGCTTTGGCCTTATCTAAATGGAAAACCCTTTCCAGCTTGAGAACAACTTAGCAACTTTTTAATATCAAAAAGAGCACAATATACACAACACATGTACAAGACTCAAAGGAACATGTATGCTGCCTAAAGTTTTTGGAGCTGGCGTGTGTGTGCGCTAATCTCCTGAGAGTTCATTGCTCCAAGCTTTTATCGGGAGCAAAGGGAGGCAGAGCTGAAGACTTCTGTGCACTGCCACTCCATCTGAAAGAAACAGCTCCTTTTTCCTTAGTTCAAGGCAAAGAAGTGTGTGTACATCGTTCCTATCAATGCAGTCACAGGACTCTGACTTTCTTTTTAAGTGAAAATGAAAATGTTCTCACTCTCTATTGTTAAGTGGCGGAGGAGCTGTCTGCTACAGCCTCATTGTCTTAGATCTGGTTCTCAGTGCAGCACATCTTTGCATTAAGCTGTTACTACCTTTTAATGTCATTTGGAAGAGATGAAATGTACTGGTAGTATCTCAAGGGGAAGACTCTAGATGCTGGTTTTCTGAGGAAAAGCTTAGATGTGGATTAAAAACCTGCTTGCTTTTGCTTGTCTCAAGCCGACTGCAGCTCAAACTCCTTGGAGTTACTGCAGCCTCTCCATGTCCAGTTTTGCAGTTTCTTTGCTGCCTTAATTGGTGTAAGTTTGGCTTTCCCAGATAATCTTTCCTGAAAGGACAAGTGAAATGAGGGAACAAGTGAACTCCAGGGGTAGAGATCCGGGCAATAAGTTTTGTCCACTTAGTATCATATTAGCTGGAGAGAACACTCCAGTGATCAGGTAACATCTAAACACTATTCTCCAGAATTAGGTGACTTTGTTTCCTTCCCTGCCTTTGGTGTCCCAGCATCCTGCAAAGGTCGGGGTTACTTTTTGAACAGCTGCATTAGTGCCATTCTGTCTGTGAAGGGTAGGTCATTCCTTTCTGTAGCATTAGGAGGGAGCTGTAACCTTGTCATTTTAATGAGCCAAAGCTTTGTTAAGCCTGGAACCTCTCCTGGTCAGAGGTACATGGTACATGAACATATCTAAGGCAGTTGGATTTTTGTAATAAACACTATGCAAGGAGAAGTTTTTGCTTCCTCATGCAAAGAGACATATTCATAATTACCATGGAGTTGACAAAGAATGACATTTGGCAAAAATCCAGAGCAATACTCAGCCTCATTGCCTCCTGCTGCAGAGTGAGGCACCTGAGCTGTCCTGTCCTCCCACGTTCTGATGTAATGTTAGGAAAATTAGAAATGTAACTGGAGATTTTCAAGACTTTTTCCCCTCATACTTCTATTTGAGAGCCTATTCTTGCTGTACTTTACAAGGATTTATATTTCTTTAATGTTAGGTCTCTATACTGAGCTATATCACACCTGCCTTCACTGCTGTATCAAAGCTGCAACTTTTATTCTGCAAAACACAAGCAATTTCTCTCCAGTTTTTATTTTGCCTTTTATGTTCATGTCTTGTTCATAGCAAAATATGTGCTCTTTAAGTAACAACAGCATAATCTAGTTATAAATGACAAAGGAAATAATACAGATGAAAAATCTAGACTTTCCCTAACCAAATCCATATAGCATCTTGTATTTCTATGTGTTAATGTGACTATAAAATGCATTGCACAGGTGGAATATTTTAAATTGTTCTATATATGCGATTAATAAATTAGTAGCATTTTTCAAAGTTTAGCATCACTAAATGATTAGTAATGTTTAATGCATTTTAATTAAAACTAAATGTGTTCATTTCTAAGTTTACTTGAAATTGCTTACTAGTACTCAAAAAGAAAACAAAGGAGCAGATATGCAGAGGGAGGGATTGCTTGCACATCACACACAGGCTCTCAGAATGGAAACTTCAGGAGGGAAGCTGAGAGGAGCCAGATGAGCACATGCAAGGAAAATTAAATGTTTCAGGATGATCTGAGCAGTGGAGATCAGATAACTACACTCGTGGTGTATCTTCTTGGAGGTTGTGTTAGTAGTTCCTCTGCAGTAATCTCTACTGAAGGACAAGAGCTTAGTGTGTGATACACCTGGCACAGTTTGGAGCATGAGGTCCAGAGGTTTTCTTCTGGCAGTCTGTGTGAGAAGGAAAAAAGAGAAACACCATAGTGGAGCCACAAAGGGGCTGTAGCAGGTGCTAGAGTTTGAGGGAAAAGGAAAATAACTAAAATACTCATTTACATTGGTGAATTGAACCAGAGCCATCAGGGCAGTGTCAGTGCCCTTCCTGTTGCAGCTCTGGGAAGAGCACAGGACCACAGTCTGTCCCCAGTTGCACTCTAATCAGTTTGGGGTGCCAAGGACATGGTGATGCTGGGTGACAGATAATGCCTTGGAGAGAGCCAAGTTCTTCCCACAAACTTACTACAGTAGTGCATATAAGGTTGTCTGCTTGGACTTTGTTATTCAGAGGCTACATCCACATTTTTTGCTCAGTTTTCCTTTCTGGATCAGCTAAGGAAGAGCAGGAACCCCTGATGTGAAGCAGAATACATGTCAGTCCAGTGAAGTGCCAGGCTGCCAGCTGAGCAAGGATTTGGGATACAGGGACACCACTCAGTTCAAATTGTTTTGCAGATGTCCTTTCTCCCTGCAAAACAAGGGATTTGGTCAGTGTTAGACATCTGTTAATGAGCCAGTTGTATAGAAAATCTGTGTTCCACTATTTTTTCTCTTCATTGATCTGGATATCCTGGAAAATTAGGTATTTTCCTCTTCCCTCTTAAAACTCAGATGAGATCAGGTGTTTTCCAAAAACACAGCTGTGGTTTCTCACCCTAGTTATCATATCTCATTTGCTGTTTAATGCAAATTCAATAATCATATTGGTTCAGAATTACACACTGAGTTTTAACATCAGTGTTTTAACAGTAGTATTTTACAAATCACTGCAGAAAGGTGTGGGTTGCACTCTATTTTCACAGGAATTTCCAACTTGAAAGCACAGTGAGCTTTATATGAGCTAGAAAATCCCAAAGTGTAAAAGCCCAGAAGGTCTCTATCACTCTTCTCCCTTCAGATACCACATGTGCAAAAATTTTACAGCATCATTTCCAAGCCTCAAGTGGAGAGAAGTTATGACTTGGGGCTATTGGACATGTAATTTTCAGACAGCTGCAAGTTCTGCTATTTTTAAACACTTCTTCACATGCAACAAAAGGTCTCATTATTACACACAATAACATATTCAATAAACCTTGATTTAAAACATTTTTTATATTTTAGTTGCATTTTGCTAATACAAAAAGAAATATTTTGTGAACTCGAATAGCTTAAGTCTTACCGTAACTTTCTCATGGGAATTCAGCTTCAAAGTGGAATCCAGACACAAGATGTTGTATTTTTAATAGATACAGTTGTGTTTGGCTTTTTTCCTCTGAGAAATACAAACGTTTGAGACATGATTTAAAATGGAAATAACATCGTCGCCTTCACTGTCGTGTCACTGTGCAATTTGGTAGAGTTAAAGCATTCAGGGAGATGAAATAGATTTAGTGGAGCTATCAGATAGGATCTCACAGCCTTGCTTTTTGAATGTGCTTTACTCCTGATGCAGAGAGTGCATGTATGTATGTGCCTGCGATGTTACTGAAAGGGACTAGAGACTAAATACTCAGTGAGTTTTGCTTTCTCTATTAACCCATGTTTTTGCAGACCTCATATGCGCTTTCCCCCGTCTCATGCATTACTTTGCAAAGCTGTCTTGTTTAGGGTTTATTTGTTTTCCTCCCTAAAATTCAGTCTTTCCAGCATTCAGGAATTTTATATTTTCCTAATCCCCTTCAAATTTTTATGCCATTTACCCAGTTGGCAGTGGAACCTGGTTTTGATAAACAGTTCTGTCCTGTTTCCATGCTCTGTGTGGGTCTTCTAATACTGACTGACCTAAATGCTATGGTCAAATGTAACTCTGCCTTTTCTCTGCCAGAGCTTCATTCCAGTACTTCCCACTCCGAAGGATTGCATGATTCTATTCCTAATTAACAAGTTTCTTGAAATACACTAAATATCTCTTTTCCTGCATGCCAAGATCAGCTTACATTGTTCTAAGCAGAATAGTTTATTTATGCATCTGTTTCTCAGAGCTGTCATTTTCTCTGAACATTTGTGCCACGTTTGCAGTGTGGCACTTTCTGACAAGTTCCATTCAGTGGGATCACTCTTGTTTTTGGAATATCTCACAATAAAACTATGCCTAAATGATATTCTTTCGGTTCCTTCCTAGCTAGCTCTCCCCACTTGTTCATTACCACTTGCCTGCATTCTTTCAGCATGTTTAATTTTTTGTCCAAGACTTTTCAAGTAAGATTTTGTGATACTGTCAGATGTCGAACTTTAAAGCTTCTATTATGGTTTCCAGTTATCTATTATTTTTGTAGTTCTTTCAGAAGAATCTGAAAATTGATCAAGTTATCTTTTTTTTTTTCTTGTCTAATCTTGTAGTGGTTTTTTTTTTTCTTAATTCATCCTAATTCTGTTGTGGGTAGAAGTGGTAGTTGTTAGGGTCATTCTTTTGAAGTGTGTCTGTATTCTGGACTTACTGATAGTAGTAATTAGATACATGTAATAACAAGTAGCTTTAGTAATTAGTGAACTCCTGATAGAGACAGCACAATAGTTTGAGACGTTAATTGTATCAAACAGAAAGACAAAATTATCCAGATGCTCTTTGTTTCAGTATTAAAGTAATTTTTCCTGCTATGTGCGTATTTCTTGGGTTTGGGATACACACACGTGATACCAGCTGGTTGTTCATAATTCTAAAAATTGATAGTAGTGGTTAAAACCTGAGGCTACCAAGAATGAATAAAAGGTGAAAGAAAAATAAAATATGTTGGTTTTATATCACTGAAAAAGCTTTTCTTCTCTACAATTCTCTTACATTTCTCTATTACAAAAATGTAAAGGTATTAATAAGTGATCAGAAGCAGCTGAAAAGGGAAACTGTTCAAGAAGTTTAAAAAAGTCATCATAAAGTGCAGAGAAAGAAAGAGGCTCTGAGTGTTTGCAGTTTGTGTTTCCAGCCCTGTTTGCTGTTGGGGAAGCTTGCCCTGGATTTGTACATGGGACCAGCTTTGTGTGGCTGTAACCCGTGGCTGCCCTTAACATGGAAATATTTTTCTAAAGTTCTTGCTAAAGAATAAAAAGAAAATAATTTTCAGTCTTATTTTCCTTAGAATTTTTTTTTTATTTCCCTAGTTTGTCTGAAAAGGCAAAAGGTTTTTCCTTACAGAGCTGGACAGTGCCAGAGTCTTTGGCTGTTAATTTTTCTGGCTGGTTTTATATCTAAACTCAATGGCTGCTGAGGCTAGGTCTGAGAAGTTTGAATGTTTATGTTTCCTTAATATGAAAAAAGTTTTAACATAGACGTTGGCATGGTTGCATCAGTGCTAACTGCATTTTTTAAAAATCAAATAACAGATTTGCTATGATATCCTATTATTTTCCCTTATTAAATGTGCTTCTCTTGGCTTACATACCTCTTATCCTTTCAGTAAGATTCATCAGTTTCCTTAGTAAAGCCTAATGTGAGATATTGGGGATACAAGGAACAGAACTAACAAGGAAGACTGGCTGAAAATGCTTAAAGGTCATTTTTACTGGAAATAAAAAGTTAAGTCAGCAGACATTTTGTTGTCTTGTTGTTTTTTTTTGTTTTTTTTTAATGAACAGCTGGCTTCATTTTTATAAACAAGCTTTTGTGCAGATGGATAAAAGGGAAGAAAAATGTGATGACTTTGCCAGTGGAACAGCCTGGTTAATTGCCTCAGTCAGATCCTAGATGAGCTTTCCGAGGCTCAGATAGTAAAAGTGCAAAAAGCTGAATGTGGTCTTCAAAGGCTGATTTCATCCCTGGTGCTCATGGTCTTCCTGAGCATCTTTTCTTGCTGTTCTTGCTTCATTTGCAGTGCTGAGAGTGGTTTGGTCTGGTGACAGATTGTTGGTAACAGCATTTGTTACTGCTGTGTGTAAATCTAAAAGGACAAATATTATATTAAGGCACAAAGAGGCAAAATGTTCCCTGTAAGTGCCTCTTAACAAAGTTTCCACAGTCACATTTACTTTTCCCTCTTCCAGTTACTTTTTTATATTTGTGATGGTCCTTCTCTGTTTTCTCAACTTTGCAGGTTTTTTTTCTGAATCCTTTAGAAATATTTCATAGAAGAATGATGCAGTTTGGATTTATTTGACAACCATCACTATTTGGAAAGAGTTTTCTACCCATATATTCAAGTTATTTATACTCTGAAATGAGCGTTTTTAGAGTTACATTATTTCCTCAGTTTGACTAGCAATTTAATTTGAAAATAATAAGCTGTTCTAGTTCGTTTTTATTAGGTGTGCTCTTTTAGGTTGAGTTTTTTTGGAAGGAAATTTCAGTGCATTTCAATAATTTTTAAATCACCCAATTTAGAGCATCTCTTTGGGCTATCTGCATAGAGAAAACTTTGTTTCCCTTACTGACCAAAGTTTACATGTGCTGAATCCATTATCTTTTACAGGAGCAATCTGTGGGTAAAAGGTTCTCCTTTTAGTGCTTGTTAGTGAGGCACTCTTATGGAAGATGTTTCTTAAATTCCTTTACTGAATGTACAAAAGTGTTTCTGGAAGATCAAATCTAACACTCTGCCACTGATTTTCATGTTGTAGAAAATGTAACAAAAAAATTAGTTTGAGGCAATGCATGAATCTATGGTAAAACCATAAGTTTACTCCTGGAAAAAAACCTTGCTTTTCATATATAAGCGTGAATTCATGATCAAAATAAATATTAATCACAGAAGCTACAATGTACATCCAACTATTGGCAACTGGCTGTAAATCAGGATAGTTTACTCACAGAAATTAAGGCATTTGCTCTCATTTTCATTGAGCAGAGAGCTAAATATCCTGACTAAATGCTAAAAAAGTACTTCTAGGGCACAAGCCAGGATTATTTGATTTGGGGAAAACTACTTTGTAAAGTGCCTTTTGTGTGCTATGAAATCCGTGCTGTAGGTGCAGCTGAGTGTGTGGGGCACTCAGGGATTTGTGCTCCCCGATTTTAGCTTGCTTTGACATCTGCACACCCTCTCTGCCTTTCCATAGGGATCTGTGGACACATTGCTTCTAAGTAAAATACTGTTTCATTTCCCCCCCAATTAAAAAAAAAAAAATGTTTGTTGGGGAAAAAAGGAAAAAACTTGTTCCTGAAATGTGCTCCCTCATTCTATAACTGACTTGAATTTGCAGATAGCTTCAAGTTTGCTCGGGCAGCACTGATCGTTTGGGGGATGCCAGGCACTCCTGCCTCACTCTGCTTCCCCTTTCCTCCCCTCTGCTAGCTCCAGAATTCTTTTCTCCTTATTGTAATTGTCTGGCAGCAGGAATTGATGAAGGGAGAGAGCTGAGAGCCTGGTGTCTTCCGAGATGGATCTCAAAGATCAGGGGAAACTCTAGGAAGCTCTCAGTGCCTAAACCCTGAGTGGCAAATTAATTTGTGTGGCTGATGTGTCCTTCTGCAGCGTCTGAATTGAGAATTCCTGAAAATCTGGATTTGCAGATTAGTGTACAGATAGTTCTGTAGTAAATTAATTTTTTGTTTGCTGTTTATTTGTTTGCTGTTTTAATTACACTAACCTGCTTAAACTCTCTGTGGGGACAAAAGGTGCACAGATCTTCCCATTTTTAGCTACCATGTTGCTTAAAAAATTCCTAATTTAGCACTTAGAGGAAGAAAATGCTTTTTGCCTATGTTGCCTGCTGCATCTCTGTATTTTGCACCCTGAACTGTCTTCATTATTGTGATTATTCCGAAGATTGTACCAATCATGTCTGAAGTTTTGTTGATAAGATGAGCTTATGCTGGAGAGCCTCTGTTAATCACAGTGTGTTGGATTTTCTTCGAAATACACACTGAATTTAAAAGTCTCCCTTTGGGGAATGAAAAGGAATAACTTAATGCAGTTAATCACTCCTGGCACTAACTGTCTAAAACAACTGGAAAGCAATGGACTGAGATTTTAGATTGTACAACTGTCCTGCAAAATTAACATTCCTCTTAGAAAGCCAAAAGCAAGCCACCTACAAGCAGGATATTGCTTTAAGGCTACAGATTTAAACAGGCAGAAAATGGACCTTTAGGATCCAACAGGAGCAGTAAATCTGCTATCATTTGCATTGTATTTTGAGTGAACAAGTTGTTAAATGTTTTTGTCTAGCTTGAACTTAGGGTAATATTACACATCCTTGATATGGCGTTATTAATATGTGCTTTTTATTGTTGTTATTGCACTGATGTGGCTTGAAGTAATTTTATCACCTCCATTTAACCTTTGGTGTGCATTACTGTATGTATATATGCTGATATATAAGTATATATATATTCTTATATATACTTAAATACATGAAGTGAGTCGAGGCTCATTGCTACATCTGTGCAATGGTCTCTCTTGAGGGGGGGTAGAGAGGTTTATAAAAATTAGGCTTACAGCACAGATTTGAAATTGAGGTGGTGTGTGAGAAGTGCCTGACTCCTGAAAAAAGCACACTTTTGATCTCAGCCTTTTCTATACTACTGTGTTTAAGCAACTAATTTTTCAACACAGTTAAACAAAATATTCCGGCTTTGCTGACATAAAACAGAGACCAAACAGAGGCAGAGCTGGATGGAGAAAGCCCAGGGTTTGTTGCAGTGTAGTGTTGCATTTGTAGCAAATAAAAAGGCTGTTGGGATTGCTAAAAACTCACATATTTCTTTGAAATTAGCAGCACCTTTAGGTACTCTCAACCCTGGGTGCTTACACCCAGTTTTAGCAGCCTGGTTTCGAGCTGCTGCGCCTGATAAAGGCTGTGGAAATCGGTGTCCGTATCAATGGCTGAACGAGCATCCTGCTCCTGTTCTCCAGCACCGCCAGCTAGATGAGGGTCTGATAGTTTGCCACTTCCCAGGGGGCTTGTGAGGTGGTGGAAAAGTTGCTGTAATCTAGAGTATGTGCAAAAAAACCTCACCTCAGGACTGCCAGCCTGCGTTTGGTTTTTACACTGAATGCTCCCTGTAACTTTAAACCATGTTAAATTTAAGATTCCTCAAGAATAGGGGGGTTTTTTTAATTTCTGATTTTCAAATGAATGTAGGAAGATCCCCCTCTGTTTTATACAAGGTGTCACTGAGGTAGGAAGATGTGAGTTTTGAGTCTGTTTGCCCCTTGCTCCTCTGAGTACCCGGGGAGAACAGAGTGCTGCGCAGAGGAGCCGAGTTTCAGGGAGCTGCTGGTATGAAACGGGGCTTATACAATTCATGGCCATTTTGGCATCGTCTGCTTCCTGCAGCCATAAAATTATCTAAATTCTATGGCTACAATCTAATCTGAAATATCTAGGAGCTTGTGGCTGTAGTTTTTTTCAGGTGATAAAGTATTTGCCAGTTAAGCATTGGAGCTATTGAATAACTTGTGAATTTGGGGAAAAGGCAAGGCTCAGACTTTCAAAAGTGTCGTTCATTTGTATTAGTGGAAATTCTAAAAATTCGGTCAAAGAAAAAGGAAACACATTAAAGTGGAAACAAATAGCTCTTTGCTCTTCTTATTCTCCTGGATGAAGGTAGGACAGCCAAGGGGTGACTTAAGAAAAAAGCAACTGTTTTCTTTAGAGAAAAGGAATGGTGAAGGAGCTCTCAAGAATTTCTATGCTATACTTTTCATTTGTGCTAAGATCCTTTCCCTCCTGCTTCTGTTTCCCCTTTCCCTTTTCCACTTGGCCATCTGAAACTGGAGTTTTGAAACACATTGTCCAGTCTTCCGTCGGTGTTTGGAACAGCATTTAGTTTACTGGTCTGTTTTCAGCATTGTTTTGGGATATAGTTACCGTCTGAAAAAATTCGTACAAAAATGTATTGAATAATGAAACAGGTTTTTATTATTCTTTATTTCCTTTAGATTATTTTGGAGCCTGGTTGCTTTCAAAGTTGTTTCTGGAATCACCCAGTTGTATCTGCCAGAATGCAAAAGCAAACTAAGTTGGATTTTAAGAATAGCAGTGCCTTAGTCCAGGATCCTAAACAAATTCATCTTTGGGAATATCCTCGTTAGATGGATCCTGTGAGTGAGACCGAAGCGATTCAGACCTCAGACGTTGCTTTTTTGATGTCTTTGAAACTATTAGTTGCCATCTCATTGCAGAACACACGCTGAATGCAATGCCGCGCTGAATATGGGACATCCTCAGCCTGCAGAAAGTTGGCTTAATTGGGTTTTGTGAGGTGCTTAATTTTGGGCAGAAACATCCCAAACTAGCGATGCTGGGTTGTGTGCGGTGTTTGGTGCTGGAGCACTAATCCAGCACTATTTGGGAGCCTCGGCAGAGGGCACTGTTGGAGCATTAAAGGCACTTGAAAGGCTCATCTCCAGCTTTTCTTGGTTTTTTTTTTTTTTCTGTTTGGAAAGTGTTTAATGTTCTCCATGTAATTAAATTCAGTTCCCTGTATAATTAGCAATGGAGCCTTATTCTTTGTGCCACTGCTGTGGATAGTATTATTTTTGTCTCTATTTGCCTTCAGTCAATGCGAAATACTGTTGCCTATCAAAAGGTGGAAAGTTTTATTGCTCTCTCCTAAAGCTAAGCAATATTTAAAGGTAGAAATAGAAAACTATGGAGTTACTTTCATTTAGTTGCTCAGAGTAAAAAGGAAACCTTTAAAATTCCTGCTCGTGGCTCAGGAAGGAGCAGAGTCAATGCACCACAATAACAAATTGCATTTGTATCCAAATATGTTTTATAGTATTTTTGAATTGTCACTACTTGCAGTTTGTCAAAAACATATATGAAACACATAATATTTAACTCTGTGTGAAACCTCTTGATTTTATTTGGCAGATTTTGTTTTCTTGTTTAGTTTGTTTTCCTCTTTATCTTTGCAAGAACTTGTCCTGTATTGGTGCTGTTTAGCATATTGAAATATTAATTAGAGTGATCAGGCATAGTAATTTTTCATTAATTGCAAATGCAAAGTAATTACTGTGACCTAGAAATAGTTTCCTTGTCCAAATTCCTGTAAACATCCTATTTTTTTTTATAATTTATCAGGACCAGCTACAAAATATTGTGTCAGAAAGAAATAATTTTCTGAGGTACTGGAGTACTTAACACTAACGTTACATTAGACTGCTCATAGTGCTTGTAAAGGGAAGATATTTGGAAGATGGAAGTCTGATGTGTTTGGCTCTTGAATTGGCAAATACACAGAGCATTAATTGCAAAAAACACATTGTAGTGTTCTTTCAGAAAGTGCCTCTTTGTCCGTAACTGGTTGAGTTACACGAACAACCTGGAGAAGTTTGCGTTTAAGATCGAGGGATACGCTCTGCTGCCGACTGGCAGGATACTCTTGCATTAATTTCAAAATCAACCACAGAAGACATCTTCTCCAAAAATCTCTGTTGCCTTAGAAATAGCAGGGAATATTTTTTTCTCCCTACTCGAAAATGTTAATTAAGTTATCGGCAGCTGAAGGCAGGCAGATCACAAGGGAAGGAGCACCAAAGAGTTTGAAACGAAAGCGCTCGGTGTGGGTCCGTACGGCTCTTTGCTTCCAGGGGAAATCCCAGGCTGGGAGCCTGATCCTGATCCTGATCCTGCTGTGGGCTCTGTGCGCTGCTGGTGTTGTGGGATCCATAGGGATGGCAGTGCAGGCTCTGTCCCTGCCTGCAGCGGGGTTCATGTCTCAAGGCCAACGCCGCTGTCTGCAGTCACCGCTGGGATTGCAGCTGGAAACAGCAACTTTAAATGACAAAGGCAAAAGTTGGTTGGGTTCCTTCTTAGCGCAGCGCAAGGCAGCTGGTTTTGACTTTCAAAAAGAGAGGTGATTGCCTCCAAAAAAAAGCATTCTCAGTAATATTGCCATGCAGCGGGTCGTAACCATCTCTGTTGTGTATTTTCTAAGGGGACTAATACAGTGCCCAAGAAGACTCTAATTAAATGTACATATTTGTTTTTTACAGCCTTCCTTCGTATCGTTTCCTATTAGTGTCTCCTTACATGGGCTCGGTAGGGTAATATTCAGGCAAATTTCTGTTTTGTCTGAAACATTAATACTGATGTTCTGCTCCTGTATCATCCCTGTAGCTGTTATCTGCTGTGTGTTTTCCCCACGAGAGGCTATCGCAGGTTTTTAGTCCAGACTGTTTGTATTCGACAAGGTCAAGATAAGTTTTATCTCTCTAGATAAGTCAAGTGCATTAGGATCGATACCGTTACAGTAAAATACATTGGCAATATTTATTGCCAAGATCCTAATGAATTTTTAAAGCTTGGACGACTCTGTCAGTAGAGTGAGGATGCCCTAAATGGTTGTTCATAACAGGGCCTATGTAATTATACAGTTAGGTACTTTTTGAAAATAAAAAATTATACAACTTTATGGTTTTTTTGACAAGGTAAAGCTTTACACCCCTCCTTTTCCAAATCCTAACAGATTCTTAGGGCACCATCAAAATAAGTATTCACTTTCCATTCACTTGGGTGTCTGTATAGGGATTTATGAGGCTTTTCCCCAAGTTACCTGTTATGATTATGAAATTGCTCTATTTTTAGCACGCTAATAGGGTTTTTAAAAAAAAAAACCTTCCATTTTTTATTGACAAGATAATTGTCTTTGTTTTGGCTTTGACAGAGTGGCTTTGGCCAGTTTCATTTGTGATATAAATTTCCCTAGGTACATATTTATGCAGTTAAATCAATAAGTATTTAATAATCTCTCTAAATACTTATGTAACTTAATAATTCCAGCCATTATGATGTATCTGCTTAAATATGTATTTTATGTAGGGGCATTTAAAAATGCAAATTATAGGGATTATTTTCCTTCAGGCTTTGTATTTTTCTGTTGCATCAGATAGAGAGTAAGAAAATTAACCCACAAAAAATCCTGCTAAAGCAATAATGAAGATCTGCCTTCTATCTGGTAAAGATAATTTGTTGATAAGACTCCATGGCTTGCTTGAACTCATTTTGCTTTCTCTGCTTTCTGTAGTTGATCTTTTAAGCCACACAACACATCCATGGTAAGGGCTAAGTTAAGGAGAAAGTTTCCACCTTATCACAGTCACCTTTTTATGGTTCTTTTATTAATTTGTCATCTTTCGTAGGTCTGTCTTCTACCCCTCCTGTCTCCAGAGCGCCAGAGATTGCTTATTTTTATTGTTCATACTTTGAGATTCAAAATCAGGATAGATAATACTGTGTTGGGAAGCTGCTGTGTAGCATCTCTTCGTCTTTACCGTGGAGGTTTGATACCTGACACTTTTAATTTAATTTAATTAGGGAGGCAGAACCCCATCTTGGTGTTCATTAAGGGGATTATTCATCAAAGTTATTGCTTCCTTGATGGAGAATAACAATATCACTCGCAATGGCTGCTGTTTCTCTCATAACTGTATTACTTTCTACTATTTTTCTCTCCAGGGCTTTGTACTTAGTCTCTTTATTTGAAAATTTTAAATTGAGGGAAGCATAAACTTCTGGTATGGCAAATTCACCAGGGTCACATTTATTTTAGTCTAGTAGCTTTATGTCATGTAAATGCTTCGCAGAATTATTTTTTTTCTGCTTTTTATTGGTTCTCTGCACTGTCTTTAAATATTTGTATTTCTTTCAAGCCTAGCTGCGCTTCAGCTCAGGGCCTGAGGTTTCTGGCTGCCTGTTTGCTGATGTAGCTGAACTCTGCCATGGCGAAATCCTGCAGAGATCGCTGTAGGAAGGAAGGCTCTACGGAGCAGGGACTCACCACAGGCTGTGCTGGAACAGAGTGGAAATCTAATGTAAAATTAATAAGAGGGGGGTTGGGGGAGAGCAGACTGTTTGCAAAAGTTATCTTTTGTAACGCAGCCCTAATCAAATATTCAGAAAACGACAGCTTTAAAAATAGAACAATTGTCCTTTTAAAACATGACTAGTTTGGTTAATTTACCCCCAAGTATCCGGTGTCTGTGACTCTGAAAAACCCTTATCTACTAAAGGGGGAAAAAAGAGCATTGCAGAAAAGGTGACAAGTTTTCACCTCTTTCCTCAGAGAACATTTTAATTCCACTTTAATCAGCCTGCCAATAAAAGAGTACTTGGCTTTCAAGGGGAAACAAATCAAAATATGCATTTATCAGTCACGAGGCAGAATTCAATCGCTCACAACTGATGAACTCCAAAAGGAATGAAACTACTACTATCATGCTGCCTTGGTGGTTTGCTTTGTACTATCAAAGAACTGGTACTATCTTTTCCTGCCACATCCACTGTTTGTCTGTCATCCCTAATTATGGCCTTTCAAAAGCAACGCTTCATAATTGCTGTTAATGATTAAAATAAAAAAAAAAATTTGTATCTAGATAACTAAACTGGTGTTCGACAGTGTGCAGATTTGTGTGTTCTGCAGCTGCCAAAATAACTAAAAAAAAAAAAAAAATTAGCCAGAGATGAGGCAGAGGAAAGAGAAAGAGGTTGCCAAGTGGTGTTGTCAGTATTATCATACAGAGCTTCAACAAGGGCACGTCACAGGCCTGTCTTATTAAAATAAAACTTTATTTTCCACTAGGAAAGGAGACTGAGGTTCACGTTGCGCTGCACAGGTGGGCTCTCATTTCAGACTCCTCTCTGCCACTCTGCTCCGGTTAAGAAAGAAGAGCCTGAAGTGGAAAGAAGGGTTTTTTTGTGTCAAAGCAAAGTTGGATGCTGTTTCACGTATGGGTGTTTCTAGGTTGTGGGAATTGGTTGCTCTGAGTTTTCAGCTCATTTAGCATGAGGCGAACACATTGCTCACTTTATTGATATTAAACAGAGTTGTCCTGATGGTTACAGTAGTTAGACTACAGCATTATACACAAAGCTGAATCTTTCTGGTGAGAGAAGCTGCATTCTTTGGGCTTATCTTGCTCCCTGCGCTGGAATTTACATGCGTAACTACCAGTGCATCAAGATGAGTTTTTCGCCTTTGTGTGGTTTGCATCTCAATGAGAGTGGAGAGGTGCAGTCTGTTTAGCTTTCCTTCTCCCTGCCCTGAAAAATGGTTAAAACTCACCTCCTACTTTATTTATGCTTTGTTCCGTCTGACTTCTCTTCTGCAACTAAGGATTTATGAGGCCAGAAAGCAAGAGCCAAACTGCTCTTGTGTTTCATTTTCTCCATTCTCGTCCTTGTTTGATTTCTTGTCGATTTTTTGCACCTTGGCTGTGGACCCCTTTAGGGCCAGGCTGGGGCAGCCCCCGAGATGCTCGGTTCCCCTAACACAGCCCCATGCCTTGTTCAAATCCCAGCCTCGACTCCGGTGTCCTGGGATTGCAGCCTGAAACTGGTAGCGCAAAATCCCAGCCTTGGCGCGAGTTTGATGTGCAAAAACACCAGGATCTGACCTCTAGTCTCTCCTTTTCCCCTTCCTGTGCTTCCACAGTATCTCACTTGTGTTGCCGGGGTCTAGGGAGCTTTCTGCTCTCCTCTGTCCCACTGAGCTCCATCCTCTCTTCAGATCTCACCTCCTGACCTCCTTTTTTTTTCCCCGGGAGTCGATTAGACAAAGGAGGTACGTTGTCATGTGGATGGGATATACAAATAAATTGCATTGTATTTTTTTCCTCTTTTACTGTTGTTTTTAATCCGGTGTTTCAAAAGCGTGCTGGTAGCAGTTTTGGGTAAAAGAAATGTAAAGTAGAATTGTTCAAGTGCCTGTTTGGGTCATACATTAGTGAAAATGAATGTGTTGATATTGCTTGAATAGACAGGACAATTTGTGATACTCTAAAATTAGAAAGTGGGGAGAAACAAGGTAGGAGTGTGATGGGGTGAGAAACTTCTTCATTCAGCAGTGGTTATATCAGTCATAGTGTGGTAGAAGTAAAGGGGTTTCTGTGCTCAGCTATTCATTTCAGGACTGCTTGTGTTTAATTGACCTGAAACTAAGTGTTCTTGATTCAAAATGTATGTTGCACAGCTTTGGAAAATGAAGTTTAAGAAAACCAAGTAGAACTGTAAATAATAATTTTATAAAAATACCGTAATAGCTGCAGATAAATGATTTAGGATTATAACTTGCTGTTGCTTAAACAAACAATTGATTTTACAAACAACAGACAGTACAGAAACCCAAAGTTTTCAAAATAATCTTTATTTTTAAAGGGAGCAAAGGAGAACTGTGAAGTTTTGCATGGAGCTTCTTACATTTCACATATTCTTTTGCTTTCATGGTTTTGCCAGACAGACCTTCAGATTCTTTGCACTCTCATACAAGTTGCTTGGATTCTTGCCCCTGTTGTCCAATTTCCCACTAATGTACTGCACTCAGGAGATATTTATATATTCACTCTGGGAGAACATGGGAACATTATTTGTCTGTTAGGTTATTTTGCTCAAGGAATAATCTGTTGAAGGTGGTACTGTGTTATGACCGGAACCACTTGAAATATTGTACATACTAAATTAAAATGTTCATACTGCTGTGTGCGATTGTAGATCGTTCTGTGCTTTCCAGAGAACTGATCAGAAAAATGATAAAACATTAAACAGCACCAAAGAAGGTGTGTTACATGAAGGTAGGAGGGGGAGGAGGAGGTAAAGGATGAGTCAGAAGCTAGCAAGTTCTTCAGAATTTGGGAATTGACATTAGTGAAAATAAGAGTTAGCGGGAGCTGGACTGACAGAAATCTCTAACTGCTTTTAAGAATGCAGAAATTCAGGAGTTGTAATATTGGGTCTGTATCCTGATAGGGTTTGGTGTGTTACCCTCTGTGTGATGGGTAAATTCCATACAGAACAGTATGAAACGTCTTTTGTAAGGCAATTGTAGAGTATCCTACACTCCCCAAAAAATAATGTTTTCCCATCCCTCTCTCTGTAAGGCCTGCTTAATCATAAGGACCTAGAAATTTTCTTTATATTGGATCTGTGGTTAATCTTATTAAATATCTGAAATTGTGTTCAAGTGCTTAACGAACTGTAGAGGTTTTTGGCAATATATTTCCTGCATTTAGTAGAATGCTTTTGGGATGGGGGGGACTAAAGATGCATTTTTATATTGTTGTCTTTGGGAATTAAATGCCTAATTTATCTTTATCTTCTCTTACTTCTACCTCTTCTTTTGTCCTTTTTTTTTTTTTAAGTGAGCATGTAAGATGACTAGATACCTGTGTCACAACTGTAGCCAGTGAGTTCTGACCTTGCAAGTCTAATTAGCTGCCCTGGTTTTTGCCCTGTTTTATACTGTCATGTAACAGCCACCATTTTTTTTTTCCTGACCCTCCTATAAAGAGAAACCACAATAGTTGAAGTTGCCTCTGATTCTGCAGCCCTTTCGCTGGGTGTGTTGTATATGTTGCTTTAGTATTTTTGAGTAATTTTTATGACAGTTCTCATGGTCAAATCTTGTTCTCTGTAAGATTAGGAGGAAATGTCCCCCTTATTTCTTTGGGGGAAGATCTTGCTACTGTTCATTTAGAATTTCAAAGACAGCAATAAATATCTGGTCCCTGCCATTGGAGCAGAACCCACTTGGGGTGAAAGGTCAGAAGGAGGTGGCAATGCTAAGAAATGTCTCTGAATGTCAGAATCAATTAAAATACTACTTTATTTAAATGACTGATTTCATGGCATTATTCTAATTCATGGTGCCTTTTAAAGCCATGGATTCTATTTGGAAGTATTAGCACTAGAAAGCGTTGGGTGCCTGAAAGCTGTGGGTTTAGGGGGTTTTATTACTGTTTTTTAGGAGATGACTCTGTCTAGTTTATGAAGGCAAAGATGTAAGACACGAAGGAGAGATTCAAGACCCTTTCCTTGCTGCTTTTTAATCTGCTGCAATTACTGTACATTCTTAACCCTGTAAGTAAAACCGAGTTGGAAACTCAGCTATCCCCTGGAAAGAAAAAAACCCAACAACTTCGATGCATTGGGTTTCAGCGAGAGACGCCCCCGGCATCACCTGCAGTGTGGTGGTAACCTGGAGGTCAGGCGAACTTGAACTGCAGCATTAGGGCTGTTGTGAAGCCTATCAAGCTTTTCCTGTGAACTGCTGCTCCCTGTGCTGCTGCCTGGGGCTCCCATGCTGCTGCTGCTGAGTTTTCCAAGCAGCTCCTTCCTGGTGTGTTTGGCACTAAAGACAGGAGGGATACTTGTCACCCGCTGGATTTGCCTTCTCCAGGCAGAAGGAGCTTTTACCTTCCCGTTTCACACTGCTGGCAACTTTTCTGAGCTGTTGTGATGGAAGTAATGTCATTTAAAGAGAGATGTTTAGGCATGCCAGGTTTATCTTACAACAGGAGTTGCCAGTGTCTAACGCGTGGCTTGTTTTTATCACGGACTAAAGAACTTGATGCAACATTTCACATTTTATTTGATCCAGCAAACACACTTTTGGTGCTCACTTAGTGTTGAAATCAGCTTTCTCTAAGTAACTGCCAGCTCTTAGCCTCATTTTCCAGATTGTGGTGCTCCATACTGCTTTAAAATACAATCTAGTCTTTGTAGGAATGGCTTTTTTACAGCATTCATTTACTAAACACATACTTGGTTCAAAAAAGTTACTTGAAAAACTTAGGTGGTAGCTGACCTGGAGAACAGACAAATTGTCTTTTTAAGAATTTCTCCCAGTGTTGCTCTTTGGGTTTACTTAAAACTTAAATTAGACAAGAAGACCAATAAATAAATCAGATCTTTGTGAAATAGGAGCTTCACGTTTTGAGTATTACAAACCTGAGGAGCCATTTACACTTTGGATTTTATGGTTGGGGTGATGCACAGGATGATACAACCTGCAGTAGGTATCACCGGGTGGTTTTTTTAGGCCAGAGGAATCATTATGGCATTTATTTCAACCTTCAGTGTATCAGGTTGTAGTTTTCTCATCAGCTTGCTTTGCATGGAGTCCAGGATGTTTGGAATTTTAAATCTTATTTTCCTCTCTAATATTGCCTGTGTGCACCTCTTGCAGCAGGCAAACGCTTTCTCTGGCAGAGCAGGCTGAGGAGCACTTACTGATGAGGTAAAGTCGCAGTGAACTTCAAAAGAAACCAAACAACAACCCCTAAAATACACAATGTTTGGAAGTCTGACCTCTGCTAACCTGACCCTCTGTTTCAGGGCATTTTGTTTGTTTTGGATGCCAAGGGGTGGCTGTGGGTCTGCAGCAGCACTGAGTGAGCACCAAAACTCATAACTGAAAACTCTTCAGGGATTCAATCTTTATTATTGAAATACCTTGATTATTTTGAAATGTCTTGATTTTTAAAACTTACGGATGCTCTTAAAGCACATTACATTGATTACTATGAGAACTGGCAAGTGCAGTGACAGCCAGCATCACTCATGCATTCTCACAGACCTGCACATAAAGTCTAGAAAGAAATGCAAAATACCCCTTTAAAAAATAGTGGGAAAATTTAGAAAAATCCTTATGTGCTTTCTTTCTTTCCCTCTGTTATTTCACTTAGCTTCTTGAATCAGAAAATTTGGGTGGGAGAATTATACATGACTAGTATTTTTAAAATTTTTACAGACCATTTACAGAATTACAGAATCGATGAGGTTGGAAAAGACCTCTGAGATCATGGAGTCCAACCTATGACCAATCACCACCTTGTCAACCAGACCATGGCACTGAGTGCCACATCCAGTCTTTACTTAAACACCTCTAGGGATGGTGATGCCATCACCATTCATCCCCTTCCAGGGATTTCTCAGGAATAACAAGGCATTCCCTTTTGCGTGGATAAAGCATTCAGTTATTTTTGGAGAAATTTCTTTTTTCCAGCAGTTGGAGCAGGAACAAGACTCTATTTCTGCTTCTCGCTGCCTTTTCGCTTAGCAAAAGGACCAAGGGAAGGGAAGGACCAAGAGGGAGAGTGAGAGGAAGCGGCTCAGGTGTTGGGAGCAGGGGATGGAGATACTCAGTGTCATTTGGGCTGTAGGGAGGGTTTGGATTTGAGCAGCAAATGCTGAATGGCAGCACCGGTTTGGTTACTTCTTCTGCCTCCCTTGTGTGAGGGTGTTTTATGCAGCAGTTTGTTTAAATGAAAGCAAAAGCAGCATTTTTCTAAAGCTGGAGAAGGGGTAGTGCTGTGTAGCAGGACATCAGACTAGAATTTGCCTTTGTAAGTGTGGTAGGTAAGGGAAGTGCTGGGGGTGCAGGTTGCCTAATCTGCCAGAGATCTCAGGGAAATGCCAGTTGTGTTTGGGTTTGTGTTTGTGTGTTTATTCCCTGCATTGTCAGCTGCCTCTGCGGCTGTAGGAGTGGGGCTGCTGCAGGAGCTTCAGAGAGGTATGAAAAACATTCCTTCTAAAAATACTGGGAAGCTCCCTCCACCCCCATTGTTTATTGGAAACTTTTCCCCCGTCTTAAGATATTTGATTATGGTGTAATGCAGCTAATTTAAGCATCTGTTTATCACTGCCTGGCTAGACTGAATGTGAAATTTCAATTGAATTACCTCCCAAGAGAGCTTTGAGCTCTGAGGGTAAAACAAATCATTTTCTCTCCATTCCCCTGGGACTGTCAATAAAAAGAATTCATCTAAATAGTTTACATGCGTTTTGAAATGTTGCATCTACTAGACTTGGGTTTGTTGTTAGTGGAAAATTGCCAGTGTGAGTGGAATATTGGCTTTAACTCGACTATGGCAGTGTTGTAGCATGGTGGTACATGGTCTGGAAAGGCTACAGCTGTGAAATCATTTGCATTTAATTCATATTTGATCAATAAATGTGTGTGCTTTATTTTAGAACAGAGGATAGCCTATAAACCTAAGCTTATTTCGACCTCAGGCAGAAGATGTCGCCAACCCAGTAGCTTAAAATCATAGAATACCCTGAGTTGGAAAGGATCATGGAGTCCATGGATCATTGACTCCAGGTCCTGGCCCTGCACAGGACAGCTTCAGGAGTCCCACCCTGTGCCTGAGAGAGTTGTCCAAACGCTCCTTGAGCTCTCTCAGGCTTGGTGCTGTGACTGCTTCCCCGGGGAGCTGTTCCAGTGCCCAGCCACCCTCTGGGGGAAGAGCCTTTTCCTGATATCCAACCTAAATCTGCCTTGACACATCTTCATGCCATTCTCTCAGGTCCTAAGAGTTTCTCCAGCCTTTCCAGTTGAGACATTACAATGAGGTGAATTATTGCTGTGGGCTGCTGGTGGAACATGGGAAGCCCCTCATCATCACCACAGCTTTGTCTGCTCCTAAATATTTGTGTGTGCACATGCTGTTAAACATATTTTCACTTCCACAAGAAACAGAAGCTTTTCTCTTTTATTTGTCATCATGTCAACAAAGATCTGGGAGAGGGCAGAGTACAGGTTTTTCTTGCTCTGCAAAAAGAGCACTCACTTTACATTTTCTCTGTTGTTTTGGTAGTGTGAAGAGAGGAGATTTTCCTTCTAGTTTGCCTTACTTGGATTGGAAGTGAAATCTGCCTCCATCCACCTGCAGAAGACCTGCAGGTCTGATCTGTAGGTGCTTTTAGCCTGGACTGGGCTGCTCTGCTGAGGGGCAGGTGCTGCCTTCACTCCAGCTGGGATGTGTGGACATGTCCATGAGCTGCAGGCAGCAGTCCCTGTGCTGGTGGTGCCCCAGTGCATCCCCACTGCTCTCCTTGATGGATAAACAAGTTCCCCTCAGCTGAGTTTGCTGCCTGGGAAGGAGCCCTAGACTGTCTCAGCATGTAACTGTGGGCTATATTTTCAGATGCAAAGGAGGACACAAAGATAAGTCTTCCTTGTGGGAATATCCACACTAGCCTTTGTGCCCATCACCCGAGTCTCACCAGTGGAGCTTACTTGGAGCTGCACTGTCCAGGTTGAGGGTAATTAGATACAAGAAAGGAATTTTTTAGTCTGAGAGTGGTAAGGCCCTGGCACAGGTTATCCAGAGAAGCTGTGGCTGCCCCGTCCCTGGAAGTGTCCAAGGCCAGGTTGGATGAGGCTCTGGATAACCTGGTCTAGAGGAAGGTGTTCTGCCCATGGAACAGGGGTGGAACTGGATGGTTTTTAAGGTCTTTTCCAATCCAAACTATTTTGCGATTCTCTGAGTTGCATTCAAGCAGGAAAACTGCAATCCAGGAGTAATAAAATTGAAAGGTGACCTGAGAGTGTGAGTGTTTGTACCCCAGCTATTGTACCCCAGACCAGCATACAGGTAACCTGCACAGTGAGCAGACTGTGGATGGAGCAGAAGGGAGGTGGATGGCAGAATTTGTTTTCCTGGCGCTCTCCTGTTGCCAACAATTCAGATGAGAGTTAAAAGGAGATCCAGCTGGCAGTAGAAAGATGCTTCATCTTTACACCAGGTTGTTTTTTATGATGTAGATAGTTTAAAATTTGCTCTTACACAGATATTTAGGCAGTGAAAAAAACTTCTTTAAAGATCTTATAGTAGTGATAGCAGTGAGAAGCTTGGAGGTGGCCGTGCAGAGTGAATGTCTGTTGATTCCTTTGGAGTGGAAACGTGCTCAGACCTGCAGCAGCCAGCCCAGGTAAGCAGCTAAACCATGTAATCGCCCTATCACTCTCTCAGACTCCTCTCCTAGTTCTGTTTTTATTGATGATAAAAGACGTCTCTTTATGTTAACTGAGATAATTTTAGATGACACAGCAGTTGGAATGACAGTCAAAAATCGCAGTCCAAAAACTGCACAAACAGATGAAAGCTTTAAGAAATTTTAGAGTTCACTTGTTCAGGAGTTTGGTGTTTCTGTGGTCATTCTGATAGTTGGTCATGTTTAAAGGCAAAGCCCAAGGAACTTAAATGCCACATACATAGCCACTGCATTTTCTGACAGCAATCATCAGCAGTAGTTCCTGCAGTCATTACAGGGAGGGTTTGAAGAGAGAGGCACAATATTGCTTGTTTACTTGTCAATCTTTTCTTTAGTGTGGGGGGCTGACTGTTTAAAGACCTTGTTTGCAGAAGCAATAAAAGCTCCTCACAGATGGCAACAGCATGGGAACGATTAAAGTTTTAACTTACACCAGCATTCATTGTAAACAGCAAAAGCGTAATTGTGGTAAAGATGATTCTGTATTTTTATTCCAAAACAGTAGTAGACCAGAAGTCTGTGGGTAAGTTGAAGCTTTGGCCTGTGTTGTGAGATGCTAATAGTCCATATTTCCTCTCTGGCTCTAAATATGGAACTGTTTTGACAGTTTAAGTATACTGTAAAGCGATTAATCCTGACAGGGTTGATAGTAACTTAAGAAAAACATTTTTAAACCCCAAAACTGCAGTTTATCTTAATGAGTAGCTCACACTGTCAACAGCAAAGCCCTGTTACTGTGTGTAATAGGGTTTAGAGACTATCACGATGAGAAAGGACAGGTCTTGTAATTTGAAAATACATGACTGGAAGTAGAGATAGTTCCTTCCACCAAGCCTCCAGCCTGAGGTGCTTCACCTGTACCTCTCTCACCTTGCTTCGAAACAGTATTAAGAAAAAATTTATTTTTGAGATCCTTGAACTAAAATGATCATCTTTTAGGAGAGGTGTGCAAAGATGCCAGCTGCTTAAAGTAGATGCAAGAGTTTGTGTAATGCTAAAAGTGAGCACCTACATGAGAACAATCTTGGAGCGTTTCCAGTTACAAATAAGTCCTGTGTCACAAAAAGTCAGAAGTCTCCCTTGAATGAAGATCATTACCCTCAGGGTGCATGTTGGTCACTCTTTAAAATTCTTATAAAAACAAAGAAATTAATTATCCAGTATAAAAATGGGACATACGTCTCCTGGCAAACATTCAATTAACTTTTTAGTGCTTGCTACTTAACGTTGTGTTTGACCACTCGAGCATTGAGAACAACTTTCCTTTGAGAGGGAGCTGGGGTGGAACGTGGCATTGGGCTGGAGCTCTGCTCCGCTGGCCACTCGGAGCTGGTCATCAACATTTTTCCCATGATCGTTGAGTGTGGAGCTAGTTATATTTTACTTATGCATGTGAGATGTAATTTGCTTTGGGACAGGGTTGGGTTTTTTTTTTTTTTTTTGCAAGCTGGATGATGTTTTATTGAGAATATAATTTAGCTAGTTTTGCAATCATAGACTGGTTTGCAGTGGTTGAGCATGAACTACCAATTAAAAGCAACTGTATAATACTTGTAATTCCCATGACTAATGGGCTGAAAATATGGAGCTCTTTGACCTGGATCCAGTCCAAGCCAAAGATGAATTATGCCACATAGATCACATTTTCTACTGTTAAAATATCCAACAGTGCAAGTGTAAACTCCATACTTTCAGAAATGTTGGCTTCCTAAGGAAGAGCTGACATGATGACAGATCTGTTTTAAGAATAATGCATGAGAAGAACTTGAATAACTGTGTTTTTGTAGAACTTTTACCTAATTCTGTGTACACAGATATAATTTATAATCTCCTTTCATCATTAATCTCCTGCTGCTTTACTAACAAGTGATTATGTACTGAAACAATTGGAAGGGAAAGATTCTCTGAGATTTTTATTGAGTGTGTGATGTCCTTTAGATTGGCAGTAAAAATCACACTGATCACTACAAGATCTATATACATAGTAATTTTTTCAAGTGCATCCTGTATGTAAAGATTCTCAAATTGATCTTTGATCATTGTACATGATTTTTTTTTCCCCCCTCAAAAGGATCACAAAAATTGTGACATTTGGGGTTAAATCCAGTACTCTAAATAGCTCCGTTTTGTTGTTCTGGTAGCAGAACAAAATTAAATATCTATGGGTTAAACTTAGTTGGTTGAGCTGCTTAAATGCTGTATAAATATGCAGGGGCCAAAGCTGATGTGAAGGAAAGTGCTCTGCTCGTGAAACGAGGCAGTGATTGTGTGGCAGGGCAGTAGGAGTTCTCTTGGAAACAGGGGAAATTATCAGCGTACCAGGACAGAATGCAAAGGTCGATCTGCTGAATACAAATAAAGTATTGAGCACCAGGTTCTGCCTCATGGAGCTGGCGCTTTTGGAACCGCTGTGATAAATGCACTGATAAATTCGAGGGAATGAGTGCTATTGCAAAAGCCTGATGAAGGCTAGAAAGTGTCCAGCTAGTAGGAATTGCATTGCTTGGTCAGGCACAATGAAATTAAATAGAATTTGCTTTAGTGAAATTGCATCAGGGATGATTAAAGGTGCTGCTGGGAGAAGGTGGTGATCACCTTCCACTGAAGCCACTTCAGTGACTCCGTCGTTTACTCCTTACGTGTTTTGGCTTTTTCTCATTTTTTTGCTCATTTCCTCTGACTTCAAAGCTCTTTTCCCCCTCCTGGTCCCTTCCACCTTTTTGTTGTGCCCCTGTTCCGAGCCTGAAAGCAGCACCAGGCTGCTTCAGAGAGCAGGGAGCACATCAGCTCCATTCCTTGGCTCCATGAGTTTGCCCAAATACACCATGTCCTGCACCTCCCCTTACCCACACACAGCATTCTTCATTCCCCTGCTCTTTGATAATTGTGTTTTGGGTCAAGATTTGGCCTTTTAGCTCCAGAAAGCTGATTCATGTAACACAGCAGCGTATTCCTTCCTCACCTGGGTGAAACAGAGCCTTGCGGGTGGGAGTTGTTCCCTGCTCCACCACAACTCCGCTGTTGGGATCTGCAGCTGGGATTCTGCTCTCTGTATCTCATTTCCAGCCAAATCTCGAAGCAGCTTCTGATCCTGAACTGCTAAACGCACCCTGGTGTGGTGTCACGGGTGCCTCACCTCGGGACTAAACTGCTCATTGGATGTTTTCTTGATGGAAAAATCTGCAGAAGCGTCTGAGTCGAACTCCCCTCGGTTTCGCTTTGATATGTTTTGCATTTTGCGTTAGTGTTTAGAGGCCTTTGGCCTCGCGGGTGTTTAAAAATGAATTGTAAGAGAATTAACAACTTTCCAGTTGTTTTACTTTCCTAAAAAACAACAACAGAGCAGTGCCCAGGGCTGCAGGCAGCACCGAGGCCTCGCTGTGCCCTGCTGTGTTTGCAGGGAAGCTGAGACACCAAATGTGAAGTTTGAGTGACTTGAACTAGATTTTTCCCTAGATGGGCTGACGGTGTAATGAGTCTTTTATGGTAAAATAAAACACGTGCACATAGAAATACACACACGTATATATGTATAACCATGTGTAACATCCCTATGTTACCAAGATGAGAAAATCTCATGACTGTTTTGTTTCCATTTGACATTTAAATGATCGTCTGGCATTGGGACCAGAGTTCCGTACTCTAAATAAAAAGGGACACATCAAATTCATATAGGAACACCTTGGCACTGTAAGTGGAGCCTATTTCCTCAGTGTATGTATTTTCTTGAAATATTTGTCATTTTACCTCTTCTTCTGCTGGTTAATGCTGGACTAAGAAGTGTGAGAAATATTTTTCATGATTGCAGTTGTTGGAGCAGTGCATGTGCAGAGCTGTGTTCGGTCATTTATTCCCTCTTCATTTTTGTAGCAATTGTAGCATGAACTAATTATTTTCTCAGCTTGAGATGTGTTGGAGTTGCGTTTGATAACTGTTTATTTTACAGAAGAAGCCTTTTTGAAGGAGTCACCTAAGCTTGGACATGGGGTCCTCTGCTCCCTTCAAAGGCACAGGGAAGGTTTGCCTGGGGGAGAAAAGGTTGGACAGTAAATTGATGCCTCTCCTTCATCCATGTGTGAAGATCCAGGTGTAAAGTTAATGCTGCCACTAATGAAATTGTCTTTCTCTCCACGCTGGCAAGTCCCTTGAATTGCCCAGACACCAGCAGTGGTAGCCAAATGGAGCCACGTGGCTCAGAGGAGTTGTGGAAAGAGAGAAGCAAAGGTGTTTCAGCAAAGAAATCAGCACTCCAGTGCGTTTAAACCATGTCTCTTTGCTTATCCTGGGAATCAAAGCCACCGAAATGCCACCTTCTCTCTGCCATTGACTCATTTCCAAAGAATTTGCTATTGACCTGTGTGAAGGGACCTTAAATACACCACAGAGCTCAAAACTTGCACCAAAATGACGCTGTAGTAGTAATAATAATGATAATAATAATAATAGTAACAACGACAACATGAACAAGTCCAGTTTCCTGCAGATTGAAATTGGCTCAGTAAATTTGACTCCACATTTAGCTTCTGAGGTGATAATGCATCAGATTACACTGTGTGGGTATTTTCCATAGCATGTCAGTAAAATAGAAACTAATATTCTGTATTGGCATTTCAGAAGGTGCTTCTATAGAGGGTGAAGCTTTCAATGAAGATTTAAGGACTGTTACTGTAAATTTGACTGTTTTGTGTATTTTTCATTGCAGGCAGCTGTCTTCTATTATAGACAAAATATTAATAGTTTAAATTTTTTTTGTTTAGAGATATAGGTGGTAGAGTTTCAGAACATAAATATATGGTTTTTATGTCAAAAAAATGAATATAGCACTTGAAAGAGTTAATTATCTCCACATTTCCATAACTTCATTAGTTCCCTAACTTACTTAATGCTTCAGCAGTGTTTACTGAGTGCTTTGTGCACACAAAGGGGCAATTTTTGCCCTGGAAGCCTCAGTCTTGGGTCATCAGATGTAAGATTTGATAATGCAGGAAGCAGTAATCAATGACCAATTCTGAGCAGTTTTAACTGCAACAGCTGGTTAAAAAAATTTACAATCTGTACTTCAACAGAAAATGAGGTTCTCAATTACACTAATACTTTGCTTGAAACAGCTTTTGCTTTCTGTAGAAAAGTGCCTTTTTGTGGTAGACCAGAAAACTTTTTTTTTCCCTTCTAGGGAAGAGTTTGTGCATAAAACCATTTTCTGATCAGCTTTAAAATGCAGAGATAGCAAAGACCACTTAGAGTTTTTTCTCATCACTCCTAAGGAAACTAAATGCTAAACTATCACCATTATGTGAGGTTTATTGAAAGCTAGAAAAGGTTCTTGCTATTTTATCCTCTCCCCATACCCCAGAAGAGGAAGAAAATGAAATAAAATATAAATGCCAGGGTATTTTTGCCTCCAGAGTTGTTACTGAGAGCTTTAGCTGCTTCAGTGCTTTCCTGCCTTCTCTCTGAAGCTGTGCTTGTTGGTCCCACTTGCAGCAGGAACTGACAGCGTTTAAAAACATGTGTGACGAGAGGAGGGGAAACGGGAGTAAATTATATTGGCTTTTTCCAGGAAAATGTGAGTTTTGCCAAACACTGATAGAGCAAAAGCTTTTCACAGGAGAAACCAGTTTCCATTTGGAAATGCTGCTGAGATGTTGCTGAATTAACTCCTGTGCCTTCTCTTCCTCACTTGGGTTCTCTGCATGGACTTCATTCCTTTCCTCTCACCTGACCTCAATGAGCACAAAAATTGGTGTTTTCTTAGGGGTTTTAATGAAAAAAAAAAGAAAAAAGTCTATTTTTCTTTTTGCCAGTCACCTGGTCAGAGCCTTCAGCCCAAACAAGCAAAATCTGAGTTATAATAGATGAATAAACAACTTTTTTGATGTTCTATGATATTGGCAGCTGCTATAGCAATGGGCTGACACAGCTTTCCCTCGAATGGCTCTGGTGTGTGGCTGCTCTCCACATCAGCCAGGTTGGAGCTGTGTCCTGCCTGGGAATGGAGATGGGAAAAATATCTTAGCTACACATACACCATAAAATCAGGTTTTCATGGTACTTGGAATGGTAAGGAGTATATGTCTGTGTGTTTGGGATTTTTATTTCTGTAGCAGTACAAAGCATCAGTTGATTCCCAGAAGTTTGGAGTTGAGGATAACTCCAAGTGAATTACTTTTTTTGTTCGTTATCCCTGTGCTTGTCTGGCTCATGCTGAAGTGACGTATCGCTGTCACTGTGGTGGAGGAATCCTGTTTTACAATGTGCTTTTAAGACAACAATGCTTTATTTGAAGGGCAGAAGGAGAACACTTGGAATCCACTTCCTTATTATTAACCTCAAAGTCTCCTCTCTGTGAGCGTTTTGATGGCATGGGGTGGTTTCTTCTTTCTGGCTCTTCACAGTTGCTTTTCCCAGGTTTTAGCCAGTTTTTCACTAATTCTAAACTGTGTATTCACAGGCTGCTTCACAGGCTTGGGGGTTTGGTAACTCCTTTAATTTGGCTCCATAGTTCACAAAATATCCACAGATGAAATTGCGTTCTTTGGTTATAGCATGAATATGGATTTTCATACGCCAAACTCTGGAAATCTGGTTTTGGCTGTGGAAGAGCCATGCACAGAGCAGAAAACGTTGGGGATGGATAGATGGGCATGTGCTGCCAGTACAGGAGATTTCATGTTGCAATTGTATTCAAAAATTAACCCAGAGCAAACTAATTTCTTCTACAAAGTGTACTTTCAAACCTTCTGTGGTTGCTTTGGTTGCTTGGCTATAATCCCATTAACTTTTAAAATTTAATATGGAGGCAGACATAAGCTCTGACTTATATCTCTAAACAATTTTTTTTAAAAGTCAAATCAAACTTGAGGGATTTGGTTCAGGATCCACTTTAAAAACATATGGGAATATTTACACTGGCTCACACGGGTACTGAAGCTGTTTGGCAAGTGGTTACAAATAGGAATCAAAGATCCCTATAAATCCATTGAACAAACAGACAGACACCTCAAGGAAGATGATTCAAAATGCTGGATATCTAAACTGGATGCCTAAAGAAAATTGTATAAACACCTTGGATTCTCCCTACTTTTCCTCTCCACCCTGTTCTTCCAACAGACATTTATACTCATCCATTAGTAAAAAAGAAAAGGCTTTTTCCTACTTAGTTTTGCAGATGGTTTTGGCCTTAAACACAGCAGATTCTACAAAAATGCAATTATTTAAGCTTTCGTTTTTAATGTGGCTCATCATTGCTAAATTGAAGAACCCAGGATTAAAAAAAAGCACGTAATGTGAATTAAATGGTGGTGGTGGCCAGCAAGTGTTTGTGTTACAGCAATAGTATCACAGGTTCATTTCCTTTGTATATCTTACTTTGGTTTTGCAAACTAGGATGGGGTTTTTCCATCTTTTTCTGTATACTTTTTCAGGGCCTTTTGTTTCCAAAGATGTAAATTGAAAGAGATGCCATTTCCACGCAAAGAGATGAAATGTTTATTTTAAGAACACACAAGGACTCTGTTACGATGTAACTTGTTGAATCCTTGATGCCAGACTGGCTTTCCTTGGAAGATGAATGGGAATTTGAAAAGGACCCTGTCAAAGGAATTGGGCTTTACAGTTACTCCTTTTAGCCAAAGCTTTGCTTCACGCTCCTCTGTTTTGTCTTTTAAGCATGAAGGAGCAACATGTAAGAAAACAAGAAGTTTGCAGCCTTGGTGCATGTTTTGGGATATTTTTGTGGTTTATGAACTGTTTCCAAGCCTTCTCCAAGCCCCCTCCCCAGAACAAGGGAACAAGCCCCCAAAACCCTCCATACAAGCAGAGGGAAGCAAAATGAGCAAAATTCCGACAAGTTTTTGTTAAAGGTTTTTTTTTCCTGTGATAATGTTGTAGCTGGAGAAGCCTGGGGCTGTGGGGAATTGTGCTGAGCTCCCGGTGGGCTCATGGATGGGAATGGGGATGGGGATGGGATGCTGGGACTCACAGGGTCGGGCTGCAGGTCCCTGGGCACAGCAGAAATCGGCACTGGCTCGGTCGTGCTCTCAGCTCATGTGGAAGAGGGAACCGGTTGTTTGGAACAGGCTGCTATGATTTTGTCGTGCCTTTGTTCTCTGCCAAAGTTGTACAGAAGCAGGGAGTGAGAATATCCTCCTGCCACCTTTCCGGAGGCATTTTCAAACCTGCACGTCAGTGTAAATCGGAAGAACTCTAAAACAAAGGGAAGGAGCAGTGTAAGGTTGAGCTGAGCTGCAGCAGTGCCTTCTGAGGGTGCTTAACCTCGCGTATTTTATTTTCTTCTTGTCTAACTGGTGTATCTGTAGCTGCAGACAGTGCGCTCTTAATAAAATTAAAAGTGGGAATTAAATATGGTAGTACTGAGTGATATGGCAAAGCTGAGAGTTTCTCATGCAACTTTGCTTCCCTCTGATCTTTTATTCAGCGTTTAGAGAGGGAAGATCTGCCGTCCTTTCCCTGACATATTTTTTAATACCCTCTATGCTTCCTGCACTCTACTTCCCCATTTGGATTTCTATACTTCTAAAATGTTATGTGTACGGGCAAGGGTTCATAAATATATATGTTCCCTGACGGTTTCAGTTCCTGCGTGTGTTAATGAATACATATCCCTCGATGGAGTTTCAGTTCTGCGGCAGACGCGATGGATTTCTCCCTCTTTATCAGTGGCACCATTAGTAGAGATAGAAATGGAAACTTTTTCAACTAAAACCAGCTGGGATATCATTGATCAAGATACAGTCTAACCCAGGAAAGTGGGGTGTAAGTAGTAATCGGAGCTGTAATGCAGTTGAAATGATGTTTTGCTTGCTGTTTGTTTTTAGGATATTTCTTGACCTATTCATTCGTTCGTTCTCTGTCTCTGTTTTCCCTTAAAAATATAAATTTCTCAAAGCTGATGATAAAAAGGGGTTTAGTGCTACTGAAACAACAGATAGAAATATCAGAAATATAATTTTGTTCTCTTAAAAATATTTTAAAATATGTTACAGGTATGTAAAAGGGGAAATATGACACTCCAAGGAATTTTCAAATCCGTGACATCTTTTCCCTTTAATGTGTTACACTTAACATTGCTGTTTAAAAGCATGGAACAAGACTTCATAGGTTTATGTTTAAAAAAAAAACCAAAACAAAACAAAAAACCCCAACCTTCCCAAGACACTGGATTTACATTTTAAAAAGAAAACAGGTTACAAAGACCCTGCCATTTAGTGTGCAGAAATGAGCATTTGATGATGGGTTTCAAAGGAAGCAGATTAAGTGATTCACAAGTGCTGTGGCGTTTGGCACGTGTGGGGATTCGAGCAGTAAGTCAGAAAGACACTGATTAAATACTGTCAGGGAACCAGCTTTGTTGCATCTGTTTTGATGACAAAGATCTAATTTTGAATTATTTTGACAGATTAGAAATGCAGTTTACAGCAGCAAATATTTTTCCCCTTAGAGTTCTAGGCAGACAAATTGACTTGCCTTGATTGTCTCCTTTTCAATACTTATTCTCTATAACTAAGTTCCAGAGTCAGATCAGGACACTAATTCGCTTTGCTTTCTAAAAAGCATTTTAAAGACAAAACCTAAACTGTATTAAATATTTACATGTCATCAGTCAGTGTAATTACCGCAGTGGTTACATTCTGTTTGGGAGAGGGGAGGGAGGTGGTCATGCAACATCAAGAGGCAGCTGATATTTAGGGGACAATTTCTATCATAGCGTGATCACCGTGGGAATGCTACTCTGAGGCAAGGAAATTCTTTTTCCAGTCAAATGCATTTTATTATAAGATTCAATCCTCGATCCTGCCTTGCAGCCCTCCTTTCTCACTTGGCTGCATTGGTGTTACTGCTTTTCACCACAGGTTAGTGCAGATAGGGCTCAGATTTTCCCAGTTTCTGCCCTCTCTGATTCTTTCCATTCCCTCCTTCATCCCAAGTAATTCTTCCCTACACACGCCCGTCATTTTTGTACTGTTTGTAGGAAAGTGATATTAAAATAATATTATAGCAGCCCCTAGTAAATGTGGAGTCTGTGTGTATTGGTTACATGGGATTAGTGATTGCAGATATGCGGACACATAGAAATAGTTGTTGTACATCTCTGGCCATTTGATCTCGCTGCTGCTCATTCTCCCATTGGATTTGTAGTATTTAAAAGTTATGTAGCAAATTCAGAAAGTTGCATTTATAATTATAATTATTATATATCTATAATATATATAATTATAATAATTACTCATTATTCTGGAAACAGTAAAATTTCTTACCATTCTCATTTAATTTTTGAAAGATCTCTTCTGCAGTTTCTCCTCTCTGACACAACAAAGACATGTCCATTCCTAGAGCACTGTTTAGGCTCTGTGTATTGTGGCAGTACTTTATTTGGAAGGGGCATGAAGCACCAAATTTGAGCTTGTGTGGTTCATGATGTGTCAAACAATGCTGATATACAAAAAAAGCTGTTTTCCTTTCAATGAAAACTAAAAAAAAAATAAACTGTAGCAATCCAGAAAGTGTGTTTCTGTCTGTTAAAAGTTTGACAGTGACACGTGGCTGTGAACAGCTAGGAGAGATTTGAAATGGTCTGAATCTTTATTTGTTAAAGCTGAAATATAATCTTTATTTCTAAACACACACACAGCATCACAGTTGTGCTCCAGCTTTTAGTTTCACCCCAAAAAGATGCATTCATCTCACACGGGGCCAGAACTGTTACACAGGTGTTTTTTATGTGCACATTTGCAGACATAAATCATGTACACAATATCTTTGGTTTATGCTGAAGGAATCCCAAAGCATCTGAAAAGTCACACCTGAGGAGGCTACATGAAGAAACAGTAAAGCCACTCCTATGAAAAGTAACAGGTAGATAATTCACAGTCCTTTGCCTAAACTTTGTCCTCCTACACATTGGCACACTTCATCTTACACACCCCAGTGCTGTGAAAATGGCAATAACAAATGTAACTTCTGAGCCGGGTAAGAAAACTTGTTTGTTTATGCCTTTTTTGCAGTTCCTTCGCTCCTACATAGATGCATCAAGCCCTAGGGCAGTTATCATAAAAAGGATGGAAAGCAGGTTGGAAATCCCGTTAGGATTCCACACAGGGGTCTCTGAGCACTCCCCAGCTGCAAAAAAATTCAACATTTCAGCCCATCCCTTGGGACTGTGGAGGCAGCACCACTCCTTGTGGAGAGAGACACTTGGAGCGGGAGCTGCTGTTCCACCTACTCTGAACTGAAGTAGTAAGAGATTTTTTTGGCCATAGGAATTGCAAAACCATGAGACCAGATAATTGGCATTTAAAATATTGCCAGGATCATGTAAAATGGTGCTTTAT
The DNA here is from genome assembly GCA_036785705.1 of Acanthornis magna. NCBI lineage: Eukaryota > Metazoa > Chordata > Aves > Passeriformes > Acanthizidae > Acanthornis > Acanthornis magna. The sequence continues at coordinate 1,503,248 of JAWUZG010000001.1, forward strand.
TTACTTATCATTCAGAAGAGTTTATTTAATTTTTCTTTCGGTGGTAACAGTTAGAATAAATGTGCCAGTGTTACAAAAAGCATAATAATACATTGTTTTTATGAGGAAACGGAGCTCCAGAGGATATGATGGTTTGATTTTGTGCACATTTTCTGCAGTAAACATTTTTGCCGTTCCTTCTTTTTTTTTCCCCCCTCTTTTTTTTTAGTACTTTATTTTTCCTGCTTGGTTTAATGCAGCATATCCTTCTCTAAATTTAGTGGGAAGTGTAAATGTATGTAATGCTTTTTCTGTGGTTAGAAAATACATGTAGCATTAAGTTATTAAAGCTTGACTTTAAACTATGTCTTGGGCTAATGATTTTACAGTATAATTGCTTTAGTTAATTTGAAGGCAGGTATACATACAGCTTATTCCATTTTGGCACTATAAAGTTTGCCATTGGTATTATACCTCATTTTTTATATGATTTACATAATTTGTGAAACAGATTTAATACTTTGTGTGTGAGCTAATTAGTTTCTGGTTTAGAGCCTTATTGTATGTTCATTGGGTTCTGAACACCTTTTACAGTAGCACAGAAGGTCATTGTTGCATCTAAATTCTTTGTAGAGCAATCAATCCCCTTTTAATAAAATAAGTTGCATAATTTTTACTGTAATTAAATTGGGTTCTGCGGAATTGTTTTCAGCTGTAAATTTGCTGAATTGGAAGAAATATGTGGTGATGTGTTAATTACTGAGTTGTGCTCTTTCCCTTGTTTTGGTATAGTTTGAGACTACTGGACTTTACATGAGTGTAATTTTTATATTTTTTATGTTTACCTTGGAGAACTCATAAGGGGTGTCCAGCTTTTCCTGGTAGAAGAGGAGAAAAAAAAGGAAAAGAAACATTTCTAGTAGAACTTAAACAACTTTCTGCCTCACTTTTAGAAGATTCCATGTTAGCATATCCCTAACATTTATTGCCAGATGACAGCAATACCTGAGCTCCTCAGCAGGTGACGAGGGCCAGGTTGGGAGGGTGAGCTAAATGTCCCTTTTCCAGGGCAGTGGAGCCCCTCTGTGCACAATGAGCATCTTACAGTCATGTTACACACCAGCCCAAAGCAGTTCTTTTCCTCTGCTATGTGATTTTTACATGAGGGCACATGCTGGCTGTTTTCCTCTCCCAGGAATTGTTTTCTTGGCTGCCGCCATCCCGTGTTTAACAGCACTGTGCAGCTTTGACGGCTCTGGGCTTATTAGGAGTCTAAACAGTCTCCTGTATCCTTTGTGTCAAAATGAGTGAAAGCTTTGGAAATCATTTTGGGATTCACTGAGCAGGAAAAGGACTTGCTCGAAAGAGTCAGACCCTGCAGAAGGGCTGACTTCCCAAGTTCAAAATGGACAGTAGCAATTTCCTTCTGAAAGTTTTCTGCATCTATTCCCTGTGCTAACTCAGACTTCTAACTTAATCAAATTATTTCTGTACACCAATTATTTATTTTAATTTGGGCTTTACTTGTCTGTTTCTACCTCTCTTTTTCCCTGTGTCGCTCTCACGTGCGTGCTTGTGCTTTTTAACTTGGTAAAGTAGTTGCACTTAGTACAGATAAAGTTAATGAGACAGAACCGGAACACAGCACAGGTATTTACCTTCCCTCTGTTTGTGTGCTGTCAGGAGCTGGTTCTGGGATTTTTGTACTCTGTGTATAACCCTGATCTGCTAAACACATTTTGTGGGAGAAGCGAATATCACCAGTTGCCTTCGTGCTCTTTGCCGAAGTGCATCTGATTTCATTTAACAGCGCACACAAAGTCTCTTATGCAGAACCACCATCGAGGGGTTTTGATTATTTATAAGAACCTCTAACCAAGACTGTGTTTTTCTTATATGTTTACATGTATACATAGCTGCAAAAAAATTAAGAACAGGAAAAACTGACTTTTTATTGTATTTTCAGCCATTCTTGCTCAGCATAGAGGCTGTTAGACCTTTGCAATACAATTATACCAGTGGAAGCCTTTAAGGCATTTATTTCCAAATGGGAATATTGTTTCTCCTCCTTTAAACAATTAGATGAAGTGTAATCTCACCTTCTTCCTGTGGAATGCCACACTTTTATTGCTATCATTTATCAGTAGCGAGATGCAAATAAGACATAAGCTTGGGAGTCTGGCTCAAATAAAACTAGATTACATTGATTCTTGTGTGCTACAGAATGAAATGGAAAATCATCTGACAGCCAATCAGTGCTCATCAAAGCAGTTTTTAAAGAATAAAAGCTGAATACATACAATATAAATTCCTTATCTTGTTTATTTGATGTACACGTGCAGTTTGAAAGTCAGAAACGTGATAAAAATTGCAGCTAATTGTGTGAGATAGTGCCGGTTATTTTCATTATGGGTTTAAAATGTGAGGTGTAGCTTGGGCTAAAAGCAGTTTCAGAGCACACAGAAACTTTGGAAATCATAGAATCATAGTCCTGAGTTGGAAGGGACCCACAAGAAACATAGAGTTCAACTCCTGGCCCTGCACAGGACAGCCCCAAAAATCACACCGTGTGTCTGACAGTTTATTGATGGACACGTAAAGGTGGAGGGGAAAAGAAACCAAACAAAAACTCAAAACCTTCACATCACTGACAGCAAATGAAAGAGAGTGAAAAACTGAGGTTTTGTCCATGTAGCAAGTTAATGATTTTCTTCTTAAAAAAAAAAAAGTTTCCCCATCCCCCTGCACTGCTCAGGAGACAAGACGGCTGCTGATTTCTTAAAGCCTTAAAGTTAGCTGACCTCCTTGCTGAACCCGACTTTAATGTAAACATTTTCTTGAGATGGTTCGTAGCAGGGCCAGCAAATCTGGAGAATATTAGTGGCGCTGTGTTTGCGGGAAGCAGGAATCCCTTGGTAATTCTCAGGAGCTCTTTTCCAGGCCAAGACAGCCTGAGACACAGTTGTGTTTTCAGTTTTGCAGGGTTCGTTGGTAATGCCCTGTGTATCTTTCTAAAATGTAATTAGTAAAACACATAATTAGTTTTTGCTTTGAAGTTGAGTTTTTCTTCCTTGCTTTCACTCCGCTAAAACTCTTTATCTCCCCCCACCAAAGGTAAATAATTTGATAGCGCAATATTGGCGTCGATTTAGTTGTCGGCGTTTTGGCGTTGGTTTATGAATCTAAATGGAAGAGAGAAATTAGAGCAGGGCTTTCTCCAGATCGCCTCTTTGCAGGAATATTAAGTTCCTTTTAATGCTCCATGCTTAAGTGAAACACATGGCTGCTGTCTCAACCCCAGTATTTTGAAGAAAAGTTTTATTCTTGTTTGGGTGCTTGCACTTCTTCTGTACAATAGGAATTGGTTACAATGTCTGTGTCATCATGTGGAGTCTTTTGCAGGTAGAAGCTTGGAGCTGAATTTCTAAATTTTCCTTACCTGTTTGCCTTTTTTAAAAAAGATATGTTGCATTTATCATAAGCTTGATCAGCTGCTGAAATAAGATATAATACTTAGCATTTCTTGCTTTTCAGCTTCGAAGCACTTTTCACGCATTAGCTGATCTCCCTGGCGTCCCAGTCTGCCCAGTACTCACTGCTGTGCAGCAGCAGGCTCAGACTGGGTGCACTGGTGGGCAGGAGCCTGATGGACATCAGGGTTTATTACCCCCTAGCACATGTTGTATTTCACTAACTGTAAAAATCTTAATTTTACCTGCAGGGGAAAAAAAAAATTGCCCAGAAGAAACCTGTGCCTCATACGGGCAGTCCTTGCTGTCACTGCATGTTGCGTTTTAATCTAATTGGGCTCAGTCGGTTTTCGCAATAGGTGAAAAAATTGAGAGAATAGAGAGATCGATGAAAGGAAACTCTGTGTGTATTAGATTTTTTTTGTTGTTAAAAAAAAATACATCAAAGTTGCTTTTTTGTTTTGGAAGGAAACTTTACAGTTCTGCTATTGAAGTGTCTGAAATCCAGCTTTCACTTTCAGCACAGGGCACAGAGATGCAAACCTCCCTTTAGAACTCTCACTTAAATTGCTGAGAAAACTTGCAGAAATGAAAGGGGAAGAGGGAGAAAGTCAAAGACTGATGTTTTCTGCTTTTACTGTTTCATTTTAATTTAGAGAAGTATGTAAAAATTCCCGTGAACAGCATAAAACCTGTGCTTTTGCAGAGGTAGAGCAGAACCCTGCCAAAATGTTATCAATATTGGCTGGTTTTCTGAGATGAGCTGCATCAATTAATTGTTCTCTCACCCTACTACCCCACTTTCTGTAATCATGGACTGTGCCCTGCATTTTCTGGAGCAAAGGTTCTCTTAATATATTTTTTTTTTAGGTTTTAGGGTACATTGAGCACATTGGACACTGATTGGAGCATATGCAACTTCCTGAAATATAAATAATAATGTAAAGGCTTTATATTATTGCATAATATTTTGACTGGCATTTCTTTAAGTTTGTTTTTCCCAGGTTTTGATCACAGATATGTTTAATTGGTGTTAAAATTGGCTGTTGTGTGTTTTGGTTGTCGTGGTTTGTTTAATATCTCCTCTTTGCAGTTGTCCTAGTTTTACCATCTTGAAAGATGGTTTCTATTTAGTTCCCTTAATGTTTGCCACAGTTTGTTTTAAAACCCACAAATTTAGCTGAAGTGTTTGGTTTTTTACTTAGGAATGTTAACTTTAGAAATAAAAGATTTCCTGTTTATCAGCAAAAGTGTTTCTTCCCACTTGCTGGCATGATTTCGAAGATGGATTTTTTATTTCCTTCTCTTACACCACTTTTCTTTCTTGTGCTAAACATAATAAACCCTGAGCTATGATAAAGCTTATTTAACCCAAGTATACCTTCCTCACCTCAAATAAATACAAAATAAATTGGGCAAAAGAAAGAGATAATATTTTTGAATCAGACACAAACATCACTCTCTGTAAGATATTCATTGTACTGCAATAAATGGGGAAAATATATTGAATTTATGCACACATGATTGACTTTTCATACAGTGAACCCAGGTTAAACATCTTGAATATGGAATATGAATAGAGCTAACATTTTCATATGAAGCAATAATGAAAATTAACAGAGCTCCATTTCGACTGATAGCAAAGAACATTTGATACTCCAAGGCATAAAATGTGTTTAGTACTTGGGTTTTGTTAAGCTTGACAGAAGCCAGGAAACAGGATGGTACAACTGCTGCATAAAGGCTGCTTCTGTAGCCGATGACAGGCTCGGGGATGGAATTGGGGGAAAACAATAACACCACCCACTCGCCCCTCATTCCTTCCAGTAAGAGGAGAAGGCATTCATGGCTGTGTGTCGTCAATGGGATCGTCTCTGACAGCATCCGTCCTTGGGACCTGTGTTTTGTTCCCTGGCGCCAGGCTGCAGGCACAGGAGGGAAAAGCAAAACTCCTTCTCGTGGATTTTGCAGGAGCGATGCATGTGCTTTTATATTTTTTATGTTGTTTTGTCCCGTAATAGCCCTGGATGAAATGGGGTTTATTCCAGGTAATGGGGAGGATATCCTGATGCTTTCCTGCTTTAGGGAGGTGTGGGGCTCACAGACCAGCTGCAGTTGAAATGGAGGTTGAGGCATTACTTGCTGTAGGTTCCTAACCCTGGTGGTCTCTCCTTCCCCCTCATGTCAGCATCTTCTAGTCGAGCTGCTCCGACAGGATAACCAGCCTGGACTTTGAGGACTCTTTTCCTGCAGAGATTTCAGTCCCTGATGAGCGTTACTTGTGGAGTCTGTGTGTGTTACTGTTTGATAGGCAGAAAAATCAGAAGTCAAAATGTGCAGGTCAGGCAAAACCAGCCTGAAACTTTATTTCTATTCCCTCCCCTCCCACCCCTTTCACCTCTAGCAGAAGCTCAAGTTGCTTTTCTCTTGCAGTCCTATAAATGCACTTGTTTCCTTAGTTGTAACCCTATAAATGCTCTTGTTTAACATGGGCTGTGTTTGAAGAGTTGACCTCTTATTTGGTTTTAGTGCTTTAAATTAAAAGTTTAAAGGTACCTAAAGATCATCTTAGAGAAAAACGTGGCCTGACAATTAAGGTTTGACATCTGAGCCTCTCCAGCTCCTGTGTACACAGGAGGAAACTTTCCTGAAGAGTCACACAAGGGAGGAATTCCTCTGGTCAGTGAATACAAGGCCCATAGAGCTCAGGGGGAAAGCTTGGCTTCCACTCAATTAAAATAGGTTCTTAATTGATCCTGTGCTAACCCAGAATGGGAGCTTTTTGCTTTCTTTCAAGGAGGTGGAAACAAAAATAAGTGAACAAGGACACTTGTCAGCTTCCAGGCTCCGGGTGTTTTCCAACTATGTCTGCTGAAAGGGCATTGTGATGCTTATGGTTTAGCCAACTTAATGATGATTTACACTAGCAACTTAAATAGATAGAACTTCCCAGTGAAACCGTAACTGAACCTCTATTAAAATTCCTTTGGACTGACCTAGAGAGTCTTGGAACTGTGTGTTTTAAATACAAATGTTGTATCAGCATCCAGGAGAGTTAGAGCCATTGAAGGGATGTCTGCTTCTGCACTAGCATAGAAGTGACCTGTTCTGTTCTTCATCAGCTTCAGCCAGTGTAAGTTGAAGGTCTTGGAACACTTAGCTTTGCAGTGAGTGTTTTCTGTTGTGTGGATCCTGTTAAATGAATTTTAAACAGGTCTCTCTGCACATCTTGCAAGTTCGTTATTGTGAAGAGACTCTTACTTCAAGAGCTCCTTGAATTTGTGTCAAGCCTTCAGCTGATCCAGCAAACAGGCTTCTTGTATCATTTAATCTCAGCTTGTTCACCTGTGAAATAGGTGTTTTAACAGCTTAGTGTGATGTAATAGTTCAAAAATGCTTTTAGTGATCAGTATATCCAGCAAATAAGTAGAATATTGCATATCGAGAACTTGCTGTTGGGTGGTAGGACAATGGTGTATGTTATATTTGCTGAACATGGATGGTGTAGAAGGGACAGTGCAGTTGTGTTCTTTGGTATTGTGCGAGGATAAAACTTTTTAGTCCACCAATAAGGATAATGCACCTCATTTAAAAAGTTCTTTGAGATCCTGCACAGACTGTTGGAGCTATGCTTTCCTTGCTGTGCCAATGCCTTACCTCAGGAGGAAGATAAAGAACAGTTTGCAATTAGTGGATTGGGATTTGGGAGATGAGGGTCACACTTGCTTTGTGACCTTAGGTAGGTCAGTGCCTCCATAAATCAGTATTATTACAGTAATATTTCCTGTCCTTCAGCTTAGGTATGTCTTCCATATTTGATTTGTTAACTGTTCTGACTGAGGGCTTTTCAGGTTAAGTCTGGACAGCATCTACCACAATGGAGTTCTGTTGTTAGCTGGGGTTTCCAAGATGCTTCTTTAATAAAAGCAATCATAAATTCATTGCTACTAGTATGTTGCAGCCTTCTTTTAAACATTGGCACATACGAGGTTACACTTTTTAAGGTGAGGTTGGACATAGAATCCTCACATGTCATTGCATGATGGTGTTGCCATCATGATTTATTTTTTCACATGCACCATATCATTAATATTTGATTTATCCTAACTCTGTAGAAAGGAAAAGACGGTGCATGAGGTGTGCACTCACAGCAGTGATTTGCTAGAGCTCTATTAGGCAAATCTGGGTCTACAAAACTACAGTATATTAGTTTTGCTTGATATTTACATCCTAATATCTGCTTTAGTCATTGGTGTCGTTTTGTGGGTACTTGTGTATGTATGAGATTTTTTTCTCCTTGAATTTTACTCGTAATATTATACTCTGCATGGACATTTACATTGTACTTTACAGTCCAGAGGAACATTTTAGAAGAACAGTAAAAATTTAATCAGTGTATGTCATGAGAATGAACCATGATTGATTTTCTGTTCCGGCAGGACGTACACAACCAGCAGATCAGCAGCTGGACCTATCCACTGTCAAAGCTCCTTCAGTCTTTCAAGAGCTAGCAACATCCCTGTCACTGTCTTGGGATGGTTTTGCATTAAATTTGTTGAATACTTAACAGAAATATATATAGAGAGAATTAATTTTAGCTGCACACCAGCAGATGGTCTGTTCTGTACATGGCCAGAGTTGTGCCTTGCATCAAAACTTGCTCGGGTGGAAAAAGGGTTTACTACTGTAGCAAAGCCCATAAATAGAAATTTGAGGTCCAGAAAATGCTGCCCCAGATCATTTCTGTGGACTCCAATCGTGTTCACTTGTGCTTGATAAGGAGTGAGGCAAAGATTCAAAACCCTTGATGTATTCAAGTAGGAAACCTCATCTGTGCTTGTGGAAATGGGGCCAGTTAATTTATGTATATACCTTGTACAGCATGGCTTCAGCCACAGCCAGGCTGGATGGGGCTCTGAGCAGCCTGGGCTGGTGGAAGGTGTCCCTGCCCATGGCAGGGGTTGGAATGAGATGATCTTTAATGTCCCTTCCAACCCAAACCATTCTAGGGTCCTTGGAGGATGGTGCCACTTTTTTTCACAGTGCTTTGACAGTCATGTAAGTTCTCCCTTACAGTATTTTATATTTTTTTGGATAACATGAGTGAATTCAGTGATACCATACCTAGTTTTCATGAAAAATCTCCAAAGAACCATTAAGAGAGGGTACCCAAGTGTTCCCACCTCTGCTTCATCACCAGTGGTGCAGCAAAACTGTAGTTACTTCCACTTCTGTTTTGCTTTCCCATGATTTGAGCAGGAGTGAGCAATGTAACCTAAACTTCTTTTTTCCTGAAGGCTGTGACAGTCCAGGCCTGATAAATTTTAGCATGATAGAGAGGGAAAGCTATAACCTGCTGACACTGGGGGATATAATTAAAATGTGTAGGCACCCTGAATTACAGCTGTTGTGAGTGTTCCAGCTATCTTAATAATTGAAGACCTTTTAATAATTTTATATGTTCTTTATTAGCTTGGCCTTGAGCTTAGGCAGGACTTCAGTTTCAAGATAATTTTCTTGTCCTCAAAAGTTAAATTGCTTTCTTTAATATAAAGCATACAATAAGGAGTGCAATTGAAGAGCTGCATGCCTACTGAACCTGCTCTTTCAGCATGAGACTCCACTTGTTCGAAGCAGATCCGGAGGAACAAACACTCTTTTATTATTAGATGATAAATCCTTGATGCCCTATCACTGTTTTGGCTTTCAACCTTATTGAACTTTCAAGAGAAATGCCTCTGTTTATAACATGAACTGCCCAGTAGCATCCAAGTATCTGTCACTGCACTGTGGACTTGAATTTTTATTTGGTGAACCGTACTGTGCTGTGTTGTTCATAGTGTGTCTTGTGCTATACAGCTAAAAATCTGACTCATAGCCTGATGAAAAGCTGTAGAATGAGATGTGGGGGTTACCATTTTCGTTACAGAATTCTGCAATTTATAGCTTCTAATAATTTTTAATTAAAGGAGTTGGTAAATTAAGATTGCTTCTTCTGAGTGCGTAAGAAAAAAAATAATATTTCTGCTGAAAGTTGTTGGGATACTTATTCTTAATTTACTGAAGTTTGTTGGGCTTTTTTCTAAAATACCAAAAAATGTACATAAATGGGACTCACAAGAAGGCTGGGAGGAGGACTTTTCACATGGGCTTGGCATGATATGGGGGGAGTGGCCTTAAGCTGAAGAAGGGTAGATTTAGGTTGGATATTAGGAAGAAATTCTTTACTGTGAGGGTGATGAGGCCCTGGCAGAAGATGCCCAGAGAGGTTATAGACTCTTCATTCCTGGAGGTGCACTTGGGGCTTTGAGCAGCCTGGGATGGTGGAAGGTGTCCCTGCCCATGACTGGAAGGTTGGAACTGGATGATCTTTAAAAGGTCACTTTAAGCATCCTGTGAAGTCCTACTGAGAATATGATCCCTAGTTAAAAATCTGTGCTGAAGGCAAAAATTCCACGTGCTTTAGAAAATATTATTTATGACCACACAGAAACATCTCAATAAATAGTGATAGCTCTAGCATCTGACTTTGAATGGAAAAGCAATTTGCATTTCTGCCTGTGTATTTGGCAAATTATGTTTCTGTGTTTGAATTCACCATTCTCAAGTAGTTTCTCCATCCTCTAGAAATGGGGAAACTGAGGCAAGGCTCTGAATTTATTTTGCAGACAACTAAGTTTAGAGGTAGCTGTAGTGAAGCAAAGATAAAAGTTTAAATTCTCTGTCTCCTGGATCAGTGTCTTAGGCAGGGTTCCTGTGTTTTTTGCTTCCAAACTTTCCTTTGGGATACCCAGCTTGTTGCTTCAGCAGGAATCTGCTTTTGACACAGCAGTGGGGTACTCTGACAAGAAGCCTTTCTAGAATATTGATATCTTAGCCCACAGCACTGCATTTGTTTAATATTTGGTAAGGTATCAGCTGCGACAGTCAAATAGCAAAAACTTTCTTGTCATGGGACCTTTCTAGAGAGTTCTAGCACATGGTCAAGATCTGGTGTTTTATAATGCCAAGAAGTGTCGTTAAAAGGCTTTATAAACCATCAGGCTTTAAGTGGTGCTTTTTGCTGCAGAGTATCAAATTGAGAGTCGACCATAATTTGGTTTTTAAGTTTGTCTGTTGAATGAGTCCCAATTTGTATAGATAATATATTGTGTGTTCAAGTGAGTGCTCCGCTTTTGTACATTCCCTTCCATTAAGAAGATGAGACCTTGGATAACTCGGAGTTTCAGATAATGTGGAATCAAATACGTTAGCAAGTCGTACTGTAACAAATCAGCACAATGACTATTTTATGTTTGAAGTGGAGATCATGTTTGGAGTGCCTGTAAATGTCTTGTTGGAAAAATCAATTCTGAGCATCTCCTTTCTCCACATTTTCATTCATTTTACCTCGAATGTATTTTGACACAGAACATTCCAGTCTGTCCACATGCAGGGTTTAACTCTCCTGGTTTCTTTGAGCTTTACTCTCTTTATCACTCTTTACTCCAGAGTGATACCATGGTGGCTGAAAACAACATGTGATTTTGAAGGGCATATTTTCTAGTGCCTAATGACTTTATAGAATCATATAGTTGTTAAGGTTGGAAAAGACCTTTAAAATCATCACATTCAACTGTTGTTTGACTGGTGAAACAGCGTAAGAAAAGCATGCACAGGAAGCAGCTGAAGAAGAAATTAAGCAACAAATCACACTTTTTGCTTTCTCAAGTCATCTCACTAGACCTCAGACTCCATATTTTTGGGAGACTTGCACCATGTATAGTAGTGCTGCTCGGATTGACAGAGCTTGTTTTATTTGGAGCAGGCAAATAAATAAATAAGGCTTCTTGGTACACTCAGAGAGCTCAAGGCACTTGGGGAAAAATATCAATAATCCCCATTTGATAGAGGGTGGGAGTCAGGCACGAAGCTGTGTCTTGTCAAGCACTGCCAAGCTGGTCACTGGCAGAGCAGGGCCTTCAAATCTGCTTGAAATAGGAAAGCTGATGAGACAGAGAGAGATATGGGAGGGCTCCTCCAAACCACCGAGTCGAGGGTTTATAGAGAGATGTAACACATTCCTTAGTTTGATTTATTTTTCTTTGCTGAGGAGAGAGTCTGCAATACTCAACATTAGATAGTCTTTGCCCTGGGTGCACCAAGCTTTTGCATTTTCTGAAGGGATATATTGGTAGTATTGTGAAAATGTGACTGTGACCTATTTAGACGGGTTAGAGTAGGGTACAAATCTCTGCACTAGGAAGAAGTATCATTTTCCAGCTGGGCAGAAAATCGCATTTATTCTGTAATAGAACACAAGAGCTCATTGAACACCGGAGTGGAGTGGCTGAGCCGTCGGTGCTCCACCGGGGGAATGAAGTCTCTGCTTAAATATTCCATCAGATAGCAGAAATCCTGGGAGTCCGAAGAACAGAATTACTGGCTTCGGCAGATGACCAAAAAGTTCTTTTTCTTAGGAGAGACTGCTCGGCTGCAGCAGAGGATTGTTTTGAGAGCAGCTGCAACACACTTTCTGTCTGTGTTCTCCTTGCTAGTTGTGCAAGGCTGAAAATAAAGAGGAAATTATTATACCTAAGCATAATCCTGGACTGACAAGGAGGTGATGTGCAGAGATCCATGCACATTTAAATGAGTCTCAGAAACAAGAACTTTTGCATCAAAGACTTCTCTTTCACAGAAAATCAAACATCTGATCTAAAAGCTCAGAAACTGCAGGGAACTACACGAAATTATCAGGGGTGGGACATTCCAATATTTGTTTTGATAATGTTGCAGCCAGGATCAGACAGTTTGTAGACAGAGGTAGGATCTCCTCTTAGACAAATTATTGTGGTCAGGAAAAAAACAGAAGCACATGAGCCTCTGTCCTGGCAAATAGCTTGTGCATCCAAAACTATGGGTTTTTTTCCATCCCTCCTTAGTAGTCTAATAGGAAATTGCATCTCCTTATAAACCTAGAACTTGCTGCTTTTCTTTAAGAAATACGTAAATACGATGAATCTTTTAAATTTATTTAAAGAAGCTTCACAAATTTGCACTGTAATAAAAATATTAACATGCAAGACAGTGAATTTGGGTGATGTCACATCATTAGGTTAGTGTAGGTGCTCTGAAGTGCTTCCCAGTTATTAAATTTCACAATGAGAGATGGGCAAATCTTATCTCTGCCTCGTGCTGGAGTCACAGCAGTGAACTTGTTGAATTCCCCTAAGTTATGGAAATATCTGGTGTAGAACCTAAACTCTGTATTACAAGTTTTGACACAACTCCTTTTTAACCAATGGGGAACATATATTATTTTCTGTCCTTCAAAGCTGCTTTTCTGTAGAGATAACATTGGCAAGGATAGCTCCGAAGATAGGCGCTCACTCAGTGGAGGAACATTGCTGTATTACTCACAAAGATAAGGAGGTATTAAGAACTTCCTTGGAGTTCTTACCAAAAATCAATTCTATCTTTTATAGTTCTCCAGAGATAATTCATCCCTCTCCCCATCCTAATCCTCAATCCTCACTGAGTGGGGATGGAGGCAAGGAGAAGGATCTGGTGCAAAAACCGAAGGTTAAAATCTCGCAGTCCTTTTGTGATTTATTTTGAAATTAAAAATTATACTTTTTCTGGATTGACATCAGCCACAAAGTGATGGTCATTCCCAAATCAGTCATAAGTGCATTGCAAGGAATTAAACAGTGCTTTCTGCCAGGAGAAACCAACAGTTTCAGTGGCAGGAAGAGCTTCCCTCTCCTAAGGAGAGATGCACGATCACAATGCGGATGAACAAGGTGTCTCCCCTAATCTGAGGGGTGAAAGTCATGGACTCCTTCTGACCACAGTAAACTATCTGATTAGTCAGATTACACCTTCTCTAAGTAAAAGGTGAGCTGGTAGGTTCAGTATTAGATTTCCAAACTCATCCTAGACTTTGAATTTTCATCTCTGCCACCAGTATTTTGTGTGACAATGACCATGCATCAGTAGTTTGTCATCACTGAGCCTTGCTAGTTTTTTCCTCTGTAGATGAGACCCCAGTCTAGCAGGAGGTGTCCCTGCCCATCACAGGGGAGTTGGAACAAGATAATCTTTAAGGTCCCTTCCAACCCAAACCGTTCTATGATTCGATGGTTTTGGCTGTCTGTGCAAATTCTTTCCCATCCATGGATGAAGAGCCTGTAAAAATATGTGGCCGTGCCCGGAGCAGGTTGTCCTGAAATATCTGTTCTTGGTAATAGAAAATTCCCGAAACAGTGGCGTGGCAAAAATCTTATTCCTGAGTAACATTGAATTTAGACTTTTATTCTGAATTGGATATCTTGTATCCCTAAATAGCTGCTATTCTTGAGCAGTCAGAGAGCTTGTTAATCATATTGCTTATGATAAATGATATTTTTGGCCACTCTGTCATTCAGCATGTCTGCTGTATGTCGTGGTGGTGTAGCATATTGAAAATGGAAATATCTTTACAGTTTCTCAGGTATCCTGACTAAAATTGTAACTTGTCTTTTCTCCTCCCAGTTTCTTATGCTTTTGACCATCACTGACTATTTTTTCTTTCCTTTTTAATTTGCAGAAGGCAGACATGCAAGTCCTGACAACACACCCTTCTTACTTAGAGGATTAAGACAGTGTCCTTGTTCTTGTTTCTTGTGGATAGATTTGTTTTTCCCTGTAAGGCACCCAGATTTTTTAAACAGCTTTCTGTGTGGATAAGTAAAATCTTAGATTTTTGAAGGAAACCTTTAATAGCCAGAGCACAACATATTTTTCCTGTGGTAGCAGATGTAACTTAGAGACTCATAAAGAATTTGTGGCAAAAGGAATCAAGTAGTTCCTGTGTTAAAATTCCTAATGCTTCACTTACCTTGTTACTTCATCCCACAGTTCTGGAGGTAATTTTGGTTGAACTTAATGAGCTCCTGGGTGTACACAGAGCACACCAACCTTTTGTGTTTATTTCTCTAGCCCAGAAATGGTGAAGGGGGAAAAGCTCCAAAATACAAGAAGAGTCTGATGTCTCCAGGGTTTTACTGAGAGCATGAAACAAACTCAGATCTGTTTCTGGGTTTGAAATTCCTTATTAAAGGCTCTTTAGTTCTCTGCAGAAGAAGTGGTGGGAGGTCTTTTTTCTATATTTCAGTGATATTTCATATTCGAGAGAGGTTTCTAGGCATTACCTGAAGTTCTGCTGTCTTTCTTGCCACTGGGAGCAGTGACACTTCTTGGTGGGAGAGAGAGGAAAGGGTCTGCCATCTCCCACTTTCTTAGGGAATAATGTGGTGTATAGATAATTATAGTATCGTAGAATATTCTGAGTTGGAAGGGATCCATAATGATCATCAAAGTCCAACTCTTGAAGAGAAAGAAAGAAAAAATTTATAAGGTGAATTGAAGAGTGATCTCTGCTCAGTCAGAGATGCCATTCAAGAGAAATAAAAGTATTTCCTACCCCAGCTGGGAAAAAAACCCTCTACTCTACTGCAGAGTCAGAAATCTGAATAAGTCTTCTTCTACTTTTTAATAATTGCTGAGCTACATCACATCTGAGCAGCTTTTTATCTAAAAGTGTCCTCAGGCATTTTTTATTTTTCTGGGTGTGCACAGGAAATGAAGGCCTGGTAGCTACAGTGACAGGTGTGAGATGGAGGAACTCAGGAGTGAAGAGACTCCCCCTAAACGAGATCCCGAGGACCAAAACCTGCAGCATTTAGCCACATGTGATGGAAAAAAACAAACCAGCAAACAATTGCTGCCCATTTACATTCTGGCTTGTCCCACAGCTGCTTTGACCATGTGTCCACAACATACCTACTTGTCCCATCTTCCTTAATTTGGCCTGGAAATGTTAATTTAGTGTAACTCCTCTTTACCTCCTCTTCTTACTGCTTCTTGTAGTTCCATGTTTCATTGGCTTTTTGGGTGTTTTGTCCTTTACCTTTTGCTTCAATCTGCCTTTTGGTCACCAGTCTTGTTCATGAAAATATCCTGAGTGACACAAAAAACAAATGTGTTCTTCCCTCTTCTAGTTTTTTTCTTCCTGCTAAGTGCTAGACAAAGAGAAAGCTCAGGAAAGCTCAGAGTGAGGGACAGGAAAAATCTGTAGCACAGAAAACCTATTATTTTCTGGGTTTTGGAAGGGGCAGTTAATGAATTGTAAAATCACAAAATCCTGAAATGGTTTGGGTTGGAAGGGATCTTAAAGATCATCTAGTTCCAGCCCCTTGCCATGGGCAGGGATACCTGCTATGAAGAGGTGGGAAAGAGAAAAATACAAGCATGAAAGAAAACAGAAAATCAGAATAAAAACCAAAGAAATGTGAAAGAAAAAAAAAATTCAGTGTTTTTCTCTACCTGATTTATCCAGGCAGCAGCATGGGTGAAGTCCCTACTTTATAAACCTAGTTCAGGTCCCTGTCCCATGAATTTACAGCTTGAATTGGGAAGTGGGAGAAGCTAATGGGGAAAACCTCCCTCATTTCAATTTATTTCTCTGCAACGCATCCCAGAGCATATTCCATTTTGGGGAGAGGAGGGAACAACAGATTGTTGTTGCTAATAGGATTTGGGTCGAACTGCTCAAACTGCTGTTCGCTGTTTGGCACGTAACTAAATTAATAGGGGGGTGTTCTTAAAAATGACATGGCACAGCAGGACGATAATCCCCTCCCCACCCAATTCCGAGTCCCCTTCATCAGCAAAGATGTTTGGCTGAGCGTATTCTGCAACAATTTATCCATTAAAACTCCAGCTTCCCCACCACTGGCTTTAATCCTGGCTTGGAAGGAGCTCCATTGCCACGGCTGAGCGCGCTTCGTTCTGCCTGAATCCCAACAGTTTGTGCTCACTGCTGAAGATAAATCTCCCCTCCACCCTCCAAAACTCACGAAGACAGAGGTGGTAAATGCCTGAGTTTATGGAACAGGAGGTTAGAAAGAGGGGCAACAAGCAAATAAATAGTTACAGATGAACCGCGTCAGCTGCAAACGCTCTCGCGACATTTCACAAGTAAGGGAAGTTTTGTATCCTGAGATGAAGAAGTCGTCTTCAGTCTGTGCCTTCTTTGGAGGCTTTGTGTATCATCAGCTGGCGTCCCTGGGAATTGCAGTTCCCTCTCAGCAGGGAGTCACCTGCTAGTGAACCAGCCTGAGCTCCGTGAAACGGGAAGGTTACAGGGAATCTGACAACTCTGAAATGAAGGGGTTTTATATTTTTTTATGTCTGAGTGGAAAGTTAATGTTACGTAAAACTGCCTACTGAAGCCAATTCCTTCACTAAATTTGTTTTCATTGGGTTTTTTTCATTCCTCCCGTGTGTCCAAGAAAAATATTACTTAGCTAAAAGGCATTAATTCAGTTTAAATCAGAGTATCAAGCATTCTGACTCTAGTACTGATGTGTGCACAAGTTTCTTGTTTAAATTAAGCCTGCTGGTTACTGGTTTGTTTGTTTCTCCACTAGCCCTGCTTTCCCTATATTCAGGATGCTTATCTCATAAACTGCTAGAAAAATAATAGTCATGTACCATTTTTTAAATAATTCAGATGGAAAAGCAATATCCTGCAGAATTTCTGTAATCAAGTACGTACCCAATCCAGCTCGTGCGGAAACTTGATCAAAATAGATCCTTAACTCCTGGTTAAGCCTAATTAGGATACAGAGTTCAATACAAAGCCACTTCTCATTTTCCTCTGCAATCAGCACATCATTTTTGTTTTGTTAAAGGACACAAGTTGCATCCCTTAGATAAACAGCTTGGGCAAGCTCTGCAAAACAATTAGTGCATCTTTCACATGGTCTAAACTTGATTGAATAATTACTCAAATAATGGTCAGTAATGGAATACATAGGGTTATCTCCTGGCTAATCCTCAGGTAATGGAGTTGGTGTATCTCTGATTTTTCTCTTAGCTGTTCCCAGTGAACAGGAGACTGAGACAAAAGTGATTATGGAAAGTGGAGGGAGTCACTGGAGGCCAGCAAGGAAAAGGAGGCCTTATCTTAAGCAATTAATCAAGAAAACTCCTATTGTGGGACAATTATTCAAAGCTAATTCTAAAATAGCTTTAGAGCCTGAGGTCCTGAAGGTTTTTTAGTGTGTTTTTTTCTGTTTTGTTTTTGTTTTGTTTTAAGAATTTTGCCAAGGTCATTGGGAGCACAGGGGCAGCCCTTGCATCCTAATGAAGGCTGCAGCATGAAGAGGGAGTTGAATCTAAAGTGCAGCATCACACAATGTGGGCCTTGAGGTCCTTGTCAGAGCTGTGAGCTTTTATTTTAAAAAATAGGTTGGAATGTTTCTAAACAGAGACAATATTCTAAAACTTGCTTAATGCTTCCTCCAAAGTCGGAGAATGGTTTGGGTTGATTTGGACCTTAAAGCTCATCTCATTCCACTCGCCTGCCATGGGCAGGGACACCTTCCACTAGACCAGGTTACTCCAAGCTCCATCCAGCCTGGCCTTGGACACTTTCAGGGATGGGGGATCCATTTCTCTGGCAACCTGTGCCAGGGCCCCACCACATTCACAGTAAACACTTTCTTCCTAATATCCAATCTAAACCGACTCTCTGTCAGTTTGAAGCCATTCCCCCTTGTTCTGTCACTACATACTCTTGTAAAAGGGGATTTTCTCTTACTGTGCATCCACTGCAGGTGCCACCGAGAGAAATGTATCACAATCATTTCACCTTTGTGCCCAGATCTACTTTTGCAAATGCAGGATTTTGATATCTCTGAATCTCCCTTTTATTTTTTCCCTCTGATGTTTTTCACTGCTTTTTGCTTAGCTTAATCATCTTGCAATTGTCTTGCAGCAACCTCAGAAACACAAAATTTTTTCATGGTTGTGGCCTTGTAAAAGCCCACGAGGTTGTTCCAGTTGTCTCCCCAGAAAGCTCTTGTACAGTGAGAGCGCCTTACAGACTCCTGCGCTCTGTTTTCAGCCTCTGAGCTCCCTTGGAAGAGAGATTTATTTGAGGATGTTGCTGTGATCCATGAGGTCCTACGGAAAGAAGCAATAGATTTTAGCAGCTGTCCCTGAAAAATTATAAGGTCACCGGAAAAAAAGCAGAGGTTTTAAATTGGATGTGGTTTAAATTTTCCTACGGCCTCCTGAATCGGGCTCCTTGCTGGAGTGGGAAGCTGCCCACAGAATTATTGCTCAGCACACTCACCCCATGCTCTGGGAGCACTTTTTTCCCAGCGGTGCTGACAGCAGCATTTTGAACCCTCCGTGGCGTCGGGCTGCCCGATCTGGTTTCAAATGGCTGTGGAGTGTCGCCAGGGAAGTGCTGCTGGATAGGTGATCACACTGCCCTGATTAGTTTTCTCTCTGCCTATGGGCACCTTTTGCAGGGCAGGGTTACAGGGAGAGCCGGGACACACATGTGCTCCTGTACAGAATAAAGCAGAGAGGCTGGAAGACAAAGAGAGTCACTAATTGGATTTGTAGCTGTAAGAAAAAAAACTCTTAAAGTAAACATTTTCCTCTCTTTAAGTCTTTCCAGGGCTTCTTTCGTGAAGACCGCTTGAAAGTATCTGTTTCTGGGGTGAACCCTTCGCAGCAAATTTAATTTTGAGGCTTGTCAAGCTTTATTAAAACCTTATCATCAGTGATTTCCTTCTCTGCTAGATCAAGAAGATTGTATTTGTTATGGGATTCTTATTGTGTCTCAGAATTCATCCCAGTAAAGGGAGGGGGTTCGTAGTTGTACCAAGACACACTAGTGCCAGTTCAGAGCACTGAAGTCCCAGGATAAATATGGTCAGTGCATCTTCCTGAAGGCTTTGGATGCTGTTTAGACAGAGCTGGAAGCTGAACTGCAGTTGTGTTCCTGAGTTAGCAACTGTGAGAATAAACTCATTGCTCTATATGGCAAAAGCATTCATGATTGCTGCTGGTATCATTAAAGAAATGAGTGGATAGACCCATTCCCACATTCCCAAAAGCTGGAATATTTGGTAAACACTTCTGGGTATGGTGTGTACACGTATATGAAGGGAGAGGGTGAACACATGCCATTTTTTTTCACTCGGTAGTAATTCTGTTTACAGTAGTGAGAGTTTCCAGTCAATGGCAAAGCTTTTTTTCGTTTTTTCTTTTCTCTTTTCTTTTTTTTAATTAATTTTTGTGACTTCTCTTAATTTGTGCCACTATGGATTGATTCCACAGATCAGGGTTTCACCTACCAGGGTAGACACAGTTTTTCCAATTTATTCCAGAGCCCAGGACCTGGTTGACTTTTTTTATACTTCTCAATTAATCTATTGAAAATAAACTTTTCGTTATCCCAGTCTTCCTCATTTTTAGAAAATATTTTTTCAATTGTTGAGAAAATACTGAATTTCTCTTTCTTACCCAATGAAGTAAAAAAGATGGATGGAAGAGTGTCTAAATACGTGCTCTGTTTGTTTTTCTTATAGTGCCAGAAGTAACCAAAGCACTTTGGAAAACACAGATACGGTTCTTGCCCTGAGCAGCTTATCATTGGGATTCAAACATGCCCTTGCAATTGCAAGTGATGCACAAGAGGAGGAGGAGAGGAAAGGCAATTAATGGCCAAATGAGTTGTTGAACTAAAAAGTTATTTGAAGGTGATTTAAACACTCAGAGCCTTTTTTTTTTTACGATAGCAAAATTACATCTTTGTCCTGCATAGCCAGAGTGATGATGGTCTTTAAGCTGTGTTGAGCCAAGACTTCCTTCTGGGAATGCATTTTTGCAGAAGTTCCCCCATGTGAACAAGAATATAAGAGATTAAGACCCAAAATAGCCCAGGTTTACTTTTTAGGAAGTAAAGTGAGTCGGAGGCAGACACAGGGAATTGTAGCTGATCACAGACCTTGTCTGCCAGAGGAATTCTCTCTCCATGTGGATTTTTTGCCATACCTGGCAGTGTCCGTGTTTATCCTGTGAACTTGGAGATGAGCTCATCATTTAGTAGGAGACCACTGTCTTCATGTCCCCATTTCTTCCATGCCAAAGCTCTTCCCTGTTTTGATCAGAACTGCCATGATCTCCCCTCCCATCTCCCCTACCTTTGCCACAAAACCAGTAACGAGTTGGGTCACTCTGGGCTGAAGGACACCTTAGCTATTTATAGCAGCAATATAAATACAAATATGCTTATTAGTGCGATGTAAAATAACCCATCATGCCATCGTGTCTGTCTCTTACTTGCTGTCTCTGGGATGCCTGAGGATGAGAAATGTGACTCTTCAATTCTAACACCTGGGCCTTTAACCACATTTCTTCTCTCACAGGTGCATTACACAGAAAATCAAAGCTTTTTGGGATTAAATTTTGAACTTCTGGGGAGAAAGAGTGAGGTCTGAAGTAATAGTGAAAAAATATGTGATGTCTATGGGACAGTTACGCCTTCCTGTTTCTGGAGTTCTTTAGCTCAATTGCAAAATAAGACATTAAATAATCACAGTATTTTCTCACTGCTAAATCCAAGTACCCAAATGCACACGTAGGTTGCAAATCTGTGGAGGACTAAAATTCTGCAATGCCAGGTAAAAATTATTAGTATGGAAGAAGTACAGGTACCCCAGTGCAATAAATACCTACTCTGTTCCTTTGCCAGGAGGTACAAATAGTTGCTTCCTAAAATATTTGTAAAAGCCTGGGGGTTTTCAAGGTAGGATTTTATTGAAGGTAGAACAGTATATTTTCTTATACAAGACCATAGTGTAGGAAAGGAAAAGCACTGTAAAAATCCTTCCAGATGTTTATATAAGTTCAGTGTTTTTGTTTTTAGTAAGATTTGTGATACTTGAAAAGCTGGTTTGGAAAGCTCAGCCAGGAAGATTAGATACTGAGGTGCAAAGTGAAAAGACGGACCTGCTTTCGTTTTCTCAAGAAAAATACATATAAACCCCTTGTATTATATTTGAGAATTATTAGATACAGATAATACGATGTGGATTTTGAGTCTTTAGATGGTAAATTTGATCTTTGCAAGAGGAGTGGTGCTGAATCTCAATTGTAACAGAAATTCTCATCCAGGAATACTCCTGGGAAGATTATTAAAATACTACAGGTACTGACATCGGCTACAAAGATCTACTTGTGTGTATTTCTTTAAAGGGGGGGAAAAAACACCTTAATACACAGTATTACCATAGCTAGGCCCTATTATACTATTGTAATCATAGCCGAAGCAAGAACGGTGATTAACGATGGCAATTTATTGTATCTGACGAGGGGAGAAAATAGGAGATGTTGTCGTTATCATAAATCATATCATAAATAACCAAAGAGAAGCACTCAGAAAGCTTGTGTGGTGTCAGCAGCAAGCCCTTTCAGGCACGTTAGCCCAGGATGTAGCCATAGAAACCCCAAAGTCATATTGTTATCTTAGTCTTGCTGCAGTTATGTGATACAACAGTATTAACATATAGATTAGGCCATTTATAATACTAGGTGTCATTTCAGGTTGGCTTGCTTATATAGCATTTTAGTTTTTTATTGTGCCGAATGTTAGGGAAATGCTGCATTTTTACAGGTCAGTATAGAGCCATTTATAATGTATCGGCTTCACACCTCTGTCAGTCTTGCTAATGTACTCTGTTATTGATTGGTTGTACTCTATGAATTGTCATTGCCTAATTACCTTGTCTTTGCTAATAATTTTATTTTTTAGAAGTCAAAATGTTCCTTTAAAGAGAAAAGGAATGCGCCTGCACACATACTTTGGGACAAGTTCTCGGTTCTGTTGAGGATCATACACCCCAGAGGGAGTAAAAAGTGAAATAAAAAGCATGGAAACAGAGCCAAATTTTGTTGTAGAGGTTTTCTGTCCCTGGCTCTATGTTTTGATCTAACAGCAGTGGTTTTCACATTACACTCTCCAGATTTCAGGGGAGAGACTCAATCACGAGTAATTCAGAGCAACACTGAAGTGGCTGAGCCAAGGCTGCCCTGCTGACAGGGAGCTGGATTTCACACATCTTCTCATTCCATCACTTCCTAAAGATGCTTCTGGGCTTGCTTCTGCTCTCCAGACCCATTAGCACTGCCGTGCATTCATGTATGTGTGTGTGAGCCACAAAAACTGTTGAACCCCTGCTTAAAAGTCAAAGCAAAAATAAAGTCTCCCTTGTTGTATTTAGACAGAAACATGTTTTTGCTTGCTGTAGCAGCACAAATTCTGGACTAATATTTTGTCAGGTCAGAGAGAGATTGTGGGTGTAGCAGATAACAATCTGCCAACTCTGTTTTTCTGTCTTCAGCAGGGAACTGGCTGTGTCATTTTAAGAATCCAGCGTAATTTGGCTTCATGAAATTCCTTATTTAAAAAAAATATTAGAATGAGGACAGACACTAGAAACTACTTAAAAGTGCTACTTTTATTGCATCTGGGATCCTAAAGCAGCACTGAAAGCCAAAATCTCACATTATACCTTAAGCCAAGATCTGATGCCTAGAGTGATGCTCCTGACAACTCTCGTTTTCCACTCCCTTAGGTTTTTGTGATCCTGAGGTGGGAGTTTTACTTTGCCAACTGGACATAAAAATACTTTCCTTTTTTTTTTTTTTTTCTTTCACCCTCAAATATATTTCCATTTGAGTTATCCATTAAGGCACTTCAGTTTGGAGAAGGGGCAAGATGATGATATAAAAAAGGAGCTGCAGGACTTTTGCTTGTTCTAGCCCAAACTAACAGATAATCTTTCTTATTTTAGCCTCAATTAGTTCAAATGCTTGAACCAGGACAAAAGAAAGGAGGGGACAGTTTCCTTTTAAATGTAGAACTGCAGGTTTAGGAGTTACGGTTTGTTTCTGGCAAATTATCAATACTCTCATCTCATACTGGTGCATTCTGGCTAATCTCCAATGGTTTCATTCCAAGAAATGCCAAATCAGGAGTTGAAGCAGTTGTTCAACAGGGTGGAGAGGTGACTGAATCAATCTGGAAATTTGTGATTTCAGAACCAGATTATTGCTATCATCCATACTTCCAGATGGTTGGATGCATTATGTCACTAGGGAATGGAGGGGTGTTTTGTTGACTATTTGTAGCTTCTTGGACAGGTAAATAAGGGCTTCTGGAGTGATTGATAAATGTCTCAGTCCTGCTGAACACCACGTTCAGTCCTGGCTAACAGTATGGATTGAAGGCAACACTCTGCCTTTTGGGGTAGCATTTCCAGTGTGATTAACAAGTTGAGATGTTTAACTTCGAGCACCTTTCACATCTTCCTGTTTTAGTTATGTATGCAAAGTCACTTGCCATGCCTGAAAGCTCTTTTTTTTTTTATGTATTTGTGGTTTCAGCATTTGATATACTGAGAAGGCACTGGAACGAACTAGCTGGCAATGTCAGTGGAAAAATTTGAAACACATGGAAGATGAACTCCTTGGTGGTGTTCTCTTCCCAGCTGTCTTCCCATAGAATGTATCAACTGGAAAATGACAGGGTTTGGTAATGGGTTGATAGATCTTTATACAATGAAGGAGAAATCTGTTGGTTTATTTCCTGTTTGGTAAACAGGTCACATCAGCGATCAGTTGTGTTCATACAGCAGAGTAATTATATATACAATTATATATATATAAAACATATACACAAGTATCTATATAAAATCCAGTATTCTAAGCTCCAAATGTGTCACAGGTATCTTAGTGTGCTCATTTTGCATTAAGGTATCAGGATATTGGCCTGTAGGATATCAGGATTGAATTTTGTCCCTCTTCCATTAATTTCCTTTATGGACTACGAGCACACTTTCTGTTTGTTTTGGGAAAAGGCCATTGTTATTACAAGTTAAAGAGATAAAACATACCATGGCACAAGAGAAAACTTCACTTTTAACAGAAATCAAAAGCTCCTGCATATTAGGATGTGATAGGGATGTAAGCTCTTGACTTAATGACTTAAAGTTTCCAAAAACTTATCTTTGGCTTCATCTCATGCTTTAACTAGACAATAGGAAAATTATTCTGGAAGTCTGCAGGAAGTTTTTTCTATTTTTTCTCCTCACTAAAATGTTTCATATGTTGGGTGGGAACGATCTCTTCCTTCCTTGCATTTGAGAGGCTGAACTGGCTGTGTATAAAACCATCAGCTTGATAGCCATGTGGTCCTAAGGAGCACATGCTTGGAAACAAAGATGGATTGAAGATTTCAGTGCAGGCACTGCCACACCATTTCTTTTCCCAAATCCTAATTTTCCTTAAAAACCCTGATGCTTCCAACTCCTGTTCTTAGGTACTTGGTACCATGCAGTGTAAAGGGGCAGAGAGGCTCATGGAATCAGAACTGTGTGTGAAAAAATTCCGTGATCTACTGACAGATCCTATTTGGCCCTTTTTGCATTCTGTTAGAAAAGCAAATGTTCAAGTTCTGTTTAAAAAGGAAAGGATTATGGAAGAAATTTAATAGTTGAAAATAGGCATGTATGAGTTGCATGGAACATCTGCTTTTGGAGAATTGTATCCTTAATGGGTTTACTCTGATAGCTGATACTGTTTATCTGCCATACTACAGTTAATATCAAATGCCAAATGCCAAAATCTTGTATTATTATAATAACAAGAGTTGGCTTCCACAGGAACTGTTACCTCCCAAAGCTTTGTGCAATTAACACATTAGATGTAGCATTGGAGGTAAGAGCTGCTGTTGCTAAAATCAAGGTATTCTTTCTTCAGCAAGTGGTGTCCAGCTTTAGGCCACCATGTCTGACTCTGCTTCATCTTGTACATAAGAAATATTGGTTTATTCTTAAATCTGTGTGTCTTACCCAGATGGTTTTATCCTGTCACCACCCTGTGACAGAGCAAAATATTAATCCAGTTTTCAGAAGAGAGACTGGAACTTTGTTTAAATTAAATACCAGCCAACAGACAGGGTAAGTTTTTGGCAGGGTCAGGAGCTGTGCAGAGATTTTGTCTGTCCCAGTCTGTACCATGTTCTCTAGTACACCATCTAGCTGTCAGTGCTTATGCTTTTCTCACTGAAGCTACCAAGTAAAAAGTCTGGTGATGACCAAGATGATGACAATAAATTTTATAGATGTATTTATATATGATAGGTTTTCTCATTTGAAGAATGCCTATACATAGGTGCATTTCTACTCAATCAGATGAGTTTTGCATCTCTTTTTTGTGCCTTCACTTTTATCTGAGCTGTCGTACTGCCTCCTCTAACAAGGCAGGCAGGAGAGCATGGTAATGTGGTACAGGTAATTTTACTTCTTTTTCTGCAAAAAGGCAGAATTTCTGTTCCTCTGTAGCCTTGTGTCAGTTTTAGGGACAAATAGACCCTCAATGATCATGAACCTGGAAATTCATTACTGAAATATTGAGTATTGCTGTCCTGAAACTGAGCTGTGGCCAAATTAGAAGGTATATATTAAATAACCCTTTGGTTTGGAATCCCTGCTGTGCTACAGGAACATGATGTACCAAGAAACAGAGTTTGAGCTTCTTTAGTGGTTTTTCCTTTAAAAAGATGCAGGAGTTTCAGTTTCTTGCCTGAACTGTTCAGCTTAAGAAATTTTCCAGCATTTGAAGTGGTGACAGATCCCCACGGTTTGCATTTGGGATTCTAATGCTTTCTCTCCAGAAATCCTGAAGTGCTTCGTATTTATCAAGTTCAGCTTTTACAGCACCTCTGTGAGATAGAATTATCATCGTTTGTCAGATGGGAAGGCAGCAGGATGTGCAGGTGTGACCTGCCCCAAATCACCCTGCAGACCTGTGTCAAGAGACGAGTGGATTTCTTCCTCCCCTAACTTCCAAATCATCCTTTCATGAAGTGAACTTGCCTTCTGACACAGACACAGGGGATGTTACCCATAGAATCATTTAGGTTGGAAAAGCCCTCTCAGATTGAGTCCAAACCATTAACCCAACACTGCCAAGTCACCATTAAACCATGTCCCCGAGTGCCACATCCGCATGGTTTTTGAACACTTCCAGGGATGCTGATTTCACCACTTCCTGGCACAACTTAATATTCTCAAGTAAGAAATGCTGCCTTACTAACAAGACTCTCATAGGCAGCATGCTGACAGCTCTCAGCTTGTTTTATTTCGTGATGGACAAATTCAGTGCTGTGATGGCTGAACTCATCCCTCCTGTAACCCAGGCTCTGCACAGGGGGCCTGCTGACATAATAAACAATCCCTCTCTATAGCTTTAGTAATGTGAGCATTAATATTGATCCAGCACTGACTTCTCTAACGACCAAAAAAAAATGTATCTGTTATCTTGAGAAACCTCCCAAACAGCTCTAGTCTCCTTTCATTACAGGGGAGAGTTATGAGGGCAGATGGCTGAGGTGATACCCATTTGACCTATAGATGCTAACTCGGGCTGGATCATTAATAAGGTGGCCTGAGATAGGGAGAAATGGCAATAAAGAGAGTTAAAAAGCAATCCCGTGCACAAAGGATGGCGTGTCCAGAAGTGCTGGGTGGCGAATGAGATGGACAAAGGTGAGGATGTGGCCACGTGGTTGTAAATGCTCATCATCAAGTCAGGCAGCAAACACTTAAAAGCTGATGTTTTTCCATATTTAGTTCCTGCTCTGGTGTGAACCCTTTGGGAGGAAAAAGAGCCGTAGGTCTTGAACTCAAGATAGAAATTTCACTTTCTCTAATTAACCCCCCCCACTGCCAAAAAAAAAAAAGTGCTTCATTGTTTTCTGCCACAGCTGTGGTGGCTCAGGTTTGAAAGGCTGCCTGGCAGAAAACCAGTCCTTGCTAAGGATCAGACTGTGGCCTTGTTCCAAGAGAAATTTGGATTTCATTTGACCACGATAGGATTCCAGATTGTCATCTGAGCATGTCTGAAAAGTGGTGAATGTGTGTCAGTAGTTAAGTGCTCGTGAACTTCCTTAGTCCCTGGATTGTTCAGGACTGACCCAGGCAATTTTTTCCAGATGTTTTGGGGAATCCAAGTCCATATAAAAGGGATGGTAATGCTTCTGCCTCCTTACTAAGTTGTCTTTGTGGCTTGAAGGAATGTGCATGAAAGCTGGAGCCAACACACCCCAATTTCTAGTCTCACCTCTACAAACTGCACTTTAACCTTTCTGCCCTTCCCTGGCACCTCCACATAAGATCACAGAAACTTCATGGGCCTGCTGCAAACTTTACTTGGCCTTATTAAAAAAAAAATAAGCGTTGCTCTTTTTTTATTGTACAAAACTCCGGTCCCTGTTCTCCAAAGCTCCTCTGAAATTGTTTTTTTGCCTTTGATCCAGCAGCTGCTGGTATTCTGCAATCCTGAGTAGGTAAAACATGAGAAGCACCTTGGGATGGGAAGGAGTTATAAAAATATGAAATATTGCAGTGCCCTTCCGTGAGACACAGTGTAAGAGAGGGGCTGTTTAAATGGACACCAGACAGAAATCTTTGGCAAATAAATGTTCTGATTTTTCTAGTAAGTGTAAATTTTTTTACTGTTGCAGTAGTTTATTTTCCACTTTATTGACCCTCTTTATCCCCATGTTTCTTGTATTAAAATGGTTTATGTTCCTATCTCTAAAGTCTGCATCATCAAACCCTATCTTTCCTAATATTTTAATTTGGCTACACTTTTCATCTAATAACTGAGGCAGAAGATTTCTCTAAATCCTGATTTTAAAGTATGATATTTGTTTTAAATTTTGTCTCCTACTTTTAAATGAAAACAAACTCTCAGTGGTGAAGTAGGTGGAATGGGGTTGGGAGGGAATTGCTCAGTAGCAACCAGTGCTGTGTGACATCTGATGAATGCTGATTCTTCATCCCCAAAACCCTTCTGAGCAGGTGAAGGCAGCTGATTTCTGCAGCAGCTTAAACAGAGATTGAAATGACTTCCATGATGGGGAAGTAGATTTTTTTCCCCTGTAGCAGGTGCAAGCTCAGTCCAAGTGATTTCTCAGTTATACTCTAACTTTGCAGTTTAAAAAATTTAATGTCAGTGCCCAGCCAGGCAAAACCTAACTCCCTAACATTTCTGTTTTTCACGGAAGGCTAAGACTTTATCCCCAGGCAAAGTCTCCTCTCTGGGCTGGCTGCTGTAAATCCTCTGGGCCCTGGTGAAAGCCAGACTTGCTAGCTCATTTTACTTAATTTGTGATGCTGGCAAGATTTGTGCTGCAGCCCAGGGCTCTTGACTCAACTCTCCTAAATCAGAGCATTGACACATTACAGTAGAGAAACACCAGCACAGAAAACCTGGAAATAAACTCATTGAAAAGAGATATTTCAGAAAGATGCTGTCTTACTGAGCTTTAAATTGCATTTAGAGGAATGTTTCAAGTTTCTTGGTGTTTTCTCCTTTAAAACAACCTGCTCATTAAGAAGTTGGATTTTTAGCCACTCATACATGTTTTTCACCACATATTTCATGTGTGAATCTTGGGGCACTGGATATCTTTCCTTAGAAACCCTTCTAGACAAAATGTCTTGAGTTTTTGCAGGTGGGTAAACAGAGGCTTGGGGTAAAGTGGAATGAGGTTGTCTGTGAAGGAATGTTAACCAGCATAGGTGTAATGATGTAATTACTGCAAATATAAATGTGTCAGGTTAATGCCTGTGTAGACATTCTTATTCAGGACTAAGAATCCTTTTTCCTGCTCGGATAATTCCATTTTGAAAGTGAGGAAGTGTATCCAAGAGGATAAAGTGCTTGGCTGTGGTTGTGGAGATCAGAGGTTCTCTTTTTAAACCTACTGTGGATTTGTTGGGAGATCTCAAGTGAATTTTCTCCTTTTTCTGCACCATAATGTCATGTGTGGGTCTGAAGATGGTGTTGTATGTAGGGGGAAAAAAATGTTATTAAACAAAAAACCAGAGCAACCACACAGATGGTATCCACATTGGCTTGGAACAGTTGGTGTCTGATGTCTACACTGTGCTAGTTTCATGTTTATCGTGTTTTCAAAAGCTGATTTTTGGTCTCACAGCCCAAATACCCACTTGCTCTGGAGTGTTAGGTGGATTCCTCCTCCTTCATTTTGGTTTCACTGCTTCAGGAAGCTGGCATATGCACTCCAGGATTGTCCCATGATGCAAAGAAAATAACAGTAAGGGAGGTGATGAGGAAATGCATTTCAAAGGCATGTGCCTGATCCGAACCGACACACAGATGCGACTCTGGGGTGTTCCCGTGCTGTCATAACAGATAATGTCTGTGTGCAGCAGCTCTTAAGATGGTATCAGAGACAGAACCTGGCAAGTTGAATGGGGCTTAGTCCTCTGCTTTAACCTTCAGATGGTGCTGCTTCAGGAAGAATAAACTACGTTTAGGAAGATGTTTTCCTAATAGTTAATCTGTAGTCATATACAGGCAAGAAAGACAGTTCTGGTTAATGTTACTTTGGCACTTTGTTTTGCCACTGTGTTACAGCAAAAAAATGCTTCAACCTCTTTCATTTAAAAATGAATGAAGAAGTAATTATGGTGGGGTTGGGTAAAACTGACATTTTGGACCTGTTCCACAAGCTCTGCCACCATTGGAGAGCTCTACCCTCCTGTCTTTTGGGTCAGTATTATGCTGCAATGAGGGCACCTACCATTTCCAGTGGTGGCTGATGTGACAAGAGGTGCCACACATTCCTTCCTAGCAGACCAGTAGGAAGCCCTTAGGTGGCAGTTGGCTCTTCTGGGCTGAGATGGACATGAATATTTGCTCTGGTGCTTGTTTGTTTCTGTAAAAGACATTTCAGTTATCCTAATGCTGTTCTAAATGTTCTTTGTTACAGAAGAGGAAGAGGAGCAGGTTCCTACCGATGGAGGAACATCTGCAGAGGCCATGCAGGTCCCACTGGAAGAGGAAGGAGATATGGAAGAGGATGAAGCAATTAATGATGAGAACTACTTGGGCAAGAGACCGTCCTTAGAAAGTCCTGATGCCGAGGAATTCCCACCTGCGAAACGGCCAAAACTGTCTGTTTCAAAAGGGGACACCTTGGATGGAACTTTGGAACCGCGTGAGCCTCTTAGCTCAATAAATACACAAAAAGTACCACCGATGCTTTCTCCAGTTCACATTCAGGACAGTACAGACTTAGCCCCCCCTTCGCCAGAACCACCGATGTTGGCTCCCATTGCAAAATCCCAAGTGCCAACTCCCAAAACTTTAGAGGCAAAGCCGTTCGTACCCAAAACGAAGTCCAAAACAAGTTCTCCAGGACAGAAGACAAAATCACCGAAAACTACACCCTCACCAGTGGTAGCTGGGAGTCCCATTCGTTCACCAAAAACTGGATCCAAAGAAAAAAAGTCACCAGGTCGCACCAAGAGCCCAAAAAGCCCTAAAAGTCCAAAGGTTCCTGTTCATGTTCCGCAACCACCTGTGAAGCCTGAAACGCCGAGTAGGACCCCCCTTGCTGCGTTGAGTGACAAGATAGGAAAGGAAAACATTCAAGTGAAACAGGGACAGACACCTCCTGAGCCTGTCCCCAAGCCCAATATGGACAACCAGGTGAAGAAAGTCCCAGTCATGGATAAGACCATTGATGATTCAATTGATGCTGTGATTGCTCGTGCGTGTGCAGAACGAGAACCGGATCCCTTCGAGTTTTCCTCTGGGTCTGAATCAGAAGGGGAAATTTTTACCAGTCCTAAAAGACTTTCTATTTCAGAGTCTACAACTCCTAAACCTTCTGTTCCTGCCAATAATGCAAATAAGGCAGGGGCAACTCCAATACCTGCCTCAGGTGGGACTTCAAGTTCAGACATTTCATGGACAATGGATGACTCAATTGATGAGGTCATTCGGAAGGCAAACATGGGGACACCTTCTAATCCACCTACCACCTTCACTTATTTCTCCTCTCCTTCTGCTTCACCGCCAACTCCAGAGCCTCTTCTCAAAGTCCATGAGGAGAAAACCAAGTTGGCTTCATCGACAGAAGTGAAAAAGAAATTGAAAAAAGAGCTGAAAACGAAAATGAAGAAGAAAGAAAAGCAAAAAGAAAAAGATAAAGAGAAGAACAAGGAGAAAAATAAGGAGAAGGAAAAGAACAAGGAGAAAGATAAAGACAAGGAAGGAAACAAGGAAGCAAAGTATCAGTGGAAGGAACTACTCAAAGAGGATGATCTTGATCCCTATAAATTCAAACTAAAGGACTTTGAGGATGCTGACACAAAAGTAAAGTTGAAAGATGGCAATACCAAAAAAGACAGAGAAAAACATAAAGATAAAAAGAAAGAGAAAGAGAAAGGCAAAAAAGACAAGGATAAAAAAGACAAAGAGAAACTCAAAGATAAGGGTAAGGAAGATAAGATAAAGGTGCCATCCGCACCTCTTGTGTTACCTCCGAAGGAAATGTCTGTGCCCTTGTTCAGCACACCATCTGCCATGAGGCTTCCCAGCATGTTACCTTCCTTGTCTCCCATGCTTCCTGAAAAACTGTTTGAGGACAAAGAGAAACCGAAAGAGAAGAAGAAAGACAAAAAAGAGAAAAAGAAAAAGAAAGAAAGGGAGAAGGACAAAGAAAAGGAAAAGAAGGAGAAGGAAAAGGAGAGGAAAGAAAGAGAAAAGAAAGAGAAAGAAAAGGAGAAACACAAACATGAGAAGGTAAGCTGGCTGGATGATTTGAGAGGGCACGTTAGCTTGAAAAATCGACATGGATTACTGTGTTTGCTGCTGAGTGTTGTCCAAGAGCTTTGAGGAGAAGTGTGGTTACAGGTTTGGTGTTTCTTAAAAATAACAGCTCCAAGGAAGATGTCCACCAAGAGCTTCAGAGATTGTCCCACCTCTCTGGAAAACAAAGCAGTGGAATTTCAATTCCATTAATTTGAAATGTGAGATTGTCCTGGCTTTTCTGAACTCACTTTTCACTTGGAAAAGCTGAGACTCAACAACAGCACACACACATCACACACATGCAGTGTTGTGATTCAGAAAGTTTGTTCTGTCGGTTACCACTAATAGGACCAGCAACCCTACACCTTTCATATAAACTTTAAATTTCGTTTCTAAAAGTCTGCTGTTTCAAAGTTTGTAGAAGCCTGGAAATTCCCAGGTGGACAGAAATGAGGAGCAGACTGCCTTCAAATAAATGTTATCTCAGATGCTCAGAAGAGCTGTGGAGTCTTCTCTTAGAATGTCTGCCCCCTTGTTGCTCCAATCTGTTTGAAGTAAGAAAATTATTTTCAAATTATGGTCTAAGTGTTCAAATGTCACCTTTTGTTTCGAGTCTTATGCTTGAGAGACAGAAGGGGAGAGCTTATTTTCAAGGGGTTTGAGCTTCCATTCCTGTAACTCCTACTGATCTACATCAGCCAAAGATAATTTCTTCTTTCCAATATCACCTAATCTTGAGAATATATTTAATATTTAAGAAATGAAACCAGCGTATTTGCATGTTATCAGATTTGAAATCCCATTAGAAGCAGCTCCCCTAATTCAGGATTTGCTCTAATTTTTTTGTCACTTCACCTTATAATACACATTAAATTGTTAATATTGAAAAGAAAGAAGAAAAGAAAGAGATTGTCTTCCTATGTGATAACCTTGGGTACAAGAGTTCCTAAATCTCTATCCTTAGCCTTAGGAAGCACTGTGTGAGTTCCAGTTTTACCAAGATGCTCTTTAAATCCTGCTTTGAGTGTAATACTCAGTTTGTACCAGCTCAGATTTGGGGCATTCCTCACTCTCCTTTCCTTGCTGCTGTTACATTACCTGCTGGACTTGCAATGAAGTGCTGATTTCAAAACTTGATATATTTTTTAAGTTTACAAATGGTTTTTCCATGCAGAATCTGGGTGACGTGGAGAGCTAACATCTGTCTGCTGTGGATGAGTTGGTGATGGACAGGGTGGTGGCCCAGTTGTCCATGATAATTTTATAGCTGGTTTTAGACTGCAACAACACTTTCCCAGATTCCCTGTTTTATCTGTCTTCCCCTTGTGCCTGAGCTGCTTTGGCAATTTTTCATTGAGAATTTCTGCAGAGATTTCTTTTTAAGTTAAATATGGGTTTATGTAAAATAGGGGCAATGAGTTGCTTGTTTTCCATACATTGAGTTTTGCATTTCTTCTGCAGTTGTCTGTGTCAAGTTTGCTTTAGAGCAATATAACAGACACATAAACAAATACAAACTGGTAAAGGTTCAGTATAGACTGACCATATATATATTAGGAAAAGGAATTCAACACTAATAAAACCTTGGACAAATTAAATTGACAAAGCTGCCCATTACCTTGGCAAAAAGTCCCTGTCAAAAGATAAACTTTAAAGCTAGAATGCATGAAAGAGTCCCCAGATAGAATTAAAATTTAAACTGATTCTTGAGAGATAAGCTTTTTTTAAATCCAGCTCTTTGCTGCAAGTCAGGATTTTAAAAATAAATTTCCCCTTTAAATCTCTTGAGCGATTTTCATTTTTTGCAAGGCCGCACTGCTGGTGTCCTGGAAAAATGGAGAGTTAGAGCTTTATCAGTTGGTGCCCTGAGGTATGTGG
The DNA here is from genome assembly GCA_036785705.1 of Acanthornis magna. Taxonomy (NCBI): domain Eukaryota; kingdom Metazoa; phylum Chordata; class Aves; order Passeriformes; family Acanthizidae; genus Acanthornis; species Acanthornis magna. Next base: position 1,537,099 of record JAWUZG010000001.1, read on the forward strand.
CAAAGAAGCTAAATCCTTGAAGATTAGCAAAAAAAATGCAGCACATGGCAATAAGGGGCTTATATGACTACTAGTATTAGTTCAGGTGAAAGAAGTATTGCTTATACATAAAACTGGACAAATCCACTGACAATGTATTTTTAGTTAGCTACAAAGGAGTCTTATATTGCTGGACTTTACCTCTTTGGTGATTTGGGAAGCTTAGTAATCCACTGTAAATGCTCTTCTGCTGGCCCCAATTCCCAGTATTACTCCAGAATGCTGCTCTTTCGTTTTAACCCCTAAAACTACATGTTTCCTTAATTTAGCTTTTAGATCACACAATGACTTATTTAGCCAGCAGTTGTGCTGCAAGAGCAAATGATCAAGTTACAGCTTGGACGTTTAATCTGCCACAGCTCGTCCACCTCGGAGGTGCAAGCACAACCTGGGAGATGAGTTCGTGGGCTCGATGCAGTTTCAGCTCCTGATGGCCGGGAGAAAATACCAGTTTCCTATTTCTAATATTGCTGTAGTTAAAAGAGTGACTCAGCTGTAATGTTCCCATTTTTGAGCCTTGTTGTTGTTATTATCTAAGTGCTCATCCCATCCTGTTGGGTGGTTGAGGCTTTTTATCAAGTTTTTCCTGGAATCTTGCCCCAGGCTGCTGAAAGAACAGCAAACAGAACACTGCATAAATGGCAGAAAACAGAAGCTGAAGGCTTCGTGCTGGGAGTGTTTGGTGGTGGCACCAAGGAGGAGAAGCTTTGCCTCAGGGCTTGCCTGCAGCTCCATGCCCCACAGTGGTGTTGGGTGCTGCTCTGCGAGCCAGAAAAGGAGGCAGCATGTGGGGCACTGCCTTGCAAGCTCCACAAATGAAAGGCAAACACTTGGAGCAGTTACACCCCACTTGTACTCCAGAGATTACCAAGCGTGCTGTAGGAGTGACTGAGCAGCTCAGGGAGCAGTGCTGACCCAGTTTCGGCTAACCTTAATACGCTGAGCTGGAAACTAAAGTAGTTGAGGAACTGCTTCATGAGAAATGGAGCCATCCTTGCATCAGGGCAGAGCTTGCCAGAGCTGCCCCAAAGTAAGCTGCCCTTACTCCTGAATCAAAATCCTGTCATCAATGTAGAGGAAGACCAAGCTCTGCAGGATATAACTGTGGATGTTCCTTAGTTTTCCCCGTGCTCTAATCCTGTAAACCCTACGCACAAACCCACATTGTAGAAAGATGCTTCCTCTCATCGTGTATCAAAGGATAAGATTTAGGATCGTGGTGGAGCCCTGTTTTCCTCTCCCGGCAGACTGTGATGTTGGTATTTGAGCAGTAAAGAAGTGGTTAGTGAGCTTTTCTTCTGCTGCATGAGCCCATACCACCATTGTTTAGAATAGTACCAAGGACCTTTATAAATGACATGGGCATCTCTCTGTGCTGTGTGCTGGAACCTACAGCTGCAGTGCCTGTCCTAAGAAGTTTTGTATTCAAAACAGGCACTACAGGAGGAGAAAAAAAGTGCAGGAAAAGAGGCAAGAGAGTCTGTGCAAAACCATATTGCTGATCCTCCAGTACCCAGGGTTCAGTTCCATGTCTCCAAGCAGTGGGCAATGTTACAGGTTAAGATGCTGGGAAAATAGAGAAGAGACTCATCTAAGGAAGGTGGCTGCGAAATTGTTGCAGGTATTAGAAGCTTCAGAGGAAAAAAGCTCTTGCAACACTCCAGGGGAATGTTGTAACAAAAAAATGGTGCTAACATAAACAAAAGAGTGGAGAGAGGCCTGTGAAATCAGCTAATCCATATCCATGGAGAGCTGTATTGCAAAGCATAGTTCTCTGTGTCAGAGCAGGAACACCATTCAGGCTAAAGCCCTTCTCTCTCTGGCCTGGACATCTCCTAGAGAGCAGCTCCAATTCTTTGGCCAAAATGCGTGGCATGAGATTTTGTTTTTACCTTTCTCAAAGTCCCACTCTTGAGCCCTCCCACTCTGGCCTGCTCTCTCCCACACTGCTTTCTCTGCTTTGCTTTGATTGTTTGCCCTCCCTTTTTCTGTGAAAGCTTTATGAAACTGGAGATTTGATCACGTTTCCATTTAGTGGATGCATATTAGTTTTGTCTCTAAGTTCCTGGAGCAGATTCAGCCAAGTGGTTATTTTATTGGTGACACACATGCTCAAAATGAGATCAGTCGCCATCTCTCTTTATATATATATTTCTCTATATATAATGTGTATACACTTGTCATATATGGATATCAGTTGAGTAATATATGCCTGGAGAATCATTACAGTGTCAGCTGTAACATCTGTGGTCATTCTGTACAGGTTTTGCAAAGCATTAGCCTAATAGGAGTTGGCAATTTTGCCACATACTGGTTCCATAAGTTCAAGGACATATTCAAGCGGTCTAAACTCCACCAGATACCAAGACTGGAATCCCAGGCCACTTGAAAAATAGTCATTAAAAACCTCAGCCTAATTGCAGTAAAATGCAGTGGTTGTTATGCCTGTGTGGATAAGCACTTTCAGAAAGTATTCAGTGTTGGTGAATTCAGCTTGGAGTTTATTTGCTTCCTTTGTCTCTCTTTTTGATTCAAGAGAGTCATGGTACATTTATGTGATGAACCTGGGAAATAATTGAATTTAAAGCTCAGAAAAAAGTGCAAACACCAATGGGTGCCTGACAAGTTTGAATACTAAGGTCGAAGCATTTCGTGTCATTTAGAAACAAACTGGGGAGTTTTGTGTCTCTAGAAAAGTACTAAATCAGGAAGACCTACTAACAAATTGTATGAGTAGGTACAAATGCAGCAAAATTTCAAGTTGATTTTTTTTAGTTTAGAATTTGAATTTGTACTCCCAGCAAACTGAGACCATCCACGCTATGGGATGAAGCGTGAGAGAGCAGTGATTAGTCTGCTATAGTTTTGTCTCATTATGTTGATATACTCTATTTGGTTAACTCCATCAGTTCTTTCATGTAATTAATATATTTTGGGAGTCTGCTTGCAGTCTTTGATTGATGATTGTGTTCCCCCGTACAGATAAAGGTGGAACCAGTTGTTCCAGCTCCATCACCGGTTATTCCTCGGCTGACTTTAAGAGTGGGCGCAGGCCAAGACAAGATGTAAGTACGAATAAATCCATCTGCCCGGTGTTTGCTCATCACAGTCCATCCTCTGGCACTTGTGGGAGCTCTTCTTTTCAGTGGGAAACACTTAAAAATTAGCAAATTATATTTATACAGCAAAGTGAACGCTCCAAGTGGGACCCATCACCTTCCATCCATCCTACTGTGTGTCCCATTCCATGTCTTTCTAGGGCATGGATTACAAGACTCCATCTAGACTGGTATGATGCCTCCAGTGACATTTAGTGAGGTTTCTGTAATGGATGGTTATCCTGAGCGTATCCTACAGCTAAGTTTCACAACCCTCCCCAGCTAACAGTTGTTTTATGCTTTAAAACATAACAGTTGGAATTCCTTTATGCACATCTGTTTTATTATAACTGTTGATGATTATTCATGAGTGTACCTAATGCATTTCAAGTGCTGCTTCATTAGCTCCCTAATTATTGGGTGCTGTTGTACAAATAGTAGTTACTTTGTACTGGATGAATGTAAATAGGATGGTTCCTATCCTGAGATCATCCAGCACAAACAGGAGGCTGGAGAGGCTGGGGAAACCATGCATCACTGGGCTTCTTAGGCTGGTCCTGGGTTGTATGTGAAGGGTTTCTTTTAATCAGGTTTTTCATGTTGATTTAATGGCACAAAGCACACTTTCATGTCTGATGGTAAACATGAGCACCACGTAGATCTTTCCATTCCTGGTGTTAAATATTCCTAATGCAGTTGTTTCTTTTATAGAGCCATTATGAACTAAATCCCCTAATCACTAATTTTTCTGCTTTAGAAGTTAAATGGGATTTTGATGATTATTCTCTTTTTCTGTGCTGTCCTACTCCCCAGCAGGTAACTGTGACTTTAACTGGTTTGAATCTGCTAGGGACTTCAGTCATTCCTTGGTTTTTATGGGATGGCCCTACCCCAATTATTAACCATTTTTGCTTTCCTCCTTTCACAGTATTTGAGTGTGGTCTAAAATTTCTGTGCCTTAGGCTGCTGTACAATGTTCCACCTTTCTCAGAATAGTTGTCTGTCCTGCTGAGCATTATTTGAATGGGCATGGTTGGACATGCTGTCCCTTGAAAGTCCACAAATCCATTTTCCTTCTTGAGGAGCTATGGATCCATGGATACTGTTAAATTCCACTTTTTCAAGGACTGTAGAGTGTTTATATGGGGAATATTAACTCGTATTTTCAAGGCAGGACTTCTAAATTAAAGTTCTGAAGGCATATTTTAGCACCAAAGAGTTAACTTCAGTCTCACCTCACCCCAGTCTTTCTCATACCCACACACATTTTTCAGACTCCATCTGTTTGCTACAGATCATGTGGGTGCATCATTATCATCCCTGCCAGCCCTTAGTGGGTCAGAGATACTGACATCTTGTTTCAGGGCTTTTTGGGAAGCTCACTTCTATTCCAGATTCCTTTTTGCATCTTTAGTGGCACCTTGGCCCTCATCTGAGACGCTCATTTCTGTCCATTCATAATGGGCAGAAAGAAAAGTTTTCTGATGTGTTATGGTAAGGGGAAGTTAAACTTATGTTTCATCTGTGTTGGTAATGAGATTCTAAATATCTGGCAGTTATCATATAGAAATGTGTTTCAGTTAGCCTGTCTCTGGAGTTTACTGACATGGGATTGTTTGAGGATACTGTGAATCTCTGTGGAAAGGTGCAAGGAAAATTTTTAGGGATTTGTTTAATTTGATGAGTAGACACTAGATGGAGAAATTAGTTATTTCTGTTTCCTCTGTTAGAGAGAAGAGCTGTTTGGAGGCTTTTGGAAGCACTCAAGTGCCTGTTCCATTGGAAGTTGGTTTGTTTGGGGGAGCTTCATACAAAACATTTTTAACAAAAGTACTTACAGATCTTCATGAGGCCACAGGGGCTTTCAGGAGTCTGAACCAAAAGTGTCAGATTGATGGTGCATGGAATGGAGATTCACATCACACCATGAACTCAGCACAGCAGCAGCAGCACAAATTGACTGAGTAACACAGCAGTGATGAGGAAAATGCCTTTGCACTGCAGTGAGCTGTTGGGGATCCTCAGCTTGGAGAAAACTCTGGAGAGACCTTAGAACCCCTTCCAGTGCCTAAAGGGGCTCCAGAAGTGCTGGAGAGGAACTTCATATGAGAGCATGGAGTGACAGGATAGGGGGAATGGCTCCCCACCGCCTGAGGGCAGGGTTAGATTGGATATTAGCAAGAAATTCTTCCTCTGTTGCCCAGAGAAGCTGTGGCTGCCCCTGGATCCCTGGAAGTGTCCAAGGCCAGGTTGGACATTGGGGCTTGGAGCAACCTGGGATAGTGGAAGGTGTCTCTGACCGTGGCAGGGAGTTGGAATTAGATGATCTTTAAGGTCCTTTCCAACTCAAACCATTTTATGATTCTGTAATTTCACTTTACTCCTCTGCTTGGACCAATATACAAAGCAGTGATGGTAGTAGCGGGAAAGTCTCCTCTCTTGTGTCTGTAATAAAAGTCCATATTTCTCCCAGATTCAAAGTAATACTTGAATTCAGGCTTGTCTGGAGTGCAAATGTTCTTACAACATGCATCAGTTCAAAAGAAATGGCTCTTAATAACGTTGGGTTAATAGACATGAAAATGTACTATTGCGGAAGGATGGACAAACCAATATTGGAAAAACTGTTTTACTTAAGAGTTTTTTTGCAAGTGTTTTAACTGCACAGTAAAACAAGAAGAAAGTAGATTATTATCAAAGCATTTCCATCTTAGTTGTAAACAATTACAGCAATACTTGCATGGATGCCACATTAGAAGAAATTTACTGGATTCCATTCTAATGCAATTAGAGCTAATTTTGTTCTTTAAATGAATAAAAGGTCAGCTAGTAAATCTAGTTTATCTCAAGTCCAGGCTTCAATAAATTGTTTTATTTAATTTGTTGTAAAAGATCTTATCCTTAATGGGCCTTGCTCTTATTGGTTTGCTTGGGTTCTAAAATATTTATGACCACCTTTTTAGATATGATTTGAATGATATGTTGGAAGGGTTTTTCACTTTTTTTTTCCCCATTCCAATGTTATCAAGGTAGATTGCTAACTGAGTTAGTATAGGAAGGAACTAGAGATGCTATCTTTTTTCAAAACAAAACAAGCAAAGCAAAAAACACAGCTAGTATAGACTTTTAAATTTAAATGAACTGCAAATGATGAGTAGAATTTAATACTTTTATTCAATTGCATCATGGCTTCTTTCTGTTTAGTTGTTTTTCCTAAGCACTATCATTTTTCATATACGTAAGTTTTTTTAAATCATATCTATTGATAAGGTATTGACATTCCAGCTACTACTACAGCCGACATAAACTTCAGCAAAAGGACATGCTGTAATGCTTGATACTTCAGATAAATTTATTCTACATTTAAATACAGTTTTTAAGAAGAAACACATGGCTGCTGACAGTAATGCCAGACCACAAAGCACAGTACTACTCACTCGGTGCTGTTTCAGTGTTTCTATGCCCTGGAAGCAGGATATATATTTTTTTGTGAAATCAGGTCTCCAAATTTACCTTAAAATTTCAGACTTTTGTTCCAGACTCATATCATGACTCTGCAATCAGCAGGGAACCAGGAAAGCAGAGAGGAGAAAGGGAAAGACAGGCGTTTTAACAATGTTTAACTGGTAAACCTGACCTGGTGCTCTAATGAAAATGTCCCTTGTCTTCTATATTTTTAAGTGAGTAGATACGGTACTTTTTCCAAAAATAACTCATACACATGTTCAGACATGTATGTGTGTGTGCCTATAAAAATGTATATTAAGTAACCTGTGGATTGTAAGATAAAATCCTAAAAGGATTAAGGAGTAAAAAAATTTTGTTACCCAGATACTTAATTGACCCCACTAAAACTCTTTATTACTTGGTAGGATATTATCAGTCCAAGGCCAGCTTATTTTCATGTGGAGGCTCCTCCAGCTGCATGATACCCCCATGACAAAAGCCACCAGCACAACCAGGTGAAATCATCTGTAGGGAATCTCAAAACCAAGGATTAAGGTAGAGAAATTGTTTTGTGGCCATAGATGTGACTTCTCTGTGTAGAAGACTATTTTTGGGACTAAGAGGACAGGGGAACCTGGTTTATTACACCAAGTTTCTTGATTATCCATCTAAGAACTTCTACCACCCTCACAGGGAGTAATTCTTCTCAGTATCCTGTCTAACCCTGCCCTCTTTCAGTGCTTTTTGCTCTCACATTTGTTATTTTAAGTGCAACACAGTTGGACAAGAGAATTGCAGTAAAACAGTTCTTCACTCATACTTTTTGAAATCATGCAGAACTATATAATCTCACCTGTAGCATGCAGAGTGCATCAAGTGTGTGTTCACCAAAAAATAGATGCCTTAATGGTGGATCTTCTACCTACAGCAAGCTTGATTTACGAAAGAGTTGAGTTGCAAACTCTCCAGAGATTGAATTTTCCTGGGAAAATTGCACACACACATACACAATCAGACTTTAAAAGGTCATGGCACCAAGGGAGGAGAGAAGAAAAAGGTTTTAACAAGTACATCCATATGCTTCTTATTGACCTGGCTGTAGACAAGAAATCAGGCAAGGACTGTGTTGGGGCTCCCCAAAGCTTGCCAGGGATCTGATTTGCTGCTGCAACATGAATATGTATTATTTTAAAACTGCTCCAGCTCCATGTGAGTTGTGGGAAAACGCTGGATATGCAAGACTTCGCTGCTAGTTTGAGTTAAACTAGAATCCTACCCTATGCAGTTTCCAAGAATGCATCTGATTGTTACAGTATCATCTTTGGTGTACATTTAGGAGCTTCAGTTTTTAATAGGGTTGTTCTCATATGCATAAATCAGAGGGTGTGAAGAAACTTTTGAACTTTGGGTGTTATTTAGTGGAGCGCTGCTCAGGCTTTGATAATTTACATTACTGTCTTCATAGTGTTTGCCCACAAAAGCTGAATAATGGGGTTCATTAAGCTCCCTGTACAGGCATATCCAAATTGCTTGCCTCCAGCCTTGGCTCCCTACGTGTGGCAGGAGAGGAAAGGATTGGCTTTTTATTGACTTGTCAAGCCTTAGGTTTGCATTACCAGCCAAGTAGCTCATGACCCATTCCATTTATTGCACTGTTTTGTGGTGGGGAAACAGGTAAAGGAATCCTGCTGGAAGCCCCTCCTTCTGCACGTTTCGATGAATAAGGGCAGTGTTTGGAGCAGTTAAGGCACCGTGACCAAACCCTTGGACAGACAGAATGGCAGCAGCGTGGAGCTATTGTGGGACACAGCTGTGGGCGGTGTTGGTTACCCTGCGAGACGTCGCTTATTCAAGGGAAAGCTCTGGAGGAGAACTCAGTGAGGAGTTAAAGAGGAGGGGGAAAAAAAGTGATACTTCAGGGAGAAAAGTGGAGAAGGGCAAACCAGTGGTTGGGAAAATTAAACAATAGAGCTCAGGCAGTAAAAGTGTGTGTTTATTGCTGTACTAATGGGCATCCCAATTATTTTAGCAGGGAAAGGCTGTGTTAACTGTGCGTTGACAGAACTGCTGCTCTGGGTGTCGATCCAACTTCTGCTGTAAAAGAGTGTGTAATGGTGAAATCATTTTTGATATGATCAATAGACCACCTAAGTGAGGAGGCAGAGTAATGAAAAATGATCTTGCTCCTCTCCAAGGTGTGCTGAAGGAATTCCAGTGATCTTTACAGCTTTCATCAATCTTTGTGACTGTATTTACAGACATACCCACGTTTCTCTGCTCCGTGGTCTTTTAAATTGTAAGAGCTGGAGGACTGATTTTCGGTGCCTTTTTAAATGCTGAATATATTTTAATGAAGATACTGTCTCAGCTATGATTCATATCCCTTTCCCAATTGTTCCTTTTTAGTGTAACATATTGGCCCAAATCCTGCAGTAAAATCCCCATGTGTGGTCCTGTATCCATCCAAAAGGCTCCTTCACTTTGGTGGAGGTTCCCCAGCCTCTCCCTTGCTGCAGGATTGCAGCTCTTACGTGAAAAAAAAACTGAAGAATACCATATCCCTTGTACCAAACCAAGTGGATGATCATTTTTGTTTATATTTCTAGAGATGATTTAGCACAGCTTTTTCTTCCTTGAGTGTGAATTAAATTACAACTTCAGATGTAGTCCTCAGCTTTTTTCTTCCTTTTTTTTTTGATTACTGAGGACACCCCAACTAATTATTCATCCTGTTTACGGTAGGTAGTAGTCTGTGGCAAATTATTTTCATTTTGCTGCTGGCCACATTGGGTGATGACTCCAAAAGTGAATCCATAAAAAGGCTTGAGTCATTAGAAAACAAAACAACTTACTGTGAGATTCTTTGATTTTGCTGCTTATTGCTCAAGAGTAAAAAAAATAAATTGTATACTGTATACCACAATTAAAAAAAATACTTCAGGCAGGTTTAGACACATGAGGGAATTGCTTGTGTAAGTGGCCATGAGCAGCTGCCCTTATGAAGCACAACAGTAACTGATCAAATATTTGTGAGAGATTAGAAAGGCAGATGGGTATTTGTCTCAAAAATAGACTTTCTGTAGAGGATGACTACAAGAGAAAGGTACTGATTCATTCCTGTCTTTGACAGAGGTGCTTCTTTTTTTCCACTTTTATTGAAGTTTTTAAACAAAGGTGAGGAAATTCCATAGATCCAAGGATTTGTGGGATGGTTCCTGGGAGCTGAATGTGGACAAGAAGACCATAAAGAAATAGCCACAAAAGAACAGATGGTCCTACCTGAATTTAGTGAAGTTGTCCTGTTAGCAATCGATCTTTAGCTGTGCAGAGTTTCCAAGTCTGGGACTGATTGTCTTACTTGTTTTTTTCAAAAGCAAGCTTGGTAACAACCTGAAAATTACAGCTCTAAAGATTTTTTAAAGCCATACCGGCATAACCTTTTGGTAGTGATTTTCTAAAGCCATACTGGCGTAATCTTTTGATAGTTAATACAATTCATGTTCTATACCAGTTCCCATGAAAAAGGGTGAATGTAGGACTGGTTTATGGGTAATCTTCTAGATCTTGCATCCCATAGCATTTCCCAAAACAAATGATAATAAAAGGCACTTTGGAGGGAGCATAGAAGAGAAAGTTTGCACAGAGCTCATTGACATAAACATGTTTTACCAGCTTCTGGTTTTGTTCTTGAGAACTCAGCAGAAGGAGTTGGTGCCAGGTGGTTTTAACATCGAAGATGTTTGTTATTGATGATAAGAGGAAAAAAAGATGAAAGATACCAAGACGCCACGCTACCAGCTCAGTTTTGTTTTGTCAGACTGGCAGTGAACCATCCAGAGGTGTAAGTCAGAATGGTGAGAAAATGGGAGGGAGATTTAGGAGTCATCGACAGAAAGGTGCTTGTGGTTGTTGGGAGAAATACTCTGGGTGTAACAGATACAGAGGGTGAAGGCCAAGGGCAGAACTCTGTTTCACTTGAAGTAATGGGAAAATAAACAGTAGAAAGCCTGTAATTCAGTTTCAACAATGCAAATGTCCATGAACCAAAGGAGTAGGATGGAGATGTCAGCTGGACTAAAGACCTCAAAAATGGTGTTTTCTGCCAGGGCATTTGTGGCAAAATGACTACAGTGCATTGTATTCGTAACTCCTTCTGAAAGAATGTCAAGAGTCAGCATCATATCTCTAGGAAAAAAGAAAGTTAATGAGTCCAAGGCTGAGAACTGTGGAGGTGAAATCCAAGTGAATTAAATGTTTTAAAGGATATTGAGCAAATAGGAAAAGAGAAGAAGGAGGACCATGGAAATGAAGACAGGGATGATGAAGGAGATGATGAAGACATTATGAAGGGTAATACAGGCACCAACCAAGACCAGAAGGAATACATTCCTTCTGATTCCATGCACATTCTATACTTCACTGCGGAGTTGGACAGGATGGATAACAGCAGCAGGTTGATGGTGGTGGAAATCACCATAATAAATTGGGAAGGAAAATACAAAGACCTTTACACACTGAAATCAAGGAATAGGATAATCTTTCTCCCAAGTTCTAGAAGAACTGGGTTGTAAATTTGCAGACTCAGTGACAAGACATTTTTAGCACATTTATTTTTATTTTAAAATGCAACGTTTGTTAAATCCATTTTAATAAACAGTAGTTAAAAATAAAAGTGCTGAAGAAGGGAAGAAGGGAACCTCATGACAGCATTATACATAAATATAGAGCAAATTCTGGAGTAAGGCCCAGTTGAAAATTCAGAAGTAAAGAAATCAAACACAAAACAGAAGTGAGCCATACAAGTGGGTTTGATATCACTAGACACATTTGCCCAGGACGAGATATTTGTGGGGCTTTACCATAGTGTTGATATAGTAGAATCATAGAATCCTTTAGGTTGTAAAAGATGTCTAAGATCATCAAGTCCAACGATTAACGCAGCCCTGCAAAGGCCATCACTAAGCTGTGTGCACAAGTGACACATCTACATGTCTTTTAAATCCCTCCAGGGATGGGTGACTCCAGTACTGCCCTGGGCAGCCTGTTCCAGTGCTTCACAACCCTTTTCATGAAGACATTTTCCCTAATATCCAATCTGAACCTCCTTGGGCTCAACTAGAGGCCATTTCCTCTTGTCCTTTCACTTGTTACTTGGGAGACCAGCCCCCACCTGGCTGCACCTCCTGTCAGGGAGTTGTAGAAAGTGAGAAAATCCCCCCTGAGCCTCTTTTTCTCCAGGCTGAGCTCCCTCAGCTGCTCCTGGTGCTCCAGACCCTTCCCCAGCTCTGTTGAAATGCAGAATGGGCTGTTGATTGCCATGTGCACCAGTGAAGGTCAGCATGTTTCCTGGAGAGGCAGATACCCACAAAAGCGATGTTTTCTTGGAATAAGTGCTCCAAGTTCATTTCTCTGATAGAGAATACCACATGGCAGGTGATGTTTAAGTACTGAAGTCTTTTCACTTGCAAAACTGGGCCTCCTCTGGAGGTTTGGTGCATTCTGGCAGTCTGCAAACTCACAGGTTGGTTACAGCGTGTGCTTGTGGAGCTTCTGTTTGCCAATGTGACTTGTTTGCACAGAATAAAATATTCAGCAGGGCATAAAACAAAGCAAATAAATTTCCCTTTTTAAAAGTAATACGGGAATTAGCCTGCATTACAGAGCTTAAATCACACTGATTCTCCTCTAGGGCTGGAACAAAATTTTCAGAATCACCTGTAATCTGTGAAGAATCTAAACCATATGGAAATTTCCTGATTTCCTTAGGTGTTTTCAACATTCTTACCCAGAATCTTAGAGTGTTTAGGTTTTTTCTAGTGCAGCAATCTCAGTTCCAGGTATGAGATTTTTCAGTAATAACTTACATCACTTTCTAGCATCAAGGAATTTGTATCAAAAGGGAATAGCTAATCAAAGCTAATAGATAATACAGTGATTGATAATCTAAGTGAATTGCACTAATTTTACTTATATCAGTGCAGCTGATGGTGTCATTTTCCTACATACAAAGACCCATTTAGCTCCTGCTCCTTCCTTAAAAATGGGTGATGGGTTTGGAAAAACATTAGGACTTTTCAAATGTTACTTTTTTTCCTTTGGGCAGAGAAACAGCTTCTTGGGAGCTCTGCCTCTGAGAAACAAAGATTACTGTGATTTTTTTTACTGGACCTTCCGAAGTACTGATAGAGCATTTTTTTGGAACTCATTGCCCATAGCAGTCATTCCACCCTGTGGCCCATATCCTGTTTTAGAAAAGCCATTTCCTTTTGGTGCACATCTTTCCCCTGTGTTTATATGAAGCAGTCAATGGGGCTTTCAGCCGCAAGGATCAGAATGAAATCAAATAAATTACTTCCAAGATAGGAAACCATTTCACACCTTGGAGCTTCATTTTGCTCCAGATGTAGCGTGTTACAGCTCACGCCACTTAGAGCCGATTAGAAACCAACTGACCTGTTGTGACACTTCAAATCTTGGTAGAATTTGCACTTTGCCTGCGAGCTGACACTTGGTTTTCATCTTGTTTGGGTTTGGAACTATAACTGTGGGCAGCGTGATTGCCCTGGAGTGATGATTAAAATGGGTTTTCATTCACTCTACCCTCCTGAGAAAAAGAAAAACTTCACTGAAGTTTTCTTTTCTTCCTTCCCCCCCAGTGCAGTGTTGGACAGGGTTTTAAATCAGCAGATAAGCATTGAATCTTCACTCTAAGGGTGGTGAGACCCTGGCACAGGTGGCTCAGGGAGGTGGTGGACTTCCCATCCTGGAAGTGTTCAAGACCAGGTCGGATTGGGCTCTGAGCACCCTCATTTAGAGGAAGCTGTTGGCTGCCCATGGCAGAGGGGCTGGGACTGGAAGATCTTTAAGGTCCCATCCAACCCAATCCATTCTATGATTCCATGAGATCTGACTTCTCAGCTGAGATTTGGATGTTTCACGCTGTTGACTTGGCCCAACACTGCTTTGATGTAGTTGAGCAGAAATGGCAATGGAAGATCTTATTAAGTTCTCCTATTGGGTTGAAATGCCGTTTGCACTGGAACAGATTGTGAGGAAGAAAAATAACTTAAAAATGCCTTTGTCAGGAAGCTTTGTGCTCTGCCCTTTTAGCAAAGGGGTTATAAAAAAACAACATGGAAAAATAGTATTTTTAATTGGTAATCAGAGTATTTAAGGATTTTTCTGTCTTTCTGTCCTTCTACTTTAAATTTCTCGTCCCTTAGGTTTTTTTCCTTTTTATTATGTTTATTTTCTTGGTTACTACTGGGCACTCTGTGACCAATCAATACATGCATTCAGTGATAAATACACTGAGATTCTGTGAACTGGACAGCTCCTGCTGGCATTTAGAAAGAAATCCAAAGTGAATTTAGGTTGGACACAACCAAATACACAGTGTTTACATTAATTCTGGCTTTTTTTCAAAGGGAGTGGTAAGCTGTAATCATGATTTATGGAGGCTTTTATTACCACATCTATTCTAAAGGTTTTCTTGCACACCTTTATTCTGGAGGAACTGTTTTGATTCAAAAACAACTTTTAATTGACCTTTCATCTTTCAGTGTAGAATCTGTTTGTGGTACATTGCCAGGGAAGCAGCCTGCAATGAAGTGCAGTTTTTTCTCAGAACTCTGAGCGTGTTGTTGGTGGTTGATGTTCATTTGGGCTTGATTTCTGCAAAAAATACTCATTCAGTCTCAGTTTTAGAGTTTGTGAATTGATGTGGAGAAAAAGGTGAAAATTTGTCTTATATATTATTGTGCATGCAGACTAAGTGATGATTTTGAAAACATACGAAAACACATTTGGGAAAGAAGGTAGCAATATATTTATGGCGATGTCCCAAGGAAGTTTAAATCCCAGCAGGGCTCAGGTACCAGGTGGATTGAGGCTCGGCTGCAGTAAGAGCCGCCTACTTGCAGTGTGCTCTGTGCCTCAATTTTCCTGTCTGTTTTACAGAGCTCATAAATCTTACCATCATTTACATAGTGTTTTGATATCAGGTTTCTCTCCAAGTCTGAAGTAACAGTAATTATTGGTCATGGGACTGCTATTTCCCTTTGATTTCTCCCCACCTCCATATTGCCATGTGTGCAGCCCCTTCTTCAGGACAGGCTAAACCACCCTCGCTGAGATTACTCCATCACCTCTAATGGTGTAGCACAAAACCATTCATTTCTCCACTCTGGAGTCTAAAGTCTCTGAACTTCATTAGCCCAAGGGAGTGGTAGGCCCAAGCGTGCTCCGAAATGCCGATCTCCTGTTTTGATAACTGAGCTCTAAAATCAAGATAAACAAGCTGCCCTATATACTGAACATGTCCTAATTGCACACTTCAGGCACGCCAGCCAATCGATGAGCGTGTGTCGCTCGCTAATGAATATTTGTAGTTTTGGAAGATTTCACATGTGGTGTTCCTTGCAGCTTCTGCAGTTATTAGCAGAGTGGCTTCGAAGACCCTGTGCAGGAGGAGAACCTGGCTTTAGACCAAAGAACTCTGTAATTTAATTTCATATGTTAGCTGGGCATGGTCACTCTTATTCAAATTGTATTAGCTAATACTTCTTTCAAACTGTTTACACTGTGTGCAAAGTTGTGTTTAAAGTCCTATTAGCTAATACATTTCCTAGTCTAGACTTGAGGAGGGTTGACTCCCTGAAGAACTCGTAACAGGACTTTGTTTACTTGCAGGAGGTAGGAGAGGAAGGCAGGCTAAAGAAGGGGCAGTGATGTTTGAAACCATCCAAATGGCTTCTGCTGTGCCAGTATTTCTGTCCCTATGCTTGCTTTTATTTTTGCTAAGAGTTTGTTTATTGAGAGGTGGCTCTCAAGTCACGAGGATGACTTTGCAAACCGTGGGAGTATTGGCACCAGCCAAGGTCTTGGGCTTTCAGCATTGGGAGCCAGGGCTCTCTGTGGGAGCAGTGGAAGGAGGAAGGCACAGAAGAAACATCTGAGCTGGGGATGGCCAGTCTGGCAGGAGTCCCAGGAGCCACACACTGAGACTTTCACTGAACCAGAAGCACATCATGAGCCAAAGAGAACACTTGCTTGGTGGGAGATAACAGTGGGGTTTGCATGTTTCCCCCTAACAGGAGAAGGAGGCTGGTTTTGATGCATAGGTTGCTCCCAGGATGGCCAGACAGTAGGACTTCCTTCCTTCTGCAAGTCACAGACAACATAAATGAGGAGTCCTGCACTTTGACTCACAGTCTAGCACCTTACTGACACAAAGTCTGAGATCCCACATTAGGTACCTGACGCAATCACTGGGGCATAAATTGTGTGAATGTCTTCAGTGTCACTGATGGAAAAATCATCACCTTTTAGATTCCACTTCACGCTTTGATTTTCTCCTCCTGTTCACTCATAGTAGCTGTGATGTTTCAGCAGGGGGTTAGGCAGGATTACCAAATCCATTGGTTTGTTTCCTTTTACTAAGTCTGTTTTTACTATAACTTGCCATAGTTCTGATTTCATAGTGCAACTGGCAGATCTTGTGAGAAAAAACATCATCATCTCAGCCAGGCATTAAATACTGTATAATTCCAAGCCTTTCTCAAATGATGGCTTAGATTATTGACTTGAAATTCAGACAATGTCTCAAATCATAGTGATATTGCCTTTGGAATATCATAAGAGAGTTATAATAAACTCTAAAGTTCAACATAAAATTCTCATTGACAGTGGAGCTGGACATTCCTGGATCTCAGGAGTTATTGCAATTTGATTTTCGTCATGGTTTCTCTACCGATGTCTCCATTTTTTGCTTTCTTAAGCGATCCTTCTCCCTGGAATGTCTAACCTTTCTTTAAATCACCCTCTTTGTACAGTCCCATCACAAATCAATTGCACTCCCACAGTTACTATTCAAATATAAATAAATTAGTGAAATGATTTACCAAAATGTGGTAAAACAAATAGACTATGTTTTGTTTGAGGGTTTGGTGGGGGGGGGGGTTTGGGGTTGGTTTTTTTGTTTTGGTTTGGGGTTTTTTTTGTTCTGTTTTTTAAAACATCCTTTTCCTTCTCTTTATGTATCTAACCTAGAGCCTTGTAGTAAGGGCTTTTTCTGGCTTGTCTGTTAAATTGCATGCACATCAATAACACTGTGAATCAACAGTCATTAATAAATGTTGAGTCCTCTATGTATCCCCCTTCCTGGGCAAAATGGTTCTATACAGTGTATTTACTAGAGCTACATCCTGTCTACTTCAGCTACTCGAGTAAGTAGCAATATTTTAACTGCTGAGTGTATAGTGTGCGTCATTTATTTGTCCTGACTAGATCCACTGCTGATTCCGTAAACATTTGGGGAAAGAAATACCAAACTAGCAAATATTTGCAGAACCCCCTAATGTAGGATCTTAAGAGGATGATATAGTTTCTCATTTGGAAGATTAAAATCAGTGCTGTTCACAGCTGATTAACTTTCCTTTCTAATATTTCCCACAAATTGAGCTAATGTAATAAAACTTAACGAAACAAGGTTTAGTGAAGCTACAGAGAATATTTGTATGACAACGAGGTACAGAGTGGCTCAGGCTGTCCTGGCATTCATTTTGTAATGGCACTGTGCTTTATTCTGTAAATGGATGGGTGCAGCAGTGACAACAGTCCTTGTGTGGGGTTGAAACAGCCTCTCTGGTGACTCCAGGGTGACGTAAATTAGCTGCACTATATTTTCTTTCTCTCTATTCAGTGATTGATCATTGCTTTCTTTCCCATCAGCTCTAACGATTCTCAATGTTGGTCCCACAGAGTCATCAGCAAAGTGGTGTCAGCTCCAGAGGCCAAACCTTCCACTCCCGCGGCGCGGCCCAAAACGCCTCCACCCGTGCCATCACCGGTGCCAGCTCCTGTTCACGTCACCCCTCCTCCGGCTCCAGCTCCTCCTCCTCCACAGGCCACCATCTCGCCAGTCCTGATCCCACCGCCCTCTCCAGCCGTGTCAGCAGCTGGAGGCTCCAAGGCTCCCGTTCGGAGTGTGGTGACCGAGACCGTCAGTACTTACGTGGTAGGTAACGCACGCCACCGCCGAGCTCTGTCCCAGCGCCAGGGCCATTCCTCTCTGGAATTGGTGAGCTCCTGGGTGGCTCATCATCTCAAAAGGATGGTTCCTGGATTCATCTGTGAAGCTGCTGTTTATCCAGTCCTTGTTTCCACACGCATGTTTTCAGGGGTTAATAACTTAATTAAAACACTACAACTTAGTCTGAATTTTTCATTGGTTCCCAGTTCCAAATTTAAGTTCCTTCTAACGAGTCCAACTATATCCCACATGATATTTTTTGTGAAGCTGCTGTTTATCCAGCCCTTGTTTCCACACACATGTTTTGAGGGGTAATAACTTAATTAAAACACTACAACTTAGTCTGAATTTTTCATTGGTTCCCAGTTCCAAATTTAAGTTCCTTTTAACAAGTCCAACTATATCCCACATGGTATTTTTTGCTAACTGAGCTAGAGCACTTATTTTTGGAGGTGGAGGTTTTTTATAGGTGCTTTCAAAAGTGCTGGATTGAAACCTCAAATGTCAAACTCACCATAGATTTTGCTGTCAGTCAGGTAAAGTACAAAACCCTCATACAACATCAAGAACTTGACTTAGCCCTCATTTGAAATGTGTAGAGGCCACTAATCTCTTTCCTGGTTTCCTCAACATACAGAAATTGCAGATGTTTGTACATCTCAGAAGTCTGTAGATAGTTCATTAGTCTACACTTCATTTGTGTGTTTGACACATGCTCTGAACTTGGCCTCTGGCAGTATTCTTCATTCTTCTGGAAAAGTCTCTTGTGTAACATGGTGTAGGAACTGCATTCCCTAAAATAATGTGGATATATGTCTGGGTAGGACAGGGCTTGCTGTGCTGCTGAGAATTTCTGCTTTAGATGCTATGTAAAATGAAGTCCCAAACATTCCTGATCCTTGAAAAGCACTAGTACCATTCACAAGGGTAGCAGTGTTGTTATCCTCCCTGTCCTGGCTAAATTCCAGCTTGATTGGCAGCACCTTGCTTAGCTGCAGTTTAAAAATCTCGCCATTTAAAACACCTAAAGCTTTTATTACCAAGTGTGCCAAGCTTTAATTGCAACATATGCAAGATTTTTTAAAATTTTTATAATTCTTGTTTTAGTACTGATTTCTAATATAAATCTACCCTGCATTTCTAATGGAAAGGTGCTTCCCTGCTGGACTTGAACTGCTGTATCATGTTACTGGTCTCTATTTAAACAGCTGCTACATTTCACTCCTGAGTTAGTTACAGCACTGGACAATGTCACATGGGCTGTGCATATCCTTAGAGTGCAGGATACATATCCTCACCTTTGGTATCGCAGGTGTAAACCCAGCATCACTCTTATTGTTACAGTCACTATTATTATTGTCATTATTATTATTATTACAGTAGTGCCCAAAAGTTTCAAAATTTACTTTCAGAGAGAAACCTTTCCTAAATACTCTACTGCATCACATTTTCTTCTGTAATCATGAAAATAAATAATTTAGAAATTATGCTAGTTTAAAGAAGGAAAACTTGGCACTTTCCCTAGGTACTTCCAGTGGTAACACTCATAGCACCTTATGGAGAATTCAGAGGACATGGAGGCTTCAGGTTATTTTTGCTTTTCGTAGAACCCTGGAATCACAGAATGATTTGGGTTGGAAGAGACCTTAAAGACCATCTTGTTCCACGCCCTGCCAGGGGCAGGGACACTTTCCACTCAACCAGGTTGCTCCAAGCCCTGTCCAACCTGGCCCTGAACACTTCCAGGGATGGGAGGTCCATAACCTCTCTGGGCAACCTGTACAGTGCTTCACCACCCTTTTTGTAAATATTTTTCCTAGTGTGTAATCTAAATTTACTTGTCCTATCATTCCATGCCCTTGTGAAAAGTGATATTTTACAGCATTATAGTTGAAACCAAGGCTTTACTGCATCAGGACCCAACTGTATGCACATGCAGAGAGACACATGAGGTGAGACATTTATAAGTCAAAATGCTGAGAGAGAGGTTGGGGAAGAAGAAAATAATTAATAACTATTAGCCTCTTATGTGAAGGAAATAGAGGACACAGAATGATTACATGATTTTCCTCAGATCTCATGGGAAAGCTGCTCTAGAGATAAGACTTGGGCCAATGTGACAGAGGTGCACAACTCCCTTCTGCAGGAGAGGAGAGTAGGGTGATTTTGCAGTTCAAAAAAGAAAGGATACACATCTCCCTGTTGGATAGCATCTCAGTCCATGTGCTCTGCTCATTAGCTCTCAGTGGTTTGTACTAACACAACAGTCAGCATTCCCACTCTGTCCCTCCTTCCACGACCCTTGGCTCATTAAGGAATGAGAAGTTATGCAATATTTTTAATACCCTTATTCAGCAGCCCCAGTTCTTGTTTAACAAACATGCAGAGGTTTCTGCGATTATAGACCACCCAGCCCCTCTCCAGCCCCTGGAAACCTAAGTTTGGAAAAGTTAGGGTGTCTGCTTTCTGGTTGGGCACCATCAGGCAGTGCTGCCTACACCTGGCTGGGCCAGAAATGGGGTGCCCGTGCTGGGGAATGATGGGGGAGCAGCCAGGTGTTCAGGCAGGTTTTGTAGCCCTCAGGCCAATATCCCACAGCAGCCCTTTTCTGCAGCACCGTGGCACAGCATCCCCTGCCTCTCCAGCAGGGTTATCCCAACCAAAATGCCTCTGGACTTCACTCTGAGCCCAGACACTTCACCTGGGGAGCAGATGCTTCTCCAGCAAACTTAAAATGACTTTGCAGATGTGAGATTAGATGGTAGATAGGAATGATTATTGCAATCAATCAGCTTGGAAATCGAGTTAATTTTATGATGGTGCCTACTCTGTATCACTGTTGGGAAGGGGATTGTTCCGTGGTTAGTGTTGCTGGGCCTTGTATTTTCGAGTTTTAAACCACAAAAACATTCAGGGCTTTAAGAGGAATCAGGGAAGAGTGATGTGTTGGTTGCAGCTCTGGTACATTCCTATTGATTTTTCAGAAAGTGGTGTAAGATGTACAGACCACCGTGTAGTGGCTTCTTTTTTTTTTTTTTTTGTTGCTAAGAACATTTGGGGCTTTTCATCTGCTGCTTTTTAATATCATGTTTGTAAGCTGTACAGATAGGAAAAAGTTATTGCCTGAGATATGTGTAAAAGCACAAAAGCTGGGAACAAAACAGTTTCTGTTTTTGAGATTCAGTGATAATGTGCAAATCTTCATAAAGGACTGATGGAGTCAGGGTAATGCCCCAGACATTTTGTACTTTGTACTGTTAATTGCACTTCTTTAGGTGGATTCTGTGACATTTTGTGTGTATGTTTTTAGCAAAGAGCCGTTCAAGAAACCACTGGAAATTTAAAAATACAAACAATGGGTCAAGCAGGATATAAACATTAAAAAAACGCATATGATGAACCCGGTGAGCAGCTGCCCAGTACTGTAAATGATCTGCCTTTCTTGTTTCATTTACCCTTTAGTAAATTGTACTGTGACATAAATGTCATAAGGGGAATGGAAAGTTACTCAGTAACAACTTTTTTTATATCCTGATCTTATCAGCTCGTTGGAGTTGAAGACTTTGGCTAATAAGTAATGCAGCAATATATACACACGGCGCTGTATATTTTACATGCACATAAGAACTGTTATCTTACGCAGGAGGCTGCCGTGGCTCCTGCTTGCCATTAACGGGGTCGAATTTTAAAAGTATAGACAGAGAAGGAATTGTGTCCTTAAGCCCTGGCTCTGTGTGTGAATGCCTGTGCTTAGGTCGGGTGGTGTAACTGGCTTTACTGGTTTACAGGACAATGCAGAAAAATACATGATTTTGTCGTCATGAGCAGCGTAGGAAAATCAATTAAGACGTAACACTGAGCTCTCATGATCAGAGACTTCACACATAACAATGGGGGCTGCTGAATGGCTTAGCCAGATAAGCAAGAAACCTTTTTATTTTGTTTGTTTGTTTTTTTAATGTCAATTTTCCTGTCTGCTTAGCCCTGAAAACCAGCTAACTTTGCTTTTCTTTGCACCAGATCCGAGACGAGTGGGGTAACCAGATCTGGATCTGTCCTGGCTGTAACAAGCCAGATGATGGCAGTCCAATGATAGGTTGTGATGACTGCGATGATTGGTATCACTGGTAAGTTCTTCTCATCCATCCTACTCTGCCAGTCCCTGGCAGATTGGGGCTATATTATTAAAAACCCTTTTTTTTTTTCTAATAGTTCGTGACGTTGGGAATATTTAAATAGCTTTACTGTGTCCAATTTAATAATCTGGGAGATATTTTTATCTCCCTTGCTCTGAAATTTGAAAAAGCAGATTTTAAGCTGTGAAGGAGAGTTACTTTTTAATTAATGGGCATTGGTGATAACGGTTGTTTTTGAAACTGCTGGGAAATATTGCTGATTCCGGTAATTTTGTGAGAACTACAGGATTATGAGCACAGTGTATACAGATAGACAGTTCAAATTATGAAGCATTGTATGAACAGTAATATAAATGTCAGCTCTTATAAAAAGGTTGGGGGGAATTAATCACTTTTTAGGCGTTTTTTTAAAAAGCTACATAAAATCATAAGGGTTTTTGCAGATGTGTTAAGGAAGCATTTGAAATTATTTTAAATCTAGTCTATTACACCTGAAAGTGCACTCATATTTTCTATTAAAATAACATTTTTTATCTGAGTATCCTTTTGATATTTCTCTTTTGTTTCAAAGCTAGAGTTTTTAGGTTTCTGTTAGATTGTTATATTCATTAAGTAATGATAATATAATTGCTGTATTAATTTGAAGTCCAGATCCTGTCTCCCACTGGAAAGATGTATTTTTTGGGGTAAGAAACAGAAGTCTCCACTGAGACGATATGATATTTTCCTGTCCTTCTCAGGCCTTGCGTTGGGCTTACTGCTGCACCCCCAGAAGAGATGCAATGGTTCTGCTCCAAGTGTGCCAACAAAAGGAAGGACAAAAAACACAAGAAGAGGAAGCACAGGGCACACTGAAGATTTGGCAGGGGACTGAAGTCGTGCGGTCACCGCGGCACCTCCTGGCGCGACTCTGCTGCGGGAGGGATCCACCCTGCCCTTGTCCCCTCCGCTGTCGGGGTCGTGTCTCTGCAGTGAATCAGGGGCGAGGAGATGCTCTCAGTCAGGGGCTCTTGGGTTTCACACACCGTCCGAGCCCAGGGCATTGGATTTGGTACATTCTGATGCTGTTTCTTTTCCCCGCCAAGGGGAATTTGCACAGAGCGCTGTGAAGACTTCGGTGGTTCCTGGGACCGCTCCTGCTCCTGTGGCTCGGCAGCAACACGGATGAATGTTGTAAATACAGATATCTGTCCTATTCTTTCTCGATTCGTTATTAATCCCTCTGGAACCTTTGCAGTAAGGTGCTGAGAGGAGGAGAAAATGTAAATTGCAGTAAGTTGTAAACTGAGACAACCTTCTGGAATGATTTCTGTAGTCTGGATACAGGTCAGCCTCGACTCTTGCTGAGCCAGATAATCATAATGTGGAAATAAAAAGTGGCTGGTAAATATTTTTGTGACGAGAATATATGAAGCTTTTTTCCTTGATTTTTAGTACTAACATAAAATAAACATGTTCAAGCTTTTGTGATATATCTTCTATTTTTAAAAAAAAAAGTTTCTATTGTGTCAATTTTTTTCTTCCGTGTGAATTTCTTTTGGTGGACCTGTAATATATTTTATACTTTGATTTTTGGTTTGTTTGTGGTTTTTTTTAAAGTCTTTGTCAGCGTACCTTTTCATTGCTTGTACATTTCATCGGTGTGTAAAAACACTTCCCATTAAAAGATTTTCACACGTGTAAATACCTGATATTTATAAAGTAATTTTTTTTTTAATTATTTTTTAGGGCTTGAGGATTTTTGTTGTCGTTTGCCCGAGAATCCAAACCTAGCAGCTACTAAAAGCCCGTGTGACAAACGCCTGTCCTCATGGCTGTGAGGGATTGGTGAGCTCTGCCCCAGCTGTGCATGCACGAGGAGGTGGCCAGCACCGTAATTAGGCCTCGATTCAGATACTTAAACATGTGGTAACTTCTTAAGAAGTGAGTAATCCTATTGCCTTCAAGGAGCCTGTTCCCACACTTGGTTATACATGTGCTTAAATGCCTTCTGAATTGGGAGCTTAGGCCAGGGGGGCTCTGCACTTCTGGTGGCAGCTACAGAGTGTTAATCTGTAGCTGGAATGGATTTTTTTTTTTTTCCTCTTTTTCTCCTTTTTTTTTTTTTGAACAAGTGGTTAGCGAGTTTGCCAAAAGGGTAGAGGAGATGCAGGTGTGTTCCTCTGCTTTGTGTATCCCCTTGGAAAGACCAATAAAGTGAATCCCAGGCACAATCCCCGTTGAAAATGCAAGGGGAAAGTGCAGAGAAACGGAAGTAAAAGTCAGTGTTAGATATTGTAGTGCAATGGGTCTCAGAGCTAACTAAGAATAAATCTTGAAAAAAATTTATGCCTTTTGTTTTCTAATCAATTTTAGATTGCATTGGTAAATTTGGGGATATTTCTATTTTAAACCAATGCAGTGAGAATGTCTGATGTCAGAGCAATATGGCCCTTTAGCCTGTTGTGCAGATATTAAGAGTTATTTTTTAAATGCATCCAAATTGATATTAATGAGAATGAATTAGTCATGTTTTTAAAAGTACCAGTCTAGTTAGGGAAATGAGGCTTTGCTGATAGAACTGTTAAATTGCAAATCAGTGGAGATATGGATGAAATTGGTTTATTAAAAGTGCACTGTTACCTGCTTTGTTCAATGCCATCTCGTTTATATTCCGTCCCTGTTAATTACCAGTCAAGAAAGTTCTTGGGTTTGATTTTTTATTTTATTTCATTTTGAATTGTTGGATGTTGCAATCCTGATTCTTGGTTTTTTCCACATGTAATGTGCAGACATACAAAATACGCCGTCTTTGGTCATTTCTGGTTGCAATAATAAAGAAATTAGCTTTTGGTAAGTTGTTTATGCATTTCCTCCTCCTCTCTATGAAACTTCTCACATTTAATCAGCTGAATTACTCAGGATGCCATGGGAGGGCTGAACTTGCCCCTTTCGATGGCTGTTCAGCTCTTTCTCTGCACGCTTGGCCTTGCTGCTGCTGGGTTGGTTTCTTACCCTGGCTTTTATGATTTTATAAATGACCCCTGTGGCAATAAAACCAAAGCATCATTTTCAGGAGGCTTGTGTGGCTGAGGGGATTAGTAATGGGAGAAGGGGCCCTTCACCTCCGGGTCATCAGTTTGAAGCCAGGCTTGGTGCTGAGCCGGCCTCCCTTTCACTTATGCTGGTGTGTCTCAGGAATCAGTGGCATAAATGAATAATCATTCCAGAAATGGTTATCCCTGAGCAGCCATGTGGCTTGGACCTTCTTTACTGCCCCTGGCCCCACCCAGTGCTGAGCAAGCCCAGCTCCTTCCGCAGACCTTTGTATTTGCTGCTATAACTTCACAGGCTGGGTTTCTTCTCCATAAACTTAGAGTATGGAAATTTAGGGAGCAGTTAGGGCTGCTCCCTTGATTCACTGCTTGATTTTAAGGTTGGGATTTGTGTTCACCCGAATCCTTTTATGATTCTGGTTTTGGACACCACTGTCCATGGGAAGAGGGCACGGTGGGTGAGCTCCAGCTTGGTTTGCTTGTTGGATGTCATGGGAGAGCATCCAAGTCTCTGAATGGTTTTCCTGCCTTGAAGTGCAGCTTCATCAAGAGGAATATCAGTTGGGAGCACTGCCTCTGGAAAACATATGTAACCATGGGTGGTTGGAGTAGAATGGGTGTAGAGTTTAGAAAGTAAAGAATTACAGAGTTTAAAAGAGGAAACAACTCACCATTTGTTGCAATATAAAGAGTGGACAGGTACAATTTTCCCCCTTTACCGATGCACCGTGTATAGTGGATTTAAGCAGGACAGTGAGGATGGGTCGTAAATATTCAAGAAAAGACTGTAAAAGCTATTCCGTGAGAAAAGCTTGTTGAATCCTGCCATTACTCTGGGGCCAGATTTTTATCTGGAGTCAGTTGGGAGTCAGTTGGAGTTGTGTCAGTTTACAGCAGCCCAGGAGTTGCCCACTCACATGGCCGGCACTGGGGCTGGGGAGCAGC
The DNA here is from genome assembly GCA_036785705.1 of Acanthornis magna. Taxonomy (NCBI): domain Eukaryota; kingdom Metazoa; phylum Chordata; class Aves; order Passeriformes; family Acanthizidae; genus Acanthornis; species Acanthornis magna. Next base: position 1,562,831 of record JAWUZG010000001.1, read on the forward strand.
TCTTTTTGGAGAGTTTTTTTATCCTTTTTATCCTGTAAATCCTCCTCCAGGGCAGCCTGTGCCTGTGGGTCAGTGTGCTGGGTGCTGGCTGCAAAGCAGGTTAGTGATTAGGCAAAACTGCAGCCTGTTAATGAGTTTTGCACCCAGAAAAAAACATGGAGTTGGTACCGAGACAGTAAGCACAAAGCTCAGAAATGGAAGAAACTATCTTGACTACTGATTTTTATTGGAGGACATAGATATAAAAGCAGAGCATCCATCCCTGAAGTAATGGGAATGCACTTTTCCCAAGATAATCTTCCTTTGGGGCTGTATGTTGTGCTCAGAGCATCATTTCTCTGCTTGACAAGGTGTTTCTCTTCTGAAGGTGTCCGCAGCTAAGTACAGTGAGGATCTTTATGCTCTGCAACTGATTTGTGATTCCAAATGTCCTGGAAGAGAAAGGGAATAAAAAAAACCCCAAATCGGAGGGTATCAGAGCCTGCTGACTTTGTCTGGGCTTTACAGAGATAAAATATAGTGTATTACTTCACTGTATCACCTAAACCTTCTTTGTTCTCCTTTCAATAGGACGATTAAACAAAGACCTACTAACCAAATTAAAGTATAAAATGAACACTGAGATATGGAAACCTTGCCAGGAAGAATGTTAATGAATGAAGTTCACTGAAGGCATGCTGGCTAAGTTTTCAATACAAATAGTTTTATGGCCAATCTCTTTAGATCATAGCAGTTTTCTTTAGAAGTTTTAAGTCTCAAAAGTAGATGAGTTTCCTTCACTGGGGAATGAATTAGATAATGCTCTGAATAAACTCCCTCTTCGCCGTCTTGTCAGTCATGCTGCTTAGGAAACTCGCCCTTTCTTCTGGGGACTTTTGGATCAGCTGTAACCTCAAAAGTAGAAAGCTGCTATTAATCCATGTGTGCTGTATGGCAGAGGAGGCTGTAACGGGAGATTTACAGCCAGCAAACAGCTCGTACCTGGCTCTTGTAGCAGAAACCATTAATCGTGAGCTGTGGCAGCTGAGCCAAGGGTGCTTTCCCTCCAAGGTGCTGCTTCAGCCTCTTCTAGGTTTGCTCTGGGTGAAGGAGGGGGTCAGACTTTTTATTTAGCAGAGCTTGTGGTGGTGGGACAAAAGAAAAGGAGGATTGGTTCAGAGCAGGTGTAAGGAAAGGGTTTTTCATGGTGAGGGTGATGGAACACTAGAACAGGTTGCCCACAGGAGCTGTGAATGCCCCATCCCTGGAAACATTCCTGGTCAGGTTGGATGGGACTTGGAGCAACCTGGGATAGTGGAAGGTGTCCCTGCCCATGGCAGAGGGGCTGGAATGAGATGATCCTTAAGGTCCTTTCCAGCCCAAACCTTCCTAGGATCATGTGATTCTAAGATGCTTATGGAGTGACCTTTTGCACCAGGACCTTAAATCCTGTGGTACTCCTCAGGGAGAGAGGAGGAGAGCTAAGAGCTACCAGACCATCTGGTCCCCCTTGGAGGTCACCCCTTAAATTTTCCTTCTAGTCCTTGTCTGCTCAGAGTCCTGAGCCTTAACTCAGGTGTCTGGTGGCCCATGCCAAAGCCAGCACAGCTCAGTGGCTGCTAGGTGCCTTGAGCAAGTGGGGACTTCTGTTCCAGCATGGTGACACTAAACACGTGCTGACAGTTGAGATTTGGTGTGATATTGGTTGGAAATAGATGATCTTTAAAGTCCCTTCCAACCCAAACCATTCTATTATTCAGTGATTGCTGCCTCAAGCTTTGACCAAGAAGGCAAATTTTCTTCTGAAAACAAAACACCAAATAAACCCAGAATAGATGGAAGATTTTCCATGCAATTTGTAAAACACGAGAAAGTCATTTCATATGAACACAGCTCCGTTAGGTTTTCAATGTGAACAATCCTGTAATGACTTCAAAACAGCTTTACAAAAGCAAACAGAAAATATTTAAATAATTTTATTGCCTAAACGAGGGGATGAAGGAGAAAGAGACTTGGAACACGTTTACAAAAATTTAGGTTTCATCACCTATCCTGAGCAGGAATTTGGTTTACAAATTCCAGAGTCTTGCCTGTCAATTCCTCTCTAAGCCAGCATCTCGCTGTGCCTGTCATTTGCTTACTGTGGGACTAATGACAGGTGTGATGGCGTGTCACCAGCTCGACACCTGGTGTTACCTGGGGCCTCCAGTGCCACTGCTGCTTAAATGTGTGCAGGTGACCTTCAGTCTTCTTCCTTCAAGCTGATCCCTCTCCAGGTGTGGGACTTGGCACTGCTTGCTGTGGATTTTTTTAATTTGGCATCAAGATTTGGAAAAAAAAAATAGAATTTTAATTTTCCTTTTACGTTAATTAGGAAGTAGGGACAGGGGATAGTGTGCAGTTGTTTGAGTTGTCCTTTACAACACTTTTTGGTAAATGCTGTAAGAATTGTCTTTTTAGGGATACACATCTGCTTGTGGGTTTTTCTTGCCCATGTGGTCACCATTGCATGGATTCAAAGGGAAAAACTTGGTGTTGTTACCAAGAAAGCTGGGCACAATTCTCAGTTCTGCTGTGGTGTGTTCAGGCACAGGATCAGAGCATGTCCCAGTTTCCATCCACAGGAGGAGGATAACATTTCCTGCTCTATGAAGCCCAGACTGTCCCACAGGTTAAATAATGATAACACCCTTCACAAGGGCTGGATAAAACTACAGAGCCATTGGGAGCTTCCCCAGTGACAGATCTGTCCTTGAACCTGCTCCTCAACTGAAAATGTGTTTTCATTGAGGTTGGGAGCTGGAAATGATCTACGACCCTCCAGAACCAGAGAGATCCTTTGGCTTTGCAGGCTTTATTTGACCCTCTTCCAGTAACTTCCAACATGAAACCAGCTCTCTTTTTCCTCCACTGGTTTCAAGCCTTTCTGGTGAAAGGAGCCAGGCTGAGCTCACATTAAGACTTTATTTTCCTACCAGCTCTTCTTTGCTTCCAGGGATATCTGGTGGGGTTTATCTGAGAAACAGCTTCTTGCTTAAAATTACTTCAGGGACGTCAAAAAACGCCTCTCATAATTTGTACAATAGCTGCCTTCTCTGGGCTTTGTGGGCTGTGAAATGTCTGCGTTGGTGCTTGGAGCTGGCATGTATTAAGATGCTGCGGATGAAGTGATGCTGTTGTTCTCTATATTTTCTGCAAAGACAGATGCTCAGTCAAGCCCAAAATCCAGGCCTTTGCCTCGGTATCTAATAACCCAGCCCAAGCATTGGCTCTCAGTGCCACCCACTCTCTGAAAGGTTGGATTTGCAGTGCCACGGCTCAGGAGGAAGCACAGCCCTCCAGCCCTCTCAGAGTTGTCTCTGGCTAAATGCTGCATTTTTTGTTTTCAGGATTGATGGCCAACAAAAAAAGAGTTTCCCAAAGCAGAGATCTTCATCAGTTTCATGCTGAGCATTCCACTGAAGGAGTCATAGCTCTCTAACACATTAAGATGATGTTTAGGGAATATCACCGTGACCTTGCAAAGTCTTGGGCTGAACCAGCGAGAGAGTCACATGAAAATGCTTTAATTTGGGGACGGTTTGCAATGGAGAAATATCTTCCAAATTCACTGAATCTAAACTTCAGGTGCCACATGCCTGTCCTATCTGGGATGGTTTTTGAGTCTACCTGGAGGTCTCACAGCAAACATGGAAAGCTCAAGCAGCCATTGCTGTGCACCCACTTTACCTTTATTAAGACTTCATTTACTTATGTTAATCAGATCACGAGGATCTATTTTGCAAAATCCTTGTGTCCCTTAGAATTGGGAAAAACATCTCCTGCCTACCAAGCCCTTTAAAAGCAGATCCTGCTCCTTCGATTCTGTGTGTCCATAGTTTCTCTGGTCTGCAAATTTTGACTACAAAAATGCTTCTGTGGGGGCCATAAGGATGGGCTATTTTTGCCCTGTGCATCCAAGTCACCCTGATTCCAATTCAGATGTGTTTAAGATGACTCTTTAGCTATTTGGAAGATCATAAAATCACAAAATCATAGAATGGTTTGGGTTGGAAGAGACCTTAAAAATCATCTCATTCCAACCCCCCTGCCATGGCAGGGACATCTTCCACCAAACCAGGTTTCCCCAAGCCCCATTCAATCTGGCCTTGAACACTTCCAGGAATGCGGCAGCCACAGCTTCTCTGGGCACCCTGTGCCAGGGCCTCAGCACCTTCACAGTCAAGAATTTTCTTCCTAATAACTAATCTGAATTTCTCCTCTTTTAGTTTAAAGCTGTTTCCCATGTCCTGTCACTGTCTGCATGTACATTTGTCTGTAATTAATCTAATCAACATGGGATATTTTCATTCTTTTGAGGGGTTTGGATGGGAAAAGGCAAGAGCATAGGGTGAAATGTTTTGAGGTACTGAGAAAACACGGAGTAGATGTATCTGTCCAGCTTAAGAGCTTGATTCCACCTTCACCCCTCATCACTTCCATTTCAGGCTTTGATGTTCATCATTTGCCAAGTGCAGGGCCAGATCCTCCTGCCAGGATCTTTGGAAAACTTAATTCTTTACCCTAAAAACAGGAGCCGTTTGCAACTTCTTGCAAGCACCTCCCAGGGCAGATCTGCTGTTGCTAACACCGGCAAGGCCCAAGGTGAGCTTTTGGCAGGTATCAAATCCTCCTCTCAAGCCAAGAAGTTCCCACTACTAGAGAGCAACACTATGGTCTACTTAAGTTTTGTAAGCCCTTAATGAGTCACTTGATATCAGCCGGATCAGTTCGCTTACATGGAAAGGGCTCCTATTTCTCCTGGTGGCGTTGGCTCCGGCATGTGGAGCCGGGGAGCGCGGAGCTCCAGTGACTGATCCTTCCTACACCTGCTTGCACAAGGATACGGCACAGCGATGGACTCATCTCAGATTCCTGCAGGAGGTGGTGACAGAGCTCCACCTTAATGAGTTCATCGCCCTGCCAGCATTCTTCCCACACCCAGGTGCCCATGTTGGCAAAGCTGTGCTCCACCAGCTCGCTGGAAAGCATTCCCTGGGATTTTAACAGGGTACAGATCTTGGGATACCTGCCTGGCTCCTCGTTTTCAGTTGGTCTTGGTTGGTGGTCTGGTTGTGTTTGTAAGCAGAACCGAGCGTGCTGGTTTGGTGTCAGGGAAGGAGGGTGGAGGGGAGACACGGGGGGACCAGATTAATTTCCAGGGCTCCCACCAGGCCAAGTTTTGTACAAGTCACTGAGTGTGCAGGTGGGTGGAGGGAGGAGCCAGTGCCTTAGCCTGTGCCTGAGGCTCTGGTGAGTGTTAAACCCGCTCTGTTTACCAAAGCCGTGCTTAAATGTCTGCAGAGCTGCATCACGTCTTTGTTTTTCTTCTCTCTTCGGGATGGCATGCACTGGTCATGGAGTTAACACTTGCCAAATCGCATTGCTCAGGCCTCTGGTATGAATCCAGCCTTGGATGCACATGTTGCAAAATAGTTTCAGAGCTGAGTGCGCTCTTGGCATTGCCTCCCCCAAGGTACTCTGATTTTCTGCAACGACGTACTAATTTAGTTGTTTACATCCATTTTGAGTTATCCTTATCTCCATCAGAAGTGTCCTGCTGCTTGCAATGGGTTACTCACTTTTACTTTTCTGACAACACATGTTCCCCCTCTGTGCAAGACAAGTTCCTGTTATCATTTTCTGGAGGTATATCTTCCAGACTTTCTGCCCTGGAAGAGGGTAGATTTAGACTGGATATTAGGATATTATTCTTGACTGTGAGGTTGGTGAGGCACTGGCACAGGTTGCCCAGAGAAGCTGTGGCTGCCCCATCCCTGGAAGTGTCCAAGGCCAGGTTGGACAGGGCTTTGAGCAACCTGGGATAGTGGAAGGCCTGACCATGGCAGAGGGTTGGAACAAGACAATCTTCAAAGTCCCTTCCAACCCAAACCATTTTATGCTCCTGTGACCTCCTGAGATATCCAGTCAAATTTCCCATGCCAGTGCAGCACATCCCACCTTGCCATTCCCATACATGTGTTTGGGCAAAGCAGCTGGGTGTCCCCAGTGACTGCTGGGAGAGGGTAATAAAACCAGCTAACTATTCAGCGTTGGTATTAGTTTAATGGCTCAGGGACTCAAAAGCTGTGGCAGTTCCCATCAGATGTGCTTGGAGAAATCCTGGGGCCGGGCGAGCGTCACTCACTTTCCGTGAACAAGGACTGATCTGTTTTCTGCTGGCGTTACGAGCAGCGAAACCAAAGCAGGGCGGTGACGTGATTTGTGCCAGGTCACAGAGCACGTCGGGGGCACAGCCAGGATGGGAACAGGCACCTCTGAGCTCCCATCGACGCCAAGCAGACGACTGGTGCCAGAGCCGTCTGAGGCCAAGAGGGTCAGTGTCTCCAGAGGGGTCACCTGAAGGCACAAGGAGGGAAACTTTCTTCTGCTTCCTATGCCTGAGGTCCCTTCTAGCAACTAATCCTTGCTTTAATAGTGACATTTGTTGCAGAATACACCTTTGAGCCTCTTTCATCCTTGGGTACCTGTCCAGGTACTTTTCCAGGCACCTTTATATGAACCTGTGACTGGGAGCACAAGTTTATGTTGAGTTTTTATCCCAAAAGTGGGGCTCAGCTGCCAAGATCTCCCTGTAATAGACATGCAAAACTCTGGATCCCTCTGCAAGGTCCTTCCAAACCAAAGGCACGGGGAGATGTCTGTGCATGGGCTCCCCCCGAGGCTGCCTGACGCACCTCTAACCACAGCTGGGATGCGATGCAAGAAGAGCTCAGCAAAGCCCTTGCAAGAACTGGGCAGGAAGTGGAGATCTGGGATAAAAATCAGCTTTATTTCTTCCTGAACCCAAAGATGCACCTCTGCAGAGACCCCAGTTGCTTTGTCACAGCTGTTTACACAGACAGGACTGTGGTCTGGTGAGCAAACTGGAAGTGAGAGTCTCCCAAATGGTTGCAATAAACTCTATCAGCCAACAGATATCTGAGACAGGCATTTCCATTTCTGTGGTCCCGGGTCAGGATGTGTTTCTAAATCCACACTTGCCTTTTCTTTAGGTTATTGTAACCCATCTCTGAGTTGAAGTGGTTTAGCTGCCTTCACTGGGTAATTTTCCACACCTAGCTCCTTTGGATTTCTTTTTTTAAGTCTCACCTTAACTCTAAATTTATTCGGGTTTGTTTTTGTTCGTATGATAATCACAGCATTCTTTTGATACATTTTTTTGTCAGCCTTGATTTACTGAGATTTGCTTGCAACCTTCATTCCAGTTTACCATTTTTTGTGCGTGGGGATATTTTAAATGAATATAATTATATTTAATAACATATGCAGCTACTAAAGCATCTTTTGATTTGAGTCCTAACTTTCGTTATTACCCCCCACACACATACACACCTTTTTAGATATTCTCTGTTTAACCTATGCCTAGAGATTAATTAAAGTGTCATTAAAATGCCTTTAGTACGTTTTGTGTCCTACATGCCTGGAAATACTTTTTTCCCACAGTCAGAATTGTTGTGCTTGTACCAGCAATAACTGGCATGTGGCTTGTTTTGTAGATCACCACGAGATATAACGAACACTCCTAATTAGAAGAAAACACATTCATTTTTTGGATGCCTGTTCAAAGTTGTCTCAGGAAGATCCACTAGCTTTTCATTTACATCTCTCCATCGCTCTGGGCTGGCTCTGACGCCGAGCACTCACTCGGAAGCACAGCGTGAGTCCCACATTGCATTTTGTTGTGAAATGCAAATTTCGGATCCTCCCAATGAATTATGGAGCAGAGTTTCTACCCCATCCATCAATTCCCAAGTGAGTGTTTAAATGTGTATAGTCCAGCCTTGGGTGCAAAGTTTCTGTCCTCTTTCAGCATTTCTGCTCAAGAAGAGCCATAGCTGGAAATTGGTCTGGATTTAGAATGGGTTTGGCATTGCCCTGACTCTGGGAGGGAGAGAAGTGCATGAAGCAGGAGTAGAAATTAGCAGCTCCTGGTCTCTCCCTGGGCAAGGAGCAGGACCAGTCCAGGTATTTTTGTAAATAATTTAGGACACCATGCAAATGCAGTTCAGTGCTTTTTTCTGCAGCCCTTGGTGTCTTCTTAAAAGTATTAAAAAAACCTCAAAACTAAATACCCATGTGAGCAGCAGGGATAGAAAAACAAAACTGAAACTGCACAACACCCTCAAGCACCCATCCCATTTTTAAGTGAAAAGCAGGACACTGAGCTCCTCATTCCCAGTTCCTAGGGAGCCAGAACATGACATCAGGCTGGGCATCAAAGCTCTTGTGCGAAACCAGCACCAGCCTGGGGGTGCCACAGCTGCTTTCTGGTCTCACCTCCATCAGAACAGGAGCTGACAATCACAGCATCCCAGAGGTTTTCAGCCATGGAGTCAAGCTTGGAGCCTTCCTCATGCTCTTCCTCAGGAAGGCACCAAGCCAAGGGTCATGGGTGCTTTTAGCATCACGCCAGTGCAGCTCCTGCAGCCTCCTCTTCTAAAAGGCACGAGAAGAAAGAAACAAAACATGAGATGAGAAGAAAACAAACAAAAGGGGAGCAAATTACTGACTTCTCAGGGAAGGTGGTGCTGAAGATATTGTAATTACAATCCTTTCCAACAGCTGAGAGGAGTTGGGGTGTTTGATGGCCTGACTTCCAAACCTGGACAGGTTTTGCAGCTGTAGGCTTTGGAAGCCTGGCTGAGCAGCTGTTCCCCAGCTGGAAATCTGTCACTGGCCTTGGCAGGTTGGAACTTCCATGGGGACACTTTTGGACACCACTGGGGAGCATCATGGGCAGACCCCATGGCCCCTCTTCTCCCATGACTCAGGGCCACTCCATCACCCCTCAAAAACAATTCTCTCTTTTGTAAGAGGGCTGGCAGTGACCCACCTGGCAATTAGCAGGTGGTTTGGGGAGAATAATAAGCACCCTGGGAAGGCAAACCTGGGAGGGAGGCGGGTGCTGCCTTGACTCAGAGTCCTCCTGGGGGGTGGGGGAGAAGGATGCTTGTGCTCTGCTCGACAGGATTTTGCGACACAGCCTTGCTCACCCTCCGTTTCCAAAGATTCTTGGAGCATCCCATCCTAGGTGAGCTGGTGAAGAGCCTCGGAGAACACGTCACTCACTGCTGGTCTTACACTGGTGCCATCCGGTGCCACACTCTCCTTGTAAATTTTTGTAGCCTCTCTGCCTTTGTGTTTCCATAAATACTTTATTACCAACAGCTTTTTCATTCCGTGCTTTGCTGGTGGGTACCCCTTTGCCAGAATGTTGCAAAAGCCATAGCAGGCCACTGTCAGCTCAGAAAAAAAGGGTTGCCACCCCCAAAAAAACCCCAGGTTTTCACTCCTGTAGCCTTTAACCCCTCCATCCCCCCTCACAGGTCAGTGCCATGGGTTAGAATTTGTGCTGCAGTAGCTCCAATCAGGACCTGGGGTATTATTTATCACATTTAGTACCTGCCATCAGTCATGAAAACTTAACAAAGACCCTATTTGGTTTATCTATAGGCAGCTAAACAAACGTATCTTGCTCTCCTGTTATCTTCTTGTTAACAAAACACTATCAGGATGTTCTAAACATCAGCATTTACTGTGCAAGAGCCCTTTATCTGGCATGATATATAGAGAGCCCATCAATTAGTGCAGGGGGCTAGGAAATACCTGCCATGCTTCACTCAAAAGTCCCAGCACCATCCCAGGGCTGCATCACAAGTAAATATCCTTGTGCAATTCCCAGCCTCAAGCACCCCTGACTGAGATGAGAAAGCTCATTATAAGCAGAAATCATGATAAATGTGTTTTTTCCACCCTTTTTTTTGATATCAATCCATGCACGCTGGAGGCTTTCCATGGAAGGAGTGATGCAAGAGCAGCCAAGGCGCTGGATGGTGCAGGGGATGGGGAAAAGGTGACAGGACTTTATTCAGAATGGCTGGATGTGGTTTGGGAATACCGTGAGGAGTGCCATGAGACAGAGCATCCTCCTGACAGCCAGACCTTGTCTGCAGGATCAGTCCCTCTCAGATCACCCCTCTGCAGTGCCACACGAGCGCGACAATTCTCCCTCTGGCTCCCCATCAGCTCAAAGAGGTGGATGTGACAGGCCTTGGAGACCAACCCCTGTGGATCCAGGGCAGCTCTTGTCAAACACCTCTGCTAAATCAGCGCCTCAGCCGAGGAGCCACTTCCCACCATAAACCACCGGTGGTGTTTCACCTCCCTCCGCGGTGGTTGTATCGCAGTGGGAAAGTGATTCTCCAGATAAATGTCAGATTGGGAGATTTAACCCCAACTCCTGTTTGTCTCTGACTACTTGAATGTCTTGCAAAACAGAAACTTTGTAAACAAGCACAGGGGCTGGTTTGGAAACCACTGTGGCTGTCTCCAAGGGATGGTTACTCACGGAAGGTGTTTTCCTTCAGATTTATCTCCAAGCACAGGACTTACTTCATGCACTTGCAGAGTCTGGGCTCTTGTGGACTTCCCAGTCATTTCAATGTCTCCATGTATCCAAGAGAGTAAATCGAATGTTTAAATGTTGTCAGTTTGTGATTTTTTTCTTTTTTTAATTTTCCAAACTGAAAATAAAGGGAGGAGCCGTGGAGTAGCCAGGGCTGGGCTTTGAAGAGGCGGCACGGAGCATTTAAATGAAACAGGTGTTAAAACCAGCGAAGCCAGTGATGGGAGTCAGAGAGGGCAGATGGGATCAGGGCTTTGGGGCAGGCCAGTGCAATTAGGATTGTGTTTGCACCAAGCCGAGCAGGACACTGTAGGAGGGAGGCCACAGAGGTGCAGCAATATAGAGAGATAAGAGCCTGGAGCAGAGCTGGAGCTGTCTGGACAGGGAAGAGTAGGAGGCACCATAGAAATTTCCTGGGAGCTTATCACCGTGGGCAATCTTCTCCTCCTCTTTCACATCCGCAGCAGCCCTGGTGCCGCAGGACTGTCCGAGCAGCCGCCCAGCCCTCACCCATCCCAGCAGGGTGGGGGGCTCTGGAAACACAGACTCCAGAGATCTATAACATCGCTGAGGTTGGCTCCAGTGCTAAAGCCGTGAATCCACGAAGAGGCCTTTGTGCCTCTCTCCGCGCCGTTCCCGGTGGGAAAGGGCTGCTCGCTAAAAGCCATCCCAAAGCGCCGCATCGCATTCGGTCTCCCGAGGAGAAGGATGGGGCTGAAATAAAATCCAGCAGCGTGGCCCCATATGGGCAAAGCCTCACTGGTGGGGAGGGAGCACCTCAGGTTAGCAGGGGCCCTTTCCAGCAGCACTTTAACCCTCTGTCTTCGTGGAGGCAGAGCTGTCTTTTAACATTCTTGGACCAGCTCCTCCAACCTGTGCCCAGGGCCAGGAAGCCCAGGTAAGGAGTCAGGTAGAAATTAAATTAAAAGGGGTGGTCATTGCTGATGGTTATTCAGTTTTGGGAGGTGCTCGGTTGTGCAGGGCAACGCTCTGTGTGGGTTTTACATTCAGATATTCACCTCACACCGCTCTCATATCATTGCTGTCGGCTGTTTTTTCCTCCAACTGCTATTAAAGTTGCTATTTGATAGGAGAACAAAAGACAAATAGGAATCATTGGTTCAAAACCTCACCATCTAAGCAGGATCTTTCTAGACCAGGAACTCTAAGCCCCTGATCTGTGCGATATATAGTTTGGGTACAATAATATCTGCTACTGTTATTATTACCTATATTACAAAGATCTCAAAAAAAAAAAAAAAAAAAAGAGGAGAGATATTGTACACATGCTGGCTAGTTTCTCTGTTAGGGGGAGGGAAAAAAAAAGAATAAAAGTTTAATAAACGTGTGCTGTGTTGTGGATGACTTTGTGGCGACCTTTGTTGCAAATGGCCTATGCATGCGGAATAATGGTCTCCGTGCAGAGAGGGAAATGGCTTAGTGCTATCATCGTTGCCTCGGTAACCATCAGAGTCTCCATCTAGCAGAGAGAAATGAGTTATGAAAAGGCTTGAGTGAAGAAGGGATTAACACATGATCCCAGGGACAGCATGTCAATCAAAATCAGCGGAGAAATTACACTGCTCTATTTGAGAATGTCTCCGGAAACGCAACCTCGGTGGGTGTATGTATGTTGGATGTATGCAGGCGTGATGGAGAGACCTATGGCTCTCAGCTTCCTATGGAATATATATATTTTTACATATATATGTATATAAAACCCACAAGATATCTGAGATCACTGGTGTGCACATGCACAAGCACCCCCTGCACACACATTGTCTGTACCTTCACACCCAAACACACACACGTGGCACCTCTCCATAGGGACACACCTTTGTGACACCCACACGTGCTGGGCTCCATGCTGCCCCGAGCAGCCAAGTCAGTGAAACCCATACCAATTTAAAAATAATTTTTTTAATAGTCAAAAATACGTATTTGATCCTGAAATTCACTCATCGTCTCCCCTGTCCTCACCAGGCTTCATTGAAATGTCTGTCATGGCATTCCTCATTCCTGTAGGACAGCCCAGGGTCTGAACCACCCAAAGTCCCTTTTGCACTTCCAAAAGGGAGAGCAGAAGGAAAAGAGTTCTCCCATAACACGTTCAAAATGCAAAATCCAGGGCAATATGGAGACTCCAGCTTTGTCCTGAGAGCCTAGGTGGCTTCACCCGAATTTCTCCCGCCAGTACCACACTCCTGAGCTCTGCAACTTGTAGGTCAAGGGCATGGGAACTAAACCCAAGATTAACTCCCTCTTGGTTTTAGCTACTGCAAACTCTGTGGTGGTTACAAGCGCTGGTGCTGCTCAGCCGTGTGTGGCTGTGCACACATTTCCTATGGCGATTGTTTGCCTTGATTCAGCTGACGAGCTTTACATTACCTGGGACCAGAGTGAGTTTTCTGCTAATGTCAGGAGCAAAATGTGATTGCTGGGAAGGGAGGGCTTGTGTGGCCTTGGAGCTGAGGAGTGCAGCTGGAAAAGGCCTTGAGTATTTGTTCTGTTCATTGGCCACTTCAGTAATAGAAAAGTTTTTCTTCCAGGAAATTCTCTCTCTCTTATATATATATATATTTTTTATTTTTTTTTTTGAGCAGATTATTATTACAGGCAAAGTAGAATTTCTCATTGGTTTCTTCACTGCTTGCAGTGCCTTCATGCCACTCAGCGTGAGAGCACTCAGAGAGGGGATTTTCCCTCTGAAAATAGTGCTGGGCCACCCAGCCCTTGAGATCCCCAGTTTTTCCCTGTACTCATCACCCACCATGTCCCACTCACACCTGGCCCCTCCCATTGGTCCTGCATCCCTGCACAGCTCATCCCACACCCACAGCTCGTCCCACACTCTACAGCTGCAGCCACAGTTGCTGTACAGCCATCCCTTTATGTTCCATCTGTGCACGGACTCTTCTCCCGCCCCATCCTGCCATTCCCCATCACCACCGGCAAACATTTCCATACTTTTTCCGAACACCTGGATGGCATTGTCCTAGGTGGGCATTGTCCTAGCTGGGCATTGTCCTAGCTGGGCACTGTCCTAGCTGGGCACTGTCCTACCTGCCCACGGAGCCCCCAGGACCACAAACCCCACCCAGGCTCAGCCCTTCTTTGGAGTACTGCACCTTCTCGGATGCACCTGTGGGTTTTCCCCAAACACAAACTCAGTGTGACCCCCCCCCAACCACACACTACAAAACCCCCCATGTTTCCACCCCCCTGCGGCTGCACCCACTCCTCGGGGTGCAGCCTCCCACGGGGAACACCCGGGATCAAGCCTGCACAAGCCCGGATGGGGATGCCATTAAAGCTCATCCATCTCCCAGATGCTCCCAAACGCACACTCCCAGGCGGGGAGATGGACAGGGACACCCCAGCCCACCCAGGGCCACCAACAAACCCTCCACCCATGGTTTCCACAGCCCTCCACCACGGTGAAACCCTTGACCCTGGCTTTTTCGGGGGCTCTCCAAGCCGCCACCCTCTTCCTTCCCCCCTCCTTGCTTTCCCTTCTCTCGGGTTTATTTCCCCTCCGCTCCCACTCCTTCCCCCCTTCCCTTCCCTCCCCCCTGCCACGTCCCCAGCCTCCCACACAAGTTTAAAGCCAGCAGCCCAGCCAACGGTTAACCAAATCGCCTTGACCTCTCTGCTATTTGATATTCGCCTCCTTGACACTCATTTAGGAGCGCGCAGCGGTAAAGCAGACATTGGACAAGTCCAGCCTGAAACCAAAGCCCTATGAAAGGAGGAGAGAGATCAGAAGAACCTGATAGCTAGGAACTTGTTCTCTCCAAAGGCTTTCTGGACATTTTAGCCTGGATCAGGGGTCCGTGGAGCGCCAGTTCGTCGCCAAGCAGGGTGTAAACGTTAAATGTTAGCTATTTGTTCCAGAGATTGGCATGAAGATCGAGCCTTTCTGCCTCCTCTCCCCCCGACCCCCCTCCCGCAGTCTCTCCAGCCCGTCCAGAGTCTCACAGACACTCATTCATTAGCGGTTTAATAACCCTCCCGACGTGATAACATCCTTTACTCCCGGCTCTGCGAGCGGAGGTGACCCTGGGGGTGGGCTGCTCGCTCGAGGTGCTCCGGGAGGCGGGGGGTCGGGGGGTACGGGCTGCTCCCGATGCGATTGTTGGGTGAAGAAAAGGAATCTTCCCCACTCCTCCCCCCTACGCCAAAAAAAAAAAAAAAAAAAAAAAAAAAGCGCTCAACTTCGGTGCTGGAGTCCCTTAAAGTCCGCAGGGCGCCCCCCCCCCCGGGTCCCCAAGCCCGGAGGGGACACACACACCCTGCCACCCCCACCCCGGCACGCCGCGTCCCCAGCCCGGCTCCGCCGGAGCCCCCGGCGCCCTTCTCGGGTGATGCGGAGATGCTGGAGATGCTGGCGGTACCTCACCTGATCGAGCCCTATATTATTTTAAATGGCTCTAATTTCACCGTTTATCTCATTTGGCCCGTAACTGCGGATTCAGGCATCTGAAACAACCTTTCGAAACTCTGATTAGTTCAGCTTCGTTCAGTGCCTTTTCCTCCCTCTCCTTTCTCCCCATTTTTTTTCCCCTTCTCACTCCCTTTCTGCGCGACTTTCATGCGCTGCAGATAAGATATAAAATGCTTTATCGGGATCCTGTAATATTAAAGATCAAAAGTGGCATCAATTGAAGACCAAACGCGCGGAAAACAAAGGGGAAGGCTGGGAGATGTTCATCAGCTAATTACAACTGCAAATATTATGCAAATTTATCTTGGCACAGAAATGGAGAAAGCGAGTTTAAGTGTGGAGATAATGCTGGAATATTGAATGTTCAGCTAAGGGTGGGACGCGGTCCAATAAATTCATCTGAGGGAGAACCGGTATTATATATATGTATATTCCTATCAAATCATCTACACTTCAAATTGGGGAGGGGGGGGGGAATATAAAAAAATTGCGGTTATAATTGATACTTGAAATTCCTCGACAAATATTGCACAGAATATACGGTGGAGGAAGAGTAGGGAAGCCGAGATTAGCGTTCGGGTGGAATTTGTGAACACCGCGTGTAAAATGATGAACCTATAGCGGGGAGGGGGCGGCGTGGGATCCCCCCCATCTCAGACCCCAGGTGGGAGCCTTTCCCTTTAGGCAAAGGGGAAAACCAAGTTATTTTTCAACCTCATTTTAGAAGCGGCTCTCGCTTCCTGGAAAAAAGGACCGTGCTAGACCTGGTTAATGATTAAACACCGTCCCTGTGCCGTGAGAGCCAAGAAGGGATGAGAGGGAGCCAGGGAAACTTAAACCAAGGCAGAACAGAGCTGCCAGCACCTGTCCCCAGAAATTTTAGCATCAGGAGTGCCTGCGCACAAACGGGGTGGGGGGGGGGGGGGGGGGGGAAGGGAAAAACCCACCTGGAAAAAAAAAAAAAAAAACAATCGAGACGCAGCAAATTGACCACGATGAGGATTTTAGGCACCATTTTCTCAGAGGCGGGGATGCTCGAGCAGGGGTCGGGAGGATCCCCCAACCCCTCGCAGGGTTTCGAGAGGGTTATCCCAAACCCCGTTATCGGGTTTGACCCTTGCGGTGATTTTTGTTGAGATCAAGTTTTGGGCTGAGTTGTTACTGCTGTGGGAATCCCTCCCTCCTCCCCCCCCATCCCTCAGAATGGAGCAAAGGGGTTTTTTTCGCCACAGAAAATGTTTGAAATGCAGCTTTTCCCAGCGCAGGTGAGGAGGCAGAGCCCGGCTGCTGCTTCCCTTCAGGGATTCAAACGAATCCATTCAAATCCAGCAAAATATCAGCAGATCTTACCCTCCTCAGGCACACGAATATCAATAATTTCAGGTGGATGTTTCTCCCCCCAGCCCCCGCCCTCCATCCCCTATTTCATTTCTGCAGCCAGAAACACAGCGCAGCGTTCATTTGCATACAAAGCAACATGCGGAGTTTCTCCAGTTTATGAGAAATGCCTTTTAAAAAAATTAAAAAAAAAAAAAAAAAAAAAAAAGGAGGCAGAGACACAGGGAGAGAGAGGGGAGAGACTCCTTGCAGAAATCTTATCGATTTTTTGCTATGCATGTATTTATTTGGCAACGGGGCGGGGAGAAAAAAAAATGAACATTATTGGCAGCCCTCCCTTTCAAAAAAAAAAAAGGGCGGGGGGGGAAAGAAAGATGCAAATTGTATTTTATCTTAACCCGGCTCCGTGCTTTATTCAATGTTTATGATGCATCATCTCCCCCTTAAATAAAAAATAAATCATGTAAAATTAGGATCTCGGAGCCACCGAGAGGAGAAGCTCTGGTCGATTTTCTTAATTTCAGTCTGAAAGTGACACACTAATTAAAGCGCCTCATCATCCCCCTCCAACTTCTTTTTATTATTATTATCAGATTTACCTTATATTTTCCCAATTAAAAAAAGAAAAATCAGTTTCGCTGCCCCCAGGATGAAACTAAACTAAAATAAGGACCCACGAATTTTTTTTCCCCCAACGTTGCCCATCGCTTTCCGCCATCAGATTCATTGTGATGTATTAGATGCAATAAATTATCCCATGTAACAAAACATTGGGAGCTGAAAGGGTGATAATCTGGAAAGCAGAGATAAGGATTCATTATTCCGAATCATTATGAATCCAACGTTGCCTCTGACTTCTTTCTTAATCAGCTCCTCTGATCCTGGATATGTGAGCAGCACAGATAAGGAAAGAGTCATTTATAATTCTGTACCTCGTCTAATATTTAAAAAAAAAAGTCAGAGGCAAGAAAACGCTATAAAACACAAGCAAGAGGCGGGCTCCGAATGAAATATCACTTCGATGTTGTTAGAGCCGCAGTAAGATTTAATTAAAATTCTCCTCTTCCACGTGCTTTATATATTTTTATAAATATATTTTGCACCTTGGTTGTAATGGATAGGAATTTACAATTGCGGCTGTTTGTTGGGATCTGGCTTTGACTTTATTCCCAAGTCCCTGATTTGGGTGAATGGAAGATGCGGACGAAGGGAGAAAGGGGACGGGGGGGGGGGCGATTATTTTAATTTCCGAGGGTCCCCCCCAGCCCCGCTCTCCCTCCCCAGCGCTCCCACAAAGTCATTAGGTCGATCCTACCAATGTAGGCGGCCGCGTTTAATGGAAATCGTTTTAAAGCGAATATACTCCGCGCACACAAAGCGCAGGATCAATGCCAAAGCGCCTGATTTGGGGAGATCAAGACGGAGGGTGCTTTCTTCCCCTCCTTGGAAACGTAGATTGCAAGGGTGATATTAAAAAATAACCTCTCTGAGACTGCGTTTTCACTGCCGGGGAAGGGGGAATTATTGATTATTGGCAACTTTTCCTCGGGGTGGGGGCAGAGAGGGTGGGTTTTCTCTCCAGAGCAGACGAGGCAGTTTAATTATAGCAAATAAAACATCCCCAACCTCCTCTCTGCAGCCGGCAGAGCGGTTATCCCTAACAATAACGTATGGATTTTATTTATGGAGGGTTCGACTGCAAATCTTGGTTCAGGCGGAGCCGGAATCGATTGTGTGTGTGTGTGTGTGTGTGTGTATGTGTAGGTATTTATTTCGGTGTATACCCCTCCAAATGTGTGCCAGGAGGAGAGCAAGAGGTGGGATCAGCCACATGCAGTGGGAGAATCGCAGGCTCCTCTAGCAAGTTGGAAAACACAAGGAAAAAAATTATAAATATATAGATATATGTATACATGTATGTATACACATATACACACACGCACACTATATAAATATTCCATATATATATAATATATATACACGGAAAAATAGAAGTGTGTGCTTATTTTTTTTTCCCGGTGTATTTATTTATTTAAATGACCTCCGGGTGTCTGACTCTTGCTTTGAATGTATATTCGGACCTCAACTGCAGGCATCGAGGCAGGTCTGTGATATTTATGATAAACCCCGGGTGCCATTTAAAGCCTCATTAGTTATGTTTAACCTTTGAATCACCGGCCATCGTGGCTGGAAATGAACTTCGCGGTGCGGGGTGGATGCGGGAGGGGGGGATGAGTGTGGATGCGCCTGCGCCTGTGCCCAAATTCCCTCTGTCCCCTCCCGCCCCGCAGCAAGCCCCAGCCGGAGGAACAGAGACAATAGTGCGGGGTCTCCATCCCCGCGGTCCTCCCAGCGGTTTTTGCAGGAGGATCCTTGATTTTTCGTTTCCCTACCTCGCCCCCCCACTCCCACGATGTGCTCAGACAGCCCAGATCCAGCTCCCTTCCCCCGCTTTTTTTTTGCTTTTCTTTTTTCTTTTTTTCTTTTTCGCTTTCTGGGCAGTTTTGGAGGGATCCGGCAACATCTTCCAGGTTGATCTCTACTCCCTCCCGCAGCATTGTTTCGGGGAGCAGAAGATTTCGCAGGGATTTTCCCAGCCCTATGATGAGGAACACACCCCCCGAGTGATTTCAGCCGTATTCTCCTTTCTTTTTTTTTTTTTTTTTTTTTTTTTTCATCCCATACCCCTCAAGGATTTATCCCCGGCTCGTCCACACGGCTGAGTCCAAACCACACAAGCCTCGTGGCTTTAAAATCCTCTTTTTCGAAGCCTTTCCTCAGCGAAAGGCACATTTCTCGTCGGTGGTAGATGGGCTCAGCCCTCCTCCCCCCTCTGTTGGGGTGCCCGAGCTGTTTCCATCGGTGTTGGGCGGTGGGAAGGTTCCCTTCGTGGCTCTAATGAGCTTTAAGTTATTACCTTAATTGAATGTGTTTTCTAAAGATAGAATTGGGAGGCGATCGCGTTACCTTTCACCTCACAGAGAGTCACTCTAGAAGCAGCGATAGCGAACTCCCAACGTCAGCAGAAAAACCCAACAATATCCCTCCAGGACCAGCAGCGTGTGTATATACACACATATATATATTTTCTTTCCTAAATGACCAGTTTTTGCCCCACTTTCTGAAGCTCCTGGACTCAGAGCCGCCGGGATGCACCCTTGGGGTCTCCTCTGCTCTGCATCCCCCCAGCTCCCGTGGGGCTCCCACTCGTGGGGCCTGGGATCTGCTGCACTCACCTGGTTTAGCCCTGGAAATAAAGCTTTATTTCAAGTTTATTCCCGAGGGAGCTTTCCACGCCAGGGGTGTATGTGGGGCGTGGGGTGTGTTTTTCCCCCTCCCCGCTTCTCCCACTCGGACGTGGCTGTCCATCCCGGGAGAGTGGCCATTCCCGGGCGTGTTTTCCGTGGATAAGTCCCCCCTCCACCAGGCTGGCCCTCCATGTCTTGCCTGGTTTTGGTGGCAGGACACCCGCGCACCCTCTCCGAAATGAGCAAATGAATTTATCCCTAGCAAATAAATTTATCATCACCGAACCGTGGGGAAGTTTTCTTGAAGGTAAACCTGTCCGTGGATCAAGGGTAATGGGGGAAAACACTGAGGCTGCAGCATTAGGTTTTGGGGAGCGACACGAGTGGGGGGATTAATGTGAGCCCCCCTCTTCCCCCGTCGGCTCCTCCAGCTCCTCATCGCTGAAAGATCTGGGGCATCCTGCGGAGCCTGCGGCGTGGCCACAGCCCGGCTCCCTGGCTTCTCCTGCACTTTAGGGGGGGTGTTCATCTTCCCTCCACTCCCCAGCCCTCCAAAACCCCCAGGTGTTCCCGGGGAAGGGAGATCGAGGGGCGGGCAGGGGGCTGCGGATCCCCGGGCCGTCCCTTCCGCTCAGCATCGGCCCCGGGGTCAAGCCCGTGCAGCTCTGAGGGGACAGAGGGAGGGACAAATAGACCCCCAGGGCTGGGACCGACCCCTGCCGTCGGTGTCTCCCTGTAGAGGGGCTGCGCTCCTGCCCGCAGCCGGGAGCCTTCCTCGTCCCGAGGAGGAGTGGGACGCAGGGGAACAATCGTGGTCCCACACCGTTCTCGGAGCGCCAGGGGATGCGTGTCCCCTTTTTTTTTTTTTTTTTTTTTTTTTTTTTTTTTCTGTCTGGATTTTGGATCCTTACACAGACACTTATTCAAAAATAAAAATTAAAAAAAAAATAAATAAAAAAGGAAAATAGGGTCATCAGAAATCCCCCCGGAGGAGAAGGGGATACAGAGGAGAAGAACCAGCCCCTTGTCGCTAATGTCACCACTTTTCCTCGAAAGCTTTCGATGCAGCGGAGCGAGCCCCGGCGTTATTTGTATGATCAGACGCTTAATTATATTTTCCCCCTCTCTCTTCCCGGCGTTCCCGGCACTGACAGTTGCTGCCGGGACGGGTTACATCACGCTCACACCGCTGCGAGCCCTCATACCTGGCGCGTCCCCCTGGCCCTGCCCCTGTCCCCCCCACCTCCACCTCCCCGCCCCATCGATGGGTGTGTAAAGAAATGGCCCATCATATTCCTCTCACTCCTTCTCTGCCCTTTCCCAACCCGGAAGAGCTCTGATCTTCAGCCCAGCCCGGAGGAGGAGGAGGAGGGCAAGGGTGGGCGTTCGGAGGATGCGGCTCCCCCAGGTTTTCCCCCTCGGTGGGAGCTTGCGACATGCCAGCAGCGGCTCTGCTCCTCCCGCACTCCTGCTCTGAGCGCTCCAGCGGAACCGGACAAAATCAAAAGCATCTGCCCAGGTCAGTGAACACCGATTTGTCCGTCCATGTGTCCCCCCCACCCCACCCCACCCTCCTCTTTTTTTCCCCCCTTTTTTTTTTTCTTTTTCTTTCTTTTTTTTTTTTTTTTTTAAATTCACCCTCCTTTTACTCCTTCTCCACGTGGAGGGCATTAGGATGGGGAGCTCGGCTCGAAAGGCTTGAAACTCAACCCGAACCCCACCTTATTGCGTGGGGTGAATGGAGGGGAATGTTGAATTTTCCCGGTGACCTTGGGGAAAGCCCCCTTGATTGGGAGGGAGCGATTTTTGGGAAGCGGGAGAGAAGAAGCTGTTTTACCCGGGGGTGTTGGGGGCAAAGGAGTGAGGCTGGGGTGGCGGGGGCTGGGAGATGGGACACGGCGTTGGCATAGCTGGGATGTGAAATATTAATCTCAGGACGGAGAGGGATATATATCTGCAGGATATGCGCGGCCTTTTTGTGCCTGGCTTCATACCTGTGTGCGTATAAATATACAGATATATTCGTATATATTTATTGTATATCCGGACCCACATACTCTGTGCATCACTCTGTGTACAGCGATATTCACGCCGGCAGGCGTGTGCCGATGGCTGCGGTTCTGTGCTCTTCTCACGATTAATTCCGATTTTATTTGATTCTGTTAAGTCGATCTGTGCTGTACAATACCAAATACATACCATATATGTAGTACTCTATATCTCCACGTTAAAAATATCTGTCATATAATATATAACAAGAATATAACGCGTCTAGAATCAGAAGAAACAGAATCTACTTGGGACCGTCTTTCCGCGGATATTTCTCCTTTATATACCTTAGGAACCCAAACCAGAGCTACCCCAGAGGTGTGTGGTTAAGGCAGGCTGGGATGAGAAGGGCGATGGCTCCGCTCCGGGGCCGGACCCGCACCTTCCCCGCCGCTCCCGGTGCCGCTGCGGAGATCCGCGGGCCGGGCCGGGCCGGGCTGGGCCGTCACGGGCTCCGGCAGGACTGGGGGCCGAGAGACGAGAGGAGAGTTTTCTCTGTCTCCCGGCATCTCTGGATTTAAGTCTCTCTCCTCCTTGCTCGCCTTGTAGGAAAATTTTTCTCCCTCCAAACCGTGCGGAGGATGTTTCGGGAGGGAGCAATGGGAATGGTTCGTGCTGTCAGAAAATCCACATTATCTGTCATCGAGCGTTTTGAGATCAGAAAGGGGAGAAAATCTATCTATCTGTCTATCTATCTATCTATCTATCTATCTATCTATCTATCTATCTATCTATCTATCTATCTATCCATCCATCCATCCATCCATCCATCCATCCATCCATCCATCCCAGCTCCTCTTACCTTCACGTGTCCGTACACAGGCAGCGGGCTCCGGGTGACGGATTTTAATGAAACCGGATAATTAATAACCACCGGCCCTGCTTGTTTTCTCCATTATTTATGGGCCGCAGGTGCGGAGCGGGGGAGCCCGGACCCGTCGGTGCCGCGGGCAGGGGCTGCTGCTCCGACGAGGCGGACACGGGTCCCACCTCCCCGGGTGCACCGGGATGCTTCCCCGGACAGACAGGGGGGACAGAGAGGGTCCCGGGGGCCCCGGGAAAGGCGAAACAAGCTCTCGGAAAGGAAGGAGGGAAGAGGGAAGGTCTACCCCCACCCCTCCGCGGCATTTTGCTCCCGGCTGGGGCGAAGCGCTTCCTTCTCCCGGGGATGTGAATTATTTTTTCAGACCCGAGGGGGGTGTTTTAATTTCAAGGGGGAAAATAAGACGAGAAGGTGTTTCCCGGCATGAGCAGGTAGGGAGTGGGATGCGGAGGAGGGGGAACACTCGGCCGGGGGCCCCTCTCGCCCCCCGGGATGCAGAGGGCATCGCCCTGTGCTCGGACGGGGGCGGGACAGCACCTCGAGGTGCCTGTGTGTGCTCCTCAGGGGAATTTGGGGTGCGCTAGTCCTCTCTTTAGGGCGAAAAGAAATCGTGCAGATTGTGACACCCTCGGTACTATTTGAATTTTGCAGCCTCTGACGGTAAATGCGAGCCCCACGTTTAGGGAGTGGGTTGTCACCATGCGGGGCGGCCGTGTCGTGCGGGATTACAGGCGGTGGGGTCTGTGGACAAGGGGGTTTGTTTTGGGGGGTGCAGGGGGTGCAAGGACGGCTTTAAACTGACAGCAGCCGGGCTCTTTCCGGAGGAAATCGCTCCGGTTTTAATCCTGGGAGGTTTGGATGTGCCCCTGCGTCTCATCAAGGAGCTGGTGTTAATTCTGCCGCCTCCTCTCACGCCAGCCGCCGTGTGATTTGTGTTTTCTTCTTTATCTAAGTCCAGGGGTAATTTCTGCTTTTGGGGAAAAAAAAAATTTAAAAAAATTCCTTAAGCTTCACTTTCTCCGTGGGGTGCGAGGAAAACGGCTCTTGTCAGGTTTAAAGCTCGCAAGATTCTTCAATCCGCCTTCAAATCTATCGCTCAAAACGGTCCTGGGAGATAAAGCAAAATCGAGAAATCCGAAATAAACCGGCTCCCCTTCCTCCCTCCTCTTTTTAAAATTTTTTTTCCCCTATTGAGCACTCCTTTAACCTTTCCGTCATTTGGAGTGGCTGTTCAGGCTGTTCGCTGGTTTTTTCTCCTCTTATTTTTGCGTTTGTGGGGTCGAAGGCTTTCGGGAGCGCTGCCCAGCGCCGTGCGGTGGGAGCAGTGCCCGGAGCCGTGGTGGGGACCCACTCCAGCTCGGGAGCCTGGAGAGGGGGGGAAGAGGAGAATGGGGTCAAATGGGGAGGTGGAATAAAAGGGAGAAGGAGAACCCCTTGCCCAAGTACCCTTTTGCTGTCTGAGAAAGGAAAAGGTGCGGGGGAAGGGAGAAAAGGACTTACCGGGTTGAGCTGGGAACCGGAGCTGTGTGCGGAGGCAGGGAAGGAAGGAGGGAAGGGAGCTGGGCTCTGCTGGCTCCTGCCAACCCGGAGCAGGACGGGGCACCGGCAGCAGGGGTGACACGAGTCCCCCTCCCCTTCTCCCCTTTGCCCGGCTCCTCTCCGCTCCTCTGCCGCGCAGTTTGGGGAATGTCTCGGGGGGAGAGGTCGCCCCTGGGACTTGCGGAGCCGGTTTTTGATCTTTCTCAGACCTTTTTTTTTTTTTTTCTTCTTTTTTTTTTTTTTTTTTTTTTTTTTTTTCTTTTTTTTTTTTTACTTCTGCAGTGTCCCGGGGCAGTCGCCCTTCTCTCAGCTTCAAAGAAGGGGGGGAGGAGGGGAGAGAAAAGTCCCAGTTTCTCTCCTCCCAATTTTAATTCTTCGAATTTCTTTTCTACGGCAGAGCAGGGTTTTCCCCCTCTCTCCCCCCCGCCCCCCGCAAAAGCATCATTTGCGCTGGAAAAAAAAAAAAAAAAAAAGTGTGTGCGTCTGTGGTGAGTGGTGGTGCACGAAGGGAGAAAAAATTGGACCCGGTCTAATCAGCCGATGATTTGTTCTCTTCGAATTTGCATGGCTCTGCACTTCTTTGTGTGCGTGTTTATGTTTCCTCCCGATCTTCATGAAGGGGAGATAAATGAACTATTAGAAGAGAACGGAAATATGTACGTATATATTAAAAAAAAAAAAAAAAAAAAAAAAGAGGAAATAGCGAGTGATATTAAAAAAAAAGAAAAACCACCCATGTGACTGGTTTAGAAACAGAGGGGAAGACTCGTGTGGGATGGGAGAGAGGCAGAAATGCCAGTCTCTCTTTCTCTTCGACTATTATTATTATTATTATTATTATTACTAATTTGCCAGCTCCTAGCTGAGAGGGGTGGCCTTGGAGAAACAGATCATAATTCCTGCCTGAATCACGAAGGGAGAAAAAAAAAAAAAAAAAGAGGAAAACAAAATATTCCCTCTTCTCTGAGCCTTTGTTTAACCCGAGATAATCTCAGCAGCCTGAGCAGGGCCCAGAACCCTCCGGCCGGGGCTGGCCCGGGGACTGGCAGGCTCCGTGCCCCGGGAGGGGCTGTCCCAGCCGGGGAGGTGGCAATGGGCTCACAACCCCGGGTCCCTCTCCCTAGGCAAGAGGGCAAATTGCTGTACACAGGCAAAAAAAATTAATAATAATCTTCGGAGCTCTGCCCTGGGCCGTGTCCTCTCTATAACCCCCCGATTGCTCGCTCCCGGCTGTTTGTACAGCTTTACCTGTACTATTCTGGTACCCTGGAAAAAAAAAAAAAAAAAAAGCCCAGCCCGACAAACGTAACTTAATCCCCTTTCAGTCAATTGTCGTTTAAAAGGGGGCTAAAGAGAAGGGGGGAGAAGGGGGAGCTGCCTGTCCCCGCCCCGAGGTGCCAGTCGCGGCGGTGGGCACCAACGAGGACGGAGCAGCGGCTGGCCCCAGGTCCTGGCTCCAGAATAACCTTCCCTGTATTTATTTTAACAGGAAGACCTGAGGGAGATTTAAAAAAAAAAAAAAAAAAAAAAAAAAGGGGGCTCCGGGGCCGCAGCTTTAGTGGCCTTTGACTGGTCATTTTTAGGGGATCGGTGGTTTTGGGTGGCCACTCCATCCCACGGCGTTTGAGGTTTTGTTGTTGATTTTTTTTTTTTTTTAATTTCCCCCTTTTGGGGTCTCTAAGTGACACTGAAGTGTCCAAAGCGCTCCCTCGTGACCTTTTAGAGGCAGAGTTATCCCCGTTCCCCCCATCCCTCCCCGAGCTAGGAGGGAGGTTGGAGCCCCGCTCCCTGCGGCCCCCTCCCCCCCCGGCAGAATTAACCCCCGAGCCCCCGACCCTTATCTGGCGGCTGGTGGTGAGCTTGGGGCTAATTGCTCCAACAATGGGCTCCTATTAACGCCGAGCTGTCACTGGAAACCCTGCTGGGGGCTGCCGGGGGGGGCGAGGTGATGGATCTGCAGCCACAGCCTGGGAAAAGGACGGTCAAGGCCAGCGCTCCTCGCAAAACCCCCGGGGATCACAGGATAATCCGAGGAGACGGGGAAAATGATGGGGTTTGCACTTTATTTTTTAATTTTTAAAAAAAGTATTCCTTTTTCTTTCTTTTTTTTTTTTTTTTTTTTTGGGTGGGGGTATTTTTGTCCTCCCCACCACGACTTCTCCCCGTGTGGGAGGGGGATAGGAAGATCGAGTCTATCTATTACGGATTGAAAATAAAGGAACAGCCTGAGCAAACAAGATTTGAAAGCTGGTGTCCTCCTCCCGCAACTGGGGCTGTGGCTGCGAGGGGCAGGCGGGGGACAGGGTCCCGCCGTGCCATCCCTGTCGAGGCAGGACGGAGCCCTCAGGGTCGTTCTCATTTCTTTTCCCCCCGCCATTGATGGGACTCCGTGTAGCTGCTGATTTATTATTTTATTTTACTTATTTTGATTTAAAAAAAAAAAAATTACTTTACTAATTTTATTTTGCATTAATAATTCCCTGCCGTCCAAACAACTGAAGGAAAGCGATTTCCTCACTCCCTCCGGACAGGGCTAAAGGCACGTTTTAAAATGGCTTAGCAATTTTGTGACCTCTGGATGGAAATTCCCCTCCTGTGATCCCACGGCTGTAGGTCTCAGGGCTGTAAGCGCCGGAGGGAGCGGGGGTGGGAATCTCAGCTCACCTGCCCAAAGATCTCAGCTCGCATTAAGCCCCCCCAAAACGTTAAAAGACGCAAAGTGACTTTTCCCAAGTGTTGGAAACCCCTCTCGCCCGCAGGATGTGCTTGGGGTGTGAGGAAATTTGGGGAGCGGGGATTAAGAGGCAAATCCTTCTCCCTCACATCCATAAAACGCTGAAAGTTGTGATGGGGGGGGCGGGAAGAGGAAAGTTTGTGCTCCTGAACGTTGCTCCCCTCTTCACTGTCCTCATTCTCAAAGAAATCCCCCACTCCCGGGGGAGGAGGGGGTGGGCAGGAGACCACCCTGGTGCTGGGGCACCCCGGACCCCACACACCGGGGGAGTCCGGGGGAGCGGCCGTGGGGCATCCTGGAAAGCGAATCACGAGAGATCGCCCTCTTTCCCCCTCCGTTTTATCCCCTCCAGGACACCCCAATTCCTGGAGTACGGAAAAGAGGGGGGACCCCGCAAAATAAAAAATCCTGCAGGCAAAGCGCTTCCTCTGAGGGGAGAGAGGAAAGACGAGCTTTCCCGGAGCGGGTTAAAGCCCCCGGCTCGGGGAGGGCCATGAGCATCCCCCTGCTGTCTCCCCCTTCCCCGCAGCCCCCTAATGGGCTTCAGGGAGCGGCCCCTCTCCCCCGGGCTCGACGCTCGGCCCCGGCGGCGTCGGCCAGGCTGGACAGCGAGTGTCCCGGACAGTTCTGGGTGGGGGCGACCTGCCACCCCATCCCGGCTCGTCCCCCCTCCTCGGCGCTCCCCACCCGGCACGTTTCCCCGCTTCCCCCCTCGCTGGGTTGCACCGACCCAAACGCATGGCTGGTTCACGGCTCTTATACCTGTCCCGGCCGGCTTCTTTTAAAAAGATGTGTATATATATATGTGCGTGTCCACGGCGCATCTTTCACGCGTGAAACCTCTGTCCCCACGCCCAACGGCGATGGGCTGCACCGGGGGCTGAAGCCCGTGCTTAAAACGGGCGCCCTCGAGGATCCGAAGCATCCATCCATCCATCCATCCATCCATCCATCCATCCATCCATCCATCCATCCATCCCTCTGACGGGACGCTCGGCTCCGCCGGCCGTCGAGGAGGGAAGCCGGCTCCCGGCCGCAGGCTGAGCCCAGCCCGGCCCCGCTGATCGGAGGCGGCCCCGCCAGGGCTCCGGCCCCGGAGCTGCGGAGCCTCGGGTTTTAATGAGAACCCCCGATATAAAAACTCCGGAGAGGCGCTTCCTCCCGCACCCGGGCTGATGCACTCTTGCCGGCGTGCGGAGACAGCGTGCAGAGCACCCAGTGAGTGACTTGTTCTAGTGCTTTAAAAAAAATTAATATTATCCTTTTTTCCCTCCCCTCCATCTTTCCTTTCCTTTCCTTTCCTTTCCTTTCCTTTCCTTTCCTTTCCTTTCCTTTCCTTTCCTTTCCTTTCCTTTCCTTTCCTTTCCTTTCCTTTCCTTTCCTTTCCTTTCCTTTCCTTTCCTTTCCTTTCCTTTCCTTTCCTTTCCTTTCCTTTCCTTTCCTTTCCTTTCCTTTCCTTTCCTTTCCTTTCCTTTCCTTTCCTTTTTCTCTTTTCCTGTTATTTTTCTTTCCTCTCTTTTCCTCTTTCCTTTTTCTTACTTTTCTCTTTCTTTCCTTCTTCCTTCCCTTCTTCCTTTCTTCCTTCCTTCTTCCTTCCTCTCTTTCTTCCTTTCTTTTTTCCCTTTTCCCCTTCTTTCTTCCCTTCTTTCCTTTCCCCCCATCTTTCCTTTCTCTCCGCTCCTTTTGTCTCTCTCTGTTCCCCCCCGGCTCCTTTTGTCTCTCTCTGTTCCCCCCCGCTCTCCCTCACTCTCCCTTTCCCCCCCGCTCTGTCCCCGTCCCCTCTGTCCCCGTCCCCTCTCCCGTGTCCCCGGTGCCGGTGCCGCTCCCGCCGGGATGACCCCGGGGTGCCGCTAGGGGATGCCCTGGCTCAACGCAGCGCCCGGCGCGGCCGCCGGGGAGCGGGCCCGCAGCCAATCAGCGCCGCCCGCGGCCGGCGGGGCGCGGGCCCTCAGCCAATCAGCGCCGCCCGCGCCCGGCGCCCCAGTTCCTGCTCGCCGCCCATTGGTCAAGCCCGCGGGGGGCGGGGCCGGACGCGGCGCCCGGGGGTCCCGTCGGTGCCGTCCCGCTGCCCCCGCCGCGGCCCCGCGTGGCATTCCCGGCTCGTCCTGCCCTGTCCCGGGGTCCCCAGTGGGGTGGGAATGGGGGAAAAAACCCCCATAAACACTCCCAAATCGTGTGTCCAAACTTGGCCATTGCCGTGCGCTTGTATCCTTAAAAATATCAATAATTAAATCCTTTCTGAGCCGCGCCGCTGGTGGAGGCAGCTTTATTCCAGGGGGGAGCCCCCCGGGTCCTGCACCTGCCGGCACATCTCCGCTCCTGGGGGACTCCGAGCCCGCTGGCATCCCCCGGGCTGTCCGCCGGAGAACCCAGCCCGTCCCCTCCACGCACCATCTCTCCGGGCTGGCCGCTCGCAGAGTTTCTGGGACAGCGGGAAAACTTGATTTCCCCCTTAAAAAAGTAGAAATTTTTTAAAAAAAATAAATAAAACAAAAGGCGGGGGGAAATGAACAGAAGTTGTTGCCGGGGGGTTCCCGCGGGGACAGCGCGGGGGCGGCCGGAGCGCCCGGCCGGTCCCCTCCTCAGGCTCCGCCTTCCCGGGCTTATGACACTGGAACCTCCTTAAGTTGCGTCTCGCCACAGCTGTCTGTAAGCACTGAGCCGGCTGGCGCCATCCTGCTCCTTTCAGAAAGAATGCCTTCCCTGTAAAAAAAAAAAAAAAAAAAAAAAAAAAAGAAAGAAAGAGGAAAAAAAAAAAAGAAAAAACAGGGAGAGAGAGAGAGGGAGGAAAAAAAGTAGGGGGAAAAAAATAGGGCGAGCGAGCACAATCTGATCTGATCAAGCACTTTCAGCTTCATCCCTCCTGGGTCACATACTGCTTCTCCACCAAGGTTTGTGCGGAATTTCTTTAGCAACTTGTCGCTTTTTAAATTTTTCTTTTTCCTCCCTCTCCCCACCTTCATTTTCTCCTCGCTCCTTCCTTTCACCCCCCACCCTCTTCTCCCGTCGCTTTACCCCCACCTCGATTTCCCCCCTCCCTCCCTTCTCTTTTCCCCTTGTTCCCCCCTTTCTCGGTTGCATAATAATTAATGAGCAATCAAAGTGACTCTGGGCTGTGCAGCAGCGAATGGCACAAGTTCTCACCGGCTTAAGCCACTGGAGCTTCTCAGGTGCAAATGGAGCAAATAAAAAAATAAACAAACAACAGCGACGACCAGAAAAAAAAAAAAAAAAAAGAGAAAAAAGAAAAGCCAAAAAACCCCCAAACTCAAGGAAAAGTAAGAGCTGGGCGGCAGGAGCGCGGTGGGAGCTGCTGGGCTCCGCTCCGAGCCGGGAGAGAGCGAAAGAGAAAGAGGAGCTGGGAGAGGTGGGTCCAGGGCAGAGCAGGCACTTCCCAGGGATGGCTGCCGAGGGATGGGATGGGTTTTCTCCTGCCTAAAAAGTCAGGTGCTAAAGTTCAGAACTTCTCAAGTACGTTTCTCTCCCTGCCTCTCTCTCTCTCTCTCTCTCTCTCTCTCTCTGCTCCTTCCCTTTCCTCTTTCTCGTTACAGGTGATCAAAGAAGAGAAACATCTGCAACAGAGCGGAAGATACGAGGGGACCTCACTTCGCAGAGAAATTTTTCCCCCGAGATTTTTTTTTTATTTTCCCTTTTTTTTCTCCTTTTTATTTTATTTTTTCCCTTTTTTTTTTTTTTTTTTTTTTTTTTTTTTCTGGAAATCGATCGTTTATCACCATAACCCCTACTCCCTCCACTTTAAACCCAACCTAAACCAGAAACATCCCCAAACTCGCCGAGCACTTTTCCCCGCCCTGCATAACTCCGGCAGCGTCTCCCGCTCCGATCTCAAGCCCTCCGCGCCTTGCTGAGGAGGAGGAGGAGGAGGAGGAAGAGGAAGAGCAGCGGCAGAGCAGCGAGCGCGGAAGATGGAGGTCTCCACGGACCAGCCGCGGTGGGTGAGCCACCACCACCCGGCCGTGCTCAATGGGCAGCACCCGGACTCGCATCACCCCACGCTTGGCCATACCTACATGGACCCCACGCAGTATCCTCTCGCCGAGGAGGTGGATGTACTTTTTAATATCGACGGACAAGGCAACCCCGTCCCGCCGTATTACGGCAACTCCGTGAGAGCCACGGTGCAGAGATACCCCACGGCCCACCACGGTGAGTGCCCGCGGCTCCCACGGCCGCTCCCGCTCCTGCCCCGCTCCTGCCCCGCTCCTGCCCCGCTCCTGCCCCGCTCCTGCCCCGCTCCCGGTGCCGGGGGCTCCGCGCTGTCCCGAGCCCCCCGCTGCTGTCGGGCAGACCCTCTCCTGCCGGTGGGGAAACTACGTCACGGGTGGATTTTGGGGTTGGCTTATTGAAAATAAATAAAAATTCAGGCTTCCTTCCTTTCTTTCACTTTCTTTATTTCTTTTCCTTTTTTTCTGTCTTTCTCTTTTCTCTTTCTTTCTCTCTTTTGTCTTTCTTTTAGCTTTCTTTCTTTCCACTTCTTTTTCTCTTTCGTCCTCTCTTTTTATCTCACATCCCTTTTCCCTCTCTCTCTCTCACCTCTTTCCCTCTTGCTCGCCTTCCTTCTATTTCTTTCTTTTTCATCTTTCTCGTTTTCTTCCTCTTGTCTGCTTCTCCTTCACTTTGGTTTCTCCCCCCTCTCTTTAATTAGGTTACCAGTTAGTGTTTTCATACTGTGTTTAGTTTTTGCACGATTAAGCTGCTCTGGGGAAGCAAAGCAAGCTGGAGAGCCGGGGTGTGAAAATGACCCCGCAGTCCTCACGCTTGGGCTATTTAATTCGCACTTGTTAGGCTTGGGTCGAAAGTTTCGCACACATACCCTGGGCAGCACCATGGCGTGGGTTTAAAATAAGAAAGAAACTGAAAAAATATAGCCCGTAGTGTAATTAGGTATCAGACCTGGTGTGTTGTCCTGAGGGTCCTGCAGGAAGGTAATGACCCGCCATGTGAATTTTGTTCCTGGGTCACAGCTCTTAGAAAAGAGGTGAAATACCTGGGGCCGATGGGGCCCAGGTCCACGGAGGGATGAGTACTTTGGTGCCATCTTTTATGAAGAAGTGGAGAAAGTCAGTATTTACAGCTGGAGTTTACCCGTATGGTTTAAAAAATAGGGAAAAAATACTAATAAAAATGGAGGGAAAAGAACAGATAGTGGTTTGTGAAGCCGGACAGTGATCTCTGTCGTGGCAAAATCTAAATCCCTGAGGTTTGCAGTGGAAATAACCCCAAAATCAAGGAGAAAGCGGGATGAGTGGAGTGGAGATGGAGCCGAGCGGGTTCAGGAGGCTACTCCCAGCCCTCAGCAACTTGTTGAGTGCGAGCCTACATTAGGCTCCGCTCAGTAACTGCATTGTTCTGCTATTAGTCCCTTTAAAACAATTATTTTTAGGGATCAGCAGCCTTTCTTTCTTTTCTTTCCTTTTCATTTCTTTTTTTCCCCAATATATCAGCAGAAAGTGGAAATGCGGTCTCTCTGATCTAGCCTGAATATTATTTACTATGCTACTTCCTGGAGAAGATAATGAGTCTTGACCCTTTCTATTCGTATAACCCACCTTCCCTTCCTTTCGAGCAGCGACTTTCAGTATTGTTCACGAATGCCTGGTATGGTGAAAACCAGTTTGGAGCTTTTCTAGACACACACGATCTCCCATGCAAACATATGTGTCCACCCTGTAACTATCTGTGCCTCTCTACATCTGTGTTTGCATCTCTCCTTCTGTGTATTTAGCCATCTCTATTCACATATCACAGTGCCTACAGAGGTTAAGGATCTCTAGATGTCAGTGACTTTCCAGGGCTTTATTAGCAGGCACAAACTTGCTCCCTTCCAGTTGAATAACTGTGTTTTCCATCTTAGAGCCATTTGCTCGAGTTGCTGTGGATTTGGCTAGATTTGATTCTTTTGATATCTTTTTCTATTTGTTTAGCAAGGGCCGAGATTAATTTAAAATATTAGGTACAAGCCCTCAAGAACATTTGTAACCAAAGGGGAAAAGAATTGACTGTGGAAATCTAGTGGATTTTTTTCCCCCCACAAAGTCCAGGTCTGTATTTTAAAAGACAAGCGAAGTGTCTCTTGCCACAAAAAGGGTATGGAGTGTTTCTTTTGAGAAAGTTGGTACCCTCTGCGTGTGCCATATCACCGCGAAAAAACTGTCTAACATTTCTGTGCAGCCTCATGGAAGAAGAAAAGACAAACTGAGTGGTGTGCAAAGTTTATCAGCCCTGTTGCAATGGTTATTATCATGTCTGTGGGCATTTTCTGGTCTTCTTCGTTTGACCAGAGAATTCCCAGGGTTTGTAGCCCACGGCTGTGTTCGGGAAATAATTTTCCAACTAAGAAAAAAATTATTTCTGAAGTCGGGACTTGGCAATTTCACGCAGGATCTTTGCTTCAAAGTCTTTGTGGGATTGCCTGGAAATGGGAGAGAGTGAAGCAGAGCTCGCCAAATCCCGTGTCACAGGGCTGGCACCCTGCTTGGACGGTCCCGACCCCAAAACCCGTTCCTGAACAGGACCGGAGCTGCCACCTCGTACGATTGTAGCTTTTAAATTTTATTTTTTAAAGAGGAGCGGGATTTCGCATCAGATGTAATTTTGCTTGCTCGCCCCGCATGCTGAGCTCTTTGGGAAGGGGAAGGGGTGGTGGCGGGGGAAGCACGGCCCGGGACCCCCACGGGGGGCTTTGCCAGGGTGGCAGAGGGATGTGACCGACGCGTCTCCGTGTTTTCTCCGAGCAGGTAGCCAGGTGTGCCGCCCCCCGCTGCTGCACGGCTCGCTGCCCTGGCTGGACGGGAGCAAGGCGCTGAGCAGCCATCACAGCGCTTCCCCCTGGAACCTCAGCCCCTTCTCCAAGACCTCCATCCATCACAGCTCACCGGGACCCCTTTCCGTCTACCCACCCGCCTCCTCTTCCACTTTATCCGCCGGCCACTCCAGCCCGCACCTTTTCACCTTCCCGCCGACCCCTCCTAAAGATGTGTCCCCGGATCCGTCCATCTCCACCCCCGGCTCCACCGGCTCCACCCGGCAGGACGAGAAGGAATGCATCAAATACCAGGTGTCCCTGGCCGATACCATGAAGCTGGAGTCCTCTCACTCTCGGAGCAGCATGGCCTCTTTAGGAGGAGCCACCTCCTCCGCTCATCACCCCATCACTACCTACCCACCGTATGTCCCAGAATATGGCTCTGGACTTTTTCCCCCCAGCAGCCTCTTAGGAGGATCGCCAACCGGGTTTGGGTGTAAATCGCGACCAAAAGCACGGTCAAGCACAGGTAGGGCTTTTGGCTTCTTCATCCCCGTTGCTCGGGAGAGGAAGCTGTGGGGGGAAAAGTGGGGGGCAAAGGGATGGGGCTGCGGCCCTCGCTCCTCTCCGCACGCAGAGAGATGTGCACAAACATCCGTGGGATGAGCAGCAGGGGCTGAAGCCCTCGTGGGGGACGCACACGACACTTTATCTTCCCCGCAGGTTGCTCTGCTAGCTTTATAACCAAATTCCCCCATGTCCAACCCTGGCTGGGGATAGAACCAGGCCCAGGAACTCAAACCACCCACCCGGTGCCGCGGGGCTCCTGTCCCGGGGGCGACCCGGCCCCTCCAGCGCCCACGGTGCTCTCAGCTGCGGCGCCCGGGGAGGAAGCGAAACCGAGGGAACCGCGGCATTAGTGATCTCTCTGTATTTTAATAATGGTGCTAAATCCCGGGCAACTTCCCCCGCCCGCCCTCCGCCTCGCTCTTCCCAGGGCCTCTTCCCATGCGGCGCCCGGGGATGCGGGGAGGGCTTTCCCCGGGGCGGTGCGGAGAGTTCGCCCACGCAGCCCCCAGCCCCAGCCAGCTCCGTGCCAGGGGCTTTGCATCACCCACACTGAAAGATCCCAAAAGTGTTACCCTGGCCACTTTTCTCGGGGGGAGCCGGAGGGTCCCAGCTCTGTGCGCGGAGTGGGGTGCGAAGGCTGCCCGGCTCCGGCTCCCGGCGGCCGAACGCTCCGGGCTTGCACGTTTGTGTGCTCGGAGGGGTGAGAGTGAGCCGAGGGGAGTGTGCGTGTGTGTGTGTGTGTGCAGAGGAAAGGGCGATTAGTCAAAACTCCTTTTTCCCCTTTTATTTTTCTTTTTTTTCTCTTTTTTTTTTTTTGTTTTCCGAGGAGGCTGCTGCAGGGTTGCCTGGCGTGAATGAGATCAGTTTTCAGGGTTTTTCCAGGGTGACATTTACTCTGTCTGTCTGAGCAGGGACTGTCTCTATTTAGCTGATATGTTTGAGCTAATCCAATTATTTTCAGACTGCTGCACGCGACAGTTGCATTGTTTATCCAGCGCCAGGAACTTTAATAGAGTCCGGATGCGGTTAGAGTGACAAAAAAACCCAGACCTGTATGTTTTGTACATGAAAGCAGGAGAGAGAGAGAGATGGAGTGAAACAAAAGAGAGGGACAGAGACTCAAACAGCCCGGGAGCGGCTGCCCCGTTTAAGCAGAGGGGAACAAAACGACCTGGGTATTAACGGGAGCGGCTCCCCGCCTGGCCCCAGTACGGACCGGGTGCTATGTCCGGGGTAGGGACCGCTTTATTGTCGCCCCGGGCGGTGCTGAGCATCCCCCGGCCGCCCCGGCGCCCGCCGAGCCGCAGCTCCCGCCGGGGCACCCATCGCCTGCGCGGTACTTTCAAACCGTCTCGGCCCCCTCCGCCCTCCCCTCTTGTTTTCCTTTTGCCACTTTCTGTTACTTTACCTTCTAGAAAGACATCTGCGGTTCTTGATAAACCAACCCCAGCAGCAACACCTATTTTTTTTTTTCTTTCTCTGTCTCTTTTTTTTTTTTTTTTTTTTTCTCCCTTTAAAAGTTGATCTTAGCAAGCTGGGAACTCTCAGACAAAGAGGGTTAGAGCTGGAGAAAAAGGACGGAGGGGGTGTTTTTGCAGGATAAAAGAGGGAGAAAAGGCTGCCAATTTTTTTTTCTTTTTGTTGTTGTTGTTGTTTTTGGGGGTTGTGAGAGAAGAGGGGTTCCGTGCAAAGGCTCTGGAAAAACGGTTGCCGTTTGTGGTTAGGGCACGGATGCCTCTTGCTCGAAGGCAGCACGGGCTGGGGCAGCGGGGAGCCAGCTCTGTGCTGAGGTGGCTCTGCTCTGCCTGGCTGAGGTCTGCCACTGCTCTCAGGTGGGCCACGGCTAACGTTAGGTGCAAGAAAACATCCCCCAGTAAACCAAAGACGCGGCATAAAAACCCTCAGCCTCAGTAGATGAGAGGCAGATCTGCAACCTCCCAGTTCCCTCCTCCAAGCTGGGAATGGGTGGCTGGGGGATATCTCCCCATGCAATAGCCGGGGAGAGGATAAAGAGGAGCCCAAAAAGAAGGAGAAAAAGGAGAGAAAGAACTTATGAGGGCTCAGACAGGCTTGGGGCTGTTTGCTATCCCATGTAGCCAGGATGGACCATCAGGCTGCAGATGTGGTGGGGAAAGCAGAGTGGTTTCTGAAAGTTTTGGGTGGTGGAAGCTTAATTTCACATTAATCAATAGCAGATATTGTCAGAGTTGTTTTGTGTTGGCTGGAGCTGGGGAGATGTTTTGGTGGTTATCTGTGATTATTTTGGGGGTCCTTGAAGTGGTTTGACCTCAGGCCAGAGGAGGAGCCCTCCAGGCTTATGAACACCCCTGGGAGCTGGAAGAGTGCTCAAGGAGTGACCCTGGGGTCCTCATACACATCAGAAAGGGGGCCACGGACTTAAATTTTTTATCCATCATTTTGGGTGTCGAGGGCTGGAGGCTTCTTGCAAAACCAGCCAAGGTTTTTCTGGTGCTTATGGCGACATGGGGTTTGGAGAGTTGTAGAGACCCTTAATCCAAAGGCGAGGGGAAGTTGCCAGTCCCCTCACTCCCCTAAAGAAGGGACCTGTGGGAGGAGTGAGAGCTTCTCCGGGGAGCCCCTCGAGCCACCATGGCATTTGGGTTGTCATTGTCCCTATCCCCCTTCCCTGCTGCTGGGACACAGGCCTGATGCTGCCTGTGCAGTGGTGCTGGGGAGGGGAACAGGACCAGACCCCACCAGACTCCCCTCTGCCTGTGCCAGGGACATCATTCAGTTGTGGCTTTGGGCCCTTGCTCAGAAATCCTGAGCTTGGGGAGGACTGGCAGGGTCTGGCATGGCTGCATCTGTGAGGAGGTTGTGGGGTTTTTTTTTTTTGGGGTGGGGGGAGGCTTTCCTCAGCTCCTTTTACCTCTGCTTTCCCTAAGTGAACTATGTGCTCTCTTGTTTCCAGAAGGCAGGGAGTGTGTAAATTGTGGGGCTACCTCAACCCCTCTGTGGAGAAGAGACGGCACTGGGCACTATTTGTGTAACGCCTGTGGACTCTATCACAAAATGAACGGGCAGAACCGGCCCCTGATCAAACCCAAGAGAAGACTGGTGAGTCTCCTGCTCTGTTATTCTTTCTTTTTCTGCTTCTGAAACTTTTGCTTCCTATCTGCAGCTCGGGATGGACAGGGAACCTCAGCCAGCTCCCACTGGTCCCACTGTGTCAGAGGGTTGGGAGGGAGCGATGCTTGGAGAGATGGTCCTGGCTGCTGTGCTCAGTTGTTTGGCCTTCTTGCAGACTGCAAAACAGGTTTAAAAATCAAGATCCAGGGCTTCTTGCAAACCAGAATTGAGTTTTCAACTCCACACAGAGCTTCTGGATGGTGACCCGAGGACAGTGACCCTTTCCAGGGCCTAAGGGCAGGATAATAATTTCATAGTGACCAAAGAGATTATGAGGAATACAGGATTTCTCCTGGGCTCTCCAAACTGCTGCCCTCCCCTTCTTAAGTGTGTCTCTATCCCCTTTGGCTGCTGGTGTCATGGAGAAGGGACCCAAACTGGATCCTGGGTGTCACTGGGGCATCAGACAGACCTTGGTCCTGCAGAGAGCTGGAACTGTCAGGTCCTGGTGCCACTGGTACCTGGTCATTTGTGCCTGTGCCCTCTGGGTCTCCGATTTTGTCACAAGGACACAAGGCAGGGGATGGTGAGTGTACAAAGCCGAGCGTGTGCCCAGGCTGCAGAAGTCAGAGGAAGACAAAATGTGTGGGTAAATGTTTGAAATAATAGTTACAAGATTGGTGACTGTTTCTAAGCACAGGCAATACGTTTCAGCATCCCCAGCGATCTGTTCATGCATTTCCCTGGAAGCCACAAAAAGGTCTGGGAGCTGTGGGCATGGCTAATAAATGTGTTGAAGTGTATTTGGCAAATAATCAGACAGACCACAAGGGGAAAAAATATATCAAGCGGGGGAAAAAATTATGGTCCCTGCTTGGGAAGTTATTGAATGTTTCGAAACGAGGCACGTTTGGTTTTGTTAGGATTAAAGACACGGAAGGGCTCCTGGGGGCTGCTGAAAATGTGGAGGAAAAGTGAATCTCTCCTCTCTGTGGAATTTTTGAGCTGATGGATGGATCTGGCCAGTTTGGTGAGGCTCGTGCCCGGCCTGGCCAGACCCCAGGGCAGGACAGGGCTGGTTCATTCGTGCTCCCCATGAAGGTGCTCACGGCTCTGTCTGGCAGCTCTTAGCTATGGATCAGCTTCCTCACCTGTGAGATATCCATAAAATTGTACCAGCTTTATTTATTCCCCCTGGCACTGGGAAGTATTTGCAGGGTACATTCCCAGGAAGGACAATGCTATGAGGGCCGGCGGTGACAACTCTGTCTGGCCGTGTGAGTTTTGGGGAAGATGTGGGTTTGCTCCTCTACCCCACCAAACTTCCTGCGTACAAAACCTTTCCGTGCCCTCCTATAAGGGCTTTTTCCGTATAGGAAAATGCTTGTCTCTCTCATCTTTCATAGCCTTATTAGAAAAAAGGAAAAGCTTTCTAGGGAGGGAAGTACAGGCTGGAATTTTGATTTTTTTGGGCAGCATTCTTGTTCTTTTCTCCTCCTCCCCCCTAGCCCTTCTGTCTTAAACACACAGCCCTCGTTTTCTTTATTTTTTTTTCCTCGTTCTCTCTTTATGTGTAAAGTTAACTTCCTAGGAAAAAGCTGCCGGATATCTGAGCCCTGGAGATAACTCCTAAACAACAGCTCCGTTTCCCCAGTCCAAACACACAGGAGCTTGAGCGTATCCAAACAAGCAGAGGGGGAGGCAGAATAGGAAAGCGGCTGGAAAGAGGGCGAGAGCTTTCAAAAAGTGTCTGATGGAACCACGAAAGAATGTCCCGAGTCACCCTGAGCCCGGCACATGTAAAATGAACTATATAAATAAATACATAGTAAAAGGTCATTCTTGGGGGGAAAAAAAAGAGAAAGAAAGAAAAGAAGTAAAGGGAGACCTTGTGTTGCATTATCACTCCAATCTTTGGGCATTTTAGTTACAGTTACAAAAAGTTCCCCTTCTTTAAATTCGGCCCTTCCTAAATGGGAAATTTGATTTTTCTACTTTTCCCCCCTGCCCCAGCACTGCCTGGGAAAAAGAAAAAGAAAGAGAAACATCCTTTATGCTGTTTGCACCTATATGTATTTCCCTTTCTAACCTCTGATTAAAAAAACCAATCAGAGGGCACCAAAGCTGGGCCTGTATTTGCATTTTTTGTGCCTGGAGTGGACGTGCGTGTGGCTGTGGCTTGACTGGATCTCTCCTGCTGTGAAGGCAGGCAGGCTGGGCCAGGCTGTGGATGGAGGCTCAGGGTGGGGATCGAGCTCCTTCCCTCTGCCACAAGTTTCCTGCGTGACCTTGGGCTGGTTTCAGAGGCTCTGATCACAGCCGCGCTGAAACTAATGATAGGATTCCATGGGTGGGAGAGAGGAGGCAAAGAAATTCTTAGATGCTGAGAACCCAGCCCAAGCCTTGTTAAATTCAATGGGCACCTTTGTGAGGGTGTCCTTGAGGTGGCAGGGATGGAGTCTCGCCGGCCGAGGGGGCTCAGACAGCTCTGCTTCATTTTGAGGGGGAAGGTGGAAGACCTGGAGATGTTGGCAGGGGGATCAAGGGCAGGCAGCTGGTGTCACACCATCACTGCCTAAAAAGTCTTTGGCCCTCTTGGAGGCCATTCCTGTCCCTGTCACAGCCAGTGGCAGCCCCATCACTGCTGAGATAAAACCTTCCCTTTGTTTTTCTCCCATTCCCTGCCCATGTGGTGCTCTCCGTTTCCATGTTGAGCCAAGCTGGTTTTGGAAGGACTATAGCCAATTTCTCAGCAGGCCCATGCACATTTAGGAAGATGATTCTTGGAGATTTGTGGGTAAATCCAGACACTGAAAATGGCCCTTAATTAAGCGTCTTTATTAGTACTCGATTCCTCCAGCCTCCTCAATTTCACCTTCTCATCACTGCTGGCGCTTCTGAAGTTGTGCCCTTGCTCACTGGCAATTGTGCCACAGGGCTCTGGTCCTACAGAAGATATGGGGCAGCTAATTAGTCATCCCATTACTGACATGGCCAGGCCCGAGTTGGTGATTAGCGTCAGTGGATGCCATTGCTGGGAGCTTTACAATAGCGTTATTATTCATTGTTTCCTGCCCGCTGCCGGTGTCTCCGGTAGAAGTTGGTACAGCATAAAAGGTACAGCCTGGGACCGAAAGAGCTTAAAACATTCAGCTAATGATGCTGAGTTTTCGTAAGTGAAACACAGCAGTTGGAAAAGGTTTTAGAGAAGACAGTGGATGTTGTGATTTATTTGCTTATTTAATGTCAGAGTTTGTTTGAAGGCAGCGAGGTGGTGACCAAGAGTGTCTTTTGAATGCGTTTGCTGTAAGAGAAATTATGGTGAGCGCCGTGTAGAAACCCCAGATATCTTCAAAGGGGTTGTTTCCCCTGTGTGGGCTGAGTCAAATATCACTGGTTTTTAGAAATTTCCTTAGGCTTGATTTTTGGGTCCGATAAGGGCAAAGCTGCCACCAAGAGACTCAATCCAGCCTCGTGCCCCTCCGAGCCACATGTGCCGAGCGTCGGGAGTTGGGGGGCAGAGAACTGCAGACTCTTCTCCAGCTTTTAGCGAGAACCTGGCTTTGCAAGCTGTTGTCTCCATGCTGTGTTTGGAACACATTCATTATTTCATTGTGCGGGTGATTTTGAAGGGAACCAAATTTGGGTCCATGGCGTGGTCAGGAGGTGTGTGCACATCACTTCGGGGCCCTTCTCTTCGTGGTGGGATGCTTCATCTTCTCTGCTGGCCCTGGGATTTTTGCAGCCAAAGTCCCATGCACTGTCCCTAGCTCCTGCTTGTCATCGGCATGGAGAAGTCAGCTAAAGGCCTCCTTGGGACAGCTTCAGGGTGGTTTATGGTCAGGCAAAATGGAACTGTCCCCATGGGCAGCCTGAGAGAGCCACTTGCTGTCAGATCAGCCACTCTGTGATGCTTCCTAGTGCTCATGGGCATTGTCTTATTTGTTATTTAGACAGTCCTTTTTGTCTAATTAAAAGAAAAAAAATCCTCATCTATCTAAAGCAAAACCAACCCGTCCTCTCTCCACCTACGCCGCATTCAATTATGATTAAAATTGCAACATGACCTAACAAGAGCTGGTATTAATGCTAACGCTGTGCCAGTGTCCATGTTTGCATTTTGGGTTTGTTGTACGGTATCCAAAGATGCGGTATTTTCTTTTTTTAAAAATTTTTTTAAATGTTGGATGTGCTACAATGTGCGGCTGTGTGGGGTGAGGGGTAAATTTGAAACAGTAAGAGCACAAAAGAGAGCATTAAAGGCTCAGTTCTGCAAGGTGCCAAGCATTGCTATGATCTGGCAAATCGCTTAAGCACATGTTTTAACTTTAAGCACATGAGCAGTCCCATTGAAAGCAACGCATCGGGATGAAATCAGAGCTCTGGGACCGTGTCATATTGATGAAGAAGAGATAGGATGGGGATCTAAAGGTCTTTTTTTTCTTTTTAGGAGCTCTAGGCACTTGCACACACGCATACGCGCTCACACAGCAATCTGAAAACTGCTGCTCCTCCTTCAGTGGCAGAAGGACAATTTGTTTGCTAAAGTTACAGTTTTTAAATGATGACTAAGAATTTATGCATGTGAAAGAAGAGCAAGTTTACTAAATTTGACTTTGCTAAGTCATTATCACAGCTAACAAAAAAGCTTTATCCACTCTGATACGTAGATTTTTTTTCTTGCTCCTACCCCTTTATGAAATGGTAAATTCTTCTTTCAGGCTTGTTACCGATCCTTAAATAAACATGAAGGTTTGGGCTGAGAAAAGGGTGTAATTAAAAAGTTGGGATTCTTGCTCTTTGCCACAGCGTTATTTCCGATCTGGAGCCTGTCTCCTTTGAAGCTGAGCTGAATTTACGGGACCGGGCTGTGCTTGCGGTTGGGCCCGGCGAGCCGCTGCCCACCCGGGTCTCACCCGCCGCTCGCCAGAGCCCGAGTGACTCACGCCCTTGACTCCAGCAATTGTCGGTTCAGGCCCTGACTGCAGAATTAGACCCCTGGGGGGTCTGAGAGAATTAAGATGGAAAGACATGTTGGCATTTAAATAACATTTTCCCCTCTGGAATGGGCTGTGCCAGCGCTGCTAATTTTGATGAGTTCTATCAGAGGTTTAGCACTCACTTTTAGGATGCCCTTTGGCACCTGATTCAGTTCACATATAATTTGGGATTAAAGTACCTTGGGGATTTTTTTTCAAAATTATTATTTGTTCTCACAAGTCAGTTTCTGGAGGCCTCTGCTGATGTGCGTCAGTCTTGCAGGGTTGATGTTTTCTTTCTCAGAAATTTTGCTGATTGCATTTATTTTATTTTATTTTTTTGTAACACGGGTATTTTTCTCTCCCTCTCCTTTTCTTTCCCTCCTTCCCACAGTCTGCAGCCAGGAGGGCGGGCACGTCCTGTGCAAACTGTCAGACCACCACTACCACCCTGTGGAGGAGAAATGCCAACGGCGATCCTGTCTGTAATGCCTGCGGGCTCTACTACAAGCTGCACAATGTAAGTGTGTCTGTAATACTCAATAACGGGGCCTTGGCTTCGGTGCTCAGTGATCCAAACTCTTCCCTGACTTGAGCATTTCCAGTCTCGGGTGGTGCCGAGACCTGTGTTATCCCTTTGGGGACCTTGGGGTTTGGAGCTGTGGGTCGTCAGCCTTTCAAACGTAGCCTATCCAGCTTGGGGAGGTGTCAAAGAAGGCTGTCCGTGGGTAATGTTAGAGCTTTTCCATGCCTGAGCCAAGAAAGGAGAGGTGGATCAGCACAGAAAGACATTATCTGCTGCTGATTGGGCTCAGAGCATTGGAAAAGACAACACACCATCCTGCAAGCCGATACCCCTCCTATGTGTAGCTTGGTTCCTCCAGCAAACACAAGCTCTGGAAAAAAAGAAATACATGCCAGAAACTATTTGGATCATTCTTGGGTTTGTGGCTGTCTTTGTCCCGTCCCCAAAGACGATTTATTTAGGCCTTGTGTTTGTCCTGGTTGACACAGGCGAGTCCCAGACCAAAAAAGGACTTGATTTAGTTGGCAGGTTGCAGAGTCTGCTCAACCTGTGATGTGAATTTTAAAGCATCTGTCATGGAGGGGAAGGAGAAATGAAATGAAATGGCTGGCAGATTTAATCTAATATCTCCATGCAAAGCCAGCTTGCAGGAACCAGGGATATGTGCCCCAGGGAAAGAGCTAAAGGGATCTGAGAAGTCTTCTACTGAATAATACTACTAATAAAGGAGACTTAAGGCTACTCCTGTTACTCTCATTCCACATGTGGCATTAGAATAATTATTATGTCAGAAGAAGGAAAAGACTTGCAATTTCTCTGCTTTGATATATTTTTTTTTCCACTAGTGGCTGATTGCTTTGTGTTTGGTTTGGAAATCTGGGGCTGTGTTTTGCCCTTATGTCCACCCATGCAAACACATCAAAGATATATCGGGTTTCATGGGGCATCCAACCCTTGTGGTATCTCAGTCCCTTCCATTTGTTATTTCAAGCTCTTTAGTTTCTTAGGGTGAGTAAACAAGTTTGGATTAAGGAGGAAAAAACCCCAACAAACAACCAGGCTAATTTTTCACCTGTTCCATGGGAGGCATCTCTCTTGGAAAAAAGGAAAATGTGTTTACCCTTTAGTGGGCAGGTGTCTCAGCATGCTTTGAGTCTCATGTAGCACGCAAAGCTTGTGATAAAAGTCTCAGTGTGATCACTGCAAACAAACAGGTTGGATCCAGAGTAAAAGCTCTCAGAATATCACAAGAATTTGTTTGCTATTTCCTTGGCAAGAAGGGATCAAGGTCAGCCAGCTTCACTGAGAGGGGGGTCTGTGCTTGTCCTCTGTTTCCATTTTGGCCTTGCAGCCACCAGTGGTAGGACTTAAATCAAGTCGTTTGGGAAACCTCTAGGGAGCTGCTCCTCCTGTAGCCAGCAAAGCTCTTTGAAGAAATTAGGTTCTTCTCAGTTGATGTTAGTTGATGCCTGTGTTTCAATGGGATGACTTGTACCCTTGCAGACAGTGCTGTTCCTCCCCCTGACTGCAAAAGATGGCAGGATGATGATTCACGATATTTCTACTTCCACTGCAGACATCTGAGTGGAGGAATCCCCCCCTGAAGTGTGGCTGGGTGCTGAGGCTCTCCAGAAATGTGCCTGCAAGAGCACATCCTTTTCTTTTTTGCACTAACATTGCAAACCTAGCTGGCCTGAATTGACCCCTAGATCCACTGTTTAGGGAAGCACTGATCCAGCTGTGAAATTTGTGACATGGGGCAGGCCTTGAGCACATTGGAACCGTTTTCATATTCATTAAAAACACCAACAGCTGCTTAAAAGCTCAGCACAGCTACTTACCAAAGTCAAGTAGTATCTTGCCTTACGAGCAACTCCATTAATGGATCCTGCTTAAATGAAACCCCCAGAGGACTGAGATCCTGTGTACAGCAATATAACCAGGAAAGGATACTAAAATCTGGATATGAGTGGGTAGA
The DNA here is from genome assembly GCA_036785705.1 of Acanthornis magna. Classification (NCBI taxonomy): domain Eukaryota; kingdom Metazoa; phylum Chordata; class Aves; order Passeriformes; family Acanthizidae; genus Acanthornis; species Acanthornis magna. Next base: position 1,607,362 of record JAWUZG010000001.1, read on the forward strand.
TTTAAAAAAAATAAAATTCTTATAGTATTTAGTTATGACTGTGGTGAGAAGTGTGGTCCTGCTCCCTGTGTGTATATCATCTCCTGATTTCCATCAGGAGAAGGGTCAGAAATAGAGAGGCTGATTGTAGCACGTCCCTCCCAAGCAGCTGTCGGCATAGATGTTGTGCCAGTGCCAGTGGAAGGTCTTTGGCTGCTCAGAAGATGACTTAACCCTGTTACAGGCTAGGCTGTAGCAAATTCCTGTCTGCTTTTTTATCCATCCCCCCTCCCCATTTTTTCTTTTCTTTGGGTTTAATGAAATTTTCTGGGACCTTAACATCATTAGGATATTTTAATGGACTGATCTGCAGCTGAAACTTACCCAGATTTTATGTCCACACCGGGAGCGATTGCAATGAAAAGGCTAATTTTTTTTCTGTGGTGTTAATTTTTTCATGGGGCTATATCAGTTTGTTTTACTGTTGATTCCCACAGCTTAAGCAAACCCATTTGTCAGTAGGATATAAGCAATAATCATAATAGTCTTGGGGTGCATTTAGTGAAGCTGTTGGCATTCCTCCCACTGACTTCAACAAGAGCCGGCTCCATTAACACCAGTATTAACAATGACTAATATTTCACATTGATACGGTGCCTTTCATCCCGTGGCATCCCAGAGTGCTTTCTAAGATACAGCCAGCCTGGAAGATTAACCCAACATTGTAATGACTATGTCTGAAGGATAAATCCGCTTCAGTGACAGGACCTTATTGAGGTCAATGGCAAAATCCCATTGTCTTCAGTCAGAGCAAGATCAGACCTATAATGGTTAAGACTATCCCCTGGATTTGATCTGTTGAATGTGAGGTTCTCATCCTTGTTATTTTAGTCCTTAGAAGCAGGATGAGCCTTTGCACACTTCGGGGATGGGTGGGAGTGTACCTTGCTGGAGGTGCACAGCAAGCTCATAGAAGTGTGTGATTTGCCATTATTGTTGGTAAAATTCATCAGAAAAGGCCCCTTTCACAACACCCTAAAGCAGGGCTATGTGTCCCGAGAGCAGAGCAGTCAGTATTTTGCATATGATAAAACAAAGAGCATAATTCCTGCCCATAATTAATTGGCTCCATCTGAAATTAATGAATTTCATATACATGCGTTGGGCTGGTTTAATTTTAATTTAGCATGTGTTTGTCATTTTTATCAGAATGAATTTTCACGGAGAAGGTCTTCCCTCCGGGTCTTTCATTTCTCTACTCCAGAAACAGAGATGGGTCCTTGGCTTTGATGTTTTGGGGACCACTTTAACCCTGCTGTGACTAGTCTTTGAAGTCACTGGAAAGATTTTCCAGCTTGCTGCTTTGACTGTGCTGGTTCCTGACATTTATCTGAGTCCTCCTCTTCTATTTGGCAGTTGGGTTGGTTACCTGCTAGGAGTGTGAGACCATGTGCACTGGGATGATGTGGTCAGCTGTGGGGCTGGCCATGGCTTTGTCACCATCCTGAGCAGAGCTGTTGTTCCCATCCTTGAGTTTCCCATCAAATTGTGGCCTGGGCCAACCTGTTCCTAGTGATTGAGTGAAACAGGAGAGATGTTGCTTTGGGGAAGTGTTCGCTGTCCTGTGGGACATGACACCAAGCAAGGGTCAGGAGCCAGCACAGCCCCAGTCCCAACACCAGGCTCGTGCCACTTTGCCACAACCAGCTCCTGAGCTTGAACCTTTGCCTCTTCAGCTGGAAATTGGTTCTGGCTGCTCCTGAGCCTCTGTGACATGATACAAATCCGCGTTAGAAGCTGAGGAGGATGGGGCTGTGTTAGGGCTCCCCAAATCTGAGCTGGATTCCTCAGGGATTGACACTTCCCGGTCTCCTCTGACATTGCTGCCTGGTGGGGCTCACTTGGGACTTCCTCCTGGCTTTGAACCTGGGCAGCACATCCCTGCTGGCTGGGCTAAAACAGGCCAGGCAAAGCTTTCCCATCCCACACACTGATCTGGAGCAAAGGGCCATCCTTGTGTGTGCACCCTCATTCCCTCAGTGAGGACAGCAAGCCAGGGACACTGCTTATGTTTTGTTGGGAGCCCATGACATTTGAAGTTTTGCTTTTTGCTGGCCCAGGGCTGTTTTTGGGCTCCTTATGGGCAGATTTTTCCTTTCTACCTTTAGCTGCTGGCAAATAGGGCTGCTCCCTCCAGCTCCCTTTATCCAGAGGCAGAGGAATCAGCCTTTTATTCACCTGTTTTTAGGGGAGGTGAAGGCTCCTATCACTGCTGGTGAAAAGTACCTAGGGTCATAAATTCAGACTGGGATGGCAATTTTGGGATGCCTAAATGAGAGATGAGCCTGGTCCTTCCTCTCCCCGTAATTCCATCTTTGCATGTAATAGGGAGCTGTTTTATCCCAGCCTCCCTGGGGAGAGAAATCCAGGAATGATTCCCATGCTTTGAAAAGGGACCAGGAAGGGGCTGAGGAGCAACAAGCCAAACTTTGCTGTGATCTGGGTGTAGGGAATGCTTTGTTCCTTGGGCTGGTTTAAGGTCTTATGGATGAACTGCTGAGGACAATTGCAGGGATGTCTCTTCACTGTCCTTTGCAGTAGATCCTGGTGGACCGTGGATCCAATTTTTCTCACCTTCATCCCTTTTGCAGAATGTCCATCAGCACCATCATATGCTCACTTTTATTACAAAAAATGGTAGTTTTTGAGGTGAAATTTTGAGGTGAAAAATCACCTCGGGGTGATTTGCTGCCTTCTGCTATAGGTGAAATCCTGCAGAGGAGCCAGAGCAAGACCCATGTACTTTCTCAAGTCCAGATTTTTAAGGTTGATTTTGGACATCGAATGCATAAATCCCTTCCCCAGTGTAGTATGTGGGGGTCTCATGTCACCTGTGCTAGTGCATGTTGTGATGCTGGCTCTCTATACAGTATAGAATCACAAAATCATGGAATATCCTGAGTTGGAAGAGACCTACTAGAATTATCAAATTCCAGCTCTTGACCCTGCACAGGACAGCCTCAAGTAATAAGAGTAATAAGAGTTTCTCACAGGAGGTCCAACAGATACCATTTCCTAACCCTTATGGATTCATAGATGATAATTTCTGCTGTGTAGTTTCAGGAGGAGGATTTAATGCTTAGTTTTCCTACAGATATGTCTATATGCATGCTGAAATTTCTCTGCTGGGCGGCACAGATACCTGTTTCAGCCCCCCCAAAAAACTGGAAGGCTTTAGAAATAAAATCAGATCAGTTAAAGTAAACCAGAAAGGATGATCAGAGCAAAATCTTTGGAAAGAAGAAAGATAAGACAGAGAGCTGTCACTTTTGTGAAGATTTGCCCAGCTCCCTAATGGAACTGTGAAAGTTTGGGACCCCTCTTAGCGCTGAAATCCCAGCAGTTCCTGCTGCTAATGGTTTTAGATCAGACAGGAAGCCTCGGGGTGAGACAGTGTCTGTGGGGAATATTTCCAGGAGGTAATGATTGGTTTCATACCTAAACACGGTGCAATTACCTAATGTGCAGATAGTTGGAATTTTTCAGCTGCTGTGAATTATTCGGGTATGTTTTGCTCCTGTGTGGCTCTGCCAAGAAATTTTCTGTCGTCTTGTCTTCAGAAATTTCAACCGGAGTTGGGATTTCCTGGAGGGATCTGAATTTTGGGATGGAAATTGAGAAGTTGGGTAGCCATGGCATGTGGTGTGTACAGGGGAGGAGGGAGGCTGTGATGAGCTGGTTCTGCTGGGCTGCAGCATGGGGTACATGGATCCCATGGTGATTTGGGGAGAAGGGATGGAAGCACAAAAAAATAATTGATTTTTGTTTAGATTAACAGACCCCTGACTATGAAGAAAGAAGGAATCCAGACCAGAAACCGAAAAATGTCTAGCAAATCCAAAAAGTGCAAAAAGGTCCATGACAACCTTGAAGACTTTCCCAAGAGCAGCTCCTTTAACCCCGCCGCCCTCTCCAGACACATGTCCTCCATCAGCCACATTTCACCTTTCAGTCACTCCAGCCACATGCTGACCACACCGACACCGATGCATCCTCCATCCAGCCTCTCCTTCGGACCTCACCACCCTTCCAGTATGGTCACTGCCATGGGTTAGCAAGAGACTCCCCTGCTGAATGCTTACGGTCTCAAAATGAGATTTACTTTATATACTACTTGCATTTTTGCAGGCGTGTGGTTATGGGTCTGACGTCCGGAATGAAATGGGAGGGGAAAAAAAAAAAAAAAAGAGAATTAAAAAAACTTTAAAAAAAAAAAAAGTTATTTGAAGGCGTAAGAGAGAGAGAGAGAAAAAAATTAAAAACTCAGAAAAAAACTACAAAAAGCACAAAAAAGGAAAAAAAAAGAAAAAAAGAGAAAAAAGTAAAAAAAAAAAAGTTTTAAAAAAGTGATGTTTGCCACTTTTTAAAGGAACTCACTATGGCGTCTATGTATTCTTACCCACTGAATCTGGATACCATTTGTGAATAAGCCATTCAGAACTTGCATTCCCTATTGGACAGGATCTCTAGTGCTGTGAAAAAATAAAATAAAGTAAAATAAAAACCGCTGAACATTGCATATAACTTATATTGTAAGAAATACTGTACATTTGAGGAAGACTTTATTGCATCGGAGGAGCTGTAAAGAAAAAGGCATGAAGGACTCCGAGAGAATTTTTTTTAAAGGAAAAGAAAAAAAAAAGAAGATGGGAGGACAATTTAAAAACCAGAAAAACAAACAATGCAGACCAAGAGGAAACGCGGTCTTATGAACAAATGGACCAACTGCCAGTCATGTCTTCTCCTTTTATTTTATTTTGTTTTTTTTTTGGTTGGTTTTTTTTCGGTTTCTTTTTTCGTTTCCGGGGAGGGGGAGGGGGCTGGCTAGAACGGTTTTGGTGATGCATTAACTAACTAACTAACTAACTAAATAACTAAATAAATAAAACCTGTAGGGAGATCATTCATTTTGGGCCACGGGCCTTTTACATAGGAAGTACCAATGGTGTCAGGCAATCAGTGTTAACATGCGGACATTGCCAACAAGGGGGTTTCAGATAGCCATTCTCCAGGTCTATACGCATTGTGAACAAGTTCCTGTAATTGTTGTTTGTATGTATAATTCAACGCACCAAAATAAGAAAGATGTAGATTTATTTCATCTTATTATACAGACTGAATGGTTGTACAAATTTATTTACTGCTAGTGATAAGACCTGCTTTTTTTTTTTTTTTGTTTTCATATTTTTTCCTCCTTTTTTTTTTTTTTGGAGAATAAACTAGATTAAATTCTGTTGACTTAACAGTGTTTTGTGCTTGGGGGCGGGAAAAGGAATATTTTTCTTTCTCTATTAATTTTTCTTAACATTTGTTTGGATGGTATTTATTACATAGTTACCACGGGTACGGGAATGTGCGTCTCTGCGCTCATGCTGACAGCCAAAGCAATGTTTGCAGTGGCTTGATTTAAAAAAAAAAAAAAAAAAAAAAGATAAATCACAGAACAAAGGAAAAAAAACCCTCAAAAATAAATGGACTGCATGTTAGTGTAACCCCACTGTCCAGTGTGTGCTCCCTGTCCCTCGAGTCGCAGTGCAGCCGCGGCCCCTGCGTGATTTCAGGCTCCCACGTGGGATGGGTCCCTTTGGGTCTCAGGCAACCAGGGCCAAACTGGAGTTGAGGACAATATGGGGCTGGGATAAGTGCAAGGGTACAGCAGGGTCCTTATGATCCCGGCTGCTTTTTGAAAAAAATGTTTCGGACAGGAGCGGGAAAAGCACATTCTGCTCTGCCTCATTGGGTACTCGGTGACAGAGCAAACAAACAAGTTGAGATCTTCATGTGTAATCAGGATGGACAAGATATGTCCTTGTGCTTCAAGGAATGGGCAGAACCCCATACAAAAGGCTGGATTTGATGAGAGAGAAAAATTCACAAAAATTCAAAGGCCATTAGCCAGCCCTGTCCTGCAAGAGCTCTCTTTGAAAGAGTGCAATTTTAATTAATATAACTATTGATAGCAGCAGAGTTTAGCTCTTATAATTTGACTTCTGGTGCTTTAATCCTTAGGAGTCCATCCTTCTTTTAGTTTTCAGAGTTTACTCATACAGCTTCTTTATACTATCATAAGGGTTGGACATTTACCTTCCAAACGAAGGGTTAAACTTCTTATCAAACCACTTCATTTGCTGGAGATTTAAGCATGGTGCGACAAGACAGAGGTTGCCAAGGCTGTGAGAAAATGCTTAAAAAATCCCAAACAAAAATACAACCCCCGAATGTAAAATCCTCAACAGACGTGACCTGCAAATTATTTTTACTTTTCCTAATGCTGAGTGAAATTTTTCACCCAGCAATATGTGTACCCTTGCCTTTCAGTGCCAGGTGGATGGAAAAATATCACCATATCTGTCACATCTGTTTGCATCCCACTTTCTCTTGGGTGATCTCTGGAGGGAGGGGAGACAGTGGCTTGATCTAATCTGCTGCTGCAGGATGGTTCACGTGAGCGAAGGTGTTTCACGTAAGATACGAAACACTTTAAAACTTTCAGGATGATTATACAGAGGTCGAACAGTCGGTGATTTGGGAATGAAGGAGGAGGGGCAGAGGACTGACCTTTATTTGGGCTCTTTCAAAAAGAAATAAGTTAAACTATGTCTACCATAGCGGAGGATTTGGCAGATGGAAGCGGAACAGGCAGTAATCGTTTTGTAACGTTGTATATTCCTTCCTTTCTTCTCTGTTGACAAAAATGTGTAAAAAAAAAAAGGACCAGAACAAATGGTACACATTTCAAATCTTATGTTAATCACCTTTCTGCTTTCTCAATGAATATTTTAAGCATAAAGACTAAATGTCGAAATAAAACAGAGTGAAGAATTACCGAGATGCAAATGGAGATCTTGTTGGCTCCTAATTAATCATCTGCGAACTATAAAGCTATTTTCAATTAGCCTGACAAATCAAAGGAAATAATCATCTTTGCTGATATTAAGCTTGAGAGATTATTATTTTTTAATTCGCAATGCTACAACCTTTCCCTCCTTTTGCTCATCAACAGATTGCAGTTGGACTAAAATACTGATTCCAGGACCTCAGCAATGGCAAAAATTAGAGGAGGATTTGCATGGCAGAATTTTGCATTTGTCAGTTACGGTCGTGATTTTTATCCATTTGCTTTAGATGGAACTGGCTCCTGAGTTTCTCTCTCCAACTCTTTTTTTCCCCCAAAAGTGGAAACACCTTCTTGCAATTTCCTTCTGATGTTGTTTCACAGGTCTTGGGGGCATTGAGTGAGATGAAGCAGGATTGGGGCCAGCCCAGAGAATGAGCATCCTGAAAAGGACACAAATGGAGACACTCTGCATATACTCTAGGAAATATATACATTTTGTCGCGAGACTTCTTACATCAATTATCTTATATTTCAGTGTCAAGAGGAGGATGAACAGAATCCCTAAGATCACATCCCCCCAACTACTGCATAGATGCTAAATTAACATTAGTATTTTACCAATTTCTCAGTTAATTTAAATTTTTAAAAATTTTGTTCTCCTTGAGCAAATATTCCAGAATTTTAATGTCTTGAAGGGGTTTTTTTTGTATGTTTGTTCTTATGTTTTGTGTTTGCTTTGTTGTGTTTGTTTGCTTGGGTGGGCTTTTATTCCTTCCTTCCTTCCTTGCCTTTAATGAGTAAAATCTGGTTTACAGAAAAGGCTGAGAACTGTTGTTCTTGGGCAAACACCTTGTGAATGGCCACTCTGTCTTTCTTCATTGCTGAAATTGCAGGGAAGAGCTGATGATGGGCAGGTTGGAGCAGGAAAGCCCTCTGAGTCATGGCTCCACTCTGGTAATCTATATTGCACAGAAAACACCGTGGAAGTCATTAGTGGGGTCAAATCTTGTGGTCTTTTTGCAGGCAAAATTCCTTTTGGGAATTTGAGTGAGTAATAAGTGCTGATGTGTCTGCTGTAGCTACGTTTTATTCCAAGCAAAACTCCATTGACATCAGTGGAAAGATTCCCAATGAGTAATGCAGTAAGACTTGGATCAAGACATCCTATGTATTATTTTCAACCTTGTCGCTTGATTTATCCAGCCTACAGAAGGGGAGGCTGAGGAGAGACCTCATAGCAGTCTACAGCTTCCTCACATAAAGGGGATGTGCAGTGGCAGGAACTGATCTCTCTGATGACCAGGAACATGACCCGAGAGAATGGCCTGAAGCCGACTCAGGGGAGGTTTAAGTTGGAGAATAGAAAAAGGTTCTTCACCCAGAGGGTGGTTGGGCACTGGAACAGCTCCCCAGGGCAGTGCTCACAGCACCAGCCCTGACAGAGCTCAAGGAGTGTTTGGACAATGCTCTCAGGCACAGGGTGGGACTCTTGGGGTGTCCTGTGCAGGGCCAGGAGTTGGACCCAGTGATCCTTGTGGGTCCCCTCCAACTCTGGATATCCTAGGATTCTAGGATCTCTAGGATGTCTATTAATTTTTTAGTTCTACTGTTACACATGTGCACAGATATTGCGATATTGAAGGAAAATTTTCAAGATTATCAACCTCAGTGCTTTAAGGCTGAAGAAAATAGAAATGTTGCAATTAACACAATCTGCAAACCTTTTATTTTTATCGTGTTCTTTTGAATCATGAGCTGACTTAGGATGCATCTAGACCTGCAATTATGTTCAGCTTAGCAATGCTTTTGAATTGATTTCCTCCAAGGTGGTTGGTCCTCTTTGGAGTGGTGAGATTTTACTTTGGTTCACACAGCATGATTTCCTTGGACCTCCACCTACTACACTCATGGGAACTCAGGTCTCAGGGCCAGAATAGAACTACACTGAAGTTACCCCCAAAAATATGGTCTTTGAGTCCTCAGCACACGTTGGTTTCCCCTCCAGAATCACTCGTATTTCTAATGCCCACAGAGCCATAGACCACATGTTCTCATACTCCTTTTTGGTCACTGAGACTCTTGATTCACTCAAGACTGGTTTCAAGCTGGGGAAGAATCAGGATGGGTGATGAAGGGACAAGAAGGAACCTGTCTTGCCTTTTGTAAAGCTTAGGGGGTGTTTGGGATAACAAACCTCAAGGAGTTCTTATAAAAAACTATAAACTAAGCCTTTGAAAATGTCCTGTTTACCCCTACTTCTTTTCAGAGAAGTTCTATATGGCACTGGAAAACTCAACCCAGTCTTGTCACATGGAAACAGGTACTAAATGTGTGATCATCATTAAGATGCCAAATTTCACACCCTGAAGTCTGCTTTGTGGGTGCAGAACTCTCAGTGACATCTAAAGCCAGAGAGTCTCATGCCTGTATTAATCCTTCAGAATGCAAAATTCTTTAAAAACACGTTTATCTCAACCTGAAATGCAAATCCAGTGCTTAATTTCTTCCACTTCCTCCCATCCCTAAATCTGGGGAGAAGGTATGTTATGAAGATAAATTCATCACTTTTGCAGAGTTTGGGTGCAGGTTGATGAGCACCACAGAAAATCCATCAGCTTCACCAGGTCTGCAGGAAAGCAGGAGTGAAGAGTGAGCCAAAGAGAGGTCCATGGCTCAGGAAGAGCAATGTCCTCCCTGAATGAGGCAAAGGGGAAAAAAAAATGTGTGATTGTGATATGTAGAAGGGAAAATATAGGTGGAGGGAGGATGAATAATTCAGTCTGGTGCTTCCTAACATTTTGGTGGCTGATTTTTAAATCTTCACACTATTTTTTTAAAATGCAATTTTTGATCACATTCTTCTGTAGAAATACACACAGGTATAGGTGGGTGCTTATGGGTGGTATGGACTCCATACCTGGTCACAAAGGAAATGCAGTGTGTGCTGTGTCTATGAGTGTGTCTATACCCAGGAGGGCACCTGTCTGTCTTCGCTGGCTCTGTGTGTGCCTGTGTGGATATCTAAGCTACAGTTCTACAGAAACCAAGGCACAACGCAAATGTAAAGCAAATTTATACCTGTTCCACACAATTCCCTGAGGCTATGCAGACTCCCGGGTGGGTGTTGGATCACTCTATCCTAGAAGTATATTTCTCTTGTTATAAGTTTAAATTAAGGCTTTGACCCGAAGCTCAACTCATTTTTTTTCTCTCAAGGTACAAAACACCTGGTTATTTAACCTGTCCTTTTACATTTCCACTCTGGGTTACTGTCGACTCCAAAGGCATTGAAACAATTAATGAAAACCTGTCCTCTGGGAAGACAGAAGTGACTGAAACACTCAGGGAAAGTTTGCTTGCAAGCCTCACGTGCTGTTTTTCATGCTAACGTGGATAATTAGTGAACCACCTGCATGCATATTTAGACTTAGCCCTTGACCATTTTAATTCCCAATTATTATTGCATTACAATATTACAGTGCAACTGTTTATTTCACTGTCTTTGTGTTAGAATCACATTAACCTTCTCACACTGGATAACACTTTTCTTGCTAAGCCACAAATCACCCAGTGCATAACTCGGGGTGGTCCCACGGCTGCAGGTAGCACAGCTGCCTGCAGATCTGGATTTCTTTATTCCAAGTCAGAACACAATCCTTCAGCTGCAGTTTTGCTTTTAATTACACTCTTCCCTGATATTCACCAGTCATTGAAGAGCTTCTTCTCTCAGCTGGAACCATAATGAAAAATTAGGAAGTCAGAAGAAAGCAGGATGGACTGTGGTGAATGCAGAGGGGTATTGATTTGTTTTTTGACTCAGTTGGTTTGCTCCCCCTATGCCAACACTAGGGCAGAGGATCCCTCTCTGCAAAAGGTGAAGTTGCCTCCCTTACAAAACCCCAAGCCAGTTGCAGAAGGTCATCCCTCTTCTCCACGCATGCAGAAATGGTGGCTGATGAATTTACTTCCTGCAGCGTCGCACTGGAGCAGATTTATAGATTCTGTGATAAATTTTAAACTATATTTAGGGACTCTGAGGAAACAGTAATGAATAGTCACAGGTCCTGAACTGTTATTCTTGATTGCAGCTGCTTCATAATAGGCTTTTAAAAAAAGTATCAGTATGGGACAGGAAGTGGAGTGGAATATAAAATTATGTTGAGCCCAGAGAAAGGAGAATCCTCAAGTAGGAATTGAACAAGACCCATGGGAAAGCCGAAAATGAGGAAGGAGGGACTGAACATATGATGGATTTCTGAACAGTCACCCAGGGTCTTTCCATTAATAGCAGGCAGGATGTTTTCCTTTATGAAAACCCGATTAATTTCGTCAGACACTGATAACCTTTCTATAAGGATTTTCATTCTGTGTACTGGATGCATGGACTTAACAGGAATATTCTTGTCTATTAATTTCCGTAGGGTGGCTTTTCTATAAAATACTGGACATCCAAAAAGAGTTATGCTTCCATCTGCTCCTCCTAACCTTATTTGTATTTAGGAGACCTTTCCCAAAGGGGTCATGGGAGAGGAAGGTGAAAGCCTATGGATTTGATGACATACATTTGACTGTTGTCTGTGCCTAGGTACTTCATGGATATCATAAAGGAATGGTTGTTTTTTGTTCTACAGAGCTGTCCTTTTGCATCAAGGGGTGTAAAACTGGCGTGCAGGCTCTGGTGAGGATGTCTCTCTTTATCCCTTCATTGGAAAATTGACTGGAAGTTTTATCACACAAACCTTGAGCAGCAAATTCAGCATCTCTGCTCCAAGTTGCTGTTTCGGTGTCCTGTACCTCAGCTCTTGCCCTTGGAGTGGACAACATCCAGGTCTTCCTTGGCTTCTGGCTTTAGCAACAGGTCTCAGATTTCACTGCCTGTGGTGCAGAGGAAATCTGCCCAAACTTCCTGACCTGTCTCAGTGGAGGGAGTTGGTCTCTGGAAGATTTCTTTTGTTTTTTTTTAAGAAATAAGACAGAAGAGAATTAGGAGGCAACAAGCTCTTCAAGCCTCCTGCATTCTCAAAGACCTCAGGATAGTCAAGCATTTAAGTACTTGCTTTACTGGAGTATGATAGATCAGCATAGAATGACTAAGCAGCTCAGACAAGATTTATGATGTTTGGAGGGATGAGGAAATCCCATGTTTTCATTGAATTTTCTTTCCATTCCCTCTGGTCTACTTGATCCACCTCTCTGACATGATGTCATGCGTCCTCACTGTGCATGTAGAGTGAATAGCTCCAAATCAAATCTGTCTTCAAACTTTGATGACCAAACCTTCATCCCAGAGTTGCTAAAATCAATTGCCAGGTTCTCATTCTTTGCTCACTCTCAGAAATTACTGAGTTCCTTTGACTAAGTTCTCCCTTCAGGCTATTGGAAAACCAAATTTTCTCTCCACCACAAATCTCCCGGATTAGGAAGATGAGCAATTTTTCCTTTAAGGCAGTAAAGTCCGTAGTCGCTGACAATCCCGTGATGTGGAAGGGAAAACATCTATCATGCCTATAGGAGTTTATTGATTTTGATAAGTGCTTTGCCAAGATCGATCCATATAAACATATTCCTACTGTTGCAGGATAATCATAAAGATTTCCAGGTGCTTTTAGATAGTTCTGCAATGTATTTGAAATGTAATCTTTGACAATTTTTCCATTTGGTGACTGACTATGTATTAGGAACAAGGGTAGATTACATTATCTAGATGGGGGATGTGCCCTCTCCAGAGTTTATGGGTATAGAGATATTTGTTTTCCCATTACCTGTGGTATGGGATTAGGAGCAGTGTGAGAGACTAAATGAGACACATGCAATATATCAGGGGATGGGGTGGGCGCCCACAAATATGATCTATCAGATTGACCTTCAAAATAATTTATTCTGCATCCCTTCTGCTAAACCAAAGAAAAACTTTTCCTGTGTATAAAAATGCATGATCTCATTTCAAAAGACCCTGCACTCAAGTGTCTGCTTCTGGGTTTCTGAGTCCATTCCCCTGTCTCATACAATCCATCCTTAAGGCCTCTAGTCTTTGCTAGATTGTGCTCAGCAATGCACCTTGAAGCATTAAGTGCAGCAGGATAGATCCAACTGATTCAGCAGTTGATTAAGAAATAAGAATCAACTCAAATCCTGGTCATATGGAAGAGGTCTCTTCTGAAAAGTCCCTCTCCTCTCCCTTGAGGTGTTGATGGAAAGCCTCCTGCCTCATTTGTCGGCTTTGGCCGAGCCCTGAGTGAGGGTTGGATTTCCTGGGCTGTCAGCCATTCTTGGTCCTCAAAGGAATAGACAACCTGTCAGAGGTGATCAATAGATGCCATTACCCGCCCTGGAGTGTGAGGTTTTTCAAAAGGAAACTCCCAGGAGGAGATTCAGGCCTGGGATGTAATCTTGACCACACTCAGTTGACAGTCAGGAGAGGTGGTTATGAAGGTGGCAGCCTTCCTTCCAAATGTTCACAGCACATGCACCTCAGTAAATGAAAAAACAGATGGGAAAGAGTTGTCCAATCCTTCTCTGTCACTATCATTTTTTTTTTTTTTTGCACCAGTATCCCAGTATATTTTTCCTCTTTTCTACCTAAGGAAGTTGGAATTACCCCTGGACAGAAATCAACATTTGGGCTAGTCCTTCAAAATTTTAGGTAGTCAGGAGAAGCCTATCTCTGTCCTCAATTTTATCAGTGCAATTGATTTTGGTGGTGTGGGAGCTGTGAGACTAAGGCTGGAATTAATCCAGGAAGTTATGTCTGAATTGCACCCATTAGTTGGGCTGCATGAAATAAGAGCAACATTTGCGTTCAAACTGTTTTTGCAGTAGTATCTAACAACAGCATTCCTGGTTTTGAGAAAAGGCTTGTATTTAGAATCCTCTGATCCCCAAAACCTGCATCGATGCTCATGGGAGCTGGCCAGTGACTCAAAAGCAACTGAGATTTCCTCCTGAGGCCTCTTGCAGCAAATTTCTGACTGTTCTTGCTGTGTTACCTGGACCATTTTTCATGGTTCTCTACCTCCTCAGGCTTGGTTTTAGGTTCTTAAACCAGGCTAAATGTCCAGCTGGAGACATGACCTTTTCAGGTATATCTAATCAAATATCATGTGTTCCCAGGCTTAAGGTTTTCCAAGGCTGCAAATATAATATTTATTTACCAGTTGGTGTCTAGAGCTTCTTGACAGTGAGTAGAGAGAAAAAGGCACTGCTAAAGTTTAAATCTTATACATATTTTAGACAGCCACCCAAAATGGCATCCCAGTAAAATCTCTGAGGCCCAAACCTTTTGAGATCTGTGCAACTTTTTTTTTAATGTCGAAGCTGTGCTTGGTGTTGCAGCGATTCCTCTTTATGTTTATTATGATCAACTAATATGCATTAAGCAGGTTTTGTTTTTGGTATCAAAAAGGCTCCTGGCAGAAGCAGCAATAATTATCGACACAAATAATTTTAATATTTATCTTATCTAACATCTGAGCATGTATTTGGAGGGCACCCAGACACGGCAATGATATTAAAGGAGCTTGAAATGCCATTGTATAGGTAAATAAACAAACACATAAATACTTTGATTCTCAGCTGCATAGAATTAATGCTTCACACATCTTAAGGTGGTGTTATTTCACTGCTAAAGCATTGTTAAAGCTCTAAAATCAAGTCAGGACTACCGAGGCCTATTTTAACCTGTGCATTTAACCTGTTGCAAAATTATGGTCATGTAGACACAAATCTATGAAGTGGCCCTTAAATAATTATATTTATTTTTCCCTGCCCACATTAGCTTTGACTTTATCTGGGATTGTGGCAGAGAGCTTTAGGCTCCAATGCCTATTTCTGTAAATTATTAAGTTCTCATCTTTTTGTACATCTGAAAAATGGAGGTAATTAACCTCATTAAACAGTGTGAAATCATTTGAGATGCAAAGTATTGTATCTCTTTCATTATGCAAGAATAACAATATACTTCAAAGCTAAAAGAAAAAAGTAAAGTGGCTGCCATTATAGTACCAACCCCATCCAACTCCAATCAGTGACCTCAGAAATCTCAAAACCCCCTTTACAATAAACCCTTTATTGCAGTACTTTGCCATGGCAGGAACAAGGTGATGCTCTCCCTGAGAAACATTTTCTGAGATTCAGATCCTGATAGGTCTTCTAAATCTGCAACCATGCCAACGCACAAAGGATGGCTGTGCAAAAATCAGTGTTTGTGTCAATTGCCAATCTTAAAAAAGTTAGAGACAATTAACATGAAAAATAATTCTGGCCACTAAAGACACTGTTA
Organism: Acanthornis magna; assembly: GCA_036785705.1. Taxonomy (NCBI): domain Eukaryota; kingdom Metazoa; phylum Chordata; class Aves; order Passeriformes; family Acanthizidae; genus Acanthornis; species Acanthornis magna. The sequence continues at coordinate 1,622,517 of JAWUZG010000001.1, forward strand.
GATTGTGGCACTGCATTAGGTTCTTCTCTCAGGAGCTAACTTCTTGGTGAATTGAATAAGTTTGTAGTCTTCCTGAAGCTGGGTTTTGTTTTCAAGTTAGTTTTACCAAAAAAGTATCGCGTGAAAGGGAGGGAGACTCATTTCAAAACTGAGCTTGAAGGTGATGGAAAAAAGCTGTGGGGAAAGCAATCCCCAAATATATAATTTCAACATTTTCAAAATGCTTCTCTTTTGGAAATGTATTTGCTTTCATGCTTAGAAAGCAAAAAGTTTTGGTATTTTATTTTGCAAAAGCACTCTGCATAAAAAATGGACTTACTTTAAGAAACAATCAACCAACCAACCAAAAAATATATTAATAGGGCAAATTAATGTGAAAATTTTAGGGTCAAGTTGAACAAAGTAATTTGCCTTGAGCTATAATGCATTTAAAAATAATTCAGCACAAAATTAAAAATGAATGTTAAACCTCTGTAAGTTTTTGTATTCAGTTTCTAAATGGAATCCCTCCAACAGAAGGGACACTTGTAGGAAAGGATAATTTTTTCCACCCCCAGATCATTCTTGGACTTAATCTGCTCTCTTTGTGATCAATAATCAAGCTAGGCCAACACAGCCTGACCTCAGAAATCCCTTCATTAACAGGGTTTGTGACATTTTACTGCTCTTCTCAGACACCCTATAGAGACATCCAGTGTAAGTAAACATTCATTTTATCTATGACTGACACATTGAATGTGCCCATGAATGAGATCACACATTTCTGTCCAGGCAGAACCATGAACAACAACAATGGCGCCGCGTAAAAAGACTGTGTGCAGAGTGAGGAGCTGGACTTCCTGGTTGGGGATCTGAATCTAAAGATTTTAAATTACATAGTTATCAATCCAGCTGTCAAATAATTGTACCACTTCACACTGGATTTTTGGCATGAAGATTTCAAAGGCCACCTTGCCAGAAGAGCACTAACATATAGAGGACACAAGAGTTTGCATTCTCTTCTCTTCTCTTCTCTTCTCTTCTCTTCTCTTCTCTTCTCTTCTCTTCTCTTCTCTTCTCTTCTCTTCTCTTCTCTTCTCTTCTCTTCTCTTCTCTTCTCTTCTCTTCCTTTCCAAGACAAGTTAAGTGTCTCAACACAGAGACTCCAAGAACAGCAGCAGGTTCCTTTTAATGCAGGGAATCAGTCCCAAATGGTTTCAGAAACCTCATCCTGAAGTGTGGGTCTCTTGGCAGGTTCATGGGCTGCGCATTCTTTTACTTCTTTAGGAGAAACTTTTGGGAGGTTGCGTAAATACTGTGATGCAACAGATTCTTCCAAGACATCAGGTACTGGTGGGGAAAGAGAAGTCAGCCTACATGAGCCAAAGCTGTGTATTTTCACAAGTCCTTCAGCTGCTCCCCTATAATCCAGGAACGTAGGGGTGTAAATCCCAATCTAATATCTTGGTTATGTTTGTTCTACTACTAATAATAGCTCCACCTACTAGACATGGGGCATAACTCACTGACATTTGTAAGGCCATCTGGGTCTTACAAGTAAGATACACTATGAATCAAACGCTCTGTAATAAAAACAGTGCTGACATTTCTAATTTTTGCTATTAGTAGTCTTGCAGGCGGGGAAATGGGGGTCCTGACAAGACAACCCCAGAAGAGAGCCCACAACATTTTTCACACCTTGCCTTTTATCTCCCATTATAAAAAAGTCTAACAAAAAAGAATGAATCCCTTGGGAGCACAGGCAGGCTGTGCCCAAAGTTTGATTTAAAAGGGGAACAACCCACCAGGTCAAGAGAAATGGTTAAGTGCAGCAGTGCTCAGTTACCTCTGAGTGACCTTCCTCGCAAACATGGACGGGATCCTTTCAGCACTGCTGCAGATGTTGGATGACTCCGCTTGTGCTGTTGAAAGACAGGGGTGATAAATAGCATTTGAGCCACGTTTCTCCCCTCCTTCAGGCAGAATCTGAGAATCTCAGGTATACAGCCTTGGGAGAGTGATTCACGAGGTACCACTTGCACCGGCTTCCTCCGAGGGAGAAAGCTGACACTTCCAGGACACTGACCTCAAGCCTGTGTGCATTTTATGTGTTTCAGCACCCTCAGGAAAACCACAATTAGAGGTTGCCTCCCTGTATTTAACACTCAGCGACGAGCAAACAACATGGCTGGGGAACGAATGCTTGGAAAACAAATATCAGAGAGAAAAAAAAAGCCCAAATCAGCTCTGACACCACTTGGGTGAATTTGAGCTTGTTTGGAAGTGAGCTGAATACCTTTTTGCACCTCCCCACATGATCACCTTGCAGAAAAACAACATCTCAGCCAAAAAAAAAAAAAAAAGAGAAAAAAGAAAAAAAGAAAAAAAGAAAAGGGCAAACCCACACAGATTTTGCACTTTGTAGAGGCAAATCTGCCTTCATTATACAACTCTGTCTGGCCAGGCTGAGCTCCTCGTGCCTTCCCCTCCCGTGCAGCACACGAGCTCGAGACGTTGGCAGCTGAGTGTAGGCAGGATCTCAGATATCATGGCAATATAAATAAATAGAGAATGATGAGATAAAATATATGGGCAGATGGAGGTGCTGATAGCGAGATAGGCTGATAGGGTGGTCAGGGTAACTGTGCTTTAGCACAGGCATAAATATGTGGGCTGTGCCCCTTACCCTGGGGGCAAAATATCCAGCATCCAACATGACACACACGTGGCCATTCAGCCAAAAGTACTCCAAAGCCTTTAGGAAGAAAAAACCTTACCTTGTATAGAACATTCATTTGTATTTAAAAGCCCCTTTCTTTAATGGCATGTATTCAGTAGTGGGACAGGCACGATTTGACCCCAGGGTTTCAAGAAAAAGACAAAACCCCCCAACACTCCAATATTTCCTGTACCCATCACCACTTTTTATAGGTAGGCAAATACCCACATAATAAGCTGAGAGATGCTTCTATTAGGAGAAATATCTAAATGGCCATTGGATGAGTGATTTTTTTGTTACATTTCCAAACATTTATAGATCGGTTTGGGGTGGAAGGGTCCTTAAAATCATCTAGTTCCAGTCTCCCTGCCATGGGCAGGGACACCTTCCACCTGACCAGGTTGCTTTGAGCCCCATCCAACCTGGCCTTGGACACTTCCAGAGATGGGGCTGCTACAACACCTCTGGGCACCCTGTGCCAGGGCCTCGCCACCCTCACAGGGAAGAATTTCATCCTCCCAATATCTAAACCTGCCCTCTGTCAGTTTAAAGCTGTTCCCCCTTGTCCTGTCACGCCATACCCTTGTGAACAGCTCCCTTCTGGCTCTTGTAGCCCCTTCAGGTACCAAAAGGCTGCAATAAGGTCACCCTGGAGCCTCCTCTTCTCCAGTCTGAACAAACTCAATTGTCTAAATCTTTCCTCATAGGAGAGGAGTTTCATCCCTCTAATCATCTTCGTGGCCTCCTCTGACTCTTATTGCTGTGAGAACCACCACAGGAAATGTGAGGGGCATGGGCTGTAGCTTTCTCTTGACACTTGCTCAGCTTCTCAATGTGCAGATGTTATTGCAGTCCTGTACAAGCTCAGAGGGGAACCTGAATTCCTGCCTGAATTCCTGCATGATGCTGTCTGTGAGCCCCTTCCCAAGGACAATGGCCACAAAACACACTCTGGCTATGGGCTGGTTTGATACAGAGACTGTTGTTTTCTGGGTATTTTTGCAGAGCCCTGCTGATGATTGGGAGTATTGTCTTGTTTCATGCACACTTACTGAATTCAGCTTTTGGTGACAAGCAATCTGCACTTTGTAATCTATGGTGTGGAGGGCAATATATGTATTTTAATAAATAATACACTTTTACCAGGGGCTAAACACTGCTTGAATTGGTTGAAGAAATTTGTCACCAAAATAAATAAGGGAAGTGTTTAAAAATCATGGCACATGGGTATTTTTAGGGTAAAATGCTTCCTTTATGAAAAATAACTATTTGAAGCTTTTTGCTTTTTTCATTTCCAAATGACATTTTCCTTGAAGGATTGACCTAATTTGCATTAAAAGAAAGAGATAAGAAAGAAAACTTTTAAATGACTTCCAAATGATACTCAACATTTCATTTTCAGATGAAGAAAATGTTTTGAGTGGACTCAAATGATTTTTTGTTGTTGTTTGTTTCACTAAAACCAAATGAAAACCTTCAAACTTCCCGTTTTGCTTTGCTTTGCCTCTTGTAATTTTTTTACTCTGCACTTATTATGCTTGGCCCTGCTGCTGGAAAATACAGTAATTCTCTGAAGTGAATCATCACTGGTGACCTCTTTGAAAATAGTTTTGGTGATACACCTCAAGTATCTCCAATCTTTCATGTCTTTCCTCAGGTCTGAGCATTTGTTAATTAAACATGGCCACACAGTGCTGAGGGAAAAAGCTATTACCATAAAATGAATGCAGGATTTTATGTGACCCCATTGGAGATATCAGGACTGTCGTTTTTTCCAAGCAAGGAGTAAAATTTGGAATTCTTGGAGTGTTTCCTCCTCAAACCACAATAGGTGATTCCGCATCACTGTAGGGGTTGTCTGTCCACATAAAGTGGTCAAGAATGCAGCCACAGGTAATTTTGGCTAAGAAATTATGATCATTTTTCCTATGGATAAATGACATGCTCCAAACTACAATTTTGCCTTGTCTGGGACATTTCACAAAGGGTAATCAGGCACTGGTGCAAAAATAAAGAAAAAAACAACAACTGAACTTTCTGTGGATGTGCAATGCAAACAAAACCACAGCTTTGCCTTCCCCACCCTTGCACCAAAACTATGTTGAGGTTTTGGAAAGTATATTCATATTTTCATTTTCACTCCTCCAAGGCAGGACAAGAAGCAGGATGTGCTGAAATACCACAAAGGGCCGTCTGGTCTGGGTATGTTTCCAGCACGCTCTAGCAGGGCTCAGGATGGCTCTGAGCAGGTTTGGAGGTGGGGCCTTTCCCATGAGCTGAAATCTTCCCCCAGCCCTGCCATCCCCAGCGTAAAGATTGAATCTTTGTTGTGGGTGACTGAGAATGGGTCTGGCTTACGGATATAAAGAGAGCAAAATAAAATCTTCATTGCTAAACTAGAAGAGCACCATCATAGAATATCCTGAGTTGGAAGGGACCCACAAGGATCATCAAATCCAACTCCTGGCCTTGAACAGGACAGCCCCAGGAATCCCACCATGTGCCTGAGAACATTGTCCAAACACTCCTTGAGCTCTGGCAGCCTTGGGGCCATGAACACTTTGCTGGGGAGCCTGTTCAGTGCCCAACCACCCTTTGGGTGAAGAATGAATGTAGTTCAGCCCTGGTCAAATTTTATTGAGGCTGCAAAAATTTTTCTTGATTTTCTCATTGAAATCAAGGTAAATTTTACACCAACCTTAAAACAAGGCAGAGGTGAGTCAGCAGATAGGAAGGAAGAGCAGTGTAGTCAGGGAGAAAGAACCAAGATTATTTAATAGGAGAATTACAGTCTTTTATTTGCATTGTTTCTTTTCCCCAGCTCCAAGCTTTGCATAAAGCTGTGTTTGTTAAAACATTGTGTTAGGCTACGGTCTTGGGTTGGCAAAAAGGCCTTAATGCTAGGATTTAATGCAGTGCAATAACAAGGTATAGTTGCTTTAAATGAAAATCAAGGGTAGACAGCCTCCTGAGAGCCTCAAAGTTTAAACAAATTACAAGAAGTATTTCTCAGGTGAAATTGGAAAGGGTGCTCTGTGATGCAGAAGAGTGGCCATGAGTCCTCTAGGTTCACACTGTCCTGGGTATTGTAAGAAGCTTTCTTGTGAAACTGTTTGCCAAACCAGAAGTCTTAAATTGAAATGTGTTGACAGAAGGAATCTCGCTACTTATTTATAATTTGAATACATCTTAAGGCAGGCTATGAGATGATGTGGGTAAGTCACGATCCACCCTCCTTCCTTCTTCCTTGCATCCTGGCGCTCCTTCCAGCACTGGCCAGGGCTCTCAGGGCTTTTGGCATTTTGGGTGCTGATGCTGAGCATCACCCCTTCTCCCTGTGCTTCAGAGGGGAGAGAGGGTGTTGGGAACTTGGCAGGATCAGGCCCTTCACCTCATGCAATCCTATGACCCCGAGGGAGCCCACACACAGATTTGTTCCGTAACACATAACAAACAGCTCCGTTTTACTCAGAGGGAGGGAGATGAGCACTTTGAGCAAATGATGCATTAAATCAGGGCTGCCAACTGCACCTTGATATGAGTGCTTTATGCCAAGATCTGTCTATCTATCCATATAATCTTTTCTATTCCCAGCTCTTCCTGCTCATCTATCTATCCATCTCTCTCACTCTCTCCCTGTATGTATTTTCCTTATTTCAATCTCTTTCTGTCTATCAGTCAGTTAATCTATCTAGTTATTTTGACGTCTGTCATCAGAATAACATCTGTTAAGGTGTTTTAACTGTGCTGGCAAAGGACACATTAAAATTCCCTTGACGCAATTACAGTTTCGTGGAAGTCAGGCCCCAGTTTACCTTGACTGAAATCAAGTGAAAACAGCAGCTTGGTAGCAGGTTTTATTGCCCAGTGGTCAAAGTCTGGATTTGGAGTTTAGGGGCTGTAGGACCTAGTCCATGGTCTGCTGTGGAATTGTCTCCTTGTAAACCCTCTTCTGTCCTCATAAAAATTTTCCTACATTTTCCCCCCTCATTTCTACACTCTCCATAAACAGGTTTCTATTTTTTGTCTGGAAAATGGACCCATGGGCTTTGTAGCACATGTAGATGTGACACTTAGAGAAGGGACATGGTTTTGTGGGATTGGCAGTGGTTGCACACAACGATTCTAAACATCTTTTCCATCCTGTATGATTCTATGGTCTCTAGGCACTACTGAAAGGAAATGACATGTTGTTTTCCCTCTACTCTGCTTTCACATGTGAAAGGTGCCTTCCACTTCTCTTTAGGGGCATTGAGTGTGGAGCTGTCATTTTGCATTTGCATTTGAGTGTGGGTAATTGGTTGTACTCTCTCCACTCCAGCTATCAAATTTTTTATTCTTTATTTATGTTTTGCTTTCTGTCATCTGAAAGCAAGTGAATCTGACCCTTTCTTTTCTCCCCCATCCCTTGTCTCTTTGTTGTCCCCATGTTTTACTCTCTGTATGAGTCAAAACACATGCTTGGCTTACTTGGATTGTGTTCCCATGTATTAACTTCTACAGCCTGCAGCAAGCCATGAAAACCCATCTGAGCAGGGAAATAACAGGAGCTGTGCATTGGCTGGTAAAGGCAGAGGAAGAGTTTCAACGTACACAAGGAAATCGAACCTCTGATTTGCATAAGACTAACTGTGCTAATTTGTTGAGTGAATAGATAGATGAGGAACAAAAACATGCCTTAAAGCATGCATGGGTAGTTACTGCAGAAACCAGTACCCAGAATGGGTCAGATCCAAAAGGGAAGTGGTCACAACCCACTGCCTGTTGCTGCTGGAGCTGGTCTTGATCAAAGGGTGAATAAAAAGCAAATATTCATCTGCTCCATTAAATTGCAGCCCTTGGGTTTGAAAGGCATCAGGGAGCCACCTGGCACTAAGGGATGCTCCAGAATTGATGTTATATCCAGGGACGTGTGTGGGATTATTCTAAGTTCATGAAGAACCTAGGATATATTTTTTTTTTCAGAATTTGCAATCCATATAAATCTTCCCAGAGTTTGTCAGAGAAGTTTTGCTGGAGGAGCAGAGAGTGAGGCAGATGGGAACATGATCTCATTTCCTTTCCTTTCCCAGTGAACTACTTGCCACTCTTGCAGACAAAACTTAAATTTCTCAAGGGAAATGAAATCAATGGAAGTCTCTGGGACTTTCCCTCTTTGTTACCTATGAAAGAGACAGACTTTAGGTCTGTACTCAAGAAACATGATCACGTTCAGCAGCAAAGAGAGAGAGACTTGATATTAGCCATCACGTGAATGTACACACACCTACGAGATATATACGTGTGTGTAAGTGTGTATTTATATGTGTGTGTATAATAGATATATAAATCCAGCTGAGTAGGTTTTCCATGTCGATTAAATACCTGGGATCCCCAGGATCAGACAGTTTGATGAAACACACTTTTGCTAAGCATTTGCTATTTTCTCCATCAATTTTATTTACTTAACTAACAATAGTGATCTCAGAGCAAGAAAGAAAATAATCATTTCTCAATGCGAAAAAGCTCTAAAATAATAAATGCCAAGAGCTTGCTGAGATGAAAGTCCTGAGGTGGTTGTTCTGGAGGAAGGGAAGCTGCTTTGTGGAAGTGCAATAATATTTTCCTTGCCTTAAGACTATGAAGGCTTTTCTGTTCAAGCTTTCCCCTGGAGCTTTCGCAGGATACGGCCGTGTTATTACACCTTTGATAGCGCACAGCCGGGCGATAGCTGCGCTAGCAGGTGTGTTAGGGGTTGTAACAAAACTTTACAGTCAGGGCTTGTTTTCAGGAATCCGTTTGATTATGTCTTTAATTATGTTTGATTTATGTACAGCGAGGTGGCAAGAGACCGCAGCAAACCTGTCCCTGTAGAGGAGGTGCTGGGTGGCTCGGGAGCGTTGCAGTGTTTCTAGCTGGAGGTTATGCGAGCCCCCCAGGTTGCTGAGCTGGGAATCTATAAAGGCAAGTTGTCTTTGCTGCCTGCCTTTGGCTTGCTGCTGGCTGAGGCCACTGAATGGAGAGATACTGGTCATGGTCCTCCCAGCGTTACTGAAAGCTGTCTGAACACCTCCAGATGGAGGTGGTACTGGGACATATGGAGAGCAGAATGGACGGAAACCTAATATTTTCCTGAAAAAATAGAAAATACATTAAATAACATGAGAAGGAGCTCCAGGGGTGAGGGAGTGAATCCTACACTCCTCAAGGTGTCTGAAGACAAGTTCAGCTCTTCTCTTTAAGGGCTGATATTTGTCAGCAGTTCTTAAAATCTCCTCTTCCAGTGATTAATACACTCACCATTAGAAATAATTTCTCTTGTCTGATGTCTCCCAGGAAAAACACAAGACTCCATGGTATCCCTAAACCACCAATTACTTATTAGTTACATGGCAAGCCCAGGAGATCACAAGTTGCCCCTCAGGCAAGCAGCCATTACCCATTACGGAAAATAATGATCTGACTTTTGGATAACTGAAAAGGGGAGGATTATAAGGGAGAAGCTTGATTTGTCAGAGAACTGCCAGCCATTTCATAGCTGGGAATCACAGAGAAGGTATCTCCTTTGCCGGTAAACTGCAAGGGAAAAATATGCAGGTATCAAAAGTGTTCATGAACCTGGATGCGTTGTTGGGGTTGCTGCTTTTCACTGGGCATTGGCAGCCCTCTGACCTCCTACCCTATGGAATATCCAACGAGACCAATGAGATATGAGCTCTGAATGTGAGTGTAGGCTGAGTGAGGACCTGGATCTTCAATGGGAAGAACTATAAAACCTTGCCTTGTCAACAGGTCTATAAGTACTGATTTTGACTCTTCATAATCATATCTACCAAATTCATTAGCCATGCCAAAAAAGTTAACAGGTGTCTGCTCTTGCAGGTGCCTCATATCCAAGAAACACGAATGTCTGCCATTTTTATAAGTGATTTTCTACTTGGTCAAGTTTTGTATATCCTCTCTGCCCAGGAGAGTCCAAGGAGAGATTTGTTCATTTGTTTTTCTCCTGGGTGTGGTGGTGTGTATTGTCCTCCTCCCCATGATGTGGACATGTGCAGCGGGAAAACTCAAATTGACTGATTTTGGTATATTGATATCCTGTTGACACTCTTTGGGATTCATCAAAATAATTCCCTAATTAACTACTGCACTAATGAACACAGTAGGGCTCAGTAGACTTGTAACCCTTTTTGTAGCATGTTCTCCAAGATTCCCTTCCAGTCCCTAGGAAAATCCTAGATGGCTCTGGATAGGAACCTGTATCTTTGCATGACATTAAAGTGGGTTCCCACTTAGCTCAGGGAGCCTGAAACTGATGAAACTATTCCTTCACTGGCTTTTTCTGTACCCTACTGCTTAAAGGGAATTGTTTATCCTTCTTTGGGTGCTCCTGCTCCTGCTTTGCTTTTCTCAGTCTTCCTTTCCTGAGGAAGATCCTATCAAGAACCTACTGTGCAATGTAAGCAGCTGTATATTTCGGGGAGTATTTGGAGCAGGAATTTTGGGGGTTTAATTAACTTCACCACTGAATACCTGCCATAGGATTTTTTTGCAAAGCTGTATCTGTGGTGGATGAATGTGCAGGGGTAATGAGTTCATGTGGCTCTGGCCGCTGCTTGCCTGTCCATCCACCTACTCCCTGTGATGCTCCCTGGGAAGCCTCAGTGTGTGAAATGCCCAAATATCTGAGATCCGTCTGCACCTCTTCTCCAAAAATATTCTGCTGACTGCAGCCTTCCCCAAGTTCTTGCTGCAGTACCCAGTTTGGCAGAGTGCTGCAAGCCATTTCTTAGGTCCTAATGACTTGCACATCCCTGATTTCGAAGGCTCCTCAGTGTTTGCTTCAGGTATGCCAAAAAGAGAGGGCGCGGTGCAGGCTTTGGTGAGTTGGCACCCTCTGACTTGAGTCAGTATTTTCAAGCCCTCATTTTTGCAGATGGTGGAACCTGGAGCACTGGTTCTGCCCGTGGTCTTTTTCCTCCTTCCTCTCTTCATTCAGGAAGATGGTGCACGAGGGCAGAGGATGCTGATGGGAGCCTTTGGGATGGTGACCATCTTGGTGACATGAATGAGGAAAAGGAAACAACACCCATGTGCCAAGAACAACCCAGTTTTCCACACAGCATTGGTACAGCCACTGGGCCATGCAAAGCCCTCATCTCTGAAAGGATATTTTGGGTTTGATTTGTACCCCTTGGCTGGCAGTTATCCCCACTTTGCAAGCATGTCATGATAACTGTGCAGAGCTGTCTGCGCATGTGCAAGGTTATCTTTGGCAATGCCAAATGTGCAACACAGCTAACTATTATAATAACTATTGATGGGGCTTACCTATCATAAAGGATTTTCTTTGCTGTGAGAGCTTAGGGGCAGTGGAGCAGTTATCATAAAAAAGTGGGGGCTGTATCATATAGAATATTTTAGGTCAGGAATGTACTAATTCCATCTCGTTGGCCTTACCCAGCCTGACTTTTCCTTCTTTGTAACATCTTCCTCACCTGAGATCACCCAGATCTTGGTGACAATAGGTGGGGAGGCCATGCAGCCTGGCCTCCGACCGAGGTGGGATTCTTCCACCTGCCCTGCCTATACCACACACGACAAAGAGGCTGCTGTTAGTTCACAACAATTTCCCCCACTCCTGATTTTTTAATCCTGAAGTAAACACGTTGCAGCTACAGGACGGGTGGTATGCAGACACTGGGCCAGGGCTGGCTTCCACCATGGTGGTAGGAACGGGAATTCCACTGCAGGCTAAGGGGAAGGGAGAGCCCTCCAAGGTAATGTGATGTGGGAGGTCTAATTCCTACCATCACAGGCCTGATTTGTAGGCAACAGATTATTTCACTGGCTTTCTCGATGGTTTTTATATCTCAGGCTTTTTTTTTTTTTTTTTTTTAACTGTTTTTTTTTACATGAAAGCAGGAGTGTGTGGATTTTGCAGGTAAATTATAATGAAAGCTGATGGGTGCTTGTGTAGGCTTGTAGAGGGTTTGTGCACAGAAAGCAAGCAGGGGCTGGAGGGAATAGCTGAGTGCCCAGGGAAGGTTTAATTAGCATATAGTGAAAAATCTAAAGGTTATACCAAGCCCCAATTCGGTGAAAGACAAAAACTGACTGTTCTCAGAACATACCTCAGCAGCAAGCTCTGTCGCACCTGATGCAATGCTTCCCTCTTGGGCCACCCACCTCCAAGATATTATTATGCAGTGAGAAACGAGCAGCACTTTGCACTTTCTGTTATCATGGTCCTTAATTATACATGTGTAAGTGTTCAGACACGGCCACAATGAGCATGGTACACATCCAGGGGAAGTGAGATTCATCTGAGAATCTCCTACCGCTTGGCAAGCATTTATTAACTCAGCCTCCCAACACTCCCGTGAGGAAAAATGTGTCGAAACCCATTTTCGGTACTAATTTAAAAAAACAACAAACTTAAGCAAGAAAAGTGATTTGCTCAAAGCCAAAGAGCAGGTTGGTGTGAAAGAGCTTGCCTTAAAAATCCAGAATAAGGGATTTTGCTGTTTGTGTCTTCAAATGAGGCCGTGTTCCCACGTTGCTTTGTGTTTCTACAGAAACTACAACAGGGGGGTCCCGCTTCGTGACTCAGGGGCTTGGTTCCAATCCAGAGAGCCATGTTTCCATGATTACTCCTGTTTTATGTAAAATGGCCCTTGTACAGGCTCATCTTGTTGAGCTTTTTGGCGCTGTTCCTGAGCCTGACTGCTACCATAGGGTAGGACTGCAGGATCACATTTCCATTTTGTAAGGAGACACGCTTTCTCAGGATGCGTGGAAGCCTGCTTAATTTCGATAGGAAGTCTGCTTGAAACAGAGCTTCAAGCCTAGATCCAGTGAATTACTATTATTATTATTATTATTATTATTATTATTAGTTGCAATAGTGTGTCGAGTTCCTAATCAGCAATCAGACCTCATGTGCTAGGAAACAACAACTGTCCTTTGCGATCTCAGGTCTAGATCCACCAGAGCTTAACTTCTAATTATCTGCTAACACACAAAAGTTTTATTGGGAAGCCATAAATTGGGAACAAAACAAGACCTTGCCTGAAATCTTTGCAGTGCAAGACCTCTCCTCAGCATCCTGGTGAAAAGCTGCTCTCCACGCCAAGAGAAGCTCTCCATGTGAGAAGCGTCCATCCCGTGCGTGCTTCATATTGCAGGATCAAGGCTTCTATTAATGACAAGGCTTGACAGTGGGGTGAGACCTACAAAGAGAGGGAGAAGGAGGTGCTGAGGGTGCCTTGTGATTATGTGGTTGGCGTGTGTTTCTCCACCATGCGAGGAAAAGGGAAAGAAAACCAGCTAGACTACAACAGGCATCACTGTGTGGCCTCCAGACTGCAGCCTCGCTTGAAAACCCCTGCAAAGTTTTATTAACATCTGGTCCTCCATGAACAGTGATATTTTATGCACAGAAACTCAGTTTCACCGCTGCCTTCTACCTTATTCTTTTTTGTGTGTATGCTGATTCTGTCCTTTTTCTTCCTCTTTTTTTGGTGGTTGCCTAGTAGCTCGCAGTTGCATTCTGCCTTATCAGATTGAGCCTAGTTACAATCTATCTCTGTGTGCCGAGGGCAACCCACCATAGCAGCATATGGAATATTTTAGTGTGCATTGTTGGGTTTTTTCTCCTCCTGTTGGTTTGTTTTTTTTTTTTTTTTTTTTTTAATAGATTTCAGTTTTATTCCCAGCATAGTTTTGTTGCCTTTCAGATTGCCTTTCATCTGTGATAAAAGCCGACATCCACAGTCTGAGAGCTATCAAAAGAATCAGGTGAACTGAGGAAGGGTGGTAGGGTTTGACGACTTTGGGGCCCTTTTCCGCTCAAAAAAACCCCTCCAGACTCCAAACCCCACATTTTAAGTAGGATTCAGCTCTCCTTCCTTCTCGCATCTGACTGAAAAACCTGTGTTTAGTCCATGTAACACCCAAATTGCCTTTTTGAGGTGCCTACATTTCTCGTGAGAGTAGAGGAAGCCTCCAAAACACAGCCTCTGAAATTCAGGCGATGCCATAGGTACAACAAAAACCCACACATGTAGCGTGCTCTTCCAGTTTTGTTTTGCCACGCTGGCTTTGCTGGATGCGACAAAAAGGGAAAGTCAATGACACCTCTAGACTCTTCCTTAAGCAGTGACAAAGGAAAACATGCTGCTTTTGGCACGGCATGACGCACACCTAAATGAGGGCTCTCGGGCTGCCTGTCGCTGGGTTCTTGGCAAAGTCTGCTCTTCCATGTGGGTGCAGAGCAGCGTTTCACACCTGGGGTGTGATCAAGGGGGAGTTGGTCATGTTGCTTTCCATAAGCTCCCTTTCTGATGGAAATTTGGCTCAGGAGATGATGCTGTGTGGCGAGATGTGTGTGCATGTCTGTGTGTCTGTCTGCCTGGTAACTCTGGAAGCCATTAGCCAAATTCAATCACATTTGACAGCAGGACTGGAGATTTAAAGATATGCAGCTCCTGTAAGCTGCCGGAAAACAGCACTGGGACTGGAGACTTTGTTGAAAGAAAGACAGCAATGTTAGGTCCACCCTTGTTAGACATTAGAGAATCCACAGAGGAATGATGTTTTGAATGCCCTACCTGAAGAAACAGCTTTAATCGGTTTATGCCCTATCAGACACCACAGAAAGAAAGCACTGCCTGCTTCTGTTTTCTCTGGGGCATCTAATAAGTCATGAACACATGCATAAGCTTTCTTTGCTTTTTATCTCTTCTTTCTCTTCTCTTCTCTTCTCTTCTCTTCTCTTCTCTTCTCTTCTCTTCTCTTCTCTTCTCTTCTCTCTCTTCTCTTCTCTTCTCTTCTCTTCTCTTCTCTTCTCTTCTCTTCTCTTCTCTTTTCTTCTCTTTCTTTCTTTCTTTCTTTCTTTCTTTCTTTCTTTCTTTCTTTCTTTCTTTCTTTTTCCTTTTCTTTCTTTCTTTTTCCTTTTCTTTCTTTCTTTCTTTCTTTCTTTCTTTCTTTCTTTCTTTCTTTCTTCCTTCCTTCCTTCCTTCCTTCCTTCCTTCCTTCCTTCCTTCCTTCCTTCCTTCCTTCCTTCCTTCCTTCTTTCTTCCTTCCTTTCTTCCTTCCTTTCTTCCTTCCTTTCTTCCTTCCTTTCTTCCTCTCTTCCTTTCTTCCTTTCTTCCTTTCTTCCTTTCTTTTTCCTTCTCTTTCTTTCTTTCTCTCTCTCTTTTTCTTTCTTCCTCTTTCTTCCTCTGTTCCTCTTTTTTCTCTCTCTCATTCTTTCTCTTCCTCTTTCTCTTCCTCTTTCTCTCTCTCTTTATCTTTTTATCTCTTTCTCTCCCTCTTTTTCTCTCTTTCTTTCTCTTTTTCTCTCTTTCTCCCATTCTGCCTTTCTCCCTCTTTCTTTCTTTTTTCACTAATAAGGGAGCTCCTCCTGCAACCCTAGTGCTACCCTATTAGAAGTCAACCAACCAGCAGATAAAAATCACTTGGACACGAGCTCCATGAGATCTGCTGTCCACCTACTATTTTTTCCCTCTTCTAATGCTTGGAAAGGGAGTTCCAGAAGGTGCAAGAAACACTTATTAGCTTATTATTTGAGGTAAATCTAATCAGCAGGCGATCTGTCATAGTGACATTTCTCCGAATATAAGAGGAGAAAAAGCCTGGGGACATGACAGTGATAAGTTTCCCACCCAAGACAAACCAAGGTGAGCCCTATTGGGTCAGAGTGTGACTGATCACTGTGGTTGTACCCTGTCGCATATCTTGCAAGGAAGCTCACATCTTCTTGTGGGTAGGTTAGTACTGTTTCTCATTATTAATATGGCTCTGTAGGTGTGCCAGGCCCTTTCCAGACTAATTAAATAAAAGGTCTCTGCCCCAAGGAGCTAACCCAGCAAGGGATGACAATAAACAACAAGAGGAAGAGGGTTACGCAAGTGAAAGATCATGAGATACATCTCATGTTGTACCAGTATGTTGGGCCAAATCCTCAAGTAATTACATAAAGCCCAATTTTGCCAAGTTGTTCATTGTCGAGTTGCTCCACCCTCGTGTAAGAAATCCCATTGAATTCACTTAATGAGAAAAAAATACAGAGCTGTACTGAGAGGGGAATGATCACACCTGCAGCCCAAGAAAGTGGATCTGGTTGTGGGGAAAGGTTTATCAGGAGATAAAGAGTACGACTGAACTTTAAGCTCTTATCTAGATGATACACGGATATTTAGTTTCATTAAGCACTGCAACAAGGTGGAACGATGCACTTGGACTCCCTTGAAATTAATTATTTTCAGATTCAGTCATTATGATTGGATGTTATAAGGCACTTAGGAATCAATGGGAGACAAGTGCTCTTGAGAATCTAGCTTCATATCTTTAGAACTGGATCTTCTGCATCAGCTATCAATTCCCATCTCTCTCTCAGAAAGACCTTGTCTGAGAGGTTCCCTCCTTCCTGAAGCCACAATGACTCACACTTACAGTTGACATTCAAGGAACAAAGAAGTCTTCAGCATCTATCTTGATGTTCATTTGGGCCAAGATGGCAAGTCCCAATCTGCTTTGCTTTGAGCTTGGAGAGAGAGGGGCTGATGCCATAAAGATCAAAGCAGGTCCAGACTCCCCTGACGTTATTCTGCTTAAACGTAGGGTTTGGGGATAATTCCCAGTTCTAGTTTCAGGAAAATCTCCTACCTTCCAGCTGTGAGTCTTACTCTGTCAAGGAAGCAAATGCTCCTCTACCAAAGGAATCTAGGTCTATGGCAAATAACAGCTCTGGTGTTGGGAGAGCTTTTTTTTCCCACTGGATCCAGGCCATAGACAGCTGAAATACAATTCCGAGAAGTGGGCAAACAACTGCAGGGAGGGAATAGCTGGGAGTGGGACTGTGCTCAGGTACGTAGGTTGAAGGCAAAGGAAACTTTGTGTATGTTGGCTCTGAAACCATGTGAGGTAGAGGGTGGTACAGAGAAAAACTCAGACGGTAGCTCACCTCCTTCTTCCCCGGGGGCAAATGCCTTATTTTCAGTTAGGAATGGATACATAATAAAGGAGCCAGCTCTGTTGCCGTCATGATGCAGAACCTGGCAGTGCCTGTTTCAGAATGCTGGCTTAAGCATAAACAATACCACATGAGAACAAGGAGACTGATGATGGACCCAAAATTTGTTAAACTGCTTGCAGAGCACACATTTTGCCTGTGCTCTGAAAATCGGGGCTCTCTCAGAGACTTTCAGGGGACTTTCAGGGGACTTTCTGCTCCTGATGAGAAGGATGCTGAGACTTTTGGACAAAGTCAGCTCACAGAGAAGAAGGAGCAAGGCATCAGGGATCCTATCAAGAACCTCCAGCTGGTGTGGTGCCTTGTGAAAACTAGGGCCTTGCATTGTCAGTCCACTGTCACCACCTGTCCCAGCTCCTGACCAGTGCTGCCCAGCCACATCCAGCCCTCACTGGGTATAGATATGCATCCCAGGAAGCACAGATGGATGTCTGCTCAGCACCATCAGGGACTTGAGTTACCCCAGGCTCCTGTTTGCGCTGCCTGTCAGAAATGAAATAAGCTCAGGCAGGGGACTCGAGAGGGAAACTGATACAGAACACTTAATACAACACCAGTCCTTTACACTGAGGATGAGCCACTCACTTCTGAGCAACATAAGAAATCCACTCCAGCTGAAAAGCATATGTTTCTTTTCTCTTTGCAGCAAAGCTCCCATTTCAGGCACAGGTATTATTTGTTTCTTGAAATCCCCTTTCCTTGTGTCTGCTTCGCTGACCTGATCATCTGAGAGCCCTGAGAGTGGTAGTTATCCCTTCCTCCTATTGTTTGCTCTCAAGACCAGTTTGGAAGTGCTGTGTGCATGTGTGTTTGCTTTGTTTCTCCTGCTAGTTGTTGTTGGTTTTTTTTCTTTTCTTTTCTCTGGGCTTAGATGTACACAAATGCAACAAAGAAATCAGAAACAGGAGGACTGTGGCATGCAAATCTGTCAATGTGCTATTCAATTAGAGTATTGTTACAAGTGAAACACCAGCAGCCTGGTGAGAAAAAGGAAGTACCAGGTGTTAAAAGGACAACCAGACAGTTTTTGGTATAGCATACCAGACAGGTTTTTTCTGTCTTCAAGAAGTTTACTTGTTCTTTCTCACATACAAATGTGTAAAACTGGAGGGCACCTCTTGATTCTCTAAGTTGTATCTCTTCTCTCTTTTAAACTCTTCCACGAACTGAAAATGGTTTGTGGAGAAGGAAATTTCTTGTTGGTATGTCTTTGCTCTCATTGCACTCACTGGAAGTTGTTCAGGTCTTTCACCCTAGTCTTTCTTCTACCAGCCTGTGTTTATTTAGTTTCAGTTTATGCCATTTGATGTGCCCATGCTGCCTTTCAGTTTAAATAGATCTTTTTTTCTCCCTATTTGCTCTCCTGATGTATTTGTATATAAATCAGCGCTCTTGTCCCAGTCCTCGCTTTGTTCAGCTAAACAAGCCAAGTGATATCTTCTTTTCCTGTGTCCTGGGTTCACCATTTCCTGACACATCTCAGCACTTCAGCTTTTGACTCTGAGTTCATCTCTCCTGAATACAGGTAACTAGGATCCATTCTGTTGCTTTGGAGGTTGTCCTCCCAGTGTTTTGTGCAGATCAAGACAGAAATTCCTCTCTCCTTATTGGAAATACTTTGGTGGCCATGCCACTTGCTGTCCTTTAATGCTTGATCCAATTCTGTTTAATACTGTATCAATGATCTGCATGAGGGGATTGAGTGCATCCTCAGTAAGTTCACAGATGGTATTAAGTTGGGCAGGAGTGTTGATCAGAGTGGGAAGACTCTGTAGAGGGATCTGGACAGGTTGGATCCATTGGATGAGGTTCAGTAAGGCAAAGTGGAGGGTCCTGCCCTTGGGTTCACAAGAACTCCTCACAGTGCCACCGGCTTGGAGAAGAGTGTCTGCAAAGGACCTGGAGGCGTTGGTCGACAGCTGGATGAGCCAGCTGTGCCCAGGTGGCCAAGCCATCCTGGCTTGGATCAAAAAAAGTGAGGCCAGCAGGACCAGGGCAGTGATAGTCCTGAACTCCACACTGGTGAGGACACACCTCAAGTCCTGTGTTCAGTTTTGGGCTCCTGGATTAGATGATCTTTAAAGGTCCCTTCCAAGCCAAAATACTCTATAGTTCTATAAAGAAAGACATTGGGGTACTGGAGTGTGTCCAGAGCAGGGAAAAGAAGCTCGTGGAGGGTCTTGAGAGTAAGTCACAAGAGGAGCAGCTGAGGGAACTGGGCTTGTTTAGTCTGGAAAAAAGGAGGATTTTGCCCTCTACAGCTACCTTATTGCCCTCTACAAATACCTGGAGGGAGGCTGTAGTGAGGTGGGGGATGATTTTTCTCCTAAATGAGAAGTGACAGGACAATAAGAAATGGCCTCAAGTTGTGCCAGTGGAGGTTTAGATCGAACATAAGGAAAAATATCTTCACCAGTGTTTTCAGCACTTGAAAATGTTGCCCAGGCAAGTGGTGGAGTCATCATTCCTGAAGGGATTTAAAAGTCATGTAGATGTAGCACTTTGGCACATGTTTTAGTGGTGGCCTTGGCAGTGCTGGGTTAATGGTCGGACTCAGTGATTTTAAAGGTATTTTCCAAATGAAATGATTCTATGATCCACATATCACACTTTTCAGAAATAAATTCTGTCCCCAAACTGATTTCTGAAGAACTGCATTCATAACTTCCTTCCAGCGCAATACTTCCTCCCTCAACGCCACCCATTGTAATTTCCTATGCAAGTACTCCCTTTTCCATCCTAAAATTCCTCTCCTAATCTCCATAGTCTACCACTTAATAATTTCTTATGAGGTAACATATCAAATGCTTTTCTGAAGTCCAGAGAGATTATATCTACTACATTAGAAAATCAGTGATCTATCAAAGCAAATTATCAGGTCAGTTCAGAGTGATCTATCTCTTTCTAAAATGTGTGTTTTATTGCAATTTTTGTTTGCATCCGTGCCTTTAATTATTCTTTGCTGCTGAATGCGTTCCATAATCTGATTTATTGCTGATGCCAGCCCACATCTTCTGGTTTAACTCCTTCAACTTAGGACTTGGTAGACCTTTTAAAATTATTCACGGTTGGATTTTGTGCCTATGTTTAGACAAGTAAATAAAATGGTCTGGGCTTCATTCTACGATCCCAAAAACCATGGCAGAGCATGGCTTGGGATGGTACACCTACACTTTAAAAGCCACTTCTCACCAAAAGTGAGTTGTCCCATGGGTACTGTGTCCTGGGAATAATGCACATGTTGTCTTCTCAACCATGCCTCAGGTGCCATAGGACAAAACTTGCTAGGGACAGAGCTAAGAGCAGGGCAATCACATGCCCTGGCCTTGTTTAATATGATAGCTTAGGCAAAACTTATGATTCTTTGGGCCTTTTCTCAGACTTCTGCAGGGAGATTGTTTAGTTTTCCCTTGAGCCGATGGCAATTCCAAGAAAACACTTCATATTCCCATCCCCTCGTTTCCATTAGCCTTTATGCCTCTAAGCCTGTGTTCAGCATTCCCATCCTTTACTGGAAACTTTTATAATTTGTTTGAATTTCCTTTGCAAATTCTAAGTGGGTTTGACTTGTGGCAATTCTTCCACTTGATGCCTTTGTTTCAGCCATCATATTTCAGCCATTAAAAATTTCAGTGTCTAATTTGGGATGGGGGCGAACCTGTCTCTCTCCAGAGTCTATGGATGACCTGAAGCACCCATCTCCATTCTGATCCCTTAGAAACTGGGGGAGAAAAGTCTCATCTTACATTTAAACATCCCTCTCGTTATTTGCTCATTCTTATTCTTGCTACAATGAGCTACTAACAAGAAAATTGAACATTATCAGCAAGGTGTACAACCCAAAAGCAGCTCTGTTGGATCAATGGTGATTTTCACAGGCTGAGATGTGCGCCTGCAGCTTTCTCTGGAGAACCAGGATGAGAAAGGTTTGACGCCATATTTTTCCTACACAAGTCAGACACAAACGGGATTGTTGCTCCCATGAAAAGATTTTTCCTCCCCACCCCTGTGACGTGAAGCATAAGGCTGCACATTTCAGCTACTTTTTGGATAGAGGCAATAATTTCTTAATTTGCCCTGAAGGGGCACGCGCGTAAATGGGGAGGAAAAAAATTAAGAACTTGTGGAATTGATTGGAGGAGAGATGCATCTTGTTCAAACTAGAAGTGAAAATATATTCCAAAGGAGAAATCATTAGCATTTTCATTAAATGCCAAAGAGTGTGACTATTAGACCTACCTCAGGCAACCCTGAGGTTGAAAACTTTTCAACAAGATTTAATTGATCCAGATGGATTGAGGTTGTTTTTGTTTTTTACCCCTTCCACCCTTCTACCCCCTGCTTAAATCTCTGTACTCCATCACCTGTGAGAAAACCCCAAACCGAACCAAATTAAAATAAATAAACAACGCCTTCAGCCCACGCCCTGGAATGAAAACTGCAGTGTAATATGAAATGTGTCCTGATCGTCTTGTTATGGAGCCTGGTGACTCACCAACTGCTACAATTGGGGTTAGATAAAATAAAGGGATTATAATTAAGGAGGCAGCAGGAGGATGTTAGCTGGGCAGTCAGATGGAGGCAGGCCCATTACAGACCTGGGTGTGCTGGGAGCCCTGCCAGGAATGTGTGGACACACGGCTCAGCTGCGGGATTTACAGCAGAGCCTCTGCTTCAAAACACACAGCAGGGCCCAGTTTGGCTGAGCTACTCCAGCATACCCCAGCTCCTGTTTGGTTTTCTGTAGGTATCCCCCCAAAATTGCTCAGTTCCCAGCTACTGTGAAGATGGGCGGTGAAGGGCTCACCTGCCAGTCCTAGTAAAGGGAAGTCATGGAAGCATTTCTTGAGTTGTTGGGGATTTGGCATTATTTCTGGGCAGTATTTTTATCCTGAACCTTGATGTAGGGCCCTCTTTCCCTTGAAGAGAAATCCGGATCAGCCCTCTGGCCCTAGAAAAAAATGCACCTCTGTTGATTATGAGTAGGGCTGGTGCAGGTACATCCTCCACGGCAGTGGGGAGCAACTTTACTAGTGAAGGAGGAGAAGACAACAGCTTGGTGGCACATGACTCTTAGGTTTCGACTGCATACTTAGCACAGTGGCAGTAATGTTTTAACCTGTTGGATACAAGATCATGCAGGAAGTAGGCAGGTTGGGCCTTCCAACACTCACCATACCAACAGGCACATTTTTTCTGTCCTCGTGTTCTCAGTTTGTTTTGTGGTTCTTGGATTCCTGAAGAAAAATGACTGCAGAAATAATTCTGCTAAAATCTCCTGTGTACTTCCCATCTTACTTTGAGCAGCCTGAGTGAGCTGGCCTCAAAGTCCCAAAGCCAGGTGGATGGAATGATGGTGTTCCATGTGACAACATGCCAGATCAGGGCCACAAATGATCTATGGCCAGTGCAAATGCTTCTTAGGTAAGCCCATGCAAGCCATTTGCCTGGGTGCAAAGCACCTGATGCTTCAGTTTGGGATGGCTTAATACCTCCAGTAATTATCCGAAGGAGCCCTGAACACTCTCATGATTAAATATCAGGTTAGAACTGGACCTGAGATGAAATCTGTGAAAATGTAGTCATGTTTGGAAAGGGTTGCAGGAGTCATCCAGGGCTGTGACTGCGGTATCAGAGTTTCTTGGAAGGAAGAGTATGATGATTTCTCTAGTGAAAACAATAATGGGAGTTTTAGTAGGATGTTCTGTATTTTTCCCCAGGCTGGAGTTTTGCCAGGACGTAGGAATTGAAGTGCCTGAATGCAATGCTTCACTGATGGAGTTGGTAGCTGGCTGAACCTGAAACTTGCTCCAAAACTTCGCCCTCGATCTAGCCACATGTGTGACCCTGTTTCGTCATGCTCCTCTGTCCACCAGTATCTGCCTGTTGTCACTCATCTGTCACTTACACTGGAAATGCCCTGGGGCTGGCATCCCCTTTTTGTTCAGGGCTTGTGCAGCCTCTTGCACAATGAGCCCTGTGGTAACACGGCCAAACAACGATTGCTAAGGGTGAAAGATTGCCAGGTTACAGATGGCAAAACCAGTCCTCAGGACTGGCTGTGGAATAGAATAACAACAACAACAAATTCATGATAATAATGACAGGAGTAATGAATGGTTATATTCAAATGTTAGCTAGCTAGAGCTCGCCACTTGCCTTTTCTGCAGTTACAATAAAATTTATTCTCCTTGCTGAACATGTATTTGCCTGCATGGCCAATGTGCTAATTCTGCTCCTCACAGTTTTTCTATTTACTTTGCTGTATCTTTCTCAATTAAAAGGGGAAAAAAAAAAAAGAAGAAATAAAAATCAAATCACATGGCATCAAAGAGCTACATCAGGAGGTCATTGCATCAAATGCTGCCGCTAGTTTAATAAAGGAACTGACTAATATACTCATTAGTGGTGCTCGTTGCTAATGCCCGATCAGATAATGAAATTGAAATATCATGTTTTAGGGTGTAATCAGGCTCCCTGCAGGTGCTGGGCTGGAATTGCCCCATAGGTACAGCATTACACAGTTAACTAGGTGTGTTACTTGACGGGGTGTTTCAGCTTCCCAAGCCTGCGGGTAGGAAGACATGAGCAGGACTGTCAATGTAGCTAGTGAGAATGGGGAATTGGGTTGGAAACAAGGGAAAAAAGCTGAGGTGACTCTGGTTAAGGGGGATGGAGGCAGCTGGGAGCAAGTGGCAGGTGTGAAGCCAACTAGGGGGACAAGCTAGGACCAGGTGGATGTGTGAAGTGGCTCTGGCCCTCTGGGAGGACACACCAAGCTGCCTGCAGATGAGGAGCTGCTTGGGTGGGCACTGGTGGGTGTATGGGAGAAAGGCACTGAAGCAGGACTCCTAGGAACATCAAAGGCTTCATTGCTTTCCTGGCATTTAAAAAGTAGAGAAAAAAGAACTAGTGTGGATGCAAAATCCCCATGCATGGAATTGGAGGTGGAGGGGTTCTGTTAGACCCCCCTGAGTGGGGGTACTGGGATGCTTTTAGCACCAGCTCTGAGCTGCAAGGCCCTTGGCTAGCAGGCAGTAGCAAGGAGGGATGCTCATTGTTTCTCTGAGTCTGCAGTGTCACCTACACAAGGCTTTTAATCCCCAGTGTCCCAGAGAAGCTAAAATAGCAGTTTCATTGTCCAGGGAAGACGGACAAACACATCACAAGCCTAGCACCAGCTTTCTCCTCCCCGACTCAAACACTTGCCTTCTAAGTTCCCCACTAAGTGGCTAAGTCCAAAGAAATTTGTGGCACTCTTTTTTAATTGCATTTTTTTGAAACAGAAAAAATGAAAACACATAAAAATATTTCAAACCCAACCTCAGTCTAATCAATGCTACCAGACTTTGGGTAAACCGGGCTGAATGACAAGAGTTTTCCAGAGGAATTTGTTCTATATGGAAGTTAACTTTAAACACTTTTCTTCATTGCCAGATGATTTAATACTGGATGAGCCAATGAAAGACTTCAGAGACGCTCAAATTACTTCCCAAGTTGCTCACAGAATATGTTCTGCTGAGACAACACCAGGCTAGAGACTTCAGTGGGATTAGCAGTAAAGCAAAGTTTTGTTTTACTACAGTATTTTAGATTGTCTTCCAATCTTTATTTCCTTTTATTTTTTCTCCCTCCTGCTCCTAATTACTTAATAATAAAAACTTACATGTCAATAACAACCCCTCCTGGCTAGTGTCTCTCAACACTTTCTATTTGCCCTCTTCCTTCAGCTTCCCAGAACTCCATCCTTACACTTTTTTTTTTTTAATTTTTTTTTTTTTTTTTTTTTTTTTTTTTTTTTTTTTTTTAATGCACTGTCCTGGAAAGACAATTCAAATCCTTTCAGAAGAAAGAGTGAGCTTACCCAGTACTTGCACATGTACTGTGAAGTCCTTCAGAACAGGGTTAAAAGAGGTGGGGAAGAGAAAACACATGTCCCTTCCTTTGGTTTCTCAGAAAAAAATGTTTTCTTAACTCCAGGAGAGGGCTCAGGGCTGTGAATTCACTGGAAAGTGAGATGTCTTCTTGCTGCCCAGAATATGGTATCTGTATCCTATAAGGAGACAAGATACAAAACATTTCATTTTTTCTCTTTTCCCCTTGTTGTCCTCCATTGGTTAATTTAGACAGGCTCCTGACCATGTGCACACTGCTATGACATCTGTTTTTAGGTGGATTCTACATGCAGATCCAAGGGAATCAGGTCCCTATATAATTACATTTAAACACCTAAAGCTATGGCTGTGTCGATAAACTAAACAGGGCCAGGGCTCAAGCCCAGGTACTGGCACATGATCTGCCAAAGTATCCAACCTTTAGCATGGTCCCTGGTGATGGTTTTGTCCTGTTCCAACTAGCACTCTCCCAGACAATGCCTGGGCATGGTCCAGGGACAGTCTGGGCCAAGGAGCATCACCACAGGCGGTTCAGATGCAGGCCCCCAGTTTTGGAAGGAAAGACACTTATCAGCACGGACGCAAACTGGTCTGTGCCAATTGGCCTCTGGGCCAGAGAACAGCCCCGTGCATGTCTTATTTACTAGAGTAGATGAAGTGAAATGCTTCCAAGAATGTAGCCTGAGATGCTGAATAGGGTCTTGGGAGCGTAGATGGGATCCTAGTGCTGAGAAAGTAAAGGGGATAAAAGTGGTGCTTGGGTTTTTCCAAATACTAATCAGTTCCTCCCTATAGATCTGCTGTGCACAACTTTATTTCTGGAAATCCCAGAAGGAACCAGTTTCCTCATTGCCCTTTTCTGCTGCTGCTGTTTTCTTGTACAGTCATAATTCACTTGTGGGCACTTCCCAGATAAAACAATAAAAAAGTCATGAAGGTGGACAACTAGGGTAGCAAGTCGGGGTTATTTAATACTGGAATGGAATTGAGTTTTTTAGCTGGAACAAGGTGTTCTGGTGTTTTCCTTCAGGCTCTTGTCAGGAGTGTTTGATGTCTCTGTCATAACTTGGTGAAACAAGATTTTGCACTCCCTCCAATCTGCTCCAGTGCAATATTGGTGGAAGGTTGTAATGAGACTTCAGCAGTGATGCTGGTGAGAATAAATCTGGGGAGATGACACCGGCCTGTTCTCACAGCACAAAATGGAAGTTGGTATATCTGCATCCCTTGCCATGAGGACTCAGCTTCCTGCGTGAACAATGGAGCCTGTGTTTGTGCAGCATCTCGTGGAGGGGTGTCCTTGTCCCCAGCCAGCTCACAAAGTGACAAGTGACACCACAAGCACTGAACCCAACAGAGCATCCACATGCTTCAGACTGGGGGTTTCTGCTTGAAAATCTTTGCTGCAATCATCTTGACATCAACCTTTAGGGGAGCTTCTCATTCCATCGGTAATTTGCTGAATTGGACAAAGTAGTAGAAAAGGAAAAAAAAAAAGAAAAAAGTTTTTAAATTGTGACTTCAGAACTTATTTTGACTTAATCCACTCAAATTTCTGCCAATATAAAAGTTAAGTTTCTTGCATTAGAAACTAGATATCTATTATACAAGCACATGTAATGTGTGTGTGTATCACAATCAGAGGTGTGTGTAATAGATATGTATGTGCATTTTTTACCATTGGGCAGACACATCATGTTTTCACCCCTGATTCCCGTGGCAATGGAGACCCTGATCAAAACCATGGTCCTGCTGGGTTTAAGACATGGCTGCTCAGTGATGAGGGCCCAGGTGTCAACACTCATCTGGCCCGAGGGGTGAAGGATCAGCCTCACAGCCTCTTCTCAGGATCCCCACGGGCATTTCACTCCGGTGAATGTGTTCTAGGATATCTGGAGGCAAAGCCCCCACTCCTGTGTGTGTCATTTGGGTGTCTGGAGGTGACATGGTTAAGGCTGGAGAAGAAGAGAGTGGCAGAGCTTAGCTAAGCCCAGCCTGCCGGAGTTATCGGTTGTGATCTTAACTAGAAGGTCCTTTTTCTGCTCACTTACCCTTGCACACACGCACATAATTGCAGTGTGAATTCATAATATAAACCATGATGTAATAGACACCAACTCAACTCAGCTTAATTACTGTACAAATGAACAACAACTTAAATCACAAGCAGAGTCCCATTAAAAGTAATCAGATCCTGGGTGGGGAGATGGTTAAAGGTGGTGTTTGAACTCCAAAGAAAAATATGTTCTTGTTTGGACATATTTTGATTTCTTTTTTTTATTGTTATTTTTTCTTATACAGTGTATTTTTGCTCTCTCTCTCTCTCTCTCTCTCTCTCCCTCCCTGGCTCTCTCTCATTTTAATTTTTTCAACCTTTTCCTGATAAACCAAACTAGTCTAGACATATCTTTTGAGAGCAAATGTTCTCTAAGCTATGTTCATTCCTTGTGAGTTTGTACGTTAATCATTAAATATAATTAATTAGAACATCTTGTAATTAACTTGGAAAGCAAAATTATACAAGGGAATGAGTTTGTAACCACATCGCATTTGAAATAAAAATAAAACTTAGACTAAAAGGAATAACTGCTCTTTGGAATTAGATGAGTAACAATGTTGGATTGGCTCCCCTGGAGCTGTAATGTTGGCTCTGAACTCATTCACGTATATCAGCCATATTTCACATTGATATATTCAGTTTCACGCACACAAGTGTGCACACTCCCTAGTGCCACAGTCCAGAGTTAGCCTACTACAGGGATGCTTTAAACCACCCCTCTGCCTTCTTGTGCCTCTGCACCATGGAGGGACTCGGCAAATGCCATCAAACAGCCTCAGGGTTGCTCTGACTTGCCCTGACTAGTCCTGATGGCCCTTTGGGTGTAATGCTGGCTGGAAATTGTGGCATTTCATGGCAGACTTTCCTGCCAAGGCAGGTGAGAGCTGGCAGGGGGTGGCAGACATCTGGCCATGGGGCAACCCCCCAGATGGAGATTCCTGGACCAGAGGAATCCTCACATGCATGCTGTGACCTGTTCCTAAGTCCACCAGTTCTCCAAAAAGCTGGTTCTGGGCTGACCTGTGGAGCACAACTAATGAGCCACCTTAGGTCTGGTTCAACAAAAAAGGGGAATCTCTTCTTGCCAAGCAATTGTTCCCATCAAAAGTTAAATACTGCAGTTATTTCCTTGTAAATGCAGAGTTTTGTCATCCTTGCTTGACTGAATAGTTTGGAGATGTCCTGGGAGACAGAAACTTCATTGTGCCCAATAAAAACACACCTGCTCATGGATGCTGCAACATCCCACAGTGAGATACTGGACCTGGGGGCTTTGGGTCAAGAAGTTCCTGAGGTCTGCAGGAGCAGCACTCCTGGGGATTCCCCAGTTGACTTCCTGGAGGGTGTCGGGGAGGCTTGAAGTGACTGTGCAGCAGCTCCTGGTGCTTTGTAGGGTTCTGCCACTTGCTCTCCATATGGCCTGGGGCATGTCATTTCACCTCTGGTTTTTCTTCCTCTCTGTCCTTGTTGAGTGCATTGTGTTGGTGAGGAGATCATCCTCCCTCTACACACTGGACTGCTGGCCAAAATGGCTCTTTCACCTCTGTCACGTCCCCAGCTGGGATGATGCCTTCCCCAGTTGCTGACATCTGCTGAAATTGGCCAGAAGATTTAATTGCTCTGAGCTTGCTCTTGAATTTTGCCTTTCACTCCTTTGGCAGGAGGACTGGGGGAGCCTTTCTCCAACTGCATTTCTACCCTCCACAGCCAGGCAATCGCTTGGCTGTGCTGCTCATCACCACCTAGGTGCAGAAAATTTCCTCGCATTTTTGTGGTCGGTTTCCAGGCCAACGGGAAGGAGGCAGCTGGGTAGGACAGGGGCTAAGGTGGAGAGCAGAGGGGGTGGAGAGGGAGAAAGGCTCCGCACAAGATGGGGAAATGAAAGATGGAATCATCTGGAAGTCCTAGAACCTAGTGAGTGGAGAGGCAGCATGAGTGACTGCAGTGAGGCAAAGTCCTTTTCTCTTCTGGGGCCATGAGATAAACAATCAAAGGACTTGGAAATGTGGCCTTGGATATCCCTCTCCATTCATCAGCACATTCCTGCATTGTGCCGAGTTCTTAGACTGTTTGTTGACCTCATTCACTGGTTCTTAGGCTGGAAATCAGCTAAGAAGCCATCCCTCAGGTAAAACTTGCTCAGGCTGTGAACGGTTAATTAATTTTCAAGAGGCTCAAAAATATAATCTCCCCCTTGGTGAGCAGATGAAACAGGGTGTGAATTTGCTGGTTGGGGTGGAGGGGGAGAGGCACTAGGAGCACAACTGCCTTCTCCTTGACTCCTGCTCCTCCCTGCCCGTGGGTAGCACCCTGCCACTGGGCAGGCACCAGGGGTGGGATGAAGATGATGTTGAACAGGTTGATTTTAGACAGCTGGGGTAAACCAGGTGGGTTGTAGGACCTTTCCCAGGTAGGTGTGAGGAACAGGCACCTTTGGGAGAAAAGCATCCTATTGCAACAGGGGGCTAAGATCCACCCAGTTCGGATACTCAGCGTGACAAATGAAGTGCCCAAATTTTCTTCAATGGTGACGTGAATCCCACACCCAGAAAGGAACAGAAGCTGGAGTTACCTCCCTGGAGAGGAGCTTCACTCTGTATCCTATCCCCATTCCTCTCTTTCTCACCTCCACTTTAACAGCATCTGTCCTTCCTAGTCTCTTTGCTTTGGCAAAACTCCCATTTCAGAGCAAGATAAGATGGGCTTGATCCTGACATGTAAGTAAAGGTCTGCTTTGTATGGGACAAGACACCTGCCCACATTTATTGTTTTGCAGATACAGGGCACCGTGAATAAATGAGGGAGCATGCATATGCCCAAGGAACAACAGCGGTGAGCGACAATAAAAAAAAATGCAAGAGAGATGTGACAGTAGTTTTGAATAGAGCTGACACTGAGCAAACACTCTGCACAATGTGGAGGGTGATATAATATCCTGCCCTTTCAGAGTGTCACTGTGACATGTATTTAACATTCATTGGCAGCAGCAGCCGGGCTTGCTCTTCACACTGCAAGGTGCTGTGCATATATCTAGGAAAAAAAAGATAGTTAAAGAGATGCACCCAGTTCACTGCCCTTTCTCATGTGGGTGTGAACCTACCCTAGTGGAACCCATGGGAGTTTTACAACTGACTTCAGTCCCTATTAACCTCCCTGATGAGTAGTAGGAAATTAGGCATGTGTGGAGGGAAGGGTGTTTATGAAAAGCAAGGTCTAATGAGAACCCGGTTTCAGAGTTAATTATGGAACAACTATTGCCGCTCCCTAACCCAATACTGCGCCTGATTCTGATCTCGCAGCATGGGAAAGCAAGATACTTTATACCCATGGGGGCTCTTGGGCTGCATATGGCTCTTGAGCAATTTAAGTGCATTTATGCCGGGTGATATCATGTGATCGGCAGTGGGACTGCACCGATGCTGGGCTGCTGGGTAATCTGTGGGATGAAGCAAATCAGCTTCAGGACTTGCCAGGTCATGCCCAGCCCCATCCCATCCCACAGTGGTGCAGAGAGACGGAGGAGAGCTGTTGTTATCTCCTCGGCGAACCACTCCTGCTGCTCTCCCTCCCTTCACTCTCTGATGTGCCTGATACGTGTCTTCTGTCTCTGGGCTGAATGAAAG
Organism: Acanthornis magna; assembly: GCA_036785705.1. Classification (NCBI taxonomy): domain Eukaryota; kingdom Metazoa; phylum Chordata; class Aves; order Passeriformes; family Acanthizidae; genus Acanthornis; species Acanthornis magna. Next base: position 1,652,809 of record JAWUZG010000001.1, read on the forward strand.
GTGTTGGTAGATGGTTTGTAAGGTCAGCAAGATGGGCCAGCGTCGGGATCAATTGAGTAGCACCCGTGTGTGTATGTAATCAGGACCTGGCCTTCTGCTAATTAAAAAGCTTAAACAAACGCATGCAAATGAGACAGATATGAACACGCAGGTGGATTGCTGGAAACAACACCCTCCACTCCTCCAATTGAGGGGGCAGCCGGTCCCAGCACTCCCTTTTGTTTTGTTGTTTCCACAAAAAAGCTGCCTCTGTTGTGGGAAAGTTTCCCCTTGGTTGAGTTTAGCGCGTATGGTCCTGGGGCATAAACAGCCTCTTGTCCCATGACACACGCTCGCCCTGGGATTACACACACGGCTTATCAGGGGTGGCACAAAGCGCTTCATTGGGAGGGTAAGGAAAAGCCACTTTTCCATTTCTGTTGGCCTTGTTTTTGATGGGCTGGGAGCCTTTTTGCGAGTGATGTTCAGATGGTCGGCAGCATGTGATTTTTCTGAGTCTGGTTCTTTTCTCTGTGAGGGCACAGCACGTAGCAGCCCTTCTGGGAAAGGTAGATTTCTTGCTCTAAGAATGGTGCATAAAACAGGGGCACAGATGAAAGCTCTGGGGCTTTTAAACCTAAATCAAGATGAAATTTATCATATTTTTCAGTACAACCCCAATTCTGGGATAACTCATAAATACTTGCACTGCTCTTGTCACTGCACTTCCAGAGTCCTTTGAGAACAGGGATTTTTCCCACTAACATAAACGGTCCTTTGATAATGGAAAATTTGCCTGAGTAAAGGCTGACTGTTTAATGCTGTGATTAAGTCATTGCTTTAATCTGGCATAGCTCTTGAAAAATCTGCTGGAAAGAGTTACTGGAAGGGTCCTTTGAGTTCCCTTTTCCCTACAGCCACTCATTCCCTTTGTGCTTACACTAATGTTCATGGGTCTGCACGGTGATACAGATCAGGGAACTGATCTGGCCGTAAACTCTGTTGGCCAAAAAAAGAAAATAAACAAACAAAAAAACCCAAATAAAAAACCCTAAAGCCTCATTTTTTTCCAGCATTGCATCAACATGAGATCCACTGTCAGTCAGAGGGAAATGATGGGAATGAAAGGAGGCCATGAATGTGGTTGAGGCAGTCCTGTTCGCTGTACACGGTTAACAGAAAATTGCTGGTGCCATGGAGCACACTGCGCTGAACGCCAACCTCCAACCAACTTTCCAGACCATGTGCAGGATAGTTAATATCTACCAGATGCCTGACATACTTCGCAAAACTTATACTTGAAATGCCAGGCTGTGAATCAGGGCTGGATACCCTTGTTATGCTCCAGTTCATTGCAGTGAAGGAAACTTGATAAGAAACAAAGTCAGAGGGAGATCCCCTTAACACAACTTCACACATCATTTCTATGAGTTTTTCCTTCCTAGTTGACTTTGTTACTTCTTCTGGACATAAGACTGTGATATATTTTATTTTGGGTAGCACTGGATGTGAGAAGAACATCAGGTCTTTCCCACCAACTCTTCTTTTGAGAAACACTGTCAGATATGTCCCACATCCTCTTTTCCCTGCATGTCCTTGTGAAAGACCAAAACGCCAAAAAAGAGTCTCACTAGGCCTAGGTGTGCGATATTCTACTCCGTTTAATGTGTTTTAACTTTCAGTAGAACTTAGATTACTCTAAATCTCTGTCTCATATTCACAGTCTGGGGGTTCGGCAGAGACGGGCAGAGCAGTGTGTTAATTTGTTTGGCATGGCCTTGTCATGTGGGTTTTCATTTTGCAACTCCACAACCAAAATAAAGGGTAGCTGAGATCAAAGTCATTTGCTGTTTAATGCTCAGGGGAAGGTAGAGGTGCTATTTCAGATAGGAAGAAGTCTCTGATTTCATGTCATTAAAGCCGTATGTCTCAGTTCCTGAAAGCACATATATACACTTAGAGTTGAGCTTATAGACAGGAGCATACGTAAATACTTTGATAAAGCAGAGGTAGGATTACGTGAAGTGCTTCTTGCTCTTGTATTGCCTTACTTGAGTTAGCTAATTCAGACAAAAAAGCCATATAGGCATAGTAACTTTGTTTTTAACTAGATTAAAGTTAGAGGGAACTGATTAAAGCATAGAGGGGGCTTGGATGCTGAACACAAATTACTAGTTAGAGTTGATCTGGAAATGCCTTAATCTCTGATCTGTTCAGAAGTAGAAGTAGATTCAATTGGAGGACTCCAGCTAATACTGGAAGCCTCCACCAGGAGTTTGATTATGGGAAAGGCTTGTGACAATCCAGTCCAGAAAGAAATGGAGATGCTTTGTTTCCAGAATTTGTTTCTGAGCCACCACATTTTCATGTTTCCTTTACTGAATCTGGTTGGCCATGCAAGTTAAAAATCTCCTTCTTTGTTTAATAAATTTTTTTCTTTTTTCCCCCTTATATATATATGTATTTAAAATTCCCACTGAAACAGGCCTTCAGATGTTGATTCAGTACAAAGTTTTGGCTGAAATTCTTGTTCCAAGGCCTTGGTGTCAACAACAGATTCCAGATTCCTGTTTACTTTAATTGGCTTTGCTTTTAGCCACAAGTAAAGATTGCAAAACAAAGGCGTGGAATGGCCATCTCTTGCTTCCAGTGTGGGTCTGCATTACATTTTTTTTCCCCCTGGGCTTCTTATGCGAATGTGTTTGTGAAACCACTTGAATCAGGAATTTTGTTTTCAAGTGGGGACCTAAATTTAGGATCGTGCATCCCTATTTAGAAATGGATAAAACCAACAAAAAGTCCTTAGTTTTCTTCTCCATGGAGATTTCTTGGCCCTGAGAACTTTCAGGAGTTTGGATGAGGAATGCCATATTTGTCAGCATAAAAACTGTCAAAATTTCCCCAATCTTAATCTACAGCAGAAACTTCAGATTTTTCTTTAGATGTCTCTCAGTACCGTGCAGTGAATATGGTCATGGCAGGTGGGTGCAACTGATGTCCACAAGTATGTGAAAAAATACAACAAATGACCTCACTTTCTGAAGTAGAGCACTAAGCGATATCTTCCAATGTCATGGCTGAAGATGATTCTTGAGGAGGAGCCACCTGATTCTGCTCTCAGCCCATCCCTTACAACTGAGACTGTTTTGGGCTGGGATTTTCCAAAGTACTCAGTGTTGGCTGGACTCCATTTTCAAATTTACTGACAGTGATTCGCAGTGATTTATTAGGAGTAGAGCTAAACCAGGCCTTCTGAAGAAGTCCACAGTGAGATCCTGTTCTGAGCTGTTCTTTTGCTGAAGAAGACCTCCTCCAGGCCCTTTTTATTTGTGGCTGTAAAGGGACATGACCAAAGAAAAATAGAACAGTGCACATAGGTGGGAAAAAGAATGGTGTTGGCATTAATATTTTGCACTTGAAGGTCATGAAATTCTTTTGGGGAAGTAATGGAGATCCTTCACTGTGTCACGCCACTCATGAGCTAATCTTTCCATTGCAACCTGTTTCCCTGGCTGATTGACCTCTGGTATCTCTCCCACTCTGCCTGTGGTTTTGAAATGTTTGTTCTTTCCATGCTGGGGTGAGATGGACAGGAGATGAGTGTGTGCCCACTCGTGCTCTTGGTGTGATCTGCAGGACAGAAAACTCAGGGAAGGCTTTGCTATCAAAATCCTTCAGGAGCTGTGAAACAACAGAAAGCCCAAAAGGAGGTTGGAGACTTAGAGCCAAAAACATTCAGAACAACAGTGAAAAACATCTATCCATCATCTTGGCTGTCTCCCTAATTTTCTATCCTTCTCACCAGGCTTTTTCAGCCTCCTCCTCCTCCTTCATGATTCCAGCTCTTTTATCCTGGCTGTTGGTGGTAGTAAGAGATAGATAGCACGTTTGGATGTATTTACCCTCATGTGGCTTGTCCTTCTCACCCCACCCATACTCTGGCTGTGATGATGCATATCTCTGGGAGTCAGTGGGAGATCTTTTCACAAACACTCGCTGTGTGTTGTGTCTCTTGTGGGCAGAGATGTTGCTGTGTTAGCCATCATTATTTGATCTGCCTCTCTGACAAGATTGCTTTAAAGCCTAAGTGTTGTTTCTGTTCTTAGCTGGGAACACACCATAGTTATAGCTTTGCCTGCATGGCCAAGTCCAGTTCCTCAGCTATGTTGGGAATGCCAGGTTCTGTGGGATGGAAACTGGAGAACAAAATTTGTGACAGTGTTGCATGAAAGGAAGGGAATGCTTTACTGGAGTAATTTGGGGGCTTTTTTTTTTTTTTTTGGTGCTGGAACTACTCACTGAAGTAATGGAATTTCAAAGAGGTGGGTGGGAGAGGTGGAGAAGTAATAATTCTACCTTCAAGTGGTAGAAGTGGAGTCTAAATTGAGATTATAAATGCTTCTGCATTTTGAACCCTGATAGTTAATTTTGCCTGTTTTACAGATAGTGGTTATTTACATAACTTTTCATTTTTAATAGAACTATAAATTTTCCTTGCTCACCAAAATCAGAACCACAAACAGAAATTCACCATCATTCGTTGTGGTCTTGGAGTGCTTTCTGTCACAAAAACAAAATATCCACTGAGGTGGTAGTTTGTCTTCTGATCCCTCCATTGTCAATGAATTGAAAGAGTCAAATCAATAAAACTAAGATGTAAACCATCCTCCATTGGGACCTCCCTCTCCTGTTCCTCACTGAGGTATCTCTCTTGGAACATGGAAATTGAATGGGATGCACCTGGGTCAGAGCGCTGCTCCACTAACATGCTCCTTCCCCAAAGAATAGCAGAGGGCATGGGAAATCATGGCTGAGTGAGGGTGAGGCAGGGAGGAAATAGCATCCACTTTGGGTCAGGAAAACAATATTTCTCTCTGGGAGTAGCACAGGGGCACAGGAAGGTTAACATTTCCCCAAGCATGATTTTTTTTGGGAATTCTTGGAACATGAACATATTTTATAGAATTTCTACAATGCTTAAAGTCAATTACCTGTCAATTACCAATATGCTACCCTGAGATCAGCCCTAGTTTTTATGAATGTGGGTGTTGTGATCAGTTTCTATGGTTCTATAATGTCTGCTTGCCTTTCTAGACAGAAATGACCATTCAGAATGGACTGGGAAGGGGAGAGGATAGAAAACTAGTGCCCTGGAGTTGCTCGGTGAGGCTTGAGAGGCAACAGAAAAAAAGCAGAGAAAGCATTTCATTTTTCCACACCTGCTTTATGCAAGGTAAGGCCTGTGGTGGCATGGCAAGACCTGTATGTCTCAGGGAATGAAGGCCACAGCAATGAGGGGAAAATCCTTGGCCAGTGTTCGCTGCTGGAATACCTGGAGGGTGTGATGCAACTGAAGAGCCCACGTTTGCCCAAAGTGCAGGGCAGGGGAAAAACCAAGAGAAATTACTGCTTCTGTCCAGAGATTAAAAAAAAAAAAAAAAAAAAAAAAAGGTTTCTATGGAGGGAATTGTGGGCAAAAAGTAGTGGAAAGGACTGTGTGACCTGGCCAGGGGTGTGAGGGGATTCGATGTGCTGCTCTCAGCACGATGTGGGACCATCTGCCTTGCAGCCAGCAGAGCTGGGTGCAGATGAGAAACAACAGAGAGCAGAATATGACCTGCAGCACTTTTGGGGGTAACAGCTACTCTGTGAGTGACATCCTGGAAACAGCCAGGGGGAAAGCAGAGAGAGATAAGATATCTGTGTCTCTCTGGCCATTGTCCTCAGCCAGTTTGCAGAATTGCAGATTAGGTGCTTTTCTCTGGTCTCTCTTGCTGGTTCTCTGTGCAAGTGCCACAGGGCTGCGATAAGGAGGAGGTGGAATGGTGCTCTAAGTACACTGCATTTTTCCACATGTAGAAGGATATGCTAACTGAAAGAAAATATGCTGGAATCCTTCCTTTGCTTTTGCCTCTCTACATCCAGAAAAGGGATCTGGGGATGTGCACCAGGGGAAGCAGAGAGGGTTTGTGGGAGGGCTATGGAAAGGGGTTTGGCAACCTCTGTGCCAAAACGTCAGCTCCAGCACGGGTCTGCATCTTGCTGCCACAGCGTGACCACTGCACACTCGAAGGTTCAGCAGACAGTGCCTTGCTCTTCTCCCTCCAGCCATCCCCTCCTGACTCCACAGAGCATCCCAGGGCTCCCCAAACCATCCATGTGGGATCTTGCTGAGTGAGGTTGGTGTCGGCAGCATAAACAGGAGGTGTTTTCTAGGCTGGAGCAGGCAAGGGTCTCTGCAGGCAGCTGATGGAAGAAGGAAACACTCACAGGGCAGGGGGGAATGGTGACATGCCAGATGAGAATGGAGATTTTTTCAGCCAGCATGGGCAGATGTGGAACTGATGCCATGGGTGGAATTACCCATCCTTAGCGAGCAGCCCCAGGCCCCCGGGGAAGGCAGAAAATGCAGACTTTTCTGTGTTTTCTGGGAGAGGGAGGAGCAGGGCAGGTTTCTGCCCTGGGGATCCAGTCAGCACAGGGGTCGGGGGTGGCCTTCATTCTTCTTGCAAGGTTGAGTCAGGGCTGTGATGAACAAGTCTTGCATAAGCAGGAATGCCATCGCCAGTGGTAAGCTGGAAAATGCCGAGCTCTATTTTCAAAGACAGCTCAGAGGTTATTTATGTACGGAAATGCTCCTTATCTCTTAATTCCCAGACTGATGGGTGGAAGATATGCAAAGAGTGACTTCTGTCAGGGACGAGCTCACCAGCACTGCTACTGTCTTGGCAGTGGGGAGAGCTCTCTCTGCCTTCCCTGGTAGCAATGCTGACTAAGGGCCATAGGAATCTTAATTCCTGGCCCAGAGACGGCAAGCCAAGCTATCTGATGGGCTGCTTGGCTGACAGTTAATATCCTGTCGCAGAGAAGTAAGTATTCATGATATAGCAGCTTTTTTTTTTTTTTTTTTTTTTTTTGCACCTGGAAGACCGGAGTGGGAAAGCCCAACAAGTTCTCCATTTTGTGCTTAACCATCAGGTCTGCCCTGAAAGAGCCTAAATCAGAACAATTCTTTTATATTTCAAAGAATACATCAGAACTCCTCGGTATCGAAATTGTTATTTTGTTTTATCATTATTATTCTCAGAGATTCAGGCTGAAATAATAAATTCAGTCTTATTTCCTTGTGGCTGGAGCATTATTAGTAGGTAGAAATTTGCAGCTGGAAATTAGTTAATGATTCCTCTGTAAGTACAGCAGACAGATGGCAATCCAGATTTTTTTCCCTGGCTGTGCTGGCACTGGCATGCTAACTAAAAGTAGTATGACATTTATTAATGAGTGGGGTAGGCAAAAGGGAAAAAGAAAAACCAAACCTAGAGCAATGAACACAGGTAATAGGGTGTCATTATTAAAGAACTATCTGTCAGAGAAGGACATGCATAAGAATTAGGTGTCCTGGAAAAGGCTATGAAAATATATCTCTACTTCTGTTTGATGGAATCGCATTTCAATTTCCATGAACTTTTTGCAGACTAAATATATTTGTGTCAAAAAGAATCCTATCTCTTAGTAAGCAGTAATGACAACCTTATTTACACTGAATGACATTTTCCTACTGATTGAGCAAGAAAGAATTAATTATTTTTATACTGTAGGGAAAAATGCCTCATTAATAAATTTTTTCATGATGGTGGTGGTATCCTTGGTATTGTGGATCATGTGAAGAGAAAAAATAAAACCTACTTCACAGGATTTACAACACAGAGAAAAAGCTGTCTTTTGCAGGGGAATGAATTTTCTAACATATTCCTTTTGGGAGGATTGGATGGAAGATTCTAGCTCGCTGTCTTCCTGACTTTTGAGAGCAACCTTGCAGGCAGCGAGGGAGAATTCTCTGTTTTCTGCTTTACCCGACCTCAACCTCAGTTTGGCCTCCCCAGTTGAGGCTGCCAGGCAGGCAGCTGCCAGTGAAGGGGCAGAGGAATCAGTGCTTAAGAGCAGAGAAGGTTGGCCTGACTTGGAGAGGAGATGAGAGAGAAGTGGGGTCCGTGACTCCCCTTCTGCTGTGCTGCTGGGATCTGGCTGGTTTCTCACGCCAGAGCTGGGGAGGAATGGTCCTGATGCCCTTGGGAAACAATGTGAGGGGCTTGCTCCTTGCAGCTCACCTGAAAGCTGTGAAAATGGCAATTGAGGCTGTTTCTGGGTTTATGATGGAGATTCCTTCTCCTTCTCCTTCTCCTTCTCCTTCTCCTTCTCCTTCTCCTTCTCCTTCTCCTTCTCCTTCTCCTTCTCCTTCTCCTTCTCCTTCTCCTTCTCCTTCTCCTTCTCCTTCTCCTCCTTCTCCTTCTCCTTCTTTTTCTTTTTTTTTGGTCTTTTTTTTTCTTTTTCCTTCTTGTTCCACCTCACCCCTTTTTCCAACCCACAGCAGAGCATTTCCAGCTGAAAATCCTTCAGACAGCAGGATCCTGAATCAGCCCAAATCGCTGCATGTTGTCCACAGACCTCCTGATCCCAAGGGAAAGGCCAGTGCATTAAGGAGCTGCTGTGTGTGACTCAAGGTGACCAAGTTAAGCCCTCTTCATGAATAGTGGTTCCAGGGTGCTGATGCATCGTTTCTTTTCTGTAGTGAGAAATTGGATGGGAAGGTTCACATGAGCTCATTCGGTCTTTATGGGCTTGAACCAGCTTCCATTGGAGTCAATAGGAATCTTTCCATTGACTTTAATGAGAGCTAGATTGGATCCTAAATTAGTACCTTCATCCTTCAAATTGTTTAGCAGTGCCTATCCCCATCCATAATTAACATAAACTGGCTGTGATAGTCATCAACAGGAAAATTATACCAAAATGTCCTCAGTAGGTTTATTCCTGCTCTCACTGAAGATGATAGGAGTCTCATAATTAATTTCAAACAGGGCTGGTTGTCTGTGTATCGTGATTATAAAATATCTTGATATATTTTTTAGGGAGAGTTCAGTTTGAGCAACTTTTTAATTGCATTCCAGGACTAAAAGGGTTGTCTGTGACCAAAGACGGCCACACTGAAAAATCAGGCAGTATTAAGGAGCATGATTTGACTTTGTGGCTACATAAATCAGTATTTGAGCTTCTCATTTGGTATTCACTGAAACGAAAACATAATCTGAGTTAATTGCTCTTCCCCAAGGTGCCTTGTTGCGCAATGTTTTATAAAATTAAAGCCTGTTAAGTACACACGAAGAAACATACTTTAGATGCAGAACATAAAATACTAGCACCTCTAATTCTGCTGTCATGTATGGTTGATTAACCTGGTACAACAGAAGCCTTGGGGAGAGTTTCTGTGCTGTTAGAAAACATATTTCCACTTAAGGGAATTTAGACAACAAAGGGATCTCACAAATCCCATTGTTGGAGGCTAGGCTGACATTCGGGGCATCTGAGCCGTCTCACAAAGCCGTGGAAGACTAGGGGAAAAAATGCAACCTGCATCCCACTTACGGATAGTTATCTGTCACCCCAGTGCCTTCCACAGCAATTAGCAAATAATTAATTGAGCCCTGTAGCCCTCGCTAGGGTGATGTTCAGAGGGAATTTTCCCCAGAGTTGGAGTGAGTCTGCGGTGAGGAGCGGGGGACAGGGTGGGCAGTGGGGGAGATGCTGGAGACAGCAGTGGGAAGGTCACCGTGCTGCTGTGCTCCTGGGTGGGCAAGCTGCAAGTCGCCCACCTCTGAGAAACCCTAAATCTCAAAGGTATGAATTTCCCAGGCCTCTCAAATGCACAGATATAACACAACTGGAGAAGAGTCCCAGGCAATTGAGGAGGTTGAGCTGGAGAGCAGCATGAGGATTATCCGTGGGGAGCACATGGTGGTCTAGGAATAACAAAAGAACTGCTGTAAGGAGACCTCCCCATCCCCACAGGGGTCTGGAGAGCTACTCCAGACTCTGCTGGCTGCTTGCAGATCCTCCTTGGAGCAGGCAGGGATCCATGGAGGGCAGATGGAGCACATGGGCAGCTGCCTGTTGGATCAGAAGCTGTGCGGGAGCACGTGGGAAGATCAGGAAGGCTTATCAGATAGTCTGCAGCAGCGAAACTGCCTAGTAAGGCATAGTGTGGGAGCTGGGGGTATCCGGGAGAAGACCAACTGGGATCTTGCCAGGTGTGTGTGGTTTGAGTCAGGGTGAATTGAATCTTCTCCCAGGATGAAAGTGAGCCTGTATCGTGCAACAAAACCAGCTGGTGTTTCAGGTTGCTACCTGTTTCTGCTCCTGACCTGCCCTGTGCTGCCCTCATGGCTGGCCCAGTAGCCACTGCCTCACTCTGAGCAGGTCTAAACCCTCAAGTGAAAAGGCAGAGATGAGATAAATAAGATAGCATCCCTGCATGGTTATAAACCTGGTGCTCCTTTTTTCCCCCCTTACACTGTCCTAACATACTGTGTGGAGATATCTATGGCCTCAAGTTCTGCTTGGGAAGGGTTAGATTGGATATTGGGAGAAGTTTCTTCATTGAAAGGGTGAAATTTCATTGATGGTGAAATCACCATAGCCGGAAATGTTCAAAAAACATGTACATGCAGCACCTGGGAGCATTGTTTAGTGCTGGACCTGGCAGTGCTGGGTTAAAGGTTGGACTTGATGATCTTAGAGATCTTTTCCAACCTAAACCATTCCATTACTCTTCTGTAATAAAATGAATGGCTCCTCAACACTGGAGAACCATAATCTGTGAGGTTTTTTTTGGGCATGTTTGGCCCACACCAGCAATGCCCAGGCTGCTCAATGTAAAACTGTCTGCTGAAATGTGCCCAAACACTTTCTTTGCTGGGTGTCAGCATGTCCCTTCTCAGACTTTGCAAGGAGAGTTGTTTCCATTTTATTCAGCCTCAAAAACTGAGGAATTTGCTGCAGCCAATGTGCCATGAAGAATGGGAGAGGAGACCTAGGGACATGCCAGCAAGGCAGACTGGTGGCTGTCTTGGCACTTTGCTTGACCAGTCTGGGATCTGTCTACATCTGGATTATTTTTTTCCAAAAGACAGATATTTTCAGAAGGGAACACCTCCAATCCATCCTAAGTAAAGGAGGAAAAAAGTGGGGATTTTGATCCTTCATGACTATTTATGTCAGTTAACTGAATCTCTGTACATATTGATTCTTTACCTTGTGGTCACCTTAAAAAGCTGTTAAAATGTTTAGGGCAAATAACAGAATTTTACACTACATATGACACACAAAGGATGAGGATTTTTAGGGGGAGCTTCATGGAATGACTGTTCCCTTGACACCTGCAAAAATGAGCCTTTGAGCCTCTGCCAGAAAATTTCTGAAAGTCTTCTGTAGAAAAATGCTAGATCTTCTAAGGGATGTTAGACCTACATTTCCAGCTATCCAAGCCTCTGTAGTTTTCCCAGACTTCCTAAAAAATAACAGTAGTACTTCAAAAAGTTCTTTAGCTCGCTCCTGTCAGACTCCTGGGGTAGGTGTCCAGGCCTGCTCAAATAAAATACTCCTAAATTCAGCAGATGCTGCCTCACCCCCTCTCCCCTGCTATTTACTATTCCACCCACACTATGTCGGAGCTGCTGCAGATTGTGCTGGGGCCGGGGCTGTGCAGGTGTCTGAGGCTGGAAATTTTAGTTGTTTCCTTTGCCATCCCTGAACTCTGCCACGTCAGACACTGGGAGCGATGGGGAATCCGACCTGTGAGTCAAACATGACATTAACTGGCTGGTTGCATGAAATGTAACCCACAGCATCGTTTGGCCCTCTGGGCTGGAATCTGTTTGCCTTAATTATGGGCAACTGTAAAAAACTGAGAAAGATGCAAGAAATGAGATTCCACAAGCCCTTCTAGTGGTTCTGCCTGGCCTTAAGCACTTGGAAACCTCTTGAATATGTTGGCTAATGCTCCAGCACTCACTCTCCTACGTGACCTCTATGAATATCCTACGTGTGGCTACAGTAATTCTGACATTAAGTGATGTCTCCAGTCTTTCAAGAGCTGTACAAATTTAAAATGAGCTTTCATACCGACTCTGATAGCAAGATCACCTACACATTCTCACAGCAATTCTAGCTTTAAGCTAAGGTGGAAATGTGCTGGTATATAAATCCTGCCATTCTGGCTCTTTGAACATGAATGCTATCAGTTTTCAAAGTTAGCCAGATAGGACAAATATGTTCCTTTATGGGATCCTTTCTTTTGATCACTGGGAGTATATCAACACCTGGTAATTCTCTGAGGCCTGCTATGGTGGAGCCTGTCGTTCTCCAAATCCTATGGAAAATATCCAGGGTGATGGTTTTTCTAGGCCAAAATTAATGTTGTGAATAATGTGGGTACTCTCATCTTCCTATCCCTGTGTTTCACACACAGGGAAACACAAGCAATAGTGTGGCTTATTTTATTATTGATAGACCCCAGGACTGAGCTCAGGAATTCTTGGCTCACAGCCCTGTGCTCAAACCCTTTCTCCTCCAGCACTCAAATAAGGGCCCAGTATGTTCTCAGTAATAACATCCAGTGATTTGTGCAAGTGCAATAGAACAATGCCATATGCTTTGGTTCCTAGGCCAAATTCTCATTTTGGCTTTACTCCATCGGCTGTGACAAAACGAGGCCAATGGGAGCATTTGACCTGCTGTGTTTCCAGTCTGTAGGTACTGTAGAGGTAGTCTTGTGATTTTAACATGGAACTGCTTCGCTGTGATGGTTCAGTCTTTATTTTGAACATGGGAAGGTTCAGGGAGAAACATTGATTGTATTGTATTGGAGACTTCACGGGATCTGCTCAAAGAAAATGTTTTCACCACTTCCATTAACATCCATTTAACAATGACATTCCAGTTGCTTGCCCTTACAAATCTGGGGAAGTGCAATGTTATTCTAATTCTGTCTCTGTGGAAAGGATTTTTCATGTTTCATGGGTCATCTCATGTATAAGAGGGTGTGTTCTGGGTTATCTTAACTAAAGGATGGTCACTAACCAAATAAACCATCTGTCTTATGTGGGGAAGTGTAAAACAAATGTCTGCTTGTTGAGTAGGAACTATCCAAGTGCCTCATTCATTGATTACAATTGTGTAGCTGATTTATTAGAAACCCCTGAAAAGGGAGCAAAGGCCCAAAATGTAGGTTGACATCTGTCACAAAAAGACAAAAGAAATGTGGAATTTTGCTTCCTAAGGAAGTTGTGATGTTTCAACTTTAGCAAAACATTCATCTTCCATCAGAAGACAATTTCAATGGAAAATCATTGAACAGATCAAATCTAAGACAGTCACGTGCCCTTCATCACCAGAATACTTGAAAAAACTGCAAACTTCAGGTTCCAAGAAGGACCAAAACATATTTATCCTCATTTTATAGAAGGACAGGCAAGATATATAGACACAAAAATGTCTGTGGTAAGCCTGAAAATGAACCCTTCATACACAACTGTTTGGATTGATGTCACAACCTTCTCATGGAATTGTGGAGCTAAATTTGCTCATCATTTATATATTGCCTCTTGTTGAAATCTTTGATTTCTTATTTTCTTGGTTTTAATTTTCTTTTAAGGAGCTTAAAGAAATCAAATTAACACCCCTTAAAATATTTCCTAAGAATTTAAATTAACAGTCTTTACAAAGGACTGACAATCCTTCCAAAAAAAAAAAAAAAAAAAAGAACCCAAAACATATTTTCCTCAGTAAAAACTGTATTCCTACAGTGATACCCTTCTCTTCACTCCCTGCAGTAAATCTTGACATTTATCTTGAAATACATCAGCATAATAAATGAAGTCTATTCATAATATAACAGTAATAAAAAGTTTCATAGCGTCCCAAGAAGTCCCAAGGGAACTTAAGCTTTGCTACTGAATCTAGGGAAAAAAAAATTCTAGCATTAATGAAAATATTGATCTATAAGAGACAGAGGGAAGAAATGCCTTGCTGAATATATTACCTGTGAGGGGAGAAGAAAAAATGACTAAATATTACCTGTAGCATATGTTACCCTCCAGGTTTTGCTCCAAACTTACACAGGAAAGAAAAAAAAAACAGGGTAAAAATAGAAAAAAAAAAGGAAGACCTGTGTTTCAGCTTGGAATGACTTCTTTAGGAAGTAGAGCTCTTCAAATGTGTTCATGACTTAGGGAAGAAGGGGAATTGATTTGCAGAGGTGTACCTGTCTAACCAAGCTTTCTGAACCAGCGCTGCCCTGAGCTGGGATGTTATTTATGACAAAGAGTTTTAAAGGTCACTTGGAAAGAGAGAGTATCTTTGATGGGTGACATTCTAGCCCAGTGGGAAACGTGGCATAAATTAGCAGTTATAGAGACTTTCTGTTTCAGTTTCAAACACTTTAACTCAGTGGAAAAAGAGACATATTTTCCCAATACAAGAGCATGTAGTGACAGGACAAGGGGGAATGGCTGCAATCTGAAAGAGAGTAAGTTTAGAGTAGATACTAGAAAGAAATTCTTTACTCTGAGGGTCATGAGGCAATGGAACAAGGTGCCCAGAGAAGATATGGAAGCCCCATCCTTGGAAGTGTCCAAGGCCAGGTTGGACAGCTCTTGGAACAGCCTGGGATCGTGGAAGGTGTCCCTGCTCATGGCACGAGGATGGAAAAGGATGTCTTTATGGTCTCTTCCAACCCATACCATTCTGTGATTTTATGGTTCCATTCCTTTCCAAATATTACAACTATTATGACTGCATTTTCTCTAAAACTAGAAAAAGAAGAAATGCAGTGAAAAAACAGAGATTAGTTATGGATTCATCACAATTAATTTTAGCTTTCTAAAAATTAGGACTCTGATATAAACTAGTTCTCTGGATTCCTGCTATTCTTGCTGGGAGACATGGGTGCCAGCAATTGTGTATTCTTCACACATTTGTTTGACAGCTCTTCAGTACAAAATGACTAAAATCAGGGTTGTCCCTCTCCATTGACTTCACAGGGATCTTGACAACTAGTTTTGCTTAATATTGAACTTTTAGTCAGCTACACTGAGGAGAGAGAGGCTCCATCCCAGGTAAAACTCTGCTTTTAAAGTTCATGACAGCAATTCTAATGACTTAGATGCCATCACACCATCTGTCATGAATATTTTGTTTGTGTAACTCCCTAAATCAGGATACTGCTAATCTAAAATGTTTTAAGTTAGCAAAGAAAGAGGAACTGAAATCATCCCAACTAACTTGAAATATTTCCTGAGTAGAGGTCCTCATCTGAGCTCAACATTCTCAGATTCTTTATATAGACTGGAGAAAAAAAATAATAATTTTTAGAGCATGATTCATAACACTAATTTTAGATTCCTTGTTTAGAATGATGCAATGAATTTCAGCCTGGAAGTGCCTAATTCTCTTCTCTTCATTGATTTACTAGGGAGTCTAAACACTCTCTAGATGAGCTGTAGCTTCCTCTGTTGTAAACTTTTGGCCACATAAAACCTAATTCTGACCATGGCACTTTTAATTCATATTTCAGCGTCCTTTGCCATCTTTATCTTTCTGCCTTGATATCAAAATGAATATGCACTGTCCAGGATAGTTCCACTTACAAGCTTGTTCCACTTCAGTCAGCAAAACCTGACAGATTTTAGAGTAAAATGTGTCATAATATAAGGAGCAAGTTTCTTTCTAATCTCTTTAAACAGTGGTAAGGAAAATTTTACACGTACTTCTGAATAGGTTTGATGGCACAAAAATCAAAGTGTTTCATAAGTATTGCTATGTAGTTCAGAAAAAAGAAAGAAAACATTAAAATGTCCTGTTTTAGATGCTTTTAAGTTCTGCCTCACATAGTCTTCAGTCTCAAAGTATCCCAATAGGTTTCTGCCTATTCCAAGGCCTTCTTGCAGACATACATCAAAAAGGACATAGTGTGAATATAACTGAGCCCAGAGTTTGTAGCATTGTGAGGAATAGTCTTTAATGATTCTTTCTGGAAGCTGGAAGATCAGTCAGAATCTTCTTTCTATGACCTTGCTCAGAGGGGATTACAAATATAGGTAGAAGGAAAACTGTACACTCTGAAACTTTAGGTAATTTCTGTTTATATATTTTGAGGGGAAATACATATTTTGTCAGACAATAGTTGAATATTAATATGTGTCTTAGCTTGCAACAGGACAGCAGTAATATTCTTTAAATATTGACAAGAGGACTTAAACTGAGATCTGCAGCTCTACAGGTCTTGCATTTGGTCAATAATTTGTCGAGCTTTGTATGCAGGATTTTGGTTTTCTGTCTCTGGAGGTGGCAATGGTTTTGAAGGTCTGGGCAAATTCACTCCCTTGCTTAAAAAATCTTTTCTTCCCTTTACATTTCCCTTACATGGCCTCTTATGTCACCATTGTATGGACGCAGTGGCTTTGATGGCAAAGTTTCAAAATCCAGTCACTTCTGTCAGTCAGTCATTGAGTTAATAACAAAACTATGACTGTAAAAGGTGTACCTAGGCAAAGCAGAACTGGAATTACAGGAGAATAACTTCTTGAATTGCCCAAGGGGAAAGCTGAATAAACAAGGCCTTCCAGCCTGCTCAAAAATGTGTCAAAATGATGGCTGCAAAATGCAATAATGGCTTAATAGAAACTCAGACCATACATTGTCCAGTAAAATATGAATGTAAATGTTTGGAAAACTGTTGTGCTCCTAACAAGCAGTGTTGGAATCTATTATTTGGCTTGGATTTCATAGAGTGTGTGATGGGGCCTTATTTAATGTGGAGCCTTGATTTCCCTCATTATTTCAGTTTACCTTTTTATTTTCTCAGTATGTGCATATCGTGATGGCATTTGGCGTTCCTCAGCTTTCAATTTGCGTTGTGTGAGACCTGGATTAATCCCTCAGCTGATGTAACCCTGCACACTTCATTAGCACCAAGCAGATTTACATCAGCTGAGGATGTGTTTTTGGACCATTCTCACCCACAATTTTTCCCCCTCTTTTATTTCTTCTTTCTGTCTCATATTTGTCTCGCTAAAGAAGAAATTTCTTTGGGCACATCTTGGATCTACATGGAAACTTCAGACTGAGGATAGAGTCATGTCTCCCCTTCAAAATCCGAATATTTGCTTTTTAATTAACGAGGAGTTCAAATTTAAAAGGACAAATTAAAACTGAGTTTGAAGTTGTATACAAGAATTTTCTTTGACTGTTGCTTTAAAATCTATCAGAGACATATTTGATGTTTTTGCAGCTGTATGGCTCTTATACAACCTAAGGACCATTTATTGGAATTTTTGAGTGAACTTTTGTTTTTATAGGTGTGTAAATGTGTTATCGAAGATATCTTGGCCTTTTAACCAACGACCTAAATTTTGTCGACTTTGGTAAAAAATGTAAGTTCCTTTTTTACTTTTCAGAAAACCCCTTTGGTTGACAGGTGCTGTTGGTCCCACAGTGAGCTTTTCAATGCATTTATTTTACTAAGAGGTGTTTTGGATTGGAAAATAAAAACACAATGAGTTAAATTCAGTCCTTGATTACACGTCTGTGAACCTGGAGTAAAGTCATGAAAACAGAGAGAATATTTCAGCATTTGCATCTATCTGAACAAAAGCAAAAGATTCTTTTGGGCAGAAACAAAATCTGTTTTGACACTTTGCATGAAATTTAGTCTTTCTTGGTTTTTAAGGACTCTTGTCTTTTTTGTGGGCTTAGGAATAATTCTTTTCTTTGAGATAAGAGGAGAGTTTTGCTCACAGTCTGAGACCAGGAGTTTTTCAGGTATGAACCATAGAACAATAAAGTGGTTTGTGTTGGGTTCCTCACTCATTCACGTGAAATCTGAGATCTTCTGGATATTTCAATAGCATGAGCTTTCTCTGGTGGCCAAGGGAAGACTCAAATAAGTGTGTGATGGCCTTTTGCTTCAACTTGCTGATTACCATTAAATTTTATGGTGGGACAAAGTGCCTGGTGGGAGAAAAAGCATTAATCTTCTGGGCCAAGAGATGAGGTCTGTAAACACTATCACTGAATCACACAATTCAGCTGTTCTTTTTTTGTGTGTGGTTTTTTGTTTGTTTGTTTGTTTGGTTGGTTAATTTTTTTTTGTTTGTTTTTTTTTTTTTGTTTGTTTTGTTTTGGTTTGGTTTTTTTGGTTCAGTTTGATTCTTTTTTTTAATCTTGTAGCCTGCCTTCATGAGTGCCAGTGTGCTGGTTTTGAATGAGAATCCAAGTACTTCATTAAGAAGTAGACTGATGTGTATATATAAAAATACATATATATATATACATACCACTAAGAAAAGTGTTAACAAAAATTACTCTTATATTCTAATTAAAGAGATTTAAAGCCTAGGTCCTTGCCACCTCAGTCATTGCGTGCTTTGCCATTGACATCATTAGAAGGATTGACTTGATCGCTCCCAGGAGTACCACAGAATAATTTTCCAGTCTTGATTTATCCTTACTTTGGGCTGGGCTGAATCCCTAAGATTTGTCTAGTTTGATAGGACAGAAGAAAAGGCAGGAGATGTCTTTCAAACATGACACTGTCCTTGTTTATAAAAGTTTTTCCTGGAAAGCCCTTGGAGCAGCAGGGCAAAGAGGGTGTGCTCCACATTGGTGTGCCCAGATTTTATTTAAACCCAGCTCAAACCTACACTTCCTGCACAATGTCACAGCTACAGGGGGAATAGGTGAGATGACCACTGGCCTTAGGAACTCTGCCCCATCAACTTTTTTTACGGTCAGTTCTCATAATTTTTAACCTTTGGTTTTGTTCTCCTCTTGACTGCTTCCACTCTATCAGCATTT
Organism: Acanthornis magna; assembly: GCA_036785705.1. Taxonomy (NCBI): domain Eukaryota; kingdom Metazoa; phylum Chordata; class Aves; order Passeriformes; family Acanthizidae; genus Acanthornis; species Acanthornis magna. Next base: position 1,671,478 of record JAWUZG010000001.1, read on the forward strand.
TTGAAGAATGATGCTCAGCCTGAAAGCAAACCCCCAAGCCTTGTGTCCTGAGTACAGCTGCATTGCTGCTGCTTACAGTTACACACAACAGGCAGGCTGATGCCCAGAAAAACATTTATTCTTTTCTGCTGCAACATCAGGTTACTGATGTCTCAGTCTGTGAGCCGATCTCTCCTTCTTAGGTTTGCTAACAGCCAGGCAAGCTGAATTCTCTAGAAAAAGTCCATACCCACACCATGTCAGTGGTGGTGCTTTGGTTACCCACACTAAATGGTACCTGATCCACCTCCAGAGAGAGCCTGAAATGTGTGCGGTGCACTGATTCAGCGCTGACCACTGTGTGCTATAGCTCTGACATTCCTTCAGGATGGCCAGAGCTGGCCTTGGTTCTCCATCTGCTTCATCTCCTTAAGGCAGTGACACCCCCTCATGACCACTGTTTTCTCTCCCCCTTCTTCTGCTGTGTCAGAACCGAGAGCTGAGCTGGATGCTGATGAGTCAAGGCTTGGTGGAACCCCAAACACATATTTGTGGATAATAAACTCAGAACCTGAATGAACACCCATGTTGCAGCAGACGGGTACCAGGTGGGTGTTGGAAATGTGGGATGTGAATTCATTCAAAGGATGCTGGGGCTGTAATTTACAACCTCCTGGTGTATGTTATTTTTAAACACTTGATTCATTAACACTTCTCTAGATGTTAAAAGGGGTTCGTAAATCGATTGGTAGCCAGGAAAAATGAGCAGCAATGAGGTCATTTCAGTCAGAATGGGCTCATTACCACACCAACTGTCAAAAGTTTTTTAAGCCAGATTTATTACTTTTCCCTTCTTTCTAACAACCAACACAGGCTGAGGGTATAAGGTTTGATTTCTTTCTCATAGGAGAAGAAGAAATTTTAAAAAATAATCAAAGCTGGGAAAAGACAGGTAAACAGCAGATTTCCCTAGAGAGCTGAAAAAGCACTTGAAATAGAGATTCTCACCAACCTTGGATCTTGTTTGGTCCAAGACTGTACAGAGTGACTTGTAAGTTTGTCCCTTAGGAACTGCATGAGAAGATGAGGATTAGCTTCATCCTCTCTTGGTACAGCATCCTTTTCAGGTTGTGGCAGGGAAAATACTGATGTAAAAACAAGCTAAAGAAGGGGAAACCCTCATTCTGCCTCCATATTTCTGAGATTTTTTCCCTCATCTGAGTAACGGCACAACACGGCTGGATCATCAATGAAAATCTGAACTCCATGTGGAAATCACTCAAGTCCTGGAGCAGAAGGTCAGGGGTGAGATCTTCATGTGGCTGTAATTCATAATGTTCACACTTGCTGAGAGAGGCTTTGATGAGTCCAGGGAATCCCCAGATCTGATCTACAAACACAGGCTACCATGAAGAGATAGGAGCATGCTCCTGAGGACAGATGAAGTGTTCCCCTCAGGTTCACTTTGGACAAATGGAAAGTAAGATATCTTCAGGCTAGTGTAAGATTATGAATCCCTCCACTGGTGTGTTTATTCCTGACTGGGTAACACACAATTACTCTGTCCTTCCTGTTCATCCACTCTTGCTCTTCTTATCTGTTACATTTCTTGATAGTGGTTGAATTGCTTGATCAAAGGAAGCTCTGGCTGGGATTTATCTCAGCTAACTGTAGGCAACCAACACATAGGCAGGTAAGTCTGAGTTACTCACTCTAGGCTGCTTTTATTGTCAATAGAGATAAACAGGTATCTCTAGAGAGCAATTAATCTGATACTTGTTTGATATCTATATTAGGATGAGATGAATCACCTTCTCCAGACGCCTCTTCCTCTCTATTGACTGTAAAGGGAACTGAGGATGACTAGTTTAAATGTAGGCATCTGCGTTTTAGATGCTTTAAGATAAGGAGATAAATCCAACCTCAGGGGAACCTCAGTCCTGAAAGTCTAAATGGGTAGTGATTCTAGAAAACTTATTGTAGAACTAAAGATAAAGGTTGAAAAGAAATTAGGATCTCGTAGTATGAAAAACGCAGTGTTTTTCACAAACTCCATGGCACCCTAATCATCAATATTGGTGGGTGTGTTTGAGACATCTGTACTGTAGAACACTGTAGGACGGTGTGTTTCATGCACTGCTTGCTCTGCAGAAATGGTTCCTGTCGAATCGCCACCTTTGTGCTGGTGACAAAAACAGTGCAGTGTCATCACTGTGCTTTTCCTGCTCATAGCCACCTCTGATAAACTGCTTCAAGTTAGAGGACCCATGAAACACAGGTTTAAATCAAAGGATTCAGCCCAAATCTTGAGCCACACAATGTCTTCGCAGTCTCTGACTATACAAACCTGTCCAAGGGTATTTGCCTCCCACAGTCAGGCTCTTCAGCAGGGAAATTAGGCTTCTGCATTCAGACACTTCAGACACTTCAGTAGGGAAATTCTTTCTCCTGTGGAAAGCCCCTGCTGGTTGCATGAATGACCTTTTCTTTCTCTAAGTACAGACAGATCCCACACAAATGGTTTTGACTAGATAACTAAACTCTGTATCAACCAAAGGCTGTAAATCTTACATGGAATGTCCATGTTGTCATCTTGCTTACAAAGTACCAGAAGGAATATACAGTGGGAAACGTGTATATCTGCAGGGAAGGAGGCAAATTTCTGCTGGAGAAGTGATAAAGATGTTATGATCAGAGGTGTCATTCCAGCTTTTCATTAAGGCTCTGCTGAGTACAGAGGGCTCATACTTCACCAGTTCTGTTGCTGGTATTGTTTCTGGCACTTCACTTGTTAATCAAGGTTCTTTGAATATTAGACTAGGGAAAGATCTTTGGCTGGTAGCTTGTCTGGTTGATAGTTACTTTTCTTTTTATCAGACAGGAGATAAGAGCCAAGATAATGTGAGCTTTTCATGGTTTAAACACAGACAGGTAAGTACCACTTGGCTGCTTAGTCACTGGCCCTCGGAGGGATGGGGAGGAAAGTCAGAAAAAGGTAAAACCCATGGGTTGAGATAAGAGAAGTTTCATAATTGAAATAAATTACAATATGGTAATAATAATAATAATAATAACAACAATAGCAACAACATTAATAAGAATTGGAATGAAAAGGGAGATAACAAAATGAATAAAATCCAAGTAAGAGAGGTGATGCCTAACACAATTGCTCACCACCTGCTGACCAAAGCCCATCCCATCCTGAGCAGTGGTTGGCCCCTCCTGTACAACTCCTCCCAGTTTATATACTGAGCATGGCATTCCATGACATGGATTATCCCTTTGGCCAGTTTGGATCAGCTGTTCTGGACATCCTCCTTTCCAGTTTCTTGTGCACTTCCTCACTGGCAGAGCCTGGGAAACTGAAAGTCCTTGATTTAGGATAAGCACTACTAGCAGCAACTAAAACGTCAATGTGTTATCAACGTTATTTTCATATAAATTCAAAACACAGCACTTAACCAGCTACTAGGAAGGAAACTTACTCTATCCCATCTGAAACCAGGCCAGAGCTTCATTTTCCCTTCATTTGTACAGCTTCCCTTGACACTAATGGTAGTTACATATCAGTGTTACCTTACAGTTGTCATTGTCTCTGGTTTTGGCAGGCTATTTTAAGCAATTGAGGTCAGATGAATAGTTACTACACAGTCAAGACCCATTAGGGAACAAGAATAATTCCAGGTGACTGTGTTAACATTACTCTGTACTGAAGTCTATCCCTAAGATCTAAATATTTCTTCTTTCTTAGTCATTTTCATAGCAAAACAAAAATCTAAAGGTATCTAGTTTAATTTCTTGTAGCTGAATTAAAGGTGAGTCTTTTAAAAACTTTTACTAGTAAGTATTTATGACTCAAAACCAATTAAGAAGCATTAAGGACACTTCTCTGCTACTTAATGTATTTCAGAATTGGTTTTTTTTTTCATGTCATTTGTTAACAAGAAAATAGTAGTTTTGTAGGTGTCAATATAAATGACCAGATATTTTTTCTCATGTAGAAATACCACACCACTAAAGACCAAGAATATACTTGTTTCTTCCAACTCTCTTGTTTTATGTAGACATCTCACAGCTGTCAAACGGGTGCTCAAACAGAACGTGTGAAGAAGGTAATTTTCTGAGGCAGGAAATGCTCATTTGTCCTTTTCTGAAGGTATGAATGTCATCATTTCCTTCTCTCTTTGTTACTCAGCATGAAAGGCCAAAAAAAAAAAAAAAAGGAAAGGAAAGGAAAACATTTATGTCCCTTAGTTTGACTAGAAGATAGGAGAGCAGAAGCTGTCAAGCTTTCTTTGAAGGATATGTATTTAGGATACATAACCAGCTAGACAAATACAGGTAGAGTTTAATTACCTTCTTCTAGCTCTGGCATAAAATGAAACTAGTTCCAGAGCAGGCACTAGAGCTACATTAGGGCTAAGTTTTAAATAGATAAACTGAAGAGCAAAGGCATCCTCATCTGATGGGTGGGGAAAAGAGACCCACGGAGATTAAAGACTGGAGCGCTAGAGGATTTAGACAAGCATTAAGGTCCCTTGCTCTGAAGGAGGCCCAGCAGCCAAGGCTAGCCAAGCTCCTGGGTTGTTTCTGTATTTTAAATACTCCCAGTCTGTTTATGCCCCTCCTTGTGTGAAGCACAAGGAGAACTGGCTCCAGGACACGGTTCTCATGGGGTGTCCTGGGTAAACTGAGCCCTTTGCATGCAAAGTGTCACTTAGGAATGGGTTTGCAGAGCAGAACTCCGCCTACAACTCCTTTTGTGTAGGGCACAGACATCACCCTTAACCCCTGAGGGAGCTGGTCCAGCCAGGGCTTACATTTCTGATCTCCAGACCCCTCCACATCCCTGACAGAGGTGAGTCACAATCCAGCCAGAGCTGAGTTACTCACACTTCAACGCTTCCATTTTCACCAGAAATACAAATCAGCACCTGAAATACTTTCTTTTGAAAACAAGCCCCCCTAGCAGGCCTGTAGGCTATTTCTTGCATCTTTTGTTAAATTGGGTGGTGTGGCTGGGGGCAGAGCTGGGACCCCTGGCTCCTGTGTCTCAGTGGAGGATAACTGTGTGTCTTCCAGTGAATTTTGCAGCACCTCACCAGTAGACACCACTGCTTTGTCAGCCAATTTGAGCTTGAGCTCACAGGACTTTTCCCCAAGTATCACATCCCTCCTGCTCCCTCCTTATTTTTCCCACTCCATTGTTTCCAGAGATGCTCAAGTCTCACTCATGTTTCCAAACCCCTACAAGTGTAGAATAATTAAATGAGACGGTTTCACCCTCATTGGCAGTAAGTGCATCTTGATTTCAAGCTTTTATTTAATTGGTAGTCTGGGAGTTTTTCTCTCCCTTCTAAATTCCCCTCTCCAAACAAACTCATAGTGAAAGAGGCCAATTTTTTTTGGGACAGTTGTCAGGCAGCTTTCACCCCTTTCCTTATGCACAGGCTACCAAACCAACAGTTTCATGCTCTCAATTTCACACTCCGGAAATGACACAGAGATGTAACCGGAACACATGTTCTGCAGAAACAGTACCAGAAATAATAGCTTTGCCCCTTACTATTAGTTCTTTCATGATGAATTGACTTTTTTTCCCTAAAGGTTTTAAGTTCAAGGAAGCAGCATGCTTTTATCGTAGATAATATACCCAATTTCTGGGAATTTTCAGTCGGCCCATTCTTCTCTCTTTCCCTATCTCATGCCTTTGTCCTCAAGACATCAAAATGTAATGAAGATATTCCATCCAAACATGGTGGGATCCCCTGGGTACTGGAGAAGTTGATGCTGTGTCTCAGAATGGGAAAATATTTGAAACGTAAATTCAAATTACAGATTGACGTGCTCATCACAGGAATGATCTGTGTGTTACAGGCATCCAGACCGCCCAGGCTGTTTATTTTTCTTTTTTTTAAACTGATTCACCTTAAATGACATTCCAACACTTCATGGGAACTTTCTGCTGGGTGATCTAGTGTGAAAATGTAAAATTTCTAAGCACCGTATCGAGCATTTCAGTTGTATCTCAGATGAGAAAGCATAAAGGCTTTATTCATATTGTGTTTGCCTGTGCCAGTAAATCACAGCTTCTCAATGGAGAGACTGTGAAGTGAAATGGAACGAAAGACCTCATGGCATCACAGAGTGAAAAAGAAGTCATATGCCAAGGGAGTGACAGTCTTCCAATGGATCCTTTTCATTGAACACGTGGAGGGAATTAAACTTCCCTCTAGCCACTGTAACTTAGACATAACCTTGGCCAAGAAAGAAAAATTAATGTAACTATATTTCTGAGGTTGCAGTAGCCCTGATCCCAGACCAACGAAGTCTTGACAACTTATTCTTCTTAGCAGATCCCCAGGTGAATTTGATTGTAAGGAAAAAAATCTTCTAAAATAACCCAGCTGAGAGAGACATAAGAGAAAACCACAGATGAAGAATGAAGCTTCACAAATCTCACTCGTGTTTTAGTCAGAGAGACCAACTTTGGGAAAAATTGCTAAACTGATTATTTTTTTCCTTCTCATGTTCTCACAATATGGTTAGATACCATTCTGAAATTCGTGCTTCATCTAACCAACTTGGACTCAGTGCTGAGGTGGATTTCTCACTGGTCTATATGGGAGGTCAGACAGGAACAATGAAAATTCCATTCTACCATTCAAAAGAGCTCATATGTTTATCAATTCTGTAAGGCCCTCACTTTTTCTAATTTTTCCACTGCTTCTAAGTAAAAATCCAAAAGACAAGCACAGTTTAATAGAATCATAGAATCATAGAATCATAGAATCATAGATTGGGTTGGAAGGGACCTTAGAGCTCACCCAGTGCCAACACCTCTGCCATGAGCAGGGACAACTTTCACTAGACCAGATTTCTCCAAGGCCAGCCAACCTCACCTTGAAAACTTCCAGGGATGGGGCATCCACAGCTTCTTTGGAGAACCCATGCCCGGGCCTCACCACCCTCACAGTAAAGAATTTCTTCCTCATATCTAACTTAATTTTCCTCTCTTTCAGTTTGAACACATTACTCCATGACCTATCACTACAGTTCCTGATGAAACTTGTCTAACATGAGGAAAATGAATATGAAAGCTGTTATAATATTACAGAAATCTGAAACAAAGTCTCATCTTCATCTTGAAGAAAAATTGCATCGTTTAAATACAGGGTGTGTTGTCTTTCCTCCTTGTAGATGGTTCATGCTTTTGTCCAGGCAGACAAGATGACATTAGTCCCACTCTGCTCAAAAGTGAGAGCTAGACATACCTAGGCTGATATCCATCTGATATCCATCTGCTATGGTCTTAAAGGTTACGGAGTAAGATTCCACAACCTCCCTTAGTATCCAGACTCTGTGATTATGGGACTTGTTATTCAGCATGCACTCTGAATAGATAACCCAAATCCTTCCTGCAGCAGACCGAAAAATTTTTCTTCTCCTGTCCTATCCTCAGTGCCACTGGGAAACAATGATTAACATCATCACTAAAACAGCCTTCTCTGCATGGGAGGAAAGCTTTATTGTCCTCATTGAGCCTCCTCCTTTCTTGACCAAACAAATCTTATTTTGGGCAGGTGATGTTTTCTACTGGCATCCCTCTTCAGTACATCTGTACCTCTCCTGCTGGAAAGCTCCCGTCTGTTAGGAATTTATGTCTCTGAGTTCCCAAACATATGTTTCATAGAGCCATAGAATGGTTTGGGTTGGAAGGGACTTTTAGGACTATCTCATTCCAACACCTCTGCTGTGGGCAAGAACACTTTTCATTAGATCAGGTTGCTCAATGCTTACCTGGGCTAAACATAATTTCTTTGGATTTCTGACCATTCCTCCAGTTTACCAAGAAAACATGAATCCTGATCTTTTCTGGAGTTTCTGAAAGGTCTCTCTCAATAGCATCATATATTGATTCTATGCAGGTACTGCCCAGTCTGTCACTGAGTGGTTTTCAAACTCTGGGACATTTCTGCCACACTACTTTGAGTATTTTTTGCATCTAGTTCTACACCTGCTTTTCAGTGATCATACTCAGCCTTCAGAAGCATGTTTGCTGATAAGAATGACTTACGGGAATGTGCTACAAACCTTAGAATTGTTTTGTTATATCAGATTTTTATGTTCCCTCCATCCATTATGCCAACTATCCTGGCATTAAAGGGAATTAGATTGATTTGACATGATTTGTTCTTCACAAACTCATGTTTCATCTTCTATCTTATTATTCCCTGGCTTGCTTACAAATGGCTCGGTGAGTAATGTGTTTCAGTGTGTTTCTAGGCTTCAAAGTGAAACTGAGACTGGCTCATAATCACTGGCTTGTCTTTTATTAGAATAAGTCCTCTGCTTGCCCTTCTGCATGCTCACTGATTCTCTTGCGTTCTCAGATGAGAGCTTGCGTTTTCAGATGAAATTACACAAAGGAAGTTCTGTGAGGCTTATAACCACATAAATGTCCAGCTCCATATCTTCCCACAGCCAAATCCAGAGCTCATGGTGTTCTGGCACACAGCTGTGATATCCCTTCATCCTCGGCCCAAAAGCTTGCTCCACTGGTCAGCTGCATCCGTCTGTCTTTGGCCATGGGTTGGGATGGTCACCTGCTCTTCAGGGATGGTTTGACATGGGAATCTACTTTCCTCCATCTGTGTCTCCTCCTTTTTAATCCATATCTCTCTGGTTGGGTAGTCCTGAACATTATCCACTCACCCATCTGTCAAGGCCCAGGTGCGATCACCCCTGATAGGTGCTGGGCTACTGAAGTGAGCTGCACCGCCATCCACAATCACCACAGTAAAACAGGGAGGCTTTCAGGGGAAAAAAAAACCAAAAACATAAAGTTTAAAATAGATCAAAGAAAATGTATTCTCTGCAGTGAGTTGTCACATGGTATCAGTGTGATGGGATGGACGTTGGACTTCTTATCCCAGTCCTATTCCTCCTGGAGATCAAGAGCCATATTCCTCACAAAGACCAAGGTCCTAGAAGGAATAAAATGAAAACTAAATGCTACAAAGAAATAATTATTTAATAAACCAGGTTGTGTTACTGCAAGCTTGAGCAGCTAATGTCAGAACTTGAGCCTCAGTTGAGGTTCAAACAGTGAACCCTCTTACATGATTCAAAGCGGAAAGAAATGGGACTATTTTAAGATATCAGATCTCAGCTAATATTTCCCCAGTAGAAAAATGTTACTATCCCATAAGTCATGATGACTACTTATAAAGGTTTCACATTATTATCTGAGACAAGGTGGACACTCAGGTGAACAATGGATAAATTTAGGAAGATAAAAAAAATTGATGGTATAAGCAAATTTCTACTTAATGAACGAGGATGGAATATTTCTGGACAATTCACAATTATTTGCATCAATCATCATAACCTTTGTTCTTATCAACATTCTATTAGTTCCTATTCACAAACTATTCCTATTGACATCCCAAACAGGATACAGAAATAATTGCATGAGTGGTCTAATCAGAATAACACTGACTGTTTATTTATAGTCTGTCGTGTCCTCTTTTTATTATCCTGCTCAGCTCCAGGTTTACAGACTGGAAGCAGTTTTCACTTCCTTTTCTAAAATCAGTTTGTCGTAGCTGTGCTGCTTCTTCAGGATGCAGACCCAAAAGGAAGCAGCATTACTGGTACTGTAAGAAATGTAAAAAAGAAACACCAGAGAAGGAAACATCTGATTGTGATCTTGTGTAGTAATAGTTTGCAGGCAGTTTTCCTAGAAGTAGATGGTACAGATTTTCAAAGCAGAGGTTATGACTTCTGAGACCTCCAGAAATTCTTACAAAAATGTATGAATAAAGAAATTTGGGTAGGAGGGGGTGGATCAGCCAAATTATTTTAAGAATCACTTTCAGATAATCTCAAACAAAAACTCAGTGCTTTTTGTCAATGAGATAAAAGGAAGTGAAAAGAAAAAGTGCATGGCTGTTCAACCCACAGACATGCAGTTTGAGCATGAGGAAACTTTCTGGTGTATTTATACTAAATAACTGAATACTAAATTTAATAATAATCACAAATACATATCGGCATCCAGTTTGATAGGAAAACCCCGTCTGAAAATGACAGAGAAGAAGAACAACAAAATTAAAATACATTGAAATGATGCTTTCCCAATTTGAATCAGAGCCTGTGAGGAGTCCTGTGGGGCCGCCTGGTTTTGACGACTAGGAGGGCATTTTGCCCAGCCCTTGTCCTTTGTTCAAACCCTTTCACGCTCCAGCTCTCGGTTTCCTTGCTGGTTTCCTCAGCTCGCTGACTGTGTCACAGCTCTCTCCGTGGCTGTCTCCCCTCCCAGCACAGGCTTGGGGACATTCCTTGCAGAAGGAGCTGCATTGTTTGCAGGCAAATCAGGTGTCAGAGCTCTTAGCAGTCACGACTTCCTCTCGAACACAAAACTGCACTTCCAGCAATACATCACTGCCATTGTGCAGGTTGGTTTGCAAAGAGTTTTCTGAGGTCAGCATCCTTCGCCAGACCCTCAGCTATTACCAGGCTTGTCAGGAGGGAAATGCACAGCTGGCTGGGGGGGCTGTTGGATAACTTGTCTGTGCTGCTGGGAACAGCTTTGACCCAGTGGTGAATAGTAAGGTGATCTGTAGAGGCAGGAGAAGCATTCCTGGAGAAAGAAAATGATGTATTGTCCCTTCTCAGCTGATGGGAGAGTAGCTGGGATTTTTTTTCAGCTTGTGCAAGGTGGAGCAGCCTCCTTGCTCTTTTGTTCTGTGCCTTGGGTAATTTGACTTGTGAGTAGGGAAAATGTGAAGGGGCAGTGCATGAATTTGTCTGTGGGGCACAGTGACACCAGGGCAGTTGGGAGGAATCTGAGATCTTGTCAGGAATTAGCTGGTTTGTAGCCCTGCTATCGCAGGGCACATGCCACGAAGAAGGTCTAGGAGTCACTTTTGAGTCTTGGATCATTCACAGAATCGTAGAGAGCCTTGTGTTGGAAGAAGGACAGGGACATCTCCCACTATCCCAGGCTGCTTCAAACCCCATCCAGCCTGGCCTTGGACACTTCCAGGGATCCAGGGGCAGCCACAGCTTCTCTGGACAACCTGTGCCAGGGCCTCACCAGTCTCACAGTAAAGAACCTCTTAACATCTAATTATAATCCAGGTATTTCTCTCCAGCACAACTTCCTCCCCACCCTGTGCATTGCAGTGTATTGATACAATAATAAAGGTATTAATAAAGGTAATAAATCAGTGCTTGATCATCTGTATTTCCTAAGTGGAAGAAGCATGATGGTAAGATTCTATGCTATGTTTTTGCAGCAAGTTTCCATACAGTGTCATGAGGACTAGCAAAGCTAGTCCATGAATGAAAGCTCAACATTAATCTGGCAGCTGTAGTGTGCGACTTTGGATTGCTGCAAATACAATTTCAGATCTTCTCAAGACTGAAATGAAACTAGAGCATGTATCAGAGGAGTTTAACTTCCACTGAAATTTTCCTCATGAGTTAGACACTGATGATAGGCAGCGTTTGGTCCAACAAAACACTTTTTCTCCCCTTCCCCACTTTTCAGACAGGAAGGATTGTAGCAGGAGTAGAGGGTGTCAGATGCCGTGGACCTGAGCCAAAGTGGAGAGAATGTGTAGCTGGTGGAATAGGTAGGAGAGAGGAAGAATGAGTTAGCCTTTTTCACTCATGCGTGGGAGAAAGGCGGTGCTATTAAACACCGTTCAGCTCTAACGCAATGAAAAAATTGTATGTGACGAGCTGTGACACTTCCTGTGGATCTGAGTCAATGTTTGAGCCCAGCCTTACCTTTCAGTGACTGGAGCAGCAATGTGCAGCCAGCTGGCAGCACATTGGCAGAAAGGACGGTGAGGGAGCAGTATCAGAAATGTTAATCTTACTATTAAGATATCTGATTTATCTGTGGCTGCAGAAACAATGCACCAAGCGTGTGGCAGTGAGAACAGCAGCCAGCCCCAGTGCTGTGTGTTCTACTGGCAGTGGAAAGCTAAGGCCAGCTCTGAAATAAAAATGTCAGGGGTTGCTTAGGATAACAAGTTGCCACAACTGGCATTACAGAGTTGTGGAATGGTTTGGGTTGGAAGGGACCTTGAAGATCACCCTGTTGCAATCCCTCTGCCATGGGCAGGGACACCTTCCACTATCTCAGACTGCTCAGAGCCCCATCCAGCCTGGCCTCGAGCACTTCCAGGGATGGGGCAGCCACAGCTTCTCTGGGTAAGCTGTTGCAGTGCCTCAGCACCCTCACAGTAAAGAATCTCTTCCTAACATCAAATTTAAATCTATTCTCTTTCAGTTTGAAGCCATTCCCCATTGTCCTGTCAATTCATGCCCTTGTCAGAAGTTCCTCTCCAGTTCTCTTGTAGGTCCTGATGGCTTTGGGACAGAGTAGGTGGGATACTGGGATACCAGGCTGCATTCTTCGCCCCACAGGCACCTGGCCACTAGGAAATGTGCCGAGACCACTGTATGGATTTAATCTCCTCTACTAATCAGCTGGAGGAGCATAGCCCTTAATTTTTTTGCTTTAGGCTGAGTGCTCTGAACTGGGTTACTTTTGAAGTTGTACACCCCCTTCCTCCTCCCCTCTCTGCCCCACACATGCATCCTCTCCTTCCCTCCGAGGGAAGTGCTGCCACACAATGCTGTGGGGAAGAAAAAGGCATGACTGACACCAGATTTATTTGAAAGGTGCTTTTAAGGCTTCAGCCTAGGGACGCTGTGGGAAGTCTGGCCCCAGAAGGTGAGAGGTAGCTCAGGAGTCAGAAGAGAAAGGTGGAGCAGGGCCAGCTAAAGCCTGGCTAAGACAGCTCTTCTGTTCTTTGCTTTTAAAGTTTAAATCCTCCTGCCCTCAGTTAATCCATCATTTGCTTGTCATCTAGCTATTGATTTTACATGCAAGTAATATTGTGTCTTGGTGCAAGATATTTATATGCACAGACATAAAATAATAAGTAGATTGAAGAACAGGAAGATAAAGAGATGAATTAATATGTTGTGTTTCCATGCGGTACTGAACGCTGGTGTAACGTCACTTGAGTGAAAATCAGTAAACAATAAACCAGTCTTTTGAAGGAAGCACTGTGTGTCTGTCTATCCACCTACCAACCTACCTGTTTTCCACCTTGTCATAAAGTGTTTCCTCAACCCATAAACCTTCTTGCTGATTTGGGGTAAAATACTTTTGTAATAAATACATACAAAAGTTTTTTTTCCAACTTCCCTCCAAAAAGAGAATGCCTGTATTTAAATCAATGCTCAGTGAAGTAAATAAGATTTGGACAGACTTTGATCCTGACTCTTTGCAAGGCTTCTGTCTAAGGCACATTTGAAAATAACAACAAAAATTATGTATATTTGCAGTAGATTTTTGTTACTCTGTGTGATGGCGTGCATGACCAGGAATACGCAGGTACCAGTTAGAGGTCTCATAAGTAAAGAGCCCCTGCTGTTCAGCTCAATTTCTACATTATTCTTTAGATCTATGTGGTTATTCCATATATATGTATGTCTAAAAAAAGCCATCTATATATCATTAAATTATATATAAAACATTTATCTACGTATCTCTGTGTTATAAATGTGTGTGTAGCATGTCTGCGTGGTGCATGTACATTGGAGAACTCTGTGAATATTTGGAAAAATCCTCTGTATTGCATAATGCAGACAGGCACTCAAACATTTGTCAAGGATTCCAGGCGGTGTGAAGGTAACTTGAGTGAAAATGTTTATGTGAATGTTCAAAGCCAGGGAAGTTTGAATCTTGTACAATACAATTAAAATGTGTATTTTAGTGATAACTGAATCAGAAATAAACACAAAGAAAATATGAGAGAAGAAAGGAAGAAAAAATTACGCACTGCCGACATGCTCTGAATTAATTTGCTAGGTAGGAACCATGATGTTGATGTAGATATTCTATCTGCAGCAAGCTCCACAGTGTGAGGAATAACCTCTATCTAATACTGTGTTGATATGAAGGACTTTGACACAGTTTGGAAACATGAGTGATACACTGGAATTAAAAAAAAATAACATTTCTGCGTTATAGGGTCCAAAGGAAATAATTTATGCTGCAGGCTTTTTTGTTCTAGTGACGATTATTTTATGGGAAATAGGTTTTGATTTCTAAACTTAGCCATGCTGCCCACAAATGGTACTTTCTGGGGATTAGCGATTGATCTTTCCATTTCTCAGCTTTCTTGGTTCTCTTCACATCTTCTGCTTCCCAATGTGTGTGTGTGTAAGCTCTGTGGCCAAATGCAGAATAGTCATCTGGCAGAAGTAATAAGCCACTGGAATACAGACACGTTTCTGACTCCAAATTCCACCACATCTTCAGTCTGATGGCCAAGGATGGCAAAAAGATTAAAGTTTGACATTCATTTCTGCTGTCCACTGAAGGGATAAGGGAATTCCTTTTCTTCGGTGTTTTGAACCTGCAGAATAGATGGTCAAAGGCTGAAGTCAGTATCCAGGCAAAACGTTTTCTGGTTTGAAAAGAGGTTTGTAAGAGCAAAGATTTCAGAATTAGAAAGGCACCTTGAGTGCTCGTTGAAATCCATCCTTCTCAATGAAATTAATAATCTTTGCAGATTGGGATGGGTACCTGCCTGCATTTGATTTCTGTCTGGCCCAAACTCATTTCCCAGGTTACCACCAAGACATCAATAAATCCTTCAACTGCTGGTAAGTGGCTCGGCAATTCCTATTCCCAAATATCTAAGAATTGATCACGCGTTTATGTATTCATTACCTCATCTTCTCTGCTGCAGCCCACTTGTGCATCACCATTGAGGTTGAATGTTCATCTGGTGGGGCTCTGCTCTGATTGTCTCCAAAGAATAGCTAATGAATATATGTTATATAAACCCACTGTCAAGCTGCAGAGTTCTTCAGTGGAGCTGGCTTCACACAGCACAACAGCCCTTGTAAAAATTGCCTATTTCATCCTCTGGACACAAATAAACTTCCTAAAACTTCAGGTTCTTACTAGAGGAGCTTAAATTGGCAGCATGATGCATGGTCACTTGATTATGAAGTGTTTTCTCTATAGTCAACAGAGTTTAATAGTCACCTGCTAAGGGCAATTCATGTTATCTCATATCTGAATTGTTCTATCGTTATCACTACCTTACCTCAAGAGCAACTACCTGCTTAAATTAGGTGATCCTGTTAGTGCCTTAGGTGGGAGAAACTGTTGCTGGGCTTGATTATATGGGATATCTCTGTGGATTTTGTTAGCACAGAAAAAAAAGGAAAAAGAAAGGGTTTGTGCTATAGTTATAGCCAGGCAAAAGCACCCGAGACTAAGTGAGTGCATTTTCTATTCATGGCTTCCTCATTGCTTTTTTTCCCTTAATTTTCACATAATCGTGTACTTAGACAACACAGAAAATGCTGCTTGACCCAGATGCCAAATCGAATATAATTGGCAAATAATCCAATTGAGCAGGTAATGACTTCCAATAGGTCAAAATCTGTTAACATAAACTACTGAGCCAAATTCTATTGCATGACAAATGCATTCTGAGAAATTAAGCATGATTATAATGAAATGAAGGTTAATAATGGAATAACTTTATATTGGTGCATTATCAGAATTGATTAAGATAATTCAAATTATCACTGAGACTTTATATGGTATATGCAGCCAGTGTGATCGTTGTGGACCAAATTTTGAAGGCAGTGACCACACAGTGGGCTGAGGAACCTACAGACCTATCCAGACATTTTAGACTTCAGTGGGGTCACTGAAAACCTGCCTGGGTCTGAGAGGGTGTGGGTGGCCTTTGTTACACATCTAGAGTGAGACTTAATCATACATCACATGCCTCCAGGCAGGCACTTTTTCAGCAAATAAGCACCTATAAAGCTGTACCAATACCATAAACACGATCAATAATACAATGGAATATTCTTTATAGGAGCACTCCCGTCAGACATTGTCCTTCTGGTGCCAGTGGCTAGAGAAATACAAATAATTCTGAGTTTTTACGACTTGTTCCTACTTCTATTTCACAACCCACTTTTCCCTGTTGACTTTTGCGAGAAAGTTATTGTTAAGCACTGATGACCTCTGCACCTTAAACTCTGTGCTAATCCTGGCATATTCCTTTGCATCTCAGTTTGCCGCATACCTTAACACGAGACTGGAATGTTTCGTGTTGCAGAAAGGAATTTTGGGCTCAGAAACCTGTATTTCATGGAAACACGTTCTGCTAGTGGAAGCACCAGTGGTTCAGGCATATCACACTGCTTGACACTGCAGAAAAGAAATGCTTGGAATGAGGCAACTTGAATCTTTTCTCCACTTTGTAGATGTTTTGAGAAAGAAACAGGAAAGCTACTGGTTGGGAGAAAGTCATCGTTCCTTTCTCTGCTATGGCTTGTGATTAAATAGCAGGGTCAGAGTTGGATTTTTGGATAGCTGCCGGGCCTTTGTTACTGCTTTTTTTGTCTACATCTATTTTGTATCTCAGGAAATAAGTCAGAGAGCAAACTGCCAACCCTAGCTCTGGAGGCTCAAGATGCCTGTACGCAATGCAGTACAGAGAGCTGTTCAGGATGCCTAAATACCCCATCTGTGTGTGGTCTTGGGGCGATCCTCGAAAAAGAACTCTGATAATTTGATTAAAGTGTCCTCACATGACTTTTCTATGGGAGAAGCAAAACAATTTATGCCCATCATATCTGTATTAATCAGCAGACGTGTGCTGCTGATTAAACTTAAGCTATGAAACAAGTCCTGGTTTGACATAGGCTCCGACTTGAGGTGTTCAGAGTGGTAGTGGTCTGACTTCAGAGTCTGACATTCATTTTTGTACACAAATGGACTTTGAAGAGTGACTCAGCTGTGCCTGCTGCACAGTGCCCTCTTGGCTGCAGAGATTGCACTCCCTGCATCTTTACTCTTTTACCTGGCACTGTGAATTCCCCACTGTGTGGGCCCATGAAATATTAAATCTAATGAAATTCCTATGTACCTTTGCTCTGTTGTGTCTAGAAAACCAGGGAGAGAAACTCACAATAAGAAATGGTCATCTGGGCATCCGTAGATATCAATCAGAGGACCAAGTGTCTGAAGATTTATAGCATCATTAAGGAGTTTTTCCATAGATTTTGTAAAGGAAGGAAGAAAGGAAGAAAGGAAGGAAATAAATGAAGGAAGAATAAATAAATAAATAAAAGTAACAGAAAAAGAAGGAAAACAGAGCAGTGAGCAACTCTCTTAAGAAAAGGAGTTGTAGTTCATTGAACCTTGTCTTCTTTTGCCTCCCCAATCTTAGGTAAATATTTGAGTGAAGTCCAAACCAAATACACACACCAAAATAGCATAGGGTGTAACTGATACAATCTGCAGAACTCATAGAAAAGGCGACTTTGAAGGGGGAAGGGAGAGACCTTTTCCTAGAACAGCTATTGCTTGGGTGAAGACCATCGCCCCTTGACCGCACAATGGGAATTAAGTACTTTCCATAGCAAGCACAACAAAATGTCCCGTTTTAGAAATGTGGCTATTGCTGACATGGTAGAGGAGATCTAAATGTTCAATGTCCTTTTCTAGTGCTTTTCATGCAATTTTCCTAAAGTCCCTCATAAATATTTTGTCCCCACTTGTTGAAAAAATCAGGTTATCTGAGGCACTGGAATAGGTTGCCCAGAGAAGCTGTGGATGCACCATCCCTGGAAATGTTGGATGGGGCTTTGAGGAACCCAGTGTAGTGGAAGGTGTCCCTGCCCATGCCAGGGAGTTTGAAATTAGATGATCCTTAAGGTCCCTTCAAACACAAGATGTTCTATAGTTCCAGGATCTTTTCTATGCAGTAATAGCTTCTCTTTTCCAGCTTTCTGTGGATGTTCTCTGTGTGTTATGGGAAAGAGGTGAGGATGAAAGGCAGTGCCTCATCAGAGAGGAGAAATCCAATCCACAGGGATTAGAAACTGAGTCCCTTTGGCCCATCTGCATGACAAAGGCCCATTGCATAATGCTATGAGTACAGCTAAATCCAAGGCTTAGTCCCTCAGCTCCTGGTTAGGCAACAGAGGAGACAGATAAGGCTGGAGGAGCAGTTGGAAGGAGATAGCTTTGGTCATGTAAATGCCTCAAGTTCACTGTGAGGAGTCTGAGCCATTCATCATTTCATGCCAAGCTCAACTGCTTTGATGGAGGCATCACACCCAACATGCACTGAAGATGTCCTCACATGTCTAATGTGTCTAGACGTTCTGGCCTTTAATATCCTGCAAGTCGCAGGAATCTAGAGGCAATAGGGACATTGTGGTGGTCAAAGCCTGTGGTGGATTTTCACCGGTGTAAATCAGCAGAACACCACCCAAGGTTAGAGTCTCACACATCGAGCACAGGTGAGGAGCTGGGCCCGTGCCAGTGTTGGCTGTTACTGAAAGTATAAAAGGTCTTTATGTGAGGAGGAGGTTATGGAAGGGAGTGGTGGCTTATTACAAAGATGGAGCTGAGCCTGCCTTTGGGACAAGTCTGTGTAGCTGATTAGGAGACAGCAAAAACCAGGCCCAATGCATCTGGCACATGTTCTCTGGGGATTAAAAAGGATCTTTGACTCTCGCAGCTCTGATCACAGGTTGTGCCTTGTGCTATTGCACTGTGCCACACATGGCTTTCACCATGGCTGCGCGCTGGGTACAAAACGTTCTTCTCTGGAGGGCTTGTGATCTTCTGGGAGGGTAGCTGCTGGCTGTCAAAAGACTGCTGCATTTGCCCCAAAGGAGAGGAGGGATACAGATGCACACCAGATTTCCACATTGTGTGAAAGGAGCCTTATAATTATCTTATACATTACAGTTGGGAGCCCCAGGCAAAGGGTAGGCTCCTGCGCTTTCTCCTGACCCATTGTGTGAAGTCTCATGTGATGCAGGGTGGGGAGGTGGCTGCCTCAGACGTCTTTGTCGTGCTGTGGTGGTGATTACGTGGCAAACGGGGCTGGGCCATCCTGCCTGGGCACGGGGCGAGGTTGGGCAGGGTGGCTGTGTGATGAGTTGGGCACTGTGGTGGGCAAAGGGCTGGGACATCATGGCTGCTGATATGGCTCTTGTCACCTGCACCTTGTCTCTTTGTCATCACAGAACCCTAGGATGGTTTGGGCTGGAAGAGACCTTAAGGATCATCTCATTCCACCCCCTGCCAAGAGCAGGGACACCTTCCACTAGACCAGGTTGCTTCAACCCCCATCTAACCTAACCTTGAGCACTTCCAAAGACGGGGCATCCATAGCTCCTCTGGGAAACCTGTTCCAGCTTGTCACCACCCACCATAGTGAAGGATTTCTTTTTTAGTCTGGTCCAAACTGCGCTCTTTTAATTTGAAGCCATTCCCCCTTGTCCTACCACTCCATGCCCTTATCAAAAGTCCCTCTTCAGCTGTCTTGTAGCCCCTTTCAGAACTCTCTAAGATTTCCCCAGAGCTTTCTCTCCCTTCTTTGTCCCCAGAAGTGGGTCAGTTTGGCATCTTTTTCCCCTCCAGGCTTTGCCTCCACAATAAGGACCAGCAGGAGTTCGTGTATCTTGCAGAGTCACCTTCTCCATGCTGGTGCAGGATCCCTTTGGAAAAGCAAAAATGGGATAAAATAGGAATAATTTTGACCTCTGCATGAACGGATTGTACTTAGCTGTTGTCACTGTGGCATAATAGGAGAGGATTTGCTCTTGTGAGAAGGGATGGATATGCTGTAATCCCCCTTAGCCTGGTCCAGCGCGTCATGTGTGGTCTGGGTGCCGAGGTGCTGCTGCAGATGAACTGACTTGTTCAGGCTGTAGCTGCATGCAACCAAAATTAATTCCAGGATTAATGTTTAAGCTGGCTGCGAGAGGCTGTTCGTCTCATAGAAATGCTGCAATTGTTGGACTAATGGTACAGTCACTTCTCAGAAAGGGATGAAATCAAATTCACACAAAATTTTCAAAAAGTAAAAGAAAGTTTTTGTTGGATTTTTGCTTCACATATTTAAAAATGTTTCCTATGTGACCAGCTGTCTTGTTTGAACAAATGATTTTATTTTTCTAATTTTTTTTTTTCTCCAAAGAGTCTGGTCCAAGAGAAGAGCACAAACCTGGTCTTTGAATTTACAGAACTGAAACTCTTTAATCACCTTGAGGGGATTTTCTAACACTACTTGAAGCCCACCAACTTGCTTAAATGGACCTTGGGCCATGGGCTGGGTCGGCTTCCAGTAGCTGACAAAATCAAAGTTTTACGAAAGAATTCCCAAGTCTGCGACACACCCCACCACCCCACCCAGGAGAGGGAGATTATGGGAACTCATATCACAGAAAGATCAAACTTCAATTTAATCACCTCTTGTTAATGCCTTCCTTATATTGGATTTTAATACATTTTTAATCTGTTTTTCATTCTCCATGCTTTATCACTTGGGGGATCAGAGTGAACAGGAACCAACCTGATACTGGGACCGAAACACAGCAGAGGAGGTGTAAAAGGAGAAGTAAAATTTCCCAGGAGGTCGTGGAGGAGGGATGTGAGCTGAGGATTTGTCTGGCAGAAAAACTCTAAAGTGGGAGTGAAGTAGCTGATGTGACAGAGCCCTGTTTTTGTGATCTTGAGCCCCTTTGGCCTGTGTCCTTTCAGCCTTTTGACTAAATATTCAATTATATGCATGGAATCATAGAATCACAGAATGGTTTGGGTTGGAAGGGACCTTAAAGATTACCCAGGTCCAACTCCCCTACCATGGGCAGGGACACCTTCACCTGGACTGCGTTGCTCATATTCTTTTTTAGTAAATATTTTTATTCTAAAGCCTTAAGCATGCTTAAACCTTCTTCCTAGCTACATCGTCGAAGTAATGCCCCACACAGAAAACAGAAAAAAATCTTCAAAACTTGTGATAATGACACAGAGAACCTGTCAAAAGCCCCTTCTGAGGGACTTCTCCCATCCCCCCCTGTGCTGAACTTATTTTCCCTTCTGTTCAAAAAGACCCTTATCAACGTTTCAATCTTTCCATGTAAATACACTGACAAGTGTCAGGCCCTGGCAAACCTATAATTAAGGCTGAGCACAATTTGCTAATAAAAGCCAAGAAACCTTGGGTTGAGTTTACTTACATTATCCCCACTGGGCACTTTCCATCAGAATCTTTTATCAGCCTCTGCAAATGCCATTTTGACATTATTTTTACTGAATCAATCAAATGCGGACACTACACTCATTCTCCTCCTTGCAGAGACGATGCTCCCACTACAGAAATAAAGATTTTTGCTGTTGTTTGTTGTTGTCATTGCAGGTCCTCTGACTCACAAAGCACAATGAGCTTTTGGAAGGAGAGAAAGAATGAGAAAAATAGAGGAGAGGAAAAGAGAGAATTGAAGAGAGAGAGAGGCAGAAAACGTGAGCCAGAGATTGTGGCAGGCTTTACAAATTGGCACAGTCTTATCAACAGCATTTCATGGTTTTCTGGAACTCTTTCAAAGGGAACTTGCCTTTGTGTGCACTGGCTTAAGCTTTACTAATATTTAAAGCTATATTTAAAAGTTTATGAAAATTACTGCTGAGTTCCTCTGTCTCTTAAAATCGCCGAGGCCAATGTTTGCTTCTTGCTGTTATCCCACTCACCCCCCTCTTCCCGCATTTTTCTGTGGTTTCCCGTCCTCTTCGTCCTTCCTTGGCAAGGTCTCTGCCTT
This sequence comes from Acanthornis magna, assembly GCA_036785705.1. Taxonomy (NCBI): domain Eukaryota; kingdom Metazoa; phylum Chordata; class Aves; order Passeriformes; family Acanthizidae; genus Acanthornis; species Acanthornis magna. The sequence continues at coordinate 1,693,144 of JAWUZG010000001.1, forward strand.
TCCCTCTGCCTCTTATTTGCTGCATTCCCTTCATCCAGCCTCCCCCCTCTCCATTTCTAGGGGGCTGGGAGAAGGGTTTTGTTTGGTGGGACTGTTTGTGATGGGTGAGGTCCAGCTCCAAGCCGCGCCGCTCTCCACTGCATCCGTAAGTGTGTAAGTAAATACATCTCTCACGCTCTTTCTCTTGGCTCCCTGCTTGGGCAGACGGTCAGCTGGCTTTTCTCCTTGCTCCCGGCTATGTCTGGGTCAGTTGAGCACAGTCTGACACCTCTAACAACCCACAGTGGCATTCTCATCCGAAAGGAGATATGGAAATAGCTCAGGTGATCCTCAGCACAGACACACAGTGCTTTTAATGGGATTCAAGGGGAGAAATCATCCCAGCTTTCCACTGAGGGGTGGAGGACTGATGGAAGCCCCAGACTGTCCATATTTACCTACAGCCAGTGTTTTCTCTCCAGGTAGGCACTGAGAATTGTGCTGCTGGAGGAGAGAAGTCTAACATTGTTCAACATTTTGGTCTGCAGATGTGCCCTTGGTCTGGGCATGGATGGCAGGAGGACACACAGAGGTCCAGCACAGGTTCTGTAGCTCTCCCAAAGGTCAGTGGTGACACTTGGGGTATGGTTTGGCTGCCCCCCACCCTGTGATGGCTGTGTCTGAGCTGCTCATCCTTTGTAAAGCATCATGCTGACATAAACATCAGGATATTCTATGATTCTATGATCTGCAGAGGAATTGCCTCTTAAAAAGGCCAATTTCTCACCAGGGCTGTTGTTGGAGCTGGAGATGACTCTCAGCTATGTGAATAACTACATCTCAGAGGTCTAAATAAAGGTAAGATGAATCATTTTTTGGGGTAAAAGACATTGAGAAGTTTAAAGATATTAGATTCCAGTTAATACATTCTAAAGGGACTTAAAATATTTTCACATCAGAGTTTAAGTTGTATCATAAAAAATCATGTTAGCTAATGTGGTTTTAAGCAAAGAGTGTGTGTGACAGTGACTACATTAGTTCAAGCCAGAGGGCCCTGCTGGTCCAGCACTGCTTCCAACAGCGGTCAAGAATAAATGTTTAAAGAGAAGAATAAACTACTTATATAAAAATAAAGTGTCTGTGCCTCCAGCAATCAGTGGCGTAGATATCTTCAGGAGACTGCATTTATATCACCAGCCTTAACAGCCCCCAGTGTATCTATCTGTTGAAATTTTCTCCTTTTTGTGAACTGTTTTTTAAATAAAAAGTTTATACCTTAGGTATATCCAGTGGCAATATCCTGCTTTCCTGGTTTATTCCCAGCTGATGAAGCCATGGGTGATTCTGTGCCTTCACCGTGCCCTGGAAAGTGCCTGCTCTGCACCTGGGGCGGTTTGGTGGAGTTAGGCTGACTTCAGACAGGATGATCTTCTACGACTTTTCTCCGACTTCAAAAGAGGTAGGCAAATGTGCCCTATCTGAGGAAGTGACCCCTTGCTTTACCTTATTCTATGACATTAAAAAGAGCAGCTTTGGTGTAGGGGAATGTCGAGCAATGCTCTCATCTCTCGATGCTTAAAAGCGCATAGGGATGAACCACAAGGATAAGCTATAAATGACTTCTGTATCCCATAATGTATCAGTTATAAGCAAATCCTTTATATAAATGAAACCCAGATCCTTTAGATTCCCTTTGAAGAAATCTTGTCCTCTGGCAGCTGGAACTGCAGTGGTGGGAGTGATGGAGGTAGTGGCTGGAAGACACGGCTGTCTGCTGGAGATAGGATCAACGTTCCTGCAAGGGACAACTGCAAATTTGGTGTTGCAGTCAGATTACAAATCCCCTTACATTTCACTGGTGTTTTTTGAGAGAGAGGGAAAGTAGATTTAGAAAAAGATGATATATAGGCACATGTACACATTTATAAAATCTGTGTATAGATGGTAACACCATGCTCTGTGGTAGAAGCTATATTATGCTTTAATGCATTAATCAGCACAGGGCTGATGGAGTGTATATGATCATCTCTGTTTTACAAGGCAGGGGAAGGTTAAGTGATTTGCCTGAGGCCAGAGACTAAATCATTGTCACAGATGGGATGAGAAAGGAAGAGGCTCCAATTCAGGTTGGATTCTCAACAGAACAGGCAACACCAGAAAGAAACAAGGCTCTGGCAAAAAGCAGTGGTGGGTGTCACGTCAGTGTCCATCACTCTGCTAAGCAGTGCTGCTTGGGGAAATGTCCTCTGCCTCCTCTTTTCTCATCAGATGAAACAGCAGCCCAAACTCTATATTCTTTACACAGACTCATCTTTGTCTGTTTCACACTTCATCTGTGCCAGAAAATTATTTTATTTTTGTTTTCTAGAGGTCAGACATCTGAGTGTCCTGAATTTCTCTGCAACAGCAAAAAATACTGCCCTAGTCTGATCCTGTCATCGCAGCTCCCACTTTGTAAAAAACACGTAGTGCCTATTAAAAAAACAACAATCATGCACTCCAAATAATTAGTGTCATTATTAGTACTGTGGCATAACCTGCAGGGCCCAATTAAGATCCAAACCTTATCACGCTAGGTTGGGGAAACATACATTAACGCACAGTTTCAGCTTTGAAGATTTTGCATTTTTAATGGATGGAATTAAGAGTGGGAAAAGGGAACTTATTCTCCCTATTTCACAGGCAGAGCACTGGGACCCGGGGTTGTTAAGTGAGTTGCCCAAGGTCACACGGGCTGTGTCAAAGGCAGGAGCTGAACCTGTGTTCCTACCTCCTGATCAAGGAGAGCTGCGAGATGGAGTTATAACTATGATGAGTCTTTAATACCACAGGGAAAGTAATAAACAGAAGAAAGAGCTTGGGAAGGAAGGAGGGAGGGAGAGGGATGCGTGTGATTGTGTCTCTCACAGCCAGGCTGTTCAATGACTAATAACAACTGGTCTTGAGTGAGATGCTCCGGGGGATGTCGTATTTCATCCCAAGCCACTTAAAGAGCCAGTTAGTCTTAGAGAACTCTGAGCCTATAATCTAATGCCCAAATAACAACATTTGTCATTAAGCCATTTCAAGTAGAACATGCATGTATATGTGTGTGTATTTACAAATATATACACACACAAAGTGTTTTACTTGTTTAACCTACATCTATATGTATATATAATAACACATGCACACACACACACCCTGCCCTGTCTTAAAATAACATGGCTAAGTTAGGAGTGGGCCTACAACTTCAGCCTGGAAATGCAGATGAGTTAAAAGCTGTTGTTAACATTTTTAACAAAAAAAAAAGTGTCACTGAAATCCATATTTTGAAAAACTCTCAAAAATGTACTTAAGCAATGGCAAAATATCCCCTTCTATTATTTGGAGAACAAAATGACATTTTCTTTTAATTTCACTTTTTCTTCCCCCCAAAGTTAAATGCATTTTTTTTACATAATCTTTTGGAAAGATTTGGTATTTGGAAAATTAAATTAAAATTAAAATTAAATTAAAAATTAAATTTGGAAATTTATGTATTTCAAAGTTAGTCAATTTTTGAATTTAGTCTGTGGGTTGAAAAAACACCAAAAGAGTTTGTATTACAGGTAGAAAAGAAGATTAGAATGATTTAAAAAAATCCCATTAAATGAAACATTTAATGAAAAATTTGATTCCCCTAGTTGGGAAATAATGTTCCTTCTGTCCCTGTGATTCAGTTCCCCGGGATAAACACATTTTGATGGAATCCCAACAGATGTAATGCACATTCCTCCCCACAGACTGTCTCATTTATTGTGTGGAGGGACCTGATGTAGTGATGAGAGTGGTTCAAGGCAGTGGAGACCCCATTACAGCCACTGGGAGGAGGTTTGAACTCACAGCCCTTGTTGCTGTTGGGGGCTCTTGCACTGCAGAAGTGAGTTCTGGTTCTGCTTCTGAAAAATATTTCTAGCCATGCTACTTCATGTTAGCTCGGTACAAATGGTCAGTTTGTTTCCCACCTTGGAGGTAACCTGGAGATGTTGAGCTCTTTCACCAAACAGCTCAGTTTTGTCCTTAGAAATGATGCTGGCAAGCAGCTTTTTCCTTGTCACAGAGTGGGTACCCAAAATTAGCAACTTCTTGTCACCTTAACCTTCCTGTACTTCATATGAGACCAAGAAAACCCTCTGAACACACAGAGGTGTTACAGAGAGAAAGGCATAAATATTTGCAGCGCCTTCAGGTGTTAAAGCGATGGGCAATGAGGAAAGGACCGTGTGGAAATGAATCATTCTGTCTTGGGGCAAAACTGTGCTGACATGCAAAAACATTTGTCTTGAGGGTCATGCATCACACGGGGAAGAAAGTAAAATCCCAAAGATCTTGTGATTATGGGGGCTCTGTCCAGCCTCTGCACAGATTAAGGCCTCATAGGAAGAGAAAGAAGTGAGGCTCTATTTGCATTCCTTTTGCAGAGTGGATGTGTGCAGAACAGCAGCTTTAATCCCGGAACTTAAAAAGTGTTGGACGCTTGACTTGGAGATCTGAGTTATGGTTGTTTGATGTACTTTCTCTTTTTGCATCTCTTTGCACAGACACTTTAGATAGGCAGCATATATTTACATTCTGGGTTTATGAAGTTGGAGCTGGACGTTTTTCTAAATTACTGTGAAACTAATGCTTTTCACATCCTGTTCAGTCTTTTTGGGCATCCTCATTTGCACTTCAGCTGGCACAGTTGCAGGTTTGACTTTGTTTTCCTCTTTCTGCTGCATTCGCGGCTCTTTCCCAATTTCGTATATTTCCATCTTCTGATTGAAGTGACCTTTCCCATTCACCCTTAAAATTCCACCCAGCCGAAAACTAGTCCTGCCTCCAGGCCTGTAACTGCTGCCTCTGTGTCCTGGGACAATGGGGTGAGGAAGGCAAAATAAGGGACATTCCTGCAGGTCCTCGGTGTGTGGATAACAAACAGGGCACAAGAGGCAGGCAGGTAAATCAGAAATCACTCCATTAGCTGGTTAAGCATTTTGGAGTGACATCAGGTACATTAGGAGGTGGCAGCCACAATGGAGGGACCTTGGCCATTTGATATTCATGAGATGAAGAAGGTTTAAGAAGAGAAAAGGAAGGGGGAGGGAGGGATGTGGGCTTTCTAATGTAAACACCATTATCATTTGAAAATCAATTAGCTCCTTGCACCGAGGGAATGACGAGACTTAAGGCCCTTTTCTGAACTGCTATTGTGAGCCTGGGTTATTTACTTTAATTAAGAGGAGACAGAGTGGATTATTGTCTCAAACTAAGGAGTTGGGAAGAGTCAGAAAATTACACTCTACCTCACTGCACAACAAAGCCTGGGTAAGAGACAGGCTCCAAACCCAGCAAAGTCGAAAAGAAATTAGCCTTTAATCTGGATTCGTCCTACATAAGGAGCAATCAAAAGGAAGGAAGGTTTGGAGCCTCCTTGCTAAGCACCAGGCATGACATTGCAGTGGCTGCCACTGCCAGCTCTTCTGCTGCAACTTAATATTGATTCTGGGAGGGGCTTCTGCCCCTGGAAGGGTTTGAGCTTGAGAGCAAAAATATCCTTTGTCCTAAAATTTGACATATTGAAATGTCAGGTGTGGGACTTCTCCTGCCCTCCAAGATAACAATGGAGCAGTGCATTGTTTTAGAAAAAAATCTAATTGTTGATGCAAAGATGTCTCTCCTGGATGAAGATGCTAATATTTTTTTGGCTCTTATTTAATTCAAGCAGCTCAGATTAAAAAATTAGGAAAAAAAAAAAAGAAGGAGGAGAAAAAAAAAAGAAAAGGAATTTGGCAAGTGACTAATCCACAAAATATTGTCTTATTTGGCATAGGGAGAAACACCCCCCGAGGTATCTAATACTGAGATGTTTCAGCTCTGTTTTGCATTGCCCACTCTTACTCTGCATACTCTAAATATGTATTAAGTCAGTCGAGCATGGCAGCTGCTGAAGGAGTTGCCACAGCTTACTGGGTAAATAATGATCGTTTTTTAAATCACCTAAATGCATATCTACCCCAAAGACCATGGCGGTGGCTTATGGGAATGCTGATTTGCATTTTAAAAATTTTGCTCGGATGTATTTGCAGCTGCTGTGCCTCCCACTGATTGCTCCATGCTCCAGTTTTAAGTCCAGGGCCAAATCCTGCTCTCGGTTATGAATGGGAGAATAAGGACGGACATCACTTAAATTGGCAAAATGAAGTTAAACAGAGGAAGAGCTCAGTGCAATGAGTTTTGCCAGTAGTGCAAACTGGCACTGAGATATTTTGGTGATTTTGGAACTTTAAATATAAATCTATGGTAAGGGAAGAGCACCTTTTATTTGGGGTGGGGTGTGAGGGAGGCTATAATGGGATAGATAGGCCAAAGATGAGCTGCTGTTCAACTTTATGTTGAAGTAGAGAAGAGACAGATCACGTGTAAATGACCCCAATCAGGCTCTGCTACACCTCTAGAAAGCTTCTTCCCAAAACAAAGCTTTATGATCCAGCTATGCCCATTTTTGCTTATGGGGGGGACGAAAGTGTATTTTTCTGAATTCTGACACACATCCAAGCTCATCAACTCTTAATTTTCATAAAACTGGGACAATCCTTTTTGTTTTATCAATAGAGTCACCTTGGTCTACAGCAAACCCAGAAACACGTGGCTCTGGAAGGCAATGGTTGAGAAAGATTTTCGGAGGGCGCTGGGGAACAATACACTCGTTACTTTATGCAGCACAAAGAAAACATATTTTTATATATATCCAGTCTGAGTTCTCCCATGCATTCAGGACTCTTTACCTTCAGACTACAGACTCTTCTCCTTCTTTGCATCTGAATCCCTTTTTCCTCATTCAGTCCTGCAGTTAAACTGGACCCTTTTCATATGAGAGCCATTCCCTTTTTTCTGCTCAGGTTTCCCGTGGGCAAATGCCTACCGACATGACTTAGGTCTTGTTGAAATGTCCGTCCTGGCTCTGGGGTCCAGCACAGCTGAAGTGTGTTGAAGTGTCCCAGCTTGAGTGTTGGTTTGGCTCTTTCATCTCTTTTGTGAACCTGTATATTTTCCAAGCTGAGCACCTGGACCAGACCTAGTGACCTGCACCTCAGCTGTGTCCTGTGACTCTTCCACCACCTCCACTTGCTCCCTTGGGGAAAGTCTATGAGATCCAAGGTGTACAGACGTCCAAGTAGAAAGAAAATTGGCCATGGATCAGGCTTAGAAATGCTTGGAGATGAAGAGTTGGACCCCGTGATGCAAAAACTCTGAACATCATGCAGTTGGTGTCACATCCAGGAGGACCTGGGGAGGTGTAACGGCAGACAGATGCTCAGTTGTTGCTCTCTCCTCCTCTGGCAGGGTATAGCTTTTAATACTGAGCCACAATGGCACAGACAATGCATTAATTCCTGCCTTAGCACTGTACTTGTTGGATTAAAGTGCGTTCTTTATATATATATTTTCTGCTTATTGTAATAGTACTTTGTGATCTTGAATATACTTAATTGTATTAGAAATGGTGTGCTGGAACCTTTTTCATCATTATTAATATGAAAATAAATAAAAGGGGGATTGTTTTTTTTCCCCAGGAATAAATCAAATCCTCCTCTGGAGTGCAGGGTCAACAGACCCACAGGGCTGAGCTGCTGGCTGCAGATAGCATGTGTGTGTGCACAGATGACTACACACACGTGTGCCACCTATATTTGCATTCCTACAGCTGTTCATTATTTGTATCTATTATACAGTGGAGAGAGCACAAATGTATGCAACAGAGACACAATAATGTAGGGATATGAAAGGCCCAATCCATCAGTTCAAGTGTGTTTGGGTTTAAGGAGAAGGGGACGTGCAGATAAATACACTGATTTATTCTCGCTAACTCTCTCTGCGTTCTGAGGCTGGGCCCGAGCCATCGAAGCTGCTGGAGCTGACAGTGATTTATATCAGCTGCAGGGTCTGGCCTGGAGCTTTTAAGTGTATGTCAAGCACCTCCAGCACTTTCTGAATCTTTTTTTAAATGAAGTTTTTCAAATCAAAATCTGAGGGAGAGGCAAATCCATTAAGAAGGCAAGCACACACTGTGTTTTGTGTTTAGGGATTCCTATCATATTTATGTTCAGTTTTGACCATCTGGCTGTTCAGAGTCACAGGCCATGGCCTTGAATAGCAATCATGGTCTCATTCCATAAGAGCCCAAAGGTCCCTAAACACTGGTTGGCTTGAACTGAGTCCAGTAAGGAGATGACAGGCCAGGTTGTTAATTACAACCTTTTATTCTGACAGTCAGGCTACAGAGATGTCTTGGCAGCTTTTAGCAACCTCTTCCTGCGTGTTCCAGTGCTGTTACATGACAGAGAACTGGGGAGCCCATTCAAAGAGCCAGAACGACCTGACCATGGATTTTTGGGTTATGCTGGCAGCTCTTTATTACTTTTAATAATATAGAGATGTGAAACATGGAATGCCCAGGAGTGCAGCCCAAGATGAGAGCAAAGGAGGTGGGAGAAAACAAGCCAGTAGTAAAGGTGGAGGGTACCCAGGGCTGGGACCCAGGGGCTGCATTCCTGGCTGTGCTGAGACCTGGGGTAAATCCCTTCTTGTCTCTGCTTCCTGTCTACATTTTGTGAATTTAATTATAATCTCACTGCCGCAGAGGGTAGGGGCTGTTTCAGGACCCATCAAGAGAGTTGACCCTATTTGTGAGGATAAATAGGTAAAAGTAAAGAGAACGAGCCCTGGGGAAAGGTAGGGGCTGAGGGAAGGGGGGTGAGATGGGCTGGTTCCCAGATCAGGAAGGTGAAGGAAGGCTCAGACAGGAGCTACTTGGCATGTGAAGGAACTGTTTCCCTGAGGGGTCCAGCTGCCTAATTTGCAGGAGAGAAGAATTATTTTCTTTTGGCTGGAGCTGCCCCCATCCTTTATTCTTATTGGAAAATAAAGCTAATTTTGGAGCTTAAGTCTAAACTCTTCTGGTCAACAAAAAAGGTTCTGGCAGGAGCCTACAGCATACCTTACATTGGTGCTGAATATCCACAGATTTTGCTATTGTCATGATTCAATAATAATCAAGACTTTTATTGCATCCTCAGCTTCCTCATAACTCTTAATTATCAACGAAACTTGCTAAATTTAAGCACTGGTGTAAAGTCAGTGAAGAACAGAAGAGAACTTGGATCCTTCTTTTAGATCTGATTAAAGGCAGATTTTATCAGTAAACAATTTGCTGTGGGTTTAATTCTACTCCATGGGTTCTATAAGCAAGGAATCCTTAGAGAAGCTTTATTCATTCCCAACTATTCAATTATCTTGTTTTCCCTAATATCTTGTATCCCTTTTTCCAACAAGGAATCAAAGTGGCTACCTGGAGAACAGATCTTGCCCCTTCCTATGTTCCATTCCAAGCCACTGGCAGGGGCAATGGAAGAGGGTCCTCCAGGATGTGCCAGACACAAGAAATCTCCTACCACTCAGTCTGTGCTACCCAAAACCAGTGTCTCAGCACTAGCTGTGAAAGTGCCTCCCTTCCCCGTGCATCTCACAGAGCCTGTTTTGTTCTCTCGCCCCTTTCAGAGCAGGACTGCACTGGGAAGGAAGGATTGCAGCTCCTGGGACCCCTGGCAGAGTGCAGCTGAAGAAAGTATTGTCAAACACAGGCAGCGATCAACTTGCACTCTTTGTCTCTGATGCGAATGTTCACGGGAGGCTGTTGCAAGGATGGGCTCAGCTCTGTGCTCAGTGACCGAGTGGGGACTCAGGGGTTACAGGAGCATCTGGGTAGTGGGGTCAACAGGGAGGTGGCAGGCTGCCTTTTGCTCAAATCCTTCCTGTTGGACAAATTCCAGAGCCAATTCTTACCCGATTTCCAGCTCAGAAAAACTCGTCCACAGACTTAGGGACTTGCCTGCGTATGTCCATCTAGATGCAGCTTTGCTCTTAATTTGCTGTCATTGACCCCACTGGAAGCTGTTGCCTTGCTGGGATCACTGGGATAAGTGGGATGAGCTGTAAGCATTCCCCAACTCGATGATCTCAGGACCAGTTGAGCTAAAAGTTAAAAAAGTCAAAAGTGACTGGGCTTGTTCCAGCTGAAGTGGGCTGTTCACAGTGGCATCTGAACTGGCTCTGGTCAGAGCTGTGTGCCTAACATCTGGCCCAGGGCTGTGTGAAGCTGCTCAGGGCAGGGGTTTGCTGAAGGAAGGCATATGATTAAGCACAGTGTTGAGGCTGAATAGAAGTGATGGATCCAACTGCTGGTCCCACAGAAGCCCTGAAGAAAGAGGGAATTCTCTGCAAGAGCTCCTGAGAGGTTTATTGTACCCTGGTGGTAAGGCTGCAGGACATCTCAGTGAAAGGCTGGCCTCTCTGCAGAGACCTTGTGCCTCTGCAGTGACGGCTTTCCCAGAGCTGATGCCCATTTTCCCTCTGCAGCTTCCTGCCAGAGCTCCTTGCCTCCAAGGATGTTGGCCTGGCAGGTTGCCTGGCAGCCAAGTGCCTTTGGTCCTCCCTGGATCATGGGACCATTGGATGATTCGGGTTGGAAGGGACCTCAGGAGGCTCTTATCCAATCTCCTGTTCCTGATATCAAGGCAGCTTGCCTAGCACTGCATATGTTGGAAATTTCCCTGCATTATCCAGGGATTGCTGCTCTCCTGCACTGGCCTTTCACACCCTGGGCTCGCTGGTTCCTTGGTTCCTTGGCCAGGTCCAAACCTGTTTGACCATCAAACCTTGGAGCTTCCAGCCTTCCAGGCTACTGAGGATGCAGAAGCTGTGCTGTGAAATTAGGCTGCCCCCAGATTTCATGTTATTTTTCCTCCAACAGGATCTATTTTGTCTTCTTGTCACTTCTCCATTCCTCTTTTCTCTCTCTTACTCTCTTACTCTCTTTATATGTATTTGAAATAAAGCCACACCAAAATAGATGTTTTCTGTTGGAGACAAATATCCAGGGTACACACGGCATGGTGATCGACATTTTGTTTTCAAGATGTGCAGAAGACAGTGATGTGGTCTCAGGGTCAGGTATCACAGAACAGCTACTGACTCAAGAATTGATTTCTCCTAAAATGTGGGAAAAATCACTGAAATGGAGGAATTCCTTGAGGCAGGGTTTTATGGATACTAAATGTTTCCTTGGACTCAGAATCTGGGAGGATGAATCAATGGAGAAATAAAACAAGGAGGTCCTTCACAAAAAAAAAATAAAAAAATCACTAATGGCTCAAGAAATTCACAAACCACAAATTGCTCTGTTTATGTGAAAAATACAGCATTTCCTTTCTCCCATACTTTTATCATGGTAAGGAGTTGTCACAGATGGCACACGGGTAGGAGAAATATGGTTATGTTCTGTTGCTGATTTATAGAATAGTTTAGGTTGGAAAAGACCTCTAAGAACATTGAGTCCAACCATTAAGCCAGCATAGCTAAATCCACCACTAAACCTGTCTCTCAACACCACATCTACGTGTTTTTTGAACACTTCCAGGGATGAAGATCTCACCATTTCCTTAAGCAGCCTGTTCTAATGCTTGACCATGGTTTCAGTAAAGAAATTTTTCCTAATATCCAATCTAAACCTCTCCTGGCACAACTTGAGGCTGTTTCTTCTTGTTCTATCATTTGTGACCTCAGAGAAGAGACTGACTCCCACATGGCTGCTCCCTTCTGTCAGGGAGCTGCAGACAGTGAGAAGGTCCCCCCTGAACATCCTTTTCTCCAGGCTAAACTATCCCAATTCCCTCAGCTGCCCCTCACAGGACTTGTGCTCCAGACCCTTCCCCACCTCCTTTCCCTTCTCTGGACAGGCTCCAGCACCTCAATGTCTTTCTTGCAGTGAGAGACCCCAAATTGAATATCTCGATTTGTCTGGTGGGATGAGGTGCCACATGTTCTTGTATCTTGGCTTCCCAGTGCCCATACACGACGTGATTGTGGATCACGGGCTTGAGCTTCTTTCCTATGGAAATGCCTGTGTTGGGTGTGGCTGGTGCATCTCTGATACGCTGCAAATCCTCATGTGCATGGCTGCAATGTGGGTATGTGCAGACCCAGACACTCGGAATAACCTCTGTGTCCATATCACCTTTATTTGTCTGCTCTCAAACATGGTCTGTTTCCTTCAGTGGAGCAATGATCATTCTTTTTGTCCCCATAGATCTCAATATCATTAATGGTCTATTGATCAGGCTCTGACTTTGGATCAGGAAAAGCCAATGTATGATTGTGATGAAAATCTGAGTAGTTTATTCAGGTTGGGTTCACACAGAAGCCTCTTTCATGCCATACCACAGATTTCCTCCCAGCCCCTTTTTGACTGACTACTTGTGCATTTCCTCCTCCCTCTCCTTTTTCCCTTCAGGGAAACCTTTAAATAAAACCTTTCCCAGACTGTCATTTGCCTCCAGAGTGCTGTTGAAAATCCACAGAGGTATTGTTCAAACAGCAGTGGGGTCACCCTATACCACTCACCATCACACTTGGTCTTAGTCTTCTCATACCTATCCATGGAGAGAGGAAACAACAAAAAAAAGCCTCACTGGGGAGCCTGACTTGAGATCCACAGGATTAGGTCTGTTAGCAGTACTGTATACAACCCTGACATGCAATCAGCAAAGTAAAATATTCATTATTGCCTGACTGTCAGCTGAAGACAATTTCAATTATTCTGGCATTTCAATGGATGAAGAAGCCCTTTAGGCTGGCTCATGAGATTAGACTTAAAGGCTCTGTAAATTAAGAAAGTTGCAATCAGTGCATTATCTGACAGGCAGCTGTGGAATATACTCCAACAGGGAGGGGAAGGAAGAAAGAAAAAAAGAGACAAATTGCTATATTCAGGTTGTGGTTTTGATATATCAATTTACAGTTTTAACATATGCATTTAGGAAATAATTGTTTTGCATTACTTAAATCAGCTTTAACAGCATCAGTGTGAAGATTTCAACTCCTACAGCTTGAAAGGTCAGTTTTTCTTTTGCCTTGCACTTTCTTTGAAAGACTCGTTTGGGTTAGAGGAGGAAAAAATTTAAGCATTGCCGGAAGAACAAATCTTTCTGAAAGTTATTCAAATATTATAATATATGGCTGTTGATCATAAAATTCCTTTAGCAGCAACTTCTGTAATGTCCCCCAGGTTAATTTTTATAATATGATCTCAGCCTCCTTTTGCTGGATATGCACGGATGTGGTAATTGTGACCAAATATGGCTTTTACCGCTCCCATCTGACGTGTCAAGGAGAATAACTGGTATCATCCTATCTTGCACTTCTGGAGCTTTTATCTCCCAGTTTCCCAAACTGTTTCAACATCATTCCAAGCAGCAGAGAAGAACCTGTTTTCTTCCCCCAGTTAAATGACTCCTCCTGGTCAGAAATGCTGACTGCTGAAAAAATGGATTAATTTCAGGCACTTTCGGCAAAGAACAAGTACAGTTTAGTAACAGAGTGTGCTTATTCTGGTGGGGTGGCATTTTGAGTTCCAGGAACTCTGTGTGGAAAAGACAGTTCCTCGGACAGGGAGCTGATGAGTTGTGACATGGAACAGTTGGTGAAACACAGTGGTTGATTTGTGGCTGTGAGGGCTTCAGCCGAGGCGAGGAGTGGGAAGGTCTCATTGAAGTTTGGGTCATTTTCCTTGTTCCTCCCGCTCCAGCGAGTGAGGCTGAGGAAATGCAGTTGCACAGAGCTCCCTACAGCCACACAAGGTAGATATCAAAGCGATTACAGCCCAGTGAGATGGGTTATATACCTCCTAGTTGCCTTTGGGGATGTCCACTCTGCATTTTAAAGGGGAGTGTCCATTTGCTGACCCTTAACCTTTCTAACAAGGGTAGATTTTTGTGGTCTGTGTCATGAAAATTGTCAAGGGGAGACTCTGGGCAGAGCCTTGATTTATGAGCACATTTGAAGGCATATTGTCCTCTGGTGCAGTTGAGATTAGATGTCTTAAGAGACTCTTTTCACTTCTCATTAGGGTTCACTATCTGATACATGTCACTCAAGAAGTTCAGCGGTTTCCTCTGCAAACAGCCTTTCTGCTGCTCCAAAAAGGCTGATAAATCCTGAATTTTGAGCTTCTAAGGCACATATACACCCTCTCTTTTGTATATAATTTATATATAAATCAAACAATGAACTGAAAACAAGATACTGCCTTTCCTCTGTCATACACTGTTCTTGAGTCCAGGCCCAGGCCCAGGACTAATTCCTGCACGCGATTCATCTTATGTTTAGATGTTTGCAGCACGGAAGGAAATATCTTAGATTCCCACTGCCACTAAGGAGAAACACTCCACGAGTCCAGACTATTTTATCCTATGATGGACACCTCAATCTGGGCAGAGAAATCACAATCTAGAAGTTCCTATTTCTCTCCAGGAGCTGTAAAAATCTTGGCTTCCACCTCACATTCACATGTTTAAAGCCAGGTGAGATGAATACCATTCTTATATTTGCCTTCAGGTCTTGTGTCTTGCCATGGACGTGTAGAGCAGAAATTAGTTTTGGTAGATCTTGGCTGGGACTGCTAGAGATGGTGGCAACAGCAATAACCATGATAACAGCAGCAACAAGAGCCATAGATCTGATGCAAGTATCCATCAAATATAAGATTTTCACTACCCATCAACCTTAATGACTTTCACTTATCAACCTAATTTTAATCTCATCAACTTTAGAGCAGACTTCATTCACTTCAGTGGAGCTCTTTTCAAATGACAATAATATAAACACGACTTTCATCTGTAGATCAGGTGTTACCAAGAAGATTGGCATCTGCAGGATTTTACTTCCTGGTTGTGACCTGTTTCTGGATTATTAAAATGATCTGAGTAGCATCTTGCAAGTTACACTTTGAATATTGGAATAAAAAGGTCCAAACTTCCAAGCACAGCTACTGATCCTCAGAGTTTCTAGTTTGAATGGCTTGAACTTAAATGCCTTCATGAACTTGATTTCTGAGTGCTGAGTGCCCTCTTTCTGAAATCCAGGCTTTGATAAAAAGTCTTATGTTGGCAACATACAAACAGACCCCCTAAATCTCTCCCTAATTCAGAAATCTTGGTCAAGGATCTGTGGTCAATGCACCCTGGTCATCTATTTGCCACATTGCATACTGAACATTTTATTTTACATTCAAATGAGATTTTGACCTATATGTGCAAAATAAATGATTTTAGAAGTTGAGACACAGTATTTTTTACTGATGATTCTTTTGAAATATTCAACATTGCCTGTGCTGTTTCTCTTTTTTTTTTTTTTCCCCCTGAGTTTGGCTAGAAAAGCGGTAAACAGATACTTAAAAAAAATGGAAACTTCACTAGCAATTTACCCCACAGTTACACATCTTTCTGCTTTGGAGAACATTTAGCTAAAATTAGATGACAGCTCTATACCCTTAGAACCAGTGTTATGTTTTTCCTCCATTTCTGATCTACATAATTCAAAACAAGGAAATGTTAGCAGGTAAAACTGCAGGGTAAAACCTTTGGCTGCTGGAAATATTTGCATTTATTAAACTAACAACTGTAAAGCAGATATGCACATCTTTAGACTTCCTCATTCTTGCCTTATTAAAAAAGATCTTTGAAATTCAAAAACTTCCATGTAAATCTTGTGCAGGTTTTTTTCCTTCCCCTGATGCAGATGATTGTACTTGGGTGGTTTAAAAAAACAGAACCTGGATCCAGGAACTTCAACACACCACTGATGGTTGAAATCCAGACCTAGTCTGGATTTATAATTTGATAATGGCTGGAATGAGGGTCCCCAACAACTCCCTCAGACTCATGAGCTGGAATTTTTCCACTGTGCACAAGCATGTTAGAGAAAACTGGCTTGTCCTGATCCATTTGCATGGAGGTAGGCAAGCAAAGGTCTAATGAACCATATCCCCATATCCCCCAGTGCTGCATCCTCAGCCTTCTGAACACTTTCAGGGATGGCGATCCCACCACTTCCCTGCGCAGCTTCAGTCTGTGTCTGGATCACACCTTGACACCTCCCATGGGAAGGATGCCCATCAGAAACTTGTGCAGACTATGAGATCCCAAAGGTGACTTGTTTGTTTTACCATATGAGGAGATCAGACGCCTGAGCATAGGTCCCATCCCTGGAAATATTCAAGGCTGGGTTGGGTGGGTTGGGGCGTGGAGCAACCTGGTCTAGAGGAAGACGTCCCTTCCGATCTGAGGGTGTTGGAACTGAATGATCTTTGAGGTTTCTTCCAACCCAAACCATTCAGCCAAAGGTGGGTCGGTACAAACCTCATGAATTTCAACAGAACAAAGTTCAAGGTCCTACACCTGGGTTTCAGCAATCCCAGGCACACCCACAGGTGGGGTGGAGAAGTGATTGAGAGGAGCCCTGTGGAAAAAGACTCGGGGGTCAGGGCTGATGAAAAAGTCACCATGATGGGACAGTGAGTGCTCACAGCCCAGAAAACCAAGGGTGATCTGGATTCATCCAAAGGAGCATGGCCAGCAGGTCGAGGGAGGTGATTCTCCCTCTATTCAGCCCTCAGGTGTACATTGCTGCTGTCCCCAACGTAAGAAGGACATAAAACTTTTGGAGCAAGTCCAGATGAGGCCGCGAAGTTGCTAAGGGGACAGGAGCACCTCCCCTACAGAGACAGGCTGAGAAATTTTGGGCTGTTCAGCCTGGAGAAGAGAAAGATTGTGTGGAGATTTCATAGCAACCTTGCAGTACCTGAAGGGGCTACAGGGAAGCTGGAGAGAAACTCTTCATCAGGAACTGCAGTGGTAGGACTACAGTAGGGAGTAATGTGTGCAAAGTGAAAGAGGGGAAATTTAAGTTAGACGTAAGGAAGAAATTCCTTACTATCGGAGTGGTGAGACACTGGAACAGGCTGCCCAGGGAGGTTGTGGATAGCCCAACCCTGTCAGTGTTCAAGGCCGGGTTGGATAAGGCCTTGAGGAACATGGTCTCGTGGGAGGTGTCCCTGTCCATGGCAGGAGGGGTTGGGGACTGGGTGATCTTTAAGGTCCGTTCCAAACCCTTAATGTTCTATAGTTCTATAAAAGCAATTTACTCTCTATCTGATGTTGAACCAGGGCAAATCCACCTCACCCTCCAATGCAGAGGCCTTTTCATGCCTCAATCTGTATTTTTCCGCATTGAGTACATCTATATCACACAAGATGATCCTTAAATCACCATTTCTCTAACTAATAAAGTATCCCTCGTGGCCCTTTGAAGAAGGTATCGATCGGTAACAGAGAATTAAACAAAACAAAACACAAAAGAATGGTTCCCCTCCTATTTACAGAAGAAAATGACTCACAAGGGACAGTTTCTTATCTTTTCACAATACAAGGGTAATGCCCTTCATGGCAAACACTGGAGCTGGAACCCAGACTTTTATAGGTGCTGTGCGAGATGTATTTTCTCATGGGAAATGCTGGACTAGTTCAGACAAGCATCTGTTCTTTCTGAGGGGGCTGGAGCAAGGCTGAGCAATTTCGAAAGGACACCCCAACTAAGTTTTAATGTTTCCTGGGATAACACCAAGTGACAGTTTTCAAAAGACTTATTTGAAATTATTCTCATTTTGAAGACAGAAGGAACTGGCTGCAGAATGTGACAATAGATGAGCAGCTAAATTTACTAATCCAACTTAGGGCTTCTTTTCCCCCTACTTCCTTCTTTTACTTGGAATGGTTTCACTGAACCAGTTAAATTGCAGGAGCTTACTTCAATATAGCTAATGCTTTAAACCAATGTTTGAATTTTATACTAATTAAGGCCAATCCACTGTCATTTTTTTCTATAATGTGAAGACTAGTGCCCACAGTAACCCTCTGAATTTAACATAAAAGCAAGATAAAACAATTAAAGTGCAAGAATATTTGATTAAGTAGCTCATTGATTTATAGTGGAATAAATTGAAACGGATGGGACAGAGAAATTTTTTTTAATGGCACCCATATTTTATGTTCATTATCACAATCTCTGGGCTCTTTGTGCTTTTGTGATTAAAAGAAGGAGTTTAGGGATAGTAACTCTGGGATTTATTACTCTTGTCTTCTTTCTTAAGGCCTTTTTTCCCCCCTTTTTCTGATTCATGTGGTAAAATATTAAGTCCCTATTGAAAAGCCGTATGGAGTAAGTACATTGCTACAAACCAGTGGCTGTCTGACATAATTTAAACAGCATTAATCCTGACAGTTACACAGGGTGAAAAAACAAACACAGAGAGTTTTGTTTTGGTGACAGGGATTAAACCTCTCCTTGGGGTGGTTTCGGCGCTGCAGCAGCTCTCTGGGAGGGAGCCTCACGCCTTGGATGCACCAGTGAGTGCTGTGGCTGCAGGCTGGGAAAATGCATCATGCAGAGGAGACAAGAAGGGGATGGGGTCACTCTACAGGGCACCCCCAAGGCCAGGAGCAACCCCAGAGCTGCTGAGTCCCAGGCTCATGGTTATTCCAGCAGACTCTGCAGGTGTCATGCAGTGCTCACCTCTGCTAACAGGGATGAGGTGAAGAATGAAGTTATCTCCCCTCTGACCACTCCCTGAAGGGCGCATTCCACTCTTTAGAAGTACAGTTACCCTCCCATGACACCCAAAAAGCAGGGGGATTTTCTAGCCCTCCCTGCAATGGAGAGAGACAACGCAGCACAAAAATATTTAAGGTATCATTTTATAGAGTCCAAATGTTAAGAGACCGTCCCAAGGACAGGGAGAAAATCAGTGTCAGAGCAAGCTAACTACAGAGGGGTGACCATTAAGGATGATCCTCTGCAGACCACAGGTTCATGTATCCAATCAACCTGCCCTGTGTTCTTGGGATACATCTGTCTAAGGCTTCCTTGCAGCCTTTTGAGGTGGCTCAGAAGAAAACCCCAAAACCTGAGAAGGGGGTGATTATCACACTCGGTCTCCTGTAAATATTTAGGTGTTTATAAAAGGAAAAGGTATTTCTGTTGTTTGAAAAAGGGATGGGTGATTTTATCAGTGTCCACACGCACTGATACATGTGCATTCTCACTCTCAGACTCCCAGAAAAGCCAGTACAGACTCCTCTGCAGGAGGATTTCTAGAGGGTAACGTGTGCAATGATTCTGGACAGTGTCTCACAGCTGATCACACTGGCAGGGTAAAAACAGGACTGTAGAAAATTTTAAAAAAAAGAAATATAGGAAAGAATCAGAATCATAGAAAGGCTTTACTCAGAAGGGACCTTAAAGATCACCAACCAGAATCAAGTATCAAATAAGATTCCAGATTAATGAACATAAGCCTGTAAAAGGATTTTGTTGTTGTTGGGAACTTGTTTAAAGAATGACTGTGCTTTCCAGGAAAGGAGGTGGTAACAGCAGAAATCCAAGGCAAAGTTGTACCAGATAGAGTGGCCAATAAAATCAGCTCCTTTCTTCCTCAGCGTTCGTTCTGCTGCCAAGCATCCTCACCATGGAGTTAGGAGACTCCAGAGCCATCTGTTCAGCTTTTCAGAGACCTGATTTCAATAGTGGGGCTCTGTTTTGTGGCATTTCTTCCCAGAGTTACCTTTTTGCAGGGACATCTGCTTGAAGGTCAGCTGGAACAAAAGTATTGCCTCTCAAAAGAGAGGGTAACCCGTGCCAGGAGCAGAGCTGGGTGGGGGAGAGAGAGGGACAAGGAAGGCACATTTTTCACTCATTTAGTTTTCCCCCTCTTTCCTCAGGGCATGTTTAGGGCTGTGACATCCAGAGGAGCTTGAATGCACCTTTTACTTTCAGCAGTTCTCACCCCAGGAGTTCAGAAATCACAAGCCAAGCTCTTCAAAATTACAAGATTGGGTTAAAAGCCATGAAAAAGGCTGTAAAAATTACATTTCAGGGATCTTTCTCTTTGCCTTCTGTCTTCAGAGACTTATGTTTGTGTCCTGCTTGTTTCAGGATTTTTCTGCAGCAAAACAAGGTCAAAATGTGTAATTTTTTGGTTAGTGTGAGACAGTTCTAAGGGGAACAAAAGCTGAAATTTAATGGAAAATAATTCTACTGCAAGGTACGTTGTGGTGGTTGACAACCCAGTTTTTGCTCAGCATGAGGAATGAGATGGGTCCATCAGAATATTCTATGACTCTATAATTCTTTGTCTTTAGGGTCCATTCTCTGAAGCTGCTGAAGATGCCTTGCAAATGTTAAATGAGGAGGCTCAGTCTGTCTTTGTCCTTCATCCAAAGTGTGCTGCAGTGGGGGAAGAGTATTATCTGGAAGATGAAATGATAAAATGATTTTCAAGGGACTCAAACTCTGCTGAGTGGTTCCCATACTTTGCCAGTCAAGGTAGGATCGATTTTAAGTCACAGCTACCTGGAAGGCTGGTGTGGCACCTCAGCTGCTCATCGCACCTGCAGAGAGACAGATACCTCCACAGAGTGGGCGAGCACTGGAGGGTGATCAGTTGCCCTCAAAGTGTTTTTTCCCTCCCAGTAATCACAGAGAAAACCTCAGAAACTGCCTAAGTTTAGACTTATACCTTCATATGGCAAAAATTAAGTGTCTCCAGACTGATGCCTTGGAGTCAACATGGGTATATTTCTCTGGACACAACGACTGTCTGGTCCTTATGGACCTGAGTCTGTATGAATCTTTCCTTGAAAATGTGTGTGCACTGTTGCCAGAGATGCCCTGGGGATGGGAGAAAACTGCTACCTACTTTCAGTAAGGCTGTTGACAATCAGGAGTGCAGGAATGAAGTAACAGCAGGGATTTGTTCAGGTCTTGAAAGGATCCAGAAGATTTTTTCTTATTAGGGTGGCTGAAAAATAACATATAGATATATAATAACCACAGGACTGTGTGGATATGGCTGTGTGTAGGCACACAGGCAAGCACACACAAAACCTCAACACACATATCTGTGTACCTAAAATTAAAATTTATGCTATTATACTATTCAACATTGCATGCACACACTCACAAGCAGAATAGTTCAGCCATACTAGCACGTCTTTGGTTTAGGACAAACAGAAGATGATAATACTGAGACCTTGCTGTACCAGGGGAATTATAATTCCCTTCTACAGTCATGGTTGGGAAAAGATTACTGCGCTGGTAGCAAGTTTCCAGCCCTCAGCCGCAGAGTGGGATCTGGAAGCTGGGGAGGGATTATTTCTACCCAG
The DNA here is from genome assembly GCA_036785705.1 of Acanthornis magna. NCBI lineage: Eukaryota > Metazoa > Chordata > Aves > Passeriformes > Acanthizidae > Acanthornis > Acanthornis magna. Next base: position 1,714,239 of record JAWUZG010000001.1, read on the forward strand.
CTGAGGGAAAGGGATGTGTGGAGGCAGGCTCTCAGAAGTGTTTAATCCCACCCTAGCAGCTGGAGAGCAGTGGTTATCACTGGTGGGTTTTACCAGGGGGAGCCCCCGGCTCAGATTGAACCTCAGCGAGCAGGGAGGCTGGGGAGTGTTTTGGGAAGGGAGAGGATGGCACTGGGACTGGTGGCTGAGGCAGGAATAAGAAGGCACTGCTCATGGCAGAGGTGGGCCAGGGAAAACGGTTAAATTTGGATTTGAAGCACCACTTTGGTGGTTGCAGTGTTGGTCTGTGTGCTGTTAGGCATCACTTTGTGCCCACTGCTGGAGCCTGGCTCCTCCGTGCTGTCTCAGCACACATCCATCTCGAAGTCCAGAGGTGCTGTAGAAGGACAGGTTGAGGTGATGGTGATGAGGAAAAGCCCAAGCACACAACCAGGGGTGACACAGCTCAGTCTGTGCACCAACTCCCACCTTGGGGTCAGCTCTTCCTCAGCGCAGTGTTGAATCACACTTGGGTTGAGTGTTGGTGAGGTGTTAAGTGCTCAGAGCACAAGGAAAAGGTCATAGGCTCTTTAGAGCCTCTCAGTTTTCTTCATCAAATCGTCACAATTTAACTCGGCACATAAAGGATGTCCCAGACAACCCAGGCAAGGACAGCTACTTGCAGCATCTGGGACATGGTGTTTTTTCTGTGCCCTGGGGATTTTCTGTGCCTGCTGGACAGTGACGCCAGCTGAGCTGGTGGCTTGGTGTCCTGTAGCTCTGCTGTCTCGAGGCCCAGTTTTCTCCACAGCCTGAAGTAGGGTGGAACAAGGCTGGGTGTTAAGTGGGTAGGAGGACTCTAAGGAAGCAGAGCCTGTGTGTTTCGAGAGAAGGGGCTGATGCTGACTCTATCAGTGACCTTTTCTCCTGTTAGACACTATCTGTGTGAAGAGGGATTAAATTAAATAGCTACGGCCTTCACTTTCTGTGCAGATGCTCTACAGATAACTCTGCTTTCTGCCAGCCTCACTGCCAGACTGAAATAAGCTGAAATCCTGAAGTTCTGCTCTAGAAAAGGTGTACCCACACTCTGGTTTTCCTGCTGTGACAAAATAAAAATAGCAGTTCAAAATTTTCCACATTAGCATAATTTATTTCATCATTGACATGATTGTGAAAAAGAAGATTCCTACAGAAATCCTCACCGTTTTTATTGGGAGAGCCTTCTGCTTTCTTACCCAATTTCTTTTCAAACTTAGTTTTGCTCTGTACTCAGATGTACAAGACAACTGGCAATGCAAATCTTGTTGTTTTATGCACTAGTCACAGCGGGTTCGTGTTAAGGAGAGGAAGTTTGGTGTTGTTTTTTTTGGTTTGTTTGCTTGGTTTTGTTTTGTTTTTAATTTTTGTTACCAGTGAGCTGGCTTTCCTTCAAATGCTAAGTGATCCCTTGCTAAATCCTTCCCAACAATTCTCTGAGAGATGGAGCCATTTTATTTTCTCAAATGTATTCTGAACCACCACTGTACAGGGTGGTGGTACCCACTGTATTTCAGAAATTAGTATAAAGTTCTTTTTCCAAGCCTGCTGATACTACAGAAGAAAGTGAGAAGCCAAGATAGAAGGAAAGAGGAAAAGAGCAGAGAACAGAGAAAAATAAGGAAGGGCAGTTGTAGGAATAAACCTGATAAGAATATTTCCTGGGGTCATGCTGCTTGGACATTGGGAATCTGTGTCCTTTCCACCACTAAATTGTAATGTCACATCATGACAGTGTCAGACCCTGGAAGCTTCGTTCTGAGTAGAATGGATTGGATTGGAAAGGTCCTTCAAGGTCATCCAGTTCCAGCACCCCTGCCACAGGCATGGGTGCCACCCACTAGCTCAGGTTCCTCATGGATTTATCACACCTGGCTGTTAAGGTCACTTCCAACCCAGACCTTTCTATGATTCTAAGACTGCTCTCACTTTCTTTAAAATACTACATTTTGGGAATTGGACACCCTGAAAATTAGATTAGGCCATACATTTTCTTAGCATCCTGCAGGAGCATGAAAGTATGAAAATCATGTGAGGTTTTTTTTTTTTTTTTTTTACCGTCTGACCTACAAAAGACAGATCCAGATCTGAGCAATGTCCGAGCCCAAGGACTGCTCTTTTTAGCAAGAGTAATTCTTGTAAAAGAGAGAAGGAAGATTTCAGCTAGCCTGTGATATCGCAGCGTGATTAATCGCCAGAGAAAATCTCTGCTTCCCAAATTCCTCTGCATCTAGGTTTGGATCTGGATCTACACTTCTGTCTGGGCACCCCCTTCTCACAGACGAGACCCTGAAGGGTAAATTATCTTTCCTGGCAAAAGACACAGGGAGGAGAGCAGGAAGAGAATCTAAAGGATGAATCCCTCTGTAGTTACATGACTGCCAAAATAACCCTATGGAGATGAATGAGCTCAAAGACAAGCCAGAGTCATCCTCTTTCAGGAAGTCTAACCCAAGCTGGTGGGTGGCAGAGCACTGGATGTGGGAGCTGCAGCCACCAGTTTCCATGGTGGTCTCGAAGCTGCAGGTCTGGAAGGATGTAGTTTGTTTTAGCTCTGTTTTTCGTTGGTGCTAGCAACCACACCAGAGCTTGATGAGTTTTCAAATGATGTATCAAGGAGTGTCATGACTGATCTTTAACTTCTACAGAAATCTGCAGGACTGCATTTGCTCCCATTGCGGTGGCGGTGCTGGGGGAATTCACACCTCTTGCTCTTCCAGAGCTTCAGTTTTGTGGGTCAAAGCTCTGAAACCATCAGCTTTAGAACCATTTCTTTGGTTGTTGGAGTTCACAGAGCACATTTCATCTGCACTAACACGGAGACTCTGGCACATCATTCCTGCTGGAGTGGATGGCATTAGCCCAAGTCTGAATCTGGCCTTTTGACTTTCAAAAATTGGCTGCAAAATGAGGGATCCTTGTCAGCTTTAAGATTGATGCTGTATGACTTCAAGCACGTTTGTCATCTGTTTGCAAAGTGAAAATAAGCTTACGGTTGTTGACAGTAAATGAAGTAATATTTACATAATACAGTCATACCTGTTTCCTGGTAAAGAGATCAATGCATATTTCTTTCTGCAATAACAAATCCATGCCGTATATCTTCACAGACACAATAATATTTGAAGTGAAACATTCATCCAGCTACATAATTACATCTATTGTTTTCCATTTGCTTTTTGTTCCCTAATAGTTTATTACTAGTGGCCGATAGTCAAAAACAATCCAGAGGGATGCAAAACAGCCCCTCATTCCAGCTCCTTTCAGAGATATTTTGGTTATTAAAATTACTGTCATTAAGATTGGTGCTTGGATACTGCAAACTGAGGCCACTTGTGATACAAGGCAGTGCCTGCCCCCAGGATTTTCCAGCTGGAGAGAGGCATGGCAGGACACAGCCACCTCGAAGCAGATCAGCAGAAAAAATCCCTTGATGTGTCCAGCACATTTCCCACCCTCCTCCTGGCGGCTCACCAGAGGCAGAGCTAGGGCAGAGGATTGTCCCTGTCCTAGACTTGAGGAAGCTGGAGAACAGGTGATTTGAGACTGATCCTTTCTGTTTCTCTCAGCTGTCTTTTCCTTTAGTCGAGGGAAGAGGTTTTATCTTTCTGTTCTGTAGCATCTTCCAGACTGTAGGGCTCCTAAATCACTTCATACAAATCAATAGCAATAAATAAGTCTGAGGTACCCCCACTATTAAGACATTTGTGTGGCCTATCTTGTGTAAATACTGCAGATAGCAATCGTGATTTAGTAATTATTTCCCCCTCTTTCCACCTCCATAGCCCTCTATGAACACAGAGCTTCTAAAGAAAACCCTACAGCTATTTTTTTCCCCCGCACAACAGTATCAACATAACAAACTCTTTAGTCAGGCAAGTTCCCCTCTCGTCCCTCCAGCTGCCCTTAAATTTTCACCCTGATGTAGAATGATGCTCTGAGTCAACTGGATACTCGCCTCCGCCTACTCGAGCGGCTGTATTTCATATCTCCTGTTACTCTGGGTGTCATGCAAATGGGGAGGAGGAGTTACATCCTCAGCATGCAGCAACACTGCTGCCCTTCACATCTGAGTGGCTCTATTTGTTCTTAAAACCATGAGTTATTTGCTCTTTTGCACAACAGTTTTATGCTGCTCTTGAATACCCAGTCTGGGCTGGTCACTGGCTAGAAGAGAAAGCAAAGGAAGGTTTCCTGGTAGGAGCAGAGGAAGCAGAGTAGGATTTCCTGGTAGGTAATGCTAAAGGGAAAAGGAGTTTCCAATTCTGCCCAGTGGACCTGGGCCGGCAACAAGGACATAACAAGTGCTGTGTTAGCATGATCCAGCTATCCTGAGAAGAGCAGTGGGCAAGTTAGGCCAGCGGTGTGGATCTCTGAGATTAGCCCCCACCAGGACATCCTGCTGGCCCATTCAAAGGTGTTGAATCAAGATCTCACGGGTTTAGATAATTTACCAGCCTTTTCCTGATAGATGAGTCTGCTTGGCTCACCTGGTCACGAACAGGAGTTGATGTGATGAAGGAGGTCACGGCTGTAGGTTGCAGGCTCAAATACTGCCTTGCTCTTGAGTTGGTTTGCACAAAATGTTAATAAAACCATCAGAAGGTTGCACAGCTTCCAGGTGTTTTCAGGCTGAGCAGGGAAGGGAAGAGTTTTTGGTTTTTTTTTCATTATGAGAAATGGAGTATAGAGAAACAAAGGTACATTACTAAAGTTAAATTCCTGCACAAATCTTCATGCCACAGCTAGGAAATAGGCACCTGAATATCTTTATATTGATGTATGATGTACCTTTGGGTCAGACATATACAGTGTATCTTTTCAGCACCTAGCACAACAGGGCTCATATCCTGAATAAACACTGATAATACACTGTAAGCATTCCTCAGTGATGGTATCAAGATTAACGTGGATTATTTTTCATCTCCTGACCCTGTTATCTGTGAATGTCTCATCACATGTATTTGTCTAATATTTGACTTCAGTTAATTTCTGTCAGGGGAAGTTCATGCTTGAGTAGATTTCCCTTTGGTTTTAAGGCTTTTAGGAACTTGTTTCTCAGTGCACCTCAGTGGATTCTGAACGCTTCCAAATCACAGAATATTTGGATGGTTTGGGTTCGAAGAGACCTTGAAGACCATCTAGTTACAGCCCTCCTGCCATGGACAGGGACACCTTCCACTAGACCATCACTCTGAATGCTCTTGTTGATCTCCAGGGTGGATCATCCACTTCAGGTAAATTCTGCATATGATCAAAATTTTGTATATGATTGAAATGATCTTCCGGCGAAGAAGAGCCACTCCATTTTATTTGACTATTACCTTTCTTTGCCTGGTTCATTTGTTGTATCATTAGTCATAATACTTTTAGGAAATCCTAGAATCAATAAAATGTGCCAGAGACGTTGCTGTACCACTTGTCGAGTAGGTGCTTTTTAAGAACAGTGTATCTCTCCAGTAATTTCCCTGAGCCTTTCCTGTACAGCATCCTTTCTCTGGAGCGCTACTGTACTGTTCTAGCTCACTATATACACAACCCTTTAAAAAGTAACTCCAAAATCATGCTTTATGTTCCATTTGTCAGTTTATTTTGAAAAGCTGAGAAAGATAGCCATGAAAAAGGGAAGGGAAAGAGACTGTAGCAGGGTCCCTGAGCTGCTCTGCAAGCTCTTGTTTTTGATTTCCTTGCATTTGCAAAGCAAAAGCTCAGAGTGAGTTTCGGCTTTTGGCCACCAGCTGGAAGCATTACTAGTGATGAGTACTGTGGGCAGTAAAATGTTGCTACCCAGGAGTGAAGAGGGAACATCTGTGGCTGTCGGGACTGTTTCCATTCAGCCTTTAAACAGCCCAGTGGAGATTTGTGGATGTGTGTGTGAGGGCCCTTTCCTTATCAAAGAATATCCTTGTAGCATGTTTGGGGCTGGGCAATAATAGGCAGCATTGGTGAATGCTGTTTCATTTTTATTCTTTTTTAAAGTGCATGTCTTCTAGTGGGTGATTCATCAGCTGCTGTTGGGAAAGTATGTTGGGAAGCTTGCAGCTGTGGGCTCAGGCTGCAGTTTCTGTGTCGTTGCTAGGTATTCTGCATTAAATATGCCAATTCTCTGCACTTAAAACTAGGAAAAATTGACATTCTGACTTCCCATAAGAGAATGGAATACGTGATTCACAGCCCTTCTTCTGCAACATTAATCAGGCCCTGTTTACAGGGAAAAGAGCCAAGGGGGTGGTCAGAGCCAAGGAGGTACACTCAGAAAGCCAAAATGGTGATGTAGTTTGGGGCAAAACAGTAAAGGCAAGCCACTTAACTGGCTGAGGTGGCTTGTAGTAGGACCAAATCCCAGTTACAGGATGGAGAAGCATCAGGATTTCTTGGCTGTGCCATTGAGTGCCCTGGTTTTACTACAGGTTGTTTATAGAGGAGAACAGATCTCGGCTGGGCAGCTGAGTCCTGCAGATCTGCTGTGAGACTGAGGGGTGAGGAGTTCAGAGTTCATGTGCTGGGCTTTAAACCCCCAATTTCAGTGTGTTATATGAAGTTTCCATAAGGATACGATGGTCTGGTTTTCTTGTCCTGTCAATAGTGGGTTATGCCCTGGGCTGCCATGGCTCCAGGTGCTCTGTGCATGTGTGTAAGGGTTCTCCTGATCCTGGGCATTTGCCTCCCGTGTGGGAAAGGGAAAGTTGTGACAGCCTTTTTACAGATGGACCGAGGGAAATGACAAGGAACTTCCTTGATTCACACAGGAAAACAAACCCTATGTGCCTCAGCTGGGAGAGGAACACAACTTTCCATAGCAAGTCGCCTGTTTTAACTGGGAGATGGTCTGCCTGGTATCACAAGAAACCTCTTTGGCACACAGTTAGCACAAATCATTTTGCAAATGGAACAAAAGTTTAACAAATGGGTCCCCTCTTCAGTTAGAGGCAATGCTGGGGCTGAATGTGTCAGTTTTCACAAAACATGATGATACTGTCTGAGGACACAGGCAAGAAAAATATAAAGATTGTCCCCATCCAATCACTGCAAGGAACTTGCAGGAATGCTGTCTCCCTGGGCTTTGCAATGTTTTCTTGGGAATCTTTCTTGCAAAGTGAATCGTGACTGTCTGCCTACTGAGATGTAGAAAGAAGGCTTAGCAAAGAGATTAAAAAAGTCTGACCAGCCCATTTGCATACTTTGTATGAAGATCTCTTGGCAATCCAGCAGTGAGCTGTTGCATCCACAGGTATCAGCATGACCCCAGCAAACTGAGGTTTCCTTCTCAAGCCCAGGCAAAACAGATTATTTCCTAGATCAGTAAACTGCAAATATGAGCGTGGTTTCCCTGACTCCCTAATGGCATATCTCCTTTCCAAAGGAATTCAGGTTTGCAATTTTAAGTAGCATTTGTTTTTTACAGCATCAACTTATATTTTTGTTCTTATTTTTTCATGGTCCTTCTCTCTACAAGCAGTCCCTTCTCCATGCCATTACTACAATGTCAGACAAAAAAGCAGTGAGCATAATTTATTAAAGGGCAGAATATCTTAATCCCAGCCATGCATTTGGAACTTGGAAATGTTTTTAAACATGACATATTGTCTTATGAAAAACTGTGTTCTCCTGGGCACTGTATCCAAACTGTTAAGCTGTGGGAGACCCAGTCTGATTAATAAGGGAAGTTTGTTGGTTGGACCAGTGGAAATTCTGCATTCTAAATCAGACATGTGCTTTAATCTCAGTCTTAGAGGGACAGAACAAAGAGCAAGCCAACCAGAATTTGGGATGGTATGATATTATCAGTGATATGTCTCCTGCTTCTCTGCCAAAGTGCTGAGGACTCACACACTCGGGACACAGGACTGAGAAGCCAAAACAAACAGCAGGGCTCTGCTGGGGAGAGGAAGGTGTTGGCATAAATCCTTCACTTCAAAGCCGTAGCTCCGGTATCTAACCCAACGTGGGAATGTTTCTTTATATGATATCGAAGAGATTGGCCACTGGTGGTGCAGCAGAAGCTGCAAATGCTGTGTGTTAGTAGTGGTGGATGGTTTGTTAGACCTCAGAGGCTGCTTAGGGGTTTCCTCTGTGGTAAATCTGAAAGAAACCTGTAGACTCCTTAACAAATAAAATAATAGATAATAACGGCAGAAAATAATTATTGTTAAATGAAAGAGAAGAACACAGAAAAGGAGATGGTGTTTGGCTGAGGATCCCTGAAAACCTGAACAGCTCAGGGACACTTCTGTGGCACACTCATGGTGAGAGGTGGGAGGTCTGGGTCCTGTCCTAAACTCTGCCATGAAGTCCTTTTATGCTTTTGGTCCCATTATTTAATTTTTTCAAATTTCAGTTTTCCTTTAATTCACGGTACAAGAAAAAGGTGCTTGGGGAAATTCAGTGAGTAACAGCAAGGCATTATGAGCTTTTGGGCAGCACGAGATACCATGGCAAAGCCAGGTCCTCAGCTGCTGGTGACAACCATGGCTCATACAAGCTGAGGATCTCGTTCCCCTTTTTCTAGCACGTCAACACACATCCATCTTTATGCCAGCAACATCCAGGCCCCGACTGCAAGCATTTAATAATTTTAAGGAAGTTCCTGTTTTGATCTTTTGTTATAATCAGTGTTATTACGAATGCAAACAATAACCAGAACAATTGTAGTCATCAATGGAGCTATTGGTGAAGAACACAGGGCTTTCCTGCTTAGACACAACTATGAAGAGGACTGTTTACTTAGCCAGACTGTCCTTTTATAGTTACCAACAGGAAGTGCTTGCAATGTTTGTGCAAGAAGGAGACTTCGAATTATCCCACATCATCTCTTCAAAGGGATGTGAGAACAGAATGTATGTTTTAAATAAAATCTCACTGCCCTATTTTTTGGCTTATGAGTGAGCACATCTGGTTTTGATGGACTTGACAACTTGTTGTCTATGTCTTTACAGCCCAGGTTTGTCACATTCTCACCTCTAAATGGAAAAGTTTTGGATGAAAACCCACTTTTATTTTTTGGCTTCTCCTGAGTCTCTGTTAACACTGGTAGACAGTGTAAGGCCAACTTGACCCAAACAACCTCTATTGTTGAATGTCCAGACATCTGCCAAACTGAAGACAGATGTGTGGGTAGGAGTGGAGCTGGCTGGAGTGGGAAGAGTGAAAACCCATGATGGTTTAGGTTGGATATTAGGAAAAGGTTCTTCACCCAGAGCATGGCTGGGCACTGGAACAGCTCCCCAGGGCAGTGATCACAGCACCAAGCCTGACAGAGCTCAAGAAGCATTTGAACAATGTTCTCAGCCTGTGGTGGGATTCCTGAGTTTGTCCTGTGAGGGATCAGGAGTTGGACTGGATGATCCTTGTGGATCCCTTTCAATTCAGAGTATTCCAGGATTCTATGAAGAGCAAGGGACATCACAGTTTCAGTCAGCTGCAGGAGAGGAGGACAGGGAGATCACCGGGTTGTTAACAGACTAACCAGGATGTCTCTTTATAAACTCTAAGAGACTGTAGCATGCATAAATTAGGGCTTAGTTTTATCTTGCTTCTTCTTTTTCTTTGGTCTTGCTTCTTGTTGCAAAGAATTATAAAACAAATAAACCATAATTCAAAAAGTCTCTCAGCTTTCGCCTCGGTAAATCAATGGTGCTCCCAGAGCAAATATCAGACTTACTTTGATAAATATTTTATTGTCATTTAAAGCTTCAAATTTACCTGTTCATACCCCTTAATACGTGCTTGGTGGAGTGAGATGTATTGCAAACTAGATAAAGGAAACTTTTATGAACAGTAGAGCTGTAGTCCTGTACATCTCACACAGGTAAGAAAGGACTGGTCCACAACTGCAGCTGTCTGCTTGCTCCACAGTACCATTCATAAGGCAATTTAAGATTTGAGTCCCATTAGGAGTGGGAGCTGTTTTATCCCCATTTTACACAGCGGGGGAAGGGGGCAGAGGGAAAGATTAGGGGACTTGCCCAAGGTCACACAGGAAACCTGTGGTAGAACCAGGATATGAACATAGATTTCCTGAGCCTCCATTCGCTGCATTAACCACAAGCTCTTCCTTCCTCCCTTGTTTGGGAGAAATGGCAAGATTTCTGTAACATGAGAGGTGCCCTGCAGGAACTCAAATCCAAGGTTCTTTGTTTCATGTGGAGCAGATGCTATAGACAAGAGATGTCCTTGCTCTGAACAGCATCCCTGCAAAGTATTTGTGTGTTTGTACCAGAGGAAACGAGTCACCCATCTTCCCCTTTCTCTTTGTCACGGTGTTTTGTTGGTGCAGGGAAGCTGCTTTGGAGTTCCAGGGATGTGGAGTTTGGTGATCATGGGCATTCCCATGAAGACCACAGGCATGGGAACTGTTTTTTACCTATACTCCACATTGTGGAGCTCAGCTGATCTCCTGAGAGTCAGTTCAGGGAAGGGTCAGAGGTTAAATTGGGGGAGTTAGATAAATCACACCAATTGAAGGTGCCTTTGTCCCTGATGGACCTAACGCCAGCTCTGGGATATGGAAAAAATCTTAACTTCTAAGTTCATAGAAAAATTCTCTCCCAGGTGTCAGTGGAAAGCATGCAGCATGGACAATCCCTTGTGCATTGACAGCAGGGACTAGAAGAAGCTCATTCTGGATGAGCACCTTGTGTGTCAGTGGGTAGGAATGTCATTCCAGCAGAAAACCCCTCTGCTCCTCAGAGACATGCTGGGGAAAAACATGCTGGAATTCCACGGTACCACCAGGTCTACAGAATTTTGTGATACCAAGATTTCCTTTAGGTGATGTGGCTTTCTCAATTTCCAAAGGAGACATCCTTTACCCCTGGAATGCACTGCCACTGCCGTATAGGATAATGATGAAAAGGTAAATAGCAACTTGAATTTTTTCCCTGCTCAAGTAACCCAACCACCATTCACAAGAGGGATTTTTCAAGTCACACACACATATAAACAAAAGAAATTGTTGTCAGTGGTTTGATAACAAAGGACAATACAGTAATAATATGGTATTTTCTTGTGCAGGTTGCATGAAAAGGACACTCCCAAGTAAGTTTTTGTGGTTATTTTTTGTGGCAATCTACTGCTCTTCCTATCATGTTGCGCTAACATCAACACAGGGATCAGAGAGAGCCACATGTCTTTTATTCTCCAGGCACGTTGGTAACTGGCACCATCTCACCTCTGAATTCATCTCGGCAAGGACCCAGCTGCTCTTCTGGGACTACTTTTGTGCTGAGCACAGGATCTATTTGCTCGTGGGGAAAACAAAACTTACCCATCTCACCACAACATCATCGCTCGCTATCTGTCCCCACGCTAAACAAATGGGAGTGCGTTTGGTAACCCTCTACAGGGATTTTCTTGCAGGAGAAGTATTGGCTGAAGAAGGCTGCAGCAAGGGCTGGTGTGAGATGCCATCACCCAGCATAACCCCAGGCAGCAGTGGCAGAAGGAAGACAGCTGGAATAGCCTAAAGGGTGGCCTGAAAGATCTGCTGCCTTTTTTACACTGCTCTGCCATTACCTGGCTCTGGGAAAGGGGCTTTTATTTGGAATATTGAGACCAGTTTTTCTACTTCAGTAATAACAGCATCCTGAAACATTCTCACCAGCTTAGCATGGGCTAAGAAAGGGCAAGCAAAGATTGTTGATGGTGCTTGAATTGATTTTGAGGATGTGAAGAATATCAGGCATCCTGTTAAAAATTAATCTCAAGGCCTTTGGCAGCACTCTGAGCATTATTTCAGTGTTTTACAGACAGTTACCTGTTTCACAGGCACACCCCATTGTTATAATTTTTATTAAGCTAACAAAGATGAACCCGGATACAAAGAAAAAATATTTTTGAAAGTGCATCCTTCTCTAGCCAGATGTTTGTCTTCCTTTAGTCAAATGAAGCCTTATTTCTCTCTCTCTTTTCTTTCATTTTCTTTCTTATAGTTTCATTTATTTTTTTCTCATAAATACATTTAAATTATTTCTTGAGAATTTGTATGTATTTAAGATCTTATTTAACTTAAAAGTTTATGACAAATTAATATACTTCAGATCAAATTCTTGTGATTTGGGACTCTTAAAAGTGAGTATATAGAACAAAATAGGCTGCTAAAAATTATAAGGAAGTATTGTGATAGCCTTCCTCCATTGTCATTCACAATATCACACTGAGTTGCATCTCAATTCTTTGACTCCAGCTAAATATTGGTGTCTTCAATGGGGTGCCCCAGTGGATTTAAATATTACTAACACGCGTAAGCATAGTAGACTGTATCTCATTCTAATTGACAACAAATTTTCAGAGAGCTGCCTGTGTGTCAAAACTCTTGCTGAGTCCCCAAATTTTATTGTATTTCTTTATAACTGTTTATGTAAATTCCCATGAACTCATATTCACGAAGAACCCAACAGAAATCTTCTGATACTTTGCATTCCTCATCTTCCTCAAAACCCTTGACAGCAAGTTCTGCCTTTTGAAAGGAGCAGTTATTTTTATTCCTGTTGCAAAAGGTTTTCCAAACTCCACATACATTGTTATGTCTCTCAAATGCATTACATCACACGACTCTCCTGAAAGGTGTCCAAACTCTGCATTAAAACGCTTGTGGGAAAAGTTGAAAAAATAAATGGTTTATGTTAAATGGCATTTTGGAAAGGGAATGAAATGCATTGCGCTGATATGGAAAGGTAATGCAGTAACGAATGCTTTGGGTTTGAATTAAGCGTTATGCTCTCCCTCATTAAACTCCATTCTGAAGTTATGCAGACTTACGTGTATCTTCCCCCTCTTTCCTCCTTTTCCACTGAGTATAACAGAAGAGTGGTGAAGTACGAACTCTCTGAACATTATGCCATGAAAAATGTAACCAAAGCAGAGGGGTTTACTTTAAATTAGGAGAGAATTTGATCTGCCCATATTTCAAATACCTATTTGGAAATCTCTGGCAAACAGCAGCCCCAGCCTGTTCCTCACAGCTTGGTGTGACCAGCAGAATGTGCCTCAGAAAGCCATTGCTGCTCCAGCCCAGGTTGAGGACAAGAACAGTGTTTAATGTTTCCCGCAGTGCATTCTTGCTGAGTGTGGTGGAATTTGGCCAGTAGCTTTTGGGGACTATTGATACTAGAGTTCTTTCTTAATGTGACTTTTGTTCTAAAAACATTTATCCACATTGTGCTTTTATGGTGCTCCCATGGATCCCACAAGGCCAAATATTCTGACTGGTGTGGCCTTGGGATACTCTGAGAGCAGCATGGGATATGGCCTTGCTTGAATGAAGGGAAATTTGGGGCCTCTTGTGCTTCATAACATCCTCCAGGATCTCTTAATATCATTTTCTGGACAACTCCAAATCTGGAAAGGCACCCGCCTGAAGCATCCAAAGTCTTTAAACACATACCCCACAAAACCATGTGTAGCTCTCTCAGCACTCCACAGTTCCCTACATTTCAAAGGTTTGGAGATGAACCCAACTTTTGCTCGGAATCAGCCAAGTCCAGAAGAGCGTGGAATGACTGCACATCACATCCCAACCAAACATATGACAAAAGTACTCTGCTGGCCTTCCTTCGGCCAACTCCAACACCAGGTTCCCACAGGTCTCATCCTGGAATGGGATAATAATATGAGCACTGGAAGCACCTGCTGAGCAGGGATGGTGGCTGAAGGGAGGCTTATGAGCCCCAAAGAGGATTTTGGTTCACTATTTTTAGTTTATTGTTCTCTTTATGGGATGGATTGTCTGACTTTGAGAAAGAAAGCAATGTGGTTGAATTTTATGAGGGGTTCTATGTTGGCAGTGTGTTTCACACGTTTAGGGGATCTCTCAGGGGTTTTTCTCTTTGCTCTGTCCATTTTCAGGTTTTGACAGGTTTTTGGCAGAATTCAGGCACGCCATTGCTCAGGCTGGGAAATTCTGACAAAGCTAGCTTGTTGAGAATGTTGTTATTCTCTGAAGGTACCTATCTCCCAGGTGATGGTTGGATGGCCAGCATAGGTGAGATGCATAATAAATGGATCAAGAGAAATGACATCCCACACTTATCTACCCCACACTTGGTTGTTTGGGAATTCAAACTATACAGGGACCATAAAATGGGAGGTACAATTTCAAGCTTGTACTATTATGGGTTCATAAACATGCTTTATTAGCTGCTTCTACTAATCTCTTTACTTATTTGCTGATAAATATTAGTAAAAATTTGGGAACCTGCAAAACTACACTCACACAGTCCAAACCCACATTAATAATTTAAGAACAATTCCTCTAGCCTATTTCATCTTAAACAGTGATTTCTTATTTTTGTTTTGTGTTTTCTTGTGTATCTTTAGCTTAGTGCTGGACTGTACTGCATGGACAAGATCCTCCTTTAAATACCACTGGCACTGTTCACAAAAAAATCAGGCTGAGGATGAGGACACCTGCATTGCAGTCTCAGTGGCCTCCTCCCCTTCCTGGGCCATGAAGACCTGGCTGTCCTCAAGAGAATGACAAAGAGACTGAATTTTATAAAATGTCAGAATAATGTTGCAAAGGCCAAGATAAATTTTCATACTGTGTGGTTGTGCCTGTCAGCAATGAGTGATACAGCAAGGACAAAGGAAGTTATGTGAAGATGCTTGGAGATTTCAGTCTTCCTACATCTTTCGTTCAGGCATTAAGAGGCAGCTATTAAAGCAGAAATTGGGTCATATCGGAAAAGATTGAGCACTGTTTGCAGAAACTGGAAGAATTTACTTGGTTTTAATTCTATTTCTGTATTTAAGATAATTTGCCATTTCAGAGCTGTTTCCCAACATAGTAACTGAGAGCCCATGTGGCACCTGGGAAGGTCAAAAAGATGGACATTTTAAAGAAACCAGACAACAGTTTCCTTTTATTTTATCTTGTAAATACATTTGCAGTCTTGCTAAAATAACAAAGCAAGATATTTCATGCATTCAGTCCCTTAATTGAATGATAGACCAGAGCCTCAGCTGGTGTGATTCTGTATCCTTCCCTTGCAATCAATTTAGTGCTGTGGGAAATTCACTTCCAAAACCCATTTTTCATGGTGAACACAGAAACTTTTCATGTAGTTTCTCTCAAGACTTCTGCCACCGCTGTTGACGTCATCCCATCGCTACAGATCCTTCTGCCCAGGCGCCTTTGAGAGCCCTGCCAGTGATTTCAGCATGACTGGGAACCACTTTGCTGCCCATGTATCATCAAAAACTTTCTGCCATGCCAGGATCAGACCAGTCTCGAGTTTGACATCCCACTTGATAGGCATGGAGATGATAATTTTCTTTTTCACTGGCTTACAGTGGCCCACAATAACCCAGCTGAGTCAAATTTTTTTTTTTAAGAGACTTTACTAGCTCTTAAAGGAAGTCAACATGGGCACCTGGGACAAAATTTTGCAAATTTTTCAGTGATTGTTCATGCATGTACACATTTCCTTTAAGAGGATATTTGCCTAAACCACAGTGCATGGACATGAGTCAATAAAGGAAGCAATTCTTGTAAGCTTCTGTGCATCTACCCAGTTTCCTAAAAACAGACTGTGCCAGCAGAATTGCATGACAAGTTACTGTCACCTGAAAACATGAGCTGCTACAAAGTGCTGGTCTGTAATATTGGATCAGTGAGGACTGTGGTAAACCAAGCCTAAATGAACTGTGTTGGGACTGGAATTTATAGAATCATGGAATCATTCAGGTTGGAAAAGACCTCCAAGATCATGAAGTCCAAACATTAACCCAGCACTGCCAGGTAGCCAACACTAAATCATGTCCCTAAGCACCACATCCACACATTTTGTGAGCAATTCCAGGGATGGGGATTCCACCACTTCCCTGGGCATTGTATTCCAATGCTTGACCATGCTTTCAGTGAAGAAATTTTCCCTAATACCCAATCTAAACCTCCATGTATCTATACAAATGTTACCCAGTTAGCAATTTGCAGTAAAAACAAAAATAGAATCAGCCACTCTTATTTTTATGATCTCACGTTTCAAAATAAAGTCTAAGGTTTGTTTGGCTCTTTGCAGTTTGAACACCTGTGTAAAAGCAAGAAAGGGAGGGAGGGGGTGAGAAAAACCTCACAATTTTTTTTCTCTCCTGTTTTTTTGCAACTCTCTGTATCTTTCTGCAGGTCTTCAGGCAGCTTGAGTATCACAAGGGCTTTTTTATGCCATCCAGTCTGGCAGACAACTTAAGGAAAATACACTTTTTGGCATCAAAATAGAATTACAGTGTGATTTAAAAAGTTGTGCAATGGCTGATTTTCACCCTGTGTCAGCACTATGTGATGCACTGGCCTCACATATAATTTATATTACATATATTTTTATATTTCATGTGAACATGAAATGGAGAAATTAAAAAAAAAAGGAAAGAACAAAGTAAAAAAAAAAAAAAAATAGGGGAAAAAATTACTTGAAGTCTCAAATAATGCCCCAAAGGGCATGTACTGCAGACTGATGCAGGGCAGAGCAATCTGAGCTACTCCTGGGTACGGTGAGCGGAAAGCAGAGCAGCTGCACTGTGTTTTACCTCTTTGAAACTTCTGACAGGAAACAGCAGGGCAGGGAACCGTCCCTCAAATGCTGGAAGGCTCTCAGCGTTCTCAGCACTCAGCATTTTGCAGGAGAAAGCCACAGCTCCTCTGGTTCCCAGCTTACAGAGGGTCCAAGCTGCTGCAGCCTCTGCAGCTCCAGATTTTCTTGTGTCAGCTTCCTCAGTGCTGCCCAGGGGAAATGGTCACAGCTTCTCCTCAGCCTCCCCACCTCCCAGGGTGGGCTTCCAGCTCAGACAGAAAAGGAGCTCAGCATTAGGCCAGTCTTATAAACTTTGAGAACTTTAAAAGTTGTGCAGCAGAAAGAGCACAGGACCCCCTTTGCCACTCACAGCAGAAATGTTATATTAATAACACCAAGTCACTGCCCACAGACAGAAAAACACAGCACATATCAGACGAGATGTGAAACTCAGGACAGCAAAGTGAATTTATAAGCATCCCAAAGGTCAATATAAGGCCTGCTGAAGCTTGATTTACACTAGCATAAAGCTTGCTGCATGCAAACACATGTATACAGATACTCCTACATGCACAGTACATGCACAAAGAGCCCTTTTCTAATTTTCTTTTTCTTTTTTCTTTTTTCTTCTTACTTTTTGATAGGCATGTTGTGGAAAATGTGTGTCTCTGTGGGTCTGGTGACAGGCAAATGTTTATGTGGGTGTTAAAAAAAAAAAATGGAGAAGGTGTGAGGCATACATTCAGAGAGCCAGAAAGCCACACACAGGCTTCTATTTATAGCACCTTCGTGGTGAAATAGAGAAAACGAACGGCAGCTTCTATCTGCTGCTCGTAACTGAAGTTTGACAAGAGCGAATACAACCTTTTAGGGTCTCTTTGTAGTTATAACTGACGGCAAAAAGTGATGAGTTAGCTGTTTCCTTTGCGACCCTCTCGAGCAGGTGAAGGAGTCAACCGCTGCGCGAGCGGGGCAGAACCAGCTGACGCTGCCGCGGTGCCTGGAAATGCTCTGTGCACCCTGAGGAGCCCAAGGCAGAAAGCAGAAATATCCATTTTTTTCCGAGTACCAACATTAGACTCTGTCTCCCAACCTGGATTCTGAGACACAGGTGAAGAATTGACAGTCCAAGCACAGTGTGGACATTTTAATTTCTTTCTATTTGCACCTGTTAGAAAGGGAAAAATACAGATATAGGGTTCTAGCAACAGAGATGAGGTCTGAGGTCCTGGTTCAAACCCACTGATGATTTCTTATGCCAGTCATAGAATGGCAGCAGTTCTTCTCATGGATTCTTCAAAAATGTGATTAACTAGATATGTTCTTACTGTTATGATCCCATTTCTGCATAATATAAATGGCTTGGCTTATGTGGAGAGTACAGAGGGCCTGGGAATTTGGTGATGAGATATTAAAAATGCAGTTTTCAGCTGCTCTGCTTAAACTGGGCAGGTGGCTTTAAACTGAGAGTGGGTTTAGATCAGATATCAGGAAGGAATTCTATACTGAGAGGGTGTTGAGGCCCTGGCACAGGTTCTTCAGAGAAGCTGTGGCTGCCCCATCCCTGGAAATGTCCAAGGCCAGGTTGGATGGGGCTTGGAGCAACCTGGGACAGCGGAAGGTGTCCCTACCCATGGAAGGGGGTGGAACTGGCTGATCTTTAATGTCCCTTCCGACCCAGTCCATTCTGTGATTCTCTGATTCTGTGATCTATTTTCTCAGCTTTCTTTCTTTTCTCGTTTCTTACCTGAGGGCAGTAGTTCAAATATTTTCCTGCCTGAAGCTGAAACATTCAGTAAGTGAGGAGGCTCCTCATCACCCACCTCTTTCCCCCATGAAGGCTGGTCTTTGCAGACCCCAGTGCTGGCCACTGCTCTAACTTTTACCCTGGGGTAGGACCCTGTCTCTTCCTCAACTGCCCACTTCATGACTCCTCCAGATCACACCATTTGTGTGCAAACCGTGGATTGCTCCATTAGGAGTTGGGAACCATCAATTTTCTGTTTGTTTGGAAAGTGGAAGTGGGTTTGGCACCTGGAAAATTACAGGGCTGGGAGCAGAATATCAGGTTCCTGCCTTAGGTCCAGACTAGTAATGGTGAAAAAGCTGTCTTAAAGCTAAAATCTCTCCCCCTACACATTTTTTCTTTAATTTTATAAAATACAAAAAATGCAAGCAGACAGAAATATTTTGTGAGTTGGTATTTGTTCCAGTACACAACTTTCTCAGAAGAAAAAAATCTTGAACTATTAAAGAGCCACAAAATTCCATTTTCATGTTTTAAAATTTAGTATATTTACATTCTTCTTTAAGAGGCTGTTTTGATTTTCAGTAGGTGTCAATGTAATTTTTTAAAAAATAGCCTCTAAAAGATTAACTTAAAATATACATATGGATTCATTTTGAATGAAATAAGTATTTTATGGATTAATCTTTAAATTCTGTTAGCTCACCAAAAAGATGAATATTTTCTCTCAGAGTTGATCTGAATTTTCACCAAACTTTGCATTTTAAAAACGAAAGTGATTTAACAAATTAGATCCTTGCACAATCCCACAATAATTTTAAGCAGTGAGTTTTGCCTACTCTTATCTCATCTAGAATCACTGGTGAATAAGTTAATTTTAACTTCTCTTTCATTCTAACGTATCTTTTTTTTATTCATTCAATATTAAGAGTCTTGGCTGAACAAACTGGTCGCATGGTGCACTGTCTGTTCCTTGACTGAAGCAGAGCATAACTCTTGGAAATGATCAGCATTCAAGACTTCAGATATCACTCTACCTCTATTTTTAGAAACACGTATGTTATGTGAGTTCTCCCCTGTCTAATATCATTGCTAAGTTTAGACCAATGTGTTTCATTTTGGGATAATGTCTCAGTGACAGCTCTGACTTGACAGACTTTTTCTCAGATTTGGATCCAGCCTCCTCAGGCAAGTGTGACTATGAAGACATTCACTGCTAAGAAATTATTGCATTTTTGTTGGTGAATATTCCCTAGTATTGACTTGAATTTTCATCGTTTCTGCTCTGTCAATAAACTACTTCCCTAGATGCTGATGGAGAGAGATCCCAGGGAGTGACAAATGCTGATGAGATGGTTTTCTTCAAATCATAAAATCATTAAAGTTGGAAAAGACCTCTAAGAACATTGAATGTAACCATTAACTCAGCACTGCCAAGTTCAGCATTAAAACATGTCCCTAAGCACAACATCTACAGGTTTTCTGAACATTTCCAGAGTTGGCAATTCCACCACTTCCTTGGGCACCTTGTTCCCATGCTTGAGTACCTATCCAGTGAAGAATCTTTTCCTAGTATCCAGTGTAAACCTCCCCATCTTGAGGCCATTTCCTCTTGTCCAATTTCTCGTTACCTGGGAGACCCCACTGTCCCCCACCTTTCAAGCAGTAACTGAAAAAGCACCATTTCTTTGCAAAATTGTAGTTTAATATTGGCCGCTGCTCATTCTGTCTTCATTATGTTGCTTTTCTTGTAAAAACTTTTGAGAAAAAACCCCAAACTCCAGAATTTTAAAAGTGTAAGTCCTACACAAACCCCAGCAGTCGAAACACACACTGTTATAGAGGAAACCAGCAAGAATTTGCAAAATGAGGGTGGGATGTTTGGCTCACTCCCACTTTGCTCATGTCCCTAGACCAAAATCAGTGTGAAAAGTTGGGTTTTGCACTCAGCTGAGGGTCAATAGGGACAAGCAAGGTAATCCCTGATCAGCGTCAAACCACTGCCCTGGGTGTGGCTGGAATACATGAGGACACTGATTTGCACCGTACTTCAGTTGCGCCATCAATTTCTTGAGTAATTTGCCCCACTCCAATGCCAGGAGAAGCCTTGCTCAAGGTCTTGCCTGTGATGAGGCATTGTCCTTGCCCTGGAGAGCTTCCAGCTGTAGGGACAAAGACAACAAGCAGGGGAAACAGTACTGAAAATATAGCCCAGGGTCATAAAACAGGCTGGTGCTGGAAAATCACCTTTCTCTTTCTTACTGTGCCCATGCTGTCAGGGAAGGAGGTGTGGTGAAGACATGTCTAGTCCTGGGGTTTTTAGGCACCTTTCTGTATTTGTTAATTTAGCACACTTATGAAGTTTTAGCACGGGGACTGTGTAACTGTTGGTGCTCAGCCCGAGGTCTAGTTGTCCTTTATTTTAAACTTGCTTTAGGAAAAGATGTTAAAGCACAGCTTCAGTTTGCTAATCAGAGCAACAGCATGAGGAAGAGCTCCTTCAATGTTTGCCCCAAGGCAAACCCATGGTGTAGTGAGGGTCAGGGATGAAGGACTGACCTCAGGAAATCCACTCCAGTCAAAAAAATCTCATTATTTTCATTGTAGTTTTATGTAAGGTTAGCTCAGGGAACTTTGAGTCAGGCAACTCAGTTATTCTGAGGTTGAGGAAAAAGCCCCAAAACCCAGCTTTATCAGAAGTGAAGGCAAGCCCTAACTCTAGACTAGAGCTCAAGGGCTCACCTTCCCTTGGAGCACTTGGTGGATCAGCACCGCCAATTAGCTAAATGCGTTACAAATATAATTGTGGACATTCCTTCTGAGCCTACCCAGCTCTTTCTTTTCAAACTAAATTAATCTTTGGTGTAAATGAGAAGAATGTATCCAATGTATTTGGGGAGAGGGGAAGGCAGCAGTTCCTGAAGTAAACTGTCAATAATGAGAAGCACATTTTCTAGAGCTCGTGTGGGTCTGTGAGCTGTCTCAAAACAGGAGCAAGGAAACAGCAGCCCCTCTATGGTTTTCAGGTGCAGCAGTTGGACTATTTTTTTTTTCCAATACAAAAAGCCACCCTTTACCAAGCTCCCATCTTGTACTAGATTGAACCAAACCTGAGCAAAAGCTGGGGCTGGCAAAGCTCCAGCGGAGCGCAGGAGGTATGCTCAAAAGCAGGAAGCTGTGGCAAAGCTGAGTCGCTGAAAAGCTACTGGAGCTAATATATTGTGGTCATGGGCATAGGCAGCAGCCTCCGAGCCGTGATGGGAAGACTCAAAAGCACCTTCAAAACAGGCTTGAGAAATACTGCTGATCTCCGCACTTTGGCTGGGCTTTTGTGCTCAGGGTTACGCTTGAAGCTTTTAGAGCATCTCTCGCCGTTGGAGAGGGGCGGATGGCTTATCCCTGAGCCCTGCACGAGCCTCGTTTTCTGCCTGTGCACTGAGATGCAGAGGTGAAAGGCTTTGAAGGTGAAAGGGATGCGTAGGATTGGGCTCATCTGGCAGCATTGGTGACGGCAGCTGAGGCCCAGCAGGTCGTAAACACTCGCTGGTGAAGAGCTGCCTTCGCCACCTCTTCCCGTGGCAGCACGAAAAGCCAGACTCCCGCTCGTGGATTGACTAATTGTTTTACAGGGCGGAAAAAAGGTACTGGCTGTGAAGCCAATAAAAAAACACCAGGTGGTCAAGACATTATGGAGGCCCATTGTTCTAGGAGATTGTTTCATTCATTAATACGAACGGTGATGATGAGAACAGGATGTATAATATTGACATGTGGGGTAGGGAGCAAGGAGATGGAAGGGGTGAGGTAAGGCCTCCCTTTCCTTCTCTGGCCACCCTTGGGAGGGGGAAGGAGTGTTTCAGAACTGAAAAACCAGTGCAGGAGGAGATAAAGGGAGGACTTCCACCAGTTTCTCAGGGGTGAGGTAGCTGCTTCCTTATAATGTCACAGTTCATTAGAGAGCTGCAGCCAGCACACGTGGAAGGAGGGACACGCTCCTGTCTTCATAATTGGAGCTGTGCTCTCTACTCTTCTAAGTGCCTGTGGTTGCCTGCCCTTGTAGCTGTTTGGGTTTGTCTTTGTCCTGAGAGACTGTTCCACTTGTTTCTCAGTGGGGCCAGAAGGATCCACCTGTGCCTGATGGAGACATGTGTGATTTCTGTAGTCCTGGAGGGTGAGAAAACACACGACATCCAAAGACACCAGTTTTTCCAGTTGTCTGGTTTGTATTGACCTGTGGACTCTGGACAAGTCAAACAGGAATTGCTGGTAACATGCATGCTGGTTTTATGTATTTTATAGCAGTGCCCTTTTCAGCAGTGCCCTGCTCTCAGATGGAGAAAACTGTGAGTTTGTGTCAAGTGTGTTGGTGGACCTGTCAAAACCCACTCTCAGGTCATGTTCATGTTTGCCTATCAACTGGACATTAAACTCTGACCTGCCTAACCATAAATGCATCAGAAGGATGTGGTTGAAGGACAGAGGGAGGCAAGTGCTCAGACAAGAGATGAACTGTGAGCAGGATGAAACTGGACCAAACTGGACCTCAGGGCTCTTTAAAAGATGGTATTCTGATTGTGCTTTGTATCCCAGTGTGGTCCCAAGGCAGCTGGGATGAAGGAGGTATAAGTTAGATACGGATGTCACCGTCAACCTCAAGCTGGCACCTTTCTGGGTAGATGAGTTCTTTGTGCCAAACCTGCAGCCAGCGAGGTGACCAAGAGGACTGCTGTGATGGAGCTGGGGTCATCAAGTCAGCTCTCACATCCCAACACAAAGTAGCTCTGAATCAGCTGCACAGAGAGCAAAACACACCATCTGGCCCAAAATACCTTCCATAATGTACAGGGATCCCTCTCAGGGATCACATACTCAGCACCACTCTCAGATGGTGAGCGGAGGAGACAAAGTAATGAAGAGAAAAAATCTTTCTTTTTCCTAGAGAGTATGTTCTGTAGCCTGCCCTAGAAATAGAATTTTAAAAGAAAAAAAAAGAAAGAAAATAATTTACGTTGGACTGAGCTGTGGTTTGGAAAGAGAAAAGGAGAAAAGAAACAAAACAAAGACACTGGCCCATAAAGAAGAGAAAACAGGAAAGGAAAAGAACAAAACATCCTGTGCACAGCAGCCAGTCAGTCGAGGAGGGAGGGTCTGTGGGTCTGTGTCATCTGCATTCCTCTGCTGAAGTGGGCATGGACAGCCTGGATCCAGTCTGCATTGCTCAGACCTTTCCTTACCTTTCTGCTCACCTGATCATGGGATGTCTCCTGTTTATTCCTGAGCTGGATCAGAAGGATCAAAGGTGGTTTCAGACCTTCCCTCCTCTCCAGATGCCATTTCATGAGTGCAGTGTGGCATCTGGAGTTGTGCCACCCCTAGCTCCTCTTCTGAGATGAGTATTAGAGAGCCCAGATCCCCACCGGGCACTGGCAGACGTAAACTCACCTTTCCCTGCCCCACTGTGAGGGGCCAGCTCTGAGCCTGAGGTTGTGTCATGCACAGTATTGTGAATGAGCTGACAAAATATACAGCCTCAGCTGGAGCTGACTCTGAGCCTGGGAGGAAAAATTTGAGTGTTTCTGCACCTGCCTGCGTGAAAACACCTCTTGTTCTTCACCTCAACCCGAGAATGAAACCAGTGTGGAGACCTTGTTGTTGTCTCAGCTCAAGAAGCAGCCAGATTGCAGGGCAGGGTGGCTAAGATGGGTTAGAGAGGGAGGCTGCAACCTGTGCTGTTTGTGCTATTTATTCTGAGGTGAGGAGGGACCACGATGAATTGGGTTTGTTAATACAGCATCCTTTGGGAGCCTTGAAAGATGGGTGTGAACAGCAGTTTAGAAGGGTGGGAACTTCTCCTTTAAAGGCTCCTTTACTAAACCCACTTAAACTCGAATCAGGTGCTCCTCTCCTGGCCATCGTTTGTGTGGTCTTGCTGAAGTGGATGTGATTTCCTCCAAACACCGTAAATGTCTCTTCTTTATCAGTTTCAGAGTTACTGCCTCCCTCTCCAAGCAGGTTGCATGTGCGAATTTGTCAGTGACCTGCTGGAGATAATCACCTTTCCTGCCTCTCTCTCTTTGGAGAGGGCAAAATCAGCTTTTTGAATAGGGGCAGAACATTCCCAGTCAATGGTGGACGTGGTTTCGTGGCTGGGAAGCTGGGCACGCTTTGTCTCTTGCTGACACATGAGGACTCCATCCTCTCCTGCTGCTGCTGATGGACTCCTCATGTGCCAGCAAGAGACAAAACCCAAATAGATTCCCCAAAAGCTGATACCCAGAGCACGGTCCTTGAAGTTAAGCTGAACTGGCTGGAACGTGCACACAGCTTCTCCATAAATGGCTTCACTAAACAGTGCAACCTATGATTACTGATGGCACATTCAGCTGCTCCCATGCAGTTTGTCTTGGTTCTCCCCCTAAAAGTATTCCAGGAGAGTTTTTTTTCCATCCTCTGCTTTTCTTGTTGAAGTTCTCTCTAGAGAAAGCCTAGAAGAAACATGTTTATTTAAGAACAGATGTAGAAGAACCAGCTTCCCTGTCTCCCTGAATCCCTGAAATTGGGGAAATAAATATTTAATAATGATATATGAGTTATTTAGGTGCTTTAAGAGGTGCTGCCTTCAAAGAATATCACTTTCTAGAATTCCCTGCTATCCCTTGTTCTCTCATTTCTACCCCCTGCCATCCCATACCTTCTCTTTTCCAGCTTGTTTATTTTAGAGTGCAAAGCTACTTAGAATTATTTATTTTTGGATCAGCTACTGATTCACTTAGTGACTAACACATTTCATCACTCGATGCCTCACTTTACCTATACATTAAGAAGGATTAATAGTACCTGCTTTTCAGGGCTGTTAGCAGTCTAAATTAATTCATCCTTATAATGTTTATAAAGAGATTTGAGATCCTTGGTTACTGGAGGCTAGGGAGCTGCAAAGTATCTTATTTTTACTTAATAGTGAGGGGGTTTTGTGCAACTTTGCATTATAAAAGTACAAGAAACCTTGCAATTAGTTGGAGAGTCTTTTATTCCCAGGGCTTAGTTTATATTCCAGTTCAGATAGAAGCATTTTGTCTGCATATTTCTTCCCGTGATCTTTTAATGGGAGTTAATATCCTTATCTCCTTTACTGAGAAATGTTGGTTGGTGCGAAATGGGGCAATAAACGTCTCACAGGGTGGGTAACAGGGCTGTACAATGTTGTTTAGAGCTCTTAAATAAGCTAATGTGTTCTTCTTCAGACTGCATTTTGGTGTTGTTACTGCAAAATATGCAACCAGAAAGAAAAAATTTAAACATAATATTAGCATTTATGACAACAGTTTGCATTCTCTGGAAATATTTTGTTGGTATTGTGGGAGGTTGGTGTGAGTCTATCAAGAAAGGGAAAGGACAGCAGAGCAGGAGGAGGCACAAGGGGAGTGTCTCTAAATGAAGCCTGAAATTAGTTTGCAATTATATCACATTTACTGAGTAATCCAGCAAATGATAGTGCCAATGACCACATCTGCTACTGATCCTACATTGCTATGCAAGCATTGCTTAAAGAAGTGGTATATTTGGACTTGAATATGAGTGTGTGGACAGATCATCAGCTTGGTTATGATAAAAACAGCTCCACTGAAATTATTGGAGACCCCTTATTCTGTTGCCTCTTCTCCCGTGAATGGAATTTACTGGTTAGAGTGATGGACCAGTTGCTGAGAGAAACTGGTCACCACTGATGCTGCCTTCAGGCCTGTCCATGGGGATGGTGGGAATTATTTCCACAGCACTGTGGCCACCTGAGGGTCTCTCCTGATGGGAGAATTAGTGAAATTTCTGATGGTGTGCCTCCAGCATCACAAAACACAGATAAACCAGAGTACAGCCCAAAACAAGACCTCCCTTTGACAAGATTTTTATTTTCTGGACTTAGCCTGTGAGCTGTTGCCCTTTCTTCCATCTTGGCATACTGCAATAATTATCCAGATGACATATACAGGGAGGCCACGATTTATTAACAATTAACTCAGCTCTGGAGTCACTGCCAAAGATTTGTTGGTTCGCAGAGGAAGTCGAAGTGAGTAAACCATGCTGAGTGACAATGGCTCTGCTTCCCAGCCAGACTGAACAGCTCGTAACGTAACTCAAACGTTTCCTCTTTCCAGGCTTGCTTATAAAAGAGCAGACAAGGAAAGGGCAGAAAGGACATTTAGAAGAACACAAGACTGGAAAAACAACCACTGATGTAATGTACTTTCTAAACTAAACATAAGGCATGCACTGTTGCAGCCATTTGAATAATGATTAAAAAGAAAACCAAAACAAAGATAATTTGGTCTGCTTAGTACTGAATACTGAAAGAAAAGGTGTGAGCAGTTCCATGTTGGATGGCTGGGAAATATTAGCCCTGCACTTCACGTGTTCTGAATCATCTCTGCTCCTGGTAGGGAGAAAATACCAAAAAGTAGAGATGTTGGATGAGATAGAGGGAGTAGAGATGTACATGGGAATTGGAGCACACAAGGCAGAGGAGCAATAGAAATATCACGGACCTCTGGTGACCATCTCATATGGTCCTATAAGGCCCATCTGAGATATCCTTACTGTCCAAAAGTCCAACGGGCCAAGCTTTGGAAAGAGCACAGAAGTGGAATCAAGAGGATAGTGAGAGGGTTAATTTACATCCCCATCTCATAGAAGGACTACGAATTAAGGTATGGAAAGCTCAAAGCCTCTTTGCTGCCTCCTCTTTTCTCCATGTCTAATCTGGCCTGTCCACTGACACCACTTATGACGGCAGATTTTAGCAGGCGCAGGATCAGGACCTATGCGACTTGCCCAAAATCACAGAGGAAGTGTGTTGGAATAATACCCAGATCTCTCGAGTCCCGCATCACTTTCTCAACCACAAAACCATTCTTCCTGTCTCTGCATAAATATAGAGCTGAGAGAAGTGATTTTATGCACACATGCACATATCCAGAGTGCCTTATAAGGAGTACAAGCACAGCAAGGTGAAAGTTTCACTAGAAATCACGTAAATTCAGTTTATGAAGAAACTTTGTCTACATTTCTCTTGTTTCTCCTCCAAATTTCTCCAATTTCAGACATCACAACAGCACTTGCTTATGTGAGGTTTCTGAAAGCATTTTGTGGAATGAAAGAAAAATCATGTGAATTTCAGCTGGGGCAAAGCCATAGAACTTGATTTCGTAATGCGAATCATTCCAGCTCTGGTGCATCTGGTGTGAGTCACTGGCATATTTCATTGAATTTCTTTGTATCTGAAGTAAATCCTTTTCTCTGGGAGACTCCAAAGTAGAAACAATGAGAAACTGGTTCTCCTTCTGCCCTGAACATTCAGGTTCAATATGAACAATAACAACTTTGATGGAGTTACCCAGCAGAGTTTGGCTAGAGCTAAGAGAGCATTTTGTATTAAACTGGCACACATCTGGTCTATGTTTTGAAAAGACCTTTAGTAGGGATCCTTATGGAATTGATGGATGACAAATTCAAAGCATACAGAAGGAACAGGTTCCTCTTTTGCTGTGAAATGTCTGGACAATTAGACGTTCACATGGATTAGACAAGAAATTACACAAACCTCTGAAAGAAAAGATGATCTAGGGCTGTGGATTGCAAAGACATATTTCTGGCTCAAGAACTCTCTGAGCCACAAGTTCCTGGGATGAGGGAAAGAAGACTACATTAGTGAACTCCAAGATATTAGAGGTGGGCTTCCCAGAAATGCTCAGACTTGGGCTGTCCTTCCACTAAGTTAATAAATGCTGATAACAGTGAAAATAAAGAGATGCCAGTGGACAGGGTGGGCTGTTCAGTCATCTAAAAGACAAGCAATGCATTCAATCTGGTTGGGTAGGCTTAATCTTTGTTCAATGGGGAGATACAGGCACCTCTGGAGATTGATTCATCCCATCCTAGGGCAGAAGTCCAAGATAAGTGGGGTCAATCACCCACTGTCTCACTTCATGACTTTAATAGAAGTCAGAGTAAATAATTTATTTGTGTTGTCTGGGGCAGGGCTCAGTTAGAGACTGGAATTTTGGAAGTCTACATGTGAGGTAGATGTTTTTTTTCTCTTAGGGGGGAATGGAGATGTAGTAAGGACAGACTGTGGAGCCTGATTTATTTTACTCTGCAGTAAACACTTTTGGTCAGCTGCATCCTTCAGACTGCAGATTAGTGAGTATTTAGTGCTGTCTGAACAACTCTAGTGTCTCTGTCCTGACCTCCAGCAGACGTCCTGGTTGCAGGTGCCATGTCACACCATTTCAATTCAGATGCACTTGAATGGAGCCTTGTACTCTTTGAAGTGCTCTGTGGCATTTTTTTCAAGGTTTTTGAGCACCTCTCCAGAAGGGATTTGGCTTCCCATAATTTGTGTCATTCCTACCACTTACATAAGTGGCTTGGGTAGCCCACAACTTATATTATAGTTGACACCTATGTGTGAACAACTGAATTAAGATCATAATTCACAAATAAACATCTAGACACAGACATGTAAATTTGGGTGTCTCTCTGGAGCTGAATCCCAATTTTATCTTGTAGATGACCAAACCAAGGTAAGATAAGTTCCACCAAAAATTTATTTAAAAAAGTTCCAGCTTAAGAACAAGAGGAACTCAACAGCTTCTAGGAGTGCTCAGTGTGGTCACTTTTCCTGGTTCCTTTTTTGTCTCTTCTGCCCAGCATCTCTTCCTCCAAAAGCCTTGCTTGGAAGTGGGTGTAAAACTCCAGCTACTGAATGAGAGCCTCTTGTTCACAAAGGGCCCCACCAGAATTAGCAATAAATGTTTCACGCCTACAAGTAATATTTTCTAGTTTTAGAAATGCATAAACCACAGAAGTCTTTCCTTTTTCAGAATTTAGCATTTCGTAACAGTGAAAAATAAAGCTTATTAAATTTCTAACATGATAAAAAAAGCCAGCTGCTACTTTACACTAGCTCACCGTGCAGTAAATGGAAAGTGGCTTTTAATCACCAGTTGGCCATTAGTTTGACATCGCCTCTTCATCAGAAACCACAAGTCACTCTTACGCGTGGAAGCAATTTTGATTTTTCTCTGTGAGAAAAATATTGCCCTCTCTTTCCAAACATCTCTGACAGTTAGGATGGTTTAGCTCAAAGCTTCTCAGTCAGGGCGTGTTGACATAGATGGGCACAAATGGATGTAGCTCATTTTGCCTACACTCCAAGCTGGCTGGATGTAGGCCAGCTCTGAACTGGAAATCATGTTAGGATGGAGCTTTGCCCAAGCTAATAAGATCTGTTGAAGGCAAATGCTGAGAAGCAAGACATATTGGATATTAGGGAGGAATTCTTTACTCTGAGCGTGGTGAGGCACCAGAACAAGTTGTCCAGAGAAGTTGTGGCTGTCTTGTCCCTGAAAGTGTTCAAGGCCAGGTTGGATGGGGCTCTGAGCAACCTCATCTAGTGGAAGGTGTCCCTGCCTGTGACCAGGGGCTGGAACTAGATGATCACTAAGGTCCCTTCCAACCTAAACCATTCTGTGATACTGTGATTCTACGTTTCTACCGAAGTAACTTTTCACTGCATGTCCATTTTTAATAATGAAAATAATTCAGGGGCTGAAGGACAACATGAAAGATTGCACACATGGGGTCTTTTTTCTCTCCAAATATTGATTTAATCAAAGCAATGGCTTGAAATGAAGAGGTCCCTTTGATGACAATTTTGGTCTTGAGGTCACAGTTAAGTAGCAGAACACCAACAGTTAATAGGGCAGAACCTGGTTCTTCCTAAACGGGCGTGAATTGATAATAAAGCCTGGGATGTCAAATGCGTGATCCTGATGTGGAGTCAGCATGAGTGAGAGTAGAATCAGACCTCTTGTGAGTTATCATTACTCCAAATTTCCCTGATTTCTGGCAGGTTTATGGCAAGGTCTTCACAATGTTTTAACTTTGCGTTTTTGTGTGTGTGTGTTTAACGTCCTGTCTCTGTGAATGCTTCATAACCGCAGTGTGCTCCCCAGGGCACCCCTCCTACATACACACAAAGTTCTGCTTAATGTTTCACTTGGATTTATTTGAATCCTTTATTATTGCAGTGCTGAATGAATACTTGCATTAAAACTACTTGCCCCATTAATTTCACCAAAAGTTGGATTTTTTTTTTTATTTTCAAATTGCTTCATCACGTGGGGGTCACATTGATGCTGTACATAAAATTCATTGCTGCAGAGGTTCTGAAAAATTAAAATTTCATCTGCCCACAAGACTTTTAATCATATAATTAAACACATAGAAAAACAGGTATTGTCAGGTCCTATATAACAGTCAAAAGTTTAGATGGAGCTTGTATTGATTATATTTGTTTAGAAAAAAATATTGAAATACCTCTTCTGATGGACCAGTTTTAAAAATGGAAATGGAGAGTTTTTCTGAATCAGAAGATTTAAAGCACTTCACAAATAGTTCTCAGCAGCTCACAGAATAGTTCCCCCAGTTTACCATGGAAAATATAATTACAGTAATTCCCAGGCTGACTTAGGTTATCTCGTGAGGGACTATGCGGTTGCTCTGAAGTCCATATAGAATGAAAAATTCATGGAATTTGGGTTGAAAACAGCCTTAAAGCTCATCTCATTCCAACCCCCTACCATGGGTAGGGACACCTTCCACTATCCCAGGGTGCTCCAAACCCTGTCTAACCTGACCTTGGACACTTCCAGGGATGGGGCAGCCACAGCTTCTGTGGGTAACCTTTGCCAGGGCTTCACCACCTCCACATTAAAGAATTTCTTCCTAATACCTGATCTAAACATGCCCTCTGTCAGTTAAAAGCCACTGCCCTTTGTCGACTTTGTAAAAAGTTCCTCTCCATGGACTTCTAATTTTAATTCCATTTTAATTAATATTTTATTTAATATATTTTAGATTAATATGCTTTAATATATTTTAACTAATGAAATTTAACTAATTTCACCTATTCTGTGTAGATAAGACCTCTGTATGGATGAGGCTTGGAAGCCGTCTGCTGGATCTCTGAATGCTCCTGTTTCCTCCTATGATGTTGGCAGCTTCCATCAGTACTAACACAAATTTTGGCAAGTTGAACCATTCTTCTGCACACAAGAGACATCAGTTTGGCTCATTGTTCCTCCCATGGAACACCTGTCCCTGTCACATGTAGCACAAGGCTGTGATCTCCAATGTAATGAGACAGGAGTGGCATATCTGGGTGATGGGGTAGTTGTCCTCCTGCATCTGGTGTTTTGGGTCCTGTGGAGAGTGAGGATGGAGAATGGCAAAGCAGCCTGGGAGTTTGTAAACCAAATCAGCAAGTGTGAAGGGTTTCATTTAGCAAACTGGGTTTTTATCTTGTGTTATTTTGTCCCTGTTGTTGGCCGTTTTTACAAATAATAATAAAAAAATAAAATAAGAAAACAGAAATGATTTCATTTCACTGACAGGGAAATATTAACCTGCTACATTTAAATTGAAGTGGGGGAAATAAGGACGGAAAAGCAATAGTAGCTCAAAGATATTACATTCCTACAAAATCTGAGAAAAGAGCTTGACAAATCAACTCTCTCACTGAGAAATTAACCTAAAGAGAAAAACATTGAACTAAACTCAGCAATGATATTAGACACTGGAGAACTCACCTATGTTGTAGAAAACTAGGCTAACATGGCAAGTTCTTCCCATGGCCTTGCAAAAACCTCTGGCAGATGTGACCTGAACTGTCCACCACCCTTGTCCCGTGTGTCACCACAGTAGGTAGGACACATAAATAAACCACCAGTGTTAACTGGGTTTCTTTTTGTTTAGAACTGGGCAGAGTCCCAGCAGCCTGAGAAGAAAAGGGCTGTTCTTGTCCAGGCTGGTGAAGGAAAGATCTCAGGGAGAGGTTTCACTTGTAAGCAGAGGGAGCCTGGAGTGCATTTGGAAAAAGCGGTTATCCACTCCGATCTCCAGGTCTCCACTCAGCCAGTCACTGGATTTCCCAGCTGCTCTACTAAAAATAAATTGATGAAAATGAAAACTTTCTCTTGGCAGGGATTTTGACAAGTGTCTAATGTAGACCTGTGCTGATGCAGTCAATGAGTAATAATATCAGCATAGCCAGCTATGGGAGAGGTTTCTATTTTTCCTTTTTCCTTAGGAAGGGGGAGGTCCAGGCTGCAGCACATTATTTACAGTACAACGTGATTCAATTGCCAGAGGGGGAAAAGAAGCCAGCCCATTGTTCAAGGACTATACATGGATTGAACATTAAGAAGTAAATTTCCCTGCCTGAAAAACGTAACCCCAACTCTTTCCCTTTGGCACAGCTTCATCTGGGAGTTTTACACCTGAAACTTGGCTTCCAAAGGAAGGCCAAAATCCCTGCTCAGGTCAGACACAAATGAAGGCCATCTTTGTTGCACCCTAAAAGAAGGAATTTTGCTGCCTTGTGGAGTAGGATTTTTTATTAATTTTTAAAGACAGGATTTGTTGGAGTTGCAAAGAAATCTGCAAAAAGTAAAATTGGGTTACACCAGCTCAGGATCTCACAGATTTTTCTCTGAAGTCCCTTTTGATTGATTTTTAAAGGTGTCTGATGTAAACCCAAAGAAGACCAGCTGCAGCTCCAGCAGGGATGGGATGAGCTCAGCCTCACAAATTGTACCAAAGTCTCCAGAGCTACAAGGTGCTTCACTCTCTACCAACTGTTCAGTTGAACTGAGATGCACAGTTCAACAGAATGGGTAATCATCCAGTATAATGCAAAAAGTGTCAAACATAAAATAATAAATACAAACCATAACCTTATAAGCCTGGAAAATATTTATCAAGCCTTGCAGTTCTCCTCTTGTGAGAACAAGCACCAGCATGTGCTGAGGACTGACAAAGTGAGATCTCTTCTGCAATTCTGAAACCCTTTCGGAGGATGAGGAAAAGTGTTAGAAAACTTTTGCTACACAGCTTTCAAAAACAAATGATGACTTTTTTGTGGCATACTTTGTTCAAAGTCATATAACAGTTGAGTAATTACTAGAAGATTTTTTTTTCCCCATCAGTTTTGAGACACTGTTAAATCTGCCGGAAGGAATAAGACATCATATGGAAATCACAGAAGAATGGAGTGGTTTGGGTTGGAAGGGACCTTAATCATCATCTAGTTCCAACATCTGTGATAAACTTAGTGGCTCTCCTCTGGACTCATTCCAAATTTCCATGTCTTTCCTGTGTTGGGGGCCCTAGAGCTGGATGCAATACTCAAGGTGAGGTCTCACAAGACTAGAGTGGGACAACAGAGAAGAGGAGCTGATGGATTGCTGAAGTATACCTTGCTGACCATGGCTGCAAATTCCCAGAAAGCGCTGATAAAATATCCATCTAGGAATATCCAGGCATTGCAGTAATAGCTCACTGGGAACTGCTTGTCCTACTTACTGAATATTTGCAAAAAAAGGCTGTGTGAAGCCAGTACTCACTGTTTACACAGCCATTAATGAACATTTACAGATTTATTTTTCTCTGCGTTTCTTTCCCTAACTAAATTACAAGTGCAAAAACAAGATTGTGGTCATATCATGTTTAAACAGGCAAAGTTTCAAACATGAAGCCACATCTATTATTCAGAACAATCTTCTAAAAACATTAAAAGATGCCTTTTTGAACTTTGTGGTTATTTTTGTTAAGAGACAAAGCCTTCCAGGTTAAATTTTACTCTGAAACCAGGGTGTGCGTAGCAATTACATTGCTTCGAGTGTGGTGCAGAGTTACTCCTTGCTAATCTAACAGGATTCCCTCTTTCCTTCTCTCCCATTTTTCCTTCCTCCCATCCCTGGGCACCTTCAGATAATGATAGAATCATTTAGGTTGGAAAAGACCTCTAGGAGCATCGAGTCCAACTGCTGACTTTATTAATCCAACCTTCAGATAATCATAGAATAATTTAGGCTGGAAAAGACCTCTAAGATCATCAAGTCCAACTGCTGACTTTACTAATCCAACCCCTTCACATAGTGAAACACACTGAGCTCTTTGCTGAGCTGCTGTTCTTCTGCAACCTGGCAAAAACCAACTCAGTTCTCTTGCTGTGTTGGTTTTCTGCCAGATCAGAGCTGATCTGGTTCAGAAAGGGACATGAAGTGCCCTGGGAGCTATGGGAATGGTGGAAGGCTGAAGGTAAGAAGTGAAGGAGTACAAAGGAAGGAAGGAGTGAGACCACCCCAGATATTGTACTTAAATGAATTCATCTGTGTTATCTACCTGCATCCTGTGTGCAGCTATTCAGAGATTCCTCTGAGCCAGTCTTCTCTGCACTCATGGTAAAAATTAATAAAAGAAAAGATGCACTTAGAGTAAGGGTTGAGAGGTTACACTGTTTGCATCCTCAGGCATTTAAAAACTTTTGTAAATCTGGCTGGATTCGATTAACTTTAATTTTAGACTCATGTTCAACCCTAAGCAGGAGTGTAGTCTCCCCGAGTCCAGTGAATCACTAATCTGCTTCCATTTTAATGCACACTTATGTTCTTTGCACAGAATGGAGAGAGGAAAGGACCTGATAAAAAATTAATAAACACAGATTAGCTGTGTGCACCAATTCTTTTCTGTGCTGTATCAGCAACCTTGCCTCGCTGTCTTTCCTATCCATTATCAAACAAGATTTTCTCTAGACTATGAGAGACATGTGAATTCAGAGGTGGAACTTGAAGCTTGGTAAAAAGCCAAAAAGTAGGTTTAGGGAATTAAAAGTATTACAAATACTTATTTTTCTAGATCTATCCCAAATAAATGTAAAATTAAGAAAGTCACTTTCCTTATCTGTAAGGACAAGAGTTCAGCTGATGGGAATCTGAGCTGAAAATATTGCAAGAGTGAAGCACTTGGAATGGGAAGTCAGGATTATTGTACTACAGGGGATTCCAGATCATTATTTTTTTTTCTGTCTTCCACTGGTAAGAAAAAGAAAAAACACCTGCATGGCCAAAATTCTGAAATGATGTGTAGGATAAGTGGAATTGACAATTTCATTTTTACTTTGTTAATTTGACTTGTCTGTTTTGATTTATAATCTAATTCTTTACTAAAATAGAAATGTTTTGAACATGGCAACAACATGGGACACAAGAATTTTTTGTTGTAAATCATAAGTATATTTAGATTTTATCACAATTAATTTAGAAAAAAGCTATTGATGAGATGAAATCACTATTTTCTGAAGGAATGACATTAATAATCCCAATGGAAACATTTGGCTTGAATTATCTCTGACTTGCATTTATCTAATTTAGGGATGGTGCCATGAAGCCACCTGGGATAAAACCTTGAATCTGAGAGAGGAGTACATGCAGTGAAGGGATTTCTTAATTGTACCTGTTGCTATTGATAGGCTTTTAGTCTTCCAGGAGTGGAAGTAGAAATCTTGATCTAACAGCTGTCATTTCTTGCCTTAATTTCTGAATTGATGGCTTTTAAACCATCCTGTGTCTTTCAAAACTCTTTCTATTTTCTTCAATAGACCTCAGTGTTCTTCTGCTCTTAGTGCTGTGAATGATGGAAGGAAGAAATAACTGCAGTTTCTAAGAATCTGCCCACCTCATTTTCATGAGCATATATATTTTACTTTAATTTTCTGAATGTCTCTACTGTTTTAGAAGGGATATTTATTGGGTATTTTGGTTTTGGGGAAAGGCAGTGAACAGAGGTCTGCCTGAACATAAAACTGTTAAGAAGGTGGCCTTATCTAGTTAGGATCAAGAAGAACATGGACCTGAAGGAGCAAGTCCAGATGAGGGTCATGAAGGTGCGCAAGGGGCTGGAGCACCTCTCCTATGAAGACAGGATGAGAATTGGGACTGCTTATCCTGGAGAACAGAAGGCTCCAGGGAGACCTCATACCGTCGTCCAGCACCTAAAGAGTATCTTAAAGAGAGGTGAGAGGAATTTTGGAGAAGGGCGTGAAGTGATAGGGCAAGGGGGAATGGCTCCAGACTGAAAGTGGGTGGGTTTGGATCAGATATTAGGAAGAAATGCTTTACTCTGTGGGGGATGAGGCTCCGGCACAGGTTGCCCAGGGACGCTGTGGCTGCCCCATCTGTGGAAGTGTTCAAGGCCAGGTTGGATGGGACTTGGAGAGAATGGAGAAATGCGGGATAGTGGAAAATATCCCTGCCCATGGCAGAGGGGTTGAAACTGGGTGATCTTTAAGTTCTCTTCCAACCCAAAACATTTTGTGATTCTGTGATTCTATCATTGGTCATCTCAGTTTGACTGAGCCACACCTGGAATACCAACACCAGGCTTATGATTTGGCAAAACCTGTTGGGCTATTTTTCCACAGGTTCAAGCAAAAATCCGTTGCACAACTCACAAAACAACAGGGATAAATTTTTGGGCATTCATTTCATTTTGGGGAAAACCTCCTTGCAGTGCCTTGCTCAGCGCTGAATTTCCATACTCACCATGAGACAGTCATTAGGGATGACTCCATGTGGGTTAGCAAGGCCTTACTGTGTGAGATTTGGCAGCTAAAAAGCATCCTGTGGGAGAATATCCTGTTGGTATCTGTTTTACAATCTCCGTGGGATTCAGGTGCCTGTGTGCTTGCACAAAGCTCTGATTTTGGATACAGGCTCACAAAGCCATGTGCCACATGAAGCACCTGGGGCAGTCTCCTCTTCCTCTGCTAATGTCAAATAACTCAGTTTCCGCTTCCTCTGGATGTGCGATCTCGCAGCCACATTCCTTGCAAGCAATGTCTGAAGGAACATACATTTCCAGGTATGTCAGCACATCACCTTCTTGTTGCTGCCAAATTGTCATAGAATCATGATTTTTGGATTGAAAGCTGTGTCTGCCTAAGGAGAGCTCAGAGAGAGACCTAAACTCTACAGCACATAAATTACACTTGCAGACAATCAAAGGTCACATTGTTTAGCTAAGTCATTGCCCATCACTATGAACAAGGCATTGGTTATTGCCTTGACTATGTCAATTTTTAATTCCATCAGTGGTATAAATGACAGTCTCTTTATTTACCTCTTCTCTTCATGCATGGAAATGAAAACAGCAATTTGCCACTGAATTCAAAGTAACTGAGCAGATAAGCTTCTTCCCATGCTCTTTGGTGATAAAATCCCCCTCCTAGCCTTAGAGAGCCTGCAAGTATCCTGGAAATCTCCTGAAATGACACACTGATGGACTAGAACAGGGTTATGAACATCTGATTACCTGAGAAAGGTTTACTGAGGTGTAAGGTGAGCTACACAAGCCAAAATACAGATTCCCCATCAGTCCTTCTGTATCCGATTGGGGGGAAAAAGAGTGAAGTGCCACATTAGGTTTTCTCTGACTTGTTCTCTAGGACTGAAAGTTATTCTTACATCCCTGGAAGTTGGACATCATCTTAAGCTCCTTGCCCACAGATATGGGAAGTTTGCAAAAAGAAGTGTGCATGTCAAAGGCCAGGCTCTTTCCACCAGTTCCAGCCTTATGCCTGCCCTTGTGCAACTGAGCTGTGCTAATACCGATGCATGGGGAGCCCAGAACAATGCAGGTTGGAACACAGCAATGTAATCGGTTGCTTTTTAAATTTTACTCGTTCATTAAGGAGTACTCCTGTCCTTCCCCCCACCCCTGGAGTGAATTGAAAAGTTGGGACAAAAGTGGGAGCGAGTCACTCGTGAAAGAATTTGTTTATTTAATTTTAACCCCTGATGTAGGATCAGCAGTTTTAGCTGCCCGGGCTACATGACATTAATTCCACAGTAAGTGCTGTGGAGCTCATTTCACAGGGATTGACAGCAGAGAGCTTGACAAGTGCTCTGTGCAGGCACAGCATTCTGTGATGACCAAAACTGCCTCATTAGTCCTGCAAGCTTCCCATTTACCTCCTGTTCCATTCTCAGACTAAAAGCTCCTGGGTTTTAGGACAGTGTAAGGCTAATGCTGCCTTCGGCTGGGTGCTGAAATGAATCCTGCAGTGTTTAGGTGGCAGCTGACTGGCAGGATCTGTACGTGGGTTCAAGTGCTCTCTTGACTCTCAGTGACAGTTATATGTCCAAAGGAGTTTTTAAAAATCCATTAGTGCCTAGTGGCACATTTAGTTGTCTGGTTACCTCAATAAATCCCTGTGTAAATTAGAAGAAAATGATAACCAAATTCATTAACATTTGCAAACTGCTTTATGACCGATAGGTGTATCAACTATTATTAGCCCAAAGGCAGAGCTACTCTTATCACTGCCGCCAATATCTAGGCTCGTTTTACTTGGCAGGATTTAAACCTAACGGTTCTTATCATAAAAAGAGAAAGAAAGTGTCATCAGAACTGATTGAACTACATATTGGCTACGTTGTGTTGTAATGGCTGTCAAAGATAAACACAGGGGTGGCTTATCTTGTTTCCTAATCGTCTTCAGGTGTAATGTTGTCATTCATTTTGTTAACTCTCTCTTTGTGTTTAAACCCGGGGAGACCACAAACTGAAAAATACGCATTCGGTCTATTTCTGCTTCCTATTGGTCTGTTTGTGGGAATAATCGTTTCAAGCTCAGCAACCACAAATGAGTTTATGTTTATACAAAACTTCTTGAGAAGGCACAGAAGGGACCTGCCACCCTTCACTGATGAGCTGACAACGACTGCTGCTGCTCAGCCTGTGTTAGGTGTGGTCTTGCACAAGCCTGAGCTGCCCTTGCTTCTCCCAGATCTCTGCAGGTTTATGGGAGCTTGTCCTGTAGATCTGCTCAATCTTAATCTCCCTTGGCACCCAAATGAGGTGTTCCCTGGATCTTCCTGGTGTAGATAAGGGGACACTCTGGCTGTTACAGAAGCAGGGTGTCCTCTAATCCATCAGCAGGAAATGAAGGAGAAGGAGCTATTCCAGCTCTGCTGCATCTGTGATCATGGGCTCTGAGGAGCAAGCTGGGCCTGAACAGACAGCAGCAAAATTGATGTGTTAGACACAAAGCAAAGAATGAATCCCTCCTTCTCCTTCTCTTAGAGCAAATTAGTTTATTTTTAAAAATGTTTTTTCTTCCCCAGAGCATCTATCTGGATAGTTTCTAACCTTGTCCTAACAGTGCAAAAGAAACTCCCAGTTAGTTTTATCCCAATAATAACCCCACTAAGGAAGGAAATAATCTTGGTTTTCTCATTTTGTAAATAGGGGACTGAGACTCAAAAAGGGGGATGTGTCTTATCTACGTGTATGAATTTGGGCATTTGCTCTCAGCCAATTGTTTGGGCTCCGTCTATAGCTGATGGAGGGAGGTAGGCAATTCCAGATTCAAATACCCCATTTCTTCTTAGCCACTTGGTTTAGCAGTGGAAGAGTTGGCCTGTGCCTAATCCCCATTGGGATCCTGAACTAGGTGAAGAAGGACTTTGGTCTTCTGACCATGTGGGTGTTCTCAGAATTTGCTTAAAATATTCTAATAGGATCACGGCCCTCACAAAATGCTGTTTGAGCAGCTTTGCTTTGCAAACCCAGCCAGTGGTGTATGATCTCTCCTGCTTTATAGCCCACTGGTTTGAACAGTCATTTAGGAAGTGAAAGCTCACAGTTCAGCCCTGAGAGAGCCTGGCTTTATCCCTGCTAGAAACATGACCTAGATACCTCACTGCTCTGCTGGGGAGAGATGTGCTACCACATTAATCATAAACAAATTTGAGAGTGATGGCAGAGGCCAAGATGGGACACTCTCAGTTTGCATTGACAGAAGAAAGAAGCTGTATGTCTCCAAGATGGTGACTCCTCCCAGGGTGAGGAGGCAGGTACTGTGGGGAATAAAGGCCACTGGAGGAATTTTTCAATGGCAAGGGTTTTCTCAGCCACTTCTGCTCCCTGGACAGCCCAAAGGACCACTGAGGCTCCCAGAGCTTTCAGACTGGTTAATACTGTGCTGTCCCAACAACCTGATTTCTTGTATTTTTTTTCTTTCCTCTTCCTCATCTAAATAATAATAAAAAATAATCTCAGTTTATTTGCCAGTGCATGGTCAAAACAATTATTGGAATCTCACACAGTACAGAAGGAAGCTTTTCAGCCTTTCCTAAATGGACATCAGCATCCTCTCACTGAAATGGATTAGGCAATTTCTGTGGCTTTGCAATGCTTGCCCTTTAGACAAGAGGTATGGAATCTTTCTAGGAATTTCAATTTCTGATTGTACAGATTGAAGAGCAGACAAGAGAAGAAGATAAGTAAACAGGAGAAAGAGGAGAGGAGACAGGGGAAGAGGACAGGAGGAAAGAGGAGAAGAGAGCAGAAGAGAAGAGAGAAAAGAGAAAAGAAAAGAAAAGAAAAGAAAAGAAAAGAAAAGAAAAGAAAAGAAAAGAAAAGAAAAGAAAAGAAAAGAAAAGAAAAGAAAAGAAAAGAAAAGAAAAGAAGAGAAAAGAAAGAAAAGAAAAAGAAAAAAAATACAAAAGAAATTAAAGAAAGGAATAAAATAAAGAAGACAAGAAAAGAAATCTTTAGTTATTAAATTGAAGGTCATATAAAGAAAAGAATTGTAACTGGACTGATAACCGTGTCCCTTAAATTAATACTGAATAATTGGAAATGATAATTTGCAAGTGACATTTCCTGCATGGTTAACCATGGTACAGGCTTTATTGTTATATTGTTAAAAATGAATAAGTTGCTGCACAACTGCTAATAATATTTGTAGCTATTGAAGATAAGGCAACAGTAAGGGGTAATCAAACCACATTCTACCAAGTATAAAATGACTATGTAAAATGACATCTGTAAATCAAAGCTTAATTAGCCTGATGTAATTGACAATAACTGGCCAGCCCATTTCCCTCAGGTGAGCTGATGCCACAGTCAGATGGGATGTCCTGGATGTAGCCAGGGTACAACGCTGCTGCTGTTCCCAAGGAAAGGCTTCTTGCACCTTCGTACCTGCTGGATCAGTGCTCCCTTACTCTAGTTTCTGTCCATTCAAAAGCCTGTCTGAGGAAAAAGTAAAAATAAATTATACCAAGCCAGAATACTTTGGAAGAGCTCCTTGCCATAGATCAGGAGCTCCCCTGATCTGTAGGTCTTTGCATGAAGTGGATGACTCCTGTTTTGGGTTGGGTGCTGTAGATGTGGAGGGGACACAGAAGGAAAGCATTGGAAGGATTGGAGGTGTGGGGAAAATGCTGGATGGTGTAAGAATTGAAGAACTCTATTTATTTTACCTGTATGAAAGAGGACTGAGAAATACTTTGATTACACTGCATAATAGAGAAAATGCCAGATGTGAAAGGGCAGTTTAATCTGTCAGAAAGCAGATAACAAGAATCATGGATATGAAAGCTAGACGTGTTCATCTTAGAAAGAAGGCACATATCGTTTTAACAATGAGGTTGATTAAGGAACTATGGAAAGGAATGATGGC
This sequence comes from Acanthornis magna, assembly GCA_036785705.1. Classification (NCBI taxonomy): domain Eukaryota; kingdom Metazoa; phylum Chordata; class Aves; order Passeriformes; family Acanthizidae; genus Acanthornis; species Acanthornis magna. Next base: position 1,755,877 of record JAWUZG010000001.1, read on the forward strand.
GTTTCCATTTCCTGATGCATGCTACTTAATTTAAATTGAGTCAGCTTCCAGGTAGCATTGTGCTAGTCCAACACAAGTTACAGCTAGATACAGGCCTAACAGGATGAGATGGAACAGGAAACCAAATCAGATGGTTTACTTTTTAATGATGTCTTTAAAATATAAGAATTAGATAACACTGTCCTGTGGTACTACAAAGGCTGGTATAAACCCATTTCCCCTCATCTCATCACATCTCATCTCATCTCATCTTTCATTGCGCATTGCACTTTTAATCTAGGATTAAAATATATGATTCCAGTAGGCAGTGCAGGTTTCTGTCCCCTATTTTACAGCTATACAATTGGGAGTGTTGTTATTATTATCACCATTAAGGCTTAAGCATATGCTTAATGTGCACTTAAACACTTTTTTTTCAGCTTGCAGCCTTAATCATTGCAGTGTAATAAGAACCAAATCATTACAGAGTAGCAGATTAGTTCTCAGAGCTTCTGCACCTTAGGCAGTGATGCCATTAATTCATATAAACCAGGCAGCACTGGGCCTGGTAGGTATTTGGAAGGGAGACCTCCAATGCAAAGTTATGTTGTTTAAATTAACTTCTGTTGAGACTACTCATGTAGCTACTAAATGGGTGCATTACATCGAGGAATGGGGACAAGCAGGAAGCTAAACAGAAGGTAGAAGGACAGAAATGTAACAGGTGCAATTGAAACTGACATAGGAAGGAGGTGTGAAATGAATGAAGGCATACAAGGAAATCACAGAACCATAAAATGTTTAGGTTTAGAAGTGACCTTAAAGATGATCTAGTTCCGAACACCCCATCATGGGTGGGGCTGCTGCCCACTAGATCAAGTTGTTCAGGACCCCAAAATACATGAGGTATGAATAAAAAAAAAATCTGGATTATTTTCAGAACTATCCAGAAAACCCTCCATTCTTTACCATCAGCCACAGAATAACTGGGTTGTGACATAAAGAGTTCATCTGAAACATCTGTAGGATGATAGGGATATTAGATATTAGGAAGCAATTCCTTATTATAAGGGAGGTGAGGCCCTGGTAAAGGTAGCCCAGATTGGCTGTGGATTCCCCAGCCCTGGAAGCATTCACGGCCAGGCTGGACGGGGCTCTGAGAAACCTGGTCTAATGGAAGGTGTCCCTGCTCATGACAGGAACACTGGAACTAGATGATCTCCAAGTTCCTTTCCATCTCAAACCATTCTATGGTGGTGTTTCTACTATCAAATACAACTAGTCTGGAGAACAACTTTCTACCAACTTTCTAAGTGCAGGGTTTAACAAGATTATAAAATAAACAGCTTGGCCTAAACAAAGCAAAAGAAGGATCTGTGGATTTAGTCTCCTAGTACATTATAAAGTGCAAAAGTTGGTCAAATTTTTGTTACATTTGGATTTCTAGAAAGTTTTCCTTCTGTGCAGCTTTCCTGGCATCATTCATTCATTCTGTTCTACTTTCAGACTACTCTCACAATCAAACTCTTCAGGACTTGTTAAGTTGGTATCTCTGCTTCTCTGTCAAATATAGTTGAAATTGGCTTAAACCCAGAAGTTCTCACTGTAGAACAGGTAGCAAGATGCAAAGCTCAGATAATGTCATTTCATGTACTTTGTTCTCTAAGGAGACCATATTAAAAAAATGATTGGCCATTCATATACAGATACCAAGGACAACAATATGAGCCATAATTAAAGACAATAAACTATTGGAAGGCATATTAAACATTGTACTTCAAGGCTTAAATACAGCTCTAGCTGTTAGAGAGGATTATAGCTTTATATTAGAGGAAATAATTGATTTTCTGGGTCACTTCACATTCACTACTAAAAAGGAAAAAAAAATTTTGAAAAGCATCAATTATTTTTCTTCCTGTTCTTGATTTTTTTTCCTAACTAGAATGATTTGACCAGAGTTTATAGCAACCAGAATTTTCCAAAATAATCTGGGGAATCTAAACTTTTTCCTTTGTGTAGCAAAAAGATTTAATACAGAATAATTTCTTCCACCTTTCACTGAGAAGATGGGAGTCACAAAATATTTGACTGATATCTGCTGTGAAGCTTTTATTTCTTCTTTCGGGTGTCCTCATTTTCTGATTTAGGATTTAGCTGGAGAAGGGCACTGGGCACTTTAGATGGATCAGGGTCTGGCCCAGGCAGGTCATGTTCATGTGTAGGACACCATAATTTGGAGATCTTCCCTATCTACAATAACTGAAATCGTGTTTCACTGAGATGTGACTGTTTTTCTCAACTGACTATAAGAGGAGTGAGGACCTGACAGCTCAGAGGGGAGGTGGTTGGAATTTCTCACCCATCTCTTGATCTCACACTCCCTGAGAGGTGAGGTACTGAAATGAGCAACCCATAATGACCAGTGCAAGTATGATTTTATGTGCCTGCAGACTGGGGTAAAATCCTCCAAGGTTAGGGTTAGGCTGGAAGGAAAATTCCTGCTGCTGAGGCAACATCTCTTTGCCAGTCTGCCAACATCTCCTGAGATTAAGGCTCCTGTGACAACTGTTTACTTATTCGCAAATGGCATTTGATTTAATGGTTTTAGTTGGAAACGAATGTGACTGGACCAAGATGCAAGGTACCTGCCCCAAGCCCTCACTCTGGAAAGCTCCTATGTGGTGTCTGGAGCCAGAGGATAACCCATTAAATGTTGGAATAGGCATTTTCTTTCCCAGGGTTTTGTACTGAGTTTATTGGCAAGTTTGTATATGAAAAGTAAGACTCACATGTGCCTAGCACTAGGAGAATCATGTTCCAAGCAACAATGATATATATATTGACACAGGAAGCAGTCAAATCAAGCTGGATTCAGGAATATTAAGTGGACCTTTCTTGATGCACATTTTATCTCTTTCTCCATCCCTTCAAAGAAGCAAATTATAAACAGCAACAACAAAAATTTAGAGAAAGAACTGTCAAATAACAAAAAGAAAAAATACCAGGAGAGCTGTGGCTGCAGTTTGCCCTTTCTCTTCACCCATCCCTGCAGCACATTTGCCACTAAAGTCTCCAAAAGAGGATTTTGCAGCTCTAACCATGGCTGACAAAGGCACTGCCACCTCCACCCACCCCTTTCATAACAGGCCAAGTGTGAACTGACTATTTACTTCACTCAGATGCTCGACCTTAGTGAACAGGTGAAACAAAAATTGTTGCAACATGTTTGGAGGCTGGTCGGTCAGCAGCTCATCTGTACTGTGGTGCCAATAATTCCTCCCAGCTACCCTGTGCTGCTACAAATACACATGACAAAAATGTTATAAAATTGTTACAAAAATGGCAGGAAGGTCATTATTTAAGAAAAAAACATAAGCCAGTTCTTCTGCAGGAAAATGGATATCCTAGAATCCTATAGTGGTCTGGGTTGGGAGGGACATTAAAAATCATTCAGTTCCAACCCCTGCCATGGACAGAGAAAACTTCCACTATCTCAGGTTGCTCCAAGCCCTGTCCAACCTGGCCTCGAACACTTCCAGGGATGGGGCAGCCACAGCTTCTCTGAGCAACCTGAGCCAGGGCCTCACCACACTCTGAATAAAGGATTTCTTCCTAACATCCAATCTAAACCCTATATGCAGGAATACATAGTTGATTTCACCTGGTGCAGTTCTGCAGTCAGAAGTACCTGCACGGAAATCAATGTGTTCTTCTCAAACAGGGAGGAAATTGGAAACAGTTTCTTTAGTAGAAGAAAAAATTCCTTAAATATAACTGTGTAGACAACCAGTAATCCCAGTAAATTCCTTCCTTGGCATTAGTGATGCTGTATTGACTGAGAATTTGGCTGACAAGATGACCAGATCATATTACAGCAAACGCTGCTCAGAGCATCTTCATACAAAGCTGGAATAGACCTGAGCAAAGTTACCAAAAGAACTGTTTGAAGCAGGGCATGCTTTTGCTTGATGAAAACCAAATAGTTTCAAAAAAGAGGAGTTCAGGGTGTGGTACTACAGGACTGCTCCTGATGCACAACCAAATCCCTGCGCTGACTTTAGAAGCCTCTCATCATTTCTGCTATGCTTTAGCCTATTGCCATTCCCAAAGAGCAGGGCCAATGGGGAGGAATTTTGCTTCCTCATATTCCATGGATATAGAAGGCCTTAATCTTCACTGCTAAACTAGAATAAAAACAAACAAACCAAACAAAAAGCAAACATGAATTTTTTTTTGTTTTCTTTTGAGGGTAAAAGACAACAGGAAAGTTGGTTTTGCTTCAGTTCTCAGTGTTTGAAATCCAGTGGGACCTTTTGGTACAAAAGCTCAATTTGGACTTGATGGGAACCCAGTTTACTACTTTAAGTCACTGTTGGCTAATACAGCTTGAAGCTGTTCCACAATAAAGCACAACATTCAGCTGTGAGCTTTATCGCTGGGACTCATCTGACCTTTCCCAGGTAAGCTGGAATTGCTTAACACTGTGGCTACCCCAAAACTAATAGAACCTTTCAGCATGGCTTAGGCTATCACTTCACTTCCCTGACATCAATTTCTAAAGTAAAATAGAAGGCTAATTGGTAAATCAGGCAAGTACTTTTTTCCTACCCCCCTGAGATGTAATGGTCAAATACATTTTCAAATCTAAACTACCAATGGTACAAAGGTACGACTTAAACACAGAAATAAAAGGGGAAGCTCACACGAGGATGAGATTTCAACAAGAATTTGCCATGCCAAATTCATTGGCATTGATGAGCATTAATTTCACTCACCAAGCTTAAGGTAGAGTGTCCAGTTTTAATCAGTATGGCTGAAAACTTCAGCAAAGAAATGGACATGCAGGAAACAATTTACCTCCAGGGCTTCTGGCCCACCATAACCATTTATACCTCAACATATCATGCTCCTGTATTGAAATACTTTCAGAAAAAATCAAGACTCCATAGGGTGCCTAAAGCATGAATTCTTCAAAAACTACTTGGCACAAGGTTTTGAAACTGAAGAGAGACACTAACAGGATGCTTAACATATTATGAATCAGATTTTGAGATGTGTAGTGAAGTAAAGCAGGAGGAATGACAGGAGATGAACAAGTGATCCAAGTGGTTCAAGGGCTGAACTATAGCCACTGATTGCCCCTTAGCAGGAGGATTTTGTATAAGGAACAGCAGGTGATGTGAATGATGGGTGTAAAAAAGGCTCTTCAAGTTGCCAGAGGAAATTCAGATAAAAACAAAGGTGAAAGAGTGAGGAAACTACTCAGACTGATAAATTCAAATCTCTGCTGAATGTCCCCAAGAGAAAAATTCAGCCCAAGCTATAAAAGACACATCAGAGCCCAGACTGTAACACATTTCAGCAACCAATCTGAATATGTGAACACTACCAAGAAGAGTAAAGAAAAGAGGGAAACATTAAAATGTGAGGGCTTCGGTACTGCAGTTGTGACTGTGAGCGCCAGCCTTGAGGCACAGTCCCGTACTGTTGCTTTCTGCATTAAACACAGATGAAAAAGGAGAGTTCCTGCCACAAACCACTTCTAATCTCAGAATAAGGCAGAAATATCCTCTAATCACCACCCACGGCACATGAGGTGGGGAACCTCCCGTCTACGCTAGAGAAGTGCCCCCCTTGGCGCACCGGCATCGCTGTCCCACTCAACATCCCCAACAAAGCCACCCTGCCGTAGGAAAAGAGGAAGCCAGGAGCATCCAGGGAAATGTGTGATCCCTCCCTGGCTGAGGCTGGAGCAGCTCTGGGGGAGCAGTCCTTGGGCACGAGCCCCAGGAGCGCTCCACGTGAAGCTTCCTCCAGAGCTTGGCCAGCGCGCAGGAATCCGATGTTTAGAAAGCCATTTTCCTGTCCGTATAAACAATTCAACCACAATAGCCCAATTCCTGGCTCCGAGGCCTCATTTAAATGTTGGTCAGTCGAGGCCCACAATTAACATTTAATTAGTAAACTCATTACAAAGGCAGGAAGTCTCAGACTTTCCCTTCATTCTCTTTCAGGCCTCTGAAGGGAAGGACCAGGCCCGTCTTTGGCTTTTGATTCAGCAGACGGGTGGGTTTTTTTTTTTTGTTCCCTCTCCCAATTTCCCTTTGCTTGCAGAACAGTTGCTTTCCCCGAAGCAGACAGGCATGACCTGAATACGTTGAATGTTTGGCTAGAAATAATCTACTTAACATAAATATTTCCATCTGAATTTCACCCTGGATGGCTTCCTTAGTGTTCCCAGAGGACTGAAGGAAAAGGGTTTTTCCAGGGATGAGGTAGTGAGGAGCTTGGTCACCTGCATTCACAAGCCTTTGTGGTAGAGGAACTGCCAAAAAATCTGGTTTTGTGTGTGATGGTGGAAGGTTATGTTCATTGTCTGTGATAACAAAGAAAAAAATGACCTCTTGACAAGAAGAAGGGAAAATGGTGATGGTTAAAATCAAGAGAAAGCACTAATGTGGAGGATGGAGCAGATTATGCCTGTGGTGAGTCCTTGTTGGAAATGCGTGATGGAATTGGCACAGTGGCCTTTTTCCCAGCGTGGGAGAGTGACTTGGAGTTCATACTTTAGATTTCCTTACAATTAGGCATTGTTCATCCATCCAGAGAACACAGGACCTCACCTTTTGCCACCTAGTTGCTTTTCATGTGATTATTCAGGGAATATGAATTACAAGTAGAGCTTGTTTTTAAACAAAGTCAAAAAAGTCTGAACTCGCTGATTCGGAGTATGACAAGATAGACCATAGCACAAACTATGGAAATTTATTCACCTGATCATACCCTGCAGTAGAGAGAAAAATAAAGATGTCAACACAGCAAAAACAATAATTGTAAAACAGGTTTTTAAACATATTTTCCTTTTTTTTTTCCCCTGATATCTATTTTCCATTGCAGCACAGAGTTTAAAAAGTCTGTCAACTGGCATGATATATTTTTCAGCTTATAATTTTGAGATTTTGTCAAAACTTTGCTGTTCTCTCTAAACAGAAAGCTGTAGTGCTACTGTACCACCAGTCATACAAGTGTTGGACACTTTTGCATGGAGGGACTGTGGGGAACAGTGAGGTTGTTTGCATTTTCTATCTTACCTCTCTTATCTGCCTTTTGTCAGAGATGGGGAAATTGCAAGAATTTATTATTTAATAATTTGAATGTCTGAAATCATAATAATTCCATTTTCGTTGGAATCAGACCATCTGAAAATCAATTTGGCTTTGGATGCACTGCTTTAGTCCATTTTATGTCTTTAACTTACTGTTTTGCCAACATTACACCTTTAGCATTTTTTTTCCTTGTGTTCACAGAATTGGAAGGAGACAACTTATAGTGATTTATGGGAGTGCTTAGCCTTGGTTTGTTTTGGTTTTGCACAAGTGTTAAAAAGCATTTATTGTCAGACAGATAACTTCTATGTGCTGGACAAGGGCCTGAAAAAATATTTTCCTTAAAGACGTTTTCACAGGTCTGTGAGTATGGACAAGGTTTTTTGTGAGGTATCTAGGTCAATAGTTAGCAGAATTTTGTTGGAACATCCTGTTTCCTCTATATTTTTTCTGCAGAGAGAGATAAGCCCCTGCACTCCTTTATCCAGGGCATTTACCCCCAGCATCATCCACACCAATTCCACTCGCTTGGATCATGGGGTGAGCTGCGCCACAACTTTAACTCCTTTTTTCATACTTTCCACTGATGCTTTGAAATTTACTCTGAGCAGCAGTTCTGAGAGCTATCCAAAGGCTGTGGAGATAGAATGGGTGAACCTTACATCCCTTATTATCCTGTGTGCCTAAACGACAGAGCTACCTGACCAAAAGTGCTCATCTATAAAGCAGAGATTCAAACTTGAGCAAATCACCTTGCTAGTAAACAGGGGGAAAAAACCCCAATCCGATAGCAGAGAGCAGGCTGTGATTTTTCTTCTTTAAAAGTGGAGAAATCAGATGTTTTCCCTCAATGATTATATCTTATCACACTATGATGGTATCCAAGACATTCATCTGGAGGCAGGCTTCTGTACCAGTCATTTCAACATAGGTGAGATAGATTCATCCCACATGGAACTTAACTGAATGTGTGTAATTTTGTCATTTCTGTGATGTACAGCATTGTTGTGCTCGCTGGGTTCAGGACTTACCAACAAAAATAATCATTACATAGACAGCTCCTAATCAGCAGATTTTAGAGTTGAAAGGACCAATGGAAAACAGAGGAAGCTCCAGTCACTTTTCTGTTAAGCATCACTAGAACCATATGGAGCTCTGACACTTACCAGTACAAAATACAAAAATTTTCTTTTCTTATTATTATTTTTTGTTTGTCTCCATTTTGTACTGATGATTTTGTTTCAGAACTTCTCTGTAAAGGGCATCCTGTACCAAAAATCCCTCAGTGAATACTGGAGCCTCCTTTTCGACCTGTGAAATCCAGGCTTGTCTCAACCACTTCTGTGTGCTGGTGGCTGAACAGACAGAAAGAAGAGCTCAGCTCTGCAGATCCATCCTTCACTTGTGGGTCAGACTCTGTCAAATCCCAGAGAAGTGCCACTGTGCATTAAAGGTTAAAACTCTGTCAAAAATAGTTTTCTTTTGAATAAAGGGATCCTGGCACAAGATGATGAGCTAATAGGCTGAGCCTGTTGTTTTATAAAACACATGATTCCCTGAAACAGTAAATGACTGGCCCCACAACACAAGCACTGCAAGTAAAATTGTGGTATTAGTTGCATCAGTTCACTTTTCTTTTACTATTTTTAAAAAAAATTAAAATTAAAATCAGGAATAGAAATAAAACAGACCAGAGTTCATGACCTGTTCAGGAATGCAATTAGCCCATAAAAATCATGACTGGGATTTGTCGCAAGGTAGAAACATGATCCCTTAAAATAAAGTTGCCCCTTTGCAAAGTACCAAATGATGGGGAAGAACAAAATAAGGGAGAGATGAACGGTTTTTATTTTAACCCCACTTCCCTCCCTCCTCAACCAGAAAAAGCTGTAAAAGAAAAGACCCATCACCTCCTGTAGTCAAGTTTCACAGCAAACAAGAAGTCCTGAGCAACTCTGTGATTACTTTTATCTCTGTAAGACTAATCCCATGATAAACCACTTGTTTCCTATACTTGATGTACCACTATTTTACTAGTCCTGAATGCATCAAGCACATTGTGGATGGCTCACTACGAACAAACAGAACCTGACAGTTTCCTTCCTTAAAATAAACAGAAGTGGTACTTAGACACAGTTCAAAGAGTTTAGCACTCCCAGAATGGCTATTATTACCCTTTAGGTGGGCAAGTAGACCCAGTTTTTCATTCTAGTGAAGGCAGCTTTTTAAAATTTTTCTCCCTTCCCATTTTTTTACTGGCAGTAAAATGACGATATAATTACCAGTCCTGCTTTTTTACAGTCCTCTGCTTCCACTTTCCACGCCAAGTGATCTGTGTGTTTATGCCACTGCCTGTTTACTTCCACCTCCTTTTCTGAGAAAAAGTTGGGCTTCTCAGAAAGCATTTTAGCAAAGGCAACACCATACTGGATGGTTGACCAGCAGCAGGAGAGATTGTATTTTAAAAATAACATTATAGTTACCTCTGTGAGGCCTTTGATCCACAGAGTTCTGAGCCTTAAGAGTTACCAGCCTACACAGAGTTCATAAAAGAAGTGTAAATTAATATGAAATTGCTTTTCTGAACGAAAATATTACTTGGAAATTCCTTCATCATTAGGGTCTGTGCTCATCCTGTGTAAATAATAAACTTCCCAGAGTTTCTAGGGATTATAGATTCTTCTAGATTATACACCAAGAGGATGATTAGAAGGGAATTTATATTCTGTAACAATAAATATCAAATTTTTGGTGAACCTACAGGAACAAGCCCAGTGGGAGGTCACCAAGATGTCTGGAGACAGGAGCACATTGCATAACAGAAGCTGAGGGTCCTGGGCTGACTCAGTTTTAAGATGATAAAATTCAAGATCACTTCTGAGATTGGGTATTGCAGCTACTTTATGAGGGGTGTAGAAAAGACTGAATCAAATTCTTGTCAGATTGCACAGCAAAAGGAGTGAGGCAACAGACATGAGAGTAAGATATCGTGGACTTTTTTTTTTCCACCTTGTGGGTGGTCAAATAGTGGAAAACATCCCTGTGAAACCACCATCCTTGGGAACATCCAAAATTCAACCAGATGAGACACTAATCTAACTTCAAGGACAGCCCTGCTTTGAGTGAGGGGCTGGATCATATGATCTCCAGACTTTTCTTAAACCTAAGTGTCTTCCTAGTAAGAAAGTAAAGAAAAAGTAGTGTTTCCCAGTGGCTATTTAGACCTTTCCCTCAGGCAGCCAAGATCCTGAACACCTGAATAAAGGCAGGCATAAATATCTGTACCTCGTGTACCTTGTGTACCTAATACATTATTAATGCTGTGCAGCTCCAATCATGGGTGATTGAATTTTCTCTGGAAGTGGGTTGTTTTTTACTGCCATGTTTTATATGGAAAATATCTTTCTGCTGTTAAAAAAAAAGGAGTGAAATGCTGAAAACCGAATTTCTTGGGTTTTAGATGTAAAGCTTTCAGAGTTGTGGGGCTAACTTGAAGGTTTCTAGGTTCATGACAAAAAATTCCCTTTTTTTCCACAGAAAGTGCATGTCTTTTCTAAAGCAATTATGCAAGTCTGTAATTGCCAGTTTAGAATCACAAAATCATTTAGTTAAGAAAAGTCCCTTAAGATCATTGAGCCCATCATTAACCCAGCACTGCCAGTGCCACCATTAAACCATGTCCCCAAGTGTCACCTCTACACATCTTTTAAAAGAGACTCCATCTCTTTTCTGGGTGACCTGTAGTGATGGCCTAGAGAAAAATATTTTGCCCTGATGTTAAGAGCATACCAAGAAAAGCTCCCTGTAAAGAAGCCTCTTAATTTTGAGCTTATAAATGCCAAATGAACCCCTCAGATCCCTACTGAAATGCTCCAGAAGGGTCAGAGGTTCAGAGAAGTGCAAAAAGGTAAGGTTTAGGGCTGGAATTCACAATATGCTTGAAGGAGAAATGGAAGGTCTGGTGGTGCTGCTGGGTTTGTCACATGTAGGAATAGTTGCAGGTTGTGTTAACAAACTTGGGCAGACACTACTCTTGGTTTAGATTTTCAAGAAATGTTGCTGGGCAAGCGTTCTTGGTTAGAAAGCGCGAGCAAAACAGACACAAACAAAAATCCCTAGTCTGACCAACAGAGATGTGCAGAAATGGTCTCACCTCCTCTGAATTGGGGTTCTACTGGCAGCAGACCTATTGGAAGCTCTGCTGTGGCCTTTCCCTGGGGCTGAAACTCCGTGGCATTATTCATTTTGGCACACACAGAGGGGATATCACTGCATGCAATACCTATCTCCCATTGCACGGAATTAAAAAAAAACAAAAAAAGCCAGGAATGAATGGTGTAAGCCTTGTGTTTCAAATACGATTCTTGACAGGACTGTCTCTACCAGTTTGTCAGTGCCAGCAATGATCCGACTGTATAAATCAGCTTTGATTTTTCCCAGGTTGCCAAGGCTGGAATAACCTGTAACACCGATTAGGTTGTGGGTGTTTTAAAGCCCTCCTAATGTATTCAGGGAGGGGTAACCATAGCTGGGTAAACTGAGGCACAGGGAGGAGATGCTAACCAAGACTCACAGTGCCACAGCCTGAGAGAGAAGCCAGCTCTCCTGACTGCTCGGCACTTGCCTTTTAACCACCGGAGCATGAATCCTGTTTGCTTTGTTTCCTTGGGTTTTGGGCATGTTTGTTTTCCCCTTTCATGTACCTAATGATGCTGGTCCATGGCAGTGGACAGCTGATGGATTACAGGGAGCAGGCTTCACCAGCTCCAGGGCTATTGAACTCTCCTCCTGTGGTGCTCGTCCCTCCCACTCGTGCTCATATAACATCCCTGGGGCAAGGACAACAGCTGCCTAAATGGAAAAAGGAAACATTTCCTGTGTCTTTAACTACTTTTAGTGCTGTTGGCACCTTCAAAGGAAGCAGTGTGCTTAGCTAACAGTCAGCCAGCACTCAGTGGGTCTTCAGAAACCTGTGATTTCGGTGGACAAATTGATCAGAAACTGCACGTTGGGAGCCTAATTCAGCACTCCCACAGAGCTGGGAACTTCTTCTGACCCCTCTGATACCCATGAGCCCAAACTGCAGAGCAAAGAGCTTTTAAACAGGCCACCCCACTCGGGTTGGTTTTCACTCTCACTTCACAGAATTTCATTTTAGACTCCCTCCACATTGTTCATCACAATCTCCATGCCCAGGCACTGATGAATCATTGCTTCTCTACTCCTCCATTCTTTCACTGAATGCTCTGGGTAACAGATCAGGCAAAAAGAGAGACACAGAGAGACAGGGCCACCAGGGCAAGTGCCTGAGGAGCTGCTTGCTCTTTCTCTACCTCACAGCATCTGCAAAGCTGTTAAACCACAATCTTGCCCAGTTTACTGGAGGAGAGACTGGCCTAAGCCAATGAAGCAAAGTATTTTTGTTCAACTGTTTCAAGTATATCTGTAGACACTGTTATTTAGTTTTTTTCCCTCTTTTTCCCTCATTTTTCCATCTGGATACTCAGATCCTGTTTCCAGTGTTATCATATCTGAAAAAAAACTGTAGTAATTTTGTAATAACTTTTCTTTAGATAGCATTTAAATCCTTATATGTGTTTTTTCCTTGTTTTTGTCTCATGCAGTTGCATCTCACAGCTGGCCCTAGTGCAGATTTGACTCCACTAGAAGTTAGGCTGAGACTTTAGGTTCAAAAAACTGAAATGCCTTAAAAGTAGTACTTAAATACATCAGGCTGAAGAAGAAACCTGAATATTTTTAAAATATCCCAGTAACATTTCCAGTACAGCAGAGGATAACTGGTTATTACTGGCGATTTCAGTGTCTCCTATCGACCAAATTGGTGTTCAAAACTCCACTGCACTAAGTGCTGTCCAAAAACAGCTCAAAAGTAGGTCCAAAACCTTGAGGAAAAAAAGAATTTTTTTTAGTCCAGGCTGTATAACAGTGTTGAACAGAGTAGTGTTTTCTTGGGGAACAGGACCTCCCTGCCATGAAGCATTGATCCCAAAGCTGGGGCCCCAGGCTTTCTGCAAAGCCAACAGAGAAAAATCCTCCAGGGCTTCCTTCACTGACTCACCCCCTGTCCATTCACTTCCCAAAATGCAGGCAATGAGATACATACCCATGACCATGCCTCTTCAGGGGAATGAACTGCTCTTATCTTGCTTATTTATGAGGATATTGTCTATCAGGTGTAAGGACCTGTAGCTGATGCTGTAGGACAAAAAATAATAAAAAATGGATACAGACCAGGGAACACCTGAAATGTCAGTATTATCTCCAGTTGCCAGAGGCAAAGCACTTACTGGGATTATTCTCATATTATTTCACCATTAGAGTTTCTAATTAAAATGCAAGCCCTGACTTAGCTGGGCACAGCTAACACGCTGTCTCCAATCAAGACAAGCTATGATTTTAGTCTTAATGCATTAAGGAGGATTGTGCTATGTTTGTGTGAGTATTAGCAAAGTCAGACAGATGCAAAAAGGGAGAAAAACTATTTGTGAGTGCTGGAGCACCTCCTTTATCTGCTCCACCTCCCCCAGATGAAGCCAGAAGTTGTGTGAAACATTTTCTCTCTCATTTTCTCTTCCCATTCCTTGGGGAAGGGGCGGTCAGGTGGCTCTTGGTGGCAAGACATTTCATCATCCCGCAGGGTCAGGAATGTTTGCTAGCCCTGGGAATGATGTACATCCTGGCGTGGAGCATGTGAGCGAGGGCACATGGTGACTGTCACGGGAGCGAACGGGCTGGGGTGAGGACAGCGGTGCTGAAAGGGCATCCCGTGAATGAGGTGTGACTGATGCTGGGTGGCCCCGTGGCAGCCTCCTGCTGTTTAATGGGCGACCAGGGGGATGCACGTGGCTTGTAGCTGCATCAGCGGTGCTCTGATTCTTTCACGAGCTCGAGAGGGAATGGTAGTTTTGGAAGAATCACAGCTTTTGCTTGAGCTCTGTGGAATATTGGAAAGAGCCCTCTGTTAAAAAAACAGGAAAGTTTTTTCAGAAATGCCCTGTTCTGTCTTTAGCCAGGGAAAAAGGCAGCATCCTGCTAGAGTAAGCCACCTGGTTTTGTGTGCTACGTTTTTAAGGAGAGCTTTGTGTTTTTAAGGAGAGCTTTGTGCAACCTTTTGACAATTTCAACTATGAGTTTGAATAAAATCCAGTAAGATATTAGGACTTGGATTTTTTCTTTTATGCACTTATTCATTCAAACTCAGATGCTTTTGGGAAAAAACAACGCAAAACCAAAGCAACTCAAAAAACAACTCCCCCCTCCAAAAAGCCAAACTGTTTGCTTGAATTTCCTATTTTAAAATTGAAGGGAAAACCTTTCAGGAGACATAATTTTCATTTTTCTTTTTCAAAAGATATGTTAAGATGAAAACACTCTTCAATTCATCTCTTTAACCCCAGTAATTCTTAAATACGTTAACAATTTCTGGAAATGAATCCAGATCCTCAAAAGGACTCAAGTACTTCTATGTCTTTTAGGAGGAGAGAGATGGATCAGAGTCCTGCCTGGCAGGGTTTCAGGGGGGTCTGCTTACAACAGGAGCACACGTAAATCACCCACTGAACATGTTTAGTGCACCTCATAATAATGCCCTGGTCACCAACCCACGTTTCCTGACCCACAGGGGAGCACTGTGCCTGTGATGGAAGTGCCTGTGGCTGGCAGATGTGTGAGGAGGATGTTTCCAGCCCAGGCTGAAGCCTCTGCTCTGCTCCAGAGCCCTCTACACAAGAAGGATGTGCCCGTGGGTTGTGTCTGGCAGTGTCTGGTCCTGGGGCAGAAGAGATGCCAGGAGGACAACAAATGCGATGATCATCATCTGAAGGGGAAAATGGAGCAGAGGGCAAAGACATGAAGCTCGTGTCTGGTGTATGAGGCTTGTCAGAACCCATTCTGGGTAAGAAGCCCCCAAAGCTGATACAAAACAGGCCATTCCAGAGCCAGGGATCCCACCCTTCTTTTCAGTGAGCAACCTTTGGTTGAGCTGCAAACTAGACCTCTTCTGCTCTCCTGTGACATGAAGACGTACCTGAAGCTTCTGCTTATGATATTGTTTTTTCATTTTTCTTTTTACATTTAAGAAAAAGTAGAAATACTCCAGTAATTACTCACCCCATCTCAAAAAACACCAAACCAGTTTTTGAAATAAATAAGGCAGCTCTAAAGCTGTGAATGAGAGAAGGTCAGGCTGCAGCCAGCTGCAGAAAGCACTGGTGGTGGGAGAGTCTGGCAAGGTGCAGACTGGGGGTGGAAGCTGTGGTAGAGGAGAAGGTCATTTAGTAAAGGCAGGGGACTCTACACCATCTGAGTCTCTCACTGCTCACAAAGGGCACTCAGACCTGCTGCATGGAAACACTTTTCATTCAACTACTCACCAAAGAAGAAAGTGAGAAAGAGAAACCAAGCCTGTTTTTCCTTTATTCAGCAAGTCTGCTGCACAGTCCATCTTCCTCAAACCCCGTTCTGATGATCCCTTCCTGAGCTGTGATCTCTCATTTTGCTCATGTTAAATGTATGAAGAGCATGACACAAGCAGCAGTTTGAAATGGATGCTACACGTGATGGATTATCCCTCAGCTGGAGGATGTAGCATTTGGAAAGTGGAGGTTGAGCTGGAGCCAGGAGCACTGTGCCCTCTCCTTTGCAGCTGGTGCTGAGTGATGGGGAGGAAATCTCTGAGCTGTGAAGACTGGCAGGGTTTATTAGCTCAGGTGACTTTCCCCTGCATGAGGCTGATTTCATCTGTGCACTCCCAAATTTGCCATCCAGGTAAGCTCTTTCCACCATGTAAAAGAAAGGTTCCAGTCAAAACCCGGGCTGTGAGCACAGCTGGGATGCAGGTGTAGGTTTACAAGGAGAGGGGAAAGAAAAGGGCTTTAGCCCCCTCATTAGCCTTCACTTCTTTTCCTTTATGGCCAAAGCTGTTGTGCTCCCAGCTTGGGTCCTCAGGAGTGCTGTGAGGAGAAAGAGACGGAAAGAAGAGAAAATGAGGGCAAAAGAACAGTTCATGCTGTGGTAATGCCAGGAAGAGAGGGGCTCAGCCCTCTCCACTGACACTTGGACTCCTTCTTTCCTTGTGTATCTGAAACACCAAAGCCTGAGCTGCCCCCACCCTCCTTCCCCACAGCAGTGCTTTCTGTGGCTCCTGGCTGGAATATTGGCTGTTTTTTCCATAGTTTTCAAAGCAGCCCATCTCTCCATCTCCTGGAGGTATTGCTGCTGTCATGTTCCTTCCTCAGCATTCCATCTTCTCCCTTAGCTCAACATCTCTGTTGCCAGAAGTGACCAACACAATGTTACCAATATATGGGGTCCAGCATTGAAAGTGGAACTTTTGGCACACCTGTTTTCCTTTACCTGTTCTGATCTGTCCTTGGTGACATCTCCTCCTTTCTTGCCACCCCACAGTATGCATGTTAGCTTTTTAAAATAAATATCTATGGCTTCATGCAAATTTAACTTTTTTTTTTTTTTTTTTTTTTTTTACTTTACTGAGCCACTCGCTCCTTTGTGTTGCAGCATTTCTTTGCATTGAAGTTGTGCTGCACTGCACCTTTTTATGTCTAAGGACTGGATTTATTGAATTGTAATTCCTTAGAAAAATGCCCTTTTGCATGTGGAATTAATGTGGGGGGCAGGATGAAGACGGGAATTCCTCCTCCACTGGAGAAAACTGGCTGTAGGTAATGCCTGTCGAAGGAACAAGGGGCTCCTGCCTTCTTACACAGCTATTCCCATGGAAGGAGTATTTTAGGTAAATATCTTTCTGGCATGGGAAAAGGCACCAGGACATCAGGAGCTGCAGGCCAGACCCTTGCCACTGTTCAGGATGCTGTGTTTCCTCCTGAGACCTCTCAGGCTGACCCCAGTGGCCCTGACTATTGCAGGTGACTCAAAACACAAAGAAGGCTGAGCTGGGCAAGGGAAGGTGTTTGTGTTTGTCTTCCCTCTTCCTTACTCTCATGTGTAAAAAACAATTTGGGGCTGCACACCAGGCGGGTTTGGGCACTGTTCATCCTTGTGCTTTGCCAGAGCAGAACCAAAAGGGAATTTCCCCTATGCTTTAGTTGTTTTACTTCACATCCAAAATTGCCCTTGCTCTGTCTCCTGTGTGCACAAGAAATTTTGGCATGTTACCTACAAGCATGGGGGAGGAAAAATAAACCCAAAAAGTGCTATTAAATGCATTAGTTTCTTTGGCTAACACTGTCACTGAGAAATGGGCTGCTGCTCTTTTTTTTTTTTCTTTTTCAGAGTGTTTTCTGCGTTATGACGGAGTCAGTTCACAGTACTAATCTCCAGAGTTGTGGTTAATTAGTAGCCAGTTTAGGAAATTATGTTATCATTACCTCATCATTTCTTAGCTTAGCAGCTTTCCTCGTCTTCCACCTCCTTCCCTTCTCCATCCCCTCCAGCCTTCCCTGTTCAGGGATATTATTTTTCTTCATGGCATCTCTGTCGCACATGCAGACTCAAATTTCCCAAGCACACCTCAGCATTTTGGGTCTCCAGGAGATGGAAAACGCACATGAATTAGTTTTTCTTTTTGCTCTGAGACTGACCACAGAAAACAAGACCCAAACAAAAAAATGCCTTATTTTTTGCTTCCCCCTCACCATGCTGGTTTTACTCTGGCTCTTGCCCCTGAAGTTCCACCTCAGGCTCCCAGTCTGGTGCTGGGCTGACCTCCCTGTGCCCCGTGTTTGTTGATGATGAACACGATTGCTTCCACCCTCTGCCATCCTCCCCCACGTGAAAAGCAAAGGGGAAAACAAACATCAGGAAGAAACAAAACAACCAGGTCCCCTCAACAAGTGGTGGCAACGTGCAAAATTAAAAATAAAAACCATGGAGGGGGAGATAAAACCCACAACTTAAAAGGTCATTTTCTAGTGGCCTCCTTTGAAATCAGGCATTTGCTAATAATGTCAGAGGAGGAAGGGGAGTGGGAGTGCAGAGATGGAGACCTCAGGTTTGCTGGTCCCTGTTCAACCCTGCACTCAGACAGGCTTTGGATCTGCGGCGTCTCAGGATGAAAATCCAGGGTAGATGCATGAGATGAAGACTCATCTACCAAGTTTTGGCCCAGAATAATTTTATATTGGTCTTTTGTTATTCTGTTCCATTGATCTATCAGTTACAGGGTCATTTTAGCAGTTTGTCCTTATTGTGATTGAGGTCTGTGTTGTCACATACAGGGAGAGCTGACCACTTCGGGGAAGGATGGTTGATGTGGAAACCTCTGGAAAACAAAGGTCTGAGCTGAAAATCCTGGGCTGAAGCTCTGGATCACCTGATTGGTGTAGCTATGAGCACATCCTCAGGAACTGAACATGAAGAAGCACTTGCATCAGCCACCTGCCACTTGGTTGCTCTCGCTGTGCACAATATAAGCATTTCACCAAATGTTGCTCTTTTCCTTTTCTACCTTGGCTGTTTGCTTTTTTCTCCCCATTCTCTCTGTCTTGGTCACAAGGAGCATGCTTGGTAGATTTAGAGAATGACAGATTGTCTCCATTTTCTCCTGTAGGAGGGTGTAGATGTGGATTGTGACCCCAAGATACACCTCATACATTTGTCTCCACTGATTTCTTCTCCTACCCTAGGCAAGGTCCCCCTTCTCTGCAGTGTTCACACCTCTCAGTCATTTTCAGACTGGGTGGGGTTGGCTCACAAGTCAGTACTTTCTTCAGCAAGCTTCTCGTGGTGTTTGTGGCTTTTGCCAGCCCTAAAATGTTGTGCTGCTGTTCTCAGCACCCCTCCTACTCGACATGGATATGAGGGGTCTGGAAATGCATGTGATCATCCACACACACTGTCCCTGCAGCTTGTAGGAGAAGGGCTTTAACTTCCCAACGGTGATCACAATATTGCGACAGGCCAAAATCACCCCAGCTTTTGCCATATCACATTTCAAGGCAGAACTATCTGTTGCCTCTCAGGCGGTCTTTAGGCCGGGGAAATAGGTTGTGCCTGAAAATAAATAAACGCGTTACTGAATTTTAAGCAGGACTTTGCACTGGGGATAAATCAAGTTTCAAATCATATGAGCTGGCTGTAGCTGGCACCAGCAGTGGGATGTGCGGGGAAGGCTAATACTTGAATTCCTTCCATAGAGTTGGCGCTAATTCCCACTAAAAATTATATGAGTTGAAACACGCTAATATTTTTCTGGAAATTTTGTGTGTCTCATCGAACATCTTCTCTCCCCACATTTGTCCTCACTGAACAGTGTATTTCAAAGGCTTCATTCAGTGATCGTGTTTGTGCCTCTTTTCCCAGGAGAAATCTCTTTTCCATCTCCTGCCCAGGCAGTGCACCTCCCAGAACAGCTTCCTGCTGTAGCTCTGTCCTCGTTCATGGATCACAATTATGGTCATTCCAGAAAGAGGAATGGTGGTTGTCATGGTGGTTGTCAGCATTTCTCAGCCATCAGGGTGGGATGGTGAGAGCCAAAGACAGCACTCAAACTCTGTGGAGTAAGTGACATTATTCAAGGAGAGGACCTGCTCCTTTCCCTGTTTGCTGAGAGGGGACAAACCATGGGAGTCTCAGCAAGATTCCTGCTGGGACACGGGTTGGGAGCCAGCTCCAAAGCACAGCTGGAGCTGCAGGCAATGTCCAGACAAATGGACATTTCCTCTGCCAACACACCCAGCTCTGCCACATCCAAAATGCCCCCAGGGCACGACTGAAAGCTATTATGAATCCCTGATATAGATGTTCAGTAACTAATCTAAGGTTCATTTCAAAAGCCTTAATTTGGTGGGGTAAGTTGCCCAATAAAATTCACAAGATGTCTGCTCCTGTTTTGATCTGTACATAAGGAAAAAAGATTTTTGCTGGTCATTGTTTTCTGCTGTAGGCAAACCTCTGTGCCTCCCTACCCTCCTGTCTGTCTGTCTGTCTGAAGCCTCTCTCCTACCTCTTGCAGAGGCGTGAAAAGGCTTCAAACGCTCCAAAATCTGGCATCGTGATGCAAAGCAGAGCTATTTATTTTCTCACTGTTCAGCACAGGAATCTCTTCCAGGGATGGTTATCGTTTAAGACTGAGATTCAATGGATGCTGCCCTGTGGTCTCAGCTTATTTCTCACCCAGCTGGATGTATTTCAGGGGTGGTGAGCATCAGGGCTTTGAGCAGCACTCGGCTTCTCAGATAGCCACACTGAAGTCAAAGGGCATCTCTGTTGAGTGAGGTGTTATTTCCAGGGGGACAGACACATCTACACCCTGGCTCAGCCTATTTTGTTTTGAATATCTTATAAATACTCAGCTGCTGGAATAAGCTTATCATCTGAGAATCATTTTTTTTTTCTTTTTCTTTTTTCTTTTTACGTTTTACCTCTTCAATGTAAATTGTTTTTAATCTTTGTGTCTGCGTGGAAACTGAAAAAAAAAACCAAAGCAAAAAACTTAGCCGCAGAAGGAAAATTAAAAGATCTTTGAATTTTATTTTTTGCCTAAAGATTTCTAGGTAGGCTTGCAGTTTTTAGCACCTGACAGTTACACCTTGTGAACAAACAGCGTAAAGCATCAATTCCCACTCCCCTGAGCAGTTCTAAAGCCTGGGGTTTGCAATATACAACTCTTTTCTACCCATGCTCTGAGGGATGATTTTAAATGAGTTTGGCTAAATCAGAGAAAGGTCTCCCCTGTTGGAAATAATCATAGTCATTAAATCATAGATTATCCTGAGTTGGAAGGGACCTGCAAGGATCCACAAAGCCCAACTCCTGAAACAATCTGAAAGAAGTGTTTGGGATGACTCTGTCTCATTCGTTTAATTGAGCCTCTTGATGAGATACCTGAGTTAGGCTGACATGGTGCAAACACCAGCTCTTGGGTTGCTTCTCACTGTTTCCCTGGAGTCACTGCTGGTCAAATATAAATGTGACAAAACTTGCTTGTCCCCTTCAGCCAATATTACTGCAAGAGTAGGAGAAAAAAAAAAAAAAAAGAAAAATAAAGAAGGTGACATTAAACCAGCTAAAAAAATCTCAAGAGACCTGTCAATCAAGAAAGATATTTACCGAAGCTTCTATTGACCCATATATGCTCTTATCTAGAAACCTTTATCTTCTAAGACAATGTTGACTAACAGCTTTTCCTTTACTCTTGTTTCTATCTTAAAAGAATAACAAATAAGCTTAATTCTTCACAAAATCTTTAGCAAATGCCTTTTAAGCCTAACACAATGGTAGTTATTTTAAGAAGGATGGCTAAGCACTGCAACACTTTTCTATTTTTCTGTCTTCGTTTTTCATATTGGAGCACTTAATCGCAGTTAATCTTTGTGCACAAGGAAGACACATTAACTTTGTTTGCACAGGACTGATATAAAAGCTTTCAACTCCTCTGTTCCTGTATTCATCTCCCTGGTAAGCTTTACCATTTTAAATAACAGATAAAGGAAATGCTGAAGATTCAGTGATACAGCCTATCCTTGCTCAAGTAACTGCAGGAACTAGACTTGTAAGAAAACTTGGAGCCAGCCTGAAGCTGAGCATCTGCAAATCCCACTGGGAGGTTTTTGCGGAGAAGAAGGGCAGGGTTTATAAGGATGTATTCAAAAATAGCAACCTGAGAAGATGCCGGTGGTTAGGACAGGTGAAAGGAGACCCCCTCTCTGTACAGCTGGGGCTTTTAGGTGTCTCTGCTCTCTGCAGACAAAAACAAGCCTCATTGCTGGCACTGCAGCCACCTCCTGACATTTGTCTGAGTGTTCCCTCTCCATGCTTGCTTCAAAACAAACAGGAATCACAGAACCTTAGAATCATAGAATGTTTAGGTTGGATGTGACCTTAAAGACCATCTAGTTCCAACTCCCTGCTATGGGCAGAGACACCTTCCTCTAAATCAGGTTGGTCCAAGCCCATCCAACCTGGCCTTGGACAGTTCCAGGGGTGAGGCAGTCACAGTTTCATTGGGCAATTGCTTGGTAAAAAGTCTTATTTTGATAGGGTTATATTCTCCAAGGCTGTGAAACTGAGGGCTCCACTAAAATCAGTGAGCTTGAAATTAATAGAATTTCTTTTGGACTGACTCTGAATTTCACTGTTAAGGGTAATGGTAATTTAAATGCCTTTTATGGCCTCTTTACTCTGCCAGAGCAATAAAAGGGGCTTAGTCCTTGCTTACGTACAAAATTGCCCTGCTTAATTATCTTGGAATAATAAAAGTAATAAACCCTTTGCCTTCTCTCTATCCCACTCACACCTACCAGAGCAGACCTGCTGGTATAAATGTACCAGTGTGGGACAGGAAGGGAATTAGAATGCTGTGGCTTGGGGGTATTGGCTGGAAGGAGAAAGCTGTATGTTAATTCATTAGGTAAGACCTGTTCCTGGGATTTTTTTTGGTCTGATTATATAGGCATGAGCTTAAACTACTGAACTCAGGGGAAATTCTGGGCTCTTGGGGCTGGATGCATGCCATGGCCACATGATGATTCCATATTGGAGGAGTCTCAGAAGTGCACAGGATCCTGTATGTGTTTATTTGTACAGGAAAGAAGTCTTGACATGGGGACCAGAGGCAGCGATGGTTCCTCATGCTGGCCCTTGGGAATCAGGGCTCTTGGACATAGCATGGGCACCTCCTTGGATTTCCCTGGGAAAACTCAACAGGTATAGAAATGGGAAATGGAGAGAAGAGATCCAATAGCAACTTCAGTAGATATTAAAACACAGCAAGAAATCCTTCTTTGCTGTCTTGGGCCAAGTCTTCATCCTGTTGTGTGTTTGTTAGGATCCAGCAAAATACAAGCAATACAGGCTGCTCCAAAATTTCTCTGTGTCTGTCCAGACACTTCTGGGAGCTGTTCACAGAGACCAAACTGAAAAACACTGTGCATATTTTGGCCAGGAGCCGTCTTAGTTTGCTATGAAGTTCTGCAGTATAAATAAATATATATGTGCAAACAAATGCATAAAGAACAATTGTTTGGTGGTCAGGAGAAACAAAGCTGCCCTTGCCCTTTCATCCCAAGATGAGAGGACATTAGATCAGACTGATAAGCAGGTAGACTGTTGGCTGTCGGGTCTTTTTCTTTTTTCCCTTTAATTTCTGTTTAGTTCTAGTTGTACTAACATGGTGAACGCTGTTCATCCTAACAGTACACGAGGGCTGTGTAACCTGTAGACTGAGCAGCCATCTGGTAAGCTCAGAGGCCTGAAAGCCAACAGGACATGTCTATGGCAACAAATAGACCGTGGCTCTGAGGGCAAAGAGCACAAAATGGTTTAATCATAAAGATTTTTTCTGTCATTTGTTGCCAAAAAGTTTGGCCTTCTCTACACTATTCATTTTGAACATATATGACAGAATTATAGAAGATGGTGAGTTGGAAGGGACCCACAAGGATCATTGAGAGCTTCTGGTCCCGTACAAGACAACCCCAAGAATCACACCGAGTGCCTGAGAGCATTGTCCAAGCACCCTTTGGACTCTGGCAGACTTGGTGCTGTGACCACCTTTGTGAGGAGCCTGAGTGTCCCTGGAGATGCTCTACGATATGTCTTGCCTCTTGCTGCTGCTCAGAACACCGTAGGTCTTGCATAGATCCCAAATAATTTCTGACAATCTGGTGCCAATGTTATCAATATTCCAGGGTTTTGCTCCAGGTGTTGGTAAGTGGCCAGCTGGATGAAGCTCCTAGCAAGTACAGACTCTACTCACAAGAAAACTGATTAGTGGCCCAAACAAAAGTATCAGCTTTAAGGTGAGCTGAGTAAAATTTAAGAAGTCACTGACAACGCTGCTGGCTTCCCATCAGCTGCAACAGGATTTCACAGGTCATCAAGTAAACACCTGACTTTGGATACCTTCATCTGTGAACTAAATCTCATTCCAAATTCCTGCTTGAATATCTAATACCACTTGAAATGCATGAGCTCGTTCGTGGATCTGACCATGGATATCTAAGGCTCTATATCTTACCCGCTTTGTAACAATAAAAGAGTAAATATCAGAAAAAAATCCTTAGAAATAAGCTTCTGAAGCAGCTTCATGTGCAGTACAGATAAGGCAGAAGAACCACTTTTTGCTATATTCCTCTTTTCAGAGTGCCCTGTTCTAGTCCTCTAGGACAGGCAACTTTGTCTCCTGGGGAAGTAGGTAGGTGTAGAGATTTTTATTGCAGATATGCTCCTTTCTAGCTCCCTGTCCTAATGACTGCAGATTGTGCGTCAATTTGTTTTGTTAAAAAAAAAACCAAAACAGGCTCCTTGGGTTCCTACAGATTCCCAAAGGAAGTTTTAGTTCATTGGCTGTGGGTATCATCCTACAGTGTCTGAATACTGGTGCTACTGGTTGGGTCTTGGAAGGGATTCAAAGGCAACATCGTACAAGAAAACTTCACAGGTCCTGGCACGTTCGGCAGTGGTGGGTAGTGGGGTTGCTTAATAAAGCAGTTCAGTTCAAAGTGAAGGCAGAGGGAGTGTAGGCTCATAGATCATAGCACACATGCTAGCCCAGAAATGCCAGGGTATTTCAGTTGTCATTAAAACATGCAGGTACATGAATTATTGGTGGAACGAATCATCCTGTGATGCCTGAGCACGGAGCCAATAGAGGCAAAACACTTCCAATATTTAGCGAGTGTGGCAAATTGTTTAGCTTGGAAGTTACTAAAAGCCATATTCATATAATTAGCCTTCCTGTGTACTGGCAAAAGGTCTAGTTTATCTGTGCTCAGACCCCCTCCATGATAGGTGTTTTTCAGGTCCCACACATTGAATTTTGGAAGCAGCTTCAGGAATTATGAACACGAGGGATGGATGTGACTTGTCTGAGGCAGACGAGATGTGGGTGGGCTCTTTCTCAGCTGTCTGGCACAGCCAGTTCTTGACAGTATCCCTCCTATCCCACCTGCCATTCTAGGGCTGTGTTTTCAATAGGCACATTAAGGTGTTTGACATAAAATCTGGATGCCACAGATTCTGAATATCGTCACAGGAGTCTCGGTTTTTAGGAGATGAGGCGTTCAGCAAGGGACAGCCAGGGGTTCTGGGTGCAATGTTCCGACCATCTTCTCTGCGTGCCCATTTCCCTCAGGACCAGAAACCAGTGGGGGATTTGCATTACCTTGATCTCCCCACCCTGAACCATCAGTGCTGTGGAGTGCCTACAGAATCCAAAGGAGGCACCCCAGTAGCAAGATGGGAGATTATTAGGACTATGTTCAAGTTCTGTGGCACTTGAAAATAGGGATCATGATTAACAGACCCGATTTGTTTTTCAGAGGGAAGCAGGGAGGACTTGGCCTTCTCCCTGCTGTTATAATCTCCCTTCTCTACTTTGGGATGTTCGTGAGATAGAAAACCTTGGTAAGAAACTCCCTCCAATGAAAAATAATTAATCTTTCATCAACCCTCATTTGCATCTATCTCACTACCAGCCCAGGAATGCTGGTCTAAACAGAGACAATCTCAAAAAACAGACAGGTAGACAGGGGGAGTAGCAATGTGGACTTCATCTTAGACATCAAAGCGATTGTTAACTCAGTTCTATTTATAAAGTTGGTAGATTTTCAATGCACTTTCACAGAATGAGATAGACAATTAAAGAGTGGAGGTTTTATGTCGACGAGTAAGTAAACGCTTCATTTCTAAAATGATTTGTCTTAAATGAGTTGCTTAAGGTTCTGTTTATAGTCTTGGAGTGCTGGAGTACTGTCACACCTCCGCTGGTAACATCTGCCCTCAGGGGCTTGAGGGAATAGCATCTGGCCATGTGGTTTTTCTCCAATAACTTATTAACACCCTTTGCTTCCCAAAGCACACTGTCTTTTCTGACATAACGTGAAAAAAGGAGCAACTTTAGGTCCCACATCTTTAGGCCCCCTTGGCCGCAAGAAAAAATCCTGAATGACAAGATTAAATATTTTTATTTTTTTTTAATTTAATGTTTATAGGGATTTTTAACACTGAATATTGAGGCTTGTGTTTGTGGAATAACTCAGGGTAGGGGAAGTACAGAAACTGAGATTTCCTGGTCCAACTATGGACAAAGTGGAAAGATGAAGGAGGTAGGACATGATGGGGAGAGAGAGGAGCTGCTCACAGTAAAGCAGCTTATGGCCTCTCCAGTTCTGGAGAACAGGATTTTTCCACAGAGTTTCTTTCCCAACAGGGGAAATGTAACTAGCCCCATCTGGGACTAATTAGTCACCTGGTGAAGGAAAACAGGAACCATAAACTGATTTAAGGGTCCTGCCTCTCTTGCTGTAACATTTATCCAGTGATGACTTCAGACTTACTATGGGGAAAGAGCAGAACTGCTTGCAAGAAACACTTTTGTCTTTGTTTATCCTTGGTGGTCTCAAGGAATGGATCGGACCAGCTAAGAGCAGTATCCAAGCTGCACTTTTCCTCCCTGATGCTCATTTCCATCAATATAAGTAGCACCTGCTTCTATAACTCTTGAAGAAAAACTGCCTTTTTTTTAAAAAAAGAAGAGCCCATGTCCATCTCTCAGAGTGGGGAAGATGAATTTAATACTGCAGCTCCCCAAATCCTCTAGATCAGAAAGCTAATAACAGAGATAAAAAAATAAACCCTTGATAAATTTCCACATTGCTCTTAAGGTAATTTCAGAGATGGATTCCATTTTTTGTGTTTGATTTCACCACCATCATCTCAAAGCCGTTCTGCTTGAAATTGTGATGCAGAATTGGGACTATGGTTATTAAAATGCCAGAAGGGAACTCAGGTCAGATGCATTGAGCCTTTTATGTTCAACACAAGACTCTCAATATACCTGAGAAGAATGGATACTGAGGGGAAGATAGCTAAGGGCAAACAATGGATACCTTGGAAAAAACCTGGGAATAACCATGCAGTTTATACTTCCGCAAACACCCTCCCAGGTGTCAGTAATTTGCATCTGAACCAAAGGGGCTGCCTTTGTGTTCAGTAGCCCCTGGGGTTTTTAATTCCCTGAATTTCTCTAGCCGCCCACTGGACCCAGGTAAGATATTGGCAAAGGTTTGCCACCCTCACCTCTGGAGACAGCACTGCAGCTGCTGTCCTGCTGTGTATTTTCACCTGCCAGGTGCTTCTGGTAGGGCTGATCCGGTGTGCAGGAAGCAATAGCTTTGGGTGTGAAGAATCATAGCAGTGGGAGAGGTTTGGCTGCAGGGCTTTGCTGCAGCTGGGGTATCGCCTGGCAGCTCCCCACACCCAGAAAAGGTTTGCTGGAAGGTATTTTCCCAATGACACCTTAGAGATGGGAAACATGGCCTATGGAATGTCTCACTGGAGACCAGCATTAGAGAACCAGACAGAGAGTTTCACATGGAGTTTATTCACCATGGCGAATAAGGTGGGTGATATGAAGCTTGACAGAGGCACAAATCTTGGACGAAGTGTCTGTAGTAGGTGACAGTGTACCCTGGTCCTGTGTCCTCCTCCTTCTCCTCTTGCCAACCCCAGCTGTGCCCATGCAGCTTTCAGCGCTGATGTGCAGACAGCAATTTGAATTCTCCTAGATAATAAAGCAGACTGTCTCACACCTCTTCTTCTTCCAAAAGCAGCACCAAAGCAGGAATGAGGAGTGAAGGACCTGGATGTAGATAAGGGTGGGTTCTGCTTCTAAGAAAACATGTGTGGAATCACAAAGTTGTTTATTTAATGTCTTTATGAATTGGGAAGGCACTCCCAAAACACTCCATCCGCACAACCCTGCCCCTCCCGCACCTCCTCAGCTTGGCAGATGCCTAACAGGAGTCTGGCATGGACCCCAGGGATGCACAGACCTGTGTGGGGTGATGATGCCTAAGAAACATTTTCACCCCTCCACACCTTTCTTGTATGCACACCTCATATCCCAGCAGCCAAGGCAGCTGAGAAACTGTGCAGGTCAGAAGGCATTCCCATTCCCTCTCCCGTCTGCCTCTATCAGCCAAGCATCTTGCTGAGAAAGACAAGGACCAAGCTGAGGTGCCACCACGAAGGCTCTGTCCCCATCTTCCCTATTGCAAACCCAAATAAAATCAAGAATGCTCCCTAAACTAGCCTCCGAGAGGAATGGGTTAACCTGAGAGGTAGTGAAAGCCACATGAGAACTACACAGGTGCAGCAACAGTTTTTATTTGGTAAATATCACCTCCCCAGCCCAAGAGGAGGCCCGTGAAAGAAGATGCCTCTTCTGCAAATAGGAAGAGTGTGGTTAGGAGCACTTGCTGAGCTAATAAAGGCTGTTGAAGCTTCAGCTTCCGTTGGCGGTTAACCATGTGACACTGCTCAGCTCTCCTGAAAACAGCACCTGAGTGCTTAGTGCATGCATTAAGTGCATGGCTTAATTGAGAGCGATATCAACACGGTTTTTATCACATTACCCTGGCACTGGGCATGAAACCAAGTGGCACTGCTCAATGGAGCAAGGGGTGATTGGTACAGAACAGGCCAGGATTGAGCATTGCTGCAGGAAATGGCCCTCGGGTTGGTGGGATAAACTGGGAGTGCCCCTGCCCGGTGAGGAGCTGCTGGGATGGGTGCAGGGCAGAGAGCCATGGTGCAATAACAAAACAATTGCCCTTGTGGTTAAAACCCAAAGCTTGACGACCTATTTCCTAGCAAAACGATTCTTGTTTGGGTTTGTTGTTTTTCTCTGCCTCTTGAGGAGGAGGGCTTGGATTGAATGGGTGAGAAGTCCAGCTCTCTGTCTGTCTGAGATGAAGGTTGGACCCTGGCTCTGCATCAGAGCCACCTCAGTCTGCAACACCCATGTTTCCTCCAGGACAAGGTTCTACAGGTAAACAGAAGCTGCAGAGCAGGATGGAGCTCGAGTACCAAGCTAATTTCTGCATTTTTTGCATCTCCAGCCCAGAGCCCTTTTGCATCCACTGATTTTTGAGCAGACAGAAGTATATTAGCAAAAAACCTACCCACAGCTTGTGCCCCAGCTCTAAAGCCGCTTCACAAGCTCAAGGGCTTATTTTTCCCTCCAGGAGGAAGTAATGTCAAAATTAGGAGGATGTTACATGGAACTGGTATCACCCTACCCCGTGGTAACATCCAAAATTACCATCACATCCTCTCCTGAGCTGGGAATGGCTGTTCTCTCTCATCCACTGTGCAACCCAAAGCAGCTATGTAAGAGGTTTGCCAGGTTCACTGTCCATAAATATATCTCTGTTTTCTCCATCCCTAAGCACTGCTGAACTGTATTTCAGATATGGAAGAAGATGAGGGAAAAGAGTCTGCAGGCCTCTGTGAAGGTATTTTATTTAGGGTAAAATATGTTTATTTTTTTCTTCTTCAGAATTTTCTTTGTCTGCAAAGCATCACACACACCCCTATGGCTCTGTAGGCACACTGAAATTTTAATACTGCTTCAGTTCATGTTTCACTCACTCCACATCAGTGAAGCAGCGTGTACAGAGTTGCAGCCCACTTCCAGGCTGGCAAACAGCTCCCTGGAGGTCCTCCTTCACCTGAGCCAGCTCTGCTGTGCAGAGGTCCAACACAAAATGATGGGGATTAAGACTGCCCCCATGGAAACCCAGCAGAAATTTTCCCCTTACTGCACTAAGGCAGGATTGGGGTGGGATGTCATATGCTGCAACAGATCAAGGCTGACCCTATTTGGCACCCTGGAAGTGTTCAAAGTCAGGTTGGAGGGGGCTTGGAACAGCATGGTCTAGTGGAAAGTGTCCCTGCCTACCGCAGGGGGGTTGGAATGAAATGATCTCTAAGATCCCATTCCAATGCAAACCATTCTGTGGTTCTGTGACTTTCATTCCTCACACCTTCACTGCAATGTCCATGGGCTGTCCATCCTTTCCCTATCCCTTCTTCCTCTCTCCCCTGTCCTCCTCTCCCAGCCCACATGTCCTTTGCACAGCTGGGCTCTTCACAAAGCTGGTTTCTCCAGGCATTAACTTATGAATGGTACAGGCAGCACTTTGGAAATTTACCCTTATGTGCCAACTTCCTGCTATGTGAAACACCTGCATTTAACAGCGGAGAAAGAAAACAACCACCACAGTAAACCTTGGGTAAAACTGGTTTCAATTAGGAGCCTTAATTGCAATGAAACTGAAAGGAAACAAAATGGGATCTCTGCTTATTTGAGCTCTCCTCCTTCTCTCTCCCCACCACCCTTCTCATTCCCTCCAGCCTGGGTGAAGCATCACATCTCTTCAGTTCCCACCCAGACACTCATCATCCCCACAAGTGGGCCTAGTACCCAAATCTGTGCCACCTTTCTCATTTTCTCTTCTCTCGGGGTGAAGTGAAATTCCAGCCACAGGCTCTCATGGCTGCAATAGACCTTCAGACACTTTAGCACAACTCCTTCTGCACCCCAAGCTGGTTCTTCTCACCCAGTTACCCTCACAGTGAGCCCATTGACTTGTTTTTAACTAAAAGAAAGACCCAGAGACCCCAGCTTTTTTCCTTCCTTCCCCTCATCTTCCCCTGGTTTTGGGATGCCAGCCATCACACAGAGTGTACTTGACTTTCTGACTGAACCAAGCACAACACGGGGCTGTGAACATCCACACATATTTTTCCCTCTCCCTGCTGTAAATATTCTCCATGCAAGAAGACTGAAAGCTACAATTTCTCCATTTTAACCCAGATCTGCTCAAGGTGTGGCTATTTTCATATTTCCATCAACACAGTTTCGTGTCTCTTGGCAGTGTGAGTGTGTTGCCATACGCAGTATCGCGTCCGCAGGTGTTTCGGCCGCTGCCACGCTAAGGAGGTGAGAGGAGATGGTTCGGACCTGTCACACCTACATTTCGTCATAAAAATGTTAATGGATCATTCCAGAAAGTCTCTGCAATCTTTTCAGTTGCTTTTACTAGACGTTGTGTTGGACATTCTTGGCACCAGCATGGCCCATTTGTGCCTGGTTTCTGCCTCTGGAGAAATGGAGGTGGAGTATGTACAGTGTTTGTTCTCAGCTGCAAGGTTCTGCAGACTCCAGTCTCCCCTGTCATTAAACATTAAACTGTTGGACTTTCCACTCCGCCAGCAGGAGATCCTGGGGATGATGGCCATGGTGGCAGGTGGTCTTCCTCCTGGTTCTCTGCAGAAGTGTGGTAAATTACTACCAGGCCCAAGTGGCCATGGGACCTCCCACACATGGAAGGCTCAAATGCAAAACTCAGAGATGCCAGTGCCGTGTGTGAATCTAGGGTGCCTGGGTTTGTCTTTCTTTGTTTTTGATGGTTTTGAGCCACATACAAAGATATATATACAGTAACCTGAAAAAACCCTACATGATTGAGTCTACAGCTGTTATTGTGAGGTTGCATGGTTTGCTCAATAGTTGCATTGCCCCTGCTCTCCTTTTGGGAGGAACTGCTTCTGTTTGTCCTTGTTCCCTAGTGTCCTGTTCTGTCCTGGTTGCTGATGTTTGTCAACACAAACTGGTGAGAGCAAAAGCGAAGGTGGATATTTACCCTGGGGAACCTTCCCCTAGAAGAAGAGAATCATTACTGGAGCAAAACTGTCTTTAATTTAGCTCATGCCAGTGCAGGGCCTCAAAAACAGGTAGAAGAGCTTAAATCCCTTTCAGTAGAGATGAGTGTCAGCAAAATTTTCAGCATGTAAGGAAGGGCTGTTAACTTTCAGTAGGCTTGAAGAGAGAGCAAGGAGCAGCCTGGGATTCATGCAGACATTGAGGGAACACAAGGACCGTTCCTCCCCTGCTGTGGTAGTGGGGATGGCTGTCTTGTGACTCAGGTGTTGCGGGTGGGCACTTAGGGATATGGGATGCAGATGGATTCCCTATCCAGAGAACACACAAGCCATTGAGTGGATTGCAATTCCCAGCTGTGTTTCTTCATGCCTATACCACCATCACCTAGAGGAAAGTGATGTTTCCCATCTGTGTCAGGGAACCTTTTCTTCAAGGAGGCAAAATGAGGCTCGTGTGAGGTAGCCAGGATGAGAGTGCCACCTTTCTCACAGCAAAACCACCTGCCAAAACCTTCCTGCTCATGACACAACCATGAAGGCAGCACAGCAGGGCTTGATGGAGCACTTGCCCAGGCAGAAAGTTTTATCTGCCGTTCTCCTGCGGCGCTGGGCGTGTGTGGTAAAACCGAAATCTTCCTCAGCGTAGCTGAAGGATGTAGCTGTGGTTGTTCTGCAGTGAAAGAAGGGATTGATGTGTGTTTGATCTGGGAGAGGTCCTGGTTTGCCTTGCACTGCAGCTAATGGGCTCAAGACCTGAAACTCCCATCCGTGCTGTGGCCAGGGCACGCCAAGCACCAGCGTGTGGCAAACGGCAGCCGTGGGCACGTCCCTTCCTGACTGTGACCTGCCCTGGAGAAGGGGAGCTGCAGCTGGGCTCCTGGCATGGTTAAAGTCACTACCCCTGCTCACCACAGCTCCCACCTCAGACCCGCGCTCCCTTCTCACCCTTGTTTCCTTATTTGCTTTAGCAGAAGTGGGACATGCCGCACTGGCTTTTGAGCAGACGCTGGGGAGCTGGAAGCCAGCCTGGCAAAAGGTTTGTTTGTGTGATTTTTTACAGTAGTGAGGAGGCAGTTTGGCACTGGGCACGGAAATGGAAGCAAAATAGACTTTTCTCCCACCCCTGTTGCAGATTTTTGTGGCAGCTTTGTCCTGCTCTTTCTCCTTGCTGTGAGACTTAGTTTCTCCACAAGGGAAATGAGGAGAGATGCTTTTATTTTTATCCAACCTACAGATGGTCACTTGCTGCTGTGGCTCAGGTTAAGATTAGGCTGTGTATGCCATGGAAATAGAGGAGAAATGCAGAAGATGTTATTGCTGAGCGAGTGGGTCTTAGCACTCACAGTTTTCATGCATAGAAACCAACCACCTCCATTCAGTGTGCACAACTTTCCTGTGAGGCTACATCGATGGGACTGGAAAGAAATTTTTGGGTCATTAAATTCTGTCCCTTGTTGTGTCTGCCAGTCATCTTTACCCTTTCCTGCACTGCTCTTACCAAGGCTCTTCCTGGTCCAGATTACATTAAGGATTAGCCATCTTTTTCCACAATTACTTGGGAGGGGAATGAAAGAAAAGCAAAACAATAAAGACTGAAAGTCAAATCGCTCTCTTTTTCATGGTGTGAGATCCTGCACACAGGCTGGAGCAATCCCACGCATAAACACAGGCTGGGTTGAGAATGGGATTGAGAGAACTCCTGACTGGTGGGTGTTGATAAATCAGAAGCTTGAAATGACCCAGCAAGGTGGGCTTACAGCCCAGAAAACTCTACCATATCCTGGGCTGCATCACAAGAAATGGGACCAGCAGGTCGAGGCAGATGACTTTCCCCCTCAGCTTCACTCTCAAGAGACCACACATGGAGTGCTGCATCCAGCTCCAGGACCCCCAACACAAGAAGGATGAGGACCTGTTGGAGCAAGTCCAAAGAGTCCATGAAGATGCTCAGAGGTCTGGAACACCTCTGCTATGCAGACAGGCTGAGAGAGTTGGGATTGCTCAGCCTGGAGAAAAGAAGTCTCCAGGAGACTTTGTAGCTCCTTCCAGTTCCTGAAGAACCTACAAAAGATTTGGAGAGGGTCTTCTTATACAGACATGTAGTGATAGGACAGGGAGATATGACTTTAACAGCAGGTAGATTTAGATCAGATATTAGGCAGAAATTCTTGACTGTGAGGATGTTGAGACTGTGGAAGAAGTTACCCAGAGAAGGTGCAGATACCTCATCCCCAGAGGTGTTCAAAGCCAGGCTTTGAGCAACCTGGGATAGTGGAAGGTGTCCCTGCCCATGGCAGGGATTGGAACTGGAGGATCTTTGAGGTTCCTTCCAACCCAAACCATTCTGTGATTCCATAATTCTTGTGAGTAAGGTGTTTTTTATCTGAACAGAGGTGGCTGCACCATGAAAAACAGAAAAACACAACACTTATTAAAGCTGGAGCAGCCACATTAACTCCACTGCAGTGCACTGAATGAATCCCTTTGGATTATGCCAAAAGCCAAGCACGTTTGTTAAGTCAGTATGCAGTTGGGTGTACAACCATTTGGGAAGGAAGTCCTTCCTGTAGCCAGACTTTGGTGTGCAAAACAAAGCTGGCCTGGCTTCACCTTGGGCCCAGCCCTGATCCCACCTCAGCCAGCTTTGGTCCCCTCTTTTCTTGGCTCTTTGCAGCCAAGTGTTCCCTGTGTTTTCAGGGACCCTGAGGAAGGTGAATGAGCTTAGGTGTGAAGTCAATGTGCACCAGCTAAAAACATTTAACCCTTGTGGGGATGCTCTCATTCAGGAATAAAGTCACTTTACATGGCTGTAGCTAAATCCTCAGAGGAGGATTAAGCTCTAAAGGCATTTTAATCCTAAATGAGAACATGCACATGTGCTTTAATTTATGGGCAC
This sequence comes from Acanthornis magna, assembly GCA_036785705.1. Lineage (NCBI taxonomy): Eukaryota > Metazoa > Chordata > Aves > Passeriformes > Acanthizidae > Acanthornis > Acanthornis magna. Next base: position 1,790,308 of record JAWUZG010000001.1, read on the forward strand.
TGACTTCACACTTGTAGTTGGCTGACTTGCCCTCACTTACCTGCATGTCCCTGTGTAGGAAAGCTCTAATGAGACGCAACTGGAATTTGGGGGATGCTGTTGTTATTGGTTCTCTTTTTGAGGTTTCCATAGTTTGGGTTTCAGTGCATTCCCTGTGGTTTGAGTTGGGTTTTTTTCCCCTTTTTGGTGTTTTCTTTTGGTCTTTGGTACAGAAAGACACCCTTTCTGTATTGGTGTATAGCATGTTTGATTAGAAGAATTTCAGATGGAAGAATTTTGCCTTCAGAGAAACATGTTTTTTGGCCATTAAAACTATTTTGAATTGTGATGGGAATTGATATGAAGCAGCCTCCACCTGTGGCTTGGAATAATTCTTTGAATGAGAGGGGACTCTTCCTTTAAGGGTACCCTGTTCCTTCATAGATATTCATAGCTCTAAGTGCACAGCTAAGCTACTGAAGTAACCCAGTTGGTTTCCTAAGGCTCAGCCTATAAACATTACAAAAAGTAGTTTTCTCTGGGCTGGTTCACATTAAATAAAGAAAAAAGGAGAAATCTCTCTCTTTGTTGACTAAACACTTGAATGGAGAGACCAGGCAGGACAGACAGACACCTAAACTTTGTTAGTGCCATGATTCCACTGTGCTGGGCTGCTTTTTTGCTTCCAAGAAGGAACTCATCCATGGCATGTAAAAGGGGGAACCAAGACCACCTACACTGTTCTTTCATCAGTGGTAGGTAGCTCTTTGAGGTGACTGCACAGAATGAAATGTGGGCAGAATTAGGTCATGCTAATGCACCAATACCTTTCCTGGCTGGGAAATCCTGCATTAGCTTTCTAAGAACATCCAATAACACACATTATCCTGAAAATTAATGTCTGTGGGGAGAGGGAAGTTGATTCGGTGCTGCCAGCCTGCTGGAGGGTCTGAAGCACAGATCTTAGGAGGAGCAGCTGAGGAAACTGGAGTTGTTTAGATTAGAGAAAAGGAGGCTTGGAGGGACCTTATTACTGTCTACAGCTCCCTGACAGGAGGTTGTAGTGTGGGGGAAATTTGTCTCTTCTCTCAAGTAACAAGCAATAGCACAAGAGAAAATGGCCTCAAGTTTCACCAGGGCACATTTAGATTTAATATTGTGAAGAATTTCTTCATGGGAAGAGCTGTCAACACTGGAACAGACTGCCTGGGAAAGTGATGGAATCCCTGTCCCTGTAAGTGTTGAAAAAACTTGCAGATGTGGTACTTAGGGGCAAACTTGAGGGGTGGGCGTGGCAGTGATGCATTAACTGTTGGACTAGATGGTCTTGGAGGCCTTTTCCAACCTTAGTGATTCTTTCATTCTCTGAATTTATGAGAAGACATCTGTGATTCCAGATGCAGTGGTACCCAACAGACAAGGATATTGGTTTAGAAGAGGACTGGGAACAAAGGCACGACCCCTGATCCTGCTGTTCTTTGGTTTTCCCAGCTCTTAAATAATATCTGTTCTCTTTGCTTTGAAACTTCTGTTGACACTTGATGAATCTCAGGTATTCCAGGAGTGGTGATTTGAAACAGGAATAATTTTGTCTCCTTGACAAATCTTTCTCCCTCTGTTGACTACTTGGGGAGCCAAAAGAGAGAACATTTTTGATTTAAACTAGAGATTTTCTTAGTACTAAGCCCCTGACTGGGGTTCTGGTTTATAAAGTGGATATTATTATGACAATAATGACAAAATTATTGTAATAACATGGTCAACATGATACTTCATTCTCCATGTAAGGTAAGTGGATACACCTTCCCATTTGTTGTTATAATTATTTACTAATTGTTTCTGTAGCCAAATGTGTTCATTGCTCCATGGAACTAAAGGAAAGGGGGCCTAGGCTGAAACTGCCTCTTGCTCATAATCACTTTCATCCACTAAAAAGGAGGGAAAATAGCCAAGATTCTTTGCTCAAAGGATTGTTTACTTTTGATTTTGCTCTTGTTGTTGTTGATTACTCTATTAACTCTTTATGGCAAATATAAAATATTCTCACCTACACCCTGACACATGGAAATCAGTATAACCTGGTCAATGACTCTGAGCTTTTTCTGGAGCTGATCCTCTTTTTGGCAATGTATGAGCTGTTGCCAGATTTTAAGCATGTGAGTGGCAGTGCCAGAAACAATGGACTTCATCTGCCCTTAGAGCAAAGTGCACCCTTTCAAGGATTTTTTTAGAATGAGTAGCTCTTTATTTCTAAATAGTCAGAAAATTTTAATTCTATTGTTCATCTGCAATTCTCATAAAGCTTTCTAAAAGCAACAGAAAAGCTCAATTTCCACATGAAAACCTATTCAATTACACACCAGAGAAGCAGAAAAACAAACACTTTAAACCACTGCAAGATGTAAAGCCACACACTCCCTTCATTAAGAGGTGCCAAAGTACCTTTCAAGTGACCATCAGCATTTAGAGCTGAAAGCTTCCTAGGCCTTGAGGCATTTATACACAGGCTTCCCCTGACTTGAAAAGTCTGGCACTTTCGTTTTAAAGTAATAATTAAATTAATACTTAGAGTAAATTTTGAAGTGACATGTTGTTATATTGCAGGACAAGCAGGTCAGTGTTGCAGGGAAATGAGAACATGCTGTTGCGAGCATCACTTTTCTGCTCTTCCTTGTGTCAAACTTTATTCACTCATTTAAATCATAGAGCTCAGCAGACCTCAAAACAATTTACAAAGGCATTACAATAAATTACGCTCATCCCTGTTTTCACAGAGGAGGAAACTGAGGCAGAGAGAAATGAAGTAACTCGGCAGGTTTCTGCAGCAGGGTTGCTGCAGAGGCAGGCAGGATCCAGATCCTTGGGCTCCTCGCGGCTGTCAGGGCTCATTGTGTAACATTACGTGCAAAATGTGTATTCTCTAATTGCTACAGACTAAAGGAAATAATGAAATGCAGTAATCCAAACTAATTGTACACCTTACCTTTTTAAGCAATACAGGAGCTTCAACTGAATACCGTGGCCACTAAACCATATCACAAATACATTTGAAAATAGGAAAAATTTGGAATTTTTAAAAATTTTCAAGATCTTTGACCAATGGGACTTTAAAGTATTTCCCCACAAGTGTGGGGCTGGAAGTGTGCTGTCTTTTGTTTTGTCTGATCCCAAGGTTTCATACAACAAACTCAGGGACTCTCATTTTCTGGGGGATGCTGTGAGATTCATAATGTCAATCAGGCTGCAGGGCTTCTGTTGCTTTCAGCAGCACCAGTGATAAAACTTCTGATTTTAAAACCAACACAAATCTCCAGTCCTCGACCAGATAAATCTAATGACAGTGTAATAAAAAATTCACAACCCTCATCTCCAGGCTCTGTCTTTATTCCCTCTCTGCCCTTCAAGGGGATGAATTCTGCTCTAGCTTGCACAGCTGTGTTTCACGGGGTAAAGATGTACTTAAAGGGAGGTACATTTTTTCATGCTGTGGTGAATTTGGCCTCTAGGTAGCAAATTCTTCCCTGTGTTACTCCACTACAAGCTCATGCACTTTTTCTGGGGCAGGGAATGTCTTTCTGTTCAGTGCATGTGAAGGGCTGGGTGCAGTGCGGTTCTGGGCCGCAGTTTGGGGCTCCTGGGCACTACCACATGCTGCATAATTAATATTAGTAATGAATAATAATAATAATAATAACAGCTATAATAACAATAATGGCTGAATAGGAGGGAACCCCATAACCTTGCCCTTGGGTGCCTGAGTAGAAAACGCAAGCCAAAACAATTCAAGAGAGACACCAACAACAGGGTTACAGCAGCCCCAGCAGCTGCTGGCTTTCCTAATAAACATTATAAATGTGGCTGGGAGAGAGAGGCAGTGCACAGCAATTTCACATTACCAGGCTCCACGTACAGGGCAGTGTACCATCACCGATGGAGTCATTTCAGTCTCGACTGGAAAACCAGTGGGAATTACTGCTCTGGAACATTTTTCATTGAAGGGAGAGCAGCCCCAGGAGCAAGCTCTGAGAGCAGCACTGGGGTGTAAAATGAATTGCAAACAACTCTTGCTTTTATGTCTTCTGTACAAATGCTTGAGTGATGAGACTCAGACTATTATGGAAGGTTGCTCCGTGGTGCCAGCCAGTTGGTGATCACTGGGACGATTAGCAGCTCTACCTGTCACCTCTTTATTCCAATGAACAGGGCCCACTTTGGTTCTGTCACATCCCCATTGGCCCTTAATTTGTTGCAGGATGCATCCTCAGGAGGTGCTGAGCATCCCCACCTTCTAGCGATGACAGCGTTTCTCTGAAACAAGCATCCCCTTGAGAAATGATAACAAATAAATGATTGGAATTCGTGTTTTTTGCTCCGCTGTTACTGTTGCTATTCTGCCTTCATATCTAGACTTTTTCTAGTGGCTCCAGAAGGCTGTTTGATACCTGGAGAGAAGGAACATGATCTTTTTGCCACTCTTTCAGGGTGGTGTTCCTGGTGCAGAAAAGCTTTTTGATAGCACAGCCTGTTCTTCCGTAAGCATAGTCCAGGCATAACATCGGCAGCTTAGCACATATTTAAGTCCTCTCGTAAACAAGAACAAACTGAAGCTTTGCACTCAGAAAGAAAACAGGATTTGGCCTCATGTCCCAGTGACAACTTTTCTCATGGATTCCATTTGACCTGACATTTATTGCCTCTCCCAGGAAGACCCTTGAACAGTGGCAGCAAAACAATTGTTAGAGTGAGCAAATATTGTCTGGATAAAAGGCTTCAGCATGCTAAGCCAAATCCTGCCCCCTTCCAGTCTGCTGTAAACCCAAAGAAACTCTCTTGATTTTTGTGGCATTGTTGTGAAGAAAAGCCCAGCTCTTCAGGGCCCTTTCCAGTCATTCCTGGAAGGGTCAGTCTCTGCTCTGAAATCCACCACACCCTTGCTCTTGCCAGCAAGCGGCTCCTAGGTCACAGCCATTAACCTACTGCCAGTGCATTTCAATCAGTTTTTTATGCCCTTGCTCCTCTCTCATGGAAGGCTTTTCCTGAACTTCACTCCTCTGATGTTTAGAAATCTTCAAATTTCCAGCCTTACGGCCAGTTTGTTCTTGTGCCAACATTGTCTTTGTGCTTAAATACCTCATTTCCCTCCATGGCACTTGCCCACCTTCCCCTCCCTAGGATGTATTTATAGAGAGCAATCATATTCACTACTAACCAGTGCCTGCTCAGCACCTTCCAGTATAGATCCCTGGCATCTGTCTTATAGACACAGCTTAAAGTGCTTCCTCTGGGTCTGAACGCAAACAGAGTTCCCACCCTGTTCCAAACACGGTGCTTGCACACGCTGGATCTGGTCCAAACGGCCTCAGGATTGCCTATATACTTAATTTAAATGGCAACAAAAATAAATCTCAACCCAAGCTGTCTCATGGGACGGGCTCTCTGCAAACAATGGAGATCCGTGCCCTTCTCTCCGTTCCCTGTGCCTGAGAAAAAAAGGGCAACTCTAAGTTGCTGAGGCTGAATTCCCTTCCTGCCTCGCTGGTGCTCTCCCCCTGCCCTGCTCCCGGGGTCTCACTGGGGAGGGAAGCCCCTGCAGTGGTGCTGATAGGACCGGAGTTGTCTGGCTGCCAGGGTGAATCAGAACAGCTCCGTCTCTAACATCCCACCGCCTGTTAATTAATGCATTAATGAATTGCCTTCTAATTCCTATAATCATCCTTATTTTTGGGGGTGAGCAGGCTTTCAAGGTTGCACAGCTTGCCCAAGGCCACGTAAGAAGTTAATGGCAGAGCCAAGAAAGAAACCTGGGTGCCCTGACTCCTGGGCTGGGCCAAATTGCTCTCCTTTTGGTAAAACATCCCACGCACCATTTCTTTCGCTCCTGCAAATGCGCTCGGTGCGACGAAGCACCTTTTTTTTTTTTGCCTTACAGCAAGACTGCAGCAAAGCGTGTAACAAACTGAGATTTGAAGCTGCCTTCAGCAGTTCCTAATCTCTGCAAACGTTATACTCTTTGTGGTAAGGAGCTTGGGAAGCTCTCCCTGCCTCCTTTGTGAAGGCAGATACGTGGAACTGGCAGGGTATTGTTTTCACTTCTGAGTCAAGCTCGCCTTCTGTACGCAGATAAAACTTCCTTCAAAGTCAAGAAGAGTTTTGCTGAAGTGCGTTAGCCCAATTTGTTTTTAACTTATATGTTACTTCACTGACATAAACAAGTACAAACTAGTGCTAATGCTATAGGCAGCCAGTGCAGCTGCTGCAGGGGGAACTGGTTTGTGATCTGTTAGTGCATTGATGGGAAAACTGTTCAGTTCTGATGATCAAATATCCCTTTTCCTGTAATTAATAAGAAATTTCTTTTTCAATTCTTCACGGTAATGCTCATTTTTGCACACCCAAAATTAAAAATAACCTCCCATAACTTCTTGTGTAAACATGAATGGGATTATCTTCAGTATGTTTGATGTTATCATTATTATTTTTGTTATTTCTCTATCGCTATTATTCAGAGTTCATTGCAGAGGTAATATTTCAAGACAAATTAGGCAGAATTTATATTGACCAAATTCATCCTAGAGCTGCTTTATCACCTTTAAGTGACTCATCTTGAGATGGTTTCATGGACTTTGTATATAAAGTGACATTTACCTTCTTTTCAATTTCCTGTGTAGTTGTTATTCACCAGGGCAGCTCATCAAACGAGAATCTAACTAACAAAAATATGCATGTAATTTATTATATGGATTCATTCTTCCAACACACTAATATTTCCTGTGAGAGGTGGAGGACTCTTAATTTACATGTATGGTTGTGGCTTTTGGGTGGGAAATTTTCACCAGAAAAAGAACCTTTTTGGAAAGAACCGGTATATTTTAGTACTTTTAAAATTTCTTTTAAAACATGAACAAATCTGGAGTGGGACCAGCATTGCCAAGGGTCTTGATTGTTTTCTGCTTATGAGTAAAATTGAAAATCACCTCAATTTTGTATTAAAGTCTCTATAACACACCAAAATTCAATCCTTTTCTTCTCTGTGTTGCAGAAGTGGGACTTTGAATGTCTTGTATTCAAGGGAAAAAGCAGAACTCTAAACTCCCACCTCCCAAATGCAGAGATTTTAATCTCTCCAAGATCTGCTCAGCCTGCAGCTTCTTGCCCAGAAGAGGACCAGACTGGGGTGATGGGCTGAAAAGTTCTGCTCCCCCTGCTCATACTCCTGTGTGAGAGGAGCCATAAGAGGGCTGTTGGGGATTTATGGAGAAGAGCCCATGGAAGTCCTAAAGAAAGAGATCAGAGGAGGAGGCAGGAGGGAGGCTCCTGCCTGGTGGTGTGAAGATTGCTGATTCAGGGCTGCAGCCCTTGCAGGAGTTAGTGTGCTCTGCAGTGCGAAGGGAGCCAAGCCACTTATGCAATATTAATATTAATAACTGCTTTGCACTTCTATAGTGCCTTTCATCCGAGGATTTCAAAGCGCTTTACAAACATTAATTAATTAAGGCCCATAACACCCTGTGAGGTAATGCAAGTAGATATTACAGCTCATGCAGAGGCCAGAATTGCCAGCATTACAGGTATAATCCTCTAGCAAGAGTTAACTTATTCTTGAGCAAGCTTTCTTACTTATAGGCATAAACAGGCTTCCCTTTAACACCGAGCGTGTCTTTTTTTTTTTTTCCCTCTTCCCCTTGATCCGTCAGTCTTCACACAAGCAAAACTCCCACTACGAGGCAGCCAAATGAGGTGAATGAGCAGTACTTCCATCTCCAAGCTCACTGCTTCCTCTTTGATCGTCTGATAAAATTGTAGGATATCGAGAGGCTGCAGAGTTGTGTCACATATTAGTGTCCTGCTTCTGTGGGGTTTCCCTGTTCTAAATATACTTTGCACCAGGGAGATTAAAAAAGGAAGTGAACTAAAATATGTTTTATGGCACCTGCTTATCAGATGACCTCCCAACAACCTGCAGACATTAGCTAATGTAGCCCTCATCGCAGCTGGTCATAAATGTCATTAGTGCCATTGTTGCCAGGGATTTTTTAACCATTCCCAGCTCCTGTATTTCAGGGCTGAGTTTGAGGCTGGTGAGGAAAAGGGGACCTATTAAATCTTCTTCTCTGTTCATTGCAAACCCTCATTTAACTCTGCTCTTGCACTTTGTCAGCTTAACATTTGCACCCATTCTGTTTTCAGCCTGCCTTTTCCTCTATGGGAAGGTGTGGGACGCTTTTCCATCCATTCCCATCCACTCTGTGTGGGACTAGAGTTGGGTCAAGCTGAGTGAGATCCATTCCAGCCAGCTCTGACTGCACCTACAAAGGCGTCCGGTCCCAAAATTCATTGTTGAGTATGCACTGAGACCTGGGTTGGCATTTCTGGCCACGCTGAGTCATGTTGTGCATTTAAATATGCTGGCACGTGTCCCTTGGTCCATCCTGGCAGGAGCAGACCTGACCAAGGGGAAACCAGGTGGTTGGAAAAGCCATAGTTGTGCTCTTATATTCCAGTGCTCGCAGGTACTCCGCGGTCTGCAACACGCAGAAAATTGCTGTTTATTTTATATGCCAAGAAATACCCATTTTTCTGCCATTAGCCCGTCTCCAACCATCTCTCCTCTCCCTTTTGGGATTGGTGGAGCTGACCCCCCTGGCTCCAAGCTCTACATGCAAGGGAAGTGTCATGTCCATTTCGCCTGACCATTTTGGTAACCATCCACTGCAGCTGGAGAGGTGCAAAGGGACCTTTGGGGGGAATTAGTCCAGAGCACAACTTCTCTAGGATTTGCCCATTCAGTTGCATTCTGAAACAGCGCAGACATTAGCTAATTAATGTGGTGAGTTCATGAAACCAATTAATTGCATTTCTTTCTGTGAGTGGGCTGGGCCTATCAGTCATCTTCATGGAGTGCCGTTTAGGGCGTTAAAAATATTCTCTTCATCAAATTAAACTTTATTAAATAATAACTCCTTCCAAATTCTGGGCTAGGAATGAACAACGTCACTCTAACCACAAGAGCTGTTTATTGCGCATAAACTTCTTTTACTGCCCTGCCAGCTGTGATAAAACCAATTCAGATGCATATTCTCAGTGCAGTAAGCACTTTCTCCCCTTTCATAGTCTTGCATTAACCCAAAGACTACATCCTTTTGTGCAGAACTCCCACTGAAATCAATGGGAATTTTGTGTGTGCAAAGAATGCAAGGTTGGGAAGTTATATGTCTGCATGTTGGCCAGCAAAGGCATTGTGCTTGCCACAAGGGGCTTTTTGGCAGGCGACAGAGTGTTTTGCATTTTTCAAAGACAAGCAGAAATGAAGAAACACTCTAAGGCAAGGGAAAAGAAAAACTTTAAAGAAATTGTATTTTGGTTTTGATTCCCCTTAATTCTAAAGTGAGTCTGAAAATATGTCTTTTTATTTTAAAAGAATTTCAAGATTTGTCTTTTAATAAAGCCCTTTAAGTTTAAAAAAACCCTTCATTTTATGGAACTTCTCAGAACTCACAGGTTTATCTATTAGAAGACATCTTTAGCAAGACATTTTTTCCTCAAGATTTGTTAGACAGCAAAGTTAAAAGGTGTTAAAACAATAATAATAAGAAAAAGGACAATTGTTTCTCAAACAATTCAACAAAAATATTTTTGTTTTAAGTTTTAATGTCTAAATTTCTGAATTTCTGCTAAGTCTAGTTTTAAAAAATGGTTTGGGGAACTTTTTTTTTGCTAAAGGGACCACAGAACGTTTCTTTTTTAAGATATGTTGAGTATCATGTAGTGTAAATTAGGTCTGATTCTTGGCACTCAAAAAATCACCACATAATAGTGATTTCTCCACTGTAATTCCATCCTCGAAGATCTGCTTGATATAGATTTATGGCTGCCCAGGAGCAAATAAAAACAGCATTTCCAAAGCTTTAGTAAGAAAAAAGGACAAAAGTGTCAAAGTGTCACTGCAGATGTCTACACCCATGGCCTAGATCTTCAATCACCACTCAGCGACCAGAGCTGTTTTCTGGTCTTCCGCTGTGGGTACCCCATCCCTGGAAGTGTTCAAGACCAGGTTGTACAGGACCCTGAGCAACCTGGTCAAGTAGAAGGCATCCCTGCCTACGGCAGGGGGTTGGAATTAGATTATTTTTAAGATCCCTTCCAACCCAAACCATTCTGTGATTCCACGATTCTGTGATTTTACGATTCTATGTCCTCTAGTGCTCATGAGGTCCAAGAACAGGTCTCAGTGGCCCTGGCAGGATGTCACCCCACATGGTGCTAAGGAAGGAGGGACACGAATCGTCCTCTCTAGTTGAGGAACCCCTTTGCCTACTTCATGGGGAGCTGCTCCAACTACTTGGCAGCTGTCTAACACTGCACTCAACTCCATATGCACTTACTCATTGAAAAAAATATCCCAGGTTTAGACTCCTTGTAGCCCTTAAAGGAACTTAAGGAAAGAAATTTGTTGGAAAATTGTGCCTTCCCTTCCTCCTCCCTCTTTGTTTTCCACATCATGCTCCACATTTCTGCAGGAAGGCTTAAAGCTGCTCAATGACTCAGTTTTTTTTGCTGATTTGTGTTCTGCCAAAAGCGCTTGACCTCCACAAGGAGAGCTGAGCAGCCAAACTCTGGGTTTTGGATTTTTTTGCCATTCCAAGCACCTAAAATGCAGGCATTACAGCACCTAGCTTACACATTCCTAAGTCTTCTCATTAGGTCTAGCTTTCAGTTTTGTGGCTCTTTCAGAAACATCAGCCTTAGATGGAAAAATCTGCCTTACTACATCTAGGATGTTTATGACGAAACTTGATAACACGAAGATCCTGCTTCCCAGCTTCTTCAACTCATCATTCCTTCTATTAATTAAATTAGAGCAATTTATATCAAACATGCTAAGATTAAATTGGAGACTCTTGGAAGAACTCCAACCAATTAGAATGATAGTTAAAAATAAATTCATATCTAAAAGAGAAAGAAACCTGAAAGACCACAGCAGGCCACAAAACATTGTAAGAACTTGAAAATAAAGCTGCAGGGAAAAAAATCAATTGCATTGTGGCCAATATTAATCTCCCATCAATAAATACCATATCTTTCACTGTTTATGGTAATTGCCCCAGTGATTCCCCTTAAAGTGGTTCTTGAGCACTTAGAGGGCCTGTTGATAGCATCTTATCAGGTCTCAAAGCAATGGTGTGAAAGCACAAATAGGAACAGAGGCCTAGGCTGAGAAAAAATGTGGTCTTTTAAATGTGCTGATTTGACAAAAGGTTGTTGTTTGTCACAGACATTAGTTTTTATCTGCTTAGTGGATAATTCTTCCAGAGGGGTCTCTGCAGCGTCTCTCTGACATTGCTGCTTAGCTTGACATGAGGCGGATTTTTCAGTAAAAGTAAGTATTGAAGTAAAATAGGTCCAAATTCCAGTTCCTTCTTCAAATGGACTTTTTTTGGAATTGTGGCTTGGATGCTCTGGGATGGCACGTGACTTTTCATGGGTTGCTGCCTGAGGGCTGCTGCTTTCTTCAGCCCAAAAAATGACAGGAAGGAGCTCATGCTACCGTGAAAATGTTGTCGTAAAAATGGTTGGTACACCAAAGGGAAGTGGGCTTGGTGGTTTTGTTTTTTTTCTTTTGGAAAGTGTTTTGAGTCAGAGCTAACATCCATGAAAGCCATGATTGCTGACCTTAATTGACTCTTGGGAAGTAGGCACAATGTCACATTTGTTGTGTGCAAAATGGCATTCACAATTTCCATTTGTTACCAGAGCCCATCAACTTTCATTGATTTTAAGAATTATCCAGCTGAATCTCTCTTCACGATGCTTTTGCAGTCAGAACCTGTAAATTTCACAGGCCAGATCCTGCAGAAAATGCCTAAGTGGCCATCACTGTGGGGGGCACTGTTTGGGTCTAGAAATTTTGCATATTTTCACAAGTGAGGAAACACTTTGCATGCACGTTTTGCCAATTCCTAGATGACCCTGGCTATTTTTTTACTGTACAGCTCACAGGATGCTCAAAATGCCCATACATGATATGTGGCAGAAGGGATTTGCCAAATACAAAAAAGATTTCTGGGATTCTGTTCAAGTAATACCATAGAAAGTCAGGCAGCAAAAGAGAGCCACATAAGGATTTTCAGACAACATCCTTCAACTGAATACACTGAGCGTGATCTTGTGATTATTATATGTATATGTGTTACTCTTCCTGATGACCACTCACAGAGATTTATGTCCTTGTGTTCACTCACCAGTGAATGTTATATTTTGCTTATTATTTAGATTTCCTTAGGCTTAAATGGCATTTTCTAGATTTTACAGAAATGTTCCAGAATTTATCCCTTCCAAGGTGGTATGTGCTGTTTGAAATTAAACTAAAAGACATCTCTTTGATGTTACTTTTCATTCTAAACTTAGCCATCGCATGCCAAAGCCCCACTTTTGATTGAACACAGCTTTCTTCGTTTTTGTAAGTTTTTTTTTTTAAAGTAAAGATCTCATTAAAAATTAAATTTTCATTCCCCTGTAATGTATCAGCAAGATTACAGAACTCTGATTTACTGTTAGGATCGGAAATTAACTTCAAAAGACAAGAAATGGAAAGTGGTGGCTTATTCTCCCATGGTATATTACAGCGGTAGGAGAGAGAGTGATAGAGTGATATCAGAAATGTATTTTTCTCTCAAATGAAGAAAGCTATATTAATTCATTTCACACCTGCATATTTACTTGCATTTCAGGACACTTTTCTACCCTAGGTAAACATCTGGGATAAGTCACAAGCTGCTATTACTGTTGTAAAATATCCTGGCAGATAAGAAGTTTCACTTTTCTGATGCATTCACTGTCAGACATTATTCCCTATTATATATTTTAAAGCTAAATTAGGCAGAGTATTGAGTGTTCTGGCTTGCATCCAGCTGCACATTTAAACCCAGTCTTGACAGCAAGCAAGAGTGGTCCCACTGAACCTGGTTTTATGCCATAAAGGAGCTATGCATTGAATTGCCCAACTGGGTCTGAGCCAAGGTGCAGAATATTTTGAGGATCCAGGCCATCCCACAGTCACCTCTATGGTTTCTGAGTATCTGCCTTAAGTCATTCAATTTTTTGAAATGGCATCTCTGTTGTGGTATGTTATCCCTCCTTCCTTCATAAAAACCTTTATTGAAGTTTTAACTCTGTCCTTAAGGCCTGATCCAGACCAGGATAGGAGGCACTGCATTCCCAGCTGTTCTTGGAGCTAGCTGAAGTCATCCACGTGGGTTGAGATATCCTGCCCTGTGCTTACCCTGCTTGTTTTTAGCTCTGTGGACTTTTTTGAAGGGGTGGCCTGGAGAAGAAAGCTCGCAATCCTGAGAGATTCACCACCAGAGAAAGTTTTGTCATTTGCAGAAGGTGCTAACACAGGAGTGTTTAATGCTTATTCCAAACGGGAAAACTTATGGCAATACCTAACTCTTGAACACCTGTGCCCAGAATGGATCCCCAACTCAGGATTAAGACCTCATGTCAGTATGTGATGTGCATTCAATACCTTACAAAAATACTTCCAAAGCCCCACACTGGGCAGTAACTGGTCCAGAAAGAAAACACAAAGTGGAAGTGTCTGAACCAAGGCTGCAGGGAAACATGGCTGGGACAGGTAGGTCCCAGGCTTCACCTGAGCAGGTCTTCAAAGGACAAAGTAAAGCCAGCTTTGCTTTGCTCCCGTCAAAAAACACAGTCACCAAAGGAAAAGGAGGAGCCTCTCACCATTTATGTTGTAGTTCAGTGGTTAAAACCACTTGCCCAAGAAAAGCAAGACAAGTTTTGGGTTTGCCTCTGCCTGGGAGGTTCAAACCTACGTTTCCCAATTGCCATGGGAGTACCCCGACCACAAGACTGCAGGTGACGCTGGGTGGAGAAAGCATTTCTGCATTCCTTGGTCAAGCTGTGGGACTGTGCAGGAAAGATGAAGAGATTCCCATGACACTTTGTGAGGAGAAAGAGATGCTGGGCTTCTGGGACATTTCCCCTTTTTTGTCTGCCTGATGTCTCTTTATCTAGACACAGTATGAGATTTGAATTTGGGAAAGGGGAATGACAATTTCAGGAGTGAGTCAGAGACGGATTTCATGAATAAGAGAGATTATACCCAGTACATCCTTCAAATCACAGCCTATAACTCTGCAGTGCAAAACACTCATGCAGCAAAAAAAAAAAAGAGTGGAAACCAGAATTTAAGACAATCCTTTTTTTAAACCCTAGGACATGGACACATGTTGTGCTTGAAAGTCACCTTGGGGTACCATGACTCCTTCATTGCTTTCTCTCTACTCATCGACATAGTTTGAAGGAGGAAATAAATACTTTCTCCTTCCCATGCCCCGGATCTCACCCTCACCCAATAACTCAGACTTTAGGATGGTTTCGTGGGAAATGGGAACTCTGAACCCCTGGGGCTGAGGAGGGCCCAGGTCCCACTGTCCCAGTTCCCGGGTGAATGCTTTAATCCTGAGGTTATTACAGGAGCAGAGGGCACTGTCACTGCTGCCTCCTCCCCTGCCAGCTGCATTGAAAAGAAGAAAGCAACTATGACTGCATTCTTGAAGGGTGTGATCTTGTGAGTGAGAGGTAGGTGTGTTCCCAGAATTTCTCCAGGATTGGGTCCCTCAGGGGACTCTGGTGCCACCTTGCCTTGCCATGTTGGATCACACTGGGGCTGCCCAAGCCAAGCCAGGAGGCACATGGTGAGAGGAGGCACCTCCAGGGTGAGATGGTGGAAGGAGGGGTTTGGGGATTGTGATTTTTTTGGGTGTTGAAATTCCTCGAGTCTTTTCTGTTGGATGTCATCAGCAAGCACTAAGGTCGTTTAGGAAAGGCAGACTCCATGGAGCCCTTTAATGGACAACACCAGCAAGGTTTTAGTCACACCTAATACCAGAATCCCCCTTCCAGGACACGGTCTTCTCTTCACAAATGATAGAGAGAAGCTACAGAGGTGCCTTAATGCAGGGTCCTGATCACTTAAAATGACATGTGGGCTTCAGCATAATAGCTTTACTCTGAAAAGGGTAGATTTAGATTAAATGTAAAAGGGAAATTCTTTGTGAATGGTGAGACACTGGCAGAGCTTGCCAAGAGAAGCTGTGGACACCCGACCCCTGGAAGTATTCCAGACCATGTTGGATGGGGCTTGAGCAACCTGACTCAGTGGAAAGTGTCCCTGCCTATGGCAGGGATGTTGAAACGGAATGATTTTTGAGGTCCCTTCCAGCCCAAACTATTCTGTATGCTTGGACTGAAATATATGGGCTTAAGCATTGGACTTAAGCTTGTGCTAAGTGATGTGCATCAGGCAGGTTAAATGCAGGTTACTGGGAGTTGCGTCTCAGTGCACTGGTCATTTCTTTTAATTGTTTTCCTCTGTTACTCCCTATGAAACAAAAGCAGTTCAGTAAAAATGGTTCCCTGTGTTTGCTAAAGCAACACGGGACATTAATCTGGAAAATAGGGCCATGTCTCCACTGAGATCATACGGGATCCTTTTTGTCTCACCTAACGCGATTTCCCAGTTTACAAGATGGAAATAGCTTTCCTGTGACTGAAGGCGTCTTTCACACACTGTTTCTTTAAATTATCATTTGCAATCCCTCAAAGAGAAAGAGGCAAAGGAAACTGGGTGGGAATTAGTTGCTCCTCCACGTACATTGCACTAGTTACTGTGTGGGAGGATCATTATTTCTAATGATGATGGATGGCTCCTATATGAAAGGGTTTTTGCCTCTGTTGTTCCCCAAGTTGGAGCAAGAAAGGGTTACTATTTTAATGAGAGAAGTTGAAATGCAATTTATTGAGAGGGATGAAAAAGAAAAAAACCATAAAAGCTGAATCAAAACAAATGGAATGCTTTACCTGATCACTTTTATGGCGTTGCTGCTTTTCTAAGGTGTACACACACACACAAACACACAGAGCCACCGAGCTCTGAGTTCAGCTGTTTTGTGCCACCTCTTTTTCCCCCTCGTATCTTCAGAAGACAGTTTTCTCCAAATAAATATTTCCAATGCCTATTTTTACTCAAAACACAAAGAGGGGAAAATGTGACTACAAAAAGCTTATACGCTGCAATTTGCTCTTTTTTAACAGTCCCCGACAGAGATCGTCTCTATTGCGTAATGACAGAAACTCGGCACCTTATCACACCTATGTGCCACTATTACTCGGAACCCTGAAGGTGCTGCCCAAAACAATGGCAAAAAAATCTGCTAAACGGGGACCATCATACAAACACAGCATAAAAGCATCGGTTTATTCCAATCCCTACTCAGCTGATTAAAATGAGGAGTTGTCGTGAAGATAGGTAGATAAATAGATTGATCATATCTTCTTTTTTAATAATTGCAGCCTTCAAACTTAACGTATTTTGACAGTGGAGTATATTAAAAGCCATTAAAACAGCTGTTTTGCTGTAGGGAATATTACTTGTGGGTTGAATGCAGAGATATGTGTAGGTATTTATTCAGTAATCAATCATAGAGAGAAAAGACCTCGAATTTCAGTTGGAAGTTTTATTTTTATCCTTTTCCTTACTACTGGTCTTTAAACCTGCTCTGAGGAAAGCTATACATGCCCGGCTGGTGCTCATCAAAAGCAAGCAATCACAGCTAAATCAGCATGCAAAATGCCACTCAACCTTGGGCCTTTATTAAAATTTGCTGGGACTCAATTTGAGATAGCGATCGTTCTTATTAAAAAGCAAAATGTAAGATAGTTTTTTTATATAAATCTCTGGATGGAATGGAATTGTTAATCAGCATAGGCTGATGTGATTTCTCTGTTGCAAATCCTGCCGAGGGCTCAGAAGTGGCACATTACCATAATTCCTAGGCTAGAGCTGGCAGCTTGAAAAAGACCTGCAAGAATCTTTAAAATGCTTAAGCAAAGCTGTAAGTCACAGCAAACAACACACACTGGGGATGGTTACCACAGGTTCGTTGTGTTATATAACAAAGTTTCTTCCTTCGGTCTGTTTGCTCTTACCACAATTTGCTGTTTTGTTAGGTAATTGTTTATAATTTCTTGAGGAAAAGGACAACAACAACAAAATCCTAAATCTATGCAAAGCTGTGTTATTTCCTCTAAAACCCAACCTATTTTTATACAAACCCCTCTGCTGTGTTGTGAATTTGATATGTGGCATCACTCGACTAAGTACATATACATATTTATTTTTACCTTTAAACTTGCACCAATTATTTCAGGATCAGTTTATCTCTTTTTTATTCCCATGATCCTTTCCTGCTCTTATGTTGGTGCATTTCAGCCCTGAAGTATCTATAGGTCAGCAGTAAACATATCCCCATGACTATTTTGTATATTAATTTTAAAATGTCATTGAGCTATTTGTTGTCCCAGGCACTAATAAAATTGAACTATTATTACAGTTAATAAGGAACAATAAGTAATGCAAATGACAATTATTTTATATGATTGAAAACATGATGCCAATCACTGCAGATAGAAAGCTCCACAGCTGAACTCTGCATGACCAGTGTGATTATGCTTTATCTGTAATATTATTACAGCATTGGAACTCTGCTGTTGTGGCTACATTAGACACTGCACAAATGTACAACAAAGAACTGTTTTTCTACATATGTTTTCTCCCATGTGTAAATATAAAAAGCTAGGGATAATAACCAGTAAAGCATAGTCCATACAAATGTCATAGTAGCTCACTGGCAATACATTCTGGGGGCTACGGCCTTAATGAGAAATATTTGCATTGACTTGGATGCTTCTGGCTCAGGATCCAAGACCGACGGTTGGCTGCTTTCTTCTGGTCTTTAATCAGGAATGCACAAGAGAGAAAGAAAACAAAGAGTCTTAATGAGGTTCTTCTATCTTGATACTGCTGGTCCAAATCTCATCCAGGCCAGTAATGGACAAAAGTAATTTATTTTTGTTTGTTTGGTTGGTTTGTTTGTTTTTGGTTTGGGGTCTGGGAAATAAAGATGTTACTCATGGTCCCATTCTCATAGGAGATGTGTCCACCAAAGAAAAGTGATTCCTCCCAGGATGTTGTTGAGGTGTTCTGCTTTAAGACACTGAAAACTCATCGCTCAAAGGGTGAGCTACCTGTTGACCTACAGGACAGCCCTTGCAAACTGATGCATATGGAAAGAGAAAACTTGTTCTGATGCTGATTCTTCCGTACCTGCCTTGAAGATTGTGAGAACAAATCGGTCATAGATTGTTGCCTGATAGTCATGAGTAAATTTTAATTCCAGTGTGCAGGCACTCCCTTTGGAAGGGAAAGACAGGCTCAATTGCACATGGAGAGACAGAATTGCAACCTTGCAAAAATCAGAGACTTTGTTTCGAGAGCCAAACAAAATTGAATGTGTTCCCCCCACACACATACATACACTATCATCAAATATTATCAATTTAATTGCTCAGCTCCTGCAGCTGTGAGCACAATATATCAGCTTGACTGGAATGGAATTTGTAATTCTGTAACACACGTTCGAAAGTAAAATGTTGAGCTAAATTTTCAGTTAATGAGAATCAGCATAGTTCCACTAACCTCAGATAAGCTACTGAGCAAGCAGGAATCGTTCGAGTTCCTCTGACTTAGTTGGAATGCCTTCACTCGATTCAGCAGAGGAATATAACTTTACTCCAAGAATTTGTGCACCTTTTTGGGGATCTGATATATCCAGCGCTTGGAACGAGCCTGCTTGATGTGATACACCCCAGCAGATCTTCTCCAAACACCAGCGGCTCTGCCGTGGAGCTGCGCTGGCGAACCCGCGGTCACGGGATGCTGTCGATGTTTAAAATCTACACGGCTTAGGGGGGCCACTGGAGAAGTTAATGGAAGAGAAAGCTAGTTAAAGTTGTTAAATATAAGGACGTGATCTCTGGCTCAGAAACTCTCGATCTGCAAATTTCTGGCAGATTTGGGAGGTACCATGATGTGCCTGCACTTTTCTTATGTTCTGCGCGTGTTTGCTTTTGGCCTTTATTAAAACAGAGTCCTAAGTCGAGAGGACTTTTGTCCTGGATGATTATTGTTGATTTTAAATTCCCAAAAAATGGATTGTGAACTAGAACTTTTTTCTTTCTTGTCAGGGATTGTGCCTCCTTTTCCCTCACTCTAACACACACTTTCCCCTTTATTTTGAGCATATAAATTAAAAAAAGATAGTTAAGACAATAAATAGAAGAACATAAACATCACATACCCATTTTTAGCTATTCCAGGAACAAGATGAAAATGGGAATATTTACCCTGGGTAAATTTCCCATTCCATACCATCCTACCAGCTCAGAGTTTAGAAATGCAGTTTTATAAATTAGGTATAACATTTGTCTTCTGTACTTTAGTCAAATTATTATCAGTAGAGATGAAGTCTAAATTGTCTATAACTGATATAGATATGCACACATAGATAAGTATACATATATAGGTATACATATATACTTACATGTATATATATTACTAGAAAAATGAATTCTTTTATCTCAGAGGTAGTAATTTGTGCCTGCACAAAGGAGATGAAAATAATAACACCTTTCCCTTGTTTTGCTGGGCTATTATTGATTTACTTAGGTGCAAAGCCATGGAGAATTGGGCCCTCTGCATTTAATTCTGTGTGTTTCCCAAGTACTGCCATGTGACCTATTTGAATGAAAGTTTAGCATTCTTGAAGGGTTATGTAAATGTATATGTTAGTGAATAAACAGATGGTTTTTAATGAAAAACATCTTTTCATGAGCTGTGTCACACTGATTTGATTCTTTATTTATAGTATCAGACCTTTGATGTAATGGAAAAATATGTAGAGCTGAGTTTACAAAGCCCAAATTCGAGTGGACATCCTTTAGAAAGGTAGGAAAATTTACACTGCATCAACTAGTGGTAGGTGAACTAGTGCAGCCGATTTTTTATTGTTAGTCCTGGAGAACAAAAAGATGCGGATTCTGATTCAAGGATCTTTGGCTGCCCAGCAGATCTGTTTTCCAGGCATCAGAAATGCCCTGGCAGATCGAGGAAAACAGCCTCATTTTTCAATTTGAAACAGCAATCAGATTGGAAGAGACAGAAATTATCTCTCAGGAAAACAAAACAAAACAAAAAAATCCCCACAAAAAGAAACAAACAAAACCAACCAAACAAAAAAAAGCCAAAGGAAAAACCTAAAAAAACCCCCAACCTAAAAACTTAAAGCGATATTTTGTTTATTTCCATTTGCGTCAAGTCAAAATGGAGCAGGAGTTTAGATGCCTGTGCCGCATTTATTTATTTTTTTGAATGACTGGATTTTTTAGAATCAGGTTACGCAGCTGGACTTCACATTGCATTTGCTGCGGCTGCTTCATCAGAAATGCTGGTAGTATTTGTCAGCCTGGAAGTGTCTTGAGGCTGCTTCTGAGAGATACAAGGAGGCAACTGATAAGGAGAGCATCAGAAGGGCAGTTAATTGCCTCCAGTCTCTCGGTGCCGGGGAATATTTAAAATCTATGGGATTAAAGGCAGATTAAAAACTGTGGAAGCAGGAGCCCAATAGCGCTGAAAGATCATAATCAGCAAGGGTAATGGCAGAGCAAAAATGAATGTGGCAAATAAAATGACAGATAGGAAATTCAGATCCGCTTCTAATGCTCGAAGTTCCATCTTGTAAGCACAATTCATCTACGTGTAAATCATTTTTTGGCTTCAAGCTTATCAGCCAATCGGTGAATTAAAAATGCTCTTTCCTTGGAGGATTAAAGAGGTTGATTGAAGTCAGTGTGAAAACTGGCTAATAAGTCTGGAAATGTCAGGAGGGTGCTTCATAGGAACTCAGTGTACTTTTTCTATCAGGGCTATGAAACAGGAAGTTTGAAAAGCTCTGTAGTTCTGTTACTTTGAGAAATGCTTTTGTGTTGGTTTTTTTTTTTTCCTCTCTCCTGTGTGTCAGAGTGTCATGCAGAAATATTTTAATTTGCAAGATGAATGGCGATAGATGCAAATGTTGAGAAATGAGATTGAGAGAATTCACTAAAATATGCAGAGAAGTAGGAGAAATTTCATTTCAGAAAGCACAGTAAATGCATATCACGGCCATGGGAAGTTCTAGGTTCCAGGCCATGAACTGCTTAGACATGTCCCACCTTGGAGAGGATGTTTAAACTTTGCTTCTTTTCCATGCCTAAAAATCTAGCGTAGGTGGTGAGGCCAGGGATTGTGTTAAGGCAGACTCTCTGCTAAACAGGAGCTCCCAGGGCATCTCCAGACTCTGCATACACAAAATGTACTTTCCCATGTGATATGAAGACTTTCCATCAGTGCTGCTAAAATTGAACAAGTTTCTCAGAGTTTAACGTGCAAGAGCTGTACTGTTAGTATTTCCACAGGCAATATTTCCATCTGCAATGCCCACACTGGTAAATGCAAATACACTTCCATGAGTATATTTGGAGATTTGGACCACAGTTGTCTGAAATGATTCCTCATATTCATTTGTGGACTAATACTCTTTCTGTATTTCAGCCCAGAATCACAAAGCCATTCAAAAACGTCCTCAGACAAGAGAATTTTCTGGAAGGAAAGCTGCTACCTTGGCGTACCAGTTTCTCTGCTCCTGGACTCACATCAGAAAGAAGTCGAGGGATGAGTTTGTGGGAGAACCCACTGATCAATCCTATCTTTCATTAGTATAGGGAGAATTAGCCCTTGGGGTTGCTAGAGCCATGAAAAAGAACAAATGAATGAGGATGCAAATGGAGTAAGAAAGGAATTGATCATTAAAGTCTCAAGGACTGAGCATAAGAATTCTCCAGCTCACTCTCACCTCCTGCTCCACACAGGTCATTGGTGTCCTACATAATAGCAACGTGGCCATGTCCTTTCTCCACGAGCCAGATAAGGCTGGTTGGCCCAGTCTATTGGTGGGCAGGTACTGGGAGATCCATGCTCTGGCAGCAGCCTCTGCTGGGGACCTACATTTTGCCCCAAGTGCATGATCCATTTCACAGTCAGCAGGACCAGATGTCCCCGGCATGTCCTTTCTCTCTCTCCCCTGTGATTCCAGAGAATATAGACTCACACAGAATTTAAAGGGAAAAAAAGGTAATTTGCTGTAAGGAAATCTTGCTTATGGTTAGGTTACAGGGCTCAGAAAATGCAGAAAAGCATGAATGGATCTTTACCTGCTTCTAGTGTCTAACATTGTTCACTACAGCCCATCCTTGAGTTTGGAACACCAAATTGGCTAGCTGGTCCATATTTCCATGCATTGTTTTGTTCATAACCACCACCAGAGAAACAACAAAGATGACGACAGATTCAAAAATGTTATCTCACATCTCTCAGCAGCTCCCTGATTCCCGACTCTTTGATACAGGCACCTCCGGCGAGGAGAAGCAATGGAGTCACTGGATTCCTCTCCCTGCTGTGAGATGTGGTTCTGTTCTTTTTTGCCCTGTGACTGATTTTCATATGAAAGGCTCTAACTAGAGCAACTCTAACCCAGAGCCCACGCTGGCCAGCTGAGAGCATAACCACAAGACTGCGAGCGGTGGTCTACGTGCGTCTGGGTTCCGGGAGGTTCCTTTGATCTCTGTATGCCCCCCGGAATGCACTTCTGTGCAGCTTCAAGAAGAAGAGACGGCTTCACGTCCTATCTCCCCAATCTCAGCCTCATTTTACCCCCGTTGGTTTGGGCCCTGTCTTGGGAGGTGGGAAATGTGGTTTGGATCCCTCCAGGCTGAAAGAAAGCACTGAAGCCAGATTTCTCACTTCATGGGCCAGCAATTTCGCTAACTTGTCTCCTGATTTAAAAAAAAAAAAAAAGAGAAAAAAAAAAAAGGTGTGTGCACCCCTGTCTTGGTCCGTGTTGAAAAAGAGTGAGCAAAGCTCAGCTCTGAGTGCTTCCAGATGTCTCCCCTCGGGAGTGGGCTCGGCCCTCTGGAACCTAAGTGGAGGGAGATATTTTACTTTGCAGACCTGATTCATGTACTTTAGGATGGGTTGGAGTTTGGGCACACCCTCTGTGCTCAGCATTTCCAAATTGGCTTGCTCTCCATGGCTTCCGATGCACCGCATGGAGTCTCGCCCCAGGGCTGCTCCCTGTTGTGGCAGACTTCCTGGTTTTAAGCCTCCAGGCTTGAGGCTGTAGCAGGACCAGAGAGGAGGTGTAAGGAAAGGCTCCACTCTCTGAGATACATAACACTCCCTGTGCATTAGGCAGGGAGAGCCCAGAGGCCGAATGCTCTGCTTTGGGCTTCTGCTTCAGGGCCAGACACCAAAAAAAAAAAAAAAAAATTAGCACTTCAGTCCTTTGCTTGGATCTGGTGTTTAGGTTTTTAATTTGGAAGAATGCTGTTGAGTACAGTTTCCTCTAACTACTGGGGCTAGATTACTCAAGATATTTAGGCTTCTTAAAATGGAGAGGAAAGCTTTCCAAAATCTCATGGATGCAGGCACTCCTCCCTTGATCCTCAACAGTACTGAGATCAGCAGGACTTTAGGTACCTCATTACCTCTCTGCACTTCTGCAAATCCCACTGGGGGCCTGTGCAGAGCTGAAGGCACACAAGTATCTTTCTGAATATGATCCTCAGTGTCCCTGGCCACGTCTCCTTGGTGCATTTTGTATAAAGCCTCAATTTTACACCTTCCTTGGCCAAATTGCGCTTCGTGTCCAAGCCTGTGATAATTTTTGGGGGTGAACCCAACCATGGGTGACCTGTAGGATGACATATGACCATTCAGGCATCTTGTATGGCCTAGTGGTGACAACTGTCATCTTGGGCTTCTCTTGAACAGTTTTGGGTCTGGCAGTTTTGGGTCAGAGCTTGGCAGTCTCTGTGCAGTGTAAATGCCCATGGCAGGATCATGGGCTTCTTACTGGCAGAAGAGCCTTAAAAAGACAAGTTTTCTTCAAATGTTTCAGCAATTTCAGTTTGGAGATGGCCTGTATCTATATCATACCTAGGCAGGCAAAACACTGTCTCTGTTCCCAGCGCTGTGGCCAGACAGTTGTTAGACCAATGCTCATTCTTGGCTGCTGCTTGTCCACTTCTGCATCTGCCAAAACAGAGATGCCCACAAAGGCATCAAACTTTTGCCTTCCTTCCAGCCCTGGAATCCCTGCACTGTATCACGTCACTATTTTTCACAGGGGACTCAAGCCACACAGATAGAACGTGACTGTGGCAGAGAGGGTTGATGGACAGGAGGAGCCTTGCAGAAATGGTTGAAAGCTATGAGGGAAGAGAGATGCTGGTAGTGCAATTAGCTAATTAGAATGAGGTTGAATTCTTCCTTCAGACACTCTCAGACACTTTAGTACACCCCTTGAAAAAGATAATTTGTCTAGCAGCACCAGAGCTGCAAAGAGACAGGAGACTTTTGCTAAATCTACATGAGGAAAATAAAAGATGGTGCTTCTGATATCAGTCTTCTCCAGCAGGATGCCTGCTGAGTTTTTAATGGTGTATCCCATGAAGGAGACCAAATCAGAAATATTAAGGACTGCCAAGGTGGAGATAAGTAGCTTATGTGATGTGACATAACCAGAGAAAGGATGCACGTAGCAGGGTTATGTGGCCAAACAGCACACAAGGAAAGGATCTTTGCAGCTGGGTTTGGGGATGAGGGCTGGGGTAGAAATTCATGGTTGGGAGAGCCTTTTCCATTCTTTGCATGGTGGGTCTCAGCTCCTGAGAGTTATGATCACAGCGTCCAAGGTCTACTTCACTACACAAAAATCATCCTTAACAGCAAAGTCTTGTAGTCTTTAGAGAGAGTGAAAATAAAAGTCTTTAATTGTGAATGGCATTAGAGTAAATTATCCCAACCCACCACTGCCTGCAAGTGCACACAAACATCTACACCTTCAGCAAACATCTATAGCTTAAACTAGAGGTAACTTGATTTGTACCATGAGAAATAAGCTAGAGGTACCTCAGGGTTACCTCAGGGTACCTGTGACCTTAAAATAAGCTGAGCTCCAAAATGTATAAATAATAATAATAATAATAATAATAATAATAATTGCAACTCCCTGGATGCAGCTGGACTTACGTGTCAGGAGTCATCCTTAATAATGGCGTGCATTCATGAAATTATTATCTAATAACAGTGATTTTCCATACACCTATTAAAGTAGGTAATCACAAAACCCAGAAATCTGAGGTTTTTAAGCCCACCTGACAAACAGGAACTCCTCACTCTTTATCTTTGTAATCACAGCTCCACAAACAGCTCTCTGGGGCTGGATTTTCAAAGAGGAATACCGGCCTCTGGAAAACTAGAAGGACTTCTGTTGGATTGATAGTTAGGCTGATGTTATCCCAAACAGGATACGCTGACAGGGCTGAAATTCATCCATGGATGCCATAACAGTGTATTGAGAGTAGAATTTGGACAATAACTTGTATTTTCTGTCCCTCTGTTCTGAGGAGAAGATAAGTTAATGTAGCTTTCAGTGACCTGTACATGTCTGTGAGCTTCCTGGGGTTTGGTGGGCAAGCTGGCCAAATATTTCACAGGTTGCTTGGCAAACACAGTTGGTAAATGTTTCAGTAACAAATGCTGAGTGCCACAGCCCTCACATTCATTTGATTAACTATTGCTGGCTTTTCTGTAAACATGGGACTGCTGCTACATTTGTGTTTTATATTTTTCTATCATAACCAAGGCAATGTAGCATGAAGTGGCAACCTGGCAAAAAGACAATAATGAACTTTAGGGGAAAGTGCTGTGGCAGGTGAATTCTGCACAGTTCCCTGTTGTTTAGTTTTCCCTCCCTCCTCTTCTTTATGCTTTCCTCCTCACCATGGGGAGATGCTCTTCTTCTGAGCTCTGGGTTTGTATTTCAGCCTCCATTCATCTCCCTGAAGAGAATAAACTGCAGAGGGGCTAATTGCAGCAGCAAAACCCATAAAGAGATTCCCCTTCTCCTCCTCTTGTGAGGGCTTTCCTCGCTCAGTCTGTCCCAGGGGGGTTGAACGCCTTCTGCCACCTCACTCTTGAGACGTTAAGACCTTGAAATTTGAAAGAGGAGTGGTGTAGTCTGGAGAAAAATGGACCTGTGTTCTAACCCATGCGGCTTGTGATACGCACATTGTCGGGTGATAACAAAGGATTTACATAGGATTTACATTTTTCTTAGGGGACGTTCAGCGGAAAGGGAGCAATCAGTAGCAATGACAGATGAATCCATTTGGCGGCAAAGGCTGCCTCTTTCACACAAATAACAGGCTTTTTCTTAATCTACAATTTGTCACTGTTTATTCGGCAGCGCAAGCCTTTTAATTGCCCTGCAGCATCTTGGGTTTGTGCTTCCTGGGAAGCAGGGGAGGAGTCTGGGGGAGTTAGAGGGCATTTGTGCCTCTGGTATAAGCCTAGAAACCTGAATGAGGCTCTCCAGAGTTCAGTCAGTTTTCCTGGGTGAGAATATGGGTGGAACGTGAGCTGATCTCTTGTGATTCATTCCTGGGCATGGTGGGCAAGGGAACAGTCTGGTTCCCCCCAACAGTGGTTAGGTTGGCATTGGTGCTGCTCAGCACTCGCTTTTCTGGGACTAATGCTGAAGAACATTCACAGCTTTTTATTTATCTTCTCAGCTCCTGTTCATGTCTCGACATGAGAACTACAAAAATCTGTCGAGTCACTTGCTGCTCCAGGGAGGCAGAGAGGACGCGAGAGGAGCTCCAGGCCCATAGCTCCCCATCAACTTTTATATACCATGTTTGCTCCCAGTTTGTTCCCTGGTGATTGGGCTGCTTTCATCCTGGCTTCTGTTCCCTGCTCCAAATATTATTTCTGCTCCAGGTATTTGTAATCTGTATTACTACAGTGTACTGATCCAATTTATATCTGTAAAGGAGTGTTTGGGAAAAGTGAATCCTGCCTTGGAGTTGTGGATAAATTCTGGGAAACCTCCATGATCTTTCCAGAGCAGTATGCTCCTGCTGACAGCAGTGAATCTAATGCTATATAGCTCTGGATGTCTATGTTGTTTGCCTCAGAGTCAAATCCAAAAAATCTCTACTCAAGTAATGAAATCAGTATAAGAACTATGGTTGTTTTCTTTTAATGACCACTATTTGGTTTTGGCCTCTCCCTTCTACCCAGCCAGCTTGATTATACAATTCTGTTTTGGGTAGTCTCTGGAAGCTGACAAATATTATTCAGGAGATGGTGCCTAATAAATAAACTGAGTTGTGCATCCATATGGAAGATATTTATTCTGAGCAAGCAACAAGCTTCAGTGTAGTTCAGGTTGGGTGGCCAAGCATTCAGAAAGCAAGAAATACAATATTAAGGTTGGGAATTCATATACTTCATAGAATCATAGGATGGTTTGGCTTGGAAGGGACCTTAGAGATCATCTAACCCTCTGCCATGGACAGGAACACCTTCCACAAGACCAGGTTGCTCAAAGCCTTATCCCTACAGACAAATCTGTACAGAATTAGATAAACTTTCTTCCACTGTTTTCTGAATTAGAACAATTCCAGGGAAAGTAGTATATTTCAGAGTAATGAGAAATGAAAATTCCTTTCAGAGCAAAACTTAATTCTGAAATAAAAATATCCTTTCAATGCAAATGCGAAAAGGTAACTACAAACTTAGCAGTACCCCCCGTAGCTGTCAATGTGTGGGATGGGCTTCAGATCCTCCTCATGTCTAATGTTGTGGTCAGAACCTACATCAGTCACTGAAGTGGATATTGTTGTCCCCTCAGTGGTTAATTGTCTACATAAAATTAGAAACACCATTAGCCTTGTCAAAAGCTGTATGTGTTTGAAAACCATCCATAGAAATGGTGATAATGATGCAATGCATTTCATTGCCACAACAGGGGCAACCAAAGCCTTTTGTTTTTCCTGTTTGAAAACAAAAATAAGCCCAGATTTCAGAAGGATATTTATCTCATAGGAATGCTTACACTACCCTATTTTTTGGGGTGTTTCCAGGACCAGAGGCAGTGGGCACAAGTTGAAACACATGAGATTCCCTCTGAGCATCAGGAAGCCCTTTTTCACTGAGGGTGACAGAGCACTGGCACAGGTCACCCAGAGAGAATGTGGAGTCTCCTTCCTTGGAGATGTTCAAAAGCCATCCGGACATGGTCCTGGGCAATCATCTCTTGGCTGGCCTACAGAGGCCAACCTCCAGAGTGACCTCCAGAAGTTCCTTCTAACCTCAACCATACTGTGATTCTGTATTCAATGACAGAGCTAAAACCCTGCTTCCTCTCCCTGGTCCCCATACCAAGGACCCTTGTCCTTTTGTGTTGGGACTCCAAAGGGACTTGGGGTCAAGCTAGGACATCTCCCATGTGCATGTGGGAGGTGCTCTGCAGCTGCTCTTCCTCTGGCTTTGGGGATCTAAGGAAAAGCTGTGGCGCTGGGCAGGGCAGTTGTTGGTCCTTTGTGAATCACTGAGTGCCTGGGGGCAGAGGAGGGACCTAACGGTGGCACCTCAAGCTTCCTTGGGCTCCTCCTTAAAACTGCACCTGGAGAAGATGGACCTGGAAATGATGGTCCATTTTTTGTATTATTACTTTTTGGTCACAGGTGAAGTTTCCTGACATTCCTTGAACATTTCAGGTTAAGTCTCCTGGTAATTTCATTCCAGAGAGCCTTTTTTTGAGTAACCAGAAACTGAAATAAGAGTAGAATAAAACTGTTCCATGAATGGTTGCTCAGCTATTGTCATTTTTGTGCAGGAAGTGGGAAACTCTGCTTCAGTATTTCTTTTTTCTTAAAGAGTGCCTGTCCTGTTGGGTGTGAGGAAGAGTGAATGTATTCAACCCCTCCTATCTAAAAAGTCTTATTTCATGTGAATGTGCAGTCACAGAAAACCCACAGACGAAGTGCTAACCAGCACCCTCAAAATCAGTCCATTTTCTTTATGCATTGACAAATATTAAATTTTATTTTGAGATTGGAAGAGATCCAAGGGGAAGAATTAAAGGCAGCATGCTGCCATAGCACTCCCCAGGGAGACGAGTAGGATATTTGGTGAGAAGGCAGCTGAATCAGGAAGAAAGTTGATTTGAGCAGATGTTTCCCAACCAGCTGCTGAGTGGTCTAGCCTCTGGGCTGGAGGGTATCCGAGGGCAGCGGGATCTGGAAGGCTCTGGAGCCCTTCCACCTGGCAGGCAATAATTCAGAGCTCACACAAAGAGCCAGGGTGAGTCACTAGTCTGCTGATTAGGCTGCTCTCCTGGGAGGGAGGCACCTGGATCCCAGACCCAGGTTAGGGCTGCAACGTGGAACAGCATCAACTGGGAGGGATTGGAAACACTTAATTCTGCCTGGTTAGGAGGCTCTCCATATGTGGGAGGCATAAGTTTGAATCCACTTGGAGAGGATAGAGAGTTTAATGTAGATCTCCTAAAACCTAAAGGAAATATCACTGCCTTGTAATTATGGGAATGGAGTGGCTTTTCTTCAGCCATTGGGTATTGAGGTGGACATTTGACTTTGTATTCTTAAAAGTGATGGATTTTGATTCATTCTGCAGAGAAAAGAACAAAACAGTGACTTCTAGTCCTACTTTCTGTGGGACTTTTTTTCCCCCCGATTGCTACAGAGCTTTTTACTTGCAGAACAGATAATTACTCGCACTCCCCTGTCTGGCAATATCCTACCATGCCCTGGAAAGTGCCTAGAACATTCTTGTATGTGCAGCTGGGGACATTATCTCTGGGAATGGTCTGGTGGACTGTGAGTCAGGGGTGGCCACAGAAAAGTTTGATGCGTCTGGTAGAACTTATAGTTATGGAAGGAGAACGAGGAATTTTGCTATCTTGGGAAAGTTGCCACAATTTCCCCTTGAATAGATATGTTAGTGGTAAGCAGTAGAGATTTAGAGTCTTAGGGACAGATTCATCTTCATTTACAGCAGGTTAAAGCTGAGGATTATTCATTTGAAAGCCAGTGTTATTCTGAATTGACTCTTCCACAAAAGAGATAAGAAAAATGGCCAAAATTATTTATTTGTGTCAATTGTATAAAAAGTGTAAAGGGGAGTCTCCCTGCCTTTACCAGAAGTGATCTGAAAGATCCTATCTGGTCTACCTCTGTCAGCTTGGCATCTTTGCAGTAGTCGGTGGTTGCACAAAACTGGCCAATTTTTCCATATAAAGGGTTGCTAAATTACCCTTTCTGGTTTGGTTTTATTACCCCCTTGGAGCAATGATCTCACCCATCAGTGTTGTGTTGCTCTTCGGGAGTGGCAGGGGTGGAGTGGGGTGGGATGAGCAAAGCCCTGAGTTTTTTCCAGAGTTCCCTGCATATGCAGAACATTTCATTGTCTTCTCTAACACGCCCTCACCTTTCACACAGACTGGAATTTGACACACCAGGTTAGAGAAAGAAAGCAAAGGAGGGGGGGAAGCACAACACAAGAAAAAACCCAACAAACAAGATCTTATCGTGCAAAATATCCATCCACCCTCCTGATAATAAAAAAAGCCTCAGGTTAGGAAAATAAAAAAATGACTCTAATGAACACTCAAAATTAACATGCAAATACATCCATGGTTCCTGGCAGAGACGGAAAGACGGAACATAACCCTCTTCCAAAGAGGCAGTTTTTACCCTCTTTGCAGAAGGGAAGTTTTATCCCAATTGTTGTTGTTTTTGCATTGTCTTGAGAAGGTTTTCTTCTCTGTTGAGGAAAGCTCTCCTTCCCTCACCCCACCCCATACCCCACATTCATTTCACCAGGTGGCATGACGAAACCCTCCAGATCAAGGCAGGTTTCATCAACAAGGCTTCATGCCATGCCACCCATAATTCATCCCAGCCTGCTGTGGCTTTCTCCCAACAAGCAGCACCTCTTGCAAAACCAGCCCCTGTCTCACACTCCTTCCTAACTCGTGTTCCTGAGCACCAACAATAGAAGAGCATGAATCACTAACAGAACGTACAGACCTTCGCTCCACTCTGGCCAGTTTGTGTCATTGCCTTAACGTTAATTACACACCATAATGTGTGCATTTAATTTCCGTGGTGTTTCAATTAAATTAATCAGGCAATTAAAATTAATTAAAATTACAGAAATCACCTGCAGAAGTGCTTGAAATGTGGGGGAGGGGAAGGGAGGGGTTGGGAGGGAGCTGGGAACGTAGATGGCTGTGTTTTCACAGACCTTCCTTCCCTTGATTAATTTTGGGGATAGACTCTTCCAGAGCAGGTTATTTAAGGATTTAAAAACTGTTCCAAGGCCCATTGAAGCCAATGGAAATCTTTCTATTGGCAGTGATAGGCTTAGGACCATGCCACTATCCCCAAGTGCTCAGGATGGAGATTCAAGGGGTAGGTGATGAAAGACCTGATGCTGAGCAGATATTCCTCAATACCTTCGGGGAACAAGGTCAAAGGCCCTCAAGTACCAAATCAGGGTCAGATTTTAAAAGGCAGGTTAAAGATGAGGATGATGTCCGTGGGAGTTAAGAGCGTCAGTCCTTCCAAGGATCTGGGCTGGAAAGGTATTCTAAGAAACTTAAACAGGTTTGAAGTCTCAAAGGAGTTTTAAAACATGGCTAAATATATCCTACTCTGAGCTCTCACTGATTTCTGCAGTCAGTGAGAGGGGGTCCTAATTTTACAAATGTGCTTCATGACTCCTGAACTCTTGAGTGAGTAACAAAGCCTTTCCAGCACTTCCCTTCCATTAGACAGGGATTATTGCATTCAATTGCTTCCCAGACAGGTTGCATCCTGCTCTGTGGAAGAGTTTGAAGACATCACATCAACATGGACAGTTCTCTTACTGCTTATGTCCATTTTACCAAGCAAGCACAACCCCATGCTCATCTTTTAGCCAACCCATAATTTTCCCCAGCATGGAAGGGTCAGCCCTTTCAGCTTTGAAGCTCCACAACATCCGACCAGTCAACCCCTGCCCAGCTAGTTCCTGTGTCTGGGAGAAAGGCTGGTTCCTTCCACGTTTTCCTGGAAAGACTTTGCCTGGCACACTCCTGTCTTAGCCTGTGAGTCACCCATTCTTCGCTCCCATTCTTCGCCCCACGGTTGGCGATGTTTATACCGCAGTCACTGAAGTTCATGCAGGTATCCCCAAGCTGCCTTTAAATTAATTTGCTGGAGTGCCATCGTTAGGATCACTGTAGTTTCAGGGAACACTGTGTGGGCTGAAAAACCAGGGGATGAAGCAAAGTAAGTGCTCATAATTAGGATGAGTTGCTCTGCACTGCACTGGCCACTGGAACCTGAGCTCACTGCTTAAAGACATAACTGCTTTTTTG
Source organism: Acanthornis magna (assembly GCA_036785705.1). Classification (NCBI taxonomy): domain Eukaryota; kingdom Metazoa; phylum Chordata; class Aves; order Passeriformes; family Acanthizidae; genus Acanthornis; species Acanthornis magna. Next base: position 1,822,542 of record JAWUZG010000001.1, read on the forward strand.
CACATTATAATTTCACTCACACTGCCAGATAATCCCTTGGAGTTCCATAGGCAATTACCCGTGCTTCTAGTATCCAAGAGGGAGTAAAACCTTATCACCTCTGCCCCAATGGAACCCGCTTTTGCTCCACGTTCGGGAGCCACCTTTTTCTCTCCAGTTGTTTAGATGATTAACATAATTAAGTTATGCACACAACAAATGTTTAAGGCTTCTAGTGAGATTGAAGTGCACTCCCAGCTTCAGATCTGAAAGATTCAAACACACCAAAAATTTTTTTCCAACTGTATCAGTAGATATTTTCTCTTTCTGTAAATAATTTGTCTTTTACGCTCTCAGGTGATCGGGTCAAAATATTGCCATTATTATTAACCACATCAGCATAGTTTTCTGCTACCCTTGCTCTTTCCTAACTCTCAGCAAAATGTCCACTTATAAAGAACATTTTCCCATCTTTTTTTTTTTTAAATCTATATCATTAATTTGTGTCATATCTGTCTTTCTCGAAAAGAAAAGAAGAAAAGAAAAGAAAAGAAAAGAAAAGAAAAGAAAAGAAAAGAAAAGAAAAGAAAAGAAAAGAAAAGAGAAAAAACAGAAGACACAGGAATGAGAATGCAGAAAAAGAAAACAAAACCCACCCAACACAGAAAAACATGGTTTTCGAAATTAGAAATTTTAAGTGGATGATAACATTTTACTGCCAAACAGCCCAGAATTTTAATTAAAAATCCAAAGAGCTATCATTCTTCTCTCCAAAATTCTCTAAGTGATGAAACACCCCTCTCTCACTTTGCTAATACTCCTCCATCTGAATCCTTTGACATAACTTGTGTGGCCTTTGGCACGTCACTTCACCTCAGTTTCCTCAGCTATAAAATGGCTGTTAATCCCTATATAGTATCACCCACGCAAATTTCCAAGGCTTACGCTTGAACAGGGCTTTGAAGATAAGTGAGTAAAGTTTCAAAAGGACCTAAGAGATTTAGGAGTGAAAGTTTCATTAGCTTTCCATCAGATTTGTATTCTTATATCTCCGAGAGCCTTTTGAAAGTCTGCAGAATTGCAAGACTTTACTCATCAGAGTCATATTCCTTGTTCTCCTCAAGGAAAGCGATTGCTCCAGGCTAGTTTTGGCAGAAGAGCTTGTTCCTCAAAAGAAGCAAGGTGAGTTTTGGGGCTCTCCAGTTTCTTCCCCAGTTTCAGATATGAAACCTTGGGTACATGCTCCAACCATTTCGGGCAAAGTGGTATCTCTCATTCCTTATATCGGTAGATCTATTTGGCTTGCTTTGGCTGAAAGAAGGGAGGGAAGGTGCATATCTACATCTTCGAGCTGGATTTGAGATAGGAACCTTCAGCTGGGAGGCAGTGGTGAGCTCCTTTGGGTGCTGCAGAGACGTTCACCTCCTCAGTCAGCGCCACTGCTCCTTGAAGAAGGAACAATGTGCTTTTCTCTGCACATGCATCGTGTTGGAGAGGCCTGTAAGGTGCCCTGTCCATCTTGGATGCTGACTAAGGAAGTTATGAGATTTCTCTAATTGCGAAAGGATGATCTTACTGCTCCATACCTCCAGAGAATGGAAATCCCCTGCTTTTTTTCCTTTTTTTTTTTTTTTCCTAAAAGAACAACAGTATTAAAGAAAAAATACAAACACCAAAACCAAAGGTACAAATTGCCAGTGAGACACACTGAAAAAAAAATTCAAGTATTGCCCTATTTTTTGCCTTTTTTGCTTTTGAATTGGCCACCCCAAGTTCCACTTTCTAGCCTTTCTCAAATACTATGAAAAGGGAAAAAAAAAGAAACTGTTCAACCAAAAAAGTCCTGTAGATACCAGTGGCTTGGTGGCTTTGGTTTGTTCAGCTTCAGTGGTTAAGCCACTGCTCTGAGAACACTGGGAAATAATGTTACTTTTCTTGGAGGGACTTTCCTTGTCAAAATGAAAATAAAAAGAAACTTGTGAAGAAAGGAACATTTTCTTTGGCCATAAATGACATATCTAATTTTGATTTTTATTTCATTGGCATACTTAATTCAACTAAATTTGAAACTGAAACATGATTTAAAAACAGGAACCTGGAAGATTTTGTTCACAAAATTTTTAGGTAAATTGACTTTTTTCCCCCTAAATTGTTACACTTGAGTTATATTTGCTGCTGATTTTGATCAACTAGACATGACATTTTGCTTAAAATAAGCTTTTCTGCACAAAACCCAACAAGCTGGTTTGAGTTTGGAAAATGGGTCCTTAAGAAAATACAGTAAATATCATAATAATAGTAAAAAAGGGTTAGTTTTGGCTATTCACAGGACTAAGTTCTGAAGTGGACCAGCAATTCACAGGAGATCATTCCAATCTGAATTATTCTATGATTCTGCTATTATCAAAGTATCTGTCTTTGGTACTTTGTCCCTAAAATTCAACACCTTCCAGATTAATACCTTCAGTCTTTAACGTTATGTTTTTCTTCAATTTCCCAGGGATGGAACCAATTCAGAAGCAGGTCACAGTGAAATTTTCTGGTTGAGTAGGCAACCAAGCCTACCAGGCTCAAGTTTCAAAACATCATCACACTATAAGTTTCCCATTTCCTCTTTGGTTGTACAAAATATAATAAAAGTCAAGTGCTCAAGAAGTATCTCTCAAATACTTGAATGGAAAAGTCTGAACAAAACTGGATTTCTAATGGTTCTCTTGTGAGATTTTTAGTTTTAATTTTAAAATTTCTTCAGCTACAGTGGAGTACATTGGCCTAGAAGTTATGTTTCTGCAGGGACATTAATAGTGTCCACACCTGCTGTTTAGAGCAATTGGGAAAGATAAGGAACCCAAAAAACCCCAGAAGAATTTACCTTGTGATGGAAGGTTCTTGGTATGCAGCAGAGTTTCTTTTCAGCTCTGGAATTGCATGCTACATACTAATTAGAGCTGTTAATTAAATACATTTTGTTAAAACATGTTGCATCAAAGGTGAAGCATTTTGTAGGGAAATTTTGTTGACACTTCTCTTGAAGAGAGTTTTGAGGTCCAGGACAAGTCAAAAAGAATATTCCAGGAGAAGCAGAGTCTCAGGTTTCTGTTACATGGATAGTACAAATGTGTCATAAAAATTCCAGCGTCATTTAACTTGACAGTATATTTGAAAAGCTTTTTATTTTCCTGTCTTTTTCTCCCCACCAATGTGGAAGGAAAACGAATTTCAAACCTCAAAAAACTGTGGTAAAATGGAATTGCTGTCCTGCGGACTATTCCTGTAACAAAGCCAACAAACTTGTCATGCGACATCCAGTTCCTCCCAGTGGAAGCACAGCAATTCATTTATGCAGCTTCACCAAGTGTCCAAAGTGCTTCATGCATTGCTAATAATTATGGGCACATCTTGGTGGTCATATTGAATTCAATGGCAATTTTCCCACAGATCTTATCGGGAACAGAATTCATCCCTATATGCCTTAATTGTATAAGTCAGTTTCTGTTATTGCTTAAGACTCCCCAGTCCGTGCCAGCATGTGAAATTCTGATGAAGTTTTATGTTAGCGGCTGCTGCTAACTGTTCTTAATTATTTGATAGTCATCTGAGGCCTGAATTTCATAGATGTGCAGCTCCTCTTATTCATATTCTAATCAGTGGTAATTTGGATACTTTGTCCATCTGTAAATCAGACCTTTGAAGGGCAATCCCAATCCCATTGTCTCTAATGGATGCAGGTCAGAATTCCAAGGCTAAACCTCTTTTTCAGCTAACAAATAAAATACAGCTGGTTAAAAAACATAAAAATTGCCATTTTGGGGGAAATTACAAGGGTGATTTTTTTAGGGGAGGGAAGAATCTCAAATGTAGGGGAAAATCAGAGTATTTTTCATAAAGGTAATATTCTGATAAAGCAGCGTTGAGCACAACCTTGACACCAGAGCATGATGGAGAATTGGGTAGACAGCAGAAATCCCTAATGTTCCCCACTGCCAGGAGACACAGACATGGAATATCCACATTTGAAATTTTCACAGTTGCTCAACACTGATAAAAGTGCTGGTTACAGCTCCAACGTTATTACTTTTCTTTTAGGGAGCCTATAGGGAACACCTGACTTAAGTTCGGATACAACCCAAGGCACCTGAACCCATTATTTTTAAAGGTTTTTCTGTGCTTAATTTCCATTTCTCTAGTACCAGATTTCCAGGTCCTCTGTTTTCTGCTTCCCTTTGGGGAAAAGTGAGTATCTATAGCAGTGTGATCACAGGAGGTGTGTCCTCCTGGGGCTGTACATTTGTGGCGAAGGATAAGGCTGGATGAGATATTTTGGCACCATCAGTTTTACCAAAACTTTCTCAGCTTTGCAAGTTCAAATAACAGGATTTTCTCTCAATGGGAGCAGAGAGTAATCTTGGTTCAAGCTGCCCTACTGAGGAGGTGCAGTGGCTGGCCTAACAAATTGGAAGAGAATATTTTAGTCTCTTCCCACTCAGAAATCACTCGTGTAATCGGACCTCACATCTAGACTAACACCCTGCCTCGCCTCAGCTGTAATTGAAAAGAAAAAAGTCTCTATGCTAGAGGCACAATTGTTTCAGAAGTCTAGAGTGGAACACAGACATTTTTGCCTTTCGGCATCCAAATGGAGGCATCTAAAATCCAGTCAGTCAATACTGAGAAGTTTCTGAAAAGCAACCCTTAGAAATACCAGAGGAAAGCTCCCAAATTTAAGAATCCTTCTGTCACAGATCAGCTCTTTTTAGGTAATTTTGGAAAAACTCACATATTGTACCCCCCTCCAAATGCTTTCTGAAGATTTGAATTAACGTGCATACCCTTTTTCTTTGGGGTCAGACACAAAACTATGCCCAAGTTGGCACACCTTACCTACCACATTCCCATCCTGATGGGAGTACTGGCTTTGAAATGAAAAGGTTTACGTCAGAAATGTTCATACAACCCAAAGCTGGAGTAATGTGGGTGTCAGAGAGGAGTGTGAGGTAGGAGTTCTTTGAACCAGTCTTTCTTCTAATCCTTGGGAAGGGGCTGTAGAAAAGATTAATTTTCTATATCAGGTTTCATTCATTGAAAGGATTTGGGAGATAAAACCCATAAACCATAGAAGCACAGATACAATGGGGGTGAAAGGGTTAAAGGACTGAAGAAGACTCAGTAAATCTCACAAGTGGGGACCAGATGTTTTTCTGATGTTTGAAAGCAGCCAGTCTCTTCCACTCCTACTTACTCTTCTGATACTGTGAATTGATCAGTTGAGGTCAATGAGATATTACTGAGGAGATATATTTTTTCCATGTTTTCTCCTGTTCGTATCAAGAAATACAGAGGGGAAATAACAAGGATACATTAATAAGAACAAGAGCAGTTCTCTTCTGGTATAAATTGGCATAGCTCCATAGAAAAGCTCTGATTTACAGCAGAGGGTTTTTGTCCATCAGTGTGGTTGCCCATATCCAGTGATATTGTAAAAGCCTTTGCAGACTATGTCATATTGCTCGATATTATGTCTATTTGGGGCTGTGCCACATCAAATGCTGTGCTGAAAGGTGTGCCAGTGCAGAATCAGACCTGCTGTAAACATGGGAGGTCTGGAATCCCAGGGGGAAAGAGCCGCACACCTAAGAAAGAGAAAAGATGTGGCAATAGCATTGGTCAGTGCAACAGAAGCGGGTAATGATCTTCAGCTCTTAGGAAGAAAATAAAGGATCATGTGGAACTGAATGACTTCTAGGTAGAAGAAAAATCAATCTAATTTGTTGTATTGTCTAACATTAAAATCAGCAAAAAAAAGAAGGATGGAGAGGAAATGGGAGCTGGGTTGCAGTTTGCCTACAACAGACAGGTCACATCTGACCTGTTCAGTGCAGTCTGATTCCTTCCCAATCATGACTCACTTGTGCATACTCATGAAGGGGTGCTGAATTTGGCAGGCAAAACACAGTCACATCGCATTTGGTAAATCCAGTTGGCTCAGTTTAATCTGCATCCAAAAAATATTGACTGTGTGATGAAAGGGATGGGCTGAGCAATGGAGGGACACTTCAGCACCCAAAATTATTACTCTCCTCACCATTATCTTGAGCATCTCAATCCATCCTTTTTGTCCAGTACCCACTGTGTACTGATGGCTTCTTTTCCTAGGGGCAGGAAATTCTAGCAGCAGCAAAGAGACAGATTGAGGGAGGTTATGCCTCTTGTATTCAGACACTGAGCACTTTGGGAGCAGTGTGGCTGCTGGATTCTTCCCACCACAATCACTTGGAGCAGCATGGCAGTGAAGGTGTGGAGAAAGTGGCCAAGCCAAACCCTTGGGTTGCACTGATTGAAGCTGCCCCTCTGGCTAATGCCTGAGAAATCTGTTTAAAACAATGTGAGCTAATCCCAAAGGAGTGACATGGGGGTGGCAGAGGGCAGAAGGAAACAGCATGATAGTAAATCCAGAGAATTATTCTGGTCTGGGATGGGGTTTGCCTTGGGATGCTAACTCAGTCATATGGCACAGCTTTTCCTATGGGACAGTGTTTTCAGGGAATGTCCACCATTTCTTTCTTCAAGGGCAACAGTAAGGTGAATTCAGACAGAGGGGCCTTAAGCCAGAGCTGGTAGCTTCTGAAGATGCTTATGTCTTTATAACTTACCTAAATACTTATTATTTTATACTTACGATTTAATTATTGTATTTTTAAAATTTTCTGTCTATATAGGTGACTTGTTTTGTTTTCCTTCATTTAATTTTGCCCTGTTCACCCAGGTCTTTTTATTCTGTTTTTTTATCCTTTTTTTTTTATGCTTTAGGAAGATAAACCACAGATGATGCCCTGCCACTGAATACATCTTTAACTGATGTATATTTAATATTCTTTTCCAAATTCTCTTGATTTACTGACTCTTTTTATCCCCTGTGATAATAACTAGCCAATGTATTACCTTGAGATTTTTCTTCCAAAATTTTCTCGTTCCCTTTACATGAACCTAAATATAGGTTGGCCAATGGCCAAGTAATTTTCCATATCAGCAACCTCTCTGCTTGCGTGCAGTCAGGAGAGATGTGTCTCTTGTAAAGTCTGCTTTTCTCAAAAATCTGGAGTTCTTGTACTCTGAAAAATCCCCAAACTTTCCATTTAAAATTAGCTGATCAACCACGTGCTGGCTTCCTGCTTTTGATTTCATTATTTTCATGCACCTTTGTTCAGATTTCCCTACCACTACTTAATACCACATAATACCAAAGTAATACTTTTTTTTCTAAAATTGCTCTCAGTGAACTCAGTGATAAATTCATGATGTCAGGTATCACGAAGATGAAGGGCAGCAAAATTTCATGCAATTGATATGAATTTTTCCACCACCTTTGACACTACTCCTGGAAGCTCTTGAATATGGATTGGTGAGCTAAAGTTAATGGATAATTTTGTTGTAGTGGTCCGTGATCCTGAGAAAACCCCTAAAATGAGCAGTTATTCCTTGCACTGCCTTATTTAATTCTTTACAAATTAAACTACCCCCGCCCCCAAAATGTAAGAAAAGTTTGCTGGTAGAGGGAAGAGGATATTCAAAGGATTAAAGCAAATCTCTTAGGATGACATGGTTGAAGCTGTTCTGTGCGCTCAGTCGTAGGCAATTCTTGAACATGCACAACAATAAAAGCAGGCAGAAGGCAGCAGAGGAAATCTAGTCGAAATCTTGTGTGGTAGGAAGGGACTTTTGGCACATAATAGCACGAAAAGGTCGCGCCGGTGTGTGTGGGTGGTGGAAGAGACCACAGGTGGTGGAAGAGACCACAGAGGCCAACACCTTCACAGGGCTCTGGGGGTGATATTTATCACCAGACTCTGTAAATACCAAAACAAAGGCACAAAAGGAGACAAAGGGGATTGACTCTTTTAGAAGATAAGATCAAGTGCAGAACACGGGGAGAAAAAGGGCGTTGAGGTGGGAGTTGCAAGGTGCGAATAAACAGGGAACCCTCTTCAGTGAAGGGACATTAAGGACCTCTGGTGGCATGGTCACGATGGCAGGTGAGGGATATATGGTAGGTCTTTTTCAAAGAAAAAAAACTATTTCCTCAGGAATATAGGATTGTACCTCCCTGGATTTTAAATATACCATGTTAAAGTATCTGTGATGTATGGGGTGAAATAGTTCTGAGCTTCTTCTTACAGAAGACCCTTCAGTTGTAGCTAATCTACTATGAAAGGACAGATATACTTTGATCGCTGCTGAGTGAGTGAAGTCAATAATCCCTTAAATGCAAGGCCCAATATAGAAGAACTCAGGTCCAGAAAATCTGAGACTTTTCTTTGCATCTTTTTGTTCTATGGCTATCTTCCTCAAAGCATCATTAAAGGACATTTCCAGCAAAGACCAAGTTCCCTAAGTGACATGTACTGGGAAAATTCCAATGTCTTCTGTCGAGTTTCTGACCATATAGCCCAGCAGGGACTGGAACTTTCTGAGTCCAAAGTGTTAATGGAAAACAAGACCTGTGGCTATTGCAGAGGAAATGATATTAATAAAAATATTTCAGAAAATTCTGGATTCTTTCCAGTCAGACGGATATTTTTATTATGTTTAAATACTCACGTCAGGGTCTCATTTACTGCAGACTTTTAGGAGAGCATGGGACATTCCTGAATGTCATGGTCCATATTTTTCCATTCTGTCTCAGACACATTTGATTTGATTTCATCAAGGGAGGCATTATTCTCCATAAAAGTTAATCCACTGTCACTTTTCACAGTGCTGTTTTTCCTTTCTAAATAACAATAAAAGTATCTACCTCTTCTTTAGAGAATCCCATGAGTCAGTGTGAAGGACTACCTGGAGGAACAGGATGGCAACTACATTCGGAGATAGAGGGGAGTGATTTATTCAGAATCACCCAGGTCAATCCCCGAAGCAGAGCTGGGGGCAGGATCCAGACCTCCAAAATGTCAGTGTAATGAGCAAGCACATAGGTCTCACCTGAGCTCAATGACAAGGGAAAACTAATTTTGCATAGATTTTTACTCAAAGTGTGTGTTTTGGACAGAAACCTCTTCTTTAGGTTACTAGTTCCCTCTGATAGTAGAAGAAACTGTTGGAGTCCCACTGCTAAGCCAATGTAGAGCATCTAAAGTGTATTTACATGTGCATTTTAAGCTGAGTGGGTCACTAGGGATTCCTAAACTTGGATTCAGCAGCTGTTTTCTTCTCTCCTCATATGGTGAATGTCATCTTCCTGACAGGGCACCCGAGGGAAGAGAATGACCTGTGGTGTGACCTGATGAATGGATGGGTCCTTTTTTGGTTTGACCTCCTTCCACCTCACAAAACAGATTGCAGAAACTCACCTTTGCAGCCTGACATTCATACTGTCCTGAGGGGTTGTCGTTTTCCCTCCTCGCCTTTCTGCATCAGAAAACTGTGGACAGGGACACTGCTCATAAAACAATATGAAGTCTACAGGTAAAAGGCTCTCTATATGAAAGACAAATATTTAAACTCTGTGGATTCCAATACTTCAAGGTATAGTGTATTACAACTTCAGGGACATCTTCAAATGTTGCAGTACCAAACAGAACAAATTATTCCCATTGTGTGGGAGAATACAGAATTTCAAATTTTGTTTTGGTAATTAGAAGTTGCGATATTTCATGGAATGGAAAGATGAGCTGTTTTAAAGGAACCATAGAAACACACTTATCAAAAGCAGGGTCATTAGTCTGAACCATTTGGCACAGGTGGGGACTCAGCTGGCCTCAGGTATGCAGCCCTGACCACTACACTTCAAAAAAAAAAAGCAATAAACCATTTGGAAAGCATCCAGAGGAGAGTAACACGAAGGAAAAGAGGTTTAAGAAAACATGACCTATAATGAAAAGTTGAAGGAATTGAGTTTGTTTAGTCTACGAAAGCAGTGAAGGAAGGGAAGCATGTTATGAGTCTTCAAACATATAATAGGGTTTTTAAAAGAGGACAGTGATCAATTGTTCTCTATGCCCACTGCTGGTAGGACAAGACAGAATGGGCTTAATTTGAAATGGGAAGAGTTTTAGGTTAGTTATAACAAAAACCTTCTAAGGGACAGGAACAACACAACCTTGATGGGCTGAAGAATCATTACCACTGGATGTCTTTCGAAGCAAGTTAGACACATATCTTCAAGGATGATCTAGAAATATCTGTTGTTATGTCAGAGCAAAGGGGGTCAAGGTGGAATCCCTCATTAAATCCTTGCCTTGTTACTCTCCCATCCTGCTGTGCTTTGGCTTGGTAATACCCACTCATAGTCATTGAAATCACAGAAGGCATAAAATATCTTGGAGCATTGTACACCGTCATTCTGATTGATGAAGACATTTGCAAAATTTTAAAAGTCAAGAAAACAAAAAAAAAAGAAAAAAAAGGAAAAAAGAAAAAAAAACAAGAGAACAACAAGAAACAAAATAAAATAAAGGAAAAAATTTAAAAAAAAAAGAAAAGAAAGAAGGTCAAACACTATTCCATTTAATCTCGGAGTCTTCTTGAAACATTGTCAACAAGAATATTAGCACAGCCAACTAGCTCCCACGGAACATCTCGATTTTGAGAAATCAGTTGGTTCTGACAGAAAACTTTATAATCAAAATAATATTAAACAATGTTGCTGCATCAGGAGGGCTGCTGGGCCTCTAAAACCCTGATGGGTTTTACTCCAGCTGCATACAGAGAATATTATTTTTAGCAAAAACTCCACTTCCAGTATGGTGGATTTGGAATGGGAAATTGTATTTATAGTGCAGTGCTTTTTCCCAAAGCTTTCAAAGGGCGGTTCTTGCAGAGGAGTGGACAGATGAGGAGAATTTTACTTCACTCCTGTTGGAGTTTCAAAGCTGAAGCTAATGAAAGCTTGGCAGCAGCTGAAGGAAGCTGAGCAGTTGTGGGAAACCAGGGAAGTTACCATCTCTCTAAGTGGGACTTAATGTGTTAGGGGTGATGCAGCTTCTGGTAATTTCTGTGTGCTTGGAAGTGAAGAAAAAAAAAAGACTAAAAGTTGCAGAGAATAAAGACCTAATTATCTCTGTCTTCTAAGCCTCTCTGCAAGTTGCATGGAAATTCCTTTTGGGTCAGAGAAGTGCAATTACTCAGTAATCTGTGGAGAGATGTCGTCCTATAATCACCTGATGTTTGTTTACCAGCAATTCTCATTAAATTTCCTTTAATTAAGAAGCAGTTACATTGTATCTGGGGCCCTGTGATTGTCATTGACACTTCCTGAGAGTGAGAGCAGCTCTAGGTGGTAGAAGTGGTTGTGCCCCTATTAAAATAATATATGTTGGCCTGGGGATGTCGGAAGGGAAAGATGGATCTGATGGACCAAAGTTTCCTATTTGCCTTGGGATTCTCAGGTTTTTTTGACATGAGGCTTTATTTTACTGACATTACAGCAATTTCCTGGAAATGACCTTGATCCAGAACAATTTCAGACTCTGTCGTGTGACAGTGTTCTTTGAGGTTGTGTTTCTAAGGGGTCCTGAGTTAAATGAGACCACACTCATCCTGGAAGTGGTCCCTATGGGGACACTACAGCCCAACACCAAGCGCTGACCCTTCTGTGTGTAGGTGTTTTTTACATAAATCCATCAGGAAGCCCTGAGAGTCTCAGAAGATGTTTGAGCAACTCCTTGAGGATGGAGCACCAGACCTGTGCTGCACCAATGCCATCATTGCAGTGACTGGGCAGAGTGACACCCCACGGGCATTGCACACAGCTAGTGGGGAGTTCAGTTGCAAGAGAAGTTGGTGAGAAAGAATTGGCCAAGGGGATGGATAAAAACTAATTTTTTTATCAAAACCTTTAAGAAGACGTTAACTAAAACTTGGGGTTCCTGTCATGTTATGCGCAAGAACTGCAGAGCAGCACTGAGATGGACACACACAACTTATGCAAAGTTCCTGCTGGGGAAACTATTTTTCTTCTTTTGACTACAGTGAAAAAACCCCGAGTGTGGCTGAATGTTGGATGTATAACCCCCAAAGCAAATAATTCATAATGAATGCCCTATCCCGTTTTAATTCATTCAGTGTTGTCTCTATATGGCAGGATGTCTAGAGGCCAAACACTGTTCCCAAAATGTTGGTGCAATCCCATTGATACATTGATTTCAGGAGGTCACACCAGATTATCATAATGGCTCCTTCGGGCCATAAAAATCTATGAATACGAAAGCATGGGAGAACAAGTTCAGGAGAATGTAGAAAACTTAACTTTGTATTTTTGTGTGGAGGAGAGAGGGGAGCGTGAGGTACTTTTGAACATGAATGTGAACACTTCTCAGGTTAGTACATGTTGAAAGCTGCTACTATTTGATGGCTCTAGGGTAGTTTATGTGAAGCCAGCTGGTGGTCTCTGTACGGTTCCTTGGAGCTAAAAGTCTAGTGAAGTCAAAAATGAGGCTTCATTGACTTCAAAAGGTCTCAAATCTGGCCCTCAGTGGATAAATATCCACAACATCATCAAACTGTCCACTGTGTGATGCCTCCTACATTCATTTTAACCCTCACCTTTTCTCCCTGCCGATATAACCCAGCTTTATCTGAATATCCTCTTTGAAACACAGGGAGAAACAATGACACCCTTTTAAAAACTATCTTTTGAATGGGCACCAGAGTAATAAAAGATTGACAGTCTCTAAAATCAAATGTTTCAGGGAGAACTGATTGAATTTCCTCCATGAAACTCTCTTAAATACCCACATCCCTTCCCCAGGGACAAGTTTTCCATAAACAGGCAATATTCTTTTGTTGTTGTTGTTGTATTTTTAACAGTCTTGTACAGTATCATGTCAAGATGTCATCAATACAATTGCTTTGACATTTTTAGTGCAGCATTTGGAAGGCAGGTTGGGTTTTTCAGTCTGGCAAGCCAATATAAGTCAGTCTCTGATACTTAATTTCTCTATGAGATCCTTCACTTCTATTATAAACAGATCCAGCAGTTGAGAGATAAATTTCTTGGTAACAGTTTGGACTTTTTTATGAACCACCTGCAAGTTTTCTGCAAACAACATGTTTTATGGGAGCTCAAGGCAATGTTCACCCATCAAGACCTGACAGTAAGAAGTGGATGAATGAGGCCTTATCTCAGCCACACATGTAACCTTCTGTGTCCCCTGGCTTGACCTCCCTCTGCACTCATTTATGAAAATGATTCATCTTTAAAGAGCTTCCTCGCTCTGCCTGGAGGCTGTAGATCTTTCTGCACTGGACTTGTGTAGGCTGAGGTTATAAACTTCAGCATGGAAGGCATACAGAGGGGCTTAATTTTGAACATTAGGGAAAAAAAAAAGAATGTGTACATTGTGTACACACTTAAAGAGGCAGGTTAAAATACAGACAGTTTAAAAAATCCCTATTTGGGAATACTGAGAATTTTAAAAAGGGGTTGGCTGGAAAAGTGGGTCTCTTATTAAGGTCATGATAGATTTTTGTTTACAATCAAACTGTTTTTAAAGCTATTTGTTGCCATTATTTTTGCTTCTTACTTTATGTGTGGGGTTGTTTTTTGTTTGTTTTTTTTTTTTTTCCCTATGGAGAATAAGGAATATAAAATAATGCATTTCTAATCATTATTGCTTTCTGGCTCTCAGACATTCACACGAGAATGTACCCCAGATTCAACAACTGGGGAAAAACCAGATCAGCACAGTATTTCATGACAAAATAATCTCTTGTAGCACTGTAAATAATAATTTTAAAAGTCAGCAAAAAAGCATTCTGCTGAATTTTTAGCAGTATTTAAATTTCTGAAATACTAAACATATGTTAATGAAAAACTTCCCCATGTCTCAAGCTTATTTCTGCCCGTTCTCTGTTACAGGAGGTAAACTTCTGCTCTTCTCAGCAAACCTGAACATCTAAGATTTAGCAGTAAAAATGACCTTTAAAAATAAAAGCTGGTGTCAGCTTCTGAGTTAAGTTACATGTTTGAGTTTCTTGGGTAGAATACTTTTCGTATTAGTTTAGGATTTGTCTCCTGTATATAAACAACCTACCCAAACTGTAATCTGAAATGCTTGCTCACCCATGCAGGAAAAAAACCAACCCTCACCTCTTCTGGGATATCATTTAAGCCTGAGCTCATTTATTCAGCTGGGCAGAAGTTGGGTTGGAGCCTGCTTTCACTTTGCTTGGAGGTGAAACCTGTTCTTAGGGCAGGCACGAGGAAAAAGTTCCTCCAGCACGAGGAGGAAGTTCCTCCAGCACAGACAGTCCCCACACAGTGTCCTTTTCACAGTTTCTCTCTTGAGATCCAGGCAAACCTTCCCGCAATGGACACAGCAAGGAGATGCAGAGTCCAAGAGAATTTAAGCTGAAAGCCCTTGAGCTGTGTCCTCAGAAAGATGTAGGTGAGGGCAGATGGAAGCTGGTCATTGCTCATATGTGTGGAACTTCTCTGTGGGAACACAGACCTTCAGGACAGGCAGACCCAGCAGCCAGAAACTAGGATTTGATGAGTAAGGCACATCCCTGGAGATCTTTGTGTGTTTGTTGTGGGATGCTGGATGTGGGCCTGAGAGCAGAACACTCCTTTAGAAAGTGTCTGCCCTCACTGACTTGGTATTCACCGTGACAATTGTACACTCCACAAATATTTTCTCTATGAAACAAGAAAATTCTGGTTAGCTTCACAGTCTAGCATGGAGGAGCTTGTTGAGGAGAAATGAAAACATTACAGGAATACCATTTTCATCTCCCTACAAATCCTAGAAATTCACAGCTTATGTTAAAACCCCAGAATTTCTGTCACCTCTGACATCCCTCAATATGGAAAAGAAGTTCCCTCATAAAACCTCTGCTCTGAAGTGGTCCAGTGAAGTACACACCCCATTCTGGAGGAGCATTTATTCTTCCAGAGCAAATAGGACATGCAACACATCTGTGTGTTGCAGCACTTTCTAGGCAGTTATAACACCAATACCTTTCACCAGCTGATCATTTCAAAACTCCTGCTGTCTTTTTTGTTCTCCCTACGTGGCTGAAGTTTTACAGGTCTTGTTTTAATTGTAATCTTGGACATTAAATCCCATTGGTTCTGGTGAGAGCACCGGCCATTAGCTCAGAGAGCTTTTGTTACCCTCCCTTCTTTATGCCTCGATGTATTTATAGAGGGCTTTTCTAACCCCTATAAGCCTTTGCTGCTGAGCATCTTAAAGTCAACAAGCTGTGTTCAGACATGTTACATTGATGTAGCACTATAGACACCAGTGAATAACTGATGTGCCTGTGGAGGATAATGTGTTGGACTGCTGTGAGGTGATCTGGGGCCCTGCAAATCACTGTCAGCTCTGTTCTGGCGCTCAGCAGAGCTGAGGGCAGCTGGATATGGGCACTCTGTGCTTTGACCCTAAGACCACCCTTTTGTCTTCTCTTTTGAAGCAGATTCTCTGTCTCTCTGGTCATCCAAGCAGCTCTTCTCTATTAGTCACTTAATATGCAGCCATAATGTACAGAGGTTGTCTGTGGTTATGCACTTCCAGAATATCGAAGTGAAGCTGTCAATTAAACATCCAATGCAAGCTATTTCTCCCAGTTCCATAAATCACCAAGGAGCTGTAACAGTTTTTTATTGAAATCTGGCATAGCTGAAGATATTTTGGGTGGGGTTTGTTGCTGGGGTTTTTTGTTCAGCTTGTGTTTTTTGCAAAATTCGTTACTGAATATAAATCTCAGCTTCTTATTGATGAGTCTGCAAGTGCCACCACTCGACTGGGGAAGCCTGGTTTATTTACAGACCATCTGTCATTAGCACATAGCTTTGATGATTAGTAGTTGAACTCAGTACTTGATTGGGCATATTTAATATGCTTAACAGGAGGAAACACTGAATGTATTTGGTTCAACTATTTCCTGGGAAGAGCTGATTGTCAGCTGGAGGGAGGGAGGGACAGAGACAGACAGACAGCAGAGCTCTCATGTGTAAAAGGTGATAAACAGCCTGCCTGAGGAACAGGAAGGTTGGCAGCTTTAGCAGATCAAATGCATCTTAGTTGTGTTAAATAAACTAAACTGATTCAGAGAGGCTGCAGATATTAAAGATCCTGGATACCCTTGAATAAGGATTAAAGCCCTTATTCTTTTCTATTCTAAACTATTCCAGCCCTTCTCTCATTGACATGGTATCAAAGATCTGCATCTACCAAAGGACTTACATATCACTACTCTGAATTCAGTAGCTTCTAGTTCTTAGGAACTTTGTTGATATGGAGTTGCCCAATTTAGGCAAGTAAGCTTCTTATGCAATACATTGGGCATCAAGCACTTCTGAAAGGTTTTAGCATGTGACAGCACAAGGATAACCCAGGCTGAGGGCAGGAAGGCCAAGGGTAGGTGTGAGGCCTTGTGCTCTTTTCTTCTCTCAAGCCAGGTGCCCAACTCCAGATTTGGAGGCAGAGTCTGTCTTTCATTCAGGTTTCACAGGCTTCTCGTCAGCCCATGAATGTATCTCCAACAGTCAGTTGAAGCTCTCACTTCATATCTTGGAAACTCTTTTTCAGATCTTCCCATTCTTATTGGAAGACATCTGTGTCTCCCACTTGAATGGACTAAAAGTTAAAATACAGGGTCATTCTATCTTCTTTGGACATTTCATCCAAAGGTGGAACGCAGAAGACACTGATGACCAGAGCAGTCTCTGCATTTCTAGCTTTGCTAGGTATAAAGTAAGAGGTGAGAAACTTATATTCAGCTCCTTCACTTCCTATTAAGAATATTGGAGCTTTGAACTGGGGTCAAAGCCAGCTGTGCATTTATGCTTTTTTAATACATATTACATATTGGTGTATTTTTGTATATTTATACACATCACAAAAGCAGCTATGGACATTACCTACCCATGCACGGCTTGCTGAGAAGAGTACACGATTTCTTTATCTTCCTACCTCTCGTTGATTTCCTCACAGCCATTGAGGAGATCAGGTTTGTGTCTGTGCAACACAAAAATCCAGAGCACTGCATCAGTGAATTTTTCAGAGATTTGCACCACCTTAAAGAGCAACTCTCTCTTTTCCAGAACTGGGATAGTGCTGCTCAGCGGCTAATTTTGGTGCTTGCAAACTGACACACAAAGAGCTTGTGAATCACCTCTCATTTCATGTTTCCCACCACTAATCCTCTAAGAGGTGTTTGGCAGAAGCAGTGGCATGACAGAAAGGACAACAGCCACAGGGCCTTTTTTTGGGCCCAGGGATATTTTCTGGCTGTTTCATGTTTCATAGAATACCAAACCTGAACCATGGGAAGAAGCTGGACGGCCACTGAATGAGTTTCCTGTGCCTGATTGCCACGCAGGCTGGGAGTTTCCACCCTAGTTTGTTTAGATAGCTGCCTCTGATCATCTCAACTTTCTTATTTATTGGCACGCTGACAGCATGCCAGTGGCAAGACAACTCCCTCCAGGAGTTCCCATCATTTAGATCACAGCTTCCTCCCTCTCCACCTACTGCAGATATTAGGCACATCCAATATACACCTCGGCATGCATGAACTAAACTGCCTGGGTGAACCCAAGGAGCAGCCAACTCCGAATACAAAACAGGCTTCCAAATAATAATAATACCCGTGGAGCCTGAAGAGTTGCCTTCCTTGCCCAAAAGGCTTTTTAGGGGTTCTGGGAAGGGAAAGGAACAGCTTTTGAAACCCAGGTTAAATTTTGCAGTGGAGATTTTCATTTTTGAGTGCCTCCACACTTTTGGGGTGCTCAGTTTGGGGCACCTGCAATGGGCCTGAAGCTCAGCTTCCTCTTCAGCTGTTAAATCCCACAGGATGGGGGTTCATCCCTCAGCCAGACCTCATTTTGCAGTGGATCTCTGGCTCCTCACCACCAAAGCGTTAATTTAGCCCACAAAAATGGCTAAGCCCGTGGGACCCAGGGGTTGGCTAACGAGGGTTTTAGCCCGTGCAGATGCAGGAATATTCCAGTGCAGGACAGGACTTGTTCCCTGCACTGACTCTCCTCAAACCCAGCTGCTAGGAAACAGTAGTGAGAGGGGGATATTATTCCCTCCTTCAAATGGACAGGCTATCATCTAGAGCACCAGGAAGTGCTTCCAGGATGCTTCCACTTTTTCCTAGGCTTTTCTCCACTTTTCCTCATTACCAGGCAAAGTTCTAGTCGAGGAGGCACTGGTAAGCCTGCCAAGTGCCAGAAGTAACAGGAATAAAATCTTGGGGGATTTCCCAGCCAATTTTCACATAATCAAGCATCCCAAATGTGTGTTTCTGCTTTTGAATCACTAACTATTTAGTACTGGGGTGGTTATTTAGACAGCCCAGAAAGGTTAAGGGCTGAGGGAGACACTCCACTTTTTTACACAAGCCTGGCCATGTCACCAACTGGAGCTTGAGGAGGAGAGGTGCCTCTGAGAGCCCACTCTGCCCTCCTCTAGATAAAGAAAGATAAAGAAATCATGTAGTTGTCTTCTCAGCAAACCCTGCATGGGAAGGTCATGTCCATAGCAGCCAGAAAGCTTCAATTTTCTGTGCCTTCCAGACAGAAAATTGGGAAGCTAAACAGCCTCAAAATAAAAGTATTTAGCAATACACTCATTTTCAGATTACTTACTGTTCTAAGTGGAGAAAGAGCATTTGAAGTGAATGGTATGAAGTGGCCATCACTTGATCTGCTCCCTGAATAAGACAGCTGTGTGAAACAAGGACATAAAAATAGCTGAATCAGCTAAACAGGGATCCATCTAGCACATGTACCTCTTTCTGACAGGGGCCAAGAATTAATACATGCTTGGGGAAAAATAAAATAGCAAAGTGAGACTTCCTCAGAGCACTCTCACAACATCTTGAGATTTGCATTTCAGCGCCTTCCGGAGCCAGAGGTAATGTCTTTGTATTTAATAGCTCTTGAAGAATTTTTCTTTCATGAACTTGTCCAGTCCTTTTTGAACCCATGTAAATTTACAGCATCCACAACATCCTGTGGCAAGGAGTTCCATGGCTTAATTATACATTGTATGAGGAATCATTTCCCTTTGTTTGTTTTGAACCCATCTCTTCCATGTTCCATTTGATGTCCCCTTGCTCTTGTTTTGGAAAAGACAGAGAACAATTGCTCGTCATTTCCATGCCTCTTTCATTTCATAGATCTCTGTCATCTACCCCTCATTCACAACCTGCTCCTTAATGAGCAATCTAAGGTTATCATGCTGACTCTTGATTGCTTAAAATTATTCTTCCCACCTAATGGGAATCCACACTGGGCAGAGAGAAGTGAAAGGGTTTTTAGAATGAGGAAGAATAAAATGTCTGGGTGGATTTGTAATATCAGCAACCATCACCATTTACAGGGAACAATCTTTGATCTGCGGGTACTTGGGAAATTCCTCTCAACCATCTGTCTGAGGAATCATGAAGGAGTTCCCTGTCTTGAAAGTACACTGCAAAAGCAATCAGAGGATAACACCACATCTAAATCTGCTTATCAAAACCACTATCAGGAAGAGATGACAAAAATATACTATATGTTTACCGAAAGATCAGTTCTCTTTGTTAACTTTTGGTTCAAATTATATAGCCAGTAGACACTTAACATGTTATCTCCTTGAGATATCAGCGATATTGTATTACAACATTACAGAGAGCTTTATAGACTAGTGACAAGAAGCTGAGAGTTTCTCAACTGACATATAATTATCTAATGTGCTTGATGTGCCAAAAACTGCTACTCTACATGGGCGAACAGAAAGCACAGAAAGAGAAACAGAAAATACCTGAAGGATTTGGGAGGAAGGTGGAAAAAACAATCTTAATAGCAGGGTTTTTTTATCAGAAAAAAATATCTCTGGAAAATAATAAATCACTCTTTTGAAATAATGAATATAATTTTAATCTTTAAAAATCCTCATCAACTTATATTAAGCATGAATTAATTGCAAAAAGTCTGACTGGTTCACTTTCAGAAATCCAACCTATTCATTTGTTCTGAGGGTCACCACCTAGAAGGAATTTCTGACAGCAAAATCTGAGCCTGTGTCCAGACAATTTCAAGCTTTGGGGTCTCTGGAGAAGCTCTAGGTAAAGGAGGGAACCCATGAAGTATTCAGTGCTGGGACAAGTGGTGGGAGCAGTTTAACTCACGCTGGTCTGTTTGTGCAGTTGCGTTTACGACATCAAATGATTGCATGTTCCTGCCTGGCTCATGAGGTTACCTCAGTCTCACTAATTGCTGTCCTCAAGATGTAGCAAGATTCCAAGAAACAGTTGGAGGCTTTTCCAGGTGGCTGGAGAAAGGAAAGGAAAGATACATCTCTTTCTTAAAGGTCTAAGATTGGTGAAATTAAGAATAGGTATTTGGTGAGAGCAAAGATGGGTAGGTGGTTCTTTCTTTTCATGTAAATGACTATAATTTTTTCAGATGCATTTGAACCCAGTCACTGGTAGAGAAAGTATAATATTCCATATAAACTTGCAGGTGGATTCAGGAGGTCAGTGTTTATAGCCTTGCAGCAGACTGACCTTTATCTTAACCCTCATGAGAACAGAGAGAACATGAGACTCAGATTCTCAAAGGTATTCAGGCATCTCTCCCTGTTTAATTTGCACACTTTAATACATTCTGATATCTGTGCACAAATATTATGGATTATTTTAAAGGAAAAACAACACTCAAGTTTGGGTTTTTTTAAGCTGAGTTCAAATGATCCAAAATCCAAAATGACAATCCAAACTTTTTATCTTATGGCAAGCCATTGCAGAGGTAAATGCTGTTTTCTATGCCTGGAAACATGTTTATTCGCCTGTAATTCTGTCCCTATCAAATGAACCTTCCCTCTGATTTTGATACAACATACTGTCCCTGCTCCTCATTTACCAAAATTTGGTTTGTAACAGAGACATTTACAAGAACCTGACATGTCTCTCATGAGAAAAATGCCCTTTATTCTGTATTGCCCTGTTCTTTCCTTGTCTTTATCCACAAGGAAGGACTGCTTTTCATTGCCTGCCTTCTGCTTTGATTGCAGCCTTTCTGGAGCAGACCCTTTCTTTTTCTTCCATGTTTCTTTGCTCTTTTGTGCAGCACCCAGTGATCTGAGACCAGCTTTGTTTTTTGACATCCTTAAGTTTGGTGTGACTGCTGGAACTGCTAAGTTTACAGCTCCCAAACATTGCACACATACAAAGAGTAAATCATAATAACAATAAGAACACCTGGGTTTTTGGAAATTGCTCATCCTTACTTGCTGCTGGAAAAAAAGAACTTTACCTGCCCAATATCTGAAGATAAAAACTTGCTTGTCCATGGCTGACTCCTCACTCTGATGCTTCAGTAAGCAAGTCCCCCCTCTTTTTGTTTTTATTTATTTTTCTTTCTTTCTGTTTTATTTTTTCCCAAGCATGCAAGATTCTGGTAAATTGAATTCAGTGGTTTTTTTCTCAGGTTTCTCCAGCTGTTTATCTGTCTTCTACTCATTTCAGTTAAATCAGGTGTGGGTAAAATGATACATTTCTCCCTTGTAGATAAAAATGAATCAACTTCTTGCTCTGCTTATTAGGCAAGAAGAAAAAAAAAGAGGGAAAACCAGATTGCATTCTAAACTGCAACTTTTCCCTTAATTACAACTTGAGAACGAAATAAAATTCAGCTGCTAGGCAAACAATTATCTTTCTGTGAAATTCTTTATCTTCATTAGTGTTAATGTGCTTTCTGTATGTCGGACCACCTGCTTTTCAGAAGTCCCATAAAAGTATTTCTTAAGGGCCCAGCTCTACCCAGCCCGTAGCTGGGTGAGCTGGAGGGAGCAAGGCAGACCTGCCACTTACATGATGCAATTGCCAAGCAGAACTGCAGTTCTTATCCTTCAGGGCCAACATAACTCATAGATATCACAGAAAAAAATAAATAGGAGCTTTGCTGCATAGTAGGCTGGAAAAGGAGGAACCAGAGACAGGTCTGATTCCTGTTTTGGCAGAGGGTCATCAAGAATTTGGGGTGGTCTGTGACTTATATGTATCTTTATTTCCTAAAACCTCATATGTGGTTTGCAATGCCTCCTGTGGTTTAATATGACTGATGAAAATCAGTCCTATCACTCAGCATGGGATTTTGAGTAAAAGATGAAGGAAAAATTGAGCTTTTTCGTTTCCTCGTGAATGTCTGTACATCTAACCAGATTTTCTGTGACAAAAGGGCCAACACAGATGCAGGGAAAATGCTTTTCACTAAAACCCCTTTCATAACTCTGAAACTTGAATTTGCAGGGTGAGGTGGGAAAAAGTCTGGTGGAGTCCCCCAGTCCCTCACGGCAGCTCTGCAAACCCTCTCCTTGTTTACTCACTAATTGCTCCTGCACTTATTTTCCAGTGGGGAGGAAGGGAAAAGGAAAGGTAATGTGACCTTTGGTATTTTGAAATAACATGATAACTATGCACATCTTCAAAGGACACGACTGTTGAAGAACAGCTGGGGATGGTGGTGGGAACAGCCTCCCCCTGACATTCAGGCCTGGTGGAGGAACCAGAAGAACCTGCAGAGCTCGTGAGAAGCAGTGGGGAAAACTAGGAGTGGCCAGAACAGCCTCATTGTCCCCTTTCATTATATCTGAGATTGACCTTTATTAGTTGCCTCTGGGTATGGAATGGGCTGAGCTGAAGCTCTTCAGAGGAGGTAGAACACAAGCACCCATGCAAAGCATGGAAAAGGAGGAGGCAGGGTGAACGGGAAAGCCAAGGGGAGATTGCACTGAGTGCTGATGTTCTCCCTTGAGGGCCCTGACTAACCACTGTAGGAGCTGAGCACGCTTTTGAGGACTCAGCTTTCCAACATCTGGGTAGAACAGGAAAAGATTATTACTCCTGTTCGTGTGAAACAGGAATGGTGAAGCAAAGACATCTGAATGCCCCTGAGGATGCTGGTCAGAGAAATTAAATTCTAATTATCCACCAGAATCGCTGCTTAATGGAAATTGAGGGTTTTTGCAAACACCAGCGTTTCTGGAGGTGGGGGAACGGGGAAAATGAAACAATCTGAAGGAACTATTTTGATTCTTGGATAAAGAAAATAATATTATTTCTCATTGCACACACATTAATTTTTAAACAGACTATTCAGAAAATACAAATCTACAGCAGAGATAGAATGAACCAAAAACTGAAAGCATTTGACTGAAACCAACCATGAAGGGAAAAAAAAGAAGTTTGTGTCCTCTGAGATCTTGTAAAACATTGCAAGATGTTGCCTGGCAGGGGGATTGGACGTGATGATCTTCAGAGGTGTCTTCCAACACTATAAGTTCTGTGATTCTGTGATCACCACCAGCCTTGATAAGTTCCCTCATCATCGTGAATGTGCAAAATCTTTGAGTATCAAAACTATGCTGATTCTTTGAGAAGGTGACCTGTGTATGAGGGTTTTGGTCAAAGAAAGGATTCCCAAATAAATCTCTTTTGCTGTGGTTTAAGAAAAGTCCGTGTGCAGTGCTCAGACAGAATTTTTAACTGTAGTCTAGGGAAATTATTCACATTATCCTTATATCTGATCTCATAGACAGTGCTCCATGAACAGAACCTGAGATTAAGGGCAAGATAATACATCTCATATTAGGCTTATAATTAATTCTGAATTTGTGACTGGGTGCTTCAGATTCAGCAAGGAGGTATTCTCGGTTTCACCTCTCCCTAGTCCAAAGAAAGTCTGGAGGTTTGTTTAGTGAGCCCACCACTTCTTTATGAAGCACAGAAATGAGGATGAAAGGAGGCTCACCTCCTTCCAAACTGCTCTCCTCGTTTTTCTTCCCTCGCTTCCACATATTGCTGAGCTGCAATAAGGCAAGGCAAATGTTTGCTGCTTAAAATCACTCAGCAGCAGAAAGGTGCTGCCTTCCAGCAGCTGTGGAGCTGTGGTATGGCTCTATAGCCATGAACAGGGAGCAGTGTTTGGAAAAAAGAGTCTTCTCCCCACTTCTTCTGAGGCAAATATAAGCATCGTTGGTGTGCTATGATAGAGGTGTCAAGGATAACCTGGAAACTGGGCCTAAATATGTACATTAAAAAAAAAATCCACAAAATCAAAGGATGTTAATGCTTTACAACAATGCATTGACTATCGAAAGAGAAGAAAAGGACATTTAAATAAGCATTTCAAACTTCACTGTAAATAATTGTTTGCTGAAAATGGGATTAATTTTCAATGTAAGAAGAATTTGGTAACTCAGAGTCCACTCAGCATTGGGCTTGCAGACCAAGGTAAGGCACCCTGCAGCTCCTTTCAGAGTAGCTGCCATGCCCTGCAGGCACATTCAGGTCCTCTGAGATTAGGGATGGCCACTTTGAAGGTGGAGAAGCCTCACTTTGCTGCTCCTGCTAATGCCTCCAGCACTGCTGTCCTTCCCTGAGGGGGTGAAGTGACCTTTGAGGTACAAGTTGGGCATCTTGTGTGGCAACAATTATCTGCTAATAGTGATCATAAAAAAAAAGAACGTGCACCACTCTCTTACACTTTCATGCTGGAAGGAAGGAAGTTTCACAAGAGCCCTACGAGGTGGGGAACAGACCCTTACAAAGGAGCGAGACTCCAGCTAGGAGAGGTGTCAGGATGCAGGTTTGTTTCTGGGGAGAGGTAATCATTGTTTTGGGAAACCTGACAACTGCGCCGGGAGGAAAGAAGCTGCTGGGGCACAGGCATGTGGAGGCAAGCTCCCTGTGACAGGGGAGAGCTCCCAGGGCCAGCACCAGAACCCAGCCATCAATCATGAGGCCACTGAGCTCCGCCAGCGCCCGGGACCAGACAGAGGCGGCACATGATGCAACGGGCACAGGTGTGCAGCCGGCACCGGGGAAAGGCAGCAGGGCTTTGCATACATAACGCGCCTTTCCTCTGAAGTTCTCAAGGCGATTTGCAAGCATTAATTAATTCTCACAACGCCCAGGGATGGTAGGCAAGGCAGTGTCACTGGCAAATTAATTTCATAGGTAGTGTCTTTGATATCACACGCTCATGTGCTCGCTGCGCAGGATTTGATGTATTATATTATTTCCCCAACACACCTGCTGCCCTTCAGCTCTTCTACGCAGCATCCCGGATGAAATTATTATTATTTCTTTTATTATTATTGCTGTTGTTACTATTATTATTAGCGTTATTACAGCAGGACTGGTGCTATGAAGTGGATACCTGCATCCGAAGAGAAAGTCATTGCCCCAGAGAGCTCATAACCTAAGCCGGCAAGATCCGTATTTGTGCAAGTCCGTGCTCGCTCTCCAAGAATGTTGGCTGTAAAATACCTCAGTAAAGTTTGTGCTGGGATTGACAAAGATTGGTCTGTCTGCGAGGGTTTTTTTGTGCAGCTCTGCATTTATTCTGTGTTATGGGCTGACTGGGCATGAAGATGTTCTCACCTAAAGATTTCCAGAGCTGTGAGAGGGTGGTGCAGACACCTGAGACCCCTGTTGACAGGGGTTGACATCAAGCAGATATGATGTTAATACGGAGAACTGAATATATAGAGAGGCTTTTGTCAATAAAGGACAACCTCAGAAAAAATTATGGAAAGAAAGCTTTAGTTTTCCTTTTCACTGTCAGAATGAATTTAACTGAAAAAAGAGTGGGAAATGATGAAGATAAATTTTTCATAGTAATTGGAACTAGCAGGATATGGAAATTTATCAGCCTGATCTGTCTAAAATTTACTGGGCTTGGGAACAGGCATATTACTGATTGAATTTTACCAATCCAGGGATTCTGGACGTTTATTAACATGCCTCAATGGTTTTTCTTCCTTCCTCCTCTCTTCCTGTTGGTATTTGCTCCCCCTGTCTTTTTTTTTTTCCATCCATTCCCCAGTCAGGTGATCCTAGCTAGGAGATACAGATTGCTTCCCTCAACTGGCCTAAGGCATGCATAAAAAAATCACTTTCATTCAACAGGATATCTAACCTCTTCGTGTGTACTGATATATCAGTGCTTTTTTTATGTGTGACATAAATATTTATCTACTGGGTAACAGGATGCAAGTGTCATGGTTTGCAACATTGCAGAGCTGACCTTCGGTCTGGAATTCACATGTTTCTCCAGTAATTTATATTACAGGTTAACCTTACGCTTTGTCTTTTCTATCTGTGCCCTGGGGAAAGGCAAGTAGCCTAAGTCAATTCCAAGCAATCTGAATTCTGAGTCACAAACTCTTCAGAAATTCTGTTCCGTTCTTTGGGCCTGGAACTTTAAAAAAGAGAGACCTGGTAGCATCCTATCTATAGGGTTATTTCATTAATTTGTCATATAGTATTCCGAGATCCGGTCGAGTGCTGGTGTTGCCATGGCTTTTGTTTGGGATGGGCCCTTCACTTGGAGAGTTGAATTCTGGCAACTTTAATTTTTTTCCTGTCATTACTGATTGGTAGATGTTGTGTGTGGATCACAAATAACACAGGTGTGAGTATGCTCCCTTGTGGTAAGCCATTTTGTTGTCACATCATTCACTCCATTTCTTTCAAAGTTCATGGTGAAAGAATTTGTTTTCTAACAAAGATTGTATCAGTCACACTCTGTGATGATCTTTCAGTATGATAAGCATTTTGGCAGGGCATCCCATTAGCTCAAGTAAGAAAAGGAAGCAGAGATGCTACTTTTTTTTTTCTCACCAATAACATTGTGCTGAGAATACCCACCAAGCTCTGGAAGATCCAGGTTCAATCTCTCTTCTGCTTAAGGGAATTTGAACTTGTCTCTCCACTTCCCTGACTGCCCTAACCACTAGAGTAAAGAATATTCTAGGGCAGGGCATTCTCAGTTCCTCATATTGAAACCATTTCACTTTGCATAGGTTAATTAAATATTCATGGGAACAGGAAGATGGCAAACCTATGCAAATGACTATGTATCTTCGTGGTATAGTCTTTCATTTGGGAGCAGAGGGCCTGGCTTCCATTATCCACATCAATGAATACTTAAATGAGAAATACAAGAACCATTCATAGAAGCAGGCACAGGAACTGAGGACTTCCCCTTCCAGGTGAATACTAACCACTAAACTAGAAATCATTCTCCCGGTGACACAGGAAATAGTGAAATACATTATACAAATAAAACTGCTCCAACAAGAGAACTTTAGACAGGTCTGTCCTGAAACCTTGCACTGTGAATATGCACCCATAACTTGAGACTTGGGTTCAAGTTCCTTGAGAAGAAACTATGAGCTTTAATTACCAAGGTGTGTACAGTCCATCCCTGGTTAAAAAAAGGGCATTGCCACTATTTCTTGCTCTTGCTTGCCTGCTTAATTTTTTATGCCTTTTTTTAGGTGATCAAAGAGTGGTTGTGTTGATGAATGGTGTATTTATTTTGTACAGTGTTTGTTCTGCCCCATATTTGGATGTTGCCTTTTTTGGTTGAGTCAGATGGATGGCTTATTGCTTTCTGCACATGCTTGGCAGTAGTGGCTTTCCCACCACTGACATTTTGTGCTGCTGACGGGAAACTTGTGTTGTTGCTAATTTCATTTTATAAGGACTCACCTCTTGCCTTTTTGGCCAATGACCTTCCCACCAATTTCCAAATAAACCTACTCATTATCAATCCTGGTGAGACTGCTTGGCCAGGTGAGCCTATTCCACTAGCTAGACCTTGCAGATGAAGAAGGAAGGGGAACATTTAGTATGGATTTATTGGATTTCCATGCCAGGGTTCTGATGGAAGAGGGGCTGCAGGGGTGACTTCCATGAGGACACCAGGAGCTGTATCCATGTTGGACAGAGGCAGTTTGGGCTGGCTTCAGGACAGACCTGCCACTGGACACGGGTGACATTGGTAGCAATAACATATGTAAGGAAGGCAAAAAATGCTACACAGGAGCTGGGAGGAAAAAAAAAAAAAGGAAAAAATACGAGACATGAAACCCTGCAGACACCAAGGTCAGGGAAGAAGGAGGGGGAGGATGTGCTCCAGTCTCCTGCAGTCCATGGTGAAGACCATGGTGAGGCAGCTGTCCCCTTGCAGCCTGTGGAGGTCCTCAGTGGAGCAGAGATCCAACTGCAGCTTGAGAGTAACCCCTTGCAGGAGGATGTGCCTTGAGGAAGCTGCAACCTGTGGGGAAGCTGTGCTGGAGCAGACCCTTGGCAGGAACTGCAGGCCATAGAGAGGAGTCCATGCAGAGCAGGTTTCTGGCAGGACATGTGAAACTTTAGGGAACCATGCTGGAACAGTTTGTGAAGAACTGCCGTTCATGAGGACCCACACTGGAGAAGTTTGGGAAGGACGGGGGCTCATAGGAGAGTTCCCATGCTCAAGCAGGGGAAGAGTGTGAGGAGGAAGGAGCAGCAGGGATGAAGGGCTGTGAACATTTGACATCCACCTGTGCCACTTTGAGGGAGAAAGGGGGAAAGTGTTTTTAGTTTTGTTCATATTTCTCGTTTTCCCACTCTGATGATTTGGCAGTAAGTTAAAATCATTTCCCTAAGTTGAGCCTGTTTTGACCATGACTGTAAGTAACATCCTTGTCCTTAAGTTGACCTAGGAGCTTTTAATCATATTTTCTCTCCCTGTCCTGTTGAGAAGGGAGAGTGACAGAGCAGCTTGGTGGGCACCTGGCAGACAGCCAGGGTCAGCCCACCACAAGGGTTTGTCTCATCTCACTTTAATTATCTACGACACAGTTGGCCTCATCTGAGCTAATCTGGGCTTTACCGTCAGTCAGTGGAGAGAAACAAGATTTCTAAGAGGCCGTTTCATCTCATCCTAATGGAGACATAAATACAAAGCAGATGAAACTTACCTTTCAAGCTCTTGTTGCACTGTGGACCATCGAGAAAGCCTAGAGTGTCTAACTCAGATGTATGCGTCTACATCACAGCTTCCAAGAGTTCAGAAGGTGGCTCCTTCTCCTGTATTTCACTGTTTCATTTGTGGTCTGTGGTTCTGGTTGCCCCGGAGACTTGAGATGGTTCTGCATATACCCAGTGGCAGAAGAGCTTTGTAAAGGGAAAATTTGAGCTGTGTTCATAGGACACAACTCCAAGCAGTGCTGAGTCCCAGCTGGGAGCACAGAGCAGCATTGGTGGTACAGCCCCAGGGGCAGAGGCAGCACTGATGCTTCAGTCAGGGGCTGGAGTCATGTTAGAAGCTCAGGTGCACAATGACACTGATACAATCGTGTTCCAGAGTGAGCCTGCTCTCACCTAGCTGAGGTCCCTCTTCCTCTGCTCTTTTAGATGCCACAGAGGTACCAGAATATTTAAGACACCCGGACCTTGGTGACAGCTGGATCTTGAAGGCACACAGGACATGAATCCCATTTCAAAAAGCAGCAGTTATTTTACCCCATTGCTGTACAGCTTAAGGGATAAGTTGTTGCAGAAACATATCAGTGTTCAGGAAGATACAAACTAAAAGAAAACAAGTGTCACGTCCTTTCTTTGCATCTTTATATAATTCTTATTCTTCCTTTTAATTAATATCAGATTTATTTAATGAAACTAAAATATGCTCACATCTGGCTTTAATCCCTATATTTTCCTCAGTCAGTAGACCATACTTTTGCATTTTCATAAAAACGTGAAGAATTGGGATGAGCCCGAGCACACTGATAATGCTGTTTCATCTGGCTTCCCAAAGGCACGATGCATCATTTCAGATGTTGCAAAGCTGAGTCACTGACACTGATGTGACTAATCTTAACGATGTGCTTTGATTCCTTAATATGTCGCTCTAAAGTTTGACATGTTTGATACATTCATTTCAGCATTCCAGGGGAACTTTCTGTTCCCACAGTGAATATACTCACTGGGAAGACAAATTGTCTGTGGAAAAAAAAAATCCCAACCCAGCCCTGGAAACAAACTAGCTAATTTTCCTTTAGATTTGCCTATGGACCAAATTCTGCCCTCATCAATGGGATGCAACTTTCGTTGAATATACTATTCATGTATCCAAAGGCAAAATTTGTTCCTATCTATCAATCTACCTACTATTTTATCTACTATCTGTCTGCTTAACTCTATTAATTAGTTAATGTTTGTAAAACACTCAAAAGATGTAAAGCCCTATAGAAATGCTAAGTATTATAATTATTGTTATCTGACTGCTGTATCTCTTTACCTATCTAGCTATCTACCTTCTCTATCTATTACAATAACAATAATACTTAACACTTATATAGTGTTCTTAATCTTCAAAGTACTTTACAAACATTAACTAATTAATCTAATCTAGTCATCTCGCAAACAACTCTTTTAACAAACCAGTGGTTGTTTCTGTAAAATAAAATTCTTTGCAAAAAGAAGAATCCTACTTTGGGGGGGTTATTTTGTTCAGGTTTGGCTATGATAAGGTAATAAATATGTATAAAAGCAAAGCAGCAAGAAGATAGATGAGAAAAGCTCCATCACTAGGTAACACAGAGTTTATAACATGTTGCAGTTATAGACCATGAAGATGTCTCCTGGTCAGCTTATTCCTGAATTCTGTGCTGTCTTAGTTTTAATATAGCAATAATATTCTTGCTACAAAAATGTGAATTTTTTCCTTGTTTTTGTAAAGAGCCATGAAATGCTTCTACAAGTTTCCTTTTTCTAGGTGATTCTCTAACCAGAAGCAAGACCAAGGTTGTCAAATGGAACAGTTCAAGCTGAGCTCTTGAGCTCCACATCTGCAAAGATACTTAGGCAACTTTTTTTGTCCTTACAGAAGTTGTGGTGATGGTGACACAGAAATTTCAAATTGTACATAAGGGCAATGGGGCGAGGAGTCCAAAAACATTGAGAGGGAGAGACCAGCTTACTTTTAAAGCAAATGCACTCTGAATAACTCTGCAGATCTTCATCTAGACTCACACTGGCACTGAGTAAAGACAGCACTCGTGTATTTTCACCAACAGCATTCTGGAGGTGCAAGGCAGAGATCAAAAAGCATGTGAAGGGTGTTTTGGGTTACTTTTGTGCTTCTAAATCAATGAAGGTCACACACTCAGATCAAGCACTGCTTGACAAGGGCCACCCAACTGCCTGACTTGTTTCTAGACTGTAATTTTCAAGAACAATCTTCTACAGAGAAGGGTAAGAGAGCTGCCCTGTGCCATTTGGTACTGGGGCTAAGAATCAGCCCATGCCCTGTTACACCTGAGATGGGAGGTACAGACATAACAAAAATTCATCCAGACTTTACGTGGCTTGCAACAGTACGAGCACCCGAGAGCAGAAAATGAAAAAAAACAAACAGAAAAATGATTCTGTTTTCCACTTGATGAAAGGTGTTTTCTTGTATTTTTTTCCCCATGTGTTGTCTCCTTCTCCTTCTCCTTCTCCTTCTCCTTCTCCTTCTCCTTCTCCTTCTCCTTCTCCTTCTCCTTCTCCTTCTCCTTCTCCTTCTCCTTCTCCTGGAAATTTTCTATCTGTCCTACACATTTTTTTACATAGGCAGTGACAGTTCTGGTAAAAGCTAACTTAAAAAGCAGTTAGGATTCTTCACTGAGCTCTCCCAGGATAGCTAGGCAAGTGGCAAAAGTGGGACCACTATTGAACAGGTAATTTTGTCTCTATTAGTTGTAAAAATAAACAACTAATAAAATAAACAACTCCTCCAACTAAAAAATCAATAAACTTTTACATTGCTTTCTCAGGCTGTCTTGTAGCCATGGATGCATTTTTCCAGGTACAAGCTCAAAACGCTACTTTACCACCTCAAAAGATTTCAGAAGTGCAGCTGCCTTTCATGGAACAGCCCAGATAGAGCTGGCATCCTGCAATAGGTATGTTTTTAAATGAAAAATGAAACAAAACCAAACAAAAAAAGTGCCATTAAAGGCAGCGACACGGGGCTGAATCCAGGTTGTACATCATTCATGCTGTCATCCGGAATAGAAAGGCATATTGAGTTGGAGCAATTAGAGGCAAATCAGGCTTCCAATACAATCAATGCAATAAGCAGCTGTGCTGTTTGTGTTACAAATTCACAGAAGATGATCTGAATGTGGTTCCTGTCAGTCAGGCATGACAGCCAGCTAGGCTGAAATCCAGGAGATACGGGCTCAGCCGCACACTCCCCGAGTCACCTTGTGCGCAAGACCTAATCTAACCCCGACCTTCACATCTTAGTTTTTCTCCAGCAATACACTTCATAAATACAGTGCTTTGATGGTCTTAAATGTTATACCCAGCAGGGCTTGAAAATGGAAGCGCTTGGTTGAAGCTCTGGTTGCAAATGAGAGGCATGTACTCAGTTAACATCTGCTAATAAGGGGTGCATTGAGGTGCAAGGCATATAGAAACCTATAATTAAAGGTTGAGGTTGGAAAAAAAATTGGATCAGGAAACTGGCAGACTTTGGCTAGAAAGGGTGAAGATATCACTGAGTGTTTACAAAACCCTAGACTCCTGGAACACACTGCAGAGGTGACATATCTCAAAGGCGGACAGGTGAAGCTGATGCAGAAGGGACTTGGATCCTCTTTAGAGCAGCAGTGAAGGAATGATAAATAATTTGATTTTGGATAGGTGGGATAGGGCTCCCTGTTCTCATCTTGACCCCTGTATTTGCTGCAGAGTGTCTTTAACAAAGTGTCTCAACAAATAAAACTACAGTTCATCCTCCTCCCACCTCCTCCTCCTCCTCTCCACTCCCTAGAAAGTTTCCTGAAATATTTCTTAGAGAAGGGAAGCAAAGCCCCCCTTTTTCTGAGCACACAAAACCCCACGTGCAGAAACCCAAAGCTCCTGGTTTGTTTGAATTCAAGTCACTTTGCAGAGCAACTGTTACTTACACGCTCCCCTCAGTGACGCAGAGGAAGACAGAACATGTTTTTAATTGCAAAGTCAAATGGTTATGCATGGGTCCTGTCATGCTTGTGAGAACTTGTTCTTCCCCAGCCCTCCCTCTCCTCCCCACTGAGACAGCCTTGCCAAAACCCTGCTTGAGAGTGGTCACAGGGAAAACACGAAGCCTTGCAGGGATTTGGGGAGTAGACGCCAATCTGTCAGAGGTGTCACCAGAACTGGATGTATCTGCTGATCTGTTACCACTTGCTAATTATGCATTCGGCAGCTAATTGTCATAAATCTTGGTAAGAGATGTGGAATGAGGCAGAGTTTTTAAAGCGGCATGGCCCCGATTGGTTTGCATCGGCAGGAACGATCATCCCTGTGCCAGAGCTCTGCTGCTGTGTGATACCTCAGTGAATACCTGCATTGTTACAAGTGCCAATCTGCTCCCGACAGCATTTCTGACATTCCTTTGCAGGAATGGTGAGTGTCCAGAACTGTAATACACCGACTTGTTGAAGGATTTTGTTTAATAAACCCAGGGATGCTGGCAGTCACAGCCACAGAGATGTTTTACAAGCTGAAATCTTGCACCCTTCATCAGGTGAACTGCTGGTCCACCCTTCAGAAAGCAAAGCACAGCTCTGCCAAGCAGGATTGAGGTGTCATGCCTTGACTGTGCAAACACACAAATCAGGCACTGCCTCAGTGAGGGTTAACACTCTTTTAATGTGATTCAGCCAGTCAGAGCCTGACCTTGGAAAGAAAGGGATTTAGCAAATTTCATTTAGCTTTGGGTATCCTTTCCAACATTTCAGCCATGCCTATTTACCCACCATCTTACTCCATCTGCATCTTGAAAGCTGCAGTTCAGGGTGGAAAGGGTAAAGCCAAGCCTTCAACATCTCAAAGGCATTGCATTTACTTAAATGCTGAGCAACTTCTCAGGAAATCGAGTCCCTTCAGGGTATGTGCAGTTGATTATCCGAAAATAACTACTTGGAAGTTTCTGTAGGTCTAAGGATCACAGGCTCTGCATTCATGTGAACCAATCTTCAGATAAAAGATCAGAACCAAATTTCTGCTATTGTTTGACTGGCTTTTCGTTTGGAGAGAGTAGAGTCAAGGATGCATGCAGAAGAAATATCTATCTTAACAAGTAACTCTTGGTTTTCAGAAATTTTGTTCTGCTTTTTATTTCCTAGTCCTTTTCCTGTTTTCAGTCAGTTTTTGTAATGTTTTCATCAAGTCCAAGTTTTTATCTAGACCGAGATTACCAATTGCTTTTGGAAATAAAAACTAATATCTGTCACATATTCCACTGAAATCTGCCAAATTTTCCAGGTAGAAAGACACAACAATCTATTTTAAGACTGGTTTTCACTAAGGTTGGCTGAAAACTCCACAGAGGAATGTTTGTTTATTTTCCCAGATGAAAAAGCTGATTCATAGTAATTCAAACATTTTGCTGAGATGGTTCAGTTCTGATTCAGGTGTGACAAACTTCAAGCAGGGCACAATTAACCTCTAATGAGTAGATTCCTGCTAGTTCCTGGGAACTAGACTTGCAAGATGCTGTGGCCTGGTGGGAACTGTCTCCTCCAGAGCACGTCAGCACATCAGGAGAGTGGCCAGCAGGGAATGAGAAACCTGAAAATGTTTAAACGATTCTTGTTTAAAAGTTGTGATGTTTTCTGCTTGATGAAAAAGGAGACAGATGGAGGCCAGAACAGCATTACTCAATTCTTCCCTGAGCTTCCATGCCTGTCCAGCTAGCTGTCTAAAAATCAGGATCAATTGCTTTGTCAGGATAAAGTAAATATGGGGGGTTTATTCTGAATGAAAAAGAAATGTAACAATAAAATATTGAAACCTGCTCTACAGAGAATGATTCTGCTATATGAAATGCTAGGGCTCATAACAATGCATGGCCATTAAAGTGCATTAATTGTTTAATTTAAAAACGGTTAATCCCTCTGTGGGAAATGTAAAATTACTTCTTGGGTATGAGGGGAAAAAATTTTCTCTGTGTATTATTAAGCACACAGAGGTGAAAGTCTTTCTGACTAAATTCTACAACCCACATTTTTTATTTCTGAAGGCAAAAGGTTTTATGGACTGAAAGCAACCATTTATCTTGCAGAAAGCAGAGATGCACATCAACAGACACCAAAAAAACAAGTAACAAAAATTAGCCTCCCACAAATCCAAACTTTAAAAAAATGTAATTGAAAACAAAAATTGATTGCAAAACATCTGTTTTGAAATTTGTGTCACTGTGATTTTTGGGAAAAACCTTGAAAAGGACCTGAAATACCTTCTTGGCTTTAGAGTGAGATAATTTTTAGTTCTAATTTCACCTAAAACCTCATAGGAAATATTTTGGGGTTGACATAAGGCAAGTCAACTATCCTCAGCCATACTTCCCCTTGTTTTTTTGGTAGTGCATGCAGTCTGTGCTAGCCCTGGAATATCAGTATTGATGCAAAATGTCGACCAACCAGATCACCAGTAATTTTCCACAATGGAATGACTCCTGTGTAAAAGATTTATAAGTAATCTCAGCAACTGGACTAAACTACCAGAAAATTTACTTTTATTGGAGCATTAATCCTCCATTTAGTGCTGAACTCCTGCCTAAGTGAGGAAAACACCAGGAAACACAAAGTGGCCCAAATCTCTTGCTTGATTCTCCCTGCTGCCCTGGGGAGGCCAAGTAAAGAGCACCAAACCATTCCCTGCTGCAGGTGGTTTCCTTCCAGCACCACCACATCCCTTCTCCTGCTGGAGAGACGCTTCCCAAGCCTGTGTGTGTCTGGTGGGACAGCACATGCAGGT
Source organism: Acanthornis magna (assembly GCA_036785705.1). Lineage (NCBI taxonomy): Eukaryota > Metazoa > Chordata > Aves > Passeriformes > Acanthizidae > Acanthornis > Acanthornis magna. Next base: position 1,858,086 of record JAWUZG010000001.1, read on the forward strand.
GGCTGCACACTCGTGCAAATCCCATCACCCACTCACTGACACGTTCTGGTTCCTCTGGAGCAGGCTGGGTCCCAGCTGAGCTCCAACAAATGAATACAGGTCCCAAAAACTGGAGCTGGGTCTTGTAGCTTCCATCCCTGGCAATCCTGTTCCTCACTTCTGCCTGGATCCAGACTCAGCCTCCATTGCTGATGACAAATGCAGCAGTCAGGGTGAGAGGAGTGGTTAAATTAATGATGATTTAACACTTTGCAGGCTGCTGTCCCAGGTGATTATACATTCTTTGCATTTGTTTGGCTAGAAATATGGAAAATTAATTAGTAGCAGAAGGGTATAACTTTGCCAGCCATTAACTGAATTATAAGTAAGTGTTTTCTTCATCTGGCAATATCTTACCTTGTCCTTGTGCCAAAAATATCTCATAACTTGGTATTATATTCTCTGAAGACAACCTTTTCAATGACTTTATGAGTGAAATAATGTAATACCAGTAGGAGAGGATTTTTTTTCTTCTTTCATTTTTTTTTGGTGTTGATGAAAGGGGACATAGCTACATTTCTGAAGGTCAAGTGTTTAAAACCAAAAGCCACTTTCTAATTCAGTTTTTCTTTTTAATTGTCAACAAAAAATTTTAAAAATCCCAACTAGTGATTAAAAAAAATCCAAGAAAACAAGGAATGGAGAAGGTTTTCTGAATTTAAACTGTTTATTTATTTTCTGATGGAAAGCAAAATGCTATGGATGTCTGGGAAAGAAGAGAGAACCACATTTGTCATCTGCCTCCAATCTTTATTTTATAGTGAGCAGTATTATAGTTGAGATTTCTTCTAACTGCATATTTACTCTAGAACAAAGATTGATTAGCCTGATATGTGTTGGAGTATTAAAAGAAAAAAAAAAAGTGGAAGACGAAGAAAAACCTCATCTCTTGCTCTAGACATGTTTTTAGAACGCTGTTATAAAGCAGCTCCTAATTTGCCTGATGTCCATTAATTAACACAGCTGCAGTCACATTATCTTTCCTCCATTTGGGCCCTAATGCTTCGTCAAAGCTTCTCCCTTCCATCATTTCTGGAGGTCTGCAAACCCAGACTGCTTCGGATGGCAGGCAGGAGCTGAGGATATTTCCTGTTGACTTCCTGTTTCTCTGGAGCAGCTCTTTTCTGGCTGCTGGATGTTTAGCTGCTCATGCTTCTGGCCACAGGTGTAAAACGCAACTCATGAGAACCAGAGCTGGATTTTCAGCATGGCAAACGCGGGCCAGGCAGAGCATTTGGTGCCTAATGGATGCATTGCCCATTGTCTCACAGAACCAGGGAATGGTCAGAGAGGATGTCCAGGATGTTTCTTGCTCCCCTTGCGTGCAGAGGCAAGCGCCGTTCATCAGCATCTCTGCTGCAAATCGCCCACGAGTACCTGCCTGCTTTCAGAATTAATCCGTGTTGACTTGGAAGCACTTTCATCTGCATAAACTCAGTTTCCCCCACCCCCTTTCCCTTCCTCGTGCTGAGACAAGGTACCACGGATGCTGCAAGCACGGTGGAGGTGCTGTCTAGACAGCCAGAGCATCTTTGAGAGCTTGAGACTTGCCATGCACAAAAGGCATTGGCACACGAGGCTGTTGGCAGGCTCATCTCCCACTCCCTTGGCCAAGGCTCCAGCCACAAAAGCCATGTCTAGTCAGTCGAATGTGCTTTCAAATGTCAACGTTTGGACTGATTAGCAAATACAAGAAAAGATCCTGACTGTGGCAAAACCCAGAAGTGTCTAAGAGGGAATTTGCAAAGGGCTTAAGCGAGTTGGTCTGTGTAGAGTTTGCCGAGTTTTCTTGCCTTGCAACACCAAGCGATCCAAATTCCTCACTCCTGGTGGGTGTTTGTGGTGTCCATTCAGGGACCCTGGAAGAGCTGTTTGGGGGGAATTTCTGGAGGTCAGCAGTCCAAACTCCATCTTGGAGATGGCCCCTTTCCAGTACTAAAGTAGGCCAACCATGGACTTATTTAGACGAGTCTTGAAAATCCCCAAGGACAGAGATTTCACAGGTTTGCTGGGCTGTAACCTGCTGGTCACAAACTCCTAATGTAGCCCAGCAAAATGTTTGTTATATTCACTGTTTTCTCACATTCTGTTTGGTGTCCTCTTTGAAGCTGGGCTGTTATTTAGCCTGTCCCCCGCCTCTACTGGTTCACAGGGTTATTCCATCCCAGAGGCAGAAATTATACTATATTTTCTGTACTTCATGAGGTCTATGCTGCCCTGGTCTTCAAGTCTTTAAAAACCTGCCTGGCTTGAATCTCTACTTTTCAGGTTATCAGTTAGTTGTGATATGCTCTTTATCAGCTGCTGAATCAACATTGAGCTGCATGTGACAATGATTTGTACTCAGTATCAGTCCAATTTTCCATTTGTCTGTCCATAGTTTATTCCTTCTCCAGCTTCTAAATGATAATGCTGTGGGTGACAAAATCCTTATATATTAAAGAAGCATAGTATCTGTTGTTCTTCCCTTGTCCTCACAGCCAGTTAATTAATTACAGAAGGCAATCAGGTTGGTTAACAATAATTTCCCCCAGACAAATCCTTGTAGACTTTTTGTGGTTGCTTCTTGTCTTTCAGTGGATTGGAAGTGGACACAAAGAGGAGGAGCTCCCAGACCCTTCCAGGGCCTGTGGTGAGACTGACCAGCGTACAGTTCCCTGGTCTCCCCTTTATTTGCATTCTCATGGAGTCCCTTTTACGCCCTTAAATGGTTTTAGGTCCAGCTGAGCTTCAGCCTTCCTGACATTATCCAGACTGAAGTATTAACTCCATCCTGATACAAGAAAGAACATAGGAAGACACAGGATTTCTTGAGACCTTTGCCTGTGGTGCTCTTGCAGCTCATCCTGGAGATGCACGAAGACCCACCAGGTCTTACAGCTTTACACAGAAGTTTTTCAAGAGGTTTTTTTCATGGTTGATGTGTGAAGCCATACAGTTCCTTCCCCTCTCTGTGTTCTGTGTGCTGGAAAGCCACCTCCCCTCGGCATGGTACTCGCAGAAAATGTGTCTGGTTGAGGGGGAAGTGGGCTTGCAAACCTTCTTTTGTGCAAGGCACAAAGGAAAAGGGGTGGCTTGTAGTCTGCAGCAAAACGAGAGGAGGCTCTCTGCCGTCTTCAAAGGGCTTCCTCTTCCCCTTCTCTCTCTATTGTGAATTCTTTAAAAAGACCACCCTTCCCTTCTGCAGAGTGAAAACATCAAAGGGGATGGTGTGGTGGGGTATTTCCTTGTGAGCACTGACTTACCTTACAAAGGTGAGGAGTTCACAGGACGTTCTCTCTTGTGAAGCATGTTCTGGCTGCCTGGCTTTGAGTGCTGAGCTCACTGGGAAATGTTCTTACATCTTCAGGCAAGCAGCTTTGTTGCAAAGCCAAATCTCTTCCTAGTCCTCCCACTTTCTACTTACCCAGTAATATTTTATTTTATTTTATTTTATTTTATTTTATTTTATTTTATTTTATTTTATTTTATTTTATTTTATTTTATTTTATTTTATTTTATTTCGTTTTGTTTTGTTTTGTTTTGTTTTATTATTTTATTTATTTTATTTTATTTTATTCAATTTCTTTTTTTTTACTTTATAATTTTACATTAATTAATTTCATATGTCATGCAATTCGACTTCGTATTTATCTATTTTGTTTTGGATGACACTAAAACATTTTAGGCCTTGAAGGTTTTGCGAGTTTTTGTTTTTATGCAGAAGTGGTCACAAAAACTGAAGTGCAACAGAAAAATAAGATTTCTCACAAAAATTTGATTTTAAAAGATTAATTCTTCTATTTATTAAGGTACATCTACAAGTGAGAATGTGAATCTATCCCATCCCAGGATATGGGGAAGAGATAAGTTTGCTCATGCTTGTTTCAGCATAAGATTTTGATTGTTTTATTGCCTAATAAGCTTAACAAGAACAGTCAGCAATCAACCAGCTGTATCAAATTCTTCAGTGAGTTGGAGTTTAAGTTTAATGTCATTAGAATAACTCCAAAAGCCTCAATTTCCTCTGGTTTAGGGCAAACTTGGTGGCAATTAAAACTGTAAGAGGGTTTTTCTTTCCCTTTTGTGTTTTTGTCCTTAAGGGTAGAGCTGTCATCCAAAAATCAGTGGCTAAAACCTTTCTGTAGTCAAGGATAAGGCAGAAAGACCCTCTTCAGCCCTTGCCTCCACATCTTTTAATGCTTGCTCTGTGGTATAAGAACGTATATATAAATTTAAAAATATATAATATATATATTTTTATATATATATATAAAGTGTAAAGACAGAAGATGAATAAGAATTAATTATATCCATTAAACTCTTGATGATGAGTCTCCATGGCTTACCTTGGAGCAAATATATTAGTTCTTACATCCCATAGGTTTTTGGAGGTTCCCAGTCCTGTTGCAAGGATGTTTCACCTCCTCAGGAAGCAGCAGCCCCAGCACTGCAACATGGAAGGCAAACTTAGGCTGATTTTTACAGTGGCAAAGTTTTGAAGAAGAGAAAATGAGGCTGGAAACCAGTGGGAATTGCTAATCAGCTATGAGATTTACCAGAACCACCCAGGACTGGAGCTCCAGCATGTTGTCCTGGAGCAGCCAAGTGGGGATGTCAGCTTCAATACCACATGTCGTTGAGTCTCAGTACCAAAGAGACATTTGGAATTTGGGTATCTAGACCTGAAGAAAAAAGAAAAAGAAAAAAAAAAAAGAAAAAAAAAAAAAAGAGCATTTCCCCTTCACATATCCCCACTACTCCTACAAATCTCAGTATTTATCGTTTTCACCATCCAGTGTTAGGTCAATGGTTGGACACAAAGATCTGAGAGGACTTTTCCAACCTTAATTATTCTATGATTCTAAACATGAGATCCATCCAAGATGCCTCAGAGCCCAGGGATTTGTTTCAAGCTAAATCCCAGCTGTGACTCAGTCTCACAGAAGGATTTATATAAATGTGGGGATCACACTGCAAACCAATTGTGCAATAGCAGGGGAGGAAAGCTAAGAGCAAATCCTCTCTGTTCAGGTGGCAGTCATGGACCTTACCAGTCCACCAGGGTACAGAGCAGAGGAAATCCTTAATCAGGAGCTAAATGCAAAGGATCTGATTCTAACCCACCTCGTGGAGGTTGGCCAGAGCATGAGAGCATTTCTGAAGTCAAAGGTGCTGAATGGAGAAGCAATTTCTGCTCTTGTCAGCACTTTGGTCTGTGTGTGGTTTCCTCATTAGCTCCGGGCATTTTGGAAATTGTATTCTTCCTGCAAGGCAGAGTGGGAAGGGCTGACAAGGTGGGTTAAAATATTGAGTAATGAGGATAATTAATCAAGGGTCTTCTGCAGAATTTCTATTTGGTTTTGGAGATTTTTTTGGTGTTTTTTTTTCTGTCTCAGGGCAATGAGCAGCTTCCAGCAGGTCTCCGGTGGGAACGTGGGCGCTCACAGGTTTTTGGGTCAGAGTACTTGACCTCAAGACTGCTGTCTCTTCAGGTTAGCTTGCTTCAAACTGAGAAAGTTATTAATTGGGAGGCAATCTGAAGGTTGCCTTGCGCCTTGCCAATAAGGGGTGAGAGATAGTCCCTGGCTGAACAGATGTGTAGAGTAAGAGGATGAGTAGCTGGAGCTGAAAAGTAAAGGTTATGCAGCCTTTTAGTCTTCAACACCTCTGAGTTTCCAACTGGAGCAAACTCAAGGCTTCCCAGGAAAAAGGACAAAAAATATTTTTGTGGCTGTCCAGCAACAAGCCATCCTAAAGCCATGCAGCTCATCCTGAGCCAGTCCCCACCAGTGACTTCATCCTGTACCTGCTGCAAGATGCTGAGCCCTCCTTGTACGTCTGAGGGGCTGAAGACAGTGACTATTTCCTTGGCATGCAAGGACTAGGCAAACAGCAGCTGCACACTTTCAGTTTTAAAGGAGAATCACAGAATGATTTGGCTTGGAAGGGACCATAAAAATCACCCAGCTCCAACCTTCCTTCTGTGGCAGGGAGGCCTTCTGCTAGAGAAGGGAGAAATCACCAACATGGCAAGAACAAATAAAACACTTTGAGAAGCAGGATACAGCCTTCCTCTTTCCCCTGGTGTTGTTTAGTAACTTGAGGTTACATTTTGGGCTGCTGTTCAGGAAATTCAACTAACCCTGGTAGAAAAAACGGTGAAGCGTAGCTGCAAGATAAATAAATTATTCAAGGACCAACCACTCCTTTAGGCATTTTACCCCTTGGGGCTGAAAACACTTGAACAAGTCTCATGTCACTTGCATATGATATTACTGCTTATCCCAAAACACTTTTCCTTCCTTGGAGAAAACAATTTAAATTAATTCTCCGAACAACATTTCTGCCAAGCCTAACTGGTCGAGTGTATTCATCAAATTCCAGCAGCACTCAGGTTGTGTCTTATAAAACTTGTCATGACTGATTTTTACTCTTTTTGCAGTGGTTGTAAAGAGATGGATTCAAAGGCATTGCTTCTCATGCAGGTCCAGATTGAAGCATATGTTTAACATAAAGGCCATAGTGATGTATTTTGCTGAATTGGGACCTTTTATAGGGCAGATGAATTGAGCCCTTTTTTGTCATTCTGTTTTTGAGTAAACATTTCTGCAGTGTAACATTAATTATGGATTCTCCACCTTGATTCAGTATCGCGTTTAGGCTGCTATTCCCTGTTAAATCATCTTCCTTGACATGTGAAATTCAGGCTGCCTTTGTTAGATTAAAGTCTTTTTATCTGACCTGCCTTTAAGCTTCATCTACTTAGTCATATCACTGGGTAGGTAACAGAAAATTGCCAATATGTCACCCAGTGGGTAAATCAATTCATGAAAGGAGGCCTAGTGCTTTTAGATTGACTGCAGAATGGCTCTTTTCTTTTTTTCCAAGCATATCTTCCTCAGCACACCTGGGTATTCCTCCTGAGGGCTCAGGAAAAAAGTTTGAATTGCCTTGTTCTTTATTAGCTACATCCCGTCTCCTTTATATTACAGGTGAACGTGATTTGCTCCACAGTGCGGTGTATTCCTGAGAGAGGGACTGAAAGGAAAAGGGCAAATTATCCTCCCAGTGATGTGGAAAGCAGGGAAAGAGCTGGCAGGAAAAATTATCGCTAGTGAATATCTGGGATGCTCTCTGCAAATGTTGGAGCAGCAGCACCCTCCCGAGTGGGGTGAGCATGAGGAGCGGGTGACCCCTTGCTGGAGAAATAAGACCAAAAGTCTCTTAGGTGACAAGATTACTGGAGTGGTGATTCCAGAAGTTTTTAGGAAAAAAACCTCATCTTCAGAAAGCCCCCAAAACCATCTAACCAGGGATATGAATTGGTAAGTGAAATGCTGGGAAAAAGAGAAGCATTTCTTATCTGTCCATTGCAAAGTGTACCAAACCTCTAAGGGCTCCATGGGAAGAGTCTCCAGAGAGAAGGGTGGAGTTGGATGTTTTTCTTGGACAACAACAGGTTTTACATAAGAATATTTGGGGAAACTGAGGCAAGAAAGCACATCTAATGTTTTGCTCTTTTAATCAGCGTACATCATTTATGCCTTGGAAAATAGAGTTCTGATTGTTTGAATCACAGAATGGTTTGGGTTGGAAGACACCGTAAAGATCATCTGGTTCCAGTGTCCTGCTGTGGTCAAGGACACCTTCCACTAGACCAGGCTGCTCCAAGCCCCATCCAGCCTGGTTTTGAGCAGTTCCGAGGATGGGACATTCACATTCCCTGGGAAACCCATGCCAGGGCCTCACAACCCACACAGTGAAGAATTTCTTCTTAATATCTAATCCAAACCTGACCTCTGTCAGTTTAAAGCAACTGAGACTGTTTGAGACTCCTTCCTGTGACAATAGCTGATTGCTGATCTCACCTTCACTGACCAAGGAGCTGTCAAAGGTTGGTGCTCTTGGCTTCATCTTCCTGAGATGACACAAAGTCATGGGGTAACTGAACTGAAGGGTTTTAGTTCTCACTAGCAGGGCTGCAAATGGCAAACTTATGGTATTTAGAATAGGAGGCATAAATCCCAGGTTGTCTGAAGTGCAAGAGGCACCACAAATCCTTCTGGAGGGTTTTACAATAGAGAGCAAGCTTTACCAGAACCCCACATGTATATTTTTTATGTGATGTGATGAGTGGAAGGTAGAAGAAGAGATAAGGCTTGTGATCTCCCTGGTCCCTCCAATCTGCCACAATAGGCTATATGGAACAAAACATTGGGAAGATCAGTTTTCCTAGGCTACATCTGGATTCTAGAAACAGAAATCCTGAGCCAGTGGAGATATTTCTGCCAAAAAATGTTTAGCAGTAGCAAATTGAATCCTCACTTTCAGAAGACTTTAATTTTCTTTACACAATTTAAAAATATTGCCTCTTTATGAACTTGGATTTAATTTTTTTTTTTTTAAGGAGAAACAGGTCTTCCCATACCATAGAATTTTAAAAATTTGCCAAAAAGCAGAGAAAATACCTTCTTGGCAAAAAGCTCAAAGTTTTTGAACAATTAATTCTGACTCTGATCTTATGCTTCTTGAAAATGCTTTGAAAATGCAAAGCAGTATATTCCTGGTGCTGTGATCTATATGTCTGTCGCAGACAAGAAATATAAAATTTTTTAAACTCGTCTTCAGAAAGATTTTTGGACACTGTGATTCTTCTTGTTCTCTCCCTTAAAGTGGAAATCAGGAATAACTCATTAAAATCCATGTATTTTTTCAGTGTAAGTGAAAGGAAAATCAAACTTCATGTATCTGATATACATTAACTTGAAGTCTGCTATTAAACCACGAGTAGTGAAAGACTATGGGAAATCTGAACCCCTGCTGATTTTTGCTAATTCTATAAAGAGTCTATTTAATTTCCTCAGGAAAACAAGGCAAATCTTCCCTTGAGGGCATATAGATTTTTGAATGGGCTGCAAGTGAGTCCCTAAGGGCTCAGTTATCACTGATCACAGTTTGGTCTGTTGGATATTGCTAAGGGAAATTTAGTGTGATTGTCTGTGATCACTGGCATGTGCTCATACCCTTTAGGAGACCTATTCAGCCCACTGACATTTGGTTCCTAGGAGAATAGGGTAGCTGCTCTCAAAACATTTTGAGTCTGCAGTATTTTTTTTTTTTCCTTCCCACTCCTTCACCCCCTCCCTCCCCGTGGCTTTTTTCAGGCAGAGGAGCAGATGTTCAAGATCAGAAAAGAGCTTGTACAGGGAGCTGCCACACTGGGAAAGCAGTGCTGTATTCCAAGAAAATGCTGCATAACAAAACTTATCCTCTTCCAGTTTGGTTAATTTTCTCTATTACTCTTTTCTAGGCAGTTGCAGGGATGGCATAGAAAAGCAATATCATCTCCAGATGCATTTATTGTGCAGACAGGTGAGATTTAGGGACTTCCCTCTAAACCATGGGTGCTTTCAGGGGGTCACAGGTCTGGCCCCAAACCACCAGTAGCTTCAGGACTGGATATGCTGCAATGGTGCCCTTATCACTCTAACTTGCCTCTATAGGGCATTCCCAAAATTTTCTCTCTCTCTCTTTCAGAAATTTGCAGTCTCAAGAACTGGTCTCTCTAACATCACAGATTAGAGCCACTGTAGATATGCAATGGGAACTGGTAGTGGAGCTTGTGTAGCTGATGACAGGAAATACAGAACAAGTTATAGATGCATGAGAGGTGAAATACAGATATATTTCACTGTCAGAGCACTCAGTCCTTTGGATGCAAGTAGGAAGCAAAGGCTGGTGTTCTGCAGTCTCCTGAATGATAGGCTAAATATTCACAGAGGTTTCTGCTGGGTTTAAAATGGCAAATTTACTTTCCTATTGGCAGAATTTGGATCTAGGTCTCACTGCGACATCCTTTTCTCTGGGGTTTAGTGAAGCACACGTACTTGCTCTCATAGCTGCTCTTTTGTCAAGATGTGTAGAACTACAGGACAGGATTTGGGAAAATCCAGCAGAAAGTCCCAAAACTTATATAACAATGAAAAAGGGAAATAAAAAAAATAGAAAAAGGAAAAAACAGCAATTTAAATTTTGTTAAAGCCACCAAAACCATCAAACAATCTTCCTCCATTCTTTGTATAACCTTCTGGTTCTCACTTAGTGTTAGATCCAAAGAGGGTCATATTTTTTTCTCCACTCCTACTTCACCAGTTTTAATGATTTAGCCATTTCTTTCAATAAAAGACAGCAAGTTGTGGAAGCCAAAACCAATGTGGCTAATCCTTCCTTGTGTGTTTGCTTCTTGTAGACTTGCCAGGTCCCAGTGCCTTGCCTAAAGACTTTCTCCGTTAGGACAGACTGCAAAGCAACTTGTTTTCTTCTTGCATGTGCGTCACTGAGAAGTTTAGGGCTGGTCTCCAGAAAGGGTGGGGAAAAAATCCAGGTGTGAAAACGCATGCATGTAGATGCTTGCAATTAAACTGTAACCACAGTTGCAGACAGCACTTTTTTTTTCCTTCCAGCTGTAGCTTTGCCATTAGCTGGTTTCAGTCCTTCATTTGAGTGCTGCTGAATTTCCAGCATTTATTTAGGTGCTGTTTTGCTGGACATTTGGTCCAGTAAGCCAAGAAATACAATTGTTTCTCACCCAAAAGCAGCTGGACATTTGCATTGGCCTCTGGTCCTTGCAGAGGCCATGGCAGCCTGACACCATCCATCCATCCCTTGGAATTTGGTATGACTTGGTTTTGTTCCTGAAAAGGTTTAGACCAGATTTGATGCTGGGGCTTTTCTTCTTCATGTATGCTTTTTTGCCCCTTCTCCTTTTTTCTTGAATCCTGTGCTTGGTAAAGATTGGGTAATACAGCTGAAATGAAAGAATAAGCTGGGAAAAAAAAATCAAAACAACTTTAAACATTAAATGTTTTGGTGGCTAAAGGAAGAATCAGCTATTCCCTGAATGACAGGCTAAAGACTTGCAGCTGTAGTGAAGTCCAACTCAGTTAAGAGTTTTGGGTCTTTAGTAATGGCCAAAACTACCAAGTCAAGGAAAAAAAATGCAAATGGAGAACTGCTCTATAGCTGCTTGGTCTACCCTACCATTCTGGGAAAATTTACCTGAACCTTTGGGAATTGTAGGAAGACACAGAGCTTGGCTCTTGTAAGTGATGCAGCTTGGCTTGTCATGGTTTAACTCATCCCCAAGACAGATGGTAAAATAACTGTGCCATTAAAGTCCAAAGACAAAGTGCTGTGGAGGAGGATTGGGAGAAACACCTAGAGAAGAGTCCAGGATATTTCTGCAGCAGTTTTCTCTTTATCCTCAGCATCCTGAAGCAGGAGGACATCTACTTCATGTACAAGACACATCTATGATCACAGTTTCTGCATGCTCCTTTGATATATTAATAAACATTCTGAAGTTTAATTTGTGAGAGTTTACAACGTCTCTGTAGGTCATTGGGAGAAAGGTCCTGTCTGAAAACACTAAAAATTGTCTATCTGGAAAAGAACACCACTGCAACACCAGAGAGACATTCCTTAAACATAATGTGGTTTCCCAGTGGAATCGCTTCTCATCTTCAGAGTATCACCTGTTGCATAAATACATTGCTACAAAGGTAACAACTAGGAATAATCTCTAAAAAAAACCAAAAAAACCCTTATGTTCCCAAAGGCAAAATAGTTCTGTGGTGTGAAGATATGACTCTCACCTGACACAGTGCCATTAGTTCAGCTGAAGAGAATTGCCTGTGGGCAAACATCAAACCGTGATGGATTAGGTTATGTTTTTTTCCACACAGGTGTCTCTGAGTAACTTTTCGTAAATCTTTGGAGATGAAAAATCAGGGAATAACTTAATCATGTTGTGTTATTAAAAAGATTTACTGAGCAGCATCCACTGGATTAATTGGGTGGTCCTTAAAGAGCCTAAAATTTGGAGGATTGCTGTGATTGTAAAACCTCTCTTTGCATGGCAGTTTTACAGGGAGTTTTTTTTTCTTCTCCCTCTATTCCACCAGTGTGGGGGTGATAACACTGCAAAGAAGAATATGTTGTTGGTGACTTATCATAATTTTAAATTACTAGTAACTGTCACATACTGCATGCTACTACAAATGAAACTGATCTGTGCAGTGTGTTGGATAATGGAACGGTGCTAATTAAGAGACAGTGAGAATTATATCAACCCCATATGACTGTCACAAGCAAAACCATGGAGCAGCCCAGGGAATGGTTATAAAAAGAATATCACGGTCTCAATGTTGCCTGAAGGGGAAGTCTCATAAAGCTTCACTATAAAATTTATCTGACAGATTTCCAGGCAGCAATTATAACTCTGATTTATATGTGTTTAATATCACTTATGCTGTATTTTTTTTTTTCCTCAAAAGACGCTTGGAAGCTTTTGTTGTACTGTCATTCTCTCTTTCTTGAAAATGGAGCCAGGTAGCTGTGCTGTCACATCACTTTCTCAGCATTCACATTAGACAAGGTTTTGGGTTTGCTGTATATTTTTTAAAAATTTTCAAAGCATATTACAAATCATCTTCAAGCAACAGTTCTTCAGTTTTCCTGTCCAATGTGCACTAGAACAGGCTGACAAGGGAAATGGTTGAGTCACCATCCCTGGAGGTATTTAAAAGGCATGTAGATATGGCACTTGAGGTCATGGTTTAATGGTGGGCTTGGCAGTTCTGGGACAACAGATGGATTTGATGATCATGGATGTCTTTTCCAACCTAAATGATTCTATGTATATACAAGATAGTTAAATACTTCTTTTCTGTAGTGAGACCTATGAAGAGCCATGAACTTAGCAGCACTCAGAAAGACACCTACGAAAAATCACCCAGCGCATTTAGCCCAGATCTCTTGAGCTTTGAATGTCAGGTCATGCTGAGCACTGAGACTGCCAGGCCATGAAAGAGGGGAGGGATGTGCAATTCAGCAATCTGCCTTCCAACAGGGCTCATTTTTGGGATCCCAATCATCTTCCAAGTGTGGGTTAGCATTTTGGTGTCCTTGCAAGCCCCTGGGCATGTGCAGCTGGGGTGGCCACTGACTGTCTCAGCACGCAAAGCTCGAGGGCAGGAGAGGAGATGCAATCTGAGGATGCAAATGAGTGACTGGTAAACCCTGGGAATGAGGTGGGAACACCTCAGTGATTCTCAATTTCAGTGGCACAGGCTTGTAAGTGCCACTCACAGGGGTAAGCTGAGGGCTGTAGAAGGAGAGAGGCATCTTCCTATGGCGTGTGAAGGAGCAGCGCAAAAGTGCCATTGACTAACACACCTTGCAGGAGCATAGAGTCCTGAATACTGTTTTAACATGTCTCCAGGACTTCTAAGGAACAGAGCTGTCTGATTACCAGGACCTAAAGAGCTGTAGTCACCAGATTTGACATTCATGTGAGCATTAAAGAGTTTTGACGGGGGAGTTAGACACAAGAGGGGAACAGAGAGATCTCCCCATTGTAGCCAGCTCTGTTTGCCATCTCGCATTTGGGTTCACATCTGGGCTTCTGGATTCCTGGGCTTTTTTTGGTGAGACCCAGAGTTTCAGATAGTAATGTGAAGCTTCCTGGGTTTTGAACTTCCAGGGAAAGGTTCACAGGTTACTTCTCTCTTTCCGTGAGAATAATGGCACTTTTCTTGCAAACTGAGAGAATTGTTATGTGTGGACCTAAGTACAAAACTGAGTAAGGTTGATTGATATCATTTGTGATTAATGTTAATCTTGGTGGAGGTAGCTCTGATGACCAAATTCCTGACCTTATTTTAAGGCCTTTGAAGTAGTCTTCAAGGCAGAAATGCTTCTTGCAGATAAAGGTGAGGCTTTATCATCTTGCTACTGTAATTTTGATGATTTCTAGCCTACAATCATCCAACCCAAAATACGAAAGCGCAATTGTCCCCATCAACAAATGGTGACATGAAAAGAAAAGAATATCATGTCAGACCAAATTTAATCATATTGCTCTCCACACAATAGGAAATTTCCTGGTAAAGGTGGACAGAGTTTGCACATTTAAATTATCTTCAGAAACTCCAGCTAGTAATAAATGAATTTTTGCTGCTTCCAGCTTTTGGAGAAATCAGTCTGGTAAATGGAAGGATGCTCAAACCCCTCTGCTCTGTTTGGTATTCTCACTTGCACTGAGGTCAGGCTCCATTGAAATATCAGAGATGTGGCTCTCACCCACACGTGGCAGCTGCTTGAAACTGTATAGCTGGGGTCAGTGTTGTTTTCATACCCCCCAACCTCCCCCATTTTATGGATTTAAGATGTCTAAATAGTTTGTGAAGCAGCTCCCAAATTAGTACACCATTAGGTCCAATGGAAATCATAATGAAAATTTGTCAATCAGACTGGTATATTAAAATACACTTCAATTGTGTATTTCAATGTTGACATGCAAGCTGCAGTTGCTCATACTCTGCTTCAGACTTTCCTGCTGAGGAGCAGCAATCTTGGGAGAGGAACAGTATGGAGAGAGGGGAATTTCAGAAATTCACCAGCTAATTTTAATCTACGCTGCTGGAGAGTCAGAGCACGTGTAACTTCGAGGCCAGGCTGTTGCAGCTGAGCTGAGCCTCTGTCTCAATGATTTTGCATTCATGTTGCCAGCAGACTTTATTTTGCACTGGCGAAACACCAGGTCTTTCCGTAGTAAAACCACCCCGTGACATTGCTTCTGGAAGACAACCACAAAACCTAATCCCTTAATCCCACTTGAGAAAGCTGTTTTAAATGGGAAGCAGAGTTGTGTTCACTTCCATGCTCACATGACTGATTCTGATCTCAGTTCTGCCAGCACAAATTGAAACACACACTCTAACATGGCAAAATTTGCTCTCGATCTGGCCCAGATACTGTAATTCCCATCTGTGCAAAAGGTGGCTCCATGCTGCCCTGATAGATGCATCAAAGGCACGAGAGACAATCTGTATCCCATTATTTGCAAAAGCACGAACTGAATTGGGAGTTATAATTTCAAAAACCCCCTTTTTTCTTTTTTTTTTCTTCTTTTCCCCCAAAACCAGAGAGAGGTGAGGCCATGCACCTGCAGTATTATAGACTCATGTACAGGATCATAAAGATGAAAGAGAGTAGGTATAGATAAGATATTAGCAAGAAATTATTTATTGTGAGGGTGGTGAGGCCCTGGCACAGGTTGCCCAGAGAAATTGTGGCTGTCCTTTCCTTGGAAGTGTTCAAGGTCAGATTGGATGGAGATAGGAGCAACCTGGGATAGTGAAATGTGTTCCTGCCTACGGCACATGGGTTGGAACTAGAAAATCTTTAAGGTCCCTTCCAACCAAGCCATTCTGTGATTCTTTGATCATATCAGCTTGCTTTGGAACAAATTCTAATTTGTAGACCATTCTCAGATGGATATTTTCTTACTCTTTTTTTCCCAATCAATGTTCTATATTGTATAAACTATATGATAAATTGTATTTTGCTCCACAGCAGTGATGTGGAGATCAAAAACCATGACTCTTTTACAAGTTGTGCAAAGTGGTGGTTTCAGACTGTTTGCCCTACATCTCATTCCTGAAAAAGACTTGGAAGGTCTGGATCACATGCCAGGGTTGCACGAGAGAAAAAACAATATAACTTTTGAAAATTTAAGGTAAGAAAAGGACAATCAAAATCTCAGTCTCTTTGTCACAGAAATAAACAAAATCTTTGTATTCCATCTCTTTGGCATATGTGTCATTCACGGAGTGGATTTCCCTCCTACTCTCTCTGCTTTTTCCATCCTGTGTAAAGGGCTCCTGTTGCTCACTGTGTGTATTGGGTATCATGGGAAGGCAGAGAAAACTAGAGAGTCTCCGGGGAGAATCAGGAAATGTCTGCCGTGGTTCATAATGGCTTCACCAAATCAGCGATGACATTTAAATAGTGTTTATAAAGTGTATTTAAGTCCTCGGGTGAAGTGAAAAGACATTATCATTAATATATTAATATCCTGTGGCTTCTTATGAGGCTATGTTTTTTTAATCCTGAATAGAAGTGGTTTATAATAGTTTTTCCAGAAATAATATTTTTTTCTCTTTTCCCCCCACCTGTGGAACTGACACTTTTTTCTAAACAGGCTCCAGCTGTCATTGTTGCAACCTGGTGCTGACACTGCCAGAGATATATCAGGACTCCAAGTACGTGAATTCTTGATCTCAGGAAGGAAATAAGAGCTCACACCTTACTTCCAGTAATATATGCTTGGTTCATTATATTTATTGCTTCAATTCCATTGTGTTGGATAAATTTCACCTTATTCTGTCCATCAAAATTAATGAAATACACATCTCCTGATAGCGACTGGAAATTGTTTTCACCTAATTTGAAGCCATATCTTAGACTATGAGGAATCCTTTCCTTTCAAAGTATCTTCTTTAAAACAGATAGATTTGAACCTAACAGTTTTAAAAAGAGGTTATTATTTGGATTAGTGATGCAAAATGGTTTCATAACTGGTTTCCACAAGGCAAAACACACAGTGTCATGGAAAATAGCACTTATTAACACTAAGGGCCAGATCTGATCAGACAGAAGGCAGGGGAATGCTGTGACTAAACTGGAAACGATCCCAGCACTTGGTGATGCAACCTAGCACAGAATCAGATTGCTAGAAATGGGATAAAACTCACTGGTTCACGCTGCCTCCTTGAGACTGCTGGAGTTTTTCCTTGGGAAATGATGTTTTGACTTCTTTATATGTGCTAGAATATGGGTCTTTCACTAATGCTTTTGTCAGACCCTGTACAAAGAAAGTGATTTTGATATGAAGAAAGGGTTACTAGCACAGGTCTGCTCCAGGATAACAAATGTGACACTTTTCCTCCTCAGTAATCCCTCATGTTATGCAGAGGTGGTTGCAAGGTGAAACAATATTCCACAGATTTATGTCTGCACTATTTAGTCATAAAAATAACATCAGCACAGGATCATACATTGAGACTTGTAGATTCACTTATAAATTTTGCACTCCTCAGATGGTAATTTTAGTTATATTAATTATCCTAAATCCACATTAGGACTGTTGGGTTCTGTCAGGGAACTCCTGAAATTTTGTTACTGTTCTTCATCTCTGGCAGATAAGTGAAACTTCTTAGCCTGATTTTGTAAACACAGTGAAAATTAGAAGCTGTGAAAATTAACTTTTTGCAATAACTTTCCTTGCTAATAATTTTCAAGTAATGTCAAATGTGAAACTGAAAATCATATGACCAGGCAAGGGCAGATTTGTGGGGGGAAAAAAAATAGTGGACAAAAATTCAGGCAATTTTTTTCCATTGATAAATGATTTTATAATATCGGAAAATGTCTTTGTAAAAATTGCTACTGCTCTTCTAAAAAAAATTTTATATTTTTTGCATGATTTTATCAGGAGTGGTAAACAGCTTTTGTGTTCATTATTATGTTGTACTTGTTTTCTTGAAATTGACCTTGTACGACACAAAAAAAATTATTTTCTGTTAGTAAATTTTCAATTAATATTTTAGAATAGCTTTTTATTACAAGTCCTATATAATATTGATTAAAATATCCAAATGAAATCTAAGAACCTAAGCTACAACATCTCATAACTCTACAGAAGGGCATATATGCTATCGTCTCTAAAAATTATACCTTGCTTCATATTTCCATGATTTTATTTTTGCAACTTTTTTAACCTGGACTGTAAAATATGATGGAATGAAACAAGTAATCTCTCGCATCACAAAAAAAGTAGAAAAAGCATGTGTGTTTATGTTTGTGTACAAACCTACTATTTGTTGTCACACTAAATACCAAAAATTTGAATTTTTATTAGAAGGGTAAATATAATAACACAGATATACACCCATACACAGTTCAGTAATTGCCCAAGATTTCTAAGTGTGAGAACTTAAGATGTAGATTAATGAATGTGTATTTAAATATTTAAATACAGGAGTTCTTTTCAAAAGTGCTGAGAATATTATGTTTCCCAGGTATGATTGTGCTTGCTCCTAACTTTGGGAAACAAAGTCCCTCATTAAGACAATTAGAGTGTGTAAGGCCAAGCTTTGGTCTGGTTGTTTTTTGTCCGTAAATCAGTGTTACCGCTCATGTCAACACTTTGAATGACCATCTCCTTCAAACAAAATTAAACTAATGGACTCAGAACCTAACTATTGTCATGGGGAAACAATTTAAAAAACCCTTTTCCATGCTTTTATCACCACTGTCATTAACTACTGGCTTGTGTAAGAGCACATAAAGCACACCAGGCACTGACTTCTCTCTGTCCCATGACCACCTGAGGAGGAAAACCCCAAAAGCTGCTTCTAGCTCCACATCGCTCTGAGCCCCTGGGCTGCTGGGTGTTGGTGCTCAGCAGGACCACGCATCAGTTTCCCTGCTGAGGAAAGATGTCATTTAAAGAAATCAGCCTTATTATGTCCCAATGACAAGCATAATTAAGAATGTCTGTCCGTGAAAGGCACAAGAATAGAGGGAAAGCTTTTGTTCACCAGGGCACACTACCATCCTTGACCCATCCAGGTAATTTAAGCCCTGGTTGAATTGGACAAGGACAGGTGTAATTGGGCCCCAGTCTCAGCTGCTTCCAGCCTTGCAATTACCCTAATGAGGTTGTCTGTGGAGGGGTCAGTCGCTAGCGGCCAGTTTGGCTGGAGCCTTCTCAGGCTGTCAGCAGAGGGAGAACAAGGAGTCCATTGGGCCAGAGCACGAGACGAAATGAATGCTGGTAATTGATCTAGTGACAGCAGCGTCTGTCCTGAGATGAGGGAAATGGCCAGCTGCAGTGAAAAGACTTGATGCCAAAAAGCCCTCCAAACATAAAAAAAAAAAAGGCTCCACAAAGAGCTCATGTATTTCTGAAGATGTGGCAATATGTGAAGCTTCATGACTTTTAAAGGGCACACAGTCATGTGGCCATTAAATGTGGACATACAACCTTGTTGCCATTTCTGTTTTTGTGAACTGAACAAAACAGATCTTTCCATGAGCTTTTTTAACTCTGCCCTCTCAACCCACTCCCTGCCAAAACACACAAAGGCATGTGCACCCCACAGGTATGAGTCCATAGGTAATGTTGACAGATGTGCCATTATGTTCTCTTGGATCTTTCCAGGAAGGTTCTGGATGTGCCCTTGAAAATGCATTCCCAATCAGTGGTGTGATTCAGCATGTATATTTTGAGCTTCACTATTTCAGGTGGGCTGAAATGGAATTTTAACTCATCCTTCCATCGCTCTCTTTTTGTGACAGTTTTTAATTAAACAGTCTTTAATCAATTAAGTGGCAGCTGCAAGTAATGTGTTAGTGCTCTGAATGTGTCTTTAGAAATATCCAAACTTGAAGAAAATGCAAGTTCAAATACCAGCAGGGAAGAGATTGACTTTCATCTTTCCTTTGAATTCCACAAAATTTCCTGTCTGGGACTATACATCAATATCTTGCCAAGACATAAGAGACAGGCTTTCAAAAACAATTCATCCCTCCTCCCTTTTCTATTTGCGTGGTAAATCAGGATAATAGAAATAATAGTAGTAATAAATATTGAAGCTGGATTTAAAGAAGCTGGAGTTAGAAATGGCAGCTCCAAAGCTTGAAAATCCATGTTCATTGCTGGCAGAACCTACATGTTTGGAAAGGATTTATAGTGTTGATAAAGACCATTGCTTATCACCACTTTGACTTCAGGGCTAGCAGAAAACATACATGGCCCTGTGTATAATTAAGATTAAGGTTACTTTTAATAATGAAAACAATAATAGTAATTGTTATTACTCTTTGTAATTGAAGCTAATTTCTGTCACCTTTTTACAAAGATATAACTAATTATCTGCATTGACCTTAGCTAGACATCTAAAATATGGTGTCTCTATACAAGGTAATGAGCCCAGAATCTCCTTGCATGTATTTTTTTTACAAATTGAGCAGCTGTTGTACATGTGAGAAATGAGAACAGAGACACCAGTAGGTTGTGACTGGAGTTGCCAAACGTGCCAAGGTGGAGGAGGTTACCCCAGCTGCTCTCTTTAGGCACTAGAGAGAAGTAGGTGACAGCAGCAGGCAAGTGATTCAGCCTTCAGGGAGGTGGCTAAGAATAAATTGAATTAATTCGTCCTGGAGGAAGCTTCTATTCCCCATCCTATCAAGGGACTCTGGGGTGAGCAGCCCAGCTGTAGATGCTGAATGTTGCAGGAGTAAGATAGGTTGGCACAATCCTGCCTGGGACTTGTATGTTGTGTCCTTGCCACAGACTCAACGTGGAGTCTGTGGCAAGGCCAAAGCCAAGATGGACTTTTTTAATTCTTGATTATGAATGAGCCTAAAGCTGAAAGTCTTTGCAAGGGCAGATGAGAACTTGCTAGAAGGAACAGGGAATACGATCACAGTCTGCTTCCTATTTCATACCTTTTGCCACTGCATTCTACAGAGATCCACACCCCCTGAAATATTGAGGGCTCACACCCCTTCTTGCACATACATTTCCAGCAGGATGGCAAATTGCAGGGATACAGAGTGTGAGCTCCCATTTTAGAACCACGTGAGTTGAACAACCACATGGAGTCTCTCTGAATTTAGTGCCAGTGGTGACAGCATCCTGTAACTGGTGACCGGCCTGGCAGGGAGGTGACCATGCCAGACATCAACTGGGGGAACTGGACAGGCTTGACCTCAGAGCACGTCATCCTCCATGGACCCAATAGCCACTGCTCCCCTGCTGCAGAGAGTGCGTGATAATAGCAATAGTAAAAAATAAATGTCATCTTGCAGTATTTTTCTGTTCCTCATCCTTATGCCAGAATGCCAAGGAATTTACGGATAATGCTGGCTACCAGAATGATGGATTTATGACTACAGCTGACGCCTTTCTTCCTCTTGTGAATCAGAACTTTTAAAAAACAGGCGTGTGTCTCCTGCACGAATAGCCTGTGTTAATAGAGCGCATCAGGATCCCATGTGCGTGTTCAGGCCCATGCTGAGCTCAGCTCAGAAACCAAGCACTCGTCCACCAGTACCAAGCCTCGCCCACTAGTCAGACATCATCATCCCCTTGGTGCATTAAACGCACTGAATGCAGTTTCTTTTCCCTATCAAACACATCTAGGAGTTGGAAAAGAAAGTTCTTTTGAGGACTCAATCTCTTCCTATATTTCGTTTTCTTTTTTTGCAGGTTCTACTTAAAGCAATTCCACTCAGATGCTCTTTTGTTTCCTCCTAAAGCATTATTTTCTTTTGGGGTACTGACCTTATTTGGAGTTCAATCATATTTTGAGCTAATAGATTTCACTTATTCTCTCTGATACAACAAATAAATCAAACCAAGGTTTTTTGCACATTAAAAATATATTCTCAGCACTGTACTGGCTTGGCTGGAGTAGAGTTAATTTTCTTCACAGTAGCTGATATGGGGCTGTGATTCGCATTTGTGCTGGAAATAGTGCTGTTAATACAGAGGTGTTGTCATTATTGCTGGGCAGGGCTTACACAGAGTCAAGGTCTTTTCTGCTCCTCACCCCACCCCACCAGCCGGAATTCTGGAGGTGCACAAGGAGTTGGAAGGGGTCACAGGCAGGACAGCTGACCCTGACTGACCCAAGGGATGTCCCAGACGGTATGAAGTCATGGTTGACATATAAATCTGAGGGAAAAAAAAGAAGAGGGGAAACATTTTGAGTGATGGTGTTTGTCATTACAAATCTCTCTTATGTTTGATGTAGCCCTGTTT
Source organism: Acanthornis magna (assembly GCA_036785705.1). NCBI lineage: Eukaryota > Metazoa > Chordata > Aves > Passeriformes > Acanthizidae > Acanthornis > Acanthornis magna. Next base: position 1,879,783 of record JAWUZG010000001.1, read on the forward strand.
TCCTGGGGACTGCTGAACACCTGGGGTTCAATGAATTCCTTGTTTTGCTTTGCTTGCATGTGTATCTTTTGCTTTACCTGTTGAACGGTCTTTATTTCAAGCCATGAGTTTTCACACTCTTTAGGCATGGAGTTTTTCACTTTTTAGTCATAAGTTGCTGTCAGGGGTTAAATCCTAACACAGATGTAATCAGGTAAATCTTTGAGATATACAAATTGGTCCATGAAACTGAGCATTCACATAAACCTCACCCTGAGTTTTTTCCTTTCTTAATGTTATTTGGAAATGAAATGAATTTACACATGAGGTTTTCCATCCACACAGAGGGGTTTCAAAAATGTTAGGCAATGTCCTGAAGTCCACACTTAAGTGATGAGCAGTGTTCACAAAAATTCAAGAACAGTAAAACTTTTCTAAACCAAAGATGCCACCTTGTTAATTAAAATAAAAAGTAGGTGGGGGAAGAAAAAAAGAAATAATAACAGTGAATAACTTAATGTTTAGCCAGAAGTATCACAAAACTGGAAAACCAAAAAAAAGAATTAACAGAAACTAAAGAAAGCAGAAGAAACCTAGATTTAGATTTAGAAAGAGGCATTGAAGCCAAACCATATGGATGGTGAAATGGATTAATTTTCACTCCTTTGGAACATGCAGACTATATCCCAAGGTAGCCATGGTAATGAGCACTCTTCCAGCAAACTGCAGCTTCTGGGCAGCCAAGCCATGGGCACTGGCAGCTGGGTGCTGGGTCCAGTTTTAACTTTTTGTTTTTTCTTCATCTCACTTTTCCTACTGGATATCAGACTGTTTTCTTCCACTTTTTGTGAACTTTTCTCATTAGCTTAGAAGTCCTCAGACAAAGAGATCTTCTGTTATGTGCTTCTTCTGTGCCTGAGGCAAAGGGACCCCCAGACTTTGGTCAAAGCTTTTGCAGTTGCTGTGAGAGCAGCGTAGTTGAACCATGGAATTTAGTTAGTGCACAAACTAATCTTACTGTTGTGATACACTTGACTGCCAGTCTATGTAAAACAATAAGAAATAGCCATGATCTCTCACTTGGTCTTATGTTCAGATTTGTCCAAAACAACAAAATCTGGTCTATTAAACCACCAATGAACAAGAAAGAATGATTTTAATGGAGTGACATCTAAACTGCTTTTCCTCAGTTTTTGTAGTGGAAGATGTTTGAAGGAGGTGCTCAATAGTCATTAAATGATCAGATTGACTGTCCTTATAATAACTCAACAGCAGCAATCTCACTTTGTACCCACTACTCATTCAAGCCAAACTTGCATAATTGTTGTGGGAGAGCATTAGTTATTCTTTGGGGAAACCTAAAAATAGAAATTTGAGAAAAGTGACTCTAATAACCAAAATTTCATGACTGAAGACTTCAGCTTGGCATTTACACTCTTCTCAGAAAAATTAGGGTATCTCAACAGGAGATAAATTAAATGTACTGTACCTACCATAAAAACACAACCCTCTCTCAATCTTTCACATTAGGTTAATTCTATTAATTTAATCCCTCAATAATTGCACTGCAGGTAGAGGTAGTTCAGGATTAGGACTTAAAAAATCTGATCTTACTTATGGCTCCACCTAAAAACTCAATTAAAGAACAATTTTAATCGAGCTCTGAATTTGTATCACCTACATCAGTATGCTCTTGACCGTAGTTTAGTCTTACTCATCGTACTGTGTGCACCAGTTCTGATTATGCTGGAGTGGTACCAGTGGAGCTTTGCTCACCTTCATGTATTCACATTAAACTCTCAGTTTTCACACCCTAGTTGACACACGTGTCCTACTCAAAAAGTCCTTTTGCTTCATTCAGATTGCAGATTGGCTGGGTCTCACCCCCTGTGCAGTTACTCAAAATTGTGTTTAATCTTCATTGTTCAATGGGTGTCCCTATCCACCATTGTTTATTACCCCTTGATGACAGAATGGTTGGTTTCCTCCTGGGCTTTTCCATGGTTGTCCTTGCTAAATGTTGCTGGAAATACTCCAGAAAATATTCTCTTTTTTCCCTAAGAGGCTGTTGATTTTTCAACTTTTGGAGAGTTTAGGTGGGATTCTTCTCATCTGCTTTTGAGACGGTAGGATTCAGCTCACCAACTGAGATGTTTATTTTTAGGTTTTCGCATGCAGTTGTCTCCAGGAAAGCTGAGTGAGTGCTGGGGATCCAGACTGCACAACCAGGGTGATGGAACACATCAGTACCTCTTCCTTGCTCTTTCTGGTCTCACTGAGAACATTTCAGGGTAACAGGGAGCCTACGAGCTCCTCCTAGAGCCACCAACCTCCCTGACATGTCAGTTCAGCTCAGGCTGAGCCATAGCAATGACTCTTGCTCATTTGAGTTTACTGGATTAAAATAAACAGTCTCCACCAGCCTAAAGCATGTAACAGCTTAATAATGCCTTAGTAAGTCCTCCTGGCCTACTCAGTTGAAATTTGAAAATTGCAGATAATTACAAACAGCACAAAAGGAGTCTTATAACAGGAAGTGCTGGACAGTATTAATAACAGGTTTCATTAGCAGATCCACCTATACTGTATATGACAGCTGCAATAGGGAAAAAAAATCCCACAGAAGATTAGACACTCAGCATAACAGGTATTAGGTAAATAAGTAAGGAAATTGTCCATAAAACCATATAAGAACCTTTCAGCTTTATAAAATCCACATTTTAAGCTGTAAATGATGGACTCATGGGAAAGTTGCATGCATGCTAATAGTTATAAAAGGAGATGGTTATAAAAGTCTGTAAATCAAAACAGTAAGCTGTAGAATCATAGAACAGTTTGGGTTGGAAAAGACCTTAAAGGTCACCTAGTTCCAGCCTCCCTGTTGTGGGCAGGAACACCTTCCACTAAAACAGGTTGCTCCAAGCCCCATCCATCCTGACCTTGGACACCTCCAGGGATGAACACTTCCAAAATTTCTTTGGTAACCTGTGCCAGGGCCTTGCCACCCTCACAGTAAAAAATTCCTTAACATCCAATCTAATCCTGCCCTCCTTCAGTCTAAAGCCATGTCCCTTTGTCCTATCCCTCCATGTCCTTATCAAAAGTCCTCCCCAGCCCTCTCGTAGCCCCCTTTAGGTGCTGGAAGGGCTCCAAGCTGAGCAGCTCCAGCTGTCTCAAACTGTCTTCATAGCAAAGGTGTTGCAGAACTCCACTTTGAGAAATACGTCAGAGTTCTACCCAAGGCAGATAAATTATGTTGCTGCAAAGGTAACTTGTAGGCTTCAGGAAAGAATGGGTGCCAAGGTAAAGACCATGGTGAATAGAGTCTTTCCTTTAAAAAAGAATAAGCTTTTTGATCAGACCAAATCCATCAAAAATATAGTTCAGTCTATTCTTTGGATGTGCAAAAATCCACAAAATTGAGGTTTCTCTGGTTCTTTATTTGCTTGCTAAAAGTAGTGGCTGTACACATTTCTGTTGGATAGACAATATATGAGGCCCATCTGTTCATCCAGGCCAGGTATGAAGCACCAAGTTACAATCTTGTGCACTTTTTGCAAATAGTTCGCCACTGTCAGGAATGTTTCGGTTCCTCAGCAACTTCTGCTTCCTCTGTAAAAACTAGTAATGGGAAGAAAATGCTTTGGGACGTGGGTTATCTCACTTGATAAGTGTACAGCTGCCAGCAGATTGAAGCCTTCATTTTGCACACACCACTGCTTTTATTCTGATATGTTCTCCTTTACTCCCCTGGGGTTTCATGGGTCAGGGACTAGGTGGAGGTGCCCCATGTTTTCAATTTGCTGAATGAAATAACAGTGGAGAAGAAAGACTGTGTCAGCCATATCTGGTGGATAGAGCATGAACAGGGAACACTCTGTGGGAACACTGTGGGTGTGTTTGATTTTGCTGCACATGTAGTTTACAACTCACTCGAGGCTCTGCATCTCATTAGTTTTGGGTGGGTCTCTCCCACCAGGACAAGCAGCCTTCATTTCGTGGATGCCTTGGTGTATCCCATTTAATTCTGAATGGATTAATTCAAGCACAGGAGGGTCCATGGGCAAACCTGAGAGAGGATTATTCAGGTAGTACAGGAGGGCTAGTAGGCTGCTCCTTTATTTCTCGTTAGTTTTAGAGAAGAATTCTTGACATTTGGATTTTCTTAACTTTTTTTGACTTCCAGATTCTAGCAAGTGAAACACAACAGAGGCTTGGGCCAGGCCTCAAAGGTATGGATAATTTCTGCCTGAACTGCTCTACTTCAGTCCTGGAGAAAAAAAAAATGTAGACACAGTAGTAAAAAACGAACAAATTAATGAAGAATCAGCAACACCAGCACATGAAGAAAAGGATGGACTATTTGTAACTGGGAACACTGAAATTATCACTCTCCCAGATGTCTTTTGCCTTTACCTTTTGAGCTCTGAGGCTGTTGCCTACAGATGGCACAGCCACGAGTGGCTGAAGCTGCCCACATCTTGTCCTGGCCTTCAGGTATTGCTTGGAGTGTGATGCAGAGCAGTTAACCGCTGTGAAAAAATATAAATTGACCCATATTTAGTCCCCATAAAGCTTAAGGCTGGATGTTGTTCTGATGAGAAGAAAGTGAACAACTTTCACAACAAAATATGGAGCACATAAGGAGTGCTAATGAGGAGAAAGGAGCCATAACTCCTGGGTAGTTTTTGAGTGTCCAGGGTGCATGGTGGGCTGTGAGGTTTTTAATCTGTGGGTGTGTGTCCTTTATGGGTATGATTTTTCCCTTCAGGTATGAGCCCTTTGTTCACATCTTGGTCATGTTCACATCTTGGTCAGTCATTGGAATGATGAAATATTGAAGCGAGGACTTGCACTGACAAGAAAGACACAGTGAACTCAATCTGTAGTTTTATTGAAGAGAAGGCTGAGCAGTGATTTCAGCTTGTGTATGCCTAAATGATAAAGATATTTTTCTTTGACTAGAAGTCTAAGAACATCCAATAAACAAAAATACAAGACAGAAAAATTCAGATGGAAAAGAAGTAGGGTTTAACCATGAACCCAGCAAACCATTGAAATAGCAAACTGATGCCTTCAAAAAACTTTTTTCCTATTATTGGGCACTTAAAATTTAAGACAATATTTCTCCTTTAAAGGACATACTTACCTTCAAAGTGGACTTTAGACTATGTGTGGCCTGGCCTATGTGGCAAGTCAGGCATCCTTCTTTAGCTACTCAAAAAACCTTTAGCAACTTTCTACTCTTAGGAGATGTGTCTTAATCTCGAAGCCTGGGTACACAAGAAGTAACAGATTTAGTAGTTTTCATTTTTCTTTCTGTGTTCCCATAGCAAGCAGACACAACGAATAGTACCAAGAATACCTGAATCCTGTCCTTCACCTTCCCCAATTATGCTTTTTGCCAAGGGCTATAGTGAAGTCGTGGGATCAGGGAGAAAACTTGGAGTAATCTTCAGGCAGTGTTACTTCTCTCTCAAAAACAATTATTCCTGAAAACCATAATCTTGACCAGTATCTGGGTTGGTCTGAAAACCAGACTATGCAGATGGAGGTGACTGAACAAAATTGTCTAAGGTTACATTAGAGAAAACAGGGCTTCTGTTTTAATTTATATGTGTAGAAATACATCTATACATATTAAATTTTAATTGCCCAGTGCTTGTCAGATCCAGATTGGATCTCTTTGTTCCCATTTTTATTCTCATGGCACGTATTAGACCAACCCCTTCACCTGGATGTGCTGCCATGCAGGTGTTTGCTGGCACACCTGGGGCAGGGATACACAGAAGGCTGGAGGTGGCAGGGGTAGAACTGTGCAGAGCCTGGCAAGGATCAGGATAAATATCCACGGAGCAGCCTGCTTTGGTTACCTTGGGTCTCTGCCCTGGATCTGCTGAATGATCATAAAGGCACTAATATTTCCGTGTCTCACATCCCCAAGTGTCCCATGGGGATCACAATATTTCCTTATGGATGATCTTCCATCTGAGCACGTACAATTCTCGGCACAGAAGATAACGGTAATGGGTTAATATTCTGACTTTATGAAAAGGCACACGTGGATGTCTCAGAAGGCTTAGACTTGAAGTCTGCTTTCTCCTCAAAATGATACAGCCTGGAATCCCTGCAAGGCTCTTCACATTAACAACACAACGACATGAATGGCTCAGGAGAGCAGGTACTGAGTTTCAGCCTTCTCCTCCTCCTCCTCCTCCTCCAGGAACTCCGAGTTCCCTTTCAAGGAAGATGTTCGTTTTGCTGCTGAGCTAACATGATTAAACAAGACAGGTCTGGCAGGGCTCTTCCACATTGTCAAATCTTGAACAAAAGGCGTAATTTTCCTATTTCTTACAACTCCAAACAGCCTGCTTATAGAGATGGCAATTACTCACAGGCAGCGTAACACCAGACTTTTCCAGTGTTTATATCTCCACATGATCCATACATTTACATGGCAACGGCATGGGACAAGACATGTCTTTTCATTTTCCCATCATAATGCATAGCAGGACCCTGCCAAGAAAACACGGGAGCTGATTACCAAGTGTGACTACAATCAGATCATTTAGCAATTTGAGTTTCCACACCTTTTGTGTGAGGCTGGGCTTTGTTTTACTTAAAGCAATAATTGCATTCTAATTTCATAATATAGGTCGTGGTTTCTTCATCTCTCTGTGCCTTCAAGGAAAAGAAAAGCTGCACAGAACACAACAAACATTTTTTAATTAATTTTTTAAAATGAGCTAATAAATGTTTACCTGCTTCACAGGTGTGCTTGCTGCAAAGTGACTTAATTATCATTCCCACAGTCCCTGTATGAAGGATCACAAAGGGATTATACATTGGTGTTATCCCCAGCAATAATGAATTACTCTTTTATGAAGAACAGAGATCAAAGAAACATTTTTAAGAGTAAAAGTTTTTTTTTAAATAAAATGTGTTAAAGAAGGAGTTAAGACAATAGATTTTAAACCAGGAAGAATTTCAAAGCAGAGCAGAAATGGATGATTACAAACAGATTTGGACTCCATTCCTCACAATGCTCAAATTTGTTTTCAAGGTACCCCCAATGAACAACAGAGAAGAGCAGGGCACCTCTCACATCTGCGTAGGATTGATCTGGAGCTTATTGGAGACCTTTTCCTTTTTTCTTATCCAGAGCATGACATTCCATGCTTCAGCTGAAGCTGTGGGGTCATTCGGTTTATCAGGTCACATAACACATGACAGCTCATGACAGGTCCCAGCTGGTCTAGTTTTCATTGGATTACTCATCCTCATCTCCAGCACAGCAGCATGAGTTCTCACAGGTCTGCAGAGCCAGGTGCTCCATGACAGATCCAGTCAATCAGCTCCTTCCTTCGTCTCTAAGCACAACCTGGAGGTGCTGAGAAGTGAGGTAGGCAGTGAGAGACTACTGTGTGTCTAATATTTAATTTAATATAATATTTCTAATGTTTAAAATGTGATCCTTCCATTTCTATGGGCATCAGACTAGGCTTGGTATTGATTCCTTTCCTAGAGAGCACAGGAAATCAAAGTGCCTGAAAATAAAGTCCAGGTAGTTCTTATTTAAAACAAAGAGGAGAGCCATTTCAAAACTTGATCATGTGCCTGTTTAAAGGTGGAGACACTTTTCTCTCTTTTAGGGAACTATGGTTTGGATCCCAATTTTGCCACAATTTTCTCACTTTATCTCAAGCACTTGTCACTTTTATAGCTTCTGCTGTCTCTGAAGGTATCAAACAGCAGTGATTTTTCTGTACTGGTCTCCACCACAAACCTCATCTGAGTCAGTTTATGAGCATTTTCCCCAAACAGACATAGCCATACGTGTGGAAATCAGGTAACACTACCTCTCATCCTGTTTCCAGCTTACTTTTCTCCTTTTTTTTTTTTTTTTTCCCTAATTACAATTGCATGCAAAAAAGATTTAGATAAAGAAGGGTCCTATTATAGTTTTGGAGCTGCAACCATAGAAACATAGTCATAGAATTGTTTGGGTTGGAAGGGACCTTAAAGATCATCTAGTTCCAACTCTCCTGCCATGGGTAGGGACACTTTCCATCTTTCCACCCTAGTCTGCACTCGAAGATGTAATTCAGATGTCTGCTGTGTCAGCTGGGCAGATGTGCACACCGCGCTAGTCTCTTTTAATGCAGGACATTGTGGGCTGATATTTCTGTACATTTTAGCTTCCTGTAGCCCTTTCTGTGTACACATATAAGTAGAGAGCATGTGTGGGGGCTTCCTTCACTCACGGCTGCACAGCTCGAATAATGTGCTCTATAAAGTGTATTGGTGTGACTTAAGACTTAGTCGCTCTTCTTACATGTTCCATGACCACTTTCTTTAACAATATGCTTTAGTACTTCTAGCACTTCTATGACTTTTCTTTTTTTTTTGTTATACTTCAAAGGGCTTTTAAGTTACTGTATCCATAATCCTTCCCAGAACCCGACAGGGAAGGTAGCTGTGCACAGTCATCTCTTCTTACAAATCAGCAAGAGGTGCTTGTGTGAGTTTCCCACAGCACAGAAGGGGCAGCATCAAATTTAGGATTAGGATTTCAAAACACTTAGGATCTTCTTTCTTCTGAAGGTCTATAAACATCCATGAAGGATTGGATGTTCCAGACCAGAGAAGGGTCAACCTGACCACAGCCATCTAGCTCAGAGCCTGTTGGAGGTAAAGAGTGTGCTTGTGCCCCTTTGTAGGCAAAGAGAAGTGAAAGGATTCCTTAGAGCACTATTTAAACATGGAACTGAACCCTTTTTTGAATAATTCCCTTGTCTTTCTCTTGCCTACAGTTTGCAGTGTTGGGCTTTCTAGTGTAGCTATGTAAACACAGGCAGTATAAATACCCCCACTAATGCTGCGTGACTAAATGCAACCATTTGCCTTCACCCATTGCACAACATTCATGCTCAGCTGCATATGTAGAATAGGTTTTAATTCCAAATAATTGCTAGGTTTTTGTTTTGACATACTGAGTAGGATTCATTTGCCTAAGCACAGACATTTTGGACACATATGTATGAGCTATTGCACTATCACCAGCTGCTGCAACTGCAGGGTGGTACAGGTCTACCCCAAATCTTTCACCATGTCATGGAGCTCTCTAAATTTCCCCAGGGTGTTCAAAGACTCCAGGCACCTGTGTTTAGGCAACCTTGATCCATCTATTTGTAAACAGACTCTTTGATGTCATCCAAGGGCATCAACTATTCTTCTTGGAAGTTGGGTGTTTTTATTTCTTCATCACTTTTGCACGTGCCAGTAACTCCAACAATGAGAACCAGCCTGGCTCTCATTTGCCAAGTCCTCCAAGTAACTTCATGTAACTTCACGGTCTGTCAGTAATTACACTGTGAAAATTCACAAAATAATAGAAATTTGTCCCTGGTTTTAAATTCACCATGGAATTGAACCCAATTTTGTTTCCATTTAATAGTTTGAATAATATTTTTGTCATTGCTTTTTCCTTCTTTTGAGCTTTGACCTTTTTGGGGCCTGAAAAATAACTAAATGAAAACATGGGTTTGTGCTTGTATTCTAACTCTGTTGAGCAAAATGTTTTATGATTTGAAGAGAGTTAGCAGAAAATTAACACTGATCAGTACTGGAAGAGAGATCTCTATGGGCATTTCAATGTCATTTTTCTTTCTGAAGGAAAGCTAAAATAGCCATGGAAATCCCCCTTTTTGGGTAAATACTTTTCCTATAGCAATTACGGATCTGTCTCCAGCTGTAGCCCAACATTTTTGAAGCTTTTGTCAGCTATGACCTTAGAAACAGGGGAAAATAGGCAGACTGAACAGAGCATGCCCATGTTGTGGATTGGTTACGATGGGACTGCCCTTCAGCTCTCACTTTGCCTCCTGATCTGTCTTTATCTCATGTGTCTTTGTTTCCTGATGTATCATGAGACAAGCAAACAAATGAAAGATGAAGAACGGGGAAAGGGCATATCATTATTTACTTTCTTTGTCTAAATAGTCATTCAATCTCATCTATGCTAATTCAGGCTTCTTCTAGAGATACTCGAGATAGAGGCACTTCCAGAGGCTGATTCTGTCCTTTTGCCTCAGGCACTTACTCAGTGACCTGAATGGCTGACAAGGCCACTTATGGATGGCTATGAAATAAGAACTATGAATCCTGCCCTTCGTGACCTGCCAAGCAGAGACAGCAAGCGCTCCTTAACAAGAGAATCACAAAAACTAAATTCCACATTCATTTTATCACCGCTGGCCTCCAGATGAAGTCAGACTTGTTAGATGAGTAAACTGAGGTGGATGGTGAATCCACCTAATCCCTGGCATGCAAGGAATAAGTAGTGGGGTGGAAAGAAATCTAATTTCTCCTTCTTGTTCTCGGCTTCTATGCATTGACACAATTTTTTTCTCCATAGCTCAGCATGGATTTAACTTGGAAACACACTGGTTAGTCTTCTCCCAATGTAATTGTGGTATTCAGTTTAGTTGCTGCTAGGTCATAGGGTGTCTGAAACATCCACACAAGACTTGATAAAAAATCCAGGGGAAACCCTCATTTTTCTGGAGAAGCGATGAAAGACAGGCAGGTCATCCAAAGTAATTTCAGTTGGGTATAGATATTGTTAGGCAATAGAAAAGGTATGCTGTTGCTTACACCATAATTTAAGTGATTTTGATGATGTAGGCATCCAAGATCTCCTCACAAATAATACCAATCTCGTGCTTAATTGAGATGTCTAAGAATATCTGTTACTCTATCATTACTTCAGAATTATGCACCTCAATTTCAAAAACCTTTACATTATCACATTGCAAGAGATTGAAACCATTTCAATATTATGATATTTTCTATGGCATGATAGACCAGACCAACCGTTTTGGTGTTGGTCCATAGTTAAAGCAGGAATCTGTTCAGGAAGATCTGTGCTTTTGTGGTTTCTAAGAATCTCTTGCAAGTTGATCACAATGACCCTTCCTTTCAGAATTACAGAGTCATTTAGCTTGGGAGAGATCTTTAAGATCCTCGATCCCAAGCGTTATCCCAATATTGTCAAGTCCACCACTAAACCATGACCCTAAGCACCTCATCTATGCAAATTTTAAACCCCTGCACATTTGGTGACCCAACCACTTCCCTGGGCAGCCTGGTCCAATGCGTGACAACCCCTTCCATGCAGAAATTTTTCCCAATATCCAGTCTTATCTCCTCCCCTGCTGCAACAGAAAAATGTATCTGTTCCATCACTGGGCTACAAATTTTACAATGCAGACAGACAGAGAGACAGGGACAGAAAAAAAAAAAAAGAAAAATTTACATCTCAACTGCATTGCATAACCAGCCATCATTGTAATAGAATTACTGACATTATGGGCTGCTAAAGGAACAGTTAGTAGCTTGTCTCACTTGTCTGTAATTTACTCTGTGTCTATTTAGCCTTGATGTACAACCGAGGTCAATTGCTGTGCCGCTTTCCTATCTCCCCACTTCGGAGTTATAGAGAGAAATGTGTGCCTCATGAATGACTATCTCTCCTGGTCAAGCTTGTCTCTCCTGCCGCTCAGCAGTGCCATGTGTTAATAGATAGTGCTGAACAGTTAATATCACCAGCTAATTGGCAAAGCACGTGTGAAGCAGATGTATTTAAATATAGAACGTGGAGGCTGAAGGAGTAACTGAAATGCATAAGTGATAAGGATTTATTATTAGAGCAGATTAATGAGCCCACCTTTTCCTCCTCCCCCCTTCATCTCTCATGCTCTTCCCTGACCAAGTGTATTTTTAATTCTTCCACTTCAGAAAGGTTTTATTCTACTGTTGAGAAAATTTTGATGGAGAATTTTGTGTTGGCTGTATGGCAGCACCTGGAAGGCCAAACCATCTATTCTGTGTACTGAGTACTTGTCTGTAAAGTACCACTCAGGTCTGTAGTAAAACAATAACAAGTGATTTATAAAGCCTAGGTCAAGAAGGGATATGTGAAAAAGGAAGGGAGAGAAGGAGAGATGTGTATTTTTCGAATGTAGATCTGTTGTCCTAAAGATCTAAAACAATAAACAGGAATATCCTATTCCGTTTAAAATACCTTTGGCTGAAGACTCAACCCTCTGCCCAGCATTGTCGACCCAAAGGCAGCTTTCCACTGCCCTTGATGTGAGTGGTCTCAGTGCTTCAGGCCACTCTCCGCTTTGAGTCTAACCTGCAAAGGGAATAGAGGTAGTTTTGGACATATCCTCACTCCCACATTTAGTTCCCAGGGAAACTTCCATCCTAGCTGTGACAGTGCCCCCAGAACTGAAGACCAGCATCTGGAGTTTTATCAAGATGCACGTGCTTCAGTTTGCCCTCAGACGGGGAGGTTTGGAGTTTACCTCTTTTCTGTGGAGGTTGCTTTTCACTCTGAGACACTCGGATCACTTTGTGAGCATCCCTTGTGCCTTCTGAAACCATTGTGTGTTTGTTTGTGTTCTCTGCTTTGCAGCAGGAGAAACTGAGATCCAGAGATGATCCTGATGATGGAAATCTAAACTGGAGGTTAAAAATTTATCTAGAATGAAATTAAAATCAAAACAGATGAATCTATAAAGAAAGATGCATTTCTGCATTCTATTCTCTCCAGCCCACCATTGTCTTCCCCACTGTCTTACCAAGTAGCAGTAGGCACAACAAAGCAATTCATCACACAAAATTAATCATGCACACAAGCATGTCCATGCTTTTATTTGTTTCTGTCTTAATGTTTTCTGCTAAGAGGTTAGGATTGAACAGCGATTGCGTTCACCAGCAAAACAAATTTCCTTCAATTCAGCTTTCAGCCAGGTAAATGGAATTCCCTTGCTCTGGACAGTTTAGAGTTAACTCAGTTTTCATTATCAGGCTTTCAGTTCCAAATAGATGAAGTTACTATTTAATTTATTTATTGAATATGTTGACTCTAACCGTGTTTTAAGTGGAAATATGGCTCTTTAAGCTTTTTCCAATCTAGTAGGCCTGAGGATGCTTTAGCTGTGATGTGATGCTGAACAGACATGAGTCCCAGGTAAACACAAAGCCCTTCATCCCCTGTTTCCATGTGAAGGAAGACTGTGTACATGGATTAAATGGGGAGGTGTAACACACCCCTGTCTCTCTCTGATTAGGACAGGAAGGAACTTGGACACTTTGGTACAACACAGAGTATCTGTATCCATGCCTGTATCCATTTCCTGCTCTACACACAGAAGATTTCACCAGGCTTATGAAATAAAGACCATATTAAAAAAAAAAAAAATCAGCAAAATCTTCTCCAAAAGAAATAATAAAAAAGCAGGATATTTTCATCGTTTAGATAAGTGCCTATGTCTGTGTAGAAAACCACATGAGGATCCAAATCATCCTCAGTTTTACCCATGAGACCACATGAAAATGAAATAAGGGCAGGATTTTCCCAGCAAACAGAAGTTTCTTCAGGTTTATCCCACACTTTGCAACTTCCCATGGTTCAGTGACATGATTTGGATTGTTATCCATCACAGGGTTCTCTTAAGTGAGCTTGGGTTTCGGCACACCAAAGCTCCCCTAAGCTGCAGCTTTTGTTTTTATTGTTTGTGTTCTGTTGGGAAGATATTTACAGTTATTCTAACATTACCCTTCATAAACAGATTACCATTGCAAATTGCACTGGGGGAAGTGGTGAAAAAATTTGGGTAGGATTAAGGTAATCCTAAAACAAGCTAATAAAAAACAAATATAAGTGCTCTATTTTTAAAAGGAGACAAGATGAGACACATAATCTCTTTCAATAAGTTTTCTGGAGCAATAAACCTTTAAACCCAATATACAACATAGATGCATGTTTGTGTGTGTGTGCCTGTGTACATGGGTATTTTCTTAAACTTTTCTTTGCCAAGATACAAAGCCCAGCTTGTTACATCATGTTTACAAATCTCCTCTTCAGTGAAATTTGTCTGACATCAACCTTCAGCTCATGCAAGCATAAGTCTTCTTTGGCAGATGAGTGTTTGTGTTTTCCTCCTTCTTTTTTTTTATTCTCCCAGAATCTATTTTTAAAAAATTATTATAATTTTATTGACCATTTAATAAAGGTAATAAAAGGATCATGCCAGAGAAAATAATTTAATATTTATATTAACTTTAAATCTTGCCCTCTTGCTCACTCTAACCACACCACCAGTAAATAAAGTCCAGATTATTTTGAAAAGCTGATGATATAGTCTTAATATTTTTTTTTCTTTTGAAATGCGTGGTTTCTCCCATTATTTGATTAAGAGCTGAACGTTATCCTTGATATTGTGAGTGGCAAAAACCCTGCTGGCTCAAATAGAATGGAAAAAAATGCTTGATGCATATGATTGCAAGAACCACCTGTGTTTCTAAAACAAAAGGCAGATCTTATACAGATAAAAAAAAAATGCCATTGTTATATGGGGCAATTTATCCTGCCCCTAAGGCAGAATTGTCATAACTCCGTGGTGCAAATTGTTGCAGCTTGAAAGTGGAATTGCTACAGCCCTATCTTGTAATGAAGGAAATTTATATTGGCTGAAAACTTACCCCAGTGATTTAGATCCTGATCTTGTTTACACCAGGTTTGATGGCAAAATTGCTGGTGGATTCAAATCCACCGAAGTCAAATGCCACTGAAGCCTCCAGGACTACTACAATTGGCTTGAAAGGCAACCAAGAGAATGAGAGCTCTTGTGAATTCACTGTCATGGAAATTACTTGAAGGAGGCAGTTCTGCCTGGGATATCACCGTAAGACTTCACATGGTCAGGCAATTTTGCTTGCAGGATTCAGCTGGATTTAAGACAAGATCAGATTCTCTCCTCTTTTCACCTCCCTGCTTCTTTCTGTCTGGGAGAACACTAATTTGTGTCACGTGTGAGGAGTTTCACCACAAGTATTCTTAAATCTTCTGGTCTTTTTCTTTTTAATTATGGCTTCCTATTTTTAACTGCCACCTCTTTAATCCTGAAAAGATAATACACTGATCTCAAATCCTGCTTCAGGGTGGCAGCTAATTGCATATTTGGCCAAGTACTGGACTTCCTTTCTTATAATGTTTGTCTCAAGTGCTCAACAAAAGCAATTTGTGGTGCGTTTTACTAGCCAAATGTATATAATATTACATATTATTAGAATGTTATTAAAGCAAAGACTTGTTGTTCTCCTGCCAAACACAAAGAACTCTTTTCCCTTGTATAAAGAAGTTTCAAAGCAAAAACTTCCTGCCTCTTCAAGCTTCCAGCGGTGTCCTGACCTCAATGTACTGGGAAAGGCTATTTTTCTCATTCCAGGAAGAAGCTGTAGATATTTTCCATTCTTGTGACTTAGGGCAGGACAAGGTGTGACTGCACCACGTGTGGATACCTCTGAGCTAATTCCCACTGACTTGTTTGGGTAGTGCACGCAGTGGAGTGCAGAGAAAAGCCCAAATTGCAAAGCCTGACAGAGCAGCATGGTTGTAACTCTGCTCAACTTCCTGCTGCCAGCAATGCCTGAGGAAGCCACTTTAAAGCTAAACTTATTACAAACACATCTTAGCCTTGTCTGAGCTCTTCTCTTAGCTTTTCACCTTTTTTCAGCTCACCTTTGTGCTGTAGTCCCTGATTCGTGCTTTTCCTGAGAACCTTGTCTATTCCTGGTGTCAGTGCTGGAACAGTAGAAGCAGGCACTCATTCAAGACCCAGAATAATTCAGAAAATTAGTTCCTTTTCCAGATCAAGAAACTGAAGCACACAGACACTCTTACCCAAAAGCCAGTCTTGGGGGTTGGAGAACAGGAGCTGCGTGGAAGGGACTGCAGGTTTGCAAATGACATTTGCATGCATGGGGATTTGGGAATGGGACTAAGCTCTGACTGCAAATGCACCATGATTTGCAGCCCAACCTGCTGTATCCCCTGTATTGGGGGATTCTTTGCTTTCCTGGCCTGGCCTTGTCCCTTCATCTGCTGTATCCACTGGGACCAGACCTGACTCTATCCCTCTTCCTCTCCCAGTCTTTCCTTCAAATAGGCACTGCAGCAAGAGCTTCCTGCCATTCCTCTCTTCCAGTGGAGTTACAATGATGCCTGTTTGAAGCAGGAAAGAGAGACTGAAAGTATTCCTGCTTCAACTTAAATCCATACACACAGCAGAAATCTTGTAGCCAAAACTTCACATCCTGCTGAGGAGATACCAATGGCTTCAAGTTTGCATCAGTGAAGAGCTCCACAGAGCTCTGCTATTTACCCTATATTCAGAGTAGAAAAATGATTTAGAAATTCCGACAGTTCTGGCTCCTCCTACAAGAAAGACTTTGAGGGCCTGGAGTGTGTCCAGAGAAGAGAATGGAGCTGGGGAAGGGTCTGGAGCACAAGACTGATGAGGAGCAGCTGAGAGAGCTGGGGGAGCTCAGCCTGGAGGAGACTCAGGGGTGACCTTATCACTCTCTACAGCTCCCTGACCGCAGGGGACAGCCAGGTGGGTGCTGGTCCTCTTCCCCAGGTAACAAGTGGCAGGATGAGAACTAATGGCCTCAAGTTGTGCCTA
Source organism: Acanthornis magna (assembly GCA_036785705.1). Classification (NCBI taxonomy): domain Eukaryota; kingdom Metazoa; phylum Chordata; class Aves; order Passeriformes; family Acanthizidae; genus Acanthornis; species Acanthornis magna. The sequence continues at coordinate 1,896,297 of JAWUZG010000001.1, forward strand.
GGGAGGTTTGGGTTAGGTATTACAAAAAAATTTCTTCCTTCTAAGTGTGGCCAGGTATTGGAACAGGCTGCCCAGGGCAGTGGTGGGATAACCATCCCTGGAAGCATACAAAAAACAAGTAGATGTGGTGTTTGGGAAAATGTTTTAGTGGTGCCCGTGGAAGTCCTGAGTTAATGATTGCACTCAATGATCTTAGAGGTCTTTTCAAACCTTAATCATTCTGTGATTCTGTGGTGATGCCAGCAGGCTGGAGACACTGGAATTGTGTTGGAAAGAAGACATCCAAAGCTGGTATGATGCTACCCGCGCTGTTTATGGACAGCAGTCCTTGGAGTGAGCGCTCCTGAGGTTGCTCCCAGGGGAGCTGTGAGTTTGATGACACAGACATATATTCCTGGTGTCTACATTTTGCCTTTCAACAACACTAATGGGTCTGTGTCACTTCCAGCCTAGGGCTGGCTGCTCTCCAAGCTGGGAAATGCCTGGACGGAGTGAGCCTGGGTTCAGAGACAAACGCGGGCTCCGTTTGCTCACCTCCCACATCAGGGCTCCCTCACACACCACAAGATAGGTGTTGCTGAGTCCTGTTTTGTTTTGGATTTTGTTGTAGATAAGTAACATGAGAAAGGCTCACAAACCCATCTTTCTCTTCAGTCTGTACAAGACTTAAGTGGAAATATGATGTGTTTCGCTCATCACTCAGGCTTTTAAACTAGTGTAAAATGATGATTTTGAAACGCTAGCTTTTTTTTCCTACTACTTTGCCTTGACCTGAATTTAGGGAACCGACAGATCCTTTCCACCCTTCCTGTTCCCGGCAAGAAAGAATGAAGGTTAGGATTTCAGCAATTCTGATGTTATTGTACTTAAAAGGTCCAGTTGGAAATGCAATGAATAACTTGTTGATGACATTCCAGTGACAACTGAAGTTAGTAATGGTCATAAAAAGCCATTTACTTCAATTGACTTATTGCAAATGCACAAGGGCTGTTAGCTTCATTAATGCCAAAAAGTAAGAAAAACCCCACTCTGTTTCCTTTCTTCCTTTCTTTTTGAAGTTGCAAATATGTTGCAAATAAACTGCTAAACAGATTTAATATTTGACATAAAGAACCTCTGTCCCAGATGTCTGACATAATTTATAAATTACTACGCTTATAGAAAGTGTGTTATTTTTGTTTTAATGAATGGATATTATTTCTTGAGCAACAGGGAGGAAAATAATCACCAATAACTAGCTAAAGTTCCTTAAAACACAGATATCAGCATAGATTCTATTAATATTTGAGCAGTGCAAGGCTCAAAGAGGCTCAGTTATCTAGAGAAAAATTTATCTTGACAATTGTAAGGGTCTGTCTTCAAATATTTTTTAAGCCATTCCTTAATTTTGTTAATGTTTCAGAATTGTGTTTTCTAGGGAGGAAGATGAATTAGAAGCCTCCATGTTACCCCTTCTGTGAAGGGAGCAAACTTTATTGTTGCACTAAGTCACTCACAAGGATGAGAAATGATGTCTCTAATGCCAAAGATTTCATCCATGACAATGAGGATTCCTTTTTCCAGTGACTGCATTTTAACCTTCAAATCCCAAAGGTCACAAAGAGGTAATGTTTTCATTAAAACATACCTGCTAAGGTGACCTAAGCCTTAACATAAACAAAGTCTTTTAAATGCAGACACCTGAAATACCTTGGTTTTCAATCCTGGCTCCAGTGTTTGAATCTCAAAGGTGAAGAAGGCATACCAAATTCCTTTGAAGCCTGGTTTTCTAACCCTAAACTACTTACTAGAGGCAGATTTCCACTTGAAAACAGGTAATCAAGCGTGTGGAAATAACATTTTTAGCAGATTTTAAATATATGGTATTACACATGTATGTATGCCTTTCCAGTTTGCAAAGGTAAGTATTTTTAAAATAAAAATATCCCTTTTAAAAAAATGAATATAGATTATATTTTGATATGAATAGGTAATATAATTTTTCTATCAATTAAAGGAGGGAAATCCCAAGAAGGAACCTTTTAATACAACACGTAATCTGTTACTGGCCACCAACTGATTGTATCAGATTTTGAAGGGCACAAATCATCATAAGACTATGTGTGCAATTTACACAAATTAAGAATCTTAACTCCAAGTCTCCCTAGTACTTGTAAGAGTCAAGCAGTAGCTTTTCCAGGACCTCTGCATTTTAATATCATCAAAACCTCAGCAGTACATCAGAGGTATCCTCTCTGCTCCTGGCTGACCTGCAGTCTGTCCTGTGCTTCCTCCAGACCCTGCTGGGAGACAGGTGCCAGATTTGTGTTTCTTCTGTTTGTATAAGGAAGCAGGATAGGTCTAACCTTAAGGATTTTCTGTCCCAACATCCTCACTCACCTCCTCTCCAGAAATTTCCTATTTCTCCTTTAATTATTCTGGTCTTGTTCTCTAAGGTATAAATTCTATATATGCGTGGTCCTGTCGTCTTGTCAGAGCAGGCCATTCAAAATCCATGGTTGTTGATAAATGGTGTAAACAGGCAGCAGGACAGAATAGGGTTCAAAGTTCCTTCTGAGATTTTCACAGAATGTGTTAAAAATTTCTAAAAAAGTCATGGTTTACAAAGGAAATATTTACAGCTGCAGCACAATTTTCTGTTTAGTCAAGCTTGAATCCTCCAGAGAAACAAAACTGCTTAATAGTAATAACTAGATAATTATACATTAAATATTAAAACTAAAGCTGGCCATATCACAGAACTGAAGTGCCATGTAAAATATAGAAGCTGGTAAAATATTTATTACACAGTTAAACAATGTAATGATTTAAGTCAACAATAAGGCTAAAAGAAAAAAAAAACTGAATTGTGCCTCTGTCCTGAAAAATGTTCAGCTCTCCTGACTTGTATATTTGTTCTGTAGAATAAAAAGGCAATGTCCACATGTTTAATGTCTGTAAAGTCACATGTTAGCAAATCCACGCATAACTTGGATCTACTCAAGGGAGGAAAATCAAGCAAAAAATTAATTCCAATGAAAGGAATTCAAACCTGTATATATTAAAACAGCAACCTAGGAAGAGACTGAATGAATGCATGTGTGACAAAAATGCCAAAAATTGTTCACAGGAGTGTGAAACTGCCTTGGCCCTTGTTTCAAAATTGGTGGTGTCCGCTGGCCTCCAGTGGGATTTTGCATCAGGTCCTTGAATATCCCTCAGAGTAATCCCAGCCCTCGCGAGCAGTGCCCAAATAAATAAAACAAGCAGCATGGATTTGGCTGGTTTTCCTTCTAACAGGTAACCACTATATATGATCATCCATGGGGTTATGTCAATCACACCAGCTGCAGATCCACCTGGGTCCCAGATATAAATGTCAAATGGATTTCTTATGTTGGATGAGACTGGGAAAAATAAGAATCTGCGCTGGGATGCTCGGTCCTTGCTCTTAATTTCTGCTTCCTCAGAGTGGGGGAGAAGGAGTAAATAAGGTGAGCAATCTTAATTGCTCCACGTAATCCCCCACTCCGTGATGCTTAGATAGGTCAGAGAAACAGAAACATCATTACACCACAGCTGACTGAAATTTTGTGCAGCTCTAGAAGGAGCTGGGATTCCCTCACAAAGTCTTTATGAAGTCCTGTGAACGAGCTCAGGTTAGAAAATTGAGGGCCACGTATATTCCACATAAACAGTTGGCTTTAAAGAGGAACTTTGGTTCATAGAATGGTTTCCCATATTTATTTTGATTTGATTTTCTTGTAGCTTTTCATGTTCTGAGAGTAGGGGGGAGGGGACTCTTTGCTGGGGTCTTTTCTTATATATTTCCTACATTTCATGCCTGCAGTCTCAAAAGCTCTGAAAACAGATGCCTGCTTTTAAAAGCAGTTTTTACTTTTTTGACAATGCCAGACATTTTACAGTGGAAAATATAAAACAAAAACAACACCAGCGACTTTTGATACCTTCTGTTTCCTTATCACCCTTTGTTATGCTTGTTAATCAGGGTGACTGGGAGTATTTTAAACACTTCTAATGTATACATTTCTCCCCCCTCCCCCAAACATCTGTTTATTTTACAACAACATGAACCTTGGGGAAGAAAAAAGTAGCTGCTATTATATATTTTTTTCAAAGTGAAGGAGTAAACATGCAGCTTTCACATTTGCTACATCAAAAGGATGCTATTTATTTAGTCGCTTGAGGCAGGAGGTCTGATCAGAAGAGAATTTCTTTTATGGCCTAAGGTGGTAAACTATTTTTAATAAGAACAATGCTTAAGGAAAAGAAAATTCCTAAAAACTCCTCGATCAGTTGGAGAGGACAGAAGGGAAATCCCCTCTTGTGGCAGGGAAAGGTAAAGAGCTCCATGACACATCCAGCTTGGGCTGCCTTAACCTTTCCCTGCTGGACAAGGGAGATGCGTCACCAAGGCATCATCTCATCGGGAGAAAACATGAAAATACCTCACAGGCATCGCGCATCACATCACAAACTTGCAAAAAAGTTCCTGTTTCTCCCTTGGGACAAGCAAAGGCGAGGATGACCAGGTGTGTGCTTGATGTGTGTTCCAGGGACATTGCTCAGCAGGTGACATCCAACCATTCATCCTTTTCCACCAATTTCTGCTTCTTTTGCTTAATAGTGCATGCTTGAGCACTCAAATATTCCTGAGAAAATAAGAAATGCTGAAAATTATAAATGTGGAATTTTTTATTGGCCTCCCACAAGCAAGTGAAATGGCCCAAAGCAGAGGTGGTTGTCTGGGTGAAAATCACCCAGGAACCAGCTCAAGCCTTGACCCCAAGCCTTATTCAACTTATGAGCATAGACATAGCCCAAGATCTTCTGTTTTTAAACTATTTGCCAACATCTAAGCTAGAAACTAGAAACAGCTGAAAGAAAACTGATGTAAACAATTTCAAATCCCAAAACTATTGAACTCATTGTCAAGAACCATAAGACTTACAATAAAAAAAGGACATAAAGGTTTTATTTCTGTATTTTCAAGCTTAAGTCTTGAGACAACGACACATATGTCTCTCGGTTTCTATCTTCAATGTGAGTAATTAATTATGAGTGCAAACCCAGGACAGACTGATTGTGCACTGCCAAACTGAAACACACAATTTTTTACACCATGGAAATAAGAACATGATAGAATAAGGAACTTAAAATTGTTTTTTAGACTGCCGTTACTATATTTGGATAATAGAAAATATTCTGGAAACCATAAATTGAATTGTTAAGTAATAAAAAGGTTGGAGTTTTACTCTTTAGACCTAAGACTCCAGTGTGTTTCAAATGGTTTTTAACCACAATGAAAACTTTGCCTTGCAACCACATTTCCCGTATTTTGGTTTTATTCTGCATGCAGAACTCTCCAAACAAGCAGATACAGTCTGCTGTGCAACACATCCTGTTGGTGAGAAAATGCACTCTTGTTGCCTTGACTAACAAATAATAACCAACATGTTAATGGGAAAAGATAAAACAAGACTCTGAAATGCTCATTTGGGTCAAAATGAGTTTATTTCCCAGGGCATAGGGAATCCCAGCTGAATTGGTTGCTGCAGTGATAGAAGAAACATGCAAACTGTACCCTTGATTAGAATCTGGGAGAGAGAGATAAAGGGTTTATCTGTGTGACAAGGGCTGTTTGATGGACTATTAGATGACACTTTTTTATGTCTGCTAAAATCTCACAGCTTCTGTTGCTGCTTTGTCACTGAGCTCAGCCCCAGCCCCAAATTAACAATCTTACCTTCCAGAGGAGGCTTTCTGGCAAACAAAAGTGATGAGAGCAATTATGTAAATATCATTGATATTTTGATTTTCAAACACATGTGGGCATGTGTGTTTGTGTAAATGTTTAGGCACCATCATGCTCTATAACATGTCCGTCTGACCACGTGGGTTTGTTTATGTGTGTTTGTATTTCACTCATCCTTTAACAGGTCAAGGTTTTCAAGTGCTCATGTGCCTGCGAGTTGGCCAATATTATAGCAACAATATATTATTATAACATAATATAATACATATTACATGTTACATATTTAATATGTTATCAACACATATAGTATATAATATGTTTTGCAAATAAATTATTATAACATATTATATTAAGATATCACAATATATATTCTTAATATATAATATCATAAATCGTATTATGGAATCATAGAATCACAGAATGGTTTGGGGTGGAAGGGACCTTAAAAATTATCCAGTGGTCTGTGTTCATCTCATTCCAATACCCTGCCACAGGCAGGGACACCTTCCACTAGACCAGGCTGCTCAAAAGCCAATCCAAACAGGCTTTGAAAACTTCCACGGATGGGGCAGCCACAGCTTCTCTAGGCAGATATATACAATATAAAAATTTGTATATATAGCATTTAAAATATAATATTTAATATTTAATATAAAATATAAAAATAATACATGTATTGTATATTATATATTATATATTATATATTATATATTATATATTATATATTATATATTATATATTATATATTTTATATTTTATATATATATTTTATATATATATTATATTATGCTATGCACATATATATCAGTACTCATATACTGTGTCCATATACAAAAAATTATAAAAAACTAAGTAGAGTCTGACATGTCTTAATCTCAATTTAAAGCTTTATCTTGGACAAGAGGCTCCAGAGAGACCCTGTGATGACCTGATAGAATTCATCCATGTTTTTGGTACGAACTGAGGGTGGCCACAGTCCCACAGCAGCAGACTGAATGAATCAGGTAAATGGTCATGAGAGACAATAGACAGAGGAGCAGACTTGGAGAAGTGTGTTGGGACTAAGGAGTGTAGCAGTCCTTAATCAGATTTCCCAGATTACTGTATCATATTTATGGGTTTAGTGCAGCTAAAAGTTGCTTTCTCTTTCCCTGACGTTCCTTCAGCTCCTTCCTACAGCACATGGCTATAACTCACTCCCACTCACTCCATAGTTAGATGTGGAAAGGCCTGCAGGGAAAGACCTTTGCTTCAGAGGGCTTCATAAATTCTGTCAAAAGAAAATAACCCTCCCCAAGACTAATTCATCCTTTGTTTTACATCAAAAACACAAAACCAGGGGAATTTCCCGCACAAAGAAATGCTCTCAGAGCTGAAGTTGCTCATGGTGATACCCTGTGTACTGCACCCCTAAGTACTTATGAAAGCATTGAACACTGCCAGCAGCTCTGAGGCATGTGCCTTTTTGCAAAATATGGTAACCAAATGTACCTACAGGCTTCTGCCCTCCACCCATTCTTCCCTGAGCTGGAGCTCACATCCTGCTTTTCCAGATCATGTGCAAGTACATAACCCAGAATCACACTCAGCACTTTTCACTGCTGATTTTCTTGAGCTTTGGTGGTTGCGTCACACTGGGGCAAGGACATGACACCTGATCAGAAAGGCGGTCTAAGGTGACTTTCTTCCTGTCTGGTTCTTCAGGAGGCTGGGAATGATAGTGGCTTCCCAGTGTAGCTTGCAGCAGCTCAAAAGCTACTCTAGACCCCATCAAGACCACTTTTATTTCCTAAATGGGGTAATGGCTCGCAGTCTTCTTGGATTTTGATAAGACTGATGATATTGCCTCTGTCATCATTCCCTCTCCTCTGCCTCACCTGTCTGCCAGATGTTGTCTTTCACAGCAGCGACCAGGCTGCCTGTTTGTTTTGCTGTTTCATAGCCTGAAGTCAGAGGGATTTGAATTCCCAGATAGAGCTACCAGGCATCCAAAGAGCTAATCCTCACTTGCTCCTGTCTCAGAGAGCTAATCATCAGCTGTGGAGCCTGGAGGACAACTGCCCATGGGGTGGCTTCAGCTAAGTGGGAGTCAGCTGGGAGGTACTGAGAACATACCTGAGTTCTCCATACCCATCAGTAGCCACAATCTGTGTCTGAGCTACACATCCTTTGTGACTGGCAGAGGAAAACAGCCACTTTTAGGACAAAGTTCACCTTATCATAAAATAAACGTGTACTAAAGGCTGCATAAATCAATCTCCTGCCATATAAGGGATCTCAGGAAAATTAGGTGGGATGTTGACATCTAAAAATAAGGAAAGTGAACTTACTCCCACAGTAAGTTGGAATATTAGGGTGGTCACTTGGTCATAGCAGTACAGTTTATGACTAGAAGATGGTCATCAGCTGTGTTAATTTACATTGTGTTAATTTACAATGATTCAGCTGCGTTAGACTGTAAATTTGTGTTCCAGGTGCTTTGGCATTCTCCAAACAACATTTTGCGCTTTGTTTCTAGAAGCTTCATGGAAAAATACCCGTATAATGTGTGCCTATTTATACGTATTTTTATATCTATATATGTGTATATATATATATATATATATATTTACATTTGGAAGAAGCAAAAAGTAAGCTAAAATGAAAATATAGCATAAATGAACTAACAGAAGTTACTGCACATAGAGCAAATCTGTTCTCCATGTCTACCTTATTCCATGTATTCCAATTACATCCACTTCTCTGCACTTGAGTCTATTCGCTACATTAAAGCCAACCCACTAAAAGTACTTATTTCACAGTAATCCAGCTATTAATTGGTGTTTTCCTCTCCTGCTCCCCCATCCCAGCCCTCTTACTGTCTTCCTGGAATGATTTATCATGAATGGTGAAAATTCCCATGTCACCTTGTAGTGCAGAGTAGCTGGAAGGTGTGAATGGTGTTTGGAAGGACTCATTGTCTGATTTATTTTATGCCAAAAATAAGCGCTTCTACTCAGGCTCAGCCTTGTTAACAAATTTCTTCATCAGCAGGCAAGGCAGTCACTGCTGCCAAATTATGCAGTAATGCAGACTCAGCAAGACTAGTTCTACTTCAAGCCATAATGCCACTGATTTGATTTGGTTTGGTTTGATTTGATTTATTTTATTTTATTTTATTTTATTTTATTTTATTTTATTTTATTTTATTTTATTTTATTTATTTTATTTTATTTTAGTCTTACTCTTGATTTATATCTCAGGCTGAATGAGGTCTTATGATCACCAGAAAGGTTGCTTTGGGTTTGTACTGCTGAGTGAGCATCAAGCTTCCTCTTCCAGGGAAAACCCACTTGAGCTATATTAGATCTTAAATTGTACTGGATATTAAAATGACAAACATTGATTTCCTCTTTCCTACAACTGGAACACAAGCAGAGGTAAATGGGATTTAAAAATAGTGATTTTAATATTAAAAGGTGTTCTTATAGGAAGAAAATAACTGCAATGATAAGAAAATGCATTATGGAGTCAACAACGGAAACCCACCTGTGGCTTTAAAAAACTTTAATTTTGTAAGCCACCTTATTAAATATTGTTATTATTACTATAATTAAAATATTTGCAGCATCATTGTTAAAGAGTAGAAAGACTACTTACTCACCAGGGATCCTTAGAGCATGTGCATATCGCAGGCTGTGGAGTCACATGACAAAGAAAATGGAAAGAAGCTGGGAACAAGAGCTTGGAAAATTCAGGGATTGCCATAGGAATGGAATCTGTGTAACAGGATGAAAATTATTCTGTATTGAATATCCACATAGTTTCTACAACTTCCACTGCCATTCCACTTGCAGAGGCTTTGAGTGGAAAACTGTGATTAAAACTGTCCTGTGCTTGCAGTTTCCACTCTCACAGAAATTCCAGCATTCGGAAATTAGTCCTTGTTCTGAATCACAGCAAAGCAGTTTTTCTCTCAGATTTTTCCAGGAACTGAAATGAAATAATGATAGAAGACTCAGGTCAATCAATTGAATTTTAGTTTCATATATGTTTTTTCCTTCAAAACCATTATTGTGTCAAATTCATTTCAAAGTTATTTTGAAACAAATTGAAAATATTATTGTACAATACAATTGATCTTTTTTTTATGGTGGAAATAGTTACAGGTTTATATAATTGTATTCAAAGCTTCTATTTTGATTAAAGCATTTTGTGATGGGGAAGAAGATGGCAGAGTGGAAGATTTTTAAGCTGACTACAGCTTTGCCTGGGGAAAGCAGAGACTCATGGGTCTCTGCAGGAGAGTAGTTCCTAAGCCATGTGTTTAATCTGGATTTATTCTCTACCAAACTTCATAAAAAGACCTGATGGATTTACATTTTTTTAAATGTTCAGAAGAAGTCATCCCTTTTGAGTAGTTGCTTCATTGCTTTTGTCAAGGATCTACTTTCTAACAATATATCCCTGTCTTTATTTTATAGCATTTTAATGGTTTTATAACTTTGATTTATTAATTGGGAAAAGTGAGAGTTGTTTGTACAGTTTCAGCTTTAAGGCAATTCCTGCGCAGAATTGTGCCACCAGCTCCAACGAGATGAAAGCAGAGAAATTGTCCTGTAAGAGTTGAATCATCCTGGTGTAAAAGGAAAACCAACATCCTCTGAAGGGTGGTATTGCAACACTGGCATGAATCTGCTGTCCTCATCATGTGGGTAAACAGCAAAGCAACAACAAACAACCCAAATACCTCTCAGTAAGACACAAACACTGCTAAATATTAGTTGAATTTCTTGATTTGTTTTCCTTTGAAGAAAAGAGGTACTTTTGGAAATTGTGTCCAAGATATAGCTGGAGCTGGTTACGTATTCATCAATTGGGATTTTAATTAACGTTTTTTTGGGGCTGGATTTCACTGTAGTTAGGTCATAATATGTGCTGCTTGCATGGAGAAGAATTTAAAAAAAAAATCACAGTCAAAAGTTTTCAGGTCTGAGCTGGAAAGAGAAAGCATTTATCTTTCAATGGGCCTGATTTTGTGAAAGTCAGATATTCTGAAGGTTCCAACTCAAAATTTATTTGGAAATATCCTTGCTAACCGCTGGCATTGGCAGAGTCAGGAGAAGGTCTTGCTTATGGTAAGAGACATTCAAGCCCAGGGTCTGGATTTTGGGAATCCTGGTGGTTGCGTCCCAACTCTGGATAGTCTATTACTCTAAGTGCTCAAGAAAGAATTATTCCAGTCCCTGAAGCTCTCACAAACTCAGCAGTGATTTTTGGAGGCAGTATCACTGCTTATCATTCAGAAGTGATGAATTCACAAAGGAAGCCTGCTGAAGAGGCACAGGTGGAATTAAATCTTCTGAATGACCTCCTAGTACAGATATGGGATGGGCTCTTCACCTTCTGCTTTAACTTAGCAGAAATTTTCCTGAATTGGGATCCAAGACTCCTCACCCAGAAACACTGACTTGCCCCATACCTCAATTTTGCTATCTGCAGGGTGAGTAATAATGCTGTTTGCATCAGATTATTAAGTTAATCATTAACTGCTGCAGAATTTTACAGAATTCATTAAAATGCTGTAAAAGAGCAAGATTATCCACTATCCATTACTCATTGTGTAGGATTACTCACAGGGCAGGTTTCTTCCTGATCAGATGCCCACCACCCTTTTAACCAAAAGAATAATATGACTAACAGAAATCACTGCAATGTTGACAGTGAATGACAAATACTTTTATTCTGTGAATCCTTCTACATATGGTTAAAGAAACAACTGGATGAAAAACAGCCTTTCTGTAAATGTTCCTATGAGCTGAAGCCACTCCTTGCAAATAGGCACGAGCAACGAATTAAAAACACACCAGATTCTGATCTCAGCTCAGCAAGTTTTGCTTGGGCACAAGTCCATTGGCTTCTTCACCCAACCAAGCGAGACACAAATCAGGATGACATATTCATGCATGTCAGATAAAAGTGTGCGGGGTTATGTCCATATTAGTCATGCGATAACAGGACAGATGCATGTTAGGGTGGAACAGTGTTAGCAAATTATCTCACAAAAGGCTATTTGTCTTCCTTGGGATGTGTGCCACCATTTCAACAAGTCTGAATAAATCTGCATTCCTCACTTCCCGTCATGGAGACTTAATCCAGCTCGGTCAGCAAGGGGATGCAGGTTGCAATAAGTTGTTTGGAGAAGGCAAAGCTTTCAGAAGGTTTTGCGTTTGTCCTTTTTGTGTCACCAAGTTTCTGCACTGTCACTCACCAAACTACCCAGCAGCGCTCTGGGGAGGGAGTGAAAGAAGGGACACGTGGAGATGCCTGCAATCCAGTTAGGATGGGGCTGGCTGGATTCCTTTCAGAATCACTGGCCAGATGTTGAAACATCAGTGGTGTGCTTTATCTTGCACAGAAGTAAACGCCCCAAAGAGATCAGCTGTTTCAGAGTTAACTTGGAAAGGAACTGAGGGGGACTGGCTTGTGTAGAGTGAGCTGGTCTTTTTGGATGCAGACTAATTTCATGTGAATTGTGAGTCAGAGCTTGCCAAACCTGGCAACCTTCAGCAATGGCAGAGTGTAAAACTGCTTCGTTTTACCTGTTCCTGTATTAAACAGTAGTGACACGATGACAAGTCTGACACCTTGGTGCCTCAGGTCCTCTCTCTGTGACGGCAAGAGCAGCATCAGCACAGAAACTGCTGGAATTTAAGCTCCCAGATGGATTTGCTTAAACCACCACTATTTTGCCCTGAAGTGCCCCAGGAGCACTCACTCTTTCAGCAGCAGTCACAGAAACCTGCACAAAAAACCTGTAGCAAGCAGTAACTCCTTAAACAACTTCAGCTAAGTGTGCAAAGCTGGCCTGCCTACATCTTAAATTAATCAACCAGTGAGTCAAGGTGAGGAATGATTATGGAGAGATTATTGGACCTATTTTCCTCTCCTCAAAATTCAGTCCAGTCAAACAAGTGACCTGAATCACGTCTGCCTGTGTTTACCACCCCTTCCTGATTTTAGCTTATGAGCTCTTTTGTAACCTGGCTCTGACACAGAGGTATTTACAAAACAAATTTCTGATCACAGGATCCTGCTGTCAGCTAACAAATGCTATTTTCTACACTGACTCCAGGACAGCCATAGGCTGAGGAAAAAAGCTCTGGTCAACTCCTAACCCTGTTTACCAGAGCAGGACCTAAATTGTGAAGTTCACATATTGTTTAATGCCGTGACCTCTGTGCTCTTGCTAATCCCTCATCCACTGCTCTGCAGCTTCTTTCTTGTCCACAGCCTCCAGACTAATACCCAGAAAGATGCTTGGATTTCCAAAACTGCAAACCATGCAGCTGTCACATTCACAGGGGATGTTATGTTGAGTCAGCACACTGCCCCAGCACGACCACAGCTATAGGATCTCTCCTTCCTATGGATAATCACATCTTCGCCTGCATCAGGCACCTTCCTGCTGCAGCAGGATTTTGATACCAGCAGCAAGATTGTTTCTGCTCTCAGGGCAAGCTGAAATTAGACCAGAGAAAAGATTTTGGAGTCTGTTATCCTGGTAATTAATTTTTCAAAAATCAGTGTTTGAATCACTAGATTTCTCCCATTGTGATGATTTATAAAGTACTATCAGATTTTATTATTAGTCTATTGAAATATTTAATTTGTTATGAACTCACAAATATTCTGTTTTATCCAGGAATATCCAGTGCTTCATCAGGGCAGATTCAGCCTCCAGGCCCACAGAGAAGTAGACACATAAATCCAGTGTGTATCACTCCTCTGACATGTCCATGTCTTACTGCACACACAAGGAATCTCATCCTTCTTAAATCGAGTTAAGTTGTTCCACATTTTTTCTGTTTGCATTGCAAGCAGTGCTCAGGGTGCAGCTGAGGTGTGGAAAGTTCACTCCCCAGCTGCTTTTTAGTCATTACTTGTATAATTAATTGACATCATCTGACACTGGAACAGGCTGCCCAGAGAATCTGTGGCTGTCCCATCCCTAAAAGTGTTCGTGCCTGGTCTGGTGGAAGCTGTCTCTGCCCATGGCAGGGGGTGGAACTAGATGAGCTTTAAGGCCTCTCCTGACCCAAACCATTCTATGATTCTATGATAAATGTACACTAAAAATCACTGTGGTGATGATGATGATGATGATGAAGAAGCTGCACTAGCGTATAGGCAATAGGGCACCGGAATAAGGTGACAATTTCCTTTCCTGTAAAGTTTTTGTTTCAGATGGAGAAAAAAGTGGGGACATACTTGGAATGACACTGCACCAAATCTGAAATGAAATTCGACCTCTCAAGGTGGGTTGAAGAGGAAGATCTTTCTTGCAGGATATTTACTGAGAGAGAAATCAAAGCAAGTAAACATACAGACCCTGTTTCAAAGTGGCCTTATACACAGCCCAGATATTTGAGCCTAAAATAAGTGTGGCAGACAACCTGTCAGTGCTGTCATGCAGAGTTTCACAGAGAAACACAATATCAGGAGTTCAGTACTGTGTGTATGAATTAAAAATAAAAAAAAATTGAATTTCTAATTAAGAAATACTTAAAAAAATTTACTGTGTAGTCTCATTAGAAGAGAATCTGTTCTCTCCAAGATAGTGCCTTTTTGTCCTTCCATCATAGAAAATTTTTCCTATGTTCTAGGAAACATAGGATTCTCCTCCAGGTAATTCTGCTTTTTAAACCTCAGTTTTCCTCAAATCTGGAAAAAAACCCCGAAACCCCAACAAAACCCCACAACCTAATTTGAATGCCCTGAAACAGCAGTTCAAAAAAAAAAATGTTTCATTTGGAAGTATCTTATTAAAAATCAAGCAATTCCTAACATAAATAACTTTTCATAAAAAAAAAAAAAAAAGTGTCAGGCTCATACCTTCCTGATTAAAAAAAGGATTAATTTTATTTAGGTAGACAACTGCCCTTTTAAATGTCTTTTTAAAATTTTATTTTAATTTTAATAGTGGGTTCAGTGTGAAATAGGTGCTCAGGCCATGAATGAATCTGACAGAAAATAACTGAAGGCAAATAACACCAAAAAGGAGGGAGAGGTTTTGAAATTGGATTGTGTAAGATGTTACTAAGAAGTATTAAGCAAAGGCCTTCCCTGAAACACAACCGTACTAATATTCAAATTAAATACCTATTAAATATAAGATGCACACTCCACAATATGGATTCTCCCAGGGCTTTGATTATGAGGTGGCAGGAAGAAGCCTATAATTAATATTATATGGTGCTTCTTTTCAAAGCAGATTGTTCTAAGAGCTGTAATCACTACTACTTTAGTAAGTTGTCCTTCAATAGCTAAAAAGAAATTAGGACCCAGAGCAAAGGTAAACATTCAAGTTTTTCTAATTGTTGGCAATTTTTTTTTTTTTTAATTTGAAATTTTGGTATTTCTGAACAGTTTTAGCAGTTGCAGGTTAGATCTTGTCTTGAATCTAGACACTTTTCCTGTACTAGATCGACATTTGTTCTGTAAAATTGAACAGTGTCTTCAAGGAAAGGATTCCTTCGAAAATGTTTGTTCTGTACCTTTGGCCTGAGGCATCCTCCTTGGAGACCAAACCATTTGGAGCAAGGAAATAGCCTCTAAATGGAGCTGTGAAAATTGCAATAACATCTGGCATGGTGAAACAGAAATTAGCAATTATCATCTCCCAGCAGAGCAATGGGAAACAGATACTCTCTGTCCATCAAGAGGAAAATAATTAATGCTTAGAAAGAGAACCAAATTAAGTTTACCTAATCAAATGCTCTGATACAGGGAAATTTGTCTGGATCTCCATTTAACTAGGTGGTTATACAAATAGGTGTGTAGTACTTAACATGAATCCAAGATACTTGCTCCCCTTACATGCCATGGCAACACATTCCATAAGTTAATTATATGCTTTCTTAAAAAAATAAAAAGGCATTTAATCCGTTTTACGGTGGCTGTGTTGCTCATCAAATGTCTAGAACAGTTAATGTCTTGGTAAGACTATCAGCTCAGCAATTTTTAAACCCAAAAGGGCTTATTTTGTCATCTTGTTTGACCTATCAACTGCTAAAGGCCAAGGGACTTCTCTGAAGTTATTCTTGCTTTAATCTTCACAAGATCCTGACTTTGCAGCAGAGATCAGTCTAGATTTGGAAGTGGCTGGTGACAAAATGTGTTGTTCCAGTATGTAATTACTCTCATTTGTTCCAGTCAGTGTTTGTTTAGCTTCCACTTCTACCTTTCAGGCCTTGTTATACCATTTTTGGTAGAATATCTATCCCCCTCCTTGTCCATAATCTGGTTTTGGGTGAAGTGTAACATCCTGCTTGCTCAGGTCTCTAATAGATGATTCAGATCATATTTTTTTCTCTTTTTCATTTTTCACTTCTCTTGTGCTCTTTTTATCAGCACTGACTTAAAGGTTTCTTAGAAGTGTGATGTCAAATAATCATCTCAGGCCCACGGTGCTTACAAATGATACTTTTTAGTGATTAAACTGCTCCAGTCACCTCTGCTCAGCAGGCCAAGAGCTTCTGCACTGTGCCTTATTACACTTCTCTCCAAAGCTGAGACATGGAGTGTTCCAGATATCACATCTCTTCCCCAACCAAATTAGTCCTGGACAAATAATACTGGTCTAGCCCAGATTTCTAAAATTTACAATCCTTAACAGTATTCTGTTAACCTCTGATGAACCTTGTCCTCTTGTTGGGACTGTTGACTCTCCTCTGAAAGAGAAATGCTGCAGCTGTTGGGAGACTGAGTCCGTCAGTGCAGGCAGAGGTATTTCCTGAAGATCAGCTGTCTGCTCCTTCTGGGGGTATTGCATGACTGAATTCACCTTAATCAAGCCAGGAGAATACCTTTTGTCTGCAAACTTTGACCTCCTGTGTGAACTGGATCTTGAATGATTTCCTGTTCCATCTTGGGAATGTCCATTCCACCAGAAAAGGGACCTAAGGAGGTACTGGTTAATGCAAGAAAGGGAAATAAAGGGGATATTTATCTGAACTGCAATGTACTGAGGACATAATTTGGATTTCATGTGGTCAGAGTTCTTCCAACAAAACCTGTCAATGTACGTCAGGAGCAGTATGTCCATGATGTTTCAAGGCCCAAGACATGGGACACCACTGCCAGAGAGGTCCTGGAAGAGGTTCCAGGCTGCTCTGTGAAGAGTTTGCAGGGAGTAGATGGCACAAGTAGAGGTTATGAGACCATGTCCTTGATGGCTCATTGCAGATAGGGGCAGAAATGAACTCCGAAACCTGATGTCCTTCCAGTGTATAGAAGTTCACATCTGACCATTAGAGTTTTTTCAAGTGAAATAAAATGTAAAATATAGCGCAAAAGACAAAGAGCAGTTATGCAAAGATAAAACACTTTTCACATTCATGCCCATGGTTTCCTTTATTATTATTATTTTTACTATCTTTTTTTCTCTCTGACCTATTTTATTAGGAAATTCAAAAAACCCTGTGGGATACATGTTTAAAAACCTCGACAAAGTATGAATTAGCCCTTTAAAAGGAATGCCACATTAGAAACCTCTGTGCATCATTGATATGCAATTTAGATTATTTTAGACTATTCTAGGACAAAAACCCATGGCGGTTTCTCTGAGTTGGCAGCACAAATGGAAAGATAACAGTTGTGACCAGAGTTTTATGAAAACACATAAGACAGATGTTTTCACTCTTTGATCATGTGACAGAGAAGTGGTCAAGTAGACTCTTCAGCAGTTCAATTTATCTGCATCTTTTAAAAATCACTGTGATCGGCAGCATAGCTGGAATAAGACGACGCTAAACCTCAGCACCTGCTGTTTAACTCAAAATTGCTTCCCTGCCAATGATGCTCCTTATTTCTCACTTCTCCATGCTTAAAGACACTAAAAACCTATCCATCTTTTCCTACCTTTATCTGTCCATGCCAGAGATCCTGCATTTGGTGCCAAAAGGACTTTGCTGCATGGGTTGAACTTTGGATGCATCAGATCACTTTGCTCTTCTACAGGAAGAGTATGGAGGTTTTTCCAACTGGAAGTAAAGGCACAATGAGGTTGGGTGCTCACAGAACATTCATCCTGCTCCAAGTGGGATAAGAGACATCCTGAACCTTCTTCTGCCTGCTCTGGCCAGTGAATATCTCTGTGCTGGGCTGTGTGCCAGATGAGAGTGTGCTCCACTCTGTCCTCCTGTATCCTTGGCAGCAGGAAAATCCACTCAGCTCTGCCAGGCTCTCTTCTCTCTCTGTCTCCGGAGCAGTGGCTGCACTGGACAGAAAGGTTGATCCAAATAAGAATTTTTCCCACTGGAATTATACAAGTGTGTTGACTGGAATGTTTTGTGAATTCATGTTGATCAAAGAGATTTGTTTCAATTGAGAAGGGAATAAAAAAAAAAAAAAAAAAAAAGCGGTAGGAAAATGGGAAAGGGGTTTTGGAAAAAATGTAAATGTTTTTTATTTGGATGCTTTCAAAGTAATTTGAGGTGATGTTTCATTTAAAAATATACTTCAGTTTTATTTAGAGTAGAATAAACATCCTTTCCAAGAGTTCAGAGCTGCAATATTTCATTTCAGCCTGAAAAAAATAGACTTGAAATAGTACTGCCTTTGCTCCTGTTCTACTTGCTGTCACCTCTCAGTTTTATGACACTTAAAAAAATATAAAATTCAGAAACAGTATAAAAAAAATAACTGTGAAATCCAGAAATGGTGGGACCCAGAAAAAGTTTTTCTGGGTTTGACGTATCTTTCCACATCTAATTTATTTATGTAGAAAAACATGGGGCATTATAACATTTCTCATTCATCTGACTGTACTCATGTCTATGGAGAAGTGCACGATTTTACAGGAACTACGTTCTGCTAAAATGAGCTGATATCTTCAGGTAATGGGTAGACATTATGAAATTTCTTCTTCTGATGGTACTACATGATCAGTGGAAATCTGAAAACCAGCCCAGGCTCCTCAGCAAAGGGGTGGATATTGCCTTTTTTTTTTATTTTTGCAGAGACCCGTAAAACTCATTTCCAGTAGCTTTCCTCTTTTCTCTTCCCTGCTTGACTTCAGAACAGGAGGTCAGGTCAAACTTCTGGCTGGTATAATAGCTAATTACACCCCCTATTTGGCCTGGGATGTGGGGTGAGGCATAAATTAGGACCTGATAGCTTAGCTGGTGCCATGGTGGGTTATTAGATGTGTGTCAGCGAGCAAAGATGTGATCAAAGCTCGCAGCGAGGCAGCCCGAGGTCGTGAAGCATGGCTGGGGACTAATTGCTGGGCTGTGGGCTGAAAGGAAG
This sequence comes from Acanthornis magna, assembly GCA_036785705.1. Taxonomy (NCBI): domain Eukaryota; kingdom Metazoa; phylum Chordata; class Aves; order Passeriformes; family Acanthizidae; genus Acanthornis; species Acanthornis magna. The sequence continues at coordinate 1,915,342 of JAWUZG010000001.1, forward strand.
TTTGCAAAGAAAGGCCATTAAGATTCATCCGTGGAGCAAAGCTATGGAGAAATGGGGATTTTTTAGCAAGCAGGGAAATGAGGGGGTCCAGGGTGAGTCCTGCTCTGGGTGATGGTGATGGCTCACTTCATTTCTAAGGAGTTTTCCTAAGGAAGAGCAGGATCTGCTCCTAAACATCTGTCCTGACAAGGGCTTATTAACCCATGTCTTCATTTAAATGGGTTGGCCAAAAGAAAAGAGACTTTGTAAAGAGCTTGTGCTGATGGAGAAATTTGGCTGGTTGTAAAATGAGCTGGCGGCAACAAAACTTTGTTTGTAGAGCAGAGAGTGGAGGGGGCAGAGGATTTAGTCAGACACTTGAAAAGCACACCAAGATCTGTGAATGACAGCTCTTTAGAGAAAAAATTTGGAGGGATAAAATAATAATTGCTTTTTATTCTCAAAGGCTTTCCACACACTTTGTTCAGCACACCAGATATATTTTGCCAATTTTGCAAATAGGGAAACTGAGGCAAAAGGAAATAAATGTTGCTTTTTAATTTATAACACTCAGATTCCCACAGATCAGATATCCTGGAGTCCAAATGACATAATTAAGCTGATTTGAAGAAGAATGGACAACCCTTTCCCTATTTTTTCCTCTTCTGTTATAGAAATTAATCACTTGTGATCTATCAGTCACTTTTTCAGTCTTATTTCCTTTCAAGTCTTTTTCAGAACTCTGAAAATTTCCCTGTTAAATCTTTCTCAAGGATAACATCTTCCTCAATTTGTCTCTCCTCTTCCTCCAAAACTTTGAATAAAATAAAATAAAATAAAATAAAATAAAATAAAATAAAATAAAATAAAATAAAATAAAATATTTAATAGATGTTTGCGTATTGAGTGTAGATGAGGGCAAACACTTTCATTTTCTAAGCATCACTATAATTTTTATCTATGTGAGTAGTTTAAGAGAAGCAAGTATTTAAGTTAAAACGTGATGCAAGACCTAAATAGCAGAGACTAAATGTTTTCATGCCTGTTTGGAAAGGTCATCTTGAATATAAACACCGATAAATTGCTAAGAAAAGTCTGATGGCTCTGGCCAAATATAGATGCTCAGAACCAAAGCTGGAATTTCCACAGAGTGAAATTTCAACTCTGTCAACATATATTTGCAGCCAGTTTGAGACAAAATGTCATATTTTGGGGAAAGGAAAAGGATCTCACGAGTGTTTTGGTCAGAAATGTTGAAATGCATTTGTGTCACTCTGGCTTTCAGTTACTCTCAGCTATCAGAATTAGAGGAGTTGTTGTTTTTTATCCAACATTTCTTCTGGAGTTTTTGGCCACAGCTAAATTTCCCATGAACCCACGTGTCCTAGCTCAAGGATCAGTTTCTTGATCCGTGAGCCAACATCCAACCTGTTGGCCTGTGTCACCTGATCTGAAATGAGAACAGCAGAAGGGACAAATACTGTTACAGTTTTCACTTAGAAAAAGCCCTTACACAATCTCCTGCCTGCTGGGAATCATATTCCACCTTTCTCTCCTCTTTTTCCATACACCTGGCTCTCATCCTCCTTTTTCTCTCCCCTGCCTGTCCTTGGGATTGGATGTACATGTGTCATTGGCAATGGCAATAATTGACTGGTATCATGCAATTACCAAGGCATATCACCAGCCTGGCAATGAACTCACAACTTTTTAATATACAATTATTATTTAAAGGTATGAAATGAACCCTTAATAAAGTAAACTGTGGCTGTGCTTTTCTTTCTTTGTATCAAAGAAATTTTAGTTCAGTGTAAATGAATTAATTCAGGGAAAAAAAACACTGAAGTAAAGATTAAAATCTCTGCGTGGTATTTCACAGGTGAAACAGAAAACAAGAACAACATTTGATAGCTTTCCTAACTGCTTGTAACATATTTTCTTTTACAGAGAATCACTCATTGTGAAAGCAAAAAAGGAAAGAAAAAAATCTGTTGTTGCATTTGTGTTTCTCTTTACCTTAGTATTGAAGAAAATGAGAAATTTGTTTCGTGTCTTTTTATGTGCTTTTCATACAACTTAACTAGATTATTAGAAATGTTCAGTAATAATCTGTAGATGAAAGGAACGTTAACTCTTGAGTCTTTATTATGATTAAGGCTTCAAGACATTTGAAAATTGTATGTGGAACATGATCTATTACATCTTATGGCAAATAGGAGCTCATATATTTAGGCTACAGCTAAAGAGTAACATCTGCCTATGTCTTGAAGAACTAATTGCTAGCAAAAGAGAAATGAATATGTTTGTGACTTTTATGGTAAACTCGGCAGTAAAGGGAATAAGGTCCTGATGTGGAAAATTGGAAAGTCAGTTGTTCTGCAGAAACAAACCATTCTTCTGTGAGGAGTAATGAAAGAGATCTTTTTCTTTTTATATCCTGAGACGAAAGGCAAGCTCAGGACTACATGATTTTGAGTTGAACTTTCAAACCCATAGTCAATAAGTTGGTTTCCATATTGTAGTAATATTGCCAACAGCAAAGGTGCTTTGGCAACAAACCTACTCCTGCTGAAGTCAAAGGTAAAATTCTTTAACCTGTAGTATCCATCTTGGTACTTGTGAATTCCAGAAATGAGCCAAACCCTCAGATTTAAAAGTGGCATGTGAACTTCCCTAAATTCAGGCTTGACTTGTTACTAGGCTTTAGGTTATGCTTGCTGGGGAGCCTGACTGATGCCATTTGAAAATTTCAGATCTGGATCCGGTTTTTGATTTAACACACTCTCAACACTTCTAATTGTTCTGTTCCAAGATTTTAGTTGAAGTCTTTCTATTCTCAGTTTTATAATGTCATACATGCAATTGTTTGAAGTCTCTAAAATGATTAATGTGCATGCAACTCTACGAAAACATTCTTTGGTGTTCCTCCAATTTGTGGTTTCATACATGAGAATAAGAAGCAACGAAGAAATATTATCCTTTTCTTGCACTGCAGCAAGTGCCACTAGTCATGTAAATATTACCCTTAACACTGCAAAAATTACTCAGCTCTATTTGAATCACTGCTTGTAGAGCTCAGCTTCATTTTACTAAAGCAGCTGTTGGAATCTTATATCTTTAAATAAATAATTCACTTGTATGGGGGGAAAAAGCCTGAGTGAGTTCTTCAAGTGATGTAAGTTGCTATTGGGAGAATTGCAAGAAGTGTGGAGATTTATTCCCCAGAAAGTTTTCATGAGGCTTTGATTACACAAGTGTTTGGTCCTGTTTTGACTTTTCAGGAAAGAGCTTTTAGGGGTGAGAAGAAATCATGGTTAACAGACAGGTAAGAAAATCATACATATTTGGAACTGAGATCCATAGATGTGAGGTACAAGAGATGTGCATGTGCACAGTGAATTCACCAATAAATGCATAATAAAAACAATCCACAATCCATTCTGGAAAACAGTGATTTAAAAAAGGCTCCAAAACCAAATTAAGATTATTTTCTGCACAAAGCCACTTTCTGTAAAAGTTCCTAAAGTGCTCGATACAATCCCAGCATGGAGAAGCTCTTCAGACACATGATGTCGCTAAGACTCACACGGAAATAATATGTGCCTTTCTGTTATTCATAATTAAACTAGGCTGTAGACAAATTGGAAAATACTGTTGACTACAGAATAATTTGAATTCAAGGTCCAAACCAAAAATGTCCACTCACTGGTTAAGTTCTTCAGACCTTCTGCTGCAAACATTTCTGCAAGATGATCATAACATCGTCTTCCGTGCTTAATTTTTTTTAATATACAGCTGCTATTGATCGTTTAGTCTGACATTTTTTCTTCTAGTACAGATATATGAGGATGGTCTTTCCATCCTCAGAAGAAGCTACGTCTTCTACAATCTGCAAGAATTTTTCATTCCCCTCCTGTTCTGAACCTCTGCCCAGAAATTCCACATGTAATCCCTGAGCCGACTTAGATGGAGGCAGAAAAGTTGGTTGACAAGCCCATTAACTCACTGACAGTTCCCAAGGCCATGGCTTTTCCCTAACCCAGCTAATATAGATGATGATCATGTTCAGAGGTCAGAAAAGGGTCTATTGGAGTTAAGTATCATATCATCATATCATATCATCATATCATATCATATCATATCATATCATATCATATATCAATCATATCATATTACATCATACCATAGTATGGATTGGGTTAGAAGGGATCTGAAGGATCATTTAGCTCCAACCCCTTTCCATGCCCTTGATTTCCAGACTGAAGTTGGATTTTGCATGTTTAGCCTAAAATAAAAATTGACTGGACTTTGTCATATAAGCACGTTGAGCAGGAGGTGAACTGTGTGGATGGACAAATGATTTCCCAGTCTGCACAGAACGTGGTGCAACACTCAGATGGAGAACATGGAGAAGTTGCAAACTTGTAAGGAAGTCCTCTTAGTCAAACAGTATTCAAAGTTATAGATGAGTCTGCAAAAAAAGTAAATCACCATGGACTGACAGATTTATCTGCAACCAGTGCAAATCCTGGACCATACCCAGGTAAGACTGCCTGGAGCCAAAGATATCTCAAAACCTCCAATACAGTCAGCAATTTGAGATCCCACTCTGCTCAAACTCCTCTTTCCACAAAAGAAAGAGCAAATCAATACCTAGTTGGTTTATGCATTTATGCACAAATCTCTAATGCCAGACAATAGACACACTTGTGGCAGTGCATTAACATTGACATGGACTCCACTAAAATATTAGTGAAGTGCTAGAGGTATTGAGGATATTCAAGTTACAAAAATCTGACGACAAAAAAGATCAATAATTTTAAGTGGACTCCAAATATTTGCGCAATGTAGTAAGTGGGAACAGACTTTTTGGAAGAGCCTGCAGTGATAGGACAAGGAGTAATGGGTTTAAAGTAAAAGACAGTCAATTTAGATTAGATATAAGGAAGAAGGTTTTTACAGCAAGGGTGGTGAGGCACTGGCACAGGTTATCCAGAGACGGTGGGTGACCAATCCATGCAAACATTCAATGCCAGGCTGGATGAGGCTCTGAGCAATCTGATCCAATGGAAGATGTCCTTGCTCTTTGCAGGGTAGGGGAAAAAGGTGTCCTTTAAAAGTCCGTTTGAACCCAAAGTATTTCTACGATTCCAAGTCATGTAAGCTTTTATTTCCTTCAGTGCATCTCTCCTGTGTGTAAATGATGGTTAGCTTTTTCTTCTGTATGCTCTGTGCTATGGGTTTAACTCACTATTGATAGGTTATTAGTTTGAGCAACTTAGTTGGAAAGTGTCATTTTAAGTTTCTTTTCAACGTGTGTCATGTCTCTTCTGTAAGAGAAGTTATAAATCTGGATTAAAATCCTGTTGAATGCATAGTTAGGGTGCCATTCTGGATTTGCATTACTGGAAATGAGAATAATACTCAATGCTAAGCTACTGGGGAGAGGACAGATCTTTATTTGGTGTGAACAAAATTCTGGCAAAATATGTGAGAAATACCCTGTGTTCTGTGTCCGCTCTCCATTTCATCCCTCCCTTCCCACCCAGAAATTCAGCTCCCTGGTTGGAAATTTCCGTTCTCCCAAAGCACCTGCCCTGCAGGGTTGCACTGGTTTGAGGCATATCTAACACAGCAATTGAGAGGTTTGTTGGGTTCACACGCACCAGAGAAAGCAATTTTACTTTCATACTTGATGTTCTTGTGCACATCTGACCAGAGTAACTGAGTGCACAAGTTGTAATCTTTCCAAAAGCAGTAGGTTGATATCAAAGACTTTGCAGCGAAGCAAGGAATTGTGGCAGTACTTCAAGGAACAGGTTTGCAATTAACTGTTAAATACAGATTGAAGGAATGCCCCGCTTGGTTGCTGCAGGCTTTCCTTGCACGCCAGCAATGACTGAATCTAAAGCACAGAGCATGGCAAGATGATAACCTGTTAGCAGGGGGAGGAAAACGGTGTAGAATTATTGAGCAGTTGATAACATGCAGGCTGCTTAATGGTTTCAGAATATTGTACAAAAATAACAAATCAGCCCCTCTGAATTACAATTGTGTTGACAAAAAGAAAAAAAAGAAAAAAAAGGGAAGGAAAAGAACCAACTTGTATTGTGTACATGTGAGATTCCTTTTGAAAAGAAAAGCAAGTTACAAACTGCTCATTCAGCCATTGAAGGATATTGCAGATAACAGTGCACATAACTTGGGAAACAAAAGAAAACAAAAGAAAACAATGCACTTAGCTGCCAAAATACATCCCCCCCAAACCCAGCTCCCAAAACCTGAGGTTGCTTTAATATTTGGCAGTATAGTCTGTGTCTAGTGCACTCAGTCGTTCTAGCTCTAGGAAAAATATATATGGACAAAATATTTTGATTCTGTATTCTGTCCCATTCTTTAATTTTTAGACTTTTCCTGAGGGTCTCAGAGGGAAACCTTTGGATGCATTGCCTTTGGATGCATTTGTCCAGAGGGGTTGTGGAATCTCCTCTGGAGATATTCAACAGCCATCAGAACACAATCCTGTGTGACATCTCTAGGGGAGCACTCCTGCTTGAACAGGGAATGTGAAGTAAATGACCTCCAGCAGTCCCTTCAAACCTTACCAATTCTGTGATTCTGTGCGAATCAGAATAACAAAGAAATAGGAGCTGAAATAAGAGTGGAATAAGGATTTGTAAAGGGTCTTCATGACCAATTAGCATCAGCAGGATTTACAAGGAATTGCCCAGCATGTGTCAAGTTTTGGCACCAAGTTGTTACGTCACTTGCTTAAGCAAATATTTTTCCTGTGCAGTTCATGATTTGGCATGAACATGAAGATTGGGACAGAAAAAATAGGAAAGTTCATAGTGAAAAGGTTTGGTGATTTCTGTACTTTCAGAACTTCGAAATAATACAGATAAAGGAGGGTCATAGTTGGCCCTGCTCCCTACTTCAACCAGGATGTTGGACTAGATCATTGCCAGCTGAATTATCCTATAACCATACAAAAAGTTGCATATAGGACTGTCTTATTTTGCCGCTGGCTGAAATAATGGCCTGCGCGTCACCTGAAAAATTAGGTCAAATTTGAACCACATCCTTCAAAGAGCAAACCCTACTGCTTTGACATTCACACCGCAGGAATTTTTCTGACATTTTTTCAGGAAAATCTGCTTTGAGGCAGGAATTACCCAAAGTTATTGTAGACTGTAGGTTTTGTGTCATTTCTACTACAGATAGTCTGCCAGTGCAGTGTTTTGAAAAGATCAGGGTTTGAGCTCCTATTTTCATCCCATTTTTGTGTCTGTTCCATCCCCAAGATCTTAACCCACGTGCTATGTGCCAATGTCAGTAAGAAGCAGCCACAGTCAACATCTCTATTCAAAACTAGCCATTTCCTGCATAACAAAATGTCAATAAATGCTGCTATTTACAATAAGAGCCTATGGAAAAAAAAAACAAGTTGCTAAGTGAAAGACTCATTTTAGATTGTACCTTGTACCCTTAATTGTGTTGCAAACGAGTTTTCAGTAAGTTTTGCTTGAAATATTTGACTTAATTTTATTGTCATTAGAAACAGTGTTGAAGGGCGTATTTACCATTTACCTCAACAGAAAATGTTCTTCTGCCGTTAGAAAGTTTTATTTTGTTTAATCAGAGAAGGCAGCCAATTCAAGCCAGGGAATTAATTGTAAATTGTTAACAGCTAAATTCGAGTTGAATTTGAGGGGAGGGTTTGGACTACAGCTCTTCTGTCTAACAGATCAGATGCCCAACTGCTCTTAAAGGTCCAAACTTCAGAACTACTTTACATCCTTGAATGGAAAAATACAAATATCCTATGCAGAGCTAAGGTCTGCTCATGAAGGAAATGATTAGCACAAAGCTTTCATTTTAATTTTGTATCAAGAAGCTCTACAGGATTAGCTCCTCTCCTGTGCAAATAGGAATAACAACCTGGCACTGGTTAGAACAGCCCTTGGGCTACTCTGCCAAAACATGGGAAAACGAAAGGAGGAAGAAGGTGAAGAAAAAAAGATCCAGGGATGGTATGGAGAGAGAACCTATGGGCCAAAAATAGTGAAAAGAGATCTTTAATATGGCATCACTGTCCTTCTCAATTTGATTGAAATGACTGTGTTTTGGGCCCTGTGCCCAAATAATTTTGCCAGGTTTTCAGTGTGCAAACATACATGTGGAAGAAGTTTTATGATCCAAAATTAATTTTATTTCTTGAATTCTTTAGATTTATTTCTTTTTTTTTAAACTGGTGATATTACCCTAAAAAAAAACCAAACAAAACCCAACCCAAACACAGTTCCTGGTAGATTTCTGTGAAAGATATGATAGTAAAGGAATTCACGTTTTCTTGTTAGAAATTACTGGTCTGCAGCATTTTGCCTTTCAAAATTATATCTTTCCCTCCTTATTTAACCCTGGAGGAATGGATTCAACCCTTCTTTTCTTTTTTTTTTTTTTTTTTTTACGTGAGAGTAAAATGAGGCGCCGACCAACTTAAATGAGGCGCCAACCAACTTTTTTAAACGTTGGGTGAACTGCAGATATGGAACAGTCTTGTAAACACAGCCTGAGCTGTGAGCCTTTTTCCCTGAGCACTGCTGAAAACGCAGCTTGTCAGGCAGGGACTTGTCCAAAGGCTGATGAACAAGAAGATGGAGAAGTGGCTTGGCTGCAGGATCGAATGGTCTCACCTCCTGCTCAGGTACAGCCTCAGCAGGGATGTTCCAGCAGCATTCCCAACCTGGAGTAAAACCTTCCGGGGGGATGCTGAGAGACATTTGACCTTCTCCTTCCTCGTGCCAGCAGTTCCATCTTTGCTTATCAGATCACAAATACCATGAGATGCTTTACTAAACCTGTGTTAACTTTTCCAAAGGATATTTTACAACCAGGGAAAATTTAGATTAGAGATTAGGAAAAATTTCTTCACAGAAAGGGTGGTCAAGTGCTGGAACAGGCTGACCAGGGAAGTTTTGGAATCACTATCACTGGAAGAGTTCAATAAAGCATCAAGATGTGGTGCTTAGGGACATGGCTTAGTGGTGAACTTGACAGTGCCAAGTTAATGATTGGATTGATTATTTCAGAGGTTTTTTCCAACCTAAACAGTTCTATGATTGTCTATTTCTATGAAGCCACCATGACCATGCAACCAATTGTTAGCAGAGTGGGCTTGGGCGAAAGCAAAGTCACCAGAAATTCCAAAGTCTGGTATATGTAGCTAAATTGACATAAGACACTCAGATGAAAAACCATACTTATCTTTTTCTCGACACACACACAGACACGCATGGCCAAAAATAATTAGTGCTATTTATTTGTCTGGCCCGCTTTCTTTAACTATTTTACTACAAGGTTGTCCAAGGGCTAAAGCCAAGAAATTCCTGCCTAAATGCCTGTGCAACATGTCTACATTTCATAGAGCCTGATAAGTGTTTTGTCAACAGTTAGCCTGAGATAAATGAGAGGTTGGAGTTTTAGATCATGTTCCCAATCACTTACTAACTGCAGCCAGTCACTGAATTGTCATGTCCTGGAGATTGCTTCCACATTCTTGTGAATTAGTGTAGCATGTGTCAGCATTCCTGAAGAGGCTTTCAGCCTGTTATGAGCACTGTCCCCCTCTGAGCAGGAGTTCAGCAGATGCAATTCCACTTCTTTGGAGAAGAGAGTCATCAATCATAATCATGCCTTAGTCTCTCACCAGCAGAAACAGCAAAAGGGGTATCTTGACTAGACTTCCTAGAAGAAAATGAGAAAATACATCTAAAGACTAGAAATTACATCAGAGTACAAAGTTTGATCTCTTCTTGAATCCAATTTTTCCTCAGTTCAGAGGTACATGGATTGATTGTCTTGGGTCACTGCAAATAGTTCTATAAAATAAGGTCGTGCAAAATGTGAAGGGTGAGATGCACCAAGGTTTAAATATCGGTAGTGTTCACATCCCACACATCAGCCAATCTCCCTCAGCTGCCTTTACTGTCAAGTTGAGAAAATAAAAGAAGCATTTGGGCATAATATTTCACATGCAAAAGTAGCTGAAAAAAAACCCAGTTAACTCCATTGCTTGTCAATGAAGTCTGAGGAAACTGGCCCAGATGCCAGTTTATATTAAAGATGCCCAAGGTAGCTATATGTACAATATTATGCAAGGAAAATGTCCCCTCCCCAGTTGAAGTCATCCAAATGATTGTGTGTATCACTTTTTGTGAGAAAGTAACCTCCTATCCTGTGGAAGCAGTGTGGTTAGGCTGTGCAGAGAAACAGAGAGGGAACAAATTGAAGTGTTGGAGAGACAAACTGAAATAAAGAAAAAAACAGGAAGAACCTAAATTTCCAGCATCGTAATTACAGCACTCTGAGAAATAATTGGGACTCCTAATAGCTGCTGCAAGCATCCTGGAATATTTTTGTCCTTAAGTAAATGATCGTCATCGCTAAATGTCATAGGTGATATTGGAAAGAGACTTTGGAGCAGGACCCAGCGTGTTTCTCCCAGGTGAAAGTCACGAGCCCTGCACTAAGATCATGACTTTTCTTTCAGCTTGACAATTGTTGTCCAACATCAGGAGGAAGGGCAGAGCCTTCCTGTGCCAAATATCTTCTGGCCCAGATAATACACACAAATTTTCTATGAGATGGAAGTAGCAACAAGCTAAATTAGGAAATGAACACTTACATTTTCCGGTGCTTAGACAAGTGATGTAGCCTAAAGGTTATGGTATAAATGCCAAGGTGACTCTGCCAGTCGTGAAGCAGTAGTCAGCAGTGCTTCTTCCAGGGCTTTTGAGCCTGTTGGTTCATGTCAGGAATGCTCCGATGATGCCTGGCAGTCTGGCCTCTCCATGAGACCCAGGCAGAGGAGCAACTCCTCGTAGACTGTGAAGCTGTCTAGACACCAGCCAGGGTGGTTCCACCCTGCCTTGCCAGGGGAAAAGAAGTTCTGTGCACGTGCAGCCTTAAGAGCCTGGACAACTTAAACCAAAATAAGTGAGGTGAGGCTGAGTGGCTCCTCGTGTTAGGGAGATTTTAGGATGACAGTTTGGAATTTGGGAATACAAATTCCTTTCATTCTGTCTGCTTGGATGGCTGCATGGAGATGCCAACCTGTGTCCACATTGCTGCAGGTGATTGAACAGTGTCCGACATCACTGGGAGCAAACTTATCTCAACAATGAGTGATTTTGGAAAACCCAAGCCCCTGTGATCAGCCAAGGAATATATCAGCGTTGTTTTGCCCACTCCTGTAGTAGAACCAACGATAAATGAGATGATCTATCCAGAAATAGCAAGATGCCCTATGCTGGCCTTGAAAATGGCCAGGAAATTGTACAGAAACAACCTGAATGGACTTCAATCCAAACACTAGAGACACACGTAAATAACATACATGTTTGTGATGCCTCAGTGTCCTCTGCAACTCATCATGAGCAGAGTCTGGAGCTGTCCATATGGTGGAACGTCAGCTGTAATTTGCAACAGCCCTTTGAGTAGTAATAACCCTTTCAGAAAGGTTGGAAAAGCCCTCTAAGATCATCAAGTCCAACCATTAACCCAGCACTGCCAAATCCAACACTAAACTCTGTCTCTAAGCACAACATCTATATGGTTTTTTTTGAACACTTCCAGGGATAGTGATTCCATCACTGTCTTGAGCAGCCTGCTCCAGTGCCTGACTACCCTTTCAGTGAAGTAATTTTGCCTAATATTCAATCTAAACCTGGTGCAGCTTGAGGCTTTTTCCTCTTGTATTCCTCTTGTATTCCTCAGGGCCCTGCTGCTCTTTGAAGTCTATGTGGATTTTTTGGGAGGCGGAAAGGGTAAAATATCTGCAGAAGGGTTTTGCAGGGGTTAGGGAGGGTGCCAGCTTTCAACAAAACCACTTAAGATCGTGTTGGCCACTTAAAAAAGACACATTTCACCTTCACCTTAGAGCAGTCTCAACCCGCCTTCCCAATGAAGAGAAGAAACCTTATTCCAACATCACAGCGCCATAAAGGAGTAAATTCAGGGCAAGTGGAATTTGTCAACCTCTAAGTTGAAAGTTAATTTTATTTCTGGCACACACTAAGTTGCCTGATTTTTTTTATTTCCCACGTATTTCTAGGTGTAGTGTAAGGCTCTGTGACTGAGATCCAAACCTGATGGACTCTGAACAACACCGTGAGTGTTAGGAGAGAGAAGAAAAACTCGCATCACCTACAAGGAGAGATTTGGGCTCTGAGACCTGTCAGGCTTAGATAGAAAGTTAAGAAGCATTGTTTCTGAGCAAAATCAGTTTTATCCAATAGAGAGAAAAAGTTCATCTCTACGGAAATGAGGCTGACATTTTTAAGCTTTGGAAAGGACTTTTTAATGCACTGCTTGGTAAGCTGGGCCTTATGACATGGCTGGTTGGCAACTGGGAAGACAAGGCTAAACCTAGACACAAGGGACATCAGAGTTTGTTCCTCTCTCCACACCATGGCTTCAGCATCTTTCACAGAAGGAGAAAAAGCAGTGGTTGAGGAAATCTGCTTCAGAGTGCGCTCCCCTCTCCGCAGGTACATAGGTCCCTGCCAGGAGCCTGCTCCAGCACAGTTTTCCCATGGGATCACAGCCTCCTTTGGGCATCCAGTTGCCCCAGTGTGGGGCTCTTCCATGGGCTGCAGGTGGGTCTCTGTGTCCCTGTGGTCCTCCACGGACACAGCTGCCACACCATGGGCTGCACCAGGGCCTTCTCCACCGACCTTGGTGTCTGCAGAGCTGTTCCTCTCACATATTCTCGTCTGGTTTTTCTCTAGCCGCAATTCCATCTGTGCAATAACTTTTTTTTTAACTTTTAAAATATATTATTACACTGGTATTACTACCATTTCTGACTGGCCCCAGCCTTGGCCAGCTACAGGTCTGTCTTAAATCTGTCTGGAATTGTCTCTGCCAGACCTGGAGGAAGCTTCCAGCAGCTTCTCAGAAGCCACCCTTGTAGCCCCCCCCACTATCAAAACCTGGCCAGGCAAACCCAACAAGGACTGATTGTCCGTCTCCCCACCAAGGATTTCACTCTCTTCAGCCCAAACAGATAAACCACGGTCTTCCCTTCCCAGCAGATTGCCTAAATCTCAATAGAACAGCAAAAGTGTCAGGCTGATATTGTTGCTACTCAGGAGGGATGTTGCTGCTCCACTTCTCTGTCAGCACTTAGCCATGCTTGAAGTGAAACATCTAGTCCCAAATTGTCATTTCCCTGAAGGCCACAATGCATGTGTGGAATTAACTATATAATTAGATTATCCACCATGATGGCCCTGGCAGGATGAAATATTTTGAGCATAAGTAAAACAGCTGTATTATGAGTTAAGAGTAAGGTAACATTTTACAGACTTTTACGCTACAACAAAGAAAGATAAGTGTGACATGAAAGTAAAAGTCTTTTATCTGTGTATGTCTTTGAAAACTCAGTCTACCCAGACTCAAAGCATCTGTTAATCAGATTATGGGCCATATCCTGCTCCCAAAACAGTTAATAGCAACGCTCTCATTGATTTCCTCAGGACAGAAACATGCCCTAAAGGAGCACTCTACTTCTTCATAGGCCTACTTGTTGGAGAAACATTTGCGCTATTCAGAAAGGCAAAGCAATTTCCTGGAAGCAGAAACTCCTACCTGCACTTGTAACAGCTCAGGCTATTTTAGGAACTGAAAAATTCCACCCAGCATTAGGATTACATTTTCAAAAATGTTTCCTTCATGTTTCTCATGCTGCTTTATGCCACCCATGAAGGAGGGGGAGCTGCTTTTTGATTCACAGGAGTCACGCTCTCTGTGGATCTTTTTTCCCCTGACAGATCTTCTCTTTCCCAGCCTCTCATATTCATTGCTGGTCCTGAGACCCCAATTAGATGTATTTGGGGAGGGGAAACATTCTTACCATGCTCCACAGAGCATGTTTCATGGCTGTCCACATCAGACTGCAGGATCACAGCTGATGTTCATGTTGTTGTGGCATTCTGATGGTGTTAAATGCTTTTACTGCTTTTGTTTGCACAACTTCTTCAAGGACATCCTTCATTTTAGCACTTCTGGTTTAGTTCTATTTACGTTTCCTTCTATTGTATTCAAATCTTCCCCTTCCTTGTACAGCAGTGAAAAAGAAGCAATTGCTGCCTATATGTAAGTTGCACAGTTTAAATTACTTCTAGGGTTTTGGCCATTAAGTAACAGCAGCATAACATTCATCGTCCTCATGAAAAAAATCCTAAAAGTAGAGATTTGGGTATTTCTTTATAGAATGTATTATTTGGGGTTCCTCCATTACTTGATGTTGCTGCCAAGTCATGGCAAAAGGGAATAATTTGTGTTTTAGTCCCCAGAATCTGATAATTGGATACTTTTGAGACACCTCACTGGTGTGGACACTGAAAACCAAGAGACATTTTTGAAAATCCTGGTCACAATTACGATGAGCTGTCTGTGACCTATTCCCTTGAAGGGGGGATAAGGATATGGTGGTATACAGAGCACTGGGCCATCTTGGAATGTAAATTACCTTCCAGCCTAGGAAAACCATGGCTTGGTCAGCTGCTGCTTGAAGCACTGCCCGTTCTCCTGCCCACTGTGACGCAGAGGGACACTTCTCCGTCCCACTTGCACTAGGATCTTTGCTGCTACAGGTTTGGACTGACTCAAAAATATGTCAGTAGTTAATTTTAAATCTATTAATTCCCACAGCTTGGCGGAGGCAAACAAGTTTTCAAGGGCTTCCTGAGTACAAAATCTGGACTGAAATCTCTAGCTATATAATTTCATCAGCAGGAAGTACCTTTTGCAGACCTCACTGCTACTCAGATAGAAACCACAGATTCTACTTCTGTTGATAAACCCCCTACATTAAAGACTTCAGCCTTCAACAATTTTCAATTCCAAGCGAAAACTCTGACAATTTTATTTCTCATGTGCTCTCATTTTCCAGGAAAAATGCAATGTCCTCTCCTACTGCATATCAGTTTAACTCAGTCCACAACAGCTGGGAGAATTTTTGGAAGCTCATTTTCCACAATGCTTGTTGCTTTACATTCTCTGGAAACGACATCTTCCCCTGCATCTGTCCTGAAACTGCACCTACATTCAGTCCTCTACAGTGTTAATTCACAATCACACAGAAGATTTAAACAAATTACCTTCAGGCTGCTCTGTTTTCACACCAGCAGCTCATTTCTATTTCCACTTGTGTTCAGAGTCTCTGCCCCCACATAAATGGGAACCACGATAGGTTTCTAATGAAATTGGGCTATTTTCTGTTACTGTCTCCTACAGATCCTGGCCTAAGTATAGTTTTATTCATTATATGTATATAGTGCCTCTATTCCCCTACTACTTAACCACTTGAGGACTTTTTGGGACTGCATTAAGCTGTTTGACAAATATATGCAACATAAAAATTCTCTATGTGTTTTATGAAATCCTGCCACAGACTGGGATCTGGGTAGTTGCTCTCACTAAAACATTGTGGAACACTAAATTTTTGCTTTGCATTCTGCCATTTCTAAACCTGAAAATTATTATCTTCTCATTGTCCCCTCCAGTCACGACCCCAAGTCAGTCCTTGCTTGACTAAGCAGGGGAAACATTCCCAGTGTTGATGCAGTGAAAGATGAATAAGTGTAAATATGGTTTACCTAGGATTTACGAAACAGAATTATTCACTTCCCACTGCCTGGCCTACAATCAGAGTGGGATGAGCGTGTTCCCTTTCATTAACTAAGCAGACAAGTCCACCTTCACTGTTGTGCGGTGCTTAGAGCACTTCTAAATGTGTCCTTGGTTCCTGCTGAGGCACAATCCAAGCTTCCATTTCCCTGAGAAAGGTCTTGATCATAGAATCACAGAAGCCTGGAATGGTTTGGGTTGGAAGGGACCTTAAGAATCATCTTGTTCCAACCCCCATGCCATGGGCAAGGACAACTTCCACTAGACCAGGCAACTCAAATTCCCATCCAAACTGGCCTTTGATGCTTCCAGGTATGGAACAGCCATAGTTCCTTTGGAAAACCTGTTCCAGTGCCTCACCACTCTCATAAGAATGAATTTCTTCCCAGTATCGAATCTAAATCTTTCCTTTATCTCTGTAGAGAGTTTAAAGTGTTCTGTGCTCTCCATATAAATATGTCTAAAAAATGATCCGTCATTCCTTTGAGAAGAAAGCCTGAAGGAAAACTCCCTCTTTAATGATTAAGTTGGATGGGCAGAGTCCCACATCTCAGTTCCTGTGCTGGAGACTGTTTTCTGAATATTGCCTAGTGACTGTTACATGGGGAATATGCACCAGCTTCTGGTCTGCTTTCTGATCACAGGGAACCTGTACAATTACTGGGCTCTTAAATCGTATCCTTATGTGGTTGCTCAGTGAATCTTATGGGCTTTTGTTGGGGTTTTTAATATTTCTTTGCTTTTTTTCTGCAGGTACACTTTCTGAAGAAAGGTGTATCAGCATCTCCCCATCACTCAGTCCATCAGCAATTAGCCTGTAGGCTTCCAAGTAAAGTCCTTTCTTCCATGATGTGTGCATGGATACAGAGATGGGAACAGTGAATCTGGTCTCCCATGTCCAGGATAAGTGGTCTGACAAGATTCTACTCTTGTGGAAGGCAAATGAGGGGTTTCCTTCCTCTTCGTTTTTCAATACTTTTTCTTGCTTTCCTTTTAGCGTCCATGTTGGGAATCTTTAAAATGTGAGGGTACCCCTTTGTAAAAAAAAGCAAAAGGTTTGTGTCTCATCCTAGCAGTTACAGTCTGAAATGCTGCACAGCCAGTGTCTCAGTACTTTTGTGCATCTAGATCTTGCAAAATATTTTTAATAATGATTTGGCTTGTAGAAATGATATAAAACTACCTTCCTAAAACACTGACTGGCTTTTGAAACCTTAAAGTTCTACTTTCACAGGATTTTTCGATGTTTCATCTTAGGATGGTGACAAATCTGATTTGTTTTTCAGTAGCTCATTTACTAAACTTAACAAAAGGAGTGGAATCTTTTCGTTCTTTCTTGCATATACTGGAATTCCTTTGAATTCCTTTCATGAAAGCAAGAATATATCTACAAACAGAAATGTCCAGGGGAGGAACAAGAGAAGGTGATTTATTAGAGTAGACAGGCCTTATATTTAACTGCATTTTAAAAAAATTATTGATGTATTTCAGGAAATCTGCTCTTCTTAGACTCCTTCCATTGTCAGTCAAGGAAGACTTTTCCCGAGGCTGTTTCTTAGAGGCCTTTTGCTTTGCACTTTTCAAGTCACATCTTTGCAGTGTCAGGGTGCATCTCATACTCATAACCATTGGTGCACTTGAGCTGGGCTGTGGGGAGGGTTAGAGGGGCCACATTGCCATCTGTAGGCATCTGACACCCTAAAAAAGAGGTGGCTTTTCCTATTTTTTCATGCAACCCACAGAGCAAAGAGGGCGGCAGTGTGGGTTTTCATTTTTCCGCTGTTTGCTCAGGCATTCATGATTTTCCCTATTCCTGCAAACAAAAGGGTTAAGTTAAAGAACAGCCCCAGGGACGAATCAGGGATGTAATTTTGATGACTTTTTTTGGTCAGTTGTGAACAGGCACTTGATGGGAGTTGGCTCTGGAGCTGATTTTTTTTGGGTGTTCTCACATTTGGGTTGTGATGTGAGTTGAGGTAGATACTGAGGTTAATGTTGCTATATCTGGTGTTGATCTTGGTTTTGAGCGATTTGGTTGATAAGAAATGGGTGTCTTTGAGTAACCTTAGAACAAGCTTTAGGTTGAGTTTCTTTAATAGTATATTTGCTGCTGTGTCTGATGCAGTTCTTTTAAAGAAATACAGAATTGTGTGTTCAGAACAGCAAATTCACAAATACTGATTACAAGATGGTATTTGAACTGATTGATCTCTGACTTGTCTGGATGCTGGTTGGCAAATGCAGTCCAAAATTTGATCTTTTGGTCTGGTGTAGAAAAACATTAATATCAACAGAATCTGGAAGGACGTATTTGGCCTGAAAGGTTTAATAGCTTGTGTTAGTGAGTTTATATTGCTTTCATTATTTACATTGCTATAAATGCAAAAAAAGGCCACTTTGAGGTCACAGAATTCTTTCTTTATATACTGTGGGTGGGGTTTATATTCTCTCACTTTTCTTGTCTAAAGGTAAGGCATCAAAGCCCACTTTATATTTTATGAAGAGAGGTAGGTCTGCAGCATCAGAAGAAAATTGGCTCTGCCTCTTTTAGAACAAAATAAATGGTCCTGCTGATGTTCCACTTCTTTTCTGTGGTGGACTAGGGGAATCAAATCAAATCAGACTGTAGCTGAGCTAACCTCTCAATTCCCTTTGCAGTTCACGAAGAACACAATTATTTTTGTCATGATTCATCTGTTTGAGACACGTGTTTTGGTCTAGCTCAGGTGGGGGCACTGGCTTTAGACTTTGACATTCTTATGTAATGAACTTTTTTCCAACTGAGGATAGGAGAACCCAACCTGATTTTCTATGTAAATACAAAGATGTCAAAGATACACCTAATATGAGAACGAAGATAATGCAATGATCATTTGCCAGAAGAGCCTGAGCACATACTAAAAAATATTTTTCAGTCTTTTGGTTAATTAGATCAATTGACTTAGTACATTTTTATTATGTCAAAACCTTTCTGGGGGAAAAAAAGTGAATTTTTGCAAATTAATGTTGAAGTGCTAATATAATTAGTATCTTATTACCACACAGAAATTAATTTTATAGCAAGTACAGGAAATACATTACATAATTTTATTGTCAGACGACCTTCTAATCATAAATCCATCTACCTTCTAGACTACCTGGTAAAACCAGGAAGATATTCCTCTCTGGTGAGATTGGCTGGCAAGATCTGCAGTTAATATCACCAGTCAAAATCAAATATTTCTGATTGTCTTGGTACAAGAATTGGGAATTTTATCATATTTTAAAATTTTTCTTCCATTTTACCAGTTAAAAAACAAGGTGGATTTTTTTTAGTGTTTTGGTTTTATTGTTGCTTTATTTTATGTGTATTTGTGAAACCTTTTAACTGCAAAAATATATTTCCTCCAAGCTAAACTTTTCTTACATGGAAACCACTGTGCAAGTTCTTTTTTCTTCTCTCTGCCTGACACATATCTGCTCCTGACTGTACAGGACAATTTTTGACCCAAAAGTCTGTGTTTCAACAGCCCTAATGGAGTTTTTGCAGCACCAGACCTTTTTTCTGATCAGGGGAATCATCTGCACAGTTTTAGGGAGGTGTATCAGCTCCAGTAATAGTGCTGGGTTTTTGGAACAAATCCAACACTTTTCTCCAAGTGCTTGAACATGCATTCACTTCTCTTCTTGTTTCCTGTAATTTTGCTGGTGGATGGGGCCTCTTCCCTCCCTTTCGAATGCAGGAATGAAAGGATTTCTCCCCCATGCAAATGAACAGGAAAACTTCCTTCAGAGTAATATGTGTAAATATGACTACTCCATTTGCATCTATACAGCCATATAGCCAAATTATATTTTATTTTAATGTGATGACTAACAAGTAGCTCTAATTTACCTCCTTCAGCTATAGCAACCACGCATCACCCTTTAAACTGGTAATAGAAAAGGGTGTTGTTTTGGTTGTGTACATGTTGAACTAAGGAGCTATTGCCTTAAAAATTCACACAGAAGAAAAACCTGTAATATTACTTTCAACACTTGTCCTTTGGCCCAGCTCAGTAAACACAAATTAAGGATTTTATCTTGCAACAAGGAAATTGCATAAATATACAATGACAATGGTCAACTGAGGTTAGACCCTTTATGGTCTTCTCTTATTTTCATGCCTCTGTGTTGTTTTTCCTCCAGACATATGTTCATTGGAAGGTTTCAGTAAAACTTTGTGTTGGCAGAAGTCCCCAGAATAATCTGTCAATAGAAAAATTAGTCTCATGTTACCTTCAAAAAGATAAGAGTGTTACCTCAGTTCAGAATCAGAGATATCAAAGTATGGAAATGTCAAGTGACTTATCAGGTTGCCTAACAGGAATTTTATAGATTTGTGAAAGATTTTGGAAGACTAGACTTTTATGTCAGCTCTTTGTCCTTGGAGATTTAAGATGATCTTTCGGGTTACTAAAACTCACATTTGAATGGCACAGTTCTCGGTATCTATTTAAAATCTGCAGAACACAAAGCCAATATGTAAAGCATGATCTTGGCTTTATGAAAGGAACGCAACAAAGCAAACACAGAGTGACATGTCAGAATTAATATCCAATGTCATGTGCACGAAATTATTCAGTGCCTCTGCAGCTATGACTGGGATGAGAATGGCGTTATAGGGACATTTAACTAATAATACTCTCTGACTTTGGATGCGGGAATTGCTCAGGGAAGCTGAGGCATGCTGACCACAGAAAACCCATATCTGTTAATGCTGGGGAAATTTTCAGAGCAGAGAACTTCACAGAATGATTTAACTACAGTTAAATAGAATTACAAAGTAAGAAGTGAAGCCAGTTGTCACTGACACCATCTTGGCCCTCTTGAATTCAATAGGTATTTTACTAATGGTTTCACTGTAGGGAAAAAGTTCACCTCCAGGATGTTTTGGGAAATATGGTCTGGAGGAAAGAAATCAAAGTAAGAATATGGAAACAGGAAGGAGACAAGCCAAATGGGAGCCTAAGTGAAGACCTGTGGGGAAGTGAATATCCCATCCTTGGTTTAAACACTAAAGTAATTTCTCATACTCATAGTTGGAAAGAGGAGCTTTTGGAGTGCCAGCAGCACTCAAATTCCTTAAACCATCAAGCCAATAAAAAAAGACTTCAAATTTTTTATTCCTTATATTTTCATTATTTGTAAGGGTAGTGAAAAGGGGATTTATTCATCACTCTGATGCTTGGATCTGGCAATCACACTGCGGGGCTTGGGCACAGAATTTGCCTTGCAGATGCCTGTTCTCATGGGAAACCTGCTGGGTACTGAACTCATTTCAGAGATCCTCATTGCTTTTGATAATTCATCCAGCATGGCCAGAAACACCACTGGATTCTTTATAAACCTTCCCTGAATTTGTATGTCCTTCAGAATCTTTGTCTCATGTAATTTTTGTAATCTCTGTTTTGAACTGGACAACTTCAAAACCTCATATCACAGGTTTGGCCAGAACACATAAAGCCTAAGGTTATCTCATGTAATATTTAGCCTGGTCAGGTTTTAATTCTACAATTTCAGACATGAAAGGCAAATCAGGTAAAAATCCTTCTCACTGTGTCTCCTGATTTCTCAGAGTTGTTGTGGTCACCTTCTGGATCATGAAAGTCTCTGTCTCTCCCTATAACAACTCTGGGTTTCACAAAATGCCCTCTTCATGGGATTCTTTTGTCTGGTTTTTAATTTGTTTTTAAAAATTGATTTTTGTTTTATTTTGACTTTCACCTATTTATTTTCACTGGATATCCATTGTTTTTGTGGCAGAAATAACCAGATTATCTGTTCTTTTCAGCTTGTAGGGTCTACTCCAAAGCCTGTTTAAGTCAATAGTTTCTTTCCTCTGACATCAATAGGCTCTGGATGAGGCCCAAAAAGAACACGAGTTAACTCAGTTTGATAGGATGGGTATTAACCATACTGATTGCTACTGGAAACAAATTTATGAGCCTCTCACTCTAGGAGCCAACCACAATAATTTTAATTATACAAAAGGAAGTATTTCTTGTGTAAAAACATTCCAAATACTTCCATTTCTTTTAAGCTACTTCAAAAGTGGGCAGAACTACAAAGTATTACTGAACACTCAGGATGGGGTGGAGGGGTATTTCCCTTCTTCTGAAATTCCTCCCCCATATATGCATACTGCTAAACCATCCCTAGCAGGGATTACTTTTATCTCCAGCTCATGAAGAAATTTCTGAAGAGCTGTTTTGCTTTTGTCCTTGGAATACGCTGCGTTGTGCAAAATGGGCTTGTGAATCCCTTTCTTGGGAAGGGAGCTCGAGCAGCTCCCGCCATGTGCTTTCCCTCTCCTTCCTTTGCCAGTACCAAAGTTCCTGTTGTGCAGGATATAATGTAGGAGATGTGCACCACCGCTCAAGCATTTCAAAGTAGGCACCCCACTGAAGACCATCAAGCTGCTGAAGAGGTACACAAACCTGCTAAATTGCATATCCTGCGTATCAGGTGAGTAGCTATGGTGAATTTATCCTTCATCTGTGTGTAGCTATGCCAGTACTCTGTGCTGAAAATTTGTGTCTTCTGGGAATCCGAACAGCTTAGTGCCAATAACCATACTGGTTTGGTCTGAAGGACTCTGTTTCAACACATAAGAGAGATGAAGAGGGATAATTTTCCTCATTTAGCCAAACTGAGTCTTTCTGTCAGTACTAAGAGCAGCTGTGGTCTTGTGTTTGAATGGAGGTTCAGGTTACTCATACTCAATTTTGGAAATGACTGGCATACCCTCCAACAGATCATGCAGTGTGTAATCTGCAAAATTCTGCCTTGGTTCCCTTCCTGCTTGATGGTGCTCCTGGTTTAGGCTGGGACCCTGGTTAGGGATTGCTTTTTCATTCAGGAACTACTTCTACTTGTCACAGTGGGACTCCAGTCACAGTTGGATCTCTGAAAGTTTCTCCTCCCTTTTTGTCTCACTTGTTACTCTCACTACAATGCACATGAAGCAGGAAGGAGTAGGTTTTTCTCCTCTCTACCTGCCTCTGTTTGTAAGCATTTATAAGGATAAGTTAAATTCTCTCAAGATATTTGGCTCAACATCTCTCAGCACACTACCAAAACAGTTTCTACTACATGGAGTTTAGGAATTCCCATTAAGCAGGAAAAAAACCCTTAAAAACAACAATTCTACTGAGTTTTTGTGAAGAGAAACCTATTCCTTTGTACTCACACTGCCCCAGAGCTGTGTGGTTGCTTTATCTTTCAGCTGCTAATTTCAAAGGATTTGACAGAATTTGAGCACAGGAGCATTGCTGTGTACTGGGAGGCAGGCAAGTCTGGGGATGGGGGCATTATCTCCATCTCTCCCCCATAACCAAGTGCTGTGGGACTGTCTCACTTCTCGTTGGCAAAAGGAACAACCCCTGTACAAGGTGAGAACAGCACCTTCTCCACCATTCTTTAACTTCTGAATGAAGCCCAAACCTAGGGCAGAGGCAGCCCTGCAATGGCAAAGGCACCTGTAAGAGGTTAAAATGTTAGTGGGAAAGCTGAAAGAAGCAGTTACGAGCTTGAGATAAAATGGCTGCACCACGAGGCTGGCATCCCTCTCTCTTTCCTCCTGTGAAACTAGAGGAGAGGCATCCACATGGGTTTGTGTGGAGGCTGCTCTGAGTGAGTGCAGGAACATGCTGCTGCAGCTCTGGAGACAGATATTTAACATGCATAAGCAGAGAAGAACCCTGTGACTTCTTAAGGTAACACAGGAAAAGGGGAAAACACAATTTGAGCACCTTGGCTCTTATGGCACTGCTGGATGTGGCCAATCACTCTTAATCCTCTCTCCTGCCAAAACAAACCGAGTGCTCTGACCTCTGAAATATATTCTGCTATAAAGATAATATTTTCCACAGATAAGAGTGCCATATACATTATATATGAAGCTAGAACCATCAATAGTCTATTCATGCTTTCCTTCCTCTTCTCTATGTGAGACAACTCTAAGAAAACAATCTTGATGTAAATGAAAATTAAAAGAGATATAAGGAGAGGAGCCACATAACACAAGCACAGAAGTACTGGTTCAGGGAAAGGTTTTAGCCCCGAGAAGCAGCTGGTGCCTCACTTTCCATCAGAAAAACACTCCCACTTACAGGCTTTTCATTTTAGTCTTTGGGTTGTAACAAAGCTCTCTGCTGTTATCTTGTTTTGCCAAATGCCTGCACTGTAATAGAAGGAAAGATCCACACCAATGGGGATGGAGTGCAAGTATGGACTGAGTGGGGATGTTTTGTATAAGGAAAATAAATATAAACATTCTCAGAAGGGAAATATAGATAAGGGAATACATATTTTATGGAGGCCAAGCAGGTGAGCTGAGCTAGGCTCAGGAGAGGGACTTTGCTCTTTCCTGTCTCGTGCTCAGCCCTGCACGTGGGATGCCAAAAGGAGGAGGATGCAGCCCTAACTTTCCCTGGAAATTCACTTGAAGGTGGAATGAACAGCTCTGCAAGCACAGGGGGAATTTTCATTTCCAACCAGATGTTTGGGTATCAGATCCACATGTAAACCCATGTATAAATAATATCTTATCTGACCCAAGCAATCCTGCCAGCTCTGGGGTCTCCGTTGCTCCCAGCACTCTTATTAACAGAAGTATAAATAGAAGAATTTCACAGAAATATTAAATGACATAATGGAATTTTAAAGTAATGTTCCCTGAAATAAATCAGGCAAAAATTTTCTGATAGACATTTAGTTTTTTTCTTTAACTATCAAGACGTGATTTATTTTTCCAACTCTAGTTAGGATCTAAGTATTAAAAATAAATAAAGTGGGATTTTGGAACCTAAATCTAGAATTGTAATCCCAGTAAATCCCCTTTAGCTGACCTTCAGCCACGTGATGCACAGGTCAGAGTGCAGGAGCACATTGCAGGATCTTTCTGTGGCACAGAGGCTGATGAAATCGTGTGGCTCACATCCACGTTGTATAAATCTCACTCTTCAAAACAGGCTAACTGCATCTAAATTGATAACTGGGATTGTTCCTGGCCTGTGCTGAGTCCCAGACTATGCGTGGTAATTGTTGGGGAAAAAGCTCCATAGCCCCAGGCCTAAGGAGTGTCATCCTAACAATTTAGTGTTATCACTGTGCTCTTGATAAAAGCTTCTAGGACTCAACCCAAAAGTAAACTCTACTGAAGTACAGGGGTGGGATTCAACGCTGGGAGTCTGGGGTGCACACACCATCTTTTAAGTGTTTTGGTGTAGATGACTAAGTATTGGGGTGGTAGATGTCGATAACTGGATAACGGAACGGAGACTGCAGGGCAATTCAATAAATGACCTTTTGATGCCTATTTTTGGGGAAAAGGATTACCTTTATAGGCTCCCCTGAACATGCTGAGGGGCAAATTTGTTGTCCATACAGAGGTGTCTAATGCCACTTGGAATTGCCTCAAAGCATCCCACCTGGTCTCCAGCTGTTATTACAGAAAGGAACTTGTCTTTCACATCTTTCTCACATTTGCCAAATCAATATTGTTTGTCGATGTGGGAGCAGGCAAACCCAATATATTCTTGATTGTGATGACAGAATGGATTCCTTGCACACATCATATGGAAATTTTTCTGTGTCTTGCTCTTGAACTGAAATATTCCCTACTGGCTGGTCTTCTTTGAAAGTTTCTAACCTGAAGACCTCATTCCCTCTGGGGCCCTCTTCCTCCTAAAAGGAGCAGCAAAGAGCCTACTGCTCAGGATGCACACTCTTAAGATGAGAAGGAGCATGGTCTTTACAAATTCTTGTGACGAACTTCCGCTCAAAATGTGTGTGGGGGAGCACAAAACAAAATAAAGCAAAACAAAACAGGACAAAAAAAATCATCCTGCCTTGAATCAGGACAAAGTACCTACTGTTTACAGACAGATCTACAGAAAATATCATTCCCTGCAGCACTAAGCCAACCTGCAGGTTTGCCCTGGCTTACAGGGCATGCAGCATGGGGATGGCAAGGAGCGAGAAGCTGAAGAGCAGAGGAGCTGTGAAGGTGTGAAACACAGGGAGGCAATGCTGGGAGTGCATTGGTTCATTGCCTGCTCAGTTTGTGCACCGTGACATCCCACAGGATTCCCACCCTTCATGTGGCACTGGAGCAAGGACATTTTTTGGGGCATCCTCACTCCAGGTCTGATGGGGCACTCAGGGCTGGAAGAGAGGAAAGAGTTTCAGCAACCCCTTGGTGGTGTGGATGTGCTTTAACCCAACGGCTGTTTGGATAAAATGCTTTCGTTCCATGAATGTTTTGGCAATATCAGTTTTTAAAGTGTGCCAGTCTCTGTTTATGGAAACCTGCTTTCCTACTGTGCCAGGGCATCTCCTTACAGCCTGACTTAGTTGATATCTGAGTTTCTCAGGTCAGCAGGCAAACAGGAATGGTGGCAATGTTAAATAGACTAATACCTGAGCTTCCTCTGGCTCAAGGACTACAGCAGAGCAAATAGAAACTTCCCCCTTCCTATTGGGATCTGCAGTGCAGCAGATACTGTTGGGTGAAGATAGAAACAATGGGACATCCTCCAGAGTTCTGAAATGCACTGCACCACCAACCCAGGGCTGGCCAGAGGAAATTAAGAGATTCTCTGCTGGTTGGTTTAGTATCAGTGCAGCCAGTAAAACAACAGGATTTGCACAGAATTTTATGCCATATATCTGCTCATTTGGTAGTAAAACACATTATTTCACATGGCTGGTGGAGTTTTTAAGTTCCTGCATAGGAAGGATCAGTTTCTGCTCTTCGTCCATAAGGCCTCGCATGGAATTTGGGTGAAAGGGTTTCCAAGGTTCTATCTATTTAAGAGTTCTGGAACCCTTAAATATAGATAGAGGGTTGTGACATTAACCCTGACAGAACATTTTGGGTTCTTCTGCTGTTTGGGATATGTTCTATCACACTATTGAATTCCTCGTCTAGAGTGGCATGTATATTAATATTTATACTCACAGTTGATAGAAAAAGGGGAGGTATATTTTCTTTTTTTTTTTTTTCCTTTCTTCCTTTAATTTGTGTATGTAAGAATGAGAAAAAGGGTTTAATTCAGACTGGCACGTATCTCAGGAACTGGAAATTTTATATGGAAAAAATAAATTTAAATTATTTTTGGGTGGGAGAGGGAGAAATCTTAGAAATTATATCAATGTCCTTTATTTGAAATGTTGCAGTCCAGCTCCTACGTGGCTGGGTAGAGGCTCTCTCTTGTCCCATTGCTGGAGCACTGTCTGTCAGTAACACAGATTAATGGGGGGAAATCCTATATGAGTGGTAACACCAGGGCTAAGTAAGAGCATCAGTAGGAAAGACAACCTCCAAACAAATTTACCACATACCCCACACAACAGATTTCTCCCAACTCCCTTTCCCCTTCAAACACAAACCCTATGCTCATTCCTAGTGCAACTAAAAGTGGGGCTTTGCAGTTTGCCCCGAAGGTCAACAGACCCAGGTTAACTCAGGGAAAGAGATCAGACAACATTAAAAACAAATAAAAGGTTGGATTTACTTGCAACAATGCTCTACTGCTTAACAAACATAGCCCTGCTCTTGCACAGAGACCCTTGCAGGCAGATTGCAGAAATAGAGGCCTAAATTAATATTTCAAATGAGCCAGACTCTTTCATTTCAATCAGAGCCTCATTTTAATTAACTTATTTTGGCAAGAATAAACAATTCCTGAATAGTATTGTAAATTCCCCCCCTCCACATAAATTTTAAAACTGTCAGGATACATAGGGGAAATATTCATTAGACATTTCAGGAAGTAGCTTTTACATCATGACCTTATTCCAATTTCTTCTCTCTCTTTCCTTAGGTGTTTGAAAATTTTAAATCCCAGTGACAGTCAATTTCAGGTGTTTATTTCTAAGGAGTGACTGCTTTGAACCCTGTGGAGGAAACCAAAGGAGAGAGGGGAAAGATGAAAAAACAGAACAACAAAAAAAAAAGAAAAGAAAGAAAACCTTTTATTTAAATTAGGTCAGGAACCTCTTGGCACTGTCCACATTCTTCTCCAGCACCTTGGCTTTTTGCTTCATGTCTGAAAGGGAACAGAAAGAGCAGATAATCAGCCAACCCCGGTGCACTTTCACAATTTCTGTATAAAATTTCACTTAATGCAATTGTGGCGCCAGGGCTGGGCGTATGATGGTACCATTCAGAATATGTTTATATAACATGACTGCATGCCACTCCGATCCCTTAAATTCTTTTCTAAGAGCTTTACTCACTCCAGGTTCACTCATCCAAAACCCTTTATAATCTCAAATATCTTTGTTACTTTCTCCTTTGAGCAGCAGTGCTGGAGACAGGGGGGAAGGGTGGAAAGAAGAGGGGAAATATGTAACTATGTGGACACTGGGAAGACTTTGCTCTTTTTCCCCATTCCTGAGGGATAAAAAAATTTCTGCTTTCATGAAAATTCGCTAGGATATATCAGCCTTTGTGGTGGCTCTAAAAGAATATAAAGGGGGGATTTGAGCTGCCTTGAGAAATCCTTAAAAGCAGTTGTCGGGTTTGTACTGTTAGTGTGTAAATCTTTGGGGATTTGGGAATTTTGGGAAGGTTTGGGACTTTTGCGTACAAGCGTGGGGCAGCCAAGGAGGGCACAGAGAGCACAATTGAGTAGCAGCTTCTCATGGCTCCATGACAGTGATATTTGCTTATCTCTTTCCATTCACTGCTAGCACATCTCCTCCAGCCTCTCCTTGTTTCTTCTGTAGCACCAATGTGCCTGTGCTTGGGGGAAACACCTGGAATCATATCGTCACATATTCTTCTTTCAAACCCTTCCCGATAAAGTCCTTTTTTCATGATGCACTGTGAATAAATACACCCCTCACGGCAGGGAGGCTGCTGACCTCCCAGTGCGTCAGACAGAGTGACATGACATCGTTGCTTCTTTATTTTCCCTTTCTTTCTCTGTTTTTACTCTGTTCTTTGTCCATCTGCCATCCCATAATGCATTTATCAGTGATATCAGTGGGGCTATAACATTGTGTTATGGCTTCAACAGTAAATAAAGACGTGTCAAGTAGATTTTCCTTAAGGAAAGGAGTTCCTCACAAAACAATTTTTTTAAAAAAATAAATGTGATCTTCCAAGCCTATTAATAGGATGTTTAAATGCATATTCCAGCTTTTGACTCAGCTCAGATAACTTCTTCACAGTTTGCTTTAAAACAATATCATTGCCAGACGTGGAAATAAGCATGTCTGTTTCCAGCAAGAACAATGACAGCCTTTCATTTAGATGGGACATTTCTCCGTCATTTTAACCTGGGCTTGGGGATTAAGGCTTGGAGTTTCTCATCAAATGTCAAAAAGTGCATTAGGCAAGTGAAATGTATTGCACTGTGGGCTATGTTAATTATTTGTATAAAAAGTTCATATAACAACACAAGTGCTGTATAAATAGGAGTTTCAAAAATTAATTTCTGAATGAGAAAATACTTCCAACAGGCAGGTGGGAATGTGCTATTGTATAATCATGGCATACAAAAGTAGCAAACTCCCTCAGGACATTTTTTCAGTGTTGTACTAGTTTCTTCCATGGAGTTGTGCTTCTGGGCAAAAGCAAGGAGACCTAGACAGGTCCTTGCTTTGCAAGCATCTCCCGCTGTTAATTCAGCATGCTGAGACTCAGTTTACCTGTAAAACCAATCTGGATTCTCTTGAGGACTGATAAATGTAAGGATCATAGAATTTTTTAGGTTGCAAGGGACCACAAAGACCGTCTCGTTCTAACCCTGTGCTGTGGGCAGAGACACCTTCCCCTATCCCAGGTTGCTCAGAGCTCCATCCAACCTGGCTTTGGACACTTTCAGGGATGGAGCAGCCACAGCTTCTCTGGGCAACCTGTGCCAGGGCCTCAGCAGCCTCACAGGGAAGAATTTATTCTTAACATCCAATCTATACCCACATTTTTTTAAGTTTAAAGCCATTCCACCTTGTTCTAGCAAGACCAAGATAGCTGCATTGACAAAGAGGAGGAAGGATGAGTGCTGGTTATTGTTGTGCCAATATTTTATCCCATTTTATTGATCATTTATGCAGAGATCCCATGGTATGACCCCTGGAATCCAGCAGCTGGCTATGCTTGTGAGCACACAAAGCTTCTCACAACCAGGTCACCCCAGTATTTGCAGGGCAAATAACTACAGAAGTTGCCTGTGTCAGGAAGACACCAACATTTAAAGATAATTTTTCTTCTTCTCGTAGCAGACAAAAAGCTCCAGGCAGTAACTTCTGCTCAGGCTATCCTAAGGGAGGCATTAACTGTGTCACGGTGCCCTTCCCCACTCCACTCCCAGCTCTCCAGTCCCAGGGCACCATGTGCTCATCCAACACACACTTCACCTTAAAGCCGTGTTTGGGTGAATGCATGGCACAACAGCTCTTTTCTTTTTGTCTAGCTGACACTTATTTCACACCGGGGCAGGGACATGTCCCACAGAGGTATTTCCATCAGGAGGACAGTTCCTATCCACTGCCTACAGAAAATGTGGCATATTCAATCCCCTTAAGAGCAGCTCTAGATTAACAGCATGGTATGGAGCAATGGAATTTCTGTTGGATGTTACAGGAGACTTTTGTTTTTGTGTTTGTCACGGGTGCTGATCAGGACTTTGCAAAGAAAATAAAAATCTTACTCAGGAAGAATAAATTTCCATATGTTTTCAACTCATAATTTGAATTTTTCCTCCCCTCAGACTGTGTACTCAGAAATGTTGAAAAGGAGAAAAAAAATCCCCATATTCTAGCTCAACAGGACTTTTTCGTTTTAAAATTTTGCTAATAACAATTTAGCCAAATAGAAAGAAAACATTGGAAAATTTTATTTGAAAAGCATCGAGATAACAAGAATATATTTGTTGGCTATATGTTGTTTGGTTGGGTTTTTGGTTGTTTTGGAGTGTAGCAGTTTTTTTGGAATCTCAAAACAACATTGCTGGATATGGAACTATCATTTACACAACTCGATTTACTGAGTCGTGGCATATTGGAACTAACTGGGAATCCTCCTTTGAATATCTGATTATCTGGATGTGCTGTGAACACACTGAAAATAATATGAACTTTAAATGCATGCCCTAATTCTTATCATAGTGGTGCAGGAAAAGAAAATTTATTTCCATGCTGTTTTCTTCATGGCCTTTTTGCTCGCAAGTAAACACATCCAGTGATCATTCTGTGGATGTGTATGTTTTAATAGGCATTTTAATAAAGTAATGTAGAATATGTTTACTGCCATTCATTAAGAGTTTGATATCAAAATGTCTTACAACCTGTCTAAATTCATAATAACTGCATACTTGTGAATATTTCAGCTTTGCCTACAACCACCTTGGAGGTTTATCACATTATGCATAGAAAAATATTGTGGGAAAGCACAATAAATATAATCTCAGCAGCTATTCCCTTCAAAGACTTTCAGTTTTATGCATCTTGAATTCTAAATAGGTTTATTGCCAATTATACATGATGATGAAGCAGTAACACGGAGTATATGCCATATTTAAGAGACTCACACCAGCAGATGCTCTTGTAAATGTATTTTGCTTCAAACCAAGAAATCAGTATTGTGAAATCCCCCCAAAAGCTTGCCACTGCACTTTCTCAACTCAAAACTTGTAAGCATTCTTGCTCTTTGATGGATGGCTTCTTATAAACTCTGGCCAAAAGCTACCGTGACACAAAGATGTTTGTTTACGCCCAGTTTTTCCATCCTGCAGTGGCGCTGGAGGTGTGTATGAAGCTCGGGACCGACTGTGATAACATCCTGCATCCAGACAGAATTTGCAGTCTTAGAAAACACAGACAATAGGGCTGTAGGGGCCTTTGGGTAGGATCACCCAGTGCAGCTCGTCCTTCCCTGTCCTGCTGATAAATGAAGAGGGGAACAGATTACATTTTCACCCACCTTTTTTTTTTTTTTTTTTTTTTACATTAGCAGATAAATGATCGTTCCAAACCTCCACGGCAGGGAGGTTGGAGTTAGATAATCTTTAATGTCCCTTCTCATCCTAACCATTCCAAGATTCTCTGATTCTGTATAGTATTTCCTCCCTTCTCAACCTTCAGCAAGCCCCTGTTTTGCTGTCTTTCCTCCAGCACTGTGCCATTTATATTGCTGTTTCTCCAGACACTTGCCTGTCTCACCTCTTTTTTAATCCAATTTCCTCAATACTGAAAACTGCATTTCAAATCAAGCCAAGCAGAACCAAAGGGCTGCTTCACAGGTTTCATTTAAATATACAGTGCAAATAGAAACAGAAAACAAAAGTAGTATATTACACTTAAATTTACACATCTGCAAGGGTCACAGAGAACTTAAATTATTAGTCCTGCATCCCCCTAACTGGGGTGACCCACAGGATCTTTTTAAGGCCAGGTTGGATGGAGCCCTGAGCAAACTGGTCTGGTGGAAAGTGTCCCTGCCCACAGCAGGGGGATTGGAACTAGATGATCTTTAAGATTCTTTAACCCAAACCGTTCTGTGACCTTTGGTTTGGTTCGCTTCAGGTGTGCACCCCAATATTGCTGCAGGTTTGAAAAGTAAAAGGCTTTCCCAGCCTCATGCCAGAGTAAAGCTGTGAAAGGGATCCAGCACTGCCTTGTCTGAATTCAATGCCTTAACCACAAACCCACAGTTTTTTGTTGTTTTGTTTTGGGGTTTTTGTTTTGGTTTTTTTTTTTTTTAATTTATGTGAAAGAAACTATTTCAGGCCTTTCAGAAACAGAAAATAATTACCATCTGTCTGTAAAAGAAAGCTCACCTTGTTTTATCATAGCGATTTCACAGTTTGGTTTCACTGTTCTCAAAGCTGGCAAGACAGAAACTAACTCCCTAAGGTCTGTGATAATTTCAAACGTGATATCCATTAGAGTCTCCCTTTGCGATTTGTCCCAGGGTTCTCAATGTCCATATTTACAAGAACTCCAAAGGGTTAAATGATTTTGACCGGCTAGTGGTAAAATGTCTGCTTGACTCCACCCTACCTGTGGTTGGACAGTCAATTTGCACAGTGAAAGCCCTACACTGCTGTTGAGTCTTTTAATTTTTCCAGATTTCCTTTAAAAAAAATTGCTTCCTCTCACAAGACTTGGAAAACATTAGTCTAGACCTGTGAGATCATATGGCTCTCTATGCCACTCAGTGAATCTTAGAGAAATTTTGGTACTGAAAAACACATGTGCCCCTACCTAAACATTTCTTTTGCCAAGTATAGACAGGGATAAGGCAAAATTTTCTAAAATCCGGAGTAACAAGTATATGCTGCTTTCACTTGAAATGTGAGCAAAATTTTACATGGAAATTTCAGCCCAAAGGTATGATTTTTTTATTCATCTGTTATTCAACCCTTTTGCCCCTACACTGCACCCTGTGAACTTTACTTTCCAGGGTCTACCTCCATTTGTGTGCATTATCACATCTAACGTTCAGATATTTAATATCAAATAAACAATAATGAAAATTCATTGCACATCTGAGAATATGTTTCCCATTCAGGAAAATACATGGAAATGCCTTTAAGCCTATCCATATTAAGGACAGCATGTAAGCAAATAACTTTAATCTTGTTCTAAGTATGTGCTTAAATAAATGAAGACGCCTTTCCAGCCTATATTTTTCACTTTGCCTATAAGCGCATCAGAACTTCTCTAAGCTTCACTTATTGGCATAGGAAGGATCTTATTGTTACAAGCCCAAAGTAGGAGGTCTAATAAAATTTCCTAATCTGATGAACCACACAAAAAGAACCAGAACAAATATAATTTTATATCTCTACTGGGGGGAAAAAAACAGATGATGTGGCTTGAAGTTTGCTCCCCTATCTTTTATTAGGCTGTAACTTACACAAATTATATCAAACACTGCAATAACACGAAGCTGGATTTATTTGTAGGCACAGATCTTCTTAAAAAGCTTTAATTTTTTTAAATCCTGTGGGAAATAGAAGCTGTACATAAAATTACACCAGATTTAGAAGGAAAGCAAATAAAATACAGATGATTCTATTATAATGTTTTAAAACATGTATTTATCATGTGTTGTCGTTTTCCTTTCTGAAAGTGCATTGTTGTAGGTATTCCAATAAAAATAGCAGTTTGTATATTGTCCAACAGCAGCAAATTGAATATCTCCATAATGAGGTAATATGAGGTAAAGCAATATAGAAAAGAATTTTAAAAATTCTAAATGAGAAGGAAAAAGATGATTTTGGAAACAGTCCAGGCTTTATGTTTCACGTGTCAGACATTCTCTCACTGAGGAATGGGAAGGAGGAAGTTTACTTAGCGGGAATCACTCGTCTCTGATTCATCTTGCTAAAGTTTAGGTGTCTATGCATCTAAAAATTAGGCGTCTCGTCATGGCTAATTATCTCTGTTCCTTCTGTAGTCAATAAGGAGAGATAAGCACTTCTGGAAGGTGATTCAGCCTACCTATCTCAGGACATTTATCTTGGGATAGGACAAGTTTCCTTCTCTCCCTCTGCCTGTTTCTGTCTGTTCATCACAGAGGGAGCTTAGGTGGTTACCTGAGATTAGATGCCTGACTTGTAGATAAGTACATTTAGGTGAGGTGATTCTCTCCATAAGTAATTGCTCTTATTGTTGATACTGGGGATAATTTCCACTGATATCAAGGCGTGATGTTTATCAGTACACCGCGCGTGATTTAACCAACAAACTTTTCCATATGGTAATAGCGCTTTCCAGAAATGGAAATTCGTGCCTGAATTTGTACTTGTCCAGGTCACCCCTTCCATGTGAACAGTTACCTGTGCCTCCCATCTTAACCTGCTCTGTACCAGTGGAATGAGCAGCTCCCACAATCCACCGTCAAAATAGATGCATTTAAGCGAGGAGGAATATAACTGATTTATATATCTCTATACCTATCAGCACCTAAGTTCTTCCCATTGTTCAATATGGAATTAGGTCTTCTGAATTGTTAGATAATCCAATTTTCTGCTAAATTTCTAAGTGGCCTCAGATTAAAAATGCAACAATGCTCAAAGAGTAACACAGATCTGGGTTACTGCAGCTGGATAACCCCCTGGGATTCTTCTCACATGGTGTGGAAGAAGACGAGGCCATGTGAAGAGATCTCTCTTCACTTTCTCAGGTCTTTAACAGAGAAGATACCACTCTGAAGCCTTACCAACAATTCCTGTAGCATAATCCAAGGCATGAAAGCTCTGCCCTCAGTGTCACAGCCGTTAAAAAAAAGAACTCTTGGGAAAATAATAAATAGAAAAAAACAAACTGTTGCACAATTTTTTATGATTTCAGACACTGAGTTAAAAAAAAGTCCTGCTGATAGTGGCAGAGGTGCTACTAGAGGCTAAATGAGCTGAATGATAATGCAGATTTGGCTGGTCCAAATAGTAGAGACAACTAATTCTGACCATGGTAGGTGTAAGCTGAAGAGAAAAGGTTGCCCAGAAACAATATATTTTTTAAAATTTTTCGAACAGGAACAGTATTTTTCATACTAAAGGTTTCTTTTAATCATGAAAGCCCATAAGGAATTCAACAAAATTTTTATTTTTCACTCTGCAGAACAATGTAGCAAAACTGGAACTGGACGTGGGTGGCTAAGACATGTCACAACTCAAAATCTAAAAAAAAATGTTCTCAAGTTTTAATATCCACCATGACATTCCCCCCTCAAATTGTCCAGATTGGATAAGGAGCACCTTTGGCCTCCTTAGCTGCTCTAACGCACAGAACCAAAACCTTAGGGCTTGCTATTTAGTGCTTTTAATTGCCAGGTGACTGGCAAGGCAAGGGTAAGGCAAACTTCCAACACATTTCTAAACTCACTTCTGCTCTTCATGGGCCAGAACTTAACTCCTGGTGGCAAGGAGGACCCTATGTTCAAAGGGGTGATCCAATCTTGAGCTGCGTCCTGAAACTGAATTGAATTACTCACTGAATTACTGACTGATATTGTCCACGGATGCAAGAAAAGTTTTGAAGAAAGAGATGATGAAATTAAGTGAGGGGAAAAGGGTTAAATATATCTCCTGTCTTTGTGATGCACAAGCTCCTTGGTTGGAAATAGCTCCATTGTGCCTCAGAGCTCGTCTTTTTTGTTGCTTTTGCTCCCCAGCCATACTGATTAGAGCAACAAAACCTGTATTTTCTCTGCAGAGCTTATCTTTCTGTGTAAAACTGTAGACATGTTAGAGGGGTCTGTCTGAAAATAATTTGCTTTAGTTGTAGTTTATAAGAAACAAATTAGTTAAGTTCTCAGCCCACTTCCTCCTGAGTAATGTTTGGGTATTAATTCTGTCATGGACATGACTTTGTGTTCTGTAGAATGACAAAGAAATTTAGTAGCTCAGGGATGGTTCCGATCTTTGTCATGTTTTTTAAAGAACATAGTTAAATATTCTGTTGAAGAGAGTTTGGGCGTGTGACTATATGTCTTTCACTCATAAGGAGATTAAGCTATATAGAGTTAAACAACCTGTAAATTCTTTCAGGCAAGGATAGTCTTTCTGCTCCAAGTTTAATGGCTTGGAGCAACAAGCTTGTGGCTCTTAGCAACTGCTGAAACACAAAAGGTAAATAAGGGTGTTTAGAGCTCAATCACGGGCCTTTGTTCTACTTGGCAGTTGTTTATTTGGGTGGCTCCCATGTACTTTGGTGTTACTGCAGGCCACATTGTCACCTAGGTACATATTGCAGAACTGGCCTAGAAAAAACAGACAGTGCTAATTCTCATTGCTTTCTGTGACCAAAAGAAAAGATTAAAAAAAAAAAATTTGAAAAAATCATCCTACAGGGTTATTATTCTGGCCTTTCTTTGATCATTGACTTCACTTAATTTAAAATTAAAGAGAGATCAGAAAGAATAAATGCATATTAAATTAATAGCACCTATTCAAAGACTTGCATATTGCAGATAACAAAGTAATGTTCACAGAAAAGATAGAGATACAAAATAGGATGGAATTTCCCCTACTTGTTATCATTTTCAGAAGTCCGTATTCATGCTCATTTAATCATTACCATAATCTGTAGAGAAAAATGGCCATGACAATCTGTATCTCACTGTACACGCATACACATGTATATTAGTTGGAAAGGAAACTCATGGTCTGGTTCTTTTCTCCCTTATCTAGACATTATGTATACAGGATTGTTTATCCAGGGTGTGGGTGACCCAAATGGCATTTTTTTTCTTTATGCATAGGGTCTTCAAACTTCCATCATCTTTTGTCCACAGGCATTGCCAAATCACCAGGTTATATCACAACAGATAGAAAGTAATGGGTTTTTTGCTGTGCAGAACAGAGTTGGGGGTCCATGCTGTGAGAATTCTATAATTCTACATCTGCGGCCTGAGGGTTATATCATTCAAATAAAAGGAACCAGTCTTGAGTTTTGGTTCGTGGTTCATTATCATTTATTGTTTTCTCAAGTTACGGGGTGAGCAAACTCTATGGAGTTAAAACCAGAATCCAGTTTCCCCTCCTTTTTTTTAGTGTTGTTACTACTGAGTTGCAGAGAGTCACTGAAGCCTTCTTTGTTAAAATCATGGAATTAGATTGGATGATGTGAGTGATGCGACCAACTCAGCAAGCAACCTGGTGTGCCTGAGCAGCCCTGTAGATCAAGTCCACACTTTGGATTCAGAGTGACTTGAGCTTCTTTGTTATTCCAAGCCCTAAATCATGCATTTAACACAGATTTTCACCCCTTAAAATAATGATATTTTGAGGTATTATATTAGACATATCAGTAGAGGCTTTGCTCTTGAAATAAATGAGACCAGGTTGAGGATGTGGTTATTTTGCTAGGAGAGATTTTGAAGGAGGGTCTCTCTCAAAGGTAGATGGAGGTTCTGCACAGTTTCATACTGTACAAGCCCCTTTGATTAAGCTCTTTTCATTTTCAAATTACTTAATTACCATTCCTCTTGCTTTGAAATCAAAATGTGCAACAGCTTATCTCAGTCATATGAGAAGGCTGCTAAAAAAAGGCGATATCACCAGGAAATTAAAAAATAAAATAATGATAGTGTCAGTCGGCCTCAAGAAGAGAATGAAAATTGACTCTTACTAATGTTATGTATTAATTACCCTTATTTAATGTCCCTATTATATTACACTGAGCAGCGTTCAGTAACCCTGGTGTAAAAGGCAGTC
This sequence comes from Acanthornis magna, assembly GCA_036785705.1. Taxonomy (NCBI): domain Eukaryota; kingdom Metazoa; phylum Chordata; class Aves; order Passeriformes; family Acanthizidae; genus Acanthornis; species Acanthornis magna. The sequence continues at coordinate 1,953,216 of JAWUZG010000001.1, forward strand.
TTGTCCACAGTTAAAGGTTGTCTCCTACACTCTGCTGTCTTAAAGAAGGAAATTTCATTTATCATTTTTGTGATATTTCTGTTCCTTGACAGCAATTTATCTTTTTCAAACAACTTCAAAATCCATTTGTATGAGACAGTTTGAGTCAGATTTTAGGCAGAAGTAATTTTCAGATCGATCTAGAATATGCACATGCCAGAATGCGAAGCCAATAAGAAACTAAAGGGAGATTGATCCTAGTTTCCCCAATCCAAAAAAAATCCAAAGAGAATTTCGAAAAGCATAGATTTTTCATAAGCATGTTGTGACGGAGGTTTGTTCAAAAGGCCAATAAAAGTTTCTCAGTAGCTGTTGGGACTTTATAATATTTTAGCATTGATATTTTTGAACACTTTGAACACTTTTTGAGCACATGAATGTGTCTAACATTATCAGTAGAAAAAGCAGTCAGTTGTACCAAAATGTTCAATGGTGCCACCTACAGTTTGCCAAATTTTCATTCAATTGAAAAAAAAAAAATGGATTGTGGTTAGTATTACAGAAATCCCATTAGAGTATCATAGAATGGTTTAGGTTGGAAGGGACCACAAAGACCATTTCATTACAACCACCCTGCCATGGGCAGGGGCACTTCTACTATCCCAGGGTGCTCCAAGCCACATCCAACCTGACCTTGGACACTTCCAGGGATGGGGCAGCCACAGCTTCTCTGGGCACCCTGTGCCAGAGCCTCTCCACTGTCACAGGGAAGAATTTCTTCCCAATATCTGATCTAAACCTGCCATCTGTCAGCTTAAAATCATTCCTCCTTGTTCTATCACTACATTAATAGAACACTACATTTCAATATTTTCTATGGAAACGTTCTTTTCAGAGAGCTCTTTTTTTTCTATAAATGTTCTGCATATTTATTACAGACAGCATGTGGAAGAAACCTTTCATGATTGGAAGAAACCTAGAATGCATCATATCGGAATGAGTGGGAAACATTCTGAAGTCCCTGTTTTTTAAGAAAACATTTTCCTTTGGTTTAAAATAAATGATTTAGTTTTTATTTAATACCCTGGAAAAAAAACCCACAAAAACAACCAAACAACAACAACAAAACCCCACCAACCCTCACAACTTTTGTTTAAATAGATTTTTACACTTTACAGAAAATTAATTATGCAGGTACCTCTATCGAAAAGAAACTCTGTTCCTAAATTTTACCAAGGAATGTGTGCTCTGTGTAATGGCTGAGGTTTCCCATTATTCTCACAAACACTAGTGTGGTAGGGATCCACCATGCTCTGTGAACACAGCTCTTATCTACTTAAGTAAGATCAGTTCAACCTTATTCAGTTCAATAACTCAAGCAATTTTGTCACTTACTTGATAAAAACTCTTTCTTTCTTAGCTTTTCTTCTCTAGTGAAACTGCACTGTAGAGCTTAAAAAAATCGATCTGCTCTTCTGATACACCATTGTCCAGAATGGAATTTTTGCTGTAGGATGGATGATTCAAAAAGCAAACAGATAAAAAAAAATAAAAAGTCACACAGTAAATAGTTAAGGTGTATGAACACAATCCAAACCATGGTGGTAGTCAGAAAGGTTGATTTTAGTGCTAAATGACTTTTAACTATTTCCTCAATCTCTAGAATTTCTCCCTAATTATTTATTTCCACAAAGACACTCTTTTCCCTGGGTGATCATGGAGATTTATGTTGAAAGAGCACTAGAGATCAGATCCTGGCCTGTGGATGGCATGAACATCACTTACCAGTGCTCATCTCCTGAGCATACAGCACTTTGTGCACATATTGAAAAGTTACAAGTCCAGTGCAAATCTATATCCTGTTCAGGCTAGCCTTAAAAATCAATAGAGTTGGCAAAGTTTCTCTGTCTGTGACCTCCTAATACTGTAATTACAAAGTCACAATGGATGTAATTGCTCTATAAAACTTCCACATACCACGGAAGCACATAATCACTGAGAATAACATTGACAAAGTACACTTTGTACATTATGGTTTTTTTCCTTGGGACAGTAAGGCTCCTTTTAGGGTGTGTTGTGGCGGGAGATTGGGTGTTTTTTTCTTCCTGGAATGATGAAGTGCAAACAGTTCTCTCTTTCAGACCTGGAGGGTACAGGTGTGCCACCATGTTATCCATACCACTGCAGCATTTTTCACCGCTGTTATCATGCCTGTAAAAGAAACTGGCATCTTGCTCATGCCTGGGAATACACACTGTTAAAAATTTACTGTCCCCTCCTGATTTATGGACTTGCTTTGCAAAGTTCTGAGCTTGGCGCTGGGAGGTGTGACCTCTTAGAGTCGTTTCAGATCTCCCACACCATGGGAGATATGATGCTCACACCAATGATATGATGTGCATTGTTTCAAGGAGATCCTGGACTTCTGTGTCCAAGGACTGCTGATTTGGGCAGAGCCACCTCCAAGAAATTCAGTGATGACCCTCAAGTGGCTCAGGAATCCAGGCTGAGACAAAACCTTGAAGTTGCAGGAGTTTTTAAAAAATATTCGAAGCTTCTGGTTCTTCAAAGACCATCTCAACATCTTTTCAGAAATACTCTATTTTTTAGAAATAACTTTCTCTTTCCAGCTGCAGGAAGAAAAGACACATTTTTTTTTCAGCAAATTTTGAGTATTTCTAGAGCTCAGCTATGTAAAAATCATTTTGCCCTAAGTTTGCTTCAAACACCTTCCATTTTAATTTATTATTTTCATGGACAGGTTTATTTCTTGCTAATGCTGTATCAGAGTTGGGCTTTTTTTTTTTTGCATGATACCTAAGTATTTACTTTTTGAACCATTCATTCAAAATTCAAAATACAGCAAAAATTTAACTGTGGACAGTAATGTAACAGTTTTGTCAGAGATAAAATCTGGCTCAAAAAGGACCTGCAGCAAATATTTTGCAGCAAATGCACAAAGTATTGGGAGAAGCTGCTCTTGGTCTTTTGGCAGACCAGACAAGCCACTGTCAAAGCTGACTTTCTGATGATGTATGGAAATCAGTCCTTCTGATTCAAGAATTCTTGAACTTCTTTATGATGCAGATAATGTCTTCACACTAAAAAAATCTCACAAACACTTTGAATATCCAAAAGTTTGTCCCTGTACTTGTTTTAATCACATCAGGGCTTCAGTGGAAAGGAAAAGGTATTTTTGGAGGGAAAATTCTGTGGCTCAACTCAGATGGCTGCTTTTCAATGATCTGAATCGTCCCCTGCACATGCTTCTTTCTCCCTCTCTTGAAATTAGAGAGCTCCAAGTGATCAGCTCGCTTAGGTTCCTTTTATACCCTTTAGAGTCACGTAGGTCCCCACAGTGACAAGTTGCATTAGGAGAGAGTGATTTTATGTGTACACTGTATTTTCTCGTGATTTGGTCATGGGGAAAGGGGACAAAAAAATTAGCTCTGTATTGTAATTGAATAAAAAGAAGAAGCCGATGAGGTAGAGGGTGTGCGGGAGGGGGTGTCCTCCCCTAACTCTCCTTTTATTTAGGGTTTAGGGGTGCATGTGGTCGGGAGGGAGAGAAGGGAAGGACAGACTCCTACACCCATGGAGGGTGCAGGGAAAGCTTTACCCCTGCCCAGGGACAGCCGCTTATCTAGGGACAGGGGTGACCAATCAGGGGAAAGACAAAGGGAGGAGATAAGCATACTTAACCACTAACAAAGGAGGGAGGGGTACAAACTCAAAGCAACCAATGATACAGATAACGGAACAGAAGATTCAGGAAAGGTGGGTGGATCCTGAGCCCCGGGCATTCCTTTCCCCGAGATCCAGGGGCAGACCCAGGCACTCAAACCCCCCAGGGTCCTCCCACGGCAGGGCTCCTCCCTTTGAGGAGCTGGACCAGCCTGGGAGGCGGAGGCAGCATAAGGGGTGGACCCGCTTCAGCTCTGCTTGACTCTTGGCTACAGAAGTGGGTGCAACAGCACATAGTGGGATCTCCCATTGGGAGGAACCCCGTTAGAAAGGGCACTCCCCATGTACAGCTTCATGGATGGCCTCTTCTCCTCTATCAAAGGATCAACACACCACATGACTGCCTACAATATGGTCAGACAAGCCTTTTCTCTGATGTGTTGGCTCTGTGTTTCCATCTTGTAACTTAACACATGGGTGCTAAGTATTACACGAGTAAAGAGAAAAAAACTTCTTTAAGAGCAGGGGGGGCTTGGTAAAATCATCTTCCACTGCCTAAAGGATGGTATGAAAAGATGAACCCAGACTCTTGCCAAATGTAAACTAGAATAAGTCCAGAGGCAGTGCTGACACTGCAAGACAGGACATTTAACATGGGAACTATGTTTACTGTGGAAGTGGCTAAGAGCTGGAACAGTTTTCCTGGAGAGGCTGTGGGATCTTCTTAAATTCTTAGGGATTTAAAAAACCTTTATGGACAAGGCTCTGAGCAGCCTACTGTGGAAGCAAGAGATTGAACCGGAGATCTCCGGAGGTCACTTGAATCTTGACTGATGCTGAAGTTCTATGATTTTAGGTAGAGGAGCATGGCAGACATGACAGCATCCATGAGGTACAATATCTTGTTCCTAGAGCACTGTTCTGGGGGAAAAACACAATGTCCAGTGCCGCCAGGGACAGGAAGAAAGTATGGTCAGATCCCAAAGGCAAAGAGAGAGAAAAAGGTCCACAGTCATGTCCCTATCTCTTACTGCAATCTCAAAAGCTGGAGTCACTCTCTGGGTCGTGAAACTCTCCTTGATCTCTGCACCATTCACTTTTGAGTCAGCTTTGTAGGAGGATTTACGAATGTGGCCTTTTAAACCTGACTTTGTAAGGACATGAGGACTCTGTGACCTTTCACTATGTGTCTGTGAGATGCCCATAGTAACCTGTGAACCTTTTGTCAAATTTCATCTTGTTGGATAAGTTTTGAGAAAGAGTTAAACTTCCAAAGGAAATGAATTCCTAGGCAATTTTTCCCTCCTGAAGAGAGATATGTGAATAGATAAAAGAGAACTAAATAATGCACTGATTTGAGGAGTTCTGCAAATGAGAATCCACTTTTTATCTGTTTGTATATCTATGTATCTATCTATCTCAAACTTGTATACTCCCTTTATTATGAATACACTTATGCACAGTACATGCCCAGAATAGCAATACATGCATTCCACCTGATTCCCTTCTCTGGTTGCATTCCACATTTAAGGATTAGGATCTTAAACACATACATAGGAAAGTGTGAGTCAATGACTATGTTAAAACCATAGTTACAGAGAAGATTAAAAGTGTTCTCTTTTTATCAACTACTTATACCTTCTAACTCTGTTGTGCATACTTTCGTATCTGAATCAGTTTCAGTGGAGTGTTCCAGCTTCAGATTTGTTGATATTGCTCAGTATCTGTATCAAAATTCATTTTACTTCTCATTTCTGGGGTTTTTTTTCTGAGACCCTGTCTCAGTCAAAACTCTTCTACCACAACTGGTGTAGGAACATTACAACCATGACACTAATTTATTGTATTAATGTATAGTTAAAAAGACATTAATAATACTATAATTTTAATTAAAAGAGCTGTGTGGTAAAAATGTGGGCATGTAAGTGGTATGTCAATGCCTAGTTGATTATATAAAACTGTAGTCACACAACTCAGAACTCAAACCCTATATCATCAAAATATTAATGCCTTTGAGAGGGAATTTAAGAATGACATAAAAGCTGGACTCTGCAACAGAAAGATTTAAAATAATCCGCAAATGTTTCTTAGGACTAAGGGAGTTACACAGGAATGACCTCAGATGAATTTCTGAACTCCTAAATTCCTCCTATAAGCCATGTGAGGGTGTGTGTAGAGTTTTCTCTTTTTTTTTTTTTTTAAATTTTACATGTGAGTTATTAATCATTTTTGCCATATATCAAGGAGAGTAGAGTCGCAGTCCTTTTCACTTGTAAAATCTGGGCTAAATATCGTTGTGAAAAATACCTTTAAGCTTCAGGACAATTCAGGGGGGCTCAGTAAACTTATCACTATTGAAATTCCATGGACAGCATCAGGCAGAAGCCAGATGAAGTGATGATAATTGTCACTGTGGGTGTTAATGTGTTCATGTGAAGCCCTCACCTTGGCCTGGCCTCTTAATGCATTTTGTCTCATTCGTTCCATTAAGGAGTCTTAGAAACACCAAAAAGGTTGTGTGATGGAATTGAGAAGGAGGGATAAGGCAAGATTTTCTCCACATGGGCATTGTGGAAAGCAGACGTGGCATCGAAAAAGTGTCTTTTTAAATGAAGGAGTAAGACTGGCAGGATGAGGAGGGACAGCCAGGCAGGAGGGAAAATTCAGACCTTCAGAAGGAACCATCTGAAGAACTCTGCCACTGCCCAAATCAAGTTTCACGAGGAAGAGGGGAGCAGCAAAGGGGAGCAAGGGTGGGAAGTTTCTTTATCCTTAGTGGAGCAAGACATTTCCCATGTTTTTGCTGGCATTTGGCCCTCAGAAACTTTCCTGCCTGGTTGTCTGAGTCACAGCAGCTCAGTCTCTGTCCGGAACAGCTCCAGCCAGTTCAGTCCCGATTGACCAAATGTCAATGATTTCCTTTTTTATTTTGGAGTGCTTGTTTTGGTAACTTCTATTCATGGAGGAAGTCTGGATCTGATAGCTTTCCTGTTTCATTTCCTACCTGTGTTTTATGAGTGATCATCTTTCCTTGTTCTCAAGCAGCAAGTCTCCATGCAGTTTCCCTTCTGAAATTATTTTTGCCATTCTTTTGAAATCCCAGAAGAGATGATGAACAGTGAGGGAAAGACTGTAGGTTTGAAGCACAGCTACGACAGGGAACACAGCCTCTGTCCAAAAAAAAAAAAAAAAAGAGAGTGAGAAAACGAATGAAATGTGTGAAAAAGATCACAAAAGATATTATGTTGGATATCAGCTTAGATTGTCCTTGAGAGAGCAGAATACGTTTTGATAATATCCATCTAACTCTTGCTTGCATGCATTGAATTTTCTCCCTGCAGTAACACTGGAACAGAAAAAATAGCTACAAAACAGATAAGATTTGTATCATTTTTAAAATAAAAAAAGAAAAGTAGTGTTTAAAAACAAATATTTTGTGTTCATGTTCAAGATTGTAGTGGAGTTTTGGTTTGGGTTCAGATGAACTTTTCATTAACATTTTTGAAATTTGTGTTTTAGTTTTAATCGGCTGGAGAGCAGAACATTTTTTGACACTCCTAAGATGGGGGAAGGCAGGCAGCACATTTGCAGAGGATAAATCCAATTATGCTCTCACCCCAATATAAATCAATTGATTTTAGCCATCTTATTAAAGGTGTGCAGTGCTACACATAAGATGAAAATCAGATTCTCAATGCACTGACAAGTTTTTTCATGAAGAATCAAGCCATGAATACTTTCTCCTGTGTGTTGAGCAAGTTACTGTTTGTAGAGCTCACTTTGCGCCCACTTCATTGAATCCCTGCCTCCTTATGCTCCTTTTTAATATCTAGTTACATCTAAGTGATAGCTTAATGTAGGATTTGGAGCGCTAAATTCATATTTGTGTCCACTAATGGAAATAAGAATTTTTAGAATCAAAGAATGGCTTGGGTTGGAAGGGACCTTAAAAATCCTCTAGTTTCAACCTCCTGCCATGGGCAGGGACGCCTTCCACTAGACCAGAGTTCCATTAAGCACAGCCTTGAACACCTCCAGGGCTGGGGAGTGTCACTTTGTCCTGGTTCCAGCCAGCTGGGAGGAAGGGAAGCTCTTGTGGCATGGACAGATGGTGGAGGCAGTGGTCAGGTATTGCCAGGGATGAGAACTCGCGTACGAATCACTCATTTCTTGTACGTTCTATTATTAATATTGCTGCTGTCACTGCTCATTTTCTAATTTCACTGCTGTTTCCATAAAATTTTTTTATCTTAAACCATGACCTTTACCTTTTGTGCCTCCAATTCTCCTCCCCATCCTGCTGCAGGTGGAGGGGGAAGGTGAGGGGGGAGTGAGTGAGCAGAACGTGGTTTGGAGTGTTTCAGTGGGAACACTAAATTGGGGAATGCCATTCCTAAACCACAACATATTCCAATTATATTTTTAGCAACAGCTGTGGTACGTGAAGAGTAATTGATGAGTATTTCCCATACAACAAGATGTTACGATACTTCTCAGTTCTTTCTCCCGGGGTGTTTTCTTCTTACAGATAAATACACATTTTTGCTACTCTACTAATTCAAGTCGTTATTAATAACTCAGAAAATTTTACTTCCAATCTACTAAGATATTTTTGAGCTAATGATATCTGAAAGAGACATTTTTCCATTATTTATTCCTGTTGTATGGAATCAGAGGGGCTTTTTCATATTTCATAGCTGTAATGGCCGTTGATTTCCTTCTGGAATGCATGTGAAGTTTCTTTTATCACCAGTGGGAGTCATATATTCACATTAAGTTGAGAACAGGCCCTGATTCATAAGCATTTTTCTTCAAGTATGGCTGTAATATCAGAAATATACCAGATGATTTTTATTTTCTTTTAAAAAAAAAATATTTCATTGGAAATCTTGCACAGACTTAATTACTGTTTTCTAGAGCAGTTTGAAAATCTCTTCAGGGACCCTTTCCATTATATTTTTCATACTAAGATAACACCCTTTTTTTTTTTTGGCCAGCTATAATCTTTCTTAACTAACCTTTCCACTTTGTGAATTCTTTTCTTGGACACCAAAAATTTTGCCTTAGCAATACTTCAGTCTATAGTCATACCTGAACATCTAAGTCTCGTTCCAAAAACGATATAAAAAGAAGGAAAAGCTCTTATTTACCCCAACTGACTATGGATCAGCCCTACAATAGTCCTCACGTCAGAATTCGAAGAATTTTGTTTTCGTACAGATGTTCCATCTTTTCTGAGAATGAAGCGAACGGAAACCCTACATCTAGATATTTACTTGTTTTTGTCTGTCTTGTTGATTTTGTTAGTTGTTCAGTCAGTTTTTCCATTGCTACAGTTTCCCCACGCTTCATTAAATTCAGTCCAATTCAGCAATGCATTTAAAACTGTTTGTTTTGTGTATTCACACTACCAACAATATTGGGAATGTTTGGCTATGAGTAGCAAAATGCTAAAGTATGAGAAAAATTTCCTACAGTCTTTGACCTAGACCAATGGGATCACCATTAATTTCCAGAGCCTAACTTATTTACATACATTATGTAGCATTATACTGGTTTTATTCCACTATTTCTCTTTTGTTCCAATTCCTTTCAATTTTTATTTTTTTTTTACTGGTTTGCATCTCATCAGCTTACCAGTGTGTGATAAGTACACTTGCTTAGTAATATACTGGAGTAGATGTCAAAAGAAAACTTATATTTTTTAAATGCTTATCTCCAGAAAATAATCTGGAGATTGGGAGGTGTAGGTTATAAGGGATAATGAAGGACTTGTTTGGCTCTCCTCATTTTTGCATTCAGTCAAGATAGAGAGGGTCCAGATAACAGTCCACTAAAGCTGAAATCTGCTTCATGGGCACTCACAGTCCAAAAAATATAGAGTTTAATTTCAGAGTACATATAAATTTTTGCATATAAAGTTGAGATGGTGGTGTTTGAAGAGGCTTCTCCATGTTCACAAAGGAGTAGAGCTGAAGATACAGCCCAGTTCTTCAAAGAGCTGGTCCAGGGGTCGGCCCAAGGTTGATCACGTGCACACCAAGAGAAAGGAAGGTGTTCAGTCCACATTTGAACTTATAAAATGATGTTTTGAAAAGAAACATCATCAAAACGATGATATCAGCACAAATCTCTGGATGTCTCCACTTTGTTTCATTTTAAAAAGTAATAAAGAAATGTTTATTCATACATATATACACACACACAAATATATAGGTTTCTTTCCAGCTAAAGTGATAAACATGCAACCTCTCTGTTTCTTATTTCAATACATTTACAGATATTTTTTTCTGATTCTGCTCCATTGATTTTAACTGGTTCTTTTTACATTTCCATTTCCATTATTGCTCTTCAGAGAAAGAGGCTGTTAGGTTACAAATGTGAAAACTTTCTGTAAATGAACTACATAATCTATGAATAAATTGCAGTTTCTTCAGAAACAGTAAATGAATAATCTATAAAGACATACAAGAGTTCCTATTTTCATAACCTGTATGTTTTATAAACTCATAAATGCAACAGATGAGCAAATCAGAATGGAGTTGCAACATTTTGTTAAATCATTTTACCACTTTTTTTCCCTTTTAATTATAGGTATAAAAGCTTATGGTGACTATTATCTTTATAAAAGAACCCCTTTCTCTCCTTTCCTTCTTTCTTCCTCAGTACAAATTCTTACATTTTTTTCCTCTGAGGATTTTTCCAGTCTCTCAACATGTTTTCCCCAAAAGTACATGACAAGTAGCAAAATGCATTAGAGCTATTACTTTCCTCAATGACTTAAATTCCCAAACACTGAACTTTTAAGAGATTCGTGTCCTTTGGGTTATGCAAAGCTTGGTCTGTATCAGAATAGGAGACAAGCTAATAGCACTGTGTTTACCTATTTCTATATCTTCGATTAATCACTCAAAGAGCCCAAACGATAGGCAGCTCTAAACATTACTAAAAGCTACTGGTTGGCACCATTTGTTTTGGTTGAGGGCACCAAAGGAAATGGAGATTTGCTTTTGTAATTTGTTAAAAGATATACCAGAATAAGTTCAACATCTTTCAATCACTGATGATTTATGAGGCTGTATTAAATAATTCATTACGGAGTTAAGCTGTTTTCACATAGAGCCCTTCGTGTCATGGTTGCAAGTGGTCAGAACAGTTCTGAAGGTACAATTTTATCCAAGTGTTTTCAGAATAGCACAGGATGTGTCTAGAAAAAGTATTGGTGGTGATAGTTTTATATGTAAACACATACACATACACAAATTGCAGTATCATTTCCTATGTGTGAGAGCACACATGCAGTCACACAAAAACCTTCTCTCATGTCGAGTTTAAGGAGATCAGTGCTGCGTGAAGCTCCACTGCACTCTCTGTTGGGTCCCGTGGCCATCTCTGTGAGTTCAGTTCTGATGAAAGCATTGGAACATCCTGCCTGAATATGACCATTAAGGTCTGATAACAGCGATTGAGAGCTGTAGCTTTAGGATGTAAAAACAAACAAACAAACAAAAAAACCCCAACCAAACAAAAAAAAACCCACAAAACCAACAAACCGACAAAAAACCCCCCAAAAAGCTTCAGACTCTGCTCCACTGAGTCTAACAGTTCACCCAAGGTAGAAGAAACCCTTCTGAAGCTAGTGAGTGTCTTGAGTTTGGGTGGATTATGTGATTGCAAATGTGTCTTTTATTTTTTGTTTGCATCCATAGGCTCTACATTCTTGATCAGTAACAGGTTTTGGGGGACCCTTGGATAGTAGTTCAGATATTTTTGTAATGGGAGTGAAATTGTGAGTCTAGTGAAGGGAAAAACAGAACTATCACAGGGAAGTCTTCTATTTCACCCAGCATAACTTGGTTTTTTTCTTGCTTTCAAAAAGATATAAAAAAAAGTTTCTTTCCATTCTGAATAGCCCTGACCAGGTAAAGTATTATTTCTGTCACTAGCAGGTTGGACACTTTGAGAGGTTATTCCTTAATGAATTACAGACTGTGCACCATATATATATGCGTCCCTTAAAATTAATTATTCATATACATACATGCATGCGTACATACATACATACATACATATACACACACACACACACACACACACACTCACAAACACTGCTTCCCGATATGTTCAAGAGGTTTGAATATATAAAGAGGAATTGTGCACTCAGGTAGTGTTTGAAAACAACAACTGGAATTTCCATTTTGATACTACTCACGATTTAGCCACCTGTACATGCACAAACACAGAGACCACCAATGAAGCTCACACAGTCAGATTTTTAATGGAGATCACGCATATTTTTAGATAAATTATGGTATGTGTCATTCCTGCTGGAAACAGGTGCATTTATACTATCTGTAATCAAATGACTACCCCCATATTCATCCAAAGAATGTCTCTGAGAAACAACATGCTTTTTACAAAACCCAAATAAATGTTTTCTAAGAAAAGAGAGACAAGAGAGCAGATCTTCCCCCATGGCTGATCACACTCCTCAGCTGATGCTGCTGATAAATTCGCTGATAAAACCGGGAGGGACTTTCACAGGGGAACTTTATTTTAAAGCAGCTTTGTAATACTCAAACCTCCTTACATTGCAGATCTGCTGATCCCTGTTGTCTAACTGTGGTTACATGTGCTGACTCCAGTTTCAAAAATAATTTCTTAATCACTTTTGGCTCATCTTGGGTTTTCACATTGCAAAGCCGATGCAGCTGTGGAAGGATGGACCAGATTCCATTCTCCCTCACACCTCATCAACATCAATGTTAATTAAGTTCTAGGTTTGGGGCCAAGTTACACCCTGAGATACAAATGGCCTCCAGACTGGGGCAAGGGCTCTCCTCTTCATTCGTGCCGTGCCTGGCATGATGTGGTTCATGGATCGTGCCTGAGATTCCTGAGGATTGCTGCAGTAAAGATAATAAAAAGCAGTATTATATCCCTTAAGTAAATGATGGTAATTCCTTCACACACAGCAGTAGGGTTGGGGTCAGCAGGCCAAATTTGTGTCTGTATTGTACAGTGACCTGCGGTCCTGCTCTTGTGACTGTCCAAGCTGGAGAACACGGTAGAGCTCACTAAGATTTTCTCCTCTCCTCATGAAAAGAAAAGCAGAGGGTGCACAGAAGTGGCTCAAATTCACATGCTGTTTTGGGAGCAGGGAAACACTGCCAGACAAGCACATTCTGTGACTGCAAACAAGCTAATTCTTCCCTTTAACCTATTCTGCCACAAACTGCTTCCTCCTTCAGGAAATCAGACAAGCTGCTCCATTAAATGCTTCAGACCCGCGATACCTTTCAGGGTTTTGTTTAGTTCAAGCAGACAAGTCCTCGTCCCAGCACAAACCTGGCTCTCCCTCTCCCTCTGTCTTTCCCCGCAGTGTTACTTGAGTCCTCATTTTCAAATGCTGTAATAGCAGGGAATAACTATTTAGTTGAACACAATCACACAATTGTGCGACAAGACAAATGTAATGTAGAGCACAGGGGAAATGTGATCCTAAACTCAGGGCATCCATTCTGCACCAGAACAGTCGAGAGCTATGTAGTTTTTGAAAGCCAGTCTCCTCTTGACAATTACCTTCAATTAATGGTACACTGCACTAAGCAGAAAATAAAAACTATGCCATTAAATCCTTCAATGCAGGCTGGAAGGGTTCCAGGTTGGCTCTAAACTACCCTAAAGAGCCTGTGTTCATATTACATAGTTATAACTTTACAGGCCTAAAAGAATATGAATCAACAGTCATTTATACTGTCCCCTGCACTTGACAAAGCTTAGGTCTGAGAGTTTTAATTCTGATGCAGCCAGGATGTACGGAGGCTGTTTTGTGTCCAAAATATAAACCTGTCCACAAACATTGCCTCGGCTACTTTAAAACCAAATAGCTGCCATACAGGTACTTCTTTCATTGGTATGTATTGCATAGAAATCTACTGAAAGAGTGAAACCCCACTTGTTTTTTGCAGTCTTTACTAAGAGATTTACACTGGAACCCATGCACTTGAACACAGGTCCCTTATTTATATGTTCTCTGATGCACAGGCTTTGGCTAAGCTCTGCAAACAAGAGAGTGAGCAGCCAGGGTTGCTGAGTATGAGGTGTCCCAGGATGCACCAAACTGCCTGTCCCAGTCCCATCCCACAGTGGAGGGGCAGGTGGTCCTTGGGAGCAGTTGTCACCTCCCAGCTGTTCCTCCCTGACCTATCTTGGGTGGCCTTTGGCAATGTGATGATTTTGATGTACAGAAAGGCCATGAGGATTGTCTGTCCAGGCTAGAGCTCATTCAAAAGTTTTGATGAAACTGTTGAGAGGTGGGAGACCACACTCTGAAACAAAGTGAAGCCTTGTGATATTAATGGTCTCATTTGTTTTTAGGATTTATGCCTCAGTGAACTAAAGTATTTTCTAAGTTGCAACTTGGCTAAAATTTCTCTGTCAAAACAAGCTTAGATGTGAAAATATGCTTACAATTAGGAAATATCCTTAAAGGGAAACACCTTATTTTAATATGAAAATACATTTTCTTCAGTTTTCAGCCAGAATGTTTGGCTTTCAAAGACAGACCCACTTTGGGTTTGGCTTGCATTGTTATTTTTAAATTAGACTTTTCAGTATATCAAACAAACATAAACGTTTTCCTCTGATGTCTGTAGAACAACTCCTAATACACTCTTTAATGCCTTAAGAAGCAAACTGGGGAGGTTATTCCTGTATTTTGCCTGGTTTCAGCCTGGTTATGGAGGTAGCCTTGGCTCTCGGACATGCCTACCTGGTGCTCAGTACCATCCATCACCAAAGTCCTCAGCAGCAGAGAAGCTGGAGCAGTCTTTGGACTAAAGTTTTTTTGCCCTCATAGCTGGAGTAAATAGCTGGGAAATACCAGAGTATATGACTTCATTTGATCATTTCTCATGTGGGACCAAAAAATCCTCCAGGTTCTCCTGGTGAGTGGTGTTAAATGTTTATAACAGGTTATTGTGACATTCATATTTTTCAATTGAATTGCTAATAAGCTCCTCATGCATGTTTTTATTTTCTCCTTAGTTTACAGTGACAATTTTTCAGCTTTTTTGTTTCTTTTTAGTCCTCCATACAGTGATTTTTTTCCTCATGTTCGTCCTGTCTCTGACACCCCAATCAGTACTTTTGGCAGCACTGAAGAGAGACCAGTGCACATCGTATCTCTTTGGAACATTGCAAGGCTTTACCAAAATTCGTTATTATTTTGAGATACTTGCAACTTAGCCCTTGAGATATGAAATACGACAATGAAAGCTTATCAATAATATCGAGGATGACAGTAGTTTAACTGTCTGTTGTGACAGAGTTCAACTGCCTCATTTCCCTAAAACTCTTCACGCAAACTTTTGTTCAGGTCAACCTTTAATCACTAATACAGCTTCATTTGGCCCCAAAATATCCACACTGCTTAGAGCTTTGCTTCTGAAGCACGTGATTATTCAGACCCAAAAAGAGAAAGATATGCTCAATGCACAAGATGCCAAACTGAGATTAAACCCACTAAGGTCTACAAAGCCTGCTGCAAGAACGATAACTATCTTTGTCAAAATCCCAAGCAAAAACATGTACGTCAAGTGAGATTGTCGATAAAATATGAATATCAGGGTAGGACTAAGTTGTGGGTTAGTTTCAAAGAATTTATTTTCCTCTGAGATGCAAAAATTATCTCAAATCTTACAACCCATTTCTGAACACTGCATTTATAAATTCTGATGACATGAGTAGTTTCCTTCTATAGCAACACATAACTACAAAAGATTGTTTATTAAATGTATCTATGCACTTCTGTGGTTCACTGAGCATTTGGGGGGACTAATTTTTTAATTCTAATATGCCTGTCATTCATTACATGAATGCCCACAAAGCTACAGCTTTCTCACACTGGACATGTTCATTGTAAAAGATGAAAATCCAAAGATGGGACATCTGATTCCCACAGAGACATCATCTGCCACAGCATAATTAAAAGGGTTTTGTCTAAGTGATATGATGGGGATTTCTTTGCTTTGCAGAGCTCTTCTGAGCTGCAGCTAACCCTATTGTCCCAGAGGATCCTCATGTTAATCTCAGCCCAAATTCTTCCCTGTTCCCCACTGTAACTCTTTATCTGGGAAGCGGTAAGGTTTAATTCAAGCATTTCTTAGTGGTTTATTTGTTAGGCATTGCTTGCTTACTCAGAGCTGTACAACACAAAACACAGAAGCAAACATCAGTTTTTGCTTCACGGATAATGCAATGGGAGCTGATGAAGTTTAGTCTTTATTTATGGGAACAGATTGTATTTCTACACCACAAAGTGTCAAAAAACACCCCCTGATGACTAACTGATTTTACCCTGGGTGTAGCATGATCTGGAGAATTCACCCTGTAACTGTGTCAAAGGGAAATTCTTTTCAGATCCTTTTACCTCTTGATTCACAGATTTTGAGCAACAAAGACTCTACAACATTAAAGGATTAAATACACCAAAATGTGGTGAGTGGCACACTGCAGTCAGGGTTAAATAAACAGGACAACTTCGGCTTTTAGACATTTGCTTCTCTTCAGTGCCTATAAATGCTATGGCATCAGGATCATCCTACCCAGGAACATCCTACCCAGAAACATCCTACCCATGTTCACTGTTTGGTGGAAGGGAGGTGAAGGCACTGGGGTTCTTCCCCTGTGCTGAGAAAGGAGGATGTAAGACCCCCAAGTGCTTCCTGTATGCGGTCAGATGTCTCTCTGCAGAGCCATATTTCGACACCAACACAATTCCCTTATCAGATTCTGTCCACGTTCTCAAGGTTCTGGAGGATCCTTTCACTCTCAGAGCTCCTTCAGTTGCCAAGGCTCCCTTCCCTTCTCCCTGCCATTTAACCATTTTTTTAGACCTCTCTATTCATTGTGATCCTTCTCTCTGTTTCCTGGTCACAGTGAATTGGTGTCCTCTATGTCTGGGTCATCAGCAGCATTAATTAATGAAATTGAGATATGTCTGATACTCCAACAAGCATGGACACTTGGATTCCCTCTTCTAAGACTTGCTGAGATTTGGGTTTTCACCATAGTTTCAGGTTCTTATTTTGGAGCAGTGCACAGCTCTTCACCAAGCTAATGCTGAATAATTAATCAGCTTTGAGAATCCTTATACGAAGGCAGATGAATTAGGAAGTTGTGGAAATATGTCTTATGGTCTTGTCTATCCATTGTAAGTACTCAATTTATTGTTCCTTGGACAGTCTTATACCTCATTTAAATCAATCCACTCTTGAACTGTACAGGACATTTTTCTGAATAAAACTCAAAACAAGACTGAATGCTAATTCCAATATTTGTCTTATGTGACAGAAAGGAGAGACAGCTGTAATTCAACTATTTTGATGAATCATCTATGAACTGTACAAGTGTTAACACATCCTATCATTATGATTTCTACACTCCCACCTGCTTCTTTGCTTCACCCACCTGTTGCATCTTGCCTTCTAGATTGCAAGTAGTTTGGGGATGGTACGTTGTTTACTTTGTGTATGTTGTAAAATGCCTAAGTACGACCCAGTTTAAGCTTCTAGGCTCTTCTGCAAAAATAAAAGTTAGGAGTGTAATGAACATCAGAGATAAGCAGAGGCAATAGTAAGATACTGATTAGCTTTTGGATAGGAGCCTTTAAAGTGCATTTTATTTTTTAGTAATTATATACTTAATGCTTGATAATGATCTTGGTGTAAAATCTGATTGGAAAGTAGACACCTGTTGTTTTTTCTGCAAAGTAGTTAAATGAGGTCAGCACTTTAAGCTTTCTCCCCTCCCTTCCCTCCAGCCCAGGGTTGACCTCGCCTTGGTTAACACCAGATAAAATTGCAATGGCTGGTCCCACCAGTGCCTTGTGGTGGGAAAATTAACATGTATTAGCTATTCACTGGTAACAATGCTGGAGTGTTTCAAGGAGAGAAGTTGGCTATCAGTTGTTTCCCTGGTCTGATATTCCACGAACTTCACCACACACATTGCCTTTGAAGATGAGCTCTTTTATGGTTGTCATTCTGCTTATTGTGAGGAATGTGTAGCCCATTCCAAAGGTACCACCAAAGGCATCTGCTGGAAGGTAAAGATCCTGGCATGAGCTGGATTCAAGCCCTTGCCCAAGAGGATATGGGCTCATCTGCCTGTTGCGCTGGTCCCCTCCACCATGTATCTGTTTGAACAAGAGTGTTGTTGCCTGTTTAGCAATAAAGTATTTAGCAGACACCCGTCATCCATCAAAGCATTATCATTAATAATCACAGTGAGACATTGGGCAGAATGGGAAATTAATCACAAGTGGCAGGTGAAGCACCTCAGTGCAAGAGGAGCTTTACTGCATGCTGAAAAGGAGCATTTTTCGGCTCGCCTTCACAAAGGGAAACCGGGTTTAATTCAGAGTTACAACATATCCCCCTTTCTTCTGCTGGTGTAAAGGGAATGGTGAATGATCACCCTATTGCCAAATAGTGGAAACTTCGGAGTGATAGTGATTCCAGGCAACAATAGAAAGTGTCCTCATACTCTCCTATGACATTGAAACAGGGTGGCTATTTCTTGAAGCATTGGGAATTCAAATTTCCAGAGCTTGGCAACATGATTTGAATAATTTCAGGACTCATCGTTACTGAAAAAATTATTGTAATTATCACCTTTCTCCCTCCCTCATGGCCCCCATCAACAGGTACCAAGAGAATTGCAGTGATTAAAAAGGCAGGGTAATAAAGTTGATTTAGTCTGATTAATAAAGTAATAAAGCTGATTGAAACCTAAACAATTCAAATGAAAGTCCATCTCAATATATCAACAAGTTGAACTCACGTCACGGATTACAGGCACTTTTTGTTACCCTCTCTCTGAAATGGAAAATGATTCATCCTTTCATTCTGACAGTTCTGATCTGAATATCATGCTGAGCTAATTGAAGTTTGCCTTTACATTAGAAAAATCTACAAGGCACAGAGATAGTGTGTGTCTTTTAATAGCTGCTGTCCCAATGCTTTTTTTTTTTAACCAAAGTCTATGTTACTCCTGTAATTGAGTCACATAAATTCACACAGAATGAAACTAAATAAATGTATATTCACATAAGTCATGGAATGTACATTTAACCAAGAAATGTCCAGTATAATTTTCAGCCCTCCAATGATGACTCTGTTACTGGTAAAATGTTGATACAGGGATCCTTATTGCTCCAGATTTTAGCTCAGGAGACTGGGGGGGGCCTCTGGTAGATGTTGTGGGATGTTTATGAGAATGACAACTGCAGCCATATAAGCATGAAGGAAGTGATGATGGGGAGCAGAGGACTCTGAAGATAGGGTACTCCTTTAGCACACTCTCAGCTGAGCTGAGCAATACACACTTGTCACATTTGATGTAAGGCTATTTTTCCACAGTCAAAGCCGTTTCAGCATCCCAGGCTCATATCTCTTTTTTTTTAAATGCAAGCCAAAAGTGGAAGGGTGCTGTATTGTTTTGAAGTGCAGTTTCCCCTGAAGGAGAATCAAACTGAAAGAGAGTAGGTTTGGGTTAGATAATAGGATGAAATTCTTCCCTGTGTGGGTGTTGAGGCCCTGGAACAGGTTGTCAAGAGGAGCTGTGGCTGCACCATCCCTGGAAGTGTTCAAGGCCAGGTTGGATGAGGCTCTGGAATAAACTGGTCTTGTGGAAGGTGTCCCTGCCCATGGCAGAGGGCTGTAACAAGGTTTAAGGTCTTTAAACAATCTCTAAGGTCTCCTTGCAAACCAAACCATTCTTTGATTCTATGATTTTATCCAGTATGTAGGATCCCTTTCTTTTTGCTGTCATCTTCTCAGATGATGGTACTGTTTTGAAGCACAAGAACATGAGCCCACTATCCAGGATCAGATCAAAATTAATCTTTCCCAGAATCCTGTTTTAACAGTGAATGGTAGAAGATTTTGAGGAAAAGAGAATAAGAATAATTAATGCGTTGATAATCAGTGATTTACATCACGTTAGCTGAAGCTGTTTGGAGCATAATGTGTGGTAACTTTGATAGAATATTCTGCTAATTTGATTAATTTATCTCTTTTTCCTTTAAAACACCCTGCAGTAATAAGTTTGATGGCAACAGAAAAAAATGTAGTGTTGAAGGAAGATACAATTAATAAATATATAATTTACATTCATCATCAGCAGATTGTTTTCCAAGCCAGAGTCCTATTTGCTTTAGTACTTCCTTAAATTTTCCAACCTCAGCTGATAACAGTGTTATCTTTCTATAACTGTAAGGAAGAGGGTGCTGCAGCCACAAAGACCTGCCTTGCTATCAGTTCCAGGCCAAATTATATCTAATGATAGCCAGGGAGAAGTTTAACCTGTTAGGGCAATCAGCATCCAGCCTAACAAACACTGAGACTGTTAATCCCAAGCCTTCACGCTATTGTCCCATGGCAAGAGCTCTGGAAGGACTGTTTGCTGTAACCTGGGTTACAGAATCCAATGTCCCTCTGGGTGCCTCCCCTAAACTCTGGAGCAGCACCTGGGTATTGCAGAACACTTCAGGAGGATGCTGTGGTATTCCTCTAAGTTGCATTTTGTAGGACAGGGGGTAAAAATCTAGAGACCAAAGTTACAAACTGACTTCCCAGCAGAAGTTCAGCAAAGTCTGACCATGTACAAATCTGTTTCAACAGCTCCCTCTTTAGTGAGACATATAGGCAATTTCTTAAGGAGCCTACCTCTCTTCCTCATACCCTTTGATAATTTGTCACCAGAAATTAGAGCCAACCTTGGTTTCCGTGATACACATTAGAAACAGATAAGTGGTTCCAGATCTTAAGGGATGAGTGCTCATGAAATGTGTGCAATAATGCACTTTAACAGTTACACTCAATAATAATAATAATAATTAATAATAATAATAATAATAACAACAACAGTAACTCGTATCCAACCCAACATGTATTTTTGAGATATTCAGCTGTTTTAAAACATCCAGCTATATTTCACGGACATGGAATTTGGGGCTCATGAAAACACTTAAAATTGAGGTACATTCCTTAACATGGGTAGGATAACCCTAGAAGTTGCTGAAACTGGGAAAAGTGCCTGTTGAAATATGAAATGCCTTTAAGTCATTCGGGAATATGCTGTTGAGAAAGAAAATCAAAGAGTAGGGAAGGGGAAATATGCTGTCATTTTCTGTTAAGAAGCTCATTTTTTGCCTCCTTTTAGAACCATTCAAAATTACTTCTGGCACAATTTAATAATCTACATCAGTTTCCCAGGAGTTAAGATAGCAAATGATATTATGGCAAAAATGTCTTAAATAAAATAAACCTCAGTAAAACTAGAAATGTTGCTTTTTCATCAGATTCTTGAATAATTCAAGAGCTGTAACATCCATTTTTAAATTTTACTTAAATGGGGATATTCTTCCTTCTAAATGACAACAGTATTTTAGTACAAGGCATATGCAGTTGAGCAGAATTAGGTTAAGATTAGGCGTTATGTAAGAGATTGTGTAATGCAACTCTTTCACATGTGATTGTGCAATTGTCAGTATTAATTGTAAGCAATTACCCATGTTCTTTGGATAGTGTTGTTCTCCTCCTACCTCCCCAGTTCTGTGGGTCTCATTCCAAAGTCCCTGTGAGGGGGAGAGAGGCAGCAAGCATGGGGTAGCTACGATGGAGGGAACTCTTGCCATGTTTCACAGCCGAGGGTGCGACGCTGGTCTTGTCCATCTCACGCCGTTGCCCAGTGGATGTGGACTGTGTGCTCCTGCCTTAGTGGCCCTTCCTGACTTCCTCCCTTATCCAAGAATTTGGTTTGGCTTGTAAACTCCTGCCCCAGGTACAAATTGTCCCTCAGCCGTGACACTGCCCCGGCACAACGTGACAACTGTCATAGGTGAGCCGCTTGTGACTCAAGAGCCACGGCTTGGACATCTTCGTCCATTGCTTCATGCACATCATGGACTGAATGCATAACAATGAGTCAGGCTGACTCCAACAGAGATTAAGTTCATGTAGAGGAAGGATGTGAGATGACCTGGAGTTGTTTTTACACTCTTTTTGCCCTCAGCTTTTGGCATGAGGACTCTGGCAATGGGGTCTGTTGGTCTTTTAGGCGTTCAACAGAGTGGGGCAGCACCTTTTGCTGAGGTAGCAAATAATGCAAGTTTGCAGGCCAAAACACTTTCATTTTATATGACCTTAACATATTTCGTATGGCCTTCAGCAACTCTGCTGAAGGCCATATGATAAGTAGGATAGCTTGGAATAAAGGCTGGGAGGTACAGAGGGAGAGTTATACAAGCATTACATTTGACAAAACCTGATTTTCAGGTTTCTGAGAGGTGGTCATGATATTCACCCTGGAGAAATGCTGTTCCATTGCAGACTTCCTGAGTTGTCTCTCAAAAAGGGTAGGATTCATCTGAACAAAGATATTTTGACAACAGAAGCATCTACATCTGTGAAAGTTAATCCAGTTTCTCTTTACAGTCAGGGGAAATCTGGCTGATACATCCTGCGAAGCCCAGAACTATATCTCATTCTCAAAGATGCCTGTCAATTAGGTCGTATGAATCATACCTAGAAAGTGCCTGTTTTTCTCCCCTAACAGCAAAGGGGGCCAGAGCAGAAAAGCCCAGTTAAAGATCTCAAAAATGTATGGATATGCCTGAAATCTGCTGAAATGAACCATATTAGAGTTTCTATTCTTCAGTGTCTCAGGTGTAAAAAGGAGGTATCAGCATAGCTTTACCACTGTCAGGTTCACTACTTGGAAAATACTGCATTTTAATTTTTTTATTGTTGTTGTTACAAAACTACAATTCATACTGTAGTCTATTTGATTTTACAAATCAAATAACAAGTAAAATGATGTGCTACTAGGCAAAGAAAAGCCCCTTCTAAGCTTATTGACAAAAACTTTCCTCCCAGTTGATGTTATCTCTTTTCAAATAATATTAGATCATATCTTACCAGGAGAGCAGGCTGGTTAAGTGTGGAACTGAGTCTGATGACACACCAGTTTTACTGCATTTAGCTCAAAAATTTGAATGGAGATTCTGCTGGTATGATATCACCCTGCAACTAGAGCTGGATGCACATTCATATCTTTGTTCTTTCTCCAGAAAAAACATGGAGCCTACTTGAGAGCTTGTTGAGCGGTAAAATATCTCCCAGTTTGAAAGGAAAGAAGGAAATATAGAGTGTAAAGGAAATAATTAACTTTAAACCTGTAAATATAAAATTGCAGTTCTTGAGATTAAGCGAGCAATGTCGAAACCACATTCAAACCTCCCCATCTGTCCCATGCAATGCCTTGACACAAGCCCAACAAATCTGGCACCTCCAAATACCTTCACATGCCTTTTTTTTGTGCTATCCCAAGCATTTCTCACTCTAGTGAAAAAATATCACTCTGAGGGGTTGTGCAATAGTTAGTCATTGCACTCTTTCTAGCCCTTTGGATTAAAACAGGACAATAACAGCAGTTGGACTGAATGTTTGTTCTAAGTCCTTTCCAACTGAATTATTCTATTCTATTCTATTCTATTTTATTCTATTCTATTCTATTCTATTCTATTCTATTCTATTCTATTCTATTCTATTCTATTCTATTCTATTCTATTCCATTCCACTCCATTCCACTCCACTCCACTCCATTCCACTCCACTCCACTCCATTCCATTCCATTCCACTCCATTCCATTCCATTCCACTCCATTCCATTCCATTCCATTCCATTCCATTCCATTCCATTCCATTCCATTCCATGCCATTCCATGCCATTCCACGCCATTCCACGCCATTCCATGCCATTCCATTCTATTCTATTTTATTCTATTCTAGTAATTAATATTATGCCTTGAAAGCAGTGGTGTGTCATTGAGCCCCATAAAGACTGGAACTGAGTTTGGAAGTGGCTGGTTCACCCAAGAGGGGACAAACTCCAGGCAGTGGAAAAATGAAAGCAAAGTGTAGTTTTTAATCCTTCCGAAGGCATTTTTTCAGCAAGATGAAATTAGGCTAACAAAGCAAAACAGAAATTAAAGCAGCCCCCAAAAATCTGGTTTAAACAAGGTTATATCATTCAGCTTCTCTAATCTGTATGCCACTTCCATAGCAGCTAGGACCCCTTTCCAGGAGACTGGTGTACTGAAAACTGCAAAATTCAAGGAGAATCAGGTTTTATAGCTGCACTGACACTCAGGTTATCGATGCATTGAGCTATTGATGTGCACTTTAACTCCAGGAACATAAAACGTGCCAAAGCAATATCACATGTGGGAGTTATTCAATAACATGTGGAACGTAAATCTATCCTCTATCTCTTTGCATCAAGAACATTAATTAATTCTGTGATGAGAATGCCATTTTCAGCTTCCAGTGAAAGCTGGGAGAAACTGCCAGTGATCCTTCTGGCTTTAATAGCTGTGCATTTAGTTCAAGGAAGGAAAAATGAATTTAGTCATTAAACTGGAAGATTTTCCTGGTCATGAGATTGAGCTGTAGGTAGAACTCACAATATTTATATTGGGGGAGTGATGCTTCTTTCAATGTCAGTGTTTTATTTTGTTTGGTTTTGTATTAGAAGACTGCAAATTCAGTTTCAGAGTGCTGCAGAGAGGGGAACAAGGCACTGTGTGTACCCTGGGACATGTGTGGGAATAACCATATTGTCCTCCCCATATCCAGTTATATCCATCCCTAATATACCAATTTACAGGTATATGAACAAAAATGGGTCTGATACTGTAGTTTTTACTTAAAACACCTCTTCCCTAATGCCTTCCTCATATCCTTTAGTTTGTGAAAACCCAGGGTGAGCAAATCTTGTGTTTGGTGCTGCAGATCACAATGGTGAGAAATGTAAAGATTATATGGATCCCAAAGAATACTGAGACTGAAACACAGCGTGACCTGGAGATATTGTCTGCTAGAAATAGAGAACAAGTGTGCACATGCTTAAATCTTACGAAAACAGATCCTCACAATTTATGCGGCAATTCCAAATATAATACACAATAAGTAAAAAATCCAAGGTCATTTATTAGCTGGCAAAACTCCGGCTACGTATCTTTCTTGCACAGCACCTTTAATGAACTCGGAACGGGAAAACTAACTTCATCATGTGCTAGCGTGTCTCATTGGAGAGAAGCCTTGATGATGTCTGCCTGATCTTTAAAAGCTAGAGATAAGAAATTCTTTGTCAATGTCAATACTGGCACAATGAAATAAGCTGTATCCATGCACTGATAGCACGAATATCTGTAGGGGGAGCTGCTTGGGAATTTTTCCAGTAGGTTATTTTATGGTGCAAAAAGTGCCAACTCATGTGAGTGCTTTTTTTTCCCCCTAAAGAGTTATTTTTGTCTGAGGAATTATTAGACTAAGGGAAGATGGAGTAGGGAGAAGAGAATGTTGATCACATGCTATTCACAACAATAAACTGGGAAGAAGCTTTTTTGAGCCCCTGCTCTGAATCACATAGGGCTGCAGCTTTCTAAAACCAGAATAGATTCAAGACTTCCAATTGCTTTTTAGAAAAGAGATGGACATATACCATCCCAGTATAAGTCCCCCACAGCAGCCCTTCCTTGAGCTGAGCCCCAGGGACATTTGTGCATTTTTATTGACTTTTGGTTCCACTGAGCAAGGAGATGGGGCACTGGAAGAAGAACACTGAATCTCAAGGAGAATTCCATCTCCTGAGTGTTGTCTACTGTGAGGATCAGAGAATGGCCACTTGTTTGACTCATTAGACGCCCTTGGCAAGGCTGCGCAAGCACAGTTACCTCGATGTATTTTTGCCATTACTTCAGCAACTGGGCATTTGAATCAGAGGCACAGTCTTATCAAATAAAGGATAATTGATAAAGACCTGTCCTGCCCTTTGGAAGTTCCTGCAAGTCATACAAATCTATATTTTATGCCCTTAAACCTCGGTGCAGAAAAATACTGAAAGACAGGTCAGAAAAAAGAAAAATAAGTCTTTTCAAAACATTCGGAACATTTCTCTATACTTTGCTGGAGAAAACTGCCAAAGTCTTTTCCCTTGTTTACAAAGTTTATATTCCCACAATACTAGAAATATTGTTTCTTGGTTGCATATTAACAAAATTTTCCCATATTTCAGTACGAACAACTGATTCTACTATTTGAAAAAAAAATTCTACTACTGATGGCTTTTAAAATGGAGATTTAAAAGTCATGATAGTACATGTACAAACATTTTTGAAGGCCAATATCCAACTGATTAGATCTCTGAAAAACTAATTAGCTAATTTTCTTGAAACTCCACAGCAAATTGAAGTATTATCCAAAGCTTAAAGCTGCAAAGTTGGAGAAGGTTTCATTTATTAAAAAAGGCCAAATTATTAACTCTTAACAGAGCTTGTTAATTATTTTGGTACAGCAGGACTGTTGTACCATTTAATTAATTATATAAAGCAGTCAGTCTTTTAAAATAAGTCAATATAAACTTCGATTATCTGAGTTGATTCTTATCCCAGGCTCCCTTGTTTGAAACAAATGTAACATTGCTCTTTTACCTGAGTGAATTGTGCTTCAAAATTATAAAAATAATAAAAAGATGGGAGTTAAGAATGTTCATATAGCTTCTTACATCTGAGTTTCATTGTGCGAAAAGAGCAGCTACTGACATTTGCAGTGTATGTCTTCAAAATGAGCACAGCCTGCTCTGAAATAAAAGAAGACCATAAGTTAAATGTTATATGGTGAGTGTCTGAATTTAGTTTTGTATGTCCAGGGCTATATTGCTGTTGTTTTTTAGATGCAAGTTACCCTGATACAGAAGGAAAGCAGAAACTATCTGAATTCTTGCATTTCAGCACTGCAGTGTGTCCAGGCATCAACAAGAATCTGCTGGCTCACCCTAGGAAATAAAAATAGTGAAAAGCAGTATTGCAAGGGGCAGTTTTTTTAATGATTCACCCAAATGAGCAAGTTCATTTACAAGATTTAATTGTAGGAAAATATTTGTCCTGCAGTTTGCCATAAATGCAAAGAAAATTTTACAGTTATATTCATTGGTCTCTTCTTTAGTTTCCCGCATCAGGAATTTGGTTTCATTAGGCTCAAGTGGTATCAAGATCCTTGGAGTAATTTATTCATTTTACATGCATTATGTTGATTTTTGCTTTTACTCTCTCAGAATTGGCTCCTGTTTGTCATATAGTCCCTTTTAAACAATATTATTGAAAGGGCTTTTTGTAGGGTTGTTTTTGCATTTTTTATTTTCCCTGGGAGGATATGTCAATGCTGTTTAAAACATGCTCAATTTTTTATTATATTTTGGTTTGTTTTCTAGCTGCAGGTGAGAAAAAACTACCATGAAAAGTTACAGCAAAACCCAACAAAACCAGAAACCCCACCTTGCCCAGCATAAAAATAGCAGCAGCATATTTAAGGAAACATCTGTCAGGGGAAGCAGAATGAAATACCTTCCTTATAAAACATCATTTTGCTTGCACAAGGGCCAATCTGTTTCATTTGTTGATGTTCACATTAGGATCCATTTGATTTAACCATATCTTTGCTTTGGAGGAAAAAAAACAACAATGTATTATTAATGCCTCGTAGTATATGAGAAATGAGTATATGAGTCAATATTGCTTCAGTGCTGTGCATTATTAAGAATAAGTTAAAGTAGGTCAGCACAGCACATGAGGCTAAATAGACTAATAATGCATCCTACAGTAGACATTCATCTACCAAGGAGTCATGCGTTATGTGCTGGCACCAACACAAGATAAGCATTTTGATTTGTGGATTTTCCAGATCACATTTGTACTGAAAAAAGAAACAGCTGCTCCAGTTTCTTCAAAATTCACCCTCACTTTTACTAAAGGGACATGGCTGGGACTATTTTTGCTCAAAAATTAGGGGTTTGCTGGGGATTTTTTTTTGGTTTGATTTTCAAAAGTAGAATCTAGTTAAGATATATAAAAAAAGGAGATGTGGGAATAAAAGGAGCTTAAAATTATATATTACCCTCAAGTGTTTACAAGTTAATCACAGAAATTTTGTAGTAGTTCCTGAGTGTAGGGACATGAAACAGACTAGAAATTAAAATGAAAATAATCACTGGTTTTCTCCCCTAAATGAAAAGACGTGCTGAAAGAAAGCTACAGAGCACCAAACAAGGAAGAGCTGCAAAGTGAATGTGCTTGGCTAGCTGATACTGCATTTTAAGCACTGATCAGTCCAAAAATGTTTTTCTAAATTGTCATCAGCACTCATTCAGGGAAATTCTTCTTCAGAAAGTATTGGAAAATAATAACGTGGCATTCCATTGCTATTAAGTCTCAAAGTTCACAGACCACGTCTGTTCAGGTTACAAGTTAAAACTATGCTATCATGCTCAGGTTTTTGTTTTCCTTCTTGAGAATCATTCATCATCAATACGAGAGATATTATAATTGAAAATTATCTTACAGTTCCGTTCCTGATCTCTGAGCCAAAAGCTGAGTTGTCTCCCCAGAGCTAACAGTACTAAAATGCAGTTAAAATGATCAAGTATGAGTCAAATATAAAAAGAGAAAGGTTTATTAAGCAAGGAGGTGCCAGCCTTTGATGGACTTATACTTTAAGCAGCGTGCTTCACTCTCTGCTGGCTGCGTTATAAAACCAAAGGGGAATATCTCCTCTTTTGTTGGATTTGAGAGGATAGATTTAGAGCCATTAAAGGTAAATTTTAAGAATATTGGCTCCATGTTTTCCCAAGCACCAAATAATCCCCTGAACGCTGTTCATCATAGCCTGAAAGCTGGGGATACCGTAGGGAATGAGTGACCACCATGCAGCTCCTGACCAACACACAGCCATGCACAGTTCCCAGGCTGGGCTCTGTCTCCTGGTTTCCTTTGCCTGCTGGAGGAATGCCACCCTGTCCAAACTGCTGCTGACATGAATTCTGGGTGTTTCACCTGGACACTTGCTGAAAACTTGCTCCTTCCCCTCATTGTGTCAGAAGGAGCTGTGGAACCACCACTGCTTCTGCTGCACCCACTGCTTCAGCTCCACCACATACGGGGCTGATATCTGAAGCAGAAAAAAGTCCATGAAAATTGATTTCATACATGAAAATGATGGAATTATGTACTTAACCTGTCTCTTAAGTGTCTTTAATGTCTAAATAACTTCTGCCAATGGCTGCCCATCATCTGATTTTGTTGTCTCATTAACCAGCCTTGGAAAGAGCTCAATACAGGTAATGGGAGCCTGAAGTGATATCAAGAGATCATATTATGTTTGTTTTCTGGCCCTAAAATCAAATTAATAAAGAGGAATGTGCCAAAAGAATTGGGCACTCCCTGGTAGAGAAAAACACAGGATGAACCTGGTGCACTTTTTTAGCAGAACATGCTCTTGCATAAGTGTTTAATGATTCATGTATATTGCTTAAAGTTGAGCTACAGAAAAGAGAAAAACAAGAAATCATGGGAGATTTTCTCCTGCTTTTTTTGTTACAATATATGAGAAAATAATGAAGCATGTTTTTAAGTATACAGTTTTAGTTTTGATTTTGTCCTTATTTTTCACATATGTAAATAGTTGATGGCTGGTAGAGAATAAAAAGAAATAATAGCATAATCAAACTCAAGAAAGTTAAAGATAAACACTTAAAATTAAGGTTTTAAACAATATTTCTTGGTATTCCACTGCCTACTAAACACTTGAACATCTTTGTTATCTATTTAAAACAAACCCCATGTTTGATGTTTTAATTAAAGTGCTCCAAAAGCACTCCAGAAAAGACATGTTAAAGCCCCTCAACCTCCAGAAAAAAACCCAATCCTAGTGTTCTCAGAATTTCTTCAGTTAAAAAAAAATAAGCAGAACATTGTTTTATTTAAAAAATCTGAAGTCAGTCTTACTAAATTACTCCTAAAATTTCCTCATTCTTAATAAAAACACGGACATCATAAAGAACAATATATAGAAAATCCTATAGTGAGCTAACCTGATTATGTACAACAAAAACAAGGTAAGCATTGTAAATGTGCCCTGAAAGACCAGTTGACTTGTATGTATTATTTTACAAAGCACTCATTCAATCATTTAGGTAAACTTTGCAAAACTATTTCAGTTTGTTTAGGGGCTTTTTAATATACAAAGAAGAATTGTCCATTTTGAGCATGTCTTGAGAACACATTATTATAAAACAGCTTGGAGAATATGGGAGATTGCTTATCTTGCTATATTTAATAGGACAATCTTAAACTGTAAGCTCTGGTTTTGCAGTAAGAAAAACAGATCTCCTGCCATCATGTGGAATGTAGCAGTATCTCCTTTTTGAAATGATCTGATGTTTGAATACCACGACAGCAAATATACGGAGACAGCAGCATTATTTTGTGTCTCATTTGAAAACGGAACCAGGATTACAGAATATGAGTTTTTTGGTGGGTCCTGTCCAATGTCATCTTCAGCGAAACATCCTCTGTGGTTGTGATGGGGAAGCTCTGCCCATGATGCTCTGGTAAAATGGATTCATCTCTTTTCATTCCTAATGTCAGGAATGCTAACTTACATGACAGATTTGAGGCTCCTCCTCACAGGATTATGTCTCTATTATACATCTCATTGATTTCAGTGAAGTTATACCAGGAGGTTTGGGTTATGCTACATTCTCATTATCACTATCAGAGTGTTTGAAAATATGCCAGGCCTGATAGTTATCTACTAGTGTCACTTATACCATTTCCAGAGCAGAATGAAGCCAAGCTTGCCTGTAGAATATCTTGATCAAATTCCAGAGCCTATATTAATGCAAAATGTGCATCTACATAAGTGCTGCCAGAGCCACTGGACTTTTAAAGGAAATGCACACCTCCTGGCCATACAGTTAAAGGCAAATGGACAGCCCTGTCCAAAGAGAATGTAGGTCTTCAGTGTGGAGAGGTTGGTCTTGCTGGGAAAAAAACCAAAAGTAGCACATGTTGAGTTATCAGGTCAATCACAGAAGCCCAGGGTGGTTGAGGTTGGAGAGGAAATCGTCCACCCAACTTCATGCTCAGAGCAGATCTCTGAGGACTGTGTCTAGTCAGGTTTTGACTCTCTCTAAAGATGAAGGCTCCACAACCATTGGATCCCTTTTGACATTGATCTGTTTTTGACCACACGTGACCTTAACCCTAATTTTTCATCTTTCTGCTGTTGTAGGCCTTTTGCTAGGCTCATAGAGGCACTCCAAATTATGGAGGATTCTTCTGATTACTATTCCACTCTGCCCCGTGTTTTATGCAGGAGAGCCTTCAGCTTAGTTTTAGTTTTCAGCACTGGGACATATTTCTTTCCACTATTTACCATTTTATTCTTTCCTATCAGTCTCTGTGGCACTCTCCCCTTCCCTTTTGAGTAATTTTTCATGTTTTGCTTGGTAGCACCTTGCTCACCCTTGTTTACAGCCCAATGACTTTCTGAGATCATTCAAAGGGATCTTCTTTGCTCAAGGTGAAGTTGATACATGGATCTGTTAAGAAATTGTTGACAAAATGAGAATATTGGCTTCCAACTACCCCTGAGTTTTCATATTATACTCTTTGTTAAAGCTGTCACTTAAGAAAACAGAAAATCAACACACGGTGATGTATTTGCTGCTGTATCAGGTTGCACAGGCGTTGGAAAGCAGAAGACCCTTCAGTCTGTGAACTCTTTGTGTTTTGCTTTGTGAACTCTTTGCACAGAGCTGATCACTTCAGTCTTTCTGCTATCCAGCTGGACTTCATAGAAGGCTCACTGGGTAAGGATTAAATCAGATGAGATGATTTCCTTACGGTCAAAGCATGGGTTATCTCATCTTTGAAAACCAGACACATTGGACTGCTGCTCCATAGAGTGATCTTCAGTTTTCTAAGACCATGTAAAGATGGATTCCTACCTCTTTGCCATAATCAAAGAGAACACACTCACTTTACAGAGTAATAAAGGAAATTTTCATTTTTCTTGGAAATACCGATCCATTTTAAACTGAATTCTGGAACGACATTGTAGAAATTATGATTATTCTCAGATAAAAGGGGAAAATGTTTTTCTAAGTTTTGTAGTAATTCCTACAACAAATTCAGCTTCTGATATAATTTGAATCTTCCCTCTTCTCTTCCTTCAGAAAAGTTTTACTTCTCTTCATAATGACTGACATATCAGTCAGTTTTAATATAAAAATTTTAAACACTTCTAGGTAATGCTAATTGAAAATATTGTCAATCATTGAATCAATGAATTTTCAACTCTATCTGCCTTTAATATTGCTGCTGTTTAGGCTGTGGCTTGGAGAATAATGTGCTTAAAGCAGTATAAAAGTTTTCCAGATAAATATTTATTTGCCATGCATCATATCATATACCCTGCAATGACAATTTAACATTGGACCAATTTCCTTGGGCATGATGTGCTGTTTGCTGCTTTTGTGGCCCCTGTAAAGAATTTGTGAATTCTTCATTCATTCAATGATAACAATGAATTTGTAGGTGTTGTCTAAGGAGTTTTTAGCTGTGGGGCTTTATCTTTCTTCTCTGCAAAGTGGGATGATTCTTAGTCCACAGGATTGCTGTCAAGTCTAAATCAGTTGTTATTCTTGGCTTAGACTCCAGCCTGAGAGGTGTCCTTGAAGAAAGACCTCTTTTTTTTTTTTTTAATATATTTTGGTGCTGTTTAAAGTGACCTAACTCCTGTGGTTATGATTGAATATGAAAAATGCAGTATTATTTGGACTTTTTATTTAAAGGCAGAAATACAGTACATATTTAGTTGTGTGTGTTTCTTTAACAGAACCTTGTGAATTCTTATCTATTTTCACGTGTACATTTATTCATTTCAAACTGTTTATACAAGATAACTAAAATGAGTAAGAAAGGAAAAAAATCTTGCATGTGTTTAAATACACCAGTGTGATGCATTGGCTTTTTACAAATACAAACAACACAATGAATACGTAGCCTTCCTATTACAAGTTCAAGTGGAAAAGCGACACAAGACCAAATTAATCAGGTCTAAAATTCCTTCTGCAATCTCTTGCCAGACAAATGAGGTTCCTTATGGCCGATGTCAATGGTATTCTAAAGTTTTAAAATCAATAAACAGGCTGTAAAATTGCATCTGTAATCAGGATAAGGAACACAAACATTTACAGAGTAACATGCAAACATAACAAAATACTGCAGCCGGCTAAAATGGAATGAGACACCCCGTTCAGATGCCATTATTTTTAAATGCATGTTTAATTTAGCATCTCAGCTGAGATAAAATGCAGACAGAGCCATGTTAAATTGGTATTACCAGCTGCCTGGAGATATCTCCAGATTAACCCAACTATCCACAGCCCATCTATAGTAAAAATAAATTAAAACTAAAAGACAGAATTCAGCCTTTCTAGTATTTTTTCTTTTTTCTTTTTTTTTTTTTCTTTTTTTTTTTTTTTTTTTTTTTAGTATTGTACATCACTGTTGAAACATTCAGAGATAAAGTTTAGCATTGCAGAGAGCTGGTTATTATTTAGACAAGCCACAGCACCAGCACCAGGAAGTTCCCAGGTGAACATGTTTCTGGAAAGGTCTCTATGTGTTGCAGCAAGTTTTTGCAAGTGAAATGTTTTGGAGAACTCTAACAGGTGTTTCGGGAACACTTTGTGACTTCACCTAGAGCTGCTGCTCTGTAACCTGGCCAGTTTGCTCACACATCCTGTAATGTGTGACTGATTTTTTCAGAGCTTGTGGGAATAACCCACAGCAGTGTGAGTTTTAAAAAAAAATAACAAAAACCAACAAGTACAACAAAACGATATATGGGGCGGGGTAAGGGGGGTTAAAGAAAAGAAGTGGAATGGGAAAAAGGGAACAAGGAATGAGGTGGGTGATGAGGTTGTATGGGATAAAGCAATAAAGATGAACAAGAAGTAAGGCTCTGTGAAAATGAGCTGTCAGACTAAGAATTGGGGAAAAAGTGACACTTTGAGGTACACAGCCATTTTTAGAGAGTCTACCTTTTGTTGTTGATGTCTTGAGGACAGATGTGGAGCATTTGGTTCTTAAAAGGAAATACTGAGTTGGACCAAAAAGAGAATTGAAAAATATGTTCTAGTCTATAGAGACCTAGAAACCTACAGAAACTGAAATTCTTAGTTTCCAGGGGAATTTTTGTAGTAGTTTGTGCTTTGTCTCAGCTCCTGGAAGCATTGACTATGGAATGACCTCAGATTTCAGTACATTAGAAATGAATCCCTGAAGTGAAGTGTGGGTTTGGTTTTTGGAACCCTTGCTCTTCCATGGATGCAATTGTTCATCAAGTTGTTTTTTCCTTTCTGTGCTTCAGTTCCTAATCTGTGAAATGGGAATGAGTGCACTTGATTTCCTCACAGGAGTGATGTGAAGATAAATACATTAAAAAACATGCAGTGCTCCAATAATCTATGGCATAGTTGACGACCATAAAAAAATTATTAACACAGGACAAATGAAATGAAGCTTGATGATATGCCTGTACCTGAATAACCCTGAGGGCACAATAATCAAAAGCCAAATGAAGGAAACAATTTGATGTCAATCTCATGAATTCTTGGAACTGGATTCTGGATTCTTTTACGTTAATGGTTGACAAGATTGCCATCAAGAGCTGTGTATAAGGTATGTCTACACTTGAGTTGCAAGTACCGTGTTGAGATACCTGTGTTAGATTTAAGCAGAGTGCTGATCTAACCACTTCAACATAGAGCTCTAAGCAAGGTATTACCAAGGTGAAACATTGTGGAAACAATTTTACTTTAGTAGGAAAGGTACCAAAGAAAATATGGTTCCTCAATAATAGCTTACTTCTTGTAAGGAACATTCTTTGGTACAAGTAGTTTTCAAACTTGTTTTAGACTCAGTTATGAGAAATAAGCTGTGTAAGATATAAAGAGAGGGAAACATGATCAGCTGAGTGTGAGGGAGAGAGAAAAGGAGTACAAGGGAAAAGACGTATTTCAGGAATGAGCTGAAATCTAATTGCAAAGTTAGCAGGGAATGGAGCAAGGTAGATGGTAGCCATTTCAGGACATAGCATCTCTTTTGTTGTAGTTACTAGAAAATGCCAGTTTAGGAGTTAATAACATGTTTGGGTAGGTGAGCAAGGAGTGTGGAAAGGATATGATATGAGGGAGAGAAGAAAGTCTGAGAATGGCCTGGATTTACCCTGTTTACATCGAGCTGTTCATTTAGGCTTCTTCCAGATTCCTTTTGTTGTCACCAGAGTTTTCTGTAGGAAGAGAGACACCCAGCCTTCCATAGAGTGATTCAGTAGCTAAAAAGGCCTACAAAACCTGATCTAATTTCACTGTAAGCTCTGCTGTGACCTGATGACCTCCAAAAGTCCCTTCTAGCCTAGGTGTCTCTGTGGTCCCATGATTCTTGAAATCCCCGTCTGGATGCAGCCACTCTCTCCACTGACTGGAGAGCTAAGGAGGAATACCTTCCTGCAGATGCTTCTGCTAAATTCCAGCATATGATGGAACCTGAGCCAGGAAAAAATGAATATTTTCAGAATGAGTGACAAAGAAAAGTGGTTGATTGAGCACAGATGGAGTCCTCAGGTGAGCACTGTCACTCTAGAATGCAAGATATCCAATTACCCTAAAAGCATACAGGATGTGATTTTCTTTGGGTAGAAATGCCTTCTAGAAACTAAAATTAATCTCATTTGGGAACACTTTGAAAAGGCATTTGAATGCTCCTTCTTCCTTTTCTGCAGAAAAACCCTAATATCCATTTCATCTTATAGGAGTTACTACAGTGCAGATACCAATTATTAGCCAGGACATGTCAGTGCTAATCCATCTTTAAGATAAGATGAAATCACATTATTTGTTAATTATATTAGGCAGTTGCATGCTTGCTTTTTTGAAACTAGAATTCAAAATTTCCCCTGAAACAGGGTAGAAAAATATTTATTTTTGAAAATACCATTGGAAGTTGATATTCAGGAATTTCTCACTGGGTAAGAATTAAAGTTTCCCACAAGGTCTTTATCTTGTTTAATATAACTAGTGACTAATAAAACTTATCTTGTTTAATAATGGATGAACTAATTATCCCTATACATGTTTAATCCTTCTTAAAACCTGCTAAGCTCTTGGACTTGCTGCTATCATGTGGCAATCAGTTCCACAGGTCAATTATCTATTGTGAAAAAATGTCTTCCCCTTTATCCTCTCGCAATGTCTTGCCATCCCATTCCATAGGATGCTTCATTATTCTTGTAATATGAAACGGGGTAATTGGGAACAACCTATTTTATGATCTCTATCACATCCCTCATGTTTGTTTGTCTTCTTTTTCTCCTGGTCTATTTTTTATTATAAGCATTTTTTGATGCCTCAAACTCTTCTACTCTCCATTACCAAGCCCTTGTTTTCCTCTGTTTTGATGGTGACAGTAGGTTAGGCTCAGAATTCTACCATTTTTCTCACCATTTTATTGATAATCACGTAATTGCAATGCTGCACATGCCACTGTCATTGGCCAGCCTTGTAAATGTTGCAGCAGTTATAATTGATGGTTTTACTCACTGTCCTAAGTTGCTTAGCCCATATGTATGCAGCAATTGTTATTAATAAATCACCGTGTGTCTACAATTACGACATTAGGGAGTTGTTATTATTTCCTTTTTCTAATTAAAAGCAAATAATTCAGGTAGTGATGTATTATCCACTAGAGATGCAGAAAGACCAGAACTTTGCTCATTGCTGCAGTGTCTGATTTTGGTTGCTGACTGTGTACGTAGCTTCAAGGGGAGTCTGTGCTCTCCCTGGGCAAACTCCTGGAATAAAGTATGCAACTCCTAAAATTAGTTTAACAAACCCAGTGCATCATGCTGAGCATATCTGTTAGATATGGGATTAGAAACCCAAGTTTTCCCATTCTGCCTGTGTCTGGAGTTATTATCTCTTCCAAAAGCACAATGAATATTTAATTAAAGTGGAACAGATTTGCTGGAAGAGATTGTGAGACCCACAATCTCCTGGACTATCTCTTGGTGGTTAGGGTATTCTCCTGGGAGGTAGAAAAATAGAGATGTGGTTTCAAACCCCCTCAGGAGAAAGAGAAACTTGCACCTGGGACAGCCCCATTCCAGGTGAAGCCATGAGACCTTTGAATATAAAGGAGTCAGCAAGAGGGTTATAAATCTCCTTTTCTTGGATGCTTTTCTCTGTGCTCTGAGAATGTTTCTGGCTTGGGTCCTGTGAGCCAGATAGGCAGGGAAACCACCTAGTTTGCAAATCCAGTCCATGGTGGAATGAGAATAGGTGTGGAACGCCTTGGCAACATGAGCCTGTTGCAGAAGAGGGTTTCGCTGGAAGAACGGTGGCTGTGGTAACTCTTTTGGTCTGGAGAAATAATGTAAGGTGAGGTTTGTGGACAGTCAGTATCTTTATTTAGACAAGTAATATCACTGGAAAAAAACAGGTAGGTGTTTTAGACAAATAAGCCCCAAACCTTTTTTTTTCCAGGCTTGCAATAAGCTCAGAAATACTTCATGTAAATAACAAAGTACAGTATTTTATCCTAGTCCAAATTTAATAACTTTTGTTGTGTTATCTAGTCCAAAGGAAAGATAGAAACTTATGGAAACCTAGATGTCTACAGGATCAGGCAAAATTTGGCTGTTTTGGGGGTCTAAAACATGACCTTTGGCTTCTGAAAAATTTTTCAAAAGCTGTGGCTTTGACTTTTTAACACTGTTTTTCAGCAAAAGCATTACAGAAAGCCAGTAGTTACGCCAGTAAAACACATTAATCAGTGCTTTTCAGGGTTCCCATCCTCCACGAGAGGAGCATTAGGGACAGCACAGGGAAGGATGACGGTTAGAAGCAGATGGTGAGTAAACTGTTAAGAGTCCAACTTCATTAGCATTGCTTTGATAGATTAATGGTGCCCTGAAATCTTGCCAGGTAGGCTGTTGCCAAAGGTGCCATCTGCGTGGAAAAGCATGCACATCAAGAAATTCAGAAGGAAAAAAAAAAAAAAGGAAAAAAAAAAGAACAACTAGCTCCATCAGTTACACCCCAAGTTATTTCCACCCACCATGTGCTGATGGATAACCAAAAAGCCATTAGTAATTATAAAAAATGTTGAATTATATTAAAAAATAAAAATCATACTGGAATGTTATGCTCTGTACTTTCAGGCAGTGGGTCTTCTCAATTAATGCCATAATACCTTCTATTATCATTATTATATTGTCAACATCAGCATCATTGTATTTATTATTTTTACCATTACATGCAATGTGGACACACCTTGAAGACCAGTTGCTCTATGACTTTTCATTTCAGTGGTAAGAGGTAAACCCTGCCCCAGAGAGTTTCAACAAAGCATTTTTCAATTCCATTCTAGTTTAAATAGAAACTGTTTCTATTTAGTTCCCATTCAAGCCAATAATTGTTTCATAATCAGTTTGTTAACCCTGAATGAGTTCGACATGTTTCACAATCAAAAAGTAAAACATATAGAAACAGGAGGGTTTCGGGGGCAGAAGAAGGTGGTCAAGGTTTCAGGTGGGGAATGATGACCAGGCTGAACCACCATCTCCCCTGTCAGATCCTTTGCAGTGGTTGTATAAGAAGTTTTTTCCTAGCTCCCTGTAGCTGTGTGGGGGCACCTGAAAGTTTGGTGCTGCACTGGATTAGGAACCTGAGCGTTATCAACGTCCTGGTGGTCGAGTAAGGGATATCATTTAGAAGAGCTAAATATCTCCCAGTTTTCCTTTCCTCCTTATTCACTTCACCTGCAAGTAAATCTGTTCCTAAACATGATTCATTTCTGTACAACAAGATACAACAGTGAGATTATTTCAGGAACCTCATCAGGCTTGCCGTGTTTCAATGCATTACCTCTGATAACAAGAATCAAAGATCCAACCTCTTCCCACTGGAGCCAATTTGCAGAGCTCTCACCTGTAACATGATCAAAAAGCCTGTGGGCTACATCAGCCTTGCCGAAGGTCTGTAAATCTGCCCAGCCCTGTGGTGCAGAAACAAGAACGGAGGTTGTATGGACTGGTACGTGGATTGGAAAAGATGGGGAAGGCAGAGGGGCAGGAAAGCATCAGTGTCATATTTTTATTTAAGTAACAAAAACCAGCCCAGGTGAAGAATATCTTGATTCCAGGCTCCCTGACCTGAATTAGGTGTCTCCATTCAGGTGTCTATATCAGCTGGCGTTTAAACTCCTATTTTTGTCCATATGAGAGAGATTCAACTTATCAAATGTAAGTGGGTGGTCCACCTTCCAAACCATGGGATATCCTGGGGTACCAGGAAGGGCTAGAGAGGGCCTAATGGTCTCCTATAAATCCCAAGTAAAATATGTAAGGCTTACAAACATGTATCTCAAATGGCACTAAATATCTGTGTGGGCAACTGAGTCAAGTCTGTGCTCATATAATTGTTCCTCTAAACTTAGGTGTCTGAATCTAAAGCTGAACAACATCAGTCTTGTGCTGAACTGACCTCTGACAGATGATTTTTCAGGGGAGAAAACCCAACAACCAAACAGAACGTAAACCGAACTTTATTTAAATAGTACACTTCAGTCAGGCAGGTCTCACTCAGGTGAAATATTGCCCCAGATCCCTGACTTTTGGTCCAAACAGGTTACCAGTGTATGCCAACCTTGTACAAAGTGCTGGGGAGTTGAACAAAAGCCCAACCTACATTCCAATAGCAGCTAAGCAAAATTTTAATCAGTGATGGCAACAGACAGAAAGAGTAGATGGGGAGGGAGATACCAGAAAAGGAGGGTGGTAATATTGATGACATATAATTATGTGCCATATTAGCAAAGGCTGGGCAGGTGGAGCGGTATCCATTACAAATGTTGGCTGTGTTTAACATGTTGGTGAAGTCTGAGTCACTGGCACAATGTTGACTGTGACTTCAAGTCAGTTTAAACCAAGCTCAGTTGTGTTCAAGGCTTAGCTTTCGATTCTCCACCTTCCTTAAGAATGTTCTCAGATCTCACCAGCCTCAAAACTAGCTAAATCCATGTATTAATCACAATTAGCTGGCATGATGCTGCATACAGCTTTTCATGAGTCATGGTGAGAATATCCGTGGATTCAGCCAGATTTACAAAAAATTTCCCAGGAAAGAAAACACACAGAATGTCCAAAGTTCATGTTAATGTTGATTCACAGCATACTGATTTTCCAAGGAAGCAATAAATCTCCTGTGGATTTAATATTTATTCTGACCTATCCTTAAGAACCATGAAAAAGCATTGAATGGAATTAACTATACTCCATTACAGTAATCTTTCAGCAATGTTTTTGCCTTCATGCTAAATTAACAATGTCTGCAATGTTTTTCAATTTATTTTTAATATGGACTAGCCTAGACTAAGTCTAGATTTGCAATTTACATACTCCATTGTCTGGCTAAAGAAAGCCAGTTTAGTTATTCTTACATTTTAACCTGTTAAGGTTCTTTTTACTTTTAGAACACTGCACATGCTGAATTTAGTTTGCTAGCAGACTCCCAAAATCTTACTGATATGGTGAAATCACATTTAAAAAAACCCTAAAGGTCCATTAAACATTAGATACAATGGAGAACTGAGAACAAGATGTTATACTGATGTTCTGTGTAATACAGACTATTAAGTTTTCCCTGGCCATTTTTACACTGAGTCCAGTACACTGGTAAAAGAAGGCACACCAGAACTACATCAGGAAAATGAAATTGCCTGCATCAATTTGAAGGCTTAATCTGCCTTATTAACTACTTATTTATTTTCCATTGGCATTTTTATACATTGAAAAGAATGCCAAAATACTGAGGCATATCAGATTATGTGATATGAAGTACCTGGAACAGCACATGCACTGTACTGCTTTATGTTTCAATAACTACTAATAGTCTACAAGATATCACTTATCCAGGATTTTCAGCATCCAATATAGATTCTTTTATAGCTTTTGAGCTAAGGAGACAGCTTCATATTTTCTTATTATTTTTTAAATTACTTGAGGGTTCATCTTTCTGCTTCTTCATTTCCCTCTGGTTTTGATGAGAATAGTTTCTGTACCTCCACCTCTCATTTATTTTCAATTTCTGAAGCCCAGGTTAAGGAGTGCCCACACCCAAACAACAGTGACTAAGACTTTGAAATAACATGAGGCATCTTTAACTTATTCTCCAAACGTGTAGCAATGAGTGAGGTGCAGCCTGAAGAAATTGGGTGAGACAATTTCCCAAGTAATGAATTAATAAATGTTGCAACGCTTGTAAGTGCCAGCCAAAATCTCAACTTGGCATGCTAGAACGTGATCAGAGCTCTCCTCGCAGCCACCTTTGCTTTGCTGGACAAGGTGCTCCTATTTTATTCAACTAATGCTAAAAAAGTAGGATTTTTATCCAAATTATGCTTTAAAATAACTACTGAGGAGGAAATCCACCTAGCAATAAGTGGAATAATGCACCAGGATTAAACTGAGGCTGAGGCATGCACTTGTTTCCAAGAACAGCAAGACTTCATGACAGTCCCACTCCAGCTAACATTGGAAACTACTTAACCACACAACCATTTGCCATCACTAGAAAACATCATGTAAGTTTATCAGGAGTGATTTTTCAGCCTCCTGTAAGATAGAATAATATACAAGTCACACCCACATTTGCCTGATCTAATTTTAGCTATCTTAAATTTGGATATTTAGTCTAAACTAGCTATCCAAAGTGCCTTTACAGGTGAGAGATGGTGAGAGGGATGCCCCTTGCTGACTATCTAGATGGTGACTTCAGTTGAGCTTGTCTTGGAGGTGTCTCAAAGGATGAGGGATCACAACCAATTATTTTGATTAAACCCCTTGCACTGAGGTGACTAAAGAGCAGCCAGGCTGGTTAGAGGGATGGAGCACCTCTCCCATGGGGAAAGGCGGAGAGAATTGGGATTGTTCAGTCTGGAGAATAGAAGGCTTCTGAGTGACCTGATTGGGGCCTTCCAGCACCCGAAGGGAGCCAGAAAACAAAGGCTTTGTACAAGGGCATGTAGTGACAGGACAAAGGGGAACGGCTTCAACTTGAGAGAGGGCAGGTTTAGATAAATTATTAGGGGAAAAATTCTTAACTGTAAGGGCAGTGAGACACTGAGGGAGGTTGCTGAGAAAGTTGTAGCTGCCCCACACCCAGAATTGTTTAAGGCCAGGTTAGCTGGACCTCTGAGCAGCCTGGTCTAGTGGAAGGTGTCCCTGTCCATGGAAGAGGGGCTGGAACAAGATGATCTTGAAGGTTCCTTCCAACACAAACCATTCTGAGATTCTAAGGGGTATCCATCACAATGGCTCTGACATTTAAGTTGCTTAGTTTTGAAGCTGAGCAAATGGAATCACAGAATCATAGAATAGAATCATAGAATGGTTTGGGTTGGAGGTGACCGTAAAAATCCTCTTGTTCCAACCCCTCACACTGGGCAGGGTTGCTCAGAGCTCCATCCAGCACCTCCAGGAAGGTGCAGTTGTGAAAAATCAGTTGTTGAATTTTGAGACAGATGCAGTCTCGTGGTGAGAATACCCCGTTCCCTTCAGTGAAATACAAACACACAGGTAAATATGCCGTTCTAGGGAGCTTCGGGAAATACTTGTGTAAAGAAATAAAGAAATGTCACCCACTTGCTTGAGAAAGTTCACTATTTTATACAAATGTGTA
Organism: Acanthornis magna; assembly: GCA_036785705.1. NCBI lineage: Eukaryota > Metazoa > Chordata > Aves > Passeriformes > Acanthizidae > Acanthornis > Acanthornis magna. The sequence continues at coordinate 1,995,590 of JAWUZG010000001.1, forward strand.
TGTCTTCCAACAGAAGGTTAGATTTGATGATCTTGGGAGTCTTTTCCAACCTTAATGATTCTATGATTCTATACTGTGTGGGTTAGGCTGAGTGACTAATTGGGACCAGAGGAGGGCTCAAGGCAGAATCCCTCGAGGTGGTTAAGAACATCTTCATTGCCTCAGAGGGCCTGACCTTACTAGGAGACCCCCCTAGAATCTCCTAGAGTGCCTCCTCTCTCGAGTAAGTTCATAGGGTCCAAACTCTGCAAACTAAAATGCGAACCAGGATCTTCTGAGTTTCTAGTGAGGCTCTGGAAATCAAGGCCCAGGGGTTTGGGATTTTGACTCTTCATCTCTCCAGTGGGACTTAGGCACTTAAGCCTCTTTAGAAATCTGTGTCTCTGGACTTGAGCCACCAAAACACTGAGAGGCACACATATTTTTCACAGGAGACCGTTGGCTTTCCCATGTTATTTGTGATTCATGTTAAGCATACGCTTAAGGGCTTTCCTGGCTTGGAGTCTGAAAAACATATATCCTGAAGCCAAATTTTCAATAGCAGCCTGTCATGGGGGAGGGAGGGAGGCTTGAGCTCTGGCTATCCAACTTTATCCCATCATATTTGGTATCAGGGGCCTTCTCACTTGCAGAACAAAACACACAATAGTCAGGAACAGGGGCCCTTGACATGCCTGGTATTTTATCTTCTCTATCTTTAAGGAAGGGATATTCGTCCTGACTTCTCAACCTCAGATGGTTGTTGTGAAGATTAATTAGTTAATGCTTTTACAGCACAGAAAATGTAAAGTGCTACTATATAAAAGTATTATTAAATGCCTTCAGGGTCTTGCTGTCTAATGTGGCTGAATGGGAGAGGCTCTGAACCATGGAGATTAAGCAATTTTAGAATAGTTCTTTTCAAATTGCATTATTTTTAACTCTTTGTTGTTCTAATATCCTGTCAACAGGGTTTGAAAATATTTACTCTATTTATTGTATTTTTCTCTTTTCTTTAACACTCACTTTTAAATAAGAACGAGTCCTGCGTTTTTATCGGCATACAGAGTTGTATTGGCTTAAATAAAGGTGTGATTTTACACCAATTTCATTTATCCTAATCCTTTTATTTCAATTTTAAATTAAGCTTATTCCGGTTTGGCGTAAGCTGATTCAGAACAAGTTTATGATAAACTGAGATAAGCCACTCTAAAACTGAAATTAGTGTGTCCACATAGGGATTTGCTCTAGTTTAAGCAAGGCTATAAATTTGAACACAAGTTATTGTGGCGTAAGCTAGAAAATGAATTTACAGCTTGCAAATGATTAAGCAGTACCTGCTAATGCACTTAACCCTGAGCACCTCCTCGCCAAAAAACTTAATTTTAATCCAGGGATAGCCTACCTGCAATTACCGCCCTTTTTAAAACAGGGTGAAAACATGCATGTGTTAAACCATAAGATCATGGAGTAGTTTGGAAGGAACCTTCAAGATCATCATGTTCCAATTCTCCTGTCATGGGCAGGGACACCTTCCACTAGACCAGGATGCTCAGAGCCCCACGCAGCCTGTGAAGCAGTCGGAACTTGGTATATGCCCAATGGGAACGGGAGAAAGAGGGAAAACATTTAGGGAAGGACTATCCCATGGCTTGGACTGCAGTCCTCCACCTTGGAGGAATGCAGGAGAGGATGGAGGGAGATTGGCCACCATCCAGCTGTGTGTCTAACTGCTAACAAACATCAAATTCACCCTTCTTGCTCAATCTTATTTGTGTGTCTGTGTGCTGCCTTGGCTGCCTCACATCCATGCAAACGTGTGCATGGACACGCTCTGGATTGCTGCTGTCCCAGTGAGTCACTCTTACCCTGATCAAAATTGTGGCCATCAACACTGCTTTTGTCTTAACTCATGTAATTGCACAACTGCTAGGCTGACGGGGGGTTGATGGAAACTCGAATGTATGCAGGGGTGTTAACAGAAAGGGATGGAATGCGGCTTGTTCTGCTACAGGAGCAGGAAAAAATAAGTAAAGGAAAAAAGAAAATGAAGGAAAACAGAAGAAAAATTAAATAAAGTGAGGGAAAAATAATTCTTTTGTTTCTTGTGCCAATATTAACAATAGACATACTATGGATAAAATTAGAGAAAACACAGTGAAAATTCATTTTTTACTCTGATTTTGGATAACATTGGGTCAAAAAATCTGCTATAAAACACTTCTAAGGAAAGAAAATTGTATTGCATGTGAAAAATCTGCATTTTCCTACAATATATATTTTTACTTCTCCTTAATGACTCAAATTTTTAGTTACCTGGTGTCTGTCAAGCACTGATAAACATGATTAGCAAAACAAATAGGGGCATTAAGAATTTTCCCCTTCACTTAATTTTTTATTGCATTCAAAACAGACAGGTTTTTATAAAATCAAAAAACTAAATTTAGGCTCTCAAAACCTTATTTAGAAACTTAAGTGAGAATCTTATTTAGCAAAGATCATAAGCACATGTTTAAATTGATCCTGGTTCAGGAATGTGCTTAAGTATATGCTTTAATCTGATTAAATATGTGTTTAATGTTAAACACATGTTGAAATGCTTTGCTGAATTGTGGCCTGATTTTCAAAAGTGTTAAGTACCTTGAACATCTCATTAAGGTCAAGAAAAGCTGCATGTCTTCATGCTCTTACCCATCAAGGCATTTTCTTACATGTTTAAATTCAGATTTAGGAGCCCAGCCATTTTTTTTTTTTAGCAAAATTTTGGACTTGGTTTTGCTGAAGATAAACACAGTAACATCTGGATTCATACCTTATCTGAACTATCTACCACTAATTAGTTTTCAAAGTTGGACTGAAGGACTTGAAAACTTCAGCATAGCCTCAGTTTGTTTGGTTTTCTTTTGTTTTTGTTTTTAAAATGTAATTTTTAGTGCTCTCTGTTTCCATTTGGAAAGGCTCTGCTCTTCCCAGTTCCAGCCAACACCGAGAAGTGAAAAGGTGTGTGAAAAGAATTATTACTACTAACATTATTAAGTGCTGACAGCATTCTTAGCTCAGTACAGGACACGAGTGAAGGCAGACCCTCCTTTGCAGATCTTACTCACAGGTAGTCTGGATTAATTTCAAATTCCAGATGGCTTTTCAGGGTGGTTTCTATTTTATCTGAAATAGTTTTCCTTTTTCTAAGAAAAACAAAGAGATAGTTTAGGCTTAGAAAGATTTTTCCTCCCCTATTGTAAGATTATAACAAATTAAAGGCCAGCCATGTTTTGGCTTCTAAAACTTCTAAAAGTCTGCTCAATCTTATTGCTCTTTTTGTCGTTGTTCTTACGAAGAAACACTGGCTTTTAGCAGCTTCTCACTCCGTAAACATATATATATATATATATATACATACATATATATGTAGGTTTTTGCATAATTTTTTTCTTCACAAGGAATATTCCTACAACCTTCACCCAAATATTTTGCTTTACATCAATAGCAGCTTTCCTCTCGACTCAGAAAAGCTTTAGATCTAACCTAAAAGCCTTTCTGCAGCTGAGCCTTGCTAAGGGGAGGTAAATCTTAGCCTGTTGCCACCTGCTTATATTCACAGTTTTCTTCCAGCCCCCTCCCTTGCTCAGAAGGTATTCCTCACTTCTGGCCCCCACCACTCACAAATTGTGTCATCAGGGCAGCAGCTGCCTGATCAGGTTTTGCTAAGGTGCTCTGGAGGAGAAATCCCTGCTTGTTTTGAGCAGACCTGGGAGGTGATGGAGCTGCACCACGACACTGCTGCAGCTCCACATTTGTGAGAGATCAAACTCTTCACGAGCAATTTGGGCTCTGGTGTAAGAGCAGCGTTTGTGACACCAACCTGAACCCAGCTCTGTGCAGCAAGGCTGCTCTCAGCCCCACTCCTGTCCCCACTGCAGCATCCTCTACTTTTTTTTCTGTGTCCTTTGGTCTCTCTTTCAGAGCCAAAGCCGAAGTGGGAGATGTTCCTTCTTTCTGACAGAGGCAGTTTTTTCTTCTGTTAGCTTAGCTCTGGAACAAACCTGAGTTGTTCTCAGAAGAGGGAGGGGACATTAGTCTTCAGGAGAGAAGAGCTGGGGTGGAAAGTCATATAGGAGGACCAAAAGAAATTCCAGAGGGAAGAAATGAGTCTTAATCACCTCTTGTGCAAAAGACACCAAAAGAACACTTCTTCCAGAAACAACTCTTGCCCCTTCCCAAATGAACAGATCACCTGGGAAACACAATTTACCCCCAAACCCTTCCCCTCTGTCCTCCCTGCCCCCAAACAGAGGGGCTCCTTCCACAAAATATTTAACCGTGCTGTAAAAAGGGACAAAAGTTTGATACTGTTCTTCATCTTAATTAACAGAAATTTTAAATTATATTTCTGAAAGCTATCATGAGATCTTGTGGACTACAGAAGGGATGTAAAAAATTTTTAGTACGCAGGAATGTGGTGACAAGAATTTGGGAGCAAACTGGTACTGATTGTTACTCTGCTCCTGTGTGGGCAGAATGTGACAAATGGCTGCAGTCCTTCAAGCAAGTCACTAAATCCTGCAGTTTGGTCTCACATAACATTAACTATCTAAAATACATCTTGTCTAGTTGTCCAGGCTCCCTCTACAGATTATGAAGAGAAATCCATGAGGTGATTCATCCCAGAATCATGCCGTTATTGACTCACTTAATGCATGACGTCCATCTACACACATTTGGACTACAGTGGGAATTTAGACAACTATCTCGTATTAAACATTATACTTTAGATGCCTCATATAAAATGAAGCCATCCCAAAACATTTAACAGGAATGCTTGACTATCAGATCAGCGAAGAATTGCTTTGGTACCTTTACTCCACCTCAGCTGATTCACAAGCTTGTTTCCTTATCGGGACTTGTTTGCTGTGTTCCAGATTAATGATAATCATGATAATTCTTCAGGGAGATTAAGTAATCCTCACAGTCACCATGTAATAGGTAAATACAGATATCACTGGTATACAGATGAGGAAATAGTCAGTGAGAGTTTAAGTGACTTGTTCTATCTAATTTAATCTTGTTTGAGTTAATCTAATCTATGCTTTATAAATAAATCACACAATCACTGTGATATGTAGGCAATAGACAGTCAAGACAGTGCTGGAGACAATACTCAGGAATTCCTAGCTGCCAGGCCTATCTTTGTCCCACAAAACTATTGCCTTAAGAACTAAGACACAGCAGTAAATAATCTTAAAAGTTTCCATGAAGTATTTCTAGGTCATGAATTTTAATGCAATTGAAGTTCTGAAAACACTGCTCTTCTCTCTCTTTCTCTGAGATTGGGATAAGGGCTGTTGCTTCACAGAGAGCTGGGTATATGAGGAAATGGATGAGAGAACTGTATGGTTGGTGTGATTTATCTTATTCCTTTGGAGTGTTATCTGGGATAAGAGAAGACATAAATCCCTTTGAGAACAAGGTGATATAACATTTATCTTAACTCTTTCCCCTAAGAGTTACAGGGATATTAAAATTATTGAAGGAAAAATATTTGTTTGAATTGTTTCATGACTTTGATTTTTAAAAATTTTTTAATAGATTTATGACTTTTTAAATCAAATTGCTTCTAACCAGATAGTGTTTACTCCTAGGAATTGAAATCTGTTTGTGAGATGGGCTTTTATGGACAGTGCCCTTACTGGGAAGCAGAAGTTGAGATTTATAAGTTACTTTTGACTTACATGAGAGAAAGGATGAGGTCCACTCTGCCCGAGTTGCTGCCTGTTAGAGCAAGAAGGATGAAGCTTCAATTCCCCTTCCTAGCTCGGACAAAGTGCAGAATGAACCAGTCTGGAATGAATGTTTAACCTTGGGAGTATTTGCTATCTCAGGGCAAAATCTGTTTTCTTTGGGTTTTTTAAGTGGTTGGTTAAAGTTGGTGGTTTTCTTGTGGAAATGGGAAAAGGTTTTGGTATCTTACAAAGACTGTGGAGGAGGGAACAATTGTTTTATTTAGTTTATTCAGCTGGTAACACAGATCTGATAGAGATGCATTGGAAGGGAACAAATTATAGTACAGTTGCAGAACTGCCTTTTGGGGGCTCCCCAAAATATAGGGTGCATTCAGAAAGTAAAGTTCAGTTTTCAGTCTGTTACACCTGGAAATGATCTCCATTCTCAAATGAATGATTTCTTCCCTGTTCAGTTTTTACTGAGGGTAGAGCCAGTGCGGCCTTCTCTGATTAGCTCTATCTCGGAAGTACGGGGCAATCACTTCTCCACAGAAACATGTTCTACCTCTTTCAAAGCCTCTGGTTAAATTTTTATCTAAGTCATCAGATTTAGCAATTTGTAACTGATCTAATCTCTCTGCAAAATCCTTGCTCACCGAAACTGTATCCAACAGCTCTTCACTGTAAACCTTGTTGTTCATATAAAAATAGAACCGCAAATTATGTCGGTGTCTTTTCTTTATTCTCTCTCTCTCTTTTTTTTTTCAACTTCTTATGACCTATCGCCCTTTCTTTTAACCTAAATCAAACAGATTTTCAGATTTGCTTAACAATAGCACTTTATGAATCATATCACCAATTGCCAGCTATCATAGAGTGAAACAGCTAATAGTGTATAATTAACACTATAGGCAAGTAATGAATCACATCATCGTTGCTGACTGTCTACCACATTATTAAAAAGATAGATTTAAGTAATCACATCTTGCTTTTTATTTTCTTTTCTCCTTCCCCCCAAGTACTGTAAGAGGAAAAGGAAATTCCAGTTGTGTATGTAAGCTGTTATTTCTATCAGACAACATGATTGATCAAAATGATTGCAATAATCACATACATAGGAAAAACCTAAGACAGGTAAATAGGTTAAGGCTTTCTGTAACATCATATTTACTGTCAGCATGTGTATTTAAACAAGCAATTTGCTGAGACCAAGAATATCTATGAGCAGAACGAATAAAAAAATTCAGTCAAAATGCCACACTCATGTACCCTGCAATTTGCAAAATTATTGGAATTCACCTTTTTTAGCCTGGAGGAAAGGAGGTTCACAGGGAACTTTTTTGCTCTCCAGCAAACTGACAGGAGGTTGTAGACACACGAGGGTTAGGCTCTTCCCCCCCAAAAAAAAATGACAAAATGAAATGACCCCAAGTAGTGCCAGGGCAGGTTTTGTTTGGATAATAGGAATAATTTCTTCAACAAAAGGGTTGTCAGGCATTTGAACAGGCTGCCCAGGGAAGCAGTTGCGTCACCATCCCCAGAGGTGTTTCAGACATGTAGATGTGACACTTGGGGACATTGTGGGCTTGGCAATGCTGGGGTAATAATTGGAATCTTAGGGGGCTTTTTCACCCTAATCAGTTGTAGGATTCCAGGATTCTCTAGGCTCCAGCGTGCAGTAACTGTTCTCTAAGAAGTTAACAAAGATAGTCTTTACACCTCTAGGTTTACATCCTAATTTTATTCGCCAAGTTAAGCAACATATTCCAACACCCTGTTTCACATCTTCTGTACGAAACTATTGTGTACTTTTATGGCTTTTTATTTCTCCTTTTTTTTCCTTTTGCCTTGTTTTTTTCTCTCTTGGCCAATAATTCTACCCAGATCTCAGCATCAACATGGTGATTTTTTCAGCTCATGTTTCGCTAAAAATAGTGATGATACTGTGGAAATCTTCTCTTCCTGCTCTCCCCACACAGTCCACCTTTTATTCCAACTGGATGAAAGTCACCAGAAGCTCTGCCAAAGCTATTAATGCATTCCAAACAGGCATTTGAAGAGAACCGTGTCAATAAAGCCCTATATAATACATGCACTAGGTCAGGTGAAGAGTGTCTGCCAAGCAGTTTCAGTGACCTGTTTGCATCATTCAATGTGATCAGGGGAGGAGCAACAACTAAAGGTAATGATAAAGCAGCATGACATTCATTTTCACTGACCCTCAAGTGCAACCCAGGAACTCACCTTGTAGGACTATTTACACAGAAGTTGAACACATATTTACATAAAGAGAATCAGGGCCTTTCATTCCTTTGTATCATCATAATGAAGCATCATAATGAAGATTCTTCAAATATGTATCTTCCCAACATCCCTCACACTTGAAAATATACTTGCAGGTAGGTAGAGAATAAATCCCTTCTTGACAGAAGTCAAGGGTATTGAAATGAGGTTTTCTGCTTCAGTGGAAAAATGTCTTTGATACCAAACTAACCTTCCCGCAATAAATTTTTATTGTTGATTTTTTTTTTAAAGTATTCTAAAAAAATGTTAACGGGAATGTTTTAAGCTCTTTAAAAAAATGCATTTACAGATTTTTTTTGTCAGTGAAAAGAAACTAAGCTGTTCTTAGGTTCTTTCGTTGTATTAATATTCTAATATTTTTCTCCTTCATTTCTCCTCCATTTTTCACTTCTTCCTTCTGAGCAATTCTTTCCCTACCTTTATTTCTACTTTGGTAAAAGAAAAAAAAACTAGAAACTTCGGATGAGGCTTATGGAGTTAATCATCATAGTCTCACTTTTTTGTAGTGGAAACACCTGCAGAAGGAAGATCTTCTGATTTAGTTCTTCCAAAGATGCCTATAGCTGTCCTTTGAATACAGAACATGCCTATGGCAACTGGTGTAAGTGTAAATACATGAAGTTAAATTATAGCAATACCACCCAGAAATGAAAACTTGAAATAAACTTGATATTCCCTTCTCCTTTGATATTTTCCCCCTCCTTTTACAAGCCAAAGTATAAGTGGGGATAAAAAAAATGATGCAAGAACTTGAAAAATCACTGGTATTCAGATTGTTAAAGAAAATTTGGGAACAAATACTTTGGAAGATTTCCATTAGCTACAGGTAATAAGAAACTCAAAGAGAAACTGTCACAAAAAACACTCAGTGTGTAAATATCAATTCAATATAGCCCAACAGAGGTTGGCTATATTGAAATGACTGATTTTTTCACAGTCACAAGCAGTTAAAGGGGTCAGTCAGAAGCGAGAAGTGAGCTCATTTTTATCCTGAGTTTAAGAAGACTTGAACATATAAGACTCCCTTCCTACAAGTTTATATTGACCACGTGGAATATGCAAAATATAAAAGAAAAAGGGAAACAGGATCCTGAGTTGGTGTTAGAGCAGTTGGGCTGCCGAGCTGAGAAGGAGCAGGTCTGGATTATGACCTCTGTTCCCAGGCTTGTTTATGTATTTAACATTAAGCAGTCACTGAATAAAACAAACCTGGGAGCTGTGCCAGGGGTTGTCCACACCCAAACTGTTGCAGAATTGGGATCTCGGTCTTTCCCACAGATATGTTTGTCAGTTTTTCCATGCAAAAAAAAAAAAAAAGAAGAATTTTCTCTTATAGTGTCAGTCACTTCCCTCCCCCCACCCCCAATAGCATTTGAAGAAACATAAATAAGGGTGTTTATTTACATTATCCTGTGAATTATTTTCCCCGTTGGTAACATTTTAGGTATTTTGTTGATATTGTTCCCTTTTCCTGGGCTATTTGATAAATATGTTGATATTATTCCCATTTCCTGGGCTATTTGTCAGATATGTTTTTCCTCTTGAACTACAGAATAATTTATTGTGTTATGGAATTATAATGTCCAAAACCTAAACTAACTCTCGTGACATTTTCCTTTAAGAGAGGCCTCCCCCATGTTACCAAATTACATTTCAATGTTTCTCACTGAATTCAAATAGTATTTCTGGTATCGGTCAATGTACAATTGAGTTGCCTGCTGGGAAAAAAAGTCTAGCTGCTATAAGTGTCAATTTTGAAGTAATAATTATAGTTTTATGCAGTAACATATTTATTATATTATCAAATTAATACACCTTTTAGCATGTCAGGGTCTGTGGGTAATTATAGTTTAGCATTGTGGTAATAATTTGTATGATTTATGTTACCTATGGAGCAGAACTGAAAGCCAAAAAGCTGTCTGGCATAATTACTGTTAAGAGGTAAGATCAACAGATATCCCCAGCCAAAAGAACACAGCCCTAAGGGTAGCAGACTCAAACAAGGAGAAGTCACCTCAGGTATTTGCTTTGCAGCTCGCGTTTTCTCACCTGAGAGACGGCCCACCCACTATTCCGGGCTGCGTTAACAAGAATTGGGTGCTTTTGTGTTGCTGCTTTCCACTGACCTTGAAGTTCTCATTTTAAATTGAGACATAGGAAAGTGGTAGTGAGGGTCTCTTTGCAAGACTTGACTCTTCTGAAGTGTGGAGAAAAGGGTTTTCCTGTCAGATGAAAGTGGGTGAATTACTGTGGTTTCTCTACTTTCCATTGATTTGGGCACAGAAAATATTTTTTTTGTGTGTCTGTGCTCTTGCTTTTATTATTTTTTTGTTCTAAGTGCTGTGTAAACAGAACAGAAATAGTCTTTACACGAAAAGTCTATGCAAAGCTAATTCTATACAGTTAAAATTTATTACAGTTAAAGCAGATTCATGAGTGACTTAGCAGCTTGACTAGAAATAGGCTGAAAGTTGCCAATGTGTCCCTCCAGTTTCTGTGTATTTATGCAAATAACTACACAGAAGTGCAAAGAGGACTCTATTCTCCTTCCAAAGCTCAGACCTCCTATGGCAAAAACTTTGCAATTTTTTTTTCCCCCTGAAATAAGGTTCCCAGCATTTTTACAGAAATAGAAATATCTCAGGAACAATCTAAAAATCTTGCCACTAAAATCACAATCACACTGTCCAATCAAAACTGTAAATATGTCTTGCTTCCTTCTCCCCTTCATCCTCAACATTACCCTTCCAAAAGGAAAATGCACGTCTGGTGTCATGTTCTGTGAAGGTTGCAGACTCAAGCCTCAGATGATGAAGGTTATGAACAAAGGCCAAGATCCACAAAGCTATTTAAATACGTAATTCTAATTAATTTATATGTGCCTGATCCTGAAAACATTTATGTATATACTCAACTTTCACTGGCCCTGTGATCTTCCTGGAGTCAAAGACATTACTCACCTGGTAAAATAGAGCTCTGCGAACTGAAGTTCAGTGAGGAAATATCAAATGGAGACAGTCCTGCCAGCAAGACACTCATTTATTAAATCACAGCATGTCACAAACTGTGTCTGATTTTTGGGAGGAAGAAGGTGTTCTTTTCCTTCTTATTCTTGTGCCACTTTATTTCTGGAGCTCTGTGCTACTAGAGGGAAAAGTAGCAGACAAGCCCCAGGTACTCATTGACCCTGCTCTACATTTTCCATGTCAACACCAATTGACTGTGAAAGGGCTGGAGCCAAGCCTGAGCGGAGGATGTAAGGGTGGAATTCACCTCACCCAATGCTATGTATCAAAAAGTTAAATGTCTAAATCTCACCTGGGCTCTCCTCAGAGTCAGCAGAGACACGTGGGCACCTCCAGGGAGTGGTTCACCCAGTCTGCCTCAGACACCTATGGTGGGATAAGATGAATTACACTCTGGAGATGCCCATTTCTCCCCATGAAGGGAGCTTGGAGTGATGAGCTCAGACTTAGTTGTTTAGTTTTAAGACGTCCAAGTTAGGGCAGATGAATTTTACCTCAAAGGCTTGGAGTGTTTTCCTGAAACTCAAACCAGCCTTTTGAAGTTCACTCTTCATCCTTATGGAACACAGGTGCGCAAATATCCAATTTCTCATGTTTTTAATTCTATAGGAATAAAGTTATGTGTGTCTGTATGTGTATGTATACACTTAATGGCTGCACTGTCAAGTTGACCTTCAGCAAATAATTAAAATGCATTTTAATCCTGCTGCATAATGTTTTTGTTGGCAGGTACCCCCAGGAAGGTGCTCTTCTGCAAAGAAGCAGCTGGTGGATTTCTGCCCAGTGTGCCATCATTACACAACAAGTGGGATCTAAGTAGATTTTAGGCCACCCTACAGCTTGGTAAGGCTACTGTGTTGTACGGGACTAATTAATATAAGACCTCCTTCACTTGGGCAACTGTTATGCCTTTATCTTTGTTTACGTCCTGGAACTACCTCATCTGATGAATGTCATTATTTATTGCCAATAGTTATGCAATATCCCATGGCATGATCCTAATTCCAAGCTAGCCATTGAAGCTGTGAGTAGAATTAGTTCTTAAATGTGTATTCGCATGGCATGAGATACCCATACCTTCAGATAAACCAGAGTGATAGAGTTGTAAACAGTCAGATGAGACAGAAATTCTTTTGATCTATCAAGGAATTAGAATGATTTAACAAATAGACCTTGTAATTGTCATTTCTTTCTTTTCCACGGTTGTTAAATATTTTTCCTATGTGTTTTCCTTACCTGGAAGATGCAGAAACTTGAGTGCAGGAATTGCTTGGCTGAGGAATAATCCCAACATAATGGAGCACATAAAATTGAAGCAGCCAAGTCAGTCTAAGTCATTTCACAAGCCCAATGCATGTGGACGACTCGCGCAGAAGACTGGAGCTGGTTGGTCAGGGCCCCTTTGAAAAACAAACAAAAAATTGTCAATCTCAGACAAAGAATCCTATCGTGCTTTTCCATGCTGATGTTTAATGAAGCACACAATTATGTTGTTACCAGTGATGTTGCCCAGGCCTGAGGGACATTGAGGTGGTCTCAAATCAGGGAAAAACCCCTACTCCCTAATAACAGAGCTCAGGTGCTCTTTCTAACACTCACTGTCTATTCTGGGAGATAGGATGGGTAACTTAACCTTATTTCCTCAAGTAATAATCAGAATGATATGTTTAATGGGAATAATAGTTGTCTCACCTGCCTGACAGGGAGAAGGTGCTGGGAGAATTAATTAGTTTGTGAAGCACTTTGAAGATAAGTGCTATGCTATTAATAAGTAAAACCCACTGCACTTAGATACAACTTGCTAGTGATTGTATTATATTACAGTGCTTAGATAACACAAAGATAGTTGCCTTAGAAATACCAATAGATGATAGAGAGCGTAAGAGATAGATAATCACCAGATTCCTTGTGTTTTCATTTTGTCTCACAATTTCTACCGGCATAATGATATTTAGGCCCTAAAAGATGTTCTAATATTGGAAATTATTACCTGTGTTTTAAAGATGTCACAGGAGAAAGGAAAAGAAATGGGGAATGGTGAATAAATATGGCCCAAGAGTGAAAACAAAATGACCTCTACGGACCCTCTTTTGACCCTTTGATGTGTAATCTTTAAAAATGGTTGATTAAACTCAGACCATCCAGTACAGCTCTGCTCACTAAGGTTTTCTGCCATGAGTTGGGGTAGAGTTCAGGGGCAGAGTGAATGCGTTCACTGAAGAGCAACATTGTGAATGTGTGAAAACTGGCAAAAACAGTCACCTCTCAAATGTAATTAAGTCACTGAGTAAGAAGTTTAGTAACCCCTGGGTCAGCCATGTGATCCTATGATGTGAATTAATACTCTGGCAGTGGGTGCTGCAGGGTATTTTACATCTGTAAGACTGACAAAATATGCTTGGAGGAAAATCAGTAAATATGTGAAAATAAGTGAGTTAACATAGAATTGTTCACACTTAGCTTTGATTGTCAGGGAGTCATTGGCCTGTAAAGAATGAAAATAAGTGAAAAGCTAAAATCTCAAAGGAGGAATGGTAAGACAGCTGTTGGTAGTGAAGGCTCCTGATTGCACCCAGATTCCCTGATTCTTGCTTGTGAATAAGGACATCCTTTAGCAGTAATATGGAATTTTTTGTCTCCATGTGGCATTGCATTATTGTGCTATCACAGAGAAGTGACCATGATGTGTTTACAGTACAACCATGTTTATGCTAACTATGTTTAAGCTTCCTATCAGGCCAGCGTCTCAGGGTAGAGAATCAAAGAATCACATAAGAAGGAAGGAATCAAGGTTGGAAAAGATCCCTATTGAGTCCAACCAGGAACCCAGCACTGCCAGGTGCACCACTAAACCATGTCTCTAAGTACCACATCTACATGGTTTTTGAAAACTTCTAGGGATGGTGATCCTATCACTTCCGTGGGCAGCCTGTTCCAGTGCCTGACTACCCTTTCAGTGAAGAAATTTTTTGTAATGTCCAATCTAAACCTGCCTTGACATTTCTTGAGGTCATTTCCTCTTGTCCTATCACTTGCTACCTGGAAGTAGAGACCAACCCCCACCTCACTACAACTTTCTTTCAGGAGAGATTACTTGAGCATTTATGCAGCTGATGAAGTTTAGTTCCAGTTTCAGATGTGATGTGGGGCTTCTGAATCCTTCGCAACCTCTTCTAATTTCTCAAAGAAAGAAGTTTGATATATATCTATCTATATCTATATCATCTATATCTATATCTATATCTATATCTATATCTATATCTATATATCTATATATCTATATCTATCTATATCTATATCTATATCTATATCTATATCTATATCTATCTATATCTATTTAGACACATACACACATACATGTACACATATATATACACACAATATACAGTGTGAAACTACAAGACCTAAAAAATTAGCATGATGCTAACTATGGGTACTCAGACCTGCATAGAGACAACAGGGATATCTTCCTAATCCCCTTGTTCCTAAAAATCTGGAGAGAAATGATCTGTTTCTTGGCTGAGCAGTGCAGGACCTATGGCACCACCTCAGCAGCATTGGCAGCACGCAAGAGAGGGTAATGCCATACCCAGACAACGACCACTCTATTTTCTTTGAAAACAGGGAGACAGGGGGTCATAAAAATCAACTGAAAGCCATTTCTGTTCCATTCTCTGCTGAATATGGGGGTGTAGCTGCCATCAATGTTAATGAGTGATCACGTGTATCGGAAGAAGAACATCCTCTTTTGTGAAGGCAAGATGAAAGCCTTTTATAAATGTGACCTACTGGTGAAAAAGGCATCCGTTCAGATCAAACCTATGGGTTTATACTGATGGGTTAGATTTTTTTTTTTTCTTAATACAATACATTTTGTTAAGAAGAAGGATTAAAGTATTTGCCAAAATGATTTGTGTTGACAAAATGGCTTAGTACATTTGGCAGATTTATTTTATGAAGCAGAATAAATTAAGGTGTCTCATAAAAAATGTGGGTTATATCCAGTGAAACAATTTCAAGTATTTCAGAAACTCTATTTTTATTCACTTTGCAAACGTGCTTAGTTGAACTGCCAGTCACTGTTACATTTCCATTTCCAAGCAATTAATTAAAATCCCAAATCAGGTTTTTTCTTGATCATGCCAGCAGGAGTTGGTTGCCATGGTAATAGGACGATCAGTAGCATTTGGGAGGGAGGAGAGGGAGAAAAAAACCTTCTGCATTTGGGCTTTTATTATTGAAACATAAGTGCAGGTCTGGAGGAGCGTGTTGGCTCATCTGTGCCAGCCTGTGGCCCCAATGGTGACGGCTGGAAGTGAGCGAGGGTTCTCGGGATTATGTTATTGTCAAGGATATCATTTGGTCCAATGTAGAAGTCATTAGTGAAGCCCTTTCATTCCTACAGTCTATAGGTTGCAACTGTGAATGCAGCTGATCACAGAGAGTTTCAGCAGTGGTAAGGAGGATTTTTCTATCTGTAATTGCCCACATTTGCAGAGAGCTATCACATGTAATGGGTTTTCTCCCCCACAGGCCTGAAAACCTTTGGATTTGAAGCTCATTTTCAGACAATACACTTGATCCATGGTGTTTTCTAAGAGCCATTGCATATATAGGTTTAAGAAGGAATTAATAGTGTAGTTAGTGTGGCAAGGTTTTATGGTTTGGTGTCAGGGGCAGGCGATTAGGAGGAAGACAACATATGGCAAATAAAGAAGGAGGAAAGGGGCAACAAGTCCATTTCTGAAGCAAGAACAGAAAATGAAGTCCTTCCTGAAGGAGGAAACAGGTCCAGGATAGGGCTGAGGGGCACTTACTTTAACCTTATCTAGTGGGTGCCATTCCTGCCTTTGGCAGGTGGGTTAGAACTAGATAATCTTTTAGGTCCCCTCCAACCAAAACCATTTTATAATTCTGTACTATTCCGATTCAGTGGGGGAACAGCCTATGATTTAACAGCCATTTCTACCCAAAATTTCTTTTAAGCAGCAAGAAACGTACCATGCCCTTCAGATGTGATCCAAAAACCCCAGTGAAACTGGTAGAAATTCTCCCATGGACACCTCTGGGCTTGGGGTCAAGCCTGTGTGTCCAGGGATGCTCCTGGACCAGTAGACAGTTCATCTCTGAATGCTGATCTCTTTTCTGACTTTGCTGCTAAGATGCCAATTGTGTTCAACCTTTTGGTTTGATATATTTTATGCTGATCTCTTCATTAGTGCTATTAATAATTCCTTGCTCAGGCCAGAGCCAGTTCTTGCCTCCAAAACACCACCAGGACTGCCCCTCCAGTGTGAACCATTTTGACACAGTTCAGGGAATTTTGTTGCTCTTACACCCTTGGTTAGTTGTGTCTGAGTTGAACAGCATGAGCATGTTGATCACAAGATCTGGAGAAAAACGACATTTACCTTGTGCATCACCTGAGGAGAGGCACCAATCACGAGCAAACCAAAACAAACCAAATCCCACACTGGTTAGCACAACCACACTTTGAGGTGCCTGAGAGTCCTTTTCAGCCTTGAGGATAAAAACATGGAAAAAATACATTTCATCAGACCCTGGTGTGGCAAAGCAGGATAGTGCCAGAGATTCCCTGGATCATTAGGCCACATTAATGCACAAGAACACAGCGCTTCACATGTGGTGCTTGTTAAGCCCCCCATGAAATCAGGAGATTGGTAACAGAATTACAACATGCTTAGGGTTATAGGTCATGCACCAAATTTCATCCTTATGTATTAGCTGGAAATTAATCTGAAAATAATTAGGAAAGAATCCAGATATTTAAAAGGAAAGATTTTGAGAACATTGGGATTCCATGTCTTACTGCAGCATAAAATTCCCATGTGAGAGAGAGTCTGAAAAGACTGCCTGATGGCCTAATGCTTGTGCTGGAGAGGAGAGCAACTTTAATAAAGTTCTTTGACAAGGTCCTCTCTCAGCTGTCACTTCAGAAAAGCCTCACCTGACCCTGAGATTTGCTTATCTTGTGCTTGTACTGCCTTTGTAGGGGCTCAATGTGGTTGGGACCTGAAGGAGTTCAGATGGAGTTAAAGAGGCCGACAAGCGATTTATTGATTTGGATATATCAATTTGCACTAGTCCAAACAAGTTGGGTTCAGGGTCCCACAAACTCTAAGGGCAGAAGGGCAAAAGTTGAGCTTTTGATCTTCAAGGTAGTAGGATGTAGTATAATGTAATGATTCAGGGGGTTCTCTAGTGTCTAAACATAGGAGGAGGGATTTCAGAATGATTGCTTTCTTTGTCTTTTCCACCCTGAAGAACTTTGGTTGTATAAAAAACAATCCTTATTATTATATGCTGACCTCATTCTGTTCTTTTCCCTGGCATTTATCTAACTCTTTGCTGACCTCAGACCCTCCTTTCAAATCCAGACACTTATGTACAGAAATCTAAATCTTGGTGGCTCTGGCATGCAGATTAAGATACCTGAATTAGATAAAATGACTCATAAATTTACATCCTTGGTGCCTCACTTTGGAAACCAAGTCTGCTTTCAGAGTGAGTGTCCAGTGCCATTTGAAAACCCCCCATAAATTGGAGGCATTCACATGAGGCTGGAAGAGATTTCCCTTTGAAGGGGCAATTGGAAACCAAAGAGATCCTGGATTCCAAATAAGCCTCAGATGACCCTCGACATTGTGAGGTGTGTGAGTCAACCCTTAGGTGACTTGATTAGACAAGACACGATTTCATGTTGCTGACATCTGGTGAACTGAGCCTCACTCTCACTGATTTCCACATAAAAGGTATGTGAAATGGGGTCCTTTTTGAGAAGCCATAATTGACTGGCAGAAAATAACAATTGTTAATTGGACCAAGCAGGAATTTTGTTATGGTGAGATTTTCAATTCAGTGATATCTCTATTTATATATATGTTCTTATTTTTATTTTTTTTTTCAGTTTCACACAAAATCCTTCTTTTATTATTCAGAATATTCTTAAATGCAAATATGTTCTAACGCAGAGCAATCCTGACTACCAGCATTTTTGATTCTCCTCCCTTCTGTTTACTCAAATGCTACAGCTAGTCAAGCTGAAATCATCCTTAGAGAACCTTTGCTATTCTGCTATTGCTTCTGCTCAATAACAGCTATTTTTTAGCAAGAACTGTAAAACTGCAAAGACTTTTAGCAAACTATTATGCCAACGCTGGTCTAAGGAAAAAGAGATGAATATTTCCCTGAATATTTCTAGAAGTCCAAATGTCCAAAAATTGATTGCAGGCATTCACAGAGGCAGACCTGACTGAAGAGATGCCAGAAGAGATTTGCTCACTAAGATGGAGATAGAAAGCAATTTTTCACTGGAGAAATTACAACAGTACTTTGACCACGCTACCCAAGTCATTGCAAGGTGGCCAGTTCTCACGGTGGGCAGAAGATAAAAGAATGGCTTACTCAGCTAGAGCAAGACAAGATTGATGGAAATAAAGTTTTAGATGACAACCTGAAAATGAAGTTGATCTAAAAAGGGACGTGCCTCAAAAGACTGAAATTTCTTATGTTCTCAGTAAAAAAAGCTATTAACAAAGCATTTTTAAGAGTATTTTATCTGGTATATCATGGAATAAAGATCTAGATATGGCCAGTAATTAAAGATCAACTTTGATTTTGATAATCCTTTTTAATTGCTTTTTTAATTGTGGTGAAATTTTAAAACATTTCTGTGAAGTGCTCTGTGGAAAAAACGCTGATGTAGAGAGATTAACTAATCAAGATCGCTCTATTCTGTTTGAATAACTAGAAAGGAACTTTGAGTGGGAAAGTGTAAAATAAATCTTCTAACTAATGTATGGCACCATGTAATCTCATCTCACCTTCTGGGAACAATGTATAACAAATTAAGCTTGGATCATGAAATGTCATACAAATCTGGCAGTGATATTTCATTTGGAGGGAAGAACTGCTATTCTCTTGGTTCTTAACAGCCATAGAAAATTTCAATTACGTGAGCATCTTGACAAATTCTACCTCCAGGGTATGGAGGATTTTTAAAAAGTTTTCTATAACCAGCTACAGTGTCCCAAAGAACATTGACTGGTTTTACCATCTTGTGTTGTACCTATTTGCAGCTTGTCCCATGGATAAGAAAGCAGCCTTGATAGAAGATGTGCTTATAAAGTGAAATACTAATAGATTAATGTTTGATTTAATGTAGTTAACATTGTCAAATGAAGCAATAAAGGCATTGTAAGAATAGTAAAGAATCTTGTTTTGTCTTCTTCAAAATCTGGTGCACCCATAAAGGACTGTATATACACCTAAAGTTCAACATAATTATATCATTATGAATGGAATAAATAAGAGGACAGACAGAGAGATATTCCCAAAGGAATACAGAGTGAAACAAATTGAAAATTTATACAAAAGGGATTGGAGTGAGGATGAAGCAGATGAAGCAGAAGAAAAAGATTGTAACAGAAAAATATGTGCATGATATACAGCAGACATATGTAGAAAGATTGGTTTTGCATCAGATTCTTCTATTTCTTTTATATAGAATTGGTTTCATTAAAAGATCTGGTAATTGCATTAGATAGTGGCATGTGCTTTTTAAAAATAGTTAATTCTCGCAGCCATGATAGAGACGCAACTTAAGTCAGAGACAAATACATTAAACTAGATGAATTTGGTAAACCCTGGGCCTGTTTAAGAAAAAAAAACAAACAGTGGGATAAAAGAATATATTGATAATCATGGCTGAGAACCTGCAACCAACCACTAAGGCCTTTTACCTCCTCATCAAGAACAGCCTGGTGAAAATTCTGCATGTGTGAGATCACAAAGTGATGATGCTCCAGGACACAGATGTCATGATTTTTATTTAAAAGGTGACAGGATGACTTGGCATCGCAGCTTGAAAAAAAGCAACTTTCTGAAGTAAGACAAGAAGGGTCAATAATTGCAAAGTGTAAGTTAATAAAGCATGAATGTGTACATTTCAAAGAGAATGACCTTAAGAAAGCACATGTAGGCAAAACCAGAGAAAGTTCTTTAGGGGGTGGACGGAGGTGGGTTGCGGCAGATAATTAACAGTCCCAGGGAAGGACCCACAGAACAAAAATCTTGTAAAACTGGTGCCCAAAAATAGTGTTTATTTTAGACAAAGTTACATTAGCATTGCTACTGTCATTTTTGCTTTGTCAGAGAATTGTTGTGAACAGCCAAGTAGTTGACCCTTTCAAAAAAGTCACAAAAGAAGAACTGAGAGGTTCTTTCAGTGTCTGCACTGCTCTTCCATGTGCAGATGAGTTTTACCAGGTTTCATTCTTTTCCAGAGAAAGCTTGACATTAGTTATGTCATGTGAATTTGCAATAAAGTGGAAATCACGACTACTAACCTGTGGTTTGGTGGCCAGGAGATGTGCAGATGCTGCAGTGTTTGGGGAACACATTGGTGCCTCAGGTCTGACTAGGAAGAACTACCATAATTAGCTAAAACTTAAGTTTGAATTTTTGAAAATAAGTTATTCAAATTGGTCTCGAACCTATTTAATCCACCACTAACTCAAGTATTACTCCATGTGTGTCCTGAAAGCAGAGCAGAGAAGCCACTGCCATGGAACATTCCTGCCTGTCTTCCTTGAATCCCAAAGACTGTGTCCTATGAGTAGCTTGGACTAAATTGTTAGTGGTTGGGGAAGATCATCTCCCATTTAACTGTGGCATGTAGATTTTCAGTAAAAGCAAGTTCAGCTTTCTGCAAGCAAATAAACTCACAGCAAACCTCAAATATAGTAATTATTTAAAGCACCAAGTTTTCATTGGTAAAATCAAGAAGCTTTCATTATTAATTAAGCAGCTAATTTTCTCTTGTTGTACGAAAGAGTGAGAAGCAGCTAATTGCGTTTGAGATTCCCTTCAGCATAATTAGATCTAGGCAAATAGATAATTCCCTTGACTCCAATGGCATGCATCAGACTCGTTTTAAAGCAATCACTTCATTTGGGAATATCACACCTGCAGTAATTAGGTAAATTTATCTCATTCTCCTAAGGAATTATTTGTGTAACACAAGGATTACCTTGAAAAATGGACAAAATGAAAGACCATTTGTAAAAATAATAGCAGAACCACCATTATTAGTAGTAATATATTCTATTTTAATTTTCAAATACAAGCTTAAATTGCAATGTCAAAGACTGTAGTTTGACTACAATATCTAGGAAGATAAATTTTAGGTCTTTGGATTCAACAACATTTGATAACAGTAACTCCATCTTGAGAAGGTCTTTGAACTGAAAATTGATTCCTAGACTAGAGCAACATTAATCAGAAATTAATTTTTAAAATAAGTCTTATTCTGTAAATATAAACAATTGAATTTTGTCATTTCTGATAAAAAGATTTTTCCTTTTTTTTTAAATTGCTTTTTAATTTTTAGTTTGGTGTCAATATGTTTACTGTAAGTATGCAGTATAAAATAAAGTGTAAAAATCAAATTTTGATCAGCTTAAAATACATTTTTTTCCAGTGGGATTTTCTTCACTGTTCAGGAAAAGAAATGTATTCTTTATTTAAAAGTACTTCATTAACCTTCAAGTTAAAATACCTTTGTGAGTGCGTGTGTGTGTGTGTGTGTGTGTGTGTGTGTGTGTGTATGCTTATAAAAAGAAAGATAGAGAAGCAATTCTAATGACAGAAAAAGATGTCCTTATATGCATAAGATTTTAACTGTGACAAACTTGGCTGTACATTTGAACCACGCAGCAGAGTAAATTGGACGATAATGGGAGGTCAAGATGTGCTTGGGACAGCTTAGTGCATGTCAAAAATTTGACTTCCTGCTGGACTTTAGATTTTGAGAATTTTATTATTAGTACTTAATAACGTATACGATCATTCTTAGTAGTAGTCAGGAGCTGAAAAAATGAAAGCAATTGTTATGGGTGTATTGTCCTGTACTGATGAACAACATTTACCAGCTGAAACCCTCACCAATAAGTAGAGAAAGGAAAATAAATACCTGTTAATTAGCAATCACATTATTTCCACCACAAATGTTACATTATCTAAATATTGATGTCTGGTGAAACGGTTTGGGTAACAGAACTGATGCATAGCAAACTTATTCCTGTATCTTGGAATCATAGATAAGTAAATATTATTCAGTCCTGTTGTAGCCTGGTCTGTGTTCTGTGAAAATCTGACTTGGAAGAAATGATGAAGTAGACTTCTAAGAGTATTAAATGCTGTTGATCCATCAATTAGATTGTTGCAATTTCCACCAGCCAAGAATCCATAATACCAACATTGTGATAATGTTAAGACAAATATATCCCCAAAATATATACCACTGAGAGAAGGAAGCTTTTGTGTGGGGTTTTTTTTGGTAAGTAATTTGAAACTATTAACATTTATAATCTCTCCAAAATGCAATTAAAAAGAAAAAAAGAAAAAGATGAACCAGATGTAAAAGATTCCCTGGCTTTGACAACACAGAACTTTCACAAAGTTACAAAAAAAAAAAAGAAAAGGTTTAATCTCATGGACTTCAAATGAACAATAACTAATGTCACCTGATAGTCTTTTGCTGATCTCAATGGGATTTGAAGTAAGCTTCTGGAAATAAATATCTTAAAGCAGTACAAATACGAAGAGCTTTCAATTTAATGAGAAAAACAAAAATCTCCAGAAAAAGTATTTTCAGCTTGGATTAATCCAAAACAATTTCTTTTCTTTTTGTGTGTGAAACAATTCTATAGTTTTAGTGGACAAGTGTTTTGTCCAATGCCTTATGTTTGGCTTGTTTATTATTTATCCTCCTTTTAAGATTCTTCCCTGATGCAAGTTAATCTCTTTGTGAAAATGCCATTTTGAAATACAATAATAAGATGATTTACTTTGCTTTTTCTTTCAGTTCCTTTTCCACTCCCCACCTTATCCTCCCTGAAGTTATTTCTAAATTTGTATCAAACATGGTTACTTTTGATTTCTACAGAAGTTTGTTCTATTCAGTGAGATTATTACTTCCCATATATTTTTCCTTTTTTTTTTTTTTCTTTTTTTTCTTTTTTTTTTTTTTTTTTTTTGCATAGACCCCCACACTTGACTGTTTATCAAAATGGTTGTGTTCAATGAAAGCAGAAGTTTGGGATAGGGTGGAGATGGTCTCACCCTAACACCAAGTTGGGACATGGCCAATGTATCTACTCAGACCTTAAAATCTGGAGGCATTCCTGAGTTTAATAATATCTACACAGCCAATACATCCCACCTTTACCACCAAGATCTGAGTCTCATAAGACAGGCTCAACTCAAACTTATCCTGTAAATATAAATACAAGTTTTGCCACAACGTGTTTCTCTAATACAAAACAGCCTCCCCAATCATTCATCACTTGCAATGATACACACAGGTGCTGAAGTGAAGTGCAGCTGTCGATAAAGGTTGATGCCAAATTATTTTCCCGAGGTGAGTTGGCTTTCAGTTAGGCTGAGTTTTTGTTTTCTTCTCTTTTCATTCTTTTTTCTTTTTTCTTTTTTTAAGAAAGTGGGGAAGAGGAGAAGGGTTGGGATTCAAAATATTTTTTTTCCCTTTAAATAATTTTCTGTAATTTTCTTTTAATCACAGCAGATGCTTCTGGTCACTCAGTAGTTTGTGAGGCTGTATTCACATTATGAAAATATATTGCTGTTAGAAAGTAGTGCTGAGAATCGCAGGTTAAAACTGAAACCAGGAACTGCCAAGATTTGAAAACCCTGGATATAACTTTCTTTTTTGTTTTGATTCCCTCCCTTCCCCAGCCTCTTCCCTATTTTACATTGGGGCAATTGTTTTGAAATTTGCAGGGAGGGAAATGCAAGTGTCTCTCTGGTCATGTGTGATGTCTCCTGGGACTCACCAAGAAGAAAAAAATCTAACTTCAAGTTCTTTTCTTGTGAGGTCTAGAACTCAGCCTCATAATTCCACAGTCCAGATAAGAGCCATAAACACAGGGAACTGGCTGAGTTCCTGTGACAGTGACAGTATGGAGGCAGGTGTCTCTCTGAACTTCCCATTGAAGTGCTTCCATTTTCTATAAATAATTAAACAGTCATTAAGGCAGAGACTTAAAATACGATCTTGCATGTGATCTATACAGAAACATTAACTACTTAACCAGTTTGTCTCTTTGTTCCAATGAATATTTAATTGTTTAATATTAAGTGGAGACGAATTCTCCTCAATTTTCTGTACAGAACAGAGCTGTGGTTTAACCCAGACGGCAGGTGAACACCACAGAGCTGCTCACTCACTCACTCCCCCTCTGTGGGCTAGGGGAGAGAATAGGAAAAAGGGTAAAACTCAAGGGTTGAGATAAAATTTAACAGGACAGAAATGGAAGGGAAAATAACAATGATTATAAGGGAATATAGAAAACAAGTGATGCACAATGCAATTGCCACCACCGGCTGACTGATGCCCAGCCAGTCCCCAAGCAGTGGCTGCCACTCATTTTACCAAAATACCTCAGGACAAAGTGAATTTGTTCATATTTTGTCTCCAATTGTCTGTCCAGGGAGAAAATCTAGATAATAAGCTTCAACTTCAAGCATTTCAATCTTAGATATATGAAGTCAACCTCTATTTTTCAGGTAGTAAGTATAAATGGTGTACCAGTGTATACCAATGGCCATAACATTACATTAATAATAAAATAAGGTTTAATTTTGCAATGAAGATGTTACAGTCAAAGCAAAGACTGGTCAAGGAATATTGAGTCCTGAAAATCAGATAACTCCATTGAGATGAAGAATTGATACATATAAAGCCAAGAAGACTCATTTACTTTATTAGTTAATTCAGATTATTGGCTACAATGCATATGGGGAAAAAAAGCATAAACAGCCTCAAGCTATGTCAGGAGAGATTTAGACTGAATATCAGAAAAAAAATTCTTCATGGAAGGGGTTGTAAAACCTTGGAACAGTGTGACCAGGAAAACAGTTGAGTCACCATCTCTGGAGGTATTTTAAAAAATGGGGAGATGTGGCACTTAGAGACACAGTGGCTTAGTGGTGAACTAGACAGTCTTGGGTTAGTGATTGGGCTCCTTGATCTTAAGGGTCTTTTCCAACCTTAATGATCCTATTATTGTATAAAGGTTTCTGGTGTTTTTCCCCTAGTGCATACAATTTATCCACAGCAAGGGAGGGCTGTTCTTCCAGTTGTCTCTTGTTAAAATATTTTTGGTATGTTTCTCCTCATTTCTCTCTCAGCTGGAAAAGGTGCCTGCAACATCTCCCATTTAATAGCACATCCTGGCTGGAGTCCTCAGAGGCTTTTGTTTCCCTGTTAATTGAAGACTTTATTTGGAGATTGCCAGAAGCCAGCACTATTTCAGGAAAAGCCGGTGGGCCGCAGCGTGACACAAGAGGCTCCCAAAGAAGGAGGGTTATGGCCCTTCCTCCCTCAATAAAATAATCCCACAGAACCCAGCTCCCGCACTCAGGAGGGTGGGAATCTGGCTGGCACATCCCAGCCTCTGACTCCTATTAAAACAGTGACAAAGACTACCCATCCCGGTGTGCCAAGTGAACATCCAAGAGCATAACAATTCAATCCCTCCTCCCTCCCAAATTGCTAAAGCAGCTTGAGGCAGCCACTTCCACGACCTTGTGAAGTGTCTGCACTGTTGCAGAAAAAAAAACCAGTTCTTCTTTGTAGTAAGAGAAGAGGAGTTTATTTTGGAAGGAGGGGTGTTTTTATTTTATTTTCCCACCTCGCCCTCCCTCCCCCTTTCCTTGAGCAAATCCCCATAACAAATAAAGTTACACTTCAAGACTGGATTACGCAGACTGTTAGGTTTGCATGCCAATGTTTACTTTAACTTAAAAATGATACTTCTGAGAATTCAAATAATATGTTTAAAGTATTTCCAGGCTATTGCTTTGCTTGTGTTTGTTTTGGCACTGTTTCCCTCCACGAATATGTCAGTTTTGAAGGAGAGATGAATGCTGTTCAGTTACAGCCTTTGCCTATTGATCATACATTTAACATCTGTTGACTTTGTTTATGTGCAGTTTTGGAGGGATTCACGGCAAAATTAAGAGTACTTGCTGCAGAGAAATTGTGTTGATGAGACTTTTCTGCTTTCAAGGCAGATATTCTGGGATAGCAAAGAGTCTGATGGGGGTGTAGCAAGACCCCACAACACCGCTATTCATAGATCAGAGTGAAGAATCACAACAGTCCTTTTTGACCTCAAAATTTCTATATCTAGGAAAAGGTTTCACTGCAATTTTTTATTGTAATAACTTGCCTGGGACTCAGATGAGAGGACTACGGAATGTTTGTCTCACCTGACATCCTCTGGAAGATATTCCTTTCCATGAGTATCTTTTCTCTGAAAGTCAGCTTGCCTGACATCCCCAACAACATGCTGGATCCTGTACTCCCAGCCTTGATTCAACTTCTCCCCAGGAATGCATATCCTGTGGCTGCGTACACCTGAGCTGGCTCCTCACAAATCACCCCTGGAATCAGACCTGAGAGGAGATATAGGCCAGGGACAGCTGAGCTGACTTCATATGTGTGCATTTAAAGCTTATCAACTCAAGCTGAGAGCAGCACAAACATGGCTGTGGCTATCGATACCTGGACTGATGCTGCACAGCAATAGCTGGGATTGTCTTGGCATGAAGATGTCCTTAACCCACTCTGTTGTATCTATATGGATGCGACAGACCTTTTTTTTTTTTAGTTCCTTATTTATGGCTGGAAGACAAGCTTAGAGGTCTGGGGTTATTGAGCATGAAGAACAGAAGGCTTTGGGGAGACCTCACTGTGGCCTTCCAGTACCATAAGAGGGCTTATAAAAAGGAGGGAGAGTGACTGACAAATAGTGACGGGACAAGGGGCAATGGTTTTAAATGAAAGAGGGTGAGTTTAGATTAGACATTAGGGAGAGATTCTTTGCTTCAAGGATGGCGAGGCCCTGGCCCAGGTTGCCCAGAGAAGCTGTGGCTGCCCCTGGATCCCTGGAAGTGTCCAAGGCCAGGTTGGATGGGGCTTGGAGCAACCTGGGATAGTGAGAGGCATCCCTGCCCATGGCAGGGGATCCTTTAACAAACAAGATGATCTTTAACCCTTCCAACCCAAACCATTTTATAAATCTATGTCCCTGTGAATGTTTCCTGCCTTCATTCTGCATTGGTCTTTGATACATTTAAATTGGGGCAGTGTTTGTATGGAGGCAAATTCCTCTGAGAAGCATGGAACGTACTTCTGCAAGTTTAAGAAGCAGAGGAAGAGGTTAGGGATGCCAAATGAACAAGTCTCTAACAAATTTACTTTTTTTGACAGTTGTAGTTTTTGCTAGTGGTCTCTAGAAGGGGTCCATCTGTTTCTCCTGGAGTTTTTGAAAGATTTAGGAAATCAGCAGGGAAGGCAGGTAGAATATGCCCCAACCTTACACTGAAAGCAAGCTGAAGCTTACACTTTTTGCATATATTCCATCCAGGAAAATACTTGATATTTATTATTGTGAATTATTTGTGGAATAGCTTAACAGAATTTGCTTCCATAAAATTTCCTTAGACTTTGTGCTTATTTAAGGAGTACACAGTAGAGGAAGAATATTAATCTGCAAAGTAACTGATCTTTGTGAACACTTGGAGGAAATGCAGGAACAAAATTATTCAGATATATTTTATTGTCTTAAATGATGGGTGAATGCAAAAGAGGTAAAGTTGGTCAAGTTAATTAACATTTAGTCAAAACAAAAAAGAAGACATAACAGGAGTTTTAGAAATTACTTGAGATTGAGATAAAGGAATAAGTGATTAATTGGTTATCTCATTAGGGCTATAGAAGGAGTCCTAACAAGGTCACCGTGACTTTGACAGTGACCATAGCTATATTGCTTTTAGGAACTGAAAGGGAGAATGGTGATAAGGAAATTGGATAGGTAATTATGCAAAGGTCAGGAGGGGGGTCAGATGATTGCCAAGCTGGTCAAAGGACGAGGCATGTCATCAAAATGGCTGAAATGATGGTTGTCTCTAAGCTCATTGTCCCTTTTCAAATTAACATCAAAGAAAATGGAAGGCATTGATAATCTCTCTAAGAAGATAATTAAGCAGATGGGCATAAAAATTAAAGAGATAGATAAATAAGCTAATGAATAATGTACCAGAAAAAGAGATGCAAATGGAAATGTTGAAGTATGGACAAGCTTAATAGCAAAATCTTACAGGCTTTGCTAGCTTGGAAATTTGTAATAATGGAAATATGAAGATATTAATTCTTAATGATGTAAATGAATTCCATGGTGGGAAATGGCACAGCCCTGGGTCTCTACTTTTTCTGAAAACACTTTGTCTGGTGTGCTTTGTGGCAGCAGGGATGGATGTGAAACAAATGCCAGTCTTTCCTCAAAGTGTTCTGTATCTCAGTTTTTGAAACTTTCTCCTTGGCTCCATTCATATCTTTCCTTCTCCTCACTGCAGCTGAATGCTTGTGTGGATTTACTGGGGAGACACCAGCCTTTTTCCAGAAGTGGGAATCTCCTCCGTGTTTGTGCTTCAAACCAGTCCAACTGCAGACTTGCAAAGTCAGAACCTCACCTATTCAGATTGAGACTCTGTCTGCCACTGGCTTACAGCTCTGTTAAAATTCAGCTGGCGCCAAGAATTTAAATGTTGACCCCACATTTTTGCAAGTTTAATTCAGCTTAATTCTGGAGCCCCAAGATATGCCAAAGTGCATATGAATGAAATAAGGATGAAGCAATATACCTTCCTTAGAGAGTAGGTGGCTTTTCCTCTTTTCACAGGGAAATAACTGTTTCTCAATTAGCATCAGTTAAACTGCGATTCCTTAAAGGAAAGGGCTGCCATGTGAATAAAGATACCTTACACTGCTAAAATTATTCCCATTTCTATATAAGAATTGATATAATTCCTGTCTAAGATATAAAGATTTTATATTGTACTCAAGATGTGTTCATCACTTTATCATTATAACTATGATATAGAGACATGGGAAAAAATCAAATGCAACCAATAGGTCCTAAACTTTTGGTTTCTTTGTTTCAGATTGACTCAGATGGTTTGTGTCAACAAAAAAATTCGATTTCCAGAATAGGCAGAATTTTCACTGGAAGGTAATAGGAGTTGTTTAGATATAAAACAAACGGATAGGACACCCGGAATATCTGTATTCTGGTCTGGATACACAGAGCAGGGAGTTGAAGGTAAATTTCTGTCACTGCAATTGTTTCCTGTACACCAGGCGACTGGAGAAGGAAAACCTTCATTTTAAATTTCATCCTTTTCTAAGATCAGGCATATATTTCCATGGGAATTTTAATTTTCCTTTATGTGACACTTGCAACTGGAAACACATCTTTCCCAGTTTTGATGATGGCACGAATTTCAGAGAACTTCAACACTTTTGCAGAAAACCAGAATCTCCTGCACTTGTAATTCTGATTTGAAAATGTACCTTTCTATTTTCAGTCTGCAGATGCTCACACAGCGTTGGACATAGTCCTTCTCATTGTATATTTTAGGAATATTGACAGTTTTGGCAATTACCACAATATTCTTCTGTACAATGTGGCAAGATACAAAGAAACTTCCCAGAGTGAGATCTTATTTATCTGTTTTAGGTTCTTAAAATCCTTAGGAGACCTGCCTCTGAATGCAGAAAACCTCTGAAAGTTTTCAAAGCACCTAATTTCTTTCTGTTGAGCATAGAGGAAATTCAGGTATTAAGAAAACTCCTTTTATGTAACACCTACAGCCTAGATCCAAAGCGGATGACTAACTTGTTGGCCAGAGCCCTGTGGCCATGCCCATCTTCTCTTTGCATCAGTGTCCTAATAGGCAATGTAAAATCTTAAATCTTATTTAGTTTTACAACAGGAACCACAGGACTGGTTATGGAATATAAAAACCAAATCAGAATCTGGCCCATGAATTCATTTGCTTCAGGGGAGGGAAAAGGAGAGGATTCTTTTGTATTTACATAATTTACAAAATTTAAATCAATCACAATGCAAATCTCTGCAGTAGGGAATTTTGGGATCCCACTCAGCCTGCCTCAAAACGTTGCATCCTGAAACTGATATTACAGTATACAACACGAATGTTGTATCAGTTCCTGTTTAATTGCTCCTAAGTTTCTTACTAATGATTATCAACTAACAGCAAGATGCTATAGAAGGACAAAATCACTTTTATGCTGCCAGCTCAGAAGTGGGAGAAGCTCCCAGCTGATTTCAAGTAAAAGTCATCTTTTGTTTGTCTGCGTCTGAAAACTGATTCTGGATCTGACACCAGGATTTTAGTTTTGTGCCTGACGAAATTTCTTTCAAATACCCCTGGAAGTTGCTGTTGTGCAGAAACTTTAGTGATGACCTGGTTTCCCATAAGCTCTTGGTTGGCTCCCCATCCATCCCAGGTGGAGCTCCACACACCACAGCTGGTCACTGACAGAGAGGGCAACACCACCTGCTCATCTCACCTGCCTCTCCTTCCTAAAGGGTCTGTATCCTTCCATTCCACCACTCCACCATGTCTCTGGGATGCCAATGGGATCACCACCCTGCAGGCATGCACACAGCTCAACTCCTCTTGCTTATTCCCCATTAGTGTGTTGTAAAGCAGAAGAGCAAGGGGAGAAGGCAAGAAACTTGACCTGCGAAGAATTATTGGTTTTGTTCCTGCTTGGTGATGGCTGCTGTTCAGTGTTTTGGATATATGTTTTTCTTTACTTTCTGAAGTTTAATTCTGACGGATAAAATTGGGAGAGACTCACCAGCAGATAAAATACTTTCCATCTTGGTCATTATTTTGGTTGTTACTTTCATTGGTCATTGCTAACTGTTATTTCTCTGGAGTCCCAGAAAATGGGTGCTTGAGCACAATCAGCATCAGCTCTTCTGTGACTTTCATCCTCCTCTGTCCTGTTATTCTTCAATCAGTCATTGGGATCTGCTGCCAGGGTGGAAATTCTCCTGACAGGTCTGCTGTCCCTGTCTGACTTCACATCTTTGACTTTTGTCTCTGGTTAGAAGTTCATCCTGATTTAATGAATCTAGCAGGTCTGAGTGCTCACCTTTGGGCATTCCGCCCTCTGAAGAGATGAGGAGGCTGAAGGATACAGGCAAAGCTGCTCAGTTCTTAGCACTCCATGCAGAAGTTGCATGAGGTAACATAATTTAAAAAAAACAAAACATCTTGGAGTGTATCAGAGACTTCTCTAAAATATACAGGCATTTGGAGGAGCCAAATGGATGAATCAACAATAAGAAATCAATCAACTGCCCAAAGTTCCCATTTCCATGCAAACCTACCTCCCCCATAATGCGAGTGTAATTTTCCATGTCAGAAACCTAAGGAAAGATGTGCAGTGTATTACTTCCTTCTCACTGGAGAAAACTGACTTTAAAAGCTCTCCAGTTTCACAGGTTTCAAGCTCTATCTATAATGCCAAACCACTAAGATATTTTTCATGTTTTTAATGCCATCGCATCTTTTAATGCACTGCCTTAAACTGCCAAAAATAATGCTCCCAATCAAGACAACTATATTTTATATAGAATCTATGACTTACTTCTTCATAGTGGTGTTAATCAGATTTCAT
Source organism: Acanthornis magna (assembly GCA_036785705.1). Lineage (NCBI taxonomy): Eukaryota > Metazoa > Chordata > Aves > Passeriformes > Acanthizidae > Acanthornis > Acanthornis magna. The sequence continues at coordinate 2,027,221 of JAWUZG010000001.1, forward strand.
TTATTTTTATAGCATTAGGGACATTAACATTACCCTCTGCAAATGTTCCCCTTTCTATTTGCCCTTGGATAAGATATGTCCTGTATTAGGATAACTTTCTTCCTGAAGATAAATGTTTCCTGATAAAACAATAGTGTTAACCTGTAACAACTGCAACATGAAATAAATGCAGTTGTCAACTAAACTTTAAAGGGGGGAATTAAAATTTAAAAAGAAAAAAAAGAAGAGAGAAACCCAGGACACATTAAAATACTGCTGTATTGTTCTTTGCTGTCCCCAAAAGCATTTATTTTCCTGGCTATCTTGCATGATTGAATAGCAGAGGAGTCACCTGAAATAATGTCAAATGACAAAAGATGTATTAGAATTGCAGGATAATGCCTTTGTTCTCAGGAAGAGGGAGGAGAGGCTTAGCTGTCATTCACACCACAGCATGCAAAAGGAATGAGCATGGATGAAATACCCTCAAAGTTTGTATGTATGAACTATAGGATTGACTTCAAGTCTGAAAATATTTATGGGTACCTTTGTCTCTCCACTCATGTTTTGAAGCATGCTGGATTTAGGGTTCATCCACAGTTGAAATCAATGGATGACTTCCTGCTGATTCCAATGAATTTTTCAACACACCTTGACTTCAGATCATGGTCCAGATAAATACTTCAAAATCTGCTTGAAATGTAAATGCTTCTACTGCAGTATAAGTGGGCTTTGCCAGGCAACACCCATTTGCCTCCCTGTTATTTTTCTCATTTTCTGTTTTCATGGAATCATAGTTTGGGTTGGAAGGGATTTTAAGGACCGTCTTGTTCCAACCCCCCTGCCATGGCAGGGACACCTTCCACCAGACCAGGTTGCTCAAAGCCCCATCCAACCTGGCCTTGAACACTTCCAGGGATGGGGCATCCACAACTTTTCTTTTTTTTCTTTCCCATTACTTTTCTCTACTTTTCCACTGTCTTTTGACAATAAAAGAAAACAAACAAACAAACAAACAAAAAACCCCCAAAACAACAACAACAACAAAAAGTGAGTTGTTCAAATTGTAAGATAAAATCAGCAGAGTCACTTAAAAACTTGATTTTAAAAAAAATTATCATAATTTTCATGTCCCCCAGAGAAGATGGTTTTCATAGCAAAAAGTAATAAAGACATGAGATATTCCATGAATAAGGGAAAAAATGAGGCATACAAAGAGCTGAAGACAAAGATGACAAAGTAGAATAATTTAAGATTTAGATTTCTTTTGATATTTTCTTGCCTATTTTTATTGTTTGCTTGTTTGCTTTACCCCATAAGTCACTGAAAACATCTAAAACCTATTTTCTTTTTCTTTTTTCTACCCTTTTTTACTAGATATATGGTCCTCTGCTTATTGCTTACTTCTTGAAATGTTGGCTTGATAATGAACACCAGATTTAAAGGGAGTTGCCATTCACTTAGTCTTAATCCCATGCTGATATTCTCTGCTTGTGATTCTAATTTCTCAGACCAGTGTCATGAATGTTTCTACCTCTTCCCTGCTCAGCATCAGCTCCATTTACTTTTCCACAGATGGACAAAGGGAAAAAGATGTCCATTATATGAAAACAAAACAAAAAAAAATGAAGTGCTGAACCACAGAGTTCAGTTCCCTTTCAGGCACCAAAATCATGATCCAATGCAGTAAGTATTTGCATAATTTTTTTATGATTTATTTATATATGTGGATATGTAAAAAATAAACAGCTGTAGTTTGTGACCACACAGGTTCTGTATTTCAGGATTAGGCTATATTTTGAGTTTATAACAGAGCAAAGTCAATGAAAACAATAAGGAAGATTACTATCTTGGATGTGGGTTTGGTTTCACATTTTGGCAATAAATTTTGGTGTATTTCTCAACATCTTCAATTTTATCCACCTTTGCAATTTTATCACAGTGACATTGCCCTTCCTGTCTTTCAGAAACGGTAAAAGAATAAAGTTCTTAGTGTGCTTCAATCTGGGGACAGAGAAGCCTTATATTAATTCACGGAAAACTGAAGCCCTTGAAAATCTTTCCATGAGTGCACTCGAGGGGGATGTTGGATTTTTTGGGAGGAATATTTGGAGCAGCATGAGAAGAGCTCACTGGTGTCTGGACCAAGTCCTAGTGATCTACCTTCTCCAACTACTACTACCACCTTATATTCTATGCATTGGCAACAGCAAAACTTAGCCCCTTGCAGGGATTTTTGATTTTATTTATTTTATTTACATATTTTGCTTTTAAGGTACACTATCCCTGTTGAGCAAAAGGTGCTCCATGTGCTTCTACTGTAGGTTCAGCAGCTAAAACTTGACTTCTTCTTGACAAAATATTCCAATTCAAAGCCAGTCTATGGGAAAACCAGAGCTGGGTCTATCTATAAACAGAAACAGTTTGTGTGTCATTTGCCTATACGAAATTCCTGTTTGTCTGAGCCTTGATCACCTTACCCAGACGTGCACATTGGCACTGTCACCAGAGTGAACTGGAGCCTTTGGACCCTTATCCTGCTCTGGAAAGTTGTCATTGCCTTACCTTTGTCACATCTGCAAGGACCTCTGCTCTGCTGTTCTCTGCTGAGGAAACTTTATTGGCTTCTCTCTTGGTCTTTTGATTCATTTTTCCTCATATTTTCTGACCTTTGCATCTTATGACACAACCTGAAAAGATCTGACTGGATGCCTTTTTGTTCCCTAAACCAGCAGTTTGGTGTTGTTCTCTTTGTAGTTTCAGAGGAAGGAGGAAGAAAGGGGGATGGAAAAGAGGTTGGGAGCTTTTATAATTATAAGAGCTTTTGCTAAGGCTTTAGCTAACTATTAAGTAAATATGTTTCTTATTTTAACCTCTGGAGTGCCCCAGGCCTCACAGGGATACTTCACATCCATGGATTTTTGTGGTAGGATGTAGGTCATGCTACTGCACTGATTAGCATGGACTCTGCCTTTCAAGATATGCCTCTGGGTGGGATGTTCTTCCAAGGAGTAACTGGATTAGTCACTAGGTCAAAGACTAAGTGCTCAGTCTTTGTGGCCTAGAAATTCAATACCTTGTCCTAAGCTGGAGCCACTGAGCCTAACAAATGAACTCTTTCTGAGACCTTGCCCAGCATCTACCTGTTCTGTGTTTAAGCAAGAGGCAAATTACTTCTGGCACGTGTCTGAGGGCACAGCTCTTGGACGAGGCTGTCCACCAGGCCGTGCAGCCAACTCTAAGCTTTGTCTTGGCGTTCACTGAATTTTCTGAGATAATTTATAAGCGAAGAAATCTCAAATCCACTAAGAACTGTGAGACAGATAAAAAAAATGAATTTCAGTTCCAGACAGAGATCTTAATCCATTTCTGGCTATACGTTTTACACTGTGTTTAGTGTTAGGGACATCTGCAAATGAGTACACACATGCACACATTGCACTAAGCTTCTTTTTCTCTTTTCCTACTTTCACAGTTAAGGGTTTTCTTCTCACTCCCCTCACCCCCTTTTAATGTCTTTCTAAGAGAAAGATGCAGTCAGCAAAAACCAGCATTCTGTGGCTAATGTGAATCAAGAAGGATGTGTCATGTATAATGAGACATGAATAGCTAAGGAGATTGCACAGGCTGTATCACAGACACATGGAATTGGATGGTGAATCCTGCTTTATATAGGTCAGCCACTTGCTAAAACATATGATCATATCCCTATTTCCAGGCTAAATGTGCAAATGGACATTTTATATCATCCTTATTCATGATAACATTGTGGTTTAGATTCTCTCTCTTTTGCATTCGCCTCCCAGATGTATTTGTAGACCACTGTACTTATTCTGAGACTTATGCTCCCTTTCAGCTTTGCTCTTCTATTTTAAACTAATTTTCTTGGAGATGCATAATCAGCCTTGTGCATAATACTCCAGACAAAGACTGAGGTGTACTTGTGAATGGCACTGCCTTCCTTGTCTTTGTGAGAAGCAACTCATGTGACACCTTAAAATTCCTCATTGCTTTTTTTTTCTTTTTTTTTTTTTCTTATCCAAATCACTTTATTGGCTTATTTTTGTTCTAGTTTGGAAATATTTAATTTTAATTTGATATCCAAAAATCAGGCATCTAGTGTAAGTGAATGATAGGCTGTCTATCAGTCCAAAGGTCAAGAATAGGCGTCTCATGAACATGATTAATTTTACCATTTTCAGATGGAATTAAAGTTCTCTGTGACTCTCTCACTTAACCTCAACATCAAAGATGACCTAAGTTAGAATGGAAGAGCTCAACTCAGTCAACTTGATCAGCCACATCTCTCTCAATACCATTTCATAGGAAAAAGCTGTTCGTGTGTCCCCACACATGAAACAGAAACATTGCAGTGTTTTGGTAAGACTTCGGTGAGGTGAGTAACACTGTCATCTAATTCATATTGATATCACCTCTGGCTCAATGAGCTGCAGATAAAGAGTTTGGCTTTCCTGCACTGGGTACCTCCATCTCTTAGATTGCCCAATTCAACCTGGGTCATACAATTAGGTCCATACCGTCTGTGCAATATTTTATGCAAAGTTTGGCATAAGCAAAAGATGGTCAGCTGAGCACATTTTGGTGTTGTTGTTACCCTCTGAACAATACAAACCCCTGCTTGTGACTGAGGTAATTATTACAGGTGTCCTTCCAGCAGGGATATTTCTGGAAAAAGATTATTACCCTAAACGGTATCTGTTTGTGGGGATATTTTAATTTTTTTTTCTAGCACTGAGGGTCCTTTGTTCCCTTATATCTTATGATGAGCAGTCAAGGGAACTGTGGTGGTTATCCACAGGAAACCTTATCATGTTCTACAGCTCCCTGAAAGGAGGTTGTAGCGAGGTGAGGGTCAGTCTCTCCTCCCATGTAACAAATCACAGGATGAGAGTAAAAGGCCTCATGTTGCATCAGGGGAGGTTTAGTTGGATATTAGGAAAAATTTCTTCGTGGAAAGGGTTGTAAAACAATGGAACAGGCTGCCCTGGTGGTAGAGTCACCACCCCTGGAAGTGTTCAAAAAATATGTGATTATGGTACTTGAGGACACGGTTCAGAGGTGAACATGGTGGTGGTGCAGAGTTGACAGTTGGACTTGATAATCTTGAGTGTCTTCTCCAACTTTAATGATTCTGATTCTACAATTCTATCTCTGCCCAGAGTGGTTGTCCCACTGTGTCCATGACAATACTGTAAATATGATGGAGTGTCTGTCTTTCACTTTGGTAGGGTAGTGTTTGTTGATTAAACTGAATCAACAATTCTCCCTCTGCCACAGAGATACTTTAGGAAATCGTTCATCTGTCCTGAAAGAGGAGAGAGCTTATAACTGGGGCCTACTGAGAGTTTTCTTCTTCTTTTTTTTCCCCCTCCCCACATTCCCATACCCCTTTGATGGTTGGCACAACACAGTTTGAAAACAGGTAAATCAGTGTTAGGTGGTGTGTAATGATATATCAGTTTTAGGGTCACCTGTCAAGAATGGACAGTGAAGAAAAGATTTCTTGTCCTACTTGTAGTGTATGTATCACATACATTCATGCAATGTTTTGCATTAATATGAAATCAATGGAGTTAAAACAACAAATAAAATTCAATTTAATCCTACATAACAAATTAAATAATTGCACCTGAATTAATATTGTCTTTCTTATAGTATTAGCACTTTTTATGTACATAAGAAGTCAGTGTAAAAATGGGATTTGAGAACTTGACATTTTGCAGAAAAGCAATGCTCAAGGTTTAAACATTCATATTAGCACAATGTGTTCCTTAAGTCTAAAAATAACCCTTTTTCCATATAGCTACTAACCCCCTCTTATTTCTTAGAATTTAATTTTCCCCCCTCCTGTTACCACAAAGCCGCCCACCTCTTTCTAACTGTACTCCTATCTACAAGTGCTGATGCCAAACACAATTGATTTTCTCACTCCTTCGGTAAGAACATGCATTTTCATTCCCACATAATCTGAATTTGCTACGTATACAAATTATTATGAATCATTTATACAGAAATAAAGACAGGCAAATATTGCCACCTTAACCTTTCTTTAAACAAAAGTGAGGAGGAGGGTGTGTATGACAAATTTGAATTTTCCCAAAGGCTGAAGAAACCCTCAAAAATACGAAATTAAATTTCCTTTGCTCTTCAGGTTTTCATTATTTCTGTTCAAAACCAAAGGTAGTTGTGATTGTTATCAATCACTCAGCATGGAGAAGAGAAGGCTCTGAGGAGACCTTGTTGTGACCTCTCGATATCTAAAAGGGGATTATGAGAGAGACTTTTGCAGAGGCACAGGAGAAGGGGCAACAGTTTTGAACTGAAAGAAGGTCGATTTAGATCAGATAAATGGAAGAAGTCCTTTGCAATGAGGACTGGAAGGAACAGGAGCAAAGAGTCTCTGGATGTCCTATCCCTGGAAGTGTTCAAGGCCAGGTTGGACAGGGCTTGGAGCAACATGGGATAGTGGAAGGTGTCCCTGCCCATGACAGGGAGTTTAGAACTAGTTGATCTTTAATGACCCTTCCAACCCAGACCATTCTATGATTTTGTGATTCTACGATTCTGTGATTTAAGATTTCTCTGGTTCATTTTTTTCATAACTTTTTCAACAACAAAAAGAACAACAATTGAAGAATGACCTTTGGTGTGGGTTTTGTTTATTTGTTTGTTTTTGAATAAGATTGTACTGTTTCTTTCTTCCTTATTCTTTATTTCTGTATTTCTCTCATATAAAGTCCATTTTTTCCCTCTAGTTCTATGTAAGATGAGTTATATACATTCCTTGTATTTTGACACTGGAACTGGATGCAGTTTTTCTAAAAACACCTGATTTCATTGCAGCTGCTTAAAGAGCAACTATTTCTCCAAGAATTTTTATTTTTGTGACATAGTTCTAAATTTGAGCTAAAAATGGCCTGTAACAATTGAAAAAGGGAAGCAATTCAATGGACAGTTTGAATTCTCAATAGGAAAGTGTTGTCTTACAGTGTAAAAACCAAGATTATAAATCCATTTTTGACAAAGAAGTAAGTTTCAATTTTATTCTTCAGTTGTAAGCAGATACAAAATTGTTCTTGCAGATATTTCATGTAAGTTCACTGCTAAAGTGGTACATTATTTTCAGGTACAAATATTTGCAATTTTACACAGAGGTGAAGAAAAAAATATTACCCATCTGAGTGAGGATACTTTAATTTGATATTTACAGCATAGGAAACACATTGCAAATTTAGCTTATGTCTTTATTTCCTGTTTAGCTCTTCAACCAAACAGGTATCCATTGTCGTTACAGGGAGGCCACTGAATTACATGTTCTGAGTCATAACAACACTTTCCACCTTCAAAGCAGTTTGTGAACAATCTGAGTGACAGTCTTGTGAAGCAAAGCAGCATAATAATTCCAGAGTTAAAATGGCTTAACTGAGGAAAAGAGATTTGAATATTGTCGCACAAGCACAGGCATTTCCAAAGACGTCAACCTATCTATTTTGTACCATTTTTCTCAAACAGGGAGGAATCACACTCTGGAGCTGCTTGTCTCGTGACCCAAGTGACTCATTACCAGTGCTGGGATTATGTTGTCATTAATAAAATCTTCTATAGATGCCAAAAGTTGCTTTAAATAAGGAGTTATGTTAAAACATGGTAAGCATGTTGCTTGTTTCGGAGCAAACCAGTGCTCAAGAGAAAGGAACAATGTTGAAAGAGGGAGTTTAGCATAGCATAAACACGCACAGAGAATTAATTTGTTCTTTTAGTAGATTTATTCTGTTAGTCTCAGATGGGGTAGAGAGAAGAAAGCTTCATCCTTTCCTTGGAAAAGTAATAAATGTTAAATTGTCATCAAACTTTCCCTTTCACAAGTGTTCTTGAATGAGTTCAACTTTCATTCACTGCTCAGCTTTGAAGGTTTGGGATCATGAATGATTCTGAAACTCTCTGGGACAGGCTCAGCAGTGCTGATCTGAACTGAGCAATAAGTGCAAAGCGGTGGCCCATGAGCCACCCCCAGACATTACACAGCATGAAAGTGACTCAGACCTTCAGAAATGTCCTCCCTCACCAAAGCAGCGGCTATGCAGACCTCAGTTTGCTGTGTACTTCTGTGTGGAAAGTGAAAAGGTCTGGTAACTCTGTTTTTAACTGAAATACTTATTTTCTTATGGTATTCTGAAATCTGCACACAATTTCTGTGAGTCTAAACCCCATTACAGTGTAATCTATAAAAGCATAAGTTCTTGATCGTGCTCCAATTCATAATCAATGGAGTCACCTAATTGGATAGCTGCATTAAAATAAGCAAGAGCAGCAAGTCAAGGGAGGTGGCTCTCCCCCTCTACTCCTTTCTTGTGAGACCCCATCGGAAGTGTTGTGTCCAGCTCTGGCCCCCAAATACAAGAAATCTGACGGCACAAGTCTAGAGGAGAAACACTAAGTTGCTCATGAGGTTGGAGTACCTCTCCCACAAAGACAGGCTGAGAGATTTTGGGATGTTCAGAAATAGAAAATGGAACTGTTTTGTTGCATGCACTTAAAAAAACTCACCTCTGCCCTCACAGGTTCTCTGAAAATTTGCAGTCCCAATTCTTGTCCCAAATCAATGATAAGAATCTGAATTCAAGCAGAATTTGAACTCAGACCCTTCACTCTGCAAGTCAGCGAGATGCAAGCAGCTGGACACCAAAGTCCTTGCTGAGGCTCTATTTTACAAGCTCTTTCATACAGCCATCTCTCTGCTAAAAATATACTATCTACACCCAGGCACAGATGTTTTCATCACTGTGAGGGAATGTAAAGCTATTTAGAATAGAATAAAATGTTTTATTTTTTTGCCCATCATTTACCTGGACAACAATGGCCACACTGGAGTAAAAAAGCACTTGCAGCTGGCTAGCAAGGGAAAAGGGTTTGACAGGAGAGGACATGTAAGAAAGGGACAAGGTTTGTTCTCAAACTGTTTTATTGTATCTTTGTTTTCTTACTTGGTTCTACTCTGTAGTTGAAAGTTTAGAACTTTAAAGTTTTGTTGAAGAATTCATTAGATGGGATGTGGCAGCAGTTCCACCTCAGATAAGACTGGGATGTCCTCACAGGATTGGTTTCTGCCTACAGGGACAGGGCAATAACACAACAATATCTCACCAAGCAAGGGCCACAACTCAGCCTAGGATTTAAATCTGATCAGAAATATTTTACCTCAAAGGCATATTTCTATTTTCTTTTCCCGATCTTTTCACTCATCCTAAGTCTTCAGCCTCTAGTGTCAGTTTTATGACACTTCTATTATTCAGGAGTTACTGAATTTCATATATAATCCAGAATGGATTCTTAGGAGTTTTATCTCTTTTATGATGAATCTTAACTGTTGCTAAAATTTTGTGGAAAAATATATATTAAAGCCAAAAATTCCTAGGATCAAGGGCATGTGACTTTGAAAACCACCAGGGCTCTGAGAAAGGTTCTGTTGATGTTGTTTCATGAAGAAAGTTGTTGCCATTAGTCTAAATCAGACCTACTCCCTTGCAGAGCTGCGAGCTGGGCATCTGAAATTTGTTAACAGCAGCTGTTGCTGGGTTTGTTGTTTTCATTTTTATTAGAAGTGGAATCTTTAAGTCATAACCTGGGGTTTCTAGCAGTGATTTCCGAAAGTTTTACCTTTGAAAGTGTAGGTGGGTCAGGTCCAGAGCTGAAATTTGGGAGAGAAACCGTTTCTGCTGGTGTCATGTATAGGTCATTGGGAGTGATGCCTGACCCTGCAGCATCACAAGGACCAATGTTTGTGCAAAGAGCTGCAGACACATGCTGGGCTTGACTGCAGAAACCAACCTCCAATGCCAGCTGCACTTGTCTCCAAAAGCTGAACTCAAATGACTCATCAGACATACTAGACGAAATAGAGAATGTTTTGAATCTGTATTGCACTTGCAAAAATTCTTACTAAAAATACAACCTGAGTTACAACCTTGGTTTGCATGCGTGCAGCATATTTTAGTGTTAGCGCATTCTGCTACAAGAATTCAGCACTAACCAAAGAATCACAGAATGTTAAGGGGTTGGAATGGACCTGGGAGATCAGCTAGTTCTGCTCAGGGCTGGGAGCTGGACTTTGATGAACTTTGTGGATCCCTTCCAACTCAGGATATTCTATGATTCTATGATTCTATGATTCTATGATATTGCGAATTCTGCATTTTGGTGGTCACCCAACAGACAAAGCACTGGATATTTGTCTCCTACCCTGTGAAGAGAGCCCCCTCACCTCTGCGATAGCCCCAAGTGCAAGAGCAGATTATTCACAATGTTTTGTCACATTGGCACTTTTTTCTTTTTCAACCTTCTGAAAAAATTTGATTAGGTTTTAGCTTAGAATTCTTTGCTTACTTATTTTATATTGCAATTCAACTTTTCAGCTTGTTTCGCTTTACACATAAACATCTTTTTAGTAATAAGGAAGGCATCTAAAGAGGTTTGGCTGAAGATTTATATTAAAAAAATTTGGAATGATGAAAAAAAGATATGAAAATATCACTGGTTGTAAAAACCAAGCAGAAAATAGACAAATAATCTTTCCAAAATTTTATAGATTAGAAACTCATAACAATGAATTATATCTCAGAACCCCCTTTTATTTCCCAATAATTTCCTATAAAAAGATATAAGGTCATGGAAAGAACTGCAACAGAGTTCCATGCCTTTGTCTCATAGAGACCTTGGAAGGACCTTCAATTTGCAGATGTAGGAGTTGGAGGAAGGATATTTTACTCTTATATAAGCACTTCGAATCTCTTACATAAAGACTGCTGTTATTTCTTGACAATCCTAAAGTAAAATAGTCCCTCTTTTACTGTAGAAACACATTCTTTCTAGCACCAATCCCCCAGACCATGTAAATAAAGTATTTTTTTTTTTTTTGTGGGGGGAGCTTTTTTTAGAGTTTGGAAAAGATCAGGTCAAAATATGCACAGATACGTTCCCAACTTGAAACTATTGTATATTACACAGCTCTGTCTCTGGGTGATTTCTCTTCAGTTTTCTCTCTGCATATGATGCTCAGACACCGATTTTTAGAAGAAGGTGAATAATACACATTGACAAAGTGAATTTTGTATTTTTCATTTGAATAGCAGGAAATTTCATGCAGTACTTGATATGAAATAAAGGAATAAGTTGTTCCAGCACAGCATCATTACCCTGATCAATATTTGTTTAGACTGAGGATTTCAGGTTTGAGTTCTAAGCAACACTTTTAGCCATTGTCATTTTAAGAGCTGAAAAACAACTCTTTACATGCCATATCTATCCCTTCAGAGGTGCATTAAATTATTATTTATTTGTTTATGACATTAAAAGACTACCAACAAAACCAGGTAATGGATAAAGCTTTTATTTCATCAGGAAAAATACCAAGGAGTTGCTTCTCCTGAATGATTTGAAACTGTAAATCTGTAAAACAAAGGTTATTATCAAGTTACATAGTAATGATTGTGTTATTTCTTAAAAAATTGCAATATCTGAATTTCAGAGATATTCAGGCCCTAAATCATGCTTATTGATTATTAGTCTTATAATCACAAGATTAATAATGATGAATATTTGCTTCTTCAAGACACTGTGGTATCATAACATTTGTCACGTAGGAGATCATCATAAAGGGGTTGATTAAAGACCAAATCATATCTGATACTTTTAAAACTGAACAAATCCCCAGACTAATCAAGCAAAAAAGCCCTGGAACTTTAGCCATGTATTTAATATCATCAGTAAAAATAAAACAGTGTTATAAAGTGGCATCTTTATAAAATACATACATTAGAATATAATAAAGAAAGAATATATTTACAATGTCACCATGAGATTTTCAGGTATTTTTCAAGCATCCCTTCCTGTGTGCTGCTCAGGGGAACCAAGCTGAAGGGATTTCATAATCAGAGGTGTGTTAATTTATCTTTGGTTTCTCTCACTGTTACCTCTGCATAGCAAGGAGAAGCCGAGCTGCCCACTATGGTAGCTTTGGCATCTGTACCTCTACAGATGTTTGTGGTTGCATGAGAAGGTAGAGTTTAGGAAGTCTGAAACCTTTTTTACTTTTCATCATTCCTATAAATGCACCTTTTCAGAGGAAAGAGAGTGAATTTGAGCTGATATAATGAACTTAATGTGTGTTAGCAGTTGGGGCTGGAACCTGAGACATGCAAGAGCAGAAGAGCAAGTTTTTACTTCTGCAGGTAACACTGAAGGTTTGGCCCTGGAAGATGCTGACTTATCTGGGAGTGACCCAGCAAAGCCCTTACATATGTGTTTAAGTCACTTTAGTGTCAGAACTTGCCTGCTCAACACCTTGCATGTTTAAATCCTAAATCCTGGACCTAGAAACCCCAAAACACTTAAGTTGACCATTTTTCAGAGAAAACCAAACAACACACTCTCCAGCGAGTCATTTCACTGTCCAATTCACATGAATGATGGACATCAGGGCTTTTCATCCCCACAGCAAATTATATAGTTCTGTGATTTCTGCAGTCATGTTAATACATTTCAGGCACATGCACTGAGACATTTTCACCTTATGGATTACAGAACAGTTGATCTGTCCTTTGCAAGGAACTTTAGAAAGAGCACTGAAGAGCTGTCATTATTCACATGATACTTCTTGTGCACACAGAAGCCATATTCATTTACCAAGAACAAAACCCTGACAGCTCCCAGTGTATATTGGAATTGGGTGGGTTTTATTTGTTGGTTTTATTCTCTGTTTCTATGGAGTTTCCGTAACAGGCCAAACTAACTGCGGTGAGAGTGATGGACATGGACATTCCATTAAGTTCTTTTTTCTGAGTTTGTCTCTGGTCTGAAACCTGGTGGCTTCTTTCCAGAAGGAAGGAACCAGACTCAGGTGTGTTCCCTCAAGCTATGGAAAAGTGAGACCATCATTTAAGAGGCCTTTGCGTGGCATCTAAATAAATTACATATATGGTTGTATCAACATTTTACGCTATTGTGAGTCAAATCACTTTAATGTAAGATTAGCTCCTGATTCTTAGTATACTAAACCTTTAATAGACTTACAATTTTGAAATTGAAAAGATCAAAGCAATCATAAGCAGTGTGTATAATACATAGTTTGGAAAGACTGGAATCTTTCTAGTATATACTTTTCTTTATTTGTTAATCTGCAGGGAAGGAGAAACATTCTGTAATAACAGAGGGAAACAGGATTTAGCTACACAATATGACATTCATAAGTCAGTTCCAGACTATTCCCTCCCCTTTCTTCTCAGACACTCATAACTTTCTCAAAATAAATTTGAGGGGTGGAACTATCCATGCTTGGATTCAACTGAAAGGTAAATGTTTAGTATTTTATATTATTTTTTTAATGTTAAGATGATTGAGTGTGAATTAGTCAAGAGTGAACCTAACACATTTTTTCTTGTATGTTTCAATTAAAAATGTAATTAGGACAAATAAAAAATGATTAACAATCAAACCTTGAAACACAGACCTGTGAACACGCCTTCGTGCATTTATATTAGAGAGCAGTGCTATTTGTTTTGAAGGCTTCATGTGGCTGCAGTTTTATGCAGAAAGTTGAGGAGGTGCTCAGCTGTTTTAAAACTGAGGACCATTGTTTGCTTTTCATATAGTAACCTAATTATCAAACAAAATGTGTAGGAAAATGATGAAGGAATGTGAAAAACATAGCTATATTTCCTAGGCACTTTTGTTAAAATATATGCAAAGGAAATTTTATTTCCTTTTTTTTTTAAATTTCCCAGTGCTTCTTTTATTAACTTAATCTCAGTTTAATCTATATCTTTCCAAATTTAGGCAGCTGGAAGACTGAAACCCTTGAAACAATTTTCCTCCAGTCTCAATGAGACCTACAAAAGAAATCAAGTTCAAAGGAAACCAGACAACTACGTCTAAAGTCATATATGCTTGTACTCAGCACTTGCATCCAATTTAGGAGAAACACAACTGCTTCCTAAACATTTCAGTATATCCCATAGTTTGAGGTAGTTTAAGATGACAGCAGTTTGAATAGGAACCATGACAGGGATTTCTAAAAGGTGTTGCTGTTCATATTATTTTTGTTGCTGTATTAACTGACAAAATGAGTGGTAAAAGGGAAATTGAATTTTGGGACAGAGTTAATTTTGAACTTTTAATCTGAAGTGCTACAATTTCCATCTTCTCAGTGCTAGATATTTCAACATTTTCTTCAGGATACAGAATTAAAAAGATTTTTTTTTCCATCTAGCAAATCAGTATGAAACTACTGCATTCTATGATTTTGTGCAAAACCAGGAGAGGGATATATCTACTTTGCACTGGATGCAGATATGCTGATCAAAATTCTTATCATCAGCACAACTTCCCAAAGCTGTAGGTCTGATAGCTGCAGCTCATTACAGTGCATTCTTCTGGTGTTTGATAAACACGAAAGAAATCCTTGTGTTTACCTTAAAACATGTCCATGTTTATGATTTTCAGAGCATCAGATTTCAGTCTTAAGTCCCATGTTTGAACACCACAACTTATATTCAGATTGCTTTACCCATTTTAATCAGTTTCAACCAGTGAATTAACATTCTGGCAGAGTCCAAAACTTTATCCCAGTTTGTTTTTTTGGTGGCTTTTTTTTTGTTTTCTTTTTTTAAAAAAAACATACTTTAACAAGTGAATTTCAGGATCTAGCCTACAAATTCTGATTGATTTGGCACAATGACAGATTCTGATTACTTTTTTTTCCCCCTCCATGTCACAGAATCTGTCTTTCATGACTTGTCAAGCAGTCTCTGATTAATTTGGCCTGGTGGTTCATGGGGCAGAATCCAGCCTATTTCTTTTGCGTTTCCCAGGATGTTTTTGACAATTCACTGTGCACACTCCAGTACCCTGGCACTGCTCACTGGCAGAGCCCAGTGTGTTGCTCCTCATCCATGGCTGGGGACTTGTGCTCAGCTTGATTCTGCTGTGAACGTTTCTTACCGATATGTAACCCCCCTCCTTGTTAAGATCTCTGCAAAATATTTTCCTATTAACCATTTTGATGTTGACTTGTTTGCCTAACAGAGGATGAACCCTGGAAGTGAAAAGGCAACTCAGTAGATTATCAGTATTTAGCACAAGGCAGCCCCATACTGCTGCACTTGTGGTGACCAATGATGAAGGGAGTGATTTTGACAGGAAAACTAACATTGAAATGACATGGTCATGTGACTGTGAGCATGACTTCAAAGAACAAAGAGTTTAGAGAAATGGAAAAGACCTATTTTATCTGTTTATCTAGCCTTGTTCCCCCAAATGCATTGCAGTCATAAGGCAGGAAAAGTAGAAGATGGCAAACTTGATTGTGCCCTAGATTTCAGTCAACCATGGACAGCTGGAATTTGCCAAATCTTCTCTATTCATCAGCATCTGTACATGCAATGCAAAGAGAATTGTCCTTTTTCCCCCCACCTGAATTTGGGGACAATTCCTACATCTCTGAATTGGTCAGTGAAGTTGTCGTGTCTGGTATGGGTCAGTAGAATCTATCAGATTCTTTAACTGCTTATCTAATCAGCAACGGGGAAGTATTTTAGAGCCTTTCAAAATGAAAGAATGTTTAAAATGAGGTCTTGGCATATAAGTTATTAACCCAGCTTGGGTGCATGTCCCACCCTGGCAGCTTCTCTTCAGCACACATGTCCTTTTCCTCTGGGCTGCTTTCAATCCATTTTCTACCCAGCCTGTATTTGCGCTTGGGATAGCCCTGACCCAGGTTTGGGACATTGTGCTTGACTTGTTTGAACTTCATGAGCTTTGCATGGTCCCACCTCCCAAGCCTGTCCAGGGCCCTTTGGATGACATCCCTTCCCTCCAGCATGTCAGCCACACCAAACAGTTTGGTGTCATCAACAAGTTGTTGAGGGTGCATTCCATCCCACTGTCCGTGTTGCCAAAAAAGATGTTAAACAGCAGCCAGACAAGGTGGATCCCTGAGGAACACCACTGAAGAACACTCCTGAGGAACACTACTGAGGAGCACCACTGAGGAACACTCCTGAGAACACCACTGAGGAACACTCTTGAGGAACACCACTGAGGAGCACCACTGAGGAACACTCCTGAGAACACCACTGAGGAACACTCTTGAGGAACACCACTGAAGAACACTCCTGAGGAACACCACTGAGGAACACCCCTGAGGAACACTCCTGAGGAACACCAGTGAGGAACACCAGACAGTCAGATTTCAGGCAATCACCGTCAATAATAGAGGAGGTATTTGAAGGCCCTATTCAAATCTTCACTGACCTAGATCACTCCCACCACAGCATTTTCCTGGGAAAGCAAAAGGATTGATATTAGAACACGTATTTTGTTTTTTGTCTTCAGCTCAGGCTATTTTATAAGTTTCCTGTACTTTGTGCCATCTCAAGAAAACTTGGCCAAGAGTACTACAAGTGTGTTGCAGATCTTGGCTGGTGTCAGCCAGCATAATCTGATATGAAAAGGCTATTTTAAATACAGCCAAGCAAATGGCAAAACCCATGAACTCATCCCACTGCCCAAAATGGAACAGAAGATGAGTGAACCTTTGAAGTGAAAGGTGAGCAAGCCTACTGTACTGCTGTATGATCTTTAACCCATTTCCCTTTCCTGTCATGAAAGAGCTCTCTGGAGTGCATCTGCTTCACTTGCCTGGTCTTTGCTCAACTCACGACAACTATTTCTCTGCTTTGCCCTTCCAAAACAAACATATTTTCTTTTTAAGAAAGGGAAGGAACGGCAAAATTAATTTCCCTTCCTGAATTTTATGTCCAGGGGGTGATCTGCAGCAATTGCCTCTTGGGCATGGGTTTATTCCATATGGCTGATGTCACCCCGCAGGGTGAGTCAGGCTTCCTATCCTGCATCTCTGTAGGAACTTATCTGTCCCCACTGACTACAGGGGAGCCGTCAGTAATCAGGATCCTGATCAAGGTGACTCAGTGACTGGGAAACCCAGGGGGCTGAATCATAACCTGAGGGCTATTGAGTAGATTATGAACACATTGATGCTTTTTAGGATTCAGCCTTGTATTTTCTCTCAACCAAGCTGAACCAGGGCTGAATGCAGTGTTCATTTTTCTGAGATCCAGGCACATAACTCATGTCCCCAGACACAAGAAAAGAAAAAAAAAAAAAAAAAAAAAAAAAAAAAAAAAGAAAAAAAATTAAAAAAGGGGAAAAAAAGGAAAAAAAAAGAAAGAAAAAGAAAAAGAAAAGGAAAAGGAAAAGGAAAAGGAAAAGGAAAAGAAAAAGAAAAAGAAAAAGAAAAAGAAAAAGAAAAAGAAAAAGAAAAAGAAAAAGAAAAGGAAAAGAAAAGGAAAAGGAAAAGAAAAAGGAAAAGGAAAAGGAAAAGGAAAAGGAAAAGAAAAAGGAAAAGGAAAAGGAAAAGGAAAAGGAAAAGGAAAAGGAAAAGGAAAAGGAAAAGGAAAAGGAAAAGGAAAAGGAAAAGGAAAAAGAAAAGGAAAGGGGAAGGGGAAGGGGAAGGGGAAGGGAAAAGGAGAAGGAAAAGGAAAGGGAAAGAAAAGAAAAGAAAAGAAAAGAAAAGAAAAGAAAAGAAAAGAAAAGAAAAGAAAAGAAAAGAAAAGAAAAGAAAAGAAAAGAAAAAAAGAAAAGAAAAGAAAAGAAAAGAAAAGAAAAGAAAAGAAAAGAAAAGAAAAGAAAAGAAAAGAAAAGAAAAGAAAAGAAAAGAAAAAAGAAAAGAAGAAAGGAAGACTTCAAACTACTCCCCTTCCCAAACAAACTAAGGCCTCAGTCCTGTGCTGTGCAGGATCTCTTTTGAAATGCAATTTGCCGAATGAGATTTTGATAAATGATGACTCAACTATGCAAGGAAATAATAATCCACATCATTGTTTTAACATTCTTTAACAGTCTTCTCATGCTGGTTCTGCAGTATACAGTGTTTCAGGGCAATACATTGTGTCTTCTTTAATGCAGGAGGGCTTGACAGTTATTTTGAGAACGGATATCATAATATGAATTGTATAAACACGTACAGGAACATTTAAAACTAGCAGCATCTGAATATAACTTAGCAAAGTTAAATTACTGTAATGTCAGAAGGATAAGAAATGTGTTCAGTGTTATGAAAAGAACAGATATCCTTGTGCCATATACAGTCCTTATCATTTAATGGCATGTAACAATGTTTTGCTGTTAGACAAGCGATCAAATTTTTTAAAATGTAAATAACCTTGTCTTAAATCTATTCCACTCTGATCACTGTGTGACTAAAAAAAAAACACAGTGAAGCATAATTTTGAAATGGTTTTCCGTCTAGTGAAATAGGTGTCAGTTGTGGGTGTCTTTCAGCTGCTGGAGGTTTTAATCGGAGCAAAGGAGATCAATGCACAGAACAGGAAGGAAAAGTCATTGCAAGAGTCTTTGAGAAGTTTTCGGCTTCTCTTCCCCTCCCAGCCCTTTCACTCCCCTGTGATCTTAAAAACAAACTGTTGCCCTTGGCAGTGCTGTTTATGTTACAGAGGATTTCACCACATTGAGGCAAGAATTAAACTAGAACTAAGTATCAGAGCTCTTTGAGGTCTTCCTCCAAAGCTCTCTGAAACCCATGTAAAAGGGGTTCTGTTTTTGATTTTTTTCACAAGTCATGTATATGTCCTCAACACTGAGTAGTCCTCAGAGTCCTTCTACTGCTTAAAGTTCTGCTCATTCCAGCCTTTTCCTGTGGCCAGGACGGTTGGGTTGAAGAGCTATAGAAATCACGTGTCCTGAGACTGTGCCTAGACCACAGAAACTGCAGGTTTTGCTCTATCCAAAACCAGAACAGCTTTTTACAGAAGAAAGTATCAGCCTACTACAGTGCTTAGTAAGAGAAGCTGAAATCTAATGTGGTATATCATTTGATATGGATGACTCTGTCAGCATTTATCAGGGCATGTGAGAGCAGATTTCAACCCCTGGAGTCTCCTGGACATAGTGATTTGGATTTATTGTGATAATACTCAGAAGCTCTCTAGAAATCAGCACCTCACACTAAAAGAACAGAGAGTCTCAGAGAGATTACAGCCTAAATCGGCCAGGCAGGTGAAGGAGGGGAGGGGAAATAGATGCAAAAAGAAGTAAAAAAACTACCCTGCAAGGTAGGTCCATAGAAGATGGATAGAACAAGAGGAAACGGCTTCGGTGGCTTAGATTAGACATTAGGAAAAGTTTCTTCCCCACAAGGGTTATCAAGCATTGGAACAGCTGCCCGGGGAACTGCTAGGGTCAGGATCCCTGGAGGTGTTCAAAACGCAGGTAAAAGTGGCACTTAGGAATATGGTACACCTGGAAGTGGTGTGTTAATGGTTTGACTCAAGCTTAGACGCATTTTCCAACCTAAACAATTATATGATTCTATGATTCTAAGACGTGGAACTGGTATTCAGACCTCTCAGCTGACATCACGGTCATGAAACATTTCCCAGATTGAAGCTAACACCTCCCCTGCCAAATGCAAGGCTGGACAGGAGGAACAAAATACTAAATGACGTGCGTATTATTTGGACTGTGGGACTGACCATGGATCGTGAAAACTGAGGCTGGATTGCTGATCTTGATTCCATTGCTGTGCTGGAATGAGCTCAAATCTGCCATTGTGTCACAACGGTGGCTTCGGAACAGCCTTGGTGTCAGTGCTGCGTGAGCGACTGCGCTCCCCTAACCCAGCAAGTCATTCACAAAAACCCCAAAAATAAAACATCATCTTTAGTTTTCTCAGAAGAAGCTCCTGAAGATGTGTGGAAGGCTTTCATGACTACTCACAAAGATTGACTGAATGCATGAATTTTCTTTAGAATGAAAACAACCCCTATCCAAATGTCAGAGTGAATTTGCTTAACTCTGTGATCCCTAATCATAATTTTGCTGTTTCAAATCCTTTGAAGCTCCATTTTTTTCCCCTTTTTGCTGCTAAGGTGGGAAACTTTTTGACAGACTGTTAGTTCTCTAAGAACAAGTGTCTTTTCTGGCTTTTTATTTGTTTTGTTCCCGGTTTGGTCATAAAATGATTCATAACTATACTAACACCCACAGACAGTGTCTCTAAAAAATGATTTAAACAAAATGTACTGCATTTTGCACCTTTTTCCATTGTTCTCAAGAACTGAATTTGTTCTCATTTAACTTCAACAAAGATCAGATTGAGCTGGAACTTGGGTGAGAGAGGTGATAAGTTTGCAGATAATAATGCATCTCATCAGTCATGAATTGCACAAATTAATCTTCAGATAGGGGCATGTCATTCAAGAATTTACATGCTATCACTTTAATTGTCAAGAGCTAGTTTCTATTAGGCAGATTGACTGAGAATGAGTAACAGCATTTCCCATTAGTGGAGGGAAAAGAAAAATTAAGGTAAGTTCAAAAACATTAAGAAAATGCTTTAATAATATTATTTGATTCAGCTTGTAATGAGAAAAAGAGCAAGACCTTAAGTGAATTAAGACCAAGTGTGCTTTGTTTAATAAATGCTTTCTCTCTGCTTAGAACAAAAGATGTATATGGAAAGAGATAGTGAATGAAAGATGCATTATACAGGAAAAAGTCTGAGAAAAGGAAAGATCTATTTAAAGGAATACTTTGAAAAAGGCTAAAAGAAGTTCTGTGAAAAACAGTGCCATTTTTTCCTCTTTTTAAAAAATGAAATTTGATTATTTCATTGTTTTCTGTCCAATGTTGGTAAAAAGCAGGGTTTTTCTTCCTGTAATAAAGCAGACCAAAAGGGCCCTTGCTCTGTGAGTGGTTTGATTTGCATAGGGAAAGAACGTGGCTGCCAGACACAGGCCACAAATTGGTTGCTGGGTTTGTGCTGTACTCAGGTATTTTAGTGTTTCAGGGCATAAATTGGTCACCATGAGGGTATAGAAAATTCCATGTCCACACCATGGCATGTCCTGGCAAATTGCAGCCCTCTCTTCCTGGGGAACCAACCCTTTGGGCAGTGCTGGAGCAATTCCAGCTCAGCCCGGCCATGCTGCTCCACGCCCTGCCCTAATTAAACATTAAGATAT
This sequence comes from Acanthornis magna, assembly GCA_036785705.1. Taxonomy (NCBI): domain Eukaryota; kingdom Metazoa; phylum Chordata; class Aves; order Passeriformes; family Acanthizidae; genus Acanthornis; species Acanthornis magna. The sequence goes on from JAWUZG010000001.1 coordinate 2,048,274, forward strand.
TAAAGATTCACCACAGGCTCAAATTTCTGAAGAGAAAAGGATTTGGGCCACATCCTCACTTGGGATAATTTGGTTTCCAAGAGCAGATATTGGTGAACAGCACTAGTTTTCATCAAGTCATTTGATGTAACAGCCTTCCACAAGATTTCTTTGTCATTAAGGGTTTGTTCAATTGCTAGACAAAGCTCTGCAGGTCATAATGGTGATAGTACTTTGTACTATTGTTCTTTGCACTTATCATCTGAAAGCATTTTTAATGTATTTATTACGCTTAAAGAGAAAGAAATTATGAGGGAGCAACCCAGAGGCAGCTCAAAATTATTACAACCTGTTGTTTTGCAGGTGAATAAAGGAAAAAGAATCCTTTTTGCCTAAGGTTACTGTGAACCAGGAAAAAAGAAAAAAGAGGATTAAACTCAAGGTTATATGACTACTAATCTTTGGCTTTAATAACTGAACTGCAGCAGGTCCCACCTGGGCTCAGGGTCTTGCTTGTCATTTACACAAGTAATTGAATAAAAGCTCAAGCACGGAATCAATCCTCATTCTTGTTACATTTAGGGGGATTTCTTATCATGGATCTATATGTGACATAAAACCCTAATGAATCTCGTCAGCGGTAGGATATGTTCTAGATGCTGTTTCCTGACCACAATGAAAAACTTTGGCTTTGGTCTGTCAAAATAAAAAAATAAATACATAAACACACAAAACTTGTTATTTAAAGAGACGATTTGTTTATGTGCATTTAATGTTGTATATATTTGAGCTTGAAACAACAGAGGTTCAGGACTTTAGAATTAATTTGTCCCTCTCCTGCAATACTGTCCAGATGCTCAGGGGCAGAGAAGTTCTGCTGTCATACGTGGTTTAAAAATCATTTACATATGTACAGCGAGTGTTGCAGCATTTATCTTAGTACATGAAATTGCTGATTTTTGCCATGCTAACCCACGTTTTTATCTATGATTGCTCTGATCATCTTGGCTTTCTGTACTATCTCTGGAAATGTATGACAAACACTCAATTTTTGTTACAATTTCGTCTAAAAAATCCCTGCGGCTAATCTGTAATTTATTTGTGTGCTGTTAACGTATCTTCTACTGTTCTTTTTTTTGCAATTGTTAAGGGGCTTTTTGTTTTATTTTGTTTTTCATTTTCGATGTTTTAGCTTTTTTTTTTTTTTTAAGAGAAACACACAGATAACATTCCAATTCCCAATGCCTAATAACAATTGATGTCATAATTACAAAAGGTCCTGTATACCTTGGGCTGATGACATGTTTTGCCTCAAATATTTCTGCATTATCCCACAGAAATTATTTTTATACCAAATGCACATCATCATAACTCATTTTTTATGAATAATGACTAATTTCTGAGATAAGTCAGTAGGAACAAATAAATGTTTTTACTTAATTCAGCAAAACTGATATTTTTGTGTTTTCCTCTTCCCAATAGAAACTCTGAAATTGAATGATTTTTGAACACTATTTGGTCTTGTTTTGAGAAAGAAGAAAATTACAAAATTGATTAATCTTATATGCAAGGATTAGATTACATTTTCCTTCACTATTCTAAAATATGTAATCTTAATAGAGACTCTAAGGAGAGGTATATACATGGATTGTCACTTTCTCTTTCAATTCTTTGCTTGTTATCTCATAAAACTTCAGTGTTTAGGAACTGCATATATATGTATGAAGAAAAGAAGAAAAATAAAAAGTTCTAACCTTCCTGATTTATCACCAGTTCCAAAGCATCACTCCTACAAGAACTCAATTTTTTTTTTTCTTAAGGAGCAGAATCCTCCTTTTTTCTTTTATTTCTGTTCTCCCCTATCTCCCTGCAATTCTTAGAGGCTCCTTCTATGTAACTTTACTTTGTTTTAGGGAATATTTGAGTTTTCATGAGAGTATCTCCTGGCCATCCCCTATAAGGATGCTTACTTCCAAATTATTCTTCCAGTGTAGACTAAGAAGACAAATAAGCTCTACTGCCTAATCAATGCTGGTTTTTTGTTTTTTTTGGTTTTTTTTTAAATTGAGCTTCTAAATGAAGTTAGATAGACAAAATCCTAAAAACATCCATTTCCCTTTGCTGATTGTTAAAGGGACCAACTCTCCCTGTTCGCGTGCACACACAGTCATATCCCCCCTCAACTGCTTCTTCCTGTCTTGGGTAGAGATAAAGCTTATCAGACAGAAAGACACTTCCAGGCACCACCACTTTGTGCTGATGGGAGATTCTCGTGTGTAGGAACGTCATCAGCTGTGGCCGGAGTTTTGTTTATGTCATGAGAACTTATTAGGCTGGTGGTGCATTTCCAATCTGTTTTTTTCCATTGACTTCAGTGAGATTTAGATCAAATTCCAAGCTCGTTGCTGTCCAGGATTTTTTGCTGAACAGAGAAAATCAGTCCCTTTAACACATGAAATGCCTAATTGGCAGGGTAGGCATGGCCAGGCTGGGAGGGGGTTTGGGCAAATTGGTTTAGAAGAAGGTGTCACTGCCCATGGCAGGGGATTGGAACTGAATGGTCTCTAAGGTCTCTTCCAACCCAAACCATTCTATTATCCTGTGATTTTCTGATTCTATGGCTGAAGAAATACCATATGCTAACTGTTAGGATTAACTCACAAAATGATGTTACGAACATATGAATAAATTTCCTGAACATCATACGATCGAGAGTTAAACCAAATTTCCAAAGGTACATGTTTGAGATGATGGTCTTTTAGGCCTTGCTTTGCATTTTTTAGTGAAAGGCACAGCAGAAAGTCTCAGCTCTTGTGTTGCTGAGCAGCAGAGAACACAAACTTCATTCAGTGCCAAATAAGATACAGTTTGAGCACTTGAGCATTTGCAAGGAATGCAGAGGAGCCATTCCAGGATCATTCATGGTTCACATTGGTAGATATTTGGTAACTCACCAGAAAAATTGTGTTAAGAGTCATCCAAATCCTGTTGTAGCCAGCCTCGAAGTAGAATACATTCTGCAAAAGAGAACGGTTACAATCCCCTCCTTTGTGTGCTTGATTCAAGCACACCAATGTTATAAACCATGGGCTGATAAATGGAGCTCAAATATCGGTGAAAGAACAGAGTTTTCAACCATGCATAACACAGAAACAAATTGTTGAACTTACTCAATTCTAAAGGCCTTTTCCATAATTTTTGCTCGTGCAAAAGACTCCTGAGGCAACAAGACAGCTTACCTGCCAGCTTTGACATTTCTATAACCAAAGCAATATTTCAGAAGCCTCGCGCTATAAATCTGATGTGGATTTGAATTTCCCGAAAGTAATAAATGATCCAATTAGAAAACAAACAAAAAGGTGAGAATAATTACGCTGTTTATTCTTCCATGATGATAAGGTGAGCTTGACAAGACAGAATGCTTTTCCTAAACCCAGAGTTTCTCTGTGCTTTGCAATTGATCTTAGGAGTTAAAGATTCTGTTTGCATTTTTAACGCGCCAAAGTAAAATGTATTGCCTTGATAGAGATGTTAAGAAGCAGTTTGCTTACAGTATCTCTTACCCTTCATTTTCTATTCCTCTCACTTATTGCAGAATTTCAAAGGCATTTGGGGATATATTATCTGTGTAGAAGTAAGTCTTACACAGCAATGATTTACAGTAGCGCAGCTTTTAAAATCCTTTCTCAACAGCTTTTCTCTGCATTTAATCATTCCCAAATGCATTGTTAATTAATTACACAGATTATTTTTAATGAAAAAAAAAAATAGACCACAAAAAGAAGGCTGTTTTTCCATCTCCCTTTTTGCATTTATAGGTGCAATCTGAACCAAGGGCTGTTTATTAGGCACCACAGTTTGCAATTCTTTGATTTTTAGATTTTCTGGGGATTGATTGTACATAGTTTGAAAGACCCAAAGGTAGATTTTGTACAGCATTTTCATCTTTTAATCCAATCAAAAACCAGCTATGCTTCAACGAGGGTAGGTAGACATTCTTTGTGGTAAAATTATGACCCAGCACTCAGAAAACACTTGGCGTTGTACCATCTATAAGTAGTTTCTTATAGATACATCTGTTATGTATATGATATGTTTGCTGTTTGCTTGAGGCATATGTTTCAGGACACCTTCTCTACACATGTCCACTCATGCTAGAGCAGAAAATCATATAATATTTTGAGTTGGAAGCAACATTTAAATGTTATCCATTCTATCCCCCCATTCAACAGTTTCCAAAGAGATGCCTAACTAGGCAACTTAGACCAAGTCAGATGAATCCTCACTTTTGGGGGTATTAATAAAAATCACAAAAATTGTTTTTTGTGGGAAAAAAAAAGTCTGGTTTTATCAAAATAAAAAATAATTCTGAGGCAATCACACTGATTAATTGATCGGCTGTTTGCTGTTTATCCCTCCCTCACGAGTTTTTTTGGGTTTGGTGTTTTTATTTTTTTTTTTAATTATTTTTAATGGTGCTGATTGATTTAAACAAAATTCATCAAAAGAGTTCAAATTCTGAGGGTATTGAATCCTGAGGAATTCTTTAAAAATAGGTGTCTGTGTAATGAGAAAGTCCTAATTAGTGTGGACTGAGAGAAAGGCCTCAGTATGACTTGATGCCAGAGAGGTCATAGAAGACAACAGTTAATGTCCAGCCTGTGGGAAACCTACACTGAAAGTCTTCAGAAAGAGACTTTAGTAATTTCACAGGTCACAGAACTTGCTTAAAAAGCTTTTCTTTAAGTAGAAAACAGAAACCTGAGCCCAAAAAATGGATGTGTCAGTTTTAATTTGATAATAATAGGAACACTAGCATCAATTTAACAACATACAAAAAAGAAGAGTAGAAAAATATTTTAAAAACCAGCGAGTCTGTTGGTTTGCACAGAACCTTTGCTCTGTGTTTCCACTGTGCTATGTTTGTGCTCATTTGTACTGAGCGAGGTGGGAGAAAAACAAGCCCGTGCCAGGATGGAGGACAGTAATGATTTCCACCCACTTTGCTCTCTGACTGCACAGAGCGCGGTGTGGTGTTGAATCAACCCCAGTAACTCCATTCCTGAATGCTGAGGTGGCTCTAAATGTTTTCAACACAAGGTTTTGTTTCGCTGCATGTCATAAAAAAAGGGCTCCACGTTTATTTTTTGCAGAGTTTTACTGCTTTTTCCCCCACTTCATGGCTATGAAAATGATTTCATTCTTATTCTAATACTGTGGGCTTCAAGAATAGATCTCCTTGCCTAGAATTCCTCTGAAATATGAAAGAGATGCCCTCTGCAGCAAGCTTAACACTGCCATCATCTGCATAATAAAGATAGTTTGTATGTATAGAATGTGCACACACACGTATAAATTTATACCGATATACTGTGTGGGCACAAAGATAAACGGAATAAGAATCACAGCAGCAAAATAGAAGAAGAGACCTGTAACTCAGTGACTGACATCAAGAACAGATCTCATCTGTCAAATGACTGAATTGAGAGGCTTTTATGAACATCTCTTCTAGGACAAAGTACATTATATGTGCAAAATGAATGTATGCAACCTGATAGTGTTTCTATGCCATTTCCCTAACAATTTAATAAAAAAGTTGTTTCTCATTCTTTCTTTTTTTTCCCCTTGGCAGTTTTCTCTCACCTTCTGTCCCTGAAAAAAAAAAAAAATGGATTCTCCAAAATGCATGTGTTAAATTTTGCATCTCATTATGTGTACAATTATCTATTTAGTCACAACTTCAGATGCTCTCAAAGCCATTGAACACATCTCAAAAGTCATTAAAAATAATAGTTACATCAGAGACATTCTTCTTCCAGATCTGTGGGGAATCTGCTTATGTGGTTGCAATTGGTTTTTCTTGAGGGATAGAAAGAAAGGCAAAGAGGTGTAAAAACCTTAACGTTTATCAGGGTTATATCAGCAATGTTATTTCCACAAATAACATAACGCAAATAAGTGGTTGTCAAGGACCTGCTAATAATGATGTCTGCTTATATTCAAATGAAGAACCAAATATCAACTGACTTAGGAAAACAAGGCAAATATTATCTTCTAGTGGAAATTATTTGATGGTAGATCTTGCTAATGAAAGTTTTGTCATTGGCGTAGGGCCCTGATTTAGAAAGGCACTCACATGTCTCACTTTGTTGGTGTGACAGTGCCTCTGTTGAACTCAGTGGAACCACAAGCATGCTCAGGTTTCATGTGGGCTCCAGAAGTTTGATGAATCAGCAATAAGAAAATGCCCTTAACTGTGGAATCATGCCAATGACTCAATAAAAACTCAAATTTTTCTAGCTAAAGATTTCCCTCTAAAAGAGATATAATATTCTGCACTTTGCCATGTGCCTGTTTATATTAAAACTCTTTTCTTTTTAACTCGATGACTTTTTTCCTCTTAGTAGACACCAGTGAATTCCGAGCTTGGTTAATGAAGTTTTTATCAAACCTACTGGGGGTTTCTGATCTACCTTTTCAGATAGGTTAGGATCCTGTAAGCAGCAGCCTGTAAATTCTAGTTTGAAAACAAATCTTTCTGAATAGGCATTGGAATCCTTGTGTGACTGAAGAGAATGATGGAACTTTTCTAAAGCTGGGGTCGAGACAACAGTTTTGAGTCCCCTAACACCAGGAAGGCATCACCAAAGGAACTAAGAAGCATGATTTTTGCATCACAGTCAAGTAGAAGAAACTTCTTTTAATTTTTTTTAATGGATGAAAAAGGGGGTAAAAAAGCAGAACTTAAATAAAAGGGTTGGATTTGCTTATGTTCTTTGAAGATTTCTTTGTAGGCAAGAAATCAGTGTGTAGAGAGGGGAGAGGGGAAAAGGAACCAAAAATAATTTAAGAAAACACTGAGTTCTGTCTTTGAATTATATAAAAGCAGCTGCGTTTGATTTAATTTTTCTTTAGCATAATGTGCTGTATAATCATTGGCTTCATCATCCCCTGGGCCCAAGCTTCCTCTTAGCACAAGCTGTGGGAGCGGTGCCACAGAGTTCAGTGGAAGCAGAATTTGACCCATACTTCACTTTAAAAATTGGAAAGTACCTGTGTGACTTTTTTCTTAGAAACTCTTTCTTTTGAGATACCAAATGGTCCTAAAAATCATTGCTTGTGATGCCATCAGCCTTCTCCCTTGTAAACTATCAAAAGGAATCAATAATTTATCAAAAAGGCAAAAGTCCACACTCCTACGGCTCATCAGCTGGAAGGATAAATAAATGGAAGCAGGAGAAATACTGCAAACTGCCAAGGGGATGGACTGCAAGACTTGTTTCAACCCCACTGCTGAACACAGGGCATGGTTGGGCGACGCAGGAGAAGAGGAAGAGGATGGGGGACTCTGAGGAGAGAGATGAACTTGTTTCTTAGTCCATTTAAAGGCTGGCTCTCTTCCAAGATAACTTACTTTCATGAGGGTGAAAGAAGGTTTTCCCAGGGGAAAATTTGTCTCTAAAAAAAGCATTGGTTAGAATTTGAAATCAAAACAGAGTGGTGAAAAATGCCTACAATTCCTCAGTTATCAAACAGAGCTTAATGATATGTTTGGGATTTCTTTCCCCCACCTCTCCCAAAATGCAACCAGAGAGGACTGTGGTGTTTCAGAGATTATTTGAGCTATTAACCACAGACAAATAAATATTAATTGAGTCTGCTTCCATATGGAATAAATAAGAAAATTTATAGCACCTTTACTGAGAGGAAAATCAGAACAAAACATAGTTCTTTTAGCCTTTAAGCCTGAAAATGCAAATAAAATGAGCAAAAGCAAATAAATAATAATTTGTCTCTCCTGCCACCTGGAGAACTCCATATGTACTCTAAACATTGCTTAATTAAAACTCACAGAACCCTGGTCCAGTAATTATTTCTTAACTGCTTGTTTTAGAGGGGGGAGCCTTTGGCCTTCAATTACAATAAATTACAGAGAGGGCAAGCGTGGACAGGCAGGATTCAATAGCCTTTAGTCAGCCTCATCTTCCCACCTCTGGAAAGCAAGGTTCTTTTTACAGTAGGACTTGACTCTGCAAGCCCTGAAGTCATGGTTAAAGATCCCATTGACCGTCTGGGCACAGACACAACTCCTCGTGCCCGCGGGGATAAGGGTTAGCATTTAACTTTGCATTGAAACTGTTTTGCTGCACCAAGACTTTCTCTTTTTTCTCTCTTTTTTTTTTCTTTTTTTTTTTTCCAAAAGTGGATTTCCCCCCCCCACCCCACATTCTTCTCGAAGCGGTTTCAACGTAGTCACCTTCCTGAGATCACTTTTATGTGATAAAAGGACAAAGCCATTATGGCTTTATTTGTCAATTTGGTGTGTGTGGGGAGAAACGGGAGATTGAATGTTGAGGTTCTGCAGCTCCTCCAGCACGTGGTGATTCATTAGGACATTATGTGGTCGGGAGCTGCACTCTGGCATGCTCTAGGCATCGTGTACACTGCCGTTTGAAACAGAGCAACATAATAAATCCCTTTGTTAATAACTCTAAATGATGACTTATGCCCTGGAAATTCCTTTTCCTCCTGGCACAAGCAACTATAATCTCCGTGGTGCTGCAGAATGGAGTAGACATCTTAATACCTTTACTGGAGTTGAAACAATATGTACCTCATTAGCAGGTCACAGATCAAACTATTAGCAACATGGTGGGAAGCCAGCTAGGATTTGGTGGGATTTATAAAAGGTCATCTAGAGACAGCATGCAAAAAAGCTTTTGGGTGGTGAAAAGGTCTCTAATCAACTGATTTCCCACTCAGTTGGCACGGGGAAGACATTTTATCCCATTGAGCAGGCTAGTTTGGCAATGGTGATTACTTGGGCTTACAGCTTTATGTATCTCATGAAATCTGCAGCGGTTCCTCTTGATAAATTACCCTTAGATCTGTTACAGAGAAGAAGGAAGCCCATCAGCTCATCTCTGTTTCCTTTGCTCTTTATCTCTTTGCAGCATTCATAGCAGGAGGGAAAGAACAGCTAGAAAACACCGCAACATCAGCCACAAGTGAGCACTGTGTGGTTGCCCCACAGTAGCCCAGGGGGTCAAATCCTTAGCCCTTGTGTAGGACCAGGGGAATGTTCAGCAGTTTGGATGTTCCACTGGATGCACTGGAGCTGCCCCAGCCAACTGCATCCTTCAACAAGTCCTGTTGTTCATAAAATTTTATACAGTGTTTCTTTTAAAAACAAATCTACATTGACGGTTCTAAATGTTGTGTTGGTGATTGCAGAGGTCAGCATTTTTATGCTGCCAGAGGGAAAAGGAAACTGAGGCAGGAGGACAATATCCCAAGCCAGCCTTTGAGGCTTTCAGGGAAGTATACAAATGTCATCAGTCCCAAAGCTACAGGAGTTTTGTCACACAAGGACAGAATATTTGTAATAAATTACCTTACCCATCCCTTGCGAGAAGACCTTGCAGACTCCTCCTTTTCAAAGTTGTCCAAGAGACAGGATGGTCTTTTGTTCTCTGTGTTCCTATTTCCAGCCATGGGACCCTCAATCCTCCCTGGTCACTCCAAGAGGTTTGTACACACCCTCCCAGACCATCGTGCATCCTCTGCAGAGCAGTGTGATGCTGGTGCTTCCACCAGAGAGAAGTGAGATAAAGGATTCCCTGCCAAAATTCAGGTCAGAAATTGTTGCTGGTGTACCCAAGTTTATTTACTGAATATTTTTAAAATGGGGAGATTAGATACTGACTATGATCTTTGCTTACCTTTGGTTCACTCCTCTCAGCTCATAAAATAACTTTACATGCAGATGCAGCAGACAAAAAGCCACTGAAATAGGAGAGGTTTATCCAATTTTCTGCTAAAAAGCACACTTGGGAAATTCCTTTTCAGTTGGTCCCTCCAAGGCCTAGAATATTTTTATGCGTGCAAAAGATGTCAAGACCCAAACACACCAAGCTAAGTGGTCCATCCCATTTTAAAAAGACACCTACAAAAAATTTTAGATTTGTTTCACTGATGTCTATAGCAAGAAGATGTTTTGCCATTTCAGAGGACACGCAAAGCATGAGAGAGGAAGGAAGAGTGGTTCTGTGATAACTTTACTGGTGAGAGTGGCGTGACAGTGAGAGACAGCAGGCTCACATTAGCAAAATTAGGCTCCTTTCCTATCTAACCCTGCTACTGAGCATGGATCATTCAAGTCTTCTAAGCTTTGTGATTACTCACCTGCAAAACAGAAATAATTTTCTGAAGTTCCTTAAAAGTCCTTATTTTCATTCCTTTTTTCTTAAAAATTACTAAGCCTTCCACTTTGATAGCATCTTACTTCTGCATAACATAGGGAAACACGGCACAGTTTGCCCATACAGCCTAAAATCAAGCTCTAATTTAAGGTTAGGTGCTTTGGGTAGATGCAGGATGGATTAAGAACACCTAACTTTAGAGGATGCTATCCTCCAGAGAGCATGCATTGGCCTGTAAGGGATTTCAAGGGCAGAAACAGGACTGTAGGCAGAGAAAAAGCAACATTCTCTGATCTTGTGGCAGCAAGTATCAGAATCAGTAATTTACTGTTATTTGTAAACTCCATAGTTTTGAGGGCTCTTCCCTTCCCACCCCTCGATCTCAGGCTGAGCAATGACAGGACTGTTCTGAGTCACTGTTCTGTCCTCCAAGGGAAGGGATGGTGCAGTTCTTTCTTTTAGGAGCCTACACAGAGATTTGCTGCTCATGGCAAATTGCTTGTGGTCATCACCTCCTGTGGACCTGCCCACTTTGGGCATATCCACAAACCAAATCCAGACCAGTTGCTCCCTTACAGTGTTTCACTTGCTGTCCCTGGAACCACAGTTGTGTTTAATTGTGCACAGGAGTTGATTCACACCCAGACTGAAGCCAAGAACCAAACAATTTTCAAGAAATTTGGACACTGAGCAGAAGGAAAATGAGGATCTATGTTGAACAGTGGTGGAAATGCATCCAGTGGATTCTGGCTCCCATACCTCACCAATGTTCAACTGTTGAAGTCCCAGTGACAAGATCTGGTTTCTGGGAGAGCAACTATTGGCAGGAAAAGAACAAGGTGGAGAGAAAAATAAACTAAAATTCAACCAAATGTCGCACAGCAGCTCTGTTCTTTGGTTCCCTGTGTTTAGCAAAAAAAAAAAAAAACAAAAACAAAAACAGGTGATATAATTTAATCTGCATGAGAATAAGGTAGAGAGGAAAGGATGTCTGTACCACATCTGCCCAGCTGTTCTCTAATGAGATGAAGATAACATGATTTCAGGATGTGTTAATATTTCAGTGCAGGCATCTGCTTTGAAAGCATTCAAAAAACAAACAACAAGGTAGAAGGCTGTGCAGAGTAATTTCCCTTTTAGAAAGGACAATTAAAAGTGCAGTAGCCTTATCTCCTCACAGCGTATATTGTTTTAGAACCACAGGACAAAAAATATTACTAAATGGAATTTCTGAGGGATTGGTAGAAATCAATATAATGTATCTTTTGCGTTAAATGCCTTAGAATCTATTTTCCTGCAATAGAAATACATTTATAATATCCCTAATGCTGATAAAATATCATCTTGATAATCTATTTAAACACCTAAGAGACTTCAGTTTCTGTTCTGACACACTCTGAATTTCAGTTTAAAAATGCATTCTGGTTTAACTGTCATCAATAGCCTAATGCAATCTCAAAGAAACAGGCATAGGCTATTCAAATATGTTTCCAATATAAGTTAGAGATTGTCAGACAAAGAAAAAAATAGCTTCCCAGTTAAAGACATAAATGTCAAGAAATAAGAAGAGGAAGAAAAAGTGTGCGAAATTCTGATTTTTTTATTACATTTTTCTGGTATGGGTCAATTAATCATAAATCATCATAATCTTAATAAAAATACTCTACAAAGCACAGTTAAAAAGCATGACTTAGTTCATCAAGATTTAAGAGGGTCTTTCTTTGCTGTTGAAATTTCAATTATTCACTCTTTCAAAATTCATAAGTCACCACATCCTTTAAATGGTGGGGTGAGCGACACAATCAAGAGATTTAAAAGTGGGAAAGACAGGAAATTTAGGGTGCTTTCCTGTATTTAAGCACTTTATTTTGTTTTCCTGTGTTCAAGATTTTGCAATAAAAGTCTCTCTTTGCAGTCCTAAGGTCTAAAGCCCTGCTGTCATAAAAAATGAAATTCTTATGGGTCTGTATGACTTCAGTAAATGAAAACTTGTGAACTATGTCAGGTATTTGAAATCTCAAAAGGGAATTAAATGCTTTGATCGCTGATTATTAGTAGGAAAATGAATGTTTAAATCGATGTTAATAATAGTTATGATACATCTTAATAGTTCACTCACCAGTGCAATGGTCTTTACAGTCCCTTCTAGCCCAAACCATTCTATGATTTCATGAAATCTCAGTTTGTGAATTAGAACACCACAGAATAGATTATAAACATAAGAAAATCCGTTTAGATTTTTGTTTTAAAGCTCAGATAAGAAATTTCAACCTGTCCTTTCCAACAAGTAAATTTTGCAAAAAACTGTGATACTTCAATCCTGTTATTCCTTCTCCTAGGCAACAGTACCAAGGCTCAGGATGAAGTCAGTCTGCAAGTACTCTGGGTATTCTTAAACTTTAACAGTAAACAACAGCTTTGCAGCAAACATTTTTTTTTTTTTTAAATCTTCCCATTTTGTAGAAAAGCAAAAGTTACAATATCAGCCTGAAGGCCTATTTGTGCTGTCAGTGGTACCCCTGTGTAAATGGAGAAGTCTGGACTTGAAAAAACAAAACAAAAAGATTTGTGTAAGACACGGATACTTTTCTACTACAAAAATATTTGAAAGCCTTGCAATTCTCTTTTTAGCCTCTTTTAGCCCTGCAAAGGTCATACTCAGCAGCCTGAGACAGAGAAGCTGTGGCAATTTTCCTTGAACAAGAGATGCGGTTCTGATAGTAGGATCACACAGCTCGGTAGTTTCGTCACCCTTCGGATGCTTGTAGGTGTTCCTGTTCATCAAAAGGGACCTTTAAATTTATGATTATTCTGTGTATTTCCTTCCTTACTAAGCATTTTATGATCAGCCCTTGGGTTGTTTGGGTTTTTTCGCTTAGGACTACATTTTTTTCCTTTTGTTTAACTTGTGAGTAGACTTTTCCATGAGAACAAGAAATTTCTAGATCAAGATCAAGATGTTAATTTTCATCTTGGGTAACTCCCTTATGTTCTACTTGTTTACTCCAAATATTGCCTCTTATAGAATAATTAAGGTTGAAAAAGACATCTAAAATCAACAAATCCAATCCTCTTTCCATCACTCTTCTTAGTGACACAGCTATGGGCTAACCGAGGCTCTCTTGGCATTAATAGCAATGAGTTAATGAGTTTGTTATGTGCATTTTGAATTTATTTTTCCCCTCCTCTGAAATATTCCCAATGAGATAACCTTCAAGTCACACTGAGTATCTCTTTCTCCAAGAGTCTGGGAGGGAATTAGGGTATTTAAAAATGGCAAAATTTTTAAAATTAATTATAAGATCCTGAAGGGTTCTTGGCATCCATCAAGATCGCAAGATATTGTGGAAGGTCCCAAAGGAAATAGAACAAGTTTATTGAGGAACTTTTTTTCAGGACCCATGATCATAGGACACCTCCCCATTTGGAAATATCCAGAAAGTTGAAAATCAGAGGATTGTAAAGACCAAAGGGAATCTGATCACCTACAAAGCAGAAGCCATGCAGTTTCCCTGGCTGTATTTGAATGAGACAAAACAATAGGGTGAGAAACACTCCTCATTTTAAGCTAAGGATTTCAACATAACTTCTATTGATCTGCTTGCAACACAAAAATATGTGGTGGATTTCTTGTCAGAGTGGTGCCCAGCTTCAGTTTCTAGGCATTAAATCCTGTGGTCTTTGTCTCTGCTGTATTGAGTAGAACCCTTGTGTATTACTCCTCTGTTACTTTAACTGAGGAAATGTGCTGAGGTTCTTAGGCTGCTGCTGAGATTTTCAGCAGAGATGCCCTGTGAGGAGAGATGGCCACTCTTTAGTACATACAGCTGGCATGATGGTTTTCAGCCAAATGTTGGACTTGATGATCTTGGAAGTTTTTTCCAAGCTTAATGTTCCTATGATTTTATTTCTGTCCACAACCACAGATGACAGCCCATGAAAACCAATGTAATTCCAGTAATATGTATATTAACAGCTAAATGCTTGCTGTACCTATATTTGCATGAGGGGCCCTTTCCCCCTACAGATTTCTTTACTTCAACACTGGTAAGTCCCTGCAGAGTGCAGCCAAAGATGATATTTTTTAAATGAGCAGCAATAAAAATTCCCCATAGCAAGTTTAAATCCTGATAATGGTGCACTTTTATTGCATTGTACTGAACTTTTACCAATCAGTCCAATTATGGGCTAATTCATTCTCATCACTTTGGAAAGCTTTTTTTTTTCAAAGCCCTATCTGATTTTTTGGCGTGTGAAATGCTTACAAAGGGAAGTTAATAAAAGAGCGGTTCATCTGCATATACAAAGGAAGATCATAATATAAAAAATTGCCACATTAGAGAAGTCTAGACCTTGACTATCTGTCATATATTTTTATAGCGTCTTATCACTGCGCTATCTGATTAAGTAGTGAAATGGTTAAGATAAATGAGACTTAATTAGCGGAACTGATACCTGTCTATTGCAAGCCTTCAATTTGCATCTGGGAGCTCTGATTTTCAGAAGGGACGCGCACGCCTGCAGTTCTGCTTCCCTTTGAAATCAATGGGAGTTTTCCCTGCAGTGAAAACAAATGCTCAAGGTTTCACCCAGAGCAAAGTGAAACTTTTGACATCTGCTCATCCCTTTGAAAAATGGGCTAAAACATGGGGAGACAAGCAAATGCCGGAGCTCTGAGATGGAGGGAGAAGAGGAAGAGCCTAGACTTGACTCCTAACATGTCAGGCTGCAGAGCTCAGCAGCCTGCAGAGATAAATAAATTGTGTCAGGAAGAGGGTTGGTGCAGATTATTTTTGCTCTGGCACAAAACTGACCAAAATTTGGCTTGTTTTTTTTTTTCCTTTTTTTTTTTGCAGCTTTGCTTGTGGAGCAAAGTATTTACATTTGAGCTCAGGGATTAGATGGCCAGTTGCCATTGGTGTCAACTATTTCAGTAGGAATGGGCTGAAGCATAACTTCCCCGCCAAATGCTCCCTGTGCAGAACAAACGATTTACCACAGAGCTCAGAGTTGGGGTATTTACATTCATTTAAGTTTGGTATAAACATTTACAGAACATTAGGACAAATACCAGCATTCTCAGCTAAATGTCTGACCACAATTATTTCTGATGAATAAATGGCCTGTAGAACGGCTCTAAGATGAGAGGCGTTTTTTTTTCTTTCTTTTTTCCTCTCAAGCCAAAGGACTTTGAAAAACAGTGCAGTATGCAGCTAAACATACTGTGCAAAGGTTCACGTAGAGTTAAGGAAAACCATAGATGTTTGTGAGATTAGGGAGTGAATATCTAGATTAAACCAGTTTATGTTGTCCTCCATCTGCTGTTCTGTTTTTTTCCTTCAAAATATCACCTTCAAATCTGACCCTGACAGACATGCCTGGTTCAGTAAAGATGCTTTGTGCTGACCAAGTACTTTTTAAACCAAACATTGTGAGCTGGCCACTGCAAAGGTACTTTTCCCACTGGAAATGGTGGCATGAGGGTTGTTGATTACAGCATAAGAGACTATTTACTAAATATTTCTCAGAGGCACCTGGCTGTGAGAATGAGGAAGCCACTCAAAGGTACCTAGGACTACCTAAGTGTAAAGTGCATATTTTCTCAATGTTAGCACAACATCAGATAGAGGCTAATGTATTCTTTGCTACTTTTTAAATTATTATTTTTGTTTTATTTATAAGTGTGCCACTGAGAAAAGTTGAAGATACAAAGATTTCTGTTCAGTTCTTCTGCTCATGACCAATTCATCTTCATAAAATCATAAAATCATTAAGGTTGGAAAAGACCTTTAGGATCAATCCAACCATTAACCCAGCACTGCCAAGGCCACCACAGAGCAGTGTCCCCAAGTGCCGTCTGCATATTTTTTTAACATTTCCAGGGACAGTGATCCCAGCACTTCCCTGGGCAGCATGTTTAAGAAAAACTGTCAAACTCTAATACTAATTTTTTAAAAAACCGTTGTTCGTAATGTTGTTTTCAGTGTATTTCTCACAGCCACACCAATCCAGTAACTGCAGGACTCACTTAACACATCAGAACAGTTCAAGTTTCAGCTCTGGCAGAGCAGGGAGCTTAACCTGATTTTCAGGCACCTTGGCTGAACATGTAATTATGAACCTATTGACCATCCTGGGATGTGTCTTTCTTGGTTTGGGGGGCGATTGTGTCTGATTAGAGCTTTTTTTTATGATGCTCATTTAAAGTGTCTAATGAAATCAGCTTACTAATCTCTCAGCATTTCTGAGTGAATCTGTATTTTCTTTTTCTGCAGCCTTCTCTATATTCCTTTAGGCTTGTTCTTCATCCAAATGCACTTGCCCCTGTGAAAATAATGTGTACAAGGCAGATAACTAAAATCTGACCATTAAAACACTATTTATTACTCCTTTCCCCAAAGACCCTAATAGGAAAGTGCTAACTGTTGACCTGGTTCAGATCCCAGACCCTATGAAGCGCATATCCTCTTTTTCAGTAATGACAGAAGTCTGTGGTATTCCTATTGATGCTTCCAAGCGTCAGCTTGGAAAGCATCAGGACCTGAGAGCATCAGGGCCTTAATAGTAGAAGAAGAAGACAATTCCAGGCAGAAGGAAACCCCATTCTATGGGGTTTAAAGGCATAGAGACACAGAAGTACAGCAAGTTTTTGTTTTGGGTTTGTCAAACACTACCACAGCTGATTCACCTTAGCTTTGAATTCCTGATTTCATCTCTGACATAATTGTGAACAGATACATATTATTTTAGTAAAAGAGAACAAAAAATATCATTAACACCCTGCATCACCCATAAATTATCGAGGTCTAGATACTCTGCAGTATTTAAAAGCAGAAACCAAAGAAAAAAATGAGCTCTGAGCATTTAGCTGAGGCTCAGATGAAAATCAAGACCACTTTGCTCCCATTTACTTCACTGTGCAATGAATACAGAGTTTAAAAGCCTGAATGCTTCATAAAAGCAGCATTTTACACCCCTTATCCAAAGGTGCAAAAGACTGCATGACAGCAAAATTGGGATAAATCCTGACTCAAAAGTTGCATGCACAGTGAGTGAGGGTGGGGGAGGGAATTTTAATGAGCTCAGGATTTCTGTCGGCAGTAGCTTTAATCATCAGGTCTCCCCCCAAAATGAAGAATATTCATGCATACAATAATTAATACTGAACAGGAGATTTGTATCAATCTGACAGATAGGAGATGAAATTAACTGTGCTTTCATGTACAATTTTAAGTAGGTCAGATAAGAGCATCTATTGTAACCAACTTTTATTTTATAGATATACTCTGACACGTACAGACCCACACGTACACATTTAAGTACGTCTATAAAAATCTCACACACAGCAGAATCCCCTTAACCTGAAGTTTGCAGACTGCCCAGCTCTTTCCCTGGAGCTCACCACTTTTCCTCTCACTGATTCATGGGCTCTAAGGTCACAGGGGATGGTTGTGATACAACCAGATGTTCTGAAAACACGAAACTTAGAATACCACATAGTAATACCTACATTGCATCCTCTCAGCTGTGGATACAGTGGAGCATTCTGAAAATATTTAAATAAAACAACCTCTAATGCTGCACTGATTTTTCTCTAAATTTTATTCTTTTGCATCCCTCCCTTTGAAGAATTAGGCTGGATCAGCACTACCCATCTAAAAAAAAAAAAATCCTCTTTTAATAATATTCCCCACTAGGTAGTGAAAGCAATAGTAAAAACACAATATAAAAAAGAAAAGAATCCGAATATGACATTGATGTGATGGTCCTTCAGTTAACTTAGTTCTCTGAAGGTGTTCGTTAGTTGTTCATAACACTTGAATTCATTCAACATAAAATGGAAATGCAAAGAAAAGGTGTCTTTATTCTTCCGTGTGATCTACATGCACATTTTAGCACCCAACTAAATTATAAAGAAACCTGAAGTTTGTTTTAAAATACACAGCCTTCTTTGCAGTGATGCTGTTTTACCTATTTTCTAAAATGAAAAATTAAACCTGTTTTTAGCAATTATTTAAGACCTCAGCTGTTGGCTGTGTTAGCATATAACTGCTTGAATAAAATAATTTATTTGTGTGTGAATTACCTTGAGAATAAAAATAAAACCTGAAGCTAAACTCTGAAATATTTTTCTATTTCTAAACTATTGTGAATAGTTTAGGTCAAATGTCCTGCTCTACTTTTCCTTCATTTGTTTTATTTGTTGAAAAACAAGAAAGAAGGCAAAATGGAGGAGGAAAACTAAGAAAAATCTCAATAGACACAAACTGGGAAAAATCATTACAAAAATTAATTTAGTTGTTTAAAAATGCTGACAGTATTTTTTATGGGATAATATATACATTTTTTTAAAATACTAAATTAGTCTACCAGGTAAATGCCTGAAGTTATACAAATGCTATAGCAATGCGACATATTTAGACAGTCACTAATCAACACTGAACTTAAATAACCACGTATATCATGTGCTTAATTGCTTGCCGAAACAGGGACTAGTCCAAAGGTTCTCCAGCTCCAAGGTCAGTGTCAGGGTGGGATTGAAGTTAGTTGTCTATGTGACTTTCAAGTCTTGCTCTCAAGGCAGTACAGAAAAATATAACAAAATCAGAGATATTTCATCCCAGCAGCAACCCAAGTGTCCTGTCCCCACAGCTCCTGTGGTTCAGCTTCAAGAAGAGGGGTCTGCAATGCTCCTATGTTGAATATTCTACACCCAAGGGCAGGAACCAATTTTGGGAGTGATTCTCCTCTGGTTAGAGAGTTTGCAGATTGCCCTGGAAGCTTGCAGGAGAAAAAAAGATGTCACCAGTGTGCAGGAGATATGGAAATTAGGTAAAATGGATTAGTGTTAGATGTTTAGTTGGACTGTTGCTCCTAAAGAAGTAACTTCCTGCCCTGGAAGTGCTCAAGGCCAGGTTGGACAGGACTTGGAGCAACCTGGGACAATGGAAGGTGTCCCTGCCCATGGCAGGGGTTTGGAACTAGGTGGTCTTGAGTTCCTTTCCATCTCAAGCCACTCCAAGATAGCAGGTGGAATGAAGACCTACACTTCTGAGCTTGGGACGGGATCTGCAGCACCCAAACCTTCAGCCAAGGCAGTGATGGGGTGACCTGGAGGCCAAGCACTCGGAGGGTTGTGACTGTAAAAGAATTGTCTGCTGTAATTCCCCCTGTGTGGGAACTAAACATGTCATAAAAGCAAGGGGGAAGAGAACCAGGACAAACGGGTTGTTTTTAATTTTTTTTCTTCTTCTTGTTAAGAGACTTTATTTTTTTAAAAAAGTCCCCTTTGGTGGCTGCAACCTTATCACAGTAGGATCAACAGCTGAAACCAAATGAGAAAGAAGGTGAAATTGTCTAGACTGAATGAATCTCAGGCAGCACGGTGAAAAGCAAATTGGAAGTTTTGCATTCTTTCATTTTTAATAACCTGAAGTGTTATCGATAATGTCTGTAATTAATTTTTTTAAGATGTTCATTTTAGATCAATAGTATCCTCATTAAACAGACAAGGTCATTTATCATATTTAAAACAGTAAAATTCAAGCTCTGTGGTGAAATCATATCAATTGACATTAGTGAGGGTGCAACTCTACCACCTCATATATATACTTTAAAAAAAATTTGAAATTGTGTATTTCTCCTCTTCTCCTTCTCTGCATTATGCATTTGAGGTGTGGAAAGGGCAAAGAACAAGTATCGATGAAACTGTTTCACTTCTGATTCTCAGGGAAGTTATTTTCTGTAGAGGTGCTAAAAATATTGGCCCTCAGAACAGCACGAGCTGACTGCTGCAAACTGTAATTTAAGGACTTCACTACTCTTGGGTCACATTTAATAGTTTCATGTGAACATGTTAGGTTTTTCCTACGAAATACTTCTTGAGATGCAGGCTTAGACTCAGTTGGCAGAAAAAAAAATCTAATAGTACATATATATGAGCTTTGTTATAAACATCAGGGCAAATTCTCAGGTCTCTCCTCCCAAAATAAAGCAGCTCTGCTCATGGCAGAGTCAGTGCTTGATGGATCAGTCCCTTAACTACAATCTTAAATAAAGCAACATTTCTTAGTGGGGGAACTGCAGGTAAACAGCTGCTTCTGAAACCTGAGTATGAAACCATAACCCCTGCACCCTGCTTGGTTTCTGGCCCAGGCTCAGGCCATATATTACATGTATTTACACATATTTGCTCCCTGGACTTCACATCTCACCTTTGTGATTCAAGCAACTTTCATTTTGCTGTAGAGCTGCTGAAAATGCAGGGCTGCAGGATCACTGCTGGTGCTGGAGTGAGCTCACATTCAGTCCACACCTCACTGCTCTTTCATTCTTCTTCTTTTGACTCCTTATTCTTTTCTTCCTGCTTCCTTTCTTACCAAAACACTCAGTGAATAACCCTGGATTCATCGAAACATCATAAAGACTTGAAATGTCTCTGTGAGCACCCTCAGCATTACAAGTCAAAAATACCCAAGATGACCTAAGACATATTTCTCTACGGTTTTGTCTAGAAGGCTGAGTTTTACAAGGGATCCACCCTTCATAGTTCCTTTGTTGTTGTTTATTATGATCATACAAGAGAGCAAAGAGTGCTGTATACAACACAGAAGAATGCCTTATAAGAAATTTCGAATGAGCTGAGCTGTAGCTCCTCATTTGAAGGGAGGGGAAGAAGTAAAGAAAAATTAAAATTTAATTTTGTTTTCTTGATACTTATGTGGGAGAAAAAGTGCCCTGTTCTTACAGGATGGCTCTACCTGATGTTTTGAACGTGGTATGCCTGGGAGACAATGTGGAGCTATTTGCTTATATATTAAGAATGATTTTTCTATATAGGAAACCTGAAGATGTTATACATTTTTTTGTGGCTTTAATGTTTTTGATATCGAAAGTTCATGAGAAAGCCATGTAATTGGTACAGAACTTTTTTTTTTACTTGCATCAAGCCCCCTAATCTTTGAACATTAGAATAATTTTGCATCTAGCCTGGGGTAAATTAGTTTCTTCAGGGTTTTTTTTTCAACTTCCCAGCATTATTTATTTTCAATTTGAAATTCTTTTAATATCAAAGTGGGTGTAATTAATTCTCTGTTTCTGATGATCTGAAAATTAAAATGAAAAATTACAAATAATATATCAAAGAACTTTCATAAAATATACCTGACCAAAATAGTTCAGGTTTACTGAACCTACATATCAATTTTTGTGGGGATTTTTTCCCCCTGCATATAAAACCATGCTTTAGTGCCATCTAGTGCACCAAGAAATCACAAAAGAAACTTCCCTCAATGTTTATGCTCTTGCCTTGCAATAAACACTTTAAAACTCTAGATTATAGCCATGGCTATCATATTAAGTAAACAGTGAAATGACTCTTAATTACCTATTTGGAGGCTGACTATGTACAGTCAATGGTGAGTGTAAAGCAAGAGTTTCAGGTCTTCTCTCACCAACCACCACTGAAACTGAAAAAGACTCAGTAGTTCAGATTTAATCTCTTTTCCTCTGGAAAATTAGAAGTGTCTCAGAAGAATTCTAGCTTTCAGCTAAATATCGTGAGTTTGAAACCCAGTTGGGGAATACACAAAATATGGCGTGTGCAGAGCCTGGGTTTTTCCTTTTCCCATAACTGAACATTATCTCTCCTGATGGCAGGAAAAAAAAACAAAAACAAAAACAAAAATACCAAAACCCTGCCAAAACCCTGCTGATGCACAGAACAGCTGGCAAATAAAAAATCTTAAAATCATAGGACATTTTGTGTTGGAAGCGACATTAAAGATAATCTAATTCCTGTAGCCCTGACATGGGAATGGACAAGTAACCAAATATTTAATATTTTTCTTCTGTTTTGTCTTGGGCTTTTATGGGGAGGTTTTGGTGAGGATGTTTTGGGTGAGTTTTTGTTTTGTTTTGTTTTTTTGTTTCCTTTCAGATTTTGTCAATGAAAAATAAACTTGCATTTGCAAGCCCAGGGAAAAACCATGAATGACATATCAGCCCTGCATTGCTCTCCACTGTATGAAACTCATGTTGGCCACACGAAGAGGAGAATTTGGGCCTCAACATCCACCCAGATGGTTTTCTTACCAACGATCTCTGGGTTTTGGAGTATTACATTTGTTATCAGCATCAGCATTCTGGTGGGATGTGTGTGATTCCTAAATGGTTAGCAAGGTTTCAGAGGATTTGATCAGATGATATGAGCTTGGATATTTTTATTGGAGAGGTCAGATGATCTCCTGAAAGCATCCAGATCTTTGGAGATCGAGGCACTGATTACAGCAGGAACACTCAGGTAGTCAGGTTTGGACAGTTCCAGTGCTTACAAACAGGTAGGAGATTTCTTACCCCAAATCAGGGACAAGTTGCTTCTGTGCAGGTTTTATTATCAAAAGGAGAGGTGATAGCTTTGATCAGAAGGTGAGATTCATTCTGACCATCTTGCAAAACCAATAATCTGTGCTGATTCCCTGTGTGTGTCCCTGATAAAGATTTCTCTACCTTTTCTTTTTTAATCTGTACTTTGAGTCTAGCACAGCAAAACATTTTGGTGTAAAAGCCAGACACGTGCAGCTTGGTACCTCAGTTCATTGCCTGGGTGACACAGGGACAGCTGAGGGTCAGGACAGTGGCGCAGGAAAATGTTAAAACTTCCCCGCAAGGAAACCAGCTCTGATGGGTGGAAGTTTCAGCTTCATGCTAGGCCATGACAACTTATTTTCCAATATAATAATAATAATAATAATAATAAATAATAATAATAGTAATAATAATAATAATAGAAAAATCTTTCTTAGGCCTTTTTGGTGACCAGCAAGCAATGCTTAGGAGGTGGAGTTCAGCTAAAGCATGAACTCCCTGTGACAATACACATAAAAATCTGCATTGCTGTGGAGGCCTGACCTCTTTGAACTTCCAGGTGCAAAGTAATGACAATAATCCCCGTCCAAGTGCTCACGTGGTGGGCAGCAGTGCCAGGAGTGAACAGGAAGGAGGAGAGGAAAGAAAATGAAGAAAATGCTGCACTGAGATGCTGTTTCAGAGCATGATGTGCTGCCTCCTCTTCCCCAGTGGTACAAGGGACCACAAGTAAATTGTTAACACCAATGGTTGTATGACTTTCAGACCCCATTGTCCTGAAATTATAAAATCCTCCCTCCTCAATAAACAACCTTCAGGGGTGTCAGGAGCTCTGCTTACCAATCTCTGCCCTGCCCCTGCCTAGCAAAAAGAAAAAAAAATAACAGTGATCTTGTTAAGAGAAACGCATTTGTCAGCACTCTGAATTTTAATGTGAACTGGCAGCGGATCTCAGTGATAAAGAAAAAGTCTAATACGGAAGGTAATTTTGCAGAAACCTTGCTAACATGTGTTATCCACTGGCTTTCTTTTGTTCACCGCTGTGAATTATCAACTGACTCAAGGCAATAAAGGGAAAAAAGTTGTATTTCTCACTGTGTCACTTTAACAACGTCATCGAAAGCTCACTGCAATAATTTAATTTTGCAGAGAAAGCACGGAGTTTATTACATTTCTGACCCACTTCTCCCCCAGCATTTTGTAGGCAGGCATTGAGCAGTGATTGACCAAAAGTTGTGATTCATGGTCAGCCACAGGGTTCTGCCAAATGTCCAAAACAGTCATTTCTCTTGGAACAAACCATTACATTTCTTAATCCTCCAGTAAAGAAGCTTGATCCAGCACATGATCTGAATCACCATTACCAAACAATGTACAAGAAGCCCTGCAGAAACCTTGGGATTAAGCAACCCAAGAGAAATTTTCCTTTTACTCTTTGTCAGTTATAGTCAGAGATAGCAATGTGTATCTACACAAAGCATCTCCGTTAAAAATAGGGGGTTTATACAATATTAATAATCATAATGTTATGAGATTGTTACTTCTTTCCTCTTATACATAAAGGGGAACCTTTGGTGATTATTTGGGATGTTATTTTACCAGAAACTAATTGCAGCATTGCAGCAAATACACTGAGGCTGTGTATTTATAGTCTATGTATATTTATAGTTTCACTTTATGAAACTTTGGATTAAGTTCTTAGATCCAAGCAGAGAGCTACAGAATGAAGACACAGTTCCTTTGCTGATTCATTTTAAATGTCCAACAGTTTAGGTTAAAACAATTTCTCTCAAAAATTCTGAGCCATTCTCCTGCATCTTGCTTCAGTTTTCTTCTGCAGTAAGGAATTCCCCAGGTTCCACATGTGAAAAGCAGTTTTCTTGATGAGACACAAATGCATTATCTTCCACCACTGTAGCGTCAAAAGTTTTCTCCCTAAAGCTCTTGATCCTTGCCACAGTTTACACCAGTCAGCAGAATTTAGCCCATTAACTCAATCTTTCTGTTCACCAGAAATCCCCAGTGTCCAGCACACCTACTTTAAGTGCTACTTCTGGAAAATGTGGAAAATAACCTTGGAAGTCATCATTAAGTGTATTGCTGGGAGTGTCATATAAATATCTTATTTACAGAAGCATCGAACACCATATGTTCAAAGGAAGATGTGCCAAAAAGTGCTAATTACACTGTTACTTAATGCCAATCAGGTAATTACACTCAGCCCACTTAAGTGCTCTCTGCAATCGGGGGTTGCCTCAGCAGCTGAGGAAAGATTACAGCCATCCTGAAACACTCGTCAGTGCCCTTTCCTGAGGGCATTGGGTATTAAACCAAACTTCTGAGCAGGACCCAAACCTCCCAGCCCTTCAGTTCCTGCTCCTTTTCTTGATGCTTTTCTCTCTTCTCCACTCAGACAATCAGGAGCTTTTCCCTTAACTCAGAAACATCTGCAAGAAAATTTTTTTGCTCCTTTAGAGTCTTCTCCCTTCTCTAACTGCTTTCTGGCCTTGTAAGAGATGTTTGGCCCATGGTTTATATTCTGATTCCTGGGAGAGAGGTGTCCATTGTTTGAACTTGGCCCATCTCCTCAGCAAAGCACTGAGCAGCTCTTGCCAGGGTTCTTTGCTTGAGAGCTTCTTTCTCCACCTCCACTTTGAACTCTTTGCTTAGCACTGATATGCTGTGTTCAGCAATAGGATTTCTGCTCAAATCCTTTTCTATTTCTCAAATCAATTTCTGGTCAGAACCCTGAGGCAAGGTACAACCATAGATATGCATATATATATAAAATATATATTTAAATAGATTACATATATATATGTGGGCTGTGTATATACATCATACATAGATTTAATATAGTATAAATATACAGATATTGGGGACCGTCCTGGAAAGTTGACAAAATTCTGCACTGATGTACAGCTGTGGGGCAGCTCATCAATACAACACGTAAAGTTGATATGCAGATCTAATCCCCATCTTTTTGCAGGCAGCCAAACCAGCAGGTACAGCAGTCCTGAGCATTGCACAGAATTTGCATGAAAAAAAAAAAAAAGTGAAATATACTCAGTAATCAGTGGCAAAATTTGTCATCACTTTAATGCAGCCAGGAGGCAATCAGAGACAGTTTAACAGATGTTTCCATATTTAAGCCAGAACAAACAGAACAGATTAATTTCCCCACTTTCTCCTCAGAAGCAAATGCCAGAAAGTTCTGGGTCTGAAATTTCACTGTGTAACACAAGGGAAAAACAATGTTTTGATCCCTCCAGCTGCAGAGGCAATGTGTGCAGCAGCGCTGGGCTTAGGAACCAGAAGCCAGGCTGTGAGTTCAGGCTGCTGCTTGGGGAGAACAGGGCTGTAGTGAGGTCCATTAGTGCCTGATCACACAACCTGGAGGATAGACAGTTTAGAAATATTACACACTGCTACCATTAGACATAAATACCAAAGCAGATTATCTGTGACTAGAGCAAGAATTTCTCAGCCCAGCACCAAATTAACTTTATTTTCCAAACTGTGGGGCAGGCTCAGTGTAGTGTTGCTTTTTCCTTCCTAGCCAAAAAAAAAAAGGGGAAGAAATGTGCTTTCACTCGCTGCCTGTGCCATCCCACTGATTGCAGAGGGGTGTCCCAGGGCACACATCAGCGATGGATACAGCCCAGAGGTCACAAGCTACCTCTCAAATTGCAGGACTCCCACACTTAATTCACTGCTCTAATTATACCATCAGCTGTCATTACTCCTGTTATTTAGATCTGTCATCCTGACCCAGCAGGGAGGGCTGGGGGTGAGCTGGTGAGCTGCAGGCATGAAGGAGAAGAGGAAAGGCTGCAGCATCCAGGGATTTTGCACCTGAGGTTGCAAAATGGAGCTGATTTGAGGCAGCTGAGGGGAAACCGCTCTGGCAGCACCCTGTGCCCTGCTTCAGATGGGAGGTGCTTTCACAAATCTGCTTCCTCCCTCTGCGCTGTGTACCAGGGGTTGTTTTTTCTGATTTTTCTCACTCCACATGGCTTGGAGCCTGCTAAAACTGGCTGTCCAAAGCAAAGAAGGCCATTCTGATGCTGAAGGATAACCAGTATGCAACCAGTGTGTAATTCCACATATGGCTTTACCTGCAGCCTCCCCTGTGTATTGCTTCCCTGCCAGCTTTGGGATGGCAAAGGGGGAGAGCAAAGTGTGAGGGCTCTTGCTTTCCCCAGCTGCCGATGAATTCATGTGGGTTTGCTCTTTCCTGAGCTCTCAGCGCTCTCCACCCTGAACGTGAAAGTTGTGTAATAAGCCCTTCCTCAGCCCTGCCTCAAAGGCTGCCAGCTCAGTGATTCACCACCTGCTTTCTCTGGAACTACCAGCTGAAACCCCAGCCCAAAAGAGCCTGCGTGGGGGCCAGGAGAGATGCTGTCCCCCAGCCCACTCCTGCCCAGGCTCCCAGCCCCAGTGACAGCTGTGGGGTTATATTTATCACAGGTGTGCAGTTCACATCTGACATTAAAAAGCCCCGGGTGGAGGAGGAGGGGAAGAGATAGGTGTCCTTCCTTCGTGGGAAGCTTTCTCCTCATTTTGCCGTTTTGAAGGTTTTACAGTCATTAGACCGTCATCTTCACAATTGCCTCACCCAAAGTTTGCTGGAGCTTAAACACATCTTCCCTGTGACAACGATTTCAGCCCTGGCAGGATCTAAAAAAGGCTTTTAATCCTAGTTATTTTCTGTTCCGCTTAATTGCCTTACCCAACACTTACACTTCATATAAAGACAATCCATCTTTTCCCCACTTACTTCTGTAATAATCATTATCCTCCTCTGCAGAAATAAAATAAAATAAAAAATTTTAAAAAGAGGGAAAAAAAGTGATAGGGGTTAGGAGGAAACTTGACATTGAAAACAGACACTCAAATTATGGATGTCTTTGAATAATCCACAATATTTTTCATGCACTTCACAGAGTTCCTTTCTGGAGCTAATGGAGCTTTAATAGGGGATGTTTCCCCCCTCCCTTCTCTGTGCAACTTCCCCTCCCCTTTCCTCTTCCACTGTGAAGTTTCCACGAGTAATCCCAAAAACAATATTTAGATGACTGAAACGTTAGAGCATAATGTTACTGTATAATACAGCATGTCCAGAACGTTCCTCTGGGATGGAAATCTTTTCTTTTCAGTATATTAAAGGAGAAGTAAACATTGTAGTGGGGATAAAAATGGATGCTTTGAAAAGCTGTTTTACATTTTTGCTCTTTTCTTACACTTGTGTCAACTTTATTGAAGCAGCATCAGCTATCCTAAAAGTTTTCTGGGGACAAACCCCTTTCTTTTCATGATCGTTGTGAGCCAACCTGGTTGTATTTGTCATGTCCTCCCTGTTCTTTCTCCTGTTTCATTTGCCAGGAAACCACCAGGTCAGGTACCATTTATGCAGTGCACTACAAACACTGCTATGTTTTCCCTAACTTCCAAGACAACCAAAACTACTTCAGTGTAGCCTTTATCTGGTGTTTGTGTCATCTGTCAAACAGTGAAATCAGACTCTGCCCTTGGTGACCCAGACATTTATCCACACAAATCAGATTAGGATTTTTCACTTTGAATTTGGCCTTTTAAAGAGCCCTGATAGGAAAATGAAAAACTAAAATATTTCCAGAGTTGCGTGGAATTGTCGTTCGTCCAGGAATAAGGATGCTATGGTAGCAAAGCCCTTTTTTTGAGCAAGATTGAGATAATTTGGGGGCAGGTCCTTGTTCTTCCCCAGACTCTCTGTTTGACTGTGGGCAAGCCCCACCACTTCACCAGGCAGCCGTTTATCATCTCCAAAACAGGGCTGACAGAAGGTATTAATTCCCTGTCTTAGAGACAGACGATGTGAATAAATCCACAAAGAAATGTTCTGGGCACGTCTGCACCAAAGGTTCTGTGGTTTCAGGGGAGATTCCCAAGCCATCTTAAACTGGCTCGTGTAGGTACCAAGAGCAGCCCACACTGAGACCCACTGCAAAGTGAGCCCAGGTACATCCAAATTACAGAGCAGAGACACAACAGTGAATCACGTAATAAGCACAGGGTTAAAGACAGATACACTGCTTGTCTTTTAGACACCAAATCTGTGGCATTAATGTGGTAAGGGCAATAGAAAACCTGTCATTAAATAGTTTTGTTTTCAGATCAACCTGCTTCTCACATCCATTAAAAACTTGTGGCCTGGTAAATTGGTCTTGACAATGGGTGGGGGTTTTTTTGCTGGGCTTTGGTTTAAATACATCTACTCCTAATTCTCATTTCCCACTGCATCAGTGTCTTGAAGAAAGGATATTTTTCTTTTATTTTTTTTTTTTTTTCACATGTAAAAATAAAAACATCTCAGTGGAAATTCATGGGTCCTGCAGACACTTCACTGACCTAGTCAGCTGGCCACCTTTTTCTCATGCAAAATGTTTCACGTGAACAGCTCTTGTTTTATGCCTTGTAACATTTTCATGTGACTCATGACAAGTGATTCATATTTCTTTGGTATTCACCAAAGATCATACTTAGAAATCTGATTCTTAGAAATTTTTCTCTCCCTTGTGTAGGAGGGATTGTGGGTGCTGTAGTCAGGTTCATTATGATAAGGCAATCTCAGACAGTGTCACACAAGCCAGTTTACAGTAATAAATAGTAATAATAATCACAAATCATTAAAATCTTGAGCTTCCAATATGAAAAAATGTAGATCAGAGCCAGTAACAACCTGTCTGAGAATGGTTTTGCACTGTTAACTGTTGCTGTTGTGTTTAAAATATATGAATAAAATAAATAGACAACCTAAATATTTGAGTGATCGACTGGGATATGAGGTCCAGGCTTGAGTCTTTGCCTTTCTAGTGGACTTCCAGTGTGACTTCAGGAAAATTGTTGAGTCTCTGTAATTCTATTTTCTCCTATTAAATGTTCCACTTGTTAGCATTTTTACTTGTTTTGACCGTAAGTTCTCCAAGAGAAAGAAGATTAACTTCTGAGTCTACAGCAGTGGTTAGCAAAGGCAGTAAAGTGATGAGAAAGGCTGGAGGATGCTCATGATTTTGACTGGATTGCTCAATAAATCTGTTATGCACATTAGATTCAAATAATAATGAAAAAATAAGAATTTCCAAATCTTTTTCAGTAAGGGATTTTTTGTAGTCATTACAAATATCGTGAATTTGAAACATAGTGTGATCTCATTTTAGGAGCTCGGATGCTCTGCCCAGTCAAAAACTGTACAAAAGTGCACTAATTCAACTCTCTTTGGGTTCTTTCACTCTTCAAATGTGAAAACCACTAAAAATGATGAAAAAAGGGATAATGGGGAACCGGCGAGGAAGTGGGGGGGAAATGCATGTACACTAAAATTAAAAAAAAAATAGACAGAAAAAGAGAACAGAAAGTTTTTTTCAACTCTTTGTGGAAATTCATATATCAGATGAAAGTTGGCTGGTGTTTCCTATTTGGCCTGAAAAGGCTGGGTCATGAAATTTCCACTTCTCTTGATAAACTCATGCCGTGTCAAACCTCCAAGAGACGCTAATACATAGACAAGGACTGAGGGGCTATTTAACTAGAAGAAGGGCGTTTTAGACTTCGATCTCTGCTCCCAGATTTTTACATTTTACTTGAAAAATTGGAACCTTTGCCAGAATGTTCAAATTGGGTTGGTGCAGGATCTCTTTGTTAAAGTACCCCCTCACTGTGGCCAGCAGCCCCCTCCAAAATCTTACACCAAAACCTGACATTGACAAGTTTCATGAAATCCTTACAGAGTTCCTTTCAACTTTCCCCAAACCTTAGCTTTTGTTTCTCAGTGGAAACTAGAATCAGAAAATAACTGATCTGGTGAGAAGATGCTGTAAATCTTAATTGTGAGGGAAATTATTATTTACTTTTTTTTTAACTGAACTGATCATCAAGTTGGACATTGAAATCAATGCTTTTGGCTTATGTGCAGCTCGGGCTTCTCAAAGGCATCTAGAACCCACTGGTGCCCTGCTTCTGCTTTTAGAGACACATTACTTGTTTTATGTGTTTTATAAATACAATAATAAATACACGACCCCTTTGGTTTTTATGGAACCCAATTAACAGAATGAAAAGGATCTTTCCCTGACTTTATTGACCTTTGGAGCAAACATTAGGGGAAAAAACTCCACATACCACACAAGCCTGTCTATCTGTGATTTTAACTTTCCTCTTTTCATATGAATTTTTGTGATTTCATTTAGAAAATATTTAGCAGTATAAATCTTTATGGATAGATGTAATTTTTAAGAAATTTTTTGCATCTGTGGATTAACTCAGGAACATTTACATAGAGTCAGTAGAAAGTACATCCTCCCAAACAGTGACAAATGCATTAATGGTCAAGATAATGTCCATGGCTCCCTTAGGTAAATACTATCAGTCTGAAATCTCCTTTTAAGGAGGAGATAGCCAAACCCACTCAAGAAATAACAGCAAACAAAGCAAGACAAAGTAAACTCACATTGAAAGAAATTTAACAGCTTTACCCTGTTTTGTAGGTACTGGTGTAGAACAAATCTCCTCTAAGTACCAGGAAATAAGCCATTGAAACTTCATCACTAAAGTGAAGTCCCCACTTGTAAAACTTCAGATAGCTACAAGCTCCTTTGATTTGATGCAAATCAGAGGTGATTTTTGGTTTTTTCTAAGGTGTTATTTGCTTCTAATACACCTTAGCAGTAGGTGAGCTGAGGAAGACCAGGGATGAGCAAACACAGGGCAGCACAATCTGCCCATGCTTATATATTCATTGAAGATGGGCAAATTTAAAAACAACAATAAGGACTTTTAAGTGTTTGTATTTCTGTTGATTTTCTCCTTTCATCTTCTGGCATAGGGCAATGTTTAGTGTGAGATCTTGTTAACCACTCTGAAGTCTTTCTGCTTTGTAATCCTTACTTCAGAGTCAGTTTGTATTTCCAACTTTAAATAAGGTGTTATACCCACACATGGAGAGGCAATAATAAAACTTCTGTTATGACTCAGTATAAAGATGGATTCCTTTTCAAATTACATCTTTCCTGGCGTATGCAACCCACTGCTCACCGTCTGGTCTGCTTTCTCCTCAATACATGATCTAGGGACAATACAAAAACTGTTTCAAGTCCCAGTAAGAGGCTTAAGTCTGTAGCTCAGACTATAGGCTCCCAGAGACTTTAAGCTCTGAATGGACTATTGGATCAGCTAGTCTGACCTTCCATACAAAGCAAGCCCTTACATGTCATTCAGCTACCTCTGCAAGGAGTGTTGCAGCTTGTTTGACTAAATCAGGACTTCCACCTTACACAGCACATCTCTCAGGATGCGCATTTAAAAAATATGCTCCACTTTCTTTGACAGCATATGTCAATGCTCAGTCAGCCTTGCCTAAAAGTAATTGTCTAATTGGTAATGTAAATCAGTCTGTTGCCAGATTGTTGCCCCAAAGGTTCTAGACTGATCTGGGGATGTTTAAGAGAATTGTCACTGCGTGCCATCCTAGGCAATGATTTGCCTTGGTACGTTATAGAATCATAGAATATGCTGGGTTGGAAGGGACCCACAAGGAACATTGAATCCAACTGCTGGCCCTGCATAGGACACCCCAAGAGTCACACCATGTGTCCAAGAGTGCTGTCCAAATACTCCCTGAACTCTGTCAGGCTGGTGCTATGACCACTGCCCTGGAAAGCCTGTTCCAGTGCCCAGCCACCCTCTGGGTGAAGAATCTTTCCTAATATCCAACCTAAACCTGTTTTGACACAGCTCAGTGTCATCAAATAAATGGTTGGAGGGCTAAAATCACAGGTAAGGGTTATTTTATATTTTTCCCCTTTATGTAGGACATGCTGAGGAACCTAAACATGGTCAGGTACCAGTCCCATCTTGGTTGTAAAGATGCAACAAACCTGGCACAGTATCATTGTGTAAACATGGAAAAGATGTCAAAAATCTAAATTTCTCCAGGTCCCAATCCCAGTAGTTTTTCTAGTGAATATTTACATGGTCTTGGGCCATAATGAGATCATAAGTATGAACAAATATAAAATACTCAGGTAGATCCCTCCATGGTGTAAAATTTCCATTCTTGCTGTCTATGTAAATACAAGATTTGTGCCTGCTAAACCAAGAAGATTGCAATGCCAAAACATGAGCAGATAAGGGCATTCTCTAGCCTTCTAGGTGGTGGGTTTATTTTTCGTGAAAAGCAAAGTGATAACGACAGATGAAATAAGCATGACTGTGATGGAGAGGGGGAAATGCTGCTCTGTGCATTAACACTGGCTGGGTAGCCTTTACTTCAACTCTGTTCAGTCTTCCCTGAGTTTCAAAATTGGTCTTATCAGGGAGACAGCTACAGATTTCCAGGAAGGAATTCATGTTCGGTATGTCATGGGGTTGCCCAATTTCCCTACAAACCTTCTGCTTGGCGTAAGCGGGGTTGACATTCTCCTGCAGGGTGGCCTGCAAATTGGAGCCAGCTCCAGCAGAGTCCCTGGGGAGCCTAGCTCTGTAATTATGTCACCACTTAGTGGAATAATGAACACTGATGGGTTGAAATGAATCCTGGTCCCAACAGATTGAACTTTTTAGCCTGTCCTGTATCAGCCATATCTTCATTTCATATAGAGTTTCAGTAAAGTAGAGGGCAAGGCCAAGTTCAGAATGGCACCGTGAACAGGGATTGGCATTAGCAATATCAGTTTTACTTATTTGTCTGAGGATATTTTTTGCTGCTGTTTTTCCACTTTAACACTTTTGGCCAGTCTTGAAACCCTTTTTAATAATTAATCAGAATAAAGCTGTATGTGTTTGTAACTTACAGCATATATGCAATTCCAGTTATTAATTTCTAACTCATTGTGAAACGTCTCTGTATTATATCATCTATCTCTAATAATGGAACTAATTATCTTGCAGATTTGCCCAGTGTTAATTTCTGATAGCAATCTGATAAGGGAAATTGCTGTATGGCAGAGGACTGTGGTTAAGGTGGGACCAGTTTACTCTCTGACTCATGGTTCTGACAACTCATCTCCACCCTCCTTTTTTTTCATGTCAGTGAAACAAACACTGTCCACCAAAAATCACTGGTGTGTGTCTAAGTGTGTGGCTGTATTGCCCTCTAGTGCTGACCCTCTGAGGAGAAGGGATAATGTTTCTATGACTGAGTACTGCAGATATGGGTCCTCAGATCCCCTCTGGAGAGGCAGCATGACTTTGGCTCAGGAGACACTACATAGCCTGTGGGTGAGAAGTTCTTGTGTGAGAAACCCCACAAACCAGTAAAGAAACACCTGAGGTTTGCTTAAAAGAACTTGAGTGTCTAATTGCTCAAGGGGGAAGGTTGTTTTGTTTGGTTGGTTGATGTTGGTTTTTCTTTTTTTCCCCCTTTTGGGGTTAAATAAAACAGATTGAGGCTTTTCAAATGTTTCTGTTTTTCTGGTTTTTTTAAAACAGAAAACATTGTGGTTTTGGTAGCTGAAAACACCACAGCCTACAAAGGTGGACCGTAGAGGAAATGTTTTCTTCAGCAAGGATGGGATTGTTTATCCAAGAGGGGATCATCCTTCCAGGATCATTCACCAGGATCCACAGGGTAAGAAAACTGCATTTGACAGGGAAGACCAAGGCTCAAATAATTTTTCTGCCTGCTTCAGTGCAGGAGTTTTCACCTCCTCCATCCCAACCACAATGTCCTAAATACAGGACCAATGGTTGTATTAAGATTAAAGCTGACAGCATCAGGGGCACCTCTCAATTTTAACACAAATTCAATTTTTATTTTCTTTCTCATTCTGTTTTTCTTATGCCCTTCAACAGATCTTGCATTTTTATACCCTGAAATTTTTAATTATATTCAGGAGAACCATGACTATGTTAAGATGAAGCATGGTCTCAGAGTCAGTGCATTTAAACACTGAAGAATCATAATATTATTGTTTTAAATCTGCCACTGTTCAACAAAAGCACTAAATAACAGAAAGAATTATTTCTAGAGTGCAACACAAAACACGTGTTGTGGGGCTCACATGTGGCAAGAGATGTCACATACCATACAATGTCTGGTCAGCCATTGTCCCCCATTCCGGTGTTTGCCGGATTACCTAAGGGATTGATCAGTTTTTCCTAAAAGTAACTAATAATTCCACGTGACCACATATCTGAGAGTTTAATGAGAGCTATCTCAAAAATTGAATTACTGTTCCTGAAAAATAAGTCTCAAAACTGACTCAGCATGTCAATATTCTCTAACGTTGTTCTCCTTTTTCATCTTATTCGACCAAAAAAAAAAAAAAAAAAGAGGGAAAATAATTTATTTAAAATGAAATAATAATGATAATAATAATATCCTCATCAAAACAAAATCATCCTGCAAGAAAAACAAAGAAAAGCTAAAATTTCCAAAGAAAACAAAATCTTTGCCGAAAATTGTTTTTCCCCTCCAAATCCCCGCTTCTGATACAGAAACAGTAGTAACCAACAATCTTTAAAAACACCATCAATGTTATTGTTTTAAATGGCACTTGATGTGACTGTCACTTTTTTTTGAAGACTATTTGCTGTAGATTCAGAGTGTAGAGACCTTGCAGGCTGCATCACAGCACAACAGAAGCCTCTTCAGAGGCTTGGCAGTGTGACATAAAACAGGGGAAATGTAGGAAAAAAGCTATTTTCTAATGTTATCTGAAAGGCTATCAGGGGAAAAGTTCTTAGAGAAAAGAAGTTACCATCGAACATGTCTGCACAGGACATCCTAACTCACTGAACAAGTTAATAAAGTGTGGAATAGTATTTTAGCAGTTTGCTTATTATTAGCAAGGGACCATACCCCACATGAAACATGACTCAGCCAGCTGCAAATAAACCCCTCTTCGTCCTCTGAGGTTTCTCTCTTTGATGCTTGACTTATCCAAGATACTTCCCACCGCCTGCCTCCAATTTTGCTTTTGTGGTAAATTGTTTAGACATGATTTAAAAACACATTATGGGCTATGGAGTGAGATAAGATGTAAATCAAGCTCATCCAGTCATTCAATCCAAAAATAATATGCTGGCATGGCGGGATATTAGAACCTCTGCAGGATCCCAAGTGAGAAGTCTTGAAACAAAATCAAAGTTATTGTTGTTGTTATTATTACCCTGAGCTGAAGAGCGGAGGATCCTTCCCTATCTGCGACAGGCATCTTGTGTCAGGTTTCCCACACTTTGAAAACCAAAGCAAACCTTTTGATTAGAAAGAATAATACACTGTGGCATATGTGGTGTGGTCTACTGCTGCCTCGTTTGACTGAATCCATGTCAACATCAGTGATGGGCAGGCTGACTTGGGTTAGGTGAAATTTGGAGAAAACTAAAACTACAATGAAATTCCTTTGGAACTCCCCTAGCTTAAATGCCCAAAACCCCCCAAAACCAACTGAAAAGTCATGTCCTGTAATTATTGAGTTCTTTATAAAGGCTGTAAGTTTGGAGTTTATGATAATAGCTGGTAGAAAAATATGACAAAAAGAAGGCTAAGTTCCCACCAGTGAATAGCATCAAAGCTAAACTCCTCACCAGCAGTAAAAATATATTACTTAAATGATCCACTACAACAGATATATAATATTTTTATTTGATATATACCATATCAACTATAATACAAATCACCCATGGCCTAGAAAGTGGTAAGAACTGAGAAGTCTTTCCTTCTAGCTAATGACACTTACAATTTCTCCTTTGAAAATTTGATCTATTGGCAGACTTTCTTGTGAAAGTAAATAAATAATTACATGTTCATTCTGCTTAGTAGAGTGGACAGACAAGAAATTCATTATATGAGGCAAATATAATAATAATATCTTTCAAAAAGAGCCCATGAGAGCCAGACGTGATCGATGTCATTCTCCAGCACGAGGTAATTTAACTTTCTCTAGAAGATCATTATATCAAAGAAACGGAATTTTCACATGATCTTCATTCCACAGTTTTGGTATCCTTTTGGTATGCTGGCCCTTGAACACCTTGAGAAGGAAGAAATCCTGGTACTGATTTATTACTATACCTTGTACATCATGGAAGAGTGATCATGTTTGTGGCTGAAGAGATGTCATCTGGTGCCTTATGGTATAGAATCATAGACCACCAAGAAAAGACCACCAAGATCATCAAGTCCAACCCTTGATTGAGCACCACCTTGTCAGCTAAACCATAACACCAAGTGCCATGTCCAGTTATTTTTCAAACACCTCCAGGGATGGTGACT
The DNA here is from genome assembly GCA_036785705.1 of Acanthornis magna. NCBI lineage: Eukaryota > Metazoa > Chordata > Aves > Passeriformes > Acanthizidae > Acanthornis > Acanthornis magna. Next base: position 2,085,075 of record JAWUZG010000001.1, read on the forward strand.
CCTTCACCTCTCTCGGCAGCCTGCTCCAATGTTTCACCATCCATTCAGTGAAGAAATTCTTCCTCATGTCCAACCTGAACCTGTCCTGGTGCCGCTTCAGGATATTTTTTTCTCATCCTGTGACTTGTTACTTGGAAGAGGAGACCAACGCCCACCCTGCTGCAGTCTCCTGTGAAGAAGTCATAGAGAGCAATAAGGTCTTTCCTGAGCCTCCTTTTCTCCAGGCTTAACATTCCCACCTCTCTCAGACTCTCCTCACAGGACTTACTCCCCAGACCCTTCCCAGCTTTGCTGCCCGTCTCTGGACATGCTCCAGCACCTCAATGTCTGTCTTGAAATGAGGGGCCCAGAACTGGATATTCACAGTGTCTGGAGCATTTGCTCAGTGTGAAGCACAGGTATGAGATGTGCTGAAAACACCCTGGGAAAAGATGAACAAAACCAGTGCCAAGTAATTTTTCACCTAGGTGGAAAAAGATTCCCTCACCTACTGAAAACAGGGATAAAAAGTGAACTGTGTACCTACCAACAAAAGGTACAGAACTGGGGAGGAATCAAATATGTTTCAAACCTGCATGTTGATCTGAAAAATTGTTAATATTTATATTTCACTCCTAACTGAGTGAAACTCCACTATGGCAAAATCCTTGATTATGTTGGAAATCACCTCTGTCCTGCTCTGTCCAGGTGAGGCTAACTTCTGTTGCCTGTGGTCATGCCAATGAGAAGGTCACCTGTTCTGGCTGAGAACAGAAACTAAACACTTCTAACTGTTATTTGATGACTCAGGCCCTAAATGGTGAATAACAGAAGTTGAATGCGATTCAACCCAAACAAAAGTTGAACTCTTTCCCAACGCTGCATTATTGTCCAACATTCCTGAATAAGTGGTACAACCTTATGCAAAATCCAAACAAACCCAGCATGTGAAAATGGCATTTAAGCCTGAATAAAGTGTTAAAATAAACGTATTAGGCAGCAAGGATATGTTTTGTAAACACATCAGGATTTGTGAACAGATTGCTATATTATACTAAAACCATTTAAAACTCCATTTGCATCTACAGCCATTTCATAACATCTTTTTCTAAGTGGCTAAAGAGACATGTGTGTTTAGTCTGTTAAAGGAGAGAGCAGGAGCACACAGGGGTTCTATTCCACAGCACTGCGTCTGTGTCACAGCACCTTTGAGCTGCTGCTGTCAGTCCTTTGCTGCACAAGTGACCTCTCCTGCTTATATTATTAACAGACTTCAAAATTGATGTTCATGGTAAAACAGCAGCAAAAATGATGACTGGAAGCCTGGCCCAGCAAAAGAGTTGGCATCCATACCTTTGTCTCAGTACTGCTCAGCAGAGCACAAATGCACATACTCAACACTTTATCTCATGTATTAAATTTAGATTACTTTGTTGAGTCAGAATCAAAGACCAGAGACCATCCCAAATTTTCAGTGTTCTTTCTTGTCCACACTACTCTTAGGAATTTTTCCGCTCTTTCCATTCATCCCAAATCTTTCAATGTCAGTCCTTCAGGCTGCCTCTGCAAAAATTCATGATAAGGTGACATCTCCAAGGACCACAGAGGTCTTTGAAGGGGTGGTGATCTCTCCATTGGCTACTCAGGGGATAAAAACATGCAACAAGATGTGACTTTCTGGTGAATGAAATTAAGTTAAATGAATTTTTCCCACACATTTAATTGTTTTTTTAAAAAGTAAAGGTAAAAAACCTGTGTTACGGAGCAAGATTGTGGAATATTATGACTGACTTCTATGAAGCTTCCTTATGGTGGTGCCTCCCCCGCTGGCAATAGCTGAGGATCTGGCCCAGGATTTTCTTTACCGAAAATGAACAAAAGCATTAATATTTAAAGATTCAGTCATGGAGAGCTTGCTTATTCAAGTTAGCTTTTGTCACATGACAGTGTTGTGAATTTCATACACTCGAAATCAGGAGGTTGGCTTAAAAAAAAAATTAAATTGCAAAATAAATGAATGACAGGATTGTGCTTATGTCTGAAGCATTTTGTATATATTTAGGTTTCATTCCCCTACCATCTCTTCCCTGAAATACAGAAAAAAGAAAGAATAGAAATTCTAAGAAGCAGCTGCAATGGCATCATAATAAATTTATTCCAGGAGGTGGGGATTTCTATAAAACAAGTGTCTAAGGCTTCTGATCTGTCCAGTTCTGAGGCTGAATTTGCAAAGGCGAGTGTGGAGTTACCACTCAGGGCTTAGCAACAGTGGTCACTCCGAGATGGGCCCAGAGACAGCTCTGGCAAGCCACAGTGCACCAGTAGCTGCAAACCATTGAAGGCTTTGTTATCTGTGTCTCTGTGAGATCCACGCTCATTATTTCACTCCCTTCCCAGCCTAGTGTTTCCAAGTTTGCTCACTAGCCCCAGTCATTGACTTTTCACAATAGAATTTCAGTCTAGCTGAAGTTAATTAATTTAAATTTGGCTCCAGCTCCGGTTCATCTCTCGTTAAGCCGTCCCTTTCCTCTGCCTCAGCAAAACCCTATTACCTCATCTGTTGGACTGATCCTCAGGGGACAGTGTCCAGCCTGGTCACAGGTGTTAACCCTTCCCCAGCCCCCTGGTTACCTCTGGGATGACTTGCAAAGGGAGACTGCTTGAAATTTAGGTTTGATTTTCCTCAGGTGGAGCAATGCTGGAAAAATACACACAGAACTTGTTTGTTTGATTACAGCAGCTGCAGAAGGGAAAGGGCTGTTAAGGCAATTCGTGATGGTTTATAATTGCAGGGATTGCTAACAAAGAACTTGATTCATGTTTAGAGTAAGTCTCTGTATCTGACTGGAGCACTGCTGAGGGACCCCAAATTGGAGACACGTCCTTGCACCCACTGAGGTCTCTTCCAGAGTGAGTGGCCTGCTGTTTTAAGGAGTAAAGCCCCAAACATCTGCTAAAATGGAGGCAGGAAATAAAAGCTGTTCAGCCAGCAGCTCCCCCCTCCAGGTCTTTCTGCACCTCCTGTTTCCAAAACTGCCTCTGCTTCAAATTCCCAGAGCATGCTTTCAGAGATGGCTCTGAAACTCAGAAGCTCCTGTTTGGAATATTAACTGTAAATAACCTTCCAAGATAAGCTTTGTATGGCAAAGTGGAAAAAATTTCCTTTGACTCTTCCTTGACGGTGCAGCATGATATGCCCTTACTGCAAAGTTCTGCTGCCTGTGTATGCTGCAGATATGTCTAATGAAATGTCTTTCAACTCTGCAGACACTTGCTACACACATCCCTGTTAAACCACCCTGCCCAGCCCCAGCAGACACATCCCCTGGCACAATAGGACAATCCAAATGAGGTGATGTGGTGTGTCTCAGCTGCCACCGTCCGGGGGGGATGCACAATGAGATACAGGCAAGAACTCAATTAAAATTGCCATTTTAATTCAGACGACTTAAGAATTTCCTTCTACTCCTAAAGATGGATAAAGAGGTTTCCTATCTTTACATTTCAACCCACCGGCTGATAAATTCAAGGCACTTCTTGTCGGCAGATAGAGCGAACTGCAGAAGCTGCCATGCCATCAGAAATGACTTGAGAGAGACAGCCAGGGATTCAAGCTGCTTCTTAGCACCACTAAATAGGTTGATGCCTATAATTCCTAAAACCATAACAGCTCACTAGTAATTTCTGTCATTTCAACAATATAGTTTTAGAAGAGATTTAAAAATGTATCACCACTATTTCATCAAATGCCACATTTCACCTTCTGTAGCCACTATTTTGTATCCTTCTTTGCTATTAAATTGACTTCAGTTCTTCAAATGACACATCTGTTTAAGCCTTATCTGTTCAAAGAAAGCTAATAAGCATAGCTAGGTTTAAAAGGATTAACTTGGATGGGAATTCTAAAAGTTTTCAAACATTCTTGATAGTATTTGCTATTAAAAGGGAAAAAAAAAAAAGCATTTACCTTCTTAAAAACTCTCTCAAACTTACAACGATGTGAGATTAATTTCTTAGCAGGTCAAATGGATGAGGATGACATTTCTGTGCTTAAGGAAGCTCCTGATAGCTATCTAACGTTTCCATGAGTACTTTTCAGAGCAAATGAGGAAAAGTTGTATTTTTTTATTTAGAGTAGTAAAATTCAGACAAATATATATACATGTATATATGTGAACAGTCTCCTTAGTTATACACAGATAAATCTGTGTTGCTGCACAGACACAACTAAAAACGATGTGAAGTAAAATGTACATGTACAACTGTCGTGATTAAAAAAAAGAAAACCAATAAAACAGCAACCAAAAATTGTTCTTCTCTTTTCATCCTACAAATCAATGCTCTTATGCTCCATCATGAACCTCTTCCTGTACCTCCAGTGTTCCTTCAGCGAGCATTATGTGAAGATTAGACACTACGAAGTAATCTGAAATAAATACAGAATAATTTCAGGTGCAGAAGATATATAGATTCTCATCAATGGCAAAAAACCAGCGTGAACCTAATTTTGGGCTCTGGGTGGGGCTCTCAGTCCTGTTGGAATCAGCCCACCCTCTACAGGGATTTTGATGGAAATTATGTGAGGATGAGGAGTTGACTTGCACTGGAAGAGATGCCTGCATACATGGATAAAAGATGGATGAACTTGAAAATAGATCCATGGATAAAAAATGGATGAATTCTGCAGGACTATGTATTAAACTGACATTCACTTGAGATGGCATAGCTGCAAAATTTGGGCACAGAATGGAGTTGTTTATAAGATCAGCAAAGAGAGAGTGTGAAATTGTCCCAACTTCTGCAATAGTGAACCTCAACATATAAAACTAAATAAGAAATAGATGACACCTGAGAGATAGTAAATATTGCTAAACTTAACTTGTTGTCTGCCACCAGCAACAGATCAGCATGAGAATAAACCTCCCCCCACCTTTATTTTTTAAAGTAGAAATTGAAAGCAAAAGCTGTTGCAGCCATTTCTCCAGGAGAGACCAACTCTGACGAGTAACTCTGCCTCTTTCCGTGTATGGATTTTAGATGCAATTACAATGGAAAGAGAGAGAAGCCAAGCAAGGCAGACACAGGTGCTAATACTGTATCTGTCAGTCACAAAGATGAGCTGCTCACCTCTAGCTTTAACCAAATTAACACATCAGTGACTTATGCATAACTTTGGGACTTTAATTCATAGCTTGACATACCACAAACAAGAAACCAAGGTAGAGATTTCGTATTTTTTTCAACAAATACTTCAAAGGCAGCTGGAGTCAGTGAATAGCCCAAGTGATGCAGTAGATGTGTTTGCAGTGACAGAATTTCCCAAATCCTCTGATGCTCTGGGTTTTCCTATTGAACAGATAGGCCAGGAGGTAACAAACAGAAATGCACAAAGACAAAATACAGCTTTTGTTTTGGGTTTAGGTTCATCCCAGAGACAACCTAGAAATCTCTTCATTTGTTTAGCTGAGGTAAAACTGTGTAACATAAATCCAGAAGAGAAAATGCTATCGGTTTTGGATCTGAACCAAAATCCAAACCTCATAGTTTGGCTCAGCCCCCAACATTCACATCAGTATCTACTTACATCAGAAAGTCAGTGGGAGGCTGAGATCCTCCTCTGGGCCCTTACTCGTGTGTAGGCACCAGGGAGAGATATGAAGTCACTGAACATCTAATCGAGAATCTTTGGAAATCTTGTTTACTTTCTTATTTCTGCCTTTTTTAACCCTTTCAAAGATCTGGACCTTGAGACTATAATATGACTATTGACTCCAGTGGATTTATCATGATTTGTGCTAGGTTAAAAGAGATGGACTTTTATTTAACCCAAGCCAAATATTGTTTTCAAATAAAGATCATTTAAACATACATTGGTTTGGGATCAGCAGCCTTTTGAAGTAGGGTGTGAAGCTCCATGTGAACAGTACAAAAATGAACCTTCCCATAAAAGTCTGGTTCCAGCCCTATGTTGAAATTCTAATCCAGTTCCCTTCAAAAATTCATCATGGTTTAGCTCCAAAGATATTGCATCACTTTAATTACTAGTGGAAAATGATCATTTCACCCTGTTAATCTAGTTTGTCTTTGAAAGTATAATAAAGTATTATCTAATAATAAACTATGCGCTTATCATCTGACCAAGTTTCTAGCTAAAGGACTGTTTACTGATCTAATGATCTGGCTTTGCTTTAAACAATAACATCCAAATATAAACACTGATTCTTCCACTTGATCTCCTACACATTTGATTTTATGTAGGCCATTAATGATGTCAGTAAGGATGGGCTTTAATATATTAAAATAAAAGAAAGTTGGAGAAACATGTGGGAGAATTAGAATTTCACCCAGCAGTTGAAGCGTGTTGGGTAATAATTTCAGGTACGGCAATGTGTCATTACTGCCTGTCCATGTGGCAGGTGTCTTGTTTGGATACAGTCACTTCCAATATGTGCCAAAAGCTTGGGATGAAAACCACAGAGCAGAAAACCCATCAGGACCCAGATGGCCATTCCAAACATATTGGATATTTCACTCATTCATGGAAGTAGCTACAGCAAAACATTTTGTGAGCAGGTGTAGAGGAAGGGTGTGAAATAAAGTCCAAAATAATTCTCTTTTTCCTTGTGATGAGTCCAACAGATTAAATCCTGGCCTTGTTGAAGTTTCTGGTAAAATTCTGGTATACTCTGTTCTAGTGGAAGGTGTCCCTGCCTGTGGCAGGGGACTTGGTGACCTGTAAGGTCCCTTCAATCTCAAACCATCCTGAATCTGTGATATTCACCAAACAAAGACACCCATGAAATGACTGCTGACAGTTCAGCATGTCAGTAATCGACAAATCGCAATTCCTTCTCTTCCATTCACCAACTACTGTGTAATTGGAGCTGAACTGTAATGAGAACAATAATTTGGCACCAAAACACCAACACATCTGAAAAACTATGTGAAAGTCCTGGAAATCCTAGTGCTGGTGCAGCCTGGCCAGCCTCTGTCTCAGAACAAATTCCATGAGTTCTCATGGTTAGAAAAAATATCAGATCCTCCCATCTTTTCCTCCTGCTTCCAAGCCTCCATTCATTAAAGGAGATTTGATTTCAAAAACATATGACAGTGTGTGAGACTCATGCACAGTTCCATGGGAAGGAGGTAGCAGGTACAAAATCTAATCCCAGGATGCCTGGGGAAAAGTGGTTTGGTTCCATAAGTTACAACTCTGACTAAAAAAACAGGATTTCTGCTGACATTGACAATGACATTTGTGCATTTGAGAGAATCTGCCGCTCTTACAACACTCTCAGAGCTATCCACAGTGGGGCAGAATTTGGCCTTCTGTATGAAGCAGATATATCCTTTATTCCCAGCAAATCTGGGTCTCTATAAGACTGCCACTGAAAACACCACTGAAAGAACATTCTGGGTGTCTTCGGAACAACATTTTAAAAAGAAAAAAAAGAGCAAATCACAGTTCTCTGTGGCTTGAGGGTCACACAGAATCTGTTCCCACAGTTCTATTTAGCTAATGAAGTCATACAAGCCCTGCACAAAGTGGCACTGGTGACCCCTGTGTCGCTGGACGCCAAACTTTAAAGGTAACATGATAATGGTTTTGGATTTAGAAACAAAGGAAGTCTATGTGCAACCACATAGGCAGGGGAATGACAAACAAAGATGCTATAGAATGGAAATAGATAATTTCAGGCAAAGAGAATGTAAAGTAATCGCTCCTGCCAGTTCCACTGCTCATTGCCATGCAGGTTTGGCTTTCTGTTCTCCTTCTCTGCTTTTCCACCTTTTATACCCAATAAAGAGATTTGTTTTCTAACATGGAGCAAATACACACAAACAAAGTTACTAATTCCCCCCAATTTTCACATACAATCAAACACCCAACTGTCCTACTTGAGGCTGGGAGACACAGTGTCCTCCAGTGTTTGAAGCCTTGACAAAAGATACTCCAAGAATATCTCATTAAACATTTATTTTCTCTCCCTATTTGTGTGACAGATGCATCTTTCCGTTACTTTACATTTCTCTCTCTTTTTCTTCTTCTTTTCATTCCTTGTGTTCTCTTTTCCCTTTCTTTCTCCCTCTCCTGCTCCCTATTTTTTTTGCGTGAACGTTGAAAATAAGAATGGAAAATTAAATTAATAATTCTCATGTATTTATCACAACTTGAAAATGTGCAAAATCTTTGACTGCAAAAATGAATGTGAAAAGTTTTTTTATTGTAAAGAACACTAGTTCCCTTGAATTCAGAATAATTGCAGAAGAATGGTTTTCTCAGGTATATCAGAGGACTAGAAATACAGGAATTTCAACATCAATTTCATGAGTTTGTGCTTATAAGAGTATAATTAAGAAATGAAAATACACTAAACAGCCAAATAAGATAATTATATTGGTTTTACCTTTTGGTCTCAGATAAGCATTTTTGCAAAACACTATAGGGTAAAGAGAATAAAATTGCTTATCTGCTTTTGGAAATTGCAGTAGCTTATGCTTTTACATCACAAGTACACTTTTCCCATGGAAGCTGTGTCCCTTATTTTTTAATACACTAATTTTCAGAGCTCCCATTCTCAGCAAGAAACTGTGGCGCCCATTTTATATCTGGAGGTCTGAGAGATGGAAGTGCTCCTGCATCACTTCACGAGTGCAGAACCACACGGGTGAGCCTCGTGCTTTAGCCCTGAGGCTGAGTGGTGCAGCCTGACTCATGTCCACATGCCTAACTCTCCCTCCCAAAAAAACCCCAGCAGGGTGGCTGCATCCAAATAGCCTATTGAGAGCAATGCCTGGCTTGTGCTATCACCCAGATTACATCTGGACATTCCCTGGGAGAGTTTTAGCTGTCCCAGCCCAGATCTGTGCCATGGAATGTGGTGATGGCTGGACCACATCCCTTCGCCCCATCCTGGCGCCTGTGGTTCCACGGCACAGGCACAGCCACGAGGACTCCCAGAGAGAGCAGGATTTGGTGGTTTAACACCCAAAACTGTTATTCCAAACTCTGAATAAACCATCAGACCCTTGTCCTATGTAATTTTTTAGCCTGGAGAAAAGGAGGCTCTGGGAGATCTTACTGGTCTCTTCAACTACCTGAAAGGAGGCTGTAGTTGGGTGAGGGTTGGTCTCTTATCACCAGCAACAGGACAAGGGGAAATAGCCTGAAGTTGTGCCAGGGACATTCAGGTTGGATATTAGGAAAAATATTGTCATCCTTTCTTTGCTAAAGCTGTGGTCAAGCATTGGAATAGGCTGACAAGAGAAGTGGTGGAGTCACCGTCCCTGGGTGTTCAGGAAATAACTGGACATGGCACTTGCTGTGTGGTTTAGTTGATATGGTGGTGTTCAGTCAAAGGCTGGACTTGATGATCTTGGAGGTCTCTTCCAAACTCTATGATTCGATAATTCTAATTTTCATGCTAACAGGAACCAGCTTTCACAGAGCCTCTCCAGTCCCGTGCCAAGTGTTTGTGAAAGCAAAGCCCCACCTGGCTGCACATGAGTCCACTGGAGTTCAGAAGTGCAGTTTCTCCTGCTCACATCTGTGTAGCTTTTCCAGACCACAGCTGGCTTCCACCTGGCCAGATCTCAGCAGGAAAAGATCCCATCTGTCCATATTCATCTTTGGAGACACTGCTATGATTTGAGGTCTGTTTTTAGTAGAGCTCAGCTTTCTGTTTTTCCCTACTTTGGAGTTATGGTAGAAAAGAGAGCTTTAGAAATTTTGGTCCTCAGTCACCGAACTCTTGCATATATATATTAATATATAAATGTTAAAATAAATCTGTATTGCTATAAATAATGAGTTATTTTCACAAGACACATGAGCAATGTTTCACTCAAAATCTACAATCTGAAAGGACACATTTTGTCTTAATAAGATATGTGGTGGGTTTCCTGTATGTGACATTGAAAATAGTGAATGTTTCCCAATGGACCATTTAACTACAATAAATCCAGGCTTGTTCCTTTTAAAGAAACATTGTCAGCAGCAAATTGTTTCACAGTTGTTCTAAGGTCATGCTTTCTAAACCCACTTACTTCCCACAGTATTTACGGCACCACTATTTAATATACTTAAAATGTGATTGATTGTATGTGTGTGTGTGGGCATGTATGTGATTATTTTCATTAAACAAAATAGTTCTTTTGCCATCTTATCAGAAGTTGCAGAAAGAACTGAATGAAAATGAACTGAATTAATAACAAATTGAAGGAGGATTGTGCAACACCAGGATTGCTGCTGAAGGCGAGATGAACTTGAACTGGAATGTTTCTCAAAACCACTTTTTTTGGAATGCATTTGGGCTCAGACCCCTCTTTTTTCAGTGGCATAAAAATTAGACTAAAAAAATCAACAGTGTCTCCCTGTCTATGGTAGACAGGGAGGTAAATAGAGAAAACTCCCCTCTGTGAAGAAAAACAGGTAATTTGGACTGAAACCTTGAAGGAAGTGCATGTGACTGACTTCTACCACAGCACCCAAATCATTGCCCCAAGTTTTGTTGGAAATAGAAACCAGCAGCTCTTGTCACCACAGCAAAAGAAATGTTGGTGCCAAACACTCCTGGCCCTGGGTACGCTGCTCTGAAACTCTTTGTTCTACTATTTCCCACCTTTACTCACAAATAAAGCCAAAATTGTCCTCGTCATTACCCTGTCAAGCATCTTATCAATCCAAAGGAGCTATTTGCTTTCCTGAGTCTAAACAAATCTTTTTCAAAGGATTTTATGAGTGTGCACTGGACACAAATACCAAATATTTACATATGTAATAAAGTGGAACAAATCTACCATGCAAATGCAGCTACCTGCCCCCAGTATTTTCACCACTGCTGTAAAGTCTTAAGTACTGAACAACTTAAATATCCATATCATAGGGCAAGAGAATTAGCCTCTCTCTTTGGTTAAATCTAGGGCTAAAATAATGTAAATTGGGTCACACCCATCTTTAAACTAGTCATGCATTAGGATTATTTGAGAGTTGCTCAACACCTTTGGACAGCAGATATTTCAGCAAAATGCCTTATTCTGTGCCCTGTGAATCTTGTGTGTACTTGGAAAATCTCTGCCTGTTTCTGTGCACTGGACTGCAGAACCTGCAGCTCTACCCACCCTGAGCCTGCAAATTCTTACTCTGCGATGGAGCTCACGAGCTGTTCCCAGGCACATAAGGAGTACTCAGGTGAGACAAGCAGCAAGTCCAGACCTCTTCTATCCCACTAAATTAACTTGGGTTTATTGTTGCCTCATTCCCCACACTCCCAGGCCAGCCCCCACTTGTCCATTTAATTTCCACCGTTGCATCCTGTCTGGCACAGAGATGGTAAAGCTGCCAACTCGGGGACTGTCTTCTCTCAGTTGTTTATGGCATCCCCTGTCCAGTGGGGCTCTGATTCTCCACTGGATTTCCCAGACTCCTCTCTATTAAAATGAGAAATAATAATAAAGTACATCAAGATTTTGCACTGTTAAACTCTCAGTCCTCAGTAGGCGAGAAAAACACCCAACCCTTCACAGCGTGGCTTTATTATTGTTTCTAGTACTTTTGCAATTGCAGGCCACCAGCTAGACTGAATCTACTGCCATCTACCACAACTCAAATTAATTCTAGCCAACGTGTTTTGAGCCAAGCAGCAAGTTAAAATAACACAGCCTCACACATGCAATGGTCTTGCTGTATAACCGCACCTTTCTGCTGGTCATGAGCAACACTTCAAATAATGGTCACAGTATTGGTTTTTTGAGGGAGAAATCTAGGGAAACATAAGCAGGCATTATGCAAGCAAATATGGCAATCATATATATCACATGTTAACAGAAAATGAATATGTGACTGGCCGGCACCTCGTTTGATTAGACTCCCAGAGTAAGAAGCAGACTGGGTTTTTTTATTGCTAGCTGTCAGGGGATAGAGCTCCCATTGTGATAGGCACTATAAAAATGCAAAATGAGATGCTATTCCCTCCTTACCCAAGAGCTGGCAATCTTTGGGCATAGACACATTGCCTGGTCACACGGGCAATCTGTGCCAAAGCTTTCAACTCGTTAGACCACACACCTTCTCTCATATAAAATCTGTAATAATGTCTATATTATTAAAAATGGACTTTTGCCATGAAACAAACCCAGAACATTAAGCAAGCCTGAGTGAGGAGAGCAGCTTGCTGCATGACCTCAAAAGCTTGCGATGCCAGCTGCAACTATAAGCTATCTTTTTCTGCTCAACAGCTCACTAATAATTCAGACAACCCTTGTTCTCGCTAAATTATTTTTGTGAGCTGAACTGGGAGAGCACTTGCGAGAGGAGAGCATTTTGTTAGAGTTTTCAATGCTGCTCTGAATGTGACTGGCAGCATGTTCTGGCAGTCCTCCATTTGGACGGCACAATGGTGTCACTTCTAATAATAAAGAACGTACAGACGTTTCATGAGCTCTAAAGCATCGCTTTGCTGCAGACTTCAGGGCCCTCTTATTTCTTGGAAGTGTTAATAAGTATGATGGAAAAGAAATAGGCTTTATAAAAGGGAACTTCTAATGCTGGATAATCTGGCGTGATGAAGGTTGTTTTTTTAAAAAGAGGATTCTAACACAGTTTGCCTACAAATACCTTGATTTTTGATAGACTTTGGACTGCTTTCTAATCATATGACTATCATGTGACATAGGGACTATAGGGCTCATCGCTTCTTTCTCTTCTGCTCTCCTGCTTTTTGACTGATTTATTTGAAGGCTGTCAGGACATGATTCTGGGCAGTCTGTTCTGGGTGGCCCTGCTTGAGCAGGACTGTTGGACAAGATGATCTCCAGAGGCCCACACCACCTTAGCCAAACTGTGCTTCTGCGAGAGAAAAGACAGCTCTCACTTGGTTCTGCAGCACACACAGCAACTGAAACAAGTCAAGCCAATGGCCACATACTCAAATAAGTTGTTAAGGTATTGAGTTTAATTTGGGCTGCAGTAAATTAATGCCATCTACTTTGACCCTTCTTTGAGAGGGGGATCAGTTCAAACCTCCAGCAGTTCTTTTCAACCTAAATAATTCTATCATACTAAAATTACAACTTTATCCCTAAGTTAGATTCACTGGGTCATCTTCTGGAGTCCATCTGTGTCACACTCTCTGATTCTTATGAAATTTTTTTTGTCTGAAGAGAGAGCTTGTCATTACATTCAGGTGGTCTGGATCAACTCACCTGAGTAAGGGAGACTAACTAAAGAAAGAGATCAAATTCCTGAGAAACTTGAATATATTCTGAGAAGGACTGATGACCAGGTCTTTAGATATATTTAGAGTCTAAGGACCATTAAAATATAAACTGAGACTCACCCCTTTCCTTCATCCACTTCCCTTTAAAATACAGCTTCAAGTTTCAGTGTTTGCTTATGTGTGGACTTACGCTTTTTCCAAAGCAAATAAAAAGCTATACATTTTGCTGCTGAATTTATATAAAGGCAAACTCTGAGATTTTGAATAAGCTACATTTACCCAAAAATATTTTCTCCTCTGGCCTCACCCCAAAAATTAATCAGTGTTAGGCAGAGGTAGCTACATTTTAATGATCTGTCAGGTAACATTCAGGAACAGTGTTTCAGTGGCATGTGTTTATCCAAGTCCTTCTGTCTTTTTAGAGTCAGTGGTGAAGAAGCTGTGCTGTGAAAAAGACACAGCTTGGGGATCTCATTAGGCGCTTTTAGTCTGATGGTAAAATTACTTCTTTATCACTAATACGAATTCCAATAAAGGCACAATACACGAACAGTAAACACACCTTGCCAGTATGTAAGGTGATCTAAAAGTAATGCATTTCCAAGCAAGATTTTGATGATACCCACACTCAGATAAAACCTTAGGCTCTCACGTGTATTCAGACCCAAGCTCCTGCTGTTAATTCAAGCCTCTATATTCTCTCCTTTTAACTAGCACTTATATCTGACAGCTGTAAAGGCTTTCAGCCATAATAAATCTCTCCCTGACTTCCCAAAGCAAACAGTGTTGAAGTGAGTGATCCCTCCAATAACATTTTGTCAGCTCAAATCACTGCTGTGTTGTGAGTTAATCAGACAGTCTATGCTGACTGTTTGCTTCCCAGATTTCTTATGGTACTTATTTCCTACATTTGCTCTGATCCTGGTAGGCTGTCAATCCTAAAAAGGTATTTTGCTGCAGCTATACCTGTTGGTTAGATGAATTACTGTGCTACTTTTAATTTTGAGCAATTCATCAGATCCAGGTGCTTTTTTTCTCCCCAAAGGCATTAGGTGAGTTACTAGATCTCATTGCAGAGAACTTAGCCATACAGCAGGAAAAGAAAAAAAAAAGCCCCAGATTATTTCAGTACAGTCCATTTCATTGTTAAGAACAGATCTTCTATGCCTTTAACTAAAAGTCAGGGAAAAAATCAGGTCCCTGTGTTGCTACTAACACTGCAGTGTGTTTGACTATTCAGCACAACTTAGGTTCTTCAATATGTTATTAAGACATAGCAAATGGGGAAAAGTAAAAGAATTGGAAACCAGGCAATCCTTGGACCTGAACACCCCAAACTGGTCATGGAGAAAGGTATTTCCTGATTAATTAGTAGGGCAACCATTTAACTTCATCAACAAATAAATGGATGGGAAAATTTTGGCATCCTCATTCACTACTGTTTATTTTGCTGACAAATGATATTAAAAAAAAATATTCTAATGGATTGATAAGGTTTTGGCCTTTGTTATTTACAGTGTTTTCCCTCAATTCTCTTTTGCTCACACATGCAACCGCATGCACACATCTTTACTTCAATCTACTTATTTATTTTCAATACCTCTCATGGTGATGAGCTAGTGAACTGAACAGGTGGAGTTTTCCAGATATCAAGTGGGTTTGTGCTGCTTAGAAAAATGTTTTAAGAGAAAAAGAGCTTGTGTTGATTGCTTTGAACACTGGTGGCTCCTTTTCATAAGAAAGCAAATTCAAAAATGGTTGCCTTTGGCAGGTAAACTTACTGTTTTGCTTCAGGCGAGACAGAGGGGAAAAACCTGCACTGGTTAATTTTTTATAAGACAAAACATTCAAAGAAGAGAAAGTGGTTTTGATCAATGACAGGAGGCTGCCTATAAAAACAGTGAAGTTCAGTCCAATATTTTAATTAAAATATATTTGCTTTATGGCAAAGAAATTATGGAAATACATAGGAACTGGGATTTTCCTTGGTTGCAATATCTCTCAGATCTATTTCTCTTTCTCAGGTAAATGAAGAATTGTCATGCATTCGCCTCAGGCTTGAATTCATCATTTTCATAAGCAAGTTGTATTTTTCCCCCCAGTGTGATCCTAGTGATGAACTTTTCCCCCCAAACAACAAACCAGAAATGCATTCATTTTATTTGCTTGTTTATTTGCTTCAAAGTCATTGAGTTGGGGATGAATTATTCCTTGTTTTCCATGAACCTGCAGAAACAGGATTTTTTTTTACTAGCTGTGTATTAGTTATGAAACAATTTTTTTTCAGTCTCAAACAAAACACTGGACAGGTTGCAACCACAAATGAGTCTTCCACGTCTGAAAAGAGAAAAGAAGGGAAGGGAAGGGAAGGGAAGGGAAGGGAAGGGAAGGGAAGGGAAGGGAAGGGAAGGGAAGGGAAGGGAAGGGAAGGGAAGGGAAGGGAAGGGAAGGGAAGGGAAGGGAAGGGAAGGGAAGGGAAGGGAAGGGAAGGGAAGGGAAGGGAAGGGAAGGGAAGGGAAGGGAAGGGAAGGGAAGGGAAGGGAAGGGAAGGGAATCTGATGCAACTCAAGCATCTTCCATAAAATTACATTACTTTATACTGATTCTTATAAAATCCCTTTCCTGGCTCTCCATTTGGTCTCATGGGAAAATAATTTGTGCCACCTTCAATGGGTCAGACATTGCTTCATCACTCATTGCATAATTTCAGAGTGAGGAAAAGTGCCAAATTCCATCCCCATCCACTCCTCTCCAATCCAGGAGGGAATTCATGGTCGCAGAGCAAGAAAGGGCAGGTCAGGCTTTCATTAAAACCTTCAGGGTTCTGTGGTCTGTAATCATCAGGGCTCGTTGTGATTGCAGAGCCCGATCTAAGGAAATGAGGTCTAGGGAAGGACCATTTCACACTGTACCATTATTATAGGCCCTGTGTTCTCTTTCTAGGGAAAATATCAGCTCAATCCATGACTCTGCTGTCATTGCAGGTGAAAACAAAGCACATGAGTGGGTAACACAGGAGATCATAAGATGATTAAATTATGATAACACAAATTATGATATCAAGCAAACAAAAAGTCCCTTTTCATGGATGGTATATTAGCTTGAAGGAAAAAAAATTGGAAAAATGCACCTGCCTGGTATAGAACCTGCATCTAACCTGGGAGAATATCCTTGGGAGCCTCTGCTTGGTCTTCACCAAGCCATTTAAATGCCTGTTCACATGGCTATTCACTCTACAAGCACTTCAGGAAGCGTGATTAAGAAAATGGACTGCACAAAGTGGCTGGGATCTAGTGCTCTTCCTAAAGTGTGTCCTGACTTGACATTGTTGAGAAAGAGTTCTTCAGCTACATGGTCCCTACATGGTTTGCTCTGAGGGGACACTTCTGTTCATAATCAGCCTGCTGACTGTTAATTATAATAATATTTTCTAACCCTGAATGAATATGAGCGTTCTGATTCTTAAAATTTCAGGTGTATGTAGTTTGTGGTTTGGTTGGAAACTCAAGAATGAGAACAAGAGAGAATCTTTTTCCTACTGCAAAATGATTTGGTCTAATTTTCGTGAAAAATATAAAGCAGCATTGCATCAGCCAGATAATGAGCCAGGACTCCATGATTTTTCTGTTGTTTTCTGGTTTTGTTTAGCTGTGGTGAATGTTAGGAACCTGGAGACTGCAAAAAAGTAAATTTGACAAAACTGATGCAATGATGTGAGAAAAATCACAAAATTCCTCCTTTTTTTCTCCTTTTTTTTTTTCCTCAAGAGTGTAAAAAATCATGTAAGCGCTGACATTTTAACCTTCAGAAACTCCAGCAGGAGGTGACAGCTTTCAGCAGCTCATGCAGCTCTAAGATAAATGTTCCATTATAGGAAGCAAAAAAAGAAAAAAAATTAAGTTGAACTGCTTAAATGTCCAGACTGAAGCAACATCACTTCCTGGCAGGTGATAAGACCTAAACTGAGGTCTCGATGTACAAGATTTGAGATCAGTAAAAAACAAGCTGCTGAATTCGACGGGTGTAGGATCATTTCCCTAGCAAACATGACACGTGTGGAAAGGTGTAGAAACTGGACATGAATTTCACACTTCTGCAGATCAGCCAAGTACAGAGGAGGAACATCAATGCATGAGCCTTATTTATATCCAAACAGTGAAATATTGGCTCCAGCAACCTGCTGACAAATGGATGGTCAAATGTTACCTCCTCGAGAGAGGAGCCTTTGGGCTTGAGCTGGTGGAGGAAGGGGAAGAGGAACCATCCACCCCCTGAAGAAAGGACACAAGCTAAAGGAAATTGTCCCTGAGTCAGCAGCCATCAGTGGCAGTAGTGAGGTTTGTTCATAGTAGCTTTAGCACACACCTGGAGAACTGACTGTGATTTTAGCTAATGTTGATAAGCAGATACAGTCAACTCCAACACAGTCCTCAGCTTTTAAGTAACATTGGGCCAAGATCTCCACAAGCAATCAGATCCAAGGGTTCAAGGTGGTTTACAGTAAAACATTGTGTCATAATAAAGTCTTAAAAACTGTGTATTTCAGGATTTAGCCTCCACTCCAGCTTTTAGGGATGTAGTAAGGTGTAAGTTGCTGGAATCTACCTGCTTCCAGGTTTTCCCACTCTCCTCTGAACAGCGTGGCAGTACTGACTTTGTCAGAAGCACAGTGCTGGAGGTAAGGGGTTCTCCCTGCCCATTTCATGTTGCTAATGGAAACAAAGCTTTGCCAAATGAAAATATTGTTTTTAGCTAGAGCTTTCAACCTTCTTGTGTTACAGTTCTCTTTGCTGACTTGCACCAAACAACAATTACCCCCTGGGCCTGGAACGTGCTCTGTAATGGTCTCCAGTGATGCTGCCATATGCAAAAAAAGAACAACACTGCTGACGGGGGGCCGGGGGGGATATTTCACCTAATTTGTGATGTATAGTAATGAAAAAAAATAGGTGAATTTATATTGAACTGTTCACAATATCTACTTTTAGATAGATACTTTTTAGATTCACAGAATCAGAATCCCAGAATGTTTTGGGCTTGAAAGGACTTTTAAATATGATTTAATCCACACCCTTGCCATGGATGGGGACATCTTTTAGCAGCTCAGGTTGCTCCAAGCCCCATCCAATCTATCCTTGAACAATTCCAGGGATGGGGCAGCCACAGCTTCTCTGGGCAACCTGTACCAGGGCCTCACCACTCTCCCAGTAAAGAATTTTTTTCCTGATATCTAAACTAAACCTACTCTCTTTCATTTTAAAACTGCTGCCCCTTGTCCTGTCTTGGTAAAAAGTTAAAAAAAAAAAAAACCTCTGTTTTTAACAAACCTCTTTAGATCTTGAAAGGGCACAACAACGCCTCCCCAGAGACTCCAGGCGGACTCCTCAGTCTCTCCAGGCAGAACAGCCCCAACTCTCTCAGCCTGTCTTTATAGAATAGGTGTTTCAGCCCTCTGACCATTTTTGTGGCCCTCATTTGGACTTGCTCTAGCAATTCCTAATCTTTCTTGTGCTGAGGATCCCATGTTTGGACACAGCACGGCAGGAGGGGTCTCACAAGAGCAGAGAATCAGGGCAGAATCTCCTCCCTTGACCTGCTGGCCAAGATTCTTATCCGCAGGATACCTTTGGGGAAGAAGGGTCTCATTCACCTTGTTGGCCATGATTTTGGACTACAAGCTCAGGTGGAAACACTAATATTTGTTTAGAAGGATCCCACTCTGCTTGAATTGTACATTCTAAATAAAACCCATCATTTTTCAGTGTTTTCAGTCCTTACAGGAGCTCCCCAAAAATGCAAGTCTTGTTTTAAGCCCTCTCCTCTCTTTCTGTGCGTGTACACATGCCGAAGTTCACGTGCTAAAGCAATCTGTGACACAAAGGTTTTACCTTGTAAATCGAGGTGGATGAAAGGCACTCAGGGCTATGATCCCCATTTCACAGAGGTGGAAATGAGACTCAGGCAGATTTAGGGACTTGCCCAAGGCAAGACAGGAAACCCTTAGCATGACCAGGAATCAAACCCACATCTCTTCTGTTCTTTAGCTAGGCAACTAGTGTTCCTCTAGGTAGAGAGCACAAATAAGATGGGAAGTGGTACTTTGAAGCCTTTTTCTCAAGATAACGTCACTGTTATTGTTATAATTTAGCAATAGATGTTATCAATATAAAAGTAAAGCCGGTTGCAATTTGAGTTTATCCTTTGTAATGACTCACTTCTTCCATACTGCCCACAAGAAGTGAACTAATAACCAGTTATTCCCCCTGGATTTCTCAGTATGAATTGTCTCTGTGTTACTTGCTTTTAAGCCACAAGACAGATATCCAAGCCACCCCAGCAGAGTCATATGGTCATATCGAACCCCCCATTAGACCTCTTGGTGACCCTCGATGGAAAAGAGGCTGCAGAGACACATCCAACGGTACCATGGTGCTCCTTGATGGTCCATTATTCTGATGAAAGAGAGGCTGCATTTAGAACTTGTACACTCCTCATGTCCATAAAATATGTTGGATTCTTTAAGATTTGCCGGTTTTGTTGGGCTTGAGCGTGTACAGTTGATTTGATTATAACTGATCATAAAATCATGGAATATCCTGAGTTGGATGGGACCCACAAAGAACATCGGAGTCCAACTCCTGGCCCTGCACAGGACAGCTCCAAGAATACCATGATGCACCTAAGAGTATTGTCCTAACACCCCTTGAGCTCTGTCAGTGCTGGTGCTGTGACCACTTCCCTGGGGAGCTGTTCCAGTGCCCCACCACCCTCTGGGTGAAGAACCCTTTCCTGATATCCAACCTAAACCTCCCCAACACAACTTCAGGCCATTCCCTCTGGTCCTATCACTGGTCACCAGCGAGACCTGCAAGTGCTCTACCTACTGCAGCAGGATCTGAAAGGCAGACACTGTGGGTCCACAGGGAGTTTGGAAGTGTCAGAAAAGCCACAACAGGTCACAGAAAACACATTACTGACCTCTTCTGAGTGTGCAACTATGAAGATCCAGAAAACTCCATAGTTATTTTTAAGATAGCTTTGTTTTCCCAGTTTAGCCTACTTTTTGGGTTTTTTTCCCTGATGAAATAGTGAATGAAGGCACTTAGAATCATGGAATCATTTATGTTGGAAAAGACCTCAAAGACTGTCGAGTCCAACCATTAACCCAGCACAGCCAGGTCCAACACTAAACTGTGTTCCCATATGCCACTTCTGTGTGTCTTGAGGTTTGGCAAGCAGATCTGTGTCAGGATGGGATCAAATCACTTATTGAAACTAATAGGACTTCTGCCATTGAATCCAATAGGACTTTTGACATTGAATCCATTAATCCTGGTTTTTCATAGTTTTTTTTTTTTTAAAGGACGTCCCATTCTAGGTTGGGATTTTTTTCCTTATATCTAGTTCTTTTACACAGAGAAAGCATTTAATCATTGTTTCAAACTGGGTAACTTCTGCTCTAAATAAAGAACTTGGTGCTTTGCTGAAATGCTTAAAGTGATAGCAGGCAACTAAACAATCTGTGTTGAGCTTTTCCCGCTGAGTAATTTGGTGTTTAGAATACACTTCATTAACTAACATGCTCGGTTAACTAACATCTTTGCAAAATGTCACAAGTATTGTTTGATTCAGGAATTTTATATGGTTTCCCCTGTAGTCTGTCTCTATTTGCATATCCTTTTTTCCCCAGAATTTTTTAAGCTTGTTTGCAAAAGTGCAACATTTTGCAGATTATGTCAGAGTTGCTGAAGATTTGTTGTGGATTTTTTTCCCAGAGACTGGTAAAATCACACTGGCTCCAGAGGTTCAACTTTCTGCCCCTGCTAAGGGAGGTCATCAGTAGCATGGAGTCAGCTTTGGATATCTCCCAATCAGAAACAAATAAAAGTTGGCCCACAGGGACTTTAGCTAGCCGGTATCTGCCCTTCCAATGAACAGTTAAGCTTTGTAGTGTGCCTGCTTGAGAAACAGCTGTTTGTCTAACCCCTGAACTGCTCAATACATTAATCTGAAGCATAACTTAACTCTGTCTGAGCTTCTGAACATGGCACCAATAACTGCTTAGCATAGATTCACCAACATTAAAAATAATAATTCCTGGGGTTCAGTTAAAAAATAGTTTTCTTTCTTCCTTAGATTAATTAGAAGTGACAATCTTTGTAGGAACAAACCCAGAAGAGAGCACAGTTCATGGGGTTCTAAGCAAGATGCTCCCCCTTGAAACCTTCATGTTGCTGTTTCTGTGTGGTGTTTGTGAGTCAGCTGTGGAGGCAGACCCTGTTTTTTGTTGGCCTTCTGCTTGGGGAATGTGGTTCAACTGTGCATCACTGCGTTGTCCCTCTGCCAGCTAAGAACAAAGATCCAGTCAGAAGGATGGGAAAATGCGTTACTATTCTGCATGAGGAGGAGCCAAGCCTTGATCAGATCTGGATATCTTCAAGCTTCAAAGTTAGGAGACTCCTGGATTTGGTGTGGGCTCATTTGTTTCTGAACCCGGATTTAAAGACAGTGAGTCACAAAGGACCATTGATCCCTGTGAGAGAGTAGGTCTAAAAAGAGGGAAGAAATAGAGAAAAATAAGGAGGAGAATGAATGTTTGTGTAGAACAGTAACTGACACACTTTTGGCTTTTGAAATGCTGAGTGATGCAAGATCCAATATTCTCCTCTCACTAACAGACACTTGGTTCTTGCTTCACTTCATAAGCACATGCACTCTTGATTCCTCAGATTGCCCTAGAGAAAAACAGAGGAAGACTAGTTCACTCTTCTAAGATTTTGGCTTCTGAGAGCCATTGTTATGCTCTTCAGTATCTAGGTCATGAATTATCTGTCCAGACTTAGCACTGGAATTTTCCAGTAACTTGCACTCTTTAGAGTTTTTCTCCTGCACTATTAGGAGAGATCATTGAATCACAGAATAACAGAATGGTTTGGGTCGGAAGGGACCTTCAAGACCATCTCATTCCTCCTCCTGCCATGGGCAGGGACACTTTCCACTATCCCGAGCTGTTCCAAGCTCTGTCCAGCCTGGCCTTGGACACTTCCAGGGATGGGACATCCATACCTTTGCTGGCCACCCTGTGCCAGAGCCTCATCACCCTCACAGTAAAGAATTTTTTCCTAATATCTAATCCGAACCTGCCCTCTTTCACTTTAAAACCATTCCCTCTTGTCTTATCACTACACACACTTGCAGAAAGTCTCTTTTTTCCATCTTTCTTGTGAGGTCCCTTCAGGAAATGGAAGGCCTCAATTAGGTTGCCCTGAAGCTTTTTCTTTTCCAGGCTGAACAATCCCAATTCTCTCAGTTTTTCAATGGGTGGCTCCAGGTTGGGGTAAGTCCAGGGGGTTTATTGTCCCACTCCACATAACATACAAGGCTCTATTTTGCAAGAGGAGCTTTTTCTTGTAGATACTGACGAATGACTCACGTGATGCCATGCAACCTCATAAGGTGTTCTACCTGTCCAAGTGAAAAAGGAAATGGAAAAGTGTGCAAATTATGGAACTAATCAGTAAGTATTATGGCCTCAAGAGGTTCTGCTGTTGGTCTTGCTGAGTTTCAAGAGACCATCATCTTCACAGACTATAACAAAAGCAGAGGCAAATGGTCCTACTATAGACAATCTGTGTTTCAGTCAAATTCCTTCCCTATGTGTTTTGTTTTTCCTAAAGCTCTGACTCCAACAATCAAGATGTTAGGAGATTGTTTTTAAGTTTTCCTTAAAAATGAGTGCAAACAGAGTTGTCAGACTTTCACGGTCAGAGAGAAATCTTGAAAATTTATGCTAGATCTGGGTATGTGCTTGAGCAATGCTGAAGTCTGCAAAGAGATTCAATCTAATGTTTTTCTTGTGTAGAAATTACAGTGTTTGCAGCTCAGGGAGTGTAAGAGTTAACAGGCAATGAAAGAGTTCTGGGAACTGGACAAGTTGTGGATTGTGTTATGAACACAATGCCTGCTGCAAGGAGTTTAGAGTATAAAAAAGGTAGGATAAGATGGACATGGACAGGCCAACAAGGAATATGATGATATTATCCTTTTTTACCAGATTACTGATTTACTGACAGAACAGGCCTGAATCTTAATGAGGGATTTAATCAGAGAAGGATGTAATTTTTCAGCTGGAACCCCTTCGGTGAAACTGTAGATTTGACAACATCTATTTTGCCTGTGAATTTCAGTCAGATGAGCTAATTTATTCATTAACCAAAGCAGAAAATATCTTGGAAAAATAAAATATTTTAACATTTTATGATTAACTGCCCTGAATTTTTAACTAAGATTGTTTAAAAAATGTATTTAAACAATTAAAAATCATATTAAAGCTTAGTGAAGCATTTGATCTTAATCAATGTTAGGCTGTGATATTTATATTTTCAGTGCCTCCTCTGCCAAAATATCCCAACATCTATGTTCTTACTCAGCTTGATGATGATGATGATTAAAAGATTATGAAGAATTAACAAGAGAGCATAAAATTTCCCATTTTTACAGCAGTTTTTCACTTGACTGAGGGGAAGATGGTGTTTGAGGAGGCAAATGGGGCAGGTAAACTGTGCACATACAAAGAGGCAACTGAAGAATCTCAAAGGTAAAGGCAGAGAGGGCATTAGGCATGTTTGTTGCAATGGGAAAAGAGATAATGGTTTTAAACGAAAAGCAGGGCAAATCTAAACTACATGTAAGGAAGAAAATTTAATGATGAGGGTGGTGAAACATTGGCACAGGCTGCCCAGAGAGCTGGTGAATGCCCCATCCCTGGAAACATTCAAAGTCATGTTGGACAGGGCTCTGAGCAACATTATCTGACTAAAAGCATCCCTGCTCATTGCAGGGGGTTGCACCAGATGACCTTTAAAGGTTCTTCCAGACCCCAATCATTCTATGACACCCTTTTCCACAGGCCAGTTTTGCCCCTGTACAGGCAGCTGTAGACCAGGAGGAAGGCAGGAGGTGGCAGGAAACCACTTGTCCCAACCACAGTTACAGAAACTGAGTTACCCCTGGCTGCACTGAGCCTGTCTCTCGTTACCTGTCCTAATATTCTTTGTTTTCTGGACAATGCTAAGGCAGGATATAAACTCACTCCTTTGCTGCTGTAAGGCGTGGAGTGAAATGCAGGGCTAATTCCCTTGCCTGAAATACTCCAGCCCCATTAGGGGCAGAATTGTGGCTCCCCTGCACATCCTCTGGAAACGGGTGCAACCATAATCCCCCAACTCACAAAGCCAGCAAACCCCCAGGGCTGACATTGCCAGCTGTGCTGGTTCCTGGGTGGTGAGGGGAGGAGATAAATACCTGGAGAGAGAAGATGCTTTGCTATGAAATGTCTGAGGACGTGCTGTCACCCTGCAGAGTGTCTGCAACACCCAGCTCCGCGTGGGGGAAGGCGTCAGGCTGTCACCGGCGCTCCTGCGGCTCCCACACCTATTGAGCCTGACAGAGCTGTTTAGCCAAAGTGCATCACATTCCCTGCTGCCCTCATTTTGCTTAATCTGCATTCTTGCAGCTCAGTAATCCTCATGGGGGACTTCCTATAAATAGTGCTTTGGCAATTAAACCCACTTTCCTTGCAAACTGAGCTTTAATTGCTATTGGCAGGTAGCTTGCATGAGTATCTCCTATGGAGGAACTAGAGGATGAAACACGTTTTAAATAATGAGGGTTTATCTTTGCGAAGAAAGGAAAGTTTATCTTAAATGCTAATGCTATTATCTAATCGAGCATCTCATGTTTTTCTATGCAGTTTGCCCCTCTGAGAGCACCACGGAGCAGAAATGTGAGCTGTAAAAATCCTGCTGCACTCATGGAAATGTCTAAATTTCTCTCACACATTTTCAGGGAAACCAGGTCAAAGATTACACCTCTGCAGTATTTTTTTCGCAATACACATTCGTTATTTTAATGCATTTTACTCAGATTTCAATCAGAATTATATTCAAAGAAAACACCAAATCACAATAAAAGAATCTCCCCTCTGCCCTCAGAAAACAGGTGAGTACACATCCAGGTCAATCCAGCGGCCAGCTCTGATGTGCAGAGGACGTGGGGTCATCTGTTTCAGGAGCAGGTTTAGCTGTTCTGCCTCCTGTTTCACAAGCACTTCACATTCTTAAATGACACCTGGAAATCCGAACAGGCACAGTGGAGCCTATCATAAAGGGAAAGAGGGATTTGGACTATTTGGAAGTAAATCCTGAGATTATTTTTACATGAACCTGTAAGAATGATATTGGTATGCATGAAAGTGTGCATAAACCAGCTGCTGCTCCTGCCTCCTTGCATGCTGAGTGTGCTTTGCTTCAAATCAATGTTCTTATGGGCTTCTAGGGGAGCAGGAGCACTCCAGATATGCACAGAAAACCAAGGCTTTTCAAACTTAAATATGGCATCTCACTATGTGAGGTTTAAATAAAACCACAGATGATACAGTCCGGTATCATACATTGTCCCAAATATTGGTCAAATTCTTTAAGGTGGCGAAGATTTTACATATGTATGGCTAGTTTTAATTGGGTATAAAGTCACATTAGACTCGTGGAAATGAATGTATGATATATTTCTAAAAAAAAAAAAAGGCATGTACAAGGGGAGAAGCTGCAAAAATTAGTTTTTTATATTGTTGGTCCAGATCATCTGTAAAATTCACTTAAATGGAGTGCGCGCGCACAGACACATACATACATTTTGTGCTTACTTTTTATAAATATTCAAATTTGACTTTACCTGCTGGGCATATTTTCAGCAAGTGCAGGGTGCTCATGTCTGGGGCTGAGGCTGAGCTTTGAATTTGTTTGTACTGAGGGGATGAATTTCTTTGTACTGTGTCAATGAATGTCCTGAGCAAATGCATGTCCTGAGCTCAATAATTCTAAGGACCACACATTCCAATTAAACACTAAAAACTGAAAAAAGAGTGGCTTTAGATTGGATATTAGGAAGAAATTCTTTACTGTGATAGTGATAAGGCATTAGCCCAGGTTGCCCAGAGAAGCTGTGGCTGCCCCTGGATCCCTGGCAGTGTCCAAGGCCAGGCTGGATGGGGCTTGGAGCAACCTGGGATAGTGGAAGGTGTCCCTGCCCATGTCAGGGGGTGGAATTGGATTATCTTTAAGGTCCCTCCCAACCCAAATCATTCTGTAATTCTCTGACACCATGTTGGCAGCACTGAACTATGTCAGCCTTCAGCTGGAGACGGCCTCAGTAAACAAACTGATGGAGGCCAAAAGGCAACCGGCAGTCATATTTTAAGGAATGCTTTTGAATAAGAGATCTCAAAGAATTCAGCTCAAATTTGGACATTTTTCAAGGAATCTGATGGTTAAATTTATTTTGGGTATGTTACCTTACTGTCTGGCCTGGGACATCTGTGAAGCCACACTTTGTCCATTTAAATTTAAAACCAACCCTGGACCATAGCATCACTTGTATTTTTGGTCCAGGCATAGAGACTTTTGAAAATCCTACTAGGCACCTTGCTATGTTTTAGCACACTCAAAATGACTTAAGCTCTGTGTGCCACTCAAAAAGTCAGTTGGCTTTATCCCATCTCAATTTCTAGAGAAAGTAATACATGAAATATTACTTTTTTACCTAATTTTAAATTGAGCACACTGTGATTGCATTTCTTACTTCTGTCTTACCCCATGTACCAGCACTGGCAATAATTTTTACTGCTAATGTAAGTGGTAGAAACTTTTTATTTTCTTGCTTTTCGAACAACTTTTTTTTTCCTCTTCACATTTGTAATCTTAACAAGGGAGAAAATGCTTATAGAGAAAACATAAAGGTATAGAAAGTCACAGAAATGTAGTCAAGAAGAATAATGGGTATTAAATCAATATTTATAAACATAACAGCTAATAGAAAAACAGGCTCATACCCATTTGTTTTAAAAATAGGTTGCTGCAAAACCATGTAAATGAATATTTAATTTAATGTGGTTTTTCTATATCAAGTATAGTTCCCTTTATAAAAGCCCATGAACAATGACAATAATGCACAATAAATATTAATAATTACCCATAATGGGTAATTAAAGTTTAATAATTAGTATGAAAGTCAAAATAACAAGAAAGAATCACTTGATCACATTCAAAACATTCAGTATTTGAAGGATGTTGTATAATCATTACAGCATAGGTTAATGATTGTCCATTTGAAGTCTGCACTCATTTACGTTCATGGTTATTGGAATGTAACAGTTGATAGAGCATTTCATGACAGAAAAAATTGAATATGTAAATATCATTCCAAATGTGAGTCCACCGTGATGGGGTTATCTCTGCAAATGTAGTTCATATTGGTGGTATTCTATAAGAAGGATGCTTTTTGAAGTGCCTTTGCAAAAATGGGTTTAATTTAGGGGAGTTCAGGTCAATATGCTGCACAGAAATAGAGAGATTTTGTGTATGTAAACACTGCTCGACTGAACCAAATGCATTTAGTCTAAAATACCCTGCTATCCTAGAGCTGAGGATTTGGATCACATTTTCCAACACTTTGCAGAGTTAGAGTTGTATAATCTTTGTCAATATATTTTGGGGTTCTGACATACTCCAATACAAAGAAGAGAAATAATTTATCAAAAATATACTTTGGTTCATCAGACTTATAAAGACAAGGTGCAGAAGACAACCAAAATACATCTCCTATGGGGTAACATGCTGAAATTTCAAAATGTACCCAGTTCTTTCCAAGGTCTTCTGTTTGGTTTTGTTTGGGGTTTTTTTTGGTTCGCTTTCATTTTCTGATGAAGTAGTTTTTTAAAACATGCTGCAAAAGGAGTAAACATATTCTTAATAAAACAGGTCCATTTTGCTGAATGTTATAAGGTTTTGTTCTTAACTTGTTTAAAGGATACATTTTTAATCCCCATTTCCAGGAACTTTTTCCAGCAATAAAAGTCCTCCATACCTTCCAAGTTTTGAACACTGTGGCCACTGAGCTACTTCCACCTTCTTGTGTTCAGGGTGAGATTTGTGGTCAGCTTGACAAGCCCCCTAAACCACATGTTTCTTTGCTTTGCTTTTGAGTCTCTTTCTTTTTTTTTTTTAATTGAGTTTCAGCAAACTCCGTTTCCTGATCCTGTTGTCTGTGCCTCTGCATGGAAAAGCAGGAAGCACTCTTCTTCTGCACAAATACAGTAGCACATTGCAGTGTTTTTATATTGGGATGGTACAAGGGGACTGCTAATTGTCAGGGACTACTCACATGGCAATCCCTGTCTCTAAGACCATTTAAGTGAAGCGAGGAGTGCAGATGAATGAGAAAATTACTAAACAAGGAGAGCTGTTTCTGAAGCAACATAATTATTTACAGCAACGACCAATCTCAGCCTTTTCATTGCTTCGTGCCCTCTGGGGCTATTGGTGGTCAAGCTGTTTTGCAATGGCTTTATCTGTCCCATTTCATAAATGAGGAAAATGAGAGCAACTTGCTGGAGGAGGCAAAACAAGCCTGGGGAACTGCCAGGATGTCAAATACTCAGGGAAAACAAAATCCAAGGTAAGAGGAGAGGGAGAGGCTTAAAGAGAGTTGCAGTCTCCATTTCCAATGCTATGGAGGGAAATTCCAGTACCAATGAAGGGAAACTCCAGCATGACTGCACAGCACACCTGCCTCTACCTGCTGACCTACAGCAGCCCCAGCATTGCCCCACTGTGTTCCAGCCAATCCCAAATAAAAATCCCCAATACCCTCCACCCACAGGTGCAGAATCCTGGAATCATGGTGTTGGTAAGGTTGGAATCATGGAGTCTCTAGGACCATCAAGTCCAGCTGTCACCCCAGCAGCACCACCATGCCCACCACTAAACCTTGTCCCCAAGTGCCACATCCCCACGTTTTTTGAACACTTCCAGGCAAGCAGACTCCACCACTTCCCTGGGCAGCCTGCCCCAAGGTTTGACAACCCTTTTTGCAAGACACGGCATAGCCTCAGTGGCTGTGGCACAGGTGTTCTCCCATGCTCGAGCAGGAAAAATTCCTCATCCTTTTGGGAATGTATCATTTTCTGTCTTGTACAGAGGTGCAGGAGAAGGGAAGTGGATCTCTGACAGTTTTCCAGGCAGAGCAGGAAGGAAAGCTGCTCTAGTATGTAAGAACATCACCAATCCCCACATACTTCGGTTTAAGTAAAACATGCAATAGAGGAAAAAGACTGAGGAATTCTGTGCAAGTGAGTGAAATTAGCTTTTTCCTAAAATGGAGAATTAGAATGTTTCATGAAATTAATGGAAAGAGGATCTTAGAAAGAATAAAGAGGGGCCTGGATAAATTAAAGATTTTATCTGAAACCAAACTGGAGTAATTGACTAAATTAACTTGTCTTAAAGAGACATGTACTGAGACATTGCAAAATAAAGAAAAGATAAAAGGAAATTAGAGAGTGTAATATGGCATATAAACAGCACCAGGAAAAAAAAAACTGAAGGGAAAAGTAAGAATGCTAGTGTCAAAGGGGAAGAAGAAAGGCTTTACATGCATAAAAGTGACTAAATGTGCCATTTTATTTTTCAACAAGAAATATTAAAAATCTTGCTGCTGCTGCCTTAAAAAGAAAATAAGAAATCAGTATTCAAATTACATACCTCAGGGAGCAGTCTACAAAAAACTGCACCTCACAGACATTTCAGATTTTATTTATTAATTAAAATTTTAAGAAATCATGGGAAGACCCTGAGCAGAGATAATAATTTGATTTTTCCTACTGATGTGTAGAATAAACCAAGACAACCATCATATTATCTGTGTTTTAATTTGGCCATCTAGAATTAATCACAAGCCAGATTTTTTTGATCAATACAATGATATATTTACAAAAAAACCCATCTAAGCTTTTTAAAGATACTTTTCATTTGCTAAGGCAGCTAGCACAAACCTGTGAACGCAGTAGAAACTCTCCTGTGTGCTATGTTAGCAGAACACAAATCCAGTGCCCTCAGTTTAGGAAATATTACTGTGAAGGAATAATGTTAATGATGCAAAGCCCCTGCATAAACCAAGCAAAGCTTTTTTCACAACTCCGTCTTCATTCCTGATCAGAATATTAAATTAAGATTGCATTAAGGAATCAAGAAAAAGTGTTTTTGTTAATCTTGCAGACTTCCTTTCAAAGCTCTTTTTCTATTTCTTCCCTATAGCCTAGATTAGCTATTGTTATTATTATTATTATTATCATCATCATCATTATCATCATCGTTGATATAAATACCAATATTATTAGTAATACTGTTATTGTTTAAAATAATATTTGCAATTAGTAGCCCAAATCAGAGACTGGATGCACTGGATTAAATATTTTATATATATACATATATTAACACACATGCATGCATGCATATCCACATGCAGAAATACGTAAAGACTTTCTCATGAGGCAGTGCGTTTACAGCAAAGGCAATTGCTTCTCTTTAAGGACTGAGTTCTGGAGGGAAGGAGCATTCCAGTGACAAAGAAAGGATAATTCCTTTTCCAAGAAGCTGGGTGGAAGCAGTGGGTAGGACCCACCTCTACAGCAGGGCTAGTGTGAGACAGAAGCCAAAAAACCTCATGGTACTCTCATCCTTTGGCAAGGGATGAGTGGTGATGCTGAAATCACAACACATTTTTATTCTACATTTGACAAAGGCACACATTATACTTACGTTCTCAGCCTTCCTGTTAATCCCAACTCTTACCAAAATCAAAGCCTTAATAGCATGGGAAGTGTTCAAGGCCAGGTTGGATGGTGCCCTAGACAATCTGATTGAGTGAAAAGTGTCCCTGTACATTGCAGCAGGGTTGGAACTAGATGATATTTTTGGTGCCTTCCAACCCTAACCATTCTATGTTTCTACGATTCTGTGATTCTATGATTAGCATATCTTAATTGCAATGAGATTTCAGCAAATTCTCATTCATAATGGCTGTAATTTGAGAGACCTATTTCCTCCCTTTTTCAATCTGTTTTTGTCTTGTTTTGTTCTGGTTTGGTTTGGGGTTTTTTGAGTGGGAATAGGGAATCCCTATAATGTGTGTATCTATCTTTCAGGGTACGCCCCTCAAAACATTTTTACAACAGAGGCTTAAATCTTGCAAGAATACTCACTTTCTGATAAACTACACAAGGTCACGAAGAGAAGATAGTGGATGTAAGTCCTCCCATTCAAAGGAAAGATCATGTTGGTTAGAAATGTAAGAATTAACAAGGGAATGAGATCTTACACATAGGTGAACCTCAGGAAAACATAAATGTCCGTAGACACCAAAGTAATGAAGATGCCACTGAGTAGTGGAGTAGCAAAAGTGGGGAACTGAGGCAGGACTCTCAGAAAGATTTAAAGACCTGTTTCAAGGAAATGAATGACACTCAAACCAATGACTGAGCTGCTGGCGTCCTATTCAAAGCCTTGTGACAAGGGAGGGACTCCAACCCACATTTCCCAAGCCCCCAGCCACCCCTCCTGTAACTGGATGAGCTTTTTTCTGCTGCCTCTTTTCGCAACATCACCATGACAACAGTGACTGCTCTCTTTTTGGCTGGTGCTCAGTGTGCATATTGATGGTGATCAACAATGAGGTACTACCACGATGAGCAAATAGATTAGACCCATGTGCTACCCTATGGCCAACACACACAATGAGCAGATCTGTAGCCCTCAGATCACTGTTGTTATTCCTTCTCCTGAGTCCTGCAGTGTCCTTTCTACTGACACGTAAGCTAGCATTTGACGATAGTATTATTTACATTTTTAATTACACTGTGTGTACTGGGTATTTACTCTGAGCACAAGTGGCAAGCTGTTTGGGAGCTAGTGTTTCTGCAGTGCTGCTAATTAATTGATGATAAATAAGTAAATAAAGAGCCCAGCAAACGCAAAAGGAAAGACTATAGCCTGCTGCTTTCCTTTCCAGAAAACTCTATCCTCCCTAGTTTTTTTTTTTTGGTTTTTTTTTCTTTCCTGTTATCATTCACCTTTTAATTGAAACAAGTTTGCCATTTGGCTGCCAAACCTTCCTCCTTAAGGAACAAATGGCACTGAAAACAGGTTTTTCTTTCTTTGTTTCCTGTGCTGGGATGATCAATCCTTACATTACTCTGAAATTCCTTACGTACACACTCCCTGATAAGTCAGGTCTGGCAAAACTTCCCTGTGTGCCATCATTTGAAATTTAAGCCAAGAACAATGAAGGGGAATCATTGTGAACACAGAGAATGAGCTGGGATGAAAACAGAGCAAGAGCTCCCCTGCCTAATTTTTATTGAGAATGAAAAGAATATTTCCCCCTCCTCTCCACAAGTAACAATCACACTGCACAGATAGGAAACAGTTTAATAACATGCAACCACAAGAGTTGGGCTTTCAAATGCTATACTTGCAGCTGTTGAATATTTCCCAAGAATATCTCATTGAGTAAATTCTGGCCACTTTCATTGTGTGACTGAGGCTTTCTTCAGCCTATCAGCACATAGCAAAAATCACATCCATTTGCTTAGCTCTCCTGCATTTAAAAATCTGGTCAAGATGAAACAAGCTGTATATTAAAACACATATTTAAATATGAGTTGGCCCAGTGAGTGTTTTAAGAGGAGTGGATATCTGGTTTGTGTTCATTAACAGATGGAGTTCTCCAGTAAAGGAAAGGCCAAATTTGGGAGCTGAATTATGCAGCAAACCTGGGCTTTCTAGAACTGTTGATGGTTTTACAACTGCTTTGCCTAGATGGGAGCAATTATGCAAAGGGCAGGTCCAGGCAATGGAGACCGTGCCAATGAGTCTGTAGCCTCACTGAAGGAATAACAAACCTCTGAAAGTCTTAGACATGCGAAAGGACTGCTGGAAAAAGGAGGCGATTTTAGAAACGTGCCTCAAGGAGCTGCTTTGTATTCACATGGGCTGGATTCTGTGGAGGATCCACAGAAATATAAGGCCTGAGAAGGTCCCAGTGCTCCAGCCCCAGGTTCCCACCTGCCCAATACACATGGTGTGAATCAACAAGGAAGTGATCACAGGTTTTTTTTTGCTCTCTTCATGATAGCTGCATGAGCACAAAAGACAAAGCACAGGAGTTTGTCCTTCATTATGTTCCTTTTAATTCATAAAGGACAATCCATTAGGGGGACTTAGGCATCACAGTGCTGAGCAGTGTGGTGGCCAATTTTCATGTAGCTACCCGCAAGCTGGAGTTCTAATTGCCTGTCAATAGAGGTAACAAAAGCCATCGTATTCAGCAAAAACTTACCTAATTCTGCCAGATATAAATGGCTGAGATGAAAGTTTGTTTATTTTCTACACATTCCTGAGGCTTTCAAGCCTTCCAGCCCTGAAGTTGTATATCCCAGAGCATTTCTAAATTAGACACTCAGACCTTGTCTTTCCAAAGGTAGGTGAGACAAATGCATCAATCCTTTCTTTAAAAAAAAACCAAAAACTTCAAAATAGAGCCTGTTCATTGAAAAAGGGGAAAACTAAGCTGAATCACTTATCTCTTTGGAACTTCTTTAACCCTTATCCAGCACCCTGTTGATAAGTGTCTTGGGTTTTGAAGTACAGGGGGAAGTTGCCAAAACCTTTCTGGTCAAGTCTATTTCACTCTGCATGAATTTCCACCAGTTCAGTTGAAGGAAAAGCACATTTTAACACAGATCTATAGTTTAATGACTGAAGAGACTCAAGTTCCCACTGCATTGAATACTTAATAGCAGGTATTGAAAAATTTAGCTACCTTCAGGCCTGAATCCAAACTCCCCTTCCCCACAAGCCAGGTGAGTGCCTTAACTAGGTTATGAAGCAGCCCAGGGACATATCAAGGTCTCTTTATAGCCAAGATCCACACAGCAATGTGTACCCTGGAGAGACAAGGAGAGGGGGAACTCCAGGAGCAGCTCATACACGCAAAGTAACTGGAGTTTGCCTCCTGTGCTTTGCTGCACTTTTATTTTGGGCTTAAGGGATATTGAATTATTTCCTGCAAACTGGAAGGGCCTCAGCAAAGAGGTCTGAGATCATCCATGCCCCTAGAAATCCTCAGGAAATATTTCCTGGAGTTAGCTCGAAATCAATCAGTCAATTAATTATACCACACCCCCAGGACGGTGATGTGAGCTGTGTAGTGTCATCCTCTGTGTCTTGCAATGTATGTGAACCCTCTGAAAGGAGGAACACCTGAGACCTCCTGGTTAAGGTATCTCACCTGTTAGATAAGAGATTAGGGTGCCTGTGAGCAAATAAGGACTAACTTTTTAACAGGATCTATCGTGACAGGACAAGGGGGAATGGTTTTAAAAAAATAGGGTTGGTTTAAATTTGATATTAGGAAGAAGCTTTTCACAATGGTGGTGGTAAAACATTGGCACAGGTTGCCCAGAGACCTGGTAGATGCCCCACCCCTGGAAACTTTAAGGGTAAGGTTGGATGAGACTCAGCTACCTGATCCAATTGAAGATGTCCCTGCTAATTGTCCAGGTCACATTTAAAAATCCCTTCCATCCCAAACCCTATGATTCCATGAGTGTCTAATGTCAAGTGGAGACAGAAATGAATGTAATTCCTTAACAGTGGGACACACTCCAGCTGGGGAGTCCTTATACAAAACGGGACTGCAGTACCTACCCCTAACTGGCAGTCATGCTTTGTGCTTCGCAACAACCTCCCAGATGGACTCCTGTGAGCAAGTAGGAAAACATATCATTCATATTTACCTTCCTGGGTTAAAAATGGCAGGCAAACCAAACTCCAAAGCCTTGGTGAGGTGCAGCTTCTGAAAGAGGTACTTCTGAGCACCTGTGGCTCCAGGAGAACATTATTACTTGGTAACAGCAGCAGCAGACAAGCTGACAACAAGCTGCTGAAGTCCCTTATGAATCTCTTGACAGAGATGTTCCAGCAGTGCTCATGGCAGGAACAGATTTTTGCTGTCAAGAAGTATCTGCCCTGTCCGTGCAGGAACAATCATCAGTTTGAAAGGCTGTTGATGAGGCATTGAGGTTTCAAGTTTAGCAAGGTGTAAGAAAGATTAAATTTTTGGATTTCTATTTTTATTCCTGGGGCTCAGCATTGAGATTTGAGATTTGGGTTATTAAATCAGATTCTGAGTTTTCATTTAAAGGAAAACAACAACAAGGTCAACAAAAAAACCACCCACACATTGAGGAAAATAAAAGCAAAACAAAGAGATGGGGTGACACTCCAATCACTGGAATGTAACCAGATGAAACCGTGTGATCCTATGAAGGGAATATTTGCTGCTGTTTGCTCCTTAATTAATTATTGCTGGCAAGTTGTGCAGGGTGTGGGCCTGTTCTTGGCTGCTTCACTCTATGTTTGATGCTGAGGCCAGGGGAACTCCAGAGGGTATTGTAAAAATTCCTTGCCTTGGGAGTGAAATAGAGAAAAAAAACTCTGTGCGCTCACTGTTGTTGTTGTTGTTGTTGTTTCAAATCCTGTCCCCCATGGTAATTTTATGATGGTCCTTGATACTCCAAAACCACCAAAGATGGAGGCTGCAAGTTTTGACCATCTTAAAGGTGTTAGGGAAAAGTTACAGTGGGAAAAGGGAAACCTAGAACAGGAGTTAGGATGCCTGAATGGGCCACAGCACATCTGGGCTTCATTCCCTGATTTGTTGTAAAATGTCACTATGACCTCAGTCAAATCACTTAGGGATGGGCTATTAAAGGGATTTACATACCTAAATCCACCATGACATTTTCAAAGTTGGAGCTCCGGCACTGCCTTGTATTTCTCCTTCCTGCTGGTGCACAAAACTCCTGGGGATGGTTTAAACCCACCTTCCTGCTGGAGGCTGTGAGGCTTGAGAGAAGCTTCCTCTGCCATGTCCCTACTCGTTGCTTTTCCCTGTCTTCATGTAATTTGCACTGATATGGGACCGTGGGTAAAACTGGATCAAGCAACCAGTGCTGATGAAAAATAAGCAGTCAAAATGTCACCACAAGTGATGAAAAAAATGTCAAAAATAGATAAAATATTATTTTCACCATGTAACCCCACAATTATGTGATAAGGGAGGGGCAAGAAATAAAAATGGGAACACAAAAGGCAAGACCAGCTCTTTCACTAACAGAAATAATTTGTTTTAATTTAATTTTTACAAATTAATTTTTGTGCTGCTAACATGGTGATGGAAAATGCATTTCAAGTCTTCTATGCTCCAAGAATATATATTTATGGTCTGACAATTAATTCACCTTATACTCAATATACGAAAAAAATGGTGTAAATAACTATACCACAATCACAAAATAGCTGAAGTATTTCACGACAATTGAGTAAAAGTTGAGTAATTTACAATAAAGTCACAACAACCCCAACAAAGGCTGAAAACAATTTCCACCTTCCTGGAAGAAAATTATAGCTAAACAAAACTGGTTTATTTCTTACTCAGTTCCCCTTCAATATAAATGATTTCATTAAAATCATTCCTTTTCTGACTTAAACTAATAGCAAAACAGGGTTAAGTATTCTCAGGATAGTTTTACTTTTAAACCACAATAACTATCCATGTAGGCACAGTTCCATTAATTAAACATATGAATTTAATGTAGCTAATTTATGCAAGTTTGGGCTCAGACTCACAAGTGATTAGCATTGCATAATAAGGTACTTGACCTATGATTTAACTGTCCCTGAATGTGATTTTAAGCTGCAGTAAGTGAAAATTGTAACAAAAAGGCAAAGATTGGCTTAATACAGAGAACTCTGCTAGTTCAACTTTATGTTTCAGTAAGAATAAATATTCTTACCAACATGAAATGAGTGCATTGTCTATTTTTTTAAAAAATCATATCCTTTATATTCTAGCTGGAGGTGCAAGAGATTTGTTGTCTTTTTAGGGGAAATTACAGCTGATCATAAGTTAGCGGAACTTGTTTCCTGTTTGATTCTCCCCCCCCCCCCATTAAAACTTCATTTAAATTGGGAAAAGTCCCTCTAGGAAACTGAAAAAAAACCTAGCAAAAAAAAAATGGTATTTTAAAATCCATTTAGCTAAAACTTTCTGCAAAGTTTCTCAAAATGGCAATTGAAATTTTTTTTTTACTGACTGGAACCAGATGCCTGCAAAGTCAATAACTGAAGACCTCATGTTTTGTTTAAAGAAAAAAAAAATTGAGAAAGTGGGCCTGAGGGGGAAAAAATCTGTGGGGGAAATTTGGAGAAAGCAAATCACTGTTCAATTTCTTCGCTGCAAAAAGAAACAAACCCAGCCCTTAGGAATAGCTATTATTTCTTCACCTTGCCATTTTTTACTCCCTCTGATGTAACTATTGAAAATCAATGGTTCCTCTGACTAAGGAAGGTGAAGCCATTCCATGTATTCCTCCCTGATGCAGTAAAAGGGAATGTAAGGTTCAAGACAGCAACCAACCTGAGTGCCTAATGTTCAAAAGCAGATTGCAGCTGAGCTGGCTACTGGTTTGAAAACTTGAATATGCAATACTTGACCAGAAAGTAAAGAATATGACTGAATAAAGATTTTATTTCTCATCCTCAGTCAGCTGACATTGGTTAGAGCTACAAAAGTCATTTGAAAACAGGCAGTGACTGCTGACTCAGAGGTTACACTCCCCTCTGACAGCATGAAATTAGTTGCAGTTGGTCATAATATGTGTTTCTGGTCTACTCGTGGTCAAGGACGTCTCCTGCAGTAACCCAAATGCTTTGAAGCCTCATCTGGAGAGCAAAATACCCAAGGGAAAGGTCACAATTTAAGAGAAGCAACAGTATTCTGATAAACAGGATAAGGGAATTTTAGAAACTTCAAGACTTTTTTTTCTTCCTTCCTTTCCGGCCCACACAGGTATTGCTGGAGGCATCAGTCCTAGAAAAATTAGGCTACTGTAAGATTTATTGGCTGAGTGCAGAGTTTACATTACATTTTCTCTCATCACTTTCTCCTGGAGTAATTGCCTATGCATGCACAGTCCTGGCTGCAAACAGTGTGGTCTGATCCTTGGGTGGCTCATTTTGGGGCTCATCCAGCAAAAAGTTGATATCACCCATGAGCAGCTGAGTCCTTTAAAAGGACTCAGAAGCTTGGGACTTTGCAGGGAGATAACGTGGTTCTTTAGAAGAGAAGCCCCTCATTACAGGGCTTCTGCAAACACTGTCTCTCAGTTATTTATTTCCTACAACTGCTGTTATCCTTCAAGTCTGATTTTTTTTTTTTGCTGTAATTTCCTTTCATCAGCAGCCACTGTAATTGATATAAAATACCTATAGACATAGTTTTATTTGTGAAATTTGTGGTTAAATCATTGTGTGAGTTTTTCTTTCTTAATTTTATATATCC
This sequence comes from Acanthornis magna, assembly GCA_036785705.1. Lineage (NCBI taxonomy): Eukaryota > Metazoa > Chordata > Aves > Passeriformes > Acanthizidae > Acanthornis > Acanthornis magna. The sequence goes on from JAWUZG010000001.1 coordinate 2,123,570, forward strand.
AGTGGGCCTAAAAAATCTGGCACACGGTTTGCAAAACTCTCTCTGTCTCCTTTGTTGTAATAAGGCCATAAATGCTCAATTTCAGCTGGAAACACCAAAATCAAACTTGCAAAAGCGCTACTGATTGGGAAAGCCGTCCACTCAATTCTCCACACAGCACCCCAAAGAGTTGGACTCAATGATCCTTGTGGGTCTCTTTCCTCTCAGGATATTTTATAATTCTGTGACTCCGAGAAGCAAAGCCTTGCTAGCAGGTACAAACTACAGCCCTCACAGAACATCTGTGGGTCTTTCTGCTCAAGGTTATGATTGCGCAGGGATAAAGATCTGACACTGCACAATAATATTTCCCAAGTCTCTCTACAGAGGATTTTACGGCGAAAGTATTTTATGAGCTCTGAGAACTCATGATTATAAGGCTTATACCAGTGGCTAAAGGAATCCTGCATGTTCTTTAAACTAGGCTGAGCACCTCTGTGTTCTCGCCCTTTTCGTGTTATCATTCAATACTTGAATTTTACCTGAGAATGCCTAAATGTAAATAGTAGTTGGAAAAAAAAAAAAAAAACCTAAACCAAAAGCTAGCTAAGATTAGGCTGGTAAAACCAGAGCCAGATATCAGAGTTTGACCCATGGTGAACAGTCTTAGCATTTTCACTCATTTCCAATACTTATGCAGAGAAAGGTAAAACCCAAATAATTTCCTTTTGTAAAAATTACAGTCCTGTGAAGCTGCAATAATGTTCCAGAAACAACAAGAAGAAAGGCGGGCCAGGCCGCTTCAAAGCCCGGCTGTATTATTCTTATTGGTTCCTTGGAAAATATTTCATGACACATGAACCTCTTGAACAGTAGAAAGACATCCAGCTTTGAAATAATAACTGGGGGAAGAGGGTAAACCGAGCCATATTTTTTCAAGCATTCCAGGTGCCCTCTGCAATTGGTGACCTAGCCAAGTATGAGAAACAATGCAATCCCTGGGGTCTGCCGCCAAAAAGATCCACAGCCACTAAATGCATTAAGACATTAATGTCTACTTTGGGATCAGTTCTCAACTTAACAGGTTAACCTCTGGCCCACGAGGGAATAAGCAGCAAACAAGATTTAGCCAAAGCTTGTACTCAGAGGGTAATTGATAGCTGCAGCCCACCCATCTGATACATTTTTTTGATGGAGATAATTTTCCTCTCATAAGGGAACTATCCGTAGAAATAATTTAAGTTGACATCTCAACACTAAATCAAAATGCTGTGGTCTGACATAGGTAGTGCTAGATGATCTGAGTCTTTCCAGCTAAAGGACAGAGGGGAAGGCAGGAGGGAGAGGGAAAGAAACCTTGGTTTGTTATTTTGGTCATTTTTTGGAAGGAAAGTTTCCATTTCACTGACAAATAAATCAGCTTTTCTTTGGAATAATAAGGAATCACTCCTTTATCCCTTTCAAATTAGGCATATTTTAGATCCCAACAAAATGAGTCTTTGTGTCACATTTTTGGGTGAGTGTTTTTGATGTTTGCTTCTTTCTCTTTTTGAAAAAAACCAGTTATTCTGCTGAAGTGTAGGGAACTGTTAATTGGTTTTTAGTACATTAATGTAAGCAAAATTTGCCTGTAGAGGAGATAACATTGATATAAACCTTTGATATTAACATTATTTCTTCTTCTTCTCTTCTTTTGCCTTTTGCCTTTTGCAAGAGGAATTTTAAAAGGTCTCTTTTTTCATTTCCCCTCCTTGTCCCAAAACTGTATGAAAAATATCAAAGCACATCAAATATACAGCACTTTCATAGTATTCTCACATTTTCTATACAGAATAATAGCACAACCTTTGGGGAATACGTAGGAGCAGCAAGAAACTTGCAGCAAATGGTGCTGGAAATGCTGGAGATCGAAGCTGAATGTCAATCCATCTGTTGTTCTGATAGCAAGAAAAAGTTACTTCCTCTCTTGAAACACTTGACATCTTTATTTACAAAATCAGCCGTTATACATTAATTTAGAAGTTGGTTATGGTGTAAGGGTGCATGTTTTCATTCTGGTTCCACAGTATTATTAAGAATTTATCTTGCTGATTAAGGCAGGAAGTTCCATATGAGACACGGTCATCTACAAGACATGACAACAGCACCATTTCAATCTTCCAAGACACAATATTTTGTGTTAAATATTCCCAACACAGATATGTATTGCTCCTACCTGAAAGCTCATTGTATAACTAGAACAAGTCTTTGAATTTCAGGAAATTAATGAATTATTAAATAAAACAGTACAACAGAGTTTTTTCCTCCCTGAGCAGCAGAAGTGACTGTCTAGACAGTTATGTCACAGCAATATATCGTTTATGAATACGGCAAGCTTCCTGTAGTGACATTTCAAAAATAATTGAACATATAAGACAAGTGGCAATTGCAGAAATTGAACAGAAGCAGTGTGTTTAAAATATTTTCCTTGTAATATTTTATGTTTTTCATGGTTCCTTTGGTTTGGCCAATCTTACAAGGTCTTTCAACCTACAACAAAGCAGAAAGCTAAGAGAAAAAAAACCCCAAACCATAAAAACAGAGTGGTTGGTTACTGAACAGAAAATACTTAAGTATTATTATTTGGCAAAGTAGATTTAGCCTGACTTATGCCAGATAGAAATTGTTACATTGTGAACCAGAAAACTGGGTACTTCAAATGGGATTTATACAATGGAAAAAGCCTTTAAAAACTCCTAAAGGCTGAATTTTCCTAAGGTACATGTGTTTAGAGAGCAGCAGGTAAACTAGAGTGGGAAATTTTAGAATATTTTGTGCATTTACCCTTAAAGAAAACATCAACCGCCAATTGAAACTGAAATACATTTTGATAGTTTAAATACAATTTGAATTTTGTCAGCACAACAAATAATGAAGAAACATCTGTGCATTTCCACTTGAAAAATGTGTAAGGATTAGTTTAAGCATATCAATTTGTCATCTTTTCTCATGAAAAAAAACCCAAAAACCCAAATCCAATCAAAATCAAAACTCAAATGTCTATATTTGTAATCCTGCTCTGTTCAGGTGAAACAATATCAGTTGGAAGCTTTAGGATCTTGATCACAGAAAATTACCTGAAGGACCAGTTTAAAAATGAATTGAGTATTTACAACATTTTGGTTTGGGACATTTTGTTTTTCTTGTGTAGCATTCAGTCAGGTCTGTTGATAATTATACTATTCCCTCGGGTACAAATAAATTTCACATAATGAAGGTTTTTCCTTATTGCTGAAAGTTTTAGTCCATATTTTATTTCACACAGTAACCTTACTACTATCTATAGTAAATTACTGTGACCCATTTGCATCCTTTTCTTAACCTAGGGCTGATTTTACGGGCCCCTTGGGTAGGTGACACTGATTTACTCCACCATTTTTTCTGGATGGAGGTCAACAGTTTAAGAAGGTTGAAGCTTGAAGTGACATTAGGTAGTTGAAAATTAAATAATACCAACTAGATCTCAACAGCCCTATGGTGAGATAAAGTTCTTTTCTGTAAAAAGGCAGCCTTAGTCTCATCTTCAGTCTCATGGAAATTGGGGCCACATCCTCACCTGACTGCAAATTTTTCACATCCTGTTGAGGTTCAGTGATTTATATCATTTTATGTTGTGTAGCTGGTGATGCACATTTTATTTGCATTCCCATAAAGCAAAAAAAGAGGACATAAAAGGATGAGAATCTGTCCTTCTAAAAACACACTCACCATGGTCATCGTGGGGGTGGGTTAGTTTTTATTCTGGCCAACATATTTGAAAGGAAATTCTGCTTTGTGTTGCCACTTTAAACTTTTTTCTCTTTTTTTTCTTTTTTTTTTTTTTTTACAGCACAGACTTCAAAATGCTTCTTTGAAACAACTGAAGAGTGAACTTTAATTCATGTTTTTTAAACAAAGGTTATATGAGACTTACAGAAGCCTCACAAAGGAAAAATATCAGCAAGAATTGCACATTACATTTAGAGTGCTACTGACTTTCAAATTTCTCTACAGGTATTATTTCCCATGAATAGGAACAAAGAGCAAAAACAGTTAAAAAAGCATATTCAAATGTGTGCATAAAAAGGCATGGTAAATGAATACTGTTTAGTTTGCTGACATAATTACTGGAATGTAATTTTTATGAGTCGTAGAAATCTTGGCATTTTCACTGAACCAGATAATTAGACTCTGAATAGAACAGGGTCAGAATAATTAATACATCAAAACTAGATGAACTTTTTCTAATTATTTTTATTTAATCTCTATTATAATTATTGTTATACTCTGCTGAGCATGATTGCCTCATGTTCATAGATTTGAATGCTGTCTTATAGTTGCATCCTGGGACTTTGTGGAATATTAACAAACCGTGGCCTGGAGAAATTAGAATGGTGTCGTTTCATGATGGAATTCTAAATTGGAATTTTTCTATTTTTCTATGTAGTTGCACAAATTTTGCTTCACTATCATTTAAAAAATGAATTTAAAAACAAAGTCTTTTAGTTTATTTATTTTTACATTAAAGGGGAACTTCTCCTGAAGTTAAAAGCAAGCTCTTAAAATGCACCTCCCTCCCCCTCTCTTCTGACTCCTGCAACTTTTTTTCAGATCTCATCATTTTTCCTTTTAATTAGATTTTTTTTCTGATTGCATAGTTTCTCTGCAAGCTTTTGAAACATCAAAGTTAAGGCCAGACTCCACCGACTGAATTCAAACAATCACTCAGAAGCATGGAGAATAAGGAGCGCTTCTGTAGTGAATGTTGATGTAATTGAAGGCATGTGAGAGATTTTAGTCTGCATCCTATTTTTTTTCTTTCTTTGAGAAGTGTAAGCATTAAATATAAGCATTATGACTGCCATCAGGGGGACTGATTCAACAAGCCCTCTGAGGTCAGGTCTGCTGGACAGAGCTTGGGGTTACTTTGATGGCTTAAAAAATGTCTATTCTCTATTATACAGCATTTGCTATGTCTAAACAACAAAACACATGTAGCTGGAACACAAGTCTCAATTAGAAAATCTTTCCTTTTGCTTTAGGTGCCAATAGTTTGCTAACCTGATGCAAAATACTGTATGTTCAATTTTGGTAAACTCTGGGAACCCACCAGTGTTTTTTCTTCTTAACTTAATTTACGCACCCTATGTGTGCCCAGGTCTAAAGTCATTGTAGACTTACACTGGTATAATCATAAACACAAATAAGGGGTGTATTCACTTTTGAACTTAGAAATTCTCACTACAGTTGACTGTGGAGAGCCTTCTTTGAAAAGATTAGGGTTAAGAAAAAGACCTATTGGCCTTTGCTTTCTAATACCTTCTGTTACTATTATCTTTTATCATCACGGACAGAAGGCGTTAAGGGGAATGAATAGTCTGTCAAACATGTCGAGGTTTTTTCACTTCAGAAGGTAATTCCATAAACACAGTGTTTAACTCAACCCTATTATATTGGATCTGCACCCCAACTCTAATGAAATCTCTACTTCTATCCCACATATGATCTCCATGGGAGCAAAGACAATGTATTTCCTCAGCTTTCTCTAGCTCAAGGTTTTTTTGAAAGCAAAGCAACCTACTTCTCCCTCACCCACTCCTTGTCTCTAAATGTGAATCCCAGCCCTCATCAGATTATTCTACAATGAGCAAAGATACCTAAAAAGATAAGTGACCATCTTCCCTTTAAGGGATGCCCAAGATAACAACATTTTCTGCACCAAGAAGGTCTGACTAATCTCTGTAGGATTTCATAACAGATAATCAGTACTCTGGGAAAGGAACCTGGCCTCATTTCCAGAGCAACCCTCATTTATTTAATGTCCTCACTGGTAGATCTCCTGCATACACAACCCAGCTCCCAGGAGAAAGAATGTGGATGGCTGGAACTGGGAAAGGGATAATGAGGGGACAACGAGCCCAGACTGAGTTTCATGGTAATTACAAAGTAGTCCAGACTCTGTATCGTAGAATCATGGAATTGTTTGGCTTGGAAGGGACTTTCAAGACCATTCCAACACTCCTGCCATGGGCAGCGACACTGTCCACTAGACCAGGTCGAAAAGGAACACATCCAACCTGGCCTTGGACACTTCCAGGGATGGAGCAGTGTCCTTCTCTAGCAGAGAGCACCGGAAGAATACAGCATAGTTTGTCACCACAACCTTGCAGGTTAAGTAGGCAGATGTTGTTATCCAAATATATAGAGTATGTTCTATATACTCTATATATTCCGGTACCCCACCGGAATAGACTGGGCTGTCTTGAGGATCTATTTGATAAAATCTTCCTCCTAAATCACATTAGGGCAGTCATTCTAATTGAGTTCTAATGTCTTCTTACAAATAAAAGAAAGTATTTCCCCATCTTTCTATCTGTTGTATTAGATCCACAGTGCTGAAGGCCCAGAGTTCACCTAAATAGAACAATAGAAATGATGGCAGAGTCTTCTGAGGACAACACCGAAAGCATCTCATTCATAATTATCATAGATGGGTACTTAACCTGCATTATTTTTTTCAACTCTATACTGCCAAACCTTCAATAGACCCAATCCTGAAAATGGTCCTCTACATGGCTAATCTGCTGGAGTTAAATAATTTATCACAAGTGTATCTTCCTCTGATGTTGGAGGCTGAGAAAAATCTGCCTACATAGTCTATGGTATGGTCCTTCCTCCAACTGGAAAGAATTCTTCAGTCCCTTTCATATTGTTCCAAACAAGATTTTCCTCAAATAAAGCTGCATTTTCATCATCTTTGGGTGAACTAAAAAAAGGTACATTTAAATTTGCACAATTCTGCCCAGCAATGCATTTCCTTAGAGCCTGCTCTTGTGATTAAATTCTGCCCTGGGTCAGCTAATTTATGGTTGATATCAGTGAAAGGTCAAGCATCCTGGGTGTGGGAGGAGGGAAGAGTGAGTGTGTGGAGGAGTTTGCAAACGGAAGGTTGCATTCAACTGCTGATGGAAATTAAGGAAAACATTTGAAAATCTAGATTAACAGGAAACAGATTAAAAAACCCCCCTCAAAACTTCCCAAAACTTAGAAACAATAGAGGACACTGATGTAGTCAAGTACAACTTTTGTCTATTTCTCATACACCTTTTCCATTCATTCTTCTCATCATCAAGTTTTTCCTTCTGTCTTCTCACATCTCTTTTTTGTTGCTCTTGAGTTCTCATACCCACCCAGTTTCCACACTGTTCTATTTTTTCTGTATGTGCAGCTCTTGATTTTGTGGAGCAGATGAATTAACACTAAATATTGTAACTGTCAGAAGTCCCTAAAAACTCCTTAGATGCTAAAGGTACTCACCTGAATCAGTCACCAACTGCTCTCCCTACAATAAAAGTACAAGATTTTACAGAGTGGGGTTAAGGGTGATGTCTAATTACCCACCTTAGGATGAAGTGAACTGCACCCACAAAGGCCTTTCTCTCCCCATTAACAGTCAGGGGGTTTTAGAAAAGTCATTCACACGCAGAAGTTCATGAGGCATTTTCCTGAAGTTAGACAACATGACTTCCCCAGTGACCTGTGGAGGATCTAACATTTTCCCCAGTTACAAATTGTGCGTACTTTTTGTCTAAGAATGAGAGGTGAAAGCAGTGAGCAGTTTTCTCTTAGGGACCATTTCCACTTCTGAGATGAGCTCATTTCCACAGCAGTGAAGTGTTTTATCTGCAGTTTCCAGGACGGTAGCCTAGAATTTTCTTTGAGGCATCATTTTGAGTGGTGCAGGAAGGTGATTCCTGCTGATTTAAAAAGATGGTGAATTACATTATCTTTTCTTACCCTTTTTCCCAGTGTCATTGTAAAGGGTACCCTGTAACTCCACTTCCCAAGCTTTGAGTATTTTGCATTTCCTCACAGAAGAGCTAAAACAAAACAACACAATGTCTGCATCTTCAGCCCAGTCTTAGGCTCAGCCCCGAACACAAAAAACTCAAGGAAGGAATCTCAGCTCTTCACAGTAGTACGTAGTACTACATTTCCAAACTGAAATATGTTTCAATAATGAAAAATATTTCCAATGTACAGTTTTGAGCCTCCAAATGAAACCAGAGTTTGATAGATTGGAGCAATTTGGCAAAAGGCCTTCAGGATGGTTGTGAGCTGGTGCTCTTCCCCTGAGGGAGGTGACATATTACACTTTTAGATTTTCAAAATTTCTCAGGAATTTTTTTGAAATTCACCGCTGATATTCTCTCCCTAATTAACAGCAGAAAAGCTGAAACACCATCACATGAAAATAAGATATGTAGTCTTCACATATGATCAATTCTGTTTGAATGATTGCTACTTGGAGTGACAAATAACATCAAGCTTTCGTGATTAGAAGTACAAACATCTGTCTGTGACTAGACACACCTGAGACACCACTAGCAAACAATAGAAAACTCAGCCATAAACATGGTACACTGAGGTTTGCAAGAGTGGTTGTTGGTTGAGCTCCCACCTCTGCAACAGGAAACTGTTAAGAACATCTCTGTCTCTGCACTTGGAGTCTGCAGATCTGCTGCTTTCCAGCTGCACGAAGCTGAAAACTCAATAAATTTCAGGTACATCACAGAGGTTGCACTCTTTTCACTCTTGGTGCCAAACTGAGGACGTCAGTTTGCAAACATATTGGCTGTCACTGCACAGGTCAGAAGGAAAATTAACAAGCCACTGAAAATCTTCACGCACAGCTGATGTTTAATTGGTGAGTCCACTCATTTGAACAGCAAGAGAAGATTAAGGAAAAGGATGTTGGTAGTTATTTCCTATATAGGCTATAAACCAAGCTGTTGAATACAGCTCTTCCCTCTTGTGTTACTCATGTGGGATGTGCAAAAGGCACTGGCAAGTTCCTGTTGTGGGGAAGGAAGGCTGCCTCTGCTGCTGTCAGGCCAGCACAGGAAGATCCTTCAAAGATCTGGTCTAGTGGAAGGTGGCCCTGCCCATGGCAGTGGGAGTTGGAATGACCTTTGAGGTCCTTTCCAACCCAAACCATTCCATGACTCTATGATTCTCTGATAGAGTCTGGGCCTGTGGCAGGTGAGGCATGCGAGGAGGTGACAATGACATCCAAACTCTCCTCTCCTGCCCTCTCACAACGTTAGAGGCGCCTAAAATCTCTTCTACCTCATATACAGCATGTAAGTTGCCAAGGCTCAGAAACCTAAAATCCATTCTGTGAGGGTCTCTGCCTACACTGCAAAGAGCAAGAACATGGGAGAAAGCTGGGCAGTACTTATCCATTCTTTAAAAGACATTAAGTCTAATCTTGCTCTGGCAGACAGCAATGGAAAAGTTCTCAATAGCTTTGCTGGAAGAAAACCAGGTCCTCAATGCTGCAATTCTTTGTACAGAAGATCACAGTGACTGGAGTAGAGTTAAAAGTGCCAGTGACAAATGTAACCATTGCCATCCAGTGGTACCATGGGCTACTGCATATGGATGGAAAAATGCTCCTTGCACCATGTCTCAGATAACACGTCTCACCCCGGTACAAGACTTCCACAGCACAAACATATCATCTCAAGGGTCTAAGAGAGCTGAAATATTGCTCAGGACTTGAATAGGGCACCTACATAAGGCTGGGTAGAAGATTTTGACTTTTTTCTTGTCTGTGGAAAAACTAAGATATGGCAATGAGACTTTTTCCTTCTGCTCTCTTCTGCTGTAGAAATAAATGTGTCTTTTATGCCTCGACTGCAATTGTATGCAAGAAATCCCACTTCTATCTTTAGGCTATTAGAAAAATAAGAACATGTAGTGAGTGCATATAATTGATCTGAACTTTTCTTTCAAGTTAACAGAAAGCTCGATAATTCCAATAATGAGTTCAAACAATCCCAATTTAATCATTTTCATACAAAGCTTTCTCCCTTTCCTGCCTCTCCTTCCACAGACAAAAGTGAAGTGATTAATATATTTTAGTGCTTTTATGAAGAATCCAAACCCTTGCCCATTATTAAACAAATCTCCACTTAGGAAAAGGAACACAAATAGACACAGGGAAAAAAATTATTTCCTATTGTAGGGACAGAAAAAGCTGAATATTAAGTAAGGGGGGAGTAGCCTACAATGTGACAATTAAAAGTTATGACTAAATCAGTAGGATACTGGATAAAGCAGCTGTCTGTGATGTGTTTTGCATAGTGTAAGTGATCAAACTGCGAGCTGGAATTTTCTTCCTGGAGAAAACATTTAGTCATTAGCAGTTTGATTTCCATGTTGCTTCCTAGTCATGTGAGCATAAATCCTCTGTAAATCTGATTGATCAGCATATCTCATACCATTTTCCTACCATTATACATCCTAAACAAAGGTGATACCACTGCAAAGTTATAAAACAAGTGACACAGGGCAATGAATAAGGTTAATGCATCTCAATCAGCGATGAATTTGACCCTCTGGGCTATGTCATATTTATAAGATTTACAGTCGGCATCAGATTCACTGGTGCACTCTATTTGCTTTGTGACAAGGAGGCAGAGCAGCTGTGAAACATCCAGATCGGTTAAGATGGAATTGTTTTGCTCATGAATTTGACCCTGGATGCCATATGGACTGGGAAGCTCATTTGATTTTAGCAACGCTGCTGCCATCGTGTCTTTCCAAATGATGCCTTTTCAGATTTTTAGGATCTGCATTTACCTCCTAATCACGTATTTGGAATGACTGAGGTTTTTACAGAATGCAAAATCAACAAAATATAAATTTTAGGCAGGGCTCAGGTTTCATTTCTAGTAGACCTACCTAGTTTTGTAGTTGCTTGAGAAAAAACAAATGAACAACCAAAAACACCTGCAGAAGAAAGCTGAATCTCATAAAAATCTACACCATCTTCTTAAGGTGTGGCCATTTTCCCTGGAGACTATTAGGGAATCTGGTGAGACACCTGCTAATTCAGGTATTAAATGCCTTAAGTTAGGTGTGATTCTGTGTCTGAGCTTCTGGTGATATGAGAGACTTCTCCACCTACTCTGAGGAGTGAGAGCACTCCCAGCTTGAACTATGCACTCCATTCTTGTGAGACAAACACTCTATATTCTGGATATAATAATCAGGATGAGCATGTTGTTGGAGAAATATTTCAAGGCCTTTGTAATGGTTTTATAAACACTTACCTGTGTGAGAAATTATGGGAGCTTAAATATTTTGAAAACATTTTAGTTCTCAGCTATTCCTGTTTTGAGAAGCTTGGTTTTGACACACATCCAGTCCACCCACTGCAGCATTCAAAGCTAGGTATGTTTGCTTTGGTTTGTTCTCGAGAAAAAAATCAGATGCTTAGTGTCCCCTCTAAAAAGGTGTTAAACATTCTGAAGAAATGGGAAAAATTATTCTGGTGAATAGGAGAAAAACTGAAAAAACTGTAAGTCCAATACTACCTCACCCCTGTTTGTTGTGGTCAGTAAGGCTTGTCCTCTGTCAAAATTTTGCAGAAACCATAAGAGAAGTTTGTTTGTACAGGACACGGACTTCCTTTGGAAAAAAGGTAGAGACTCTGGGGTGTTCAACAGACTATCACAAATATTCCTCTCTGTTCTGTTCAGACCAGGTTCATCTTGATTTCTCTAATAGAAAGTTGCATGTGCCCATCTGTCCATATGAAAACAGAATGTTCTATGGCAATTATTTGCCTCCCTGTGGGCAAAGAGTCAGATGAAGAATGAATAACAAACACATTAATTACACATACATTGCACAATTGGAAGTGAAAGAAATTTAAGAAACTACACTGAATATGAGAAATAGCCTAAATGTGTTCTATAGATCAACTGATAGAAAGGGAGATTGGACTGAGAAACTACAGACTTTAAAAATACCAGGTCAATACTAGCTGCAACATGGTGAACCAAGTATTTTGAATAACCTCTGGGACAGTTTCTGCTTATGACTAACACCATTACCAAAATTCCCTGGAGGAATTTAAACAAGACTATGTGCAATTAGGAGGATATACATATGATCTATATTTTGTCACATCTGCAAAAACTGCCAATCCAACTAGCCAATCAGTTTTAAATTCTGTTGATGTAAGGAAATCAATATCAAATTTGTATCATGGGTGGGAGAAACAAAAATGCCATTTTGAAAGAAATTTTAAACTATTTTGGTACATTGTGTACATCTGACAGTGTAGTAGCACCAGAGTTGGTTTTTCTGGGTTTTTGGGTTGTTTTTTTTTTTTCCCCCCGAGAAGATCATTATGAGGTCTTGGTTTGTCCCCAGGTCTTAAAATACTTCATCAGAGAGTTTGCAATAATGTCAGGTGTAGGACATCTTCATCTGAATCATTTGGGTCCAAGATCAATCACACAGATATGATTAGTTTCCTGTAGTTTACAAGAGTAAGGGCTAAGAATATGGGAATTCAGCAATTTTCACTTTGAGTGTCCATGTATTTTTATGCATTGATTACATTTGAGTTTAAATTTTGGAATAATCCCTTCTTGCCTTTCAAAGGGAAATCGAGGCTTAAAACTCCATGCACCATAATTGCAATGAAATTGAGCACACAGGAAGACAAAGCAGTAGACCTCAGTATAACTCCATTCCAATCTTGCTAACCTTATCAGATTCTTTGCTTTTGTGAATCCTGGTTTGCAGAAGCACATAAGGAGGTGGAAATTTTATTTTCCATTAAAATAAATTTTAAAAAATCACAAGTCTCTCATCCTTGTGGCTCCTGTTGCAAGTTAAAAAATATGTCACAGATAACATAAACCTGTATTAGCTGTTAATGATTTCAGATATGGTGAAATTTGAAATTTGAAATTTGAAAAAAAAGTCAGTTCATTGTGAGCTACATTTGAATCAGCTGAAAAATATAGCTGTAGAGAAGGGAAAAAGCATGTAAAATGAAACAAAATTGAGCATACAAGCATGTGCCCAACTCCTGATTCGTCAGCCAGTCTTGGGTTTTTAGGATCTAATTTATATTTATACATATTGCTTTCTGCAATGTTTGACATTCTGATTATAAAACAAGGCCAAGGATAATAAAAAGTAACTAGACAAGGGAACAAGGCATGTTTTTGGCTTGGGTATGTTTCTATTTGGAAATATTGGAGGGATATATGAAATGTCCCACACAAATCTTCTTGTATAATTTGAAGATTGCTTGACCCAGTGTTTATACATACAGAGCTGTGTATGGGTATATATGTTGGATGGGAATTGTTGTGTGGATTTTATGGTACTAGAGGGAGCATCGGAGGCTTCACTTTCTACTTTGGATACACCACAGATAAAAACATTCCTGGAGAAGAAATGCAACTCCTCTGTTCTCACACAGAACTATAAGGGAAGTGGTAGAATCACTGTCCCTGGAAGAGTACAAACCCCATGTGGATCTGGTGCTTCAGAGCATGATTCAGTGGTGGGCCTGGCAGTAGTGGGTTAATGCTTGGACTTGATGATCTAAGATGTATTTTAAAGCTTTAATGATTCTAGGATTCTATCTATTCTTTTGGCTTTATCATAAGCCTTTAGAGAAGACTTTTTTTTTTTTGGTATCTCCCTTATGGAAGAACAGTGACAGTTTTCTAAAACATGTAAATAATGTTTGTTTCTTTAGAGTTAAGGAAACAAAGATGTGAAAAATCTATTTTTCTTTTTTTTTTTTTCCTCTTGAATTCTCCACTAGGAAGGGAACATAGAGCAGTAGGCCTGAGAACATCAACATGCTTCTTGTTGATTCTGCTGCTTCCAGTAATTGGTATTTTGTGTTACACATGATGTACACTCTGGCTAAAGCTTTTCCTGACATGAGAGACTACTTAAAATTGCCACCAAGTCTGAATGTACACAGCAACTTCTGCCTGTGCAATGTTTCTGTTGGAGTCTTTGATCTCCCCTTAGTTTTAAAGCATACTTTCCACAACCTAATTCAGAAAGCTGATTAAGCACTACTTAAGTTAAAGATGTTGTTACCAATACAGTTTTCCAGACTGAAGATGTAGACATGTTAAACAGGTTAATAAACTGATGCTTAATGAATGTATCTGCCACTGAATACCTCAGGTTGATAGAAACAAAGATTTTAGAGCAGAAAGGACCATAGGATGATGCAATTTAACTTCCTTTAAAACACAAACTATCTTATTTCCTCTAGTTGCTCACATACGGAACTCAGATGTTCGACCAACAAGTACTTAGTAAGGGGTCAAACCACTGCTACTACTCTTTAAAAATCTGTGTGATATTCTCAGATATCTGGTTTTTAACATCTTTTTATGCTGTGGAGAATTAATTGAAACTCTTGCCAAAAGTCAAGCTCGTTTGTCACAGATTCTCCCACACTTGTCCATTAGCAGTCTTACTGACTCATTTTCAAGTTATCTCACTCTTCTATGTATTATTTTTCTTTATTTAGTTATTTAATTCCCTCCACTACTTCTATCTTTCTTTGGTAAGTTTTTTTTATGATGCTTCACTTCTGTGTACTGACATTTTATTAATCTTTCCTCCCTTCACTACCTCCAGTTCACCCCCATCTATCTTTCATAGTCCCAATTTACCACTTTATTTTCCTTGTGAAATCTGGGAACTAAAGGAAAAAACGGAAATCAGCACTAATGTGTGGGTTGAGTTGGGACAGAAATCATTATCTCATTTTGAAAGCAAAGTTATTGTCATGATGCTGGATTGCCTTGGGAGAAGCTTAACCATCTCAGTACTTACCCATTTTTGAGTCTCTAGTCCAAACTTGAAGACCTACTGTAAGAATGAGCAGTGGTTCTCAGAAAATTTGGATGATTAGAAAAAACTTCACTAATGAAGCCACTGTAATATGGAAAACAGTGGTATAAACCCATGGATAACATAACACAGGAAAGATACTGGGAGAAGAGTTTAAAAGGAATATTGGAAACCGAGGTGTACTCTGCTCCTGGACTTGAGTTTAAAAGAAACTGTGCCTCTTAATCCTCTAAGAGCCCTTGGAAACTTTGTCACCTTTTCCTACTGAAATTCTAGTTTGAAAGGAAATTAGGCAGCTTTACAAATTAAATTTTGGCAAGGATACAATTACTCATAAAACACAACTACTGAAAAAGCCATATTCCTTGTTTATTTATCCAAACGGTACAGTCCTGTCAAAACCACAAGTTGCTGTCCACAGTCGAGTTCTTTCAACTCATGCCATTTACCTTTTCACCAATCCAACAGTAATTGCCTGTAAGGAGGGAGGGGGTGAGTTGAGGGTTTCTAGCTGATCTTTAGTGTCCTTAATGTAGATCTCCACCTCACCTGGCAGGATGGATCTGGAAGGGAGGCCTGATCTCTGAACCTGCTCTGCTGGGCAGCTCAGCTCAAGCCAGAACACAATCAGCAACTTAAGCCAGGTCCTCACCAAAAACCTCCCAGCATGTTGTCCACAGGGATGTTTTCCATTGCTGTTGTTTAGGTGTTTATCTGCTGGAAGGATCTGACCATGATAAGCAGGATCATGCAGAGATTTCCTAACATTGGGATCAACGCAGGACCCCAAAGCAGTGGAACAACATTGCTGCGAAACACCACCAGAGGAGCAAGTTAACTAGCCAAGGAACTAGCCACAGTCATGTCACACTAGCCACAGTCATGTAATCCTACTACTTGTGGGACCCAATCTGTGTTGTCACACCTGCTCCTTCACAAGTAATTTGGGTACCTTTAAAAGCCCTGCAGAGCACAGTTACCTGAAAAGCTTGATGGCAGGAGACAGCACACTTAGTGCTGGCCTCCAGTAATCCCGAGGTCTGTGCAGAAAACCAGAAACCCCAGAGGAAACTGAACCCATCATGAAGCTGGTATGAAATATAAGTGGGAATTATCTGATTCTGGAAATGCCTATCTCTTTTTGTGGACTATAGGGTGCTCAAGATGACTATCTAAGACCAAACAGTAGTTAGATAAAAGTAAGCGAGGTGAGTCCCTGTTCCAGGGTAGATTGGAGCAGCAAAACTCTGTTTTTTCCTTCCTAGCTCATTGCAATTGCTGAGCCAATATAAGCCATTCCATCAAAAAGTCAATTTTCCAGTATAAGCAGTGTCCTCATAAAGAAAGTGTTGTTAGTACAGCTCTCCCTATAAAGCCGTTGAGTGTAGATGAGACTTTATTTGTTTTGTTTTGGTTTCCAGCCTTCTTTATGGATTTTACTTTTATTATAAATAAACCGGAGATGTTGCTACAGTCTATGAGTTTGCAATGGGTTGCTTTTTAGTGGTATCAATGCGTGTAATCACCTTGACAACAGAAGCCAAACACACATGTTTAACAAACCAGTATGCAGAAAGTATTTCCTATATTAATCTCCCCAAATTCAGCAACTAGGTCATTTTTCCTAGCTCCAACTTCTCGGTTTAGTTTGTTCTTGAGCTTTTGAGCTTATGATCTTTGCATGTCCCCTAACTCTGGAGGGGAGGGAAGGTATTCAATCATGCCCCTTCAGTGTTTAATCACAACTTGAATATGGTTTCCTTCCTGGTTGGTCGTGGCACATATTGAATTAGGAAGCAATCCTGTCCCAGATCCACAAACATACTGCCAACCTTATTTCCTCCACTTAATGTAATCCAGTCTAGGCCTGGATAATTGAAGGCTTTTGTTACTCCCACCATGCCCTTTTCACATGCTTCTTATATGTACAGTCTATAAGTCATTTCTTAACCCAGTTGTTCTCTCAAAACAGGTGGTCTATATTATGTTCCTTTGGGGTCTGACTCTGCTTTCATTTACCTCATCATAAATCAGGAGTAGCTGTACCAAACTGTATGGTATTAGGTCAGTGTAAAACTGATGTAAAGCAAAGAAAAGAATTTAACATTATTTCCTGCTACTGTTCTTCTGTGGGAGAGGGACTCAAAAGGAACTGCTATTATGTGGTATAAACTTTTATTTCACTTTTATGCTCCTTTTGGGGCCCTTCACTTTATAAATTTTCTCCACCATTCAGTGAACCAATTTTGAATGACTGGAGCATGCTTGTGGGGTTCAGGAGCCCTGCTCCTACCTGCTGCATAGTAAAGCTGATGCACTGTCATCTTTCTATTACTTAATGTCTACAGTCCTTCCTCTTTCCATTTTTAAGACATGCAGAATATGATTTCTAGAGACAGAAAACTAGCACTTGGGTAAATCACTGGGCCTGACATTGATCTTAATGGGTCCATGATTTAACCATCAACACTTATTACAGAGCTACGAATCACCTCATTGAACCAGGTCCAGTCTTGTATCCAGTCTCTTCACACTTTAATTTCCTGTACTAGCCATAATCTGGAAGAGGGGATATTTGGTGGTTTTTAAAAGAAAGGCAGAGATGAAAAAAAACAGAAAACAACTTACCCAGACTCTGTACTTCCTTCAGTTCTATTTTTCATGTTATCAGGTTGATCCATCCTTTCATTCAGCAATGGAAGTCCCACATCAATCTGCACTGCGGTGTGGTAAAACAAACAGGACTGAATAACATCTGGAACATTTTTTTCCCCACTGGCAATTGCTCGGAACAGAGTCAGAATACATATTTCTAAAGTTTGGAGTGTGTGGATAAGGAGGAAATTGTAAATGACAGATTCTAAACAGCATGATTATATTTTTTTCCTTTTTTAAATTTTAATAAGCTAATTCAATCAGTATCAGGTTGGAGTGAAGGGAGGTAGAAGTCAGTTCATTGGAAAAAACCTCTTAGATTAGTGTGAAATCTGTTAGATTTTCCCCTTTACTTTTTTCTTTTTCTTTCTGATTTGTCAACAACTAAGAGCATTGTCATAAATGCTTCTCTCTTTCCCCAGATTTACAAAGAATGCTACTGTGAATGCATCATTTCAGATTCATAGATTCATTTTCAGATCCATGATTCTGAAACATCTCTGTGTTTCTCTGTCCAAAACTGATAGAGATTATCTTTCATTTTGAAGAGCTGTTACTACTTAATATCTAGCAAATCACAGCTTCAAGACTGAAGCACCCTTACCAAGAAAGCATTTTATCATCAAAACTAGAAAAAAATAGTGAAACTGAAAAAATGTTCATACTATGATGTATCAAGTCTAAGTTTTGTTTCATCAAACCCCGAGCTGTGTTTTCCAAAGAAAATATTTTATTCATATCACTAAGCTAAGCGCCTCTTTAGTTCATGTCTTGGTCCTGTTAGGATTTGTCATCTAAACCTTCTTCCTGTCTATTCTCCACGGAATGCAATGTTTTAAATGTTTTTCTGCCATCATTAGAACAAATCTACAAAATGTAGCACTGGCCATCACATTGCTTAAATAATATGGTGGCATCATTTTTTTGCCTTCATAAAATGTCTCAGAAATTAAGCTCATATCAAGAAATGCTTGACTTTGTGTAATAGACTGTTCATACAATCCCTCTCTCAAAAATCATTTAAATTCCAGATAGCAGGTTCCATTAATTCAGGATCCTTTCGAGGTGCTTTCCCCACATAAGAAATATTTGAGGAGCTGCAGAGTCATTAGGACACTTTTTTGAGGAGCTGACTCAAATTTTGAGTCCTGCTTCAGCCGCTAGATGTTTTCGTTGTTTTTTTTTTTCTTTTTGGTAACTAACTAATGGGGGGAAAACGCACTTCCTCTTTGCTTTGAAGGAAATCTTTAACTTTTTTCCAAACCTTTAACCAAGACAAAACAGTCTATATATGTGTGTGTTTGAACCTTCTGACACAGAAGAAGGAACTGGACCAGTACCTCCCATATTGTGTGTGTGCATTTTCTGTAATTGATTTCTTCTACGGAAAAATGAGTAAATTTTTGAGCATAAACTATAACCGCATCTCAAAACAAAAGTTCAACCCCCCCTGTGCCTTTGAGAGAAATAGCTTAAGTAGTAAAGGGCAATACAGGTTTTATGGCTATGGCTCCCACCCGGAAGTAGGGACATTTAGCTTACATGATGTGGATATGTGAACATTTTTACCTTAATTATGCATAATGCCTTGGAATACTGTGAACTTTGACAATATATAAGTATGTACATGTACAAACACATACGTTGGTTGTGAGACATGAAATTGTACACTTGCATGGCCATTATAACATTTGGCTATTTAGTCCAGAGCCATCCAGAGCAGAACCCAGGTTCTGAATGGGTACAATGACTTAAGATGAAGTCAGTATCTGCACCTCTCGCCTCCCTATTCTCACTTGCAACATGAAGGAGAATATTTTGTTTACCCATCACCATTACTCATAGCTAGGGAGAAACTCCCTTGTGAGACCAGAGGGGCTGATTCCCATCTCACTTGCCCCAGTTCAGCACCATTTCAGACTGGGAGGGCTGCAGCCACTCAAACTGGTACACAGGAGGCAAAAGCTGCCTTTGGCTGAGCTGGAGGAACACCAGAGGACCCCTATGGCAAACATCTGTTGTGAACATAAATAGCAGCAGACTTGTATGGCTCACCCAACTCTTTCAAGCCCTCCCAGTGGCGTGGGTTTTGTGGGTGAGATGTTCAGCTTTAGGCTCATGAGCACATTTGTTTCATCAGGGTATGAGTCTGAAAACAAGGACATGAAAAGGAGTGGGCAAGATGGCTGGGCGTGAGCCACCCCAGGAGTCCAGGCAGGTTGTGCCGCGCGGCACACTGCTCCGCTTGCCTTGGGTTAACTTGGGAGCGAGGTGTGATGTGAGTCAGCCCCAGGACTTGTCCAAACAGTTCCAAAAGCCTACAAGAAACATTTCTGAGGTAGGACTGGCTCGCAGTGGGAGGGGGGGAGTTGGAAGGGAAGCGCATCCATGGTACACGCGGGTGGCAGTCACGCAAAACCTTAACTTCTCACCGGGCAGTGACCTTCATGTGTTTTCATGTTTATCTAAAAAGATAAAAGGTATGTGCTTGCTCAGGAATGAAAACATGGGTAACATTCAAACAGAGGAAAGCAGAAACAGCAGTTTAAGAGGCAGGGAAATGTAAACCAGCACCGAGAAACATTTGACTTTGTCTTTTTTTTTTTGCTGTAGAGGTCATGGCTGCATTGCGTTGAAGCAAATAGAAATGACCGAGCAGAAGGTTTTGATAATGTAGAGCAGAGCTCTTCTAGGGATACTTCTTACTGTCAGAATTTGTAAGATCCTAAAGTTAACAACATAAATATGACCAGAGTGAACAGTTTCAGATTTTTCTAATGGTAAAGAAGGCATTGAGTTCAGGATTTCTCAAATGAAAGAAGCTAAAACAAGAGTCAGAGCTCAGGAACATGCCTTGTCTTTTACATAAGGCCCAAGAAAGACCAGGTGTTTCTTGAGAATTTTTCAGCTGTTTCAGCATCTTTACCAAACACCAGGTAAACCATGTCAGTAAATACTTTCAGGCCAACATAAAATAAATGAAATTAAGGTTTAAAACTGTTGAGAGGGAATGTTTTGTTTAAAAACATGAAGGGAGCTTCTGAGTGGAAACAAATTCAGGTCGCTCCAGTGAAAAACAACAATTTACATGGTGTGGATTAAGGCTGTGATGTTTCTGAGGTATTGCCTTTATACATACCTGATTTGATAGAATTGCTAGCAAAGCAGACTCCGTGTGTACAGACACAGACGGCACACTGCTCAGACAAAGGTCTTGATCCTTATCTTGCACCAGTTTCACACTGGTGCAATCCCATCCCTACCAGCCGTTTTACTCTGGATCTGCTCTTGCTGCTCAGAACTGTGGCAGCCCCGGGCCCGAAGTTTCCCTGTGAAAACCGGGAGAGAGAAAAATGGCAAAGAGGGGGAAAAAGGATCAATTTTTCATTTGACACCAAGTGAATCATGACTTCCTTGTGGGATGTGGTACCTTTTCCCACTGTTGGCTCCATTTCCCATAATGCCCTTGACCTCGGAGGTCACCTGTCATTGGAAGATGAAGCTCTGAATAAACAGAGAAGACCCTGTGGTGTCTCTTATCTCTCGGTTTTGCCTCAAATCTCCGGGCGGAGTTTTAAATTATTCATCCACTGGTGCTCTCTGCGAGTTACACGTCTCCGTCACCTACCCCCCCTTTGCTTGCCCATTTGTGAGTGAAGGCGGTATCCTTGGGAACCTTATCAGAGATCACAGATTCAGGCTCCAGAAATGAAATAAAAGAGGAAATTGGCTGTATTAGCATAAGAGGAGTCAGCCTGGAGTTGAATACACACATCACCCAGAAGCACCACTGGCTTCTCTTATCAGCAACGTCTGATCACCACTTCTTTATACACACAGGCACACAGGCACACATGCACCACACACATGCACACACACACACACTCCACTCTTTAATTCCACCCAGCCCATTCCTTTGTTCCAGCTTGTATGAGGGAACACACGGAATAAGGTCAGATGGCATGAGTTTCCTGAAGCAGTTTTCAACACTCCCAAGTTCTCCTAGGCAAAACAGCAGAAAAGAGCATAAACAAAAAATTATTTATTTATTTTGTTGACAGAAGTGATGGTAATCCTGTAGCCTCCACTGGAGGGGAAAAAAAGTCAGGATAAAGATTTCAGATAGAGGGGTTCTGTTATTAGTTCAAGTATGATTCCTAGACCAATCTCGCTGTTTATCTCTCTCTCTCCAGTGTCTCAATGATAATGCATAACCATGCTTTATGAGTTTTTATTAAGAATATAAAAATCTGATATCACATAATTGGACATGTTTTTGAAAATTAACACAATGGATAATTTTGAAATTTGGAGGTGCAGATTTGTGTAATTGAAATAAATTATTTTCCTGTGCTTCCTTTTTACATGGAGATGGTATCTCTGATACTGTTTTTGTGGGAAATGTTACACATTGCTCCTTGTCAATCAGAAAACTGCTCTGAAAAGCAAAATAAAACAATTGTTTTACATTTTTCATGGCATGGTAAATTGGAATTTTAAAATTCTGCCTTCCTTATGTTTGTTGGGACATGATTGTATATATGACTTTGTGCTTTGCTTTAGTGATGTACATTTTTGTTTTCGGAGTTGCTGTTGGGAGGGTGGCATCTGCCGCCCCTGTTGCAATTGAATCTGGTAACTGGAGAAAAGAAAAATATATTAGAGGGAATTGACACTACAGACAGTGGAAAACATGCCCTGTGAGATCAACTTTTTTTACATTTTAGGGTAATTTTTCTCCATCTTGTGAAAAACAGCAGAAATTAATTTCCCTTCTTTTGAAAGCTGTTATTTTGTTAATATCCAAATTTGGTAATTTCCATGCAGGGCTTTACCCATGGCAATATCACCATATCTCTGCACAATGAGGCTCCTTTGTTCTCTAATGAATATTACCAACATCACACAGTAAACATGCATTGGCTTTACACATTATAACTGGTGGACTAAAGTCTATGGCCCTTAATTAAGCAGAGCTTTAACTGAAATGAAAACTAAATTAAAAAACAAACACACAAGAAACCCAAAGATGTTCGTTCATTTTTAATGATGGAAACAAGATGAAATCTTGAAGGCTTTCATTTTTAGGTCAAAAAATGCAAGAGAAAATAACTCAATTTCTTCTCTCAGTGTTTTTTATGTTGGAGTTAGCACTTTGTACATATAATAATAATGATAATGATGGTGACAATAATGATGTTAATAATAGTAATAACAATAATAATAATATTTCTATTGGCTGAATTCATGTTGCCATGGATAAAAGATAAGATGATGGTTCAATAATCCTTTCCCTTTTATTCAAACAGAACCATGAATTTCTAGGAATATTTGTTCCATTTCCCCTTTGTTCTCTGCAAAGTCCTCCAATGTCCTTGCCATCCAGAGTAACATCTGTGTTTATAAGGCCTTGATGATTTTCAGAGGAAGGGATTGTAGTGTCATACAGAACCAACCTTAATTGGATTTGAGTGGGAGGCATGTTACATTAGTTTGTAACCATATGCAGGACTGATGCCAAATTATTCCACAAAATGACTCTGGATCTACTGAAGTTGTTGTGCAAACAGCCCTTGACCTCAGAAAAGCCAAGCATACACCCTTAATAGCTACCTCTCTGCTCTTGCAGTATTCATCAATGTAGGAGGCCACGGTATCACGAGAGGGTACCTGGGAGGAAGATGGGAGTGATAAGAATAGCAGGGTTCACTTTTAGGTGTAACATGAAAATCTTCTTCAGTTCCTTATTTATATATAACTTGTGCTAATCTGACCAAGAATAAACCATCTTCTTTGCAATGTCAACAGCAGAAAATGAAGAGCGTCATTACAACTTCTATTTGTGTCACATCTGGAGGTTGAAAATGAAAACCTATGCATTAATGAAGAGTTTGTCACAGATGATACACCTTTAAAGCATAAAGGAGAGCTGAAGACACAGTGGTGACTTCTGTTAAACAAGACTACACTTGTTCATTGACTAGTTCAGCCCATCCAAATAAACGGAGCTGCTGTAAAATGGAGCCTCATGTAGAGTCAATGGAGCTAAATCTCAATTGGCTCAGTCACACCCTGGAGGTACTTGATTATGTACGAGCTTGAAAAGAGAAACTGGGAAACAAATGTTTTTCTTCACTAGAATTTCAGTACATTGGGCACAATGAGAATGGACCAGAGATCTGAAAGTGTGAAGCTAACATTGTAAAGGTATGAAGTGGCTAGATAGTAGATACTGGTCTTTTCTCAGTCATCAAGGTTGGTGTTTCACCATCAGACTTAGTAAGAACAAGATTTAATCATTCTAGATATTCCTGAGGTCAATTGGAGCTTCATGGATAAAACGTATTTTTCCTGAACCAGACTTTCTAGTATTTCTTCCTGGTAGAGTTATGGCATTGATTAACTTTCTTCTAGGACACGAAAAATCCCACAGACTGTGCAGAGTGGTGAAAATCATCATTTCTGTTTAACCTGCTGTTGCAGCATCATGTGGGGGAGCTTCCAACCCCTGCCATGGAGCTGGGCTCTGGTCAAGGCATAATATGCTAAAGAATTCACCTTCTAAATCATTTTGGCTTATTAAATACAATTTTAATGAAAATATGTTTACAGAACTGCTTACAGTGCTTGTGAATTTAATGGAAAAGAGCTCCCCTTCATATGAAATAAGTGGGAGGTTGATGTTTCCCTCTTAAAAGGCATCAGCCCTTTTAACCCATGAAGATGCCAAATTTTTCTTCATTCTGAGTTTTCTGATTCTCCAAACACATGCTCTATACACATAAACATTTCATTCTGTAGCAAATCGGAACCTTTAAGAGCAGAAGTATCATGTCCTCTGGAATTCCATGGTACTACAGTTTCCAATTCAGTTACCTCAAACAAACTATATGCTGTACTCATCATGCCTGAGGCAACTCTTTCTTCTCCAAGCCTCCCTGTAAATCCAGGTAGTTTCCATGCACTGGCTCCATGTAACTCATGTGGTCAAGCTTTCTGTCTTTTCCCAACCAGCAGAACAAGAAATATATTTATTTATTTATTTATTCAACAAGAGTTGATATGTTTATGCAATCACACACGAGTTTGGGACTCAGGGACATGTGCCTAAAGGTAAGAATTAAGTCAGCCTTGAACAGGGCTCTACAAAGTGTTCTTGAGTCAGTCTGCTGTTGGTTGTGTGAGTCACTGCAGTGCATTCCCACTTACTGGGTAAGAGGCAATTGCTTGTCTGAGCAAAATGGATGGCAAGCCGGAGGGGCAGAAAGCTGCAATGTTCCCTTTCTGCAATAAGTGCATTGTGACAAGTTGGCTGGCAAGTATTTACCTCACAGAGGAAAAAAGACCCCTTATTTCAAGAACTGAGAGGCAGCTTCTTTAATCCCAGCATCTGGAAGATGATGTTTGCATAACAAAACAAATCTGCACGTGTTTGCAGGTTATGAATTCATTACATCATCCTACTGATAACAAACTTCAGTCTACAGGAGTTCTTAATTTTGAACGCGTGCTGTCTTTTGAATTCTCCCCCATGTCTCAAATATACATTTGTGAAGACGTGGTTGTTGGAGTTTGAGTTATACCTTTTGCATCTAAAGGTCTCAAAGCACAGGGCAGTTGGGGCTTCCATTTGTCAAAGCACAGGGCAGTTGGGGCTTGCATTTGTCAACATTTCACTGATGATCCATTTTTTCTTATGTGTAAGAATGCCAAAATATCCTTTGTTCTCTTCTCCTGTTAAAAATTGATTACAAATGCGTGCCATTTATCACTTATATAAGACAGTGTTATATTATGCCTATTTTATATGTAGAAGCACAGAAGACGTTTTGGAACTTGGTCAAAGCGATGCTCTTTATTCATGGCTAAACCTCAGAGTTCCAGTCTGGATCCCATTCTCATCATCAGCTGGCTTTTGCATTTTGATAGTGTCAGGGGATTGTATCGGAGAGCGCTCTTTTTCCATGGGGAACAAGATCTGAATCTATGCTATCTGTGAATCACAGAGCAGATACATGGATACAGAACAAAGAATGACCATGGAGATCTCCAGAGATGATCATCTTTGTATTTCTATTTCCTAATAAAGGCTTAAATTATTTCCTTTTGCACTGAAGAAACAGATGCCCCATTTCTTATCTGGATCATGCCCTTGCAGGAGACCAAAAGAACATCAACAACTTACTTCTGGAAAGGACCACACACTCCTATATGACCATTACATTTCTGGGAAAAACTGATTTATAATTAAAGCTACACAATGTGCATCCGAGCTCTGTTTGCATGTACCAAAACCTGCCCCAGCTGTTTTTCTTTTTTTGATTCCTCAGTCATAAGCAGAGTATTTATGCTCTCTCTTCATCAGTTAAAAGCCTGTATTCACATGAGCAACTATCGTATTTTGTAAGGAACCTTTAGCCCCCAAATTACATTTCAAGAAATTTCAGTGACAGTACTATAAAAGATGTTTTGGAGACAAGACTTCATCTATGCATACAAATTTGGAAAACCAGCATTTACCTTGGAGGCAAAACATTCAGTGCTCAATGCAGAACACTATATTCAAATGACCCAAGTAAAAAGGAGCTTTTTTCCTAGAGACCTCTGTGCTGCTTTTTGGATGGTGATGAATTTCAGGTGTTAATAATTTGGAGAGAATTCAGACCAATGTAGGAAACACACTGCTCATGTCCAAACTAGTCATGGAAATTAGTTCTGTATCTGGCCCTGTTCTTCCACTAAGAAATGTAATAAGATAAAGGATATTGCAGGTTTTTCTTTATTCAGATTTTATTTAGGTTAGGATTTCCATGTCATGGGCTGAACTGGGATCTTGCAGCCCTGGTTGCAGGGAAAGCTGGAAGACTGCAGGCAGGTGAACTGGTCTGAGCACAGGCATGCACCTCCAGGTATCTCTCATGGCCAGACCTTCGTGGGGAAAAGACTAAAAAGTTCACTACAATGGTGCAAACAATCTGACAACTGAGTAATGTAATAAAACAAAAAAAGCCCCCTGATTTTTAACAATCAAACCTTTTTCATTTCCCAAACCTGTCAGCAATGAGCCATAATTTATGCATAGACTTATGGGAACACATGAAACCTACTCTGCCTTCCTGAGCATCATCCCAGAATGTTGCTGCAGATACAAAAAACAAGCTCAGATTAGGATTTCCCCCCACTAATGGGGTGGCTTTTTTAGGGAATTTCAGGTGGGCCTTTGGCTGCCTTTCCGGGTGTTTCTTTTTAACAGCAGTGGTGATCACCTGAAAACAAGGAGCTAATGAGCTCTCCATTTGCATGCACGGGGCCCTGGGGTAAGGAATCAGAATTCTTATAAAACTGTAACTATCCACTGTACTTTTAGATCTAGGTTATTTTCACACTGGTAGGAAACATCAATTCTTTAAGGAGTTTTCCTAAATGCTCTGAGCTGTCTCTGAAGAACCTCAATTTTCTATGCCCACTGTATAGAGAGCCATAAGGAAAGGTAGACAAGTAAATTTGGCCAGGTGAGTTTGCACACTTCCAGGAGACTGCTTCATCTTGGAGTCTCCCTCTCTGGAGACGTTCTAAACCCACCTGGACATGTTCTTGTGTCACCTGCTCCAGGTGACCCTGCCTGGGCAGGGGGACTGGACTGGATGATTTCCAAGGATCACTTCTAGCCCCAACTATTCTGTGATTCTGTAAAAAGGCACTTCAAGCTGAGATGTTGTGATTGTGCCCTTTCAGTACAAGAGCAGGTACCAGGTTAACAGAGGATGATAAATTAGTGCCTCATTTTGTATGTATTTCAACACACAGATTGACATTCCACACAATATGGGGATTGTCTCATTTTCCCATGCTCTTATCAACAAGTGCTAGACATCTGAATTTTGATAAATTAATGGACAAAAAGATTTCATTTACTTGTGGTATAATAAACTAAAAAAACAACTAATTTTAACTCTCAGTTAAAAAATAGAAAACAATAAAAAAGGAATAAACACAAGGTTTATCTTCTAAAGTACGAAAGTATCTTCTAGAAGTAATAAATATATAATACAATGGCTAGGACCTTTCAACCAAATCAGTAGGTGTGTTACTGATGATACTTCTCTATCCTTTGACACTTCAAAACATAATGATTAATTTACAATATTAACTTAGTGCTAAATGTCTGAGGTTCTGTATCAACTGACAGAAAAGTTAACTTCAGATCCACTCTTGACTTACATAATTTGTGATGGTACTAAGAAATACTATATTGATTTACATCAAGCAGTCTCCTGTGTGTGGTTCAGGCTCTACAGGTAAATACATTCCACAATGATTTAAGTCCGTGATTGAAAAAGAGAAATAAAATATGCAGTTATTGTTCAGCTTAGCAACTCTCACAGCTATTCAAGCTTTCTTATATTCACACAGAAAAATATGGGTGTGCAGATAACCAGACCACCCTGAAAAAAAACCTCATTTAAAACTGGACTTTGGAACTCCTACAAAGGAAAAAAAAAGAAAAATAAAAATGAAGACTTGTTTCTTTTCACCCACAATGCTGATGTCTATTCCTGCTCGCTTCTTTCACACCAATGCATATTGTCTTTGGATGCTTATCACAATAGCCCCCTTGGTAAATGAATATTTTTATTGCAGTAGCCTTTGGAACTTTAACAAAGAAAGATGGGTAGATTCCCACCCACAACATTAAAGTTTTCCTATTCACTGACACCAAACCATGTTCTAATGTTTAAACAAACCCAAACGCTTGGGAAAATTTAGATTTGACCTCTGTGGGCATGTTAAACAGTTTACATTACAGCAAACTCTAGTTTTCCCTAATGTGCATAGCACTTTGGAACTTTGTCAAAACGGAACAGTTTCAAAGCTGTATGATCTTCACCCGGGGGCCTAATTGAAGCGGCATGAAAAATATTTCTTTCTTTACTTTTTTTCTTTTTTTCCCCCTTATAAAGCTGGATCTGAAGCTGGGTACTCTCCAAAAAAGCTTATGAAGCTGACAAACATATACCTCCCGGTCCTACAACCCTAAAACTTCCATCGTAGAAATTCAGAGCAAAGGTCAGACAGAGGAAGAACATATTAGAAGCAGCATGACAAGCCAAGTTTTATTTTACTTGAAAAGCCAGCTTTTTCAAGTTCTTTTTCTTTCATATTGGTTGTTTGAAAAGAGATCTGAAGAAAAGTCAAAATCCCCATGTAAATGCATATATTTTCAAATGGGAGGATACCTATGCAGATGCATATTAAGCTGCATCCAGCTTTGGTGGGCAAACCATGTTTGAAGAGCATTCCCAAAGCAGTTGATGCTCGTGTCCTTTTCGAGTCTCCATTGAAGTTCATTTGCATCAAACTGAAATGAATATATAAAAAAAATTAGATGTTTAATTTGTGGTTGCCAGTGGCATAAGAAATATGCATATGTGCTACTTTCTTGCCAAGCAAAACACTTTTGCAGTAAATGTTCTATCTGTAGAGTTCTGAAATGTATTGTATATTCCAAGATTTATGCCATAATTGGGATTGGGAACTATAGCATATTTTACTGGCTGGCTGGGGGTGCCAGTACAATCTAGAAAATTTATGAAAGAATAATATATATGTATATATGTGGGTAACTTACACTCTTTCCATGGCAGAGGGGTATGATTTAGATGAAATTCAAGGTCCCTTCCAATCCAAACCATTCTCTGGACTTGGTAAAACCCTATTAGTGTATATTGATTTGAGCATTATAAACACAAGATAATCTAGTAAAGGGTTAATAAAGAAAAATCACAGATTTCTGTATGTACCTATGCCGATATGACACAATGCACATAATCTGAGCAATCCTATTTGTACTCCTATTTATTCTAACATAATTTATTTTTTCAGGGTCATTCCTATTTACCGCTTTGAAAACTGTGCAGTGGAGGAGAAGCATTGGGGAGAGCAGGCTCACTGGTACCCTACAATTTTCTACACCCAGGTAACACAATCTTCGTTCATCTGACTCCATGGATGGGGATATTTCAGTTCAGCTCAGGAAAATTAAAGCCAGTAAAGATTATTGGATATGCTTGCAGAATTAATATGAAACTTTAATCATCCAAAATATATGAGCTTCAGTGTGTTCCTACAAATCAAATGCAAATAATATACAGTTCCTTGGTCAAATCCTCAAGTGGGGAAAATCAACTAATCTGATCTATATCAACGGAGGATGGGATCTCTGGTTTAATCTGTGGCAGGATTTTCTCAAAGAACATTTTCCAAGTTTAATATTAGAGATCCTGAGAACTTTTGAAATGCTTCATAATGTGAAGACTCTCTGAAATTTTGAGAACACATCTCAAACTGTGACTTGAGACTTGAGGGACATGAAGTTAAACTCTTTACAGCACTCTCTGAATATTTATAAGGAAAGAGAGATTTCACAACTACAGCTCCACAACATATTAAGTACTTGCAGCTACTGTTACTGTCAGAAATGAGGGTCAGGGATTTTATTTCGTGTTAGGGGATCTTGTGTCATGTGTAAATGCTTCAGATAGAGGGCACATGATACCTTTATCCATTAACTGAGCAGTCTGACCAGACTTTTCAGAATGTCAGATTCTTGAGACTGATTATTTAGCATTTGCCAATCCAGATGTACTGTATTAATTTCAAACAGAAAAACTTGGTGTCAATAATATTCATCTTTTCTCACCCCTAAGAGAGGTTAAAGAAATGTATAGTCATTAGAACCCTGTCAGTTGCTGTGTATTTTTGGATAGAATCATAGAACCAAATGAGCACTACTTATTAAAGAGTCTGTATGTCCACCCTTGTGGAAAAAGATCTGATGCAATTTTAGAATGATTAAATAAATAAGAACATGTGTACACAAAAGTGGATTCTGCAAAAAGTATTTTCGAAAGCATTTCCATCTAATTGAGATGAACTGTCTTATTAAAAATGTTCTCTTTAACCATTTGCTTTCTAAAAAGGGAAGAGTTAATTATAAAAAAAAGACTTTATTTCATGATCTTTGTCACTTTTTTCTTTGCACATCTTAATGGATCCACATCGCAAATGAAATTAATTTATCGAGTTGTTTCTGATCTTTTTAAACAGCAGCTTGTCTGAAAGCATTTAAAAACAATATGTAGTAAAAAATCCCTTCTCTCAGGAGATCCTAAATCCTAGAAATGCTTTGATATGTGATAAGGAGGATGCTCCTACATGTTCAGAGCGTGACACACAACGGTGTAGGCAAGATCAGAGATTCCAAAGTAATTCTGATTTCTGGTAAGGATACTGAGGAAGCACAGTTACATTTGCAATTGGATTTCCCCTTGAGACACTGGTACCAGAGAAAACAGACTTTTTATTGCACTACATGAAGAATTAGCCATGTAACTAGATAAGTACCACACTGTTACAATGGTAAAATTTATGCACTCATGCACCTGGAGGCTTATGAAATCTCAGGCACTAGATTTTTTTAGAGAACTTCAGAGAAAATTATAGAAAAATATTTTAAATATCTTAATTTCCCCCCCCCCCCCTTTTATTTTTAGATTTCTCTTTATTTCCATCCCTCTGAATGCTTATTCTGCTACATGTTAGAGGAGGAATTCTTAACTCACAGTAGCAACGATAATATTAAAGAACTACTGAGCATCTGACAAATGTCAGAAGTGTTATTTGCAGTGGAATAGTTAAAGCAAACTTCTGTGTGGTCAGAGATTCTTCTTTCTCATAGTAACTCAGAGTCTGAGTGCATGGACAGAAAGAATCATATTCCTATGTCCAAGTGTTCTGTTTTTCTTGTCCATTTACCTCACGCAGCCTACCTACATTTTCCCATGATTCAGGATCCCAGTCATGACTATCAGATAGCCACTGTCCTTCTCACACCTACAGAGTGTTTTTGAGTGCTGCCCTTATTTACTCTTTGGGATTTCAGTGCTGCAGGCTGCAAAGCAAATTATATGGGAGCAATCACTTCTCATTAGAACTTCGGCCCACAGAGCCAAGGAATTTACTGATGTGATCAGCATTAGCTGTGATTATCTCTATTTTTTAAAGATGTTGGCCCAAGCTAAGTGATTTTTTTCATTTATTGTTTCTCATGCTCTGGGATTTGTCACTATATGAAAGCAATTTCTGAAGGATGGTGACTACTGCATGTGGCCATTACTTGATGGAGTAGCATGCAGAACAAAATTCACTCTCTGGAGGGTAATCCACTGAGGAAAAACAAAATCAGTTAATTCTTTGAAGTGAATGTAACAGTGATATCACTCAGCTAAATACAAATATTTTTGTGCCTTGTTAGAATCATTAGATTATATATAAATAAGGGAACTTAGATAGTCTCTGTATAAACCTGTTTATTTTGGTTTATTTTTATGAAAGGAATACTTTCTATCTTCACTTCTATCAAAGCGCTATTCCCGGAAAAATCAAGATTTGGTAATATCCATTTAGTTTGCTAAAGTTCTACACTGGCTTTCTTTCTGAGATGTAAATTGTCAGATGGTGCTGACTTGAGCTTCTCTCTATGGTGCCTTGAGCTGTTACTGTGAACCCAAGTGCCTGGAGAGAAGGGCTATCTGAAGGTATTTCCCATCTCTCTTTTCCCCCAGCCTTTGTCCAAAAGATTTCCAGAGGGGTTTCCATCACAGCAATTAGCTGAGTTTCTCAAGTGCTCTCAGGGTTAAGTATAATTATAGTAATTTTATTTTACATAAGCAAGAAAAGTCTCACATTTATTTTGCATATATCATTTCATTTATGATGGAGTAGTAGCATATAAAGTTGTGATACATGAGGGATTATGGAAATTCAGATGAGAAGGCAGTTCCCTGTTCTACAGACCTTCCAATCTCTGTGGAGAACAAATAGAAACAGAAAAATACTTGAGAAGAGTTAGTAATGTGACTGTCCCGCACAGAGTCTGCGTAGTGGGGAGAGCTTCCAGTATATCAAGCACAGAATCATTCTTTACTGCTCAAATTCTCTATATTAAAGAGACCTTATTTTCAGTTTCTCCTTTCACTTGTTTCTGAAGCTCACAGTACATTGTTTATATGTGGGCTTGAGGTACTTTTCCCAGAAAGCCCTGATCACTCAGCAGCAATCACATTGCCTCAAAGCAGATAAAGATCATCCCCAGCCAGTACATGATCTCTGCTCTCCGTGTTTTAATCATGCAAAGGTGAGTGAAAGCACCTAAGAAACTGATCAAATGATTCACATTTCATGGAAAATATCACTATTTTTCAAAGAACACTTTTTTAGTATTCAAATCGAAGTGTCTAAGTGAACTGCAGGTACTAGAAGGACAGAAAAATAACTGAGATGAGTAGTAAGGAGCTGGATCATGTTCTTGCCATGCCTACAGTGCCCTGATGGCTGGTGCTGCTCACCATCAGTGTCAGTGTTTTCATGCATTTCTGGTTATATTGCTAAAAAAAACAACTGTGCACCACGCCACTGGTGCTAAATCATCTAATTTTCTTGAAATTTGCATCAGAGAGATTGTGGAGATTGGTGATGTGATATCCTTCTTCTGTGTAACCTCACACCGTATGCTACTGTTTGAAATTTCTCTTGCACTGTAGTGATGGATCAACACTTCTGAATCTTCTGGGATGAGGATGTCACATTCTGCTGCCAAAAAACCCCAAAACTTTGTGCTGAAACACCAGGGTTTTCTCAGCTCTCTAACAAAGTAGCAAAGCAATATAATTAGAGATTAACACAGGTTTTTTGCCAAGCTTTGAAAACTATGCTTCACATCTTTTAATCAGGTTCAACTTTATCTGACACTTTTATCTTCAGCTTCTTTCCTCACATGCTGGGCTGCATTAGCTGTTCTGTGGAACTCAAGAGAAAAAAATAGAAGGAAAAATGCTACTAATTTTCTGGAAAATGTTCCTTTAAGAGAGATAAAAGAATGGATGGCAATCAAAAACATTACTTATTTAGA
The DNA here is from genome assembly GCA_036785705.1 of Acanthornis magna. Lineage (NCBI taxonomy): Eukaryota > Metazoa > Chordata > Aves > Passeriformes > Acanthizidae > Acanthornis > Acanthornis magna. The sequence continues at coordinate 2,156,892 of JAWUZG010000001.1, forward strand.
ATCTATCATCTACAGGAAAAAGTGTTGAAATGCAATACAGATATTGTATGTTTATTAACAAGGTCCAGATAGGATTTAAAAAAAAAAAAAAAAGAACCAAAAGAAAGATGGGGTCAAGCTGTCAAAGATTTTCGTATTTAGCTGCTAACATGGACATTAGAATAGCTTTCTTCATCTTCTGGTCTTTCCACAGATGTTTTGTATAGCTTGAGAAAGAGTTTCTCAAAGACCTTCCAGTAGCAAAGTACCCTTATGTCTGTGAAACAGCAAAAAACTGTGTTTTCAACATCACTGGGAACTTACACCTGGCAAGTGTGGAAGGTACAGAGAGTATTTTGGCAGAAAAAAACCCCAAAACAGTAGAACATAAAGACATAAAGAAAATACTTTTTCTTGAAAAATATTTTTCATTGAGAAGATGTCAATTGTATGTACTAGTCATAAGAAGCAGAAAAGGATTCACATATTTGGTATGCTTGGACAAATACAAATTACTGAATAATAACAGTTGGCTTATTTTCCTTGTGAGATGATCCAATATAAAACTAAAATTTGTTTCCATGAAAAATATTGAAAACTTAGAGAGAAAAACACATTCATCATCTTCTAGAAATCTTAAAATGACTTTCCAAATAGGGGCATGAATATTTTGTTTTTCAGCAGGGAATCCCTTTTAACCGCCTTCTGACTTCTTCAATGAAGAATTAATTGTTTTTTCTTGCAAACATTATTTCAGGCTCCAGAAATGCTTGGTCACAAATTTTAGGATTTTCTGTCACAAAAGTGAAGAGCTTTCATTTCAATAATCAGTCTGAGGACAGCTTGCCTGTTCACTTGCCACTTCCCCTACCTATAGATGTGAAATAGAACTGACATATAAGCGGCCAGAAAACAGAAAATTTGAGTGGGGTGGGGTGTTGATGTTGCCAGACTTCCTCATACAAGGTCTTTGTGGTTGATTTAGCAGCAAACACTGTTAACCCTGCAGAGAAACAGGCTGGGAGGTGAAGGGTTTGTACTGCTCTGGGTACCAACAGCAGCATGGACAGCTTTGGAGAGTAAAGTTGGATTTGGTATAAGGGTATAAGGGATTGCTATACATAGGTAGAGCTTTGGGTGATCTCATACCTAAAAAATAGGAGAAAAGTAGCTCTAAGAGAGAGACTCATTCAAATTGCCACAGTACTGGAGTAAGTGAGAAAAATTCTAGTGAGCTTGGGAGGTGACTTCTGTGTCAGAATAGTCCAATAGGCAGAATATAAGCAGCAACAATAGAAAGTTCATAAGCTAATTGAATATGTATTTCATAGAAAAACCCCACACATCTAGCATTCTTTCCAGGAAACATACACAAGAATAATGATCTAGATATTAACTTATGAAATGTTTCCTACAATAAGTTACTGTTGCGTGTCATTCTACTGCAGGCAAAATGAATGGAAGGCTTTGACTTAATATAATGAAAATTTTCTGTATTTTCCTCAGTTGAGAAGCTTCATTGAGACTTTATATTAGTGTTTCATTATATGTGAGATGGGAGAGAAATCTATCTGCTTTTCTCTGCCAAGTCTTTTATCAGACGAGAACATGTATTTCTGCAGTCGTGTGAAACAGAATTGCAGATGTTCAGAGCCTGTATCCAGAAGTCACCCTTTTCTTGAGGACCCAGCACGAATTTCTATCATATCTATCAACAGCTATTTTGGTGTTAGCAGGGACACGCTAGGACATGTCAGGGTGATAATGTGTTGCTTCAGCTCCTGCAGTTGTGTAAATGTGTGTGAAAAAAAAAAGCCAAAACCAAACCAAATACAAAAGGTTCTGCTTAAATTTCCATCACTGCAGTGTCATGCTCTGAGGATTTTGAAGAGAATAAGAACCAAGCGTTGAATAAAAATATGGTAAATTAAACCTCATTTATACCTGGCAAATTCTGCATGGTTTTATTTATATTAAGAAATATTACTGGCTCCTCACATTAAGAAATGTATCACTTTATTCTCAGATAAAAAAGATCTAAATATCTTTAAACTCTGCAAATTACAGGCTATATAATAAGCGTCTCTCGAATATAAACAATCAACTGCATCTATAAAACTTGTATTTATTTGTATCATTCAGAAGTAATAGCTGATAGGGCACTTTATTAATAAATAAATAATGGGGTGGAAAAAGTTGTTCATGCTAAAGTCATTCTCATATGTAGTCTGTCAAGATGTTAATTTTTGTTGTTTGATTTGAAGATTGTCATAAAAATTGCTGTTATGTAACGGATATGTTTTTTATTCTCCCACAAGTAGACACTCAGTTCAGGGTTCCTTGTTGCCTTCAAAACGTCTGATTTTATTTGCCAAGCTGTAAATGATGAAGAGTCAGAAACTGCTTTACAACAAGATCAGCCTCCACAGAAGTGTCAGACACCTTGAAATCAGTAACTTTTATCAGCTCACCTAGATAAGGCAATAGCCTTTGTACACCCAAAAGTTGATTATTTCAAAACACTTTTAAAGCAAGTTTTTTCTATCAGGATTTTCAAAGCATCCAGGGAAAATCAGCATCCTAATAACACCAAATATTAGTGCAAAATAAAAAAAAAAGAATGAGAAAATGTGAGTCACAGCCCTTCAGACACCCATAGCAGTGAGGAAACAGGGGCAGGAGCTACTCCAGGGGTTGGGGCTGAGATTTCCCTGCAGCCCATGATGCAGCCATGGTGAGGCAGCTGAGCCCTTGGAGGTCCATGGGGGAGCAGAGATCCACCTGCAGCCATGGAGGAGCCCAGGCCAGAGCAGGTGGATGTGCCCTGAAAGAAGCTGCAGGTCAAACTTTAGCAGATTCCTGTCAGGAACTGAAACCTGTGGAGAGGAGCCCACACAGGAACGGAATTTCTGATAAGGTTTTAGTTGTGGGGGACACAGGTTGAAATAGGAAAGGACCTGTGAAAAGAACCCATGCTGGAGAACTTTGTTCAGAGCTGCAGACCCACACTGCAGAAATTCATGACGGATTGTTTCAGGGGAGGGAGCTCACTCTGGAGCAGGGGCAGAGTGTGAGGAGGCCCCGTGCAGCAGAGGTGAAGCATTTTGAACTGAACAAAACGCCATTCCCATTCCCCTGTGCCTCTCAGGGGGAGAAGGGTCAGAAACGAAGTTGAGCCTGGGGAGAACAGAGGGATGAGGGGAAACTATTTTTAGCTTTATTCTGATTTCGCATTAACTTACCCTGTTTTATCTGCAATAAACTAAATTAATGTCCCTAATTCAAATCTATTTTGTCTGTGACAGTAATTTCTGAGTGATCTCACTCTCCTTACCTTGACCCATAAGCTTTTCATTGTTTTTTCTCCCCCTGTCCTATTGAGAAGGGGCAGTGATAGGGCAGCTTGGTGACCACCTGAGGGTCAGTCAAGGTCAAACCCACCACATTACATTGGAATTCACTGAAATCCCCTCCTTGGCCTTTCCTTCTGCATATCTCCAGCCACATCCAGAGCCCAGCTAGACCCTGCTTGCCCTACAGATGCTGAGAGACCGAGCTGGGATCTTCTGCAGGGTGTGGTGCAGCCTGGCCAGGACTGCTGGGCAGCTGCATGAGGAGCACAGGATGGCTCTGCTCCCATTTCGGGTGATTCATGTAATTGCCCAGGCAGGGAAGTGAAAATGAGCCTGGGAGCTTTCATTTGCACCCCTTTGGACTTTCACAGGACACAGTTTTAGGTGCGCACCCCAGTCTCACAGAGGACACCCACTGCCCCAGACCCTTCAAAGACAGAGAGACGCTCATGACTGTTGTCATCTTTATTGTTCAGGTTGCAGATTATGTCAGGATGCCGCCATGTATTTCATTCCACCTGTGCATTTTCTGCAATTCTTCCATTAGCTGCGCTTTTAAAAGGTGCGTGGGCAGCCCCTGCCCTGCCAAAAATACACATTTTCCTGTCACTTATCTGCATGACACTACGGTATTTAATTACACATTCACCTACTGCATCTCAAAAAATAAAAAAACCCCAAAAAAAGCAAAGCAAACCAACCAAACAAAAAACAACCAACCAAACAAAGCCCCCAAAACTAAAACAAACAAAAAACCAAAAACCAAAACAAACAAAAAACTAAAACAAAACAAAAACCAAACCAAACAAAAACCAAAAAACCCCCCAAAAAACAAACAAATAAAAACCCTAAAAAACCCCCAACACCCCCAGAAGGAAGGAAGAGCACATCCAAATATCACTATTCACCTACTAGACCCAAAGCTGCGGTGTTTGGTTTGTCTCCAACACAATAAATGAGCAGCATTAACATACTGTCACTGAAAACATAAGGCATCTGATATAATGGGAATGGAACTCATAATCCTAAAACCTGTCTGAGTCTTAAAATATTTAAATCATTAAATCTATCTCCATCCTTCTCTTTCTTTCAGGAGGTAGTAAGATGCGTACCCACCACTGTGAATGTGTTAAGTAAAGAAAAAAAAAAACCAAAATTAAAAGTTAAATTTATTTTCAAAGCCCAAAAGGAGCCATTTATTGCTGTAGGAGAGAGAATAAATTGCTGAGATTTTTTTTTTTAACAAATGGCTGGGAGTGTTATAATGTATTTGATTTTTTTTTTTCTAGAGGTAATCTTAGATGTGGAGTGAATGAAGTGAAGTCTGTTATCAATCCATAACATCTGCTGCAGTGTCAAGTGATGAAATGGGTGACTCCAGAGCCCAAGACAGCTGGGATGGCTTTCTTAATGCAGTAGGGTATTGTGCAAACAAACAGGCACTGATACCGTCTATGGTTGTCACAATTATTCAAGCTGGTGATACATCTTCCTGTATTAGCTGCTTGAGAAGCCCTATTTCTTTTAAAAGTAAACTACTGTATAACAATCACCCATTCTGGTCCCTAACTCAGTTGAGTGCAAACATAATAAAACATTGGAAATAAAAATAAATTAAAATTTGCCACCAGAGCAGTAAAGCATAGAAATAGGTATATACGAGCTTGGGAAAAAAACAACCTACTCACAGTTTATAGAGCTAAGAAATAATGTATACCTTTATAGCTGAATCTATACTGGCAAGATTATTCTGCTTCTCTGGAGTGCCTCCCAGTTCCTGGGAAATCTAGTGCATTGTTTAGAGAAGTAAAGACCAAGAGTTAAAAAAAAAAATATGGATCACTGCAAACATCCCTTTGTCACTGCAGGATCATTACTGAGATCACTTAGGGGATTTCAGGTTAAGGCCAATATTCAAATGTTGCAAATGTAAGGAAAGATAATGAGTTTAGATTTAGGATCCTACATATAAACAATCATCAGCTTTAAGTCAACAAAGCATTTTCTGCCTACAGAATATATATACATAAAAATATATATATATATATATATAAATATATATATATAAATAAATGCATAAAACTACAAGAGACAGATGTTATGAAAAACTCAGTAACTGGTTTTCATAAAAATAGGAAGATTACAATTTGGATTTGAATTGTATCATTTAATGGCAGAGTGCAATCCAACAATCACTTTGATTCTCCAAAATTAAGAAACTTGTGTGAAGGAAATGTATAAAATATATTTTTTTCCCCCAAAATGAATAATTTCAACCTTAAAGCAAATAAAAGCAACACTTGCTTTTGGAAATTGATCTAAATTTGTGATATTTTAAAGAAGATGACCAGAAATGAAAAGAGATTTTTTCATTTGCATTTAAAAATATCATAAACCTAAACATAATAAATAGAATATATAATTTACACATTATATGAATAATATAGAACATAGATAATTTATAATATGTATGTATAAATTATTCTTAGGTTGAACCATGACAGGTTTTCTTTATTTTAGCTCAGGTATCAAATTAATAATATTTTTTTGAAAAATAAGACAGATATTCACTGAGTACCAAGTGTCATTTCAAGCACAAAATTTTAGAATCAGATTTTCGGGCAGAACTTTATCTGCTTTTCTTCCTTCTTTCTCAGAGAACCAACAGAACCAGCACAGCTGACCACTGTGATCACGGCACTGAACTCCCTCTTGTACATGTGGGAGAGAGGGCACGCAGACTGGTGGAACTGGTTCCAATCTCACTGCTGGGGATGAGCTTGTGGTGCAGAATGGAAGTTGCAACACCGAGGGCTGAAAGGCAAGCAAAAGATGGGAACAGTGTGCTTGCTTGGGTGCTCTGCCTGATGTATTTGCCACTGCCCAACTCTTGCTCTGAATCAGACCTGCACAGCTCCTTCTGCCCGGGTCCCCTCTCATGTCTGCAGGCATCTCAAAAACATGTGTGTTCTAAGACAGGGTTGTTTGGTTTTTCTTCCTGTTAACTGAAGCTGGTGAATTGTTTTGAGGTTGAAGATTCTCCCTCCCCTTTCCCAAGATGATAATAAATCACTAAAATGCCAATTTTATGTTCTCATGCATTCCTGACTTAATAAAGGTACCTTATTTGCCTAGAAGTGCAGTATTGGCTATTGTTTACCAGGAGGCTGGAAGAACCCAAAGGAAGATTAACAGATTGTGCCAGTTTAATTTGGTGTGATCTGATTCTGTTAGATCTTCTCATCTGATTTCATTTTTCGAAGCAATGAGTGGAGAGGGCAATTTTCCAACTTGTGACCTTTCAACAAACCTGAAGCTGCTCCTGAAACACCAAGGTCATTACACATACACAGAGTGCGGTGGTTATCAAACGGCTATGCAGCCTGACTCCTGCTTAGCCCTTCGATGAATTTATCGAAAATTCATCAAAGGGCTAAGCAGGAGTCAGGCTGGGTGGCCCCAAAATTGCTGGTCATCTGTCAGGAGCCAGGTCTGACAGTTTTGTCAGTGAGACTTGGAGGGACCATACAAAGAAAATGTTAAGAACATGAGGAGCTTCTCACATAGAAAATACTTCTTCACACTGAGGGAATAACCTTTGAGTAGAGACCTACAGATAAAAAGAATTATTCCCTGATTATTTTTCTTGTGTTCCTAAAAAAGTGAGCAATTTGATCAAACACCTGTTTCCCTTTCCATTCGTCCTCACCTTTTTCTTTTGAAGGCTTCTAGCCTTAAAATGTCAGCCAAATTCAACAGGTAAAAATTTCAAGTGTATTGAAAGGCTCAAGATTTTATGGAAGCTGGCAGAATGTAGGAGAGGCTCCATATGAGGTTCCACATAAGGAGCCTTAATTAGAGAAAAACAAGATGGAAAATTCAACAGCTACAATCTAAAAAACTATTGAAATCCATCGATATTACGGTTCCTGAAACCATTTATCTCTTAGAGAGGCTGATTGCTGAAACTCGGAATGGTCCAGGTAGCTTCCATCATTCACTTCATTAATTCCAACCACCTAAAATAAGGACTGAAAACCCTTAGCTTGCCTCTTCTGTGTAAGTTTTCTGCTTAATTTTCTAAGTGTGGCTATCTAAAAGCTGAGATAAGATGTGTTTTCATCTCTATTCTATTTTCATCAGGCACTATTTTTATATAATATCTCTGACAGAGATGAAAACACTTGATTTTGCAGTACCTGGCCACTTCTTCTGTTGACATGATACTCAGACCCTCAGGAGCATTTACTTACAGCTGCTCCCACCTGGAGAAAGTGTGCCTGGGATTTGTTCTGTTGGGGAAAAATGGCTGGATAAACGAAATATCAGATTACTTGTTCTAGCTTTCTTCACTTGTTTACCTGCCATAAAAAACAAGCAAACAAACGAAAAACCAAAACAAACCCAAAACAAACAAACAAACAAACAAACCCACCAACCAACCAACCAACCAACCAACCCAACAAAAAAGCCCTCAACAACAACAAATTAAGAATGTCCTTAAAGGCTGTTACTAAAAATACGAAGAAGCTGCAAACTCCTTGCAGAATTTCCCTGATTGGAAAACACCAATGGGATTTCAATGGCAATTCAATAATTCTGGCACAAGCTCCTTTATCAATACTGGAAGTATACTCCAAGTTCTTGATTTCCCCATGGATACTCTTGGGTAAAAACAGTTTCCCGGTGAAATTTTCTCATCTATTACACAGAGAAATGTTGATTTGTATTTTCCAAGGCTGTGTTTAGGTTAGTTCATACTGACCATGAGAAAAAGGAAAGCATAATTATTAGCAAGCTTTTATTGTGTTTTCATCACTCACTGCTGTGGAGACTGAATCAGATTGAGCAGATGATCAAATCAGGTAATTAGTGGAATGGCTGAATAAGTTTGAAGATTCCCCTGTTGTGAAACCTGTATGCAGAGGGCTGGGCTATCTTCTGTTCTGTGCTCCTTTTGTACAAATGTAAGTGAAATATGGTGTAGGACAAAACCAGGACAGTGAGAAAGAGATGAAAATATTTCAGAAAAGTCTTAGACTCCCACAGAAGCCTCCTTGCCCAGTTTCCTCCTGACCCATCTCCCACTGACTCAAAAGTCTGTATTCCATTTTTAGGTTCTGTCTCCCTTTGTCTCTCTTTAAGAGGACTGAGAATTTTTTGATGTGTGTCCCCAAGAAGTTGAAATAAATTTCTAGCACCTTGTCACTGAAAGAAAACAAAATTGAAAAGTTTACAAAAGTCTTGCAAGCGACTTGTCTCTGTGACACAGGTTCATTGAGACTGGCACAAGGTGAAGAGGACAGAAATTCAAAACATGAATGGCACTGATAGTTTGCCAGTAACCAAATTCATGTGTTCAGAACTTTTATACATATTATTATGCAGATATGTGCCCATACTCAGCAGTACCAGACTAAAACCTGCCCTAGGGACTGGACTAGATGACCCCACTGTGGTACCTTCCAACCTCACTCACCCTGTGGTTCTGTAAAATCAAACCGAGTTATATTACACTAACTGAAGAAAGCTGATGTCTTTTTAGTAGACAATTTAGACTTTCTTGGAGGGTTCACATCTCAGTCGACGTCCTGTTATTTGGGCTCTTTAGTGGAGTTGAAAAATCACTTTGATATGGTACCTTGCACGCGTTATGTATTTCAGTTTTCCTTTCTTTTAAGAAGGGATGTTTGCAGGCTATTTTTTTTTTTTCTGTAGGATATGGGTTTCACACCACTGAAATGTTTATATTAATTGTCTTAAATTTGTATTGATTTGTTTTGTCCAAATTCCCACCTCCAAAAATGCCCCTAAAAGCACCAAAATGCATATCTCAGAACTTATAATGCTTTTGGTCTGAAATTTCCTAGAATTTCACCCAACATAATGATTTAAATTTTCTTCTTATGTTTGGCTTTTTGAAAAAAAAATTAATCATTCTCATGACTTCAAATCTCAGAGATTAAAAAAAAGCCTCTCAGAGATCCAAAGGGATGAAAAAAGTCAATGGGGGACATGTGCTAATACATCTGTTCTTTTGGTGGTTGTGGTGTTTTAACTAAAGCTTCTGAGATTACATCCGCAAGATTTTATTTTTTTTTCCTTTTTACTGCAACCCTCATATTTGTGGTGGAATCATAGACATGTTCTCTACCTCTCTGCCTTCCAGAGCATGTCCCAGGATGTATTCTGAGACCATGAATGAGGTCAGGCTCTTCACAGAACAAGGCAACCACAGCTCCCATTTTCACTCTAGACTCTGTGGTATAAAACAACAACCTGGCACTTTCTGTTTGAAATTATTCTGCTTTCCAGGCATCTTCTTGGTTCTGTGTTTACAGTTCCAGTGAGTGTGAAAGGTCCTTCAGGTGTAACGGGGAAGCAGAATTTGTCTCAGAGCGGATATAATGCAAGTACAAAGAATTCTTCCAGGTTGCCTTGGGCCTTGTTTGTGTATTGCAACAGAGTCACTTCCAAAGCTATTTCATAGAATGCCAGAATGGCTTGGGTTGTGTGGGACCTCAAGGACCATCCAGTTCCAACCCCCTGACATGGATGAGGACACCTTTCACTATCCCATGTTGTTCAGAGCCCCATCCAGCCTGATCTCGAACACTTCCAGAGACAGGACATGCACAGCTTCCCTGGGCAGCCTGTGCCAGGGCCTCACCACCCTCACACTTTTTCCTGACCCCTGATCTAAGTCCACCCTCTGTCGGTTTAAAGCCATTCCTCCTCGTCCTGTGACTTCATGTTCTTCTGAAAAGTCCCTCTCCAACATTCCTGTTGCCAATTGTAGCCCCCCATGCACCTGACCCTTCCTTCAGGGCTTTCTCCCTCTCAGAGCTGAACATTGTTGTGGGTTTCCAGATCAGTTATACGGGTTTAGTATTAATGGCCAATATTTAGAATTCCCATGCCTCCATGCAGCCTCTAACATGGTCAAATACAAGACATTAATGGTTACAATTTCAGATTTTCTAGTAAATGCTCTTTTTTAGGCAAAATTCCAATTCAAGGAAGAGCAACCAATGCATTGTTAGGTGTTAAAAAAAGCTTTTCTTTCTTGACAAATGATGTTTAACTTGCCCAGTGGATGAGTTTCTGAATTCTCTTCTTCAACGAAAGGTAAAATGTTGAAGGATCAAGCTTTCCTTTTGGAGTACAGAGAAATTATTTGTAAACTCAGATTAAATTTCGTGAGTGGCTTTGGCTGAAAAAAAAAAAAAAAGTAAAAATAAATACTCTGAATTAGCACAGTACGAGCTGTCATATTTTCTGAATTAATTCTTTCCTTTAAAAAAATCTAACTTCTCTTATATCAATATTAAAAACTAAATTTCCTGATACTTCATTTCAAAGCACTTTTTTGCCTAAAAATTGACTTATACAGAAGGTGGAAAAATACGGATTTAAATCACCTGGAAGCAAAGTAGACTTAATTAACTTTGTTAATTCTGGAGCCTCACACTAAAACATCCTGCAAACCCCTTAATAAATAAGACCTGATTTAGAAAGCATTCAGAGTGCATTTCTAGTTTAGCCAACAAAATTACAACAAAGACAGATTTGGCTGGTGGCAATGATCAAATATCTTTAGGAACTCATCTTGTACAGCATAGAATAACTTATTGCAGTTATAAGCTTCAGCTGCATTAGTATCCAGTGCTCCTGGAAAAATATCTCCTTCTGCTTTATCAGCCTAGCAAGCTCCCAATGAAGATGAATTCTTGTTGGGAGCAGCATCCTGGACTGAAAAAGAATGTAGTGAGAAAGCCTGGCATTTGTCTTCCAATCAGAATCCCAATAAGAACACAACCAGGGGAAGAAAGGAAGGGGAGAAACAAACATAAATATTATTTTAAGAGTTCTTCTAATGTGCAATATTTATATACAAATACCAACTAGTGTTACACACAGCACTCTCAGGTTTGTGAAATATATCGAAGTACAGCAAATTGGAATGAGTCCTGAGTTTCCATTTACTTTATCTAACCAGACTTATCAATTCTTTTTACTCCAGGCTGATAAAGTAGAACTGCAGCAGACAAATGAGCTAGCAGGGCTGACATAATGTGTTGTCACAAAGAAATGGTGAATTAACAAAAAAACAAACCGTGACTTTGATCACCTCTGAGGCTCCTACCTCACTCAACCAAAATTGGCTGTTTACTCATTCTTTAGGGAAAGTTCAATATTACTGGGAGGTGAGCAAAGAGAAAGGGAGGGGACTTTACTTCCACGTGTGTACTTGTGAGGGGAATTTACTTCCATTTTATCTCCAGCTTTTAAGGTGCAAAATGGAAGGGGCAGAGGGGCTCCATGCTGGTGCCCTGTACCATTAATAACAAAAAGTCACTGGCCTCAAAAAGAATAGGTTCAATTGATTAAGTTTACAGATTCTATTCCTTGCATTTAATGATGCCTTGCCTGATGCCTAGTTCAAGTTATTATAAATATAAAGGTCTGTTTTGAATTACAAAACAGAAGTATGACAGATGTGCCAGATGAGAACTAGAAGACCACAACACTAGGCTTCGTTGCCAATGGTAAGGGAGGGAGCAATTATAAAATTTATCATTGTATCTGATCTTCTCAGAAATTTTGGGGTATTTTTCACTTTTTTTTTTCTCCTGAAAATGTCATTTTACCTACGGAGTGCTGAATCCCAGAGAGTCTCAGTGGAAACAGGGGCAGAAGTTACAGCTTTAGGACAGCAGCCCAGAATGAATGGCTGGATCATCTTTTCTCTCTCCTTAAGTATTTTATGCCCCATATCCAGGTAGTGAAAACTGCTATAGTTCCACTGAGATTAGGACTTTTGAGACAGGAGATATCATTCATTTGTCAGGTCCCCCATAAGTCAGGTATAAAATAGGTTCCTAAAAGGAACTAGCAGGTGAATGAGAAATGCAAGGCAAAGAATTATGAACCATGTTCTGATTTTTTTTTTTTAAGTGTAGCATGGTTAAAATCAGCTGTGGTTTTGTTCAAGAAAAGGTTATTGAATTTGGCAGCAGTTATTTAAATCAAAGTCATCTACAGTCTCTGCTGTGGAGTGCCAGGATATCTGAGCACCCTGTGGTAAACTGTCTGTCATGGGTAGTGAAATTCTGCTCTGCACTTTCAGGTATTGGGTCTTATGTATTTACAGCCATATTTCAAAATTCCTTTCTTCATCTTTCAGCTTTGATGAACCTTCCAGAGAAGCTACTGTAAGGAAGCAAACACTGCAGACTGTAAATCAGAGGGTGGTGTGGACTATAAGCACACTGGTAAACAATGCATTGAAAGATATTTTAAAGGAGAGAGAGTCCCGTGTTTATATGTAATTCATCAGTGTTTATCTAGGTGCTTCTCCAGGTTGTTATTCATTTCATGGAATTGCTTAGAGGAAAGTTAGGGCTCTTAGCTCACTGAATAAAATGAACAAATAGCAAAAACCACGAGAGGTTTAATACGAGACTTGGTCCTTCAGCACAACATTGTAAAAATACTCTATCCCTTCTCTGATTTTTTTTTTTTTTCTGATTAAAACAACGAGAAATCCCACACTTGTATTTATTTTGGGAATGATTTCACCTAGAGTTAGCACTATGAAATGAGGTAAATAGAAATTCCCTTAGATATATCAGGGAAAATGAGGATTCAGCCTGCACTAATACACAGCACTGTGGATGTGTAACATAGGTGGAATGGCCTGAGTTACCTCCCTGAGCTACCATCCTTGTCGACACTTGGAGGAGCTGGTTGAGGAAAAAACATTGATAAAGCCCTGCATTTCCTCAAAAAAAGAGAAGAGGGTTGGTATTTTTGTTTTTTAGCTGACATTCAGAGTTTTCACATGAGTCTGGGACCCTCATCAGAAGTAGAGGCTTGAAGAAATGCACTGAATACCATTAAATACATGATAACATCTCAGGTTGGTGAACCTGCACAGAAAATTACCGATTGCCAGCTGTTCGATGGTAGTGAAAGGCTGCCAAATAATCCCTGCATTGAAATGAAAGGTTCAAACCATCTGAAAGAACAAACAGACCCTCCAAACAAGCCTTGAGCACAGATAACTTGCAAACAAAACAGAGCTCGTGTCCTCCAGTGGATTAATTGCTACAAGTACCTGCCATGTTCTCATCACAATGTGGATTCTGTAGCCTCAAGGAAAACAAAGCTTTCATGGCCTGCAGCGATGTCTGAGGTTGTGTCTGCTGGTGTAAGGCGTGAAGGATTATTCCAAGAGATATTGGCTTGCACACATGTGATGGATCACAGATCCCTCTTAAAGTTAGCTGGGTAATAAATGTACAATGTGCTTCTCAGTCTGACAAATCCAGATATGATATTAAATAATGGGATCCAATAAGAAATCAATGAACCTTTGTCTTCAAAAATTGCATTTTCGATTTTATCATTACAAAAGAATGGCTGTGATTAGATACAGAAAGGCAGGACTATTGATTGTGCAGTCACTTACTCCAGGCTAAAAGGCAGATGGTTACAGTATTGTTTGATCTGCAATATTTTGGTGTTAAAAATCTCACTGGAACTATCCAGACAATGAAAGTAACACAGTGCTGCACGTTGGATATCTCAGCTGATAGAGGGCCACAAACTGTACTTAAGTTGGTGTTTCCAGGGGTGAAAACTCACTGAAGGAAAGGGAAACTGAATTAAGGAAAAATCTGTTCTCCCATGTAGAAAAATGAAGTTAATATGCCTGCTTGAATTGCAAATCTGGATGTTGATGTGTTTATTACATTGAGCACCAGACACTCTGCTCATTTTCACTGGTTTTGGTCAAAACACACATTTATAAATATTTCAAACCCTGATGACAAAGACTGAATTTGTCGCTCCGAATTTTGCCTCACTGTATTCTAAAGTGAACTCTGACATCCTGTGGGCACAAGGAAAATGACCATTACTTATCTGCTGTATTTAAATAAATGTTTGCTGCCATAGTTAGCAGTGTAAGTAGTGCTTGAACAAACATATATATATACACACGCACTATTTTAAAATATTTTGTGCCTTAATGTTTGCTCTTGGGTAGGAATCCCAGAAAGTTTCCATACAGCACTTTCATTTTTCACTGCTTATAGAACCCTGTTTCTCTTGTATCTTTTGTCCTATCAGAGAAAGTAAGAGGATAAAATTTGGGGTTTACAGTGTTAATCTTTCAAGTTTTCTCTATAAAAGCAGAGTCAATAGCTCCATTTCCCCAATTAAAGCAAACTCTTTAATTATAGATTGGTTCGAGTTGCATGTTTGACAACGTCTCATTTTTAATTAACTGAATTCCTCTTAAGATACCGTGGATAATCATTGCCAGCAAACTTACCATGGCATAAACGGTGGAAAACACTGACATCTTGTGGGAAAAGAAAGTAGGGAGAAGAGACTGCTTTAGTCAGGATTTCAGTAGATCTACAGAATCCAGAAAGCTGATAATTCCATACGCACATTAAATTACCAATAAGTGCCTCATATCATAGAAACATAGAATTACAGAATGGTTTAGGTTGGAAGGAATTTTAAAGATCATGCAGTTCAAACCCTGTGCCATAGTCAGGGGCACCACAGGCTTAATGTGGAGTGTGGGTATACATATAAAAATACACATATAAAAATAGACATATAAAAATGGACATATAAAAATAGACACATATTCATGTATACATATATGTGCTCCCACAGAAGCACAGAGGAAAACCAGTGCTTCTAATATTTATTTCTCTGTAACTGCTTTCAACACTATTTACTGCAGCTTGTGACTGCCTTTCTGCTAAATTTACAAAACACAGTGTGTAGTCAGTCTCTGTGATTCTCAACAAGACCAATTCCAAAATTTCTGCTTTTTTATTCTCTTTTCTTTATTTTTCTGCCTAACGTGACAATCTGACATACCTTCCCCCTCTGAAAGTATATTAAAAAGCATAGCATTGAGCAAAAGGAGAACTATACAACTGCAGGAGCCACTGTATTGAAAACATAGGGTACAAAAATGCATTAGGTATTAAAAAGCACCACTAAAAATGTAGTTCTCAGTAGTTCTCTTCAATACTTATTCCTACACCTTGTATTTCTGTCAGTTTAGTACATGCAGCAATTCACTGATGGTGTGGAGCAGCAGTGGCATCTGCTGGCCACAATCAACCCCTGACTGCTAAAATTTCTCCACTGTTAAATCTCCTCCAAGCTGACTTTAATACCTCCCACCTGCTTGTAAGTGCACAACAATGAAAATACTTCGTGCCTGGAGAAACGTATTTAAGGTGATGCAGGGGATAAGTCCATCTGAACAAACCATGTGCTCACAAACGTAGTGGAAAAATACAAAGTGTTTGAAGCTATAGGCCTGATGTTTATCCCTTTTTCTTCTTTGCTCTATGGTTAATACTCAGAATTTAATTCTGTTGCAACTGTGGGGTTTCACTGAAGGATACAAAAATGATGACAATATGGACTTAATGTTTGGATTCACCAAATCCAACAAGTGCCTGCTCTCCAGACAAGGACAGTAGTCCATAACCTAGTGAATTTCAAATAATTCCTAAGAAATAAACTCCTATTATGGGAACTTTTGTTCTATTCTTGAGGGCTCCTCAAGTTGCCAGCAAAACCCAACAGAAATGTAATGAACCAGGTCCCCAGAGTATTTTGCAACTGTTGGAAAACCAAGAGTCATTTAAACCAGCAGCCTGTGAAGGTTTGTTATGGGGCTCATAGTCTCCAAACTCTTGACATGTGACCTGTAATTAATAAAAAATTGTTTTTTCTGATATTAGGTAAGAAAGTGAGAAAATTTTAAAATGTTTCTTGGTGTTTAATAGTGAGACACTTAGAAAGGTGCCTTTGTGTGAAGGAGACTTTTCTTTACAAAGTTTTTGGAGAGAAACTGATTTCTACAAAATTTGGCTGAGTTCAGTTCACCCAACATTTTCGCTATCTGTTTCCTGATGTGGGCTAAAATATTGATTTAATTATTTTGGCTGGAAAATAGCTTAGGTATTTAGTTACCATATAAATATTTACATTGGAGTTGTCTACATTTGTTGAAATGAATCTCTTTTTGGGTGTCAGGTTAGTGCTTTTAATTTAGATCTTGATTCAGCCACAAATCATTTGATACCAGATCATCTTTAAGATCCTTCCAACTCAAATCCTGTCTTGACACCATGTGTACCTTTTTCTGGGAGGATACAGTTCCTTGGCTAGTTCAGGGGCTTTCACAGACAGCTTGCAGAATCTCTAGGGACATCCACTCTTAATGCTGAGTTAATTGAATGAAGCCCTTAAATTACTTCCACAGTCAAGATAGAGGTGCTTTCAGAGCTCAGAAATTCGGCAGGTAGGATGACCCAGTCTGCCATATATGATCTATCTCTGCTGTTGCTCAGGCATACACATCAAGAGTCTGAGGGACTGAATCCCATGTCAATTAGTAATGAAAGAGTTTGGATGCAAGGCAGATTTTTTTTGTTGTTGTTTGCTAAATATTGAAGAAAGAAAATATGCCTGAGCATAATGACAGTAATAACGTGCCAGAGCAGAGGTCCTCCCAGCTGACCATCCTGTCTCCAACAGTGGCCAAAGGTAGAGCAGCCACTCCTTAAACAGAGGGGTTGGACTGGGTTGTTTATAACACCCACACAGTACCACACCTTGTGTGATGAGTGTATCCAGGATGGTGGTTCATAAAGTGATATTTTCCCAGAAATGCTCCCAGGCTCCAGTACTCTGAGCTATAGGGCATGATGTCATGCATGAAAACAAACAAGCAAACCAAAAGCAACACCAAAACTCTAAAAAATGGAATTACTTCTTCTTTTAAATTTTCCAGTTAATATTTGAACTCATGGGAAAAATAAAATGCCCTACCCAACAACCCCCCAACAGCATTTCATTGGCATTTGTTCACTCAGGGTAGAATTGGGTAAATACTAAAAACACATTTCTGGCAAACTCGCATTCAGATTTCACGCAGGTGCTTTGTGGTTTTCATTCCTCTTTGCACTGTTGCTCATGTGGAGAAATAATTGGAGAATATTATGGGAAACAGCGGCATTCACATGCTAACAAGGGTATTTGCTGATGAACCCAGGTATCCATCATCCATCTCCCCAACCAACCAAGGCATTTCCACATGGGTTTAGTTCATATCAAAGGGAGCATTTCTGTTTTAAAGCAGAGCTTTGTACCAGGAATATTCTTCAACCATTCCACTCTCCCTGGCGGGCCAGTCACCCCAGGAAAAGCAGAAGAGGGATGAGCAGCAGATAGTGACCCACAGCAGGGAACAGCCTGTGAGTCACCAGAACTGTTATATGGCCTCTGCTAATTCAAAGAAACAGGGAAAAGTGACATCATAAAGCAGAAATCCCCTGGACTCAGAAAATCCCCTGCTGTTTTCCTGCACAGACAACACACCTATCCTCGGTGTGATTTATATTCCCACAATATTGGACTCCTAGAACTTGGTTGTATAAATCTTTGTTAGTCACCAAGGTGGTCTGTACTGTTATAAATCAGCACCTTCCACAGAGGAAACAGTAGGAGTTGTTCAGAATAATAAATCAAACAGAAATATTTAACATGATAATGTCTAGCAATCATCAGAAACCATGCCTAAAATAAAATACACAATCTTAACTGCCTATTCAGGAAGCCCAAGGAGGACATATTTGCAAGTGCCCAACTTTTTGTCTTGTTTAATCTAGCTATACGTTATTTAGATTTTCCCCCTGTGAACAAAGAGGTAAAGGAAGGTGCTGTTATCATTCCCTACCCAAGCAATTAAATTAACATGTTTTTTTCTCCTAGGGGATGCATATGCCTTTGTGGATGAAATTTTGGAAAAAAATTAAAGTGTAATTTTTTTCTACACCTCAACTCATCATGGCATGTTTTGTGTCACATATCTTTCCCTTATTTCTGTCTTTTGGTCTTCGAAGGAGCAATTCAGAAAGGTTATATAAAGGTCAAATACTTACTCTTAAAGATATTGATAAGTTATCAGGAAAAAGTTAAATACATCCTTTACAGGAGGGAAAGTGAGGTTTTTGTAGAATTAAGGGTAACACATGAGATATTGAAGAAATACCTATTGCCTAAGCCTGTAAAGAAATGTGCTCCTGGGATCCCTTTTGCTCTAATCAAAGGAGGAAAAGATATATCCCAACAGTATAATCTGGTTTAGGAGATTACTTAAGGTGTTCAGGATTTTTAGGAGGTGTTGCCCATTGAAACTGCTCAGATTTGACCTCTAGAATCAAGTCCAACAAGAACATAGGCTGTTGATATATGTGAATTAACTTTGGAGTCAACTACAGTGGAATTTGAGTCAAAATTACAGACTTGTGCCTAAGCGCCACCTGAGAAGCCTCAGCCAGTGACAGCATCCTTAGAAACATGACCAAAGTGACACCTGACCTTTGAGAGACCAGTAGTCACCAATTCACCAGCAGCAGAACAAGAAAAACACCCTGAAATATTTCACCTGGCCCTTGTGTAGGCAACTGAATCGAGTCCTTTACACAGCTGCTTTTAGAGTCTGTGTGTTAAAGTTCACTGGCTTTGTGTGACTCCAACGTCCTCTATAGATGACGGAGATTTGATCAATAGCATCAAAGGAGCCTAGGGAATGACTCAGTTTACCCCACTGGGGGTACTGCTGCTGTAGAGACACCTGTGTGCAGAGACCAAAACCCCAAGCTGCGGAAATGAAAACATATTAAACAACATATGGAATTCAGAACTCCATGTGTGGTACTGAGCAGCTCCGTTCAGGCAAAATCCTTGATTCAGGGTAAGAACTACTTAGCAACAACTAAAACTTCAGTGGGTTGTCAACATTATTCTCATACCAAATCCAAAACCAGCGCTCAGCCAGCTACTAGGAACAAAACTAACTCTATCCCAGCCAAAGCCAGGACAGCATTTCAATCAGGTTCTCAAATTTAGACAGTGCTAATGTTCCCCAAAGACAGAGTAATGGTTACTGTGAAGAATAGAGTTCTTTGGTTATCATCTTTTGGGATTTTTATGTCACTTCGAGGGAGAAGACTTCAAAGAACCCACACATAGCACTTAACATCTCTGCTTCTGCAAAATTTTAAGAAGAAAATTTTTTTCAAATAACTCTATCTTAAATACATTGGTCACCCCATCTCTAAAAGTAATTTATTCCATGTAAAGGAGACAGCAGTTTGTTTTGATGTTGAATAAAAGCAGTTGATGTACTGTTGTATTACTCTTTACTTGATCTTTTCTCTGCCAGTTGATTATGCACAGTTTTAAACTCCACCAGCATTGCTTTTGGCATAGCTGAATGTTGTTAGTGTAATAAACTTCAGTCAATAATTAAAATACTTTCACACTGAAGTGCTCTTTATGGCAATGAATTAGAATTAAACTTGGGAACATGGAAGGGTCCCTAAATGCAGAAGAAGTTGTGTCTCTGTGTAGGGTTTGGGTTTTGGTAGGTTTTGTTTGTTTGTTTGATTTTACTGTTTCTGTTTCTTACTGAAAAATAAGTTTTGAGACAGCTGAAATCCTATCAATTTGTATCATATTTTTCACATAACTTCGGCCATGAAAATTGTTCCCTTGTGGAAAAGATCTATTGTGGTGCTGAAACAAATTTTGATGTATAAATTTTGTTTCTTTTCTAGAGAGAAAGTCTCCAGCCCTTCCTATTGCAATCCTGAAATAGCATATATCCTACATCCTATATACGTCCCTCTTCAACAGCTCTCTGTATTCTGGCATGAAGAGCCCAGGGCTCTAGATTTTTCCCCTGGATTAGGGAGGGAGAAGCTCTTCTTCCCTGAGGGTAGATCTGGTTGACTTTGCAGCATCTAGAGCTGGAGTAATTTAAACTTCTGTTTCCATTCTTTGTCTTACATAAAATAATCTTTCCAAGTAAACTTCCTGTGATTTCCACCTACACCTGGGGTACAGGTCATTGCAGGATCCTCATGATAAAGCTGACTTTGACAGACATAAATATTGAATTCAATGGTTGTATTTTGATTTGGAAAGTCAGTTTATGAGATGAGTGATGAGTTGAGACTTTGATATGACCAGTTTCTTTAGACATGACACATTTCAATGTGGGTAATATCCCAGAAGGAGGACTGGAAATAATCTGAGATGTTGCCAGCTTCAAACAGCATCAACAGCAGCTCTCCATTCTTCAGAGAGAATTATTTGACATGATCTAAAAGTCCCATGTGAAGAAGATTTCATAGTAGTTGTCAACAACTTATTGTGATTAACTTCTCATCAGAAACTTTTCCTGATATGTCAGTTAGACCATCCTTGTTTCTCCTACTCTTAGGGGTCACAGAGCATAAATGACTTTTCTTTTTTTTTCTTTTTTTGAAGCATTTTTAGTCATATTTTGAAGAAACTCTTATTCCACAAAAATAACCTTATCATGCCTTTTTCCCCAGTTAGGGCAATATTTCTAGAATTTCTCTAGCCTTGGGTTTTCCAAAATACTCATCCACTCTGGGTAGTACTTTTGGGGAGCATCATCCATTCCAGAAGATGAGTAATTAGCCAAATTTTAATGAGGGCAGAGAAAAATTTTTCTCTTAAAATCAAGGAATGTTCTGTATACTAAAGTGTGAAATTTTTTTTGCCTACATTAAAAGAGGAGGTATTAATTATTTAATGATTATGCATTTTATAATTTGATATTACAACTATAATGCATTTTAGATTATAATATATTTTATATACTATGTATAAAATACTATATATCATAATATATTGTGAATAAGAATTAATGAAAAACAATTAATTTTTTTTTAACTTTCCTGGTGGTAGCAGGATAGTAGCATCACTTTCAAGAAAAGTTGTAATGAGAAAATCCATTTCAATTCAGAAAGTGGAGGGTTCAGAAACTCATTTTATCATCAAAATAGCCAGTATCTTTATTTTGCTTACATTTTTCCAGGGCAATGAGACTTTCCTTCCAGTAGATGGTGATAGAGAACTTCCCTTTAAAAAAAAGACAATTCACTGTTGTGGGCTTTCCTTCTCTTGTTTTTTTGTGGAATCTGACCCCAAATAAGCATCAAAATAAATAGAACATTTTTTGGTGGTCTCTGATGGGACAGCTTGTTGTATGTCAATTATTTTATGTTCTGTCTACTATTCTGTTTTTGTTCCCTAGAAATACATTTTTGCTCCATAATCTGGAAGGAAATATGAACCTGTAATTACTATAATGCTGAACATTTTTTGTCCTACTTCCTCAGCTTTGATTTTGGGAAAAATTTCACCCTCTCCTATTTTCCCTCTGAGCTGGCTAGATGCTGAAGGTCAGCAACTTCTCCTTTTCATTTCAGTTTAAATCCTTTGCTACAGAAATGTTATCTTTGGTCTTAGTCCCAGTCTTCATATAGCATATTTTATTAACAGAAATAAACATTTAGAAGTTTCAAATATGTGAGAATGAGGGAAATAGATTTAGTTAAGCAAAATTCCATAGTCAAATAAACCAGTAATATTTTGTAGGGAAAAATATCAATTAAGAAAAGATATTTTGACATAGGATGAAACTGGGCTTTGATATTCCAGTCATGTAAACCAATGTCCTTAGAATTTACAGGAGGGAAAAAAAATCAAAATAGTTTTATAAGCTTCAGAGGAACCATTAAGGCTTTGTTTTTTAAATTTTGCTAAATGCATCCAAGATCATCTCTTAGATACTTGACTGGACATCTTGGATATTCTCTGCCAGATGTAATGTGGTTGTAGGTGACACACAGGCCCCAGTGACATTCTCTAATGTAATTACCAATGTCATTGATAAGGATGGTGGGAAAACAGGGACTGAACCTGAAAAATTTAGTGAAACATTTCACTCATGTCTTAAAGCCAAATCAGAGCAAGACAGAGGTGACTGCACTGAGGGGGCATTGGTACCAAACCATCGGTGTTTTATCTGGTGTTGTTCTCTCTTGGAAATGATTATGTCTCACTTCCATTGGTTATTGAACAAATAGAAAGGTATTAGGTTCCCAATAACTTTCTGAAGTCTGTTTCTGAATTCATGTAAAATCATTGTTGTGAAAGAAGGATGTAAATTATTGTTGTTGGCTGTAATGGAATGAACTGAGGAATATGATGTGTTTTTATCTTGCCTTTCTGACAAAAAAAGCCAGCAACAAACCACAAAAGAACCCCAAGTGAAAGCTATTTCACGTTCGTGAAGATTTTCCTTGGAAACCTAGATTGTTTTACTTCCCCTGAAGGAACTTCAGTAATCTTACCCCAATTCACTGTGATTTGGAAGAGATTATGGGAATGCTTCAAAACAACAATAAGATCAAAATAAGATCAAAATAAAATGTCTCAGTTTACCATCCAGGCAGAAATGTTTTACTTAAGGTCAATCTAACACTAATCTCGCTGTGCCTGAGCTAACCTTTTAGGATTATGGGAACTATTTTTCATTGCCCTGGCCTTCACTTCTGTATTATTGGGTAGACTTACAAAATTATATCTCCTAGCTGCTGCTATGCTTGTGTCCCTCAGGACAACAGCAGAGCATGATGGAAGAAAAAACCTCGAATGGGAAAATACTGACCACTCATTCTCCTGGTATATATTTGGTTTTTAAACAAAAGTTTTTAAATCTTATTTGCATAGTTTGGACACAAGGTTCTAATTCAGGGGGTATGTTAGGGTGAAAATAAACACCTATCAAGAGCCCAAAGCAGGCAGAGAGTTTCCAGGAGATGATTTAGCATCATTTTAAAGTGAGTGCTAAAAGTCAGGCTAAACCAATTAAACAACTTTCATGAACAAAACCAGTGCCAAAAAAAAAAATTAAAAAAAATCTGTTTTGCATACCTGAGCAGATTTCCACCCTGAATTAGTAAATCCATGTTTTTTTCTGATAAAAACCCAGCCCAAATGCCAGGTCTGTCCAGGGAAAAACCTCTTTCAAGCTGCCCAAGTGATAGGAGAACACTACTGGGGATGAAAAATATGATGATCTTCCTGCTCTGAACATCTTCATTCTCTTCCAAATTACCATAGGAACATTAATTTGATTGTGTACTTCCTACAGCACTGGTAATTAGTTATCTCATATTAATTATAGCAATTAAATACACACCTATCTATAGGACTATTAGGCAGTTCACAGGAAAAAAGCACGAACCAAGATGTGCTTGATGCAGAGCAGCTAATCAGCCAACAGCTGCTCTTGGTCCCAGAGTTGCTAGTTAACACCCAAAATACTGTACAAAAGGGACACTTTCAAAATTCCAGCTAATAAAAACCCTTTTCAAGCCATTGCTAAACAAATGTGTTCAGTCTGTGCATTTCTCTTCATCTGCTAAAATACCAAGGATCAGAATTAAATGCTAATATGACTAAGCAGCAGTACAAGAATCATCAAAGGGTTGTTGTGAGGACATATTACCAGGGAACAAATAGAATATGTTTTAGCAGAGGAAATGTAGTCTGGGTAAATATAGGTCAGTAAATCTACTTTTAAACCAATAAAAGGTGTTTATCTGCAATCTGTGAGTAGTTTTGCCTGGAAAATAATTTCTGTCCTTACCATGATTTTATACACTGGGATGGGTGATGGGAAAACACCCATCCTGCCACATGAACTATCATAAGAAGTGCCCAGAAAGGGATTTTCATCAATGAGCTGCAAAGTAGAGCATCCTACTAATGTCTGTCTCAAGGGGTGTCCCCAAACTCACATCCAGAGCGTGATGTTCCTCTCCATCAGCCATGAAATGCATTCCTTTATTTTGCATAAGGATCTACCAAAAAAAAAAAAAAAGAAAAAGAAACAACAACAACAACAACAAAAAACCCTCCAAAAAAAAAAAAAAACCAAAAAAACAAAAAAACAAAAAAACAAAAGAAAAACTTTGTTCAATTTTAAGTCTCTGTTCTAAGTGGCCAAAAATCACAGATCTGGTTCCTATCCCTTCATGCATACATGAGGACGGCCTGGTACAAGGATGTGTTCTAATGTAAAATTTCTGATTTTCTGCACCCAATGCCAGTGGTGCTTTTGACTATGAGGCATTCAGTGAGTGATTCATTGGTTTTAAGAGAAGAAACCACTAGATCACCTGCTCTATGCTCCTCTGAATTGTAGGCAGCAAGTTCTACCTGCAGATCTTACACTGCTTCCATCAGAACAGCTCTCTCACTGAGGCATTATGGCAACACTGGAAGCTGTGAGGATCCCACATCCTTTTTTCTCTACTCACATCCACCGACACAAAATGTGAAGCTTCAACTTCCATTTTTAGTTCTGACTCTGCTCCCTCCACTCTGTTGCAGCCTCCCATAACACCCCACCTTTCTTTCCTGTGAAGGACATGGATCAGAGATGTTTCATCGCTATGTCTTTACTGTATCTATATCTGTAACATTTATATCTATATCTTTATCTATAATATCTATATATATCTATCTATATCATCTATATATTTCTATCTATATCATCTATATCTATGTCTGCATCTCTGCTGGATTGCTCAGCCCTTTCAATTTTTGTGGCTATTTTCTTTCTTCCAAAGTAATTAAATTGTTTGTGTAAACAAATTGAATCCCCCGCTTTGCTTTCTATGCAAATCAGAGCTCTACCATGATGGAAATTCTATTTATACTTAAAATTAAATTCATCACACAGCTTCCTGCCTGGAAGCTGCATTGCCAACCCCATTTTCAATCAGTTGCTGCATTGCCCCTATTGCAGACCTTTATTTTTAAGTATTCTCTTGACAGATTTGTCAAGAATTATACATATTAGAAGAAACATATCCTGTTTGAAGTAAGGGGGGAAAAAGAAAGTACAAAATTATTAACAAAATGTGAAATTGTTTGGTTACACTTAGGTCCAAGGCCCAAATAAACTCCCTGGTTGTCTTTCACTGACTTCCAAGGAAAGTTTAGCCATCACATTTTTAGCTGCATCAGAAGTCTATAGCTATTTGAGGGTCTATATTTGGGTCTGAATATGCAATATGTCTAGATTCAGTATCATTACATGTATATTCCTCATTTACAGGCTGAAATTCATAGACAGGGTGAAGTCTGAGCTAAGAAAATCCAGAAGGTTGTTTATGTCCCATAAATTTCTCTCATTCCATTTAAAATTCAGTCCTCACTAAGAAAACCTTGTTTAAGTAAAGTAAATGTAGTGGCCCTCTCTTATCTTTAGGAAAATTAATTTCCAAAAAATTGCAAAAAAGCTGGTGAAGAGTCTGGAGCACAGGTCTGATGAGGAACAGCTGAAGAAGCTGGAGGGGCTCAGCCTGGAGGAGACTTGGGGGGACCTTCTCACTCTCCACAACTCTCTGACAAAAGGGTGGAGCTGGGGGGAATTGATCTCCCAAATAACAAGTGACAGGACAAGAGCAAACAGCCTCAAGTTGCACCAGGGGAAGTTTAGAAAGCACATTTGGAAAAATCTCTCCACTGCAAGGATTGTCCAGCCCTGGCACAGCTGCCCAGTGTAGTGGTGGAGTCACCACCCCTGGAGGGATTTAAAAGGCATAAAAAAGATGTGGCACTTGGGGACATATTTTGTGGTAGGCTTGGCAGTGCTGGGTTAACAGCTGGACTTGATGAATTTAGAGGTCTCTTCCAACCTAAAAAATTCTGTGATTCCATGATTCTAATAACAACCTTAACCCGGGTTTTTTTCAGAAATGCAAGCAGAGCCTTTTAATTGGCCATCCCAGAGAATGAGTAAAGCAGGTGTGCAGCAGGCTTCGGATTCTGCACCTGCAGCAGTGCTCCTGTCACGTGAACTCATCGACGGGGGGATGAATTTATGGGGCTGAATTGAAGAACTAGGGAATTTCATGTCTTTCTCGGTAGGTAAAGGTTAAAAGCAAGCCATAGGGAGTTTAGAATACAAACTTTCAAGAAAAATGGTTTTCCAATGGGGTTTTTTTTGAGTTTATTGATTGTAGTGTACCTCTATTATATTTAGATGCCCAAATTAGGTTTCATTGATCCTGTTTCAGCTCTGTCTAGTAGGAGGGTAGTATCTCCTAGGCTTATCATCATCAGTGGTAAGGGTAAAACTGCAGACAGGAAAAGCCTTTCTGGGTAAAACAATGTCAAATAGCTTAAAATTCCATATTTATTCTTACTGGAGGATTGCACTAATATCCAGTGTTATCTAAAAATATTTACAAAACCAAGTTGGTAGGAAGAAGTACTCCCTCTTACTACATCCATTGATCTATTTCAGAAAAAAACACATGGTCCTTGGACATAAAAGATCTGAAGAATAACATGCTCAGAAGTTATTCCATCTTCTATGAGCATGTCAGCTGGATAAACTATAAGAAAAGTTTATGACCTATGTCCCTGCAGGTTATAAGCTTCTCTCTACACCACCATGAAGTTTATGAAATGATATCAACCAGGAATTTTATCCAGAGATATAAAAACTTGGGTGGTGGAGTGGCATGATACCCCCAGGTAACATCAGTGTATTTCATTACATAAATATCTTTTCATTACATACATGTTCATTACATAAATTGGTCTTAAACAGCAAAGTTAAGGTTAAAGTTGCCTCTGAACATATTAAAAAGCCACTGCAAGGGTTAATATCCCACCTACCATACTCTGAGTTTTTAGCTGGGGTTCAGATGGTGTTAAATATCTGCTTGTTAGTTAATTCTCACCCACAAACAAACCTGAGGACTTTCAGTAAAATTTTGATTGATCAAGAGCATCAGAATCTGAGAAATCGAGGGTCCTTTGATCATGATTGATGATGAAGGTAGATTTATTAGATGCTGAAATAGTCGTTACCAAAAGCAAGAAGTTGCAAAACCTTTTTCAACAAGTAATCTTCTGATCCTCAGCCCTTTTCTTCAAAGAGTGTAGTCATGGCTTTCCTACCATAGGACAAAACTTTTCCCTTTACTATAAAAAATACAAATGGAACAGGAAAGAGATGGGTGGGAATAAATTTATACTCTGTACTCCCAACTGTCACTGACTTTGTTTCCAGGCGACTCTTTAACCACAAATGTTTTTTGGGTTTTTTTGAGAACTAAAGAGCCAACATACTTTGCACCAGGGTCTGAGGGAGCTCAACCCAAGTGAATGAATTGTCTTTATCCCATAGTTCCCCAGGCTCACCTGACCATGCCTCCTGAGTAACCTCTCATTCTGGCACCCTCCTCCAACAACCTCCCTCCTCAGTCAATGAGAAACTTTTGAATGAGTAAACTGACATTATGACACTTGCCAAATTTCAATTTCGTTCAGTCAATTAGCAGTAGCTTCAGTCTTGTATTTCAATTGATTAGGCTGAAATTACCATAGTGAATTTCCATCCTGGAGGGTATGAAAGTCCTCAGACTCTGGGTGTATGTGAATCTTGTGTGCCTCTCCAGACTGAGCTGCTGTAGCTAATACACTAATGAAAAGGTTATGTCAGGCAAACTGAATATGAAAAAAAAATTGAAGACAGAAAAGTTAAATAGGTTGCTTTAAACCTCTTAATAGAAATGGGATGGGGTGCTTTTTTTTCCTCTCCTTCTAATAGTAGAAAATGCCTTTCTGTGAGTGCTTCTTGCAGATATTAAATGTAACAAATACAACAGGGAGTGCTTTTGAAATAGCAGATGAATTGAAACAGTGGGAAGAGAAAGGAACAGGGATGGGATGGGGGATAAGATATTTCAGACTTAATATATTGAAAAAGAGAGATAATTCTATGGGCTAAAAATATCAAGCCACATACTATCTCTTTGCTTCACAGAATGCAGAACCCTGATCACGAAACCAATAAAAATGCATTCTCTGATGTTTTACATATGCTATTTTACTTTTTCAGGGAAAAACAAACCCCACATGCAACCCCTTTAAGAAAAAGCAGGACAGCAAACAATGCAAGGGGAATGTTGTCTTCTGTACAATCCTGGATTTAAGAGAATAAAACAGGTCCCCCAGGACCAAAGCCACTGGACAGAAAACACTCCCAAAACTTTGTTCTGATTTAAGCAGTATTGGAGTTTTCCATTCATCAGGGAAACTTCCTAGTGAGATTCTGTGTCCTACCAACCCAGCCAGAAGGAGGCAGGGATAGCTAGAAACTTTCATTATGGAATACAAAGACAGCAAGAGGTTTATCTGGCTTTGAAAGTTGACAAGAGTTAAAAATTCAGGCTGTGTCTCCTCTGCTTTCAAAGGTAGCTCTCATTCTTAAGAATAAATAGGAGTATAAATGGAGAATAGGAGAGTAAATGGCTAAGTGTAAGAATAGAAGAGTGTTGGTCTTGCACCACTGATGGGCTGATGTAGATCCTCAATAAACCAGCTTAAAATGGGTTCATGTGATGAGCTCAGGCAGCTGCACTGTGTGTGCCTGGAGCCATCCTCATGTGTCATTGTGAAAAAGTGCAAGTCTTGTCTCCTAACCTCAGGAGATGACAAAATCAGGCAGGAGGGACGATTATATTTTGACAGGACCTTGTTTACCCACTTGCCAGCACAATGCTGATCCCGACAGCCAAACTGCCTGCCAAATGATTGTTTGCTTTTATCTTTTACAGGTTTTCCTGACAAATAACTGAAAAAGTATTTTGTATTGCTGTGTCAAGAGGTAACACTTTGCTAGTGGTTTGCATACCCTAAAAAGGAACAAGAAGTAGCCATGAAAAAGTTTCTGGCTAAGTTTGGACACAGGTTTTTTTTTCCTCTCAATTTTATTCAGTTTGCTTTATTCTCCCAAAGGACCCTATCTCAATGACCAAGGTAGTAGTGATCTGATGTATCTATTTCTCCTTTGGACTTATTTGGCTTATTTTTACAAAAGTATGGAGGAACAGAAGTACAAATCAAGATTTTAACATGTTTAAACAATCACACAGCTGTAATGAAAAATGTCATATCTGAAACTGTCTTGAAGAAAAGTGCATCCTCATGCCGACACAAATTTGACAGTGCATATGCAGACTTTCAACTTACTTGTAATGGAGTAATTTCCATGGAGTTGATGGAAATTCTCTAAATTCCACCCATAAAAAATGGAAATCCTGTTGTCTTCTTGGTCACAGGAATAATTTCCTTTTAGGAACTTCATTTTCCAGTTGTTCAAATGCTTTCACATGCCCTCTCTCCCCCATCACAGAAATCTTTCACCAGTCACCACAGGCCCTTTCAGTGCATGAGTGGGCTGTGTGTTTAAAGTCCATCCATTAATATTCACACTCTTTCCTGAGGTGTTCCTGCAGTGTTGTTAAATTCTGCTTGGAATAACATTAATTCCATCTTATATTTGGAGGTGCTTTTCATTTGTGTCTGTCCCTTATGAAAACGCTGCTGTATTTCATTCTGTGGTGGCTGAAGATTACAGCAGTGGAGCTCGCAGTCTATTCAGCTACTGGAGAAAAGCAACACAGACTTTCTGTTTGTTTAGGACCTGGCTCTTTAGGTGACATCCTGACTCCAAAGAAGTCAAATTAGTTTTTGTTTATTCATTCACTTAAGTGATAATAAAGAAGAGGAAAAAAAAAAGTGTTTAAGAGGAAAAAAGTTGTAAAATTTTAGGGACCACCAAAGGGGATGACACTTCAGGATGGCTGATTTTTAATTTTCATATCATGTGGTGACTTTAAAATTGTGTGATACTTTATAGGCACCTTGGTTTAGATCGCCTCCTTCCTCCTCATCTCCATTTTCAGTTTGTCCATTGCATTAAGGACATATAAACAAACAAAACAAGGTTTTTCAGGTTCAGAAAATGTCCAGAATTTGACTTGGAAAGGGAACAAAATGACTGTGGATAAATTGTGTTCTGCTCTATCACCTACTAGGCCAGCTTGTTTCTGGGAAAGGATGGTAAATGTTGGATGCTGACCAATGTGAAGAAGAGATGTTAATTTGATATTTCTCTATTGAAAAAATAGCTAAAATATCCAGATGGAATTAGATGGGCTAAACTTGTCATTCTAGCCTTTTATTTTGTTACAGAGAAGAAACAGGGAAGGATTGTTTTGCTATATGCTGCAATGGTATTAATAAGAAAAGATTTCTTCCCATTTCTTCCTTTCCAAGCTGTAATTATTATTATATGAATTTCCTTTTTCACATTTTAACAATCACAGGCAGCTTGTGCACAAGTATCCACAACATTAAGTTGTGAAATATCATCTGTAGTTCTTGCTTCATCTTCTCAGCTGAGCACTTTGGTTTCCATTCTGCCTTCAATGTTGGCTCTTCTTCTTCAGCACAGTCCCCATTGCAGCTTTGTTTCCATAACCTGGTATCAGTGAGCAGTTGACAATGACAATGGACACTTCTGGACTGAACCTTTCCAGAATTTGTGAAGATACATATCTGAGATCCAAGGTTATGGAATTGTTACAGGAATTCAAACCTGTTCTGGGCTCTGCACAGCAAAGGCTTTCTTCAGCCTCTTTTGGACCATAGGGATAATCTGCAGTGTTCACCTAAAAACTGGGAGGCAGTATTTTTTTCCATTAAAGATAGGTACAAACAATTAATTGAATGGAAAAGGGAGAATGGTGCTTTTGGTGTCTGAACCGGCATTGCTATTTCTGCCAAAGTGCTCTGCTGGTCATTGATCCCCTCAGCGGGGATTAGACACACAGCGAGATGTGCACTTCCACTCCCAACAACATCATATGGCCTTCAGTTGAAAGCCAAAAAATTCTTATTATCTGTACTTCAGGAATTCCTTCTTGTAGTGCTATATTTGTATCTATAGGTGGATTTTTCAAGTACACTCAGTGGTCTGACTCTGTTGCTAATTACATCTGTGGGAAGGAGTTTAGACCAGAACTGTGAATTTTCTAAAGAATAACACATAGTTCATTTTTGGCAAATGGAATATACCTCTCTGCCCTTGACCATTAATATGTTTTTTCAGCATGCCATTGGATATGTGACAAAAGGCTTACTATGGGAAAACTGTGATTTTTCAATATTTGTACAGAATCCTGCAAATATTTTTCCCATTATTAATACTGGCAAGTTGCTGTGTGGCAAATCTTTATTGTTAATATAAAATAGTCAAGGTGCTAAAGACGTCTATGCTTTCTCTTCAAAAGATACATTTCACATATTGATTTCCTTCAATGGACTTCTAATATTTTTGGAAAATATTTTCATTATTTTGGTAGCTGGTTTGCTTCTCCATGTCAGGTTTGTGTTTTATCCTCAGATACTCTTTGTAGCAGATGTAAAAATAAGGACAATGTCTGACACATGAGCTGAGCTCTTTAAAGTTTTCGGTCCTCATGTCTGTGGCTAAAAGAAGTAGGTCAATCTCAGTTTGGAATTGTATTTTTACCATCCTGGTTTTCAGTGCTTCATCAGGGTCAAGTTTTAAAATAGGTTGAGCAATGGCATGACTGTCCATGATAGGACAAGTAGAAAACATAATTTTCATTAAAAAACCCCAAAGTTTCCTTCCAAGATGCATTTTTCTTTAACCTTTCTAAAACTGAAATGAGAAAATGACTATGTCCCCTAGGAACCTACTAGTAACATATAATACAATATTGTTAGATTTTATTATTTGTTGACAAAGAGTACTTTGGATGAGACAAGGACTGAACACTTTCCTGTTCTTGTTTCCATCTAATTTTCCCTTCATCCTTCTAGGAGCTCTCTTGAAGCAGAATCTCCCATTAGCCCAATGCTTTTCCTTAGCACAAACCAGCAGATGTTGGGTGAGATTAAGAGCACACGCTAAGAGAAATTTAATATTTATCATGAAGTCCAATGTATCCGTGAAGACACACATATATTTTTAATTTTTAATGGAGTAAGCTTCACCTTCGAGAGTGCCTTGTCCTTTCTCATGCAGGGGACTTTCCATTTCACTTGGAACCCAACTTCCCACTCTGCCACTTTCATCTGTGCACCCTGGAGTTGCTGTGGCAGTTCTACACTTGCATATCTCACACTGTTGTTCTTGCGTGCTGCTCTCATGTGTTGTTCTCGCGTGCTGCTCTCAAGTGTTGTTCTCATGACTTTGCACTTGCAAATCCTGAGATGTATTGATTTTGTCAAGTTTTTCCTGTAGGAGATGGTCACAGCTGTGAAGATAACTTTTTCTGCCCCTTTTCCTGCTTTTTTTTAGTGTATAACTACATCATAGAAGAAAGGAAGACTCAATGAATGACTTAAATACATAATAACCATTTCAACAGCCAATAATTATTAGACAAAAATATCCATATGTGCACAAATTTTAGTAGTTAATCGGCGTGCAACATGTAATCAAAGCTTTTTCCAGGGAGTGTTAGGAGGATCACAGGCAGAAACCATCAACTAGGACATTGTTTTTCTTCCTGGTTCGCCACTGGGGAGAGTTTTCACTATTCCATTCTCCCTTTCTCTTGCTCTGTTTATCCCCTTAAAAGTAACTTTTCCATTTGAGTCAGTGTATGCCATCAGCAAGACATTCCATGAATAAAACTTTGTCCACGGAGGCCTCCCTTATCCTTCTTCGTTCAACACTCTCAGCATCCTG
Organism: Acanthornis magna; assembly: GCA_036785705.1. Lineage (NCBI taxonomy): Eukaryota > Metazoa > Chordata > Aves > Passeriformes > Acanthizidae > Acanthornis > Acanthornis magna. The sequence goes on from JAWUZG010000001.1 coordinate 2,189,754, forward strand.
GTAGGTTTGAGACCAGACAAAATCCAAACCAGAACCTGTGAAACAGATCCAGATAAACAGCCAGCCCTGCCCCAAGCCTGGCCTGGAAATTGCATTTAAAACACAGTGAAGAGTGAGCCAGGGGAAGTCCTCCTGTGATTTTGATGCATTTGGTCCTTGTTTGAGACTGGGACAAAGCCACAATCAAATTCAATGTTAACAGCAATTTATAGCGCTTTTGCATCTGTCAAGTCTTAAGCTTTTATTTGTGCTTCTGATTCATGCTCTTGAGGGTGTACAATTTGCAGGGCTTCTGAGTATGCCTCCTGTAGAAAAAAACCCACAAAACCTTTCTCTTCTTTCTCCTCATTTTAAAAAACCGTGGTTAGGACATATATTGCAGAATGCTCAATAATTTTCAACCATTCTTTTCCTGTTATGTAAGATATATTCCTAACCTCTCCGAATCTATGGAAATAGCAGTGTGTGCTCGAACTATTTATATCTCTGAACATATCATTTTTCTTATCAAGTTGTCATTGCATTTTCTGAACTGCTTGACTGGTTATTGCAGACAGAGTAAAAATATTCAGCTGCCAGGTATGCCTTAAAAAAAAGGATCTACAAAGACAATAATAGCAAGTTGTTCTAATATTCTACACTTTTTGCTCTACTCCTGCTGATTACTGACAGTGCTGTTGTATTTTTTAAGATATATTTAATTATATTTTTAATCCACTAGCTGTAGCACGATGCATTAGAACATTTTTGTTAATGAGTTTTTTTTTTTACTTTCCAAACATATCCTGTCAACGTGATCTTGGTGGGTAATCTTGTAGAGTGGTGAAATATTTGTGCTCAATCAAATTGGCCCCCCGTTTGTGAGCTACACTATTTGACGCCTGAACTTTGATACAGATATTAACAATCTGTGTCAATGAACTAGCCTGTGGCTGATTGGAACGAGAATATGAATTTGCAAGTACAAAAGGATCTGTTCCACAGTTATTCCTTGCTGACTGTCTTTTGCATTGAGTTGATCATTGGAGATAACATGGCTCAGATATTTGGACTTGTTATCACCATATGCTAAGTAGCTCGTGCAAATGTTACCTCTACACTGCATAAATTTCCTGACTAATTATTGTATTAGCTGCTTACCATCTGAATTTGCATTCTTGCTTTCATTCATTATCAGTTTGTGGTTGTCTGCTTGATTTGCTTCCTCACAGATTAGAAATCTCTTCCTGGGTCTGACACAAAAATCTGTGCTGTGGTATAATAGTCACTGTCTGAAAATACAAAAAAGAGGAGATTCCAGAAATCAGATATTAAAAAAAAAAACACAAAAAAACCCAACCCTGTGTTGTTTATATGCTATTAATTTATCTCCCTGGTTTTGCTGCAAAATCTTTTGTCTTGCAAAATTAAGCAGATTCTGCTAGGTGTATTGGGGGCTTAGAAGATCAAGATCTGTGATATCTTTGTAGCTCTGGTGATGGCTGGCAACAGCTGAGTTGGACTTCCAAGGAGCCAAAAATTATTGACTGGAATGAAAATATGGAGAAATCATTTCAGATTTGTTCTCGCAGATCAGCATCTAGCCTGACATTTTACCAGACTTGGCTAATTGCTTATTCCATTAAAACCAATAAGACTTTTGCCTTTGTGGCGACCAAGATCAAGGCTAGCCTATGAATTGTGTTAGTGCTGTCTGGATTATAAATCTTTCCTGACAGGTTCACTACTATACAATCTATTAGGGACTTAAAATTTAAAACAAATGGTATATTTTATTTTATGTCCTTGTAACCTTACCAGTTTGCCTTACTGCTTGACAGTTATTTTATTGTTTTAGAGTCTATCTTCCAACAAGACATCTGCTCTTGGTCAGGAGGTAGAGTTTTTCCCTTGTCACTTTCTTCCAGTAATTAAACATTCTCACTCTTGGAAAAAAAATGTCTAACTCTTACTCAGTTTTGTCTGGCAGAAGCTTTAAACTTAGTGGTTTTGGTGTTTGTGTAGTAGGGCACTTGGGAAGGCACCTCCTTGAGGGAGGGACATTCCACTGGCCAAGGGGAAAGAATTGAACTCCACCTGGAATACAGAGAGGGCTGAGGTTCTCAAAAAGTTTTTGTGTCAGTCTTCACTGATGAGTGCCTCAGTGACACTTCCCACATCACAGAAGGCAAAGGCAGGGACTGTGAGAAGGAAGAACTGTCTGCTGTAGAAGATCAGATTTGAGAGAATCTAAGGAACCAGAAGGTACACAAGTCCATGGGACCTGGTGAGATGCCACTGCAGGCCCTGAGGGAACTAGTGGATAAAGTAGTTAAACCACAATCAGTCTGATTTGAAAGCCGTGGCAGTCCCGTGAAGATCCCACTGACTGGGAAAGACGAAGCACAATATTAAAAAGGGAAAAATGGGAAGACCTGGGGGTCTCCAGAGTGCTCAGTCTCTCCTCAGTGTCTGGCAAGATCATAGAGCAGATCAGTCTAGGAACTGTGCTAAGGCACATGGAAAACCTTAAACCCTTCAGTACCAAAAGGGGGTTTGCATGAAGGCTGGAGAAGGGCTTTTCACAAGGACGTGCAATTTCACTTGCATAGTGATCTGACTTCCTCAGAATTTTCCTTGCTTTCAGTCCTGATGCCACCTCCTCTTTTTTTCTTCTGATTTTCTTCTGAGAATACTCAGTGGCATTAGGCAAGTCCTTGCAAATCTCTTTTGTCTGTTCTTCCTCCCCAGGCTGACAATTTTCCACTGAATCTCTTTCTGAGAATAGACAGTCATCGAGTTCTCAACCCACCTAATGTGCTTTCTTGACAACTTTTAACCAGAAGGTAGTGAAATACTAAATCCCACACTCTTCTGAAGTCTTAGTATGTTTGCAGTTACCAAGCCTGTCATTCCAAAATATATGTGTTTTTTTGGTTTGATTACATTTATTTCCCTGTGGAAAAAAAAGTAGTATTGACTGACATTAATCACCTTCGGAGCCTAATAATTAAGGAATTTATACCAGCATCAGCTTTTCCTTGAATTTTATCTGTGACAGATATCAGGGTAATTGTGTCCAGAGTATCCTAAACCACCTTGTCTTCTCTGAATCATAATAAAATGTTAGGATTTGCCCAGCCTGCTGCTGTTTTGCCTCTTTTCCTGTCTATTCATCCTGTCTATTCAAAATTCAGAGCATGAACTAGAAATGTCCTCCATCAACTCACACAGAATCCATCCAAGCAAGTATCCTGGCCTGCTGATTTAAAATTATTTATCTCTGAGAGATGTTTAACACCCTCTACAGCTACTAATGGACTGGAAAATACTTTATCATGTTCATGTGATTCAAATACATCCTCCTGCTTCTTTCAAGATACAAAACAGAAATATTGAATAAACATATCTCTCATTAAAAGTTCTGCCACCCCCCTAAGCACCAGAATTTTATTATAGCTATTATTCAGAACCTACCTTATTCCAGCTAGTCAGATTTTGCTCTTTTACTGCCTTAATTTTCTACAGCCTATAACTTCCCTTCCTAGTTGATAACTGTTGCTTCCCCTTTCTGTTTGCTAAATATTGCCTTTTAATTTCTAAATTCTGCTTCCAGTCCTTTTGTTGAGCCTGGAAGTTTTATAACTAACATTGTCCTCTCTTTTTGATGTGTATTTCTATATGAGATTTTAGGCACTTCAGGTTTTTTTTTTAAAGAGCTCCCAGATTTCATCCGGGGTTTTTTTAAACACTTTTGATATATTTTCTTTCTTCATACTTTTTTTCTCTTATCAGGGAAATCAGGTTTATATATCAGTTTTGACTGATGAAATATGCATGGATGGGGAAGAGGTGACACTGACCTGTGTTTTCCTTGCCTGGCATGTACCCTGAGCTGTATTTCAGGTCTCAGTGTTGGAGTGTTTACACCATTCAGGGGAAAAACGTGTAAATGGATCTACAGAGTAAATGGTGTGGTTTGAGGGAAGATCCTCCCCCTTCCAGCTAGAATTGTCCTTCTGAGGTGCCCACAACTTTGGTCATGAAACATGGTGTGGCTGTGAGGCTTTTGTACTTAGATTAGATGCAGAAATTAATTTGGAAGATGGTTTTTTGGTTGTTTTAAACTGTTAAAAAATATCTATGATGGTTAAAAATTATATATATGTTTGACTTCTGGTTACCTGAGACTTACCACATTTATTTTCAAAAAGGATTTGTCTTGCACTGAGCATGGAAGCAGTGCATTACCTGCTCCTTATAAGCTTTATATGAGGTGTGTGTGCTGTGATGTCTATGAAGAATTGGCCAGCACATGATGGTTTGGCTCTCAATCAGCCATGGACCATTGATTTCATTTTTTTTTTGCTTGTAAATAGGAACGTCATTGCCTTCAGTAGAGCATCAACTTGCTCAGTATCTACCAGTGTAATCTTCCTATATTTGCTGCTGTCATCCTTCTTTCTTACATTCCTGCTATTGTTATTTATGGTCAGCTTCTATCTTATTAGCTTGTTAGAGCAGGGGGTTTATCTTCCTGTGTATTTGCAAAGCACCTGCAGTGACAAGGACCATGATCCTGACATGTTGCATAAATAACAGCAGCATCCCTTCCTCTTGGGATCATAGATATTGCTGAAGGCCTTTGAAAGGAGGCTGAGGGGCAACGTCATTATTTTCTACAGCTTCATGAGGAAGGAAGCGGAGAGGGAGGTGCTAATTTCTTCTCCCTGTTATGCCATGATAGGATGTATGGGAATGGTTCAAAACTTTCAAAACTGCCCCTGGGGAGGTTTAGGTTGGACAAGAAGCATTTCTTTTCTGAGAGGGTGGTAAAACACTGGAACAGGCTTCCTAAAGAGGTGGTTGATGCCCTAAATCTGTCTGTGATTGAGGTGTTTGGACAATGCCCTTAACAATATGCTTTAACTTGGGCAGCCCTGAATTAGTTGGGCAGTCAGATTAGATGATTTTTAGGTCCCCTCCAATTTAAATATTCAATCTATTCTATTCTATTCTATTCTATTCTATTCTATTCTATTCTATTCTAAATATGTACCAAAGCTATATTTGGACATCCATAATATGGGTGGATTAGTCTCCATTTTCTTAAAATGTTGAATCTTAAACCTGTTACTGATTCCAACAAGATTTGGGTCAAGTCGTGTAGAAATAAACAGAATGAGGGTATTAAAAAATGGCAGTGTTGGTCCACTCTGGGTCCTTTTCCTCCAGGCACTGGTTTAATGTGAGTTTTTCTTCCATTAGAAGGGCCAAAATAAGAAAAACACCTAAAAGCCATCAGAGACCTTTTCAGATTTCTTTGCAGAGGTGACAGAAACACCATTTCCACTTTTAATCTCTCCGCAACGTGATCTCAAGAACAAAGTGTTGTAGTGGTCTTTGCACAGGGTCTGACCCTACATCTCCCAACAATGCCAGGAACTCTCTGCCTACCTGTTCTCCAGGTGTCCAAAACCTGATACCTGCCTGTCTGTTTCTTTGCCATCCAGCAACCTGTCAGGAGAAAAATAACAACTCACAGCAGCACCTGTCTTACAAAGCCCTAAATCTCAGTAACTGAGATGTCTCAGAGTCTGTGATCTCTGAAAAGCTGAACAGGCATTGTTAAAAACTAACCAAATTTGATTTAAACTACAGGTTTGATATTCAGCTGCTTTGAGGAGTGTGTTATGATGCTGGAAGGTCTCTGCATTTTGCAAATCTCACAAAGTATTTCTGAGTCCCACAATATGCTTACAAATCTCAAAACAGTTTCACCAATTAAGTCAATGAATCCCAAATGAAAAACTCAAACACTTTCACTTGCAAATCCTGACTTTCTTTCTACAATTCAAGGATAAGAAGGGATTTACAAAACCTATACTGTCAAGTACTGAAGCAATTTTGATTCTCAATATGCCTTGTGGCTATGTTTGAAAGAATGAGCAAGCAAAAACTTGCTGACATGATGTCAAAATTCTAAAGGGTAAAATCCTTCCAGCTGAAATGAAAAGAAACAGAGAAGGAAGCTCAATAGTGCCCATGAGGATTTTTCCTCATGATGATGTCCACTCTTTGGTTAGGTCCAGATCAAGGAATAATGTATAGATCTCCTTAAAGCTGTTAAAACTTATGCTGTTTTCCCCCACAAACTAAATTAGAATAGAGCAACAGAGATCAGAATATATTAGCATAGAATGGAATAGTAGCAACTGGAAGGGATCTTCAGCAGTCATATAGTAAAACTGCCTGATCAGTTCGTGGTTGACCAAAAGTTTAAAGTTTACTGTTGTTAAGGGCATTGCACAAATGCCAAACTTAGCAGAAGGGATTTTGGACACCATAGCTTGGGGTGTATTTGTCCTGAATCTTAGAAATTTTACCTCAAAGAATCTCTAAATAAGGATCTTGAATTGCAGAAACTTTATTTTCCCCAAGTTATCACTAATTTGAATGACATTAGTATTTGGTTCACTTTTAGACTGGATGATTATTGCTATGTATTTCAGTAAATATGTATTTAATTGTGCATGCTTGTGATTCGTGGCCTATTTCAAATCTTTGTATTGCTTAATTTCTATTTTTTTTTTAAACTTTCAATTAGTAGACAGTTCATAAAAAGTAAAGCAAATTTTGTATCTGTTCTCTTGGATCTGCATGAAAACCAGGGAAAGATTTTATGTCTGCCTAATTTTATGAGTTTATAGTGCAGCTATCCATATGTTTTCAGGTATATTTAGTACAGACACATGCTACTAATTTTAAAATGTGTAATAATGATGCCACAGATTCCAGAGCCACAGTGCTCAGAGCACTTCATCAATGTGTTCAATAGAAACTCATATGACCTTACATTTAATTAAATAAATCCATAAAAATTTGTATTTAACTTGTAAACTGTACAAATTCTTAACAAAGACCTTCAGTATGACTTATTCTTGCCACACCAAGCAACCAGTACAACTTCAACACTGGATTTCAATGACAAATTTTAAAGGCAGGCATGAAGTTCCCATCAGAATATTACCAAGTGTTGAAGAAATTTATTTGTTCACAGATACACCTCAAATTATTCATCATATGCTTTACAAATAATTTTGAAAACTCCAGTACTTAAGCCAGTGGGTTCTGACATGTTGTAGATACTTTACATGGAACCTGTCCTTTATTCTCCAGAATTGAAATTTTTACATTTTCCTTTTGTTATAACCATAGCACTCGACCCTTATCCATATACACAAAATTTGAGTGGTGTAGAGATGGTTCCACCCAGATCCCTGAGAAACCACAGAGATGGTTCCCAGAACTGGACACGGCACTCCAGATACAAACTCACTAAGATTGTTTAGAGGGGCAGGATTGAAGTGCAAACTTTCAAAGGAAATAAATTTTATTTCCTTATACCCCATCACTTACCAATTTGTTAAATCTTAAAATATTCCTTTAAGGAAGAGACTAATTTACTCTTGTAAAAGCATTTATTTCCTGGTATTACAAAATAATCTTCAGACTTTCTTAGCAAGATTTAAAAAAATATATTTTTAATAATTAATGACTAAGAACTAACATGGCAAAAATCAAGGCAACTGATGTATTATTCAAGTACATGGTCTACGGCCATTTGAAGCCCATCAACTTATTGATCTCATCTAGTTCAATGGCTTTGGATCAAAGTACAATATTTACAGAAGCTTTTATTTGCAAGGCATTTAGAAACAAGTTCAGATAAGAATTTACAAGTAGCACAAATGTTCAGCCTACTGATAAATTTAAGTGTACAGACAATGCATAAATAAACATTTATAGGTCAATGTTTATTGTGTTACATAAAGCAACTTTGTACAATCTTCTGTTAATAGATTTTTCATCACAGCTATACCATTTAAAAATGCTTTTACTTACTGCCTAATATCCAAACCGGCAGGGAATTAAGCAGCGGTAGCAAAACAAAATGTTATTTGATTAAAGAAAATTATTTTCTAAGAATGTTTTCATGTTGCCGCAGTGTTCCTACTGGTGGCATATTATGCCAAAAACATAAGACTGAACTAAGAATTTTACTGAGCAGCATTAGATGGCAGTCTTGGATGTGTTGTACAATAAGCATCTAACATGCCAAAATTCAGAGAAATGGTATGCTGGATTAAAAGCTGCTTCTGCAGTTGTATTTGGCATCCTTGTTTAAATGGGTTTAGATCCCATAGCTTCTGTCATCTGTCACAATAATAAAGCTCTGGTCTGAATAGCACAAAAGGAAACATTAGAAGAGAAAATTTCAGACATACTGAAAAAAATATGCTTTAGAATAATAAGGATACTTTATTATTATTATTATTACTATTGTTATTTGAGTAAATGTCTGTAGTTACTTTTCATGGACTTTTCCATCATTTTCTTTACTTTTGAAAAGAGCCATGTATTCTTTTAAGGCCTTCAGAAACTTTTCTGCTACAGCCCTTTAGAAAACCCTATAAATATTGGTTGTGTGGTATCAGCCCATAGAACCTGGTTGTTTCCTTTGAAATTATTTTCTTCAGAGTTGTTCATAGTCTCCAGTCCTACTACAGAGCAAAAGGACATTCAGAGTATAGACAAAGAAAGCAAAGGCAGCCTCACACTGCATTTCTGTGTGGGTAAGTTCCTCCAGTAGAGCTGCTGTCAATGTCTTTAGCATCTGCTCATCACATGTGGTTTCTGGCCCTGGACCTTTTCTCTTGGCTGGTACCCTTGCAGTAGTGATTTTGGAAACTGGTGGACTGTCAAGCTTGGGTTCTGGAATTTGCTTGTACATAGGGTGTGCTCAGGACTGGCAGTAGTGATGTTCATCTGCTCTGTCCATTCTTTGATGCAATTAAATCATGGTGAGTGGATCATTCATTCATTTTCCATATTTTTCATTTATGCGAAGTTCCTGCAGGATAGTGTTTCTAGAAAATGCTATCAGCTGGACTAGAGTTTTGTGATGTGGCTGCTGAGGTCATATTTACAGGTCTAGAGGAAATAGGTGTCAGATTGCCACCACGAGTTAGTGGCTCAATGCTTTGTGCAGTCATAGAATCATGGAATGGCTTGGGTTGGAAGGAACCTTAAAGATTGTCTAGTTCCAGCTCCCCTGCCATGGGCAGGGAGTGAATACAAATCAGGAGTATGATTTTGAAGTGAATCTCATCACACACAGGTTTAACTGTGAAGTGGTGTCCAGCTGTATGAACTGGACAGTTTATGGATGAAACTCAAGAGGAAAATGAGATCCACTTCACACCTGATGTGCTTAAAGTTTGCCCTTTGGACCAGGCTCAGTATTTATAGCACAGACATGACTGCACAAGTAAAAGATGACAAAAACTAACTGCAAATTTATCACAATGGGCTTAGTTCACTTTTTAAAAAAAATTGATAGCTTACCTATATTTGGCACTAAGAAGTTTATTTTATTTTCTTACCAAGCTTAGTAAGTCTCACAGTGCTTTACAAAGCAGGATCCTGTCATTATTCCTATTATACAACTACCAAAAACAGGCACAGGAAAGATTAAGTGGCTTCAGAAATGTGTCTTTGTAGGCCTCTATTAGAAAAAAAAATAAACCCAAGATCAGTGCAATTACAGCCCAGTACACTGTCTGCTAGGCCACAATCTCTTTTGGCACATCCCATTTGCCTTGGCTGCACAATGCAAAACAAAATATTATTGTGATTTATTATTTTTTCTTATTAGTGGAAAAAATATTATTTGTATGGGGCAAACTGTGATGTTACAAAATACAATGTAAAGCTTAATAAAGAAACCCAAATCCAACTGCATCCTGGAGGTGTAGAATCATGGGACAATTTGGGTTGGAAGGGACATTTAAAGTTCATCCAGCCCAAGCCCCCTGCAGTAAGCTGGGACATCTTCGGCTAGATCATGCCACTTGGAGTTTTGTCCAACCTGACCTTGAATGTTTCCAGCAAAGACTGAGGCAAAAAGATTGCTGAATATCTCAACCTTCTTCTTGTCTGCTGTTAACAGTTGGCCAGATTTGTTCATCAGGGAGGAACACTTATTTTGGCCTTTGTGTTCTGGCTGACATATCTGTAGAAGCCCTTCCCATTATTCTTTGCATCCCTTGCCAACATCTGCGCCACTACTGCACATTTTTCAAACAGGGTTGTTTTTTTTCTTTAACTTCTCAAAGAAATTCATGGTATCCCAGCAACTCTATGGTCTTCTGAATTTTCTGTGGTTTGAGGTTTTTTTGTTTTTTGTTTCATTCTCCCCCTCACTACATTATCAAATAGTTCCATGTATTTGTCATGTTCCAGTGCTCTGCAGTGGTTGCTATAAACTGCACTTTAGAATATTTTGCCATGGATACAAACAGCTCTGAAATAAAGTATTCTAGGAGTACCTTCCCACTATGAAAATTAAGGTAAGCTTCTTTCTAGGAAAGTCAACTTTTCAAATGACTGAACATCGTGGATTACATGAAAAACAACATCTAATTTTAGTGGAGCAATCCTTTCATGTGATTTTAGGCATATAAATAAATAATAAGGGAATCTGAGAAGGGGAAAATCTTGGTCAGTAATACAACAATTAGGTTACCATGAGCATAGAGGAGAACTGGACAGTAGGAAAGGGGATCAGAAGACTTAAAAGACTTGCAAGGTGTCCATAGGCTATGCAGCAATGGTGTTTTTGTGCTGACTGAGCACTAGTTTGGAGAAGATCAGTTAAAACAGAAATTCAATCTTCTTTCATGTATGGCTTTACTGTCCCATACAGATGTGAGATTCTCTGAGCTACACTTACTTTTCAGGTGTTTATTTGATTTTGTTTTTAGATTTCTTATTCAAGCTTGCTATAGGAATCATATGCCAAAAAATAAGTAGTGTTCTTGTGTAAATTTTACACGTGAAAAACTCCTGAAGGAGCAAGGAGGGGAAATTATTTTCCTTTTTCTATACCCAAACCACTACCCAAGTCATGTTTCTGATAATTTTAACTACCTTCATGGATAGAGCAGCACATAAGAAAATCTTCTTATCCCTCCATTATAGTCTGTATCAGTGTAGCAGAAACATCTGTTTCAAATTCCTGATTTGGTTTTGGATACAGGAGAAACATAAAGTGGCGTTATCAGTTTTAACATTTGATGTGTAAATTTGCCTAAACACCATCTCTTGTCAATGGACAAAAGAAAGGATTTCTGTGCATGACTGGTCTTGTTGTAAAGCAGACTTTTACAGCAGATGAGGTGAATCAGACTCTTAAAGTTCCTGTTTGACTACCTCTATTAGCAGTAAAGTTTGGCTGTCTGAAACCCAAAACCTGTATAAGAGACAGCTGATGTGCCATGAGATTAATTCCACACGAGTGACCTAACCCTGGAGCTACAGTGGGATAACGAGGTTATTTTTGGACCAAAATAAATCCATTATGTACCCAAGGCTTTTTTGCTAATTGAAATTGGCATGTTCCCATGAAGGAAATTTTAGTTTTAATGGACTTTCCAACATTTTTTTTTCTTTTATTTGATAAAAAAAAAGGTACAACTCTTACAAAAAGTATGAAAACACTGGACTGTGAATCCTCAATGGAATTCTCAATCCAGTGCATACTACACTCTAGTTCTGTGTATTCTGTATAACTGTGTGGAGGATGGCATAGTCCTATACTGAGATATTAATGAACAATATTCATATAGATAGATACAGCTCTGTTAGGGTGCATCATCCATTTTATTTCCCTGATCACAAGTTTCATTTTCAGCAAAGACATATATTTAGAGAAATAAAAACTTTTTGTTTCCTTTAAAAAGAAACCATTAATAAAAAAAGATAGCATTTTTTCTTTTCAGCTATTACTGAAATATTTTGCTTTCCAGTTTCTCTAAACATAAAAACATGATATTCTTCAATACCAGAACATTTATAGAAAAATAGAAAGATTAAAAAGGAGAAAAGGGTAACTCTTACATTGTAGCTATTTTTACATGTTTTGAATTCCATTTACAGAAATTTATATTAAGACTAAATATAGTAACTTGCTTTGTAAACTCTTCCAAGCCTTGATAATGCCCTGATATCCTGTGGAAATGTCCATATTTTACACTTTTCAAAACACAAATAAACTGAACTAGAATTCAGCTTAAAAATTACTGCGTATTATATAAGAGGAAGACTAAAACTCCAAAGTAACTAATTTAAATTATCCTCAGTTTAAAAATTAGACCATGAAATGTAGAAAATTGAGCTTAACCTCAAAAGGAACCAAACCAGATTCAAATAGTCCATGAGCACCAGGCAATGGAGTATCTGAAATGCAAATGATATCAAGTAGCATCATTTTTGTTTGCTTGTTTGTTTGTTTGTTTGTCTTGTCATAAGCCAATGCTTGAGTTTATGATTTACAGCTAAGGTTTGTACACTCCTGTTTTTGTCCAGATTTTGAACCAGGTAAATCTCATATATCTCAGAAAAAAAAAAAAACAAAAACAACCCAAAACAGTTAGGAGAGAAAGAAAGCCCGTGTAAACACAGCATAGATTTAGATATTCCCCATAGATATGCTAAAGCCTTCCAGATTCATGAACAATAGAATTTTGTAATAATTTTTCATTTGCATTGTATAAACTGCAATCTTTGCTTTGTTGGCAGAAACATTTTGTATTCATGAACGATGTTTAGCTTAGTACTGCTTAGAATTTCCTTTTTCTCTCTAAATGCCAATAGAATAAAAAGACAAAGTAGCAATGTTAGGCTACCATAACACACAAGCTCTTGTTTTGATCACTCATCTCTCTGTTAGCCATTATGTTTGCCCACCCAGATAGTTTCTGCCTGTTTTATTTTGTACAGTCTTGTGGAGCAGCCAGAACAGCCACTGATATTTCAAAGTGGTTCATAGTGGAAAAGGAAAGATTATGTATGAAACAGCAGCAGTGGACTTGAGAGGGGGGAGGTAAACAGTTATAGGTTCAATTCTTGTTCATAATGACTTTTAAAGTGTAAAATAAAAGCTTGTGAGTATAACAAGTTTGTAAAACTATAAAATAATTTTCCAGTTTCATGTAAGCCAATGGACACATTTTTAAACCCTTGCTCTGACAGGTTTGGAACAGGTGCTTAAAATGTATTTCGAAACACCACCATTAATTTCTCCTTTGAACGCATGACATAAATGTTTGTAGGAAAAACATTCTCTCTGTCTTTGGTAGGGTCAGTGTTTTCACACTGATATTCTCTAACTCGAGGGCTCCATATTGGATATCAAATTTCGTAAGTCCCATAACTGAAGAATCTGGAATATTTGAAGATGCTGAACAATTCCAGCTCTTGCTGACTCACCTGAGAGCAGTTGTGTGAGCAAACACCTCACACAGGAGAGTGGGAGCCACCCAAGCATCTCCATCTGCTACCAAACACTGGATGGGCTTCAAAAACTGACTGGTACAGAAAAATAATGGTGAAAATGTGGCAACAAGACTCCAGTGAACTCGGAACAAAACTGATTATCAAGCTCAAGCATTTATGCAAAGAATTTATTTATTATTAATTCACTAGTATTTTAAACACCCTTATGGCACCCTGCTTTATTTCAGATGTATGTTTTAAATGTTTTTTGATTCTAAGTAATACATTGGTAAGACTGTCTGGTTCTACTCTTGGCTTGCTTGAAATGCGTATTCTACTGGAGAGCACAGATCTGTTATAGACAATGCTGAGCAGAGAAGTGTGAAGAACAGGTTATTTCTGCTAATAAAAACACCTCACTCGACACAAAACACTTGGCTTTGCGTTTTTTGGTTGAAATTATTTTCCTAAGTCAATACAAATATGGAAGACATTCATGTCAACCTTTTTTTCGGCAAATAAATTCATATGTTGGCTCATTTCTATCCTGTTTGGAAATTACCTTCAATCCTCTACTTTCAGAGCATTTTAACTCACCTCCCAATAACCCATTTACTCTTCTGAAACTCAGGGCACTGAAAGTAATAAGAAAGATGATTGAGTAATGCCCACATGTGGAACTGCAGAATTGTTAGGCTGTATTTGCGTCAGATGTGTATCTATGCCATGACAAAAATGCCTCTTGTTGCATTTAAGTCTGTGACAGAAAAGACTTAATGAACATAATAACTTGGAAAATTGTTTACAAATCTTTTGAGTCCATTGTGAGTAATGTTATATCAAAGGTAATTGTAAGCTGTGAGCAGGAAAGGTAACAAATAATGGAGATGGTAAAATGATGCTTTATGAAATGTTTTTCATACACAGCTTTCAAGATTCACTGCAGAGGATTGCAAGAAAAATTAACTGATTTTTAGATACAACTTCCAAGAGCAGTAGGTTGACTAAAGTCACAGAGGAAGCTGAGAGAAGAAATGTGAATAAGGTTTTCCTCTCCTCCACTCGAGCCATGAGGTCTCCATTCTGGCTTTCAAGGCAAAACTAACACTCTCATGTAATTATGGTCTTCCAAGAATTTGCAGTTAATGGAGCTTGAAGATTGGTCTCTCAGACCTCAGACTTAAGGCTATAATGCCAGACTGTCAACTTGTCTAACAACCCCATTTCAGACCTACAGAGAAGATAACATTGTAGATGGGGAGAACAAAAAGATCATGATGCTTTTGCAGACTTGGATGCTGTAGTCCAGCGTTTGATTGGCAGCAAAATATTTTAGAATTTGGCAAGAGGCAGTGTTTTTTTAAAATTTCAGCAGGTATAGCCTGATCCTACTGTCCACGTAATTAAAAAGGTGTTATAGTACCTTAACAACTGTCTCATATGTTCATTATTCATTTAACATTACACCTACCCCAGTACTTTTTTCCCTACAGAAAGCAAGTTCCTGTTGGAAAAATGCTGAACTGTAGATTGAGTGACATGCAGGAGCTTTTGCTATCGAATGACCCCTTGACACTCAGTAATGAAACCAGTCTCCACTGTTTGTACAAAAAGAACATTCAATTTTCAGGGAAATGTCAGTATGATTATTTTCTTTTCATCTCTTTTAATTTTTTTATTTTTATTTTTATTTTGCTCAAGGTTTTATCTTCACTTAACTCTAATGTGTACATCAGGAGTTGTACTTTCAGATAACAATGAAGAATTCTGAAAAAAACATATTGAAGTTTTGACATTTCTTATCATCTGAATGATTGTGCTTGCAGATAGGAATGGGGAGGAGGGAAGTTAGGAAAATTCATGCAAACAATAAATATGCCTCTTTAGTGGTCATAAACTGACATTTTGCATATGAAAAATGCACTACCTAAGCATGTTTTCAGGTGAAGGAACCCATCCTTGCAGCTCACGGAGGAAATCACAAATATGTGGGATCTGCATTAAGGCTGTGATCACACACAAACACCAAAACAAACCTTACGTAGAGCTATGAAAATTGAATTAGTCCTTAGTGGCAGTGGTGACTTCAGGAGTGATTTCTGGGGGCTCTAGCCATTCTTTAGGAATCTAATCATGGCTCTGCTCAAAGTAGTGACCCTTTGGTGTGACTGATGGACTGAGAAAGGGTTGTTCCCATTGAAAAAAAGTCTGAACTATGTAACTGCTCTGCAAAAAAAATCTCTACCAAGTTACTTGCAGAAATGAAAGCTAAATGAAGCCTTTACTCATGGTCTGCTGGCAAAGGCAGTCTCCCAGCTGAAAGAAACAGTGAGTCCAAAGTTCCACCAGGGAGATGAAGGAAACATCTCAAACCTCCTGTCTGTGTCCACTATGTTGTATTTTGTGCACTTGTGGGAAAATTTTATCTTTTTCGGTTTCACCTATGGCTGGTGTCCTACTATGTGAAAATTAAATGTTCATTAGCATTGAAACTAAGAAACAGGCGCCCCACTTCTGGAGCACATGTCCTGATTACCCTGATAAGGACCAATTCTCTTTGTCTCCAAAGACTTTTAAACATAAAATTCAAAGTAGAACAGCACAGGCGGGATGAACTGAGGAAGAATGACGTCTGAACATCCTTGTGTCAAGTTCATTCTTCTGAGAAGCCAGATACCTGCATTCTAACCTATTTTTCCAGGGAAATATGAAGATTTTAATAAAATGGAGCAATGTCACCAGGAGACACTGAACATATTCCCCCTTAGAATAGTCTTTTACATAATACCTGTAAGATGTGTTCATTGAAGTGTCTTTGGGTGGAGGGATGTCTGCACTGCAAGATAACATTGGAACAGTTAATTGTACTTTTAAAAAGTACCCTATCAAACCTGAATTTGAAAAACAACTTCAGGATGTTCGAAGTAGTCTTTTTTCTGGGGAGAGGAAAGATACCAAGTGAAAAGCAACCCCTCTGGATGTAATGACTGTAATATGAGCTGCATTTTTTACAGATATTGTTTAGAGTCCCTTTGCTGGTACAGAGACATGAGGAATGGAATCCTGGCTTCAGATCTAATTTTAGAAATACAGGCACTTCTTTAGCTTGGGCCCAGTATAGTTTAACTTGTTGATAAATGGCTTGGGTTCCGGGACAGATGCCTCCTCAGCAAGGTCCTTGGGGACACAACGCTGGGAGCAGTGACCCAGAGTGCTGTGCAGCCCTTCAGAAGGACCTCAACAGGTGGGGGAGATGGGCAAAGGGGGACTGAGAGGATTGCAAATGCATGGTTCCAGAACCAGCTGGACTCATGCCCGTGCCATGTGCTCTGGGATGGCCCTGCTTGACCAGGGAGGTAGGACCAGATAAGCCACTGATGTCCCTTCCAACCTGACCCATCCTGCGATTCTGTGACTCAGAAAACCTCTCACTTCTCCAAATCACAATGGCATGAGCTGTGGCCTTTCATTGCCTGTCTCCCTTGATTGCTCAGAGTTTGTGTTGGTAGATTAGATGATGGAGATGAATCTGTGTAGAAAGCAAACACTCATGAATCCCACAGCCACTACTTCATCCACTGGGTTTCATCGAAATGTCTTATTCATCTCACCTTCCATGAGGAATCACTCAAAGCTGACTGGAAAATCGTATCTCACAGACACACACTTTGGAGGTCTGTCCAGTCCCAACAGATTCTGGGACTTCGAGCAGTTTCCTGTTGACCAAAGGTCATCTTACCTGATACCTACTTAATACCTCAACATACCTGAAGGTCAGTATAACAAGAGCTGGCACAGAATAGAAACATAAACTGAAACAGATGAAGACAGACTGTTGCTTGCAGTGAATTTATGTCAAACAAGGGATTATGGAAGGTGAACAGAGTAACCAAAAGAAAACATAACATAAGAGAGTTATAATTGCTGAATAAACAACCTCCCTGCCTTAAGACTTGAGTAAGGGAATAAATGTGCTTCCAGTGGGAAAAATATCCTTCCTAACTCTGTGCTAATGACACCCAAGAACAACTAGATAAGTGTGTTCAGTGTTTAATTCAATTTAATTTAAAGCTTGGCCACTGCTATAATCCATATAAGAAGTATCCCATTAGCTGGAAAACATTGTGGGCTCAAAATTATGTGCATACATGTGTTTATAAGAAGAAATGGATTCAAAGCTGGATGGTAAACAAGGACCTGGTAGACAGCAATAGGAACTTCTGGTTTGTTTCTCTGTGTTTCAGAAATAATACAGTGCCTTTATAGTATGACCCCGAATCATTGGATTCAAAGTGAATGTGACTAATAACAGCAGCACACAGAGAAACTCTCCATTAAGGGTTGATTAAAACTCATTCAAGTTGCAAAACTCTTGTTAGCACCAAGTTTCATGCTGTCAGCAAATTGGTCGGGAAAAAGCCCTCCGTTTCATTGTGATATTTCAATGTATTTCACAGAGAGACAATCACAGAAGTGCTCATGCATTCATCACACACTGAGATTCTCAGCAATACCAAGAGTTGTGTGGTGCTTGCTGTTGATGTGAAGCACACTTCACAAACAGGAGCCAGCAGCACAAGTCTGGGCCACACAAGTACAAATGCTATGATTTCATATTGTCATCTCGGATTGTCTTCTCTCATCTTGCTAGTCAGGATGGAGGAAATATAAGGTGTACAGAAATGCTGTTTTCTTTTGCACATGTAAAGTGGGTTCCAGGCAGGATTGCATATCATAGTTTCATAACTTTAAATTAATTATTCCCACAATCCTCAGTGGCTGACACTTCTATTGACCCTCAGTTAAGAGGAAAAAAGGCCTATTTCAATCCTGTGAGGCATTAAAAATTCAGAATTATCTACTGCAACCTTGAAATGCCTTTCTACCATTTCATCTTTACTATTTTTCTGACAAAGTTTTTAATCTTGTAGAAGTTTATTTTTGCACCTTAACTGATCTTCACTAAATGCTTTACATAAACATCAGTGTATTTCCAAATCTGTCAGTCTTTCCTCCTAGGACAGGAGATCTCCCTCACTTGCTGTAGTTCATGTGCAGAATGAATATGTGTATGATGCACAATTCATCCTCAGACATCCCACCCCAAAAGTGCTTGTCGTTTTGTGCATGTTTTTCATTGAAGTATCTCATTATGGAAGATTACAAAGTCATTGCAGCACCTAAGAAATTATTTTCTTCACCCCTAAATACTTGATTAAATTCTGAAGATCAAGGTAGAATTAGCTGCAAATTTGGGCCAGGATGCTCCAAGAGATCAAATTGAGACTTAATTGAAAGCTACTGGCACAGCACAAATTATAGGCATTCGCCTCTCAATGTAACCCTTCTAGTGTGTAATTATTTAAAACAAATTTGAGAGTTCATATTGCTTAACCATTGCTATACCAGTCAAAGCTTCCTAGAGATATAAGGGAAGAAATGTCACACTGAGAATTTCCTGTCAAACAGATTTATATTGTCTCTCTCCAGGCCTCACAGATTATAAGGAAAAGCTGATGGGAAAGATTAAAAAGTCAAAAAAATAAAAAATCCTTCCCTGCTGTAGCTGGATACAGAGACCTTCAGAGGATTTTGGACACCTACCCTTACTTTTCAGTGGGGAGAGGGGAAGGAGGAAATGGGAAATAGGCAGGAAGAGCAATTCTATTCTTTGTTTTCCTTAGTTCCAAGAAATATTTGAGGCTCTGATATTCCCTGTGCTATTATGCACAGATGTCTCCACAATCCAAGATTTTCACTATAGGAACTGACAAGTCAAGATGCAGCTCCTGCTAAATGTGTTCTTCCCTGCTGTACTGCTCCGGCAAGTAGAGAGACGCCTTGCAAAGCTATAGCAGCAAACGTGATTAAAAAAAAATAAAATTTATGATATTCTTACCAAACTACCCACAGATCCTTAAGAGCCCCTGTGACTAAGATTATTGTCCTTTTTTCAGTTTGAAAGATCCATTAGGTTTTCATAATGAAATATTGAAAAAGTTGAATTAGTTGGTAGAATTGTTCTCTAAATTTTACCACACACAAATCTTAAAATGAGAGAAGTCATGGATAAATAACATTAAAAAAAAAAAAAGATATCTATGTTGGTTTTTTTTGTAAATTTGTTGCAGCACAACTTTTCTACTATACAATATTTTTTAAAAAATATTGTAGTATATTGACTAAAATGGTCCTCAGCTCAGAGCCTGTGTTGTTTATTAGACAAAGTTACTCTGTTTATGACATGCAGACTACGCTTTGAGCCAGTGGTGGTGATTTCAGTTCTTTTACAACAGTTGGACCAATTTTATTTGGTAAATATAATTTCTATGTCAACCCTTAAGTGCAAAATGAAAACTATATCACTGCATGCTAGAAAGAATAAAGAGAACCCAGGCTCTGCCATAAAAATGGAATTCATAATTCCAAATTATATGGCGAAAAAAGAATGGACGGAAGAGGAGGAAATTCCCTGGGAGAGCAAAAGTTGGGTTGCACGTGACTTGGTTTTGCCAGCAGCTGTATAGGGTTTGCATGACAAGGTTTTGTCAAGAGCAGGGCCACAGGGGTGGCTCCCCTGTGTCCTACAGATCCAAGGCCAGCCAGCTCCAAGAGAGACACACAGCCTCCATTCCCTACCTCCCTGCAGTGCTGGAGGGGGAGGAGGACCTAGAAAGTTCAGGAATAAAGTCAGACCCATTAGGAAGGGGGAAGGTGTTTTAAGATTAGCTTTTATTTTTCGTTATCCTACTCTGATCTGATTTGATTAAATTATTTTCCCCAAGTTAAGTCTGTTTTGCCTGTGACAGTAATTGCTGAGTGATCTCTCCCTGTTCCTTACTTCGACCAACGAGCCTTTTAGTGTATTTTCTCTCCCATTTTCAGATGAGGAGGGGGTGACAGAATAGTTTTGGTGGGCACCTGACAGCCAGCCAAGGTCAAGCCACCACAGTCACAGCACACACCACACCTGGCCAGGAGAGAAGCTGAAAGGGAGCTGAAGGTGTGCTCTTCCCCTCTGACTTCAGAAACCTTGGAAAACACAGTGGCACAGAAAAACGCATCATTATACTCTCATAAAAGCCTGAAAAGGTTCTGAATGACAAATTCCAGGTAAATTCTGTAAATTTAGAAAGCATGGATTACTTAGTTGTTGAGCAAACGAACCCTCAGCCCTTGCTGAGACAGTTGGACGTGGACAGAAGGCAGCAGAAGTGCTGGAGAGCTGCTGTGATTTCAGCAATCCCCCTCGGAGCAGCAGTTTGGTGATAAATCAGGAAAAGCCACCCAGATTACACAGGGAGAAGCAGGACAGAGCTGCAACACCCGTGTTAGGAGTGGGCAAACAGCACTGATTTGTGTTTACCCTCAATTACACCACTCCTGAGATGAGCAGTGTATTTATGAGTGCCTACCCAGGCCGTCACTGCTGTGCACGAAGCCTGTGACAGTCTGTAATGGAGATGTGAGGTGAATGCAAGAAACGCTCTCTAATGAAAAAGGGATTGGATTCCGTTAAGCCTCTGTCAGCACCAGCCTTGAAAATATTAAGAGAAATAATGAATTATAATTAAAAAATAATTTTCTTCTAATGAAACAAAATTAAACGCTAAGCTGGCGCTGCTGTGTAGGAAAATAAAGCGTGGGAGTGTCAGCAGCAGGATGGCTCAGCGCTTTGGGGGAGGAGCAGGGTCAGGCATTAAGCTCAGTCAGGTTGCTCACATCCACACCCCAGGAAGGGTGCAGAGGTGAGAGGATGCACCAGCCCCGGGGAGGAGAGGCTGCAAAGTGCAGAGATCAGGGCTGAGTGCCCACAAGCTGAGCCTGCTGCCTCAGCTCCGCTACCAACCCTTCCTTGTGCTGTTAAGAAAACCTTTCCCTCTCCCCCTTTCTATCCTAAAGCTGCTAAGAGTTCCAGACTGCTGGATTCAACCATCAGAGTTTGTGTAGCTACACAAAAGTCAGAGAAATGTCATTTCAGCAAGGATTTGGAGCATGTAATATCCTTTAAGAATGAGCAGAACAGTCATGGAGGGTCCCTTATGTCCTTACTCCATGAAGAGCTGAGCTGCTCCAGTTTTTGTCCTATTTATTTAATTTGTCACTTAAAGTATGGAGATGGAGAACACAGGCACTCTTCTTCTGTCGTTACAGCATTGTAGTGTAACATAGTCTTAATCCTAAATAAATCCTTTATATATGAAAGCAGATATAGGACTTACTATTCTAAGTATAGGAAAAAAATCTACTTAGATGTCATAAACCACATTGAAAAGTATTATCTATAGTTTTGGGATTTTTAGGTGCTTCACATTTCCTATTAATTATCCTCAAGGAAAACTGAATTATCATTTTGAACATGAACCTTATTAAATGCATTTAATGATGCCTGGCTTTGGACTTTTGGCTGCTAAGGGAGAAGACCATGAATTCAATAGTATTTGAATCAGATTCCAGATGGGAATTAGCAAACATTCTATGTTTCTTGTTCACTGACACAACTAGAAGACTTGCAGAAAGGTTTTAAGTAGAGACAGCAATTCCCACTGAGTTCAGCGATGCAGGGTAAGGCCCTCCCACAGTATTTCTTAAAAAAAAAAAAAAAAAGATGCCCAAAGCACATCCACAAATCTTTGCCTGAGTCTCCTACTTTCCTAAATAAGTGAATAATGCATCTGGAAAAAAACCCTATTCTTTTATAGGAAATGATGATATAAAATACAGATTCACATAGAAATAGATGGTTACACTCCATTTTTTTTGTCAGGGAAACATATTACGAGAAGATCTGTAATGGAATATATGTCTGCATTGAAACACTGACCATGGCAGCAAAAGAGAAATACAAGTAAAATCACAAATTCTGGTGAGAGCTCTGGTAAATCCTACTGAACGAGAAGAATAAAAGACTTGCAAATTTCAGCTATTTCAATTTAATGTAAGCAGATTGATGAAAAAATGAAACTGTGCTCTACATCTGTGGAGATAATACAGTCCCGATCCCAGAAGCCTCTGATTTCTCATTTAAATTAAACCAGTCCAGTCTTGGATGTCATCTCGCTGTTTGTTTCCAGCATAATGGGGAATGGTGCCCACAGCTCTCGTGTGATGCAGATCAAACTGATGGATCTACGAATTATTCCATCATCAAGATTTCTTTTGGCAGCTCTTGGAAGGTCTCACTGGAAGTTTCCCTGCTGGTCACAGCCACATCTCTACAGCCACACTGAGTGAACATTCCAAATGACTCACCAGCCACAGAGACTGCAGAGAGAAGTTTTGTGTTATTTCAATGTATAATTTATTATTTCCATAACAGAAGTTACAGAATTATCAGTGACAAAGAGCAGCATTTTAAATATGGGAAGACTTTTAGCTGGGATATGTACAAGACCTGGCCTTACTTATCTTCTTCATTAATGATCTGGAGGAGAGAGAAGCAATGAGTTAAACATAATCATGACCTGTGTGAAACTGTGGGTTACTGTCAGCTCCAGTGAGGACAGAGGCACAGTGGAAAGGGACCAAAAGGACATGAAGATATGATGGAAAAAGATACGATTTTCAGACATGAGAGAGGAAGAGAAGAAAAAATCCAAAATTGCCTGCAATACAGGAACAGTTACAAAAGAGGATTAAAAAGTATAAAAGGAGTTTTCAGTATTCTGTGTGAGAAAAATAACAATACTAATACCAGAAGTAAAAATGAGCAGAGGCATATTTTGCTTAGCTGAGCCAGAAATGTTGTTCAAATGTCCAAGCCTTGAATAGCTCATGCTTTATAAATGTTACTGTCTGGATAGAGCTGATGTTTTCCCTCCTTTCTTTCCTTTTTTCCTTTCCCTCACTCCCTAGGTCTCTCCCTTACATAACTTCTTTTTCTTTCCTTCCTCTCTTTCTCCCACATAGCCTGCTGATCCTTGAACAGCTCTTTTCCTCCTCCCAACATTAATGTATTATCATTTTCAGCATGAAAAGTGTGCATCTACCTGTCCTCTCTCAGGCTGGGGGAGCTGACAGAGGTCCTGAGGTAGAAAGTGGAAACACTTAGGGAATGCAGCGAAATGTCTCAATACACTGCCAAAGAAGGAAGTTCCCCCAAGATAAACCACCACAACAGGAATGTGTTAATTCCAGGCCTAAATGGAGGTGAAGGTTTGGAATTAGCTCACCAGAGAAGATTCCGCTGTGAAGACTGTGGGAACTTGTGATGAGAGCAGATGGCACCAGCAGGGAGCCAGGCCTGGTGAGTCAGAGCTGGGTACCCCATCCAGACAAAAATTCCCTCCATGGCAAACTGTGAGGAAGGAAGCAAGTCCTCAGACACAGGCCAGAAAAAGTTGTGGGAATGGCATCTACACCCCGTGGATATCTGGGACTTGGGCTGGATAAAAGTGATACCTCCAGGAGGACACTCTGGGACTCCCACCATGGGGAAGAGCAGGAGAAGAGGACCAATGGGATGCTGTTGGAATCTATGTGGTGGTCGTATCTTTACTTAATCTGTCTCACTCTCTTTCTCTTTCCTTTCCTCTCTTATTTCTACCTCTCTACTCACATTTTCTGTTAAATAAAATCCATACTATTGACTTTGGTCTTGCTTGGACCTTAATTCAGGCAGAGGCATCTTTCAATAATTGGATCCTAACAGAAGGGTCTCCCTTTTCCTGGGTCAATAGTTTCCTGCCACTCCTGCTGCTGAAGAAGTGGGCAGTAGCATCCCCTCAACCAGTGCTGCAAGCTGGGTTTAAAACCAGAGTTAATCTTCAAAACAACTCGTGAAATGGATTCTTTCCCAGGATACTTGAGCAGGGATTGAACTGCTTCAAGCCAGTGAGAAGTCCACTCTGAGAAGCTGCAGGTCCCTCTTAAATCCTGTGTCTCATCATGTAAGTGTTTTGGATAATTTATGGCATCTCTGCTGGGTTTAAGTGCCCATGTTTGGGCACCTGAATCCCACCCAAGGAATCATAAATTATTTCAAGCAACAAATACCATGTGAGGGTAGACAGTGGAAGAATTTTAGACACCTTTGTTTTTATATAAGTTAAATAGTGTCTCCATAGGTGGGGCTTTTTTTTCCTTTGGGGCTTTGGTAACTGAATGTCCTCATGCTTTCACTTCATATTTTGAAGCATTATTCTGACTCTTCTTTTAGCCTGACCTTCCATTAGATTCAGCAAGCACTGACTCAGGTCTGTTTGCCTTTAATTAGACCTTGAATATACTTCATGGGACAGTATATTCAGGCAGATTAAACTCAAATGATTATCTCTCAGTAGAATCCACATGAGTGAAGGATATATTTGGCTGAAAAGGTAACTGTGAATTAAGAAAGAGACTAAAAAATTTTGTGAAAAAGACATTCCCAAGTATGCAGCTTTAAAGCATCACAAACTGCCACCTGCAGGTAAATTCAGAGGACCGTAAATACAGAAAGATATTTCTAAAGTTTCAACATAAACATCATTTCTTAGTGATTTCTCACTGATTATATCTCATCATATAAAGCTAGAATTTCCTAGGACAGAACAGAATTAAATTATATACACGAGTGATGGCATCTCCCTGAGAGAGAAAGCAAGAGCTGTCACTATCAAATTAAGCATGAAGTGGTAGAAATTAGGGAAAAATATATATATGCAAATAAAACCACAAATACATACACTTATATACTTTTTTTCTTAAAGTAGCTCTCAAAAAAAAATTAACAACTCTGCATTAACTCTAAAACTATTGCAGAAGGTCAAAAGGTTTAATAACTTTATGTTCAATTATAATGACCCACCCAAAAATCCTGAAGGAAAATGTGTGTATGCTTTTATTAGTCAACTGAATCTACCACGCTCCACCAAAATTTTCTTGAAAATATCCTTAGGCCATTCAAATTCACTTTTAAAGTACCAAATATTTTATTTTTATTAAAAATACTGATTTGTATAAATAAAATATCCTGATAAAAAAAATATCCTGATTTGAATGGTTTAAAGTAACAATTGCCAAAACTTTTGGAGCTGCAGCTGTTGATCACTGAAAACTTTTTGCAAGACTATCTGCAAAGCTCAAATGTGATTAGAATAATTGAGAAAAAGTGTATGACTATGTGTTATATTTCTCCAATTATGTTACAAGGGCAAACCCACAGAATAATTATTACAAGGTAGCTTTAGGAAATAGCTTTATTACTTTTTAGTTTCTTCGTATAGGGACGAGCCACTGCCACTGGGATTTGTGTTAGGTGGCCCTCCAAATTCTTAGTCCAAGAGGTCACTGAGTCCTGTTAAAGAAAAGTTTAAACAAACCAAAAAAAAAAAAGGTACAGTGGCAAAGAGCATCCAAAGCTGTCAGTTTTGTGTTATTGATGCTGTGCAGTCTGCTCAAGCACTGTTAAACCAAACCAGAGCAAAAGTTAAAGAACGAGACCTATTGGATCTCCAGGTGGATCTGCATTAGCATTTAGACCATTGGAGCAAGAGCACCTTTTTCAAACTGTGACAGGTACTGTTTTCACAGTCAAGCAGAATTTTCCCTCGGTTGTTGGTTTATGGCATTCCTGTGGGAATTTTTAATGAATACTACTACATCTTTAAGGCTCAGTCTGAAGCTTCATATCTATGAACAGTTGAAATTAATTGGGAATCTGAAATTGAGTTGTTCATAAGGAAGACATCAGTGTTTAAAAATAAACCATACCTTTAGTTTTGACTTGCCTAATTTAAATAAACCATTAGCTAAGTTTTTATTTATGTCTCAGTCTTAGCTGCTAAAGTAGATATTTATGACTTGGTTCTTAAATTGGTTTTCTAATTTACTTGGCATTTCATATGATACAGAGGGGAGTTTTCTCTATTTCTTTGTTTTTGGTTTTGTTTTTTTGTTTTCCTTTACCAGTTTTTTTTTAAATTTGCTATGAAATGTTTAAATATTTTTTGACTAATATACAGTAACTTCTGAGACTTGTTGATAACTTCAGTGTGTAAATGCCATCAGAATTCAAACACAGAAATAATGCAAAACCAACAGATTCAGTCTGTGGAGTCATCTTTGTTTTCTGTGCAAAAGAACAAAGACAATCAAAATCCTTCCTCTAAGCTTTATTAATCCATCAGAAATCTGTGTTTGAAGGAAGGAGCATTATTTCTTGGACACTTTCTTTTGTTGATTTGGATGCATATATACAGGGTTTGGAGCCCTTAAAGGTCTTGTTGATCAAAGTTTAGGTCTTATATGTGTAAAACTTCCTAATAACTCATAAATCATTGAGAATTAAGATCCACCTTTTGCAGCTGAGGCATCTTAACAGTACATTATATACCTGAGTTTGACCCTACACAAGGAAAAGCTGTAATGGACAGGAAAAGGGAATAATAAAGGGTATCCTAGTATTCTAAAACTGGAGATGAGACAGGTTTTATGAATCATCCTCTGAAAATGCCTATTTTTCATTACTGACTATCAAGAGAGGTCAGAGTGACCTGCTCAGATGTAGTTATTTATTTTTCAGATTTCCAGATTTTAGGTGAGGTCATTATATGACTGACATGGAACAGTATTTTTTGGATTGACTGACTTCTAAAAATAAGAGTTTTGAATATAAATGCAGCTTTAACAAATTTCCTGAAAACTTGTTACTGCAGAGTCTGAATAAAATCAACACCTCTGATAATAATAAGTTATTCACTTGAATTCACACTCTTGATGAGGATCAGTACATCCTATGCAAAACCTGTCAGTACCTAGAATAGCAGAGCTGAGGGAGTTTACAGAGCTGATTAGTCATTACATATAAACAGTAAAATAAAAGTCGCTATTTTGTTGCCTTTTTATCATGTTTGATACTTTTTTTTTTTTGGCAGACTATACAAAACTATGAAAACATGGAGGTTGAAAATATTTTAAATGTGCTTCTTTAAGAATAACTCTCTTCCTGGAAAAGAAGGGGGAATTATATTTATACTGAATTAATGGATTAGGGTGTGTTAGCTCTGGGGTCATAATTTAACTTTCAATATTTACTTGAAATTCTTTCCTTGTATTAGTCTGGTACACATTGAATAAGACACCAGTGCAGTTGTGACATTTAACAATCTTTATTGTAATGAATTGGTTCTTTTTAGCCAACTTAATGGAGGCAATAACTCAAATTTTAAAAGCAGTTTTATAAAGCCTCCTCCTGAGTTAAAGCCATGGGTGCAGATAATCAAGTAATTGTTAAATCAAATCATTTGAGATACTTTGATTTTCTTGGGCCACAAACCACTGCCTTTATTTGTGCAAGAAAACCACAATTCTCATACTTTTTCCATTCCGCTTTGCAGTTCCAATAAACATATCTCCCCTAGCAAACAACTCCATCCTTCCCTCCATATTGATCTTTGCACTTGGGAAAACATTCTCCAAAAATGAAATTATCAAGTAAACTCCGTGGTGACAAAATTTATCATGAAGTATCACTTTTCTTGAGAAGCATAAGGAGGAGGATGGGGAGTGAATGCAGGAGTGATGCGTTTTCTTCATGCAGACATTTCACTCTCAGCAAGCAAATGTCGATCTTCCCCTTTGACGCCCTGAAATTGTGTGAGGTATTTCACAAAGCAAACTTGCTTTTTTTGTCTCTAGCAGGGATTCAAGCTAAATTCAATATGACACAGTAAAAGTCTAAAGACAGACAGGAGTAAAGGTAGAGAAAAAAGGTGAGGAAAATGACAGGAATAATTCACTGACATGATCAAGGAGCTAAGAGGTGCAAGATGTAGCCTGTCTGAGCAGCTGAACTTGTGTACTGATTGTAGATAGCAGAAATAACATTTAAGTAGATGTTAAATAAGATTGATATGACACTGGCCCCTGTGGAGAACTTTCACTCTGAATTCTTGGCCTTGTCATAGAATCAGACCCAAAAACTTTGATTAGAGATCAGCAAGCCAACCTTTGGTGCTGTTCAGAGTGACAGCAGTTCTGATATTTTCATCAAAACCCTCACATGACATATAGCCTCACATGCAACCCCTGGATCAATAAAATTCCACCCTGGTCTCCAGTGGTGATTGAAAGCCATTCTCTGTGTGAGATGCTGCTGTGAAAACCTTTCAGTGGTGCTGGGGTGGAGAAACAGGCTCAGTGAAGGGTAAATGAGCTGTTCATTATCAGGTGGATTTGATTCATTATTAGTCATTCTAAAAGCTCATACTCTGAAGACAGGTGAATGCCTAATGGGACAAATTGGCTCTCTTTCTCATTTTGGATAGAGAAATCCTTCTCAGCTTTCATCGTGGCTTTGGTACAAACCCTATCCCTGGAAAAGTGTCCTTGAAAGAAATGAGCAGCCTGGTCTAGCGGGAGGCGTCCCTGACAATGGCAGGGGGGTCGGAACTTGGAGATCTTTCAGATCTCTTCAAACCCAAAGTTTTTGATGATTCCAATATTCTGTGAAACATATCTGCATTTTGCAAAGAAATCCACAACATCAGAGAGGCACACATCCATCTTGAGGTACTCTCCTAAGGAATTTTTATCTTAAAATACATTCAATGACACTTTCACATGTACACTGGAGATCTGCCTACCTACAGGGCAAATTAGGGTGCTGTTAGGTGCTCTGTGTTTCCAGGAGTGCCATGCTCCTTTTGGAGCACCAAACCCTCAGCATTTGCTGTCCTATCAGGAAAGGAAACGTGCAGCCCAGTCTCCAGCCGATAAGTTTGTCTATGTAAATGTCATTTTGTCATGTCTTCAGTGTCTTCTGAAGAGCTTTGAGATAGTCAAAATCACTTCATATGGCTGACAGAAATAACCCTGGTCCTCTGGGAGATCCACACCCTACCAGAACAGTGAGTGGGTCAGGCAGCTGAAATGAGACCTCAGCACGGAGATCAGCTGGAGACCAAGACCCATGTTTTGATGCCTGTGTACAGATATCTAGAGGTCTCCTTCGATCAGGAGAGATCTAATCAAGGTAGAGAACAAATCCTCACATCAGCCTGACCTTTGCAGAGC
Source organism: Acanthornis magna (assembly GCA_036785705.1). Classification (NCBI taxonomy): domain Eukaryota; kingdom Metazoa; phylum Chordata; class Aves; order Passeriformes; family Acanthizidae; genus Acanthornis; species Acanthornis magna. The sequence goes on from JAWUZG010000001.1 coordinate 2,219,067, forward strand.
TAGGAATGACGTAGGACAACTCCAGTGCTCCTAGGCAGACGTATTTTGGCAACTGAATCAAGATTCCCCTTTCCAGATACAACAAGCCTAGCTCCTCCACAGCAGCTTTCTAGATTTTTCATTGTCCTTCTCTTATCTTCATCTTTTATATGTAATGCCCTGTAAACAAGGCTCCAGTTGAACATGAGAGCAGTTACCACCTCAGACTGACATATGGCCCTCCTATTAAAACAGCCTAGAAGGGAATGTGCCCTTTTTTATTCCAGGGTTACACTCTTCACCCTCATCCTAGTAAAATTTCAACTTCAATGTTGTTTTCTCATGCTACTGTCTAGCAAATTAATTCTCTGTTAAATGAATTCGATTTCCTACCCGGAAGTGTAGAAACTTATACTGGATTTTATTAATACTGAGACTCCCCATGAACTATGATTCAAAATGTTCCTCCAAATTCTTAATGCAACCTCACACTCTGGTCTCCCCAGGACTCATAACCTCTGCATTTTTCCCTTTCAACAGTTAAACCCAGCGTTCAGAACAACGCTGAAAAGGATAACAAGGCTCTGGTTTAGCACACACTTATTTATTGGTGTCCTGCCAGTATTGCAGAGACTCTCTCACCAGAGTCCAGTGAGACATGTTGATCAACTGCTGAAAATTCAAGCCTGACCAACGTAGAGGAAAAGGAGCAGAGAGACATGAAACAAATTGCCTAAAAGAAAACAACAGAGCCTCTTGATGGAGACTAGTATCTAAAATGAAACTTTAGCCGGAAATCAAAGTTCAACCTTAGCACTGCATCAACTGTCACTTCTTCATTCTTTTATGACTCACGGCTGTGCTGTTGCTGAGAGGAAATTACCCAAAACAGGATTTTACAAAGAATTACGTAGTGCTTAAAGGAAGCTCCAGAGCAACTGGGCATCCTTTCAAGCACGATCTATTCAACCACTCATTTCTGCTACGCACAGGCAGACAAAATGATAATAAATATTAAGCAAAGACCACTAATTTGTATTCATCATAGTCTATGATTGCAAAGCTTAACAAACACAGCAACCCAAATACAGTGGGTTGCTTTATTGCAGTGTATTTTTCCTCCCTTCTGCTCAGTGCTAAACCATAAAGGCTGTTCTGAGATGTATTCTTTTGTTGGCAGTAAGTGCTGACAGTGTTCTTACAGAACCATAATTTTTTTGAAATTGAAAAAGTCTATAAGATCAGCAAGTCCATTTTGGTCTATCCATATTTTCCCAAGAGGGACATGTCTTATACTAAAATAAGTCTGCTTATGGATTGCAGCAAGCAATGCACCTTGCTGATGTCTGCCTGTGTTACAGTTTGCTTTACCCCATCAAAGTCCTGCTGAATTCTCTCCTGAAAAGGTTTTTTCATGGGCTGTGGGTGTTTAAGTTCTGTCATAAAGGCTGCAGACAGCCCAGCAGGAAAATGGACCCAGATCACATGTATCTCCTACCTTTTCCTGGCCTAAATCATGAACAGGCTGCAGAAGCTGTGGATTTTTCTGAAGGCCTATCCCACTGGACTCTTGCTTGTTTTATGCCACAGGTAATGGTACTGAGGGTGCAGAGTGAAGCCCTGCAGCACACATTACACGTGCCTACCAATTCTCCATGTGGCCAGATTTACCACCCACATTCAAACTGAATTTTCACCCAATTTCTGATCTGGACAGGATGAATTTCTCACACATTCACAGTCAGTCTAGAGCTTTGTGATAGTACCAGTGCAACTTCTGTCATTGCAGTGATGATGCAGGGAACTCATCAGTCTGAGCAGCACAGGCTGAGGTAGTTCTTTCCACAGGCACAAAACTCTGCCAGTCTGCAGAGAAATCCTGGTGGGAGACTTTACTGATTGTATCTCAGAGCCAGCAGCAGTCAGACAGCCCAGAAAGGGTCTTTTGGTTAGGAAATTCCATGAGAGATGAGATGTGTTGATTTAAATGTCTCAGCCTTACAGGTTGAGCCTTGGGGTCTCACATCTGGGTGAAATTATGAGGAACAGCAGGGAGAAAATGCAGTCCAATGGCTTCTGTGTAAAACCTGGGCCATGACCAGGAGTTATTTGCAATATACATTCACTCCCACTGTGAAATGACCCTCAGGGACTCAGTTGTCAAAATATAAATGTATATTAGTTACCCGATGGGGAGTGAAAGAAAGTGTTCTGCAATGCTCCCCATTTTGCACAATAAACATGAGTCAATTCAGAAATGCCTCTGCTGTTAATCTGAAGAGGATCACAGAGTCAGCTAAAAAAAAGCAGTCATAGAATCCTAGAATAGTTTGGAATGGAAGGAACCTTAAAGATCATCTTGTTCCACCCTGTGCCGTGGGCAGGGGCACTTTCTTTCCATTATCCCAGGTTGCTCCAAGCCCTGTCCAATCTGGCCTTGAACACTTCCAGGCATCGAGCAGCCACAGCTTCTCTATTCAATCTGTGCTCACAAAAAAGAATATTTTCCTTATATCTAATCCAAACCTGAATTCTTTCAGTTTAAAGCTATTCCCCTTGGTCCTATTCGGTTACTTTTTCTCTTCCAGAATGGCAGAAGTTGCCTTAAATAGGAATATATATCCAAAACAGGAAAAAGGAAATCTGACTCATGTTTTCATGTGCCCTGTGCTAGAATCTGGTGTTAAAAGCTACAGGTGATAGTGCTAATGGACAGATAAATTCTCTTTTAGTAGAACTAATCTCCAATGGCAGGTGATACAGTGTGTTTCAGAACAGAACTGTGATAAAAGGTGATGTGCTGGAAAGATCTCGATTTATTAAAAAGAGGTCAAGGCCAGAACTCAGCCTAGTGGCAGTGCTTAACAATTGTTAGGGGGCAGTCAGCAGAAAAGCAACAAATTTGTTATTATTTTCCACTGGGGCATCTAGAAAAGGCAGGTTACAATGAATTCTAGGTCTCAGTGCCTTCTTTAGTTGATCATCCCACATTCAAACGCTCAAGCAAGTTAGACTCCATCATATCCATACACCTTTACTGTCTCTCTGAAGATAACCTGTCCTTTGCTCTGTTCACTACTTAATTTATCAGAACTTCCTTAAATCTTATGCCTTTTTGTCGCTATCAGCAGTCAGCTGTGATTTTTTTTTTCCCTTTTCCCTTATCACTCTAGCACCAAGAAATGCTGGGAAGTATTGTCAGTTCTGTCTACAGAGAAAAGAAATGATACCTGTCAATCTACCCAATATTCTAGAAAGCTCTTTTGCACTCCAGAAATAAAGCCTCTGCTGGCATTTTGACAAGCTCTTTTCTTTTAGTCGAATGGAAAAATAATCAAAAAGATCAATAGGAAGTGTAAAATGCATGGATTTTAGTGGATTGGAATTACTTTCTTGTGTCACTGCAGGCAGAGAGTGACTGCAGACTCACACAGGGATTTCACTTCAGCTTTGGGCATGGATGTGCTATGCAGAGGAAAAGTCCTTGGAAATTTGGGATGGCAGAAGAGGATGAAATGAAAGGTCAGATTTTGCAGCCTTTGTACACTGAAGAAGCCTTTAGGCAAGAGATGTCCCCTGGCACAAGGGGTTAAAGACACTTCTCATATTTCTCTGTGCAGGAGGTGTAGGGGACATTTCCACGGACCATTTTCTCCTGCATCCCTTTTCAAACCCATAAAGACCATGGGCCTCATGAATCTGAAATCAAGACTGAGGTTGTGGGAGCAATGGTTAATAAAGACAGAGGTGATTATTATTGTTATTCCTTACCTAAATTTAAAAGTCTTTTTTTTCAATTTGTAGGAATTTCAATGGAAAATGGAGTTTAAGATGACTGAAATCATCTGCCTGTGAAGTTAGAATCTGGGCATGGTTGCAGATGAGTTAAGAAGAAATGCATACTTTCTTGAGGGATAAAAATAAACTTTTATTGAATAAAACTTATGCTGAAAGTGGGATAAGAACTCAAATACACCTATACAAGTAGTTTTGCATCGAATGCAATACTGTGCATTGATCCAAAAGATATTTTTTTTCTTATTCTGGAAAAAAAATCCACTTTCTTTTTACTTTTGTGTTTTCTTTTTTCAACAACTAACCAGACCATCCCATACTATTTTCAAACATGTTATTACAGTGACAGCTATTAACTGAAAGATTAGGCCTTCACAAGTGCATTTAAACACAGTCCATATCCACTAAAGAGCTTTTTCTGAGTAATAGAGGGAGAAAGCTATAAACCACCAGCATCCTATACAGAAGTGATGTTCTTCATCCTTGTACTTTCTTCACGTCCCTGATTACCTGGTTCTTTATTTTTATGCTGGGCACAGATTTCACTCTTTAGAAGAACTTCACCAGAATAAAACTGTTACTAATTGCTTCATTGACAATTACAAACTCAGGAATAGTCCTTTCACTGGAGGAGGAACTCAGCATTGTCACAGCTGTTGACACTCCTTTGTTTCTAGACATTCTCCTGGAGTCTGCAGGCTTTATTCTTTAACTTTCCTGCATTTATTGTGTGCAAACCTTGTGCAGAAATATTTTCCTTAAAGAACAAACAATGCAAGACACAATAGTAGTAAATGTTAAAGGAAATATTCACTGGGTGATTAATGGAAGGAAAACTCAATTATATGGACATCTCAAAATCCAAATCCCTCTGTGACTTTTTTTTTTTTTTTTGGTCCTTGGGGGAGCTTTATCACGTGTAACATTGTTATTGGAGCACATCAGCTCAATTGTAAATAGTATTGACTGGTGTATTGAGTATATCGTCAACTCTTCTGGGCTGGCACCACATTTGTCTTTATGTTCAGGCAACTTATTTGTTATTAAGGCCTCTGGCTTGTGCTTTTAGATAAATAGAAGTCCACCCTTGTAAGACAGGGAGAAATTGGAGCAATAAGTTCTGAGTATGACAAGAAATGATAGTAAATCACTGTAAATTTTGATGTTTTCATATTAAAGTGGGGATGTAAAATGAGGATAAGTTCAGTGGAGGTGGGAAAACTGCAATGAAAAACTTTTCTCTCAGTGCTCTAAATTGCTGCCCAGCAACTCAGCTGCTGAACTTTTTTCCTGGAAACACAAACCCAGTACTAAAATCAGAATATAGACCAAGAAGGCAACAAAATGTCCCTTCAGGGTCAAACTTCCTTTGTGGTCACTCTCAGGAGACTTATGCTCTTTTTATTTTTATAGTCAAATAATTTCTTGAGTTCCTGAAATTTCTCAGAGCCACTGTAAATTTTCTGACTTAATTTTGTCTTACAAGACAAAATGATGAGTTGCCAAAATCCCCATCATCCTCCAAAATATCCACCTTCAAAAATGTGGCACTTAGGCAAAAACCTGAAACAGTGCTTTTCAGTCTCATCAAAATGGTTTTTTTTTCCCTTTAATATTTGAATTTTTGCTTAAATGTATCACCAATTTTTTTTTTTTAACTATATGAAAGGGAAATAATGTTCCCATGATTTGTCAGATGGAATATCACATACACACTTGCAGGTTAAACCTTCAAAAGGAAATATACTGGAGCTATTCAGATTAAAAAAAATCAAAACAACAAACTAATCTAGAAAACAGAACTTATGGGGAAAGAATGAAAAAACAGAACATGTTCAGTAGTTGTATATTTGGATGTATGAAAGAGTGTTGAAAAAGGAAAGAGAATACAATGCTTTTTAGTTTGATTTTTAATGGATACTCTGTTATAGACACCACAAAAAGGACAAAGTTTACAATAAGAGAAAAGGGTTAAATGTGGTTCAGGTTAAATGTGAAGAAATAACCTTAACATTAGAAAGGCTAACACTGAAATAACTTGTTTGAATAGGTGTACAATCTCAATTGCATTCTGCTTTAAAAAGTTCTTCAGAAAAAAAGAATGTGAGAAATGACAGAAGACACTAAACTTCCATTTGAACTAAGAAATTAACAAGATTTATACTAGACCTGTCTTTTTGCTTGATTTCCTTTAATGCTTATATTTTTTTAAATACAACGCATATGGGACAATGGCCCTTCATCACAAGCCTTTGCAGATCTTTTGATTTTAAATGGAATCAAAGTGTAATTTTGAACCACTTCTAACAATGCTGTTAGGGACCTAAAGGCAGAAAGAAGGGTCAAAGTGTTACATGCATCTAAATAAATGAAGGTTTCCTGAGGAGACTTTCTTGCCAACAAGAGAATTAAAAGTCACTGCATGGAAGGCTTTAGCAATTCTTGTTATTCATTAATAGTGAAAAGAATATTTATCCTGTGCAAAGATGGTTAAAAGGTCACGCAATAACACTACTGGGAAAAGTAATTTTATGTATTTATAAATATATCACATTCCATGGCAAAGGAAATCTCTCTGCAATCCTAACGATTAGCAAATGCTTTGACTGAATTCCATAATTTATTATTTCTCTTAGATCAGTACATCATCCCTGAAACTTCACACTGAATTGCCAAGGGAACAAAAAAGGAAAGTGGAGGATGTTCAGAAGCAATTACATCAATTGTTCTCCGGAGCCCAAACATTCATTTATTCAGCAAATAAAGTTAGTGCTAATTGCTCCACAAAGCAGACTTGTCAAATTTGGATTGGGTCCAAGGCATTGGTGTCAGCTCCAGTTTCCTGTTGCCAACTGGAGCATTTTCTGCCTGGGTGCAAACATCAAGGGTGCTGCTTCATCTTCCTCATCCCTTGGTTTCCTCGGGGGCCTGGAATTGGGCTCCTCCCTACAAGAAAGACATTGAAGGCCTGGAATATGTCCAGGGATGGGCAACAGAGCTGGGGAAGGGTCCAGAGCACCTGTAGGAGCTGGGGGGACTCAGTCTGGAGAAAAGGAGGCTCAGGAGGAGCCTTCTGGCTCTGAACAAGTCCCTGACAGGATGTTGTGACCAGGGGACGGTCGGTGACAGGTGACAAATGACAGGACAAGAGGAAGCAGCCTCAAGTGGCACCAGAGAAGATTTAGATTGGAAATTAGGGAAAAATTCTTCACTGAAGGGGTTGCCAAGCATTGTAACAGGCTGACCAGGGAAGTGATGGAACCACTATCCCTGGAAGTGTTCAGAAAATGAGCAGATGTGACACTTGGAGACATGGCTTAGTGATGGGTTTGGATTAATGGTTGAACTCGATGGTCAACACTCTTAGAGGTCTCTTCCAGCCTTAATGATTCTGTGATTGAGAAAAAGATTGGGAAACAGTTATTATGTGTTGAATAAACACAGAATTAATATTTTTGATGTCTCTTTTTATTGTGTCGCACTGTCTTTAGAGCAGACATTTTCAAGGAGAGCTGTGAAAATGTCACTGTTGCTGTTATCAACAGCAGGGCAAGAGCTCATGGGTGGCCAAAACTGGGAGTATGTGCAAACACAACACACATTAGGATGAGCACATCAACCTTAAACTATCTCCATCTCATAGCTGATTTTTCTGTGTTTATCCAAGTATCAAACAGCAGCCTGTTCCCAATTATTCTTCATATTGTGGTAGAACAAAGTGACCCCCACAAGACTCCTATGAGACAGGGCGTCCCAGGCACAGAACAGAAGATTCTCACTGCTCTCAAACATGAAGTAATGCTGGTATTAAACAACAGATGCTTTACAAATGCATGGAATAATTTTATTCTGTTATTTCTTAGAGCAGTCTTGTGGAGGGCCAGAAGCTGGACTTTGATGATCCCTGTGTGTCCCTTCAAACTCAGGATATTATATGACTCATGAATTATGACTAAATTACTTTCAGATTTTATTGTGAATATATTTAAAAGCCTTTTGCTTGTCTTTATGACCTAGAATGAGTTTCACTTATCTACTATAAAATTAACAAAGGGAAAATTGCCTCTTTCCCAATATGTTCATCATATGGAAAAAACCTGCTTCCTTGGCTTACTTTTACCAGCAGTCATTAATTAATTCTCATAACACTCCTGTAAGTACCAGCATCTGTTAAACATTAGCACACACAGACAGATGAATCCTTTGTGGTTTTCTTTTGCGTATTTGTTTTTCCTCACAGACACTTGAGAATTACCAAGTTTTTTTAGTTCTTGGACACTGGATGTTCTGTCCAGATTTTTACCTTACCTAATGCTGGAACTCTGAAGCAGTGTGTTTTTGCTTTCCCTCTTCGAAATATGGACCACCATGATAACAGAAACACTGAAAAATATATATTTATGTGTAAACATTTCTACAGTGTGACAGCACCCCCTCTTCTCCTTGCCTGAACTCTCCCCAGTTTACCTTTAGCTTATCTTCAGTTTTCATGAACAAAGAAGGCTTCAGACTAATTTTTTTTTATTATTAGTTCTTTTCTTCCACGGGCACATCTCTCCTGTTTCTCATCTCTCGCAGTAACAGATCCCAGAGTCCCCAGTGAGACCACCACTGCCCCAGCACTCCAACTACATAAACCTCTTGAGATTCTTATGTCTCAACATGAGTCTGCACCCTTTTTTCTGAGTTAAATGTCTGGATTTCTTTCACAGTGAATAGCAAAAGAAATTCCTATTTCTTGAGCGTTATTGATCTCATTTTTCCCATCTGGACAGGGGAATCAGGCCCTAAAATGCCTATTTCTCCCCCATCACTGTGCAGTGATTCCAGCTCACCAACCGCACCTCAGTCTTCCTAAAGGGTCCCAAAAATATGCTGGCTACTTTAGTTACCTCAGGACAAATCCAAAATTAGATGAGGCAGAATGAAACAACAGCAACCAAAAAAAACCAAAACCAAAACCAAAAATGAAACAACAACAACAACAAAAAAAAAAAAAAAAAAAAAAAAAAAAAACACAAAAAAACCCAAACAAAAAAAAATTAAAGCTCTTCTTCCAGGCTTGTTTTCTTTCTGATCTCTCTTTGAACTTTCATCAAGACTCTTATTGTTCTCCTGCACATGGTTTTTCTTTCTAATTAGGAGGGTGAGCTGAAGTAATGTTCTGCAAACAGTGGACAATTTTTTGCTCCCTGAGCTGGTCAAAAAATTAGAAATAAAAGCAAACAAACAACCAGATTATTTTGTTCTCCTTTTCTGCTTTCTTTATCTCTGAGCATCATGCTCTGCTCTTACTAACCAGTCTTAAGAATCTATTACTTTACTATTTTGCTATGGTATTTTTCAGAGCAAAGAAATAGTAGAAATCAGATTTATTTATGCAATTTAAAAAAAAATCAGATTTTTACTCTTCCCACGGAAAAGACATTTAGGTGATTTTAGTCCTTAGTGTAATCCTGTTCATAGGCAACTTTCTGAGAATCTTTTTTCTCCTCCATCAGACCACAATGTCATAAAACATAGAGGAAGATAGCCAGAAAGCATCACTATACACAATGTTCCAAAAATGAAACTGAAAATCCTAAACACTGTGTAAGGTTATCACAGACTTTATTTATGCAGTTTGGTAGCACAAGAGGATTAAAGCTAGAAACAAAACTGAGTTCCAGCTGTGAAACTCATAGGGCTGGGTTTACTTTATTCCACACCTTTAAACCTCCAAGACCTTCCTATCGAGAAAAATAAGAAAATCTCAGAGATAAGCACAACATAGGTCTCTTAAAAGACACTTTAACTTTTCTCTTCTGTAGTTTTATATTAAGATGATTCCAAATGAAGGTAACCCAATGCAATTCTATTTTTAGCATGAAAACAATATAGACCTCACCTGTGCTTCAACCATGCACAGCTAGGGGTATTTACAGCTTTTTTTACCAGCAGAAACTTGCATTTATTTTAAAGAAAAGAAAAGTTTTTAGACTTCTACTGAAACAGTATGAGAAGTTGTAAAACAGCTGTGCTCCCCAAAGCTGCAAACAGGCTTTTGGACTATCTGTTGCTGAATTCCAACAGTAACACTTTTACTTCGGTTATAAAACTCCTAGCATTTCTAAATTCACATTTTTATCTTTTGCACCACCTGAGAATCCCATCTGCTGTTTATCTCAAATATATCCAACTTTCCACTGTGTATTTCTCTGGGATGTTCTCAAATTCCATTTTGGTTGGACTTTGTTTTTCATTTTGTTTTATTTTTGGCTTGTTTATTTAGAGATGGAACTGTGCATAGTGCTGTACTTTCCCCTTCTGCTGCAGTGTGTCAAGCAGTGTGAGTCAAACAAAAAGGATGGTCCTTTTTTTGAGCTGCTGGCCACAATTCTTGTTAGCAGCAAGGAAGGGATGGTTCACAGGAATTAAGTCACTTTTGAAACATGAATTCTGGACTTGTGATATAGCCACTGCACCACCAAGGATCAAGATACCTGGAAGAGTCATTATGTATTTCCTGCAGAAAATACTGACTTGCCATGAAGAATACATTTGGATGCATTTTCCTAGGAGATGGTGACTTTTTGACAATGAGGGGTTTTTTTTTGAGGAGTTGTTTTTTTCATTTGTTGGGGTTTTTTCTTCATAAAACTGTCAGAGAAATGAGTTCATTTCGTAAAAAGTTTTGTTAGGAAGCCTTTCCAAGCTCCATGTGGAAACCCAGTCAGACTGGACGCTGATTATGGCACACTTCAAATCAGAGTTAAATGCTGATGAGTGCTTTGCTCCTGAGGTATTTTGATGTGGACCATTCTCAATCTATTCATCTAGTGATAGCTCAATTTAATTCTTTAAAGAAGGGTGACATTCATCTAACCCAGCTGTATTTTCTAAAATCCAGCTGTCTAACCATAGTAATCATGGCTTCAGCTATAGCCAATGAAAAGAAATAGCTGGAGAGGGCAGGGACCTGTCTTTTAATATGACAAAAATCTTCCTCTGCCTCTCCTATGGCTTTACAGGAAACTCAGAACACGTGCTTGATAAAACAACTACATTTTAGATGTCTGGATTTTTAAAAAAATAACATGAGAACAGAAATTAAAGCGGGTAAGTCACTGGTGATGTGCTCCTAACTTCAATATTTGGGCCAATACTCTTTAATATCTTAATTTTTGACCTGGATGATGGGCAAGAGTGAATCCTCAGTTAGCTTGCAAATGGTGTAAACCTGGAAGGAGTGGTAGGCAGATGAGAAGATTATATTGCCTTTTTCTTAGGCTATAAAAACGGGGGAGCAGGAAAGTCATGAATTTCAGCAAAGGGGAATGAAAAGTCCAGCACTTGGGGAGGGACAAGCCCATTCATCAATATATTCTGGGGGCTTGTCCTTTTTTCCTTTCATTTCAATGGACAGACACTTCAGCCAACATCTTACCTGTGCATTTCTGAAAATCTTAGTTTAAGTAACACGCAGAATCAATGAGAGCACCGAGATTTCAGGCTTGGAGCAGGAAGGATTGTCTAGTGGTTAGAGCATAAGCCTGGAAATGAGGGGACCCACATTTAGCTTCTTTCTCTGTCACAGATGTTTTATGTTATCCTAGATAAGTCATTTTGCCTTCCTGTGCCTCTTGCTCCCACTTGTCAAATAACTCTTCCTTCTTTGCCTCTGTGGGATATCATAAAGCATGTGAAGTGTCCAGATTTTATAGTATTAGTTGTCATAAATGTATCTTAGCCTGTCAATTTTATGCTGGTGAAGGTACATTTTGTTAGAGAATCCAACAGAGTTATTTTGTCATTATACTGTATAACAGAGCAGAGTCAGCTCATGATTTTGCAAAAATATAGATTGGGGTTTTGTGGTGTTTTGCTTTATTTTTAATGTTTGTTTTAACAAAGGTGTGGGCAGGGCTGAGTAACTTCTAGCAAAATTAGGAGAGGATGAGGGGAGGCAGTCGAACTGGACATCCTTTAATAAGTTTTGGATGGTCCAGGGTACCAGTGGGTAGGTTATTGAACCAGAACCTAATTCTTGTATAATTTATCTGAAATAAATTCAAAATACACCCATAGAGGACACACTGTATGATTATTGCTATCTGCTCTTAATTGCAAAGTGTGGTCTCACTCAGAGTATCGGTTATGATGCTCATTTCTCATTTTTGATGCATCTAATTTTTGGGCTTGGACTGTTATTCTGCACGGTAATTAACATTATGCAGAACTATCAGGAAACATGAGCTTTTGGGGATGTATTTTATGGGACATGAGATGCCTTCTGTATCTAAAAACCTAACCAGAATTAGGAGCCTAAACATCTTTGAGACTCCACCTCTTTTTACTCCAATATTTTGGAGTTCACTTAAGAAGACAAAGAATTGAGGAAAGAAAAAATAACTCCGTCAATGTAATAACTTGCACCAGCCAGAACAAGCAAACAAACAAAATCCAATTTCAAATAATCTCCAGTGGAGTTTTCCAGTCTAATTTGCTCATGATAATGGATGAGTGGTTCTTCCCTAATTGGCAGTTTCGGGTGGGAGTATGGGCTTTTTTGTTCTCTGATCGCCTCGGACATTGCTAGAGTAATGTTTCAATTGATAGGCTGACACTTCACTCCCACTTTTTTCCTCATACTACAATTTCAGAGTCAGTTAAGCCATCTGATGATGCTGTTTAATTCTCTTATAAATAACAGGTTTGCAAAATGGGAGAACCACTGCTAAGAAATTATAGTCCAACACAACAATTTGGGCATTATTTTGGATGACACACACACATCTATTATTTCAAAATTATTATTGTGGTGTTTTTATATAATCTTTGATTAAATTGAGTAGTTATCTTCAGAAAAACTACAGTAACTACAAGCCAGTTTTGTACAAACTGATTTACTAGTGGCAGTGTGTAACCTTATGTAGTTCTGTTTCACCTCTATTTTTTTCCTCAGATTAATAGAAAAGCAAACTTACACCAAAAAGAATTGAATTGGTTTTCACGCAGAAAAAACATTTGTGTAGCAAAATCACATTTCTGCAAATATCACAGTTAACTCTCTTTGTGCTAAGAGATCAGTACAAATATCTTGAAACATCTAAGTTACATGGAGCAAACAACCTCTATCCATAAGATGACAGGTATTTCTCTTCCTCCACCTCAAAGGCACATTATCGGAATGATGACTCTTGCAGGGTTTCTTGTATCTCCTTTTAAACATGAATTACCTTGGAGATATTTTTCTATGCTAGAAAAATTACTGGGCTAATGGTAAATCCGCAATGCATGCATAATGAATAGCATCAGTTTTCCATTCAAAAGTCTTTAGAAACTCTATGGGGTAAGTGATTATCTCACCAGCAAACCTTAGTGCCTTTTCTTTGAAAACTCCTCAGCTACTCTTCTCATTTTGATCTCTGCCTGACCCTGTCTTTAGCAGTTTGGGATATGCAGGAGGCTAAAACTGAACATGCCTTGCCCTGATTTTGCATGTCCGAACTTTATCTTCTAGGACTCATTATTTGGGAGAGGAAGTGACCTGTGCTTGTGCAACAAATTGTGCTAAATGCAGTTATGACACCCCGGGGTGTGTAAGGTCAGTAAATCTGACATTGGACCCACTGGGACCAGTGGCCTTCTGGAGCCCATAATTTTCCCTGGGATGTCTCAAATGAAACCAGGTGTCCTGTGAGAGTAACAGAATCACTTCAAGGGATTGATTCCTCTGAACCTCTTCAGATGTCTACACTGAGTTGAAATGAATCTTATCTTAGATCTTTATCAACATTTAAAGAAAGATCAAGTAATTAACTTCTTACTGATGTTGAAACGATAACTGTGTGATTCAGTCTACAGATGAGATATCTACAGGCAGATGCATATAAATTAAGTTCTCACAGGTGATTAATGAGCCTAAACTCTCTGTATGAGAATTTGATTCTCTTTAGTCAATGTGAATCTGAAGCTGTGCTCAGCTCCCTCAAAAGTAGCTGATTCTGTTTCAGATGATCAGAGATTTCCCACGAGTCTCACCAGTGGCAGGTAGGACAGGTGAGCAAAACTTCAGAGTTCAAAGGCAGAGAAGGCTTTTGCTGACCCACCAGATTTGGAACATCTGAGAGACAGGGTGTATCATGGAATAATTTGGATAAAAGGGATCTCTGGAGGCCATTGAGTCCAGCTTCCTGCTCAAAACATCATGCTGCAGAAGAGAAAAGTGGAAAGGCCTAGTGAACTACACCAAAATTGTCCTTCACACCCCTTTTGGGGCACTTTAAATGGACAGGTCCTGATAGACAAACTGTAGCTAATCTTGACTTAAGCTCAGGACCTTTCTTCACTTTAACACAAAGCTCTTCAAAGCCTGAATGGATTCCTTTTGCCATCTTACTGATTTCAGCATGAAGCAGCCATTTGTATAAAAGAGTGCAAATTTTAATTTGTGAGTCTTTTCAGAGGGTGGTAGGATACACTTAGGACAGAATAAATTACAGAGAAATAATAGAAGATTGGTACCACACACTCCAATATAAAAAGAAAGGTGGACAAATTTCAGAGCAACAGGCCCTCCATTGCCTGAACGAAAATGCATTGAAGAACGGCTAAGGGAATCAAGAAAATAATTTGCTAATATTTAGTCTTCTGTAATCATCATATTCAGGTACAAAAGCTTTTCATTCATTCAGTGAAGCATAATGTGAAAGCAAACTTTAGAATTTTTGTAAACAAGGGTTAAAATTTTAGGCACAGACTGCTGAAAATTTGGCTCCTTCGCTCTTTTTATTTATGGATTCCCTGTAGAACTTTCCAAGCTCTGTTGTGTTCTCTAGCAATGACATCTCTGAGTGAGCATTTTTACCCATAACCCATACTGAAATTATTTTTTAAAAGGGAGAATGCCAATATTTTTATGAAAATGATTTCTAGGAACAACCATGGTGCTGTTTTTCTCTTTTGAACTGACCGTTTCACATGGAAGTATTTATTCTTGTGTCACCTAAGTATTTAATTGAAGGATATTGTAGATTAATGTCTATAGATAACAGATTTTTGCTTGAAAGCAGAAATTTTTACTTTTTACTGCAAAAAAGTTAAGTTCTTCATTTTGTAAAGAAAAATGGATAAAAGGAATAATTCTGAGGAAGCAAAACATTTTCTGACCATGTCTATTAATAGAAACTGTTTTCCTGTCTGAAATATACATGGAATTTCTCAGATGCAAAATGCAAAGTTTTATTTATTTTTTTATTCATAAGAAATTTCAGGAGACAAATGGCTTTTTTGCATTTCACCGATGCGAAGCAGATCAAAACTCCGTACTTGGAAATGTAGCACTATCTGCAGGGACTAGGTGCAAAATTATTTGAAACTGCTCATTTCTTTTTCTGGCTTAGCAAAGCCTCTGATCATCCTGTAACTATAGCAACATAACCATAAGCTGCTCAATTTTAGACACTTTTTGTGCATTGTCTATTTTTTCCAGAATACAGAAAGATAATGGGAGAGAGGCACTCTGCTTTGTTTGCCTTGTTAAGCGATATTTAAATTATAAGTGATAAGCAGAATGAATTAAAAATTATCCTGTCTCTAAATTCTTTTGCTGTTAATTTTATTTACCTGAAGAGTTAGAGGAGATGATCCCTTTTCCTGGGTGTAGGCACATCATCCCATTTGAGAAGCCCTTTGGGGTCCCACTTGGTATCCAGCTGCCACAGCACAGGGATGGATTTTTGGGAGCTTGTAGTCAGTTTACATGGATACTAACACGCATTTCCAAGTAACTGAATTGCACCAAAGACTGGCCACGTATTTTTCAAAAATCCTTGATTACTGCTATCAAGATGACTGGATATTTCCTTAGTGTCAAACATCCAGGCACTGGTAACATGCAGCCTCCTGGAAGATGCTGGACAGGACCATATCACATCCCATAAAACCCAAGAGATTCCTTTTCCCACCAAACTTTCTTCTCTTGGAATCTTCTTGAAATACTTCAACCCAAAAAATCTGGATTGGAATTTAGGGGTTTGCCTGCAGGTAGAGAGTTTTAACGCTCAGCTGGAGTGATGCAGGTTCCCCGTGGGTCTTGTGTTGCATTTGCTGATCCCATACAGATGTCACAGACAGCACAGAGCAACATTCAGTTCTGCAGGGGTAAATCAGCTGTCATGTGCTGGACCTTGTGGCTCCCTGCCAACTCAGGATAGTCTGTGATTCTGTGATAATGAAGACCTAATCAAAACAGCCAGGAGCCAACATCTAGAAACACACATATAAGTATATAACTCAACCTGACTTATTTTGGTATATGGAACTGAAAACTAAAACTACTGAGGCATCTTAGGATATTGATATATTGGCACAGAGGTGACAAATAAAAAAAGGCAATGAAGAGCTGCAGGAAAAGTACAATAACCTCAGACATTTCAAATGCCATAAACAATTTGGAAATTGAGTCAAGCAGTGACCATTTGTGTGTGCAGCTACAAGCCAGAGAGGTTTTATTCATTTTTTTAATCCTATCAAAGAGATGCAAATAGCATGCAAAAGGATAGAACCTGAGCAAAATGCCTGCTATTAATACTACAGCTTAAAAACCAGAGTAAAACATTTAGCAAGTATCACACAGCTCAACAAATTCCTAGTGCTGGCAAGAAAAATCAAACATTTTAAGAGGATCAAGACAAATGCCCTGGTGTTGTAAGTGCCAAGATCTTGGACAGACCCAGTAAAAGAACTCTGTCCTTCCGAATACAGAGGTGTGAACTCTGATTAATATCTGACCACTCAAGATCCAGAGAGTCGATCAGCACATGTAGAGACTGTTTGTTCACAGTTCATTTCTGGACTTTCTCCGTAGTCATTGGAAAGAAACAGAAAATCTCAGAGAGCAATTCACCACTGCTGGTCTAGATTTTTTTCAGAACAAATTGAAGCATGTGTTATTAGATTTTATTTATGTTCATATTAATAGAAGACAGAGAGGTCAGAGCAGAACAGATGCCTGCCCTGTGCAACAAAGACCACACCTGAGGAAATAAACCATTTTGCAGAATCTTTTCATATTGACCCTCAAAGTGTAAATGAGCAATACAAGTCTGAAATGAAATGAATTTTATATAACTACATAAGGATTTTTTTTCCTCACAAAATGTCCAAACTCAAACCAATATCTCTTTTGCTTTTTACAAATCATTCTGATAAAGAGAAAAGTCTCACACTATATCTCGAGCAAAGCTGCTCAAATTTTTGCTTGGTGAGATAGTGTTTTTATCTGAAGTGATGTCCATGCCATTATTCTTGTGGAAAACTGCAAAAACAACTTATTTCTTTTTACTTAAACTTTCCCATTTTTTAATCAACTACTACAGATAAAGTGGATGGAAAGATGAAAAGCTCCTCCCCCCACTTTTAACTTTTACTTCTGGATATGTTTCTGTTCACACACACACATAGAGAAAACTTTTAAAAACAACTCCAAGTCCTTAAATTGTAAATATTAAAACATTACCTTGATCTTATTTCTTGGCTGTGAGCATAAAAATAGGATTGCTTTTACAAATGAAATTCAGCCAGAAAATAAATTCTTGCAAGACAAGGATATAGCCATGCTAATATCCTTTTCAGTCAAAGTTTCTCTAACTCCCTTTTTATGTCCTTCCTGTACTACTGAAGTTAATTACTAATATCTATCCAAATGGAGAGGGAGGAAAAACACTTAAGTTTCAGATCATCTGGAAATAATTAGATTATTTAAGGGACTTAATGACATATCTACACCTGTAAAGAGTGAATGTTTATAAACAAACATTAAATAATAGCATTTCAGTCCCCAAAGGGAAAAATCCATCAGCACTGTATCATATCACATATACAATCACAAAACTGAATGCTTGTTCATAGATAATTATAAGAATCTATAGTCACCATTTTGAATAAGGATTACACACAATCAGATAAAAATCTGTGAGCATTGACAGTCAAAATCCTCACTTTTTTCCACTGGTCTTGGTGATATTACAATGGTTATCAAAAGCAACAAACACAGCTTTGATTTCTCTCCTTGTCTCAGATCTCTTAAACCATCTTAACACATTTGCTCGTTGCTGAAAGGGTTACTTACCTGCCTACCTGCCTTCCCCCACCTCCACAACCTCTGAGAATTCAGTTCTGCTTTCCTCAAGGACAGACAGCTGAAAATACTAACTAGAAATCCTTCCTTAGGGCAGGAAATTCTTACCAAAAGTCCATCTGATTTGATATTCTTTCTTTATTTTCTCTGTCGTGAGAATGAGAAGTTGCAGAAATCCACCCACACAGCTCTATGTTCTTATTAGAGAACGTGTTCTCTCTCTACTTTTTGCAAGGGACCCCACTCCTCATATTAGCTCACACTCTGATGGACAGAACCCTCACACCTTTACAAGATGTTAAATTAGCCTCACGCTTTGGATAATCAAATCATTTCCACTCAAGGGTATTTCCTGGGGAGCTAAAGAAAGGAAAGGCAGCATTGGACACTGTGGCTACTGTTGAAGCAATTCTGTTGAGCAATTGGGATTGGAAAATTTAGGGCATGGGAAGGAAATAGCTCAAAAAAAGTGGACAGTTCACAAGATGGCTGCTGGTCTGTTTGAATTCACTATAAAGCCAAGGATGTCATGGGGGGGGAAGAGGGGAGGATAAGAGGAACTTGGCATGAGATTAGCTAATTATATTCCTTGCTAAAAGTCTATGGCCCTGAGGCTAGCAAGAAGAGGAATTTTTTATGTGAAAGTTCTTACATGAAAGAGAAAAAACTTGAAAAAAGAGAAAAAACTTTAAACATGAAAGAGAATGGCTTGGAACCACAAAATATCAGTATTATGTTCATAGAATCATAGAATGGTTTGCATGGAAAAGGTCTTTAAAGATCATCTAATTCCAATCCCCTGCCATGGGCAGGCACACCTTTCACTATCCCAGGTTGCTCAGAGCTCCATACAACCTGCCCTTGAACACTTCCAGGGATGGGACAGCAACAGCTTCTCTGGGAAACCTGTGCCAGGGTCTAATCACCCAGACAGGAAATAATTTCTTCCTAATATCTAATCCAAATTTACCCTCTTTCAGTTTAAAGCTGGTCTTCTGGTCTTGCTAGAGTAGTTACCAACAGTGAGTAGAAAAAAAAATATTCCCATTCAGTGATATTGATTTTGCTAATAATCTTGTTTCAGCATGTTAGTGTTTTTTCTATAAGCTGCTTGGAACATATTTGAAAAGTCTGGCTAATGATATGTGAAATCATATATACAGTAAAAACCATTGCACACTATGAAATGTGTCCTCGTGGTGTTATTGGGCGGCCTTGCTTCATTACAAATATAGTATAATCATCATGGCTGATGGAGTTTAAACAAGAATTTGCTGCAGTTTGTTTTGGTTCAGTAAAGACAGCTATGTCAAAGGTTTTGTATTCAGCTACAAACGTTTAGACTCAAGGAGAGAGTCTAAGGGTAGCCAGCATTCATAGAATATTATTTTCTTTAACAAGCACACCAGTGATTTAACAAATTCACCAATGGTTCTGAAAACAGAACACAATGTGAAAAACTGAATATAAATACTTTAGGATTCAATCCAGAGACCTTTTAGTTCAATTTGCCTTTCAAACAGCTGTTGTACCTTATTTATTCAGTAAAAGCAACCTATGAAATTACAATTTAGATTGGTCTATATTCATTCTTCTCTATACATGAAGTAGCAGTTCAGAAAAGTGTTAGCTCTTGATTTTAGGTGTAAAATTCAAGTCAGGTTTTGGACTTAAACACCATCTATATTTCAGATGGGAATTCTGACTCTGTCTATTCTTCCTTTAATACTGATTTTTCTTGGTTGCTTGTGTTGTTTTGCGTTTTTCGCCCCCCCATGAACAACAGCAATTAAACCAACACTAAGGGAAACTAAACTGATTGTGGCTTTTGTACATTAGGAATTGATTTAGGACTCCATTGTGAAGGAAAAGATAACTGCTGGGGGACTTACATTGGACGTTATCCCCTAAACACATTATCAGATTTACACTTCATTTTTTGTATAGCATTACTGCCACTTAGGCTTTGTTCTTCTACATGGGCCATTACTGTCCTTTAGTGTGGCACCTGCTCAGTTCCACTGAATAATGGTATATAAAATAGAACTATCTGAAGGTTTAAATAATCTTTCTTAAATTCATATCATTATTGAGTGAGAGTTCACTTCTTAAAAGGAAACCAGATGCTGACATAGTATCCCTTGTCAGAAAACAGCCTTAATCACGTGGAAAGACTATTTTCATATTGAAGATGGATATGAAAGGTTTTCCTATACTTCAATTTCCTCAACTTTGCCTTCACCTTCTGTTTTGGTTCCTCTGGCAGAACACATCCATTGTGTAGAAGGATAAAACATTCCTTATCTGCTTGTTAGACATGATCGTATAATGGTTCATTTGATAGATATTAAACTTTTTTTTTTTAATTAAGGAGAAAATATTTAAAACATATAGCTATATCTTGAGTCTTTCCAGTCAAGGCCTTCCTTAAAGCAGGCCTGAAGTATGTTGCTTCCATATTTAGATTAAATTTAGAGTCCAGGAAATTGGTCTTTCTGAAGACATCAGAAATCTATAAGAAAAAAATTCCTTTCTGGCAATCTGTTATGTATTTATGTATTATGCCTCATACCTGGAAGAGTTCAAGGCCAGGTTGGATTGGGCATTGAGCAATCTGGTCTAGTGGAAGTTGTCCCTGCCCATGGCAGGGGAGTTGAGATGAGATGATCTTTAAGGTCCCTTCCAACACAACATTTTCTAGGATTCTGTGATTGTATAATTTTATTTCTAAAAGCTGTGAACTCCTGTAAACTATGTACTATGCCTTGTCCTGGACTAGAACAAGGTGGATTAAGGGAACCTGAATACTACAGATTCTGTCGGCTTACATCTTTCTTAGTAATGGGTCACAGGAAGGAAATAAGGCAAGAAAGAAGTTACTCGGATCTGCCAAATATTTTCTGTGAAATTTCTTGTGTAGGATCTTGTGTTTTCATTAAACACATACCTACATAATCTGCTTTCCTCAAACTTTAAATTTTTGTCAGATGACGAAAGCTCCAGGATTTTCACCAAAAAAGCAGTTTTCCACAGGAAGGAATTCTATTGTTTGACTGTATCTAGAAGTTACCAATTTCAGAAGTTTGCTAAGCTGACCTGCAATGAATATGATTATTTGCAATCAACGCCACTCCTCACTGTGAAATATGAGCAGTCTTTACTAAGAGGAGAACAGATGAGTACAGGCAAGGCAAAAAGTGAACAAGGCCAACACACCCTAGCATCTTCTAACTGCAATGAAGATTCCCATTTCTCCTGTTGCAGTATCCATCACATTTTTCCCTCTCACTGGTCCTTGGAATATTTTCTCCACCTCTGATGTCAACGTTCAATCAGAATTGGTTTACAAGTGAAAAAGTTGAAGCAGGGAGTCTAATTTGAATAATAACCAAACCTTTAAAGTTAATTGTAATGAAAAAGCTGTTTAGCCCTGCTTTAATTCTAAAAATTTAGCGCACATTAGCTTTTTGATAGACCATCTTGTGAGGAAGGGATACATCCCATCTGTTGCGCCACACTAAAATGGATATCAGGGAATGGGTGATCTCTCTTTGCCTTCAAGTTTCATTTTAATCTTAATTGGTTTGGTACTGTGAGCTTTTCTGCTTGGCTGAAGGCAGAACTGGAACTTGGTAAAGCAGGCACTTTTTTCATTTCTTCTGTGTTTTAACTGTAATAAAAGAACCTTCCCAATTTCCTCATAATCTGCTACATGTCAATTCCCTCAGGTTGCTAGCTTCATTCTATTTCTATTTTTAAACTACGGTAGTTGACTCTTGTTCTTCTCAGCTACCCTTTGCTTAACCTCTAATTTGAGTCTGCCAGTCTTTCCTGTTTGTCACTTAGAAAAAAATGCTCTAGTAAGTAAAAAACAAGTTATTTGTGCAGAGGAGAAAAAGTTTATTTTTCCCTTATTGTCTCACCCTATGCATCTTGCTGAGTATTTCAGTGTTCTATTGTGTCCTTCAATAAATCCAACACAACCCATAAAATGCAAAATTTGAGGTTGCAGGTGTAAAGATAGCTCAGGCTAGCAGCACACGGGAGCACACACCAGAGTGAAATCCAGGGCTTGTGCGAAGCAGTGGCAAGGTTGCAATTTCCTCTGGACCAGGACTTCTTTGGGTCTTTATGGGAGCCAGAAACACAAGTAAACATTTTTCTCAAGTTATGCATCATTCAAAATTGAAAATTCAAAAAGTTATTTAAAAAAAAAGAAAATTCTCAGACTCTCCCAGAGGCTGCCTTACATCTTTACATCATTACTTTATAACCATGACCTAAACCATTCTTTTTATTTTACTTTTAAGACTTAGGGGATCATTTAAAGCAGATATTTCAAGCAGTTTTCCTGTATTATATATCTGGATATGGAATCTATATATGGATACATATATATAATCTATATCTGGATATGGAATCTGATGTTACTTGTCTTTTGCAGTCAAGGCTGTAAGTAAAACATCAGGAATTTGCTGTAACTCATGAGAGAAAGCCCCCACTAATTAAACTTGGAAAGGACTGAAGTGAGGAAAAGGACAGGCATATAATGATGAACTGCAGCTAAGAGAGATTGGAATAACTTGTAGGAAAAAGTCTCTATAAAATTTATATACCATGAAACTTACATGTGAAGAAGTAAACTCTCTACTCTTACCTTGTGTGGCACAACAATTTTTGCTTTCCCATGGAGAAATGGTATCTACACCATTTTTTTTTTGTGTTACAGTTTTTAGAATGAAATGTTTTATGCTGTTACTGATGTCCTAACTTATTCAAACCTCTTCTCTATCACTTTAACTATAGATCTTACCTGGAGCCCATTGCAGGCAACAAAATTACAGCCCTGCTGCACTTTAAGGGTTTGTTTCCCCTTCTACTGAATTCCCATGGAGTTTTTAGCGCTGTCTTAACTAGGAGCAGGCGCTGTTTTTAAATTCATATTCTTGATTTCAAATACAAATGCATATTTCATAAAAAGAGCTTTCTGATGATAATAAATATTCTCATGCTGGAGGAAACAGCAGTGCAGAAATTGTATTCCAGACAACTGAAACTGAAGTTGTTTTTACTGAGAAGAAACTTCAAGTTTATGCTAAAAATAAAAAAAAAGGGAATTATCAAAACAATAAAACCCTGTAAATCAGGTAATGGTGATTCTGATCTGTCTGTATTTTAGAAGTATAGCCCAAGGGATTAAAAACATGATAATACTATGATAACAGAAATGGTGTAAACATTTCAAATAAAAAGGATTGTGTCATCTAGATAATATGACCTCTGAAGAAAGAGTGAAAGAAACTGTAGTTATTTAAGCCTAACAAAGCAAGGCGAGAGATTGAGATATTTGATCTCAAATCTAGGGAGAATAGTTCTGCAAGGAGGATTGGAAAACAACAGTCTGCCATGATCATGGTGGGTGCAGCACACACACAAAAAGATAAACTTCATCAGGAAAAAAAATCTGGCTCATACAATAGGAAAAATTTCCTGTCACGGTGATGAAGTACTAGAATAGATTATTTAACCTGTTCTGAAAACTTCTTAGAGGAAAACAGAAGTTGAAGTGACACAGTATAGCTGATCCCATTAAGGGGCAGATGAACTCAATGTTTTGTGGCCTCTCACAGCCTGTTCTCCTCAGATAAGGAAACATTTTCCTTTTACAAATATCACCTAGAGAAAGTGCCTTTGTTGAAAGTGAAATGTTTTGCAGAAATGTGCCACCTTGGGTACAGATCTGCTGGGATTTTGGCTTTAATGATTTTGAACTGGCTTTTTCAGCAGTTATTCTGAAATGATAAATTCAATATGCAAAATGAAAGTTCAGAACAAAAGGAAAGGGTTAGAAATTGTTCCTGGGGTTTTTTTCGGTGTTTGTTTTTGTTTTTTGTTGTGGTTTTTTTGTTTTGTGTTTTTTGGGTTTGGGGTTTGTTTGTTTGTTTGTTTGTTTGGGGGGGTTGTTTGTTTTCGTTTGGTTTTGGGTTTTTTTTTTCTGTTTCTTAAATACATTTACAGATCATTCAAAAACAATGATTAATTTAGTTTTGGAAATAAGTTCTGTAATGCCAGTGTTTCCTGGATATTTTTGTTCCAGACTCCATCACTGTGTCACAAACCTACATGTTTTCAGTGTTTCACTTTTCCAAAGGGTTAAATTTGGGGCCGTCAGTTTTTAATTAAAGCTAGAGTTAAATGACATGTGAATTTTGTAGCTTTTAGGGAATATAATCTATGTACAGCAATGAGTTCCACTGAACTTTATGGAAGTGTCTTGTTACATCAAGGAGCTATAAAAGTTTTACTCTTTCCTGAAGTAACAGTGTATTTAAGTGATATTGCATAACAAAACCTGACTTCATCTTTTTCTGTGAGAGACTGCACTAAAAATATCTGTACTTTGACTGGCAGTGATTTTTTTTTTTTGTATAGTGCATCCCTCTTGTGTTACCCATTGAGAAAATAAGTTCTTCTGGGTCAGGGTTGCCTCATAGATGAAAAATTTTGATTTGTTTCTTCTAAGGCTTATTTTAATATCATTTAATAAATAACACCATCTTTATTTGAACAAGTGAAGGAAAAAAACTTTAAAAAAATTTTTGCATAGCACACATAAAAGAAGCTCTTTTGTTGTTGATTATAATGTCTGTACTCACTGATTTAACTCAATATCCTGTCCCTGCTCTTGTTCAGAAGAATGCATATAACATGCAGTGCCATAAAACTGCCATATAAGAAATAAAAAACTCTGTGTACCTGTGGTTTGTGTTTTCCAAGCACACAATGAAGGGAACAGTTGACTGTGAGTGAAATTTCCTATTCCTAGGTGAATTCAGCAACACCCCTAAACGTTTCTATTGAAACTGAGATTGAAAATTAAAAACAAATATTCTGAATTCCATTCTGGTGTTCCCTGAAGATAATTCAAGATGAAAATTTTGGTGATATATATGTCACCTTTCCGACACAAAGCCTCATTACTTAACATCTCACTCAGAAAAGGAAGATGTTTCTAGTAGGAGGTGTTTACAACAGTTTTCACTTATTTGCATCTCAAGGAGGGACAGGGTTTGTATAATAAAATCCTTTGAAGGTTAATAATACAGTAATTTTTTTTTAAATTCCAGGAAAATAAATTTTGCAAAATTGTTGTAATAAATAAGGAATAAAAAGGAGAGAATACAAACTAACTTCAAACTTCAGTCAGGTTGCTTAGTGCCTTGCCCAGATGTGTCCAGCTGTAGTTTAGAAACTGTTCCAAGAGAGATATTTCAGCGGCTGTATTCCAGCTTGCCCTCCTTGGAGAATCATCTGCCTCTGTATGGTGAGGATTTCCATTCTGGCAGCTTGTAACTGCCTCCTTTAGTGTTTTTTGTGGTGCAGATCCATGAAAACCCTGACTCCATCCCCTCTGCATTCTACATTTTTATCCCCTTTAGACAGAGACTCACTTCATACTTTTAATTTTACTTCATACTTTTTAATTTTTCTCCACAATGATTTTCTTTTTAATTTCAAGTTATACACAATGTATGCATGTGGAGAGAGAGAGAATCAAGTTATTGTGAATTTTCTTTTGTGCACTCCATTTTCTCCTGTGAAATAAAGGCTTTCACAGTATCTGCCAAAGCAAACTCCAAGGTCTAGCCCCATGTTTCATATTTATCCATCATAATGAGATCCAAGGTAATTCTCTAATAATGGTGAAGGTAATATTTAATTGCAAAAGCATAAACTCTATATTTTCAGCTCAGTGATATAAGACTATATTATATATTACGCAGACGTGTATGATTAACTTTCAGGACATGACTCTACACCAGCCTAAATCCAAGCAAACCAAATCTCAGCTGCCCACCCTCCTTCCTACGTGGGCCCCTGTAACCAGCTGGTGAGCTTGTTAAAAGATCAATCCCAGCAGCAATCATATCCTGAAAAAGATGGATGTTTTACCGGGAAATGTTGAGAAGAATTTAACTGAGGCCGTTAATGGCTCTTTTCCTAACTGTGAGCTGAGTTTCCAACAACTTGTATGTTCCTAAATAAGTACCAGTGTTTGCCTTCATCTCACAAATTATTATATTTTATGTAACTTTCAGGGTTGTAAAGTAATTTTAACTGTTGCTAATAATGAGAGGAATCTTTAGTGCTCAAAACCCCAAGTTAGTAGAAAAGAATTAAACCATTTCCAGGGTCATTATATTCATTCACCTTTTTCCACATGCTGGAAAGAAGGCATTAGATCAGTCATAATTACTGTATCAAAAAAGATCTTCTTAAAATAGAAAGGGAAAGGGTTAATGCAATGCCATTACATGGAATTTACAGGCTAAGCATGAGGAATGTTTCACTCATGTTGAAGGTGTTTTTGTTGTTATCCATGGAGTAAGGCTGGCTTAATTCTCCAGAGATGAGGCTTTACTTCCGTGAATAATGAACAAATTGCTATTTTCACAAGGGCTCATAAGGCAGCCAGGTTTTCCTCCCTGATTGTTTAGGAGACCCTTAAGGCTTTCATTGGGGACCTCATTATTTTCTATATGGTTAGAGGATGAAATAAAGAGAGCTCTAAAGGACATTTATGTATACATAAAGCAGAGTAACTTATTCATCTAAGGGGAACCAGGATGAAACAGAGATGAAATCAGGAACCATACAATCACCACCCTTCATTTCTCAAAAATATGAAGGACCTAGGTGCCATCTTTAAACTTACTTTCTTATAGGATTTAAAATTTCCTTATATCAATAAATCAGTCAGGGTTAAATCGGAGTAAAGAGCAATTTGTTTTGATATAGGTGGGGGAAAAAGGCCTAGCAGTGAACCTGGCTTGCAGATTATGAAACTGAACAGAGCTAATTACAACAATATTGATTTATTCCAGTTCAGCATCTGAGCTCCAAAAACTTCATAAAGCCCTTGACTTTGTTCCACCCTGAGCTTAACCAAGTGAATGACAATATTTCATT
Organism: Acanthornis magna; assembly: GCA_036785705.1. Taxonomy (NCBI): domain Eukaryota; kingdom Metazoa; phylum Chordata; class Aves; order Passeriformes; family Acanthizidae; genus Acanthornis; species Acanthornis magna. Next base: position 2,245,933 of record JAWUZG010000001.1, read on the forward strand.
ATTGTTTGCTAATGTGCTGAGCTTCACATGCCAATATTCCCTTCCCTGACTACAGGCAGAAAGAAATATGTGAATGCACAAGTGATGCAAAGATTTTCATTGTAGAAGTTTGTGTAGTCAGTTCTCAGCACATGTAAGTCAATGAAGCTACACTCATTCACAATAGCTACACAATAACCTGTTCCAAAATCTTTTATCTTAGCTTCCAGTGGATAGAGAGACTAATTTGATAAAGCAAAGCAAAAATCTAACTCTTTGTACATCTTTTTTTTTTTTTGTGAGTTCATTTCTTAATTGTGGTTATATTTGATCATGTAATGTAGGCATTTAAAAAAAACAATTGGATAATTGAATGAAGATGTGCCTAGCAGTGCCTTCAAGGGGACTGCTATTCTGAATGGTCAACAACGAGCTGGAAATACTGCAGTGCACCACTAAATAGTTTATGTTATCCAAGGGAAAATTCATGGGAAGGCAGAAAATAGGGATGGTCTTTAATCTCACCCTTCCATCTCTTGTCCACCAACAGCAAAGATGAGCACACATGAAGACCACAAAGGAGGCATAAGTGAGACTATTCCTGTGCCGAGGGGAAGCCCATGACTGAGGTTGAAGTAAGAAACTGTGTTGTCCAAAGGCATAAATCCTGGACATCTCTAAGAGAGAACTTTCAGTCTAAATATCTTTGTTTGATACATTTTCCTCTCCAAAATTAGTTCAGAAAAACAAACAAACAAAAACCCCCAGAAGCCAAATGAAGAGCATTATCCACTTCTGTTGACATAAATCTTATCATATAATCACCTCCTGATATATAAACCACTTCCATATAATCTGATAGCTGAAATAAAAAATAATACAAGATTTTTGATAAACATTATCACATAGTCAACAGAGCCACCTTTTCTATTAAAGGAAGAAGCTGTCTATTAAATTGTGTGATTCAAGGCAGGTCAAGTGTACCAGGCACAATATTCTCACATGGGCTTATCAGGCTCAAAATTATTTACAAACACTTTAGGTTTTGTTTCAAGAAGTAGCCCTGTTAGTCAAGTACAGCGCTCTTAGAATGTGGGAAGACATCAAAAAGATATCTTTGTGTGGATATCAAAAAGAAAACATTCTGGAGAGTTCCAGCAGCTTTGAAAGAAATAAAAAAGTACTTTTTTATTTTTTTCCTTTGTTTTGTTTGTTTTCTTTGTAAAGGGAGAGAAGGTTTTAAACACCTGTGACTACACATGAAAATACAGTTCACTGGAGGTGAGATGAACAAGGAACCAGATAAAATTGGGGGCATCAGCTCTGCCTGCACCCATAAAATAATGAAAACACAATATAGCTTTGTTATAGTTTATCCTCCCATTTGTTCAGAAGGATTTCATGGAGATGCAATCCCACAGAACTTGTGGCAAAGCTTTATTAAATTTACGTATAAGATAGTTTCCTTTCTCCATGAAAGTTTGGAAGTCTACTGCTTTTAGGACCTGCATTGGACTTAATTAACAATTTGGAAAGCTTTCTTTATCAAAAAAGATAGACAAACTGCAGTTTGGTGACTGAGGAGTTAAAACAGATTTGTGTCAGTGATACAAGCCTCACATTTTATTTTAGGCAGAATTAAGATTTTCCCTCAATTTACCATGGCCTAAAACTTTTGGTCATTCCAGTCTGGGAAGGCAGGCACTCTTTTTATGTTTTTGGGGTTCTTGTCAAAACTGAAATGTTTTCCCTAAATATTTCTATTGTTAGCGAATCAGGGGGTTCTGACAGAAACGTGTGTTGCTGGAACATGAGAAAATCCAGTGTCAGAGAGAAAAGGCTGCAAGGACATTCAGTGAAGGACATAGGCTCAATGTTTAACAGTGATTTTAAAGTGAGACTGAAGAACAAATTAAAATTGAATGAAGAATCCCTTACCAAATATTGGCTATTACCAATATCCCTTACCAAAGGCTATTCTAAGAATAACATGCATTCACTCACCATGAGTACTGCACTGGAGTTTGATCACTTTGTTCTAAAAACTAAGGGTAAGAAATAAAAAAGTCCTGAAAAGGACAACATAAAAGCTAAGAAGCATAGGTGATGGTGAGGAGTGATTCTGTGAAAGAGAATTAACAGAACACACTTGATTAAGTTGGCTAGAAAGGTAACAGGAAAGAAGTCAGTAATATAAAAATTATAATAGCGGAGAGAAGATCAACCTGAAGATTCTTTATGTGTTTTCTTTCTTGCTCCATTCCAGAAATCTGAAATGGCAGGTGGTGTAGGCAGAGAGAGATCAGAGCTGTATTTAGGCATACAAATTTGTACCGGGCTATTTTTCGAGACATACAAATTTGAATGTTAAAATAAAAATTATGAAGAACTGTAAAAGTCATTCATTTTGACATACAAGCCACATCTTTCCTTGAGAAATTTCATTCAAAGAAATGAATAAGCTTTCCCTTCTTCTATTTTGAAAACTAAGACAGGGTCTTAATATACAAAGTTGAGGGGTTTTTTGTGGTTTTTTTTTCTTGGGTTTTTGGGTTTTTTTTTGTTTTTTTTTAAACTCTGTGGTTTATATGATCTCAATAAATTAGCAAAAAATCCTCTCTTGTCTCAGGTGGAATTCCCCAGAGTATATGTGCAGTTTTAGAGACATCTATGTGACCACTGTATGTTAGGCAGCACTAAAACAGTTTCCTTGAAGAAATCAAAACCAGTTGGTATCATACATCCCTGAAACTGCTGTAATTTTATATAGCAGGTACTTTGGGCACCTCTAGGGACAAGCAACTGAGTTGCTGAGGTAGCAGCAAATCTTCCTTGACTCTTTCCTTGCAAGAGTGTAGGAAAATCAGGTTAGAGTCTGTGACTGATGGTACTGGAGGAGGACATTCAGCAAGCACAGGATACTAATTGCTTTTGTGGTGAGTGGGCTGGACCTATACCAGGAAATGTTGCTGTTTCCACCCTTCTCATGCTCTGGTGGCAAGAGGATGAGAAAAGTCTATATCTCAGTTTTTTGTTTCATTGCTATCTCCTTTAGTTTTACCACTTTCTTCAGTTTCTCCTCTTGTGTTTTAGCTCTGTCCTGAGCCTTGAGCTGGTCCAATTCAGCATTTCCCACCCTGCTGAGAAGTGTCAAACCAGGCTGTCACAAGTGTCTTCCACATCTCTGACTGCTTTTGGCATAGTGTGAATGTCATCTTGTTAGGACAAAGCTGATGCAATCCCATCAGATGAGCACTCCTGAAATTGCCCTCTCTTTTAGGTCGCTGCCAATTTATTTTTGCTTGGTTCTTTCTCCTTTTAATGAGGAATAACTTGAACCTAAAATAGGAGCATTTGTACTTTACTGACCTGATACAACAACCAGTAAAATAAATAGAAGGACTTCCATCGACTTCATGAACCTTGGATTGAACCCTCTGTACGGAAAAACTCCATCAGCCAAATTAACTTGGTCTCAGGAATGTCAAAAAAGTGAGAAGTCAGTTGGACAGTGGGTGGAGGACTAGTGCTAGATCTCAGTAAGAGAATCTGGTGTGGGTGTAGGATGAGAAAGTGGATTTTAGTGTCAAGAGCAGGACTTTTTTTAGAGCACGTAGACACGCAAACTGTTGAACAGTGACAGCACTCCTTTATTCCCTTTTAACGGCTCGTACGTTCTCAAGGTTAATGATGAAAATCCAGAGGTCAGCAACATCAGCTATTTTCCTGCCAGTCATGCTCCCACCTCCAAAAATGAATGTAGTGTATGTCAGGTTTTGCTGCTATTAGTTTTGAACTCAGATAATTGTACCAGCTTTGGTACAGAGCCACCCTGGAAAGAGAAAATGTCAAACGCAACCTTTTCCTCGCTGTAAATGGAGTCTGCCTTCAGAAGGTGATATAACAACAGGCTTCAACTGCAATTTCTCTTTGTAGTTATGACAGTGAGAATTATTTTAAAAAATAAAGTTTCTGATAATTTTTTTTAAAAATAAGCCTTCATAACTTATGAACTGTTTTGGGAGACACAGCTCACTCCACCTCCACTGCAGATGAAATTAAAAGCAACAAACCTTAAATGGGTGCGTGTGCACACTGTGCATGATTAACTCTCAAGGAAGGAGCCTGCTGCTGCAGGAAATGATTGAGGAGCCATTTAGAAAGATCTGGAAAAAAGTTAAAGAAGTATGAACAAGATTTGCAGTTTTGTTCTCTCAGATAGGCAGAGATTAAAAAGCCTGGGTTTTTTGGGGGGGCGGGGGGTGTTTCTTTTGTTTGGTTTTGGGTTTGGGTTTTTATTTGTTTGTTTTGTTTGTTTTGGTTGGTTTTGATTTGGTTTGGTTTGGCTTGGGTTGGGTTTTTTGGGGGTTTTGGGGTTTTTTTTGTTTGTCTTGTTTTGTTTTGATTTGATTTGTTTTGGAGTTTTTGGGTTTTCTTGGTTTTGGGGGGTGGTGTTTGGTTGGTTTGGGGTTTTTTTGGTTTGTTTTTTTTTTTTTGTTGGTTTTTTTTTTTGTTTGTTTGGGGGTTTTTTTGTTTTTTGTTTTGTTTTGTTTTGTTTTGTTTTGGGTTGTTTTTTCTGGCAAAAATGATCAGAACACCATCTTGATTTGAGAACTGATCTCTTCTTGTCTGATGAGAACGATCTTGAGTACTTTTTGCAGGCTGCTTTTCCAGACAAGACTGAAGTCTTGTTACTGTGGTGGGCTGACCCCGGCTGGACACCAGGTGCCCACCAAAGCCTCTCTGTCACCTTTCCCCAGCAGCACAGAGGGAGAGGGAATGGGGACTGGGGTCAGTTCATCCCACGTTGTCTCTTCTGCTCCTTCCTCCTCAGGGGGAGGACTCCTCCTGAATCAAAGCCTAAATCAGGATTTCCTTCACTGAAGTGGGTTCCACGCAGACATGGCCAATGTGGGATCCATGCCCGAACCAAATTCAGATAAAATATAATATGTTCCATCGTAATGAAATACAGTGACTTCAGAGAGAAAAAAAAAAAAAAATCAGAGAATTATTAAGCTTGGAAAAGACCTCCAATACTATCAAGTCTGGTCTTTCACCAAACACATACAGGGATGGTGACTCCACCACTTCTCTGGGGAGCCTCTGCTGATCTTCTACTCTCATGTCCACATGTATATATTTAGATAAGACTTTTGCACATTTCCAATAACTCATAATATTTCTAAGTTAGGAATTTTATTTGACTTTAGAAATTGAAAGAGCTTTAAAGTAATTTGAAAAACAAAAATGTTATGCTGGCCTTCTGTAGCAATGCTGAAAATTTAACTGTAAATTTTTATTTAAGAAGTTGTCACCTTTGAGAGCACAGAGTATTGCCACAAACTATCCCAAGTCTCTTGTGGTGTTTTACAAAAAGCATTTGTCTACTCTTTCAAAAACTGAACAGCAGCTGGGAGTGATTCAAAGCTTCCAGCAGAGTTCATGACAATTATGAAGGAACTGAAAAGAAAATAAATGGAAAACAACACTGGCAGTTTGTGACCAACATGGGAGAGAGAACCAGGAGATATTCAACATTTTTAGGAACATCGAATCACTATTGCTCAGAAATCAGATTCCAGTGAACTCCCTGCTTGACTGTCGTGAAGAAAAGCAAGTCACAGATCCCTGCACACAGAATCAAGTATCTGGGACATGCCTTAGTTTCTCATTTGCATGCTGCAAGATAGCCTGTGACATCTCTTGCACCAAGGCTTGGTGAATAGAAAGTGAAACAAAGATGACTTTGATGCACAAAACAAGCCATGGTAGAAACTGGGAAAATTGTGATTATGTACGGTCTTTGAGAAGACAGCACTTATCTGTAATATGAGTTTGTATTAGGACTAATGTGAAACAAAGGGTTTGTTCCAGATTATAGCCTGTGCTGCCTGATTATCTGCTCTGTGAACCTTCAGTCACAGATAATGTGTCTAACAGCTCAGTGAACTGAACTCCGTGAGTTTCCCTCTCATGCAATGACTGTTTTCCCCTCAAACAGCTCATCATTTTTTGGCTGCTGAGGTACATCAGTGTTATCTTATAAAAAGCACAGTAGGTGAAAGACTGAACATGTTCTTTGAATTTTTTGCTTGTTTTTTGACAGGGGCTGTGCTGAGGTAGCAAATGTCAGCTCCCGGAAATGGCACTAAATGCTGAAAGAAATCCAGTTTTCTTAATTTCATTTTACTTATTCATCCATAGGTTCTTCAGTCTCGAAAGGATTTCAAAAAGCTTTCTAGAAAATTCATTTTCTTGAGGTGAAATGAACCATATTTATATTATGTCTCACAGCTCCTTTTCTGGCCTGTTTTAAAAACCTCTTACAGAGGGAGGTGAAGACTCTGTAAGCAACTGAGAAAAAATCATTTCTGCTTCACTAACCTTATTACAAAAACCTTTTCTTAACATAAAATTTCCTTAATTTTAATCTTTGTTGTACCAATTAAACATCCATTGCCTGTGCCCTGACTGCCATGGCCAAGAACACACTTTTCACTTCAACTTCGTAGCATCTTCCCATCTTTTTACTTTTATGAAGTGCCCAGCTCCTGCTCTTCTCTTGGACCCTTCCAAATCGGTCTTTTCTTCTTTTCTATGGAACTTTAGCCTTCTGTTCATTGCCATAGTTTTTCTTTCAAATTTATTTAATTGAATCCAAGGATTTAATGGTTGCTGGGATCTGGATCATGGTGCAGGGTGGTTATTCTATGATATTCTTTATCTTTTGAGTGATACTTGTTCTTAGATGTTATTTACGAAAATTTTTTTTTTATTCCTGCATGAAATTTCAGCCCTATTTTTCATGTTGAAACCATAACAGCTGAAATAATAGTGTTGCATGAGCGTGTGTGATTATTATCATCCATCAGTCAGGGAGTAAAAGACTTTATTTCTTTTGGAGGTTTGAGGTTTATTCCTTCAGGTCACCCCAGCAGCTACTCATGAACCCTGTCCTCAGTTAGCAATAAGTCATAGTAGCCAGCCAGCTTGCAGAAAATGGAAAAAATGAGGTTTCTCAGGAAGGCTCTACATAAGTGATGGGTTGTGCTGAAGTGACCCTTCTCAGAGTAATCACCAGATGTAGGAAGCAAATAGGAATCTTCCAAATATAAATTAAGATTACAATATTAAAATTTATTTGTAAGAAAAAATCGCTGCAAAAAGAAATCCGTACAGTTGGCATACTAAATTCTAAATTAACAACACTAAATTCTTTAGAAAATGTTTACTTTTGGCAAAAGGATACATAAGAATGGGAAAGAATTTCCCAGGCCCATTGTTTCTGATTTAACATCCCCACTATACACCTCTAGTAGGTTTGAAAATGAGTGCTACAGCTGCTAGAGATAGGTAATAATAGCAGAGTCTTAATTATTGCAGCCAGGGTGGAATGAAGCAGAAAATTCCCTGCCATTCTTCTTTTTTTTTTTTTTTTTTCTGTTAACTAAATAATTTAACTGTAAAAACTACGTGTCATTAAGGAAGTGTTATTTAGATTTATGTATCACATTTCAAATCAACCACTCTTCAGGATATCTCAATCTAACTTGAATGATATAAAATTATATGCCTCGTATGCCTAAGAGGGCATCAGTGCAACTCAGTGCAATCAAAAACTACCAAAACAAGCTGTACTATTACCCACACAAGCACAGATATCTTCCATATGGTTGCCTGTTTTGATATTTTTACAGTTTTCATGAATTTATAGTTACTACATCTCTGAGGAGGAAAGAAAAATCCAAAAAGAAAGAACGTGTTCTTTTATTCCTGGTTTAAAATGTACCGCTAGATATAGACACTCTATGCAACTTGTTTAGGAGAATGGAGGAAATTTATGGTAGGACAGGCTATTGATTTTATGTTTAAGGTTGCTACTGTAGGAACTACAGTGTAACACTGAAAAATGATCTTAGCTATTCTTTGAATTCCAACAGTCTCTGTGGCCTGAGCTGTAATCCTGGGCATCCTTTTTTTCAAAAGCTTATGTGCAGACTGAGCTGAGGGCTGCCTGTGAATTCCAATAGAACAAATTATATCAAAGGTTCTTCTAGGAAGAACTACAGTCCTCTCTGCAAGGAAGAATCCAAGTTATCATCTCTCTGACATGAGATTAAGGAGAGATATCTGAAGATCCCAGGCCCATTTCAGCTGTGATGAGAAGATTTCCCCGTAGCTAAGTCTGCTTTCCCTAGGAAAAGCTATCGAGGTGCCTGAGAACAGAAAGGTGGCTCTTCTAGTCTTGAAGTCACCAGGAGGAAAAGGTGTGTTCTGTACAATAAGACAGAGTTTACAAAGATTCTTGATTACCCTATTCTCTCCCACATCCAAATACATGATATTTGAGGCCAAAAGAATTTTTACTCAGAAGTTATTCATTCCAGGGAGGCCAAGATTTCCAGAATTTGATTTTGAATGCAGGAAGCAAAATGCCCATACAACCTAACACAGAGAATTGATTGATATATCAGAAATGTCTTCCTCTTATTGACTGAGTTACAAATAAGACTCTTCTTCTTACACCTGCCTGGTCAAAATACACATCTATATTACCTCCTTATTTTTTCTCTACCCCTTAAATAATACTAGCTCAGTCATTGTGCTGTCAAATTAGGAAGAGTACTTTTATTCTTATTCAGAAAGGGGAAAAGGCATATCCTGGCACTAAAGTAAGATGGATTTAGTTGATATAGTCCTTTCTTGGAGGTCATTTCTTTTCTCAAATCAACATTTGGCTTTATGAGGGAGTAAGGGATAATATTCACCTATATTACTCTAAGTATATTTAATGAAACACTATTTATAGGCATGACTGTATTTGATGTTAATGATTTTGGTGTAGCAATCATTCTATACTCCACTTTTGTGTCTTAATCCTCTGACTTACAAGAACTTGAAGCTTAAACTGTATGTTCTTCAGAACAAAGGATGCCGAAGGCAAGGTTAAAGCAATGGAATTAAAGCACAAGTTCATGTTTAAAAGCTATCAGCTCTGGTAAATTCCAATTCCCCTCTTACAACCTCCCCATATTATTTTCCTCACTTTTCTCCTAGGCAGTTATTGCATTATTGCTTTGGTGTACTCTTGTTTGCAATGCTTCTTGGTTCAAGAAAATGAGGGATCTTGCCTTTAAATACTGCTTTAAAGAATCTGTGAAGATTCTGCAGCTGCTTTTCCTGGTTGAACAGCCCTTGCTGGGACTGGGAGGGAAGGGAAGCCTCGTTACAGAAGCTGGAAATAAACCTAGGACTTGGCTTGCCATGCACAGTCTTTCACTGGAGTTCACACAGCTGCGGAGTCCCCAGAAGCAGAGAAGTTTATCTGAGGCAAGACGAAGAAAAGATAATATAAGCCTTGTGAGAGTTATTTGGCACTTCAACATGCTTGTACTGCTTGAAGTGCTTGTACTTCCATCTGGGTTGTATGCAAAATTAGAGAAGCCAGAGCTATATCCTTCTCCTTGCGCTGTTGACAGGAGTTTGGCTCGCACTTTAATGGATTTTTTATATTTTTGCCAGAAGGTTAGAACCACAAAACCTGTGCTGGAAATGGCAACCTATATTGTACATAGGAGTTCATCTTGGCAGATGGAGGACAGAAAGTCAAACCAGTTCTTTCATGTCCTTGGAGTCTTGCAGTTACCCCTGACAATGTTTCTACTTCTGAGCACCTCCTACCCCTTTCCCAATATTGTTTGCTTTAGCTCTTTCTGCTGTTAACCACGGTGGTTTTTTTCATACAATTCATGCTTGGCCAAAGTACTGCCCAAATTTCTTGAGCAACAAGCTGCTTCTTTTACTCCAGCCTTTCATTTGACAAGATTAGAACAAAAACCCCATCCCATCAATTCACTGTGTTTTTTTCAGAATTTTTTCAATATCGATGGGAGTTCTTTCTCAAGTTAAAATAACGCTCTGTGCTGCTGACAGAATTAATGAGGGTGCTGCAAGACAGCATTATTCCATTCTGGTGTAATGGAGAGATCCACAAGTGGCATAAATGGATGGAGTTCCATTAGCCTCAGTTGCGTGTGTGTGTGTGTGTGTGTGTGTGTGTGTGTGTGTGTGTGTGTGCGCACAGACTTGCCTGTGTATATAGAATTACAGAATTCTAGACTAGTGTGGGTGGGAAAAGACCTTGGTTCTGACCCCAGCCATGGGCAGGGACACCTTCTATTAGACTGGGTTTTTCCAAGCCCTGAACACTTCCAGCGATGGGGCAGCCACAGCTTCTCTGGGCAACCTCTGCCAGGGCCTCACCATCCTCACAGTAAAGAATTCCTTCCCAATATCCAACCTAAATCTACCCTCCTTCAGCTTAAAACCATTCCCCCTTGTCCTGTCATTACATGCTCTTATCAGAAGTCCCTCTCCAAGTCTCTTGTAGCCCCACTAAGTACTGGAAATCTTCTATAAAGTCTTTCTGGAGCTTTTTCTTCTCCAATATGTGTCTTTACTGTCCTCAGTGATATGTAAATTTTAGCAAGAAAGGGACTCACAGAATTTTCAGTGGTAGCATCCATTTGTCTTCTTCATTTTCAATTTCTAAATCTCTAAGAGTAGAATTATTCTCTCACTGTATCCTTTATTCAGCTTTCCCAAATAACTGAGGAATCTGAGATATGGCAGGAGATACTGGGGAAAAGAGACTACGCTTATTGTACCAAACATCTGAATATTCTGTCTTCTACTAACGAGGGAAAAAAATCAGTCGACCTCTATTAAGAATAACTTCTACTGTGCTCCTTAATATCACATTTAAAAAGGGGAAAAAAATTTATAAGACTGAAGACAGTTAATGAGGTGAACATAAAGGAACTGTAATAAAACCTTGATTTAGACATGAGATTTTAGGATGGATAATTTTGATTGTGTTTTCTCTTCTGCTCAATTCATGCCAAAAATTTTCACCTAATAGTTTTTGTTCTGAGCTACCGCGTATGTTTTCTTTCTACTATTTCCTGCAAACTCCACTCTAGAGATGGCAACAATTTTGGAAGAGTCAGTAATGGTGCACATAAAGCTTCTTGTTGCTCTGAATTAAAGTGTCCTCAGTGAGACAATAGGACTTTCAGAGATTTCAGCCAGTTGAGAATCACTCCCTGCAAAACTGCACATTTATTACCAGATATTAAGCTTTGACTCATTCACTGCCACTCTCTCAAACTCCGAGAAGGTCAGGGAAAATGATTTTAAGTTAAACTGAGTATATTTTTGTTGTTATTTTTCACTGCCTCTAGAATCATAGTTTTAGCCAACATATAATATTCAATATTTTGGCATTTTCTTAGTGTTTCTGTAACCATTTTTATATTTATAAACTCACATGCAATATTATTTCCATTTTTAAAAAGTCCTACAAATGCAAGAAAAATGCTCCCCATGCAACAATTTACTGTTTACTTTAGAAAACAGACAATTGTTTATCTTAGTTCAAGTTTTGTTTAATGCCTTTCAAAATACAAAGTTAACAAGAAACTTTTTTCTGTGGGTTTTATGACTTGGGAAGAAAATGTTTCAAAATGGATTGAAAGCAGTTGTTGACTTTCTTCGGAAATCCAGATTCTCTGGAAATTTAAACTGGTTGACCTTGATGGAACAAGTTAGTTCAGAACGCTCTGAACCATCTCCATGCATTAGTAAGTGCCTTGTTCTCCCTTGCCTTTCATATCTAATTCTGCTGCTCATTATATTTGCAACAGAATTTTATCTGGGGAGCCAAAGAATTAAAAACATGAGATGTGAATTTGTAATAATTTGGAGTGATAGGAGACTACAACCTTTTGCAGAGGTGAAAGAGGTAAATAAAAAGTTTGCAGAAATAAATGTCTAATTTGCTATAACCATTAGTTTTCATAGTCATATATATCTTTGCAAAGGCGGATGTAAAGTACAATTTTCTGATGAAGCAATAACATAGTCCATGGCAAAAATGAGATGGTTAAAGTAGTAATACCTTCTTCACCTTCACTGTAGATTATTTGTGCTTCTCCTCTGCCCCACAAAGTACTGAGATTCTGTTTGACAAATAATGGTAAAAAAAAATCTTTAGCAGAGATAAATCCACACAGATCAATTGACTGCAGTTCACACCCCCTCAATATTTGGCTTAGTGCTAAGACCTGGCATTTAGACATAAGGACAAAAGGATTTTTTGAGGAAAAGAGATGTAATGGGTGCCTCTAGGGAGGGAAGGGAGATGGAGTTGGGGATGGAAACTGTCCAAACCAGCAAACTCGTAAGGCTGTCAGATTGTTCATTTCTCACTGGAAGCAAACCTGCATTTCAGAAAGAGAGGGAGAAAATGCTATGATTATGCTAACAGACCTCTGGACACTACCATGAGCTCCTTACCAGAGAAGGGAAAATGTGCTCTAGCAATTTCTTTTGCTTTTCTCTTCAGAGTTAGCTAGTCATTTTAATAGCCAGATTCTCAAATAGCTCTTTAAAATGCCAATGACGTTATCTGTGATGCCACCTGCTTACAAGTGAAATTACCTGACAGACCTCCAACTGTTTCAATGGGAGCAGATTTTAAACAGACCTTTGAACATGTGAACATAAAAGGTTTACTACCAGGAAGTTCCAAGGAAAATGAAGCACTTACTAAATCAGTCTTGTATTCTGAAAAACTTCCTTTTAAGGGTACGGATGAACCAATCCACCATGGTAGGAGGGCTGGTGCTGGAGGATCCTTAAGGTCCCTTACAAGCCAAGCCATTCTATGATTATCTTTCTGGTAGCCTAATTTCCAAGGCACTGGCTACTCTTCCTGTCTAACAGTCATTCTTATATCCAACAGCACCACTTTCTTTTTTGCTGCCTTGAGTGTAAGAATGCTGCTGAAGGGCACCTGTCAGTTTACACAACAGAATCTAAGTGCAGAACTTAGGGGGCGTTTCACTGTTTAAGCAATATGACCTTAGGAGACTATGGAACTTGAAAGATGCAGAGGTCTGTTCACATTAAAAGAGTCAACAACAATCTCACAAGTTCTAGCTTAAAGGCACTTTTTGCTTTCTTCTCATGCTGAAGAAATGTTAGATGGATTTCCCACTAACATGGAAAGATTCAGTCTCACAGTATCTCTGACGATAGGTTAATTTATAGGAGCAAGAAAAATTGTTCATTTCATGATTCCATGCAAGAGACTGTTGACTTTGTCAAAAAATTCCATTACATTCAATTTCCAGGATTTTTATCATATTTCTCAAAACATACCTTTATGTAAACCCCCTGGAGAACAGAATTTGGGTAAGCATCTCAGCTAATGCTCCACACAATAGTTAGACCTATATGGATCTTACAATTGCTTTTTATCCTTTTCCTACTTTTGTTTATAGTATTCATCTCAGGATGATTGGAATATTTTAAGATAACAGTATTTATTTTAGAGATTTTTGGCACAATATTTGAAACTGGAAGCACCTGCTAGAAGCAGACAAATAAATGTTGCAGTGAGGGACAAACCAACCCTCTTGAGCCAAACCCCTTTAATGATTCATTTTGCATTGGCTCACCCTGGAGAAGGATTAATAACACCCAGCCTGTTGTGGAGAGTTGGACCTATCCATTTCTAGAGCCAATTCAATCAAAACCTCTGATTGAATAGTCATTCACATAATAGTCACGTCTGGCCTTAAAATTCATACCTTTTCCTGACAATCCCAGTCCTTTAGCTTGTGTAGTATTGATTTATACAAGAGCACAGGAGGTTTCCTGTTCCAGCCTTCCTTCTGTGCCTGATCAGGGTCGCTGCATCCTTAGGTCCAATCACTCGGCACATTTTATAAGCTTTGGATAATACACAGGTCACTAACTGGAACACTGCACATTCATCTGATTTTCTAGCTGAATGCTAATAGGGCTTCAATACTTGTTCATTCAGCATTGTATTTCCAGTTATCACAGTTAATAAAACTTCCTTCCCAGGAATCGTGCTGGTTAAGAGGATCAGAGCAATGTTTATTCCCATATTTATTCCCAAAGTTTTTCCTTTCAGTCCTGTCCCTTGCTGACTCAGAGGTCTGTTTTGTATGAAGAAGACAAAGAAAAGGTTATATGATTATCTACAGAAAGCCAAGAAAACATTCTTGGTGGCATGCCTTTTTCATTGTTACTTGGAAACCATTAAAATATTAAAATGTCTACAAAAGCAATAAAATGATCACAGGAGTATGTGGTGATATTTAATTTTCCCACAAGTTAAATATCACTGATAATTAACTGTTAGAAGTTTATTTTGAAATGACATTTCAGTGGAATATCAGACCTTTACAACATAATTAAAGGTTTTCTCATTGTAATGGTGCCCTATTCCTGGTATGAAAGCTGTTTGAAATTATCTGTCTGCTTCATAACTGATTTTTTTTAACCTTTTTTTTTTCTCCATTTAATTTGTCCATTTCTTGTTTTGTTTCTCTTTAAACTACTGATCATAGCCATCTCACTGGGTGATTTGGATCTCTAAGACAGGAAAATGGCTCCCCTTTTTTTAAAAATGTTTGATCTGGTACATTTCTCTGATTAGGTGGATTTTTGCTGCCAGTTTTGAAAGAGTTTGCTGTTAGTAGAGTCACTCCAGGACATGTTTTCTTCACATTAGGGTTGGGGAGATTTAGGCAAATAGAGAAAAACTTTAAAAAGTCCCCAGTTCTTACCTGAAGTAGGCTTTTGTCACTCCTCAGATGTCACACACAGGTGTCACCTCTCCTGTAGAGAAAAGAGAAAACAATCTCCTGTCTGTTACTGTTGAAAATAGGTGTGACATAGACAAGTGCAAATATAAAGAAATTTTAGTCTAACAAGGGAGTGCTTTCCCATTGCAGAAGATTCTTCCCTACTACCACTGAGTAAAATTGGCTAATGTCTTACAGAAAAAGGGGGTTTTAATCCCTATCAGAACATTTCTTGCTCTTTCATTTCATGCTCTATCCAGTGTAATTCTGTCTGCTTGAGGCACACATCGTGACATGGTTTGCAAGCCTTAGCAGAGAAGTTCAGAAATCCCAGAACTTAATACCAGTTGTGTTTTAGCCATGGCAGGAGCTCAGCCCCAAACTGCTCACTCACTAACTCCCACCCTGTTGGAGAGGCAAGAGACTCACAGGGGCTGGAGTGAGAAAACTTGTGGGTTGAGAGGAAAATGGTTTAATAAGTAAAGCAAAGTTGCACACACGAATTAAGGAATTAATTCACTACTTTCCACAGGCAGGCAGGAAAGCTGGGGAAGCAGGGTTTCATCATGGATATCAGTGACCTGGGGACAAACACCATCACTCTGAATCTCCCTCACATCCTTCTTCTTCCCCCAGCTGTTATTCCTGAGCATGGTGCCATATGTTATGGAATATCCCTGGGGTCAGTTAGGGTCAGCTGTCCTGGCTGTGTCCCCTCCCAGGTCCCCGTGCACCCCCAGACCCCTCACTGGTGGGGTGGGGTGAGGAGCAGAAATGGCCTGGACTCTGTGTAAACACTGCCCAGCAATAAGAAAAACATCCCTGGGTTATCAATGCTGTTTTCAGCACAAATTCAAGTCACAGCCCCATCCCAGCTACTGTGAAGAACACTAACACCACCGCAGCCAAAACCAATACAGTAATTTCCTCCTCTAAACCTCCTTTAAAGTTTTAGTTCAAAATCGAGGTCAACATTTTCAACTGCAGCCCCCAAAATTTCATGTGTTGCCCAAACAGGACAGTATAAGTATTATAATCACTTTATGGACCATCTTGAGACATCTTTGTGCATTATTATCCAGTGATGTGCTCAGAAAAGGATTTCACTGCTATTCAGCAGTGCCTCAAGGACAGGCTGGCTCCATCAACACTACTAAATTAGATTATACCAGAAAATGTTCCTCAAGCTACTAGATTGTTAAAGCAATCCCTGGCAACGTTTCCATGAAAGGAAACAAATATCCTCCAAGCATTTCCCAAATGCAGCCTGAGATCTAGCACAGACCAGGGACTATTTCCAATAGGCAACTGGAAAGCAACTGCGCAGTCTTTGTTAAGAATGTGAGTCATTGCATAGAGGGTGGTCTTGGTGCCAGACCGCATTAAAATTTAATAGAATAGATAAAACTCCTGTGTATCCAATGTTTTGACATCCCAAGAGCAAACAGGGAGTAAGGAAGAACAATGCAAGTTTACTTCTGGTTACTCATCACTCTGCTGTAGTACGGCAGGAAAGAAACTTGCAGTGGAGTTGTAAAAGAGTTCGTCATGCACATATTGTCTCTGAGGCATCAGAGATGATCCAAAACACTGCCAATATGGCTTTATATAAAGGAGAGAGCAGTCAACACAGTAATTGCTGGTGGGTGCTAAATTCATTTCATACAGGTCACAAAACAACCTTCGAAGGACGATTCCAACCAGCAGCTATTGCAATAGCAGGCACTGGGGTAGGCAGAGGCTACCCTGTGCTGTTGTGGCAAGGATACACCTCTGAAACATCTTCATTTTGCAGATATTACTCACTGGAGTCCCCTAAGCTCCATGACTCTCAGATATATTTCTTATCCTTTGTGTTTTATTGTGCAAAATTGAAATATAGAAAAAATAAAACTTTTCTCTTAGAAAGAACAGACTATCTCAAGAGGCTTTCCATAATATTTATTTTCATCATTACTTGTGTTTCTCTTTGGTCTCCTTTTAAGAGAACTTGGCTCAGAATTTAAGCTCTGACAAGTGGAAAAGTAATGTAAAGGGCATTAACATCCCATAAATCTGTCCTGTGACAGGTAATGGATGTCAGACAACCTCTTCCCAGACCTAACTGGAAGGAAAAAGAGAAAAAGAACAAAAAGTACTTTCTCTTTTTTTTTTTTTTTTCCCCCAGGAAATTCATGGTATTAACAGGAGGATCAACCCTTTTGTTTCAATATCAAACAAAATCCTTGGGTCAAAAGCAAGTTATGAAAAAGTTGTCGTCCAAGAACCTGGAAAGATTGGTGCTGAGGGAAATGTGCTAACTCTGCTGTCTGTATTCATATTATATTCCAAACTGGGACCAGCTGGAAACATCCCATAATAACAATCACAGGATGCCCAGCAATGTCAGAATCATCTGCTGGAGTAGACAGAGATGTTTTTGGAGAAGTTGAAGAGATTTTTGCTATCAAATGTGAGAACAACAGTGCATTAATAAAGTTGCTTCATGGGAGATTTCTCATGGTGACAGAAGTAACATGGGACTGTCCAAAGCATAGAAAAAGCAACCAATCAACCAAAATCAACCAAAAATCAACCAAAAGTCTGAGAATAAACTCAGACTTTTTAAGTATAATTAATTTTGAAGGGTTTTATTGCAAAAAAGTAACTAGGGTCTTTAAAAACTTAGATGCTCAAAAATATCAGGATGCGAGGAATCTTGAAGACCTCTCACAAAGAAGGTAGCCTCTTTCTCTCCACTTTACAGAAAGACAATAAAAAGAAACTGAGAAGCAGAAATAGAGATAATTTGTAATTAGCAGCTGACAGAAATAAACCCTCCATTTTCTCGATCCCAATGGACCTATAGTGCAATAAACCACTGAACCCCCACAGTGCTATTGAAAAGATATTGGCAGATAAGTTATGTCATAACTCACTCTCTGTCTATGAAAAAACTAATAAGGAAAATTTCATTCTAGAGGGGAAAAAAACCAAAACCCAAAAAGTTAACCCCAGTCTAGCTGATGCCAAGTATCCCTCATATCTTAATACCTTTAAATAAATGTTAAGGCATTTAAATTATGTGTTATGACTTTTATGTCCTTCATCTCCACCTGCCCTTTCCTGAGGCCGTCAACCAACAGTGTGTGGGACATTCAGTTGAGGAACATCAGCAGAAAAAAATTAGGTGTTTTAATCTTGATTTAAAATGCTGAGACATTTCATGAAACAGCTGCACACCACACTCACCAGTAAGCCAGGTTTGACTAAATGGGGGGTATTGGCCTAAAAGTTTTCAGTTTCTTCCATTTTCTTTCTGTTGCTTCTTTTTCCCTGTAAATGTCATATATTCCATCCCTGGAAGTGTTCAAGGCCAGCTTGGATGGGGCTTGGAGCAACCTGGTCTAATTGAAGGTGTCCCTGCCCATGCCAGGGGGGCTGGAACTGAATGATCTTTAAGGTCACTTCTAGCCCAAACCGTTCTGTGATTCGGTGATTCCAAGATTCTGTGACAAAGATTGCAAGGAACTATGGATTGACAAAGACACCCATTAACACTTAGGAAAGTCCCAGACACATAAAAGAGGAGGGTGACAAGGGGGCAGAAGTCTCTTGAGGAAATTTTTTAAGTGTTGCTGCATTTTGCCAAGCTCACCTTCCCAGGATTTCATACAGGCATTATTTAGTAGAGATAAACATATGAACAGAGCTGCAAACCTTGGGAGTACCTCCTAATCAATCTCAAAATGAAAATGCAATTGTCTTTAGGATGCTTGGGAGCAGAGAGAAGGATGGACTCAGTAGCTGTGTGCTTGGGCAAATTTATGTGCACACATATCCTATTCCAGCTGATAAAGAAACATTCATAACTGACTGCTAGATATCAACTGGAATTGTCCTTTTGTTAAAAAAAAAAAAAAAAAAAGAAAAGAAAATTCAGATAGCTATGCCAAAAACAGCTGCAATATTTTTACATTAGGATTTTCACAATAATTTCTGAAATTTAATCTGGAAAGTATTATTTTTTCCTTCTTTTTCTTTTCTTTTTCCTTTTTTTTTAAATCTTAAACACTGAACTCAAACTCTATTTGATTCCAATCTACCAGAAGTTCATAAACACATACCTCACTAAGAGGATATGAGCAAAGACCAGCGAGTAATTAAATATCTTCGCTGAACTGGTGCTTGGGAACTGAGGGATTCATTATTTTTGTTTAATGAATTTTCCTAACCTTTGGTTCTGTAGCTGTGCTCCCTCTTTATTCCCCAGAGAGGCTGGCAAATGGATGCGATCGACAGCAGCAGTTTGTTCACTGGCCCAGGGGTACGGCCAGGAACAAGGGCTACCAAAAGGGTTCGATAGACACCAGGCTGTAAAGGTTTGTGTGTGAGTAACTATTGCTGAAAATCAATCTGATGGCTGCGTGGTGTCAAAGGCAGTCAAGCCCATTTGCAGGTAATGTGGCGATTTTCTTTCAAGCAGCTCAGAGACCGCACATGAGAATTTATGATAAAAAATAAGAAAAAGGGAATAAATTTATGATTATGCGAACCCGCAGAGGTATTTTGTGAAAACAGAAGCACAATAGGTGTAGGCAGAGACCCACAAAAACTCTTTCAAGAAGTAAGATTTTTAACTCAGTGAGGAAAGAAGTAAAAAGAAAAAATAAGTTGGAAATAACCACAGGATGCAAAGAACCCTTTTGGATTTTAAACTGCAGTGATAACCATGCAATGCCATTACAGGGAACTTGCCAATGTCTAATTACCATGATGTCAGTCATGTAAGTGCAGAGTTATGGGCTGTAACCCTGCATCTAATCCCCCTTTTCAGTGCTTTAACCCCCTACCCACACAAACAGAAAGGGACTAAAAGACACGGCCAGTCTATCAGTGGTGATAACACCCCCATACAATCAAGCAGCAGAGTCCAGGGGAGGATTAAGCATGGGGGAAAACAGGGTAATCAACGAGAGAAACAGCAAAACAACCAAAGATATTGTGAGGGCATAATAATAGCAAATATCTTGGGAGCAATTCTAAGCGATGAATTCCAGCAAACAGAACCTCACGCTGTATTCAATCAATGTGTTTTAAGAAAATATAATGTGTCCAGTGGGTAGACCCCTGGTGTCAGAATGAAATAAGTTGGTGGCATAATGAGTGTTGTTACCTCACTTTTCTGTAAATTTGACAGTCTGTTCCTGTTTATCTTCCTAAACATACTCGGAGGTTTGATTTCAGCAAAGATCAAAAATTCTTAGCTATATTTTGTACATCCAGTTAATGTATTTCGCCAAGATAGAGCTAAGAAAAAAGCTCAAATTAAAGACAGGCTTTGTCATCCGAGTCGGTAAATGCCTATCTTGCTAGATCTGGTGGTAGCCTTGAGAAAGTTTGTTCTGGTTTTCAAGATAAATTCTAGAAAATACTCTCTACCTGTGAAAAATAAATATTTCTCAAAGAGGAAACACCTTTATGAATGCAAAAAACTTCAGACAGGCTCCAGTTATTAGAGTTCATTGGTAAGCTGTTATTTTAAGTGATTACTCATTAAGGATCTGCTGTGCACAACACAGCTTTGTCCAGAAGTGTTCAAAAAAACACTTTAGATAGGAAATACATCACTGGCCTGTGATATATAAACTGGAAAGAGACTCATTTTGGAGTAGCTACCAAACACAACCAAGGCACTTGTAGAGATGAATAAAGTGCAAGATCTATCAAATCTGGCTCAAATTATGGTTGTGACAGTAGAGCTAAAGCCTGGTGAGTGCCCTGACCTGATCAGTGTGGGACAGATCTCTCTCGTTTTCATTTCAGTGCAGAGCAGACACACTACAGAATTCTACAGAATTTTGACAGGACAGAAAAAAATTGCTTTCCATGCTGCCCTATTTGTCATCTCAGACTTTGAGCAGTTCTAGCTCTTTAATGTAACTATCTTCATAATTTTCTGCAGATTTGGGAAATGCTAATTATCACTGCTTTATAGTTCGCAACACCTGAAAAATGAAGGGGCAGGTCCAACAAAGCGTGCAATCCGTATTGACTAACTTTAGGGAATATAGATTAAAAAACAGAATCCAAGATCAAAATTACACACCTGAGAGCTTTGTTTAGTGCTGGGTAAAAGCCACCTACCTTAAACAGCAGATATCAAATAAGCTAATATCACATCTGTATGTTGCATCTGAATTCAGCTCTGTGTGAAGCAGAGCATCTCAATCAGATCACCAGAGGAGATGCTCCCGGAACCCGGAATTCAATCTGGAATAGGTGCTTCTTATAACATAATGGGAGAAGAAAGACACAGTCTTGTCTATCTTTTATGTATTAATGTGTGTCCTGGGTAATATACTGTCCCCAAAAGGGGCAGGAGATCATACTCCCCAACCATTCTTACATTTGATAGAGCACCAGAAGAATGAATGAGCTGGGATCACTCCTTTTTCCTCCTCTTAAGTCTGAAACTGTTGAGGAAAGGAAACCAAAATATGGCAGGGGATGTAGGAGCAGCACAACTTTGAGCAGTGGTCACACAGAAATGGAGAGCTCTGTTTCAGCTGCCTGCTTCTGTGCTCTTTTCATTTTCATCCAATGGCTTTACAGACTGATTAGCAAAGGCAAGTCAAAAATTCAGGACTTTTCCTCCCAGATAAAGATCTTAATCAGACCTGCTGAGTTTTGTGTCTTCTTTGGCTCCTCACTTTTTGCTTTCTTTCTCAGCAGACCCTTGCTTAAATGGCTACTACAAAATTTCTCACAACTGGAATTTGAACTAAATGTTTCCAGTCCATAAAAAGCAACTTGTGTCTTCTTCTTGATTTAAAAGCAAACCCATAATTCTTTGATTACACTAATTATAATGCAGTTGAATTCCTCTCTTATTCCTCAGCCCCTGGGGACCGCAAACACATTGCCTTCAGTTCTGTCTGAACAATGTGCTTGACTTCAAATTATGGACATAGAGAGATTATATTCTAAGTAATTTCATACTCTTCATAAGCAGAATAATCAGTTTTCATTGTAAAAGATCCACAGCATGAAGTCTTCCATTTGAGACAAAGCCATGTGTGATGGTGTACTGCTGAGACCAGGAAGAAAAATAAAAGTGGATGGTTAAAAGCTAAAGATCTATCTTATTACCCTAGATCAATTTGATGTATCTTATGGCCCCTGTAAAAGGTAACTGTCACATTCAAAAGTTTAGGAAGAACCCTATGAGAAACTCAGGGCTCTTCTTGTTAAAACTATCTTCTTATTACCATTAGAATGTGAGCAGTCTGACTGAGTTTCCTTTCACTCTCCCTCCCCAAAAGCTCTTTTTCTGTTAATTAATCTATCTGCTGTCTCATCATAGCTGGAAGCTTTGATTCACAGTTCTTATTAATTGTCACGTATTGCACTACAGCCACCATACAGGATGGAAGAAAACTGTGAAAGAAGAAAGTGCCTGGCAGACAATTGAACATAAGGAGGAGCAATGGGCACTTATGGTAGGAAGAAAAGTCTTGTTTCCTTGGAAAAAACCCATGTTTCAGAAGCGTGATGTTGTTCAAATACTGGCTGGTCTGAATACTTCTTGCTGTAGTTATTTTTCCCTCCAATACACAACTCTTCATATTCGTTTCTGTTGGTATTTGGGGTTTTTTTCTGGGTGCAAATCACAGACAGTTGCCCAGAGTCACAAGCCATGATTACACTGAGGTTGAGCTCGTGTTTAATTAATTATGATATACTTCTTGCACAGATGTATAGGTCGGGTTCCATGAGTTAGCCATGCACGTCCACAGTGAAGCTGTATTTTTCAGTTTCAGTCTGAAACCACTGGAGGAAGTCCTTACCTCCATTTTCTGTCCTCTTGAAATTCCTTCCTGATAGTCATCACCAAAAGTCAGAAAACACTCTGTTTACTATGTCGTCTGTAGTAGTTCTTTGTAGAGTAGAACAATGTTACAAAAAGAGACTTTCATTCCCCCAACAAAACCACCTCACCTTTTCCCCAAAGTCCTTCTTTCAAGGTGCCCAACACATATCTGAAAGAACTTTTCGTTCACTTACTCCTCGATGTTGGCAGACTTCTCCCAAGCTCCATTCTCCCAGCCAGAGGTGGGAGAATTATCTAACTAAATGTGAAGAACGGGAGTTAGACATCCAACCCTGAGTAAGGCACTCTGGGCTCCCTCCAGGATCAGTGGAAAAAAAGACCTGTCTTTAGAATGTTGCCCATTTGGCCCATTTGGTCTACTTTAAGATGCAACTAATCATATCCTGGAAATAAGAGTATCTACCCAGGAGTTGTCTTAGAAAATTGAGATTGTTCTGCCTGGAGAAGAGAAGGCTCTGGGGTGACCATATTGAAGCCTTTCAGTACTTGAAGGAAGCCTACAAGAAATATGGAGAGCGATTTTTTATAAGGGTGTGTGGTGATAGGACAGGGGGGAATGGCTTTAAACTGGAAAAAGTAGGTTTAGATGGGATATTAGGAAGAAATTCTTTACTGGCACAGGCTGCCCAGAGAAACTGTGGCTGCCCCATCCCTGGAAGTGTTCAAGGCCAGGTTGGACAAGTCTCTGAACAACTTGGTCTAGTGGAAGGTTCCATTCTAGTGAAAAACATCCTGTGACCTTTTCCTCATTGCATTGATAATTGATAATTTTATTAGAACTGAGAGCTCCCAGTTTCCAGCAGGCGACTTTCAATACACCCATCAGCCACTGTACAAAGAATGTGATTATTCCTTTATGCACCCTGTGTTCAAACAGCTGGACGTTGATTCACAAACAAATTTGAATTTACTTGATTTACAAGTAAGTTGTGAATCGCAACATATGATAAACTGTTCCACTGAGGAAAAATAACACTGAAAGCTCTCTCAATTGATAAATACACCCACTAAGCAGACTCATTGGTGTAAAATGTGGTGGTGGTGTTTCCTCAAGGCGAGGTGGCCTTGCCTGTTAGGTTATTTTCTCTGCTTTTCCTGTACAGCCATAATAATGTTGTTGCTTTCTTCGAAGTTTTCTTCTTCAGGTACTCATCCTGTTTTGGTTCGGACTTCTTGTTCATTGGAACTATGGACTTTCAGACTTTGAAATCTTCTGCAAAGACTTGGTAAGGGTTATGAACTGACTCAGAAGCAAAGCAGGAACAAGCACTCAGTCAGCTCTTGCCCATGGTCTTTCTTGGAGGCTCTCTGCCTGGCTTTAAGTACTTACATGACCGTCATCACTCAATCTTTCTTAACAAGAGCATTTTTCATTACTATTATTTTAGAAGCGCTTTGTAATAACTCAGAAGTACTGAGAAAAAAAATCCAAAATGCCTCTTTTTACTTTTTTCCCCCTTCACCCAAAATATATGTTTCCTTCCACTGTGTACAATCTGTTTCTGTGGCAGTGGCTTGAGTTTCCTTGGAAACGGCTGCAGGTCAGACCTTGATTGGTTGTGTTGTCAGCTTGATTGCAGTGTTTCAGGCAGTGGGACCTCTAAGTGCAGCAGCGAAGCAAGTAAATAGGGGGCTATCCAAGGGCTTTGCATTAGTGGTCTGAAAGAAACCACACAGATGGCATTTGGGGGAGTGTGTGACACAGGGGCACTGGTTTGAAGAGAACAGGAGACAGCAAGGAGTGAAAAAAGAGCCAAATCAGAGGTGTTGGCAGGATGGCTGGGATGGAGAAGTTTGGCTGCAGTGAAATCTGTCGTAGTCTCATCTCTCTTTGAAGGGGCAGCTGACAGTAGGGTGCTTGGGGTGGTCTGGACCCTGAGTCTCTCTGTTACTGGGACTGCAGTTCTTTGTTTCCTGTTTGATTCTTCCAATTCAACTGCAAATTTCTGAGGCACACGGATATCTTAATACAGTATTAGGGGGAAAAAGAAAAGAGGATGTTTTCTACTACAGTGCCTAGGAGCCAGTAAACTAAGAGACATAAAAGAGATTAGCAGGTTTGTATCCTGCAAACTTTGGGGAGGAGAGGAGGGGACTGCCTAAAAGGGACATCCCTGAATCTGCTTATTTTGTGACTCCAAGTACAGTAAAACCACATAAGAGCATACTAGCTGAGAAGGAAACAGGAAAGGTGGGAACAGCACTTCTGAAGGGCTCCCTGAGCTTTGGCTCATTCCATTTTCCACCCATACAAATATATGTGTACTGAAAATCTTCCTGGGCTTGTATGTGAACACAGTCACGCACAGAGTTTAGTGGTCAAATCCCATGTTAAATTTCTAAAACAAAGTTACAGAATATCCAGAATGAACCTTTTCTTTCAAGGTTGTTTGCTTTGCCTTGACTTGCCTTGCTTTCACTTCTATTCCCTCAACTCCCCATAAAATAAGGTTTAATTTTAAACTTCAACAGCACAACAGTGGTGTGTGCTTCTGAACTACTCTGCCAGATAAACTTCCACATGGTGATTATGTTCTGTTCTGACTCCTTAATATACTTGATAAATTCTTTGGCAAGCAGACATGCCCAATGCCCAATTACCTACAGTGAACTTAACAGATTTTTTTAAAAAAGAGGAAAAGAAAGGGCTGTTGCTTGTTTTCCATGTGTGCAGTTTCATTTCTTTTTTTCTCTCTGATTCACAAGCAGATCACTTTCCGTTAATTAAGTAAAAAGTACTTAGTGGAATCGATCTGAATTCAGGTCTAAGAGCCCTCGCTAATTCTGTTGTTAGTTTTAGGAGGCTGGTGGCAAAAAGCATCTATCAAGACAAATCTGTGCAGGCACCGCCCATGGTTAGAGTCACAGTCAAACGTCTGCAGTTTAACAACGTGCCTGTGTGTCAGCTGAGCACCAGGGACTGTACTTCAGCCTCTGCAAAAATGCAAGTTAATGTCACCTGATATAACCTGCTATGAAATAGACCCAAAAAATTAATAGCTTTCATTACTTTACAGGCCTGTATAGAGATTATCTCAGTTCACCTGACACACAGTTATCAGTGACATTTTATTTAACAAACACAGCCCATAGTGATGGACAGATTTCAGCCCACGATGAAAGATCAACCCCACTCTGACATTCCAGGAGTTAAACAGAGAAGGGAGGAAGAGGCGGCAAGACAGGGAGAGGAAGGCACCCATCTGCTCTCAAGCAGAATAGAAGCAACAAGTTAGAGGAGGATAAAACCCTCTTGATTTCTTCTCTAGTGCTGTCCCCAGTTAACAGCTCTGCTCTTCTTTTAATAGTGTATCACTCTTTTTCAAGCAGATGTACAGCTCTCATTAGAGATAATCCTCCATGCTCCCTCATCTTCCCTTTCCCAGCTTTAGACAGATAACATTAGTTACTGTCCTTTTATTGCATTGTTCCATTTTGTGTACTCAAAGAACTATCAGCATTACAATAATCTATGTATGTCAAATGGGATTAGGAAGGAAATTGAATGAATTAGCCAGAGTTATACAGTAAATAATCAAGGAAATTTTAAACAGGAAAATGCATCACTACAATTATGCAGGTAACACAAATTCATATTTTTTATTGAAACTTTTTTAATCCTCACTGTAGACAAAATTAAATGACACAGAAATTATTCTTATTCCTTAATAATATCTTTCTCTGGAAGAGAAATGCATATTCCATGTATTGCATTTGCTAGCATCCTTTATGTGGTACATAGAGGGAGCTGTTGGCATAGGTTTATTAGACCAATCACTGTGAAAATTTTCCATTATTACCAAACCCTTGATAAGATTTCATTATTATTTTAACTGAAAAAATCATACCGTCATCATCAATATATGAATAAAAAGAATCTCACGAGTTTTAGGCGCATAAAGAAGATATGAATACAATACTTTGCTTTTTGCTGGACATTGTATTCATTAGTATATGAACTCCAATACACTAAAAGTTTTTCACTATCTATAAATAGAAAATTAGGGAATATTAACTTTCTATCTAAAATATATGAAAACATATAAATGGGAGAACAGTACATATTCCAATGTGTATGTATGAGAATCTCTTCTATTATTTCTAATACGGCAGAAGAGTCTGAAGGCTGGGAGCTTGGATATTTGTCCTCAGTGGAGTGCAGGGAGACTGCAATGCCTGCCCCTCACTCTCCTAACCTTCAGGAATCTTTTTCAGGCTGCTGCTATAACAAGGGACGAGCAAATATTTAAAGGGGAGTCTCTTACTCTGTTAATTGTTTAGATGCGGTTAATTACGCGTGTAAAGGCAGCAGGACTCTTTTTTTCTACTGTTCTTTTTCTCTGCACATGAGCACCTAAAATTCTCACTAGTTTGCCCTCAGGATTAGCATAAACATTTAAAATTTGCAAAAACATATTCAAAAATGTACATTATATAAATGGGACAGTCACAGGAGCTGTCTTTAGTTAAAGGAAGTTTGGTTAAGGAAAGAATATTTTTTAGTAATGAGCATAAAATGGAAACTCCTTTTTTCAAAACTTACAAAATGTTTTAACTTTTTTGTCCATCACATTTCATTGCTGAAATTCCGTAGGTTTCCAAATTCCTTGTGGCACTTGCAGTGCAGACATCCTGAAATCATGACTATTCCCTCTGCAGTCTTAGTTCAAAAACCCCCAAACAGGAAGTTCTGGACACGATAAAAGAGAGATTATTTCCCAATAAATATTCGGCAAAACTGGTGAGACTCACAGCTTCAAAACGCAAGGCAACCTTGGCGTTTCTAGCCAGATCAGTGCTGAGCGTCTTAAGGTTTATGTCAGAGTTGGACATCACAAAGAAATAACATTTCTACATTTTGTTAGATAGTCTTAGACTTTAGGAGCATCTTAAACACTTAATGCATTTGACATGTCATACATTGAACAATAACAACAGGGTTACCTAATTACACAGAGAGCACACAGATGCTATGTTGGATGTACATGGTCACTTATCCATTTTTCATTTGACTTGTAAATGGATTCCATTTAGCACTGAACAAAAAGGAAGCTTTTTACAATGCCTATTCTGAGCCCAATCTCCTCTTCATTTCAGTGAGAGGTTTGACTGCCTTTGGTATAAGCAAGAAGGAGCCCTTCATTTCAGCTCACATGTAAATGCAATTTTGTTTGCTGTTCAGTGTGGTGTTGAGCAGGTGCAGTAGACATCAACCTTAGTGGCTGGAATAACAAGGGCTACTGAATGATTCATGTCTACCTCAAATTTTTTATCTATCTGATACTTTAAATTAAAAATTGCATTTCTTACTTGAGGACTCAATTCATCATGATACTTAGCAGAATTTAACTTCAATGCATGCACATTCCCAGGGATTTAAATAAAGCTATCTGTATATTTAAAGATAGCTTCACACTTTTGAACAGCAACTGAAGCAGTTGCCAAGATTTCTGCTTTAACAAGCACACAATATCTGAAGAACCCATTTATTTATTCAGCAACTTGTTTTTTAGACCAAGTGCTTTCATATCATCCAAATGGGTGTTTCATTTGTTTTGTATTTTCATTGCTAATAAAATATTTGAAACCGTGGTTCCTCTAGAGCAATTTATGATGGAGGAGAAGGGGCTATTTGGTTTAGGATGGAAGTATTGAAAAGTAAAAAATGGAAATTTTTATAATTGAGCCATTTCATGTTTGGAAGAAAACTAAAAGCTAATCTTAACTAAAGTGCTTTCGTTTCAGTTCATGACACTAACAGCTGCTGTAATTGTAGTGTTGAGGCAAAGAAGTTCTGTATTGTGAAAAATATATACTAAATTGTTTCTAAGTATCTCAGAAGATCTTACCTTCTGCCAGAAAATTTATATAGTCACAGTGCATTTATTTTTCATCGAACTGTCTTCTCCATAGCAACGAACCACAAAAATGTATATGTATTTATTGTGGTAAAAGTCAAGATACAGAGGCAACCCACAGACTTCCTTAGCTGTCCATAAAGTGAATCATAGAACCAAAAAATTGTTTGGGTTGGAAGGGACTTTAAAGATCACCCAGTTCTGATGTTTCTGCCATGGGCAAGGACACCTTCCACTATTCCAGGCTGCTCCAAGCCCCATCCAACCTGGCCTTGGACGCTTCAGTGATGGGGCAGCCACAACTTCACTGATCATGAGACAAACCTGAGACAGAGGATCTGAAGTGTTTCAAAGCATTTATGATCAATCTGCTCCTTCCTGGGTAGGGACAGGGACGGGTGATGATTCATGACAGACATCACAGGAGAATGAGACTGGGTGGGATTGTGTTATCTGTGGGTGGGAGATACATCATGGGAACTGGAAGACCAATAGATAAGGATTCAGGACACTGGTAGCTGGTAGGTGGCATTGGAGACTGCTTTTTGCCAGCTTTTCCATAGTCTTTGTTAAATAAAGGAAAATAAGATGCTGAGGGTGCTTTATTTCATCTTTGGACACAAGAAGAAAATTTGTAAGCTATGGCTGCCACTCATTCTGATCATTTTTTCTCCAATTTACTCAAAGTATTTTGTTTTTTCTTCATTTCCCAGAACCCCACTTTTCCATTATTACTGTTTTATTTAATCATAAATATAGACTGCAAAATATATAGATCTAGGGATTATCTTTATATTCTGGAATTCTGGGCACTGGTTGAAAATTCTGACTTTATGTTCTTCTATTGAGGAAAAACTTTGGTATGGGAGAGCCCAGTTTCTCACTTCTGCTTCTTGTTCTTAGTGAACAAGAAAATATTGGTATTAAATATGAATTTGAGCAAAAAGTATGAAAAAATCCAAACTGGTTTATGAATTTTTAGATGACTTCTAAATTAACCTTGATAATACATACATTTGCTGAACAGAAATGTTACACAGGAAATAATTTACTACTCGTGGAACAATTTTTTCTGGTTTTTCCAAGCCAGTCCTGCCTCACCACAAACTCCACTTGATGTGGAGCAGGGACTTGAATTTAAAACTTCTCCACTACCTGTGAAATCACCAGACTATTGAGATAATTCAGGTAAATCCTACTAATTTTTTCCTGTTGGAACTCTTCCGCTTTGAATGAATGGTACAATCACGTTTCTTGTGGTTAGCTAAAGCAGTTATACCAAAAGAAGGAAAGATCCGAAAACTGGTTGTTCAGACAGAACATGAATTTGTATTTTATTTTTCCTAAAACCTCTCTCAAATATCCATGATTGGTAAGTAAATAAGAGTGGAAATGCAGGTTGCTATTAAAAAAACTTATTTCTTTTTGCATGCTATTTAGAGAGGAAGTTCGAGGAGACTGCTTTGCAGAAGGGACACCAAATTTAGACTTTCTTAAGGCACACTGCAAATTCTACTTTGAATTTATTGACTTGGATGCTTTAGTGTGGAGTCTATAAATTTATGTTCAGTTCTGCAAAATTAACAGCACCAGCTCTTCAAGAAATATAAATCACTGTGTTTGTGATTCCCATGTTGGAGAAGTCTCCTTTCTTTAATCTCCCATTTATAATCAGGTGTGACTTAATAGAAAACTATTCATTTTTGGATCATCTTTTCAGGCATATGCTTCAGAGAGAGCACAGATGGTCCAATAAAGGATACTTTTGTACTACACCCATAGTGTAAGGAATCTCAATTGCTTAGATAGAATTTAATGAAGACTCACAATAATCTGATACTATTGCAAAACCAAGACTAATAAATGAGAGTAAAACAAACCAGTCATCTGGAATAGGTGTTGCCCCAGCAATTTTGAATTTCAGTAAAGTTTGAATCCTGACTTTATGTAAATAGGACACCATTCAACTGGAATTCAGCACACAGAAAAGGAGTCTGCAGGAGGATCCCTGCATTGAATTCAGTACTGGTGCTCTTGTAGTGACTCTTATTGGTAATGATAATAGTTATAACACACTTATCATTCAATTTTTGTCACTGTTTCTCTGTACCACACTAAAAATAACCTTAAAAATTAAAATAATTTCCAGTCAGTTTTTTAAACTTATAGCATCTTATCTGAGGGCTGTGTAACCTTTGACCATGCTGTCACAGTATCTTCGTCCAAAGGAAGTTAGTTTTTCCTCATTTTGCACCTAGAGGAGTAAGAAAGAGATAAAATGACATGGCACTCAAATCTTACCAATATCAATGGCAAGAACGAGTCCAAGGACATGTAAACATTAGTGCCTTGGTATTGCTTTTTCAGTGGGTTATTCAAACCGATAATAAGAAATTTAATCTGATCACTGGGGATTCAAATTTTAAATAGTCAGGAGATTTATATGAAACTGTTAATTAGTAAATTTAGTGGTTTTTGCAGTTGTAAAGAGCAAAAAGAGTTTATTTTAGGCAAAATAGAGGCTTATAAACCACAGACACGTCCTCTACAATGGTTGGGTAGATTCTCTCAGAAGGTTTCACAGAGATTGGCCTTCTGCTTGTCTTGGGACATTACTGCGGGATGATGTTACTTGCCAATATCCATTGGCCAGAAGAGCAGTGAATCTTGAACTAAACACTGGCTATTACACAACTAAATTTAGAGGAGGTGAAAGCAGCCTCTAATAGCAACAGAGGCTTCCACATGAATCTTCACCAGGTGTCTTCACTTGATATTAAATTAATGAGAAACTTCAAGATACAGAAGAATAACAGATGGATAGAATGGGCTTGGTTGGAAGGGAATTTTAAGACCATCCAGTTCCACCCCCCCAGCTATGGACAGGGACATCTTCCACTGGACAAGGCTGCTCAGAGCCACACCCAGCCTGGCCTTGAGCTCTTCCACTGATGGGGGCATCCAGAGCTTCTCTGGGCAACCTGTGCCAGGGCCTCACCACCCTCACAGTCAGGAATTTCTTCCTAATATCTAATCTAAACCTTCCCCCATTCAGTTTAAAATCATTCCCCCTTGTCCTGTCACCTTGTTAAAAGTCCCTCTATAACTCTCTTTTAGTACCAAAGGCTGCTACAGGTCTAAGGTTTCCCCCGAGCCTTCTCTCCTCCAGAATGAACAATCCCAATCTTCCTGAGAATATAGATCTGAAATCTTTAAAATCACAACAGTTTGGCTCCTCCCTCATCTTTCAGACAATGTCAGCATCAGAGGGACGTTATAAAAAAATCTCAAAAGTAAAGTCCAAGACTCAGAGAACCTCTTAGGTGGGCCCTGCAAATATTTATGTTAGAGCTTGGAGACACGAGCTTGGATGTTTGTTGAACTTCTGAGTATAAGATTATTTAATATAACTTGTTCAATTTTGTCCCTCTCAACAATGCTCTGATAATTTGTTCCGAAGTGCAATCCCCAAGGTACAGGAACCCTGCATGATGTAATCCTACAATCTCCTGACCTGCTGATACCTGAGGTCTCTTTTCTTCATCTTCTCCCTCTACAACCCCAAAAGCTGAGATTTTCCAGGAAGGAGATCCAAGTGATACTTGAACCAATTCCTAGAAACACTCTTCACACACAGTGCAGCACGGTCCTTATAAAAATGTTACTAACTCCTCACAGCTTTAGTATTAGCACAACACTCTCAAGATATATCTTACACAGCAATATGACCCTGAATATCATCCTTAGTGTTTCACAAAGTCCTCATCACTCTTGTTCTGTAATTTCCAAGTTAAATTGTACCATAGAGTGAAGTCTTCTGTTACCACAGTGACTTCTATATATGTGAAGTTATAACAGGTCTTTAAAAGTTAGAAAGTTCTAAATGTTAACTCTCATAGCAATATATTTCCACTGATATGCATTAATCAATCTATTAATTATTTTTCCTTTGAATGATTTTAAATGTTGATAGGGTGAGTTAACATCCCAGTCTTTGACTTGGTGTGTTAATTTCCTATCATAAGAAGAGAGCAGAACTTACAATCCTGCTCTTGTTGTTTTTTTATTTTTTTAAGCACAAGTCCCAGGTGTTTCATTTTTAAAAGATGTTACAGCAATAAAAATGTTATTAAAGTGTCTTTGTTCATGCTGTTATAGTTGAGGTTGTGTCAGCATTTCCATTACAAGCTCATCTTTTTCAGAGAAAATGCTCTGGTCCATTGGGTAAACAACACATGTTTTTCTATGACACACACACAGGAAAGCTAGAAACATTAAAGGATAAAATTGCTTAGGATCCTATCTTAATTTTATACAGTGTATGTTGTGTTGTAATTTTTCTCCATGAATGAATAAATCAAGTATTGCCTGCCAGTGATCACAAATTTCCTTGTACCACAAACTATGTCATCATCTTTTTTTACGCAGACTTTTTTTAAAATTAAAATCTGGAGTTAATGTATTTTGCATTACTATCATTCATACCTCTCATTAAGATAATGCTTTGAAATTTCAGCTAACCCTTAGAACAGTTGTGGAAATGAAGATGTGGTGGGCTTCTGAAAGACAGGTCAAAACCAAAATTTTGGGAGGTCATTTTTGGTTCTGAGTTTTCACGACAGCTGAAATAAGGTCTTAGGTGTCTCAGACTTTATGTAGCATCATAAAACTACTCCAAATCATAGGCAACTTTTAGTACTCCTAAGTGACATGACAAGAAACCTTGAGGAGAGCCTTCCTCACAGGGAAGTGTTAAATAGGATAAACCTCAGTCTACTAATATATTAGCAATATCTGCTTTCTCAAGAGGCAGCTCACAGACTCAGTTTACATGTTTTCAGTCACTCATTACAATTTCTAGGCACCAGTCCCACTGTTAATAACAGTACATCTCTTAAACTGAATTCTGAGCTCTTTCCCTGCCCTGGGGCCATGATCCTCTGGTTTGATGAACTTTTTGATTATTGCCGTGACCCTCTCATGTTTTCACACTCCTCCTGCCTCATCTGAACCTGTAGAAGGTCACGTTCCATAACAGCAGCTTGGAAAACAAGTGGTTTGAAATTGATGCCCAAACTCTTCACTCAGTATTTGTTTTAAAAACAAACATTGTCTTTAATACAAGGGATGGGTGACCTCTCAGCTTAATCTCGCTTAGTAGAGGAGACCAAAATCTTCATAGCCTTGGGCTTATTTTTGTTGTTGTTGTTCTTTTTTATTACTCTCTGTATCCCCTAAAAAGAACTATTTTATTGCATCCAGGTTTATTGTAGAAATACTTAGAAGTTACTTCTGGAAATTGGGATTTGGGTGTGTCAGAAGCTGTAGAAACCCACAGGAGGAGATTTTTCTTATCTACCTTAGATAAGAAAAGAGTTAAGAAATATTTTCAATGGATGAAATAAATAGGGAAGACAACTGGAGAGGAATATTTGCACCTCCTTTTGCACACAAGGAAATGTGCTATTAGATAATACAACTTAAGCCAAAATGCAAGTGATAAAGCCAAAAATAATGCCCTTGTTCTTCCCATAGCCAAATCTCACCTTAACACAAGACCTCTTATTTTTAAAGATTAAGAATTCAGAAAGAGGAGATTTGTTTGGCTCATTTAAACTTATATGTCTACCAACAGACTGTGATTTCCTAATTTTTGCATCATTTGCCCTTGTCCAAGACATGTTTTGCAGGGTCATCATTCATCTGGTGTGCTGATTAAAAAGCCCTTCCTTTGTCTGTTCATTTCAATATTTAATACCAAGTTCTGTGATTAGGTGCAGCTATTTTTTCTTATCTCCTCATAACATTTGTGAATGCATAACTCCTTGGTTTCAGGACATAGATTGCTGTTTTCATGCTCCAAATTAAGTCCTGTCCTAAGCATAAGGTCTCATTACTAATAAGAGGCCAAAGGGGTCAATCTTTTTCCAGAGATTCACAGATGTTGCGAGCAAGGTTCTCCTGTCTCTGGATAACTTAATTTCCAGGTGCTTAAAAACAGCAAATCCAAACAAAGCTATTCATGACTTAACCATGATTTGTTTTCAATATTTTTACTTCAATCCAGTTTTCTGGATTGAAGTATTTTTGGCATTGACAGTTCTCATAAAGAAAAAGCTAATGATTTTCTTCTGAGCATAATATGTGGATAATTAAGATAATGTTTTTAGCAATCTCAAGTGTGTAACTGCCTTCATACAATGTAAATCTTTTTTTTTACCCTTCATATATTTTATTTAACTATGAAAGAAAAGAGTAGAAAAAATATGATAGTTTGCATAATTACACAGCTACTTCAACATTATATTCTTGAGTCTTTTTCAATCTTTCACTTGGAAATTTTCTCCCTAACTGAGTCTTTTAAGATCTTTCCTTTTCTTCCCTCCTAGCCGCATTAAGTGTCTGTGTCTATGAAGGAAGTATTTGCTTTCGGTTTATAAAGGTGTACAGAAACAGCAAGGCACAGAAAAAATATGCATAGCTGTATGTGTTCCCTCTGTGTATAATGGATTTATATGTGTGAATACGGAAACACATTTGCACATACAAGAAGTATTTAATCAGCTGTTAGGCCTTGAAAGTATAATCATATTAAAAAGTCACTTATTTTGAAGTTACATTGGAGTGTGGTTATTAATAACTTTGATAAATTGAGGAACGTTTCGGTAGCATAAAGGAAGTGGAGGGATTTGTTCTGATGAGTTTCTGATTACTGGTGGAGAATAAACCATTTGGGGGGGCTGTGTGTCTCTCATATTATTTAGAAAGAATTGCAAGGAGCAATGCTGAGTTTAAGACGTATTTTATTGGTGAAAGAGAGGAAAAATGACAGAAACAACTCCAACTGAAAATGCTGCTTTTGTCTCTAAAACATTTTCCTCTACATCCCTGTGCCCCTTGTGTACCTTAATCCACTGTGGCTGCTCGGTGCTGTTTGTGAGGAGCTGGAACAGGACAAATCTGACTTGGCAGCAGTGCAAGGGCCAACATGCATCACTCAGCTGCCAGCATTCAGCTGCAGACAGGAAGGATGTTTCTGCACTCAGGTTATACTCATTGTTTTAGGGAAGGGGGTTTTTGGTCTCAGCCTTTGCATACTTGCTAAGAGACATGAAATGGAGAAAGGAAACCTTGAGAATGTTACACAAAGCTGGAGCTGTCCCTGTGTTAGAAAATACCTTTGAACACCAACTGTTCTGCTTCTGTATCAGACAAACTGATGCAGTGCATAAAAATCAGTGGTAATATTTCCACCCACATTTTCTAAGAGCATAATATTTTGGAGGTTTTATTTTATTTTGTGTAAAGTGTCTGCATATCTTTTTCCTTGCAAACTCTTTAAAACCTGAGTAACTTCAAGGTTTTGAAGTCTTCAGTTTTTCTCTGTTTCTTATTTCACAACTAACCAACACTCTCCATTGAGAAGCTGAAGAGAAATTGTTTCTCCCTTGTGAATTCTCTCTAGGGAACTGTTCTGACAGTGACAAAACTCCTGCTGTGAGGCCCTTCTTAGAGGAGCCACACTTATACCCTTAATGATGCTCTGGTGAGAGCCCACCTGGGGTCCTGGGGATGCCCAGAGCAGGAAGGACAGAGATCTGTTGGAGCAAATCCAGAGGAGGCCACCAGGATGATTAGAGAGATGGAGCACTTCCGCTATGAGGAAAGGCTGAGAGAATTTGGATTGCTCAGCCAGGGGAAGAGAAGTCTTGGGGTGACCTCATTGTGGCTGTCCAGCAATTGAAGGGAGCCCACAGGAAAGATGGAGAGGAACTTTATACAAGAGTGTGTAGTGAGAGGGCAAGGGCAAACAGCTTCAAACTAAAGGAGAGTAGGTTTAGATTAGATATTAAGAAGAAATTCTTCACTGCGAGAGTGGTGAGGCCCCGGCAGAGGCTGCCCAGAGAAGCTGTGGCTGCTCCATCCCAGGTCAGGTTGGACAGGGCTTGGAGCCACCTGGGATGGTGGAAGCTGTCCCTGCCCGTGGCAGGGGGTGGAACTGGATGTGCTTTAAGGTCCCTTCCAACCTGACCCATTTGAATTCTGTGATTCTTACTGCTCACACCGCAGCTTTCCCATGGATTTCATGGTACACTGGAAGCCCGTGAAAGGAATTGCATGCACTCAGAGGAATCTCTTACCTTTAAAGTGAGTAGCTTAAAATTAAGTATTTTTAAATAAAAATTTTGCATTTCTGAACAAAGACAAAGATTGGTAATCCACTCTATTAGCTATTAACATGCAGCCTGTCTCAGGAGGGAGCATGTTTTGTATCTGTCAGATACTGGCTTACATAAAGCTTGCTGCACCTCCAGACAATTTTAGATCTTGTAGATAAACTGGATTTAGAAACAATGGAGAAATAGAGAAGTAATTTTAGTGTAATTTTGTCAGTTTCTGTAACATTCTGTTACAAAGAATGATAAAGCTGAACTCAGAGTGATTCATTGAGAATTTAGACCATGTTCACTATTTCTACTTACAAAAGTCAATTTATCCATAGGTCTCTCTGGGTACATTTCAGAGAAGAAAAGGAGGCATAATCCACATTTCACAAACAGGTGATGTTTGAAAGCATCCAAATAGGTGATTTCTCCGACATTTATGCAGAAAGTCATCAACTTTGTCCCTGCTCATGGCAGGGGGTTTGCAATGAGATGGTCTTTAAGTCCCTTTCAACCCAAACCATTCTATGATTCTATAAACTAGGGCTGAGAGTAGGAACTTTGGCCTCTTAATCTGTACAGGTTGCAGATAGACAATTGTATTGACTGTATAAACAGCCAAGGCTACTTAGATTTAAAATTATTAACCCTCCTGCTTGCAATTCCTCCACTAACAAAGCATCTACACAGTGTTCAGCTGGAAAACTGCAGAGCATGACAGTCAATGTGTTACTATAATACTTGTTGTTATGAATTAATTAGCTGATTTACATTTATATAGCACACTTCATGCAGAAGCAACACATGGCATTATACACTTAAACTACATTACAATTAAACAGAAATTCTGCTAGAGAAGTCAAGATGAGGCATCCAAAATAAACCACCCAAAAAGCTCAAAAAAATTAAGTTTCTCATAGCTCTGATGGGAAGCAACTTACTTTAAAAAAATCAAATCTTTAAGAAAGGGCAAGTGCAAGTCTCAGTTTCAAGGACAGTGACTTATCAGCTGTTCAGGGAGGTAAGTGGAGACGAAAACAAGATGTGAAGAGTATACAAGTGCTGTAAAAGTAATTATGCATTTGACAGCAAGCCTGTGCAGCATTCTCCCTCTCCATGTGATAAGCCAACACATGCAAGTGGCCATCCTAGAAGCTGAATTTTGTGCAAAACAGGGACTTATACAACAAGTGGTCAAGGAAGGTTGCAAACATAAAGCGGCAGTAATCCATCTGTGGTGCTACAAAAATATAAGTCAGGAGCTGTGCATCCCACTGAGACACAAATGGTCTTAACCTACTAAATTCCTGAGATGACTAAAATGAAGTCTGAACAGCACGGCTCACTTCGGCTGATTAGGAAATTAAAATTCCACTCCCAGCCAAACGCTGAGTGAAGAATCACGGCTGAAACAGTTATTGGACATAAGCAAAAGAGAAAAAAAAATTTAATTTTTTCTGACTTAGAGAGTTAGGAAAAAAATTTAAAAAATCTGAAGTTTGAATTCTGACAAAATCTATCCAAAACGAAAAGGTATGTCATCAGAAGATAAAATTATTTTTCAGTGACTTCACTGTCAAAATATTAAGATGCTATGTCTTCTTCAGCTCTCTTAGAAAGAGTGAAATCTGAGACACCTGTTTCTGTCTCCAGAACTGAAGGACTGTTCCAGGCAGGAGTTCTCAGATATTAGCACTGACTGAGCCTTTGCTCCAGAAATGTGCTTCTTTGGGTTCTTCCAATTCTTATTTATTCTTATGAATAATTTTTGACTGATTGAAATTTGCCTTTTCAACCAAACTCAGCTCCCTCATTTACCATTCACTTTTGCCATTTAATTAGCATGCTTTTCAGAAAAGAAGTGTTCTTCAAGACTTGTTTTTCTTTTCAGCCAAGCAGACTTAGATTTACAAAAGATTGTGAAAATGTAGAGAAAAAAATTCAAACCAAACAAAACCAAACAGATTCTTAGAAAATATTTAAGCAGCCAACTCAGTTAGAAAAATGCCAGGTTCTTGGTAGCCTTGTCCTGGAAATTACATCACACAAGAGTTCGTGTTTTCTGGGGTTTTTTTTCTTTTATCTTTTCATAGTAAAACCCCTGCCATCAGTGGGCAAGAGAGTGCAAGGCAAAGCTTGGCCTCAGAAACTGAAGATAATTCATGGTGCTGCAGCTCGAATACTAAATGAGTCTTTCCGCTTGGATCTCATGGATCACATGCATTCCATACATCACATCCCTACCTCATGTCCTTCAGATTGCATGAGTTGCCTGTGGGGTTTGGCAAACGTGGTTTTAATCCTCTGGCATTATAATTTCTGGGGGTGTCATTACCTGAAATGATTTTTGAGATTACTTTCTCTTTCCTCAGCTTGTACTCAGCTGTGATCCTGTGAGAGAGTAAACGATAATAGGTCATTCCCAGTGTGTCCAAACTCATTCTGTATCTCTGTGCCACGTTCCAGGAAAGCTGCACAAATGCTGCAGAGGGGATTTCTTTCCTGGGGCACTGGTGTAAGAAATACACCCTGGGAACGTGGAAGAGCTTGAGGTATTTGACCAAAATGAAATTATAGCCATATCAGTGGTCAGCAATAAATTGGAGCAGCCTGGTGTAAATGTTGACAGCTATAAATTACACATGAATAGGTACGTCATACCGGGGGATTGGATGAAACAAAAATTGAAATAAATAAATATATCGGAGAGCAGAAGGGAGAAAAATAAAAGGGGGAGAAGGGAGAAGTAGCAATCTACACACCCAGGAAAAACGTGCCAGTGTCCCTCCAGCCACGTTGGCAGTTTAGGCATGGCAAAATTACTGAAGGCAGATCATCATTATCAGAGCAAGAAAAAGATGTCTCTAATAACTGTGTTATCTGCCATCAAATCTCCAGAGACAAAAATAGACTCATTTGCTCCAAGGTTTCAAGGGTTACAGAGTGAGGCAGGAACCACAGAAAAAGAGATTGATACCAGGGATTAAAGATCACAGCTGTACAGAGAGGAGGTGGAAACAAATTGGCACTGTTTCTAAAGCCCTGATGAAAGAAAATGGTGCCTTGCTAGGAAAGGTGACAACTGAGAGATAAAAGTAAAAAGGAAATGTTTTAATATTAGAGCTGAGCAAAATGTTGGTAATGAAACAGAGCTGCAGTTTTGCTTAGTTTTGCACTTCCTCACAAAGCGGGAGCTTGGATTGCTTTCTCAAGGTGAGCAATCCCAAGCCAATTTATTATATCTTCGGGTGGAAATGATACAGAGCAAATTGTGATTCCAGCAGCTGAGATACAAACGCAGCCATATGGTTATCCAGCCTGGTGCACCCGACTGTTTCACTCCTTTATTGAGTTACCTCAGGCCTGACCATGGCCAGGCAGAGGTTGGGGCTCTCCCGGGCAGGGATAGAGCTGCTGGAATGGCCATCAAATTCCCTGGCAGAGCAGGTATTAAATTACAAGCCATTAAGGATTAGACTACGAGCCACTGCAGGAAATGCTAAGGACAGATATTTCTGCAGGCTCATATCTCTTGTGGGTGAGATAGATGGACCCAATGCATGCCATTACCAGAGTATTAAGCTTGCTCAAAAAATGGAAAACCTTCTTGTTTTAGGACTTGACCCTGAGAATTCTAAGCAGGCAAGTCTCCCTCAGCCTGGTGGGAGCTGAGAACAGGGAGAAAAAAAATTAAGGATCTTCCTTAAATCAGTCTGTTTAGTTGAGATTTTGAATATGGAAATCTAAATTTAGCTTCTCCAGTTCCAAATTTCAAATAGGGATGGACAAAATCTAAAGGAGCCATTTCAGAAATTTACTCCCATTTGTTTTCATTACTTTTATTCCCAAAATGTCAGTATTTCCTGAAGTATTAGCCACTGCTGATTTTGACAGGCTGCTGATAGTGATGCAGTGATGCTGATTCACTAAAACAATTAGAAATTTTTAAAAATATATAAATATATATTTAAAAAATCTAGTTTGCATTAATGGGCACAGTCTATATGTCTTGATACCAAATCTTTGTCTCGGCAAAACTGCTTTTGTTCTTGGAGCCCCACCATGGCTGTCCGTGTGGTGGAGATACATAGCTGTGCTGGAGGGGAATTTGAAAGAATTTAACATATTTCTGAGTACTTCATCCTGAAAAGACATTCTTCTGTAAGTGCCCAAGCAGCTTCAGTGAACTCATTTTTTTATATGTGTGGATAAAGACTTTGTGTGAATGGGTATATAGCCTGTA
The DNA here is from genome assembly GCA_036785705.1 of Acanthornis magna. Classification (NCBI taxonomy): domain Eukaryota; kingdom Metazoa; phylum Chordata; class Aves; order Passeriformes; family Acanthizidae; genus Acanthornis; species Acanthornis magna. Next base: position 2,286,735 of record JAWUZG010000001.1, read on the forward strand.
GTAAGGAAGAAGTGTCCATACAGAGGTTTTGAATTAAAATCATGGTCTTACAGTATATTAACTGTGACATTTTCTTCAGTGAATAATAATGACAGGATTGGTAGTGGATTAGGCCAAAGAGACAAAAGAAATGTCCCCAGGTTGTAAGGAGCAATTTATCCCTATATCAGGCTGGGCAATCCCAGAGCAGAAGAAGACAATTTGTTATTTTAAGTGAGATGCTGAAAAGATTTGGAGCAAAGAAGAATGTTCTGTCTGCTGCTAATAAAGTCTAAAATGGCTAAAAATTCTTATGAAATCTTATGAAAGTTCTTATGAACTTTAGTTCTTTTCAAGGTTTTGAAAAACACTCAGAAAAAATCTTTTATGGTGATTAATCAACATCCATTTGACTGTACAGAAATTATTTAAAATAAAACAGAGTTTGTCATTCCTTGCAACCAGACACTGTTGGCCCAAAGAGGTTAACTGAGAACAAAAATATTGCTGCTCACTACTTCTCTAGATCAGAGTAAAATTAAAAAATTATAAAATAAATACTAGAAACTTTAAAAAATATGTATAAGTATACATACTGTTTTGAATGTTTGGACTTCTGCTGTTACTTTGTTGTCATACTGCCTGAAAATCCAGGAAGATGCAAATATTGCCCTCCCAACCATGAGAAATGCAAAACAATTAAAAGGGAATTTCTAAAAAGGAAATTAGAAGAGGGAAACTCTTGTTTTATCATTTATTTCTAGCCAATGGGCTTGAGGAAGATGAGCCAAGGCATGTTGCAGCTGCTTTTGCTGTCAAGATGAGGAGGGGCGACTCTCATTTCCAGCACCATTTTATCTGCTCCCTCTGCCTGCAGAAACACAAACTCTGATTAAAACATTTCAAGTGTCTTTCCCTTAAAGCTTTCCCCTGCATAAACGAGTTGGTGACGGATTTCTGCTGAACAGTTTTGAAGCATCTCTGCACCTGACTTCCCAGCATCCCGGATCATCCAAACTCACAGCTTCAGCCTAAGTTGTTCTATGAATAATTTTAAATGATGAGTGTCACTCATGGATCATTAGTTCACTAGAAGTCAGATCTAGTGTGAACGTTTTCAGGAAAAACACCATTAAGAGAAGAGTTCTGAATAATTATCCACGTTATATAGCTTCCTAGAGATTACTCACCATTAAACAGATTTAGGTCTTGTTAACCACAGGAAAGGAATTGCTGAAATTCTTTACGTGTACACAGGGACACACTTGGTCCCTGTAAAGTGCCTCATGTGTTTGTTAGTACTACTTCTAGCATACAGTAATTAAGATTTATATAGCTTGAGGATATTTGATGTTAACACTGGAAATCATGTTTTTCTGAAATCAGAATGTAAATGGGAAAAAAAAGGTACACTTGAGACTCCTTGTATTTGTGAGTATGGAACTGTCATTTATGTTTGGTTTAGAACTGAAGTTCAAAGGTGTTGATCCAAGATCAGCCAAGGACATATTCAAATGCTGGACCCACAAAGATTTAGGGAGTTCTGTATTTTAAAATGAAGTTTATTAACAGCAGAAACCTCTCTGTTATTCAGAGTGAATATAATCCTTGTTTATATATCCTAGAACTTGGTGTGTAATGACAATGTCTCTATGGGGGGAATATACAGGCTGCTAAAAAAGTTTAAAATATTTTAGGACAATTCTGCTTTTTCAATTTTTTTTCCATGACATTACTGTTTTAGAGTAACACTGTCTCTGCCATGAAAAATATGTTGCAATTTTAAGGAAAAAAAACAGAAAAAATCATAAAATCAGCTTCCTGGTTTTTGAGGCAATGCAGTTGTGAAGCCCAAGGAAGACAGGGAAAAAGAAGGTATTTTGATTGACATGGTCAGGATGCATCTCCCCTTCTCTTTCCAGACATCCTAGCCAGAGTAGCAAGAGTCTGTGCATTACTAACGATTGCAATGCAGCAGTTTTATTGGTAAACATTTTACTACTAAATTGCAGAAAAATATAGAACTATAAAATGAAGAACAGAAATCAGATGTTACCTGAGAGAATTACAACTGGGGCAGCAGCCTGGAGTGACACAGTTCCACTAAATTCACACTGGAAAGGGGAGAATGGAATTCTTTCAGAAAATAAGTATATCTACAGTGATGCAGGCTTGCTTCCCAATTCAAGAGAAATGCTGTATTCATCTAGTTTCAAGAATCTGTATTTAATTTGAAAGGTAGTTATGGATAGTTATATTGATATAGCTTCTGATTCTTTTTTTCCTCTCTTTTTACTTTTTCTCTCTTCAAATTTTTTATAACAGAATGCTAGCCTGCTTCAGATCTTCTCATGACTTGCTCAGGGTCAGAGAGGAAATGACCAAAAGAACTGAAAACTGATCGATACTAGGAAATACATTGTGGTGGTGTTTGGGGTTTTTTCCACTATATCAAGTCCTTTCCTACTTGTTATTTCAAACTAGGTGGAATGAAAGCTGAGTTTAATAAAGTTTTTTTGAGTGCTCAAGTGGCATTAATGTTTCAAAAATTGAACCCCAAAAATTATAACCTCCAGTGCCGCAAATATGCACCTGACATTTTTTAAATGTAGATTAGCTTGGAAGTACCTTAGCTGAAATAATTTCCTTTCATGGGCTATTTTCCTACACAAGCAAAAAGAATTCCAGTTAATTTACTTGATCCATCCATTTACTTAATCCATCTCTTAGGTCATCTCACCCCAACAAGCTTTGAGCACACTGGTTGCTTTCAACCAAAATTTGACAGGGACACCATTATTTAAAAGAGAGTTAAATTTATGCAAATTTCGGCAATCAAATAGAAGATATAAATTCAAATTAGTAAGGAAAAAGCAGAAAGGGCTCAGCTGGTAAATACTCTGTTTGGCCACAGCAATGAGCACATGAAGAGCTCCCAACCTGCCTTAGCCTTCCTCTCAGGTTGACTTTGTCCTGCTGCTCATGGAGCTGTCCAAGGGATCGAGGGCAGAGCTGGAGATGTTGGTGTTGGAGTCAAGGAATAAAACAAAGGTGCAGGGCTGTTCATCAGAAAAGTTTCATTAGCTCCAAAGCCCAGAGAACTACTTGGGTTTGACAGCAAGAAGCAATTTCCTGCACTTCGAGTGTCACTTGGCTGGAGGTGTAAATCAGTGCAGCTTATGGGAATATCAAGGTGTGCTAATTATATCATCCCTGATCCTTTCTGGCATTAAAATCCCTCCTAGGAAGAACTCATCCTCTGAGGAGATTCTTTGATTTAGAGTTTGGGAAATAATAATAACCATAACGTAACAATACAACTTGAAAAAATGGTTTGTTAATATTTACTAGTAAGCAAATGCTTTTAAAAAAATTATAATAATGCAAGAACTCCTGAAGAATAAGCCAAAATGTAGGAGATAAATAGGATTTACCTAAGATCATAATGAGTTCATAAATATGAATTCTGGAGCTACATAAAATATGCACCGGAATAACTGTGACTCTCGTCATTTTGAAATTATTAATGCATTACTCAATATTTTGGATGGAAAGCAAAAGAGCCATTCTTTGCAAAACCACAAGAAAAGGGATATCTTGTCTCAAGAAAATTCCATAAACTCCAAAGAGAAGACCTTTCAATTCCTCCTATTAGGACTGCTCCATTTTACTCTAAACAGTGAATTAGTCCATGAGCATCATCTGGAATCTAGATGTGCCATGACTTGAGTATGTCATGTTCTGGGCTATTATAATCATTAAGTTGCAAAGCATGAACAGGTTTTTGCTTTGCCAGCATCTTCTCCACAAAGTTTTACGAATCTAACCTTTCATTTCCAATTTCTGTTGTCTGTTCCTCAAAAATACATTTCACCTGAAGCTGAATAGAAAGTTTCATATGCCACTGACTTTTCTTTTAACAATTCACTTAGGAAAAACAACAAAACAAATTTCAGTCTATATAAAACCTTTTCCTTTTTTTTTTTTTTTTTTTCTCCTGGCTTAACTAAGTGAGGAATAATCTATTATTTATATTCCCATCCACTACACACAGAGCTCTCTCTGGGGAGAAGATGAGATAAAGAACAAACCACCTGCAACAGATGTTGCTCATATTCTTTCATGCACTCTGTAAAGGTGTTCAGATTCTGCCACGGTGAAAGTGGCATGAGGAAAATAGAGAGAGAGGAAGTTATAATCGTGTTCTGAGGAGGGGAAATAATTTATGTAAAACATTCTTCTTCTCACAAATCATCCTATAAGCTGTTGCATCAAGGTAGGCAAACTACTGGGACACAAGTGATTGTTACACCTTCATTCTTTGAAGCGGGTCCGCCCCCGTGCTGCCTCAGCCTCCTGGGCTGGCCCCGCCTGCCTTGGGAGGACCCTTGGGGGTTTGAGCTTCTGCGTCCACCCCCGGATCCCAGGGAAGGCGTGCCCAGGACTCAGGATCCACCCACCTTTCCTGAACCTTCTTTTCCGTTAGTTATATCATTGGTTCGTTTGAACTGTACCCCGCCCTCCTTGGTTATAATTGGTTTGTGTACCCTTACCCCGCCCCCCGGCTCTTTCCTGATTGGTTACCCTTTTCCCCTCTTAAGTGGCCGCACGGAGGCTTTTCCTGGAGATTCTCTTCCTCTCTCCATCCCGAACACCCGTACCCTACCCCTGAGAGCTGGGGGAGACTCCCTCCTGCACACCCTTTGCCTCCTCGCGTGCCATTCATTCTTCCATCGGCTTCCTGCGAGACTCGACTGCTGGCAGGGGCGGCGCCTTCTCTAGGTGAAACATCCACCTGATTGCCTTCGTGGTAGGCCGCCGTGCCCGGGCTGGGGCAATCCCAGGAAGGGGACGCACACCGAAAAGGGGGACTACAACAATTCTTGACTGTGCCTCCTGCACAAACCAGCTACAGGACCCCGCTGCTCCCAGCGCTGTGTCTGAATTCAAATCACAGGCAGCAGAAGCAATGCATGCCTTAAATTAAGGAATTACTGGAAGACAGTAACGAAAAATGTATAGAGAGGGGAATGGAGTAATGCCCATTACTGTAAGACAGTATCTCATACATACATCCATGTTCAAACTGCCTTTTGAAGAGCTGTGATTTGCTAGTTGGGAAATCTATGGGCAACCAAGATGATTCTGTGCTCTTTTCTAAATTGAATGTCTCCTCTTTCTTCAGAACATATTTTCTGCATATTTTCTTTTAGAAGCCATTTTGAGCAAGATCCTTAGAAGTACCTAGAAATCTACTAGACATCTAAAACACTGATGTCTAAGGGAGCCAAGCTCTGAAATAAGGAGGATTTGGATATTAGAACCTTTTTGATCAACTGAGTTCTTGATGGTATTCTCATGAATAATGTTCGATAAACCGAGAGTCTGTGTTGTGATCATGGTCTATATGGGGAAATTTGCTGTAGTCCTGTCTTGACTGGAGCAGTTCATCACACATTCCTGAAATGTGAGTGAAGGTAAAGCTCTAGGAATGGTTTGCGGCAGGAAATGCAAACCCCTTCTGAGTGGGCTTTTTTTTGTCAGCTCTGGGATGAAAATACATATTACAGGAATTTTGGATTCAAACGTGTCTCACTAACCATGTTAACATCAGAAGCTGCTTCCTGCTTAATTCCTCCCCCAGACAGAGATTTGATTATCCATCTGTACTCATTTGTCCTCTCAAAAGTGTGCTAGAGATATGGAAACAAGGTTCCTGGAATCCCTCGAAAGTCCTTCTTGATAAAACTTGAACTACTTATCCTTTTGCATAGAATACAAAAGATATTTAGGTTTTTATATTTTATGCTTATGTGAACACCTGTATCTCAGTTGCTGCAGTGCTATTCTCCTTCCTTCCTCTGGCTTCTGAAAGATAAGCAGATAAAAAAAATTACAAAGTTACGCAATTCAGGATTTTTCTACAAGCTCTTCTTTTCTCTGTGTGTGCCCAGTCTTCAGTGGAGCCAGTATCAAGTGGAGATTTTGCATGTTATTCTGAGAGAAATAATATATTAATAAAAATATTTTGTTTGCTAGTCAACATTTGAGAAAATATCTGTATGCATTATGCAGTGCTTCAGTCTTGATTTTTTATTAAATTTTTTTGGAAAAATATGATTGTATGCAAGGGAATTTTGCTATGCTGGAAAATCAAGCTTTCCATCCTGTTATTTAAAAACAAAAACTATGAAAATTTTGGATTGCTGAAGACACCCCTACTGCTTGCCCATAACTGCTTGCCTCTTATTTTTGTGAACTACAAAGTGAGTGGCACAGCAAGTAGAGCAAAGGATTCAGCTGGTCAAATCTTTAATGCTAAAATCCATTTATTCTTGGGCATAATGTAACAGAAAAAAAAGTGCGTACAAGTATGCAGAACCCTAGTAATTTAGTCTTCAGTAGGTCATGTTGCTGCACAGGCTTAAGAGCTAGTTCACACTGATATTGAATAAAAGCAAAAAGTATAGTTACCATAGCAACAGTCACAACACATGATGCTGATTTTTCCCTCTGAGGTTTTAAAGTCCCTCACATTTTTAAGGAAACATGCGTCAAAATATCTCATCTGCACTTGAAGGCCTTGGTGGTTTTTATCAAAATGCACCAGATTTGATGTATTCAGCCGCAGCCCTTTCTGCTGAGTGATTTTGAAGAAGGCCAAGTTGCAAGAGCACTAATAGTTTGAGCATAGGTACTATACAGGTTTTTTGTCACTTGCTGCTGGAAAGACACACTTTCTTGTCTCCCTGTGTTTGAAAACAGAAGGGAAATGAGAAGCTGTATAAAGTAGGCTGTATTTCCAAAATCAAATAAACATCGTGTCGTGCTCCTTCCCTCTGGAGTGGTGAGTCTAAAACAAGTAACACCAGTTGTGTGGGTAAAGTCAGGGACTGTCTTGAATGAAGACTTCTATGTCTATCCAATCACTTCCCTGCTTTCCCATTAACTATCTCACAATGGAAGACTGACATGGGTTTTCATCTTAATTTAGACGGAGGTAGGAGCTTGCACTATTAAACTTGCAGTAGTTAATGATTTACACGTGTTTAAATGGTTTATATGGCATAAACTATAATTATACACCAGATATTGAGATATTGCAGAGGACAAGAGTATAAAAACTTCTGTCTCTTGTCTTTTAAAAAGCCTTCCAACCAATCCTTACTTTTGGAAGAAATTCTAGGGAGATAACCCAAAATTACTTTGTCTTGGCATACAGGAATTCCAGCTGGCAAAAAAAGGGTATTATGAAGCATATTTCTATTGGTGTCACAGCCTTCTAGAAGAATTTAAATGCCATTTTTAAAACAGTTCAGCCTTCAGAGATCCCTTACTGCTTCCTCACAGCGCAGGTTTAGTATTCACTGAAATTTTATTTAATTTCCATTGGCTACAAAACACTTTCCATCACTTCCTGTTTGATTAATCTTTCCCTTTTACTTTTCATGTTTAACCAGTGGTGATGGATCTTTTTATGGACCTCTGAGAAAACATCGCTGCACACATCTGTGTAGGGAATATCAGCCTAGAAAATGGATAGGTTTTTCTCAGTTAACTTTGGTAAGTGTCTCAAAAGCAACACACAGTCTGCAGGTTGAAAACAGGTGCCCTAAACTATTAAAAAACATTGTTAGAGTCCGTGTAACAGTTACTGCATTTTACCTCTGCAGCTGATATAGATGAAGTCAAGTGTAGGCATCCTATAGTTGATATATCAATCGAAAATACTATTACCTAATTTTAATAATAATCCAGAGTAGAAGACAGTCATATAGAGACAGAGCAGTAAATGTCTGACAAAGCAGTTGAGTCAGGTAGAGCTCATTGACAGTGAGTAATGGTTTCATATAACACAAAATGTCAAAAGAATAATTTACAGATAATATTAGGGAGGTAAATGAGGAGACAATGGTTCAAAGTGAAAATAAGCTCAGGGTGCAGTGATCCAAAAATTGCGTTTGAAGGCTATGTAATGCAAATACAAAGCTGGCAGTGCTGCATCCCTTTGAAACAGAGGGAAGTCTGCAGTCTAATTGTAAAATATGGCTCCATTTACTGAACAATGAATGCTATCAGCAAGACAAGAGGAAAGCTGAGAAGAAAGCACTGTTTTTTACTGTGGGTAGTCACCTCTCTACAAATGGGCTGAACAAAGAGTATGGCTTCGTACAGTCCCATTTAAATACTTAGGGATTATCTTGTACAAGGGCGGTATCATTTTTCATATCTGTACACACAATGCAGGAAATAATGACTAGTTTTCTAGCCTATAATGCCAACACACAAATTTCCTCTTCCTTCTGAATGGAGGTGTCTCCTTAATTGCATTCATCTGTACATCTGTAGTCTGTGTAACAGGTCTATTTTTGAGTCACTCATTTAACAGGTGCTGGAAAGCAATAAAAATACTATGAAAATTATGATGTATTTAGTACCAAAATAATTCAGTCAGACCCAACTGGGGTACAACAGGAAGAGGGAGATAAACTTTGGTTCAAAGGACTGTTGGTGGAAAACAGAAGCACTTTTTTTTCTCTCACTGGTATATAGGACTAGATCCGTGGGCTCAGTTACCTGCCAGATCTGTCAAGTGTGTAATCTCACCTATAAATGCAATAATCTCAGTTTTGAACGTAGCTGAAGTGTTGTCCTCCCCCTTTTATATTAGACAAATGTCACAGAACTTCATGACTGATGTTTAGAACTTTACTTTCAGTTTCCAGTCTATATTCCTAACCAACACAGGAATGTGCCACTATTATTCTGTACCCCTTCTCCTCTGTAGTATTTTGAGGAGAGACATTTGGTTCAGTCTTTAATTTTCCTCAGTTTGGTGGAGAATTTTAGTCTCAGTAATAGAGTACAGATATTTTTCTTGATCAGCCTCCTTTCCTTGTCGTGTGAGAGCTAAAGTCTGGTTTCAATATTTTAGCACATATTGATGTTTCTAATTAAAAAACAAAAAAACCCCAACCAAACCAACAAACCTCACCCCCCCCCCCCCCAAAAAAAAAAAAAAAAACCTTCAGGAAGAGATTAAAATTAGATTTCTTCCAGCATGAGTACATTCTGTTATGGTCAGCTCAGGAGCTGCAGTTTTTTACAGTGTGAGAACAACACAAACCCTCACATTTTGGGGTAGGCTGAGAGAGTTTTCTTTTAAACAGCCATACAGAGCACACCTGTTGGCCAAAATCTCACCATTTACTGTTCTTTCATGGCCCACATACAATAAAGTGTTAGGCCCCTCTTGCTTTGTTTTCCTTGATTTTGCAACCACTAAAGCAGCCAGCAGAGTTGCTATCCCTTTAACACCCTGCATCTGTCCCAGTATACATACTATGTTTTTATTAAATCCATAATTCATATTTCCAAGTTTCTTTTCTCACATCAGGAGTTGTAAGCAAGAATAGCAATGACACACATCAGGAGTTATAAGCAAGGATGGTAATGATATAAGGATGTTGCAACAAACAAAATGTTGTGCGAGTGCAATGCGGCTCCCCATGAGCCTCCATATAACTCCCCTGCCTGCATGTTGAAGAATCACAGACTGAAAATGCTTCCAGCTAGACAAATGTTTTGGGGATTTGGATCTTTAGAATGAAAGGTTCAGTCTGTGTGTTTTCAAGTTCTCACTGGCCATTGTACGCTGCACAAAGACACCAAGGAGGCTGTTAGGTAGGGAAAGATTTGTTGCAGCCTATTTTCTTCAGCTACTGTTGTAGCAGGTTAAAAAGATAAAATGCACTTAATTTTATAGAATGGTGCAAAAAAAAGTTTGAATATTTAACCTCAAAATCTTTGTTGTAGAAGTGGATGATCACACATACTTATTTACTCTTTTTCTGCTACTGAAAAATCACTTCCACAAAAAGAAAAAAAGAGAGAAAACATGGAGATATGTGCATTACTATGTAGGTCAACTATTAATTGGTTTCAAAGGGCTTTATTCTTTAAAAGAAATGATCCTTTTATACTTACAGAAGACATTTGTTCCATTTGCAGTATAAATTGGGACACATGCAGTTTCCTTTGTTGTTCTCCAAACCACGATGATTAAGCAAGCCCATTAACTCAACGAGCAATACAGTAAGACCTTTTGCAAACTACTTCAGAAGAAAAGCAGAAAAATCTCTATAAACACAGGTGAGCAATAAAATACCAATAAGGCAAAAGTATTGTTTGCAGTACACCCTTAATCAGTGGCTATTCTTTTTACATCTCAGCATGAAATCTCCACATCTCTGAAGTTAGTTTCATAAGAAATAATCAGGAGAACTGCATAAAACCTAAAGGCCCCTACAAATTAGATTTTTCCTATACAAAATATCCATTAGATGTTCACAAATGAGCCACTTGCATTTCAAAATACTCTGGCTTTCTGTCAGAATTCAAAATTGTCCGAGCGGTGAGGGATCAGGTTAGTAAAGCTAAAGCCTGTATAAAATTAAATCTGGCCAGGGATGTCAAGGTAAAAAAAGAAAAGCTTCTTTAGTCATGGTGGTGATGAAAGAAAGACTAGAGAAAATGTGGATTCTCTTCAGAAGGAAATAAGAGGCCTGTTTTTCTGGGCCATGGAGATAGTCCAGCTCACCATCCTTTTTGCCCTGATCTTACCAACCACACCACACAGGTCACAGAAGGCAAAGGCAGGAACTGGGAGAACAAAGAACTGTGGAAGATCAGATTTGGCACCATCTAAGGAACCTGAATGTGCACAAATCCATAAGATCTGATGACATATCCATGGGTCCTGAGGGAGCTGGATGATGAATTGTTTCAGACACCATCCATCCCATTTGAGAAGTCATGGCAGTCCAGTGAATGTCCCACTGACTGGAAACAAGACTCCCTTTCTTAAAAAGGGTAAAAAATGGAAGACCAGGGAACCTACAAGTCAGTCATTCTAACCTTGGTGCCCAGCAAAATCATGGAGCAGATGCCCCCAGAAATTATGCAAAGTCACATGGAAACTAAGGAGGTGATTGGTGACTGCCCACAGGGCTTCACCAAGGCCTTCTATGATGGTGTTACAATGTTGGTGGATAAGAGAAGAGCATCTGATGTCATCTACCTGAACTTGTGCAAAGCATTTGACGCTGTTCTGCACAATGACCTTGTCTCCAAACTGGAGAGATATGGATTTGATGGACGGACCATCACCCAAACTCAGTAGATAAGGAATTGGCTGGATGGTTGCACTCAAGGAGTTGATTGCAATAAGATGTTCTTTAAGGTCCCTTGCAGCTGAAACCATTCAGTGATTCTATGAAAACTCTGGCTTGAATTAAAAGTGCTTAGTATTCTTGAAGAAGAGTATAGTTTAATACTTCCATTTCACCTAAAACCAACAGTGTTGCCTTAAGCAAGGGTGTCCTCTATTTAGATAAATCTTCTTGAGTAAGATTAGATGGCTAAGGAAATTAATAATTGCTTATTGAAGAAGTTGTCTTCTGTGGATGCCTGGTTTGAATCCAGATTAGTGACTGGACAATGTTATTCTCATAACAAAATGAAGTCCGGTCATAACTCAAATGATGTTGCTTACATCCGTGATATTAGACAGTACTTGTGTCATTATTGTACCATGTTGTAGTTCTCATGCCATTGTAGAAGAAATTTATTCCCTTAGCCTGCTGTCCACCATAATTTTCACAATTTGGTCCTTTACTTCATATTGTGTTTTCTTTCTCAGAGAGTATCATAAGTGTGAGAGAGACTTGATAACTCCAGAGGGTGATTGTATCATAGCTTGTGTGCCTGTTCTTAAGTGGGTCAAATTCATAATGAATGGACAAAAGTCATTATTATCTGCTGGCCTTATCTTCTGATGGCTACCTGACTACTAGCAATGCCTCCTAAACATGAAGGAAATGTAGGAAGAGGCAGGAAGATGTCAGGCTGCCCTAGCCTTTTCTATTTAATTCATAAGTCAGGTCACAAATTACATCATGTTACTGCTCTCACCACCGCTGTTTTTCTCCACCAGTGCTCACTAATGTCTCCTCCAGGAGAAATCTGGAAATGGTCGGGAACTAACTTCCAAGTCAATTTATTAACATCTGTAGTCCTATAACTGGAACAGAAAACTAGACAGGCTCTGGCTGTATTTTTGCTACCCCAACACAACAGGAACCAAGGTTGCAGTATCACAACAGCATTATAGTTGAGATTAAGAATCTGATTATATTTATTCTCTCTTCAAGTTGAAGAAATACTTGCCCAAAGTTGTTAGAAGCAATCACATATGTCAAAGCTGCTTGGTACTGATAAAGAAAAGATAAATAAGGCAAGTCTTGGCCAGGGCAACATATCAGAGAGTAAAGTATAATTTGGTCTTGTAGAACACCATAAAAACTCAGCCTCTTCGAAAAATAATTCCCAGATTGAAATTATCAAAGACTTTTAAAACAGAATGATCTGGCCACAAAATATTTACAAAGTGGGGAAATAACTCAGACATTTATGAACATTTCTGTTCTCTTTCTTTCACGAGTTTCACTTAACCAAGACATGCAGTCCATAGGATATAACTGAGCTAAACTCAACAGTGACCAAGCTGACCCAGAAATGTACAAGCAAAGTTCCTCAGCATTCAAGTATTATTCTGTTTCTCTCTGTGGATTATAAATGTTGTTGAGTAGAAAAATTATCAACTCCACTGTGTTGTACACTATTAAATCATTAGTATAGTCAAAGATACCTAACTTAGAAATGTATTATAATTTCTAGTTATTGTTTCTACTAGAATATTGCCTACTCTCTCTGTAACTTTGTACTTACCTCCCCTGATAACTAGGATCTGATAATGTATTTTTAAAGTAAACACTTATTTTCAATGCCAAGAATTTTTAGGAGAGTGATTTAAAACATTTTAGTTGCCTCATTTCCCAGCATCACTCAAAAAACTTACCTTCATTTACAAACATTACTGTGTGAAATATTGTTACGGTAAAGTCAGCAAAATTACTCTGGACTGCAGGGTGCTGAAATCCCCACATCCTCTTCCTTGACTGCTATGGAGCCAAGACTTCTCCCCTGTTGTGTTTATGCTGAGTGGAATGGAGTTAGAGCCTATAAATGATTTGCCATGGTGTAAATGTTTCTGTAACAAAACTCTGACAATTTCCTGTTAAAGGCAGGAGTAACTAAGGTCTGAGAGAGGAGTGGTAGATTATTTGTAAATGCAAATAAGTGAAGCTTATTCTAATGTAAGCACACTATTTCTTTTTTTGTTGTTACTGTTTAACTTATTATGCTGAATCAATCTATCCAAATTACACTTATCTAGGTGTGTCTTTATAGTGTCACAAAGTTCTGAGGGTGCACTATGTGTACAGGCTAGATAGATAGATGTTCAGAGAAAACTACACTAACAAAACTAAATGAAAGAGATAAGAATATGGATTGAGGATATGGGCACAGTTTCCTCGAGAAGGACTTCAGTCCATTCATGACCAGAACACTGACAATTTTTCTTCACGTCAAACTTTTCTCCAAATTTCAGTAATAGGAAGGACAAACTCTATCTGTCATTAAGGGATCACCCAATTTTAGTATCAAAAAGGGATTGGAAAAGTATAACACTTCAACTAATTGTCATAATTTTAATAATTGTCTGCAATTAAGTACATAAAATTCAAGAAAAAAAAATTCAAGCAGTACACTTGTGGTAGGTAGCTTGCAGGATTCACTGTCACAGAATCACAGAATGGATTAGGTTGAAAGGGACCACAGTGGCTCATATGCTCCAACCTTCCTGCCCAAATAGTGTTGTTCTAGATCACCTGGCACAGGATTGTGTTCAGATGGTTCTGGAATATCTCCAATGAGGGAGACTCCACACCCTCTCTGGGCAATCTGTTCCAGTGCTCGGTCACACACAAAGTAAAGAGGTTCTTCTTCATGTTCAAGTGGAACTTCCTGGGCATCAATTTCTGCTCGTTGCTTCCTGTCCTATTCCTTGGCACCAGAGAGCAGAGCCTGGGTCCATCCTCTGACAGCTCTTTGCAGACGCTGACAGACATTGATGAGGTCCCCCCTCAGTCATCCCTTGCTTGAACAGGCTCAACTCCCTCAGACTTTCCTCCCTTCATCATCTTTGCTGCCTTACACTGGACTGTCTCCAGGAGTTCCATGTCTTTCTTGGCCTGAGGAGTCCAGGACTGGACACAGAACTCCAGATGTGGCCTCACCAGGGCTGAGTAGAGGGGCAGGATCACTTCCCTGGACCTGCTGGTGGTGTTTTTACTAATGCACCTGAGAATCCCATTGGCCTTCTTGGCCACAAGGACACAGTGATCACTGGTCACCTGTATTTAAACTGGAATTTCTGCAAGAAAGGCAGGGAAGGGGCTGTCTCACACCATGTACGTGCAATGCAAGGAAAATTTGAACATCCACAAGCTAAACCACAAAGAACTACAATTATGCAGTCAGTAAAAATACTACCTTTCTAGGAAATACTTAACCATGACATCTCAATACATTTTTTAGCAGCAGCCTCTCTCCGGAGAAAGGTCTTACTTTACCACTAAAGTGGTACCTTCCTAAAGTGAAGGTACTTACTAAGTGACATCCTACTGCAAACCTTTGTAATTCTGAGTGTTTTATACCCAGAAGCCAACACTGCTACAAATGACAAGTCACAGAAGCTCAAATGGCTCTTTCACTACGTGCACAGTGTCCATACATATGCAAGCATGAGCCACCATCCCAAAGCCTTTTAGCTCCCAGACATAAAAATCTGCAGTGTGGTTCCTAGAATATAACTGCAGGCAGTATGGAAATTGTACCATAAGAATATCGAGGAGAGCATGTGCAAAATAAAGAGTGATTGCTGTGTTAGAAGCCCTCAGGTTGGAATTCAACACAAGAGCTCTGTAGGTTTCAGAAATAAAATACCTTAAATGCTGCTAAATGGTATTAACTAAATGTTGTCTTTGCATAGGACATGGACATTATTTGTTAAATATCATCTTTTAAATTAAGTGATGATTAAAGTTTGTTATTACTTTATGTCTGGAATAGTCTGGTGTTTCTCAATCCTGTCCGGCTCATGAAGAAAAGAGGAAAAGTATTTAAATCAAGTAAGATTGTTGTTGAAGAAAACACTTCTGAAGTGAAAGGTTGTTTGCTTCTTCTCACTTTTTACAGTGAGAATTGTGTTCCATATTTTGATTCAAAGTAAAGATAGTTCCAGAGGAGTAATACTGATTGAGATCTTCGATAGGGTGTGAAGAGGGATTGTTTCTGCCAGCTATCTCCTTTGTAACCATCTTCCTCTGCCTCTCTCCTTCACACTTTGGCTACATGATCTGCTTGAAAACTAATCTTTGAGAACATGATGGTTTTCCTACCATAGCTGGTATTTATCTAACACAATTGGAACCTTTAAAACCTTTTAGTGGTTTTGTAACACTGATTATAAAGATATTTTTCCTTATCTGTACTCTGGTTCATCTGTAGTCATTTTCATGGCACTCCACAGAAAGGACAATGTTAGCATCCTTGCAACACTGATAAGCAAAAACAAAAACAAAAACAAAAGCAAAAACAAAAAAAATCCAACAACAAAAGAAAGAAAGCTATTTAAGCATCCCAACACCTTTAAAACACTACCAAGTGAATGCCCCTTGTAGCAACTAAGGTGTCAGAGAAGGACTGGTAAATTGCTCACTTTTTTGGTATTTTAAAGTAATATTTTTTTAAACTGAGCTATAGGACAGCAATACCTTGAAATAATCTATTTCTGTAAACTCTTTTCTCTTTTGCCCTGAACATGTGAGTTTTTAGTCCATATATTATTTTTTAGACTCTTGCAGACCTTAAGAGAGATACCAATCACTAGCTACCCATGGTATTTCTGACTTGAGGAAGAGGAGCCATTTGGGACAGGCCTGTCCTTCGCAATCTTGTACTAGGTCGTTCATGATTTCTTAGTACCTAAATTACCTCTAAATACAATAATTTAATTTTACCAGGAAAACTTAAATACACCATGTAAGTTGTGTGTTTTAGATATGATGCTGAAAGTGAGGTGAAACCCTCAGATGTTTACCTCAGGTTCAGTTCAGAGTCTCTCTTGGTTTGTAGCTCTCAAGGATCTCCTCAGTAAGATGACATTATGCAGTCCAAAATTGTAACTGAATCTGTTTATATGTGTCCTACAGGGCAAACTCCCAGAACATTAACAATCTATTCAGGGGTTTTAAGTGCGATTTATATAATTTACAAGCTGTGTTTAATAAAAACTATCATCGCACTTATCCTTTTTTTTTTTTTTTTCTTTAGGAATGTCTTGAAGGTTCAAAGAATTGTACAAGCACTGATAATTAACTCTGGGATTTTCAAAGAGGTTTGAAAGTGAGCCCCCATCCACAGCTGAATTGGCTGGGTAACTCTTGAAGACTGCTTTAAAATATCCTATCCTTGACTATTTTAATACAGTTCTGCTCCTGAGAAAATACTTTACCTATCCATTTTTCTTTGCAAGCCTTAGTATGAAACATCCCAGCTGATCACTGTCTTGATGTTATAAATAGGATTTTCAAAGGATGACTTGGTCCCAGTCATTAAGGACGTGTATGCACAAGTAATGCTTTGTTTAGAGAGTCTTCTTAAAATTAGATACTGCAGGGTCCACTGATACATGTTGAAGTGTCAAGACAAAAATAAGAACTTTTTTTATTAGTAAAGTTGATTAACACAATAATTTAATGTCAGTTGCTAGACACTCTCCATGGTCAAAAATAATAGACTTATTTTTTCATGAGTTATGCTATATTTAGATCCAGAACAGATTTTTAAAACTCCAAGTGTCAGTGCTGAAAGCAGTCAGAATTGAACATATCAGCCCTTTTTAATTTTTTACTGATGAGTTTCTTAGTTTGTGTTGAGCATAATTTCTTTATGCTTTAATATAATTTCTTTTTACTACCCCTATATCTTTAATTTTGTCTTTTTTTTTTTTTTTCTCCTCTTGCAAATATACGGTCAGCAACATATTTGAAGAAGTTTTAGGTGATATATCCTATTTTTGTAACTGACTGATTTTGAGCCCAGAGGAAAGAAATAAATCAAAATAGGGTTTGGGTGCTATGAAGGAATGGAAAATTGTTGGGGAAGAAAAACAAAGAAACATTGTGTCAGTATTCAATTTTTTGTCTTCTTTCTTGTCACAAGAACCATGAGCTTGTTGTAGGTTTTAGCAGCAGAAGTATCCAATGCATTTAACTTGACTTTAATTGAAAAACATTGCTGATAATCTTGAGAACTGCAAAGTGATATTTTAAGCAAAAACTTTGAGCAAGAAGTGTGAGTACAATGGAATGCTGTAAGTCTAAAGGGTAACTCTTTTTTTGCGGAAGTTTCTACGACCCATTTTCTGCTACAAATTACACCCATGACTGAGAATTTGATGGTGAGCCATGGAAACAAACAGTAGTATGTAGACAGCAAGTGGAAACACTGTCCTGCACATAATGGTCATTGTTGCACCAGTACAAGAACATTTCTAATCTGTTAATGTCTTGTTTCTTATTCACAATGTTTGTCATTACAGAGATAGACAAAATAATATAAAACATCCTTTTAATGGATATTTGTTTTATGGGCATTATAGCGCAGAAGGCTTTTCATATCAAATAAGCAAATATAATTTAACCTTGGAGTTCCATAGATGATAGTGAATGCTCTACTCACAGGATTGGCCATCCTGCACACTCAGATTCTAATAAGGCTCTTATTTTGCAGCTCTGATCACTTGGGGAGAATCAAGCAGCCCTGGGGATGCTGTTCTGTTTGTAACAAAATTCTAGAGGAGACAGGAAGGTTTTTGCAGAATTTTCTAAGGTTTTCTCCAGCTTCAGGTGAGCTAATCTGAAAGTGAACTCTGCAGCAAGGTGTCTTACACTTCATTTCCTCACTTTTCACCTTTACAGACCCAGAGGTCTGAGACAAATTCTTTGGTTTGCTTCTGTCCTCTGTCCAAACTTCCAGGACTCGTTCACCTGTGACTGAAGAGGGCAGCAATTCCTGTGGATGAAATGATCATTACGCAGCTTCTGAACCACTTGTTTCCCAGACTGCTTGCTCACAGTCTGCTTTATCATTTCTTTCTGCATAACAGAAACCATCGCCCACTTTACTTTCATTGCTCCTCTCTTCTCTCTGCTTACTTATTTCATTGCTTCTCCCTGGTTATTTATCAGCAATTTTGCTTTGTTGACTGGTCCAAACATGGCACCTTCAAGTCTTGATACATTGTGTCCAGCTTAATTTGTGGTTGTGGTTATAAATAAAAGCAACAATACCAGACTATCATGATAACATGCTGATAGTGACCTGCTATGCTTATTTTTTCAGCTCTGATTTTTCCTGAAAGATGTTGGATAGCATAATCCATACACAATCCTGTATTAAGCTGTATTGATAGACTTCAGAGCAGAAATTACTCGAAATATTATAGGTCTGTCTCTGCTCTCACAGAACATCTATGTTCCAAAAACCAGAAACTGCATCACACAGAATATATGATTTTACTGGAAAATAATATACTCTCCTTACATTACTGACCTATTATACACACATTTTACAATCTGAAGGAGCAATCTGTGCTAAAGAGAAACATAAATAAGTTCTTATTTTGGCAGTTTTATTACAAATTGTGTTGCACAATGGCAGATGAGCAATTTTATTCATTGACAAATGGCTTAGATCGGACTGGTGCAATGGTTCATTAACCTTATGATAAGTTTGGGCTATCTCAGAAGTGTTCTTGCTGTGAATTTAGATTTGATGATGGCTCACACATCAAGGAAACAAATTGCCTTGTCTTTTATAGGAAAGAAGGGGGGAGTAAAGAAGTTAATTGATGTCTTTTAAATCCTATAACTAATAAAGCGGGGTTTTTTTCAGATACTGCTTTCTGATTCTTATGAGATGCATTAGACAGACAATGCCAAAAGCACAGATTATTTTAGTTCTGTTGTTGCCAATTAAAGGGAGTCAAAGAACCCTGATTACAATTATCAGATTTTAATGAGCAATTGTCTGTCAAGATTTTTTCACAGCTCTAAGGGTTCATACATGATTTGTATGCAAGGTACAGGTACCCTTGCATAGTGGGTTTTCCTTTAGATAATCAGTACCTGATTTTTACTATCAGTTTTCATTGGGCATTTTTGAATAATTTATTTTTTTTTTATCTCTTGGAAGAGCTACTGCTTCTCTTGCTTAATCTAATAAATTATGGACTAAGAAAAGATTAAAATCACAAAAAATCAGGAAAAGAAAAAAATATTTTTATAAAATCTCCTGATATAAGTCTGCATTGTTTCAATGTGTCAAATCAAATTGGTCTGATCTACATCAGCCAGATTCCCATTTCTACCTGATACCTTTTCATCAGTCCTCTTCATTTTCAAAGGTAAATTTGTAGAGGTGTTCAGTTTAAAATCTTACAGATCGTGTTACCACAGAGGTCTTGCTTAGTATATTTATTTTTACTTATGATAAACAAATATAGTGGGAAATAAGGCTATTCTAGCTTTAGCGTTTCTAGATCAACCTACAAATAAATGCACGCTTCAGCCTCCAGACAATTAAAGATCGATCTCCAGAATGGTGACTTTATGCTGCCTATTTCATCAGATACTGGTTTTTTTTGAAGCAGCTTTCCTTGAAACACTCTAAATGTTGGATGTTAATCAAGAAATTAATTATGACTACTAAACAGGCTGTAGTTTAAGACCCACGCTTTATTCGATGAAGCTGTGAGATAAGCCTCTGTGACAGTGAATGCCACCTATGAGGAAGAATGAGTACAGACGGGACAGAATTTTCACTACTTATTCTGGATAATGGATGTAAATACCCTGAATGTCGGTTTAGTGCCATCCTACTTCTGTCTTTTATCTCTATAAGATATTCAGGCTTCTAGAATCACCAAGTAAATAAGGGAGCCAATCACTGTTCAACATGAGTGCTCTAAATCTTTCTCTGAAGCTCATAACTCACTCAGATTCTGAAGAAAAAGAGAACTGTGCTCAGTATGTATGTAAAACTCTGTATTTTTCTATCTGTCTCTCTTCCCCCCACCCCGCCCCAGCTATTTTTTAATTTTTTGGCCCATTTCAGCCACATTTTACAGATGGGATAGTGGTCACCAGGTAATGAAGGTGTGACATAGAGAAATCAGTGACTGACAAAGGAGCACCTACTGGTGAGGAGAAGACAGCAACTTAACTTCTAATTAGACACTGGAAAGTTCTTGTAGAAAAGTGCAAAACAAATCATGGAAGCCCCAACCACACAGCCAACTTTAAGCAAAGTGTATGAGAGAGTAGAATGTCCACCCACGTGTTGTAGTTGTAATGCCAGTTTAAGAGATTCAGCTAAAAATTTTGTGTGTTCTGCTGGTTTGGGCTTTTGTTTCCTAACACTGAGGCATGATTTCTTTTATTCCCTAAAAAATGAAACATTACAATTCAGTCTATTAAGGTCTCAGGAAATGCTCCATTTTTTGCTTCTATTATAAAGAATAAGGATTGGTTAAAAAAGCAAACAGTCCCCTTTTTTCTTTTTTTTTTTTTTTAAAGGAACTCTTCATTGTCTTCCTAGACATTTTATTAGGTATTAATATTTATAGTCTAATATTTAGTGAGGCTGAAAGGCTTACCTGTTTTTTACCAATAACTGGTATTTTATTCCTGTTTTAAAGTATTCTTTAGAAAGGTATGATGGCTCACTCCTGCCACCTTCCTTGGTGATAAACTAGATAAAGCTTCACATGAATCCTGCTTTTATGGCCTATTCTTGTCTTTCTTTTCCAAGTTATATAGTGCAGAAAAAGATTTTACTCTGTCATTGTCATTTTTACTGAGGAGGGTGCTGTGCCATTAAATATCTCTATTAAAACAGATATGGCCACTTCAGAAATCAGGCACTACTTGATTTGAGTTAATGGAAACACTGGTACCAAAGTGTCACCTTGCTACAAGGACTGAAGTTGAACACAAAGAAACTGCAGATAATAAATAGGCACAGATGTCAAATTCTGTCACCACTCGGTTAGAAATGTTCCAGAACATAGCAGGGAGCTTCATTGCAAATGGCAACGGTGCTGTTAGGCCTTGAAAGAGTGGTTCTGCTGAGTCCTTATGTATGGCACATTCCATTTTATTCCACTTTTTCTTTGTTTTCCCTTGACAAGTCTGGTTTGGACAGTTCAGAACCCTCCTACACTTGGACACACCAAGTTCACCATCCCCTAGGGAATTTATTTAGGTTGTGTTTAAACTTTTACTTGCAGCATTACAATTGAGAGTTGAAAATAACCCAGTCTGGTCAAAGAGTAGTTCCAACCCACCTGTAATTGAATACATATACATATAATGAGGAGTTTTGTAGCACTAACGTGAAAAAGACCATTTCCTTGCAGCTTTGTCAATCCATTGCAAGTAAACATCCACATCTTGTTCTCAGTTTTGTTCTAAAACTGAGGCACAGCAATTTGGTTCTGCAACTGTAGGTGGGCTGCTCTGGTTTCAAGTGTGAGCACCCAAGATTTGCATTGAACACGTGGCGGTGGTGGGGTCTTGGTTTTGCCCTTCTTCATTTACAGAGCTAAGGTTAAAAGAAAAAAGGGAGTTTGTTTCAGTCTTTGGTCAGCAGTTATTATCAGTCCTTAGAGGAAACAGTGTCTGTTAATAGTAGCTATTCCTGGTTGATGACACTTTTAGACTGTGGTTCTTTATTTTGGATTCATATCTGTAGACACACCTTATTTCTGTGTCTTGTCCTCAGATGGGACTCCTCTGCCTTGTTTTAGCTGTGTGAGGATGATGTGACTGTCTCAACTACTTTGAATACCTACCTTAGGATGAGATGGACTGTTCTGTGAAGGTGTTCCCCTTCTCCAGTAGCTGCATGAAACCTAAAACCTGTGTCTTCAATTTAGATGGTAAAAATAGGGTAATTCGTGCTCCTTTCCCTGTAGTTACCTACTTATGCATTAGTAGATATAAAGACAAATCAATATCTACTTTGCATAGTTTTACCTTCTTTCAAGTTTTGGCATTTGGAAGAGCAAAAAAAAGAAAACTCTAAGTTTCTTGTTCATTGCTGCACAAAGTACGGGCACACTAATGCAGGATATTCCAAAAGCTATGTTCTTCAAAGCAAAAGGCTTGTATTGATTCTTTAAAGTGGGAAAATTCCACTTCTGAATTTCTGATATCTTGCTCAATTTTATAATAGAAGAAAAATACCATGTTTTCTCATCACTATCTAATGCTAATAGTTCCCACATCTCCCCCGTGACTGACGAATTGCACACGTTCTCTGTTTCTCAAACAATTTAGGTATCTGAACATCTCTAATGTAGGGTGTACATGAGTCACTTTGATGAACTGGACCTAAATAATTTGATCATTCCCACAAACAGTCTGTGCTTAAAAATATGTTCTCATATTAATGTCACTGTCCATATAGTTGGCTATATTTCTTTTCAAACTGGGAATTAGAAGAATTATTTTCTTCCTGTTGCTTAAAAGGGTACTATTCAGGGGGTTTTGTCATATTAATGAAACAGATTTTTAGGAATGAAAGGTCAACTGTTTGAATTGTCAATCAACTGAATTTGTCATTCTTTAAACCTGTCAAAACCCAGTGTTCTACTTTTAAAAAAGAAATTATAAAAGTCCTAGGTAATAATATTATTAAAAATATATATATATTCCTTGTGCTCTAAAGAAGGAGTTGAAACTTTCTGATTAGTTCTTTGGTTTTTCAAAGCCTTGGTTTTATTAGGATAATGAGGAAACATTCATGAATGGAGTTATGTCCAATGGCTTTCTGCAGAGATTCATGTCAGACTGATAGTATTTTTTTGCTGACACAAAGGTGACTGCATTATTAAATTTTAAAAAGTCACATTATACCCAATAAACTGTGTCACATAGTTTAGTGTCTGCAACAGGACAGGACATGCTCAAAAAGAGCCAAAAGGAAAACACTTGACTTGGGAACTAGGAATGAAGGTCAGACCCAAGGAAGAGAATCACTCAGCAAAACTCTGGTGGAATGGATTTGTTCACTTTGGTACTGGCAGCTCAGCTTTGATTACAGAAATAGCAACTTCTTGCTGCCTGAAGGCACAGGCAGCAGGCACTGGTACCTGCCTGCCCCTGCCTGTGCAGGCAGCCCTGACCTTCCAGCACCAACCCACAGCCCCACGCTGTGACAAAGAAGGGGAATTGAAGGAGTCGAGCATGGCCCTTCAGAGGAACAGAAAGCACAAAAACCCCAGTCACTTACCGCAGAAATGTGTTCTGAAGGCATAAGAGGAAAAACAGACATTCAACATTAATAAAGACTTCAGACTTTGGTCCCTTCTTTATCTGTAAGAGATGCACAAGAATGATGATTTACTTTATATTCTTCTTTGATGGGTATATTAATAACTTCCAGATTATCCAAAGTGGGGTGGGTGTCACACAACCACTCGGTAGAGATTTCACTGGGTTTTCAGCCAGATATATGTAGGCCTTCACATACACCTTCAACAGATTACATTTTAAGCCTTTCCAGCAAGCTTACTTTGCTAATATTTGAGACAGGTACATGATAAATAGGTTCATGAATACAGAGAAATCTGTGGAAGCTCTGAAGCTGCTCTCAGTAGAGGTAGATTGAGTAATAACTCTGTTCTGGGAAAGGCAAGGAGGAAAGTGAATGGTGATTTATTAACTCAAATGAACATATACTGTTCAACAAGTATAGCAAATGGAAGTGAATAATACATGGAAACTGCTAGGCCTTAAATTTAGTGCATAGAAAACTGCAGATTAAATCCATAGTAGTAGAACAGTAAGTGGAGAAGCTGAAGAGTGACAGCTTGTAATGGTTGGTAAGGGTAGAAATGAACCTGATTACAGATGTCAAGGTGTCACAGAGCCTTGGGCACAAGGAAAACTAGATTGACACTTGAAAACTGGATAAAACTTTTCTGTGTAGTTCAGGGGCCTGCTATGTGTTACACTCATAGCATGTGGTGCTTAACTTATGGCTTTGTTCCACACTGGAGTCATAAGTGCTGCTTCAAGCTGTTTTGATTCTGATGACAATTCCGAAAAAATGAAGGAACCAGGAGCTCCTTACAGCAAGACGTTTCCTGTCCAAATAACACATCAACCTATCTAACCTCCAGGTTTTCTGGCCTGACAGACTTTTGTGGATTTTCTCAGGCCCTAACACCAAAGTCTCAGGTTTGAGGCCAACTTCAAAAATCCCAGCAGTTCCAGAACTTAAGCTGTGTGGAGCATGTTGAGAACAGCAAAATAAATGAGAGGTGATCTGCGAAACTCTCTGGAAGACTCTGAGCTTTTGAGATCCAGCATCACTGATGAGTTTAATTTACAGTCTTTTTTATTTTTTTTTCTCCTCTGTATTCATCCTCACAAACTCCTCCACAAACAAGAAGCAGCCTGGGTGGAAATGTTTGACTCTTTGAGTCTCAGAGAAGCATGTACATCACACTGAGAATCTCTGCAGGGTTTCCTCTGCTGTTCAAATCTGGATTTCCCATTGAATATGCCTTTAATCAGTCATCAGACACAATTCATTCATAGGTTCATTGTGCTGAAGTGAGCCAGAACAGCCTCCCCAGAGCAGTGGTCACAGCACTAACCCTGATGGAGTTCAATAAGTTTTTGGACAATGCTCTCAGGCACATAGAGTGATTCTTGGCGTGTCCAGGAGTTGGACTCAATGATCCTGACGGGTCCCTTCAAACTCAGCATGTTCTATGGTTCTACTGGATCATTTGGTCTGATATCTTTATATCTTGTATCATTAAATTTCACTAGTTTACTTCCATACTGAGCACAGTAAATTGAATTTGTATGGCTTATAGCATCTGCAAAGGTAGTTGTAACTTCTGAACACAGAGGTAGAAGATGCAATAATATATTCGTCGGATTAATTGTTGGTGTTCTGGGTTTCCTAGGCTAAGGTTACCCAGCATATCCTCTCCTCATCACACAGTAATACTGCCATGAAGTCACTTGCCATTCTTGTAAATTGTGAGAAAAAAGAGTCTCCTTTTCCAGAGCTTTCTCCAGGATTCTACGGTGGCTCTAGCAGTTTAAATGCTCAGTGTCAGCATGCAGAGCACAGCACTCTATTTTCAAATGTGATTATGATTCCCCACTGAATACAAGATACAATACACTTCACAAGATTTATTAGATTCCCACATTTTATCTGTTGTTATGTATATTATTTATAACTTCACATCTTTAGTCACAAATACATGAATTCATACCATTTTGGCAAAGTGTTTTTCACAAATCCATCTTAATTTAAATTAACCATAATTCTATCAAATCTAGACACTGTTATACTTTGCGTTAAGGATTGATGGATTATACACTTAAGCAATTAACATTTTTCAAACCACCTGTAATTTTTATAGAATTCTAGTAATTATTTAAAACTTATGTTGCTGGGTCATTGGTTACATTAGACAAAACTTGTGTATGATTCTGTATATCTTAAAATGTTCGATACCCAAGCCGATGTTATTTCATGTCTTCCTTAGACATTACTGGACTGAGAAGTCTTCAGAAAAAAAAGTAGATATATGCAAGACGTATTACTGGTATCTTTACAGCGTTATTACCAGTTTCCTTAATCTATTTTGTAATTGGCCCAGATCACTTCTGTATTTTAATCCTGTTTGCTATGTGCATTTGTTATTTGTTGCAGGAAAAAAACCAAACAAACCCAAACAACAGAAAAATTTGTTATATTTTCCATGTTCAAAATCTTAAAATAATAAAATGTGATTTTTTTTTAAATTTAGATATGCTATATATTCATAAAATGCCATGTATTATTTCCAGAGAGATTAATCTGACCTAAGTACAATTGTCTAAAATTTAGCTATTTCAAATAAAGGTAGTCATTCAAGGATTCCTTATTAGTTAATGAAGATTAATTGACAGCTTTGTTGAATATAATGAATAAAAGCTATGGGGAGAGCTTTATATTTCTTCAATCATTCACCAAAAATAACCTGGGATTTTCAGTTTTGGACTCAAAAATATACTATGTTCCCAAACCCTCTCCTAAAGTCAAACTCCATTGTAGTTTATAGCTGCATACAAATTTATTTCTCCCCCAGCACTTTACAGGAATTTAAAACATGATCCTGAAATCTTCACTAAGGACTGGTTTTCCTCAGTGCAGCTCAGGGTTTCAAAGTGGGAACATATGAGGTTTCTGATTTGGAATTGACCTTTTCACCAAAAAAGAGGGGTTTTTTCCCCAGTTTTTCTGATGGAAACAGATTGAAAACATAAATTGCTTGTAAACAAACAATTTATCTGGTCTAAGAAAAAAATCGGTGTATCCTGGAGCCACAAACATCAATTTTTTTTTTTTTTATGTAAGTTTAAACAAGTTCAAGAAAAGCTTCAAAAGGTGGTTGTCTGGATTTCTGCTTCCTTGAGTCAAATGACCCTTCTGGCTACTTACACACATTCTCCTCTTTCACAGAAAAACATTTTAAAAGTCCTTTACAAACCTCTGTCTACAGAGGCACTGGATTGGTTGAAGGGTTTCTAATCCTATAATTTTGTGCACGCAGAGTGCCTCATGCAGAGGAGCTTTTACTGCTTTATAAGTGCTTCCATTTTAACTCTCTTGCTTCTCCAGTTTAAGGTTACACCGCACTTGAAAAATACCATCTTAATTGTACTTCAACAGCAACTTCATGGCTTTTTTGTTCCTCTTTCAAGTGTTTGAAATGAGAGCATAACTACTCCCTGAGGTTATTGCTATTAGCCTGGTGCAGAGCTGCTTGGTTTCCTCGCAGGTGTAAAGATTTGAAGGAGGCACAGCTTTCAGCAGCCTTTTTTTCACTGAATCCACCGAGGGCAAGAACTGTGGGGAGTCAGTGCAGCCACAGGACTGGGGCCAGGTCCTGCTGCCAAAAACAGCCATTCTCACCCCATTGACTACCAGAAAGAATGATGCCCAGCTGGAGGAATTTGAGGAGTTTGAGGAGATTGAGGAATTTGAGGAGTTTGTGGAGATTGAGGAGTTTGAGGAGTTCCAGGCGGTTCCAGGGGACAGAGCTGTCTGTGTGCAGATGTGCACTGTGATGTGGGGTTTCCCTCCGTGGATAACTGCCCCTCTTCCCATGGTCTGAGGATGGGTATTTCCAGTGGGCTGGTCCTCACACAGTTTCTACACAGGGTAATGGGACAGGGAAAAGCCAGGTTCAACACCCAAGGTCAAGATGACATATTTGGAATATAAAGCAGCAGAACTTTCATATCTTCTGCTGTCCAATTAACCTAATAAACTGACAGTTTAGGAGTAAATGCGAGTATATACCTACACATTGTGCCCGACGGATGAAGATTGCTGCTGTTTTTAAACAAGGCCAAACCTTATAATTAATAATCAAGTGTTCCTTTAGAGTGATTATGATCTCCTGAAACTTAGTCTATTAAGTCTACGCTGAGTTTATGACCCCTGAAAGAAAATATTCTCCTCAACTAGCTCAGATTCCTCTCTGGGGAATTTGTCATTATATGTATCATTAAATATGTTTGTATTTTTTTCACTTTAACACTCCAAGGCCCCAAAAGAGGTCATTGCACTTAACTTTCTGCAAGCCCAGAAGAGCTTGTGATCTAAATAGGCAAATTATATATATCCTTTTCAAGAGACTATCTTGACCATTCTCAGATTGCCAACTTCCCAGACACCTTTGTGACAATGGCTGTCTTGTTGGGCTAATTACCTCTAATTGTGTTGTTCCTGTTACCTGGACAGGCTCAATTTTTGCCATAAAATGGCCAGACACAGACGTGAGGCAAATAATCTTGTTCCCAGACTATCATCCCTTCCTCGCTAGAGTGATTGCTCTGTAAGTACTTTGGAAGTAGTTTTGGAAAGGTAGCTTAGCCAGCACTGTCTGGATACCTCTAAAGAAATCGAAACCATTTAATAGCAAAAGAAATTGTTTGGACCTTCAAATGTCGATAGAACTCTCCAAGTGTGTCATGGAGTTTACAAAACAAATCTATCCTGATTTGGTTGTAGAGGAAATATGAAGAGCTGCTTGACAGACAGCACTGTTTCTCATGTTTTGTTCTTTCAGAATAGGCAGGAAAAGAATTAGAAATGTCTCACCCAGGCTGTACCAGAACAGCCTCTATTCAACAGATGTGTTCTTTATAAGACTGCAAGTGACAGTGGAGGTGGTTGCTCACCTCTGTTATTCAAAATCTTGAGGTCAATCAGGATGAGGGGAAACTACAGAATAACCAGGGATAAATGGAATGAAAATGAAATTCAGTGTTGATAAACACAAAGTGCACCTGAGAGAGAAAAGAATGAAATTTACACATACAGTGATAAACTGACTTGCACTCCCAGAATTTGGATTCTGAGCTTATAATCAATACTTAGCTGAAAACATCTGATCAGTGTTTAGGAGAGGTTAAAAAACAAAGTCAGTTTGGGAAACAACTATTAGAAAAAAGTAGAAACCAACGTAGATATTTTTATTACTCTTTATTAAACTATCACATGTCTATACTTTGACAAGCACAATTCTCCTTTTTGAGATAAGACATACCACAAGTAAAATGGGGCCAGAAAAAATTGACAAAGGGCCATCAAGGATGTGGCATTCTCTCTGTGTGAGGAGCCGCTAAATGGACTAAGGTCTTTTAATGCTGAAAAATAAAAAGAAATTAATATCGAAAAAGAAATAGAGAAAGACTGAAAGTGGTGCTATAGAAATCTGCCCTGTGTGTCAGGGGATGGACTGTCCAACATAAATAGGGATTGACTGTTAGGTGTCTCCTCCAGTGAAGCAGGGGTCATAGAGACGCTGTGAAGTATGACACAAAATAGAAACAGATCCTTCTTTATACAGTGTGTGAGAGGTTTTTGAGCACATCTCTGAACTCCATGCTGCTGGGCATGGATATTCTAAAAGAATATGCACAGGTTCAAATACTAACCTATAAATCCATCAGTGAAGCCTGTTAACTACAAAAATACCCTCTTTTCCCCAGAAGTCCCTGAACTGAAGTTTCCATGCATGTGTCACTGCATCTTGACTTCTATGCTTATTCTTCCCTAAACATGTGCTGTGTGATGTTGTCAGAGACACGATTCAGGGGCTCATATGGTCCTTCTGCCTCTGTGTGGCTGTTCTTATGTTCTCACCATTATATTTTAGTCCTGGTTAAATAATTGTTCCACCAGCATAGTCACTTTGAAACGCTGCTCCTGTGAGGAAAAAAAAAAAAAAAAAAAAGCCATGATGTGTCTGTCCATCTCCTTCCATGCTCTATATCATCTCTGTCACAAGACTAATATCCTTCAGGAGATGGGTGATTATTTGTGCTTGGCTGTGTGTTAAATTGGATGATTCCAATATCAACAATCTGCTCCCTCCTGGTCGTGAGACAGAAATAGTTCTGCCCTCTGTTTTGTCATGCCTAAGGAGGCCACACGCATCCATTCTGGATTTTTGCTGGAAATGTTTATAGTCCTAGTGTCAGCCTGCCCAGAACAGGTTTGTTGAAGAGGTTTCTTATGCCAAACAAGAAATCTGATGGGCTGTCTGTACAGCCTAGACTAGAGAACTGTCCGGGGCTGCAACCTGTGTCTGTCTGTGATAATCCCACCCTGAAGGGGAAGGGAACGCCTAAGATTCATAAATGCTCAAGGTACAAAAGAACAACAAAAGTCAGAGAGTTCACAAAAACTCACAAAGTTTAATTAGCAAATTATACACTTGGCATGGAAGTTGATATGTTAGTCCCTGACCTACTACATGAGCACACACGAGTGGGTTTTGAATAAAGGGATAGGGGGAAGGGAAGGGAAGAGAGAAAGAGATTCAATTCTTCTGTGATTCTATACTGTCTCAATAAGATGTGCTGTATTTTTGCCAGTTTTGCTGATTGTCACCTTTCCTGATTTGAGCACCAGGGCTATAGGTGAGCTCAGCACTTCTGATGCCTGACCCAAGACCGCCTGAGCTAAAAGTCTGAGTAACCCCATCACACACTAATGAATCACACTCACCACAGACAAGCACAGAGGAAACCTCGAGCACTCACTCACCAAAGAGTTTACAGGAAGATCTCCACTGTCTGACATTTCTGCTAAAAAGATGCCAACGTACGTTTCAAAAGGAAAGGAATATTTAACCTCCCTTTCTCAAAATCTGTCTCCAAGTGCCCTGAGTGCAACCCAGGTGTGAACCCTCTTACGCAGTGCCAATTAATCTCAGCTTATTTTAAAGAGCACATTTAAGGAAACAAATGTGACATGGCACAGGTGAAATAGCACACTAATTTTAACAGGTTCAATAATACTTTATGCTGCTTTACTTGGAAAGCATCAGGTAGCTTTGGTCAGGATAGCTGCAGTCTCTTGGAATGAGCACCCCGGATATATTTCCTGGCTTTTACAATGTTGTGCAATCCTGAAAGTCTCACAGAAAGAGTTCATTTCTTGTAGGCTGACAAAGAACTTCAGAATTGTATGAAAATTCAAATTCTTATATTACACTACTCTTCACATTAAATTCTTAACCAGTGCAAACAGCAACAAAGTTTCTTTTTCCCTATTTCCCTCCTTTTGTTTGGCCAAAAGCATAAACCTAGTCCTTTATAGCAACACTTGTGTTATGGGTTTGAAGAAAAAAGCATTCCCCACTTTTTTTACACTTGGAGAGCAGATGACAACTTCCTACATTCTCTCCTGTCACATAAGCAGCATGTATCAGTGTCAGGCAGAAGGTGTTCCTTGACTGGAAAATCTCCAGTAATCACAGGAGAAAGTCAGGGAGTTAATCAGAAAGGCAGCAATGACAGAATGTTTCTTTATTTCTCACAGCACTTAGGTCATTGCCTTGCTCCATGCCTACCCATTAAAAAGATGTAGTCATTTTGACCTCCTGAGGCTTGAAAGCTTGTTTCCAGAGCCATGCTATGTTACCCTGCAGTCATTTGAATCTGCCAAATAATGCTTCATTACCAAAATATCACTGATGGGATATTCTACAGAGAAATATTAGATTTATTAAAGGGTTGCTTGCCCTTGTGGAATACTGTGCTGTCTGCCTCAACTTTTTCTTGCCGTGTTTTCAAGATCAGAACTTGCCGAAAATGTTTAAGGTATTAGATCTCGCTGATAAATAATCTCAAACTGTCAGGAAGAGCAATAAAGACCTTGGGATAAAACTGCCTGTAATCAGCAGCCTTGTTTGCAACCTCAGGAAGCAGCAAAGGATTTAGTGGGTCTGGACACAGAGCAGACCCTTTCCTTGGAGACTCTTTTGTTCCT
Source organism: Acanthornis magna (assembly GCA_036785705.1). NCBI lineage: Eukaryota > Metazoa > Chordata > Aves > Passeriformes > Acanthizidae > Acanthornis > Acanthornis magna. Next base: position 2,318,109 of record JAWUZG010000001.1, read on the forward strand.
CATCGCCGTTCTCCCGCTGAGCACGGAACATCAGTCAGGGAGTTTATAGCCTCATCAAACTCAAACACTTGCTTCTGGGTTTTAAAAATGCCAACTGTTGCCTTCCCTCAGGAGACAGCGTTTTGCAGAGCTGATAGAGATTCTGAAATGTAAAACTGGAGCTGATTTGAGAGTATTAGTCAGAAGCTCAGCAGTCTAGCTGGAGTTAATTTTACATTAAGAGTGAAGAGCAAAGTAAAGACATAGAAATATGATGCAGGTTTCAAGGAATCATGGGAATAAAAATACTTTGCATCTAAATACCAAATGACTTTAAGCAAACCACTGAGCTGTTGTAGTTTTTAGGACTGGTTTTCTTATCCTATCTTAACATTTTCCTTTTTTTCAAAGTAATTGTTTTTCATTAAGAGCATACCTGTATTTCCTAATTGTAAATGTGGGTTTGTATGGAGACAAAATACAGTACAATACTGTCCTCAAAGATCTGGCTGACAAACAGGTTTCTTTTTGTTAATAGCAGAATAATTGAAATATCAAACCTTATTGCTTGGCAAAACATTTTAATTTAAGTAACATTTGCCAAAAATTTCTGAAGTTCAAGTCCTCCTAAACACTATTGTTAAATCTTTATGAAATCAATTCCAAAAGTTACTTGTTAATATTGCCATTTTTCCTCTCAGGGAAACAAAAACCCCAAAGCAGCCATACATCCAACCAACCAAAAGCCCAGTTTTTCCCTCCTTGTCCATTCTGGATCTAACTGTTCTACAGACCACAGCAAATGTGCCAGGAAGAGTCATTTCCACAGTGCTATACAGTAAAAAGCCAGTGTTATTCTTGATTAAGGGCTGATTTTTGAGATTAATAAATAGTATTTTTTCTTCCTTGAATTTTTCTGAAGATATTTATGCCTAGTGAAAGTAGAAATACGAGGCCTTGACTGACTTCAGCCTCGGATATCTGCAGCTGTGTGCCGTTTCAAACATCAAGTCTATATAAGACCATGTAAGACAAAGGCCTCCAGAAAAGTGAGTCCTTTGTTCCCGTCACTTAGGTAAAGTTGATGGCTACATCTGAGTGCAGAAAATAAGATTTACATTTGTGACTTGAAATAAAATCTGGTGAAGAGTGCTTTAATGGGTTTATGTTTGTGTCTGTTGTGGTGATTAGGCCATTGATGTTCAAATATAAGAACTATTTCCATTTATTTAACTCTGCATCTGCCTAGTAGAGCTACTCAAATCCAGCAAAACAGAACTAATCTCTTATTGCTTATGCATCACTGAAGTCTTTGGACCCTCTGTTCCAGCTTCACTTTTTTTCTGTTTACTTAACCAGTGCAAAAATCAAAATCATGTATAATGACAGCTGATTGTCTGACTCTGAGCTCTCTTTACACTTGTGCGAGTAACCTCAAACACTTCATTACCGTAATCTGGCATTTTTTCCTCTTACTTGGGAAATTAAATGGCATTGACAGCTTGAAAAGTTGACAAAAATATAGTAAGCAAAATACTTGTAGCTAGCTTTTTCAGTTAAGTACTGTGTATTGTTGTGAATATAATTTTTCTTTTTTTTCTTTTTTTTTTTTTGTAATACAGAGGAAGCCAAATTGAATGATTAATCTTTGACCTGTATCTGTTGGAAGCATTTGAACAACCCCTTTTAAGGAGTTTAGCCTTCTCTGTAACATGCACATAACTTTCATTAACATTAAATAGAGTTACATGTGCACACCAGGGCATAAGCTGCTAAGTAGATATTAATTGGCTAAGAAATGATCCCCTATTTCTTCTCCTTACAGTTGGTGTTTTGGAACTCACTTTTGGCTTGTTACCTTCATAATTCTTTGAGGTTGTATTTATTCCTTTAACTATTTCAGTGATGACTTTTCTTTGAGGGATATTTCAGTGCCTTCAACCATCTAAACGGTAGTAGAAGGAAAAAAGCTTCAATATTTAACATCAGGAGTCTACTCTACCTCTCTGTCCCTTTCTAGGCAAATCCCTGTTAATTATCAGTATCTTAAATAACACTTTGACTAGTAAGTTCAAAGGAATTATGAGTAATTCTGAGTCTGCAGTCAATATTATTTTGCAGCTGTAGAAAAGAGTTTGGAAGCAAATGTGTCTTCCTTCTTTATTCAAAACACACTGTCCTTTCTTTGCAGCAGTTACCTAATGCAAAATGCCAAGCTGTGAAAATAAAGAAACATAGCAGTACAATGACTAGAATTTTATATTAAGCATACAACTGTAATGGACCACTTACAAATAGAAATTGCTTTATTGTCATTTGCAATTGCCATTTGGAGTGGGCTCAGGATTCCCACATATCTTTAAAAAAATCTATTTAATCTATCCATGTTGAGCTTTGTAAATGTTTCAAATCATCCTTTAAAGAAGTAGAACGCAAACCGCAAGTGTTAGTTAAAACTCGTGTTAACAGCAGGTCTGTGCTGTGCTTACACAGAAAGTTTGGGATGCTTCAAAGTTTGGGATGATTTCAAAGTTAGGGGATCTCCCTGTGTCTTTTTTTCACTTATAAAATTGCCATCACAGATCATGTGAAGCAACTCCATCTTTTCCCTGCAATGTCCTGTAGCGCTCTACTGTTCTCCTTTGGGCAAGAACAGATACTATCACAGAATCCCTGCTTCTTTCTGCACCTACACCATGAACTGGGCACTGGAGGTAAGATTCATTTTGATTTATTTGGACATCCATGATGCAGACATCCACATCTCAGATATATGAGATGACTTCTATGTTTTTGCAACTTTTGTATGTTTCGGGGATTTTCAAGATAAGAAATAATTTTAGGGACTGTGCTATTGGCTTAAAAATTAGGCAGCAGGCTCTTTCTTTGGTATCATTTAAATGGAAATATTAATAGAAACCTTTGTCCTTGGAATTCATGTTTTCTAATTTTGCAGGTATGCCAATGGAGAGAAGTTTTGCATCTGTCTTTTTTTTTTTTTTCCAAGCTTTGGTTCAACCATGCTAAGTTTGGCTCTAGAATCAGAGACATTTATCCTTCTGATGCATTCATTTCTTTTCCTTTTATTTATTTTTCACTTCTCTTTGCTTATGTTCAATGACTGCTGGCTGCTGCTATCAGGCCCTGACAGTGCTATAAACTTAAATGTAAAGAAGGCAGAGCTGATTATTTTCTCCCTTTGGGGGTTACCCTTTGGCCTGCAGGCAGCTCTTCTAAAAATATGTCCACTCTGGCGGATGCTATTATTACCAGAGATACAATTCCCAACTCAACTGTCCAGATCAGAAGCGAAGCCTCTCTGTTGAAAAGCAGCAGAGATGCTGCATCTCCACTTTCTTCTGTTCAGACAAGCTCCTTCCACAAGGCTGTGTGGCAAGGCTTTGTGGGTTTTGTTTTGCTTGGTTTCTGTATTTTTGATCATGCTTGTCATACAAGAGAAAAAGCTGAGGGCAAGATGCTGGTGAGCCTGGAATATATGCATATAAAACCGATGTTCTGCTTCCCTGCGTCTGCTCAGACAGCACTGGCAGGCTGGTGGCACTTTCATTTGTATTTCTCAAACAGAAAAAAAAAGAAAACAGCAAAACCAGCCTGGTAGCTGAGACATATTATTGGGAACATTTCCACTACAGACTCCTACTAGCTCAGACAAGCCGTTTAAAATCCCTGCTTCAGTTTAAGCCTTTAATAAAATGCACATCTGCTTATTTTCCAGCCAGAAAGTCTCACTCCAGTCACCAGGAGGGTTGCTGTATGCAAGTGACATGAGCTGCTCCCAAAAGTTGCCACAAACTTACTGAGGGCTTGAGAGAATTGATGGTTTCCTTCATCTCTAAACAGTGGGATGGCCAGACCCATTACTGTAAACTAAAATTTGGGGTTTCTGCCCCATTCTCAGACATATTTCCCATCCCCTTTTTAGTAGAGATTAAGGGAGGTTCATAAAACTCATATGAATGGTACTCTAAGTTTCTGGTACCATTGATCTAGTAATCAAAATCTCTATCGTGTTTTAAAACATAGCACAGGTTTCCCATCTATTTAGTAATTTATATGAAAGGCCCTGTACAGATATTTAAACCCCTACCACAAAGTCATCTCAGAAGAAACCCTTCTTCAATGGTTTTCCAACTTGGTACAGAGCTGGAAAACAAGAGTTGTTGATTAACTTCTCAGGTTCTAGAAAAAAGATGTCAGGTGATGCAGCTGTCAATTGGAAATTATTTGGACTCTGAGATTTTTAATTTTTTTTTCCTAGAGCTTCCTCCATAAATTACAGGAATTGAGAGTTTGAGATTTAAGCCAAAACAGGAAAAGTAAAAATTCAAGTTGATTTGAGTGAGTGCTGGGTTTATGTTTATAGTTGTATACAGTAAAATGATACCATGCAGGTTGTTTATAAGGATATTTTGATGTTTAACTTCTGTGGATCATGATAAGATCCTTAGATAAAAGTTAAAATGTAGTATTCCATAAGGCCTCAGGCATGAAAGCACCATTAATAATTTAACACTAAAAAATATGGTTACTCTAGAGGCTGTCAGATACTTCTGTGGTAGAAACACCTACAGAGATAGGTAGCATAACATTGGCTGAATAATTCATTTGATGAATTTCTCAATATTTTTGAATACGTTTTACAATGTCTTTCATTATTCACCTAACTTGTGCACCACTGTTAAACTACTATCTCACGGATGCAAAAGCTGTTTACCTTACAAAGAGTTTATTTCCATTGAAGAAAGGTTAGAAGTTGCTTTGCAATGCCATCTGATATCACCACATCCAGTGAACAGCTTTCACTTAATTAGGAAAAGCATTCAGAGAATGTGAAACACTTATTCAAACTTTACATTAAGGGATACAAACTATTATAGATATTTTGTAAAGTTTCCTCGGTGAAGACTTTGGTCCAAGCCCCCGCGCAGGATATAATTCAGACATTCTAAAATAGGAGTATGAGGTATCTCCAGCATTCTGGTGATGGAAACTGTGGTCTTACAAGAAGGCAGCTCTCAGTTTATCCTAATCAGGTCATGGCTTTCAGTAACTTCAGTGCACACAGTGAGTTGAAGATGTGAACTCATGAATATTAAGATATTGAGAGCTGATCTTGGAAATTCATTCTGGTTGATTAGACAGAAACCATTTGGCGTGGGATGTTAGCATATAACTTTATTGTGTGAGGATTTCTGGAACCTCTCTCTGGCCATGTAAGGTTTGTAGCACTGGTCCTACTCTCAGATGGAAGGCACCACACACAAGGGCAATGTGAAGTGTTAAACATAAATGTTTATGAATATCTTTTCTGTTGGAATTTTAGGGTGAAGGCTGATAGGTCAAGGTTCACTCTTTATTTGTAAAAGAAAAATACCCTAACAGACAGAATTGGCCAATTCTAGCATCTGCTGTACAGATACAAGTTTATATAACAACTCCCAATCTTTCCTGCTGCATTCTTGTCTGTAAACAAACAAGACATTTACTAGACAAAAAACAGGCACAAGCAGATTAAATGACTTCTCTATAGTTGTAAAAAAAGGTTACCAAAAAAGGTTTCTTTCTTGGATAGGTTTGGATCTCAGATCTCCCAACGCACCTTTTAATGTTACAAATGCATCCTTTTTTGCTGGATATTTGGCTTCAGAATCCCTTAGTAATGAGCATGGTGAGGCTGAAGGTTTCATCACAGAAAATTGTAAAATAATCAGTAAGCACTGGTATTCAAATGTGCTGCCATTAACATATCCTCTTAACTGGAGCTACATTGTTTTATTTATTAATGGAATAAAGAAAGGATGTGACAAATTTGTTTTTGCTTCTTTTCACAGATGATCATATAGTAAAGGTGAAGTAAACCCTATTTTTTAACAGATCAAAGCATTTGTTTTACTGCTTAATTCTTTGGTACTGGCTCTCCCAAGGCCCCTGCTGCTACGAACTAATGCAAATTACATCAGGAAATCCAATGGGCTCAGTAAACACTGAATATTAATTCAAAATGTTTTTGGAAATGCATAAACAGCATCAGTCCCAAAATCCAGAGCAGAAGCAAATAACAATGTTAAATTGGTATGTCAGAATTTTATGGGCAGTGCTGTTTTGGCCATAAAAATCCTTTTTTTCTTGCCATGTTGAATGATCATATTGCTCTATCTTAACACATGAATTCTAAATCATTGAGCAATATCCCAGGACTTGCTCAGATTGCCAAGTGCCACTTTTCCCATGTTGGCCAGTCCACTTGCTCTAGATAAACCAATGAAATATGTATTTTTGATTAGTAATAGAGTTTTGTGCTCAGAGACTCGGAACAGGAAGCAGATAACCCACAACAACTCTGCAGGTTTTTTTGCTTTGCTTTCCCTATTGAACTGTCTCTATCTCCAGCCATGGACTCTCTCACTTTTATCCTTCAGATTCTCTCCCCCATCTCACCAGGGAGAGTGTCTGTGTGGGGCTGAGTTTCCAGAAGGAATTAAACCATGACTATCAGGCACTCTGGTTAATTCATAGTTTTGATGTTGCTCACCTATGAATGCTTTCTTCTGCTTTGGTCCTTTCTGAGTAAAGGACAGTTTAGGAGAAATTGTTTCCATACTTCGGCTAACACAAGAAGACCCAGCTGTCACCTGTTTCTTCCTATAAGAATGATTCCAGATCAGGTCAGACCTATTTATGAAAGTCAGAACAATTATCATTCAGCTGGAGACATAACCAATCTACAGCTTGAGAAGGGGAAAGAGTGTGTCATTTACAGAAGTTTCTCCGCCATCACTAAAATATCTTGATTTTCAAACTATTTGTGCTGGTATCAACACAACATACTGTAGTGAGTCTGACACTATTTAGATATCCTGTGTGTCTAAAGGAGCTGTGGACCCTTCAACAGGAACTCTGAAAACCAAGCTGGACACGTCTGAGCAAAAAGGTCTAACATTGTCTTTCAAAGGCCCATTGCCCGACCAACTTTCAAATTTGTTCTGTGTTTTCTTTAGGGGACAGAAGTAGGCTGTCTGAATAGTGAAATGAATAAGATGAGTGCATTGGCATGCAGCTTTCTTTACTTTTCCGATGTATTATTATGTATTTTAATATTCACCTAGGGAACTTTTCTTATGCAAGACATCATATCATAAAATATGGATCTGAAATATTGAGATCCTGGTTTACTGGCAAATCCACAAACTGCTAATAAAATACTCAGTGTTGGAGAGTGGGAAAGGAAATCACAGTGTATAAGCAAGGATTTCACAAAATGTAAAAGATCTAGTGATACCCAGAGGCTCATCAGGTGGTAGCAGGAGATTCCAAGTACTCATTCTCCAGAGTGTGCAGCCACTTTCCTTGATATTCTAGAGATGAAAAAGGCAATTTAAATATTTTATACGCTCTGCCCTCGACTGATGCCTGGAATTGCTCTAGCAGCCCACTGATGAACTCCTGCTATCTCACAGCTCACTGGAGACATTCCGACAAATGCCTTGCGAAACCACCAACAATTGCCCAATTGCCCAATGTGACAATCAGAGCTCCTCACGCCACAGGTTCCACTTTGCAGGATGGAAAAGGAGCATGATGCACTCTGACAGCAAAGGAACATCTTTTTCTTTCTATATTAGCCCTCTGTCTGCAGAGGCTGGAGGAAACATGATTCTTCCAGGGTCTATTGACAACAAAAGCAGTTTGAGACAGAGTTGTGCTCAGTTTTTCTAGAAATATAAACTCAAACCCAGTATTGTATCAGTTATAGACCTGGGTGTTTTCTGACAGAAGGTATTCTGAGGAGAATAGTTTCTCCACTTGTTTTATAAATACATTTAATTTCATGTGTGTCATGCTGTCAGCAACAGTCTTCAGATGCTAAATTGTAAACAGCATTGCCACCCAAAACTTTTCACAATTAGGCATTGTTAAGCCTATGTTTTATGACCATCTAAACATAACTTTTTGATAGGTTATTTGTGCAGTAATTTTTCTTTCATTCCTTCCAGACAGAGCAATAATGAATGGTAAAAACAACTTGCAGTAAGAAAATAATTTGGTGAAATGAAGAAATGGATAACTGCTAGAAGTGGTTCTGAGATTTAAATACTAATACCAATTAACTGAAAAGTTCTTGCTTTTAATTAAATAATTTTTCTCAAGAAAGGGTTCATTCTGATATTTTTATCCTTCAAATGTAGATGTAAAGTTAAGATATTCTTCACATAAAACATTTTACTTATGTTCTTATTTTTTAATCTTTTTATTTTGGTTTTGAAAAAAGAGGGCTTTTATTTGCTTTGTGGTTTTTTGATTTTTTGGGTTTTTTCTGAGAAATTTGCAAGATAAAGCAAATGTACCGTGCATTTTAATTCTTTTTCATACTAGTAATGTGCTACAAAAAATATTGTATGCACAAACAAAGACAGAGAGAGATGTATTAAGCTCTTGTGGTCACCTTGGGAATCATTAGCTGATCTGATAATAAAACTGAAAATTTCTTGGCTTCTACACTCATGTTTTGAGCACAAAGCTTCAGTATTTTCCTAGAATCCAGCAGTGAAATATCTTCTGTTTTAATACAGAAGCTGATCTTAAGTTATTTAAGTGATGTGTATTTTCCCAGATGAACCTTTGACAGTATTTTAAACAGAACTCATTAATTTCTATGGATGTTTAGCATTCCCAAAGCCTATTTTGTTCTTTAAAGGCATATGTGAATTTATGTAAGCCTTCCACTCACAGCAACAGTCACTGGACAGAATCCAGAATGCTTTAAATACAAAACTAAATGCCTAAATAAGTTTTTAGACAAGTTGACAATGCTACAGATTTACTAGTATCTACATTTTGATGAGTGGAAATCACAGAAAACTATTTTATATAAGATTTTTTCTGGCACTAAAATTGACACTTAAATGATATTAAGGCACACAAATAATAATTCGGAAATACTGAAGACCACTCATGAATAATTTAAAAATCTGTATCTGTGACATCAGATATCTCTCTTTGTTTCAGACACAAGGATTAATAAAAAAATCTAGTTGTTCTATCAAATAAAGCATTCTTAGACTCCAGGGAGATTTGGTATTTGACACAACCTGTGTGGAAAGAACAATGGAAAATAAAATGTTTGATTACTCTTAGTAGAGTTGAAGAACTGTTTTCCATAACCACATTGCATCTGAAAGCTGTCTGTGTTTATAACTAATGAAGCTCTTCGAAAAGCGTTCTGGAACAAAAACAGTTCTGTTTCCAAAGTGTTCTTTCTCAGCCAGAATAATAACTACATTCTGATACTGTGAGTAAATTCTCAAAGCTGGTGAACTGCTGACTTAGGATGTAGGATGATGGGTGAACTCTATTCTGTTTTAGCTCAAAGGAACTAGTAAGGATATAACCTTTAAGATGTTCTCTGTTATTTGAAGGTTCACATAAAAAATAAGCAATGTTACAGAAGCAGTGATGGACTAACTGTGCCACTCTTGGGTAAAAGATATTCTATATTCAAGTGTTTATACACTCTTACAGCTGAGTATATTAAATAGAATTAGTTGGGGTTTATTTTCTCTGCTAGTAGGTTGTACTAGCAAATAGCAAATGACAAGATAATAATAATCAGTTAGTTTCCAGTCCAGCATGGAAAATACACCAGTTTCATGTGGAAATAGAAAAAGTGGCATGTTGTAGTATTTCATATCCATACTACGAGTTATAAATTACATCTAGCTTTACTTGCAGTGCTCTTCTTGGTTTTTAGCTGTCTATCCTTCATATATAATAAAAGTATCATTAAAAAAATGTAATCCTTTTTAAGATGTGTCTGATAAGTTTTAGGGTTCTTGCATAGGGGTTAGTGGTAGTACCCAAGCTCAAGGAGTCTTTTTATTTCCCACCTGATGTGCTTAAAAGACATTTCCCTTAGAATGAGAAATAAGAAATAGGAAATATTATCTTCAGTCTCTTGTGGATTTCATTTGTTATTTTTTAGGTTTTGGTTGTTATTCCTTTTTTAATCACTCCTGTTTCTTTACCACTTTGTCTAGATAAAATTTAATCCATATACGCAGGAAGCCCCCAGATTCTATTGTCAAGCTTCCTGATAGCACACTATCACTTTATTCCCTAGTTTAATCCATTTAAAGCATCACACATTAAATGTTGCCCGTTTGTTGTTATACTTTTGAAGTTGTGGCTTGAACTGTATTGTTTTCTGAAACAAACTTCCTTTTCTCAACTGAATTCCTGGGGACTGTGATCTACCACTGGGGCTCATGTCATTGCTAATGCTAAACAACCCCCTAGGTGTTCTAACTGTTGTATTCCTATTTAGCTTGTGCTGGAAAAAAAATCTATGTAGAAGACTTCAAAATGAAGTGCAGAAGAATTTTGTAGTGTGATTAGGTGATTTATGATTGGTCTAAAGCAGATATGCAGGGTCAAAAAAAAGAGTTAGACCTTTGCCTTTGATATATTATTCCTATAAGCGCTGGTGAGGAAACTTAGATGATTAGTAGAGGTGTCTAAATCTTAGATGGTCAAATCTGGATGAGACAAATCCTAGATTTAGTACAGATATGTCAAAGATTTAGGTACTATTGGGCTTCCTGGGTTTGCCCAGGATTGAACTGGGTTTGTGCAAACCATTCTCCTCAGTTCAAAGTTAATTATTAAAAATCTTTCAATAATGGACTACCTGCCAAATACTTGTTCTCCTGGACACCTCGGAAAGGAATAAACACCTGGAAACAGCACTATCACAGCCCGTGAAAAAATACATCTTGCAGAGCCTTTGGCATACAGATCCTTGCCCTGCAATGAGTAAGAGATGTTGCTGCCTAGTCCGTGTGTTGATCTGTACAAAATGATTTCTCAGCCTGTTGCTTAGTGGATGGAATTGTAAAACTCCTGGCACCTTCCGAACTGAATCCCGAAAGATGCAGAACTCCACCAGCTCCCAGCGCTTGCGATGAAAGCTGATGATATTTAGCAGCTTGTCAGCCCTTGATCCCATCTGAGTTGCTGAGAGCTGCACAGGCAAGGGAGCATCAGGGAGCCAGGTGGGATCCATGGGAGCGCAGGCAAACATCACATCCCCTTAGCAGTGAGAAACTTGAACCTCTGCCACTGGCTCAGTTCCTGCCACAGACACTTTAGCATATCATGCATGAAAAAGAGAGCAAACTGCCCTTCGTTTTGGCCCACATTGTTAAAATTCTTGGATGGAGATACACGAGCCAGATTACTCACACTGCATTCATGTGATTTTGTTGGCCTCTGCCAAACACTGGTTCAGTGATTTCTAAAGTGCTCGTGGCTTACAAAGCAAGATGATTGACAGCCATTACAGAGCTATACCTTGCCTTTTGAGGGAGAAAAAATATGTTACTGATGAGAATTGGAAAAATTAACTATGAAAATCATGGAACTCACACTTGATTAGTATTGGCTGAAACAATATTTCTTTTCATCATGGGTAATCATGTGTTAGAATTCCTGCCCCATTAAATAAGAGAGAGGAGACAATATGAAAACATGCATCTATCCAGCATGAAAATTCAACTCTGCTTAGAGCTCTGCTGGTGGCTAAGTGAATTTATACTCATGACTCCAATGGCTTATCAGATCAGAATTGGTATTTTATCCCTGTGTTCGTGTTTCTAACCATGTTATCTATTTTTCAGAATTGTAAACGATTACTTCACTTCTACATCCAACACAAAGGTTATTTTATTTTTATGGAGAAATGCTTTTTTTTTTTCTCTCTGTCTCTGTTTTTGTTTTTTGATTTTTTTTTTTAAACTTGATGCATTGTTTTCAAGAGCTCTGGTTAGCACATCATATAACAAACCCAGCTCATTATTATGCATTATCTACTGCTGCTTGCTGCAATGCAATATTTACACTTTGGCATTAAGGCAGGAGACGGCCCTCGTTATGGAGCACAGCCACCGCTGATAGATCGACGCAACGGCTTTTCAGAAACATGAAGAATTGAAAATGGTTCATCTGGGGATTGCAAGTGCTATGAATTCTTTATATCTAACAGTTGGCCTGCACTGACCCAAAGGATATTAGATTTCTTAGGAGCAAACGTGCTCTGCTGAAATGTACTTAAAACGCTCGATCTCAGCATCCTGCAGTGGCTGCCCCCCCCGTCATCCCTGGCTTTTGCCAGGCAGAGCTTCCTCTCCCTCTGTGCAACCCTTGCTCCCTGCCTCATCCCTCCCGCTGCTTTCCTTAGGTCTCCGCGTTGGCATTCCGCAGGCAGCGGGCAGGAGCGCGCAGGGGTAAGCGAGTGCACCATTAGGAGCTGGAGGAGGTTGCTCCCAAGCCTGGATTTTATTGCCATGTCACTTGGATTGTTTTTACAGCTGGCAGGCCAGAGTGACCTTTGGCTGCCTCTTCTCATTTCTGTTGGCTCCTTCCCCATGAGCCCACGTCAAATCTGCTTCCCTTGTGGTCTTTTAAAGGGCTGCTCTGCCATCGCTGCTGCCGACAGAGCAGGAGGCTCTGACCTCAGACTGGGAAGTGGAAGGGGGAAAGTGAACACTGAACGTCCCAGCACTCACCATGTCCTGCTGCTCCAACAGGACTGAGCCAGGTGTAGCCTTCTGCTGCTGGCATGGGACACCAGGGAGTCACCGAGGGGCAGGGAAGCGCAGCAGGCACCAAACACACAGGGACGTGAGGGAGGACATGAAGTGACACCTGCCTGGCACAAAGCACAAGGCAAAATCACCTCGTCATGCTAATGAGACATTTCTCTAATAATTGCCCTTTGAGGATCCCAAGGTGCTTTTACTGTAAAAATTCAGCACCATGGTGTCATTCTGCAGGAAGTATCAGTATTGTTCCAATTTCTCTTTTCTTTTGAGTCAGGTCAGTTGACTGATGTCTCTGTTGGTCACTGAGTGTTGATCACTCACAATCATCTAAGCACTGGGCAATGCTGCTACCCCAGAAGTTGTTTCCCCTTTTCTCTTTGCACCTTTCTATATTTTGTGCCCCCAAAACATCCCAACCTCTCTGTTAGCAGGAGACCCTTCGCAGATGCAGAAAGCAGGACACATTTTGTTTGTTTTTTCTTCCACTAGACTCTAGCAAATCTTTTGTTTCTGCCAGCTCATGATGAATTTAGAGATACACACAGGTGGATAGCAAACTTTATATCCATGACACTGGGCTCTGACACCATAACCCAAACTCAGGCCCTGCCTGGCTGGCACTGCCACCACAGCTCCTGCCCTTCCTTTCATTCCAATGACATTTCAGAGAGGGAGAAGGAGAGAGCAGGATTTGGGGAGATGAAAACTGTCAGTTAAGTGAGACAATTTTTAATTAAACTGTGCAAAGACCTTTATTGTAGTGTTGCTGTGGCAACCCTAACTTTGAGCATCTGACATGTGATTAAAATCTAAGATTTAAATGTTTCATTAACAAAGAGAGATCCTTTTTTTTCCCTTTTCATGGGCATCCACCAAAATCACTGATCCTGAAGACTGAGGATCAGATTGCCGCCTCAGATTTTAGTCACAGAGGGAAGGGCAGGAGAGAAACAACTATGCACTTAACTTTAAGCCTATGAGGGAGAGATATCCTTTTCCTGACTTACAAGTGCCTGCCCCCTTCTCCCCCCTGCCCCGCATCTTCCCACTCCCTAAGGATACTGTACCAATCAGACTTAGTAGCTTAAAAGGCCATAAAGGAAAAAATGTCAGGTGTGAGCTGCTCTGCTCAGCATGACAGGAGTTCAGATAAGAACACAAAAAATACCACATGGGGTTAGACATAAGGTTCATTTAGCCTGCTAACCTTTGCCTGGCAACAGCAAGTAGCAAATGCTTAGGATATGTATAGACTTGACCTTTCTCTCGCAGACCCTCCCAGCTCCTGATAACCACTACTTAGATGTGTCCTTGCAAATCTCCCCCAAATGGTGGTTTTTCCTAGTAAAGACCTTCTGAGCTAGGAGAGGCATATCCTTTCCTCCTCCCCCCCTGCCATAAGTGGCCACACTTTGTCCTTTGAAGAAAAAATGATTGCTGCTTGTATTGTGATGGAATGGGATCAAGGATTCAGGGCAGCCCTGTAGGCAAACAATGAAATAGAGGCATCCTAGCGTTAAGGCAAGATGCTTTCTCCTTTCTTTTGTTCTTTCTGTGCCTTTTAAGAAAGAAAAATTGGATACAGCCTCTGATACATGTTCCTGTATAGAGATGGGGATCTGTCTTGACATGTCCTTCTCTTTTCCCCATTAATTGTCATAGCAGTTTCACCCTGGAAAGCTGGGGTCACATCATCATCTTTGATTTTACCCACGAAGGGAAATGAACAGAAAAAGAGTCTCTTGTATAGGCAAACGTATGTCAGACAGCAGTCCTGAAATTATACTCCTTGACTCTTCATATCTCTTTTAATTTCTCTCAGACACAGTTCTAATTTAAGTTATTTAAGAATGTGATACAGTAGAAAGATGTTACCTGTTAAATAGTGGATTTATCCAGGAAAAGGAGGTTCATATTAATGCAACATTTATCTCATCCTTCACAAAGTTGGATTTATTCTTTCCTCCATTCAGCAATGGAGGTTCATTCAGCTCTTGGTTTTCCCTTTTTTCAGGAAAAGAGATGAAAACACGGAGGACATCTAAGCACTTGTGCAATATAGGAGCAACACATAATTTCCTGACCTGCTGGACAATTAGTGTATTCCCTGAAGTGTGATATTTGATTACTATTGCTTACAGATTTAGTTTGTGGTACTAATAGCTGTAAAATTATTGAGTTTCTTATTAGATGCAGTCACTGAATTTGTCTCAATGATTTCCAGTTGCAGAGAATTACCCAGACTGAGCATATGCTTCTTGGTCTCTTCTAAACTTGCTCTCTTTTGCCTTCCCAGGACCTTTCATGCATCAGGACTGTCACAAGAAGAGAGAAAATTTACTGCAATAGGAAAAATTTTGAAGAGCTCAAACATGGAAAAATTGCTTGTTTACTTATCTTCTCTCTACTGTAATCTGTATGTTTATTTTAAAATGCACTCACATATTGAGACTGATGAGAACTGTAAGTTAAGATGCATTTTACAGGTTGTCTCAATTCTGAATTGGACAAAATCTTATAAAATATTAATGACTGTACACACATATAGAAGATAAACATTGGTAAATCTAACTATTTCATGCAATGTCTCCTGTGAGTCTGGAGGATATAAAGGTTAAAAAAAGTAGGATAAATAGTTGGGTTTTTAATAAAGAAGAGGTATATTAAAAAGGGACGTGACATTTATTATTTTAAGTCTATACTTAGCAGATATTATCTTGAAAAAATCTCTTTTCTCATTCTACTTAACTAATTATACTCTAAATGTAGAGATTTTAAAAAGTGAGATTTTCCTTATACTTTATTTCTTCAGCAGATCAACATTGTTTTCCAAATTAGAGTTAAAAATTTCCCAGCAAGGTCTCTTCCCTGTTCTGAGTACTGTACCTCAAAAATTTTAATATAGCTAAATAACAGTGTCAAGGTTGTGTAGACAATGATTCAAGAAGAAAGCAAATAATTATAAGATAAGAACTGAATAAAGAAAAAAAAACACGAAACGGAGTTTCAATATGTCCACAATTTTCTTTGGCAGAGTTAATGGTAAATATTCTCCAACCTGAGAAACAAAAATTTCTCCCAGATTTTAAATATTTTAGTGCTGGAGCAATGGAAAAGGATCAAAACATCTACTTTGGTACCCTAATGCCTAAGTAAAAGACTCCTGGCCTCAGCTTGTCATGTTGTTAATTAGTGCTTAGAAAATAATAATACAAGGCTTCTACAGGATAAATAAACTGGGTTTGCCAAGAAGAAACAGCATTGAATCACAAAATGGTTTGGGTTGGAAAGAACTTTAAAAATCATCTTGTTTCAACTTGCCTGCCATGGGCAGGGACACCTTCCACTATCCCAGGTTCATCCAAGCCCTGTCAACTTGGCCTTGGACACTTCGAGGGATGGGGCAGCCACAGGTTCTCTGGGCAACCTGTTCCAGTGTCTCACCACCCTCACAGTAAAGAATTTCTACATAATATCTAATCTAAACCTGCACTCTTTTAGTTTAAAGCTGTTCATCCTTATACTATCAGTTCATGCCCTTGTGAAAAGTCCCTCTCCAGCCGTCCTGTAGGCCCTCTTTAGGCAGTGATAAAAAGATTTCATTGTTTCATTTCTTCATTTGAGATAAAGTGGTACCTCTCTTTCAAAAAAAATTCCTCGATCATGGGTAAAAGAAAGAAAAAAAATCAGAAGAGAAGTGGTCACATAGTTAAGCAGTTGATGCATGTCTTCATATTTTTGCATGCCATGTGCCTATAGACTGCTTTCTGTCATAGGATTCTGTCAAGGTACATATTTAGTCCTTGTTTAAAAACAATCTTAAAAGTAAAATATGAGATTTTTCACATCATCCCCTAAGCAAGGAGTGGAAGAACACCAAATGTTGTAAGTTGGACAAAATCACTCTCAATACCTGTTTAGACAATATGTGCCTTAAGCTTTGTAGCCATTAAAAGAAGAACAAACGGTTCTTGCTCTTTGGAGATCTGAGGTGCAAAAAGAAGACTTATTATTCAGGAAAAAATGTATTATTGACGACAACCAGCATATTTTTTTGCATTATACTACCAAAATATGTGTTTTCACTTTTTTGCTCTTTCGAAGTTTGCATCTTCCTCTACAAATGTTTTCAATGGCTTCATATATTTTCAAACACATGAGATTTTTTTCCCCCCTTTTTGTGATGTTGTTAGGTTCAGTGCAGTTTAGCTGCATTTTATCTGCCAGAGGTGGGAATTAAATAATTTCTCAGAGATGTAAGGGAAGCTGGAACTTTCCCCAGTTGCCCACCTTCTTTTCTCTTTTTGCATGTCTCAGAGTTTTGACATTTTCCCTGGTGACGGTTGCTATGCTATTCCTCAGCACATTGGCTGGGGATCCTTGCAATGCCTAAGGTGCTAAGGCATGTTTTGTACAGAAAATCATCTTTTTTATTTCTTTTTTTTAAATTCTTTTAAAGGCTTCTTAGAACAGGACATCAGTTAGAATTTCTCCCCAAGAGATGATGTCAAACTTCTCATCAGCACGCTGCAGAGTCAAAGGCACAGGAAGTTACTAATGACCAAAGACATTTTGTGCAAAGAAACCCTGCCTGTTATCTTCAAGAGGGACATAGCATCCACCAGGTTCAATTAAATGCCTGATTTATTATAGCCAATATCTCCCTTCTG
This sequence comes from Acanthornis magna, assembly GCA_036785705.1. Taxonomy (NCBI): domain Eukaryota; kingdom Metazoa; phylum Chordata; class Aves; order Passeriformes; family Acanthizidae; genus Acanthornis; species Acanthornis magna. The sequence goes on from JAWUZG010000001.1 coordinate 2,335,375, forward strand.
GGGAGGGTTGCAGAAGGCAGGAGAAATCTTAGTATTTCCCAATATCAGCTGTGCCACTCCCACAGGCACGGGGATGTGTGTGAATATTGTCTTCCTAATAGCTTGCAAACCCAGTTTAACACCTGACATCTGACACCCCAAGATTGTCTTATGCCAAGCATAAATCAGAGAGAATTTATTTTCTCCTTATCCTCTTCCATTTAACACTGAATTTCACTTGTGTGTGCAAATAGCAAGACAAAAAATCTCTTTTCATAGGTGGCCCCTTATCACTTGTCATTTATCTTCTCTACCAGCCCAACCTCTTTTGCGAGCACCTGAATTGCCTTACAAAAAAAAAAAAAATAATAATAATAAAAGGAAACAACACCGTTTGTCCTGTTTTTTGTGGACTCTGGCACTCAAGCCTCCGGGAGGAGTTGTGGGCAGGTAAAATTGACAGCAGGCTCTAGCTGAGTGCGTGGCTGCCGCCAGGATCAGCTCCCAGCAGACCTGACACACGTTGTCACCCTTGTTGCAGCAGCAATAAAGGATGCACAGGCTGGCAGAGTCGTAGAGAGGAGGGATCCTTCCTGAGCACACACCAAGGAGGACATTTTGAGAGCCCTGTGTTTGGTTAAAGCCCAGCACCATCCTGTATTCCTCAGTGAAGCTGTGTGAAAAATTGAACTTTTTTTTTTTTTTTTTTTTTTTTTTTTTTTTTTTTTTTTAGTTAGGTGCTAAATTGGGAAAACCAGTGATGGTAGCAACAGAACAACAAAAACAACTATAGAATTTGAGCTAAGTGCAAAACTTGTAAAACTTGGAGTGGGGGAGGCAGGTGGTGGAGGAGAGAGGGAAGAGTTTTTGATCAAATAAGATGTGTCATTTTGCTCAACCCAAAATAAAAAGTTCTCTTACAGGGACTTGAAAAGACAAAAAAAGAAAAAAGGAAAAAAAAAACCAAAACACCAGGGCAACACCATCACCTACTGTTCCTTCAGTACCTTCAGAATTTAGCACATTTAACCCTCAGACATCCCTATTTCTGAGCAGGTCTGAACCCATTTGTACCTTTGGTGATGTTGCTGAGCTCAAATGCCTCTGTGTGATCCTCACAATAACCCTGAATCATATTGTTCCACCAAAAGACTGCTCAACCCAAATTTGCTAAGGTAGCTGAAAAAAGAGAAGCAAACAAAAATTGAAAGTAGGAGTTATAAACTGCTTATCTAGGGCTAGTTTTCAACTAGAGAGGACAGGAAAGAAAATAAATTTATTTTTCTCTTTAAGCACTTAGTTTTTCATTTGCTGCCTTTTTTTCCACCCTTTATTTTTTGTTTCATCTGTATGTGATTTATCCATACATCTGAATATCCCTGACTGATGAATGTCTCTGTCTGGTGTTTAGATATTCCTATTGGGATGTCACACTATTAAACTTAGATATAAAAGCACAGAAATAATCCCAGGGAAAGGCTCATCCTGAGAAGAGGGTGGAGCATCAATGAAGGCATTTTACATGAATCTGCTCCACTAGGGTGTAACACTGAAAACTGGGCCAGATCATCACTTTTGTCATTATGAACTGAGAAAAAAATTACACTGCTCTGTATTGACAGAAATATGTTGAAGAGATAAGAAATGCTGTTCTGAGCAATCATATTTCTTTAAATTCCATATTTGATGGTTGGCTAGATATTTTCTCTTTTTTTTTTTTTTAATAGAGCTCATCATATCAGTTTCTATTTATAAATTATATCTCTAATCTGAGAGAAGTTGTTTATATAGAAGTTAATGCAGATAGATTTTTTAGTTATCATAACATGAAGTTGGATTGTATTGAAGATAAAAAGATTATAACATTTCTTTAAGATATCTGGATTTTTTATTGATTTCCATTTTTGTTTCAATAACAAACATCATTCCAATTATACTTTTTCAGGAATCCTTGAGTATGATCTTCATTTTTTCAGACACTAAAGAAAGAATTAAAACAAACAACCCACCAACTGAAATCTATGAAAAACTGGCAAACCAACACATCTTTTTCCATGAATACATCCAAAACACATCATGAAAAATTGTGTTATCCAACCATGTCCTTGGACACCAATATTTTTACTTTGAGGAGAACACTCATGATACCTACCTAAATAATTAAAAGGGGAATTTTATCCAACAAGGTATTTTTCCAGGGGAATAGATTCTTGTGAAAGAAACATTCAAATACATCACAAGAATTACTTCCACACATCACAGGCACAATGTGTTACAGGCCATCCTGCCCTGGAAACTGCGTGGAAAATTGATGAACAATATGATTAAGTGACTTGTTTAATTATACATTAAACTTATATGAGTAGATCATATCTGCTCAGAGCTCTTCCTACCATTCACAGTCTGTAAATCTCTAAACTCATCAGAAAAAACCTCCCCATAGGCCACAAACATGACAAAGGGATTTAGATCATAGCCGAGGAAGTTTAAACTGTACTAAAGCATCTCCTCTACAGCCACAGTAAATATTTCCACAGTGGACTCATAAAGCCTTTTATCTTCCATTTGTCTTTTTGCAGAACATATTACACTTCGTGAATTTCACCAAATGCCTTACTTGTGAAATGAAAGCACAAGAATGAGCCACGTAGACAATAAATAATGGACAAAACCACCTCTGATCAGAGAGATTCTGTCTCCTACAAAACAGCTACTCATTACTGTTTCAATCATGAGAAGAAAAAAGTACATATAAAGCCTTCTAAAGCTCAGTCTGAGAACTAAAAATCATGTCCTTTTTGTTGATTACCAAAAACTTTGATCAAATCAGCCATGACTTTGTGATACATTATAATATTTCTCCCATTGGCCATCAATATCTCTGTGTTCCTCAACAACATTCCTTCTATTCCTTGGTTCCAATCACCTTCTCCAGAGTTATGACCTGATTCTTATTTAATTAAATTAATAATTTGGTTTTAGTTTTAATACAGCTTTAAGACCCACTACTTAGTGTCTAAAAATATGCCTACCTTTTTGTCTATATTAGTCTAATTAAATGTTGTTATCTTTGCTTATAACTCTGAGATGAAAAATATTGCATATTTTCTAGTTAAAAAAATTAATAATTCTTCAGATTCATTATTTTGTCCTTTTGATGCATGAACTTTTTCAGTAAAGTAGTTCAATCAAAAAAATTTTAAAAACCCACTTGGTGAAACCCCTAATTCTGCCAATAATTCTTTTTCAGATTCACCTGGAAGTCAACATCTTTCTGTAGTTTTCTTGGTTTTTATTTTTCCATTTAGAAAGAAAATTTTAGAAACTTTAACAAAAATCCATTTTTTGGACAAAGAATGTATATAGTTTTTTAAGCAATTAGGGAAACTTTCAGGATCTACAGGATGCCTCAAAGTAATTATGAAAGGATGTCCAAAAAGTCAGTGGTGATATGTAATTAAAGGTGATGATTAAGAGGAGGGAAGTTTTACATCACCATGATTCCTACCACCTTCTTTAGCCAACAGTATCGCAGTGCAGACATTTCAGTATTTATCAAGATGGCTCCCACTGACCCTGAACATTTTTAGATGTGTTAGACTCTCAGCTGAGATCAATCCAGCTGTCAATATATCATCATTGGAGTAAGGACACTGGATACAAAATGAACTAGAAACGCCACAGGAAGACCCAACAATGCTTAGATTAGGTATCTCTTTTTTGATAAGCTTTCAATTTCTACATCCAAATTTCCTAACGGAGACTGATTTCATGAGATTCCATCCGCAGGATTTCCACATGCGGCGAAGAGACTAAATATCAAAGGTCTCTGAACTGTGAGTGATATTTACCCACAGTGTACGTGTCATTAACAAGTAGATACTGAAAGATTGATCTTGGCTCTGGCTTTAAGAAACGATCAGCAGTTTGTGTACAAATTTTGTTACCAGCAGAGTACTATCCTTGTAAAATGCTGGAGCTTCAAATTTAGAGCTACACACATCATATTAATTCTGATCACAGCAAATTGTTTCAGATTGACCAAATTGTTGCTGTTGCTCTTTTGCTTATGATCATACTTTGTTTTGGATTATAGGAAATGTTTTTGTAAGAAATAGCTTTTCCAAGCTATTTTTCAATAGAAAATCTGCCAATCAAGGCTAAAGCATTAAAAGATATCTCCAAGCAAGTGGATGCATTGTTGAACAGTCTAATCACTCACATTCCATCTGCATTTATTTGTTACTTCAATTCTTGCCCATTTCTGCCTGATTCAGAGCAACAACATGAAATTGAGTTGCTTGCTTGAAAAAGATGAGTGTTGCTGCATTTGGGTAAAATTATAGCATACTCATTATTAAAATCCCAGTCCCTTCTGGAACCTGTATATTACTTATGAGAAACAGTAAGTCCTCAGTCTTCTAGAGAGGTCACCCACCTGCAGTTCGATGGCACTTTAGAGTTTCATTCTCTGATTCATGTCCACTAAACTATTTTCACAAGGTGGTAATTTCTTCACTGAAAAGGTGTCCAAGTATTGGAATAGGCTGCCCAGGGAAGTGGTGCAATCATCTCTGGAAATGTTAAAAAAACATATAGATGTGGCACTTGGAGACATGGTTTAATGGTGGATGTTGTAGTGTTGGGTTAATTATGGGACTTGATGACCTTATCGGTCTTTTTAGTCCTTAATGAGTCTATGATTTCCACATCAGCAGTGGAGAGAAAATAATCTCAGAAACCCTGTAAACCCTGTAAAAATGCTGCTGGGAAATCCTTGTTGACATGGCCTCCATTCCAGTTTATCACACCAATCCCAGTGAAAAGGTTGGTGCCTTGTCGCAAGCACTTTCTCCTTCACAAAGATGACACCACCTCCCATTTTAATAAGTTCCTGAAACCCTGGAGAAAACCACCTCAATGTTTTTGGTTTTTTTTTTTTAATTCCCCCAGGAAAAATACCTTCAATCCACTTGATGTAAATTTGCGTATTTGCAGAGTTTTCAATAAATATAAGAGTCGCCAAAATTATTTGGCCAAATTTTACTAGGAGTATCAGCAAAGTCAGCCATTCCATCTGCTGCTTCCTCGCTCCCCAAACACCTGCACTCCACCTGCTGCTCTTTGGCTCATAATCTGCACGACCGATGCAGGACCTGGGAGGGCAGGGCTGTGCCCTTAATCACAACATCATCCCCTCCACAGTTAACACTCACCTGTTGTGTTGAAAGATTATTTTGTCCTGCTGGAAATCATGGCTTTTGTAAAATGTGCAATTATTGCAGGCAACCGAGATATCAGGTGTAAAGTTTCAGGTCTTTTATTTTTGGTAAAGTTGCATTTTGCAGATCTTTGCACTCCCCAAATTCCCTGTGCATTCAGTCAGACATTTATAAAGGCAAGTGGAGGGTAGTTGAGCTTCTCAAATGATGTAGTTTTGCAGGTGTGCATATGAGAGTAGAAATAATTATAGAAATTATATATAGAGAGAATAAAGTATTGCAGATGCAGTTTAGAATACCTTAGAAGAAACACTGGTGAGCAGGAAACACACCACAATTATTGATTTTATTTTATTGGGCAAGGAAAAATGATGAATTTTCCTCTTCTAGCAGGTGGCAATAGCTTGTTGAATACTGAAATGGATTGAATTTCAAGATATGGCTGCACATTATTATCCTTTATCACTGTCATATTCAAGCCTGGAAGATTTCATTCACTAAATGAAAACCACATTGGAAGATGCCATTTTATTTGGGAATAGGTTTATACATTCAAAATTATCCTTGGCACTCCACTCTTAATACCCCTCCAGTGATAATTTTAAACATTATTGGTGGAAGATGGAGGGATTAAAACTTCCAAGGATGTCAATCATCTCAGCCACCCTCTCTCCTGCTTGTGTCATCCACTGTAGGAGCAGAGGCTGCAGATTTTGTGGTTTATGGCATACATCTGGAGTGGAACATTCCTTAGTATATTAATTATGCATCTCGATATTTGTCTTGTGCGATTACTTTTTCCTTCAGCTAAAAATAATTTAATCACATATTAAAGCCATGAAAATTCCATCTCTTTTGCAGACTAGATTCTCCAGATTTATAACCTACTTACCTCACTTGGGTTTGTTTTGAAATTTTGAGATTGGCCTTATTTATTATACAGTCTATAAAGTAGAATTATTCTAAATCACTCCTGTGGAACCATGAAAATGAAACCTTGGATAGGCAAGAGGATCTTTATGTCTTTTAATTAGAGCTTATGTTGAAACTTCAAATGCTATGGCAAAATGTTCATTGAACAGCCTTTATTCAAGCTAACTGCAAAGACAGAACCTCAGCTGTGTAGAGATGAGATGTCACAGCTTTTGAGCAGTTTTGAATGATAATATCAATATTCAAAATCTTTAGCTCTTAGTCAGGAGATTTATACAGGAATTCTGTTGCTTTATCCCCATTTTCCCGCCTGGCAAGTTGAAGAGAGGTGAGTGTTGGAATTGTTGCACTGTCTCCCTTTCTACAGCTGTTTGGTGGCAACACAGCCATGAATTTGTCCAGGATTTAATTACAGTCAGTCTATAGTCAAGTAATGATTACAACTGGACAAAATTAATCCTCATGCTTCAAGATCCCAGCTAGTCCATCATCACTCAGAAAGTTTGGCCCACCTCATGCACCATCAGCTCATGACATTCATAGTTTGTTTTTTTTTCTCCTTTTCTGAAGTATCAAATAATCCATTTTCTGTGTTTACAGCCACCTGGGTATAGCTGTTACCTGCCTTCCTTCCTGTTCTCTGTCTGCAGCACAGGATTCTGTCTTCTGAAGAATGGAAATCTTCCAGTTAAATGTAGTCTTTGAGCTTAAAATGCTTCATGCATGTGAAATGTAACGGGTTATGATATGCAGGCAGCCAGGCTAGATGATCTAATGGTACCTTCTGGCCATAAGCTCTTTCAAATTACTAAACCTATGAAATTGCAGAACATAAAGTACAGGATAATGTTAAGTCAATGGGAGTGGTGGAAATTAAGCATCATGTGTATTAAACCCCACATGCTTGGTTTCATTAAACTCTAAGCACCAGAATTTCTCCCAGGCAATCCCATTTCATAGGATAATAAAAGAAAGAGGGAGAAGCTTTAGGGCCACTTGACCAGTGTCTCCCCATATTTGCTAAGTGCACAAACTAAAACTAATTTTCAAGGAATTTAATGCCTGAGAGTCAATCCAGCAAACGAAGTAAATCCTGTCTGACAGAACACCTGCAAGTCTCTAGGTAAGAAATATTCTCAACACTGCTTCAGTAAGCTTATGTATGCAAATTTAACTCCAAGTTCAGACAGGTACTGTGACTCTGTCTCAGCTGCTGGTGACTGTAGATTTTTTGGCAGAATGGGGGAAGTAATTGCTTTTTAAATGTGGATAGTTTCAATATTTAGAGCAAGAATGTAATACAGTTTGAACAAATTCCTTTAAAGTATATTTCTCAGTCACTTAATCTAACAGTTCTCTTAACTCCATATATATACCACATAACATTTATTTGTAGACTTATTATTAATTTAAGACAGCTTTTAATATTTTCTTACATCTCCCAGGGAAGTGTGGTATCATGCTCAGTGGAAAGCTGCAGTTAAACAGTTCTTGAATATCACCAAATTGAAGATTTATTGTATTGGCCATGAGCAGACTTGTTTTAGACTATTGTCAATCTTTATTCTCTTTCTTCTCTGAAAAATTTTCATATGTGTTGGTCCTGCTGCAGAGAGCATGTTGAGGCTCTCCAATATACAAAGTAACTTGCCACTTTTATTTTTGTGTCTATATATTTATACAATCCAGAAAACAACATGTAGGGGTATTGTCTTATTAATCCTTGATTTTCAGTAACCAAATATCTCCTGGAGCAGATACAGCTTGTGACAGATGCCACACGTGGCCCTTGATTTAGATGACATGTAGGATATCACAGCTCATTTCCAGGCTGGCTGTACAAGAGGTTTTTTTCCTACAAAAGCAAGTGATGAGATGTTCTATACAGGGTTTCCATCCTTGGATGCAAAATAAATCACGTCTGGATCTCAGGATTGACAGAACTGGAAAAAAATGTATGAAGGCCTGCACTGAGGGCAAGGAAACGTAGAAAGCCAGGGAAAATCCTTTCTCCAAAAAGCCCTTGCAAGAAGCAATTATTGGGACTTGAAACCTCTTTCCAGGGCCACACATACACATGGAAAAACCAAATCCAATCTCTGGACTTCCAAGTCATTACTCTCCTGCATGTATTTATTTTCATAACTGTTTTCTTCTCCTGCAGCATCTGGCTTGGTCATCAGAAATAGGAACACAGGGGATGAGGTTATCCTTGCATGGGTCTACATTCCTGAAAATTTGCACTTTCAGTGTTTTGATTTTGATAAGATCAAAGGCAGTTTCTCTCTGCAAACCCATATCTAATGAAGGCAAATACACACCTGAAATCTAAAACTCTTACAGGTGAAGTTTCTGGGACTGTAGTTCAAAGGGGTTTTGAGTGAAAGGCTATTAGCAATATGCTGAAAATAATTTTTAAATATTTGCTCCAAGTGATGTTTCAAAAAGCATTGTCTCTCTTCCCTGACTGAACATATCAGCATAATTAAAGATGATTTACATTTAGTAAGTGTTGTGGTTTAAGCTGGGAGGCAGCTAAACACCACACAGCCTCTTGCTCACTTCCCACACTGCAGTGGGATGGGGGAGAAAATGGGGGGAAAAAAGTAATATTTGTGGGTTGACATAAAGACAGTTTAACAAAACAGAAAAGGAAGTGAATCATAATAATAGTGATAATAGTAGTAGTAATAATAACAATAATAGTAATAATAATAATAATAACTAGAATATACAAAATGACTGATGCACAATGTAATTGCTCACCACTAAGATTTCACCCTAATTTATATATATATGTGTGTGTGTGTGTGTGTGTGTGTGTGTGTATATATTTATGAGCCTGACATCACAGAGTATGGTGTATCTCTTTGGCCAGTCAACCCTGGATGTGTCCCCTGTTTCTTCTGCACCCCCAGACGAGGACTGTAAGGCATGTGCTTAGTGGAAATTTTCTACATTATTTCTTTTCATGTGGACAAAACTCCCAACTTATTGAGTACTTCATCATTTAAATTTCTTTTTTTTTTTTCCTACAGTATCTTTTCTCTCTTCTCCATGTAGCAACCAGTAACTTACATAACTTAGGGAAAATAATCTTACTGCACTGCTTCAGAAATGCGTTTTGATTTTTTGATGACTCCTTTTTCTGCCTGTCCATTTGAAACACTGAGGAAGGAAGTGCCTGGAGAGGGAAGAAGGGTTAGACCTGGAACAGCCTGAAGTTGGACCATGAGGATAATTCAGAATAAAAGAATGTGCCTTGTTCAGTCTTGAAGTCACAAATTCAGACTTAATATTCCATTTTAATTCGGTATTTTTTTATGTAACCTTGAGAGAAATAGCTAAGACTTCATCCCCCATTCCCTGTCTCCAAAAGGAGTAATAATAGTTATAACAGTAATAAAATCTTTGCTTTGGAGGTAAATGCATGGCAAGATGGAGGTATTTGGGTAGTATGATAATGCAGGTTACAAAAGCAGCTTGGATCAATAATGTACTCATATGAAGATTACTGGAAATCTTAGCCCCTGGCTTTGCCTTTTGAAATTAGAAATGGTTCATCTTTCTACTACGGTTATTGTTGTCTTTAATAACCTTAGATCCCTCTTTTTCTTCCAGCAACATGCACTACATGTGAACATTTCAACTATTGGTTTGACATTTTAGTTTCAAGTTACATGTGTGACAGTGACTCTTTAAACTAACAGATCTGACCTGTTTCTATCAGAGTTTTAGCTAAGTTTATTTGTTTTGCTGATAAAAAAATCTAATATTATATTTGTGAAAACCGGCCTGTGGGTATCAAGGATATCATTAATAAAAAAACCACCTTGAAACAGGTCCTGCCTTCCATGGTGAGATTCATTTCCACCTAATGCTTATTCTATAGGCAGATGCTAATAAAGGGCTTATCCTGGTAGGTGCTCTGTATCTACTTGTCTTTAAGGGAGTTAGCAGGACTTCTGGTGAAGTTTGATGACTTCTTCTTACATCCATGACATTTTTCTTCCTCTTCATGTGATGTAGTCATTCTTCTTCGGTGAGAGTTTGTATCTTCCCATTAACTCGTTAACTATACTTGTAAACTGTCACTGAAGCAAGCAGATCTTACAGGAATCTGGACACAATGTTGGCTTTTATTGGTAAAACAGAATTACAAAGGTAATTGGCTCCTATACATCTGTGTGACACTTTCTTGGCACCAACTTCTCCCGTTCCTGGATTGCCTTCCCCTCTTCCACTCCTCTTCAATATGTTTTAGTATTGGAGCCAATAGCCTGGTGACCATTCAGAGGTTATACTTGGCAGGTTTAGAACACAGATGCTGGATTACAACGTTCAAGGGCTTGCAAGAGTTTTTAACCAAGTTCTTTGAGTGGCTCAGTCTCTTAGACCGTGCAGCAATTACAGAATTGCCTTTAAATACAGTGAGTTAACCTGTCGATGAGTTAAGTCCATTTTGTAGACCTCCAGTTTCTCCTGCTTTATTTTTATCTGGAGAGAATTAGGTTCTCTCACCTTTAGGATTGTGTTTTCCAAGCATTCTTATCAAGGTGAGTTGATGATGGGTTATTTTATGTAACTTTTTTAAGATGATAGAGTTCCTTGAAGACCACCCACCTAAGCCCCTCCGCAGTCATTGAGACAGATTACCATTTCTGCATCCTACTACAAATAATCCAAAGTGTAAAAGAGAAAAACATGCCAGGTGGCTGAAGTGGGAAGTGGGGGTAACAGAATGATGTAAAGCTGTCAATTTTTCACCAGTCAAAGGCAGTAATCACAGCCCACAAAATGCAAACAAATATAGTCTCCTCTATGATACTTTCTCAGAGTTCCCTTGAAAAAGATTCACTATAAATCAGTCGTTCCAGGGTAAGAACAAACTAAGTAGTACTTCATGTCCTTTGGAAACGCCCCCCCCAAAAACAACAACCAAAAAAAAACCACAAAATCAAACATTGGTTCCTCCTTGAAACAGTGTCAGAGGCCCTGGTGAACGTTCTCCGTCAGATCGTCTGCTGGGGAGTAAAGGGATTTTACCATGAAAGATGTGACAGCTCAGTGCTGAGAACAACTTCAGTGAGATGAGTTCTTAAAAAGAATATCTCCAAGAAAAATAAAAGTGGATTCATCACCCTCTAAAGGAGCTGAGGTCCTGCAAGATGAGCTCTGGTTTAGATGCTATACATTGCTCTAGCTCATCCAAAAGAACAAAATTAGAAAATACATAATTGGAGAATGAAGAAACTTCTTTACCACTCATTTTAATTTCTTCTTTGCCATTCACTTTTCTTTCTCTCTTTTTGACAAAGGAATATCTCTAATATTTTTAAATAGGGAAAATCTATCTAAAAAGAAAGAATTTTTTGGGGGGGTGATGTTTGCTTTATTACTGGCAGGACCAATTGTCACTTCCATTTGAACCCTGCAGAGCCAGAGAGATGAAATTTACAGTTCTGAATCTGGTGAAGTCAGAAGCATTTAGGGGTGTCCACCACTTCTGAAACTTTTGCCTTCACCTCTAAATGAATACATGCGGAAGCTGGAATAATGTTTAATTCTTTGCCAGAATACAAAACAAGCCAAAATCCATGGGTTTTTGTGTTTTGTAGGTTGGCTAAAGAGAATAATGTCAAAATTCTTCAGTTTTTGGTCAGGGAATTTCAAGGCAGATGTGTAATACTCTATATTTTTGGAAGGTCCATATGCAATTAACACAAGTAGGAGTTCACTAATCAATAAGCACATCTGAAAGCTTAATCAGGATGATTATTTGGAGTAGTGTTACAATCTGTGCATGAAGCAATCTCTTTGTTTTCTGCTCTACTGACCAGAAATTTCTCAGCTTGTTAAGGGTCGAAGAAATGTGGCACCAGAGAGCAAGTCCGAAATAGAGATAAAACTATAACTTGAAAGAATAAGAGAATTCAGGCAATGTTGTGCAAAGTCAACAAATGTTAGTCTGACTAGTGAATTTTTTAAGGATAAATTTTAGTATGAAGAAAAAGTCTTACAAGTAATAATGCAGATTCATATCTAGTATAGTAGACAGATCAAAAATGTGTGTGTATTTGCATACGTGTGTGCATGTCGTTTCCCACTGCAGCAGCTTTATTTCTTCTGGAAACAAAAATAACTGTGTGATTTAACTCTCTTACTTAGCTTTGCAATTGGATGTTTATGAATAGAATAACTGCAGCAGCAAATATGTCATGAGCAATCAATAGGTTGTCATATATTTCTATAAAATATTCATCAGATAACTCGAAACTGAACAAATTCATAAAGCATGTTGTATCAACTTTGCTTACACCAAGCACTGCTGGAGGTATTAGTTCCGTTGGTATCCTTAGGAATTTTCACATTAGAGCGAAGATTCACAGTCTGGCCTGGGAGGATTTTGTTCCTTTTTAAGAGGAGGCAATTACATAAATAAATACAGTAGAAATTTCTTTTTGGTAATAATACATCTTTAACTGCCAGAAAAAATTACCTAGGAAAGCAATTGATTTTCCACCACTGAAAGATATTAAATCACATTTTTATGTATTGTAAAAGAGATGTTTGATGCAAAAAAATGACTGAGCAAGAAGTGCTTTTTGCTTTCCTCTGCTTATGAAAGAAGTTAGACTGTAATTTTCCTTTCTAGCCCTAGAATTTATGAATCTATGATACTTAGAGTATATTTGCAGATGATTTCTAAAAAAGAAGTGGAAATAGATCAATAATGTTTATTGTTAGTTAAATGCAATTTGTTTGCCTCAGGTGGCTCACTGTATATTCTCTACATGCACCTACACGTCCACCATGCACCAAAGTTATGGAATATTTAAATGCAAGTCTAATTTAAGTGAACATAACCTTTTGATCTAAAAAATAAACAATCTAACAATAGGAAAAATTGCAATCTGTCGAGACATATTTGAGTTATTTTGCAGTAATTGGCTTGGCAGCAGCTTCAGTCACAGATTTCTGTTTCACAGATTGTCCCCAAATGAATAAAAGGTTTGCTTTGCAATATAATTAATACTGCGTTCAGCTGCAAGACTTTCTCAGGTTGTCAAAGGAATTTGAAGGTAGGAAAGGAAAGGAAAGGAAAGGAAAGGAAAGGAAAGGAAAGGAAAGGAAAGGAAAGGAAAGGAAAGGAAAGGAAAGGAAAGGAAAGGAAAGGAAAGGAAAGGAAAGGAAAGGAAAGGAAAGGAAAGGAAAGGAAAGGAAAGGAAAGGAAAGGAAAGGAAAGGAAAGGAAAGGAAAGGAAAGGAAAGAAAGACAAGACAAGACAAGACAAGACAAGACAAGACAAGACAAGACAAGACAAGACAAGAAAAGAAAAGAAAAGAAAAGAAAAGAAAAGAAAAGAAAAGAAAAGAAAAGAAAAGAAAAAAAGAAACCAGAACATGATGAAAGAGCTAAGCTAAATCCAAAAATTTGCTAAAGGGCAGCAGAGAAAAAAATTGGACTAAAATGAATGGCAAAAGCCTTTCAGGCATTTTTGTTATTATTTTTTTTTATCTCAAATCAACCATCAACACACAATTCAATAATGTTCTGTGAACTATACAGACACTTTTATATTGTCAGTTAAGGTAACATATGATGATGAAATATTCAGTCTCACAGTGTGTGTATATTACAAGAGACAAGAAAACCCTATTTTTTCAGTGCTGGAGTTGTAAATATCTGCTTCACATACAAATACATTCATTTACACTTTAAAGCTGTGTACAAGTGTTTAGGGTTCAAGCAGATTGCTTGGGGAAGGTGGTGACTCAGAGTGAAATGTGCAGCAGAAATGGAAAAGTGGGTGCAATTCTGCTCCTCCTCATAATTAAGGGATTGCTTGGCCTCAATCCTCAGCTGCTCTGTTCTCCATTTTTCCTCCCACAGTTCCTTCAGCATGAGATTTGAGATGTGCACACAAGGCAGGGGATACAAATCCTTGCTGGAAGTGAAAGGAAACCGGGAATTTGGTGTGTGGGGTAGGACTGTGTTATCCAAACATGTTGCTGGGACAGGGCCTGATGGCCCCAGGTCACAAGGTATGGACAGGGGTGGAAAGAGATCCCTGTAGGGGTGGTAAGGTTGCCCTCAAAATCCTGACACAACCCATTTTTCCTCTAAAGACCACCTGTGGGATTACTGAGAGAAGGGGGATCCTGACATTTTAGGTGCCAAAACCCCATGGCCACCTAAGCCAATCCACACGGAAATGTTTGTAAAATTTCCTTGATATTTACCTGCATCTTTTATACATCAACAGTTTAAAATGCATCTTTGATGGCTTTGCAGTGCACTCCTTCTCCTATTCAAAAATTAACAGCTTTCCCCAGTAGACAGCAGTGAGTGTGAACAGTTCAAATCAACACAAACTATATAAAGTCCAGTGGAAATAGAAATGGAGCAATCCCTCCTAGGATATTCCTGTGTTTGAGCAACAATGTTGTTTCCTGCTGTGGTTTCCTAGCTGGTTTTGGAAGGCAGCTTTGGTTGGTATTGCTGCTTCCCTTTAGTTTTCATTAGAAAGGTCCACATCTGAATTTGTCATAGTGCTTTCCAATCACTGTCAGTGAAGAAAATTCAAGGTTCAGCTTATCTTATGACCATATCTTTTAATGAACCAAAAAAGGGGCCACTTCAGACTTTCAGGAATTTAAGTTTGAATAAGAAGCAAAATGCTTTTCAGTGTGATTACAACTTTATTTATTGACAAAATAAGCAATTGCTACAGTTATTGACAAAACAGGTTTTCCCAGATGAGCACAGAAAGATATTCCTAAATGTTCTAGTTAGCTAAAATGAGTTCTCTTCTCTCCAGAACTCTGGAAGTCAAAACCCTCTGCTTTGCCTGGACTTCAGCTGGGTAAATTAAGCACATGAACATCTACAAGAACTGGCTCATTGCTTCAGTCTGCATGTAACGTGTTATCACCTCACACTTCACCAGGAGCTTCATACTGTCAGAGATGATTTACAGTGAATTAATTCCACATATTACCCAGATTTCTTTTCTGTTCAGGTAATTACCAGTGAATTAGCTGAATTAGTTGCACGCGTTGCTTGTCCAAGGGAGTCTTGGGAAGGAAAGGGTGTAGCTGTGGTCTGTGTGCTCTGAGGTATCTTCCCAGGGTGTCAAGGATTAGCAAGGATCTGGTACCGAGACAGGTTGATGTGCAAAATGAAGCTGTTTGCAAAGGATACTGTGAGAGAGTAGAGAGAAGGGGGAGACTGAAGATGTGGCTTAGTGTATATCCTAAATCTGGCTGGAAGATGGGCTTTGAACAAGCTGTTATTTTCCACATGGGAGTAACATTGCTACAGTAAAATGCCAGATTTCATCCATCATAATGTCATGGCTCATATTAAAATGTCTTGAGGGACCTGAGGGAGGGATGGGCAAAAGACATCAAATCAATTTTCAGGCAATTGCTACGGTTTTCAGAACCTAAGCCCTGTGTGATGGCGTTATGGTTGCACAAAGGGAGGCTGTAAATAAGGTCCATATATCAAGAGAGGAAGTAATTTAGAAAAAGGCAGTGGATTTGACTTTTGCATGAGGCTGAACATACAGTGAAGTACAACCAGGTTATCATTCTATATATTCTTTACAGAGATAAGTGCCAAATCCATACTTATGAGAAATTAGCACATCAGTGTAGTCCTAAAAGTATCAGCTCCAGAGCAGAGTAGCTCTTGTTTATTTAAAAAAAAAAAAAAAAAAAAAGAAAAAAAAAGGCAGCTCTGGGCTTATTTTACATTTGTTTAAATTAACATTTCGTTATGAGATATACAAGTCAAACACCATTATATAGCTAGTTTCTTCTGGAAGCTTGAGCATTAAGCTTTTGCAGGGAAAAAAAAAAGACTTTTTTACAAGGTGCTTTTAAACAGAGGGAATGGGAAATTAGCCCCAGGATAGTCCTGCACTAGAAACAAGTAGACTTTGGAAGTTTTATAGTCTACATAGCCAAGGATAAATAGCTTTATGATGAGTTTTTCAAGACAACAAATGGTCTGTGTACCACAGTGTGCAGGGGGCAATGTTTGTACAAGATCCCCAAGCAGGTGGCTGAGAAGGAAATTGATCTACCTAATGGCTTAATATTCCTGGATGCTGCATCCACTCAGGAACTCTTCTGTTTCCAGGTCTTTCTGTTGGCAAAGGACCAGCATATATGAAAATCTATTCAAGGCATCTGAGTGCCTTCATATTCCATCTGGAAACAGAATCCAGGGAGTTGCTTGTGAAGAATCTAAGAAAAAATACTTGTTTTCTCAGGTATGTGCCTGTGGATATTTACCTCCTCTGTGAGCCATGTAGAAGTGAAAAGAAAAACACCCATGAAAGCAGGTCTGCAAAGGTGGTTTTATCTGAAATGGTCATTACCATAGACACAGTTGTCCTGCAACAATCACGAAAGAATTTTCCTTGTAAATGTGTAGTTTTAATCTTAAGCAAGGAAACATCAAGATTTGCTACCCAGCATCTGTTTATATCTTGTATAAAATTAGCAGCTGGCCTCAATCCTAGCCAAAGTGGACATATGGCTGAATAAAAAAAAACTACAATACTTAACACTAATCGACATACTTGTTGGCACTAGAGCTGGGTGAATAATTCAGTTTCTTTCCTGTTAGGTAGCCAAAAAGGTGGGGAAATTTGGTACAGCAAAATGTTTCAGCAAAACTAAAAAACAATTGAACAATTATTTCTGCTCAAGTGTTTCATCAATACAAACACATACATTTACTTATTTTCTTTCTAAGATTAGTTGATGTCATTACTTGATCTTTTTTCTGTCAGTGGGGATGATTTGCTTAAGTATAAGATATTCTTCCAAAGCATGAAATCAGTTAGTTCTGGTAAAAGTAAAACCATGGATTTTTAAATAGTGAAATAAAATAATATGACATTCTCAAAGGGCCCCCTTCCTTTTTCATTATCTTCATGGCAGAAAATAATGACTGATTTTGTCTCAGTTTCCAGAGATTTTTTATTTCTTCTTTAAAGATTTTTTTTTTTTCAGTAAACCAGTAAATTCACTGTTCACTAAGAAGAAAAAACAAAAACCAAACAAACAGACTGGACAGTGCTCTTTCTTGGTTCCATCATGGACCAACATACATGGCAACCAAAGTAAATTTAGGTTTAACTTCTATATGTGGGCCAGCTAGTCTGGCGTCCATTGGATACTGAGAATTTCCTCCTTTGGCTCTATTTGACATACTAACGACTTCAATGTGTTTGATGGTTTGTTCTTCCTTTCAGCACAGACCTCAGAATGATATCTATTAATGCTTCCAGTGTAAGTATCTGTCCTTTGGGCACACTGCATTGTGAAGCAGAGCTTGCTGTGGTCAATAAGAGCTTCCTTATGCAGAACAAAGGAGGTGCATGGCAGTCAAAAAGTATCTTGGAGCATGGATTATTTCTGATAAATAAAGATTTTGGGGTTTGGGTGAGGAGATCTGTTTCTTTTGGCTAGCTGTGAAAAAAGAGTGAAAAAGTCCTTCAGTCATATCTACAATATCTATGTTTATTTCCCCAGAAATATTTGTCTAATGAAAATCTAGCTTAGCCTACAAACAGCAATAGAGGTGGATTGCACTTTGTGAACTCTGATTTGTATATTTTCTCCTCCTAGAGCCCTTCTCTGATTTTGCACCACTGGTGGAAGTAATGCTATTGATTGCTCAGGTCTGACTTAACAAGGTGCATTAATGAACATTTCTGTGCAAGCCTGTTAATATGGCATTAAATTCAATTCTGTTACTTGAACTTGTGTGCTGGCCTCCAGTTACCATTCCTAAAGGTCACAGGTGTCCCTCAGGTTCTGCATCACATTTGCCAGGTCTGTACAGCTGTCGTGCATCGCCCCTGGCGCCTGAAATGGCACCAGATGTCTGCTCATAGGTGAGTGGATTTATCTCTGAGGACTGGATGCAGTTCCAGCTCCACACGAGGTGTCTGGGATGTGTGCTCACAAAGGTTCTTTTATGTCTACAGAGCCTGTAAAGCCCTTCACATGAGGGACCAGCTGAATAACTCATCTCCATTGAGCTCAGTCTCACAGACCACACAGGTTTTTAGTATTATTTGAGATGCTCGAGTGGCTTTAAGATGTTCCCATGGTGCTTCTGTATGTGACCCATGAGACACAGGGGCCTTTGCCTTCCAGAGGATCAGCTCCAGGTGGGATGCTCAGTGGTCCCTCAGTTGGCAGGACATGTCAGAATAAGGACAAACTGATCCAAACCCTTCTGACTGTACTGGAGAACTACTTATTGGAATTGCTAAATTAGGTATCCACCAACACTTACCATGAAAAGCCTTTGAGGTCTGTAGGGCTGGCAGATGTGACACACATCTCAAGGAGGCTCAGGCCTGTCTTCAGCAGGAATGAGATGTCAAGATGACCTGAGTCACCCACAGTGCCATTAGATGTGTGTTAGGCAGCTGAATCAGCCCTGTGTCTGTGCTGCACGGTGCAACAGCAGAAAAGCCTTCCTGCTCTCACAGAAGCCCCTGCAGAATCAAAACTAATTGTCAAAATCCCAATCCCAGCCAAAACAGGGTGTTCACCGGAACTGGGCACACACTGAACCAATAAAGCAGTTGAGAATGCCAGTCAGAGAATAAAAATAGCCTTTTAGTCAAGTGTTAATATGCACATGCTTAAAATGCAGTATGTGCTTAAGTGATTTGCTGATTCAGACCTTGAAGTGCTTGGCCAGTCTTTCCCTCTGCAAAGCTCAGATTAGAAAAGCATGTGATTTTCTTTTTTCCTTTCCTTTTTTTTCCTTTTCCCCAAGGCAGGAAATAATTTCTCACCTTTTTAAGTGCCACTTGTCTGGGGGTACTGTAAAAATTGTTACATCTTGTGGAAGTGCCAATTAGAGACAATAATTACTTGACTCATCTGCTTTAGCACTGAAATGCCTAAAACTCTCGGTCCTTGGCAGCTGGAATTTTTATTTCTATGCTTTTCTGACTTAAGAAACACACTTTTTTAATTAAACTTGATATAATTATCAACAAGACAGTCACCCAAATTGTAAAACTCTACTCTCCTAAACTAATATTCCTAGTATCTTTATTTCATTTATTAAATTTAGGAATTCTTTCCAGTGTAGTTCATTTGATCACTTTCTATAATTTAAAATAATTCATTTGAACTGTAACAGTAACATACATTTTATATAGAATATAACTCTAGATTAAACATCCTGAAATTATATTGGATTTTCCCATCCAAAATAGTATTTTCAAGGAAGATAAAACCAGTCTGTACTAATGAAAACCTAATTTACTCAAAATCTATGCGTATAAAAGAAATGAACTGAAATGCAGAATTATATTCTTTTATGGAACTCTAAGTTTTCTGGGATGAGAAAGTGGAAAAAATCCAAGCCAGCTAAAGCATTTTGACATATTTCTGCATTTTAGCACATCCCCTACAATTCTTAAAAATCATACAGGTATTTTCTAGAATGCTTTTATGAGCTTTTAATAATTCTCAAGTGTAAAATAAAAGATCTGTTTTAGCTGCACATTAGATACTTTTGCTGGAAACTGCTTCCAACCAAATTTTACAGGGGGGTTTTGGGGTTTTTTTAAAGTATTGCAGAATATTTTAGGGTTTTTTTTTTTCAGAACTATTCAACACCACTTCTGTCTAAAAATGTGTATGCATAGGTGGGAGTTGATTAATGGTGCTAAAAACACTTTGTGTAGGATCTTATGCTAATTATCTTTTATACCCTAACCTGTGTCAGTTTTAACAATCTAAATTAGCATTTTCTCTCAGGACTAGAAGAATGTGAGAATTGTGAAATTGGCTCAGTAAGCTGAATTAACAGTGCGAAAATTGAGATGTTCTGTCTTTCCATATTAACATCTGCTTCTTGTACTAAATGTGATGTTCTAATCTAAGTGATGGAGACAAAAAGAAAAAGACAAAAAGAAAGAGGAAGGAAAGATGGGGTGGGGAAAGAGAAATGAAAATCTTGCTACATTGTAAAAAAGTGTAATTGGTGGCAATTGTTATCAGCAGTTCCAGGTAATCATGTCTGGAATAATGGATTTTTGACATGCAAGTCTTGAAAATTGGTTGCATTATTGTTGATGCAAATAGTTTAGTTTCTTTCCTATTACTGCTGTAATAAAATGGAACACAGTCTTATAGGCAGTGGGTGATATAGACAGCACGTTGCTCTGATAAAATCCTGATTACAAATGGTTCCATTTGGTTTATTTTATATTCTAATAGGAACATAAGCCTTTCTGGGCTCATTACATTATTAAAATAAAACCCCACATTTCTGAAGAAAAAAGGAAGCTTTTATTATTGTTTCTTCTTCTAAAATTGTGTGAGGATTATTCAGATTTTGGGTCTTAGTGAGTTGATAAACAGCAGTAATCAATGGCAGCGAGAAGAAATTTGCCTTTTCAAAATATAATGATCATTCCCAGTCCTGTGAACTGCCCATTGTTGCTCCTTATTATCATAATCAATACTGTCTAAAATGTTTCTGAGCTGCCAGGATGGCATCTGTGCAAGAAGCAGCTCCCAGGCAGCAGCAACTCGCTCCAGATGAGTGTAAGTCAAACTGCAGCATCCTACAGGCTCTGCTTCTATCCTACAGCAGCACAGGGCTGGAATGAAAAACGTCTAAATCCAGTCAGTGCTTGAAGTTGCAGCTCCGTACGCAGAATTCAGGCACCGAGAAATTTAAAAAAAAATAAAATAAGTAAATAAATGAGGACCAAGACATCAACAATCCGACGATAACAATTGGAAAGACATTGGAACAAACAGAGAGACGCAAGCCACACCAGGTGGCTGCTGTCACATTAGTCCAGGCTTAATGGAAACGAGGATGGTGATGGCTCTCTGGGAAATGCTGCTTCCACAGGGCTCCAAAGCCCTCTGTGCTCTGGCTAGGCAGGAGGATGTGGGAGCACAAGTTTTGAGTTCCAGAGAGGCTTCCAGCTCCCAGAGTTTCATAATGCTGATGGCCTGAGCTCTTGGAGTGAACACAAAGGTTGGGGAGAGCTGGTTCAAGGCTTCAGTTCTCATCCTTCACTGCTTGGCAGGAAGAAGAGAGGGGAAAGAGTTTCCCACCTCTCTCTTCCTTACTGATTTTGCTCAGAATTGTAAGAAAGACAGAAATAATGAGTTTGGCCCCCAGTCACCACTTCATTAAAATAAAAATCCTTCCTGGCAGCCCAAATGTTATCTTTAAAATCTTATTACTTGTCAGAATACACTTTTGTCCTATTCCTAGCCAAGAACATTTTAAACAATTTCTTTCTATTTTATTTTTTTCATCCCTGCAGCATTGCCACATACAGTCCTTCAGAAACATTGTATCACTTTTCAAGAATTCAGTTCAAATTGAATTTCCAGAACTTAAAGGGACTCCTGGCAAAAGAGATTGCAAATAGAAAACCACAGAGGGCAGCATGGATACCCCAATTATGGTATTTACTTTCACCAGCAGCTGAGAATGGACAAGCTCCTGAGAGGGGACACAGCCAGGACACGGACCCAAAATTACCAAAGGGACAATCCATACCATACGGCATCAGCTCAGACATAAAAGCTAAGAAAAGGAGGAGGAAGGGAGGCCCATTCATTAATTACAGTGTTTGTCTTCTGGAGCACCCTCTCCATGTGATGAAGCTTTGCTGCTGCCCTGTATGTGGTCGGACATCACTTGCTGATGTTTTTTTCCCTCTTTGCTTGTGTGCACACAATCTTTTGCTTTTTCTTTGGTAAAATTAGCTTCTGTAAACTTAACCTGCAAGTTGTCTTCCTGTCCAGTGCAGAAGGTGGAGTGGAGTGATAGAGAGGCTTGGTGGGCACCCGGCATGCAGCAAAGGTCGCCACACCCCAGCCTTTTAAATTTACACTGACTTCAAGCAGAGCCTCAAGTGTGACCCCCACTGTGTAGTGGCTTCCCCAGGATGTCAGGAAATACACAGTGCTCAGGGAAAACTCTACTTTAGTGGGATTTTTATTAATTGGCATAATGACCCAGGCTGGGCACCAGTAGTTCTAATGCCGCAGTTGATATTTTTGTCCTTAGTGCTGAGTTAAGGGGTCTCTTTTATGGCTGGACTCAATGATCTTATAGATCTTTTCCGACCTAAATGATCCTACATTCTGTGCTTTATTCTGCTGCCCTGGTCACACCAGGCTTTTGCCAGCTGAGCATACAGCCTTGTGCACCATTATTTGCTACTTTCTTGTCTAACTCTATGAGCTGGTTGTTCACTAAACATTATATTTACATTTTCTTTTAGCATTGTTTGAACACCTGCAATAAGGATGTTGCTATAACCTGACAATCACATTCTGGTAGATGTAAAATCAATCTTTAAGCACCTGTGAATTTTCCCAGGTTTCTTCCACTGTATCCTAAAGAACAATAAAAGTGACAAATTGCAGCTTAGTTTCTCACCAGAAGTGATTTCTTCCCAAACACCCAGAAATGCTCAACAGTATCATGCACATTTACCACTCCATGATCAAAGACAAACCTTTTCCTGCACTAACAGGCAAGTCACCCCTTTGAAACCACTTTTTTAGTCCTGGATATCACAATCCAAACTGGCTAGTCATTGCACCTGTCCATCAACTGGGAGATTGACATGGATAAGT
Organism: Acanthornis magna; assembly: GCA_036785705.1. NCBI lineage: Eukaryota > Metazoa > Chordata > Aves > Passeriformes > Acanthizidae > Acanthornis > Acanthornis magna. The sequence continues at coordinate 2,358,179 of JAWUZG010000001.1, forward strand.
TAGCATCACGTTTGCTGGCTCATGTGCTTTCTCCTTACCAAGTTCCTATAATCCCACCCTCAACAATCCCCTGCCTCTAAAACCATCTGTGACTGGAATCTCTTAGGACTGGGGTATTTAATCAATTTTGTCCAGAGCTGTGAGAAGAAGATGGTTCTGGCACTGTCATATTTCATGTGCTCCAGTGCTGAAACTTTATGGAAGACTTTATTTTTATTAAATATATCTGTTTTGTGTTCTACAGTCTCTTGGGGGTGAAAAGGCAAATTAATTTAATAATAGATTAAGTTTCTACTAACATCTGTTTGCAATCTGGCCAGGCTGTTATAAATATCACTTCCCTGTATATTAAAATGAAGCCCTGTATTACTTACACTGAGTTCTAGACAAGACTCCAGAGCTCTTTTTCTTGGGAAGGATTTTTATTTTATTTTATAATTTTATTTTCTAAAATTGAATAATAACACTTTTGGACCTTATAAAGTGGTGATTTACCATTCCCCAGATGGTAACATATGCAACACTATTATTTTACAGCAAAAGCCTGAAGAAAATAGAGAAGAAAATGCCAAGCCAAAATTATACTTTCTTTCAATTTTTTGGTTTTGGGTTTGTTTGTTTTTTTTTTTTTAAGAAATGGAAACCAACCAGTCCCATTAATCCAATTTTTTTTTTTTTTTTTTGAAATTTGGTTTTTGGATCATCGTAATATTAAGGGAGAGTTACTACTGGTTAAAAGGAGTCCAAATAGTAGAATTAGTTCAAAGAGATAGCCCCAAGAGACAACCATCTCAGTACTTTCAGATGCTGGGCACCACCACTCAGCAAGTCACATCATCTCATGGCTTTCTGAAATACTGAAGAAGAACTCGTGCTCAAAAACTTTGTCCGATCAGAGCCACAGACCTCAGTCCTCAGCCTTTCATGCTGAAAGAGGATTGTTATTGTAAAGAAACCTTGATGATGATGATGGTGGTGGCTATTATTATTACTATTAAATTATTATTTCTGTTTGGTTTTCCAGTTTTGCAATTACATAGGGAACGTTTAACTCAGAATGCCCTGGCACAGCATAAGCATCCTGCTGTTTCCCTCATGACCAGTCATTCCCCAGGGCTTGACTGCATATTTCAAGCACCTTTCACCTCACAGACTGGAGGGAAATGATGTCACGAGCATCTCAAGCTGCAAGATCCTGGCTGTAAGGAAAGAATTTAATTGCCCAGCTGCTGAGAGGTGTATGCTTGACAAGTGTTATCCTGAGCTTCTTTGACAAATGATAGTGGATAAAGAGTCAGAAATACAGGGATCTCCACAAACCCACCTACCACCTGCAGCCCATCTGCTTAGAAGCAGTGGGCACGGGGAACTAAATATTCAAAGTTGTATTTAACATAAGATGAACAAAAGCAAACTCCTAGTCCTAACATGCTAGTTCCAAAACCTCCACATTTTTTTAGGATTGACCTTGAGGAATGGAGCTCTCTGCGCGCCCCTGCCCATAGCGATGCAGCATGATATGGAGGAGCAGCACAGCACCAGACCACTTTGCTAAATACATAGAATTTTAACATTTTCTTTTCTTTTAGAGATGTATCCTTTCTTCCCTGTAAAATAATAAGATAACAGTGTACCAGTTTTGGCTGGACATTGCCATAGTTCAGTACTTCTTTGACTTTGTTTTTCTTCCATAGTTTTTTCTGCCCTTGCAGGACACAATTCCACAAGGTGTCACCTGACCATTCAAAGCCATTTGGAAGAATGTGAACTGAGAGTGCAAACACGCTGAAATAGATGGATATTAATTATATGGGATTATGAAGAGGCAGATGAGAAGATAATGGAAAATCAACAGACCTGGGTTTGACCTCTATTCTGAAAAGAAAAACCAACCAAAAAAAAAACCCCAAACCCCAAACCTGTTGTATGATCTTGGACAAATCTATTTGTCTCTGTTCTTTCTTTGTTGGCTTTGTCAGCTTTGTCCTTTCGAATACAATGCTCTCTGGGACAAGGAGTGTTTTTTCCTTTGTCTGTACAGTGTCTAAAACAAGGCACTTCAGCCTTGGTGGAAATCTTCAAGTGGCATTGCAAGGAGAGTAATTATGGAGTCTTTGTATCCAGTGTCACAAGCGCCTAATGAGTTAATAGAGAAGTGTCAGTATTAATTTTGAAGGAAGGACAACAGATACAGCCAAGAGGGGGAAAAAATCACCTTCAGTGTTTGAAAAATCCATAATAGAGGAAGTGTTTCTTGTGGAGTCTGTTTTATTTAGACAATAAGACATTTGTTCAAATTACAATAGACATTCAAACACTTCTTATTAGGAACTTTAAAAACCTGAAGGAAGCTTTCTTTCCTTTATTCCTTTGAAGTCTACAAGAAAGAGAGAAAGGCTCTTGCTTTCTTCTTGCCCTGAGAGAGATTTTTCTACCAGCAAGTGAAACATTTGCTAAATACAATGGTTTATTTTTTTTTATAACAAAGGTTTTTGACCATATCCATTCTTTATAAACATTTTCCAGCTTCTCCTGTGTCCTTTCCTTTTTCTAAAGAGCCTCAGCTACTCAATGTGGAAGGTGACAATGAGGCAGTGTACCAAAGGCATTGTGCTGAATATCTGTGTGTATCTGAGAATGATGAAAATGATAGAAACTAAGTTTGCACTGCTGGAAAGGAAAGCATACAATTGTGCAGTTCTATTGATATAGAAATGTTCTGTGGGTTCACAGGCTGCGCCTGTTGATGGGGAATGAATGTGTTTACATATCTTAATTTCTTTGAGGCAGAATATTTACGATTTTAGCTCCTCACTGTGAATAGAGAACAGGGTTTACATGGTCACTGAAAGCAACAAAGGATTTCAATGGGTTTGTAGCATAATTTCCTCAAGCTTTAAGGATAGCGCAGCTGTAGGGAAACAGCACATCCAAAAAGCTGCTTTTTGTGAGAAAGCTGGAGTCAGGAAGATGTGGACTAAGAGATGGACCCTGCAAAGGCTTGTATGTGTAAGGAGTTCTAACACATAAGCATGAGGTGTTTGAAAAGTTCAATTCACTTCAGTTGGACCACTTACTTGTTTAAATTGGACACGTGCTTGGTGTTCTGCTGGGTTGGCATGCCTAACCTGATACTTACAGTGGAAATGAGGAATGCATTTCATTATCTTGAAGAGAATCAATTCCCAAGACAAAGGGATTAGACTGCAGGAAATCCCTACTCCAATGGGGAAAAACCAAATTGCAACATTTATCTATAAAAGTTTTAAAACTTACAGTATTTCCAGCAGCAAAGTGTGAGCATCACTTTATTGTAATTTTAAAATACTGGGAAAGTGTTGGGCGTTTTCCTCTTCCCTGAGTGATCCCACTGATGGGGAGAAAATCCCATGAGGTCGGTGGTAATAGGACAGGGCTGAAGTTGCAGACTTGAGCCTTCTCCAGTAGTATATGGAAAAACAAGTTATTCGCCTTTTCTCACTGCCCCATATCTGCATGGTTTTGGTTTCAAAGCATCCCTGACACATCTGTGCGAGAAGAAAGATTCACTCAGTTCTTAAGATTCATGGTTTCAGCATAATCTTTTAGTGATATTTTCCAGAGAAAAAGAGCACACACTCCTGAAATGTCAATCCTACTTGATGCAGTTAAGGATCCTATGTCGGCGCAAGTTGTTAGAGCCACTATAAAATAACAAAATGTTAGATTATACATGCTTGGTCCTGTTCCCTTATCCTGCTTCTAAAAACTGGAGGAGGACAAGGTATGGTGGTGGTTTGCTTTGGTTTTTTGGGAAGGTATTTTAGTAATCTGTCTGCATCACATTTGGAAATGCAATTAGCTCCATATATTTGGACTGTTCTGTGCAGACATCAGGTGCTAAGGAAAAAGTGCTAAGAAAATTCACAAAAGCTTTTGGCTCTCTTGTGTAGCAGCTGGCTGAACAGATAGAGGGTTGGGGTTTCTTTTTGGAAGTGGACAGGCCTTCGAAGTCAGCGAAATAATTCTCCTGGTTTCGATTCAATTTTCAGTCAATTGCTGGTCAGATTAGCTGTAGGACTGCAAGTGTCTTACTGGTGATGAGCTAAAGCAATTAGATGCCTGAAGCTTGTCATCTCCTTGTTAACAGGCTCCTGGGTATGCCTGCAGCCCCCTTATTTGCAGCAAACTGTAATTCAAATGACATCTGTGAGTTATTTATAGGAAAACCAGTGCTGGAGCTGTAACCCATATAAAATCAGCCACTATTTTAGTTCCCTGGCTGAGACACAGCCTCAAAGTCTCTCGTGCTTCGGGATGCTCCTGACATCAGATGTAGGGTCAAGACTGACCTGTATTTTTTGATTTTGTCTTTTGTCCAGCTCTATTCAGAAATTTTTCTACTACTCTGAGTTTAAAACTCTGTTGGAGGCTTAGTCCTGGGAATGCTGGGTATAATAAATTGAAAAGATTGCAGAAACAAGAGGGGTTGGGGCAGTCTCAGGATCTTCTGTTAGCAGAGACCCCCAGCCAGTGTTTCTCAGAGGATATTCACACACAGCTCCTAAGGAAAGCACTCGGGCACTGAGAAGGAAATTCAGTCACATCTCTGCTCAGTCAGCTGCAGAGATGGAAATGCTGGGTAACAGCAACATTAGCTGTGAGAGAGGAGCTGTGTCTGCCCTGTCACTCATAAGCAGCCACATTTTCTCTGCTTGTTGAATTCATCCGCTGGTGTCATTACTCTGGGGCTGGTGCTGCTCCTTCTCTCTCCACAGCCACACCAGATCAAACTCTCTTCCTTTCCTCCTGCAACATACAGGAATAAATCACACCAGTTCAGCTTGTCTAGTCTCTTAACACCTCCTGGGTTAAGCCTATGGAAGAAAAAATATGGCAAATTTTGTTACTTTTAATCATCAGATATCCTTTTCATAATTTCTTCATTGCCATTCCAACTCCTTCCCCCTTAAAAATTACCTGGAAAGAAATAATCTTCTAGTCAGACACAGATGTTTAAGTTTGAGCTGAACAAATTTAATTAGTGCATAGAACTAAAAACTAGAATTGTGTCGGCCCCTTGGTCTTAATATGTATTAAAAGTGTTATTTAGGAACAGGTGTAATTTATTTCATAGCATAAAATTGATCAGATCAGTGCATATCAAAATGATGCACGAATGATGAGATTATGGTAATTAATTAATCACCTAAATGTATGTTTAAAATGCTGCTTGACAGAAAAGAGCCAATAAGTTCAAAATTAATCATTAAATCACACAAAATTGCATATATCTTAACATCATTTCTGCAGATCTTTCATAATTCTTTACAAATACTAATAAAACAAATATGTTTTGACTCTGGAAAATAACCTTAAAAGCATACTGGGATCCATTTTTGTTACCACTGAGTTATCTCTCGGATAAATGTGTTTCTGTTATGCACAAGAAGATGCCAGATTGACACATCCATTCAGGAGTGCTAAACTGCTCACCCTGAGTGCCGTACTGCTTCAAGTGAGAGGTTCTGTCACCGGATCTTAATTAAGCCTACTGTTGATCAAGCTCAAACCAGATTAAACAGAGCACATTCTTCATTGCTGCAGCCATTCTTCAGTGGCATCAGGTGCCAGAAGTGGAACCATTTGTTACTTATAGGTGGAAACTACTTGTGCTTTGATATTGCAAAGGATTTAGGCTGTCGTGATCACCTCGGAAAACCTCAATTGACCATTTTTATCCCTTCTCATTCTTGTGTAAGTGGGAATTACATATTTATTTTATGTGTACGTATATTCACAGGTCTATATATTTGCTAGGAGTCCAACCTCCTACTCTAACAGAGGTCTAGCCAAGACATTGGATGAAGTCTAGAAATTAACTTCACCCCTGATCATCTCATTCCAGCACCCCTTGCCATGGGCAGGAACACCTTCCACTATCCCAGGCTGATCAAATCCCCATCCAGCCTGGCCTTGAACACTTCCAGGGATGGGACTTCCACAGCTTCTCTGGGCAACCTGTTCTAATGCTTCACCACCCTCAAAATTTTTTTCCTCCAATTACATGATAATATCAGGAATAATTTATTATCTTTCATAAATCCTTAGTTTCTGAATTTAGCTTATGTTATAATTATTTTCTGTGCTTGAAGGATAAAAAGAATGAAAACACAAAATAATTCATTGCTGAACATGCACATGGGAACAAATTTAAAGAATTCAGTATGTCCAGAAAAAGGAAAGAAACACCCCAAACAAAAAAAAATAAATAAAACAAACAAACAAAACCCAAAACAAAACACAAAATGCAACCACACAAAATAAAAAACCAAAACCCAAAACAACCCCCCAAACCCCCCAAAAATCCAAACCCAAAAGCAGCAACAGATAAAACAAACCAAGGCAACCAATGAAAACAAACAAACAAACAAACAAAAACCCCAAACAATGCAAAACCCCAGATCCAGCAATTTTAAAACCAAAATATCTAATTAGGAACTTCTTAATGTTTGGACTGGCAGAATAGATTTGAGTTTTTGATAAACCACTTTACTGTCTTTCCATCTACTCACATAACGTCTATGGAAGAAGACACGTGAAGGAGCCATGAGGATCAGGCAGACACACAGAGTTTTTACCTCTGGCACAAAAATTCCACTTCATTAATTTCTGTGTCACCGTGTGTGCACTGCAGCCAACAAATGGCAGTGGTACATGACTGGTATGGTAATAATACTGTATTTATGTTCTGAATGACAGGAGAGTGGTTTGGAAATTTAGGAGCATTGGAATTGACTTCCAAGCTGTCCTGCCAGATGACTGTGAATCCTTCGAAGGTCATTCCAGATGTTTTCCCAGGTCCAAAAAAATTTCTTCCTTTTTTTCAGAAGTCGTCTGCTTAATTTGTGAATTCTCCTAGATGAAGAATGTCTTGTTATGCAGAGAAAGGGGTCTTGATCTCAAAGGCACTCCATGATTCACCACAACTCAAAAATGCAAACATTAATCTCATATATCTTTGCCCTTTTTTAACCTGGTTATGTGTATGGGCAAAGCATCTCATTTGGTGAACACATTTTGAAAATGAGTGCAGTCTTCTGAATTGTTTTCAGCTGCTGATTTCAATCCATTTTATGATCACATACTGATAAAAAGTGAGCTTCATTTACAGAACAGGATTGTTTTGAAGTTGGACTAATGCATCTGGTATTAATTTCCAAAATAATTATAGTGTGCTTCAGTGGCACAGCCTGGTGTGACCATTGTAGTGTGGGTCAACATTTTGTCCATAGGACTGTAAAAATTCAAGAGATCCATAAAAAAATTTGACATAGTAATACTGGCAACACACCCAACTATACATTTTCAAAAGGCATTTCTAGAGCATAATGCATACAATCTTGGTAAACTAACAAAAAGTTAAATGTTTGGTTTTACCATAATTGTTTTGTTTGAGCTGTTTGGCTCTGCATATAAGTAAGATCTCATAAATCACTTGGATATAACTCCAAAATTTCCAAGCAAAGGCAAACGGTGTATAAAACACTTCAAAGTGTCATGCAAAAAACAACTCCAGGCTTTCTGTGGCAACTTCCTTCCCTCATCTCATGTTAAGTCTTTGTGCTGTGAGCACCAAAACATCAGCTCTCACTGACTTGCCTCTGTTTTTAGCATCAGCTCTTGCTTCTGCAGCCAGCACTGCTCACAGCAGCCCAGACAGAGTCAAAATTTAAGCTTCCTGTTCCAGATGCAGAAACAAATCCAAGATGTGATGAGCTTGGCACTGGTGACAGAGAAAAGCAGAAGTTGCTGCACTGAGTGTGAACAGAGATGTGAGTGGAAGGTGCATTTGGAGTCCAAATCATGGAGCCTATGATGAGAAGATAAGGATCCAAGGATGAGGTCTCCATAGCAGAGGGACTAAAGCTGGACAAGGGTGAGAAAAGAAGCTTTAAAATCTCACACATATGCTTTTGCATGTGGGACCATGTGCAGCAGAGCATAATCTCTCCTCTGGAGTAATCTTTGTCATTTGGGTTGAGTTGTTTAGTAAAACCAAACAAAAAATAACATGCAAAGGCGAGGAGCTTGAGAGCCTCATTCAGGCACCGTAGGTCCTAGACAATGCATAAATTCTCGACTCATTATTTCTGAAAAATTTACAGCTGCCCTTTTACCAGCTTTTGCTGAATGTCTTCCAAAATGAGAATTATCCCTGACTGTTTAGCATAGAAAGGAAAAGAGAGCGTTAAAGCCTAAGTGATGAAATAGCAGACAAAGTTGATGCCAGGGGCAGGCTGGTGCAAGTCTTCCCTATAATTATAAAATTATACAAAAGATTACTTCCTAATTTGGCACTGATTATTTTTTGACTTCATGAAACTACAGGGATAATTCATTCATTGCCCTTTTCTGCTTTTTTTAATTAGGTATTTTCAAGAAATCCCTTCTTCAGCATCAAAGTTGTTGTGAAGCAGGGGTAAGACAAGCTTTTTTCCTTTTCTTAATTATTTTCGGTAATGATGGCAGGATATCAAAAGTGTTTCTCAAAAGGGAAAAACTTTCTTCAACTTCAGAGTACCCCAACCTATATAAAACTGCTGCATAAATGTAAAGCAAAGTTAAAGGAAATGAAAGTCCCATCGCAGATCCACAGATGCAAGAGCAAAACGTGACATAATAGCCCCAGGTTGTCCTAGTGCCTTCAGCACAGTGGTGTCCTACAGGATCTATGGCAGGTACCAATCTCTACTCTCTGGTGACCAGTGACAGGACACGAGAGAATGGTCTGAAGCTGAGTCAGGGCAGATTTAGGTGGAATACCTAGAAAAGATTTTGGATGGGCACTGGAAGAGCTCCCCAGGGGAGTGGTTGCAACAACAAGCCTGACAGAGCTCAAGGAACGTTTGGACAATGCTCTCAGGCACAGGGTGTGACTCTTGGGATGTCCTGCACAGGGCAGCAGTTGGAGTCGATGATCCTGATGTGTCCCTTCCAACTCAGCATATTCTATGACTCCAAGATTCTGTAATTTACCTGTCTATTCATTTTACAGTCAGCTCTGGATAAATTGCATAAACAGCCCCTGAAACAGAAACAGGGGGATGCCTACTCCAGGGTGGTACCCCAAGAGATTCTGACTCACCTGAGCCTTCTGCTTTTAAGAGTCTTGCACATCTTTCTGCATCCTCTAGAAAGGTAGGTGTCACCTCCTCCTCCTCTCCTGCCTCCTCCTCTTCTGCCTCCTCCTCCTTGTCCTCCTCCTTCCCCTGATATTTTGCAGAAAAATGCCCATCATCAGTGCTGCTTTACACTGAAATAAAATCAATGTTCTCATTCTGAGTGTGCTCATCACATTGGGCCCCTAAGGGATGCAGGATGGAGGAAAGCTTTGCTGATGTGTCTTGGGCAGACCTGGCAGTCAAACACTGAGCTCTGCCAAAGTGGTGGCAGCTTTGGAGACAGCTCAGAGACTGCCAGGCATGCTGGGAATTATTTAGGGGAGACAGAGGCACCGGCAGATTTTCAAAAATCTAAATATTTATAGACTTACTTATTCCGTGCAGGTGACCTGAGAACAAAGTGATCCAGTGAATGACTGAAAACTAATGACCTGGAGCCACACCTGGGTATTCTGAGCATCCAATTTAGTGCTTAATCACAAGTACTTTCACAGATCAAGTGGGACTTCAGGCTTGCACTTGCATTGCCAAATTGCAAGTCTCCACTCTTTTAACTTGACACATGTCTAATAAAAAAGTGCGTGTGAGGAATCAGACTGATGCTCATTTTGAGTGTGTGCTCTTTCCATTGATGTTAATTTTCAGTTTCATTCTAATTTGTTTCATTGGATGTTGGGAATAAAAATGTTTCTGAGGCACTGGTTGTATTGTCACACACAGTGTCAGGAGGGAGAGCACAGCTGAAAGCAGAGAAGAACATTTGGGATCCCCAAGTAATGGGAAATCAGTTAAAAATCTAAAAAATAGTCAAACAGACCAAATATCTCTGTCTTGAACAAAAAAATTAAAAATAATTTCATGAAATTATTTTTAAAAATGATGTTTATCTGCTTACTTTTTAATATCCTTTGGGTTTAAAGGAAATATTTTAAATGTTGTTGCAGCTGGCACTGAAAGAGGGGCAATAAGAGGAAGAGCAATTCTGATATTAACTTCCCTTTTTTTGAAACAATCGATTATTACAATGGAAAAATACCTTCTTATGTGTTCCCACTATTCCTGTTTGAGACATTAAGACTAGAGAAAATGTTGTCAAAACCCAAAGTGTCGGAAATGTGTCCAAACTAAATCATTGTTTTCCTCATTTTCAGCTGTTTGTCATTAAAAGGATGAACTCCAAAATGCTTTCAAATTTTTAATGTAGGTTTTATGTATAAGGCCTTAATGGGAGAGAGCAATACAATCCCAAAGTAACTCTAAATCTCAAAGAACGTACGCACAAATTAAAGCTTTATTATTTCACTGATCGGTTTGTTCTACAGAATTGCATGGACTTCATTACAAGGTAGTCAACAGTCATAATTAAAATCTACTGTATAAGAAAAATGCAGAAAAAAATTACTGTCCTTTTTCTTAGGATCCCAAAGAAGCTCAAGCTCAAATATTAGTTATTCTGCTGCAAATTAGCAACACACAAAGCACATAAGTGGAAATGAAAATGTCATTGGTCCTACATGTTAGTCCACTGCTAATAACCCCACACTGCAAAGCCCAAGCTGTTTCCCCAGTAACTCTGGATGTAAAACCAGATGTTCTCTGCACAGTGGGACTAATGACAGCTGCTTCCCTGAAATTTGAGGTCCTACCTTCCTCCATTTTTCCATTTCAAAATATGGGTGGTAGAGGACCTGGGATCCATGGGTACCTTGGTGGTACTGCAGGAAAGAACTTTTAGAGCAATGGCTCCAGAACTACTCATGCTACTGTCCCTGGGTGCGACTGTCCCTTCCCTCATTGTTAACTCAACCAGCTGGACGCACAATGGGAACAGCTGAATTTGTATGTGTGCTGGAAACAAGCCCTTCCCTGTCTGTTGTCTGTGGAATCTCATATTTTGTGGCCTCCCCAGCCTGTCAGCTTGATCAATGGGTTCTAAAGTTATTAGGGTAGTACAGAAAGCAGGGAAATTGTAAAAGACCTCTGTCTTGAGTAAATCATACTCTGGGTGCTAGAACTTAATCAGCTTTTCAACAGATTCAAACATACTTGCCCATGGCAAAGAGTTTGGAACTTCCAGGCTTAGAACTTAGATGATCTTCAAGGTCCCTGGCAATCCAAACCATTCTGTCATTCTACTATTTCTATGATTTAAAACTCAGAAATCCCTGGCCAAAAATCACAGTTTTAAATTTATCTAGGAAGGTTCTGTAGAGTCATCTCTCATTTATGTGTCACTGTGAAACTACTCAGGACTGAAAATATGGATCTCTGCAGTTTCAATAAAAGCTGTGGTTTTTAGATGGCTTTTTGGGGTTTATTTGTGGGTTTTGGTTTTTTTTTCTAGTTTTGGGGGTTTTTTGTTGGTTGCTTGGTATTTAGTTTGGGTTTGGTTTTGTTGGTTTTTTGTTTTGTTTTGTTTATTTTTATTTGGTTTGCTTTGGTTTGGGGCTGGGTTTGGGTTTTTTTTTTTTTTTGTATGTGTGTGTGTATTACAAACCTGAATACAGGCTAAAGAGTCTTAAGTAACCTAGTATGTTTTATAAGGTTGCATTTATAATTTTATTATTTTCCCAAGCTGGCCATACCAAAAGAAGCCTAAGGTGGAGAGGACTTATGTCTCACAGTATCTCCCACCACAAACCACCTTGACAGTGACTCTCCAGCAACCTGCTAAGGACAAGGTCAAACTGACCAAATTCAAGGATATGACCTCAAATGTGTCCCAAATTGGAGATAGTTCACAACTGCTGTCATATGGAAAACAAGAGATATATGCCCCAAAAGGTGGGGTGGTTGGAAGTGGATGGTGAGTCCATCCTATGATTCTATGATTTTTAGGCCATGAGAAATCAATGTGGGAACTGGGGTTCTTAACTTTCAGTGGAATTTCTGAGAAACTTTTTGGTGACTTCAATTCTGATTATGAAAATTACTCTCATACATTAAGTGCAATTAATTAACTAACAATATTTTCAATTTTGCCTTAAGAAGAAAAGAAACAATAATTTAATATGTGTTCATTCACTGAGATTCACAGAAAATATTTCAAATTTAGAAAAATCAAGTTTGAAAAAATCTCTGTACAGCTACCAAGAAGTTCTAAGGTTTTTCCCAGAAAAAACTGTAGTTATTGAGTATTAAATTTTCACTCATCAGAAACAACTATAGAAATTGTTTTAGTATTATTTTCTAGCAGTAATTTTTCCAAGACCTTTCAATGTGTTAAAATTTTCCTTTAACAGTATGTTAACCCAGAATGACGAATCTCTGCAAAACAACTCCTTGATTTGTATAACAAACAACCCGACCTTTAAAAGTCTACAAAATATAAATTAGCCTTGTTTCTCAAAGCTAGTGTAGCAACACTTCTATAAGGTTTGGTATCTTCTATCTAATTTCAGCGCATATCTCCTAATTCAGTAATTTCAGGGTATCCACTGGTTTAAGTGTTTATCGAAGACACACATTTCCATATGATACTTTTTTCTACCTCTGAGAGTAAAAATTTGCCCAGAGACTCATTGCATTTTAGAACATTATTTTCTTAAATTTCATTTGATGTCTCTTTGGAATAATTCCTCCCCTGTTATCTAAATGAATAAAGCACCAAAAAAGACTGATCGCTTTGAGTGAATCTTTTCAGTTATTTTGATTCTGAGAAACCAAGAGCAATTTTCAAATCCATCTTTGTTCCATTTGCAAAGATATATAGCTACAATAAGAAGACATTAAGAGGTTTTGGTTGGGGTTTTTTTAATCAAACTTTGGCAGTGAGGGTGGAATTGCACTGAATTTTAGGCATTTAAAAATTAGGCACTGACTTCTGAACTACTCAGCGTAGGCAGGATGTTCATTCGTAGTCAATTAAAGAAAAAGATGCTTCCAAGGGTGATTCATCTGACCTGAGTTACCTGGTTTAGGCTGAAATGTCTCTTGAATGCCTGTTTCTCTTCACTGACTGCAAAGAGAAGTCATTCTTTTCAACACTAGATTACTCCTATGTCTCATCTCCCAGATATATATTTTAAAAATTACCTCCCTGGCCCAGCTTCTCCTGCTCTCAATGTGGGGATTTTGAAAGCTCTGGCTGACTTTCACAATGATGGAGGTAGAAAATCTCTAGCTAATTTCAGCAGAGAAATGTCAGGACAAGATTATTTTTTAAACGAAGCAATTTATGCAATTGTCGACGCACAACTGATGTGGGTTTTTTTTCTTTCTATTTAATTTGGGACAATTTGTGAAAATTAATTGAGTTACTTAGAGCATAAAAACATTGTAAAACTCACTGTTGGTATTTTGATTCAATTTTTTATTCCAACTTCTACAGATGAAAACAAACCTGAGCAAGAGCTTAGGTTTTATCAGAAACTCAGTGAACACTTACCTGGCTGGATCCTCCATTTACAAAGAACTGAGCTGCCATTTTTGTAGCTGAGTCCATGTACAAAATGCTCTCTTACAGAATGACTACATTCAAGTGAAATAAGGCAGATTTAAACATAATATAAAGAGGGAATACTTCACAATGAGGGTAACAAAACAATGAAAAAGGTTGCTCAGCTGGGGGTTATTCTGCCTTGGCCAAGGTCAGACTGAATGGGGCTTTGAGCAACCCATTCTAGTGAAAGGTGGAAAGGTGACCCTGCCTGTGGCAGGGGGGTTGGAGTAGATGATCTTTTTATTGTCCTTTCTAAATCAAACAATGCTGTGATTCAGTAACTATGAATTGTTTTGACATTTGTCAGATGAGGATTTCCCACCCTAAATATTTTGGAAAATCCAAAGGTAGTGGCACTGCGCTTGCCTCACCTAATCCAACCCTGCCAGCATCAAAAGTTAAGGTACATTTTCAGGTGAGGTCCCACAATGCCACATTTGAACACCACAGAAACTGTCAAATGATCCTACTGTAAATAGGTGGGTATTTTCCTTTTTTAAAAGTTGGATTTAAGAGCCATGGAAATTGCAAGGGCCTTCAAAGATATGTCATGAACTGTGTCCATCCAACTCAACTAACATGTAGGTGTCAACATCAGCTTAAATAAATCCCACCTTGTTCCAGGGATTTTTGTAGAACTTTAAAGATATTAAGAAAGTGGTGAAACTCACAGTGCACTCTAATAATTTCTTAAAATTTGGCACATGAAAAGGTCTTCAGGATAGTGAGGAAAGAGACCATATAGTTCTCATCCTTTTTTTTTCTGGCTCTGTTTGTGTTCTCTTCACCTCAGCATGGGAAAGCATTTGAGACATCAAACATGGCTTTACCTCTTGTCACCACATTGATCACTCGATTTTCTCCAAATATTCACTTGAGCCTCCTTCAGTTCATTTCCCCAAATTGCATTTGTGTAATGCCTGAGCAATAAAAGTCAGCAGAATGACTAGATGGAATTTCATCCTTTTGCATTATCACTGAAAAAGACATTACTATTCCCTTATCAAAAATATCCATCAGCCTAATTACATCCCTTTTCTTCACAAGGATACCTAAGTATGATAGCCAAGGCAGAGTTATTATTTAATGACCATAGGGGAGATACATTTTGATTCATTTTCTTATGTGTTAAAAATTTATGACAAACATAAAACCCTGTTATAGCAGCTGGATCATTTGTAATGGTCATAATTTTATTTAAATCATATATAGATAAAACATTATGTACATTTTAAAGCATTATGCCATTTTGAACCACTTGGGGAGACAGTCTAGTAGGATGGAAATAAAGCAAGCAGTAAGAATAATCTTAGCTAAAAAATACATGAACTCTGAAACTCGGCACCTGAAACTTTAATTCTTTTTTTAGCCTTTTTTAATGCAATTTTTTAACCAATTTTAATAATCTCTCTGGTAATATCTACTTTACCTCAGTTTAGTTTAAGAGTTTTGATACTGATTTTGTCATGTGTCTTGTAATCAGACCTCGCTGTATCTGATTCTTTCCCCACCAATTTTATTTGGCTCATAATTTAAAACTGAAGAAAAAGAAAAACCAACAAGAAATGGGGAAGGAAAATTTAAAAAAAAAAAAAGGCAAGGAAAGATTTTTAGAGAGCATAGATCATCTGAGAGCAAGACATCTAATTTAGTCCAGACCAGGGTAAAGTTTTTACTTTAAACTGGAATTGCAACACTCCTCTCCACTTTGTAGACAACCCAACAAATTTTAAACCATACACAGATGGTTTCTGTTCCACTGGAAAATATGTGAATAAATTCTCCTCTCTTGCAAAAGTTGGTTCAGGATAGTAAAAGTCTAAAAAATACAGAAATAATTTTAAAGTGCAAAAGAGATTTATCCTGGAATTTAACTAAAAATAAGGGTGGTGGATTTACTACATCCTTCCTTCCAAAATCCAGTTTAATAGCTCAGTGCTGGTTAAATCATTGACGATGTCTTCTCTTTTCCTAGAGAACTGCAGTTCCAAATATTTTTATTTTTTTTACTTCATGCTTATTCAGATGGAAAGAACAGCAGAAAATGTAGAGGGATTTGCAAGTTTTCTTTTCAAAATACTTGAATTTCCACTTTAAAATAGCCAGTTGCCACTGTATTTGTAAAGGGAAGTAAACACATACAAGGAAACTGTCATATAAGCAGCTTTCAGGATTTATAGGGGGGTTATCTCCCTATAAAAATTGATTCCTCTGTTTCAACAAATTAGGCCTTGACCCTTTATGATTAAAAAGATCTTCCTCCCTCAAAGCCTCTTGCAAAAACCAGGGTTTAGTTTCTGAGCCTTGACTGATATAAAATGGAGGAACAAACTGTATTTCATGCAGCCATGGACATCATCAGCAGTGGATCAGGCCCATCTTTTTAACATTTTTAAATACACTCTCTGAACTTTTAGACAGTGTTTTCCCGTGGGAAACAGATGCCAGTGACCAGCACAAGGACTTGAAAGAAGCTCTTAGAGTGAAAGAAATAGCAGTTGTATTAAGGGCAGGAATTAATGGATCCAAATGGAAAGTAATTTGAATGGGAAATAAACTGACAATTTCTATGTTTTTATGAATGTACATTCATAAAATGTGCCGACAAGTAAGAATTTGGGCTAACTTTGACTTGGAGAAAGTATTGTCTTAGAGCTTATAGTGGGCAATTTTTTAGTGCCATGGAAATGCATAGTGAGCCTATAGAAAAAATACTCTTTGTTTCTAAATCATGGATTTTTCAATCATATTTTAAATCAAGCAACTGCAAATTTGTTTCAGATTTATGAGAGAAATTATAGGATTTGAAATTAATCCTAAAAATTCTCTCTCTTTTTTTTTTTTTGTGAGAGACAAAAGAAGTAAGGTACAGATGATCTATGATTCTATGTTATAAAAGTAAATTATGACCAAAGTCTTCTCCCAACTTCCTTTATTTTTTAGAGTAATACAAAAACATAGCCTTCACTTGCTCTGTTCTCCTGCTAGATATTATTTTGCAGGTGAAGGACTTTTTTTCTTTGGGGATTACCCCAAAATGGATGTTTGGGATATTTTTCCTTCTTTATATTTCTATTATTCTATCATAAGTTTCCTTAGGGAACCCTGAAACTCTAATAGTTAGATGTTTTATCTAAGACAGATGACAGGGTTACTTGTCTGTGACTCATGAAAGATTTTTGTGCTATGGCTGAAATTTATTTTGAGGATTTTTTTTTTTTTTTTAATATTTCAGCATTAATTATATGGAATTACCTGAAATAACTTTGACAAGTATGAGCTTGTATAACTAACAATAACAAGAAAAAATTACCAGGAAGTTACTTACATTTGCAATACTTTTCTGCAATATATATGAGTCAAGTACCTATATTGCTTGTTTCATTGCCATCAATATTAATTACAGCAATAAAAATGACTCCGTTATTGCTGTCCTGAAAAGATGTTAATGATGTGGTCATCACTGAAATAGCTAAATTGGCTAATGTGATGGCACAATAAATTCAGACTATAATTGGGCTGATTCTCTTTTCTCTGACATCTGTGTAAATTAGCAGCTCCCAAAGCATAAAACTCACACAAATGAGCAAAGATCCAGATCTTTGCTTTATAGCTGTGGAGACCAGTTTGTAACAGTAAGGTAATTTTAGTTAGTCACTCTGCACTTTTGTGCTGCATTAGTTGGCATTTATATTCCATAGACATAGCCACCTGCATCTCAACCTCTTCAATACCTAAATTACTAATCTGTTAATATTCTTGCATCAGTTACATTTTCCAGCAATTCACCAGAAAGTATTTCATGATGCATAAATATAATAATAGGAAAAATACATTTATATATTGCATATATTAAATAGCTGTAAAAAAAAAAAAAAAATCTTTTATCTAATTTCCTATTTAAAAAGCCAGTTTTTTAAATTTTGGAAGCAAACCCCAAAACATCTACTTGCTCCTCCTGTCTCTTCTATTTTAACTACATGACTGTTTTCCTACAAGATCCCAACCTTGTTTAGGGAACAGACTGAAAAGTTATTTACTGATGAACAGCAAGACAATACTTTGGTTTTTTGATTTCATTCAATTTTCTCAAACTTTATTCACTGTACAATATTCAGACTTTGCTCCAAAGACAGAATGATTGATTTCTTCCCAGCATTTCCACGTTGCTTCATCTTTTTAACATCCATGGGCTTCACAATGACTATTGAACTTTTGTGCACAGCATTTCTGTTAGACAAAGAGATTATAATATTTAGAGAAGGAGAGGCAATGGTTGACCTGGTTTTACCTCACTTATTTTAGTTGCATAACTCTGTTACCTAAGTCAACAGGTTAATAACTTCAGATTTGATCTATTGTTGGTTAAAAGATGCAAGATCTTTGCAGAACAGCACAGATTTTAACTAGGTGTCTCTTTGTTTCAGCTACTAAAGGAGCATAACGAAAGTATGATTCGAACTCTCATAGTGCCAAAAATTCATTGTAGATTGCGGTAGATTGAAACACCCATTTACCAGTGAGTTATGCAAGGTTTATTTTTTCCTGGGAATAAAAATAAGGCCACTAATAAAGTTCATCTGTTTCCCCGACTTTATTATTTTCTTGAAGGAATGATTGTGATAATCAATCTTGCCTGTGAGGTCTTTGATTTCTTTAAAGCAGGGGACCTGCAGATCCTATGCCAAGCATCCACAAAGTGTGAAACACACACTTAACAGCCAACAGTAGGAATTTTGGTTCAAACAATGTGCCTAGGAATATAGAAGGCATTCTGCAGAAGTAGCTCTGGGCTTGGGTCCCCCGCAGATACATTTCAGCTGCCTCTGTCAGCTGAAGTCTACTCTCTAACATGCCATACATATTCCAATTTCTGTTAAAAAAATAAAAAAATCTAACAGCTCATTAAACTGAACAACCTTCCCTTATCCCCAGAGCCTGGTCCATTTCTGGACCCTGGCACATAAAAATTTGAAAAGGAGAATTCAGCCGCTAACACGCAGTAGCTGAAATACTTTGGCACTTTGCAGTTTTTCACTACTTGACGCCCCTTGTCAAAACATTAAGGGGGATGTAGAGCAGCAGCATGTCATTATGTAACATTTTTACACATCATATTTATAAAGAGTCAAACACATTTTATTCTTGATCTAGAACTCTGCTAATTAGATGCCGCTGACAGTTTGACTGCAGACTCTGAGTCTGAGCATTGTCGTGCTGCTCCCGGCTGGCATTTTTAGTTGGCTACTCCATAGAAGCTTGGGCCATTCTGCTCAGGTTTTCAAGGCGAGACGGAAGCATTGAAACTTTTCACCACTTGTTCATCATCTCTCGCTTGTTAATTAATGTCTGCACAGTGCTTTGAGTATGTGCTGTCAGAATTCTGTCTTTTATTTCCCTGGTGAAAAAGCCTGGAAAACACAATCATGGATGCCCTACAAACCGCACTAGATGGGAAAAGGAAAAGCCAGAGATTAAATCACCTGAGACTACAACCTTTTGTAAAGTGCATTTATCATAATATTATCATACCAATACAGGTATGTGTGATTTTAGGTTAAAGAGATTTTTGTCATTTTGTTAGCTCAGGTTCAGCAAAAGTGCAACAATACAGGGCTCAGCAGCCAGTGTAAAGCCAACCCCGAAGCATGGAAAGGTAATGATCAAGTTATTGAACTTTTGAACTAAAGGTACATACCTGACAGATCTTACTTTCCCTCCTAGAAATTGTAATTGTTCCTGGATCATGTCCCAGAACATCCTACTGGTAGCTGGAGTTTGTGATGTGCTTCTCTCAGCTTTGACCGTGATGCTAAATGGTGACCATTTCCTGAGCTCTGAATGAGTCTGCCACACATTGCAGACACTCTGGGGGGTCACCAGGTCCATTACAACTGTTGTTAAATGTATCCATCAAAATTGCATTCTCCAAAGTCTTAATCTTTGTTGATTACTGGTTTTGCATACAAACTGAATGACAAATGTGCAGGAAAGGATCAAGTCCCCTGTTACGATATTAAATAGGAATTTATCTGCCTGTAACCCAAATTCATCATATCTCCTTTCCAGAACTGCATGTCTCTAAATTCACTATGCATTTTCTGTTGAAGGTTTCCTGGATGCCAAAAAGCAGGCACAATAATGTAGGGAAAAGGGTGTTTTCCAGCTGAAATACCACTGCTATACAGATTAGGAGAGGCAGCAAAGCTAGGAGGGATCATAAAAGAGAAAGTCTCTATGAGAATTTATATAAATTCTTGGCTTTCCTGTTTGATGTCTGTTCACCATGATAACTGTATCTATTGCATTCCCTAAGTTATGTGGTCATCTGTAGGTAGCAAAAGCTCTTGCGACTCTTTAGTTCATCAATTATCTAAAACTTTCTGTGTCAAAGCCCAGTGAAAACAAAGGCAAAATAATTTATCCTTTTCTGTTGATTTCAAAGTAAGAAATGGTGCTTCTTTCTGCCAGGCAGGGTACTTATGCAACTTCTGAGATGGTCTATCATTTATTTAATACCTAAAAATGTATTTGATAAACTTGGAGGTAAATATACAGAACTGTGGTTATAATTTGTTCTTTAGAGAAACTCTTCATGGTAATACATTTACAAGCAAAGACAGATTTTAAAGGTGGGGGGGTTTGTTTATTTTTCAGCATAAATTACTTCATGTCCCCAGACCACAGGATTATGTTGAGAGCTCAAGGTTATCTAATATTTATAAAGAACTGGAAGAGTAAAAGCATGGCTTTATATAAAGGCAAACTTTACCTTTATCAGCTCAGCAGTCTTAATCTTGATCTCCTCATTTGAAGAGCTGTGGAAAAGGGTGTGTGTGGGGAAAACACAAGCATAATTACACAGGAAAATGTTCATCTCTTGTTTTTATTCTCCTTGGTCTTTGGAAACAAAAATTACTTTACCTTTACTCACAATAAAGCAAGATGTTTCTCAGCTGTGAAATCCTCCCCACAGAAATCTTCCATAGCAGTAGCAAATAATGCAGCACAAGGTAATGACAATGACACATTAGAGCTTCGTTTGAATGCACGCTGTGCTTTGAGCGTGATGCAGAATTCAATGGACAGTGATTCGAAGGGGGGAGAGCCTTGTTTGTGTTCACATTACATAATCCACTCCTCTTTGTTGTTTCCGTTCCAGTCATTTTGTCCAAAGATGTTCTGCTTCTCATAAAGTGCATTCAGCCTTATCTGGAGCTCAGAAGCCTAAGGCTTTGTTACAATAGTTATTTATAACTTAACTATTTAAAAAAAAAAAAAAGATAGCTGAACAGGAAAACACTTTTTCAGTCATAAATAAATAGCTCATTTGTACCTAGGGACAAGAAGAATAGCTTTCAAGGAGCTTTCACTTCAATTGCAGAATCATGACTTCCAGGTAGAAGCAATTGGAAGAAGGCTCTCTAAAAGTAGATTCATGCCATTTGTTGTTGAAAGCACATTGTTAAGATTTCCAAAATTGCTCTGGGATTTGAATACCTTTGTGGGGTTTTAGGTGTCCCACTTGGAATTAATCTGAAAGGAGCCCCTATAATACTGAGCATTTCTAGCTCCCTAAAAACCAGACTTCCCTGTCAACCATCTAGAAATGGAAGAACACAAAATTCTTGCCTCAGAGAAAATGAGTGGCAGCTGCAGATGGAGAAGCATATTCATGTGGGATAATTTAAACCTTTGAAATACAATGGAGGTAAAGAAAAGAAATCTTGATAAGTATCTTTTGAATTATCCAAGTAACAATTTTTGACTTATTGTCAACATTGATTTTGTGCTCAGAAGCTGATTTCAGACAAGGGCCTAACTACTGAAACACGGAAATCAGAAATTACGCCATGTTTATGGTGATACTACTATGACTGTGTTTGATATCACTTGCACTGTTATGAAACTAAAGCATTGATAAAGCTTTTTCCAGAAATATGAATAAGCTGTACCTACACAACTACACAGAATCATAGAGTAGTTTGGGTTGGATAGACCTTAAAGAACACCCAGTTCCAAACCTCTGCCATGGGCAGGGACACCTTCCACCAGAGCAGGTTACTCCAAGCCCATCCAACTTGACCTTGAGCACTTTCAAGGATGGGGCAGCCACACATCCCATGAGTGTAATAATTTCAGTTATGATGTTCAACAATATAGCAGCATCACAGTTGAAATGCTGAAGTTTTGTGTGTTTACCGGACTTCACATATTGGCTTCAGACAGAGATGAAAACTATTCAAAAGGGTTTAACTTTCAAAAACCAGGAAATAATCCTCAATTCTGCTCTCCCCAACATGTGCAAGTTTTGCAAAGACATTTTTCCATTTCATGTCAGCAGAATTTTGTTGGGTTTATGGGGAGAAAAAGGAAGAGGAGGATCATAATTCATGCAGCGGAATTTAATAAGAACCACATATAAACATGATTTTTTAACTGAATTTTAGCTGAGGCTGATTTTGTGCTAAATCATCTGCTTTGCTGATCTTTCAGATCATCATCCATGTTATATTGGAACATTTCCAAAACTCATGAATAAACAGAGATATTTCCCCCCATTTTTTCTGGTATTAATCTTGAAGAACACTACCAGTTTCCCCAGCATACAAGATTTCTAAGCAGCATCAGAGAAACTGCCTGAATTCTCCAAAGCTCATGCTGAAATGCAGCATTTCTCTACTCTTGAATTCTTTTCAGTAGGTGTTGAAATCTTTCATAGTAAATTGCATTTTACATGTTAGAAACTTCACAAGAAGGTGTTAATATAATTGAGACATGATAAGTTTGACAGTTGGTGTCATTATATGAGTTTCACTCAGCAGCCTTCTGAAGCAAAAATAATTAAAAAATCTGTTTTCCTAAGGAAGGGAAACTTATGGCTTTAATGGTGAAATAACTTCTTAATAACCCACTCTAGTCCATAAAATCCTTGTCCAGATCCCAATATTCAGCATTTCAAAGTGGATTACATGTAACTATTCTGACTCTCATATTTCTGATATTATTTTTAAAATGGATCTTTTGTAGCAATAGGATTGTATTCTGTGGTTATATACTCTCTCTTGTATTTGTATTAAATTACAGATAGGGAAAATACCTTACAAATACTTATTTGGCACTTTGAATCTATTTAATCAATTAAATAAATCTATTTAAATCTACTCTTTGACACAATTGGCTGGGGTCCTGTCCTAAATTACCACTTTTATCATGACTTTTTGAAGATCAAGCCAAATAACAGAAAAAGACCTGGAGAGAGCCATAACAGACCTTGAAGCAATGTTTGGAGAGTCTGGGAACAGGAGGCACTCTGAGTATCAATTAGATGATTCATTTCCTGCTGAAATTTTGGTCACCAACATGTGATTTAGTTGATCTGTAAATGTTGGGACTCCAACTGCTAAAAAGGGTAGAAAAATATTTTTTTTGTCTCTGTGAGACCTATGACGAGAAACAAACAAAAAAAAATTATCAACAAACCCAAATGACACTAAAAATGTAAATACAAAAGGAACTATACTTTAGACTCATCTTTGTTAATGTAGAATCAAATCGAGGACAAATCTGACCACTAAATATGTGGGAGTATTCTTGGAATATTTAATGCAAAAAAGATTCAGAGAGTTCCTTGCACCATCTCTCCATATTCCTTGCTGAAACATGAATAGAGCTGCCTAATTTGCCTCTCTCTTTCTTCCTGCTTTCATTTTTGTAGATCGTCTTTCTGAAAACAGCAGAAAGTGTTATGAATTCTAAATACAGAGGGAGTCTTTTATGCAGTCACGCCATTGGACAGGTAACATTAACTTTGCACCAAGATCCACCCAAAGATCAAACATGACAGAGTTATGGAGAAATCAGGAATGGACACAACCTTAGACCTTCTCCATAAACATTGCATTGTATAAATATTTTACAGCTAGTAAAGGAATTCAGATTTTTTCAGACAAAACACCAGCCTTCACACAAACCTGCTCTTCACCTAAACTCACCTCAGTGTCACTTAGGTGTTACTCTCACCTTGGGGGTCTTGTTCCTTGTCGATATGAATTAATCAGAATTTAAACATAAATGTTTGTATAAAAAGATCTCCAATTAAGTGCTGCAGGCACATTTTAATCTTACAATCAATGATTTGTGTCCCACAGCCATCCCTGGCACCAACGAGGGTGGGATCTGTATCACAAAGTTCTTTCAACAGCCTGAGTCATGCAGAGAGGAGGATGTTCTCCTTGTGCAAAAGAGCAACTTAGGAGGGAGACTGACAGGCCCAGTGTATCCCTTGAAATTTGGCAGCATTTCTGCACTATTTACCACTTCATCCATTTTACGACTCTGCTTATCTTTCCGTGTGCTTGAAGACAAATGATCCCAGAAGAGTAAAACCCACATTCTGTGAAGAGCAGTTCTCCATCCAGTCTGCTGTGCAGCCCATATGCCTTAGGTCAGGCTTTTCCACCTCACTTGGCCAGACAATTCTGCTTCTCTGGGAACCATCAGACCATGCCAGCCCTCCCCAAGTAACTCAAAATAGAGATTTGTGAATTTGCAGCTTAAGAGAAATAAAAGTACCAACCTTACACATTCTGTTTTGCAGTAGATAGCAAAATGAGGAGAGAGGAGAAAGAGAGATTTGGATGCCAGTGACTTCATTCGGGTCAGGCACCAGGTTGAAGGCAAGCTTGGGACAAGCAAGAAGACCTAGGTGAAAGAAGAGATTGGTGGAAGAAAGCAGGACCAGGATTCTAGGCAGGCAGGGAGAGCTGAGTGATCAGATCTCGGACTGGTTTACAGAGGACCATTGCTGTTATGTGCAGTGTGCTGAAAGAATGGCTTTGTTGGGCTGCAACAGCATTTGATGGGTTAATAACAAGAGTTAATTATCATTATGGCTTAAACAGTGGGTTCTTTGAGCCTTACCACCTTGATGCCAACATTGCCAGTCATTTAATAAGTCTCCTCTAAAAATGTTCACCTCCAGTATTTCAGATCCATGACAACTTTTCTGCCTCCTGTCATTTGTAATGCTGCTTGCATTCACATGGCAGATCTTTTCAGATTCCACGAGGAACAATGTGCCAATGACAGTGTGAAGGGGTTTGTGGGTTTGAGGAAGGTCAACGAGTAAGATTTGCATCATAGTCAGCCTGTCCATGCTGGACTCCACACAGAAGATGTGTCTCTGGTGGATCACAAACACCATCCCCAGGTTCCAGGCCTTGTCCCCATGGTCTGTCACACGGAACAAGCTGCCCAGAGAAGTAGTGAATGTCCCATTGCTGGAAATACTCAAGGCCAGGATGGATATTATTCCAAGCAGCCTGGTCTAGTGGAAGGTGTCCCTGTCCATGGCAGGGGGCTGGAACTCAATGATCATTAAGGTTCCTTCCAACCCAAACCATCCTATGATTCTATGACTTGCTGCAGTTCACTTTATGTGCTTATCATTGCATCAGCTGCCTTTCACAGAGATAATTTTTCAGTAATCATTCTCATGGCACTTTCAGCAGCAGCTTTCCTGAGAGACCATTTTATGTTGACCCCCGTGGAGCAGTTTCACATACTCAGTGGCTCAGTCCTCTTGAAGGAATATTCTCTTAATTCTCTAAGATTCATGATCTGATTGCATAGCCTCAAAACCTTGTCTTGTTTATTGGGGTTTAAAGCTACCTTTCCCAGACTTCCTATTTTTCAGCCAGACTTGAAGAGAAAGGAAAACCAGAGCACCACTGGGAGAACTTGCTCTGTCATTGTGAAAATATGACAGATCCTCAAATTACAGTGGGGATAGTTGAAGCACAGTGGGGGGAAGGCCCATGTTACAACACTAGTAAATTAAATGTACTTTTGTAGCTTTTGTATCTTACACAACCCAGCAGGAATGACATGAGAAGAGATGACAGGCAAGCACATGCTTCAGCTAAGGAGAGGGGAAAGAAGGTGAGGAAGCAGGAGGTGGTGATAGAGCATGAATAGCTTCACAAGGCATTCCCAGACAATCAAATTGACAGAAGGAGTGGGAGTTTGCAGGCAAACTTTCTGCAGTCTCATTAGATTGGGAGCAGGCTGATGAGAGCTCTAAATAACAGGTGCTTTATTTAACAAGGGAGAGTGAACATGAAAATGAAATGAAAAAAAATTATTAGGGCTAAAGTTTCACCAGGAGTGCTGGAGGCTGAGGCTGTGACAGGGAAGAATGGTGTTCTGCCTCTTTCTGTCCCTTTGGATATCTGGAGGCTCATAGGCAGGAGGTCAGAAAGTCTCCTATGAACACCTGACTCCTCCACCCTGCAGAATTCTGGCAATCCTTGCAAAGAACTGAGTTTTCCACAGCTGTAGAGTTTTTGTGACTCTTCTGAGGAAGTCTTGATATTTCTTCTTCATCTTCCAAAAACATCAACAAAACTCTTTCACCAAAATAACTAGTTATACCACTCCCAGGAACAGAACACAATCTGCCATCAAACTCAATTATACAAATTTGGTTTTGTTTTTTGAAAAGTAGGACCTGCCTATGAGGATTTTAGCTCCGTGTAATTAACCAAGAAAATCCTTATCCAGTTTACAGTGGAATTGTTTACAGACACAGCATAGCACAGGTATCCAGCAATTACACAAGATCTCCATCCATCACCAGTTTCTTTACTTTTCGCATGGCATCTTAATAAATGAGTAGCAGTCCTCTTTTTATTTCCTTTTTTTTTTTTTTAACTTCATATTTCCTTTTAATACAATAGTAGTAAAGAAATGTTAGTTCTCTTGTCTTCACTGGTCAGAATGAGGTGGATACATCACCATCTTAAAATTGCCAATTACTTTTTTTTTTTTTTTTTTAGATTTTAAGCTAAGTCTGAAAGAATTTGAAAGCTTCTCCACTTGTTTTTTAACACTGCATGATGACTGCCTTGCCAAGAAGTGGGAATTCAGTTTTGTAGGAGACAGTTTGCTCAGGAACAACTGGCAGACTTGCAATTAGTTGTATCTGGCCTTACTACTTGGTCATAGTAACTGGTTTTCCTGAAATTGTTGAAGGCAAAGGAAAGAAACTGGAGTCTGCTTCCCAGACTCCAGGGAAGCAGAGGTAGGGTAAGATTTCAAAGTTGACAAGCATTACTTAGTCTTGTCCATATCAGCATTCAGCTCCCACGTCTACCAAGAATTTGAAGAAATCAAGACTTGCTACTTCATTCTGCAGCAAGTCACCACTTTGTGGCTGGATTTTTGTTTTATTTTGTGGAAAGAAGGAATTAGAGATAATTTTTCACTCAGTGAGTGTTTCACATAAATACATACCTTCCTATAGACCCATTTCAAAGCTCACCACAGGGAAGTACTTTAAAATCCTGAAATTATTTAACTTTTTTCTTTCTATGTTACCCTTTTACATCATTGCCTGAGGGTAGCACAATTTCACTTGCCTTTTGCAGTCTGGTTTTGTCCATGCACCACAAGATTCACAGGAATGTGGTGATTCATCTCCTCTGACTTTGGATCCTGTTGCTCAGTTGCTTTGGCTACCTGTGGCTCTCTTCGTAATCACTTCAGAGACCAGAGGGCTTTAAGGTACAATTCATTTGACCTATTTTAGACATTGGCTTTAGCATGAAATAAATGGCACTCCAGAAGTTCTCATTTCTCTCCAAAGTGAGCCTCAGGTGACCAGCACCACCCTAGCTGCCCATGGTGTGGCTGTCTAGGGCTGTGTTAAATCAGTCCCACCCATGAATCTCACTCAGGGCCTAGATCCACTGAAATCCACAGTGAAACTCCCTTAGGCTTCGGGTACAGTTCTACCCCATTTCATCTTTGAGAAGAAATGGATGTGCTTGCAGATGTTTTAAACACCTGGTGGGCTTTTACTCTTCTAATATTTAGGACAGCACCTTATAGACTCATTAAGTATCTGTATTGAGTTGCTCCTGTTCACTGACCTGTTTGAAATGAAAATTAAGTTAGCACGATAGGGTGGGAGATGTAACATTCTTCTGCAGGTCTGAAAATGTAGAGGTAATTGTTTTATTAAAATATTTGCTCTTTTGCTCCCTACAAGGTTTTTGATGGCCTGGAAGTCACTGTAGAGCATCATGCTAGCCGTTAGTGCTTTGATTTCCACAATGCCTTTCTTTGTTTAATAGGCCTGAAATATTGATTAACATTTACAGATTCAATTCCAAGCACTTGCCAGGGGTTACAGAGAGCCAGAGAGAGCTGGTTGTGCCAGTCAGATTCCGAGGTGTAATGAAATCCCCTACTGTGCCTGTCAACTTATCCAGTGTACAGGTCATTTCCCACAAGGTCTGCCGTGTTGAAAGAAGCAGTTTTCACATGAAACATTTCATAGGCAAAGGGAAAATATGTCTCCAGTATTGTATGCTTTATCCCTTTGTCTAATATTGAATGGCCTCATTGCTTCACACAATTTTTGCCCCCGAAGCTTTCTAAGTCAATAGAAGAAGAATGTTTCAGGTGGGCAAAAGTCAAGACTCTCAGTGTAAATGCTTTATTACTGTTGTCAAGGAATTTCACAGTAACTAAGGCTAGAGATAGATGAGCCCCAAAAGGACTGGAATCTCAATCCGTTTTAGTTAAGTATTGAATGATTCTTTTTTTCTTCCAAATATTACAAAGCTCCCTTTGAAAGATACTTACATCTTTCTTCCAATAATGTCCTCTTTCTTAATTTGTTCCAAGACCACATCTTTCCTTCAAATTCAAACTCTCTTACCTGTTTCAATCCAAGTCCAAATAGAATATATTCTATTCCATCCAAGCCTACATCTGATTTTCTTTTTTTCAGGATCATGGTGCTTTTGTCTTCTTATCTCCTATAGAGAAAAGAAAGAATATGCAGAGAAATGTTTCATTTTTTTTAAGGTTCCAGTTTTGCTCCTGCTGTTAAATGTTAAATATCTGATTTCAAAAGGATTATTTTAAAGAAAGGTGTCTTGTTCTTTGAGTGACCATGATCTAATCTTAGATCGACTATAACAATTGTCTTCAGGCCAAAAAAATCAATGTGAATTTTCTGGTGCTGATCTTTAATGTGAGGCAATATTGTCTCAAGTTTAAAATTTCTGAATGAGTACTGTTATTTGCCCTTAGTTCTCTAACAAGGAGGGCGATGTTGGCATCCAAACTGGTAAATACATCCAGTACTGTGACCTGACCTGACCTCAAAATGATGGCTTTGATTTACAATTTTAGAATAGACTTTAGCTGGTTTCTTCACCAGCTCAAATTGTAATGGGAAATTTGACACTGATGAATGGATGGATAGCACCACCAATGGATTAAAATTATTTTCTTCGGTTTTTGGTGAGTATATTGAAAGGAGAGGGAAAAAATCTGCCTGAGAATGGTGCACTGGATATTTTAGATGTCAGTAGTACTGGCTCAGGAGCGATCCAGTCCACTGGTTCAACTGAACATTACTTACAACCTAAATGTAATGGAAATTGGAAAAGGCAAAGGGGCTTTCCATGAAAAATGGGTACGAGCAAAATCCCACCATTGGACATTCCAAAGAAAGTGCAGGTTTTCTCCCTGAAGTATGACTTTGTTTATTTATCTGTTATTTAAAAGAAGTTTTGCACTAAGTGGCAAACATGCAGTCCTGATAAACAGTTTACTGCCAGTCTGGTTTCCCATCTCCAGATATGAGCTTCAGTGAAACTTCATCTACAAGTTTCTATAGATCCACATTATACACCCAGTTCTGCTACTAAGAAATTAATTATTGTCTGTAAAAACATTTGTTTTAGTAATTTTATTTCAATTTCTGCATTCTTCACTGAGAACAAGATGCTTCTAACAAGAGTTTTGCAGGAAATGGGATTGAAAGGGATTTTTTTCCTGGTAGCCAACACACTTGAGGTTAACATATAAAATTCTAATGATCTGTGAGTGATGCCTAGGGCGGGATCCCATTTAAGGTTAAATAACAGATATTTAAATGTATGTGAGCTGAGTATTTAATGTTCTCATAGGTATAGCTGATAGTCATTGTATCCATAAAGCTATTTAGCTGACCAGCCATGAAGAGTAGAATTCAACTACTAAAACTTTCTGAAATTTAAATCTGGGGCCTTTTGATATGCCTAAGGCATTCCTACTGGACTGACAAATATAACATAGGACTTATGGGTGACATCACTGTGAAGCAGAAGATTGAGGCCAAGCAAGACACTTCTCAGAATCTAAAATTACACAAGACTGTATTTAGGCAACAGGATGCTGTCCTAGATAACTACTTCAGGGTGAGCTGATAATCTGAGCACCACAAATGTCATTACTTTCAGTCATGGAGACATCCTAGAGGATTTGTACCCTGTACATAGCTTGGACAAACATGCCATGGTCCTTGTAGGACACATAAGCTCTACTGGAAATGCAGGTGAAAGCTGAGTGGGATCCACAAAGGAACCTCAAATAGCAATTGACACATTCATTTAGGCAAATTAACTGAGTTCTAGAACTCACTGAATTTTCACTACATGTTCTTTGACTATACCAGGGGCTTAGATGTGTTGACACCTGCAGGAAAACTACTCTGGGACCTCCGTGTTTCCTCATATTAATATGAGATTGCTCAGAATACCCCACCTGATGTACTTAGGGTCAGACTGGAAATAAGGAGTGGTTTTATCACACAAAATTAATTAAGTTAGAAAAGACCTCTGAGATCATGGAGTTCAACCTATGACCAATCACCACCTTGTCAGACAGACCATGGCACCGAGTGCCACATCTAGACTGTCCTTCAAATCAAGTTCCCCACAACTCAGATTATCTTCTGCTTTCTTCTAAGGTGGCTAAGACTCTCTTTTTTGTTTCTGCTTCCCAGTTCTCTGCTCTCCTCTAAATCTCAAAATTAGTTTCCTTAGAAAAACTACACAATTCAGGGTGCAGTCTCACCTCCTCTAGGTGGAAGAAATTTGACCCAGAAGATCAGTGACTCTGAAATCTTCCTCAGATTAATAGGATTTCTTGGAATGACCACTTTTTTTTGACCAGGGGGGTTGATATTACAACACTAATAATGATTCTGTCTATATGAAGTAGTTAAATATTAATTAGTATGTGACATGCAACATAGATGTGACTTCCTCTCGGAGAGTCCGATCTGTACCACGATGGAAGTCTCGCATTTTTTTCTGTAGTCCATAGAAAATGCCATTCATGCCAGTGGAGGAAAGCAACAAGCACTTGGGGTGATTTCAGCACACTCAACTGCATGGATGGACTTGCCCCTAACTGGATGGACAGGAGGATTCAGATTAGGGAAGAAGAAAAGTGAATATAGACATCTAACACCCTGAGCTTGCAGGTGAAAGACAAGACCCAAATACCCTCGTATTTCTGATTCAGGACATCATTTTAAAAGGAAAACTCTGTGTTTCTAGATGAGGCAAACTTTTAATTTGACTTTTAACCAGAAAAAAAAAAGCATCTCAGTTCAGATCAACTCAAGCATTGGGTTTTTTTCTGAAAAGAGGTAAACAGAAAAAGCAATAACTAGCAGACCCCTAATGAAAAGAAGGTAAACTCAGATGAAATTGAATTTCAGCAGAATATCTGTGCCTAATTCCCATCTCATTTTAACAATCTTGGTCACAGCTATAGTCTCCTGGCATTACCAAGCATTGTTTTCTAGTGGTGTCTTTGACACCATTCCATACCCAACTCCATTCCTCAGAGCAGCTTTTCGGCTACTTTTCAGCTTGTCTAACTCCAGGTACAAACCATTTTTTTAAAAACTATTGTCACAATTTCTGCTTTCTTATATTTTCCTTAGCTTAGGAAAATTAGGTCTATTGACTCTAATTCAGCTTGACTAGGCTCCAGAACTTGGAACTTTATTTTTATACTTGTTTTCTTCAAGAAAATGCTGTTTGCCCTCTATGTTGTGTTTCTTGACTCTTAACCATTTTACCACTCTATTGCCAACATGAATGTAACCCCCTCCAGTTAAATCATTGTCTTTTTAGAGCAACTTTGTAGTATTAAAGACAAATCTGTAACACTTTCATCATGTTGACATAACAGCAACCCAAGATATCCCTGACTGCAGAAGTGCTGGGGGCATGAATTCTAACATTTTGCTGTAGGCTAAATTGTAAAAAAAGGCTTTAGCAGCTGTGATTGACCCTACCTGGTATAAATCAACTATGATGTATTTAAATGATTGTCTTTTAATTAGACATACACAGGACTGGGGACAATGCTGAACACAATCAGGTGAAATTTCTGCTGCAACTCAGAAATAAAGTTATCATTTACATTTGTTGATCTCTAATTGTGACATCTTTCAGGAAGGTCTCCAATTTCTTTTTTCCTCATGCTGGTCACACTTTAAACTCCCTTTGTCTCTCCGCCCCTTTAGCAAAATGGTGCACTGACTTCTTGCTGAAGACATGAAATCTTCTCGTTTTCCTTGCTTTTGCCATAATCTTTTTAGCAGCCTCCTCATTCTCTGCATTTTCTGCATGTAATCATCACCTTTCTTTGATTAACTTACAGGTGTTTTGGGAGATTAGTTTTGATGGAGTTTTTTTAAAATTTTCGGTGTAATCTAGCCAGAGCTTTAGAAACACAGATCCTACCAACTTCTGTGGTGGTGCTCTGTTCCTACATATAGTAAAGGTACATTTGAAAGTCTCCCTCTTGGTGTCTGAAATAGCTCTTACACCATTGAAACTTAAATGGAAGTGAAGATGTAAAACAAATGCTGAACACCCACGGCATCCTTCAGTTTTAGTGGTTATTGCAGGTGCTTTATCACTTCTAAAATTTGCACATTTTTACCCGATTTGGAAAGGCCAGCACGTTTGCAAAAGTGCACTCTCAGCCCTGAAGAGTTTTGTGTTTCGATAAATGGGTTACCAAGGGAAAAACAAGATGCAGAGCTCGAGATAGTTGCTTAATTTCTTCCTTTTATCACAGGACCTCTCCATCTAATGCTTCATGATAAATTCAATCATTGGCCAGTTCCTAAAGCAGAAGAAGGGAATCTCTGTCTTCAGGAGAAGGCACAGTTTGAGATTTCTTTTTACACGACTTATGGTCACATTTCAGTGTGTGAGTGTGACACAACCAAAGAGTTTGACAAGTCTGCCACCCTTTGAGCAGGGTAAAGCCACCCATGTTTGGCTTAGAAAGCCCTTATGGCTTTGCCATTGGCTTCCATCAAATTCCATTAAACAGTGAATCCTGGCAGGGATTTTTAAATCCCACATAAACTGCTGTGGGTTCAAGTTCACAAAAACATCAACACATTGACATCTAATTAAAAGCTGATTTTTTTAGAAACTCAATAAGCATTTAAATGCATTGTCTTTTATCTAGTTTCCCACACAACCAGGAAGCTAACCTGACATCCAAACGTTTCCAGTTATTTTAACAGATCAACCCTCTTTCTTTTTTTTTTTCTTTTACTTTTTTTCTTTTTTTTCCTCCCCTTACAGTCCACATCTTAAAGCATATAGATTTTTGGGCATACATCTTTTCAAAGCCGAGCAAAAAATATGAAAGCCATTTGCAGGGTTAAAATAAAGACAGGAAAATCCCCAAAGGGTCCTTTCCTAGTGGTAAATCTGGGCCTATTTTATAGCCAAGGGAAGAAAATCCTTCCTTGAAAAGGCATTTTCTAATTGAACATGAGCTAAACAGATCTTTGGGCTAGGTCTCTATTTTTCTCGTCTTATCTCAACAGAAGATTACTCACATTATCAAAATTCTATTAAAGGGTTTTAATTGAAAAAAAGTGTTGGATTTATGGATATTAATAACGTAACCTCCTTGAGCACCTGTTCACAACTAACGGAAGGTCAGAAACTCAGGATCATTGAATGATCACCTAAAGATTAAAAATACCTTAAACATAATACGTGGGACAGTTTAGCTTGTCTTTTAGCTCGTTGAAACTCCAATAACTCATATTTTCCAAGAGGAAATTGTGTTCCAAAGGGCCACAAAAGTTTTCTTGAAATGAAAACTGAGAACCAGAAGCTTATGTAAAAAAATCCAGAATAAAACAGACAAATATTATGGTACTGAGGATGAAATCTTGAGACATGAAAATACTGTGACCTGGACCTTTGTGATTGTGGTTGCAGAGGAATGGTCTCATCGCCTTTTTCTCAGAACAAGGACTGAAGATCTCTGAGAGAAGACAGAGTCACAAAAAACCTGAAAGAAGCCTAAAAGTATGATTCCTTTGCCTCCACTGAGACTTCTGCACACCTTGAAAGGGGCGATTTATGCTGTTCCTTTAAAATTGTATCTTAAAAAATACTGTAGCAAAGGAGATTCTGAAGATAATGTGTAATTTTAGTAAAAACAAGTGTTTTCTTCAGAACTAAATAAAAAGTTGAAAAGTCCCCTAATTACTTCCTCAATACTAGGCAATGTATGAATGAAAATTTAAATTTTTAGATCTCCATATCTGTTACATACTTCTTTTACTCATATATTCCGATGATCTGAAGCTCATGAGTGTGAAAGGAAGCTGAAATTTCTTTACCAAGTGATATTTTATAGTCAAGAATTTACAATTTTTTAGGATAGTTTATTTTTACTTGTGGCTAAAAAAAGTTGTTTTTCTTAAGAATTTATAAAAAATTATAGAACTTCTGAGAAAAGTGAACTTTCTTATCCTAATTCTAAACTAGAGAACTGAGGAAACATAGAAAGAACAAAGGATTGGAAGTGGGGGAGGAATTAGAAAATGGTGCTTAAATTTCATAATTTCTATACTGAATCTAATTCATTCTATCTTTGTCCTCCTCTTTTCAGACTTTTTTTCTTTCTAGTCATAGCTGGTAAGTAGCATGGCCCAAATTATAGATCATTTATATTGTATTAATATTCACCATTCCTTATTTTGACAAAACACTGATAAAAGTTGTTTGCTGAAGAAATACATTAATATTAATAAGTGAATAATGAGCTCACTTAAGACTTTCATTATCTGTACGTTCATAAGTTTGAA
Source organism: Acanthornis magna (assembly GCA_036785705.1). Taxonomy (NCBI): domain Eukaryota; kingdom Metazoa; phylum Chordata; class Aves; order Passeriformes; family Acanthizidae; genus Acanthornis; species Acanthornis magna. Next base: position 2,392,776 of record JAWUZG010000001.1, read on the forward strand.
AGATTAATATGATAGCTGAGCAAAAAGTATTGCTAATTATGGTCTCAGCTCTATCACATGAACAGCACAGCTTTTCCTAGAGATGCACTAAAACCAGAAATCAAAATATCAGCCTTGGACTTAAGAGTAGAGCTGAAACCCCACCTCAGATTCATTCTTAGCTGTAGCTTCACTCTTTACCATTCCGTAACTTTCTAAATATTTGCCAAAAGAGCTCTTGGGAGCTCTCATGTTTGTTACAAAAAACTGGCCATATTTATTCCAGTAAGGGAAAAATGTTGCCCTCGCTGTAAACAAGAAGCAGCTGGACTGTGCTGATGAGCTCCAGTGAGAGCAGAGTTTATGCACATTTTTTTGTAGGTAGGCATTTGTGTATTGTCTGCTTCTCCAGCAGAGTTTTGTTTTGTCTTGGAGCTGATACTCCACACCAAGATACATGTAAATAGACTTCCCATGAGCTCTTGCAAAAAAGTGATTGCAGCACATATCAAAACAGTCACAAAATTGCTAAGCTGCCCTAAAATTGGTCTGAGAACTAGTTGAGGGCCAAAGAACAGCTGGAGTGGGCAAGTGGTGGCCACCAAGGGCTGAGAGAACTCCCTTACTGGAGTCTGGGATTGTTTGTTTCCAGGAGACACAGGAGAGCTAAGTCCACCCTAGGAATATTTTCTTATCATCTCTCTCATGCTCTGAAAATTGAATCACACAATATTTTTTTGCAGGAAGAAAGAAACAAATCCAAAACAAAACCTTCCACAAAAGAGTTTTAGTGTACATTTGAGGACAAAATTAATAAGACCAACTCAGTCTTCAGTGCCAAGTCAGGAAGAAAATTTTCTTCGAGGTTTTGATGGAGTCTATTAGGGCCTCTTCATTATAAAACTTCCAGTGTTGTTCACAGTGGGAAACATGATTCCAAAGTAACTTGTCTGTCAGATTTGTTCTGGTTTAGCAACAGGAAGATTGAATCTTTAAATTAATGTAGGAAGTTGAACAGTGGGAATGGCTGAAAGATGCTTTGCCTATTACAAGTTTATGCTTGTGAAATGTAAATCTTGATGTATTTTTGCTTTATTTGGACATACGTAATTGCTGGATCAGCTGGAAATTTGAGTTAGCACAGCTCAGGTCTGACTTGCTCTCTTAAAATCTCTATCCATCATCTGTACGAAGGAGATTTGTGCAACTATTGCCCTAACTTTCATGTCTTAGTTAAGTGCCAAGAGGTCTGTGTCCATCTAATATTCTAAATAGTATTCTGAAATTATGAAAAAGAAAATACATATATATATACAAGTAAGTCCTTTCAATTTCCTTGATGTGTAATAGGCAGATTTTTCCCAGTTGGCCACATGACTGTTCCAGAGGGCAAGTTCCATCACCAAATAGGACACTGACCATAAAGAAGTTTATGGTCTGGTTTCCAGCCTGGGTGAAATGTCCTAATTTAAGCACTGTGAATACCTCCCAGTGTGATCACTTGTTAGGTGCAATGTGCAGATTTAAGGTATTTTGTTTTAAAGGATATTTTTTACCTTTTCTTTTCTGAGCTGAAGATAATATGAAGGTATTTCAAGATGAAGGCATTTATATTTCAAGGAACGAAACAAAGAGATACTGTAATGGCATATGTGAGCTACATTTACCCTGAGGCATTTACCATAAAGTTCAGGGTGTTTTTTTATTGCATCATTCTGACAGCTGTGAATAGGAAAGTGAACATATTGGTATTGTCACTGGGAACTACCATTTGCATCTTTGGATTCATGTGGGAGAGGGAGCTTTAGGAAAGGTACCAACATCTGTGTGCACACACACGGAGCCAGAGAGCTCCCTTGGATCCATTTCATTTGGAATTCAAGAGGGACAAAACAATTAAAGCAAATGCTGCCTTTTTTTTTTTTTTTCCTTTTTTTTTTTTTTTTAATGGGGAGAAAAGGGAGGGAACAAAGTTGGGAGAAGAAAAGTAAGGAGCAATGCATGGTGAGAGAGAGACAGGGAGGAAGGGAAAGAAGTAGGCAAGCTGGCAGGTGAGTATGCTGAAAGGAGACAAGTAGAGAAAATAGTATAAAAAGAAAAATAAAGAAAATTAAAGAAAGAGTGAAAGAAAAAGGAAGGAAGGAAGGAAGGAAGGAAGGAAGGAAGGAAGGAAGGAAGGAAGGAAGGAAGGAAGGAAGGAAGGAAGGAAGGAAGGAAGGAAGGAAGGAAGGAAGGAAGGAAGGAAGGAAGGAAGGAAGGAAGGGAAGGAAGGAAGGAAGGAAAAGAAAGAAAGAAAGAAAGGAAAGAAAGAAAGAAAGAAAGAAAGAAAGAAAGAAAGAAAGAAAGAAAGAAAGAAAGAAAGAAAGAAAGAAAGAGAGAAAGAAAGGGGGAAAGAAAGGAAGAGAGAAAGAAAGAAAGGAAGAGAGAAAGAAAGAAAGAAAGAAAGAAAGAAAGAAAGAAAGAGAAAGAGAGAAAGAGAGAAAGAGAGAAAGAGAGAAAGAAAGAGAGAGAAGAGAGAAAGAAAGAGAGAAAGAGAGAAAGAAAGAGAGAAAGAAAGAGAGAAAGAAAGAGAGAAAGAAAGAAAGAGAGAAAGAAAGAAAGAGAGAAAGAAAGAGAGAGAGAAAGAAAGAAAGAAAGAAAGAAAGAAAGAAAGAAAGAAAGAAAGAAAGAAAGAAAGAAAGAAAGAAAGAAAGAAAGAAAGAAAGAAAGAAAGAAAGAAAGAAAGAAAGAAAGAAAGAAAGAAAGAAAGAAAGAAAGAAAGAAAGAAAGAAAGAAAGAAAGAAAGAAAGAAAGAAAGAAAGAAAGGATCCAAAGGCTGCTTCTTTCTATATATTTGTCTGGAGAGGTACACACAGGTATGTTTGATGTGCAGACACAATTTAAAATGACCTTCTACAAATGTCCTGGTGCACAAAACAAGAAAAATCCATCACTTTAAATGTCTGGAAAAGTTCACTATGCTTTCTCTAGTCTCCGTGGAGCATCTTTAAGCAAAAGCATGGTAAATAATATATCAATTTTCTATCGCCACCTATGAGTGAAAACGTAGAACTGCAAATTATTCTTCTCTGCATAATAAGAGGAAAGAGATGTGTCTGCTGTAGTTCAAATATTTCCTTACATATATTTTGTGTCTGAGGCAAAACCAACTACAATAATTTGTTTCTGGAGGAAATAAGCTGATTTTCAGCATATTTAGGGTTTAGTAATTTATTTAGTTTTATTCATATCATACATTTCAGGACTTATTTCAGTAGTTCGACTGCCCTGTCCTAACTGAAGCCAAAATTTGGGTAGTCTGTGGTCCAAGATAAAGAGGTTTCTGGTTTGGATGGTGCATGCCATGTAGAAACAAGGGTGGTCTCAACCACCTGTATCTACATTGTATTTCTAGATGATGAGCTCTGAGATAGACATAGTGATTTAATGGCAACTGGTGCAAGAGGAGAGGAGGAAATAAGACAGAAACATGGATAAGAATTTGCCTAAATCAGCAACAGGGTCAAAGCGGAATAGACCAGAAAATCTGAGTGAATGTAAATTAGTGAGATATAGAGTGAATGACCAATGGAGCTGAAAGTAGAGCCAGGATGGGCAGGGTGACAGGATGAGGGAGGAAATGGGTATGGCTGCTGAAAGGATGTCATTCTCAAGGTCACAGGGTGGACAGGAATGAATGCTGTGAGATGGCAGCAGCAGGACTTGAGGAAGAGTAAAGTGAAGAAAACACAGAATGTGTTGAGACACTTCTTTAGGATTCAGGAACCCTAGATATCCTATTTAGCTGAACCACGATCTTCCTTTGTGATTGGAAAAAGAAGAAAATAAAAAGAAAAATAGGATAACTCTGGGCCCAATTCATGGCAAGAGTCTTGGTGGGATTTGTTAAGTGAATGAAACATTGCAGCACAGAGATCTTTGAGAGAGTCTCCCCAGGCTCCTGAATAGTCATTGAGGAAAAGCACCTGTAGGCTGTGAATCACCAGTGTGCATTTGGCTGAATGAATTGCAGTTAAAAGAGGCTTATTTTGCTCCATTGTCTTTGGAGGGAGTCAAGGGTGCCCAGTGCACATGGAGACTTCTGGAGGAGGCAGCCAGATGACTCCTTTCTCTCCTATGAATGGAGAGAAATTGGCATTTCCAGGGTGGGATTCATTCCAGCTAACCCAAGCACTTGTCTAAATTGCCTTCTGGAACTGCCTTTTATTTCTTTATTTTAAGAAAAATCCAGCCTGTTATTCCTGAGTGACTAACAGGCTTTGATATGTCACACTTCCATGTCTGGTTAGGTGAGATGAAGCCCACTCATGAAATCTGAATTCCTGATGAGTTCCTTCCTGCCAGACATTTAGTTGTCAAAGGTCTAGAGACCAGCAAGGCTCAAGATTTACATTACAACTGTCCTGTTTTGTTTTTTTTTACCCTACCTGCCTCAGGTAGATTGAGAACACCTTGGTGCTGTGAAGGCATCTCTTGGTCACATCTCTCGGTGCACCATGGAGAGGTCCCTAAATGCTCATCATTTTGGCAGCTCAGGAGACATCACTGTGCCTCCAGCCCACAGTGTCCCTGTGCCCCAGTTCTTGGGGCAGGACTGTCTCATTTCACTGTAAGGATTAACACATGGAAGTTCTTGCAGGGAAGTAAGAATACTGAAGGCAGAGGTCGTAAATAAAATGACAGAGTGCAAAATGTTGAGGAGATCATCGAAGGACAAAGCAAAGTTGAAGTAGCAGCATCACAAAATTGCTATAATAAAGTGCAATTTAGGCATATGGTGAATTCTGAAACAGATCTTTCTATGTTTGTGTTGGCTCTGCCATGAAATATCTGTGTGATCCTCAGCAGGGCACAGAAATACTCTTGGGAAAGTCAGACACTCTTTGCTTATAGAGAATTAGCTAAAATAGAGCCTTCATATCATGAAAGTTTTATTTATCCTCTTTAACACTGAAGACACAGAGAAAGCTTCCAAAAGGCAAAGAGCTTTGGCTTTGAACTGAAAGGCGATATGTTTAGGTTGGATAATAGTGAGAAATTAATAATAAATATTTACTGTGAGGGTGGTGAGGCCCTGGCACAGGTGCCCAGAGAAGCTGTGGCTGCCCCTGGATCCCTGGAAGTGTCCAAGGCCAGGTTGGACAGGGCTTGGAGCAGCCTGGGATAGAGGGTGGCATCTCGGCCTGTGGCAGTTGTCTTGAAATGAAATGATCTCTAAGGTCCCTTCCAAACCAAACCCTTCCGTGATTCTTCAATTTTCTGATTCTGTGATTAGATTTAAGATCAATGGACTCTTCTGATCGTTTCGCTTTTCTTTGCACTGTTTGAATGGAGGCACAAAACACGACAGTTTTATTATGAGATGCCATACCAAAGAGAACCAGAGAGGCTCCATTTGGAGGGGACCTTGGGAGGACAAGTGGTCCAATCCTCCTGCTCAGGCAGGGCCACCTAGAGCCAGTAGCCCAGGGCTGTGTCCAGATGGCTTTTGAACTTCTCCAGGGTAGGAAATTACCTCTCTGGGCAACCTCTGCCACTGCTTGGTCACCGTCTCAGTTACAAATTATTTCCTTATATCCAGAGGGAACATCCTGTGTTTTGATTTTGTACCCATTGCCTCTGGTCCTGGCATTAGGCACTAAATGATAAATACAGTTTCTGAAAGAAATATACATTTTGAGATGATTGTTTTCTTTACATAGGAAATAAGTATTTTTTCTGGATATTTTCTCTTTCTTACATTTAGAATTTCATATGAAATTAATATTTATCACAAACCTAATGAATATTCCCAGAATATTAAGGAAAAGTGCATTTTTGAAAGCCTGTGTGGAGTGTATGAAATATTTATAATTTCATATTGATTTTGGTAGCTTTGCTGGTAAATATTTTAATTATAGAATTTCACAAAAGAGATGAGCCAGAGAAGAACAAGGGGGGTTTTCAGCTTTTTTTAAATCCCTTTTTTTGATGTTCCCTAATATTTCTGATCAGCTGTTAGAGACATGCATCAGGTTATAAAAACTGAAAGATGTGAGCAATAAAAGAAAGTCTGGTGCATTCTCCTGATGCTCATTTTTAAATGCAGTGGTAATATATTTAGGACCTAATTTAAACAAAGAATTTAAACATCAGAGTTTTAATTTTCATACTCTGCTGCTCTGTCCAAATGTTTAGGAATCTGGGATATGAGTTTGAAATTATTTTCAGAGATCTAGGGCTCGTGTGCCATGAGAAAAAACTTTTAAATTAACCCTATTGGACAATCAAGAATTTATCATTCCAGTAACTATTTTTACTACTTAAAAAAGAAAAAAATCTGTTACTTAAACCATTTTTTGGCATTAGATCTACTGTTAAAAACGTTCAATTAAAACTTGTGCAAGTCTCACAGTATTTCTACTTCACTGAAAATATAATGGAATATATTTAATTTGACTGAAAGGATGTTAAAGATATAATAAAAGACTTTGACAGGTTTCTCAGAGAGCAAATGAAATTTAAATATGCAGATCCTACAGGCAAAAAAAAAAAGTTCTCAGAGATCTGATTAATATACTTCAGTTCAGCAAATATGGCTTTACCACTAATCCAGGTAAAATAAAAGCAATATATTAAACGATTAATCTACAGTCTAAGATGGTTGTCCTCTGATTTTTGAGGATAAAAAAGAATATGGAAAAATTCACACAAAACAGATGTAATGTCAATGAAGCCTAAAGCGAAGAACAGAAAATTCACATGACCCTGCAATAAAAGAGTAATAATTAGTCATTTGAATAGTTAAAATTGCTCTGACTACTCATACCACATTTTTGTTTTAGTCACTGTACACAGTGTTAGGTATGTTCTGTAAGCAGTATTTGCTGTGAATTGTATTTATATCTTAATCCTTAATTTAATAAGCCACCCCAAATAAAGGGACTGAATCTCAAGCTGAAAAAACAACTTAAAATTCAAATGTTTCTTTGTTTAGCTTGGTACCAAAAAACCCCAGAAGTATATAGGGGAGAACAGGCTTAGAAAACAGACACAAGTCACTCCAAAAATTGTTTTAACCAATTAAATGCTGGGTACTCAGTGGGTGCTGACGGGTGGGATTGACTCTCCAGGATGAGGGTTCACTTGCAGTCTTTGGAACTGACTAGAATTAATTATAAAATTATTATCAAGCTGAGAATCCAAGGTTTGAAGGATAAATCATCAAAACCATTAAATTTCCATTTTAAAAATGACACAAGGTCTGGTTTTCAGAGGTGGTTCGATGGCTACAGCAGCATATTACTCTTAGCTAAAATCTTTAATAACCCCACAGCTCATATCTCCTAGGAAATTGCTTGTGTCCCTAATTTTCTCCTAGACACAAATGATACATAAACATCTAATTGTTTTCATTAATAGGACTTGATCTCTTAGAAACTTTTGGTTCCTTTGAAATATTACTTCAAACTCTCAGTTGACATGAATTTAATGATATGATGTTACTGATGCTCATGAGGCTCAAAATTTGCTTTTCTTTTTATTTCAACACGCCTAGCTGCAGGAGTCCTGTTATGCAAGAATCAATTTTTATTTAGTAAAAGATTAGCTTCTGCTTCTTGCCAGCCACAAAAAAGGTACGAAAATGCAAAACAAAATTAAGCAAGATGGAAAACAAATATAATTAATTCTGTAGTTTTGAAAATCTAATTTTTTTTTCACACTGGACCTTGTCTTTCAAGAAGGGGAGAAACTCATCATTTGTCAAAGGCCGAGGTTATTGATACCGAGCTCCCCAATGTTCAAAGAGAAACCCACAGGTTGTTCTTCCACTGAATACCAAGGAGATCAGCATTATTGTGTCAATAAGGAATACAGCGTGAATCAAACAGAATGTCTGCATGCTATAAATACCTTGAAATCAGCAGAAATGCCATTCCAAAAAAGGGAGACCCAGTTTTGCAGAAGTGAAATAAACAATTTTGCATGAATAGCCTGAAGGGAGATATGGGTTACAAAACCATCTTTCTCTGCTGCTTTCTCCTGGCTTTTCAGCTGGCTGGTGTTTTCTCTCTCCTTTCTCTCTCAGCTCTGACTCAGTTCACTTATTAAGTAAACAGCCTTCAGAGCAGCTTGTCTGAGGAACACAGTTCCATTAAGTAAAAATACAGAGCAAGAAGCTCTCGAGAAGCAATGATCAGAGATCTAAGAATACAAATGAACAAATGCACTTTCTGATTTAAATATGTTATTGTTATTAGCACCATTATTCATCTTCCAGTAGCTTCCGAACAAACGTCTCGCTGCTAAACTAAACTTTCACAGGCGTAAACATCTATTCTGCCCTAAATATCTTCCAGTGTAATTGAATGTTAGTAACATAAAACACTTATCAGGAAATGAGGCTGACTCATAGAGTCAACTCACTGTGTGACAGGTGGGTTCCAACCTATTTTTTTCAATTGGAAAAAAAAGATGTTCTTTGTGTTGATATTGGGGGCCCTCAATGGCTTGTTGTTTTTTAACACACCCTCTCGCAGTGATGGCTGCCAAAATACTTGTAATTCCCCATTCATCTTAATGATCCTGTTTCCTAAGGGTCTTCAAAGCCTTTTTGCACAAAAAGGAGGGAAGGTCTACAAACTCCTCTGAATTCCCCTGCAAAGGCCCATGTTGCTGCACAAGATGTGAAACGGGAACAGCAGTGGGGCTGAAATGGGTTTAAAATGCCAAGAGGGAGGGTTAGATTAGATAATAGCAAGGAATTCTTTGTTGTGAGGGTGATGAAGCACTGCAGCTGCAGTTTGCACTGCAAGTTTGTCCAAAGCAGCTGTGGCTGCCCCATCCCTGGAAGTGTCCAAGGCCAGGATGGACAGGGCTTGGAGCAACCTGGGATAGGGGAAGGTGTCCCTGCCCATAGCAGGAGTGGGAAGACATAATCCTTAAGGTCTCTTGCAATCCAAACCATTCTTTGATTCTTTGATTCAATGTCAGTGGTGCCCTGTAGCAGCCAAAACCTTTCCCAGGTCCCACTCAGCCCTGGACCCACATTGTGGTTCTTTCTCGCAGCCCACAGCAGGAATCTATTGTCTTTGCCACTCAAAGTTAACACATTCTTCTTATTGTCCAAGGCCAACAGAGCACTTTGGAAACTGAAAGCATTTCAAAACACGCCTGGAGCATCACTTTAGAAACAAGCAGACGCACAATATCCCTGTGAGGCAGAACAATGCTATTATACTAATTTCACAGATGGATAAACTTGAACGCAGTAAGGTAAGGCCTAGATCCTGTTCGGTGCTGTGCTTTGATTTTTAAGGGGATTAAGCAGCACAGAGAGCCTTTTTTTACCCCAGCAGGAAAGCTGAAAGACAATCCATACAAGGAAATACAATAGGAGTGCAACTGCAAATGTATTTATGCACACAACATGCCCACAGAAGAGTGTGGCTCACCAGCTGCAGGGCTCCTCTTCTCTGCTGAGCTGCACAGGTAACAAGGATACAAATGAATATTTTCCCAACAAGCTGCTTACTTTTTTTTAAGTGAAATGAGTCCCATCTGCCTCAAAACACTTGCATGATCTCCAAGCTAGCGTGAGATCAAGGCAGATGTTGCCTCCACTCCACTCCTTTCAGCCTCACCTCACCAGCAGGGCAGGGTTTGCCCAGAATAACCTTCCCCAAGCCCATGGAGAGCTCCCAGGTGTCCTCATGGCCATGCTCTGGTCCTACCCAGACCCTCCCCTGAATGTTAATGCTGATCTTCCCGCATGTCCCCTGGAAGAGGCTGCACTCTGGCAGGGTGACAGACCTTTCTGCATCTGCTGGGCAAGAGCGTTGCTGAGTTTGAGCTCAGTTTTTCACTTTGCACAACATGAAATTTTTAATTGTCTGGTTGAGAGAGGGTGGCAGCTGACAATTGCTTTGTTCAGACTCACAGAGCTGATAATGCTCTGTTCATGAAACTGGGGCTGTTAATGATTCGTAAGCTGATACTTCCTCACACTTGATTGTGCACAGTAGACTTCATAATTTGAGCTTGTCATTTTCATTTTTCAGGGGGAGAAACTACAACAAAACCTCTCCTTTTCATGGTAGACTTCTCTATAAGTGTGTAATTACATCCTGATGTTCCCTGTGATTTGTACCTTGTTCAGCCCATTTGAAGTCAATTTTAATACACTTCCATAATTTTTTTATTCTGTTAGGGAAAAGAAAGCATTTTTTTCCCATGTGACACCTTGGGGGTACTGTTTTCTTATATATTTGTACTTTAAATCCATAAAAGATGCTCCAAAGAGCATTTACATCAAGGGGAAGCTGTAACAATTCCTATCCTGATAATTACTTCAAGAAGAAGGGATTTGTCATTTTTGCAGGTGACTGACTGTGGAAGCACCTCCTTATCCATCCCAGGTCCTCACTGCAGAGCTGGTAGAAGTCTCCTGCAAGGATTCTTCTGCATCTTGCAAAGCTTTAATAATCAGACCTTCAATGTAAATGTAAAGGCTCTTTGCAAAACGATATAAACTATTCCAAATCTTGCATCTGCTAATGGCTGTGACTTTGGCTACATGAATTAAGTGTCTGAAAGACAAAGCCTTCTGAGTTTCTTATTAGGCTTTGAAGATTTATTTTAAGATACATTATCGTTCATAAAGATTTTTTTCTTGATAATGCAAGCCTAAATACTTAAAATAGACTGTTGATTTTAGGTGTTAATTTTTTTAGGTGACTGTGAAGTCCTGCTCTCTGAGAAGCAGGATACTTTCAAACATCTTTGTTTAGAGAATGCAAATTGATAATAATTTTGATATAATCTTCTCTATTATTACATTTTAGACAACTGCAACCAGAACCATTTTAGAAACATATTTTCTAAACAATCTGTGAGACAATCCCAATTAGAAGAGTACCTGGCCTGAAATGACCAGATTAAAACTTTTATTCCATGTCTACGGAATGCAGACAAGGGAAGGCTTAGAGTCTGCCTTGGGTTTTCGGCTTGTAGTATCAGGGAACCAGACACAAAAGATGACTTCAGATGCCAAAGTTAAGAATATCAAAAGCTATGTAGTTAAATAAATAAATAAATAAATAAATAAATTACAGATGTTTCATATATACATATTTATGGGTGAATTAAATTGTACTTTGTGCAATCATCCAAGATGTCCAGTTACAATAAATACAGAAAATTTGCTGTCTATAAGGAGCCAGATAAGCCTAGAGAAAAGGCTGTTTTCAATCACTTAATAGCATATTTACCTGACTTTCCATTCCTTTCCGGAGTTGAGGCACTTGGCACAACAGAAAGGGAGAGATTTTTCTCAGTGGCCTTAAATATATGCAGCCCAGCTTGTTACCTGCCAAAATTGGGAGTTTCAATTCTCTTAAACTTAGAAAATCTCCTACACACATTTTCCATTTCCTAAGGCACCTTTCCAAACTCAAGGCTGTAAATCTGGGATACAGCTGACCAAAGGAAAAACGGTCATGAAGTCAGCACATAATATGGAGCCTGAATTTTTAACATGGTTGTTAAGAAATCTCTTCTGGGAGAGAAGGAACTGAATAGTAACTCTTGATAATGAAATAATTTCTGTATTATAACCAAGAACCCTGTAATGTAGAAGACATTGGTATAAGATAGGTTAAAATGGTTTTGTATCTACGTGAGTGGTTTAAGATCAGCTATGTAGAGAACAATCACAAAGCAGATGTAAGTGTATGCATTTTCCTCCTGTTTTGGGAACCAAACAGGGAACTTCTTAGGTCTCACTCCAAATTTCTTGCCAGAAGTCATCCAAATCCTGTGAGAACTTTCCTTCCCTCTTACACCATGATTCATATCCATATATTTGCTGAGCCTCAGTGATATTCTCCATCTTCATTCCCTGGAAAAGAAATATTGAAAGAAAAAAAAAAAGACAACAATCAGGATGGTGAGATCATGAATATCTCTCTGTGGTACATAATCTGAAAGTCGTGTGACCATCATTATCATTAGCAAATCTGTATTAAATGCATAACTAACTCCCTTCTCTGCTCCCTTCTCTGTCAATTTAATGCTTTTAGAAATCAGTCATGCAAATACCATTCAGATGATTTGATTTAGCAAATCTGATCTGCCCTGTTCTAGAGGTAAGCTGAAGAGTGATTTAAAAATCGTAAGGACTGTAATCCCCATTTCGAACAGAATGCATTTCATTATACAGATGTAGTCAAATACTTTGGGACGTTTAATTCTTCCTAAACTTACCTCAGTTATTAAAAGCACTGCAGTATTCCAGAGCAATTTTCCAATGTTCTATGCCTAAATTGCCCTTTGTTGTGCCTGTTACACAATAAGGAAACAAACAGAATGTTATCTCAATTTAAGGAACTCAGATTTCTCTCACGTAGTTTTATCCATCTGAAAGTTAGGCATCTGCCCTGGTTATCTGGGGTCTCTCAACAACCAAAGGAGAGAGACACATCACAAGAGCATGATTCATCCCTCCTATCTTAAATACCTATCTCACTCCAGAAGCTGATGCAGTTTTTCCTAACTGTTAAAAATGGATGTCTTATTTCCAATCTGAATCTGTCTAGTTTCAGCTCCCAGCTACTGGATCCTGACATGCTAGATTAGTGAGTTATTTACTGTAAAAAATATCTTCTCTCTGTGCATGAAGAGTGCAAATAATCTACTCTTCAAAGAACTGAATAGATGGAGATTCCTAGTTTCCCACTATATGACATTGTGGTTGCTCTTCAAATAAGTCTTGAGAGATAATATTTCTTATCACCCCAACTGACACAGCTGGAAAAAAATAGACAGGTTTCTGGGCACATAAGCTCTTCTTTAGGTCTCGCTGAGTTCAAAGCTTCTCTATGAAAAGCAAATTTATTTTCATTTTTGAAAAACCATTTAACTTGACAAATTAAAGCTTTGCAAGGGAAGAAGCACTTCTTAGACATAATTGGCACTCTAAGGTTTTAATTCCACAAAAAGCACCACAATAGTGAGCCAATTTGTCTTCTATTACCAGGAGTCTCTTTCCAGTGTGTACTCAGCAAATTCCGTACATAAATGTGATGATTTAAGATCACACTCCTGAAGTTGGCGGGAATCAATGGGATTGTTTCCACTAAATGACTTTCATTTAGGCCTTTTGGTTCAATTCTCTACTCTCACACAGGATGAAAACTTCTATGGGCATTGAGCAGAAGTCATTAAGAAGCTGTGGTGTGCTTGTAGGAATAAAGTTCACATAAATGGTGAGAGAAAGCACACTGTTAATTTGCATTTTACTTTAAAACTCAAAGTGTATTCCAGAAACCCATGACCCTATTATCAAAGGCTAGAAGAAGATAATGAGATTCTAAATAAGGCTCTGAATAAATGAAGGTTTTCTCTCAATTATGAATGGATACATGCTTACTATTATAGAGGTGTTCTCATGTCACTTTTCTGAGGTCTTTGTCAAAACTTTCACTCTGTCAGATGAAGGTCGAGGTGACATTTTTATTTTCACAATTACAAGCTCACTGTGAAGAAAAGGTCCCTAATAAAAAATCCAATCCCTAAGCAAAGAGATTCCAGCAACTAAAGGAGACAACTTTAGAACATTTGACATTTTCACCCTTTTGGAAGTGTAGAACCATTACTCCATCCTTACTTTTCTAAGCAATCTTAAATGAATGGATGAAGTTAATACAGATATCCCAGGACACAAGAAATTAATGGGTAAAAGAATAAAATAAAGCTGCAGCTGTAATAGAAACAACTGCCAGCTTTTTTGTATTTAATGACAGATACAAAATTAATATAATTTTCTGAAAAATTCTTCTCCCTCGTTTTCCTTTTTTCTTTTATTCCCTAGATTTCACAACTTGATTTTAAAACAAAAAATACCTAATTCAGTAAGCCACACAGGGAAACATTTCAGTGGTAGCAAACTTTCTGATATGAGATTTAAGAGATATTCCAAAGGCCTTCCCCAAGGCCATTTATATCTGATATATCCATTATAGCTGAGATATAATGATAAACAAAAGCAATAAGTTATTGTTAATTTAATTACAGTAATTAGTGCTCTAAGATACATTGTTGATAGGAAAAATGTTGCAAGTGATTCAAGTTATTGGTTTAGTTTTGCTGTACAATACACAACATCTGATGTGTCACAAAATGCCAATTACTTCATCAATAATACTTCTGTCCAAATATCCATATAACAAAAATAATTTGGATATTAAGCAGGAATATAATTCTGTCCCTATTGTAAATAAATGTGTGAATCCTCTTTCCAATTTTGTCGTGGCATAAGTAATATTATTGACCCTGCTTCATTATTTCTGGAATATACACTGGGTTTTCCCTGGGGCACAGCAACTGAGACATGCTTGATTCTCTTTACGTGTCCTGTAACTTGTCAACAAGCTAATGCAATTAGGACTTTTCTTTCCTGGTGGTCCGTGTGTGTGCTCTGAGTGATTGGTTTTATTTAAAGATGGACCAGATTTAACATTCTTCCTGGTGACAAGTTCCACAAACTGCAAGTCAATTCAAATCAGAGCCCAGCCACAATTAGTTTGGTCTATTTAGGGCATATTCTCGAGTGGAATTCTTGTGTTATTTTGCAAACAGTTGCAAATGGAAATTGGCTGGTGGATTAAAACAGAAATTCATAAGATTCTTATGAAGTACGCCCGCTATGAATAAGGGTAGTGCTGAAAAATCAAGCTATTCCTATTATACACAGTAGACATCTTTCCACCTGAATGCTCTTATCTTTCTTTTTTTCGTATAAGACAAACAAGAAAGATTCTCTGGATTTGGAAACAAGACTAACCCCTTCAAATCCACCAATTTGAAGAGAGGAATGAACAAGTTATTCATTTTCTATCCATTTTTTATTTAAAACTGTAACATTTTTATCTCTAGTGAAATATGCAGTTTTGTTTCATTGGCAGTTACAAAGCCCTTTTGTGCTGTTATCTTGTTCTTTATATTCATGTATCTTTCTTTTAGAAAGCTAACAAATGACAGATTTTTAAACTGTCTCAAACCCTTTAGAACTCCTACACTATCAAGAACTTTAGTCACTTAAAGCTGTAAAAATTGGGAACTGTGATAGATATTTTAAGTGTGCTCTTGCAACTCGAATTTCTGATTTTCAATAAAAATCCTGTTCTCAGATCAAAATGGATTTGTCTGAATATAGTTTACTGTAGTTGGAAATCTGTCTCAGTAGTTTCACAAAGTTTGGGTGAGACTGCTTAATCAGATTTTTAATTCTGAACATAAAAAAAATTAAAACCAAAGTTTCATTTATTCACATTATTTATTGAAATTCCAATTCAGATTTTTAGAACGTCATTATTAAATATGTATTTTATTTCTTCATTCTACAGCTGAAGATCAACAACTTGTGAGTCTTTTCTGTGATATTTGAATCCTACCTGCCATACATTCAGTAGGAATTTTCCTTTTGACAACATTAAGCTGTGAAGGAACAAATAACACAGCATTTCAGTTTGCAACAGTTTGTGATCACCATTACTCACTCAAAGACAAGCCCCCAGGTTATGTGGTGTCTGAGGAAAATGTTTAGAAATCCCCAGAGTGTCATATTTTTATAATGGATATTCATGCAATTATTCATATTCTGTCAGATTTATTCTCACTCTCGGTTTTTTTGCCACTTGTAGTAAGTTCTGTCTGCAGTACCTGACAAGACTGACTGAGCCAAGACCTTCATTTTCCTGGGAATGCTCCAAGCTGAGGGACAGTTGCCAATTCACCCAAATATGTTTGTCCAGCAGACAAGATAAGCACAGAGAGATGAGGAGATTTGTCTGTGGGCAGAGGGTGTGTGACTGCACCGTGTGAGGTGTGGAGCTGGCAAGGGAGCGGTGATGTCCTTTTTGGAAGGCAGGGCCAACGTGTGCTCCATTCACATCAGCTGTGCTGCTCAAGGGGAATAGAAGAGAGAAAAGAACGCCCTTAAAGGGTTGGTTGGCTTAACTATACAGTTTTGAGGACACCAATAAAGGGTTCCCCTCCAGATAATAAACATAGATGGGGAGAAAAAGATATAAAGGGAAAAGAGAAATGCCCAGTGCAAAACACTGACCGCATCAAATGCAGCAAGAACCAGAGAATCATTGAGGTTATAAAAGGCTTTGAAGATCAGCGAGCCCAACCATTAACCCAGCACTGCCAGAAGTAAAGTTCAGGCAAAACTGACTCAGACATACTTAACACATTCCCAATAAATCTGGTATCCCCAAAACCAATAAAACGGCAAACCAATCTCATCCACCGTAAGAAAAAAATGCATCTGCATAGAAAATTATCATTATTTTCCAGTGGGAGGCTGGTATAATATTCTGAAATATTAATTTTTAACAAATTAGATTTTTTTTAAACCTACATGTGTAGGAAAATCTTTTTTTTTATTTTTCTGAACTGAATTATTTACTGACTGTAGAACTTCTGTTTTTTTCATTTGGAAAATATCTTCTTTAAATATTTAGAAAAAAATATCTATAAACAGCATGCAGTTTTAATTACAATTTATACGCTTGCATTTTAATTGCCTTTTAAACTAATTTAGCTTGTTCTTAAAGTTAATTAAACTCATTGGGGGGAAAATGTTCCTTAATTCAGTTGTGAAAATGGAGCAGATGTGGAGATGTATTTGTGATTGTGTCTATCAGTCTGAACTTATAAGAATCCTTTTAATCTTAAACTCTTTAATGGACCTTAAAACAAAGTGTTTGCACATGATCAGGGTGCCCTGTGCATTTTCTGCTTTCAACGTTAAAATTATACGTGCACAGCACATTATTTTTTAATTAGTTTGTCCCTTCTAAAATTCATTAAAGCCAGATAAGAGAGGATGCTTCACTGACTGTATTGTTAGAAATTTGGGTCTTGGGGACTATTCGCTGTAAGTTTCCAAACATTTAAGTAATTCAAATTCAAAATCAGGGCTTGATTTGAACAATTGTGACTTTTGCAATGAGCTCCTGGCATGTCAGGGAGCATTTTGGCAGTGAGAAGAGGAAATGCACATTCTCAGGAGAGGAAAATATTAGAAATACATATCAGTTGAATTAGAGGTCACTGTGGCACTGTAATTCAATCCTTGACATAGATTTGAAGTGTCCAAACTGATGTTTACAACAGTTCTGCTGTTGGAGAATTCATCATGGGCTGGCTGCAATTCCTACAGAGTCCAGAGCTCTGTTAGTCCATGCTGAACTTGATATTAAACTAGTTTTAATTTACAGCTGGTTCAAGTGCCTTTACTCCAGGCATAATTACAGTTGTCGCCCCTGAAAATTATATTGTTTGTTAAGAAAACGACATGGGAAAAGTTTAATTCCCAAATATTAGTTTCAGACGGAAAGTTCCTCCCAACCAAATAACCCTACCAGGTTCCAGCTTTGATTCCTACCTTGCTGTGGTAATAGGATGTGCATAGTGGTAACTACCAAAAAATGAAACTCATAGCCCATTTTCCATATAAAGAGGCTATGACCTCTTCATATTCCTTTCCTGAAAGAATTTATCTGCTAATAAAACCAAACTATATCCTCATTCTCCAGCCTGTTCATGAAAATGGTCTAGTCAAGATTTCTGGTTGCAGTGATATGATAGAAGCTGATACATATTAAACAGCCAGGGTATTGCAGACAATTGATCTCATGATTGACACAGAACATTAAAACCATAAAATGAATCCAAGCCTTCAAAAGGGCCATTAAAATTATCAGAAGTGACTACTCAGCAATGCTCACTAGCCCAGATCTTGAATGGTGTTTAACCAACATAAGCAAACAAAGGAGAATTTATTGTGAAGGCTGAGGGAGAACAATAGCCAGAGTTTCAGTCGCCTCAGAACAGAGTGCAAGACACCTAGAAATTCAGAAGGAAGAAAAAAAAAAAGAAAGAATTTAGAGAAAGAAAACCAACCCTTTCATCCTCACTGTATCCAGCATCTGTGGGTCAGTGGTTCCGAGGTCACTGACATCGCCTTACAAGTTTTATAAAGAAAGCCTCGGTTAGCCTATGGTTCTGTTATTGCGGCAGAAACAAGCTCGCTGCTGGTTTGTTAACTTGTTTTGATTCTGCTCTACTCTTGTTTCATTGACGTACACCAGGCTGACATCCAGAGACACTCTTCTTGGGCAGTCATGTGTATCGGGCCCGGTACGCTCGCTGTCAGCTTGATAGAACCACTAAATGACTGTGCGCTGATCCAGAAGCAACCATTCCTCACACTGTGCAACTTGTTGGAGCTTTTATGCATACTATATAGTGTGTGACAGCTACTTTTGTGCATGTGTAGCTGCTCATTATATACACATTTAAATTCCTTTGCAGTAGCGCCTGCATGTATTTCACTTACAGATAAACTTTATGTTTTTCTCCTTTTGTCACGAGTCTTTATTTGTCATGCTCTCTGGATTTGAAAGGATTTTTTTTTTTTACAAGCTTTTTCTTTACTGACCATCCGTGTTTGCAAGAACTATTTCATTAACTGCTGCAGCATATAAACCTCATGGAATTAATCCGTTCTTTCACACCCAAAAGCAAATTGAAGTTGCCTCAACGCTTCAATAAAACTGATCTTGTACTTTTTAGATTACTGACCACAGAGATATGTGCATGCTTGTTGGAGGAGCTGTCCATTTCCACAGGAAATGTTCTTTTTTAACTCATTATTGGCTCATTAGTCTTTCTTCCCCAGTGCTGCAGCTCAAATCCACAGGGAGAACCTCGATGATATGTAGCTCCTTGTGAGGCAGCTAAACACAAGTGGGAGATTGATATGGGATCTAGGGGATCCACTTAACCTAAAAGGAAGCAGGATCACATATTTCCTTGCCTGACAAAAAGCTGTCAGCTGTCACGGATCACCTCAGTCACACTGTGCACATGGGCAAGGAATCAGTTCCAAATTCTGACCTTTTATAAAGTTTTCTCTGGGTGTTTAGCTGCATTATGAATGCTCCCCAATGGATTAGCACACTTGGTTTCCTGGCGGCCCCCAGAAGGTAAACCAAAGGCTGTGTGTAGGGCTGGGAAAGTCTAGAGCCCAGTGTCAAAACATGAATTCCATTGTGTTGTGTCTATTTAGCAAATGTGGTCTCCAAGAAAAACTGATAAAATCTTCTCATGTATCTTCATCAAAAACACAGATGCTACTGAATTATCAGACATATCCTTCTAGGAGTTTGGTGTCACATTTAAATATCTAGGATCCTTCTACAGTCAGTTAATCTATTAATCTAATCTAATTCGGGGACTGTCTTGTGCAGGACCAGGCGCTGGACTTTGCTGAGCCTTGTGGATCCCTCCCAACTCACAATATTCTATGATTCTAATTTAAGCAACTTCTTGGCTTTGGGAAAACAGTTTTTGTTCCTCTAGAGAGATTTTCTCACGTCCATTTATATTTCATGGTAAACTTAACTCAGAATTGTAGTCTAAACACTCCCTGTTCACATTTTAATCCGGTTTTCAAGCCTTCTCTATGCTTTCCAAGATTTATAACTCCACCAGCACAATAAGATCAGCAAAATAAAATCATTTCCTCAGGTCTCTAAACAGTGTTAAGGGTCTGGAATATATTAGTCCAAGGTGCCTTCATTTTGTTGTCATTGCAGCCTTCTTTTGAATCTTCTGAGATTCCATGCTGCTGGCATCCACATTTACCCTTGGAAGAAAAGACTGTCTTAACCTTGCTAATACACAAGTCCCAGAGCACGAGCTGTCATGACTATGCAAGCAGTGAAATAACCACAAGGTCTCTGTAGAGTTTTAGATTATTCCCTATTTGCACATAGGTTAACTGTGATATGAAAGAAGAGAGGAAAAAATTATGCTGTACTGATTCCTAAAAAAGGGCTGGGAAGAGTCAGCATGTAAAGTCACTCTTTATTAAAAGGCAAGAAATAGAATTTCCTTCTGTCATCCTTTAGTGACTTCAGTGACGTTTTCATTTTCCCTTCTTTTCAACTGCTGGTCACACAAGTTATGAGCCAAGTCAGCAGTTCATGAAGTGCAATGGTTGGACCATTGCAAACTTGAAGGGACGGTTTAATCTCACCTGACTTCAGATACTTACATCGATCTGAGTTATACATTTATTCTCATTTTTAACGAGTGAGGAGAAAGGTTCTCAGAAGTTTATTTTAATCCTAAGACATGTTTTGTAATAAGCTGTATAAACATCTTCCAAAAATGTGGATTTGTGCAGAAATATTAAATGCAGTTTGGGCTTTTAGTTCAGCTGTAGGTTTGAGGCATCTAAACTAGGGGAGATTAATTCACCTTAAATAACTTAGAAGCAAAACAGAAGCAGCACAAATCAAGTCTTGTAAATCATTCAGAGAATAAACACAAGGCTTTGTTACGTATCATCTCTGTTTGAATGGAGATAACCTAATGTCATTTGAACAGAAAATACCTGAACTAGCATTTCCAACAAGCTCATATTGCATAATGTATCCCAAGTCACATAGGAAATGTCAATATGTTTTCTCTCTCCATTAACTTTAGAAGGCAATTAGAGGACTAGTTTACACTAGACAGATCACTTTTTGAAAGCTAGAAGTAAAAGAGATTAATTCTACCCTGTCTGTTTGCTCTGTGGATTTATTTTTTCCCCAAATCAGGCTTGTGCTGTCAAGCAGTGTGTAGTCTGGCTAGATCTATACCTCTGACTGACACTTTTAAGAACATGTGGACAACAGAGTGTTCAAAAGGCGCAGGTTCCCCTGCATATGCAAGTGACTGGATCGTTAGAGCAGCCTTAATTGTGCACATTGTCTTTGTCCTGACAGCTCAGCACAGAGCTGGGCATCAAAGCCACTTCAGTATCATCCGAGAGAGTGATCTGGAGGCGCCAGTACACCAGTACAGGGAGTTGTGCTCACCAGTATAATTTCTCAGCTCTACATTTCCTTACATTGAGCTGTGGATACTGAATTTTCACTTTTGCAATGAAAATTTTTTTATTGATTCCATGGTACAATGAAAGCATTTTAATTTTGGAGAGTTTTGAATTGGCAAAAAGTAAATATCCAAGCACAAAAGATATCTTCTGTCTTTAATCTGTTCTGCTTATTCCATCTGCATTGCTGCCTTTTGATGTGTGATAGCACAGCACTTTGAGCACTGTGTTGTACCTCAAATTCTGGGTTCAGTTTTGGGCCCTTCAAGGAACACATTGAGGGGCCTGTGCAGAGAAGGGAAACTAAGCTGGGGAAGTCCCTGAAACTACTATTTATTTTGTCTCTTTTTTATATGGATAGCAGGTAATCTCGGTTAGGAACAATTTTCAAGTAGATCAGTAATGGAAGAGTCACATCCCATATTCCAAATATAGTGGTTTTTATTAGTTTTAGAGAGAAAAGCCACCCACTTGTCTTTTAGCCACAATGTTTTGATTTAGGATGTCAATATTTGTCAGAAAATGTTCCACAGCTCATATAGAGGATTTCCATATGGAATACTGCTAGGATATTTTTTGTTATGATGGAGATTAGCTGCAGTGTATCAGTTACAATCCCAAATTAACCCAATTAGCAGGAAAATTATCCAGTGAGGGAGAATGTGTAAGGGCAAGAGAATAAAAAGGTTGGTTAATAACAAAGAATTAAATAAACTCACTTCCACCTAACACAAATTTAGTTTTACTTTGGAACAGTCTGTTCATTTTAAGAAGTTGGTTCCAATGTTCCCGTGCTGAATCAGACCACTTGTGATTTCTACTGAATCCAGACAAAAGCAATTTTATACAGTTTATCATCACAATATTGATTCTGTCATATTTTCTCTGATACAAGATTGATGTGGATGTTGGAAACTGCTAAAGGGAATTCAAGATTATGTTATATTCCAGGGAGTGGTTTATAATATGTAGTGAAAATAACATTTTTTATTGTAGTGATTTAAAAACTTACCTTGTCTTCTAGAGAGGGAAGTGATCCATATATGTGTGTATTTAGACAGAAACAGCTCTCTTGATTAATTTAAAGAGTGATAAATTAAATAACATGGCCGGACCAAGGGAAAAAATACCAAAAAGAAGTTGAATTAAATAAATTTTAAAAATAATAAATGATGAGCAGATGAAGATATTATAGTAGTTCATATACTCTCTACTACTAAATGCAGATGAGTATCAAAAATTCTATAGAAACCTTAACTCTGATCAACATGGTTTTCCAATTTTTAGTTATGTTAAATTACTTAATAGACTTTAAAATAGTTTTCAAGCATTATTCATTTCTTTCAACATTGAGTGCAATGGTTGTGGCTATAAATGTCATCACTTCAACAAATTCTTACAGGGCGTGTTGCATACATAATTCCAATACTGTCTATTGAATTACCACATTGCATAGGCATTGAAATAATACATATATCATCAAGAGGCAACTACTTTAATATTTCTATTGTATAAAAACATGACTATCCTTTATCATCTTTAACTTCCTACAATTATTCAGACTTGTGTTAAAATTGGTCTAAAATGAAAGTTTCCAAAAGAAAACAAATAAAAATCTACCAAAGTTAGTACTGTAAAAAGCATAGGTAATAAACCCTTCACAAATCTAGATTTTTTTTGCAAGATAATAACTGGTGCACAACTTAGGTTTATGAAAATGTTTCTTTCCATGGAAATACAAGTCAAATAAAATTCTTTATCTAGTGAAACTGGAAGGGAAAATTTCTACCAATGTTTAGAAACTTTCTCAGTAACTCCACAGGTATAGACGTCTTCCATCAGTGAAATTGGCTTTCCAGCCTATGGGTTTTGTCCTTCCCGAGACACTTTTTGTTTGATTTGTTGGTAATGGTGCAGGTGATCCTTTTTTGCTTCTAGACATTCTTATCCTGAAAGTACATAACTGCAAATATTTTTCTCCATATATATCTTCTGCGTTTTTCAGTGTTGAACTAAGGCCCCGAGAGTGCAATCATATTTATGGTTGGTGGAGAAAGATAACCAGGGTGATGCATGAGCTGCCCACAGGAACAACCTTAACTGATTACGCTCCAGAAAAGGGCATTTCAGTGCTATTTAAAATCAGACAAGAAGCCAGGACTTAGTGTGCTAAATACAGAAGGGAAGCAATTCTCTGAGGAAGCTGTGGCATGAAGCTCAAGCATATTCCATTCCCAATTCTTCTGCTGACCAGCCTTATCTCCTGTTGACTTGGACAATCTTAAAATCTAGAATAACCTGGAAGGGACCCACAGGAATTACTGAAATCCAGCTCCTGGACTTGCACAGGACAACCCCAAGAATCACACCATGTTCCTGGCAGCATTGCCCAAATGCTTCCGGAACTCTGTCAGGGTTGGTTCTGGGACCACATCCCTGGGGAGCTGTTCCAGTGCCTAGACACCCTCTGGGTGAAGACTCTTTTCTTAATATCTAATCAAACTCTCTTCTGACACAGCTTCATGCCATTACACAGTTCTATGCCTTCAATGCATTCATATGAATGATGATTTCTATCTTAAAACATTTTTAGACTTATTTAATTATATAAAAAACCTAAAGCCATATGTGAGAAAGAAACATTATTAGCATACACGTTATTTAAAACTTCAAATGTGGTGGAACCTTAACTAGGAATTTCTTGGTTTTTAACAGAAATGCACCGTACATTAAAGGCATAAAACCTTCTTTCAGAAAGTTTACCAGGATTATATCAATGCAATGAATGATGAACACAAAACATTGTGCAAAAGATCCCAGTCATCATCTGGCTCCAAGATCAAACCTCTCTCTCTAAAAAAGTAACGAATGAGAACGGTTTCTTGTCCACACACCCTCTCAGAAGACCGAGTACATGCAGTGCCTTTAAACTGTACAATGCTGGTGGAGTGACAGATCTTGAAAGCCCATCTGCCCCAGTATTTCAGCTCCTGACACTTTTGTTTTGTGGGAGCCTATTCATAAATTTTTATTTGCTGACGCTTTTCATCATAAATGTTTAAAAGTAAAAGTGCATAATCATTTTCCCAAAAAAAAAAAAAAAAAAAAAAAAAAAAAAAAAAAAAAACCCGATCAAAATCTAACTGAAGTCAATGGAAGCTTTTCTTCCTTTGACATCAATAGGCTTTCGATCAGACCCATACAATGCAATTTAGTGCAGCAGTTAAACATGTGCTAAAGTTCCATGGACTACAGAGAGGTTTTAGACACACTCTCAACAAATGCCCTCAATATCCAGCTGTCGTGGGAAGAGAGAATTTGTTTGGTGGTTTTGGGAAGGAAGGATGAAGGCAAGAAGTAGAGGATAATTGAAGTTGGTATAGTACCATAAAAACTTTTAATTAAAAACTAGCGAGTTTCTTACGGTGTTCACAAAACTCAGAAAGTCACACATATAAGTGGTCCAGTAGGAATGTTTCTAAACAGCAGAAACTTATTTTTGCATAATATCTGCTTCTCTTAAATAAATACACATTTGTGTTTTCAGTGTTCTGGAACTGATATTTTCTTCTGTGCCCATATAACATGCGCAGAGACCTTAGGGTGCAGAATACAAACTGTCAGCCTCAGTAAATCTGTGGAGCTGGGTCTGACAGAGTAAATGTGTATTAGAGTGCTAGAAGTCAGATGTTGTTATGTACAATACAGCCCTCCATGTACAAGAAGACATGTAATACTGAAAATAAATAAAATTCCTTTTAGTGCATTAAAAATCATCTAATTAGATAGTAAAGGTATAAACCTTAAAATTTATTTTGTGGTTATCTGAGCTGTCACAATTTTTTTTGCAGCCAGCACTTACCTGGTCACGTGAGTAACTCTTTGTAGAAAAATCGAGAAATATGCATGAATAATGATTACATTGTAGATGTCAATGCCAAAACTGTAGATCCCCAAGACTCACAAACGCAATATCAGAGTGGGAACTGGGTATGCTCAGTCCCTGGCCAATTTGGATGTCCATTTTGATTATCCAACACATAAGTACTTGCTCAGATGCTAAATCATGTGTTTCTCCTACATCACTTCTGCTGAAGAGAGCTTTCAACCTTCCCTAGAAGGCATGCATCATGCAGTTCCATATTTTCATCTTTATATGATATTCCACTGGTCACTTCACTTATTCACTATAGGAATTTAAGTTCTTTGGGCTTTGAACCCTGCTTTTCTCACTGCATGAGTTTATAATGTTGACTCATCTCATTTATACAAAAGGTTATGTGCGAAGGGAAATTGCTGCTGTTTAGACAGAACTGCACCAGACAGTTATGCAAAAAAGTAAAATGTTGAAATAGACACCAAAGAGCAGTTGTTTTAAAGTGCCTAACAAACTGGTGTTTATTAAAGTTAAAACTCAAGAAATTTAATTCTGTTTCTTTCCCTTAGTATTTTAATTAAAGAAATCTCAATCTGTCCCTGGAAATCCCAAGCAGGAAAAAAAATCAACCTTTTCTACAGACAAGTTTAAAGAAAACTGGGAAAAAAACCACTAACCTTTTATGAAGTCTTAAAAAAGGAGAGATTAAAAAATATGTGATCAATAACAGTGTCTTCTGCGAGTCTTGCTACTCTTCTGCCTTTAACACAAAGGCACATTAACGAGTACACAAGCATGAACAAAAATATTATGGACTGTATTTGCCTTCTACTTAGGCCATGGAAAATTACAGCAGAGTATCTGACTAGTTAGAGTTAGTTCCTTCTAAACTTGAAAATTGGAATTAAAAAAAGTGGTTCTGTCACCAGTAGAGCCCCTCCTTTCTGTTGGCTTTTTTTTTACTTTTTCCCCCCAAAATCATCACATCTTACATTGAATGCAAGGAGACAATCCAGACACAGTAAGAAAAGACTGAGCCACTGGAAGCTGGAAACCTAATTCCTAAAGAAGGCAGAGTGAAAAAAGCCTTTTGACAGTTTATTAGTCCCACAAAAATGTATGAAGGGTCACCAACTCTTCCTGTTCTGCTAAAATATTTATAAGAGAGAATTCTGGAGAGATGTGCTCAATTGATAACTTTTTAGATTTCTCCTGAAGATGCCTGTGGCAAAAGACCTTCTTGTCCTGTGGTTTTTAACCCCAGCCAACAGTCCAGCCCCACAAAACTGCTCACTCAGGTCCCTTGACACTGAGATGGGGTAGAGAATTGGAAGTGTAAAAGTGAGAAAACCCATGGTTTGAGGTATTGACAGTTTAATAGGTAAAGCAAAAAAAAAGCCATGCACAACCAAAGCAAAGCAAGGAATTCAATCCCCATTTCCCATGGGCAGCTGGGTGTTCAGCAGTCCCCAGGAAAGGAGGGGTCCATCAAAAGTGACTTGCGAAGGCAAATGCCATCTATGCAAATGCCCCCCTGCCTCTGTTCCTCCCCACTCTTTTCTTTCTTTCCCCCCAAGATTTATGAGCTGCACATGACCCCGTATGGTCTGGGATATCCCTTGGATCAGCTGGGGTCAGCTGTTCCAGCTGCGTCCCCTCCCAGCTCCTAATGTACCTCCAACATCCTCACTGATGGAATGGGTGAGGAGCAGGAAAGGCCTTGGCTCTGTGTAAGCCCTGCCCAGCGATAATGAAAACATCACTGTATTATCAACACAATTGCCAGCAGAAATCCAAAACACAGCCCCTTGCTGGCTGCTGTGAAGAAAATTAACTCTACATCAGACAAAACCAGCACAGCCACTACCTACCCCTAGATCTAATGAATCACTGGGAATGTCACTTTACCGCCAAATGTCCTCAGTCTCTAATGGTCCAAATACAGTGGGACCTTTGGGATTTTTCACCAGCTTTATCACAGAGTTTGGACATGCTGTGCTTTCTCTCAGGACTTTCCAAACAGAATGTGTATTATCTGTGCGGACGGAAATGAAAAGAAGAAATACTTCCTTCAGACCTTGATGGGAAGAAAAATACAAGGATAAACCATTTATACAAAGGGCTATGCAGCATCCTGACACAGTCTTGTTCTTCTTCAAAAGTAATAAATATTCATTAACCATTAGTGAAATGCCTTCACAATCTAGTTGGCTTTTTTTTCTTCTTGCAAAGCTATAGTAAAAGGACTCAGAATGTAATTTAGCTTATTAATATTCTTTATTTGTATTACAGTAGTAATCAAGGCCCAGTAATCACCCCGCTCTCACTGTGCTCTGACAAATGACCTTTATTTGGCTTGCACTGAAAAATATATCTGTAGCTGAGAGCAGCAGATGACCTAGTACAGCTAGAGAATAAGTACATGTGGGAGCTGCTGCAAGCTCATCCTTCTCTGGAAGCGGAGTTCAGCACTGATGATCAGAATGGAAGACACCAATTTCACGTTATAGAAACTATTTTAAGTCCCCTGTCACCCCTTTTTTTTTCTTTCTTTTTGCTCTGCACTCTGATAAGAACATTTTTGCTGAAGATTATCCCTAAATACAAGCCTGTCTATCCAAAAGCAGAGGAGGTCAGATTCACGGATATTCACTTTGCCTGAAGAGTTTTTCACCTCAAGTTACTGCAAATTATGCCAAGCAGTGACTTAACCTCTGTTCCCCAGAGCTTAGACCACTGCCTGAAACTCTCAGTTACTGTGTTTTTCCTTCCTTCACTTCTGCTTGCTCTTTTCTCATGCCTTCTCTCCCACATCCCACTGAACAACAAAAAATTCTATGGAGATTAATTAAGTGATTTCTGTGCTTTTTCTAATTGTTGTTATTGCTGAGAAACTGAGCAGAGGTCTGAGGAAGTACATGGGCTGGTGGCTGAAGCAGAAAACCAGGTTTCAAGGGACTCAGCTGAGTTTCTGGCTAACTGGAAATCTCTGAAGTGTCACTGCTCATTAATTGTTCTCTGCCCTTATTCGCTCTCTGTAAAATGAAAACAAGGGAATGTCTTTCCTCCCAAAAGTTTCTTTATTGATTTATGATGAGACTTGTTATCTTTTCAGTTGTGGACATTGTTTACCATCCCGTGGAATTAGATAGGCAAGCAAAAGTCCCCAGTAAAGGAAACAAAGTAGCTGGGGAAGATCATAATCTTAATCATGTGAATGTGCTTCTTTAACCAGAGGAGGCTTTGGGAATCTACTATAGCAAAATTTGTATTAGATTATCCATGATTCTCAGCATTGAATGATTCTGATCTTGCTGATGTGTAACGTAAAATTGGATTAAGGCTAATGCCAAGTATATGGAAACGTTCCGTACAAGTGGAACAGGAAAAGATGGATTCCAGGAAATAAACAAACAAACAAAAAAAGGGTGTTCAGCTCCCCTAATATGGAGGTTTGATGCCATTTAAAATGCCCTAAGGTGATTCAGTTAATCTCCTGCTGTCACCTCCTAAATACACTGTGCAGTTCAGCTCACCTAAAACTAGACACACAAAGGCAGGTCAGATGAATATTTAATTTTCTAGGCTGTCATAGTGGCTTGATCTGCTCCAAAAGTGATGCAAGCAGACCCACCTTAGCAACGTTTAGAGAGCCACATGTAGATACTTGCATTTACATTTCTTAGCCTGAAGATGAATTTTACCTCAAATGTTGGAATAGATGTATTTTAAGTATGAAGGGCTTAAAAGTGATTCCTGTCTGAGAGAGGAGCTCACCAGCAAGTTTGATTCTGCTCCAACATGCCCTGTCCCTCCCAGTGACCCAAACCAAGCTCTGAGTTTATAATGGCATCTGAAGCCAGGGGATTTTCCAATACCTCTAGGCTTGTACATGTCGTGCTTCTCTGCTAATTGCTCAAGCAGCTGTACTTTTTATATCTTCCATACCTTCTGAAAAGGTAATCTAATTGAACTTGGATTTTTACACAAAGAAACTAAGAAAACAATAAACTTCATTTTCAGAGAGGAGTAGACAGGTGCAGGAACAAAAGACATCAGCAAACACATAAACAAAACTCCCTTCCACCATATTGGAATATAAAGAGAAACAAAAAACCCACTGATCCTGGCATAGGGAGCAAGGTTGTGATTAACCATTGAATTACTCATTGTTACTCTTGTTGTGTCAGAGATTATGTGAAGGTTAAGTAAAAGTAGAAGAAATAGAAAGCAAAATAGAATCAATACAGAATGGTTGATGGAGGAAAGATTAAGTATTACTTTGGTAAGTATTTATTGTTCATAGCATGAGTCCTCAAATTTCAGAGCATAAGATGGACTTTGAGTAATGAGACTGTGGAAGTTGGGAATGAACTCAGAGAAAAGCTCTGACACTCAGGCTCCTGCACCATCTCATAGCTGACATTAATCAACAGCACATTCAAGATTTGCCGCAAAGCCCATTGCTATGAACACTAATTGAACAGTTTACAGCTAAAATGAAATGTATTTTCAAACTGCTTTTTTTTTTCTCTAACATCTAGAGCCCTTTAAGCAAAAGAATATGTCTGATGGAAATGAGGAGAAAAATTCAGTGTACAGCCGAAAGGAATCTTGCTGTTTCTGATGTTTGTTGTAGTCATCTACTGGGCTTGATGCTGGGCTTGGATTTTTCAAGTATTTAAGCTGCATAGCACTACTGATTTCAGTAGCTTTACTGCAGTGCGTTTCTAGTGCAAAATGGCAAATCAGTTTGCCTACAGTTGCATGTTCTTCTCTACCCATTAAACTGGGTATATCGTCAATAATTACTGTCTGTTGATAATATTTTAGACAGCCAGTAACCTACCAAAAATGAAGAAAAAATCAATAGATGAGTCAGGTAGATTCTGCAACTTAGCCCCTAAAACTGACCATTTTTAGTGCTGTCTTCCAGGTCATCTGTACATCATGCCAGAATCTTAAATAGGCAACATAAATCTATATTTCATACTTAATATAATATCTACTATACTTAATATAATACTTAACATCTCTTTCTGATTTTGGAAGTAAGGGTCATTTTTAGGTGGGAGAGATGGGGGTTTTTGGGGTTTTTTGGGGTTTTTTTTACATTTTATTATTTTGACTAATTACAAGTTGTAAGAGACAGTGAGGGACATGAGTTCAACAGTCAGAATCTGTTCAGATTGCACTTGGACACTAAAGTACCTGTTCCTGCAAATTGACTAGATTAAGAGCTCAATTTCCATTTTAACCAAGAACATGGAATATTTATTTGTGGAAATACCCTTTGGCTTATCAGAAAGAAGGTTAACAGGTGGCTCGAACTGAGAGTACCTAAAGAGCGGCTAGAAGAGAGCTATTTAATCAAGTGGCCAGGCACGAGCCAAGATCCAACAGCTAGGAATTGAAGACAAAATTAAATAGGAAATAAATACTGATTTTTGTTCTGGAGGGCAATTAGCTGTTATTTGCTGTTGGTTATTAGATTACAGGAAAAAGTGTTTGATACAGGAGCACAAGATTGCTGAAGTTGGAAAGGGCCTTTGGAGAAAATCTTGTCCAATACCACCGCTCAAAGAGTCTTCTGCTTCAACTTGTTCTGGGCTGTATCCAGCTGGGACTTGAAAATCCCCAAGGACAGGGACTTGCAAAATATTTCACCACCCATACAACAAACCTGATTTTCATAAATTTACATTGAATTTTCTGTATCTGATTTTGTGGTCTCTGCCTGTTGTCACTGATCACCGCTGAGAAAGGTCCAGCTCTATCTTCTCTACTCCCATATCAGGTATTTCTACATTGGTGAGACCCCTCTGAACCTCCTCTTTCCAACTGAAGCCCTCTCACCCTCTCTTCATTTCCATCACTTCAGATTTTCCCATTAAGAATGAAGATTTCTCCACTAGTCTGTCCTTAGATGTGCTCTAGTTCAACCTAAAATATCAAGCTTAAATGCATGGGTTATAAAGGGACATCTGTCATGTAGGAAGTCAGATAACTAGAATAACCCATTTTGCCACTAAAATCTTCA
The DNA here is from genome assembly GCA_036785705.1 of Acanthornis magna. Classification (NCBI taxonomy): domain Eukaryota; kingdom Metazoa; phylum Chordata; class Aves; order Passeriformes; family Acanthizidae; genus Acanthornis; species Acanthornis magna. The sequence goes on from JAWUZG010000001.1 coordinate 2,423,610, forward strand.
GACTAACACTTTTGCCTTTCAAAAAGAATTACCTTCGTTGAAGGTACAGATGAGTTTTCTTTCTGCCTCAGAGAACTGTAATTTTCAGTCATAGGAATAGAATTAAAAAACCTGAATAATTTTCTGGGCAAAAAAACACCCACGCAATATTTTTTTACCAATTATTAAACGACCTGTTGGGCTGTGGTGTACCCACATGTTCTCCTGTACAGTCAGTTGAGAATGCTGTTATAGGCACTTGTTTCCCTCCTGGAGACAATGGCATTTTGGATTTCATGGATCAGCAAAATGGCAGGAATTCCTACACAATTATTGCCTTTACTTCCCTTTAGCAATGTGGCTGCAGCAGGGCTGAACAGCTTGAGATGCTTTTCCAAATTATTTTCAAAACGTGGATATTTTTTTGACGTGACTTATTTCTTTGCTTGAATAGACAATTACCTTAGGATCTATCACTTTTCTTGGCACATGGCTAATGCTGTTACGTTTCTGATCTTCTGGGAGAATTTTTGTTAGGTTTTTTTAAGCCTTTCATTGGAAATCAATTTCTAGATTTAGTCCATCAGTACATTTTGCTGAATCTGTTACCTACCCCTCACACATGGTATTCCTCTGAAAACAGCCTGGGATTAACACAGAAACTAGATCACAGGGCTGTTTGCATGAATCTGCTTCAGATAGATAAAAGTTGGGGCATTCAGTGGGAAAAACTCTTTGGGTGGTGTTTAGCTGGCAGCTCTCTGGATGTGGGAAGGTAGACACCACCCTGAGGAAGGCCATGCAGGGACAAAGTGTGGCTCTTCCTCACCCAAGTAATTCACCAACTTTGGCCTTCTCAGTTTTTTCCAAGGGATGGTGAAACCAGCTGTGGGGTCTGGGTGCTCCAGGACTGTCCTAAATGGGGACACAACCCCGATACAAGAGTTCAAGGAGGTGTAGGATATGCTGGTTCCCACAGTCCTTGCCGTGTTCAGGCATTCTCTGTCTCTGGGTGTTCCCTGGCTGCCTCCAGGCTCACATTGCTTGGCATTATTCCTCCCCGTAGCTATGAGTTGTCTCAGTGTAGAGGGGTCTTGAGGGCCTTTGTCTTTGCACTGTTAGAAATTAACACGTTGAGAAATGAATTACACCTCCTGCCAGCTAAATAAAAACACAGACTGATCTGAGAAAGTAATTTATTGATCTTTCTGCTGTTAAAGTAGATTTCAGGGTGCAAAATACTAACTCAGCTAAATCAATATCCCTTTCACTACCAAGCTGACTTTAAGATTGTGGGGATATTCTGAAGAGTGGAGTTTAATTTCAAGACATGTCCCTCAGACGCCACCTTAGTTAAAGCCACAGGAGAGGTTTTGGGACAACTGGGAGGGGGAATCTAACAGTGGTGTGGGGATCTTCCCCAACAAATTCATTTGGATCCCAATGACATGTGAAGGCACAGCAAGGTATATAGCTGAAAGTTAAAATTGCTTCTAAGTAGAAAGCAGTTTTAAATCCCTTATTAAAGAGTATACTTGCAAATTTTGGTTTAATAACTTTTCCTTATCTGACTCCTCAACTGCAGTAAATCAGCATAGCTTTACTGAATTTAGCAGTGTCTCGCTGGAAATCTGGCCCTCTTTTTGATAGCAAGGAAATAGTTCTAAACATATCTGTGCATAAAATGTTAGCTAGATATTAATTTATGCAAAAATTGCATTTTAAAATATGATTTTATAGGAACACTTTAAAAATCCTTTAAAAATAATTTAAAAAGCATTATTTTAGCTAGAGTAAGGGACTGTTGGGTATCAGCTGTGATTCATATCTCACAGTGATGAGCAAGACTGTAAAATGTGAAGTAATACTGCAGTATTCGGCTGGAAAGGAGTCCAACTAGAAGTGAGTGGATTCAAGAAGTAAGTTGTCGCAGTGGTTTTTTTCCCCAGCAAATTATCCTACTACGCCTGAAAGAATTAAGAAGAGCAATCTAATCACCCTATGTTATTCTTTCCTACTTCATGATTTAAAAATTCTCTGCTTTTTCTGTTTTGTTTTTTTTCCTCTCCTTCCCTGCAAGGAAAATTTAATGAGGCATATTTGCTTGTTTCCATGGTATTTCAAAGAAAGATTACTAGCTGAAAGCAAAGAAATATATAGAATAAAGCAGGGAACAAATGTCTTGTCTTTAGTAACACATATAAACCTTACTTTCAGAATTAATTATATAGAAATACTTTTTCTGTACTTGTAATAAGTGAAGACATGTCAGTCATTTTTTTTACTTTGCTGTAAGGTCTGATGTTATATAGAAAAAATTATTTGCTAGCCAGTATTTCTCTATTTTTTGGTCAGATATACTTATACATGTATGGCTTTAAAGAGCTTTTAAAAAACAGCCTTTGCTATTTGAGATATTTCATAACTAAGTGACAAACAGTATTCTGTTTGCACTATTCACACAGCACAGGGCTATATTGTGCACATTTCATTTATTTATTGATGAAACCAAACATTAAGCCTGTGAATAACATCTGGCCAAGGTGGGCACCACCCAAGGAGACCCAAGTCCATAATTCCTTGTGTGCCCACTAAATATCACATGTCTGGTATGACAATGTTTGCACAAATGCAGACAGGAAAATGCAGTTATCATCAAATCCAGTTTTATTAAAAACTCTCATTCATGGCCAGAAAAAATTATCCTTCATTATTCTTATGCTGTTAATTATTTGCTTAATTTTTAAAGGGCTCAAAAGTTCAAAGGATAGATAGGCTCCCATCCTGCTGCCCTTGAAGTCAGTACCAAAATATCTATTAATTTCATAGGTCCAAATTCAAAGACAGGTAAAACACTGAAATTAAATACAGATGACACCAACAGAACTTGAAGCAAGGATTCCATTTACTGCAACACCTAATGAAATATATAGACAGGTGATGCATGAATAAAACAGAGGTTCTCCAAGAACCCATGACCTGTATAACCATGAGCAAACCACTAAAGATTGGATCTGTCACTTAAAATGACATACCTGGGGTAGGAGCTCCAGCTTTCTCTCTGGTCAACAGAAAAAGATCAGCAACTTCAGAGGACAATTTAATGCACCTGAGACAAGAACCTGCCTCATGACCAGAAGTTTAATTTAAATGCCTAAAGCTAGATGGGATGAACCAGGAAGAGCAAATACACTAAATAAATAGTAGTAGCAGTAGGGACAAAACTGCTGAGGGCTTTGCAAATCCTCTTGAAATCTAATGTGCCTTATTTCTTACCTTCAAATCGAGCTGGAGTTACTACAGCGTCTCCAGAGATTTGTTAACACAACGTGCTTTGTTAGCACAAAGCAAAGAAAACCCATCTATTCAAAGAAGGTGGTGTGGTTTTGTTTTTTTCCTTTTTTATTTCATTTCAATGTTAGGAATGGTATTTTCCAGAGTTCTGGTCTATTGTTTGAGGTTTTGTTAAACCTCTTCAAACTCTCTTTGAGCTACATGAAGTCACCCTTGTGGGTCATTCCTTTGTTTGGGTTTCAGTGGGGGATCCGGCTGTCTTTGTGTAGATCCCAGCTTCAACCATCAATTATCCAATTACAATAAAAAATGTTAATTCCTCTCAGCAACCACTGATCAACTAGATCTAATCTTTAACAATTTTAATAGAATCACTGTGAATCAGACAAGAGCACTCGCCTGCAAATTCGGTTCGAGGGTATGCTTATGTTAATAAAAAGCCATAGGTCATAATATTGCCAGCTAAAGTATCTGATTTTACAGAGTATTGCTATTTCAACATTATCAAATGAAAAAATAAGGGCCATCTGCTCAGCATTTTAATAAAAACATACACATATTTCTTCTCACCTATGTTTAAAAAATAGTCACTTCATCTGCCGTTTACCCATTTCCACAACCTTATAAAAATAATATTCTTTTCCCCAATTCCAATTTTACCTAAAGGACAAGCAGGAAATATTATCTTCATTTTATAGGTGGGAGATTATTAACCAGAACAATGAAGTTGCAGACATTGTCCAGTAGAGAAAACTGGTTTCTCCTAAATTCCTCTATAGTGCTTCACAGCTCAGGTTTAAATCAACTCCGTAATTAATCTAATTAATTGAGAATTTAGAGCATGGGCATAAACAAACATTGTGAATTAAAAGACAAAGAAGGTAATATGCCATTCTTGCCTTCTCCACATTTTCTGAGTAACATTTCCCTATTTTTGCAGGAAATAAAATCTCTGTTCAACTAAAGTGTTAAAATATTATCCTATATATACTTCCAGCAAGCAACTTCTCGGCATGGGTTAGGCTCTACTTGGAAAACTATTGTCATCCAGGAGACAACCTGTAGTTTTAAATGACTAGGCTGTCAGTTCTTTAGCTCTCTGCACTTGCTTTTTCTGCTTTAGTGAATAGTAACAATTACACGACAAACAGCATGTTATTTCCAACTGTGGGTTTTTGACAGAAATCTTTGTGATACAAATATTGCAAACTTCCATTCATTTGCAGGATTAAATTTTATGCAGATTTTTAAAAGCCTTAAGAAGATTTTAATAAAGCCTGCAGTCTCTAGAATTTGGAAGAAAACAGGGGAATCTTTTCAAAAGGATTTTTATTAAAATGAAATGCCTTAAATAGTGCAGATTTAGGATTTTTTTTTTTTATTAGTTTTGCTAGATTTGTGTTGAGATTCACAAACAGTATATTTCATATCCTGGAAAAGGTGTTGTAAACAGTAAGGATTAAATATTAAGCAATTCTGCCCCAGAAAACATTTATAAATCACATTTTCTCTGAATTTAACAACGAACCTGCAACATTATATCTAGTAAATAAACATGGAAATATTATAATTGGGTAAAGCTTGAATGTCATTTATGAAGGCTGCTAGAAGCCATAGCCCCTACTCTGATTTGGCAGGAAGCACTTTTAAAATTCACCATAAGCATTTAATCTTTGAAGGACAAGTAGGGATTTAAATCATTCATCAGTGTCAGATTTGAAAGATGTGTACTTGGATTCCTTTCCTCCCCGTTCTGCCTTCTCTCCCAACTGGAACATGAGATGTACTTCAGGTGTCACTTTCTCCCAGCCCCCGACTGAGCCGCGGTGGCTCCGTGAGAGCCCCCATCATCCCAGGGTGCCATTCCTGGGATGACGATCCCTCCCCAGCGTTTGGTGACATCCTAATTACCCTCTCCAAGTGCTGATGGTGTAAACAACTGAGGAACGAGGCTGCGCTGAGGATTTTGGTGAGGTTTTGCGTTTTGAAAAAGGAGAAATTATTATCTTAGTGTGGGGTTGTATCCCCAGCCCATAAAGAAGCCCAAATCCCAGACTAGTTGTGTAGCCCTGCCCAGTTTTTATTGTATCTGCCCAAATTTCTCTCACTGAGCAGTCACCTTACATGGGAATTCATCCTTTTTCTTTTTTTCTCTATTAATATATTTTCTTTTATTTCCAAAGTCATTGTGAACAGTTCTAGTCTTTGCACTCATGACAAAGTCTGCAGCTGTGGTTTTTATGAACTGAAGTCTTTTATTTTGTGTGCCTTCTGCAATACAATTAATGACTATAACAACAAGCAAAATGAATTTTTCATCAGGGTTGGACTCGTTATGAATTTTATTTTGCATTTATAGAAACATTTTAACCAATGAAGAGAACTCATTGTACCTGTTGAAGCTGGTTGATTTCCACTAAAAATTTTAACTTAATCCTGGTCTTTTCCATATATACTCTTACATCAACAGATACCTGATATGTTTTATAGTATCTGCACACTAATTAATGGTCTTATTTGAAATTAAACATTTGCTATCCTGACCACCTTTAGTGATGGTTTCCTAGCAACCAAACCACCTCAAATATTGACCCGTACAAGATGTCCTTTATCATTCAAGAGGTTAATTTTTTTGTATACTTTCTAAGATAGAATTAATTCCTTTACACATATATTACTCAGTTTCTGTAAAATGTCTTTATTAATTTTCTCATTTTTTAACAGTAAAAAGATAGGTTCAGAAAAGTATCCTAAAATCAACACAAACTCAATTATAAAAATAAAAAGAAGCTGTTGCACTCTGAAATTTAAATCAACAATTTCAGTTATTGTTATTTTTTATTCCAGTTTCCATTAAAAAAATTTATAATGCCATCTCAATAAAATATTCAATACTGTAGTCTAAAAAAATTGCTTCAAATAGAAATTAATGTTTCCACCACAAAAGTTAGTTTATTCTGTGTTGGAACTGAAAAATTCAAAACCTGTGGCTTCCTCTAAAAAAATTCAACACCATCTCAAGTGTCATTGTGTTTAAAGCTGAAGCAACAATGTTTTGGTGCCTGGAATTTTGAGATTGTAGATGCATTTTTTTCCCATTTATTTCTATTTTGTCAATTCTTCCCTTACTGGAAATCCTTGGTAAGTCAAAGAATTTTAAAGAACCTTTTTTTTAGAATTTTTTTCCCCACAGGGGAAATAACAGAAAAAGAAGGGAAAAGACAGAGAAAGGAAAAGGAAAAAAATAAAGAAGAAAAACAGTAAGAAAAATACTAAAGTCCTGAATTATATTCAGGAAATTGAAATTATTTCTAGGGATTTTTGATAATTTGTGGGTACAACCAGACTGTTATTTCCAATGTTTTCACTGTAAATAAAAAACTGACTACATTTAAATTTGGCTAAAGTACTCAGGCGCCTGGCTGGGACACAGGTATTCAGGTGCACAGACACAAGTAAAACAGATTTTTGAGACACCCCTGCATTGCAATCGCCAACAGGTTTGGGGGTTTTTTGCATCATCAGTTCTGTGGGGGTAACTTATTAACACACATTGACAGAACTGTGAAACAATCCTTGAGCCATGTCACAAGGTTTCATTCAAAATGTCATTCAAACTGCCATAAGTATATAGGGGAAAGGGATCATTTCAGTGGAAACTAGAAAATTTAGCAATCACTGCAATAAACAAATTTTGTCCATTTAGTTCCTCTGTCAATGGAAAAACATCAACCAGCTCCAGTTTGATGTTAGCAGAATGGCTTTCTCAAACATTAAAATTCCTTATCCTATCCAGCATTGCAAACATTTTCTGTTATTCTAATGGGTTCAGGTTTTTAGTCCATTATTATTCACAATTTTTTCATTAAAATTGCTACTTGAAGGTTGGCCTGCTTACAGTGGCTGCCCCCCCCCCCCTTTGTAATAGTGTTTACATTCTCTTACTAATGACTGTGCCCCTGCTTAAGGAATGACAACAACTCAGTAAAAATCATCTTCCAAAGAGGTCCCACTTCAAACCAGCAGAAAAAAGGGGGTACTTAGCTCTAATTAAAGAAGATTTCTCTGCTTTCATAGAGTCAAGTGAGCTCCTCCATAAAGCTTTTTGATAACTTCAGAGAAAGAGCAAGGCACGATGTACATTTCCCACCTGGAAGGCTGAAGTGCAAACCCTGTGGTTTGGTTGTGCAACAGAACCGAGAAGGATCCAAGGAAATTACGGAGCAGGGTGGGAGTGATTCCTTTTTGTTCCACATCTCAGGATCACATTTCTGGTCCTGCCCAGAAAATTGGCTCATTGAGGTCATGAAACCTGAAATCTGCTTGTGCCTGTAGAGCTCCTAAAGGCTCTGACTTTGGAGCAGGGACCAGTAAGGAGGATCTGGAATTATTTAAGTTCAAAAATACCTTTTTAAGATCATTAATTCAAACCATAAACTCAACACTGCCAAGGCCACCACTGAACCATGTTCCTAAGTGCCACATTTACATTTTATATGTTTCATTTGCCTGTCCCCCGTTCTCCCAATTTCACTCCCAGTCTATTAAATCTTCCGCCATTCATTTGAAAAAAACATTTTCTGGGTTTATACTGTAGATCTCTTGAGACTGGCTCCAGCCCTGTTCACTGGACCACTGCCTCTGCTTCCAGATGTAAAGGTTCCTCCTAGAGAGTTCTAGGTAGTTGGGAGAATTCAGGTGCCTTACTTCATCTCTATATTTCTGTGTGTTTTTCTGAACCCTTTGGTTCTGTGCCTGTCTGGGATTCTTCTGCATTTATATCTCTAGCAAAAGGACTCAGAAAGCATTAGACATTTCTAATTTTAATTAATGGAAATGTGCTTATGGTGCATAATCGGGCTGCTGGGAAAAATTAAATAAATGGACCTTATTTGGAGACAGAGCAGAGATCAAGAGATCAGGAAACCAGATTAGACTAGAAAAACATCCATCAATTATCAGTTACTAAAATTAGCTTTGTCAAATGTCAATATGAAGCTTTTTTCCCTTGAGATCCAGTGCTAGTGCAACAGACTTGTAAGATTAATCATCTTTGAACACTTTGTTGTTATTGTTGGATAAATTTCCAGTTCATTGTTTTATACATTAACAAGAATTTAATTCCAGCAAATTTTTCAGTAAAATAGGTCCTGTTTATTACTTTGCTTTTCTTTCCCAAGCTGCTGTTGGTTTCACTGTCAATGAGAACTATTAGTTTAAAAAGCTAAAAACCTTCATCAAATAATTGTGGCTAAGAAGACACCAGAACTCTGCAGAGTACATCCAAGTGCATCCATTCATTGGCTCACACTCTTGACTCTTACTGTAGAGATCTATATTTATGCATGTTCCCTGTTTTCTTACTTAGAAATCTATAAATTATATCCATATCTGTCAGTCTAACAAATGTTTTAGCCAATACACCAAAGGGAAATTTGACCAGTAGGAATTTTAATGGTGAGTAGATATTGAAATGCACAGCGAGGAATACATTAACCATTTCTTTTTAATATTGACAACTGTTTTAAGCAACATACAGAGTTACAACTGAAAGGAAAGAATTGATATCTTCTTTTGTAATCACAGACTATTCACAAAGAAATACAGAATTAGGAAACTGAAGACACCAGTGGTTACCTCAGCAATTGACTGCATCATTTTGAGATCTTTCACATTAACATTTTCCCAAAATCAAGTACCAGCATGCACACTAACATGCAGAAAGATCAATATTTTATCTCCTACAATGACTATAATTGCAAATCTGTGCCTCTGAATACAGAATCACTGCAGTATAGTGCCAAAGATACTGAACCAGTACCCAAGAAACCTCCTATTCTTGTGAATTCTGCTGGGAGAAGTTATTCCAGAAGAACCAGGTAAAGAAAACTCAAAATGCTAGTTATTTTCTCAGGGGTCTGAATCAAAATCTTTCCCACTTTTGGACTGATTGGAGTCACACTTAGATGAAGTAGACAATGGTAAATACTACTGAGGCTTAGGAAAAATTGTAGGGTCTTGCAATATATTGACTAAAGTATGCTAAATTTTAAAGAAGTCTAAGTGCTGAATTCAAGAAAAATCAGTAATAAAGATGAATCCCCAGTGGTGGATTGCAACCATATCTAAAAGCAATAACCCACATCCATTCTACACATAGTAAAATGAAGTAATAACTGTAGTACACAGACATATTTTTAGCAAGATAATCTGAAGTAAAACAAGAGCAGATTTGCCTATAGGTGGAACAATCAGACTCTCCTGTTTCTGTCTACACCTAAAGTAGAGGTTACCAGTTAAAACGCCAGCATAGGAAAATCCTAAATTAAATGGGATTTTTAAGAGCTCATAAATAACAATATATATAAAATACTGTCCAATATGTATCATATGTAACAAATGTTTCTCACCCCTTTCTAAAATTCATGACAGTAAGATTCTCCATGATCTTATGCTAAATCTAAATATGGTTTGCAAACAATTTCCTCTGACAGAAAACTGGTTCTATCAAAGCCACCCACTGTCTCACATTATTATACAATTTAGCTACTTTAATTAGCTGGGCACTTTGCAGAACAAATAAATAAATCTTGGCCCAAGGATCTTTCCTAATAATTTTATGGGTAATGTAATGAGTGACAGCAAGTCATCGTAGAGAAAGAGAGGGCTGAGCTTGGGCCTTAAAAAGATGCTGTGATTATCTAGTCTGAGTTTACAAACTGAGTGATGTGCAGGATGTGTATTCTTTTTGCTTTTTAGGAGAGAAGGCAGAATTCTGAACAGTAGTTTTTCTATGACTTTGCTACTGAGATTTTCATAGCTATCTCATTAAAAATCTGATAGTTAGCATGCACAATATAAAGAAATGCTGCATGGCTGCCAAGTTTTCAAAATATATTCAAAAAAACTACCAGAAGGAAACCATAGAAACATTGCTGGGTGTATGACAGTCAAATAGAAGTCCATAAATAACTACTGAGAAGGAATAAAAAAATCAGAATTTTTTTAGATTATAAATTAATTTAGATTACAAATTAATGATCAATTTTAAGTAATAGCTGTATGCCACCTTTTTAGATGCTTTACATGTCATCTGGTAAATACAATGACTTTCTCTTCAAGATAACACATAAGGGTATCCACAAAGTGTTGAAATGTGGAAAGATCGGGGGGCACCTACAAGGAGAAATCAATGCTCACTAAGTAACGATGTGAAGTTACATTGAAGTACTCTGCACCAATTCTTAATTCAGACAGTGGCCTTTGCTACATCTCCCTCTATGTTCTTAAAGGAATTAAATTAGAGTCATGGCTCTCTTAATTTCCCCATGTGGTGAATGGGTAGAAAGAAACATGTCCATAGGAGAGGCAGATGTGAAATGGACTGGACTGTGCTGTTGAAATGGTTTTCTCTCTCTGCTGCTTTTATAGGGGGAAACTAAACTGAACTCAATTCAAAGAAACATACGTTCCTTAAAATAGGAATACATTCTTTTTTTTCACCAGGAAGATTCAATTCTGCAAGAGGATGTGTTGCATCTCACCTGGTTTTGATACAAGCTTTCTGGTACCAAGGACAATAATTCTTCATCACAGTTTTTCCCGTTACTTAATTCTGGTGTTAATGGTGCCAGAGATCACAGTGCATATTCTCCACACATAATTTCTAAATTTTGTCTTTCCTGGTGGCCTGTCAGGTGTGAGCACATCAGTTCCTGTCATGATAGTTGAACTGTCTGTTATCTTGTATTAATTCTCACATTTTCCTTACATTCTTCCAAGTTCCCTCAGCCTTAGAATAGGATTTATCTCAATTTAATCATCTAAAAGTTAGACATGCAGTCAAAGCCACTAAAGGCAGTCATGGAAGTGTCTTCTGTACGCAAGGAGAGAGGTAGGCAGAAAAATCCTGAAATCATAGAGTACTTTAGGCAGAGGGAACCACTGTGCATCATCTAGTCCAACCCCCATGCCCACGGGAGCATTAATTTTGACACTAGATAAAGTTACCTGGAATATTTTCCAGATGAGTTATGAGAATTTCCAAGAATGGAGATCCATAAACCCATCCAACCTGTTCCAGTGCATAGCCGTTCTTTTTCTGCAATCTCTGCAATTCTTTCTCCCCATGCACCCAAAAATATCACTTTTTTTTCACATCATGTGACACTGTCCTTTAGCATGGAGAGTTGCTTTTGTTCCAAGTGACTCTATGAAATATCAGCACTCACATCTTGCTTTAGCAGAGTGAAGGTGATTTGCCAGTGAGCTGTGAAGGTTTTCTTTTTCTCTCCTTCACTTGGGCTAACATGACTATTGTGGTTTGTCATGAGTGTCTAGATTGTGGTTAGATGTGGAAATACAGTAATAGATGCTTTCACGCAAAGATGGAAGGTTGTGACACCAGTGTCAAACCAACTATTTCAGCATTCCCCAGCGATGCATCAAAATGTCAAAATAGTGACAGAAGTTGAAAAGCATCTCTAACAGGGGAGAACCCTTAACACACCTTCCAAAGAAAGAAAAAGGCAAGGCAGTTGCAGTTGTATTTTGAAACTGAGTGTCCTCTTAATGATACAGCACAGGTTCTGGTAATCTCTGTTTTAGGAAGCCAATTGGTTGGGTGTGCCGTCAGGTGTAAACTGCACATTTCTTTGTGTACAAATTATCAGTGGATGAAAAATAGCTGACATAATTAACAATTTTATCATTTAAGCAAAAGGTAAGAGAGTTATGGAAGCAGCAAATATTCTGGCAGAACAGAATGGAATTAAGGATCTGACAGAATCAAGAATCAAGAACACTTGCTAAAAGTTTATTCATCTTTTGGGGATCTAAAGTATCTGTAATTTTGCTGTGCTTTGTTTATACTCTGGTAGCACATCTATGGCCCCATGTGCCAGCTGAAAAGCACATAATAATAATTAATCCTTGCACCACAGAATTTGCAGCACAATTAGCTATGATGAGCGAAGAATTGAAGGCTTTCTTTGGGGATATGTAATCTTACTTGGGACTAAAACAAGATTTGCCCCAAGTTACACTTACAGTCATTAAGACACAAAGAATCAAATAATCTGCTCAAGTCTGCAGAACAGATGCAGCAATTCCAGGAACTGATCAAATATTTCTCAGTCCTATAATGTGCTTCAAAATGACTGTCATTTCCTACTTCTTCTTTTAATAATTATGTGAACAGTGAAGGGAAAAAAGCTGGATTTCTTTTTTGCTAAGCATTTAGATGAAAAAAGAAGCCTTGAGATGCTTGTTCCCTCAGGAGAGGTTTCCTACCTGGACTGCTGAGGTACCTCAATGCATAGCTGAATAAACCAGGATGGTAAGAAGTGAATTCAGTTTTTTAAGTCCTAACCCATGGCTGAAGCTGTTTTAAGCATGCTTTGGGAATTTAAATCCCTGGGTCTGTATTTAAACCCCTATTAGCTTTCAGTTTAATGAGGGTCTGAATAACACCTCTTAGCTTTACTCAGTTTGCTTCACATGTCAGTATAGAAGTCAGAGAATTATTTCAGTGGAAATGAAGTCAGTGTTCTTCATTGCTGAAATCAAAGTTATTTTTTTGTCTTCTTTAGCAAAATATTGCCTGGAAGAAACAACAATCTAGGGAAAGCTGCAAAGGTAATAACTCCATTAATTAGGCCATTTTTAGTTTATATTCTTATTATAACAATGCTGATTTAAAAATATTTTCTTAATGTTATTTTCCAATGTAATAAGGTTATGTTATTTAACAGCTATTAGTTCCATCAAACTTATGTCATCATTTACTTATTGAGGTTGAACACTGAGTTATAACGACACTGAAGTTCACTGCTGCCCAAAATCAGTTCCACCAAACAGTTAAAATCTCCTTTTTAAAATAGAATTATCACATCTTCATTCTCTTTAACTAAGAAAAAAGGTTCATCACAGCTATGCTGTTAACAGGGTGATTACTAGGCCAATTCATCACCTAATCCACTTATCCCAAGCAAACTTCTTAGGCCTACAGATTTTCTGGTGGCATTTCTGAAAAACTGAAATACATCAGTAAGGTGAAGAAGTGTCTGTCTCAAAACAGTCTTGTCAAAGGTTATGGAAATTCTGATTACATTCAGTTGGAGAGGGATATTTAGGCAGCTACCAAGACTTACCTGACACTACTCAAAGACCATAAATGTAGCTTGGTGTACCTGTTCCCTACAATAAGTTTTTCTAAACATGAAACAGTTTTCACTGCCAAAGACTTTAAAATTCAATCACCTTTTTTTTGGGGTTTTTTTGTTTTGGTTTTTTTTGGGGTTTTTTTGAGATATGACTTTGCTCAGTTCTTTGTTGAGAGATTTTATATTTAAAATGCAAGTGTGTCTGGAAAATGCTATTTGCATTTGGTGGTATTTGACTTATCCAGCCACAAAGGAGAGGAATCAAACACTTTCTTGTAAGAGCAAGGTTCTTTTGGACACATCAGGGGATGATTCACTCTGCAACCATCTTCCATCACCGAAAATATCAAAGGTCTATTTTAAAAAGAGGCCAAAGTGCTTTGTCTATTTCACAGCCAAAAACTACTGTGAGATTAATTTTCTTCTACAAAGGTACAAAGTTCATGTTGCTAAAATTAGCAATTGTTTCACCTGAGCCTCTTCTCTGTGGTCCTATTCAAAGCAGTATTGTTTAGTGTTTCAGTGCCTGCTGCTTAAAATGTAACGTTCCCCATTTACTGTGTCAAAAAGCTTTAGCTAATTATTCTCATAGCAAGGATAATCGTACCAATTATGATTCTTTAAAAAGAATGGTGGAAACAAAGAAGTGGAGATAAGATTTAACAATGACAAGACAAATTGGGGAGGCAGGGGAATCTTAAATGTTGAAAACCTCCAGTGCCTTCTTTTTTACAGGAAATGATAAAATTGCATCTTTTTGAGAGAGACAAGTTATCACCATACAATCTGTGGAATTATGGATTATTATGACAAGTTCCTGTTGGTGTGGAATGAAGATCATGGGTGTCCCTCCAGCTTCAAAATCTAAGGCGTATGACATAAAACAAGATCTAATATTTGTACCCTTATCTACCTTGGGCTGACAGGCACTGGAATTTTAGGGGCATAGTCCTGAAGGCAGCAGCCCACCCTTTCCAAGGTCTTTTTTCTCAGGTCTGTGGATGCTCTATGGGTGGCCTATGAAGAGAAGCAGATGGCCACAGGATATTATGTCAAATATCTATCTCCATTGATTACCTCAGGAAGACAAGTATTGCTAAAGGACCATTCAAACCACCCCAGTTAAATCTGTTTATCTTTATTGGTGTATTGAACACACAGGGTTTTGCATCCAGCTGAGATACAGGCAGGGCATCCCTGTTTTTAAGGAAAATTCTAAAAGGAGCAGATCTGAATCTCAGTGAGGAAGAAAATTGTAACAATGAGACCTGTGTCCCCAGCAAAGGTAAATAACCAAAAATTGGAAGATATATATCAGCCTAGACGGTGAAGAGCTCTTGTTTCCCACATCAAAAATGACGGCAATAGGATGTGGGACACCATCAGGAAGGAATACTCTGTGATCCTGCTGAAAATGACTCTTTAAAATGGTAGAAAATCAAGGAACAGGGAGACAGTGAGGAATTTTTCTCCTTCTGCCTCCCTGCCAGACCAAACTGAGAATCTTCTGACTTTTCAACTCAGTCAGCAGTCTGCTCCTGCAGCTATTACCTCAGGAGCAGATAGGAAGCCTGATTATAATGACTTTTATCACTTACTTGTGGGTATTGTTAATCACTTTGAATGTTTATGTGACACATTTAAATTTCTCTAAATGTAGTGACAGCTTTGGACAGAAAATCACAAAGCCCTTGGTTCTGATCCAGATCACACAGACAGTCTGAACATACCCACTGTCACTTAAAATTGAAGAAGAGCATCGTGCAATTGTCCTCTTGTGCCTGACAAAATTCAAAGCCACAGATTGAGTTCAAACAACTGTTGCCCTGTTCCACAAGCTCTGATAATGAAGACACCATGAAAGTTTTTTGGCACAAAGGAAAACAAATCAATATACACATCAGGACACTACAACAGATAAAATTTAGCTCTATTATAACCAGGTATTCAAACATTCTTGGAGAAATTGAATCTGTCTGCTGCTATTTCTGCCGTGATTGCTTTAAGCTGTTCTTGTATCCAACTCCCCGACTGTTTATCAAGCAGAAGACATCATCTGGACGCTAAGGAGACATTTCACCATCAGGGTGACATTTCACCAACCAGGGGTGGTTCTCTCTGAGAGGTGTCACAGTAAAAGACACTGAGAGATGGGAAGAGCATAAAATCTTCACAACTCTTCTTCTCTCCCATTTCAGAATCCTTTTCTGAAATGTATCCTCTGTATCCACCAGGTAATCTTTATATTGAGAAAAATTTATACCAACGCTAAAGAAAGAAGTGGACGGCATGAAAAGAAAACCTGCGAGAATAAAGGTTTTGAAAGGCCTTGAGGAGGCCATCAGAAAGTTTGATTTTTGCTTAGCAAGATTTAACTGAAACATTGTTATGTGTGGCCACCTTGCCTTTACAAAGACTGTTGTTTTCCCATAGCACAAGGGAATAAACACCTGCCCAGAAACTGCTCCAGGCTGCCAATTGCTGTCAGGGTATTCCCCATTCCCACACTGTTGCTGGTGTTGTTTTGTGTGCAGAAGTTTGGGAAACTCGAGACACGCTCGATAAGGCTTGGATTCTTCAATCAAAAATACAGCTGCCTATTCTGGGTCTGAGACACACAGGCCTCGGAGTAACAAGCTGTTGTGTGTAACAACAAGGAAGCAGTGTAGCAGGGAGGTGTGTCTTACACTGAGAAAATCAATGCTGTAACAATGAGTCCTGGATATTCAAAGGTACTGAAAACCACCTTAGGTTCCATGACCCTTCCCTGTAATTATTCTGCTTTGCAAACCTTTGATCATTTTTTTTCCCCTATGAATTCCATTTGTATAATAGATTTCCTTTCCATTACATAGGTGCAAAATGCTACCAATTGAGACAGGTTAACATTGTCTGTGAAACATCAGTTTGCCTTGAATTCCCTTTGAGTTGGCTCTGTAAAGCAGAAGGGACCTCAGGAACGCAATGAAAGTTTTGAGAAGCTGTGGTGAGTTCCATCCAATTTCATCCCATATAAACTATCTAAAATGTTTTCCTGTTTTGTGTGAGCCAATTGTTTGTATTCTTTCTTGAGGAAATGGAAAGGAATAACTGCTTCCAAAGGGCAAATGAACCTGCTCATTGTGAACACTTATTTTAGGCTCTGGAATACCTGTCTCTCCATGGATTACAAAAGGAGCTTAGACCAAATGTTTCCCTATTGGATAACTAAATTTAAGCTCCTGTTGCAGCTAAATATAACAAGAACACTGTGAGACTAAGCCTAAAATCCCTTTCTGTACTACAGCTGGTAAACAGGACACCTGACAGTGAGGTTGCACGCAGGTTACAGACACTTCCTCTTAATATTTTTCTAAAGCACTATTCTTTCTATCCTCTGTAAAACAGCTCAAGCTACCACAAGTCACACATAGACAGATGGATGGTTTTGAATGGTTCAGTTGCTGTCAAGTTCATACAGGAATTTTAAATCATCATTGAGCATCAGTAAAATTGCAGAACTCAGGAGTTATCACTTCAGCCAACTCTGGTGATAACAAACCTCATGTTCTGTTAGCAGCAGGCCTATTTTGGCTATGCTAATAGCTTCACTGAATGACCCTAGGCTTACTTTTTCATACTGTTATTTCATGGCCTGGTCTAGCACCTGGCAGGGAATTAAGAAACTGGAGGGTGATGCATTAGAAAATGCCATGGTCAGGACATGGTTCTGCAAGCAAACAGCCCAAATGGCCCAGGGACAGAATTCAGAGATTCTCCTCAGGGACTCAAGGGCTTAAACTACAGTGAAAGCAAAGCTTTTACTTGTGCTGTAGCAGAACCACTTGGATCAGGGTACTCTTAACAGGGTAAAAAAAATGGCTGGATGGCCTAGTCCAAGGAGTGGGGGGCTCAGTGATCTTAGAGGTCTTTTACCACCTTAACAATTCTGCAATTCTATAACAAGAGGTGGAATAGTTTGATTTCTCCTCCTGTTCCCTAAATGAGAAGCAGCAACCCATTCCCAGTGCTCCCTTAAAAACAGCAAAGCATGAGGAACTGCTGCGGTGCGAGATGGGAATATCAGGTCATTACTAATCTGGTTGACATGCAAAGTGCTGAGGTAGAAATTGAAAGCCCAATTGCACATCCCAGCCCCCTGAGACATTTGGTCTCCCAGGAACCATTATTTCGTCTGTACAAACTATTGTTTCATAAAGAATATCGTGTTTCAGCAGAAAAGTCAAATGTGTCCTCTCATAACTCCATGTGGCTGTTAGCTTACTGCTGAGCTAATGCTTTGCCACATAAATAAAACTGCACAAAAAAGAGAGAGCAGGCTTGCAAAGAAACATGGGGGAAAATATAATTCACTGGCGCTCAGGGCTGAAAAGCTAGAGAGCTTCTTTCCTTTCCTTTCTTCTTCCCTTTACCCTTACAAGTTGATGTGTATCCAAACAGCTTGAAAAGTACTTTGAAATACAACTTTAGTCAGCTATGATGAAGACATAAGAGGAGCTGATTTTTCCTTTGTGGTGCTTTGTTTTCTTCTCTTTTATTCACTGTTCACTTCAGCAATGGCTGCAGGAGAGGATCCTAGTGTTTTTTCTTGGAACTTTTTTTTCTTTTTTTTTTTTTGGTGCAGTTAAAGATATATTTCTTGAGTTATACTGAGCAATAGTCACTACATACTGCTTTTGGGGCAACCTCAGCTGGTGAGCTGAGAGGGCTTGAACCAAAATGCAAGTCTTAGACCAGGGAATCTATAACACCTTACCTAAGGACTTTTTTTACTCTGATAAAAAATGCTGCTTTATGTGGAAAGAGGTGAAATGCTATGTAGCTATTTTTATCTTTGTTGAATCAATTTCACAAATGATCTAAGGTACCACTGGGGACAAGTCATTGAGCTCAAGGGCAGAGCTGCCACTCAGAGAGATCTAGAGAGTTTGTAGGATGGGGCCAACAGGAGCTTCATGAAATTTAACAGGGAAAAAAAATGCAAAATTCTGCACATTATTCTAGTCATCACTGGACAGCTCTACTGAAAAGGACTTGGAGGTCCTGGTGGGCAAATAGCTAAATAAGAAACATCAGCACACCCCGCCAGCAAAGTGTTTTGGATTTCTGGTGCAGGTGCAGGGCCAGGAGCTGGAGAACAGTGATATTCCTCCCTAAACAACAGCCATTACTGCACAGCTACAATTCTTCGTCTAGTCCTGGGACACAAAAAAAGAAAGGCATTGGTAAAAATTGGCATAAATTCAGTTGTGGGCCACAAATACATGAGTGGGGGAGAGCAGGAACTGGAGTAATTGACCGTCAGAAGACGCTGGGGGACCTGGGATTTTTTGGCCTGGAGAAGAAATAGCCCACACTTACAGGGTCATCAGGAAGTCAAAATTATTAAAACCTAGTTCAGCAAAGCTCTTTAATTCACACTTAACTTTAAGCTTATGTTTGGGTTTTTTCCCTATTCATTGTAGCTTTTTTAAAATAAATAGATATTTATGTCTTTTTTTATTCTGATCTCTCTAATGCACTCACACATATGTATGTTTTTAATATATTGTAAAAACCTATTTAAAGCTGAACAAATACCTAACATCTTCCCTGCACTGAGGTGTTTTGTAATATTAAAATGTGATTATCGTTCATCCAATTTGTGGATTAGGTGTTATTTCATTTTATTTTTACAGCTATATGCAGTATTACCAGCCATTAGTACCTAAGTATGAAATGATGAAATTTTTATGGCTACCACATGAAATGAAATGGTACCAAAATTATGAGGTTTAACTCTGAACATTTAACAGAAATAAAAGGATTCAGCGCTGTGCTATTCCTCTGGCAGGGTGTGACGTGTGCAGTGAGTGCTCCACAGTTTCATGTCCTGTGCACAACCTGGCCACGAGAAGTCCTTGCTGAGATGAGAAATGCACCACTGCAGGGACTCATTATTTCAGTTCACAGCTGACTCCATGTGAGTTTATTTTAACCCTTTGTGGCAGGATGTGTCCCACCCCCCCACCCATGGCTGACGCATAGATAACTCAGACTGAGTCAAAAGCCCATCAAGAAGTTACCTCTTGGTGCCCAATAGTATCAGATCTCCAGCCTTGAATCCACATCTTGGTATAGAGAGAGGATGTGGAGAGACATGAAAGAAATGAGTATGTGACCAAAAGAAACACTTTTACACTATAAAAGACACATGAAATATCACAGAGGCAGAAGTTTTTCTACATGGACACTGGAGTGTGAAAAAAAGCTTCTCCCCAGGGTATGGACACAGCTCTGTGGTAACTTCCTGAGGACTGAGTGAGGACCCTAATGTCACCAAATTGGAATTTGGTAAGATACATTGGTTTCCTAAACTGTATTTTCCTTTGCTAGCAATAATAATAGGTACCTTTTCGCACACTGCATACTTAGCTATTTGTAGTTTTGCAAAATAGGCACCTTTTACACACAGCATTTTAGCTATTTGTAGCTTTGTCAAATAGGTGCCTTTCGTGCGCTGCATGTTTCGCTACTCGTAGTTTTGCAGTTGTTCTGTATAGCATGTAGTTTTGTCCCAAGTCTTATATCTGTTATTTACTGTGTCTAATAAATGATAATTTATGTCGTATTAGACCTAATCGGACATTATTAAAGAACACGCGAACGAGACCGGGTCTTGGGGTGCTGCCACCCCAATAAGAGCTACTGCCTGCTGCCAAAGGCCTAGGCAAAGGCAGAGATTTAGCTAAGCTCTGTCCCCGTTTGTAACACCCATATTGCAGCTCCCATCCTGCCCCTTCAGCCTGCTTGTTGCTGGAGGAAACCCAGCTCTGCATCTGCTTTGGAGGAAACCCCAGTCTGACACAGCCTTGGGGCCAGGAAAGCGTCAACCAACAGGAAGGAGAAACACAAATGGAAAACATCTGAAATATCTTCCGCCTGTGTAAAGAAGAAGACCCACCAAAGCAGTGTCTAGATCTGTTATCTCATTCCCAGCTCCGTCTTTATTGATTTTGGGGACTTTCTCCATGTTCTCATTGGAGGTACCCAAATAGCAGCACAGTAAAGCTGCAGCTGTGGTTGACAGAAAAGCTACACAGATCCCTGTGGTCTGGTGCGTGATTCCCTCATCTTAGTAAAATAGCGCCATAAGATAAAACAGTCCTTTGGAGCTGGACAAGGAACAAGGTCACACCGTTTCCTTTGCAAGAATGCTTTGTTTACAGGCAATGATTAAAAAAAAGTTTGACAAAGTAAGAGAAATTAATATAAATGTCTAGCCAGATTCTCAGTAGTGTTGGCTGGCAAATGACAAATGAATCCTGCAAAGTTGTATAAATTTCCAATACCTGAAAATCTTGCACCCTTTCCTTAGAATAACCCAAATTCAAAAAATACTTAAAATTAAAGAGAATTATGTACCTTAACACTGGAAGATTTAAAAAATTACACCCAGTATTAATACACATGCAGTTGACTAGAAAAAGGTTCTCAGAATATTGGTTAAATGCAACACTGAACAGTGTCTGCTAATATTAATTATTATTTTCACCATTATTGTCTCGATGTTCTAGGAGAAATTTAGAGTAGGTCTAGCAAGCATTTTTAGAGTGTATTGATATGCAAATTAATTTTCCATGTAACATCATGCATTTTCATGTGGCAATCTTCACCCTTTAAGCTTTTTCCATCAAAGAAAGAAACAATACTCTGTCCCTGAGGTATCCAATCAAAATTTGTGAACCATTTCAAATTTATGAATCGAGCACACACAGTGAAACCATTTACTGCATGTTGTATGAAGGGTGACTCCACTGTGCTTCATGGTGGGATTTTATTTTATTGCTTTTTTATTGCTTTTTAAATTATTTTCCTAATAATTCTTAATTACTTTTGCAATTAACTTTCTGACTGTCATTAACCACTAAATTTTCATAGAACTGCTCATTGCAATTTCAAGTTCACATTCCTCAATGGCAACAACTAACTTTAGCATTGAATATGGAAAAGTTAAAACTAATTTTTCATGTTTTCCTTTAACATTTACTTCTACAGTTTTAGTTTTAGTTCTCAGCTCACTGCCTGCTGCCTGCTGATCATCGCATCTTGTACATCATATTGCTGAAATGTACTGAGTTGTAGAGCAAGAGGTCAAGGCAAGGCTTTAGTTTAGTTGTTATCTATGTCTGGGCATTCAGATCTTAGATATCACAGAGATCTCTGTGAAACACTTCCCTGTGTGATTTTCCTTCATAAAAACGAGAGTATCAGAACCTCAGTACCTCTGGAAGTGAACCTTTAATTCTTTATATCTGTGGTCTCCATGTATGAAATTTAATATTATTCCATGCCAGAGATAACAGTTTTTCTCCTGAAGAACAGATGTTGTAAAGAAAAATTCATTCATGCTTTTAGGCACCTCAGGCAGGTTTTCACTCACCTAATTTTAAATGTCTACAAATTAATTGTCTATACCTGAACTAGGCGGATTTTTTTTTTGACTCTCAGAGACCTGGGAGAGAAATAGGCACTTAACTCATCCTGAGGCAGACATCCATAACAAGACAGATAAAATGTGTAGTTTAAGTACCTGTTCTCTCTATGACTATAAAAGAAGTTCAGGCACAATCTGGACCATACAGTTCAGATCTAGACATTTGCACAGCTGGATAGCTACAACACTGAGATGAGCCTGACATCCTGAGTTTACAGTGATGACTGATGCTTCAGTTTCTACATAGACACCTTTTGGAAAGTTTATGCTATATATGTCTTTGAGCTATAATCGAATCAATATTGTAATAACCTCAATTTTCACAGTTAGAAAGGATATTTCCCAAAGCTATGTAAGCATGGTTTTGTTTTAAATTAAGAATTTGGAGTCTGTTGTGTGCTGCAGAAACGCTGAGAGAAAAGTGCCATGATCGCATATAACTTCGTGACCCAAAGGGTGCATGGTTATTTATTGACTACATTCTGAATAAAATAGAACAAGTACAATGAGATTGTTTTATGATTACATTTTCACCAAACTATATGATTGCTTTCAGATTCAATATAATTAGTTAAAAGTAGCTCAAAGCACCAAGGGCAAACAGTAACACAGAGGGAGGAAGTGATAAGGAGCATCTCAGAATGGTAATGCAGTTTAGGCCAGTGAAAACTCCTTGTTGGGTACTTGAGGTAAGCCATAGGAAGACAGTTTCAGGGTTTTTGAATATTTAAAATTTCAGAAGGAAACAGGAAGTGTTGCATGTACACAAAGAAAAGGTGACAGAAGCCTGTCTGGCCTCCACGTTACATGTTAGCATACATTTGCCATCATTTTTGGTATAGCTAACCTAATAACAGGGAAAACGTTTATCTTTATCCCACATACATTGTAGAACTCAAACTTTTAAGGCAAAAGTGTGTGAAAATCTTCTGAGCTCCAAGCAGGGCTCAAGGAGTCTTCCGAACAACTGCACCCAGAAGGTCCTCCATTGCCTTTCCCTATTCCTGCTCATACATGTTGATAGATGAAAGCAGCAATTTTTTTACGGAAAATTTTGATTTAGTAGCTTGCCATGAAAATAACCCTCTCCCAAAATTTATTCTAGAAATCCATAATTCCAAGTTTTCTATCCTGCAGATTTCTTGACTCACAGTTCCCCATGAGTTGAAGGAGAGACAGAAGTTTGAATGTTGCAGAAGTCACAGCTCCACTGCCAAACTCAAGGTCCGCTCCTTCTGCCACACCTTTAAGGATCCTGTCAGCCCTTGGGAGTCTAACCCAGCAGTTTTTCTGATTCCTTGCCACCGTTACTCAGACTCTCATTTCAGGTATAGCACTGAAAAGCCAACAGAGAGGAGGAGCCTGAAATCACCACTATCTTGGATGCATCAGCATCTCTCACTCCCTGAGCTCTCAGTGCTGTTAGAAAAACGGGGTTTGCAGTGTAAGGAATCAAGCAGGTTACATTATTTTCAGCCAAAAAGAGTCATCCCTTATGGCAAGACCATTACCTCTTGGGACCATGCCTCAGCAACCAGTTGCTTGAGAATTTCAAGGGCAAAAAAGGATGGAAACAGACATTGAGGGGTATGAAGAGGAAGCAGATCACACAGTTGCTGTCTTGTTGCTGTATCATTTCTCAGCCCTGCGGATGAGGTTCATAGGGAAGAGTCTGCATGAACTTGTGGAAATTAAATAATATCGTGCCATCCATTATATAACTCTGTCAGTTGCAAAGGGAACAAAAAAGTTTCTTTTTTGCATCCTATTTTATTCCTTGATGTTGCCTTCAGCGATTTTTAAAAATTCAATGTTACTACTCTTCAGTTAATGACTTCTGAAAAAAATAAATACAAACTTTTTAAACTTGAGCGATGATTTTTTAATAGTTGTCTACAATCTAAGCTTGCAACAAGTTATTTTCAAATTTTTCTTTTTGCAGAAATTTTAATTTATACTCATACCCAAAACAGTTCTCTTGCAACGTCTTGATTAAACTGCCTTCAAAGTGTTGGTTTCACAAAGATTAAAGGAAAGACTCCCAGCTTACATAAGCTGCCACATCCTGTGGGCTGATAACATTTTAGATTAGTTGAATCTCTAATATTAACATTTTCTCTAGACATTCCTGATTTTCCTTGTGAATTCCACTGTTTTGATTTTTACTTATACAAATAGAGAAGCCCTAAGGGGGCCAAACTGAGATGCCTTCAGCAGTTTCATTTTCCAATGGAAAAGAAAGTCCTCCATCTTCTGAAAACTAGACATCTCTGTGATGTCTGTTTATTGGAGATGCATAAAATCTAAGCAATGCAATATTCTATTTTTAATAAGGTTTTAAAAATATCTATTTTCTTCTATATGTATCAGTAACAATTTGTAAAAACTTCAGTTATAATACCACATCTCAAATACATTTAATTTCACTTTTTTCTGTCTATCTATGATAAGAGCCTGAGTAACAAACGAGAACCTTTCTATATTCTTCCTTATTTTTAAAGCACAGGGAAAATAATGAGGGAGAGCAGAAGGGAGAAAGAATATATGAACAAGTATTCACTTGTTACATATATATATATAAATATATATATATATAGCAAATATCTCCTCCAGTCATATTCACACAAGATAATGAGATGATCCCACTGCCCCTTTCCTTCGAAGTTGAAAGGAAGGTTACATTTCTGCACACTTAAAATAAATGTCTGATTTCTGTAACATAAAAAAAAATTAAAAAGGTGTTGCTCAAGGGAAACCATCAGCACTTGAGAGAATCATAATCCCCACCATCTGCTACCGCAGAGACAGAGCAACTCTTCACAGCTTTTGTTGCAGTCCTCGGGCTGCAATTGTACTGCAACTGGGGGTGGTCACAGTAGACCTGAGTAATTTTATACCTTTACTGCTTATTCCCCTGCCTGCCGCCACCTCTTTTCCTTCCTCCTCTGCCTATTTTTTTAGTGTAATAGGCAAAATCAGGGCAGGGAAGGGATCGTGTCTTTCTGATCTTTAGGCAACCTGCTGCCACCAACAGAAACATGAAATACATATTGTATTTTGAGTCTGTAGGCGATGTCCTCTAGGCTGAGATTCATTTCATTTAATTATAGTTATCTGAAAAGTATCCAGTCTAAGGCATCTATCTAGGCTCCACCTATAGATGATTAAAAAAAAGGCGGTTCCAAAGGTGAATAATCCTAAACTACAATTGGCATTAATCCCAAAATAAGTGCCGTTTAAAATTAATTCTCCTGTCTGATATAAAAAGAGCTCAGGCTCCAATTTGGAGCAGACACTGAGCATGGACTTTACCTGAGGAAATGCAGTCAGCTCCAATGCAGATGTCCTTACCTGAGGTGACTGAGCGGATTTCCTTTATAGCCAATAGAAAGAAGAGGAACTTTTGATTCCTCTCTTCCTAATTGTAGATCATGGAGTCATAAAATGTCATGGTTTGGAAGGGACCTTAAAACTCATCCAGTTCCAATCTCCTGCCAGGGACAGGGACACCTTCCTCCAGGCCAGGTTACTCAGAGACCCCTCCAACCTGGACTTGAACTCTTCCAGGGATGGGGAGTCCACAGCCTCTCTCAGATACAGAAAGATTGAAATACTGGAGGTATTTCTCTTCACCAATGGCAATGGTTAGCTTGTATTTAGACTTTTTTAACAGATTTATACAGTTAGAAGATGTGAATTGTGTTTCTAATTTCCAGGAGGCTAAAATTCATTGAGATTCATTTGGGCTTTACCAACTGTCCCACACAACTTGAAATCATGAGCAGTGCTGGCACCTTCAAAAGATCAGTCCCCTTTGCCAGACAGCCACTGGCCAGCACTATCACTTTCAGGATTTAGGATGTGCAGGTTTTCATGTGCTCTCCAGAGCAGCATTCAGAGAGCCAAAACCTGAAATCACTGCTTACTCAATCACACCAATGTAAAGAAAAAACAAATCCTTTGAGGCCTCCGAGTTACTGAAAGAGAACAGAGAAAAATTTAAACCTACAGGGAAAATGTGTGTATGTTCCTTGAACTGCCTGGGAATATTCACATGGCACAATGTTCAAATGTCCATGGCACCTAATTTTCATAGGCTGGTTGGCTCATGGCAAAAATATTATGCAAGCTACATATTTGCAAGGACACTTGTTCAGTGTACATTGAAATAAGTGCTAGTTCATTATAACCTTTAAAGCATCTTAACTTCATTGGCATTTAAGTATTGAATTGAGCTTTATCTCAAGGAGGTCATTAAAGAGAGTTGAATGTATGGGAGGATAGCTCCTCAGCCTTATTTCAGTGCAAATTTTATAGTTAATTACTGGACAAAACACTAAATGAGAAGACAAACAGTACAAGTTAAAATGGAAGGTTCTCTGGCAGATGTAGCTTTATAAAAATGCTTAAGTTAAATGCTAAGAACTCATTCATAATAAAAAGCAATTTTCCAAGTATTATATTCTATCTCCATTATGATTAACCACCATAAATTAGCAGTGAGCATTCCAATTCAAATGACATGTGTTCTTCAGTATTCTTAAAAATCAGTCGAATCAGAAGTCCGCTAGCGCTTCAATGGAAGTAATAGAAGACAATTTAATTGACAGAAATGTGTTTTAGATAGTACTTCTTATCTTCAGGCAACACATTTTATTACCTAAAACTTCATTACAGTGCACAAAAAAGGAGAAAGAGAAACATATGTTTACTTGTAGTGAACCATACGTTTAAAATGATAACAGAATTGATTTCTTCCTGCATTTTTTATCTATAGTGTATACATTATGACCTGTATGCTGAAATGTGAAAACCTAGAAATTTCTGGTATACTCTGCATTTTCCAGGGGAAAAAACCAATAATGTTCTCAGAAAAATTATATTTTTGTGCATTGTGTTCCTAAGATCAAATCTAAAAGGAAAAGAGCCCCTATATCATCCTCAGTAGTGCTTCTGTCAGATCTTGTTGCTATATTTGCCAAAAAAAGAGGGATTGGTGTTTCAGGGGGAATTCCCAACACAAGAGTAAGGAGGGAGAAATGTTGGTTTTCAAGTGTAAGTACTGTGTGCGAAGTCAATTTTAAAAGTAACAGGTGACATCACGGTTTTGGTCCTGCATTATCAGTGGGGAACAAAATACAGGTTCTGAATCCACTGCCAACAATAATCTTCAGATTTTCTTCTGCTGTTTCTGAGGGACAAGAATGATGCCCAATTTCTTGTGCTTCTGGAGTGGGGCTTATGAAACAGCCTTTAGCACCCAAAATTGCTAAAAAGAAGGATTAGATGGCAGGCTAATGACTAGAAATAAAAAAAATAAACAGCTCCACAATCTAACAGCAGCCGTTTTCCCTTTATGACTTACAAACTGGTAGTGTTTGCAAGTTTCCATGAGCCATCAGAAGAGGTTGAGTCTAAAATTAATACTCTAGTTCTTAAAGCTGTGAAATAATTATAATCTGTTTGGGGACTATGAACTGAAGTTAGAATAAACAAGATGAAATGTATATTTAAGGACTATATTCAACAGTCTGAATGCCACTCACCATAGAAGCACAGAATGGCTTGGGTTGGAAGGGTTCTTGAAAATCATCTGGTTCCAACCTCCTGCCATGGGCAGGGACACCTTCCACTAGAACAGGTTTCTCCAAGTCCCACCCAGCCTGGACTTGAACAATTTCAGGAATGGGACATCCAGAACTTCTCTGGGCAACCAGTGCCAGGGTCTCACCATGCTCATGGTAATGAATTTATTCTTAATACCTAATCTTTCTTTCGGTTTAAAACCAATCCCCTTGTCCTACCACTATATGATCCTGCAAAAACTCCTTCTCCAGCCTTCTTGTAGGCTCATTTTAGGTACTATAAGCAGCAAAACTAAGCCAATATAAATGAAAAAAATTATTTTCCTTCTTATCAGACCCTTTAAGGATCTGCATCTCAGTTCTTACACTCATGGTGCAGGAAGAACACTGACAGTCACATAGGCATTAATTGACTTTGACTCAGAACTGTAATTGTATTACAGTTATTAATACAATCTATTACAAGTTTTAATACCCAATAATTGAATTGCAAGCCGCTTAATGGTTGGGCAGGGGTACACAGGAAACAAAGCGACCTTGATTGCTTGATTGGTCGGTCAGAAGCAAACTGTGGAGGCAACAAGGACACAGACGTGTGACAAAGAATATAAAACTTCTGCATGACTATTGAATCCAATAGTGGAGCACAACAAACTCATCTATGTAGAAACTCTGGTTGTGTTATTGCAGTTAAATGTTAGTACAATCCCTGAATTGATGGCAAGAAATACAGAAAACATATAGAGGGGTAACATTTCTTCTATTGGGACAGTTGAAAACTCCTTTGGAATAAAGTAATCAGTTCTAGAAAACATACAGAAAAATCCCAAACCAACCCAAAACAAAACAATAAAACAAAACCAAAACGAAGCAGGCAAACAAACAACAACAAAAACTCTTTAAAAACTGTAGAAGGTTTAAAGAAAAACTAAAAGTATAATGAAAAGAATGAAAAATAATGAGAAATCGAATTCCCATATTGACTCCTGTGTGGCTTTTGAGCTGGCTGACTCCAGAAGCAGTCTGAAGGCTGCTGTGCTCCTGAGACACAATTATCTGCATTGTTAAAAGTGTTGGCCATTTGGGTTGAATCCAGGTGGCTTACAAACACTGCCTGTTCCCGTGTGATTGCAGGACAAACACTCTGACTGAAATCGACCTCAGGACACAACACTGGGAGAGGGAGCAACTTTTCCGCTTGGAGTTTGCTTACAGATTCAGATTCTGTGTGGCTCAAATGCAATCCTTTTACTAAATACTAAGAACTGTTTACCATTTTGATCTAAAGCTCTGTCTCAAGGATCTCCCAAAACACAGCATGACTGAAGGAAATGGGCTTAATGGCCCCTCGAAGTGGGGCTGCCATTGGTGTAGATGGCTAATGGAGGTTGGACACTGAACCTGCAGACAGCATAGTTAGGAGAAATAAATCCCACTGACAGTGGCCAGTGCAATTTCATTTTCCTTCAGGAGGTCACTACTCTTTTCTTTCCCATATTTTTAATCTGTATTAAGTCCTTGTCCTTTTTTTATTGGTTGTTTGTTTTTTTCACTAGGAGGGATTTAAATGTAAATAAAAAGATATAAAAATATATCAATATGACTTTTTGTTTAAGATCTGAACTGTGTTTCATAGTGGTTTTTTTTTTCTTTACCCCAACATTTTTATGGAAATGTCTGGAAACAGTCCTCCATGGTCAATACACGTTAGTAGTCTGTTTTTACCCTCAATGCCCTGATCTTATCCCCTTTGAAGAGATCTGCTATTTGCAGAGTATTATTACTGGGATGAAAGAGTAACGTGGGTTGATGGATAAACAAATAAGCAACAATAAAACGCTGCTCTTGGAAAACACTGTACAAACATCAATTAATTCTATTTGCAGCAGCCTTATGCAGCTGATAAATTCCCTTCCTGCAGATGGAAGTGCTAAGGCAAAAAAATGGCAAAGAATTTTCGCTGTGCTGGGGCATTGATTCAAAGGTTTGAGGCTCAACTCTTTCCTTGAGGGTACTTTCCCACAAACACCAGGAGGCTCTGCAAGCTCTGGAACGTGTTTTTCTTACAAAGCTGTGTGATTTCTTTTCTCTCTCCTGTGAAGAAAACTCTCCCTGTGGAAGAAGTTCTTGGTTTCAGGTTCATTAGCAGCTGAGCTGCAGTAGATCCCAGCCTGTCCCTTCTGGGTCCCCAAGAAGTCTTTTCTCCCTTCCCTGTGAAGGTCCTGATGGTGTGGCACCTTCTTTCTCCCCGTGGGCCACACTCAAACAGCCTCAGTCTCTGCGCCTTCTCCCTGTATTAATAAGCTTTTCTCCCCATCTTCAGAACATTTATTTTCCTTGAAGAGCCCAACTTTCCCCCTTGAGGTCTTGTTTGGAGCCAGAGCAAAGCCAAGAGGCAGCTTTCCTCTTTCTGCTTTTCTAGGAGTGTAACATCTGATGCCCAACAGGCTGCAAGCAGACGGATAACCCAGCCACCATCCATCATGCATGGCCACAAAGTGACTCTTAATTCTGCTGGGCCAGTCCATCTTGAGAGGCTGAGATAAGGGAGTCTGTTCCGCAAAGATCCCATAAGATTTTCTTCGGTGAAAACTCTGAATGTTTTACTGTTGCTCATAAAACGAGCCTTTCATATGGTTTTATACTGGATTTGTTTTTTCTATGTGTAGTTTTTAACTGATGGTGACTTTCTAACTTACTGATTTAGAACAAATCATCTATTTCTTTCCAGAAATAAATATTTCGTCTTCCCAAAGCAGTTGCCTTTTAGTTGTGGTAATGCGTCTGACCATGTGGCTGCTTCGCCTTCTTGCTCTTCTGAATTTTTCCTTTTAGAACATGAGCTGAATTTCTCTCTCAGTGGAATTACAGCCTCCTGAGGACAAAAGTAGAGGCAACGTGAGTTCAGTATTTAATAAAAGGTGCCCACTGAAGGGACAAGCAAGGCTGGAGCTTCTGAAATGCAACTCTCAAACTGAGCACCACCCTAGAAATACCCTAAGTTGATCTACAAGAGTTAAAATGGCTTAAAGAAGTCAGTTATAAACTTACACTTAGCACAGCAGCGTAATATGTAAACAACAATTTACTTTTATAGAAGAAATATTTTGAAAGCTGTTTTAATTAAGTCTAAGAATGAACCTTCCTTGCTTGTACCATTTTTGCCACCGTGCTGTCAAAATGAGTCAGTGGAGTACCTGATTTTCTTACAGATCACTATTCAGGCTCCCTGGGTTGGGCTTGATCCTGGTGCTGTGCCATCCAGTGCAGAAATCACTCTGCTTCCAGACTCAGGGAGAGGGGAAACTCAGCAGAGAGCAGGACTCAAACCTAGCCTTTCTAAAACAATTTCCTTCCTGTTTTGCACCTGCTCTTTGACCATCTCAAACTGGCATTCAGCTACTAGCAGAGCAAAAAGTGAACACTTTAACAAGAAGGCATTTGACACTGAAGTCAAGACTCTGTGTAGAGAAAAGCTTTGGTCTCTTTACAGTATTTTCATATATATATTCATATATCTAGTACATGTATATATTCTCAAAACATTTGATTTTAAGAGGAAACCACTTATACGATGATTATTTTTAAGAGGGTTGAGAGGTTTTCTGTAATTATGCTGTGCTCATAGAATCAGAGAATACTCTCACACATCTGTTCATTACATATCTGTGTCTCTGTAGCTAATCATCTAGAAATTCATCACATGGAATATGTAAACAAGGCAGTTCCATAACATTCACAGCCAATCAGAGAGGCTGGCAATGCGCATTTGATTATTTCCCAAAGTCAATATTTCTGTCAAAAGGCATTTTATTTCATTTTCCTTCTCCATATTTTGATGCTAGAACTCCACACTTATACATGCACAGAGATTCTGAAGGTCTTTTCCAACCTAAACAATTCTATGTTTCTAAGCGGCTGATGTGTGGCTGGATGAGCAGACTGATGTGAGCTGAAAATTCGCTGAAAGGCAGCTCCAGGGAGTGGGGATCAGCGGCACAAAATCAAGTTGGCGGCCAGTAACTACCAGTGTACCCTGGGGGTCAGCCCAGGGTCCAGTCCTGCTTAACATTTCCATTACTGATCTGCATGAGGAGGCAGAATGCCCACTCAGCAAGCAGGCAGGTGATAGAGAACCAGGAGGAGACACTGAAATGCCAGAGAACGTGCTGCCATCCCGAGGGACCTCCAAGGCTGGAGAAATGAGGTGATGGGAATCTCATGGAGTTCAACAAGTAAAAAATCCTGGGAAAGAGCAACCCCAGGCACCAGTATGTGCTGGAGGCTGCCTGGCTGAAAAAGAGATGGACAGAAAAGGAGATGTGGATCCTGGTGGGAACCAAGCTGAGCAGGAGCCAGACAGGAGCCCTTGCAGCAAAGATTGATGGCATCCTGAGCTGCATTGGATAAACTATTGCCAGCAGGTTGAGGGAGGTGATCCTTCCCTTCTCCTCAGCACTGGTGAGGCCACACCTGGAGCTCCTTGTATTCTCTAGATGTTAATCAAGATTTGCTGATGTTCTCAGAAGATTCTCTCCTAAGCTTTGCTACTGGTCTGTAATCCTGAGTTCACCTAATGTTAACTTTCAGTATTAAATGGAGGTTAATTGATGGAATTGATGGAATTGGTGCAAGAGCTTACATCATGCATCCATATATCAGGAATTTAGCCATTACATAGTCCTCTTGTTTTCAAAGAAAGGAGATATTCTTCATTAGAGAATTATTCAGACTTCATGGGGCCCAAATCAGACTTTGGAGCAGCCTTTCTCTACATAAACCTTACACGAAGCCTAAACCTGCTAAACCCTTAAATTTGATCCCTCAGTGTAGTCCTTAAATTAAACTGAATAAATCAGACAGACTTCCTTTTCTTTTTTTTTTTCATTAGCGTCCTCCAGAATAAGTAGTTCAAGTTTTCAATTTTGTTCGCTTTTCTCACAACGCCTCTACACCATCCCTCATTACAAGCTGGTCTCTGCAACTTTTGTCCTAATGAAAATTACTATTTAAAGTAACTTATTATGCACAAATTACGATTGGGCCCTATGAACAAAGGCACATATTTGCGTTTGGATGGATGTATTTGTGCACAGCTTAATCTCCATGTGATTTTGTTTGAGATCTCAGGGACAGCACCTAATGTTTTACCTTCAGAATTGTCATAAATAAATGAACGAGGGATAAAATACTGAACTGATTTTTGCAATTGTTAAATTACTGCAACTGATGAAAAATACATAGCCACAGAATTCTGACAAATATCTTCAGCCCACAGCTGGCAAGGTCACACGGCCTGAACTGAGCTGCAAAATTATAGGTATTTACCTCTCATTGTGTTAATACAGCCTAAATTCTTAAAGGAAAAAAGCTTGCCTTTGGAGCCAGAATGTCACAACAGTTTAGGGCAGGATGACAGGCTGCCAAAGTTGATCTGAAGTGGTTTATGGCAATGCTGTCCCTATTAAAAAAGCTAGCACTCAGCAGGTGGCAATTGCTGCACGTCTGAATGAAGTGCAGGAATGGAGGATGATTTGTCATAGAATGGCTTGGATTGGAAGGGACTTTAAAGATCATCTAATTCCAGCCCCCCTGCCAAGAGCAGGGACACCTTCCACTATCCCAGGTTGCTCCAAGACCCATCCCACCCGGCCTTGGACACTCCCAGGGATGGGGCAGCCACAGCTTCTCTGGTAATTTGTGCCAGGGTCTCATACATGTTATTTATTACACTGAGCAAACTGAGTGTGAGCTGAAGGGTGGGAACTCAGAGGCAATAACTTTTCAAGCTATTCCTGTTTGATCTGCAAGGGCTTGTCTACATTTTCATGAATGAGGATGCTAAAAGTTTGGCTATAAGTGCAGGGTGAAGGATGCTGATCATATAATTGTATTTTCTGCCCTGACACAGCTACAGATTTAAGTGTAAAGAACATATGGGAGGATGCCTTATTTAAATCAAGGCATTATTTAGAAACAAGGCAGCACAGCCTGAATTATCTGAGCTGCTACTGCATCCAAGTCCCTGTGATCTTAAACAGATCATGTCCCCTGCATCTATTAATTACACTGCAAATTTGCCTGATTGTGTGAGTGTCTAACAGATTCAGTGTCGTGGCTCTAAATGTTGTTAATTACAATTCTGCCAGATGGGTGACAGAAAAGGGAACAAACTCCAAATTTCTGTAAAAAGTTAAGAGAAATGTCATCCTGTTTTTCATGTAGCAAATATTAAACCAGACCCTGTTCTGTATAAACTGACCAGCTCTCTTGCTGGTGTTGGACTGATCCAAACCAGCTGAAGATAAAGCCCAGTGTTAAAAGAACAGATGATTCATGGAGCTTTTCTATTAAACATTACTATGATGTTCTCTAACATAGTTTAATAGGTACTTATTGAGTGCCAAGTTTCCGTCAGTTCCTAGTAAGTATACTGACTAATAATAATTAACAGATCAACTAGGAAAGCAGTAATCTTCATATATTCCCCCTGCAAGATTTTTAACTGTTAATGAAAGTTAGATTAACAATTGCTGTAAGATGGATCTATAATCGTCAGTATTTGCCCCTTTTCTATCCTCAGCACAGCAAAGAAATGATCATAAGAGTTTCCATCACAAGGACCCCCAGGGATATCCCAGGGCTGACTGCTGCAAGGATTGTCTCAGGTAAAGCAGCCCATGGTTCTTGCTAAACAAGTGGGAAATTCTGTTGACATTTTAGTCTACAGCAATTTTTGCAGGGATTTTTTTGTCCTTGTTTTATGTTCTGCGATCATGGGAATCAAAAGTATCACACCATTGCAGGGTACTCGAGGGTCTGGATGCACAAAGAGGACTTTTGTCTGCAGTGTTGAGATCCTCAAGCTGGTACTCTTTGAGACTGAGCAGTCTGGCAAAGAAATGTTGTGTAAATTGGGGAATGAAGGCTTCAGGCTGCTATCTGCATTGTGCTGGAAGTGGGGGTAAATCCCTACGAACAACAACAGAAATCTCTTTTAAACAGGTTTGGGATCTGGGCCCCAGCCTCGCTCATCCTGCAGCATCCGAGGGCACATCCTCCTCCCAGGGTTCCCATTTCTCACCTACAGTATTCCCGGCAAAGTGAGCACTAAAGGAAAGTTTGTGTCTTTTATGTGAGGAAAGGCATTAAAAACACAGCCCAGGGTCTGAATAACACTGACTCACACCGAGGGAACCCAGCCACTCTCTGCTGATACTGAATGTTTCACTTTCCCCAGATGAATGAACCAATTCACTACTTCTGAGAGGACAAAAAAAGAAGAAAAAAAAAAGCCCTAAAACATTGGTGGATTTTTATTTTTATTCTTTCTTTTATGTCTGCTAGTGGGAAGTCCTGACAGGCCAGGCTTTCCCTGAAACAATGCAAATGAATGGCTGAACACCACAGTTATTGGTGCCTTCATCCTTCGTGGGCTGCAAATGCAGCAGAACTGTGCATATTTAGTGTCTGCGAGGTGCCTTGGATAATGATCTTCCTCTGATGCAGGATTATTGCTGTTTCTGGCAGGCTCCAGAAGAGCAGGCTAATTGCACAGTGTCAGGAGGTAGGTGTGTTTCTGGGTAAAACTCTGAGGCACATCAGCAGAGCCTTTTACAATATAATAGGCACTGATTAACCAGCCAGGTAATATGGCCGGAAAAGTTTCACCACTCGCTATTTGCTTTAAGTTCAGGAGGCCTGAATGTAAACCAGGAATAAAATGAAGACTTTTGTTTCTTATTATGGCAGTGAAGGAGTAAGAAATTGCACTGTTTGAAGAGTTCAGCCCCTTCTCTTTACTGATTTTACTCACTTTAACACCCATTCCTTGGAAAAATGCCATTTGTTATTTAGCTTTTCCCAGGCTGGTGATACCAGGGAGTCTTTCCAATCCCATCAGAATCACCAGGAGTTTAATCCAATCATATTAAGGTTTGATCCTGAGAGATGCAAAAAATTCTCTTGCATAGGGCATGGAAGAATGTGGCCCCTGGTTTTAAAAGCTTTGTAGCAAAATGGTGTCAAAGCAGATTTCAGTGCTAAGAAAATTATAAGAAAAATTCTTATGTTCTATCTTACCCACTTGAATTAAATCTAGTTATTCCTCTCTCCAGAAACCAAGAGACTGATACTCCAAAAATCCCAAAAAGGTATTTCTTTATTAATCTTGAATATATGAGGGAGGTGCTTAGATACTAGATGGCAGTATAAAACCTTAATAAAATTTATTTTAATAATGACATTTTATATAATCATGAAGTACATTATCAATATACTTTCTGGGTTAGCAGAGGAATTAATTTAATT
Organism: Acanthornis magna; assembly: GCA_036785705.1. Classification (NCBI taxonomy): domain Eukaryota; kingdom Metazoa; phylum Chordata; class Aves; order Passeriformes; family Acanthizidae; genus Acanthornis; species Acanthornis magna. The sequence goes on from JAWUZG010000001.1 coordinate 2,459,417, forward strand.
TCACCATCATCCTGTGTATTCCAGGTATTGAAGGTTTCTTTTAGAACAGACACAAACTTTTTGTATAATATTCAGACATTAATGAAACCTTCAGATAGACTCTACTTTCTCCCTAAATTTAGTCATTTCCATAATTGCAGTGAAGAAAAATAGAGTGTTATTTTATATCAATATTCAACAAGTATCTTCATTACAATCAGGAAAATTTTGTTACTGGTAAAGATAAACTCCTTAAATATAATTTCTCTCTGTATTGCTGACATGAATGAGAGCAGTAGAGAGAAGAAATTGCCCCAGTAAATCTGATGCTGAAATATAGGTTGTTGATAATTAGTAGTCTTATGTGTTGTTTCTCATTTGGGCAAATCCATTTTTATTTCACCAACTGGGGAAACGCATCACAAATCCAAGACTGATCGCAGAAACCTAAAGCTCAGAAATATATTGCATTCAACAGATGGTGGTTAAGTTAGATAATAGAACAGAGTATCCTGCTAAAGAGATTTATAGTCTTTTTATTGCTCATTCTGGGGGTTGTTAGCATTCTCCATTTATGCTCATAAGGCTTTTTCACGGCAATATCCATAGTTCATAGACTAATTCTTAGAGCATTGTTACATTTATCTAATCCAACCTCCCACATAACACAGGTCAGGGCATTTCATTAAGTGTTTCTTGCACCTAGAAGCACATTTTTATAGCAGCTATCATAGCAATGGTAAACTGCCAACACCTTTCTATCAATTTATGCTCTGTTACAGTGAACTCTCACCACCCCAGCCCAAAGTGCTACCCACTGCCATTTACTCTCAACCGCTCGTGGCTGCACTTTCGCTCTCCCAGCCTGCTGGCTCTGTAGATTCATCAAGTAGAGCCACAAGAAAGGGCAGAAACAGAACGTGCATGATGCTAAGTTCAGATGAATACAGAGTAAGCAGTAGTAGGACAGGGTATATTAAGTAGGAAGTACAAGTCAAGGAAGCAGCAGTTGAAGGGCTCTTGAGCATTTTGCTGGGAAAGGTCCTCTAACCTTTGTGCATGGTGCATTTCAATTGGATGTCAAAGCCTCTCAATCTGTAGCTCTACTGAGCATAAAACAAAACCCACTTGAAAACTAGATGAAAACAAGTACTGCTTGGTATTAATATTGTGGAATTGGGGGGGGGGGGGGGGGTGTAATTTTTCTTATTTTTTTCCCAACAGAACAAAACTTTTCGAGTCATTTATATTCCACAAGTAACAGCACTTGCCTTTACGACTCTACATTTTTTTCTTTTTCCATGAGGTCTTGCTTTCTGAACTGGCATGAACAAAGTAATATCTACAAGGAGTATTTGCTGACATGGTAAGGCAGCACATTCTTTTGCAAACAGACCCATTGCTGCTCCATGGCACACAGACAGATGAGAAAGGTTTCATCTAAAAGCTGCTTAGCTTTTTCAGCACACCATGTCTGTGGCACATCTGGTGGGACACATCAAATCAGCCCAGCAGCACCTTCAAACCAGACTTGTAAATGTGTGGTCTGTCTGAAAACCCCTCTGCAAACACCTGCCCAAACCTGAATGTCGTTCAGCATAGCAAACCAGGCCCACACACACCTCACATGGCCATCATGCTCCTGTCTCTGTAGTAGACAGTGCACCAAAAGGACCACAGAGGTGTGGGAGGGACAAAGTGTCCCAAATGAGCTCCAAAATAGCTTTCTGCGGCATTGGCTGTGATCCCTATTTACCATGTTTACATGAACATTTTGTTGGTTTTGTACTTTACCATATTTTTCCAAATCCTCCAGTTGTCTTTCATCTCTAAATCCATGAAACAAACCTCAGAGAGGGGTGGGCAGTTTTTCCATTACACTGCCTACAGCTCATCCCAAAGTGGATCCCTTATCATCACATACAGATGTTACTGCAAAAAAAATAATAAATGACAGAATTTATTTAATTTCCATGGACTGATGTGCTGGATGACTCCATATTCTCTCTCACTCTGAGACTGGGGGCCACTGTAATATCTCAGCATCTCAAAAGCATCTATCCAGTATCTCCATGAGGAAGAGATTTATCTTATTTTTCTACAAATGAGAAAGGCTCTCAAAAAGTAATGAGCAAATTTCTAGGTTCTTATATCTGGAAATATCATCAAATTCAAGAATTCCACTTTCATTATTCCTAAATACAACAGTTCTTAATAACATCATTAGTGGAACTGTTGTCCTGAAGGAAAGTAGATGATTTCAAAATAGAGTGGGTGGTCAATGAGGAACATTCACCATCTTATTAGACATTAGAGCTTAGGTGTAAAACCCCTTGAGTAAAACTGAAATAGTCCATTCCTGTCAACAAATTTATAATCTAGCTCATGATGGGCTGGATTTCACTTTGAAATGTTTTACAGATCAAACCAAATAGTGGTATCATCCTCATTTCCCTCCAGCTGTACCTAAATCCAGAATCACCCAACTGATCCACACCAGGGAAATGCCCTTATTTCCACTAGTGTGGTTACCTCCAGTAAGTTTGTTGCCTTATTTTACACTCATTGTAAGAAGCAGGAATGAAATAATTGCATTTACTTTTTTTTTTTTTTTTTCAGTTCCATGCTGTTAAACTTGCCATGTCAATGCATTCTCTTCTGGTTTGCTCAGAAAAATGCAATTAACATAAAGCACAAATGCTAAATGCACAACCAGGGCATATTTTTAATTGCTTTTAGTCACTTTTAGAAAAATAAAGGAACCAGGCTTTTTCCTTTAGTTCCTTGTCTCATCAGATTTCAGATTCCCAACATAAATTACAGTCTATTTGTATGCAACTGTGGGTTTCCTTTCTGAACCAGATGGTCCTGACTCTGCTGCCTGTGTGAGCTTAAGCAGATCACCCCTCATGTTCTATCTCCTTTTTGGCATTCAGTGAGGGACAAAAAATTGACCAAATACCTCATTTGTTAAAGACTTCCTATTGAGAGGTAAGTTTTGGTTATAATGGCAGAAATTATATCCAAGCTCCTGATAAAAAGTTTTGCAATTGCAGAGTAGGCAACAAAAGCTGATTTAAACATGAGTTCTGTAGCAAGAGCTCTGACTGCATGGCTTTCTGCAAGTGCTGGCTTAATGTAATACCAGAGGCACAACAAAATTCCAGAGCTAGGAATGGAAGCAAGGAAAATTCAAATAAGACAAGGTAGGATTTTAACAATAATAGCTGTAAACTATCAGAATTACTTTATACAAAAAGGGCTGTGTTTTCCTTCCTTTGAAGAATTTTAAACATCACTGTCTTTCCGAAAGATCTTCTCCAGCTCAGCCAGAAGTCATTGGTCAGGCTCAAGACAGGAAATACTCTGCGTCATTTTGTCCTATAGAATCATAAAACCATTTAGGTTGGAAAAGACTCCTAAGATCATTGAGTGCAACCATTAACCCACCACTGCCAGACCCATCACTAAAACATGTCCCCAGGTGCCACACCTACAGATCTCTTAAATACCTCTGGGGATGGTGACTCTACCACCACCCTGGGGCAGCCTCTTCCAGAACTTAACAACCCTTTCCATGAAGAAATTTTTCCTCATATTCAACCTAAACCTCCCCTGGTGCAATTTGAGTCCATTTCCTCTTTCCCTGTCCTTTGTTACCTGGGAAAAGAGACTGATCCCCACCTGGCTACAACCTCCAATCAGGGAGCTGTAGAGAGCAATAAGGTCACCCCACAGCTTCTTTTTCTCCAGGCTGAGCCCCCCCAGCTCCCTCAGCTGCTCCTCACAGGACTCATGTTCCAGACCTTTCAGGGGACCCTTATACAGGAGGTCAGAGGAGACAATGGGTTTTTTCAGCCATAAAATGGAATTTCATTATGGTGGTGCCAAAAGCTTGATGAAACACATTAAACCCTCACATTTAAGGCAATGGATGTGACATGATGTGAAATCTAACTTTGGCAAAAAAATTAACATACCTAAGCCGTTTGGTTCTGCTCCCAACCACCTGTACCAGCGAGGAAACCTTGAGCCTTGAACCTGATGCTCTCTCACCCACCTCTGACTGGGATGATGCCCCTTCTGTACATTCAGCATGGTTTCTGCAATGATTGTCTGTTAAATTGTGTTTTCCTGTGCAATCGGATACTACAGAGAGAGCCTCATGCAACATTTAGTCACAAGCTGCTAATGGCTGCTGATTCTTCCCTCCACAGAAATACACATTAAAGAGAAGATGTTATCAGACCCGTGCTGAGATTTAGAAGTCTTCTGTGTGGGTGTGAGAAGAGAGAAATTGAAGGAAGAATAAGAGGGTTGATAAAGAACAAATACATTCTCTTCAAAATTATGGCCATTGAAAGCAAAAAAATTTCCCAGATCAATCTTGGGATGGCAAACTCTCCATCTGAACTTTGTCTCCTTTTTGCCACTGAAAAAAGTTGTCCTGGTGGGAGACACTTTATGATATTATTTGTTTGAGTCTAGACCTGGTCCCTAGCTTACTGGAAATCTATATTTGCTGCAGATTGCCTGCTTTATGCTTTTAATAAAGCACAGCTTTTTTCAAAAGGCTCGGCTCCCCCTGATGTCCATGGGACATTTAGCATTTGACTATAATGTGAGTAAAATTGGACCAATGCTGAGAAAAATCTCTCTCCCATATGCCATAATGAAACCCCCCCGTGTGTTTATGTGCTTTTTAAAGCATGTTAAGTGATTATGATGGGGCAGACACTTTTAATATATAAATCTCTAGAAAATGACAGAACATTTCTGAAGCCTCCTGAGTGGGTAGGAATCCTGAACCAACTGTTATTTTGTATTTAATCCCATTCCTTTTCTCCCTAGAACTAGGCAATCCTGATTAGGCTCTACTTTTTAATAAAATACAAATTCAAATAACAAATGCAAGTACAGTAGTGTGCTCCATATAAAATTTACATTAGAGCTTTTCTGAGAAAAGCTTTAATGCTGTGCTTGAAGTAATTTTATTTTTACAGAGTGCTGCTCGTTAAAAGTTGTAAATCCCTTTCTGTGCTGCTGAGGATGTGTCTAGCTCCCAGTTAAATGGAAATGTATAACCCTTCTCACTCATTTGCTTTGCTTAACTCGTGGTTGTTTCGCTGGTTTCAGTCCTGGAAGGTGCTGGATTCTCCCCGGTCAGGAAGACAGAACCAAAACCAGACCTTCCTCCTTGTCTAGGTGATATTTCACTTTCCTGAGCAAAATTATTTCCTTCTCCCCTCCCGCCCATTTCCTACATCCCTGATGAAGGAACAGAGAAGTGGGTCAGACCTGTTTCGCGTTCTCCCACCTCCATCCACAGAGCCGGAGCCGTGGGAGAGGCTGAGTGTGGTGTGCACGGTGCAATTTTTGTGGGTGAGAAGAAGACCATGAAGCAGGTTGAGACTTGGAGGATCACAGTCTCTTTCACAGCTTCTTCTCCCCCAGCATCCAGGCAAGTGGGTGCACCTAAAATGAGCCTGAAATCAAATATTTCAGAGATCTTCTATCATCTATCACCCTGGGACTTTGATGCCGAACCACATCAAAACCCAAAAACCATCCCTGAAAATTGGCAGCATCTGGAACCTCCCGTTATTTGTCCCTTCAAATTTTTGCTGCAGAAATAGAAATAATTAAACCAGACCAAACTCACAAGGGGAATGTGACTCACGCTTTAGTTGCCAAGCTGTTGGAAATGCTGAAGACCTCCTGCTGTCACACAGAGCCTCGTAGAGGTTTTGCCAGTTCTGAACATTCCCAGGCTGGTGCTGAGGCTTTGAGAAGGAGAAAACACTCTACCATTATCCACAGCTGGAGCCATGACCCTTAAAGGAGTCTTCTCTGTGCTTCTAAAAGGATCAACTTCTCTTCCAGTTGTATTTTGTCAGAAGTAGAGACAGGGCAAGGTTGCTTTTTTCCTTGAATTTTAGGTTAATGTGACAGAAACCAGAAGTCTGATTAGACTCTTATGTGAATTCCAGAAAAACAAAACTCCTTTAAAACATGCCATCCTTGCTCAATGGAACCAAGCAATTTTGTTTTCCACCTTAGGTCTTGTCTTAAAGGTAAATTAATTCGAGGTTATCACTTCACTTCAGCATCCCCCACTTCACTGGAATTAGTCTTAATTTACTTTAATGAAATGAACAATATTAATCTTAATTAAAAGCCTTGGGGACAGACCTCTGTAGACTCAAGACACAGACACCTAGCACTTTTGTTGGAGTCTCTCTTCTGTGTGACTTGGGATCCAAAAATTTGTCTTTCAGCAAGTGATAGCCCTGATATTTTTCAGCCCTATTGATCAATTAAGTAGTCAATGACTTCACAGAATTTTCCTGACAGACTCTGACTTACACTTGACTCACTCCTTAAATCAGCATTTGTTGCCAGAGGGAGGAAAAACAGCCTGAGTCAATGGGTTCCTATAACTTATTTTGCACATGCAATGCATTTCAACAAGTAAAAATGAAAAATTAACTAAAAGTTCAACAAAACTGGCCACTGAGTGACATCACGAACGAAACTCTCTACAGAATATTTTGTGAGGAAAGGCTGAATTGGGATTGTTCAGCCTGGAGAAGAGAAGGCTCTGGGGTGATCTCATTGCAGCTTTTCAGTACATACAGGGGTTTACAAGAAAGCTGGAGAGGGACAGTTTACAAGGGTATGTGGTGATAGAACAAGGGGAAATGGATCTAAACTGAAACAGGGCAAGTTTAGACTGGCTATTAGGAAAAAATTCTTCACCATGAGGGTGAAGCTGGACCAGGCTGCCCAGAAAAGTTGTGAATGCCCCTGAACATGTTCAAAGCCAGGTTGGATGGGGCTTGGAGCAACCTTATCTAGTGGCAGGCATCTCTGTCCACGGCAGTGATGTAGAAAATAGATATCTTTAAGGTTCCTTCCATCCCAAACCATTCTGTGATTTGAATCTTCTTTCTTCTCTCTCTTTGAGTGTATCACATGAGAAGAGGCAAGACAGGTCTGCTTGACAGGAGCCTTTGCTGCTCTTCACCTCAGGCATGTGACTTCTGCTTGGCAGCGCTACAAAACTGCTGCTTCCTTTCCAGAAACCCAGGTGGAAAGCTGGTTTGCATTCATTTTGATGGTGTGAAACAGCACAATTTTCCATGAAATCTGGGGAGCATGAAATCAAATATGAGGCTTTTTGTTTTACCTTACATACATGTATATATATGTACATATACATATTCATGTATATGTAAGTAACCATTTCACAAGGTGTGGAAAGAAGTTTGCATATGGGTGACACAAATGATATTTGTACTGCTGAATGATCCTCTCTTTTTCTAAAAAATGAAAATCACACAGTTGTCTATCCCACCACTTTTCATCCCACCCATCTTCAGTGAGTCAAAAAATACAACAGGCAGCTCTCCCCTGCTCCATTAAATGAAAGCATGTTTAAATGGCTCTTTCAACACCTCTCCCTCTATGGTGAACACTCACACAGGCTTGAATATCAAACTCCAGATGTTTGGGATCTTGGCAGTCATGCCCTGCTCCTGAACCTTTGCCATCAGCTGAAGCAAATGGCTGTTTCTGAGAGCATTGTTGACCTAAACATTTTCTGACAGCACCTTCAACCTGCCCCTGTGATTGACACTTCCCAGAAAGCTGATGTGTGTGATGGGCTGTATCAGTTTCAGCTCTTTAGGTTTCAGATTCAGTAGCTGGTAAAATGAGTGCAGTTCTCACCGTGCATAATTCGGTAACTGCTGCATCAGCTTTAGCTTGCTCTGCATTTAATTTATTAGGAGAAGAGATGCGTTTCACACACGCAGATTGATTGTTATTTCACTTGGTGATGTGTTTCAATCAGCAGGTGATATATGTCATTTACTACATTACACAGTTACAGATGTTAAAATACAGTTCAAACGGATACATACTTGATTTTGCAATGCATTCTAATGCATCTTGACATGCTCTTCATTTAGTAATATATCCAGTTATTCCTTCTATTTTGTATGTTTGTAAGATGGGGTTTTTTGTATTGGGTTGTTTGGGTTTTTTTTTTTAACTTAAGTGTGTGATTTATGAATGTTTCTCTTTATTTAGACTGTGCTTAAAACTTTTATGCCAATCTCAGTATGGTTTGTTTATTCATATATCAGAAACGTTTACACATGTAAATTATTACCACATGTCATTCTCCATGTACAAAAATTTGTAGAGATATGGACTAAATATTACAAGATACTTATAATAGTGGAACTGATTTTTGGTGGGATCTTAGGACATTACTCAAGTAACATTGATTCATAACCTGCTTCATATGCTCACTACATTTCTTCTTGTCATTCATAAATTTCTGTTTTCTTTATGGGAGTACAAGTTAAAAAAAAAATTATGCTAAGTTGGGGTTTTTTTTATTATTATTTATAGAACTCCATATAAGCTAACAAAGAGCTCAGAGCCTTGAGATGCACTTTTAGGAAATTGATTTCTGTGTGTGCTGCAGCAAGATTTTCTGAATTTCCAAGCTAACAACAGTTCTACCACTCCCAAACACAGGCTGTTGGACAAAAGCATTTTTTTTTCCTTGTAAAAAATGGGCCATGATCCTCAAAATGTATTGGTAGGTAGTTGGTAGTAGGTGATGGACAAATATTTTCTCTGAGGAAAGATGAAGCATCAGATAAAGCAGCAGCCTCACATCACATGTTGCAGCTGGAGGTTCAAATGACATTCAGGCAACTTCAGTTCTGCCCTTTGTCATTTTGGAGTGGTTGCTCTAAGATTGAGACATTTTGCTTGAATCACGAAGCTTTTCAGCCTAACTATGCTTCAGCACTTTAACTTTACAAAACACTCCACAGAAAATATTTAGCCCTTAAAAGAACTTGCTTAAGAACGAAGAATGTCAGTATTCCACACAATCATTAAAGACTGCATGACATTCTCAAAAGAAAATAGACTGAGTGTAGAAATAAGAACAAAGTTTTTTTCTCACCTTTGTGTGCTTCAATTCCAAACTCCAAACCTTTAAATAACTGCTGCAATTTGGAATATTCTCCAATGTTTTTGCTGGGAACGATTTTGCTTGGAATGATTTTGCTAGCACATTCAGGGCACTTAAACTCTGCTTCTCCTCAGAACTGCTCTCTGGAGGAGGTTTTCTCACCCCAGTCAGTATAAAGAGAGCCACAGTATACAAATCTCCTAATTTAGGTATCTACACTGTAAATACCCTCTCAGGGACTGTTGCTGCAGGATGTAACATTAAAATCTCTTCCTATGCCTCAAAGAATTACTGAAATGTTGTCATAGGCAGGCAGCTATGTATCATTTTTCTGTCACTGAGCACCTTTACAGCATTACAAATATTCTAAGTGCTCAAACAATGTGCCAAGTAAATCCATTTTAAGCCAAGCCAGTTAAAATATAAACAGCAAAATGTTTGCCTTGGTTTTGCCTTTCCATATTTTCCCCAACACAGAAAATAATCATTTGTGAGGTTGTAAAATGTTGGAAAAATAAGGGCAATTTTATAAAATATTTTAAGAGTTTGAAAAATATTCTGCTTGGAGGATGAAGAGTATATATGTATATATATATATGGGTTTGTATATATATATGGGGATGGTGCTTTGGTTTTTTTTCATACCACCTTTCTGACTCACAAAATGCTTCAGTTCATTGAATTTATTAAGAGAAAAATTGTGTGTTGCTGTTTCTGATCCAGTGATTAGTTGAACTTATCTCTTGAGGACTGTGGAAGAGAAGAAATTCTTAGGCTTTGTTTTTGCAATGCCATCTCTAGACATAGATCCAGAATATTGATATCAAGGGACCGACCTAAAGCTTATTGAAATCAATAGGAAGACTGACTGCTGTGATAATGGTACTAGCCACAATTTTGGAAATTTCTTAAGCAACAGCTTTATACTGCAATGGGATTTGAGTAAATGCTTAAGCGTTTTGCTGCACTGAGATTTCGCCCTGGCACTGGGGTTTCTGTACCTGCATTTATCAAAGGTGCTGTGCCTGTGTGCTTGCAGGTGTGTGTGCATGTGCCCAAATGAGCAATCCCCTAGAGCTGCTGTGCCTTTATTACCCGGAGCAGATAGCCAAAATCCATCCGTCACATAAAATAACAGGGAACTGCAAAAACTCCCTGGTTTTGCCAGCTGCATCCTCCCCTCTTTTTCAGGGAGATGGTTTTGTTGTTACATTTGCCAGGCTGTCACTGGCTATTTCTGCAGCGTGAGGAGATCCTGACACCAGCCATCAACGTGTCACATCTAAGTGATGTTGTGTTCAACACTCACATACGATTTTCAAGCTATAGAGTTGTGTGTTCTGAATAAGAGCCTGCCGTGGCTTAACCCCAGCCAGCAGCCAAGCCCCATGCAGCCACTTGAAAGCCCTGCTCAGCAATAACAAAAACATCTCTGTAGTATCAGTCCTGTGCTCAGCACAAATCCAAAATGTAGCCCCATGCCAGACGCTGTGAAGAAAATCAACTCTACCCCAGCCAAAACCAGCACAGAACTTTAGATGAGAGAAGGTCTATAGCAGATTTACATCATGAGAGGACCTGAATGACAAGAATCAAAGTATTTTTATGTCTAACTTGCTATTTTTAAAGCCTGCTTGGGTTTGCTTCAGACCCCTATGTTTCATGGAGAAAGCGAAAAGATCTTATCCCTTGCTAATTCAGAAGGAATACCCAAACATTTCCCCATCCACAAGAATTGATTTGTACTCAAAGGTTTTTGCCATGCCCTAGGAGAATGTAAGCCATGAAGAAAGTTCTTTAAATATAAGGCAGAAATCATATCAGTAAATTTTGCCAAAGAAAGAGCTCCCATAAATGTTGCATGACAAAAGGCTGCCAATAGGTCCAAGAGGCCAGCACATGCCATTCTCAAGCAAAACTAAAACAAAAAGGTTGAGAAGCTGGATCCAAAGGCTGCTTTCGATCTTTTTCATGTGAGTTTATGCTGGTTTGGAACCACAAAGCCCTCAACAGTGGTAATAGGGATAAAAATGACGTGTTACTAAGGAGAGTGTTTTGAGCAAGCATTACTCGGAGTTTGTTTTGTGCTGCAGTCCTGTGCTGTATTAGTAGAGAATGTTTTTTGCTGCTGCTCTGTGCTAAATTACTGCAGTACAAAAGTTTCTTATCTTAATCCCTCCCCATCTTTCAAAATATATTACTTCAGTAACAAGCTGAAGGTAACTTGCCGATCACACTTTCTGTGTCTATTTCTCTATCATTTTGCACTAGACAGCTTTTGTTTTATGGTTCAAAAAACCCAAATCCTGACTTGCTGGAACATATTTTTTTTTCCAGTGGCTGTGGCTCCACATTAATCCTGAGTTATTTTTCTGAAATATTAGCTGTGCAAGAAACTAGATTTAAATAAAACAGCACTTTCCTGGAAATTATACGAAACTGTAAGAGGATATGAGTTTGTTTTAAAGATGGATAGGAATGATAGACAGACCCAAATACTTATCTACGCATGTCCAGATGGTACACTTTTGTGATCTGAGCTTGGAGATGGATGAGAAAAAACTTGTGATTTTTAATCTTGGGTCTGACACCACTTCCCTCTGTGGCCTAAGGCAAACCACTTAACTTCTCCATGCCTCAGTTCACCATTTGCCTCTAACTTGGAGTCTTTAGCAGCAGCTGCTTTCACTTTCTTTGGTAATTAAGCAAGAAATCTCTTGCTGGAGGCCTGGCATTAAAAGCTACTCCCCCTGCTGAAAGGATAGTGGAGTCTTTTGATATCTGTCATGCTCATTTTTCTTGGTTTTCAATACTTTTTAAAGGTTTCTTTTGACATCTCTTGCATGTGATAATGCAGTCGAGATGTTTAGGCTCCCATGGATGTAACAGCCGAGCAACACACACTTGCATCTGCCACTCCTCCAGCCCAGGGTGGTTTGAGGAAACACAGGTGAGGATTTCAGGTTCATCCTCATGTCCTTGTCAGGACAAGCAGGACATCTGCAATGCCAGCCCCTGGACACTGTAGTGCTATCCATGGAACTCAATAAAACAGCCTCGGGACCATTTTGTGCTGCCAAGACCTTGTCTATCCCTCACACTCTTACCACACGCGTTTTCCACCCCACCAAATGGAGTGAGCATATCCAAACTGCCCATGGGGATGGGTTCCTTTCATAAAGTGTCCCTTCTACTGCTGGGAAAGTTCAATGATTGCGAGAGGGTTAATTAGCACAGGACCCAAATCACAAGAGGGAGAATTCTGTAGAGGGAGGGAGCCCAGACTGAAAAACATTTTTAACCCTGTTTTATTTGCCTAGATAGATACAGATGTGTTCCAGGGAGGTATCCTGACTGCCAGGTGAGGAATAAGTTTTAGAAATAAATCATTTTAAATGCTACAGCACATTCTCTACAGATAACTGAGATACTTGCAGTTTTGACAAGAGTAATGCCTAAGAAGCTACTCTTTAGCAGTGAATCTCTAAATATACAAGTAATAAACACCATCATCTGCACTTTAGGAATGCAAAACCATGACCAACTTATGCAAAGTAGTCCTGCACACCTGTAAGTGGGACAGGGCTCAGACTTCAGCCTCCCAAGACCTGCTGGGTGTCTTGTGCCATTGGAAATGGAGCTTCCCAAAACCAAACCATGGTTAGATTTTATTTAGACACTTATATTGTTTCTGAAGCATTTTTACAGTATTTACTCTGATTAAAATAGTTTTAATTGAACTAGCAAGTCCCAGGGTGATTAGTGACAGGCCATGGTTACTCAGGAAGCTTTTCCTATACCTAAGTTCCTCAGATGTCCACACTGCTCATCTAACCAGGAGATGTATTTGTTCCTTTTGAGATATGAGAGCAGTCTCAGCAGGACCCTGTTCCATGGCATTACATTTGAGTAATATTTGTTTTCCATATCAACTTCTATTAATCATTTCCAACTGAACACAGTATTTCTGGAAGAATTTTTGCTTTTGGCCCCCAGATACATGTACTTGCCCTCTGTGCTACTGAATTCCATTAAATTGCTATTACTCCAGGTTTCAGACTCACCCAGATGCTCCTTGTAAATGTTCTGAACCTCTCTGTGTCGTCAGAGAGCTTTATTGATGTACTCGCTTTCTATGCCAGGATTGATATTGAGAGTATTAATTAGTATTGCTCTTAAGGCTCCTCTCCCAGCCTCCCTTCAGGCTGAAAATTTCCAATCTCAGCAGTACTTGTTGCTAAATGGTCTCTGGGCAACCCCGCAGTTCTCCTCCTTCACCGTTTAGCAGCTTCCTGGTTTATTCTTCAGCTTTAACTTTTATATGTTTTAGCTGAAGTTCATGCTCCTTCACTGACGGAATCAATGTAGTTTGGGGTTTTTTAATAAATGAAAAACAATCAGGTTACTCCAGCAAGAACTACCTTTGGCACCCCAAATTTAATTTTACTCTATATCAGATTTTTGTGAATATTTTAAATTTTTCTCTTCTTTTGAGATTTGTTTCAATTTTTTATACTGTTCAGACAGAATTCACAGGTCTGTAGTGAGTTGGATCATTTTTATTTCTATTTTCTGAAAAGAATCCCTACATCTTCAACTACCTATCCCTTAGAGATTTTGTACTACTGGCTCTGCAACTTCTTATTGTTTTGTAATTCAGACACATCAGGTCACTCTGACTTTTCTTAAACCCTCTGAGTTTTTGTTTCTCCCTAATTTCCATTTCCATATCTTCTGGTGTATTAGTCATCCCCCCTTTTCTACTGTGTTCTCATTGCTGTTCTTATCAGCCACCTCAGCACTAGTAAATAAAGCAAGGCCATGGCACAAGCTCAGAAAGGGATAAATAAGCATCCCTGCCCCTGTACAGATACAACTGACCAGTTTTAGTACTGGCATGATGCCCATGCCCAGCTCAGGGACAGATCCAAGTATGAAATCTGGATGTGACCTTCCTGCTTTGGGGGTGTAGAAAGCTTAATCATATCAATGATTAAGAGAACAAGTCTGATGAGGAGCAGCTGAGGGAGCTGGGGGATTTTAACTTGGAGAGAAAGGAGAAAAAAATCTCAGGGGGGATGTTATTTCTCCCTAAAACTCCCTGAAAGAAGGTTGTAGTGAGGTGGGGGTCAGCCTCTTCTGGCAAGTAACAAGTGGCAGGACAAGAGGAAATGCCCTCCGGTTGTGCCAGGGTAGGTTCAGATTGGATATTAGGAAAACTTTTTCACCACAAAGGTTGTTCAGCAGTGGAACAGGCTACCCAGGGAGGCGGTGGAAACACCATCCCTGGAGGTATTTAAAAGGTGTGCAGATGTGGTGCCTGGGGATATAGTTTAGTGCTGGACTTGGCAGAGCTGAGTTAATGCCTGGGCTTGATTATCCTAGAAGTCTTTTCCAGCCCTAATGATTCTGTGATTCTATGTGATCCACCCACATGTGAGATTTTAGGTCATTTTGTTCATTAGCATTTCTGTATCCACTGAAATCAAGGCACAGTATCACAATATTCATTTAGATGAGTTCATTATCTTTCCTCCCTCCACCGCTAATTCTTACTTTGCAGAAGAAAAAAGTGAAGGCAGAGGTGCTCGGTAACTCACTAAATTAGTTGCAGTCCTCAAAGCAGGGTGAAATAAAATAAGACTAGAAATGCAGAGAGTGTATTTTTATATTCCTTTATAGAGTTCTTTGTTCATGAAGCTTCTCGTTTGTAAGCACCTCCTTGCTTGGGTCTTTTTTTATTCTATGTTGTGATTTTATGTTTTCTTTTCTCCTCTGGACAATAGGTTATTTAACTTCTCCCTACCCTTTCCCCTCCCCATTCTGTTGTCTCTGCTGCCTTTTTATAGCTTTGTTTGGCTGATTTGGGTTTGCATGATTTATCACTCTAATAACCTCTTCCTGCAATGGTGACAGGGAAGGTGCCATGGAGGGTGGAAAACCCTTTCTTCCTTTATTGTTGTCTCCTGTGTGATCTGACAGGCTGGGAGAGCAACACAAAAGTGGGAGGGATGGAAATGGGAGGCACTGGAGCTGCCAGAATCCCCCCCTCCCTTTTTAACATTTCTGCCAGGTTTTCTAGAAATGACAGATCCTTCCACCCCTTTTTTTTGAGCCTTTCAGGGGCAGAGGGTGGGGCTGAGTGACAGTAGCATGAGAGGGTGGCCAGAGAGAGAAAATAGTTACAGTCTTGATGTGACAATTGAGATGTGCAAAGGCTTCACCTCAGATGAAGGTCCAAAGTAGTTGTGGTTTGGCTGTAAGGGCCACATAATTCAGAATGGCTTTTTCTAGGGGAGAGGGGTGAGAGGAGAACAGCTTGTGTGGCTGTTCTGGGTTCTGGTCTATTTAATCTCTGCAAGGGGGAAAAGACACCAAAGAAAGGACTTAAAGGAATGAAAATAAGACTAATGTTTGGTCTTCTGTGGCTTGGAAAATTCTGAGCTATTACAACATCAAATAAGCCAAGCTTTGTCACTGTTTTCTCTCTGTTTTATGCAAAGCACAGAGCAGCCAAAGGCCAATGGCCTGTTCAACTACTTTATAGCAGCTTTGTTTCACCTTCACACTGAAAAAATGAGCAGAGCACTGATATTGTCCATTTTAGTGCATATCCTTGCTCATTTACTGTTTCTGAGCTCCTCTCCCCTCATCCATCTGCTCATATGTCCCTTGCTTTAAATATTGCCATTTCTTACCCCACTGTTAAATATTTTCCACCACCCTCATAGTGCCCTTAAGATGTTTTTGTGATAGTTTTTCACATTTTTTTCCTTTGAAAATGCCAAAATGAGTTCTGGCTCAGGAGAACCGCCAACTTGCCAAACTGGCAACCAGGCCCTGTTTTCCAGAGGACTTAGATTATAAATTTTTCCCAGTTAGGAGGTCTGGTTTTAAAATTGTATTAAACCCAGTACTCCTAGCAAGAAGCAACTTATATCATCTTCAGAATTTTCTTTTAAATGTCCCATGTGTGGTCAAGGTTTCTTAAGTTCGTGACTTTAGGATGCATTTATAACAGCAAAAGTTTTTTTGGCTTATTTTTGTATGTTACCATGTCACCTCTGTTCTCACAGCTCAGCTCTGAGGGACAAGGTAAATGTCACTACATTCCTCCCCTCTTTTGTTTTTCATGGAATCATAGTATGGTTTGGATTGGAAGGGATCTTACAGGTCCTTTCCTGGGACACCTTCCACTATCCCAGGTTGCTCCAAGCTCCATCCAACCTGGCCTTGAACACTTCCAGGGATGGGGAATCCACAGCTTCTCTGGGCAATGTATAATTCAGGGTTCCCGTTTATTACAGCACAGACCAAGCAGTTGCCACTAAGATTGTCAGGACTGGTTCTGATTGGGCTCCAGAAAATCAATTCTGCCTCTCCCTCCATTGTTCCTCACTGATATTTAGTGGCTCTTCACAATCCTTTTTTTTTTTTTCTCTGTGGGTTCCTCCTACATAACCTGGACTTGGCTCATGTCCTGCCACTTTCCTTCAGGGCAGGAGAGGGAGTGTTGATGGCTCAGGTAGTTGGTGAGAGTAAGGAGAAATCTTCCTCCTGAAACCTGGGAACACCACTCTGCTTGTCAGCTGCATCTCAAAGGCATCAAAACTGGCAACAATATGGGTTTGGCCTTTTTTGAGCCCTTTTACCAGTGGTTTTGAGTGCATTTGAAAGATCTGCTCTGCCTTCTGCTGCAGGGGAAGAGAAACCAGGAAGGATTATCTTTTCTTTTTTTTTTTTTTTTTTAGTAAAATAACTTTTCACTGCAGTTTTTAAAAGCTAAGTTTGTAAGGACAAATTATGGGTCTCTTTGAGATATCAAAAATTTAATTAGAAACACTCTAAATATAACTTTATTTTTTGCCAGACAATTTAATAAGTATATTTGGGTGGCTCATTTCACTTTTGAATGCATAATTCTCTAATGCTTTCAAGTCCTGTGAAGTTGCAGACCATCCCAATTATAGAAAGTTCTGTAATACCTTGTCGATTAAATGCATCTCTAATTCTGACTATGACTTAACTTCATGTTGAACTTCTCAATAATACAACTTCTTGTTAGTATTATAGTAACTGAGCATTCAAGTGCTGTTTTCCATCCTAGAATAAGCCCTGCATGAGCCCAAGAGTCCCTTCCCTTGATTTGGACAGTGAGACTCACAGCCCTGCCAGTCTGCAAGGTGATCCAGAAGCTGTTGGCCGTGGTGGGTGTCCTCTCCAGTCCGTGGGGGTGATGTTCCCTGGGGACAGCCCCAGGAGGAGCCAGAGCAGGGGTTCTTTTCTCTGAATCAAGCACTTCCCCTGCCTCTTGCCCCTGGACCCCTTCATGTTTGTAGGGATGAGCCATCAGTCTCTAATCCCAGCCATCCACAGCTCAACAGATCATTTTGTCTTCTACACTTCTCTGCAATCATGAGTCACGTCAGGTTATCATAATTTGCAGTCTGGGAACCAGTACCTCTAAGCACTACATCATCAGCTACAGAAAATTCTCATTTAAATGAGAAAGATGCAGTGGATATATTTTGTAATTCCCATCCCATCTTACACTGATAGCCTTGAAGGTTTCCTGCAATGCCTCATCCTTTGCTGCAGTCCCTGCAAATTTATTCTGTATTATTTCTGAGACTGGATAATTGTTTCTTATATTTGCATTATTACATTTTCTAGGTTTCTTCAGTCTGTACACTCTCTGAATCAAACCTAGTCTAAACATGTTTTTAAACCAAATATTGCCTTTTTATTCCTGTAACTATAACAGACTTGATCAGTTCCAGTTAAAGATAAACTTCAGATCACGTAATTCTTTACTCAGAATTAGTTTCATGCTATGCATTCTCAATTATATTTGTCTTTCCTCTATGTATTTACATTTCCCATTCATTTTTTTCCTAAGTGATCTGTGTTTCGTTTATAATTTATAAGCATTTCATTATTTTTTAATGAAAAAATAATTTTTTTGCTTCAGCATTTTTCAACCAAGCCCCGTGCAGAACTCCTCCATGTCACTGCCAGCTCTGTCCCCTGGAAGGAGGTCTGGGTGTGCAAGAACTTGTCTGTTTTTCTGTCTGAGCTGGCCTGTTGAAAGGTGTCCCTGTCCCTACAAACCCTGTCACTCCCTGCTCTCCTGAGCACTGAGTTGTGAGATGTCCTTTTTGTTCTGCTGCTCAGGACTGAAAACTCTTGCAAAACAGCACTCATTTCTGAGTGCTGGCTGTTGTCTGGGGCTGTACGCATTCCCATTCCTCAGGCTGCTGCTTTTCTTCGACATTTTCTCGCTGTTTATTCTACAGCACCACTTCCAAACCCCTCACTTTACTGTGACCTCCTGCTTCCCAGCATCCCCTCCTGCCAGTGAGTCTTTTGAGAGTAGCTGCAACTTGTTTCCCATTTAACATTTTCATTCTGCCTTGAATATTCCTGCAGCTTGGCACATCCTGGTAGCACTTTCCTTATGTCTGGATCTACATCTTCCAGCAGTCCTTCCCTTGCAGCTCTGGAACTCTGATGCTGCCTGATAATTCAGACGTGGCCTGATGAAGTACAGATACAAATCTGACTCATTAGTTTAGGATAAGTCAACAAAAACTTCAAAAGCATTTTTCTATTTTCAGTTTCCAATCTCTTTTCAACGCTTCCTTTTTCTTGGGAAGGCAATATTCCCCAAATTTATGAAGCTTGTCCATTTGCTCTGGCTTAATTCTGTACTGCTAAAGCAAATACTCACAGGGAGATGTGCTATAATCTCTAGGTCAATGTTCTGGATTTATTTCAGTATCAACCATATGTCTCTGACCTCAAACTCCTAGCAACTGACACTGCTAAAAAAATTACTATTGTGAGCTCTTTCAAAGCTCATTTGAAAGAAATCAAATATTACGAGGTTTTGGGAAAGCAAGCACCTCTATATTCCTTTGTTCCAAAAGAGGAACAGAGAAAACTTCATTATTTAACTGCATTATGACTGGAAACACTGTCTTTTCAGGGGAACTTCTTTAAAACACTACTGTTGGAAAACAGAGAAAGAAAAAAACCCCGCCAAAACCCAAACTAAGATAATGAAATTAAATGAAATGAGGAATTGAAATTAAATGAGGTATAGGATATGAAATATAGTATTAAAATGAAAAATAATTAAAACATTAAAAATATTGAAACTACAATATGTTATATAAAATATATAATATAAAATATAAGATATAAATATATATATATTTTTAAAAGCTTCCATTCTCAAGTTGTAAGTTAGAAACAATCATTAAAAAAAAAAAGAGAGGAGAAAAGCCGCCCCATAGATTTCAGCTCTCACACAGTTTCTTGATTCAAACTCTTGTGCCATTAAAAACAATTTGCATGAATCATGGTAAAAATGTGAGATACAGTGATTCTTTAAGGTTAGAACTGGGGCCTGTGTTTTGCTTAAATGTGAAGCCAATAAAAATGGGAAATACTGATCAGTTAAAGAAATATGAAAAATTATTTCTACATCTGAATATTTATTTAGAGAAAAATTCCCAGCATAAAAGGTGTCTTTCTTTGCAGGTAATGCTGTGGGAATTAACCAAACAAAAAGCACAAAACTGCCTCCTTAAACCTTGTTTTATTAGGGACTGTGCATCAGTTGGGATTCTGGAAAATTATGACAACGTTTGAGGCCAGCTGACTTTGTCGCATTAAAATTGATGATTCTTGGGTCCAGCTTAGATCTGGACTCTCCTCAAAGTTCTAAAAAAGCCACAAGAAGCAGCTTTTCATGTTATTTACATTCTTTCACTTTGTAATTTCAAAGATGCTGTTGTGAAATTAAAAAAAAAAAGAAATAGTGCAGGTAAACAATTTTTGGAGCTTTTTAGGTTTGTTTAGTAATTTTTCATGCTTTTTCTTTTTGCAGTGTTACCCAAGCAGAAGAGTAACTCTTTGAAACACAAAGCATCATTTTGATTATATTGAAATGTATAAATGGTATTTAAGATATCTTTTTACGTACAGACTATGATGCTAGTAAAATCAAGAATTTTGTGATTGATTGAATAATCTGTTCTTGTGATTAAAGTTAAAGGCAGATTTTTAAAACAATTACACTTTCTTTAAAAAATTGAATGTGAGCTAAATTGTTTAATTAACATTGAGACACCTTTCTGGAAAATAAAAAAAAAAAAACAAATCAACCATATTAAAATTAAATTTGTGTGTGATTACTTCAAACAAGTCCTTATTAGTCACTACCTGGGTGATCGTGGTCCTTCATGCATTCATTTTTAGTTCCCAATTATTCACAGTTTGTTAATTGGTGCGATATGGGATGAATATTGATGGTACAGCCTGAAGATTATTTCCATACCAAAGGAACAGACATATTTACTGTCCATGTACACAGCAAAAAACAAAGTTCCCAACAGATATGTCTTGGAAATTTGGCAAACTCCCTTCTCTGTGTGCTGTGTGTTGGTTCATTACCCAGAGAGCTTTGCAACAAGAGTGGTGGAAAACATAATGAAATACAATGGGAATAAATGAAATAAAATAAAATAAAATAAAATAAAATAAAATAAAATAAAATAAAATAAAATAAAATAAAACAAAATAAAATAAAATAAAATTTAAAAAAATAAATAAAATAATGCAGAACCAGAACAAAGTAAAATGGCTAAGTTTAGTTGTTTAATTTGTATTGAGAGACTGGGCCCAGTAGGGTCCAGAGAGACAAGATAGTGGTATGACTTGGTGTTTTCAATAGAGAAGGGCCTGCATGTGGTGTTGGCTATCCAGATTTACACCTGCACTGAAACATGAAGGTGTTCTGTGAGCAAAACAAGCCTTAGGAACTCAGATCTGTGTCAGAGTTTCCCCCAAGCTGAGTATTAACATCCCATTTTCAGCTACTCTGTGCATCTGCGATAAATCCAGCAGGGCCATGAGCACCTCAAGCTGGAAAAGCTGGAGGTGGTGAGAGTCTAACCCATGAGAAAATCAGCTCTGAGGAGCTGGGAGAGAATCTCAAATATTCAAGGGAAATCTAAGATATTAACTCTGAGCTAACGCTTTAGTGGGATGGTCCAAACTGACTCTTAAAATGGGGATGCAATAGGAAAATATGAAAGAAGAAAATGCAAGAGGTGAACAGGATTGAAAATTTTAATTAGAGGTGACATATCTAAAGGAGAACAAGGCACAGAATGACACAAAGCCTCATATCCAATCTGCAAGAAAGTATTTCCAGCCAACCAGAGGCAAACTGGGGTTTTCAAGGGAGAAGGTACATGCCCTACTGTGGAGATCAGACAGTAAATTATAGGCTCGCAGGGATCGTGTCACATCTCCTCTTTGCCCAGGCTACAGAGTGCAGTGTTTAAAATTAACCAATCTAAACCAGAATGTGAAGTTCTTAATTTATTTTGTTTTCTTTTGAAATGGCTCAACTTATCTTTGAAATGCAAAGAAACACAGCTGCTCTGTAAATGCTCAGAAAGCCAATGTATGAAAAGAAAAAGCATTAACATTTAACTTGCACTTGAGGTGGTCTTCACCTTTGATCAGTTAGCATAACCTGAAAAAAAAATTTATTGAAATAATGACATTTCTAATATTCAGACAATATAATTTTTCACATAAAATGGAGCATAGCTATGGCTCAAGTTCTTTGCAGTAAAAAATTGCAGTTACAAAATTGCAGTACAGCCCAGGTGATTTATAAATTCAGCTCAATTTCTCTGACTTAATTATAATATAGATTTAAAGACATTATATAAAATAATAAATTAGTTTTTACTAGCTCAAAATTCTTTGGATTATTTTATAAAATGTATTAATTAAAAAACTTTTTCCTCAATCTGAAACAAAACATGTTTTAGGATAGAGAAAATACTGTGTTCTAGATGAAGTGGTGTGTTTTAGATGAAGTGGGGTATTTCACATTTTATTTTACCCCTTTATTTTTCCCCCACTCAGTGGCAGTGGCTGATGACCTGGGGAAAAAGACAGTGAAATTTTCAGTTCTTCATACTGTTGTAAGGACTGCAAGGCAATAAAATACCATTTCTTCGAGGTAATTCTAATGACAGAGAGAGAGAGAGAGAGAGAGAGAGATGCTTTGGCTGTATTTACACCAATAAAATGAATATGGCAATGTGCAAGACACAAGCACTCACTTTCCAAACCTTGCCCTTCCTCAAAATTCTCAGAAGTCTCTGGCAGGAGTTTTACCTGGCCCAAATTACCCACTCCCAGTCAATGCACAAGCTTGGTCCAGAGTTTATCTTAGCCAGGAATATTTTTTAACAAGCAGCTTGCACATATCCATCGCTTTGTGGACAGAAAGGGTAAGTTCGGCTAAAAGCACCGGAATTGTCCCTGGACCGTTTAATTTCCTGTTAAAGCCACAGCCTCCAAGGCTACATTTAAGGCCAGCTTTAGTCTCCATTTAGGAGGCAGGAATGCAAGCCTGGCTCCAGGCACAGCTAAAGGCAGAGCACACAGGATCCCACCAGCAACTGGGAAGCATTTAACGAAGCAGAATGTACTAAAAAAAGTTCAGTGCCCAGTGATGTCAGCAAGCAGAGCACACATCTGCTCTCACATACAGACATGAAGTGGGAGCATCCCATCTCAGGTGAGCTCATCAAGAAGTCTTTGGCCACCTTTCCACACTGAAAATAAACCAGGCAAACCAGCCCTCCATGACATTTCCATATGAGGTTTGCAATGCTGAGAGGGGAAAATAAGGACACCAAGGAAGCAACAAGACAGGACAAGAGCATGGCTCAAAAGCAAGGAACAATCTATGCCTTGCCATAGCAAGTTTGATGATCTTAAAGGGGGGTCTAGTTCCACTGGCAAATTTTGGGTTAAAGGCTGCACTCTCTGTAATGAGTAGTAAGGTGTCCACTCACTTCAAAAAGGCTCAGATCGCACCTTTGGTATCCTCTACTTTTCTTTCTCGAGCCTCTCTCCTTACCATCCCCTTTTGCATCTCCCTCCATTCACTATGTTTTCAAGTCTCAGACCAGGCTGCTAACCCCCCCTTATCTCTTCATTTTCCCTTTTACCTTTATTTTTTCCCTTGTTTTCCCTTGTTTGGTTGGGTTTTTTTCCCTTGTTACACTCACCTTTATTTTCCATTGTTGCACTCACCAACAGAAGGAAAAGACAGCACAAAACACCTTTTTGTGAAAGACTGAGAGCTTAGTTGCAGAGCCCACAGAGCCTCCTTTCCAACAGTGAGTGTCTTTTCAGCTTTATGGCAGGGGTGGATTTCTTTTCAGTCTTGCAGATCTCTGAAAAGACAAGTAGCCTTGCCAAATGTATAGGCACACACACCTAGGTTTGCACACCTCAAAGCTATCAAATGTGTCACATTTTATTTCTTTCACCTGTTTATGGACTGTGGACACCTGTGATTTATTGGCAGCACGTACTGGTTGCTGTGGAGAAAGTTTCTGACACAGGAATTAGCTTAGTAATCCTTCAGCTTCATGGAGCCATTTTGGATTCTATTTCGAATATTTAGTGTCTGTTTGAAGCAATTGTTTATGTTTAAAATAATAATACCTAAAAAAAGAAAAGAGAAAGAAAAAAAGCACTTCTGTTGGAATTTTACAAAAGCCTTCATGCAGGAGAGCAAAGAAAACCTAATGAAACCCAAAAGCATGTAACAATTTATTTTTCCTCCTACACAGTATCTACACTTATGGCAAGTGGAATCAGCAGTCTGCACCCTGAGCAGAGATGCTGTCAGGTAGTAAGAGTTACCAAGCAGAGAGAGCTTCAGTAGCAGTTGCTAGGTGGTGCAGTGGCTGTTTCTGGTAGCAAATGCCACCAGGTACTCAGGATATTTCTGCTTCTGTGATCATCTGTTGTGCAGGTTTCATTGTTTCTGGCAACTCAGCTGAGGTATTTGGAGTTTAGTGTATTTCTCTTAGATTTAGGTGAAGTTAGTGAGTTTCAGAAGGGCAGTGTTCAGTAGAAAAGTCACCTTACCTGAGGGCCATGCAGGAATAGAGTTTTCATGCACATATTTTGATAGAGGTTTTTGAAGATTTGTCAATAAAACATGGATTGATATTATGAGCATATTTTTTTCCTACAAACGAATGCAAAACTTACCAGAGAGACTGCTTTTTAAAGTCAATGGGGCCCCAATTTCTTCTAAAATATTTTTCCTTCCCAGCAAATTATATAATCTGATTTGACAAACCAGACTGACAAAGCAGATGACTGCTGTATGATTATTCTGCTACCCAAAAGCAGAGTGCCCAAAGCTTTTGGCACCTGCCAGGGTATCCATTCCCAATTCTCCTTACAGGATTTCATACTCATTCCACCAGCAGAGTGTAACCCAGCCATTGATTCTGATGTATTGGACATGTATCTGCTGAGGTTTTTCATAGGAACATAGATTTATGGCATCATAGAATGGTTTGTGTTGGAACAGACATTAAAGGTCATCCTGTTGCAATCCTCCAGCCATAGGCAGGGACATCTTCCACTATCCCAGATTGCTCCAAGCCCCATCCAACCTGGCCTTGAACTCTTCCAGGGATGGGGCAGCCACAGCTTCTCTGGGCAACCTGTGCCAGGGCCTCAGCACACTCCCAATGAAGAATTTCTTCCTAATATCTGATCTAAACCTGCCCTCTTTCTATTTAAAGCCTTTCCCCTTTGTCCTGTCAATACGGCAAGCCCTTGTAAAAAGTCCCTCTACAGTCCTCTTGTAGGCTCCTTTCAGACACTCAAAGACCTACTGAAAGATTTCAATTCATCTCATCTCTGAAATTTAAGCATTTAATGAAATAAAAACTGGGACCTTTGTCCCTAGTCCTGGTTCAGTGCCCCAATTACATAGATAGTGTCTTATTTTTTGTTGTTTAAGAAATTATTTAAAGGTGTTTCATACAACACAAATTGCTCCCATGAGGGCAGCTGAGATAGCAATCTCAAAGCAACCCAGCTCTGGTGCTTCAAGCAACATTCTAAGTGGCAGGAAATGCGTGAAAAAGTTTAATCTGTATATTGTTTTGCCTCCTCGTAGGTATTTGTTCCAGCCACAAAGAGATCTATCAGACAAAATATTTACCACTCTTTTCTAAGACTGACCCTTGAACACAATTCAAACTCCACCATCCCAGCCAAATCCACATGGCAAATTCAGCATGAATTTTGAAGGAAGGTTTGCCACAATCAGCTACATTTTCCACCCAGTGGTGCTCACCAGCTCTTCTGTCAGTACGACAGTGCAAGGATCCCAAGTCACAGCACTGCTCTGCAGAAAGGCAAGTGGGTGTTTTGGAACATGATTTGATTTTTGGCTCAGATCCATACATTGGAGATCATTAGCAAAACAGGTTAGAAGATATGTAATCGCTTAAATAAGTGTCAGAGGGCTAGGAATCTTGCCTTGTAAATGTAATTACAGAATCTGTCAATAGCCATTGATTTCCTTAGACAGATCACTGGAAAGCATTCAGAAAGCTGGGAGTAAAATGGAGGAATGCTACAGAGCTCCAGCAGGAGCAAATTGTGTTTTTCTATCATTTTCTCCAAGTTAAGTATTTACACATTGGAACATCTTACAGACCTGCAGCATCTTTTGTATATTTGTCAGAAAATGTTAAGCATTCCTCTTATTCTCCTGTACATGCTGGTTTTAGTGCATTTCATTAAACTTTAAAAAACCTGACTAAATGTTCTAACATGAAATAATTACTGATCTCCAAAATTTATGTTCTCATAGTCCATCTGCCCTCTCTTGAGTGACTATATTCTCATTGATATCTAATGTTTCTTTATAGTATCAGCTCTTAAAGTATCCTATTGTGAACCAAACTATCTTATTGTTTACTCTACTCTGAACCTGTTGGAGCAGGTCCAGAGGAGGGGCACAACAGTGATCAGAGGGCTGGAACACCTCTCCTATGAGGAAAAACTGGGATAACTCAGGTTTTCCAGTCTGGAGAAGAGAAACTTCCAGTGAGACCTTAGAGAACCCTGTCAGGGCTTCAAGGGGACGAATAAGAAAGATTGGGACAAAACTTTTAGCTAAGGCTGTAGTAACAGAACAAAGGGCAATGGTTTTAAACTAAAAAAGGATCAATTCATACTAGACATAAGGAAGAATTTTTTTACTACAATGATGGTGAAACACTGGCAGAGATTGGCCAGAGAGGTGGTGGATGTTCCTCCTCTGGAAACATTCCAGGTCAGGTCAGATGGGACTCTGGGCAACCTGATCCAGTTGAAGATGTCTGTGCTCATTGCAGAGGGGTTGGACTGGGTGACCTTTAAACCCCTCTTTCAACCCGAACTATTCTACTATTTTAAAGATTCAGTCTTGCAAAATTGTTCTGCCTCCTTTCTCCTTCTTTCCTTGAGTCTTGAGTCTGAACTTGTTGATAGAAGAGGAATATTTAAAGATGGAGTCCAGAAGTTTTTTCACATTTTGTTGGAATTAGCAGCAGAATGTATTAAATGGCAATGAAAATATCAAAGCAAGCTGAACTTTATTTGAGGACAAGAAGTGTAAACTTATTGTGGAAATCACCCATCATGTAATATAAAAGTGAATATCTGGGACTCCGATTTAAAGAGTAGCATGGAAAAAAAACTATTATCATTAGTGCCAGCAGATAAAAACCTCTCTTCTGTGTAAGAAGTGATAGAAATCCAGCCAAATATTTAATAGCAGGAAACAAAAAACACATAAAATAAACAATTACCTCTATGTATATCACATTATTCTTTCATCTTCTTATTTCTGAACTTTTTTTTTTTAACAATTACCACTGTAAATCTTTCTCATGTGCTTATTTGTAGGAAAAATTATAAATTCTAGTCCATCTATTTGGTGCTTTCAAAATACACGAACAAGTCTGAATATCAGCTTGAAATAACAGAGAAAATTACCTTCCTGTTGAACCTTTTTTCTGGAGGGCAGGATGAAAGTTTAGTCAGCTGTATTAGGTTTGTTTGACAAAGCTTTGGTAGAAGAGAGGTTATAAAGGTGGCTTTTGAGAAGCCGCCAGGATCTTGCTCATGTCTGAGAGAGCCAACGTCAGCTGGAGCCAACACTGGCCAAGGTTGAGCCCATCAGTGATGGTGGCAGTGACTCTGGGATAGGACAGAGAGGGGAAAAAACCTGGTGCACATCAGCAGAGAGGAGGCAGGAGCTGTTCCACTGCTTCTCTTTCCAGCAGAAGGATTGCAGGACTGAAATAATTTCTGCTAAGTGAAGGTTTAAGGAGAGTTAATAATCCACTTACATAGCTCAGCCATTGTAACCTACTCCTACCCCTTCCTGAAAGCTAACGGCCAATGCACCTACAATCGAGAATTCAAAAACTGCCTAATCCTGAAAATGAGTGGAATTTCTCTCAGATAGTTCAGTGATGGGTTCCAAGATGAGTTTAGAGACCTCCAGGGCTGTGGTTTCCTTTGTTTATTACATATATCATGTTCTTTTGCTTTGACAGGATTTCTGCTAGCAGCTCAGTGTTAAGAAGAAAAGGAAAACAAACACTGAAATTTCGTCCCCTGCCATCAAACACCATCCAACACAAAATTTTTATTTTTCAGATTAACAGAGAAAAAATGAGGCTGCCTGGACTTCCTTACTAATCTGGGCCAAAATGTAGATTACCAGCATATGTCGGCCTGTGAGCTAAAAGTTCTTAAAACAATCTAGGGATCTTGACAGTAAAAGTGCTTCAGATGTGGATATAAGCCAAGTAACCACATGTGGTCCAAAGGAGTGTATGGACATCATTTTCTTTCAATAAAATCTGCAAGATAAAGACTCAATTGTACTTAATAAATAGCTTAAGAAATATAATAGAATCATAAAATACCCTCAGTTGGAAGGCACCCACAAAGATCATCAAAGTCCAACTCCTGGGCCTGCAAAGATAAGCCCAAAAATCACACCATGTGCCTGAGAGTGTTGGCCAAACACTCCTTGAACTCTATCAGGGTTGGTGCTGTGACCGCTTCCCTGGGGAGCTGTTCCAGTGCCCAGCCACCCTCTGGGTGAAGAACCTTTTCCTGATATCCAACCTAAACCTCTGCTGACAGCTTCATGCTGTTCTCTCAGTTTCCCATTGCTTGCATAGAAAGGAAAAAATACTTCCAGGGTGTCAGACGGCCTGAGATTCTGGCCCTTTGAGAACAGCTCTTTGGAGCAGAAGTCTTGTCTTCTTTAAGGTTTATGAAGTCCCTTTATCCTCTGTGGTAGAAAACAGGTGTATGGAGAGCAATAGAAAACAGAAATCTGCTGAAAATGCCACCCAGATTTGAGAACAAGACAGACAGCTAGGGAAAAAAAAAAAAAAAAGGGATAAAAATAAAAGTTAAGTCACAAAAAAATCCCTTAAAACTCTCCAGTGTATTGCAAATCCCTGTAGGCATGGAGACTACATGGCTGTGGATTTTTCTGTAGAATTCTGCAGACTTTGCAAACACTTTAGCATGCTGCAGGCAGCAGATGCTTTCTAGCTGTCATCACTGGAGTATTGCTACCCAATTATGGTTTTGTTTCACAGCACCTTTAGTATTTTCCATTCACTTTATAATTTTCCCTTAACTTTCATTAAGCTAATCATAGGTTTGTGGTTGCCAGCCTGATGGACTTGGAGAAGCAGTTGTTAAGTAAAGCGAGCTTGTCCCTCGAGAGATTGTCTCAGACATACAAAAATTCTAATAATAACAACGATATGGGGAGGGGAGGAAAACAATCATTCAGGCAACAGACTATAGTGTTCATTATGTTAATTTACTCCAAAGTATTTACACAGTGTTACTTGGCACTAAGAAATGAAATTCAGTTGGTCCCATTCATACAAGGAGTGTGGTAACATCATGTGTATGTTCAGTTTCATTTAGGGCAGGTAAGGAAACAGAGTAATATTTTCATCCTTTATCACATAAAAAATGCATTCAAAACCTTGCATGCCTGAAAATATGTGGCGTTTTTTTTCCATGAAGCAGAGCCATTTGGACATTTGTTTACTATACACTCTGCTGGCAAATATTGTGCCTGCACTCATTCAAGAGAGGCTCAGGGCTAGAAAAAAGTACAAGGAAGAAGACAAGGCAAGTTAAAACTGAGGTGATTTGACAAGGAGGAGTGGAAACACTTTAGTGTTAGTGTTTTGCCCTCTGACTGCTAAATAATTTGTATATCTCTTATCTGATCCTCATTGGGGGAGACTCTTCTCTGCCCAGTCACCACCAGTGCCTGAGTTCCCTGGACGATTTCTGCATAACTCAGATTTTTCTCTAAGTCTATCAGAGAAGGCACAGGGAAGGGAGAGTCCACTGCCGTTGTAAACTCATTTGAAGCACCCAGGTTTCTCCCCTACACAATAGCTGACATATCATGTAAAGACTCGACAGTATGAGAGTAAAAAACATCCCTGGGATAAAGGGACTGTCCTCAAAATAGGAGGTTTGCACAAGGACATTGGTACAAGATGTTGCAGGATGAACGTGGGCGTTACACAAGGGTTACCTGGAGTGAATAAATCCCACTGAAAGTTGATTCCACCCAGTTTGTAAATAGCAATAGGTTTACTCCAGGTCTGACCTCACTTCCTCCTTCTTCTGGTGTCCCCATCTGTGAGGCTTTGCAGAATTTCAGGCTTCTAAGTGGAGTTCTGTTCGCAGAAGGAGCCAGAGCATGGTGGAGGTGATGAACATGTAATTCTGACCCTGACACGGTGCTGGATCCCATTCCACACTGCTACACCAATATTTTTGACATCAGTGTTACCTTGGAAGATCATCTGTGGCTGCCCGTACTGCCCCATAATGCTTCAGTTTCTCAAAGAGATGCGCCATACTGGAGGAGTTAAATATTTCACCCAAATTCTAGGCAGGTTTTAAAAAAAAAAAAAAAAGAAAAAAGAAAAAAAAAGATGGCAAAAAAGGCTTTTCTCCATCTCTCTTCTGCCCTCTGTTTCCAAGCACAAACTGAGCAGAATCCTAATTCCATTGAAACCAGCAGGAATCAATTGTGCTCCAATTGACTGCAGTAGAAATAAGTTCTTGGTGAAAAATAATTTTTTTCTAATGTCTTTAGAATTTGGAGATGAGGAATAAAAATATTGAAACTTGGCATAACGCAGGAAAAAAGAGGACTCTGTCCAGTTAACCAAATACGACAAATATTTGACTGTAATGCAGGGGGAAAGAGGAATCTGCCCAGTTAACCAAAGAAAACAAGTATTTGACTACCTAAAAAACCCCTACCAAATAAGGCTTTCTGAGCTTGTATCTGATTATTCTCTCTCTACTCAGGAGAGGATGGGAGAAATGCACTTAACTGCATGGGGCTGCTGAATTTCTTGAAAGTGAGGCAACAGTCTCAGCCCCAAAGTAGCTGCCAGCCTTTCAAAAAGTTCAGCCACCCCTGGTTAGGAGAATGGCACTGCCAAAAGCCAAGACACAAAAACTACCTAATGTGTGATTTCTCTGACAAAACATTGAAGAAATCTTCAAAATGCTGAAGGAAATTACATAAGCATGAGCAACCAATTTTTATTTTCTTTAAAATTAGATTATTTGCACATATACTTGCTAGTGTGAGAACGTGTGTGCACGTGTGTGGACATTTGTATAATTAACATTCACAGACTTAATCAATGACTCCTCACATAGTTTCAATTATATTTCCCACTGAAATGCTTCCATTTATAAAACCTTTCCTAGAACCCAAAGCAGAGAATGTTGGGATATCTCATCTCTTTAATGCCATGTCAATTCTTGAACTTATTATTTTTATGGTAGGTTTTCTGGTGTGTTGTTTGTGGGGTTTTTTCGATTGGTTGGGTTTTTTGGGGTTTTTTTCAGTAGGACATTACCACTGAAGTTATTTTCAGAACATCATATGGATTTTTCATTGAAACATCTGTGTTAACTTTTATCATCCTTGCTCTGCTTTGTAATTTTGGAAACAGATATAAAGAATGAGCAACCCAGAGCACAGTAATATAGTGGGAAGCATCCTTCATAAGTCAATTGAGGAATTTAATAATCTCTTTAGAAATAAGCTCTGCAGCTATGAGAAAAATGTGTGGGTTAAAGGCCTTCCAATTAAGAAAGGTTTCTCTGTGGATTTATAGGCTGGTGGTTAGCTCTTCCTGTTCGTGTTTCCATGGCAACTGTCAGGTAGATTTTCTGCCACTTGCTAGGAAGTTGGAAATGTTGAGTCTGGTTGAGCCTTTCAATTCACTGAAGCTTAAATGAAATTCTTTGCAAGGAACTGGCATTTAGCCTGGGTCATTTATTCATATCTAGAAGAGAAATCAATTATAGTAATCAGATGTGCAAATTTTTTTTTTTATTAGAATTATTTTGGGTGCACATTTTTTTTTTTTATTATTATTGTGCCACAATCTATTTTTAATGCTAGGGTAGGAAAGGTTTGAAATGCTGCAGCTGGCCTCTTTGCTGCTGACGGCTTATGGCTTTAATTACAGCCCAAGACACACACAGGCACGTCTCTCTCTGGTCTACTTTTACAAGCTATAATCACTCCTGGTGATATTCGTGATACCAGCTCGAATCCTGTAGACTCATTAGACTTGAGACACCTGTATTGTGAGAAACACAGCTTACTTGACTTTCCTCCTTTTAATTTTCTTGTCTTGTTGATTTGTTTGAATTAGGCTTGAGGAAAGCAAATAATTTGTGTGGCTTTTATTCAAACTTTCTGGGTACATCGTGGTTTTAATTCCACATCAGAATCCCTGTGTGTTTGCACACCTCTCTGCGCTCCTTCTATTTTCCACCCTGCACTGACTGTCACTTGACAGCTCCGCGGTTCATTCCCATAATTCTCCAACATCAGATATGGGGTGGGGTGTGGCGTGTTCCGATAATTTCAGCCTTTCCGTGGTGCACAATCCATGCCACCTAACGAGCTCTGTCCTGCAGGCTTTATGTGAATAATGCCATGCAGACTTCATTGACTTTTCTCACAAGAATAAAGCCAGCAGGGCTTGGCCCAAAGATCACAGATTATCTAAACAGAGGCAGGATGGTCTTCTGGGCAGAGAGGTAGTTAAGAGCTTGGAAAACCTGAGGGCTCGCTTCCCCTCTCTTCCCCTGGTTTCCAGGGGGAAGGGAGATTCATTTAGTGGCAGATCCTAAACTCCATGAAGTCCTCTCACACCGGAGTTAATGGAGCTGTGACAATTTATGCCAGCTAAGAATCTGCTCCATTACCCGAGCTCACTCCAGCTGTATAATAGAAATAATAGCAGTGCCCTACCTCAGAGAGGTGTCGTGAGGATAAATAGTTAGACGGGAAAGTGTTATGATACTATGATAATGAAGACCAGAAAAATACCTGCAATAGACAGAAATCAGCATAACTGATCTGACATTTACTTTTATTCTTCCAGTCCTTCTGCCACAGAGAGACAGTAATGGCTTGACAAAGAAAAAGTGATGCCTAGCCTCTATTTCTCCTGCTGCTTTGCTTTCCTTGCTTTGCTTTTCTGCCTTTGTTGTTTCTTTCTTAGGATTTCACCTAACTTTCCTTAAAAGCTTTTATAACCAGTTAACAAATATTTCATTTCATTTTCACCCTCACTTTACCCCAGCCTATTTAATTTTGCTTCTTTTTTCTACTACTCTTCTTATCTTTATTTCCATGCATTAAGCCCAAAATCTGTGCACATGAAAGTCCAAACAGATTTTGTTAACTTTAAATTAAACATTAGTTCCTCTGGCATTTATAAAGCAACCAAAACCAAGTTTTGATGTTGCAAATTTTAGCAGTGGTTTCCAGGCCTTCTAAGAGAAAGAGAAATTATTCAGGTCCAAAGAGCCAAAATATCCTATCCAAGATATTAAAGCTATGTTCAGAATGTAGGTTTTGGATATAAAATTGCTTGCTAGAGGTTGTGTAAAAGTCATGAATTTTCCAGTTTTCATGATGGAACTTTTGTCTTAGGCAGACTTGGCACCCCAGGCAAATCTCACAGGACTTACTTTGCTATGTTTTATAGTGTAAAATGCCTTGAAGAAAAATTCTTCCTAAGTTTTTAGTGTGGATATCTTCTTTCCCTCTGAATCTGCAGAGAGCCATCCTGAGCTTTTCTGTGCATTTCTGGGGAAGATTGCATCCCTCTGATCACCAGTGTGAGTTTTTGGGTTGCTGTCATGACACACACCCACACATCCAGGAGCTGGATGGACTCACAGATGCTCAGGTGGGAGGAAATGCCTCTCTAAGATCCACTGCATGAAGAAACAGCTCCACTGCTCAATGGGTGTCTGGTTCTTAGGGCCAGGAGAATGTTTTGAAAAACCACTCTGGCCTCCTGCGCTGGTTAGGGGTGTTCACTTCAGCACATGGAGCTGAGCCTGGTTCATTTATCAGATTTTAAATAATCTTGTTCTTCAAGACACCAAACTCTTTTGTACCATAGACAGATAAGGGAAAACCAACATACTCCCAGTGCCACCAGCACTGTACTACAGCTCTTCTCTGAGCTCTGTTCTTGTTCTGTGACTTATGATGCAGGTTTTAACCAGAAGAGGAAGGGACTGTCTTCACAGTAATACAGGTCTACCAAGCTCGGGCCTCCCACATTGCTCCTTTCCTCCACAAAACACACCTGGAATGAACAGGATTGATCTTTCATCAACACTATATAAAATTGTGGTG
This sequence comes from Acanthornis magna, assembly GCA_036785705.1. Taxonomy (NCBI): domain Eukaryota; kingdom Metazoa; phylum Chordata; class Aves; order Passeriformes; family Acanthizidae; genus Acanthornis; species Acanthornis magna. Next base: position 2,493,061 of record JAWUZG010000001.1, read on the forward strand.
TCAGCATGATTTTGGAAAGACTTAAAAATGTACTCTTGTGGTGTTAAAAAAGCAGAACACTGGGACTCTTTACTATGGTTGGGAAATGTTAATACATGGTGGATTACAATTCCAAGAGGCTTCCTCATATGGGGAAGAGGAGGGGCAGGTGCTGTTCTCCTTGTTCTGGTGACGAGTGACTGGACCCAATGCAACGGCATTAAACTGTGTCACAGGAGGCTGAGGTTGGAAATTAGAAAAAGGTTCTTCACCCAGAGGGGGATTGGGCACTGGAACAGCTCCCCAGGGCAGGGCTCACAATATTAACCCTAACAGGGTTCAAGGAGTGTTTGCACAATGCTCTCAGGCATGGGGTGTGACTCTTGGGGTGTCCTGTGCAAGGCCAGGAGTTGGACTCAACCTTGTGGGTCCCCTCCAACTCAGGATATTCTAGGGTTCTATGATTCTACGAAGGCTTGGGTTGTAACTTGGTTTTCCTCTGCGTGTCTCTGTCATGGCTACTGAAAAATTGGGTTCAGGCGCACACAATAAGAGAAGCCAAGTGCCTACTTAACTTCAGCCTAGCGCAGCACATGGCAAGAAAAGGCTGTGGAATAATTCTCCACCTCTCACTGCAGAGCACAGCTGACCCAGCAGTGATGAACTGGCAAGCTAAGGGTGCCATTGGTGTGCTGGTAACTTCATTCTTGGTAACTCCCTTGCTCAGTGCAACCAAGCAAGGAAATGGGAGGAATTGAGACTGCAAAGGATGGTGTGTTTAGAGTGGTTATCTTTACACACCAGCCTCTGCAGACAGCTGTGCATAAAGTAATTTTTTAATCATCTCTATGAATGCACGCCGAATATCCCACTCCAAAGCAGTCCTGTGTGTAAGCTGGAAGTGTCAAAATGGCAAAGAGCTGGAAAGCACCAGTGCTTGTTACACAAAACCCCAAGCAGTACATTCCTTCACTGCTGTATATAGCCACATCTGTTTTAAATGTAAAGGCTGCTGTTTCAGGTGACCTTATATACTCTCAAAGCATTAGAGTATGTTAGCGAGTGTGTTTTGGAAAGGTTAAAAAATATGTCGTCTCTTTTTTCAGAAGCTATTAGTTGGATACAAGCTGAGTTTTTCAGCCACATGGTGTTATTGTAGGAAATACGAGGATCACTTCAAATGCAGTAATGGCTTGTTCTTCCTGGCACTAAAGAATTGTGGCATCTAATTAATGACTCTACTTTTCCATCACAATCTCAGTACAGATTCATATTTCCATTTGTGCAGGCACTCACAGGATTATCTATATACAATTACTCGGTGGTTGTTGCTGCAAGGCAAGAAATAGTTTTACCAAGTCACTCTCCTTCCTTCCAAGCAAAACATCAGAAAGAGGAATTGAAAACGAGCTTTGCTTTAGGTGCAGTGCCTGGGTTACTTCTTTGAGGAATGAGGAGTGTTGGCAAAAGGCAGGACCTCTTTGGACATCTCTGCCCAATGGTTTGCCAAAATGCTGGGAAGGGCCTTAAACAGGGGATGAGAGGGATGGTCATAAACTTCAATTTCCGCTGATAATGAGGCAAACCCTGTCGAAGGGGGACACTTCAAGTGCCTGTACACAGCGTAAAGCAAACAGGGAAACAGGCAGGAGGAACCAGGCTGTAGATGTGCCTACAATCACTGATGGATTAACTGGGACATGGTAGGATTGGAGTCGTCCCTGCTTCCCTTACACCCAGTTTGACTTATAAATTCACTAAGGTTGGAAAAGACCTCTAAGATCATCAAGCCCAACCATTAACCAAAGACTGCCAGATCCAGCACTAAACCATGTCCCTGTGCACCACTTTGACACCTTTTTTGAGCACTTGAGTCCACGATCTGTGACCTGAGTGGAGCTGCTCAGCATTTGCATTCCTGTAGAAGGCATTCATCCATACCTGGTTTCTTGAGTCAGCTCATAGTCTTTCCTTTTTCAATTATTCTTTCTTAATTGATCAAGATTGTTTCTTTGCAGAACAATAGCTTTTACTACAATTACCTTTCAATTCTCCCACTTGCAGTGGTGTAGCAACTTCATGGAGACCAATGCAATGACCCAAATTTGCATTTGCTGTCATTGATGTGTGGTTCAAGAGCTTTATGGCATGAAGACTTCTAAAGATGGTTGTGGGGAGAGATGAATTTTGAGATACACTCCATCCATATTGTTATACTTACGTTTCCAACCCAGAGAACAGCTCTTGAGATTTTGACTCTCATTTAAATTCTCTCAGTAATGACACTGAAGGACTACACTTTTTTTCTTATTTCTGGATTTAGGACCAGCCTGCTCCCTTCCCAGCTCTCCTACTCTTTACATCAGCAGAAACAAGCCAATGTCATGTATGCCTCGATCTGAGGGAGAACAAAAAGGTACAGATCATCCAAATCACCCAGTTCCTTATCTCATACCTCTTCAAATATCAGCAAACACATATCATCAAGAAGATTTTTACATTGCATAATTTAATTTGGAGACACAAATTTATCTGAAAATGTTTCAGGCACTACTGATTGTTCTTATTATTAAAAAAAAAAAGGGAAAAGCTAGTCTTAATTGTTGCTATGGTAACTAACACATCTGCCAGGATATGTTGCAGTGGGAAAAGAGTGTGAATTCTGTGAACATTTCCTGTTGTCTTTCCATGGAAAGACTTAGAGCAGGGCTCCTTAGTGGCAACTTTACAAACTCAACTAGAAGGCACTGTGAAATTGAAAGGCAAGCAGTGTGAAATGAATGGAAAGCAGCACTCTGGTTTAAATAAACAAGCAGAAAAAGCAGGATTGGCCAGGAGGACTCATTGCCTTGGTAAAAAACAAAGAAATTTTTTTTTATAGAGTTTAAAACACTAGTGGGCACTTTCTATAAATGGCAACATACTCGGTAAGAATTCAAATACCTCTATTTTCAACAGACTCAACAAAATTACCCTTTAGGGTTAAGGCCAACTCATTAATATGGAAGAAAGAAGGGCAGCAAAGAAAGAGGTCAGGTTCTGTAGAGTTCCCATCATCTGAATGTGGCCTTACAGAGGGTGGGTGTGGAATGCTTTTTTGGAGGTTTGCTTACTCCACATTCTACAGCACAAAAAATAAACAGAGTATTTCCCAACTTTCATCTCTCAGTGTCAAAAGCTGACCTGCACCTTCTTTCTCGCCCTTCCCGCTACCCATATTTTTGTGTTTCACTCTGAAAGAATTTGATGCACTGCTCCTCTATTTATAGCTCAAACAATCCAATCGCAAGGCGGGTGGTTTCATTGAAAGACAAACAAACTTCTAACAAAACCCCACTGATTCGTAAATGACCAACTCTGCTGACACTGCAGGCTGCAGGGGACTTAAACTACCCTGGGAAGTTGGCCATTTACTGTAGTACAGAGTAAGAGCCCCTGTGGTTTCCTTGGCCAGGAAACAGCTGGTGGGTTTATTTCTTTTTTTGGTTTTTTTTTTTTCTTTCAATTCTTTCCTTACAAAAAAAAAAAAAATCAATTTCTGTATTGTTTTATAAAAGGATCAAAATTTAGGATTTTGTTGCTGTTTTAATGTAATGTATAAAACAGCATGGCTTCCATTCCATCCTTTGTCTGACACACTTATTGATTTCAAATTGTTTTGGGGCAGATTGTTAGCATCTTTTCTCCTTTTAAAATGTACTTCTGAACGTAATGGTTTATTCCCTCGTGTTCAGGACTTTTGACCTTTGCACTGGGATTTCTTGTCTTGATCTTGTTCCTGTTGATGCCTCTCTCTCCCTGAATTAAAGCAAGTTTCTATTCCACTGGCACTTTTATTCCATACAAAAGAGGTGTTAAGACACGATTTTGTGCTCTGCCTCCTTTCAAACTCAGTGGACGTCTGGGTGACAAATAAATTTTTTCCCTACTATTTTACAGGTAAAACACGTCTTTCTCAAACACTGCAGTTGCATTTTTTTTAGAATCTTCTTTTATGGAAATGGCCTAATATCGATGAAATGCAAACTCTGCACCCCTTAGAGAAACCAAGGAGAAGAAGAGATAACTGCACGAATATTCAGCATTTCTAAACATCAAGAGTACTCTGAAGGCAGACATGTGCATGATCTTGACACTTCCTCACTCCCTGATTGGATACCCTTCCTTTTTTAGACCCACACAAATTAATCACAGCTGTAAGAGCTGAAGATACAGTTGATTCACCCAGCAAAAACTTCTTGCACCCGCTGCCTCCACTTGAGCTTCCTTCATTGTAGGGATGGCACAGGTTGCCGTATTGTCAAGAGAAAAGTGTCCTTCCTGCATTCTTTGACCGAAGGGAAAAAAAAATAAAATGAAGGATTATACAGCAAGTTTGGGCAAGCAAAGATCAGGCTTTTTTAGGGCAGAGAATTACACCTGGCGATGATTGCAGTTAGATCAGAGACTTGCTGCTTTCTGCCTCCTCCTCCTCCCAGGCTGTCTGGACATGGTTAAGTAACCTTGTCCTGGGAGCAACTTCTGGACCTCACCACAGTGTCCCACAGCCACATGGACCACATGCCAACCCTCCCCACATCCACAACCTTCTTTGTCTTGCTGTCATTCTGGGGAAAGTGCGGCGTATCTGCAGCGTTAAGATTTATTATTCATTCATTTGTGAAAAGCTTGGGATGTTTGGGGTTTTTTCAGTTCTGAACACATGAAATAAGGAAACAAACATGTGACAGTGCACCAGAGAGTGTTTCTGTAAAATGACCTAGGGGTTTGAGTTGTCAGCCTTGAACATGCACAAGAGCCATGAGGGAGGTATAAATTTGCTGATGTACTACTGGAAGGACTATGCAGGGAGAGGACAAAACAAGGTGTGATTTCATCCATATTTCCTGCATGGTATGATCTTCGGAAAGACTAAATTGTGTCCTGGGGTCCCCGGACAAGGAGGTGTCTGGTTCCCAGAAAAGCAGGGGACATAAATAAATCTGATCAGGCAAAACTTCACTTAGGGTTACCAGAGAAGTTGTGAAATCTCCATCCTCGGAGATATTTCAAAGGAATCTGGATGTTGTCCCAGGCAACATTCTAGGTGATCCTGCTTGAACAAGAGGAGACTAGGTGTCCTCCAGAAGTGCCTTCCACCCTTATCCTGTGAATGGATGGAGAATGACTGGGGAACAAGACCAGAGAGAAATGTGTGTGTAAAATCACTCTGCCAAGCTTTGCATATTTTTTTGTTTTGTCATCCTGTTGAATAGTTTTGCAGGGAAAAAAAAAAGCTAAAAAACAAAGGTGAAGAGGAGACCTAGCCTGAATATAGTATTTTTAGTGGATTTTTGATGTGCTACTTGTTAACGAAGACACGTCTCAGACAAAAAGTGTGATTTTTGCACCTTCTTTGACTGTGTGGGAGAACTGCTGAAATCCATCTCTGGACCTAGACATACTACAGTTGACTCTATTTAGCAGAATTCCTCACAAAGAGGAAGGGAACTGGTGAAATTATTGAGGTTCTTTTCTTTTCCATTTTTAATAAATTCTGAAGTTCATGTGTTTTGTTAAAAATAAGTAAGGCTAATTAGAATTTTTAAATTAAAACTTTGGTAGTTAATTCAAACTGAAATCATTTTAGCAAATTTTCCTTCTTACAAAAATAAAAATACAACAGAAACAACAAGAAAGAAAATCCCAATTTTAAAAAATCTGTTAGATAAGAGTGTCATTTATGCTTGCTTAAATTTTTGTCCAAGTTATCAATTCTCCTACTCTACGTCTTTTCCTTCAGTTGACTCCATAGTGTGTCAAGTGGCTTGTTTTACATTCCTTTTAAACCATACATTTGTTTTAAAAAGCAAAAATAACAGGACAGACTGAAAGGAGGGAATTGTCTTTAAATTACTTAGTTTCATATTTAACATCCCACTGTGTGCATGACGGAACCACAGAAACTAGCAATGTCAAAGATATTAGATCATCCAGTCTTTCTTTTTTAAAATGCAGAATTCTATTTGCTTTGATATCAAATCAAAAGAAACCAAAATGGAACTGTATGTAAAAAATTAAGGCAAATGTTCCTGGCCTTAGAATACAAGATACTTTACTACTTTACATTTCATGTCTCTAAGGAAGGATTTTCTGAAAATACAAATGGGAATTGGGTGCCTGAGTAGATGGAAATTGGACACCTGACTCCCATTTGAGCCTTTAAAAAATCTTCCTTTTATAAATCATTGTGGAATTCCTATACTATGATAGAAGGTAGAAAGGGAGAGCAGGCTTAGAAGTGATGCTTGAAGTTCTCCAAGGACTATAAGGATATTCTTTCTACTTTCTTGCCTTTGAAACTGATATTCTTGGTTAAGTCACCGTATTTAAATATAGCTGTTCTTTTGCGGAGCATTATGGTTTGCAAATTATGATAACCAGCTTTCCTGCTGCTGGTCATTCAAAATTCTGCTGTATGATCTTTTTTTTTTTTTTTAATTGCACTCTTGTTTGCTCCATCTTTTACTAATTGTCTAAAGTAATGAATCTCTGAAAGAAGCAGGGAGATAAAAGTATTCTGTAGCTCATTGAACCACTGTTTGCTGTAATTATTACACTTTTCAGTTATTTCTGTTGCTTTCATTTTTTTTTTTTTGTTTTGAGGCTTTCTGACCACCTATTACACTATCTTAACAAGAGTGTACAGGAAATCAATGACCTGAAAAGTTCATCGCGCTCTAATATGACTTAATTTGAAAATATTGTGCAATACAGTAATACTCATGGTCTAATCCTACCTCATTTTTAACTTGTTGTCACAGTTTTCTTGATCCTTTATAGACCTGAGACAGCATAACTCTTCCTTCAAAGTACAACCATTTCTGTAAGGTATACAATAATAACCAGAGGTATTCTGATTTCCCATCACTACTCTTTTCATCTCATGGAAACCCAGGAGAAATGCCATTCCCTCTCAGCTGTGAGAATGTTTTGAAGGTTTGTTTGTGTTATCCCCCAGGATAGTTTTCAAGGTCTTAAAAACAGGCTGGAATTCATTCAGAAGAATAGGCAGTCATTTAGGGAAATGAAATATATTATGGTGGAATAGTAGATTACATTTGAGGAAGCTGAAACATTTCTTAATTCACTAATAACTGAAGAGTACATAAAATAACACCTAACATATATTACTTTTTATATCAACAGACAACTCAAACATTACAGTTATTCAATGAAATATTAATTTCACTGAATTTCAGTTAATAACATGCTCTTAATAGATCCTGGAATGTCAGAAAAAACTCAACACTGAAAAACATACTAATGTGATAATATTCAGAAAGGATGCAAGGAATCATCTGGTAAACTTCAGGGCTGTCAGAATGACATGAAGTTATGGAAAATGTGTAAAAAATAAATACTAATTAAGTGGATGTAAATTCAAAAATTAAATATCAGCCAGCACTAATTAATGCAAATAAATATCTTCTATAAATTTGAATGTCATCTTTGATGAGACTATGAGTTTGGTATAGATAATTAAGAGATTAAATATATTACTTTGGCTATGAAAATTAGGCATATAGGCATTTTACAATGCCTAATATGACCTCACGTGGAGATTTACAACACCTGCCGCATATAATTCTTCAGATGGCCTTTGGCAATGTGTAATTCCTTGGTCCAAGAGAGTTGTGTAAGTTGCTGTCAAAGGTTGCAGGCAGACAGGTTCTCTAACTCAACCCAACATCTTTCTGTTGCCTAAAAAGAGAGCATTGAGCCTCCCTCCCTTCTCTTCTCCTCCTCTTTCCCAATGTCTTCCATTTCATGCCATTCCTTTCTATCTGCAGAGCTTATCTGACCCTTTGGTGAGTTAATTCAGCTTGCAATATCTAATCTGAATTTATTCACTCTTTCGCTGGGCTCATTTTCTTCTGCTTTAATGGGTGAAATGACTCATCAAGAGCTCAGACAAATGTCAGAGCTGGGGTGTGGAAAACAGCTGGAGCATGTGGCTGGGAGCTGGCTTGGGGAGGTGGAAATGAGAAAAGTCAGAATTCCTTCTTTTGGAAGGTCAGAGCTGCTGAGTCAGCCCTGGCCATCCATTTGGAGCAGAAAGTTCATTTGGTGCTTAAACTGAAACATCTCCAAAGAAGCACCTTAGCTGAAAGAGATGTCAAAGAATATCCTGAGGTTGGAGGGTTCTGTGATTTGGAGTCTCAGCAGAAATATCTCCAAAGCAAGATCTCAGTTTGAGCAGATTGGTTCTCTCTCGTGATTAAGAAGGAGAAAAGAGGCATTAAAAGTCTACACTGTATTTTAGAAAAGAAAAAAAATTCCCAGAGGAAAATAAAGGAAAATATTGGTTTGTGATGCCACAGTCCTGAATAAGAGTCTGAGCTGCTCTTTTGCAGTGCCCAAACTCTGAAAAAGTCCATAAGTTATCCAAATTGGCTTGTAAGTACCCATAGGCTTATTCTTTTGAAAAGCACCAAGTAATACTGTGATAAAAGAATAGCATCACAGGAAATCAGTTAAACATTGAAGATTAAACGAACATCAGAAAAAAATGCTTACAGAAATCATTTCAATCCGTGAAAGTATTTCTAGTAGTATTCTGCAGGAATCTATATTCGGGCTGAGAAAATTCAGTGTTTCCATAGTGATGGAGAAGTAAACATGATACAGCTGCCAAAAAATAGGTAATTATTGGCAGTATAATAGATAACGATAGTGACAAGGATATCCTGCAGCACAGTCTGACAAGCAGGGTCCATTCAAAGAGAAACAGATATTTGCATCTGTATATTTAACTGAACATACTAATGAGGAACATTACAGAATTAGGGATTGCATCCTGGTAAACTACTAGCCCTAAAATTATACAGTATTGCAGTGTAGCAGAAACTCAGTATAAAGTAACAGTAAGTTATGGGGCCAGAAGGACAATTGCAAATCTTTGAGAAGAAGCAAAATATTGATACTAAATATTTCTATGGATTAGTAGTCAAATAATCTTGCTTGGTCTTGTTGGTTTGTTTGTTTGTTTGTTTGTTTGTTTGTTTTAGAAGGTGAATCTACAAAAATTATTTAAATGCTAGAAAGAAACAGCTTTCATTTCCCTAATTGAAGATGCTAGAGGATTTCTTTTGTCTAAGTCCACACATATTTGCATCCTATACAAATTTGCTTGTCCTGAGAAAAATGTAGCTGCAGGACACAACTCCTTGAGCCCCAGGAAATCTGCTCTCACCAGGACAATATTACTTGGTTTCCCATTGAAGGTAATTTTTTCTGGAGGTGAGATCGCTTTTTTCCTAGGATGGCTTCCCAGGTTCATTTGTGCACAGCTCTCTTCTCTCGATTAACTCCATGCTCTTTCCTTGGAGCAACTCCACATGCACAGCCCTGGCTGGAAGGAAGGTTGAGAGGTGATTTGATAAGTATATCCAGGAGCAGAAAACCAGAGGTTTTAAATGTCTATTTAACCTAACAGAGAGAGCTTTAACAGAGCAATGCTGAACCAAGCCAATTCAAACTGGAAAGTGGGTACCTGCTATAAACAGTGAAAGGGATTAAACACTGGAACAAATTACCAGTGGAAGTCTTGGTTCCTCTGTCTCCTGCTGTCTTCTTGTCAAGCATAGATGACTTTGTGGTAGTCAAAAAAATTGCAGCTGGGTTCAATTTAGGCACAATTAAATGTTTTCTGATGTACAGAGGGTCAGTGTGCATGAGCTGAAGGTTTTATCTGCCTCCATCTGCATGGCTGTCAGCAAAAGAACAACATTAAAGAATTATTACACACGTAAATTTACCATTATTTATTTCATCAATTATTCTGGAGCTGATTAAGTGTTAATATATAAAATTCAGATTTTTTTACTTCATGGTCCACTTAACTAGTTCTCTCCAGTGAGGTTAATGAAGATATGGGAATCTCAGCATTTTATAGGACTAAGTGTCTTTTCCTGCTCTTTATGGTTTATCTCAGTTCTTGAAGTTCTTCCTCAGCTTTTCTAAGATTTTTTAAGATTTTTTTCTCCTAGTTCATCTACTCTATGAGTCAACCCCAGCCGTTTAAGCCTTAGCTTTACTCTCCCTCTCTACTCTGTGCTGGGGAGGCCTCAACTCTAATCTTGAGTGCAGTTCTGGTCACCACGATAAAAGAAAGATATTAAACTATTATAGACCATCCAAAGGAGGGCAACAAAGATGGTGAAGGGCCTTGAGGGCAAGTCACAGGAGGAGGGGCTGAGGGGACTTGGTCTGTTCAGCCTGGAGGAGACTGAGGAGAGACCTCATCGCAGTGTAGAACTTCCTCACAAGGGGAAGAGAAGGGGCAGGAACTGATCCCTCTGGTGACAGTGACAGGAAGCAAGGTGATGGTCTGAACTTGTGTCAGGGGAGGTTTAGTTTGGGTATCAGGAAAAGGTTCTTCACCCAGAAGGTGATCAGGCACTGGACCAGGGCAGCGGTCCCAGCACCAAACCTGACAGAGCTCAAGTGTTTGGACAACACCCTCGAGCACATGGTGTGACTCTTGGGGTGTCCTGTGCAGGGCCAGGAGTAGGACTCGGTGATCTTTGTGGGTCCTATCCAACCCAGCTTGTTCTGTGATTCTGTGAGTCGCATAAGTAAGTGCCAAGTTCAATCATTTTTCTAACAGAAACAAATATTAGTACCCACTCACAAAATCCATAACAAAACTAATATTTGCACCCTCTGAGATTATAATCCAATTTAAGAGGAGAGAGAATGATTTAAAGAAAATCCAGGTGCGTGACTAGTCAGCTAATTCATATGAGAATTTCCTAAAACATTTTTGCAAGTGGGGTGAATGAATAGTAAGTAATAAATTAGATAACAGCAAATATATATCTGTTTAAACATTTATGATCAATGCTTTTAGGATTCAAAAGCATTTTTGAAACACACCTGGCTTATTGAATGCTCCAATAACATGACCCCTCTAGAAGCAGCATGGTGATTAACTGTGTTTATTGTTTATTTATGTAAATGTTCTTGACTAAGCTTTATTCTTTTTTTCTGCTTTTCAATTCAAGCAGCCTTAATGGGCAGAATGTAAAGCAAGATCTTAACTACAACATGATGGCAAGATTGAATAGTTTTAATTAGAGAAGGGTAATATTCCATGTGTAATGGAAGTGATTTACAGCGTGGTTAGTTTGATCTAGATGTCTCTCAACTTGAATCTCACAGCTCTTTTCTCTAAAAATTACTCAAATCCTGACAATTTTTGTTAGGATTTGAGGATCTTGACATTCTCTGAAAAATTTTACTGCAAGTCCTTTAAGGTTGCACTAATGCATGTGAGAATATTTGTGCGCTTAACAAAGTGTTGAAATGTGATTTTTAGAAGAGATTTCTTTGGAGTTAGTCAATTAAATGTCCCTCTTTCAGATATCTAGTAAAGCAACAGGTTTTGTGTAAAAAAAAACCTTTTTGCTGCTTCAATTAAACTGTAGATTTGATACTCAAAACCCCAGAGAGGGATGGCCTATACAGACATTTCCAAGGACTCACGGAGAGGTTTTGTGTTGGGTTTTTTGGTACTTGTCTGAGCCATTTTTAAAAGATGCATAATTTGATCCTGAAACTTTTTAATTATAATGTCTAATTGAAACACTCACATTTCAATTAAAACAAAGCAGTCTAAAACCATAGGGTGTTAGAATCTTATAAGGAGGGTATAATTTATTGCCATTTTGATGATCTCTAAGTCTTCAACTTTTATCAATTATAAATAACTCATTTGAAAATGAATACAAGTGAAATTAACTAAATTGACACCAGTTTCTTTTTGTGATCTGAAAATATATGCATAAATGGCAAGAAAATGTTAATTGACCTTAACCTTTTCTGTGATAAGTCTCTTCAGTAATGTAGTAATACTTGGCACTTATATAGCATAGTACCTCTTATCTGGAGATCTCAAAGATCCTTACAAAAATTAATTAAATCTCACAGCACTTCTTTGACGTAGGTATGTGAAGTATTAAATAGGTGATTAAACTGGAAACTAGAGGCTAAAACTAACATTTTCGAAACAGGATGCCTAATGTTAGGAATAAGACCCTAAATCTGCTTTTCATGATGCCTTATTCTCCATAAAACCACACTTGCCATTGATCCTAGGACTCTAATGACTCATAAGCACAGAGCTTTTGACTCCAAAGGTCTTTGATGCAAGGACTTGATTATTTTGGCCTTTATAATGCCAAGCAAATCACAGGTCAGATAGTGCAGACACTCCTGCTTGGAGGACGCAAAGACATTCTCTCATCTCTAACACCTTCTAATTCTGCTGACAGAACACAGAGAATTTATCTTTGAAACGTATCACCATCCAAGACACTGAGATGAGCTCTCTCCTGGAGCTGCCTCCCTCCACCAACAGTGGGGATAACCAAGAAACTTGCTAAGAGTGATGTTAATTTTGAGAGCCAATATCATCCAAAACGAATTTCACCCTAATTAGGGAGAATTCTACATTAATGAACCTGACTACCGCAGTAATGTGATAATTCCAGCATTAAGAAAGCACAAGGAATAGGTAATACTGACAGATATCCTTTAAATATTGCACTTTGAATCACATATTTCTTTGTCACTTTGAAATTAAAGACATAAAGGTAGAATAAACTTTATAATTATCACCCTATATTCTTGTTAACATATGTTGCAATCTGGATAACCATAAAAAACTTCATTCCTGAACAAGGCTTACAATCATAAAGCTTGGAAATGTAGGTGGTGTCAAGCAAGGTGTAACCACATATTTGTGCAGATGAATGCGATGGTGCATGCACATATTGCACCTTAATTCCAGGAATTCCTGCCTGAGGAAGCAGTTCAGTGTCAATTCAAATAGAGGCATCTGTGCAGGATGGGAACTCTCTCTTGCATGTAATTCATCCATGGTGGATTTGAGGAAGAAGACTTAATCTTGCCAACAACCAAGTGTTCCCCCTTGGAATTAATTAGGATTATGAGCAGAGGTGGCAATTTGTGTTAGCACAGAGCTCAGAAGTCCACCAAAAATCTCTTAGGAGAGACTGGACACTCATTGGTACTCCCACCATTGAGGGGAGATAGATAGATAGTTATTTATTTTCAATATCTCAGTCCCCAGCTCCCAGGTGTCTTTTCAGGTGATGTAACAAAAGTTTTGAATTCTAGCTTTTAAGTGCCCTGAGTTCGGTATTTCCTACACTGAAAACTCAGAACCACAGAGGGAAAAAAAAAAAAAAAGACAAAGAAAAGGACAGAAGTTTTTAAAGATTCATGGCTACCTTATTTTCACAGGAGTCACTATCTATAGATTTATGGTCTTATATCCCATAGAAAATCTCAAGCTTATACACTTTTAACTCGTATCTCTCTACTACCTGTCTCTTTTGTTGGTTTTTCTCTACTTGTTGGCTCTTCTCTACTTTAATCTTGAGCACAAGTCACCCAGGCAAAAAAGCAAAAGCAAACAATTCATATTTGAAAACCACTTACCAAAAATATAATCACTTGACACTAAGTCTCACAAGGACTTTGCAGGACTGGGCCACCTTTATCTGTGTCACAGGGCACCAGCAAGAAATGGTAATTGAGAAGAACATGACCCAACTTCCCTTGCAAGCAATGGAGATATCTTCTTTTTTGTTTGGTGGGGCTGTAGAATCACTGCATAATCTTGTTGCATCCAGTAAAAAAAAATTAAGCTATCTAATTTTGTAAGATTTCATTCTTTTGTGGGTGAAGATCACTGAAGTGAAAATCTTTTAGAACAATCAAGTGTATTTCTGAGTATTTTATTAAAATAACAAAAGACAAGTTCCAAAAATACGTTTTGTGTTGCTGTCACTGTGAAATCATTGAACTGGAGTATTCAGGGCAGAATAAGAGCAGATGGAGCTATCGAGTGGAATTCTGGTGGTAACTTGCACTTTTATATCTGGTTGGGCCAGTAATGTACATTGTGTAGTTGGCACCACAAAAGTTTTGCTGTCAATCTTTGAGGTTTTAAAAAAAATGATGTATTTCTGTTCAGCATGTAGGGAGCACATGCTTTTTCTAGGTGCCTCCATGTGCTCAGGCATGATGAGTACATTCCATATTGTTCAATGACACAGCTGACATTTTCTAAAATGGCACGTTGAGTATTTCCTTACAAGCTTGGAGCCTGTCCCTGAATTTGCTTGAAAAAATATAGAGCCAGATTAGGTATTGTCTTCTTTCCTTAGATTAATTTGCCTTTTCTAATTCTAGTCACAATAGAGTTTGCTTGGATCAGCAAATTTTGGAATTGAACCTTTATGTTATCTGTTGGTCCTCCTTCAATGGTAATTTTAAAGATAGCCACCTCCTCAAATGGACTAAAGCAACCTTATACACCAAGAAAGAACACCCTAAATGCACCCAAAATAGAATTTTCAATTGAATTTTGCATTCTCTTTGAGAAAAAGATCTTATGCAGAGCCATCAGTTGTATGGGTGCCAATTAATAACTGGGAAGAAAGCTGCTGGTTGATTTATTTATAAAGATTTATTTACCGTTATGACCACTGAGAAAGTCAAAACCCTTGGCCTAGTTTATGTTTTCAGCTAGATTTTGCGTTGTCCATCCTGTTACCTTATAAATAATTCCTATATCATTATTGGTGCTGAAACAGCACAAGATCCATGTCGGCGTATTTAAAATTCAGAAAGTGCCACGACTGAATTTGAACTTCACCCTTCTGCAAATGAGTGCTGTGATTCCAGGATAAACCCTCTCCCCGTGCCCGTTGGCAAAGCACACAAAGTCTCCTTGTTCAGCACCTGTCTGACACGACAGACCCCGCTCGGCAGCGGCGCCTTTTGGGGTCAGCTCCAAAGACCTGCCCCACTCAGCTGCTCTCATCCTACTTGTGTGGGCCTGATTAGCATTGCAGCAGAGCGCCTTGCAGACCACATCTGTCACCTGATCCTGCCTGCTGGCACATCCAGAGATCTTCCAGGCAGCCTTTTCAGCCTCTCCTCACAGCTGCTTCCAGTTCCTTTCTTGTCCCGTTCGAGTTTTGCACAGCGGTGTGAGTCTTGCTGTGGCTGGGACCCTAATTCTCCTTTTTCTCTGTGTGCATTGCCCTTGCTGGAGAATTGCTCTGCCTGACCCAACTGCCTCTGGATTTTGACGGGAAGGGGTTAAATCCGGCAGATTTTTAGCGCAATTCAGACAGCAAACTCTTTTCTTCCTCCTGCCCAGCAAAGCAGTTTGCTGCTCACACAGGACCAACGCTCAGCTGACAAATAACCCCACTGACATCAGCACAACTCGGCAGATTTATATCGGCTAAGGAGCCAGCTTTCCAGGGAATGCTGAAGGCCTATCTGCTCACACAGGCTTTTGCTTCTCAGATTGTCAGGAAGACACTGGAATTAACCTTCGCTGCTGGCTTGACCTTTCGAAGCCTAGTCCCGAGCACTGCTTCTCCCCACCTGAAACAAGGGATCTGATCAAGCTCCTGCAGTCTGAGAACTTCCCTTGGCGCCTGAGCTCTGGCCCTCACCCCAGCCTGGGGATAACTGAGGCAGCTGCAAAGCTCATCAGTGTTCAAAGTTGTCCAGGGGGATGTGTCTGGGGGGGGGGGACTTGGCTTGGAAAACTGCTCTTAAGGTTGAACATTTGTTTTTTCCTCTTCTTGTTGCTATTAATAGTTCGTCACACAGAATTATATTTGCAGGACTGGATGCGTCTCTTTAGTAGTTGTAATTTTACAAAGACGGATAGTGATGGGACAAGGGGCAATGGTTTTAAATTAGATGAGGAGAGATTTAGATTAGACATTAGGAGAAAGCTTTTTACTCAAAGGGTCATGAGGCCCTGGCACATGTTGCCCAGAGAATTTGTGGATTCCCCACCCCTGGAACTGTTCAAGGCCAGGTTGGATGGGACTCTGAGCAACCTGTTCTAGCGGAAGGTGTCCTTCCCCATGGCAGGGGGTTGGAAATAAAAGATCTTTAAGGTCCTCTTCCAAACCAAGCCCTTCTATAATTCAGTGGACACCAGGAGCTCCAGGGAAGACTGCAAAAATGACCACTCATTTTTGATTGCTTGATCTTGATTGTCCAGCCCTGGAGATATTTTTGATAATAAGTATTTTCTCTTGGTAAATCAAGGTGGACACACAAAAGGAAGATATACTTCACAGTAACCAACAACATTAAGCATTTTTAAATAGCTTGTCTAGTGCTATTTTTTAAATCTACTTTATACATTGTAATTGATAACTTTATGGCTTGCAACTTCTTTGATGTGTCCCTTCTGATTTTTCAAGTGCTCAGACGTTGAGTGATGCTGGAAGCCAAATGAACAGGAGCCTTATCCTGTGCACTGTCCTTGCAGTAATAGAAAGAGAACAGGAAAGTGCATCGCAGAAAACAGTCCCTTATGGGCTTAGGTGACCCTGTAAAATGATGACATTCGTAAATCTATTAAAACTCCATTTTCAAACCTGTTATAAACAACAAAAATCAGGCCTTGCTTTGTGCCTTTAGAGCATGCAACGAAATATCTCATTGCTCAGGCAGCGAGATGGATGAAGAAAGTCCAAATTCTGAACTACAGAGAGAAATTCACTAAAGTTTATGGCACTGAACACAATTACATAATGCAAGGAGGGTTTGTGTAATTTCTGTTTCTAAACAGTGTGGTCTGATTATTTCCTTTATTGCCAGCTCAAATATCAGCAGAGTATGAACAGGTTTCTAAATTCCAGCTAAGACTTACAACTAAAGCCCCTGGTTGTGCCTTCTGAAGCATATCTAAAACTGTAGTCAGGTAAAATTTCCTACTGATCCATGAAATGCTAAAATTTAAACATTACCATTTAGCTGCAACCACCTGTTTCAATTAACTCTCTAACATGTTTCATGCCTTGAAAGCTTTCATCTTTCTCTTTAAGTCACTCTGTCAAGGACCACAGATGTTTTATTTTTGCTGAAGCCCTACTATGCTTTCAGTAACAGCAAGAGGTGAATTAAATAAATCTCCAAAACATGTCATACATGGGCATCCATCATCGCTTGCACTCTATGTAGGCATAGTTGTCAAATAAGAGAAACAATCCTAAAGGACTTGGCAAGACAGTAGCCAGCCTTGTGCTGTACTTGCTGGATATCACATTCTGTTGCATACTCAGGGAAAAAAATACTCTCATACGTTGGGGAACAGAGCTGTTGGTTATAATCCTTGCTCTCCTGCTGGCCTGGCAGGCGGTTTTGTACCTTCCAATCCATCTTGTGAATTTATGCTGAGATCTCTCTTTGCTTAGAGTGTGGGGCATCACCTTTGGCAAGAACCTTTCAGTATAATACTGAGGGGGACAATAATCTGACACCAGAAACTCATACATGGTTTTTCACATTCTTGATAAAACTGGAGGCACTGTAGTGAGTGCTGTGTGACCAGCAGCACACAGCATGGAAATGAGATGATACCTAAATGCAATGCAATGCAAATGCAATGAAGTTTTGTCTCAAGTATTTTCAAAGTCCTCAGTTAGCATTTATTTCTCACCTATGGCTCTCATACAATGTGAAGGCATCCACCCAACCACCACCCTCCTTGCGCTGCAGGGTCTGTCACACATAACCTGTGATTCTCTAAGGAGACCTGCAGCTCCTTGAATTTCTAAACAAGCTGAGAGAAAGGCAATTTTATAACTTTATAAGTGGAGGCTAACAGGGTCATTTATCTCGCTTTGCATTGTTTTTCAGGAGGACCACAGTGAAGGCCTGGATCTGCCACCTCTCATTATCCACAGGATGCCTTTGGATTATCCTTTGAGTTGTTCCACACCCAAACCTGATATACACCAAAATCAACCTATAGGCCATTTATCCAGGAGAGCTTTTCCACAGAGCATCCTGAATCTATCAGTACAAAATTTACAAGGCACAAAAGTGTCATCTCTGCCACCGTGACCTTCTGTCATAGCACCCTCAACGATTTCACCTCTCCCAGAATTGCAGCTGGTATCAGTTGCACATCCTGCAACTAATTTACACTAATATAACTTCAAAATGCCTCTTCCTTTTCCTTCAGTAAGAAAATATGGAAAGAACTCTCCTGCATCTCCTCTTATAAAAGCAGCATGAATGGAATCCTTATGCCACTAAAATCACCTAAAAGCAATACTTGTGTGAGAAGAGCTTCGTCTGATTTTTCCTGCTTGGTTTCAATTTCAAGAACAGTGATTTTCTTTAGTCTAGTGAAATTCAATTTAGTTCCTTTGGTTGTAAAATATTTTATAATACTGTGTTTAAACTGCTGTAGAAAACAAAAATTTTGCTCCATGACACTACAAGAGAGAAATGTCTTCAGAAAGGTTTTTTAAATTAGTTCTAACTGGAATAGATATTACCCATCCACAATGAAAAAGCTTAGAGGGGAGATCTTAGTTAAGACTTGGATGTTTGTATGCTTATTTGGATTTTCTTTATGCTGAGAGTTTTTGAAATAAATATTTTATGACTGAATATCTTATTTAATTCCAATAATAATTTTAAAGGGTTTTTTAAATGCCTACCTGAGAGTAACAAAACTTTGTTCAGTTTTGGGACTGTATATGATAAGTATTACAAATTAATTTGTCAGTAGATACACCTTGAAATTTCCCTTTTTGTTGTGGGGAAAAACCCCCACAAAACTGTCAAAACTTCTAAACCTGTTTCCGCCATGTCAGCCACGATGCAAATACATGGTTTTTTATGTCAGGCATTGGAGACAAAGACTTTCTTTGATAAGATGGTTCTTGCCCTATTGGCAGAGTTTCAGGTGCAAGTGAAAGTACTGCAAAAAAATTGAGAATTATTTCAAAATATGGACAGGACAACATTCAAGACATGAAAATTATATTTTAAAAAATTGGCAGGGATTAATCAAGTGTCTCAATCCCTGAGACATTGATATTTTCTGGTCAAATTTTTAGATTTAAGACTTTTGTGTGCAGAGAACTTTTCCTGAAACTTCTCACTAACAGATTAAGGCTTTCATTACTCTACTTGCCATCTGGTATCAAGGTGCTGGAATTACACCATATATATATATATTTCTATATTTTTAATTCAGCAGGAGATTTTTTTTAAATTCTTGGTGAAACTCAGCTCAAGTTCAAATATGTGGGATCTTTAGTGTTGATTTTGCTAGGAAAAGAAAGGCCAAAGCTTCTTAACATGCTGCTCCAAGCAAGCAACGATGGGATAAATTCCTGAGTCCAAAAACCTCTTGGCTTTAGAATGAAACTGGACTAAAGCTGAGCATTAGATCTACATGATCATTATTAACCTTTCCCTCCCTGCTGAAATCTGAGGGCTGTGGGAGAAGGTTTCAGCCTTGTTTCAATCTGTAAAACTCTAGGAAAGCACCTTGCTCATTCCAGAATTTACTTTGTTTAAAATATGCTCAGACCCCAATGAAGTGATGTCATTTGCCTAGAAAATATTAATGGTGGACCCAGAAATTTATATAAAGAATTAGCTTTTTGTATTGCAAATAGGCTGAAGATGCTGGTTTAATGGCTGCTAATATGACTGAAGAATTTAGCAAGTAAAGAAGATCAAGGAAATAAACCTTTTCTTTTCCTTTTTTTCCCCTGCACAAAACAGGTCCTGCAGCTCAAGAAGGAAATATCACAATGCTACAGGAACCACGACTAATATCAAAAGACCAATTAGAACCATAGAATTGTTTAGGTTGGATACGACTTTTAAGATCATTCAGTCCAACCATTAACCAGCACTGCTAAGTCAACCGCTGAACTGTGTAAATCACTCTAGAGGTTCATACAGTCAGTAGAGAGAAACACACTTGGAGGATTCATTTCATCTGATCTTAGCACTGCTCTCTTTCCACCAAAATTATACACAGCTGTGGAGTTCACGGAATGCTTAGATGTAGATTTCAGTTACTTGCTTTAAGCACCACTCTTTATTTATTACTTTTACACTTATTTTTCCACACATTTCTCCCTGGCTTCAGCCAACCATAACAGCAGCTGTCCTTGTAGAAATAGATATATGGAACTTAATACAGGAAGAAACCAACAGGTATCCAAGCAAATAATTCTGCCTTTTGATGTACATGTTTCTCTCTCCATGGCGATCTGGAGGTGGGTGGCTGTCCTGGGTAGATATATTCAAATAACATCATTCCAGCTGTGTCTCCATGGCAGCAAGGACTTCCTGTGAGGTGCACAGTCCCGTCAGCCATGAGGTGTGTGAGCTGAGAGAGCTGTGCCCCCTGAGCTCCACAGCTCTCAGATTAAAGCTCACTTGGAGATGTCTGTGTAAAATGCCACCACATGAGGGTTTTGGGTGTATTTCTCTGTTGTTGAACATTTTTGAAAGAGGTCATTTTTAGATGATGATTCAAATCTGTATAGATTGGAGAGGGAATAAAACCTGAGGTTCTCATCCATCTGGGGAAGAAAAGAACAGGACAGCATTTATCAGTTCTGATTTTGAAGCAGGGTCTCTGTGGAGACACAGACACATTGACTACAGTTCCAATTAAAATATCTAATTTCTAAAAAGATCATTCTATTTTTCAGTGTTTTCCTGTGGATCAGCCTGATTGTTACACGGCTTATGTATCTAACTCCAAATTTTGGGGTTTGCTTTGCAAACTTGTTAAATCGAAATATAGATTCTGCAGCACTTTGAAACCCAGGCACTGATATTTTATTCTTCCTACATCTCAGACCCTAAAGAGTCCCCATGCTGTTCATCCTCAAAGGAGGATAGATGCATTTCATTGTATTCCATGGAATGTCTCTTCTCTATTTTGAACTCAGACAGCATTAATTCATGTCCTGGCCTCCAACAAGCTGCAACCTGACTAGAAAGAGTGAGATTAGCTTTCAGAAAACTTTCCAGGCTAAGGATAATATAGATATTTCATGTGTCACTCTCTTATCCTTATCACAGGGATCTATATAAATGACTTTCTGGCATTCCCTTACTTATCTGTTACACAGCATTACAGATCTGTGAGATTACACTTTCTGTGGGCTCCGAGATTCTCTCTTGAATCCAGATATTCAGCATTGTTTTCACCACACTTGGACTTTGTTCCACTTTTAGTAGCAGCATGAAGTCAGTCACATTTAAATCAGATGAAAACCTGAATTTTTCATATTAATTAAAGTTCAATAGATTCCTTATAAAGAATAGATGAAAGGAGCAGCAGTGACACAGGAGTCATGTAGGCCGGATTTTCTACAGATTAGCTAAAGCTGGTATGAACTTCCTCCCCAGCTTTGTCAAACATTTCCCGATTTTTTGAAGAGATTGACAAATAAGGTTTTGCATAATAGCACAGAAGCAATTTCCTCATCATTCCCACAATGTAAAGGAGAGAATTTAAAAAATAAAAAAAAAAGGGGTTGTCTGCCCTAAGTGTTGCTTCTTGAAATACTGTTAAATGCACAGGACCCTGATCATTCTCCAGTTTAATTCTCCCAGTCACACTGGGTTGCAATGGTGATGAATTTAGCTTTGGCACATTTAGATGTAGATTCCTGGAAAAAGAACTAGTAGAGTCTCTTAAAACTGTTGATTTTTGAAAACGGATCAAAATGGTTATTTACAAAAGAAAACTCCCACATTACCGTAAGAGCTTTTGTTTTGAGATAATGGACTATATTATCATAGAATCATAGAAGAGTTGGAGTTGGAAAAGGCCATTAAAGATCATCTATCCAACCCCACTGCAATGAGCAGGAACACCTTCCACTATCCCAGGTTACTCCAAGCCCCATCCAACCTGTCCTTGGACACTTCCAGGGATCCAGGGGCAGCCACAGCTTCTCTGGGCACCCTGTGCCAGTGTCTACTCACCTTCATCATAAACAATTTCTTCCTTACATGCAGTCTGAATCTACCCTCTTTTATATTAATACCATTATCCCTTGTCCTTTCACTACAGGTGCTGCTAAATGTTTGTCACCGTCTTTCTTACAAGCCCCCCTGAAGTACTGAAAGGCCACGATAAAGTCTTCTGGAACTTTCTCTTTTCCAGGCTGAACAACCACAACTTTTTCAGCTTTTCCTCACAGGAGAAATGCTCCAGCCCATTCACAATTGTTGTGTCCCTCCTCTTGTCCTGTCCCAACCAAGCTACTCTTACCGAAAATGTTGCCTATCCTAGTGTTAGTTTTTGAAGAACCTGTTGCTAAAACATTATGTCACATTTGTTCTCAGTCTCCTTGAACCTTCAGAAGAGACTTAGCTATACATCCAGAAATAAGTCAAAGTGAATGTTTACAAGATGGTAATTTAAAAATGGAAGGTATTTTCATTTACTTTAGAAAACAAGTAAATTAATAAATAGGTTAAAAGGTATAGTAGTGACAGATTGTTCCGATCAGACCACATTTTAATAAGTTCTGTTTTAAACAAACCACTTGTTATTACTTAAGGAAATTTTGCTTGTGGATTCACCATCTTTTTCTAATTAATATTTGTAAAATGAGAGGTAGCATAACAATTCTATATTTTTCTGAGAGAGATCAGTCAATGCTATTTTTAATTAACATTGCAGAGGAGATTTTTTTGTTTGGGTTTGTTTGGGTTGTTCCCTTGGTACAAAGTCTCTAAGCTATCAGTGTCAGCCTTGATTTGACTTCATTTTGGAAGACAGTCTCAAAAAGGGTCAACCCAAGACAAACATGCCCTAGAAGCCTTTGACATGGAGTTTGTTTGTAGCCAGGGAAACAGCAAGAGTGCCCAGTGTGAAATTCCTAGTATGAGTAGGGAAATTCCTTCTGACTTTCTCTATTGAAAGTTGGGGTTTAGGATGTGAGTCTGTTCTGAGCTGGAGAAAGGATGTGCCTCATTGCATATTCCGTACAGCATTTCTGATGCATATAGGGAAATATTTCCAGTTCCCAGGAGGAGAACCTTTGCTCCCCTCACTCACAGAGGCTGTGAACAGTGAGCCTGCTCTGTCCTCAGCCAGCTCTCAGAGGACAGCAACTCCACACTTACAGCCTTGGGTCACCCAGAAGCCTCCCAAAGCTCCTTTAGCTGCAAAGATAGTTTCCTCAGCTATCCAGGATGGTTCTGAAACACAGAGACCCAAGTTTGGGATACCAGGGTACTGAACTGCTCCAGGTGGCTCAATGGGCAGGTGCCTCAGAGGTCCACCAAGCCAAGCCATGGATCAGTGATTTCCCTGCATGAGAGAGGAGAAGAAGCCTCTCCTACTGCAACATCTACAGCCGTACAGACTACTCTATTTCTGTAGTCTGTACAGCCACCAGGTACACATCCCAATGTGACACTAAAAAGCAATCCTGCAAAGCAGCAGTAACGCAGGGAGTTTTCTAAGTAGATTAACTGCTTTCTCCATCTCTGCCAGAGCCACCTGCACTCTGACTTTTTACAAATAGCAAGGTTGAAGTTGATGCTACAGTGATTCTAAACTTGTATTCCTGCACCGGGATCAGTGAGATAACATCCATTAGACAGTGGGTTCGGCACTTAATATCCCCTTTCCACTAAAGCTGTTCTTGAGAGAGTCAGCAGCATGGTCCAACTGGTGTGGTATTATGGGGAGCATGAAGAGGAGTTCTCAGCAGGAGGCTGATGCCGTGGTTGGTTAGCCCCCCCTGTACCAAACAGACACACCCAAACTACCTTTCAGATAAAAGCTCTGCTTTGAGAGGGAAACTTCTTGTTTCATGCAAACTTAAACATCAAAAAAAGTTAGCCACACCAGGCTGTGATAAGGACTGAGGCTAGCCTTTCATCTTCTCCACAAGAGAAATCTGAACATTCCAGCCCAAGCCAATACAGTTGGCTTTGTATCATTCCCAAAGTAGATTTCTATGTGGGACAACTGGACTGAAAGGATCCCTGAGCTATTTCATCTTGCTGCAGTATCCTGAGAGTGCAACATGAGGGTGTGCTGAGAGGAAAGAGATTTCTGGAAAGCTGGAAGGTAACCTTCAGCAGCAGCAGCAAGCTTCCAGAACATCCTGGTCTGATCTGGAGCTGTAGGTAATCCACCTAGCCTGGGATTTGTCCCTGGCATAAGGGAAATGTGTGTATACCCCTGGTCCTCGTGTGTGAGCATCTACAGACTTCCCAAAATTAGAAGAGTTTGCCCTCCCACTAATTTTGGGGAATATCCAGATCCACAGCAGCACAGGGCTGCTGAAAAGACTTGTGGAAGCATTGGGGATTTATTTGAGGATTTCATGTTACAGTGCTCCATGACTCAGGTGCTCACTACATGAGTCATTCCTTCTCCTGTCAGGGCAATCGAGACATTGCATGGGCAGACAAAGGGCAGTAGAACACAGACCACCGGAAATTTCTTACCCTGCCTCCTGGAAGAAGGCCCAGATCCTTAAGAAGCATTCTGCAGCTCCCTTCTAATTTAGGTTCTTTCGAAGATGGAGGTCCAAGCACTCCCAGAACTCATTCTACAACAGAAAAAGGCAAATTAGCCTTCAACTATTGCTATCTACTAAAATAATATTTACAAATACTGTAAATAAGCAGGAGTATAAGACATTTCAGAACAATTTGATAAGAGCTATGCTGAGTTTGGCTGAGGTAGAATTAGTCTTCTTCACAGCAGTTGGTATGGGGATATGATTTGGATTTGTGCTGAAAACAGTGTTGATAATTCAGGGATGTTTTTGTTATTGCTGGGCAGGGCTTACACAGAGCCAAGGCCTTTAGTGTTTCTCCCCCCACCCATCTTTTTCTTGTCACACTGAAATATGCCCACAGGGCGCTACATGATGGGCAGTGAAAAACCAAGTTGAAAGTTGCTGGGAGGTATCTAGCAGATAGTGCAGAAGTCAGGTCAGGCCTTAATGTCTTCATTTTGGTCCAGGGGAAAAGAGTAAACAAAATACTAATGAAAGTTGCAGATGGTACTAGAATCAGTAAAGGTTATCAAACCCAGTGAAATAATGTGAGAGGACCTGAATAGGTTAGGAATGCAGGCTTAAAGCAAAATTGTGTTTAGCCTAGAAAATTGCAAGCTAATCCCACTAGAGAAAAAATAATTAATGTGAGTAGCAAACGAAGGAAGGTAAAAAGAGCCTGAAAAGCAGAGTTACTGAAAGAGATCTGAGGTGAAAGAAAACTTTTAAGTTAGAGATAAATTTGCAGTGTGAAGCAGAAAGAAAATATATTGTCGAGTTGAAGACTTAGGCAAAATTCACGCATGTCATAAAACAAGATGAAAAGCTGGAGCTTTGTGCGTGGCAATATCTGGCAGAGCATCTCTAAATGAAAGCAACTCAGTACCAGAGGGTGAAGTACAAGCAGAGAAGACTTTTTTTTCTTCCCTTCAGGGATAATTGTTTTCTAAGGACACAATAAAGAAGCTGTTGAGTAAGTCCTGTAAAAGAGGGCTTGGATGAGTGATATGAAAGGGGGCACAACCCTCCAGAAACAAATATTTTCCTCTTTTGCTAATACTTTCACTGTAGTTGGTCAAAGAGAATAAGATGAATTTAGAGAGACCAGAATCAAAATCTAGTAGCCACACATAGAGAAAACATAATCTTTAGCACTTCAGGCATTTGAAGGAAGGAGCAGGCAATTTTAGAGCTGTGCAGTAATAAACTTTGGTAAAATTGGAAAAAAAAATAGATAGTACAGCAGATCTTCCACACTTGTGTCTTGTGCTGTTTCTTACTGATTTAAGCTTTCCCATTAGATAAAGTGTGATTTCTAGGAAAGTTTTGTTTCAAAATCATCCAGTCTCCTGGAGGGGATCCTTCCCATGTTTTCATTAAAATAGGGAGTATTTTTGGTCAGGTCACATTAGTGTAATTAATATGACCAAGGGTCAGCCCTAGTATTTGGTTATTTACAGCTTCAGCTGGACGGCTTTGGAAATAAAACAGAAGTAGTGCATTCCAAGGGAATGTGCTTTGTGTTCAGAGATCCATTCTTTTTCCTATCCCTGACTTCCTTTGCTTCTATAGAAAAGTTATTTAATATCTTTAAGACTTTCCTTATGCATTGATAACGTGGATGTAGTAGTACACATTTACAAAAAGTGCTGTCAGTGTGTGAAATCTTCTGTACCAGAGAGAGATTTTACATCATGAAATATTTTATGCATACCGACATTGCATTTTAACGTTTACATATTCTTTTGTTTGGTTAAACTAGTGATAATTTCAAAATTACCTTAATTCTGAGTTGATAGATTTATTAATAAATATTTCATAGTCCAAAAGACTTTCCCAGTAAATAATAATTTTCAGATCGATCAAAATTTATGCTTAATTTACATATTGGGCTTTTTTCCCCTCTGACAAGTCCAGATTCTACCATTTCAGTGAGAGGTTCCTTTTTTATGTACAATACTTAAGAATGATTACTGACTTTCATTTTTAAGGCCAAATCTTTTAAAAATCTATCCTCAGTGCTGTAATAACTAATAACTAGTTTCATTGAGTTATCTAAACTTAATTTAATTGAAACAAATAGAGTTAAAAGTAAAATCGCTCGCTGCTTTTAAAACCAGAGCAGGTTTGGTTAAAACCAAAATCCATGTGCTTTGTAACTTATGTTAAATGCAACACAGAAATCCCTAATCTTGCATAGGTAACATAAAAAATTAACTATAGAGCAGTGGAGCAGTTGTACCCAGAAATGTCTGTGCTGAAGGCCTTTGTTCTTTCTGCTTTCATGGCAATTGGTCATTTAATGTTTCATAAAAGGAGCAGGGATTTCTGAAGGCACAGGCACGAGGCAAACTTATCACTAGCTCTCACACTTGCCATCAGGAAAATCCCATTTTGCCTCTGCCTCATTAGACAACGAAGGGATGTGGGAAGGGAGTTAAGCTGGAATCTTGCGAGGTTTAAAAAGACGGGTCGTTCAGACACTCGGTTGGGTTTTGGAACGCATCTTGCCCCCTGTGTGTCTCTCGAGCTGTGTGCAGGAGACCACGGGAGCACCGCTGGAAGACAATTCCTGCGCTGAGCCCCACGTGTGAGCTCTGGCCCCAGGAACGCGCCCGTGGCGCACGGCAGAGCGGCAGAGCCACACTGCAGCCTGTGCAGTGACAGCTAGGGTGCACTGACACACAAGTGCCTGGCAACTGCTCTAATTTATTGCTGTAGCTGTTATGGCTCTCTGTGAAGCCTAAAATAATCTATGAGTGTTTCACATTTTAATAGTATTCATGTTGAGGGCCTCTGTGCGACTGCAGCTATATGATAACATATGCCCCAATCGGATCTGCCCTTTGTGTACGAGATGACACAATTTGTGCACAGTTAGCCATGAGGGAGATGGAGATTATCCATTTCCAGTGCAGGCAATGCTGGGTCTTCTAGCCTCTCATATATACCAAAGAGACAAATATTTTCCTTTTTAAGAGCATTTACACCCTCAGAGCTCAACAGATGGGATGTTCTTGCCCTTCAAGGCAAAGCTCTGCTGTCAGAAGAGACACAGAGGACCAAGTAAGTAGCAGGCGCAGAAAGTAGCTAAGAGTTTAATGGGATTTGGCTGATTATTATGTTTTCTTTCATTATAATTAACTCATATTTTTAATAACACCAAGGACCTCAAACCAGGGACAACATTAGGAATATGTAAAGTTCCTATCAAAGAAAAATGTCGTCCAAGTACATAACTGTTTATAGAAACTGAGCACTTCAAAAAGTTAGGAAAAACTACAGTTAAGATCACTGTAGCGATGTTCGTTCCTTCCTCTGAAACTGTGGTGTCCAGTGCTACATAATCATGTGTCTTTCAACACACAATTTCTCTTTATCCATCCAGCTTATTTCTGACAGTTCAGCTCCATGTCTGAACCAATCCCTCTGACTGACTGCTCACACCTTACTTCCAGACAAGAAGTCCTATATAACCACCCTATTCTCCTCTCCAGAACCATCTCAGTTTTAGTTCTTTTTTTCCAGGCATTTATTTTCGCCCATCTCTTTCTGCCCACCTGGATACATACCAGATGTAAATCCTAATGTATTACCTCTGTTCTGCTCTTGGTTCTCTTGCCTTTAGTTTCAGAGCCTTTCTAACCACAGTTCAAGTGCTCAGCATGGCCTTACCTACAGCAGTGACTGAAATGGGTGTCAGTCTTGAGACCAAAGGGCATTGCAAAAATCCATGTCACAGAATCATAGAATCATGGAACAGTTTGGATTGGAAGGGACCTTAAAGAACATCGAGTTCCAACCCTGCTGCTACAGGCAGGAACACTTTCCACTAGACCGGGTTGCTCAAAGCCCCATCTGACCTGGCCTTGAACACTTCCAGGGATGGGGCATCCACAACCTCTCTGGGCCTAAACCTTCTTTCCTGAACTCCCAAAACTGGGGGACATCCTGTCATTCCAGTCATGCTGCATCACCACTTAAACTGTGTGGGATATAAGTTGTCCATCCCCGATTTATTAATAACTTCTTCACAAGGGCCCTCATTTGTATAATTTTATGGATGTATTTTTTTGTTGTCCCTGACATAATTGTCACCTCATGGACAAATTTCAAGTCCCTGCTTGAATCTTGTCGGAAACATAATTTTTACAGACCTCCTGAAAGAAAAAGCTACTGCTGGGTACTTTTGCCCCAGCCTGGCTCTCCACTAAGACTGGGCTGATTTGACCAGACTTTTCCAGCCTCAAAGGCAGACCCAAAGCAGAGAAAAATTTAATCCCAGAATGTAGCATGATAAAAAGTCATAAGCAGCTGAAAACAGGGCTATATAAAAGGAAACATGACACTTTGACAAGCGCTACTCCTAGTGCTGCTAATAATACCTCTTTGACTGGTCTGATATTCCTTGATCCTCTTGCAAAGATTGCAAAAGATAAAGAAGATTTCACAGGCAGGCTCAATAAATACCAGATCTTGTCTTTGTCTGCATATTTGCATATTTCTCGCCTCTTAAGTTTTAAGCCCAAAAACTAAAAGGTGTGCATTCAGGAGCTGACAACCTCCACTTCCCGAATTCCTGTTGGATTGCTCCCAGATCTGTGCAATAAGGCGCAGACACACAGGTCAGATGTGAGGGTCAGCGCCGCACGCTCGGGTGCCTTTCTGCAGAGCAGTTTGTGGAGCGCGCTCCTACGGCACATGTCAGGATTTGCTGAGCACATTTAGGGAAGCTGCCAAAGCGTTTGGAGTGCTTTGGCAGCAGAAGAAACAGCTGGTCCCATCAAAGTGATCACATTCTTGGACATTAATTTAGAGTCTGAGAGGATGGAGTGATGCTTGCCAGGGAATAAGCTTCATAATCCTTAAGGGTTAGAGACTCAGAGACTGCAGCCTAATAAAGGTGTGGTTAAAGCAGGTGCAACTGCTTTGTTAACAGGTTGCTTGAACCTTGGAGAAAAGTGTATTTAGGCAATATGTTAGTCTCTGAACTGGCAAGTTCTCTCAACTGGAGGAGTTATAAGTAGATTGGCATCAGAAGGCATTGGACTCTGAACATTGGGAGCCATTTTATGGAGTAAATAACAATAGGTCAGTGCTGGTGCAAGAATGAATTATTAATCAGTGTGTATTCTGAAAATACACTTGAATGAGTCGGGAAGGTTTTTGTTCTGGGGAGAACATGCTGGAGGTATGTGGAGATACATATCAGAAAAAAAATTTAAATATGCATTTGTGGTGACCTCCATTAAAATATTTAAGGCCCATTGCTGTCTGACTTACTGTGCATTTCCTAAACACAAGGTAAGTAGCTCCTGTAAAGTTTTAGTGTTGACCACCTCAGAATGTCCATAGCAGATGCCTTTTGTATTTTTTACCCAGTCTATAGCAACGAGAAATAGCCAAATAATTCCTGAGCCCTTTAATAAGTCCCTTTCTGCTCCAAGGCTGTAAAGAAGAAAATACAGGAGTCAGTTATGAACACCTGAAGTTAATGTTGGTAATGAGAGTGTGGTTATCTCCTCTCCTTCTCCCATTTACACCACCATGGAAAACATCCCCTTTCACCTTGGAGCCAAGACTGTTATTGCAACATTACAAAATTGCTGAGCAATTTTCTTTCTCTGCTTAGCTATTATTTCCATTGAATCATCAGTTACCACTCATTGAATGCAACCAAACATCAAAGCAACCCCCAAAACACATTATGAACAAGTTGGCACCCCTATCTTCTGCACTATTTCTTCTGTGAAAAGAGAGCGAATTAATACACAACATCTGTCTGTCTTTCTTGTCTTAGGGCTTTACTTTCACACCACAAACTATTCTAAAGAAATGAGCATTCGGGAGGCTAACGTACAAGGATGGATTAATTTATCAAAGAATTAAATTCCACAGAGATTTTTTTTTTTAAGTCGGACGCCATTGATTGCAAGACAGCAGGATGTACCGAGGAGACAGAAACACAGGTATGAAAAATGAATTCAACCACAGGCAAGGCAACAGGGAAGGACTAAGATGTGTAACCATCATTTATTAAATCACAAAATCTGCAGAATTTTTCCTTCCTCAAGAATAAATTTTGGTAAGCAAAACTACATGCTATAAAATAATGATCTTTTAATGGAAATTGTAGCAAGCTCGTTTTTTCAGCTGGGGAAAAAAATAGAATTCGGTGATTGTTATCCACAAGGCAACCAGAAGTTTAAACCCTTAGTTTCCACTTTACCAAACCATTTTTATGGTCTGGGTTTGTCTGGGGGAAAGGAGAAGTCTCTTTTTTTTTCCCCCAGCATCAGTGATTAACATATATAGGTCACTACATCAGATACAGAAATCCTCCAACAACACACTACTTCTGAAATAATGCACTGGATTCAAAGACCCCACAGAACTGTACACAAAGTACTCCATTAACAGCAGGTGCTGTACAGAAAAGCTCTCTTTCAAAGAGCTTTTAATTACAGTATATCTTTGTTTAGAAGCCACCTTCAACTACCTTTTCCTTGTGAGCTGCAGAGGAAAGCATTTAAATGTATGAGAAAACCGCCCTCAATTTAAAGCTGCAGGAGAAAGCAATTAGTGTAAAAGGAGGCTTAGCTTGTACACAAAGAAATACGGTACGTGAAGTCAGTGGAGGCTGGGTATTACTTTGACATAATTAATACATGTTGTAAATCTTTAGATGTGCAACTACCCCAAGTTGAAAGCCATAGCTGGCTGTATGGCCCATGTTTATTCCCAACTCTCCCTCTAACAACGGAGTTTACACAAAATTACATTTATCTCTCTCGGCTGTATAATTCACACCTTGTCTGAATTCCCTTTACAGAGGTGAAGGGTTGCAGTAGAGCTGAGTGAGCAGGAAGACACAGGGGTTTATTTATTTGAAGTGAGGCCACTTACATAGATCTGGCTACAAAGAGAGACTTCGCGAGAGGAGGAAAGAGATCTTTTTGGTCTTGTTTGGTATTTTTAATTTACAAGTCTTGTTTTTAATGCTGGCACTAATCTCATACTAAAACCTCTTCTTCAACCCTTTTCGCATCACAGTAAAGCAGAGTCCTGTTAGACATAGTGCAAAAAGGGGTTCGAAGGTTTGGTGTGTTTTTTGGTTTTGGATGTTGGGGGTTTTTAAAGTAATCAAAATTTACAAAATGGTTTCTGTGTTTTTAGGAGTTAATCTTTGATGATCAATGACATCAAAACTTGTGGGAAAAAACAAAAAACAAGCAACAACAACAAAACAAAACAAAAAACCAAACCAGTCAATAACTCCACTGAAGTTAACGGCAAAAATGTTCCTTACTAAAAAAACACCAGAAAATGCTTCATTTGATGGTGTTTTGTAGAGGATACAAAGGTTAATTAGACACTTTCCATTGCATTATATAGCAGGAACCCTCTCTTAATTACTGCTTCTCTAGCATAACTGATTCATTAAAAACTGAACCACAAATAAAAAAGAAAAAATAAATCTTTCCCATTCCAACCCAAACTATTCCAGGTTCTGAGAATTGTGCCCTCTGGGTACCTGATTTTCTGCATAATACCTAATTTACTCCTACAGTCCAAAGCCTATGACCCTTAATCAGAATTTGATATGAACAGTGACATTGAATGGTTAATTTTAACATACAGCATTTTAGTAATGCTGTATGTTAATTTTAACATACAGCACTACTAAAACACTAAAATTAATGAAACTTCCACCAACTTCTAAACATCTTAGCATTTGTTCCTGTGTTTTCTCATGTCCCACATTACAGTGGATAAAGTTGATATTAACAGCTTATTTTATCGTTATTTTTATTTCAACTTAATAGCACAACTGAGGTGCTTCTCTAAATTTTTTATTTTATGAGCTTTTGAACATTTTTTCTACCAATTAGTCAAATTTCTTCCTTGAAGGTATCTCCTAGCTAAATCCAGCTTTTTTGGTTTTTACTGTTTAGTACACTACTGTATTCCTTTAAAGACAAAGTTCAATTATTTATCTTTTGAAGGTCTGAGTGCCTTGTTTAAAATGCCAAGTGCATTAAAAACAGTCCTCCCTTGACTTTTGCAAGGAGATATAGAAGGATAATAAGTTAGTTGGATTTAACGAAATTTAGAAATTGATCATGTGCGTGTACGTGTGCATGAAGATATCAAAATAAGGATTAAATGCTGTCAAATATCAAGAACACTGGTTTTTTAACCTTTTTCCACTTTTATATCTTAACAAGGAACAAAAAGAAGGAATGTTTTGTGGTTGAAACAAAGGACAGGGAGCCAGGAGACATTGATCTTGGAAGAAAACTTGTACTAAAACAGTTTACAAGCACAAAAATAGGGCTTTAAAGCCACACAACTGTAAATGAGATTAAAATATAGTGGGGAAAAGCTGCATTTTTGCTGTTACTACTTGGGGAAGCTATTGTTGCACCTCTTCTGAATTACATTCACTGTCCTTATGTATTTGTATTTGAATTTTGAAGATAACTCTCCATGCTGTCTTTTTCCTCTGTGCTGGTACTGAATCCACAGGGGATGGCAAAAGTTTTTGCAGACAATCCAAGTGTGCTATGAGATCTTGGCGAACTTTGCAAGTAGATGGTTCTCAGCCATGACAATTTATTCCTGTCTGGAATGGTGGTAGATGTCTACCAACAGTGGAAATGGCCTGAGGTCATTCCCTATTAAAATGGTCTGGAGGTTTTAACAGAGAAGAAAAACAACTTTAAATTTGGCTGTGGTACCAGTTTATTGTGGCTGGATGTTCACGAGCAGGAGCTTTAGAGGTCTGTAGGGCAGACCCTACACCTTGAGCCCTGTTGTGCAGCTCCTGGTGGTAGGAAACACCGTTTCGGATATACTTTGAAGGGTAAAGGCTGAAGTAGAGATGTTTCTGCATGGTTTTTTAAAATTTATTTAGAAGCCAATTGTCTATGGTAGGCATGTTCAGCATGCACGTGTCTCTTCCAGTGCAAACTTTGAGTAAAACTGAGATTAATTCAATTAAGTTTAAATATTTCAGCTTTTTTATTTTGTGGTTGCACACATAAGTAGAGCAATAACTGAATGCAAATGTTGCATATTTACTGTGGCATGATCCAAGCAATTACTACTAAAATATTAAGGAAAAGCATCATTTCACTCTTTTAATTTTATTTTATAATTAGGCAGGAACCATATTTTGGTATATTTAGAAGTTATATATTATGCTTATCTTTGTTTTGAGGGGATGATTTTAGCCCTGTTGCGACAAGCCCATTAGCAACAATTAAAATAGCTGTTAATAAAACGGATTTATAGCTTTTCTGCTTGTTTTTTTTTGGGGTAGTTTTCATCAAATATTTCACACTCATATGATGTATGCAGTCTGTTAACAGTCACTAGTGCAGACTGTCAAAAATGGTTTCAAACATCTGGGTAAAAACAGCTTTTTATGTACTGGGATTATTAGTTTGTCCTTTTCACACAAGTGTTGTGCCAGTTGCTCATTATGCCTCTGACTTCTGTTACTTTTTGTTCTCAAAAATTATTTTAAAAAGTTTAGAGGGAAAACTTTAAAGCAGAGAAAAACAATACTGGCAACTTTTTTGAGTGCCAGAATTTTAAGTGCTTTCTGTTGAAATATTTTCCTGGCTTTCCATTCAAATCAGAATTTTTGTACAAGGTGTTACAGGGAGGGTTGACTGCATCCCTGCACAGTGCAACACAGTAAATGTCTCTGTATAGTCTCCATATACCATACTATTAAAATCAATCTGTTCAGGTTAGTTTCCATTCTGAGGGGAGCTGAGAAACAACCACCGGTTTCTGTCACGTGCCGCGCTGCATCAATTAAAAATAAATTAAATTTCATGCAAAGAGCCTAACTTAAAAATCTCAGCAAACAACAACAGAACCTTTTCACTAATGATTTTCAGTCATCAGAAGTGGAGAGAGACTCAGACAGCAGACAGCATGGTCCCAGCATGCTTTTTGCCTTTTTTTTTGTTTGCACAGTAGCTGTCAGTTGCAGCCCTGCAGGTAGTAGAACCCAGTGGGAAGAGGGGCGGGACAGAGCGATGCTGCCTGAACTGACAGCAAATTTAAATTACTGAGCTTTCTTTTGCTTTTTTTCTTTCTTTGAGTGCCCTTTCTTTTTTATTTTTTTTCTCTCTCTTTTTTTTTTTTTTTGGTATTTTTCTACTCTGCGACAAACTGAAAAGATTCGAGCACACACTAATTTAACAACCCTGCTTCGTCGTCTTCTTTTTTTTTTCCCCTTCTGCTTCCAGGATAATTAAAAGAGAAACCTGTAAAGGCAACGTTCCTTCAAGCAAGTTGGTGCTGTAACGTGCTGGTAAGATGAATTTAATTTATTTTTTTTCCCGTTCCTCATCTTTTCTTTTCCTTTTTTGGAGCTGAAAGCTTTTGTATATCTAACGCAGTCATAAGTGTGGTTCCCCTGCTGTGGAGGGTTAGGATGTAATGAAAAGGTGCTAGCGGCTTGATATGTGACCTTCTCCTATTACTTAAAATGGGTAATAACAGCTTTCCTGTCTGTCCTCATGATGCTTTTCTCTCTATGAATTGACTATTTGCTCAACAGAAGAGATGCCGTGATTGTCGCACTATGACAATGAGGACTTGATTGTTTTTTGGTTACTGTTCCATGCTCCTATCAGAACAGATACTTGAGTTGGGGGATTTGTGTTTGTGATTTTTTTTCCCTCTGAACGTTGCCTGAAGCACTGATACGACAGGGGGGTGGAGATGGGGGTGGAGGAGATGGTCTTGGGTATCATCCTGCCTGTTCAGCTGTTTACTAGGTAGGAAAGTGCAGCACTGAAACTTTTTTTAAAAATAAATAAATAGTTTTCCGCTTGCATCAAGTGGGGCCAGTGTATACAGGATTTATTGTTGTCCAGTGCTGGGTAAAGTTCTTGCTGTCCCTTGCATTTTTCTTCCGGAGAAGGGGGGAAGGGGTGTTCCACTCCATACCTTGTCGTGCTAATTGCAAGAAGCTGACAAACTTTGAGATGAAATACCAAGCGTTGCTTTTGTAAAGAATGAGTTTGATGCTGTGGCTCACCTCCTATGAATACCAGCCTGCCAGATACAATCAGATCTGTATTATACACGTTGCATTCCTGACTTGCAAGTCCCCTCATTCACAAGGTCTCCTTTCTAGTCTTTTTTCTGATACTAGCACATTATTTTATTTTTTCAGCAAATGAGATGTGTTTTGCTTTGGCTTTGTGTTTAAGCTTACAAAACTTATACGTTGTCGTGTTTTTCTCAGGCTTTCTGGATCTGGTTCTGCCCAGTATTGAATGCTACAGCACCTACTGAAATCAACAGGAAGGCTGAGCTTGTCCTGTATTTAAGAGGAAATTGCTGAGTACTGGCAGGACTGGATCTTATGATTACTGATCTCTCTTTTCCCAACTGCAATTAATTCTTGTTGCACTTTAGACTGGATCCTGTACCTTTTAGTGCAGTATTTAGAATAAACACTATTCTTACACTCAGTTGGTCATAGGTTTGTGGTCATGCTGATGAAAACTTTTTGAACATAGGATGGGGTTTTTAGAAGAAATTGAATAGAGTTAGAAAACCAATGAGATTTAGTCCTCATACTCCTTGAAAACTCTTTTCCTTTCTTTTTTTTTTTTTAAAGAGATGTCCTGAAACGAATAATCTGTATATTGATGCATCAGACTTTCCAGACTCAAAGGTCTGTTTTGCCAACTGCATAATGTGATATCATAAGAGATGTTGTGCAAGGAGAGTGGAGATGAGGAGCAGTGGGATTGAATGCAGAGTCCTTTCTATGTCCCCGGAAAGGAGGAGAGGACGTGCCAGTGCCATATGGAAAATCACGTCCTTTCACAGCGACTGTGTTAGGGCAGAGGGTTAAGGGCACTGCACTTGCAGAAGTTCATCACTCCCTATTTCAGTCTCAGTTTCAAGCACGGCAATACTTTTCTGAGGGTTTACTTTGCTTGTGCAGAAAACGTTGGTGTCTTGTGAAATGAGGTCGTTGTAGCTCCCACATCTTGCTTTTGCCCTGAAAACTTGCCTTCCCCCACACCAACACCAAGGTCTGCGAGGCCCAGAAAATTAGGCTTTGTCCCTTGTAATCCTAAACTCCCACCCATTTATAATCAGAGAAGAAAAGGGTTGAACTCAGTGTTCTTGTTATGGAAATAAGTTTTTATTCACTCGGTATCAACTGACAGTTAGAAGCGTATCTGATGTAATATGAATAAACTGTAGGCTGTTGTCGGTAAATTATGCATTTATAGTCTCACATTCTCCTAGAAACAGTGCTTTTACAATGCTCAAGTGGCCTAATGGGGTGAAACAACCACCAATACTCTCATCTGAGCTTCCTAATCAGCCAAAGTCATGAGAAGTCCATGGTGGTTGGTTCCCACTGTCCATGGTGGGCATCTCAGCCATGGGTGAGGCTGCATGGAGGAGAGACTGAGTTTAGCCATGGGTCTGTGGTAACAGAGGTGATGTCAAAATCACTGTAATGAGACAATATGAAAACATAGTACACCTGAGTTTTGTGGCAAGAATCGATTCCTGAACCCTTAAACTACAAAAAAAAAAACCAAAAAACCAGTACATTAAAAAAAAAAAACCAACACCCTAGCCCAATCTACCAGTCTACATCCTCTTTGAATTTAGTCTTTAAATATATTTATTTTTAATTAAGCTGAACAATTTAAATTGCTGTTGGCTTCTAGCAATACTGTCCTCTATTCAGTGCTTGGAAATTTCTAGTTGAATGCAACTGCTTTCATTGTAACAAAAAAAAAAAAAAAGAAAAGCAAGCCAGAAAACTTGCTGTAATTTCCTGTCAGTAACAGAGAAATAAGAAAACACTAGGCTAATAAAAATGATAATCTGAGTTTACAACTGTTAACAAGAGT
This sequence comes from Acanthornis magna, assembly GCA_036785705.1. Taxonomy (NCBI): domain Eukaryota; kingdom Metazoa; phylum Chordata; class Aves; order Passeriformes; family Acanthizidae; genus Acanthornis; species Acanthornis magna. The sequence goes on from JAWUZG010000001.1 coordinate 2,530,376, forward strand.
CCTGAATAGAAATGGTGCTATTATGCACAAAGAATTTCTATCATCACGGGAGGAATGTAGTATAAAATTATGAGGTTTATTATTAGGGCCCTGTCAACCAATCAGAAATCAACCCATAATCTTACTTGTGAAATACCGTAAGTTTTGGCATCTTCCCTCCCCTCCTACTAATAAAATATTAAAGAAATTTTATAATTAGAAACTTTGATAACATAACTATGAATTTCCTTTACAGTAAAAAGCTGGCATAATTCTGTATTTCTTCCACATCTCTGGCATTCCATACAAAGTCACTGCAAGTCTGAGTTGCACACAGCAGGTAAAATGAAGGTAAATCACAGACTTGCCATGGGCAATAATGATGGGATTTCATCAGTTGTTTTCTCCTGGGAGAAGCCAGATTCCCAGATTTTTCTCAGGACTCTGAAGAATTACTAAAGAATGTGTCATAGCACCTTTTTCCCTGAATGGGATTATTTATTAGCATTGCATTTCTGGTCAGCTCAGTTCAAGTATGATAGAATCTTGGCAAAATTCTTAGATTTTAACCACTGTAGATTATTTTATTTCATTCTAGTAGAAAAAGACTCTTAGATTTCTCTTCTAACTACAAATTATTTATGTCATTGTAAGAGGTTTGCTGCGTTTCCATTTGATTTAACATATTAGCCATGGTCTTCTTTCAGCAAGAACCACTCTTGCAAGAACACTGTACACAGGCAGTGAGTGACCCCAAGTCTCTCATCCTCCCCCACTCCCTGATTGGTAGCATATTGGGCTAACACTTGCCAGAACACACTTCTCCCACAGGTCTGGCAGCCTGTCATATGTCCTTCATCTCCTTGTGATGTGCTCGTGGCTCACTGCAGAGTCTTTGGGGCTCCTAACTCTCTGCAGGATGTAGAGAACCCTAAAAATAATCAAATACCTCCTAATGACTTTCATCACCCCAAAGGCAATAGAGCTCATGGTATTTATCAGATCACTAGATATGAATTAAGAATATAAATAAATATTTTATCTATTAAGGTAAACAGTAATAGCAAGAAGGAAACAAAGTGGAAAGAGAGCTAGAGGCCCATTTCTAGACCATAATTATCATCACCCAAAGTGTTCCCTTGGTTATTTTGCATGTCCCATGGCCTGTGGATACTGATAACTCAGTTCCTGCCCTGACGTGCTCTGAGAGCTCTTGAAGCCACATCTTTCCTACTGACATTTTTAAAGACACATATCGTCATCTTGCTTGGGGATGGTAACAAAGCAGGAGCAATCCAAAAGCTTTGCTTTTTTTTTTTTTTTTTTTTTTTTTTTTTTTTGCTTTCTCAGTCTGGAACCTCCAACTGCCTCTGTGTTACCATGGATTGTTCTCTCATCCAAATTTAGGTAGTGTAGACACCTATATATGAGTGAGCCACCTCTGGCTCTCATTACAGCCAGAGAAAACAAACAGGTGTTTCCAGGGAGTAGTTTATCTGACCTATTTTAAACATCTGTTTTCTTACAATCGCTCTCAAGGACATAAGTTTCAAAATTCAAACCATTTAGCCTCCTCTCATCTTCGTATTTTCTGAACTAACCATATTGTTGCATTGCTTAATTTAGACATATCTTTGAACTACTTCATGAAGACAGAGTACTTAAAACTCTGGAAATTACATACCTAGAAAAACTATTGACTTACCAAGCCTCATATACGTGGCAGTGGGTTTAAAACAAGGCTAATCCTGTGAAGTTAGGACTGGATGGCATAGGCACGCCCATATATCACTGACATAATGTCACTCATATATATCATTAGTCCTCCAGAGCTTCTGGAGGCAAGCTGTCACAAGTGCATTCCAGGAAATGTGTTTAACATCCAATTAATCTTGTTCCTCATGGTTAACTTTGGGCTGAATGGATCTAGTGAAAGGAGGTGCTGTGATTGGTTTATTTGTTCTACTTATGCTGTAATGCTATTAAAAAAATCCAAAATTCAGGAAACTCCAATGTGATAGAGTGATAGAGTCTACCTAATTTAGGCATCAGTATTATAATGAGTTGATGCTCCTGATGTAAATTCCCTTATCCAGAGGAAGCTTCATGCATTTGAAAGCTTTCAGACTCATAATTTAGCTGCCTAAATTTTTACAGCTAAAGATGCATTAAGAGTGTAAAAAGTATATTCTGCAGAACAATCCCCATCTCCCAAAGGTATTTCACACCTGCATCCCACCTGGCCATCTGTGGAGGGTTTTTTGTGTCCCCTTGGCCTTGTGCTTGGCCCCAGGCATCTGTTTTCATGCCTAAGTCCACGGTATGAGGCATGAAGGGCTGTGAGTGATCTGCTGGGTCACAGCCCACCTGAACAGAGGGTTGAAAGGGTCTGAGGGAGGCAATTGCAGAGCAGCCTTGCTCGTAAGGTCTAGAGGAAGTGATACCTAAGGATGACCATAATCAGCATCACAGTCAGGTTTATATTCAAGGAAAATCTGATTGATTTAAAAGACAAATGTGTCAGCAGATAAATATATATTAATATGTGTATAAATACACAGTGTGGCTGTTGAACATATAAAACCCCACTAGAGATGTAAGGCATTCAGCAATAGGAGCACATTATACCATGAGACACAAGTGATGTCCCTTAGGATTCATTTCTCTCTTCACTTAGGCAACCTTCAGCATCTTAAAGATTAAGTGTAGGTTTGGTTTAAGTCAGAGAAACTGGATTTTGCCATTCATTTAAGCATAAAATTGTTGATCATCCACTCAGTTGTTGATCCACTTCTCAATATGGTTTAGTGGGCATGGTGGTGTTCGGTCAAGGTAGCTTGGACTTGATGGCCGTGGAGGTCTTTTCCAACCTTAATGATTCCATGATCATTTACACACACAGTTGAGGTTGCCCTATTCTGAACCTGAGCTCTGCAATGTTTTGCAGAAATAGGCTTTATTCAGACAAGGGGAGTGGCCAGATTTTGAAACCAACAAAAAATGTTTTACTATGCAGAGCTGCTCACATGATAAAGGAGCTCTGAACACAGGATTGTGTCTCTTACATATTTGCTGTTGGCAGGGATTAATGTATAGACACTGTAGCAGCCACTAACACAGTGAGCCATCCAGAAGGCCTGTTACCTGCATTTTGGATAACAAGAGACAGAAATATAGATTAATAGTGGCTCTTAATCAATCTGATGCAGTCAGTGTTTTCCATAGGCACTCCATTAGGAAGCAGCTCGCAGCTCTACCAACATTTTTCTATTTCTGCACCCTAAGTCTCTGGCAATTATGAAGGACATGTACATACTAAACAAAGCTTTTGCACTCAAGTGAAGAGCAAAGGCTGCCTGTCCAGTGCCACAAGGTAAGAGAGACCACATTCACAGGACATTAAAGGCTGGGTACTCTTGCTGAACAGGTTTACACATTTAAGCCTTGATCCTGCAAGGACTTACACACATGCTTAACCTTACACACTGCAAATGAAATCCTGGGCCTCTCAAAATCAATGACAAAAGTCCAGTCACTTCAAAGGACTGCTCTGTGAATAGCCTTTTTGGTTTCAGTACAGCCACACAGTGTGCAGAAGCCTGTGAGCTGATCTCCCCAACCCTGCGTGCTCGTGTGAAGTCTTAAGAGATTGAGTGAGCTGCTAAGTGTATCTTTTGGAGCACTTCTGTCTCACAACAAACTATAAGCATTCAAAGATGTTTTCTTGTTTGATCTGTGTTCTTTACGAGTTTTGCCCAAACCCTGTGGTAAAACCTGCTGAAGAAGTCTGTGAGCAATCCATAATGCAATTCCCTCTCTGGCTAGTATTGCATTCTGAGCAGTTTGTTTTCTTTACTTTCCAAAAGATCCAGCCCCTAGAGTGAGGTGATTATGCTGGAATCACATCTTTCTTTTTTAAAGAAAAAAAAAAAATCTATAGCTCACACGATTTTATAGGAAATCTGGGAAATATCTACTGAAATGACTTACAGGTCAAAAAAAAAAAATTGCGTATGAATTTGTGTAGCAATCTACTGCTGGTTTTCATCTGCTTTCTGCTGCTAATTGAGATGCCTTCTTGCAAAAATCTAACATCTGTCTCAGGATCTGTTGGAGACCAGAAAGCAAATCCAGGATCTGTCTTGGTATAGAAAACTCTCCTCTGGCAGTGGTATCCCTCAGACTCACTGTGGAGTCCTGAGGAGTTCAGTGGAGAGTTCAGGAGAATGAAAAGTGGTATGAATCCCACTTTTCAGCATAGATCCCTTCCCAAAGCAGGTGAAGCCAATGATCCAATGATGCTGCACAGACCCTCTGGTTCTGGGAGAGGTAAAATCTCCTCCCAGCCCTCACGGTGGCTGAGGTGATGGAGGTGGGGACTCTTGGGCAGCCCTGAGGAGCACCAAGGTGTTTCAACTCCAGCAGCAGAGCTCACGCTGGAAAATGCAGATCCTGAGAGTGAAACAGCTGCACTGGTGTGCAGACACACCACAGCACCCTGCACGTGCTAGGGACTAGGGAGGTTTTGGCTATCATCTCCCTAAGTCTGCAGAAACATTTGTGAGGACAATATGTGTACTGTAACAGGGAGCAAGGGTTTGGAAAAGATATTTATAAAGTTTTGCATCCCAGTTAGGCTTTAGGATAAGCCTGTGTTAGCATTTGTGTAAGCCAAATTACCTCTTCTCACCTAAATTGGTGGCAGTCATTTGAGAAGGAGAGTAGGCTGGATGAAGCTCAGGGAAGCTACTTCTTTCTCTTTCAGCATTTTCCTCTGACACGTTTCATTGCTCTAGCAGCAAAAAAAAAAAAAAAAAATATATATCCCCAGACTTCACTGGGTTTTTTTGGCTTTTACTGTAAAGGTATTTTAATTTTATCTCCATCATGCTCCTGTACTAATGGGCTTTACACATTCCCAGCAAAGTCCTGTGTGAAATTCTTAACCACAGAGATTACAGAAATTTACTGCTTCACTGGTGTGGTCAAGTTGCCACAAAATTGCATTTGTTAATGTAGCTGTGAAAACACATGGCACCTGCCATCTCTGAGCATAAGGATTTTAAATATGGCTTGGAAGAATTTAAGAATGCCTATAAAATGGGGCTTGACCGTGTCAGTTTAGCTTTAGGAAGGAGACTGTGCTATAAAATACTCACCCATAATTGGACACAAGTGACAGCTTTACTTAACTAGTGTTCACAAATGAATGAGCAATGAAAATGTTCTGCCTTTCTCACCCCAGAAGAATGACCATGGCAGATGTTAATACCGTTGAGAACAGCTTTATTGTAGCTACAGGTGAGACAAATGGAGGATTTATTAGTCTGGGCATTGAGGGAAGGGGAGGAAGGGTGAAAGTCCAATGTTGTTCCAAGGAAATGCAATGCCCATTCCCAAACACATTGCATGGCACACGCAGTGCATTAAAGCAGAGGCTATTCTGTGTCCATGAATTCATGAGCATGCTTGCTTTTTTTGTTTGTTTTTAAGTAGCCAATACCCAGAATCACAAATTGAACATGATTCTGCTGTTTATTTCCTCATGTCCCATCCTGTACCCATTTAAGTTGATGGCAAATCTCTAACTTAATTGATAATACGATGTAATCAATGACTCAAAGTCTGGGAACTCAGTGACCTGTGAAAGTGTAAACAAGAGACAACGTTGTTTTTTCTCTGATGAAAGTCCTGAGACGAGGCTTGGTCCAGCATCTGCTGGATCCTTTCTGTTCATTTTAATGAGCTTACAAATGGTCCCTAACATAATGTGCATTCAATAGAAATCAGCATTGGTTTTTCAGGCACTGATCCAGTAAAGCCCTTAATTATGTGCTTAAGATTATGGTATGGGAATAGTCCCACAGAAGCCACTGCAACCACAGAAATGTTTTAAACTCAGCAAGTAAGAAAATGTTTTTTTGGTGGAGTATCATCACATTTCTTTCCAGTCAGTTGCCTCTGCCAAGAAAACTAACAAATACAGCTTCTGGAAATCCAACACCATGAGATGTCATAAATGCAGGGATATTCAGATTTGTACCTTTTTTTTTTTTTTAGCTACTTTTTATTTCTTTATGCCCAGATACAGCAAAACACTTTACTGCAGTTGTGACATGAATCAGAATACTTACAGCTTGAAACTCAAATCTCCCTCCCCTTTTAGATTCAGGGGACACTCACATGTGGTGCTGCTGTCTGTTGTCAGTCTCATTTCTAGGTAGAATGAGATTTTCAAATTTATAAAAAGTAAAGCTGCAGGATAAGCAGGAAAATGTTCTTCCCTGTATTTAAAGTAATTTCTGGTGGTTTACCCCAAACTCTTTAACCAGGTGCTTTCTCAGAAGAGCTGCTTAAATGCAGTTTGAGCTTTTGTGCCATGAGGAGAACATGTGGTTTAACTGCTTCACTTCAGCTCATCCCGCCTCACTAGAGGGGACTGCACTTCTGCATCCTCTTGTTTCCATGAAACCTCTTGATATTCACCAGGATTTTTTCAGGTAATGCTGTTTACAGCAAACACAGCCTATGGTGTTTCCAAAAGTTTCCCGCTGTCGGAAGCATGAGGGCCAAATTGAAAATATTGGTTTGGGAGAATGTAATCTTTTCAGCACAGGCTTTGGTCAGCGTGGCTGTGTGCAGTGCAAGTGCCCAGTAGTAATGACGTCCAGGCAGAGGGCCAAATGCTAAAACTGCCCCCAGAGTGAATATACTCATACTCTGTGAGAGAAGCAGTAAAGTATTCTTGTTTCCTGGCCAGCAACACAGCTTCCCAGGAGGATAACTTTTGCCAGGAGTATGAATAAGCTGCATTGAGGCTGTGCCTTATGGCAACTGCTGCATCAGGGACTGCTAAGTAACTCATAAATAAGCAGTCCCTGCTGCCCCCCAATTCCAGTATCCAGCTTCAGAAGGTACTTATGTAGGTCCAATTATAAAAGCTTGCATAGTGGCCTCAGTGGACTTTGAGAAGCGCCAAAGTAGAGGTGGCTACTTTCCATCTCCTGCTCCTTCGACTGGCCATAATTTTTCTGGCAAGCACAAATATACAGAGCCTAGAAGGATTTGGCTTCTATTCTTTAGCTCATATTCATCACATGGGTCGCTCCAGTGAAGTTATGAAGCCAGGAGCTCCTGTTATGGTGGGATAAAGACTCCACCACAGCTGAAATCTTTATTAGTAAATTAATTATGAATAAACACAGGAAAAATAGGCACACTTTAATAAACCCAGCAATTATCTTGTTTTGGGCACACAAGTGTATTTATACCCACAACAGAACTACATTAAAATGTAGGGGTTTTTTACATTAGTGCTCATTTTCAGTTTTCTTCAGAACAACTTCAATTCCACTCACATAAGCATGCCAGACCTTCTGCTGATATAACTCAGAGTGATCCCTTGAAGTCTGCTGAGCATCTGCCCCAGAATGGCAAATAATAGTCTCTAGAGCCCCACTAATCTTTACGGATGATAGAAGTTTCTGATCCACATGTACAACTTTCCAGCACCACACAGGCAATATAATTTCAGCCAGGAATTCTTACACTTGGGATAACCACATTCTGTAAGGCTGTAGTATAGGTTAACTGCATTCTTGCAACAAAGCACACTGTTTTGGTTTAAAAGGTTTAAAACTTACAAGGACGCAGTAGTTCAAAGTTTTGTGCAGACAGATAGTAACATATATAATAAAGAATACGAGCATTAGACATCTGTAGTGTTCTATACTGTGTCTCTGTATTAGGCATCTCCCAGCTCTAACTCTGACATACAAGGATTCAGCTGCTTCTTCTCTGCAGCAGAATTGAAAATTCTGATTTCAAATAAGGCAATAAAGTGATTTTCTAGAAGGCAATACTCTGTCCTTGTTCTCTTCAGATGCATTTTTCTTGCCTTTCAGGACATTTCCTAATTTACTGCACAGATACCTCCCTTTGCAAAAAGATAGACATTTCATCAGCTGATGTGTTTATCTAAGAAAAATCTGTACAATTGAGACAAGGATAATCAACCCCTTCTGTACATGAAGGCAATATGAGCACCATAAACCAGAAAAACATTGTCATAGTTTAATTTTCTTTATGTTCTTCTCTCTCATCAGTGTAAGAATATACTTTTGTGATGTAGCTACTTATCTTTGGTTGAATACAAGAGTGAGTATACAGAAGCAGTTCTTTTTTCTGTTATTTCCAATCAGCTTCATACCTCAAATTATTAAAATCCTTTGGCAAGTCTTTCTCATGAAGTGTGATTCACAAATTGTATGAGTTAGTCTTCAAAGATTTTATTAAAATAAAAATGGAAGTCTATGACCCTTACTAGTGGTTTGTCTTATATAAATGTATTTCTCTGCTTAACTTTCAAAAGATACATTAGGACAGAATAAATGACATTGAAGCAGGACAGGAAACACTTCAAAAGGAACTCATTTTCACATGCTGCAAAACTAGTTTGGTGAACATCTTGAAAGATCCTCCATGCCTCCAAGTTTCTCTATGCAGCTTCATTCATTGTCTTAAAATTAATTCTCCAGAGTGAGAAAACTTGCTTTTAGGGAGGTGATAAAACTGGTTTTGAAAGTCCTGGTGACAGTGGTTCATGTTGCTGCTGGTGAATACACTCTGAACAAGTCTCCAGGGTTCTGTCAGTCCTAGGAATAAAGCAGGCAAGGACCACCCTCTATCCTCATGTGCTGCTGCCCTGGTGCAGCTCATGTCCATCCACACGCACTCGTCCAGCCCCAGGCAGAGCCGCCAGCATCCAACCTTTCTGTGGTACCTGCTGTCCCCCAGCCCAAAACCTGGAACGTTTTGGAGAATGTTATTTGGAACCCAAATAACAGAATTCAAAGTTCTGCCGGGGAGAAAATTATTGACTAAAGGTCTGTGAATGGTCAGGCAATGGTGCTTAAGCCGTGTCCGTGGTCTGGGTTTTTATATTAGTGAAGACATTAGCAGAAACACAGACCAAAGGAAAAGTCCTCCCCAGAGTACTCACAGACTCTGATTTGAACTTCAGCTAGGTGCAGTTTCATACTTTGCCAACCCCATTAGAGGGGACCTGAAAAGAAGAGATGAGAATAATGGCAGGTGTCTGTACACATTAAGTAGGATACTTCCAAATACAAAAGTATATCCTAAATTGTATAATAAAAGCTCAGTATGTTTATATCATCTACAGAGCATTCCTGAACCAGGAAGTTTTAGAAGATGGGAAAGTAAGCTTGGTTTGATCTTACAGCCTGCTCCAGGCATCTGCTATGGATCACCGATGGACACAGGACCGTGATTTGGACAAAGGAACAAAGGACAGGACCTGGTGCAGCCTGGTGCAGAATCCTGTTACCTGAAAGAGCATGTGCAGAGGCAAGAATTATGCCTTCCTTAGAGGAAAGAAGGCTGAGTGTTGGTACAGAGCTATTGAGCATGGATAAGGGCTGCTGAGCAGAGCTGGCTTTCAGACCAAGCACGTCCATCCAAATAAACATTCCAGGTACTCATCAATATGCCCTTGTCCAGGAGCAAACTGGATTCTGAGCAGGCATCCAAAGATATAAAAGTGTAGAAATACTGATGTTGTCCTTTTGGAAAAGTCAGCTGCATATACTTACCAGAGCAAGAGGAGGTGAGGGACTGGGGGTTGTGTTATTCTACTCACTTAAAATGTTAGTTTTGATAATTTTTCTAAATTAGTTTTGATATTTCACTGCTTCCTATATCTCCCAATGTTATTATTAAGAAATAAACAGATCTTCATAGTCTCTGAAACAATAATGGCAAAGGCTTTGTTGCATATGCAGGAGCTCCAAATTAGGTGAAATTTGCTTCTGGCAATGGATAGTGGCATTATGCAGACACATTTACTAATAATGATACTTCTGATATGTGTTGTGCAAGCAGCTATGGCAGGACATGTTCCAAACCTGGTTTTATTAAATGAACAATACAGACCACCAGTAAGTGTTATGTCGGGGGAAAACAAAAGCATAAAAAATGCATATGATATGATGATGGGAAAATGCATGTAGAGGAGCACACCAGTGTGCTTTCCTTCTGCAGTGTTTTGGCAGGCTTTCCGAACTGTCCAGTTTAGAATTACAGGGTCAGCGGAAATGTCCCAAAATTTAGTATAATTTGGATTTGTCAATACCAGACTCCTCTGGAGAGAGGTAAGTTCTCTTTTCACAGGATAGATAAGTCTTCTCAGAATATTTCCCCAGACAAATTCTCTTCTGCACATCTCCTTGCCAACTGGAACCTTTTGATCTCAACATCCTCAGTGCCAAATTCTTTAATGGTGTAAATGAGTGAAACTCCACCTAAGGCAGTGGAGCAGATCCCATTTGCACCTGCAGAGAACTTGGCTTTGATTCTGTAGCCAAGGAGAGATTAAAACCATTGGTTCTAGTAGATTTGTTAGCCTGTAAAAATGCTCCTCATCTCCGGTTGCAGATAGCTCTGTTATCCAGTCCAAATCCAGCAGAAAATACTTTGGAGGGTGTGAATCCTGGAAAGGGAGGGTGATACACTGGAGGGTTTAACAGGATTTTGTGATCTCTGTCATATGATCGAGGACACATTACCATCATTTTGATTCTGATCTCTTCACTTGCTCCCTTGTGAAGCTTTTTGCCAGATCTCCTAATGTGAACCACTTATTCCAGATTGCTCTTTGAAAAAGGCATCCATTGAAACATCAGAGATTAAATGAGTCACCCATGATGGATTGTGGTTCATGGCTTTATATACCACAGAAAATTATGCATTTTACACTACCTTGTAAAATAACCATTTATCTAAGTAAACATATTGACTTCTTTTGGGTTCATATGAAAACTATCCTGGGCTGTGAATCTTAATTTAGCAAGCTCTTGACAGGCAGGAAAAAAGACAGCTAACAATGATGGAGAAGAATCAGTTACTTAAATGTCAATGGGGAGGTTTAAAAATTAGCTCAAAGTAACAGATCAATTTGTTCTCCAGTGTCCAGCCAGAGATACAGACTTGGCAACTTCCACCACCTTTTCCACCCTCTGAAAAAGGAAAAAAAAATGCTTTAGAATTTGTGGCAGTTGGTGCAGTTGTATGCTGCTATGATGTCAATTCCAACATGACAACAGCACAGGCTGGAGAAAGAAATGAGGCCAAATGTTTAGAACAAAGGGAAATGGTTGAGTATCATTTTCCAGAGATTCTACCTCTTATCTTTACTGTAGGTACCAAAGCAAGGTATCTCTTTTTTAAGCACCACAGTTTTCACATCTGTAATAAGGAAATTATTCTTCTGATCCAGATTTTCCCTGGGGCCTTTCCATGTGGGTCACAGTAACATTTGAAGAGCCGATATTGGTGAAATTGGATCAGCATAAATGTGCACCGATCCTTCTTCTGAATTGAAAGCATCAGAAGGCATAAGGACTGTGAAAGAATGCAGTTTAAGAATGGAGGTAAAATGGCCTCGTCCCAGGTCCTTTGAAAAGCTCTGTATTCAGCTGTCTAGCGGAGCAGGAGTACAGGTCAGCACTCGCTCAGCTTTCAAAAAACAACAGGTTAAATTTCCAAACAACCGGTTAAATTTTCAAACAGGTTAAATTTTCAAACAGCAGGTTAAATTTTCAAACAACAGGTTAAATTTTCTAGTATCTGACTATTTCTGCTTGTTATCTCAGATTGCATTTAATTGGTGCCCCTGCCTGATTTTTGCCCTCTCCACATCCTTTTCCTGGTAAGTATTTACACCCCTCTCACTCACAATAGGTCCAAGATTCTGAGTGCATCCTTGACTTTAGCCAGCTTTGGATCAAACCTGTAATCACTGCAAGCTTCTGACTTCCTGGCTCTAAGTATTTAGGATGAATCATCTCAGAGACAAAGCAGAATATCAGAGCCAAGTATTATCTTATATATTTCTGCTTCCCCAAAGGTTTACTCTCCAAAAAAATCCATTGTCCTATATGCAATATAAAATAATTCACCATGGAGCAAAACATTGTATCATGATACAGATCTGGGCAGTGATTGAAATAATAACAGACTGTTTAATTGCTAAATTACAGTAGTGATATTATGAAATAACATATTATATCCGCATTTATAATAAATTAATCCATCATGATTAAAGGTCTCTCAATGAATACCAAATGAATTAATACATGATTGGCCTTTATAAGTATAAGCCTTTAAAATTATGCAGTTTTCTGCAAGCAGCTAGCAGCCCGCAGAATAAAGTGGCAGTGAGAAAATCTGTCACAGGAAAACTTTTCTACATTTCACGCAGAACACCTTTTCTTTCAGAACATTTTTGCATGGAATTCATTACCAATTATGACAGATAGCTTTTTAACAGGGGAAAATATGCCCATAATCACACAATGTTTGGGGGAGAGGGGAAAATTACCACAATATGACTAATTTTATGAAAGACATCTGTCATTTTCTACTGTTGTAATACAAGCTGTTTAGTAAGTAAATTTAATTAACCAGATTTCTCATTTTAAAAAGGGGAAAAGAAGGCTTTTACGGCATGCCAGGAGCATATCCCTTGAATATAGTTTGCTTAATGCACCCAATTAAACTGAATCATCAAATGTTCTGAACCTTAAATATCTCAAATTAATTTTTTCCACATTGTTTTTCTATGTAGCACTTTGCAGCCAATTGTACTGTGAAGTGGATGCTGTTTATTGTTGATATTCCTTTTTTAGAGTTTCTGCATAAAGCCAGGGCTCTGTGGTGCTTGGCGTTGCTCTTAAAGAAAGAAATCTCTACCTAAACATGTCCCATTGAGAAAGAGTGACATACAAAGAGTGAGGAGTGGGAAAGGCAGGGAGAGCAGGTGTAACTGTCCCAGGTCATAAATAATTCAGTGAAACATCTGAGTCTGGGTCTGGTGTCATCTCAAATACCAGACCACACTATTCTTTTGGCTTATAAAGGGATATAATTGTAAGTCAATGGCAAGCTCCTGCTTAGGGGTGTGAAATCCTCTCTGTTGATCAAATAATCGCAGACCTGAAAGGTTGGTCCTTTATTTAAAAGAGAATATGGTTCATTTTCTCAAAGTACTGATTACACATCCTTCAGACAACTTATAGAATAAAAAAGGAAGTTCTATAAAGGCGTTTTTTTATTAATATGTGGAAGGTTACTTTATAGCTGTCCTCCCCACAAAAAGCTGCCAGCATTTATGCTGAGTTTTCCAATGGCTAGAAAAAAAAATCAAACAAGTGAAAATTTATTTTATTGATGTCAGTGTGAATCTGAAGTAGCTTAAAATGCAGTAAACAAATCTACCCAATCTCAAAACCCTACTATAAATTTCAATTTAACCTCAAACAAATATTCAAATAATACTAAAAGAGCTGATTGCAAATTAATAGAATGTGTTTTCCATTTGTTTAAACTCTTCTTAAGAATAGTTAAGTCAGTAGAAGCTCATGTCCTAAACAAAACCTCTTGGTGAATTTCTGATTTTAGTGCACCTTCTGAATTCTGTTCTTAAATACAACACCATCCAATATTTAATATCTTCTCCTTTTGTACACAAGGGAAGACTTCATCCCTATTCAGAAAAAAAAAGCAATCAATGCAAAAAATATCCACTGCCTGGGAATGTGTTGAACTGTACAGAATTTCACTGAAGAATGAAAGCGTCTTTTTCTTTTTTTTTTTTTTTTTTTTAATTTGATTTCATTTAGAAACATTTTCATAGGTTATGTATGGAGAGCACAGCATTAATTCTGGCAAGTTTTTGTTGCCCTAACAGATTTAGGAAGTTAATTGTACATAATATCTGTCTGGTATTTAGAGAGCATCATTCACTTAATAGCATGAATAGAGTTACTAAATGTGGGGAATAAGTCAGTCCAGCAGATAATAGATTGCTTACTGGGGTGGAATAATCATGCAGAGAGGTAGATAGGGAAAACTGAAGGACTTTGGTTATCCTCATGTACATGCACACATTATAAATCTGCCAGAATATCTGCAAGCTAAAATACTGCATCCACTTCTCTAGACCAGTGTTTTTCTCCAACTTGAAGGATGAGTTGATAACTCCAATAAATGCCTCCTCTTTCCTACACAGGGCTTTTGGATGAGTTTGGGTGGAGAAAGGTTATAAAGTTGGTAGAAAAGTACCAGGCTGAGAATTGAAATGTGAATTTAAACATCTCTTTTCCTTTTTTTCCCCCTTTTTTTTCTGTTTATTTTGGCACAGACTTACTCTGCCCCGTTTATCAAGGCTATATTCAGGCAACATGAAGTGCCCATGTCTGGTCAGGGGAGAAAGTTGGTTTTAATGATTCCCCCTGTAGGGGCTGGTTAAAGCAACCAGGCAAAAATATAGATCCAAAGACCTGTTTACAATCCAGGTCACTTGAATATGGCGTTTAGATTCTCTTTGCTTTAATTGCCCTTGTAAATGTCTAGGACAGATTAGAGCAAACACAGCTTAGAATTAGAGGACATATGGTTATTTATATTCATATCTGTGCCATACAGATAGAAGAAATATATGGTTCAGTATGTGAAGCATGCAGACATGAAACAAATGCACCCCTGAGGGGTCAGCAGCAGAAAAGGTGTTAGAAGCTCGAGGGAATTTTATCTGAGCACAGGCAACACGATCAAGCTCTGAGACAGAACAGCTTTTAAGTGAACACAGGCAATCCTGCAATTAATGGAGACATATCTACTCAGTATTACAGTACAGCCAACCTGCATCCTTGGCTTATTAATTTCTCCCACTAGTACAAGTAGGTTGACGTCTTCTAAATTAAAAACAGTTCCGCCTTAGGAAGAATTGCCAAAGAATTTGTACATTAGAAGTCTCAGGAGATGAAACTCTTGCATGCCGCCTTCGCTGGGGAAGAGTACAAGCTTATCCTTCAGGAAGTGTCATCTGCCAGTTATGACAGCTACACATTTGTATTCATTTATGAATTCACCATTTACAACTGTGGCTATTTAACACAACAATTCCCTGGAAAATCTTTGGACTCCGTGTTTGCATAATAAGAAAAAACTTTCAAGAACAGCTCATCTCCTTCCGCCTTTTCTACCATTCCTGTTTTGTACCCAATGAATTTTACACAGGAATAATTTAGGACCGCATTTGGCAGGGTTGTTCTGGTCTCTGTGCACGTAGGAGGCTTGTGAATCTCTTGCAATCTTGCTACAGGGGACAACATTTCTAACAGGGTGTATTCAGGAGAGTTGATTTTGTTATTCTGCAGAGTGAAAGTGTAGTCTGTCACCTGGGCAGATACGACTGTTAACTGGAACAGGGCTCCAGGTACTGAAGCTCTGTTTCTGATTCAACCAGACATGTTCCGAGTGACCCTAAATAAATCACTTCATCTAGCTGGTTCTTTATCTTTGTATAACATCAAAACACAGCTATGATTTCTTCCTCTCCCAGGCATGCTGCGGGAACGCAGTGATGAGGTATTTAGAGAGCTGTGTCTGCTCTTCTCTGTATTTGGGCTATAATTGCAATGCTTCCTGAAGTTGCAGCACATGAGAGTCCACCTGGGCTGTCAGTTCTTCCTCTTACGGGAGCTTTCCCTTTGACAGCTGGGCTGGTGGTGGCCATGTGTGACATTAACTCATGGACTTCCTTAGAGCAAGAGACTGAGAATGAAAGAACAGGCAGGACAAAAGGAGACAACAATGTACAAACTTACCTGTGAGAGAGAAGCAAATATCAAATTCTTATTAATTTTGCACAGTTTCAGTTGATTTCCACATTGCATTTAAATATCTGTACTCTCAGATCAAGAGTTGATCCAGAAAGGATATTTCCATGAATCATTTTTTTTTCCTTTCTTGGCCTCTCTGTTCATTAGTGGTGATGAGGCATTGCCAGAGGGGAAGAGGATATCAGTTGGGAGAGGTGTAGGTATTATTTAAATAGAATATTGACCACTGGTAAGTACAGCAAATGAAGGAAAGCTCTTGGTGAACTTGTGTCTCAGAGAAGGTGAAGCAACATGCTGCTTAGTGTTTATGTAATAATGGGAGATTTATGAGGAGTGGAGCAGGTTATAAGAATAGACCACATTAATCTTCTGCTTCAAACTCTTCTCATTAATCTCCCAGTAACAAACTTCAATGGTCAAAAAAGTAGACTATTCCTTTCAGCTGGTTTTGTTATGATTTTACAAAGTCCTTAAAGAGATTCCCATGAAAGAGATTCTCTGTTTCTCTCATCTTCCTGTGCTATCTTACAGGGGAAGCAGAAAATTCCTATCTAAGATGCAGGTTTGCAAAAACATGTCTCATCACCATGATTTCTTTTCGCTTCTAGCTGTAAGTCAGTGTCCATTCCTCATGACTCCCACCTTCCGTTCCTCTTTCCCTTCTCCATTGCTAATGAGATAGAAAAGTATCTTGTGACTGCTGTCTGCTGATTAGCCTGAGCCTGAGCTCTGTGAGTGGACAAATTTGAATTCAGAACATGCAAATAAAACTAGATTCCTCAATAAGCATGAACAGCAAAAAAAAAAAAAAAAACAAACCACAGAACAACAAACAAACAAACAAACAAAATCCTGACAAGATAAGATTTTTCTTAAAAAACATATGAAGAAAAATTCAGCTGAATTTCATCTGAATCCACCAGAAACTCTGTCTGCTACATGTAAGGGTTGCAGAAGTGATGCATGCTGCTGAAACCATGCAGATAACTTGGCAGTATCTCAGTAAAATAGATTGGCCTAATCACTCGCCGTTGAATTCTATTGTGTGTCTGAATTTCTTGGCTTTGGTGCACTGCAAATGTTCTTTATGATTTTCGGTTATCTTTAAAAATATCTTCTGAAGAGTGGAGGCTTTGACCAGATAGGGATCACAGACTCCATGGAGTCATTTTTCTTCACAGAGTAGTAGAAGTAGCACTGTCACAACAGCAAAATTGTATTCCATCCAGGGAGTAAATATATTGATTGCTTACTTAGCACAACTGGCGAACAAGGTACGTTACACCAATTCGCTGCAGCTTGCACTGACTTCCAATTTGCTTTTGGATGTAGGACTTGATGTATAAAGCCATGGGTTTTGTGTCTGTGAAAGCTTTTCTGCTCCTTCCTGTGTCCTGCCACTAGAGATCAGTTGGGGTCCATCTGCTAACAGTCTCCATTAATTCAGAGGGACCAAAGCTTCTGTCATACAAAGTACTTCTGCTGCCCCAGCAATTTTAACCTGTTTAGTGCCTGGTACAGAGTCTATTTATTCAGATGATTGCCTGCAGAGTGAATGCACAATGTCACTATCAGGCATTTTTCAATTTGTTTCACAATCATCAATCTTGTTAGTCCTCTGCCTATAAACAGAGGTTTGTACCCATGGTAGAATGACAGAAGCATAGAATATCCTGATTTGGAAGGGGCACACAAAAATCATCAGTCCAACTCGTGGCCCTGGATAGGACAAGCCCTAGAATCCCACTACATGCCTGAGAGCATTGTCAAAACACTCCTTGCACTCTGGCAGGCTTTGTGCTATGACCACTAGATAGATTTTTTGGTTTGTTTTCCAAGATTAAATTAACATGACAGAGCTTTAGGTATTCAAACCAACTAGAGCTCAGTTTAGCGGTGACCACACAGTAATCTAAACACATGCTTCCTCAGCTTGTGTGGTGAAAAGATTGAAATTCTAAACCTAAAAGCACTCTCAATGGAGGCATCTCTATCTGGTGCTTGAGCCAGGAGCTTCCAGATCTGAATTCAAGAGAAAAACCTAATTTAAACAGTCTTTACACCCAGGTACTGCCCAGTTCCTTTGGTGAACTTTTCTGCTAATATTGCTAATGCTTTTGGGGGAAATGTAGAACTTTGAATATTCTGAATATTAGTTACACCCCTCCCCAACAGACACTCATTTTTTAAATGCAGTTAAGTGAATCAGTAAATGTCTGACTAAGCAACACACTCTTGACGTTTCATTTGTTTTGTTCTGCCTTTGGGAGTTTTGTTCACTCTAGCCACAGTTTCCCTCATAAAAATATATGCCTATGATGTAGGATTGCAAATATGTTTCTCCCTTGGATTTAGCATATGTGGATAGAACCGCAGAATGGTTTGGCTTGGAAGGGACCTCAAATATAATCTTCTTCCAACCCGCCTACCATGGGCAGGGACAACTTCCACTAGACAAGATTGCTCAAAGATATAGAAATCCTACTTGACTTCAAGGTGTGATTCAGGATTTCTGGTAATCCACTGGCTCCACTGAGTTGCAGATCTGGGCAGCACTGCATAGCACCCATCCCGTCCCACCCTTTTCTCCATGACTGACCAGTACACACTACACCAAAGCATGTGCAGACTTCAGCCTGTTCACTTCAAAGTCATTTCAAATGCTTTAATTGCTTAATGTGTATCTTGTTCCTGCGTGGTTCCAGCTTGTGCATCCATGGCTCCTCCTGAAGTCACACAAAGCCGGTGTGCTTGTGCCTGCACAGGCTGTACCCAATCAGACCAAATGCTGTGTGAACTTGCTGTCAGCCCACGACATTGCTGGAAATTTCTCAGCTGTGTAAGCTTGCATTGCCAAAGGAGCCTTTTTTATTGATTTGAACAGAAGTGATAACTGCAAATATCTCTTTTGGGTGAAAAGATCATCCCAAAGAAAACATGTGGCTGTTTGCTATGGCAGTCGACTACATTGTGGGAAATATGGGGGATTCAGTGCAGGAAATGAGTTCATGTCTCCTTAGACAAGAAAACTTGGACTGGCCGTGGTTTCTTCCTAGGGTTAATGATTTTAATCCCCCATATTTTCTGAAATGGGCAAGCTGTTTGCTATCCAGCTACTTGACTGATTGCAGATATTTGTGTCTACTCAAATCTGAAAACTTTACTACTGAGCCAAATCCCGCAAGAAAAAGTTTGTGTTTTTGTCTTGCAGTCAGAGATAACCTTTATCTTGGTCTTCTCAGAATACAAGGCTTATATGATAACAGTGCTTGTCCTCCAGGCCACCAGTAACTCCTGAGTCCATGAGAGACTTCAGCCCAGTTTGACAGCCACTCTGTATTTTACACCAGCAATTGGTTTTGCACGCACAAAAGGCAGGACTAATCACAATGTCTCTTGCCTGCCAAGATTTCACAGCGAGGACCAGCCCATACATTAGCTGGAGCAAGCCCAGGGCACAATACGGACACAAAATCTGCAGGAAGTTCAGCTTCACGAATTCTGCAGGTCACACCGCAGTTTGTGGGGCGGGAGGGGGGTGTGGACGGGCGAGAAGGGATTAAATATTCTGCATTTGGAAAACCCCTCGAAATGGCATGTAAAGCAAATCCACCGCTCCGCAGAGCTTCCTGGGAAATGACTGTCCCAACCTTTATCGCGGCTTATCTCTGGCGCGGTGTCCTTTCAGTGCGCTCACTCCACTGCCCAATCAGCCCACCAAGCTGAGCCTTATCGCAGCCGTAATCCCTCTCCTCCTCACTCTGGAAGAGCAGATAAATGGGAAGCAGGTGTGTTGCATCCAGCATGTTAACTGAGTGAGTGCTCCCCAAATCTGCTTCTTCAGCTCTGCCTTTTATCTTGTCCTTAACACCGAGCAGCCACCGCTGATAACAAGCAGATTAAAAACACTATCAGATTAACATTTTTATGTAATAAATGGTCAAGAACCTCACATTAAAAGAGTATCTTTCCTGGCATTAAGCATCCTTCACTCACCCAGGAAGCCTTTATCAGCTTGAACCTGCTCTGCTCGTTGCATAATAAATCTCCGAACCCTGATTTCATCGTAAGGAAATTCTTCATGAGGACAGCAGGGAACTAAATGGATGACTGTGTTTGAAAGGGAAATCAAGCAAAAAGATTAAAGTGCTGGTCTTCTTTAGTTTAAAACTAACTTTGTGCTAAATCTTTTATCGGGGGGATTGTTTAGTTTGGATGTTCCACAGTGTGGCACAGTTTTTTGCTTTCTCCAGGGTAGTTCAAATTTAGCACAGGTCAGATTTACGCCAGATGGACTATTTTTTTATTGAAAAGTTTCTTAATTTTTCTTAAAAAATAAATCTATGATCCCCTCTCCCCTTCCAAAATGTTAATATTATTATTAGCACTTTTGTTGCATGTGCTCATCTGACACATTTTACCTTTGACAGTGTCTGGCATCTTTTGTTTACTAACAAAGTACTTCTCAGGCCAAATACTGGACTTCAAAAAAGTGGAAAATCTGAAAAAAACCCTATTTTGATAAACATGGCTACAGTAAATGTTCCACAGAAAATCCTGCGAAAAATGAGCAAAGGTCCTTCTGAACCCTGTCAAATGGAAACACACTTGCAATTTAGCTTGGCCAGCAGCAGCTTTACCAAGAAAATGTAGTAAGAACATGAATCTATTTTTTTGGGGGTAAACTCTGAAAGATGGTCACAGCACTTGCCACTGACTCGCTTTATTCTGGTTGTAAGAGGAACAAGATTGGGGAGGAAAGAAGCATAAGAGAAAAGGACTCCTTTTATCTTAGCACACGCCCAAATAATGAGGGCAAAGAGGGATGTTCAAGGACTGACATTTGCACCACAAGTGCTGCACCTCTGACAGACAAATAGATCTGAAGATGTGGCATCCCTAGATAAGCATTAAAGCCACTCAATGAATAAAAAAAAAAAGATCTTTTTTAAGATTTTTCAGTCTATGATAGGTTGAATAAATGTAACATTTCTTTTGCAGGGAAACACTAAGGGTTTTCTTGTGTAGTGCATCCATGTTAAAATATGAGGACTTAATGAGGTTTTCAACAATAACTGTCCCAGAAAGAGTTCTGTATTCATTCAATGCTCTGTTGCTCTTCAAGATCCTCCTTGAAGATAATCTTCATTTTACTTTAGCCGGGCAGGCTGGAAAGTTGCTTGACAAGTTCTGCCTGATAGACTTGATTTTCAATCCTAAGATTATTTTTTAAAAAAATATATTACCTGAAGAAATCTGAATTAAGCTTTCTTTTTAGAATATTGGAAAGCCTCTACCCTTTATTATACAGCTGTGCAACACTCAGACTCAATTGTTAGCAATTTTCCTATACAGTGTTCTTAAATCTGTGTATAAACTCTAGTAGATTGTCATTAAATAAAATTTTTTTTGAAACTCATGTTCACAGCCATTTTTGGGAGAAGAATAAATCTTCATCACTGAACCACAGAAGAACAGAATCACAGAATGGTTTGGGTTTGGGTCTAGTAGGAGGTGTTCCTGCCCATGGCTGGGGGATTGGCACTGGATGAACTCTATTGTCCCTTCCAACCCAAATCATTCTATGATTCTATGATAAATATACAAATTAGAAAACGGTCCAAATGCATGTTCATATAAAATGTATAGGGAACCAAGCAAACAGTTGTTTTAGTATTTTTAACAAAATATACACTGCTTTCAGTTATTGGTGAGTAAATCCTACAACAATGTTCCAAGGGTTGGTTTTGCAGCCCATGGTCACACTGATTAAAACTTCTCAGAGAAATTGCAGTGGAAGGATGCCTATTCCACTTGAATAACATCATTTTGGGGAAGCAAGAATTTCCCAGGTAATTATTGACAACACCTTCTAGAAGCTCATTTTTTAGTAGAGCAATGACATCAGACCCACATGATGGTATTTTAACCCCTATCATTTCAGAATAAAATTGTAAGGAGCCAGGGTTTTTTGTGCAGAGCACCTTTCATCTTCCCAGATCCTGCAGTATTGTGCAAACGCAAGTGATTGCATGAACAATGCAACAATTCACTGCAGCCAACAGCAAAGTTCAGCAACAGCTGAGACTGAACAAAGAGGCCGCACACAGAAAATCCAAACAAAAGGGCATGAGGCAATAATGATTCTACAGAGGAGGCTCTTTTATTTTTGGTGTGAAAGGATATTGGGGAAGGAATAGAAAGGTTAGGCATGGAGATTCCAGCAAGTAGGAGCACAAGGAGCTACATGGCCAGGCAGAAAGTGATGATTGGGCAGGAAGACCGAACAATAGAAGTGCTCTCAGCAGCAGATGCCAATTCCCAATAAATTCAAGCATCACATAGGGTTTTAGCCACATGACTCCTATTGACTTTAATAGGAGTCATGCAGCTAAAAACCCCTCATTGCTTGAAAAGTTGCTTATTAAAAAGTGAATGCAAAAAATTAATTTGAGACAGACAGGCTATTCTGAAAGATCTGGCTTGGAAATACTGTGAGTTATGCCAGCAGAGAATTTGGCCTGATAGTTGCAGCATTACCCCGGACACCTTTTTCCACTTGATATTGTACATGTGCCTTCTCCAGTATTAGTTACCGGATAAAGAAGAATGTGAGCTCAGTTGACACTTTGGTTGACTGCCAAATAGAACTTAATAGAGTTAATAGACACTAATCCTGATTTAGAATTTTTCAGGGTTTGCTCCATAAATTACTGTGGCCACTGTGTGTTTAAATACTGGTTTTAAAGAGGAAGAGCGTAATACAGACAGCTGAGCACAGCCAGGCTTACACTATTCCCTGTAAATAGTATTTCTGAAATCTGTTTAAGACGTTGTTATGTAAAGAGATGTTCTGTATTTTTGAGCTGTTGTAACAGCAGCTGTCATTGACCAACATGTTCTGCCCCAAAAGAAAGATAGCCTGAAAATAAATTTGAGGGATTTTTATCTCCATTTCCATTCCTGCTTTCCTTACCAAGCCAGACAAGAAGAAAATGGAAAGATGTGAGTGCAGAATCAGTCAAATGTTTTCAAATGGGATGGTGCATGGCAATAAGCATAAACAACAATTAGAGGGACAGCAACTCTTTAAAGATTCAATAAAGAGTATATAAATTTCCATCAGGCTGTCCTCAAAGCTTCTTGTTTGAAAGATTCCCAAGACGAAAATGAGCTGAGTTCATCCTTTAATATTTTCTTGTCATATATGTATCTATCATTTCCAAAGTTTGTTGCTGATAAGCTGAGAAGAGAATACCCAGGCTCAAATATCTTGTCTTTCCTGGGCTGGACTCTCTCTGGATGAAGAAAAATTCCCCAAATTAGTGCCTAGGCCCTTTTGTCAACAATCAACTCTGCACAGATACACCAGTCCAATGCAATCTCAGCTGTTTAACATGCAGATCTCTTATCTAAACTATAATAAGCAATCTAATAATTTTACTGAGGCGGATCTTATAAATCAGGTATAAAAATCAGCTAGAATAATTAGTCTCCTCATACTTATATGTCCATGTCATGGCAGCTACAGCAGTTTTTTACAGTAGGAACCTTCTGCAAAATGTTGTCCTGTAGAAATACAAATCAGATTCAACCTAAGAATACTGAACTCTAACATCTGTAGCTCATCCATGCCTTGTTCAATTTATATGCAACATAAATCATTGCAAGTTTCTGTATTTAAACAAAAAGTGTAAAAGTTTTCCTCAGTTTAAATGTTTTCACCTACTTACCTCCTTGAAAATTACAGGTAATGGTCAAGGCAAATTTTAGAAACTTCAGTGCTCAAATCAGCTTACTGTTAGGAGACAGGAAAAGACAACAGTGTTTCAGAAGGGGGTAGCTCATACTTTCTCCAAAGGGTTTCAGTTTCTTTAATAATTTAACAAATATCTAGGATTATACTGGATAAGGAAATGCCCTGAGAGTGAAATCAGGAAGACAATTCTAATGATTCCCTTTCTTGGTCATAGCAATTAAATCAGTTGGATGGTAAAAGAATTAAAGGACATGTGCACACAAAAGAGAGTGTGTAATGCAGTCCCATATTTATAGATGAAGCTGATATTAAAAATCTGAGGCAGGTACCTTCAAAAGGAAGCCATGTGAAGCACACAGAAATGAGCCCTGCTGATATTATCATGTCCAAGAAATGGATGATGCATCCTTTCACTGTACTGACATTTCTACTGGCATAAACAGTATAGGCTGCAGCAAGTCTGTGAGATAACACTGAATCCTGAAGAAATGTCTTCACTCACCCGTGGCACCCATCCATATCTCTCTGTTTCCATGTCTTTTTGGTTAGCACATTGGTTCCTGTAAATGAAAGTAGCTTCCCCCCTCTCCCCAGGCTTTTGGATGACTAAAATTCCCCCTCTGAGTAGGAGCACTAGCTTCTGAACATGCAAATGCTAAGCATGACAACCACCTCCTTTCAAATACCACCACAAGGGTTGTCAATATGCAAAAGGGATTTCTCATCTGGATTTCTGGCCAGCTTGAGGACAGAAAGAATGACCTAAGGTGGTTCTGTCCAGATATTAGTTTTTCTCACCACCTACTCTCATGAGGAAATGAAATTGGAGTCCTCCACAGAAGATGGTTTTTAAGATGCTTTTTTCTGGTTCTTAACCTGGCAAGTCAGGGTAGAAGCCCCACCAAATTAATATTGTTCAGTCCTTTGTTGTAACACAGCGGAGGTCACGGAGAGAGGACGAGGAAGCAGAAGGCAGGAGGCAAGAGGGAGGAGGTGCAGTCAGAGATTTTCAGAAACTTTGCCATATTGGATTCTCTTGGGATGGCTGCAGTAGTTCAGTGCCATATAATGCACCTCATTACTGATCATACAAATATAAAAACTTGCTGCATTTCATCATTAAATTCAGGCTCCAGAAAGTCTCTCTGTTAGGGGAGTGAACATGATGTGTGCTTATTTTTCAATTTGCAGTTGTGATGAGAAGCCTGAATTGTTTTGATTCCTTCTTTAAGACGGTCTTCCCAAGAGATTTCAAGGTCCTCAGCATTAAGACAACTGCGTGATTTAAAAAAAGAGTAGGGAAGAAGCAAATATCCTAATATGCCATCCTGTGGTGTTTGGATGAAGCAGAATATTTTCTGCCCTCAGATATCTTCCTTTTTGTCAGTGAAAATGTAATACTTAAAAAGCAAAAATAAAAAGGAAGAAAGAAATCAAACCACACAAAGGCAGCAATGGTACCCCAGGGACAGCAGGCAAAACATGTCTGAAGTCCTGAAATATGTTAATTGCAAATCAAAGAAGAAAGCACAAACCAATGAAGCAGTGATCCTCTGCAGGTTTCAGCTGACACCTGCATTTAGCTTGCTTATTTTTTTCCACCTTAATGAACATATGGAGGCTGCTCTATAAAGGGAGCAACATGTCATACACCCTGTAAGGAGTTTTGCACAGTTGCTGAAATGAAACAGAATAAGTGGTGCTATAAACACCTTTCATTAATCACCCAAACACTGCTATGACACTTAAGTTAGCAGTTCAATTATTAAAAGCCCATGTTGGTGGATTTCTTGCTCATGCAAATATTATCCTATTCCAATAAAGCATTAGGAAAACAATGTGTCAAAAGGAAATTAATCAGTCACCAGTGCCTGGCTTGTTTTCCATTTCAATTTCCCTTTTCCTTTTTTTATTTTTTTTCATTACTTTAATGAGAAATATCCTTAAAAACTAAAGGTAGGATCTGCATATATTTGCCTCAAATCAAAAAATGGAATAGAAATAGAGGTGTCCAGGCCTTCTTGCATAACCATATGGAGAATCTGAGGCATTCTGTGAGCCTGAGATGCCCCAGAGCTGTGGACCTTGAGGCTCTATCTGGTATTTCCAGGACTCCAGAAAAGCTGAAAGGCATTGATCAGTGTTGTAATAGATAAATGAATATGAAAAATTCAGAGCCTTCCAGCTGAGGATGAGACAAGTTCATGAATCTTATCTTGTCTGGGTTAGATGAAATCTCTGACCCTCTTCAACTCTTTACCACCTTCCTTCTTGGCATCTCCTATCCCACACTGTCCTTAGGTTGTTTGGGGAGTATTTCTAAATTAACAGACTTCTGGCATTTCCTGGGAAGTGCAGAACCTTTTAAAACCTTGAGTTACTCTACATTTCCTCTTTCTAAACCAGCCCATGTGCCTGAACTTGCTGAAGCAGAGGATGCCAAAAGTCCGAACACCTCAATGCATTGAGGTTTCCCAGAGCCACAGGTGATCTGAGCCTCTCTCAAATAATCTGGCAGAAGGCCAAGCTCATTTCTGATGGAAACCTGCATTAGAGTAATTTCAAGGAATAGAAGGAAAAGGAGATATTTTCTCAGAATGCTGTATTTAAGAAGAATTGGTGTTTTTTCCACCGGAGCCTGCTTTGCCTGGAAATTCACACCTGCAACAAACTACTTGAAAAATTGGATGAGACCAAAATGACAGGACACACTTAGTAGTCTATCTGTCAAAAGAGAAATCTCCATTTAACGGGATAGCAAAAAAAAAACATAGATGCAGGAACTCACAGGTATTTTGCTTCTGTTAAATTTTTTGTTTATAATAAATTATCTTTATTCAGATTGAAGGATATACATAAAATATTCTTGTAAAATTTCTTATCACAGTTATATCTATTTGTGTTCCACAGGAAAAGTCCAGACTGGATAAGCTCAGACTACTTCATGTTACTGCAGTCATGTCTAAATTGTTCTTGGTTTTCCTGCACCAGTGTTTTCTAATAATTTTAATGTATTTTAAACAACAAAAATATCACCACTTTCAGTGTTATCTAGGCAGTGAAGAGAGGTGATGGCAATAGTTCAAAACTAGATTACTGCCTCTTGAGGTTTCCCTAAAGAAAATGGAATCCTCAGTGTGGCAGTAATAGGAAAGGGAAATATCTGATTCCCGCAGATCTGTGTAGTTACCAAGGCATCGTACTTTTTCTTTCTTAACAATTGTCTAAAGGAAAAATGTTGCTCTGGATTAGCACCTTGAAGCAATTTTAATGGGCGCATCAGTGTAACAGCTGATTGTGGGCAGCAGGATGGGGTTTGTCTTAGAAGCCAAGGTGGGCTGTGTCCATGAATGTGACTGTTTCAGGTAAGCAGGTGGGGAATATTCTAGAAAATCTGGAATAGATGACCATTTTATTAAACAGCAAAGGGTCTGCACACTTATGCTTGGATAAGTTCTCTGTGTTATTTGCTCATACAAAACACTAACACACAGTTTCACAGGCAATCTCTGTGCTCTCCCTTGTTTCTAAAGCTCTGACCTTGTTTGGTTTTGGGTTTGTTTTTTTTTTTAATTATATATGTATATGATATCATACCCAGGAAACCCACTATTATAGAATGCAGCTTCACCATACATCCCCTGGACTACCAGACACACTGGAGACTTCCTCATGCACAGCTAAGTGGCAAACCAGTCTTTCTGGGGCAGCCTGGAGAGGACATCCTGGAGATGACTTCCTGGAAAGCAACATTTAAGTATCACTGCCCCAGTTTATTGAGTCTAAAAAAAGGTTTTTATGGCAAGGAACAGCAGGGATATGCCACTGGTCTTCTTCAGTCCTGTGAGACCCAGGGAAGAGAAAGAATTTTAGCTTGCCCCCAGTCTTTCATCCTTCAGACCACATGTAATTGTATTTCTGCGTTTAGCTCTGCTGGTTTGAGCATTTTGGGGCAGCTAAGCTAGCACAGATGAGGGATCTTTCACTACTTTTGTTTTGCAAACCCTACAGCAGTCAAGCAACTTTGACTTTCAGAAATGTTTTTCACTTTAAATCCAGGTCAAATAATGTGTAGACTGAAGTGCTTATTGCATCAACCTAACAGACCTAAAGTGTTAATGAATAGGTCTTGTGGAATTTTGGAGCTCTTCACCTAAACGTACGTAAGATCACACACAGAATCTTAGGAAGAGCCAGACACACCACATTCAGAATTAACACTGATGGTACAAGTCTCCTTCCTTACCTTATAGGGACTGAGAAGTATTTTGGCCATAATCCATGTAATTCAGTCTGAAAGTTCTGCCTTCTAAGAGAAGGTAAATTATTTACTTTCATGAGAATTTTACCAATAGTCCATATTCCCAATAACAACACCAAAACATATACACTTGAGACAATACATATCTATAAATTCAGTGTTTTAAAACGCTGCCTACTATCCACCTATAGGATTTGTCTTTAATTCGTAGGGAAAAACAGAAATTCAAACAGAGCCAGGACTGATTTATGCCATCTAGGCTGCTTGCAATAAAATTGGGAAAAATGGTATGATATTCAACAGACACTGTTTGGGTGTCTGTTTTTCTTTGCTAATATGATTAACTTGTAGTTACAAATTACTTACTTTGTAGATGTGGTACTCAGGGAAATGGTTTAGTGGTGACTTGGCAGTACTGGGTTAATGGTTGGACTTGATACCTTAAAGGTCTTTTTCAACCTAAATGATTCTGTGATTCTCTGATTTTATAACTCCCACACAATTCCTGGTAACACTCTCATTAACCCTATCCAAACATGGAGAATAATATGAGCTTATCCTGCCCATCCTCTGTCTTTAGCAAAACCCCGAGATATACTGGCACCCATTTAAAATCAACCCTAAAGCCATCCATTCCTAATGATTCAAAACTGACAGATTTATTCATATACTTCACCAGACACACTTAGCCCCGGAGGGCCTTGGAACATTTTCTTCATAGATCCTCAGGGAATTTATGCAAATGCCAGGTTCTCTACTTAAGAGAGTTTCGGGAGTGCAATAACAAGGATGGCATAGCTCAGGAACTGTGATGCAGAGGAAAATTTCATTGCACCTGCCAATATTAAAACTGGATCTTGTCAGCATAATGAGCACCCATTTTTATGGCAGTAAATTTGCATTGGAGAGTTTTTGGGGTTAGGTTATGTCAGTCCTCTTCAGGATAACTTCTGAAGGCAGGAGAACATGACCTCCTGTTGACACCAGATCTGGACACATCATACTCTGAAAATAGTATATTCACTACAGGATTTTACCCTGATTTTTTTTCTAAAAGCCTAAATATTTCATGTTGATGCCTTGTGGGTGTCTTATTCCAAATTTGTCTGATTAAAATCAGAATTTTGTGAAGGATTAAAGGGGCTCAAAATCAATCTACTGATGGCAGCACATTTGTACTCCTGTATCTTTACTTGTGAACTGAATGTTCCTCTAAAAGCAGTGCTTTCAGAAGCTTTTCCCAAGAAAAAGCTTGGTTGGAAAATGGAACTGAAGGATGTGTATTTCTGTTGCTGTAGGTACAGGTTTCCAATTAACCGAGCTCTTTTCGGAGAAGGAACTGAAAACTTGACTACAAATTTATTGCTACCATGACCTCATAAAACTCACTCTTCCCAAATATTCACAAACAAGTTATTTTATTATAAATATTAATCATAAAATTTCTTACTGATCCTTTCTATGCCACTGAATGCAAGTGGCATACAGAACTCAAGAGAAGGAGGTAAATTTCTACAACACAATTTAAAAGAAAAAGGAGATACACTACAAGTAAGCAGTTGAAGATTTGAGAAACGCTGAGGAAAAGATGAACCTAAGCATATATGTAATATGGATTTGTTTTAATAAAGTGCTCTAGAAATGGCTCCTGGCTAAAGCTGACATCCACTGCTGCTTTAGCAGAGATGTGCTACTCCAGAGAGGTTGTTAAAAAATGGTGTCCTCAAAAACCTTTTTGATTCATCTAATCCCTAAATATTTTGCCCATTAAACAGTCTTTGTTCATTTCTAATGTTCCGGATCAAATTTCAAACAAATATACCTTACCTTCTGATTAAGAAGGGACAGCAAAGTTGTTGGGGTAAAGTGACCCATCCCTGAATCTTCCTGCACTGGAGGTTCAGTTTATCACTTCCATGAAAATCTCACACTTCTGGCAGATGAGGAAGTTATAATAAACAAAAATCAGGTCTCACCTTCAAAAGAAAATCTGGCATTCTTTTTCCTCAACTTCAATCGCCCTGGAACCAAAAATGTATCAAAAAATAATTCAAAATATACAAAATTGTTTTATCTATGAGCTTCTTATCCAGATTCACTTGTTTGATTTTGTTTCCAGACCCCTCTAATTGAATAGAAAAGTTTGAAATTAAAAAGAAAAATACAAATCAAAACAAGGGACTTTCCTCAGATACATTCCTGTGTGAAAAACATTCCTGCAGAAAACCCTGTGTATTATTAAATAGAAAGAATCTGTAATTTTAAGCTCTAATCCCTGCTAAAATTACAGTTAATGTCAAACTTCTAATTCAACAAGTTCTACTGCATGAAAACTAATTACATCTAAAATGCTTTTCTTCACCACCACCCTGATTCGACAAAGATCTATATTTTTGCTGCATCTTTACCATGAGAATTATCCTCCTGAATCAATGAAATTGGTCCTATGTTTAAAAAAATGTCAATATATGTGAATTTGGTGTCTGAAAGAAAAAGGATTGTAGCACTATTATCAGGCATTTATTATCATGTCTTTACGACAAGAAGTTGAAATAGACATGAAACATTGTTAGGTTTTTTTTAATAGTACTATTGTCTTTTTCTTTAATAGTTATTTTTTCCTTAGGAGTTAGCTCAGCTTTTTTTTTTCCTGTTGCACTCACTGAGGGCAGCTATCATATCATAGCCAGGAAAGATAATTGAATGAAGAATTGATTTTTATTGCCTGTAATAAAAAGCAGTTCTTATTACTTTTACAAATTACTCATAATTACAATTGTCTAGAGAACGCCTTATCACCCTGAGTGGAGTCGAAATAAGCTGGATGCACAATAGTACTTCCACGTCTGTGATTTAAAACTTGTGTTCTCATTAATGGCAATGTAAATTAGCACTATGGCAAATTAAGTTCGTATCATTTTACTGGACAGATTCTAATACTGCTGGGGAAGAATCTTAAGCAGACATGCAATTTATTTCTGAGTGGCACCATTCCTGCTGGAGCACGTGCACAGAGTCTGAGACATTTCTTTAATTATTGAGGAAGTAGAGTTGTGCAAGTTACACCTCATGAAACATTTTGATTATGTCTTTTAGAGCCCAAACGGTAGAAACTCTGGAGTGCTATGAGTAGGTATCTGATTTGTCCCATTGCAGACATGCAAAGCTAGTTCCAGCATTCAGATTGCTCTGATTAGCTGCAGCAGATATTTATTGAATGGTCTTTATTAAAGTCTTGTCTTTAAATTTCACAGAAAAGCAGCAGTAAGTTTGCACCTGGCACATCTGAGTTGTTTTTGTCTTGTTTATCAGGCAGTAAGGTGAATAGAGAATATATCTGTCTTTTTTCCTTCCCTTTTTGTTTTGTTTGCTTGTTTTTTTTAAGTAGAACGGGTAATTCTGGATCAATTTAATATATTTGATCTGTTACAGGGCAGAGAGGGAAAAGCTGGAATTAATCAGAACCTCCCTCACCTCTGTAAAGAAAAATGAATTGTTAAAAATCCCCTGGACAGTCAGTCCTTGTTAACTTCTATTGCAGAGGCTTGTGACTTACTTAAATGTGTTATTCAGATAAATCAAGCTATTGATCTAATTTGATTATTAAAAAAGTGTCTTCCAGGAAGAATGAGAACCAGTTTGGGAATGAGATGGGTATTCCTTCTTATGACCTCTTGTATGACTGGGAAACATCTGTCCTTGCCTTGTTGTATAGTGTGGCCATAAATAAAGGTTAATTTTCTGAGGAGTGTTTTAGTGATAATTTGGATTTGCTAGGTTTTTTCATATTATGCTTTATATTTTATGTAGTTTAACTCTCTGATTTAAAACTTACTACCTTTAAGGCAAATCTTTATTCTTGACAGCACCACGCAAACTTGGATTCACGATAATTTTTTACCAATCAACAGGTGCTAATAATTCAGTAGAATCTGCCTAAGGATATAATCAACAATTTAAAGAGCAGTTTGTACATTAAATTTGCATACCAGATATCCAGACATATCCTAACCACACTGTGCAACACAAATATGTAGCATATATAGGCATGTGTTGGGTTTCTGCAGTAATTCAATACTAAAATTAAAGTCTCAAAGTCTTTATTAATGTATATGGTATTTCAAATGGTCTGTGACTCAGGCATTTTTATTCATATTTTCTGTGTTTGACTGTAAAAGTTCAAAGGATCAAAAATAAAAACATTTAAAAAAAATAAAAATAAAAAAACCCACCCTCAGAATATTCTGTGAATTTGTGAATCTGTGAAACCTTCCTAAATCTTTTCTCAGGATGTCCCACTTGAAATTTCAGGGAAGAAATGCATACTTAGACCTACTTAATAAACTCTTGAAATGTCATTATACACTCAACAAGTGAAGTTTAAACTGCTAATAACAAACGGTAAAAAGGAATTATAACCTTGGAGAGGAATCCAATAAATTCTGGGAACCCTGGAGGAGACAAACTGCTCCCTTTCTGGATTCAGCAGAGCGCTCTGGACAGTGCAGCTTCTTCTAAGGATTCCCTCAGTTCCTCCTGCTCTGCATCCATGATGCATGGAACACCTAAAGAGACAACTCTGTCTTGTTCCCCATGGACACAAGCCTCAGTTATTCCCCATCTTCACGTGCCACCAGACTCTCATGTAACATAAATCACCTCAAAGCCTTCACACATACTTTGGTTTCAGTTTGCACTGCAGTCCAGACTCCCCAGTTGCTTGTTTTCCATCTTGTCCTAGCTAGGGAAGGTGGGAGGACAAGCCCTTCATGGTGGGGTCATTACACTCAGGTTCTGTCTTTACATGTCCTGTAGATGTAACAGCATCATCATAACTTCTCTTGCTCTGTCAGTCCCAAGAATATCTACTTTCAGCAGACCTCATGGGAAGGGACTCTGCACCCACTGCTGCAGCGACAGCAGGACATGGGGAAGGACTGAATCGGGCCCTTAGATGGAACCATGAAGTGGGTTTTTGTCTGAGAAACCAAGGGAAAAACTCTCTGGAAAACTCAACATCACTGTGAGAAGATAGACTGAGGCTGAGACTTCTATCAACAGAGCAGTGCTCAGTTCAAAAAGAGAAGGCGAAGAAAGATTTACCCTTAGAGAAAGGACTCAGCCTACTAGGGCTGTGAGATGAACTTTTTAAGACCATTTTCACAAAATTCTTGGATGGTTGCTGACCATGGAATGCTTCAGTGTTCACAGACTGCTGTCAGCAGGGCAGAGCCAAGTGTCCAACAGAAGACCCAGGGCCACATCATCAAGGGATCCTCAACACACCTCCAGCTTATCGCACTTCCAAACAAAGCCCTGGTGGCATCATCCAAGACATGATCCTCTCAGACCTCTCCAGGCACAGCCAGGCCTCCTCCAAAGCCCAAGACATGCTTTCGTGAGTACATTCTGATGACGGGCACATGAAGAGGGAGCACACGAGTGAGTGACACATGGATCCTGCCAAAGGACCACAGGATGTATGTGGCACTCTGGACCTCACAACTGCAGCAACAGCATTTCCCTTTTGTCTTAAAACAAAGATGATTACTCAGGATCTGATCACTCATGATCACTCAGGAACTGATGCCCCCACTCAACTTGCTCAGGAGCTCAAAGTGCTTGAAACTTCTATAGTTCATATTTG
The DNA here is from genome assembly GCA_036785705.1 of Acanthornis magna. NCBI lineage: Eukaryota > Metazoa > Chordata > Aves > Passeriformes > Acanthizidae > Acanthornis > Acanthornis magna. Next base: position 2,563,726 of record JAWUZG010000001.1, read on the forward strand.
CATATTAATGTGGTGTATTATCTTCTGTCCCCCTAATCATGCAAATGAATTGCATGGTTGTTTCTTTCTTTTCCTCACAGATATATAGAAAGGAAAGACACTGATCCAGGACAATTTCATCATGTGAATTCCAAACAAATTAGACTTGCTCAAGTGGACCAAAAGCAGATGATTTAGCAGAGAAACTACAAGACAACTAGAGGACTGAAGTGAGAGCCTGCAGCCAAAAGAGCTGTGAGAATCAACCTAAAAAAGTCAGCTGACAACAGCCTGGATCAATCAGACAAAAAAAACCAGAAAAGCAACTTTTAAGTGCTGGACAGTCCCAGAGATACTACCAGCGGCCATTGTGGTAGGAGACAAAACTCCTTGACCCTGCTGGAATTTAGTCCACTGAAACGTGTTTCAATATTTTGGGCTGTGCCTCCAGCCACTAGAAAAGATGGGGATAGTCCATCTCCTCTTGCAGTGACTGTGATGTGTGGGGACAACACGTATGTTCTCTGCAACAAGCCACGTGACTGCTGCTTTGTTCCCTCAATGATGTAATATCTCCACAATTATAATCATTCCTTGTTCTTTATGTTCTTATATTCAGCCAATTCACCAACATTTGCCATTTATGAGAAAAATTAATGTGTTGTAGTGTTAAAAGTGTCTGCAGTTCCTTAACTCTTCGTGTTTTTCTGGGGCTTCCTGAATTTTCATACCATTTGGACCACTTTGCTAACTAGAAATCAGATTAGGAGCTGACCTACTTCAGTGGACAAAAGAAATGACTGTTGTTAACAATCTATTCTAGAAATATACACATATATGTCTACATATTTTTACATCCTACTTTTTTTTTTTTTAATTTTTAATTTTATGCTATGAGGATAGCACTTAATCACTGCAAAACTTGAGTAATGAAAGTAGAAAGGAGTTTCAGATTTTCTGGTGTTTGTCCTCTGTAAGTGGTCCTCAGTCTTCCACAAATGAGCTTTCATCTTTCTCTTTGCTTCTGCTCCACCCCTTCAATTTTTTCCCCAGACATTACTGACTTCCACTTGGGGTTCCTCTGGCTCCCATCACTGCCTTCTCAAAGGATGGTTCCCTCCACTGTGTCAGCTCTGACTGTGCTGGTCAATTCATCTGTGCTCTGCATCACTCATAGTTAACCTGGAATATACCAAATTCAGCTGTTTCAGACTTGAAGGCTACACTTTTTCAGATTTTATGTAATGTAGGGTAGGTAGAACTGTACCACTCCATAGTTTTTAACTTGCACCAGTGATAGCGCACACTGGAACTCCATGGAATACAAGAGAATGAGAAATTCCCACACCGCTTCTTAATTTCTTTCTTTAAAAATGGATGTAGTAGTATAGACTGATATCTTATTGTTTGTTACCATGAAAAGTCATTCTTGCGAAACTTGTCATCTGCTTTCCCTATTTACAAAATTACTGCTTCTCCACCCTCCCCTTCCAGCTGCCAAGCTTAGAGCAATATTGTACTTCTTTTTAAATGTAAATTATTTATTCTTGGGCAATAGTCAAGCAGGATGTTGCAAGTAGATATCACTTTTTAAAACAGACTGAACCATCCAACAGAAGAAATCAAAATTAAATCATAAGAATCACTGTCAAACTGTTAATATTGTTTATTCTTCCCTTTGTCTTCACTGACCCCTTGGAGAAAAAGTTCTTCTTATAAAGGCTTATCTAATACATATCCAATTATTTCTTAAATAGTGTTCTGGAGTGTATTTCACGATCAGTTGTGGTTAGTGTTTTAATTAAACTTTTGCAGGGTATCTGCATGAAAATATAGCCAGTGAGACAGACACACACTTGTTCTACGGGAGGTGATTGACAGCAGGGAACAGATTGACTTGGCATGTTAGTAAGACTCATTAATCTTCCTCAAGTGCATACTGGGAAAACACGGAGTTCTCTCAACAAGCTGCTACCAAAACAGAGTTTCTGTTTGAGCAGTAGGAAAACTAACAGTATGAGGGGAAGTTGTAAGCAAAGAGGGAGATGCTCTTCCATGATGAAGCTTTGTAGTCTGGGGGGTGCTTTAATATTTAGAACAGGGTAATGGATGCTCGTTAGAAATCAATCCATTATCACTTTGGTTTGAACTTCTGTGTTGTGAGTATAAAGTTGGATCTTAGACATTGAAATCTTGCTATGAATCTTGAACTAGAGATTATTTTATTAATTTTGTGTTGTACAAATGTGCTGCTTCTTAAAAAGAAAAGTATATATAATGTACTTTTGTACCTATCTAATGTGACAAAAGTTGGGAAATATAAGTTTCTTAGATGAGGTACAACAGAAGGGCTGCTGAATGTACAAGGATATCCTGTTGGAGAATCAAATTAATTAAAGTGGAAGAAATTAGTTTCCCTTAGTATTTCTGATCAGCTTCTCAGTAGAGACACTTCTAACATCACTTATATACGACTTGTGTTAGACAAGTTTTCATTTTTCTTATATGGAAAATTTAGCAGGAAGAATTGAATTTTTTATTTTTTTCTGGACTCTTAAATCACTTAATGGCTAATATTTTAACCACAGACTACATCTGGTAATTCTCTACAATCTACTCTTCTAATTTTTATTCTTGTTACAATGAATACATGATCTGAAAAACCTCTTTTTAACACAGAATGCAGAAAGTCATTCCAACTGAGGTGTGCTGAGGTGAGACATATAATGAGGCATTTTGAGGGCGATATGCACGTGTACACCATTACATTTATGATATGGCCCTGAAATCTGTCTATAATGCAGATGCAACTGACATAAAGAACTTAACTTTGTAAAGGGCTATGAATGTGCTTTTTATTCCCACTAAACTCAATAGGATGCTCAGCACATGGCAGAATTCCCTCGAGGTAAAAAAATACTCAAGAGCCCAGACAGCAGTGGCCATAAGGAGGAAATGAGGCCTAAGTTCTCTCCAACAGTCTCTTTCCCATATAATAAATTAAATTTATGTACCTCACAAGATGAAAAGCTAAGATGATCTGAAGAGGTGATTGCAAGTAGTCTGTGAACACGACATTTGTTTTCTAAACTTTTTTTTCTCATTGCATCTCCCTGAAAGTACCAAAGGGACTGAACTTACAGAAATCATCTCTATCTCAAACATACAATTTAGTTTTCAGATATTTTTTCATTTGTAAAATGAAGAACATTTTTTATTGATGCTGTAAATAGTACAGGCGAAGTAGATGCTATCAAAACCCCCATGAAATATTCCAAGCAGCATCAGCATCTGCTTTATGTACAACATATTGCAAAAAAAGAAGTTTCCTCTGCTTTCTTGCAGAAGAGATTTCTGTGTACATTCATTGTGTTTGCAGAGCTTTCTCTTTCAATGTGGTGTCAATGGAATGGAATTAACTATAAATCTTAGCAGGCCTACAGACACACAGGGAAATAACACAGACTGCAACACACTTGAGCATGGGGGATGTATATTGGAGCAAAATTGGAGCAAAATTGGACATTAATAGAGGTTTCCTGGTAGCAGAACTGCTGTAATATGAATTTTTATTCAAATTTGGTTTAGCCGGCATGCTTGAGGTGTCGTGCTCGGTTCTGAAATGTAAAGCTGACAGCAAGATACAATGCAAAATAACACTTCACGTTTCCAAGGGAGAACTCTGCTGTGTCTTCCTTGGTCCTCTATTGTAGTTGTCCGCAGTTCTTTACATTTCCAAATTTAGGCTCATCAATACATATCCCTTCAAGAGGATCATGGGTACAGATTCTAGAAAGAAGGTGAAAAACAAAGACAATTTTAGTGATGTTCATCAGTGCCTCTTTTTGGGATGTTCTGTAGGTTATTATATCTGGCGCTTTCATAGACCATCAAAGTTCTTCCACCATCTGGAATCAGCAGGCTTTTGTACTCATTACTTTCAAAAATTAAGTCCATGGTTTCAGCTCAGCATGCAAACAGCAAAACTCAGATATTTGCAAAGTGTTCTTTGAGCTTTCTTGCCAGTGAGTAATGGGTGATAGCAAAGAAGCTCATAAATAAGTTTGCTTAGAATTTTTTTTACAATGTTTGGCAAAATGCACAGTCTATTGATCCTAAATCTTAGCAGTGATGTACCCATTAAGATTTCCTTAAGTAAGTTTTAGGAGGGGGGAAAAAAGTCAGCAAAGAGCAATAATATTCAGTTTACAGACAATGGAAGAGTAAAGTACAGTTCGAAGCAGCTCAGAAGTGTCTATGTGGACATTTTCATTCTATGGCACCTTCATAGAAAACTGATCCCTGTGTTCCTGTCATCACATTGTTGCTAAAAGGTTGGAAAGATTGTTCAGCCTGGGGAAGAGACCTAATTGCGACCTGCAAGGAAGGTGGAGAAAGACTCTTTACAAGTGCATGGACTGACAGGACAAGGGGGGATGGATTTAAACTGAAAGAAAGTAGGTTTAGATTGAATATTATAAAAAAGTTCTTTTCTGTGAGTTGGTGTGGCCCTGGCACAGGTTATGACTGTCCTGTCTCTGGAAGTGTTCAAGGCCATGTTGGATGGGGCTTGGAGCAACCTGGTCTGGTGGAAGGCATCCCTACCCATGACAGGGGGGTTGGAACTAGATAAACTTTAAGGTCCTTTCCAAGCCAGGCTCTTTCATGATTCTAAAGTGTGAAGTCAGGTTTTGGTCTCCCTTAGGACTGATTTGGGAGGGGGATTTTTCTGCATCTCGTACCAATGCCTAATCCTCTATGCTACACTACATCAAAATCAGAGAAGCTGTTAAGAACGTGGCCTTTGCCACCTGGGCAGCTTTACCACAGTCAGACAGCAAAACACAGTCTGTATCTTCTCTGGCCTGTGCTCATGTCCAGCCATAAGTCCAGTGTTCAGATGGCCTTGCACCTCTCACTGTTTTTATGCTGCACATTCACCCACATGCTCCCTTAAATCAGATTTCTCCCTTTGGCAGGTTAGTGTCTAAACCTCTCCACCACAAGGCAGAGATCTTTCAATGCTTTATTGAACATTGTTCCAACATCTCCAAACCACGGGCTGCACCAGGTAACGTTCCTCTGAAGATCCAGAGTTAGGCATTGATGTATGACCACAGATCTGAGATTCAGAATTTTGAAAACTCTCTTTCAGTCTCCCACCATATGCACCCAAATAACAAAGGACATTGGTGGCGTTGAGACGAACAGGTTCTGTCAAGTTTGGTGAAGCCTAAACTGGAGATGAAAAGAAAAAACTGGAAATTTCTGTATTCATCATCCAGTGACATTTGAGGAATGAAAAAAGGCCTGTGCTTCTGGAATTAGAAGCTTTATTTGAAAATGTTTCAGGAAGAATTTTTCCTTGTACCTTAGTTCAGCTTTTGCCACTTGCTGTTTCTGGAGAAATTTCTGTATAAGATTTCAGACCAGCTCCTCATCCTTACCCTTCCTTCACCTCCCTGATCTTCCGTACACTCTGTGAAGCACAGATGGGAGCAATCAAAACAAGCCAAATGTGTGTGTCAGCCCCTTCACCCACATATGCACTGAATGAAGGAGAATAAAAGAACAAACAATACCTCTAATAGGGTGCCACAATAAAAGCCACATAAACCTAAGGGTGACGGCCATCACAGAAAGACGCTTTTAAATTACGAATATTTCACACCAAAACTATTCCAGAACCTGAGATAAATGTGGATAAGCAAAAGAGATGTTTTATCTAGGCATCACTCCAAGCAAGGTAACTGTGAAGCTTTGGGGAAAGTATTGCAGTTCAAACCCTTCAGGACAGGGTTTGAACTGGTACCAATCAGTGAAAGAAGCATTAAAGCCAATTAAAAATAATATTCTTATATAGGGCAACTGTTGCCGTTAATCGAGCCAAAATAGTTTCCGTAGCACCAAAAGTGCTTGTGCACAAGCAGATTATCTGAGAAACTGCTGCTGAGCTCTTACAGCATTTTCATAGGTTGGCAGTAGAGGCTGTTATGATTATGCAGAAAGTGCACAGTAATGGTTTAGTTATTACCAAATAATTCCTGTATTGCTAATTACATGGAGCATTTTGAATAAATTATTCATATGCAGTTTAACCTTTTTAAAACAAATGTTTTTAATCTGTTTTTAATCTGTTGTAGGCAGCCCCTGTTTTGTTCAAGTGCACACTCCCAGAGTAAATAGTACTGATGCTACTAACTAACATGGGCTATTTTGGGGGACAGATACTTCAAATATCCATTTCTTCCCTATGTGTGAGTGCCTGGCTATGCTAAATTGTTGCACAGACCATGCAGTAAGTAGATTCAGCAATAAAACTGACTGCAAATTAATCGAATGTTGTCTTTGTCACAATGATGGATCATGTACAGTCAAAGATCTGACACCATACAAGTTAGAAGGGACTATTTCTCCTCCTTACTTGCTCTATTTTTCAAAATTCATATGGTAATTCACCTAGAAAATCTCAAAATTGTTGGTTGGTAGACTCAGCAAGTTTGTTTTCACTTGACATTTGAGTTGCAGTTGAGGTATTATGAAAAGCTGCCTAAATGTCTAGGTGCTGAACACCTTTGCAATGCAGTATAAATTATTTTATTACCAATGACTTATATGTGCTTTACCTAGTCTTCTGAGTTTTGCTAAGATTAGGTTTTCAGTTATTATTTATTTCCACATCTCTGCAAATATAAAAAGTGAATTATTCATTTCTGTGTCATAGCCTCGTATGGTTGGGAGGGACCTCAGAGGCTATCTCATCTATCCCCTGCCCTAAGAGGCATCAACAGCAGATGTATTAATCCTGACAGATGCTTGTTTGAGGTATTCTCATAGATTTCCAGAGATGGAGTCATCACAATGTCCCAGAGAGTCTGCTCAATGTTTCCCTACCCACAGTTCAAAAGAGGGTTTGTTTAGGTTTTTTATCCCCTGTCTTGGTTTTGGAGAAAAAGTGTCAGGAGGAAGCACTGCAGGATGAGTGTCTCCTCCCCAGGGAAAAGGGCTTCCCCTCTTCCCTCCGCCAATGAAACAAATTAACCACAGCAAGTGAAAGTGGGAAAAAACTGAACTATTTATTAACCCAAAATGAAACTGGGAAGAAACAAAGAGGGGGGGGAAGGGAAAAGGACACCCACAAGAAGCTGACAACAGGTCCCCCCAGCCTCATGGAAGGTGAAGAGGAGTCCACTTAACAGCCTAGACAAGGGCAGATGGAAAAAAGGAACCTCATTGACTCTTGAACGCCGGTCCTCCTCCGGTGAAGCCAGTGGAATCCGGTGGCTCCACCCCTTCACTCACTGGCGTGGCCTTCCTCAGAGTTCAGACCTCACTGGGGCCACCCCACAGGCACACCGGGGCCACCCCATGGGCTCCCCAGGCTGGAGAGGAGGGAAGGAAGATAGGGAGGCCAGGGGGAGGAAAAGAACAAACAAAACCTTTTTCCTAAGCTAGCAGCGAAAAGCAGTGTAGAGAGCAGTGCCGTGGTCTCTCCAAGAGCCGTCGACCCCTCCGCCTCTCTCTCCATCCCCCGTCCCTTCCTGGGCCATTGGACTGAGCTGTTTAAGCGACACCTGCAGGTGCCGGTTCGGCTGAACAAACCCTGGCTCTGGCTCCACCCCCCTGGGTCCATTGGCCATTGGACCGAGCTGCCAGGTGGGGGCTCAGTTGAACTGACCACTCGGTCGGCCATTTAACTGACCGCCGGGTGTGGGCTCAGTTGAACTGACCACTCGGTTGGCCATTTAACTGACTGCCAGGTGTGGGCTCGGTTGAACTGACCATTGGGCAGCCGTTTAACTGACCCCAGCTCTGCCCCCGCCACTGGGTTCATCTTAAAGGCACAGTAGCTGTGGGCATTAAGAAGGCAGGTAAGGAATAATGTAGCTTCCTAATGCCACCCCAGGACACCCCCTAATGTCTTTGCTTTGATGGAAACTCATTTCTAATCCTTTCCAGCACTGGCCTGAGGAATAGATTCCTACCCTTCACACGGCAGCAGTTATTTCTCTACCTGAAGACCACTACTGGTTCCACAACAGATTATTTCCTTCATTCGTTTCTCATAAACCATATTTCCTTATTCTTCTGAAGGTTTTCTAGCTTGACTCAGCCCTGTGAGCAAAATGTGGTATTTCATCTTCACGGGAATTTCATTCTAGTTTCTGTGATGTAGCTGTCTACAGCAAAGTCACCAGAGGCTCCTTTTATACCCACCAGAGAGCTCATCGCCATAAAATCAGCAGCACTCCAGGCACAAATGGTTTCCGAGCCCCATCCAAGCGGGCCTTGAACAATTGCAGGGATGGGACATCCACAGCTTCTCGGGGCTAGCATCACCCAATGTAGTACTGGCCCACTTTGAGACACTGTAAATCAGATTCTTTTCCATGGAAAACCTACGTAATCACTACTTCTTCATGCTAAACATACATGAACGAGCTGCTAATTATTCTGAGGTGTTGTATATTGCAAGTGTCTCGTGTTAATTTAAATTAATGTGGGAGTCTAAACAAATGTACTTCTGCTCCATCTGCCTTTGAATGCATGTACACGTAACTATTTCCACTGAACTCTGAGTAAATTTATTCTCCAAAACTCCAGACCTCACTCCAGTGCCTGTGCTTCACAGTTTGGTGGCATAAAACACTAGACAAAAAAGTGGTGGTTTGCAGAAAATCCATGGGGATCAGGACACCTAAGGCCCCAGCCAAGACCATTCACTGATTTCAGTCTTAGACAAATCTCTTTCTTTGTTTCCCTTTTTATCTCTATCCTTTCGGATCTCTGGGACAAAGAATATCTCTTTCTTTGTGCTTCAGTCTCTGCTGGGACTTCTGAGTGCTATTGGAAACCAATTAATAATAATAATATATTAAGCTTATAATAAACTTGACATTTACAGGAAGAAAAGCTACTCACTTTTATTTCTGAATATGTTAGATATAAGGCCAAATATATCCTATACCAGGAATACTTTTGTATCAAGGGGAGAATTTCTGGTCCATTGAAGAAAAAGGGAGTTTTGTAGTCACAATTTTAACTGCAATCTATTATTAAACCCAAAAAGAGCAAGGTGTGACAGCAGGGTGCAATGTACCAGGTTTTTTATCAGATAACTGTAGAATTAGACACGGAGGGGACTCTTCTTAGGTTTTAGAAGATTTTCTTATGGATTGTTCTTCTGGCTGGTTTTCCAATACAGTACTCATTTCTCACAAGTTTGGAGTTCATATTGTGTCAATTCTTGTTTCTACCTATGCTGGATCTAACAGCTCAGAAGCATTTCCTGATATTCAGTTTACAGTTTGCTTTATTCATGGAAATGTCCCTTTAGAGCTTCATTTTAAAGGCTTATCTATTTCATAGAAACTAATGCACTTTTCATTTTCTAGTATTAGGTATTAAACACAGATAGCAATCTTTGAAATTTTTTTTGTGGAAAAGGTTATTATTTTTCTTTTTATCACATGGATGTCTGTAAGTAACATGTAAAATTATCTCTGCTCTTCTCTCGTAGAATTGCAGACACATAGTGCTTGACTGCAAAGCTCTGCAATTTTCATGTTGTTTTTTTTTTTAAACCCTGCATTTAAAGTTTCACATCTGCAGATCTGAAGAGGAGGATGTAAAATAAAAAGCACACAATGTTCTCAGGAAAACAAAAGAGGAGTGGGTGGCTTTAGATAAAATGATTGCCTTGTACCTCTGACACTGATTATTTTGTTTGGTGGCGCACAAGGCTCTGAAGGAAAGGAGTCCATTTGGGAGAGACATCTGCACTCTGCATTTGCCCAGTACAATGGGATGCAGGTTAGTCCCTGGCTGAAGGAAGAATTCAGATAGATTCAGGCAGAAATGAATGTTCAGTGTTAAGCAAAGAATGCTGCATTCCGGAATGGATGTTAAACGATGTGTCAGGCAGCTCTAAAGCAGACCCTTTAAAATGAAAAGATAGCATTGCCTCCATGTCCTACTTGCTTATTTGCACTGAAGCATCAGTGACAAAATATAGATTGTTTCTCTGATTCTATCCAAAGCAAGGCTTTGATTATCCTCAGCTGCCAGGCAGACTAAGCCCCAGGTATTATCACAAGACAGACTTTCAACTCAAGACACAGTTTACATCGAATTTGTGGTCAAAACATTTATAGCTGTCCTGGGCATAGGCAGAATCATAACTAGAACCCAAGATATTTTTCAAGTAAGAGGTTTTTTGGGTTTTTTTTTTTTTATTTCTTGTATATTTCAAGCCAAACTTTGAAAGGCACCTTTTTCTACAAAAATTACAAGGATTTCTCAGGGAAAAGGTGGGTATTCGTGTGTAGAAATGAGGAATTATGAGATTTCACTCTAGTAAGCCTAAGGGGAATACATTTTTTTCTTACAGGTCAGTGAAAACAAGGTTAGTTGAACTTCTTGTTGAATAATCAAAAACCAATATACTATACATCCATGTAAAACTTGTCTGATTCAATATTTGCTTTAATTAGGCTTGCTGTAGAAGCTAGTGATCCCTTTAGAGCACCAGCATTTCAAGTTAGGATTCCACTGAAAGTCTTGCCATGCCAATTTAAAAAATGCCTCCCTTTTCCTTGTTAAAAAAAAAAAAAAAAAAAAAAGAGAGAAAAGCAAAATCTAAGCATTAAAAACATACTTTCATTATTAAATACTAATGAAAAAAATTTCAAAGCATAGTATTCCCTACTTTTGCAGAAGGCTAATCTAAGGGACAGAGAGGTTACACAACTTAGTCTAGGTAATGTAACATATTAAAGGGAGGGTCAGGACTGGAACATAAGAGGTTTGCTTTTTTTATCCTGGGAATATACATAATTCTAATTTCATACTTAAGAATATCATGAGAACAATCTGCTGCTCCTATTATTTTTTTAATATTATTCCAAATGGGTAGTGTTAAGGACAATTTAGACAAAAGTCAATGCTTCCCATTTGTGGGAAAATCCTTGTTCTTTTGAAAAAAGACTGGATTGGTCTGAGAATGTTTTATGCCAGAATTTTCTGTAGAGCAGAAGCTCTCATGAGGCATTGAAATTGGCAGCCTGGCTACACGTATTTCTACAAGGATATCGGATTTACAGGACTGCAGCAGAGATTTCATAAAGTCCCTGGTTTTAGGGCAAATCACCCAGGAAGACTCGCCCAGGAGTGGGGACCTCATATCTCCACGGTGTCTGGCTTTAAATGCTATCCTGCCTCACGGCTAAGCCAGCACCAGAGCTGTCTCACAGGGGGCTGCATTTGGACTGACACATCTAATTTCTTTTTTTTTAACTTTGTCCAAAATATTTCCAATCCCTGCTAGTGTGGAGCATAGTAAAAAGCCTCTTCCTCTTCTCAGTTTTAAGAAGACAAATGAATAAGCAACGAAAACATCTATTAAACCACCTTACAAAGGTTCTGGTTTCCTCAGAGCCTAATAAAATAGCCTTCAGGTGTTAGAGCTTAAATGAGACAATAAACTTCACCACACTGGGGGTGTTTTAGGCTTTTTTGGATCATTGATATGCTAAGACTTTTAACATTCATACTTTCAACTCCAAGCAGTAGAGGGTAAAACAAATAGATGCAAGTTTCTAATGTTTCCAAAGCATTCCCCAGAAATTAAATATACTGCTAGATAATTTTTGTGCTTCTTTTTGGGTAAAGATTCTGCTTTAGAATTAAAATCCTTACTCCTCTAGATATGCAGATGTTTACAGGTCTGACATTGAAAGGTATCTTTTGGGTACATTGTTCGTTGCATTCCACTTTCTAAGCCCTTCCTGTCAGAAATGTTGAAGGAATGGACTTTCTCCTGGTGGTGTTCAGCAAGGAAAATGGCACATTTTTTGCTAATTATTTGCCACTATCGATGCATATCCAAATCCAGGCAAAGCAACAGAACTAGAAAAAAAAAATGGGAAAGATATGAAAAAGAGAAAGAAAACCTCAATAAAAGCCAAAGGTGTAGAAAACACTGAATTAAAAAGACTAAAGAAAAAAGTGAAATAAGTCAATGGAAAGAAACAGAGAGTTCAGCTCAGAATGAGAAAAGAAATAATGATGCTGCTTCTTTCAGTGTATTAAAGGAATGGTAAATCTAAAGTGGAAAAGTTCAGGAAAAAAATCATGAAAACAGAAAAAGACACCACAAAATGATAAAGAAAAATAAAACCAAGAAACGCTCTAATAATTCCAAGTATCTTATTTACAGGGAAGTGCTTGTAAATATGCCTTCCATATGCTTATAAATATTAATGTTACATATTAAACATACAATAAAAAGGCAAGCAAAGGAAAGAATCTAGCTTTAATGTGATTGTGATTTTCTAAGCTGTGACACTCTTTAGCATTGACATAATACACCAGGAATTTAACTGAGCATGAAACTTAAGCGTATGCTGAAATTTAAGCATTTCAAGGATCCCATTCACTGCTGTAGCTGATTAAAACAAGTATATGCTTAAATGTGTTGCTGGATTAGGGTTTCTGGGGACAGGTTAACTTGCAATGCCTACAAAAGAAGATAATATTTTAAATAACATCGATTTCTCTTATTCAAAGTCTTTTTTTGACAGCATAGGATTCTATGCAAATATTTGGGATCTCTTTTCAGTTGACTCTCAGCACCACACACTGAAAATTAATGAGGATGGGAGTTTGAATTCAGGGGATGGGGTTTGGAAAATGTAGAGCAAAATTGCACATGCACAGGATTATTACTTCAGTACATCCACTAATTCATCATAAAAAACAAGGTGATAGTAAATACCAGATTTCCCAGTCTGTGTTCTTGTTTGTGAGCAGATATCTTCTTAAATCCTGCTTATATTATGACTTCTTTGACACAGCACTCAGATAGGAGGAGATCAGCAGCATCAGCGCCAAATTGCACAATTAATCTAAGGTGACCTGAGTAATTCAGCTAAATGAGGCATGATCCGAATATGACAAGGTAGAAGGCATGCAGAGAAAGGGAGGAGAGCATGAAAGGAGAGGGTCTCAGCTCAAAACAAGGCACAAAGATTTGGGTTCACTACTGCCCTGCGTGTTTTATATTTACTTGCATCCCTGTACAAAGTGGATGTTACACGCTACAAAAGAACTAGTAAATGAAAATGCATCTCCGTGGTGCTGTTCAATGGGAAAGTAGGACAGGGCTGTAATTTAACACATGGGACAAGGCTATGCTAAAAAGCAGCCAAAAACCCTGCACTTTAGCAGTATTATCTCTGCTCTCTCAGACCTCTTCACTGTAACTTCAAGCCTGACTCTCACAATTTGTATAAAGATGACAGTCAATTGAATTTCCCTTTCAACAGCCCTAATAGCTCATCGTCTTTTTTTCTGTCTGATTCATTTGTGTCTTTCCATGGTACATTTTCTCCAGCTGAAAAACCTGTATAAGATTTTCTTACCCCATCATGCCCCGGGCACCTCCAGCCCATGTCTCACCAGAATAATTCAATACTTCAGTTCTGCCAGTGCTGCTTTTGCACCATATCGCAGATTACTGAAGTGAGCTGAGTTAAAAAAAAAAAAAAAATCATTTAAAAAAAAAAAACACAAAACAGTTCTGCAGTTGTGTAGAGAAAAATGTGGCACATGGGGAGGAATAAGGAACCTAGAGCATAAAATTTCATATAAACTGGTGAAAAAAAAAGAAAAAATTCTTGAAGATCTTGTGAAACCTCAGTCAAGGAGGTTGAAGTATCAGCCAAATAGCAAAAGAAAAAGCAGTGTTGAGTGACAACTAACTTTACCGAGTTATAAGCAGAGTTTAGTGAGCTGTCTAAAACCTGTTGAAAAAGCAATCAAAGAGTCTGAATGCCCCAATAAATCGCAGTGCCCTAATAAAATATCATCATTTATCCTTCTCCCGATGCAATGTTCAGACGAATAAGTAATTCCTCAGGCTTTTCTGTAACAGGAGCAGGCATGTGCTCAGGCAGCAACATTATATACCTTTGATGATGCTGGGACATCTTTCAGGCAATTGTCTCCTTTTATACCATTACTATTAGGATCACAGTTTAGTTCAGAGCAATTTAAAAGTATCCTTATCTCTTTCTTGCATCTCTCCAATAAATCTTATCTGGTGGCTTTGTGGAGGAGGGGGTGGCAGAGCAGATTGTTGTAAAAGGTGTTTGCTTTACGAGCCAAGGTAAAATTTACATTTCCATCCAGCTGCTGGAAACGTGCCTTTTTTCATATGCAATTCAGTCAGTCCTTTTTACAATTTCTTTTTATTTTATTATTTTATGAAGAGAGCTCTTGCAGTCCATTATAAGCTGCTACCAGAATCAATTAAACATGGCACAGTAAAACTGCAGAACAAAGGACAGAAGCTTTGGAGGATACAGTATGTTCAGTTAATTAGTCCATTACGAATTAGTGGCAATTAAGATTGAAATCTTTTTCATTGATTTGTGCTAGTTTATCTGTGATTGAGCCAGCAGATGAATTGCATAAAATGACAAAAAGAAGGAGGAGTGAAACAACAAGTTCAGAATCCATACTGGATGTTTCTCAAACCCAAGAACTGAAGCAGAGGCTGTGAATGGCTGGAGCAGAAAATGTGACTAGCCCTTTATTACAGATATTTGGTGTGTAGGAGAGGAGTAGGCCTGGCCAAATATTGTGTGGTTTTGGTGGAACTTTTTGATGTGTTCTGCAGATCACGAGGGCCATAAGCACCTCCTGCAAATACTCAGAGGGAGCATCTGGATTTTAAAGTGCACTTTTCTATGTGGCATTTAAATGCCTCCAAGACAGCCGTGATGGAATCTGCTCATCTGCAATTTGAATCTAGGAATTTTTGCTTTCAAAGTGAAAATCAGATGTCTCAATTACTGAGCTGGAATGAAGGAGACGAGAAAATCTAAGAAAAATTTATTAGAGTCTGGAAGTGCAACTCGTTTTCCTGCCAGAAACACAGAGTTTCTGAGCCAAATTATCTCTGACCAGTTCATAGACCTCCCAGTTACACAGTTCCTGAAGGGAATTTTTCCACCATATACCTTCCTTTTGGTGGACTACAGTTTACTCAACTATCCCAGTCCACCTCCTGAGCTGGTTCCAGAAAGCAAGGTCACGATGTTGCACTTGACAAAAATAAGTGTACAAAGGCAGTCCTCGAGACATTTTTGTACAATGGGTAAAGTACACGTAATAAAATGCCATTATGGAATATTAGGCTTTTTGTGTACTGTGAAGTGCTTTGAATGCAAATGGAATTATTATATTTCCAAAGCCTGGAATGCCCTCAGATTTGCTGTCTCTGAAAAGACACTAATGCCAGTGAAAGGGGAATAAAATTAAAATATATCTAAGGTAATTTTTATTCACCATCTTAATGAATGCATGAGGAACCAGACTACTCAATAAATTGATACTTGGACCTCAAGAGCTATGAGTCAGTCAGAAGTTGTTACTGTCTATTGGCCATTTCAGAAAGTAAGCTAAATAGTCCACATCCCTGTAGGCAGAACAACATCCCAGGAACCAAGGTATACGCTCTGCTGTTATTCCTGCTACCACTCTCAATGCTCAATGATGGAAATGACCTTAATTTTCTCCCGCTGAGGCCATGTCTTTCTATGCAGGCTGAGCTGCTCTGACAAGCCAGCGTGGGTAACTGCACTTGGTGAGATACACGTGGCTTACAGAGCTCAGCGAGGATTTGACACACCAAGAGCCAGCAGCGTGCCTGCTTCTGCCATCAGTAATGTCAGACAGAAATGCACAACAGGATCCCGTTTTCTGGGTGTACACTGCATTTATCTGCAGTTGTATGCTCATGAAAGAGATTCAGTGTAAACTCCATATGAATTATACACTCAGAATCACAGAATGGTTTGGGTTGGAAGGGACCTTTAAGATCATCGAGTTGCAGCCCCCTGTCATGGGCAGGGACACCTTCCACTATCCCAGGTTGCTCCCAGCCCCATCTAACCTGGCCTTGGACACTTCCAGGGATGGGGCATCCACAGCTTTCTGGGCCTCACCACCGCCACAGTGAAGAACTTCTTCCTGATATCTGATCTAAACCTGCCCTCTGTCAGTTCAAATCCATTTCCCTTGTTCTATCACTACATGCCCTCACAAAAAGTCTCTCCCCATCTTTCTTGCACATGATAGTTTACTAATACTTTTAAACAGTTTTTTTGCAAACTGGATGTTTCTTCCTTTCTGTTTTCTGACATGTTGGCTCCACCTCTCTGAAAGTAGCGGGTGTGGGCAAAACACAGGCACAAGATAGGACAGATAGATCAGTTAGAGCTTGAATGCACAGACCCTCCTGGAGCTGCTGAGTTATGTAACTGCCTCTCTGTGCACACATTTTTGGAGCACAGATGTAGTAAAAGCCTCGCTCCCCCGTTAACATTTTAAGTGCAAAGAGCAGAGCTGCCTTGCTGAAAAAGCAACGTACAAGCACAGGGAGTTGCACTGAGCTGATATATTCCTGCTCCATTATGCTTCTGCAGAGATGCTTTTTTTTAGATTAGTTTTTCATAATTCTTATGTGGAGTTATACCTACTACACATGCACCTCTCTGGTTTTAGATACAGAGTCCCATCCCTGTATATTCATATATGGGTCAGCATAGAGATACATACAAGATCTAAGTGGTATGGCACCCTAGATGGCAATAAATTCTTGTACATTCAATAAGGAACACTTACTTTTATATACTTACTTTATATACTTATATATTTTTCAGGACATAACTGCAATTGCAGAATATATTTTAGCATTAGTAAAGTGCCATTTCACAGATACACCATAAAACTCAAAATAACAGGTAGGATTTTGGACATTTTCAGCACAGCCTTTTCAATGCACTGCATGTTGCTGCCTGCTCCCAGGATTACAATTCCCAACCAGGTATGTGCCAGGCTCCTACCAGAGCTGCCATAGCCAAACAGAAGTGACTGAACTCTTCCCCTACAAAAAATGTTTAAAAGATGCAGGGAAGCATCTCACTTCATTTTGAATAGAAGACCTTCACAACCCCAGGAAGGTGAGCAGAATTCAGCTCAGATCAAGACTCCTAAATTTCAAGACCTACAATCAAGCCTGTAGCTGGGTGCCTCAGCTTCCACTGTAGTCATTGGCAATGCAGGATCCACCCTCAGTGCCCACAAATAGGCATCCAGTGCTATTTGGGATGGACTCAGGCATCCAGCCTGTCCTCCAGACCCTTCCAGATAGCTCCAGGGATCATATATCTTGTGTTATATATGCCAGACTCCTGGTACAACTCAAATCCTCAAGGATGCATCAGATGGCACTAGAAACCTATTTTTAAGGGACTTTGTCTACTTTTCAGGTGAGCTGAATTTCACCCCAGATTCTTTCAACTGTATTGACTAGGGGATCAATAAACTATTAAAAAAAAATTAAAAGAAACTCAAGTTTAAAAAATTATCTATATCTAGCAATGTTTTTTTAATGAGGAATTCCCTTATGTCAAAGTGACTTAAATACACTCTTCTTGGACATACCAACCTGGGCAACTCAAGGAGCTGAAAAATTTTCCCATTAGTTTACAGGGAATTTAGACAGCAGATAACCCACAAATAACTGTGCATGATATTTCTGGCCTGGTTGAAAAGGAGAATTGCAAGCTATTCAGAAATCACCTCAGCAAAGAATGGCATTTAGACAGTCACTGAGCTACAACATCCCAGAACACAGATTTTACCCACAACCCAATTGAGTTTTCTACGGTTTGCTTTGAATCTTGCCCTGCTTGCCCATATAATCCCCATGTTTGTGGTGTTATAACTAAATACCAGAAGATTTGCATCATCTCCACAGATTTTCTATTTGCTGACTGCATAAGTTAAATCAAATACATACAGTATGTGAAAGTACAAGACTTACCATTTTGTGCCATTTTCATGAAAAATTACTAAGAACAGATTATTTCCCTAAATTTTGCTTTTAGAAATTTATGGCAAAACAGGTCCAGAAAAATAATGAGTTTTTAAAATCTGTGCCAGTGCAATGGCCACAGATCTCTGGCTCCTCAATGACAGCCCTGCCTCTTCAGCTGATACTTTGCTTAACAGGGCATGCCCATGTCTTGTTTCATTTCTCTAGAGGTAGCTAATCATTCTATAGCAGGAAAAGCAGCCTACCATTTTTAAGTGTTTTCACTGTAAACCTCTGAAATCCTATTCTGAAGCATCTGAGGGTCATTTTAATTGCAGTCACTCACTCCCTAGCACAACCACCCTAGGAGTGGATGTGGTTTATTAGATCGTTCCTTCAAACTCTGACTGGAGCTCCCCAAAAGTGCTTGTTGTCTGAAAAGTGACAGTAAAATGACATTGTAGGTTCCTATATATCTTTTCCCGATGGATTCCAGATCCAATTTTCTCAGATTGAGTGTGAAAAAAGGCTTATTTTCTCTTCCCTCTCTCGGAAACACAGCCTGCAATCTGAAAGCCAAGCAGGGCTCTTCTTCCTTTTGCCTCATTACCAGTAATAAAGATCCTGCAAGCAGAGTTTTACCTTTCTAATGATGAAAATACCTTCTAATTTGGTCTTCACATTTGGTTTCATTCTTCTAATCATATCAAGACTTTTTCCTGTCAACAGGATAAACAGAGTAAGGGCCAGTATCTGAATAGGAAGAGGTCACTTTTATGAAGCCATGTGTCATATTATAACAGCATTTCACAGAGGTTTGTTAACGTGTCAAGAGAAAGTTGATACGTGGAAGATATTAAAGTTTGGGTTTGAATTTCTTGGCTTGAAATATCAATTTGAAATAGCATCAGAATTGGGCTATAATGCCAACAGGGAGTCACACTGCTTTGTGAGAATACAAGGAAAGAAAAATCTAGAAGAAAAAAAAAATATGAACACAAGGGAGTACAATTTTTGGCTTTAGACCCTTGACAGCACCATTTTTATTGAACCAGTCATAATTTTTTCCCCTATTTTTCAATGAACTGGTGTGCAGAGCAAATGCTTCCTTTAGGGCAGTGCGGGGTAGTCAACCAGGATCACTCTAATGGGATTGCAAGTGACATTTCACTGGCCCTCATTCCAGGTAGATGTTTCTGCATCAGCAGGTTCTTTTCAATGCCTCTCTCATATCTCAAAAAGCCAAGAAGCTGTTTCCAGCAATTACCTTGACCATACCTGACCAGGCCAAACTGTAATCAGTTCATATTACTGCGTCATTTTGAAACTAGAGGTGGGAGAATGTTGGATTTGAGAGTAGTAGCAGAGAGAACGTAAAAATTAATATATCATATTATTATTAGCAATAAAACATCAGCCAAATATAGTGATCATAAAATAGTCACGAACTAAAATCAAGGGGTGTGAAACAAATCCTCTAATCTTCTTGCTTCACATCACACCGTTGTATTTTATGGTAGATTGAGCAAAATGCTCTTTGTGCTCTTGCAGTTGCAGGACTTTTTTTTTTTTTATATTTTTAATGTGTATACTGCTGTTAACCTCACCAGCACTACAAAATCTCATAGTTCATTGCAAAATGTAGTGTAATGCACTTCACCATTCAGATTAGATATGGGTGATTATAACAATAATTGTGTGCATGTGCTATACATCTGTACAATCAAGCCATTCTTTTTTAAATATTAAATGGCCTCTTGGGGCAAAAAGTAGGTTAATCAAAATAATACTGTCAAGTAGAGAGTACAGACCTTTTTATAAAAGAAAATTAAGTAGAACTGGTAATTATAAGTAGTGTACAACCTTTCAGTGTAGTCAATAAGAAAGTCAATTTGCTTAAAATAATGAGGTATTCTGGCATGAACAATCTGTTCATACTTTGTTCCCAAGAGCCTCCAGAGGGAATCAGAGCCCTAGCTGACATTTGATACTTTCTGTCAATTTATCAGCTCGGTGTCAGTCTGAGTTTGTAAGATGGTGGTAGAAGGATGCTTGGGGACTGATACGAAAACTGGGAAAACAGAGTTGGTTTCTAATGCCTGAGCTTATCCTTATTAAAAATAAATAAACCCCTCACATTTCCATCCACACTCCCTTCAAAATTAACTTGGGATGTTTAGATATGGTGTTAAACTAACAAGAATAACTAGGGTAGTAATAAAAATAAATGTAAGCAATATTTGGGAGAGCCGAGGAGATCTTAAGCTTTGGGCTTCTCTAATGGAGATCTGTTTGCAAATTAATGAGTATGGGAGAAAACAAATTACCTCCCATTTTCCATTACTCTCTGAGGTTGCTCCTGTGCTGCCAGGAGCTGTCAAGGGCCAGTCTTGGTGAGAAAAGATACCAGATGATGTCATTTTGGTGGCCAGTTCAGAACATCCATGAAATTACACAGATTTAAGCCCAAACCATGAAGGTTTGTGTTTTCTTCTGCTGCCTTGCATTCAACCACACTTTCCTTAGGAAGTTTTTCTTGGAGAATAGAAACAGCCAGCTAACTGGCAGAGGCTTAGGGGCCTATAAATATGTCATTATAGCAAGTTATCCTTCTGTTTTTTTCCGTACCTGTTCATGGCCAACCTGGAGAGATTTGGACACCCCACAAATCAATAGTGCTCCACCAAAAAGCAGTATCAGGAGGACATATAGTGATAGGACAAGGGGGAATGGGTTTACACTAAAAGAGGTGAGATCTAGATTAGATATCCGGAAGAAATTCTTTACTCAGAGGGTGGTGAGACACTGGAAGTCCAGAGAACAAGTTGTCCAGTGAAGTTGTGGCTGCCCCATCCCTGGAAGTGTTCAAGGCCAGGTCAGATGGGGCTTTGAGCAACCTGGGATAATGGGAGTTGTCCCTGCCCATGGCAGGGGAGATTGAACTCGATGAACTTTTAGGCCCCTTCCAACCCAAACCATTCCACGATCCTACGATTCTGTGACTATTAAGAGAGAGGTCTGGAAAAGAGATATTTGTGCATGTGCCACATAGAGGTCACAGCTAATTAACACTTTGCGGTTAATGAGAATTCATGATGATTCATGCTAATATTTACTGGTTCATTAAGATGTGCTGCCTGTTCGACTCGGTTTGTGGAATTTGTGGTGTCTGAATGGAGATGACCTTCAGAACACCAAAACTGTGGAATTTGTGGTGTCTGAATGGAGATGATCTTCAGATCAGTAAATTCAGTCTTTCAGCTAGAACAACCATCTGGGAGAATTGCTGAGTGAGACAGCCAGACAAAGGCCAGGGGCTGGTCCATAATCCCAAATCCTGATCAGTTACGGCCAGGTGGAAATGGTCAATTACCCTGAACTCACAGTGGAGATGAGACAAGGCATTGCCACCGTGACCTCAGAATAACCCCTGAGGATGTCCCTGTGAGATCTGAAATGTAACACCACATTTCTGCAGTAATGTGGTGCTGCTAGAGAAGGAGTGAATCAGTCCTGGTGATACTTTTGACTGTGACACAGCATAGGAAAAAACAGATTCATCTCACTGAGGGCAAACAGGAGCTGAAGGAAGAGAGGAGCAGAAAACCCTGAAAGCTGAGAGGACTGCAAGGTCATCTACTCATTCCAAGGTCTGTGTGAGCCAACTGAGGAATTAAAGTGTCCTTCAAAGAAAAGCTTGCTTAGTTTAGCAAACAGTTCAGGGAAAAGGCACTGAAAGAAAGCACTTGAAGAGCAAACAGTGGAGGTTTTGAGTTCCTTGTGCTGCACATCCCAAACATTGCCAGCTTGTGCAGAGCCCAGTGCAGGACCTGGGGAATTTTCTCACTTCAGGAGAGCAAATCCTTGCCCTCACTAGTGCTCTGCCGTAATTGTGGCAAAAGATTGCCCAATTTCCATCGACCTCCAACGGGCTCCATGGTTTGTTTATCCTGGCAAAGGAGGAAGTAAAAGTGTATGTTTTCCCAGGCCTTCCCACAGGCAAAGGCACATGCCAGGCATTCCTGGGAACGTGCAGAGCCCTACAAAGCCTCCGTGCTTTTGACCTTCTCTGCAAGGGTGAAGAAATCCTCTCTGAGACATCCCTTCATGCGATCACAGCCTTCCCCAGAGGCATTTCTATGTATCTTCAGGTCACAAATGTGGATGCATGGTGTCCATTGAAATGGAAATGCTCTGCAAAGTCACAACACCCAAAAAATTTCCCTCAGGGGAACTTCAAAAACACCTGATTCCTAGTACTGTCTAGTCTGTGTGGAAGGTAAATATTTGCTCCTCAGAAAGGTTTTTCATGTTTCCCAGTGTTGAATGCCATCCCTAGCAGGGCCACTAGCACTGCTTTTGGTGTGGCTCAAATCAGATATATTACAAGTTCTTTCCAAGAACACTCGGCAGCACATTGAGCCAGTCAGGTGAGCCACAATGGGCAGGACACAAGCAGCCTGCTTTAAAGGATGGAACCAAACAGGTCTAGAATAATTAAAGGATAGAAAGCTTCATTAGTCTGTAATGTAAAACAGAGACAAGAATTTCTTTACCATGAGGTTTTCCTTAAAGAAACACTTGACTCCTTTTCCCAGCAGACCACTCAGGCAGATTGTGCAAATTTCCAAAATAAAGTAAAAGAAAAAAATACTCACTTTAATGTGTTATATCTCATCCTGTCAGCATCCTCACGTATTTTTTTCTGGAGTGACCAAGCACAGAAGGCATCAGTCAGCAAGTTCTTACATTTCTACAAATAAGAAAATCTGAAAAAAATGAAACCAGATTTCAGTCTAATGTTCCTTTTAAATCTTTTCACTTAAAGAACTAGTTAACATTAAAGTGAGTTACAATGGCAAACACCAAGTCCTGATGCTGGAAACACTGCGCACTGCTTCTGCTGCTCTACAGCCACCCAGGACCTGCTGTGTCACATTGTACCATCCACAACAGACCCCTGAGCATCTCCTCTGAAAACATCTTATCAGCAAGGGCTAATTATACACACTTTCTTAATTCCAGTGAGAAGCTAACTTTTGACAGGAATTGAGGTGATAGCAGGAAATATTTCCTACATTCCCTATCATGGAGTGGTTAAGAGAGAAAAGGTCAAAACGTCTCAAATTCCACACATGTCAAACACAGACCCTGAGTCCTTAAAAATGCATTGCAAGTGATGGAATTATTTTCTGTAAATGTTCATTCAGTTATTTTTAAGATTAAACCAATCGCTTGCTATGAAAGTTCAAATAGAAGGAAGGTTTTTCCGATTTTGTGAAACTGAAATTACAGGGCAGGTTTTCATACCGATAGCTGCACAAAGCTGGGAGTAGTTTCGAACTCCACCAACTCATTCAAGGGTGTATTTATGCTCTCAGCTGGGTTTACATGCAAAAGTACAATGTAGTTGTAGAATCTGGACTGTCTTCATCTATATGCCTTAAATGAACTTGGTTTTTTGGCAGACCATGGGTCTCCACCCAATGGTGATTGGAACCCGCTGAAGTGTCTGAGATTGAATACAATAAATACGAATTGAAAAGTGTAAGTTGCTCCTGAAAGTGTTTTCAGGTTTATCTATAAGACAATAGAAATTTAAAACATTGAGGTTTTTTTGCTATATGTGTGTTGCACAGGGTGGAATTCATCCAACCACACAGGGGTTTCTGGATGTACACAGACAAATTGGTTTCAGCATTTTACCAAGTAACTCCAAACTCCCTTAGTAGAGAGAGACAGTCAATACAACCAAGTGTCTCATCCTATTTTAGACAGCTACATTTCATTAGATAAGCCTTGCCTCTAATCTCCACTGACTCTCATGGAGCCCAAATTCCCAAAGCTCCAAAGCATGAGCTCACACATGCACTCACCTTTTGTCAGACCAATTCCAGTTTGAGTTTCTGACTCTACAAATTAGCATATTTCTAATCTTTAAAATTAAAAAAAACACTACATTTTTCCCTCCTGTAGAAACTTGAATTTATGCTGTTTCCCCATGGTTAGGTTTCCCAGTCCTAAGGAAAAACACAATTCAACCTGCCCACCTTAACAGAGAATTCTTCATACTGCTGAACATAGTTGGTTTTGGATACACCAGTCCTTGTGTGTTTTCAGGTCTCACCTACTCAGTGTGCCTGGGTTTCCTCCACACACCAAAATTATCCCTCAGTATCTCATAGCCTTCTTCTCCACTTTTTCTAGTCCAAATATGTAGATTTATATGTAATTCCCTGCATTAAATTATGACACTAATTTACCAGATTTCAATGGCTGCTCATGCAGGTGCCTTGTTAATCACAGGTTAAGTGATTTCACATGTTCACTTAGTGAGTCAGTAGCAGAAATCCCACATCTCTCCTTTCTCCATCCTCTGCTTCTGACAGCCAGTGAACTCTGCCTCTTCATGGCGTGATGAACACAGGCAGTGAGCACTAAGAATCATTAACTGCATCCACAATCCACTCCACAAATGTCTTTTACTCGGCTAGATCTCATTGCTCAATTATAACCTAGTCACTTACATTTTGCAGCTCATCATCAGAGGCTTCTTATCACTTGTGGCATTTGCTCATTAAGGCTGAGATGTTATTCCCAGGATTCAGGCAAGGGTTAACATCAGTAGGAGTTGCATTCTCATTCTGTAAAAATGTTGTTCAGAGGCATGACTAAACTGATCATCTCCTGTTAGAAATTTGCTTCTTGAAGAAATTAAAGGCTTTGTCAAAAAGAAATGAAAACTTCTTCCTAAGTTTGCAGTTAAACTGCATGCATTAAATCAATTAGCTGTAAAGCCAACTAAAGCAAACTACCTTGAACTATCTTTCTTTTATTCATTCTTTTAAAGAGAGCACAAAGACTAACCTTTGCATTTCTGTGCTGCCTGCATATTTCAGCTCAAAATGCTGAAATATCTGGAGACACATTTCTACAAATGAGCTTAAGTACAAAAAAACAACCCTGTGTTTTTTGTATGCTCTCCTTAAATATCTTTTATATATATTTGACTTCTACAGTCATCCTGGCTTCAAAAACATACTCACATTTACCATATTTCTTGTGGGACTTAACACCATGCTGTGTGGAGGAACTTTGACTTGTGTTGGACTGCTGTAAAAATCAATATCAAAGCCCTGAATATACTGCAAAAAGGAATGCTTATTAATGTGCAGTTGAGGAGAGTAGTGAAAATGACCCATCTTAATGCTGTTGACAACACATTTGTCTTGGTGTCTTATTGGTTTTAATTTGTCATCTGGTAAATGTCCATTTATGTAATGGAAAGTTAAGTGCTCATTAGTTTACATTTAGCTTTGTGTCCAGAGTCAGGTCAGGCTGCTGAAACTGATGTTACATGAAAGCTATTAATAGTCACAAAAGGTTATTTCAATAAAAACAACTGAAAGGAAATATTATATTTGTAAGTGTTCAGATAAATTCATCGTTTGGTTGCTTGATTGACTCTAATGTCAACAAAATAATTTTTCTTGATTTTTTTCAGATGATGCAGGATTTCATACCTCTTAATGTCCAAGAAATTCTGTATAAAATGTCTACCAAATCAATTTTTAGAAATACGAAAACAAATCTATATCCTTTATTACTGGTGAGTGAAGCAGGTTCTACAGCTCACATGTAAAACCATTAATTTATTGGTGTTATGTGGTCTGTACTGCAAAACCACCTATCTTTTCCCTCTCTTGGTTTTTATTTGTGTTTGCTCAGTCTTAAAGTGAAGCTATCATTGCTGCTTATAATGAAGACATAACAATAGAAATCATTACTTCCAGGGCTTTCATCTGAGACCTGCCATAAAACTCAAAGGCATAAAAATGGCATAATCCAAAATCATTCTGCACAACTGGGCAGGATTTTCACTTTGAAATGCATGTGATAGCAAATATTTTATCATCTTTCCCAAAATATCATAATGAAAAACACTCAGCCACTCTGGCGCTGTTTTGGCATGGGCTGAGAATGTGCATAAAGTCAAGGTGACTGTGGTCTGGTCTACAGAGTAAAAACAGAATCCAAATCCAAGTGCTCCTAAACCAGCCCTGCCAAGTATGTCTGCTCTACACTCACCTATTAAAGCCACTGAATCTGCCAAGACCCAGCAAAACCTCTTTGATGATATCTGCCTGTAAATTTTGCCTTCTTCCAGCTTGTAACAAGTTATTGCTTTGCTGTACATGTGAACTCTGACTTGTGCAGCTGGAGTTAAAATATCTGCTCTCAAAACCCTTTAAACACAGGAAGATGGGGGAGAGCTTAGTGCACGGTGCACAGCACTGCTGACACCTTGAAACAATACATGTTATTCTTTAAAAACAATCTTAGGCCAAGCCACCCTCTGACTTCGAATCCATTCTGTGGCTGTGTTAATCATATTGAAAATGCCAAGATGCTTTTGTACTGCTTTGAAAGGTGAAAAATGAACAAAGAGGACAACAAACTGCAGGGAGAATTATATTCCATGTGTTGTTTGGTTGGGTTTTTTTAAATCTAAGCAAAGGGTTTCATTTAAATGACCACTTCAGTTAATACCACTCAGCAAAAGTCTCAACCTCAGCTTTCCCATCGATTGAATATGGTTGACCTCCTTCTTAAACTGCCTGGGTTTTCCCTGATGAAAACCACAGTGCAAGAGCTGCCTGGTGGTGTTTTACATCCACAGGTCAGTGAGTGCAACTTATGCCACTAAACTGTGCCTAATGAGTACCTGCATTAGCTTTCAAATCTGGGCCTTTGGCTTAATTTCTCTGCTCGGGAGGTTTTTCAGTCCAATTCCAAGCAAAGGCATCATGTGGACATCACACTTCCCAGAAGCCAAGATTCCTGGGGTGCCACAGGTATCTTTTCTCAGGTGACCCCTCGGTTTTCCAGGCAAAACAGAACCCATGCAGTAGGAACTGAGGGATGGAGAGCTGAGCCTGGGCTGTCAGAGAGGACATTTCCCTGAAGGAGTTTCCTTCCAGGGACCAGGGGAGCACAAAAGCACCTGAGTTCAGATACAGGATGGCTTTGAACCAGTTTTTTGTTGTCAACCTCACTTCTTCCAAACAATTCTTGCACAGGGCTGTGCTGAGATAATTTGAGGTGCAACCACGATGTTTTTGGAAGGCAATAGAGTTCATCTGTATGAAAATGAGCCATGCAGTGTTGTCTGTTTTCAGGCTGTCTTGAGTTACCAGTTAGAAAGTCACCAGAGAGGCACTGGGGAAAGAAGGAATTATCAGTAATCAATAACCTTTCCTAACGTTCCTTCACTGTGCTGGAATTACTGTGATCTGGATTCCCAACTCGAAATATGGAACAATATTTCATCTTTCACAAGGAATTTCTCATAGTTTTCTTTTAGCTATACATTCTTAAGGACCGCAATGGTCTTACTCCATTCACAAGTTTTTGTTTAAAATTGTGCCTGTTGGATCTCGAACAGTTCAATACATTTTTAATCTCTACTCCTAAAACTGAAAAGGGTGCAGTTGAAAAGTGTTTTAATTTTTCTCACAGCTTTAACAATAAATGTTTAACCAGTTCTAGCATCCTAATCATATCTGTTGGAAAACCAGGAAATACTCTGCTTTGGAGACAGAATGGGAGAAAATAAAAGTTCACAACCTTTCAGAAGTCCAAAGAGTTGAGAATTGAAGACAAAACTTCTGGGCTGTTTTCTAGAGCAATCCTCATCTCACAGACACCCTGAGCTGAATCTCTAAGCACACAATATTCCTCAAACAAACACTCCATGCCCCCAGCCCCCACACCTTATCAAGTTTCAATCCTTCAATAATGCTCACAATTTCGTGGGAAGTCAGGACTTCAGAAAAAGCAGAGGGATCAGGTGAGGTTATTTTGTTTGCTGAAATCAAAATGTGAAGCCAAACCTTTCCATGAGTTAAATCCCTTTCCACTTCTTCTTTATAGCCAAAGTATTTAGGATCAATTCTTTGTTATAAATTCCCTTTGATAGGTATAAGATATCATAAATTTAGCACATAGAAATGAGATTTTTAAATTTTAAGTTTGTATGGTTCACAATGCAATGCTGATATACATTTTTCTTGCTATCCTCAGTCATTTAAGATATCCTCATTATCCTCAGGGTTTATACATTTTCATCTGGGTAATCTTGTCTGGCCCATAATTATAAAGAAAAGTAGTAAATAGAAAGTAAACTCTATTATTAAGAAACATCTTATTTAATTTTTTTAAGTGTCAGAGATCTGGTGATTAACAAACATCACCCATTACATTAATTGTACAAATAAATTTACCTCTGCCACTCAAATTCTTCTCATAAACATCAAAAAGCCACCAAACATTTACTACGCAATCTAGAGCATCAAATAATGATTCTCTATAGCAGTTTCTGTATTACATAATATAAGAGCTGGGCAATTAGCTCTAAGTAGGTACTCATTATCATTTTCCATGAACTTACAAATTGGTTGGTATCCCTTAAAACAAAACATCAAGTATTTTTAAGAAGCAGTTTGTAACAAAGTGTCTCTAATAGGAAAAATTTTCTTAGAAAATAACTTCTCTCAGGCTAAAAAAAAAAATCTGTGTCAGGGCTAACAACAATATCCAGATTACATATTAATTTCACATCATTTAATTAAGATAACCAAACAAATAGAGCATTTGAGAGAAATTATACTCAATAGTTATGAAGTAGAAAGTGATAGTAAACTGTGAGCACTGTCAAAGTCGAACACAACGACCACTACAATGTGGAAAATAGTCTTATGTAAAATGGAGAGCTTGGAGCACAAAGACAAGATTAGACAAAGAAAGCAATTATGTTCTTATCTACTGACAGTTGCAAAAGGAGAAGTCAAGTGTAATATCATGTATTAAGAGGCAAAGTACCAAACATGAGTCCACAGCCACAATTTTTATTTCTGATGTGGAATGACATGAAGTCATAAAACAACACAAAAGAAACTTTTTTTTCCAGCTCTATGATTTGTTCTTTTTAAATCACCAGCTTTCTTCGTGTTCAATTCTGAATGGAAATAAAATTTGCTCAACAGTTCTATTGCTTAGTTTTGAACTGTAAAGTTTGGATGGATTGATTCAGCTTTCCCCTTATCCACACAACAAGTAAAAGTAACACTGAAAGAAATTCAGATGAGGAAGATTTAGTCTTTTCAAGCGGGATATAAACTGTTTTATTTGGAACAATTTTCCAGTGTTCTTTTGAGTATTTTGGGTGAACAGTAACATACTTGTTATTATGAATTAAATGAAAGCTTTTAGAGATTTTAATGTTCCTTACTCTGTTCATTTTGTTGAACAAGAAAACTCCAACCACCATAAAATTGTCTGGCACATGTCTACTTTGTACTGCAATAATACAATGTCAAATTTATCCTTTATTGACTACCTGGAAAAAATTAATATCTTAGTAATTGCCATAGTTATTATTGGCTTATATATATTTTTTTAAAAACACTAAGTTGTGGCTGCCCCATCCCTGGAAATGTTCAAGGCCAGGCAAGTGCAACCTGATCTAGTGGAAGGTGTCCCTGTACACGGTAGGGGGTGGGAAACATGTGATCTTTAAGGTCCCTTCCAGTTGAAACCATTTTGTGATTCGGTGAAGTTTTCACATTTATTTTAGTAATGGAAAATCTGGTTAGATATTTGAACCAAAGCAGCATGGAAGGAACAAGGACATGGTTTGCAGGGAGCTGGCATCGGGTGTTGACTGCAAATACTTAACATCACAGAGAAATAACAGGAGAAATGTACCAGTTCCAAAAAAAAAAAATGGGATTCAGGCTTCCACCTGTGGGTACAAGTAGCACCAGTAATGATGGTGCCTTAACAGCACAGGATCATGTTCTGAGTCACTGCTGAACACACCGGGAACGTGCAATGGCACTGCACATAAGAAACCCATAACACCAAGGCTTCCAGTGTTACAAGGCAGAAAATAAGTTGTTTTTAGTTGTTTTACTGTGCTACACAAGAGGCCAGTGACAAGGACGGGGCCCCATAGTATTGGTCTCAGTACAAACACAGAACAAAGAGGTTGCCTGGGTCAGGAGTTTAAAGTCTAAATACAGCTCTTGATTTGTGGAGGGCAGGGTAAAAATTGTCTGCTCAGTCTGGCCAGCACCAGTTTAGCATGTGCATCAAATTCTTTTTTTCCATTCTGCTTTCCAAGACCAATCAGGAGGGATCAACTAAGAAGCATAGTTCAGGCAGAATAGACTTACTATTTTCATTTTCTTCTACATAAATAATGCAATGTTATTATGGAAAGGAATAGAAATAGATTATCCTCTTTTTAGTTCCAGTCCCTGGATGAAGGTTGAAAAATATATTATTGTAGTTAGCAATGTTACACTTGCAGAGAGAATTTGAATATCAATAAGCAGAGAGATATTTAAATGGATATTTACATATAATATCACTGTATGTTTACATTTAATATCATATTGGATTTAATTTTATTATGTTCAAGAAAGCAATTGGGTGAAGAATAAACACTGTGGGATGTTATCTCATTGATATGCAGAATCAATATGATAATCAAGTTGCTGATATAAACTCATAAGAAAAAGCTTCTGACATTTCATCTAGGATCCCTAATTTCATATTTACAATGTGGTGTGAGACTCTGTACTGCAGTCTTAGTGTTTAATTAGGAAGATGCTCCTGTATCCATTTTTTTTCCTAGGTACTTTTACCATCCTTTCAAACGATGGAAAACTAATACTGGTACCAAAGAGTCATGAAGACTTTTTTCTTTCAAAAACAAAAAAGAAATTTAATTAACAAATACAAGGTGAATTTATGAAGAAAAAACATCATCCTAAAAATTTCCAGGGCAGTCCACCATCCTAAAATCCTTGTGAAAAGTTTGAGAAGTGTGTTTTTTTTTTAAGGGGTTTTAGCATGTATTTCCAATATCCCAAACCAGTGTAAGATACTGATGTAAATTGAACTGGATATCCTTTTTATTTTTAGAAAAACAAATCCAGGCATAATGACTGTGATGTGCATGCTTGATGCTGTATTTTAGGGGAGTCGTTTCTCTTCCCTAATGTGACTATTTTAGGTCATTTATTTAACAAGTTAAACTATTCCTTTCCTTGCATTTGGCCAAATGAGCATCCACCACCTTTAATGGGTCGCACGTCTAGCTGTTCATTATTGGGTTGGCTGCCATATGTACCTCAGAAAAAGAAAGCCAAAATAAATGTACCTGAATGAAGGTCAGAGCCAGCACCCACAGACTGGGCTTGTTGAATGACCTCTCCAAGGGTGTAAATACCATCCCTGGACACTCAGAGCCAACTGCAGCAGAGCCTGGTGCAGGGAACACCCCAGAGCTGGGCACTTGCTGTGGCTTTCAGGCAGAGCCCTGGAATGCTGCAAGGCTGGAGAAGAGTTAACTGAAGATGTTTTATATCCTTAAAGATCTGTGTGCTGGAAGGATGAGAACCAAATGTTCTCATCTACTTAGACCCACCTTTAACTCTTATTAACAAGGATTTCACTCCCCTCCGGACCAGAATCTCACAGAGGGCAGATGTGCTATTCTAGCAATGGACTGAGCAAAGACAGCAGTGACAGATGGCCTTTCACATGTCTTCAGTGATGAGAGAACACCTCATGAAATATGTTTCTCTGTCTGAATTAAATAAGCTTATCCTTTAGCAAACTGTTCTATAAAAAGTTATGAGAGCCAAACGTCTCTAAAACTGAGATATCATTAAAGCTTCTACAACATTCCAGGCATTGCCACCAGTAATTTTGTGAGTTAGGATTGATTGGGTCTCTGTTCAAGAATAAAAAACGAGTAGCGTGCCAAGAATGTTGACAAGGAGCGATATGAATCCAGTCTTATCTCAGTGTTATTGCTCTTGCCAGTCACTATCTTACTATTAAGATAAAGCAAGTTACCCCAGCCTGTGAGCTGCTGATTGAAGGCTGGATAATGATTTCTGGATTTCTCACCACTGCTGCAATATTGGAGGGAGTCTGGAAGAAGATGGATTGGCAAATTGCAAATTTACGTTTGAGGATGTGCACATAAAAAGCAATTTAATGAATTTATATACCTGTTCATATATGTACTTCTCCCTGTCTTTCATTGGCATAAACAAATGGCATCTACTTTTCATAAATAGTTGTACATAAACATGTCATCTCTGCTTGCTGGAATGGCATTTAGGTGTGCAGAGATATTTAAATCTAAGAAAAAGGACATTATTTCTATTCTGAACTGTTCTGTTAGAGTGATATATATCTCAATATTCAGGAACCATCAGTGTAGCTTGCTTATTGTATATCTATAAGCATTGTATGCATATATGTGAAATTTATCTGTGCAAAATCCAACCCCATAAAATGTTTCATGCTTTTAAGTGGCTTTTGAATCAGTCCCAGTATATATTTCTTGTCTAGATGCAGCAGAATTTAATACTGGTTTGGTTCTTTTCTTTCCTTGTTGGCTGTTTGATAAGTTATGGTTACAGCAAGCAGGAGCTGTGCTTGGGGAAAAGAAGTTATGAGATTCCAGAAATTTATGTGTTCCAGACAAAAATTAAACTAAGACTGTAAAGATTTTCAAAGACATAGAGGCAATCCTCATAGGACAGTAATAGGCTATTCCAGTAGGGTGTTAAAAGGAATTTTTCCCTATACATAATTCAGATCAGGAATCTGAACTTCAATTTTCACAACTCAGATCCATTCCTTAGCCACCCAATTATTAACAGTTTTGGAGTGACGTTTACTTTTACTTGCTTTGTGAGATTATATTTCTTATCAAAACTCCTGTGTGTTTCAAGAATTCTTGTTTCCTTGGGCAACTTTTTTTTTTTGTAGATTTGTGACCAACTCTGCAGCTTCCAGGTTCAAAGTTTGATGGCTCCCAAGTTACTTTGGCTTCATCCTCCAAGCTGTACAGTGAAGCCAAGATGTACTCAGTGTCCTTTAGGTCTTTATAAAACATCTAACACAACAGAGCATGGACTGTGAGACTTTCAGGTGTTAACACAAATTTTAAAAATTACAGAGATTTTTACTGTAGGTCTCACTTTGAATTCAATGGACAGCAACAAACACCTCAACAAAATAACTCATTTAAACTCTTTTAAGGAGAGGGGATTAATCTCCTAAGGATACTTTTTGAAGACGGTCTTTCCTAACACTATCCTATAATATCTGCAGAATTCTTAACCCATCACAGGTATTTTTTCTGTTTTTTTTCACATTTTCCTAACCATTGATATTCGGGGGTATTTTTCAGACTTTACCAACAACACAATTATGATGTATTCACTTGTAGAAAAAGCTGTTTACAAACATCTTGAAATGTATATTGAGTTAAAGAGCTAACAAAAGTGCACTATTCAAATATTCATAGATATTTGCACCACACCACTCTCTCTATAACTACAAAATCCCCCAAACCAGAGATGTTTCTCTACCCACTATACTATTTTAGGTAGAAACTGTTGGTCTTATTTCATGATACAGACAAGTTGTTATGACTTCTTTCTTTGTTTTACAATTTTTGTGAGCTCAAAGCACTGAATTCCATAAAACTTTACTTTGGGGTTTTTTGTTTATGTTTTTATTGGTTTTGTTGGCTTTGTTTGTTTTTTATATTATCTTGTAACTGCAAAATCAACACTGTTCTATTTCTTAGTCTCGGGTTAGGCAGTGGACTGGATTCTCCTTCAGACCCTGCCTGCAACAGGATTTAATGTCAATGTCCACTTCTTAAACAGAGATAAAAAGCAAACACTGTATAAAATCAGACACGGCTAAGGGATTGTTGAAAACCTTGATCACAATGACAGTTTTTAGATTTATTTTAGTAACTGATTGCATTAAAGGATTGTCCAACCTAGGTATTTTCCAGGTTTTAATTATTTTTTAATGGATTTCAGGAAAACAGTAATCTAATCTGCACTGGTCCCAATTATAAAGTTTGGTGTGAAATTCAGAAAAGGAAATTAAAGCACTGTCTACCTACTGTGTGTAGGTCCAAGTGTTTCATGAAGTCTTAGGTAGGCTCCGTTTACATTACATATATCTTACTTATATAAGCTGGCATCCTCTACAGGCCTCAAAATCCCTTGTAGACTATAAGCATGAGTATTATCTCAATTTTTTACACTTGGAAATTTAAGCATAGAGGCTAATCTGAAGTTCTCTTTAGCATAAAAGCTTTTCATCCAAGGTTTTATATTAGCTGCTTCTCTCCGATGTGTTGGTATTTCTAAAGAATACATATATTGTACACACAACACTTGCAAAGAATGAAAATTTTCCTTCAGTCTATACATAGAAGCTGAGAAATAGGAATGAAAAGGTGACATTTCTAAAACTGGCCAGCTGATGTGTGGCAGAATATATATCCAGCATCCTGTAAGTCTCCTTCTCATCTAGAGAGGAATCCTGGATTTATTCTTACCCTTCTGTTTTAACCGACACCTTCATATTTAATTGTTAAATGCTGGCAGATGTCTTCACATCTGAATATCACTCTTGTTGTGAGGAGCTTACTGCCTAAGTAGACAGTGTGAAATGGAATGCCCTGTTCCAGCTAAATTGGAACTAAGGCTTCAAAAACCAAAATCCCACTCAATGATCCAATCTTCCTTATTGCCAGGGGTTCTACCAGAAAAGAAGACCACGTGCATCAGGTATCTCCATATTCAGCACCTAACTTTAATTGCCCAAGTAAGCTCAGAAATGCTTGCTGCGCAGGGTTGGAGGTCTTGTCTTGCTGTAATTTCTGGTTTTGCACTGTGCTGATGTGCCCAGAGAGGCCCCAAGGCTGGGGATGGATTACTTGTGTGCTGCACAGCTTTGCATGATGTCAGGGCATGAAGCATTTTGGGTGGGAATGCCTTTCCATTGCTCCATTTACATTACTGTAAGAACAAAAGACAGGAAGAAAAACTCCCAAAGCACGGTGGAAATCCCTTGGCTAACCACTTTCCACTGGCTTTCCTTATAAACTCTGACTTCTGGCCCATGACTTGCACTAACAGGCATAAAGTGCTTCATCTTCAAGATATTCTCACTCAGAACAGTCCAAACTCTAAGAATTTAGCATTTAAAGTTGAACTTGGCTCTACATTTTAAGAGGTATCAATCTCTCCCCATCAATCATACATTTTTTGGTACAAACTGAGGTGGATTTGCTTTCCCCTCTTCTCCACTTTCTTTTCTCCCAAGGTTTCCATTCTCAAATGTTCCATGACACAATGTTAATATTTGACATTGAAATCCTCACAGTAAATATCCATCAAATCTCATGTCCTGCCATCTGTTATTTTTTGGGTTTGTCTGCTGACACCTCTTAATGATTTGGAATAGCTGCTTTTAAGAATGAACCTTGGGTAGAAATTTTGAAGGTGAGAATGTGGTTAAATAGCCTCAGCCTGAGGGAGTTCAAACCTACACCACAGAACTAACTAATTATTTAGCTTTGGAGGATTCTAAGGAACAAAATATCAGATTGGGCAGTGATGAGAGAGCAAAGTCTTTTAGACAGAGCAACGAAATGCTAATAGGAAAGGACAACAGAGATGCAAACAACACAGAATTTGAAGCTCAGAGAGTCTGAAAGGAGGAAGCTCACTGGTATCCAATCCGTATCTCATTGATGTTCTCTTATTTTTTTGCTGCTGAAGTCAGGATCATAATACACTGAAATTTCAGTGCTGCTGATTTTCTGCTCAAGCTGCACCCTTCTCTTTACAAATGTGCTGTAAATTAATTTGTAAACTACTGATTATGAAACTATGCTGTGCTATAATTAACGTTAATGCAAAATTTTATCTGTCTGTACTGATTTTTATTAATCCAGCACACTCGTGTGCCTTAGCTAAATTATAAAATATATCTCTAGTTTCATTGATTTACAGTATGAATTACAGACTGTCACAACTCAAATTACTTCAGGGTGTGCAACAGTGCTTGGACTCACAGTTTCATCATTCAGGATTAGTCATTAAGGTACCGAGATAATGCTCAAATTTAAATCCCCCAAATGCGGAGAGCTACTTCTATAGGGTGATGTGTGGTGTAAACAAGGTAAAGCCAGAGCAAAGGCTGTAAATCTTCAGGAATTTTGTATGCACTTAGCAGCATGTAGATCCCTGAATGTGATTAACAGTCTCATGCAAGTGAGGCAGCTCCTCTAGCTGTCAAGATTTTTACAAAGTAAAACCCAATTACACATAAACAGATCTTGAATTTTCCCTCTGGGCTTGTGTTTCTCTTAGCTATAGATTTTCATTCTTACATTTTTTTCCCCCCCAGAATGTATATTTAATGCATCTAAAGGTTGCCATTTTATTGAGGAATTCAGGCAGCACAATCCCCTGGGTGGCTTTCTTTGGTCATATGTTGTACATGCTAAACTGAATATATTGACAGTTTATTATAGCATGCTTTGTCTTGTAAATTAATATTCTGTTAGTTTTTAATGTATGTCAAATATGAATGGTAATCAGTTCTTGTGTTTGTCTTTTAATGTCATGACCACTTCTTTAATGAAAGGACAGAAACCTTCTGTAAATGGCTTGGAGCTACTCCCAAGTAAAGGATTTCATTTTATCTCAGAGGGCACAAGTGAGGGTCACACAGGACAAAGTTCATGTCCCTTAAATTAGGTATCTAACAATTGCTTCTCTAAATCATGCGTGTTGCCTGCACAGTCTACCGAAAGAAAGGATGGCTTCTTAACAGTCACTAATTTTCTGCAAAACAGTCAAATTTTTTAGGTCAAAGCGATTATTATCCAGTGAAGGGGCCCATTTCTCCCTAGCGACTCCAGAAAGACCCTGTGTTGGGTTGCTCAAATTGCACCATTCCCTTCTCAGATACACAAGGTGGGATTCTGCTGCTTTGAACAGACCCTTGGGGTTACTTGAGATGCCCTTTGGGGTCCCACACCTGCACTTGCGGTGGCAGAGATGATGCAGAGCCTATAGCAGACCCCAGATCTTTTAAATAAGCAGTGTTCAGGGCCCGGCTGGATGGGGCTTTGAGCAACCTGGCCCAGTGACAGATGTCCCTGCCTGTGGCTGGATCCATCACTCATTATCGGTGTTAGAAGGGAGAATAAGACAACTTAGGGATTCCTCTTTTGATTGTGTGTGACTGTGACACTTCTGCTGAAAGCTGCTGGACTAATGTGACTGTCCTTAAAAAAAAAAAAAGAATTTATAAATTATCTATATTGTGCCCCCAAAACAATATTTTCTGTGCAAAATGTGTCAGGGGGGAAAAAAATCACCAAAATCTCCACAGCACTAAAGCAACCAGTTAAATACTAGCAGCAAAAGAATATCCTGTTTAGCTGCTCAAATGAACAGATTTACAAGTAACTTAAATCACAGTCTCTATTTGTACAAGTATTTATGCTGAGTTTGAAGGGGGCTTTAATCTAGCAGACAGAGGCAGGAAAAGGTCTAATAATTGCATACCGAAATCAAAAAGTTCAAACTAGAAATAAAGGGGAACTCATTTATTTTTTAACTGTACTATGAGCTATGTTACTGGGGCAAATTACTAAGTGTTATTGTAGTCCTTAAATCAAGATCAGATGTGCTTATAAAACATACATCTTATTTTAACAACACAGAGCTGGGCTTGGGACAGAAATCCCTGGATGAAGTATGGCCTGTGCTATGCAGGAACTCAGACTAGGCAGAGCTTGAACTAGTTAATCATAATGGTCTCTTATGGTTTTAAAATATACAAGCCTATTAATTCCGAGCCTAAATTTTTAATTTAATAGGTAAGATATGCTCATGTGAAACTGAATTTCCTAAGAGTCTTTACAAAAAGTGTAACAAAGACTCAACTACCAAATTACACATTATAGGAGATGTCCTTTAAAATGCAAGTGGCTAAACAACTTCTTAGCAGTTGTTTTTCTGTCCAAGAGAGTGAATCAAATTTTTCATAGGAACATCCTCATGCCAGTTTTCTAATGGACACCTGGAAAATCAGATTAAAAAGCATTTTCAACACAATGAGCTTTGTTAGCCATTCAGTTGTAGAGAAGTCCATCAGCAACCAACTTCAACACCAGCTCATGATGGGAGAACAGCGGCTTGTGATATATACGATGGAGAAAAATCACATGAAAAGAACAGTAAGCCCAGATAGTAATCTATATGTCTATTTTAATGTGACCTCTAC
This sequence comes from Acanthornis magna, assembly GCA_036785705.1. Taxonomy (NCBI): domain Eukaryota; kingdom Metazoa; phylum Chordata; class Aves; order Passeriformes; family Acanthizidae; genus Acanthornis; species Acanthornis magna. The sequence continues at coordinate 2,601,791 of JAWUZG010000001.1, forward strand.
CTTGGGGAAGAGAGAATTATGCAGGAAATACTGAGACACTGCCATTACCAATGTAAAAAGCTCTTACCAATGTATCAGCTGGGATAAGTTGTGCTCAGAAAGACCAAAATCATTAAATATTGCTGCTATCAGGCACCCTACAGTCTGGTCCATTTCTATATGTGTAGTATTTTCTGTCAGCATCAGTAGACTGCATTTTGGAGTGTGGATGCATTGCGAAATCACTATGCATTATATTCATGGTTTTGGATACAGTACTTTTGAATTTTGTGACTTTTATGCTGCAGAATACTCAAGAATGACACTTTTCTGTAATGGAAATGGGAAAGCAAAAAGAGGTCTTTTTCACTGCATGCCTCTGGTCTTAAAAACATGTATGTGCAGGAGTGGGAGAGTGCATTTGTCACTGCAGCCACGTCTGTCTTTGTGGTGAGAACTGGGATGCAACGACAGCACTTCAATTCCTGTTAATATCAGTGGGTTTTCTAACCCTGCAGGAACGTGGCACTTTGCTTTTCATGGTAACCAGGACTGCACTGGGAAGACAGCAATTATATTAACTTCATTTTTTAATATTTGATTTCTTACAAATCACAGAGCCCCCAAAAATGAAATCCTATGTCAGTACCTTTTTTCTGCAATTTCTGCCAGAAATGTTTATTTTTTGTGTCTCACCGGATTTGACCCACGGATTTCCTCCTGAGTTCAGGAAAGTTGGTAACAAGCTTACACAAGGAGAAGTAGGCAGCATGCAGGACTTTTGGGGACAGCAAATGCTGGATCTCTCTTTGCACACAGCTTCCTTCTGATAAGTAACAATTCAGTTGTTTGACTGGGGGAGAAGTTTTATCTACCCAAGAACCACCATTTTGCCACTTTGACAATTTTGCTGATTTCCAAAATCTGGTTGTGGTCTTGCACGTGTGAGCTGTGGGTCTGAAATGAGATGAGAGGGATATATTTGCTTCAAAATTCCCCACGCACAGATGAAAATTTTGGTTCTAACCAACACATCTGTAACCTGAGATCCTGCAAATTGTCAAGCCAGGATCCATACATGTCTTTGGAATCATAAATTCCATGGTAGTCAATGGGACTTAGCTGTCTAAATGCTTCATGTGTTTGGGCTGTATGAAAGTATAGCTTTCAGTTTGTTGGGTTCTCATTGACTGTGAAAGATATTATTTTTGTCTTTAAAGCTGGGCACATGGTTGCATTCTTTGCCCTAGATGAGTATTTTGTCTGTCCATGGCTTTTAATTGCTTTTGAATTGCTCCCTGCCAGTTATCACTATCCTTATTTCAAATATGAGTTGAAAAATATTTATAAAGAATTCAATCCATCATCAGAAACACAGTTTCTAAAGGCATGGCTTGCTGTGATACAGACCTAAAAACTGGCTTTTCAACCTGCAATAAATATTCTTTTCCCTGTCCTCTTCTGATTGCTCCATAATTAACACTAGGGAGACACCAGATTTAACTATCTGACAGATATTTATTTAAAATACCTTCTGCTGAATATATTAACATTTCTGTATCTACTTTCTTTAAGCAGCTTTGAGTTCTGCAATAAAATCAGATCCAGAGTTTGGTTATGTTAATAGCCTTGCATGGTGGTATAGATCAATTTGGAAAAAAGCAATGAATCAGTCATCTGCAATATAATTGTATGTGTTTACACTGTAGAAATGTTTTTAGTATAAAAACACAATAGAAGCATATGAGTCACATCAGTGTCTCTTAAGCTGGATAAATTGTGAGAGGAAGTTTGCTGTAAAGGAGGATTTAATGCTCTCCACATACATGTACTCATGGCATATATTTATGCATTAGCTGAGTTCTTCTCCTGAGACTCTGCAGAAAGGCAGGATTGAAAATAGTTTCTACCCATGGAACTAACTGGTTAGTGAATGTGGTTGTGCCACTCAAAAAGAAGGCCTAAGTGCATGCAGTTAGTTTTATTGCTAGCTCTTTTGCTGGAAAAGTCTTTATGTCCATTCTTTGTGCAGATATAATAGACCCAAAGAATCACAGAATATCCTGAGTTGCAAGAGACCCACGGGGATCATACGCATGAAGATGCTTCTGGAATAGAAGAACCTATTACAGACGTGTTCTAATATTATTGTTATCACAATACCTGGGTAGTTTCATACCAAACCTTAAGGCCCCTGATTAAGATCTGCTATTCATAGTTCAACTTCTCCTCAGGAAGAATTGAGTGTGACATGGAATGCATTGTTTTGAGACAGTTTTATTTTGTTTGGGTTTTGTTTTCAGCGTATATGCTGGGGTCTGACAAGATGAACACTGTTTTCAAAAATAGCCAAGTTGCAGATGGAGGAAATTATTTGTTTGTGGTATTCTCTATCAAAGAATTGTCACAGATAGATGGGTTTTACTCAAATATTAGAGTTTGCACCCAGTTCTCTGATTTAGCTGGGTAATAAGTATATACTCAGGCAGCAAGACAGCTTTCTGTTGGCTACATGTATCATGCTCAAAAGTGCAGAGGAATCCCAACAAAGCCACTTGTAATTTGCACTCACTAAATTGGATACAGATCCACCTTTTTTTCCGACAGTAGCCTAGAATAACAAAGGTTTTGGGAAAAATGCCTGGTTTTGGTTGAACGTTTCTTCTTGCTGGCTATCTGCCACCACAAACACAGAGGGGATATAATAACAGTCATTTGGAGTTCTGTAAACCTTGTCATCTGAGGACCTCAGAACGCTTTCCAAGTGTTAATTAAATCCTCACAACATCCATGTAGCCACGCATGGCAGATTCCAGGTTGTTGGGCTCTCCCTGTGACCACAGTGGCTCACTGACTCTGCTGCTCTCGGGAGCCTTCAGACCCTTCTGCACCACAGAGTTCCATCTCAGCCACTGCTCTGCCAGCCCAAACTCCGGCACTGTGGTTTCCACCTAACCCGTTCAAAACAAAATAAGAGGAATTTTTCAGCGAAAAATGTAATTTTTCTGTAATTGCGGTGGAGTTCTAAAACGGGTTAACTTGGTTTTTGAGGATAATGTTTTATTAGCAGCTTCAGATGCAGAAGCTTAAAAAAACACTCAGGTCCGTACAGAGAGAAAGCGTTCCTTAGCACTGAAAAAGCACACAATACCTCCCCATGTTGCTGACTCCAAGCAATAAAAAATCATGAGTTCACTCCAAAAAGTTCTTTTAATAGTCTTTTTGTCTGCAGGCTTTTTCTCCCTTCCTAGTTCTTGAGATATTACAGTTTTAAAGTTTCTTGAGGTGAGAAAAGATTTTTCCCACAACCATAAAGAAATGAAAACAGATATTCTTTTCAAGCCACTGGAGTCATTAAGCTAGGGGAAAAAAATATCAAATATTGCAAGAGCTGATCTAAAACCACGAGAGTTAGCAGTGTTGTTTGTTTGCCTCTTTAACACAACATTATTTCCTCTTGTCAGTTCTGAAAAGACACTCAGGCTCAAACCTGGTGCACAAAGAAACCTTTCTCTCTTACTGCACTCTAATAAGCATCTTGCAATACATCTTTGAATTTACCTGTGATGATTTCAAACAAAATTCTGACTGAATGCTGGTTTTGTTTCTTTCCCCCTCCTGTGCCTATGTCTTTAATTTTCTCTGTGTGTGTAAATGAGCCCTGCACTGTGCCCTGTGGAGAGACAGGAGGCAGGATGGAAGCAGATGTTCTTTCAGGTCCCTTCCAACCCCAACCGCTCTGTGATTCTGTGGCTGCAGCACACACAGAGCTGGGCTTTGACACCTCCTGTCAGGGCAGTTCGTGTTCTCAGCTCTCATCATCCTATGTTCAGAACCCAGTAACTCACCTATGGACACAAGCGCCACATGCAGATAACACTAAATATTCTCCAGGCAGCCTTCCACAAGTGTTTCCTTACCCTGAAATATCAACATACAGTGTTTTATATCGCCCATAGTGCACTCTGGAAGGACAATAAGTCCCATCTACCTTGTGACCACAGAGGAAACTGCACAATGTTCTCCTCCTGGATAGCACAGAATAAAAGAGGTAGCTTTAAAATGGATCATTTGGATGCCATAACAGCCCCAAAGCAGTAGCCTGGAGCTCATTTGCCCTGCCAAGAAACTTTTTCAGGTTGTATTGCACGTGCAAATCATAATGATATTTCTTCTGTGTTCATCAGAAATCTGTGCAAACTGAAGGGGGTCTGAAATTGTTCTCTATTCCGCTTTATAGTTCAAGACAAACTAAATAACAAACTACATTTCCAGAAATTGCTTTCTCTGACACTGCTATGATGAATAAACTTCAAAAGTGTTACATACAGCACCTTTCTAGGTTTATAATTAGCCATAAACCACTAAAATATGTATTGTCTAGAAGCAAATTTTACTTTCTTTCTATTGTCTCTTGGTGATTGGCATGAAAGTTATGAAAGTCTCACTGGGTAACAAAATATAACACCTAAACATCTTGATTTGCTTTTAAGGGCTAATATAATTTTCAATTTATGATGTTGTATTTTTTACTATGGCAAGGTCTTCCAAACTGTCTTCAATAAAGTTGCAGAAAATTTTAGTTGTGTTTTTTTCCCAGGGAAGTTTTACTTGGAAATGGAATGCAAACAGCACTCCAGTTCCATACATCTGTTACACCACATCTAACACAGTGTCTGGGAGGCTTTCAGCCCCAAATACAGTAAAAAAACCTAATTTTTTCTGTATTTTTTGTGTTCAGCCCTCCCTCAGAACTAAAGGTATATGCAGTAGAACACTTTGCAGTGTGCATGTACAGAAAATATGATTTATGTGATATATTTGTTATTGGGGGAAGTTCAAAGAAGCATACACTGCACATGGAATGGTTCCTGCTCCTGTGGGATTGTGATTCAGATATTAAACAGTAATGAAGTTCCATCTAATTGATGCATCCCCCAGCTGTAGTTTTTCAGACTTACTCCATCATTAGTAATACAGTCTTTCTTGTAGCACATTCTGTTGGTCACTATCTTTTAAATAATGATCCTCAAAAAAACTAAACGGCTCCTAATTTCTTCTCTTTAGGCAGTCTCAGATGTGCTTTCTATCATCCTTTTTTCCTTACCCAATTTATGACTGGCCAAACAGCAGATCCTGCATTTCGCTGCCACTCTGCAGTGCTCTGACCTCACCCTTCCTATTTGCTTCTCCTTCTGAACAGTCTCAAGGAGCTCCAAGGCCCAGCTGCTGAAGACAGCACCCACAATATCTCCCACCTCGTTATTCTCTAGGAAATATTTAGTGGAAACGAACTCATCTAGGTACTTACAAATGTCAGCGTAAATTCACCAAGCAGAAATTGTCAAAACAACCTAGATGCCACCCACTTGCATGGGAAGGTTTGGGGACAGAGGGGAAGCAGTTGAAAGCAGATCTTTTGACTTTTTGTGCTCTTTTTGACATTGTTTTATGTGATGTTCTCACAAGGAAGCGTAGGGGAGGGAAGGTGCAAAATCATTTGAGTTATTCATCAACAGCAACTTGTTATCAAATTAGAGGGAGGTAACAAGCACAGTTTCCAGGGAGCTCTGCTCTTCTTTAGGTTTTATTGGGAGTCTCCATTAAAATCTCAGAAAAGGACTATCCACTAAAACCACAGGTGACACAACTCCCAAAGGGACAGGAACCACTCTGAAGGACAATATAATACCTGTAAACATCTCAGTTCTTTGGCTGGTTTTAGTTCTTCTGGAAAGATCCCAAAGAATAATGATGGCAATGTACAATTTTTTTTCAGGTTTGTTTAACCTAAACACAAGAATTCTAAGGGGATATGGGGAGTGTTAAAGAGATGAAAGGCTATTAGAGACAGAAGCTGATGCAGTGGACAGAACAAGGCACCCCAGGCTTAGACTGTTATGGCCCAGATCCAAAAGGTAGTCAGGAATCTCACCCTACTGACAGGCTGGTGATCCCCTGCAAGTCTGGGTCAGTACTAGGAACTTATTTAAGTCTCTTCTGTTCATTACAGCATCTGAACTTCATCACTGTCCTCTGTTCCATTTCACGTCCCAAGAGTAAAAACAGACAATTCCTCTTCTGGTGACCTATCACACAAGTGTGCAGTCTAGAAACACCGTGCATGAAACAATGGGTCTAGTAAATACAGTCTATAAACCAATATATAGGTCTCTTGACAACTTTACACCACTTTTCAACTTTGATCATAATTTAAAAGGTGGCACTTATGTGTATCGTGACTGCTCTCCTTTCAAAGTCTTGTTTCTCATGAAAAAGATGTCTTTGAAGCTAACAGCCATCAGGGTATTGCATTAATGCTATATTGACTCAGCCCTTCATCTTTCCAAGGTGTATAAATTGAGTTGCATGCAGGCAGATATATGATGAGACCTTTCAAAGGAGATATCTGTGTGCTCGTTATCGTCACTATTACTCCATGTGTCCCAGAAAGGCATCATTGTGGGACATAGTAAAGCACAGAAATGAGGGACTTGGGAGATCAGACTGATGTTCCTGTCATGACCTTGGACATGTAATTTTCCCTTCCTGTGCCTCAGTTTCTGCTTTTATAAATTAAGATAATGATACTTTGCAGACTACATTAATATCTGCAGATGAAAAGCATTGCCTGAGAGACAGCTATGGCTATTATCTTTATAGGTGTTTTATTTGGGAAAAATATTTTCCACTCCTAACTGCCAAGAGCTTGCAGCTTCAAACAGGAAACAGAAAGCTTTTTCCTCTTTCTAGAGAAGCAGACACACACAAATCAAGCACAATTCCTTTGGTCACAATGGAAATCTGTAGCTAAATCAAGTATCCAATTTGCAAGTCAGTGTTTTAAGCATAGGCTTTTTCAGGTGTTCTCCCTGGACATTAAAGATTTAGTGGGAGTTTTCATGAGAAAATGGATTTGTGCCAGTATCCATGGCTAGAATTTTTCCCTTCCTCTTAAGTTACGCAGAAAATTGTTTGCTGAAAGCTTGCTGGCCTGCCTGACTCCGCAGAGGTGACCATAGAGGAGTAAAGCTGCACAGGTTGTAAATTATACAGATCCTTTCATCCTCTGAAACAGCAATCAAAATCTTACACAGCTTTTCCAGCCATTTATTTGGATGGAAAGTGCACAAGAAAGAAATTCAGTACCGGCTGCAAAGTGCAAGGGGTTTGGAAAAGTCCCAGGGACAAAGCATGGCCATTCAGATGAGAAGGAAGATCAAATTTTGAAACTGGGTCAATAGACTGGGGTATAAATCATCCCTGTTTTGCACAGAAGCTTCCTTTCTTTGTCACTCTAACCAAGGGGCAGATCTGGCACAGAGTGGTAATTGTACATTTAACTGCTGTTATAACCACATCACACACCTTTCCTCTTGGCTGCTCTTTCACCTCAACCTCTCTTTCCCCATACACCCTTTCTTTCTGAACTTCCACATTTCATTCCCTGGCACTGTTCTCCCTTCGAAATGTAGTGGGCCAAGCCCCATTCTGTTCACCAAAATAATCAATGTCTAAATAATATCACTGATAGTGAACTATCAATACAGCTCCTTCAGTTGCACAGATTAAGGTGGGATTGGGGGGCTCAGACTTCTGACTCACTGTTTCAGGCTGTTGATGTGTCTGAATGGCAACAGACTGAACAGAGATGAGAGAAGGAGGTCTAGTTGAAATACTCTTCTTCTTGGAGCAGGTGGGACTAGTTTTAAGGCTGGCCGACTGTAAGATGTATTCTCATTTTATTGCTAAAAGTTGTGTGGACATCCAGTACAAATAGATGTCCTTTGGGTCCTTTAAATAAATAGAAAATAATAAAACAAAACCCACTTGTTTTGGCACAGTTACAAAATTAACAGGAAGAAGTAAAGAGTATTTACAGGCTGTTAATAACACAATGTTGCAATTTAGGCTTCTTTTACAAAATACTGCCCAGTATCTACCATCTCATGATAAATAGAAGCTGTATCGCATGACACTTGTGAACAATGGGTGAAATGGATATTAGAAAAATCTCATTTATCTTCTGCTTTATTCCGTGATAGAGGTCCTTGTCACCATGGCTATTATGTGACTAGCCCTAGAAAGGCCACCTCATTAGTTTTCTTTATCAAGATAGCAAGGTCTCCTTTAAAGGGACAGCACTTAGATTTTAGATTCAAATAGAAAATAGATTTCATTGTGTGAATGTTCCTATCTCTGTTTTTGCTGCTTAAATACATAGGTTATTTCCACAGCTGTCAAACAGATGAAATTAACACTCCTGTGATGAGGAAGGTGTTCCTGGAACAGAAATAGAAAAAATGGAATTTTATGAGCAGTTCGCTTGTATTTGTCTCATGCATTTCCTTAGTGCATGTGGCATTTCTTTAGTTAAGAAAAAACACACAAAGGAGAAAAAATAAATGAAAGCAACTTTCTGTGTATTCTGTAAATCTATTTTCCCTTTTGTCTTTTCCACTCACAAATACATCTTCCTCTTGTCTGACAACCACTTTGAAAATTTTCCTCTATTGCCACCAAAGAAATCGTGTGAGTGTCAACAAATCAGTAATGATTTAGAATATGTCAAAGGGAATTCAGCATTTTTGTCTCTTTTCAAAAATCTTAATGACAGGTAGATAAAGTTGGACAACTCCATCTCTATTGGCTTTCTCTGAGTTTTGATGGGCATTTTTCATTGAACAAAAAGAGCTTGCTCCCTTTCTGTAGCAGGCAAGGCAGGGGAAGAGCAGCTGCAAAATCTGATAGTGTCGCATAGTTGTATTAACCATGTCTAGTTTTCTGCCTAATTAAGAATGTTTTGGATTTAATGACATAGGAGATCAATGATTATAAAACAATGTTGTTTTTTCTTTGTCCTGAATGATGATATAATAGCAATTAACTCTCAGAATTCTCTCCTAGCTTTAAATAGGTGATTAAAAGCACCATCTCATTTGCTAACTCAGTAGAGAAGAGCCTTAGAGGTAAAAGGACACTGGATCTGTCAATACTATTAACTTGCTGTATAAATCCCAATGGCTTGTTTAACTGCATTTTAAATTAAGATAAAATTTTAAAATGCAAAAAATAATTGCATTAATACAACAGTAAGGTTAGGAATTTTAAGGCACAGTATTTGGAACTGAAAAAGATAAGTCTCCTTCAGTAATAATCTGTACCAGGTGTGTGTATTCAATGAGTAACCTGAGTGATAAATGTATCTGAATGCCTTGAAAATACCCTCAAAACAATGTGCCAACTACATTTGCTAGAAATTGATTAGGTATGGGGAGTTTGAAAATTCTATCTGTCTTGTATTTACCATTTTGAAGACAAAAGAATTGAAATGACATTATGGTTTTCCTTGAAGCTGTTGTATGTCCTACTACAAATCTTCTGGGAGTAGTTTATCCACGTGCAATATCCACTACAGTACCGGAGCGGTCACGTTCCAGAAGTTTGCTACAGAGGTACCAACAAAGAATTCACTTCGAAGAATTTGCCAGTTTAATGTCAGAGTTAACAGAGGCAGAAGACCCCAGAAGAGGACAATAAAATAGATCACCACGGTGGGTGGAGGGTCATGGACACTCTGAGCCCCTCCTACTTGGAATCCCTTGGACAAGGGAGCTGCAGATTCATTGATTGACCACCAGTGCAGAGCTCCTTGTTATGTCATTTATGCCTGAAGTGAACTTGTGCTCCTTCAGTGCCAGTTTTGCTACTCCCTTTATATTGGTGATATTCTTTGTGGAATTTCCTCAGTGCCTAGGAAATAAAGAAATTTGAGATAGGAAAGGAAAATTAAGATTCCCTAACACTTCCTTTCTCAGCCTATTCCTACCTTTCCAGTCAAGCAGATGTTTTCTCTGGGGGAGATTCTTTTATTGTAGGGCCCTTAAAAGCCACATTCTTATTCCGTTGGAGTACAGTCCACTCCTGAAAACATTTTGTGCCAGAAAAAATTCTGTCCCATCAGTAATACATTTCACATTTTTTACTTCATTGCATTGGTCAGCAGGTCACTAGTAACAGATGCACATGAGCTGAAGAAACCAAGGAATCACCTGAACTTACAATCATTTTTAATTCCTAATGGAAATCTCCTGTCAGGGCCCTGAATATCCGCTTTAACTCAGGCCAGAGCCACAACAGAAGCAAAAGACAAGAGCTAGTTCAAGCCTGCAGGAGCTCTAGTCCAAACAGACAAAGCAAAGTGGGGAATAAAAGCTGTGGAGATGGAATACAGATGTGGAAAGATGAGGGGAATAGCCTAACACGTAAAGATAATGACAAAGCTGGGAATAGAATCAGCTCCATATATTCCCTGTTCAGGGCATAATCTAGCAGGTTTAGTGTGTGGCCATACTGGGAACCCATTCAATTTGGTGATCTATCACCAGAAGTTCAGGAATGGAAAAGAAAATAAAAATCTGGGCTTCAAACCACTTGTTTGAAATAATAATGCCATTGCATGGCGGGAGGATATTTTAAATGCCACTGCTACCCAGTATTGCACAATATTGATCATACACACGGTCTGGACGACCACCACAGAGCCAGACCAGCCAGTATAAATACCATAGGTACTCATTACATAACAAATCTTTATCTATTTACCTTTCAGAACATTAGATTGATCTCCTCTGAACTTTGGACTTTTAACAATCATAAATATTTTTGTTTCCCACTCATAGCAACTGCAGAAATACCAGGGATACTGCTGATGGAAAGACCACGACCTTGCTTATTACACCACCTGTGTACTCTTGAGAACCCTATAATTGAAACATTACATGTTGACTCACCTTTTTCTCATGATGTATTGTAACTTCTCAAGGCTAGGGTTTTCAATCATGGAATTTCAGAGTTATATCAGTGAAACAGAATTTTAATCTATTCTGCTCTGAGACAAGCTGGTTCTTCTCAAGAAACTCTCAGTCTTTTCCAGTTATTTTTATTTCATTAAAATGAATGGTCTAAAAAATTCCTTTTTCTCCTATAGCCCAGTTTACTCTTCAATAAAATTTTGCTACAAGGTTTTTTATTAACCAGGAAGGATTCAATACTGTAGAGGGGCCATTCAGGACTCTAGCATGTTAGCATTGCACACCCTGTTCCCCCCTCCTTCAAAGACCCCTAAACAGATTTGTAAAATAATCTTAATGATAACCAGGCAATGCTTTGGAGTTTCTGATCACCCTGGATTTTTTTTTTTCATATTTCATCATTCTATGCTACTTAAAAACCCTGCTGAAAAGCATGTCACCTCCTGTAGGAATAGCTGGGGATGTTACCAGAAGATATAGAGGAAGCTACTCACAGGTGAGAAGGTTACTCCTAATTGTCTCAAACACTTTGAAATCTACTAAGGTAGATTAAGGCAAGGAATTATTATAGACAACAGTTTTGATGGAAACTATTTAATTGCCTGGATTCTTTGGAAAAAAATCTCTTATTTTTGAGAAGGAGCATGCCATTCCTCACCTAAAGTTCCTGGCATCATTTCCAGCTTTTTTCCTCTTAATAAAAAGAAGTTCCAGAACGCTGCCTCCATATTTTACATATTTAAATAATGAATGTCTTCTGAAAGAGTGCATGAAAATTATTCTTGGCTTTGGTTACTAGAGAAGTTAACATAAGCTACTTAGATTACTATTATAAAAATGTTATTCAAATGTTTTTACTAATGTAAGTCCATATTGAGAGCTTGATCATGAATGGCTTTTGTTCTTCAAGTTCTTCTTGACCTGCATAATCCTTTGGTTTGAATTCTTGAGGGGAAATAAAAGCGCATTAAAGAAATCATGCTCTGTATACAAATAATTTTTCATTACTTGCATAATGAAGGAGTATTCCTTCCTATTATGCACTGCTTTCTTCTTACACTGAAATATTTCTTCACATCCAAAAAATATAGACGCTTGAGTCACCAAGGTCTGAAGTCTGACAATGTGTTAAAGTATTTTTACTGCAGTAATTTAAAGTAGGCTGCACCAGTTGCTACTTTTTCTCTCAACCATAAGATTTTTCCAAAGAGAAAAAAAATACACCCTGCCTCTTCTGCTGACCTATGAACAATTTCCCAACTGTTTTCTAATTAAAAAAAAAAAAAAAAAAAAAAAGTAAGAAAATAAAAACCAAAAACTGGAGACTAAGGGAAGTCTGAGAACATATCAGAGAAATCCACATTCTGCTGAAGAGATGACAATGTATTTCAAATTTTGAAGGATACTCTGCTAGCAAAGTAGCAAACCTGGACTGAGGAAAGGCAGGAGACCTTTAGCATGTCCATAGTGCCACGGAAATTCTTCCTGCCACAGTGTCCCTTTTTGTCTTCTAGAGTTTATCCTGTGTTGGTGACTGTTCTGCTGTTTGTGATGAAGTTAATGGTTCTGGTATTATTAGTTAATCAGGAGAGATTCCCATTTTCAGATATCCATATTCATTCTCATAGATGATTATCCTCGGGAGCTTTATAATGGTTTGTAGTCATCAGCTGATGGTAATTATGGAAGAAAAATATTTCAGATGAAAGAGAGATGGAGATTGAGTGGATTGAGCAAGGTCACTGAAGTGATTTGGGGATTACTTTCCCAGTCCAATTCCCATCTCACACCCAAAACATATTCATCTGCAGGATGTATTCTTCCCTTGAAGACAGAAGGCATAAATATTACTGTACAACTTTTCCTTTACTGTGGGACTGTGGTAGTGTACTGCCACCCTCTGCTGGAATATACATGGACCAAGCAATTTCTCCACCTCCCCATATCTATTCAGAAAGCAGAGTATGGATTCTATTATATTTTCTTGTTCAGTAGAGGAAAAACCTAAAAAATGTGGAAGGCTGATTTGGTGTTAAGCTTAAAAAAAATCTGAATCTGTTTGTAAAAATTTTATTACAAGACTATTGTATATTAGGTACATCAAATTCAATTTCTACAACTCTTCCAGGGGAAGTAATGGCAGTAATTTTCTTGGAATTTGGTCACAGAGCTTTGATGTTACTGGTTGCAGAGTTGAGATCCTCTAGGGATTCACATTTATAAACATTATGAATGTCCTTAAGCTTCCAGTTATGACTTTTTGCAACCTTTTGAAACCTTCTAGAGGACCCTTAAAATCAGAAAGGGACACAAAATCAGCTATTGTCCTTTCTTTTTATGAACCAAGGTCTATTTGGTGTTACTCAGGTTATAAGCCAGAATTTCCTACTTTGTTAGAGTGGAATCAGACTTTTGAGTCACAAAGGCAAAAAAAAGGTCTGTTGAGATGGGCAAGAGTAAATTATTTAAACAAGGTCAAGAGATCAACAACTTTGCTTATATGTTTGCTCCAAAGAGGTACAATAAGGCCATTTTCAAATACAAGAGATGGAACTGGGCACCTCTATTTCTGCTTGCCCACTTTGGTGATTTCCATGCAGGTAAACAATGTTCAGTCCTCTCTGAATATCAGACTTCTCCAAAATACTCAAACCCAACACCAACAGGTTGAAAACCACTTAATCCCTCTGAAAGCTTATTTTTCCATCATCACTAATGCACAGGATGAGTTCAGCTACTAAAAAAAAGAAAAAAAAAAAAAAAAAGGTTGCAGCTATTAAGATTAAATTCTGACCATATGGGAGTTACAAGAAGGTCTCAGCACAGGAATATTCCATCATGTTAATTGATTACTGCAATATGTTGCACATGAGGAGAAGGAAGGAAAAAGAATGTTATGAAGATGTTCCAGCAGGTCCCATCCTTGAGTAATGCAGATTACTGGGGATTTATTGCCAAAGAATTTACTGCTTTTATTCACATTTGGCTCTGATTTAAGGATCTGATCCAGATTCTTGAAACAAATGGTAGACAGAGCCTTGACTGTACTTGAACTAGGATCTTTACAAAATGAATTTAAATACTAAAAACAACACTTGTCTTATTTAGGACAATCAGATCTTTGTAGTCCATAGCTTTTGGACAACAATGACTAAAACAGTCCTGCACTAGGATACTCCCATGACCACAGTCTCTGAATGACCACCTAAGATTTTTTTCACTGATGTTTGATAAATTGGATTTATATTAGGTAAACAAAATTAGTAAACATTAGTTTCGGTAATCACCTATCCATAAAGTGTTGTTCACATTCACTTCTAATTTATTTCTAATTCAGGTTGCATTCATTATTCTTTCCATACAAAAATGCCTTCACTCTGTGTTTGAACCTTAGCCACAGCCAGGAAAAAATAAATAGAGGCAACTACAGTGCAAGCAAGGGAAAAGCCATGTGAGTTTGGAAGGAGAAGAGTAGCATAAGGAGAAAGTTGGGTTAACATTAAAGCTCTGTATTTCAACACCTTCACTAATAATTTGGAATTTAAAATCAATTCAAATTACTAACGTGAGAGAGCTTTCAATGAAATCATGGTGACAGGACTTATGAGGCATCTGTGCCATAAACTGAAGCTTAACTGCATTACTGTGGCCGAAGTGCTGAATTAAAGGGAGTCAGGAGGGGGACAAGGGAGGAGAGACAAGAGGTATCGCCTCTAAAACCTCTATAAATCTAACCTCCCTCCTTCCTGCTGACAGCATTAGATTCCTACTTTGCCACTGAATAGTCTCAGGTAGGGCTTTAGCGTTTGACAAATGAAGGCAATTTGAGGATTTTATACTTGTGGATACATTGTAGGACTTACTGTGGGACTTAAAAGCATTTTTCTTGTAAATCAAATATTACCCTGGAAAATAACAATACTGGCAAATGAAACCAGTGAGGTGCCACTCAAGACTACAGTCCAGCTTTAGTCATGTTGCTCTTTGAGAATCTAAAGCTTTTAATCATGCCAGGCTGCCACATTTTGGGTTAAAATTCATGGGCATTTACAGATATTATTTTGACCACTGGAGAGTTCACTTACTAATACAACAGACACTCTATTGAAGTCATGGAAATTTTTGCGTTATTATTTTTGAATGCACTACAATGACTGCAAAGTTCAAACCTACCTAAGTTCATATGAGACAAAGCTACTGAAAAATGGACTTAATTTGCAATGATTTTGTGTCTTTTGTTCTTGTGCATTTTGTCTGTGTGCTGTACATTAGGAACTTATTCAGTATAAAACTGGAATATTTTGACTGTTTAATATCTTCATAGCAATAGCTTGTGCTGACTTTTGTATTAGTGTTCTAACCTTGAATTAGGAAATAAATAAATGAATTCATACATCTATGCTGTTTTCAGTACCCGGTTAAGGCCAATGTGGTCTTATCAGGGGATACAGGCCAACAATTAACTGCTTAAAGATTCACTCAATAAGACAATCTTTCATTTTTCAGATGAATTATCTAGTAAATTCCCATGAGATACCAGTCCAAAATATGAAACCAAAGCCATTAGAAACTAGTCCTGGGGTTGGTTTTTTTCCTCCTAGGTTTAGGAGAAGTCTAAGGGCTGGCAGCAAACATCAAGGGTAATTTCTGTTTCCCTCCTCTCCTCTGCATTTATGAAGTTACCTGGCATTGAGAAGGTTTAGAAGGCAAGAGGGGCAAATGTACATAGCAGACAATTACAACCAAACAAAATTAGCAAATGGTACCAACTAGTTGCTATTGCAAATAACCACTGGAAAGATGTGCTTTACTTTCCTGAGCATCTATGTGTGATTTTAGAGAATATGCTGCATGAAAGCCTAAGCCTTTTGAATATTCCTTCAGCAGTAATATTCCTCCTGTTGACAAATCTTTTAAATACCTTAGGCAAGCATTACTTCATGCAAATCAGATTTTCAGAGGTGCCATGTGAGAGCACATGCATCAGACCCAAATCCAGCGGAATGCCAGGGATAAATGCATGTTACCGAATCATGGGAAGATCAGAACTGTTTTTAAGAAGCAGTCTTCCTGGAATGTGGATTCATTTCTCCGTAAGACCATTTTCCAGACAGATCTATTTCTCAGCATCAAGTCTTGAGTTCTTCTTAGTTTGTATTTCTGAACCCATGACTGTCAGCCACATATTTGAAAAACCATCTATTTCTCAGGCATTTAAACTAACCTGTTCATGGATATGCATGGCTTGTAAACCTCCTTCCATATACCAATCTTAATGAGATTTTGCTCTTCAGCCTTCCAGTTACGGGCAAAACAATCTGGTTTTGTGACTCTGGTGTGTCTGCTTCGAATATGAAATAGGCTGGCACGTTTCTGTCTCTCACTTTTGTGTCTGGGTGACAATTTATGTTATGCACAGAGAAGCACAATTTTAAATCAGTCATAAAAATACTTAAATCTTAGTTTTCTGGATTTATTTTCAGGTGTTTGTAAGGATAAAAAACTTACCAAAATGCCAGTCTAGAAAATGGAGCTCTCAAAAAAAAAAAAATTTGAAAATCCCTATTTAATTGTTAACAGCAATTGTGTCCAAAGTAAATCCCATTTAATATGGACTAGAGGATGCATATGCCATTTCCAGTTTAAGCACAATGCCAAACAGCACAATAGATTTTATATTTCTCTCCAGGTGTGTAAATTGTTAATTAACCAAATTCAATTAATTAAGTGAAGTGTAAAGAGCTGTATCACGATAATGCTCAGCATTTAGCCTTTCCCTTTAGCTATGGATTATTAGCAGTAGGGAATGGCTTGTGTGCAGCCTGAGAACTCATCCTCAGGCTCCCTGGGTGCCGGCCATGGACATGCTGGTGTGATTGTCTGTGCCCAAGTGACTGCATGTGGCTGACCCATTGTGGCCAGCTGACCCATGTAATCTGACCTTCTGCACGCTGCACTCTTGTAAAACAAGGCAAATATTCTTAAACCACCATCGGGATAGTTTAACGCATTTTAATTTGCATTTACAAGAGGTGACAAATGCGCTTAGAGTAAAATTCTGGAAGTTTATCAAAGAACCTTCATTTACTGTGAGTAACATGTGAGCACTGGACCAGATTATTTCAAGAGGTTCCTTCCACCCTAATTTTTAGCCTGCCATTCTAAGAATCATTTAGTCACTAAAAATTTAATAACTAAATCGAATCAAAGACTCTCAAACAGTGAACTCTGACAGCCAAAATAAGCAGACTATCTCGGAGTAACGATGTCATTACTCCCGTGCTGATGTTACAGTGCATCTTAGAATTATGGAATCAAGTTTTGAAAAGATCTCTGAGATCATCGAGCCCAAACTTTGAACAAATTCCACCATGTCAACCAAACCACAGAATCAAGTGCCACGTGGAGTCATTTCTTGAACACTTCCAGGGAGATGGTGAATTCACCACTTCCCTGGGCAACCTTTCCAGTGCTTGACAACCCTTTCGGTAAAGACATTCTTCCTGATGTCCAACCTGAATGGTCCCTGGTTTAGCTTGAGGCCATGTCCTCTTGTCCTATCACCGATGCTGCATGGGGTTGTTGTGAAGGAATTCTTACTTGAAAGGAAAGGGATTTCAGGCACCTTAAATAAATAAGGTGCCAACACAAAGGGGTTATAGTGGAATATCTGTAGCCCAGACTACCTAACCTGTTATGTCCCTGAACTGCATGAAGCTTTTAGTGCTGCTGAAAAATCTCTTAAAACTTACCTGGAGCAAGAATAAATTGTTGAGGAAGTAGATGTGGGAAAGGGGATATTACAGAACTGACTGGTGAGGTGGTGGTTATAGCCTCAAGCTTTATAGGTTTAAATCTCCGGATTTGTTATTGGACTGTATCTATTTTATAATAACCAGATGATTTTTCTTCACAGACTGGTGGCCTCAGACAGTTCAGCGTAAAAGTCTGACTCTGTCTGTCTGGACTATTGAGGTTGATTCAAACCCAGGAATTTTCTGATCAGACAGACCAGGAAGCCCAAAACAGACACACTAGAAGTCAGATGACTCAGAGGACTTAGTCCTGGACCACTTCCTTATCTCATATTCATTGAAAATTACAAGTATACATGCTCTACAAAGTTAAGCCAAATTAAAATGGTTTTATTATTGATTTAAAAGATTCTAAAACCTCAGAATCACATGCAGAACACTCACAGAGTGTGTCACAAATTGAATTCATTCTTTTCAAAGAAAAGTCTCCATTCAGGAAAAGAAAATCAATTTTTTGAATGTAGTAGGCAGACAGATCAATTCGTTGTAGAGCTGTTGTTCAAGGAATCGTCAGAGTCTCATATTACTCAGGTTTAAAACAAAATTGATCTAATTTAAATTTCTTAAATATGTAAATTATGCTCTCATCTGATTTCTGATATGAGTCAGTCAAAGACTGGGACTGCACCACAGAAATCGGTTCACGGTTGGTTTGTGGAGCTTTTCTTTATCTTGGTTTAACCTTCGTTATGGTGGTATTGAAGAGCCCTTTTGAGAGCCTGGTCCTGTGTGGGCAGGCAAGGAAAGGGATGGACCTTGCATGAGGTGAAAGGACACAGCAGACAGAGAGGAGGCAAATGGGAAAGGTCAGAAATGGATACACATGAAGTGAACAGCCAGTGGGGGAGAAAAAGGACTTTTGCTTCATGGCTCGCTTATTAATAAAAGGCATCACACCAGAAGATTTAACTTTTTTAAGGAGGTTTTCAAGCCCCAAAAATGCAAAACGAAACACAAAAATGTAAAAACCCACCAGACTACAAAAGATATGCCAATAATTTTGAAGTTGACATTATCTATTCAGTAATAAAATCCTTGGCAGTTTCACCCTTGATTTTAGCATGTTCAGGTTGGTTCACTTTAACACAAATCGTAAAATTCAAAATATTTGTGACACTTGTCACGGTTTACTTTGCCTGCACTTTGGGACTTCCTAACACCAACGTTTAGCTGAAGATTTTCATGAACTGCATATTCAAGTAGGATTATGCTTTTCTTGTCCTGAATCAGAAACCTAAAGCTTATGACTGGGGCAGCCTGAGAGTCTCTACATCACTGTCAAACTTCTTTCTCATATGATCTGAAGCTGGAGAGCAGGTACAGGCTGCTTTGTATTTAGATTAATAAATGGAAATTCTCCACTTTCAATATTTTATATTGACTGAACAACAGTGGTTGCTCTGTGTTGCTCATATCCAAATGCTATTCATTCCCTACGTTAAAAATCTTCCTAAGTAGCCATTGGTTCAGATTTAATCAAAACTTCATTTCTCAAATGGGATAATGCCGCATCCCTGGAAACATTCAAGGTCAGGCTGGACTGGGCTCTGAGCAACCTGATCTAGCTGAAGGTGGCCCTGCTCATTGCAAAGGAGTTGGACCAGATGAACTTTAATAATCCTTTCCAACCCAAACCATTCAGTGATTCTATAAAATCATTTTCTGCAAAGAAACACCAGATGAGTCAGCATAGATATAGTAGCAGTACATACCTCTCAGTACATCAATAAATTTCTTTCCTTGCAGCTTTGATGGGCAAGGCCTGTGTAGGACCTGGGCTATAGCTGTCATCCTCTGTAGCTACATATTTCTTTGAAAGAAATAAAATTCAGTCCAGTCATTTCATGACACCTTTTGACTTCCATGGTGTTGGTAGTATGATAAGGTTTTGCTTTCTAAATGTAGAGTAGACACCTCAAGTGAGTAGTAAGAAACTGCCTAAAGTTTTTATCTCATTCACATATAAGCCTGACTTTGAGAATACAAATAGACCTTTTGAAGTTGGAGGGAATTTGCATGTGACACCCTACATATGCTTTAGCCCAATGTGCCTTATTGGAACACTTAATGATTTTTGTCCTGACCATTTTAATGCCCATTCTAGCATCTGTCATGCATGAAATTCCTCTTACTGACACAGTTATGTAGATAATCTGGCATTTAACTCCTGTCTTTACTGAGACAGGTACATTTTGCTTTCATCTTTATTCTAAGCCAATACAGTGTTTGCTGATTGCCTTTATCAATCTCCGTGTGCTAAATTTGAGTATATTCACTGAACAAACTGCACTATAAACAACCTGTTTGGTATGTAGATAAGAACTGGATCCTTGTAATCCCAAATTGTTATTACTTCAGGCCCCAAAAGCGTAATTTAAGATCAAAGCTTGAATTGGTATCATAAATGCAATTCAACAAAAAGGAAAACCTGAATGATTTTCAGATAAATAAAATCAGGTTAAATCAATGTAAATCTGTAACAATTTTGCTCACGTAATTTAGTGCATTTAATTTTGTATTTTTGTAATTTTGTATTTGTTAGGTCTACAAGCAGAAAGAGCTCAAGGTGTTACTCAGCTGAACAGGTGAGAGCCAAATTTTCCCTAGTACTTCAGAATTTTGTAACAATTACTTGATTTTTCTACTGTATATAATAGTACCATATCATATCCTATCATATCTATCCTAACTTCTATAATCTTATTTACAACAATTTTTTGCATTCTTTTCTGTGTGTTTTATTTTCCTTTACACAATTGTCAAAATTAATTTCCATTATTTCTCAGGCATTTAATACTCATGGTTTTACTTGTTTAGGTTAAAAAAAAAAATTAAAAAACACACACCAAAAAAAAGATTAGCAACAAAATATTTTTAAGTGGTAAGGGAAAAAAAAAGTCCTGCAGTTTGATGTGAATTGAAATGTTGTTAAGCAATAAAATATACATGATGGATCAGCTCCATAAACATCCCCAGTATATTGGTCAGAGTTTTGAATATAATTTCTGCATTCTCTTGCCTTCACTTAAATATATACAGATGCAGGCAATAAAATCATGTATGCAACCTTAGTATGGCCTACCTGTGGTCATGCAAACCAATCAACAGAATTTAATAAATAACTGAAATGGAATTGTGGGCTCCCAAATGTGTTTAAATTATACTTTTTCTTTCTGTAAAAAATGTTTAATTATGTTTACAAGAGCTGAACAGCTAGAAGAAAAGTGACAACTAATATAAATATTTGCTTGACCATCATTTGGTAAATATAATGTTTTCCTTCTTTCCTTAGATATTCAGCTCTTTTCAACAGAATAACGAGTAGGTAAGTTACAATGATGAATTATTCTTTCCAGTTTCATGTTCTATTTATAGCCTTTTCATTCATTAGAGCTTTTAATTTGTCTTGGGTTTGCTCGTTTTCACGCTCTCATGTACTTTTTACGAAATAATTTATTACAATTCATATTTCTTTCTTTTCAAAATTATAATCCAATTACTTTCTCAGTAAACAAGAATTCCTCCTTTTTATGTGAAATGAACTACCAGCCAAAGCAGTTTCTGATTAGACAAGCTAATTTTGAAAGAACAGATAGAATCAAGCAATGAACTGGATAAAAATAATAATGGAGTATACCTTGTTAGATAACAAATGGAACAGACTTTGGAGACAATTAATGCAGGAGATACTTAATGCATGTTAAACAAATTTTTGTCTTATTTATTTCCTGCTATAAATCATAGCTAGTTTCCTTAAATAACATGCTCTAACCACCCAGTTTGCATCACATTTCTGTAAAAACGTGGTGTATTCTTTATATGGAAACCCCAACACCCTTTGTAGGAGAGTGTGTATATATTCATAGATAGATAGATAGCTATAAATATAGACAGATTGATCAGCTGATTGATCCAATAAGGGAAACTGGTCTAACAACATTTGGGGTTAATTTTACTGGAAAATATTTGGTAATTTTGTCCAATGGGTAAATATTATTTCTTCTACTCTGGGTTTCCAAATGACTGAATTACAGACTGAGGGGCCATTACTTGCTGGGCTTGATCCTGTTTCAAGATTTACACAAAAGCAGCACTTTTTATTGGGCTTGTTGTGAGCAGAGGTGTGTCAGGCCTTGTGCCTCAATGTCCTCCCCTTGAATCAATCCCACCACCTCGAGTCTGAGGAGCAGCTCTTTCCAGTCCAGCTGGAATAGCATAAGGATGAGATCACTTATGAATATGAGAAAATATCTTCCCCCACTAGCATTGCATCCAACTCAAGCTTAAGAAAGAGCCATCAAAATTACTTAATTTAAATTGTGTGCTGACTTCTAAAGATATCAGTAGGAAGGCAGACAAAACCATCAGTACCATAAACAGTCAACCTTTAGCCTTGAAGAAAGGAAGGGAATTATGAGTCTTTACCTATTTCTGCAATCCCTGTAGGTACCCACATTATGCAGATTAAACTGTTCTTCTGTGCTCTTATAAATTGTATGAAACCAGTCTTTCTACTTCTGTTTGTGCTGCAAACTTCAGTTTTACCTAATGCTTTAATAATAAAAGCTTCAATGGTATTTCTGGAGAAATGAAATCAATCCTCCTAAATGTGTGGATGGCTCTTATTGCAAAATTGTTAACCCATTTCATCTGTGTTTCCTGCTTCCTGCTTTTATTTTTCAGCAGGAATCACAGGGGTGGTAATATTTCTTGGTGAATGGCAACCTCTTTGTAAGAACTGCATATACTGTTTTATTTTACTTACTTCCAGACACTTCCCCTTATTCACTTTCTTTCAAAGATTATGCTGCCAAATCCCTCTTGTGTCTCCCATCTGTATCTGGAAATCATCCCTAGCTCCCTTACTCAGACAAATTGCACCTTAATATTGATTCAGGAAAACAACTTCATAGTTTCAACATCTTACTTTACTCATGAATCCTTGCCTAATTCTGTATCATTTCTCATCCCCTCTATTCTCAGTTTTCCAATAAGGATCTTTTATTTCCTCTTGAAAGCTCCTACCTTGCAAGAAAGTCCTTTCCAAGATCATTACATTTCAGGCCTTGTGATTTCTCTTAGAGTACCCACTCCTGTCCTGTGACTATCCTGCTTACTAATGGACATTATTTTTGTATAGATTAGAGCCCTTCTGCATTTTTGGAGTCCTTAAAACATCAGGGAACCACTCTGCCAGAGAACGCACAAATGCAGTTACAACTGAGTAATGGATGTGCTAATAAATATGACCAAATCTCACTTTGCCTGCCTGTTCCCGTTCCCTCTCATTATATATGTATTCAGTTAAGAGCAGAAGTTAATGATTAAAGAGTCATCTAGATTAGTGGAAAGGTGGCTTACAGTCAAGACAGTCATTGCATAATTCTGCATGTTCTATTTGTACATTGTATTTTCATTTCTCATGGGAGATGTTGCCAGGAAAAAGACTTCTGCTTACTCATGTCTCAATCAGACCCTCCAGACAGCTCATACTCCAGTCAAATGTGACACAATTTAGTAATTGCTGTAATATGGCATTTATTTTGGGTTTGTTTGGTTTTTTTGGCCTAGGGTCAGTTGTAGGGCAGGGTTTCGTGCTGCTGCAGAGCAAAAGATTTAGCACATAGGCAGGTTGTCCTTTGAGATTGAGCTGTTTTAGGGTGTGCAATGAAGGGGTAGAGACAAGCCTTGGAGCACAGATTGGATCTCTCACATGGAAGCACAAGGGCTGACGTGATGCCATTTCAGCCTAAGCTGGAGACACATGGGTGGAAAGACATCTGAATGTGGAAACCGTGGTGATGAGAGAGCAAGAACCATCCTGAGCAGGAGAAAAACACTGAAGGCAGGTTGTAACAGAAACCAGTGGTGATTTCAAACACTTTCTGTATCAAACCTCCTCCAACATAGCCCTGTGACAGAGCTTGGGTACCAGAGAAGTCTCTGAGGTGAATGATATAGCCAGGAGACAATGGAGATTTCAAGGCATGTCTGTATTTCATTAGAAAGTTGGGACAAATCAGCTCATTTCCTGGGAAATAGTTCTGTATTGATGATCCAGCATTTTCTGTAAGAAGGCAAATAGTCTGTTGACAATTTTGACCAACCCTGTTTTCAGAACTTGTGCTATTTCTCTCTGCCATATCCATTCTGCTCCTTGACTTGCAGGAATTGTCATTTTTAGTTATATTTGCACATTGCCTCAACACTGGATAGAGGCCATAATTTACAGCAAGAATAGGCCCAGAAATCAAGAGATTTAGGATGGTTTCATTTCTTTCTAATTAGTGAACCCCCTTACTAACGCTGCCAGAAATTGATATTGTCACATGACTGGTCAGTTCTGAACAATTGAACTATAATGCAACATTTCAGATGTTTCAGTATATTTTTTGGTACTGTTGGCATAGAAATATACCACTAGAAATATGCCATAATAGAAATATACCACAGAAAAACATTAAATTGCTAAAATGGATAGTTTATACCCAAGCATAGTATAATCACAAGTGCTGACACTCTTTTCCTCTCTTTTGTGGCAAAGCTGCTTTAAATTTAAGTTTAGTTCACACTTTTTAATTCATTTCTCCTTTTAATTTCCTCTTTTCATATAGACGAAATTATGATCTTATGAAGCTGACATTAAATGATCAAACAATATTGAAAAACCTAATGAAAATCTTAAGCAAAAGTCATTGTGAATTAGGTATTTGCTAAACTGACAACACAAGCCTTTGTAAACCTGATATTGTTCTTATGTAAACTCATGAATGGAGACTTTCTCAAATAAATTACTTAATAGCATCAGAGTCATTGGCTGAGTAAATATATCCCAGGGGCGCATACTAAGATTCCTGAATTTAAATGTTCAATAGAACTTCGTATTTGTCACCTTTACTAACGAGTTTTTCCTTATGAAATCATTATTAGCATGAAAAAGTTAAATTTTGTATCTAATTTCTTGAATTAATGCTGTTTGAAGACCCTAAGGGTTTGAAAGTTCTTTCACTGGAATTCATCATTTACATAATTTTCATAGCCCCAACACTTTGCTCTCCGCTATGAATGCACATTGTGGCTTTTTTATGCATTAAAGCAGCAACTTCTATTTTTCTCTACACAAAACAATTAAGAGAAGAATAACAGGTAATAAACATTTTTAATCTTTAATATTACATTAACAGTGAAGTGTCATATTTCATGCTTTCACAACCGCATTGCATGTTGAATGATGCATTTTTGGTCCCTCACTATGAAGATATTTGATTAGAAAAGGAAAAACAATTGAGTTATTTGAGATCAGTGAAGCTTTCCATCATTTCCTGCTCGAGATACTTGCGAGTGCACAGCAGCATGGCCAGATTTTTAAGCAGACTAGACCATATTTTTCCAGCTCTACATTATCATAGTTCAGCCATGATCTATGAATGTTTACTTGATTTTAGTTTTTTGTCTCTAATTTAGCTTATTATATGGGAAATTTATTCTCTTTCAAGCTGAAACCAGGGCAGCACAGTTTTTGACCAAAACATCTCCTGATGTTAACCTCTCCCCTGCCTACTGTTTTTAATAATAATTTTTATTACTGCAGGTCTTTGGGCACTCAGGGTCATGGACATGTTATAGATGTAAAATATGCTTAGGATGGACCCAAACTGGAAAACCAAATTAGCAGCAAAGATATACCTAATATTTGTGTCCTTTAGGTTTAGCATAACAACTGCAAAGGAAACATAACAGTCCAGAGAGTATTTTGAACAGAAAAACTGAACTCAACTCCATGTCAGGGCTAAACTTGTTTGATAACAGCCTACAAGTAATTTTCACATGGTCGACACATCTCCTGTTCCCCAGTTTAGCAATGCGCACAAGAATTTTTATTGTTGTTGTTGCTAGTATTAATATTATTCCTGTCTGTGTACAGTGAAAACACTAATGCAAATTATGCAGTCTGGTTTGTGGCAAATTTTTGATTAGGATTCAATGTGAAATGAAGATTTCACTTTTAGGTATACACTTCTCATTCCACTGTGGGTATCCAAAAAACTATTGCACCCACATAAGATGAACTGACTCCCAACTGTTTCTCCCCTGGCTGGGATGGGAACACACCTAATGGAATTACTTCTACATTTTCAACATTTAAAGCCCAGTCTGAAGCCAAATGTGATCTTTGAATTTGCCCATACATTCATACCTAGTGCTATTTAAGAAGCCTGGTGTCATGTACTCATATAATAAAAGAATTCATGCCGTCTTCTTACAGCAGTCCCTGGAATTACTCTCTCTGTCCCAGTTCAAAATGAAGAAGCAGCTTCATGAAGTTTAAACTGAACATAATTTACCTTGCATTTCTAAATGCAATGCAACAAACTGAACACCGACTTTTCAAAGCCAGTTTATTGTGCTTCTGATTTCCTCCAACCTTCTTCAAAGTTTCTGTAAAAACACACTCTTGTTTTCTATAGAAGGAAAATCACACATCTGTGTGTCTTCTCCAGTCACAAAACATCTCAAAATGGCTTCTTGGTGCATTATCTAGATTCTTATTGTTTTCCAATGGCAGTTTCAAGTGTCCCACCTAGGGACAATACCAAAGAGTCTCAGGGATGGGGAAAAAAAAGAACAGTCTTGAAGATATTGTTAACTATTAAATCCAGATGTTACAATTTTTGTTGATCAGTGCTTGATGTAGAAAAGTCTTAAATCAAATACTGACACGAAACAAACGCATGAAACCTTGTAAGTATGTCTTCTGAATGCCAGCAGCTTCTTTTCAAACCTTGTCCAAAATCTTGTCTCTGGACAAATCATTCTGCTTGACATAGTGAAGGAAGTCCAGTCTCTGTGATCAACTGTGTGCAGTTTTAAATTTCCTACAAATCATGTTAGTGAGCTGCAAATATGTGGTACTGTAGGAATGCCCCATATTAAAGTTGTTCATTTTGGACTCCAAATGAACAACCCCATAACAGCTTGTCGAAAACCCCTGGCATTTAGTTACAGTCAAATTTGATGATGGCTTGCAATGTCCATGTCAAAATGAGGTTAGCCATTGGAGGCAGCTCACTACCAACCTTCCTCTTCCATGAGCCAAATCACTGCCCAGATGCTCGTAGAGGCTCATTACAGTAATGCCATGGATTATCCAGGTTCAAATGTGGGGTTTGCTGTTGATCCAAACATACACTAAAGCCACTGAAAAACTCTATCAAGGAGTGCTATGCTGCTCGTGGATGCCAAAATTCTACTGGATCAGAATTTTGAGGGATTTTGAGTCATTTGCTATGTGCTAACTTGCTGTGTTGTAAATTTGGGTTTGGAAGATGTAAGGCATTAAATGAATCTGGGTGTTTTGGGCTTGTTTGGCCATTTCCAATAGCTAAACCCCCAGACCAGCATTTTTCAAAGATTCACGCTAATTTCCGTGGGCTCTGGATGCAGCTGTTGGAAAGCCTGCACTTGACATCCATCGCCCTACTGAGATTCCAGACGATTTATTCACCCTGTGATGAGGTGCTCTTCAGGCATAATTGTTTGTCTCCGGTTTGCAGTATTTCCTGGTAACCCAGGCACTCTCCTTCTTTATCCATTCCAACAACAATGGGCACAAATTGAAAAAAAAGAGAACGTGTGAAACGCAAATTAAAACATGCAACTCAAATATTTATCTCATAGCAAGGTTTGACTGATTATAAATGAGAATTATTTGGACTGATTTTAGGATTTTATGGAAATATATTCCTGCTCTGTAAACCAAAGCTATGAAAAATATGACTAATGGTACCCAGACAACAGTAGCTGCATAATCCTATCTGTGTATCTGATCTAGCTTGAATAACTCAGAGACAGGTTCTATTTCACTACAATTAGGGCACTGGTTTTGGGTTTGTTGTTGTTCATCTGTCTATCCATCAGAAGTTCCTGAAGGCATAGCAAACTTGAGTTCCATTGAATCATCCCACTATGTTCAGCTTTTTAAAATGTGTTTATCAGATAGATCGGAAAAAGATCTCATTTATCAACATTTCTCTCAGTATTGTATTTTCCTTTTTGCACACGGGGATCTTGTAATTTTACTTCTAAGAAACACACATTTCTCAGGAAATTTTGTTCATTGGTGTAGGAAGAGAATATTCATGAATAGAAAAACGTTTTTTCTACGTTGTTTTCCTGTAATTTTGATCTTTTCTTCCTTAGTTTTTATTTTCCTTAGTTTTTGGCTATCCTTACCTTAGTTTGGGTACACAGTAAACTTCCCCATGTCATTTATTGTCACCATTGTCATTTCTCTTGTATGATACACATTTTGTCTTTCATCTATTCAGAAAAGAGAAGATGGACTGTCAGGAAAGATTTCTTTTATTCTTTTTCTGCTTATTTTTGTAGCATGCAAGTTCATATTTTTTCAGGGGTTTTCATTGATTTGAATTGCTGTAACAGGTACTTAGTATAAAGACTGAGCTTGTACAGTAATTAAAGTGAGAGAATCTCAAGCTATTTAACTTAATAAGGGGAAGTTAACTGACTTGATCAGAGTCTAATACTTGCAGAGGGAAGAATTTCTGATATTCATTGACTCTTTAATTTAGCAGAAAAGTATATAACAAGATCCAGGCAATGGAAGATGAAGCTTGACAAATTCAGAGGTAGAAATAAGATACTCAGTGTGTAATTAACCATCACATCTTCCCTACAGATGTGTTAGACTCTTTGCTGCCTGCAGTTTTGAAGCCTTAAAAGCATTCTGACAAAATCTCAATATTCAAATAGAATTTACTGCCTGGTTGTGATGATGATAGGCTGAAATTCCTGCTGCATATTGTGTAGAAGTGCAAGCAAGTAGCTTTACAATCCTTATTGAGTTTCACCCACATTTATACCAGAAAACTCCACTGAAGTTCTTGTTTCTGGTGAAAATTATACAGGAATAATAATCATCATCATCATCATCACCATCATCAAAAATGTTTAGTAATTATTTTAAATCATAATTTAAAATATTAGTAGCCTAGAAGGTACAGGCAGCTATATTATTGTGCACTATGGAGAAACACAGGTACCGTCTTCTTCTAAACGGCCTGAATTTGACAATGCATGGTCCAGACTCCAAGAGATTAAAATAAGACTATGAATGTGTCTTTGATTCCTGGGTGGAAAAGCCCACTTAATATTGGCCTCTTCTCAAGAAAAAACGTGTTTACCCCATACACTTTAGAAGTGGGATTCAAGTCTACAGATTAGACATCTAATTTGAGCCAATTGTCAAGTAATGCCAAAAAATCCTTCATAGACTCAACAGAGAAGGGCTTCCAGAGACAGGTCCTGCCTATCTAAGTTTAGGTTTTATATCAGTCCTGGGCCAAAGCCACCTTCTGAAACAGCCTTTTTCTCTTCTTTATCTGTGTAATGTTTCTAAGAGATTAAACTTCTAACTTCAGCAACTACTTAGAAGCTCAGGAAAACACATAAAGTAGACCTCTGATGACCTTCAAGAATTGCAACCTCACATTTGCATTTTGCTCCCTAAATAATTGTGAGTATTGTCTAGATGCAACACTTGACAGACCTTCTCTTTTTGTCTTTGAAATCACATTCCTCTTAGGTAAGCTCGTTCTTTTAAAAATTTTTGGAGGGATTTGTCAGGCTAATTGTAGGCTTCTTGGGACAATTATCCTCAATTCACTTTACATTCAAGAAAAAAATAAAATATATAATTGTTTTCAGGGCATGATTCACATCCTGTAATGTATTGCTAGATATGAACTGCATTCTAATGATGTCTATTTTTCCCTATAACCACAAAATCAGGCTAAGGAAGTTAGTTAGACTTGAGATACTGACATGGCAGACATCTGAAGTTAGATCACATAATCTTCCAAAGGTTGTCATGCCAAGCTTCTTCACCTGGTCAAATTAAAAAGGGTTGAACAGAACCAGATGTAAATCAATACATCTTGGAATAACAGTAAATGAGTTTTTTATTGTATTGCATGCCTCATTCACTTACTATTTTAATGCAGGGGAGAAATCCTTTGTTACAAAGCAACAAAGGGGAAATAAATTTTGAACACACTGTAGAGAACCTTTCTCCTGAATAAATCTTTAATATGAAAACGGCACATCGTATGTGAAGTGCCATCAGTATTTCTGCGACTCAGAATAGGGTGATTATGCTTTGGAGTGTACACATGACATTTGGGTACTTTTAAGTGATTGAATCTTAGGAAACTACATCCCATCCCTCTTTCTGAAAATGTGCTCCCAGAGTTCATATCCTGGAAAAGTTATAGGGGTCATAAGTATAAGAACAAAGAGATGAGGAGAGAGGGAAAATACGTTATCCATAAGGTCATATGGCTCCTTTTCATTTTGAGGGAACAGGTTTTTAAAGTCAAAAAAGGATTTGGAAGAGAATATCAAAGCTTTGAAGGCAGAGACTTCTTTTTCAATAGGGATATGGAGTCAAGGAAAATGGAGGTACTGAAGAGTGCCAGGTTTAGAGGCACAGGCATTGGGACTATCCTGACACAACCAAGAGAAGGAGAAGATTGGTGGAGGATGAAAAGAAAACATAAACAAGTCCTAGGACAAAGTTGGTCCTTTACATTGAAAGACTTTAGAATGAAAATGAGGCCATCTCCCAGTAATCTCAGACCTCAGAGATAAGGGAAGAAGTTTGGTGAAAGGAAGATTTCCCCTTGGTAATGGAGGATTGGGTTAGAGGTCAGCTAGACAGATATAACACCCATAGATCATAAACCTGCTGGGATGCATCCACAGGTGCTGAAGGGGCTGGCAGATGCTGCTGCTAAGCCACTTGCCAACATCATAGAAAAGTCATGGCTGAGGGGAGAGGGGCCTGATGTCTGGAGGAAAGCCAATGTTTCTCCCATCTTCAAAAAGGGCAAGGAGGACCCAGGAAACAACCGGTCAGTCAGCCTCACCTCCATCCCTGGAAAGGTGACAGAACAGGTCCTTCTGGAGGTCATCACCAAGCATATATAAGTAAAGAAGGTCATCAGGAGTAGTCAACATGGTTTCACCAAGGGGAAATCATGCTTGACCAATCCGACAGCCTTCTATGATGGCATGGCAGGATGGGTCGATGAGGGGCCGTGGACGTTGTCCACCTCGACTTCAGCAAGACATTTGGCATTGTCTGCTATAGCATCCTCGTAGGTAAGCTCAGGAAATGTGGGTTGGATGAATGGACAATGAGGTGGATCAAGAAATTACTGAATAGCAGAGCTTGGAGGGTTATGACCAGCGGAGCAGAATCCAGTTGGAGGCCTGTATTCAATGGCATTCCCCAGGGATCAATATTGGGTCCAATATTATTTTACTTGTTTATCAATAACCTGCATGAAGTGATAGAACGTACCCTCGGCAAGTTTGCTGGTGATACAAAAGTGAGGGGAGCTGCTGATACACCTGAAGGCTGTGCTGCCATTCAGCAGGACCTTTATAGGATGGAGAACTGGGCATAGAGAATGAGGTTTCTCTATGGCAGGTGTAGGGTCCTGCACCTGGGCAGGAATAACCCCAAGTATCAATACAGGTTGGGGGCTGACCTACCAGCGAGCAGCTCTCCAAAGAAGGACCTGGGAGTCTTGGTAGGTGACAAGCTGACCATGAGCTGGCAGGTGAGAGTGGTATCACATCTATGACGACTATTGGGATCTACACCTCAGCAGCACCTGTAGAGAGCACCTTTCCATTGGGAACCTACTAATCAAGTAGATAAAATTGCATCAAAGTATGACTGGCTCAACTTATTGCAACTTTAAGGTCTTTCTGCCTTGGAAGCAAGTGAATTTAGTTCAACTCAGTGCTTCTGAATGGTTTATCAGGAGTAAGTGGCTTTGAATTTTAGCCTTAATACAGATTCAGAGCAAAAAACTTCCTAAGGGTTGGCTCTACTAAGTAAACACAGCATGAAATCCAGCTGTGAGTTGCTCTGTAGGTTTGGCTGTTTGTTGAAAATACCTTTTGAAGTTCTCAGATTCATACCCTATCACATGAAAAAGCAACACCAGGTAGCATCTCCTGGCAATGTTTGTGTACTTGCTAATAAGGTCTCCTCAAAACTCTCAAGTTGCTACATACAATTCTCGACTGGCAGAACTCTTATAAAGTAATTATTTGCATTTTATTTCCACAAACCCACGATAAAATTTCACACTGCTCAGGTAAGATGGCATTTTTAACCAATAAGACTGCACTTTTACCCAAAGCAGAAACAGAGAAAAAGGCCATTTCCTATTGTGAATCATATCACAATTTGCCATTGGCCCATTTCTAGGTTTTATTTTCTTAGAATGCATCAGAGCTGCCAGTCTGGGACATTTGAAAATGTAATTGAGCTTGATAGCAAGTGATACAGTTAATTCTGTTGGTAAATGTTGTGCAGTGCTAATTGCTAGTTCTAAATTTAACAATTAGTTTAAAAAATCTGAACTGCAATTTATAATGGCATGTAAGCTGCAGGCTTCAGCTTGTACCAGCTTTTTTATTATTATTACTTATACCCGTTTAAGAGGATGCAGCTGAAAAAATTTAACCAAGAATCAAGATGCACGCCTAATTTAACTTCAACCAAATTTGACTATACATCTAGCAAATTTGCTATGGCTGCAAAACATGTTCTAATGAATTAAGCTTGTATCAAGTCTTCTGCTTCTTACAGTTTGTGATTACATATTAACTGATATTGTCATCCTAAACTTCATTAAATTCTTTAAAATTGTCATTGATGTTGTCTATCAGGGAAGTAGAGTTGTACAGGTCTGTGTGTTCGCCCTCCTTTTAAAGAGAAATGTTGCCATATTTCCGCGTATGGCATTTTGAAACCTAGAATGACTCATGCAGATTTTGCTTTGGGTATTCTGCAACACGAATGTCTTTGAGATAATAAAACAATAGCAGGAAGGAAATAAACTTGAGATTATAAAATTGAATCTTATTTTCATCACGCTAAAAGATTTTGTGTTGCAGAATCACTGGGTAGTTGAACCTGAAAGAGACCTGGAGACCTTTTAGTTCACCTGGAATTGTTCAAGGCCAGGTTGGATGGGGCTCTGAGGAGCCTGGTCTAGTGGAAGGTGTCTCTGCCCATGGCAGAGGGGCAGGAACATGAAAACCTTCAAGGTCACTTCCATTCAAAACCATGCTATGATTCTACTCTATAAAATCCCCTGCTCAAAAGAGTCAATTATTGCAGGTGGTCCCAGATTATGCCCAAAAATGTTTTGGCTTTCCCTAAAGATGGGCAACATGTTCTGGTATTCCATGACACTCACAGTGAAAGAGTTTAAATGGAATCTTCTGTACTTCAGCGTGGGTCTGTGGCTTCTTGTTGTGTCACCTGAGCCTTCTTCTCTCCAGGCTGAGCAACCCTGGCTCTCTCAGCCTCTCCCTGTTTAGGAGGTGCTCCAATTCCTTAAGCATCTCAAAAGCCTTTTGCTGGACTTGATCCGCTACCTCAATGTCTATCTTGTGCTGGGAAGCACAGAGATGTGCACAGCACTCCAAAGGTGTCACCACTGCTGAGCAGAAGGGCAGGATCTCCTCCCTGGTCCTGCTGGACACGCTCTGCCCACTGCAGCTGGGAAAGCCAATGGTCTGGTTTGCCACGAGGGTGCACCATTGGTTCATGGTCATCCTGGAGTTCCATAGGACCACAGGTTCTTCTTTTCCAAGCTGATTTCCAACTGTTTGGACCCCAGCATGTACGGGTGTGTGGAATTGTTCTTCCCTGTGTGCAGGACTTAGTGTTTCCCTTTGGTGTCTCCATGAGGTCCATGCTGTCCCATTTCCCCAGACTGCTGAGGGTTTCCTGAATGACGCCACAACCAACTGGGGCATCCATCACTCCTCCCAGTCCTATATCACCTGTAAATTTGTTAAGTGTGCACTTTGTCCCATTAACCAGGTCATTAATTAAGATGCTACACATCACTGACCTCAACATTAACCCCTGGGATGTTCCACTTATCTTTTCTGTATATTCTACATTTATCCTGATATCTCTCTCTCAAGAATACAAATCCACTCTTAGTCACACTTTTCTGTTTGGATTTTTAGACAGAGAAGTGTAGAGATACTTTGGTTTTGTCCAAATTACATAACCCTAGAAAGATTCACTTTTGAGAAAGGCAAGATCCTTGGCTAGGATAAACCACCATGTTTCATTTAAGTGTGTTCTGCCAGACTTGCATTGGCTGAATATTTGGCTCCAAAAGCTCCTTTTGAAGTCGGTGAGGTCCTTATTGCCATCCCTGTGGAATGTGAAATATTGTACTCCTGATGTAATTTTTTAGGTAGAGCAGAGACAAGAATTTTCCTTTACTGAGAAGGTATTATAGTTTTTTAAACTGTGCGGCTTAAACTATTGCTCTAGCATGAGGAAAATAATGATGAAAGGGTGACCACACAGTAAATAATTTTCAGCCCACAGAAATAACATTTTTGCTCTCCCACACAAGTCCAAAGATAATAAAAAAACTCGAGACTGGTAATGATAACTTGATTTTCTCCTGCACTGCCCCAGCCTAAATAGTGTAATTTTCCTGTCATATGAAAATATCTGAATGACAACAAGGCAATACTGTAGTTCTGCACCCTGCTTAGTATTGACCTTAGGTGCAAATTGCCAGTTCACTTCTCTGAGGAGACAGCTACCTGTCTTCTCTTCCACTTAACCTTTCTTTACATGAAATAATTCAGATGCCTTCTGCCTCTACCAGTTCTCCATCACAGTCCTCCTTCGATGCAGACATAACAAAAACTCAAATGACATTAATGACTCTTGTCCTGGGTCCTCAGGGGATGGGCTGTGATGAAGTGAGATGTGCATTACACAACCACAAGGGACATGGAAGAAGGGGGTGAAAGGGAGGATATTTCACCTTGTCTTCGGCTGTAGGATGTGCTTAATTAATTGAACGCTTTTTAAACTGTCACACGTTGCCTTGTCCAAACCTGTGTACACTTTTTTTCTTTCAGTAGCAGGTTCACAATCTGATATTCATCTTTCTGAATGAGAAGAAAATAGGTTAAATGGAGTAAAAATGTTACTCTGCTAAAGATGCAGAGACTTGCATCCATTACACCACCTGTTTTATAGCAGTCTTGTGCAGGATTGCTGTGGCATTCACATCACCAATGTGGAAGGAACGTGCATTTTTATGGTTTTGCTATGACACCTTGCCAGACCTCTTCACTGAAAGCCAGGTGAATTAAATGAGCCTAAAAGCAATAAACCATATACTTTACCCTATCATCATTGAAATGAACAAGTTTATACTTCCATCCACTTTCAGAGATTAAGGTTAGCTCCAAGCATTATGTGTGACTTTTAATGTTCTCTTCATACATTACCAAAGGCAAAATAAATTGTTACTACAGTTCATAAAATCATTGTAAATATAATATATCTCAGTTGATACAAATCAACTTTGTTAGAATTTTATATAACAAAGATGAGCCTTTAAATGATGAGCAATATTTCAGTCTTTTGTTAGTTGAACTAGAGAACGTTTTTACCTTGCATTTGTGAAGAGACAGTTAAGACATAACTTCCAGGATTCTCATCAGACGGATTTAGAAGATTCCACATCAAAAAAGCAAGAGAGGCAAAGGGCCACCAGAGTTCATCAGGTAATTTTAAAAATTACAAAGAGTTAGCTTGGGTATTTGTAAAGTTTCACCATTGGGCATTAGAAACATCATCATTTTATCTACATTAAGTGCCCAGCAAGGATTTTAATAGTCAGCATTTAGAAGAAAGAACACAAAATGTTGATGATATTAGATACAAACCAGGTAGGAGGCAAGGAGTTAAAGTGAATACAACAGACAGCTTCTGAGCGGCTCTTCTGCAAAAGAAAATATAAAAAATATTTTTCACATTTTATCCTTCAAAACTAATGCAATATTAAAAAGATAACTTCAATAAAACCAGAAAGAATTCACAGCTAATAAAGCAGAGTTTTTCCAAGGCCTGGTATGAATCCTGTCACTGCTAGCTGCAAAGCTCTTATGCCTCCATGTATTCTCATTGCTTTTTAAAGCAATCTGGACTTGAAAGTAATCCAAAGCTACATTGTTATGTTGTAAATTGATGTACATCAGCGTTAAACCAGTCATTAGTGTGAAGGCAACCAGAAGAAGACAGGGAGGACATAAATTATTCAGCACACTGGGCCTCAGCATTCAACATAACATTTTTCCATATGCTTCCCTTTTTAATATAAAAAATAAACGTGCACACATACACACACACACCCACACTTACAAATGTTTTCTAGGCACCCTTCAGTTCCGAGCCTCTTTCAGATAATGTCATACAGATTTAATGCAAATGCTTAGTCCAATTCTCTTCACAATGGCATTATTGTATCTTTTGTGTTTGGTGAGTAGTGGGACAAATATACTAAGCCTGGTGTTGACTAAGAGGTACCCATGGTGAGGTTTTCAGACCTCTCAGGTTTTGACCTGTTGTTTTTGTTACGAACACGATTTGTTTAAAATGAAATGCTTTTCAGAATTTTAACCATCATATATTGTACTAAGATCAATAGACCCCATTTGCGTTCATACCTTTCATGGTTCTAATTAATTATCCTAGATATTGAAAAAATATTCAGTAACTTTACAGAGAAATTATTTCTGAAGCTGATAAGTAGTCATAAGAGAAAGCTATCTTAAAAGGGATGTCT
The DNA here is from genome assembly GCA_036785705.1 of Acanthornis magna. NCBI lineage: Eukaryota > Metazoa > Chordata > Aves > Passeriformes > Acanthizidae > Acanthornis > Acanthornis magna. The sequence goes on from JAWUZG010000001.1 coordinate 2,638,121, forward strand.
TACAATCCAAGGTGTACCAAAGGAGAAAAAGGGGGGGGAAAGGCTCTTCTCTATTAACAAAGTAAAAATCATCAGTTTTTTTAATCCAATTTTCTTTTACAATTTTCTCTGTATTTAATGTACAAGCTGCACTGAGTGAAAACTTAATTTGAACCAGGCAATGTCATTTTCTAATTTATAATCAATAACAAAAAAATGTTATCATGTATTTCTGGTGCCACAATGGAACATTTATGAAGCTATATCTGTCCACTTCCATTTGCATGAAATATTTGTGGTCCTACCATGAGTCACAAACCTCAGAACTTAAATTTAAAACACATGCTTCCTAATAGCCTCTCTTTAATAATGTATCTGTGCTCCTAATCAATGTGAGTGAAATGTTTTCATAATTTAATAATAAAGTGGGTACATTCAGAATTTTGAGCAGGTGAGGATAAATCATGTTTGCCTGTGAATAACAGCTTTTATCATTTACTCAGTGGGATCATAATGTATTCTTTCAATCTGCACCAAAGGTAGTAGCAGGAAGCTATTTTATAGATTTCTTGGTAATCTGAGCTGATGTTATACCTGTTACAGGACACTTCCAATAAAATAGAAACACAGCAGGATGAAAAAAGATACAAATGGTGTATTTATACCAGTCAATAAAAGCATGACTCTGTAGTAATAGAAAATTTGTTCATGAATTGTGAAGTACCAGTGGCTCAGTTGGTAAGGTATTAAAGTAATTCATGTCCTGCCTTTGTAACTTTTTCTTACAATTGTACCTTTAATTTGCTGTTTCATTTTCATTGTCAATGAGAAAAAGTAAGCCAAATACTTTCATGGACCTCAGAATCAAAGAAGTGTAGTGGAATGAATTTTTATTTTGTAGATCATTCCCTGTAACAAGAAGGAAGTCTATAGATGGACATATGAACTCATTTCTAATGACTCAAGTTCATGTTTTAGAAATCGTATTTTAATGACACAAAACACATTTTGTTTGAGATGCCAGATCTACTTAGCAACAACTTAGCACAGGATTGCTTCCAGAAATGTTAAGCAGTGTGAACTGTTCTCTGCAGGATGATGTACGTCAGCAAATGCTTTTCTCCTCTTTGCCGAAACTCTGCAGATTTTGGGGGTACTACCATGAGGCACAAAGGCTGCCAGTTGGGCTCAGTTTGCAGGACAGAGTCAGTAATTTGGAAAATAGTGTCACAGATATGGGGGTTAATAAGGTGTGCCAGGCTCTGACCCTGGTCCCACTACTGAAATTCAGAGTCATTCCAGAAGGAGTAGAAATTATTCTGCTTTATGGTTAATCTCAGTAAGCCATTATTCTCATCAGAGCAGGTCTTGAATTACTTTTAAACCAGGAAATGAAAATTAAATACAATGAAGAGAAATAGGAGCAGCCATACTCCATTGGAAGTGATATTTCTATGTCTGGCTGGAGGTGATTTTTACAGCTCAGTTATTCTCTAAATTTTGGTAAATAGAGCTGATTTTGCGCATTTAGGTGTCTATTCTCCATTCTTTTAACTGTGTATTTCCCAAAGTATTTTAATGTGTAAAGGAGTATTTCTCTATTGCTTTTCTTTTACCCCATGTACATTTCTTAATTTTTTCCTGGATAGGAAATTCTGATTTTTATAAACATGTACTTTTAAAGCCCACAATTCTAACCACATTCAGTCTGCAAGGGAATGTTCTTTCCACCTTCCATGGGAAAAAAGAAATCGCGAGTGGCATAAATTTTGCATCTCATTTCCTCTTTAGTATATAAATCTTGGGCAAAGGAAATAGGGCCTCCATTATCTCCTAGAGATGAAATAGCTTGTAATATGGATAGTCTGCATTCCCTCTGTCATGTTCCTGGGGGATAGGTTAATAAATAATGAACTAAATGTCATATTTTGAAGTCTCTTAGTTCATGGTGAGGCAGCTTTCTTACATGTTTATTAAATTTCAATCTTCATTAGACAAGGTTAGTGGAGAAATTAGGTCCCTCTTGTATTGACTTAGTAATGCAGAGCGGCAAAATAAATAAAAAGCAGATATATTTTTGCAGTTTTTAATCATCTGTGGGTCTTTCATTCATTCTGACTGTGCCAGATACACTTTCTATGACTGAATCAGATAAAATATTTGTCAAATTTTGACACTGTCCATTGTAAACGTTAAAAAGGGAAAAGAAGTTTTGAAATTACATGCTAGATTTGAACTATTTTGAACAACTGACAAACAAATCTGACAAAACTCTTTCTAAAACTCTTACTTAGCACAAAATATCCAAAACCTTGAGATCTGTTTGGATACCAGACACAGAATACAGAAGCAAAGAAAGACTGATTAATGAAAATTATTATCTGAAAACTAATAGTTGCAACTGAAAAAGGTGTGAAACAAATCCCCAGCTGAGAGGTCATTTTGTTATAAACACTAACACAAAACTCTAATTGTTGCAACATGTACAATCACACATGAGGGACCTGTTAAGCCAGGTAAGTACAGTGTATGTACAAACTAGCTATAGTTCTATAATTAAGAAATGAATTTTGGAAAAACATAAATTTGAAATGGCATCATAGTTGAGAACCTACTTTGTAGAAAATAGCAATAATTTCTGAAGGAAAAGGGAAATAAAAAATACTATACAAATGTAGTATCAGTGGCAAGTGTAGTTAAGAGGAATTTGTAGTTAAGAGAAATTAAACTGTTTCCTCTGGTAATATATGGAAAATCATTACTCTGTTGGAAAAAGGCAAAATTAATACAGAAACTGTAAGGAAGTCTAAAAGAGACAAAGTGGGTAAAACCATGAAAGGAGTGTGGGATTGGAAAGAAGTTATGGAGGGATCACAGGATTATTGTTGTGGCGGGATACAAGTGTGGAAAAGGGTGTGAGGGGAAGTATTTCTGTTATTCTTGCCACTTTCCACACTGTTTAGGCCTCTCTAGGAAACCAGAATGCAGCTCTGATCACTCCTGTGTGCGGAACGTGCTTTCAGACGTGGACAGACACCAGCAGGCTGTCAGGGCGAGCACAGGAGCAGAGCATTTCCTTGCAGAAGGACACAAAGAGAGTTTGGCTTGTTTAGCCTTGCAAAACACAGACGAAGACAGGATGTGATTGCTCTCTATAAACTTATCAGGTGGGTAAACACCAGGGAGAAAAACTGCTTAAACTAAAGAACAATGTTGGTCCAAGAACAAATAGTTATAAATTGCCCATGAATAAATTTAGGCTGGAAATTAGATAAAGTTTTCTAATCCTCTGGTGAGTAAGGTTCTGAAACAGTCTTCCAGAAAGAATAATAAAGGAAATGGGGACTCTAGTAGGTTTTAAGAAGGGGCATTAAATAGTTTTTGAAAGGGATTATATGGTGTGGGTGCCTGTGATGAGCAGATTGGATTCAGTGGCCCAGTGGACTGTTTCCTATTTTATAAGCAGATATTCCAGTCAGACTGATTCCAATGCATTATATCCAACTCTTTACTCATGGGTGTCCTGTTTGAGTGGGTAATGATACAAATGGTGGAGTCTTCCCTGTCAGCCCTAAACCAGAACTAATAATCTACTTTTCTGGTGTATTTTATGTGAACCTGAAGGTAAAAGACATCAGAAAATGAAAACAAATAGAACATTTAAAGCAGGCTGCATGCTGTACAGAGCAAATCACAAAGAGAACAAAAAGACGCGTGATGTCCCCAAGAAAATGTGCATTTTGCGAATAAAAACAGTCAGCAGTTAGATAGGGGACTATGAAGAAATAATGAGGGTCTTTTGGTCAACGTGCTGCCTAGCCGTGTTAGCACATGGCAAGATTTTTTAAATATGTTGAAGGTGACTTTTGAGGATGAAAATGGGGTAATGGTATTTACATGAATTTTACTTTAAAGCTTGTATGGCACTGAAAGTGGGAGGGCAGAGAATGCACAGGGGCAGAGAAAATGAAGATGTAAAGAGAGAGAGGTGATAGATAGGAAAGGCTGCAGGTGGCACGGAGCCATGGAAGTGAAGGGAATGGTCCCCACTGGACGCCTGGGAATGCAGCAAGCAAGGAAAACGAAATAGTATCAAAATTACAAAAACAGAAAGCAAAGTTTTCGGTGCCATTTCAACTGGACACAAGCAAATTAAAATTTCACGTTTCAGGAGAAAAAAAGGTGGTGTGCAAAAGCAGCCTAGAAAACTTCAGTGAAACTTGAGTCTGAAAGTGTAACTCTATCATGAAGATATTGCATATATCAGGAATTCAGTAATTCCAGTAGGAGCTTTAATTTGTCTAAAAATGGACATTCCACATGGTTACAGATGCTCAAATACCTTCAACTCACAGTGAGCCACCAGCTCCTCAAGGACTAATATGGGTGTTGTTAAAAATGCTCTCCCTAAAACCCAGGTCTAAAAGCTGTCTTTAGCAGAAGATAGAGAGTTGTCCATGAATGTTTCATTTTCTTCCTTCTGCACTTCTGAAGGAAACCAATTCGTGTCAGACCTAACATTTAAGTATTCACTGTATACAGTAAACAACTTCAGAGAATTACTTCATTTGATAGATATGCTCTGTTTCTTGAGCATGGGCTTTATGTACTCAGTCTCCCCCTTTTTTCTCCCGAGTGATAGTTAGCAATTATTGTTACTTAATTCCTGGATGAAAAATTACAGGGCCCTGCTCTGTAATTATCAATGACCTTTCAGTGTAGAAAAATGCAGCCGACGAGATGCAGTGGGACTGCCACAGGCAGGCCGAGTATTTGGACAGATATCAGCAAGAATTGTGTCCCTCCCTCTGAGCTGCCCTTTGTTGGAGCCCAGTGCAGCTGTAGGGCAGAGCTTTGAACGAACTTTTCTGATTGCTGCTTGTCATGAGGCACAATGAGGAGGTGACAGGCAGCAAGCAGCAGCTCTTTATGAAAAAGCCTAGAAAAGAGCCTAGCAAAGCCCAAAGCGCTAAAACCCACGATGGAAGCTTCCCTCTCTACTGTTTCTTCAGGTGACTCCACATTGATTTACGTTTGTTGCAATAAATAGATGCAGTGAAGAATATCTTCTATGAGAGTCACTGAGTGTTGCCACACAGGAACTCCCCTTCCTAGGGCAAGGTTTGTCCTCTGTTCAAAGGGTGAGCAGCACAGTACTTTTCTGAGCTTTGAAACAGGAACAGAGTTGGCCCATGCACTTTTAAAAACATTATTCCTCAGTTTATTCATTCAAATTTTTAAATAAGGCACTTTCCACATATGTCTGTTGCTTGTCCTGTATTCGTCTGCCAAGAAGGTCCTCACACTCCAGATATTCTTTTTATTACTTTTGCTTCTTTTTCTAGTCTGATAGGAACTAAGCTTAGAAGGTAGTTCACTTGCCTAGTTTTGACAGGATTTTGCTCACGCCATAGTTCTATTAATCCACATATGTCTGGAAGAGCCCACCATTCCCATAGTAAGTTAAAGCCATTTCTTTAATGGTATAAAATTGCCATATATTCCTTGGTTACTCAGACTTTAATGGTTTTCTTTCAGAATCATTTGCCCTACTAAGTGCTACAGTCACAGAAAAACCTGTCACTATTATTAATGGACATTGTGTTGCAGAACCACTGTTCCAAAGCATTATCTGTAGCTATCTGTATGCTGTTTATGTGTAGGGAGATCCAGAGCCATATGCAGGTAAGATTTTCATACCTATTTGACACTGCAACAAGCAAAAGTACCTTAAAATTGGACAGGATCAAGAATCTTTGAAGCATCTTCACAGAACCATGTGTCAGAAAGGGTTGTATATTAAAGAAATTTTTTCTATCCACTGACTCAGAGTAAACTGTGGGAGCTGCTCAAACCACAGCATTTAGGATGGAAAGTGAAGGCAACTTCTGTCTCAGTAGTAGGAATCTAATTATCCATTTGGAAATCAGCCAAGATCCTGTATCTAATATAGATATAGTATTCCATATTAAATGATGCCGATTTTTAAGAACCACATGTTGCCAACTTTCCGTTCCACTTCCTTGTTAAAGACATTTTCAGCAGCCTCTTGTCTTCTGATAACATAGACATTACCTCAGGCTTGACACAGACTATCAGACTGCCTATTGAATTCATCCACTCTGGTGCTTTGTCTCACAGAGAGGGCTGCTGTGCACATACTCACCGAGCTGTATATCCTACATATCCCACTAATCCTGGAAGATCTGAGGAGATAACTCCTGAGGTTGAGTGGCCCCAGGTGGTGGGATGCTATTGAGTGTAAATGAGAAGAGAAATCTGAGTGTCAGAATCTTTGCCGTGAATCACCACCACATCCAACCTGCATGATATATTAATTTATAATTAAATGTTGACTTTTTTCCCCCTAAGGATATTTTGGCTTCAGGACCAGCACAGTTCATTAGTTAGTCGCTGTGTTTGATTCAGTTATTGTCATGCCTTTGATCACTTTCCATCCAACTGAGCATGTCAGAGTGGATATCCAAAACCTTTGTGCTTCTTCGTAATTGCAGGCAGAACATTTATTTTCTAAGCAAGGAACAGCATTTTCTCAACCTCAGTCTTTGCTTCTCATGACAATTCTCTTATTTCATTGAAACTGATGAAACTTGCTCAGTATCTATGTTTTGTATCATGATGGTTTCTTTTCCTGGCGTCTACTATATCAGCAAGGTAACCAGTCTTATTTTCATCAGACTGTCTAGAGATTATTAAAATGAGTAATTTTGCCAGTTGAGTTGAAAAACTGTTTGTTTTTTTAAAAAAAAACCTAGGTGAGATAACATCAATGCTATTTGTACTCTATGTCTATTTGAACTTCAAATAATTATATTTCTTTGCTTAAATATAGTGCATAATAGAATTTTCATATTCTGCATCAGCACTCAAAGGATAACAGTGTTTCTATCTGTCAGAAAGCAGAGATATAGAAAACATGAAGTTTCTAAGAAGCCTGATTAGAATTTAAGCACCCTCTTTCCAGTGTAATTCCCTTTTCCTTAGTTACCAGTTGGTTGAACTTTCCTACTAAAAACAGCAGGTGTCTAATTCTTTACAAGACATTTTCCAACTTAATTTTTATAGCCTTAAAAAAAAACCCCAAACCATAATTGTTTAGTGCAAAAAAAAACAAACCCAGAGATGAAAATACTTTTTAGGAACCGTGTCAACACTGATGATCTGCAGATGATATCAGCTTGTTAAAATGCACCATCAACTTCATAAAACATTTCTTACATTTCTCACAGCTTTTGCTACGAATAGCACCTAAGACTCCCATAACTGAAGGATTAATGTATTTTTTAAACCTGCCTCTTTTATCTTTCAGTATTTCTCTGAGCATTTGTCAGAACTTTGTGCTTACACACCTTCATTAACTCCCCTGAGCAGTCACTCAGCTTGGATTCGTTTATTGTAACTTCAACCATCTAGAAGTTACTATGGGGAGTAAATGAGCTTTCTGCAGGGACAGCTGATCCCTCGCTAGGACACACGTCTGATATACATGGAATTATTTTCTTCTGAAGTTGTTTATCTCTCTCCGCTGACTACAGAGGAAGCCGAGGCAATAACCTCTAATGAAACACCAAATATTTTAACAGCTAAAATGATGTGACAAATTTCTTTGCCTTCTGTTTTGTTTATGCAGTTGAGTTACAGGGGAGGGAAAGAGAGGTTTTATTTTTTTTAACAGGGTATCATAATTATGAATCAAACAGCAGAGACAAAATTGAAAACTATTTGGGCTCATATTTTTAAATTAACAGTAATGAAAATTATGTCCCCTCTACATTCATGCATATCACTGGAAGCTCTGCCTGTATTTTAGCTACAACTACCCTTCTGCAGAGCTAAGAGGCAATTGAGGTATTTGTTCCCTGCTAATTTTTGGTGTGACTTGATATAATAATTAGGCTGAGTTTGTCACCAAAATGGATCATTCCTCTTTCCCCATGCATTTATATTCCCCATGCAGAATCATAGATGAATTTAGATTGGAAAAGATCTCCAAGGTCAAGTCCAACCTTTGGCTGAACACCACCATATCTATTAAACCATAACACTAAATTCCATATCAAGTTGTTTCTTGAATACTTCCAGTATTCAATACTTTATGACTCCACCACTTCCCTGGGCAACCCTTTTCAGGGCTTGAAAACTGTTTCAGTGAATAAATATTTCCTGATGTCCAACCTGAACCTCCCCTGGCAAAGCTTGAGACCATTTTCTCTTGTCCTGCCATTAGTAAATTCCCTAACTTTTCATTGACTAAAGCTTGTATTGAGAGGGGATTCAATGCAAAACTCCATTTTCAAGATCAGTTTTGTTTAAAATTCATCCACTGACCTTGCTCACCGGTGGTTGGCAAAGGGAGGAAGAGATGCACTGTCCCCATTTGCAGCCCTCAGCATTTCTAGATAAATGGCAAATCACACCCTAAGCAACATTACTGTCATGACATGCATGGTTTGGAACTCGTACGCAAGATGTAAATAGAAATGTGAGCACAAATATAATATTTAGATAATCACTCTTTGCTTTACATCTTAAGAGCAATGAAATAATTTGTATTTATTTATTCTTATCCTCTATTATTCGGGAGTGTGTACTGATGAAGTTTCATGCCCCTGAAAAGAAATTCTCCACTCTGGACTCTGTAACTGGATGATGCAAATAGCATAACAGGCTGCTGTCCCTCTCTGGGTGCTACGACTCCACTAAGTTTGAGGGATAAAAAGCCCAATCTTTATCCGTGCTGGAGGGGATGGATAGTACACAATCAAATTATGGTCAGGAAATTTATCAAAAGCACATCACTCCTGAAAATTGTAGCCAAACATAGAAAACATTGCCTTTCAAAATATGTTTCTGCAGTGCTTTGAAGTTATCTTTTGCTACTTAGACAGGATTTTATATCATTAATGATCTATCTTGTTCATACATTACTTTTTATGGCCTCTGTTCATTTCACATTGATTTTTCCCTGACTTATTAAGGTCTCAGTCTCAGACCTCAGGCACTCTGCAAATGTAAATTGCGGTACAGAAAATAAAAATGCCAAAATCAGCCTGCGCCTGCCAAGTCATAACTCAATAATATCTAATATCTATGAAAATAAAATCCATAAATACTTCTTAATATCTACATTAACTTCATAGAGCATAATCTGTAAATGCTGTAACCACTCCCCCCTCTGATGCATGAAGTTACTTAATCCAGATGCTCGAAGTATTTTTTTTTTAATGAGCATTAGTATTAAAGTGCTGATCAAAGTGAATCTTCAAAGCTTCCTCATGTCTAAGTATTTGCAGGATCCTGGGTGATCTGCATATAGTCTTGCCACTTTATTTCAGACTGTTTGCATGCTAAACTTCGTGTTGAATATATAAACAAGCCTGGATTGCAGCAAGTGTGCTGTGCAAACACTACAGTGTGGAGAAGTTCTTTCTCTCCCCGGCTGCAAAATACCAGGGAAATGCTGGGGAAATCTTCATAAAATCTACAGGAATTATGAGAGGAGGAAGTGAAGATGGAAGAACGTAAAAATGTATCTGACTAGTTTTGATGAAAGGGTGTCTACAACTTATGAATAAATTGATCTAGAAAATCACTTTTAAGTCTTTGTCCATTTTTAGCAGGCCTGTAACCAATTTTCATTACGGGTTGTACGGCACCCACAGATAAAATTCACACCATGGTGTCTTTCTGTCTTACAGATATGCAGGTAAATATATCATTTATCATGTGCTTCTTCCTATTCATTTGGAAGACAATGGAATATTTTGCAACACATTCCACCAGGATATGTAGAAAACATTGATATCCTGGTAGGCAGGAGCCTCACAGTGGTTTGAGAGTTTAGTTTGCACAGCAAATAAGAAGTATAATGTACATGAATTATAATGCAAAATGACTGTTTAATTCAAGAGACATCCAAGGATTTAGATAGCTGCAGATATATACAATATGTATGAGGAATATAAGTATATCCATATTTTGAGCAGGAGGACCTGATGTCTACAGGGATTTCAATATTACAAAAAGTAACACCAGGTTTCTTTGCATCCCCTACAAGTACAAATCCATCTTGATGTTCAAGATAGCCTTTTACTCTAAAATTCAGGAATTCAGTTCCTATAATAAATGAGTACTTTTGTCTGTAGAAACAAATCCGCTGAGTGTTTCATGGACAGTACACAGGAGGAAGACAAGATGAAAAAGCATGGGGTAGCATGTAAGCAAAAGCTGATGAGAGCAGGACACTCATCTCAAATCCATCATCTTCTTCAGCTCTTCCATGTGGATTCAGCCATGGAGGCAGGTCCGGGAGAACATGCCCAGCTCAGGAGATGGATAGGCAATAGCTCTAAATGGAAAGACGGTAGATTTAAATGACATATTAGAAACAAATTCTTTCCTGTGAGGGTGGGGAAGCCCTGGCACAGGTTGCCCAGAGAAACTATGGCTGCCCCATTCTTGGAATTGTCCAGGGCCAGGCTGGACAGGGCTTGGAGCAGCCTGGGATAGTGGAAGGGGTCCCTGCCCATGGCAGGAACAGGATGATCATTAATGTCAGTTCCAACCCAAACTGTTTTATGATTCTGTCATTCTAAGACACAGCACAGCAACATCTCCCAAATTTGACAGCATTCTCCATGGAATTGAAGGCTTCCTATTACTTCCAGGGGTTGGTTTTGCAGCTATATTGAGAGAAACCCATTTGCAGTGGATGCATTTGGGGAACCCCTACCCAACCCATATGCAGCTTCCCCTCTTTGCAGTGCTGGGGTGGGAACCTTCTGCTCACACGTCCCTGAGGAGGAGGGCAGCTGGAAGGACAGAAATACCAGGATGATTTTCTCTGCAGTTGTGGGTATGTGTTGTGGTTTCTGTTCACACTTTGCTGCAGGCATTGTGCTCTGCTCTGCCCATCAGCAAAGCACCCCTAGACTGCCAGTGGTGTGGTGAGTCCACACGATGACAGAGCCAACTTCCTTTTCATCTGAGCATTGATTTCTGCAGTTCCTTTCACTGTGCTTCCTCTGCTGACAGTTTCCCTCCCATAAGAGGCAGCAGATTTCTTCGTCATTATTTCTTTCCTAGCTGAGAAAACCAAGCTGTAGAGTCGTGCTTCCACAACTCCAGGGTGAAACAGCCATTCACTGCATGAGGAAGAGGTAAAGCTATTTCTGCCATGGCTGTATGAGGAATTGAAACACCTATAAGGATTGCTTTCCTAGAAACTGGATTTAGATGCACATAATGCACTAATTAGTGCAAGAGAAACAATCCAATTATGCTACTGTTAAAGTGGGCGATGGGACAGTTCATGGAATCACAGAATGGTTTTTTTGTTGAAAAAGACCTTTACATTCATCCAGTTTCAACCCCCCTGCCATGGGCAGGGACACCTGCCACAAGACCAGGTTGCTCCAAGCCCCATCCAACCTGGCCCTGAGCAGTTCCAGTGGAATAGTTGAACATTAGTCTGTTAAGGACAAACTGCTGGATTTGAAAATTATGGTTTTTTGTATTTTCTCAGAAGGCAAAAGGTAAAATCTGATAAATAACACACTCCATTTGAAAACTGACATATTTCACTTGGTAACAATGTAAAGTAAAACTTCCATTCAGAAGGACTAAGGCAGGCCTTGGCCAGTCTCAAATGTGGACAACTATTAAAATATTAATTATGTATTTGCTTGTAGTTAAAAAAATTTATCTGTGTTAATTGACAGCAAAATAACCAGGAAGTTGAAAATACTCTATACTCAACCATTAAATACTCAGTAACTGTTTAGAGACAGAAATATATATCTCTGTGTGTATATATATATATATATACACACACACACACACACACATAAATATGTCTCAAAGTTGCTATTTGTAGGCTTTGGGCAATGTTTTTGTACCAAAGTTTTAAAACTAAACTCATACCTCATAAATTTTTTTCTTCTCATTTTAAGTACACAGATAATTTTCTTGCCATTTAGCATGACTGAGAAAAGAATTATTCTATCTTAGGTGGACAAAAGATTACACGGAAATGAGGCGTGTAGATAAATAATGTACGTTTTCTGGTACCATGAGAGGCCTGTTGCAGCCAGAGACAGGTTAGAGTAGCAGAAAAACTGCTCCAAATGATAAATGAGGATGAAGAGACCAAAGGATTTGACAAGTGAAAAACTATTTTTGTGTCCTCTTTTGGAGTTGTGCACTGTTGAAAAGCAAGTAGATGCTTTGCATCAAATGATCTTTATGGATTTTTAAATAAAAGCTCCTTTGTAAGAGCTTGAAACTTAATACATGCCCCTAACTACAGGCAGGACCAGGCACTGCATTTAGTTATGATACTGAAACATCAGCTGCGTGTTGAAATTCCATTTGTTGCTTTAAGTGAGCCATGGAAGAATTCCTCATGTGAATGGTAGACTCAGTCCTGCAACAGAAGGACTCAGACCGCCCCCATGCCATATTGTACTTTTTCACACCTGCCAGGGGTGGGTAAGTAAGGGGGGAAAGTAATAATAGCAAATACTCAGCATCTACACCTTTCTTCAATTATTTCATTTTTTCTTAGTAGTCTCTTATCTAAACGTGATCTGCTCTCAAATGAATGCAGCTGGAAAGACTTGGTAAATCAAATTTCAAGTTGATCTGACTGCAGATTTTCAGTTAAAAGCATTCAAATTAGATTACTGGAGCTAACCACTACACAAGAGTTTGGCTAAAATCTCAAGGAAAAGTTCTACTTGTTTAGTAACATTTTTAATAAAAACATGCTTTGTCTGAAATGTTTCATGGATGCTGAGTCTCTTCAAAAAATCCCAACCAACACTCATTTTGTTGATGGTATAATTTATATGCCACAAGACCTTTGGATGTAAGTTATCAATACAGATATTAGCCTTTCATATTTTCACTATACAACACATGCAAAATTGGCAAAGTTCTTGGACCTGGAAGAATTTTTGAACTAGAACTATAGTTCTATCACAGAAAAATTTTGAACAGTGCAAGGTGGTGCAGATTTATGGCCAGTGTCCTGCCAAGGCTTTTAAAGGTCTTCTACACAGACATGCACACAGGCACACACAGAACTGAGATAGACCTGTGATTTAAACACACCACTTGCCAAACAGATGAAATCTATGCACTTCAGCTATGACTATTTTGCATATCAGTAGAACATGTTGCTTAAATCACTTATGCTCTTTGAAAAAAGGTAGGAAGCAAAATCCTTCTTTGTGATGTGGCTATTCCAAAGGCAAAAACAATTTGCTTTTCAGAGTATTTTTCAAAACCCCAAGGATAAATCTTCCGTGGAAAAGCATTAGCTGCAGACAAAGAGGGGGTGGACTCCATCAGAGACAGAAAAATTCACACCTACTCTTGAGGTGGAGGAGGATTTCTTAAGCTGGGGCTCCCAAGAGCCCCCTCTAGCCCTCCATCATATGAATGCTTTGAAGATCTCTGATGGAGAGCTGGAGCCATATTCTTCAAAGGGTAGATATTTTGTTTAGACAACTTCAGCAAACAAACAGTAAGACAGTTAAGTATTTTTCATTTATTTCATGGAAGAGTTTAAACAAGGGGTTCCACTGACTGATGACAGGGTTTGTGAGTTTGAAATCCATGACTTGAAGAAGTGTTATTATCTCCTGAGGATGAGAGAATCAGTGACCATAATACATTGGAAAAAGTTGAGTGTTCAGTAACACACCCCATCAAAAAAAACCCAAACTGTAAGGCAAGAAGCCTTCAAATTGTTTTGTTTGAATGTTTGAATGTGTGTTATGTGTATAGCTCTACTTATGCTTGATAAAACATAAATCTATGAGAAGATTTACTATGCTGACAATGATAAGGTTTCTCTAGAGAGTTGTTAAAGCCAAAGGTGAGCAGAAATACATCAGCTGACCAAAAACAAAGATTGCCACTCTCCATATGTGTTGCCTCATTTATGTCTCCAGATCCCCATGGCTGTAAGAAATTACTGATAATTCACAAAGTGCCCACACACATTTAGCTCTGGGTGCTGGATTGTTGTCTCAAACTGTTTTCTTCAAGCCTGAACTAACAGATCACATCTTTGCGTAAAAAACAACTCAGAATCTAGATCCATTTGCTTTTCTCTTTAGATTGTGATATTTTGAAATGGGGCAAACTGTCTGCTAAAACTCCTGTTGAGTACATTCAACTTGCTTTGCACAGAACCCACTGACAGGTTTCAGGTGAAAATGTATCCTGTTCATTATCAAGCCAAGGCTTTTTCAGTTGTCTCAGAGTGAAAGACTTTGCCACAGCCAGTGTTAATCTGTCTCCCACTGCAGCGTTTGGTCTGCTGTACAAACCTGGGATTTTCCAGGAGGGTTTTGTGCACCCCAGACGGATTACAGTGCTTGACACAATGCCTTCAAAAAAATGACATGCTTTTAAAATAACATGCTTTCACAGTTTTTTTGCTCTTCAAGCTGAAACCAGAAGAAAGGATTTTTTATTTGCCTTAAACATGCAATATGAGCCAGCATGTGAGATTATATGGGAGATTATGTGCAGAAGTCTGGTTAAAGAGAGTCCTGCAGAAGAATGCCCACAAATCCCAAATCATTGTTAAATTGCACCATAGAGAATTCAAAACAAAAAAAAAAAAAAAAAAAAAATTGAAGAAATTTGCCTGCTGTGATTCCGTAAGTTTGCTTTTCTGTATCACTGTAGATTGCTGTGCATTAAATCAATATGAGTAAGATATAAGAGTACTAGAAAGTGTCCAAAGGAAGGCTGTGAAGAAGGCGAAGAGCCTTGAGGAGAAGCCATAGGAGGAAGGGCTGAGGCTACTTGGTATCTGATTAATTAAATCATCACTGTTTAACCAGGTAGAAATTCATATTTTAGCACTTTATTAATAAAGAAGTATTGCTTCTATGTTAATGGGAGAATATAAATGCTAATATACAGATGCCAATGTGACTTCAACATCTTGTATGGCCGGGTCTGAGAAAAACGCTAAGAGCACTGATAAAAAAGAGCAATGCATCCAAAAAGTTACAAGCATTTCAGCTCTAAACATGCTGCTAATGCTGTAGCACACTGTGCCTCAGGGCAAGACTTAACCCTGCTTACTGTGGACTAATATTTAAAACACATAGGAATGCAGGGAGATAGAAGCAGTTTTCTCTTTCAAATAAGTCACTTTATTCTTCTCTCCTGAATTAAGTGAACTGAGGGGAAAATGTTCTGCTCTCAAAGGCATCAGTTTTACTCAGAAAAAAGGAGAGATGCTTTACCCAAAGCTGTTGGCATGTGGCAACTAATTTCAGATTAATTTATGAAGGGCAAGGCTGTTCATCCGTCTCCATGCAAGTTAGCAACCTGACATATTCAGTGTGAAAATCACTGGCTGCCTCATCTCCTCTGAGATTTTTGTTTTGTTTTAACTACCATAAAGTAAAAACACTTTTTCTCCCCTAATATTAAAATAATGAAAGCCACTTCTTTTCATTGTGGAGAAATCTTTTATTATCTTCATCCTGACAAAAGTCTTCTGACAAAATCCTTCTTTTCACAGAAAGTGAGAAAAGATATGTGTGATTTATTCTAGAATTTGTGGATTGCTCTTTATAGAAACAGGTATTCATATATATCAGTTGGCACTCTTTCCTCTAGAGGGAAAAAAACCCATTTCTTTAGAAACCTTCCATTTAATTAAGGGGAGGGGGGGAGAGACCAGGAAAAAGACAGAAAAACAGAAAGACAGTGAAGGAAAAAGGAAAAAAAGAAACTTGCAATGATCAAAATGATCAATGACTCGCAAAAGAAAGGTGCAATGATCTCATGTATTTGAAAATTCAGTAGCAAGAATAAGGTTTCAAAAGCCATATCTAGAGAAATATTCCCCCCAGTATATGTGTTATTACTCCATTCAAATGTGATGTGAAAAGATTTGAAAATCTTAGAAGAGAACTTGCCGTGTTAGTCCAGATGGTGAATGAAGCACAGTCATGCCTGTTTCACTTAATAAAAACCCACTTAGAGTGAAAAATACAGTCACACAGCAAAAGCTTTCATAAATAAATAAAGAGATTTTCACCTCTAAAGTATATTCTGAAATTGATCCTTACAAAATCCCTTGAAGGGAATTTGTGTATAGAAAATGAACAATTTTTTTTTTTGTGACTTTTTTTGTACCTGTGACAGAGAGAGTGGGACAGTCAAGAGAGGAAAAGGGCTCTTGTCCTCCAATCTTGACACTTGACCTGTGGGTAAAAATAATCTGCTGAAGTCAAGTGTGTTCATAATGTGGAGATAATATCTCTGTTGATGAGTCTCCTGACTCAGACCTCTTCTTGGACCACTAAACTGCAATAATTGTTTTCTTTAGTTATTTTTAATGTGGATTCCCTTTTCAAAATTGAAACAAGATGTAACTTCCTGTGCAGTATTATTCCCTTTCTTTGCATTCTTCAGAAGAGATCTGTGCCTTTTTTAGCTAATTGCATTACAGGCTTCAGTGGGTTTTGTAGTGATTGTAAAGTATTTGTAAAATGCCTATGCAAAAACTGAGCTGAGATTCCAGTGTGAAGTTTCAGACTAATCCTGAAATCACTAAACTCTGCTTTAAGAGATCAAAATGTAGTCAGTTTTTAAACACTTTGGGGAAAGACCCTACACCAGTACAGATGGCAAAGCACTCAACTAACTCTAGAGTCTATAAAAATAATTCCTTTTTATTACTTTGCTGTTTCACAAGTAATATGAAAATAAGTCTGTTCCTTGATGATTATATTAAGGATAATTGGGAGAAAGTAATAGGGCATCTTCTCATTATTGTCTATGAATTGATGTTCCTCAATTATATCCTTCTTATGTGCATGTCCTGGTTGTTTGTGGGTTTTTTTGGTTTTGGTTTTGTTTTTTTCCAAGGGAGCAATTTTGCCTTCCAAGTGTCTTTTCCAGAGGAAATGAACACATATTGTGCTTTTAGACCAAGTACTGTAGTGCAATTAATCTCTGCACTGTCCTTTCCTAGCAACCCAAAGTAGGAAATATATGCAGCCAGAGTGTAAAGCTAAACAGCTAGCAGGTTTCTATATTTACAAGAATCAAAGCAGTTAAATGACTCAGCTGCCTCCTAATATGGGTTATATTTGAATTTGGGGAGAGTGGGGGGAAGAATGGAACATTATTGCTTTAACAAGGTTTACTGCTAAACTGAACATATGTTGCTCATAATGTCACTTTCTAAATCAATGAAATTATCATTATAGAACATGTCGACAAATTAGACATGTAAAGTGCAAGCTGTATGTGGGAGAGATGTAATTTGGCTCTATAAAAAGAAATTAAACAATAAAATATCAATGACAGATGTAGTTAGCTAAAGGTTTTGAGGTTTAAATACCAATTTGTGAAAAAAAATTATACAGACCCAATCAGGGTATGAGATAAAAATACCAGCCTTCATGCAACAAGATGATTAAGTATTTGAACCAGATGTTCGGAGACCTTAGATGCGCCCTTTATTTAACTGGCAAGCATACTGGCAAGTCCTTAAATTTGTAAAATCCGAGTAATGAAGGTTAGTTCAGATGGAAGTAATAAAACAATCAAATATCAAGAGTCATTCATGTCTGTGCACTATACATCATGCTACAGATCTGAACTCCACATTTTAATATATCAGCATACGTTTTAAAGGAATAGGCTTTTTCCATTATTTTTTAAAGAAACTTACTGAAGTATTTTTTTCCTATTTACAGTTCTCAAAGCAAATGCAGGAATTGAATGCATTCGATATGTTTTAGATCCTTTTCCCACCGGTTTGCAGATTTTATAACCCAAGTCTCAGCTAAAACTCTATGCCATAACTCCTGGGTTATAGCTTTGTCTCGCAGCTGCTCTGTGGTTGTGGGCAAGGTGTTTAAGACTAAACAATAAAATGTATGTATGATCAAAGAACAATGTCTTGCAGGTTAAAAGATGACTTCTGGTTTAGACCCTTCTAACAACTTTGTGGGGTGATCCATCTCTCTGTGCCTCATCTTCTCCTATTCATAAGCAGTAGGGTGACATAATCCAATCTTTTTTGCTCATTTTCCCTCTTGGGCTCAGTCTCATTCCCAGTCACATCAGAGCTGCTGTGCACAGCTCTGTTGTGGCAGACCAAGGCTGTTATCTGCAATTTCATACCTTGGGGTCCTGGCCAGGCCATGCTTTGCTGCAAACTCTCCTTTCTATGACCCCAGGGCAGCAGCTGTGGGCAGAGGTTTCCATACGCATTTGGATCTTGCTGGAGTGAGAATGGGGGATGTATCTGGAGCTCAGAAAAACTGGGTGCCTGCCTTTCATGCAGCCACTCTGCTTGGACAGTGACTAGCAGAGATGGCCCTGATCTTGTTTAAGCCTTCAAGACATCGCCATAATATAATCAACAGCAATTCTGAAGGCATAAATAAAAGATAACATTCATGAGGTTTTCAGAGGGATGACATAATGTGCATAAAACATTTGAATACCACAGACAGAGCAGATGAAAAGGGATTGAGCTGTAAAGAAGAAATCATTCCTTGATGGGCTGATGTAGTTTGGCAGTAGAAGATGGGTTTCATCTGATCAGTGTAGGCATCTACAGTGTATAAAAAGCATCTCAGCTATTCACCCCCACTCTCAGAAAATACAAAGAAAAATACATTCCTGAGCCGCAGTTTAACTCTTTTGAAAATAAATCTTTAAAATAGATTAATTTTAGTTTCAGCCCAAAAATACCTGTTCTTCATCATTAGCTCTGGAGAGAGTCCATGGTGGTAGCTCAGACATGGACATGTGCTAGGTAAATATGAAAAGGCAAAGGAAATATGTGCCAACCACAGAGACCATCAATTGGTAGCTTATAACCTGCCTTGATACGGTAACCCAACCTTAAGAAACATTACCGTCAGTTAAAAAGTTAAAGAAAATAAATGCATGAAGAATACTAACACGAAAATTTCCCATTTCTTATGAGAAACTTGATTTTATGTTCCCCACAACTTAGGAAAATGAATCCATCCATATGAGTAGGAGAATATGATCTGTTGCTCTTGCATAACGTTCTTTGAAATATGGGTTTCGGCACTTCTGTTACCATGGTGTCATTGCAAAACACTTGTAAACCTGTGACAGGCATCAGAATTTGATTAATTAATCTCTGCAAAATGCTTTGAGTTTCACGGGGTGAAAGATACCCAGCTATAGTTTCTTGGGCCTTCTCTCCTGAGGAGCATTACCTTCCTACCTGCCTTGTATATAAAAAAAAAAAAAAACTGTGGCCAGCAGGACCAGGGCAGGGATTGATGCCCTGTCCTCAGTGCTGGGGAGGCCACACCTCGAATCCCATATTCTGTTCTGGCCCCTCAATTCGGGAAGGACATTGAGGTGCTGGAGCATGTCCAAGAAGGGCAATGGAACTGGGGAAGGATCTGGGGGCAGCTGAGGGAGCTGGGGGAGCTCAGTGTGGAGAAAAGGAGGCTCAGGGGGGATCTTATTGCCTTCTAGAACTCCCTGAATGGAAGGTGCAGCCAGGTGGGCTCAGGTTCTGCTCTCAAGTACCAAGGGATAGGACAAGAAGAAATGGCCTCAAGCTGTGCCAGAGGAGGTTTAAATTGAATATTAGGAAAAATTTCTTCACCACAAGGGTTGCCAAGCCCTGGCACAGGCTGTCCAGTCAAATGTTGGAGTCACCATCCCTGAAGACCTTTATAAAATGTGTAGATGTGGCACTTGGCCATGGTTTAGTGGTGGGCTTGGCAGAGCTGCATCAGGGGTTGGACTTGGTGATCTTAGAGGTCTTTTCTAACCTTAACAATCCAAAGATTCCATAACTCCAAAGAAATTCCGAAGATGAGTAAAGCTGTGTGAAAATCATTGTTTACCTGGAGGCAGAAAAACTAGTCTTGAAAGAAATGAGGTTTTGTAAATTCATTTCCATCCTTCTATTTTCCCCCCTATTGTCCTTTGAAGGGCAGATCTCAGCCCTGCTCAAGGGACAACCCTCCATGTACTGACTGCTCTAAGTGTAAACACTAACTCATCAAGCAGGAAACAGCTTTGATTATTCAGAAACATTTAAACGAAGTGAAATACCTTCTTTTAAGTGATTGCCTGAGCATAGGAGAGAGATGGGACTTGTAGGACTAAGCAATGTCTTTTCTGAAATAAAGTAATAGAAGTGAAAAGAAACAGACAACTTTAAGGGGCTTTTGTTCTGGAAAGATTGTTTTTTTCCAACACTATCACTTATTCTAATAAAAGATATTACCTCTCCCTATAAACCTTGCCTCTCACCTCTTAATGTTACTTACACTGATACTTCTTTTTATTTCTGTTTCTAAAGGTATATGGATTAAGAAAGAGTCCATATCCATCTTCTGCAGTTTCCAAGTGCTTAAAACACTCTGCCTGAAGAATTTATACTGTATATGGAGTGCTCTCAAGGAGCTGCACTTACATAACAGTGCTTGACTGAATGTCTTGTTTTCCACATGCAAGTCCAACAGGCTGGAAATCAGAGCTGCTGAGAAATACCTACTTTCTGAAAATCATTAGTCTTTTTTCCCCTCCCTAATTAATTTTTTGAACCACTAGAGAGTCGCAGCAGAGGTGACAACTTTTCTGAATCTGAATCACACTCTGATTTAACCTGGGCTTGCCACAGGGTCCTAATATCCCTGGCTCACTTCTAGGCTATTTGTGAGTTTGACATAACTTCATTCCCAGAATTGTGCTGGAGTTATATTTAATTGCTTTTGCTCTTCCCTGGACATAATTAGAAGGATGTTCACTTTCTCTCTAAAATGTCTCAAAAGAAAGAAAGCTTTGGGTATTCGCCTTGAACTTTCCAATTGTTCCATTTATCTGCACAAACAGAAACTTATCTACAGTTCTTTGGATGATGGCAAAATTACCTTGTTTACTGAACTGATAAAAAATATCATCCCTCCTGTGCTACCCAGCTTAGACTATTTTTTGTAGCTGCTAATTGAGGTTGGTTCTGCTGTGCCCTTTCTCAAACTGTCAGTGTATTGCTTTTACCAAACTGAGACAAAAAACTTCTGCAAGGGCCACGACTCCCACTCTGACAGCTCTCCTACAGAAAGATTAGGCCTAGCAGGGAAGTACCCTCAAAATTGACAGAGTCTGATGGTCCTAATTTAGAGAAAATATAAGTTGAGAAGTTATCTCCTAGAGGGACAACACAAGAGGTTCCTGGATTCCACTGATGATAAAATCCTTCTCCAAGTGAGGAGCTCTGGTGGACCTCATAAGCACCAGCAATGCAGGACTTGTTGGGCATCTGAAAGCCAAACAGAGCCTTGCCTGGAGTTCAGGAACCTGGGAGCAGAAAGGAAGGTGAAAAGCAAGCTCCCAGTCATGAATTTTTTGAGAGCAGATTTTGGCTTCTTCAAAGATCTGCTCAGAAGCGTCACATGAGATGACGTCTTGGAGAGAAGGAGGGCCTAAAAATGTGGTTCATATTGAAGGATCACCTCATCCAAGTTAAAGATGGTTCCATTCCATCAAGTACAAAGGCAGGCAAAAATGCCAGGAGGCCTGCATGGATGAACAAGCTGCTCCTGGCCAAACTCAAACACAAAGAGGAAGCAAATAGAGGATAGAACAAATTGTCTCCAGGTGACCCAGCAGAGGGGTAAGAAAAGGTGAACTTCAGAGGTCAACCATTCCTTGTTTCTATATCTGCTATCCTGCCAACTAATTAGAAACAAAATATATTTTTCAAGATATATAAAATACAAGACATAACTTCTGGCTCACTGAGGCACTAAACATTGGAGTCTGGGTGCTCTTTCTGGTATTGTGTCTCATTTTCATCTCCAGGTACTGACCCCGGATGCTGGAGACCAGTTTGACCTTTAGTTGGAGTCAGAATAACATTTGGCCAAAGAAGTCCAGCAACTAGGACCAATTTTTAATTCCGTTTTCATGGCATTTTTCACCCTCAGAGAATTAGTTTTGTAGATGTTCACAGGGATAAGTGACAGACTAAAAACTTCCTCTTATTTCACTGAGGGCATATGAGGGTGTTAGAGAAGGACTACAGCATCCTAGTGTTCATTAAAGTAATTTTCTGCAGCTATAAGACATTTAGAATAATTCCTGGTGGAGTTTAATTAGAGCAGTTAAAATTTTTTTCAAACTCTCTTTTGATGGAAAGCTCCTTCCTGTGAAATAGAATGTCCCCATTAGGTAAAATTTGCAGGTTTGGGCTGGGGGGAAAATAATCAGACAATACATTTTTAGTTTTGCAAACATAACCTGGAAAATATAGAAACCTTTCAAAAATATTTATTAATACTTCATAAATAATTGGTATTATATATTTTTTCCTTCAAGACAATATAAATTGTTTTCCGACAAGCTCTCTTTGTGCTGTGCATTTTGCATAACAGGTTATATCAACCCTTTCTCCCATAGGCAACACAAGGAAATGTAAATTTTTGGCACAAATCCAGACAGCTGGCCTCCGTGGGACATCTTCCTTGGTCATGCCTTTGACTCCAAACACTGCAGACAAAAGGCAGCGGTGAATAAGTCACCCTTTTCACACTGGGCTCCAATTACATCTGCTGCCTTTTGTGAGAGGGCGTTTGGATTTCGCAGTCCTTGGGCAGCTGTTGGGTTTGTGGCCATGCCTGAGTCGGAATTCTCATGAATCGGAAGTACTTGAACTCCGCGATGGTTCCCATGTCCCACAGCCATGGGAACCGTGAGAAAGCTCACACTGATTGATTAGAGTCTCTGAGTCACCTAACTTCTGTCAGGGGTGTGAATCTGCAAAGCCAAAATAAGCTTCTTCCACACTGGAGATTTCTCTGTGGTGTTTTAATAATATGACTGTGCCCAAAGAAAACCAAGAAATTGTAACTCTGCTCTCATCTGATATTAATAAAATTAATTTGCCTTAGAGTAATAACGCCGTGTTTCTCAAAGGAACTTCTTTTACATGCATTTTTATTTCTTCTTTTGAATAGTGTATCTTCTGCATATTCTGCTGATTGTATTTATAAATGCTACACTATTTTGAAATCTGAAATTAAAAGGTTTTCAAGCATAAAATATGCAAAATCTGATAATAGCTTCTTGGTCCATTTTTCTCTCCTTCAGCCTCAGTCCCATGAAACCAGAACGGCAGGAGCTATTAACTCCCTGTTATTTATTGGTTATCTAAAGGCTTCATCCTTCATGTGATATCTTAATATGTATTAAGTGTTTTCTATGGAAACGATTAAGGTACTACAGGCAGAAGATTCTGATACTGCTTGAGCAGTTTCAAAGCATGTGATCTCCAAGGAAACAGAGATCCTACAACCAGTCCCCATCCTACAGAAGTTGCCAATGGCACAGGATGCTGGGAGCCGTGCTGTTGGCTCCAGCAGGACTGCTCCTAACCTGCGAAGTTCCGGACGTGGAACATGCCTAATTGGGTTATTTTAAAAACAAATTAAACCGTACACAAATTTACCTCAATGACATCCTTCCCGGGCTTTGGAGCTTCTCTTTGTATGCTTTTGAGAGGATTGTTTGTTAGGGAAAAAAGTAGAACTTTGCAGAAGTTCAGCTTTCAGTGAAAAAAAGCCAAACCCTGTGGACACTGAAAGTGATTTGTCCAGGGATTTCAGGGGTCATGCAGTTTTGGTTCCCTCCAAAATTTGGGTCCATTTTCACCTCAAAGGAATATCAGGGCCTCTCCAGAGGCATAGGGCAGTGAACGCATTTCAACATACACTTTTACTGCAATGAGGAGGAAGGCACGAAAGAAATTATGACTTTTACAACTCTCTGTGTTACCCCATGACCAGCCTTCACAATCAAATATGTGACTTGTTTATATTTTTGCCAGAGTACATGCAAGCTTTGCTGCTGTACCAGGGCCCCTCACTGGTGAGGCCTGGGGCAGCACAAAGACTTTCAGGAGTATCCCCAAGGGCTAAAGTAGCCTTATAGTTATAGGACAGCCTCGTAAATTTATTGGAAAGAAGAGGGGGGCATGATTTCCCTGTGTTGAAATGGGACCTGTATAATCTTGTTTCCAGGTGTTTTGTCTTAGTTTCTCTCATACACTATTTTATATTGGCTTTGCAGAATCCCGGTGTATTAGATGTATTGCAAATGATGTCTTAAATATCACTGATGGCTCCCTGAAGTATATTCTCTGTTAAAATGTTCATTCTGATTTAAATGACCAAAGCTACAGAGCTCCCACCAGATCCCTGAGGAAGGTCTTGAGACTCTAACAGATCTCACCTCCCAGTCAGCAAGATTCTCATTTAATTTTGCTTGCCCGTTACCTGCATGCATTTCTTGTACCCTAAGAGCGCCATTTGCACTCTAACTCTGATGTGTTATACCTTAGGGCGCAAATGACTGAACTGACTGTTGGTTATGTCTAGCCTTTTGTTCAGAAAAGTTGTGGATAGAAAAACATACAGCAGAGAAAATGTTAGATATTTTATTGCTAAGCCCCAGAGGTTATTCCCTGGATCTTCTACCTTAGTCTATTTTCACTATTTCCTTTTTTAATTGTCTTAACATGGATAGCTAGAGAGAAGTACTAATCCTATCAATTGCACTCTCTAAATCCCAGTATCTCTGTACAGGTCAAACTGGAAGTAATTTTTAAAGACTGCCTTTAAAGGTCTCTAAATGAATGTAAAAGGGTTCTGAAAGTTGATCTGGAAATGGAAAAAAAAAATAAAAGATGCTGTTGCTTGGCTTGTTTAAGTTAATGCATTTGGCAGGGAGATTTTAGAGACAGGCTTGGAGATTTAGCAACTCTATTTTCCATAACTTTATAAAGGTACTTAATGAAGGCAGCCTTACATTAAAATATGTCTCTTGTTTCTGGAACAAAAATCTAAGCTCTTCATCTCTTTTATGATATTTTAAGTGAAGCTGGTTTGATACTGTAGATTTTGAATAGGCTGGCATTAAAACAGAGGAAAAAGTAAATGAAAAATGGGACTGTGGATTTCAGGAAGCCTAAAACTGGCTTAACATTGGAAAGGGAAAAATATGTTTGTAGAAAGAGTTTAGCTGTCACTGCAAGAGCAACACATCTTCCTTCTGTGCAGTTTAGTTACCTAAAATAATGTTCAAGTTTTTCTCAAGCCACATTAAGATAAGGAACTAAGGATTGCTTTCTTGTATTGAAGACAATCCCCATCCAAAAATCTGCCGTCAGCACAAAGTGGGATTCATCCAATATTAAATTTACGTATTTTTCTCCTAGGTCTGGTGTATCTTACCCACATAAGTTATAAACTTAAATGAATGAGCTCTATTTTAGTGTGTGTGCCTGGCACGAGGGATTCCTCATCACGGACAGCACTTTTGGAAGTGAACATAATGCAGAAATGACTCACCTTCAAATGCATAATGTTCTGCTCAAGAAATCACAGTTGATTATGACTTGTACTACAGTGATCCGGGCTGAGTCTTGCCCCTCATTAAATATGGCTCAAATGAAGATGAAAAGGAGATGGAGAGGAGGAAACAGTATTTCAGGGAAAAATTAATGCTATCTGCACCTCCTGTATGGGGTCAGCAACGTGATAAAGCTAAAAGCATTTTTCCTTTGCTGTTTTTTCAGCCCTAAGAGCTGATCCTGCAGGAAGTTAATACTTTCTCTCATGTCATCATCATCATCACAGAATCATCATAGAATGGTTTGGGTTGGAAGGGATCTTCAAATCAATCTGGTTGATTGGTTAGAACCAATCAATCTGGTTCTAACTCTCCTGCCATGGGCAGGGACACCTTCCAGTAGAACAGGATTCTCAGAGCCCCATCCAGCCTGGCCTTGAACACTCCCAGGGATGGAGAATCCACCACTTCTCTGAGCAACCTCTTCCAGTGTTTCACCACCCTCATGGAGAATAATTTCTTCCTAATCTAATCTAAACTTACTGTCTTTCAGTTTGAAGCCGTTCTCCCTTGCTCTGTCACCACATGTCCTGTAAAAAGTTTCTCTCCAACACCTTCAGTCTCATTGATTTTAGTGATGCTCAGTGCTTTAAAAGTTGAGGTAAAGCATTTGAATAAAATGCAAACAGGGCAAATACAGTCATGGAAAGTGGCAATCAACTATGACAAATTCAAATTGAAGTGATTTTTTTCCTGCTACATTCAGCTTTCATTCCTCCAGTGGACATTTCCACTTTAGGTCTTCGCACCTTTAATTATTTCAGATCTGAAACAGCTGCTGTTTCTTCAGCAGAACATGCAATCAGAGTAACTTTGATGCAGCAAAACCAATCTCACTTGTGTGGAACAGAAATGCAAATAGGCAATGGGAGCATTAGTCAGAAGGTTTGCCTCTGTGTGACAGTTGCTTTGTGGCCCCAGTGACAGAGCGAAAGAGGATGGCATTGTCACCTGCCTGTCTCTTCATCCATCATTAGTTAGGCTAGAATTGGGGAAAGTGTCATATGTGCTGCCTGATACAGCAGGATGATGTTCAGCATTGGTTTCTATGGGCCACAGAGTCACTAAATCCCTTTTTATTCCTATTTATACTCAGGGTCTATGAAAGGTGCCACATCCCTTTGTTAAAAACTGCAGGCTGGCACTGAAACCTCCAGAAATGACAGACATCCTTTCCCTGAAAACCTGTAGCAATCTCAAGCATATTTTCTGCACTAGCTAAAAAAACTAGGGAAAAACTAAATATTTGTCCTTCTTTTTATGGAACAGAGAGGGATTAAAAATTCAGTTTGTCTGTGGGATATAGCTCCCAAGATTTGCTAGTGACTGTGAGCTTTCAGTACGTTTCTCATACCTTCTCACTACCCTATAAAAGCTCTCAAAACTCAAAAGGAATCTGACATTTCCAGCTCTGGTTAGCCTAAAAGGAATGGTTTCTATTTAAGTAAGGAAATGTGTAACCAAGATAAACTATTCCAGGAGTCTCTGCTCCCAATCTAATAACCTAATACTTACGTGATTAGTGTTTATAGGAAAATCAAGCTGTTGGTTTTTGAGGCAGAGACAACAGTGTTTGTTTTCTCCAGTATGTTTTCACATGGTATCTAAACGTGTTCTGCCTTGTTATTTGATGCAAATTTTTGTTTGTAACTTTCTCTCTTTTCTGTGTTTCTGAAATTGGGGGATGAAACACATGTGTAGATTTTTGGATAGCAAAGAGCAAGAAGGCTTATTTATTTAGTTACTACTGGGTCATTTGTACTGTTTCTGTTGCCTGCTCTTGATTAAGATCAGAATTTCGAAGTGTTATTGAAATCAATATGTACTTATACAGAACAGTGTGTGTGTATTAAAAAATCAAAGCAACTATTGTTATGCTGACCTCTGTAAAAGCAATATCAACATGAGAAATAGCAAAGGTTTCTCAGTAAAGAGCTGCATGGTGTTGCAAGCACCTTATCACCTTATTTTCACACTGTAATTTGTCCTGTGCAATGATAATTTTTTAATATTCTTCACAACCACCACACTCGAATTATTCAAGGTTGTTTGGAGAGTGAGATGGGACTAAAGGGATGAGTTTAAACCTGCAGACACAAGGAAACCTTTGGTATTCTTTCCATATTGAAAAGAATATTTTCCATATGGTTACTATTCTTATTGTTGTCACTACTATCTCAATACACTCTTCAGGGCATTACAACTAATTTCATTATACCTATAACACTGAGTCTGAAGTATTACAGGTAAGAGTTACACCACATCAAACAATTCTGAGTCTATTTCTTACAGGCATTTTTTAAATGTATAGCTCCATTATTTCCAACTGGGTTTGCAGATTGAGCACTGGTTTATGAAGTATCAATTCCTGTTTGATTTTTAAAAATACTGATTTCTAAGTTTAAAAAAAAAATTCAATATATACAATAGCATTTTCCCACTGGGCTACAAGCAATTAGAATCCACCAAGAGAAAAGTCATCTGTCAATTGCAAACACTGTACTTAAAAACAAATCCTCAGAGCTGTCTGGCTAAGCAAATGCTTAAGCAAACAAATATATTCAAATATTCAAAGATATAGTTGATGTAGTAACACTTTTTGCTGAGCTTAATTCAAAAATCATTGCTATGTAGTAAACAGAACACCCCCTAAAACAGAGATTAAAACAAGCGATGATAAAACTGCATATAAATGACAAAATAACCACAGGTATATGAATCTTTATTGCTGAAGAAGACCACATTTCACAGTAAACACAAGAAGTGGAGGTGAGGTGATAGAAAAAAATAACTGTTTCAATGAAAATAACAGCATTTGATCAGTCTGTGTCATGGTCACAGTGTTTCACAAAGCTCAGATCATACACCAGACCAATAATGTCTCATTCTTATGGACATATATTATATTATAAATATACATTATATACAGACATAATATTATTCTTTTTGCTGCAATTTATTGAGCATAAGACTTAGAGATATATATAAGGTCCACTTTTTCATTGTTTTGTGAGTTTATAGCACACACTCGAGTCACATTTTCATGCTTTTCTTCAAGGTCTTAGGGACCCAAAAATTCATAGTTTGAATAAAAGATATATTTTTTTCTGTTTTTGCATGGCTCGCATTAAATCACAGGACTTGGCAATAGCATTATAAATCTCTAGGTGTACATCAGAAAGATTAGAAGGCAGCACTTGCTGTCTTTGACTTTCAAGATACATACTCTTATTTAGGGATCTCTACAGCAGGTTTTAAACCCTTCTCCTTTTCTTTTTCCTGTAAGATTTTCCCTATCAAACTGTAAAGCTCAGGGATCCTGGTCTCTGAACTGGTGTTAAGTGCCCAAACTGTGCTGAATGGTCAGCAGCAAACCTGCCTCACATAATTTGTATGCACTGCTGCAGCACCGGCAGAGAGAGGTTACAGTGCCCACTGCTCGGTTTAATTGGAGTTAAGTAGATCTATTATGTCGGTGTGCCCCATCCACAAGCTGTTTATTTTGATTAATGCATGCATCCCGATGAGTGAAACATCGGTGTGAGACAGAAACTTTTAGGAGAAATAAACAAACAGTTTTGTAGACTAATTTTCCGGAGAGAACTGTGTATTTTTAATGTTTTTCTCCCCCCGGGCTGGGGTAGCCAGTTTGAGACTATGATAGATTTGGTGCTCAGGATGAGAAGTGCTGATCAATTGTAAGATTTCACAAGCTGGGACCTTAAGAATTCAGACACTCTAAATTACCAGTCTTGCTTAAACATAATTTACTTCTAATTTGTGACAAAAATAATAGCAAATAACTATTCGCTAGGATGCAGAGACTTGAAATGGGCAACTTGAAAGAATAAGATTTTAAATAAGAGAGAAAAACCATCAGCAGCTGGGAAGTAGCTTCTGAAATTTGCTCAAAGCAAAAGTATACACACCCTGCAAGGGTATTATGATTATTATGATGGGAGAAAAGCAAAGGTTAAGACATTAGTTAGGAGGAGAAATCCACTGTCTATAGGTATCAGACTAGCAGGCAATTTCAAGGCTGTCTCCTTCCTTGACTGGAACAAAAAACAAAAACAAAAACGAAAATGAAAACGAAAACTAAAACGAAAACTAAAACGAAAACTAAAACAAAACAAGAAAAAACAATCAAACAAAACCCCCACAATTTAAAAAAAAAAAAAAAAAAAAAAAGTGGTTCTAATTGGTAGGCTCACAGGAAAGGAAATGATTCTTGAACAACTCCAGGGGCAGATGAACTTAACTGTAAAGAAAATGTGAGAATAAGGACAAAACCTTTCCAAACAAACTGCATCAAGGTCAGGTAAATTCGAGTGCCTTCCAGCATCAGCTGACTCCTCCTGTGGTTGCAAAGGGAACACAAATGACGTGTTTATGCTGAATGCCTGAAACCAAGGCATCAACCCTGGGCCATCTGTGTGTGTCACCAGCCATGTGTGCTGCAGGAAATGGCTGTGCTGTGGCCTCAGACTGAAGGTTATTGAGAGAAAGTACTTCTGTGATCTTATTTATTTCACTGAAAAAGTCAAGGAAGTGTAGTGTCGTCAGCAGACAGAACCTGCGCAGGAACTCACAGAACCACACCAGCCACACCTTCTCATGGGAAACATGGACAGGGACATAACCTGCCGAGTTTTTTAGGAGGTTAGGACCACGAGAGACAAGCACTTATGAGAAAATAGGAGAAATTATCATAGTTGGAATTACAGTCCATAAGTTTTCAAATTTTTGAGATGCTTACCCTAATGAAAATTGAACCTCTGAACCTTCTGAGGTTAACTTGTCCCCACTTATAACATCATTAGGAGATAATGTCAATGAAATGGAACACTGTCACAGGACAGCAGTTTCCCACTGCTAAATAAATGCTGAGCCAAAGCCAAGATATTTATTTTCAAAGTGGGAGATATTTACCCTGTAAACATGTTCTGTTCCAGTGACTTTACGTCTGTTATACCAAACTGCTAATGAGGGAGATGCTGTCGGATGCATGTGGTTAAACTAATAAGACTTTCTCGGTGTCCTCTTATTGAAAATACATATTTTTATTGGATTACAGAACAGATTAGCTCAGCACTTCAGTTAATTTGGAAAACAGTTGGTTCATACCGATGTTGTTTCTGATATGCACCTTCCTTCAGGGTTCCTCAACATAAACAGCTGGAAAGCCTTGCTGTCATTCAGCAGCTCTAGAGCTGGAAACTTATTGTCTTGCCAGGCTAATGAGTAAGGTGAAATACATGATGTGGCACTAGCACTGTAGATGTCACAGGAATCAAAATTACAGAATCCAAATAATTTCAATATGAATGGTGCCAAAGGAATGCCAACCAGTTTCTGGAGATATGGAATAGCAGGAAGATGTCTGGGCCAAGAAGCTGCTCTTTGCATGGACCCAAGAATTTCCAGGTGCAAGCCCAAGCAGATGCAGGAATTTGGACAAGGGTACATCAGCTAAATCATCCACTGGTAGTACAGATTCCAGAAGGACATGGATGCAGGGGCAGGAAGTGTAGAGAATTTTAATAGCCACTTCCCTTAAAAGAAATCTCTATCAGAGGTATAGATTGGTTTCTCTCCCACTTTAGCAATCACAATCCTTGAATGTTGACTGACTAGAAGAAACAGAAAAACTATTTGCACAAAAGACATTTATTTTTAATTATTGCTTATATTAAAATTAATCAAAGCTTAAATTAGAAGTTCTAAAATTCAATAAATTCTTCTTTTCTGGCCATACATATTGAGGAAAAGCTTAGAAGTGTTATTTGGAAAAAATATTTCTTGAGAGAAAAAAAAATTTCTGTTAAAGACACTCCCTTTCCCAAGGGCACTGAGTTACTAAGTCACATTGATGCCAGTATGATATTTTTATTTCAGGGGTTTAAGGTTCCTTTGCGCTTCTGTTGATCTGTAGCCTCACTCCTAATATTTATTAAATCATTGCTTCTTCAATAGTGAGAGTTGAATATTGCATATTGCATAGACCTGATTTGGAAGTTCATACAAACAGTAAAAGTTTAGCACTGACTCTTAAGGAAAAACTTATATATTGCAATGAATTATCTCTTATAATTTACACATATTGTCCTTATTATTTTTACCATGTGGGCTTTTCCGCAACAAGGAACTTGGGTGAAATTACCCAATAAACTCCTTAATTCATTGCCTAGCAGTTTGTAGTAAGGTATTCCCAGTGCTTCCACTCAGTGAGTGGTCTCTTGATGTCTCAGAAATAAACCAGCCTTGTGTTTGCCACAAGGGCACACCTTTATGACTTACTGTGTTCCGTTTTGTTGCTTGCCTTATGAACTCTCACAGTGCTTTATTCCATCCTGAAAATGATTTTTATTAAAGGAATGTATTTTCCAGAAGCAATCCTAGGCTATGCTGGCATGGGTTTGAGTTTGCATTTTGAGAAACCGTGATTTTCAATATGCATCCATGGCTCCATGGCAATCCTTCCTTGGACCACGTATGTCAGTGATGATAAGCTCTACAGCTTCCTCCATCTCCATGTTGCTTCAGCATGCTTTTCTTGTGTAGGTTTACGTCAATTCATTTTAATATATCTCAGAACAAATGTCATCAGGATCCAATAATCACAGTTTATTGGGTGGACAGAAAGCAGGCAGTGAAGTCTCTATTGGGATTTTCAGCATCAATTTATGAGGTGCACTGCAAAACTAAAATCCATCTGATATCCATCAGCTTAGCTATAAATGTAGGCATAATGAGTCTATCCACTTATTTTCAAATCAATTTAACATAACTATCTCCCAGAATTAGAAGACATGGATCACTGCACAGTTTAGGCACTAATATAGTGGTTTCTACTCATCAAAGTCCAATACCACTGATTAGTTTAGTTTCCCACTCCTGTATTCCCTCCACATCATTAACAACTATTGGAAACAGTGGACTTGCATTGTTTGGCCTTTCTTACACAATCCATGCAATTTAGAGAGCAGAAAATGCAAAATATTTTAATATTAACTCTTCTAATTGATAAGCTCTTAGTGCACCAGAATGCTAAAAATTATTAAGTTCTTTGGGGATAGAAATGTCAATAATTTTAAATTTGGAAATTTAGACTGACATATTCAAGGAAAACTTGGACTGAATAAAAGTGTCTATTTTATAAGCAAAATGGAATTCTGTTTTATGTTCCCTTCCAGTTTTTAGCTGTCTCATCAGCTTTCCTGGAGCACAATTGGTTTACATCAGTGTGGTAATGCTGACGGCTGAAATGGGGGCACATCCCAAGTTAGACGATGTATTAGTGGGATTTGTATGTAAATATGCATCGCAACATTTCAGCGTGTACATTATTCCAGAGAAAAATTCAGTTCACAACATGTAAAGAAAGAATTGAGATGTTGAGTGCATTTTAACGAGGAAGTTTAATTTGTATTTTCTATGTTTATTTATAGGGAAGGCTTTATTATGAACAGGATGCTCATCTGATCAAATGCAATGATGCAATTAAATTGCTTCTTGTTGAAACAGGTTTTATGGTGCTTATTAAAAGTAAATATAAATAAATGTTTGAAGATCTGTGTGATCAGAAATGCCTTTTGATATCAGATGGAAATATATCAGTGCCTGAAATGCCTTAACTCTTTATTTAAATGTGGCAGATGAGTGTTTATAACATCATCACACCAGATTACTAAAAACACAACTGACATAACCCATTTGGTTTTTTCAAAAGCTTTTGTCAGAGACCTCATGGGAGGCTATTAAAAAAACAACACAAAGTAATCATGGGCTAAATCAGAAATAACCAGGTCAAAGACAGAATCCAGTATGAGAGTAAACTGTTAGAAAGTTGGAGAACTCCAGAGTAAAAATAGATTTTTTTCTGCTACTAACCGGAGTGGGAAATCTATGGACAGAAACACCCAAACAAGCCACAGTGTCCTACTGCCACTTTTGCTTCTGTCTTCATTAAAGAGATTGATGTAATGAAATGTGCAAAGCAATTAAAGGCATGAACAAATGAGAAAAACTGATACTAAGTAAGATCAGTGCTTATATTAGTTGCGTATTTTCATGGCCACAGAGCCTCAGGAAATCCACCACAAGGTGAGCACTATCGGAGAAAAAGCTGTTAGGACAATCTCAGAGCTGTCACTGGTTATCCGAGAGAGCTTACGGGAGGGGGTGTCCAGAATACTGGAAAAGTGCAATTATTGAGACTATCTTTTAAAAAGGGGGAAAGAGGATGGATTTGTCAGCTTAACTTCAATTCCTAGAAAAATCCTGGAGCAAATAACCAAGCAAACAATTTGTAAGCCCCTAGAAGATAACAAAAAGATGAGTGACAGCCCACATGGATTTGTCAGTGTGGTGGGTTGACCTTGACTGGATGCAGGTGCCCACCAAACTTCCCCATCACTCTGCTCCTCAGCAGGATGCAAGGGGGAAGGGGGAATAAGATGGAAAAAACCCACCATGGGTTTTTAAAGGCAGTTTAATAAAGCAAAAACAGAGGCCGTGCATGGAAGCAAAGGAAAACAAAAGATTTATTCTCCATTTCCCATCAGCAGGTGAAGCCCAGACACTTCCCAGGAAGATCTGGGAGACAAATATTGTAATAATGAATGTCCTGCCTCCTCCTTTTGTCTTAGCCTTAACTGCTGAGCAGATGCCATATGGAATGTCCCGTTGGACAGTTTGGGTCAGGCTCCTGGCTGTGTCCCCTCACAGGATCTTGCCAGCTGGTGAAGGGGAGATGCTGGAGAGGCAGTGCTGGTGCCCAAACCCTGGGGTGTCATTAGCACCTTTCTACACACCAGTGCACAGCACAGAACTGTGGGGAAGTGAACTTCAGGCACAACACAGTCAGAAACAAATCTTGTCAAACCAACTTCATTTCCTCCTTTGAGAAAGTAACAGGTTTGGAGATAGGGCAGAAGCAGTAGATGCTGTATGTCTCCCCTTCAGTGAGGTGTCTGATGTTGTTTCACCTGATACTATCATGGTAAGAAAGAAAACATTAGCTGGATTACTATAAAATGGGCAGGGAAATGGCTGGAAATCTGTTCTCAAGCCATATGGAAGAAAATAAAGGGTATTTATTAGGACAGAATATGCCAAGTCACTGAGAAGGGGCCCAGCCACTTGGGAGGGTGAGAATTCCGAATGAGTTCAATAATTTGCACATTCAGTCTGAAACACCTAAGACGACTTCAGGGAACAACTGGCTAATCAGCAGCTCTGCAGAAAAAGAGTAGTGATGGAGAATAAGATAAGAGAGGATCTCTGAAATTAATACTATCAGCAAAGTGACACTTTTACAGAAAAGCCAAATACTATTACGGGATGTACAAGCAGAAATAATCTCTGTAAGATACATGACATAATCTTTCTGCTCTATTTGGCATGAATGAGGTCGTAGCTGAAGCGTGGTGTTCCCTCTGCAGCTTGCATTTCAAGAAATATTTGCATCAGGTAAAGGAAGAGCAGAGTGATTAAGGGTGTAGAAATTTGACCTATTAGGAATCAAAGGGCTGAGATTGCTTCCTCAAGAGAAAAAACCAAGTAGAGACAAGATTAGTAGTCTTCAAATACATAAAAAGTGGCTGAAAGGGGGAAAAGATTGAATTGTTACAGGTACCCATTTTCTATGTGACAGGAAATAATGTGCTCTAAATTGCAGAAAGGGATATTAATGCGAGACATTGGAAGAACTTTTTAGTGGTAAAAATTATTAAGGACTTACATAGGTTGCCTGAGAAGATTCTGAATGTCCTCCACCAAAGACCTTAAGAGCAGTTTAGATAAACATATGTTAAAAATAGTTCAGAGAGAGCTAATCCTGCCTGGGGTGAAAGAATGACCCCTTGATGTTCCTTCCATACATTTTTTTTCTTATTTCTCCATTACCACAATGGAGCACAAAGGTTCACTATTCAGTCATGAACTGAATCCATTTGTTAATGATGAACACAATGAATAAGCAGGACACTGGCAGATGACACAATCATTTTCTCCAGCCAAAGTTTATTCAGAGGAATTTCTGACAGTACTGTTTGAGAAAAATTATAGGAAAGATAGATTGAAATACTTATTTACAGTACTGGCTAGGCTAGCTAGCAAACTAGGAGACCTTGACAAATTGGAGAGATGAACAATCACCAGACGCATGAAATTTAATAAGGGTGTCATTCTTGGGGTGTCCTGCACAGGGCCAGGAGTTGGATTCGATTATCCTGATGGGTTCCTTCCAACTCAATTTGTTCTAGGATTTTCTAATTCTAAGATCCAGGTGACTGTGCATAGGACACAGAAGGGCTTCTTCACCTTGCTCAGTGGTGAAACTGAGCATGAAAGGAAGGAGTCCACATCAACACTTTACAATGCTTTTAGGTAAAGTCAAAGGATTTTATTGGGTTTTAACTTGTATTATTATATGAATCTGGGTCATGCTTTAGCAGAAGTACAGAAGCCCAAATTTGTATTGTTTCCTTGTTAAAGAGGAACTGAATGACCAGACTGGTTGGAGATGAGTGGGAAATATCAAAAAGCTTGCAAAAATAATGATATACTGTAGTGTATTTCATCTTAAAAGATCACATGAGCACAGAACATAATTTGTGCCATTCAAAGCAATAAGGGAAATTAAACCCTAGAATATCTCTAATCAGAATTTTTTTTAGGTTACCTGTCAGAGAAGTCTGGCTTGGAGACAGGGCTGTGTTCATCAGAAGGGCAATCCAGCAGCACTCACAAATAGGCAGTACATTTTTAACTCCACAAGACTGCCTCAGATCTCTGTATAATAGAGGTTTGTATTCTGTTAAAGGGTTTTCTTCTCCTCAGTACCATTATTAGCCATCAGATTCTACACTGGGCCATTCTTCCCTTGCACACACATAATCCGCTCCAATTTGCTTCTTCGAAATTAACAACTCTCTTTTGGGAGAAAGGTTTTACCTAAGAATATTCCACTTCTCAAGGAAATGCATAGAATCACAGAATGGTTTGGGATGGAAGGGACCTTAAAGATCATCCAGTTCCAAGCCCCTGCTGTGGGTAGAGACACCTTTCACTATCCCAGGCTGCTCCAAGCCCCATCCAACCTGACCTTGGACACTTCCAGGGATGGGGCATTCACAGCTTCCCTGGATAACCTGTGCCAGTGTCTCACCACCCTCAAAGGAAAGAATTTCCTCCTAACACCTAAACTACACCTCCCCTCTTTCAGTTTAAACCCTTGTCCTGTCTCTATCTGCCCATGTACAAAGTCACTCTCTAATTTTTTTATAAGCTCTCTTTAATCATTTAAAGGCCACTGTGGGGTCTCCCTGTAGATTTTTGTTCTCCAGGCTGAACAGACCCAACTCTCTCTGCCTAGGAGAGGTGCTCCATCCTTATGATCATCTTCATGGCCTTCTCTGGTCTCGTTCAAGCACAAGAACAGATGTTCTTCCAATGTTGGAAGTCCAAGAGCTGGAGGCAGCTCTGCAGGTGGGGGTCTCACGAGAGCAGAGCAGAGGGGGACAATTCCCTCCCTCAATCTGCTGGTCACACTTCTTTTGATACAGCCCGGGATATGAGTCTACAAATGAGCCTATGCAGCATCAGATATCAGAGTTTACCATCTCTTTTGAATTAGCCAAGGTGTTACCTGGAGTTTTTACCATAAGGCCAAGCCAAAAAGACACTTTTATGCATCAAGACATCAGTGATGCCTCACAACAGTTGTCTCCCAAGTCATTAAACAATAAATCCATTCTCCCAAAAGTCACAAAACACAACAGGGCTGAGTTTTGTTGAATTTGTAAGATGAAGAAACAAGATCTTCCCACCTACCAAGAGTGTCAAGGAGAGAAACCTCACTGTTTGTATTTCCTATCTCAATATATTTGTCTCATAGCTCAACAAAATTATTGTTGCATTTCCCCCAACTGCAGTCATCCACACAAAGTGGATAATTGTGCCTCAGAATCTCTAAACTGTGTTGGTGTTCTTTGGGATATAAACTGCTGCAGAGAAAACTCAAAAATCATCTGCTTTCAAGGTTTAAGTTTTATCATAAAAGAAAGACAATTGCTTGCACAACTTTTAGATGAGGAAAAGTTATTAGCAGAGTTTAAAGGTGTTACTTGTTGGAATACAGCAGTGCAGACTTGACAATTTGAAATTACTATAAGTGTCACTAAATAAAGTAATGGGGTCAAATCTCATGTGTCTCTAAACTGGTACAGGTCCATGGAGTTTAACAACACTGTGCTAATTACATCAGCAGAGAATTTGCCCTCTAGTTTCTAAGGGCCCATCACAGACAAAAATGCTTTGCACAGATGTTTATTCTCAATTTGATATCCTTGGATGTGCTGGTTTGTGTTTATGAAGTTGCAGAGACTGATGCAGGCAGAGATCTGTGCAGTTCCCTGGCTCTGGCATGGCTATCAGCAGTCTGTACGTTTTCATTTTGAACTCTGGCACCTTGGAACAAGCTGGGGAAGAACTAATAACTCTGCCTAGTGTCTCCAGGTCTAGAGAGATCTGAAATGCTTTTATTGATAGACAACGAACTCTGTTGGTGACCGTGGAGGGTGGAGAGAGTTGAGGGGGGGTTCTGCAGCTGAAAAAAAAACATAACTATTGAACTGCTTTTACTGAGAAAAAGGAAAAAGCAAGCAAACAAAACAACTCACAGCACTGTGTATTAGGTTTGAATTCACCTTAGGCCCTTTATCTACTTTCTTCATCCTGTTTTCTCTCTGCTTTATTCCCTGCTCAAGCCTATAAGGATTTGACAGCACTGCTGCCCTTTAGCAATACTAGCTCTGCATGGGAGGGCAGCAAAATATTAGCTGGTTTAATGACATTCCCTGACTCCCTAGAAGAGCAGCATTCATCATCATCACTTAAGAAAACACCTCGTCTCAAGTAGACAAGCTCAAGCAGGTTATTGCATCCACATCCATTACAAGGTTGCAACACCTACACTGAGGTTACCAAGAGTCAACATATGTTTTACTACTACTTCAGAGAAAATTAATGTATTGAACCGCAGAGCTAGCTAATTATCCATATCATTGACCCCAACACCTTAATGGAAAGCATTGTTCACCCACTCCACAGCCGCTCACACAGAATTAACGTCAGATTGAACATATTATAATTAAGGTCGGAAAGCACATAAATGGTTAGAAAGAAGAAAAAAAAGGAAAGAGGCCATTTTTGGTCTGCCTTACCCCCTCTCTCCTGTTCCTCTTTCAGGTGCAACTCTAAATGGGCTTTCAGTTCACACGTGTGTGTTCCAACCTTGTGTCAAATGGTGATGTCCAAGGCAGATTTATTTGGGCATCCTAAGACCATAGAGAGATTCCTGTGTTAATTCAGGCTAGAAGGGACCTCATCCATCCACGCCCCTGCTCTCTGCAGGTTCAGCAATGAAGCCTGACCAGGCTCCTCGGTGTTTTTACAGAGCTGGGCAGCAGAAGAGGTGTGAGCAAAGCACTCTGTCTCACAGCTGGATTGGTCCTACTGGGTCTGAGTGTCACAGCCACCTCTTCTCTTTGTAGGACTAACTCTGCCATGTAGAGCTGTGTCTACTTCCTTTTAACTCTACTCGTTACAACACCCCAGCACTTTGTCACCACTGACACAGTAAGTCCCAAAATGCAGTGCTAAATATATAGTTATTTGTGGTTTCCCAAACACCATCTATTTTCTAATTTCTTTCCCATCATTAATTTTCCTCCTCTTTGCTGACTTATCAGTTGTCTTAAATATTATCCTTTTAAGTCTCCATGGTGTCCAATGAAAAGGAATTAGGCTTCTGAGTGTGCTTTCAGACTTAATCTTGCAATTATCTACTTCATATTGTTCATCAGGAGAATTATTTGGCCTGAATAAATACCTTCAAAGTCTGAAGGCTCAGTTTCAATAAAGTTCATGGAGGCTTTAATCTCTATTGATATTGTGAAAGTCTGCAGTATGATTTTCTTCTTACATAGTGGCATAGTAGCTTCCTTGGACTCATAACAATACTCCTGTCCAAAAGTTAGGAGAACTGTAGAAACTACCTTTTCAGAATTCTGATTCTTCTTTTCCTTACTGGACTTAGAAACTGGATTATAGGATATAAAGTTATGGTAAATGTTACAACCACCACAGAGGACTGAAAAGTAGAAATACAGAGTTTATAAAGTGTGTTCCAGATGTCTCTAGATTTCTCACAAAAGATTTTTTGCCTTGACCTGAAGTTTTTAGTGTATTAACTGTGGGAGCATCTTAGTGTTTATGCAAAGTAACTTCAGGCAACTGTCAAACTTTCAGAAGTGCTGACAATTTTGAAATCCTTAAAAATCGAGTTCCTCTGAAATGAGCAAAACAACACTGTCTCATGACAAAACTTTCATGAAGCAGACAGAAACATAATAATGGCTTCAGAAGTGGAGGTCCCTAAGGAAACACACCAACATTTCAAAGCATCAATGCACAGATTTGCTCAGGATGCAGCTGACTGCTGAAAGCAAGATCATCTTTCTAGTCTTGAACCTTTAACCAAATATCAGTATGGAGATTTAGGCACCAAACCCAAGCCATTGTCCATGGAAAAGCAAACTTGACCTTGACTGAGTAGGAGGTTGAACTAGACAACATCTTTGTCCCTTTCCTCTTGCTATAATAGAAATCACTAAGAAAATAAAATTTTTTTAGGATGCTTTCTTACAGATTTAATTGCCAGGTTTATTACTGTCAGCTTAAAACTATGAATTTTCTGAAGAAATTAACTAAAAAAAAGTTGCAATGACAGCAAAGCTGTAAAATTAAATTAAATGTCAGTCTTCAAAATCCAGACCAGAAAATACAAAGTTTGTAAGGCAAATACAGAAAATCTATGTACATATTTTAATGGATTAGAAGTATAATACACGTGGATGACTGTCCTATGCTATGTTTTATTTGCTACACTAAATGCATCATATCTTACAAACCACAGAGAATTGTGCTCCTGTATTAATTACATTTTTAAGTGATTTTCTAATCTTTGGACCATTTTACTGTCTGACTGTTACAGAGAGTGTATTAGAATTTCACACAGCATTGCTATTTGAAAGAATTTAAATAGTAAGCAAAAGCTCTCCATTTTTTGTGTTCTTTCAGCCATTTATTTCTATTAGTATCAAAGTGGCTGTTTTACATTATGCAAACATTCATTGCAAAAGCAAGTTGGATAGTAGGTTAACTCTTAGAGAAGAAATATATGCCATGATAACATTACCCAGTGTGGATGTGTTACACTTAAGGCATTAACTTCAGTATAAATCATTCTTTATATGAAATAAAAGTGCTTTATTGCATTACAGTGAGATCCTAAACCACAGTAGATGGATGTCGTAGGATGTAATTTGGGTGCCAGTCAATTGGTGCTCTTTTTAAAGTAAAGGATGAAATTGTAGACAATGATATCCAGAAGAACATAAAAATCTGATGTATACCCACAAAATCAATGACTATTTAGAATGGAGCTTGAAAACTTGGTATAAAACACTACCTTTGCCTCATCGAGCTAGACCTACATCTTGTCCCATTGAGTGGATTTATGGAGGCAGTGCTGCAGTATCTTTAAATGAATGAGAATTCCCTTGCTCCTTCAGGTCTGAGACACACAGTGGAACATTATGACCTGTTGCGATTTCTCTGAGCAGCAGCAAAGGTAATAACAGCTTCACTGCCAGGGATATGGTAAATCAACCCGTCTTTCCTTTTAAGAATATCTTTGCCTGTGAATTGTGCAGCCATAAATATATGTTTAGCAAAACAAGGAATTAATTTGTTTTCAGAACTTGCCGGAAATTTTCCATACATGTTCTTGCAGCAGGAAGGGAAAAAAACAGTAATGTGAAAATTATTTTTTTTCCTGGAAATGTCATTTTTCTGAGAAAGGCTTTTTTTTTCTGCCTTAAAAAAAACCATATGCATTTGGACTGAAAGGCATATTTACTGTTCTTTTTTTTCCCCCCAAGAATTTCCTCTGTACATTACTAACTAATCCTTAAGTAGCAGTTTTCATC
Organism: Acanthornis magna; assembly: GCA_036785705.1. Taxonomy (NCBI): domain Eukaryota; kingdom Metazoa; phylum Chordata; class Aves; order Passeriformes; family Acanthizidae; genus Acanthornis; species Acanthornis magna. Next base: position 2,679,643 of record JAWUZG010000001.1, read on the forward strand.
AGTAGCTTTCAAATCAGCACAAAGGAGAAAAATGTCATTGTTCCTCCTGAACATACGGCTCAGCAAGGGGGGAGGAAGGAGGTGCTAAGGGGCTTGCATTAATCTCCTAGCACAGTGCAGCAAACCCACCTCCCAAACCCTAGGACTGTTTTCTGCTCACTTTTGCACATCCAACCAGCACTCCTTGCTTGCCCGCTCTTTTGGCAAGAATCCCACTGAAATCCTCAGCCCAAAATACCTCTAAATGTGGCAGAATGAGGATTTAGCTTTTATATTTGAGCAGTTCATCTGCTAAAGGAGGAACTCAAGGCTCAGTTAGAAAAAGTTTGTCCCTTCCTTCTCAGTTCATCAGTTTCTGAGTACTGGGAGCCAAACAATGTGAATTTTTGTGCCTTGAATGTTTATTGTTTTACTTTGTAGCTCAGCAAAGAAGAAGAGAGCAGGTGTGGAAGGCAGGGAAGAACAGTGGGACTCCTTCAAGACAGGAAAAAATACTCTCAGGCATGGGGAGAAAGAGAAAGAATAAGCTGCTCTGTGCTACCAGTGCCTACAGTGGAGGAGATGAGCTACATTACCAACAGCAGTTCTGCCTCTTGCTCCATGCACTTCATTTTTTTGCATAATAAGAGAAAATTATACTTTGTCATGCTGTATTAAAGATAATTATCTCCTGCAATCCTTGTGGTTTTCTATGGTTCTGTAGTTAACCCAGTTACAGTCCTGGATATTTGCACAGCAACTGGTTGTTACTGCCTCAGAAGAGAAATTGTTCCTGAAGAAGTCTTTACCAATCCAGACGTTAATCTTGACTACTGGTCATTCAGTCAGCAACAACATGATCAGCAAGGACAAAAGGAAGCAAATATCCATGGCAGTTGTACTAATTTTCACATAGCTATGAGTGTCGAAAAAGGTTTAGATCTAGTGGGGCTGGAATTCTCCATGGTGGCTGCTCTTCTAACAGAGGATACTTTGTAGGAAACTAGTCATTGAAGGAGACATCCAGGGGATCAAATTTTGGAGGTCCTGTAGGTCTGTTCATTCCAAAAGCCTGGGAATCTGATTATGTCCCTGAGAGTACCACGGAGCTCATATTCACTGATAGAATTGAATGAATGGCTGGCAGATGTGAGTCACAACTGTGAAAAGGCTCCAAACAGACAAAAAACAGACCGATGAAAGAAATGTCTTGAATGAGAGCAAGAGATAACTCTACATCATTGGACACAGTGCACCTTCTGGTATCTTCAGAAAGTCTACAGGATGCTGTCAGTATTGGGTACCTGAGACACTCCAGTGCATTAAAGGGCTTGCAAATTGTGAAATGTTGTGGGTTCCTCATCCCTGGAAATGTTCAAGGCCAGCTTGGATGGGGCTCTGAGCAACCTGGTCTAGTGGAAGGTTGAAAAGGTGATATTTAAGATGCCTTTCAACCCAAATAATTCTATGCCTCAATGAAATGTAAAACTATGTGCTCCAAAGCACACGAAGGCTTGGCTTTGCTCACAGGCCAGCCCTGGAGTCCTCCTTGTCTCAGGGCTTTCTTTTTCAGACTGGCAGGAGTGCAGGCACACGAGGGAAGGATGCTTGGGTCCCTCATGTGCATTTTTTACCTTATGGTAACACCTGAAAACATCAGCTGAAATAACAGCACCGTGTACCAGCACTACAAAAGACAGCAGGATTCTCAAGTCACCTATCATTTAAATAGACAAAAGAATGGGAGAATGTAAATATTATCATTCCTGCTGAGCAAACAGAGAGCTGGTATCACTCAGAGAGGTCAGGCGGTTTCAGGGAGAAAACCCAAATCTCGTGACTCCCCAGCCAGTGTCTGAACCACACAACCACGGTTGTGTTCTCGACAGAGCTGCTCTCTCTGGGTTTTGATCATCACATATTGCTTCCAGCAGTTGCTCTGTCTGATTTCCACATCCCTATTAAATTATTCTATAGATGATGTAAAAGGTCAGGGGGAAAATATAAAACGCATGCAAAAGTGTGGAGAAAAATGCCACCCCTTTTCTGAAGGCTTATTGTAAAATAAATAAATAAAGTAGTATTAAAGAAGGAAAAATTACCAAGGGAGTCATAAAAAGTTAGCTTTAGGCCAGAGAAATGTTGCTTTTCATTTCTATATAGTACATGAGAATATTTTGTGGACTAACAGTGCATGAATAATGTTTTATTAAAATGTATATCTTTACAGCTTTATTTTATCAGGTCCTTCAAGGCCTGGCATAAAAAAGGTTTAACAAGTTTGACACATGCTGATTTAGCATTTATACCACAAACTGAATCTGCTTTGTGAGGGAAAATAGGCCAGCTTTCAAAATACAAACACTGTGAAGTATTCAAAGTGAAACAAAACAAAAGTGAGAAGTGAGAAGAACCAAAAAAAAGAAGGAAAATGCAAACCATGATCATTCCAAACCTGCTGTGCAAAGGTTTTAGACTAACTTTGAAAATATATCGCATTAAATATTGTAGCACTGATGATTCCAGCATCCAAGTTTCCTAATGGAATATGCAAATCTGGTTTGTATAATTCAACTAGAAGTAGTCATTGAGGGCTTGTTCTCTTTTATTCTTTCAAATGAGTGCAAGATCTGGCCCTTCCTGAGTCACCTTAACCCTTTCAGCTCTCAAACATTAAAATTAAAAATGTTTCATTTCAGAATGTAAAAGAATTCTAAAATTTTAAATTCATGTTCACATCTTCAGTTGAAGAAGGAGATATTTTAGAAATCTCCTTGGCCAGCCTCTGTCTCCAACCCAGAAGAAAGTCCTGCAAGCCCCAATACTTAGGAGGAAATATGATTTTTCTGTGCCAGGGTAAACTGTGACCTAGACTTCTGTGATATTGAAGTTAGTCAACCCTCAGCTAAACTCTTAGCTAACATGTCTTGACTTTTAAAATGTTTTTAAGTACAATTTTTATTTTTTGCACAAAGCCTGGATAGCTGGCACATTTTACATTTTACAACTTTGCATTTCCATTATTAAAATTGCCAGATGGAGACCAGTTAAAATGATTTTTATTTCTGTTACTTTAATATTTTTGTACTTTTGCTTTTCAAGTAAGCAGATGGGGGTTAGCCAAATCCTCTGAGCTACTTGTTTATAAATGGACTGTAGAGACAAGTATATAAATCTATATGCTAAGCTTGCTGGAATTGCTACAGCACTACAATAGGCAAAGGATGGATAACATATCCTTTTTGTTAACACGACACCATCTTTATAGAGCTAATCAATAAATTAATTAAGATTTGAGGAGTATCAGTGTCCAACTTCACGGTGAGGCTTTTATGTTCTACCTACATCTACCTACATCTCTTCCACATTTCCTGTATTTCTGCAAAATTAGGGACAACAGAAATTTACCTCTATCATGGCACATACCTAAACTTTTATTTATTGGTATATTGAAAAGCAGAGACCCACTCTACATCATAACTTAACATGTCTGTTAGAAGGAAATACACTAAATGAAGCCATTCATATTTTCTCTGAGAAATACATTCTTATGACATTCTTATGACAAAGTTTATTTCTCATATTTTTTCTGATCCCTGTATTCTCTTTATTTTAAAACTCCAATGCTTTCTAGTATCTTAAAATCCTTTTAGTACTGATCATTCCAGAACTAATTAAAATATTTTTATTTATATAGCAATTTTCCTACCATTAAATTTTTAACTTAAGAGATTCCAAGTCTACTCGTATGGGTATAAGTGGATACAGCCACCTTCTGCAGCAGTCCAGGAGAGGGAAATAGTGATGGTTATCCCATTCCATTGCAATTTCCCAAAAGTATAAAAGCCCGAATGTCAAAAGTTAAAATTAACAGACCTGATTTCATCAAGTATACATCATGATTTTGAGGAAACCAACAGTCCTTTACTTACATGCATCTGCTTGAAATAAGTGAATATGAAAATTGTATATCTGAAAATCTATAATTTATTAAGCTGTATGGAAAGGTCCTTTGTCCTTTTAGAAATAGAGTAAATTGTAGTTTTAGCCAACAGTTTTTATCTTAACTACTGTCCAGTGTCAACTAGAATAAATCTTTCCTTAATAGTCTTCATAGGCAATAAATATTGGGGTAAGGGAGGAAATATTTTCATCTGGGAACAGGTGTGGTAAAATACTTGGTAACATTTACAGAAATTTTAATCCATTTTTTCTCTTTTTAGGCTGTATTTAATATGAGAAAGGTTCACAGTTTCCTGAATAAATAGCAGAACTCTATACAGCAATTGCCAGTTTCCCTCCATTGTATGTTTTACTGCTGGGTAATTCAAAACAAAAAAAAAAAAAGGTGATACCATTTTAGGAAAAAAATAGTTAGATTGTGCAATGTGCCTAATGGAAAGTGATAATTGGGAAAGTCATGAAAGTTAGAAATTTTGAAGTCTAATAATAAAGGAACAAATGTTAATATTGACCTGCTTAGCAGTAATCTGCACAGAAGAAGACTTATGTAGCAATAGAAATCTGATCAATGAAGAAGTTGTCTTGGGTTTTCATTCAAATTGACAAGCTCTGCACATCTGCTTTTCCAGGTGACATATTATCCTGCTTGTTTAGTTGCCTTTCCTATGAATTTCCATTTCAAATTCAACTTCTAAACCCTTTGTGGGTACAGTACAGTGCTGTGACAACAGTGGGCCACTATGAATCCTTCCAGCACTTCCCAACCTATGCTGTGTGTGTTCTGTGGCAAATTCCTCTTGGTTTCAGTGGCAACGGCTCTGAAATTCTATCGCAGATTTAATTTAATGTCATCCTTCTCGTGATATTTTCTTTGTCTTTAGTTTAACCTTCTTCCCCATTTGGAGAGCGATAATAAGGGTTAATTGCTGCGAGTGTTCGTTGATATAAAGTCAGCTGATGGCTGCTGGTGAGTGAGCTCAGGAAGGTCTGCAGAGCAAGTTGTTTTGCTTTGTTTCCAGCTCAGCATCGCGGGCGGCCCAATCCTCTCTGCAGGCTCTGCTCCCACAGAGTTGTCCAGATGGTCTGGCTCCGACTGCCTTCCCTTTCATGTAAGGTGGGGAAGTGGTGGGGAAAGTTTGTGTCTGCCTGAAATGACTCATCCCCCAGATCCCTGGGCCTCAGCTGCTGCACAACCCTCAAAAGATCCCAACATGTGCCTTACGCCATTGTTTTCCTTTTTTCTTTCTTTTTTTTTAATAATCTCATAGCCACATCTTGATCCTTGAGCCCCGGAAGGATGCAGGGGAGCAGATGTTGTGCCCCCATTATCTCAGTAGAGTGTCAAGCTGGAGAGTGACAGGCAGGACACATCAGGATGGCTCTGTCAGGCAACAGCCGCAGCACAGCAGACATTTGTTTCAGTGACTGTGGAATGCTGGGAAAAGGCTTATTTTACAGGTTTGAGAAAGATATAACCTGGCTGAGATGTACTAGAGGTCAGACTCCCCCCATTCCCCACTGACAGCCTGACCCTTAGCTGGTGAACCATAAACACAGTGCTCATGTTTCAGTCAAATCATAGCTGGAAGAACCAAGAGGATTTTAAACTATCTTGTCTAGTAGGATAAGTGAATGTCCAGGCAGTCCAAACTCAAAATTTAACCTGTTCATCAATTAAATACATTTTCTTATTGCTTACACAAGTTAATTCATTTCTGTACAATGAATTAAAATCAAGAACACTGGAAATTTATATTAAAAAAATCTGATTTAGTTATCTTGTTGAAAGATTGCTGTTTTGAATAAACAGATTTAGCATCTCTACCCGTAAACAGTCCAAAAAGGCAGGAGTGAGGACAAAAATAAAAGGAGTGGAGAAGATTTTTGGATCATAGGATGACTGGGGTTGGAAAGGACTTCAGAAGGTCTCTAGTCAAACCTCCTGCTCAAAGGTGTGCCAGCCATGAGGTCACCCCATGTTGCCCAAAAAGAGGAATCTGAAAAATGGGTCTCTGTAAAGCATAAATATACTTGCCATAATAAAAGTACATGGAGCAGGAGGTGCCCAGAGTCTTGGTGCTGTGAAGATCCACACAGGTCAACAAGGTCATGGACCATGGATGGCAGGAGACGCTCCAAATCCACCCTTTGCATCTGCACTGGTGGGACTGAGTGCACACCCACCAGGGATGGGAGGTGGTGATACAAAGGTGTCTCCCCCATGCTGGTTTTGGCCAAAACCAGCACACTCCATTCAGCTGTATCAAGCAAGAAACACAAATCAAACCCCAGGATAGGATGTGTTATTCCAAAAGCACCAGTCCATCCCTGGACAGAAGTGCTCAAGGCCAAGTTGGATAGGAGCCTAAGCAACTTGATCTGGTGAAAAGTATCTCTCTCCATGGTGACAGGGTTGGTAGTTGGTGGTATTTAAGGTGCCTTTCAACCCAACTCATTCTAGGATTCAATTATTTAATTTTCTGAGTCAAAGCTACTGTATCCATGCACTTGGTAGCAAATAATCAATAATGATTTGTTTGGGGTTTTTAAGTTTCAAACATAAATGATATTGTGCTCGATGCAAACACAGTCTGTCCTGGACTTCATTATGTTGGATAAAGATGAATTTGTCCCTAGACTGGAAGTTAGTGTTGCCTAAGGATGAATGATCATGACACAATTACATTCAGTTCAGCAAACTGAGTACATACCTGCTAGTCATTCACATACTGGTGCTTTCAAAGAGATAATTTTCCAAAGGAGAAGAATTCTGAATGAAACTGATTGGAAAATAGACAGCTCTTTATTCATGGTTTATTAGATTATCATAATTCCACAGTGAGGAAAGAGGATACCTTTGGCTGAAAGCTTATGCCATCTCAGTAGTATGGACAGCAATTTTAGATAGATAGAGATACAGCAAGAGAAAATGAGGGGGGAAAAGGAGGAATAGGGAAAAATGAAAATTTATGAAATACATCAGGTTGTAATAGAGAAGCCAGAGGCAGAGCAGGGGATGGCTGTCAGGACTACGACCAAGTGGGAGAAGCTGAAGGTGTGCCAGGAGCAAACAGCAGTGCTACAGCTCAGGGGACTGTGAACATTTATTGCCGCATACTGGTTTTGTTGCTGGTAAGGCAGTAACAGTCTTTGGCTCTGGGATAGCCTATTTACTTCAAAGTGGTTCTTCTATCACTCTTTAATTTGGGAATTCCTGCCTTTAGGAAACCTCTTCTTATATTGTTGAAAATTACATAATTTCTAAAAGTCCAATGAATTTTTCATTCACTAGGTTATTTTCTTAATTATATTTGCTGGAGATAGATTCAATTGCAGTTTTGTTCACCTTCAATTTAAGTTCTCATTTCTGAAGCCTTTGGCAGTCTTTCAAAGAGTGTCCACACACACTGAATTTAGTCTCTCAGCTTTAGATGATAGCTCTCAATAAATTCACATGCAGTGCTTGCAGAGAGGAGAGCACCTTCCCTTTCCTCTTCCTTCCAGCGACCTCCAGAATAAATCATGATCCGAAACACTCCATTGATCTTGGTAAAGCTCTCCTTTCTGCCAAACCCAATGGCTGATGAAGTTGTAGCTGCTATTTCTCCAGGCTTGTGCCAGGTTTTACAGCAGAAAGTAAAGATTCTGTGCTATGTTAAGTGTTGTTTTTCCATTCCAGGTGCCCAAAAGCTGCCCTGGCACCCAGGTCAGGACAGCTCCCCACGACAGTTATTTTGCTCCAACAAGAGTTCAGAATATCAGTTCAGGTGATTTCACTAAAATGGTTTTCACCTCTGATGGTGGAGGAGAGGGGCCAGATGGGAGCAGGGAAATAGGATTCTGCTTCAGCAAGAGAGGGCAAATATTCAGCATGTACAGATGAGGATAAAAAGTGGCATTGCTTCTCTGTGCTGTGCTGAACACTTTTAAAACAGTTTCTTTTACAGCAGTTTCATACTTCCTTCTGTATATGAACCCTTGGTAGAGATCATTACTATCCAGAAATAAAGTTTTCAAAAACACATCAGGAAAGACAGAAGTGGGCAATGGGTCTTTCTACATCCTGAGTGACAAATATTTTGGTTCTGTATTTGAAACATAGCAAAATTGTTTGCTCATATCACCTAAGGATAATGAAATTTGTTTCAAATTCATAGAAATTTAGATATCTAGAATCATCTCTTAAGATGTGGCATCCATAATCTGAAAAGAAGGTTGCTTACTTCTTAAGGAGATGGTAACTAAAAGAAAAAGAAAAAAAATGGCAGCTTGAGGTATCTAAAAGCAGACTGGTTAGTGACTAACACACCTTTTTCTGCAAGAGGAAAAAGCTTACTCAAACTACTGGGTAAGGAATAATTAGCAGCAGCTGGAACTTCTCATTTGCAGACAAGCTACAAACTAAAAGAGAAATATAAATTATCTGAAGAACCTACCATGAAAAGCAGCACTATCTTCCCCTTCTGCTTTCCTCAGGCAGAGATTGAACTCCTTCACAGCTGTTGAGCAACAAAGATAATTTGTAATTCAGTCCTCTAAACTTCTGTCAGATGAGGGAGCACTGAAATGTAAGACAGGAAGCTGAAAGAGGGTAGATTTAAATTGGATATTAGGAAGAAATTCTTTACTATAAATGGTGGTGAGGCACTGGAACAGAATTGCCCAGAGAAGCTGTGGATGCCCCATCCCTGGAAACATCCAAGACCAAGCTGGATGGGGCTCTGAGCGACCTGGGATAATGGAAGGTTCCTTACCCATGGCAGAGGGGCTGGAATAAGATGATCTCTAAGGTCCCTTCCAACCCAAGCCATTCTATGATTTTATGATCTGCTGATCTCTTCCTACCTGACACAACAGGAACCTATGAAATGAAGGAAGTTTCCCAAGGACACCCCATGAATTATTAGCGACCAATCCAACCCAGATTTGGGAGACTCAGCCTGTATTAGGTCCTGCAGCTTCCAGAAAAGTGTGGATTTGCTCAGGCTGGAACAACTGAACCCCCAAATGAGGAAAGAAGGGCATTTTCCTTGCTCTTCTACAGGCCAAACTCTATTATGTGCAATTTTCAAGACATCCGGTGTCTAGAGGGTAGTGCAATGTTCTAGAAAGCTGCTTCTATTAATCTCACTCTTTTTACACTCTTTATTGGTTGGATTTTGTCAGATGAAGCAATGAATGTTTATGCCCGAGGTTTAGAAAGCAATAAAAATGTTTTATTTTCAACATGGGGACCTGCGCTTGTCTTTATTGGAATCACAGCCTAGGCCTTGTCTGGGAGAAAAATCACTAACATGCTTGGGCTTGTGTAAATGAGGTCAGCAAGAGAGAAAAGTGTGGCATGAGACTTTGAGTATTTTTGAATGGAAAGTATCTCTTCGTAAACAAATTATGTGTGCAACTATGACCTGTTGTATATAAATAATCTGGGCTACAATAGCTATTAATGCTTTGAAAGATACAAATATTATATGAACACCTCTAGGACGCAATGGAATCACCAGCATGGGAATGAGTGAAGGTTTAGGTGATGCTCTTTTTGAAAATGAGTAGTCCTCAGAAACAGAAGAAAATGAGGTACAGGTTCTTCAGAAATTAAAGGAGTTTCCTTAGATAATAAATGTAAAAACTGCATTCGATTAGAATAAATTAAAAAACAAAGCTTTCTCTGACTTTCCCGAATTAGGACCTTTAGAGTGAATTTTTTTATGGATAAACTGTCCTTTAGAGCTGAATTTAATTCCAACCTTCTATTGATGAAGTAGCACCATTATGAAATTCTCTCCTGCACTGTTTTCACAGGGATAACATGTTAGGTTTTTTCTCAGGAGAGCAACAGCTTATTTCAGTGCACTCCGTGGTGCTTTGTTTGGGTACACACACACCTGTACATGGATTTGTAGATGCTTGTGCCTATGCAAGCAGATAAGCACTTCTAAACAAAGGCTCCAGGGGAGTTACATGCCCAGAATCAGGACACTTAATTGGTTTTTGTGTCTATAAAAATCTCCTGCCAGCTGTTATAACGAAAAGTTGCCTTCCTATTTTGTCAGCTCTCCCAGCCTTTGTAATAGGAAGGGAAAATGAAGCAGTGTTATCTCTAGTGAGTACAGCAAATCCCAAATCCTGACCAGCATCAGGCTGTAAAATCAGCCTGTGTTGGTGCAGTTCATACACAGGCTAAAAGGGTGCTCCTCAATGCCTTTAGATGAAATATGTATGGGATTGCTCTGGCATCTGAAGCATTTTCTCCTTCCCTACTCGCATGTCATCATCTTTAGGTCAATAACAAAGCACACTCGCATGAGGGACCTTGTATCTCTCTCTCTCTTTAAAAGACATAAGCTCAGTGGATAAAATAGGTGTTTATGGTTGACACCTTCAAAATCGTGTGCCTGATTGTACTTTAATAAATGCAAATATCAGAAAAGGAAGCTTTATTTCACCATTTTCTTAATTGAATAATTATTCTCTTTTGGTGGTTTTTTTTTCTTATTTCCCTCTAGGATTTTGGAGCTTTTAAATTATTTTCATTCTAAGGGGTATGGTATAGATGACTTTTTAAATCTTCAGGGGTTCCTTACTTTGCTACAGCGACTCTTTAATTTTTGAAGTGGTAGAAGCCATCTGTCTCAACAGATCATGTTCTTTTCCACTGAATGACGAACCAGTATTTCAGTTGATTTATACTTAAAACAGTCTTGGAAAGGAGGGAATTCCATAAAGCTGCCAATTTTTCTGTCTTCTATTAAGTTCCTAGTGTTCTGCTCTGTAGATTGCTAGGGTGGTGTCTGTCCCTCCCAGATGGGAAAGTAGGGCACAGATAAAAAAATAGTTTTCTCAATGTCAAGAAGAAAGACATTGAGAGAAATTAACTGAATATCTCCACCTAGTCCCTTACCAATAATCATCCTATTCCTTGAACTTCTGTGATGGATAGAAAACCAGAGGTAAATATTTGAAGAGTCTATTAAAAGACAGATATGGATACGGAGCCACTAATTTTCTTTTGTCTCTTTGGAAATGGTTTCCTAAACATTTTACAATGTGCATTCAGCATGAGTTAATTACTCTTAGATTTCTTCTCCAGCGCTGCCTGAGATGGCATTGGGGCTGTACAAATGCAGCTGTGGTCCATGAGAAAACACAGCCTTCACAACAAAGCACTTATTAAGGTCATTACCAAAGTTTTTAATTTTGGGCTATGCTGTGAAGGCTGCCTGAACAATAACCTTTTCATAAAGCTTCATAAGGACCTCTTGGTGTCCACTGTATGACCTGACGCCAAATGAATGGAAATGAAAGACAGGCAGTGTCAGCTTTGGCTCCTCAGTCTGCTGTGGCACTGGAACAGTTAATGGCTGCTGTTCTCCTCTCCACCAAATCTGACCCCTGACTCTGCCAAATGGAATGAAAGAAGGAGATTGGGGTGTGCAAGTAGCTCTTTTTGAACATGTCTGGCAAATACAAGGAGCTTTTCTTCTCTTTCATTCTTTCTGTTGGGTGAGGAAGGGCAAGCCCTGCCCCAGACTACAGAAGTGTTCTCGCTCCGCCAGTGCTGCAGAACGAAGAAACCTTCCCACTTGCCAGTAAAGAGAAATTCAGCAGAGGACGTAAATGTTTGGCTCATATAATGTTTAAAGTGAACTACAAACACCTTAAAAACAATTAGGCTGATGGGAGTTTGGGGATGCCTGTCTCTTAAGAGAGGCTGGAAAACATTTCTCTCATAATGAAGTATGTCGTAATAGTGATTTTCTGCTAGGTGAATAGACACAAAACACATCTTTGTTCGTGAGGCTTTTTATTGCAGCAGTTGTCATGAGCAAAACCTGAAAGTACTTGAAAATCCATTAAAAACACAATCAGGATTAAAAAAAAAATACCATCTCTTGAAAGTTTGTCTCTGCAGACTGTAAAAGTGAGAAGTCGATAAGTATGAGACACATTTATGCAATTTAAGATTAATGATTAACTGTTAAAGTGCAGGCTTTGTACAATCAGAAAGGAAACAAAACCCTTCAATCTCTGCAGCTGCTGGACGAAGCCAACTTCTAAGTTACTGTGTGTGATAAGATGTCCTGAATCCCAGCCCAGTTGGCCATTGACCTGCCATGAATCAGCGATTGCTGTCTCCAGGGTGTTTTGGTTACAGTTTCCAATTCCCAAGGGGTAATTGTCAGCTGGATTTATGCCTGTTTGTGACTGCTTTTCCTCTGGTTCTGTACAAGCACCGGTGTGTGACTTCAGGAATTTCTTAGACTTAAAAGTTCTTGACTCCCAAACTACATATTTCACAAAGAGAGAATGGACTAGCTTTAAATATTCCTAATAAATCTTGGACTTACTTATACCAGCTCTAGGAGTATGATCCTTAATTAATTTTTTTTCCATCAGAGTTACTGAATTCAGACAGAATTTTTTCACACATCCAGGACATGAACAAGTGCTCAAGTTCCCGAGTTAAAGCAGCATCTTGCCAACTTTAAAACATTTGGCTGGTCAGCAGGAAAGAAAAAGCTGCTTGTAAAGCACTGGAATGCATTTTCAATTAGTCACTCCATTGCTTAAAAGGCGAGGCATTAGGGACTGGGAGGAGAGGCAGGGGGGTGGCAAGGTTGATGGGGAGGGACAGCATGAGACAGTCTGGAGAAGAGCCTTTATCAGCCACCAACAGCAGTCCTGGAGTTGGAGGCCACTCTTTAAAAGCTGAGCTTTTGTTTAACAACAGGCTCCCCAGGGAGAGTGAGGTTTTCCTGGTAGAAGACCAAGATTTCTTTCAAATAACTTAATATTGCTTTGTTTGAAAGAGCAATGGAAAAATATGTATTGGGAAGATGCTGGAAGGTTATTTATTTCTCTATTATTGGTTGATAACCAGGATCTGGGCACCCTAACTAAAAGGTTGTGCTCTGGCAGACCTTCCTTGGCTCCTAAAATATTTTGAATGAGATAACACCCTTAAAAGAAGATTAAATAAAGAACCCAAACTGCTTACTATACTTGGTTTATTATCCTGCCCAACACTATGAAGTTCTCAGTCCAGTAAAATTCTGGTAAAGAAATAGCTGGGGGAGTGTGGAGGACAGGGAAAAAAAAATCTCATGACATAAAATCATCTTTCTAATGCTCAGTAGCCATAACTCCTTTTGCTTTTTTAAATGCTTTGTCCTGTACTTGACCTTCAAACGTTTGTAGCTTGCTGATCTGGAACTTTTTTGACTCCACAGCTGTCTAAACTAAGGATGATGACATTGCTTAGAGAACCTTTTGTGTATGTGTTTATACAGGAATGCTGTTTTCAAAAGTACATATATATATTTACTTTAACATGACTCAAAATCTTGGAAAGCTTGTACTTCTTTATCTTATTAACTGAGAACCGATAAGTTCTCGCTGGGGGAACGTGTTATGGCATGAAAGACCCACATTATACAATAGGCTGGATTTCAGCAGGTAGAGAAAACTTTTGGGGTTGTTGCCTTCTGGCTAACTGTAATAAATTTGCTTAAGTAATATTTCACAGATGTGCTGGCAGTTTCCTGGCAAACAAGCTGAAGATCATAGGAAATTTCTTTACACAAAGCATAAAAATAAAAGTTTCGAAGACAAAGTCCTCAGCCCTAACAGAAAAAACATTTAACTAAAAGCTGGGCTGGATCCGCTATCTAAGCACAAGAGTTAAAATAATTTTACAGTGAGTTTCTGTTTCTGTTTTATTTGTTTTCTCCTACTATAGCTACATGCTGTCTGAAACACGTGAGGTTGTTTTGGAAAATCCATTGCCTGTCGCAAGTTCCTCTGTGCTAAACTTGATCTCGTAGTTTTATTTTTAGAAGGCTTATAGTTGCTTTCCTCAGTGTTGTAGGGGGAAAACTGGCAAAATGCCAGCCAGGTCCTGCAAAATGGAGACATGGCTTTCGTTCCAGACACGAAAATTTAAGATGAAAAAATAGAAATAACCACAATAAGTGCAAGAGGGAAAGGAGTAAGTATATTTACTCCTACAGTATAGTTTTCATGTGGATATGTTGGCGGAAATAATGGAGCTTTTTCTGTGGGTAGACAGTGAAAAATGTAACTATGGAAAGTATAAGATGTACTTGTTAGAGATAAAATTCTCGAAATAGACATAGTTTGTGGAATTTTGGGATGAACTGAGCATCTTGGTGCAGTGGGGTACAAAGACAGAGCACCTCCCCCTTTCTCACCTTGACCTGCAGCGGTGGAGGGACAGGATGTGACAAGGACACAAACTTGGCTTGTCAATGTGTCAGGAGAGGTCAGGGTGTTTTGATTTTTGTTTTCTTTGCAGGCTAAGCTTAAAGCCTTTCTCAATTTGAGCCTGGTCATCAATATGTTTGCACAATATGAAATATTCAGTGAGAAGTTTACATGGGAAAATAGGTGAATGTAGCTCTAAAACCAGTAAATGTGGCAATAAGATAGAGAGGAGGGAGAATAGGCAGTGTGCTGTGACCACTGATGTCCTCTCCAGCCTCAAACAAGGGATTAACCTCTGTATCAGCAGTTTACAAACTTTTGGGAGGAAAAAAGTAAGACACTGACCCATCTCTTTTTATTTGCTTTCCATGCTAAAAAAATGGAAGTTTCCTCAGTTCCACAAAGAAGCAACTGAATTTAATTTTCCATTACAAGCATCTTGCCCATCCCCTGTAGTTAAATAAATACAGGGCCCAAAGTTTCCAGAGTTGGATACAAGCCTTATCTCTGCAGAATTGCTCAGAGATATATGTGTGTATCAGGTGAGAAACACCCTGTGCCCCACAAGTGCTAAAAGGGAGGTGGGACATCTGTAACCCCAATTGTCCTCCACCCTCCCACCCCAGATCTGCCCCTGCAATCACCATCAGCTGTCTCTGATGTGTTATCCTCGCCACACCCCTCCGAGACAAAGCAAAACTTCTGGAAGCATTGCCTGGGGGAGGATGTAAAATTCCAAAGTCTGAACTTGAGGCCTGACTTGCTAACCTGATCAACCGCTAGGGCTGAGCCAGGAGCTTCACCTGGGCCAGGCAGGGAGGGAGGCGGGAGGTGACTCCGAGTTTCTCCTAAACGAGGGGTCAAAGATGCTCTGGCCTTGGAGCAAGGAAGGCATTGTGTGTCTGGGTGGTTTCAAACTGGTTGTTGCTGTCTGACCGCTGTCTGCTGCCCGCAGGCAAAATGGTCACATTCTCTTTTTTTGGGCAGAGGGAAGCCTCAGTGTCACCTCCTGGCAAGGGCAGGACTGTGCTGCCTTTGTGCAGCCACCAAGGGAGGGGGGTCAGGCTGCCTAAACCTGCAGCGTCCCAGGGAGCCTGAAATGGTTTAGGCACAACTCGAGTTTTATCTCACCAAAGAAGGAGGCAGTGGAAGACTTAAAACAACCTTGAAAGTTTATTATGTCTTATAATACTCTGTATTATGTTTCCATGAGTGTGTCAGCAGTAGCAGGTCTCCCAAATCTCTGTGTGACCATCATATTACTGCTTCTTTTTAAGGGCTGTTCTTAACTCTCTTTTTTTTTTTTTTTTTTTTTTTTCTTTTTTTCTTTTTGAGAGAGAGAGAGAGAACTGGTGGCAGAAGGAAACTAGGAGCATATGCCTGTGATATAAATATCAGAGTGGAAGTATCTGCCAATTGGGGTAGTTTGGTTCTGACTGAACACTTCATAAGGTACTGTTTTGCTTTTTTCCCCCCAAAGAATTTAAATTCAGGAATTTTCAGAAATCCTAATGAACCAGTGGAGCTGAAGGAGAGGTTACAGTCACCTGCAGGGTGAATGGAAAACACTTAGAAGGGAAAAAATGCAAGAGAAATATTTAAATGGAGGGAGATCAATGTCAAAAAATGTAACAGAAACACAGAAGAAGCCAATAATCTCGATTTTCTTAAGTAAACACACACTAACAGCAGTTACACAACTTTTCAGATCAACATAATAATCTGGAGGATGCTTTACCATTTATTTTTTAAGTAGCAAAAAAATAAATTGATTTAATGGACCTATATAGACACCTTTCCCCTTTCAAACCTCCAAAGGGTTACATCTGCACGATTAGACTTTTTATTATTCCACCATAATAGCAGCCTTGCTTTAGATCAGCTTATTTCAAGCACAGCTTCTGTGTTTAAATCTATCAATTCTAATAGATTTAAAGAATAGAGAGGGGGGAGAAAGATTATTCAGTATTCTAAAGGTTGTGAACTGTTTTTAATGCGTGTGTCTGTCTCTCCATATGGGGGTGAGGGACAGGGGGAGGAGGGAAGGGTGGGAGAGGAGTTGCATTAGAAAGTCCCTCCTTTAAAAGTGTCAAACTCCAACCTGCACAGAACAGGGAAAGGGAGACCACCAGAAACCCTCAGAAAATAATATAAAAACAAACCTCAAAGGCAGAAGAAAATACCCAAAAGGAGAAGACTGCAGCTTGCAGTAATCTGTAAATGATTGCTGGCAAAGACTGGAGGCTTCGAGCTTGAGCTGTGTTTGTTCCAAAAGAAAGCCAAGAAGGACGGTGTTAATAAAGAGAGATTTAACTGAGGGCTGTGCTTGGAATAAAGTGGACTACAAAAAGGTCAAATTTGATCAGTTGGAGCAGATTACAAGGGCTTTAAAAGGTAGTGGTGAAGAAATGAAACTGGGACTGTGAAGCAATATAGCACAAGATTGATTTTGGGGGTGGAGAGAAGCTGGGACAAGTGCTTATCAGCTTGAGAAGGAGGAAGAGCTGTGCTGGGTTTGTTGTCATTCCCACACTGAGTAGAGTACTTGCTGCTTTTGTGGTTAGCTTTCCCTGCCGTGGTTTTTATTCTTTTTTTTTTTTTTTTAATTTTTTTTTCATTTTTAATATCCATATTTTATTATTGTTATTACTACAATGGTGTCTATAATCTCTGACTTGGATCCTCTGAAAAGCTGGAAAGTTTTAAGGTAGGCCTATGTTTTCTTCTGTTTGGTACAGGCATTTTGGGTTTAGCCCTAAATTAACTGGAGCTTGAGTTATAATCGAAATGCGAGCCCTGGGCTTAAGTAAGAAAGGAGTTTCTGGTAATTAGAGCCCTTTTAAGATACAGCAAAACCTTTGAGCAGATGTTTAGAGGGACCCGGGAGAGAATTTTTAGATATACTTCTCAGTGTTACAGTGCAGGGAGGAATTTTTTTTTTTACTTATTTCTTTTTATGGAGAGATTGCTCTGTAAATTCAAGTTAATAGTAAAGGCTCACACCAGTTGCAACTGCAGCATTAACTCTCTGTTTTCCTTGCTGTGCTCTGCATGGGAATGAGTGGGAAACTCCAGAGAAGCAAAAATCTCAGCATGAAAGTTGATCAAGAAGGGGGAAATAGCCTAGGGGGAAGGAAGAGGGACTAAAATGCTTGTTTCATGTTGTTGTTGAAACTTCCACACTTTGTTGTCTCTCTTAAGGCATGTGTTTGGCACTTAAAAGTTGCTGCTTTTTACCTTCAGCACTGGTGGGCTTTTAAAATTTTCATAGTGAAAAATGATAATTTGAACAGTTAAAAATTATAAGGAGGGGAAAATAATTCCCCATTAATGCTTGCTGCAGATATTAAAGATCCACAGTGTTAAATGTCTGTGTTTAATGCTGCTCTAAGTGCCTGGTGTTGCCTTATTGAGAATCCAGACATATAAAAGTTTGCAGATGGTTTGCAGAAACTTCACTAAGACATTGGAAACATCTGGGAGTGTAGATGGCAAAATTATAAAATCACTTAAATATAAAGTTGTGTAGATACCCCTCAGCTTTTTTACAAAGCATGAAGCTGTACCTATTTTTTTTTTTTTTTTTTAGTATATTACAATGATTGGGTGCTATGAATTGTGATATTATTATGTTATATATGCAATAATAATATTTTAAAGTATACTTTAGCTTGTTGGTACAATTTTTAAAGAACTTATTGTGTTCTGAACTGAAAGAGGAAAAACAACATTTCAGAGTCAAAATATAAAGTCTACTTACATGACTAAGGCTTTTTTCCTCATTGAACTTTCTATTTTAGTAGCTTGAAATTCTCTGGCCATTTTCTGAGCCTCTGTGTAGGACTGTGAATTGAGGTCCTCTATCCTTGCCTGTGGTATGAGGCTTGGCACAGCAGGCTTAGAGCAAGTTTATTTTGTTTTTCAAGTCGTTTAGGACTGTCAGCACAGAATGATGAGTTTCTCTTTGACTTCCCAAAGTTCAGTGTGGATGTTCTGGGAGGGATGGAGGAGTGCAGGGCTGGGAGTGGCACTGGGACTGGGGGCTCACCCTCCACCTTCTGTGACACCACCAGCGAATGCCAGGGAATGCTTTCTCAGAGCCCCATTTGTCTTACAGCCTCCAGGAGGCTGTGTGCTCCAGGAGAGCTATTCTAGGAATTATTTTAAGTTTTATCTCGCTCTATGAGACTATTTCTGATTGCTCTGCGAGACAAGTCAGGTGATGCCAGGTTTGTGCTGACTTGAAGGATGACACAGAGGACTTGAAAGTCAAGAAGATTTAAGGAGGAGACAATGTTGCCCTCTCAAAGAATCCTGTTTTCTTTTAAAAATCATGTTTACATGCCTGTAAAAGAAATATCTCCCGGACACGCCTTCCCCATGCAGCATGCCTGAAGTTTCCCAACTCTGTGTATGAATCGAGATTGCAGCAGTATGGACACAGAGTGGGTCAAAGATGTGATTAAGTCTGGACATTTCTGTGTGGTTTCTGTGTGTGATTAGAGCAGCAGCTCTGCACAGATGTGATGTTGTGCAGCTCCACTGCAGGATGCTGAAGGTTAAGAGGTGGGAAAAGGCAATATGTAATATGAGTGGAATGATCACTGAAAGAAAAAAAAGAAAAGAACCAGAAGTCATCACATAGCTCATATGGTTTGTGACTTATTAAACTGTAATGCTACTTCTACCTTTTCTTATAAATTTTAGTTCCTCTTCTGCAGGCCTATTTCCAACCTGTTTGATGCCTCTGAGGCTCCTGGTTTTAGTGTCTCCCCTCCATGAATCAAAGAAGCCTGTAGCTAATATTTATAAGAAACAGAGGAATATTTCTGTGTGTTTCTTTTAGGTGCACAAACCAATTCTTTCAGACTCAAATGAGTTGATGCAGCAAATGCCACCACCAGCTCTAAACTAGTATCCTACACTGGTAAATTCTCGATTTTGTTTACTTTCTGCACCCCCTGTAATTTATTCTGTAACTCCATCACAGTTTGAGACCTGATTAGCCAGGAAAAGACTGAAGGATGAAGATCCTGTGGAGGCAGCAGGTGGGAATATTTACATTTACATTAATAATTCCCAGGGGCTCAGAGCAGCCTTGGTGCTGGTTACCCCCAAGTCAGCTGAGCTCTGGCTCCTCTGCCCTGCTCCCCAAACTTCTGGAGGAGCAACCCTTGACCTCTGAATAAAGGTAATAATGAGGGGAAGGGTACAATGGGACAACAGACAAGGCTGTGGCTGGTGGTGAAGCCTAAAAGGAGGGAGAGGTGGTGCTGGAGTGTGACAGGGGATTTTGTTGGACTTCACCCAGCTGAGCTGGGAGAGCTAGCAGAGGTATTAAATAAATGGCAATATGATGTGTGTATATATAATATTACATCAGGCCTCCCTCTGTGGTTGGGTCTGTCTGGAGTAGGACAGTGAGAGCTGCAATAATTTCTGGTAAGTCTCAGCTTCCTCTGGGTGCAAGAGCCCTAAACACAGTTTAATGTGCATTTTCTTTCACTGGATTTATTCATAGTGATCTGAATACCAAAGTTACTGGAAAGAGAATGCATGGATTTTTTTTTCCTCCTGTTATCTCCTTTGGGATAAGCTCCCAGCATCAGATCTGTGCTGAGACATTGACACACCACTGCCTGATCTCCCTGTTCAGTGTGGCCACAATAAGCACCATGTCCTGTTGTATTCCTTGGAGCCAGGAGAGATTGGCAAAACTTCAAGTCCTCAAAAGAAGAAAAAATCCTTCAGAGCCTTCCCAGCAAACAATGTGTGCTCACCCAGCCCTCTGCAGGCACAGAAATCTCATTTGCCATCTTCAGAATGAGATGGGAGTTGGGGTCAAGACCCCCTAGTGCATAAGAGAGACCAAAATCAGCTGCCTCGATTCCAGAAAAGTCTCTAATCCCTGTTTAGAACTTCTGGGATGTGGTTTTGTTCCTCATATGTGACAGGGAAATGGTTTCTGAAGCAACCTGTGCTCTGGGCCCCTACAGCAGCAAAAGCAGAGCAGGAGCCTTGCAAGGAGACACACAAAGGCAAAAAAAATTAATTCCTCAAGGCCACATCTCCTCTGTTGCTCTTCTGTCTTAATTTGGCTCCAACAAGGCTAAATTCAGCACTATAAATCACACGAGTTACCTATACAGGGAAGACCTTGTACCCCTTTGCATTCCTGTCTGAAGAAATATGTGACCTTTCTATGGCGCATTGCGAGGAAAAAGAATTGCAAGGTCGGTTTCGACTTGCCTTTACAACCTCAAGGTGAAATCCAAGCGAACAGTCAGAGTTTTCACTCAGAGGAGTGGTCAGCCCCCAGCCTGGGAAGCAGGGAATCTTGGTGTCCGCTCTGCATGCAGATGATTGGGATTTCACAAGTCCTATTGAACCGGCCCGTCCAACTTGGCTGCCGGAGTTGGGAACATCTTGTTTGCAGCACGTCATGTGTCAGGCGGATGTACCAATTCGAATGTTCTCTCCAAAATGTCTTTTTCCACCACACACACCATCCAAACAGCCTGTTAATGGTTTGGCTTTTCAGGAAAAGAAAAAAAAATGTGTTTTTCATGGTTGGCAAATCAGTCCAGGAGGAGCAATTTTGGTCGTGTTGGTGTGTGTATTATGAGCTGTTTTGGGGAAATAGTCTATCCCTGCATCCACACCTGTGATTGCCTGGGAATTGAGGTGGGTTAAATAGCTTCAAAATGTTCAAATTGGGGAAGGGGAGAGGAAAGCAGACAAAACAGCTCAGATATGTGGGCACAGAACAATAAATTGAGCAGAGCTTGAGATAAGGCATTCTGTATTGTATTCAGTGTCTGAACAGACCTGTTAATCCATGGACTCCCAGCCTACAACTGCTCAGAAAAAGGACTAAAAAAACCTACTTGTGCTTTACTCTGAGGACCTGAACAATGTTCTCTTCATCCAATACTCAACAAACAAAAGAAAAGAAGCCCTGAAAGTCTGGCCCAGGGATATAATGCTGGACTCCATCGTCACCATGAAATACAGAAAATGGAATTTCAGATGTCAGAGGAGAATACAAATTCCCTCATAATTGCCACAATATGCTTGGTTTAAAAGAAAAATAAATAAGCGTGGAAAGAGGGTGTGTGTATCTTGTAATAACTAAAAACACATTTGAGAAATGGTTTTCCAGTTTACCAATCCAAAAATACAGATGGTGTCAGAGATGGCATTGAAAGGGGTGTTAGTGAGGGTTACACATGTCCCAAGTCGTGACACAGATGAGAATCACCAGGGGGATGGCGACTGTTGCCAACCTCTGATAAGCTAAATATGACCAACAAAACACAGAGTGGATTCTTCTGCTTTCAGATTGAATGTGTAACTCTACAATCACTCAAGTGAATAATACTGGGATGAAAAATTAGGGCCAGCTGTACTGAAGTATGAATTTTTAATTTATTTTTTTGTGGTTTTTTATTTGTGCTTTCTTTGCACTTTGTAGAGGACAATATGGGCAATTTTTCTTTTTTTTGGTTAGGTTTTTTTTCTAAAAAGGCAGGATCTATGGGATGATGCGAGAAGTAAAGATAACAGAAGACAGCAGATTAGAATGTAACACACTCCTGCATCCATTGTTGATGGTTGAGAAAGTCATCTAGTCTTCCTCTAAGCCTGTGCAGATTTATTCTTGCATCTTTATGTTCCCCCTGATTAAAATTCACTATCACTCTTTTCAATAAGAGGTTACTCTCCACCATTTTGCTAAAAACAATCCACTTTTCATATCAAGCCTGTGTACAAGCTTATTACAACTTGTTCATTTGGACATGAGCTGTTAAACCTTCCAGGTGCTTTATGGGGGATTTAAACATCCAATTCAAATGAATGATCTCTCACAAAGAGGTTTACTTACTGCTGCTGCCATGTTCCTTTGCCTAATTATTTAAATTGCCCTAACCCCTAAAACATAATATAAAATTACTGCACCAGCAGCACAGCTGTCCAGCCAGAGTCTGTGACAGTGAGGTGTAGTAACTCTCTGCCAGCCACCACTGCTCTGCAGCTCAGGGACTTGTGCCAGCAGCTGTGGCTTTTCCTCGATGGTTTCTTCCTCCATTAATTTTTCTGACTGGTTTTGCAGTATTAACTTTGAGTCCAGAACATCTTGCAGCAAAGAAATTCTGTGGTTTGCCACACTGGTTGCAGTTGCTGTCAAAGCAATGCACTGGAAGGGCTCTTTTGCATGTAAATTTGTCTTGCATCCATGTTTTAGGACACGTTTTAAGCCCTGCCTAGCTCTGCACTCAGTGGAATTGAAATAAGGAGGAAGTTGCCTGTACGCAGGTAACAGGGCAGTGGTGGCCATACATTGTCCATGACAGATGAGGTTATAATTTCGTGCTTTTCCCAGGCTTTCTGTGTTAGTTTGGAAGTGTTCACAAATCTCTGTGTGCCCCAGTTCCCAGAGGTAAAATGGACCTGTTAATACCTGTCTTATTCAGTTTGGCTATAAGATTTCCATGGCTATAGAGATGTACAGCTCTGTCCTATAAAACCCAAAGCACCAGGGGCTCAGCCTTGGGCTGGGCTTTTCACCGCCTGCCCTCATAGCAATAATTTATTTAACTGAAAATAGAATTTAATTCTTTTGAGGGCAAATAATTCCTTGCTTGTTTACTAAAACCCTTTCTTCATTATTTCTGTCCTTGCAAGATGGCACCAAGGACAAGCCACCCAAATTCCTTGTACTCAGCAGGTTTTTTTCCAAGGAGTTGTTAGGCTTTGTTTTTTTTGAGCAGAGATTCATTAAAGATCTCTTGCACTCCTGCTAGTCTCGAGATTCTGTACCAAGGAGGGAGAAAGGGAAGGTGAAACCAGAGAGATTTGTAGTCTTTGTTACTAAGATTTTCCTTTGCTTGACCTGCGCAAGAGATGAATTACTTATTTCTTAGGAAAATACTCTAACTATTCCCTATGGGTGCTGTCTGGTGGGTATCACTGTCTCCCAACAAACTTGTTCAAACTTCAGGAGCTCTAATACTCCTGAAAAATGTACTGTGGCACTAAAAAACCTTTATCATAACCTATGTGTTACTATCCAACCTTTTTTATATGAGCAGCTGAACATGCTTCTACTGATTATACTCTAATTTTCCTTAATTAAAAAAACCCTAAACCTAATCTCATATTAATTGCATTTTTATATAACTTTCTCAGCTTTTTTTTTTTTTTTTTTTTGGCTGTGTGTGTTTCCTCATGTTACATCGCCGAGTGAAAGAAATTCTTCTTTTTATTTTTAACTCATCTGGGTAAGTCCATGCATTCCTTGAATATGGAGGAATGTTGTGATCATTCATTATATTGTTGTTGAGTTGATCCCAACATGGTATTAGTGGCCCCTTTGTTACTGAACACCTGTTCACCTGCAGACACTGACTTTTTTGTTGCAGTTCATTTGGTTTTTGCAACTGAGTTTTACAAGTGAAAATTTTCTAAAGCCAGAAATATTCGGAGGCTCCAGTGATTATCACAGCGGTACTCTCTCTTTTGTGGAATGGATGGATTTCAGATTATTGGAAAAATTTGTAATGTCAGTCGTGCGGGATTTTTTTTTTTCTTTTTCAGATGTCAAGTTAGATTGCTTGTAGCCAGTTATCTTCTAGAAACGCTGTGTATAGATAATTTTTATCTGTTAAAGAATGAATGTACTTGTTCAGGTAATTTTGCAGTACTCTTCAGAAGTAGAAGACTGATTCTCGGCTTAACATACCTGAATGGCTGACTACATTTATGTATTAAATTAGTAGATGAATGGAACCAGAACTTAGTTGGGGTTGAAAATCTTGGTATGACTTTTGAGTTATTTGATTAAACATATTCCACCCAAGGATTTGTAAGATGCTATGGAAAGCTTTAAAGGGGGGAGAGGTTAGGCTTTTTCATTTAGTTTTAAGATTCTGTGTTTTATATTGAATTCTTGGTTTCCAGGTCCTAGAGAAAACAGTAATGCTATAGAAAGGACTTAAATGAGCCTTTGAAGCAGTGGACATTTCAGTTCTGAAAAATATGTGGACTTAATAATCTTTCTCCATAAAGAATAGGCTATAAATCCACAATTTAATTAATCTCCACGTGTCACTGGAGCACTAATCTACCTGTTACACTAATCCTGAACTAGGAGGCACTGACAGATCTCAAGCTGAGACTACCTAATTTTGCAAATAGTAACTAAAATCACCTTCAAGCATTTTTGGGATGAATTTAATATCTCGACTCAGGCTGTCATTAATCTTTGTTTTAAGCAAGCAAGGGGTTACTGCATACTAATCAGAGGTGGTTTCTATCTACTGTGAGTTTTGTATAGATTTCCATGCAACTTACTTAAGAAGTACTGGGCCCATGATCCCTGTTAGGTATTTGAATCCTAATTTTTATGTGCCCTGCCATCAGATGTGCTGGGAATGTTGGCTAACTTGGCACTTCAGCTGGATTTCCTTTCTGCCCTGGTGTGGTCTCAGGGAAGAACTTCAGTGTATGTGGCCCTGCAGAGGCTGGTGGGGGTCTCTGCAGCCCTCGGACTTCCCCCGTGTTGGAAAAACTGACCTTGCCAAGAGTTGTGAAATGTTGTTGACTGGGGTCAGGTTTCGGCTGGAGAGGCCAAAATAAAGGATTTATGTAGCCTGGGAAGAATTATGGGCTTGGAAGGCGAAGATACGTAATAAAGGTCTCGAATGGGGTGATGGGGAGAAAAGTGTTTAAATTCTGATATAAACTTTCATTGACTCCAAGAGGAATTAATTGGCAGAGTCTTTTATGTGACTTTTGGGGTTAGATTTCCAGCTGACTCAAACAGACAAATCTCCATTGGGCAAGATCTACTGACTTAGAGTAATTGGGAGATGGAGCCCATGTGTTTTGCAGAAGATTTAACATCTTTCTTTTTATACATAAATTTTCTGGATCTAATAGAAGAAAAAAAAGTCTTGGTCAAAGTACTTACTGTATTAATTAATTCCAGCCTGTGTTTTTGATGCCCAGTTTTGCTCTATCTGAAGTCTGGACTCTAAAAAGGTCTTGGGAATAGGGTTGCATTAAGTTTTAATTTTGTAGTTATTTTTTCCTGTGTTTAAAAGAAACAGATGACCCAACTCTTTGCTCTTTAGTTAGCCTTCAAGTAGACTAATAAATTTACCATAATCTATTAGGAAACTTAAACCTATGACATCGCAGACTGCAGACAAACTGGGTAAACTAAATACATAAATTGCATATGAACTTTAAATCTTTGGGCAACAGTAATAGGAGAACCCTAGTTTGCTGTATTGCAAAGTATTTTTTTGCTACTTATTTGAGATAAAACTTGGCTTATTTTTGTAAAGGTAGTGGGGGTGGGAGAGTTGGGTTTGGGTTTGGTTTTGGGGGTTTTTTTGTTTGTTGTTTTTGGGGTTTTTTTCTCATTCCTGCATAAGTAGTTTGTATTTTTAACCCAGAACAACGTGATTTGTACATCTAGCTCTGGGACTGCACTTGACTGAGTTTAGATCTCCCTGCTGTTCACTGAGAGCCACAGCTACATCTGTGGGCAGCAAGTTGCTGTGTTTAGCATGAGATTCATTAAAATCTGTGGTTAGTGAGAGCTTAAGTCATGCACACAGTTATTATAAGTGTAACTGCAGAATCCTGGTACATGATACCCCAAAACTCAATCACTATTTTATGTGGACCTTGTCGTCTCCTCTTACATCTTTGCTGTCAATTTTTTTCATAAGAACAATTTAAAAGCAGTTTCAGTTCTTCACACCCAAGAGAAAAAGCAAGTTACACACTAAGATGTTCCCTAACTTAAAAGTACCTTCTGTAGCAATAGTTTCTATAGTAAACAACAATCTGAATTTTTCTATCTGAGGCTGGGATGCAGTTATTGTAGTTTACATCCTTTCTTCTGCATCTTATCTGTAGATACTGTACAGCCAGGCACAGCAGACTGTCCAGCAACAAAAATAGGCAATTATTCTTGCTGTGACAAAATAGCACCAAAATAAAAAAAATCTGATCTGTTGCAAAGAGAATTTTGTTGTTCACATTTGTGTGCTTGAATAAAGGTAACAAGAAGAATGAGCATGGATGAAGCTGCAGGTCCAATTCCAGGAGGCATAACTTTGTCCTATTCAAATGCACATGAGAAATTACCTTTGCCAGGGTTATTTTTGCTTCAATTACAGAAGTTTACCAGGTACGCATCATAGTAGGAAGGTCCTAGGAGAAGACCTCGGTTAATTTCCAGAGGGGGAAAAACCCCCAACAAAGCAAATCAATCAATCAAAAAAAAAAAAAAAAGGCAAAAAAACCCCCAAAACATCATAGCTACTGTTCAAGGAAAAGAAAGAACCTCAAAACAAAATGCCCTTTATTGTACAGAACCCAGCTTGATTGTATTGTGTACCTGTATTAATCTGACTGTACTAATTTTTGCCTTGTTTTCCCATTAAAGTCTCTGCAAGTTATAACAAGGTTGATTGTACATCCTGCATGGGCAATTCATGTCGTGGATTAAATTTAAGCAGTTATTATGAAAATGCAATCTATAACAACAGGGGAAAATAATCTGTGTTGATGCAGAGAAGCCATGTATACAGTGAGCTTGGGATTTGGACATGAAACAACGTTGGGCTCCAGGTTGCAACACCATAAAACGTGACAAACTGGAGGAAACAACAAGTTCTGCATTTATTTTTTTTCCTTCCCCCCCTCATTTGTTCTTATAATACCCAGCAGCAGTCAGACCACACAGGAAGTTTGCACAAATCTACGTGGGGAAAGTGGGATGGGGAAGCAGAATGAGCTCTGCAGCAAAGGGTTGGGCGTATTTTATTTCTTCAGCAGCTGGAAGCTTAGTGTGGCACTGTGGAATAAAATCAGCTTTGCAGGGAGGAAGCTGTATAATCAGTATGTATGACAGGCCCTTAAGATGTGATGATCTGGAACAGAGCAGTTACCTATATATGGTATCTTTGTATCGTCTCGGTAGGAGCTGCCAATTTTGAATTCCTTCAGGAAGATGGTAAAAAATGTGCTTGAGCTGAGGGGCTCCAGCAGGAGTTAGTGAAAAGTTTCAGACCCAGAAGGGCTCCCTTCTGAGGAGTGTTTAATTATGGAAGCAAAGAGTTGCACAGAATTGCTGGCACTTCTCAGAAACAGTGACTTAAGGCTTCTGTTGTTTGAATTTTTTCATAACACAAAGGAGAAACAAAAAAATCTTTTGAAAGATTTAAAACCAATAACCCACATGGCAATTAGCTCACAGGATACTATGCCAGTAGATACTCTGAAGGCCAAATCCTTAGAATTGGAAAAAAAATTATATTTTTATGGATGATGAGAACATCTACAATCAGATAGGATTAAAATGGATGGGGAAGGATATAAGTCCTCATGTTTTGGCCAACTGCTGTCTGAGGTCAAGGAGAATCTTTCCTTATTTGGCAACATATCACTGTCCGTGGAAGCTTTTTGTACCTCTTAGGGATGGAAGGTCACATAAAACAAACTCCTGTCTGATCCAATGAGACAATTGCTGTGTTATACAAGAGCGTTAAAATCCTACTCATTGAATTTGCCTTCCTGCTACTGAATTCTAACAACATTTACTTTATTGATGCAATGTGTGGGGAAAAAAAAAAAAGAAAGAGCAAACCTTTCAAGCCTTATGTTACTAAAGAATATACTTTTTTTTTTTTAAATAGTATTGTATACAGGATCTTAACCACTTTTTGGACCAATGAGTTTCACAGGGTAATTCTGCATTGAATTAAAATAATCATCCATCACCATTTGAAGTTTGTGTACTCTCAGATAGGTAAATTGTACACTTTAGCAGGTCAGCATGTATTCTGACATTGTTATGGGAAAGATTTGCATAAGGAAAATGTAGACTTCCCTCCCTCCCCTTTCCCATGACAAAAATCTCCGTACACAATAGCAGTACTGCCACATGTCATGGGGACATTGTGTAAATTACAAAATTACAAATTTGTCAGCCTAACCAAATGTCTGAAGGAATAATGTCATATTAGTTATATTTCAGCTGTAAGCCTGGTCTGTTTTAACCTTGATTTGTGTGGCAGCTAGCCATACCAACAGCTTGTGCGTGGCTGATTATAAACAACTTTATTTTAATGTAACAAGATTCTCATTTAATTCCTGGGAGCTTGATGCGATGGTGATCAAAGCTAAATGCAGACCTCTCTCTGAGATAAAGGATTAGATTAGGCTGACCAGAAATTACAGGGTCTTGAAGATTTCAAGATGACAAAATCTTTCATAGGTTGTAATTCAAACTTTCTGAAGTTGGATAGTGTACTAAAAATGTATAGATGGGAAGTGCACTATGTGCACAGAGAGCCTTGATATGACTAGGATATAGTTTTGGTTTTCATTTAATTCCATTTGTGTGGAAGGACCTGTATGTTCAGCCAAGGTTTATTCATTTAGTACTGAAAGTTATTTTTTCTCAACATTATTTTTACACATTAGGGATGAAAAATGTATTCTGGAAGAGCTGGAATCCTCGAAATCTGTTTTCTTTCTTTGGGTATAGTGTGTATATCTTGGTTGGACCCTCTCATGCTGAATCAGATGAAGATTCATACTTGGTGGGGCCAGGGGGGTCCTTCTTTGGGATTTTTTGCTATTTCTGGTGGTTTCAGTGTTAGGGTTGTTTTGTGGTGGTTTAGCTTGGGTTTATTTATTAATATTATTATTATTATTATTATTATTATTATAATCCATCATCATTATCAGTATAATTACCATTACTATAATTATTATTTTCTTTATCTTTCTTATTATTTCATTTTCTTTGGAGTGGGTTTTATTTTGGGATTTCTATGTGCGTGCCTGTGTGGTTTTTTGGATGTCTTTTGGAGGATGGGGGGATGGAGTGTTGATGTTATAGAGGATTAAAAGTGTCCTTGTTGAAGTAGTGTGCCTGAGAGGTTTTCTGTCTTTACCTGACTGTCTGCTTTCAGGAGGCTTAAGACAATTTAGTACTTTTGAGATTACCACCTCCTTGCCAAGCATCTCAGAAGCTGAAGAAGTTCAAAAAAGGTGGGAGGGATTAAGCTAACATTTGTATGTGACTTTATTTACACATCTGATTCCTAAACAGGGTGGAAAGGGACTATATTGTACATTTTATTTTGAAATCAGCAGTAGCCAACCTAAATCTGTAAATGTCAAATTTGAGGGGTCAAATCAAAACCTGAGTTGAACCTTTGAGTGGCTCTTAAGCTTGTGGTGAACTGAATCAAATTGCAGGAATGATTCTTACTCAATTGCCCCTTTAAACTCCTGCTGCTTTGCAGCTTTGCCTTCCTTCTTTGCAAATAGCTGATTTTGGGCATTCCCCCTTTCCCTCCTGTGGAAAAAGTACAACTTTTGACTTCAAACAAAATCAAAACATTTTACATAAACATGGGTGGTAAAGTTGAGAAAAATTTGGGGGTTGGTAATTTTTTTTTTTTTTCTTTCCTTCAAGTCTTCATTTGTTATTGTTATTTTTGTTTGTTTGAGAGAGCAACAATAGAAACTATGAGCTTGAATTTTTTATGCAGTGTTGTCAGTGGCAGGAGGAGGTGGGAAACAGCAGTAATAGCCTAAGGTCCTGCATCATGTGTTTGATATTTGTGTCACTGGGCTATATCATGTTGCCCATTATCCTGGCATTGGGATATCTTTAGGAGTAGAGATAATGAATCCAGTGTGTCAGTTTTCATCGTTAAAAATTTCCTTGGCTCTAGGAAAAATGAGTATGTGAATGGGGATTTCTGATTTGTAGATACACAGGGAAAAGGCACAGATGCTCATGTGCACACAAAGACACTAAGGGTCAATAAGCTTTTTTTCAGTTGGAGGTAAAAATGCAGAAATTTGCTAATTTGTTCTTTTAAAATATATATAAAATCACATTGTGGAGCTTTCTTTACCTCTTAGATTATTGCACAATCTTAGAACTTGCATTGAGACCTTCAATTTTTTTTGTTGTTGTCAGTCCATGAGTTTTTGAAACAGGAACTTCATGAAGATTTCTGACTTCTCAGAGCTACAGAAATTGCTCTTCTAAAATCCACATCAACTTCTGACCAAACTCTCACTTCTGCTTCAGCTGTGATGTTTTTCCCTTACTCTGGGCTATGTGTGATATAAATGTTTCCTGATTCCAAATGGGAAGCATCAGTCCTGTTTCTGGGCCAAATTTTCTTGGTCCTTTCAAATGTGTACTATAGACACCAAGTAAAAGTCCTGCCCAACACCCACAGAAGAAATCAGCTAGCAAAGGTTACTGACAGTGCTCCAGGGAAAGATTTTAAATAATTTTAAATAGTTTAACTCTAGCTCTTTTGTATTCTCATGCTCATGGCTTGCTGTTTTAAAGACCTGTTATTTTTAAGACTCCATACCAGTGTTAATCAATCTTAGCTGCACGTCCCCAGATTATGTATGAAGACAATATATTTATGCTTTTCTTTGTCAAAGAAAGCTCTATGCCAAACCAAGGTCTTAATAATCAGGCAGTGTTGGGTGGGGAATTTTTTTTGTTTAGCTGTGTTTGTCCTGGAGATTGTTAGGCTGAAGTATTTGTTTAAAAGAAACAAAATGAAAATGAGGGTCTATAGCCAAGTTTTCAAACGATCCTCTTGCTCACTGGCACTCGCTGAGACAGGAAAAGTGATGGCTAGTGATTCAAAAATCCTTCATGCTCTCATTTTTTGGCATTTGAGCTCCTAAGAGAGTCTGGCCTTTTTCCTGCATCCTGAGATTAGCTGAAGGACTGGTTTTGTGGGGGTTTTTTTACGATCTGCACAGTCCAAAATTACAACATTGGTTGGGAAGTTTTTAAGACCTTTTTTCTGTGGTATCTCCTCCGAGGCATTGGCCACCTTTAAGTATTCTTGACTTCAAAGAGTGTTGATGATTGAGTTTCATACAGGCATATCATACCAGAAACAGCCCTCAGTCTGGGGAGGTACACTTCCATTAGGTTATGAACCCCTCCTGACATTTCTACTCTGTGAACCTCAATTGTTTCTAATCCTGTGTTTAACTTTCCTGCGAACTTTGGTTTGGCAGAGGAACGTATTTGCTTGTTTGGGGCAGGCTGTGTTTTACTGCTTTGCTTGAATTTCTTAGTGTTCTCCAAAATCACAGTGACTTACTTGGGAATCTTGCCAGTGTTTTAGACTTCAAATAGTGATAGTAAGATTTGTGTGCTCGTTTGAGGCTTACATAAAGCTAAAGCTAATATTTGTGGGCATGATTAAATGTGTTTGGTATTTTGGAGGGGAGGGATGTATCTAGCTTATGAGTTATGCTTGCTGCCTTGTGGGGATTCTTATGAAATGTAGCAGCAGCTCAACAGGTTATCTAGCAGAGGGAGAGTTAATGCATAGTGCTGATACTCATAAATCAGGAGATTAATGCCTGCCTTACACCTCTTAATAAAAACAGCAGAGAACAACAATCTTATCAACATATGTGTAATCTGTAAACAAGGGTTGTAGTCAAATACAAACAGATTTTTATCATTATCCTGCTTCAAACCATGTGACTTTGCACTGAAGAAGTTGCAGGAGATGAGTTAATACTTTTGACAGCAGTTGCAGCCAAAAAAATATAATCATTACTGCTAACATGAGCAAGATAATTGGGATTTGTGGAGGAGTGAATGTCCAGATTTGAACTTTTGAACTGCCAAGCATAAAAGCCTGTTGCTTCCTCTCAGCAACTGCTACAGCCTGGCTGTAAATTTTTGTAAACACCCATACTTAAGGAAAAAGTGGAATGTGCTAAATCTTCCAACTAATAGAGATGGCACTGATGCATCAATTAGCAAGCTGATCACTTCTTGTCCTTCTACACATAAACTTTTTCCACAGAATCACAGAATGGTTTGTATTGGAGGAGACCTTAAAACTCATCTAGTTGCAGCCCCACTGCCATGAGCAGGGACACCTTCCCCTGGACCAGGTTGCTCAAAGATCCTTTGAAAAATGAGAAGTTTGCGGCCTCCAGACAGGAGGCTGAAAAGACGTGTTTCTAGAAAGAAATTACCTTGGAGAAGAGGAGGAGGAAAAGGCTTAGAAAGAATATGAATAACAAAGATCTGGGAATTTAAACAAGTCCCGGAGGACTTCCTGAGGAAGATAGGCAGAGATGAATGTTGGGGAATGCCTGGAGTCCTCAGCTGGTGATGCCAAGCCAGGATGGAGCAGCACAACCTCCGACCCACACTGGGGGTGTGGAGACCTTGTGAATGTAGCCCGAGCGTAGTGAGGTGTAAAGGAAGGTAAAACTGAATTTCCTTCCTTTCTAAAGAGCTCCTTGCACCTCTGTGAATGGTCTGCTGAAACATGAGCAGATATTCAAGCCCACATACATAAATATAAGGGTACTCCTTAGGTGGGGGTACGCAGCACTTGCCGAAGCACAAATAAATTCTGGCTCCTAGATTTAAACATGCCATGGATACACATGCATGCACATAATGCACAGGCCCAAAGATGATGTGGAATTACAGTAGTTCCATAAATGCTATTTACTGTAGGTCGTGGGACTGTAAGCAGCAATGTAATCATATGTATTTTCCAGGGGAGATGGCTGTCTTTTCAAGGTCAGTACACTTCTAAAAAGCACAAATAAGCTCAAAACACTTGGAATTAAACGGTACTCTGTGAAGAGTAGGTAGGATTCATTACACACATCCCTAATTAGGTCTTAGAATAGAAATTATTTTATGTGGTATTAAATAACATATTTTGCTTTGAACTCTCAAACCTCACTAATCACCTTCCAGCTTTCTTGGGTACTCTTGGGCACAAACTAAACCCCCTTCTTTTTCCTCAAATACCCTGTCAAGGGTTGTTAGCTGAGGGAAGAGAGTCCTCAGAGAAGTAAGTCAGTGACATAATTGGTTTCCTCTCAAAAATGTGTATGAATGAAGATAGTTGCAGCTGTTAGTGAGTACAGGGATAAACTTTCCATGCTTTAAGTCTTTTGATATGTATTTGTGTATGTATTTTGCAGCTAACCCATTTTAAGGGAAAAAACCCCAATAAATTGGATATTTGTACTTCCTAAAAAGTGAAATCTTATTAAAAGTAGAGTAAATTGTAAACTCTTTGAAATAGTTTAACTTTGCACTTGAAAGACATGGAAAAGTAGGTGTAAAACCCTGGTCTGTATCTTGAAACTGGAATAAAGGATGATGGGTGCAGTGAAGTTTCTACACAAAGCTGATAAATTGTTTTCCACCTGATTTTCTCAGGGCTTTGGAACTCCTCCTAGCGTAGGTGCTTCTCCTCCAGCATGTCCTCCTTATAGCTTTCATCACTGATCATTTGGGAAGTTAGACTGGAAGTCTCTTTTCATCTGCCCCCATCTCCTCACCACCCTTAGTCCACCTTCTTCCCTAAATATTAATTGAAATTAATGTTAAACCACAAATCTGAGCAGAATGCACACGACAGTCTCCTATGTATGGTCCTTTAGGGTGGCTTGGATACAGGAGCTGAATTAGCCCATCAAGCAGGGGAAAATAACCTTGTAAAGAGAGTTTAGGCACTGAGCAGAACCATTTGGTCTCCAGTCATATACGTGGAGCTTGCAAGCTAAAATATAGAAGGGAAAGTCACAAATTATTACAGCTTCAGATCATCTGTAGTTGAATTTCAATGGTGACTGAGGCACTGAACTTTCAAAGCAAAACTGTCATTAGAAGCAGACCAGCATCAGCTCTGAGCCCGCTAAACTAGGTTAGACTTTAAAACACATAAATATGTCTGTCTAACAACAAAAACCTTTTAAATTAGGTCAAGTGAATCTACTTTGTAACCACAGTCGTGGCTCCAGTGCAATATTAGTTCAGGTTGTTTTTTCCTGTATGAGAGTCTCTGTATTAGAGATTTTTACTCATGTAATTATTGGCCAAATGCCTGACTGCAATTTCTTTCTGTCAAATGAAGACATGAACACAAGAAAAGTTGAATTTACATGGCTCTTCTGTATGTGTGTGTGATTTATAGTGATTTTAAGAGGTGCCTGAGCAGACAGTGGCCCCATTAAGTTCAGTGTGATTTTCAAAATCTGCCAGAAACTCTGGCAAATATTTAAGCAGTTGGTGAAGGCTCTGTTTTTCACTTCTTTTTTTTTAATCAAAAACCAAAACAAATATATATATATCGTTATTAATTTTCG
This sequence comes from Acanthornis magna, assembly GCA_036785705.1. Lineage (NCBI taxonomy): Eukaryota > Metazoa > Chordata > Aves > Passeriformes > Acanthizidae > Acanthornis > Acanthornis magna. Next base: position 2,714,032 of record JAWUZG010000001.1, read on the forward strand.
ATTAGACTGGATATCAATATCTGAGTTTGATTCAGCTCATGAAGGACTGAATTTCTGGCTGTATTTTAAGTGCCTGTGCTGCGGGTATTTACCTGTAAAAGGAATTTGACAGGAACAATGTCCAGGCAAATACATCATTAAACTGGGAGGGGGCACCACCATTCACACCACGGAGCACCATTCAGAGAGGAACATGTGAGAATCTCCCAGGATCGTTTCCAGCAGTGTAAGAAGTCAGTGTGAAGTGTTTAAATTTTCTTGGATGAATGTGGCCAGCGAACCACATCTCCTTTCCACTGATTGCTGGCTTAAAAACGTATTAAATATTTGCTGTCTCAACCGTTGGGTTCAGAAAATGCTTCACTCAGTGAGTCACAGCAAATGCATGGCATAGTTAGCATCTGTTGGGGTTAATTGATAGAGAACTCTTCAAAAACAGAAATAGACTCTTAACTCCTCTGCCTACTGTTTCTTCTTTTCACAGATATGACACAAAGGGAAGAAAATCTTTATGCAGAATCTCATTGAATTGATGAGGTTATACAGAGCAGTAGCAGGCAATGTATGGCTTAACGCACATAAAGTGTTTTGTAAAACCCAACAATCTACACATGCATATTTAGGATATCCAAGATACGTTCCAGAGAATACTTGTAAAAAGAAACCTGTTCCTGCTCTCCCTAACACCTTTGTCCCCTGGGTTCCACCCTGCTGTTGAGTTGAAGCCTTTTTTCATCACATCTTGATTAATACTAGGTGCTAAAAGCAAATTGGTGATAACTGCTGGTCGTGACAGCTCTTGTGCAAGCTCTTGCCAATGGCAGCTCTAGTTCTTTCCTGTTCTTACCTGCAGCAGCCTTCGTATTTTAATCATGGGCCCCAAGCAGAAATTGTCAATTAGATTGAGCCTTGTGGTTGTCTTTGAATAAATGTTCTTTAGCAGATAGATTTAGTGCCTTGCTACTCTATTCCCCTGGTTTCTATGTGCAATATACCTTCCATATACACTAAAATGAAGTATCTTCCTGGGGAAAAAAAAAATCTATCCAATCACACAGCAGATAAAGTGGCTACTCTGCTGAACTCCAGAAAGAAATGAGAGGGCTTGATGAATGCCTTGAGGCCAAAACAATGATTCTCTTGCTGCCTTCTCTTGGAAAAAAAAAAAAAACAAAACCTCAAGAAGGAAAATCTGAGTTATTTCAATTTAAACAGTATGGAGGATTGTGGTAAAAGAGACAGTGTCACTTCTTTTATCACATCTACATTTGATCAATGTCTCTTGAACAGTTTTGTCCCAAGTGGTATAATGGAAAAAGGGATCTTCTGTGTAACTGGCTGCAAATTATTGATAAATGGGATAGGATCTGTGAGGATGCAGGGCGAGTTGTTCCACTGACTCATGAGAGCTGTGGGGGATGCTGGATGCAAACGCAGCTCAGTTTTGCTTCAAAGAATGATGGCATAGTCAGAAACTTAAAAATCACAGACACTTTGCACATAATTATATCTGTTGGACTTGAGTGGGCTGTGAAAAGGAAAGATGATAGAGTCTGGAGTTTGCTTATGTCTGAGAAAAGTATAGTCCAAAACAGGGAGGGACAGCATGTCATCTTACATCAAACCAGTTTCTGATTCTTTTTTTCAAAGGAGTTTTAATTATCTTTTATAGTGGAATTGACTACATGCGTACAATGCTCTCACTCTGGAGCAAGTGAATGAGGGAAAACATCTCTCACTGGGAGGAAAGCATCTCCCTTGGAAGGTGTGTGATGGGTACAGCAGGGCATTGAGAAAAGCAGGATCCCACAGCGCTCCGTGGTGCTGGGCCAGTGTGTGTCTGTATGACCCACAGGAGACAGAGGGAGGACTGCCATTATTCATCTAAAAAATGGAGTCCAGAACTGAGACTGGGGACTGGACACTGAGACTGAATCACAGAATCATTCAGGTTGGAAGAGGCCTCCAACTTTGAACAAAAACACCTTTGATGGAACACCTCCATGCCCACCAAATCATATGGCAAAGTGCCACATCCAGTCATTATTTAGAACACTTCCAGGAATGGTGAATCCACCACTTCCCTGGTCATCCATTTCCAGGGCTTTACCACACTATCACTGAAGAAATTTTTCCTGATATCCAACTTGAGCTTCCCCTGGTGCAACTTGAGGCCATTTCTCCTTGTTGCTGGTTGTTCGGGAGAAGAGCTCGGCCCCATCCTAGCTCCAACCTCATTTTGGGGAGTTGTGGGAGTGATTAGGTCACCCCAAGCCTCCTTTTCTCCAGGATGAACAATCCCCATACCCTCAGCTGCTCCTTATCAGCTGTGTGCTCCACACCCTTCCCCAGCTCCATTGCCCTTCTCTAGACTTGCTCCAGCACCTCAATGCCTGTCTTGCAGTAAGGGGGAAATTTCTGCTCTTTGTCTTTTTGGTTTTTTTTTTTTTGTTTGTTTGTTTGTTTGTTTGTTGTTTTTTTTTTTTTTTTTTTGTTGGGTTCTTTTTTAATTGTTCTTCATTCCTCCAAACTAAGTTTTTAAAAAAATGAAAATTAAAAAAAAAAAAAAAAGGCAAAACCAAAAACTAAATCTGAGGAAAAAAACAGAAAGACAGGGAGAAGTGAAAAAGTTTCTCTAGCACATATTTCAGCAGTTGTCCTGACGGGCCCTGAGTGCACGCACAAGCGAGCTGATGACTGAAAACATGATGCTGAGGGTTGGAAGTAGACAGAGGGATTTGTGGGGCTTGGCAGCAGATGTGCATTATCCAACACGTGCTACTCGGTGTGAGAGTATGTCTGGGGGAGGCAAAAGAGAAAGGGAATAGTTGTTACCATGTTATGAATGGGTATAATTAGGTACCTTGCCCAAGGTGACATAGAAATCCTCTGTCAAAAATGAAAATGGTAATCCAGGTCTTGTGGAGAAAAGCCCGCTGCAATACACACAGAGTTATCCTTCCTCTTCTGACTACTGCTTTCCAGCTAAGCCCTTTCCTCCAGGGCTGTGGGCATCGGTCTTACCCCCAGGAACATAATGATTTAAAAAAATGGTGCTTGGACAAAAAGGATTAGTAACTCTAAGCTTCCCACCACGGGCAGTGTCTAGAACAAATGCCTCTTACCGACAGTTCAAAGGTCCATCTTAGGTCGTCAGGGGTTTTTGGTTTGTTGTTTTTTTGTGGTTTTACTATTAATTTTTTAATTAATATCTGAACTTTGTCAGAATGGAAAAGGCTCCCGTGCGATGCACACTCCAGCAATTTTGCACTGAATAAAATGGAGGCAGCATTTGCCTGTGCTTCCCCTGCAATTACGAAGCGATTCTCGTGTCTTGTTTGAATTTCCTTTGTCGTTATGAAACACAACAGGCTGACGGCTTGATATTAAAAGCAATTGTGTTTCCATTCATGCAGATGCCAGCCTGTTTAGGTGAATTTACTAAGTCCCTAGACGTACATTTTTATATTATTGCTGTCTCTGGGCCATGCTGAGCATTTTAATTCTCTAAAAATAACCTCTGTTTTCCTTTCATCTCTTCATTAGCTCTTTCATCATGAAGACATGAATTTAAAAATATATATATCTCTTAAAGTTGTATGTAATAAAGATGTTTGTATCATTCCAATTTGTTGAGCTGTGCTTTTAACGTTGCATGGCTTTCACAACCATAAAATGGCACAATTATTTCTGTGTTGTATTGCTTTGTACCCTGAGGTTCCATTTAAAACAAAGCAGAGAGATGTGTTTATAGGCAGTATTGAAAGCAATGTATATGGATCTTGATGTCAGGCATATTTTATTGAAGTAAGATTAAATGACAAGTTCTGCACTATTGAAGTGAAATCAGAATGAGATTCTGTGCCGAGCTGCACATTGTTAAATCAAAATTAAACTAATACCAAGCTGTGTTGTTGTATTTGTGGCTTTTTGGTGGCATCTTTTAAAGACTAACTTTATAGCCAATTATGAGTATTTTAAAGTAAATATTCTGAGCTTTCTGGACACATTGTTACATCACAGTACATGCAAGTGCTATCAGATATCTGAAAAGTGAAGTTTCCTGCTATACATTGTGCACGTGTGTTTGGATTAAATCCTTGCAAGTGAAACTAATTTTCTTTCTGTATAAAATCACACCATTAAGTGCATCTCAGGTAAAAAGCCCTTTTTATTCGATCTCTTCACCTATTTTTTTGTTCTGAAAACAGGCTGAGAAGGTTTAGGTTTTTTTCAAGAAGGAGAGGTTTAAATTATATCTGTTTTAAAGTTAAATGCCTTGGATTGGCTCTAATTAATACCTGCACCACAGGAAGGACAACAGTACCAGAAAATTAGTAAAATTGTGGATTTTCTTTCTGTCTACAGTTTTTATTGTGCTGGGAGGGGATCCCATAGGAAACATAGTTTTCCTTTCAAATTTACATTTTTTATTCATAGAAGGGTTACATTTCTGATTAACAGAGGGGTCTCCCAAATTACAAGCTTAATTAGACTATTTCTGCTTCAGGATGTGAAGAAATTGCCTCTTAAAGGATGGACAAATTACATATCTTGCTTCAGTGTTTTAAGTTGAGCTGCACTGCAGGAACACTCTATAGTTTGCTCAAGCACTAAAATTTCTGTGATGGTACAGTATTAGTGTCTGGAAAATACAGTTACTTGAGGCTTTTGAAGCTGTGGAGTAGATGGCTCAAACTTCTTAGTGTGCTATTGCAGGAATTTGAGTATGTAAGGGAACACCATCTTCTTATTTTAACTGCATGTTCAGCCTGGACTCTGAATGTCAAGTTGGATTTTTTTTTAATCATCACTGGCGTTATTACGTCTCTCACCTCTTTTTCCCATGAGACAGTAATCTTAGCAATATATGATCTAATAAATATAGATGATTTAAAATCCCAGCTGCCTTTATTCCATCTAGTCATGGTTTAGCCTCTGCCTGGTATGTGTCACGTAGTGACTGTCTTCACCTTTTTTTTTTTTCTTTTGCTGGCTGTTTCCCTTCCAGGTTTTTGCTTCTTTCCCATTAAAATTGCAAAAGATGGAGTTTCTCCTGCAATGTGTTTTATGCAGCATTCAGCACAATCAGACCTGGTTCTCATTTTAAGCCTGTAGACATCGGCATCTCAAGCTCATTTTTACTTACTACTACTATTATTTTTTTAATATGTGGATTTTTATAGCTCAGTCTCAGACTCCCTTCACCAACAAGGGTGAATAACATAGAGCTACTGTGCAGAATACTTCTTCGGTCAGGTGGGCATTCTCGTCCAAAATTTCTGCTTTAATCATTGACTGATAATTCTATTTAATAACATATTATATAATTATAGAGAGAGTACCATGTATAATAAAATTCTATATAATAACAAAATCTGTGGCATGGAAGTATGATTTTTGCCTGTCCACTGAAAGGCTGTGGCTTTGGTTTTGTTTTGTTTGTGCTTTTTTTTCTAATGTTAGCAAAAGCTATCAACAGATTAAATCCTGTCTGTAGGACTACTATTAGGTGAGGACTAGCAATGTGTAAAAGCTAGGTTTATGAAAACATGTTTATCCAGGGAGAGAAAGGAAGAAAAGTTGCTTTAATTTTGTTTAATGGTTCCAGTCCTTTGGGTGGCACAGTAAGAAGGTCTTTTGTCAGGCTCAGAGGGAGAAGAGAGTAAATGACTTATTGTTGGTTCAAGTATTTGTCTGTTACAACTTGAATATGCTAGGCCCACAGATTTTTAGATAATTTTTGGAATTTTTCCTTTTGTTTCCATTTTTATGGAGAAATCTGATACATGAAGAAATTGAGGAATTTACCACCCAGCGAAAACCCAAGCTGAGTGTATTAGCTAATACCAACCTCACAGCTGTTTTTTCCATTTTTAAAGGGGCACATATTTCTAGGGCTTGAATAATGAATCTTTAAAAAAAAAAAAAGGCTATGATATATTTTGAGGAAAATTTTGCTGACAATCATGTTTCTGCAAGTCTGGCCAATATAATATATTTTGGGGAAAATTTTGCAGACAGTCATGTTTCTGCACGTTTGCCCAAATGGGCAGAACTGGTGAATCCATAGTGACGACCTCTGTCTGAATGGCACTGTTGCTTTGTTAAGAATAAGAACTGTGGAAAGCTGCTGTCCTACAAATAATGAACATTAGTAAATAGCAGGGAACATACACAGGACACTCTCTGGGTTCCAATTACCAGCTGTAGCAGAGTTTTCTGTCACCCACTGCAGGTAAGACACAGAGAAGGATGTCTTGAGGGAATTGTTATCCATTTTTGGGTGTTTTTCTTTAGACATTGAACTGGCTTCATAAGGTCTAGCTGCTTTTGGCACCTCATTTCTTTTTCGGTGCCAGAAGACCTCTACCCTTGACAGCCAGTGTCAGCCTCAGTCAGGCATGTGAGTGCAGCCCATGTCAGCATTTGCACTGCATACATGGTTTTTTTCATTTATCCTTGGGACACGCAGAGTGAAAGGCTCCTCAAGCCCCTGCTGTAATGCAGCATGTCAACTTGGCAGCCCTGTCTATACTGAACCTCAGCCCCTTCCCTTTCCTCACCTGTTCAAACACTCTGCCTTGGCACGCGTGTCAACAAGTGTGATCAGGTGTAAAGAGGCATGTGGCACAGAAGTGACGTGGCTGTCACCCAGGATGGGCTTCCCGCCGTGGCGATGGCTCTTCCCACGGCACCGCGCTGGCTGTGCGCACACGGCCTGCAGAGAACCCGCTCTCCGACAGGGAGGGATTGTTCCTGACTTTGGGCAAACGTTTGTGCTCTGACCCTGGTGCTGAGGTGCCACTGCTCTGGGATTTATTCGCTTTCCCTCTTCCGATGAGCTACCGCTCATCCCGTTCGTATTTCGGAGCGGTTTGGAAGCGAGCCCGATGGAGGTGACTTGATTCCAGTTGTCAGTGTCAAAATCTGCAGGCAACAAGACTTTGCTGCTCTGTTGGTCGCTGCCAGGGAATCATCCTGGTCGAACAGATCCTGAAAGTAATTCAATGGGACTGCTGCATTTCAGGATGCTTAGAGGCTCCACTGAAGGCAAGTCTTGGTTATAGAGGAATTTGAAAAAAATCTGGGCAGGCTTAACTGCAACAAGTGCTGTATGTTGTGCTGGCCTTCTCAACAGGAGAGAAAGCAGTACCAGTGCTAAATTCTGGTGGAAGAAATTATCAGATATATGAAAACATTATTTGGTCAGTAGGAAGCATGAAACATTTGGTTTCAAACCGCTAACAGTTCAACCATTTTTGAAAAATACTTACAGTGGGATTTTGGTGCTGGAGGAGATCAATGCCAGAAGGTATTTTAAATCAACCATCTTCTTTTGCACAAGCCAAACCAGCTGGAGAGGCTTAGCCATCAGTGGTTTCACAAGCTGATGGATCTGAGACAATTTCCCAGTGGCTGAGTGGTGAGAACTCAGGCTGGATGTAATGGTCTTGTGAAAAACATGATGTGGCATAGAATCATATTTTGTTTGGGTTGGATATGACCTTAAAAATCACCTAGTTCTAACCCTAGTTCTAGTTCATGGGAGGAATGCCACCCACTAGACCAGGTTGCTTCAAGTTGGCCTTGAGCAGTTCCAGGATTGGGGTCTGTCTCCGTCCTGACCCATAGGTTGATAGTTCACAAAAAATAGCTTCCCTGCCTCCGAAGAGAGACCAAGGACGGGTTACTCCAAAAGTCAGAGTTTTTAGCTACATTGCTCTGCTGCCTGTGTCAGTGGTGGACTCCATCAGTAATTTCCAGCTGTAGAGCTGTCAGTCCACTGAGAGTAGAGCTGTTCCACTAGTTCAAATTCAACTTTAAAATAAAGCCAGGGCTTCTCCACAGCTATGCAGGCTATTTTTGATGGCTTTGAGAATGGCTGAGAAGTAGGCAGGTGTCTGTGCTGGTTTTCAGTGGTTGGGACAAAGCTTTGTGAGTGATATGGAAGTAGAAAACAAAGAGGGGTCACAACCAGATCACATTTCACTGGACTCGCCTGTCCCCTTTCAGAAGTTACCCTCCCTCCACCAAACACAATTCTTTCTGACTTCCATGAAGTTATAAGTGATTAAGGGTAGGAATCCAGAAATCCCAGAGTGCGAGAGCTCAAAGCGTTCAGATCAAATGGGGCATGGTGACAAAAATGTAGGCAAAGGACATGGAGCAAAATTCCAACTGTAATTGCAGTTCTGCTGTATCAAGCAGTTATTCAGACAATGAACAATTGAAAAGCTATTCACATCACTTCACATTTGCTTAGCCTTGTGGCTAACATGTCATTTTGGTTATTGTTAGATGGCAACCGAAAGCAGTGAATACTCTGTGTTACTTGGGAAAGAATTTTAAAATCTGAGTAAATCAATAGCTCTTTCTTGGATGCCTCTTATTGCCTAAGTTAGACATTGAAGTGCTAGGTGAACTCAACCTCTGCAAGGGCCTTGGCCTGCTCTGTATCAGATGTGAAAAGCCAGAGAAAAATAATTAGAAAGGATGTATCTAATTTTTCCACAGTGAAAGCTGAGCACAGCAGACTGAAGTGTGACAAACAGAGGTACACGGAGACATCTCTAGACAGGAGTCTGTGTCTGCTTGCTTTGGACATTTCCCTCCCAACATGAATACAGTGCTTTTATTTCTGACTTTGGATGAAACTGAAAGAAAACTGAAAGAAAGGCTCCCTTTGCAGTACCTAGATGAAGCCTGAACAAGAACTAAATCAAATTTCTTTAATCTAAAGAAAGCATCAGGTTCAAGTACTGGCTTTGAACTTGTCTGCTGCTTCTTCTTCTGTAGAAGCTATTAGCCTTTCTCCAGGTCTGGCCCGGGGCTTCCGAAATCTGAAAGGTTTTCTCTTTCTTTAGATTGCTGACAGCAATGGCTCTTAAGTTCAATAAATAAATAAATAACAAAAAAACCCCACAACAACTAAAACGCTGTCTAAAGTCCATGCTATAGAGAGATTATATAGCTTTGTGAAGCAGTATAGAGGAAACCAACTGCACAGGAAATGCTTCCTTTAGCCACTGAGACTGCAAGAGTGTCAAAATAAAACTAAAATTAATATTAATCACTGTCAATAGTATTGTTTAGCTTTAGCATTTTACTTGATACAGAACAAGCAGAGATAAAGAAAAGAAACCTGCTCATGACAGAGAGCCCTAATCAAGAAGAAATCAAGCCTGTTTGTACGAAGTTTTGTCATGCAGCATATTTTGTGATTTTTTTTCTGGTTTTTGTTTTTAGTGAAAATCCGGTAATGCCATAAAACTGCTATTATATAACTGCCCAGGAGTCCTGTATGTGTTAATGTGTGGCCTGATACAGTGTTTAAGGTGAGACAGAGAGGAGATCTCAAACCTTCCTTTTAGAGTTTCCAGCTTTCTTTACTCCTCCAGAACAAATATCAAAAGCAATTACCTAATAGGTTTGGATTATTTGATTGCTTTTAACTTGTATTCAGCTCCTTTCATTGCAAGGACCAGAGTTTAATTGCTCATCTGACTGATGAAGAGACAAAGCTACATGGTTGATCAATAGATCAAACTAGGTCAAGGCATTGGACTTGGAATCCATATGAATCAGAGTTCCCTTTCCAAGTTGCCAGTAGGCATTTTGCATGACCCTGGAGAAATTATTTAGTATCTCGAGGGCCTCTGTTCAGTATTAGAAAAACAGGATGATAGTAATGAAGTATTATGAAGACATAACTCATTAGCACTTGCATGGGGTTATGAAAGCGCTTTCCTGATGTGCTCTTAACTTCATGGGCAGGGTAAATTTAGTCAAAATCCAATTTATCCTCCAAAACATTAACAAGTCCAGTTCTTTTTGTGCTCTAAGAATAAGAACAGAACAGGTGTGGGGCATGTTATGCTTTGTTTTTTTCCGTGGCTGGTTATTCCAGTTCCAATGGCAAGGTAGGAGCAAAAGGCTTTTGGGCATGAGGGACACTGCCCGTGGATTGAATGGAACAGTGTATCATGCCAGCTGCATTACTTTGTGCAAACAACTAACACGATTATGGTTTTATATTAAAAACAGTAATTCACAGTCACAAAAAAAAATCCACTCCCTGAAGACAGCTTAATACAAAGAGGCTGATTTGGTCGTTACGTGCTCTGCCAAACCTTTTTTAAAATTAGATCTCTAGTTTGCAATTTTTTTTCTTTTTTTTTTCCCCTAAGGGTACTTCAGAAAAACAGTGGAGAGATATATAAACGGGGTGTCTCCTTCTATAAATTCCCATGTAAACAGCTAGGCTCAGAAAACCCAGGCAGACCTGTCTGCCACTGTGCTGGGCTCTGTACAAAAGCACCTAAAGTCAGCGCATATTACAGTTTAATTAAAATAAACTGCAATGAGTATAAGGAAATCATTGAAAAGCAAAAGGCAAAAGTCCTTGGAGATTATTCATATTTGTCACTTAGAAGCAATTTCAGCACAAGTAGGGGCTTTCATATCTTTAAAATAAGATAATATATGTAGGTTATGAAGCTGCTAACATCTTCCTATTAAGAAGTGATAGGCTCTATATCAGAAGAGGTGTTTCAGAAGGGATTTTTTGTAGCTGGAACGTGTTTCCTGGGAATGTGAGATGTCTATATGAAAGAGTCCAGTTAGCCTGCTACAGGTGACCTTGTCCCCTCGTGGAGAACTAATTTGAGACAGATATTTGGTTTTGAAGAAGCAAGATAGTCCAATATCTATACCTGAAGCACATGAGTGAGTGATGAACACAACTTCTGACAGAGTGGAGACTCTACAAAGTGCTTTAAAATGTAGGTTTGGGCTTAAGTCATTTAGCAGCACAGGAGTCTTAATATTAAATAATATTTGTTTTCATTTCCTGAGCGCAAGTCCTCATGGTTCAGTTGTAAAAATCCACTAATTCCTAATATTGTGTTGTTTGTGTTTTTCAGGATAAGGGTGTTTTTAGTACAAAATCTTGCTCATGGCAGGAGGAGAGGATTTTAAAAAGGAGAGTACGTTCATGCAGTATTCATTAATGGTGAATCCTTTTTCTTACTTTTTACCTAGAGCTTGTTTTCTCTTTAGAGAGGGATTCAAAGCTATTTATGTTTAAGAGGAGAATTAAATTCCCTGCTGGATTGAGTTTTGGGGGGGGAAGTTTGTTGTTGGGAGTTTTTTTGTTGTTTTATTTGGGTTTGGGTTTTTGGTTGGTTGGGGTTTTTATTACTTTTTAGATCTGCATTCATCAATGCTAATACTTTGGAAAAGCAAAGTCAGAGCTATTTAAGTGGCTTGCAGAGACAGACATCAGCAGGCTTGTAGCCTGTGTTTATCAAGGCTGTCCTGTGTGGCTGCATTTATAACATCCAACATGCACCAGCAGGCCAAAGGGCAAATAGTTTAAAATGTGTTGCAATTTGAGAGGCTGCTTCTTTTTTGTCCTCTCTCTAAAATGGAGTTGCAGCAGTCAGTCCCAAGCAATCTGAAGACAAGTGTTATTTTATTCTTTTTCTCTGAATTTCTCTGTCCTGGACTCAATGTAAAGGTTTGCTTTCAGTCCTGTGATGAATCTTAGATACTCCAAGTAGCAAGTCTGTCCTAGAAAAGAACATTATTGCAGTTATCTATGCAAAAGAGAAGCTGAAGTGGAGTCGAAGTCATCCAGGCAATCTCAAGCCCTGAAACCTAATTTTAGTCTTTCAGGGAGTGGAGAGGGATGCACAGATCTACTTACTCCAACATTAGACAAGCCAAAAAAGGCACATGTCATTTGAGACTTGAGCCTGTGGAAACAATTTGGAATGAAAATGTAGCAGGAAACTGCTTGCTTAATCATCATCTTTCCACATCTTCACTGAAGAAGAAAAGTAAAGTCAGATAAATCCAATTTGCCTGAGATTTTTCATGCATGCAGCTCCTGCTGTGAAGAAGAAAAATATTTCCTCTGCATTTGGAGAAACCATGATAGCCTGCCAATGGCTAGTTTAACACCTGTAAGCCCACCCAGCTCTTAACCAAGTCCTGTGAATCCAGGCAGATAAAACAATCTTATTGCAAAGAGAGTAAGTTCAATTCTCATGGCTGTGCGTAGTCTTTTATCTTCCACGCTCTATCCATTACTGTTTTCAGCATTTATTTCCAATATCATATCCAAATACTCTAAATTGAGAATTGAGATGTGTCTCATTATAGAGGACCTTGTCTGAGAAGTAGGAATATCTTATTAATGAATACATAATTTTTATCACTGTAGAGTGTTTCTTAAATAGTTGTGCTTATCTACCAATGAAAAGGTATGATGATACCTGCATTTAATTAATGATTTCACTAACTGTTGCATGATTTTTCTATTTTTTCCAAATAAAACTCTTCAAGGGCTTTAGATATTTTAACTCTTGGAAAAGGCAAAAGGGCAGAAGTGCATGTTCTACGCTGAAGCCTTCACCACATCTTTTTTCTTTGCTGTTGTGATTAGGGTGCACAGCACATCAAACAAAACTTCTTCCATTTTCCTTTTCCAGAACTGCAAAATCTGGTTTTATAACTCTCTGATTTGCTCTGAAAAAGAGCAAGGAGCTAAACCGAGGAGTGCTACTACAAACTGAACAGCTGCAGTTGGGCAAAGTGGCAATCCATTGGTCATGGTGGGAGCTTTTTCTACTGACAGGAGGGGAAGGTTTGTATCGTCTAAGGGGATGATGCATAATTCCCACAGGAAAGGGAAATGTGTACTATTTATAGTCTTTCAAATACTTCTTCAAATCCTGAAAAAAAACCCTAAACACCTTGAACATCACCAATATATCTAAAAAAAAACCAATCACGTTAGAATTTAGGTATGTAAACGTGCTGCAAAAAAAGGTGATGCTTCCTCTGTGGTCAGCCAGAGTAGAGGATCTATCCCACCCTGGAAACTCCTGAAAAATTTTCTCAAACAGTAAACTAATAGTTTCTTGCCAGTAAAAATTTTTCTCTGAAAAGCAAATAAACTTTCCAAGAAATGTAATATGGAAAAGCGCAAGCCCTCTGCGTAGCTTCAGCTAGCAATGGGAAAATGTTATTATCTGGAAGTGAAAAAATTGAACTTCGGGAACTTTGTTTAATAATCATTTCTCTTCCTGATTGAAATAAATGAGCCTGAGGATTTAGCCCTATGTTCACTCTTCAGAGAAAGGGCTTTTACATTGATTTCTCTCAATAAGCATAATTTTTTATTTTGATGTGCAATTAGGGCAAATTCAACTTTTTTTTCCCAGCTCCTACTTTCACACAATGCCCCTTAATTAAATGCACTATACAGAGATGGCAGGTGACTTGACATGCAGGGTTGGGATTCTGCTGTGATCAGAATCAGAGCCATGCCAGCCAGTGACACTTTTAGGAATATAAAGCTGCAGAATTGAAGGTAAGAAAGCCAAAGCCCATAATGGGTCACTCCAGAGCGAGCTGGGGGAAGCCAAGCACGGGTGAGCTCTGAGCTGGGGCGTGCAGCGTTGTGGTCAAATACAGCAAGGGATATATCTCATTAAGAGAATCCAAATCCAAAACCCTAATTTGTTTGCAACTTGCTGTTCAACAGCACCCCTCATTAAGTAAAAGGAGCCCCTGCTTGTCAGCCAGAGCTGTGCTGGCTGTGTTTAATGTGATCCCATTCCCTGCCCTGAACCCTGGGCACAAAGCCAGCAGGGACCTTCAGCTCCTCCTGTGGCTTTGGGCACTCGCAGTTTCCATCGCCCTGATAATTCTTGCATCCTGTACCAGCGTGTTAATTCTCCAAGAACTCTGTAAATCCCTGGGTGGCCCGTTCCAGCTGGCTGCTGTGGGGCACGTGGATTTGCATGCAGACATGTGGACACCTACCTGCCTAAGCAATGTTACAGTGCAGCTTGACCTGAAATTTCTCATTCAAAAAGTGTCCCAAAGTATCTTGTATCCCAGAGTAAACGCTTGTCTTAAGCAAAGTAGGTGTGGCAGAGTGTGGAAGACACAAGGAAATAACTGTGGGGGTTTTTCCACTCTTCCCTAAGGAAAATGGAAAATTCAGAAAGCAAAAGCATCCAAGGAAACTTGCCCAGGTGGCTAAAGGTCTATTTAAAGTGCCATTCCTGCCAAATTCTTTTAGATTCTTAAATTCCTGACCTGGTCAGGATTTCAGTTTCCTGCTACTCATATTCCAATTCTTCTTGACACTTAAAACTGAGAACGTACTCAGAAGCTTAAAAAGGAGACCAGTGTTAGGCAAAGGGGAGACAGAGGTAACCTGAGCCCTTGAAAATGGGCTTTAAGGATAAAGCAGGGCAAGCTTCAAATTCTGAGATCAGATGGTATTCCAGCAATATCCTGTTTTCAGATGCTGCATGTTCTGCTGACTATATGACAAGGATAGCTATGACACAGGGACTTGAGGAGCCTCGGAGAAAAACACAGCGAGAAATACTTCTGGGTTGGCAGGATTTTTTTACTCTTTTTTAATGTATCCTGGCTGCCACAGTCCATATTTTCTTAGTTCAAAACTGTACAGTAGCTGTCTACAAACTGCTGTAAAGTGCAGTTACCTGTTATTGCCCTGTAAATAATTGAATAACCTCTTCCAGGCAACATGGTCAAGATGCAGATTTAATTTACTTACAGGCCAGTAGTAAAGAAGGTTGAATCCACTCGGTTCACTGTCTGTGTCTGGAGGTGTTGCGTACAGGTACATAAATAGTTTACTGAACCTGTCAAATTCTCTGGCAGGAATGAGCATGCCCTCTGGTCTGCTACATGTGCTTATATGAAACACTTCCCCTTCAGTTCTCGAGCAGTAGGGAGTAATATATTTTCCAATATTTTTGTGGAAGTAGGTAAAAGACAGAATGAATCACACAGTAGCAGAAATGGACACAGAGTTTGACTTTCTGGGGTTATTTGGTGGTTTATTGTTTGTGGGTTTTTTTTCAGGGGGGAGGCGTGGTATGATTTTTTTTGTCTCTATGCTCCTCAGAAATAATATAAACTAATTCTAAAAGTGATGTGTAATCATCCCTGCCTAAATCTGGGCAGTAGTAGACAACGGGGCTGAAATGTTCCCTAATGGAATGTTCAGGTTGTGAAATGAAGCACAGGAAATTCAAAAACCAAACTAAACACTACAAAAATCCCCCCATCACCAAGGTGTGGGTCTGTCCCATCTCTTTTGAGGGGGTCACCTTAAAAATGCTTTTTGTAGAATTAGTGCCATGAACAGGAGTGTGCCTCAAAAAAAGAGACTAACTTTTATTTTGCTTAAAGCTGAAATCCAAAGTCAGTGATATCCTTTGACCAGTTACCTGAGCCTTTCAAAATCTTTCATGTCTGATTTTCAAAGTTTTTATATTGCTTAAAAGGAAAATGCTTTAGACCCTGATCTGTACTCATTACAAAAAACTTTAACTGATATAATTCCCACCTCACGTTGGTGTGTTTTTAATTCTTTGGTCTCTATTTTATTTTTTAAAAAATATAAAAAGACAGACAAAGAGAAAAATAACTTAGGGGTGAGATATTTTGGAGGGAAGAGAGAAGAAAAGCCTTCCTTTTATGAAAAAAGAACAAAATGAGGTATTGTCATCTGCAGATGTCCCATCATCTAAATTGCTTTTCCAGACTAATTAATAAAACCTGGATGCCACTATTCCCCCATTAACATGATCCCTTTGGAAAAAACATGTTAGCAGCACAACTTTTCCAATTTGTGCCATTAAAAAAAGCTAAGATAATATTAAAAAGAGGACTCCACTCAGCTATCATTCTCCAAGATATGAATGCTTTAAGGCCTGGTCACACATAATCAGCAGAATTCCTCTTTCTTTTGGTAAGATGGTGGGTGTCTAACACACTCACATGTGCTGGCCGTGTCCTGGCAGCGTTCCGGAAAGGATAATGATTTCCCTATCTCAGTTCCCTCGCAGTTTGGATTAGATAGAGTATTTTTGTTGCTGTGGTAAACTCTTTCCGTGTGGCATGGCTGTGTGCTGTTAAACAGCTGCTCCTGTCCTCTGCAGGGATGGATGCAGGAGTACTTTAAGTGATTCTTAATGAAAAGCATAGAGGTCCTGAGCCACTGTGGAAAATGATGATATTTTCTTAGAAATTTCCTCTCTTTGAAGGTCAGTGAAGATGTCCCTTTGTCCATACTCTTTGAACAGCCCATCTGTCCCCTTCGTGCTTGCCTTCCATCCAAGGACAGCGTGGTGCCTTGCTGCAAAGTGACGGCATGGCCACCGTCCCCAGTGTGTCCCCAGGCTGCAGCCATCACACGTGCTTTTCCATACGTAAATGGAAAAACATTCCAAACTTTACATCCTGATCCATAAAGACACAATAGTCCCAGACAGGACAAAGTGAAGCCGGGGCTGGCATCACAGAAATTATGTGCCCGGCGGCAGTGCCAATGCCCAGTGACTCCACCACTGCTCACCCTGCCACTTTCAGCATTGCTTTCAAGTTCCAAGGCACCAATTCCAGGCTTGAAGTCTGTTGGTTTTGAAAATAACCTTCTGATCATAGAATCATGGTTTGGAAAGGTCCTTAAAGGCCATCTCATTCCAACCCCCTGCTGTGGGGGCACCTTCCACTAAACCAGGCTGAGGAAAGCTCCATCTTGCCTGGTTTTGAACACTTCCAGGGATAGGGCATTCACAGATTCTCAGGGCAACCTGTGCCAGGGCCTCCCCACCCTCACAGTGCAGACAGGTATAAGAAAAGGCATTATATCTGTTTATAATAATGTGCAGCTAATATTTATAGAAGTGCCCCACACTACTTAATAGTTTGTCACTTGTGTTGCAAGCTTATGTAAAATCTATGGCTGCTGTAGGGCAAAGGTATAAAACTTTCATGAGTAATATAAAATATACAAAATGTTGTTGTTAATATTTAATACAATTTGCAGCAGTCAATGAGCACAATCAATGTTTATTAATTAAGTTGTTCTGTTGCAATAGCAATTTCTTTTTTTTTTTTTTTTGGTGTATGTGTGTCTTCAGGGAGAATTTAGCAAGCTTTCTTGACCCTTTCCAAAAAAAAGAATTGGCATGTTTAACAATAGTGTTGGCAATGTCTTACATTACTCGTTCGCTTTTTCTTCAGTGAGTAAACGCAACTCTTTTAGTGACACCTTCTATTCAAACAACACTACATGATAAGAGAACTGGGTTTTGGCCAGGGTGTTTAACAAGATGTGTTGCAATTTGGGCTGTTTGCAGCAGCCATATTGACGCACTGCAGATAATCCAGCATTTTAGGGGTGGTTTTCTTTGATTTAACCCTGCAATGTTTATGGGGTTTGCAGACAGCAGCATGCAGGGTGGGAGTGGGATTTATTCACCTGGAACCCATAAGATCAGGTTCAACTGCACCTGCTCAATCAGGCCATGTACTGAATTGCCCCAAAATGCAGCATTTTGGCCCCAGCCACAGATGTTCCCATGTTGGTGATGTTCCCCCTGGAGCCTACAACGCCTTAGAGTATTTTCTTTGAAATCACAGGAGGGAGGGAATGTCCCAACCCAACATTCTCACAGGGCTGAACTGGTCAGAGCAGGATTTTAGGTAACCCCGCCACAGCTCGGATTGCTCTGGTTTATCAGGATTGCGTGCAAACCATTTGCCTTTGTAGTACTAAAGGGCTTGGTTGTGATGGAGAACCTACAAGGGCCAGGGCCTGTTTCAGCAGCAGGTGCAGCATTCAAGGGAATCCAGGAGGTTATTTCCATCACCTGAAATACCTGGTTAACCTCTCACTGTGGTTTTTACCTGTCTTTTCCATTTTCCTTCAAATTATTTCTCTCTTAAGTAAAACTAAACAGTTTTAAGAGGACTTCTTCACGCTACAAAATAGTTTAATATATCTTTCAAAAAACGCTTCTGTGGTAGTGTTTAATGCCACATCCAAAACTGTGTGCTGTTTGCAAAGTCCATCCATTCATTTTCATCTGTGTGCTGAACTGGTTGAGAACTGCCTAAGCATATTTTCTTTCTGTTTTTTTCCCCTAGACAATATTGAACTCTCCAGCTGCATTAGAACTGGAGCACTTCATGGTTTGGGTTCTGGGTTTAGGTTGGCTTTGTTTTTCTTCTTCAGAAATAAAAACATTTTACAAAATAGAGCAGAGATGTGCAAGTGGTTCTGTATCAGCCACAAAGTAGTTAAGTCATTAATTTATTTGTCTAATGCCTAAAATAAACACAAAAGCCATGACACTTTATTTAATTTGTCCTCTGGGCTAAAAATGTCTTGAGGTTAGCAGTGATCTTAGTTGTAATAAGTTTTATATATGTGTATCTCTGTATAACTGTGCCACATTATTTTGAACTATACTGCTAGGGGTTTATTGAAATATATCAACCTTATTGCTAATATTTCACAGACGGTTCTTCATTTCAGCAATATAGAATTCAATTTAGCAGAAATGTGATATTCCTCCTGAAATTTTAAATTCCCAGCAGATGTATAATTCAATTAAGTCCAGAAGATTAAAAAAATTGAAGTCATTCTCTATACATACACTCTTTCTGCTCAGTTCCAAAATAATGAAAAACTACAGCTGTTCAGTTTTGGTTCATCTATCGCTTTGTACAATTTTTATGGGTTTTATGTGTAATCACATTTGCAGAGAGAATTTTTATACAGCCTGCTCCATTTTGCACAGTTATTATCTTTCCACATTAAAAACAGATTGTAAAAACTGATACACAAGCCGTGGGCCCACTCCTTAAGGCAAGTAAAGCATGGTCATTAATCATGGGGGTGCAGGGGAAAAGGGAGCTTGTAAAACTTAATTGTTCTGTTTCCTTGTGCTGCGAGATGGCCTTTGTCTCCTTCCTTCCATCAACACGCTTTTTTCTTCCTTTTTTTTCTCTTTATTTTAAACTCTTTCCAGCCTCTGTGTGGAACTAAAGGGGTCATTTATTTGTGTGTAACTGACTTCAGCAGAAATTGGACACAGGCATTACCTAAAACCGTAATTCTCCTCCAGAGGTGAAGAGGTCCCTGCGTGTAAGCGCCTGCATGCTGAGAGCCTTACCAAACCCTTCTTAAGTTCTTGGCTCGTGTTCCTAGGCTGCCGCTCGGGGTCAGGTTTCCATGTCAAATGTCACAAACGGTGTCTGTGATCTGTGCAGAATAATTTAATTTCCTGTGCCTCAATTTGTCCATTTTTTTGAATGCAGCTGCAACACAGACCTTTTTCAGAGGGTGCTGCTTGCTCCTAAGAAATAGCTCCCCTTGTTGCACTGGGGTGCCTAAAATCTTGTTATTTTATAGTGCGAGATATAAGTGAGATAAACCTGTAATGTAGCTTTTGCTTCAGAGTTTTCCCATTCCTTTTTCTAATCACATCAATCCATTATGACCTCTCTCTGAATTCCTAGTCCAGAAAGGAATTAAAATTTGTTTCATCTTGGTATTTCTAACATAAAATACATAAAGTACTTTTAGCTGAAGCTCTAAGTGTAGGGTGTCAGAAGGGCATTTTTTATAAAAAGTTCACCCTGTGATTCCCTCCAACAAGGGAGCATTTGCAGCATTCCCTGAGCAGTCACTCAAAGGTAAACAGCTTAAGCATTAGTGATCACCACAGCATCTAATCAACTACCTGATTGCTTATACAAATCCTACACTGCTCAGTATTGACCTCAGTGAGGAAAACATTGATTCACTGACCTGTCACTAGATTGTTTTCCAGAAAGTATAAGGGACTTACCCATGCTTATTGAAGGTTCTTCTTATCTGTAAGGTGTCTTGCCTTTAGTAGATAACAGCAGGATATTTTTTCCTCTACTCCTTTCCCGCAAAACTGGAATGTACAGCTGTTGAAATGTGAGAAGCAGATGATTTCACTTTGATTTTGTTTTAGCTAAAAGATCTGGCTCTGGGGTGAATAAATCAGCTGAGGAAAAATAACTGGCAAAAATTCAGTGTTGGCAGGAGAGCAGTATTGGACAGAACAGTGAACAATCGCGCTAGGTGAAATATGATGTATGTACTTGCCATTGCATGAGCAATAACACAGCTGTCCTGTCCATGCTTACTACTTCAGCAGCCATGAAAAGATTTTCAGATCAGAATCTATATTAATCCCTGTTACAAATTGATATCCAGACCACCTTAATAATTGTGGAAGAATAAAAACTTATTTACTGTTGACCTGTGATTTTTTTTGTCTTGTGTATGTGGCAGCATGTTAAGATCTCTTTCATCATTTGGGTACTGTGCATTCTTCTTACTCTTCCTCTAAATCAATATTTTGTTCTATGAAATTTGCAGAGAGGGTTTTTTACAGCTTTGTAGAAATTCAGCTCCCTTGTGTCTTAGTTTTCCAATGTAAAAAAAATGACCCTGCTGTCATGTAACTTTTCATCTCCTTCTGAATCTTGTCCTGTATATAACATGAAAATATTTCAGCTGCAGTTGATTAATTGCTTCTTCCCTTCCCCTTGCAATCTGCCTGCATCGTAGATGCCTCCCTACATCTGCTAAGCTGCCGAACCTAAACACTATCCTCTTCTGATGCTGCTAGTCGTCTTTTATAGCACAGCAGCCTGTCCTTGGATTTGACTTCATGCATGGGAAATAAAGCTCCAGGGGACACAGGCCACAGGGAAATCAGTGTTTAGTGGGATCTACCCCTTTTGCTTACCTATGACATTGGTAACATGCAAGTCAGACATTTGCCACTAAATATGTCTAGCTATGTGAATTCTGCATCCCTGTCACTCTGGACACAGAGAACACATTTTTCTCCCCTTTTTGCAGCAACTTTTCTATATTTGAAAGACACAGAAGCAGACTTGTAGCTTTTGAAGATGCTGAAGCTTCCCTTGCCCATCTACTCTCCAGATTATCACAGCACCCCCAGCTCTTCCATTCTTTGCTACCTGTAGGTCATAGCATTTGGAACTTGGACCATTCCTCTTGTTGCCTACTGGGCTCTCTCTAATTATCTGATAACTTTGTGGTAGCTTGGTGCCTGAAACTTCACCAGTGCTGAGTAGACAGTGTTGTGCTGAAAGTTACTTTTGTGGAACAAAAGACTCCATTTCCCTCTGGGCTGTGTAAATATGGTGACTCTGACTGTGTTTATGTTTCCTGTGATCCAGGTGGTCTTCCCACCTTCCCCTTCACATCTCTGTATGTGTCTTTCAAGGCAAAACAGCGTCTTCCCACCATGTCCACTCTGAAGTGGTGTGTTAGGACTTGCCTGCAGAAAGAGCTCTTTTAGCCTGGCTAGTCTGAGCTGTAATGAAAACAAATAAATATTGTCCACTTGGATGACAATCTATCTTCTGTGTTTTCTCTCTGAATTTGTTGTATTGCAAAACTTTGAGTCATGTGCCTGTAGCCTTCTATGTTTTGGAAACTGCCCCTGCTGATTCAGGAAAGGCTCAAGGAAAGCATCCAGTGTGGAATATGTTGAGAGATCCCATCCATCTGGCTGACGAGACAATAAAAGACGAGTGGTTTGGTTTTTTGCTGTTACCCAAGCTGTGCTGGGATGTTGTCTGCATATCCAAACACAGCAACTTGCTCCCAAGAAATCTCCGCGTGAGGATTTTTTCACAGTTCTCTCATTGCACTGAAAATGTATTGTCCAGTAGATGGGACGGCAGTACTGAGATACTGTGTCTGGAGATGATAAGATCCTTGACTGAGTAAATAACATTTGTCAGTAAATACTTCTTTGTGGAAAATCTGTATTTTTAAAATAATTTAGTTTCTTTTGCTTAGATTATGACATGAAGCAGCCACTTGGATTTGGCATTTAACTTGAGTGGACTATAGGATACGTGACTGGAGCCAGGAGGGAAACAGAGCTGGGTTTCTTACCTTGCCACCCATTGCTCTTTCTATTGCTGTGAGCATGTTTCAGAGTCAGCTTGTACAGGGCTTCAGGGCTAATGCTCCACAGCAACCTACGTATAATTTGCAATTCTTCAGGGCCCTCATGTAATTTACTTTGTAAAAATGTGCAAAAAGTTTTGAAAAGCTTGAGAACTTATCTTTTATCAGGTGCAGGCAAGGGTCCCACGTAGCTGCGAGTCCCACATTTCCTGAGCTGCAAGTCAGCAAGAGCCTGGGCTGAGTTTTGAAGGATTTTCTTGCAACCTACCTGTGGTTGAACATGACTCTGTGTCTCTGAGAACAATGGGCTTCTTCAGACAGTTTCAAGAACATAATGTTCATTTGGTAACTGACATCAACCCAATTTGTAAGAAAATTTCTCCTTTGTTTTCAATGCTAAATCCTTTATCTGTAGCAAGTGGAGAGAATAAGACAGGCCAAAGTGCTGCTACAGACCTGCTCCTTCCTACTTGTTTTTTTACTGCTGGGTGCACATCAGGCTTTCAATTACTTTCTTGTTTACATCAAGAGAGGAAAACAATGCTGATTGTACCCACAGGTGGTCAGCCTTTAGGTAATCAAAGGAAAGCAATTAATTCCTTCCATGCACAGCAATGCACTTCCTCCTAATGGAAAATAAACACTGTCACTTTCCATAATGCAGCGGAAGAAGGACCCACGGATGCAGAACTTTTTCAGCTACCATGTTGCTTTTATTTCCCCCTGAGGAGGGGAGAGGCAAGGAGTTGGAGTGAGGGAGGGAGGAACCCTAAATGGATATTTTAATTCCCAGCTGTGGCCTTTTGTGGGAAACATTTAAAAACACAAAAATCCCTGAGGTAGAAAGCAGTGGAGCAATCCAAACCCAGTAAACTCTGAGGAATGAGTGTCTTAAGGGACACTTGCGGTTTACAGCAATCCCAGACTCTTAAACAAGGAGTAAATAGATGCTGGAAGTTGTTGAACTCCTGCAAGCAGCACCCATTCTGCAGTGAGCCAGGGCCCAGGTCTCTCAAGACTCAGCTCCAGGGTCGGAGGTTTCACAGCCATGGGTGCACCCTGAGACACTGTCACACTAAAAACCAGCAGCTGTCTTTCCGTCATTGTCCAAGAAAAATACCTCTTTCTTCCTAAGTGATGGCAAAGTCAAAAATGTGCTGAGAAAAGCAGGCATTGCCTGGGTAAGGACTGCGATCCATCCATTCCAGCACAGGTAACGAGGCTGTTAGAAGAGTCTCATCAAAACATTATGGTGTGGGTCCTCAGAAGAAACCAGGAAGATGGTCTTTCAAATGCTTGAAGGTATACAGAGATGTTAAGTTGTTAATTTGGTTTGTGGGTAGTTTTGGGTTTTTTTTCACTCTGTTAAAGGCAATCTTAGAAACTTCCTTGTAAAGCAAACACAAAAAAAAAGCATCCTGCTGAGTGCTACCATGAGACTTGCAATAAAAGTGAAGGAGCTGATAATCCTGTATCCTGTCTTTCCAAAACATACATTTAAAAATTTTATGACTTTGACCTGGGTAAGCATGAAATCTTATTCAACCCCAGCCTGAAACTCTTGTGGTTTGTGTCTCGCAGTGTGGGTGAGCTGACAGTTCAAATTTAGATATACTTCATGCTTTGTTTTTATCATCTTTAAATTAAAATGCCTTGTATTCCAGTATTTACAAACTGTTTACTTATAAACTGAAAGGGAGAAAAACTCTCTTGTTCATTCCCATTTAGTCTATTTTTATGTGTAAATAGCCAGTGACACTCTTAAGAGATTCCAGTCTAAGTATGTCCTAACCAAAAGCAAATTTGGAGACTACTCAGCAATGTAGAGGGTAGGATCTTGTTTAATTTGGGGTGAATTATATTAATTCTGTTCTATTCTATTCTATTCTATTCTATTCTATTCTATTCTATTCTATATATTAATTATATTGTAAGGCAGGACCAGTGATAGAAGGAAGTCAGTGCAAGGTATATGAATTTAACATTATCCCCAGTTTAGCAGACAATTATGTAATGCATTTTTTTCTTTTTACTTTGTTAAGGACTTATTAGTTTTAAAATGAAATATTTCAAGAACTATTATTTAAAAAGGAGGAAAAGGTGAAAAACACAGTTCCCTGTATTATCTGACCCACCTTTCCTGTGCTGTGGCAAGTTCTGCCCTAAATGGCTTCTTATGCAAATAAACAAACTTGAATAAAATGAGCTTGAGAATTCAAAGAATATTGGAAGCTTGTGTGGCTCTCTCTCACATTTATCTTTTTTCACATACATCAGAATGCAGTTTACCTTATTTCTCGATCTCTCAGCATTTAATCTCTATTGTTGAACAATGCAAATTCTTCTCCCACTACCACCCAAAACGTTCTGTGATAACCACAAGGCACTCAACAGCTTGCTCATCCTGTGGCTACTCAAAACAACTTCCAGAAAAGAAGACTTTATTTCCTATGCAGCTGTTAGAGATGCCTCCAGACATCACCTTTTCTGCCTATAATTTTGTATAAAGGGTGTAATCATTTTTGTGCTTCAAGTGCCCATGGAAGTGACCGAAGCCTTAAGGTCATTTTCTTTCCCTTGGGGGGAAGGACTGCTGTGTTTTGTGCACATCAGCTTGGCTGCAGCTATCTAACGTGTACATTGTAAATGTGAAGTGTCATGACTCCTTCAAGTGGCTCGAGTGCTGGGAAACTGCCTTGAAAGCTGTCAAACCAGCCAAAGTGTGGCTCCTCAGACATGATCTGTCACTAAAAAATCCTTTCAGCCAGAAGTTGCCTCAAATAGCAAACTCACTGCTGGGGCTATCTGACCAATTTCTATTCATAGAGAGGGAGAAAAGGAATGTACAACACAGGGAAAATTACTTGCTGGTAATTTTTTGTTGTTATCCTGTTCTTTTTCCAGACTGCTTTCCTTCTTTCTCGCCTCCCTGGGATGTTGCTTGACAGATGTTTCCTTCTTATCTCACTCTTTCTTTATTGCTCTGCCAGTAGTATCTGATTGATAGAAAGTGGGCAGGCTGGTACTTACAATGCCATCCCTGGCTGATAACTCTTTTGCCAAATTTTTTAAGAGAGTTGGAGTCATTGCTCTGTTTTGACTGAATTCTGCTAACAGAGCAGGAAAAAGCGAGGACGAATTGCCCTGTGGTAATTATTATTCTTATTTTGCATGGAATTTTAATAAAGCCTGAATAAATTTGAGCAAATCCTTGAGTTTTAAGGATCTTCATTATGCATTTTACTTTAAACATTCAGCTGGACTTGGACCTGGATTGAGCTCAATGATGTAAAACTGTTCAGGGCGAAAGTTTAAGATCTTCCATCATCTCTGTACAAATAAGCCAGACTGAATTAATTGCAGGTTTGTTGGAAGTCTCAACCTTTTTGCCTGGCTCCTTCAGTCCATTCGTGAGAGCGCCTGTCCTGATGCTGAATATTTTTTGGTCCTGGTCTCGGTTCAGTAAAACTTCATGCAATCCAACAATGTGGTTTGTGAAGCAGGACCATTAGTGGGGATGTGGAGGGAATCTAGGCACAGGAGAAGGAAGTTTATTGCTTTCATTGCAATTTGGTAGCCATAATTTGTCTTGATGGTTCTTTAAACTCTCTGGAACCTATAAAACCACTTATGTGAGGAAATTTTGCTGAGTAGGAAACAGAGACTGGCCCAAATCGCTACAGTGCCCAACACATTAGGAGCGATCTCTGTGAGGATTTTTTTCACTGTATTTCTCTTTTATCAGTTTATTTACTATATGTCATTGCCAATACACCCCATTCCTCTGTGATTAATAGGATAATTTCATTCTTGACTTAACTGGGACTCTGCATAGTCAGAAAAATGTGGTCGTTGTATTACTTTATACGATAAGAGTTGTGTCATGTAAGCAATTGGGGAAACATTCTGCCTGCGTGTGTTTATTACAGTGCAGTACTTTGTAAAGTCCATTTGAATTGAACAAGGCTTTTGAACTATTGATTTAGCTGGCACTTGGTGCATTGAGAATAATAAACATTTGTAGTATGTAGGCAGCAGTCCATAAGAGGTGGGAGTCTGTCTGCTGGCATATGTAATGCAATAACCAATGTCAGCTGGGCTGATGGGAAGCAGTAATGAATATGACAAAGCATAAATTTAAAAACAAATACACAAACAAATAAACAAAAAGAGGAAAAAAAAAAAAGAGAGAGAGAGTTTAACTTCAAACTGTCTAAGCAGGATCCTATAGGGCATTGGGCATTTTGTCCTGAGGCTGGCTTTAGGTGCACAGTAAATCCCATAATGCGTTTTGCAATGATGTATACTTCACCAAAATAATTTACACTGTTCAAATTGACTTAGAGATCGATCTGACAGGAGAATAGAATATGCATTTGTATCAGCACGATATATGTTTGTATGGGCTAACCTCCTCCTTCTGAGAGATTTACCTGGATGTAATTGTAATCAAGTATAAAACACATTGTCTGGAAATTTTCCATATCTGGAAATTTTCCAGCCACGTAAAGTATTTGTAGATTATTTATGAAGTTTGGAGCATGATGATATAGCTGCACATCTTAAATCTCTGTGCTTACTAAAGTAACTGAATGGACTTTTCCCCTCTCTCAGTGAATGCTGGAGAGTGTAGCACCCACTAAGATGAAGCAGAAATGACACAGTAATGCAAGGCTCATGTGGGGATGGGTCGAAATTCCCGCAGGTTAATCAGGATCATCTTTTTGTCTCTGGGAATGCTGATGACTAATGAATGCAGATCAACTCCTCAGCTCTGAATTCACTTAGTTGTATTTTTTAATTTTTTCTTTCTTTTCTGCTATACCCAAAATGCCTGCCTGAAATGACATCCATTAAAAGTGTAGGCGCTCGCTTTGTGGAGGACAATGGGGCACATCACGTTGTCACTTTGGAGGCAGAACTCCCACGGACTTTCAGCAAGTGCTGCTGGGAAGCAGATGGTGTGTCTTGGCCCAGCCAAGGCATGCGAGGCTGAACCGAGGCATGAGCCTCCTGTTCGGCAAATCCTTTTGAAATTGGGGTAAATTCTTGCAGCTTTCTGTGATCAGGCCTGGATTTCAAATACTGGGATATTTCCCCCCCCCTTTTTTTCTTTTATTCTATAGCATCAGCAAAGCTTTTTAGCCATCCTGCTGATCCACTGTGATCAAAAAATGGTGCTGGAGTCTTGCTGCTGGTGGGAGGTTTCACACAGAAGCTCTGTGCACAGCTCTGCTTACATCTGCAGCAAGTGGGGGGAAGAAAAAAGCCTGTTCGCCTGGTGTACAATTTTATACACTTAAATGTAACGGTTTATGACAGAATTCAAAGCAACCAACTTTATATTCATAGAGAGGCTCAGAATTAAAATTGGTGGGCTTTTTTTGCTTTCAGATTTTTTTTCTCTTCACAAAGGCCCAGAGGCAGCAGTGAGATTAACAAATCATGAGCTCTTAAGTGCACAAGCATTTTTTATTTTTTTCCCCTTCGTTTGCAGTTGTCAAGTGCCTAAAGTTAACCACGTGCTTAAGAGCTTTGTTGGATCAAAGGTGAAATCTTGTAGCACAAGCAAAGAGAAATTAAGCACATGCATGGAGTTTTGGTAGCCACTATTGTTTAGGGCTTAGGAGTCCCCAGGTAAAATTGTTGGGCTGAATTGGATGTGCAGAGTTCACCCTTAACCTGTAGTAGCTGCTTTAAAATTTTTAATTTGGTGATATACTCGCCATAGTCTGCCCAAAGCATTGATCGCAGGCTGACGGGTCGCCAGATTGATCCAAAGCTTGTCAGCTGTCAGTCATGGAAGAGTTTTGGGTTTTCCTGTGGTATTTGAAATCTGGCTTTGCTTTGTCTTGGCCCTTCTCATATTTGCGTTGGGTTTATTGCCCTCCTTCAGATATTCTGCATCCTCTGTAGTTGCAATGAACGGTTTGCACAAAAATGACTGACCACAGGAAAAATCTGGTGTGTTGTTATTCCTGACACGTTGTGGGAGCCAGGTTTTGGTTTACTGCTTCTCTTTCCTTTTTTCTTTTT
The DNA here is from genome assembly GCA_036785705.1 of Acanthornis magna. Lineage (NCBI taxonomy): Eukaryota > Metazoa > Chordata > Aves > Passeriformes > Acanthizidae > Acanthornis > Acanthornis magna. Next base: position 2,741,906 of record JAWUZG010000001.1, read on the forward strand.
CCCTTTTCCTTCCTTTCTTTTTTCTCCCCCTCCCATTCACTGAAGACGCAGGGATTAGACAGTTGAATTGTCTGTCAACCCCTATTTTTCCATCTCTTGTCTCTATGGCTTTTTACGCCAGTTAATACAGTTTAACCAAATTGGACAGACACAGAGGTCTCAGATATATTTAATTCCTGCCACTTCCATGAAAATAGCAGGCATTGCAGAGGAGAAAAAGTAGCCTCTACAAGGTAAAGTCAGGATATCAACCTTTATTAGGTATTCAAAATTTTCCATGGGAGGGCAACTTTGACACTTAAATCAAAGGGCAACGAGGCCCCTTTGGTTCTGCCACTCACCAAAGCTCTTGTCTTTCTCCCACCTTTGTGTTTAGCTGGATCACAGGAGCAGATATGGCACAGTTCTCTGTCTGAGCACCCCGTGGGGTCCAAGCTGAGTGGGATGAAAAATTCCCTGATCCTGCTGGGCCACACTGTGTCTGGTACAAGCCAGGATGTGATTACTATTCATTATTGATTTTTCAGGTAGGCAGCAATAAAAAAAAATTTAAACAAGAAGTCCGAGGGCAGTTGAAAGAGACTTCAGGACCTTGGAAAAACTGGGTAAGGAGCTAGGAGCACAAGTAGTGTTCTCCCATATCCTTCTAATCACAGGGAATGATGAGAGAAGAAACAGGAAGAGCCAGCAGATCAATACCTGGCTCTGAGCCTGGTATTTCTGGCAGAATTTGGGGGTTTTGATCATGAATCTGTTTGCATTACACAAGGCCTGCTGGAAACAGTGGGGTTACACCAGACTAATAGAGGGGAAACAAACTTTGCACAGGACTTAGCAATACTTGCTAAAAGAAGTTTAAGCTAGATTTGAAGAGGGAAGGGGTTAAAACTGGGATATCTCACAAGAGATAAGCCATGGGGTAGAACACCAATGCCTGAGTGACAGTGTGTTAGAGAGTGCTCTGCCTTCTCAGTGGAGGCAGGGGATGGAAATCTGCGTTAGAAACCATGGAAGTGCCGGAGAACAGTCACAGAGGAGTTGGGGCTTCTCTGCACGAAGGTGGTGGGCTCAGGAGCCTGGAGGAACAGCACCTGCACCAGTGCCTGCAGCCTGGGCAGCACACAGGAGGAGCTGGGAGCCAGGGAGCAGCAGGAAAACCACAACCCAATTGCCATCACAGATACATGGTGGGGTGACGCTCACAGCTGGAGTGCTGCAGTGCATGGCAATAAAGTGCTCAGAAATGACAGGCAAGGAGGGGTGATGGGGTGGGTTAGGAGTGTTTTCATTGTCTGGAGCTTGGTGATGACAGGGCTGAGTGTTTATGGGTAGAATCAAGGGAAAGGCAGATATCCTGGTGGGTTTCTGTTCTAGGCCAGCCAACCAGGATGAAGAGAGAGAAAAGCATTTTAATGAGCAGCTGGAAAAAGGTCTCACAATTGCTAGCCCACGTTCTCATGGGGAACTGCAACTTACCCAGGTGTGCACCAGAAATAAGGTACAGCAGAGAAGAAGCAGTCCGGGATGGTCCTGCAGTGTGCAGAAGAACTTCCTGACACAGCTGGTGATGAAGCCAGCTAGGAAAAGTGCCCCTCTGGACCTGCTGTTTGAGAAGAGAGAGAGACTGGTGGGTGATGTGATGGGCTGAGGCCATCTTAAGCACAAAATGATCACAAATGATTATCACAAAATGATAGTTTTAGAATCTTGGAGTAAGGAGGGTGCTCAGCAGAACTGTTCTGGAGGGCAGGCTTTGGCCTGCTTAGGATTCTGGTTGAGAGAGTCCCTTGGAAGGCAATCCTGAAGGGCAGAGTTGACCAGGAAGGCTGGACATTCTTCAAGAAGGAAATCCTAAATGCACAGGAGCAGGATGTACCTATATGTCAAAAGATGAGCTGATAGGGAAGACTGGCCTGGCTGAACAGAGAGCTTTAGCTGGAACTCAGAGATAAAAAAGAGTTTGTGGCCTTTGGAAGAAGGGACAGGCAATGCAGGAGGACTAAAAGGATGCTGTGAGGTTAGGCAGGGAGAAAATCAGAAGGGCCAAAACCCAGTTAGAAATTAATCTGGCTACTGCTGTAATAGACAATAAAATGTTTCTATAAATATATCAGCAACAACAAGAGGGCTGAGGAGAATCTCCATCCTTTATTGGATGCAGGGGAAAATACAGAGATGAAGAATGAGGACAAGACTGAGTTATTTAATCCCTTCTTTGCCTCAGTCTTTAGTAATGAGATCGTCCCCCTTTAGTAATGAGGATCGCACCTCAAATCCTGGGTTCAGTTTTGAGCCCCTCCCTCACTGCAAGAAAGACTTTGAGTTGCTGGAGTGTGTCCAGAGAAGGGAAAGGAGCTGAGGAAGGGTCTGGAGCACAAATCTGATGAGGAGCAGCCGAGGCAGCTGGGGGAGCTCAGCCTGGATAAAAAGAGGCTCAAAGGAGCACCTTCTCACTCTCTGCCAGTCCCTGACAGGAGGCTGTAGGCAGGAGGGCTTGGTCTCTTCTCCCAATTGACAAGCAATTGGACAAGAGGAAATGGCCTCAGCTTGCACCAGGGGAGGTTTAGCTTCTATGCTAGGAAAAAATTCTTCACTGAAAGGGTTGTCAAGCACTGGAACAGGCTGCCCAGGGCAGTGGTGGAGTCACCATCCCTGGAGGGATTTAAAAGGCATGTGGCACTTGGGGACATGGATTAGTGGTGGTCTTGGCAGCGCTGGGTTAATGGTTGGACTTAATAATCTTAATGGTCTTTTCCAACATCAACAATTCCACAACATGAGCGTGAGCTGTAGCAGGGCTACATTGAACACAAATTGCAGCTGGGAAACTAAATCCAGAGTCACTTATTATTTCTGGATGGACTTCGGAGATGGGGAGGGCAAGGAAATGCCCCCACTTAAACGGTCTGTGCGCTGAAAGTGGATGAGCACAGGAGCAGGTCAGACAGGCTGGTGCTGCCTGTGTGTGTTTGCAGTGCCAATTAATTACATCTCTTTGCAGCGTGGTAGCGATTTCATCCAGGGGAAATGAAAGAATGTGCAGTTAAATAACCCTCTGTGTGTATGTGTAATTTCTGGAGCTTCCTGTGAATGCTAATATTGTGATTGGACAGGTTATTTCTCAGCTCTTGCAACCACCCAGCAGAGTAGTTTTGTGAAGTTCTCAGTGATTTTTTCCTGGTGAAAACACAGGGGGCTAGTGAAGGCATGATCTGGTTTTGTTTATTTCTTCAAGTCTTAATCATTAGATACAAATCTTTGTTTTCAAGGAAATAATAGGGAAAATAAAAAATCTTTTTGATAAAAATCTTCATTTGTTTTCATGGAAATAATAGGGAAAAGAAAGATCCACAGCTTTTTAAAAAGCATAAGAAGTCTAAAGGTATTAATTCTTCATGTGTGTAAACTCAACCCAAAAAACACATCTAAGCCAAGGAAATATTTCAGTCTGAAATCTATGGCTTTTCTTGTTGTTCTCTACTTCTGGCTGCCATTGTGTGGGATGGTGCCTGTTTGGAGGTGTTAATCTATACATAATGAAATTTCAGAGAGCACACATACTATATCTGTAGTGCTCCAACTGTTCTTTGAGATCCCTGTGAATGCATCTCACATAATAACCGAAGGAAACAGTGGAAAGCCTGTGATTAGAGACCTAACACGTAGAGCCTATTTAGTGATAGCTTAAAAAGCTACAATTCACATGTGCTGGCTTGCTTTATACAGCTCAACAAGACAGATCTGGGCTTTTGTTGATGTAGGAAACACTTTAAAACAGAGTACAGGAATTTATGATTTCCATGGCTCACTTTGAAAATCGATCTTTTCCCAATGTTTTTCTTTTTTCTGCTGAAAATTCTTTTTCGAAGGATCAAGCTCTATTGCACTTGCTAGTTTAATCTTTTTCCTCCCCTCTATGTCAGTGATGTGGGAACCTTTCACATAAACAACACTGAAAGATTAAAACCATTAACAACACAGCTAATACCTGCACTGAGTCCTTATCAGAGAGTCATATATAAAATTATTGACTGTTCTTTATGTACCAACTTCATGCTCGGTCTTATTTTCTGGGACATTGTGTGTTTGTCACTTGCTGAATAGGAGGGAGGGTGCATTCCATGTCAAAACAACTTCTATCTGAGCAGTCTGCGGCACACAGATGTGAATATGAGAATAGTAAGAAGTAATTGAAGTGCCAATTTGTTATAGCTGAGCATTTCAATATATTGGCACTTTGTGCACGAGGTTGTTATGTATATTCCAGGTTCACTGCTGACATGGTTTGGGGGGAAAATTGGGCTTTATGAAACAGCCCTGATGTACTAAAAAAGTTTTGTGAAATGGATAAAATACTTGTGTTTGAGTTTTATTGATTGATAGAGGAGGTGAAATAGGAAACTGTATTTCTGGAGGCGACTGTATGAAAACAGATCAGAATCGCCAGAATAAAGCAAGCTGGGGAAGAGGAACATGATGTAAAGGCAAGTGAAAAAGTAAGAGGAAGTGACTGTGGACTGAGTACAGGGAGTAAACCGAGAGAAGATCTCTTTTAGAAGAGATCTAAAAATAGAAAAAATTTAACCGGCACGTTACTGAAAGTAAAACAAGGAAGGGCCACTGAGACTTCTGTCAGGAAAAGATGTGGAAGTATGGAGATAAACCTCAGCAGTGGAAGTGAAAAAGCAAGAACATCATTCGATTTGCTGGGTTCTGGGGAGTTTTTGTGGGTTTGGATTTTGTCCCTTTTTTATTAAAAAAGATGGGCAAAATCTTGTGCATGTAGATAATATCAGAGTATGAGGGGAGAACTTCAATAGCTGACAGATGATAATGTAACTGTCACTGTTGTGCATATGGAGCGATGTCCCTGGAGCTTATAAAAGTGATTCTAATTTCTAGTCCTCCCTATTTAAAATACAAGGGGTTTAGAAGCCTTATGGCCTTAGTGTTGCTGTGGGGTGTGGATTTGGTGTTGACTCAAGGTTGTTATGTGTGAGAGTCACCACCAAGAACTTCCTGAAGCATCTGGGGTTCCCTCAGAGGTGTCTCCTGCAGTCCTGAAAAGACCTGGCCCCGTTTCACTTATGAGATCTGACGAGATCGTAGCCTGGGGTGGGAATGGCTTCTGCAAAGAGCTCCACAGAATCAGGGGATAGGACAGATTGGGGTCGGGCTGACAAGATTTAAGTTGACACACATTTCGTGAAATGAAAAGGTCATGTTTCAATGGAAAAGGAGTGGGGGTTTTGTTTGTGGGTTTTGTCTTCTGGCTCGAATTTCAATCTGGTCCACAAATGTTAGTGAATGCAGCCAGCCCTTGGATAGCAGGGCTTTATTAAGGATTTCAGGTGGTTGCAACTCATTCATCTGATATGTCCCAGTTGTTCAAATAGGCCAGTGCACTCCACACCTCCCACACCCTCTGTATATGAGGAGCTTTGCCCATGGCTCCATAAACTAATAATATCTAAGAAAGCTTTGCACCTCTCAGCAGGATGGCAGAGCTGCTCTGATTCCCCTCCTTCTTGAAGAATTGAGCTGGGGGAAAATGTCCCTGTCCTTTTGTCTCTATTATAAAGTTTTAAACCTAAATAAGTAAAGATTTTAAACAGAGTAAAACTTCAATAAGGAAATTTTTACTTCTATTGAAACATTCCTTGTTTGGTTCTGGGTATTTTTTCCTATTGAAACATTTACCACATCACCTCAAAGCTGTAGCTGTGCTCTGTGCTGTCTGTAAATGCAACAAAAAGAGTTGCTTCTGGCACAAAGAGACTGTAATTTATATATAATATAAAGCAACTGGAGGGAGTTCTCACTAATACAGACTCCCCATCTGGAAATAAGCTGTTGTTGAGCTGTCTGCTGCGGACAGGAGGGTTGGGCTGGAGGTTTCTGTTCTCTGCATTTGAGAATGCTTTTAAAGGGCTTCTGCTGATTGTTATTTTCGTTCTTCTCTGTACTTTTCTCTTTGGCATTGATTTGTTTACAGCTCTGTGAGTTGCACCCAATTTCCACCTGCCATGGAGGTGCAATGACTTAAGTTGGATCTTATACATAAGGAGTCCCTAATATCAGTTGGAAGCACAGTACCCCCCAAGGTGTGTCTATTAAGACCCTTAACTCCTATTTTTTCCCTCGTGCAGCAGGTGTGGTCACTGCAAGCACTTGGTATCAGAAAGATAAATCTTTAATTTCCCTAAACACACATGTGTTGTGATGCTATTTTTGGAGCAGATGGAAGCTATTTCCTCGAATGGTATTAGTGACTAATAAATGACATGACAATAAATTCTTCCACTTATACTGCCGTGATCCTTCCTGGAGGGGCAAATAAGCACTTCCAATTTTTCCTTCTTTGATCAGAGCAATCAGCATGTCCATAGCATCTAAAGATGAGCATTTCCCTACTCAAGTGAATATCATAGCAGCAAATCTCCACTCCACGGGCAAATGAGTTGTGCCAGGCATTTTAATGACGGGGTAGGTTAGCCAGGTTATAATTGTCTTTAATTTGCACTTGCAGAAGCTGTAACATTTACCTGAACATGATTGGCACTGGGAGAAGGGGAAAATTATGTCGTACTTTTGAAAAAAAATCAAAGAAACAACTTCAGATCTCATATTTGAAACAGAATATCCTGCTGATTGACCACGCACATTGGTAGCAGTAGGATTTTTTTGATCCATAGAGCTGAATGATCGCTGCAAGTAGTGAACACAAAAAATTAGTTCCTTGGTGGAAAGCATATACTTTTGCTTTTATTTTACCTTTTATTTTTCCTTTTTCAAGAGCATATCAGAAGGCTCAGCCCTTCTCCCTGCTGAATGGCACATTGAATCCCTGCTCTTTTCTCCATTGTCCTCAGAGACTTGGAAAATTTTTTAACTGAGGTTATCTGAGGTTTTGTCTAGTTTAGTTATTTTTAATAATGAAAAGAAGAGTCTGTCCTTCCCTTCCCACCCACTATTGCACCATTTTACAGTAAAATATAATTTCCTCCTTGAGTGAGAAAGGGGTGATGAACACCATAACTAGTGCAGGTCTGCTCACCAGTCCTGGCACTTCTCATGAACTTGCAAACCAAGACTGTGTTTTCTTTTCTGCTGCGTCTTGCAAACTTCCCTTCTTTCTTTGCAGAAGTTCTTGCAGAAATACCTATAGCCTTCAATTTCATCCTTACTGCTGCATTTTTTGTTATTTTTCAGCTTCTGCAGTGAATGGCTTTTGCTGTCAGTGTTTCTGTTCTGTAGGAGGGAACTGTGGGTGGTTACAGCTGTAACGTGTGCTCCATAATCTCGAAGCATTTGTTAAAAAATTTCCCGTTTGCTCTGTTTCAATTTTTAACCAGTTGAGTGGCGCATGCCGGTGCCCTGGGGTAGCCTTGCTGCTCTGGCATCACAGGCTGAGCTGCATCCCACCAACATTTGGAGCACTTGCCAATTGCAGCAGGACCCCAAAAGACCCAGAGCCTTCAAAGAGAGGATGAGATGAGGGACGGGGGTTGTATTTTAAGCCTAGCAGCCACTGCGGGTGGGAATTGAGGAGAAAGGCTCCTGAAGATTTGATTTTGTGTTTGGTTTAATTTTTTCTTCCTAATCTTCTGGCCAGCCAGTCTACAGCCCACATTTCTGCCGTAGATCCTGAGGGCATATTAGAGGAGAGTGGGAGTTGTCTTTTTGGTAGCCAGCAGCAGAAGGGCCTAAGTATTGATTGGGAAATGTGTGAGAAAAGCAGAAGGCACGAACAGCAGGTGGTTTGGATGGGAAGAGGCATTTCAGATTAAGGGAGAGGGGAAAATAGACCACTGCTTGCCTTGGTTTGCATCCATCCCGAGCATTTGAGAGCACGTGGATGTTATGTCCTCATGTTAACGCTCTCCACAAAACCCTCTTTTTAAATTTTCTTGTTGTGATGTGATATTTGCAGCACACGTTTCCTTGATACTGTTGTTATAGAGACATTCTCCTCTCCTTGTGCCAGCTATTAAGAGTCATCATGTGCAATGGCATTTGAGTTTATTCTTCTCCTGGCATTAGCAGAGAACTTTCTTCTCTTTGTAAATGTTGAAATGTTTTGCAGCTTAGATATAAATATAGCAAAATCATATTGCTTTAGTTCCAGCATCTGGTAGGATCACTTAAATATATAATTGAGTAAAAATTAGAATTTAAACAGCAATTTTGCCACTATTTTGTTACTTTAAAACCAAAAAAATCCAACTTTTTTTAGTCATGATACGGATAAACAAATATCTTCTTTCTTTCAAACTAAAAATAGCTACAAATTCAGTCTCTTTTACTCAAATTGCTTGCAATTTGTATTAGCAGTGGCTTCAGGATTTGGAGTATGGATCTGCCTATTGAACAGACTGTGGATTAATGGATATAAGATCATGGACTTTGTCAGGGAGACAGACAGGCATGAAACCCTGGTTATGCATGTTCACTTTTGATAATCTGGTGAAGAAGTGAATGCCAGATGAAATGTGTGTGTCTCACCTGTGTGCAGAGAGGTTCCTACAGTGTTGGGTGTGCATCAGGGATAGAGGTGTCAGTTCTTTACACGGCTAAAATTGAGTATTCAACCCCTCTCTTGAGGGAGTACACAGCAGATTTGTGGTGGGTTCTAAAATTAAAATAGAAGAGCTGTTCATTCTCTTCATTCTCATACTTTTTTCCCCCTACTTTTTCATTCTTTCTCCTTCTTTCCATTCCCTTGTCTTTTGCAGGAGCCTTTGGACCCAAAGATTTTTGAAAAAGTCTCCAGTTTTGTCTTTTCAAATCTGGTCTCAGTTTCAATGCAGAAGTTTTGTTCAAGCCTAGCAGTAGGTACTAAAATGTGTTCAGGAGAGGAGGCTGCATGGAAGAAGTTTGGAAGCCCTTTTGTGGACTAATTATAAGTTTGCTATCTCAGTCTAACCTTCTGAACAAAGACTGTTAGGCATCTACATTCCCTTTTGCACAGTAATTCAAGCCTTCAAATTCCCTGTTTTTATTAAATCAGTTGATGAAACTTATGTGATTCTCTGCAAGGAAACATTTATTTATCCAAATAGAGAAAGCCTGCAGAGCTGGGGTAGGGAAATGACTCTCAGTCTCAGAGCTCCTCATTCAGTAAGTTCCTCTTTGCAAGGGTGAAATATTTGCATTAGTCCTGGTTTGTAATTTAAATTTTTATGTAAAAGTAGTAAGACTGTTGTTTGGGAAAATAACTGAGCCTTATCTAATTTAATTGTTTTTTAACTCTGGTGACTTGCAGGCTGAAGTCATACATGGGAGATCTGTGGCTGTGCCTGAAAACAAATGTCATTAGTCCCTGCTGCTACTGCAACTATTTTGGGGGAGGATCTTCTTGGTAAACAATGTCCGTGCTAGAGGTCTGCGCTGTAGCTGGAAACCTGTTACATTTGTCAAAAACATGTAAAAGGTAGACTCTGCTGCAAGAGTTTCATCTAAAGTTAATCAAAGCAGATAACGTGGGCAAAGGATGGATAAGCCACTGCAGGCTTCCCAGTTCCAGTGACTTAGATTATGTTGTTCTTAATCTACACAAAGGCCTCCCCCTCTGGAAGAGGTGGCCAGTAGAAAAAGAAAGCTTAACATGATTTGGTGGTTGTAGTTTGCTATCTTTTTGCATCACAACACTTATTTTGCAGTGTTCGGAAAAGACGCGTTACAGAGTGAGAGAATTTTACATGCCATATCTTCATTTAAAAGCTGTGGCACGCATTAAATTTAATTACTCTCCTTCTATGGCTTAAATTGAGGGCAGCTTCAAAAATGAGGGTGGCTTCTATTAAACTTAATTACTTTTCCCTGCAGTCTGCATGGTTAGTAATCACGGGAAGATTCTAAACAAAGATACAGTAGAGAGATTCTTTTATGAGAATAGGGCTGGAAAGTAGCCTATAAAATATAGAGAGATGCCAAATACCTTTTATATCCAGCTTTAATTTATTATTGTTATAGTTAGCTAGTGCAATAATAATAATAATAATACTAATAATAATGTTTCAGCATGATTAAGAAGGTATTTCTGGGGAAGGGGTGCTAGTTAGATTTGGTCTTTCAATGTTTAAGCAATGAATTCCTCAATTCCTTCAAGTTCTATTGCAGATTTACGGGGTGAAAAAAGGTTAATAATAGAATTTTTTTACAATGTGTTCTATTGACTATAGATGGCAGATCTGACAGTTAAAATGAAAATTGTTCCAGAAGAAACTAATTATTTGAGATGTTATAGGGATGTATAATTATATTCACCTTTTTAAAAAAAAGGGGGGGAAGTTTTATTACAACTATGCTTTTTAAAGAACAAGTGGAGAAATAAAAGCAGTAATTGTTCTTAATTATAGCTAACTGTAATTGCACACGACCACAATATGCAGCACATCAGCAGCAGATTAAGAGATCCTGGCATACATGTAGTGTGCAGAGCAACTTTGAGCAGAGGTGCAGTTTTATGAATACAGTAATGTGTGATTTAGGTCTGCTACTTCAAATTCCATCCGTGTTGATTTTATTTTATTTTTACGGCTATTATGGCAAGATAATTGTCAGTTGGGAAGTGCTGCAGCAATGATTTGGCTGTTGAAAATGAGTCGAAAACCTTCAAAAGGAAAACTTGTTTTCTTTTACACCAGTGATATGGTGTGACCAGGGGAGGTTTTCTCGAATGCCCTTGTGTATCTCCTGATGCAGATAAATGGCTAGCGGGATTTTTGTCTTAAGCATCTCAATATAATCAGTACCAAGCTCCCAAGGATTCTGCAGCATGGTTGAAAATCTTTGCTAGCAATCTATCCACAAGTTTTTTTCGATTCAAAACCCTCAAAAATGAGTCTTTTGACAATGTGAAAATGCTGCTTTGAACAAAATCCAGAAATGCGAATGCCTAAAGGTAGACTCTGATTTCTTCTCTTGCACCTGATTTACAGCCTCACTTTTTTCTTTCAGCTGAGTGCACGCAGCTCCTGTTTTTGAGTGCAGCCTTGCCTGTAAAACATTAAGCTGTCGTTACACAGTGAACTAAAGAGGGAGTACAGATGCTTAAAGGAGGCTGCTGAGCTTCAAAACTCCTGGCTGCATTTCCTGCTCCGAAACAGATCATTATTTAAAGAGCAGGGGTCAGTGTGCACCGCGTTATCGATGAGCGTGTGCATGGCCTTGTGAGGGTAATTTCCGCATCTCTTTAGTACGTCAGATGCTTTCAGCCTTTGTCTTGATGTGCCAGGATGCTCTCCCATGTTCCCAACCTGTTTTAAGCTGTTTCTTTTACCCAAAAATAAATAAAGCCCATCTGTCACTGAATGCCTTCTTTCCAAAACAGAGTTTTGCAAAATGTTTCAGTCTTGGGCCAGCGGCAGAGTTAATCTAGCCTAAAACTTGGTGGACCAGAAGGGATCTTTTGAACTGCTGAGATAGGGCTGGTTTTTTGCCCTGCTTGCAGGCACAAACTATAGCCCCAGCTGTAAGAAGCTGTGCTTCTAAATATTTTTGGCTTTGTAGTTTGGGAAAAGTGTGGATGCCTACCCCCAAATCAGCAAAGAAGGCTCTCTGAAAGAACTGCATGGGTTTTTTAAAAAGGGGTTTCACCAAGATGGACAAAAATGCACAAGAAGTGAATGGCAGATATATTCAAGAGTGAACAGCAGCATTAAGAAATTGGGTGAAATCACTCATAGCAAAAACAAAAAGTAAAATTGATGGCTGGGTGCACAAGCAAGCATGCTGAGGTGTAGGTATAATAGAAATTAAACTCATTCCTTCAGGTAGCAATAAGAAATCAAAACTTGTTGTTTTACTGCGTGGAGAATCTCATGATAACTGGCATGTTCTAAATAAATCATTCACTTGAAATGGCAGCACTGTAGCAAAAAATGTATCTATTAGAGGGCTGCTAATAAGCAAATGTGAGCAGTATTTCTTGACAGCAGGCTGCGATTGTTTTTTAATAAATCTGTGTTAAGTGGGAAAGGAATAAAAGCTGACACCCAAATAGCAATCCACTTTGGCTCCTGTTTTCTCACTCCAAGTGTAGACGGATGCATTGACCCAGATCAGAAATTCTTGAAGGATATTTCTGGTTAGTAGGAGCCAACATGGAATCAAATGTGTATACATTTGTGTATGTGTTCCCAGAAAAGCTAATGATACAATTGCAAATGCTGAACATGTTCCCCACTCCTCTTTGTTAATAGTGTTGCTTATGCTCTGCAATAAACTATTATTTCTGTGCTATTTCTGTAATTACATTTAATAATCATCTCTCACAGTCCAATAGTATCAAATGTAGGAGTCTTTTCAACAAACTATGATAAATAGCTCCGTGCCGAACTGTTGTACTTGAGGAAGCTTTATGGCTCTCTTTGTAAGATTTGTCATTTTCTTAACAGCTTCAAAAAGCTTCTGAGCTTTGTTATGGACCGTCACTGTATTTTTTCTCTTCCTCCTCTGCCTTCGGGTGTAGCTGGGTAAATGAAGCTTAATGTGCCATTTCCAAGCACTGTGACACTCCTCCAGGGCTGGTTACATTTACCATTGCTAAAGTCTAAATAAGTGAGTTTTAATGAGCAGGAATGGTTGCTAATAGCCGATTCAGGTACTTAGTAGTCCATGTTATTTAACTGTGGTAGAATTACAGAACATAAATGGTCTGATGATTAATAGATGAACCTGCTACATATTGCAGCCTAATAGTTTTTGCCATTAAAGAACTATCTTAACATCTTCTGGTTTGGATGTGGTTGGGGAGAAAAGGGTTTGCTTATAGATTTATATCACTGGTAACTTACACTTTAAAACACTTCATATCGTAATTTCACAACACCATTGATATATTGTTCAGTAACATTTATGAACTTGTTAGAGAACAATGGTACTTGTGTACTTCAGTTTCCTGAGGTGGACAGATCAGCAGATTTATTCTTTCTGGTTAGGGTTGTCAAAAATAAACTCAACCCATCCTTTTAAGGTCAGAAATAAGACAGGGAGTTAGATCTTAATCTCTTTTCTTCTCCTGTCCCATTAATTTTGGGCAGTGGTAGACAGACCAATAAGAACAAAACTTGACTGGTTTTTTAAACATTTCTGATTTGTCGGAGGACAGGTGGCAAGAGGGGAAAAAAAGGAGGCAAAAAATAACAGATGAACAACAAATGAGCAAGAATGAAGAAATAATAGCGTCCAACATCTGTTGCAGTTTGTGCTGAGATACTCCAGGAGATACTGCAGTATTTATGGCAATAGTATGAGGACTGTTTTGAACTGCAGCTAATGGGACACAGACTCCTGGCTGGCAGGCTTACTCAGAGTCCTTTCTACATTTTTCTTATTCCATCCCATGTTTCACCCTGGCACTGTTGTATTTTAGATTACGAGGAGGGGGTGACAGGGCAGAACGGAGATAAGAAGTAAATTTACCTTTGACTAAGAACCAGAAAAAGGAAGTAACTATTCCAGCAGGTGGATGGAAAGACAAAATGGACAGATGTGTGAAGGAAATGATGGCTATACTCACATTCCAGGTAGACAAGCTGTTTTCAGTAGTTATCCATTTGACGAAAACTCTGCTAAAGAAGAGCAGGCTTTTCCAAAGCCATTGGATGCTTCCCCAGAGGCAGGGTAAAGGTAGTGGCAGAATTTATCAGAGCTGGTTTCTGTTTCCATAGCTGGCAGCGTAGGCAGGGGGTTTGCATCTGCCCATGGTACAGTGTGTGGCCATGCTCAGCATCCCTCCTACAGTGTGGAACTTCAGCAGGAGCTGACCTTGTGGGATTTCTGGAATTTGCTCTTTCTGAGTGGAAAAATACAGCGAGAGTGCACCACACTCAAAAGTGAAAGTGGGAAAAGCCTGCTCCCCACCCAAAGCCTGGAGATTTGTGGGATTTTCAGGGGAGTTGTTGTGTTTTGGTGTGTTTTGGGGTTTGTTTGTTTGTTTGAGATTTTGGGGGGTTTTGTGGTTTGGTTTTGTGTTTGTTTATTTTTTGTTTGTTTGTTTTTTGTTGTTGGGGTTTTTTGGGGGGGAGGGTTGTTCTGGTTTGGTTTTTGTGGGTTGTTTTATTTGGTTGGTTTTTTTGCGGGGTTTTTTTGAGGTTTCGGTTTTGGTTGCTTGGTTCTGTTTTGGTTTGGTTTTCTGTCTGGGGCTTCTTTTTGGTTGGTTGGTTTTGTTTGGGATTTTTTCCCCTAGTAGTTGCAAATGCCATTCCTGTATTTTTGCATACAGAATTGGGCAAACAAGACCATCCCCTTCCTAACTTTTGTTAGTTCTCCCAAGGTACCTATACTTTAGCACTTTGTTCTAGAAGTCCTTCAGATTCACAAAACCTCAGAGATTCCCAAATGCCTGCCTCAGCCCAGTCTGCATTGGATAAGAAAATGCGTAACTATTTGAATACATAATAGCTGAAGTATCCCAGTTGTTTAGCTTCAGTAAAGTATTTTGAGACTGGGATGAGATGCCATTTCCAAGCTTGGCATTTCTTGGCGGAGAATCAAGAGTTACTTCTCTGAAATAAGTTTAAATAAAGCTTCCAAACTTTTTGAGTGGATGGAAGTTTGTGTATATTAGTGAAAACATCTGACACCAGGGAACACCAGGGTTTTGAACTGTTGGCATTGTGAGATTTGTGAGGGGAATATGGGCAGGAAAAGTGAGGTGTGGGCATTCAACAGAAAACAGTTGTTAGGGTGGCTTTTTCTTTTCAGCATTAATCACTGAAGACATCAACATTTGACCCAACCAATGGCTCATCATAAGGACACTTGTGTAAATTGCACACATGCCTGATCCTCTCACCCTACACAAGTAAGACAAAGTCTTAAATATCAGAACTTAAATAATTTCTGTCTATTTTCATGTATCTCATGCAATCTTGTGAATCTGTCACTTCTTGGGGTTGCTCAGCCTGGAGAAGAGAAGGCTCCATACAGCCCTATAGCACCTTCCAGTAGCAGAGAGGATCTACAAGAAAGCAAAGGAGGGTCTCTTTATTGGTGAGTGTTGTAACAGATTTAAACTGAAGAGGGTAGATTTATATCAGATATTAGGAAGAAATTCTTTCTTGTGAGGGTGGTGAAGCCCTGGCACAGGTGTCCAGAGAAGCTGTGGCTGCCCCATCCCTGGAAGTGTTCCAGGCCAGGTTGGATGGGACTTGGAACAACCTGGGATAGTGGGAGGTTCCTTGCCCATGGGGTGACCTTCCAGCCCAAACCATTTAATGACTCCATAATTCTTCTGTAGAATTAGCACATGGCCCAGAATTCTCCTGCAGTTCTATATTCGTACAACCAGGTTTGACCTGAAGTTGCTGCTGAGACTTTGGGTGTGATTCCCCTCCTTTCCCTGGCACGGTGAAAAGAGATGGTGGCAAAGTCACACTGCACCAGTGGCAGTGCAGCATGAGCTGCAGGTCAGCCAAACACCAAACGTGTGAGATTTTCTACCCTGGGAGATTACAGCAGGTTCAATGAGCATATGGGCAGGAACATCTGCTCTGTTTTGGATGATCTTTCTTCTCATTTTGGAGAGAGACAGAGGGTATTTTCCTCCTACAGAGCTCCCTGAGGCAATTGCCTGTGCATCACTTCTTTCTCTTCCTGTACTAACAGGGTGAGGGTGTTGGAGTTGGTACCATGGTGGGTTCTCCCCCATGTTCTTCCTGCTGCTTGCTGCGTCCTGGAGAGCCAAATCCTGTACCCATGGTGCTTTTTTTCTTTATTTTCAAGCCGTTAACTTTCAAAATGCAGCACTTGCCTGAGAAAACCCATGGCAACAGGCACATCCATGAAGGCAAGGTTTGACCTTGGAGCAAAAAAACAGAACGGGATCTTCATTTCCTCTCCATGCCCTGGTATTTCTCCCTGATGACCCTGGCTAAATTGTATCCCATCCATGCCCCCATTACCAGTCTCTAAAATGGGCACTGCTGTGTTTCTTCCACCTATTAATTTTTATCTTGCTCTTTAATACCAGAGCAAAAGACGTGTGAGAGAGAAGTTTCCTCTGATGTCCTTGGTGGGTAGTTAGACAAGGGGCCAAGATCTTAGCTGGGAGTTGTAGTTAAATTGCAAAGAGTGAAAATTTGGCCTGAATTATACTTTGACTTGTACGTTAGAATAATGTTGTCCTCAAGATGTTGGGGTGAAGGTTAAATCAAAACTTTATTCTTTATAAAATATATAAAATAGTCATAATGATGACGGCAGATTTTATTTGGGGTATTATTTGTACACAAGATATACACTGGACTTGAACAGTGTTGGTGGCAGGTGGCTATAAACGAATACATAGAAATTTCTTTCCTCATACCTAAGGAGGAATAAAAAATTCAGAAGTAGCAAATTTAGAATAGTGAAAAATGCGGCTTTTAAAAATAATCGTGGGAGAAAACAACAAGCATGTTTGCTCATGTCCTTTATCTCAGTCAGCTAATCTTGCAGAATGTCAGCTTGCATAGAAATAGATTTTTACATATGAACTTGTTACATCACTTCCTAAAAAAAGAGTATTTAGCTTGTACTTAAATAGCACATTCAGAGACTGTTTATGCAGAATTTCTGCTGCAAATGTGTGATCCTTGTTAGGTAGCTAAGCTCGGTGTGAAGCTTTAAAATGGCATTTTATTTATTTGTTGCATACTGTGTGAAAGATAAGATACTTACAGAAGTATCAGTTTGAAATCTTGATAGTTTTTAATAGTTTAAATGTTTTAAAAGGTTAAATTGGTTTTGACCATTTTGATCTCTAGTTGTCATCGGGAGCAATTCTACTGAAAAGATATGTAAAAAGCATGTAATATAGAGAAAACAAAACCTTCTCTGAAATCTATCAAATTAATTGTAGCGAAACTGAATTCAGAATTTAAATCCTATACTTTATCCAAATGCAGCCAGTTTATGTTGCTGCAAGCTAACAAATCTGAGAAACTATCCAATTTAAGACCAGTGAAATATCTTGTGTCTCACAATGGTATTTCAATACACACTATTAATTCTTCCAAGTCAAGGCAGATGCAGTCCCCAATGTGATTTTAGGAAGAGCAGAGACAACAATGTGTCTTTGGAGGTGCCATTTTTCACCTGGAATGTGAAATCAATGTCCTAAACATTTGTGGTCATTAAAAACCCCACTGCACCATTCTGCAAGAGTAGAGGCATTGACTCCCAAGTCTTGGTGAAACTCCAAGAAAGTAATTATATTCCTCCTGATACAACCTTCCTTTTAAAGCTAATTTAAAGTTCCTCTTCAGCTGCTCTCCTCTGCTTTAAGTGAAAAATCCTTCTTATCCATTTGTAAACTTTTCTTCAGATCTGCTTTATTCTGACAATTAGTGGCTGTCTTTTGCCACATTGCTGATGCATGTGTAGGAGCAGAGAATGTGTCTGTAGTCATGAAGCCTACAATTAAAAAAAGGTTTTTTGGTGGTCTGGTTTAACGGTGCTGCTCAGCAACAAATTTTGGAGACTTCTCTACCCTGACTTTCTTGTGCTGCTCAGTCAGTGGTGCGGTGTCTGTGTGGAGACAGAGCCAGGAAAAAGTGATCAAAAGCATCAGGTGAGTTGTTTGTTCTAGCAAGTCAGATTTTCCCCTGGGGCAAAGAAAAGAACTCATGGTTATGAAATATTCGGAAATATTTCAATGTAGAGCTTCCTAGTTATCAACATTATTGCAATTTGTTACACACGTCAGCACTCTTGGCATTATCCAGTTATGCCCATGGTGGATATTCCTGGGGGAAAAAAAAGTAACTTTTTAAGTGATCATCCAAAACACCTCATTTCTCATCAACATGTACTTTTTTCTGCTTACAAGTATATCTCTTCCAGTAAGATCAATGCTTGTGTCAGTTGTGGGACTCTGTTTAGTGAAGGGTTGAATGTTTCACCCAATTCAGAAATAGCAACTTAACCTATTGGGGTTTTTTGTGCTTTAAGGAAAATGAGCACAAGTAACAGAAGTTACTACTTCTATACAACCCAGGGAATCAAAGGGGTCATGTTCACCTGTCCTGGAGAAGACAGGACCTTTTAACCCTCCTTGTTGAAATGTTAGCTGCTGGCTCTGATGCCTAAAACCAAGACCTCAGGGTTTGGACACTTCTCTTTCCAAACTGGAAGAATCCCCTATTCTGCATCCTGGGGCTCTTCTGCTTGCATTTGTGCTGCATTCATATTAGCACACCCTGCAGATCCCTTCTCCAGCTTCGCCCTTATCCTCATGTGCCTTGTGTGCTGTAGGCGGGCTTTATCCTCTCCCCGAAGTGTGAGATGGAAAAAGGAAGAACGGTAACACGATTGCAGGAATGTGTTGCTGCCTTTTTTTGCATCTTCCCCAGCACCCCGACAGATTGCTTAGCTAGAATCCATATGCTTTCCTTTTCAGAACAAAAATTGTTCTCGGTGGAGACCTAAAGCTTCCAAATCAGTAAGGGTCATGATCCTGCAGAACTAAAAAATTATTTCTAAGTATAATCTTGACTTGTATGGTTTGAACTCGGCACCCACTCAGGTTACTGGCGTGCATTTAGCCCAGGATACATCAGATGACCTCAGCTGCCCTTTAAAACCTGCCCTGTCTCCTGTGCCTCAGTTTACATCTCTGCAGACCCACAGCAAAAATCATCACGTGGTTTGGGTTGGAAGTGACCCTAAGGCCCACCTCATTGCAAGACCTTGGCCACAGGCAGGGACACCTTCCACTATCCCAGGTTGCTCCAAGCCCTGTCCAACCTGGCCTTGATCACTTCCAGGGATGGGGCAGCCACAGCTTCTCTGGACAAACTGTGAGAAATGTTCCAGAGTCAAACTTCAGAGCTGTGTTGTGCCAAATCCTGTGTGTAGGTGGGTAACAACAGCTGCCAGTCAGCCTCTGAGAGCAGAGCACCATATGATTTCCCAGTGAACAAAACATTTAATACAAACACAACACTTTCCAGATATTATGAAGAGTTTTCCTGAACAACTGTCTTTAAACAGAACTATTAGGCAGTAAAGTCTGTTTGCTGATCTCTATGCAGATCTTCCCACTTCCACCTCACTGTAAGGTTTTTACTAAAATATTTATACCTTTTTGCTTTGGTATACATCCTACTCCAGTCCTATGGGAAGGATTTCTCAGCCTGTAGAGAGAAATGACAAAATGCGTGTGTGGTGCTTGGTTCACCCACACTGGCTCTCTGGGCTTTGATAAGAGCTCCATGGCCCTCTCAGGAGTGCAGAGCCTCTGCAGTAGGTCAAAGCTCCTCACAGGTCTCAGAAACAATTTGTAAACCTGCATTTTGCTTCTTGGAAGACCCCATGGGAGGTCATAATATTTTGGGGCGCAGACCTCCCACCCAGCACCCTCCTGGTTTCAACAGCACCTACATTTTCCTTGCTGCCCCAAATCTGTTCTTTGCAGCTAAACACAAAATGCTTGGAAAGTGTAAATGACCTTCCTGGAAATGCTGTCCACGCTCTTGCATAATGTCACCCTCCATGTGAACAGATTTTCCAGGGTCTTCAGCCCTGTCCTCTCCTGGCTTTAGCACTGTTGTGCATTAGCTCATCCCATTTGCATAGGAGCTGATTCCAGTGGAATTCAGGGCAGCTCCGACAAAGCATTCAAGTTTCCATCCTCACTCTTTTTCAAGGTCATTCTTTCTTTCCATAGGCAGGATGTAAAAATACGTGGTCTTATATTCATTCTCCCTTCCAGTATTATCCTCTTGTTTTTATCCAAGATTTTTTTTCCCTGTAGATACTGTAAATTCTGAGTTATATTTAGTGTGTGTGTCATTGGGGAGTTCTAGGGGTCTGAAAAGTGGTTGGGCAAGTCCAGTTTCAGTTTCTTGAATGACTTCAGAATGAGTATCTATTATCTTTAAATAAACTTTAAGGGTTTTCTTGATGAGTAATTTGCTCCAAAAGATTTTCTTTTTAAAACTCCCATGAAATATATTTATAGAGTGGTGTTTCAATTCCTGATATTTATAGGAGCACTTACCGTGGACATTAACCATCTTCAGCAGTCCATGTACCGTTTATTTCTAATGGCATGGTGGGGATAATTGTGTTTGTTTTCTGGGAAAATAATACTTTTAGTTTCATGATCTAAAGGAGGGTTAATTTTTTTTATGGTATAAGTGTTTACTGAGTTGATGAGAAGCAGTGAAATCTTGATATAGTTGGGAGGTAATCAGACTTCTCCTGTTTTCCTTGTGAGTTTGAGTTTTATTTGAGTTGGATCTGTATTTCAAAAATCACTGCCTTACATATTTCTACTTAAAAATGGAATTTGAGGTGACCAAATGTGAAACTGGGAACACAATTAATTACATTAAAAATATATAGGCTAAAGACCTGCAGTGTCTTTGTTTAACATTCTGATCACATTCAGATTTTTTTAACACTACATTGACTATTTAATAATTGTTTTCACAATGCTAACATCTCTTGTAGAGAGGGTTATTTAACAAGAATGAAAATCTTTAGAAATTTAGATGCACCAATCACTCACTGCTCTGCTCAGAAGCTGACAGTGTGGTTCCAGTTTAACATCCGCTTTTAAACCTACATGATTCTGCTTCTTGATGCTTCCTGCAGTACCCACCCACGATTTGCCTGGTTGTCTCTTTAAGCTGGATGAGCAACTGCTATTTTATAAAATGTGCTGCCATACCCTAAAGCAACAAGGTTTGTGCTATTCTGTTATTAGAACAGTAATGGGTACCTAAAGGCTTCGGAGCCCCTTTAGAAGAAGAAACAAAGAGATGCCCAGATCCAGGTTCTTTGCTTTAAAAAAAAAAAAAAAAAAAAAAAAGAGGCATTTCAATGAAAAGAGGTGATTTCTGGGATTAACGGTGGAAGGGGAAAAAGACCTGACTGTTGGAACCATTTAGTGATTCGGTTCTTTGATAGGTTACAAAAAATCCCATATTAATTCTTTGAACTGTATAAGTCACGAGTAGGGCTTGGAAAATAAGGTGGTGTGATACCAATGTGCAGGAGTTTAATGAAAATGAAATCTCTAATACGTACAGCTGTATCAAACAACCCCATAGAAACCGAGTCTGTATTGCTCTACTCTAATTTCATTTTCTTATCGCTTTACATTCACTTCCTCTTGCTCCTGGCTCTCACCTTTGATGTAATTTATATCATGGACTTTGTTCATCACAGACACCTGCTAAATATGTACCTGTCTGCCTTAGCTGGGGTGGGAACTGTTTTTTTCTGAGGGGGCTTAAATTTCTGCTGGTCTGCTGCTGAATGGTGCGTGCAGGAAAAGGGTGTGAGCCACCTTTTTACTTCTTGCTTAATCTTCTTTGCAACCACTGAGCATGGTTCTGATCTGTGCCTTTTGAAGCAAAGCACTGGGAGGTTTAAGGCAACCTTCTGTGCCCAGCAAACTGCACAGCTTGGAGATAAAGACTCTGAAAATGCAAAGCTGTGCACGTTTAGAGGGGCCATTTCATCTCCTCTGACACTGTAATGGAGACTACAATTGCCAGTGTAACAATTAAGAAAAGAGCTTGGGTGTCACTGTGGGATGTCCAATAAAAAATAATAATTTATAATTAAAAAAATTATGCCCTCATAGCTGCAGTGCCAAAAAGCATGGGGGACCTAGAAAGATCTCCTGAAGAGGAGCCCTGAATTATTGTGTTTTTAATATATTAACTATGTAGTTGCCCCATCAAGAAAAGTAACATCAGAGCATGGGGAAACTCTAGAAGAGCCTTCAAAAATATATTTCTTTATTGTTTTTCCTTTGGATTCATTAATAAATTAGGCTTTGGGGTTCAATCTATATATATATACATAAGATTCATACTCTTGCAACAAAAATGTATAGGCTTGGTTCCATCCATACTTGATCCATAGTTTCGGAAATTGTTAAGGCAAGGAAGATTTTGGGACCTATCTTACCACCTCCCCTTCAAAAAAAACCTCCCTTCCAACTGTAGAAGTGGATGGAAGGATTTTGTCTTCCTCAGCTTTAGATAATAAAAAAAAATATTATGTTGAGAATTGTCCTATCTAGTTCCATCTACAGATGTGACATTCTGCAGGTTATACCTGAGCTGAAGCAAGCAAGGCGTGAACTCACTAGTTACCTTTCATGCAGCACATTGACATATTGGACATAAATTTTATAACTGGACTCAAAAACTGTGGAATGAGATGGGCATCTGGTCAAGTCTAAGAAAATTAACCCCCTTGTGCCTCCTTGCTGTTTTCTCAAGGTCCTATGTATGGGAGAGAAATGAGAAATGGAGCTCTCTAGCTCCTTTCCTGATGCTTGGATAAGGTCTAGGCAAACGTGCTGGGGAGGGGAAAAAGGGACAAATAGTGGTGGTAGACCTGGGATGTATTTTAAGGACTGTGTACATAGGTAATTTAATTGTGCTTTAATGTGACAAACATTAGCCCACTTTCATTATCTTGCACTCAGCTTCCATCAAACAAATTGCAAACCCGCAAAAGTGTTTCAGACAAATAAATTGGATGAAAAGTCACATATTTGGAAAATTACTGTTGTTTAAGACCAGCATAAGAAGATTTAACATTAGCATGATATTATCTCAGTGCATAACGTGATTGTAGAACTGTCTAATGTCTTGCTTTTGCTGCAGCACTGGAAAAAAAAAGGGAACATTTTCCACTGGAAAATTGGCCCAGTGCTACATTTTGTCTATGTAAGATCATACAGTGCTGGCATTTGAAATAGTGATAATTTTACGCCTAAAAAAAATGAGTAATTGTACCACAGAGAACCTGATTCTGATGAGATCCTTAGATGGCACTCCATCATCTGTTTTTTCACATTCTTTTGTATATGATCAGGGGGCATCACATCGCCAGTGACGCGTTCGCGTACGGAGCTGTGGATGTGTGTCTGCACTCCTATAAAATACAAGCAGCATAAAGGCGTCTTTAAAATTTTATAGCTGTTTAAAACACAAACTAAGTTTTCCTCCCTTTGTGTCTTTCAGAGAGACTGCCACAGAGTTATCTGGAACATTACCAAGGTAAGCAAGTTGCTCTAAACTTCATCTGCATATCAATGTCTGGAAGGTGCTGAAAGAAGCATGACCTTTGCAGCCAGAACATGATCCTTTTCCTAAGGAAAACTGCTGGGATACTGAGAACTGGGGGTGCAGAGAGGAGAACACTCCCTGCATGCCACAGACAGACAAATGACACTGAAATAGTGGCACAGCCGAGCCCACACAGCTTAAAGCGACGAGTTGGAGTTGCTTTGAGGCTCAGCACAGTTGTGCACCTGATGAGAAAAATCCCAGCTGTGGCTTCCTTCCAGCTGTGCAATTATACCCATGGCAGGTGGTTTGGCTTTTGCTTTACATTTCACCTGAGGGATGAGAGGAGGGAAACTCGGAGGTAGGAGGAAAAAAACACTGTGATCTTAAGGCATTTTCATTTGGAAAGCAGGAAAGCAGCTTAGACCAAATTCTTCTGTGCTGAGAAAGCTCTTCGTAAAATAATAGAACTAGACAAGACTCCCAGGCTGCGATAGACTTTTTTGAAGAGAGACCTGCCTACATATTGTCAGAGGATGCAATAAAATGTTGTAATCATGCAGATAGAGAAAAGGGTGGAGAGAAGGGAAACAAAAAAATCTGATGTGGTAATCTGTCACTTAGCAGAGATGCCTAGTGAGTTAAAAAAAGATGCTCTCAGTCCACTTGTACTTTCTGACACTGGTTTTGCTCTCTGAGGTGCAGGGTGTTTTAATGGGGTTATGGTTTTGGGGGCTTTTGCTCTCCTCTGATTAAAACAGTAGTTCAAACAATATATAATGTAAAAATATTTCATCAGGACAGACAGTTTTCTTTAAGCATGGTAATACATGCAAGTTGTTTCTGATTCTAAGGCAGAGAGAAAATATCTGCCTTTCTTTAGGGGTGTTGGTGTACATTAGTTGACTTGTTTATATTGATAAGCTGTAAAAATGTATATTTTCACTATATGTGATGACTTCCCCCTCTGTGATGTACCCCTTTGTTCTGTTGGTACAAATGTGTGTGATTTATATGATTTGTTCATTTAATAGATACATTTCTTGTTATGGCTTACTGTCACTTGATGTCTGTGGTTGTGCAAGCAAATATGCGGGTGAGATTTTGCCATGTGTTTGAAGTGCTGGCCAGTGATCACGCCTACCCGACACCAAAGATTTTGTTCATCTTCCTTGTGAAATAATTGGCATTCTTCATGCATTAAAAAAATAAATAAATTTGGGATTCAACAGAGTAGCCACCTCCTTGGTCAGGAATCTCAATATTGATGCTTAGCTGTATCTTTCACTGGTTTTAGTGCTGAAATATTTCCAGTTTCACTGCCCCGGTTGGTGAGGTATTATAGGACTAATACACTGGAAACATGAAGTCCTTACACTGCAGAAATCAATTCCACTTCAAATTAAAGTTAAAATGAGACACATAAGTGCTTGAATAAACATCCCGTTTTGTACTTGCCATTAATGATTGTCTAAATGTGCTTTTTGAATTATTACCACAAGGCTTTAATTTCAACTGCAGCAAGATGTCACAAGTAAAATCAGATCATACCAGCAGTGTGCACAAGGCATTGTAATTGTGTTATAAATATTAAACCAAATGATCTTGTCATGATTTAAAACAAATGTTTCTAGCTAGGCACAGGTTGTCTTGTCCTCCAGCCTTCTCCAGGATTCACCTGTTCCTGCCTTTCTCTAAACAAACAGCTCCTTGGGGTTTTTAATCTTATGTTATGATGTATTAATCTAATATTTTTTGTTCTTCTTTCAAACATCAAGTGAATCATTTTGCCATTATTAATTCATAACAGTGAAATACTCTAATTTCCCCATCAACACCACATCTTCCACCTTCACCCTGAAACCACATTACAGCATATAAGATTTTAGGTGTTGCACCTTGAAATGACGAAATTAATAAACACTTTCCCATCATTGCTGGGATTCCCATCACTGTATTTTGTCCAATGAGGCAAATCAAGTCCTCTGAAACACTGGAAACCCAACTCTCCTCTGTCCAGGCAAACACAATGCCTTTTCCCAGAGCAGTAATGACTCTTGGATATATTTGTGGCCAGGATTGATCAAATCATTTTCACGCACTTGCAAACCTGGTGAAAGGGTTTTCACTGCAAGTGGCATAAGTGTGAACAGATGTGTCTGTACTTGGAATATTTTGTCTGGCTGTCAAGAAAGTTTAGGCACTGGTGGCATTAATTTTTTTGTTGTTGCTGTTGTCATAAAAAAATAAATTAAAAACTGATTCTGATTTTTTCATAGTTCAATTAAAGAGGTGGAATTAGGGATTCACTCCCATAAAGCCCTGTAATTAGTCAGAAGTAAAAAGGAGTATATTTTGAATATTTTCTCATCTTCAACAGTAACCAAGAGAGGCTACATATGTGTATTTTTTTTAAAAAGCAAATATAACAAAGTATCTTGGTAAATGGTGGCTTTTTAATATATTCATTTTCCATTAAATACTGCTGATGGCTCTCTAATGATTAAATTTAAGAGGAAGGAGAAATCACCCTTCTTCTTGCCACTGAAGTATGTGTATCACTGATAGGCAAAAATAGAAAAATGTGAGTTGGTGGACATCATTTAGTAAGAAAGATAATAGATTAACTTTGCCTGTAGAAAGATATAAAAATATTCAGTACAATTATATTGTGTCAGTTCTAATTTACCAGTTATTTCTGATGATTTGGGGAAGCTCAGGCTAGAGAGTGAATTGAAAATTCAAACTTAAAATGTGATAAAGAAGCTTTACAATTTTTATATTAAATGACATTATTATAGCTATGAATGTATATTGTTTTTCGAAGAAAGGCTTTCTGTGCGCAACAGCACATCAAAGAAGAGATCTTCACAAGGAAAACTTTACAATAATATTAAGTTGTTCATTGCATGACCTATTTAGAGTACTCAGATACTTCTTGTTGTAGACTACATAATTAAATTTTAAATGGAACATGATAAAGAAATTATACTGGTGATCTCTAGAGATTTGAATACCCTATTTGGATCTTTACAAGAGTGTAGCGAAGGCATACTTTTAAAATTTAATAAAGGTCTGGCCTATTTTTTTTTTCCCTTTTAGATGTTCTATAGCTGCTATGGCAGTTCTGTTTCAAACTGTGTTTGCTCTCAACATTTCATACTCGGTACCTGCAACAGCAGAGCAAACTAAAAGCATTAGGAGGAATGCAGCTTGAGAAATTCGCCATTAAAAAATGACACAGAACAATTAATGAATGGAGATAAATTTCTTGGGGAAGCTGAGCTTGTACCCAGCCTTGCCTGGACCAGGCTGTGAGCTCAGCAGTGGAGGGGAGCGGTGAATGAGCGCCGGAGTCCTGGAGCACAGTGCGAAGCCCCGGGGGCATGAGGGAGATGATGTTTGGAGCTTAAAGGAGAAAATATTCGGCTTCAATTTCAAAGGAATGATTTCAGTCTCTAGCCACTTCTGTTTGTTTCTGTGAAAGTTACTTTATATTTAAAGAAGAACAAATATTTTAAATATAGACTAACCGCATGGATTATTTATTTGCTTAATACTAGGTTAGTATTAACAGAAGGAAAATCTGGGCTACTTTTCCACTTTTATATACTGGCTCAATTTTTCATTTCACTCAAGGGGGGAGTAAAGTTTAAACGGTCACTTCCTCCTCTAAGCTGTTAAAATAAGAAAAAAAGTCAAGCTAATAATTTGCATATATATTTTTAATGGGAAACTTTGTAGAAATATCGCTGAAACACCTGCTTAAATATTGAGCAAAACTCAAGGAAATGTGTATTTTTGAGGTGAAGGCCATCTTAAAATTGTCATTTAGAAATTTTTTTAGAAGTGTGGGAGGAAATCTGTGGTGGATACATTGATGTGAAAACAAGCAAGTATGTTCAAAATGGAAAAGTAAATCTTTGTCTTGTCCTTGAATTTTAGTACTCTACAAACTTAATGTATTTTAAAACTCTGGTCTGGAGTAGGGTACAAACTTTGGCCCTCTTGAGTTGGGGTTTTATTCTCCACCATTCCATAAATTTCTTTAATAATGTCTAAATTCCATTTACTGCAGAGGCTTCTTTTCTCAGGTGTCTACAGCATTTTGAAAATAGAATTTAAGTACTGAAGTCACTTCAGTGCTTTTGAAAAATGTTAACCTGCAACTTCACCATTATTGAAATCTAATGCAACTAAGCTTTTATCTAAAGCGAAAAGAAGAATTGACAACCCACCATATGACAAGCAAAATGAAATCTCTTGATCACTATCTGTCAGCAGTCTTTCTAATACCATTGTGTTAGGGAATGATATGTCTTCCAAGAAGCTCAGTACACAAGGTTTTGAATCATTTCTGTCTTGACAGCCTAACACAAGTAACTACTTGTAAGTGCTTGGATGAATTATAAAATCTATGTGGCTCTGCAGAGTGAGTTAATAAAACATCTATGAGCATTTTAATTACTATGAAATGAAAAGGATTTTTTCCTGACAGTAAAAGGGGCATGGTCTAAAGACCAACCTGACATCTCGATTGCTGTCTTCTCTGGGTTTGCATGGACGGTGGGAGTTGGGGTTACCTTCCGTGTTTGCTCTCTTGGTTCCCTTCCCAGCTGAGATCTTCTGGGAAGCAATTTCTCTCCCTCTGAGAACACCAGGTCATACCTTTCACCCCTCATGTTTTCATGTCCTCGCATGTCACCGGCGCTGCTTTGCCAGTTATGTCAGGCTTGAACGCCCACCCGCCTACACCAGGCATGTCTCTGCCAAACTATGACAGAATTTTCCATGCCTTCACATAATATTTACTGAAGCTTTATTCTCCCTTAAAAAAGCATAGTCCGCTTGTGACCCTCTCTTCTAATGGAGAAGTTTTGCTTTACCACCTTCAAATAAATCCCTCCTCAAAACTCAGTCCTGTTTAGAGGCATATAAATAATTGGTCAAGAAAACATTGCTCATCCCGGATGGCAGGCAGTGTTAGCTGATAACATTAAAATATCTTGAATGTCAAACTATATGCAGCAGTCCAGAGCTAGTCTTTGGAAATGATATCATCCTCTATCTTTTCCTAAACCGCATCATTAAAAAGAAAAGAAAAAGATTCCAGCCCTCGATATTTAAATGTTCTCAAGTCAACTGTCTTAAAGAGCAGATTTTCCATAATTTGGATGCCTGCTATTTTCTAGAGAAAGTAGTTATTTTGAAATGAGACTTGAATTTAGCTAATCACTCCCTTACAAAGAAAAAGAAAAAAAAAGTTAAAAAATCTGATGTTTGACCTTTCTCTTTGTCTCAGATGCTTATTTCGAAGCATTGCTTCCTTTCATCTAACCTTTGAGCTGCTTTTCTGTACTGGAAGCAGGACTGCCTATAACCCAGTGTATCTGCTGTAGAGGAATGTCCTGATGGTGCTTGGTCTTTGAGGCACTGGAATACAAACTACAGTGATTATTTGGGATGGTAACGAGTTTGATGTTATTGTAAGCAGGTCTGGAGTTTTTGAGGCAATAATACACAAGATCTCTTCTCTGTTCCAATTTTTTTTTTTCCTAACTAAAGCTTCAGTACACTTTAAATGCAACATGGAGCTATTCCTTATAGTAGCTGTCGACCTGTCTTTTTTTGTTGTTGTTTTACAGCCTTTTGGAAATATGTTTTTTACAGCTAATGATAATCTTAAAACACACTTATGTGCAATCTGATCCCTTTCTAAAGAGATATTTTTAAAATCTTAAGAGGAGCCTAAGGACATGGAGGTGATTATCCATATGTGCTTACTGATGACTTGCATTCAAAAATTACTAAGATACCAATGGCAGGATTCACATTGCCTAAATTTAGCTATTACAGAAGTCCTCTGTTGAAAGAACCAGGGGAGAAATGGAGAGAAATAGGTGTCTCATAGCAGGACAAGGTGAATAACCTTGGGAATTGTTTTTCTATCCCCACTGCCTGAAAATGGAGCCTGGGGGAATAGCACAGACTAGACGTTTCACCTGATGATAGCTTTAATTTAAGGTGAGCAGCCCGACTTTTGTAAGTGCTAAAGTGCCAAGTGACGTAAGCTGATGTCTGCTGGAGTTTTGAGGACATTGGCATGCTTAACCTCAAAAAAACTTTCAATATTTCGTACTTAACTCCTAAATATAGATCCTGGGAAGGAGGGAGGAAAGTTAGACAGAAATCATTGTTGGACTTGATACAGCTCTGACCCAGAATGCAGAAGCTCTTCTCACAGTGCAGAGCCCTCAGAAATCACAGCAGTCCTGAAAATGGTTCCCAATTTTACGTAGCTTTTGAATCTTAAAACTGAGTGCAAGTAATTTTACTCAGAGTCCTGGTTTTGGAACCCACAACCATTTTTCCCCAGCAATTGCAGGCATCTCTCACAAACGCTAATGAATTTGACAGCAAATTTTTATCTTAAAAGTCTGGTAGAGCTTTTGTTTTTATTCCCTATTGTGAAGCTCTAAAACTAAAGACATATTCCTTTATCTTTTTTTTTTTTCTGTTATTCACCTTAACCAGACTTCCAAGCATCTTTTTAACTTGTTTTACAAAGCATTGCTAAACGTGCCCAATGAGGATAATGTACAGTCGAAATGAAAGGACTTAGATCTCTTCATTTCCATTCCTGAAGGTGAATTCCAAGATCGCGATTATTTTTATTTATACAGTGCCTAAAGAGTACTAAATGCTTTATGGAACAAATAGAAGACCTCTTGTAAAAAGCACGCATTCCTATAATCTAATTTTAGTCTCAAATCAGGCAGTATGAATGCTAAGCAGCAGGGCTTGAAGAAACACAGAAGGTGTATGAGGGCTACACTTACAAGATTGAGCAGTTATTTAGGTTCATTATCTGTCCCACTTAATAGCAATATCTTGCTGGTTTAAGTTAAATTTACATTGGTCTGTGGAGAACATCTGACTGACACAAGAATGGTATTTCCTGGGTTTGATCAAAAAATGAGCCTTTGGAAAGGAGTTGGAATGAAGACAGAGAAAGGGATCATTACAGTTAGATTTTGAGACACCATTCCAAAGTAAGAAACAGCAAATAAAACCAACTTAGGATACTAAGCCTGTTTTCCCCTCCTCACTTTATTTCCCAGCTCAGTTGAAATATTTGTGCTCCAAGTTAACGATTTGTATGTATCCTTTACTTAAATGTGGGTTTAGTCCTTAAAACCATCAGAATAATGTTATTAAAGAGTCAGTGCAAAGGGTGAAACTTGTGGGAATAACTTCAGATTTAAATATATATTTTGGGGGGGAAAAGAAGGTTCTGGAGAAATAAACCAGCAGCTGAAGTCAAGGGGAGATTTGTTAACATGGTAGAGTTAGGAAGATTTATCTTAGTACCTTTGCTATAGCATGAATGAGGCATGTGTCATACATTATATAATATAGAGTATTATATCATATGTTTTATAAATAGTTAGAAGTGAACTGCTCATATACAGAACTCTTAGCATCATCCTTGCCATTGGTCCCAGAAAAGCAGTAGCAGGAGACATGGATGGAGTAATGTCAGGAAACCCACGCTGCTCTCCCTAAGACAGCAGAGACTCTGGTTTAATGCTCTCTTCAACATTCTCTGCCTTCTGAGCATTGCTTTTATTTATGAAATCACTGCTATTGTAGCATTTACAAAAATTGCGACTATTTGAATGTTTCCAAAAGATTTGCTATAAACTAAAAGCAAATCTTAGACAACTCTCAGTAAATTATTGAAAGAGGTTTAAAAAAAAAAACAAAAACCCTAATGCATTCCCTGGTGTTCAAGGTTAACACTTTATACTTCATCTACATTATATTAAAAACATTTTTACTGGAGTCCATAAATGTTACACGTTTTTAAGAGGCAACGATCGCAGTGGGACTAGAAATGTTGCATAAAGCCAGACACGAGACCTGCAAGCAGTAATTGGCGCCTGGTTTTTTTTATTTTTTTTTTGAGGGTGCTGACTTGAGACTGCTTCTGTGAGATGATGCCCATTTTTCTGCCCGTGTCTTACCACTGGAAGCAGGCAACCCCTAAGGTTTTCCCGTGGTCAGCAGCAGAGCCTGAGCCCCAAACCCCCGTGTTGGGAGCAGTGTCTCATCGCGGTGCCGTAACTCTCTCACTGGCGGGGAGGTTCTGCCACTTTGGAGCCACAGAGGAACTACCCCACTTTTCTGTGAGCATCCTCCCAGAGCATTCTGCAAGTTGTGCCCTACGCAGCACTTCTACAGACAGCAGCAAAGTGCCGGCGTGGCGCTTCTCTTCGCTGGGCTCTAATGGAAAATATTTTTCATCCAGGCGCTTTGGACGTTTTAGGGCTCCCGCACCATTTTGTGCAGGGAACCTTTAAGGCCTGTGATGTAAAGTGGGTGCAAATCATGGGGTTTTGTTGCAATCTAACCTTAATGAATGCCCATGGAGAAAGAAAGAGGGAAAACAAGACTAGGCTTTACCTGACACAAAAAAAAAAAAAAAATAACCCTAAAAGCAGAGAGCTTTCAGCCCTTTCTGTATATTTTGCTTCTGAACTTTTAGATACAAATGCCACAATGGCTCACATGCTTAATTTTGGAGAACAGTCCTGCTGATATCAAAGTGATTGCACAAGTCAGTGCAATTTTAGCATGAGTATTGCTGCTTACTCATTGCTGTGAGATGAATATCCTCTGATTCGATCCCAACGTTGCCACTTAAACTATAGACAGCTCTACTTGATCAAGAAAGAAGAAAAAACACAGAGCAACTCAGTTTTGGTACCATCCTCTAGAAACATGAACTGAGAATCATAAACTAGAAGCTTAAAAGAAGGATCTAAATGGCTCCAATACTATTTAGAGTTATGGTTTTTGTTAATTGAAACTGCTGGACAACTGCAGGAGCCACCAACTTTGGTTCAAAGGATAAGTGTGCTTTTCTGAACCAGGCTATTAATTCAAGTTCTTAAAAGGTTTCTGTGACATTTAGGAAACCTTCTATGTTTGGAGCTCAGGAGCCCATCTTTTAACTAGCTGTACAAAATTTAATTTCTTTTTTAAGCTTTTCTGTTGGGGGATACAGATGCACCTGCACTGATGTGCTCATGGATGCCAAAGGAACTGTGGCTTGTTGCAGTTTCTGGTAGCTTTCATTCCAGGATTGTATGGAGCAGTAAGCAGAAGTTCCTGCAACTATAAAGTTTCATTTAACAAAAATGAAATATTATTATTCATGTCATGAGTAATTGAATCCCCAGATGTTCTCATTTTCTATCAATGGCTGGAGACAATATGACTCTAGATAGGCTGTGACAACATGAATTGATTTCTTTCTCTTTTTTCTTCTTTTTTTTATTTTTTTATTTTAAACCTGCAAAGTGACTGTGGTGGTTTTTTTTAGCTGATTGCTTGGATCTAACATTACAGACTGTGCAGCTGTAAAAAAGACCTTCTCATTTTCATTGAGAATAAGTAAAATAAAATATCTCAGAAATAGCATTGCTTTCCCCTGGTCCTGCCCCTGTTTATTTCTGCAGAGATAACTGGGATAGAGCAATTGAATTTGGAAAGCAGTCTGCGAGAAGAGATGGTTGCTGCTAACACTGAATATTCAGAATGTAATAATAAAAGTAATCATGTTACTAAAAAGCCACCTGTTACTTTTTTTTGGTTTGTTTTTCTGTAAAGCATACGGTTTATTTTTTTGTCTCTGAATTTATAGCAGAGATGGGAAGTCCAACTCCTTAGAAACCATATTATATGCAAGGTAGTAATTCCTTGTTAAAGTTAAGCAGAAAAAGAAGCCATGCTCACTAACATTTCTAACGCGGTTAAAAATGAATGTTTGCACGAGGGAACAGAAGTAGAAAAACTTTAAGTGCTTGTTAAGGCATGCACACACAGTGCATACAAGCAATCAGTCTGTTTTGCTGAACTGTGAAATTGCCCTGAGTAATTTCTCTAATAACAGAACAGATATTGCCCCTCTGACCCCAGAGGAGCTCCGGGCTCGGTGCAGCGGCCGGTCCTGGGATCAGCAGAAACTCGTGCAACCAAAGCACGGGCTGCAAGCTGAGCACTGGAAAATAAAAGGAACCTGATGGACAACTTGTAAATGTTCTGGCTGATTTAAAAATTCAGAAAATGATTAATGATGAAGGTATTTATTGATTCTCCCCACCATGACCTGTTCTTCAGAGGAGTTGCACTATTGTGTCCAGAGTTGTGTTTGACAGCTGCCTCCTATTTCCAAAGACAGTATTCATTCCGCTATCAATTGAATGTACAGTAGCAGAAACTTTTAATTGGCATTTCTTGTTAGCTTTCTCCTATAGAAATGATGCAGTGCTGATGCTTTCCCTCTGTGTCATGGAGAATGCCTCTGGAAATAACAGCTCTGTAGCTGGAGCAGGGGAAAAAAACAAACCACAGCATCCCTTGGGATAATGCAGCACATGCAGAAATGGGAAAAGAAATCATATGAGAAAAACATTCAGTTAAAGCAGCAACTTATGTCTTCTCTTTCAAAACTTGCAAGGTGAAAAAGAGCAATGTGGTTTAAAGGGGGTATTGATTTGGTGGAGCAATGCGTGAACTCATGCCACAACCCCAGTACTTCTCCAGTCTCTGAACCTCTCAGAATTAATGCAGGGGTTTTAGACTGATTGCTTGAAGTTTTTCTGTAAAGAAAAGCATGTCTGATGAATGGCAAGGACTCGAGGAGATTTTAAAAAAAAATAAAAAATTAAAAGTTCCTTTAAAGAACTGAGAAAACCCTTGTCAGCTGTACTTCCTTCTAGTGCTGTATAGTTAGAGTAAGGCAGCCTGTGAGAGACTCAACATCATTTCTTCTGCCTTCCATTTTGTCTTGTGAGTGATTGACTTTCTTCAGCAGCTCCATCAGGTAATGTGACATAAATGGGAAAAAAATTCCCATCATGAATTCGTCTTACTGTGCCAGGGACATAACAGACTTTTTTAGTTACTCACCCATTTGAAAAAGAAGTCGGAGCTCAGGCAGATGTTGAAAGTCTGGCATGCGAGTTTGGTTGCTGTTCTATAGGAGGTTTTCAATTTTTTATCTTAAGCAGGTGATATTTTATTAGCTTGTGGAGTGCTGTGGGGTTTTGTTAATGGGTTCTGGATAATAGAAACACAGGCCAGGAGCTGTTTATCTTTAGAGCAGTGTAAGAGAGGTTGTTCAGGAGAAAGCCAGTGGTTTGTCTCTTCATCTGGAATTATCTGGCATCTGCAGTGTAAAACAGGCTGGCAAAGTTGAGAAAAGCAGACTTGGATAGAAATAGCTGAAGAAAATATTCTCAGCCCCTGCCCAAACCTCTCTTCAAATAATAAGGCAATGCTTTCTATCCTTGTTTTCTGTGCTTTTATGGCATTTTTAACTCCAGCTATTCTACCTTCTCAAGAAATAAGAATGTCCAGTTTTCTTCTGACTTTCAGCTGCAATGCTTTCTTTGGATTAACCAAAACCAAAACCATGTTTCCTTTCATAAATTTAGCTTTGTATTAATTTTATTCTGTAAGACAAAGCACAGATTTAAAGAATTGTGTCTAGAGTTCACAAAAACAATAAATAAGTATATAAGGACTACCAATAAATAAGGAAAGGCCACAAATTCTCTCCCCCCCCTCCCCGTAGTCCACATTCATCAAAGCTGGTCTCTTCTGACCTTCTAGAGGCTTATAGGATTTATGGTCTCTATAAATCTTATGGTGAAGCACCAAGTCTAAGATGAGAAAACTTACACTAATATGAGAAAAAGACACACAAAACAAAAGCCCAAAAATCTCCACCAAACCCATCTTTGATATTATTCTGCTGTGTGAAAACATCTCAGAGTAATTAGAGACAGACACATACGATTTTCCTCTGTCCAGTACTGGCCATGCAACACTGACCAGTGGGCTGCTGCTCTCAGGCATCAACGCATCAGTCAGCATTTGCTTCTCACATCAGGTTTTTTAGACTTCATTACATGTAGAAATTCTTGAAATGTGCTTTCCTAAAAAAATCTGCTTCAACCACCAGTCTCTTTTACCAGTGCTTCCAGATTGGAAAAAAAAAATATTTTAAAAAAAAAGGGCTTTTATCACATATCCCATATCTGCTTTATGGTGCTGAGACTTGATAACTGAGATATGATTTTATAATGAAAAATCCCCCAAGGAAGTATGCAGATGTACTGTGGAAAGATACTGACACTCTGTGCCTTATTTGTAGGAAAGGTATGAGCACTTTTTCGTCTTCTTTTTAATGGCAAAGAATATTCCATTAAAAAATAGACTTGTGTCTCCTGTGAAACTTCTGAGGACATGTCCAAGTGGTGGTTGAACCATGTACATGTTAAAATGGCACTCTGCAATGCATTCCCCTAAAATTTGGAAAAGATGACTATCATTGATGATATCACTGTTTCTTTTTTTTTTTTTTTTTTTTTCCCCAGCTAAATCTGTAGCTTTTTGAATTTGAAATGAATGCTGCAGCTAGGGAAATTCAGCAAGATGCTAGTAAAGGGGGCTATTGATGGCATGCTCCATACTGGAAAACTGTCTTGTTATTGAATGCAAATGAAACTTAGATATGTAAATTATATTCAAGATTTCATCAGTAAGCCTTTAATATATCTAGAAACTATCTTAAAGCATTTAAATAAAATGTTAATTGAAAGTATGGAATAGTGTTAGCAAGCTCTTTCAAAGAAAGCTTCAATTCAAGGCACGTAACAAGGAAGCAAGTGCTCTGATCTAGTCAAACAGAACCTCCCATGGTAAAAACCTATAATTGTTTTAAAGTTCTCCAAAAACCTACATCTCTGTTCTCATCTCATCCCACACACTGTGATATTCCTTATGTTCCTCACTCTCCTCTCTCAAAGCTGACTTTCTTTGTAGCCTTCTCCCACTCCCAGCGTGCTGCCTTCTCTCACCTCCCACGCCTGGAGCTGCCTCCTGCTGCCCATACAACAAGCACTTTTCTACACATCCCAGCCCTCTTCCTTTCGTTGAGCTTGTCTGCGTCTAATTCCTTGCAAAGCCATCAGGATGTCTTGCCCTGCATGAGAATCCGGAGGGTGAACTCAGGAGAGCTCGGTAGTAAGCCAAGCAGCGAATTTTGATCTTCTGAGAGTGATCATCAGATGGAGCAAATGACTGATCTTCATATTTAAAAATAAACCCACACTTATTTTAAAGGCTGAAGAGAGAGGGATTGAGTTAGACTGCATCCCTCTGGTGCTCATGGAAATGCTTTCGCAAGCAGCAGGGCAGTTGAGCAGTGCTGGCTTTAACCAAGCCAGGTCAAACTCATCAACAAAAGCTTTAAATTGGCCCCAAGAGCTGAAAGTATGGGAACACAGAAGCACGAGCATCTCTTGCTGCAGCTCTGCTTTTGATTGTCACTCCTTACCTGCTCATTAAGCAGAAGGATTTTGGAGGTATTTGCTAAGTTACATTCCTGTCTGCAGATGGTCTGCAACAGTGACAGCAGCTGTTCCAAAAACAAGCAGTGAAGGGAGGTATTATTGCTCTTTAGCTATGTTTACAAATTTGTAACAAGACTATTATTTAAAGTGTGGGTTTTTGCGTCTGCACGCAATATGTTATTACCTAAATGTTGCTGGATTGATGGAGGGCATCAAAGGGATGTAGCACAGAGAGATTTCTCTGCTTTGGTGTGGTTTCTTTCTTCCAGATCTTGTGTGAATCTTGTAGGTTTGGGCAGAGGTTACACAAATTAATGCTAAAACCTGTGACTTGTGCTCCCATGACCAGGGAGCTGTGGAGAAGGGCAGCCACATGACACTGCTCAGCTGATGCAATTTTGCTGGGGAAGAGCTTGAGTTCAGGAAGCACAGAGTTCTGCACTGAAAGACAAAAAATAAATAGAAATAAAGCGCATCTAATTTTTGCATGTTAAACGCGCTTCTGATGCTAGAGGAAAATTGCCAGCTAGGAATGATTTTTTACAGTCTTTTTTCACAAATCCCAACATCCACAGACCAAAGGAACCCTGCCACCTGCTGTGTCTTGGGGAGGATGTTGGAGGATGCTGGGATGCTCCTGCAGCAGCAACTTGGGCAGGGTGTGCTGTTTTAGCCATGAAGCCTCATGGCTGTGACCCAAATGCAAAATCCATGTAGACAGGACGCTGTTCTTGAAGGTCAGGACCCAAACTATACATGAGGAGTGAAAACTAAGGTCCCATTCATCCTCTTCTCATAGAAGCTTCTCATTTTCGGTGCATCTTTCTGTTGTGCTTTACATGAAATGGTTGCCTTGAAGATGCTTTTTGCTTTGAAGTTCATCTATGAATGGAGGTTTCTGACTGGGTTATTCTATGGGAAGTATACACCCCAAAAAATAAAAAAGAAGAGGGGTAATGCATGTAATAAAAAATTTAAATATGAATTCTAAACTTTCTGGTCTGGAAGTGAAAATGCAAACAGCCTCATTTCCGTTGAAAACATGTTGAGTTTCCGTGTGGTTCCCCACTTGCATGATTCATAGCTGGTGTTTGTGTTATGCCTACTTGGCTTTGAAACAAGCCAAACTTGAGCTCTCCACCTTCTCAGGTGAAAGGATTCATCCCACAGTTCCATATTGGAGTGATATGAATCATTCCTGTCTGTTTTCACTGCTGACTCAAAGGGAACTTATGCATCAGGGTTCCCATGGATAAGTCCATGTTGGAGACGAGTGAAGTTAAGGGAGAAAAGTTTCACTGTTGTCTTTACCATTGTTTCAGTGAGACTGGGATTATAATTTTCATTTTATTGAAATAATACAATACACTGTAGTGATGTACATGACCCACTGTGTGATAACATTTGGCAAACCGTTTGGCAAAAGGCATATGAGTTGAAGACTATGGTAAAGTGAGAATGTGTTGTGTGGATTTGAGCATTTGTTGTTAATACAATATATAACTACCTTTCTTGGAGTGGGTATTAGTCATTTCTTGATATTGCTTGTATGTTAAGAAGCAGAACTAGAAAAATGCATTTGAGAATTGCACCTTGCTGAACTGGTTTAATTAGAGGTCAGTTAAATGCAAATGGGAGAAAAAGAGCTGATGCAGATGGTTTGAATTTGTTTAGATTGCATATGAACAGAAGAAAGTTCTATAATGTAAGACTGGAGGCTGTACTGGGCTTCACTCAATGGGGAAGGTGAATGTACTGTAGCTATTCCCTGTTAGGGGAGAGAGAAGAAAAGATCATCATTCTCTTTAAAGCCGAAATACTGGTATTTGCAAGACTGTTCCCTCATATAATGTAGCCAACAACTGCTCCAAGTAGAATTTTCTGTGTTCCAGTCTGCTGTCATTCCTCTAACCTTTGAATACACCTGTGTAATCCAATCAGAAAGTAAAGGTCTATCATTTACTTCTCTTAATACCCTTGGACAGATTGCTGTCTCATTAGAAAGACTCGACAAAGTAATTCAAGAACTGTAAGGCGCTAATAAGACACTGTCTTTAAAAATGGATTGGCTGAGTAGAAAGTCTGGCAGGTCCCCAGGATGAATATCTGGCCACGGGCTGGAATTATTTCTCTGCTAATCTCCTTGGTGTGTTCAGAGGATCTATTTGCATCCTGTGAAGTGGGAGGCTTGGAGGCTGCTGACCCATGAAGAGCTCCCATCTGTGGATCCATTTTGCAGTGATGTCAGGCGGTGGCTGAAGATTGACTGTTCTCTGCAGCTCCAGTCCATGGGCCAGGGCAGCACCTCTGATCAGAGGCATATTCAGAATATGCCCAGCCCTGAACTGTATTTACTTTTCATTAGGGTGATGTATATGCTTAATGTAGCTTTGTTTGCTGTGCTGAAGTGAGCTGTCAGAGCTTAGCAATGTAATTTTTTTTTCCCTGTGCAGTCTTGGGAGAGGAGTCTTTGGATTTTGGAAAGAGAATGACAAAGAGAGAGCTGAGAAAATCAGAAACCCTGCACCTCAGTGAGAAGTGACTGGGCACAGCTCTTTAAAACACAGGGTTTGCTGTTGCACAAAATTGATCTGGAAGAGATGCAAATTCCATATGGACTAAATTCAGATTTAGTTTTAAAATGCTACTCACATGGGCACCAGCTAATACACCAGCCAAATTCACTCCATTATTAAGTTAAGAGGCTACGAGGTGACCCTCATGAAATGTATTAACATAATGTCAATAATGAGTCTTTTTATAGGAAGGTGTTGAGGAAATGCAAGCAGAGTTTTTAACATGGTACCACGCTTCCAGCCTGGCTCGATTCTCAGTTCACAAAGCTTTATGTCATGGATCCATCTGTTCCCAGGAGATGGGTGTGCGCTGATGCCATTTTCATGGGCTACTTTGTTTTCTAGCTTGAATCTTTCTGAATTCTCTGGAAGTTGCCTGAGACTTGGTATTTGTTGCCTGGGGCTCACTGTTGCCAAGACACTCAGCATGGAGCAGAGATTGCCTTCACAGGCTGGGTGGGACCTTTACTTAACTCTATCAAGGCTCATTAAAACTTCAAATCTCTGAATGCACTTTAAAAATTGAGTGACAGGAACTTCTGGGAAAGTTTTGTTGAAAAGCCTGGCATAACTGAGTAATTATAATATAGCAGTACTTCATGTGCAACTTGATTGTCACAGCCTGTGTCAAGAGAACTCATAATTTCTGAAGGATAAGACCATATGTTCCAAAAAGAGCTTTCAGAATGTGAGATACTTGTTTTGGAAGTTATTTTTTTGCTCTTCATAAAAAAAAAAAAAAAACAGTGTTATGAAATGTGATTAAAAAAATCCCCCACACTTAATTAAACTGATCCTTCAAGAAGTCCTAAACCTATTGGGTACGCAAGTTCTGTGGTTACTGATTTACTTTTGGGTGTATCTGAAATAAAATGTGGCAAAAATAGTTGAAAGGACACTGTTATCCTAAATATCAGGATGCTTTCCCACTTACACAGTCTAATGCACTAGTTGAGGACCTCTTGGCATATAATGACAATCACCTTGCCGGGGATAATTGGCCCCTGAAACAAGGTATGGACAGGAGAGTCCACCAAATGTCCAGACAGATTTGTGTGTAGCAATTGGAAATGTTACATGCTGTGGTTTACATCAGCATCGAATATAAATGTAGGTGACTTCACTG
Organism: Acanthornis magna; assembly: GCA_036785705.1. NCBI lineage: Eukaryota > Metazoa > Chordata > Aves > Passeriformes > Acanthizidae > Acanthornis > Acanthornis magna. Next base: position 2,782,062 of record JAWUZG010000001.1, read on the forward strand.
CCTTCCATTTTAAGCTGTATCCAAATCACTTGTACTGTCCTGAAAACTTTTTTCTTCATGAATGCAATGTGGGAAGGTGATCGGGCATCACTGGTGTTTAAAAGTCAGAACTGAACCTGAGCTGACATTTCTGAGGACGTAAGACTTACATAGAATTCTGCCCCAACAGGAAGGAATAATATTGACTAACAAGATTTCAGCCTGCTTTCGGAGACCCTGAATGTACACTGTGCTTGTATTTTTAGAATGAAGATTTTATTTTCATTGCAATATTCTAATAGTGGGATGGTGAAAACTAACGAGGGTCAGGTTGGTGGGTTGGGATTTTTTTTCCCAATAAGGGACAAGCACACTGGAAATATGATTTTTGTCCCAAGAAATTATAATATATAATATAGTTGGAAGTACCACTTGATTGGCTAATTAAGGATATCGATGTAAGTTTTCCAAGTAGATTTTTTTCTGCATTTCATATTGAAGAAAGGGGCCAAACTTTGCTTGCCTTGCTTGGGAGAAGTTTTACTTACACAGTTGCTAAAAAATGGGATAAAATCACTCTTGTAAATATTTTCTTTTCCTAGCTGTGAGACAGTCAGGTCATTTAAGCTCTGCACACTTAACCTCTTCATCTTACTGTTAAGTTTCTTTAAATTAGGGCAGTGCGATGTAAAGTCTACCTGTAAATTTACCCACTTTAAATACCTGTAATTTTCTAAATGCTTTATACATGATTAATTTTACCTCTTTTCTTAACACTGCATATTTCAAATACCTTCTCCTCTCTAGATTGTTAGAGAATACTTATTAAATACATGACAGATACCTCCCCTGGAAGGGATCTATGTAGATTTGGCATTTTTTTGACTTGAAAGATTTGCTGACCCATGGCTCCCATGGAGTATTGACTGAGACATCAGATGAATCTGAACACTGTGTTGTACCTGCATATTGACATCAGTTCTGCAGATCTCCTCATCTGGAATGGCTGTTCAGTGTTTCTTTTATGGTCACTAGAGAAAAGCAGGAAGGCACTTTTCCAAAAGTTTTCCCAAGGAAGATATTTAAAATAGGTTTTATGGATTGTGCTTTGCTCAATGGGGAAAAATAAGCTTTGTGACACGAGGGGTCTGAGTTTGTGGTTCAGGTGCAGAGGTCTTCTCTGAAGAGGTCTAAAGCCATATGAAACCTTGACTCTTTATGAGAAGGAAAAAAATAAATAATTCCCTAAATCCTTTCCATTATGCTGTGACACAGAATAATATCTAATAGATTGACAGATGCTAAAAAAATCACCCATTTTCCATGATCTGTCAAGTTAATTAGACAGATTCTGCCTATATTGGTTTTATGTTCCAAATCCCAATGATTTGGTTGGCCGGGTTTTGGCTGGGAGACTTGCAGTCTGTAAAGGCTGCATTGCCTGGCATTAAGAACCAACCAATTCTGTGGAGCAGAGCCTCCACCAGGCAGATCCCTGGAAAATGCTGATGGATAAGCAGCAAGAGGTATTCCAGAAGTGATGTGAGCTGCCTCTGCTTAACAAAATACCCACCTTTTTCCTAGTTTTAGCTTGTCCCAGTCCTCATTTCCTAATCTACTCAAACCACAAGAGAACTGTTTAGCTAATGAATGATTGAAAAGTATGAACACCGAATTCAATAAGTCAAAAAGAAAACAAACATAAAACCCCACAGAGATAACAAAATGTATGCTTAAATGCATCATTCAATTACTCTACTCACTCTTTGCTTCCCATTATGCTCTCCTTTGTCAGTACACTGTGTATCTAAATGGCAATCTCTTTGTGACAAAGAATTTCTCTTCATGGCTTTACCTGCTGGTGCAGAACACTGTCAGTACTTTGCAAATATCAAACAACAAAAAGAATTGACTGCAAGCAACATAGGACTTGCATGATGGCTAGTGAATTCGCAGGGTTTTCCCTAAGAATTACCGATGTAGCCACCAAAGTTTCAGATTTGAGCCGCTCTGGTCTCTAGGAACGAGAACGGCATTTTCAGGTAACTGCTGTTAAATAGCTTTAGTTCCTTAAGTCTCCAAGGGGGATACAAGCCACAGAAGGATTGTGATTGATACAGCATTATTCTTTGGTTTTTCTTCGAGGATAAGTCAGCCAGGAATCACATTGCAATAATGTGCTGAAAACTGTTTGTCCCCCAGGATGTGTGTTGTGTCAGATTTTCCACTCAAGATTTTCTTTCTTGAAAGTTCCTTGAAATTTGGTTCATCAGCTTGGCACAAATGGAGCAAACCCCCCTCTGCAGGGAGGCTGGAACCAGAGGATTTTTAGGGTTCTTCCAACCCAAGGCATTCTATGATTTTTTCCGGCTCAGAGACCACCCTAATTGTTAAATACAGAAGTTCCCTTGCCTCAGAGAACAAAGCCAAGTCCTTTGTCTGCACCATTTTTAGGGCGCCTTTTTTAACTGCCCGTAATGCAAATAATTGAAAGGCAGAGTTAACATTTGTATTATTAGACTGCATGGCATTAATGCTTCTTGGAATCTCAGAATCCTCATTTTCAGTGTACTAGCATCTGAAAATGATTGTATGATCCTCTAGAGACTTTGCTTGGATATTGGAAGCAGATGTTAGGGAAAAAAATGAAAATGGATAGTGGTATTGATGAGTCCCATCATAAAAAGATAAAATAAAAATGTCATTACCTTTGCATTGCTGTGTAGCTTAAGATGATGAAATGCTGCAGTTATTATGGAAGAAATGGTCTTTTTGCATCCTCCAGCTATAGTCTATTGCACAAGATTAACACTAAGAGTCTTTACTAATTAGTTTTTATGGTCAAACAGTTTTCATGAAGTTGGTTTCAAAGAAATCAAAATTAAACTCTTTATAGCTCTGAAAGGTAGAATTATGGAATATGAATGCATAGATAATCTTTACAAGCTAGAGGAAAATGATCATTGAGCAACAAAAGCTATAAAAAAGACCCAGCAATATCTCAGATATTGTAATATAGTCTGTTTGGGCAAGTGGTGACACCAGGATTTTGGAAATGCAGTTAAAGTAGGATGGGGAATACACAGGTTATCATTTGTCTAACAACATACCACGTCGAAAACCTTCACTCTTTGTAAAATTAAAAACCATAAGAATAGGATGTGGTGGACTAAATTTATCCCATCAGAAGAACTGCCACAAACCAAAATGTATAATTTCCCTCTCCACCATTTAGCTCCTTAGCTCTTCTTTGTGCTGTTTTATTAGTTTGCTACACCTTCAAAATAAGACACGTACTGGCTTCATCCCACAGCGTTACTGCACCTCGTATTTGAAAGTGTAATGACAAAACTGAAATGTGGTGTTGCTTTTCCAAGTCAAACCACCTTAATTTACCTGTGTGTTTGTGCAGATAAGCTTTACTAAACTGTGGCCCAGTAAATATCCTCTCTCCAGTGAGCCTGTAGCAATTACATTTCACAGACGGAAAGGGAAGCACTGGATTTAGTACAGTTTTCAAAACAACCTGTGTTTATAGCAGAAAAACATTTAAACATTTAGGGGCTCTTATCCTAGTCACTACCAATAAATTTCTGGCTCCCAGAAGATTTAGCAACTCAAGTACTTCTGAAAAATCTATCTTTTGTTCACAGGCACTCATAGCTGAATCAAAACCATTTAATTCTGTAATAGAAGAAAGGGGAGGTCTTAACTTTATTGGGGGCTATATTCTGGAATCAAAACCATCCTTTGTAGTGGACAATGGAGACAAAAGCATACAAATCCAAAAGAACTAGATGTCTTAACTGTTTCATGAATTAATTTTGCCCCATTTCTGTATCAGCGATTCTTTTGCCAGATGAAAACTTTACCTCAAATGACTTTTAAATATCAGAGATATGCACAAACTTTCTCATAGGTTGGCTTTGTCCAGGATGGTTTCACAGGGATATGTTATTTTTCTCCTTCTGCTGTGGAGCCCTACAATGGAGATTTTTGCAGTTCTGATATGGTTTGCATATTTGAGATTCCTCGTACACTGCTTTCTTTGGTCCCATTGTTAATGTTTGCGTAATTAAATAATGGGGTGAAGCTGAGGATTATTCTGCCTTAGTCTAGATTATTCCAGTTCTAAGGACCTGAAAAAATTTAGTGTTGTCCTGAAGTAGTACAGGATAACCATGAGATCCTCTCAATCAAACCTTGTCCTCTTGTGCCAGGATTTGGGGGTTTTGTTGCTTTGGGGTTTGTACCTAGTCTTACAAACTCCCAGTGTCATTGTTAAGAAATTAATTCGTATGTAACAGTAGAACCTTACCACTTGAGAGATGCATCTGACCAAAGGCATTGGAGGTAACTGGTGTATAAAGGCTCTTCATGTTTTTAAAATCTTATTTCGAAACAGGTGTATCCTCTCTCAGGCAATCTCAACAGCCTGTTGAGATCTCCTCTTTTTTCTTCGTTCTTTTCTTTTTTTTTTTTTAAAGGTTGACAATGTAGGCCAAAAAAATGTAAAACTTGATTTTGAGATACTTGACTTCAACCCTTGTGTTTAAAGCCATGTTGCATGGGGTGTTAAACAACCTGGTCTGGTGGAAGATGTCCTAGCCCATGGCAGGGGATTGGAACAAGTTGATCTTTAAGATCCCTTCCAACTCAGAATTGTCTGTGATTCTATGATCCCAAAAATGCTCCAATGGCTGTCATTTTCTTTTCAAGACAGCACTATTCAGTAATAAATTCATCCACTACTACACCAGATTAAAGGATGTGAAGCCTTGGAAATGCAGCAAGAGGTTAAATTATGGAGTGGCCCAGATACATTCCATTAATAAAAAGAAAAAAGCCATATTTCAAGTGCTAGGAAAAGTTTCTTTAGCTGTTGTAAAATAGGTTCCATTGTTCCACAGACTCAATACAAAAAAAAGAGTTGGTGCCATTAAATCATTAAGAGAATACACTTCTTATTTGCAAGTTATGATTAATTTTTTCTGAAGCTTAAATGCAATAAACCCCTGTTGTGTGGCTGAGACTGTGACATTCTGTTACAGGTTAATTTCTTTCCCTGCAAATTAGAAAATAGTGTGACTTGCAAAACAGGGGAGAGAGGGGGAGACATGCCAGCAGCTGCGCTTAGACTTTTTTGCCTTTTGGCTTCTTCTTTCATTTTCTAGTCTGTTGCACTTCTTCTTTCAGTGATTTGGATGCTAGATGCCAATTTGAATTTCCAGTGCATTTAGCATCCTACAACACCGGGGAATTTAAAAGAGAATTAAGAACATACAGGACATTAAAAAAAAAAATTATATCTTTTTTTCACAATCCTTTTTATCTTTTTACCTCTCTGTGATTGCAGTGATAACAGAATCCAGTAAACCACCACCACAAAGAGCCAGTCACATATTAATTTTGCAAAGGTGTGTTTATAGCGGGAACTAGATGGGGCTGCCTCGTCGCTTGCAATCTGTGTAGGGCTGTCTCACAGATCAGCAGAGTATAAGATTGTTTTCCTGGATGTGAGCCACTGATGGACCCACACAGGCTAGTAAGAGTCATGGAAGAGTCTTTTATCCTGTCTCAGCGGGGACATCTTCCCCATGGGCTTCACGAGAGAGTGTTTTCCTAGCAGCGGATTTAACGGGGGGAGAGAGGGGATGCAAAGAAGATTAATGTTTCTGCCAGTTCCCCGCAAGTTCACAGAAAATATTGGCTAGAGCAGGAGTGGCCCGACTCCGTCATGCTCCAGCCTTTTCTGTGTACTCAGAGTGGCATGTTTTTAATCAAATGTGAAATATAGCTTTAGCAGGTCGAATGGATTAGCTTTCCTTGTAAGTAACTCTGCCTGCTTTAGTCAGGAGTGCAACTTTTTCTTTTTTTTTTTTAATGCTTCACACTTAAGGTTGTCGTCTTTAACTTCATCAGTTTAATGGGTCTTTGGAGTTTTGATTGTTAAAGGTGGGAACAATTTAATAACCATATCCAACTGAGCTTCCGAGTACAGGCAGTGAAGACAGCAAGGTAAGAAACTCCTCAGCTGGTCTGTCATAAAACCTCTGAAATTCTTGAGACAAACTGGGGGGGCTGGTCCTTTTTTAATACTGTATTTTGAATACAGTGCTTCTAAATATTTAAGTTTTCCTTGCTTTGGGATTTCAAATCTGCCTATGTTGAGAAAGTTAATATCCTCAAAACGGAGAAATCTGTTCATGGCAATGTACATAACCGATTTCCTTCTAATGCTGGTTGTTATTTATCAGAATCTCATCAGTCTCCTGTTCTTATACAGCACTGAAGTTATCAAAGATAACAGGGGGGATTTTCTGCTACCTTATTTCTGGGCCTCAGAATCAGCTGAGCCTCTAATAAAGTTAGGCTGTTCGTATCAAACCATCCCTTATCAGTAATGTACTTTGAAAGCTGTTCTATCTGGTTAAATCCAAGTGTAATAATAGACCTCGTACCTGTCACATCCTCAGGCTGCTCTAAAGTGTTGTTGCTCCACTAAAATAAATAGTTCAGGTGATTTCTCTGTGCCAAGAAATTCAAGTAAATGCTAGAGATAATTGTAAAATTAATTTGATTTTCAGAGTTACTGAAGGGGTTTTTAAAATTTATTAATCACTACCATATTTCAGTGTTAGATATGGTATGAAATTGCTGTCAATTTTTCTTGCAACACAGACTTTGAAAAATTTGTGTGTGTGTGTGTGTGTTATTTGTACTTATCTTTTATATTTCTGACCCATGGTTTAATGTGCTGTTCAGACAAGTTCCTAGGAGCTTGTTCATTTTATTTAGCATGGTTATAAAAAAAAATTAAATTAAAAAAAACCAACTTTTAAAGCTGTTTTTATAGGAATCCATGGGGAAGACTAAAGAGGGACAGCAAAGCAAAGATATTCCCAAAACTTCATAGGCTGAAACAGGTCTCTTGTCTTCAGACAAAATTCTGTTCACATAGAGGTAGATAGGAAATGTTAACATTCTGTTCATTAGTAACCAACAACGAGCTCTCTGAAGACCCTGTCTGAGATGACTACCTGTCATGTCAAAATTTGTCCTTCTGTGCTGCAACAGTCAGCAATGTGATAGCAAACTGTAAAAGCTCCAGCAGTCCTAACATTCTGCTAAACTTTCAGGCAGTGGAGAGCAGGATAACATGGTAGCTTGGCCATTTACCATTGGATTAAAAATGTAAGACATAGTTCTTTGATTTCCGTGAGGATTACCTGCTAGTCATTGCAAGGTGACAAAATTCATGACTTACCATAATAGATGTATGTCTTTTCTTAAAGACTATATATATATTAAAATAATAAGAAGAAGAAAAATAGGTGGATCCCAGCAGTATTGCAAAAGATGTTGGAACCAGATTCTCTGTTTCGTGTTCCTAGCTCCTCGCACATTCCAGTCACGTATCTTATCTATTCCTCTGCCTGTCTGTCCATTAAGAAGGAATAAAATTCAAAGGATGCCTGGTGTCTTCTGCCCTTTTTTAATTTGACTGCTGGTTCAAGGCCATGTTTCAGCAAAGCATGTCAGCATTTGTTTAAGTCTCGCTGCCTTTAGAGATGAGAGCAGTGTTTTGAGAAACTGAGGCCTCTGAAGCTGTGTGAAAACAGTACATCCTCAGTCTAAATAATATCTCTTGCTTTATCTGATTAGTGATGGGCCATGCTTTCATTTTTTTCCCTGCTTTTTAAAGCAACTGCCTTCATTTATCACCATCCAGGGACCTATTTGGGTAGTCAGTGGACAGAAAACAAGGCATGAATCTGTTGGAAAAATAATTTGGCTCGTGTAGCTCTTCTAAATATAACTCCCTGATCAAAGCGTGGAGTGTCTTTTGTAAGTCCTATCCAAAACAGATATTAGATGAAGAATATACTGAAGCCTTCAGACTTTTGACTGTGCTTTTTCAAAGGCATGCCATCCTGAACGTACCATCATGTGATGCTGTTTGAACTGAGGAAACATTTTTCCTTCAACTTCTTTCTCTTGCATTATACAGCTTTAAAGAAAAACAAACCAAACAAAAAAAGAATCTTCAATTAAAATGCTGGGGATTTTTGAAGGCTGCCAGAGAAGGGCCATTGCAGTGTTATGTCTTAGAACCAATTTTTTTATTTATAGCAACTTATGGACATAAATAAACATAAACTGTTTCAGGGCTTTGTGGTACGTTCATAAACATGAGAGTCCTTGCTGCTGAAATGGAATCCTTCTGAAACGACAGTTAATAAAAGCTATTTTTGATTTAGCTACTAACCAGTTTCTACTGTTACAAGTGTCTTTCAGGTGACTCCTACTTGTCTTGGGCAGAGTTGCAGGTATAGGCATAAGAATATGACTAAACCCTGGTGAATCTTTACCAATTACTGAGCTTCGAAACTTCATTGAAATGCTTTTCCAATGCTGTGGTTTTCTAAAACAAAATTATTAGCTGTTCTGGGGGTGCAATCACAGGAGAGAAGGCTTTGCTACAGGTGCACCAGGGAGAGAAAGCTGTTGTTCCTGTAAAACTGCCACAAACAGCGCTAATTAATATACTGATTTTACAAGTGATGTAGGGGACTTATGTAGACAGAATTAATTATTAAGATCTCTTTCTTCAAAACACTGTTTCTAAGCTGCTTTGCATGATTATAATGTGAACCTGCCCTACAAAGAAGTCGCAGATCTAAGATCACATCCAGACAAGAGTCATGTACTTTATCAACAGTTTGAAGATGAATGTATGCACACACCTGGTAAAATTAGGGAGCCTGGTTCAGAGAGATGCTGTCAGGATCAAAGCCTGGGGAGTGCGACACAGTGAGTGAAGTCAACACGCTCCAGGGGAAAGGAAGACTTTACTAAGTCAGTGACAATCGCTGCGACTGCTCCCTCGCTTTCTAGTTTTTAAAGTATAAAGTTTTTTGATAGTTCTATGAACTTTACCATGTCATTTTCATCAGAATGCAGAAAGGGATGTAGTAAACAAATCCTGCTGTGATTATGCCAGAATTGCACTCTCTTGGTGCTGGATTTACTCCTAAACTACTTGCAATAGTATGCAGTAGATGTTCTAGAGCGAGCTGGGGTCATTTTTGGTTTGGATTGGGGTTGTTTAAGTTTTTTCAGTTTCTTCTTCTTTTTTTTTTTTTTTTAATCCTATTGGGGTTCATGCTTGAGGGACCTATTTTTAAAATTTCAGCAAAATTCAGACCTTGCAGCAAAAACCAGACCTTGCCTCAGAGAAGGGGTTGCAACAGACCAAAGGCCAGATTGTTATTTCTAATGCTGATTTTTATTCTTAGCCCTGCATAGCAATGCTCCTCATGTCTGGAGCACAGAAAAAAATGAGATATTGATGATTTTCAGACTCCAAAACCCTTTTTCTTGTCTAGAATGCAATTATATAAGTGGCAGTAAGTGATGCCTGAATGAGATTAATATAGGCTGCTTTGCTCCTCACTGCTACAGGAAGGAATGAGAAGATCTAGGGAATGACTATTGAAAGTATTAAGCAATTAAGGTGGGTAGTAAAAAGTGGAGACTGACTGGGTTTTTTTCTTTAACTTCATGATAATTTGAAGAAATTAGTAACTGCATTATATAAACCATCAGGTGTGATGATGCATTACCAATATAATTCTTTCTTTGCTGAAGAGCAACTTCAAAAGATCTAATGCTTCTTCTCAACCCGATTAGAAGCAAATGAAGAATATTTAATGCTTCAAATCTCTCTTTACAGCCTAAATGTTTACATCCATCTAAATTAATAAGATTAAAAACAGAGTTTTTGTAATGTGAAAGCAATTTAGCCCACCAAATAACAATAGTGTAAAGCAGAGGTTCATGTCTCTGTACTCATTGGGTTTGGGGTAGAAACTATTCACAGTTTTACATCTCTATAAATTGAGAGTGATTTCATTAGTGCCACTATACCTAATCTGCGTAATTCAAGTAAGAACTGAGACCCTGGAGGTTGAAAAGCACAGTGTCAAATTGCAATAACTGAGAAGCCAATCACTGTATAATTTCCCTTAGGTTTCATGGGTAGTGAAGTATCCAGATACCTGGATAAATTTTGAATAGTTGGGGGAATAAAAATTCTGGGGGTTGAGTTGAGGAACTGAGTTTTCAGGGAAGCAATGTTTATCTGGGCTTTTTGTTTGTTTGTTTGTTTATTTGTTTTACCACAGAAAGTGAAAGGATTGCATTTATTACATTGCTGTAATTCATGGAACCACAGAATAGTCTGGGTTGCAAGGAACCTTAATGATCATCCAGTTCCCACCCCTCTGCCACAGGGGAAGGCCAGGGACACCTTCCACTACCCCAGGTTGCTCCAAGCCCTGTCCAACCTTGAACACCTCCAAGGATGGTGCATTCACAATTTCTCTGAGCAACCTGTGCCAGTGTCCCCACACCCTCCCAGTAAAGAAATATCTGATCTAAACCCATCTATCTCTGTCAGTTTGAAGTCATTGCTCCTTGTCCTGTCACTTCATGCCCTTATAAAAAGTCCCTCTCCAGCTCTCTTACAAACCCCTTTAGGTACTGGAAGGTGCTATAAAGTCTCCCCAGAGCCTTCTCTTCTCCAGACTCAAGAATTCCAATTCTCTGAGCCTTTCTTCATAGCAGAGGTGCTCCAGCATTGTGATCATCTTCATGGCCTCCTCTAGACTTGTCCTTTGTGAGAACATGAGATGTGTCCTTCCTCCAGGGCCCAGACCCTACAAGAGTAAAGGAGCAGAATCCCCTCCCTTGACCTGCTGGCCAAGTTTCTCTTGATCCAGCCCAGGACACATTTGGTTTTCTGTGCTATGAGCACACCTTGCTGGGTCATGCTGAGCTTCTTGCCTACCATCACCCCCAAGTTCTTCTCCTCGGGGCTGCCCTCAGTTCATTCTCTGCCCAGCGTGTGCTTGTGCTTGGGATTGCCCTGACCCAGGTGCTCTTGGCCTGACTGAACTTCATGAGGTTTACACAGTTCCATCCCCCAAGCCTGTCCAGGTCCCTCTGGATGATATCCCTTCCCTCCAGCGTGTCCACTGAGGCTGCACTCAAAGCACTGTCTGTGCTGCCAACAAAGATGTTAAAGTGTTCCCATTGATGTGTGATAGCCCATTCACTACAAAATAAACCACATCAGAGGAAGAAGTCTTGCTCCTTTCTTGAAAGTATAATACTAAAACCTATTGAACTTAAATAAATCTGTTGAATTTCATTGTGGAAGAATCACTTGCTTGAAAAGTTACCTAAACTGACACTAACGGTGCGCTGGGAAATGAAGCAACAGAACAAAATTCTGATCTTATTTATACTGATATAATTAAGGAAGATTGTAGGCCCTTTGGTCTTTAGGGTGATCCTTGTGCATGAGGAAGGACAATGGGGGCTACAATAATAAAACTAATATACCAAAGAAAATCATTGACAATGGTGTAAAGCTGCTTTATGGGTAACAGTAAAGCTGCTCAACACATAAAGCATCCATAACACATTTTTCTCAGGAGTTTGTTCACATAATACGCACACAAGTGTGGGAATGAGAAGGGTGATTATCTTCTACATTAAAGTCTTTTTTATGTCTCTCTGGAATATAAAGCAGCTGTAGGAAAGAATTTACACCTATATTCAGCTCCCTGCACACGATGTCTGGAACGTAGAGGTGATATGTCTGTGAGTGGGAACAATGCCCATACATATTTCAGTGCCAAATCGGGTTTTCTGCTTTGCAGAAAGGGAAGCTTGAGCACCGGACTTTGCCTGTGTGGCTCCCAAATTGTGCTGCTGCCCTTTCTAGGAGTGAGTTTATTCAAGGCAACATGAAATAAAATCTACTAACCTTGTCCTTGCTGCAGACAGAGGAGGGATGGTGACCTCCCTTCCCCTGCAAAGTGAATCTGGGGTGCTGAGCTCCCAGCTGCTCCTGCCATGGGGACATTGAGGATGGTGCGGGGGAAGGATTCAGATTTTAGGCCAGACAATGTGGATGAGGCGAAAAGTCTGCTGTGAACACTTGTGTGCACTGTGCAGGGCAGCTGGTGTCACTGCTCCTCGTTGGCTTTCGTGCCTCTTGGGGCACTGTGGAAAATCTCATCTATTATGTTGCAAAAAAAATAGATCAGTCTGTGTCTGCAGCACTTCTGTGCAGAGTAGCATTGATAGCCATGTCATCCTTAACTTCTCTAGTGGTGATAAAGCTGCTATTTCTCCTCTATTAAAACATAAAAGTTTTTAAAAAATCAAACAAAAGAAAAAAAAAACCAAACCAAAACAAACAAAAATCCAAAACAAAAAAAAACCCACACCCAACAAAACCAAAAAAAAAAAAACCACAAAAAAAACCCCACAAAAAAAACAAACAAAAGAAAAACCACCAAAAAAACCCCAAACCTTTTTTAAATGTGGCAACTGTGCTCACAGCTCCCATGAAAGATTTGAAATGCCCAGTATTTCAGAAGTGTCCACTTAAAAGGGCTGCCCAATTGCAGCCCTAATTTTTCAGAGTTTTTAGATCTTCTGAGGGATTGATGCTTTCGTTGATCTTTAAAAGGAGTGGACGGTCACAGCATCTGAAAATCTGTGAGACAGGCAGATGAATGTTGATGAACCAGAGGGAGAGTGTGGAAAGACAATGCCTTGTTTAATATTGCTAATTGTTTTGTTTTGCCAATTAAGTATTTTTTGAAGCAAGTGACTGATTTGGTGAGAGATGAAAGGGGATAAAGTGTGACCCACTGAAACTTGTTTCTAGCCCGAGCTGCTTATTATAAAATTAGTTTTTGTTTCAGAGTAAAGCACACAAACAGGCTTGGTGGTATGGAAACTATCAATTAGCTGTATATACAGAGAAATCCCTTCCTGTAAGATGTCACCTTCTTATGTGACAGTCTTCTAAATATATTCTTTTGAATGTTTTCATTATTTGGTGATGTTTTTAAAAATAGCAGTGATAATGAAAATAATCAGACTGTGATGGAAAACAACTGGAAATACTTGTTTATTCTTTTATTTCCCAAAAACATATTCAGAACAAATTCTTTTGGCCATTTTAAAATACTGCTGCTGGTTTGATCAAGAGGAGTATAACCCTCTGTCAAGAACTGTTTGATACCATTATAAAATATTGATTTTAGTGTCTTTGTGTTAAAATAATAATAACAATACCATGCTGTTTGCTTCATATTTTCCCCCAGCTGAGGAGCAATTACTCTGAATTTAGGTGGTAGACAGACTCCAGCAGGAGAGTGTTTGTGTTACTGTGATTATCAGACACACAGACACTTTAGAGAATGAACTTAAGAACACCTGTAGTATTTTGGGCACATTCAATCCAGACCTTTTCTGCATGAAAATGGCTACTTGAAATATAATCTGACATACCTCCAAGGATTTGGGACTTAATTTTCCACGCAAAACAAAAATCAATGAAAAAATCAGATCTTACAAACTTATTTACTTTAAAGGAAGGATGGGGCTTCCCAAATAATTAAATCAGTTTATGAAACACACAAGGAGAAAAGCAAAAAGGGAGGATGCCAAACATTTTGGATGTGCTTTTAGGAACATGAATGGATTTTATAAAGGGTTCATCCAGGCTGTTGTAACTCCTTCCACAAGGCTGATCCTTGGCCATCCTGGAGTCCGCAGTCACCTGCTCCATCTCTGTGGCTTTGTAGATGATCTTTCTGTGTAGCTGCAGCTCTCAATGCCAAAAGGAGCAGCAGAAAAGGACATACAAAAGGATGCAAAAAAAGAAAAAGAGAGAGAGGAAGAGAACAGGGCTCTTAACAGTACAGCTTGATTTGATGTTTTGCCTGAATCTTCACAAGTGTAAATATTTGACTGCAGTTTTGGTGCTTTTTTTTTTTTTATTCCCCTTCAGGTAGAGTATTTGTTTACATAGCATAACATTTCCTCCTTCCTCTCTTGTGTTCTTTCACTTCACAAGTGAAAATCTGCAGTTTTTTTGGCAAGGGTTTAAAGATAATAGCAGTAGTGAGTGTGAGCACTGCTTTGTCTTGAAATTGTATAAATCACTCTCCTTTTACTAAAGGTTTCCATAGGAAGGAACATTGGAACTTTGACCCATTTTTTTGCAGCCTCACACCAGCAAGAGTCCAAATGGACCTGAAAAGCTTGGTTAACAAAACCATCAGATTTTTTAACGTGAACATCCAAGTTTCAAATCCTTGCTCAGATGAGATCTTCCTTACAAAGAGGAGGGCAAGTTGGGAACTAATTCTCGAAGTCTTGATTGGCTACTATCTCCTTCATTAATCTTAATGCAAACCGGATGAATATATACCAAGAATATTGTCCTCTTTTACATGAGAAAAATAGCACACAGTTCTAGTCCTAAGGAAAAAAAAAAAAAAAAAAAGAGATGGGCATGCCCCTACTTCTAGGAATCATATTCATTATTTACTCTTTCATCCAGCCACCATTGCCTCCAGCATGTGTTGCCTTCTACCACATGCACGTGGTAAGATTGTTCAAGTTCAGGGGAGTTTACCTTCTATTTGGAGGTTTTTTCCAAAACCAAGAGAGGGACTCTGCCACGGGTTTCTATTTATGTTGTTTGCTTAGAGGGCAGCGACAAACAACTACACAAATGTTCTGTCATATGTGTAGATGTAGAGACTTTTGTTTATAAAGCTTATCTGGTTCTACATGATGGTTGATTTTAAATGCCATAAAAGCAAAAAAAACCTGACTAATTTAGCCTTAAAAATCCATAAACAAAAGCATGTGTTGTCATTTGAGACATTCGTACCCCATTTCTGGGATCTTGCACAACAGAACAGTCACAAAGAAGATTTAACACTGCAACATCTCTGGCATTAAAAATCTCCCTCTTTCAAGTGATTTTACTGGAGTGAAGTATATAGCTGTAAGATTTAGGAGTAGCTTAATATAAGAATATTGAAACCCCATGATTGAGTGAAACAGCTTTTCCTAACGAGTACCTTGCTCCCAAGGTACAGAAGATGACTTGCAATTTTTTTTCTTAATGAAAATGGAATAGGAAGGAATTAGGTTTCATAGGCCTGTTTCAGAAGTGCTAATGCAAGAAGCAAATCAGTAATGAAAGTACAAATTTTTTTTTGTCATGTAAAGGAAAGTTGCTGAACCTGTAATGACAGACAAGGGCCGATTTTCACATTACTAACAATTTTCTCTGTGTGTTTTATTATGAAATTATTTGACACTTAAATCACTTAATAAAATTATCAGGTTTAAAAGACCAGCATGGGAGAGTGTGGAAGAAGTCATGCTGTCATCTGTGCCATTTCCCATTGAAAAGGTTCAATCTTATTTATTTTGATTTATGAGTTAGGAAAGAAAGTCTCTTCTAGAAAAACGTGCAAGCACCTTGAAATTAGTTGTTCATACCCATGGCTTCTCCAGGACAGAAGGTCCAGCTAGGTGAATGATTTTTCTGTCTTAAATTGGTCATATTGCTTGGCTTATGGGACAAAAAAATTATTCAAAACTGTAATATTCTTTTAAATCACGCAAGAGAGGCAAAACCCACTCATTTGTCTGGAAGCAAATAGAATAGTGTAGTAGAGCAATTGAAATAAATGGAAATTATTTGGGGAAGGACTTTGTGGCACACAAAAATATTTCCTTGATGAATTCCTAAACTCTAGATGTTCCGAATTCTATTAGAAACTTTTAAGCTATATTTGGCCATAAGGTCAACTCTCTATGAAATGCTGTTCTCTGTCTGTGGAGAAAGGAATCCTTGAAAACCAGATTTAATGTCTCCTTGGGTTTTCACACTGAACTAATCCTCTGGGAATTTTATTCTCCCTTCAGTTCAGCCATCTTGGTCTTTGGGAATGATTCAATACCATTTCAAAAAAATGAATCCAAGTTCTGTGATACTGACACACTCAACACTGCATGAGTTTATGTAAGTGCTGCCTGGGAAGTAGTATGTAGCTAGACTGAAATATGGACAGTGTGGGTTCCCATTAGCTGAAATACCTAAAGAATTTGTTATATTTAGAATTTTGTTCACTTATGCTTAATAGAGCTCCACTTTAAGTTAGGGAAAATTGGTTTCATTTTCTCTTGCTACCATTAATAGCTATTAGAGTTGAAAATAAGGCTTTAAACATATCATTAAGGTACACTTAAGTAACTTGCAACTGACAATTAACTCAGCATGGTAATACATTATCATAACATTTTTCTTTGATAGGTCTGTCTCTTAAAAGACACAAGGAAAGACAAAGGATGGTTTTGTAAGACTGTTGATGATTTTTTTTTCTATTTTAATATAATTTACATTTTGTTATTTTATCAGTGCACTGTGTTCCATCATCTATGCTCAGAAAACATTGATTTGGTGTGTCATAGAAAGGTAGGATCACAGAATGGTTTGTGTTGTAGGGGATCTTAAAGATCATCTTCTTCCAACCCCCCTGCCATGGGCAGGGACACTTTCCACCAAATTAGGTTGCTGAAAGCTGGTTTGACGGTAGGTAGTTGTAACAGACTGTGTTGAGGGGACGTCTGGGTTGCTCTGTGTCTGTGGGTACAGTGTTCAAGGGGGATGGATGCAGAAGGGAATTTGCTATACACTTCATGGGTCTTAAAGTTTGGGAGATTGCTTCAATAACCAAAGAAAGACACAGGCAGAATTCAGATCCACATTCAAGCATGATTTGCTTTCAAGTTTTATTAAAATCCTCTTCAGCAGAAAATAAAAGTTCTAGGAAAAACATCTGATTTCCGACATCTCAGCATAACACACCGTGTGTTTTCCCTTTCAAGACCATAGTAAAATCCAGCACTGCACTTGAACTGAGAGCACTGTTTGTACTGTCTTTTAAAGAACAGAGTTAATGGGGAGGGTGTGAGCTCCTCAGCACAGGGACCAAGGACTGCCACCTCCCAAAGCTGAGCTACAACGCTACGGTGACAGCAGCAGCATCGGTGACATCCTCCGCTCCTTGCAGAGCCAATGGCATTGACCTTATCCTGCCAAACCACGTAAAAAGCAATGTGGGCAGCACTGGCTTTGTGAAAAGTGGACACATTTATCCAGGACGTTTCACCGCATTACCACAGAGTCACTTGCAGAAGTGTAGCTAAAATAGCTGCTACGTGGTAAGATTTTTGCAGGGAAGCTAGAAATGCAACAAAGGCAACAGTAGTGAGTGAATGTTTCTCCAATTGCTCTAAAAACAAACCCACCAGTGCCAGGCATGCAAAATCCTATCGGTTCTGTGCCCCAGATCTTCTCTCCTGCTTTCTTGTAAATCCACTCTTGAACATAGTGGTTTGAAAATTGCCCACCTTAGGGCTCTGCAGCCTGGCAGCCTGAACAGTTTGTTTTGTTTCAAACAGTTTCACCATGCTTAAGTCTGCAGAACTTAAAGAAATCAGACTGGTTGCATGCATTCTCCTGGAGCTGATAGCAGCACAGCATCCAAGCGTAGTATTTCCAAGCTCACTCTCCTCCCTTTCCTCCTCAATCATTTCTTGAAAATTCCTTCATAATAACCTTATCCAAACCATAAATATGAAAGTCAAATAAGCCCAAAGGAGATTTATCATCCTCTGACTCGGCACTCCTTTTATGATTAATAATGACATTGATTCCTTTGGAAATGAAACAAAAATTAATTTAAAGGTTCTGATTGGTTTTAGTATTAGGTAAACTTAACATATCGAATGAGCGTAAAACAATTATCAGTCTTATTAACAAAATTAGCTACAGCAAATTTACCAGAAGGAAACTGTTGCTATTTAGCTCCCTAATTATGTCACTATTCTTTGTGACCAAATGATATAATGAAAATAATTTGATCTACTGGTTCTGCATAGAGAATTTTCTAGGAGCAGCTGAATATCATAATCTGTTTTGAACGTATGTTTTCCTACTCTTCTTCTGTTTCAGAAAGTAGAGGTCAGGGGCTTCAAAGAACTTTGCAATGAAGTGAAGTTGAGCTGTGCTGGGCAGAATATGGAATAGATTCTTTTACAATTATGAAATGTTAGATAACCCTTTCCTTGAGGCCAGAACCCTTTGACTTCTTGAAGTGATGTATGGTGTATGAATTTCAGACTCTGGAAGAGCACAGGATGCCTTTTATCCTGCCTGGCACTAAGGCCAAGGATGGGATTTTCCATGCTGTGCTGTTGTCTGCCTATTTCCTTGCACTGTGCCTCAATCTCAGCACACAAACTTGGCGAGTTCTTCTTTCCAGCCCTGAGAGTTGATCAAATGGAGAGCGGTTGGATGCCCTCTAGCCATCGGCAGCTCAGCCCAGAGGGACAGTCACCTGGCCAACCTTGAAGGCCACCCAAGCATTGGTGATGCACGGAACTTGGGGTGCCAGCTCTCATCTCTTCTGTGCGAGTATCCTGTGCTCATGGCTGAGCAGTGCAGTGGGGTAGAAGCAATGAGAGCTGACGAAGCTGATGAGAGAAGTCATACATGATCTTGGAAAACTTCTTGCAAAATGTCTCTACTGGCACTCCTGTGCTTCCACCTCAGCAAGCATTTAAATGGTGGGGTCTCTGAGCATTTCTGTCCTTCCAGATCTGTCTTCCCTCCATAGCTTCATCCTGACTGGTCAGAGTACCTGTGTGTGTGTGTTCTCATTTTTTCCTTCCACTTGCCATCTGCCTTCCCTGGATTGCCATCATTGGGCAACTTGGGTCCAGGCACATTTCCTAGCCCCATACCTATAACAGTCGTCCCCATTTCTAAGTAGGATCTTTCCTTCTCCCCTTCCCAATGTAGCTTTATGAACTGGAAAAAGGAGATTAAGACACTCTGGTACAGTAAGAAATCTGCAGCATGTGAGTGATCTGCATATTGTAAAACTGCCTTAGATTGTAACAATGAATTTCAATATGATCAACTCCAATATTAAACTACACAGAGTGAATGGGAAAGCGCCTGTGGAATAGAAACCCCTCGAGTACATCCCCTGGCTGCTTGCTTAATGCTTATGAAGATGCTCTGAACTACACAAGTTGTTTTCTTGCCTACACTCCGACTTTACATCTTTATGGTTTGTGTCCTCTGGGAAACATTTTTATTTTTGTTTCATTATTTAAAGCAAACCTAATATTAATGATGGGGCTGCTCTGCATTAAGGCACTGTGCTACCAGTACACATCAGCTCATAACTTTTGGTGAGGCTTTCTGCATAATTTATGTCCAAAAGAGAGTATGCTGACACAAAATCGAGGATTTAACCATGTTTACTGCTGCTTGTGATAATTAGATCATTTCATACTGGAGCTACTAAGCAACTGAAGTAAGGTGGGCCTCTGAGTAATTGTTAAATTTATAGTCTTCTCTTAAATGATCAAACATGAAGAACTTGAAATATGTTTTGTATCCTGTTCTGTATACGGCATAATCAGAAAACCCAAATGCTTTACGTAAGATTCTTGGGTGCCATCAGATGGACCAGTGCAAGAACTGGCAAGCAAAAATCATGCCCTCATAGGACTTGCCCAATCATCCCCTAATTGCCTGGGTTTATAACATTTCCTATGGTATTTCTTGAAAGAGTTGTGTTAGGACCCAGAAGAAGTTCCGAATATCACATTTTTTTGAGCGTTTCAACACTTCTAAATGTGACTGGAACAGAGAGGGCTTTAAATGAGAAATCAAATCCACTCGTGCTTCTATTAACCTCTGGTTTAGCATATTTTAAATCACTGCACACATTTCTGTATGTTTTCTGATCAGCCATGCTCTGGCATCTGGTTAGATGCATGTAAAAAGTCATATGGATCAACTCCTCTAAGAAATAAATACACAGGGGGTGTGGTGTCAGCATGAGAAAGATCTAGAAGACTGAACAGGCACCTGGTTCAAAGGCAGGATAGAAAGATGATTTGAGGGGTAAAAAAACCAACAAAACACATTTCATAAAATCTGTTATTTTAGGTGGAATGCAGAGGTATTTTTTCCTCACTGATAGATTATGGTAGAATTGTAAGAAACATAAATTTACACTCATGCAGTACTTAAATAGACTTTAGATCCTGGAGCGCTAAAATGCTCACCTTCTTGCCCAGATAAACTGTAGAAACGCTCAGTCCTTTGCTTTGAAAGGCATTCTCCATCAGTCACTTGCTCCTGTGGCTCCTTCTAAAAATCATTAAGCGTTACAGATCAGAGGTGAGAAAGAGGTTCCTATACAATCAAAGCATTAATTTTGGGTGCTCATTGTATCATTACAAAGAGTTCTTTTGATTTCCTGATGTGACTTGTTTCTTTCCCGTGTTGAACGGTACCTATTGTTACTTTTGCAGCTTTTATAGCAGCTCACCTTGTTTCCTTTTAGATATCCTGAAGCAGCACATGAGGGTGGTGGACTCTGGCTGAAGTTCCCTGTTAGATGGGAATGTGTGTTGGGCTGTCCCTGAGATGACAAGAGGTGTAACCTTTCCCTAGACATCTTCCTGCTTAGTTTAGGATGCTTTTCCTGCAAGATGGGTGTTCAGTGACAGGTACATAGTACACAGTGCAGAAAAGGCATCCAAAATTAAGCTATCTGTAGCGTATACTATTGAACATCCATCTCTGACTCTCATCAGAGTGAGAAGGCTGCAAGAGAAGCCATGACTTGGGTTTTTTGGGGACTTAATATGTTTCCCCATTTGCATCCTTAGCCAGGAAAACAGAAACAATTACTCCCCAAATCCAGATTCAGAAGGGATGAATCTTTTTTCAGTGGGCCAGAGCCTACTGTGCTTCAGTCTTAATGCAGAAATTCCTTTTTACAAATCCAGTTTTCCAGTCCCTGATGCAAAGTGATTAACAGAGTTCCTGCATATGTTACTCCTGCACTTCGTTTTCTCAGCCGTATCTATGAGTGAAATGCATTCAAATGCCAAAAGTACATAGCATTTCTGAAGCTGATTGTTATTAATATTGTTCTGTTTGGGTTTTTATAGCTGTAAACCTTTTTGAAGTGCCTAGCAAAAAGCGAGAGGAGCAGCTTTGGAGGGGGAGACAACTTTGAAATCCACAGAGCAGAAGCTTTAATCTCCAGTTGTGACTGACATCAAACAAAAGTGCAAAAACTCCCTTTGTTCTTGAGCACAAAGGGTGTGTTTGTTGTTTGTTCAGGGTAAGTGAAAGGCCCCCATGAAGTCCCACTGAAGATGTTTAATGAATCTGGCAGCCTCCAAGCTGTCTCTTCTACAGAGTAATCCTAGAGACAGACCAATCACACAGAATTTAACAGAGCGCGACACGACAATCTCTGCTCAGGAGAGACTTCGGAGAGGGAATACTTTTATTACTCAAGAGCACAGACCCCTTAGGGTTGGGGCCATGGAGCAGAGCTCTTGGTGGTGGTGGTCACACTTTTGTCTCTGAATCAAGGACTTTTTTCATGCTCAGGTGTTGCTTATTAAGCTTCTTTGGATTCATAGTTAAAATCAAGTGAATTGTACTCTCTCTGGTGCAGGGGGCAGGGATTTTGGCAGCCTCAGCTTCTAGTAGAAGTCAAAGTCAAGAATATCTAAGAAAGGAGGACTGCTACCAAAACCAGGTGAAACAGGGACATGGGTATTAGGGAAGGAAGGGAGAAATAGTGTTAAAATTGGAACAATAATGGAAAAGACTACAAAGAAACCAAGTCAGTGAACATTCTTAGATGTCAGATCCATTAAGGTTTACCACATATATGTCATCTTTTATCAGTTTGTCCTACTTGATCATTCCTTGGATGAGTAGAATAGTGTCGAGGGTTTGACCCTGGCTAAATGCCAGGTACCTACGACGTTTGCTTTCTATGCTCTCTCCTGCTGCAGCTATGCAGAGGAGAGGGAAAATTAACACAAAACACTGGACTTATGAGTTGAGATAAGACCACTGATAAGGTGACGCACTAGATTCAGGGCAAAAGCAGGCGGTAAAACTTAAAGTTGCAAAAAAAAAGTGATTTATTAGTCTAACAGAGTCGGAGGATAAATCAGAGGTAAAAATAAGCTCTCAAGACACCGTTTCTTCACTGACCCCCCTTCCCTCTTAAGGCACCGCTTCCCAGCTCACCCCCTCCCTCCTTTCTAACTAACCAACAACTCCCAGGCAGGGGCAGGGTGTGGGGTTTTTTCTTTAAGTCAGTCCATCACAATTCTTCTACTACAGACACTGTTTCTCTATTCGCCCCCTCCTTCCATTCAACCAGCAGATCCGGGTTGGGGCAAGATATGTGGCTTTTCTTAGTCAGTCCAACGCCACAATTCTGCTACAAACACTGTTTTTCTGCTCACCCCTCTCCCTATTAAGGCCATTTCTCAGCTCACCCCCTCCCTCCTTCCTTCTAACCAAACAGCTCTGGGGTGGGGGCAGGGCATGGGGGTTTCCTTTGGTCAGGGTCAGTCCATCAGGGGAAAAGAATCCTCTACTTAGCCATGGGGGTCCCTCCCACGAGAGACAGTCCTCTGCGAACTTCTTTGGCGTGGGTCCAATCTCACGAGCAGCCCCGCCCGATTGCTGCTGTCCGAGATTCTCTCCAGGCTGCAGATTTCCAAGCCGAGGCCAGGCTGTTTCCATCCCGGGAGCAAGGCCTTTCTCTCTCCTGCAAGGCTTTTGCAACTCTCAGTCTCTGGGACTCCCACTGGATCACAGCTTCCTGCAGGCATCACCTGCTCCTCTGGCGTGGGCACCTCCCCACGGGCTGTGGGGGTTTCTCTGCATCCCCTGGACTCCATGGGCTGCAGGGGGACCACCTGCTCCCCCATGGTCTTCACCACGGCTGGTAGAGGGTTTTCAGCTCCGGCGCCTGGAGCATCTCCTCCCCCACCTTCTCCACTGACCTTGGTGCCTCCATGTTGTTCTCCCTCACATATTTTTACCTCCTCCTCCTCCTTCCCTGGCTACAAAGAAGTGCGTGCTTATCCTGTTTTGATTTCTTCTTAAATATGTTTTCACAGAGGCGTAACTAACATCTCTAATTGGCCCAGGTTTGGCCAGCAGCATGTCCATCATCTTCAGAGCCATCAGAGATTGGCTCTGCTGGACATGGTGGAGAAATTTCCAGAATCTTTACTCAGGACATGCAGGAGCCATCTTTGTACCCCACCCTATCCACTGGCAAAAACTGGGCCAGGCAAAACTACCACAAATAGGAATAACCATGGCATTTGTCTTTAACCTCCCTTGTCCTTTCTATGATCTAATGTTTATAGCCTGGGTATTGTGAAAATTGGGCTGTTTACTGCCAGGTCTCTCATGTCCTGTTGCCAGGCTAAGGATGTTCTGTGTGGCTGGGAGCACAAGGAGTGGCTCGTGTGTGCCGTTATGGCCTGGGCATGGACATGGAATAGGACAGAGGGGCCTTGAATCCTCCTTAGACTTGAGTGCTCAGGGGTGTGCATTGGTCTTCTCTCAGCAAAATCAGTTTTCAGCCCTGCCTCATTCTGTGTATGTAAATATGGGCAATCCATTTCACATTTCTTCACCACCATTTCTTCTATAAAATGGCCATAACCTTGTTTACCTACTTTGGGATAATAAACTGTGGAGTGGAGTGTGACAACTCATAGCAGAGCCTGTGAAGAAGACACTGTTCTCTTGGAAAACACCATGGCTGGGGTTCTTTCTTTCCCTAGCTTCCTCATGACATCAATCATTTTTATTTTTTTTTAATCCCCACTGCTGGATGTAAATGTAAAATGCATTTGTAGTGCAGATGTCAGCCACTCCTGGGACTGCTGAGGGTCTAAGCACTATCTGCTGCTGCATTTTATCCCCCTGAAAAATGCCAACCAGAGCCCCAGAAAACCATCAAACATCAGCTCTGATGACTGGGATTCAGATTTAGTACCAAAACAGCCTTGATACCCTGGAACACAATACACAGCTCCTTCTCTGCCCAGCACCACTGTTTGAAATATTCCTTGTTCTCTCTTAAATTGCAAGAATATTGTAGGATCTATCTAAAATAGCAGTCCCTGTTTCCCTCCCTGCTTCCCCCACCCCTTATCAAATCAGACGTCCAAAATCAAGTGCCTGTGTGCTCTGCTGACAAGCACAAGGGGATTAGGGAGTGACGGGTTTAACAAAACTGGCTCAAGGTTTTGTAAAATGCATCTTGGAGCCTGAGCTCTGAACGAGCCATAAAATTCCTCCCCTGAGGTACAAGTGAGGTTTCTACAAGACTGGATCAGAACTTAATAATGTTTTTTCTAGGTTATTTTTTTTTTCTTGCTTTCTAAAAGGTGCCAGAAAACCATCTGATTTTTTAAGATGCTGTAGCACTAACAATGACTTAATGTAACCATTGTGTAAAAAATTGGAAATATGTTTTACCACCATCAAAAAGAACTGATTTCTGGGCTGCATGCAAACCATTTGGGGCAATTAGCATGTAATTTAATTTGCATTAATCAGCACAAGGTCAGCAAGAAATTAACTTTGGGTGTAGATTTTACATATAACAGCGTTTGAGAAGAAGGGAGGAACTGTTTTTACAGGGTGTTAATTTGGAGCTAAGTGCATTCAGCAAGTTTGAAGGGGCTCGGCCTTGCAGGAGAAAGATGAATGATGTGGATTTGGGAGCAGTGAAAGCACAAAATGATGTGGCAATTTACCAAGCATTTAATGTTGCAATACATAAACACTTTAACAGACTTCTTGGCACTTGTAAAGATCAGAGCACAGGTTTTGCTGAAGCACTGAGCACTCTGCTAGGGCTCTGTCTGGCTGAACGTGGGCAGAGTCCCACAGGGCTGCGTGTGCTGACCATGGGTGGTGCCAAATCATTCAAGAACACGGCTAGATATCCCAAAAGCACAGATCTCTCCGCAGCTCTGCAGTGTTTCCTTACGGGGAGGAAATTTAGGCAAATTACTCATTTTCTTGTGTGCCCCTTCAGGCCTCCAGCCATTCCCTCTGCAGCCATTTCATTTCACAAAGTCTCCTGGGGCTCCATGAACATGTCATGTGAGCAACCTGGTAAGTGCTGGGAGAAACCCCCTGCTGATGACACAGAAATTGATTTCGACAAACATTATCTGAGTATTTGGTTATGGGAAATGAGAAGTCTGGTGGTGTTTGGCTATGGTGAGGTGATACATAAAATGTATATGGCTGATCTGACACCTTTTTCTTTGAATGAAGAGCATTTATCAGTTGTACGGCCAGGAAGGTGTCTGAGAGCGAGTCTCTCATATTTCCTGGTGTTTCAGAGGGTAATCTCAAGGCTCTTTAGAGCTGCCACTTGTCCATCTGGAGTTCACACACATCTTTGTTGCAGCAGAGTTAGAAGGAAACGAGGGCAGCACTGCACAGCCCATTTTAAGACAGGATGCCATTGCCATGTCAGCAGCCATTGCCTAAATATTATTCTGGAAACAGAATTTTTGGACAAAGTAGACATAGAAGCCTCACATCCTGTTACTTATGCTCAGCTGAGATGCTGAGGTTGACTCTAGCTCACCGATGATTCTCTCCTCCTCAGAGGGAGATCCATGGTGGGTTGAACTGGAACTGAATTGGAAGTCAAAGGCGATTATGCTCCTGGGCTGCTTTGTTAAGTTCCCAAGCTTAAATGACATTAATCAGACCAAAGCATGTCTGAAGGAACTGGCTATACAAAGAGTTCTGGCATGCAAAATGTGTTACTTTGGGACTCAGAATTAGGATCCAGTTTGATCACAATGGTATCATATCTTCATGAGAGAGCTTAGCTTTGCTTGAGCTTTTCTCACTCTATGGCTTAGGATACATTTACATCATCCACTGAAAGATTCAAGCTCCTGGCAGCCAAGCCTACCTGCCATGGCAAAAAGCTATTTGTGAGTGGCTTTACCTGACTTCTTATGCTGCTTCCATTGCTTCAGCGAGGTTTTGGTATCTTGACATTCCATCTTGTCAAGATATCCTTCCTTAAGCAATATTTTCCCCAGTTAGCTCCCTATTAAATAAATGTATGTTTAATTTTTTAGTTCCGTGCAGACTAATAAAAGCAAATTTTACTTTAGAATCATAGAATTATATAGGTTGGAAAAGATCATCAAATCCAAGTGTTAACCCAGCGCTACCAAAGCCCACCACTAAACCATGTCCCCAGATCTCACATCTATGTCTTTTAAATCCCTCCAGGGGTGGTGACTCTACCACTGCCCTGAGCAGCCTTTTCAAATGCTTGATAACCCTTTCTGTGAAAAAAATTTTTCCTAATATCCAATCTAAACCTCCCCTGGTACAACCTGAGGCTGTTTTCTCTTGTCCTGCCACTTGCTGCCTGAGAGAAGAGCCCAACCCCACCTGGCTGCACCCTCCTGTCAGGGAATTGTAGAGTGAGAAGGTCACCCCTGAGCTTTCTTTTCTCCACAATAAACACCACCAGATCCCTCAGCTGCTGCTCACAGGACTTGTGCTCCAGACCCTTCTCCAGCTCTGTTCCCTTCTCTGGACACAGTCCAGCACCTCAATGTCTCTATTGCAGTGAGGGGCCCAAAGCTGACCCCAGGATTTGAGGTGTGGCCTCATCAGTGCTGAGTACATGGCTCTGGTCACTTCCCTGGTGCTGCCACAGCATTGCTGACGCAGGCCAGGATGCCCTTGGCCCTTTTGGCCACCTGGGCACGTTCCAGCTCATGTTCAGCTGCTGCTGACCACCAACCCAGGCCCTTTTCCACTGGGCAGCTTTCCAGTCACTCTTCCCCAAGTCTGTGGCACTGTGTGGAGTTGTTGTGACCCAGGGGCAGGACCCTGCACTTTGCCTTGTTGAATCTCACACAATTGGCCTCATGGATCCAGCCTGTCCAGGCTCTGCCTTTCTGCCCATCAGATCAATACTCCCATCCAACTTAGTGAAATCTGCAAACTTACTGAGGGTGCACTCGATCCCCTCATAAAGATCTTTGATAAAGAGACATGGTTTTCTGATAAGGTACTTCTTTCTTCAAAAATTTGTGCTCTGACATTTTAAGGAATTCCTTAGCTGAGAAACTCAGTTTGTGCAGAATTTTCATCAAAGGTTTTGAAATGCATCCATCTTCTGGCTGTTTTCACAGGGTCTGATTTATTTCTTCCTTCCCACAAACCAAGATCCTAACTCTGAATTACAGGCCCTACAAAACTCTGCAAGTTTGGGCACTTAGAATCACGAAAAATCACTAGTCATTTTTTAACATCTTGCGCAAAACTGTCAAGTGTCAGATGACATGAGAAAGGTCAAAGAAAAATGTGTTGTAAATCTAACTGAAGATTTATATCCCAGCTCTTTCATTTTAATCAATGTTAATAGATTTTTAAAGACCAAAAAAAAAGAAGAAAGGAAGGAAGAGT
The DNA here is from genome assembly GCA_036785705.1 of Acanthornis magna. Lineage (NCBI taxonomy): Eukaryota > Metazoa > Chordata > Aves > Passeriformes > Acanthizidae > Acanthornis > Acanthornis magna. The sequence continues at coordinate 2,809,330 of JAWUZG010000001.1, forward strand.
ATCCTTTGTACAAAAAATGTTAGGTAGAGAGTTAAAAGTATTAAAAAAAGTGTGGTGATTTTATTTTTTCAATCATGCAATAAAACTAATTAGGGAAGATAGCAGCTGAGGAAATAAGTGTCTGTGCTAATTCATTTTTTAAATAGTAAAAATTATTTTGCAGCTATTAGTTTTATTTTTGTGGCAACTGTATAGAACTGATACATTTCCTTCCCTTCAGAGCATTTGCAAATAGAAAATCTGACTGTTATCAGATAATGAATCAAGAGTTCTCAACCAGTATTTATAACCAAAGATCAATTCATCTGATTTGAATTATTCAACTTTCAGTTTGTTTCCCTTCCACATAGGACAATAGCATATTACCTACCTTTTCAGGAAACTTGGTGGATGATGAGTTTTTCTGGTAATCCCATATTTCATGTTGGATAATGCAGGAGTAAGGTCCACTTATCACATCCTATTCATTGCCAAATGTTCTCTGGGTAGATGCATCCACTCGTCTTGATGCCAGATCCCAGAAATTAAACTCCTTTCTCTTTTTCACTTGCATGTGTGTTTCTGTTCAGCATCACTCTCTCTGGTGAGAGCTTGTTTTTAAATATCCACTTTCATCCCTACTTGTTGGATGCATTTCATGGATGTGTGAAATGAACCTTCTGTGTAGAGCACCATAAGATAATTTTAAAATAGGTTCAATAGAACCATTAAATGTGGTTCTATTTCTAATTTTAGCATAAGAGGATGAGTAGCCATTAAATTCTCATCTGTAGTTATTAACATTTTTCATGTTCATTGATATGTGTTAATACAAACAGCTCATACATTTGTATATATTGTGCAAGTTCACTTTCTTTAGACTCTGCTCCCAAGAACACAAGATACTTGATATCCCACATCATTAAAGTCATGATCTTGGCATTACTACAAGTGCAAAATAAAGATATTCCTGTTTAGACAGAGCAGGTTCTGCTTATGTTTTAAATAGATTTTAAATTAAAGCAGAAAATAGATGGTTCTGTAACCAGCTGTGTTTGTTCTCTCTCTGCCTTCTTTTTTCTCTCTTTTCTCTCAGATCTGGTGCTCTGTTGCCTCTTCTGTTACTCTTCACTCTTTTGATCAGCTTTCTCCTGCTTCCCTTTAGTTGCAGGCCAGATGTTCTGTAGATCTTTCCAAATACTTTATTTCCTTTGTAGAGTAGCCATGTCTGCAACCACAGCCTGGCCAGTTGTAAGTTGTTTTGAGTGATGTATTGTCTTTAAAAAACACACTGAAGTGCATTTCTCTGTTAGAATTAATGAATTGCACAAGCTGTGAGTTTTGCCCCCTTCCCTCCAACGGTGGGAGCAGCACTGGCGCACATCTTTTGGGTAAATAGGAGAGGATTTTTCGTTCTGTCTCCCAGATGCTGAGATGCAGAGTCAGTGCACACCTTTTCTATCACAGAGAGGCAGTGGGTACCAGTCCTGCTATATGCTTTAAATGCAAAACTTTTTATTCCCCTGCTGTCCAAGTATTAATGTTCAGCATTTATGCATCATTTTGTACTCCTGTGTTTTCTGTCTGTGCTATTTAATTTTCATGATGCTCCTTGGATACTCCCAAGTCAAAAAACCTTTTGCATCATGCAGACCAACAGTCTGTAAGTAATTGCCACCTCATGACTCAGACTGAAAATCTAGGCATATAATCTAAAATATCTACCAAAACAAAAGGAGATGGGGCAAATTTTAGACTGATTTTATTGCCAAAATAGAAGAATGATCTGTTGTATCTCTGCTGCATGATTCAGAACTTGAAAACAATCTTTTTCCTGAGCACAAAGATACTGTGAGTCTGATTAAAACACACAAGGCATACGGAGGTAGTACCAGTCCTGAAGACGTGTCCACGTCTGCATGAATGGCTCTAAAGTTGATCAATATGGCTTCACCATGAAATTGCATTTAGATACTTAGAGGTGAGGAACTGAGTCTCTGTGACTTGTGTTTTCACAGCCTGGAACAGTAAAGAAACTTCTCCACCTGTATGTATGTGCATAATACAAATAGCAAATGTCACAGTGTTTCTGCTCTGATAAAAATAGTATCCTAGATGTCAGCTGGCTGGAGCTGAGGACAACAATTGATCTCCCATCTGCAACTATGTTAAAGGCTGTATAATCAAAAGCCGAAATCAACAGAGGAAGCAGAGACAAAAGTGTGATGATTTGTTCTAGGTAAAAATGAGCAAAAATTTCAATTAGAGCAGAGGTAAAGCTTGATGAGATACAGCCTTTTGAGTTACAGCCAATTCCTTGCTATTCAGATTCACCAATTAAGTGGTCCAGTGTAAAATGATTCTAACAATAATACCTGGATTTGTGTTCCACAATTTCCAGTAACACAAAAGCTGCAAGCAATGAGTTACTCATTTTTCTAGATTTTAGGGGAAGATACCTAAATGAACTGTCTGCTTTCTCAAATCATGCTGGAGAGACTCCACACGCTCCCCTTCTGAAGCCGAGGCCAATTTCCCTTCTACTTCAAACTTTGCATGCATGTAACATATTAGAGGTCATAGAATCACAGAACGGTTTGGGTTGGAAAGGACCTTAAAGATCATCTTGTTCCACTGCTCTGCCGTGTGCAAGGACACCTTCCACTAGTCCAGGTTCTTCAGAGCCACATCCAAGCTGACCTTGAACAATTCAAGGGATGGGACAGCCACAACTTCTCTGCAGAGCCTGTTCCAGTGCCTCACCACCCTCACAGTACAGAATTTCTTCCTAATTGCTAATCTAAACCTGCCCTCTTTCAGTTTAAAGCCAACCCCTCTTGTCCCGTCACAACATGCCCTTGCTCAAAGTCCTCTCCAGATTTCTTGTGGATCCCCTCAGGCACTGGAAGGTGCTGCAAGATCTTCCTGGAGCCTTCTCCAGGAGGAAACAACTCCAGATCTCTCAGCCTGTCTTCCTAGGAGAAGTGATCCAGCCCTCCAAGCATCTTCACACCCCTCTCTGGACCAGTCTGTTTCAGACCTGGCAGTCTTGCCCAGCCACAACTCGATGCTGCAGACATCCTGCAGGCAGCCTGGAGCTACCTGGAGGTGCCAGGCAGGCTCCAGGTGTGTGAGCTGCCCTTCTCAGCAGATACAAGGTGGCCAGGGCCCTGGCAGGGCTGTGGAGCACAGGGATGGACACACACCAGTGATGCTGAAACAGCAACATGGCAATTCTCACCTTTGCTTTAGGCACCTAGGTGGGATCCGTCTTGCCTAATATATGCATCTAAAAGTTAGGGATCTAATCCCTTTGTAGTCAATGGAGAGGCGAGGTAATGCTCTTTAGTATAACTAATCTCCCCTCAGTGACAATAGAGAAACCCTGGATGACTTGCTTAGACTAATTGCTCAACTTCAAAGGTGGGATTTAACCATCTAAAACAGTGAAATGCCATCAGATTAAAGTGTAGCTTTTCACACCTATACAAAACAAATGTGATTTGTGCCTAAATAACTGCACGGAACAGCAGATAACTGACTTAGACTGCAAGTGCCTCTCGTGAGGAGAAGATGTAATTTAAATGTTTGTGCAACCCACAATAATGCACTGATTTATACATCTTGTAGTGTTCTGTATTATGGTCACACTTCTCTGGAGTTTATTGGATTTTTTCGTTTTAAAGATGGAGATGTGAGCAAGAGGTTAATTGGTTTGCATGAGATCTGACACGGGGACACTTGGCAAAATGGGGACATGAATCAAGGCTTTCTTTTCCTCTCATGATTGCACTCATGATTTTTGGTCTATTGTCCTGGACACTTGTGCACCATTTCTTTGTCACGAAACGTAGTCCATTGCTTGGTTGGTAGAAACACTTTTTTAGTGTAGCAAAACACCACTATGTTTTAGGTTTCTAATGTTTTTAAAATACTGTAAGCAAATGGAGTGGTCAAAGAATAATTTGAACTAGAAGTGGAGAGCAGAAGGTACATTTTTAATTGGTATAAATTAGTTGTTGTTACTGGTTTTTCTCTGAAGTTTTGATCGTTTTGCCTGTGTAAATGATTCTTATTCCTGTGGCCTTTCAAGGATTTGCAACATCACATAATTAGTTTAGCAAACTCATAGGCCACACGTGGAAGGCTTGGGTTTCCATTAAATATGGGGCAATGAAATTATTAAATTTCCACTGTATGTAATTTGTGCAGAACATTCTGCAATATATGCATATCAGTTATGAATCTACAATCAATTTTCATATTAAATGTTGAATTTAAAATCCACAGCTGGACTTTCATCCTGAAAGAAACCAGATAGCCCTGTGCATCTGGTTTAATCTTCCCTTCAGCCATATTATTTTAAAGGCACTCCTGCTTAGTACATCTTACAATTGAAAAATAATACTCATATTCCCTCTCATCCTCAGCAGCTGTGATCCCTCTGCAGATGTTGTTCTGTCAGACCTTTCATTATGCGTGATAGAAAGCGCAGGTTCTTTTTGTCCGTCTGTGTTACCACTTTGTAGATTTCCTTTTCTTTTTTTTTTTTTTTTATTTTTTATTTATTCCTTTGGCTGTAGATGAATCCTTCCATAATACTTCACTTTATTTCCTATTGCTGCCGCTTCTCCTTCTTTCTAAGTGCAGAAATTATCAAGAACTTGCAACTGTGTGGAGCCACCCAACAGAAGCCCATTGATTCCCCACCAAAGGGCTCTGTGTGAGCCATTCTGCTCCAGCCTGAAAAGAAAGCTTTGTTCCCTCAGCTGGTAGTGTCTTAAGATGCTGATCCTTGCCATATTTTTTGAAAACTGTAGCAGTTTATCAGACTGTTTGACACTTCCCGTTCAGCTGTGTGCTCTGTGGCATACTCTGGTATTTGCTGCTGCTCGTACATCAGCCTCAGCAGCCCGAGACTGCTCTGGAGCAGCCCGGGCACCAGCGAGTTGTGTTGGGCACAAGTCATTTGGAGGTGAACAGTAAAGGAGCTGAAATCTGGAGTGCTGGTGGCCATGCCTGAAATGGTAGTAATGGATTTAGTATTTGGGGCAGGAGGTATGGGATTTGTCATGTTGGTTGAGTATTTTCCTGGCCGCCTTCCATGACTGTTCAGATATTTTTAGCATGAAGTACAAGCTATGTTGTCTCAGTTGACCTTGGAGCATGACATTTTAACATGGAATTGGTTTGACTTGCTAATCATTAAAATGATTTATTATTTTTTATTGCAAGAGCAACTGGAATCCCGGTCATGTTTTGCAGATGAAAAGGGAGGCAAATTGAAATCTGTCTTCCCTTGACTTGCAGTCCTTCATAATACGCATGTTTCCTAAGCCGCCGTCTTTCTCTCTACAGCATTGAAAGTAGATTATGGCCAGGTTTGTTTTTTAATTTGTCTTTTAGTCATTTGACAAATATTATATCAGAGTGACTGAAACTAATCCCAAGGTTTCACAGTGCTCAATGAGAAGTGTAGAACAAAGGGATTGTTTCTGTTGCAAACAATTTATGACCTTAATAGAAGTTTACAGCTGCCATCAGAAAGGCTAGATCTTGCTATCAGTGTATTTTTACTGGTGATTGCTCTCTCTTTGCCTTCATTCCCAGACTCAAGTTTAAAGATCAAGCCCCTAAATACCAACTTCTGCTAAGGAGTTAGCAGCAATAGCACTGCATCAGGATATTGTAGCAGTATATTTTAAGGCAGTAATATATAATGTAGGAAAAGAGCTTCGGACCAACCACAGATAGAGCCAAAAGTCCATGAAAGTTGAATTCAAATTTTTAAGTCCACATCAATTTTTAGCTTGGCTGGACTTTTTGACTAGTTGTCAATTTTGGACAGTTTGTGTTTATTGAGTTTTGCACCTCCTCAAGTTAACATGACCTGAGAGGAAATTACAGTCATTTTTAAGACGCGTTTTACTGCTACAGTGGTGCAGAAAAGCTTTTGACTGAAAAGAGCATCAAGGACTTGTTGACTTTTTCAGTCTACTAAATAAGCACCTGCTCAAGTATCTGATGTACATTTTAAAAAAATTTTAAATAATAATAATAATATAAAAAAAAAAAAAAAGCCATCCTCCTGCCTCAAAAGTAGCTGCATAGTTTAAAGACTTACCCAGCAGAAGCTGAAACCAAGACGTGAAAATAAACCTCTCTTTGACTACCTTGGCAACTGGGAAGACCACAACCTGCTCCTACAAATCACATGGCGGATCTCCCAAACAAGGCCAAAGAGGCTGCTTCCCTGAAATCTGTGTCACACTATAGTTCCTTTCATACATAGGAAGTGAGTAAATCATTGAATAATGCAACATCCTTCCCCGTCTGCGAGAACTGTGCCAAAGCCAAGCGTAAGGGTCTGGGTTAAAGCAAACTCAGTTACTTGGTAACCGAGTTGTGCTTCAGAGGGGTTAAAATTGGACGGATTTTGAACTCGTGCTTTGGGGGGGGTGGTTAAAATTGCCAAGAAAAACTGAAAACTTGAAGAAGATCCCCAGGTGCCTGCATTAATACTCCCCAGTCCCTCTGCTGCGAGCTGGCAGGTCCCATAAAGCCACTCAGCCTTGAACAGGGAAGGGAAGGGAAGGAGGGAGAGAGCAGGAGCTCCAGCTGCGACTCCAGAGCCCCAGAAAGAGCCTCTAACCCAATTCCCTGAAAGCGCACAAGCCTCATGAGCCACAGCATCTCTTTGCCACTGTATTCACTGAGTTCGCAGGGCAAACAAAAGATCCATATCAAGCATGCATCCTTCCAGAGGGGGAAAGCTTTGCCTCATTTGCCTGTAGAATTTCCCCCCTTTTCTTTCAGTTTTATACAGAGAGATATGCATGTGTGTGTACATATATAATATATATATATATATACATTTTTATTTTTGTTTTAATGGTGTGTTGGGGGGGGGAATGTTGCTAATTTTTTTTTTTGGCTGGTAATTAAGAGAGCTAACACCAGCTAGGCTAGAGTGAACGCAAACAAGACCCCTATAGGCAGCACAGTGCATTAATGTAAAATATGCCCAGACAACATAACTTGTCAGAGAGGATTATTTCTGCTTAGTGAATCTGCAGGGGCCCCTTTGCTCCACCACTCAGCGTCTGACTAGAGAGAGAAAGAGAGAAAGAGTAGCCATTAGTGAGTAGCTACTGTGGCATTGATGTTTGAGCGCACTTCTGAACTGGCTTTTGTTGAGAATATCGGTGCAGAAAGCATGCGCTGTCCCAAATCCGCTGTTACTATGAGAAATGAGGAGCTGCTTTTAAGGTATGTTGTCTCCTTTGTTTTAACGCGTGCTTTCGAGTTGCCTGGGCCCACTGCAACTATAACCGTGCTGTGTATTAAGTAGTTTCCCTATTTAAAGGAAAAGACAGGCATTGCTGGGTGCAAGTAGCATTTTCCACTAGTTCGGGTCGCACGTTTCATGTACAACGGCAAATGTACGGAGAGGGCAAGGAGGGGGAAAAAAATAAATATATTTATCTTTTCTTTCTTTTTTTTTCCCCCCTTAAAAGAGAGCTGGTATTTCTTTTATGACCTCCTTTGCAATATTTCTGCCTGCTTCATTATTATGCACTGGGCATGGAATAAGCATGGAAAAAGCTCAGGGAGACTCCATATTAGAGCTAGTGCCCTAAATACCACTTTAATTTTCACTTAGCCTATGTAAATAGTTACTAATGCTTTACCTAGTCTCTACCGCTCGGAGATGTTTTAAAAATACCTAAATGCTCCCTATATGTGGGATTGCACATCTATTCTCTAATAATGCTGCCAGGTTTAGCGGGGGGCCAGCATCGACTACTCTTTTCAGAGACACACAACACGCAGACACGCACACACGCACACACACACACAGAATTATGCTGGAATTGGCACCCCGCTTTGAAAAATGTAGTCTTTTGTTTATTTGCTAGCAGACATCGTAGCATTGAATACATCTTTTGGTCTGACAATGGGACAGCTGAACAATGGTGTTGTCAAACTAGCTTAATGTATGTCTGGCGATGGGGTGGTTTGGGTTGTTTTGGGGGGTTTTTTCCCTTCCCTTTCTCAGCCCCTTTTGCATTTCCCTTAATCTTTTTGTTTGTACAGTAGAATATGAAGTGTGTTGCCTGTTTTGTGGTGGTTGTTTCAGTTGATATCTGCTGCTAATAGTGCAGGGAGGGGGAGCTTTGTATCTTACAATTATGGCTATTGCTTTAAGTTGGAGATTTATTACTAACCTCTCCTTTAACTGTGGTGAGAAAACTTATTGATTCTGAAAGCTTACAATACTGCTGTCAATCTGGCAAATACATACTTGCCAAATGTGCCCTTGCCTGATTTTATGCCTGATCGTATCAACTTTAACTGCTGTTTTGAAGATACTGTTTCTAATTTTGTTTAGGTAATGAAAATGCAATAAAAATGATAAATCAGATTGCAAAGTGGGAGCCCATGCTACTTTCCATTTTTATAATCCAGCTATTAGCATACGTTAGAATTTTTAAGGTCAGACAGAATAATTTACCTGAATGATTCCTATCCCCAAATCAAACAAATTATTCATATGACATTTCTTAAATTATCTTTCTGTTTAGAGAACCATAGTTTAGCATTAAAACAGTTAATGATTTTGGGTTTGCCTTTGGCAAAATGCTCTTGTATCTTATGCATTGTGAGAAGAAATTGTTACGAAGCTTTTGAAAAATTTTGGGTTACTAGTTGGACAGCAGCTTGTGTCCTAAATAAAATGAATTGTCATCACTCTGTGGAGTTTCTTAAACTGTTTAAAGTCTTTAAATACTTTACATGTTAAGCAAATGTATTGCTTTTAGTAATAAATTTTATGATTTTGTGAGAGAAAAGATATATTTATCAGTGGTTTCTGGTTTTTGCTTTGATCAATTAATAGAAGAGATCTTGTGCTTTTTTAAAAACTGGACTCTAGAGCATGATTTATATGGGTTGAGTGGTCTCTTGGATCCCTTAGTTAAAACAAAAAGACATTAAGGATTTATCGGTAGCAGTCAGAGCCCTCTAAGGCATGTATTTCAACACAAAAATGTTGTGTGGGGAGACTGAATACTTGCTATGCTGATTTGCTTTTTTTTTTTTTTTTGTCGTCGTATCTTCTTCCCTTGTGTGTTGAGATGGTGTAAATCAATAGCAAAGAGTTTATGTGAACAAAAAGGTAATATCACATAAAATACTTGAGAAGCCAAGAGGTTATGGATTATCAGGTAGTAGTTGCATGCTGTGTGTTGTGCATAAACATAAAGAAAGCAAGGATAATGTTTAATATAATGGGACCATGACATAATTCACTTCCTTGGAAGAACTTCTTTCAAGACAAACATTAACTCATTCACAACTGCTCTGCTCTGCCAGAACTGGAGGGGGAAGGAAACAGTGGCATGTTTTTATAAAATTATTTTTTTATCATGTCATGTTGCAGCAGCCTGAGCTCTCTAGCAGCTACTGCCCTTTGTGAGAGGCAATAAAGTGAGCCCCTCACTCTCAGTTACATGGAAATGCCCCTTTGGTGTTAGCCCAGAGCAGCATGAATGCCACTTCTGTAGCAGCCACCAGCAGACACCTGGGCAGCAAAACCAACCACCACTTTTAAGGACTATTCAATACTAAAACTGTTCCCTAAGCGCTCTGCTCACAGGTGAGTTCCTACCAAACTTACTGTAGTTTATATGTTTTCAGATAAAATGTTGCATAAAATACATATACTATGATTTTTTTTGTCTTGAATTGAAAATTACTTTGTTCTTTTCCAAGGGTATTTTCTGACATTGCATTCACATCAAAGACTGATTTTTGAATTAGTTTGTGTGAATCCTACTCAAAAAACCCCAAAATCTTTCTATGCATATTTACTGAAATATTGCTTTTTGAGCCATAACAATTATTATTAACATCAAAGAAGGCGAAGCAAAGCAGTAATACAAGTAATTTCTTAGCATGTTTAATGAAAGTATTGGCTTTTGAAAGACAGTATAGGTTTAGAGATCTTATGCATGAACATCGGAGGTGCCTGTTTTGAATCTCACCCATTCACAAAGCAATGTGGTGCCTTGCAGTTGTCAAACTTGGCAACATCTGTTTCCACAACAGAGCTAAGAGAGGTAATTCAGACTCTGCATGAGTTGTTATTTGTTCTTGCAATGACCAGGTGTGATGTCAAAACGAACACCCTCAGTCCTACCTGTTAGAGAAGGAGAAGATAGGTCTTAGCCTAGAATCTGGCTTCCCACGCTTCCATAGGGAAATAGAAGTGAATTATATTTATTTATTAGCCTGGAGTCTTTGTGTTTATTTATTTATTTATTTATTTACTTTCATATTCATGAAGCACAATCATCAACATGCTAATATTTTCTTTGTTAAAAGAGGATGACACTGACGTGTTTCTGTTATCAAATTTAAGTATGAAGGGATTGAGACCCGCCCTGCAGATAAAGACTCGGGGGTGAGGAGCTGCATGAGAGCTGGAAGTGAGCACTCCCAGCCCAGGAAGCCACTTGTGCTCTGGGCTGCATCAGGAGAAGGGTGGCCAGCAGGTCGAGGGAGGTGATTCCCTCCCTCCACCACACCCTCACGAGATTCCACCTGTGGTATTTTTTCCAAGTCTGGAGTCCTCAACAAAATAAAGGCATGGAACTATAGGATCGGATCCAAGGGAGGGCCACAAAAATGGTCAGTGTGGAACACCTCCTGTTTGGAGACAGGCTGAAAGACTTGGGGTTGTCCAGCCTGGAGAAGTGAAGGAGCCAGGGAGATGTTAGAGCAGCCTTTCAGTACCCAAAGGGGGCTTATAGGAAAGATTTTTTTAGCAGGGCCTGTTGCAATGGGACTCAGGATTGTGGCTTTAAACAGGATTGATTCAGACTAGACATAAGGAGGAAATTTTTCACAGTGAGGCTAGTGCAGCACTGGAACAGGTTGCAGAAAGAGGTGGTGGATGCCCATCCCAGGAAACATTCACAGCCAAGCTGGACACGGCTCTGAGCAACCTGATCTTCTTGGAGCTGTCCCTGTTCATGGCATGGTGGTTGGAACTAGATGACCTTTAAAGGTCCGTTTCAACCCAAGCCATTCTATGATTCTATTCTCTATAAGATTGCAAACGATACCTTTGGGGCTGAAAAACAAAGCGAGTGTTCAATTAATATTCATATCTAGAAGTTTTACTGCAAGTGTAGATTGTGCTTGAATACTTAAGAAGTCATTCAGGAGTGAATCAATACTAATTATTGTAATCAGGAGGGTTAATTAGCTGAAGATGCTGCTGATGGAAAGTTCACTGCTTACAGCCCTGAAAACACCTAAGTTGATGAAATCTGAAAGCAAGATGTCTAAGAGGACTTTGTGTGGAGAGAAACGTTTGGCTTTCCTTTGGCATTTCAAGAGCCAGTCATTCCAAAGGGGAAACATAGCTTGTACTTTGTATTTTGCATGATATTAATTCAGGGGGTATTAGAAGATGCAACTAAAGCTGTCATGAAGATATTTAGTGGTAGTGTCTCAATAAATGCAAGTACCATTTTGGATAACCTGTACTGTCTCTGCAGCATTCATTTGTAGATTACCATAAATTAATATGGATAATCTTATGCATTTGAAATCTGGTTCTAGCACTGTTATTTGGAACAGTTATTTTTTTCCCCATTTGTGTTCAGGCACAGAGACTTTACATGGTATATGTACATAAATTACACATGTTCTGTTTCTAATACACATATATATCTATGTGCAAGCATACACGTGTGCACATAAGTTTAAACATTTTTCATTAAGGGTGTGTATTTCTGTAATCCTGTGCCCTCAAAACTCCCACTCGGTCTCCATCTGCAAAACAGTATTCAGCTACATATGATTCAGAGGACAGTTATTGAAGAAGTAGTTAATGAAATATAAGTTAGATGATAAGGAATAAAGACTGAAAAGAAATGACTGAAAAAAATCCTTTTTCTCATTCTTTTCTCCTTTTCCAAAATTCTTTTCCCTCAATTAGAGCAGTTGTGTTTCTTAAAGTGAGTGTTACTGAATTCAAACAAAATCCAGCTGTACAAAATCTTTCTCACAAGTGAATTGCAAGAAGATTTTATATTTAATGCTGGGTGTTTGGGCTTTGCATGGTTTTACGTTGTTGTTGGGTTTGGGGTATGGTTTTGGGGTTTTTTTTGTTTTGTTTTCCCCTAGTTGTATCTATTAACATTATAACCAAGACAAATGTCTGGAAGTTTGTTCAAGAAAAAAAATAAACCCAAAACCTACAGAAACCCCCCTCTCAGTCACACACACACATAATCCCCCCAAGTCAAGTGATGCTTTCAGAGTAGAGAAATTCTATTTCAAAACACATCCTTCTTTCCTTTCTAATGACATTAGAGATTATCACGTGCAGGTGCTATTTATCTTTGCAACTGCTTTCCTATGACTGTTTTACTGCTTCCAACACATTTACTTGTATGTCAGCCATAGAAAAGGTAACTGAAAATGGCAGCTGTTGAGAAAGCATGTCGCCATGCCTGGAATGACATGCATTATCGGGGCAGCAGGAGTTGCTGGCTCTACAGCCCATTTCTACTTGACCTGCGGAATGATTGGCTGCCTGGGATGGTGATGAATCACTGGAGTTTATGAAACAAGACTGCTGGCATCCTCACAGAGGAAATAAAAATGGGATTTTTTTTTCCCCCCCTCTAACATTCTTGCTGTGGCAAAGAGATTTTTTTTTTTTTTTTTACGTTTTGTTTTGCTTCTGTGTTATTTCACCCTGCAGCAGAAGTAAATATGTCAATTAAAGTCGCTTTAATACTGTTTTTGGCAAGTTAATGATGCACTGAAGGTTAACTATCTTTATTGGATGGAAGCGGGCAGGAATTCTCCCAAATTTTGTGTAAATCTTGATCTGGATTCTAATTATCTCATCTCTCACTCCAGTCCTGAGACCGAGATAGCATAACTAGTAATCAGCTCAAGTGGGATGTAAAAAGGATTTCAGCTGTTCTCACGCACAACTTTATTTTCCCTGATAGTGTAAGGATCAGTGACCATTCCGTGGGCTAATATCACTCAGATCCATCTTCAGCACTTCTAAACTAATGACTAAAATGACATTTCTGGAAAGCACCGACTCCCAGATTTGCACTCACTTTCTAGGTGGTTCGTGAAATTATATTGTGCATTAAGCCCACATTACTGGATTAGGCTGCTATGAGCCTGTGCTTGTAGGAAAGTACCGTGGGGCTGTAAATCTGCCAGGCCACTGACAAGGCTGACACAGCGTGGATCACAAGCTGCCCTGTAAAACGCAGCCAAGTAAAAATGATCCTTCTATTTCAATTAAAATACCCAAAATTGCGTTTGGGGGTGGGGAATGGAGAGAACTGCTTGCTTGTCTCTCCATGTAGCATACTCAGTGCGCTGATGTGTTACCCTGCATCCCTTATTCGGCTAAAATAACCTATTTTTAAGTTAACTCTCTCTGATTCAAAGGAATAAGGTTACCAATAAAATCGCTCAGGAAGTTTTTAAATACAGCACTTAGATGAACATAATGCTTTTTGCCATTACATGAGAGAGGGTTTTTCTCAACTCTCATGCTTTGCTGCCCAAGCTTTTTTCTCCACTAGTTTTGAAAAGCAATTTGCATGCTCACATCGGCTATTAGACTTTTCCACCTTCCTCCGAATAATTCCGCTGCTGCAGAGGCTGCAACACCTTTGTTATTGAAGGCACAGCCTTCCCATGCCCCTGCCAGGCTTGTGAAATAGCGGAGGGCAAACTTTAAGCAGCGAGAAGGGCAGCACAGGGAACTGTTGCTCGTGCCCTTCGGTGTGCGAGGGGTAAATGGTGTCCTTGCTCCGGAGTTCCCATGGCAGCAAATCAGCAGGTCATCCTCAAGAGCAGCCTCTGAGGACGCCAGACAACAGTCTGTCACCAGCAGGAAGAGAGAGCAGAGAGTTTGAGGAGGGGGAAAAGGATTCTAGAAAATCAGAGAGAGGATAGGGGGAATGGCAAATAGAGGAGTGAAACACAGACCATCCAGAAATTGAACCCTGCACAAGTAGATACCTGTGGATGATAGGATAGCTGTGCTACAGACTGAATTTGAGATTCAAATCCTGCACCTGCCCTCCCCGGAAGCTGCAGGTCAGCGTCTGAGGAATTGAGGGCCGCTAGAAAGCAAACAGAGAATTATCAGAAAACTTAAAATTTCAGGGACTCTAAATTCAACGGTGCAACCTCTTGGTTTCATTTTCCTTCTCTTCTGCCTAAAAAAGATCTTCTGCTAAACTGTGAGGAAGAAGCTCACTCTGAAGCTTGAGAATTTGCCTGCATCATTTCAGCCCACATTTAATTTTAATGAGAGAGTTATATAACCCCCTTTAAAAATAACAAAACACTAACAGAACTGCATTGGCAACACCAGGTGTTCTGCAGTGCTGCTCCAATGAATCATATGGAGATTTGTCTGTGCACGGCTGATGAACATACATTAAACTCAGTTAACCCCCACCCCTAAATAAAGCAATCCAAAGTGACCAAAATTTTTTCTAAAGAGCCTTTCTCACAAAACAATGCCCAACTACATGCCTGCCCTAGGAACCTCATGGTTCCAGCATCATTCCCTTATGAAGTTTTTGTATCAAGGAGTTGAGGGGTTTTTTTTTTCCTAAAGTTGTAGATGAATTATTGTGACCTTTCAAAGTGAAACATTTTATGTTAAACACTAAGTTGGCCTCAACGTTTTGGTTCAGAAGAGAAAATCAATGTTTCTGTTTGTTGCACTGAGCCCCAAATCTCTTAAAATGTTAAGAACAGCACATTTAACAGGTATCTCTGGGAGAAATAAACGTGTGACTTCATCAATGTTCCTTTCAGACAGAGAATTTGTGGGAAAACTGAACAAGTGACTCGAGCTTGTTAAATATCTTGGTTCAGGTGCCGATCTTGACTCTAGGAAGTCCCTCAGCCACCAGTTGCTGGAAGGTGTGAAGGATCACAGTGCACTTGCCATACTCATGCTCTTTCTCTTCCCATCCATTATCAGGGCCAGGGGCATGGACCAGGTGCACCTTTTGATCTGGCCTCTGTGGAGATTCTTACACTGTTCATTTAAGGGGGGGAAACCCCAAACCACCAAAACCAGGCATGGAGAGGTTTTCTGCACATCCAAATGCCTTACAGTTACTGCAGGAGCCTCTTCTTTATGTCCTTCAAGTCTGATCTTTAATGCTTTCTGTCCTAGAAATACTAATGTCAAACAAAGATAGCTCCTTTACTTATTTTCAGGGTGATTGTTATTTTTGAGGATTGACATGTATGCTAGGCACTTCATGAACAAATGAAAAAAAAAGACCTGTGAAATTTCCTACCTTAAAGATACCACAATTTGAGTTCCAGTTGAAATCAAATCATTTGCAGTGCGAAAGAAAGAAAAACACGTGGTAGAAGTGAATGAGAAGGGAGAATGAAGGTTAAGCTCATAAAGATCCTGCTGCTAGAAGTGGAGTGCAGCAGGTTAATTCAGATACTGTAGTAAACCCCACAGATGTCTTTACATTTTGTTTTTTAAAATAAGTCTACTTTTGGCTTCTTGTCTCTTTTGATATCCCTTAGCTACATTCTTTCTTTGCTGATGCCACGTTAGAACTTCACACTTACCTTTGCCCGTGGCTTTTGGAGTTGGAGCTGCCCTCCAGCACCACCTCCTGATCCAGGCCATCCTCACCCATCCACTTCCCTGATCCTGCATCTTTCCCAATAACCAGCCTCTCCAGGCGGGCAAAAATCTTCAGAAAATTCTAATTTATACAAAATGATAGAGATTTTTGCATCTCCAGTAGTTCTTCCTGTGGGTGTGGATGGCAGGGAGGAAGGTTTTTTTGTTACAGTGCGATTTTTCCCCTGCTCTGTGAAGGCATAGGTGGGACTTTTGCACACTGTGAGGATGGAGCTACACAGACAAGAGCACCAGATGTGTGATTTCCTCTCTACTAAGTCATACGAAATTACAGGTTTCCACATGAAGACCAAATAATAGCCAAATCCAAGTATATTGAGTTCCCTCTTCCAGGGCTGTTTGGAAAGGTGACTTTTTTACCATAAATAACATGTCTGCTCTCTAGTAGGAAATCAGGTCTGCCCAGTGCTTGCAGCACCCCAGTTTCTCTCCTTTCTGGGTAGTGGCTTTGAGAGTCAGCAGGTCAGAAAATAAGGTAGCTCATTAAAAAAAAAAAGGAAAGAAAACTGAAAAACCCAGTCTGTTGCCAAGTCAAGATAAGACTGGGTTGACAAAAGCCTTGGTCTTGTGTCTATATGCACAAGGCACTAACACAAAGGTAACACTTGTGGATCAATAGTGATGCTCTTCAATAGGACTGCAGATAAATAACAGGATGGTAAGGCTTGGTCTTGCAAAAATTTGCTTTTTACCTGCTTTACTTCAGCATTCAGTAAACATAGTGCTGAGCTCATGAACAGCCCAGCTGGAGCAGAAGGTGCAGCCTCTGCTCAGCACTAGCCCTGTGCAGGATTGGACCTGAGGGTGATGATTGACCATGCCACGTGTCTTGGTGCTGTTCACAAAGTAGGGTGTTCCTCCAAATTAAAGGCCTTTCCGAAAAACCCTCCATTCCACATAGAATCTGCCTTGTGCCACAATATGTTGCCTAATTGTTTTCGGAAAGATTGAGTTATTACCCACAAAATGGAACAAAGGCCCTTTACCCACAGTGGGATGAAATCACCTCATCACTGGTATAAAATAGGAAGGGGAAAAAAAAGAGAAGTGAGTGGGAAGTTTTACTATAGCAACCAAGTTTACATAATATCAATGCGCTTCAAGTGAAAGCTCTAGAAATGCTTAATTTGAGGTACCTTTTCACAGGGCTAATTTTAAATGACGTTTATTTCTGAAGATTACTGATGAGCTACAGTAGCCTACGGAAGTGGAGGGGGCCTCACAAGCAGCTAAGATTTCAATACGTAAAATTCATTGATCAGTTTTAACCAATATTTTAATTTTCTTTTTAAAAGGGTTTAAGTTATATGCAAGTTATTTTATTTCTCAAAATAAGAGGAGTGGAAGACTGCTGCGTGTTCGGCTTTGTAAATACAACATTCCTACTGAAAGGTGAAGGCTTCATAATTCGAAATTTTATTCCAATGTCAGACATAACTGACAAAGACAGTTTTGTTCCAGGTAACCAAAATCTTCACAAATGGTAAAATGGTGTAGAATTGGGTCCGTTACCTATTACCACTCAAAGAAATGCACTACTTTTTGCTTTAATTGTTAATGATTTCTACATCATTCTATAGCTCTGCCCAAGTGCTTTGTGTCACTTGTGCTTGTGTGCTTTGCTTTGCTTTGTTCTTCATGCCCCCTCCCCTTCTTGCCCCTCCAGAAGTCTGCTACCAAGAGTTCAGCTGATGGGCTCCCTCCCTTATAGGCAGGCAGGCTCACACCCCATCACACAATCAACCAAAATGCTGCACTGTCTGCTCTTAGCCATGCCACCACTTCCAGGCTCACGGTTTGCCTGGAAGGTTATTTCTTTGTGAAAGATAGCAAACACCCCATTTGCATTCCCTAACTCTAGCTGGACCAGATTCCTGCTCCCCCTCGCATTAGTGGAGGATCCTGAGTGATTCCACTGGAGTCATTTGAGCCTGCTCCAAATTTACACCGCCGTCACTGAGCTCTGCTTCTGCTGCCTCTGTTAGAAACTTGCTTTGATGCCAGAGATAAGCTGAATCCCGAGCATGTTCATTGGCTTAGGGGGGAATAAAGCAGAGGATTTGAACTCTCTTCATACTGCCTTGCAGGCTTGAGAGAGAGTGAAGTCATTCAGAAACTTTCCCTTGAAGTGCTTCCAACAGTAGCATTTCCTTGGCCCAATACTGGGGGGCAAGTTGATTAGAAGAATGGCAATTAAAGATAGGGTGAGGAGGGGGCCTGGACAGGGGACGTGATGTGAGCTCCACACTGGATTTGGCTCTGGGATCTGGAAGGTGTCTGCTCTCTTCGTCACTCACTGAATGAATCCACAGGCAGTGATGTCAGAGTGAGCTCATACACACAACAAATCACTGCTCAGCCCTGGCCTTCTGCAGCTGAACTTTTCGTGGGCTTTGTTTTGTTTTGTTTTGTTTCTCTGAAGAGGTGTGTGATTTTCAAAGGTTGAGTTGTTTGGAGAAACTGCATGCAGCTCTGTGTTTGAAAAGCTGCTCGAACGGTGACTAATCTGCAAAGGTGAGGTGGAATTGCTTCATCTGCCCCACTCGGATGGAGAAACTGAGGGACAGCGTAAACAAGGCGGCTGCAGGGGAAAACAGGGTCTGGGCCTCTGAAACGAGGGGAGGAGGGATAGGAGGCAGCATTTGTAGCTGGAATAGGATTAAAGCTTGAGAACTGATGACTCCAAATTCTAGGTTCCTCCCTCAAAACTGCCATATGTTCCACCAGTTGAAAAAGCTTAATATTGGCGGGCAGCAGTAATGCAGCTCCTCTAAGCCAGTGTTTAGAGCCATTGTCTGATTTATGCTGTTAAAATTAATGCAGCTTCACTTGCCACTCTCACTTCCCATTTCCCTCTGTACTGTAGCAACACATCACAGATTCCATTTTTTCCTTAATTTTTAATAAAAGTTGCTACTTTGCGCACATGTGCTGGTCAAGAATCTGGCATTAATGTTACAAATAACAGAGCTGAGCCTGTACAGAGTGTGAAACATTCAGAGTTTTTTGTTTCTCACCACTTACCCTCTGCCTTCGAGAGTTAATTCATACATAGACACTACATAATTTATGTTTGAGAACCAAATTATTCGAATGCAGTTTTTCCCTCTAAGCTCTCCTTGAGTCGTATCTCAGTATCTTTTATGGAGAGGGTTTCTTTTTGCATTTGACCCTGTTCCTGCTTCTAACTTTTAAATGGCAAAAGCAAATGTGCTTTGAAAAGTGTGTTACACTGTAGTTGTTAAATAAAGCAATAACCTATGCACTTGTAATGCTTTCTCTATGACCTACTTACATACTACTTCACCCTCCTTATAGTATGATTAAAAGCTGCTTTGAATCCACTATTCCCTCAAGGGATTTGAGGCTAGAATTTAACAAACTGCTGAGAAGGCTTAAGTCAGTAAGAGGGCTTCCCTACAGCTTCTTCCAGCTAATTCACATGTAATTAAAAGGAAAATAAATATTTCAAAAGAACATACGTTTTAATGAAGCATTTTTAAGCACTTACACCTTGCAAAATGGGGCAAATTTATAAAGATCTCTCTATTCCATATGCAGATTTTAAGCAAAATTATTTGTGATCCTCTCCTCCTCCCTCTTTGCATCCTGTGCGAAGCGTGGATTTACTTTGCAGTCAGCAGCAGTGGGACTGCGGTCCTTAGAAGTGACAGGCTGGTGAGACTGAAGTCCCTTAGATTTAGCATGTACCAAAAAAACCTGATGATGAAGAGGTGCAGATTCAGCCGCACAGGGCGAAGTGGGGGTGGAGACTTCTTAGTTAAAAGAATATCTTCATCCTCACTGAACTGCCCGTATTTCCTCTGAGCTAAAACCTGTCCCTTCTGCAGTGGCAAGATTTTGAAATTGAAAGTTAATCCAACTCTGCTCTGGGCCGGATTAACCACCATGGAGGCCTCAGATCAAAAACCAGGTGGCTACATCCAGCTGGAGAAAGTTGTGCTGGTTTCTCCTTTCATTTGGACTTTGCACCTAATTTTTTTATCCGCTGTATAGTCAGTCCTACGCTGTGATGGATGGGTTGCGTAAAGGAATCACCATGAATTTAGTAAAGAGGAGCCATAGCTTTGCTTTGTGCCTTTCTACGTGGATGTTTAGGTGCCATGGTGATGAGGACAGTATGCGAACGTATAGAGCAGAGCAGATTAATAACACTATAGATATCTGTTCAGGATTGCAGCTGTCCTACGGGGATTATGCTGAGGGCCAAGTGAACCTTTTCTTTCTTTAGACTTGCAAAGTAGGCAAAAATTTTAGCAGCCTGAGGGGTTTTTCTTCCTTTTAACTGTTTAAAATTGAAAAAGCTCTTAGTGCTATAAACTGGACTCTAAAAAATTGCCTGTTCTGTAAATTTTTCGTATCAAATCAACATTGGTCAAAATTTAAATAAAACTTGGCCTGACTGATAACACGTTTTTTTATGGGTCAATTTAATTTTTATATTAGAACGCTCTTTGAAAAGTTTAAGCATAGTAGGTTTTAATTTGCATTTGCTACTTTTTGCAAGTGTTGATTATCCATAACAAATCAAATTATAAAACCTGGAGAGAGATTCAGATGGAGAAGCACACACAATGGAGAGGAACGTTCTGTCTGTCTAGACTGCTCAGATCATCCAGTAATCTTTGTAAATATGTTAATATTCTTTTGCCTGAAGCGGCTTTGTATTGAAGCGAGTAGGTCTTGGAGATGGAAAGGAAAATTTATACAGATTTTCAGGGGGCGGTGGCGTTGGGGGGGAGCTCCAGCTATTTGTATGTGTGGAATTTTGTGTGCGTCTTGGATGGTGACACTTCTGTGTGCGGCCAACTCTGAGAGCAGCGAGGTTGGGAGCGGGTTTTTGGGAGGTTACAGCCATGAGAAAGGATTCGCCGTCATTAGTTATTTAAATCCCTCTTTCTGATCAGTGAGGACAGAGTTACTACCAGTCCCTCGCCAGCCAGTAACATCACTCTGAGCATCTAAAACACTGCCAAGGTCTGAATGGCAGGAGTTTGAGTGGAGAGTGCCTGCACCCAGAACCTGACCAAACCTTCCCAGTGCTCCCAGCTGGGCTCCGGCCGCGCTGGGAAGCGCCGTGCCCGTGCGAAGCCCTCGCGTGTGCCCAGCCCGGGGCTGTCCGCGGCGCGGGGCTCGGGGCCGGGCAGCGCTGCGGAGCCCCGGGCGGGTCCCGCCGCCCCCGGAGCCGGGCCGGGCGGAGCCGCGGAGCCCCGGGCGGGCAGCCCCCGGCCCGGCGGCGGCAATAGGCCTCTCCCGGGGCGGCGGGGGCGCAGGGGTTAACGGGGAGCCGCAGCGGGGAGATGGCTCCGCCTCCCCGCTCAGCACCTGGCGCTCCACCGACAGTTGCCTCAGCAGTCGATTTCGGAGGGGATTGGCGGAAAAAACCGAGAGGGGGAGAGAAATGTGACAACTGCCGGGGCTGGCGGCTGCCGCGGGGAGGCCTCCGCACCTGTGCCTGCCGCTCCGCCGCCCGGCGCAGTTGTGGGATCCGCCGCGCCCCGCCGCATCCTCCCGCCGACCGCCGCGGCGCCCCCGGAGCCCAGCATGACTTCTTCGTTCAAGCTGGATTTCCTTCCGGAGATGATGGTCGACGGCCGCTTGCTGGTCTCTGACAGAATGTAAGTGGCGGCGGGGCTGCCGCCGGGTCCCCCCCGCCCCGGCTCCGGGTACCGCCCGGCGCCGAGCCCCCGCCGCGGGGCGCGGAGCTCCGGCCGGGTCCCTCCCGCTCCGCCCGCCCTTCCGCGCCAGGGGAAGGGGGGCTCGCACCCCCAGCCCCCTCCCCTTCCCGAGTCTCGTGGTGGTCTCGGTGCCGTGCCCCCTCCCGGGGCGTGCAGCGTCCCGCAGCTCGGTGCCGGCGGGCGCGGGGCGAGCGCGGGGCTCTGGGCTGCCGCTGATGATGATGCAACGTGGAGAAACGCGCATCGCTCGCGCGTGGCTGAGCGCTGTCCCCTCCGTGCCCAGCCGAGCCCTCCACTGACACCTGTCCCCTGCACCCAGGCCGGACCCACCCGTGTCTCCTCACCCCTTCCTGGCAGAATAAAAATGCCCCTGCAAAAGCTTCATCAGTTTTCAAATTCAGATGAAATACTAAGCATCCACTGGGACTACCAGGCAGAACGCAAGGATTTGGCTTTTCTTTTTTTTTTCCTTTTCTTTTTTTTTTTCTTTTTTTTTTTCCTTTTTTTTTTTTAAATACCGTCCCCAACAGCTGCCTGGTACGGCGAGTGTTAATTAGGGTGAGGATGGTTGTTTTACGTGCAGTTGAAGTGGGGATGAGATATATTGGAAGGCAGTGAATGCTGGAATTTCAGAAGGAGAAGTATTCCCCTAGCCCGGCTCTGCTCTGTTAATCTCGATCTGAAAGTTTCTATTATCGTCCTCCTGGGCATTGCCAATTGACAGGTATTTTCAGGTAACCTAAGCCTTGTATGAAAAAGTAAAAAGCTAGAAATGATGAAATAGTCATCTGTCGGAAGATATGAAGTCTGAGGACTGTGCTGAGTTTTTTTTACAGTATCCAAAATATCTTTTATTTTGTTGCTTTTTATTCTTTCATCAGGATGACAAATGTGGTTTGAGTTACATTAGAATGAGGCGAGAGGTTTTGGCATTGACTCTGCACTGAAGCTGTTCTGGTTGAGGCAGCGCTTAAGTTACAAGTGTAAATAAACCCGTGTGTGCAGCAGAGAGTGTCACCTGCAATTTGCACAAATCAGGTTGCATACTGTGCCCCCATCTAAGACTATTCAGACTTTTATTGCCTTCTTTGCTGGCAACCAAACTTTCTCCTGAGGTGGAATGCTTTTCCTTGCACCAGCAGTGTTCTGCACGGAGACATTCCGTAGTGGCCAGTTGTTCAGACAGCTGAGATTCAGAGAGTGTGTGGGAGAGGGGCAAGAGCAGGGGGGAAGCTACTTGGTGCAGATGACTTACACTATTTTTACAGTCTTTGAAGGACAGTGAAGTGTGTAGATGCTGCCTCTTGTCTTAAATCTGTGATCTGAAATTCGAAAGAGTTCTGTGCTGTGTTTTGTTCTTCCTATTGTAAAATCCCAGTTTTTATTGGCATCAGTCAGTTTTGGTAAAAGTGCTGTCTATTTCTCCCCTTCTGCAGAAAAATTGCGGAAGTTTGACTATTAGGGTACAAAGCAGCAGCTGAACATGGGTATCTCTTGCTCTGCAGCCCTCTGTAGGGACCTGCCACAGCCGAGCTTCCCCTTGTTTTCATCGTCTCAGCTTTGATTAGAGTTTCTACCTGCTGTCCTTCCAGGCAGTCAGAAAAGATCCTGCTAACAAACATCTCCAAGCTCAAAGGCACTATTAACTGAGGCTGATGATGCCCTGTTGTCACTTAAGCTTATATAACTTTATCTCCAACTTGCCCCTCGAGGTGGGGGAGCACCACGTCAAACTCCTTCTTCTGCATTGCTCTCTTCATACTCCTTTTTCCTGGGAAGCATCCATAGTATATTTGAACACAGCTTGAAACACGGTCAGTGTTTATTAGACACAGATCTTAACGTGTGTCCAAAGATACAAAAATTAGTCTAGAGAAATGTCATTTCCTAAGTGGATCTCAAAATACAGAAGTTTGATAATGGAGTTGTTAAATGCACGCATCCTTGTAGGGTTGGTGCTGGTTCCTCATGTATTTTTGGGGGGAGGGGCGACTAAGTAATCTCTTGAGGGAAAAAGAAACTTTACCTCCTGTATCATCAGTGGTCTTGTTGTGATGTGCTTCCTTGTATTGCTCAAACCTTGCTGTGCTGCTGATCTAAGTAATTGTGGAGATGGTATGATTTCAAGGGATCATGTGTCATGCATGCAAATTAATAGTGAGGCTAAATTGCCAATAACTCAGGGAGCTTCTATTCCTAGCAAAAACAGTCTTGAAACTAAATGCTGTGTGGGGGAGCTTTGCTACCCTGCCTTTCTAAAACTCTGCCATTCGCTGTTTTAAACCATCTTTATCTTGTCCTTCTTAGCCCAGTGGTGACATGCATTTATTTGCAAGTCCCCAGCTCTCCGGACTAATCAGTGCTGACGAGGATGCAGTTTGATTACGCATCAGGGGTCAGGGGCACACGAGCACCTTCCCCTTTAGCTGCCCCCCCGGGCGAGCAGCGGCCGCCAGCAGCGTTAGTGGGGTGGCACGGAGCATCCGAGAGCATGCTCCGAGTTACCACGCTGCACAAAACTTTTAACCTCGCCATCTGCTCCAGCCATTCCGTGTAGCTCGGCTCAGTCTTTAGCAGAAAGGAATTTCCTATTTTAGAGCGAGGCAATTAGCAAAATATATGTATAGCACTTCTCTTTCACAGCACAAATTGGCAAAACTAGATTTTTTTAAAAATTTTTTTTTAATATGCCGGTGGTATGTCAGATGTTTTGGGAAATCAGTTGCATGCAATATCACGTGCACTTCTTTTCACATTTAAAAATTCTTCATAAAGGGAATTATTTTCGGAATCATCCATTCTTTCAGCAAGAGAGAAAAAGAGAATTTTTCAAGGAATAACTTTCAGTGCATATCTAGTGTGAAAGTTAACTGCCAGCTTCATAATTGCGAAGTTAAAATGCTTTTACCTCTGTGAGAATGTTAATGGCTCTTAAATGTTGCTTCCTTTCAAATTTTGCTGCTGTTACTATATAGGTAAATGAAAATGAAATAGAGCATCAGATATGTTGAGCATGACTGTGTATAATTCAACTGTATGCATGGCATCAGTGTACCTGGTTAGTAACTGAATGGCAATTTACTAGTAAAAATTAATTAATGACATGGCTTTGGAAAATAGATACTCTAGGATATGAAGCATAAAGATCCGTGACCTTCTGTTCTTGAGGGCAGATGGCAAGCTGGATGCTCTAACCATGGTAAATGCCTGCAAAGAGCACTGCTTGGTTAGTGCTCTGGGAAGGATCAGGAATTGTTTGACTGCTGTTGAGCGCTGCGGGAAAGAGGCAATTCTGAGGCAAATACAGAGATGCGTGTAGGTGAAACGTATAGATGAAATGTGTGTGTGTATTTGGACAGGGTAGGAGGGGGTTAAGGGTTACTAAGTGAGGTTATAAAATCTGAGTTCAATGTAATTTGCTGATTTCACTGGCTTACATGTACATGCCAACTGGTTGATTGTAAAGTGGTTGCTTTGAGGATTAAATGCTCATCGTTGTAAACCCCCCCTCATGTTGATTTCTGCAATACACCAAATATTTTTCCATTCCATGTTCCGTATTTCAGTACCTGAGATTACCTTTAATGTAAATGAGTGTTAGTGTTTGTTACTCCTGAAACAAACTCAGATTTTACTCTAATTTTTGGCAGCTGGATGTAATGCCAATAAAATACATTGTGCTTAAACAGTGCGCATGCAACCTCATGGGTTACAAGGCAATAACGTGAAAAATATTTAGCCTTTGAATTTCTTCCTCTTCTAATCCAAGATGAGTCAAAATCAGATACATGTGCAATATGCTGATTAAAAAGCCAGTGAAGATCAATTTTTGATATTTTTTTGTTTCCAACAAGATGTCGTCATTCATGGGGCATGCTTGCAGTTTAAAATCCAGCACTTCCTTCTCTGCACTAAACCTGCAATATAGGACTTTTCTTTCTTTTTAGCAAAAACTGGAAATAACAAATTTATGTTTTTAAACTTCACTGCAGGGAAACTCAACATCCTGTCAAAAATAATTTTTCCACTATCTGGTCTTTTTTTGTATCTAGAATATCAAACCATGATTTGCTAACTGAAAATAGATAGTTGGGTATTTTTAAGACCATGGTCTCATCCTTATACTGACATTTTATTCTAACTTTGATTCAGCAATAGCTTTATTTTAAGTATTATGACTTTTATTTAAGTTACTTGTGTGACAGATTCCTTGGGCCACTACTGAGGAAAAGCAAAGCAAAAATAAGATGAAATTTTTTGACTGTTGCCAAGGAACTTCAGAAAGGAAAATAAATCTTTGGATGTCTATTAAGTAATTACAATTTCATGGTGTCCTTCTTCCCATCATCTTTTCTAGAACCTCATTCAGTAGTTAACCTACGATAACTCTCAGCACATCAATATTTAAATATATCTTTCACTTCCTATGATACGATCTCACAAGTTTTAAGCCTCCCCCACACGTATTCATCATCCAAATTAATCATCAGTTATGATTGCTCTAACAACTTCGATAACTCTAAATATTTCATTGGCATTTTAGGATGTTTGCTATCTTATGAGCATTTGGACTATTCAAATTTCATGATTAATTCATGGATTAATATAAAAATATTTGACCAAACTGATACAAGGGAAAGGTGTACTAAATCTTTTCATTTTTAAAAGCACCTGGAATACAAAGAGTACACTTTGGCAAGAATACATTCTAAAGAGGAATCATTGTTTTATAGTTTAAGCATATAAAAACTTCTTCCCTTCTAAAGCGATGTTTTGATTTTTGGTTGCTTTTTTCTTCACTTCCACGCACTACGTTTCCTATAGTGGCTTATTTCTTGTGTGTTCATATAGTTGCAAAGTATATTGCATCTCCTGACATGATTTCCTTTGATTAAAACAAACTGGTTGCAGGGCAAGTTTAACCAGAGGCTAAAGTCACAAAATAGGGAATACACGTAGAAAGCAAGGCTGAGCTTTCCTAAGAGGTGGGAGAACAAGAAAAACCTTTGTAGGTACAAGAAAAATGCAGGAACAAGAATGCCTATTTGGAAAATAAAAACTAATTGGAGCAATAAATGTAATGTTCTCAAGTAATTGTGAAATAATTATTCCCCTTTAGAATCATCATACTTTAATTGCTTTCCAACGCGTTCCTGCGTTCTCCGTGCCTATGGAAAGGAAGAGAAGCACTTGTGTTCCCTCCAGGTTTTCATTTTTCATTTGCAGTAAGCTGCTGGCTTTCTCATAAAGGTTTTCAGAAATATGTTGCCTTAAACGCTCTTGTGTTCTTCCATATGGTGTTAAATGGAAAAGGTGAATGGCAGATGCTGAAGGTATAAATTCCCTCCTAACATCCAGATAAAGCACCTTGAGATTTAGTTGTGCAGTTTCTCCATCCTCTGTATCACAGATTTGTAATCAGTCTCCCATTTTCATTGAGACTGGGTTACGTAAATAGGACACACTTCAGTGGTGTATTCTCTTTGCTCACAGCTTGATTCTTGAAAATTCAGCTGACAATAGTTTAAAATTATAATATTAATAAAGAGGAGATCATCTGGCCTTCAAAATGACATCTGAAAGCAGCTTCTGTTTTGTGTTAAATCTTAATTACTGTATTTAAATGAATGCCTAAATGAGCCAATTCACAAAGGAGTTGCCTACTGTACCAATAGTGCCTGTTTGGTGATTTTTTTTTTCCTTTGGATTTACACAAATATAAAAAAGTAGTTTATATGGATGAGAACAGCTGCGTTCTCTTGCCTCTTACGACTCAGCTGAAGAAGTCTGAGTATCTTGAGTGTGTTCTCTGCCCTGGGACAGCTTCTCCCTTCCCTGCCAAATGGTGGCAATACTTAAAGCCAAGTTAAAAAGCAATGCTCTGAAAGAAACGTTGGTGTAAGAGCTGTGAGGAAGACCCTGCACCATCCTCCTGAGTCACATTTTGTGAGTTTACCCATCACTTGTTATCAGGAGCAGCATATTGTCACAGCTGAGGGCAGAGCTTAGAGCTTAGTACTGTGGAGAGGCTTAGTCCATGCCTGGGAGTGCTCCTGCCTTTGGTTAGGCTGGGAGGGATGTGCTCCTGCCCACTTCTGCTCAGCTCAGTCTGGAAGCAGAGAGCTGTGTCCTGGTTATTCTGGAAGGAGACACCATGCCCAGCTGTGCCCAGCTGTGCCCAGCTCCCCCTGCTCCCCACTGCATCAGGGATGGACTCTTCCCTGCAAAGGAGCATGCAGGGGATTTATGTCCTTGATTTCCCCTCAGCCTATGCATAGTGAGCCACGTCAGGTTTGCCAGGGAAACAGCAACAGCAACCTGAGTATTTTGGTTCATGATTTTCTCATTCCTGTTCATTTCTTATACTTGTGTGTGGATCTTAACCTAGGGTTTTAAAGTTTACAACCGTGGCTCTTCCAGAGATGTAGCTATCACTCTTTCAGGAAAATGGCATTAGTGGCTCACTGATTTGTATTTTTTTCATTATTATTATTATTATTGTTGTTGTTGTTGTTGTTTTCTTATTTCTATGTGGGTTAGTGTGACAAAGAAAATGTAGTCCTGGCAGAAAAGCCTAACGCTGCCCCAGCAGTCATAGGTAGCATTTCATTGCAACATTAATTTACAAGTTTTTCAGTGTCTTTCCACTCAAATGTACTCACCCTTAGCAGTGGAGATTTGGAGAGCGATATCCAGACACAAACACCCTTTAGCTGGTGTGTTTAGCTGCAGAGCTCCAGGGCAGGAGGGCTCTGACCCTTTCAGTCCCAGGTTACACTGTGCTTTCCCTTGTACTCTGATCCTACATCCTTTATGCTTTGAAGCAGCTCCAGTCTGATATCAAGTCACAGCTGACAAGAGATATCTTTTGTTTCATAACCCTGAAAAATAATGAAAATCCATCATGCTCTTAATCCAAAGGCGTGTCACTGTCTTCTTGCTTAATATGTAAGCGCTCTTCCCATTTCTTGCTCCTCAAAAGCTTTGCACCACTCAGTTGCTCAGAGATGCAAAAAACGCAAACATCCGCAGCTTGCTTGACCCACCACTTGTGTTGTTGACTCCAGGGGCACTTGGTCCAGTGATGGTGCCTGGCCTAGTGTGAGATAAGTGCACTTCATTTGCCTGAAACAGACCCAGTAGCTGAAAATTATTAGCTTCTGGGAGAGGATAACTGCATCTGAAAATCTACAAAATCAAGTGATCTATTCCCTTCTTTTTATTTTTTTTTCCCCTGGCTCATTCAATTGCTTGGCTCTGTCAGCCTTCGCCTGCAATTCATCGCTAGTGAGGGAGACATCTGGTTCTGCCCTTTATCAATAAATGCCTTTATACTTTTTTTTTATATTTCACCACAGATGGAATGTAGAACAAGCATTAGGAGTTTGAAATGTTGTCAAACACACTCCATGCCCAGTGGCTATTGCTTAAAGAAAACCCTGTTCTATACCTGGTTCTTATACAAGATGCTCTAGAAATTGCAAGTCTGTGGTTTGTCTTGATTTCACCATGAGTTGTAGAAAACTTGATCCCCCTGTTGTGTCGTCCAGGGGAATAAAAATAATCTTTCATTTCATCCTCAATGTCTCTCTGTTAACATATAGAAAATAATTTCATTAGTCAGTAAATGAACTTTCAATTTTTCTCTTAATTCAGTTTAATTTCTTCCTCCACTATCTTATTGCTTAGAAACCAGTTTTTCATATTCTAATGGCCCTATCCAAACTGCATTTAACCCCTACTGTCCAAAACAAAAACCAAATAAACAAGCAAGGAAAAAAAAAAGAGAGAGAGAGAAAGGAAATCCCAGTGATTATTACTTTAGGTATGCATTTAGTCTTTAAAACTGATTCCTGAAAATACCTTGACAGGGGAGATATTCAGAGATTTGACCACAAAACCAGAATTGCCAAATTAAGGAATAACCACAGATGAGCTAGATGATCTCTCCAGGAAAAAAAAAGTAGAAGTCATTCCCCTTGTCCTAAACTGACCCATGTCATGCAACTTCTTCCTCGAAGCACTGAATTTTCAGGATTGCCAGGTGAGCGCTGGCTTTTTCCGGTAGGTTCAGTGCTGCCAACTCCTTCTGGAGATCAGTATTGAGTGGGAGGGGACCAGGGGGAAGAGGAAGGAATAAAATTAGCATTTAATTTTGCAGGATGTGGAAAAATCAATGACAAGCGAAGCAATTCTTAGAAAAAGAGAACCTCTCTGGACACGTAAAGCACCATTATCTGATGTTTTATTACCAACTATAGCCTGCAGTCCGTGTTCAAGCCAAACTTCCGATGGGTTTCCAGGAGCTTGGCTTGAATGAGGAATGCAAAATGCTGGGCTTTGCATCCCGTGCCAGGCTGTCCAGCTCCGAACGATGAATTGCAGTCGTGTACGTGGGTTTTGCAGCCTTTCTCTCATTACTCGCCTCAGAGTGAACTTCAGCACAGAAACATGAGAAAAATAACTTTCCAGATACCGTTCTGCCTTGCTAGCAGAGCTGCTGTCTCGATGGTGAAGTGGAAGATAAGTCAGTTTTAGTTAGGTATTCTTTTGAGGCATGTTCACACATCTCAGGCTGGGGCAGGGGGGTTCTGTTCTTGTCAAATCTTCTCCCCTTTGCCAGAGAGAAGGATTCATCTCGGCGCCTGAGGGCTCTCAGCTTTCGCAGATACCTCTGTTGTTTGGCTGCAGAAGATAGAGTACAACTTCTGCTTTTAAGTTGGTTTGTTGTCTGTGGAGAAGAGAGTAAGTGCAGCAGCTTCATAACTGTGCTCAGATATAGTCGAACGAAGTCCAGTGCTGTATTACGGATTTTTAAAACAATTGGGTTTGCCTGATTTCATTGTCCCACAAGTGCAGCCTCGTATCTCACTTGGTAGACCACATTTATTTATCTTCAGGACAAGGCTGTGTAGAATAGGAAAAGCTCAGAGTTTCAGTGTCTTCTTGCCATTCCCATGTCGGGGCCATTCCTGGGGTATTTCACGGGAACAGGACGAAGTTTTAGTATGTATTGTAGAACACAATGATTTAGGGTCAGATTCTGGGTATTTTTGAGCCTGTTTTCTCTCTGCAATGACTGTTTCAATGTGGCCATATAGATGTTGACATAGAGTTCCAATTGTCACTGGAAAGCAAGACAGCAGCAACTCTTCAATGTCCTGAACAAACCCTTCCTTTGAAACCAACAGGGGAGTGAGACCTGTTTTCCAGCCAGAAATATTGCTTACAAGGCTTAATGTGGCCCAAAAAGTCTTCAAGAACCCTGGCTGATCTCTGTGTTTTCAAAGTATTATTCCAGGCTCCTCCAGGTCATTTCTTATTCCCCTGCATGTGCAGTTTATGGGATTTGGGAAAAGGTCCTGCAGCAGCCTCGTTGCTGCCCGTGTGTCTGTGTTGATGAGGTGCAGGCCAATCATAGCAGGAGATACAGGCTGGAATTCAGAAAGGAGCAATTTTCAGCTTGCTCAGATCCCCATATTGCTACCTGGAAGCTCTGCAGGGGCTAGAGACTTATTTGGCTGATTCTGTGCCTCTTTGCTCTCTCTGTCCTCACCTCCGCATCAGGGGATGCTTAGACTCCTTTACTTTGCTGGCCTTCAGAGGATTTGAAGGTCTCTGAGCACCCCTGGGCTCTCCATTTCTTCTCAGGTGGGAAAGGCAGTGGAGAGGACTGCTGCTGACTTCAGCCAGTCAGGCCTCTGATTTTCCTGTTTGGTTTGAAGCCACCTATACAGAGACAATTTGGAGTTGAGAGATGCCAGGCCTCTAGGTGAAATGAATATTGTGGAGCAGAAAAAGGTGTGTATTTAGGTGAGGCTTTCATATAAGATGCAAATTTAGGATTACTTAGCAGAGAAAATAATAATTTAAAATTAATGTTATATTTAAAAAATGGAGCATCATTTGTGTTAACAGGAATGAAGGTTTTATTTTTAAGCTGAGCAAAGCCCCAAATCCCAGAAAATGTAAAATTGCTGCTGATAATTTCTGGACACAAACCTGGAAGGCTTCATGGAAACTTAGAAATAAATCAACTTCCCTCTCCCAAAACTCTTTGGGCAAAAAAAAGGTGTAAATATTTAACAGCAAATAATCACATTGCCAAGAACAGCAAACAAAGCTTTTTTATTCAATTCTATAATATGCTGTAAATAATGAAAACCCTCATAGATCTAGCTGGATTTTTTTATCAGTGAAGAAGCATGTAGTACTTTAAAAATCCATCAACACAGCTAAGACCCTTTTTCCAGTCTTTTACCACTTCATGCCATATTTTTCTCTGTCCCTGAAATATGCAATTTGCCCTGCTTATGTTTGTTTAAACTGCTGGGAGCCTTCAACATTCTCTGATCCATGATGCAAGCAAGAAGCCTTCCCTGCCCTTGCCTACCTTGTGAGGTCAGAACCACCCTGCTCTGCTCTCCCTTATCACCATCCATTCAATATCCACAAAAACACCGCTGTGATTCCTTCCCTGCTTCTCCAGTGGAAGAAGTTCCTATAGATATCTGCAAAACATTTACTTTGTTTTCTTCCTTCTTTGATAAGTAAGAAAAACCTATTGAACTTTGAGAACCACCTAGAATTTGGATCTGAAGTGCTTCATGATTTTATATTCTTACTATCCAGATAGTGACTCAAATTTTGAATGTCCCTGAAAGCATGACCAACCTTTTTGGTCTGTGTTCATTGACCCAGCAGACTGGAATTATCAGCCCTGACTATGATTTTCTAGGTCTTCTGGGGGATCTGTTGCTTGACAAAGTACAGTAGTTTTTTCTACATTTTTTAGTGGATGTTTTAGTAGGTTCTCTCAGCTCTGTTTTTTAAACAGTCTCGTACTACAGTTGTGAAGCAAATACGATACTATCATGTTGTTTTCTTTTTCTCCACAACCACAAGTTGCCCTACTTACCCAATGCAAATCACTGTGGATCTACGTAACATGCCTTTCTCAAGGGCATCTGTTAATTCCGTGTGACAGGCTGGGGAGCTTCAGCCAGGAATATTGAGCACTGAAAGAAGACCTGGTTAGGCTCAGCAGCACTTAAATTTAATCAAATTTTAAGCAATCCTCCTAAATTATAGCTTTGACAGACTTTGTGTGAGAGCAGTTTCTTCAACATTGAGGTGTTTAGGTGAGACTTTTGTTATTAACAGCATTCCCCTTTAAAGAAAATATATACAGCACCAAGGTAGGTGATGCAGCAGGAAGACACAGAGGCCTCAGTAGATTACAACCTTCTCTCTAAGTGCTTGACTTTTTATACAACGAAACTGGTGGTAAAACTCCGTGAAAACGAGTGGTTTAGAATCAGCTCAGATATTCAGGTTCCAGAAAGACTGGTTGTTATAAATAAATTAAGGACTGAATCCAAAGCTCGTTGAGTCGATGGGCAGACTCTCTTTGATTTCAAAGCACTCTGTATCTGTGATCCAAACGCACCGCGAACAAATAAAGACAAAGAATTTATGTTGATTGGACATATTCAGTGTGACAAGAGCTTAAGTCTGATTCTCCTCTTTGCTTATGAAACACAACTGTGTGCTTCTCCCCGGGGCTGCTGGAAGACAAGTATTTTGGTAGCTGCATGCTAGGACTCACAATTAGTGCAAGCGCTGGCTCCTCGCGCTGAGAATCACTGTGCTCTGTGAAATGCAGAGAAAGTTATGGAAAGGGACAGAAAGTTATGGCTGATAACAGTGTATTTTGGGGTTATCCTGATTTGCCTTCAGTGCTTTAAAGGCGTTAATTTATCCTCCTGTTTTTATTTTTCTGAATTCTTTTTAGAAAGTCGTCTTGATCTGTTATGGTGATAAGTTTAATGGCATCAGAACACTTGCAGTCAAATTGTGGTCTTTAGAGGGAGGAGGTTCTCTGCTGGCTGAATGCCTTCTGTTCTCATCCCTTGGGTGGAATGTTCTGTAGCATCAGACTCTGGGTCTGCTTGCCCTCACACCTGGGGGACTTGGGGACACTGTGTAGGTTCTTCTTTCTGTGTGTAAAACCTTGTTTAGAAAGTGGGTTAATTTTCCTAGTCAAGGAGCTCAATGCCCCAGGGGATGGATATGTTGAAAGTAGCACCACAGCAGCACCAAGACCACTTGTGTCTCAGACTGATTCTGGTTTACTGCTGAAGTAGATGCTGAACAGAGAAGCACAAATCACTTTTGCTTAGGATATTATTAACTTACGTGAAGCAGAACTCCTCTGATACAGATTTCTTTTTTAATATCAGATACATATATTTCATTTTACCCTAAAATAGTTTACTCTTCTGGATCTATTGAACAAATCAAATGCTTGATTTCTCTTTCTGAAATTCATGATCATGTTAGCTTTGCAGCAGCCTTCAGTCTCATTTCTAAAGTGAAGCTGGTTAGTTTGTCTCAAAGTGACTTCCCCTCATGCAACCTTGATACCTTTTCACTTGCTATCTTTTTGTTCTGATCTAGATTTACTTTTGCAGCTGTGAAAGACATGGTCATTTGAACAAGGTGTACTGAGACACCTCTACATTTTTAGCTACTGTATTTCTAATTTTTTAGAGACCTCAAATTTTCAACGTTAACTCCAATTAATCTTTGTTCTGGTTTATTTAGGTTCCCCATGCAAAGAGTAGAGTAATGGGAAAAGTAAAAGCAGAATGTATGTATGGGTTAGTATAAACCACAATCCTTTTCATGCTGAACATTAGCTTGTTGAAATGCCTCCACTCTTGGCAGAAGACAAGCTTCGTAACCTAAGAGGATGTGATTTGAGTGGAGTTTTCATGCCCCATGTGCTCATTGTGTTCTTGCCACTGATGCAAACATTATCTATAATTACATTTTCAAGAGACTGAAAATTGCAGTCTTTGTGGAACAAAAATGCAGCTGAAGAATGGAATGTATATCCTCTCCACCCTCATTATAAGGCTTATAAAAATCAAACTATAAGGCCCAGTACCGTAGCTTTCAGACACAGGAAACCAGCACTGTCAGCCTGCAGTAGACCATTTTCACTGAAAATTAAGGCCTTTTGATAATCAAGCTGGTGCTGTTATTTCTTCTAGTTTGCCACTGAAACCAGTCAAACTAAAATTTGTAATTCAGATCAGTATAAATAAAGTTGGAGTAATTAGTCTGTTTGCTTATTTACAATATTTTCATGGATTTGAGATTTTATTCACAATTGGTGGCAACGTTAAAAGATTTATTAGACAGATCATAACATGGGTGTTGGATCATCCTACCACACCATGCTGTGGAGCAGCCATGTTTTGCAGGAGGAAAACAATAGCACTGAAAATGCTGTTTTAATGATGCTCTCCTGGACACCGAGGAGTTTTAGTGCTGCTGCTCAAACTGCACATCTCACTAAAGCTCCTCTTCCCTACAGCAGTGTTACATCTTCATTCCAGTGGCTGAAGAACCATAAGTAGAAAGGAGAATACACATCTTTGACTTTCTGTGTAAAACAAGCACTGGAAACTTAAACAAAAGCTTTCGGGTGGGGACAGCTAATCCTGATCTGCCAGTAGAATGCTTTTTAGAGTAGAAATTAATGAAATTGTAGTGTATCAATCACCTGTGTTCATAACACCCATGCATTCATTTTCATCTTATGAATTTCAGTTCTGAATGGGTTTTTCCCTCTGTGAGTTGGGCATTTAAAAGTTCTCTGAAAGTGGAGTTTCTCTCTGATACCAGGGAGATAAATGCCTTTGGATAGAAAGGCACATGCAGTTATTGGTTCTATGATTTACTGCATTGAGGAGTGTGCACAGAGATGTTGAATGATCACATAAATGCTAATAAATAGATAAATAAGGGATGTTCCCAAATGCCTGTAAATCCATGAGAATAAATGCAGGAATGTAGGAATTTATTGTTAGAAACACTAATAGTGTGGACTAAAATTAGTGTGTCTTCACTGCTTTCCTTTCAAACTTTTGTTTTTCATTATTCTAAAGGAAGTAATAATTGGGTTGCTCTTCCTAGATTCACAGTTATTGTTAAAATCAATTTTTAAATTAATTTCGATGAAATAGTATGAGTCTTATTAGATATCTGTTTATGGCCACCCACCTTTATGTGGAAAGGGGTCTGGGCAACATCACATTGCAGGCAAGTGACGATAAGGGCAACCAGAACCATGTACTTTATGCAATTGCTGCCCAAGTTGGTAATTCTGCCTCCAAGTTCTGCTCCCTGATTGCTGCAAGCTATGCACAGGAACACTGTGGTGATTGAGTGCTGGAGTTCCCAGGACAGCATCTATTCTTAGTGGTCCAGCAAAACTTATTAAGAAAAGTAATTAGAACAAAGCTCAAGTACATTAGCCTCTTTAATGCTCCTGAATTCTCAGGGCTGTCTTCAACATTGGCAGAGGCTGTTTCCAGTAGAGAAACTGAAGCAACTTTCTTTGCTGAAAGTTAAACCCACTTTGGTCTTTGGCATCGTGGTGGGAATTTCTTCTTACATAATGATATCAAGACCCAGACAGATCAAAGGGCGCTGGTATTCCAATTAGTGAAAATAACCCACTTTGCTTTTACTTTTATGACGGATTTCTGTCAAGATGCAAAGTTCTGTGTTTCTGCCCACTTCTTATGTGTGGTGTTCTTCTACACCGTGTCACCTCACACCTTTTCTGTCATCTCCTGAGGCTCGAGAACTATGATTTGTTTGTATAACTATCCGTTTCCCTTTAAAGAATCATTTTTTCTTTCTTTCTTCTTCATCATAAGTCTGCCACCTTAACTCTGGCGGGCCGGAAATGTATTTTCTTTCTCTGCTTGCAACACCATCCAGCATTACATTTGCTCAATAAATCATCTCCACTATCCCCCTGAATATTTGTTTCTCCGTTGGAATCCAAAAAGCAGTTTCAAGCCTGTATAGTCTTGTCTGAGGAATCAAAACTATGTCTCCTTGGGCTTTCAGGAAGTCTTTGGGGATATCTCTTTGACATTTAAACTACTTCAGAAATGTGAGTGGCCGTATTCCTGAGATGGGAACGTTCACTGAAGACCTTCGGTACAGGGAGACCTGCTCTGTTGAGAGGAGCTACAAGGAGAGGTGCTCTTCATTTTTTCCTATTATATACCTACATTCATTCATCTTGGGTACTTATCCCCTTCCCCAGGCATTCCCCTCCCTGCTGATTCTGGTAGAGTTGGACAAGAGTTTACGAAGTGCCCTTTGAGCTGTAGGATGTCCCATTAGGCAGGAAAAGAGGTTTTTAGGTTTTACAAGTCCAGACTACTCGCATTCACTTACTGAGCAAGCAGGCTATTTATAAAAGGGACCACAAGCTATTTTTTCTTCCCTTATGCCAATTAGTGACAATTTTTAGGTCTTCTCTTCTGCCACACTCAGGTTTTTTTGTCTTTGTTCTTCAGTTGCCTTCGAGAGGTCTTTTGATGCTTTCTGTACTGTTGCTTTGTAGGCCAGACAGTCGCGTCTAATGTCACTCCTGACAACGTGCAGTCTGTATAGTAAATTTAATAGAATAACACTCATTTGTTCTTTGCCTCAAAAATAAAATCCTCTTCCAGTGGAAGCTGCTGAATTGCAAGCATTGCACAGCATCTTGTGCTTCTGGGAACACCTGAAGGACAATTGAGAAGACACATCGCTTTGGCCACACCAAACCTCTGCTACTTGGTTTTCTTAGCAATTTTTAGACCTATGGGGGAGCAAAGCATAATTTTCAGTAAATTGGCTTGTGCCTGCATTGAATCAAACTTGTCTCATTTCGGATATTTGAATCGTAAATTTCCAGCGGCACTAAAAATACATTCGTTAATTTTAAAAGATTCTCAGGACTTTCCCAAGGATGGAGAGGAAGTTTGTCCCATAACTCCTGAGGCAGGGTGATTTTTGCCTGTCGCTGCAGACAGGATTGATGTTAGTTTTACAACCAACTTTTTAATAAAAAACACTGTTTGAATATAAATATTAGTCAGAAAGGAGTCTGCCAGTACCTGCCTGAAAGTTGCTGCTTCCCCCACACTGAGGAGTTGAATGCTGATCCTCAGGCTATTCCATTCTGTGATGCTAATAGCGCTAATACAGTATCATTGTGTTTGAGGCTTCAAAGATACCATACAAGCATTTTCTTATGATTCCCTGATCTTTGCATTTATACCCAGCTGTTTGTTATTCAGTTCAGCCATCAGCATCTAAGTCTCAATGGACCATGTAATATGCAGCTGTAGCCAGATGTAATGCTTCCTATTCCTAAATGTTTCTGTTAGAAGCTAAGAGTGGCAGGCTAAAGACGACTGATAACAGTGTTGCTTGCATTAATTTAAACTCTAGAGCTACAGTGATTCTGTTTGGCAAATTTATTCCATGGCCAACAAGCAGAGCAATATTTCCAATCTCCATCATTGCTAGTAGTGTTGACATTAAATACATTGAGTATGTCTGCACTGATACAGAATGTACTTATGGTGCTAATTCAAATAGGAGAGGGATGTCCAATTTGCATAAACAAATATATTTTCAGATACAGTTCTATTTAAGAGAGATAAAGACAGGAAGAAGCTTGTTCTAAACAATGACTCGCAATAATTTAGAACAGTTCAACAAATCTTCACCCTACTTAATTTTTTGTTCTCTATGGATAGCTGGAGCACCTCGTTCAAGCCACAGGCAAATCTTGCTCTGCTCATCTTTCCTGGCATTGGTGGTGGCACAGAAGGGAATTGCAGTTTCTCGAGTTTTGGAGTCAATGATCTTTAAGGTCCTTTCACACCAAAACTATTTTGTGTTTGATTCTAAATTGATGCCAATGGGTGGTTAGAGACTTCTGAGAAACTTTGGACGGGAGCATTCTTCACAACTGCAAAATGTCAGTGGGGACTCAACATACTTCAAAATTTTTACAGAAATTAACTTTTCTGTAGGGATTTTAATTTTCCATCGGCAGTGTAACTTTGTAAAACGCTTTAGGTTCTGCTTTGTCTTTTGTATTATTTAGCTCAATGTGAGAATGAAATCAAAATTAGATGTGTAGTGGTGGCACCTTGTTTCTTCCCCGCCCCTGTGCCCAGCTTTATATATACATATATATATATATATATACATGTATATGTGTATATAAATTACTTTGGACACTAAGTAATCTTAGTCCAACAGGGTTTTTAGGGTGATGGGCAGTGCTCTCACCTCCTCCTTTGCTCTGTGCTCTCCTGCACAGCAGTCAGATGCAGCCCCAGCGCTGTGCACTATGGGCTCAGGTTGGATTCCAGAATGAACAGCATTACACAGAGGATTTGATGGGACTGTAATGAATTGCAGTGGGGAAGTGCTTGTTTGAAATCAACTCCATTAACTCAGAGCACAAACCATTGCAAAGTCAACAGTTTTTCTGAGTGGCCACCGCCAGCCATCTCTTTTGAAAACACTAATGGGCTGTTTAATTAGGTGATGAAAATTGTTTACAGTTGGTGATCCCAAGTTTTGTCATTTTAATAGTGGTTAAATTCAATCTCTTCTTTGATTCTTGGCAACTCTCTCATTATTTCATAACCTGCTTATGTCTAGTTTAATTCATTTGCGTGTATTAAAACCGACCCTCTTGTGCAGTAGTGGTGTTTGCTTAACTGCACTCTGTCATTACGATACGTGGGGAATAACCAATATGCAGCAGTGGATGTTAAACAAGTACAACCCTGGAAGAGAATGTTTACATTTGTGGAAGATGTGTTCCTTTTGAGTTGCCTGTGCATGAGACCTAAAGATAATCCTGCCAATACAGTGTGCATTGCAACTGCTCCTGTGCATCTCTCACTTCTGGGGTGTGCTGGCTTCTCCTCTCTCTCTCTCCAGGCTTCATCATATCTGTCACTTCGCAAATCTAAGGAGGAACAACTTAGAAAATGTGGTTGAACCCTCTTGCCCATTCCCCCTCTGCCCCCAGTGGGATAGGTGAGAGAATTGGGAGGTGGGAGTAAAATTCATAGGTTGAGATAGGAATAGTGGAATATCCCTTTGGCCATTTGGGGTCAGCTGTCCCTGCTGTGTCCCCTCCCAGCTCCCTGTGTCCCCAGCCACATCGGGGGTGCTTAGGTGTAAGAAACTGAAAAGTCCTTGTAGTTGGTGTAAACCCTGCTTAGCCACAACTGGGACAGCAGCGAGTTATCAACATTTTTCTCATCCTAAATCCAAAACATAGCACTGTATCAGCTACTGGGAGGAAAATTAACATTAGCCAAGCTGAAACCGAGACCTTGTATGCTTGATTTTGTCTTCAGTAATTGCTTTAGAGCAACCAGGAGCAGAAGTTTTCTTTTCTCTTAATTTTGGATGTTTATCTTTATTTGGTAAATGTGGACCGGATTATTGGAAATTATTGTTTTAATTTTTTTTTACTATTAATTTTTTTGAATGTTGATGGCCACAGGATGCCTATGGGCTTCTTTATCTCTTCACCCTATCTAAGCATACTACAAGACCCACAAGTCCCTGTCTTAGCAATCGTACAATCTAAACAACAGGAAAAAAATTGTTGGAATGTGGAAAATTATATATAAGCGCACCTGAAGGACAGGAGATACGTCCAGACTCACTGAATGGCACTGGCAGAGGCCAGGAGGGGCCTGGTTCCCAGCCTCTTGGTCCTTTGCCATCTCGATGGACTTGGATTTTGGTTTGATTTTTGACAGCATTATATGCCTTGTATTTTGCCAAGGAGCTCAAGCACAGGCAGATAAACAAACTGGCAGATGCTGGGGTAGGGAATGTGTTTTACATTTGGGGTTTTTTCCCTGTCTGTTTCAAAATTGTATCATGTACTGGTCTTTGGATTCAGAAGGAATAAGAACCTTTCAGTTGAGTTTTGGATGGCACTGAGGGAGCCCCAAAGAGTGGGTTTTTTGAGGAGATGGAGACTGTTCAACATCCACATTGTGGTTGATGCTGTGATATGAAATCCTACAGCAATTCTAAACCTATTTTTGTGTTGCAGATGTAAAGGCATCATTAATATAAGCATGCAATATGCTGCATGGGTAATTAAAGCATTCCTGCGTAGTTTTTCCTTGCAAAGTGGTACAGACAGTTACAACCATATGTGACTGCCCTTAGATAAAGGTTGTGCTTTCTGGAGCTCAGAAACCATGTGGGAGACCCAATCCCATCTTCAGAAGGCACTTGATGGCTTCTGTGTCCCAGGACATCTGCAAGGAC
Source organism: Acanthornis magna (assembly GCA_036785705.1). Classification (NCBI taxonomy): domain Eukaryota; kingdom Metazoa; phylum Chordata; class Aves; order Passeriformes; family Acanthizidae; genus Acanthornis; species Acanthornis magna. The sequence goes on from JAWUZG010000001.1 coordinate 2,849,941, forward strand.
ATCCCTAAGATGTTTTCAAAGGAAGTCCTTCTGCGGTTCAGCTGCTCAAGAGTTCTTTAGCCCTGAAAGTTCACAGAGAAAGACAAAACCTTGGGAATAACTTTAGAGTAGGTGTCACCTCAGCAGTTGTACTTGAGTGACCAGGCATGGTATGAAAACCAGAGTGGTTAGAAGGATGTACACAACAGGGTAGGCATTTTCAAGCATGAAAATGCTCACTTCAGGTGTTTTCCACTTCCATCGTGTGTACTCAGCTTTCTGAAATCACGGTAAATAGGCAAGCTGAGGATTGTCGTATTCCTGTGTTTCTGACATTACTGGACTTTTGGAAACTACTGTGATGCTGTTGCAGTGTGACAGGTGGTCTATTGTATAAATAAGAAAGACTGAAGAAGAAATTGTTTATGTTCAAGGCGTAGAACTACATGAATGATTCAAAGGAAATGTGATTTCTCCCATTTCCCGGCTGTTGTATTCTTGGAAAGTTCTTTAAATATGCATAGAAAATGCAAGCAAAATAGGTTTTTTTAAAAATTCCTAATTGTGTGTGCCGTTTTCTCTCTAGGGAGCAAACAGATGAACCAAAATAAATAAGGTTTATTCTACAGCTTTAGTGATAAAGATACTTGACCTGAATAATAGTGGGAAATAATGAATGCAAATGTTTGCAAGAAGCTGTCACATATCTTTATTATGTAATCAATACAAAAGAGTTGGGATTATGTTCACATAGTAGTGGCATCCCCTTTAAAATATTATGGTTCACCATAAATGCAATTTTAAGAGTACCATTCAAACCTCCTACTTATAATGGATGTTTTTAACAACTTTTCCTCCTTACCTTTGTGTCTCAGTTACACTCAGGAAATCTGTTTCTCCTTTGCTTGAAACTTCACGTAGCAAACTGCATAAGAGAGCAGGTTTTTGGGCTTTTGGGGTCAAAGTTGTATGAGCTCGGCTGTTTTCAAAGCTAGAAAGCAAAGGGTTAAAAAGAGTCTTTGTATTTCTCTATTCCCAAACCGCCATTTCAATTGAAACATAATTTTATGAACATTACATCTGAATGCCATTTCTTTTTACAGGATCCCTTACCTCTGGGACACTGGCTTGGATCGGGATTTTTTTTTCTTGCAACAGCTGTTCAGTGCATGAAATAAGCCAGTGGATGTGGTCCAGTTTATAGTGGGAAAGTGTCCATCTCCAAACCACCATCTCAATTGGCACTGAGTATCATCCTTGTCTCAGCAAAATGGCCAGAAATTGAATGAGCATGAATAATGAACCCTTTGCAATTGTCCAGGTCAGGTTGACAGCAATTTTGCCTCTGTCTATTGATAAACTTGGCAAAGGTTCTGCATTTCCAGGCACGCAGAGGCCTTTCTTAATGGTTAATCCTCCAAAATAAAATGCACCAAGACTGAAGTCGCTGTAGTTCCTACTGCTGATTAATAAGATGATGTAATTTTCTGAACATTTTAATACCGAGAAAATCTACTTCTTAGCCTGAAGAGTTTTCATTTTAAAATCAAAACTACAGGAACAGCAAAAGGTAGCTTCGTGTTGCAGTAATCCAGGGGATGAGATTTAAATAGTATAGACTGTCACATGACCTAAATTTTCAAATTTGGGTGTCTAAAGTTAGACACTGAAAATCAGGACAATTATTTTAGTCTTCCTACCCATTTTTGCAAGCACAGAAATACATTGTTAAGTCTCACATTCATTTTCTATGGAAGTGGGGATGGTTTAGTTTTAACTTAGTGCTTTTTCTCTGAGGGGCTCTGAACGGTTTTATGAAGTATGTCAATGTCTTGGTAAAAAAAAATTGATATTGAAGCCCAGCAAAGCTGAATCTGTGCTCTCATCTGAATATAAAACTGTCCTTTCAACCCAGCCTGGAGCCTTTGGAGGTATTTGCAAGGAGGATTATCTTTCTTGGCATCCTCCATAATCACTGGAGAAGGAGAGGCTCCAGGTCTGGAATATCTTATTGGAGCCAAACATTGGTGCTCTGCAGTCCGTCTGAGAAGCTTTTTGTCTGGTGCCTGTAGAGGGAACCCAGATCTGGAGTCCTATGCCTAAAAGCATCTTTGAGTAGCTCCTTTTGTGGGATTAATGCAGTATAAAAAGATAATTCTCCCATAGTTGACACATGAAGGGCATTTGTCCCTTCAGGTCCCACTTTTTCTTATCCTAGAGAAATCCACTGATCAAAATTCCTGAGTGGGGCTGATAAATCTTGGCTTTGTCAAATATTTACTCAGGAGTAAGCCTTCCTCTTTGAAGGACTGGTGGGACACCCGTGTGTTGCACAGAAATGAGACCAGGTTTTTGTGTCAGGTTTGTCTTTATGAAATCCGTCTTGATTGGAGTCAAGTTAGGTGAAGAATATCGTGTTAATTGGCTGGTCCCGTTTCACTCATTTGTCCAGGCTGATCCCTAGAGCCAACTAGAAAGCAGAAGGCTCAGGAAAGGCAAAAGGAGCATCCCAAATGCAGACTTATCCCAGAAGTTCTTTATCAAATGCTGAAAGTGAGGATGGAGACTTAGGGTTTATGTGGTTTGGGAAACTTCCAGTGAAAATGTTCCCATTGCAAAATGTGCAGTCTGTGTTATGCAGTTGTTTTTGTAGAAGCCCAACAGCTTTCTGTCAAGGAACGATCCTTTGCTCCGGGGTGGAAGCAGGTGAAAAAGAGATGGATCTAGGTGAGCTAGCAAGATACCAAGTGTACCACTGTCTGCACTGGCATGACTTGAGTGAGGAACTACAACCTTCATGTCAGCCAAGTCACCTGTCTGAAAATTGGTGATGTCCTGTGCAGTGGTGGACAGAGTAAGGCCTTTCCATCCCTCAGTCTCAAAGCCAATGAGCTCAGGACTCACAAGGAGAGTGCAAGACAGATCTGGTCTTCAAAATTAAATCTTTCCTGGCCTGTAGAGATCATATGTCTCATCTCATCTCATCACTGGCCCCCTTTCCCAAGACTGTCTGTCTTAGAACATTAAATTCATCCATACATACCTTTTCTAACCTCAAAGTAAATACTGTTCTTTTAAAGGAAGGCTATACGTCCAGTTCTGCATTTCTTCCTTTTACTGAGTAGATTTGCTTCTCATTTCAGACTCATTTGAGACCTGAGACTGCACAAGATCTTTAGGGAAAAGACCATTTCCTTGTAGTGTGTTTATACAAAACTTAATTCTGGGGACCCTGATCCATTAAAGGTCTGAACAGCTCCTACAAGACAAATAATAATTTGGGAAATATAGGCTTAACCTCTGAAAAATCAAACGCATTTGCTTGTTATTGTAGGGTGAGAGGGAAAAAAAAAGAAGTGTGCATAAAGAAAATGGCATCTGGTAGGCTGCAGGAAAATGGACCAGTCTAATAGGAATTAGTGCTAACAGGCCTCCAAGTTTCTTTCCTCAAAATTACTGCAGTCAAAAAAAATACCACTTCACATTTGTGCTTAATTTCACCTCTGTTTATTCTCCTCTCCTGTTCCCTGAAGAATGTAGATGAGGTTTAAGTTAGTCTTAATAGTAATAGGTTTGGAATCTAGCACACTTTCACAAAATTAACTTTGCTTCTGTTGATCTGGGAATTAAAATGCTTCATTAATTTAGCAAGTCCTGGTTTGACAGCCAAATAATGCATTTTGTGAGTTGTACTTTTAAGTCTAAAATTCTTATCTGCAGCCCTCCCTGGATGTCTCTGACATTCAGGGCAGCTTGCAGAGCTCCATGGCCTGGAAAGGAGGAAAATGTGCCTGAACATACATATGTACAAGTGCTATAATACAGTTTATATGAGTGACTATGCTGTGTCCAAGCAAGTCTTTGAGCACCATGTGAGTAGGTAACTATTAAGAAACCTGTTTCTTCTCTCCTTTACAACATGCACTTTTTTCTTTTTTCTTTGTTTTTTTTTTTCTGTCCTCATTTACCAATCCAACTCCACACAAACAGGAACATTTTTGGTAGATGGAAAAAGGCTGGGAGGCATGGTGGATTTCTGTGCTGTACATTGAGGCTGGGGAAGGGAGCAAAAACCCCCAAACATGTCTGTATTAAAGAAAAGGATTTGTTATCTCTCTTCCTCACGCCAGACACCATGTGGTACTGACTCCTGGGAAGCCAAAGAGATGCTGATATCACCAAGTTCTCAGCTATACATCTCTATGGAGTGTTCTCATGTTTTCTGTTCCAGTCGTTCTGCAAATGCTCTTTACCCTATAGATGTTTTACACTAAAACATCCTTGAGCTACATGAACCATGCTATGATCATGTGTCAGGCTTGCAGACTGTGCTATTGCACAATACATACCTGCAGAGGACTTGTATGGCACCCTTTGAAGCTTTCCCTGACACAGAAAATTAATCTCTTCTTTACGTCTCTTATAAACATTCCCCCAAATCACTTTTATTTGATTGTGGCTTGTCTCAAGGATGACTCTGGTCTGGGCTGTAAGGCTGTGTGTGGGCACAGCCCAAGTAAATGTCTAAAGAACACAACCACGAAAAGACTTCAGGATTCTCAAGGCTCCATAAAACTAACTGTAAAGCACTAAAATATAAAACAAGTTGAAACAATTCTGTTTTATTGGTGTTTAAAAATGCTTATTCTCCTTTAGGGTCACCTCAGAGTGGCGCAGACCAGCAGTTTCACAAGGAAATAATATAAAAGCAGGTACAGGTTCCCCAGCATGAGGCATGACTGGATTCCAGATTATAAAAGTAGAGAAGTTTAGCCAGACCAGAAATCCTGCTGGGCAAATACCATTGCAGAGTTACCAGCATGGTAGATCAGCTTAATTTGCACTTTGTTTCTTCGCAACTTTATGATTTACGCCGCAGAATGACAGAATGTGCTGAGTTGGAAGGGGCCCTCAAGGATCATTGAGTTCCACTCCTGGACACCCCAAGAGTCACCCCATGTGCTTGAGAGTGTTGTCCAAACACTCCTTGCGCTCTGGTGCTGTGATCACTTCCCTGGGGAGCTGTTCCAGTGCCCAGCCACCCTCTGGGTGAAGAATCTTTTCCTCATATCCAGCCTAAACCTCTGCTGACACAACTTCAGGCCATTCCCCTGGGTGGTGGCACTGGTGTCCTCAGAGAAGAGATCAGGACTGGTGTCCACAGAAATGTCATGCAAAGACAATCGACTGTAATTTTCTTTTTGTGCACCCTGCTGAAAAAGCAGGGATTTTTGCCCATGCTGGATGAGAAGAATCTTTGGAATTTCTCTTCTCTGCTCTAATTACCATAAGTCAAGATGAGCCTGTAGATTCTGTAGCTGAGGCTAATTGTGTTTTGCTTGGGAAAGTGTGGAGTGAAAGGCAAGGTATGTGTTTGCAACGTAGCAGTGTGGCACTCTCTTTTCCCCCCATGCACTGCTTTATAACCTCAGTTATTTCAGAGGTAGCTCCTCTTTAATGTGGTTCGTAGCAAAACTCAGTATTTCTGTCTCTGTTTTGGGAGGGGTGGGGGAAGAGTTAATTTTGCTCTTCTGTTGTCTAGGAAACAGTGGTTGTACTTACTTCCCTTTTGAAAATAGATAGTGAATTCCACATTCAGGGAGCAATGAATAAGATAAAAAGCCACAAGATTAGAAGCTTGAATTAGACACCATTTGAGAGAGCAAAGATAAGTTCGTGTGCGCGCTGGAAACTCTTCGGTTGCACTGGAGTGGGGAGAGGATCTGCTTTTAAAGAAGGTGCTCAGGGCTTTTAGGCTCTGGGCTGTTGGCGCTGATTCAGCACAGCGTTTAACTAAGTGCCTAATTTTAATGATGTAGGGCCCCGCTGAGTGCAGGGCTGAGGATGTGGTCCGGTTTGTGCATTAAGCACTTTGCCTCCCACCACTTGGAGAATTCAACCCTGTGCACATCGTGCTGAAAATTAAGAGAGAGACACCAACAATTGCGATCTGGGCTCCTGTGCTGAAAACAAGCCATCCATCCAATTTAGGGCTGTAAATACTAAAATTGGAGATGGGGTTAATGACTCAGAACAACAGAACAGGGATGGGGATTTAAAAAAAAAAAAGCCTTGACGGTTGTCACAATGGGCAGCAAATGACAAGTGCATTTCAGTGCAAGTTTAAGACGATTATACTTGGAAGATGGAACTAAAATATAAAGCGAGGGCTGTATGCAACGCTGCACGTTCAGCTGGAAATGTAGGTTATGTACTTGGTATTAATTCATGTCCCAGTGAACAGGAAAAAAAAATCTTTCTTCGATTCAGATGGGACTTGAGCTGTAGATTTTTCTGACTAAGAAGCTCTGGATAATTCTTTTCTTATGTATTATTAATAGTTCTATTACATTAAATCTTAGGTGTTCAGAATGATCCACCAGAGGTGTTTCTCCCCCCGCTCTCAATCCGTTGTTCCCAGCTGAAGTCTAGGGTGCACCTGGGTAGGTGAATCGGGGCTTGGAAAACTGGCACACAGATGCATATAAAGACAGACACAATTTTCAGGACTAATTTCTTACAAGCAGTTCAGCAGATGTGTTTTCAGGAGGGATTTTAGTGTAGTCAAGGAGGTGCTGCCCTCCAAAAGGAACACTTTGAAGAATTGCAGAGTCCTGGGGAAGAAATACTAAAACAAATGAGCGGGAAGGGGGAGGGAGTGATAAAAAAGGAACATGTTGGGAGAGGTGAAGCAGAAAGATCCTGGCAGGGAGCGAAGAACAGGTTTTCTGGATGTGTTTAAAGGTGTAAAAAAGGGCATCCTCAGAGACAGTAATGCAGATAGTAAATCTCCTCCCAGGGTTTGTGATTACTATGTTCTGATTTTAAAAAACCCCAACAAAATACAAAAGCACTCTAAACCAATACAGGGGAAAAAAAGAAGTCACGTGGAAAATCCTCCTGTCTCTTGTGTTAGTGATCACAAGCAGTCCCTTGTGAATGTGGTCAGCATCGCTGTGCAAATATGTATGCCGTGCTTCTGAGTAGCAAATTCCAGCCCCCTTTGAGGGGAGCTTTGCGAGAGGTTTTGGAAATAAATATAAATGCAAAACCTAAAAACCAAGAAGGAAAATGGAAAACGTTCAGGAGGATTTGTGATGACTTTGCAGACTGGAAGTAGGATGCAAACTCCCAGGTTGGAAGATGTTTCCGAAATGGCAGTCAATTAAAATAATATGTGATAGAGGGCTGACAGTTCGGGTGTTTTCAGATGGAGTGCAGTGGGTAAGGTGCAGCACTTAGCTGATGTTCTCCTATGGCAGTCGTTAGTCACCTTTTCCCTTTCCCACCGAGCAGAGAGAGCCCTAATGACAGTGGATATAATGATGCCTTCAGGGATGCTTAAGGAGCAGCGCAGCTCCTACAGCAAGGTGCAGCCTGGTTCCCTCCATTTCAGTGTCTCTGGTGTGTGGAGGAGCCAGGACATGCCTCGGAGGGGCTGTCAGCCCCCCTCATCACCCCAGAGCTGTTCCACAATTAGCGGCTGCTCCCTGCACAGGGCTGGGAGTGGAAAGGGAGCTCCAACTCCTCTGCCTCACCCAGGGCTGGAAGTCACCTCTGCTGCAAAGAGATGAGAAATGTGAGTTCCTGCTCGGCGCGGCCTGTGCGTTTCACCACAAAGGGTTACCTGGCGAGGCCTCTGCGAGAGGCATCCATGTCTCCTGATGAGCTTTGCCAGTGCTGCTCTTGCCTCATCTCTCTGACATCAACTTTCCTGAGCTGCTGCAGCCTTATGTAACTGCCCCAGCTCTCCCAGCAGCCTTTTTTTGGGGGGAAAGGTGCTGATTCACCCTGCACACAGGTGCTGCAGCACAGCTTTGGTTGCAGCTCTCAGGTCGGGCAGCACCTCTCCTGAGCAGAGCGAGGGAAAAGAGAGGGCAAAAAGTTGGAGCTGGAGGAAGGTCACACTGCAGCACTCGTGTTTCTGCCTCTCCCCTAGAGATGCTTGCAAGGAGAAGACAAACCTGATGGATGGTTGTATTTTCAGGAGAATGCAATGCAAAGCAGGTGGTTCCTGGCACTCAGTAGACCTGGGGTGGTGTCTGTGCTGCTTTCAGAGGTTCACCTTCAGCAGGCTTTAATCCTGGCTGCCACGGGTCGTGCTGACAAAAGGCATGATGGCAGAGGCTGCAGAGTGAACCACCCACGTGCCAGCCCCCAGCAGAGCCCTGCCTGATGCAGAACACCAGCCCTGATGTCTCTTTGCTGTCCTGGGTGATATTGGGGTGATAATTAGCAGAACTCCCTCTTGCCCAGCTGCAGCACCCACAGTGCTGTAGGTATTCACCCCAGGCCATGTGTGGTTGTGCTGCAGAGGTGGTTTCCAACATATGAATCCCTGAATCACAGTGCCTCATAGACACTTAGGGCTCCAAACAGGAATTACTGGTCCTGGCTCAAGCAGCCAGCTCAGAAATCTGAGCCTGCAAGCTTCGGTTCCTCTGTGCCCCTTGGTCGAGGAGAAAGGGCACCCCAGGGCTGGATGTTCATCTCTTCCGGAGCCACTGGTGTACAGCAGATGGAAAAAAGGCCTTGGAGGGCCAATTTCTGTCCACTGGTTAGAGAAGGAGCCAACAGTGTGACTTACATAGCCTCAGGCATCTGAGATGGGGCAAGATGACATGTGGAAAGACCTAGAGATGTGGGTAGAAACCAAGAAAGGGAGGCATTTTTAAAATGTGCTGTTTTAATGAATATTTTCAAAGCAAAACAAAATTGAATTCCTGGAGTAAGCCAGTCTACAAAAATGCCAGACTTCAAAAGCCGAAAAGGAAGGAGATACATGACTTTCAGTGTGCAGAATGTGCAATATATAAAAATATATTTTTGAAGACTTTTAAAATTCAGAAATCAGAGTCAAGAAGAAAAGAAGAGGTGAGATGAGAAGGAACGAAGAAGGGTTTCAGGGTTTTCTTTGTTGTTGCAGTTTTGGTTTTTTCACTTCTCATCAAAGCCTCCTTCAGGACCTCTCCATCAGTCGGCTCTAAGGACATGTCCCAAGAAGTGCCTCCTCTAGCAAGGATTATCTGTTTGTTGTGAATGTGCTAATTTCCAGTGATAGTTCTGAGAGTGCATTTTCTTTCCTTGCTGATAGAAACCATATTAGCTAATAAAAATAATTAAATTTATATTCTCTAGATGTAATTGGTGATTATGCCCTCTAGGTGGGAAAAAATGCTTTCAGATGAGCAGAAGCCTATATTCTCCATTCAGATGACTAAAATGCTTTAATTTCCACAGAAGTGGACTGCAGAGAGAGTGGTATCCCTCAAGCCTACACAGAAAGGGCATTAACAGCCATTTCCTAAAGTAATTTATAGTATGGTTCACTGTATTATGCCAACTCTAACAAACTCTCTCCTCCTTTACTGCTAGCATGGCTGTAATTCCGGCTACTCTATTGGGAATTTGGCTCTTGGAAAGCTAAGTGATTTATAAATTTTTAAGAAGTGATGCATACAGCTAATCTAAAGGAAAATGGGCTCTTGCAGCCTGTGCACCTGCTGGCTGGGAGGGAGAGGATTTCTTGCAGGATTCCTTTGCTAAAATGGGAAAACTGATAATCTTTAGTGTAGCTTGTTTTAACAGATTGTTGATGAAAGGCTATTGCTTCTGGACCCTAAAGCCTTCAGTTTACCCAAAAATCTTTAGAGCAGAGATAAGTATTGTTGCATCAGTGCTTGGCCTTGAATCATCACATGAATTTCCCAACTACTGGATACTTTTCGTGAGGGAGCAGAATTTTGTGAAACCGTGGTGGACTTTATTTAGGTCACACTCGAGTCCCTTCTCCTTGCATCCCTCCCAAACATGCTTTCAGTGTGGAAAACAAACTCTTTCTAGGAAACAATTTGTTAACAGCCTCCTCCTTTCCGGCTGGGACTTATGAGCACTGGAAAAGGTGGCACAGAAGGGATGCAAGGCAGGGAGCATGGGAAGAAGTCCTCCCGGGTGAATTCATACCACAGTAACTTTGAATTTGATTCTGGATGAATGCAGTTACTTGTAACACTCTGGAATTGCCTCTGAAGGACTTCCTGTATGGATACCCATGGAAAACATACACTGCAAAACATGTCTTAGAAGAATTTAATACAAATCCATTTAACTTTGGTCCTTGACGACGTCCAGATCAAAAGTTGCGTGGTGCTCCCACTCCCCTGACACAGATGGCACCTGACGCAGTCGAGAGATGGGGGAGAAGCTGCTCTCTGCCCTGCTTCAGTTGTTAGTGTGTCATCGTTGCTAGAGAAACACAAAACCTTGGACTGGGATTCTGTTAGAATAAAAGCCTTTCAATTCATATTTGATCACATTTAAAGGAGGGGGAAGGAGGGACCTTGTAAAAACCCTGTTCATCCACTAGAGAGCATATAGGCAGTGCTTCTCCTTGGAGAAAATAAAAATGTCAAGCTCTTATTATGCACAATAATGCAATGCAGTTTAAATGTTTACTGCTGTTCTACCCACCACAGTCACATATGGAGAAAAGAGTGTGTGAAAACTGGAAGAAGGCTTTGCAAATATATAACTTTCATGTTCAAAAGCCTCTTATCTCCTTGTTAGCGTTTAATATCTCCTTGTTCTTAAAGAACGTTCCTATTCTCCCCATGGAAATATTAAATTATTTACAAAGTTCCTGAGAAATACAGGGGTGGACTTGAGAAGGTGCAGAGCCGATCTCTGCAAGGGCATTTTATGGCTTTTAGAGGATTCCAGTGTTTCATTTCTGGCTGATGTGGTTGGGAGGAAGCTTCTGCAAACAAACTGATGTGAAGCTGCTCATTCTGCAGATGATCAATGCAAGAAGCTGGCGCTGAGAAGGTGATATCCTTTGAAGTCTAATGATATTAATGTTGACTCTTAAATATTTCATAGCTGTTACTCTTTTGTAGTGATTTTAGTGCTTGAGTTAAGGAGCACAATTTTTTTTTCCTCATCTAATTTCCATTTTTCCCCTCTAAACCGCCTCGCTCTATGTGTATACAATACACGTATGTAACTTCAAATTTAAACCATAGGGATCTGTGTGCGTTAAATGGGTAGTAGTACACCCCACTAATTAATTAAACTTTTTTTTCCCCCATGGGTGTCAAATTTACTTTTTCCAAAGGCTGTTTGTTAATACAGTGCATGTTAGAGGCAGTTTTTTCCAGGGGAATACGTCGCTGACTGTCTCTGCTGCCCTAGTTAACCTTATTCCGTCCATCTTTAGGTTACAGATGATTCCACTTACACTTGTAACCTGCTGTGAGAGCTAGGCATGAAAAATAGTATAGAAACCTCAGGTAACTGCTCTGATACATACATTTTCCTCTGGATTTTTTATGCTTGTCTTATTTTGTGGGAGGTAAAATCCTTCGTAGTGAATTTGCTACATTCATGTGTACAAACATGGGTTTGGTGCATCACAGGTGTACATTCATTACGTGGCCTTTCCTGGTATACTTTTATTTTTTGTGTGCCATGATTCTGACTTAGCCACTGGCAAAATATTTTTGTAGTACTTGGATACTGGATGGATTTCTGCTGACACTAATGGCCAGTCTGGTCAGGATTTTATTTGCCCTCAGCACCAAGCAAAACTTTCTTTTTGTTGCCTTTTGCAAGTGATCAATGGATCCACTTAGATTATAACCTGGAGTTAGGAGCAGAATTGCATGTTAATATCTCTCATTGCAATAAAACAACTGTTAAAGTCCATTACTTTTCTGGGGAAAAGAATGGGATTTGTTTAATTTTAACTGCCTCAGTAGTGTTCTGGTGCATATATAAATGCTGATGAATGAAATCAAGCAATTAGAATTAGAAATTAATAACACAAGGCATCTAGTCATTTTAGCGAGTTTGCAGTTTGATTCTGATTGATTTTTCTAATATTTGCTAAGTGCATATGTATCCACAAAGGCTTTACATCCATATGCTGTATTTTTAAAATGCCGGCATGTTGACTTCTGGGATCTAGATCTGTTATTTGACAGCATATTATGATTTAATTTCTGTTATCTTAAAAACTGCACCATTAAAATAGCTGATGCAGAATTTAAGCATGTCTGTTCATTGTTCTCTTTTTCAAGGTTTTTGGAAATTACACTTGCTGCCTAACATTGTAAAGTTGGTTTACATTTCAGGCAGGGTTATTTTTCCTCTTTGAATGACAGCAAGTATTTGTGTGCATGTATGCAAGTGTGACATGAAAATGCAAAGATAGCTGCCTTACAATTCTGTTTTTGCTTTTTAATTGATATTTGGATGATATAAAGCAAGCAACTGCCATATGACAATAAAGTGGACCAACTTTCCCAGCTGGATGTCATATTTGACGAAGTATGTAACCAGAGAAACTGTGAATTATGTAAAGTGCTAAATAGGATTCTGGGTGTAACTTATTACCCTGCGGGCTGGAAGATACTGCTTGTTATTTACTTGCACTTTCTGAAGCAACATTATTCTGGGTGTTTCTCACAAGTGCAAAACTTCGTTACTGGGAAAAAAAATTTCAAGGAGTGAGTGTCACAGCTTCTGGTTTCCTATGGGGAAGCAGTGGGAGGTTTTAGAAGGCTGAATGTGAGTAGTACTGAGTACGATTTCTTGAACTCATCTGCCATGCCTTGCATGTGTCTGCTCTGCTGCCGCCAGGTAGGGACCAGGGTGAGCCAGATTTCCTGATAGCTCCTGATGAGGACAGATGCTGCTGTCTGGGTCCACTGAGATAAGAGCTCCTTGGGCCTGTTTGGGGTGGTGGCTTTGTTTTATATTCTGTGTTTATCTCACCGAGGAATATTTTTATTTGCTTGTTGATTGTGTCCCTTTCTGGCTCTGTGCTTGGTTTTTTTTCCAGTTAAACTGAATCACATAGTTTATTTTTACATATAGTTCTTGAAAAGTCAGTGTACTAACATCAGATACTTGCTTTTCTGCATGCAGCAAATGCAGACTCTAATGCAGACTCTCTGAAAAATAGGTTTTAAATTTTAACCACAATATAAAATTTCCTACTTTTTTTTTTTTTCCACACTACACCTGTTCTTACTCAGGGTCCCTGGATTTGTTGTTGGGCCAGGTGCAGCACATTCTTATTTACCAACCACCGTGAGTGTCGTAGGTGATCTGTGGAGGCTGCCAAACTTTTTGCAGTAGCATTCAAGTTGTGTCAGGAGGTTGTATCTACATGAGGGTGTATGAGCTGATTTGGTTGTAGGAGGAAATACTGTTAAGAAGGACCAGATTTGGTGAAGAGTTTGCTCTTGTGCTAAAAATTGTTGCTTCGTGATGCATTAGACTGGACTTGTACGAAAACTCACTGCTCAGAGCAGAGAACTGGAGTCGTAGTAGGTGTGAGGTTGGTGTTTGTGGGAGGAATGCATGTCAGGAAAAGGTTCATGTCCATCAGTTGTTGGGTGTTTTGGATAAGATGAGGCAATATTAGCTGCTGAATCAGGCCCTGAGCTCAGGGCTGTCTCTGCTGTCTCGCCCTGCAGGTGAAGGGACAGTCCAGGGGATCTGCCAGATTTCCATCTTCTGGCAGAGGCAGCTCACCTTGCCTGTCCCTTCGTTAGATGGAGGGGACAAAAGTTAGTGAGTGATGCTTTAAATACTCAAGTTTTGAAATAAAAACTTTCAGTTGCTTTCCATTTTTTATTTCTGCACTTTCAGGTTCTTTTTTCTCCCTTCATGTTTTTTGGGGTCTTTCAAAACTGATGATGCTGTGCAATGGGAGAGATGGAAGTTTTCTGCTCTTTTATGTGTGAACATTATGCAGGGTGGAGAAAATCCAGGGAGAGGCAGTAGTGTGGCTGGGAGAGACAGCCTAAAGACCTGTCCAGAAACTTCCTTGCTCTTGCACCCAGCAAAAGGCACTGTCTTTTTCAAAATCCCACTGAAGCAACAGGAAAATATGAAGAACTAGAAAACACCTGCATTATCCCCCCTTAGAAAACCTTACTGGCAGATGAAGGGATGACCTGGTGTGTGCCTCCAGAAAGATTTAGGTTTCAGCTCATGGGCATTTTCCTGCATAAAACCTTGTTCCAAGTACGTTGGGTCTGTTGGGTGCAGTACACTGGGAACTGCTTTTTCCCATAATCCAAGTGTTTTGGGGGCAAAAAAAGGAAAATGCTGTTTTGGTGGTGACTCAGTAGAGTCTCGTGCTCCTTTGTGCTGCACCTTCACGTGTGAAGCTCCATTCCAGCATGAAGACAGAATGCACCACGGCACAGGTGCTGTCAGCCATGAGGATGTGCCTTCCTTGGTATCTGTGCTCATTTTGAGCTTTAAGGTCTGCGGAGCCATGTGGAAAGGACAAGAGAATGTCACTGTACTGGTGTGATGGGAAGGCCTTGCAGAACCTCTGCGAAATGACAAATTTTGCATCAAAACCTCAGGAATCTAATAACTTGTAAACAGCTTATCCTTCTCTAACTTGCCAAAAATATTTCATTTTTACATAAATTCTACCTCTTTCCTGCAAATACAGCTATCTCCATTTACAATTCTATGATTTTTTCAATCACACATGAACCTAATTCTCAGCTTACCATAGTAGATTTGAGCCAATATAGCAATATGTAAAGTATTTGAAAATTCAGAAATTTAAATACTGGTGTTGGAACTTCAGTCCATGTGTCAGAATTCAGGCAGTGGTGCAGCAATTCTTGCCCAGTAATTCCTATTGTACAATGCAAAACTAGGCTTAGCAAGAAGGTGTTAAAAACGCAACCAAACAGAGGTTTCAGTTGATTTCCTGTTTTTAGCACTTAGATTCAAACTGCAGTACTACAGTAAAACTTCCCATTTCTAGGTCTCATCTGTTAAAACTTTTGGTAAATGTAATAACGTGTTTCTGCTTATTAATTTCACTGCAAGATCATAGGCTTTAAAAAAAATTAAACCATCAAGACACTCAAGGGAAAAAGCAAGTTGGATATGTGCTGCATAGTTATTTCAAGTGCACAAGCACCTTAATGAAAAAATAAATGTGGTATTTCCCCCTTTTCTATTAACTTGTCAAATGTCTTGGGCTAAAAATTGGAAAATTTTGTAGCCTTCAGTGCACTGTATTCAAGTTCTGCTTTTAATAGCTTAAGGTGAGAAATTTTTTAAAAACAATTTACTAATTTTCAATAGGTTTCCAATCCCAAGTGTCCTAGTTTTGTAAAGTTTTGTGAATCCTTTCCTTTTATGATAGTTGATCACTGTGTCCTGTATCTAAGTTTTTAGTTAGGGGGAAGAATTACCAATATAATTCTCTACAATCACCATTATTTTCTCTGTCCTTCCCAAAACAATGCAGATCTTAAAAATATCACTTTGAAAGATACATTTTTTTTCAGTTTTCATATAGCAAGTAACCAGTGCTCAGACTCATCTCAGGCCCTTTTAAAATACCTAGTTCTGCTGGCCATAGTTGGATATTCAATAATCTCATTTTTCACCAGAGATTTTGTTTTTCTGCAAGTCCTCATGAAACGTGCTGCTTTCAGTTTGAATTTTAAGTCCAAGTGATTTTTTTTTTTAATAAACTTGTTTCCAGCATTTGCTCTGCACCAAAATTCAGCCTTTTCAACTTTTCCAGATTTCTTTTCCTGACTGTGTTCTGCAGTGAGTTCAGCCCCGCTTTTCTGTATTAGTTAACCTTTTCCCCTATAAATATTCTTTAATGGAAATTTTTCCCAGTTGGCTCAGGTTTGTGATAGTCAGCGAGCCTGGGCTGATAAGGGAACCCTGCTGCCAGCGTGCCGAGGAAAGCATTAAACCACAGCTGTACTCCTTAGTGCTCCTGTCTTTACCTGCCCCAATCGCATACCATTACACTTGATTTATCCAGTGTAACGTGATCCTTATACAAAGCCAAGCCTGGTTGTCATAAAGCCTTCCATTTTCATGCCTTTCTTATCTCTTTTCCAGCTGCATTCTCCCCGGTGCAACAAATAGCTCTGATGTAAAACTTTCAGCATAAAAGGAGCCAGGGCTAAATTTGTGCAGCTTGGGTTTGGGTGGGACTTAGATAAATGTGGGGGTTTGGGGGTTTTTAAAATTAATTTATTCCCTTTTAGCCTCTTGCTTTCTGATTTCTTTTCATTTTATTAATCACCTTGCTTATCTCAGTACCGGAGTAGTGGAGATATGAGCTGTGAGATTCACCATTCTGTGGCATCTACTGTTGTCTGCATGTTCTCCTGATGTGCCTGCAAGTGCCTTGGGGGCCCAGCTGCAGCCACCTCGGGCTGCCTTCTGGGGGGATGCAGGGGGCAATTCTGCATTTCCATGAAGCTGTGTGTTTAAAAGCTAAATGAACTAAAATATGCACAATCCTTCCATAGTAAGTCCCACCAGGGCACCTTCCTCGTCAGACTTTGACATAAAACAGCTCTTCGCACTGATCTTTGTGTTGGATCGAGCTTACAGTGTGTTTAGCAAAGAAAACTTTCATTCATCTGTCCCTGCAAATTAAAACAATCAAAGAGCTTAGAGAAACCTAAAACAAGTTGCAAAATGGGAAGGTGTTGCTCAGTTCAGGTGATTAAATATAATATCGTGCCTTTAGAAGTCTTAAAATTGATTGAGAAATGCAAGATTTCTGTGAAACAAAAGAACGTAAAAATCTAATGATATATATTTCTTTGTCTTAGGAACTCTTCTTTCATGTTTTAAATGTTTTTTCTTTGAAGCCACATAGAATGAAAACTTAACTTTGCCCATTTTTAAAAGGGGAACCCAACGATCCCCTGCAATCTAATTGGTTGTGTCCTTCCAGTTTTGATTTTGATTTGTACTGAGTATTTTTGGATGCATCAAAAACATGACTTGCAGTCAGAATGTGTGTCCTTGTCAACATTTCAGTAAGCAGAGGTCAAACCACAACATGAGAATACAACTTACATATTCATAATTGCATAAATTGTCCCAGAAGAAGGTCCTTTATTATATGCTGTCCATTTGCATGCTTAGTTAATAGTTTAGTGGACACCATGAAGATGTCAGCTGCTTCTTTACTGATAAATTTTACTTTATTTTGCATAAGCCTACATACTTTTCAGACAAGAGAATTAGTGTAATCTCTTTCAGCGTGATAGCAACATGAGTTCAATGCCTACAAGAAGGGATGATAGCACTGGATATCTGTTAAAGGAAGAAATCTTTAAAATATTCCATTCACCTATGCAGTTAAAGTGACTAGAAATTCAAACAGTCCTCAAAACATTGATGCAACTTCACTGTATCTGTAGTCTATAAACACCTGCCTCCAAAACAAACAAACAAAAAAACAAACTGTGAGAAAAGAGAAAGTATTGGAAGTTAAAGCAACTATAAACAGTTACTGTACTGAAGGGAAGGCAGCTTTTTAATAGTGTGGATAAAAGAAATGGGGCAGGAAAATCATGGGAAAGATAATGTAAACTTCAGTGAAAAGTGATGTGGTTTCCATGAACTGCTTTTAGAGGGTTTGGGGGAAAAGCCATTTAATAATAGAATAAAATAATAAAGGCAGTGACAAGTGGTAATCAGGGCCACAGATGCAGCCATCTGAAAATGAAGAAACCCAGGTATGATCAAACTTTGCCTTGGTCCAAATTTTGGTGCGTCTTTGTCACCAATGACTGTTCTCAGGAATGTTTGAGGGTTTCTGCTCTAATCAGCTCCATGTTGCCCTGAGCACAGTGGTCAAAATTCTCTAATAATATCCTTAGTCTGACTACAGCAAAGCTAAGCCTGCCTTCAGCTGGGATACTTGCAATGGTGAATCGGCCCAGCCGCTGAGAAAAGGTGACCGATTTGCAGAGAAGACAAAATGTCAGGAAAAGAGCAAAACCTGCACCTGCTTACTAGTGAAAGCAAAGGCTGTGACCTAGTTTCCCTTTTTTCATTAGGATGTGGTTTAGCAAAATTGCCATCATGTGCCTGCAGAGGTGATGAGCCCCAACCACCCCACAGGGCTTCCCAACAGCCGAGCTGGGCTGAGCCTGGCACCATCCGCACAGCAAATCATCTCCACAGCTCTGGGGGAAGAGAAACTGCAAAACTCTGTGTGGGGCAAAAGCATTTGTAGGGAGCAAGAGGTGAGACAAAAGCAGAGCCTGCACAGGTTCACCTGCCCTGTGTTGGTGCCTCCGCCCCTCCCACGCACAGCCACTTGCCAAAGGAAACTACAGTTTTTGTGAATATCTTGGATTGCAGCCAGGTAATTACCTCCAGGAAATTTTCATGTTACTAACTGATAATCTATAGAAAGTGAATGAGGAAGACAAGCTGGAGGGGGGAAACTAAAAATTTTATAGTATAATAACAACCATCTTGATTTAGAAGCTATATATAGGAAGATCTAGGTGTGGTCTTCAGGGAAATAGTCTGTTCTAATAGCGCTAATCCTAGGAGGATACTTTGCCTTTTGTGGATATATGCAATGTCTGCTCACCGGACTCAACACATTGAATCTTGATCCTGAACTACCCAAAATTAGCACTGCGCGGTATCAACCTACTGTAACAGTGCTGAGTGTCAGAACTTTGCATGTGACTTTTCAAGAATCAAAAAAACATCTCTGCTGAAGAGGCTGTTTCCTCAAGCTGGCTTTCACATTCATTTTTGGTTTTTTCATGTCTATTAATTTATTTCCTGCATTCCATTAAAAATGGCATTTACAGGTCAAGGAGCATTAAAATTATTTCATTACCCAAAAAAAACAACCAAGCAATAACCACAACTGAAAAACAACAGTAAAAACCTCTCTGCTTTTGTTGATTGTGCACTTTACCAAAGATTTACATTTTTCACATCTGTTGCCCTCCCATTATAATTTTCATCTCGCATGTAAAATTGATACAGCAAGAT
Organism: Acanthornis magna; assembly: GCA_036785705.1. Taxonomy (NCBI): domain Eukaryota; kingdom Metazoa; phylum Chordata; class Aves; order Passeriformes; family Acanthizidae; genus Acanthornis; species Acanthornis magna. The sequence goes on from JAWUZG010000001.1 coordinate 2,868,751, forward strand.
AAACAATCTCACAACGGCTGGAGAAGCAAAGTTTAATAATAGCTCTGATTATTTTTTTATTCAAAAGAATATAAAACAGCCTATATTTTTTATGATGTCACAACTTGTGGAGAGTTTGACATTATCACATTAACTGCTAATGTATAAATGCAACACTGATGTACTAGAATTAAAACATTGTATAATGACCTTCCCTTGGTTCAGCTGTTAAAAATACATTAAAACTCTGTCTTGCAAATTGGACCTGATGCAATTTTATTCATCAATAACTAGTTTGTGGGGGGTTTTGTTTGTATGGATGTCTGTATTTATTTTCTGGAAAATTATTCTGACTTTGTCTTTTGCAAAGTAGGAGTCAGCAACATCTCAGGTGCTCTTATATAGCCTTTATTTAATTTTTATTATATTTGCAAGAATAGTAGCCAGAATAAGGAAACTCAGTCTCCCTCCTTCTATCTTGTACTCAGGTTTGCCAGCTTTATCCAGTGCTGTGTGGTTCAATTTGTAAATTTAGTGTATTACCCATCTCATGTGCAAATTGAAACTTCATTAACAGATATTAGTAGCTACTTTCACATCCTCCTAAGAGTCACACGATGTGAGTGCAAAGCAGTTGTTGCAGGGACATGAGAACATTGGAGCAAAAGCTGTTTTGGAGATGAGGAGCAGGTTACATAGGGCTATATGGGGGGTTACTTTTTTTTTTTTTTTAAGATACTTTGGAATCTTTTTTAAAATCCCTGTTTTGAAGCAGGTGGGGCACAAGACAGCAAAAGATACCTCCCATATAATAGGTGTTATTTCTTGCATCCCCCTTCTACGACTTGCATGCATCAAGGTTTTAAAGCTCTTTAAAAGCAACCTCTGGGTTGTACAAAAAGACTGCTGGAACAGCAGTGGGCATGTCGAAGCACACTTGGAGATAACAGCTGTCAGGACACAGGAGATGAAAATGCAACCAAGTACATGGGCTGCAGGAAAACTTGGCCTTGGGCATTTTGCTTTCACTTCAGTAGTTTTAACCCTTTGCTCTCCAGAAATTATTTTTAAAGTTGGGGGAGCACAAAGGAGGAGAAAATCCTTTATGAGCTGTTTCTGAAAATTGAAAATACACAGATAACTAGTAAATAACTGCTGGGTCACCATTATAAAGTACAGGCAGGGCTGCATTTAGACAGCTTGGCTTTTATCTGATTGTGAGCTGTGTGTTTCCTTATACGGGAATTACCGCCAACCCAATTTTAATCAGTTGCAATTTTGTTTTTGCGTCTAAATTAGAATAGCTTGGATTGAAGGGGAAGTGAAAAGAAATGTCTGTCAAAGCATTTCTGTAAAGCAAGAACTCTCTCACTTTAGTTGCATCATGCATCCTCCAGTATGATATTCTTCATTTTACCCAAATATTACCAGGATTATAACTCTAGTGTGTTTTACATCAGCTTTCTGCTTGCAAAGCTAAATAAACAGTTCATGAGCCACGCTGGGAAGCCTCCCCGAAGACCTTGCTCTTTAAAACATGTAAGTACAAGCATGACTCGGATTGGTGACGTAGAATGGAAACTTTCAGTTCTGTTGTTGTCTCGAATCCACCTTGATTTGGGAACAACCAAAAATATTCCTTCCTGATGACCGTCCGGGGGCCTCTGTGAAGAGACTCGGTGGTATCAGTTACTGCAAGTAAGCAGACACGTATTTGGCACATGCCTCAGCAGAGACCAATATACCTCCCAGCCAAGCTGAGGGACGTAGGCAGGACAGCATTTGATTTGTGACTAAATTCCAACCTGTGACCCAGCAAAGCTCCTCGTTCTGCTGAGCCTGTTGCTCCTGCACTTTCCACCTTCCAGTCAAAACGAAAATGGCTAAACACAAGTTTGTGCTAGCATCTGTTCCCATGCCTGTTGTCTGAAACAAAGGCTAATTATCACAGCCCCTTCCTTCATGTTTTCTTTTGACTTACCCAATTGTATGCAGCTTTGATATCTAGAGCATAAATGCCAAGGCAGAAACGTGCATTCAATTAGATGACTCTTGACTGACCTACATAACAGTTCATTCATGAGATAATGTGACCTGGAGTCATGGAGATAGAAGCCAGTTGATTGAGCTGGCTTGGCTGTGTGCGCTGCAAACTCTCCAGTGATTGAGGAATCATCTAAAATTAGCCATACGCTGTACGTTGTCGAGAGCCTTTCAGAACCGGCTCTGTTTCGGTAATATTTCTTTTATGAGATGGGCGTATAATTTGTCACACTGTAATTCTTTAATGCTTAACTTTATTAACATGAGGTACTTGGGTATCAAATAAAACGAGCAATTAAGTGATTTATGCTTAAGGTCTGCTCTCAGTTCCGGGCGTAGGTAGCCAGCCTCCCATGAAGGGGCGAGAGCATGCACAGTATTTACCACTTCCTTCAGAGAGCTACAAAATGGTGCTTTTTGAAGATGAACCTCGTTGTGCATGTAAATCCCAATTGCCTATTACTGCGCTGCAAGTTAAAATGTATTTTTGTACTAAAGGTTATTGTGTGTTTGTAGAGAACCACAGGGTATTTTCCCTAGCTTTTGCCTACTGCATTTGTGAACTTGCAGCTTTCAGCTGTGGGGAAAAAAAAAAGTTAACCAGGGAGCGACTGGTTTCAGTGTAACGATTAAGCGACAGTTTTTGTATTACTAAGCCACAAAGGAAGCTCAGATAAAGGTTGTAGGTCGGAAAGAAACCTTGAGGAGCATGCTCATGAAGTGAGGCACTTCAAGAAAGGCTGCAGCTGTCACTTCCACATCTGAGGGGCTGTGAGGTATTTCAACCATTTTCTTATTCTATCTTGTCTTAAAGATTCATTAACAGAATAATGTGGAATTATCTGGTGGTATCCTCTGGGGCATAAGTTCTTCTATTTTTATTTTTTCCCTCAGTAAGTGTGGTAGGAGCAGTCTGTGCTCTGTCATGTCCAGTTCCTCTCAGACGGAGCCGCTTCGGTGCCGACTGACGCGTGTCGCGAGGAGGACGGGGGGACATTTTGTACAGTGAGGCTGTGGGCTCTTCAAAACGCATTTGGGGCACAGCACCACGGTTCTCGAGGCTTTCTGTTTTAGTAGGTGCATCTCGTGGGGGTTTTATGTGCATTTAAAGAGCAGGTTACTTGCTGCCTCCTTCTCTGTCTCTTCCATGAGCTGGGTCTGTGGTTAACTCTGTGCTGACACAGTTGTGATCCTCTCTTGGGGAGGGTGAAGATTAATCAAAATGCCCAGGAGCTGGCTGTCAGATATCCAGCAGGAGGGTTCCTGAGAGTCTTTTTGTGACTTTCTTAGTGGTTTGGGTTTTTTTTTAACTTTACATTGTATAATAAATAATAAGGAAGTGACAACCTGCACAGCATTAAAAAGGCATTTAATTTATTCTTTCATTTCATACGTTTTGCAGTGCTTTTGTATGATCTTTTTTTTTTTTTTTTAATGTTGCATGTACGTTGTTTGGCTTTGAGTGAATAAATTGTTGGGAATGCTGGAGAGATGAGCAGCAGAGAAACTTTTATATTTTGCAGGAGTTTTTTGGTTCAGACAGACCACTTGGGCTCCAAGCTGAGGCTGAAATTGCACAGGGCCCAATTAGTGCCTGTTACCTTTGCTGTTTGCTCTTGATCGGTTGCAGAGACAGAGGTTTAATTAAGCAGAAATGGAGATGTGGAGTTAATGTTCATTATAACTAAAATCGAAACAGCTGTTTACCTTGCCGAAGCCTTGTGTGTTAATGTCCATAAATCTCACCTCGAGGAGAGCTCGGAGGAGCCAGCCCCTGTACACGCCTTTCCAGATACTGTCTGATATCATTTTACATACTCATTTTCACAACATTTCCTAATCATATTAATTAACACATTAGGGTATAATTCTTATTGTCTGCAGAAATTACTTCAATTAAAACCATTAACATATTATCATGATTGTTGTAGTATTTGCAATTTGCTTTGTTACTACTCAACAACTACTCCAGCAAACCTAAATGTTTGAAATCAGCATAAAATCATCGTGGCTGTGCTTTTCCTCTTAACTGTCACATCAGGTCTCACTGTAAACTTCCTGAATAAGCTTCATTTCTGTGCTGGGGTTTTCTCCAAAAAAAAAGATGTGAGAGGCCATGACTCTCCTGCAAGTCGAGGCTAGAAAGATTTTGTCTTGATTAGGCTCTGCAGTGCCTAACAGGAGTGTGATCATTGTGCAAGTAAATATGGAAAGAGTAGACAACTACAGTGGAGCACAAGAGAGTAATGGATAGAAACGGGTCACATTCATGCTAAAAAATTAGTAGGTTTTTTTTCTTTTTTTTATTTTCTTGGTCCGAGCTGTGAGTTTCTAGTCTGGCTGTCTTGGAAGAGGAATGAAGGCAAGAGGCTATCTTTAATATTGAACATTTTCAGATTCAAAATCTTCTTACAGGCAAGTGAAACATGCCCGCTGTATAAAAGGCAAAAATTTGTTGTTAGTGTAATTGAAATGTTAATGGTCTCATCAAAGATTATTATTAAGATAAAAGAAAAAACACTTTTAATGGGGCAGGAAAGCTTCAATAATACATTTGAAATGGATATAGACACATTTCTGAGTATCTACCCCCTCCAAGGTGTTTTGCTCACCCTTACTCCATGAGCTTTACTTTTTGGAGCTGGGAAGTGCTTAGGGCAAGTAGTCAGACACCAAAGGTTTCATTGGGAGGAGTACCTTGATAGTGGGTTTTTTTCTTCCTCTTTGCCATGGTGAGCATGGTGTTGATGGTTTCTTAATCCTCATTCTGTGTTCTGCTTCTTGCTATTTTTATGTTTCCTCACATTCTTTTGCACCTTGCTCTTTCTCCTTTGGATTGCGACACAACCCATTCAATATGTATGCAATGTCTTACATATGTTGGGCACTTTTTCTGTCTTACCCTAAAACCACAGGTTTCCGTTTCTTTAGCTGGCTCTTGGTGAATTTTTGTAGCCCTGGGGTCTTGAGTGTCAGTCTGTGCCCTGATACTTGCTCATGCCTCCACTCCTCTGCACGGTACCCTGTGTTGCCTCTTCTGAATTCTCCATTATGATACCAAATCTGTGTTCCTCTGCACTCTGTTGTTACCTTGGGATCATAAATATTTTATCCTGTGCAGAGTAACTGCATGTTACTACTGTCTTTATAAAAAGTACGCTTAAACCACATCGTTATGCAAAGACAAGCAAAAGTAAAATATATTAGGCAATAACCACCTGGTCATTAGGAAAATTGCTGCTGCAGCTAAAGCAGCCAAAATGAAGCCCCAGGTTGGGCAATACAAGAGTAGGCAAGGCTGACATCCCTGGGGCTGAGGATGTGCAGGCTCAGCACAAAATCTGTGTCCTTTTACTGGCACCACTGGGCTACAGGGCTTGAATGAGATGGATGAGGTCACTATTTAGGTTTACCCATATTGGCTGGGTGACGCAGGATGTCCTTTCTGGTCTTGGGTTTGTAGCAACACCTTAAACTGTTGAAACAGAAAGGGAGTACTTTGCCTTTACGGAGCAGGTATATATTGGTGTAGTATTAGCTGACAAGTTGAGCAGAAAACAAGAAATTTTATCTAACTGAGGTAGATAATTGCTATCATTATTCTAAGCCATATGTATTCTATTCATCTTTATGATATTGCTGTGTCAAAGCTGTTATCCTCCTTTACAGATAGAAAGTATTTATCTATTGCCGTAGGATGCCTCTCGAGTCAATGGAAAGACATTTCTACCTCTGTTTTAGTCCACCTGAAGTCTGAATTGCCCTCTAAAATGATTATTTCTCTTCACGGACTAAACAGGAAATCCCACATACATAAATTTAATAAATCTGAGCCAAAGAGATTAGAGATTTGTCTGCAGCAGATGAGTTTCAGAGCCTGTGCTTTCACAGCTGTTACTAGTAACTAGCTTAGCTTAAATTTATTTAATGTATGGAATATATAGGTGACTGCTGTAGTTTAGATTTTACTGTTGTTATACACCAAATGAGACATGTCCAAATTGCTGAGTGTGGAATTCAATTTTCATATTTCAGATGAGAAGATAATGCCCTAATCAGTTCTCGTCTATCTAATGCTCTCAGTGGCACTACTCAATTCTTTTCAGTTTGGCTACCACTCCAAACTGTTAAACCATCTGCTGATAGCAGCCGAAAAGATGACAATATAATAAATTACTAGGAAAAGTTAAGATGCCTAGCATCTGCTCTCTACCAAGCTCGAGCATCTTCCCTGAATTGATGTTCAGTCATCTCTTGACACAGTAAGGGAAGATGCCTGCTCTGAAGCTGTTGCAAATTCAAATCATTTGCAGCTGGACCTGCATTCCGGGCATCCATCCTAGGCCTAAATATGGAATAACAATAGAGTAGGGAGAAGACAAAGGCAGGAGAACAAATAGTTTCTCAAAATACCTTAAGAAGTTCCTGGCCCAGGTAAAGGCCTTAGTCTACTCATTATTCATTATGATTAATGAAGAAATACCTAATGATGGCAAGCAGAATTTTGCAAGACAGAAATAGAAACTGCTGCCTCTTCAATACCACATGACTGTCTGTCCTGGAACTACGTTGTGCATAATGTTTTAATCAAATAACAGTTTGCTTAGTAGCAATGGACCACATTGGTTAGTGCAAACAGAATGCAAACGTATTCTAGATAAGATTATGTAGCTCTGAAGGTGCTGGTAGGCAGACACTGTTGAGAAAATATACACATAATATTTACTTAAAACGTTCCTGGATCCTCCTTTGCTGTTATTAGTCTGTCATGAAAATCTGCAAACACATACTTACCAGAAACTCACTGCAAAACATTAGGCAGTTAGTGAAGTCAAATATAGAGGGCGGATGCCATAGCAGAGCACAGTTAATGGTTGAGCTGTGACTTAACTTACATCCAAGTGCAAACATAATTAAATTAGAAAAAGTCCTGAACCAAACGTAGGAGGTGTAGCCTGCCTGGAATGCAAAGATGAACCTGGATCCCATCCTACTGCTGCAGTCTCCTGGAGTAGAACTGGAGGAGACAGAAGTCCAGAGCTGAATCCAAGTTAAAAGGTGTAAAACAAACTAGTAGGTGCCAGAATGTTCTCCTCATTACTGAGGTACAAACTTGCGCAAATTTAGTTGATCTAAGAGAAAAGACTTGACTGGAAAGTTTGGCGTGCATTAATTTGGGAGATTTGCCTTACATTAACTAAACCCAAGCTGTTTTCTAGTTTCCTTTTCTAAGGTTTTTCAAGTCCAAAAGCATCCTCTTCAGACATGATTTCTTTAAGCATAGTAATTGATTTCTGTTCCTAATTTCTCTCACATACACAGCCCTCTCAACTGCTTACACAGTGAACAGGTGAAGGAGGGGCGCTCCTTCAGCACAGATACCTCTGTAGGAATCTCCTGTGATTTTAAACCAGCTCAGTGAAATTCCACTGGATCTAAATTCACCTTAAGCAGATGGATGATCCTTGTAAATAAATATGAAATCATATAACGTAGTTATAATTCACAGAAGAATACAAACATAATAAAGAGTGTAAATATCTAAATACTGCAGTAGCCTTTAGGGTATAGTAAGGCAACTGGTTTTGATCCTGGAGAGTATATTCCACACTGTATTCCCCTGAGTCCTGTTCTGCCACAGATCTGTCATCCATCCATCCATGAAAATCTATTCCTTCAGGTCTAGATTAGAAAATGCTCCCCCCTGTTCTTCCCTTGTAACAGTAGTGTTCATCATGCCCCCTGCTGCTTCTCCTTGCCTCCTTCTGTCTCCTGGCAGGCCCTGGGGCTGCTGGCTGGTGCTCCATAGGACCAGCAAGTTTTTCCTGAGCTAGACCCAGCAGAAGCAGTAATGAAGTTCTATTTTAGCTTGTGTGATTTGGCAAGCAGTGGCTCTGATGTGACAATACATGAAATAAGGAGGCAGCAGGCTGGGCTGGCAGCAGGAGCAGGGAGCACCACGGCGGTGGTTAATCTGAGATTCTTGCCATCGGTGCACCTGGGTGTGCCTAGGAAAAGACATTCAGGTTTATGTCATACTGCACCAGCCTGGAGAAGTCCTGAGGGGTTGCTCAGATGAGCTGATTTGGTTTGTACACACCAGTGCTGTTTGGAAAAGGTGGCAGAGTATAAATCTCTGTGCGTGTGTGTGTCCCTGACTGACATATTTAACCTAGTGCAGAATTAAACCTGTAGCTGTCACTGTCTCATCCCAGCGTGGTGACCAGCTGTGCCTGACTGATAGAACAGGCTGTTTTCCCTTTTAAAGGTATTATTTATAGCGTTATCTTTCGGAGCGAGGTGTGAGACTGGTGTATTTGGCTGGATAGCAGTGCCAGTATGTTCGTCTGCGACAGGGTAGAGGTGATGTTTCTAATCAAGCTGAGGCTGAATGGACTTTCCAGGAGGAACAAGGTGAGATTTCTAAACAATTTAAGGGATTTGGTTCAGAACAGGCATTAATCAGTCATTAAAAAGCAATTGCAAATAACCATTTCTTTCTGTCCATCTCTAGTGTTTCTCAAGCATGTCTCTGAAAGCTCGACACCATTCTGCAGCTTTAGCAGTAATTTGAATGCAACAAATCGTACCTGCAAAGCACAGATGTTGAAAGCTGAAAAATCTGAAGGTGCCGTATGTTTCCTGTAATTGAAAGCAGGTGCCCTGAAGGAAGCAGAGATTCTGTTTCACTTTATGAAGTATCTAGTTGGCAGAGCAGGCAAAAAATACCTGCTAAAACTGCATTCACTAGGACTGGATAAAACAGATTAAAACTGTTGTTTTACAACAGCTCTTGGGCTCCAACAAGGGATCAAGGTCCTGTTGTGTTGGGCACCGCGGACAGAAAGGAATTAAGTCACAGGGTTTGGAGTAGTAAATAAATGGAACTACATGTATTTAAAGGATGGGATGAGGGGAAGGACCATGATACACAGACCTCTTGGAGCGAGTCCAGAGGAGGACTACCAAGGTGATTAGAGGGATGGCACACCTCTCTATGAGGAAAGGCTGAGAGTTGGGGCTTTTTCATCCTCGAGAAGAGAAGGCTCTGGGGAGACCTTATTGCACCTTCCAGTTCCTAAAGGGGGCCTGGAGAGAGCTGGGGAGGGAATTTTGACAGGGACATGTAGTGATAAGAAAAAGGGAAATGGCTTTAAGCTTAAAGAGAAGGAGTTTAGATTAGATAATAGGATGAAAGTCTTTCCTGTAAGCACAGTAAGACACAGGAACAAGTTGCCCACTGAAGTTGTGGATGCCCCATCTGTCAAAGTGTTCAAGGCAATGTTAGACCAGGCTTAGAGCAACCTGGTCCCGTGGAAGGTGTCCCTGCCCATGGCAGAGGGTTTGGAACAAGATGATTTTTAAAGTTCATTCCAGCCCAAACCATTCTGTGATTCTATCACATGATAACCCTTCCTTGTGCAGCACTGAAACCAGGCCCAGCATTTCCATCTCTTTGGGTCTATTCCACTCTGCATGGGGGTGGATCCCAGGTCTGCATCTCCCAGTGGTCCCACACCTAGACATTCATATCACTGCTTCAGTGAATGCTCAGTATGATAGGCTGCCAACCTATCTTTTGCCTCAGTTGTTGTTTATAAAGAATCCAGGCCCAAAAAATAATAAAAGCTGTGAAAATTCGTTCTTTGGAGGATTACTTTTTGGGAAACAGCCTGTAAGGTGAAGCCTGCAGGATAATAAACAGGAGAGAAGCGCTGGTGAGTTGTAGCTGCAACTCCACCTGCAGAGTTCACAAGCCTTTAGGGAGGACTTTTTTATGTGTCTGTGCCTCAATTTACTTATGGGCAGTGATAAAAGCCCCAAGGGTTCTCTGAGAATTATTCAGTTGTTGTTTGTAGGGGTTTTTGCATGGTTTGTGGTACTTTTAAGACATGTAAGATCCAGGTGTTATATACCCCATGAGATTTGGCAGAATTGTATTCAAGCTGAACATTGCCTGTGGGTGTAGGTAGTATTTGATACTTCAAGGCAGAAAAACAAAATAACAGAAGAGCACTCCAAATCATCCAAATTTACTGATGCTTCCAGCCAGTTTTGTAGTGTTGCAAGCCGGGACTACATCCCTTCTGTTGTGTTTTGGTGGCTATAGCAAGCATAGAAAAATGAAACAACTTTGATCAAAACTAATGAAACAGATAATGTGTGGCACAGCATCATTGTACAGTTATTTCATCTCTCTTAAAATACTTTTCTTAAGTTCTGAAAGTGCTGACTGACCTGTGTGCACCCGGCTCAAAGCTCTCACTCCCATTTAAAGACTCTGCAGCACTTTCACTATATTCTTTCTCTTTGGATTACCCACAATTTTTTTTTCCTCCATCAGTTCTAGGCGGACATTTTCTAAGACTTTTTCTTCTTTAGTCCATCAAACCACCTGAAAGAAAGAAAAAAATGTCCTTTGTTCACATTGTGACAGAGAACATGGAGTTTGCTGAGAAAATAGTGAATTATGTTTACCACCTTTTGCGAATGGCCAAGGATAGATAGGACAACTTGTGGGGGGGGAGAAAAGTGGAAGAAAAGGCCTGATTTTTAATCTATATGAGTCAGTTTTTCATTCTTTTTGACAATCTTATTTAACTGATTTAATATTGGATCTTAATTCCAGCCAAAATTTTAGAAACTAGGAATTTAATGACCACATCATTTCTCTCTGTGTAGCTTCCTATACATGAAAGGTCAATGTCAGTCAGACTGTACCATTTGGCATGAAGATGAATATAGAAGCTAAAGAGGATTTAAAAAATACATGATCTGGCATTTGAAACTGAAGTCTGGGAGTTGAGTCCTGCTTTTATTCCTTTATCTGTTGGTGACCTGGCACTTCTTCTCTGAGGGGGTGTGTTTATAGATGTAATAGTTTTTTTGTCCTACTGCGTGGTAGTAGGGGCTAAGTCAAATTTTCAGGTAGGTTGAAGAAGTGTCTGGTTGATGCTACCACTGTCCCCAGAGGCATTTCTGTGCAGAAAGTATGTAAACAGGGTTAATACTCTCCACACCTCACAGAACCTGAAAGAGAAGTCCATTTACCTAAAAATCTTTGGCAGGGATGTCTGGTCCCCTTGTTTCTTGTTATTGACTGTAGAAGGAAGAGAAAGTGTCTGGGTTACTAATGTGGTGTTTACCGAGGCTTCTGTAGCTCAGTGAAACCCATCTGAGCATTAGTGCCTTAATTTTCCCATCTGTGAAACATAGGTTATGTCTTGCAGTGGAATCGTGATTCTCACTGCTTCTGTGTTCAGAATGCCTGGAGAAAGAAGGCAAAGTTAAAAGGCAGGGTGGTGTTTGCTCTAAAAGCTGCAATACACAGCCTGAAAGCACAGCACAGGTGTGGACATACACAGAATGAAAAGGATAGCACTGAAAAATAAATTAGCATTAGATGTCTTATAAGCCTTATTTCTTTGTGCAGTAGTGCTTTTAGGTGGTGGTGTTAGGTATCTCAGGAAGGTGGTTGAATATTTCCAGTCAGTCTTGGAAACACTCATTTTAATGTGCACGGCCAAGGTGGAGGGACATGTGTTAATAATTTGAATATTTTCACATAGGGCTTTGTGCATGGTCTCTCTGCATCTGCTGGCTTGCTATTTTTTATCTTTAGGTGCTCACTTTTGATAATTGCATCAACTTCTCAATTGAAAAGTACATTCCAATTTATTATGGCTCTATTATGCATTGTTACGGAGTCAGAGACAGCAGTCAGCCTGCAGAGATGGTCTTACAAACATTATAACAAATGTTATAAAACTTCTGAATTTCCAAGATTTTTATCAAATAAAACCTGAGTGAATAAGCCAGATCTTCATGCCACCCATTTGTCTCTCTCTGGAACCGCACAAAGCTCCCTACTGTCATGTATGAGCCTTTTGCACTTCCAGTGCCACATGGTTTACATTTTCCTTGATCTGTCTTGCCAGCTGTGTGACCCCATCATAGGGCTTGAATTGTAGTGAAAGTATTTACAAAGTTAAAATGATTGAGAGTAACATGATGATTACATTTTGGGAAAATCTCACTGAGGATATATAAAAAAAATTCATTTTTACTCTGACTTATGTGGCTTAGAGATGATTCCTAAGTTGGAGCTATTCACTGATGACCCTCGGACTTTAAAGCACATTAGAATAAGGATACTCTGGTGGTGTCTGACCACCTTATCTGTTTTTTAGGGTGTTTAAACTGTGGAGTTGAACCTTGCAATCAAACTGGCCAACAGCTACAAGATAGAATCTATTGTCTCAGGTTGTTTATAATTTAGTCTGTGTCTTGCAAGTCATTTGAAAGGGAAGTGGTTCCAAAGTACACATTTAGCATTCACTTGTGGGGTTTTCCTTTCTCTGTCTGCAGTAACTTCTCCTATGGAAGCAGAACTAAAGGGTCTGCAAAAATTTGACCTCATTGGTGCTCGCAGATGCTACACTGAATATAATTACTCTAACTGCACTTCCTTGGGGGCTGCTAAAAGATTTCTTTAACTTCAGCCACTGTGATGTGATGTTTGGGATGACTCCTACTTTTGTAACTGCATATTTAATTGCATATCTTAAAGAGTAGAGGGTGCTACTGTGGAAGAACTTCTCCCTTCAAATGTATGTTACCTTGTTTTAGTTTTCTCTTTTATGGTTTTGTCATGCATATGTAATATCAGCTCTTCCAGAATAACTTTACTGTATTTAAAGTACGAGCTGAGTTTGCAATTTGATGTAACCTACATTGAGGCTTCTCCTCAGATTCTAGGTACAGAGAAATCGAGTATCTTCTTTCTTAGGATGCCTAGGTTATCAGGCACTATAAAATATCCATCACTCGTTCCTATATCTAGTATGGCATATTCAGACAAAAAAGAATCTCAATCCCTAATTGCTGCAAATCGCCATTTGTAGCCAAGTGGGACAGATTTTTTGAATGAAATCTCAGGTGATCTGGTGATCTTTGGCCTCTGCAAGAAAGTTGCTCTTTTTACTAGGAGGTGGCATATAATTTATTAAACCAGAAAACTTTGATATTTTCTATCCTGCCATATAAGACTGAGCTGCTGCTGAAGTGCATGAGATAAGTTATGCTGCCCCTGGAAGAAGAATTCACTTGTTTGGTAGTATCGGATAATTCAGTTTCATCCCCTCCTGATCTGATGGCTTTCTGTTGTCACTTCTCATTTCCATAAGGTATTGCTCCTGCTGTTAGTAGTAGCAGGATCATGTGGTAGCTGAAGTTTGAAGATCCCTCAGGAGATCTCCAGCCCAACCTCCTGCTCAGAGCTGGGTCAGCTGTGAAATCAGACTGTGTTTCTCAGCTGTGTCTTGAAAACCTCCCAAGATAGACACTGCACAGTGTTTCTGGGGAGACTGTCCTCATGGACAAAATACCTTTCCTTCTATCCAGTAGGATACCCTTCTTTTAACTTGCATATGTCACTTCTTCCCGTGGTGCCATGCAAGGGACCTGGTCTTGTTCAGACAGGAGAGGAGAAGGCTTCAGAAGAACCTTCACGTACTTATGGGAGGATAGTGAGAAGACAGGCACAAGCTCTTAAATTGGTAGATATTCCCACACAATTTAAGCAGTGAAGGTTGGTCTGGAGTTGTTCACACTTCGAGAAGTCTTTGAAAAGAGATGCTTTAAAGAGAAATGATCTCGTTTCTGCCAGTTGGCAATGTATGTGGATTTAATGAATGATTCTGTCCCTTCTTCTCGTCTTTGACTCGGGGAGTCCAATCTGCACCGCATGACATCTTGCCTGGCTGGTGACAGAATCTGCCTGCCACTGCTTTAGTCCTTTGGGCATCCACAATCCATTGGCAGCCTGCTAATAGATGCAGTGAGACTTGTTCTGCTCCAGGTTTTCTAAACAGATAGAACAGGTTTTCCCCTCGATTGCTAACACTGCATACACGAAAGTAGGAATGGTTTTCTCCGTTTTTGCATATGTCTGAATTTTCTCTGCAAGAACTGTCTCATGTTAACTTACTGCCTGGAGTTATACAAATTACTGCTGCAAATGGTTAACACTTAAGGAGATGGGGAAATTGCTGTTCAGACAGTACCTATCAGTCTGGGGAGCAAGTACACAAAAACTTGTTTCATGGTAAAGCAGAGTAGCACCCAAAGGCAAAGAACTGCATTGGTGTTCTTGAGCTATTTAAGAACATGGGGTTTGTTTGTTGTTTGGTGTTTTTTGGGGTTTTTTTTTGTTTTGTGTTTAATCTGCCAATAAATGCAAATCTATTTAAGCTAATTTTTTTTAAAAAATCATTTGGGACTATGCTGTTATTTCCTTGTTGTATATCACTAGGCTTTTGCATTTTTTTCATAATCTTAAAAGAGAAATGAAAGCAGATTACAAATCAGGGCTGACTCTCTAATTTGCATTTCTAAATCCTACGTGACCCTGTTCCCCCAGCATGGCAAAATACTTAGGTACCACCTTCAGACTTAAATGAAACAAACCTCTGCTGTATTTTACTCCTGATCTGAATTAAAACTAGTGCTTGTAGATATTTAATGAAAGGAATATCCTTTCCAGTCCTTTTAAAGGACTTGCTACATTTCTCATTTTTAGGTGTTTGTTTCCGCTGCTGACACCTCTTGTGCTGCATCCAAAGCACCCCTGCAGGTTTCACAAAAACATAACAACCTCTTCACCAAAAACATTTGTCTTCTGAATCTGGAGAGTCATGAAAATAAGGAGTGGGCAGTACAGACAGAGGAGGATTTGAGATTTGATGGTAAATTATTTTCCAAGGGGCAGACAGAGGGCTTCTCTTCCTGGAGCCATGCTTAGTAGCTAGACTGTGATGCATTTTAACTTAAGATATGACTAAAAAAGAGGATTAAATCTTTTTTTACAACTATTTAAATTACAGCACTAGCTGTGTAAAAGTATGTGAACAGCTTTACAACACCAAAATGAATGTTGACCTAGCCTAGTAGCCTGGTTCCACAAAACCCAGAGAAAATGTATGAGTAAAAATAAAATAATAGTGAAAGTGTTCAACGATTTTATTATTTTTTTCCTGTAGCCTCTCCCAGATGTTTTCAAACTGTAACATGGTGACTTCCAAACCTGAAGTTTCATCTACATGTTTGTTTTAAATGATTTTGTTGAATTTCTTTTCCACCAGGGAAGAATTTGGCAGGTCCTCATATATTGGGCTATTTTGAGAGAGAACGAGATATATTTTCATGATATCACTGTTTTCTGCTACATTATTATAGCCTTCTGTACATTAATAGTGCTGAGTTATTAGCATCATCCCACACATTCTGTGTTGATGCCAGCAGGGTGAATAAGAAAAACATCTGCCTGGGAGGTAGAAACGTGTTTTTATAAATGAATGCATAAACATGAAATTTCTACACCTTCTGGTTTGAACTCACACCAGGGAGCACAGGAGAGACCTGTGAATTTCCGCAGTTGGGAACTGGCCCTTGTGCAAATCCTGTGGGAAGAGGTTGGAAGGGATAAGGTGTCTGTCCACATCAGTGTTAATGAAGAATAAAACTGGCAGAGCGACTGCTTCCTCTGGGAGTAAAGCTACGGATGTTGTGACCCTGGGATACACATGGTGTTACTTCCTCAGCATTCATGAGCTACTTTGTCATTCATTTAAGTCTGTGTTGCATTGCTTGAACTTAAATGCAGTGCAGGGAATATTTAAGGTAATGTTGATTCTTCCCACTTATTGTTTATTCCCAATGGCCCTTTTTTAAATTTTTTTTCTTTTTCTGATTTTTTGAAATATTTTAATTTTGTCCATTCAGGATGGACGGGGTCTGTTAAGTGTGGCACATACCATGGCTGTGCAGCTCTATGGTATTGATGAGGAGATACAGTACAGGCAAAAGACTGTTTAAAATAAAAAAGGAACAATTCTTGAGCATTTTTATATTCAGAGAAGTGCATCTACTTATATTTCCCAGAACACATGGAGCTTTTAGTAAATATCTTAATAGGCTCAGGGGTCACAGTGATCCTCCTGTTGATACTTTGGAGTTTTCTGGCAGCTGACGCCTCCATGGAAAAACAGGAATGTCAGAAGATGAAAGCAGCATTAACATCTTGACAGGTGCGTGTTATAACAGCATCTTTAGACAGAGCTCACATGCTTCTTAAGAAAGTTATTTTTTGCCAAATAAGTTTGAAAAGACTTCTATTGAAAAGTGTCTATGATGAAATCAAGTCTTCCAGAGTTGTCTGCACAGCCTTTCAGGAAAAGCCCAGATCTCTGTCGCTCAGTTCTGCCCATAGCTTGCATTATTAAGAAAAAGATGTAAACAGAATTCCCTTTCCTCTTTAATCCCCTCCCACTTTATCTTTTTACACGTTCAAAAGTATTGCATTTTATACCATAATGGAAAGTTCATAAGAAACCTGGCAGATAGAAATCCTACAGGCAGTGAAGATTCTGTACAAACAGCAGAGCTGTGAGTATTTAGCAACATCACAGTAGCCTTGTTTCACATTTGCAATTAATACACGTCTGTGTTTGCATTTGTTATAGGACTCTTGACAGCACCAACATAACAAGAAAAACGAACAACCTGAGTAATAAATCTCTGGAGGCATTCAGCAAGTGCCATAGGGCTCATTAATCTTGATTATTCCCCATAATAGATAACTTCACAAATCATCTATTCTCCCCAATCATGCACATAAGGATAATGTATATGTAATAGCCTCCCGTACTGTAAAACCCCAAATAGAATTTCATTTTTTAAATATAAGTCTTGACAAATGCAAGACAAATATTTACAGAAAAAGGATGGGTATGAATAACAATGAACTGGACTGAAACAAGTCAGACAGTGACTGTTGTGAAAAGATGGGGTTTGGGTTTGTTGGTTTGTGGGGGGTTTTCCCTTTATGAGGTCTCTATTTGGATCAAGAAGTTCATTTATTTATAGCCTGAAGTAGATGGGATTTTCTTCCTGAGAGTTTTGGCCTGGGAGATAAAGCAATCTGCAGCTGCAGCCTTCATGCATGCTCCTTAAGGAATGTAGACAGGGGAAAATAGGAGCAGCTAAGAAATACCCTGAATTTCGAACAATTTAATATTTATAATTTATACTACTGATTCCTTTCTTTTGTATGTACTCAAAGCCTTCCTTTGAAACCTGCCAGAGTTATCAAAGAAAACCCTAGTTCGGATTTGACATGGTCTTCACCTGTTTACCAACTTTTCTCAACTACAACATAAATATGCCAGCATAAGAGATCTGTGAAAAACATCATATTTAGAGTAATACTGTATATGATCCTTTCAGTAAGAAGAGCAGAGGTGCTCTAATACCCAGATTTGCAGGCTGTGCTTCAGCTCACAATTACCATGATTACTTTAAAATTGATTGTTCAAACAACAGTAAATGTAGGAAACATATGACGTTTTGAAAAAACATACAAAATATTATGGTTTAAATACAATCACTTTTACAGGATAAAGGATGAAGTAAAGGATAAGCAAGTGGAGTGAGGAGGAAAATAAAAGTTTTTTTTTCCCCCCAGAAGTGGACCAGTACTTTTTATATCTTTGTAATTGTAGTGACCTTAACCTGATGCTTAAGAGTGGGTTCTGCTGATTGAAGTTTCAGAAGTGTAAAGCTCTATTCACAGCTGAGCCTTCCTCTTACGCAGTATAAAGCATGAGATTTGATTGCCCTCATCTTTGCCCACATGCCCATTTGGCCACCTTTCTTCTCCCTCCCTCTCTCCATGTGTCCAAGCGCTCTCAAAACCCCAGGATTTTGTTCTGTGACCCAGAGCACCAAAATAGCAGTTTTGTGTGAGTGGAAAGGATTTTACAGAGTAACAACCCAACAGCTTTAGGGCATGTTTCTTCTTCTTGTTCACTGTCCCTCCTCCACCCTTTGTATAAAGTTCTCAGGATTCATTTCCTTAAAATTTATTAGAAAGGACAACATATGCATCATCTTTCAGAACTGGAAAAATAACAACCTGAAATTTGGATCAATTTCTTTTTTCAAGATCTGCTGTGCACATTATTTGAGCTGCTATATTTCTGTTTCTTTAGTTGTTTTGTATGTGAATGCATAATGCCCATCTCTAGAGCATCACAGACTTCTAATAGCCTGCACTGCATGTTGTGTCTCTGTTCCTAAATACATGCATGTTAATCATATCCACAGGCAAAATACCTTATGGGTTGTGCTTCTAAGAAATTTTAAAAAGTGGAGGAAAAAAGATGAGAATGTTCACAATCATCTAAGTTCAAGTGGACAAAGGATCCTGTATGTTTGACATTTGTGTTTAGACCTTTCTTTCTTCAGACTTCTGCAAAGAACTTTCTAAGACAGTATCAAAGAGAAGTGCATTTTGGCTTGAAATTTTTCTTTTATATCAGCACGGTCTAGTTGTTTGAAATACAGTTTTGAATCAGGATAAATGGGTTTTATTCTTAACTGTCTGAGAAAAATTCAAATAACTCCCTCAATCTCTCTTGGCCTCAGTTTCTCCCTGTATAAAACTATACTTATAATGCTCCACCATCTTTGGAAAATATTCCAGAGTCTTCTGATGAAAGGAATTATTTTAAGTTCAAAGTGCTGCTCTTAGTGAAAGAATGATCTTGTTTATTCTTGAAAAAATACTTTATATAAACATCAAAGAGCTGTTTGTGCTCAGTGTTTAATCTGCCATAAGGTGCTCCTGTGTCTCAATTAGCAATATTTTCTCATTCATTTCTTATGAAAAGGAGAGTGTTTGGTGATGTGGATGCCATGGGATACAATTCCATCAACGTCAATATGTGCAGCAAACTAAATACAGTGTTTGACATTGGCCATAATTTCCTATTCTGTACACAAATTAGCATAGCAATGGATGCAAAGTGATACTGAATCACTTATAATCATTCTCCTTCCACTGCCCAGCCTGGCTGATTTCCCCAAAGAGCCAGGAGTCAGTGCTGGAGGGCAGCTGGAGCTTTGCAGTTCAGGTTGTTCCACTTGCAGTCACCTCCAAAAGTTGGGAGTGTCTTTGTCTTTTGTTGAAGGAGATTATCAAAATACAGGGATTCTTTCTTTAGAAGTCAATGCAAAAGGCCACTTTTTCAGGTAAGAATTGTCACTAGCTGACCACTTCCTTCTTCTGGAAGTACGGAAGAGAAGAGTACACAAGGAAAGCCAAAACATTAGAAGAGAAGGTGGACTTGATGTAACTTTTCCCTTGTCTGGGTTGAAAAGGAATGAACACTACAAATAACCAACAACCATGGATAACACAATTCCTGAAGGACAACATTTGTGTTGTTTGAAGAGTCTAAGTCTGATACTACTGTCTTTTTTCATCTTGAAAAAGCATTAGAAAGCCTTTTCTTTTTTATGCTGATACAGTGGTGCAAATGGGGATGCTGACCCCTCTGGTTTAAACTAGGATTACTGGGCTTAAACTGGCAAAGAATAGAGTTAAGCAAGGCCAGAATATGAATATTGGGACATCTTTGCATTTCTTTAACTGCTGATGGAAAGAGAGAGGACTGTATTAAGGCCTTTTGAGTTCAAGCACCCGAAGGGTTACGAGGAGAAATTTGTCCCCCTCCAGACCTTGCTAAAATGGGATTATAAATACAACTATACACGTGCCACGGTTCCTGCTGGAGGGATCATTTCCATCTTTCAAGATAACATCTTTTATTGTAGGGAGGGAGCACTTAACAGCCCTTCCAGTGGTATCTCCTTTTACCTTAAAAATAATCTCCATAAGCACTTTGTCAGAGCTCCCATGCTTTCATCAGTAGGGTTGAGTGACCAAAACCCCATTCCCAGTGTAAACCGAAAAATACATTAGCTGGTTATTTTTAAGTTGTTTGGAAACTCGACAAGTGAAAGGAGCTCTAAATACATCCAGATTCAAAACACGTTACCCTGAGTATCTGAAATAGAAGTTGTAGTTGTGACAGACTCCCTGTGCTCACATCTCAGGAGCTTAAAGGATGAGAAACACATGTTTAAACTCAGATTCCCAATTTAGAAATAAATTTATACAGGCTCTCAGTCTCTAGACTAGGACCTGTGTTATGGAAAAAAGTTTATGTAATGCTGTTTCCATTATAAATGGAGGCTAATTTTCTCAAAAAGACGCTTAATACTGAACAAACAAGTAAGTTTAGTACTAAAAACATTCTCAGTGCTTCATTGCCTTGGGTTTACAATATCATTTGCACGTCAAATTATATTTCATCTTATGATTTAGTAATGCCAGAAGAATAGATCTAATTCTCTGTCTCATGATACCCTTAAAGATGGAAGATTGCTTTCCATGGAGTGTAAAACTCAATTTGTAGTCATGTGTATAAAACATGACTTTATGGCAGATTAGCTTGCTGTAGATTTAGTTCTCTCTGACAGTGAACTGAAAAATATTAGCATTTCACTGAACACAATATTAATGGCAAGAAGAGAGTATTATTGTAACACAGAAAGTAGAATGGGATTTTTGAAAGTAGAGCAGAGGAAAATGTATTTAGAGATTTGCAAGGAGTTTAGGTAGAGTTGGTTTAACTTTTCTCTTTTCCTCAACCTTTCTTCCCCCTCTCTGTGAGTCATTTTGAAAACAAAAGTATATTTCCAGTTGTCAATGATTTTAAATAAAACAGCAATTGTAGTATTGGAAGATGCCTTTGGATCATATGTGCTTCAAGTGACTGTAGTAAAATAGAATTTTTAGATATTTTTAAAGGCTTCCATTGGTTTTGATTTGCAGCTGTCTGCTTAGCAGTCAGATGTGATGTTTGCTTTTTCCAGTGGAAGGAGAGAGCATAAACAGAAGATTAGAGTGATCATTTCTGTGCAGTTCATTATTTATAGTGCTGTGAACGTGGTGTGGTGCTGTGATGATGGTGTCAGTTTGTTGAAGCAGGTGAAAATCACCTCCTGGGCGTGACGAGGCTGTCCCTTGGAGTGCTGAGTACTTAGAACTGGGTCCAAGCCAAGTAATGTGCCACTAAAACCATCAAAGCCATGTGCTGCACTGAGGGTTTGAGTAGAAGAGATGGAAGAAGGAAAGAAATTGAGAAGGAAACCAAGTAGACACTATAATTAAATGGCGATCAAGAGGGAACGTTTTATGGAGAGTGCTCTGTGCTGTTCTCTATCCTGCACTTGAATTTTTGCAGCCTATCTTCCATGTATCTGCCAGAACAATCCAACATGTTTATACAGAGCATGCTCTTATAACGTGGCTGATAATAATGAAATTCTTTATGCCTAACTCAAAGCTAATATATTCAAGATACAAATGATATAGGAGGGCGGAAAAAGCACTGCAACAATTTAGCTGCCGTTGTAGAAAGATTCCCCATGCTTCTGTTTTAACTGAATACTTTGTATTTGTTAATTGTGTTCATTTTAATTCCACAGTAAGTCAAATAACAATGTGTGAAAACAGCATAATTAAGCTCTGATACTTCTGCAAAAGTAATAACTGAATTCGATCTGCTTTTAATCTTTCAGGCTATTCATTGTATCTATCCCTTATTCCTACAGTTATCTCTTTTCTCATTTAGTTCTCTTTGATTAACAGGCAGTGGAGGTCTACCTACTTTCTTGGGTCAGACACAAGCTCTGCTGTCTTTTAAAATACCTTTCAGTGTTATTACAGGTCCTTTGTTTCTATTGAGGAAAGCATTTAAGATTGTAAATGATGTGCTAAATTGTCCCATTCTTTACAGAATATTTTCCACATATTCCAAAGGTTGAAAATTAAGAGTGTGCTTGTTTTTAATTATGCACGCTTATATTAATTCATATTTTTCACTGATTTTCTTTCACTTTTAGCTACAGCTTAGGCCGTGTGAGACTCAGTCCTACAAATATGCATGTGATTAATTTTTCTCACCAGAATTGGCTTTGTTGCTATTGCTTTTTGCAATCTCCAGAGGACCTGCTTTGCAACATGTCCAACATAGAGCAGCATGCACTTGTGGGACAAAGCGTGGTGTGCAGTCAGAATACGGTGTTAGGGATGGGAGGAGAAACTGGTTGCAGCCCCCGATGTTGACTGGTTTGTAACTGGTTTGTACTGGCTGAGTTCCCCCACAGAATCCAACGGTGGTGGTGGGGCCTCAGATGAACAAAGTGAGTAGGAGGGGAAGACAACAGGGGCACACCACTGCTGCCTCCACAGCTGTCCTGCTGTGATGCTTCTTGTACCAGTTAGCACAAAAGAACAAAAAGAAAAGGTATTTCAAGTCTATAGGAGATGGACTGTGATGTCCTTTAACCTTATGGTGGTCTTTGGTAGTAGCGCTGGAGGGCAAGTGGGTTTACTCTCAGTTACAGTCTATCTCCACTGAGAATTTGGTCCTAAAATTTTGTCTTTGAAAAAGCTTTTTCTGTGCCGAACAGTAACAGGTTTTGTTCACCATTGCAAGGAGGCAGAAGTGAGAGGGGACAGAGGGACCTGTTTAGTGTGACTTTGCTCTCTCTGTGTTCCCTGTCTCAGGCAGAGCTGGGGACTGCACACAGCTTTTACCCCAGAAAACCTAAAAAGCAGAAGAAACTTGTTGTACAGCCTGGTATTTGACTTGTGCAGAGTTGAGCACAGCCATCACAAAGGATTGCAATGCTCACATGTGCATCAGGACCTGTGCTCATTGTCTGGCTCCACGACCCGAAGGCATCACCACAGCCTTCAAAAGCAGCCTGCTTGATGCCATCTGCCCTGGATGGGCTTTGTCATCTCCTTCCTCATGCCCAGTGCAGCACTGTCTGTTGTCACAATGGTAAAAATGCATTTTGAAAAAAAAACAGGGTCAAAAAGATATGTTTGCTATAAAAATCGCCAGGATGCCTTAGCCTTGAGGGGGCCATAGTGATGTCGGTTGTTAACCCTCTCAAGAAAAGCATTTACTGAAATGTCAACATTTATTTTAAGCTGAGCAGGCCAGGACAAGTACTGAGGGTTTCCTGTGGTTCAGCTGGCTCATTGACAAGTGCTCCAACTGTAACAGCCAAGCCCACACGAGGGCTGTAAATAGGCAGGTAGGCTTCAAAAAAACATCTTGCTCCATTGCAGTGGCAATATCTGCATGTCTCAGCTTCCAAAAAATCCTCTGTCCCCAAATAAGCTGCTCCGTGTTTCAAAGACACACAGAGAAGATGCCTTCTCGTTATGGGCTGTGCTCTGTGGTGCAGGAAAAAAATATCAGAGATGGTTTTTCTGCTCACCCAGAGCAAGGAAACCACCCGTGCTCACACACTCCTATTAATAACAGCTTAGATGTTGTTACTGTGTGCTGACTCTTAGACATCATCACAGAAGTTTTTGTTTTGCACACGAGGATCAAATTTTTCTCGTGTAAGTGTTTAGAAATAAATGCATGTGTGTGTTTTTGAAGGGCTCTCAACACGCCTGAAAGAAGGACCTTTTGTCTGAACAGTTAATGAAATTTTGGCTTTTCTTTAAAGCCCTTGCCAGATCCCTTGAGGCTTTAAAAGTTATTTCTAGAAATTTCAAGAGGCATTCCAGAGACTTTTACAAAAATAGACACAGGTTTTAAATAGTTAATGAATGCACATCATTTACCTAAACAGTGTTTTTATAGATCTTTGCAAATATGACATTAATTAGGGAAAGTAACTAAAGCTGAAGTGCCACAGAATGTTAATCCTCAGCATCAGTAATTAGCTGTGGAGGAGAATTTTTAAAAATGTTTCCAGTTTATATCATTTTGTTTTGGAAGAAACACAAATATGTGGGTTGAATTATTAAGAAAACAAACGAGCCTAGAAAAATCAACAAAAAAACCCTCTTGAGGAGTGGATGGGTGTATCTATGCTGTTGCAATGAACCTTTGCAGGTCCATGGCTTTACTGGCTCTGGGGTGGAAGATAAACCTGAGATAAACCTGAGATATTCCCTTCCTGCCCCTCTCCTCCCATGCCCATGTTATGTGTGTCCTGTGCACTGGGTATCTTTATATTTCCAAATTGCCCTGAGACCAGACAGTGCAGAAATCTACTTGGCAATTAATTTGATTGTGTTTTTAACCAACCAGTAAAGGCAACTCTTTGACTCTCTCCCTGCTGCCTGCCCTGGTAATCGTTTTGTTTATCTGCACAATTTGACTCGCCGCAGCGGGCAGTGGAAGGGCCGCCTGCATTGTTTGTCTTCTTAAATTGTTAAATGAAATGACTCAGAAGATTCAGGAAATTAATTTTTGTAGTCTAGATATATGGTGAAAAAAGACAGCTTTGAAGTGGAGATGTCAGTGTAGCCACTCTGAAATTCATGAATCAGACGTCGCAAGATTTTCAGAGGCATAAAAACTGAGAAATTTTTTAAATAGTTGCATCCTTTCTAGTTGCATATTGATATCTGAACCTTAACAATTCATGTCACTCTGAGCTTTATTCAATGGCTGTTTTATATGAAAATGAAAGCCGAGATACCCATATAAATAAGACTCCAAGAATCAGGGCTTTTAAAATAAAGTGTAGCATTGTTATTAGACTCGTATTAAAATTGTGATAATAGCCAGTGTTACCTATTCTTTTCTCTCTCCTTTTTATTTTTTTTAGGATGATTAATTTAACAGCGACTATCAAAATAGCCATAAACAATTTAATAAACCTAGTAAAACTTCAGATGCTTCTTTATTATGCATTCAAATAGGATTCTCAGCCTCTCGAGTCCTACTCTACACCCTTGAATGCTGCTAAGTAGTGCCATTAAAATAGCAATAGTGGGAGACCATTCTCATTTATGGCGACTGTAAAATAGGGGCAAGACACTGGTTTGGATTCAGTTGGAGAGGTATGTTTCCACAATAAATGCTAAAGAAAATGCAGAATTAAACTCTACTCTCTGTGGATATCAAATGGTTCCCTTTGACCTGTTGATGTGTGTTAATAGTGTCTCTGACTTTCTTATGTTAAGCTTGAATGTTGGTAGGAAATGGTAGAAATGGATCTTTCTACCTAGAAGAGTTAGAATTATGGCTAAAGGATAGTTGTGTCTTACTGAAATGGCATTAATTTTCTGTAGGTTGATTTCTTTTAAGATGTAGTGTGTTTTGTTAGCTGAGGACGTTTAAGAGGAAAATGTTAATACAATATTTTTATAGTATGCTTATGAAGAAAGGCTTTGAAATTATTTGCAAATAGTTTTTTCAAAGTATTTGACTAAAATGTATACCTCGTCTAAGCTCTGGAAACTCAGGCCTTAAAGCCATTCCATTAATTGAAATATGTTATGCAGGTTCTTACTTATTTTGCCCTCATTTTTGTGGTACATATTTACAGGTGATAATTCAGGCTGGGTGACAGCCCAGTGAAATGTGAACCTGTGGTTTTCCCCCTACGTGAAAAAAGGTGAAGCCTTGGGCTTTGGTTTCTCGTTTGTTTGAATATACAGATGCAGGTGGATCATTCAGAGACACAGTGGAGCCATCCTTGTGACTGTATGGATATGTGAGAACTGCACAGAAAGGGCCTGACCAGATAAATTTGTAAGGAATCTTTTTGGGGGGGACTGTGGGCAGTGGTTTCGGAGGAAGAGCAAGTGGGCAATGCAGGATGCTGCTGCTGCCTCCAAGGAGTCAGCTGTGATTCCGTTCTGTTGCCTGTAGTGTTGCCTTTGCATTTTTCAGGGGAATTCTGCTCCAGCGATGCAGCTGGAAAGCAGAGTTTGTGATCAGAGAGTGCGGCAGAGCCATCGACGTTCTGTTTCTGAATAAGAAAATCAGGAGTTGCTGAGTTCTTTGTCCATTTGATTGAGAAAGTGGATTTTCAGAGATGGCTGCAGAACAGCATTTGTGTCTCTGATAGACCCCTCCTTCCCATACGAAATGTGTTGCTCTGCACAGTGACAAGTTGATTAAGAGCAATTTTTTAGAGAGAAAATAGACCTGCATTAGATGGAGAAGAGAAAAATATTAGGCTCTTGCGTGAACATCCTTATACCAGTGGTTGTGCTCCAGTAATTAAATTCTGACAAACAGATGAACAAACAATCTCCAGGGGTAATGAGGCTCAGTCAATGAACCACAAGTGTTCACAAGTACTAACAATAAGAGAAAATGCAATTGAAACCCCTGCATATGTGTTACTCAAAAAGCAAGTTAAGGACTAATTAAAGGGATTTCTGTTTTCCTCTCCATGCATTGCATTTAAAAATAGATTTATATTCTCCACATTCCAGCATTCCAGTATTCTTAGATATAAGCATGAGAGTAGGTTTTGAACTCATTTATCTAAAAAAAGGAAATTTAATAAATTCAATGCCCCACTTGACCAAAAGTTATCACCAGCATTATGCGCTTCTTTTAAACAAATTTGAAAACCTGTAACCAGAGAAGTTAAATCCATCAAATTCAGTGTGCTCACCCTTTGCTTAGGGTGCATGAAATGCCAGCTCACGAAAATGTGGTTGTAGAAATTGAATACAGTTCCTTCCAACCTGCTTGGTGATAGCGTATTTCACATGCTGAAATGTAAGTATCTCTTTCTGCTCTTGGGGAAAAATGATAACATATGCCATCACCTTAACTGTGCAATAAAGTAACTCAAATTGGACATGTCTGTAGAAAAGTGCTTTGTGTCATGTGATATAAATATCTACATTTTTTTAATGTCCTTTTTCTTATCACCCGTGACAGAGGCCTGTCTCGCCACTGTCAGAATTGATTTTTTCCCTTTGAAGTATTGTTTCTTAGTTCTTCAAAATATTTTTTCCAGCAAAAAAAGATTGGCAAAACGACCATTTTATGTGACAAGTACAGATGGGGAGTTGACAATAAATACAATATCAACTTTGCCTTTTGCTTCAGCTTCTGGTCTGAGAGAGTTAATCCCATCAATGACAGTCACATTAGTTTTATTGATATTTTGTAATCTGTCTGTCCTTTCTCTCCCTGGTTCACTGCAATCTACTCTTGGTTAGTGACCTGTCACACACTGCTGGTATCTAATTGCTGCATGTATTACTTTTCTCATTTAAAATTGTGCTTTTAGGGATCATGTGAAGCATCTCGATGAACAGTGCCAATTGGGTCGATATAAATTATTTTCTCCCCTCTCTCCCTCAGTGGATCCCATATTTAAACTGTTTTCATCAGGGTATTCTTTTGCTGCTGTAAATGGTGAAAAATCACCAATAGGTTGATGCTTTCAGCTGCTCCAGAGCAGTGAACATTTTGGAGAGATTTGGAAATGCATTCATAGACATGTAAAAGTAATGGTGGTTTGGAGTGGCCCAACTGAGAGTGTAGTACCAGGTCCATGATGAGCCTTCATCACCAGCAAAGAATGTGCTCCCTGATTATGGAACCCATAGCTACAATGTGTATGTTCTTTTTTTTTTTAATAGTATTTTTCTTTATGGCAACCAACGATAACAAGCTCCAAGACCTTGAGCACAGTAAGGGAAAATCCTAATGACTCAAAAACACAAGAGCTGGCTCGAAGTTGATTTGCAAAACGTTGAGTGTGGTTCTAACATCCTACTCTGGGGTTTGGTTTCATACTTGTTCTCTCTCTGTAAACAGGAAGAGTAACTTGAAAGCAAAGGGAGGCTGCAAGGAGTTTGATCTGTGCACAGTGGCACGTAGGACTTGTGCTTAACTGGGGCAAAGAAGGGGTTTGGTCTTCTTTCTTTTGTTTCTTCTTTTTTTTTTTATTTTTTTTTTTTTTCATTTAAATCTACATCTGTGTGCCTAAATGAAATGTCTGTCTTATTTTGTGGAAGGCAGGAAAGTTTCTGTCAGTCCTCTTGAAGGTGCACCCACACTGCACTAAACACCACAGGAGCTTTTGTGTAATCCTCTTGATTGGGGTGGCACTGTCTTTGGCAGGGACTCAGGCTCAGGGACAGCATGACCGAGACCCTGATGTTTCCTCTACTTTGGCATCCAAAGATGGCCAACAGGACAGAAAAGCAAATGTTAAGAGATTTCTTCTCAGATATGATATTTTCTTCCTTTTCTCCATATTAGGTATTTTTTATCTAAAAAGGGAAGAAAAGCAAGCAGACTAAGTTTTATCACTGCACCAATTATATATTTAATTTATACTATTTATTTTAGTATTTGCTGATGAGATGGCCTGATATACTGCTGTGGCCACTGATGATGTATTTTATATCCAGAATACAGTGCCATCCCTAATATGAGTTTTACATCCTGTGTCTCCATCATGGGATATGAGTACAGCAAAAGGACAGAGAGACTGAATTGGTAGGGCACAGAAATTTCAGAATTGCAGAAATCATTTAAGAATCTAGTGTTCATTGATCCAGTCACTTAAAATTTCATTTTGCCTTGAGGCTTTCTGCAGCATGGAACCTTGAAATAAAATGAATATTTATTCATATCTAGTAATAAAGGCCTAAAAATCTAGCAAATTTAATTTGTGCATTTTAGTAAAAATATATTTATATTTTAAAAGGGTGAACTTGTGACATGGAAACTTGGCAGCTTTTATTCTTTGGAATAAACTATAGTAAGTATGGTTGCATGAAGGTCATATTTCAACCATATAAAAATTGGTCTTTAATTAATATTAGTTACTGTTGTAGTGGTGTACACACAAGAACCTCGAACCCTTCATTAAATGTTAAGTAAGCCTCAAAAATTCCCTTGTGCAGTTCTGTAGTCATTTTTCACATTCTTCTTTTGTGGCAGAGAGAAGTGAAGTAATTTTCCTTCTACAAGAACAAGAAATAGAATGAAAATTCCCCCCACCAGGAACCACTTTATTGCCTCTCTTTGTGTTCATCACTTAAAACAGGATCACTTTCTTTGTATATTTATGTTTTAAGTTTCTTCTCAACTGTTTGCAGTCTAGGGATGAGTTATTTTTTCTGGTGTATGAGTGAGTATTTCATGGTCTGTAAAGTTCTTCTTATCCTTTTAGTTTATATTTCCTTTTGACTTTGCACCTTTTCTGCCACTCCTTTGCCCAAAAGATGTTTCTAACCATAAACAAGGTCAAGGGGTTTTGTTCTCCTGACCTATGTACAAGGATGCTGTGCAATTAATATTTTAATTCTGCAGAATTAATTAAAAAACAAAATAAGTATTTTCATTACTTTTCCCTGCTATGAAGAAAATCCCCTCACCTTATATCTTTTTTCCTTCCATTAGAGAAAACAGCCTGGACATCTTGCTTGCTAATGCTAAACACACAGCTTTGGACAGATAAAGGAAAGCGTTGGCTGTAGCGGAGAGGTTATTTATGCACAAACAGGCGCCTCCATCCCACCCGTCTGTGCACGCGGCCGTGGGCACAAGCTCTGTTCCCCTCCCATCCTCCCACCTCATTCTTCCCTTGAAGAGCTCTCTGCAGCTGAGAAATTAAACCTCTTTACATATCCAGCGCCAATCAGTCCCGTTATCATTAAACTCTTGCTGTGGGATCCCTAAATGAACTAACTTGTGTACAGAGTGCAGTTTTCCCTGCTTCTTGCTAAAGCAGTCCCCCATTTGTGTGGATTTTTTGTGTTGTGGAGGCATAGCCAAGAAAGAAAAAGTTCCCTCCCACAGCACAAGAACAAAGCGCTGTTTCCTCTCTGCCCGAAATTATTTTTCTTGAGATGGTCCTACAGGGAGCGAAGCCATTTTGCCATTACCCCTTAGTGCTACTTTATGTGGGATTTATAATGAAATTGCTTTGACAATTTGGATAATGATGGAACAACGCAATAATTGATGAAACATTTTGGGTTAGAATGATTTCCTTTGGGAGACATCAACTTCTGCATTAAAATCGTAGTCCTAATGTAGTACACTGAAACTTTAAATAATAATAATTTTTAAAAAATAAAATAGTCTTTGCATTGCTTAGTGTCTCTCACTGATTTTGGTTTCTGGTAGGTCTTAAAAGTAAGATTGAAAAGGTCTCTGGAGCAGAGAAACCCACATAGCTCAAGGATTCTATCTCTGATAATCAAATAATCAAGGAATTACCCTGTTTGTATTAGTTCCAAGATGAACAGGAGTAATAGTTTGCTGCAGTTTTCAATAAATTGAGCAAATGAGCTAGTGAGAAGTGTTATGTTATGGTAACAGAGAATGAGAGAGTTCTATTGTGGTTTTTAATAATTTCCCTCAAATTTTTAGTTTAAAGCTTATTCCCTAAGACAATAATATGTTTTACAATGTCTATATATTTTTTATTGTCCATCTAATTTTTTTTTTAAATTTAAAGATCTCGGAGCATTTAACTTTAGTTACTTTATTAATGAGTCATCTCACAGAGCATTTAATGTAGATCAGAGAATTACATTTACTACTTCTCGAATATGGTTTCATTGATTTGTAAATCCAAAGTAATTAACAAAAGTAGGCTGTACTTCATATTTGCAATTTGCAAACAGGAAAAGTGAAATTGAGAGACGATAAAGCAAACCAGAGCCCTGATCCATATACACTACGTACATTAAACCCTCTCCTAATACTCAGGATTGTTTAGCAGAACAGTCAGTCTCCCTCAGACACAGGACTGTTTGCATGGCTGGATTTTTGTCATGCTAATTTCCAATACTTAAATGCTTTAAGGTAAAGCAGTCAGATCAATTGCTAAGAAAAACTCTTTAGAGAAAAATTCTTACAGCTGAGCTGTGAATTCCTGGAAGGGGAAGCTGAATCCTTGAAAGCACACCTCAACAGCCACAGAGAGCTCCTCGAGCGCTGCACAGGGTAGATTTGTCTGCTAATCAGAGCAGTTTTGCCACAAATGCTTTAAGAAACCTGAACTTCATCTGTATCTCTGGCAGTTGTAAAAGAGATGTTGAGTTAAAACAGGTGACATTACTCCAAACAGATATGTTAAAAATTGTACCTAAAGGTTAATATAATAAAAGTGTAGTTCATGTGAGAGTGATAGAAATATTGATCATAAAAATAAGTAGTGGCCCAGAAATTCAGCTGAGAAGCAGGGGGGGAAAACTAGTTGATATATGAAGAATTTGAGTTGTGACACTAAGATCAATGGCTGTATTTTCACCCAGTGAAGCATGAGAGCTTCAGATAAGGGCAGTTAGTCAGTGAAATACTGACTGACATACCCTTTTACTGTTGGCATTTGGTCTCCAATATTGATCCTGGCTGTCACTGCCAACAAAGTATACTGAGGCTGTATTTATGTTCAGATAATGTTGTGTTCAGTGTTTTATGAATGATTTCTGAAAGCAAGGTGTATAAGGAGTTAATTTGAACACCCACCCTCTTTTATTTGATTTGGTTTCTCGCAATGCTACAAGCCATTATAAACTTTTGCCAATCAGTCAGAAGACAAATAGAATGCTGTAATCCACACAGATTCTTTAAATCCAGAGATTTCGCATTCCTCTGCTGAGAAACAGTATTCTGTAAACAACAATTGTATTGTTTGACTGTCAATGCTGGGAACACCGTTCCTGAGTGTGCAGAAGATAGCAACTAAAGTGATTAAAGAATAAATCTTTAGCAGGAAAACCATTATTTCTGGTGTCAGTTTGGGGGAGCTGGAAGAGTTAAATTCAGGGCTTTTGAAAATAATAGTGATATTACAGCAAAACACGTTTACTGAGGGACATGAATCAAAAGTTTTGACATTTTATTTTCCTTTACCTTTTTCTGCTGGCTCCAGCTGAAAATCATCTGTGAACAAGGTCTTTGGTTCTGTTCTTTTAAAATTAACGGTTTGAGCTTGAGTCAGAAAGGGTGAGACAATTCTGTGCTTGCTTCCGAGGTGGCTCGAGCAAAGCTGAGCCACCTCGGCTGGACCAAAGGTCGAGCTCTTCCTCCACTGCAATCAGATGCTTTTGCATGTCTTGATTTAGCTGCTGGCTGCTTCAAAGGACAGAAGGGTTTATCTAGGAAAGAGAAGCACAACCCAAACCAAACCGTTTCTCTGCCTTTCTCAGAGCATCATCCACAGATTTGTAACTTCTGATTCGTTTTCCTGACGTTTGGCCATACCTGCAGGATTCCCTGTGGTTATCATAGGGAGCAGACCAGGGATGGCTTTTATTGTCACCTGGCAAACTTTGAACTTCAAGGGGAGTCAAGGAAAGAAAGTAGAGCCCAAGCAGTGGATTCCCTGACTGCTCTGAGGGTCTGCTGTGCCTGTTCTGAGCTAGACTGGAGGGGAGGAGGTGGCTCTGTCTATGCTGTGACTGCGTTTTTGTGGAGAAACAGTTAGTTAGGTAAAGTTATGTCATTTACCCAAGACAGCTTATGTCAGTCTTAGCCTTTGACCTCTTATTCAAGTTCATTTGCTTTCTTATGCCCATATAATTCTCTGGGATAATCCTAACCAGCAGAAGAAATATCACAAGAATGAGCAATGAGCTTAGAGGCTGCAGACATGGGAGCGATGTCAGGAGCAAACTCGAAAATCACTTCAAGTTTTAAAAATGAGAGTTTATCGCCACAGTAATTCAAGAACATAGCAGTTAAGACAGTGTATCAGCATGCAAAGTTCTGTAGCAGAAGTAAATAACACTGGAAATAGCTTAATCCAACCTTGCTGCATCCCAATTCTGGTAATGAAGCTGTGGTTAAACCGCTGGGAGCTGCCAGCCAGTGTCACTTGTTTCTGTCAAATCAGAAAGAACTTTTAATTTGAAAACAGAAATTCAGTATTGTTCTTATCTGCCTTTGTTTCAGATTTTTATACACCCTGTAAAATTGTGTGGTGAATACCAGATAGTGCCATCACTGGTGGTGCATTTTATGCTGAAGTTATCTGTCCACTGCACTGGATATAAAGACTACCTGTGGTTTGGGTTACAACTGGGTGTTTCTCTGATGGGATATTTGAAGTTATGACAGTCCTTCATCCTCTTTAAAACCAGAGGTTATACTGTACACAGCAATTCTAGAGATGCTGAAAGTTCTAAAAGCGTAGGAAATGAGCATTTTAATTAAGTAGAGTGAGGAACCACAGCTGAGATACGGATGTACAGTATTACTGGACAGATCCTTCTCAGATTGGATGGTAGTGCTGCTTCCTCTTACTGTGGATTTTCCTATGGTTCCTGAGGGTACTGTGACCACCTTTCAGCTCAGAGATGGTGAATTAATATAATCATGAATGTAACAGAGCATTATGTAGAGAAGCAGTAATTCTAGACATTGGATGAAGCCAGCTGATGTTATTTTTGCATTCTTACCTCAGGGAAGAGAACAAGAAGGTTAAAATTGGAAATTATGATGCTTTACTCATTAAGGCTTTTACAGTGGCAAATGAATATGGGGTTAGCAGGGATGCCTTCTGGACCATCAGAAGCAATTCTTGGCACTTTGAGATTTCCCCTGTTTCCTAAAATGGGAAAATCATTTATGCATATTATTAGTCGCTTCCTAGAAGACAAGGTATTTTTCTGCAATAAGCTTGAAAAATGAGACTTTTTCAAACTTTTTGTTTCAGTCAATCAGGTTTGATTTTTAAATCATGAAATTGCTTCGATGTGGGTGAGCAAAACTAAACACCTGTGAAATGCATCTGCTGATGGCAGCCAGTGACACACAGTGAGTTCTGTACAGAGCTAATGCTACTCTGGTGTGAGCCCAAGTCAATCAGGACCTGTTTAAAGCAAGCATTCCCAAAAATTTGAATTTTATGTTCAAAAAACATGTTTTCCATTTCTTTGATGAGTTTTGAGGGCTGAGTTCTCTCAGGCAACAGCTTTCTGGGTTCCTGGAAAACTGACAAAGCCCTTCAGGTGCTCAGTCTCCTTCCATCATATCTGCAGCCTGCAGTGGTCCTCTGCTGTCCCTCCTGTCCCTCGCTGTGACTGTCATGCTCTTGCCACCACAGCTGGCAGCATCTCTCCTGAGCGTGCCCTTCCACGCAGGGAGCCAGGTCTCCCTGTCTAGAGGAGCGTGGGAGCAGCCTCAGAGCACACTTGGTTCCTTTTCCAGACATTTCCATTCTCATCTGCTGGGAATTGGCCTCCTTGGTTCCCTGAACATGTCAGGGGCTTCTGTTCCAGCCCCAGTGCCACCCCCATGGCCTCTGTAGGCAGACCTTTGGGCTTGACTCCTTTCTTCCTGAGTGAGATTTGAAGGGTTTGCAGCAGTCTGCAAAGCCCATAAATCATTGGAACTCCATTCCCACAGCTTAAAAAGGTTTTCTTTGGGAAACCATTTCTGTTTTCAGAGACAGAAGAGGGGAACAAGGGGGAACACATGGGGCTTTGGTGTGTTTGTTGGTTTTTGCAGCTAAGGGCCCTCTGCAAACATTCCCTTCGACACTTTTCAGGGATCTGATGCAGCAGGTGTGTCCTGGTCTTTGTTTCATTCTCCATCAATCCATCTCTGTCATAATTTAGAATAGAACAAAGGTGGTCAGGGGTGAATGAAACCAGACATTCAAAAAGAAAAAAAGGTACAGCACACTTCAGGAGCATTTTACGATGATGTGATCAAACAACCTCATACACTACTACTGACCTTAACATGATGACAATTTAAGAGCATTAATGATCTGTATCAGCATCTTCATCTGCCTACAGAAAAAAGGCAGAAGCGAATATTAACATAGCTTGTTACAGGCTGACTTCTTTTCTGATTTCACTTTATTTTCATATCCTATGTATCCTGTCAATTATTACTGTTCAGTGTAGCACCATCATCTTACCAGCTCCACTTAAACTGCATTAAATATTGTACTAAAAAGAACAATGCTATTCAAGGCTGGGATAGATTTGAGGGTTGTTTGCAGTATCTTAGTTAGATCAAGCTTGTTCTGTAACCATGTCTAGTGACTTTTGATTTCATAATTTAGAACCTGGCTTCTTATGTAAATATATATGCACATACATAGATATATAACATATATGTGTTTGTGTATATATATATATATATACACAGTTATGCATGTCCATAAACATAGAAAAGAACAGAGTGCTCCATGTCTGCCTTTCCAAGTGGCATCTAAGGATATATCATTGAGTTCATAGCCCATCATTTCTATTCTCCTAGGCACTGTAAAATTCATTAAGCTAAGTAAAATGACAAATTATTGGAGTATATAGAAGCGTGCTTGTTTGATTTTTGGGCTCTTGTCCATGTTGCTTACCGAGCAACGCGGCCTCGTATTAGAAGGGTCGTGATTTCTAAAGACTCTAATAAAGCGAGTCATATTATGTGTGTGTATTAGAGTGTAGCAAAAAGCCTTTGTTCATTCTGACTGCAGTGGAGCTGACTTAATGCCCTGTTCTGCAGCTGTTCTCTACTGCTCGGTCCAGTATTTCTCCTGCAGGAACCAGTTTTGTCCATCCTACAGGTTTGTTCAGGAATGGTTACAGCAATGTCCTTTGAGGTTTTTCTAGCCTGTGACCAGTCTAATGAAACAACTGGATAGTTGCTAGTGTAGAAAGCTGAGGAATATTTTCTGGCAGCAGTTTTACGTTGGGGTTTGATAGGCTGGAGTAACTGTACAAATCAGCCCTCAAGGTGTTCAGAGCGCAGAAGCATTCATGAGTTTACTCCCTACATCTCGAGCTCTCTTGTTGCAACTAAAGAGATGTCAAATCACTTCTTTAAGGGTTTGGGGAATGAGATTCGAAGGACTTGACTTCAAAATACCCTGTCTTTTCTTGGTTTGCATTTAGACACCTAAATGAGCAACCTAGAGTTGCAGGTCATTCGACATCCAGCAGGCTCAATTGATTTTGTTGGGATTGTTTATGTTGAACACTTGGGCTGGGTGTGCTTAACACCACTGCAAACCCATTCCAGGATGTCTTGTTTTCCAAATGCAGGTTGTTGGTTTGCATGTCAGTGCTGCTGGCAGACTCCTAGGCTTTGCACGTCATCCTGCTCACCAGCAGTCTGCTCAGCAGGTAGTCCTTGCTCAGCAGCTGATAGCAGAGGCTAAAGGTGAAAAAATATGCTTAGACCTTCTCCTCCTCCCTCCCCATACACTAAGCAAGGGTAAGGATAAGCGGCTGCCAAGGAATCCATCATTTGTCCTGGTTTAAAACCTATAAATAGCCAGATCATTAAAGGTGTCACTTACAAAACGCCTTTGTCAAAGAAGCTATTTATGGTGTGGACTTTGGATCTGCACAGTTTTCTAGGACTGCCAGAAGCAATGTTAATCTACCTGGGCAGTGAGGCTGGCAGAGCTGGTAGTGATTTCCTCTTCTCCTTTGCGTTATTATAAATTCATTTTTGTGTAAAAAAAGAGCAAAATTTGGCCTCATATTTTATAACCAAATAAGAAACAAAACTATCCAATGACTAGCAAAATTTTCATTGAAGTGTTTTATATAGGGAAGTAAAAATATTCCCATTATCTTTAGTGCTCTTCAAGGGAAAGGAAGGAAGTGCACTTTTTATTTTAAAGATTTCACTGGGTTGCTTCTTACTGTCTGGGGAACCAAGAATGCCATGGCCCAACGTCGAATATGTGCACTTTAAATGAGTTGTAATGAAAAGATATAGGGACAGAGTGTTTGGTGGCTACAGGGCTATTAAGAGACTCAGCAGACCCAGATTAATTTTGGTCCTTTGCCTCAGACCTACATTATTACCTTGGTCAGGTTACTCAGTCCATAAAGGGAGAACTATGCATAGCTATCTGTAAGGGTGTCATAGAATGGTGTGGGTTAAAAGAAACCTCAAAGATGCTCTAGTTTCCACCATGGGCAGGGACACCTAAACCAGGCTGATCCCCATCCGACTTGGCCTTGAAAACTCCCAGGGATGAGGCACCCACAGGTTTTCTGGGCAATATATTCCAGTGCCTCACCACCCTCACACTAAAGACTTTCTTTCCCATGTCCAATCCATACCTACTTCATTCAGTTTAAAGTCATTATCCCTTGTTCTATCACTAGAAGCCTTTGTCAAAAGTCCCTCTCTAGCTTTATTGTGGGCTTCCTTTCAGTGCTGCAAGGTTGTGTTGAGCTGCTCCACACACACATCCTCTGCCCAGGGCTGCTCTTGATCCTCTGCCCAGCCCGTGTTTGGGACTGGGATTGGGATTGCCCTGACTCACATGCAGGACCTTGCACTTGGCCTTGTTGAACTTCATGAGATTTGAATGGGCCAATGTGTCCAGGTCCCTCTGGATGTCATCCCTTCCCTCCAGCACGTCAACCACACCACATAGCTCTGTGTCCTTGGCAAACTTGCTGAGGCTGCGCTCAGTCCGCTGTCCATGTGACCAGCCAAGGTGGTTGTCACAATTCCAACACCTGAGAAACGCCACTCATCACTGGTCCCTATTTGGACATCGAGGTATTTCCTGCAACTCTTTGAGTGCAACATTCCAGCTCATTCCTTATCCATCGAGTGGCCCATCGATCAAATCCTGTTTGGAGACAAGGGCGTTGTGTGGGACAGTGTCAAATGCTTTGCACAGCTCCAGGTAGATGATGTCAATTGCTCCACCCTTATCCACCAATGCAGTTTTTCAGGGATGGTGTTTCAGTTCATGAAGCCTTCAAATATGCTGGAATCCTTCATTTTGCACTAGAAAGATTATGGATTAGATGGTATTATTATTTTCTTAGCTTTTTTGGTAGTTCTAGTGTTAACTGCAAGCAGCATGATTTGATTTCAGATCAGCAAGGGTCTCTTCCTTTAACCAAAACCATTTAAATCATGAAGATTTTCTCTTTATTAAAAACACAGAAAAGAATGTTACTCAAATCAATTATTACTGAAAAATGCTTTGCTAATCAGGTTGGGAGAGACTGCCCATTCCATTGTTTCAGTGATGCATTGAATATGATGGGCCAGCTTGACTGAAGGCAGCCAGTGTGTGTATATATATTTTATTTTTATATATATATCTATGTGAGTGTGTGTGTCTGTGTGTGTGTAGCACAGCCAATGCTCGCTGAAAGCTTTTGTGTGGCGAACCGTGACATTAATAGTGAAATCAAGGTTTGCTAGCTGACAAGACGTCAATTTTCCAGAGGCCATCCCTCCTCTCCACCCTCCCTGACACGTTTATGAACTCACACACACACACACATGGACATATCTTGTCTGCAGATTTCTGGCAAATCCTATGGATACTTGCAATCTCTGCTCTCAAGACGTTTGCCAGCCAGCCTCTTATAATGTCTCATGTGCCTTCCTGCAGGCTGGAAAAAAAAAATAAGAAGAATTACAGATGATTCAATTAAACTGATATTGTTCACAACAAAAATGAGAGCAAATGCAATTTGGGTCCTGTTCATGTGACTTAATTATCTCTTACCTCCCCACTCCACCCCCTTTTTTAGAATTTAAAAACAATTATGATATAATTGCCAATCTGGAGATCCCTAGATATGCAGTAAATATGCTTTGTCTCACTGAATGCTCT
This sequence comes from Acanthornis magna, assembly GCA_036785705.1. NCBI lineage: Eukaryota > Metazoa > Chordata > Aves > Passeriformes > Acanthizidae > Acanthornis > Acanthornis magna. The sequence goes on from JAWUZG010000001.1 coordinate 2,907,061, forward strand.
TTTCCCTGATTCAGAAATGGGACCTTATTAAAAATGCACACACACAAACAGAAAAAAAAAATCACATAAAGTCATCAAATGACCTTCAGGAAATAAAATTCTGTAATGCTGTATACCCAGGAAAGACATACCCATGTATTAAGTGAGTGAATCTGCTAAAGTCATTGAAGATAATTAGCTGTGTGCATTTATAAGATGCACACACTTTCAACACTCGAGGCAAATCCCTAGAAGTCAATTGAGACCTTCTCTGATAGAGGCGTGGAGGTGCATTTGAAGACCAAACATGCCTTTTTTTGCCTGAATTAGTAACGTTTCAAAATTTACTAACAGCTTTTTAATGTGTAATCAGCTTGACTTAATGGGGAAGAAAAAAATCGCGATCATTAGGAAGCCCATACTGAGTGTATATATTCACGCGGTGGGAAAGTGCCTTGCAGTATACAGTAGTTTGGAGTAAGTAGGATCCATTACCCATATCTGATGAAGGGCTGTCAGATATGAAGCAAATTTAGAGACCTGCTTGTCCCTTCAGCTATTCATCACTGCTGAGTAGCTCTAGCGGCAGCCGGCGGTATTTTTAGAGAGGAGAATGATACGGAATTTCTCCGTGTGCCGAACATTAGCTGATCCCATTACTCAGAGCTACTCGGAAAGTCACAGCTGACACATCAGCTTGGTGGCAAAGAAGAGCGATTGGCTCAGAAGGGAAAACACAGAGGAGACGTCTGAGGAGGGTACATTTGTGGGGACATTGCCACGTTGAGACTTTTGTCAGCTGAGGTCCTGTGTTACGTGGAGTCAGCAGCAAAATGCAGAGATAATTTTTGATGTGTACATTTTCTCAGGATTCTGTGCAATTTCGTCCAGGTATGTTGTCACATAATACATGTAATAGTTTGAATAATAAGGATGATAACTCATTGTTAGCTCCTTAAAGCATCCAGCAGCTGAAAAAAGGTTTGTCCTGAGCTTCGGGATATTTTCAAAATAATGTAGGCAGCTGACTATGAACAAGCTATTTTGCAAACAACCAAAGTCATCTGTATTATTATTTATCATTATTTCATCAAAGAAAATCCATTTAGTTTAATGCTCATTTGAATTGCTTCTCTTTAAGACCTCCAAATCCTAATAATGTGTCGAACACACTCCAGAATGTCAAAATAGTAAATTGTATGTAATTTTCTTTGACAGTAAGTGGATGAGTCCTTGCCAGAATTGTTCCTCTTTACACCCGGTGTGAAGTCATTGCTTTTCTTCCGTCAAGTGATATTTGACTTTTTAAAACCCACTAACAAGAGCACCGCTGACCTTCTCGAATCAAATTCAGCTCAGTGGGGCTGCGGGGAGCAGGGAGAAGTGGTCAGCAGGCAGTGGCCTTCTGCCTCTTCTGCTGCAGCCCCGGCTCCATGCCATCGAGAACCGAGGGTGGGCACGTGTGCCAAACATTTAAAAGCTGGACGATTCTTTAAAGAATGTCCTTTTTTTTTGAGTAGCTCTAGTACTCACCCCCGAGCACTGCGATACTGAACTTCCAAAGCTTTGGGCTTACAATGAATAGCATTCATCTTCGCTTCTGGTTCTGATCTTGTAAAAGCTAACTCATGCATGCACAACATGATAGACCATGTTACGCCTCAGAGCCTTTTTCAGAGCTATCATCTAATACATTTTTTATAAGCCAGAGTGCATTCATAGAATTCTGCCTCAAAAGGCATTCGGCTTTAATGGCTGCACTGAAATGTCTAGGCTGGCTACTTGTGCTGTTTGGAACAAAAGGGTAGTGAAAATGTTGACATTTTTTATAGTAGCCTTTAAATTTCAGGGCTTTTTTTATTAAAGGTATGTTGTTTACAAGTAGAAGAATGTCTAGAGAAAAGCTCCTTTCTCCTAGTCCTAAATGAAAAGGGTCGGAATTTTGTCAGCCAAGGAGGTGCATGCTCTTTGTGGAAGTGGTTGTTTGACTATATTTTATACCACATATACACACAAGCGTACGTGCCTCTGCAGAGAGGCTGGTCTTGGAACAGGTTAGATTAGAAAAAATATTAGGAGCAGCTTTTGGTGTCAGCCCTGCGACTTAGCTCAGGGCTAACAATGGAAGGGAAGGGCAAAAATGGTTCCTGGGTATAGTTTTGTGACACGTATCAAAGTACAAGAAAAAAAAAGCAAACCCACCACCAAAATTTCAATTGATTAAGGAATGCTTGAAAATATATAGTTACCCTTATTGAATCTACTCCAAGTAGATGGACAAGTTTGCACTCTCAGTGAGAAACTGGTTTTCTAAAGAAAATTAGTAATCTGATGTAAACAACAGTGCTCTTGAATTTTTCCAGTCCTCTGCATGCAGGACTCTATTCATTTGGCTTGCTCCCATACATTTGAAGATTACTTTCCTATATATCAGAAATTTGATTTAGCAGCTTGAGTGATTCTTGGGTTTGTATGTAACTGGAAAGCTTGTTTGTCTTTAAAATGGGGAGGACATTTGCACTGGTAGAAAAATTGAGATTTTACCTCCTAATGCTTTCTTAGAGTCCCAAGATAAAAATTCTGTTGAGGTATTTTAGAAAATGCTTTTTCTTTTTTTAAAGATACTTCTGAAAGGCTTCAAGATAAAAATTCTGTGAACTGCTGGTTATGAGTGACTCATTTTAAAATCTGAGTTTGGCTCTGTGCTTGTACTTTGAAAATCAGCAGAGATGGGGAGCGTGTCAGAATCTGGGCCTTTGATTTGCTTCTGCATGAGAGATGGAGGGTGTCTTCTGCTTTGTCTTAAGAAGAATAATTTGTCTTGATGTTATTGTCCTAAAGTGACTTTGAAATGATAGAGTCTGCGTATTTCTGAGTCAAATTAGAGGCTAAGACAAAATAATTGAATCGTCTCTTTTGCGTGTGAGGTATTTGGTGGAAAAATTTGTCCAGATTTTACAATATTCAATTATCTAGAGCCACGCTTCGCTTTGCTTTGGCATCTTGTCGCCCAAACAAGTTGTTGACAGCCCATTCTCTGGAAGTGTTCTCGGCCAGGTTGGAAGGGGCTCTGAGCAGCCTGATCTCCCTGCAAGGTGTTCCTGTCCAAAGCAGGGGGGTTGGAACAAGGTGATTTTTAAGGCCCCTTCCAAACCTTCTGCCCTTGATCTCATCATACAGATATTTAGGTGCTGTGCTCATGGGTTTATTTTGATTCTAAAAATGATTGCAAGCAGTCTAACCTTTTGTTCATGTTTGTCTTTCCATGGGACTTAAATATTTTCCTTGCAGGAAAAGCCCTGGGGAAGGGTCTGACTGGACAGAAAGTTGCACAAGAGTCAGTTTTGCACCCTTGCAGCACAGAAGGGCAATATGGGGGTGTCCTGAAAGGGAAAGCAACAGGCCAGAAGGGATTTTTTCTCCATTTGATACCATTTGAGTCCATATCTACACACTGTGTCCAGTTTTGTGCTCTCCAGGACAAGGACCTGTACAAGGCATGCTGGAGGGAGTTTGGTGGAGGGACACCGAGATAATTAGGGATCTGGAATTTAGAAGGATTTAGAAGAAGTGGCTCAAAGAGCTGCCTTATCCTGGCAGAGAAGGGGAAGGGGAAATCCTAGAGGTGTTGTGAACTCCTTACTGATAGGTTACGAAGACAACAGAGCAAGACACCTTTTTACCCCACAGGTGAACAGAGTGCATAGGACAGGAGGCAACAGGCACCAGGTGTTAGCATGGAAAAGAAAATTTTGATACAGAAAAAAATTTTCACCATGGTGTGGTCAAGCATTGTAACAAGAACCCAGAGGGACTGTCCTTAGAGATACTGAAATATCTGCACAGCCCTGAGCAACTTGATCTAGTTGGCCCTGCTCTGAGGGTGGCTTGACCAGGCGACCTCAAGATGTCCCGTCCAACCAAAATTACCCTGTGAGTGTGCTCTCTCTGGCTGACAATGCAGTCAGGAAATTTGAATGCTGACAAAAGGGAAGAGGTCAGTTCCTCCTGCTTTAAGAACTATTTGTGTGAAGTTAAACCAAAATACCCCAAGCAAAACACCCGTGTTTCGAAGGTTTGCACAACTTGTCACCCAAAGTGAGCAAGTTAGAATTTTTTATCACATTCTGCAGAAGCAGAAACTGCATGGCAGTATTTTGCAATGATTGCAGTAGTAGTTTGCGGTTCTTGCCGGATATTAGTATTTGTAGCCACCTCCATTGCACTCTTCAGTTTGGACATGGAAAAGGAAGAACTTTTTGGTTCCTATGGGATGAGCCAGTGGTGCAGTATGTATTCAGAATCAGCTAAATGCCCACCTTTCTTTTTGCTTTTCAGACTGTCAGGACATCTAGAAACAGACTTAACATATCTAACCTTTTATAGCTATAATTAGCATTAATTTCTATTGCTGTAGTATTCAGAGAGCTCAATCAACTTCAGTTGCTTGATGAACAAACATATAAGAGACCCAGACTTTGTTTCACCCTCTCCAACAAAAACAATTAATTTGAATGTTAAGCTGTCTGTGCAACTCCTGACAAGACCCACCCCAGCTGGACCTTGTAGACAATTGTAGCTGTTTTAAATGTTCATCCATGAACATTTGCAGCCTTTAACAGCCAATGGAAAAAGAGTGGGCACTACAGGAGGGTGTCTCAGATGTTTTAGGTGCTACTAGGATAATACATCTGAGATTTTTTGCCAGGAAAAGAATTTGTCAAAGACCAAATTTCCAGTAGTGTACAAGGGCCTGGAATAAGTCTTGAGTCACAGTCCAGAGCCTGTGCTGGTTTTATACTCTATCTACCGTGATCCTGAAGTTATCCCTCTACCTGAAACATGATGGCCTGCCTTGTAGAATTTTATTTGGTCTGTTTTCTCCAGAAAAGTGTGTGTTGCACACCTGTATCACTTCTGAAAGAGGCAGTCTGTCATTCTAGATGTTTTTTAAAGCAGCAGACAGCAGCCTTGCTCAACATTTCTGCAATAATGATGACAACCACTGGAATAATATAAACCACTTACTAATCAGTTTGCAAAGGCAGGACATCTGCTTTACACAATACAGAAGCAAATTAAGGAGGCTTTCACAGTATTCTGAAATTGTGTGTTAGACTTTAAAGAGAGAGAGAGACAGACAGAAAGAAACTAATGGTAAATAAATTGGACCATAGTGCTAGTTTTCATCCAGCTGTATGCGGCTCTAAAACAGCTATCTCAGAAAGGTACCTATTATTTATTAATTCAAGATGACTCCAAAAAGCAATTCCTCCATAAATTTCTTTCCAACAGCTTTCTGATCTCAGTAAGTTCTTGGCAGAAGTTGTGCTGGGAGAATATGTCCTCAATCACAGTCTTCACAATTGTAATTCCAAGAGGCTCTTGCCTGTAGACTCTTGGCTGTTAAAGGTTTAAAAGGTTTTGCATGCAGTTGTACTCTGTGTTAGGTGCTGACTTTAAACTACTCAGTCCTACCTTGCATTGCAGGAGGAAGAGAGGGAGTCTGGGATTCATGGCATCCCAGATTTAATGGGTTTGGTTTGTATGGCTTTGTCAAGGTTCCGTCATCTTTCTGGTGGCAGCCCCAAATCCAGTTCTCACTGCCTCTGAGAAGCTCCATACAGCATCTCCTGAACAAAAAAGTTTAATATTTTTTATGCATGGAAGACTGACAGTTTGTGTTCTGAGGTGTAGTGTTTGGGCAGGGAGGAGCCCAACTCAGCTGCTTTCAGGGATTATGTGTGAGAGTCAGGAGTAAGACAAGTGGGCAAAATTTAGATACAGATGTGATTTAGGATAGGCATTGCATGTCAGCTTGAAAGCAGATCACTCTATTTACTTTTCTAGGGTACATATTTCAATAGACAAAAATGCCTAGCAAGGTTTAGAATTAAACTGGACAGAAATCCTAATTTTTATCTGTCTGGCCCATGGCAAGGATGCCAGTTTAACCTGTTTCTTATCTGATCTAAAGACTAGTGGGACTGTGATCTGAGATTACGTTTCCAGCAGTTAGCCACATCAGTACTGCTTGGTTAAACAAACTCATTTAAAATTAGGAGAATATAAGTCAGAACTACACCTGATTGCCTGGAGAACCCAGTCATGGAATATACCCAGTGCCGTGCTTTGAATGTTTTAGATGGCACAACATGTAACCAAAATCTGATGGTCCAGAGAAAATGAGTCCTTTTGGGAAATGCAGATGTTAAAGATCTGAACATGTGCAGCCTTTAACTAGGAGAAAAATGCACTTTAAGTTCATCAATATTTCCTTTTTTTCTTGGAGTGGGGAATGGACTGATTGGCTGAATTTCTGTAGAAATTACTGGCTTTGCTAGTGTTAAAAGTAACACTTGCCCACTTAGAAGGAAAGGGAAGAACTGAATCCATTTGTGGAATGTGTGTATATTATCCCTTTTTCCTGGATATGCAATTCCCACCTTCATCTCAGAGTTGTAAAGTTTAAGATCTAAAGCAAAACATACCATTTCAAAGGGTGTTTAAAGCTCTTAAGCAATTGGTTTTCATTTAAGTCCAAAGTAATGATGTGCAGGTTTTCTTTCATCTGTTTATTTTTAAAGGTGGTGAAGTATTTAGTACACTGTATTACACTTTTTGCCTTTCTAGATTAAGTATTCTGGATACACATCACCTTCAAACTGAAATGGTGGACGAGAGTAATAATGGAGAAAGTCTCCACTATAAGCTTTTTCTAAACCAAAAATGTGTGAAAGTCTGGATTTTGGGGAGCTATTCAGCGTTTCTCCCTGCTGATCCTCTCATCAAGGATGACAGCAAAGACTGACAATCTTCTGTAAAACTGTGGTCTCCTCTGATATCCATGGGCTCCTTCTGTCTAGAATTAAAAGGCATCAGAACTCTTGGAAGTGCTGCACTGCAGCAAAAATGGGGAGTTTTCTCTCTCATTGGTGTAGCAGCTCATCAGAGTGCTCTGTCCCGCCATTCCTTTAGCATTTGCTGAACAGTGTGGATTCATTGACTCTGTCCACACTTCCTACCAATATAAAACACCACTGCTCTGCAGGATACTGTCTGCAACAGGCTTAGAACTTGCTGCATAATTTGGCCTAATGATTAATTTTATTTCATTTTGTGCAGCCCTCTCTTTCCACCTGGAAACAGAGATACTGCAACACTGCCAGGGCATCTCTAAGAATCACCGCTGCTCCAGGCACTTCTAGCACCTGCTTTTTGTGAACTCTTAGGTGCACATTACATCAATACTTATTTTTGGACTAGAGGCCCACAGGGAGCCCCTGGAATAATATTTTTGCAGTAATTCAGGATTGAACTCCCTGTGGTTAGGATATACAAAGATATTCCAAGGATGGCAGCGATTTGTGCCTTCTGCACAGTGTTTCTGAAACCTCAAAATGTCTTTCCCTCAGCAATTTAAAGGTTGCTGTTGGCTGTGACTGCAGGGGAAAAGACATTACTGTTTCTCTGAAGAAGTTAGTTGTAAACATTAAAAAAGATTCAGTAATTTCTCTAAGGGTAGGCACCAAACATCATAAAAATATTGACTGAGCTTATGCAAAGCTTTTCTGCTCTTTGTTGGTTATAAATAAAATAAAGGTACCCAGATTACATTTCATAATAGAAGACAGGTGAGCTGAAAAATTTATAAAGGTGTGAGAGTATTAAGAATGATAATTTTTGGTTAACATTTGAATGATGTGGCTCCATTATAAACCATTAAATGCAAGATGCAAATGAATGCATCTGAAAAGAGAACTTCATGTTTGTGGTTTTACTGTAATCGAGCACAGTATGTATTTGAAGAAGTTGTTAGGGAAATGAAGGTTTAAGGCTAAATATGACTGTTCTGCTGAAAAGCTCAAAAATGTTGTAATCGAGTAGAGACAACAGGTCCCTAAACAAATAGGAACCTCAGGGTACTCTTTGGGGGCATGTGAGACCACAAGATCTTGAGTAATCAGGAGCTTCTAAGGCAATGAGAAGAGCCCCGCAAAATTGGTTTTGTGCTATTGATGTTTGCTGTAGAAAGTCCCAGTTCATTCTATATCTGACATGCTCAACACTCTCAGAGCTCCAAATTTTCTCCCTCATCACGAAGTTTTGATGACAAGGTGCCTTAAAAGCCATCGGTGCTCCTGGAAGAAGGGAAGAGACACCACTGCCTCTCCTGTGGCCAACGAGAGGCCAGCGCTGGCCCCTCAGGTCACCTTTCCCAGGGGTGGCTGTGCCCAATGTCTTGTCTGCTGAAATAAAGTAGCTGTGTTTGAGGGACAAAAATGGCACTGGCTACATGCAGAGATGGAAAAACGCAACCCCAAAGCCCCAAAACTGCTGGAATCAGGACGACCAGCAGGGTTAGGGGCATCTGGCAGAGCATCAGGCGGGAGCTGTGGGTGATAGGAAATTCATTAAATACCGTGACAAGTGGTGTTCAAAGACAGGAACGGTAGAGTGTCTCCTCCCAGGCGAAGCTGGAAGATAAATATTGCCCCATGATGAGTAAGTGAGGTCATGGGAAGGCCTCCCCTGGCAGATCTAGTGACAGTGCTTCGAACATAAACATTTGTGGGGATACCTTTAAATGCTGATGCTTTCCTCCTCTCTGGGAAAACACTGAAAATAGCATTTTCTAGCCCAGAGCCACTGAGCAGGAGTAAGCAATCTGTTGACATTGTATGTTAAAAGCCACAATCTGTATCTGGCAAGCGAGCAGAGGTTTTGAAGTTGGAGCTGAACGAGCTGAGGTAAATAGGCAGGAATGGGTGCTTTGGTCTTTAATTTGTATTCAGTTTTAATAACATTTAATTGATTTTTGAAGTATTTTTGGAGCTTTCAAATAATTCGTAATGGTCTTTCAGAGCTTTAGATATAGAGCATCATATTTCCAGTTAAAGATTCATTATTTAATTAATGCAGCTCAGTCAAATCCTGATAAATACGAGCACCATCAGAGCTATTTTTGTTTCCTGATTCATTTCTCCAACAGGACTGAGGAAGCATGGCCTTGAACCATGTTTCTAATGGTGAACTAATTTCCTGCTGAATAAAAACAAGGAAGAGAATTATCTGCATATATTCTAGCAAGGATTCTACCACATAATACAGAAATTAATAATATCATTACATTTCTCCCCCTTCCAAACACCTTACTTGACTTTACTAAGCCACACACCCTGAAGTAGAAAGCAAAACATTGAACAGAAATAGTAGCTAACATATAAAAAGAAGATTAAGAAAAGAAGAATAACATTCTTAGCTCTGTTTCAGCTGTAGTGTTTTTATAACCGAAAATCAACCTCTGTTTCTAAACAATTTATATGCTGTTTGGCTATTAGCATTGCTGCCATTTAAAGCTCTCTCTTTTTTCTTCCCTCTCCTCTCACCCTCAGTATTTCATTTTTATACCTGTCATGAAATGGTCAGGGTCGGAAGTCAGCACAGAGTGCATCATTTGTACATTGTGTCTCTTTTCCTCATGTGCCTCTGCTGCCAGAGAAATTGAACTTTCGTCCATTAAAAATCCATTTATTGTGTCTTGACTTCACTGAACTAAAGAACAGGACATTTCATCAAACAGTACAGTTTAAAATCAAATTAAATTGTACTAGAACCCAGAAAATGTGACATGATAAAGACCCCGGCCATTTAAAAAATCTTTTTAAAGACCTTCCTGATTTCACTTACTGGTACTTCCACATGTCCTTTAAAGTTCAAACTGGTCAGTGATGCAAGGACTTGCCATGGAACACCTAAAAGGACCCATTTTGTCTCTTTTTCCCCCTTTCTTCCTTTTCTTTCTTTCTCCTTCTTTTTCTTTCTTTTCTTTTTTTCTTTCTCTTTCTTTCTTTCTTTCTTTCTCTCTCTCTTTCCTCTTTCTCTCTTTCTCTTTCCCTCTTTCTTTCTTTCTTTTCTTTCTCTCTTTCTTTCTTTCTCTCTCTTTCTTTCTCTCTCTTTCTTTCTCTCTCTCCTTCCTTCCTTCCTTCGTTCCTTCCTTCCTTCCTTCCTTCCTTCCTTCCTTCTTGGAGCACTGTGTGTCTGAGTAACTCAGTAGCAAACCCATGAAAATCAGGGGAGGCAATCCTTGTCCAGTGAACTTTCCTGATGGCCTTTCAGCTTGGTTAAACACATTCCCCCAAAAATGGGGTTTGCATCATATGTTCTTCCGTAACAACCTGGTCCCTTTATTGCGATACGTACCCACAGCTTGTAGGGGAGAGCCTCCCTTAAATACGGTTCTTATCCTAGTTACAGTTTCTTCAATGTTGATGTGCCACTGGAGTCAGAGGAGCTGGAGCTTCGCAGATGGATTACAGAATTAAATTGTGCAACTCGCAGGGCTACATATGTGCAGAGTTTCTGGGAGTCCGGGAATGAAACCGGGGGCTGAGAAAACACCCGTCTTCCAGACCCAAGTGCACGGGCAACAGCTGGAATTTGCACGGCTCCTTATTCAATTAATATTCAGAAGCCACTATTGCATTTCCCCGAGAGCAAAGAGACAGTAAAAGCAAGCTGCTGCGTCTGGCTCCACTGTTTGTCCTCCCCCTTACACAGCGTTGGGTTGTTTGGTTGGTTGTTGGTAGTGTTTTGTTTCTATTTTAACCTCTTATAAATATGTGTTACATTTGGCAAAGAGGCAACCGGGGACCGAGAGGAGAGCAGCAAAGTGGTGTTTCAGAAGCCAAGAGAGAAGCATGTTTGAAGTGAATTGCACCAGATTTTTGTTCAGATGGGAGACGCTTGATTTGGTTTTTGCTTGACTTGCTTCCATGCGTAGTGAGCTGCTGAGATGCTTGTTCGTAGTTAAGATCTTTCTAAGGTATGGTTTGGGTTTCCAGTCTAACCAACAACAAGAGGAAGGTTTGCTACAGTGATAAATATTTATCTGGATATAATGCTCGCAATGTTTTTCAAATGTAAGCAACAGATTAAATACAAATAAGTTCTCACTGCCTTTCATTTTTGAAAAATGAGGTATATCTTTTCACTTCTGGACTGTACTGTGTATTCTAAGTGGAAGCAGATTACGAAATGATATTTAGAAAACACCATTTATAGACCCTTCTTTTGTTTACATGTACATAAGAGGTGTCCATTCTGTTTGTGTGCAGCAGGAACACAGCCAATATGATGGTTTTTCTGGCTCCCAAGCTGCTCAAACAGAAGATCAGGCCAGGGAACATATTCCCTTACGGTGCTTTCTGGACTGAGGCATGGTCTGGCCCTTGAACTCCATGTAGTACACCGGCTCCGGAAGAGCTGATTCTCTGGCAATGTGTTTTATTCCTGCTCAAGGCCAGCCCTGGAGAAAGGGAGGTGAAAGAGAGTTACTAAATTTCATAGCTTGTTACTTACTGTCTTCAATGAGTGATTTCAGCCTAGAAATCATTTATCATTTCTTGTGAAGTATTGACAAGTGGCTGAAAGCTAAAAGGAGGTTGTGGAAGTCATTTTTAATTTGCAATCAAAATGAGAAGCTTTGGGGAATCTGGCTTCCTTCTTTTCCTGACCCACCAATATGAGGGCAGTGACAGTGGGAAGCCCTTCAGTATTTTTTCATATACTCTGTTTGTGATACATCACCTCAAACAGAAGCTTTTATTCATTTATTCCTTCATAGGCTGAGGAGATGCAGATCACTATTCTTGGCTTTAGTATTTGGCTTTTTGATTTCAGGATTTCCATGCACATCAGACGCATCATTTTAATGGCAAACTAGTTTTTTTCTGGTACCTCATCATGGTTTAAATAATTGATTTTGGTTTCTATTTGTACCCTTTTTTCTATTTTGACAAATTACGATTATAGTGTTCAGTTTTATCATTGTCTTATAAATGCTATAACAACTGCTTGTGAATGCCCATAAGTTTTTATTGTTGCATGTGAATGTTAATAACAACATTGCAGAATGGCACAGAGAAGGTTTAGCAGAATGTTTGCATTTCCACTAGTAAAATATCATACCATAGTACAATTCCTGGATAATAAAGCCATAGATTCTCTTATCTCTGTGTGTCATGGTAATGAATCATGTACAGAGCTTCTAAATAGAAGGTGTATGTTACATCCGTGATATGGACAGATAGAATCATAGCTCTTCTAGATATTGAAAGGTTATGATTCATCCAGAGCCTGAGAAAATTAGTGCCATCCCTGGAAATTCCAGCTCTTGCTTCCCACGATTGAATGGGTATTATGGGCTTCCTGATCTCATATTGCAGTATGTGTGTACTGAGCAAGCAGCAGGCACAGAGCTGAAGTGCAAAGTGTTGGGAGTTTAAAGCATTTTTGGGCTTGGAGGGATCAGTGTCTGTATCACCTTTTCTGGGTGGGAGAGTCAGGCTTCACTTATGCATAATGGCACCACTAAGGAATAAATGATGTTATGAAGAAAAGTTTATATCAAGTCCTATTAAAAAAAAAATCCATTTCCTCCAAGGAAATACACTTTATTTCCTAAGTAATTTCCTCCCTCTCCAGCAAATTTTCTGCAGGATGCTGATATCTAGAACATTGAGTAATATAAGTTTGGACCTCTGGAGTAATCTGCTCCGAACCCTAAATCAAAGCAGATCCAATGAGGTCAGGATGCTCAGGGACTTGTCACGCCATCACACACAAAAATTCCAGGAGCAAAACACCAGATTAATTCTTTTAATTTCCTCTTGTTAGTAATGTGTTGTTGTCATACTTTGCTTCTTTGTTTTAGTTTGAGAGGGTATTAATGCGTATCTGAATGGGATTAAACATGTATAAATCTTGCAGCAACCAATTATTTAGGAAATAGTTGTTTTCTTCAGCAAGAAGGTTTTACTCCTGCAAAACGCTCCTAGTATTTTTTGAAAGCTTAGTCAGAATCTTAGCGTTAAAATTAAGTAATGACATATATTTTGATAAAAATCTATCAAGCATTAATTTCAATCATTCTTTAGGAGAATGCAAAAACCTCAATGAGACACCTAACCAGGAATAAAAGAACAAGTTCAGGCACTTAATGTGTTTAAAATTCCTGCTTATTTTGTTGAAGGTTGGCAGGAATATGGGAGAAGTGAAAAGCCTTGAGTCTGAACCAAACCTGGCATAGGAGAGGGGCGAGACGGCAAGGCAGGAGTAGGATGAGGCGCAGGAAACCATGGCACAGGTCCTGCCCTTCTACTCCGTTCCCTAGAAAGCCAGAACTGTGACAAAACAGCCCAAAACAGCAGAGCCATGGGAGGTTGCCCCCTGCCTTTCACCTTTTATCTTCCCTGGCCCACTGCAGGCAGCGGAGAGTTCAGTGTTTGTGTGGTTCTTCTCTCCTAGGAAATCTCAGCAGTCAGGAAAACAATCTTAGGTCTTTTAACACTAATGAAAGTTGAAGGCAGTAAACAAAATCATGGAGTAAATCATCCAGTGCTGACATGTCTTTTGGATGCAAAGAGCCTTTCATTCGAAGATGTGAAATAACATTTCCATCGTGTTTTTGCTCGTCTGATAATTAGAAGTGATTTAGGACGGCAGTGAAGGTGCCTCTAATGGGCACCTTGTGGGTGTTAATAAAAGGAAGAATACATTAAATGTAGTGATTTGTGGTTGGGCTGATGGGGTTAATATTTTCTTAGAATATAGCCAGCCGTTTTTCTTCCAAGTAGCAATGTAATGTAATTATAAGTACCTTAGTAGATGGACTCAATTGCTCCTATCATGAAAATTAATTTCAGGAACATGCTGAGGCTTTCTTTCGTTTCTTCTTTATTTTCTACACTGTGCAGGGGGTAGCAGACACATACAAATGAAATTATGTTTGAACAGACCTCACAGAGGCCTGGCCAATTCCTGTGAATGATTGAAATTTAAATCTGTGGGAAAGGAGAGCATTTCTTTTTAAATTCCTTGACATATTTTGCACCTGTAAAACTCCCAGTTTTCTCACATGCTCTTTCAAAGCACTTGACAAAGCTAGACAGATATCTCCAAATTATAAAGAGGGAAAAATGAAATATGCTGAGTTTTCCCAAAATGTTTCTCGGGCATAACTGAGCTATGATTGCAGCTTTTCCAATAAGTTTAGTCAAGCTTTATAATCAAGCTTCTTCAGCACATGTAAATGCTCTTGCTGTAGTATTTCTAAGCACTCGAATATATAAATAATATTAATAATAATCTCAATAATAATCTTCTATGTTTTTCATTTTGATGCATGGCAAAATACAAAAAAAAAAGGGGAATTTATAGTCTTGGGTTATAAATTTCTAAATTTTTGTGCTAAGTGAAAGGCTAATATGTAGAACAGTTGCAAAGGTTTGAAAAGAATAAAAAGGACAAAAATCTATGCTTAGTGATATTTTGAGCTTTCACAAGTAACTTTAGCCTTGAAGAACTTAATGGAATTAAATCAAATAGGACACTCAGACATTGCTCTGAAAATACACACAAATATAGAGAGATATCAGCAACATGAAAGTGTTGGATTGCTGCTGTGTGGTTTGAAACCTTAATTACCAATACTCATTAGCAGATAGACATCTGACCCATTAGGATTTAAAGCAGCTAAAAATAAGGCTTAAACCCATGGAGGAAGAGAAACGTACAACAGAACGAAGTAATGAGTCTTGGTGTGTTTGAAGACAGTTTGTTGCATGCTTTTAAACCCAAAGCAGATATCCAGGATTAGGGTTTGTAGGTGTGAAAGTGGGTCTCAATTGAAGCTGATGATGTAAATCCCTATTTGGGCAGAATTCTGATGGAAGGTTTTGTATCAATTTTACAGACCTTGCATTCTTCAGAGAATTTGCTGTCTGTGCTTCCTAAGTATTAATATTTCCTGTTACTCTTATTGCAGGCTATAGAGTGTTAATGAAAGGGGAAGTCTGGAAATTCCTTTCCCGAGAATAATTCGCATGGTGAGGGAGGGAGAAACACAAATATACTTGCAACACGAGGCAGAACTATGCTGGAGTTCATCATTCCCTTTCCTTTGGTTTTCTGGAGAGGTACTTAATGGTGTTTGAACATGACTGTATAGTGCCATTAATGTAACAATTTTCATTTGTACAGTGCAACACCAGAAAGATAATCTCTGTGTTAAGTACTTTTCCTTTATAATCCCTGGAGAGTTAGAACTCTAAAAGCAAATATTGTATTTACCATAGACTGCAAAAGGGAAGAAATGAGGCTAAAATGCAAAGCAGCAGGGATAAAATAGAGTTTCTTTTGGATGTCTGCGGTGCTACCATGAATATACATGTACTCACTATTATGTTTTTTATATTTTCTCTAATTTGAAATAAACAACATGATTACAGATTAGATCAATCATGGCTTCAGTATTTCTGGCCAAAGCAAGAAAAGCCTGGATGTGCTAGCTAACAGTGCAATCGAAGCAGAGATTGTTTCACTGTTGGTGAATTGTTTAAGGATTTTAATTTACAGTAATGAGTGTTGTTCTCTGCACTGTAACCTGGCTCCCCATGTCTCCCTTTGGAAAACAGTCACTGCTTGTACATACCAGTGGAATGATGATGCAAGGCACTAAACAACAAAACAGAGCAGTTTGAATGCTGCTGCCTGGCATCTCTTCCAGAATAGAACTGAGTGGCAAAATTGAAGCCTCGCTGTCCTTACTTTGATTTGCACAGGAGCTCTGGTGGGAGTTCAGCCACTGCTGGCGACTGGGGGATATGGGAGTGCCTTTCAGAATGCACGAAGTGAACAGATAATCAGTTCACTCCTTGGCTACTGGAAGGATTGAAGGATGACTTTTTCCTCCATATGACTCGTGTGTTTCTTCTTAGGAAGTTAAGCAGAGGAGCAACAAGCGGTGGCAGCTGGAGAATATCACAGGTGCTTGAAAGCAATTTGACAAAAACAGTCAAGAGAAAAAGAGATCAACAGTTTACAGCACACTTATTTTTGGGTAATAGTTATTCAGACTGGAAGGGAGCTGCTGGGAATTCAAGCAGTGTTCAAAAATGATAAAACATGGTGCTAGGAACCTGATGTTCAAATGCTTTGAAGTTGCTGTCACTTAATCTGCTTTCGGAATACTGCCCAGAAATGATGCAGTAATAAGGGCCAGCTGCCATGGTTGCCTTTCTTATTGGTGTATTTTTAATGGAATCATCAGATTAATGATGAACAAATGCATTAAATGCAAATAAAAGGTGTGTTAAAGACAATTTAAAAGGGAAGTGTTGGGAAAAAACACCTGTGAATACAAAGGAAAGTAGGGGAATAGGGGATAGTGTAGAGAAGAAAATCTGGTCAAACTTACAGAAAGTTATTTGAATGTCCAGAAAAATAGGTTTGGTTGCTTGCTTCAGATGGAAAAATGATAGCTTTTCCCTTCAATTCCCTCCAGGGAATGGAAGCTTTCCATGCTTTCAGTGCACATCTAAGGAGCTTGATGGACTTTCTCTTTGAGGTGCCAGGAAGCCTCGGCCACATGTCAGGGTTGTCTTTCTTGTGGGCAGCTCTGTTGGTATTGAGACTAAAAGTGTTATTCAGGCTATTATTCCTGCAATCCAAAACTAGAGATTTTTGTCTGAATTCAGGGACTCCTGCAATCAACTGGATTTTATTCTTCTTTTCAGGAGGCTGTTAGTTAGGCTGCCACTGCATGAAACCCATGCTTAGTTTGCTCGTTGATAGTTCAACAGTAATTGTATTTACGGTTCATTTTGCTTGGATGCTTGTGACTCTAATCTTTCCACAGTGTCAGTGGTACAATTCAGCTCTGATGTACGTGTTCATCGTCCTGCTAAATGGAAAATCCCACTGCAGTTATGATTTCTGTCATCTCTGTGAGAGCTAGGAGAAGGGATGTTGTGGATGTTCTGTGGAAAAAGAGTGGGTGGTATGAAGTAGAAATACAGGTTGTGACCAAATCCTCAATCTTGTCCACCGTGTAAGTGTAATTTAGATGTGAATCTCTATATATGTGAAACATTTAATCATATAGTGAACCTCTGCTTGCTAAAGGAGTGAGGTATTGGTTATAGAAACACCAAGGTGTTGCACAATCCTACTGGGAAGTGTAATAAATGACACAGAAAGCTGAAACAGTCAGACAAATCCAAGTAGCTGCGGTGTTACATACTTCTGTTTAATTTTTCAATGGGACACTTAGAATGACATCTTTTCTTTTATAAATGCCAAGGAGAAGGATTTTCATAGAAAGCACTGCAGAACAACACAAGTCTTCCATTTCACAGGACTTTGCACCAAGAAGAAATATTAGTTGGCTACTCAGAGGGAAGTAGAGCAGATGAATTAAATCTTCATTTCATTTCTGTTGAGCTTCAGCAACTGAACTTTAATGCTTTTTAATTACATTCTGTACCTGGTTGGTGAGAGGGGCTATATTAAACCACAAATACCTTAACATCTGGGGCTCATTTGTTGCAAAATGAACACCATCTCCTTTAATTCCCTATTTCTCTCTCTGCTCTTACAATATTTGCCTTGTACTGATTCCCCTTGCTAATTGCAATCCATCCAGCGCTATATTGGAAAAAAACATTTTAGTTGCATGATTTAATGCTTTTAAGTTGTCTTGGCTTTGCTGACTCATTGGTCAACCTTGAAAAATCATAGCAGTGCAAACATTGCAATGCCAGCAGAGGACTAGCAGGTTGCGCAGGGGACTCTGTTACTGATTAGTGTCATTTTTTTTCTGAGTTGAAAGAGCTATTGTGTTTAAGGCCATGAGATTTAGAATTAGGAGTAATTAAAAACCAAGGCTGCTGCCTTTATATTTTTTTAAATATGAAGGGCCCCAGGAGTCTCTGTAGTCATTAGAAAATCCTATTCTTGTGCTAAGCCTGTCCTTATAAGCAGTTCTGTTGTTGCCTTTCCTGAATGTGAAGCAGGATCTTGTTGAGAGTAGATGATGACAGGGGGAAAATATCGTAAAGGCAGAGGAAAAGAAAGGTGATTTTGTGTGTTTGGGGGGCAGATATTTAGTGTTTGCGTGGCTGCTTTGTAATGTGTCCTTAGCAACTGGCTTTCTACTCTAATGGGAAAAATAGATGGTGGGAAAGCATTCAAGGAAAGTGGGTCACATTTGATCCATGACCTAAAAGGAAAAGTGGGGGAAGGGAATAATCAGCTCAGATCATTAATGAGGTGAAAATTTATCCTTATAAAGCTCATTCATCGCACTGGGCAAAACTGTTCTGGTGTCTTGGCTGTGTGATAGAAAACGCAGCTCCCGCTCTCTCAAAACACAACAATTGCTCCGTGGCGTTGTATTAAAAGAAAACAAAAAAAAAAAAAAAAAGAAAAAAAAGTTGTTTGTTTTAAACACTCCAGCAACACAATGATTAGACATGACAGTTTGGCTGTGGGGCCTTCCTTTCAGTTCAGGAAAATGTAGAACAGAGCTGAGCTGTCCTTTCCTAGTAAAAATGAGGTCATTTGTAAAGCTTTGTGTACATTTCTGCAGCACTCGTGGAACAGAGCTCACAAAAACAGCTCTCCTGAAGCCTCACTCCTACCTCCACCAGTGCTCCCATTTTTAAGAAATGCAGGCCCATTGACCACATAAGATGAGGAATCAGAAGCTGTGATTTAGACGAAATGGCTCCTCAAGGATGTATAGTTTTGATTTAACTGTCAGAGCGCTGCTGTTGCTGACTCCGAGCTTTTACAGCCGTGTGTGGCTACAGGGAAGCTCCTTGTAATCTGTTCTTTCTCCGTGTGAGCTGTGTATGTGCTCTGAAACAAGCAAAAGTACTCTGTCAGGCTTGATTATTCTCTCTGTTACATATACAATGTATTGTATACATTATATTCGCTAATCCCTGTTGTTCATAAAAATGCCCCAGGCAATTAAAATTTATTGAATAATAATTTATTTTATGTAAAAGCTAATACTGATTTTCATGCCCAACAATTTTTCTCCTACCAATCAAATGCTATGTAGCTGCTAATATTTCAAGGTGGTTTTAATTAATGTCTCAGCCTAGTGCAAGTCTGTGGAAGAATGCATCATTGAATTAAATACGAAAGGATAGCAAGGCATCTACTGGATAAATGCCTAGAAAATACAGAGTAATGCAAGATGTGAGCTGGCACATTAGATTGCATTCTCCTCTACCTTGAAACTTCAGGGAATACTGTCCATGCTGTCCAGGAAACCCCCCAGATTCTCTGACCTTCTTAGTAGAGCAGCAACTGTTTCAGCCAACTGTATTGATGTTCAGTCCAATCATGGAAAGATGGAAGCTCAGAGAATTAAAGAAGCATTAAAGATCTTGGGCTCATTAATGAAGGTGCTTGGTAGAAACCAGTAAATTAAAAATTCCTGACTTTGTTGGCTAAGTGAACTCAGACCTGCTGTGTCTCCTTCTCCCCTTTATTTCTTAGCTATTAAAATAGTCCGAGAGTGTGTCATGTTTCCTAACATATGAAAATAGTAGGAAAACATCTGGGCTTATTAATAAAATTAGATCTGCTACTTAGAAAGCAGGAAGCACTTTTGGGGGCCTCTTGCAATGCAAATAGTAATAGTGGCTTTGGAAAGTACTTCTGCTGTATTTCATAATATTCAAATACTGTCTTTAAAAGAAAAATTAAAATTGCATCAAGTTAAAAGAAAATAATATTTCATGAAAGGGTTGTTGGGTTTTTTTCTTTAATAACATAATAGTTCAGCATTTATGTAGTGGTTTCCTCTGAGTGTTTTAGAATGCTTTGTTGGGGTGGGATCATAACTCAAAGGTGAGGGAGATAAGCACAGCAAAGGAAAGAGACTCACAAAAGCGTGTGGCTGAGAAACAGCTTTTTTTGTTGCATAGTTCTCTGCTCTTTACCATTAGACACACTTCCCAGCTTTGTTCTTCTATTAGATTTCTTCTTCTCTGAAGGATGGTTATAGCAAGAAAACTGATGTGCCTTAAAATAATCTGTGAGTAATACCCCTCTCAATGAATTTGAAATTGCTTGAGTGAAGCTCCGTGCTCAGTGTTCAGAGCTGATCTGCTGCCCAGCTGGTCCCTGCCCATCCTGAGTGATTGTGTGGGCACAGGGCACAGATATCCTTCCCTGCCTTAGACCAGAATGAGCACAAATCCACAGCTCTCCAGTGGTGGCAGTCAGAATGAAAATTCAGGCTTCGTCGTTTCGTTCTCCATATCTCTTACTTACAGTGACAAGCCCAGCAGGTTCAGCCTTCCAATCATTAAAATAAATGTTCATATTATTAAAATCCCATATTTGATGCTTGGATTCCCCTCGGTTTCTTGTATCAGGCAGCTGAGACCTGTGAGCCTCAAGTCTGTATTCTTCCTTTGCCAGCATCTTGGTCCCTCCACCTGCCCTGGGGCAGGCTCTTCCCTTTTCCCATCTGTTGAGCGAAGGTGCCGATGACCATACAGAGAGGGTTTATATGGAAAAACTGTTGGAAAAGGGCTAGAGATCATAGGGAACCACATGGTGTTACTAATCCTCCAGCTTTCCAAAGACTTGTCATCACAAATAAGAGTTTTCCCCTCTCAGGGGCAGGAGGGAAAGAGAAAAAAGAAGGAAAGAAATTAACCCTGTGGTGTGATGACAGAGATTTCTATAAATCACGCTGCATTTCACACTGCTGCTGACAGCCAGCCAAACCTGAGCTGGCCAAGTTTCCACAGGTCGAGCGTGTTACAGGGAGCTTAAAAATACATCCACGACTGTTTAACTACCTTTCCTCTTGCATGAGGGTATTGGAGTTAAGAGTCTTTGTAAATTATGGGGTGGCCAAAATCACGTGGATGGTATTCCTGTTTTTTTCCCATCTCCTCTTTTCCCACTTCTTCTGTAAAAATGCCAGCAAGTCCCTAAGACCTGGGTTCATTTTTGCTTGTGAATAAAACCTCCAGAGTGAATAATTATGCACTAGGATAAAATTTTGTCCAAAGGCTACAGTTTAGAAGTTATCCTTTTAATTTTTTCCTACTACAGTTATGATGACCTTAAAAACATGGGGTGTTGGCAACTTTTCAAGCTGAATTTTCCTTCCATTTGGCAAAACAGTTCCAAATGGCAGCCCTCTTTTGTTTTCCCAATGCTGCGTTTGCACAGAGTGCCCTTCAAACTCACAATTAAAAGATCTTTGAAGTCGAAAGTGTCCTTCTAAATGAGTGCCATATGACTTGGGCAGTCTGTGTGCGCATGTATGTGCTGCGGCATCTTTTTGTTAGGATTTTTCAGGGCATGTTTATTAGGAGTTTTTTCTCATTTTGTTTGTTCGAATGATGCCTTTAAAGGGGGGAGTCACTCCTTTCCTAATTATGTGTAGTTGTTTATTTTCTTGTGAGCTTCAAAAGAAAAGCGCAACTGGCACAGCAAAATATCTTAGTTGCAATAACAAAGAAAAAAATAAGGGACTAAATAAAATCTTACACTATAATGAGAGTTTACTTTAAAAACTCTGATTTGTTGTTGACGACTACTTCTCTGCCAGTGCTACTGACCTTTTGTATAGCAGGTCTCTCTTTGGATGTAAAAGTGTAACTGGTGGTAACCCAAGACACAAAGGAAAACAAATCCTTTGAAGATGCTAGAAAACACATTGCAATGGAATTTAGAGATTTCAGCAAGTGAGAAATTAAGACAAGTTGGCCTGTTCTGCAGTGCATACAATGCGTTCCACCCGGCACACGTGTGTTTTTTTCCATTAAAAATTGCTCAGTGTTCTGCCTTCAAATCCAGTTTCTTTCCTTTAATCTACATATCATGGTTGCATGTCTGGTGGGACCTGGTTCTGCCACCATTTGACCCTGGCAGGAGGGTGTAAGTCTTGCCCATCTGAAGATGAAGCCAGATTCAAGCTTTACTCATTATCCTGTCTTCCACAAAGCTGGCAGAAGTACTTGTGCTCCTACACAGAATCAACTACCACTAATATTAGGTTTTAGAGGTTTTTCCCCTCCCCCAAAAAGCACCAGAGTGAGTTATAAGTATGTTGAAAACTCACAGGGGAAAATCACTTTCTAACTATTGACATTTTAGTAGCTATCTAATGAGGCACTTAGATTTTTCTCATTTGTTATATTGAGGAGCAGTTAGAAAAGATTCTGAAAAAGGGAAACTTCTGGATTTTTTTTAAGCTTCCTTGTAATACAACTTAGGAAAAAACTCTTCTATTGATTTTGTTGTTGTCCAGGAATCTGATCAGAGCTGAGGTCTGCTCTGCAGAAAGACTGCGCAATTTTTTGACTCACTTTTCTGCCCCCTAAAACCTGTCTGGACAAAGATGATTTCTCCCTGGAGAACTGGGAAGCGTTTTCCTGAAAACATTCACGTTGTCCTTTACTAAACAAGCAGAATTTAGAAGGGGTAGGAGGAACAAAGGTGTTTTGAGGAGAGGAGGGGGAAAAGAGCAAAAAACCTCTGTCCCCAGTCCCACTCCCCTGCTGTATTTTTCATTGAAATGGCAAAGTCAGCTTTTCTCCTGTCCTGCATGCAGATGTTTGGTTGAGGTACAGTTTCATAAAATTATACTTCCCAGTAATATTTGAGAGTTTCCCCACAATTCCTGAAGTTTTCCTCTCCCACATTCTTTAACCTCAAGCCTTTGGAGGGGTAAAGATTTTCTTCTTTGCTTGTATGTTTAAGAATTCACCTTCCTCTGCTGCTGAACCAAGCCTGATCATGATTTTCAGTTTCATCATTTAATCTGTAGCTCCTCTAACACTCCTCTAACACCAGAACCTTGTTTCCTAAGACAGAGGAGGAGGAGAGGGAGGATTGACACTACCTGAAAGAGTTACACAGGCAGGAAAGGGACTAAAATTCCCAAAGCCAAATAGTGGGATGAGAAGAGATAGGACCAACCTCTAGCACCTCTTGGTTGTCCAGCCAGAGGCAATACTGCCTCATGAATAGGCAGTGAATATCTTAGCACATTTTATCCACCTGCAAAATTTTCTGTGTGCTTCTCCTGGGTAGGATTGCCCCACTCCTGCCCTACTCCTGGCTTCTGCCAAAATGAATCCTCAAGTACAGGAATAGACGAGCTTTCCCCTTCCCCTGGCAGGGTGGAAGCCCACCCTGGCCAAATGAAGAGCTTGACTCTCAGAAATAAAGCAGGACGAGCTGCATTTCCCTCTGTTCTGCAGAAATCCGCTTTGTCACTTCTTTGACCTCCAGTTCACCAAAACCTCTCCATCTGTGGGAAGGAAAAAAGTTGGCTCCAGCCCTTCACAGATGACTGGCAGCTTCTTCAGCTTTTCCAGGCTTGGTTAACACAGAAGCAGATCGAGACCACACCGTGCTGTCACCCGAAGAGCTCACGGCCGTGGCCCCAGCGGTATCACGTTAAACTCATCGTGTCTCAAGATGTGGTGGATCAACCACCCCGATCTGAGCACGAACGACACCCGAGAGCTCCGGAGGCCGCGCTGGTGCGTGCGCTATTCGCGTTTCCACTGAGGTCGGCATCTTTCTAACAGCCCACTGCAGCTGCATTTGCGCATTATGAAATCGCAGCTTCAAAGTGCCTGGTGAAGCAGATCAGGGAAGGAGAAGGGAACAGGAGTCACACCATGCAGGAGTGTGTCTGCGTGTGTCAGCAAAGTGCCTTTTCAGCCTGGGAGCTGAGCGCAAAAATTTCGAGAGGAATCAGGAAATTAAATTTTGGATCCACATCTTTTCTCTTCGTTAGGAATTCATCCTTTCACATAGATGCAACTTGCCGTTGTGTGTCTTGCATCATCTAGATACACAATTTCATTTTAATTTTTTAATATTGTCTTTCCCTGTTGTTGGGAATTTTTTTTCGTTCTTTTTCTGGACAGGTTATACATATGCTAATAGAAATATGCCTATTATTTGAAGCATAGTTCTGCTTGTCAATGAAGCTTCATTAACACCGTTATCACTGCCTGACATTTATCTTATAATTTTCCAGAGTTGACTGTTACATCTCCATGGAAACCCAAATTGCAATTGAAACAAGTGAGATAATAAAGGCATCCACAGAGGATTGACAGTATGCAAGCCCACAGTGTTTGCAGGCTACATTTGTTTATAGTTCCTTAGATAAATCCCTTGCAGTGGAGATTTTTATTACCTGTCTCCTATCTTTCTATGACTACTGCTTATTGCAAGGTTTAGAGCAACGCTTTTTTTTTTTTATTTTGCTTTTTAATTAGAGCAATAAATTTTATTGGACTCAGCAAGGGAGGCATTGAAGACGTGAATTCTAAAGTGATTTCTCTAGGATGAAATATGAAGTTTTTTATGTATGAATTTGGCACCATATAGACTAAGGCATTCTTATGTTAATTTGCTGGGGTGGTTTTTAAGGAGCCAAAACTTAGGATCATGGACTGTTTTGATTTGCTGACTCTTTCAGTATGCAAGAAGGATCTTTTTTTCTGTACCTAAGGACTTGAGCTCTCTTAAGTTCGTGACTCTAAATCAATTTAGATGGTGCCTCAAAGCAAAGAGTCATGAAACTGGAGTGGGTCCAGAGTGAATTAATCTGAAATTAATTTGATTTTGAAAGGCTCCATCTGGCTGTGTTTGGAAAAGGCATTTAGACAGATATATAAACAAATGATCATCTGTATTCTATATGCCAGATGTGGTGTCAAAAAAATGAAGAAATGGTTTTAAAAAAAGAATCAGCTAAGGGGGATTTTGCTATAATGATGCTCAACTTGTTGAAATCACAATTGCATCACACTTTGGACAATAATCATTCCTTATATTCAGATTTGAAAAGGGGAGAGCATGGCTGAGCTTGATAGGATTTTTTTGTTTTAAGTAAGAAAATTGAATGTCACAGTGTGCTCTAATGGTCTATTTGAGACCTAACCAAAACTGGCTAAATAAAATTGGCTGTGCCCTTAACATGAGCAGGGCTGTGATCTTTCATTCCCTTTTTAAGGAAGCTATTTAGGTAAGGCAGCCGTGTCAGGCACGAGCCATTGCCCTCCTTCTCTTTGGACGTGGCTTTGGGGCCCATGAAAATCATTCCCTGCACTTTGTGGAGCTCAGCTGGGACCAGGCCTGAGCATGGGTGCCGGTCTTGAAAATCGATTTTAGCACACAGAAATGGCTGCATTTCAAAACAAATGTTTGGAGAACATTTCCCATGTTCTCCTTCTCAACTCCAGGACAGAGTTTGCCATAAACGAGATAAGACCTTACAAACCTCATAAAAACTTGCAGGCAGCTGCCAGCCTGGCTACAGAACTTGCTGAAATAGTCACGTCAGTAGCTATCAAGTAAAAGAAAAAAAGTTTTGAAGCCTTCATTGCTGTCTTTGTAATTTTGGGGCAGGGGGGGCAAAGGAAGAAGGGAATTGAGTAACAGCTTTGTAAATTTGCAGCAATAAGTGTTTGGAATGGGGAGAGAGAGACTGAGGTTGCTGACAAGAAAACAGATGGTCCTATGTGTCCTGAATTTCAAAAGCCTGGTACTATTCTAATTCACTTGTTGACATGTCACAAATGCATAAGCATTTGGGTGTAATCAAATACCGTTGTGCTTTCTAAAAAAATAATACCGATAAATGTTTCCTGCTACACAGAAAGAAATGTGCCTCTTTGCAAATGCATGTAATCAGCAAGGCAAGGCATTAATAATCCACACCATTAATACTGAGCAGTCAGCTACTCCAGGCTCAACTCCATGTGAAAAAGTGTATCAATCCATGCTCCAAAACTATAATGTAATTGTTCAGGTGCATAAGCTTGCTCTCATGTTACTGTCCAGCTTACAATGATGCAGAGAGAAAAAAAACCCTTTTCAATTAGAGTCCCTTTTAGACATGGCACAGATATTAATGCCCCAAAGAGATTACAAGTGAAAAAGTTGTTGGGGAGCCAAACAAGAATGAAACAGTAAGTTGCAGTAGTTGCCATAACAGACAATTAGTTTAGACTCAGAAAAATTATAAATTAGAAGCCTTTGTAAATGGCAAACACTCCAGGTCAAAACCAGATGTGCAGATGCCCATCTGGGAGTTGTCAACAGAAAAGAGATATTTAGAAGTTATGACTTAGGTATTTCTTGGACTTTTCATGGGGCATATAGTGATAGAACAAAGGGAAATGGCCTTAAACTGAAACAGGGCAGGTTTAGATTAGATATAAGGGATGAATTCTTTATTGTGAGGGATTTGAGGCCCTGGCACAGGTTGCTCAGAGAAGCTGTGTCTGCCCCATCCCTGAAGGTGTTCAAGACAAGGCAGGATGGGGCTTGGAGCAACCTGGAATAGTGGAAGGTGGCAGGGGAGTTGGAATAGATGGTTTTTAAGGTCCCTTCCAACCCAAACCATCCTGTGATTCTCTGTCTTAACTCTCCTGGGACTTTTCTTAGAAATGCACCTACCTTACACCTGATGAAGACAGTCCCAATCTTATTTAAGTGTCTAATGGACGGAACAAATTCTGCCCAAAAGCAGAAATGAATTACTGGGTGGTTGCCTAAGCTGAGCTTTATCTTGCAGAACATTACTGTTTAGCAGACCTTGTCAAACCTTGAACTACTTATATCCCAAAGCCTACAGCAGCCTGGAAGAGCAAGGGTTGGGGGTTACACAGCCTCTTAGTTTATATCTTTAAGCACTTATTTTAGTCATTCCTATCATGTCTCCCAGAAATCTGTGATTCTCGTCCACACTGGAACAAAAAGGGAAGCAAATTCAAAGCAGTTGGGGTGGGGTGACTTTGACTTTCTTCAGCCATTGAAGGGCAAGTGTGTCTCACTGTTGAGCTTCTGCTAGTTTCAGTTTAGGAAAATCTATAGGCTGCTGGAGGCAATCCTCAAAGATACTGAAAATCGGCCATTATAAGTTTTATCAGCATAAACAAAAAGATGCTGCCCAGTTCAGACGTGTACAGATGGTGTGTTTAATTGTTTGCTTCTGCTGTTAGATGAACTAGCAGTGATATTTAATTGGTTTCCAAAATAGAAGACTCTAAAAAAAACCCAACCTCTTCCCCTCCCTGTTTGCTTTCACTTCTGCGTTCATTCACTCTTGTTTACATGTATTTTAACTTGTATGAGTTGCTCCACTCACAGCACATGCGCATCAAGCACTACTGCATGTTCTAAAAAATAATTTGCTTGATAAAAATAAAAAATAGATTCATACAGCATCAGTAAGAGTTGAGATATTCTGAGACATGTAGGATTTTTTTTTTTAAAGATGAATTTGAATGTAAGGGGTTTTTTGAAGGTATGATATAGCAGATGTACAAAGCTTTGCTTGACTCTATGGTTCTAGGAAGCATTACCAACAGCACAACATTAGAATAACATCTTCTGGTAGGTTTAAACATGTATACAAGGGGTATTCAGGGTTAAGTTGAAACCCCTGCCTTAAATCAAACTGGTTTGTAATAGAGGTGGTGCAGGAACACAGAAGCTGAACACCTGAAGAGCCACCAGCCTCTGGAGGTGAATATTTAACTTTAGTGAGCAGAATTCTGAGGGCTAATTTTAGGAAGCTGAGAAGCCTTAAAGCACAAAGGAGTGTATGTGCTCCAATGTGCACCTCCAGCTGAAAAGGGAACTGCATTTTAATATAGCTCTTACTATGATTTCCTTTTGTATCCTTGATTTCTTTCTGTGATACTGGTGAGGAATCTGCATCTATACCTCTAAGAAATAACATGTTTTATCTCAGGTAGGATCAGCTCTCTTCTGATGTTTCTCTAGTCTGTATTTTGTTCAGTACTTTTTCCAATTCATATTGCCCTTAGTATCATGCAGTCTGATGTATCTGCTTGAAAGGCAACTTCCCTCTGCTGCTCCTTCTCCCACCCCAAATTTATTACCCACCAGAACTTTTTCAAGGTAGGAATTCTCTTTCCCCCCCATATTTTCAATTTTTTTTTCCTCTGGGATAAAATGATACCTCCTTACCTTACCTAATATTTACATTTGAGGCATTAAAGTGATCACATGTACTAAATTTGGAATTAATCAGAAAACAAATATTCCTTATATTAATAGTGGTTTGCTATGGTTTGTATGATCTACTACATGGAGAGAGTTAGCAAAGCTGAGCTACAAGAAATCACTAATTTCACCAGAAAAATTACTGTGAATTTTAAATTATCAGAGTAGTAAAGAGTAACTCATTGTCTTATGAAAAATTACACTTTTAGAAATCATTTCTGCCAATGTGGAGGCAACACAAGAAAAAAACATCTTTGCATTTACCACCGAGTGCTTACACAAGCACTTGAGTATTATTAGCTATCGAGAAGAATAAAACCTGAGCATTGTATGCCCAGTATTAAAAGCCATCAGTATTTTCATGTAGTTCATGTGTGTGTGAGTGCAAGTGCGGTTGCTCTCTGCTGGGTGGATGAAGAATTGCTCATCTCTTTGTTAAAGTCTTTATGGGGCTGTAAGATGGATTGCAAGACTTACAGCTGCTCAGTTGTTAGTCCTGCTGATGGGTGCAGGGAAGCCTGGAGATAATTATTTTGTAGACTTTACTGCCTACATAGGACTGAACATCCTGCCATGTGAGTTTTTTTCATTGGGCATGATGTCAGGGTCATTTAGCAATTGCTGTTTAGGATATGTGTTACTTAATAATAATTATAAGTGTTATTAGAGTCTAATAGTTCTGCCAAAAACTGTACAACACGCTACAGCAGAGGCAGTTAATGATTTTTGAAACATCGTCTTTCCTCTGAGCTGCTTTTGAGCAAGTGTGCTGCGAAAATGCTGATGGGCCAGAAAGCATCTGGAGATGACTTTTTTCCCCCAAAACACAGAGACCTGGTCATTTACGGCTTAAAAATGTTGCACAGCTTCTTTTTCTGTTTGTCAGAGGTTCTGGCCCTTGTTTTGCTGGCCAAAATCCAATGAAGGTAATTACCTTCTGTGTCTATAAATTGCAACCCCCTGCAGTTTTCAATTGGGTACGGTATTGTTCTACCCTTCCTGGCTGAAATTGTTGTGCGATAATGCTCCATGTCATTAAACAGCTGCCGTCTGTCACCTTACGATGAAGTCATTCCTCTCTAAACAATGAGTTTATAAAGCCCTTTTGGGTCCTTCCAGATAAAATTTGCTCGTAAACCAGCAATTATGATCTTTGGAGTACAGTAAGGTGATGCTTGGTTGTCTCTCTTGACAGCAGTCAGAAGCCTTCAAACGGGTGTTGTCCCTTTTGTCAGCTTGTGTGATATCCTGGCAGGGATGCCACAGCTCGGATGTAAATGCTTTATTACTGTAAAACCTTGGTGCCTGCAAATGCCTGTGTGCTGGGTTGGATTTGGTTGTCATTACGCTTGGAACTCGTTTGTTATTATGTTCTTGTTCTGTTGGCTCTTAGAGGGAATTCGAGTGTCTTATACCACAGAACATGAAAAAGGCAAATCCCCGGCAAAATGGTAAAACCACAACAACAGGGT
The DNA here is from genome assembly GCA_036785705.1 of Acanthornis magna. NCBI lineage: Eukaryota > Metazoa > Chordata > Aves > Passeriformes > Acanthizidae > Acanthornis > Acanthornis magna. The sequence continues at coordinate 2,936,397 of JAWUZG010000001.1, forward strand.
GAGGGTTGCAACATGAATTAACCAAAAAAGAACAGTATGAAGGTTCTGGGTAGGGTTAAAAATAGACTGGAAAAACAGGTCTCATGTAAATCCGTTTGGTCCCCGTTAACAGCTGTTTTTCAGCACCTGACTTGACACTGGGGTCATTAATGGAAATGAACGTGGATTAATGCCAAAGCTCTTAACAGTGATGAATTTAAGAGAGCCTGTTTTGATTCAGAGGTTGTTTCTGAAGGCTACCTCTCTGTCCTGAGTGGCCAGTTCACTTTTAGCAGTCTTGCAGTAATTAAAGATGTGAATGGGAGAGACATAGAAGGCATCTACTAGGTTTTTCCGGTGCTCCTGCTGAAGCAGCAGGGATATTAAAACAATCTCTAGCTCCTCAAGAGTGGCCCTGTCAACTTGCTGAAATGATGGAATGGTAGTTAGGTTATTAGAAGAAAAATTGGCACAAATTGAGAGAGAGGATGCTCTGGCAGCAACCACAAGCAGCCAGCGACTCAGTGTCTTAATCTCTGCCCTCAGGCTGCTCTCTGTGATACAGATGACACCTTGTCAGTGAGGATGATGTGCTGGGTCACCCCTGAGTCCAATGGGCTAAATTGGCCATGGAGGGAAGGATCGCTAGCAAGCCATATAATCTAATTTTTTCTTTTCTCTTATGTCATCATTTGGGTACTGACAGTAATTACCCAGGGATCCCATTCTCATTAGTGTCCCCTAGACACAACTATCTCTGTACACTTTTGCTTTCAAGAAATAGTCCTAAGCTTTCACAAGGATTGCTTTGCTTCCTTCTGGAAAGTTTTACGTGTAATTTCTCTTTTGCCTTATTACTTCCTGGGTACAGGAGAAGGGGCGGGTGGGGGAAGGAAGAAGCCACTTCCTCTGAAAGCCACTAATTTCTAAAGAGAAATTAGTAAAAACCCTACAGCTGTTAGCAGGCAAGAGGTCTTAGTGCAGAGCAGTAATGTCTGTTGGGTGACGATGAAGGCTGGGAGAAGATAAGGGAATTCATCTTTGGCAGAGCTCATTTGCAAGGGATTGAGAATATTTGGCTGGATTTTGTGTTGCCCCAAGAAGCTCTGTGACAACTGAACCATCAGGCAGGTGTGTGTATTGTTTTGTTCCTCAGTGGAGCCTTCAAGTACACTGCAGGGATCAGATCCATAGAACTTCTAAAATAGGTGTTTTTTTCCCATTATTATCTCTCTGCTGTTTTATTCACTTGCTCATTTTGTCTGCATTGGCTCTGGTCCTACACTGGCTGCCAAAGCTGGGTGAGGATGTTGCTGCAAGTGTCACTGCTGCAACAGTGCTCATGAGCTCCTCAAAATCCCAACAGTGAGACTTGGATTCCCTCTCTGAGGTGCCTGAGAGCCTTAGTTTGTGCTGAAGTCAAAGAAAATGCAATTTAGGAAGGAGCCCAGCTGTGTTTGTAGAAATGAGTGCCCTCTCCATGGCCTGAACTTGTCTGTCAAACCCCCAAAATGTTGGCAGCTCAGTCAAGTCCCTACCTTGTGGTAGAAAAGTATTATAAAGAAAAGCCTAAATTATGCTTGATTTTTCACTAACTCTGCAGGAGTTAGTGGATTGATGGAGCTGTCAATGGATGGTGGAATTTAGTCTGGAGAAGTTTTAATGACTTACTCAAGTTAATGCAGGCAGTGAGTGACAAACCCTGTCCCCTGGAGCTTTGCATCATAGTTTGTGGTGCCTGTGCCTTGAGTCAGAGCCTTTAACCTTCTTTAGCCAATAAAGCATTTAAAGAATATGATCAATGTAATTCAACTTTGGTCCCAACAAAATAAAGGGCTTAAACATTGTGTGAAATTAGAAGAAATCTTGGCCTGTACATAAACTTTTAGCTCAAAACAATAACTTGATGCTAATGGGGCCATTAACCTGAGAAAGCAGGTATTAGTGTTTGGGTTTGTGGTTTCCTAAAAAATTGGCTGATTAGCAATGGAAATTGTGGGGCTCTTGGTGGTAAAGGTGGTTTTGGTAAAGGAAAAAGCAAAGGAATAAACTTGTTGTTCTTTATTAAACATGATCCTAGCTGTAATTTTGGGCTAAAGTAGCAATTGTGTATGGATTTCTTAAAGAGGGGATCCAACAGAGAGAATAGATGAAAGGCATAATTTAAAACTGAGCTCAATACATTTTCTCAATGCAAACAACACAGAGAATAAATGAAGTGAAAAGTCAAGCCAATTTCTGAAAGAAAATAGTTGACCAAGCCCAGGGCAGAGCTGGGAGCTTAACTAAACTTCTACCTTTTCTTTCAAAATAATGTGTGAACGTTTTCCCCAGTTATTTTAAGCTATGGGTCAGGGATTTTTCAACCTCTCTGCTAGGGAGGTTGTTTGACAGATTGGGTTTTACGTAAAGGAATAGGAATTGAAAAGAAATAATGGAGTGATTTTTGAGAGGTCTAAGTGTCATGTAGGTGCCTACTGCTCCATGAAAGTCTTGAAAGTTGTTCCCATGGAGTATCACTCAAGTGAGTCAGTCATGCTTTTTCTGTTTCTTGGCAATTTTAGGGGGGTGATTGTTTGGATGGTTGGCTTGGTTTGGCTTAAGGGTTTGTCTTTGTATGGAAATGCAGTTTCTAAGGCCTGGAGAAGTCACGATTTCTCCAGGTGTGCTTGTGACCTGTTGAACTTACTCAAAATGAAGAGCATTTGTAAAGGCAAAATATTGGTACATGAAATGTGATATAAAAGTTTTGGACCCAATCTTTGAGTCTCTTTCTCGGGCAAGATTCCCACTAGAAGAGATAGGAATTTTAGCTATTTATGAGTGTGATAAATGCTGTATTTTGCTGATCCATGTTGAAAGGACTTCACAAGGGATGATCAGGCTTCTTGGTGGTGGTGTAAAATGCACCTTTAATATAACTTTCTCTTTCCTGCCTGTAAGCAGGGAAAGTGCTAAAGTTAATGCAGGCATATTAATATGTTTAGGTGAATTATGCTTTCAAGGAGATGAAATACATGAAACTAAATAATTTGTCTTCACACAGGTTGTAGCTGTGAGACAGGGGAATTTCACAGGGTTGTTTTGTTCTTGCCACTCCTAGATTTTTTTTTTTTCACATGTAAAATATGATTTTCATCTGGTTGTGCAGATTCTAAACTCTTCCAAGTCCTCCGGTGGGCATTCACTCCTGAGCAATCATCAAATGGAGAAATTCTAATTAAAGCCAAGTTTTTTAAGGTGGCAGGTGGCTCCGAAATGCCTGAATTCTGCCATGATCAGCTTCTGACATTGCTGCACACAGGCCATTTGCCCCCTCTCCCTGGTGGAAAGATGGGGGGATGCTTGAAAAGTCATGCATCATTAGTGTTCTTTCTTGAAACTGAACCATCCAAAAATTATCAGCACTTATGGAATTTCTAGCCAAGAAATTAGTTGAAACTACTGCCCTTAATTATCAGTAATGCAGCGTGGGGAAGGAGGGGTGTATTTTTACTTTTGTTCAGTATTTAAAATTATTTCTTTTCTAAATAAGAGTATGAATCTTCCTAAACCATGATCTATCATTTGTCTCCCAGATCAGATTATTTTTTGTTCCATAGTCCTTTTCCCCTGCAAAAGTGTGGTTGTTTTGAACTTGGATGCAGGATGTACATCTGGAGATCAGATAGGCTAAGAATTTACAGGGGGTGAAAATGTTCAAAAATTTGATCTCCTTTTGCAGGGGAAAAGAACTTTTTGAAGCAGTATTTTAATTTCCACAACAAAGTAGGCAATTTTGCCACCGCCGTCTCTTTTTGAATTGTGCTTTTTTTTATGGCAGCAATAAACAATGTGCTTTAAACTGAGTCTCTCCAGGCTGCTTTTCCTTTTTAAAGAGCGTAGGCAACTAATCGGCAGCAACCAGCCACATAGCTGGAGTGTTTTCCATTCTAGGCAATATCATACTAATTTGATGCACACATGGATGCTTCACACAATCTGCAGATTCATCGCTGGCATCTTGCATTAGTCATCTGACAGATTGCCAAGTGTTTCATACTCCTTTCATGTGACTTTATTACAAAACACACACACACACAGACACACGCACTGCCTTGTTTCTGCCAGTAGCCAGTTTAGTGAGAATTCACTGCAGTTCTGTTTACAACAGCCATGGAGAGAAAGCTGCACTTATTTGCCACTCTCCTCTGCTTTAAAACGCAGAAGTCCCGCGTTGTGTTGTGCCGCTCTCATCTTATATAATGACATTAAGCAGCAGCCTGCAGAGAAAACCAGACTCAATGAAAAATGTGATACCATTGTTTTTTGTTCGTAATACTTATGCTATTAATTAAATACCGATGGGGTTTTTTTTCTGCTTTGTGCCAATTGACATCATCTTCTGCATCTAGTGCACATGAAAACTGCGTAGCCTCCTAACTTGCCTTCTCTTTTTAATCTCTTTCTAGTAACGGCACAGCTAACAAGATGAATGGAGCTTTGGATCATTCAGACCAACCAGACCCAGATGCCATTAAGATGTTTGTTGGACAGATTCCCCGTTCGTGGTCAGAAAAAGAGTTAAAAGAACTTTTTGAGCCTTATGGAGCTGTCTACCAGATTAATGTTCTCCGAGACAGAAGTCAGAACCCTCCCCAAAGTAAAGGTACAGTAGTTGTGCTCTCTTTGCTTTCAGTTTGTTTGTTTTCCCCATGATCTTGCTTGCCTTCAGCATTTCCAAAGAGGTTTGCATCTGGGCTCTCTGTTTTGTAGAATGGTGTGTTGAGCTGTGCAGCAGTCCTAAGAGGAGAGGACTCCTGAATCCTATCAGATATTGCCTTCCTCCTCTTCTTAAATTGAAGTTTAATTGTCTGTTATCTGGAAGCATGCATCCCAAATGTGCAAAAAATAACAAAATATTGCTCTCCTTGTTTAAATTATCATTGCCAAGAAATGCGGAAACCTGGGCGGTTGCTTCCCAGGATTAGCTCATGAAAAATATAATTTTCTATTTCCTTTCACTTCCTCTCTTTGCACTCCAGGTGGGAATTATTTTAAGGAGACAAAACGGAAATGTGATAGTAGTGGGTTCTTGTCACATCATTGCTCCAGCAGCAATAAAAATTACAAATAGTCACCCTGCCCTGTTTCCAAAATCTAATTTCTTTTCTGAAGTCCTGTTAAAGGATTGGTTTTTGGCACTGATATTGTTCTAAATGAAAGGGTTAGTTTTGCTTCCTGCATTTTTTCTATACACATGTAAAGTATTTATCCCTGACTATATTGCTTCCTTTCACTATGTATATCTGTGCTTATTTAGGCATGTGAGAGTTTTGTGTATCATAGCTATTTAAGTGTGACACATGCTTATATGTAAACTGAAAGTGACTATTTTGTTTCACAGAATGCATTTTTCTCCTACGTAGCTGTATATTTTCATTGGTGCTTCAGGTTTGGTCCATGAAAGCATTGCTACCGTTGCAAATAATTAGCATAGCTCAGAGGTAGAGCTGGATGTGTGCCTGGCTGTAAAGTTGCTGGACACTTATTCCTTCTCACTGCACACCTGCCACTGACTCTAAAACCTTCAGAGCTCACATGCGATGGAGAATATCACAGAATGATTTCAGCAAGTTAACCATGCAAAACAGCCCTCGCTGGAGATGAGAGGTGGCTGCTGTTGTGGGAGGCACACAGCACAGCCTCAGGGGCTACAGTGCTTTTGGGCAAAGCACTGCCAAGGCTCAGCATATCTTCCTTGCCCTGGTACATGGCAGAGGATCCTCTCAGTGCCTTCTTTTTGCTGCCCAGTTTAAACAGTTGGGTGCTTTGGGTCCCTTTTGGGTTGCTTGCATCTCTCACTTCTGCTTTAAAAGACTTGGTGCATTGGTCTCACACTGATGTTGGGGAGGGGGTCCAGCTCACTGTACCTTGCTGCTAATCAGGTGTCTGCACTGGATCACTCTTTCCCTTCCCCATTCCTGCAAGGGTTCAAGGCTGTGCTATGTGAACAACCTGCTCTAGTGGAAGGAGTTCCTGCCCATGGCAAGAGGGCTGGAATTAGGTGGTCTTTAAGGCCCATTCCAACCCAAACCATTCCATGATTCTGTGATTTAGAAGTAGGAGGTATTTCTGGTTGGACTGTTCCAGTGTAGTTCTGCTTCCAGCCCCCCCTGCTATTTCCCAGGACTGATGTATTGTAGCTTGTACCCCTTACTGTGTTAGCACAGAGCCCTCACCAAATGTCTTTTTCTTGTGATGCTGGATAGGAGAGCATTAAGAGGTCAAACAAGTGGATTTTCTGCAGTCCAGGCTGCTATGGATGAGCAAACTCCTCCTTAGTTTAAACTGCTAAAATGCTGAACTTTGAGGCTCGTCCATTTGGAAGGAGCTGATTCCTGGGTCACAGCAATGCCTTCCCACTAAGCAGTAAATGAAGTGAGAACGATATTGTGGTTAGACAGAAGAAACCCATTGATTCCCATTCCTGTAGTGTTTTCCATTACACTGTACCTGTCCATCAAGCAGCTGGGAAGCAAAAGGATGAAGCATAGGTCATGCAAATCTTTACAGACTAATTATCAACATTTGTAGTCCCCATCTACAGCATTCTTTTTGAAAGGTGGCTGAGTTTTGGGGATGCTTTTTGCTTGGACTCTTTTCAGCCACGCAGAGATTATGCTTGTCACTTCAGGCATTGCATGTTAATTAATGAGTAAATGAAACTAATCCTGAAGACAGGCAAAATAACCTTCAGACTTACTTTTCCCTGGCACCAGCAGCAAGCTCCTCTGGTGGTCAGCTTTTCATTCAGAAGCTTTGGAGGAGTGTGTCTCCATGCTGGCTCTATTCTTCCTCTGGCTGAATCTGCCAGCAAGGTTGCTAGAAACCTCTTGAGCTTCTTGTGGATATCTTCTGACTGGGAATGATCTTTATTTTCTTAATCCAGTTGCACAAAGGAGTCTGTGTGAGAGATTGTTAAGAATGCTAGAAACAAACAAACAAAAAAATTGCCCTGAGAGATATCTCAGTGTCTTCTTTTCATCACAATGCATGAGAAATACTTTACCTATGCGATCTAATTGGCATTTAATAATGAAACTAAATTTTCTTTGGAGGTCGTAGAATATCCTGAGCTGGAAGGGACCCACAAGGATCGTGGAGTCCAACCACTGGCTCTGTACAGGACAATACCAAAAATCACATGTCTGAGGTGGAGTCAAACTCCATGTTCCTCTTCTGTGTATATACCCACACAAAAGAGCCATTTTTATTTCATTTGAGCTGGGTGGATTTGGGTTATGCCAGGCATTTTTCTGCCTGCTGACCCTTTGTATCACCTCCAGTTTTGTAGAACGGTCTATCAAGGGGAGTTTGTGGTTGGGTGAGGCAGAAAAAAGTCCATTTTTCATTTCATTGCATGATTGGGACTGTGTGTCAGGCAGAACATTCACAGCCTGGTGTCTCACAGAAATTTTTTCTGAATATACTGCAAGCCATGAGCTGCAATGACAGGAATGCAAGCTGGTGTTACTACACCACACGGGGTGGGGAGCAGTTCAGTTTTGCTCTTTAAAGAAAAGCATTTTGATTTTTGAAAGATTTCTCTCTTCTCAGACGAGGGTTGTGTATTTCTGTGAGCTTGGCCAAAGGGGCTCCTCTAATTTGGACAGAGTTTTTCTCTGATGAACTGTTTATGAAGCCGCAATCTGAGTCTCTCCCAATTCTGTCAAAAATAACCATAGGCTGCTTCTCTCTCTCCTGCTGTTATTCAGACTGTCTTTTATACCCTCCAACGACAGACGGCCTAGTTCATGTCTTTCCTCCTTTCTTGTGTTGCTTGCCAGCTCTGCGAAGCTGAGGCTGGAGGAAGACAGGTAGAAAGCCAAGTTTACCTCACTCTGGAAAACTAGAGGAAAGCCATCTTAATTCCACAGATATATTGATACCAGTGCAAACGCTGAAGGTTGGCTTTATTAATTGGGAGCTTCAGGAATGGCTGCATTCTAGGAAATTCCTCGTGCTTTCCAGAGTTTGCAGTTGTCTGCTTCTTTAGGATGTGTGAAAGAGCTCAGCAAAGTAATTTGACTTTGTGTTTATCCCCTGTTGTTTTGTAAGGCTTTTTCCTCTTTCTGCAACAAGAGAAATCCGGGGGATTAGGTAAACGAAATACAAAAGAAGGGGGGAAAAAGAAGCGGGGGGAGGGGAAGGAAATTCTGTAACATTGAAATAAATAGCACCTTTGGCTTCTGGGGGCTATGGGGGTTCAAAGTCTGGGTAGATCAGCCCTCTCTGATCTGCCCAGCTTGCACCCAATCCAGCTTGCTCCCTTTATATAATTTATTCGGGGTGGATAGATGACTTTTTTTCAGGGTAGTTGTTAAAAAGGGCTTCTCTAATACCTCAAACGCAGCGAGCTCTGTGTGAAGGCAGCATACACTGCCACAGAGATCTCTCCTCCTCCCCACTGTTTTCCTAAGCCGGAAAGATTTCCTTGGCTATTTTGGCTTCGGAATCCAAGTGCTGAAACAAGCAGATGGCACAGGGCAACTTTTGCCTTTTGAAATGCAGCAGAAGAGTCTTGGGCCAGATCCACTATGTCCTTTTGGCACCTTGCCTCTATTTCAATACCTGACAATTCTTGTAGGGATCAAGGTCCCCAAAACCAACTTTGTGAGCCTGAGTCTCTCTGTGCTGCCACAGGAATGGGCAGAAAGCAGGGAGAGGCACAACTGACTCCGTGTTTTCTTGTAGCCTTTTACAGACTTTTTATCAGATTAGAGGGAGGCTGCTGAGTGAACAAGGAGGTGCTGTAGTTAAAGGCCAGTGTTTATTATTATCCTATTTAACATGGTAATTTAAGTCTACCGGGAAGCGAGCAGAGGAATCTGATAATGAGGCATTCATCTGCTGCATACAGGAGAGACCGGGTGAGCAAGGAGGCATATAGATATATATATATATATATATGATATATATGTGCTTATAGGAGGCAGAAATTACCTCACACAGGTCCACGTGAACACTGGTTAGCTTTTGAGATCAGATGAGTGGAATCATGAGTACATTTGCTGTCAAAACATGTGACCACAGCCACTGTGCATCTGTGTGGTAGGATAAATTTTAGTGATGGTGGTGACAGATGTTTTGGTACTATTGCAGACTTGAAATCTTTTCCTGCACTGGATTAAAAAGTGCCTTGCTTGTTATTTTTTTAGCAGGTGCATTGTGCAGTATGAGAATTTTCACGCCACAAAGACTGGCAAAAGCCAGATGTTGTCATTAAATACAAGTACAATGGAGAAGAAGAGGGAATGATAAAGTTGAGTTTTTAACTTAACGTTTCTGACTGTAGGGTGTTTATATTTAAACCTTAAGGAATCTTAAATCTACAATTTTAAATGGGTTGTGAACGGCGTTATAGAATATATTCCAGATGTGAGCTGATTTTTATGAAAGGTAATTCTTACTTGACAAATTGGATGGAGTTTTTCAAGAAGTGAAAGTGGACAGGTGTGAAATTGTCTATATAATCAAGCTGGATTTCCCAGGGGCATTTCACACCATGTCACACGGGAGACTAATCCATGCAGTTGCTGGTGAAGCAGAGAAGGGCCCATTTCCAGATGGAGAGAGGAGCTGGGTAGATGATCGAGGGCAGATTAGAATGGGGAAAGGTTATGGGCCAGGGGAAGAGAGGGGATGATGATTGGAGAGCAACAGGGACTGTTATTGGAGATCAATACTTTTTCACTCTCTATGTAAATGACTTTGACAGAATGAGCCACCAACTTGTTATCCAACTTTTTGGATCATGCAGGAGGGACTAGATGCGGGAGAAGCCACCTGATAACCTGGAGAAAACAATCCAATACAAAGAGATTCTGCTGGGTAAAATGAACCATGAGCGAGAAGAGTAAATTGTATTTTGAGGGAGCACATGCGTTGAATGAGTGTATTTTTCAAAGATTTCAGAGCAGGAGAGGATTTGAAGAATGCACATATCATAAAAGGACTGACATGATGTTTTGTATCTGTGTGGTCAAAAAGGCACAGAAAATGTGAAAGCTGTACAAATGGAAGCATTGAATAGAGCTTTCAAGGAAATACTGCACCACTTAAAGAAGGATTTTTTTAATCATGTTTAAACTACAGTTACCAATATTTAGTACCATTCTATAGAAAAGGGCAGAGGTCCAGAGAAGAGCAGCGTGATTTTGTATGAAGTCAGGAAGGGTTGAGCCATGGTGAAAGGTCTAAGAAGGTTAACTTGTAAAGGGCTTCAAACATTGACTTACAAGAAAGCTGTAAGGGGAAAAGCTGAGAAAAAATATAGGACTGTACCTTGGTTTGGAAAGAAAAAGTTATAAGGGGATACCATTGAAGTTTCTGCAGTATGTTGAAGTGCATACCAAAGGCAGGAATAGATAAGCTCTTTCAATTAATATTAAACCCAGGGACTGCACAGCATAGACTTAAGACTGAGGAACAGCAGGCCAACAGAAAAAAATTCAACTTCTCAAGTCAAGCTTTCTTCCTCCGCTTGCAGAGCAGGGAATGGCTTCCAGAAGAAGCAGTGAGAAGAGTTCCAGAAGAAACTTTCCTTTTGCTTGCTTCCATGTAGTGTTTTGAAATAATGCATCTGGAGCAGGACGTGGCATGGCTGCTCCCCTCTTCCAAGTGCAGCTTCACCCCATAGACAGGACAAGGTGCCAAGGCTGTGATGGACACAGTGGCTTAGCTATGTCCAGCACGAAGAGGGGCTGAGATTGGTGTCCCCTGATACTTTTCCACTGCTTTGAAGAGAGGGAGAAGATGAGGATAACGTCCCATTGTGTACTTGACTGCAAACCTGTTGCCAGATAAGTCAGTCTCACTGAATCTTCCCTTCATTGACGATGGCAAGAAAGTCAGCAAAAATTTGATAGCAAAAATTATCTCAGCAAACCCAACCCAGTCAGACAGAGCAGAAGTAGTGGAAGATATTTGTGAAGGCACTGTGACAGGAGCAGGGGGCTGTGGTTGCAGAATGGGAAGTGTAGAGGATGGTGGGGGAAGTTGGGTAGAGTATTTTTCAGCTGTGTTATTTAAATATAGAGATAGCACACAAACCTTTCCTTAGCCTTCTTTCTGAAGTTTCTGTATACAGCACATGAATGACTGGAGCTGTAGCAGAATGTTGTTTGTTTTTTTTCAAGGTATCTTTTCCATCCCTATTTTTGTGGTATTTATCACGGTGGGAGCTTGGTCTGGAAATGAGGACTCTAGGTATTGCTGTAAGAAGTTAATAAAAATAACACATCTCTAAGGGATTAAAGTAGATCACTTTGGGGCTCATTGGCTGCAGTTTCATAGCAGCTTAACTATGATTTACAACTGCATATGAATTTTAAAAATTAAGCTATGACTGTATAAGCACATTATTAATTACATCTATGCTGGAAAAAAAAAGCATAAATTTTAACTACATGAATTTGTTTAGTTAAATTGATAGAAAAACCATATGCCATGAGAAGAGCATGACTTCATATTCCAATTGTGGTTCTCTTTAAGGTTCATCTCTGATAAACACTTGGGGAAAAGCAGAGTTGAATAAAAGAGTGTTTGAAAAGGTTGTTTGAATTCCAGTTCAGGCATGTTATAATGTTGACAACTTCAGCACACCATCCAGCATTTACTTACAGAATATTTTAGAACAACTTTAAAAAAGAGTCCCAAATGTTCTTAAAATATAAATGTGTAATCTGTTGTTTGTAATGACATCATTTCATTGGGAAAAAAAAAAACCAACGTGTAGGCAGGCCGTTAAAACAGCCTGAACTTTCAGTAAGATTGAAAAAACCCAACTAATCAAATTGCTTTGTTGAATGTGAGTAATATGCCAAACCTCAGTTTCTCAAATGCATAATCTCAAAGGCAAAAATTGTAATGCGTGGAAAAATCTAAGTCAAGTCATGCACACACTTGCGCGCAGGAATTAATCAATAGATATAATACTCAGACATAAAACACAGGCATGTTTAAGTATTTTCAAGATTGCTGCCTACTTTTAAAATACATACATCCATAAAAGTGCCAGATACTGTCAGTTTGATATTTATGGTATCCAGTTTTTTTAGTTGAATATTAAAGCTCGCATCAATGTGATGCGACCATTTTATGACATTGTTGTGGCACTGAAATTCTTTCCTCTTCCAATTTTCTATTACATGAATAAACATACAGTATTTATCTGCTCATCACATAAAAATTATGTGAGTTTGTGTTAAAGTATGATGGCTTCAAAACAAGCCACACAACCCTTCTATTGATATGTAGTGTTCCTAATTCTGTTCAGTTCTAATATCAGAATCATTTGCTCCTAACACATGAGGAGGTTTTGCAGAGGATTTGGGGATTGGTCTGAAATCTTCATGCACTTTGGCAAGGAGCTCAAAGGAAGAAAACATTTGACAACTGATCAGTGTCAAAAATGAAGGGTAATTGGGAAGCAGCCTTATGAGCATGGATTTCAGCTGTACAGCGGCTTCCAAATCTCCCATTTCCACTGCAGAAACAGTCTTTTATTGCTTTTGTCTTCTGCTCCTGTCACCCCACTAAAATCAGTCACAAGTGCCTGTGCAGCCATATGCACAAATAAATAACAGCCTAAAATTAAAGCCCACAATGCAGGAAGATTTCCTCATTAAAAGATAGAGGGAGAGACTCCAAGGCAAGTAAGAATTTCTCTGTCACTGCTGAGATGATGTGAGAGACATAAATATCACAATGATGGGTCACAGTAAAAAGCTAAAGACCACATAAAACATTTTAGCATAAATATGTCATCAATTTTGCTAGTTCTAAACATGAAATTTAAACCCCAGGAGGGCCCTGAAAGGATGTCTGCTATTCTTTATAATTTTAAAATGCATTAAAAGCAGATATGTATAGCATGTGTAGCAGGGTAAAATTAATTACTAGTTCATTACTTCCATCTTCCCTGCACCAGACCTTGTCACCCCATGGTTTTTTTGTGGGAGCAGTGTAGCAAGAGGGCAGGGGTGGGCATCTTTTGGGTATGGTAGGACCCACAACCTGCTCAGTGTCAGACTTCAGCGATGCAGATGCTGCAAAAGGATGTGCTGTGCCAGTTGTAGTATTACTTTTTTTTTTTAGACATCGGTTTCATAGTGCACTGTAACGATCAGCATATTTCAAAAGAATAGCAAATAACTCCCCAAGGATAAAGTCTGGTAGTGGCTTCTAAGCCTGGTTTGAGCTTAACTCAAGCCAGTGAGCTGTGGGTGGAAGGCTGCGTATGCCATATAAATCTCCTGGTCCATCTGTCTTGGGAAAGAATGCATTTTCAGGAATCTGTGTCTTTCTAATTGCTTATAAAAACACTCTGAGACAAGCCAGTGAATAAATTAAATTTGAATGTTTCCACTGGATCTTTTCAGTTTCTCACTGAACCTAATTACTGTCTAATCTGTGCCCATGAGTATGCAGTTTTAAGTGGGACATTAGACTTTCACTCTGCAGATTAAACTCTGTGGTGCATAAATTCATTATTATTTGTGGAGGAGAAAACTTCAGTGTCTACTACCTTGTGGTTTTAATTTAAAGTAACTACTGCATCCGAGTCAGGCATTCTTGTAGAAGAATAAGAGGAGCTGTAAGGAGGTGGAAGATATTTTCTAATAAACCGTGTCTCTTATTCACCCAACTGAATTGGGAAAATTTATGTTTGAAACAATAATTAAACTCTCCTTATAGCTCAAGATGTCATGCCTTCAGCTGCAATTTTAGGGAGCTGTACCACAATAGGGAGTAGATTAATATAATGTACTGCATGAAACTTTTTGCTGCAAGGATGAGTGTGGCACCATAAGGAGCAGCGCTGCTGCTTCAGCCACACATCTCAAAGTGTTTTGCAAAGGGAGACAAATAGCATCACTCCATTTTTACCAGCTGGAAGAATTGAGATACAGAGGCCTGAGGGGACTTTTCCCAAATTTTCTGAGTCACTTTGAGCAGGCAGAGAATAATGTCCTGTCTGTGTTGGTGTCGTTTTGCCCAAATCAAATCTGCTCCCTTTGTTTCCAGAGCGTGAAACCCTGAGCTGCTTGACACAAAGATTTTGTTATGTTAACACTGCCCAGGTGAGATCTGCATTAGTTTATTCACATATTAATCAGATCTGATGAGGACTGCAGTTAGAAAACAAGTGTGGAGCAGACCCAAAGGCACCAGCTCTCACTCTTCCTATGCTCCCCCTAATTAACACAATGAGTCTTAAACAACAATCTTCCTTTATTATTTGCAGATCATGGGATATAAAAATCATTGTAGATTTAAAATGGACTATATTAACCCAAGTAATTCCACCAGGACTTGAGTTTCTATAGTGAAAAGTGTTGTGTTGTCTCTGGCTCAATTAGATTTTTCTCAGTGTCAATTTTAATTCACTTCACCAGAGCGTGGGGGAACTCTCAGTGGAAGGGAAAATGTTGCTTCTGAATGAGAGCCTCCTGTAGCCCACATTTTATTTAAGAGTTTTAAAATGCTTCGCAGTCCCACGATCTCCCTTGAACGTTTGCTATTGTGTACCATAAGAGCTGAACAAAATCGCTTGATGTTTCTTAATGTGACAGGCATCTGAGCCTGAGCAGGAGGATGGAAATGGGGAAGGCAAGGTCCTTGGTTCCCTCTTTTTATTTAATACTAAAAATAAAATTTAAAAAGTCTTGGTGAGACTTGGCGCCCACATAAATCTTTCTCACCTTTCCAAGCACCTGCCCATGCATAAAGAGAAGTAAAAACTTGGCAGCAGGTTTTCCTTTTCAGTGCTGAGCTCAGGACAGAGGTTGAGTGGCCTCAGAAGTTGTTTTGTCCCCTTTGGTTTTCCCACCTTCCATGGCTGTCAGCACTTTGGTGTGTGTTCCTTGGTTCCTTGGTTATGCTCTGCTTGGTGCAGAATAACCCAAAATTACTATTTCTTCTCTATTTCAAAGGGTAAAATCAAGTAGATCTTTTTTCTGAGTGCGTTTATTATTGTGAGAAGGAGACAACAAGAAAAAGAGCTTCTGATAGAACTGTCAGGGAAGGTTGACCCTAGACAAGGGCCTGAAATGTCCACTGTGCATATGTAGGACTTTCCAAAATGCTCTTTTCCATCATGTTCAGCAGTTTTCTCTTCCTGTCTCTAACCTTGTCCTTCCCATATTTCATTATGCTCTCAAGACTTTGGATTTGTGGGTACCTGTGCACACACACTGAAGTTTCACTTTGTGTTTGGGTGGGTTTTGGTTTGTTTGCTGGGGTTTTTCAGCTGATACCTCCCATTTTCCAGTTTTGCAAGTGATTGAGATTGCCTTCCAGTAAACCACTGGGCTACCTATAGGAAAACAGCTGGGACTGTCCCCAAAACCAGCCTGTAGGGTCAGGGGATGTGAACCTCTTTTCTGATTCAGACAGAAGTTGATATCACATTGTGGTGCTCAAGTGCCCCACAGCTATTAATAATGCCGGCTTTTGTGTGAAAGGCATACATTAAATTGTCTCCATAGAGAGCACCTTCATGTTTTTTCAGAGGAACTGTACAAAACGCTCTATGAAAATTCATGTTTCCAAATGTGTCATTTCCAAATGCCTTTTCATTTCCAACAGTTTTGGCTTTCCAGTTAGCGTGTGATGCCTTTCTGTGCTGTGTTACTTGCCAGTTCTCACTTGGATATATACTGAGTTAAAAGGTGCTGTGTGGAAGTAGGGGGTTTTTACTATTACTACTACTATTATTATTATTATCATTATTTAGATGCTACAGTTTAAGTAGTTAAAAAAAATCTCCAAACTAAAGGTCACTGTAGCCTGTAAGTTTACACATGCACAGTACAAGTAACCTTCAGAAATTTCCTCATGACAAGATAAGTGCAGCAATTATATTTAAATGAGTGCCAGAGAAAATTTCACTGTAAACTGCATTAGCTGGAGAGTGTGTGCTGTAAGAGGATTTAATTGAATTAATGTTACTTACTATCAAAAACTCCATCTAGCGTACTGCCAGGTCTCCTTATTACTAAGAATAATATTTGGCTCATAAAGACCCCTGCTCAACTAAGCACACAGTCCTGATGACTTCAGCAAGTGATTAAAATTAGAGCATTTCCTTCGCTGCTTTGCTGCACAGGAGCAGGCTGGAAGCTGGGAACAGGCACACAGCATGGAATCACCGAGCCCTTTAACAAGGCTCTTTGTGGAGATTCCTCTCTCCAGCGCTTTCCCAAGTGTCTAAGGGAGGTGTGATTTTTGGCATGAGTGTCCTTCCCAGTTTGGGTGTAGCTGTTTTGGGTCATGGCTGCAGCAGTGATGGAATTGAGCATCAAGTCTGAGTGTACAGGAGGGACTCGGGGTGATCTACCCTGGGGCTTGGAAGCCCTCCACGAATAACAGCAGTGATGGCAGGGGGATTTCACTGAATAATCCTGGTGGCATTTTTAATGCTGTTATTAATGCAGGATTCTCAGCCTCACATTATACGGATGTGCCACAATGCGATCCAGAGAGGTATTTTGTGTGACTTCCTACATAAAAGCAGAAATGCAAATAAGCTGCATTTACATATTCACATGGTATAAGCGGAAAGCTCAGACGCGTGGAAACGCAGGGACATAGCCAGAGACATGCTTCAAACCAGGGATAAAGATATCCATAGTTTTCCAACTCTTATGTTTTAACCATTAAGGAGAAAATGTGATATATTGGTTGTTTTTGCAGAATATTTTTGAATGTCAAAAATCCCATTGAAGCCTGCGTCTCCTTTATGTTTGATATTATTTTATTTTCCTTTCACATGCATTCTGTAAAAAGCGAATACATGAAATCCAACAAAAAAAAGAAGCTTTTATTCTCCATTCATTCAGCAACAAAAGCAACAAAGAAAGAGGGTTTGAACCAATCTTTTATGAAAATTGGGAAACAGTAGAATAGTTTCCACAACAACTTTCTTTATTGTTGGCTGAATCAAATGGCAGAAGTTTTTATTCACCTACACGTCTTATATTTTAATAAGCCACATGTCACTCCTGAACTTCACCCACCCTTATTTCTGCGTGCGGGTGGCATTCTGGTACAGTCAGTGAGGCACATGCCATTCACAGGAGTTACAATCTCCTCTTTGTTTTTGTGGTGTTGTTTTGGGGGAGAAAAAGAAAGAGTAATTGCCCGTGTTAACTGATGTTCATTACACGGAATTGTTTAGCTCTCTTAAAAAATCATTGATCTGCTTTTCCCCCGTGAAAGTATTCAAGGTCTCAGTTCACAAAAGAGAAATCAGCATGTAAAGCAGCAGCCTGGCAATCTGTGCTGCAAGGAGCAGAGTGCCATGTTCTGTGCAGAAATGTCAGCAGAGTTTGCTGTCTTCAAAGAAAAAAAGACAAATATTTAGTAAGGATGAGAAACATTATTACTGTTACAGTCAGATGTGATTTTGGGGAACAATCTGTTTTAAAGTAGGGGGGGTTTTTTCCATACATTTGTATGTAGCTTAGGATTGAACATTCGTGAGGTAACATCTGGCACGAGCTGTTCCTCTTTCTCCCTAAGTTTCATGGCTTTGTTGTGTATTTGAGAAGGATATTACAAAAGGTAATTTGGTGTCTCATTCCCATTGGTATGGTCATGGTTTTAACTTTTGAATTACTCCCTTGAAATAGGAAAGAGGGGGGAAAACACCATTTGGGTATTTTTAATAGGGAATAGGCAGTATTTGGATTTCAGGGCAAGTGCCCATGGTACACTGTGTGCATGCAGCAAGTCAAAAGTGCAGCTGCACACCAGGGTCCACGAGGCACAGATAACAAAGGGACCCAAAATCTGGGGCTCCAGCCCTGTCCACATGCTCTTATTATCATTTACTGTTTGTATTGCAGATGCACATAACAGATTGTACAATATGCTGTACAAACAGATTGGTAGAATGATCTTTGTCCTGAAACACTGACAGCAGAGCTGAACAAGAAGGATTGACAGTGTGCCTGCCCTGAGAGCTGCACAGCCACAGTTTTGGACCCGTATCCTCAACAAAAGGGCTTTGTGCATCTTTGGTGAAGCAAGGGTCTGTTCTTGCTGATCTTACTGTAAAGGGCTGAAATTTTAAATAAGAATTAAAAGAAGCACAAAGATCATTAGAGAGCGAGTAGGAGAAGGGAATGTGCCTACTTCTCACTTTTTTTTTCTTCTCATCTAACGGCATTTCTTCAACACTTGCCAAACCGAGTGTGTCAAAGGAGCAGACTTTCAAATTTTGGGTAGTTGCTCTCAGTATTGGAACAAAGCCCTGCAAAAAAAAAAAAAAAAAAAAAAAAAAAGAAAGGCTGGGGTATGCAGGGCTGAGGCTTTGGTGACCTGACTGGGAGAGGCACTGATCATGGAAACTCTGACACGTTGGAAATGATAGCGAGAGCAAGCCTGCAAACTTGGCTTGCTTTCACTGGGCTACCCAAACAGGAAAAATCCTAACACTTAATGTCTTTTTCATCATCCAGGGCATGCAAAGAGATCGTCCACTTATGCCCTGCGTGGTTAAGAAAACCAAGAATTGCTCACTTATTTATTGAAGGAGCTAATGTGCATTTCAAAGTGCCTCAGTGTTGGCTTGTGGGGGAAGGAGGAGTGAACATTAAGATTAATCTCAATGAAAATATTTTTGTGGGAATAGTTTGCTCAGTGAATCTAGATCATCTGCAGCTGGTAGAATAATGCTATAAGCCTGTTTATATGTTTTATTAAATCAATAAACCACATGAAAATGGAGGTGTTTTGGATTGTGCACACAGCTTTCGGAGGAGCTTTGCTTAGGGACAAGAAATGATTTTGCCATTTAGAAACACTTTTGTTTCATTTGAAAGTGCTCTCTCGCTAAAATTATTAAAGAAAACATTTTTCAACTCTGAAGTATTGCTGATATTTTGGCAGTGGCTGCGGCCAGTAGTCCAAGGGATGGGAACTGCTGAGCGCTCGGTATTTAAACAACTGGTGTTGACTTTGCGGTTAAAGAAGTTTTATGACTGGATCAGACATAACACTCGACCCATGAGGTTTCTGGTTTGAGGTAAGACTGTCCTGGAACCTGCTGGGATCCAGGGCTCAGCATCCCTGGCTGCTCATGGTTGAGCCACTGTGGCCTTTGTCAAGAGGGGCTGGTCTCTAAATCAGGAGAGAGATTTTGAGTTCCAGGATGCAAAGGTCTCAGGTTTGGAAGTCTAACTTGAATGAAAAAAAGCTCTGCTTGTTCATCCAGCCTGTTGTCTGCCAAATCTATGCTTGTTCTGTTTAGTGCATTCTTAAATGTTTTGTCCAATTTTATTTGGAAGTGGACCATAGGACACTCCTTCCAGCTCCCCCCCACGCCCCCAAGATTAAATGTTTTATTATTGTACTGTAAACATACACAATCCTAACAATTTTTGGTGTTTCGGTCACCCCATTTTATTTATTTTCTGTTGTATAATCTCTCTTTTGTGCTAATATTGATGAATTGAAGAGATGCATTTTCTGTCATGTAAAATAGTACTGGGGATAAACTCTGCCCAGGATTTTGGCTGACCCTTTCATCAGGCTTAGCTCAAAAATTAATTTGTCATTACCCAGGTGCTATGCACTAAGCTTTATTGGCATAGAGGAGCGCCACATCCTGTATGTTCTTTGGAAGGAAAAAAAGTGATCATATAATCACTGAGACAGTAAACAGTCATTTCCAATCTAGTAATATTTTATATGAACTGGCACTGTATGTTGTATATCATCCATCTTGCTAATCCTTGTTCCACATTGCCTCCCACTTGAGGCCAAGAACATTACAGCTGTGCCAGAGAGTGGGTGGAAAAATAGCCTTATTATTAACCTAAGTTGAAAACATAATGGCTTTTTGAATGTCTTCATTCACAGACGCAGTCACACTAAAATATTAATACCCTTAAGTATAGAGAAACAGAACTTTCATTTAAAATCCATTGTCCATGTGTGTTGCAAAGGGGAAAGCCTTGAAAGTGTTGTGAATGCCCTGTGTCTTTTGTTTTAAGTTTTATCCTTTAAATGTCAGTTTTCTGTAAGAAAGGAGCCAAAATATTCTTCAGAGTAGGTTTTGAGCAATGTTGCTGCCATCACTAACATTGCCTTGTGGTAAAGGAAAAAGAGTTTCTCCAGTTTTCTCTTTGTCTTAGAAGACAAATAACAACTGGTAATAACTGAGTGGATATTGAAACACACATAATGACTTTTTAGTACCATGATCAAGCAGGGCTGCATTGCCAATGTCAGAGTTTGTTTAAATCTCATCCCCAGAGGGATCAGAAATATTCAAGATGCATGTGTTTTCTGGGAGGAGCCATCACAAAGAGTAGAGGAGAAAACTGCAACACTCATCTGATTAATCTTCAGAGCACCCCAGGATCCCTGATTTACGAGCAGAAATGAGGGACCCAGCAATGAAAACTGAGTAAATTTGCAGCACAGCATCACTGAAAAGGCACAGAAAAAGGTGATGCTCTTCATTATAGTCATGGTTTGCCTTTCCTAGCTCTGTAATTCACTCCTGTGTATATTTCCCAGGTAAAATATGCATCTTCCAAGAACCTCTTTAGGAGGTGTAAAAATTGCTCTTGAAGAGTATTCAGAGAAAAAAAGAAATAAGTCTTGATTGTACTAATTTATGACTAGCATGAAAAAATATCCCTTCTTTTAAAAAGGAAAATAAAAGGATTAAAACTTCCAGTGTATCAGGCCATGTGTTGTAAATTAGCCTAATTGTTTTAGAATTCAGAAGTGTTTCATCATTTTAAATTGGGCTTGTCTGATATTTAGTTCCACATTTTTTATAACTCTGCAGGACTAATATGTAGCCTGTTGTTGCACATGAAAAGCTTTTTTAATCCTAATTTTTAAGACTGATGGAATGAGAGGAGGTTGACAAGTAATCGCTTAGTTATCTCTGTGTCAAAGCTTATGATATGCTTTATAGTGAAAATGTGCAATATGCAGTTCCAGAAATAATTTTGCTCTACATTATGGTTTATCTTTCTGGCATACAAAATGCAAGAGTGAGTAATGCTGAAGTCTGATAGAGGATTTCAAATTGCTTGGAATTATCTTTAAGTTTTGCCTAATAAGTCTTAGCAGGAGCCAAAATATTGTACAAGATAGGGGCCCCGATATTAACAGGGCTTCCCTCCAAGCACATCCCTACTTCCCCATATCCCATCTCATGTGGGAAAAGAAACTTCACATTTTTCGGGCATTATTTTGCAGCTTCTCTGTTGATCCACTGTACTCTGTGGATAAATAGAAGTCATCTCCGAGTAGGGTTTTTTGTGAAAAGGCCAAGCGGCGCTTGCTCCCAGCAAGAACTGGTGGCTGCAAGGCTTGTTTGACAATCTAACCTGTAACCCACCATTTTTCAGCTCCCATCCAGGAAAACTTTGCATTGTTTATGCTCAGCAGAGATACCTTACACAATAACAACATGTTGAATAAAAGACAAGGGCACACTGTAAAGTTAACTGAAGGACCTTTGGTAACAAAATACGATTCCTCAGAGGTTTTATTTTGTTGGGTTTGTTTGGGTTTTTTTAGCTTGCAGTTAGGACTGGGGGCTTTTTTCTAAAGCTCTCTGAGTTTTTTGGTAGCGAAGCTGCGCGTCTGCGATATTTTGTTGGACGCGTTCCCGTGGCTGCCATGGTGACCTGTGGAGAGCGCGGAGCAGAATCCCGCGTCTCCAAATGTGATTAGAGACATTCGGGAGCCGCACGCTATTGATGCCGAGGAGCACTGAATAGTTTCATCTGCTTTGCAGACAAGCTTCAGTGTAAGCCCTCCTGCCACTGCCTGCTCAAGGCCACCTTTGACAGCCACAGGAGCCAACACATCACTGTTTAGGCACTCGTTTTGTTCCTTTTCTCTATTTTTCCATCTCCCTCTGATTAAGTTGCCAATCATCCAGCTTCTTTTTCTTCTTGTCCTGATAAGTTGCCAATCATGTCATGCAGCCTATACCTCTCTAGCCAAGTATTCCTCTTGTCATAACTTGAAAACAGGCTGCTGGGGATTTATTTTAAAACTTGGTCTGATTAAATGCCACATCTTGATCTTTGGAGAGCCATAGGACCTACAGATCATGGTTCTCTTGTTTGGACTTCTCTGAACTGGTTTTAACTAACAGACTTAAGACATGTCCTATGGGTCATCCAACGCAGTCTCAATATTCCCTTCCCTTAATAGATATTAAATATTCATAAACAGATTTTTTTTTCATCAGTTTTCCAGGGCATATATGGTGATAGTTGCAAGAAAGAAACAATCAGTTGTATGAAGGCTTCTGGGGAAAATAACATATTTATTTGTATGGCATGTGGGGTTTTAAGTTTTGGTCTGCTTGTCAAATCATTTATACAAACATAAGTAGTAGCATTATTTCGTAAGGTCTTCAAGACATAAATAGCAATGGAAAATTAAGCTAAACTGAAAGTGTTTACTGTGAAAAGCATATTTAAAATACTTTTTGTGAGATTTCAAAACAGTTTTTTTGGGGAAATTATGGGAAGTCTGATTCTGGGAAATCTACAGATAGAACAAGATTAAACATTGGAAGAATTACATGTGGAAGCATAATGCTGTTCTCTCTGGGAAAGGAGCTTAGCTGAATTTTCCTGTCTCTAACAGTTTTGTAATTCTATTAAAACTGCTTTCCTAGATATACAAGATAACACTTTCCCCAGTATTTATATTTTGCTAGCTTGTTTTCCAGTCAGAAGGAAAAGACTGTATGAATCATCTTAGTTTTTCTCTCTCATTTTGGAAGTACATGTGTTACACGTCTATTCTGTATCTCCCTTCATTGATTTTACATTAGTTAATCAGCAGACAAAAATAAAGAGGAGTAATAATTAACTAGGATAACAATTTCTCTACCAGAAGTGTTTTCCTTGCTCTAGTGAGGCTGCCCAGGCAAGGTGAAACATGAGCTATAATTCTTTATCAGGACACTTTGCATTTTTACACTGTTAGTCTGTGCAAAACAAGATTCCGTGCGAGAGACAAGTGAGAGGCAGGTTGGGAAGTGGTTATGAGATACCTCTCAAATTCCTTTGAGCTTGAGCTTTCTGAGCATAGATCTCCCACATGAAGTGTGTTCTTCGTTCTCATTGCTGGTGCTCATTAAGTGCTGCCATTTATTTTTGTGTGCCTGCACAAATATATGGCTTTATTACTAAAGTGGTTTGTTTATCTTTGCTGCTGCTGCATTTATTTTAGCACTCATCTAAACAATTAATTAGGGAAACACTTGAGTGCCGAATACACTTCTTCAGATACCACTCAGTTGGGTTTTTTATTTATTTCCAGGAGCATCAAGCATTAAAAAACACCCATCTTTTGCATTTTTTTTCTAACCGTGCCTTTTTCCCTCTTTTTTGAAGTTTCCACAGCAGAGTACATTGCTTTGAAAGATCATGGGCCCTGTTGAGAGTTCAAAGCCAAGTAAAGATGATGCTTAAAGTTCAAAGGCTCTGTGGAGCTGCATCTTCATCTGCATAAAATTGTTTCAACCGACTAGAAAGATAGAAAACTTGCCAGGAATTGCTTCTGTTTCTTTTTTATTATTATTATTATTATAAAGAAAGCTTAATTGGGGAACAAATGTGTCACTGCTAACAAGTTCAGGCAAAGCGAAGCTCCTCAGATGAAACACTGCTTGAAGGTGTGCACAGTGTAGGAAAGATTTGACATGAGCTGTGACCCTGTGAGAGTGAAGCTGTGAATGCCTGGAAATCAATACGAGATGTGCAAGGGTTCATGATGTTGAAGTGGAGAAAGAGTTGAAAGAGTTTGACTGCATCTTGGGCAAAGGGAGCAGAGAGTGTGACAGATTCAGACAATGGATTTAGACCCAAGTTTTAAAGAAACGTATTTATCAGGAAACGAAACTCAAATCATTGAAAATTATCTCCATTAAAATAGTGTGTATGCTGTAGCAAATCACGAGTGTGAGTGGAGGCTTTGCCAGTTCTTCCACCAGCACAGAATGGAGCCCCCAATTTGGTGGCTTGGCCAAAAGCAGCAAAGTACAGCAAACTCCCCCAAAAGCAGAGGGGTGTTGGAGGAAACAGTTATTTGTTGGTTCAAGTTCAAGGCACTTAGAGGTGATATTTATCCTAGAATTTCTTCCATGCTACTCAAGCATTCCTTAAGCCATCTCAAATGTCTTGTATTGATTTCTTCCATTTCCTATAAGGTAACTTTGGGAGGAAGCATGACAGACTGCAGTGAGTCAGATGGAAGCAGCTCTGGCACGTACTGCCCTGCTGTAACTCATTGTCACTACGGTGGCTGTGTCTTTTTACCTCAATTTTTATTTTTTCCTGGTATCTTCAGAGTACTCCTTTGAGCTCAGGACATTTTATTCTTTCTGTTTTACAGGGAAAAGCTAGAGCATAGGGAGATGAAAGGCCAGATTGTTCAAAAGCATTTAGGCATCGAAAGATTCAGATAGGCATTGAATGTTATTTTCAGAACTTCAACACCCTATTCCTAGAAATGAGTTATCCAAGGTCAGATTTTAGATTCTCTTTCAAAAATGGTATCCAACTCTTCCAAATCCAGTTAAATGTTGAAAACACCCCATGCACAATGTTCTTGCCAAGTTTCTGGGTAGGGTTGAGGTTTTGTTGTTGCTTTGTAAATGCGTGAAGTGTCAGCAAGAGCAATCTTTCCACTGTGTACCTTCTTTCATAACTCCTTCTCCCTGGACCTATTCCTCTTTTTTCTCTTAGTGCTGATAGTTCTGGCTTTTCCTACGCTTATAAGATATAAGCTCCAAAGTTCAGAGCTGTCAGTGGGGTTTAAACAAAACTTTATGTCAGGTACAACAGGACTGGCTAAATTGTAACTTGAGAAAATGCATTGTGTTATCGTGAATTCATAAATGTATTGATATATTTCTAAAAACAGGATATGGCACAAGACATTTTGTTGTCTTGTGTGTCTGTGGCAATATCTGCCATGCTGGAAAGTTCGTGGAATCATCATGGAATCATAGAATGGTTTGGGTTGGAAGGGGCCATAAAGATCATCTTGTTCCACCCCCCTGTCGTGGGCAGGGACACCTTCCACTATCCCAGGTTGCTCCAAGCCCCATCCAACCTGGCCTTGAACACTTCCAGGGATCCACAGCTTCTCTGGGCAACCTGCTCCTCTGTTTCATTGCTCTCACAGTAAAGAATTTCTTCCCAATACCCAACTGAAATTTGCCCTCTTTCAGTTTGAAGCCATTCTCCCTTGTCCTATCAATACATGCCCTTGCCAAAGTTCCTCTCCAGCCATATCCTGGTCCCCTTTATGTACTAGAAGGTGCTATAAGGTCTCTGATTCTGTTTCTTTAAAAAAAGAAAAAAAAAATTAATTCCTGTGTTCTTGCTATGAAAAAACTCATCTTGCATGTAAAATTTGCTAGTGAATGAGAGCTGGTTCCCAGCTGATGAGTACAACAATAAAACAGTAATTTAACTGATGTTGTCTACTAGAGTTAAATAAGCTTGTAGTATATTTCTGGGGAAGTTAAGCTGTGTTAGGAGGGATCTTGTCGGAAGTCAGTTAAATTCCTTCGCTGCCATTTCACACAATCACAAGCTGGCTGGTGTCAGAAAGAACCTCCGGGATTCATCTTATCCAACCCCAGCTCAAAGCAGGGTCATCTACAGCAGGTTTGTCAGAGCTGTGTCCAGGCAGGATTTTAATATCTCCAGGGACAGAGAGAGTCCACAACCTGTCTGGGCAAACCATGCCAGTGTTTGAACACCCTTAGAATAAAAATGGTTTTGCTTATTTTAAAGTGGAATTTCCTGTATTTTAATTAGTGGCCATGGCCTCTTGTCCTGTCATTGGGCACCGCTGAGAAGGCTCTGTCTTCTTTACTTCCTCCAATGAACAGGCTGAACAGTCCCAGCTCTCTCAGTTGCTTTTCATACGAGAGATGCTCCAGACTCTTCCTCATCTTCATGGTCCTTCACTGGACAGCCTCCAGTATGTCCACATCTCTCTATTGGGGAAAAAGAAGAAGATGCAGAACCCCATATATGTCTCAGCAGGGCTGAGCAGAGGGTAAGGATCACCTCCACTGACCTGCTCTGCCTGATGCAGCCCAGAGTGCCTTTGGCATTTAACCAGCAAAGAGAATTTCCAGTACAGAATGTATGTTTTTCATAGTGATGGGGAATGTTTATAAATTGCCTCAAAGATGTGGTGATTTTGAAGGGATAATTTTATGGTAAAGCTCTTCTATTCTGAATATTTTTCACTACAGAGTTGCCTCCTAGTTGAACTAGGACGTGAATGGCTTCTCAGGAGTCACAGTGCAATTAGAGGTTTCATCAGAGCAGTGATCTGGAAGTCTTATCAGGAAAAGCCAGTCTTCAGTGATCTTTCTCAAGCATTCAAGTGAAAAAAAAAATAGAAGGAAATCCATTATAAGATGTATGTGCTGGCAAGTTTGATTTGCTACTAGTGAGTGCCAGGGTTGGAGACAATAGGGCTTTTGAAATGACATCAGGGAGAGATGTGTCCCTGCCTATGTTAATTTATGTAAACATGATCTTTGTAGAGTCTTTTTGAACTGATATACAGTGTCACAGCAGCTTTCTGCTGCAAGAATGGATTAATAAGGGAGGACATCTTAATTTTGTATTTCCATTTTTTTTTAGCATCTGTTCTCTGAATCCTTTTTCTTTACTGCATCCAAAGATGTATTTAGCAGATGGTCAAACTTAGGGGTTAACTTGCACAGAGGACATGTTAATTCATTTTAAAGCTAGTAAACTCAAGTCAGTAATCCTTACAGGGCCAAAGGAAAGGGAAACAATAACCATCTTCTAGGAAGAAAAGAATAATAATTTCTCTGAGGGAAGAAGAATATGTATCAAAGATTAAGGAACATTAGTGCAAGAATGAGAAGGAAAAGAAAGAAAAAGTAAAGGGGAAATTACTAGAAGGCAACATAAGATACAAATAATTATTTGTATTTTCAATTTTTGTAGTTTCATTTTAATATCCCCCAATTTCAATATTTCTTTCTTGATGCAATGTATATACATAGTGACAGGCCTTGTTTAAAACTATTTCCAGTTTAAAAAAAAAAAATCTTGTATTTTGTGTATATTCTTTTCTATATTTTACAAGTGGGGAGTGCAGTGACTTCCCATGGGACACCCCTCACCGAGCTAGAGGCTGGAATGCCATTTCCCCACCCTCTCCTGCTGTCCTACTTACTTGAGAATTTCTTGTCCAAAAGCTCTGACAAGCAGTTTTTATCATAAGCCATATGGAGTGATGTATAAGATCCGAATTATTCTCCACCCCTGAGAACTAGAAATGTGAATGAACTGAACATGAACTTGACAGGGGGCACTGAGCTGCTGCTTTGATTTTCCCACCGATGTTGGTTGACTGACAGCTGTCCATCTCAAGGGCTCTCCCTGGGATTTACACTGCTGGGAGGGCTGGCAAAGGAGGAACAGCCCAGGCCAGTGATGTTTCCATCCCCTGCAGATCAGGTGTTGATGCAGTGCTGATGTGCAGGATCAGTGCCAATGACTGCTCAGCTCTGTGTTCACAGCACTTCCTGAGTTGATGCTGCAATGTCTCTCATCCCCTACTCAGCTCAGACCAATAAAGCTCAGCTTCCGTCCCAGCACTCAGGGATGGTTTCTTTAGGGACAGATTAGTTTGTAATGATATAGATTTGCCTTGATGCTGTAAACCTGATTTGTGTATATTTATTTACCCTGCCACCATGTATAGAATCTCATTCTGCATCTGCCTTTTTTTTTTTTTTACTCCTTTATCACCATCTAGTGCAGATATCACATGAGTATTGCCAAGCTGCAGGTGTGGAAGTTGGCCCCTTCCCTCAGAAGTAAAACAGAGTTCCAGTGTGCTAGAACTTCCCAGCCATTACACAGGCAGCAGGAGAGTTCAGGAATTTGCAAAAGCTGTCACTGTCCTATATGAAAAATTGTGCATTGAAATTCTTCAGCTACTTGTACAGCTATTAGCTATTTAAAACTGTTTAATATAAGTGGCTTATTTCAGAGAGCAGGAAAAGTAGATTCTGGCAATTTTGCCCTTGATATCTTTTCTATCTGTGTCGCACTTTAGTCAAAATTTACATAATAATGGGTAGGGAAGTGTTGTGGCACATGAACCGGTGCATATTAGTTCTTAGTTGCTTTCCCAAAAGGCTTGAAAATGCAGCAAATTTAATCTAGGTCAAAAAAAGAAAAAAAGAAAAAAAAAAAAAGAAAATAAGAAGAAGGAAAAAAAAAAAAAAACAAAAAAAACCCCAACACTTCCATTTTGTAGGCAGAGGACATTTATAGAGAGCATTTGTATTCACAAGGGTATGGGAATGACAGAGTGCGACTCCTCCAAAAGAGCTCCCCGGTGCAGCTGAAGGCTGACAGCAAACTAGGACTTGTGGCCAATTAACAGAAAGGCCGTCATAACTTGCAAGGCATGGAGAGAAAAAATTGAGCTCCGTGGGATCATTTTTCACTGGCCATTTACGGGGCTGTTACCGGCCCGGAGCATTTGTGCTTTAATGCGAGCGGCACGATGTGGGGCACTCTGGGGCTGGGGCATTGCCACCCTGAGCATTGCAACCAGGAGGAAAAATAGAGGCCAGGGTGGAATTTGGCACATCCCAGTTGAGAATCCTTCTCACATGTGAGCCCTTGCCTAGATTCAGCTAATGTATTAATATTAGAAGTGGCATCTCTATAATATGTGCTGTCATTAGAGTGGCAATGCGGTTTCCTGGCTGGTGACAGGACTGGTAATACGGTTTCCATCAGGGTGCCAATTATATCAAACTATTAGCAAACCTGAGCTAATTGGGAGGCGGCATCGTTAAAGGTTGATTTCTGCTGTATTCGGCAATTCTGTCAGGGATTGCTTCAGGAGTGAATCCTTTCCGTCTTACTCCATATACAATAGAGCGTGAGGATGGTGCAGGTAGGAATCAAAACACATCCCTGCCTTAGCAACCTTCTTTTTCTGATAAACAGAGTTTCAAAAACAGTTGGATTTTTATTTCTGGACTCCTTTGTCAGGAATGGCTGTATTTGCTGCTCAGGAAGTTCAAGGTTTTCTCCAGTTTTGTATGGAAGGACCCAATCAAAATCTCTAAGACTTGAAACACCTCTCCTAAAACTAGAGCAGTGTCTTCAGTGCAGGTTAGCTAATTGCACTAATGTCTGTAGCTCAGAAGAAATGTCAGGCAAGGCTCCCATGCAATGCACCAAATGTTACAAAAGTCTCATTGCCCAATCCCACACCTGAACTCCATGTAGCAATAGGTCTTCTCAGTGGCTTTAGTGCAAAAGAACTTTTAATGTCTTTATTGGCTTTTGGGAAATGACATTACAGGTCATGGTGTGTTTGTTGCAAATCACACTGTTCAGGCAGCTTTTTGTGATTTACAGAGCATGTGTTCCAGAGTTCTGGTGGATGGCTGGAATGCAAGAGACCTTGTTAAAGGCTGCCCTGTATTAGTTTAGTGTTCAAATTTTGGTAGTGGATGAGTGAATGTGGAAATTAGGAGAGAAGCATTCAGAGTAGGGGGAAAAAAAAACAAGAAAAAGAAATCCTCCTTAACTTAAACTAGCTTGAACTGTGGTGGATTGACAAGAAGCTACTGTCCCCATTGAGATTCCAGGCTTGTATGAAGCCAGCACCTGTTCTGCTTGCAAATGCACACACAAAAGTGAGCTTCATTCACAGAAAGAAAGAAACATAGCGGGACTTCACTCATTTAGCCTTCCAGGGCCTTCAGTCCCTTGATCTGTCAGCCCCTTAGAATTCAAACGCAGCCTTTAAAGGAATTTTCAATTCACAACATGATGACTTTGTTGATGTCCTGAATGTGAATGTATTTTGAATTGAATTTGTCTGCCAGGATTCCATTACTTGCTAAAAGAATGCAGAGTTCAATCATCAGATAATCATTATAGCTGTTTTGAAGTGTTTATTTTATTAGTCTTGAAGGTAAAGCAAATTTCATACTTTTAAGTTGTTGCAGGCTTTGCAGGCGCCCTGATAAGCTCTTGTATTTCTATACCCCATGGTTAGGGTTCAGATACTGGCAGCAGGTGATAATATGTACAGCACAGGAGAGTTCCAAACTGACAAATTTTGACAGTTGAAAACTAAAGAAACTAATAAATCAGACCAAACAAATATAGGTTGGTTTGAGTTGTTGGTTTCGTTTTTATTTTCTCCTGCGTCTTTTCTCTTTTAATTCACAAAAGTTAAATTTTCAGGCCTGGGAGTATTGCAAAATATTTTTCAAGGAAATCAAAACCTCAGAGCATCTTGAGGAGCGTGTTTTAATTCCTGTCCACATCCAAGGGTTATTTTCTCATATTGATGCATATGTGTAATTCTTGGTAACCTTAACACAGGAATTGCCTATTCAGTTTAGGGAGCTGTGAAACACTTTTTCTCACCCGAAGCAAGATGGAGGCTGCCGTATTCATTCAGGCATGAAATCCTGGCTGAGAGATTAAGCCTCTTACACAGATCCCAGTGCCGTTAAATGCCAACGAGGACCGTGTAAGCCACATCTTCAAGTGGAGGAGAGCTTCCCTTTGTTAGTTGTTCAAAATTAGGAATGTAAACAGCTCTCACGGCATAATTAGTCTGTGTTTGAATTGGGAGAAAGTGACAAAAATAATGGCACGGCGGAGCTCCTGGAGATGTCATAGAGCTGAGTTTTGCAGCCTAACAAAGCCATGACTGCTCTCCTGGGAGGTAAATTTGGGTCACAGAGCAGAAGTCACACAGGAGGAGAAGCCCTATTGCATGGGGTCACTAACAGCTCTTTGAAAAAATCCTCTTGTTTACAGGAGGAATGGCATGTCTTGAAGTTTCATGGCAAAAACTGGAATTTGTTGTAATTCCACAATGTCCTCTGGAAACCCAAGCTTGCTGTTGGCAGAAAATCATGGCTACAGTGGTGTGAGTGTCCTCACCACTTGTTCTTCTTTTTCCCATTCCTCACTTCTAAATGATGGCTTCAGTGAACCCGTGGCTTGATTCCCCTGTAATCCATTGCTGCCATCTTTGACAGTGACTCACGTAAAGCTGTTTCTAGCCATACACGAGGCTGTTTGTCCCTGTCACTGCCTTGCTAAACAGGTTTCTGTGGAAATTAAATAAATAAAATTTCCACCACTGGTGCTAATTGGTGCCTTTGGCAGCCTGAGCAAGGGCTTGTGAATTGAATGTGTCATGGAGAATTGAATGTGTCAACTCTCTCCCAATGGCTGGGACCTTGAGGTCTTTCTCTGGCACTAAATTTCCTTTGAAAAAAGAAAAGAAAGAGGAAGGGGGGGCAAGGGGGGGGGGAAGAGAGGGAGGGTGAAAACAAGCTGAAGTAAGGGATCTTTTCCCTTTTTTTAATGATGTGTTGGAGTTGAGCATTGTAGTGTCCACACTGCAGCATTTGCTCGTCAGATGCCTCGAGAAGCAGAGCTGTTTTCTGCTGTTGTTTCTCAGGCATCCCATTTGTTGCCATTAAATGCCGAGCAGCACGGAGTGGCAGGTTTTATTCAGTCTGTTCAAGCATCTGGCAGGATAGCCATGAAGTTGTTGCCGATGTCCTTAAGGGACTGTAGGGATCTGCATGATTCATTCAGCATTTTTTTTCGAGGTACAAAGAAGAAATGCCTTGCGCCGTAGTAAATACTGTTCCAAGTAGAGCACAACCAGCTTAGCAGAGCGCGGGAGATTTGCTGCTTTGGAGGCACTGAGTGGCAGCACGAGCTCCTGTGCCTGTGGGCAAGAATACACTAACCCACGTGGAGTTAAACTGGGCTGTGTTTCAGGCTGCTGGGGATCAGCAGAACCATGACCACAAACCAATTCACCTTTTAAGTTGTCCTGACTAGGAGGGGAGAGGTTATCACTGCCAGGCTTTGAGTTATTTGGATGTCAGAAAAGTCTAGTTGTGGTTCAAGCTGCTGTCGAGTTTGTTTGGTGATGAAGCAAAGATTATACGTGCAAGGGGCCTGAAGGGGAGGGTTGTATTTTTCTTCTTTTCTTTCAGTAGGAAACATAGTTTTTCTTTTCCAGCTGGGCCACTTGTTTGTCTTCGGCAATTTCAGCAGGGGACAGCTGCCAATCCTAAAGCACAGATTAGCCCTGTCCTTTTACACAGGCATCTTCCCCTCCAGTATACCTGCAGAAAAGACTGAATTAGGTACTTTTTTCTATAGACTGACACAAAAGGATTTTACACCAGAGGCATCTTCAGTGCAGTTTGTGTTACATGGCTGCAGCCTCTCTGGAAAATCCGTAGTCTGAGCTGCAGCATTTCCTTGGGGACCATGTGCACTGTCGCTTTTTCTGTTCCTCTCTATTCTCTCATTTTCTTTTTTGAGTCCAGCCCTCACCTCTGTAGCAGATACCTTCAAATTCAGGTGTCCAGGAGTGGGTGTCCATGCCCCCCTCAAACCACAGCAAACCAGCTCTTGTCGTGAAGTTTGTTTTATTTAGGAAGATAAAAGCCAAATGTGTCCAGAGAAAAATTTTGTCCATGTGCATTTTCAGATGTGTCAGTGTGAAAGTCTCTGTCAGCTTAGAAGTCTCTATTTTTGTCAAGGTCCAATGACCTGCCTGAAACATCTGCACATTTCCCATTAAGCTACTGTTTCTTCTGGCCCTCATTCACAGAAACATTTTTCTCTCCTGAGCTATTACTTCCCAAAAATGACCTGTTAAAGGGTATTTCACAGCATATTCATCTTTTGAGTGCAGTTCTTTGAAGTATTGCCAAGAATGATAAACCAATAGATTTCAAATTTCTCCTTATCGGAATGAACCCACAGAGCTGAAATCTAAAATGAGACTCTTCAGGCCCATGGAAAAGGACACAGCAATTGCAAAGTTGTGAGTACAGCTTGATATTTTCCCCTCTGAATCCTCTCTCCTGGTCAAAAAACTTTATATTAAAAAGCTAATAAATGAAACAAAGAAACAATAGAAGACAGACTTGGGGCTGGCTGGCAGGATAGAAAAACATTGCAATGTTGTCTCAAAGTCGCACTATGAAATGTCACAAACTTCGATTCTTTTCCTTATTTTCATCTGGGGAAAAATAATTCATATTTTCAGAATTTTCCAGTGAAACAGAAGGTTTAGAAACACTCACAGGAAACACAAACCTTAACATGCTGTGCCTGTCTCTAACATACATCCCTGCGAACAATGTTCCACTTACTGAAATAATTATTGAACCATCTCCATCGTGAAGTGTGAAATTTTAAAGAACCTGTTGGCAGTATGAAAAATGTTTCTCTCAGCTGTGTTAAGTCTGCGTTACCTGCCTGCCCATGTCTTGTTGTGCCTGCAAGTGATTTTCTGCATTAGGGATAAACTTGCTGTGTTCCAGCGGGGAATACATGGTCAGCTTTGCTTGTGACAGAGGTGATGGTTGTCGCTGCCCTGCTGCAGAGCCAGAGGGAGCATTCCCAGTGCCCTGCACAGCTTGAGCCAAGCAAGGGGCAGCGGAGAGGCCGCTCTGGATTCAGCCCTTCCTTCCAAAGTGTGGTGTGGGCCACCTCCACACAGTTACTGCCAATGTTTGCTGTGCTGCTGTGCACACCTTCTCCTTGTGTCCTTTGCCATCGTGGGGATGCTGCAGGGTTGAACACAAGCAGGCGTGTCAGGTGGGCTGGGATGTTTCACTTTGGCCAACATTAGGGAGCTGATACAAGCATCATCTTTGCTCACTGCCTGAAGCACAGATTATTTTATCTGTGTCATGCTCCAAGGGAGCACCGAGCCTCATGAGCTGGGGTTTCTTTTATTTACTGATTGGTTTTGACATTTCTCTGGAGTTGTAACAAATCTCTGACTGTGATTAAGAGAAGGGGATTGTTTTCTGATTCGTCAGTAAGACCTGCATCATCCTGTTTCATGCAAAGTAGGTTTTTACTTCAGTAGCCACTTCTGACCCCCAAGCAGCATTACCCAGAGCGTTTTCCCTCTCCCCACAGCAGCTGGGTCACCAAACACCCCACGTGCAGCAAACATCTCATCTGTCAAGGAGCAGACTTCACTGCTGTGGGACACTGCAGGCAAACCCTGGTCCTTGCTTTTTGTCCCATGCCTGTGGCGTTATAGCTCTTCCCTGAGGATGTGTGTGTAAGCCCTGACCTCCCTCTGGGGCTGGTGTTGAGCCGCCTGGCTTGTGTGGGCTGCAGCAAAAATGCTTCATATGTTTGCAGTGGAGAAAGTGACAGCAAGCCATGTTTGGTCCCAAAGACCACCCGGCTGGACCATGCTGTCAAAAGGGAAACCGCAGGATTAAGGCAACTAAAACCACCTGCTTTACTGAAAGTTGGGCAGATGCAGGGGGAGCAAAGACTCCCTTAAGGCTGTCAGCCATCAGCAACTTCCACTGTCCCAGCAGTGGCAAATTCACCTGTAGCTTGTTTTTCATTCTTGAAACTGAGATGAGTGTCCTACCTCAAGTCCTGCCTGGTTTCAGAGAAAGGGGAAGCCAACTTTAGCTCTTTTGTATAAGGCCCTTTAAATAAGGTCCTGGTTTAGCCTGATTTTCTGCTTGGGATGTAACAATGAATTCCTGCTGCTTGAGCTTGCCATGTTGCTTATATTCAAAGTATAATGGGGAGCCTCCAGAAAAATACAACCTTATTTACAATGCACAAAGCCAATTGGATTTTGGTTAACAATTTCTAAGTGATTACAGTTCACTAACAGTGTAGGTGTGCTATAGACGCAATGCACAGGGGGGGCCTTTTTATTTTAAACCACACAAGCTTTCTTTTATTCATGTCATTCAGGTGCCTCAGGATAATTCACATTTCCAGCTTTCATAATGTGTTGTTCAACGACTGTTTTTTCTCCTTCCCTATTGTACTCTCACAAATCATACTCACTAATTTCTGAAAGCTTTTCATTTCTCTCTATAGGTTGTTGTTTCGTAACATTTTATACAAGAAAAGCTGCTCTTGAGGCACAGAATGCACTGCACAATATTAAAACTTTACCTGGGGTGAGTACATTTACTTTTTGATCCTAATTATTTTATTGCCAGAAAAATAGCCATTTTGCTCTCGATGCTGCCTGGTGCCCCAAATGACCTTGATCTCTTCAAGGAGGTGGCTGAGCTGATGGTCTGTCCTGTATCTGTGCCTGTCCTGTAGCAATGGCATCATGTCAAAAAGCAGTTGCTGTTCTCTAGAAAGTCCCTTGGCTGGAAAGAGTACTGATTCCTGCTGACCAGGTGGCCAAAGTGCAGTGTGGATCCTTTTTTAAATGTGTTTAAGGGGGAGGGAAGGAGAGAGGGAGGGGAGAATACATATGGCATAAAAACACTGCACCACTGGGGCTTCGTGTTTGAAAAGGGAGAGAAGAGGAAAAGACAAGACACAGCCAATTTTGTTAAATGCAGCCTTTATCCACGTGTTTTCTAAACAACCCAAATGCACTCGCTGCTCATCTCAGGGTGTTGTGGAGTGTGGTCCCATGCAGCTGCTTGCACAGAGTCATCCTGTCCCCTGACATCACTTCTCCTCAACCCCTGCTCCCACTGACACCAACGTTCAGAACAGTTGTGGTTGTGTTGTACAAACTGTGTCTTGTGATTTCCTATGGTATTTTATATTTAAATTACAGGGCTAGGGAGAAGTATATCACTGGTAATTGCATGTCTTAACTCTGAAATCTTCTTGTACCACTATTTTCATTTTTTCTGCTGAACATAGCCAAATACTTTGAGGACGGAAGAGAAAAAATATAAAGGATGGAGGTATATTTCCTCTTGATGTAGGAGAAGTGTTCAAGTATATGTTTTTAGTGTCTGGTTATAGACGTGAAAGTAAATAAATACACTGTGCAAATAAATAGAACATTGACTGGACTGACAGTTATATGGCCAATATCTCCTTTAGTTCCTATGTACTGTATGTGAAATTGGACATTCTGTGTTTGAAAAATTATACCTGGCTAGTTCACTTTATGCAAGTGATTTCCTGTTAGGAAAGCCACCTCATCTGTCATGGAAATGACCAGCGTAGAGAGGTGTGTTGGACAGTTACCCCTGAGCCCTCCTAATTCACCAAGGTAAAAATGGAGTCCTCTGTCATTTTCAGGTGAAAATTCTGGGAATGGTGGTAGGAAATCTGCAAAGGTAGGCCAGGCACAGGAAAATAAGAGGAAAATTGTGGCACTTCAAGTGAAGTTTTCCACCAGCAGCTGGCCCTTGCAAGGGGCAGTGTCAAGTGTTACAAGCCTCCCAGTGGGAGTCTGGGCACTTGAGGGTGTAGAGGATGGATGTGCCATCCGCAAGGGAAAAAAGGAAGGCTCTGAGGCACGATTCCCTTTGAGACCCTTTGGAACTCAGGCTGGATCTCAGCATCCTCTGGCTCTGCACCCCCAGTTGTTGGTTCCCATCCCCACTGCAAGAGAATGCCGAGCCCTTGGACGTGTGCTCTCTGACCCAGTTCAGTGTTGCCCCCAAACCAACTCCCAGAGTACCTGCTCTCCATCATGCTCTGAAGCTCAGTGGGCTGGCAGGGTAGGATGGAGCTGATCCCAAGCTGCTGGAGCAGCACCCTGCCCGGGTAGGACCCCTGAAGCTCTACCACAAGATCTTCACATCACCCCCCTTAGAAAGAGAGAGGGTCCTTTCAGAATCATAGAATCACACAATCATTAAGATTGGAAAAGACCTCCAAGATCATGAGGTCCAAGCTTTGACCGAACACCACAATGCCAACTAAACCATAGCACTAAGTGCCATATCCAGTTATTTTTGGAGCACTTCTGGGGATGATGACTCTACCACTTCCCTGAGCAGCCTGTTGCAGTGCTTGACCACCCTTTCAGTGAAGAAGTTCTGATGTCCAACCTGACCCTCCCCTGGAGCAGTTTGAGGCCTGTCTCTGGTTGCCAGGAAGAACCCAACCTTCATCTGGCTACAAACTCCTTTCAGGGAGCTGCAGAGAGTGAAAAGGTCCTGCCTGAGCCTCCTTTTCTCCAGGCTAAACAAACCCAGCTTCCTTTTCTTTGCTCTGTTCTTCCCCCAGCTGGCTGCTGTGTTTTGAGGGATCTTGTTTTTCCCAGTAGGTGACTAGGAGGGGCAGACTCCTCCTCTGACTTCCCCACGTACGGGAGGCAAAGCTGGCTCAGCTCTGCATTGCATCTTACTTGAGCAGGGCATCATTTTCTCCTCCACTTTTGCACAGCTAATGAGCAGGCTGCAGTTAAAGACACTTGTGTACCTTTTGATGTTTTTAAAATAAGGTTCAAAAATATAATTTTTTTTCTAAATCTCCCTCTAGCTCTTTGCCATTTAAAACTTATCTTTCCAAGCTGTTTTTTCCTGTCCTGACTGTGAGGTTACAAAGTTTTCTTTTAGGGAAGTGTGGAAATTGCCTTCCCATGACTCTGGGGCCTTGGCTTTAAAAATATTCCTGATACGGCCAGAGATGTTTAGATTTTACTATGAGATGAGTTGTTATACCTACTTTTCTTAAGGGAGGCCTCTAACAAAGAGAAGCAACTTGAATACAGTTCTACTACTTGTCTTTCAGAATGATTCAGCATGTATTATATAACAGATTCTATATTTTGCACGTGCAGTGTGCTGACATTCAGCATATATGGGGATACTGTTATGCTGCATTGGTGTGTTCCCGAAATAACTTCATTTAAGCACACCTCAAAGTGGTGGCACACGTACTGGAAACGCTTCACGTTAGCAGGATTCTCCTTATATGAATTTTACCAATTTCTGTATTATTCCTCTTGCCTGCTAAGCAGCTTTTGCCAAATCCATAGTGGATAGGTCCGTGTGTGAAATAGTCTCAGAGCAAATGGAAGCAATCTTCTGGCAGAGCTCCTACAAGGGATGAATTTGGATCAGGCTCATTTAGGCATCAAGCGTCAGCTTGCTTCCAGTAAGCGAGGTATGGTCAGTAGGAGGTTCAGTAATAAGGTGTCTCCTGGAAACAAAAGAATCTGTGCCTTCCCCTTTTGCTGTAATACCACCATGCATCAGGTAAGGCATCCTTAAATAGCCCAGGAAGAAAATCCGAGGCAAAGGCAGGTGATTTATTAGGGTAAGGTAAGGAAAGCTGGCAGAGGCAGGAGCAGGGGGCTGTGGGGATGCTGTGGCTGTTGGAACTCGTCTGTGTTTTACCTGCACTCAGGTGTAACCCATGCTGCTGCAGAGGCGGGTTCATTAAATGATAGAGACTAGATTATTTCTGGGTTTATTCGCTTCGTTTCTTAAATTCAGACCTGCTCCATGTTGCTCAGTAAGCAGGGTTTGGATCAGCACCGGTGAAGCCAAAAATGTAGGGCTTTAGTGTGAAATTTATCCCCCTTCCAAGGCTGCCTGTTCAGTTTAATTTAAGTAGTTTTTTGAGCAAAGCCTGCAGTGCTATGTCTCTATCTCTGCTTTTTGCCTGGACCTCATCCTTAACAGAGACATGAAAACACAAGCGCTTGATCTGCTCCTTTGAGCTGCACCCTTTTAGTGGACATGAAGAAAATAAGACCAGACATAAATGATTAATGCAGAATCTTGGAAGAAAATATTGCAGGGTGCCTTGCTGTTTGATTACAAGCCTTGGAATTAGTCAACATTTCCATAATTCTAAACCAATATACACCTGTTTTCCCACTGTGATGTGAAGGCACAACTTAATTTAACAGAAACCCCGCTGTGCTAAATCTCTCATTAAATACCAAGCTAGTTCTGTAATTTAAAGTTGCAGCACTACTATTTTAACTGAATTGCCTTTGTATTATAAAATTAATAAGAAGTTAATGATGCACTTTGCTGTATTCTCTCAGATTTTTTTTTTTTCACAGCAACAACAACAAAAAAGAAAGATAAAGAAGAAAAACATGTCACCAGCAGACATCTCAGGGCTTTTCTGGTTTTAATCATTTTCCTGAGGATAGAAATTAATTTAAAAGATTTTTTAAAAAAAAATTAAAAAACTTTCTGCACAAGTAGGATCAAACATCATCTTTTTACTCATGATGAATATAATCTCTCTGTTAGTCATAATATTCCTTGTCATATATTGGAGCTTTTATCTTTCTCAAAATATGTGTTTAGATATCACTTGTTATGTAGAAGTGCTGCTAGGCAGAGAAGAAGATATGCAGTGTTTGAGAAATACAGGCATATTGTTATGATATATGATACAGATCAACGAAATAGGGACAGTTCTCTTCTGTTTACTTGGTGCTGGCATCACAAGTAGCTTTTATGTGTTGCAAATAACCAACATGAATTTTCAGATGTGTCTTTTCAAACATAGCATGGGAGCAGGTTGCTGATACCCTCATAGCTCATAGGGATGTGGTTTATATTATTCAGCTCAGAGTCAGGTTTTCTTGGAGTGTTCATTTGGATTTTGTTTTAAAAGGCAGAAGGGAGAAAAGGGAAAACCTCAATTTGAATGTAATAATGATCTTAGAAATGTGCTTCTTTGGGATGAGATGTAGAACTGAGGCCTTAACTAGTCTCATCTTCATTAAGGTTCTCATGACTTCGTTAGAGGTGTTTAACTTCTATTCCCTAAACAGAGTAATCCAATAAATTCCACCCATCTAAATTTATTCTGTACCTTCAGTTAGATGTAATAATCTTGGTTTCCCCGTGCTCTAATTTGCTACTTAGTGAAAATTGGCTTCTGTATAGGAGGCAAACCTCAAAGAGCTGTATTCAGGGACTGCTTTTACTGCCTTCATGGCACTGACATTTGTTCTTTGTTTTAGTTTTAACATGCTTTCTTTTAAAAACAGAGTGTGCTCTGTTTTGCTGACTAGTGAATCTGGTAGGATTTCCTGGCAAGATTAAGTGCAGATAGGTAACACAAGAGCATTATATGTTGGTTGGATTCTTGGAGCCAAAGAGATGAATAAATGCACCTTTAATGTCATGCAGAGGCTATTTGAAGTCAGAAATCAATGGGCATCCATTTGTAAAATCTACGCCTAAAACTCTTCAGAGTCTTTGTTCTGTGTTTGAAGTTAGATTTATTGGACATGGTAAGGGTTATTTGTTGTCTTTATGTACATTTTTTGATGCATCCTCCTACCTAAGGTTATCCCAAAAATAATTAACATCCCACACTCTGCAC
Organism: Acanthornis magna; assembly: GCA_036785705.1. Lineage (NCBI taxonomy): Eukaryota > Metazoa > Chordata > Aves > Passeriformes > Acanthizidae > Acanthornis > Acanthornis magna. The sequence continues at coordinate 2,976,575 of JAWUZG010000001.1, forward strand.
TCCCATGCTTTTAACAGAATCATGGTTTACGTGGTTCTTATTTCAAGTGGGATATACATACTCCAAGTAGCAGCAAACCCTTTGTGTTGAAGTTCTGGCATGACATTAGGACATTAGCTGTGTGAATTGATTTGATTAAGGGTTTAACAAGGAAGAAATACAATTTTGAGAAAACTCTTAATGTTTTAACAGCAAGGTGGAGTTTGTAGGAAGTGCTTTTGTAAAATATTCATGGCTTCCTTTTTTGCCAGATGTTGTTGAGGGAAACATTTTTAATTTTTACATTGTAAGAATCACTCCTGGATTTATTAAATGCTTTTTTCATCATAGGGAAGCAGGACTGGCTTAGAGGGAACTTTGCCCAGAGGTTGTGTACGGGCTGTAAGGAAGCCTCAAGGTCCACTTAGGGGTGTAGAATATGAAAAACTGACTTTTAAAGAGGAACTCGGGCCATTCTTCTCTTTTGGCGCCCGTTCACACTGGGGTCAGTTCTGCCTACACCAGGCTGACAATCCCCAGCACGATGCCAGTGTGCTCTGGGGCTTCCCTTGTCCCCATGGGCCAGCTCAGGTTCCACACTGATGTCAAACACACTTGTTCTTGCTCCGTGCTGCGGTGTTGGGATCATCATGGAAGCACCCCAGCCCCTCCGGGGACCTGGGGCTTGAGGGTCAACGTGGGAGAGAAATCTCAGCGCCGTGCAGAATTGGCTTAGCAGGTTATTGAACCTTCAGAATAATCTAGTTCAAAATGCAGGCACCCATGGCCACTTACTGTGAAACCTCATTCACTTTCTGATAAAATTGCATTTGTCTAACAAGAAGCAAAAAAACCTGAATATATTTCTGGTTCTCACTTTACATCATGAGGACTTTTCTAATGGCTATTCTGGCACTCTCCTTTCTGGAGTAGTGTTTTAATATCCAGTTCCCTTCTCTGTTTTAAGCCTTATGGTTTGTCAGTACTATATGAACATTACGTAAAAATTACCTGTAATAAAAAGGTAATCATCCAATATGACTTGAATAATAGCCTGAATATGATATCTCAGTGACTTTGAGAGATTTTGACAAACAGAAAGGGAATTCAAAGACCAATTAAGTTAGTTAAGGATTTGCAGTGATTGATTTATGATGACAAATTAAACTAATTCAGTACTCATATAGTATGGCCAAATGCTGTTTAATGAAGGATCCAAAGAGTATAGAACAGTTTAAATGATAAAAATAACCAGATGGGAAAGAGGAGAACTCCCAGGGAGCATCTGTTCCTAGGAAGTGAGCTATAAGACATTGAATGATGTTGAGAAAATGAATCTGGCCCATTCCTTCCTTTAAAATACTATGCAAATGAACCCACTTAATGATACACTTTGCCCAGCTCAGAAGAAATGTAGAGGTTTTTTTATTATGCAAAAACACCATTTCTACCCCTGCCCCTCAGAAAAAATGTTGCATTGACTTTGTCACTTCAATGAAAAATCAGTGTTTTCACTAAGTTCAGGTACTTTAGTAGGTAAGTTGGGTTTGCACCTACCATTGCTGCAAAACACAGAACGGATCACCAGCCCTGGATTGATAAAATGGGAAAAAAGTGACTTAGGAACCCAGTGAAATCTGTGTAAGTGATGAACTTGCAGCTTAATGGCAGAATGGTGGGTGTTGTGTAGGCATAGGGAGGGGGCAATATTGACCAAGTGAAAATAACTTCTTTAAATTGGTCAAAACATTAAGTTCATAATTATATTGTGCCTTTTTCTCATTGAGGGATGGAGGGTCAAATTCACCTTCACCCAATTCACAGCCTCATCATTAGGATAACATTCTGGCAAGCAAGGAGAATGAAATTCATATCTTCTCTGGCTTGTTTATTGAAAGGATTTAGCTTGGATTGACCTGACAGAGCCTTCACCACTGGCCTTAGTTAAGATGAGGGGTCAGTGTTTCTCCTCTTGAATGAATGAATTCCTCTTGAAATTCCGCTGTGAATGAAAGTATCAAATTCAGGTAGGGGTGAGAGAAAGCAAGGAACAGCACTTTGTTGCCTGGTGCTGAGGGCAGTGACTCAAGTACTGTCATACCTGGATATGAGTCCATGCTTTAGTAAGTTTTCTATTTTTCGGAAAAGCTTCAAACATTTGGAAGAGACTCTCCAAGAACAGGGAAGCAGAGGAAGATCCATTGACCTGAGGCACTGAGAGAGGGTGGCTAAACCTTGATCTGCCTTGCTCGGGGTGGTAATGCCCTGTGGTGTCTCAGGAGGGTGCAGAGCTGCACAGGGCATGGGCACCAATGAGCTGGTTTAGATCCCAGGCATTCATATCAGGTTGTTGCTTTTCCTGCTGGGAAGCAGGAGCACATTAGCCCAGCTGCAAAAGCAGTTAGATGCACACCAGCTTTTTTAGAGACTGCTTGGAGTAGTTCAGGATTTTTTTTTTATTATTATTATTTTTTTTTCACAGTTTTGTGGTATAATAATGTTGGGATGGAAAGTAAGTAATGCCTAATAGTGGCTTGACCTCAGAAAAATTCACCAATGTGAAGCCCATCCCCTAAAGGCCAAACCATTCTGGCGTGTGACACTGGGATTTACCTCTGATTTCCATAACTCCGACCAGTTGAGGTCATCATTTTACAAAATTCTTCCAGAGTTTTTTGTCCAACTTAGAACATCTTACTCAGTGAGGGTGGAGGATCAGTTCACAGGATATCACTTTTAAGCTGGGTACCCAAAAATCACTGACTTGGAGAACCTTTTGCTGTGCACTCAGAATAGAAATCTCTGAAGAAAATCGAGAGGCCATCACTTGAGTTCTCCAGGGTATTGCAAAGCTCACCAAGATTTAGGTGGGATGCTTAGCTAAGGATAATAGCCCAGGCACTCTCTTAAACAGCTATTTATCCTCCTGCTGGTGTTAGCTGTTTTCTGTTATCTGGAACAGAAAGTACAGGTGCTTCACTCAGCCTCATTAGCACCACGACACGAGCTATTAAAATTGTCTTCGTAATGAAAAACTAGTTCAGGGAGCCTTCCTAGCTGTCTGACTACTCCTGCAGTAGTGAAATTAGAAAGGCAAATCATAAACTGTGTTGCAGGCATCAGGAAGCAACATCATTAGAGGTGCCCTTGGATGCCATTTACCTGCCTTGATAGCACAGTTTGGCACCCGTGGGTCTGAGTTATGTTGTGACTGAGGAGCCTGGGCCTCGTGGCGTGTTTATAACAGAGAGTTTGTTTGTTCAGCATCCTCCTGCCATCGTGCCCAGCCCTGTGAGCTGTGCCGCTCGCTTCAAGCACCTCTGCTCTGTGGTCCATTGCTGTTGAAGGGATGCAATGCTGGCTCTGTCAGTGTTTGGGCTCCTGTGGTGGTGCAGGAAGCTGAGGTATCCCCAGCCAGCTTGCTCCTATCTCAGCTGGGGAATGAACCACACTGGGCAGGTGCACCTTGCTGCTGAATGGGACAGCGTACGAGATAAAACAGAAAAGTTCTATCTTCTCTGTGGTACTCAAAAATCCCATATTACTACAAAAAACAGGTGAAACTGGGTGGCTTGATTGCATCTCCTGCTCTATTAACACACTTCGGACAATCATATTCTCCCTAATTAAAAACACTCTTTGCAGACCCAGAGAGATAATTGATTTTTTGCTCATTCTCTGGAAGAAATTACCATCTTCATCAGCTTAGTTGGCAGAGCCATTTCTTTGTCTGCTCTTCTCCTGTGGTGTGCAGAGAAATCCTTCCTCCTCTTTCCAGCAGGCTCACTGGATTCATTTGGGTGCAAGAACCAATCTGGGGTACAGACATATTCACCTGATTGTCATCGTAGGCATCCAAAACCTTTAGAGATGCTCAAATGGGCTGTGAATTTCCACCCTGAAAAGCTATGGAAGATACATAGTTGCAGAGCTTGCATTTTAGGCTGTCATTGTGGGAAGCAAGTGATCAGCACCCTCTAAGGCAGAGAGCAAATATCTTTGTCGATAAGACAAGGGGGGATGGCTTTAAACTGAAGGAGAGTAGGTTTAGATTAGACATTAGGTAGAAATTCTTTACTGTGAGGGTGGGGAGGCCCTGGCACAGGTTGTCCAGAGAAGTTGTGCCCAATCCCTGGAAGTGTTCAAGTCCAGGTCGAACAGGGCTTGGAGTGACCTGGTCTAGTGGAAGATGTCCCTGGCCATGGCAGGAAGTTGAAACTAGATGGTTCTTAAGGTCTTTTCCAGCCTAAGCATTTCTGTGATTCTAGGATTCTACAATTAAAGTGTCAAATACCTTTTAACAGGAGAAGCATTACCAGAGGGGAAAAGCTAATATTTGTCTCAGTTTTGGAACAATGCATCTTTTCCCTTGCAGCTTTGCTGAAATCGGTAATGGCTTTGCTTCCAAATGGTGGCCTGACTATCTGCAGGAGCAGAGAGAAACAGTTTGATAAAGATGCCATCATAACTCTATTTATTAGCAAAAGCCTATATGTATTGCCTTGTGCCAGGGAAGTTTAAAAAAGCAAAAATTGCAGAAGAAAAAAAAAGTCACATTGAGCTAAACAGAGTCTTGAGCGGTGGTAAACAAAATGTAGCTTCCTTTGTGGTTGATTTTTATCCAGCTGCAGCCAAATATCAAAGCGATATCAAAGGAAAGCTACCCATTAATTAATTCAGACTGACTTCACAAAGCAAGCTGGAGCTTTTGCTGATATCTGATTCTGACAACTTCCTAATCTTCACAAGTTGTCATTAAGAGTGGCATTAAAGCAGTCTGCAGTCAGTCCCAGCTCTCGCCCCATTGTAACTCGGAGATGGTCTATCTGCCATCGCAGGAGCAAGCAGGGCTTAGAATAAGGGACTTTGCTTCTTTGCAAATGGAATTTGCAATGTATCAGGGAATCTCATTAATACACTGCCTCCATCCTTCATCCTAGGAATGCTCACCTATTCCCACTTGCAACTGTTACAAGTTGCAGTGAGTAGAAATTTTCTCTTCTGAAGGAGAAACGCAGGGAAAAAGCAGAGAAAGAAGCTAAAAAAAGAAACTCATGTCTGAAAGGAATAATTAGAAGCCTGTAATGATCTCTAAGAAAGTATGAATAGCGTTTTATCACTGATTTCAAGATAGAGAACACAAGATCATGGGCTGAAGAAAATGACGTTGTGGAAAATAAGACACTAATCAGAGGAAAAGATCAATTTTAAACTAAGAACTTGGAACAACCTGGTGCAGTGGAAGGTGTCCCTGCCCATGGCAGAAGGGATGGAATGAGATGAGCCTTAAGGTCCCTTCCAACCCAAACCATTCTATGATCCTAGGAACTGCAAATCTGGTACCTCCATGAGTGAAGCTCATAGTTCCACCATGAAAACACAGCACTGAGTGTTCCTTACTGCTGCCAGGATCTCTCAGAGGGGTTTCAGCCTCATGCAGAGATACGAGGGATGTGATACCTTTATATTTCCATTCAGCTGTGAATGGCTCAAATGATCGAAGGGAGTTTGTTTTCTAGACCATCACTTGAGCAAGTATCCACCAGACAGCAACTAATATTATTTTGTGGCAAATTCCTGACAATACCTTACAGGAAAATATGCTGTGTTATTATACACTATATTCATTTCAAATATTGCAGAGAATACAGAGGGGGATAAGTGCTGTTGTGGGAACACCTCACCCAGCATCTACAGCAACAGTCACGAAGATTTTGTATTTATTTCCTCCAGGCCCAAATACTGCCCAAATGCCAGTGACAAATGGGAATTATTTTTGGCTGTACACAGAACCAAGGATTTACCATCATAAGAGGTGAAATAAAGCTTAGATCAAGTATCAGGAAGAAATACCCAGTATCTGTTCAATTAGAATAATCTTCTAAAGGAAACAAAGTTAAATCCCAGTCCTTACAGGCATTTGGGGTAGGAAAGTATTAGAAAATATGGGATAGGCAGTAATCCTGTATTGGCATTAAGTCATTCGAGATGAGCTACTGGATTTTTTTCATCTCTCATTTCTCCAACTGCTAAGAAGTGAAAGAAATTGCTATGCTGTGTAAATATAGAATCCTCCTATTTGTACAAAAATATATTATTAACCAAAAAGAAAGATCTTGCTAAGTAGGAGCTACAGTCAAAGTCCTGTGTTTATCCACTTGTGTCTGGAGGGCCCTGGGGGTTGCTCAGGCAGGCGTGTCCCTTGCTTCTTGTGACCCTGTTGATTTTGCAAAGAATGACATGGATTTATCCCAGTTTAAAAGTGGCCTGATAGCTGACAGCCCTCATTGTCTGCTACTTGTCTTCCTCCCTGTTGACATGAGAGACAAAAATAGAGGGTTTGACATGGGGAAAATTTATTTTCTGCACCCATTCCTCTTCCCCTGTGCTTTCCTTGCCCTCTGCTAGCTTCACTGACACTGCAAGAGCCCTCAGGCAGCATTAGCCTCTCTCAGAAAAAGTAGCATATGTCAAGAAACCAGGAGTTCAAGACTTCCCAGTAGCTCTAAATGCTACCTTTGGAGCAGGTAGAATGAATGATGCAAGAGCGTTTTTTGCTCAGTTGGTTTTATCAGAGGACCTTCCTGATAGTTCTCCGTGGCCTCCAGCTGTTCCACCTGAAGCCATCTCTGCAAAGAGATTTCTTTGACCTTTAGGCAGGTTGCGCATAAAGATGTTACTCACAGGGCACAGCACAGAGAAAATTTCTAATTGAGTACAATAGCCACAAAGAATAAGTAAGAGAAGACAACTTTTCACATACTGATGTTTATAGTCACTAACTGAAGCACATTGTTGCTTTGTTTCGAGAGAATCAAGGGGCCCAGTCTGTGGACACAGGCATTAAGGTTCAGTCTTGGGGTCAGATGCTGGTTTGGAGCTTTGCAGATGGGTGGTGGCAGGTTGATTTTGGCCTTGCTCTTCCTGACACTGTCCCTTTTACTAATGAAATCTTAATCACAGCTTGGTCCAAGCACCACAGCCAGCTGGAACTGACTCATTCTTCAAAAATATATGTTTCTGCTAATGTTGCCCATTTATTTTTTGTTTGTATAACTTCTAAGCACCTATTGACAGAAATATTCAAATGCATTAGAATTCCTAAAGATTAGCATTATAAATGAATCCTGCATGTTTAGTTTGAATACAAACCACTTTCCTTATCCCAAAGAAAGCACTGGCAGAGTACTTCAGCTGCAGAGATGCTAAAAAATTAAAAAGAATGAGTTCATTCGAAGGGTGGTTAAAAATAACATGGTTGCTCAATGTGACTCTTACTGGTATTTGTAATTTTATGTATAGACAACTAGACATTCATATTTTCATATGTACAGTGTGTGTTTGTGTGTTCTTGTGGCTGGAGACTTGTGGCAGTATCATTCTGTTTTCATAGATGGATCAAATATCGAGCTATCTTTTTCATTTTCTCTCCACAGCCAGATTATTTCGCCACTGCAGACTATTGGCATAACACTGAGAACTTTTATTTGGATGCTGATACTGGATAGTCGTGGAAAATTCCTGTAACTTCAGCTCATGGAGAGCTTAAATAGAATTTATGAGCCATATCCTCATTTGGCGTAAAATATTATGGCTCTGCTGGTTCAACAATAAAACTGTACTCCTTACCCCAGCTGATCTCAGTCAGGAGAGTAGGGCTTTGATATCTTCATTCAAAACCTCTTTCCTACCTGACTGCTTTGGCTATTCCCTGCAATATTTAGAGGCATGAGTGTTGATAAGTAGTTTGGTGCTCATGTCTGGCCTTTGAAGAAATCTGGACTGGTCTGTGTTTGGTAACTGGGAGGAATTTGAGTGCCTGTCTGCCTTCTGGAGAGGAGGGAATTGTGAATCGAGAAGTGTATTCTGGACTCAGAACTTCTCTCTATCTTTGCTAAGTGAAAAGTGAAAATGGCAGCAACCCCCCATCATCAGTGCCAACTTTTTCTATGTATTGTACCCTTTGTTCTAATTTAAAAGGCAGAATTTCAATAGAAGTCATAATTTTGATGCTTTGGGGGCTTATTTTAGCCTTACCTCAATCACACTTTTTAGCTATAAGATGTTCTTCCTAGTACATTGTAATGCAAATAGGAGAGCTTTCCAACAGAACTTTAGAAAAGCTTTACATTAAAAAAAAAAAAATCCCATAGCCTAGAATTTGAGTTTTGTATCAAATAATAGACTCTAGTTTCTGTCAGAAGAGGAGCCCAAGAGCGTTGTTGGATCAAGGTGACCTTCCATGCTGCAGAAAGAGTCAGGCAGAAGATCCACTTAGCAAATGAACGGAAAAATCTGTGATGTGAAACTGGGGGAGTGGCTGAGGCAGGTTTCTCTCTTATTGAATGAAAGCAAAAAATTAAGAAGATAAGTGTGGATGAGATAGCACTGTGAAGGAAACAGAGGAGCCCCTGACTATGCTTCCTTGCCTTTCTGAAATATTGCTGTCACTAGTCATTCCTTTCAAAGGGTTATCTCCTGAATTTCAGCTTGGCAAAGGTAGAGGATATTGATGAGCATAATCACATGGTGTTTTCCCAGAGCATAGTTCACAGAGGAGAACAAGCAAGCACAGAACAGTGGAAATCTTAAAATAAAACTCCTTCAAAACAAGCATTTGATATCCTGGTCGCCTTGGCCTCTCTCAGAACCGAGTTTTTGTTTTGCATTACAAAAGCCATTGCATGTTTTTAAAAATCTTTCATTTAAACTAAATTTCTTCACAGTTATTGGTAGTGTGAAAGAAAATTTGTTTTATTTTTCGTTGGGACTGTGTTTTCGGGGAAGAAGAAGGATAGGGCAGAGGATTGATTTGTTTTCTTGATGAGTTTCTAAAAATTATCCTAGAAGTTGGTGTGGAATCAGAGGGATTTATGTAGAAAGGGATGGGTTTCCTGTGGACAAGGTTTGAGCATTAGCACCCTAAAATGGTGACCACAGAGTGAGATACTTGAATATTTTCATTTGGCAGCAGGAAAGGTCTTTTTTTAAAATGGGGTTTTCATCCCAAGCCTTCACAGATTCTGAGAAGGGCAAAATCCCCTGAATATACCCTCAGGAGTCAGTGCTCCCTATGCAGGGAATCTGGCTTTTTCTGGGACAAATGTGAAATCTGCCTTTCCAGGCCACTCAAGTAAGAGCAAACCTCTGCTTTGCTGCCTTCCCCTTTTGAGGTGGTTGAGGGACCTCCTTTCATTCCCGTGGGAAGGCTTTACATAGAAGATGACTTAATAGGTAGCATAGTAACTTCATAGTTTTGGCTTTGCTCTGGCTCTATTTTCCAAATACTAACATGGGAGGAGGGGGCGTTCTTAGATTTGAAGGGAAAGTACTCCCTTTAAAGTTTCAATCTCCTGTTGACTTCTGGAAACAAACACCCAACTGGGGAGATGGAAGAAAGTACATCTTCAGAACACTTGAGTCATGTCCAGTGGGACACTGACTGGAAGGCTTGTGTCATGCTGGGAACTGAGTCCTGGCATTTTAGGTCATGCTGGGCAAATCCACCCAATGCAGCACGAGGCTGCATCAGTTATTAGCTGACCTCCCAAAGCCACAGCAGCTTGGCTTGCGTTTGGTTCCTCCAGCAGTCCTGGATCACTGCTTCATGTTCTTACTCTAGCTCTCGAGTAGGGTACCTAGGGGGTAATATTTTTTTAAAAAGCCTCCTTGCATGGAGTACACCTGCTAATTAATGTCTTACCCATACCTGATGATAAAATGGCAAGAGTTTGGCTCGATAGACTTGGCTTCAGCTGTGGAATAACTCCAGGTGCATCACTTGGAGCCTCTACGCCTTTTTCCCATCTTCTTCCTGTCCACTGCAAAGAGCCAGCAGCAGTGAGCAGGAGAGGAATCAATGAGAGCATGAGGAGCTGGGGCTCTGATGCAGTGCGGGCAGCTTGGCTCCCTCCCTTCGGATCGTCATTCCCTGCGTGGCACCGGGCAAGGCGCCGCCTCACTGCGCTTCATTTTCCTCTCACCAACCTGGGCAGCGATTTTTGCCCCTCGCAATTACCTTGAACGGGTGTTAAAGCCCAGCCAATTAATGTCACGGAGAGACTTCTGTTATCTCCCCGCCCCGCCCCCGCTGACATGCAAACTTCAATTGGCAAAATGTCAACAGAAGTTATTGCTGCTGCCGATGAGATGGATAACTCTTGCTGTTAAAATAATATCTGGTGTTTTGCTCAGATGTCTAATGGGTTTGCTTTTTAAGCATGGATGATGCAAAATATCCCAAAGGCATTATTCCCAACAAGTTATAGAATGCCACTTAATGTCTATTTTTAGGATTGAATCGGTTCTGTAAAGGCTCATTTGTTTGAAGAAAAGATAGTTAATAACTTTGCTTTCCATGTGAATTTGAAGAGACAAATTTTGGCCATACCTCCGCTTTTTTATCTCCACTCTGTTTGACTCGCCTGTGTCCTGGAGTTGTTGCTATTAGTGTGGGAGGTAAGAAATTAAGGAATTAAATAAATGGAGGAGAACTGCTAAAGGAGCAACACTAGTTATTTGTACGTTAGGAAGTGGTCACTTCTAAGATACCCAACTTTTTAATTACTGTATGAGAATACAACTTTTAAAAGAGACTGAGTCTACAGCCTAATTAGTAAATGTACAGGAGGAGCAGCAGGATGTGAGGGTGACTGTGGAAGGGATCACTAGATAAATTATTATTATTATTATTATTATTATTATTATTATTATTATCACTACTACTATTATTGTTGTTGTTATTTTTATTTTTATTTTATTATTATTTTAAAACACAGCATTGTTTTTAGTCTCTCTAACTAATGTTTAATTGAACTTGAATTTAAACCACAGAGTTTAGTGGACTGCAAATGACTGAGTTGGAAAGCTTCCAAAAGCCATTGAATTTCAGTGGTTTTAGTGTTCTTCAGTAAAACAACTTGTTTTAAGCAAGCTATATGCTTGTTTCTGTGCTCTAAATAGAAAATAATGATGTTATGCATTACTGCATGAGCTATATTTGGCACCCACCAGCAATATTCATTTTCTCTTGCTTCTCTCTCTTCCTCCTTCCCTCCCTCCCTCTCCCTCTCTCTCTCTCCAAAAAAAGCATGTATATATGTCTGACAGTAATCTAGGAGGCCAAGTAACAGATCACATTCTTCTACTACTAAAATTGTATGAATGCCTAACACAGCTTAAATCCCTTAAATTGGGATTTATGAAAGGATGACAGCAAACAATCTTCTAGCTATGCCACCGCTCAGGCAGTTACAGCAACTGCTTTACATTTATTTGTGAGACTCTGTGTGATGAATGCGCATCTGTCCTCCTTTTACCTGTGAATAAACTAAGGTGAAAGACTTCCACCAATGCTGGGAATCCAAAGCTTTGCCTGTGCTGGTGAAGCAAGCAGGAGCATGGTGCTGGTTAGCACTTTCCCACTTGGTGTTTGGGCATATTTGGGGGAATAACATGGGCTAGAATTGTTCCCGCTAGGCAGCATGGACAAGGACATCCTGTTTCCAGTGCAAGGAGAAGTATAGCTGTGTAAATTCAAGCTGTGCCACAACGCTTCTTTTAAGAGCCAGAGAGCAGTCCTTTGCCTCTTTTATTCACTAGTATTTATTTGGCCTTAGAGATTATCCCCAGTTTGCAGAGAAGTTCCCGAAGCGCTAGCCAGATATTGACTGCGTAATTCAAGTTAGTTTGACCCTAGAGAAGTCATTCTAAACAGTTCTTTTCGATAGGAAAATACACCTCTTTCACTTCTGGGAAACTTGTATTACTTGTGAGTCACAAGGGTTTAAAAAAGCAAAACCAGTTGGCAATGAAATTATGTGAGAAATGAGTGTTCAAGAGCTACTCTGAAAGATCCTATGGAAAAACTGGGGAGCTAAAAGCTGAAATGAGAGGCTGGGGGGCATGTGTAGAGGTATCAGCACATAATAATCCAGGAAAACAATAGTCTCTGAAGACACTGAAAATCATTTAATTCTCTGGTGCTTATGGACTGTTTTTTTCCCCAGTCTTTTGCTAGGTCCATACATTCCCTCCTGACTTCCAGACTCAGTAAAGGTTCTCAGGAACCTGGTTGGTCCTGTTTTTTCCTTGGACTACTGGTCCAATTAAACTGCACTCACTAATTGCATCAGGAGCTTGGAGAAAGCTTTGAATTCATTTCCAGACCAGAGTTAGGCAAAGATCATAATTTTTTCCCACTGGTTTTCATGCTGGTACCTCTTTAGGTGGTTTTCTTGTGAGCCCTTAGCCTGTCTCTGCTGCTCCTTAATATTTCCTTCCTCTTTGGTTTTCCTGTTGATTCCAAAAAGTCTCAGGATTTATAATCCTTCCCCCAAAAAGAATAGTAGGGTTTAATTAAGGTCTGACATCTCTTCTTCTCTCTCCCACATTCTCTCCTGACATTTTAAAATTCTGAGATGTAGAAGATATGAAAGAAGTCCCCTTTGGCTTCAACAGTGATTAATGCTAGCAAGAAGCGAGTCCCAAAGTGCGAGAAATGACAAGATACGTGCAAGCTGTCATCATTTAATCCCATTGCTTTTTGTTTGGTTTGGATGTTACCCAAGTAATCCAAGTTCTTCAAATTTACCCTTGCTTGGGGGAAGGTTTAGCTCCATTTTTTTGTGTTTCTCTGAGATGTGGTCTGCGGCAGTGACAGGTAAGGGACAAACAGAGCTGGGTTGTGGCTAGAAACATAAAGCCAGGGCAGATAACAGGGAAGGGAGAAAGGGGACAGGTCTGAAAAGGACTAAGAGCTCTAGAAATCTGCTGGTGGCTTTAAAGGGTTATAGAAAGATGGTGGCAGGAATGGTAAGGAGTGAGGAGTCGTGGATAACATCCTCCACACATAATCCTTCAACTCTGGTGGTGAAAAGTCACACTGTGCTTAACTTGAGAAGACTTTCAGGACATGGTCTTTGACTGCCATAGTGAGCTGGGTGAAGGTTTCTGTGCATTCAGAGTCCCTTCTTGCCGAGTGGCTTTCCTTCCTCAAGGCACGAGGAATGATGGGAGCAAGGCACGAGCATTTGCAGTGGCAGGAATGGAGAATAAAAGCTGCTAATAGATGTAGTAATCATGTATGAAGTTGTTTCTGCAATGGACTATAAAAACCAAGATTTTTCATAGTCTAGGTGGCCAGAGTTTCAGAGGTGCTGAGGGTGTCCAGATTTCACAGCTGCATCAAAATGAGCCCATCAGCTCCTTCATCTTCACTGAAAGGCATCTCCTGCTTTTAATCACCAAAGTCCTGTGTAAGACCAACACACTTATGTTTAACAAAGCACCTCTTATTAAAGCAGCCAATACAGACCATTTCGAGTGCCAACTGCCTCCTCCTACAAACCTTGCTTCGCTCACAGAAATTGCTGCTCACAGGAAGTCTTTAGCCTACCCAGAATATCTGAATGCCCATTTCTCTTCAGAAAATTGACGGAAAGCAGGTGCCCAAAAGCCATTCCAGCAAATACATTGACAACTCTGAAATGTGATTTAAGCAGTTGCTGTTGGTGCAGTGGTGACTTGGAGAGTACCAATCCCGTGTTAGTCCGTGCCTGGAGACAGTTCTTCCCTGTTCACCCCTGGCACTTCAGGTTTAAGATTACACCTGATTTGAAGCATCCCCTGACTGAACAAAACAAACCATGAGCTGATCGTCTTGTGCAATGTGCAACCACACAATAGTAATCACAGCTAATGACTCTGCTAAATGCTAGACTGCACACACCTCCTTGTTTGGTGTTTGTTTTGTATACAGAAGGTAACATCGACTGAATAACGAGGATGCCAAGTTACAGATGGGGTTGTGGAATCGTATTTGACAGCCGATTAGAGTAATCTGACAGAAATGATGACTTAATCACCACGACAGACTCCAAATTCCCAGATAGAATTCCACCCAGGTTAATCTAATTTCCTTGCAATATTTTTGCCAGAAATAGACTCTTAGCCGGCTTGTTTTCTCCCATGCAGATGTCACATGGCTTTGACAAGAATGTAAATAGGTACTGTTATTATTGTTGAAGAGATGACTTTGAGGCTCTAAAACAGGAGAGGTTGCATGCCTTTGAGAGGCATTGGGTTGCTTTGCTGTGTTTTTTTCTCTAATGAAGTTATGTTTACATACAGCAAGATGTACTCAGGAAAAAGAGGAGGAAAAAAAGACTTAACTATTCAATTGTAATTCTAGGCCACGGTCCTGCTGCTGCCCTGGACGTAGCCAGCAGCCAGATTCTCATTAATTTCAGGGGGATTTTCAGGACTGCATGTTTGACAACAGTTTCTTTGCCTTTTTTGTTCCCCTCAGCGCCCCTGCTTGGGATGCGCCCAAGGAGAGGCAGTGACGCTTGGCCCTAGGCTTTGGGTGGCCTCTGTGACAGTACCTGCTCTGTGAAGCCCCCACCTCGTTGCCAGCACTGCCACAAGGCGCAGGCAACCTTGGGCGGCAGGCTCTCCGCTATAAAACAGTGCCATGGTGTGCTTTGAGCCTGATGGACAAGGGAGAGCCTGCAGGAAAGGCAGGTCATGCCCTGCTTGCCACACACGTGTGTTCAGTAGAGCTCTCTGCGATATTGATGAGGAGAGGCTGTTCCTTACAGCCCCTGCCCCAGCCTGGGTTTGATATTCCCATGCCCTGTGCTTGACAGGGGAAGCTGCCCACGCTCAGAAAGAGCTTTCCTGAGAGCTGTGCTGTTCTCTTTTACTGTGTGTGCTGAGCACAGGATGATGTTCAGGTCTATAAATTACTCGTTGAGGTTATTTTTCTTATTCTTGCCTCTTTATTAATTGTAAGTGTGCATTCATAAGTACTGTATTTTCATAAGCAAAGCTTTCTCCAAGAAAAGAGGAAAATGTTTCCTGTTGTTCTGTGTTACAACATGACATACTGAGAAATCACTTACCTTGAGATCCATAAGTGATGTATAGCTACAATAACAGCTTTCTGATAAGACAGGAAATCCTTCATTTCAGTAGATGACATGATTCTAGTGAGTGGCATCTAATTTGAAACAGTTTTATATCATCTATAATCTTTTGGAGGGCCTGGGAAAGCACAGCTATTTTATTATTTTATAGCCTGCAGTTATACAAGGAAGATATAAAACACACAGTTTATTTTCCCTTTTGCTCATTGTAGAGTGAACGGATAGTTCCTATTTAGCTTTTGTCTCTGCCCCTTTAATTTTCTTATTCACTACACACTTCTTTGAGAGTCATTCTTTTCTTTTCTTTTTTACACCTACCTTTAAATATTTTATGGGTAGAGAGCTTATAATATGTATTGTCACGGCAGTTGTCTCTAGAGGTCAGCAATGAGTTTAATAATGAGATGCGAACCAGTGGCTCTGTAAAACCCATTTCAGGTTATAAATGGCATGTTTTATTGAATCTTGTGTTAAAGGTTGTTAACGTATCAATTGGTGATGGTCAGGGTTAAACAAGCTTCAACATGAGCCCTCTCATGTTAGGAAACTGTCAGTAAGGTATTTTTCCACTTTCCTCTTCACTGAAGCCAGGTTTGTGTATCATATCTATTTTTCTGGGGGTATTCTGCAGTTTAGACTCTCCAGGCCTGAGCTAGATCTTTTATTAGTTTTGCACTGATAAAATTTTAAGCACAATGGCATCACTCTCAAATTCAGCTTGATGGTGTGAAGAGAATTGGGACCATGGGTTTTTAGCAGGAACGTTTGAAATCAAGTCAAAACCCAGCTGAAGCATCATGATAAATCTTGCCTCTTGCTTCGTAAATGCACCACATTACTGAGTTAACGAACTTGGGGTAATTATGTGCAACAGAAGAGGATGATTTTGAATGCAGTACATGTGTTTGTCAGGTAACACTGATCTTTGTGTTGTGACCATGGGCTGCAAGAATAACTTCTTCACATGAATTTGGTCTAAAGCTGGCTTCTCTTGTTAGGGCAGTTTGAAAAGTGAGAGGTTTTTAACATTGTTAGAATTGCCTTTACTCAAAATATCTCCTCTTGGGGCATATAAATGCAGCTGTAAAGAGAGGTAGATTCTCTGCCTACAAAAGGCCTGAATTTGGGTAGGCTTTTTCTCTTATATTCTGCATATTCCTGAATTCTCAGTACTTGCCTTTCTTTCCTCTGTTTTCTCACCATTCCATTGCTCCTCAGAGATATCAGTAGCCTGCAAGGGGCTTGTGGAGCAAGTTACACCTTTTTTTCTTCTTTCTGTTTTTACTTGCTGAGTGGACATGCTGCCTTCACACTCCCATGAATTTTAAGTCTCCTGCAGTGTCCAATGTATTGTTGATGTCAGGAAAAATGTTAAGCACCGAAGAAGACAGAACGATAGAAGCTCCCTTTTTTCTATAAAACTGATTGAATAAGAGTGGTGGCAGAAAAGTGCTGGGCTATTAAAGTCCATTTAGGAAACAAATGATTCAAAGAGAACAGAATTGTTAAAACTGAAGCAAATTTATGCATCCTGACAACTACATCTACCTTGTGGCTTTGCCTTTCCCTAGGACACAGTGGGGAGCTGTGCAAGCAGCACAGGGAATACATTGATTTGCAAGGCCAGGGAGCGTTCTGGACTTTGAGTAAATCTTACAGGAACATTCACAGCAATATTTTATATTTCCTAAAGAACCCAGGAACTTTTTCCCTGGTGGTTAAGTTACTTCACCAAAAGCAAAGCAGATGTGGGTCTCTGTGCTGCTTTGAAAGCACATTTGATAAGAGGGCATGGACGTTCTCTCCCGCTCAGCTGTTTTTGTTTCCCAGAGTTTGTCATAACAGTCCTTTATTTAAAAAAATGGAATTGCCTCTGACATTTTCAGGCAATACTCAGCTGTGCTGCACTGAAAAATGATACAAAAGTAGAAAGTGCAGACATTTTTTCACCTGTTCACGTGAATTGGTAAGGAATTGCTGAGGAGAGAAAAGGCAGTGGCCCTGCTGCTGCCAGAAGGTTTGTGCAGTCAAATCCCAGCAGCTATGCAGAGCCCATGAAAGAAAATAAAAATGGGGGTTTTTTGCAAGCTTAAACATCTCCCACATTGAATCTCAATGTGAGGTCAGTTCTGGAGGCTTTTTGAGAAGCTGTAATAAAATTTCCCTGAGCACACCACAGTGGCCACAGGGCTGGCTATAACCGATGTGCTGTGGAAAACTCACACACTCTGATCAGAGGGAGCTCAACTGTTGTGGTGTTATTATTCCTGAAAGAACAAAGACAACATTTGTAGAAATTTTATTGGAGCTATCAACAATTCAGTGTGGGAGCAGCATCATTTAGTAGAGAAGGCTGAGGACACACCAGACCAAGAGTGCCAAGGTAGGATGTTCAGCACAGAACACTGGCCACAGGGGTGGATTTCCTTTACAGCAAGAGGGACATGAATGGAGGAAGAAAAAGTTGAAAAGAAAAAAGTATTTGGAGTTTTTATGGAAACCAGAATTGTTTCATGTTGTGGTAGAAGCTTTAGGAATGAGCGTATATTGTATTCTAAAACAAAAAGATGAGATACTAAACAGCTATTTTAGGAATCAAGATCTCTTTTTCTTCAGTCCTGAAAGAATGAGCACAGTTTTTTAATTACAAGCAAAGTTCATTTGTCAAGCTCAACTCCTCTGAGTACATTTGAAATGCTTGCTAGTTCTTAAATTACTTGAAAATTCTATCTTGGTTTTGGCAGTGGTTGAGCTCAAGGAAAAAAAAGTTGGTAAAACAGAAACCAAGCATTCCATAAACTAATGAGGGCTGTAACTTTAGAGGTCTTCTGAAACTAGATACAGCAAATTAAAGATTTATACGAGTCCTATGGGCCCAATGATCTTTTTTTTTCTTCCTCATTATAAAATACTCCTTTACCATTTAATTTTTTCTTATAAGCCTATGATACAGTGTTATTTTGAATTTATATAATTTCAACATGTTTAATATTAAATCGTGTCTCTTTTTAGCCCTTCATTAAAAATATAATTCTTGATTTTTTATGACTATCCAACCTGCCTTACTCTCTTTCATTTTTGTTTTTAGATGCATCATCCTATTCAGATGAAACCTGCAGATAGTGAAAAGTCAAATGGTATGTGTTTACTTTGTTTCTACTTAATTGTGTCTCTCTCTAAGCTAAAGTAAGTACAACATTGTGAGAGTTTCTGCTTTACTACTTTTGTGGTGAAAATGACAGGCAGTTTCCCTACACCTGACGTGTTGGGAAGCTCTTGAGCTGCTCTGAACTCAGAAGGAAGGAGATGTCCTCAAAAAGGGTCTTCCTTGTCCCTGCTGTACGTCATGACCCACGTCAGTGCATACATCCTTCCCTTGGGTTCTCCTAGCAGTGAGGTAATGTGGGAGAACCTGAGATTGATAAGATGGGCATAAAATGTTAATGCTGAAAATGAAAACTAAAAGAAACAAAAAGGCATACCTGTGTTAGCAAACTATGTCAGCACATGATCGGCCTTAAACATTTGCCAAAACTACCTTTTTATAGAATGATGCCATTCTGAATCTGAGCCAAATTTAGGCTTTAATCATATGCTTCATTATGAGCTGGGAAACCCACTTTGGAGCTCTGTGTGTACTTATTCCTCACAACGATTGAAAAATGAATGTTATAAAGACAGTAATATCCATTTGGAATACTAGGGTACTGCCTAAGTGGATGTATATGACATGCAAAATAGATGGAAAGCTAAATCTATTAAACATGCCAGGTTTATGTATTCAGGGAAATAAGATAATCGAATGGTAGAGCAACTTGGCGGCGTGTGATTCTTTAAAAATATATACGTGTATATTTTGCCCCTTGATTTGTTCCTGTAATTTTCTAAAATATATGTTAAAGATATCATCTGCCTTCTTAGATTGCAAGAGCTTCATTTTCCCATAAGGCCCACATAATCAGAGCTGGTTCCTCCAACAGGCATCTTTGCACCTCATTAATTAGTAATCAGGGCAGAAGCCGTGCACTTAGAGATCTACATACCTGCAAATGTAAATTATGATTGGGCTCTAAATCTCTCCGCAAGGCTTTTTTAAGGCTTCTTTTTTTGCGAATTGTAGTGCATCCCTTTTTCAGGCTTCTCCAAGGATTATGAAGTTTGGAAGGAAATTAAAACTTCACATTATGTTAGGTTTCCCATTATGAAAACTTTCCAAACAAAAGTGGCCATGAGCATAGGAAATAGGAGCCATCACCCATTTGTAGGGGAGGGGTGTTCTCTCTCTCTCTCAGGTTGGAATCCTAGAATCATTGAATATTCCGAGTTGGAAAGGATGGATATCCATCCACAAGGACTCTCAAAGTCCAGTTCCTGGCCCTGCACTGGACAATCCCAAAAATCCCACCATGTGCTTAAGAGCATTGTCAAAACACTCCTTGAGCTCTGTCAGTCTTGGTGCTGTGACCACAGCCGTGGGGAGCCTCTGCCAGTGCTCAGTCACCCTCTGGGTGAAGAACATTTTCCCAGAGAGTTTTAGCAGTGATTTCTTGCTGTCTATGAGTGCTCAGAATAGAGGCTGAAGCACCTACATGGGCAGAAGGACTGAACTTCTCAGGCCCCTCTGCAGTCAAGGAGAATGCTGCTGTTGGAATCCAAGCTCCACTCCCTAGGATTTAGTGCTAGCAGTGGGCACAATTATCCCTTAGGCACAGGAACACTGGCCAGAACCCTCTGAACTAAGTATGGCCTCTACGGGTTCTTCTTTCAAAGACAAATTTCACCTCAATTTCCTTGGCAAATTAGAAAAATAAGAGGCAATGGGCCAAAATTGACTCCCAGTGAGTTACTTGTTCATTGCCTGAAGTGTTTCTTTCTAAAGGAGATTGAACATATTGGAAAAACACTGTGGGGAATTGTGCAAATTCTGTCTTTCTCTGCAAGTAGCACCTGCTTGGAAAGCTGGATAGGTTGGCTCCTGGCTGCTGCTGTTAGTCTGAGGTTATCTGCATGAAACTCCTGTCTGCACTGTGGGAATACTCTCTTATTTTCTGGCATCTATTCCAAGCATGAAAATCACAAGGGATTGTCTTTTTTTGCTTCCTTTTTTTTTTCCTTGCCTTTCTTTGTATTTTTGGGTAAAACAAATTGTCAGTTCAGGGGTTCTGACTGTCAAATTAAACGCCTTTTTTAATTTAAACTCCTGAAGGGTGTGGGAACTTTTAATAGGCATGTTCAAGGGGCAGTGAACTATTTGCTTTTAACTGACTGGAGAAACAGAAGGCAAACTAATACCTCAACGATGGTAATAATGGTACGGCCCCTCAGAAAGGCAGGGCGTAGGCATGGGGCTCATGGAGTGGGTGACAGTTTGAAAGCAGCTTGGAGATGAAGAAAGAGGAAAAACAGCAGCGTGGGGGACGTGGAGGCTTGTTTGGCACATGTTCCCCATATGCTCCAGGCTATCCATCTGAGGAGGTATATTATCCATGCCAACAGCAAATTGTAAACTCTATCTCTTCAACCAGATTGGTAAGTTCAAAGGGGAAAAGAAAGAAGGCATGCCAAGGCGTCTTGGTTTCCGTGATCTGTGGTGGTTGAGCTTTCAAAGAATGCTTAAAACTCTTTGATTTCTGAGTCATGGGAGGATCCCTGTGGGTTTTATAGGTAAAGTGGTGTTTCTCAGTTTACAAAGAGGTTAAAGAAATTCTCTTGGTCAAAAGTTTCTTGTGGAAAGATGTGTAGGACAAGTTGAACACTCTACAATTCTTCTGAGCTTGTACATATTTGTGAAGGATTGATAGACCTGTTTGAGTTCCACAGGGAGGAGGGAGAATTCCTCTCATTCAGCTTATAGAGGTTTTCAAAGAACAGTATTTGCTGCGTGATAAAATGTCCCCTTCTCGTACTGAGTCCCTTGTGAAAAAGGTTTGAATGAGCATCCAGGCCAGAAAGTACCAGGATGAAATGCTCCTCCTTTTCCATCACTGTTCCTGCCCTTAGACATCTGCATCACTTCCAAAACTTTCCCTTGGCACTAAATGCCAAGCTCACCTCATGGAGACTGGGAGATGGGTGTGGAAGGGACCCCTCCTGCACACCTAGACCAGGCTGCTCAGAGCCCCATCCAACCTGGCCTGGAGCCCTTCCAGGGCTGGGGCATCCACAGCTCCTCTGGGCAGCGATTCCTTCCCTGCCTACAATGTGTCTGAGTCATTTCTCTGCTCACGCAGATCAAGCAAACCTTATCTCTTCCACCAAGCTTTTAGCAGCTAGAGCTGGTGGGGCAAGACTTGTCCTCAGATCTAATTAGTCTATCCACGAGGATTCTGAAAAGCTTCTTATTGTTGACAGATGTAACATCTCGGAAAGATTTTCAGATGATGAGTTTTGTAGTGTGTCCTGGTCTGGTCACCCAGTAGGTCTGGTCTGATCACCTTTGTGCAGGTTGTTTGAACCTGTCTACAAAGTTTTGGTTAAGGATTTTCTGCCCACAAAGCATGGTTTCGACTTTGAAGGCTCCACCATTACTAGTTTCATTGCTCACAGTATTTATCCTTTTAAGGACATTTTCCTTTTTTCAAACGAAGGGGGTTCCTCCAGTCTAATGCTGAAAAATGCTTGAATCCTTAAGTTGTCTAGGGCCATTAACATGCTACAATTTGAAAATGCTTAAATGTGTCTTGGATCTGGATTTGAACACAGTCAATACTTTCAGGCACATATCCTGCAGACAGTATGCTCTTAAATAACATCACCACTTCAGGGAAAATGTCAAAATTCTCTATTTAAAAAAAAAAAAAAAAAATTAAAAGCAGGGAGGAGGGTAGCTGAGTAATCTTATAATTTATTTTTATTTATTTTATTAGTAGAAAATTTAAAAAATAATTTTTAAATTCTAAGTGACACAACTTTGTCAATTTGGAGGTAGTAATTAGATGCCATATGTTAGCACTAACACATAGAAAAGTTGATAATTAATGCAGGCAGCTCCGGATTCAGGTGTGACTTTGACAGATTGTATGCAACGGGTTTTCACAGGCTTACAGCTTACAGCTAGGGATAAAATGTCTGGTTTCACCCCTTCCCTTCTGTATGGGAGTAGAAAACCAAAACCAAACCAAACAAAAAAAAAAAAAAATCACACCATTTATACATAATTAACTATTAATCTATTTGCTCAAAAGAGAAGGCATCTTCTGGGGAGGAAATGCACTCTTTATCTGACTGTACTGCTCAGAAATGTACAATAAAGGGTTATAATTTTAGTCTTTCATCATTTTGGGGGTTTAGAAAAGTGAAAAGAAAAGTTTGCTGAATCTTCAGGGAGTTTTCCCATTATTATTACAGGGTTTAATTCTTTTGTAGCATTCAGAAAATAATCTCTATTCCTTTATTCTCCTGGGTTAGCACAAGCGATCTAATAGAGCCTGCAAGAAATGCTCATTACTGAAGCAAATTGAGTAAAGCTAAAAAATTAGACCCTTCAGGATGTTATTCTGCACACTGGATGTAGTGCTGTCAGAAGACAGGAGGTTCAGTTTGAAAAGTTCCCCCCCAGCAGAGACAGAGTTCCTCTCAGATAACCTGTTATGGCTAATGCAGAGTTCTGGGTTCAAACATGATGCCCAGGCATGAAGAGCAACTCATCTCATTTTAAAACAGGTATCAGCACCTTGTCACGCAGAGTTCCTGCATTCTGGCAAACCCCACCCCAAATCCAGCAGGCTCAGCACTGCTGTGTCACTGGAGCTGCCCTGGCAGCACAGCCAACCCGCGTTTGTAATGTGTTGGGATGGATTAAAGGTGAACCCCGTAATGTGTTAATCAAGAAACTGTGTGGTTTCACACCTTCTTTCCTGTGAATAGAACTTCAGGCCTTGTTTACTGTGACCTTCTGGCTGCTTCTGCTCCCATCAAGGAGGGGCACTCCACCGCCCCATCCTACCTGCTGCTTCCAAACAGTTGTACCTACTTCATTCCCACAGAGTGGTGCAAAATAGTCAGAAAGTTCAACTAAGCCTGTGAGTGAGGTTCAGAAATAATGATGTCAAACACACGCCAAAAAAGTTTTGATTTTTCCGGATTCTGAATTATTGAAACCTACCCCAAGGGTGGGGAGAGAGAGAGTTATCAAGCAGTGAAATGTTTATGAGATCTTGTGCACTTTTACCCTTCCCCCAGCCTTCTTCTTTGCCTGCTCTCATTGCCCAAAGCACTTGCAGCTCCCAAGCTTTATCCAGTCCCTCAGAGCTCAGTTATTCCTCCTGTCCCTGCAGCTGGAGCTCAGGACATCTAGGTGTTACCATGATTCCCAGGATCAGGGGAGTTAGCTGGAAGGTAGCAGCATCTGTCAATCTACCCAGCCAATGTAAAAATATCTGTAATCTGCTCTTGGTAGCAGGGCAGAGATTCCCATGACAAAGGCCGTCCCACCTTGCTGGGAGAGGTCAGATCCGTCACTCTTTGGAGGAGCTGATCTCTTGGCATTTCCAACAGCCAGTTGAGCTGAGACCAAAACTTTAGGTCACTGAAGTTAGGCCAGATGGGTTTAGTGTGCCATCCTTTCCCTAAGCAGCAGCAGACAGCACCTGTCCCAGTCCCAGTGCTTTGCTGGGTCGTGGGTGTTTAACTTTGGGCTCCTCATTTTACATCCATGGGAGAAACCCAACACGCACAGGAAAATCCGCAGCCTTGGCAGATCCAAAGGGAAGTTTGCTAACCTCTAAATACATTTGACCCACACTTCTCGCAGTCTGTTGCCTGTTTGATTCTCAAACCTTGCCTGTGTGGCAGGTAAGAGTTCATTTTATAAAGAAAGAAGTGGCTGACCAAAAATGCAGAAATAAATCCCGAAAATCAGTCTTATCGAGGTGGAAAAGTATTCCTTTCTCTGTGCGGGAATATATTGTTAAAGATTCTTTCAGCCTAATAATATCAGATGTTCTATCAGATGAAGTGAAAACATGTCATTTTGATCTTGACAATTGTCACTTTAAATGTTTTTTATGCTGGGCCCCTAGTCAGAGAAAGAATAGCAATTTTTTTAAGCCTCAACACTGATCAGCACTGACTAATGGCACTGAATGCAGAGCACGTCATCATATCAATATGTTTTCTGTACTCTGAGCATTCTTTGTGAAATCTGCATTTTTAAGATGTACAGTACACAGGAGCTGGATGTTTAATTTACTATAAAATCACCTTCAAGCTGAAAACCTGCAAATCATGTTAGTTAAATGGCATATTTATGGTTTTACTAGCGAAACCGAAGGAGGCCGGTTGGGAGTTTGTCGCCTGCTACTCTTTAGGAAATTAAAACAAAGACTTCTGTTTGCCTCTCATTTCTGTGGAGTCTCCATGTGAATCTCTTTGGTTTGAGGCTTTGTCCTGGCACTGAAGCAGGACCCAAGGGACCTCCTTTGGGATGCTGGGGCAGACATTTGTCCAACTTAGCCAGCAGCTATTTTTGAAAGAGGGTTGGAACCTAGTCACCCTTAGGGTAGACGTGCACACTGTATTTCAAGCCCGAGATCAACCCAGATTTAAACTGGCTGGTACTAGCTGACACAGAGACACAAAACAAAAGGTTTCTAACACAGAGCAGAAGGCAATGCTTGGAAATGTGCTTGGCACCAAGGCTTCACCTGGCCTGACCTCAGTCTGTGGTGTGGAGAAACCCAGACCTGGCAGCCCAGCTGGGTCCCTCGTCTCAAAACCTTTCCTTCACCATGGCCATAGTCTGGGCCTTTTGTCGAGAGGATCAGGCTGGCCAGGGAGCTTCCTCAAAAAGCTTGCTCAAGGCAATACAGGAATTGTCTGCAGCCAAATTGCAGGCATCCTTTCACCAGCAGAAGTGGCTGCCTGCATTCCTCTTGTAGCTGTGAGCAAGGCAATTTGGCTTTCCCACCCTTAAAATAATAATTAGCAGCATCAAGGTCAGTTATATATTATGAATCAGATGTAGAGTTTCATATATATTTATATATTATTTATGTATATATAAATATCCCCACTTGCAGGTCTTATTTGCAATCACGCATATTCAGCTCCTGATCTGTATGTAACTGATTCATCCCATGCATTCATCATTTCTTAACCCTTTCTGGAGGACTCACCTGCATGTGGGACCTCAATATAAAGTGTGAATGAAAATGTTCAGTCTTGAGGAATCTCTGCTGAGGAAAACATCTTCCCCTGGGTGTGAAGTTCACACCAATTTTCTTGCAAGTTTGTAGAGTGAGAAGCTGGGATTGCAGGGGCTGGTCTCTGTTTTGGGTTCTGAAAAATGCATGGGTTTGGTGCTTGCTTGTATAAAAGCTACAAATGCCTTTTAAAGTCAGCAATTTAAGGAGAAAATTACTTCAAACACTTCTCATGATCAATAAACATGAACCTCTTCTTGTAATTCTTGAAATTATTAAATGCACTGAAAGTGTTGAAGTATAACACAAATAAAATCCTAGAAAAAATGGACGCAGTTCCTTCTTCCTCAGCTGCAATTTATTCCATTTGACAAATTTGTACTAATACAGGAGACAGAGTTGGAGAGCAAGGGAGGATTCATTTTTTTTTTCTTTTTGTAAGCCCAGAAATGAAAATATTTCGTTATAAAAATAATTTGCACAATAATAGAAATAAGTAAGTGCAGTGCAGACTCTCTGGAGTAAAGCTTTCCTTCCCTCTTTGCTTCCCCACAAACCCTGACAGTCTGCTCATTAACAGGGAATTGGATTTACATGCCATTTCCAGAGAAGAAGAAAGCACTGGTGTATGTACTGTATAATAAGCGCTTAGATTTTTGGTTTAATATAGATGGGTGGGCACGTTAACTTTTTTAAGTCTTTCCAGAGCGAATTAAGTTTTGATGACCTCTTTCATTTTTGACAAGAGTCCCCAGCTTTAGACCTGTAAATTTGAGTTTGATTAATAAGGCTGTGTGCATCCTGCTGCAGCAGTCCAGCTTGTGCTGGTTTTGGTGACAGTGCAGGCAGGAAATCCTCCACCAATAATTCAGGTAAAGCACCTTTTTCCATGGCTTTTTTTGCAAACTCAGCATCATTACACATCAAAGGGTGTTCAAGTGATGTCCTGGAGTATGCCTTGTGTCCTCCTGCTGGGGAGAGGGCTGTGGCACTGGGGAAAAAAAAAAAAAAAGCAGCAGAAAAATTTAATGCATTCTTTTTCCAGAGCACATCTGCCTTTCCAGTGCCGTGCATTAAGTTGGCTGAAATTGAAAGCTCAGATAGGAGCTGCTCTCAAAACATTTCTCAGGAATATTTTTCATTAGCTTGTATCATTACATGCACAATCCCTTCTTCACCCTCACCCCATCATGATTTCTTTCACACATGAGGGGAATGAGGGAATTTATCTGAATTAGAATCTATGCAAAGATATCTTTAAAAGTGTCTCTAAGAGAGGGATACTTTTAGAAGCCGTGAAGGGGAGATGTATGCAGAGTAACTAAGACAGCCAATTAATATGTTATATAAACAGCAAGCACCACTAAAAAACAGAGAGAGACAGGAAAAAACGAGATATTTGGGGTGGGGGAGGAAGGGGGGAAGGGAGGTTGTAAGTATAAAGTGTTTGCCTTAGGACTTGTCTTCAGTTACAGAGCCAGACTCACATGACTGGAGCTTGGTTTGATGTGGTAATGAAGCATTGATCACAGGAAAAAGATGAAATGGCCTTTGCTCATTCATTATTTTTATCTTCTAGCTGTGGAAGACAGAAAATTGTTCATAGGAATGGTTTCGAAGAAGTGTAATGAGAATGATATCAGGGTGATGTTTTCTCCGTTCGGCCAGATAGAAGAATGCCGAATCCTTCGGGGACCAGATGGGCTGAGCCGAGGTGAGTGTGCAGTCTGTAAAGTCTCTTTCCTTAAGTGCTAATTGGGAGCTTTATGTCACAGCCAAGGTAGGCAGAGCTGCTGTCTGCAGCGAGAGGTTATGCTGTAATATGTCCCACGTGATGAAGGTATCCACATGAACTTTTCACAGTGACTGAAATTATCACCTTTTATTTTCAGTGTCAGAAAGGTCTCGGTGCCAACATATTAACTTGTGTTATCACCCTGTTTGTCAGCTGGAAAGGTTCCTCTGCACCCTGAGAAAACACCCTCAGTTTTCTGCTCTCACAAAATCAAAGTTGCTTCCCTGACCCCATTTCTGCTTTGTAGCACAAGGCCAAAAAAAGGAAAAAAAAAAAGAAAAAAAAGGACAGGACTGTAAATGACTGCTTGAAGGCATAAAGGATGATGGGAACTGGCCCTCATTGTAACACTATCTCCTCTATTCCTGTGTTTTCTGTAACTATATGCAAAACATAGGTCTGCTGTAACTGAGAAACAAAGAGGTTAGCTTGGACCTGAGAGCTTTGCCTGGACAAAAGTTTGTAAAAAGAGTTTTTAAACCTTGTGCCCCTACCACAACCCAAAAACCAGGGGAGAGGTGTTAAGTGTCACCATCAAGAGCGGTCAAGTGGCCGACCTGAACTTGGAAATGAGATGCAGCACAGATTTCAACAATGATCCCTTTTGAGTGCAGAAGTATCTTTTAGGGAAAGGCCTTCTGAAAACATATTGAAAAGAAAAATAAAAATGTATTGCTGACTCAGGCTGCATATTAACTCCATGGTATATGGACCTGAATTTATTCTCAGAGCGTGAACCTTCTCAAAACATCAGTGCCAGGGGTTGTTGAGTGGAAAGGAAAATAGGGATAATCCCATCTCTCAGTGCAGAATGATTCTGTGGCACCTGCCACAGCCATTTAATGGCATGGGGAGTAATTTTAATTGTGGAGCTGTGAAAAACATCACATCTACAGAAAAAACAAATACATAGAAAGCACAGTTTATGCATTTTATTACATTTTCAAGAGGCATAGAAAAAAGTAAAAACCTCCTTTTTGCCTAAAGATATGGGTATAGATTTAGATTTTTTTTCTTTACTTTTGGATCTATTTGTTTCTAGTAGGCAATAGGATCCACAGAATTTTGTGCAACAATTTGTGCTTGGGGTTTTTTGTTTTGTGGGCAGTCCAGTTTCTATAAAACACCTATAAATATCAGCAAAGGAAGTGCAGGTATTCCTATATTTCATGGCACTGCTTGAAAGCATTTACTGTCGTATTTCTGAGTAATAAGAACTTGTTGAAAAGCTACTATGACAATAAATAGGGAGCCCCATGGAAATTAATGCACTTATGCTCTGTGATCCCCAAACTTTTGGGGTGGAGTGCAGCAGACCTTTCAGGCAAGAAGAGCCTCATGACCACAGCTTTTGCCTTAGGGAAGATTAGGGCAGAGGTCTGGGGTTGGTCCCTGCAGCTCAGTAAGGAATATTTACTGGTGGAGTCAAGTGTTGCCATTATCTTTCTAGACCCAACACTGAGGCAAAAAAAGTATTTCTGATTTTCACTGATTTCATTGTGTAAGCAGCACAGGGAAGGGATGATGGAAGACACAAGTGGGAAAGGAGCTAATTAACTGCTGAAATAACAAGATCTACGCATCAGATGTTTTGAGCCCCAAAAAAGATTTAATTGACTTGTCAGCATCACCCAACAAAGAAATGGATCTTTCCTGGGATCCATAAAAATCCCACTGCATACTTGCTTTTATTCAACAGACTGGGTATAGCAGGAGCACAGAAAAGCTAATTATGAAATCCAACAGTGTGAGTGAGGTTGATGGGGTGGTTGTGTTCTGCTGTGAACAGCAATCTCACGACAATCAGGAGCTGAGATTCCTAAGCCATGCCTCCAGTGCATCAGGCAGAGCAGTGTTGTGTGCTGGCCAGCACAGCTGTAGAGTTAATGTGCTGTTTTCTCCTGCTGGAGACTGAAGATCTCAGCCCAGGTAGGTCACACCCCAGTAACCACAGCCGATCTGCATCCTCTGTGCCACTCGGGTTCATTTCGGTCACAATCACGACTGATATTCTATCATGCCCTCATGCCTCATGCCTTGTTAAACTCGAATTGCTTTCTACACACCCATGTTCACACTTCAAAATGAGTTCAGCTGCGCCAACCAGGTTTTCAGGCAGATTTTTATCAGCTTCACAAAACCACCACTCCAGGAGAGAAGGCAAAGTGTTGGGAAAATGGTTGGTATTGCAGTTGAAACGAAAAGTGCTGAGGGACATCTGCAGAGGAGGGAGCTTGACTGAAAAAGCACAAGGTGAAAAACTGCTTCAAGAGAGAGAATTTACACTGTCAAATCTTTGTAAAGACTTCCAATCCTTAATGAGTATTAATTCATGTTACCATTTCCAAGATGTTAATTCACTTTGCCACAAACAGTATTTGTTTTCTCAGCGCCTGTCCAGATGTGCTTCCCTCCTAGACACAGAGGGAGAAATGAAAAATAGGCACTGTCTGAGGAAAACACTGACCCTGCCATGCCAGAGCCTTCGGGAGCTCAGTTCAGTGCTCACAGCAGTGAGATGGAAATGTGGTCCAGTAAACTCTGTTTGGCATCTCTTTTCAATTGCGTAACAAGTACACATCACAGTATCTCAGATGCAAAAAGCTTGAAAAGTATCTTCCTTGGTATTTATGCCAGCTTTCGAGCTTTGTCAAAGGGTTCAGGCAAATAATCTGTATCACCAGCAGATAGCTGTGAGGAATAGCTCCAGGTTACACTGCTCAGTAGAACACTTGGTTTGGACTGGGTTTGGGCTTGGTTTTTTTTATTTAGTAAAGACTGAAAAGGTTTCAGTTGACTTTTACTTTAGCCCATGTCTACACTACAGCAGCAACCTTACCACTGGCAGCTCATAGGCAGGATGGAGGCTTGTATTGTCCCACATGGGCTCCAGGAGCAAGGAGAAATCCTGTCCTGTGTCATTAAGGGGAAATATAACACTTTGTGATGAGTGTGATATAAGTGCTAAGGTAGAGGGAAAGGGGAAGAGAGATGGATATAGTTGCTTCTATTGTAGTTCCTAACCAAGAGTTGACAGAACTTTAATAAAGTCACACCCATTGCTGTCACTACTGATAATGGACCATCACCTTTTCCACTCCGAATTCCTATTGTCAGCTGTTTGAAACTCAGCTGTAAAATGCAACTAAAGTAATGATACAGAGCTCCAGTGGTGGAGCAGGGTATTTTAAAGAAACTGAGATTTTTTCTTTAGCTTGAGTCATGTTTTCCCCTATTGTTATTCACCCCTGAATCTAAGAAATAACCGTTGTTTATACCTGTGACTTGCTATATTTCGATCAGCTACAAGAATAAGCAGCAACCAAAAGGCATTGCCTTCGAAAGGCTTTGGGATAGTCCTTGTGAAATTAGCTGGCTGGCAGAGAGTAATTCCTAGCCGTGAAAGGTATTAAAAAATAAAAATACCCTGTTGGCTGTAGAGATAAAGAAACCAGGGACCCAACAGCCATGGAGGCTGGCCGTCTCTTGAGCAGGGTTCATGGGACTATCTAAAGAAGCTTGCCACTGCCTGTACGATATCCATTATTCAGAGAGAAGGATTCAGCCTGCAGGGTTGTTTAATCCAGCACTTTTTCTGAAGAGCTAAGTATGCTTTACAAAAATTCATGATTGTGATATCATGTGCTAAGCTTCATTATCATGAAAAAGCAGAAGTGAACTGCCTCAGATGATTAAGATTTTAAATCACTTATTGTGAACGGCTTAAGGAAACTTTCAGACCTCCTGACTCCCAGCGCTATGGAATGTCTGCGTGACCACAGATGCCAACACAGAGCCAGGCAATGAGAGCTGGAGTGTGCAGAAATAGCCAGAAATACCCAAGTTTGATTTGTAGCTGTGCCACTGATGTGCTGTATTGACCATCGGTGAGTTGGTCACTCATCATCCCTGTTATGCTGTTGCTTAAAAAAAGGTAGTGATGCTCCTCTGCCTTTGTAAAATGCTTTTTTTAGATCAGTGGATCAATGTTTCTGTATCACTCTAGGAATTATTACCATCCATAATGATGATAAAAAAAAATCTTCTTATCCTTATCACAGGAGCGCCACATAGCAAATTATTCTGCTGTATTGCTAAGTGCAGATTTATATATCAGATATCAGAAAGAAGTCAACTGGGTTAATAGTATGCACTGAAAAAAAGTGCTAATAACATGTAGAGAGAGTTGGCTATACCATGAAAATTGTGAAAAAGCTCAAAATGCATTTTTCTACATCTTCTAGGCTCATAATTGTATGATTTTTTAACAAAACATCACCAGACACATGGGGCAAGTGAACATTTCTGCAAACATTGATTACAAGGATTGTTTTTTCATTCTTTCTTTGCTTTAAGAGCAGGTTAGAAATGGAATAGCGAGTTACACCATGGCCAGGCAATTTAATTTCTTGAAAATCCATTCAGAACTTCCAGATTCAAGGCTTTTCTTGATGAATTAGTAAAAGAAAATCAGTATTTGCATCACAATTAATTGCAGGGAAAGATAGGTGAGGAGACTTTTATGCTGGGTTTTTTTCCTCTGGATATTTGCTGCTTCTTTCTAAGCTAAAGTAACACGAAGTGCCAGCTGTGGGACCAGCCTAGATTAGGGGTCACCTTCTGAATTGTGTATCAGTAAGTGGTGGGAAACAAGGACAGTGGAACTGCTGTATTTTTAATAGATCTTCAGAAGCACCTCCTTGCCTTATTCCTTCTGCTGCAATGTGGTAACATTTTCATTTTTTCCAATCATTATGGCACATTTAATTTTGTTTTCCCTTGCTGAAACTCTTTTGCAGCTGGGAGGGAAGAAACATATCCAACTGACCAATGTCTCTGCTGGCCTTTGGCCAGTGACCACATCTCAGATTTCCATTACTGCAGTTTTGCAGCAATCCCTCCCAGGAGGGAAGCCTGAAATGAAATAATTTGCAAGAGGCTTTTTTCCAACAAGAGGATCATGGAGGCACAGTTAGAGAATGTGGTCTTTGGTACCCATTTAATTCTGGGTTTGTGTAAATTCCGCTTGCTGAAGTCTGTACTTTGCAGGGTGGGTAATTGAATGTCCAATTAGAAACGCTCTGAGGGAGCCACGAACTTCAGGAAATTTAAAATCTACAGCCTGTCATCCGGTCAATTGTCAAGTCAGGAGAGCTGAAGAGCTGAGGCATGGCTACAGGACGTGCCTCTCGTTACCTTCATGTGCCTGATATGCATAAACTGAAGAGCTTCACTGTGACTTTTTCAAGTTATTTTCTTCGGACTGAAGTGCTGCACTTGGTCTCACACCTGTCGTTGTCTGTCTTAGGCAGTGCCTAACAACCAAATGTCGCTACAATAAACAATTTGATGTCTTAGTTTGTAGATGAAATGTATTTTAACCACCAAGACAGATTTTTGTGTGATGTCTTCATTAGAAGGCTGTTTTCCAGGATGTTTCTTGCTTCAGACTGGGCTATATTAGCACAGTATAGAAAAGGAAAAGTCTACTTAGCAATCTCAGCTAGAAACATTTTAACTCAACTAGAGCTTATTTTTATCACTCTTCAATTTCCATAGCTTTTTATTCAAGCTTTATCTTTTCTTTAAATAGAAGCTTTCATCTCAGAGGATCCCAACTACTCCTTGCAGGAGTATTTGGCAGCTTTTCACTTTTGTTTCTTCACAGAAATTGAAGAAAAACCTTGTTTACAGTGTACTGGGAAGCCGTGGTGCAACCATTACAGCACCAGCTGTGCAGCCACCACTCGCAGCACTGCGGTTGCTTGGGTGGCTTTGAAAAGCTCTTAAGTCTTCTTCTGTGTCAAAACCATGTTTTTAAACTTCCAAACAATGTCTGTGTGTTTTGCATCTTCCTTTGGCTTCACTTTGAAACCTCTGGTAAACCATGGTAGTTTCACGAGGGAAGTTTCTTGTGTAGGTGTGGACCTTACTTGAGGCTTCCATAGTTAAAAATGTTCTATTCTCTTGCAGCTTGCAGGTATTGATGTTGTGTTAGGCTGTGCAAGAACTGCTGACTGAATGTTTCTTGACAGTCTAGGAAAGCCTGAGATGAGAAGAATCACAGGAAATGGGAGCTGAAACGGGGCAGAGCTGAGCTTTTTTAAATATTTCAAATATTCAGTCCCTCAAGCAGCAAGCCCTAGGTCTGGGATGGCCAGGATCAAGGGGGAGGCCTATCACATTTCACAGCTTTTTTCAAAACTATCTTTCAGTTTGTGGTGGGAGAGGGGTAGGGAGCAACCCTGTGATTTTAGA
The DNA here is from genome assembly GCA_036785705.1 of Acanthornis magna. Lineage (NCBI taxonomy): Eukaryota > Metazoa > Chordata > Aves > Passeriformes > Acanthizidae > Acanthornis > Acanthornis magna. The sequence continues at coordinate 3,009,676 of JAWUZG010000001.1, forward strand.
TGTTCTCTCAGCCAACGTGGCAGATGTGATAATGTGCTCCAAAATCTCTCCTGTGGCAGGGCTGGGTGCCTTACTCCAATTCCTTCCTCAGGAAGAAATTACCTGCAGCAGCCTTCCCCCAGTCACCGATTTGTCTGGTATATGGGGTGAGAAGGCAGCCTTGGAGAAGCAGCTAAAACTCTTAGATCTTCTTTCTCCCTCCCCTTTTCTTTCTGTCCGTGATCTGTGACATTTTGAAACCAGAGCTGATAAACAAGTGCGAGGTGTCTTGCAAGTTGGCTGTTTTTACAAAACAATCTATTTTTTGGTGTAGCTAGGTAGCTGGTTGTACAAAATGAAGTTATTTCAAGGCATTAGCTATAGAAATATCCCCCTCTCCATATTTTCCCTCCCAGAGAGCTTCATAGCTCCAGTAAGAAGGGAATAATTGAATATCAGGGCTCGGTGCGGTAGAACAGAAATAGTTTGCTTGTAGCTATGGGTCCAGAAGACCTCAGTCCGTGGCACGCCAATCAATGCCAGGTTTCATAGAATGAGGTAAGAGGCCACGAAAATCTTTCTTGTTTCCTTGCACCACGAGGCATGAAATCTGATTAGTGCTGTCCTCTTCTAATTGTGATTTACGGTCCTGAGGCTGGCAGTGTGTTCCCGAAAGACCACCTGCACCCATGTGATGTAGCGAGGGAGAGTGTGCTGGAAAGGGCTTTCCCAACCCTTCAGAACAGAAAGAAATTAAATCCTTGGACACCGACTTCTGATTAAATTCTGGGTGTCCCACAAAGCCATCCTCTTAAAGTGCATGTGCACCCCACAGAGGAAAATCAAGGTCCTGCCATTGACCATGGCAGCAAATACAAGCGTTTCAGGAGAACAACTTCTCTGAACACCTAAATTATAAATGCAAAGTGATTGGGTTAAATAGACCAAATCATATGACGTAGGCTTAGCTCCCCTCTGGTGTGGCAGTCTGGTCATGAAGGAAAGGACTCCATAGTTCACACATAATAAAATATATAGGATCCCATATTTCACGCATAATAAAATAGATATGCACACGTAATAAATATCCAAATGTTGTGTGTGCCTGTCCAGGTTTGATAGCTGGAAAATAACCCTTGAATGTGAATACATATAACAATGTCTGGAAAGATGGTTAAATTAACAAACATTTAATTAGGGTGTTTAATGGCAACCTTTTAAAGTCTGGGTTTTCAAATAATTTAGAAAAAACATTGTCTACTGTATTTTTGCCATGTTATTGAGGTAAATTGGGAATTTACTGTGCAAATGGCCACTGTCCATCGGTGGGAAATGGCCTGCTGAATGGAGATAACAAGGGGACCTAACCTTGTAGCCTCTGGCTGGCAAACCCTAATTAAAATGCAGCCCCATCCTCTCTGTGGAATGCTGCTTCCAAATGCTCATATTCAAGCTGCATAACCTCATTCATCAGGCATTCCCCTTGCCCAAAGAACAAGTTCCTTTCAAATTGGTACAGAGATCTGCTACAAAGGTCTTTTTGCTCCATGACAAAGGCAATGAGACCCATGCAAATGGTTTGGGGCTGAGGAGTGAGGAGGAAGGCTTTGCAGTGGTGTTGGGCACTGAAAGTACCCCACAGCTGAGCCCTGTGGTTAAAAAGAGAGAAAGCTTAAGGGAGGGGAGGGGGAGTCTGCTTTATCTTGAGAGGAATGCAGCCTTATTTCTCTGCTGATTCACATTTCTTTTGAGACCTGCTAATTGCAACATCTCTCAGTTAGTTACTTACAGCAGAACTGCTGGGGAGAAATTGTGATAAATGCATAAACTGTGTTTTATTGATTTTTGTTGACATTTTACATGCTTCTCATGCATTTGAAACCTCCATTCAGTAATTGTCACTAGAGTACACACTCCTGGATAGTGAGAGCCAGACAAGTGAATGAAGCAGTTTCTTGACCATTATCAACAATATTATTCAAGGCTCTGTATGGGGTTCCTTGCCTGCCCTCCAGTATATCCCTATTTGTGCTCATCCCCCACTGAATCTGCAAGATAAGAAAAGAAAACTCTTGTGTTATTTCCTCTGTTAATGTTAATAGCAGAAATGGTATTAAGAGAGATTACTTTGAGACTGATGGTAAATTTGGGCCTCTATAATTTTAGTGCACAGCAGCTATATGGAATCTAGCAGTACTGTAGATTATTTACCCTGCTGCACATTTTGTCTAGATTGCTGTACAGAAAGCTGGTTTGTTACATCATATTCTTTGACAGAAATTTGTTGCTGAACAAGACTAGTATAGCAACATGTAGTGTGGCTAAACAGTAGTCAGACATCATCAGCTGTTTTGTTACCTAAGAAATGCAGAGAGTCACAACGCTGCGGTGAAGTTTGGGTAAAAGAATTCTGATTTCTGATTTTATGATGCTCATCTATCAGCCAGAGGTACATAAGCCAGCTTAGGTTCTCTCGAATCAAGGGCCTTTACGTTAAAGAGAAAAAAAAATACCGCATGATGCAAAAATGCATTGACTTTATTTTCATGACTAGATGTAGTGCTTTTGGGTAATGATCAGGCATTGCTTTCTCTTACTGTTGTTTGATTAAAATGTGAATACAGTCTTGACTTGATAATCTTACCAGGTACACACAGAGCTAAAAAGAAAAGGTATTCTATGCCTCAAATTGATTTGCATAAACCAAACAATCTGTTGCTTGCTGGATTGCAAAATGGCTTATTTTGCCCATTGGCCACAGGGGCAACAATGTTGTATTTTTGATACCAGAATGTAGCTTTCATGCATTAGCTCTAAAATGACAATATGCTTTAGCCTCTCAGTGCTTAGATCTGCTTCATTTGGAAATCTTTTAAGTAGTAATAATAATAATGTTTTGAGGAAATTGAGTGGAACACTAAATTATTCTCTGAAACCTAAGTTCAAACTGTGCAAGGCTAAGGGAGCTGAAAATCAATGCACTTTTAAAGTCATTAGAGATCACAAGTGAAATAAGTCTGTGTTGCTTTAGCTAAGCTTTTAGTGTGCCATGGTATTATTACAAAATCAGCCTGAATCTGCATTAATTTCACAGTCTTTTTCTTTAAGATGCCCAAGGGTGCATGAAGAATAAAATGTAAATCTCAGGAGGCAATGTTTTTATTAGCCAAAAGGGCAGTGAGTCATGCACTAAAAACGTTGACCTGCACCATGCCCAGTGTAGGTATGGCTGACAATAGTAAAAGGGTGGAAAAATAGCCCAGGCATTAGCCTACTGCCTTTTCATTATTATTTTAAAGGCTGAAGAGGGAAAAAAATGAGTGATTTTTCAGTTATTCATGCACATAGCTTCAGAATTGTTCAAGCTGGCGGTAGCTTTCACAGATCAAAGAACTATACTTGTACCTAGGACTCGGAGAAACAAAAACCATAAGGATTTTTATTTTTAATATGTTATTTTCTTAAATGTTGAGATTCCACCTACATTACTGAATTTTGTCTGAGTCATTTCACACGTAGTCACAGGCTACACAGTGGAGTTTTTCTCATTCCTATTTGTATGATCATTCTTGGTGCATCACGGTAATTTGTGATGTTATGGACCCCTTTATTAAATTCTTCATTCAGCTGTCGGTGATGCCGACATTTATTCACTATCCACAGTTTACCTACACAAAAGCCAGAGCAAGCAATTGTTAATGCATGGTCTGAATAGACTTAACTATGCAATCCAAAGGCTACATAAAAGCCTTATTTATTTCAAACCCTGTGGCTAAAGAACAAAAACAGTAACAAAACAAAACAAAAAAACAAAAAGAAAAACAAAGCAAAACAAACAAAAAATTAAAGAAAAACCCTTCTTGTCACCCATCCCCACCTAATTTTTTTTCTTTCATCTATGGTCAGATTAGCAAGTCAGCACTGTCAATAAATAAACTAGAGAAGTTGTTTATTTTTATGTACTACTGAGAACAGTGTCGTCTTGTGGCCGTTCTCGTAGACTGTGTTGGTTTAACAAGCGTCCAACCCTTTTGTCTTGTTGTTTTTTGTCTTTCCTGCTCCCTGTCCCCTTGTTCCCACAGGCTGTGCGTTTGTCACATTTTCTACAAGGGCAATGGCACAGAATGCAATCAAAGCCATGCACCAGTCTCAGACCATGGAGGTACAGTACTGTATCATTTGCCCTTTCTTTGTTTTCTTTGTGCAAATGATTGCGAATGGTAAAGCCATGCTCTCCTGGATCAGATCAGACACATGACAATCACAGATTTAAATTTTTTACAAGCTCACTCTACCTGTCTTTGTGAAGCTTTATTTTTCTCAAACACCTGAAAGAGCACAATAAGGCTGCTGTGTGGTACCCAAACACGGCTCTCAATCCTGTTTTCAGTGGCATTCAGCAGAAAATAAAAATGCTGTGAATACCACTCCTCGGTCGTACTCAGACTATCTCTGATGAGTAAATTACCTCTATTTTTAGCACATGTACCCCCCAAAGAAAAATCTTAGTTTCTTTTAAATAGATTTCTAAGTGTTGTGGTTTGCACTGCTTTGAGAAAAAGCTCAAGAGATTTAACATGGCCACGCTGAGTTACTAGTGCATGTGTTTTTCTGCAAATAGAATCTCTTTTTAAGTTAATATTATTTCTCCTTCTTCATGTAGCCAATAAAAATGCTAATGATGACAGAGAATATTGGAGTGTGGCACTTCCTGCAGAGCACCATCGTGGCTGGCCCCTCACAAGCAACACTCTTTATTCCCTTCCAAACTGCCTCTATGGCCTCGTATTTTATCGTGATGAGCAACTCAAATCTTTAAACTGGTTCACTTAATGTGACTTTAGCTGCTGGCTAACGATCTGGTCATTGGAGTGGTTATCGAATGCCACGGCTTGTCTGGCAATCTCAAAACTTTTTTCAGTCTGTGATTTTTGTCATGGTCTTTCAGAATTTTGCACAAAAAACCGCACAAGTATGAAATCTTTACTTATTCTGGATCTTCTAGCTTATCATTGGAGAGTGCATGTTATACTGTATTATGTATACTGTATCTTCGTGTAGTGATGATTTTTCTCAGAGGTGGCATTGATGTTATGTGCACTTGTTTCTTTTTTTTTTTTTTTTAATTTCTTTTTCCACCAGGACCTTTCAATTTTTTTTTAAATTTTTTTTTTTTCTCTCAGTGATTTTCCTTTGCAATGCTCTAGTCTCCCAAAGCATGCTGGGTGCTAAACAATCATTATTGCGTCATGTCGTTGAGCTGCTTTGTGTAACGAGCCAAGGGGGGAGACCAGGGGTGGGAGGGTGGACAGAAGACAAGGAGGAGGAGAAGATAAAATTCAAGCCAGTGCATGAAAATGTCACTAACTGTTTCCTGTATAGTACAAGTAATGATATCAGCATTGCAAAGCTATTGTCTTTCCAAACATCACGTTTGAATTTGGTTGAGCTTCTTTTATAATCAATGTGTTTTCTTTTCAGTGCAATGCATTTTTAGACCCTGGGTATACAGTTTTAGTTGAGAATCTGCCAATGAGATGAGAATAATTGAAATTATCTTTACTAGAAAGCTGCTGTTATACAGTCTGTGCAGTCTGACAGTATATTTTGAAAAAACTGCCACTTTGAGTCTCTGGAATAGTACCTGTAGTAATTTGTCTGCCGTGCACTGCTCCATTAATTCAGATCTATATGTTTTGCTGGGTTTGATTCCAAGTAAAAAGGAAATGTTTATTGGTAATACTGTGTTTTACCTATATTTTCCATGTGTTTTAATGTATTTTTCTGTCTAGCAAAATGAATTTTACACAGCTCTACTTCTGAAGACGGTAAAATAAAGACATAACACCTCCCAGACAAATTCTCCCACTCCTCTGTTGTATGCTGCACTCTAAAAAGGGGCTGCATTTTAATGGGATACTCTTAACAGGATTAGTTCTGTAGAATAATCTTGGATCAAAATCCTCCACACCTTTAGAGACATCATCAGTGAGATCCCTAAATTGGCAAGGCAATTCAAATATTTTGCACTTTGAACATCTGGGTCTTTGCGTCAGTTGAGCTTAGGCTGAGTCCCTTCTTGGAAAGAAGCCGTACACTCTCCCGGCTCCACGGAGGAGGGACTCAACCTGACAGCACACAGAGAAATATGAAGGCAGCACCAGCTGTTGGGAAGAAAATGGCCCTGAATAGCATGGAAATATGAAGCCATTGAATGAGGAAGGGAGATGCACCTTGTGTGTGTGCTGGGAGCTTCCCCTCATGCTAGAAAATGGAAGTGCATGAAACAGAAATCACCCTGTAGGCAAAAAAAATAAATAAATAAATAAAAATTGCTCACTTTTGCCAATACTCTTCTAGTGAAAAGTTAAATTGGGTTGACTAGTGTTACATGTCAGCTCTCAGCCTGAAACAGTCATCCTTGGACACTTTGATTTCATGTTCTTTTGCAAACAAAAGCGGGCTTAGGGGAAGAGATGTAGTACACAGTTGCATTTCAACCCAATTACTACAGATTTTTTTTCCTATTTTATTATTTTCAGTTCTTTAGCATGCATCATTGACCAAGATGAATTTTCAAAGAGGGCTAAGAAAGAACAATGGGGATGTTAAGTCCAGATGAACACATCTCATAAAATAATGCATTCTCTTACTTCTCTTTCCACCTGACTTACTGACCTGGTTAAATCAACTGATTTTTAAAATATAATTGCTGCTCTAGAGTGTTTGCTCTTCTATTTCATTTGTATGGAGGTTTTTTTTTGTTTGTTTAAGGCATTCAAATGCAGCACCACTAGAAGACACTAATTTGTTATCGTGGAGTAAATTTGATACAACAATAACAACCCTTTTCTCATATAGAGCCACTTGCTAGATATAATCTCAGTCTTCAGAATGTTTGCTTTCTTGAAAATGATGAAGTGATGAAATATAGAGCAGACAGTGAAAAAATGAATTATAGATTCATAAATTGCAGAGATATTGTTTTTATACAATTTACTGACATTTAAGCATTCATAAATATGTCAGCTGTAGTGTTGAATGCTGAACTGCTGAACTGAAAACTGAAATAACCATATAATATTTCTTCCTTTGATGCTTGTCTCTGTTTCTTTGGAAATAGAGTTGATTCTGCCGTACATCCAGGCAGACAGCAGTAAGTTCCAGTTGATCTTAGCCCAGTGTTACCAAACCTCATATTAGACAGAAACAGCTTGCTTTTTTTTTATAAGTGAAACCAGAAAAATCTCTCTCACATCTTCTACCCCCGGCTCCTTTTTCTTTCTTCTTTTTTTCTAAATGATCTTATTTTTTATATTAGTATAAAAATCACTAGAGAGAGGTAATTGTGTAACAAGCCGACTCCTTCATAATCTTTATTTGATTGCTGGAGTGTTATGTATCTCCTTTCTTCCTCACTGAAACACTGAAAGACATTTTTACAATGAAACACACAGGAAAAGAATTGGAGGTGGAATAATAAGCCACAAGTGATGATTTTCTAAGATAATTCTAAAGGAACAGTGTTGATGGGAGATCTTTATACAAGAGATATTATTCTTATTATTATTATTATTATTATTGCTGCGGTTTATTTCATCATTTCATCTGATGATTACGAATATTTTTATCACTTGTCCTGGTGTGAGATTCATCAGAGAAAAGGTACATGGCTGCTTTTCGTAAATAATTGAGGACAGGAACTTTCCTGAAGATGTTCACAGTGTCGTGAGAGCAGCCATGGGAAGAGTAGGTGAAGTACAAACCTGCTCTTCATCCCACGCTACACATTTTGGCTAAAGCAGTGCTGTGTTTTTTGGACTTGAGTCACTTATCACTCCTGCCATTGTGTTCAGATTGAAATTAGACAAGAAATTAGTATAACAAAGCATGGCAGGTGAAGGGAAGTTATTCATTGGATCCTGTGAAGTTGAAAAGCAGTATGAAATGGATTGACAGTTCCGATGACTCATAAAATGCTTGAATTAATTTGAAGAACTGAATCATTGCAGTATCTAGTTTGCTTGTTTGATTTGAAAAAAATGAAGACTTGAAAGGTTAAAATATGAAACATCTTTTGGCAGGGAAAAGAAACAGAAAGAAATCAACAGATATCTTTCGTAATCACAGGTGTCATTCTCTCATTGATTTTGCCCAGGAATGCCCAATTTGAAATCCAAGGGAAATTCCAACTTATCTTAAAAGTCCATTTGATCTGTGACCTCCAACTTCTTCCCAAGGGTCCCTCAGCCATGGGTGAGGAGTAGGCTGCAGACCAGACTTGTAGCTCTTTCTTACAGCTTCCCTATTTCCTAAGGCACCTTACAGCCTTGCCATGCCATGTAACAAGAGGCTGATAGAAGCGCTAGAAGAAATGGTGGCAACCAGGAATGGGCTGCTATCACCAGAACTAGTCCCTTTCGGTCTGCATCCTGCCCTTTGTTCACATCTCAAGGGTGCTTGATACAAAGCGTGCCCGGGAGCGGACCGCAGGTGGGTGAATTGACCGGGGGTCCTTGGTGTGAGCAGGGCCGGTGCCTCGCTGATGGTGAATCTGCTGCTCCCAGTCTGCTCAGGGTGCCCAGGCCAGCTGCTCCGAGCGTGACGGCACAGCCAGACCGCGGCGGCAGGGCCGTGCTGGCTGTGTGGTCCCTGGCAGCACCAGGGAGGTTGGACACCTCTCCCTTTGGCGATGCCTTGAGAACAGACTGCAGACAAAGCATCACGTCCATCTCATCAGCTGTGGAGCTTAATTAAAGAGGACTGGTACACTTTGCTGTCTCTGGCAGCAATTTTGATAGCTGGAAGGAAAAGAGAGCCTGAGGAAAGGTGCTTTATAAAAAGAGCTGGGGAATCAATAATTTCTCCATAGCCTCTTTTCCTAAAAACGTGAAAATCTTAGTCCTTGCGGTCCCACACATGCCAGACACAAAGAGAGGGTGAGCGATCTGGTTGTGCCAGTGCCAGTGGCCCTACAGGACATGGCTGAGCTCACGAGGTGAGGGTGACCCGGTGTGATTTAACCCTTCTGTCTTTCCCGATCTGTCCAACCACAGGGCTGCTCTTCGCCAATCGTGGTGAAGTTTGCCGACACCCAAAAGGACAAGGAGCAGCGGCGTTTGCAGCAGCAGTTGGCTCAGCAGATGCAACAGCTCAATACTGCCACTTGGGGAAACCTCACAGGTCTTGGAGGACTCACACCACAATATCTAGCTGTAAGTTCACTTCAGAGGCGGTGGCTGTATTGTACTGTATTTATTTCAGGACCATGGTAAATCAGTTCTAGTAAACTCCCTGCAATAAATTGCTAAATTGTCCAGGATACACAGCGTATCTTCTTCTGGGTGTGTTTATCACATGGTCTAAAAATAAACAACAAGGAGTAGAATCTGAATAAGCTTTTGAAGATGTGTCAGTGCTGCCAAAGGAAAATATTTAAAGTATCCTTGTGCTGCAGAACAGATCATAGATTTCATAGAAAGGCTTGGGTTGGAAGGGTTCTGGAAGATCATCTAGTTCCAGCCTCTCCACCATAAATAAAATTTGATTCCTTCGTTTTTTTGGGTGTTTTGAATGTTAGAATCTGGTTTTTATAGCTGGAATAAAAGTTAAGTTCTTCCTGAGGGGAGGACAGATAGCCAGCTGAACACTGTAGGGGCCATATCCATACAGTGCAGCCTCTAAACTAGAATGTTATGGTTCAGTCATCTAATGTCCACATTTTCATTTGGCAATGGTTTTTGCTTTAATGCATGGTCCTGTTGATGCTAAACAAGCATGGTTCGTACCCCCTCATACAGAAAGTGAAGGTGGCCAAGAAAAAACATTTGTTTCTCTTAAATTCAAAATGGAATTTTCCTTGGTCCATTTATAAGATGAAAATCAGGTGGTAGCTGCTGTCCCTGCTGGAAAATCTGAAATCCACAGCCATGTGTCTTAGGTCCTGGATGGACAAGAGAGACTCCCCTGCATGACAGCAGAGAGGGAGCCTCTGCCTTTTGCAGCTCTGGAGTTGAGACGTCTGGTTGAGGAACTTTTGGATAATTTGGGGCTTCTTGATTGTTCTGAGTTGGACAAATGGAACCTCACAAAGTACAAGGCCAAGTGCAAGGTCCTGACCCTGGGTCAGGGCAATCCCAAGCACAAGAGAATGGATCAAGAGCAGCCCTGAGGAGAACTTGTAAGTGGTGGTGGATGAGAAGCTTAACACAACCCATCAAGGTGCACTTCCAGCCCAGAAAGCCAAACGTGTCCTGGGCTGCATCCCCAGCACCGTGGGCAGCAGGGGAGGGAGGTGATTCTGCCCCTCTGCTCTGCTCTGGTGAGACCCCACCTGCAGTGCTGCATCAGCTCTGGGGACACCAGCGCAGGAAAGATGTGGACCTGTCACAGCAAATCCAGAGGAGGCCACAAAGATGACCAGAGGGTTGAAGCTCCTCTGCTGTGGAGAGAGGGCTGAAAGAAAAGGGGGCTGTTCAGCCTGGAGAAGAGCCTCTGGGGAGACCTTAGAGTTTTCCATACCTGAAGAGGGACTTCTTACAAGGGCATTTAGTGACAAGATGTAATGATTTTAAACTGAGAGAGGGCAGGTTTAGATGAGATACTTGGAAGAAATTGTTTCCTGTGAGGGTAGTGAGACACTGGCACAGGTTATCCAGAGAAGCTGTGGCTGCCCCATCCCTGGAAGTGTTCAAGGCCAGGTTGGATGGGGCTTTGAGCAGCCTGGTCTAGTGGAAGATGTCCCTGCCCATGACAGGGGAGTTGGAAATGGATGATTTTTAATGTTCCTTACAACCCAAACTGTTCTATGATTCTGTGATTCTGTGAAATGGATGTGACCATATATACGTACTGTGTGCATATATACTACATTTGTGTGCAGACAATGCTTTAGTATAGTGATAGAAAGAGCAATTTACCCAGCAATTAAAAATATATATTGGTACTGAGGTTGGCTAATTAATACTGAGATAGGAGAAATTCCTATATATACAAATACCAGTCTAATGAGTATCTGTGTGCTTGATTCATAAAGATAATAAAGAAAAAACTGAATTCACAGGGGTGGGGAAGAATGGACCATGATTGACAGAGATGAGTTATGGTAACTACCAGACTACAGAGGGTTGTAATTAGTCACACTATGTTGGTTTAAATAGATTTAACACCTGGTTGTTAAAAAGAATAAATTGATTAATTGTTTTAAAGCAGCCATGTTATTGAGTTTCCCTTGTGTCTCTGTGTTTCTTAATAGAGATTAGACATTAATATGGATTTACAGCATTGACTCTAGGGATGTTCATTCCAACAGCAGACAGAAGCAAGAGACTATATAAATGTAAAGGAAAGCAGAAATATTCCAAATGTGAAATGATAGCTCATTTTAGTTTTATCTTCATTTGTTACATTACTGTCAGATAGATTGCTGTGTTGTGTTGTTCATTTGCAGCTTCTGCAGCAAGCAACTTCCTCCAGTAACTTGGGTGCCTTCAGCGGCATTCAGCAAATGGCCGGTGAGTTAAAAACCCTTTCATTTTGCTCCAGCTATGTTTTGTGTTCTTAAGCTATTGAATTCTGTACCTCTAATAATCACATTGTCGGGGGCGGGGGGCGTGTTGTGTATTAAATGTGGCAGATGTATTGGCAGGGGACAGCTCACGGTTCAACGTCAATAGAAACACTTTCACCCCTCTTTCAGAACTGAAATTAAACCCAGGGCTCCCAGGTTGTGCAAACAGTTTGTCTTGCATTAGTCACCTGCCATTTGGCCAAAGTAACCAATTGTAAATTGCAGGAGAGCTCTTAGTCCCTGCAGCCGTATCCTGCCCTATGAAAAGTGTCAGGAAAGCAACAGCAGGATTACATTCTAATTTCCAGTGAGATTTCTGTGTCCTGAAAAATCAAATTAATGGCAGCCCTCAAACATTTTAATAATATGTGGTGAGGAAAAATGTTCTGACCTTTTTAATGAAACCCAAGATTACAGGCCTACCTTCAGTATGAATTTTCAGGCTCCTTTTATAATCACGGAAAATTAACTGGGTGCATTTTTGACTTTGGAACCCTAGCTGGCAAAATTACACAACAGAGATTTTATGTAAAAGTATAATCTTTAGTCTGGAGGAAAAAAAGAAAGAAAGAAAAGGGGAAAAAAGAATCAAAGTGTGAGCGGATTTGAAAGCCAGCTAGTTGGAGGGTTTCTTAGTAATGAGCCGTGTGCCAGTAGTAACTGATGTGTAGTGATTAGCAAAAGGTCATTCCCACTGTGTGACCTACCATGCTGATATCCTAACTTAACATGATGCTAGAGAAGGCAGCATGTGCAGTAAATCAGAGCACAGATGCACATTATGCCTGCCGTGAGGAACTGTTAAAAAGCTTTTTTTTTTCCTTGTTACAGGGGAAAAAAAAAAGAAAGAATCACAAAACCCCTAAATTGCTACATTAGTTTATTTTAATCATGAGCCCACTGAATCAATGAAATACAACATTACGCTTGCTTCATCATCACAAAACAAGGGCTAAAATATTCAGAAGTCTTTATGAGCGCCATTTCTCATTCTTTTTTTAATCCTGGTCTTTTGCTGCTTCGGGTTCTGCTTTGAATGAAGCCTGAAATACTTTAACAAGTATATATACACCACACTGTATAGCTATACCCCACAGGTATTCTTTGCTCAATCGTTATATTATGCCATTATTGCAGTGACATCAGAGAATAATGTGAACCTGCTGTCTGACAATATAAATTGGCCTACAGGTGACAATATCTCTGAATTATTCTCTCTTCCTCAGACCTGCTGGCAGTGCTTGCTGGTTCTATTATGTTACACTTGCAATCTAGCATTTTTTTCATCAAAATAATGTATCTTAATATGATAAACAGAACAGAGCGGTTCAGCAACAGTTTTATCCTCAGCAGTTTTGGAAATGGTTTTGAGCTCAAAGATTGTGTTTTAATGTTTTCATATTTGGTTAAGTCTACAAAATGAAAGAATTGGGACACTAGGGGAAAATAATGTGATATCCATCGCAGTATGTGCACCTTAGAAGTTTTTGTTGCCTGTTTCTCACTGTTAGTGTAGATTCAGCTTTATCTTCAAGAACTCTGTTGAAACTAAGGATTTTAGTCGAGTATTTCCAGGATGGGCTCTCAATCCAGGATATGATTTATTCTCTGAAAATCATATGGTCTTGAGACTAAGAGAAAGTCATCTTAAGAAATCATAGTGGCACATCATTGTTACTCAAGGGATATACTTTTTCATCTGCAAATTAGATTGCTAATGCACTCATCTGTGGGATAATTTGATGACTGACTGCCTCTCTTGGAAAAAAATGTATTTTATATCTTATATTTGGGTTATCAAAGCAGCTTGAAGTTTACTGATTTCTTTCCCCAAAACAAGACTCTTAAATCTTTATGTTCAAGGTAAAATTAGTGATACTAAATTGTTTTCCAAGCTGCATCTCTACATGGAAGTGCCAAATACTAAGCACTGTTTCATTGTTAGAACTGAGGGTTCATGTCCTCTCCTTGGAAATCAGGCAGCACTATGTCATGCAGTGCATCTGGTATTATCAATTTGTATATTATGTTTTGTGAAGGGAATGGAAAGTACTCCTGTATCTGCAGCAAGAGCTTTCATTACCAGCTGAAGCTATCTTTGAACATTTGTAAAGGCCTAGAGTTTTTTAACTTAAGTTGTATAGGTTCATTTCACAGAAAAGAATCTAATATGTAATTCCATATTGCATATAGTTTGCCTATTAATATTCCATTTCAAAGTGAGGAATAAAATCCAGACACAATTGAGTGAGGTACTAAAGAAGATCCGTCATTGCAGCTTTCAAGTTCTTTGAACTTCGTGTTTGAGGGGTGCAACTTTTATCCTTGAAGTCGATGGGTGTGCTTACCATGTAATTCAGACACTAAAAGTTTGATCAAAAGCCACACGAGCCATTGAAATTCCACCCTTACTTCCATGGCAGGGCTCAAGCATCCCTTTTGTGCTTAAATCTTGATGAAGTCACGGTTTGCTACGTTAAGACTCCTGATACAGCCACCCCCTTGTACAAAACTAGGGTGCTTTAGGTCTGCGAGTGTTTATTTGTACTGCTAAACCTTGTGGTGTCTCTGTACAGAGCAGAAGGGACAGAGCACACACCCCACTGCACATGTGAAGAGTTATTTGCTATGCTCAGTGATATTATTTCTTAAATCAAAGCAATTTTCTTTGCTAGCAGAGCAAAGACACTGCTCTTCAGTGTGGAGTTTTAAACTCCCCTTCCCTAATACCATGCCTCAGTCGGGTTAAAGTAGCTCCTGTCTTGCAAAAGCAGCGGTTCTTTGATTTTGGTGAAAGGAGTGGGATTTTTGGTGAAAGGTGTTTGTGATTGAAGAGTATTGGAGTCTTTTGTTTGCTTTTTGTTTGTTTGTCAGCTGGGAATACAGTCCAGAGAAAAATGGGGATTTTTCTCAAGAACTCTCTAACATACAGACAGCCCCAGCTCTAAAAGTGAGCACTCTTCCTGCTTTAGCAGGCCACTGACCCTGCTATATATTCAGCATTGTGTGAAGTACAAGCAAATAATGAAACTGGTCTAACTAAAATTTGAGATCCTAAAATTTGAGACAAAAAGTTACAGCTTGCCATTTTGCTTTCCGAGCTTTAAGGTTCCGTGCTAAATTCCCCAGTTCAGTTTCATGTCATTTATATTGAAAAACGAGATTTTCATGAAATCATTCTACTTCATGAGTCAAGCCAAAGAAAACAATGTAGTATGTTGAGACTGGTAATAAAGTTGGGGGAGCTGGCAGTGGTGCCTTTGGTATTACAGTAATCCCCTGCTCTTGATTACAGGCACTAATTCTACCTTGCCAAAGTCTGCTTCATTGTATAAAATGCACAAGGACATACCATCTTTATGTGTGTATTTTATAGTGAGCTCTTCCTCACTTTTCCTCCCCTCCTCTGATATCTGCTAATGCTAATTTAAAGGCAGTGTTTCCTCTCACATGCCTTTCCAGCCTCAGTGTCAGGCCTGCACTTTGTCTTTGGGGAAGACTAATAATGTAGATGAATTACATTACGGGATTTGATTGTCTGACTTTAAAAGACAATGCAAGCTACATTAAGCACTAGCAACCTTTCATGCAAACAAAAATTCCTCCTTCAAATACATACAAATTGCATGGGAAGCTTAGTTCTAAGGAGATTGATGTTGCTTGAATGTTTGCATTGAATTTGGCTGGCACTGGAGCAGGTCCTAAAAGCTGCAGTTATTTAAGCCAATCTGCCTGTTTAAGAGCTTGAAAATTGCTATACAGACAGTGTAAACAGGAGGTTTACTATTGCTAGCATAACTGTAGAAAATATTTCAGTGTTTTCAATATTTAAACAATATACAGTCTAGGAAGATTTTCTGTTGTCCTATTATATGTCCCAATATAACAATGTCCCGATAACACTGTTATTCTGTTAATGTCAAATATTTTGGCAGGAACAAATATTGGTTCATACACCAATGTTTCTGTATGTGTGACCATTCAAGAGATAAAAAATGTACAGTGCTCATAAAAGACACAAAGGGCTTCTCTTAATTTCATTGAATAGACAGTGTATTTTGCTTTCCGAAGTTATATTGGAGGAGAAACCGTGGCTTTGGCTTTTCTTCTTTGTCTTCCAGATCCCTAAGCCCTCTGCCACTGGGACTTTTTATATTTTTCCAATATATGGGTTTTTTCCAGTCATTTCCAAATTCTCTCACAGTTTGGTTGCATTTTGGGTTGAACTTCTGGCCCTTTCTGAGCCCTGTTCAATCCATTTCACCCTTCTTCCGCTACCCAAGCCAGATTTCCTCCTGTTGCAGAGTCTGTAGGAGCAGATGGGTGAGAGAAAGTCTGCGAGGTTCTGCTTTCTGAATATTTTCCCCTAATTGTTGGATTGGCTCAGTGGATCTGGAGGGACCAGTTGGAAGCCAGGACCATCTGCACAAAAGCTCTATACTTTTGCATTGGCCAAAGGATCCTTTATATCCTCTGACTCTTGGATGGCTTCATTCCAGCAAAGCCATACAGAAGGAGGATTTCTCCTGCTATGACCTCTTTAGGGATATCATATTAAAAGTAAAGGTCACCGAGAAACTGTTTCCAGCTCAAGGGAGATAGCTGTTTCTTAAAGATAACTACCAGTTTTGAAAATGTTGACCTCAGGGACCAAAAACATTCAGCTTTTGTAACACTAATTCCATTGAAAGTCCTCGTTATTTTAACACATAAAATTAGCCTTTTTTTTTTCTTCTTTTAACTAATAAATTAAACAACTCTCAGCGTTTTTGGAGAGGCAGAGTTTGCAGCAAGTGAGCCTGTTCACAATCCACATGTTGTTCCTCCTCAGAGGAGAAGGAGAGGCACCTTGAGAGGAAGAAGCAATGGTCAGCAGTTGAGGAGATGTGCTCATTCAGGTGATAAAAGTGCACGACGTGGAAGTTTGGCCAAGCCTGGGCACAAGATCTGTAGCTCTGTGTGGGCTTTTCATAGCCAGTAAAAGGAGGGTGAGGGGTTTTTTTTATTGCCTTGGCCCCTCTGTGGATGGAATTCATCCGACTGAACCTCAGCAGTTCGGAAAGTAGGCATCCCATCTCCCTGCAATGTCAGTGAAGAGGGAGTCGCTCCTGGGAAGTGATGCATCCTACTGAGGCTGGGGTTAATCTGTTTCATGGATATTAGGAAAATATTATGTATATTAGGAGGAAATTTTTCATTGTGAGGGTGGTGATGCCCTGGCACAGGTTGCCCAGAGAAGCTGTGGCTGCCCCATCCCTGGAAGTGTTCAAGGCCAGGTCAGACAGGGCTTGGAGCAACCTGGTCTGGTGAAAGATGTCCCTTCAAAGGTGGGCTTTGAGCAACCTGTTCGGATGGAAAATGTCCCTGCCTGTAGCCAGGAGTTGGAACTCGATGGTCTTTATGGTCCCTCCCGACCCAAATGTTCTATGATTCAATGGTTCTGTGATTCTATTTTAAGATCAGATGATTTCATCCCCCCCCACCCCTTCTTTGACTATTTCAAGAGCCTGAGCGAGTAACTTTTTTTTTAATAAAGTTAGATCAGATGAATCCTTCCCATTAGGACTGAAGATGTTTCAATTGAAAAAAGCACCCTTCATTTTCAGGATGTGTTTAGAGCATGTGTAACCTGAAAATGGGCTGAAATCCTGTATAAGTCAACAAATTCCTCGAGGGGGTTGGAATTAGGTGATCTTTAAGGTCCCTTCCAACTCAAACTATTCTATGATTCTGTGAACCTCTAATCAGATTTAAGCACACACTCGTAAAAAAAACAAGGCAGAATCAATTGTGGAGTTAAAAGTTGTTTTAAGGGCTTTGCTCAATCAAACAGTAATTGGTCAGGGTACCTCAAGAAGTGTTCAGATATGCAGCTTTTCTGAAAGTAGCAACAGAATGTATATGGTTTGATGGAGGTAGCACTTTGGTCTCCTGTCTATTTTAATTCTTAGAATATTGCTGGAATAGCCTCACCCTCCACACCTTTACACACATTTTACCATCAGCATCCAAAATGGCTGATGTCAGTGTTAGCAAATAGTTGCTTTTTAGCCTGGAGATGATAAATTTTACCTTAATCCACATTTTTTAAGCTGCAGCCAGGATTTAATTCAGACGGAATAAATCCTAATAATTGAGAAGGATAAAATTTCCAAAGCAAAGGAACTCAAGGCAATGGGAACTGCTTAAGAGCTATCAGATTTGGTTCTGATAATCACCACTGACTTTGAAACTCTCCATGCATACGATGCCATTAAATGTAGCCAGTGCCTTCCTTTTTAGAAATTTGTTCAGTAAGCAAATCTCAGCTATTTCCTAATATGATTTTATTATGGTTTTAGAAACCCAAGAGCTGATGAGGCCTAAGAAGTCTTCAGGAACGGCTTGTGACTCCATTCCCTCCCTACAAATACCCAATAATTCCAAATTTACAGTTATCACAGGAGAAAAGCTGCAGTGACTGAAACGAGGCAAATTACTTCTTTGTATGAAAGTTTGTGTCAGAGGCAGCACAAGAAGTTGTAAAATGTAAATCTCGTGCTCTCAAATTTCCCCGTGTTTTCACAGAACTGCATCTGTGACTGTGCAGCACTACAAAAATTTCCTGTGAATGTGCTAATAGGCCTTATGAGAATGTTCTATCACCATCCATCTGTCACTTTTTAACAGGCCTGATTGGCAAGCACTTGTAACAACTGACATCTGTTCTCGCTTATTGATATGTAGATTTATGGTAATTGCTGTGAACAATAAGACACAAAATTACCTAAGGTGAACATTAAATTAAATTTTCATGCCCCTATCCTTATAAATAATTTTTAAAAAAATCTTAAGTTTCAAGCAAGGCATACTGTGCATCTGTTTTGTACATAATTTAATTGTTTTTTTAATCTGCCAAATAACAAAATGAAAGTTGAATTTCCTTGCGATCTTGAATATTTGCCAAGCTGATAGCACATTGGTAAATACATGTTATTAAAAATGGAATCAAACTGTATTGTGATTCTGGGTTTTTTAATCATTTCCCTTTAATTCCCAACATTGTCTCCATCATGAAGATCAAGAGTTATTCCTTACCCAGAAGGGTTTTTTTTTTCCTCTACAGGAGGATTTTCATTTTTTATGTGCAGCTCTGCCTATGAGGCTGTTCCTCAGCGTTAAGCGATTTGCATTTCTTCAGAGAGAGGTGCATTTGCTGAGTGAGCAGCACTTTCAAATAAAATCCATCTACTCATTTGCTGTCCAGCTCCGTTGCGGGATTTGGGACTGTTTTGAAAAAACTGTAGGATGTGAAATATGTGAAGAGAGTATGTGAAAGGGAGAGAATGAGAGAGCAGATTCATCCCATGGAACTGTACCTTAGCTGAGGCTCAATTGAACCAAGAATCCCCATTTGCAAGAAAAGTATTTTGGGGTCTGGGACTTCAGAGCATTTGGTTTCCCTCCTCCAAGTTTGTCCAAGCAAGTGGGATGTTGACACTCCTGACAAGTTGATGGGAGAAACCAATAAAGAGGGAGCAGAGATGGTAAAATGCCTGGGGAATGTGAAACAGTGATGACAGGACTTATTTTTCAGATGTTTGAGCAGACAGAGGATCCTAAAGAGAATGCATATTAAGTGGTAAAATTGTTGACAAAATGGGCTCTGGAGCATGCTGGGTGAGTGTGTGCCATGAGCCCTTGCTGACAGTCGCATTTGTGTGCTCAGTTCAGTGGGGGTCTTTGTTGTCCTTCTCTTACTCAAGTGTGACCAGAGCCAGCAGGTTTTTCCTGCAGACACCCAAGCTGGCACCCTGTAACATCTGCAGAGCTGTTTTGTGGCCAGTGTCTTACAGTTACCTTTGCAGTGAAACAAATTGGGTGGGGAAATAACTTCATCACCACCAATCACTTGTTAGTTCATCTTCTTTGGGCATTGAAACTCATTTGTCGAATTGATGGGTTCCTCCTGTGCTTATAATGTCCCACTATATTTAAAATAAAAAATAAAAAAAAAAAAAAAAAAACCATTTTGTGGGATGAGGCAATGATGATATTTGTTTTGCATGCACAGAGGTGGTTCATGAGTGCAGAGAGAGCATTTGTTTGCTCTGCTGCCTGTTGACCTTTTCTGGCCTAGGCTCTCTTCTAGAACCATTCCGTATTCATCACAATTGTTTAATCCTACCATGTGTACCATTTAAAAGTCCAAAGAAACCTCCACCCAGAAGAAATATAAGCTGGTTATGACTGATCCTTCTGATGAATAACTCAACAGAGGGTGACAGAAAGCCATTCCTCTGCAGGAGAGCAATCCACTGCTTTCCCAAATCCTTGTTACAGAATTGCACAAAATATGGCCTCACTGAAGACCATCAACGTTTGCTGGATATTCTTTCCTGAATTGCTTCTGATCCTTATGAAATAGGAAGGTAAATGATAATTGAGAACCAATATCAGTCCAGGATGAAAATGAATTCCATCTCATTTTGAGACTGCTGACTGCTTTTTTCACAAATAAGTGGGTCCCAGCCTAAGTATTCTCCATCCCCAAAATCTTGCTTGAAATATTCTGCAGTCTTACTATCAAAGTAAGATAATTCTTTGGTGGGGAAAAAAGTACTTACACATAGGGCAAGCCAGTAAGTCAGATGAGTAATTTAGAGAAATAAAACCATGTTGTTTTGCATACCTGAATTTCTGTCTAAATGGTGCCTCACAAAATAGTTTGGATTGGTAGTGTTTGAGAAAAGTCTTATCTCTTAAGATAGTCTTTAGCCTCCAAAAGAAACCTTAAAGAGCTTTCTTGGTCATGTAATTTCTCCAAGTGTCTTGTTCCAGTTCCAGACTATGAATTGTATCTTGGATCAACTAAAATCTTAACTCCCACCATTGTGATTGCATCGCATTTTCAAAAACACCAACACCTGAGCTGAATTTGGGTATTGACTGAGACCTATTTGACATTAGAACCTCAGTCAAATTAGGTGCTCCCCTGAAGCCTGACCTGCCTGTTGGAACATGCTGTATTTAAATTTGGGGCTTTATTCACAAATAGATGCTTATATCAAGATTCATTTCACAGTGCCTAATGCTGTGACAGTAAGAATTCCTCTTTCTGGAGATGTTTGATTGTACTAACCTGAGTCTGTGATACATGTGTTTGAAAGTTATATCACTCCATTACTGCAGGAGTTCTGAAGTCCTAGAAAATACCTCTCCCTCACTGCATTTTTTTCTTCTCAAACATACTTACCAAGTATTGTATTTAAATGCCCTTTTTTTCATTTTCTCCAAGTTGTTGTTAAGTTCCCCTGTTTGAGATACAAAGTGTGCAGGGAGAAGTAATATCTCTTGTAGGCAAACTAACATTCAGGAAAAATCAGACAAGTTTCCAGGCATTCAAGCTCTTCTTCTTTGAGTGTTCCCCAACACTCCCGCAGTCTTCTTCCCAGCTCTATCACTAGGTCTAGAAAAGGTGTTGCTCTTCTTACCTAACCTTTTGTGAGTGTATTTGTATTATCAGGACCACAAGAACATAATAAAACTCTTTTAGTCTTTTGGGTTTTTGCACTTTGTCAGTCTGTTTTGAGGGCTCAAGCCCTCACAAAGCTCCTTCGTATGTCCAGACCCAAAGGTTGATCTCTCAGTGCCATCCAAACCATCTCTCTCATGTCCCTGTGTAAATGCCCAGTCTGAACATCGCTCCTGAGGATAGCTGGAGGAGGATCAGAGAAGGATCAGACTCAGAGGATCCTGAGAATGATCCAGTCTGGCTAATGCTAGCACCCATCTTATATCTGCATTTTAGCTCTTACTGAGGTATTTCACCTTAGAGTCAGTGCCTAAGTACTTTGTCTAGTCCAGGGTAAAAGGTGTGTTATTTTGAATCCCCCTGGAGAGACTAACTCCTGTCCCTCTGATTTAAGCAAATGTATGTCATTGGCTGTTCCTTAATCATCTTTTTTTTTCCATTTCACGTAAGTTCTCTTTACTGTTTGTCCTTTTTTGCGTGCCATCTAAATTAAACCTTTGCTATTTTAACCTCCATGTCTTGAAGGTTCTCACTAAAATGAAGGTGTGTATCCCCCCATCTTCTAAAATAATGAAGACTTGATATCATAGTCCAGAGCTTACAGCCTGAAAATCCCTATTTCGGTGATGGCTCTGTGGTCAGGCTGATACTAATTTGATGTACTTAGTTCATATATGTTTTTAGAAATAAACCATCAAAAGGAAATTGAGCACAATTATTGGCTACTGCACAGTGTAACCTTAATAATTATATTCAGAGGAGAAGTGGGAAACAATTTTTGTTCATCCCAATTATATGACTCTGTCCTGAACATGTTTTAAATGCTAGTTATCTTCTTTACATCCCCCATTGTGTCAGGAAATAATATTGTGCCTGGGCTTCACACAGAGTTTAAATGACTTTTAATTCTACACTTCTAAGAGGCACAAACCAGGTTTAATTTTCCTGAAGTGTAGGATGGTGTCTTTGGTGCATTCTCTCAAATCCAAGGTAGAGAGATACTGCTCAGGAGCTGTTAGAGGTGGTTCCAGATTATTGATGTCTTGGGAGTGAAAAGAATCAAGTTTATTGGCAAGGTATACCCCAAGCCCCATGACCATTGAAAATAGCACTTTTTGGTGATTATGATGACGATGATGATTATTGCCTGTATTAATTAACCCTGTTTCCTCTCCACATAGGCATGAACGCTTTACAATTACAGAATCTGGCAACTTTAGCAGCCGCAGCAGCCGCCGCCCAGACCTCAGCTACCACCACCAATGCAAACCCTCTCTCCACAACGACTGGTGCTCTGGGAGCCCTCACAAGTCCCGGTAAGAGCCGAGTGCCTGCTTCTGACACAAAACATGGGAGTCCAGGGGAAGATGGTGGTTAAAATGCTGATTCCATCTTGAGTTCCGTGCTCATGTAAATTCTGAAGAACCTTTAATAGCTGAATATGTTTTTGTTGCTGTTGTTTTTAAGCAAATAACTTCGTTTATAAATGCTCCAATGTGGACGTGTTCACCTTTCCAGATTAATTTCAGGGGCCATTAAAGCCTAACAGACCCACCTTAAAAAACTCTGCGTGAAAATTACAGTTGCATGGGAAACTTAAGATAAAATTAACTTTTCAGAAAGAATTCAGAACATGACCAAATTCAGTTCTTCCCATCCAAAGGAAAATCAGCTGAGGTGGTTCTTTTTAATCCCCAAGAAACTGATCTTTGATTCCCAGCACATGCACATATTGCCTTTACCCATCATGAATTTTTGTTAAGTCCTTTTGTTTCCTTCTCTTGCTGTATCTGTTGAGCTTTCTTCTGGTCCTGAGTATAGAGTTACAGAAGTGATATCAGATGCACAAGGAATACACAGCCAGATTCTGACTTCATTACACTAAGCAGATGCCAAACTTATTGGGGGAAAAGGGACAGGAAAAGAGGTGGAGGTGCCTCCATGACCACCATGCGGACTTCCAGCCATGCATGTCTGATGTCTGCAAAACCCTAGAGAGAAACTGGGACAAATGCAGACTTAGGTAACACTTCAGGATTGCCAGAAACCACAGAGAGAGATGTTGATTCAGTGTAGTTACTCTGGATTTACAGTGATATAGCTGAATGGAGAATCCGGCCCCTTATTGTTATATAAATGCTGCAGGGTGTAATTATTTGCATCATGAAGTGTGTTTATTGCTGTTCTAAAAAACATTCATAATATTTTAGACACCAGTAAAGAACATTTGTGTTTAATCTTGTTTAAGTGTGTATTTATCCCCCATGAAAAAGTAATTCATGGCAGACAGTTTGAGCTCATCAGTAAGGAAAACAGTCTTCACTGCACAATAGAACTGGGACCGAGTGTGGTGCTGGGTGTTGGTGCTGGCCAGGGCTCCCATTATGTACAGTTTTATTGTTCATTTGGGACAGAGGTTAAATGGAAAGAAGCTTGGCTAATACTGAGTTTTTGCAGAATTTTCCTGTTTCTGGCATGAGCTTCATCTGGACTTAAAAATAATATTCATAAGCAACATCTCTGAGAAACAGGTTGGCTGAAAATAATTTTGGCTTGCTGATGTATTTTTTTTAAACCTGAGAAATCTCTTCCCTCCATCCTGGAGTTGTGACTTAATGCTTTGCAAAAGGCTCATCCTGGTGTCCGTGTTTCCATGTTACTCCTGTCTAAAGGCAACCTTTTTGTAGAAACAGAAATTTCATGCATGCTCTGTGGTATCTCTGCAGTTCAGCTGATAAATGTCTGAGCAGCCCTGTCCTCCCAAGACACACACAACGTATCTTGACCCATCCTGGCAAGACTTCTCAGGGCAGCTCAGTGCACTGCACTGTGGTGCAGAGGGGCTGGAAATTAACTCCCTTTTTCCTTGCTGCTCTGCAGCAAAGTGACACCAGAATGCTCCCGTCACGCACTTTGTTTTGCCACATCCATACAGAACTTGGATTCAGCCTTAAGACCCTTATTCCTCTCTTTCCCTCTCCAACACAGTGTTGTTATCCCACCTGTCTGACTTGGTGTTCCCTTTTAACCTGGTCTTGAGGCTCCTCGAGTACCTGGAAGGAGGTTTTATCTGATGTCCAGGTCTGCAGAGGCCCACAGTGGACAGGTGCACCACTGGGCTGGGCAGATACATCTTTGGGGTAACTACAGATTCCTATTGCTCAGGGTGGTATTGTAGAGCAGATACCAAGGATTTTTCCAAAGAGGTTAATGATTTTGGCTACTACACTGAACTTGTGTTATTTTCAAAAAATTCTGGACGTTTAGCCTTTCAAATAGTGTATTCAGAATGCCAGTTGCCTTTGAAAGTCTTACAGATGGTACCTGTACACAATTGTTTCTAATATTAGACAGCTTGAAAAATCTCTGATAGGTCCACTGACTTATTTATCTTGCACAACCAACCTAAAATCAAGGCTTGTTAAAATGTTCTTCAGTTTAACCTTCCTTATCTGGTTCCACATTCTCCACCCTATTACATATTTTGTAAACCTGAATAATATCTTCAATGATTCTTCTCTGCTCCATGGAAAATGAATTTAGTTTGATAAAGCTTTTTGTAGTAGCTCAAAGTGTTTCCACTAAAACTTGAAATATATTGGCAGAAAACATTTAAATCTGCCTTTCAATGTGTGGATGTTTGGAGGCCTTAAGGCTGTTTTTTTGGTCTAGTTTTCCTTTAATAGAGCACTTCAGTTTGTTGTGTTTCATAAGTGTAAATTATTTTGTCTGATTTCAAAGCCTATGGTAAGCCCAGGAAAAAATGTTTGTGTCTCTCCAGATAATGCATTAAATTAATATTTCTCAGTTGAGAAAACAGCCCAAATTTGGGGCAGTGCAAAGGTAAATGCTTAAATTTAATCCTTTTCTTGATGATGTTACAGGCAAAATACTGCACAGAATGGAGATGGGCATAAGTGTGTACTTCTAGTGTGCCTTAAACCATGGCAGCCACATAAATCATATTCACGTTTCTACCCTGATGTAGCTATATCTTCCCTGAAGATCTCCCCTGAATCAGTCTTTGACCAAGAGCTCTGGTTCTGTCCATTGTACACATGTGTCATAAGAGCCCAAAAGGTGTTGTTTCAGTTAAAATTCATTTTGAAGCTTAATTTTACGTAGATAAGATTTAACAACTATCGGTGCACCACACTAGTACAGAGAGGAGAGTGGTCAGGCCAACTTCAGTGCATTGGCAACACAGAAAAACAGGCCAGGAAATGAGGAGCCAGCAACACATCTGATATTTGAGGATTTCCAAACAAATTAAACTCCAATGATATTTCTCTCATACATTCTGACTAAATAGCTTTGACCGCAAGAGAGTCTAAGGACACTCGTTCTCTTCCATGTGCTAAATACTTTCTCTTAAGCTTGAAAGAGTATTCATTCAGAAAGAGCAGAGACAATACAATCCCCCAAACTATTAATTTTTTTATAATTGTAAATTTATAATTTCAATTTTGCATACCCATGGAAGTGTCTCCCTACAGCATTGTTAGAAATGATTTTTTAAAAGCCTTTGCTTAAAAAAACATGAAAGATTAAGCTTTCATTTTAGTAAAAATTCCCTCAGGCAATAAATAGGTTCTTTTGTCTCTTGGCCCTGGAAAAAAAAATTAAAATGGTTTAAATTGCCTATGGTTAAAGTAACTGTTTCTTGCAATTATCAGATGGTAGTGAATAAAAATCAAAATGAAATCATGAAAGACTAAAAACCAGGTAAATGCATATTATGTCTTTCATGAGTTTCTCATGGGTCTTTTGAAGACTCATTTAATCATCTTTCTTGTCTTTTATTTTGATATGATAATTGTTTCCTTTATTTACTTTAATCACCTCTATTTAGTTAATTAATTCTTCACTTTGTTTCCATTTCACTCGCTTAGGATACTTTTTCCATTTTAAAGACAGGTACCAGTAGTATTTCATACTGCTTTAAAGTCCGGTACCTGTAACATTTCATAACTCAAGGATTTGGGCTGGGGTATCTTTTAGCTGGCTCCAGGCTGTCTGATCCAGTTTGCCTCAATTCCCCTTGGGTGAGGACTCAGAGGTTTGCATTTCTTGTTAACTGGAAAGGGATTTTGGAGGCACTACCTCAGCTATAGGTATCCACACTGTAAATTTCCCAATCTGGGCAGGATGAATCCCATCTGAGTGTCAGGAACCTTATTCCCTGCCCCAGAGACTGTCCTTGACACATCCTGCAGATGGATCATGGAGCAAAGAGCTCACAGGGAGGCTATTCCAGAGACGCAAGGTTCGTTCAGGGGTGCTAGGAATGCCTGGAGGTGGATGTGACGGAGGGACAAATAAGCTCAGGATCAAAGTATCTGTCTCTAACACTGTCTGACATTTAATTTCCCTCAGTTGACCCACTACCCTAATTTTCCCAAGGGTGATAATGTGTATTCTGACTGTCCTGGGTGGTACAAGGCTAATACAGCACTGTAAAATGTGGACCACTCAGAGCAGGTTGGTGTAAGCCATGGCCAGTCAAGGTTTGAATATCTCTAAGGATGGAGATTCCACAGCCTCTGTGAGCTCGTCTCAGTTTTGTTTCTTCTAATTCATGCATAAATGCTTTTTCAGTAGCCAGTAGGAAAGCCCTACTATGTGCAAATGAAGAGATGAAACATCTAATTATATACCCAAATTTATCTGCATGAACATACACGATATAATTTTTCAGCTGTGGGGGGATAGAATTGCTAAACCAAGTCAAACCAAGAAAATAAGTCCGTTTCAGACTTAGGAGTCTTCATTTTCCATGACATTTTCATGATTATTTGATTCTCTAAACTATTATTTATTCACACAGCTGAACTAGCTATTCATGCTTCAGTAAAAAACTCTTTAGGTTTATCTGTTGTGTAAACCTGAAAGGAAATATTTCTGAAAAAAATACTGATAGGATAGAAAGTGAAAGTTTTTTCCTTTAGCGACCTCTTAAAATCCAGTGCAGCTTTTGTCATATTATATCAGTATTCAGCCATTAACTCTTATGTTGAAAAAAAAAAGTTCTCCTAAGCACAAAGGTCTAAAAATACTCATTTTCAGACAGATGCTGACATTGAAGAATAACAGTCCCCAAAAAAGGAAGACTGTGAAGTATAGAATAAACTGAAAAAGAAAAAAAACTGAAACTGTCTTTCCTGTAAGAATTAATTCATTCTTTCCCTCTGCTCAAAGAAGAGAATTATAACTTATAGCTATCATCCGTGGCTCATTATTTTCTCTACCCCCTAATCTAATATGAAGATTGTCTTTGTTAGTTGAAGGTGTTCATGTTGTGAGCACAATTGTTGAAATGGTAGAGAATTTATAGAATATACAAGATGCTTTAGCTGAGAAGCAGTGAAGAATGTTCAAATAATCGTTCTTAGAAGATTTGCTTTTTGTTCACTTCAGTACAATACGTTTTTCTCCAATCAGTGGCGCAAGGCTGCCACCATGACATTTTGTTAGAGGCCAGTACACCCACTGAGATAGTTGTGATTTGCTTCCAGGGTGATCCAAAAATAACCCTACCAGTAGGTGTGTTGGAAGGTCTGACAGTTTGCTAAAGACTGAATTGAAGAAGATGTTTCATGTTGGAAATGATTGGTTTAAAATGCAGAATGGCACTCGTCGTGCTGTAGTACAAATTGATTATTTTTGTACCATTTCATGTGGAATTAATGCATGTTCCATTATTGTAAAATCATTTAAAATAAGCTTTATTAGTTTTGCAGAACAGAGAAAACTTCCCTAGTATAATTTTCATTATTTTTAGAATAAAGATACAGCTGATAAATGTAAGACATAGCTTAAATAAAGATTTTAAAATATAGTGTATTTTTACAGTGGTGCACACCCCACTTAGAAATCTATCATCCATAGAAATAATTATTCAGGATACATAACTCCTTTAATTACAAACTCAAATTTTCAATATACAGTACACATGTTTAAACAACCCAAGTGTAAGTTTTTTAATTTTGTATTTAAATCTAGCTATATAATTAGCACTGTTACCTTAATGCTTGGAGGACAAAGAATTTCAGTGCCTTAACCCTGATTTCAGCACCAATATTTTAAAAGAACATTTTTTCAAGGAAGCTACGGAAGAAAATCTTGCCTTAACACTCCCACTTCCTGGTGCCTGTTATTGGACTGCATGGTTCAAGGAGATTTGTGGAAAGAAAGTATATTTCTGAAGTGTTGTGTGTCAGCTAGTCTTACCCACATGGTGTTAAGTTTCTGAGTCTGTGGTTAGCCTCCTAAATAAGTGAATTGATTTTGACTGCTCTTAGTGCCCAGAGATTGTGCTGCTTCTTGGAGAGATATATTGGTACTGAGCCCATCTGATAATTAGGTCACCCTTAAGGAGGCATGCAAGCACAAGTTGGAGCCAAAAATAGGAAACTGGGCATTTTTGACCTATATTTGTATTTTTAATAATGTTGCAATATGTCCTAAATGACTAAAGAAGAAAAGAGTGGGAATTGTGGCTAAGAATCTCCCAGAGTCCCAGCATGGTAAAAGGAGAGGTGAATTGTGATGGATTCATGTGGAGCCTCCCTGGAGAAGCTCTGTCCCTCCCTGGAGTCCTGATTGGAAAAATGAGCCAATGATAACCTGAAGGATGCTGATGGCAGCAGGCAGGCCATCAGTTCACTGGGATTACCTGTTTGCATATTTGACCCTTAAAATGTGACATTCTCCTGTCAGAAGGGTTTCTGAGCAGGTGCATCAGTGCAGCCTGAGGATCTCAGGGAGGTTCAGGAGCTGGATGGGCTCGGGGTGGGCAGAACTGCTTTGTGAAGCAGTGTGAGGCGGCCTGACGACTGCAGGAGTCACTTTGCCAAAGCTCCTTATCTGTTTCACAATCAACATTATCAGTTAGTGAATTTTTGGCACAGAAATCTCCAGCTGTTTCCTCAGAATTCCACAAATACCAAAGGATGGAAACGTGTATATTTTGTCAAGCATTGTGTTAGTTAATTTTTTAGGTTTGTTTTTTTTCTTTTAGGAAACAGCATACAGTACTAAACCATGGATTAGTAGGATCTAATTCAACAGGAGACATGTTTGTTTTTTAAACATTATTACATTATCATCTTCCTAAAGTATTAAATCCATTGCCTTAGCACATTTCAGGATTTACTTTGCTTGCAGTATACAAATAACACGTATAATACATTACATTTTGTAAGTGTCTCTCTACCCCACTCTTAATCTCTATTTCAAGCTACAAGAATTCCAGTTTGTAAAAAAAAGCTATTTTTCTTTCTGTTGGAAGCACTATTTGAAGTTCATTCAGGGTTGCTTTCTACTAAAGAAAGATGATAATATCAGCTTGCCTACACAGGTAGATATGTGAGCTTATATGTAATATATCTTACAAGAAGTTACAAGCCCAGAAAATGCTGCAGTTCATAATACCTAGGAAATAATGTAAATCTTCGAAAAACTCATGCATTTGAAGGAGCTTTCAACTACTGCCAACACTGTTCCTTCAATCCTGCTGGATTGAGTGTGTGTCCATGGATACTCCTGGTCTGTTTACCTAAGGCAGAATAATTATAAGTAATAGTAAAAAAATAATGATTAAAAATCTTTTATTTATTATTTATTATTATAATTAATGTCTTAATCTAATTGTTTCTCAAAGGAACTAGTTGCTTGAAAAGGGCGCTACTGAATTATTTTATGTAATGGTCAAACAAAAATATCTGCAACACCTGCATATGTTTAAAACCAAGTAAAGCAAACCCTCGACTGCTTCTGCTGTTTGCAGTACTAAAATTTGCAATATGGATGAAAAGAACCAGAGTCTCAGTGAACTGAATAGAACTTTACAAAGGGTCTGCAAAGGACCTGGCTGAGTAATTTTACATGAGGCAAGATAATCCTTGAATTCTGCAGCTCCCAGGGGTGTATCTTGTGGATGTGCTATTGCAATAAGGTTGTGCTTGCACACCCCACTTAGAAACCCGTCTTCCATGGAAATAATTATTCATGCACCTTCAGGATTCATAACTCCTTTAACTACAAACTCGAATTTTCAATATATAGTTTATCTCATCTCTGTTCTAAAATACCATGGATAGGACTCCTAAGTGTCTGAAGGAAATAAGTCTTTTGGAAATATCTTGTTGCAATGGAAAGACAAACACCTCCCAGGGACTATTTATCTGATCTTAAGATAGACGTAGGAGAGAGGGGAAAAAGAAGATGTATCAGGCCATCCTCTCCCATGTACCAGAATTTGAATTGCCATATATGCATGTGGTAAGCACTTGTAGAACAAAAACACTGCTTTCCTTGAATGATAGCCTTGGACTCCGCTGACACTCTTTTTCTTTTTTTTTTCATGGAGAGATGCTACTGCATGTTGTTTGTCAATGCTTAGTGCTGAAAGTGTGTCAAAGATGTTTCAGGCACACCGGGGGCAGTGTGAAGGAACCTGTACTCCAGGCAGGAGATCCTGGCCTCAAGTAGAGCCTTCTTGATTTCAGATCAGAAATTCTTCAGAAACTGCTTTATAAGTGGCTGTATTTTGAAGTGGCTCCACATGGAGGTCATTTCAGCATCGGGGCATGCGTCTCGGAACAATAGCCTGCTCCAAATTGTGTGAGATAGCAGTAATAAACACGAGAGCACAGCTGGAAGTTCCCTGTAGAAATGGCTTTGATGTGAACCCAGTGGTGCTTCAAGGAGCACAGCCACAGCCCTTGGCCCCACAGAGTGAAACAGAGCCATAAGTGCTCCGTAATTCTTCTTTGTTTTCTTCATATTGTGGTGATTCAATTTGGTTTGATTTCAGTTAGAGTTGCAGTTGGAAATATCTAATGGTCAGCTATGAAGTTTAACTCGAGCCAGTCCACAGTGCATTATTATTCTATTCCTGAGCCTGTCTAAAATACTTCCCACCCAAAACCAAAGGCGATTTATCATTGTGGTGGGGACAAGGCACAACGTGTTGCAGGCACAGTATTGAGGTACAACTTGTAGTTTACTCTAGATGGCCTTCGCTGAGCAAGGCATTTCAACAAAACAGAAGCATCCATGTGGAATTGGCCCAGAATATTAACTTGCTTTTTACTCTCTCTCTCTATCTTCATAATCTCACAGGAAAAAGTGCCCTTAAACACCAAGATTCCCAAAACCAGCTTAGATTCACAAAGACATGCCCAATCAATAAACCCTTGTTTGTTGAAATACCTTCTGCTAGATAGATAGGTTTGGAGGAAAGTTATAGAACTGAGGACTAGAAAACTACAAAAATAACCAGCCAATAAGTTTTTCTGCCATACCTATAGTAGCTTTGGAGGCTCTGTTTTCTCCTCTTTCTTTGCACTGCTGTGGAAGGTCCATGGTGTAGACAATGTAATTTCATGACAGCCGTAAATGTCAAGTTAGGTGTTAACATAAATTACTAGATGAGTATCCCTGATTTTCATTTCTCCCAAGCTTTCTTAGCTCTCAAAAACCCAGGCAGTGCTGAATTGTATGGATTTATGAGCCTAAAGTTATTCTCACGTTGTTGGAGACCTTGGCTTCTGAAGGTGCAAAGAATTTGAACGACTTGGTTCACCTTTTAATGTTTTTTTCCTTTTTTTATTCTTGTATAAGTCAATGTGCACAAAGGACTCTGTAAAATATAAAGCTGCTTGCAGAAAGCCAGAACCAGGAGGATCACCGTGGGGAAAGACTCCTTCTCCTCTCCCTCTCGGTCGTTGCTTGCTCTCATTCACATGTGCATGCACACAAAGAAGAGACCAGGCATTGAGAGCATGGTGCTCTCCCTTCCTCCTTTGCTCACTCCTGCTTCCCTTTTCCTGTTCCTTGAGAAGATTTGGACAATCTTTCATGGGAACAGTTCACCTGTGAGTAATGAAGAAGGAGAGGGACACTGACTTGCAGGAGAAAGGCTGTGATATTGGTGTATGTCTTTCTATATTGTCGTTCTTGTTTCTCCTGACTCTTCCTTGCTCTCTTGCTTTTCTGGTGCTCTTTCCCTGGAGTGCATCTGTCACTTTTATTTTATCCTATCCAAGCACAAGCAGAGCACTTAAACTTACTAGAATCTTCCTTTTTGACATGTCAGACAGCACTTCTGAGATACCGGAAAATGTGCAAGTTTTTGCTTCTTTCTTCATACCAGTGGCAATGTGTTTGTCACAGGACCTTATGGGAAATAAACCGCCCCAGACCAGGAAAATCTACTCTCCTTTGCCAAAATTTGCCCTGAGAAACAGAACCAGTGCTTGTTGGTACTGTTAACAATGGGGAGACGACCAGTTTGTGCGAGGGTGAATACTCGGATTGGCTGGAGATCACTGTAAAGGGCAGACAATTTAATGCCAATCACACATGCTAGTTAGATTAGAATACTGATGAGTCCTAGTGAAAGGCCAACTGCATCTCCTTTTAGCAAAAATATTAAAATGCCCTCATTTCTCCCCCTCCACCTTCAGATTCTCCACAAGAATAAATTAAAACTTGGAGGTGTGGTTATTATCACAGAATAATTAGACCCCATGGGATTAGAGACACTCAACATTTGCTAATGCCCCTGGGTTGTGATTATCTAATAATGATGATGCCTCTGTCATTGCTTAATTATTCTTCCCCTTTAAAATGTTCCTTCTGCAGTCAGAGCCCGTAGAATGTGTTCATTTCAGCCAGAAACACCACTGCAAATTCCTGAGAGCAATGTCACATGGGCACCATGATTGACTTGCCCACTTCTCCCCCACACCCGTGTTTATAATCCTCATTTCATAAGCTCCAGCATTACTACATTTGAATCATTCTCCTTTTCCATAAAACATTTCATTTGTGTGTTTAGGAGAAAACTTTGGGGCCTCCCCGTCTTCAAAACAGCCAGCTAGTGCTACATAAAGAGGACACACCTGAATCAATTGACCTTAAATATGTCGGATCAGATATGCCCAGAATCCCCCATAACTCCAGGTTGGTGGTCCAGACTCCCACCTGGAATAAGACCCACCTACAGCTGGGTGCCACTCATCTCTGTTTTAGAGAGTACCACCACCAATCTAAGACATTATAAACCAGGCCAAAGTCGGAAGTTTTGCACAGACTTTGTCCAACACAATTAAACTTTGTCCAGCATCTTTAGTCTTTCACTCAGGCCAGCAGGTGTTCCTCGTGTATAGATACAGTTTTCAAGACACAGTTCCAAACATCATTGGTTTTTGCAACTCAAGATTAGAAAGAAAAAAGAGAACGCAGCCTTAATCTGATTATCCTTAAATCCAGTGTTGTCTCTTAGCTTTGTTATCCCTCTTGGACTAAGCAAGGGACAAAGGCATATTTTATTTACCCAAAAGATTTTATGTACTATACAAAGATTTTAAATTCAGCTTGCTAAAATTAGAGATTTCTAGTTTAGGTTTAATATGTCTTTTGCTTTTGTCCTTAAAGCTCTCTTATAAACTCATACAATTTTTTTCTGTCACTGACTGGGGAGCTGTTAAAAATCTGATTTTTTATTTTCCTTTTTTTCAGTGCTTTTACTCCCTTTGTATAATTTTCTTTATATCCTTTATTTATGTTCTTCTACTGTAATTTTATTTTCTGTTGCACATTGCTGAATCTAAGAGGAATCTAAAACCTCAAAGAAAGATCCAAGGTCAGAACTTCCTTTTGTTAGATGTAGATCAGGCCCTGGAGACCTTGCCCACAAAACGTAGTTGTGGCAGCCTAGAATCAAAACCACAGACGAGAGTTAAGTGGCTTATTCAATGTCAACCTCTGTTTCTTTAAACAGACACAAGAACAGAAACCAATTCTACTGTTCAGTTTTCAACACCTCTTCATTCTTCAGACTTCTTTCTTTCTGCCTTAGTGTGAGCTAACTTCTACTTTTCTCCTATGCTGCTCTAATTCCCATAGAATAATTGAGGCTGGAAGGTCAGTTGGGACATCTGTGGCCCAGCTCCCTGCTCATGTGCGATCAGGTTGCTTAGGGCTTGATCCAAAAAAGTCTTAAAAACCTCCAAGGACACAGATAGAGCAATCTGGGTAATCTGTTCCAGTGCTTGACAATCCTCATGGTACAAATGCTTTTAATTATATCTGTACTGAAGCTCTCTTGTTTCAATGTACTTCTCATCTTCCCACCATGTACTCTATCTAGTGGATGACCTCCTTTCAAGTACTGGGAGGCTGCTTTAGGTTCACCTGGAGCCATGTCTTCTCCAGCCTGTTACAGGATGAGTGCTGGAGCCCCTGACCAACTTGTTGGCCTTCCACTGAGCTCCCTCCATCTGATCAGTGTTCTCCTTGCAATGAGGAGCCCAAATCTGCATACAGTATTTAGATGTGATCTAACGAGCACTGAGTAAAGAGGGAACCTGGATCTCCTGGCTCATCTCCTGTTCCACAGTCCAGGATGCTGTTTGCTTTCTTTGCTGCCCGTGCATGCTGCTGCCTCATGGTCACCTCCCACCAACATTCCCACAGGTCCACTTCAGCAAAGCTTCTCCCCAGCCCATCCATCCCCTGCCGTGTTATTGAAAGGGATTATTTCTCCCCAGGTGCAGGACTTTGCATCTGTCCTTGTTAAATTTCATAAGGTTCATGTTGGCCAGTTCTGCCCATTGAATCCCTCTGAACAGCAGCCATTTAGGCAGGACCAGTGTAAGTCACATCCATTTTGTCTGGCCTGTGGAGCTCAGGAAGGAGGTGGAAAATCAGAAACACGCCCAAATTCAGTACAAGAAAGAGCATTCTGGACTCGGACAACTGCCAGTACAGATCTGATAGGAATGTCTCCCAAAAGAGAACATTTTCTCTGCAACTTCTCATGCTCAAAGTCACAGAGATGCTGAACCTAAAATCTGTGGGTAATATTGATCCCTGGTGCGCTACTACATCATCTTAACTGGAGCAAAATAAGTACTTTGAACACCGAGTTATTTAAACTCTCCTTTAAGTAAAACAGCAAGAACAAAGTAGTGGTTCACAGGTGAGTGGTGACAAGCAAGTGGCTGATACCAGAGTGAACACTGAGCTTCCTGTTGTGCCCTGCATTCATACTGACAGGCAGTTGTGGGGTGTCACCAAGGGCTGCCTAAGGAAAGCTGTCAGCAGGGCTGACACAGTTACCAGGTGGATCTCTGTGTGGAAAGTCTCAGCACAGTTAAGCCAGTCTTGGAGCTGCCCTGAAGCCCTGCTGCACCAGAAAGTTGGTTCTGCTCCAGAAATATTATAGCTGCTCTTCACAGGGATGGGGTTGGCAAGGTGTACAGCAACCCTCCATGCCCGCAAAGAGTTGAAGCTACCCTTGCTTTTTTTTTGCCCATTTTCTCCGTTAGTCGTGCCCTAAAACCAAAATAATGTTTCCAGTAAGAAACTTCACTTAAAATGTTTATAATGCCTCATGTTCTTAGTATCTTACTCCAAGACTTCCAGTCTGTGTATCATTTCCAGACATTATGCCCATGTTGGAAGAGGAGGAATGGAACAGGACAAGCTGGAGAGGAATGGGGAAGTGCACAGTTTACACTGCCCATAAATAGTGCCAAATTAGCACATATAGCAGGCAGCTTCCAAGAGATTCTTTTTTTTTTTTTTTTGTGGTATAGGACTTTGCTGAGAAGTCATCAGAATTCTCTTTTTACTTAGACATTGACCAAAAAAAGTAAGGGAGAATGAGGTTAACTATGCACTGCAAGCCATTTCTCTGTTAGATCATAGTGACAGATGTGTGATTGGAATAGGTCCTTTCCTTCAGAGCAGCAGAGAGAGGGTGGGTTATTTAGTACTTTGTGCTCAGGCAGCCTTCCTGGACCCTGACCTTCCCTGTGGAAAAGAGGATTCCTGAAGATTATCAGAGGAATGGAACACCTCTCCTATGAGGAAAGGCTGAAGGAGTCGGGGTTGCTCAGCCTGGAGAGGAGAAGGCTCCGGGGAGATTTTACTGCGGCCCTCCAGTATTTAAAGTGGGCCTGCAAGAAAGATCAGGACAAAACTTATAGCAGGGTCTGTAGAAATAGGACAAGGGGCAATGCTTTTAAACTAAAAGAGGGTAGATTTAGACTAGATACAAGGAAGAAATTTTTTATTACAAGGCTGGTGCGATGCTGGCACAGGCTGCCCTGAGGGGTGGTGGATGCCCCATCCCTGGAAGCAGCCATGGTCAGGTTGGACAGGGCTTTGCACAGCCTGATCTAGTTGAACATCACTCATTGCTCGTCTTTAAAGATCCCTTCCAAGTGAAACCATTCTCTGATTCTATGATTCACTTTATAAATTGGCCTGAGGAGTGAGAGGGGTGGGATTTGCCCAAGGTTGTATTAAAGACAAACATAGATCTGTGGTTTCAGTACACCAAAGAGCTCTACCAAGGACACTCCTTGGTCTGAGACGTAGGAGGTAAATAAGCATGACAAAAATGTGCCTGTGCCTCCAAGATACAGCTTTCTAAGAGACCAGGCAGCAACTGTGAAGAAGCAGAAACCTTGCAGCAAAAATCATTGCAATTTCTTTATCCAGGGCAGCACAAGACATTTTCCCTCAAACTGGGAAAGGCATCAGTAAGATCTGGTAGTTGAGCTCATCTGCGTGTTCTTTAGGGCAATTCAGCCCAACCTGAAATAGAAATCTAAAGGTAGGGTGTCTGGATTGGAGGTTTTTAAATCTCAGAGACAGTCTAGTTTTGACTAGACTAGCTTAAACTAACAGTGAGGCTGCCAAAGGTTGGGAAATTAATTCCATCCACAGTGTGTGTAGCAAAGCCAAAGAAATATTTACACATCATTGCTTTTCCTAGATGCTGTTATCCTGAATCTAGTTTTCCAGCTGAGGCAAATCCAGATGATGTAAATCATTATGACTCTATTGACATAAGCAAGCCAAAAGAATGGCCAAAAGTCTCTATGCTAATTCCGATTTTTTTTTATGTTGGCATAGTTTTTAGGAATTGTGTTGAAGTGTTATTTAAATTAAAATTTAAAGGAGAAATGGCTCATTGCTAGTTCATATTTCCATTAAAAAAAAAAAAAAAACACTGACCTAAAAGGTGTTATAACCTTTAAGAGGCAGAAGTAAATGTTTTGAGAACATTTGAAAATGCCAGCTCCTTCCAGCCTTAAAAATCTCCATGGGTGCAACATTACTAGTTAAACACAAATACCTGCATTGTGTAGAGCAACCACTCCAAATGAAAATGTGTTCTCTGCATCAAAGAGAACTCTCTTAAAGAATATATTAACCAACAGCCACGTTGGCTTGGAGCTTGAAGCTGATAGCAAAAATTCCATCAGTTAATGGAGGAAGCATAATAAGAGGAGGGGCAGGCACTGATCTCTTCTCTGTGGTGACAGTGACAGGACCCGAGGGAATGGCCTGAAGCTGTGCCAGGGGAAGTTTAGGTTGGATATCAGGAAAAGGTTCTTCACCCAGAGGGTGGCTGGGCACTGGAACAGCTCCCCAGGGAAGTGGTCACAGCACCAAGCCTGACAGAGTTCAAGAAGCATTTGGACAATGGTTTCAGGCACAGGGTGGGATTCTTGGAGTGTCCTGTGCAGGGCCAGGAGCTGGACTTGATGATCGTTGTGGATCCCTTCCAGTTCAGCATATTCTGTGATTCTGTGAATGTTCTGGTGTGGAGGGTGGAGGAAGTTGTGAAATGTGGGGGTTTTTTTCATCTATTTGGTGTCAGAGGAACCTGGTAAAACACAATTTATAAATTATGTAGGTAGCCAATCTATTTTTGTCTTCTGGACCACTAAAAGACATAAATATAGAAAGTATTCTGACAGTGAATTATTCTTCCTTTGCCATTACTCTGAGCATTTGTGGAGCCCAGGAGTTTTGCTGACACAGGAGAGTTATACAGGTTCCCCCAAAGTAGTGCAGTCATTTGCTGTTACCACAAGGCATGTGATTTTTCTTCTTTCCCTTCAGTTTAATATATGTTACAATTTTTTAGTTGAAAAGAACTAGAAAATGGCAAAGGAGAAGCGCAGTCCTTGTCTCTCAATGGATTTCAGCATATTCTGGGAGCACATGAAGTAAAAACTTTCAGCTGATCTAAGCCTTCACACTTGTCTTTTCAGACCTTTTAATTTTTGTTTCATCTTCCTTTAGTTTTCTGGGGGACAAGGCATACCATTGCTTCCTCTCTTGGTTTTATACAACATTTTATTAGAAATTTTCACCTCTCTTAATATCTTGGACCTTTTATGCTCCCTTTATGATAATATTTTAGCTCATCACTGTCTTCATTTCATACATGCAAATCTCAGCCAATTAGTGTGGAGTCTTTTAGGAAGCCTCATGCAGAAGGTGCTTGATCTGTCCCAGCACCCTAAAAAAAGGAGCCCCCTTCATTTCTATTCACCCCATGTTCAATAAGATAGTGGAAACCACACAATTTGTTCAGTTTCTTTCTCCTCTAAGGAATATTAAGCCAAAGAGGAAAGAGCATTGTCCCACTGCAACTGTGAGGCAGATCACTGCTAAGCAGAAGAAATACCACAACAACCAAACTCTCATTTCTGAGGTGCTTTAGGGCTGCAGCAAGTATTGTACAGGGATCATGTGCCAAGTCTTTATTCAGGCAAACTAGATAATCTGCATTGCAGCTTCCAATGGGAGAAGCACTGAGGCACCTGCTCTTTATTTGTCTGATAGAACAGAGAAACTTGATACCAAAAAAAAAAGAAGAGATGTTGGCCCCAGATGCTGACCATCCCTGGAGTATGTGTTTGAGCAGTCAGACTATGATAAGAGCCCCCAAAATTTACTGTGGGCTGCACAAGAAGGAAGGTTTAAAGCAAATTTTTTTTGCCTTCCCCAATAGATGTGTTGACAATCCATAAGCATATGGCTCTTGTCCACAGGAGTTATTTGCCCCCAGCTTTAATGTAATTTACAGGCATTTTCCTAGTCCCCATTTCTCTCATTTCTTAAATATATGTGTTTCCTCAAGAGAAAATGGTAATAATCCTCTGAAACAGAAAATGGATGGAATTTAGTCTGGTCAAAAGCAATCAGATCCTTCAGATTTGAGTTTTCTATGCTTCATTTACATGATTTGCTAATGAACACTGACAGAAACGCAGACCAGTGTTGGTCAAAGGGAATTCACTTTGGTTTTTTCCTCTCTTCTCTGTTGGTGCCCACATTATCTGACAAAAGTGGGTGGTTTTTTTACTTGTTTTTTATTACTTTTTTAATCAAAGACATTATTGTATTCTTATTGCTTTGTGGGGCCAGATTGAATAATCTAAGTTGCTTCTATTTGCAACATATGAAATTGTGCAAGTTAACATCAGAGATGCTAAGACACAAGGAATGCATAACAGAGTCTGGAAATCTCTCTTCCCCCACAGCAAGAGTGTTCTTTGTACTTTGAGGCCCCAAGAGTGTGAAAACTTGTCTTTGGTGGGTCTTAATGTTGCAAAGGCAGGTTATTTGTAGGTTAGAGCTTCAAGGTTTACCCACAGAGCGAAAAAGTTTCCTCCTAGTTTCCTTACTGGATCTTGTCAGCTCTAGAGACTGCACTTCCTTGAGGGTTCACTGAGTAATCTGATGTGTTTGACAGCCCAAAAAAGCATCAAGATAAAAGTGGTCTTAACCATTTCATAGCTAGGTAATGAATAGGAGCAAAAAAAAGCATGGTGTAGACATGATGTGCCTTCAGTACATCATCAACAAAACTCTGACTTTAAATATTCACTTTTTGTAAGATAATGCAACTTTCTAACAGAAAGGAAAGAAAGTCTTTATGATTGATACTCTAAAGTAGGGCTCAGGAGACAAGCTAAAAACTTAATTGCTTCTGCAGCTTTTATGAGTGTGATTCATCTGGTATAGCTTTACCTACCTGTGAGTTAAGTGTTTAATCTGCACTGGATATTCAAGGCCCTTCTGTGAGGCAGACAAGTATTTCTAGCTTACCCGACCTATCCCAAACGACAACTATTACTTTCTTATGACAAGACAGTGAGTCTCTTTCTCTCCCTAAACACATAATTTAGATGAATTCATCTCACCCACCTTCCTTATTCCCTTGACATTGTAGCAGAAAGGACATTTTCTCTACATTTTCCCCTCTGGCAGAGCCTCTGGGGGTACATACCATATCATAGGGGTGCATACACATGACTAGCTATGTACAAAGCCCAGGATAAAAGCCTGCAATAAAATGGATGGTAGCTACATTTTGTATTTGCCTGATCATTCTTCTTTTTCTAATCTTCATGT
This sequence comes from Acanthornis magna, assembly GCA_036785705.1. Lineage (NCBI taxonomy): Eukaryota > Metazoa > Chordata > Aves > Passeriformes > Acanthizidae > Acanthornis > Acanthornis magna. Next base: position 3,049,974 of record JAWUZG010000001.1, read on the forward strand.
CTTTGAATGAAGTTCATACAGTATCCTAGAGCATAGTGTCTTCACTTAGAATAATTAAACTTACTCTTAGAATATTTGGGGCCCAGAACAGTAAGCTGTTTTGTGTCAAAATTGCTGAGTAATTCTTGTTGGTTCAATGATGGACTTTGAGGTGTGTGGCAAAATCCCAAAAGCCTGGTTAGCTGTTGGTGAGGGTGGGATGCTAGGTTGATTGACCAATTTTTGAGAAAGTGTCTGATCCCACACATCCTGATTTGGTATTATATTTGCAAATAATAGCACAACGCTGAATTTTGTGATCTAGTATTTGCAGTTCTAGACTCATCAACCCCTCCCATGAACAATCATACTATTAATGTCTTGAACAAGGTTGATCCTGTTGGTCTCATTTTCTTTTTTCCTTCTCCTTGCAACTAGCCCTGTTGTGTTCCACATGATTGTAAGCTGTTCTGTGATCAAGTAAAATAAACAAACTATGGCCTTAATTTTGCTTTGGTTTTCTTTCAGTTGCTGCATCAACTGCTAATTCCACAGCTGGTGCGGCCATGAATTCTTTGACTTCTCTGGGTACTCTCCAAGGATTGGCTGGAGCCACTGTTGGACTGAATAATATTAATGCACTAGCAGGTACCGTAAACAGTGAGTATTTATTGCTGTGGTGGACAGCCTTCCCCAGTAATCATGCCACAGAAACTATCAATTGTAAAATGATAATATGATTTTTAATCTCTACACCAAATAAGGGGGTCAAGTTGAGCCAGTTCCATTCATGGTACCTATGTAGTTCTGGAGTCTTTTAGTTTCACACAGTTTGCTCTGCAAAGTGAATTTCCTTTGGTCCCAGCATAAAGACTCCTCTTCTTGCAGTACATATGGAAGCTAAAAGAATTGTCACCAGGGATTTGGGTTGTCCAGGTTGTAGGAGAGGCTCTGTTTTCATTGAGGGGGTCTGACAACAGGTATATCACCCCAATGTACAAAACCTCACTCAGAAATGTAGTGCTAAGAAAGATGTTTGCCATGGAGGCAGTCCTTTAAAATGTCTGTAAGAATTATCTAATTGACTTGAGAGCAACATGCTTTAAAAATGAAGGCAAGTCTTGGCTTTTAATTGGCAAGTACAGGAGAACATGCAGTCAGTCACCTGTAATGCCAGAGCACACACACCTATCCTATGGCATCCTACACCAACCCTGGCATCTCCAGCTAAGCAGATGCCAGTAGTTGTTAGAACATTCTTCCTTGTTCTCAGCCTTGGTCAAGATTTTCTTGAAGAAGAAGGATTTTTTTTTTTTTAATTGTTTCTGCTATGATGACTTCACCTTTGCCTGTAGTGGAAGAGATTTGCCCAGCTGCATTTTTCCCCCTCCCTCTTTTTTTTCTTTAGCTACTGTTGCTCCTTGCATTTTCTTTTGCAATGCAAGGATTCTATTTGGTCATTGCCAGTCCACGACCCATCATAATGTACCCTCAGGAATGGATGTCCTCCTCAGTATCTCTTGCTCACTCTGATGCTCTGCATGATGTCCTTTCTGTCACTGTTACTTGGCTGCTCACCCAATCTTTTTGTTCTGTGATCTCTGGTTGGCGTTGTTGGGAGCTGGGACGGAAGGGGGCTTATGGATGTCCATGTAGCAATGTTGAATGGTTGCATGGGGTCTCGTGTAAAACAGGACTTGCTTCTGGCAAGGACATGTGCATTTCACACAAAACAACCTCTGTGTAAATACAACTCAAGGACAGCTTAGGAAAAGTGAGTATTAGGTCCCAAAATGGCAGATGTTAGTTTCCTTTCTTATTATTCCGTTAGTGTCAAAGCAAGCCACTGGAAATGGCATGCATGAAAAGCTGACCAACCTCCTCTCCTCTTGTGAGCTCTTGTAGTAAGATATCTACCCTGTCATGAGTAAAAAATCATTAAATGTCCTTTTCTGATTAACAGTCATTGTGCTTCAGTTGGTTTATAAAAAGTCACAATATCAAGAGCAAAATAGGACATCTCACTCCTCCCCTCCCACAATTGCTAAGAACCCAGGCACACTGGAGCACCCCAACATAACGTACCCCTTCATCAAGACCAAGCAAGAGTGAATGCTGTGAGCTCTCTGCCTGGGAACCCCTCTCTTGCACTCCTTTTAGCATTCCTTGCTAGGCTGCAAGCACAGGGTTTACATTTTCTCAGCAAGTATTTTGAGGTGATGTGTGTGCAAACTTATCTGCATGTGTCATTTGAAGTATTAATGATGTATTCACAGCCTGGTACCAAATTTCAGTTTGTTTTAAGTCACCATTGCTTCCATGGACTTGTACCAACAGTGACTGCAGTCCCAAATCTTCTTCATGGATGTTTTTATGGATATGTGTATAGTGCTTACAAAATGTATGTGGGTATGTCTGTCTGTGTATATACATACACGAGAGAGCTAAAGAGGGGAAACTGCTTCCCCATGACACAGCTCAGAATTAGGACACTGTTTCTCTCAAAAGGGTGACACTGATTATCACTTTCTGGTACACATGATGCTGGTGATAGTGAAGCATTGCTCAAATTACAATAACCTCCCTGTCCATTTTAATGACAAATTGGGGCTTTTCCTGCTGGCCATGTCTGACTCAGTCATTCACACTCAAACCTGCCTGGGAGTTTGCCTTTAGGAAACCTCACGTTCAGTAAGTCTGATGTTTCACACTGACGTGACTTACACCATGGTCATAAGCACTCCAATGAAAAATATTCACTAGCCGTGGACATTCCTGAAGTAATTGTACAGCTAATTGAGAATTGAGTGACATGCTTCTAATTGGGGAACTAGAAAATCCAAAGCACAAGTCAAGCAGAGCTTAACCCAAAAATTAATCAGAAGGCAGCACTGGGCTTGGGCATTGATTTATATAGAGGTTCAAAGAGATGCTTTTCTGCCTAAGCCATGTCCTGGTCTGCATGTAAGAATCACATGGAGAACGTCTTCCATGCTGTGCTCACTGGAAGACTTTTATCTGTTTTCTCGATCCCATCTGAGTCTGTGAGAAGAAGCTGGGCTGATAGTGCTGTCACTGTAGAGAGAAGCATTTTAAAAAGATGTCTGGAGGCCTTCAATAAAATGAAGTATGGTAAGTTTAACTATCTCCAGTTTTCCAGGATTCAGTCTTCTCTCAGTTGCTCTTGAAGCACCTAAAACTTTAAATGGCAAAACATTAGACTGTCTGCTTTGAGCATTTAAATTTAAGAATTGTAAGTAACAAAAAGAATTATGAGGAAAACTTACTGAAGAGGGAGGAAGCAGTTCTTTGCAATTAAGAAAGAAGACCATACTTTCAGGATACTGGACAAATATGGCTCAGTATTTGTGTATGACCCCAGGGCAGTCACTTAGCCTTTCTGCCCCCTTATTTACATCTGTAAAACAGAGATAAAACTATTCATGACAGATTTGAAGGTGTTTGAAAAGCACTTTGAGAGACCTTTGGACTTGCCAAGCTTTGTTGCTTCTGTATTATGTAGAGAAACTCAGAAAAGTAGAAGGCCATAGATGAGAGGCTCCAAAAGGTTATTTCACAGAAGGGAGGAAGGGACCAGAGTTCAGTGTGAGACTGAGGTGCATTGCTAGAGATAATAAAGAGATGGCAGAGATGTGTAATGGCATCTGGGCTTTGCAGATTTCATAAAAATGTAAGAATAGAAAAAGTGCCGGGCGCTTTCTGCAGCTGTGTTTTGCTCAGGAGGGAGGTGTATGCCCCACGTGGGCTGTGGCAGAGGAGCTGTGTCCTTCCCAGGGGCAGTGCCGTGGGCTGGCTTGTCTGGCTGATGGCTGATCTGGAGTCGCTTGGTGGGAAGGTGCTATTGATTCCAGGGGAAAGGAGGGGGAGGATGCTGCCCACTGCAACACAAAGCTTGCTTATCTAATAGGCCAATGACTCACAAAAGATAATACGGTATCCTAATGCTACCTCTGTTATCAAGTTATTTCAACACTCTAATAAAAAGAGAGATACAAGCTGCTTTATCAGGAGCCTTTACTTCAACCACTCCTGTGTGTACACCCATGCAAGCGGCGATACAAACCTAAGTACAAAAACATCAGAGCAGACTAAGGTCAGCCCCAGGATCAAATTATTTATAGTAGTAATATTGAATACATAATATCTAATATATTGTATATTATACATAATTTATTATAAAAAATAATATTTATGTTGTTGTTATTATTCATTATTATAATATTTTCAATGCTGTCTATCACTCCCCCTCCTGAACTGGGCAGGGGAGAGAAAATATAACAAAAGGCTTGTGAGCTGAGATATGGGCAGGGAAAGATCGCTTACCAACTACCACAGCAAGCAGAACACACCTGACTTGGGGAAATTAGTTTAATTTATTACCACTCAAATCAGAGTAGAATAATGAGAAATGAAATCTTAAATAAACCTTCTCCCCTCTTCTACCTTCCTCCCAGGCTTAAGTTTATTCCTGAATTCTCCGCCTACTGTCCCCCTCACCCCTACAGTGGTGCAGGAGGATGGGGAATGGGGGTGGCAGTCAGTTCATCACACATTGTTTCTGCAACTCCTTCCTCCTCAGAGCTGGACTTCTCACACGGTTCCTCTGCTCCAGCATAGTGTCCCTCCTACAGGAGAGAGGTCTTCACCAGCTCCTTCAGTGTGGGTCTGTTTCCACAGGCTGCAGTGCTCCACAAGCTGCTCCAGCGTGGGTCTGTTCCATGGGTGTTTTCCTCCAGGAACAGGCTGCTCCAGAGTGGGTCCCCCACGGGGTCACAAGTCTTGACAGCAAACCTACTCCAGTGCAACCCTCTCTCCACAGGTCCTGCCAGGAGCACTGGCTTCCCATGGGGTCACAGCCTTCTTTGGGCATCCACATGTTCTGTGGATGCTCTGGTGTGGGCTCCTCCATGGGCGGCAGGTGGATCTCTGCTCCCCCATGCACCCCCGTGTACTGCAGGGCTCAGCTGCCTCACCACGGCTGCATCAGGGGCTGCAGGAGAATCTCAGCTCCCGAGCTGGGGGCACCTCCTGCCGCTCCTTCTCCACTGACCTTGGTGGCTGCAGAGCTGTTTCTCTCACGCATTCTCACTCCTCTCTCCTCTGGCTGCAGTTGCCATTGCACAGGGTTTCTCTCCTTCTTAACCATGTTATCCCAGAGGTTCTGCCACTGTCACCAGTGGGCTCAGCCTCGGCCAGTGGCAGGTCCATCTTGGAGCCATCTGGCATTGGCTCTGTAGGACACAGGCGAGGCTTCCAGCAGCTTCTCACAGAAACCACCCCCATATCCTCCCCACTACCACACAAACCCAATACAGTTTTATAACTAGAACCATTATACAAGAAATACCCAGGTCTGTTGAGCTCTGACAGAGATTTTTGTTCAAAGCAGTGGCAGCCAGTACCTCCCATCAGGGTACAGCAATGCTCTGAAGTGGGGTGGAGGGGAAAGAGAAGTCTTCAAAGTGAGACATTTTATTAAGGAAAGGCTAAGAATATCACATCTCTGTCAAGTGTTTAGTCACACAAATTATAGTAAGATCAAAAGGTATAATTTATGCAGTACAATTCTCTTAATTGGCACAGACTCTGGTGGAGCCAAAAAGGTGCCACTTGAGCAATTGTCCTGATTATTGGAGACTCATAGGAATATGCTTTTCAAATCTACATAAGAGGTGGAAGGATACTGGGGTCAGCATCTTTATCCTCCTCTGTCAATGCTGGATAATTCCCTGCAGTATTCTTCCTATCTCTAAATTACTCATGTGATAAGGTTTCTGCCATCTTCCTTGAAGATTGTTTCCCAGTCTAATAGATTTCATTATTAATTTACTATAAAGTGTCCTCTGCTTAATTTCCCCACTTTTCCCCAATTTACATACCAACCCTTTTTATTGCTCTGAAATTAAGCCCTTTCCTTCTCTTTACTGTTCCTTCCTTTGGGGTCTTAATATGATACCACCAGTCACATCTTCACCCACCCATTTGCCAATCAAAACATTGCACAGAAAATGTCTAAGAAATGACTGCTGGTGATTCTGGGTGCCCCATTTTTCTAGTGACTGATCTTCTGTACCTCAAGGGGCCTGATTAAGCCCTTTAAGTTGTTTGTGAGCTGTTCACCTAGAAACTGGGGGGCTGGGGTAGCTAATTGTGCAGAAAACATGGCCTGACTCTCAGTCCTGATGGGCTCTCACTGCTCAGGTTGACACAAGTTGGGTGTGTGGAAGATGAGCGAGGCTCTGAAAACTGCCATGCTTTCAATTTCCAACAGAAAATTCACTTTTTCTGGAATTTCCTAAAGACATGCTAGCACTGTTAACTTCAACATAACTCATTTAGGAGCCATGCTGAGAAATAGAAGCAGTGGAGGGAAGCTGTAGCTCAGGAGTTTGTCCACCATCGAATCAGAGTAGTACAACTTCTTATGCAGCCCACACTGTTTGCACGGATGAGGGATGCCATTTTCTGCACAGCTAGCAATCCCATCTGAAATTTCCTCTTTAACAGCCATCCCAGTTAAATTACTCTGTTACTTATCAGGATGTAGAATTGCTGTAAGTTAAAAAAAAAATAAAGTGACTCTCCTTCCTGTGTGAAGAAAAACATTGCTGGATACAAATACTTTTGTTTTTTCATGAAAGATGCCTAGTCTGGATGAAGTATTTTTAGTCACTCTGGATGTGCTGCTGTTCATCTCTTGGGGGGTAACTAGAGGAGGAGGGTGGAAGCACAGAGCATCGCAGTCCATCTTTCTACCACAAGCCGAAGGGACAAAGCCCATAGTTGTACAGAGGGTTATCATAGAATCATTTAGGTGGGAAAAGACCTGTTTTAAAATCTGGTTAATCAGGGTTATCTGCTCACTCTGTATAAGCAAAACACTTCTGATACGGTGTGGTCATGGCCTTTTGCTGAAGACCCTGGTCAGACAGAGCAGGTTTCCTCGCAGAATGCTTTTCCCAGTGGCCAGCTCGCAAGGTCAAATAGGTCCCAGCCTCACATCCACAGCAGAAGCACAGATGTCAAGGAGGATGAGTAGAGAGGCTCTTAGGAGCACTGAGCTGTAGTACTTGCCAGTAGCAGGCTGCATGCAAGTCCATTTGACCGTGCAACCCTTGTGCTGAAGTGATCCTGATGCCAAAGTCGTGTTTCTTTGTCCTCAGTCCCATTTGGTGAAGTGCCGAGCTGCATGCACCGCTGTCGTCGTCAGTGTCGTAATAATACCAACGACTTTCGGAAAGCACTAATGAACAAGTGCAATTTCTTTTCTCTATTGTTGGGTTTTTTGTAAAGTTGCTCAAATGCTCTCAGGTATGGCGGCCCTGAACGGAGGACTCGGCGCAACAGGCCTGACGAACGGCACGGCCGGCACGATGGACGCGCTCACCCAGGCCTACTCAGGAATCCAGCAGTACGCGGCCGCCGCGCTGCCCACCCTCTACAGCCAGAGCCTGCTGCAGCAGCAGAGCGCCGCGGGCAGCCAGAAGGAAGGTAAGCGCCCAAACCCGGCCCGAGGTGTCCATTTCCTCGTGGAGGCTTTGTTTCCTCGGGCCGTCTAATCTGTGGTTTCTCTTTCCTCCGGTTTTCTCCTGCTTAGCGCTGTCACCTCCTTTAACCTCTGACGTGGTTCACTTTCCAACCATCTGTACTTCAAGTTATACCTTTGTCTCAGGTTAGAGACAATTTTCCTGGGTGGAAAGTGCTCTGAACAGAACACCTCCCCCCACAGCAAAGGCCTCCGGCACCCCCTCCCCCACAACAGCAGAGGCTCTGGAATGAAAGTGGAAAAAGCTGTTTATTCAGCACAACCTGCCGAGTTTCTCCTCCACAGGCACAGGGGAAGGGGAAAGGGGAAAAGGAATCACCAAACCTGAATGAACAGTTGATGAACTTTGGTGTCCTTTTCCTCAGGCGTAGCGACCCCTTTCCAGGGGTTTCCCCCCCAAGGGTTTCCTGTCCACCATCCTCCTAGGGCTCTCCAACAAAAAGTCGAGGAAAAAAGGGTCCAAAAAAGACGATGAAGAAGCAATCCCAGGGGAGGAGGGAAAAAAAAGCAGCAGTCACAGCAGCAGCAGCAGCCCGACTAAAACAATGTCCCTTCCTCCCAGAAGAAGCCGAGTCAGGGAGAGTTTCAAAACATTCCGCGTTGGCAGAGCTTCTCCTGGCTGCTGAGCACAGTTAAAGCTACAGGACATTTTAGGCAGGCATGCAAACAATATGGGATACAGGATTATCATTACATCACCCCAGGACAACCTTGCCACACATCCCTATATAAAAGCATTTACCAACTAGAGTATAAAAAGGTGCTGCTAACAAAAATCATCATCTATGGATGCATCTATACATCTATGCATAGATCTATTGCATCTATGGATGCAATTTTGTCTTCTGGTTTCCATTTTCTGTCATGGTGGAGCTAATCTGATTAAGTTGAAGGTTTTGAGCTAATGACAAGATCCGTTTTCACTCGGAGTGGTTCTTTGCTTAATTTTGGGTCTTGTGGGGAAGCAGCTAAGTGAATGATTGCCCCGCTCTCCCCACACCAGCAGCAAATAAACCTCAGGAAGTTATTGCTAAGAATAAATTAATACTAATTACAAGGTGTTTAGGAAAATGAGGTTACCCTTTTCCCCTCTTCCGTTCCCCTGCATACTTCCCAGACATTTTGGGAGATTGTTTCTGTTTTCATTGCTTTCTCCTGTCCTAATTTCCAGCTAATTCTACAAAGACAGGAAAATACTGCATGCTTTCTAAGACTCTATCTATTTTGTCACTACTGTTCTTGCCAAGGATAAGCTTTGGAAATAAACCTAGTATAATATCCTCAAGAGAAATCTTTTTTATCCTCTTTTGAAATAGTATCTTGCACTGTTATGGGATGTGTTTCCTAGGAAGACAAATTTGGCATTTCCCCAGCTGGTTATTGTATAGGGACACTGGAGTTAAAATGTATGTTTTCTCTGAAGTCTTTTCTTCATTTGCTGCTAACAGCTTGGATTATTTTAAATGAAAGCATTTTTTAAATCTTTTTTCTCCTTATTTTATTGTTTTCTGCATTTATCTTTCACCTCAGGCCCTTTGCTCAGTGACAATAGAGTATTTGACACCAGAAAAAAAATGCTTATTTGGTGTCATTGCAAGATACATAGTGAAGGACAGTTTGATTTTTTCTAACTATTTTAATTTTTTTCTGTTAGGAAACATTCAAATCAACTTTAGGTTTATTTTTTATTTTTATGGAATGCCAGAATCCTTTTTAAAATACATTATTTTTGTTATATATCTTGTATCTGTTAGTAAGTGGTTAAGTTCAAGTGAGTAAATTCCTCTACTGAATACTGACAACAATGTTTTGTCTTTCACCATGATTTCTGATGGAATGGTGGAGAGTCTGGAGTGGTTGAGGATAAACAAGTACCAGAGAAAAATGCTATATAAATATTAAATGCTGAAGCACAGTGAACTGCCTTATGCATGTGCTCTTAAATATTATTTAGTAAGGTTTATTTTCTTACTATTTAAAGTAATATTATTTGCTGGGAATGATAGTTTTTTGTGACAAGAAGAAAAAAAGTTCCAGATGACAAGTTTTTTTCATCTTTTTTTTTTCCCCACCTTACCAAAAATTTCTTTTTTTTTTTTTTTAAACTTATTCATTTATCTCCCCGTTTTGGGCAAACTTTGCTACCTTTTCCTTCAGGCTCAGAGAGAGCAGCCAGCCTGATTCTATTGCAGGAGGAACTCCATAAATCTGATGAGCACTTTCCTCTTCCTCTCCAGAAAAACAAGGACATCACCTCTGAGGCACACTTAGGTCCCATTAAACAAGGGAATATTTAATCAGGTTATTCTAGGTGTGTTTTTAGCAGAAATGCTTGTTCCCCCTGTGCACCTCTTATGCTCCTGGAGCCTGCACTGGGAGGCCATGACTGGCTCCATCATATATCACATTTTTCCTGCTCGTTTCCAGTAAGTTGCTGTAAAGGGGGAATTGAGCTGGGGGAAAAAACCACCTAGTAGTGGTAGGTTTTAACCTACAACTTTAAAAACACGTATCTCAGATTTTGTCTGTAGGAAAAATATTCCAAGCATCTTTGAGTTTACACCTTTCTTTGCAAACTGAACTTAGTCTAAAGCCACTTTCATTTCAACCCAACTACTTAATTTTGAGCTATTTTAAAAGACTTGCTTTACAAAGCTTCTTCCAGGAGACAGAGCTTTCTATGGGGAATTTGTATTTTAAAAAAAAAAAAAAAAAAAAAAAAGCAAGCTCATTTTGAAATGAGTCAGTACAAATTTAAATTTAATCCTGAATGTCTTTTTCTCTCTGACTTCACTGACTTCCAAGTCACAAGGTGTGCTTTGTCTTACTATTTTATTCCTATCTCCACCAGTTTCTTGCCCTTTGAGTTTAAATCTGTGGTACTCAAGTCTGAGCTCACTTCATTCCATTTCCATAAGTTCCTGCAGCTGGAATTAAACTGACAAACCCATGCTGGTGTTTGAAGGAGCAGAGGACTCCTTGTGCAGTTCTTGGAGTATTTTGAGAGCCAATACATTTTGTACCTGTTTTCCTAACCCAAATCATACTGAAAGACACTTATGTAAATTGAAGAAAGGATGAATTTAACTACTTCTGTAGGAGAGTTATGAAATAAACACTTTACTTTCCAAAGTAAACACTTTTCATGATGGGATGCTCTAAAGAGCTGCATTTCAGCTGTGCACCTTTGATGACCCACTTGCTTTTGTTCCTTCAAAGTTGGAAAGTGAAATGCTTTCTGACCATCAGCTTCAGTAAGTATTATGGAAAAACAGATTAAATGTAGCACTTGTAATAGCTGTTTTCACACTTTTTTTTTTTTAATTTATTTATTTTATTTTCCTAAAGGTCCAGAAGGGGCAAACCTCTTTATTTACCACCTCCCCCAGGAGTTTGGAGACCAGGACATTCTGCAGATGTTCATGCCTTTTGGAAATGTTATCTCTGCTAAAGTCTTCATTGACAAACAGACCAATTTGAGCAAGTGCTTTGGTATGTCAAATTTAATAAATCAAATAGTAAAAACCACATGCACTATACTGAAAAGGGGCCAGGAAAGAAAATTAACAGCAATATGAGAAATGTCATACTGGAAACTCATTCCAAAAATAATGGCCTGTTAATCCTCAAATGAGCAGAAAGATGCACAGACAAACTACTTCTAACTAAAAATTGGATATGAAAAAAACAATAATAATCTTCCAGTCTGACATCTCGCATGAATGTGTCAAGTACATGAAACTAATTACACCCTATGTGGGGGAATGTCATTTAGTATACTATTAAATTGCCTTATTATGGATACCTAATTATTCTCTATTGTATAGCTGAGCCACTTAAAAAAAGCTCTGTGTTTAACCCATTACTTCTACATTACAGGAATTTCTTTCTTCTGAATTAAGTACAAGATTTTGCAATTAGTGACTGAATGGTGTGTGCATGTAGTTCAGAATATTTTGCAGACAGTTGATGTCTAGACATGCAGCTCCAGCTGTAGTGGGTGGGTTCCAGTGTTTTATGGAAGGTGGCATCTCTCTTACCTTAGGGCAGAGATGAAGGAATCTCACAAGATCAGTGTCTCAGGTTTCCCAGAGAATACTTTGAGCTGTCAAAAAATTAGATCACAGCAGAGGAGGAGATGATGTGTTGGTATAAAAATAGTTTTAGGGTTGATTAAGAGGGCTGATGTCTTTGGAATAGCACAGATGCACCAGTTCAGTGCTTTGATGGAGTGGAACAGAGAATGTAAGCGAGTGGTAAACTTCTAGAGCATTGGTCTAATAATTATGGTCTTATACAAGACACAGGGAGGATTTAGGAGGAGGAAAAAATCTCTTCAACATGAGTTTTGTACGGGTTGGCATAAAATATTGGTGTTTCATGAAAAGTGATAATTCATTCCTGGAGTAAAGGAATGCAACTCTATATAAGACAGAAAAGGATTGGATAGCACACTTGCAAAGTTGATTCAGTTCATAGAAAGAGTGTGACATTCTTTCTGCATTTTCCCACAGTCTTTCAGTTCATTTTTGAAGCATTCACCTCTTTAGGCTTTATAAAAAATTATTCATAGCTAGACCAGTATAGTCCAGCCTGTGTCTGCAATGGGTTAAAGCCGTCCCTGAGGCTCTTGCAAATTTGAAAAGTGGAATTGAAATGGACTCCCCATTGTTCTGGAGCCAGTTCTGATAGTATGTTGGGGTTACAAAATCGTTGTTGAGGTCTCCAGGAATCTTGATGAAATGTCAAATCAAGCTATGTTAATCGAAATGCAGAAATTGTGGTGACTGCTGAAAGAATGTAAATTAGTTTGGGCAGGTGGCTCAATTCATCAGCTCATTTCCCACACTTGCTTTTTGTGTGTTTCCTTTTACTCTTTGATTACCTTCTTACACCTTTGCCTGGGTTTGTGGGACACAATTGCTTAACTTAGAGTGATGTACCAAGGCTATCTTCTTCGAGGGAAAATGGAGCTGTCAACACCCAATGGATGGAGGAATCCTCTGTCTTTTTCACTGATATTTCCATTTCTCATTTTTCCTTCCCAGATATTCTGCCACCAGGGAGGAAGTTCTGTTTTAAAAACAAAAAGTAGAAGTGGCAGATGCAGCTGAGTTTTCTGATTCAGTGGGTGACTATTTGGTGATGCTGCAAATCACAGGCAAAGCCAGAATTAGTCCTGCTAGCTTAATGTGCTGGCATAGTCTGTATGTACCTCTTCAGCTTTATTAGCAAGAATCATCTGTTTGTTGTTTCAGTCCCATATTTGTGTTTTAAAAAGCTTTATTTTTTTCCTCTGTCCTCCCACCCAAAAACTAGGGCAATAGTGCCACTGAAGAACCCATTTCTCTGCTGAGTCATTAATGGTTATTGCTCTTGGTACAGTTTGGGTTTGGTTTTTTTATTTGTTGGTTTGGTCTTTTTGCCCCTAGTAATAGTAATAGTAAGTAATAGTAATAGTAACAGTAATTAATAGTAATAATAGTAATAGTAATAGTAATAGTAATAGTAATAGTAATAGTAATAGTAATAGTAATAGTTTGCACATGCTTAGGGCTTCCTACTCTGGAGTTTCCAATCTCCTGCCCAAAGGAGGAGGAAGTCAAATTACAGATGAGAACAGGTTAATCATCCAAAAGGTATAAAGATTGTCCAGGTCTGTCCACTGGCAGAAATGGGAAGGGAAGGTGCATTCTGAGTGAGTCGCAAGGCAGTGATACACAGTGATGAACCTTGATGTAAAACTACTTCTCAAAATGAAAAACTCCTTTTCTTTGCAGAAAAAGGACTTTGGAATATTTTCTTTTCTTGTCCAACCCAAAATGAATGCTCAAAGGATTAAATGGTGATGAGGATGACAGGATAGTCTGTTTACATCTGGAAGTGCTCTTCCATGAGTTCTCATGGGCTCCACAGGCTTTAGTTGATTCAGCAGACAAAGGGTTTCATTCTTAAAGCTTATCTTTTGCCTTTCATAAACCTTAGAATAAGAAAAATGAAATATGTAAAAGTAAGGCAAAGGAGGGGGACCCAGTTACATCAGTGCAGAAATGCATTTGGCCTCATAGCAAAATTGCTACTCGAATGATTAAAAATATTTATGCTGATTATAGAGATACCCAAAGATCTAAAACAAAAATCAGAGCTGTCATGACAGGGTCTTTGAAAATTGATAAGAAACATCATCCCAACCTCATGTAACCTGTGTTTTAAAATTCAGACAGAAAATGATGAATGGTTGCAATCAGAAAAATACAAATAAAGGGAAGGAATGCCAGATTCCTCAGTAAGCTTTACAAATGAAGGCTCTCAATAAGGAAGAAGATGAGAGTGTAACAAGCTAATGTAGGTGTTTCATTCCGTGTAAAGACACAAATTGTGAATCAGAATAACAATTGAATGATAGGGGCTGATGCCAGCTGTGCAGCACAGAGGTTATGTTTGAATTGCTGTCTGAGTCAAGAAAGCTTTTAAAGAGACACAGGATGAGGTGACTGTTCTCACCTCCCTGGAAGGAAAGGTAAGCATAGCCTGAGCTAATTGTTCTTCTATCATCATTGGAGGTGTCTAATTTGGTGACATGCATCGTGGGTGGAAAAGCCACTCTGGGTGTGCTTCCTTCTCTTCATTCACCATCCACAGATGGCATCTGACTAGTTTAGTTCACTTGTTTAGTTTCCAGGTGGGTAAAACTAGGCAAGGAGGAAAGGAACTACAGTGATGATAAGTTCATAGCACTAATATGCACTTAAGAGGATAAAGTGAAAGTCAGGAAAGCTGTAGAGGGAAATGCTGAATTGTCAAGGTAGGTAAGAAAAGCTACATCTCAGTTGTGGAGCATCTGCCCAGATGGGGTTACAGCTGCCTCCCAACTCATGGTAGTTCCCTTTTTTATCCCTGAGACAGTCCTAGGGCTGATGGAAGGAGACACAGGATGGAGAGCTAAGATAATGACTGGAGTCATGTGAACACACAGCATCTCCTAGAACAAAACTGGGGAAAGGAAGGAAAGGAAGAAAATGGAAGGAAGGAAAGGGAAGGAAATGGAAGGAAAGGGAAGGACAGAAGCTCCTCAGAATATGGCAATAACTTCAAAAGGGAATTATCTCAGGGAGAAAGTGAGGAAGTGACAAGAGTTACTAAATCCAAGGAAGGTATAGAGGAACATTTATTATCCCTTAAGGAGGTAGCAAATAATCAACAACATGGGTAGAGCATATTGGCTTTGGCCACGAGAAGGTCTGCAGAGATTTAAATGAGAGGTGGTTTTGAGTGGAAGGAACAGAAGTTAGCCTGAGTATTCAGAGAAGAGTTTTAACTTAAATAGTTTGGTGAAGTTGATTTAAGCCCCAGGGATGGTCTGTGAAGAAGAGCAGCTGGACACAGACCAGATACCTTGATAAGGGGGGAGGATTTTTTGCAATGAGGAAAGTGTAATAACGCTCTGACTCTGGAATTGGAAGAGGGCAGCAGTGCAAGAGAATAGGCTAGAGTAATGATAAAAAGAGGTTATGAATCCGAAAAGTACAGAGACAAATGAGTAAAGCTGGTTGGTGAGGCACTGAGAAGCCTGTGTGTTGGGACTGAAGACAAAGTGTGTGGTATCCATGCTTTAGGAGAGTAAAGGGATATGTGTTAAGGCAAATTCAAGTGGAAAGAAGAGGGAGCATTTCAAAGCAGATGCATAACAGCAGGCTGAGTACAGTAATAATTAGCCCGAGCTGAGGCAGAGCAGCAGTTAGGCAAGCTTTGCAATTACAAGTGGGAGGCCCAGATATGAAAATGAACTTTGAGCTTCCAGAATAAGGGAGATTTGAGTATATTATGAACAGAACATTTTCAGTCTCCCAGGGAAAAGAAATCTGAGCCAGGCCAGCCATTCCGAATTACCCGAGCAAGCATTATCCTCCTAGTTAGTGCTCACAACCGAGGAGTAGATCTGGAGTTCTCATCAAGCCCTGCCATTGTCTTTATGATGCTGCTTAATTTTGATGTTTGCGTACCCCTTTGGGGACCAAGAGACTGAATTAACTAACATTAAGGTACCCTGAGATCCTGAACTGGAAGGAGCTATAAAAATACAAAATATTAATATTGCAACTGTCCTAGGCCGAGCCCAAGGAGTTGGGTGTTCCATAGCACACATGAACTCACCCAGCTGTGCCAGTGGGTTTAGGCAGTCTGGGGGTTGATTCTGGAGCCAGACTTTTTGTTTCAATTTCCCATCTGCAGACTGGCATAAATAGCACTTCCTAATAGACTGGGAGGTATGTAGATACTAACTGAAAAGTGTCACAGTAATATATATCTTCAGTCTCTAAGGTAGGTAGATAAATAACAGAATGGAAACTGCATTGCACCAAAATTGGCCAACTGCATCCCAGCTGGAAAGAAATATTATGAAGGTAAAGAGGAAGGCAAAAGGAAATGGGATATGAAATGTGATCAAAGAACTAATTGAAAGTGAGGTAAATGTGTCAAATAAATAGCAATCATAAAATTCTAACAAAATGCCTTCTGACATTTGTTCTAACCCAGAGCTGACTTTCTCTCCCGCCTCTGTTCTGTGTCTCGCAGGTTTTGTTAGCTATGACAATCCAGTCTCTGCACAAGCTGCTATCCAGGCTATGAACGGCTTTCAGATTGGCATGAAACGCTTGAAGGTTCAGCTGAAACGCTCCAAAAATGACAGCAAACCTTACTGATCTTAACCCCAGATGCTTACTGCTCTTATTTTAGCTTTCTTAGGGTAAGTCCCATGAGCAAACCTGTCCTCTGCAGGGGGGTTAAGAAAGAACATAGAGCCAACCTTCACCAAGAGACAGTTATTTTTACAGTTACCACTTCCATCTCCCCACTTGTCCTTATTACACTTGGCTCCCATTTCCTTGCCAAGTAATTACTGAGTTGTGTTACTGTATTTTGTTTTGCAGCATAATTTATCTCCTTTTTGAAACAAAAATAAATGTCTTGAAATTCCGAACAGCACACACACACACACACACACACATACAAAAAAAAAAAAAAATGTGCAATTTAACTCTGTGAACCCTGGTGCCATTAGCACACAATAAAAGTTGTTTTCTATGGATGGATCGTATTTTACCAGGGTGGCACCAGCAGTTTATAGGTTAAACAAAATGGCCTCATGCCAGTTGAAGCACTTATTTTGCAACAAAAATTGAAGCAAGTCTTTCCACTACATCAACTTGTTTTTTGAGAAGATTTGATTTTTTTCAGTTCAAATCAACGTATTGTTATATATTAGTCTGATTTTACACTGGTCGTCCTTATATTTCATTTTTTTTAAGTTCTTGTTTTTTTGGAAAGGATTAATGTAAAAAAGATTTAGAGATCTGTTTCTAAAGCTACAGGGTTTAAAATAAAAAAAAATAAAATAAAATGAGTGACAATACTTGATGTTTCTTGAGAGATAAATTTAATAATAATAAAAAAAAGAAAGCCACAGGCCTGTAAATTTTATTTGTAAAAAGCATTTCTATTTTTATACAAAATTTTTACTGCCTCAGAAATAATGGAATTTATTTATTGCCTATTGTTAACTTATTGGATACCTAAAGAGCAGCTCTCTATGCTAGCTAGATCCTTTGAAGTAGTCTCTAGAGTAATTGTGCCAAGAATGGGCGCTTTTTCACTGTTGAACCCTCCACCCTTTACAGTTCATGCTTTTATCCTCTTGTTTGTATTTGTCTGGTTATTTTGTTCGTAGTTTCCATTACCTAGTTTAAAGTTCAGTTGTCTGACCCTTTTTCCCCCCCTCTCCCTGTACCTTTCTGTTACATTTGTAGAAACTGGTTCTTTCCTCTCTTTTCTCCCCAAAGAGGAATCCATTCTCTCTGACTCCTTTCAGATGGATTCTTTTGGGGTTCCATTGTGTTCTTGTTGACAAGTATTGTAAGTTAATGCAAATTATGTGAACGGCTCATAGGCTCTACTGATAAAAGATTTGCATTAGTTTTCTCCTGCACCCATAAAAGTGATTTTGTTTGTGCTGCATAGATTCTGTGTAACTTTTTTTCCTCTTCCTTGTTTTTTCCCTAGACATCTCCATGCCCGTTAGCCCATCGTTTGCCTAGCATGTCCCTGTGGCGTCTCAAAAAAAAAAAGTTTCATCGTCCCGTCATTGTTTCTGATGTCTTTCTGACCTCACATCATATTTGGTTCTCCTACTGACCTAGTTTGACCTTTGAAATTTGCATGTGACCTCATCTAGCTATGAATTCTGGGAAGTCAATGTGAAAAAACATTGCTGCATTCATGCAAGACTGAAATTTATTATTAGATAAATTAATGATAGGATTTAAAAACAACCTGTGGCAAAATGTTTTTTCTTTCTTTCCTTTTTTTTTTTTTTAGTTTTGGTTTTTGGTTTTCTTCTTTCCTTGGACTTTTTGTTTTGTTTGGGTTTTTTGTTTTGGTTTTTTTTCTTGGTTGGTTTTTTCTTTTGGTTTTTTTTTTCATTTCGTAAAAAAAAAAATAAAAAAAAAAACAGACTTGAAAGTATTATACAGGGATTGGCATTCTGCCTGGTCACTGGTGACAATAGCAATATGTGTCCAGAGGCACAGAATGTTGGTTTCTAACAGACTACTTCCAAAACAGTTTGAGAAATAAAACTGTCTGATTTTAAGTCTCTAGAGGTCTGTAATAGTTTTTACATTTTTCAGGCAGTGTAAAGTTTTTTGATAAGGCCATTTTAGGTGGCTCACTTTCTCATTAAAGTATATATATAGAACCACTTTTTGTAGATTAGTATAAGAAAATATTTACCCTGTTTTAGGGCAAATGCTACCTACTTGTGTCACCTTTTGCTGAACTGACTCACAGTTAGACAATCCATGGTTTAATGCACATGAAATTACCTATATTTTATACTGTTTCAATGTACAGAAGAAAGGTTACTGTAAAATGTGTTACGTTGGTGCTTCTGTGAATTAAGTTGTGGTTTCATCATGAGTCTTATGGTCTTAAGTGTTCTATGTTTATAAAAAGACAAGTTTAAAATTGGTTTACTTGAACAACAAGAACAAAAAGAAGATTCAAAAAAAAACACAAAAAAAAAAGTTGTTTGCTTAAAAAAAAAAAATTTCATGTGAAAATGAAAAAATATTCCAGAATAAGTTTGTGTTGGCTTGTGACGCATTGATGTCATTTTTTTATTGTGAACAATTTAGGTGTGTTTGTGTTCAGCAAAATGTGATCGGATTTTCTTTTAAAGAAAAAAAAAATCAGTGAAACTATAGTGCCAAATTCCAAAGGTACTTTCTTCCTAGAGCTTCAGTGTGTTTCTTGTGTGAAGTAATTTGATAACATGGGTATTTTATTATGTGTTTTGTATAAATCCCTAATATTTAAAGAAAAAAAGAGGTTAAAAAGTTTGTTAACTTGCTATCCTGTGGTCTTGTTGCCTGAAATTGTTATTGTTTGTTATTTCTCTTTGATGTTTTTTGTAAAACATTGTATAAGTGCCCATGTTTCACTTTTTTAACCACTCTGCACACATCAATGCTGTGAAAGCAAACCTCACTATGTATTTTCTTCATATTGTATGGAAACCTCTAAGGTGAGAAAGTTTTGAACTTTTAACCCTTTCCACCCAGAGCTGTCTTGAGTGTTAATACCTTTTATACATTCACCATTTTGCTGTTTATTTTTATATATATATCTATATCTATAAATATATATATACTTAGTTTTTTGTGGTTTATTTAATACATGGTTGAAATCAGAACAATGCACAGGGCAAATCTGAAGGACAAAAATATTTTACTGCTGTCTAAATTTCTTCTGTATCTATAACTAAAATTATTTAAAACCGTAATTAACTTGTGGTTTTCCTTTTTAGATTTTGGGGATTTTGTCTTTTCTTAAAGAGCTTTTAATATGCTGCTGGAATATGCTATTCAGTATTAATAAAATAAAAGAAAAAGAAAACAATTCTTTAATTATCTATTGTGTGAGCCACTCCCAACCAGGAGCGGTCAATCCACCATTTGAAAAACCTTGAGGAGAAAAAAAGAAAAAAGAATAAGAATATTTTTGTAATTTAAATAAATGAACTTTTGCTTAAATCAGATGCACTAGATCTTCCTGGGTGAAAATTCAGTGTGCACTGCAGTTAAACTACTTTTTATGGATAAAGTTTACATACACTGTAATGTTTGGTGTTATTTGCCATTATTTGTCACGGCAATATATTGGCTTACTCCTGCAGACACTCGTTCAGAGAGGAGTAACTTTACTCGTACCAGTCGTCCATGGGAATATCTGTGTGACTGATGTGGGTGTTTGCTGGAGGAAGCTCTTTGTAAGGAACCAGAAAAGAGATTGCTGGTAGCCCTTTTCACTGCCTTGTAAGTCTGATTAGGTTGCGTTTCTACCGCACAAACAGCGGCCAACAACCAAATTCGGTTCTTTGCCACCGGTTTAGCGAATTCATTGCCAATCCAATGTGTGTGAGCAGCAGTACCTGCTACAGGTCATAAAGTGCCATACCTTCTTCCACCTCCTAGTTCTATCTGGTTATATCTGAAGCCACCTAAAATTAAAAATGAAGCCCTATATGAGCAACATCAGCTGGTGCACTCTTGTCTCTCATCCCCAACTTAAATGCTTCTTTATGTAGAGCCCTGGGATGGAAAGGACTAGCCTCTAGTGATGCAAAAAAAAGTTTCCTTCTTATAGCACATGCACTTATAAATAAATGATCTATACTTTTCTCACGTTTTTACTACTGCTGGGGCCTTCCTACACCCTTTGAGGGCTATTTTGTACTACTTGCAGCAATTGTGCGTATTCGAAGTATCATCTCACGTACGTTATATTATATATATGTACATATATATATATATAATATGAGATCATCATTTGGATTGTTTAGAGACTGTTTCACTAAGTTTTCTCATTGTACCCACTGTCTAAATTTCCAAAGCTTTTGTAGATGCCCTGGTGTGTCCTG
This sequence comes from Acanthornis magna, assembly GCA_036785705.1. NCBI lineage: Eukaryota > Metazoa > Chordata > Aves > Passeriformes > Acanthizidae > Acanthornis > Acanthornis magna. The sequence goes on from JAWUZG010000001.1 coordinate 3,070,499, forward strand.
TGGGTTTTCCAGTCCAGTTAGAGCAGTGATGCCTCTGGTCCTCGGGCAGTGTAACTCGGCACCAGGCTGCCCTGAAATACTCCACGGGACATTGGCTTAGCAATGGGAGAGGAGCAATGTTTCTGTATTTCCAGTCAACTGAGATGAGTCATTGCTTAGAAAAGTGTCCATCTCTGGAAAGAAAAAGAAATAAATTCAAAAATAAAAAATAAAATTCAAATACAAAACCAAAAACCCAAACATATGCCTCCTGGGAGGCAAATTATCTACCAGTTCTCTTTCAAAATAATGAAAGGAATAAGCTGCAAGGGTGCAAGGGCCTAATAAGAGAGGAAGTAAAACAAGGGAAATTGCTTTACAAAATTCTAATCAAAAGAAGAGACTAGTTGTTTTTTCAAACAAATTAGCTAATTGCAATGAAATGGCAGTCCTCAAAGGAGTAACAAGTTCATCTTTCTTTCACCATAGGGGTTACAGTTCCTTGGCTTGTGCTACTCTGGAATCATTTTACTGTTTCTGTTTTTATTATCTTAAGTGCTAATTAACAAAAGGAAAAAATATCCTATAGTTTCATTACCTTTTTGGATAATGTCATACAAAAAGAAAAAAAAAAACAAACCTATGTATTTGTGTTTTTTTCGTGCTGTGGGAATTGTTGTTTGTAGATTAATAATACTATCATTTTGTTTAGAATTACAAACTAGTTTTTAAGTATTGTCTGAGAAAAGCCAAAGTTAATGCAATCTAGTGGAAACTGTAAGACCATTTGAGTATTGTTTCTGTTTTATTGATGCATTTGGATTTTGTTGTTTGATGGAATTTGAGCCAAAAAAAGAAAAAAAGAACAAAAAAAAGCAAAAAAAAAAAGCAGGCTTTCCTATTTCTACAACTTGATTGTACTTATGCATTTTGTACCAGTGGAACTTTTTATACTGGAGATTAAAAAACAAATGGAAATTTTTGTGGCTTACTCTCGTGGGCCCCCTCGATCATGACTGATTTTCAGGTTTGATTTCTGGATGGTAGAAAGAGAGTTGGTTTTGTTTCGAGAATTCAAAACTTTGGCTTGATTTCTTTTTTTCCCTTTGCTTATATCTAGTGTTTAGAATTTTGTCTTAACAAAAGCGGTAAGTTTCACTTTTTATTCTGTATCGTGCAGTTACACAATAAGGTAATTAGAATTAGGAGTACTCGGTCACTTTGCGTGGATAAATGTATTAGTTAAAACGTTAGGGGTTTGCTTTTTTGCTGTTTAGATCAGAGTTTTTTCTGATTCTTCTGTCCTCATTGTGAACATAACCGTGTAGTTGAAACAGTCAGACTTATTTTTGTAACGTATGTTATTGTGTGATGCAGTTTTTTGCTTCTGTCTCCAATATTAAACCATTTTCCTAATACTTGTCTCTCTACTTTGTGTGTTGTATTGTTGGTGGTCATTCTGTGTTGGTAATACATCTGCACACCTCACTGTTTCACGTGCCTGTTTTTTTTTTTTTTCTCTATTTGTTGGTTGTGTACAAAAGATACAGTCGATTCCACCTAAGTGAATAGCTGATTGGGGGGCAAAAGAGGATTTGTACATTTTAGACATGTTCTGATTTCTTTGATTTTTTTTTTTTTTTATTTTATTTTTTTTCTCTCTCTTCCTCCCCCTAGTCATGCCTTATCACTTGGATAATCTCTTGGAGCAGGAAGCATTTTAAATGAGTTTCCTGCAAAGTCCTATTGAAGGTAGCTTTTGCTGGCCTTCAAACTGCAAAACCTTCTGCACACAAACACAGAGAAGCCACCTGAAAAGATTTTTTTTTTTTTTTTTGCTGTGAAATGTGGATTATGGAGATCATTTCTTCCTAGTCATTAAAAAAAAAATAATAATACTCTGCCACTACTTCACAGAAGCATATGAAACATTCAAGAAAAGGAGAATATAGCCTTGGGATTTCTTCCAAACTGCACAGTAATCTGATGGCATATGGCGTTAGTCAAACTCTCCCTAGAAACTAATCACGTCCTAACTAGGGCTGGGAGAGCCTGCAAAATTCTACCAGGTGATCAAGCTTGTTATGTGCAGTTATACATATAATACCTTAAAAAATAGAATAAAATTCAAGTGAGCACAGAAAGACTTTTTGTTAAAGCCAGTGGAAGTTAAAAAAAAAAAAAAAAAAAAAAAAAAAAAAAAAAAAACAACAACACCAAAATAAAAAGGAGAAATAAATGATGAAAAAAGATCCCCTGTTGTTCCAGTGGGTGATACATTTCTGTGGGCTTACAAAGCAGATCATTCTCAGCATTGGCTGATAGTATTACACAAATCTCAAAAGGGACTAAAGAAATACCATAGCACTTTTTTTCTCATTATTTTTTACAGTTGGCTCTCAGCTTTTTTATTCTTTCATTTCCTCTAATTTTTTCCTCCTCACAAGAATCTCTCTGCTCTCCCCCAACCGGTGTCTACCACGATGAAATAAAAGCTGCAAAAGAAAAATCTATGTTGTTCTGGTTTACAGAAAGTCTCTTCTCTCCTCTGTTTGATCTCAGATACAAACCTTACAATTTGGAGAGGGGGGAAAAAACAAAACAAAACCAAACCAACCAAACCAAACCCAAGGAGGAGAGAGAAGCACTGGCGAGTGCTCTCTGGAATTCAAGCCATACGCCCCCATCCCTTTCCTTTGTCCCACTTTCTGTGATGCTCAGGAATCGAAGACCACTTAAAAGTGCTCTTATGAGACCCAAACGACACTCCTCCCTCTTGTCTCCTCTCCCCTGGTCTTTCTGGCGCTCTGGCTTTGGCTCACACACACACACAGCCCCATCAATACCGTCCGACAAGGTCCTGGCGCACTGGGTGTATCCGTGTGGTGTCAGCAGCAACGTTGGTTCCTGCGTTTGGAAGACTTTTGAAATTTTCTGGTGGCTTTGTGAGTTGGCCTGGTTGTTACTGCTCGATCTATTTTTCTAAATTTTTTATTTTTTTTTTTCTTTTTTCACTTTTCTGTTTCCATGAGAAGCAAAAAAGCGATGAGTCTGGGGCCCCCAACGAGCTCCAGTGCCGTCCCGCAGGGTCTGTTGTCAGAGGTCAGGGGTCCAAGCAACTCCAGGTTTAATCTAAAACCACAGGAGCCTGTAGCAGACAGCCCAGGCAGGAAAGCAAAACCCGATGGTCAGACTATATCCTGGGTCTTTGACACCTCTCGAGTTTATGATCTCGATTTGGATAATTTTGACACCAGTGGATTCAGTTAAGTAAGTCTCGACTTGCATGATGGATGAATCAGAATTGCTCTCTGGGTTTTTTTAGCTTGCTGTGGATGTTTTCTTTTTTTTTTTTTTGTCCAAACTTGGTCTTAGGAAAGAAACTAGAGCTTTGTGAAGGGTCTTTTCTTCCAAAAATACAACTGAAGAAAAAGAAGAAAAATACTTATACTGCAGTTAGGTTTCTTTTAAATACTCAGGGCTGAAAGATACAGGGTTTTCTTTCTTTCTTTTTCTTTTTTTTTTTTTTAATTTCAACAATGGGGGAAAAATGAGTTCCTTAAAGCAATGCAGCTGAACAGTTTGTCCTGCTTAAACGCATGCTTTTAATTTCAATTATGTTAGGCACCTTGCAGTGTTAGCAAAATGTCTCTTTGTTAGCTATATGTGTATCGCCATGGGAAATTACCAAACTGTCACAAGACTCGCTGATTAAAGAATAGCCTGCCAGAGTGTGTGTGCCTTTGCCCAGTGTGACTCTTAGGTATTAGGCTAAGGAAAACAGTTTAACAAAATGTAGTGTGAATCATTCCTGATAAGTGAATAAAGCATTGTGACCAAGCAATCAGATTATTCACTTATCAGGAATCGACTGTACTGATAGTTTGCCTGATCGTTTTTGTTCCTCATCTCTGTTGTAGTTTCACTACTTTGCTGTGTTCTGTTTTTTCTCTCATGCTCTTAGCAAAATCACTGGGAATATCCCTTCGTGTGATCATGAAACATGCTACTGAGTAACAAATAAAAAAAAATTAAATATAAAAATGATATCTTAACAAAATCTATGCACTTGCTATCAGGAACACAATACTGGATGTGTCTTATATATATTGAACTATAATAGTATTCGATTTCTTAAATAAAGCTTAAGAAAGGATTCTGTTGTCTGTAAAATTTTATGAGCATTAAATGGAAAAAAAATGTTTCTAGGGTTGGGCGCTTTTTGTTATATGAAATCTTCCTGGGTACATGGTCTTTAACCATGCCCAGGCAAATGTTATCTAATTCGCTTGATATTTCGTTAATAACAGAGACTGAAAATTAGGCTTACTGAAATCTGTGGGGAGAAAAAGTCTTGCCATTCAGTGACTTGCAGCAACAGATTCTAAAATGCAGAAATTTTGATCTCTTTCTGTATTTGCAGAAGCAAATGTGCTTGGTTTTGCACTAAAATTAAAAAATAGCCAAAATATGTGAATCAGAAAATGCCATAAAACAATACAATACTGTACTTTTTGGTATGTGACTTTTTTTCCTCCTGATTCTAGATAGGTTTAGAGTTAAAAAATGAAACCCCATATTCTCAAAATTCCACAGATTCCACACTGGAGGTCAAAGAATCTTTATGGGGAAGATGTGTGGCTTACTGTACATTTCCTGTATCTGAGCCTTCTCTTAGGAAAAGATTTTCACATCAAAACCCATTAATTAAATGGGAATCAAATAGGTAAAATTGTTGAGTACACTGAAAAAAATATTCCTTCAATGGCTGTACATTTGCCACAAAATTGTAGATTTTAAACAATCCGATTTTCATGGAAATGCCCGTAATTCTTGTATTTATCAAACTTTCAATAATGTCAGCCTTTGGCAGAAAGATCCAGGAGGATGAGGGGAGGGGAGGGAGAGGGGTTGCTTTCTTTTTTTCTTTTGAACTGCATTACTGCCTCACTTTTCATATGCCATTATATTATCTGAACAAAAAAAATTAAATTGTGGAAATCAATCTGCTGCTTGTATCATTCTATTCATGCACATTTAGTAAACATTGCTGAGCTCAACATCCAGTGGCCAGGTGTGTCAGCCTTGAAAGCCAAAAATACTGCTCCAGCAGAGAGGTCAGAGGGAGGATTGGCCTTGGGGGGCAGCAGGATGGTCCTCTCCATCCCACATCAGCACAGAGCTCAGGTGGGAACCTGCCCTGGTTTTCAAGGGCTGCTGATGTAACACAAATATTAAATAATCGCAATGATTAGCTCATATTTGTATTCCCTCTGATTTTCCTCATTAGCAGACTTTCTTTTTTTTCCATTAAAGGGAACTGGAAAGTTGCAGTCATTTTCTGAATCATTTGCCCCTGTTGATAACCTAATTGTTTTACATGAATGCTAATATTTCCCTCTCACACATTTATATCTATCAGCTAAATCAGCAGTAAAGTAAACTCTTCTGGGATACATTCCTATATCAATTAGCAAGGATTTATGCTCCAAAGCACCATTAGCATTAATGGGAGTGTGCTCTTTAGCATAAACAATTGGCAATAGGTCTGGTGGACTTTATTTCATAAACAAAGGAGCATTTGAATCTTAGAGACTTGTTTCCTCAAGACGGCACTTCAGGGAGTGATGTCCCAGCCTCCCCGGCTGCTCTGGGGACATCTCACTCACAGGACATGCATAAATTCCTGAGTTGCCAGCAAAAGGAGACAGTGTCAGTTTGGAAAGTGGGCTGACTTCTGGCACAAAGTTTTGCTGGCGTTTTCCCTTCTGAAAACCTGTCTGAGAACACACCAGGCACAATTTTCAGCTTTATCTCCTGTCCCTCCGACCAACAGCTGGAAAAATGTCACTGTTGGCATTGCTTAGTGCCTCGGGATGGAGAGCACAGAGGGGAGGGAGGGAGGGAATTTGGAAAGAGGCAGGAGGAAGAGCAGGGATGAAGCCCTGTAGGAAAGAAACTGGTGGATTTTTCAGCTCCTTCAACTGTTGGCCTCACAGCTCCACGGCTTTCAGCAGAGAGCCAGAGGGGACCAGTAAATCACCAAGTCTCACCTTCCACCTGTGGGTGAACAGTTTCTCCCTCACCCCATGTTTGATCAACAAACACACAACAAAAAGATTTCAGTCTGAATCTGAAGGCACTGGGAGCTGGGGCAAAAGTCCACCCCTTCCCAGAGGTGCACAATCTGCTGAATCCCTGCCCGTGCTTCTGCAGATGTTTTCTCTGTTGGTTTTGGCTCTGCTCGGTTCTGCTACATTAAAGAGCCCTTCTGCATCTGCCATTTCCCCCCAAAGGCACTCATAAGCAGGTCTCAAGTTGCTTTTCATCCCTCGTTCATAAAATAAATGTATCATGCTCTGGAAGCATCTACACACAATAGTGGTTTTTCAGTCCCCAAATAAGTTGTGTGCTTTATTTCTGCAACTTTTTCTTTTTTTCCACCACATTCTTTCTAAATTAGGGTAACCAGAGCCAGGTATGTTATTTCAGCATCAAGTGGTGCAACACACAGAAATTAAAAATTTCAGCCCTACTCTACTCCTCTGAATGACACAGTCAGAGTTTGCATCAGTCCCTGCAAAAATAACATGCAAAAGCTGCAGAACACCATATTGGCAGAATTATTTGGGGTTGCTCCTTTGGGATACTGAAATCCTCCTGGGATGCACTGTGCTCCAGGTTCCTGTGTGTGTGGTCTGCTTGCCTGTTCTTCCACTTGAACACTTCCTTACAACCACACTGAGAGCACTTCTGTGTCACTCCTAGTCCCTTCCAACACTTTCCAATGTCATCAGTTTTGATATTTACTTCCAAGTCATTAGCGAAAATATTCAATAGCATTCAGACCCCCTCTAAAAAAACCACTCTCCTACAGTGAGTCTCCTTTGACAGCTTCTTTGTTGACATGTCAGCCCATTCTTAAACCATTTTATGTGCCTTGTATTGATAGGGTAGGATGCTAATTTTTTAATCAGAATCTGTTGTGCTGTCAAACACACAAAAGTCAGAATGTATTCCATCTTTGCAATTACTTTTATCAGCCAAAACCTATAGTCACATCAAAGAATGAAATCCAGTTTGACAACCCATCCTCCCTTAAAAAACATGTTGATTGGCATTAATTGTTTACCTCATCTTTAATGTCTTTATACCCATATCAATATGTCCATTATTTTGCCAAAGTAATGTCAAACTAGCCAACCATGGGCTGGGCCATCCTTCTTGTCTTTTATCAGTGCATGAGAATGTCACATTTCCCATCCTGTCTGGGATTTTGCTGGTGTGCTTAAATATTCCTAAGGGTCCATGTCAATGGATCAGAGCTCTCTGCCCTATTTTCAGCCCCAGATACCTCGGGATGCTGCATCTTTAATAAAATGGTAGCTAAGCAGACTGTTACAGAGTTGGAGCAGAAACCCTTCTATCTTTCTCCTGACCTGTGAGTATGTGAAAGAGGAGGTTTTTTGACATTACCTCTCTTTCTGCAGCATGGCTAGAGAAGTTTTCCCATCTCCAAAAGCCTAAGTTCAATGATGAAATAAACATACCTAAAGAAATTTCGGCAGTCGTCCTGTCCTTCTCACCCAGGCAGAGCTGCCCATTTAGTGTGGAACCACAGGCCAATGCATGTTTGTGATATATTATTTAGAGATCAAGAGGAAGCATGTGTGAAGGTGGAATACCCTTTCATTCCCCATCCTCCTCTGAACAGACACAGCTGCTTTCACTGGGGCACATGTGAGTTAAACCCTGTGGCTTTGAAGGAGGCAGGGGACAAGACGCAGTACCACCTGAGGAGTGGGGGCATACCTGGGGCCTATTAGAGAAGAGAGGTCGTTTGGAAATCAAGAAACCTTAATCGAACAGACCTGATCCTGCACGGTTTCAAAGGGATGAGCAGCAGCAGGAAGGTTCTGTGCTGTTCCAGGCTGTGGTGATCCCATGCAGGTGTCTGACACAGGCCACAGAGCTGCTGAGACACCAATGAATCTGCTCAGGAACCTCATCCCAGCAGACACTTGCTGCTGCTTTACCCTGCAGACATCTCCACTAGTCAGGGTCACAAAATGCATCCTGCAGACAATGATTCCCACCTGCAGCAGTGTGCCAAAGACCAGGCAGTGAGGAGCTGTGTGGAGGTGTCACTGACTTTCCAGTGGCTGTAAGAGGACAACAGGAGCAAAATGGAGTTTCCTCAGTAGAGATTTCAAGTGTTGTCCCCAGTGCCCAGTCAGCCCTGCTGACTGCTCAGCTGCAGCCACTGCAAAGAGGGCAGGAGTGGGTTGATGGCTGGACTAGATGATCTTAAAGGTCTTTTCCAACCCAAAGCATTCTATGATTCCGAGGGCTTGCAGACATGATGCAAGATGAACAGGGTCTTTGTGACCTCCCGCTCTCCCAGGCCATTTCAAGGGCTCTAAATAGTACAAGCATAGGATCTGCTGCATCCAGATTCTCAGCTGAGGATCCCTAAGCTTAGAGGATGAGTCTGTGAGCTGAATCCCACTTTAAGGCCTATATTCACTTTCCTAAACCCGGGCCATGTTGGATACTCCAGGGCAACTCAAATGGCATTGATTCCTGCATTTATTAAAGAAAAATTGAGCTCTAGGGGTCTCATTTGTAGACAGCTGAAGGTGAAATTCAGTGAATCCTATTGTTAACAAATGAGCCCCAGGTGATGTCCCATAGGCCCTAAGTGGGAATTGTACCATACCAATAAAAACACCAGCTGCACTGGAACTGCTTTTCAGGGGATAGATGTATGCAGAATATCCCTCTGACAGGAAAGGCAGACCCCCGAGGGCTTGTACTTACGTGATCTATAGAGCACCTCTGGCATTAGTTTCATCCTACTCAGCTTTTGGCCTTGAGGATCCCTAGGAAATGATCGCTTACATTTCTTGTGGATGTGGCGAAAGCATCACGTAATTAGTGGGACTTGGGTCTCTGATCCTGGTGTAATCATGCCACACGCTCTAGCATCCCATACCCCCAGACCACAGATCCTCCTGTTCAAAAGAATAATCAAATAAAAAGCAGGAAACTTCACAAACTCTTTGGGCAATTTGTTGCACTGCTTGACTGTCCTCAGGGTGAAGATGTCTTTCCTGATATCCAGCCTGAACCTCTCTTGTTGCCACTCGTCCCCCTTGCCTCTCTCAGCTGCCAGATGCCACTGGAAAAAAAAAAAAAAAAGTCCTGCTAAAGCTGCTTGAGAAGTTCCCCAAAGACAAAAGACACCAGGGCAGTGTGCTGCTGTTAGGTGCCCCCCAAGCTGGTGTGAAATATGAATTTCACTTGCCTTTGGTTGCACTTCTCTGTGTGGGTGAACCTAAGGCAATTTGAGACTGAGGAGACAGCATGTTGTGGTAGCTCACCCAGTCCCCTCTCCCTTTAAAATGAAAATAAAATAAAAAACAAGGAAACTCTTGAAGGCGCTGATAAAGGAAACAGGTTTTTCTCTAGCAGGCACACGTAAGCAGTGACACAGCCCATTCTGAGCACCCCCTGGGAATCAGAACTGGGATTTCTGCTCACCACCCTGCTGTGAAACACACTCAGGCAATGCTTCACTGGTCTAAACACCTACCAAGAGCTTGTGTACGTCCACAGTAAAAAGACAAAGACAAAGCTGTGGCTGCAGCACTGCCAGGATGGCCAAGATCCTTGTGTTTGCAAGTGACAGGAATCCACCCACCCACCCATTGCCTTGTCAACCAGTGTCAGGCTGCTGCAGACAGCTAAAAACATTCTTCCTTTCCCCAGGCATGAGCACAGCTTGTGGCACAAGGTTTTGGCCCTCCTGTCCTGACCCCAGGTTTTTTTGCAATTCACCTTTCTCCCACACACCCTCAGCAAACCTCAGGTTTCCAGCAAACTCGTGGGTGGGAAAAGGGGAAAAGTAACAGCACCCCTCAGCCAGGGACTGAGAACATGTTAGAAAGGTGCATAGACCTTGACAGTGTAAGTGCAGGGAGACAGAGAGGTCACAAAGGACTCTTTCTCCTCCCCTTTCCACATCCCAGCTTCCTGTCCCAAACCATGGTCATACAAGCCAATAAAATCAGGTGGTGTAGGCAGATCTGCTGTCAGTTAATTTTTTTTTTTCTTTTTGCAAACACCATATTCCAAGCCACTGGATCCCGTGGCCATCTTCACTGGCCTTACACAGTAAATACTACCAAAAATTCCCATGTGAGATGTCCCACTTCTCATCCCCTTCCAAGCACCTTCTTCATGACTGGGGATGCTTGCTTACTAGAGAGCTCTCATTTATGCCAAAATATACTTTCCAATAAAAATGAAACCTTAGCACAGTACCATCCCAGCCCACGTACCTCCCTTTTAGTGCTCCTGCTTCCTGTGAAAGAGTTACAGCTGCAGCCAATGCCTGAACACCAGCAGTGGGGCTGGGGTGGGCTGGGCAGTGCAAGTGCTACCAGAAATACTGAAATTGTGTCCATGATTGTGCCACGGCCTGGCTGTTTATATCTTCAACATCTCAGCAAAATGGCTTGTCACTGGGTCAGAACGTAATTTCCTTGCCATAAATCACCTCCGGTGCCTGCTGCAGGAACAGATGCCAGCCATAAATTCACTCTTGGTGGAACAGAGCTCCTGGATGAGAGGTCATGTTCCCAGGTGTGAATAAATAAAAAGTTCACAACTCACAGAAACAACACCACCTGGCTGGATTGTGGCTTTGCACGGGGGGGAAACAGGCTTAATAGGAGGGTTCAGAGTGCCCCCTTCTCCTCCAGACTCATTTTCTTCAGCTCCTTTAGCCTTACTGTGTTCTGTCAACAGTTGGCCACCTCCCTGCTTGCTGACAGCTCTTTTCTTCCTCAGCAAATCACAGAAATGTTCCTACCTATGGTCCCAGGGCTCTGGACTTCAGCCCAGGAGGTTGTGCCAAAATGCCTACTGAGACACAAGAGCGTTCGTGTAGCCAGCCCTAGGGCTCAGTGAATTGAAGTTCTTGGTTGTTGGAGCACCTCTGTTCACTGGGAATGTTGGAGAGGCAACACCAGGGTTAGGGCAAAGCTCAGCCTGAGCCATGTAATCACACAGCAGAGGAAACTGCTCGTTCTGTGCTGAAGGAGGGTGAGGAAGGGATCCTGGGGCAGAAACCCAGCTTTTGCATCCCCACCAGGATGGACACAGTGCTCTGGAATGTGCCTTCTGCAGATAAGGAGCCCTAGTGCCCTCAGAATGCACCTCGGGGCTTGCCCAGAAATATGTGATCTTCAGCTTTCAAGGTATAAGGAAATAAAATACCCAGGGTGAGAAAAGAAACAACCTACAAAAAAACCCCACCAAACACCATACAACCCTTCAAACTGGATTTTTGCGGAAATATCCACCCGTGTCCTTGGGAAAACAAGCTTGTGAGGAGCATTGCTATCAGTGCTGAAAGTTCTCCTGAGTTCTGCTTCTGCATAAATGCAGGACTGCCTTCACCTGGGCAGTTCTCACCTGCTGAATGCTTTTCAGGCACCCAGACACTGCAGGGTTTATGGTACACCCACCACCGCTCTCATTTCATGTTCAGCTGCCCAGCCATGCCTGGGGAGCCGCCTGTGCTCTGCTGCTGTTTCAGACTGACAGGCATCAAAGGGAACCTTCTCCTGAGCAGAGCACCTCGAGACCCCAGGAGGAACTGTGTTATGCCTTCCCAAATTAATATGCAAAAGTAAGCAGCAAGAATCAGCCACGGGACACTGCAGCTCTCCTGTATCCCTTTTACCAGGAGCTTGGATTTTATGCTTGGAGCATTGCTCTTTCTCCGTTCCTCGCCTCTCAACTGGTCCTCTCTCATCTAGTTCCCATTCCTTTTCTTCCTACGAGTTATCCTTGGTCTTTGCTCTGTATTCAACAAGTGTTTGAAATGAATGAAGGAGGTGATTAATTATTTAGGATTGTACAAGGGAATCTAACTAGGTGCAGTGGGAAGGAATTAAGCAAGTGAGACATAAAGGCTGAAGATCAGGAAAATATTTCCTTAAAGTGAAATGTAATAGAGGGCAAGCCTGCCTCTGAGGCAGCACAGGAAGTTTCTCCTCCTATGGGATTTAAGATTGCAAAGAGCAGAAAATGGTCTTTAAGTGGAATCCTTCTGGGACAAGGTTAGCCAGCCCAAAAGACTGTATTTGTCTATCCCTTCTAGGCACAATGGTGGGACACAGTGTGTGAGAAAGCACTGAAACGAGAACACAAAGAGATTTATTCATGCTGCAAACTTAAAATGCAGTGGGCAACTTCCCTTCAGCGCAAACAACTCCTTTTATAACCTGTTTGAAGAGGTTTTTTTTTATCTCCTTATTACTCGAGTAATTAATTTTCAACAACGAATGTGAGAGGACACTGCATTAACACAGCAGGTAAATTTGGGACAGAAAAGAAAGAGCACCAGCCCTTAAAATGAGATTCATTTGTGAAGACTACATCTAAGTTTCTAATGGCACTCTGAGCAAAATCGAGGTTTTCTGCTTTCATTTGCTGGGCTGTCTCCTTTCATTACAGAGTGTCCTAGCACAAACTGATCTGCCACACTCCTGAATCCTTTTATCTCTCATTAACTCTCCTTTTTTCCTTTTTTTTTTTTCTCATTGATCACTTCCTTCTCATGCAAAGAGTTGATATGTTTAACCTTCATAATCTTCCTACTTTGCAGTTGTGGGTCTGTAATTACAGACTGTTTGAGGGTTCAGCCAGCAAAAAATCAAGTTGTGCTAATTGAACAAAAATTTGTACAAGAACCTTCTCACTGAAGTGGTCATTTTGCCCCTTTTTTGGAAAATTTTAAAGCTCAGGAACACCATGCAAACTTACCGTTTATGTGAAGTCTCAGGATTATTTTCACAGAAACATAGAATAATTAAGGTGGGAAAAGACGTCCAAGATGATCAAGTCCAACACCTTCAGCTGAATACCACTATGCCCACTAAACCATATTTGTGAAGGGACACACCTACTCGGTTTTTTAACACTTCCAGGAATGGTGACTCCACCATTTCCCTGGAAAACCTGTTGCAATGTCTAACCACTGTTTCAGTGATTTTTTCCTGATATCCAGCCTTGGCCCAGTGTGGCTGCAGATGAAGTGGTCCCTTCAGCAGGTCAGGCTGCACACTGTGGGCAGCCCAAGGGAACTGTGAGTGACCAAATGCTGGCTTGGGCCAAGCCCTTCTTTAGAGGACAGTTTTGTCATGTACAAGAGTGTGACATTTTACCACAACAAACACCCATTCCATCCTGTCTGAGGGGCTGGTTAGAAAGGCAGAGTACAAGACCATCTCACGTGGCAAAGACAACACCCTGATCCACCTGTGTGCTTTGTGTGGAGCACACAGGGCCTGAGGATTTGACTTCTACACACATGGGGCTCATGAGTTCACAGGGACTGAGCCTGTGCTGACACTGGAGCAACCTCCAGACTTTTGGCCAAGTAGAGGCAGGCATATGGCAATACCTGGTGATGGATACTCACAGATCTTGAAGATTTCTGGGAGCCTGATGCCTCTGTCAGTTGATGGGAGATACCTGCTGGAACTGAATCTCCAATCTGCATTGGCAAGCAGAGAAATACTGGCTAATAATTAATGCTCTGCTACTTGCTGGTAAGACCAAAACTATTTCTCTTTGTTGTCCCTCAATTATCACACTGCGTATTCTTTTTTTTTCTCTGATTTGCTGCTGTTGAGGTGAGGACTGCCTAATCTCCCCAGGCACAGAATGTGTCTTCAAAACTCCAGCGCTCCAAAGAGCTGACAGCAATTTCAGATTCCCACAACCATAGGCTGAGGAAGCAAGAAAAACAATTTTACATCAATTTTACAGTATGGGATCCTGATGCTTCAGAGCTCGAAAAGCCTCAAGGAGAGCAGGGGAGTGCAGAAGTGACACAAGGAGAAGGTTTCTCACCACTTTTCCTTTTTCTCAGGGGGTAATGGCTGCATATTGATGCCATACAATATTGTGCATGTTCTTTAGCTTGGCACAATAGCTCCTGCCTTGCTCTTTGTCTGATCTCCTGGATAAATCAGTTGACTCATCTTCCAGATCTTCAGCTGGAATTTCTCAAAGCAAGCCAAACAAAGCTTCTGCACGTCCCAGTGGTTTCAGAATCCGTCCCTCTCATTTAATTAGCTCTTGTAGTAGTTAATGGCCACCAAGTCTGCTCTCTGTTTCCCCCTGTGAGTTATGAAAGTCTCATTTGGAAATTATTTTGGGAGGTATCCTGTAGAAGCAGAGGGCTTTGCCACACCGACCCTCAAAATTTTATTGATCCTTCTAGTGATCCTTCACTTCCAGGCTAAATGTTGCAGCAAAGTGACAGCATCCAGTGGAGGATAAGCAAGGCAAAGTTCTTCCTGCACACCGCCATTTTTAGAGAAGCAGTTTGAGACTGCCAGGACACATCACCCAGGTTAAATTCATGAGCTGCTGTCACTAACAAGCTCCTCTTTGGCCACTGCACTGTGCAGCACAAGCTGTTCAATACAGAGGGGTTTGTGGCCAGCCTGGGCTTGAACAGACGGCTGTAATCTTCAGCAGCTACTCACATGCCCCAGTGTCCCACGGATGTCTGAATGCCATTTTCCTTCACAGAATATCAAGAAATAATAGTGGGAGAAATTCTGTATCCCTGAAAAAAACTTTTTGTTGTTGGCTGGTGAGTAAATTTTAGGAGAAATTATTATGTGCTGAGAATTAAAGAGAAACATTGGCAGGATCTTGGAAAGCAGAGGTTTTGTCCATGTAACATTTCAATGAGCAAAGTTGTGCCAGGGGAAAGAAGGGGAAGGTTAGCAGTAAAAAGCAGCAGCTTTCAATTGAATTTAAAATAAAAATAGATAAAGCAGATTCTGTGGAAATACTTAATGTCTTCTTACAGTGAAAACCTTAACTGAGTCTTTCCCACGTATTTTTTTCACATTTCTCAATAAGCATATGGTATTTTTTTAATGTTTTTCTCCATACGGTGTTAGTGTGATTAAGTGACACTGGTTCCTGAGCCTCTATTTTTAAGACCCCACCATGAATGCTTTGCAGCAAAGATGTGCCAAGGCTTGCATTTGACTCTGTAGTGCTCAAAGGCTTCAAGTTGTCATTATCACTATGGCAACTATTAATCATTCATTTGTTGTAACATAATAAATACATGCCCTCAACCCGAAAGCATGTTCCAAATCACTGGAGTACCCTCAGAGCTGCTCTGTGCAGCGCTAGGTCACCCAAAGGAAGGCACAAGTACAGCACTGAGTATGTCAAAATGTTGCATCAAACCTTGGTTTGGGTCAACAGAAGAACAAAGTAATCAAGTAGTCAGCGTGGGCTTCGTGTGATTTCTCAAAACACTAAATGTTCATGGTGTAAAGCATTTGCTCTAAAATGTGGAGGCTCACAGGTTTGATAGCCACACACATCTCTGCTCTGCCCCAGGAGATGGCAAGGGGACCCAGCACCTCCCAGGAGCTGCATCCCTCACGCAAAAACAAAATTTGAGGTCTTGGAAACAATATAGACACATCTGCAAGGATCTCAGTTCTCCAAAGCAAGGCCAATAAGATTTTTCTTGGGCACAGAGCTCCACCGACAGAGCTACACCGTGTCACACTTGGAGGTACCGCGGAGGTGTCTCTGCTGTGTGGCACAGCGTGAGCACATTCCCTGTGTGGTCACAAACCAAGAGCCAGCACAAGGATCTCTGCTCTCCTCTCTCCTTTCCTAGCCCCAGCTGGCTCTTCCTAGTCACCAACAGCTTGAGGACAGCATCTGCAAAGACATTTGATCAGCCATGTCAACAGAAATTAAAAGTAGCTCTCTTGGCCACACTACTGCACCAGTGCCCAGAGCAAAGCCCACCCATTTCCCTTCCCCTGGCCAGGAGCAGTGAGACAGACTGCTCGATATCCTGACTGCCTGAGGACAGCAGCTCATGGGCCAGTGTGAGCCTTGGTCACCAACCTGACTCAGGTTTCCTGTGGGATGCTTCATGGCCCTCAATTAGTGGGGCAAGAGCCCCCATTCCTATTTCAGACTGTTCCTATTCTCTCTTTACAGTGTGATGCTGAGGGTGAGTTCAGAGCCCCAGATCAAGGGGTGAGAAGATGCCAGAGTGTGCAAAGCCTCGTAGGAACATGTGGGAGAACTGGTCCAATGCTATTTCCAGAACCAACTGAGTCACCATGGCAGCTGTGCCCAAAAGCCAAGTGACTCTGCTGAGTTACCCTGGCAGCAGCCACTGACCATGGTCACAGTGACTGTCACCATAACAGACCGAGAAGTGTCACTGGCAGCTGGAGACCTCAGCTGCCTGGAAAAACCTCAGCTCTCATCCTGACAGGCCACAGTAAAAAGCCCCCGCACAGCATCACTTAGTCTTTGGATTCTTTGGAAACAATTAATGATTTTTTTTTTCTGCGTCAGTGTGAACTTTAGACAGCAAGAACAGGCCTAAGGCCAGCATTTATCCAGGTCACTGGCACTGGCAGCTGGCACCAGCATCAGCAGTATCTGATGGCTCTGCAGTATCAGTAGCCATGGTATCCCAGAGCATCTCCTTTGCTCCACAAGCAGGTCAGGGGAATTGATTACTCACTTTTATTTGGTACTTGTGAGATCACATCTGGAGCACTGGGGCCAGTTTTGGACCACCAAGAGAGTGGTCAGCTGGCTGGAGTGAGTCCAGTTTGGTAGTTGTCCAAGATGCTGAGGGAGCCAGAGCACATGATGTGCGTGGTGAGACTGAGAGTTTGTTCATCCTGCAGGAGAGACAGCTCCAGGGGAACGGGGGGGCTGGGATCTTACAGCTGTCTTCAGCAGCCTCAAGGAGATAGAGACAGATGTTTCTCAGGAGCCTACAACTAAAGGACAAAAAGCTACATGGACAGGACAGGCATGAGAATTTGCAGGAAGGGCAGTTCCAACGAGACACAAAGAAGGAAAAGTTCACCATGAAAGGAGTTGAGCTCTGGAACAGGAGTTATGAGAGGAGGTCAGATCCCTGTCCTTGGAGACATTCAAAATTCAACCAGGCATGGCCCTGAAGCAACCTGAGCTAACAGGGAAGTTGGCCCAGCCTTGAGCAGCAGGCTGAACTAGGACCTCACAAGGTCCTTTCCAGTCAGAGCTGCACTGTGGTGCTGTGATCTTTTATTTAGGTGATTCCTACCTCGCTAATCCCCAGCAGCACATCACTGCAAACAGCAGCACATCACTGCAGAATACATGCTACTTAATCCACCCCTCTTTGATCTTTAGGACTGGAGTCAGTGAGGGGATCACTAGATGAATCCAGCTCTGGAGAGATCTTGTCTCCAGAGATTTATGACAGCTAACTACATTCCTCTCTCAGCCTACATGGCATTTTTTTTTCTTTTATCCTGCCTCCCCCCACCAAATCCCTGTGCCCAGTGTAGGAATTCTCCTCTGTGTTGTACAGAATCTGAAATAAAGGATTCGAAGGTGTGTTAGTGCCACCAGGATAGGTTTTAGAATTAGCTGGTTGCTGTACATCTTATATTCAGATTAATCAGGGAAATAATCACATACAATGTTCATAAATAGATGGATCCTGTGTTCCTAACAGAGGCTAAACTTGCAAAAAAAAAAAAGAATCAAAGGATGGTTTGCATTCAAGAACAGCAGGCTTAGCGGGTGGAGAAGGAAAATCTTCTCATGGTATTTCCATTCAAGTCCAGCCTCAGCATAAGGTGATCACGTTATGTATTTAAAAATGAAAAAATTCAATTTTTCTGAAGGAAGCTTTATCACAAGGATTATCTACAAAGGCTACACAGAAAGATGTCGCAGCAAGGAATAATGTGCCAGACTGGATAGGAGCAGCAGTAAAGGAGCTCGGCGATGCCCGGCACAGCCGAGATCCTGAGATAACAGCCTCTTTGTTCCATAAATGTTTTTCCATAACGCTCATAGCTGAACTACCAGAGCACTTTCAAGTCATGCACCAGGCAATATGACTAACATCTGTCATGTTTTTCCCTTCATCCTGTCCCCAGGGGCAGAAGCTCGGGCAGCGGTGGGGAGGGGAAGTTAATTCATACATACATTGGTACGCACACATGTGACCCACGCACATGCACACGTACGTGCTGACGAAACCTTCTTCCTTTAATTTGCTTTTTGTTAGTACGGGGAAGAGCTGGAAGATGTACTTTCCACAACCATCAGCGTGGAGATTCGCCACGTATTTAAAAGCAGAGATGCAATTCTTTGAAGTTCTGAAATCCCAAGGTAGCACACCCAGAATTGCATCCTACAAGTAAAAGACAAACATTATCTTAAAAAACATAATCATCCCTCCTCCAGAAGTTCCAGCCCAGAATAACCTTCTCTGTTCTCAGAACAAAAAAACCAAACAAGTTTTGGCTGCAAAAAGCAACGTGAGACGTGGCAAGGCAAGAGATGTAACAGTGTTCTATTCCAAAGCAAACACTCAATGCTTTTATTACAGTGAAAAACAATAATGGGATACAGAGTGTACATGATGTAAACACCTTTAATGCAATTCTAATTTTATTGTTGCTTCAAGATCACAGATTGTTATGGCAACTAAAGAGGGAAGGGGGGGCCTGATCCCAGCATTAATTTGATATCAGATTCATTTGTTCCACATTTGTGCTTCAATGCATGCATAATAAACAATCCTGGTTAAAGAACAATAATATTGTAGCTATAATAATGGAATAATGTAGTATCCACTTAGCCCCCAAGTCTGGTTAAAAAATAATTTATTTTTTTTTTAAATTCATTGTATTACTGTTCCAGCTGCAATCCAACACACATTATAATCAATAACACTTGTAGAGCAGGAAGGCAAATTTTCAGAAATACAGTCTATTAAAGCACTGAAAACTGCTAAACTGACAATTACAACAGTGGCCTGATGTCACAGCTGTGAGCTCCAGGCAGGAGACGCAGCAGCAGCAGCAGATCCCATCCCACTCCCTCACATGGGACGAGGGCACCGCAGTGCCAATCGTGGGATGGATTCTGCAATGCTGAAGTGCCTCCTCCCGAGGAAGGACTCGGCAGCTCCGGGGTGCAGCCCTGCCTGGGTGGGGAGGGGACACCTCTCATGCTGTGTGAGCCTGAGCCTTGGTGGTGGAGCTGGGATTTGGTTTCCAAGCTCAAAGTGAGTGTGAGAGAGCTCACTGTACATCAGCAGCTCCCCAGCGCTGTTGGAGATGTCCCAGACCAGCTCAAACTCCTGTCTTGGCCATTCAAGGCAGCAACCCAAGCACACAAAGCTCCATCAGGGCTTGGAGGAACTTGGTCCCGTGGAAGGTGTCCCTCTCCATGGCACAGGGGTTAGAATTCGGTGATCTTTAAAGACCCTTCCAACCCAAAACGTTCTGTGATTCCACAGTCCTTCCTGAGAGTAAAAACTAACTGCAAAACCCTAAAATTTTCCACTAACCAGAGTGCCCATTCTGCCCAGAAGATCAATAAGTGTAAAGTGGAGAAAAGATTGAAGCTACTTAAATGAGGATTCTTAAGGGAGCCATATCCATCTCTGTTAAAGGGAAAAAAAAATAGGTTGCATCAGAGAAATGGAAGATACAAGCTATTGCCCTCCAAGGAATGTGATGTCTGCAGTTTACCCAAACATAATTCTGGAGGCTTTGGGGCATGAAGTGTGGCTTCACTTTGAAAGGGACCCATTATTAATAGTGTCATGGGTTTCTGGGATTACTGTGTCTCAGAGGTTTATTGTATGTTCATTTGCTCTGTTTACTAGCAAAATGTTTCTCCTCCGGATTCTCATCTTCCAGGGCTGTAAATGCAGCTTAGGATCTGAAAGTCAAGATGAGCTCTTCCAGGGTCATCCATCAAGAGTAATAAAGTGTCTCCTGGAGGTTACACATGGGTAAGCAAGAGCACAGCCTGACAGCGGTGGGATCACACCGTGTGTACTACAATTAGAAATTAATGATCACTCCTTTCAGATAATGCAGAAGAGAGAAAAGGCTCCAGTTCCTGAGTTCTGTTAGTACACCGGGGCTGAGGGCAGGAAAAATGGCATGTGCTTCCCCAGAAAACAACTCCCAACACACAGAAAGCATCCAGGCTCACCAAGGTGGGAACTTGCCTTTTCTGTGTCCCCCATTTTCAGAGGAGAGACAGATTTTACTCGTAACTTATTTCTTTGAAGAGGTGAAAGTAGTAAGGCACGATGTGGCCTGAGGGTCAGAAAGATGAACACCCTGCTAATGCAGAGTGAATTAAAATATGAAAAATGGTTTCACACAATTGGCTAATAAATGGCAAAATGAGAAATTAGTTTGTTCTGTTCCCAGAATAGATCTTCATTCAAATGGGAGCCTGCAGTGCAGCTTTCAGAAGCACTGTCCTGTGCCTGGGAGCCAGGTAAAACTGTATTTTAGTCCAGCTGTTCAAAATCTATCTGTATTATTCTTTCAATGACAAAAAAAGCAACAAGTCTCTTTACAAAGGACTCCCAGGGTCAGCAATATTTGCATTTACAAATCATAAATGACCAAACCCAGTTCAACAGAAGCAGTGTCACATAGCTACCAGCCTCCAGTTCAGTGTGATTTAGTTATTCCCAGCATCACTGCTTCATCTTTTTGTAAGATATTTTCTGGGTATTCATATAGGACAAAGAAAACCAATGTCATAAACTAACCACACATTGTGTTCGCCCTCGTTGGCACTTGGTGCATAAGATGCAGCAGTAAATTCTTAATTAGCCAGAGCCCCAGACAGATCTTTTTATCTCCTCTACTGACCTGTCATCAGTCACTCCAAAGCAAGGAGACAAAGACTTTCAAAGTTTTTGGTGATCAGAGCTGAATGAATGCAGCCTTTGAAAAAGCTTCATTCTTTACAGGACAGGCCACCTCACCAAGCTGATGGCACAAAACCTGTGCTCAGGCTTGCACCCTGCCACAAACATGAACTTCTAAGTTCTTCTGACCTGCCGGTGTAATCTTTAATAACTGACATGTCATGCCGAGTTGTAGGAATTCATTTGCATGGTTGAACCAGCCATGATGGGAAGTGGAAACCTGACAAAACTTCAAGCAGGAAACAGGGTGGAAACAATAGGCTTCCTACAGAGGAGACCAAATTAGATAAGACAATGATCCTTTTGAGGATTGCAGGCCAGGAGTTGCCTTTATTTTTCATAAATAAACATGAAATCAGTATGCTTATCCAGGTACTTGGATGTGTTTTTCTTTTTTTTTCTTTTGCTCACAGACCATCATCGAGGGCTAGCAAGGACAGGTTATTTGCACAGGAATTGAAATATTTGTCCTTCATAGTTCATTTCTCATTTGACATTCTTTATTCCTGATTGTTCTGCTTTAAAAGATAGAAGCATCCAGCCATGGAGAAGCAATAATCCCCAGCAACAGAGGAAGCTGATGACACAGCACAAATGGTGCACTTTGTGCTTGGTGCCTGGCACTCAGCAGCACCACGGGAGCTGAGTCCAAAGGGGGGTTTTGCACAAGCCCATTTAGCAGATTCTTCCAAATAGCAAACATGTTTAAACGAGGCTCAGCCCATGAGCAATGGGCAAGCAGTTTAAAAAAGCCACCAAAAAGTCACAAACATTGCCCGAACTCTCCCATTGGGGTTTTGCAAATACTGACAACTGGGTCATGAATTTTGGCCATGGGGTCTTGAAAGGAGGGTCTCCAGATATTATCTTCGGTTTTCTTCTGGAAAAAATACTCTTCAGATCAGGAGTTCTGGTGCTGCCCACAGCCTCCTGATTGCTTAGGAACAATCTGAAAATTACTCCTGTATAAAAAAGTCAATGTCCTGGCCAGTAGATAAACAGCAGGCATGACATGTCTCTCTCCCAGGGGCCTTGCAGCATAAAGGGTCACTTTATGGGTCTTACAAAGGGCATCGTTTCTGCACTGCTTTTTCCCATTCTCCCGTTGCTGATCTTTTTTCCTTACCATCTGTTGCTGTTCTGGAACTGAAAACCACCTTCTGAAGGAGAAGTAAGACCAAGAAAGGATTCTTAGGCAATTTAAGCAAACTCAGATTCCAACCACATCTCTTCAATATGGAAGTGAAACTTCTAGAAAGTCGTTTCCAGATAAAAACTGAGCATCAGGAAGGATTTTGCAAGTCCCATCACCATGGTGTTTTACAGTATTGCTGCCCAGAGATGAAATGTGAATTCAGATGTGAATTTTGGATTTGGATTTGGTCACTTTTGACCAGAATGCCACTTTTTATGTCTTCTTGATGGTACATTTTGGATGACATTGACTTGAGCTAAGAGAGCAATCAAGCAAATGCAGCGAGCCCTTAGAGGCTGAATCTGCTCTTGTTTTCCATCCATAAGATCCCAGTCACAAGCAGTAAAGAATAATTGTAACTTTCAATTCTGAGGTTGATTTTTACAGTGATTTTGAGGTTTTCTTGCTGAAGTTTGTAATGTTTAGATCATATTGATCTTTCAAGCGCATTCCTGCTTATGATCTCTCAGCAACTTACAGTGATTTATGGAAGCTCCAGCACACTCTCATATGACAGAGGAGACACAGGATTACAGCAGTTTCTTCTTCAAGAAATGAAAATTGCACTCTCTGAGCCACTAGAATAAAGTAACTGGTGATGAACGTTGACTTTAATGGCTGCTGGGGATCTCTCACTCTGCTACTGAGATCCAGCCACTAGTCAGATGAGAATACATCTGCCACCCAGTAATCTGCAGACACAGAGAAAAGCAGCTTGGAGACGGCTGTTTCAGGGTCACAATCAACAGGAATGGAAATTGACATTCCACAGAAGCAGCTTCCCTAGCCTGAAAATTATTTTTACATTAAATTTTAAAATTAAATAGAAAATAGACATTTTAAAAGGACTGACGTCTTTCAGTTAGGAATAGTTCAAAGCAAAATGTTTTCATCAAGTTCAGATTAAATATTGGGAAATGTAATTTGTTTTTAGATTCGATCCATTTCTGAAAATACTTTAGGACTTGCAGAGTTTTCAGTGCAGTGGAAATGCTGCTTAGAACACCAACAGCCCAGAGATGAGCTCCAATACACCCTGCAGGTGGATGGGAAGAGATATCCCATGTCCCAAAGAACCTGGAGACCAAAGAGATGAGTCAGGCCAAGAGCTGAAAGAGGAGGTAAAGACCAACGCTAGTCTATGTCTCACTCTGTCTCACTCACTATGTCTCCCACTCTGGTGTGTCTTTTATGGAATCCCACTTTCTGATGTTTTCTCCTTGCTTTCAGTTGCAGAGCACTCCCAGCAGGTTGAGCTGTACTACCTTGCATGGCCAGGCAGGAAGGTCAGGCTTTAATTCCTGATGTTTCCTTCTTTTGTATGATTATAATTGGGTCAGGCTTAGAATGAAAACAGAATCACAGAATGGTTTGGGTTGGAAGGGACCTTAAAGACCATCCAGTTCCATCCTGTAATGGGCAGGGACACCTTTCACTAGACCAGATTGCTCAAAGCCTCATCCAACCCGGCTCTGAACACTTCCAGGGATCAGCAAATGATTTGCATTCAACGTGTTTGGCATTCATTGCTTCACCTAAAAGGTAGGTCACGTGAGTTTTCTGGCAAACACAGCCTATTTTCTTCAGAAAGTAAAAGCCATTATGCAACTCTGGGAGCTGGAGGACTCGTTTCTCCCTCAGCCTCGCAGACAGAGCCAGCTCCACTGAGTGCATGGCTCTGTGGGCTGCCCTGATATCATCCCATTCATGCCCTGACAAAACAGAGCCCCATGGCCATGGTTAATGTGGCACAGATTAAAGACATCCTTTGCTAGGCAGCTTTCAGCAGCACCACAGAGCTCCTGCTGCCTGAAAGCAGCTGGGCAAAAACACCTTTAGTGACCCAGGCAATGCTCAACCACCCCCTGCACTCATTGCCCAGGGAAGAGACCTCTTATCTGTGAAAAAGTGCATGGCAGGATGAGTTTAAATATGTTAAGTTCCCTCTGAACATAACCAAACAGCACAGCTTGAGCCCTTCAGCCAGGATTTCCTGGATCTTTGAACATCCTGCTCTGGGCTCACAAGGAGGTGAGCCAACCCTGAGCCTCTGTGTGCTGCACAGGGGAACCCTCTGGAGAAACAGCACTTCACTCTTCAGTGATGAAAGCATCTCCTGCCCTTCCTCTAGCTCTTAATAGATATACAAAAATTACCTGCTCTGCATAACCAACAAGCAATAGTTGTTTGGAGGACGTGTCCTCCTCCATGAACACAAGCCCCAAGCTGCTGGTGGTGGCTGTGGGTGGCCCCCACCACTGGGAAGGGATGCTCTGCCCTCTCCAGGCTCTCTGCCACAGCACCCAGCGATGAAGCTTTCAGCTGTGGAGTACATGAGTGGGAGACGTGCTGGGAGGCTTCGATTTTTATCCTCTGAAGAAGCCTCACGTACAAAATCTCCTGCAAAAGGGAGCCAGTCAGAGGTGAAAGAGACTCCTCAACACAAGGCACAAATAACATTCCAGCTGAGCCAAGAAGGTGTGCAGGTACCCTGGGGCACCCAGCCTGGCACAGGAATCAGCCCCACAGAAGGCAGAGGATGCTGGGCTCCCTGTGAGCCCAAGGTGGTGGGTTCATGCCTGGAAAAAATTCAAAAGATTGTTAGAAGAGGTTTTCCATCATTTGCAGTAGACTTGCCCTCTTTGTGACGTTCATTTTCTTTGTCCTGAAAGAGAGGTGGGCTCAGCCCCCAGGTTCAGCAAGACTGGGAGAGGAAGGAAGAGAGGAGCTTAGTTAAAGTCAAATTGTAGATTTAGTTTTCTAAAGCTTTTATACCAAGCTGGTCTTGAGGTACAAAGAGTGTCTCTTAAGGATCTCAGAGGAGAGGCCATCCCTGCTGATGGAGGCCAGGAGATGATGGTTTGTCCTTGCAGCAGTACCAGAGTGAAAATGAAAGGCCAAGATGAGCACTCGGGACAGGTTTCAGCACAAACCATTCTCCCACGCCCGTGGGGACCCAGGATGGCCTTTAGTGCCTGCCCACCCACCCACAGGGTGTTAGGATGGGACATGATGAGTCAGTAAAGGCATAAATTGTGGTTGTCTGGTGAAAGCTGAGTCAGGACTTGGCAATTCAGGGCAAACCAGGGCCAGCGAAACATCTCAGGATTTTCTCCTCTCACCGCAGCAGAGGCGGTGGTGGCTGAAAATAACGAGTGTGATGACAAGCTGGAGGGTGGGAACTGATGGAGAAGGTGATCTGAAGAACAGCCAACCAATCAGTCATTCTAAAGGCAAGAATCCATCGGGTGAAATACAGGCAGGAGCAATGGAGCACTGGAGGCAGCAGTGTGGGACAGGGCAGGAGGTCAGGGTCCAACCAGGCAGAGGGAGGCAACTCCAGAGCACCAGTCTGTCATTCCCCTGGTGTTCATTCTCCTCCACTTCCCCTTTGATTAAATAATTGCCTTTTCATCCAAAATCCCCTTTGTCTTTGCTGCTGGCGGCCTCACCATTCATTCTCTAACCCACTCCTCCCTAAAGTCATCCTTCCCATCACCGCCCATTCACAGCCTCTCCAGCTCGCCCTGCATTCAAATATTCACATCCCATCCCATCCAGAGCCAGCCCAGTGCTCCTGAAACTCAACATGATCCCATGTTTTCCGTGGCTGTGCAGCCAGGACATCACTCACCACATCACCAAGATGCTGTCAACGCAACTGTGCCCCTGAATAATGCACATTCCTGAAGCTCCCGTGTGGTCAGGGAATCTCAGGCTCTGGGAAAAAGCAACATGCACGACCCTCACTGCTCATATTGGGTCCAGGGCAGTGTGGGTACAGCACCAGAATTTCCTTATCCCCAGCCAGTACAACAGAAAACAAGGAATTGCAGGCAAAAAAAAACAAAAAACCCTAACAAAACCTAAAAACAATTACCTGTGATATTTGGGTAACGTATTCCCTGACAGCTGAAAAATGTCACAACCTATTCTCTGTACATCTGTGACAGAAGAGCTGGCAACTGCTCCAGGTCACAGCCAACCTTTGTGAACTCACGCTGGCCCCACAGAAGTTCCCCCCCGGAGCCCCAAATTCCTGCCCACACATCCTCACACCTTTCCCACCACAAGACCATGAGCTTGGAGAGGGGAAACAGTTTGCACCCTGAAAAGGGCAAACGAGGAACCACAGTTTTGAACAGAATCCAGCAGAGAGTTTGGAATCAGAAGAGGGAGAAAGGAAAAGGAAAAGGAAAAGGAAAAGGAAAAGGAAAAGGAAAAGGAAAAGGAAAAGGAAAAGGAAAAGGAAAAGGAAAAGGAAAAAGGAAAAGGAAAAAGGAAAAGGAAAAAGAAAAAGAAAAAAAGAAAAAGAAAAAGAAAAAGAAAAAGAAAAAGAAAAAGAAAAAGAAAAAGAAAAAGAAAAAGAAAAAGAAAAAGAAAAAGAAAAAGAAGAAGAAAAAGAAGAAGAAAAAGAAAAAGAAAAAAGCCTCTCACAATTGTTTAATATTTCCTTCTCCGAGATTTACTAATTTTCAGCTCTCATAAAAAATTTGAAGATTCCAAATAGAAGCAATACAATCAGGACTATAAAAAAGCTTCTGTGTGATCTCAAACTACTTTTGAGCAGGGACTGAACTAATTAGGAAAGTTTGTTTGTTCTTGATCAGGACAGTCCTAGAAAAAAGATAATTTAGGATTGGTGTTTGGTTTGGCCCATCAGTGAAAACAGAATCGTTTCCAGTGGGATTCACAACCAGCTCATAAGTTTCTTGGAAAACCACAAGGAAAAGATACGAGAAACTTTTTCTTCTGCCACAGCTGGCTCTTCAGGAAAGTAACCAAGGCAAAAGCAGGAGAGAGAAAGAAAACTTGAAACAAACTGAATTTTTTAAAAGCTGTCAAAATCACTCTTGGGTTTGTTTTTAATGAAAGATGTCATGGCTCCTTTTTCAAAATGTGTTCTTGAAAATGCTCTAAACCCAGGTTTTCAATCACTGGAAATTACTGATTTTCCATGTACTTGTCTCAAAATTCAAAAAGATGGAGAAGAAAACCACCCAGTTCAGCCAGTTCAAGAGGATTTTTTTTCTTCTTTTTTTTCCTTTTTTTTATTTTTGGCACAGAACTCCATGTTTGGGACTTTTGCCACAAGACTCTGTGTTTGGAACATTTAGCTTGTAGCTCCTGGCAGCTCTGGGAGCCACAAGGTGCTGCTCAGAACAAGATATTCCCATTTCTCAGCTGCGTGAAGATGCAACACCACGAGCCCCTTCTGTTACTTTGCTGCAGCATCTGGAGAAAGAGAGAGTGAAAGAACTGATTTTGTATAATGATGCACAGGCTCAGCACAAAGGAGGAGCCAGGACATAAATCAGGACCAGGGAAGAAACGCCATAGTTTTTCAGCTAATGGTTTTCATTGGATAAGGAGTAATTTTAATTCTCGGCAACTGAAAAGTACAATATTTTTTTAATCCAAAGGGGTAAAAAACTCAGCCTTTCTCCTTTTCATCAGTGAAATTTTGCTGGAAAGGAATACAGAAATTCCAGTGAATGTGTTGAAAATGTTCTGTGTGACTTTTTGTTTTTTTCATTGTGGGGGGAGGTGTTGATAGGGAAGTTTAAAAAAATAAACTTACCACCTGTCTTTTCAGCTTGTGGGTGTCAAGCTTACAAAAAAATACTAACAGCAGTGTCAAAATCATAGCCAAATTTAGAGCAAACATCACTTTTCATATGAACCAACCACATTATTATGCAACTTTTAAAAATGACAGATGATAGTTATTGAAAGTAAATGATAATGAGTGTTCAGATGGAAGTGTTAGGAAATGCACAGGCAAGCATACAACTTAAGCTTGCAATCTGCATGTGTTGAATAGAGGCTGTAAACTATATATTTTAAGTGAAATGAGAGTGAAATGTTCCCTAGAAGAGCTGAGCCCTGTGAGTTCAATTAGCCATTCACATGCTGAGTTCCTAAATAGATGTCAAATTCCATGTGTATGCACATATTATAGATAATTACCAAAAATTAACATTTAATTTCATTGAACATTTTATTTCATTAAATAATATAAAATAATATAAATATATCAGTGTGTGTACATAAATACATGCACACGCATATATCTGTGGATGTATTTTTTTTACGTATTTATATGTGAACATGCATACACACATCTCTATATGTGGTGGTGGTGGCCTGCACCTTGTGCACATGTGACTGATCCTATTTAACATAATGGATTTGCAAAATAGAGTGGCAAAGACCTATAAAAATGAACTCTGCTGCAAGGACAAATTAGCATGTTGTGAGAGCCCTGCGGAGGATATCAAGCATCCAGACATTTCAGCCTACAATGTCCTGCAACAAAGAGATCGCTCCAATTGCCTGCAGTCATATTTTTTAAAGATGAGAAACTAATTAGCAGCGTTATCAGCATAACTTTATCAAAAATTCTGTATTTTTCCCAAGTTGGAGAATGAAGTGCACAGGGAAAATGTTGACTTTAACAAGATAATAAGAGGGCCCTGGTGGGTTCTCCGTACAGTAATAATATCAATAACAAAAGCAACAATATTAGATAAGATAGGTTTATCTTTTTCCACAGTGGTTGGTGGCAGATCTCAGGTACCCAATGTCAGTCTTTCTTCCTCTGGCCAGAAATAGAAAGACCTTAATTTAATCCCACCCCAGTTTACTGAAAATATTCAAAATCTACCTCAGGGTGTGTTTTTGAGGAATGCAAGGGCAGAGAGGACCAGTCTTGGCGGAGTCAAGAGGTGAGAGGAGGTTCCTGGAGCACACTGCCCTCAGAGCTGCATGTTGGGGGAACAAGCTGGGGAATGAACCTAAGAAATGAACCTTTACCCATGGGCACAGTACAGATGGCCCAGGGCAGCCTGAAAATCAAACCATTGGTGTAGATACACTTTCAGGCTGGAAAAAAAAAAAAAAAAACCAAAAACAAAGCAACAAAAGAAAAGGTGGCTTCTCCTGGTTTCATCTGGGATAGAGTTAGTTTTCTTCCTCGTAGCTGGTACAGTGCTGTTTTTTGGATTTGGGATGAGAATAATGTTGGTAGTACACTGATGTTCAGTTGCTGCTCAGTGTTTAAGTCAAAGACCTTTCAATTTCCCAGGCTCTGCCAGGGAGGAGGTGCACAGCCAGGACAGCTGACCCAGACTGGCCAAAGGGATATTCCACACCACAGGACACCGTGCTCAGGATATAAACCGGGGGGGAGTTGGCCAGGGGGGTCCAATCGCTGTTTGGGGACAGGCTGGACATCAGCCAGCGAGTGGTGAGCAACTGTGTTTTGCATCACTTTTCCTTTTTTATATTTTATTCCTCTCTCTCTCTCTCTTTTCATTACTATTATTATCATTGTTATTATATACATTATTATTGTATATTACTTTGTTTCAATTATTAAACTCGTCTTACTGCAATCCATGAGTTCTACATTTTTTTCAATTTTCCTCCCCACTGGAGCAGAGGGTGGGAGTGAATGAGTAGCTGTGAGGTACTTAGCTGTCGGCTGGTACATCCAGCTCTTTTCACATCCTCTCTTTTCACATCCTTCTCTTTTCTTGAAAAAGATGGAAGAACTATCCATGATCTATCCATCAACAGCCCTTCACTCTCAGCCAGGGTCATCAGAGACGTCTAAAGTCCAGGGACAAGTAAACTTCCACAGCCAACCAGAAATTTCTAAAACACATCAATATTCAGCCCAGAGAAGTGCAAGCAGTGATAACACACTCAGAAGAGCAGTTTGTTTTATGTAGCTTTTGTTTGCTGCTTGGTGTTGTCAACTGTCATGATTTTACCAAGAAACTCACAGTAAGTGGTGCTTTTCCCGCTGGCCAGCATTCCTGGAATTGCATTCTTGCTCTTTGTGTGTCATCAAAAGCTCGAAAATTTCAGTCCTGTATGTACCTCTACCTAAAAAGAAAGCAAAAGCAGTTTTAGTTTTCTTTTTAATCTTCATTTTCAAGCCGTTGTTGGGATTCACAGGAGTGAAAAATTAGTCTGGATCTGGTGTCACTGAGCACCCAGTGACAGAGGTTTCCACCATGGGTTTTAAGGTTTTACATGAGAAATTCACTCCCAAACGGTGCACACCATGAGCTGCTGAAGGGCCAAATTATCCCTGCTGGCACCTTGTGCAGATGATGGAACCTGAGGCTCCAACAACAGGACTCGGGAAATGTCACAGACGCCTGAAGAATAATAAAAACATGGAAATACCTCCCGAGGGAATGCGTGTCACTCAACACTCCCGTCAAGGAAATTGCAGAAAAATTCCAACTGACACACACACACACACCCCAGGAGCAGCACTAGCCTGGGTGACAAACCCATCACACCACGGAGCAGTGATTGCTGCACCCCTTCAAACTGCAGCCTCACCGCCCTGGGGTAGAGCATTCAGAGCAGACAAACAACCCCCAGGCCATGCAAACTGACACACTTCCTGCAAAAACACCCTTCCTCAGAGCCCCAGATCAGAAATAGCCCTCTCAGGAAAGGAACACCCCACTCCTGCCCTTTGCCTCCCACCCAGAGGAGAGGGGAACTGGAGAGAGGAACCAAAGTTTTGCAAGGAGCTTTTCCATCCAGAGAGAAGGCAGCAGCGTTTATTGGACAGTGCTCTGGACTTCTGGGTGTTGTGTCCCCTTGAATGGAGCAAAATCAGCCCAGAGGGAGTGTGTGCTGCCAAAAGTAATCACTGAGGTCACTGCTCACACAGAGTCCCTTTCCCACTTTGGGATTGATCAGCTGAACTGAGCCCTCAGTCAGCACTGCTCACAAGGGTGGCCAGGGAGGGTGCAGGGACTTGAGCAAAGCACATAGGTTTCTTCAGCAACTTCTATGGCTTTTGACTTGTTCTTCTGTCCAAAAACTGAGTCTGGAAACACACCCGGTTGCAGGTAAAGTTAGACAGAGAGCAGGGTTATAAAAATCACTGGAAATCTATGTAGCATCTATGTTGTACCTAAAATATCTTCACTGCAGATTTAACCAGAGCATCCTCCAAGCTCCATCCATTTGGAGTGTTTTATTTGAAAAACAAATGAGGTGATGTGTCAATGTCAGAGCTCAGCTCTGAGGCACAAGATTTAAATAACACTGTGGGATTTTGGTGCCTGAGTTCCCAGCAGAGCCCACAAAGCAAGTCAGCTCCACTGGAAGTTGAGCTTGGGGCATGGGGCTGGCAGGTATGACATGAGACATAAGCAAGACCTCTTTTTTCTGGACTGACACCTGCATTGGGTCAAACAAATGAAGCCCTGACTGCCTGGGCTGCCATGCTGCTCTCTAAATTGACTTCATCTCCACTGAAAATAATGAGAACTGAAGACTTCAGCATATACAGAGACACCTAATGTCAGTGTCACCTCAGGCTGAAACCCACCCTGAGCTCTTGAACTAAAAGGACAGCTCACCCTTTGTTACCCATCTGCTTCGTATGGAGGATTTCCATTTTGTCCATCTACAAAGACGGGAGAGCAGCCACAGGATGAGGACAGAATCAGCTGGGACAGTCACTGGCCAGCAAACTGACAGGCATCACAGACAGATGGAAGAAGTTCGTGGTCATTAACAACCAGCCCAGCACTTCCTGGAGCTGCCCGGAGACTGTGGCCAAAGCTGGGACCAACCTGCAGCCTTGCTGATGGGGATGTGACTTTTGGTGAGAGCAGAGGCTGTCTGTGCTGTGGAGAATGAGCTCTATCCACTGTGCAAGGGGTTCACATGGCCAGCAGGCTCTTTGCTAGAGCCCGAGGGATTTACGTCTCACTCTTAACCCTCTGCTCCCCACAGAGCTCTGGCCTAGTGAGCAACAAAGGACCCACCAGTCACCAGCTCCAGGGCTCAAACACAGTCAGCTAGAGAGAGGAAACACAATTATTTTTAAAAGATAGGCAGATTTTCAGAAGCTGTGTTGGGAAAGCTGGGAACCCAAAGAAGCAAGAGCTACCAAGAGGCAATGGCCTTCTGGTACATGAAAAGTGTGCTGAAAAAGGCAAGGCCAGTTTGTTTTCCAGGTCCAGGGCATATAGGACAATGAATAGGATTAAGTTAAGAAGAGGGAGATTCAGTTTAAATATGAGGGAAAAACTTTCCAGTGGCTGGGATAATAGAGAACTGGAATAAATTTTTCTTGATGTTGAGAGGTTTATGGCCCTATAACTTTTGGGATTTAGAATAATATAGTGTATTTACACTATTTACAGTATCATTGTATTTACATGGTTTTATGTATTCTAATAGTGACTTACCAGCAAGCCACCTGGCTCTTTTTGAAGCTGTGCAATACTAATATTTATTTATCAAAGCATAGTGCATAAGAATGATGCCTAAGTCTGGAAAAAACTTTTTGCATGTCCCAAGCGGACAACATTCTGCAAAATTCAGCAAAAAATTTGCACCTGTTTCTGCATTCCCTGTTCCAGTCCATAGTTGGCATGAGTTATGGTAGCTTTGGGAATGTGGGATCTTTCAGCAACCTTCTCACCTACTCTGATGTGGTTCTTCACCTTGATAAATCTCTTTTCTCTTACACATAGATGGAGGCACACACATAAGCATAGAGATCTTTAAAGGTCTTTCAAGTCAATCCCGGCAAGTGGAAACAAAGAATGTTATTTGAGATGGGCCTAACAGATTGGATTAAAAAAAAATAAATTAAAGCAGCAACAAACAGCCCTTGAGTGCCCCTGTGCCAACTTTAATCCCCTCGTTAATTAAAAACGGCCGAATTATAACCCCTTTCAAAAATTAGGTTGATAGCAGAAATGCCAACCGAACAGACCCTTCAGTGCAACAGCCCTGCTGCCGCCTCCAGAACACAATCGCGGAACGGCAAAACATATTGGCACCTCCTGGATCCGCAATTGGAATATTCGCTCGGCGCCGTCTCTCCCTGTTAATTGCTGTGTGGAAAGCAGTCCCGGCACAGCCTCTTTATCTCTGAGCCTCAGAAGCGCTGCCGGCGGCCGCTCACACTCGGGGGCACAGCTTGGCCGAGCTGCCAGGCCCTGTGCCAGCCCAGCCCCGCGCCCTCCCCAGCAGTGGCAGCTGGATCGCCATCCTTGGCTCCCGGGCTGGCGCTTGGCTCGCGCTGCTCTTGGCTGGCAAGGGGCTGAGCAACAGCTTGCGGCCTCGCTGGGTGGGATGGGATGGGCTGGGATGGATGGATGGATGGATGGATGGATGGATGGATGGATGGATGGAGGGATGCTGGCTGCCCGGCTGGATCCGCAGCCGCTCCTCGCTTGGCGGGAGAGCAGCACTCCCGAGCTCCTCACTTCAACCGTTCTCCTTCCGATAGCAGAGCACAGCGCTGAAAACCTCACCTGCTTGGAAAACCAGACTGGAAACTGAAAAACTCACCTTGCTTGGAAAACCAGACTGGAAACTGAAAAACTCACCTG
This sequence comes from Acanthornis magna, assembly GCA_036785705.1. Classification (NCBI taxonomy): domain Eukaryota; kingdom Metazoa; phylum Chordata; class Aves; order Passeriformes; family Acanthizidae; genus Acanthornis; species Acanthornis magna. Next base: position 3,103,905 of record JAWUZG010000001.1, read on the forward strand.
CTTGGAAAACCAGACTGTTTTTCCACTGCATCCCTTGTCGTCCATTTGTTCTTTGCTTAAATTAAGAGCTTTATGAAGCAAGGTTGCTCTTAATTATGAGTTTCTACAATACGTTCTATGGTGCATCAGCACCCTGATATCAGCTATTAAAACCTGTCAGGCTGAAGGGAAAATGCAGTCTGTGAAATGGCTTCTGCCTTTGCAGATGGATTCCCTGTACGAATCCAGGACCAGGGGCCAGATCTCTGCTGGAGCCGTGCCAGTCCACACCAGCTGTCAGCACAGCCACAGAGGATCAAGTATTTCCGTGCCACCCCTTCTCTTCATCACTACTGTCAGCTCAGGCCCCACCACAGAATATTTATTAGTGGTGACAACAGGAAAGAATAGAAATATCAACTCTTAGGTTGACTTTTGCAAAGTCAGTAAGTAAAAAATATACAGTTTTGTCCTCATAAAGGGATTAAACTTGTTGGAAAAGATATAGGGGGAAAAACAAATCCTTGGGGCTTAGGGGAAGGTTTGCTTTTTGCTTAATGAAGGATTGGCAAAGGACTGACACTGCATGAAACCAGACATTGCTCTCAAATTCAGATGCTGAGAAAAGAAGCAATCAGCAAAAGCAGTGAAGCACTGGCGTATCCATGGGTCTGACCATGCAAAAGTTATAAACAACTAAGTGCTAAGGGTTGCTCTGTACTGAGAGACAGTCTGAAGTCTTTGCATTTACATACCAACTGTCATCAAGGCTTAACCAAAGTGTTTCCAATTTCTTTTTATTGTATTTTGTGTTGCTTTTATGTGTTGGAAATCAAGGCACAGAGCCTGCAAGCCAGGGTGAAAAAAAGGACAAAGACAAATTAAGTGAGGTGCCAGTGGAATTCAGGTGCTTAAATGCACAGAAAGCGATATTTAAACTCTCTGCTCTGCTGCTGTCTAAACTTAGAGATATCTAAATGCCCACAGTACAATTCTTCACTAATCAAAGATTCCTTTATTTCTCTCCTCTCCAGTGAGTTAAATAATTTGCAATCCACAGTGATAGCCCTCAGTCCAAGTCCCTCCATCCCACAGCCAAGCCTTGCCATGCTCCCTTCCCACCAAACTGGGGCCAATCCCAGGGCAAAAGAGCAAAATTCCCTGTGCCCCTGGCTGTGGACTGTGTCTGGTTGGAGGAGATTCCCAAAGATCTCCTGTTTGGGACTCAAAGGAGTCAAGGTTGATCTGCTCTTGGCAGCAATTGACTGATGGCATCGCCCTGCTCCCACCCGGAGGGTGGTTGAGGCAGAATCCAACTCTCGTTTGGAGCCCCCAAACCCCAACCAGAAATGGAGGAGTAGAGATCTTTGGGTTTCCTGCTGGGGGGACACATTTCCAGGTGTCCCACAGGGACTCCAGCCCCGATCACTCAGGTGCAATGGCACTCAGTGTTGGGGCTTCTGCCAATTGAATTTCCATCCGGGCTGCTGATAAGAACTCCCTTGACTAGGAAGACATCACTGCAGAGAACAAAAGCATCTCCTGCTGAACTGATTATATTTACTGTAAAACACAGAAGCTAATGAAATCTCTGATTGAGAGAGAAGGAGAAATCTTTTAATCCCACTCTGTGAAGCTTGCCAGATTGACAAGTCTAGAAATACAAATGGAAGAGTAATTATACAAGACTCACGTCACTGCTCAGATTTATTTTTCCAAATGTAAGAAAAAGAAAGAGACAGAAAAGGCCTGGCTTGTTATATTGGTTTCCATAGCTGTTAGTGCAAATTGATTATAAATCAAAGTTCAAGATGTTCCAAACTACACAAAAAAACTTCTCCTCTAAGCTGTGGCACAATGACAGTGTTACGGATGATACAAGACAAAGGAAAAAATAAAAGGAAGAAAATAGCAACCTGGAGCAAAGTCATGTTTTCATTGTTACAAGCGCTAGAGCTCTGCCTGCTAGAAGGGGGAAATGTCTGAACTACCTGGTCCAAACAATTTTAAAGTTATGTGAATAAACTCTAAAAACATCCATTAAATCTTTGAATTCAGTTGCTAAATGAAAGTGATAGAGAGGACCAAACAGTGTTTGTTTCAGTCTGTCAAGTTATAATCACTAAATACTGGGAAAATATATGTCAGGGCTTTGGGTCAGGGTTGAGCTCAGAGCAAATGCTTTCTTCGAGGGCCTTTGAGGACACTGTACTTTTTAATTGAACTTGTACTTCCAACGTGAGACCTGCGCATCCATCACTCAAGGCATTTTTAAAAAATACAGCATAGACAGGATTCATCTTGCCTAATCCAAAACATCCACTCTGGAGACATCTGTGCCTCACTGAGCCTCCCATCCTCTGTGACCATGAGGGGGAACAGGCACTTTTACAGCCCCTCAGCTGACTTCTTTTAGATATCAGCTTTAGGGCAAGATGAATCATGCCTTGAATGTGCCAATTTCCCCGTGGTGCCAAAGCAAGACTAGACAACCAGTTTGTTTGCTGAGATGAATCCCACGTGGCCGGGGCTGACAGATTTGTGTTACGATCTGGCTGAACATGGACTGTCCATGGTTCCAAATCTTACATCATCCCATGGAGAGCCCTGTGCCTCAGTGGATCCTTAGAGGTGAGCTGGAAAACAGCAACTGCCTCCAGATATCATCAGTTCTGACAATTTCCATGGTCTGCTAATGAATCTGGATGGCTTCCCTGGAGGAACAAATCACCTTAAACGTTTAAGTTGTCCTCAGAGATTTTACAAAGTTTGGACCAAACAATGGTAGATTCAGATGAATTTCAGCAATGTTGGTATGGATCTGTAGTGGGAATAATTTGCATGCTCAGTTTTTGGTTTTTAGTGGATGTATATTAATGCTACAGATAGCAGTATCAAGACAACAATTTACATTCTAGTCCGTCCTCCTTTGGTGAGGAGCTTTATAGGTAAAGATTCACATTGCACAGGGACATTGAATATTGAACAGGATCTTTCCTTCCAAATTTCGTTTCCAGAAAGGCTTAAGAAAGATAACCAGAATTTTATACATCTGATTAAAAAGCCAACACTCCAAACTCTGTCTATGAAGGTTTTTGGTATTATTTCTGTTATGGTCATAATCAGCTGCTTGCCCATTCCAGCTGCTAAAGCACATTAGACAAGACTTGAATTCCAAATATTATTCTCATCACCATGGTATCCTCTGCACAGATCCCCAAAGGTAATTAAAGAAGTTTGAGGCTCTGACTCCAAAGGCCAGGTCCATAAATAATTTCAGCTCTGGCAATTAGGTGACATGGTGTTTTGTTTTGAGACTTTTGTAGGGCAGGGAGTGAATCCAGAAGCTGCCTTGCCTCCAACAGACAGGGAGAGATCAGGGCACCCCCACAGAAAAACACACACAGAGCAGAAGTCACAGGGCAAGCTCACAGAGGATGCTGCACATGGGGACACATCTGCCACCTCACCTCTCCTGGAGGATCCTCACCCAGGCTGGCAGGGAAGCAGCTCCATCTCCTCAGGGTCTTTGGACAGAATCCTCCTTTTCCGCTGAATGTCAGTGTTAAAACCTATATTAAACACAAACACAATTGGCACACAAACAACAGAAGACATTTTGGTCACTCCTCCCCTTCACCTGCCAAATTCGCAGCAAGAGCTTTAACTGTGAGGTGACAAAGCAGAGACTCTTTGCTGTGCTGACTGTTTGGCCCAATATTCCATGAATATCCCAAATCCCACATTATTTGCTAGACAGCAGCACAAGAAAAGCCAAGTTACTTTTCCAGGAGAAGGCAGTTCTGAACCTTTATCTTTAATCCTCCCTCCCATGATAAACAAAAATATCCAGGATTCAGAGTGTATCTTTTCCTGCCTTTACCTAACATAAAAAGCACAGCTGTTGAGGCTGAACAGCAGCAAACATAGATACAGAGGACTCACAAAGTGCAAAGAGACACAAAATCAAAGTCAGACCCTCCCAAACTGGATGGTGGTTAGAGACCGGTATTATGTGTTGTTTTTTATATTTTATTGGCATCAGTGTATATTTCACTTTAAAACTGATAAAAAGAAGAAACAGCAGAGTGTTATCTTAAGATAGGAGCAGGAAGTTTTGGAGGACCAGTGGCTTGGAAAGATCCCACCCTCTGCATAGGGGGTAAAGGACTGGCTTTGCCTGAGGAGCAGCAGTGTTTGCCCTGGATCTTCATCCTGCAAAAAATAGCAATTAATGGATTTTATTGTGCAATTTTATGCATTTAAAAAGATGGTTCAGGAAGCACGGGATGAGTATTATTCAGTTGTATGTTTACTCCGTTTTAGAACATGCAGTTCCAGATTTTTCATTTCTGTCCTTTTTGTCCTGCTGTTCCTTTCCTCCTGCTTCAAGGATGAATTGCTGGCAGCCCATCTCAGGTGTGTTGTCAGTCCTAAACACTGTCAATTAAGTGCCTTCTGAGGAAGATTTTGTCAAGCTGCCTTCTCAGTAATGAACATCTTTCTTGAAATTACAACTCTAAATTATACCATTTGCCATAATATAAAAGCTATGAAGAAAAAGAGAATAAAACCCTTAGGAAGAGAACTTTTCCCTCAAGTTCTCTTCCATCCCTGCCATCTTCCATCAGTCTGACAAAAAAGCTGTTTGTAAGAGCCTCTTGAAATGAAGAATCTAATATTCAATCACAAAAAGATTAGCCTTTGACTGTACTTCGCTCCATGCTACACTAATACGATCAGCACGGGAAATGTTATCCAGGAAGAGGTTAGGGGAGAGGATGGAAGACCAGGTGGTGCTGGAGACCTAAATTATGAAGGTTTATTTTTCATGAAGCATGACTTTTATTTGCTTCTAACCTTAGGAAGCACCAGTGCTGGAGATGAAACACACAGCAGGAGATGTTCAGTCCCACGTGCAAGGGCAGGTTTATTGCCGGGTCACTGCTGAGCTTGGGCCGACCTGCGAAAAGGAGACAGGAAAATTGGGATTACTTTGGAGAAGTTAATTCAGAGCTAAAGTTAATTCAGAATGGTTAATTCACACACCCTGCCCAAGGTGTCACTGACGGCACGAGGAGCTGCAGGATACCCGGACAGAGTGTGGGCACTCAAATGTGGCAGTGCAATGCACAGAACATTTATCACCTGAGGCTCCTAAAGGGCCGTAAACACATGATTTTTGCCACTGTAATTACCCAGCTATCTGGAGCTTTGCTGCTGTGCTCAGAAATGTTGTCATCTCAGCAGGACTGTGTGAGTTTGTGTCTATGTCATGTACGTGCCTGTTGGGATCTGCAAATTAGCTCTTTCTGTGCTTGGGTTCCCCGAGCAGCCTCGGCTTTTCCTTAGGTATGAAGCACAGGCGAGGATGCTTTGCACAGATTTTCTCTCATGACCCAGGAGCTCAGACACCTCATTCAGAGCAGATGGGACACATCACCTCCCCTCCCAAAACTGCTGCAGCACAGGAGGAAATCTAAAGCTGGAGAGAGAGAACGTGAGCCCACGATTGTACAGCCCTGATAAAAGCTCTGACCCTGCACAAAGACTTGGGATTTCCAATCTCTGTACAGGAGCCACATCTGTATTTTGCATTATTTTCAGTAAGTCGGGTACAATTCTGCACATTTGCTGCTTCAGCAGCAGAAGAGATGTCTGATCTCCCCTCACAGGATAAATACGTTATATTTTTGTGGCATGCGCTCTCTCGGTGCTAGGACAAACCAGAGTTCATGGAAAACAGAGCTGATGACAAGTATCATTAAATCTCCAAGTAACTTTTTTTCCCCGAGATGTCCTTCCTGAAGCCACGGAGAAGGACATTCGATAAATACACGTGTCACCATTACTTACATCAGTAATCTAGCAGACAAGACTGTGGGATTGACATGATGGCCACAGGGGCTGAATTTAGGTCACCTACGAAATGAATTAAAAGCTTCTCCTTATCTCAGTGCCACATCTCCTCCTCACTCACACCCTTGTCAGGCACAAAGATGATGAAAACTAACCCGCTGACTGCCAAGCGACTTCTGAACACCACCGCTCCTAAATCAGGGTACCAGACCCCATCAAACTGGGACAGCCACAACAGCAGAGCTCTGGATTGTGTTTGTCCCCACGGAGTTACTGCTACAGATCTCAGTGCCCCGGATCTGTGTGCGAGCTTGTATTAAAACAAACAAACAAAGAGAAGCTCCAACAGCCACAAAAACATCCCCCACACCTGCAAAATTTGGACATAGGCTTGCATCAGATCAAATGCCTGCTGGTGCCTCTGCCTGGCTCCTGCTCCCCATTCCACCTCCTCTTCCACAGAGCTGTGCAGCACAGGGCTTTGGGATGAAGGACAGACTGAAAGCGCAGACTGCCACCTAGAAGGGCCAGTTGAGCCCTCTGCTAGGAAAACAACTCCCTTGTTCCCTTTTTTAAGTGATTTATGGTTTTATAAAGCACACTAAATGCCCTGCAGAGCCCAGATTTGCATGTGCTCATTACTGATGTCCAAACAAACCTGCAGCCAACACAAAGGCACATCCTCACCTGAAACCAAGGCAGGTTTGAGCCTTCTCGAGGTTGAAGAACAGCAGATGAAGGTTTTCTGGGTGTCTGGGAAGTATTTTGGCAGGACAGGGTAGATAAAACCTGAGCCTGGCAGCTAAAGGAGCCCAAATCCTTCATCACTCAACTCCCAGGTGTGGGAAGGTTGTGATGAGGTTGGGGTTGGGGTCGCAGTGCTGACAAGACAGGTCTGGAGTTGTAACCAGGAACAATTCTTGTGTTTGGTTCTGCTTGGGCACACAGGAACTGACCCTGTGCACTCAATATGTAAATACACACTGTGCCAACAATCTCCTGGGCTTTCTCTCCTGAGTCAGCTTTGCGAAATTCCATCATTTTGGCTAATGATTCTGATGAAAACCAGAAGCAACACGCTTTGCTGATGCCTCAGAAATGAAATGTGATTCCTGTGTGAAACCTCCTGAACTTCACAGGGCTGGTGGGGTCCCAGCAGCCCCTCTGGGGCTGGCCAGCTCAGACCAGTGAGGCACAGCAGAAACTCAGCAGAGGTTAAAATTACTGTGCAATGGTTTGTAGTCATTCTGGTGTATAATGAGGATGGGACTGAATGAGAGGAAGGGGGGCTTTCCTGTTTAGGATTATCAGTTGTATTTTTGGCTTTCTGTCCTTGAAGAGCTTTTCCAAAGGTTGCCAGCAGCATGGAGGAGTGTAGCCAGAGAAGGAGGCAGAGTCCCGGGGGTGACAGGAGGGTGGGATGTCCTACCCAAAGCCATCTGCCTGCCAAGGGAGAGGCTGCACATGAGGAGCAAGTGGGCAGGGAAGAGCTCGTGTTTGTGGAGGCAGGAGCAGGTGCTGGACAGCCACAGATGCCAGGAAGGGCAGGGGGCCAAAGCCAAGCCAGAGGAAGAGGAGGGTCCTGGGGATATAAGCCAGGTCAGGGTGGTCAGGAATGACACCCAAATGGATGATTCCTCCTTTCCCCATTTACAGAGATATTTTAAAGTCTATTAGACCATGGATTAAGACAACCAATTTAGCCATGCCTTGCGTTGTACTTTAGCCTGTTTCATAATCACCGCAAGATAGAATTTGGCTTTAATCATTTTTCATCCCAGGGACAAAGCCTGTTTTCACCCAGTGTGCCAAGACAGTCTATGAGATTAAAATTATGTGTCTTGCAAGATTGTCCAGATCCTGCCTTCAAGGGTCTCTTTCTAATTGTTTTCAGAGGCTGCCAGCCTTGCAGGGTGTAGCACTAACTTCAGAAGATGTGGGGTGGAAAAGTCTTTTTTAAATGATTTTTGAAATCAGAGGAAGAGAGGAGGCTCTTTAATTCCATACAGAAAATCACTTCTTCCTGCCAAGCAGCAGTGGGAGCACAGGCCTTGGAGTTCACAGCTCAAGAGTGCAATCATTTGACGTGCAAGCACTGCCAGGAGGCAAAAGGAGGGCAGGCCAACCTAGGCAGAGACTCTGTGACTGACCTTCCAAGAGAAAATCCCAATTTGCAGAGCTATCCTTCAAGGATCTGGCTCCCCAGACATTCATTGCATTCACCTGGGCAATCAGAAAACAATAACAAAGGTACCAAGGTTAAAAATTTTGGGCTTAATATTATAAGGCTGGGAAAGTAAATAGCCACCCAAAAATAACTGCAAAAGCCCTCATTGTGAATGGCACTTGTATTTTGGAAGAATGTTTAAAACTTTGATTTTTTTTCAGTCTCACTATATAATTAGGACACTTAAAAATGCAGAAGAGAAAAACTACAACAACAACAAGCCCAAACACACCCTGCCCTGGGATAAATCTGTTTCCTGGCATTGAAAAAGCCACCAAATGACAGACTGTACTGTGGTAATTCATGTCTCTGACATTACAGTGATTGGCTTTTAATCCACTCACCATAAATTACTGCGAGTCAAACAAAGCACTCTGAGGAGACAGACAGACAGAAAGGAACATTCAAGGTTCTTGATTATTTATCAGTTGGCTGAAACATTCAGAGAGCAATGAGAGCATTACATATCCTACCCAATGAATCACCTCACAGCAAATGATTTTACATTCATGTGAGAGTTTCCACTAAGGGCTGGAGGCAAAGGATGGACAAACAGCTCGACTTCACCAAGGTAGCATTAAGATGGCATAAAGAGGCCAAAAGTTGTTGAAGCTGAGAATAAAGTGCTGATTTCAGACAAGCTCTGTGTGACACAAAGAGGTTTCAGCAACATGGACAGTGAACTTGGATCCCCAGGAGCCACACCAAGGATGCTTCATTAGAGGGAAGTTATCAGGCTAAATAAACTTTCAGTTTCAGAGCTACCATCTTTAATTAAAATTAAGGACATTTAAACCACCTAATTTATTCTTCCCTCCTTACCCTGTATTTTTTCAAGATGCTTCATGCAGCCACCTAAGCAGCTTAAAGACTTTGCCTTCCATGAGTTCACATTTTGGCTCTCCCACGCCTTGCAAATGCTGCACCATGAAAATACCGCATTGGACAACAGCTGAGCAGAACTTAGTCCCAGATGACATTTTAAACCATGCAGGAAACGCTGATCACAAGCAGATTTTTTTCCAGTAGCTTTTTATATAAATAACATTTAAGTTTCTGCCACAAATCACTTGTGTTCCTCCATTAGTGGATAACAACTCCGAAGTGCAGCGATTAACTTGTGAGTGCAGTGTGATGGGAAGAACCAGGTTGGTAGCAAGAGAGAGCAATAGGAGACAAAGTACTCAACTAATGTTTCTAAGAAACCAACATGAAAGCCTTGTAAACTGCTATCATACTTACTTTTCTCTCTATCATACTTAAATTTCCTTTGCATTACGAATTCATCTCTGAAGAGCACTGTAGACTTGGCGCTGGCTTTTTACACAGCCATTCTTAAAAGCATTTCAATCAAGGTGGAAAAAAACTTCACAAAAATCCTAAGGCCCTGCATGTGATGCCACCCTTCTCACTGATGCAGCCTCTCAGACTGGATTTGGTCTGTTCTTGACAACAACATATGCAATAATTTCTGCATGAGCCATGGGAGATAAGGACCCCCGTGATTCTGAATTGCCATCATGCTGGACTGTGTGTAAGTGATAACTTAGCATTTTGGGATAGAAAATTCTGCGTATTTTACTGTCTTGCAACCTCCTCTTCATCTTAAACTGTCTTTCATATGGTAATTCGAAAGATTTTCCCCAGACCTTCTATCTTTAATAGAAGTTAGACAAAGCCTGAATCATCCTGTGTTTGGCAAACGTTTTGCTATGGATGCATTTTTAAGTAAACATCTGATTCAAAGACCTGGGCACACAGTGCAGGAGTGGGATGTGCTGCTGTAATTCCTCTCCCCAAATATCTCAGTACATCTGTGATGCTGCTGCATCACCTAATGTTAACATGTGCAATTTATAGGGAAGAAATGGAGAGAGAAAATGTGCTGAAATAACTTGCCTATAGCAATATGCTGAGATCCGGTGCCAGGGCTGGGAATTAGAGCTCAATTGATTTCTGGTATCCAGCCCCTTGCATAATTCACTAGGTCACAGTGACAAGATTTAAATATGGGACTAATTGAATGTTCATATAGGAATTGCTGCTCTTTTGGTCTGGCTTGATGCAAAGTTGGAGAGGGAGAAGGATACAGAGGAGAAAGTGAAGTCTCTGGAGGAAAATCCGGGGAGGGGGGAGCTGGAAGAGAAGGCTGCTCTGTCCTCCTCCTGTTAGCTCGGTGGCAGGTTAATTCTGGATGACAATTTAAATGTCAAGTACAACCAATGTATTTCACCAGGGAAAAAAACCCATCTCCTCAAATCCCTGGTGACAGAGCAGGAGCAGAAAGCACCTGGGCCCCGGTGGGCTGCTCTAGAGCAGAGAGCTGAGCTCCCCAAGAGCCATAAAACTCTCCCCAAGAGGAGGAACATCTCCAGAGGGGAGTGACCCTGGACCCAGGGGTCTTGCTGGAATCACCCTTGAGCTGTTGTGAATAATCATAAGCAGAAACATGGGATGATAGCAAATATAAACATTAGAGTGAATGTCTCCAAAGGAAAATCCTCTCAAGAGTCTGAAAAACAAACCCCAAACGGGTCAGGGGACTCACAGATTCTCCCTTTCCTGTGCAAGATTCCTCCTTGTTCGTTGGGCAGGTGCTTTTCGTGCTGCTGATCTCAGTTTTCAGTCAGCTCTGAAGGAGCCATGGAGTGCTGTGCTTGCTGGGAAGATGTTTTCCCAAAGCAGCCTTGCCCTGGGAGCAGCTTGTGGTTCCCAACACGGCTCCAGAGCCACTCCAGCTTTGCTGTGAGCCTGAGCAGACACAGCACAAACACTCCTGTTCCTCCCCCCAAGAACAGCCTCGTGCTCCTGGGCTTCCCCAGCATTCTGCTGGCACAGGAGAGAGCTCACACTGCTCCCCTGCCCATGGGGCTTGGCCCCAGGGATGGATCCTGAAGAAGCTGCCCAGGTATTGGGGAGGATGAAATAAGAAAGCTTTATAAATATTATTACCTGGCAAAAGATGCTGAGAATATGGAAACTATAAGCGAGATTGAAATGAAGAGAAGCTTTGAGATACCAAACCCCAGTGACTGAATAACTGGAAAACAGTGGTATGGCCACTGACGGTAATCCCCCTTTTGATTGAACAATCCCCGTCTTTGATTAAACAATCCCCTCTGCTTGCAGACAGGTCCAAGGGTCAGAGCAGACCCCACCAACTTAACAGAGGGTCAAAAAAGCAGTTTTTAGAGTTTAAAATATAACGCCATATGGTAAGGCAATGACTCTCATTTGCTGTATGTAAATGTTGTAGGATTTGTAGCTTGTTCTAGATTGGTTAGTGAAAATTGGAATATTCAGCACAGAAGATGATTTCTTGTATTGTAAACAGCAACCATGGCATTATTTGATCTTCTTTCTTCTCTCTCTCTCTCATACCTCTCTGCCCTGCTCTGACCTGCGTCTGGCAGCTCCTGGCAGGTCTCCTATCCCCACGCCCTTTCACAATAAACCTCATGCTCTAAGACCAAACTTCAGAGATCTCTCAGCTCCATCCCGACCGTCTGAAACAAAACTGCCAAATACCACACCCAGGTGTCTTCCCCCACCTCGGCACTATTAAGGCATATTCTTCCCAGGACTTTCTCCTGCAAGACAGCAAATTCCAGAAGCACGGGGTGGGAGGAAGCTTTACATTTTTTGTAACCTCCAAAGCAAGCAATTCTACATCACCCACAGGGCATTCCTCAACCTCCCATTCATTTATACAGGACATCCCTGGGATGCTTGGAAGTACTCCAGATACGTTTCCCACTGTAAGACCTGCAGCAACACCTGCTTTTCTTCTTATGCCACAAATGCCACAAATTCTCCCTCTGCTCCAGTCCTCAGGGCCTCTGGGAATGGGGCTGTCCATCAGCTACTTCCAAAGGAGTGCAGCAGTCAGCAGGGGCTGTGCGCAGAGGTCAAGTCAGGCCAACACAGTCTGTTCTCCAGAGGTGAGTGCTATCAGTTCCTAAAGGTTTTGTAGCCCAGTAGCTAAATCATCACCCAGTCTTCCTAAAAAAAAAAAAAATCTAGACAATTTCTCTCTCTCTCTCAAAAAAAAAAAAACAAAAACCAAAACAAAACCCAAACCAAACAAAAAAACAAAAACAAAAAAAATAAAAACAAAACAAAAAAAACCCCAAAAAACCCACAAAAACAAAAACCACAAAAACAACAAAAAAAAACCCCCAACAAAAAAAAACAAAACAAAACCACTTTTTTGGACTGCCCCATGGAAATACTTTCCTTACTTTTGAATTTAAGAGCAGGAGCAAACCACAGCTGTTCTCATCAGCAAAGGTGAAGCCTGCTCAGCTGCAGGTCTACAAACCCTATTTCAATTCTGCAATCCCCGTCGAGAAGGTTTTATTGAGCTTGGTAATATTTAAGGTTAAATTAGTGTTAAAAATTAAAATCCTCTGAGTCATGTGTCTGTATCCATGTCCCCTCCCCCCTCCCTCACCCAAAAAAATGCAAATCCAAAGCCTTCAGTAACTCTGAACAAAACAAATTTCAAAAGTTCATATAAAAAAGGAGAAAAGCATCTGGTTTGGTTTTTCTGGTTGTTTTTGGGGCTTTCGTTTTAATTCATCCAGTGAAATATATTCGACGAAATAATTTCAGAAAAACTTCTGACCAAAACCCCCACAACCTCTTTATAATGCATCACCCAGCGCCAGCAGGAGAGAGAGATGTTCTGAAAGAAAGGGAATGCTCCGTGTCCTTTTCATGTGTCACCACCTGGGGTGTCTTCCCAGTTCCCAGACAGGCTGTACTGATTCCTGCGCTGGAAACTCTGGACACACTGATAGAACAGCCAGTTCTTCCACATCCCTCCTGCTCAGTTTCTGCGGGAGGGATTTGTTTATGGAAACGTAAATCCCTTGGCTGGGCTCTGGAATTACTTAGAGCAGCTAAGGAGCCACTGACCAAAATCATTACAAATGTTGCTCATCTTCGCAGGGTCATTTGGAGATGAGCAGACACAGCTCACCTTTGGACTGTCACCAAAGCAATATTAATAATTATGACAAATAACTCGGGCTTTGCGCGGCATCGCAAATCTAGAGCGCCACGTCTGGAATTGGCCTTTCCTCGGTGACAAATTCTAAACAACAAACATTCATAACACAAGTCCGTGAAGAATTGGCTGTAAGGGATAATAAATCCTTTGGCAATATGAGGAGGGCAGGAAAAGCTTCCTGGCACAAGTATTGTTAACATTGTCTGTGAACCCAAATGGCAAGGGCAGGTGGATTCTCAGCTCTGGAGGAGGATGTAAATGATTATTATGCAAAATATTATGTAAAATGTTCCTTCTGGATAAATGCTAGCTGAGCCATACACCTGAGTACTGTCTTTTAAATATTTACCTCTAAGAGGTAAAGAAATAGATAATTTTTTTCCAAGGTCTCATCTAGATTGTCTCTATATATCTCTAGCAGCCAGAAAAGACACCTTCTACCCAGCTGGGTAGGAAATTTATTTAATGCTGTGTTTTCCTCTCAAAATCATTATCAGGTTTTAATTCAGCTCCTCATTGGCAAGTGCCCACCCTATGGCTCAGCCCTCCCAGATATTCGGACTCAGACTCGGAGGTCTTTTAATAGTCAGGGATATGATCAGTAAAACTCTGACATCTGAGCACACAACCAGATGTGGTGAGACAACAGAGTGAACTGTTCTACAAAAATCACTGTATAATGTAGAGAAAGGAAAGCTGATCTATTACGAGCAAGCATTCCTGGACATAGTCTGTGGCTACCTAACAAAATACAGAGTTTCTAGGGAAAAAAAGAAAGGTCGTTCACCTTACAGCAAAAAAACCCCAAACCTAGCAGACACGTAAAAAGTTGTGATCTGAAAAAAATCCATCTAGTTAAAAGTACAAATACTTCAATAACAAAAAATTTATAAAAAGCAGAGCAGGAAATGGCAAAGACTTTCAGTCAGGTTGAAAACATAGACAAGTAATAATGGAGAGTACAAAACTCAATGAAAACTTTATAAACTTCAAGAATCCAGCATAATAAAGAAGGCAACTTGAAACAAAGAAATCCCAAGGGTCAGGTACAGCTTTATTGTTGGACATTAATGTTAAAGTTGTAAACACTGATATCGAAAGGCGACTTCATGTAATCGCATTAGTGGGAGATAGGAATCAGTGGGGCTTTTCCCAGCAGATTTCCCCAGGGACTAACTCTCAGCTCAATATTATTTAATATTTTATCAATGTTCTAGATGCTCATGTAAAAAAATTTCTGTAGATGACAAACAGACGGGATGGCAGTAAATGACCAGAAATTAGTTTTACAAAAGAAGATGGTTTTGAGGGTGGGGGTTTTTTGGTTTGGGTTTTGTTGTTGTTATTGTTTTGGGGTTTTTTTGGGGGTGGTTTTTTTTGGATGGGTTTTTTTTTTTTAAATTTTGCTTTCGGGTTTGGGTTTTTTGGAAGGATCACAATACGGGCAAATTGATTCAAATGTAACCAAACACAAGAAATCCTTCTGGGAACCAGGAAGACTTCAACAAAGAACTGGAAGCCAAAGCATCATGAAATGTCTGCCATAGACGTCTTGATTCAACTGATCTCTGTTCGGGAACAAAAGCTTAGTTTCGGGTGCTCCATATTAGCAGATTTACTGAGCCAAAGTATTTGACCATGGCATTAAAAAATAATAAAAAAAACCTGTAAAGACTTGTGATATGTAGCACAGACACCAATCGAACAGCCATCATCTAAACTTTCAAAGCAGTTTGCAGAGACAGGACAGCAAATGCTCTTTGGAAGTCAGTGCATTTGTAAATCCACTTCTACTCTGGAAATGTATTCTTTTAAATAATATTTAAGCTCTTCAGCTCTAGGTTTTAAGATGAGTTAGCTAGAAGCAGAGAGCAGGAAGATGCCTAAGTTCCCTTGATTTGTTCCCATTTTTACAGCCAAATAATAGACGTATTCTTCAAAGTTTCTGTTACTTATAAAACCCACACCAAATATTGCCAAAAACCCCCAAACTCACAGGCAAGGCTGGTCAATAATTTCACTATATACATATAAAATGGGTCAATCCTCACAGCCCCATCCTGCCTGCCTAGGGGCAAGGGATGACCTGAACAGGCAACCAAAGTCACAAACACAGATCCTACCTCGCATGACAACTGTCCTTGACTACGGTTAATTACCTATTAAATAATCCCTTCAGTCTCACAGGACAGACACTTGTTCAGCCTTTGTGTTCAAAGATGTTGCTGAGTGGCTTTTTATCATTATTATTATTATTGTTATTTCTCTGAAATAAACCCATGAGAAGTCGCCTCACTTGCAAGGAGGTCTGGGTCCTCCATCTTCCACAAGCCTTTGTTGGCATCTTTGTCCTCAATTTCAATGCTCCTTTATATTTGAGACCTCTGAACCAAAGATGTGAAGAACTTTCACAGATATGATAAGTTTCTTGAAGTTTGTTAGAATTAATACATTTCCCTCCTGCTGCATCTTTGCATTGTGCTGGCACTTCAAACACAGAGCCCACTTAGCTTCTTCTGGAAGACTTCAGATGTCAAGGCTATGAGTGTTTTGAGCCTCTTGGAGCAGTTACAATGAAAATCTCATTTCAAATACATGCTTTTAAACAACATCTTTACAGAAAGACTCCCATAAAGATAATTTTTAAAATGTTTTTCATTTTGAATTAATAAATGTATTGCAGAGCAACAGGTTCATCTAAATTGAAGAGAGGAAAATATTTGGTATCCTACACGGAAACTCAGAGAGAACCAATTTAGTTCAGTACTTCTGAGAAGACATAAAAGCATCATCCCACATCTGTGCATGCAAAAAACCCAAACCTCTGAGTGAAATTAAAGATTAAAGAAACGTAATTTAAAAGAAAAATGGAAATCAGACACAGGAAGAGCTGTTTGCACAGTGCCAACACTGCATGAAATGTATCAATAACAGGTATCAAGACCTGCACAAAATTTTTAATCTCAGGCACAAAACATGCTAAGACTGATGAATTTTTCACTTTTTCTTTTTGCTTATGGGAGATTTCTCTCACACATAAATATCCCAGCTCTGCTGAGTGCAGTGGCTCGTGCACTCTGCATTTACAGCCTTGGATGACCAATCTGCTGCGGAAGGTTTTCATCTCCAGGACAGAAGGAACTCTCCAGCTGCAAGCAAGGAGCAGGGAAGGTTGGGCAGGGACCAGGCAAGATCCATCCAAATCTGCCCCAGTCTTTGCTGAGGTTCTGTGCCAGGTGGTTTCCCAGTTCCCATGGTCAAGGAGGCAGAGATTGCGGTGGGCAGGGCTCAGCCAACAGAGGGTGAAGGTTCCTGGGCTGGCTGTGCCTGAGCCTGCACAGGACAGAGCACCATGAGCAGAGGGTGGTCTGGCAGCAGAAGGGGTCAAGAGCAGAAAACTGGCAAGGAGACTCGTCAGAGTGATTAAAAACCTGCTGAGAGGGGCAGGGAGCAGACATCCCATGGGGACAATTCTCTGTGGATGAGAGGGGCAGCTCAGAGCTTGCAATAACCCCAAAAACATGGCTGGGTTGACTTAAGTTCTGTAAGAAAAGATCTGCACAGGAAGAGACGTAATGGACAAGGGCAGAGAGCGCTTAAATATTTAAGAATGCTCTTCATCGCTTTGAATTCTAATTAAAATAATTAAGTATTCTAGCTGACATTCTAATAAAGCTTTTTGAATTCAAAGAGCCATTCTCATTTTCTTTTGTTAGCTCACTGCAGTGAGAGGTTCAGGTGTACCCACCTCAAAGCACCACCAGCATCCTCTAGGTCTATTCAGCTCCGAGCTGGGAGAGAAAGGAGGCAGCCAGTGACTGAAAAACAATGCCTCAAGCCAAAAATAAGTCCGAAAGGTCAGATTACACTTATCACAAAATGATCAGATAGAAAATATTTGAGAAATTCTGTTCAGCACAACAAAGTGCAGTTACAAAGACACCTTAGGAACTAAATGTTGCAGAGCAGGGGAGGCACTTCAAATCTTGTTAGGCTGACAAGCATTTATTATTTTTTCACAGCAAAGGCAAAAAAGCAAAGAGGGAATTTCTCCCTAAGCATCCCCATCATTAACACAGGAGTTAAAAATAAAAGGGCTGCAGGTTTTTGGTATAAACAACACTATCAGCAAAGTGTCAGACAAGATGCAGACTGGGGAGGTTTTCTAAAGGAGTTCAGCTATGCTAATGGTAAAACTGAGCATCTGTTGGATGCCAAGGATATAAAGAAAGTTCTTCCTTGCCATCCTAAGCGACATAGACAATGGCTCCTCAAATTCTATGAGGAATAGTGGGTACTAAGTCACTTGAGAGGCTTGGACACAATTCTTTGACCTGCTTCAATAATTTAAAATAATTAAATGCTATTCCCTCACAGGAGCACCATCATGCAGAGTGCGCCTTCAGCACTGCATGAGCAATGTGTTTGCTTTTATGGCTGGAAACAATTCCAACCCTACAGCAATCCTACTGTATTGCATAAAGAGACGAGAATTGCAAGACAGGAGTTCAGACAGCTCACCTTCCTGTTCTGAAGATAAACCCCTTAAAAATTACTGATAAACCCCACTGACCTCCACAGGTCATGGCTTAGGCTCGTCGATGGAAACACAGTCTTGGCTTAGCTCCAGAGATATCTACTGAGGTGGCCAAATTGCCAGCTCAGATTTTGGTAAGCCTTTCCAGCAAACAGGGCACACAAGGATGAATCCTTCTGCATACAGTACTCAGGGGATATACCCAAGGTATCTTAAAAAAAGGCAAATCCAGTTCAACTACCTTGTTAGCAGCAGGCAAGTCTTTTCAAAGGTACAGCTAACTCTCCATCTTTGGATGGGTAGTTAAGTAATTTTCCTTTATTAATCCAATCCGAGGATAATTAGCAGTCATGGAAGTTTGGCTTCCCTCCTACAAGCCCCATTAGTCCAGCTGGAAAGGAAATTTGAGATCTCAGCTTAGGGTCATTTTAATATCAGAACATGATTCACTTCTAAAAGGGGAGGCAGACAAGGGAGTCTGGCCTTCGAGTTAATAATAAAGTAATTATCAGGGTTGCACTGAACGTTATTCTGGAACTCAAAGGCCTCTGTAAGAAACCACTTAAATGAACAGGGAAAAACATCACCTGACCAACCCTATTGAGTATAACATGAAGGTTATAATAAAAGTGATCTGCTTATGTGCCCAAAATCACACGTTCTGAAAGCATTTCAAAGCCTTTCAGACATAACATTTACAATGATAAATGTGTGCCCAGTGTGGCACCCCACCCAGTCACTGAAATCGTGGGGTTTTATAATGGCATTTAAAGAGCAAAACTATTTTGTTTCTTGCCTGAAGTTCGGCTACCAGAACTTTTCTCTGTGGGGAGCAGACAGAGCTGCACAACTTCTAGCAGGTCAAGTCCACAGACATTTAACTCCAGAATTTATTATTTTTCCCTCTCCTTTAGTATTTGGCATAATTTGGACAGAGCAGGGAGGACCAGGAGATGTGAAAATTGAATACACTCTTTAAGATTTGTCACAGAACAAATAAACAAAGCCCACAGCCAGCACCCAGGAGGAGCCACGAATAATTAGAGCAGACAAGGGGCTCATTGCTTCTCCTGTCAGACTTGGTGTGCTCCACAGAAACTGAGCCCATCAGGAAGCAGTGGGAGCAGGCAGGATGGACACTTCCCACCCGGATGCACAACTGCCTGGCAAGGGCACACTGGAGGTAAATGCTGCAGTTTTACACATTAGACAGCAAAATCACAATGTACAGCATCAAAAAGGTTGAGGTATAGCTCTGTACAACTCCAGCAGCCACAAATTACTTTCTATAGCTATGAGTGTATTCCTTCTTTATTCACTGTATGTGATGAAATATTTAGAGAGACCACTGTGCTCAGCCATCCAATACAGGCTGGCTTGCTCCTTGGTGCTGACCAGCATCAAGTTGTCAAATCATGGACACAACCTCCCACACGAGCAAAGTATCACCAGGGAAAGAGCTCAGCAAAGCCACTGATCATCCCAGACCTTCCAATTAACAGGGCAATAGATAAGCACCTCTATCACTTGTGATGATACAGGTGCTGCTCTCAGCACAGCCACCTGATAGGCCCTTCCAAAGTGCTTGTGATTGGCTTTTACACCCAGAATTTCTGTTTCATGATCTCCAAATCATGTACTTGGTCCCTTTTTCAGTGTTTTCTCCGAAGAAAAGTGACAGCGCTGCAACCTGAAGAGACTTTGAGACGGATTGGAGAATGCAATGAATTGACACAGAGCACGAAGCTCGTGACAGGCTGACACAAGAATTGAAAGAAAACTCATTCACTGGACAAGCAAACAGGTGGACATCTCTACTGGAACTGAAACAAGCCTGATGGAAAAAATCTGACACAGTGCAAGCTGGGGAATAAAAGCGGACAGCGCTGAGAAGGGTTTCAGGAGCTCCAGACACAAAGTCTGAACAAATAAGGATATTCAACACCCTGAGCATTAGATGACAATGAAATGAAGATCTTCTAATGCAGTCACTTTCTGAAAGGTTGATTGGGTGAGCTGCCTCTAAGGAACACTGAGGCTAAGAGGACTGTTTTAAAACTACTTTAATATAAACCCCACACCCACCCAATTTGTTCTAGGTTACCCTTATAGGGCTTGTGTTGAGGAATTTGAAACTGCTGACCTTCAGAACAGACCTAACTTCTCTGAGAGCACAGGTTCTCCATGATGTGCCTCAGTGAGGATACTGCTCACCTTGAGTGCAGTGTGCAGTTTTGGGCACCACAATGTGAGACATTAAACTATCAGAGAGTGTCCAAGGAGGAAATGAGGATGGTGAAGGGTCTGGAGGCCGTATGAGGAGCAGCTGAGAGCACTTGGTCTGTTCAGCCTGGAGAAGACTGAGGGGAGAGCACATTGCAGTTACAGCTTCCTTGTGAGGGGAAGAGGAGAAACAGGCACTGATCTCTGCTCTGTGGTGACAGTGACAGGACCCGAGGGAATGGCCTGAAGTTGTGTCAGGGGAGGTTTAGGTTGGGCATTAGAAAAAGGTTCTTCACCCAGAGGGTGGTCGGGCAGCGGAACAGCTCCCCAGGGAAGAGGTCACAGCACCAAGCCTGACAGAGCTCAAGTGTTTGGACAATGCTCTCAGGCACAGGTGTGACTCTTGGAGTGTCCTGTGCAGGGCCAGGAGTTGGACTTGATAATTCTTGTGGCTTCCCTCCATGATGCTATGAAACTTCAGAAGAAGAAAACCCAGACATTGCTAGAAACAAGCTTTGTACTAACTCCAACTCCACTCCCAAAGGATAAGGCAGTTAAGCATGAGCACATTTGAAAACCAGCCCTTCTGCTTTAAAGTTGTGTGAGTTTTACTACAAAACACACATTGCTGCTGGGTTCAAGGGGACCCTTCCACCAGCAAAGCTTTTCCACTTACCTGTATTGCAAAAACCCAGTTTTCATAGCTGGGTGCCTATGTGCCTGAAAATACCATCCAAACCACCTGGAGATCGCTTACTACTTATGCTGTCATTCCCAGATCCAAGTTTTCTTTGGGGAAAAAAATCTGGGAACAGGGAAGCTTAAAAAGGCACAGATCAGACAAAGCAATCTAAAAGACCTTTTGTTATTGAAAAAACCCAGGTGAGATCTGTTTTTTCCTAAGGGACAACAGCACAAATGATTCTAAAAGATACTGTGGAAGTTATAAATACTATGCTTGAAGTGGATTGTTTAAACCAAAAGCCAACTTCAGGTCTCCTAAGCAAAAAGAGGAGCTCAGGCATCCCAGCTCCCAGCACAGGCTTCAATTCTTTGCCTCATCTCATTTCCAGCAGAAAAATCTGATAAAAGCAATGCACTACCAGGAAACAATGGGTTATTTACTTAAGCTAAACACACTGGAGCTACAGCTGACCTCCTGGCAGTCTAAGCTGGCATGTTTCTGTGGCAGGACACAGCATTTTGCAAAAAATGCTTCCTTGGCCTGTGTGTAATATGGCTTTTGGTGCTTGATCCGAGCAGAAGAAACCTCAGACTTTGGACTGCAGAGACTTGTGCAAGAGTCTCCACCCTACAGCATCCTTCACCAATGGCCAAATTAAATTGCTTTCTGTCAGGAAAAAACCTTCCTGGAGACTATCTGACCAACTGCAATACAGAGAATATAAATTTTTTCCTTAATTTGCACATAATCTAGAAAGGAAAAGCTGAAGAGGTAAACAATAACCTCTGATATAAATAGCAGAAACAGCAGCAAAAAGGCATCACAAAGCTTCTGAAAAACACAAGTTGGCACATTATCAGAGAAAGAAGACAGAAGAATCACATCATGCATAGCTCACCTTGACAAGGCTGACAATAAAATCAGTAAAACAAACAAAAAAGGGAAGAAAGGGAAGTCAGAACAAGAGATCTCTGTTTTCTGATTATGCATTCTAAAGGTACCATTGATTTTCTACTAACATATTAACTCCATAAGCACAAAGAAAAGCAGTTGGTGTGAGCTGAGAGAATCAAATCGCTCAGGAGAGGGACCCATGTGTTCCCTGCTGCAGTAAGAAGTTCTCTTGGCACAAAGAACCCAGAAAATGGTGTCTTTCCCAGGATTTGGCAACCACTTAAAGGCTATTCCAAAATCACTGCAATTGTATTTCCAATTTCAGTTGCTGGCCTAGTCATCTCCTCATTGCAACTCTGCCACTAAAAGCATTTGGATTGTCTTAATATTGCCCAAAAAGAAAAGAGAAACTGCAGCAAATTATGCAGTAGCTTCATGCCATCTAAAGAGGTGCCTGACTGATACCTGATTAAGTAGCTGTTAAACTGTAACTATGCTACGTTTACAGAATTTTACAAAAATGCAGTATTTAAAGGACTACAAAAAAGATTATATTTTCCTCTCACTGAAGTATTGAAAGTGGAATGTTCTCTGCTGGAAATGAAACGGTGGGCGTTTGATGGCATATTTTAAATAGTATTCTTCTTTGTGCATGCAGTGTAATGCCACCCAAGGGGGAGATTAAAAAAAAAAGTCTGCAATTTGCAAGTCCATTTCAAAGTCATATTGAGGATGATGTGAAATTCAGGATAGGATTCTTGAGAGAAATCTCCCTGGAAAATGTGTATGTACCTCAGGGAAGCTTTGGATTTGCTTCCCCACACTGGAAGGCTGTTCTGTCTTTTGACATTTCAATGTTGTTTACTGTTTGCATCTAATTTTGGAATTATTCTGTGGTTTATTACAACGGTGTACCTTTGACTAGCAATAAGATACTTCTGCATCCTCCATGATTTCTAAAAATCTTTCACTATCTGTCTTGAAACTTTTACTGGTAGCGAGGACAGAGGAGTTACTTTTACAAGAAGGGATTCATCCTGCTGACAGATTTTACAGAGGTAACTGGCATTTACACATCTCGGCCCTGAGAAAAACAGGACTGTCCTCACAAGCCCAATCATTTTGAAACAATTGCAAACAGCACCGTGCCTTAAGGCTTTAGGCAGTCATCAGCAGGATTAGGAGGGACTACTCTCCTTAACAGACTTCTGGCTACACAGGTTTTCTCTTTTCTTAGTGTTGCCTTCCCTAAAGCATTAGACTGGCCACAGATGGATGTTGGGAAAGATCATTTTCTTGAGGTCAGATTCTCTTCCTTAGCTACCCGGGCAAGTGGATATTTAGATTTAGATTCATCACCAAATCTGATGCCAGAATCTTCCCCTGGGTCAGCTGAGGAAGGAGGAGCAGGGATGGCTTCTGTCTTCACTTGCAGATGTCTTGGTTATGCAGATAAGCAAGCAGCTGGATCATGTCATCACATCCCACTCACTCAGAAAGGGTGAGTACCAGTGATACCATGGTGAGTACCATGGTGAGTACCAGTGATACGACGATCCTTCCTGTCTTTCTTCCATGGTCACAACGATCTGTACTGCAGAAAACTGAAGTGCTTTAGTCCAACACTGAAGTAATTAGATTTAATCTAGCACAGCATCCAAGTGAAAGGAAAAGCAACCAAAGAAGACCGCAGCATATACTCAATGTCCTTCCTTTTCCTCTTAAATCCTTATTAGTTTAATTTCACTAAATTTTTGCCATACAGAAGTTAGACATGTCTCCTTACTTAGTCTTCTGTGTTCTTCTGTGATAATTTTCCAAATCCCTACGCTGAATTTGTCTCACCAACTACAAAGAAAGCCATGACAACTAACCTGGACAAGAAAACTACCATTTATACAGGTCAAAGCAGACAAATCTTGGAAAATTATGAAACCATAGGAAGATAAAAAAGGTCTCAAGTATTTTATGTTGATACTTACCACTTCACTGTTTTCAGATGAAAAACAGTGACAGCAAAGCTCTCATGAGGATATCTAATCCATGCCACTGAGATTATTCCCTCCACCAGGAAGGCACTAGCACAGCCATGTCTCACTTCACTCCACATCAAGTGGGTTTTGTTACTGGTACGAATGACAGATTCAAATCTGGCTCTACCTTTAGTTTGGTTTTCCAGTTAAATGAAGATAAAAATGTATTTTGCACTACAAACAGATGACACAAGGCTGGGGGTTTTTTTTCTTAAAAAATAGCATGCTCCAAATATGTGAAAGACAGAAGCCACAGTCAGATTATTATTTTGCACTCTGATTATGCAACTTTGCAAATTCCTCATGGCAACAATTCCTTTTTAAACTGGTATTGGGTGAGATTATTAGAACAAAACCCGAAAATTATGATCACAGTTTATGCTCCTAGCTTTTGCAATTGATAGTCTAAGGTTTAGCAGTGTAATAAACTATAATCAATAATCTTCCTGCTTCTGCAATAATGCAAAAGACCTGTAGAGATTGTATCCACAGTACTTAGTCTAAAAATAAACACGTAGAAACTAAATAGGATACATCATATATATATACATGATTCATTTATGAAACGCAGTTATTTGTCGGGAGAATTGCAAAAGTCCCGTTTCAAGCTAATCAAGTAATTTAAAATAAAGACAAAACAACATAAGCTTAATTATTATTATTTTAACATGTTAAAAATACAGTCACATCAAAATAGGGTACACAGTTATAAAACTGTTGCAGATGAAATAAGAAAATAGTGTGTATATATTTTATATATAAAAATCTACAGTATTTACTAATGCTGATACATATTTTGGAGCTTCATGTTTGCACAAATAAATTGTACAGCTTCGTTATGAATTACAGAATCATCATTAAACACTGAGATTATTACACTGAGCCACAATATTATATACATACATTTCTAAGCTGCTGTAAGCAATCAGAACTAAAGTAAGCCCAAGTCATATTTATCTTCACAATTTTAGTTTAGGATTTCAGTGTAGTGCTTGGCTACTGTTACTTCGCTGCAGTTTCCAATTTTTAAAATAAAAAATTGCCCAGTTATTAAAAATTACATCAGACACATTATATACACACAAAAAAATGTTTTGAAACATACTAAGTAAATGTTACTTCCATTTGTAAAAATTGTTTTACTTCTGTACCTTAAAACTTACAGAGCCAACCTGCAGCAATAATAGGCACTAAAGCTCATTCTTTAAAGGAAAAAAAATAATATCCATTTCTATGTTTTCAGTTAACAAACATTACAAAACAAAAGGGAACAGGACAACCTTCCAAACCATACCAAACTGGTGTTGATACCAATGTTTAGTACTTCAGTATTAGAGAAATCTCTCTGTTCAGCACTCCAAGGACCTCTTCTGGTGAGACCCTCCTCTGCCTCAGCTCCCAGCGAGAGGTCAGCGCGTCCTGCCGCTCGCAGGACTACATCCTACATGTGCCATTTCACCTGCTTTTAATTCCACCCCCAATTCACAGTCAGAGAAAGGAAAACACAAAGTAGAAAAGGCTGCAAACACTAATTAGAATTACTTACATTAGCAGGAGTTGAAGGTTCCTGTTAACAACAGTCAGGGTCATTTTAGTGTAAAACACGGCGCAGTGCGAGCAGCCGGACAGCACAGCAGCACACGGCCCATCCCAGACACGAACAATTCCGGGGGAAAAAGGGCAAAATTTTCCCCCAGCAATTCGGGGGGAAAAAGGGCAAAACACAACAGAATCCACTCGAAAAGCTTAAGAGAAGGGACACTGCATACTCACATAGCTTGGGGAATATCAAGTCTGGAGCAAAGCTCAGACTCCTGCGTGCACTTCACAGAGGTGTCAAGGAGCTGTGCAATTCTCTGATACCTGTGAGATTTGGCCCTGCAACCAGTTTTAGTCTGACAGCACAGCATGGCAAAAAGTGAAGGGTGCAGCACCATTTCTGAATCTGGCATTAGTCTCACTGTGCTCCAGTATTTTGCATATAGAACGACATTCTAAAGGTAGATGTGGGTGGGAAGGTAGAAATTCTCCACTTTCGATGCACCTAAAAAACCCCTAAACACTGCCCTGAATTTTAAGCACCATTTCTTAGCCAGATTAGAGAGACATTTTTGGCTTTCTGCTTTTGC
The DNA here is from genome assembly GCA_036785705.1 of Acanthornis magna. Taxonomy (NCBI): domain Eukaryota; kingdom Metazoa; phylum Chordata; class Aves; order Passeriformes; family Acanthizidae; genus Acanthornis; species Acanthornis magna. Next base: position 3,129,485 of record JAWUZG010000001.1, read on the forward strand.
CTGCCTGCTCCTTCCTGCTGAGGAAAATGACAAACAGTAGTCAAAGGAGAGGAAATTAACTCTCACATAAGATTAAATTAATAATCCCAAAGCATCTCTCCTGCCCAGAACAGATACCGGGATGCTGAGGCAGCTGTATAAAAATGACAGAAATTCCCATTCAAAATGAATGGCTTCTCAAATAAATTACAAAGAAAAATTAATATGAAATAAAAGTACTTCACGAGCTTTGCCCAAAGTTAAATGCATTTACATTTAAACTCTTTAGCTCTTTTCCATATGAGTTTGTGTACTGTAAGTGCACACTCACACAGGCGCACGCACACACACACATCTGTACAGTGCATTAACAATGTCAGTCAAAATAAAACTTTTAAATGTGTTACAGGTTTTAGGCAGAAGGATTGTAACACAAGTTATTTAAATGTAAGGAGCAATGACAGCATGAACCACATGGTGCATATGAGCTTATTGCTATGTCTATGTGCATTAGATGACTTCCAGTAGCTTCCATGCAAGTCCAAGAACTCCACCAGCCTTCAACCAAAGTCTGAAATATCTCTGAAATAGTGTCGTTATTTTTTAACTCACACGAACCATCGGCATTTCAGAGAAGAACTGAGGTGGACTACTACTAACACAGTACTGTTCAACTGGTTTTGGTTCTTGCCATTTTACTAAGCACAGCCAGATTCTCAGAGAAGCACAGATTCATGAATGGACAATCCATCAGTTCTGTTCCGATAGTGTTGGGCTTGAGCTGATGGGCTTGAATATTGGTACTGTGGTGAACCATTCTCTTCAAAGGTTGGCGAAGTCCTGTATCTTACCGGACTATCTATGGAAACAGCAGGAAGACTGTGGTCTTGTAAAGGTGTTGCCTGAAAATGCTGGTGTTTCTGGAAATTATCCAAGTGGCCTTTGTTAAGGTCTTGGCTCCAGGGCTGCCTGTAGGGTTCGTGTCTGTAGATGTAGGCGGCGTCTGGCCACTTTCTCTCCTCTGGTAAATAATCTGCTGGAGGGATTATGAACTTGACACCTGGGGAGGACCTCGAGTTGCTGGTGTAAGCATCAACAGGAGCGACTTCTATCTGACCAGGGGCTGGTGAAAGGGGATTTTGGCGACTGGCAGGATAGGAATTCATCTGCAGTTTATTTGGGGAATAATCTACTGACATAAAAGGAGGGTATGGCCTTCCGGAAGGGCCGGTTCGATTCCCATGGTAATACAGAGGTGCAGAACTGGTATTGCCTATACTGGAAACATGCTTTGGAGAATTCCCATAATAAGTCGGGGGATTACTATAACCTGGCAGTGGCTGTTTTACATTCAGTCCATGAGGTGGGATATCAGACTGAGATGCATATTTTGGAGATCTGGGTTGTGAAGTGAAGGTGTAATTATTGGGTATTTTTAATGGAGCTGGTATTTTTTCCATTTGCTTTCTTGGACTGTTAGAAAATGCTACATGCCTAGGACTCTGTGGAAGAGTTCTCTCCAGCATCTCTTCAACAGGATTCTCATTCTCAGTTTCATCCTCTGAAACATTGTCATACTGAGATGCATTAGACCCCCGCTTACCTTCATCAGCATCCAAAACCCTCACCTTTTGCTTTACATTCAAAGGCTGCATTTCTCCAGGACTTGGTGGTGGGCCCAAAACCAAATGGTTTACTGGCCTCCCTTTCACTTCCGCAGTGAGTTTCATTGTCTTTTCCATTATTTTGATATCAGACGGTTTATTCCACTTAGGTACAAATTCCCTTCTTGTATTGGAAGTAGCATTAGAATTTTGATTAGCAGCTGCATTATTGTATAGACTCGAGGTGTCTTGCTCTGTTGGCTGAGGCTTTTTTCTGGTATCTACCTCATTCTTAGGCAAACTGTTTTGCGTCTCTATTGGTCGAATCTTCTGCTGTTTTAAGGAAGGTTTCTTCTCCACAGAATTAATTCTTTTTCGGTCATTTGGTGAACCTTCTGGTTCTTCTTCTGTGGATGGTCTTCTCTCTGTCCTTGCTGCTTGTGTCCCAGTGCTGTTCTGTCCATTAAGCATTGGAGTGGAGTTAAGCACAGGCTGAGATCCTGATGGAATCTGTCCCAATGGCTTCTTTGGAAACTCATCTTCTTTACCTAAAACAAGAACAGGAATAACATAAATTCACCTTTGTGCAGAAGCCTTCTTTGGTTTGTTGGTCATGCAAGCAAAAATTGCTACAAATTAACTGGGCCTCTCTCTGGGTCACCATTCTGCTGAACACCTCAAAGGTTCTTCTGTACACTGACACAAAACACAGGTTTTCTTTAGCCTCTCATCCCAACCAGTTATTCCTTCCTACAGCTGATGCAATCTTACCAAGCTTTTGCTCTATCATGGCACTGCTGAAAAAAAAAAACAAAAACATTTTCCTAGATGACATGTTGGTTACAGCACCTACTCTGTATGGAAGCCTTCTCACACTGTCACATTAAGCAAACTACTTTGTTCACTTTAAAAATCCTCCCCAACATCCCTCTCCCAATCTGTTGTTTTCAATTCATTCATCTTTTAATGTTCACTTCTAGAAAGCCACACTATCAGCTCCTCCCTCACATGCACAAAGTTCCCAGCAGACATCTTTGAAATGTCTCTCATTTCAGTTTTTGGGTGGAGCTCCTCATGAACAGCTGCACAATTAAGACCTTGTTCCCCTAAAACCTTCCCTGCCTAGAAATTTCGTCCTCAGTATTAAAAACCTCCAGTGAAAGGCTCTACACAGAATCTTTTTTTCCAGTTCAGCTTTTTATCAATGCAGAACAAGATAAGCAGCTGACACCAATACTGGCTACATCACGGTTGCAACTGAGTGTTAGATGGCTGTGTTTTGCCAAACACGACGACATCATTTACAGAACAAGGATATGAATGGAAAGTCCTCCCAGACTGGAGCTCAACACATTGCAACAGCCAATGGTAAACGTCAGCTGTGTGGGGACCCAGAGCAACCCACAGACATGCAGAAGTTATAAAGAAGTGTTTCATGGCTTGATGCTGCTCACAGAACAACTCACATCAAATTTTCTGCTGCAATCCTCCTCAGCAGTCAACGCCCTTCATAATCGCAGCCAGTGTCTTTTATCATATCTACTTGCACGTAACTTATTTAATTGTGTAATCCATTACTTTCCCATTATAAGAAGAAAAGGTCATGCGCTTCTCATTAAATGTATTAATCTAGATTTAATTCATTTGATGTTCAGCATTTTTTTTAAAAAAAAAGTTTTAAAGTCAGCATTACCAAACAAATCCTACTCACTGTGTAACTATTTATAAAGCAGAAACTCTGTTGTAAGGAGGAAAAAAAATGGCTACCCTTGCTTAAATGCTATGCAAAATAAATTACATAAAATGGCTGTCAGTAATATAATTTCATTTAATCCCTGCCTCTTCCTAAGGCAAGGACTGTAGAATCTCTTCCCATCAAAGATCAGAGAGTTAGCACCTCCCTTTCTAGCTATTTGTAATTTAAATTCTTTTTGTCTATATGGGTTCACAGGAGTGAATACAACAAATGTCTCTCCCTGACAAGTGCTGTGGTTACAAGTGAGCTATGTTCATTTACACAGGCAGGAGCAGGAGCTCAGTCTTTGATGAGTGGTTCATGATACAGATACACTGAGAAAAGCCAGCAGCCAAGGTCATTGTTATTTATTATAACAGAGTAACAAACTACCAGCACGGATCAGTTGCTATATAAACTAAATGAAAACTCAGAGTTTCAGCCAGCCAGGCCATAGCAGGACAGCAGAGAAGAACACAATGGTGCCGTGTGTCACGACGAGATAACTAAATAAAAGCAGAAACAGCCTGGTTTTGCCAAACAATTAAACTAGTCCTTTCTTGATTTTTCTTCATTAAGAGCCAGTGGTCATATGGAAATTTACCCTTTGCTTCAGAAACAACTTCAGAAACCTCAGTTCACATATAGCGCACACGGTGGGGCCAGGCCTCAGCATTAGGCTCCAATGAGAAGCTCTTGAAATTACAAGTCTGATGTTTGGTCTCTTCCCATATGGGTCCCCACTATTCCCAAATCAGGCTAAAATCTGGAGCAGGGCTCTCACACCTGTACTCTCCAGCAAGGGAGTGCTCCACCGCTGGAAGAACAGATGAGGGGACAGAGGAATGAGTTGCACTGCTGTAAATGGGTGATTTAACAGCTCTGCAACACACTCATTGCTGCACCAGCCTCTCCAAAACTGTTCTTTAGTCATTATGAATAGTTCACTTTCTGAACTTGCTTCAGTTTGGCAAGAGGCATTTGTATCACTTAATTCCATATGCATCCTCAAATACAGGCTTATGCAAAGCTGAAAAACTTGCCCCTAAATGAAAGTGAATTTTGCACATAATAAATATTCCTCATACTCAAACTATAGATTTCAGTGCTTTCAATCTTAGTAATCTTAAACGTGAAAACAGCATGAAGTCTGAATTAAGAAACAATACTGTGGTATATACAAAATACATAACAAAAACTCGCCATCTAAATCATACAGAACTAGTCTTTATAGGCTGCTAATCCATTTATAGCCTCCAGGAGATCCGAAGTAGTTATGGAATAGCACAAGAAAATGGCTCTGCAACATCTCTAAATTATTTAATTTCTGTCCTTGTACACAAGACATGTTTTAGAAAAATTGTTTACTTTCTTCCACACTTAAAGTTAAAATATTCTAGTTATATATATAAAAACCTGAAGATTAGTTCCTCTGGTAGCTGCAATGCTTCCTTCATTTGCCCAGGGTCATCAAAAGCCTGAACTGGTTTCTTCTAGCTTTTACTCTAAGAAATGCCTACAGAGCAATAGGGGATCCCTTAAACATACTTAGTTGCACAATAAAGGTGGAGTTTGTGTGAGTTTTTGGTTTTTAATTTCACACATTTAAGGTTTCCTAATTACCATTAAGTTCTAATAAACCCAAGTGAGAATACTGCAGACATTTTTATTGAATTCTATCGAGGCTGCTTTGTGTCACACCTTTCCTTCTCATTTCAGGGTAAAGGAACACACTATAGCCAGGCATATGTGGGCTGCATGGTCTAGGTGATGTATCCTGTAACACGAACCACAGCTGTAAAATGACTGTCAGAGAAATCTTGCCATGTCTGTAGCGAAATTGTTAGAACTCAACATTAATTCAGGCCCTGAGTAACACGGAAAGCGTTGCAAGACAACAGTTCATTTAGAAGAAAACCTCTGCATTTTAACAGCATGATACCATGGTTATAGGCTGCTAACTCCAAAGCTTAGTGCTTTCAGGGCAAACAAAATACAGAACAATGAGAACGTGTGGAAGGAGGCTCAGTAGGGAACAGAAGAAACACAGGTTGAATCTTAGCCACGGGGCTTCCACAGCACTTGGTTTAACTTGACCTTGGACACAAACAAGTGGCACTGGCTGCTTAGTCACCCTCATCTGCTTGTGGAACTAAGCAAGGCCACATTGCTGGAGGGACCAACTCAGTAATCAAGGCTACGAAGCACAAGCCTTGTTCTGGTTCAAAGGTGCTCCTGCACTGATCACCTCCTGCCATAAAAAGCACTGGGAGGAAAGGAGTTGTGTAAGGATCGATGATGCTGCAGCGAAGAGATATCCTGCAAACCAATCACCTTCTAAAGGAAATTTTTTTGAAACTGCGAAGTGGATACTTAATTCTAATTGAAGTGTACAAATCATACATAAATGTCCATACACACACATATATGCACAGAGTTGCCAATTCCAGCGAAACTAACAAGTACTTAAAAAGCAAATAAAAACGCCTTAAGATCCAAAGAAGTTCACAAAATTAAACAAGCAGAGAGAGGATACCCAATTACCACCATGCACGTGACTACAATGCGACACTCTTCCAATGCACAAATAGCACACTAACTGTGCCTGGTAATGCTTTAAGCAGTCCACTATCAGCATTAACAGCAAGAAACCTGTGATGCTGCATGCTGGCAAGAAAGAAAGAAAAAAGTATTAAAAGCAAAAAGCTGGGGAAAAGAAACCATAATGCAAAAGCAAACAAAAGAAACCAAGTCACAGCATCTCTACCTGAAGAGGTACACGAACAGCTTGCCAGACAAGCATGCAAAAGCACCAATTCCTCCAAGCCACATTTCTTCTACCTACCCTTTTCCCACTCCAAGTCTGCCTAAAGCCTCACACACAGCTCTCAATCATCTCCTTTACTACTTCAACTAAACTCATTGTTCAAACTCCTCAGATTTGACCGTGAAGAAATTTTATTTGGGGGTTTTCACGGAAATTCAGTTGAGTATCTGTTTGTGCTGTTCACCCAAGACCTGAATTAATTCCTGTCTGGACATATCTGTCTGACTGAGAAATGGAGAACCTGCTGAATTTTACAAGAAGTACTTTTAGGACAAGTGCTTTTCTATACAATCTGTGATGTTTACATGCAATAATTGAAAACATTTTACAAGTAGAAATTAAGACAAAGCTGTCTTTAGTTGTGATAATTTTGACCTCTACAATCATCAAAATGTGCCTTTGTTCTCTGAAGCGATCTGGGCAATCCGATTTTTCCCAAGTTGCCAGTATTCCTGTGAGATATGGATACCTCTGCTCTCATCCTTCTCTCCTTCCTTCCTTCCTTCAACAAAGCAGATTTCTAGATAGTTTAGCTACTGGCTTTTCCCAAAGACATGCACTGTAATAGCTTGTATCAGAACTTACAGAGTGAGAACTATAGATTTTCTATTTTTCCTTTAAAAGAAAGGTACTGATTTAGTTGGCTTCTATGCAGTATAGCATAAAATAAGCAAACAACAAAGAAAATAGGGTGGAAAATGGCTGAGGAAGGAGAGCAATGGAAGTAGAGGAAGAACAATCAGGTGCTCGTTTGTTATTGGCAAACATATTCCCTGACATGAAACGGAGCAAAGCAAATATGAGCAGATCTGACTGCTCCCCAAAAGATAAGAAATACAAGCCATATTAAAGAAAGTTTGCCTCTTGACTTCCTCCTGCTCAAACAAGCCTTGGCCACCACCCAGTGGAAGTTGATCTCCACTACAAGACTTTTACAGATAATTGCTTCAGGAGGCACTAACAGCCTCATGCATCGAGTAGCAGACATATAATTGGAGTAAAGTGCTTTAAGTGCTCTCTCCGGTGAATAACAGTCTAGTCCTTAATTTCAGCACCAGAATACATGCACTTTGACTGTTCTAACACAATTTTCAAGGATGGTAATGGTCATAAAAACAACTCTTAAAATGACATCTTGAAATTTTGTGTTTATTTTCCATCAGTGACATCCCATCTTCTTTGGTTTACAAGTCCAAGAGAATTTTAAAGAAATTTAAGTGCCTGTACTAGAAGCTCGAGTTGCTGTCTGAAAGTCAACCTCTGCTCCTCCTCCTTTATATGCCATCATTGGCAAAGGAGTTGATAAATGAAATATTGCTGGACAACTTGAAGGGAGAACAAAAAGCACTGTTTACCTCTCTGCTGATGTGTGACTTCTGTAGTACTGATGGTAAGGAAAATTTAATTTATAAACATCTGCATTCAGATAAACAGCAGAAATCTTAACAGATTTGGTCATCAGCCACAAGATCCAGGTGACCAGCTGCATGTCTGTAAGCTATCCTTGCAAGAAGAAATTTCTAAAATTAACCACTTTGCTTTACATCCCTAATTCCACACTCCCTCCAGAAAATATACTTCCTTGAAAAGTCAGTTTTAAACAGGAACATGAACAATGACCAACACAGCTATCTGGATCATGTGTTTAACGATCATGCAAGTTTTAAACAATAAAGATTTTTAAATGATGTAAAGCCAAAGTCTGAAACTGCTAGGATATATACTAATTATATTAGTATAAGTCCACACATTATTTAGTTCATAGCATTGTTGCATCACACAAGAAACAAGGCAGAAAAAATAGTTTAGTTGATTAAAACATGAAGTGCATTGTCTGAAATAGCTACTTGTGTATTCTTGAAGTACAAGAGAAAAATCCAAAATTCCTCTGAAACAAAACACAACCAAAAGAAAGACACCATCAGAAACAGGAAAGTCCAGCTGATTTACATATTTCTGTTGTTTTGGCTGTCAAAAAGCACATTAACAGGAGAGAACAGACCTTATTTAATAGATTACTAAGGTAGTATACATTGCTGCACTATCACTGATGACTATGTAAAATAGAAGTTGAACAAAAGACACTGATAATAAATTTAATAAAATATAACATCAAAGAAAACGATCAGATAAACATTTTAAAATTTATGGCAAATGCAAGGTTCAAACTTTGCTAGTTTTCCCTGAATGCAGAAAAGATTGGAAAAACTAGAAGAACTGGAGTTAAAGCTGGTGTTAATCACAAGGACATGGGCAGATTTGGAATTTGCCAATATTGCTTTAAAATTAAGGTACAAGACCTTTATCTTTGATTTCAGGCCTTCTCCGCTGCTGTAAAGTCTATTAAATGTCCAGTCACAAAAATTCAATCCAGGACCCCCTCCACCCTCCCTTTTCAGGACAGCTTATATTAAAACACAGGTGAGAAATTGTCTCAAGAATAGACCTGAGGGGAATCAAGCCTTGAAGCTGGGCCTGCCTGTCTCGTTTACAAAGCACTGGATTAATAAACTGTTTTCAGCAACATATTTTTAATATGAAACTTTCACTGGTAAGCACTTCTGTTTATTAAAGTCAGACACTATAAAAATCTATCCATATATAAATATTGTTTATTAAGCATTGCATTATTCATGTAGTTCTACAGGAAAAAATTACAGCAAAGCTGGAAATTCTATCCATACCTTGTGAGCATTTATAGAATTTAGCTGCTGCTTTAAATAACAGACAAGGAAAGAATTTGCATCAAGGAATTTTGGAAATCAATGGTGTATACCAAGAAAATTCTTCTTGTTATGGTCTTAACACCATCCTTGAATTAAGGAAGAGATTGTTGAATCTACAGTGGATCTGGCTCCAGGAGAGTATGTAAAGTCACACAGATTTTAGGTGAGAGTGCTGCTCAAGAACCAGCCATGGTGTGGACACCCTTCATCCCATTCTAAGCAATCCAGAAAATACCAAATGCCTTTTCTCCTTTTTGAGGATATGTCAGAGAAGTGCCTTCAAGGACAGTTTCTGTGTCTGGCTGTCGCAGCCCCCCTTCTCCCAGGGCTCAATAAGCACAGCTTCCCAGTGAGAGGTGTGCTTATCCACACAGCCCCATCTCCAGAGTCATGGAGGAGAGGAATGCCTGCTCTTGGATTGTAGAACAGCACTGGAGCTGCAAGCCATCCTCTGGAGGCTGCAGTTGCCCAGTATGGGCTACCCTACACTGGTCATCACTGGACTAGAAATTAGCACAGAAAGTAAGAAAAAGCCATGGTCTTTATGAAAAACAGTCCTGCAATTGGCAAAAACAGCTCACTGACATTCAGCATCAGTAAGATCCCCTTAACACCCATGTTTTCTGGCTGAGCATTTTTAAGGATTTTATCAGTGAGAAAATGTTAAACAAGTCCCTTCCTTCACTGCTCTAAAGGGAACAAGGAGCTCCTTAATTCAGTGAGAGAAGCCATGGAGGAAGTGAGCCAGAGAGAGCTACATCAGACATAAACAGACATCCACTTTAAAGGAACACGAAAGTTATTACCTCTTTTAATATCCTACTGCAGCTTACCCTACTAGGGCAGGAAAATCTATACAGCCTAACAAAGGATGCCAGATGGAAAATTCCACTGAGCTTAATTAGCTGACTGCTATTCCTGGATGACTGATACTGATGCAACTGCAAGACGAAGATTTTTTTTCTTTTTCCTAACATGCATTTTTACTTTAGTTCTTAAAGGTGTAATTCTTGCTCAGTGAAAGAAAAAGAAAAGTACAAGGTAGGAAGGAATGCTTTGATTTCAGCTGAGAAAATTAAAATAAACATTATTTTCTCAGGCTACAGTGAATACTTAAATGAACAGATTGGTATTTTTTGTGTCTGCATGACATATAATAGCCTTAGATGAAATTAGAAGAAAAACAGTGCAACTCAAGGTAGTAAAGACAGCTGAGGCAGACATTTGTATGGGGTTTGCACGGCCAGGTTTTGGCAGTCTGTGGGAGAGACCCTACCCTGGAGAAAGGGAAGGGTGTGAGGAGTCCTCACCTTTTGAGAGAGAAGTGGCAGAAACAACACATGAGGAACTGACCACATCCCTAATTCCCCATACCCTTGTGCCACTGGGGAGGAGGAGATAGAGGAAAAAAAAGGGAGTGAAGTTGAACCCAGGAAAAAGGGAAGACTGGGGGGAAGTTTTTATTAAGATTTTGTCTTATTTCTCACTTTCCGATTCTAATTTGATTGATAATAAATTCAATTAATTTCTTCAAGTCAAGTCTGTTCTGTCCATGATGGCAACTGCTGAGTGATCTCTCCCTGTCCTGATCTTGATCCAGAGGCCTTTTGTTGTATTTTCTCTTCCCTACCCAGCTGAGGAGGGCACCTGGTGACCCACCAGGATCAACCTGCCACAACACATGGGCCAAGCTGAATATCTAGAGAATGTTCAGAACCCGTAAAAGAATACTGCTTGAAGATAGTGATTAATAAAATCAAAATTAAGAGAGTGGGCAAATAAAAAAAAACAAAAAACAAAACTAAAGGCTCATCAAATTCAGGCAAAGAACAAATGAGGCAGTCTCACTCAAATATAGATAAGAGCAGACAAATTAGCTAGATTCCCAAGGATTAGGATGAAGGCATTTTATTTTTATTCTGTGAAAGGTTAAGTAATGTTCCCTTCTACCCCTAGCAAAAACATACCACACAGAAAGGCTTTCCCAGGCTACTTTGAAGTAAAAAACGAAAAAGCTCAATTCCAGCACCAAAATACACTTCACTTTGGCTTTGCTCTTCCTGTTTTAAAATTAAACCTCCCTCATTCATGCTGACAGGAAAAAAAACCCCAACATACTGAAGACATTTTGTTACTGATGTTGCTTTAGCTACCAAAATTAAGAAGCAATGTGGCTCAAAACAATTAGCACCCTGTCAGCTCACCAGGTCAGAAGTTACACCTAACACACATGAACAACATACATGAAATCAAAAACTGCATCCCACTGCCAAAGTGGCTCAGCAAGAAGACACAAACACCATCCTTTGATTCCTCACACTTTCTCTCACAAGGTGGGTGGCATATCACCTCTGGATTTTCGTAGAAAATTCAAGGAGGCTTTCTTGAATTTTCTATGAAAATCCAGAGTATTCTCAAACAAACTTTCACTTGAAGGCATTTTATGTTCTACCAAAACAAAGGCATTAAAACATAAATAAGTTAGGAACAGACTTTCTGTCTTTTGCATCAAGAAAATGTCTGGTAAATTCTCTATTTTCCACAGAAAATCTCAACATAACTTACATGCATGACATTTTCCAGGCTGGAAGATACATTAACTCCATCATGCAGCAAACTACAAAAATCTTTCCCAATTCTTTACCTACCACTGTTTCAAGTGGAAACTAGGAACTTTTCACTGATGAAATTTACCACATCCATAAAAAAATCTATGCATCTGCAAACAACTGAAGTTGTTGGGATAATCCCTCAGTGTTCAAACATAACCATGGAGAACTCAGCATTTAAGATATGAGACATGACTCCTATGATCGATGTCCTTGTAACATGGTGGTGTGGAACTGATGCTGAAGGACACAGTTGCTCATATTTGTCACCCACTGAGACAAGATGCCTGAGACAGCACCTGGCTGAAGAGCTGGGACAGAAAGAGCAACTTCTGAATGGAAAGTCAAGATTGAAACCGAAGCTGGGGGGAAAGAATGAAGAGGAGGCAGAATAGGAATGCTGTGGTGAGAAAGGGGAAGCAACAGATTAAAGGACAAGAGCAAGAACTAGACTCAGACCGATCGTGGGTGGAAGAAAGTCTGCTGGACAGATTGTACAGGAACTCAGGAAGAGGGCACAACACAGGAATTGGGAGCAAGAGAAATGGGAACTCTGACAAGAACCAAAATAAGAAACAAATGTACAGTGACTGTAATCCACAGGAACAAATCTGCTGAAGAATCAGATGAAACAGGTATTTATTTGTGAGGAGTAGTTCTGACACAGCCCAATAGTGCGTGCAACAAATGTCCACAGAAACAGAAAAATTAAGTTCATTAATGGAAGAACAAATTATCACAACATTGCTACAGAGGCAACCTTTATTCTGACACTTCTTAACTTTCGAAAGCTAACCACAGCAACTTAATAAAGTTACTTCAAGGTAATTTCTGCCAAGCCTAATTTTTTAAAAAACATTTTCTCACATACTTTTCTACAATTAGCAAGGATAGAAAAAGGACTCTGAGTAATCACAAGAAAAATTATAATTAAGGACTATGGAAGTAGGGTAGGGATAGAAAATAGAATAGAATCTTAAGAGGAAGAAGAAATCCTATACATTTCATAAGTAGGGTCATATAAAACAACCATCTCTTATCTGCAACCAAAAAGTAGAAAAGTTAAGAAGAAACAAAGAAAATTATTTCATTAAACACCCAGCACGTCTATCATTTGCGAAAAATTAAAAATCTGGATTTGACTGACAGAAGAAGCTATTTGACCTGAAATTTGGTCCACATCTAATCAATCTACAAAACAGTCTGGATTCTCAGACAATTAAGTGTCTCAGACACTTTGAAACCTTGATATTTGATCCTCTATCTGAAAGGTTTTACAAATTCAAGTTAATAGAATTACCAGAACATGGTATTTTTCCATGTGCTTTGTCATTAGCTTAAAACCAGTAAACAAAACACCAAAAGAAGAGGGAATTCATGAAAGGAAAAGTGCTGATTTTACACTGTAAAATATGTCTGGGTAAAAACTCCCCAAATCTATGCAGTGATGAAGAAGAAAATATTTGCACAGTTTTCAACAGCATGAATTAACATTTAAAAAATTAACAATGTGTGAATAGCTCCAAATATCTAAATCTGCATATGTGCAAGTTTCTTACCAGCTACTGGTAAATCCAGCTTTGCTCGTTTCAATTCTGATATAGAATTTTGGAGCTGCTCTATTACAAAGTCATCTTCATAGAAGAAATCCTTGGCTAAAGACTCCTGCAGAAATTCTACAAGCTCTTCCATTTGTAATTTCATCAGATGCTCTATATAAAGAGAAAATATTACATTACACATTAAGATATCTTGATAACGAACACTCCAAAATGTTCTTTAGTCATTAGGTGCCTTTGTTTTCAAAGCAGAATGAAAAACACATGTTAATTAGGCAGATAACAGATTTCTACACCAGAGATCTAAAAATGCATTAAAAATTCACTTGCAAGTCACCATGGAAATCCTTTCTACACTTCATTCTCTACTTAGGACGGTGTTTTCCAGAAAGGGGGACCTTCAGAAAACTAACTGCAAGTCACCCTCCTTCAGCCTTCTCATGCCCAACAGCTTCAGGTCTTTATTTGTCAGCCTGCATCCTCAACTTACAAACACTGCTGTAGACCTGTGCAACATACATCACCTCTCTTATTAGGAGCTCTGAAAAGCAGAAAAACATTTTTAAAATCGCTATTTACAGTACCCTCATTCACAACTGAATTAACTCCCAATGAAATTATGATGGCAGTTCACACTTCAGAACCATTGCTTCAGGCTGTCTGAAAATTCAGGTCATATTTTGAAAGTCATTTTACAGTAATCAGATTATTTTTCTTTCCCTTTTTACACAGAAGTAAGGCCATTGCAGGGTGTAACTGCATACCTATGTATCGTTTTTAATCATTTGTATGTCATCAACATTTTCAGAACGTATCATTTCAATACAGAAACAATAAAAAAATGTTTTGTTGCTGTAATAAAAATGCTCTTGGCATGTATTCCACAATGACACTTTGACTGGATAGCTATACCATCCATGTTTTTAAGGGTAGGCAAGAAACTGGAAAACAAATCAGGATCTGTCTTCTGCCAGGTTCTCTGCCAGCCCTCTCATCTCCTCTGTTGCCGTGAGGTTCTCTCAGTGTTTGATCATGGAGGAAGTTGCTGTGTACTTGCTAAGCAAGCAAATCCACACTCAGAGTTTTTCCTCAGGTCTTCCCATTAAAAGAGTGGTGAATTAAAAAAATAAAAAAACAAGTGGATATCTATTTGCAAATAAAGAACAGAAACCAAAATGCTAAGCCTAATCATTTGCCCCTAAATGTTTAGCTTTCTCAAGTGCAATACCATAAAAAGTAACCTTTTCGATTTTTCAAAGCACTTCATGAACAAACTAATGAGAACACCCCAGTGAGACAGGGAGGTAGCATCACAGTTCAAGCAGGATAAACCAGCAAGGAAATTATGACATCAATTCTGCAGGCCCCATGCAGACCTCTGCATTTACCTAGAGTCAAATGACTTCACTCAGAAAACCAAAGTCCCACAGTAAGAGTATCCCAAACTCGAGCTACAAGGTATCATCCTAAAAAATGCTCGTGTCTGTTTAAAAGCCAATATCCACCCTCAAAAGCTTTCAGGATCCTTTGGAACTTAGGATGCTAAGTCACTTTGGGGAACCAAGCATAGATGCTTTAGACAGTTCTATTCAAAACCTCCTATTTTACTTTGCCCAAAATCAAGAGGTGAAGGAGAAAGTCACACAGGCAGACTACAGAAATTCTGGATTTTAATTCCATTCATGGACAAACAATGGCATAATAAAGAGACACAGACTGGTGATTCCTCGTTCCTGAGGTATTTGCTGGTAGATTTTCAGCCTTTAGTGGCACACTCTGGATTCTTTGTGTGCTTTTTCAATTAATTTAAATCCTGTGGGGGCTAACAAGCCATTTCCAGACCACAAAACTACCACACTTTTACCCACTGTTTAGTCAGCAATACAACTCACTTCAGGTCCAAATAACATTCTTACTCTATTAAACACTCTTTGACAATCACACTGCAGAGGGCCCAACTGAGGTGGAGTTCATTTCCCCACAGCTGCCCTCACAGTGCTGTGCTGTGCACAGGTGTCTGCCTAGAAAGGTCCATCTTATTTTCTCCTTCCCCCAACCCTGCTGAGGAGGGGAGGGAGAGAGCAGCTTGGTTGGCACCTGGATCCAGCCAAGGTCAACCCACAACACACACATTAATAAAGCAAAGACTTTTTACCTTCTGTGCATAAGGAATGAAAAATACTTGTCAGCGTAAAGAAATGGGAAACTAGGATATTCACACGTTATGGTCAAACTACACAAAACTAACTAAACCAGAACAAAACTAGCTGAACCTCTATTTAGGCTTCAAATGTTTGAGAGATTTCTTACTTCTGTGCAGTTTCAGAATTGTGTAAGACATAGCAGTGAGAATCCGCTCTCCTTCAAGTATGTAGATATCCCATATCCTGAGGCTTAATGTAAAGGGAGTCTGCAATGACAGAATCAGGCACTGCTGTGAAAACAGTCTGCCCCAAGTCACAATTAAAAACAACAACAAAAAGAAAAACATACTCACACGATCAAGAAAACACTGGAAAAACCACTTGGTTGTGTAAAAGCTGGTGGGCATATCCTGGGAGTCCTGAAAACAACACAGAAGTTGAAAAATACTTCCAAAAATACTTTCAAAAATCTAAGTAATGCATTGCACTGTCCATGAAAAAGCATTTTCCCCTTGAGGCCAATATACTCATTAGTCACCATAAATAATTAATTTAACTATGTAAGACACTGTTACTTCAATCCAATAAATGCAATTTCTGTCTTTTATAGTTTTTCTTCATCAATTTCACCACCTGAAGAAGATGTTCTTGGAGATGCAGAAGTATTAATACATCCAAGACTTTTATCATGTTCTTGGGGACAGAGGTAGCAGAGGATAAAATCCTCTCTTAAGAAAATTAATCAATATTCTGGAGCAACCCAAGTTCAGGCACCGGGTCCATTAAGCCTTTCATTTCTCTCTAGCAAGGCTGCCAATTCTTGTCAAAGGCAGAAAGGACTTTGTTACAGAAATACATATTCACCACAAAGCAGCATAAAACAACCAAATTCTTTGAACATAGAGCCTCAAACAGGATGTAGCCTGGTAAGGAATTTCATTTCTTAATTAAGTGGCCTAATTTCCCCCAGAGTGCAGCTAATCCATGTGGTATGACACCCATTCAAAGATAGCTGAAGATTCTCTGCAGTTTCATGGAGCTCTTCAAAGTCCTTTGCACAATTAGAGGAAAAGCCAAAGAAAAAGTTGAAAAGTTATCCTGAATTTTAACTGTGGGATAACATCATATTCTATGCTTGCCAGATTCAGCTTCTCTAAACATTATGGACCACATTCAAGAACTTAGTTATACAAATACTGTATAAGTAATGGACCAAATCTCTTTGGTTTATGTGTAGGCTTCACTTTCGTCTGTCAAGAGTTAGCATTGGCTCATTTTAGTGACACACTCACAGGACGAGATGAGGAAAAGATGTTGCTGCAAGTGAGCATCTCTTACACCACCTCTTAGGATCTGGAGATGGATTCTGGCAGTACCAATGTACTGTGGAAGGAAATTCTTGATGCCTACTGGAAGGGCATTTTCCTCCCATTAGAAAAATAATTTATTTCTTAGAATAAATATAGCCAATATTAGGAAAAAAAGGCATATCATTTTCTATTTAAGGGCATTAGAAGAGATAAAACTCCACACTTAGCTTCATGAAAATGAAAGTATTTTAACAGGACCATTAACCCCCCTTACAAAGGTTATTTTTCAAACAGAGATTAAAACTGGTCATAAAGTCACCTCTGTCCAGAGATGAACCACACAGCTAAACATACAAAAAACCCTTGATAACATTTTACCAGCAGCTCACACAAGGCCAAATAGAAGAAGGACAGTAGTCCTTAACTCAGAGATCCAAAGACACCTAAATTACTAACTCTTAGCATCCAATTTTACCATAGCTCTGCCAAGGTGCACCATAACTTTGTCTATAATGAAAACAGCAGCACTTCTGCCTCTCAAAGATTTGCATTTTTTCCTGAGATTTGAGTATTCTTGATCTAGTGGGTTTGACTGAACTGAAACAACGTAGAAAGCTGTAAATTAGCATTGCTTGTATGGTGAAATAAATACTTACCAAATGCTGCTTAAGTTTGGACAAAAATTTCTTCAGTATTTTGTCATGATGTTCCTGAAACCTCAACAGTTTTGGAAAACCAGGAATAAAAAAACCTAAGAAAAGAAGTTGACCATTTAACAGGTGTTTGTAATATAAAAATGACTAAAAAAAGGCATTAAGGCTCCAAGAGCATTATCCTTCTATAAGACCACTGGACCTGAACAGATATTCATAAAAATATTTTGATGCCTCTGTACAGATATGCACATACTCCTGCCTAAAATAGCTACAATCAATGCATTCCCTTAGTGACTATTTTTACATTATAATGACAAATGACAGCAGGTCCATCAGTCCTACATCAGTCAATCTAATACAAGATCATGTGGAAACCACATTTATAATTATTCTTTAAAAGAAAACCAAAACGAAGAACCACAACCCACACCCACTAAAATTGAAATTATAGCCCAGAAAATTCATGATAGAAGGGCAAACAGCATAGGCATCTACTAGAACTGTATGCATTGAAGAAATGATCATAAAAAAGAAAAGAGGGATATTCTAACAACACAAATATCATTATTATATACTAAAAGTAAAGACTGTGAGGTCACACAACTGAAACAAAGGGCATATAAAAACCATCTAAGAGTTTTAGTGATCATACATGGAAAAGGAAAGCTCTAAGATCCCCTTTCAACTGAGGTATCAGCAGAGTTTAAAAAAGGATCAGAGCCAACATGTAGGTAAGAATCACAGACAGAACACACTGGGTTATAGAGATCTAGTACAGCAGTTCCATATTTTTAGGATTAAAAAGGTTATCAAAAAACAAAAAACCCACTATCTTTTAAGCAGTACGAAAGCTGGAAGAACAAGTATGGACCCACAGTATTCCCAAACCAAAAGTCCTTCCAGTTACCAATTGTGTAATTCAGTGCGTAGTCACTAAAACATAAGATTTACTACCTCAGATTCACACAGGTTTAGTATTTCATAGATACAAATGCAAATTCTACAATACTTAAATGTCAGGTTGCATATTAGGAAATTTCAATAACACATGGAAGGCTTTTAGTTTTTTTTCTTACTGTAAACAGTGAACGACTACATCAAAGCTAATTAGCCATCAACAATAACAATAAAGGTGCTTTTTCCATGGAAGGTTGCTCTTTCACATTTACATACACCAACTCATTATCTTGAATTTTTAAGACTGTAGAAAGATCAATGGAAAGAGCTTCCAAAAAGGCAGGTAATTTTCAGGGTCAGATACCTGTATTTTATCATTTAGAGACTTCACATCATCCATACAATATGAAGTACCAGAGAGGCCAAATTCATCTCTTGATTTCAAGTGGTGTTATACTAGAAATTAGTCTGGCTAATGGGCTGCACCCAAAAAGCATTCCAGGTTGTCATATCACAGGTAGAAGTGGAAAACACATTGAAAACCTTGTCTGTGGGGAGGAACTTTTAACCATCCTACTCTTGTCAATATGATTCCAATTGAATTACTCAGTGCACCCCCATAATTTCCACAGGGAGATGCCCATTCCAGAGAACCATCTGATGGTCTGTGGCATCAAGTGAAACTGTAAAAGTTTTCCTTCATGGATATTGGTAATTTAGAATTTCAATTATTTGAGCTTTAAAGAGTTGACAAACAGTGCTTTAAGCTACTTTCCCCAATGAAGAACACAGAAAGTGCAAACTGTTATATGATATCAGTTAAATCAGTTTTAAAGTTTCCTTTCCAGAATCTACAGTGTTATTTACACAGTGACATAGACTAACTTAAAGCAGATACATTCAAAGAATCACAGGAAATCCAGGTTGGACAGGACTTCTGGAGATTATGTGGTCCAACCTGCTGAAAGCAGAACCTCAGACAAGTTGGCAACATTTAACAAATGATAAATTGGGAACATTTGAGTTATAATGAAAGTTTTGTCAGCGTATCTATAAATGCAAACTTGCCTAACAGATGCTGCCAAGACAGTTTCAGTGTGTATAATAAACCTGTAGCACGATGGTTCAGATGCCCTGTGGAGGAGCTCATCAAGCCTTGGGCTACTCAAAATTCCCTCCTTCCCTCTCACATCATTTGACAGGTGTG
The DNA here is from genome assembly GCA_036785705.1 of Acanthornis magna. Taxonomy (NCBI): domain Eukaryota; kingdom Metazoa; phylum Chordata; class Aves; order Passeriformes; family Acanthizidae; genus Acanthornis; species Acanthornis magna. The sequence goes on from JAWUZG010000001.1 coordinate 3,148,738, forward strand.
TGACAGGAATAAAGGAGGGAAAGAGGGAGGTCTGAAACATCTCAGGCAATATATCTGCCTGTGTTCACCCTCTTGTTCACCACATCTCGTTCATCATGCACATAATTTGGTAAATAAAGAGCTGATTTTGACTTACTTCCCCCAAAACATCTAGAATTTTCTGTGTGCTTTGAGGAGCTCAATATTCTACACATTTGCAGTTGCACAGGTTTGGATTATTATGAAATCTGTAGATTTTTTGTAAGATGCTTTTAGTCTGTGTTATCACTGTGTAAAACAGCGAAATAACAAACTGTTCCTTTGTTTTGGGGGTGGAGAGCATCCTGGAACACTGAAAAGCCAGGGAAGGAAGGTATTACAGAATGAGAAATTCTTCATCAGGGAAAAGCAGCTAGAGCTTGTTGGAAATTGGCTAAAAAGCCCAAGCTCTGGATGACATTTACTTTTACAGGCTTCCAAGAACCACAGCATTTGTGAATCACCACAACTGTAACATCACAAAGATTCAGGAATTCCTGGACTTGTTCCATTCCAATAGCCATGGAATATGCATAGATCATACTGAATCTGGCATGGAAAGAGAACTGCCAATAACATAAGAGCAACATTACCACGAGAGTAGGAAGTTCTGTGTGAGGCAGAGATAAAACTGAGAAAGCTAAAGTTCATGCCTAGACACAAGTCCATTTTTTACTGTAGATTCCCGTCCTACCGAATGATAGCACAGCTGCAATATTATTTAACACATTCTATATTAGGTTACCACTACTATTTTATTACTAGATAGATGTCTACATAACCAGGTTTCAATTGGTTACATTCCCTGAGAGAATAAGAGAAGAGGAAACCATCTGATTTTCATTAAGAACTATTTGAAAGATATTACATATAAAAACCATTACTTACTCTTATGGATGAGAGCTCCAATACCTCCCCCAAGTACAAAGCTCCCATTACGGCTTATTGTTGACCAATCAGAACAGCACAGTTCCATTTTCAAATAATTTACAGCTCGAATAGGGCAGGAGAAACCTAAATATACTGACATGAAACTCCATACCGTGCATAGCGTGCTTTGGACCAGAGAGGAGTTTCACCAAGGCCCAGAAGGCATCTTCTTCATTCATGTACATCAGGAGCAAAGCTGTGATCTGGCTCATTCCCTGACAGTATCCAACTTCCTGAAAATCATAAGTGGAAATATTAAAATGCTGGAAACAAAAGCCTCGTGACCATGTGCTTTTAGCTTTTCCTTGAGTTAGTGGAGGAAAGATGATGCCTGTCCTGATGGCAAAGCTTCACACCAAACACACTTCATATTTAAACATTAAAAATATTGACAGATAGAAGGGATGATGCATAACTCTCCAACTGAAAACTAACCTGAAGTATTGATTGTCCATTAGAAGTCACTACTGATGAAGAAAATCTTTGGTCAGTACTAATATTTTCAATTTATTGTATCATCTTATTGTCCAATGGATGTGTTTCCCATTTAGTTGTAATTTGGGGGGTTTTATGTAGGGCAGGAGTATCTGGCTTTATTTTGGTTTACAGTCAGGGTACCATCTGATAAACCCAGAATTCTTTAAGAGTGACCTGTAACTATAAACTTGCTCAAGTTTACCAGCTCAGTAGCAAGCAACTGTAATAAACTCAAAGAAAAATTTTATAGTCCCTAAACTGAACTTGAGTACTTCCTCTGATATTAATTTTGAATTTTATGGCAGGAACCAAGCTGTCACTATCATTCAGCTGCTCAGATAACCCCAACAATAAAGTATTGTAAGGACAATGACTTAATAGTTGAGTAAGTTTTTTCAGGTTTACAAGTTGTTAGCACAACTTTGCTCTAGAGATAAAACCAAAGCATAAGAACGGATACACTTTAAGAGGAAAAATACAGCAACAGAAGCACAAAATAAAAACTTACTGGTAATATTCTCATCATTACACTTTAATGGTTGATTTTAAACACTATTATGCATGCAACTTGAAAATGCTAGTCCAATGTTTTATAGGAGGTATATAAAGAGCAGATAGACAGGTTAGATTTCCTAGAACTTTGAAAGAATCCAAACAAACCAATACTTAATTCAAGTAACTGCTTAATTTCATTTTCCTCTTCTAAACTTAACATACTTTATATTAACTTCGAGGGACTTGCTGATGGATATAAAATGGAAGATGTACAGAAATGCTCAAAATGGGCCCAAGGAATGAGGTGACAGTGCACTAAAACCACAGTTAAGCGTGGACACAATGGCATTCCTGTTTCTTCTATTTTTAGCATACAGCCAAAAGACATTACAAAACATGTAAGCTTCTAACCCTTACGATATAGTCTGGAAACCCCACTCTAATAAATCCCCATCCAGCACTGCAGCCAAGACCAAGGGCTTACGTAAATAAGACGCAACCTTTTAAACTAATTTCAAATTTGTAGAACCTTTCAGGTCATGAAATACACCTGTGAACTCCAACGTGCATCTTTCTTCAGTGTTTTCCTCCCCATTATTCAAATGAAAAGGAGGCAGATAATATGAGGGGAAATATCAGTCACATAACACTCCAGCACAACACCAATTCATTATTCTTATTAGACAGAACCCTGGGCTTCAGCTAAATCGTAAGCACAGTTCAGTCTGTCCAAGAAGAAATTCATAATTTAGATGCTTTATTTTAACTTCAGCTCAAAACACGTCAACAAATAATTTATTCCTATGTGCTTCGAAAGGTCTCTGAAATGTCTGTTGGTTTTTTTCGGGAGAAAGATAGAAAAGCAAGTTATTATCTTACAGCACATTCAGAGAAATCAGATTTCAGTGTGAAGTTACACAACTTACCGTATTATATATGGAATATGCAGCTAAAACATGGAACAAAGATTGTTGCCTGGAGAAATAAGAGCAGAAAATGACAAAAAGATAATATTATCATCTGTAAAAACAGAAAAACATAAATGCAGTGAACTGTATTTAGGAAACATGTTTTCCCAATTTAATTTATCTAGCACTAAAGAACAGGATAAACCACACTTCACAACAATAAATGCTTCTGATTTCGAGCTGATTTCGTAATTAGCACCTTTATGATGTTTTATATGCTGAAATGTTTCCAAAAAGATCAATAATACTTTAGAAGAGAGTGGTGGCACATCATCATTTTTACAGACAGGTAAAGTGAAACATTGCAGGGGTGACATTTCAAACACTGATTTATTCCGAATGCCAAAATGTAAACCCCCCAAACCTGATTTCTGTGCTTGCAGAACACTAACAGCTGTTACTGATTCCAAACAGAGATGTAGAAGTGAAGATGTGAAATACACAAAGCAGCCACAAAGGTGTCTTAATCTTGGCACCAAAATTAAAGTCTGTTCTAATGACTGCTACTGTCAAACTGAAGAAAAACAATATTAACTCTGGTTTGGCATCCTGTGCTCAGTCCTCCACTGATCTCTGTGTACTTCACAGTGAGAATTACAAAGAGTTTTGTGAAGGTCCTTTGCTTTCTGTAGAATAGTCTAACTTGTGAAGGTAGTCAGACAAAAAAACTCCAACAACAAACCAACCAGCACAGTTCTGCTCTTTCAAAGTGGTATATGAAAGTAATGTTGCAGAGCTCTCATAATGAACATCTAAATGCACAGCTACTTTTTTGTCATCACTTCAGGAGAGAATCTGAATGCCTACTTTCAACTAGATGCAAAACTGCTAAAATTTAACCGCTGAGTGTTGCATATTGTTGTTTCTCTGTCCAGTGAAATTTTCTCCCTGTTACTAATCAATGAATAGAAAGAGACATTAGCAGGCTACAAAAACAAAAGCGTAAGCAAAAAGGTGCTTATTTTCTTTTGGGAAGAGGATTTATACTTGGAGAATTTTATCAAAACATCTACATTGTGGCATTTTGGTTTACCCTCTTGCAGAACTAAAGTTCAGCCATTCTTCAGTAACCAAAGAAAAGTGTAACAAAGTACCAGACACTAAGCTAGAGCTTTATTTTACAAGGACGAGCAGGTCCCCTATGTACACAGGAACCTCCTGTATCCTCAGCTGGCCATATGAAACTGAGCACAGGAGCTCAATCTCATTCACAGTAATGTACACAGAATAACGGCGATTTTAGTATTATTTAGACTAGACGGTAGCACTAAAGACCTGTAAAAGAATGAACCTTCAAAGACATACAGTCTGCTTAGAAGTCAAACAAGCTATTGGCTTACCCAGGGGTTTTTATTTCACTGCTATGTGAAATGATTTCTGAATTTTTCATTGAGGCATTGCTGGAAATGCATAATATATGTACAGTAATTCCAAGATCTATTCCAAGTGTGAAATTGCTTTAGGCAGCCAAAGGCTTTCCTGTGGACTCTGAGGGCATGGATACAACAGCCACAGGGACAGGAGCTGGCTCTGCCTGTGTTAACCCCAAAGTGATGCAGCAACGAGCTCCTGCTGACATCCAAACTGTGTGCACAGAACGAAGAGAGGCTCGAGCAGCAGAGGCACTGTCAGCCCTGCACAGATGGATCTGAACTGCACTGGCTGCACGGAACAGTCTCAGCTTGGGAATCCCTGCTCTGTGCTCCTTCCTTACAGCCGTCAGAAAAATTCCCGATTTAGAATTTTTCCAGAAAATACTAGAATAATAATGTAAGAATATTTTCTTGTTATATCACGTAAAGTGCATAACCCTGAGTACTGCTTTCTGAGAACAGCAGACTACCATAAAATCTGCCTTGGCAAGAAAAGGAGATTAAAAACTGAACTAATACAGAGACAGAAGGGAAAAAACACCCTCTTCTTCTCAGCAGGATGCTGCAAGCAAGCAACAATACTGATGTTTGTATCCCCACTTTTTTCCACTATTAAGCATTTTTGAAGGTGACAGCTGCCTAATATTCCTCATCTAGTGGCAACAAAAAATAACAAAACAAAACATTTTGAAGAAATCCAAAAGCATTATGGCCTACAGTTGTAAATAATTAAATACCCCATACAAAAACACTGCTTCATTTGGTTCTGAATTACATACTAGAAGAAGAATATAAAATCCAAAGGAAGGCTAAAATCTCTGGGAAGACGAAGGTTTACTTACTTTACACCATATCTGTCCCGAAACATGATGTGGTCCCTGTAGGTCCGGTTTACATCAAGGTCGATTTGCCGAATATCTGGTGAAGACCCTCGTGCTTGACACTTCAATTTCTAGGAATACAGTAAAAACCAGAAATTAAGCCTAAAACTGTGAACTCTAAAATAGCAGAAACCTTCTTGACTGTACACCTATATTGAAGTAATTGCCATCACATGATTTAAAACAATACAGAATACCAATTCGTGAGATTAACAGTTTTAACTTCCAAAATAAGCATATACACATACAAATTCTATGGAGTCAGAAACAGCCACAGAGAAAGATGCAGAAAGACCAATCCCACAACACACTTTTTTGGACACATCATTCACTACCCATATTTAAGGTTGTTTCAGCATTTCAAATTTCTTATTGCCATTTCTCAGGCAGGCACAGCACTAGAGAAAGAAAATTTAATTTTTTTATTCAGGAACAAGAACCTGAGTTGCAAGTGCTCTAGACTAGACTTTAAGCAAATGATTTAGTGTCGTTTTCATACTTTTCCTGTCTTTTTCTCTAGCAAAGTAATAGCTACATAGCTACCAGTTATTATCTAAGCATAGATAATGGCCATTTCTCTAGTAATTTCCTCTGTCTTTCTGTTCTAATCTAATTTAGCTGCAGAATATGTCTACTTTAGCACTTGCTTTAGTGTTTTATAATTAAATCAATTTTTGTAATTGAATACTTAGGAAGCCTGCACAGGTTTAGACTGACACCTTATTTTTTGCACTTACAGTAATTTTCTCTTGACACTCACTCATTTATTTCCACTTCTGTCCCCAGAAACTGAGGGTGCAAGACCCTGGATTCAATATGGTATTTTCAAAACATTACATCTGACTATTAGAGAATACCACAGACAATCAAAAGGCAAAACTCTGTGGACTGTGGTTGCAAGAAAACAAGAGTAAGGACAAAAATTATAATAACAAAGGGATCAAACATGAAACAATAACGTGCATCAAGTCTGTTCAATACCACCAGAAGCTTTAGGCATTTGAGGAATTACTTGTAAGTCATTGAACCAACATTACACTAACCACAATCTCAGCTATGTGCACCTTTCAGTACAATATAAACCACCAACTCCCAGAATGATCTGTCCCCCAGACAGAAAGGCAGCAAAGACAAAATTTCTAGTTGTAAGGTGGCACAAAGACCCAACACCTACGATTTTATGGAATATAGGAAAAGAAGCACCCTGAGCCCTTGTCATCATGGCAGCTCCATGTGTGAGAGAACAGGAAGGCACGGAAAGTTTGAGGAACAGGAAGGACAGAAGGTTAAGAACTGGTCTTTCCCCTGCAAAGAGGGACGAAAGAAGCTCTTTGACCTACAACAAATGTGTATTATCTTTCTAAATTTAGGGTGTGCGGTATGAAAATGAAACTTGCAATGTGCAGTGTTAATACTACTTCAGGAAACAGGAAAATAGAGACCAGCGAGATGAGTTTATCGCAAATAAATCAGATAACGATGGAAGAAATTTTCTACTTCTGTATCTGAACTGCAAATACTTCTTTGTTTTGCATTAAGCATTAGATGACATTAATAATTTCTGAAGATTATTTCACCTATTTTTAAATGCTTCTAGTTTTACTCAGCCTTCTTTCCCACAACACATTATTCAGTATTCATTCTACATTAACTCTGTTTTACTGCCTTTGGATCCCCCACTAGTCTTACTCAGGAACTTAAACAAAATGTAATAGTTAGAAAGAGCAGCCTGTTAGACTAAAGAGCGAGAAATATGAGGAAGGTAAGAGACACCAAAATTTAGATAACACCAATACTAACACCAATCTGCTTTCATAAGATTCCTCATCTACTCAGACTCAGTCTCAGCTCAACTTTTGAATATACAGCCTTTGTCCTAAATAAAACAAGTAATGTAACTTCTAATTTTTTTTTAACATTGCATAACAGCAAAAGCTTAATAAAGCCTGTAGTTTTAGTATCTGGTATTTTTTAAATTAATATTTAGTGAAAATTCCACAAACTCACATTATAAAAGTCTTTCATTTCTTCTTTCATCTTAGGAACATCAAGCAGCAAAGACCAGACTTGCCCTCTGAACTGCAGTGGGATCCCTTTATAAATTCTCCTATGAAACTGCAAAAAAAGAAAACAAGATAAAAATGCAGCACAATCTACAATGCTCTGAATAAAAGGAACAGTGATGCACAATATGCTGAAGAGAAAAATGCAACTACACCAAGTGCCCTAGGAAAGGGATGACTGGGACAGTGTTCCAGTGTGTTTTGAGGATCAGAATGTGTCCAACAATGCCATGTGGGAATTGTATCACCTTTGACAAGCAAACTCTGTAATTTTGACCTCAAAAATCAGATTCTTAGCAACACTTTTTCAGGATAAGCCACAAATAACTCACTGTAATTAGAGTCTATAAATAGAAATAGTAAAAAGTCAAGCAGCAAAATCACAAAGCTTTAAAAATTATCAGTAAAAAAGCAAAAGCAGAACTGATTTTTTAATTCTTGTAAAACCACGACTGTGTGCTGAAATGTAGGTATGCAACAAAACAAACTGTGAGATCACAAAAAAACTCAAAATGTGCCATTTCTAATCCTAACAGATCTCAGATTCTATTTCTAAACTAAGAATCTGTTTCCTAAATGCATTTTAAAACATTTACAAAAAAACCAAGAAAAACACAAGAAAGTGTTACCATCTTTCAGAGACATATCTAAGACAAGGAAAATAAAAAAAATAACTCTGACAAAGAAAATTAACCTTTCTGAAGTTATGTTTTTGCCATTATTTTAATGATTACACAGGGAGACAATTAGATTAAAAAGTGAACAAAACACACAAGCGCTCTCCAATTTTTTCTTTGTGTTTATCCTACAATAAAAGTTAGACCTTAAAAATTTCAGTTGACAAAGTTAACACTTCCTTTGAATATTTTTATAGAAGTTATGTTTGCAGCAAGAAATATTTTAAAAGAAATGCCCTCCTGAAAGACAGGATTGTTTTTCTTTTCACGTATTTCACATCTCCAGTTTTGGAAAATTAATAAACCCCTCATTGTAGTATATTTCCAAACCTCCTGCCGTTTGGAATATATCGGCTCTTAAAAGGTGTCTTTAATGCCAGCAAGGATTTGTGTCTGGATTGCACAATCTGTAACTCTTGTACAGATTATGAATTTTTTCCCTTGTTCCTTTTTCAAATGAAAAATATAAACTTGTATAAGATACAACAGCCATCCTGGAGGTTGTCCACAAATAAAATGTGCTTTATGACGAAAACTTTGCTACCTTAACACTAAGTTTGATAAAGCAGCAACACTTGTGTGAGCACAGCTGTGTCAGGACAGTTTCTTCTGCAAAGATGAAGAACAACACACAGAGCTACAAAGCAGCCTTCTCTCCAGATGGATACCTTGAGCTCAGGTCACACAGAATTTCAGTGTGTGCCAAACCAGACACAAGGGTAACTGCTTGTGGGAGAGAAGAGAATTCAGTCTTTTGAAAGCCAAACACCACCAACTGCAGCGGAGTCATCCCAGGAACAGATTAACCTGTCTACTGGAAAGCAGAATGAGCCTAATTTGCAAAATATTTTCTGGAAATTTGGAAGAGAATTAGGAAAAAAAAATGCAGTGATCTATGTCCTCAGTGACAGGTAGTTCTATTCCTCAGACCCATGTACGGAGTACCTTCACAATAAATGTTTTTGTCAGCTGACTATAATTTTTAACTCATTTTCAAATATCTCCATGAACAAAAGGTCATTAATGAAGACAACTGGTTGAAGAATAAATTCTCAAGACTGCTATTGTATAAATCAATATTTTGGGAGAAGGTCAGGTGGATATAAAGGCCTTTATAATAATAGCTTCTTATAAATAGTATTAAAACAATTTAAACTATCCATACAAAGTGTGGAGTTGTTCAGGGTTTGGTTTTTGTTTTTTTTTTTTAATAAAACTGAAGGAGAAAAACCTCCAGTTTCAGAGGAGTCCATGGCATTTACAGTTTTCCCATCTTCTGCACTGCCCAGACTGAAACAGCCAAATGCTAGAAAAGCCCTTAAAGCAGTAAGTAAAAACTGAGACAGAGAACCATGGAAGTGCTTTTCACAGAGAAGTTTGAAAAGTGAACTGCAAATAAAACTTTACAAAGAGTAGAAAGGACAGAGAGGTGAACAGTTTCATCAGCCCACTAGTTATGCCAAAAAAAATCAGGAGGAAAGCAAAATATTTTCAGTAGCTAAGTTCTGAATTACTGCACTACCTGACAGAATAAACCCAAATAACATTCACAGCTTCTTGCAAACCATTTTAGATCTGTGTTCAGCTGACTCTGCTGTTCCAACTATTCTTCCATTGAGGCAGAGAAAAAGCTCTCAGTCATCCCAAGTCATAACCAGATCCTGCCTACAGACTCAGCAGAACACAAGACCAAAGACTTTCACTATCTGATACAGAAGAGAGAAATGACACTCAGGAACAGAACCTTTCACGACACAGGCTCCACTGCACAAAGAACATGGAAACAAGCGTGAAAAATTTCACATACAATGGAAAACTGAGAGGAGTGGCTGATACACCAGAAGGGCTGTGCTGCCATCCAGAGTGACATCAACAAGCTGGAGAAATGGGCTGACAGGAACCTCACAGAGTTCAACAAGGAGAGGTGCAAAGTCCTGCACCTGGGAAGGAACAACCCCAGGCACCAGAATATTCAAGCGGTCACCAGCTGGAAAGAACTCAGAAGAAAAGGACCTGGGGGTCCTGGTGGACACCAAGTTGAGCAGGAGCCTGCACAGCGAAGCAAAGATGACCAATGGTATCCTGGGCTGCTTTAGACAAAAACATTCCCAACATGTTGAGGGGTTGATCCTTTCCCTCTACTCAGCACTGGTGAGTCCAGTTCCGGGCTCCTCAATGCAAGACAGACATGGACATATTGCAAAGGGCCACAGAGATAAGGAGACCACCTCTGCCATGAGGAGAGGCTGACAGAGCTGGGACTGTTCAGCTGGGAGCAGAGAAAGCTCAGGGGGATCTTACCTTATTTTGTGCCACCCTGAAGGGAGGATGCAAAAAGGAGAGAGCCAGGCTCTGTTCAGTGGTGCCCAGTGACATGACCAGAGGCCATGGGCACAAACAAACACTGGAGATTCCCTCTGAATATCAGGAACACTTGCTCATTGTGAGGGTGACAGAGCACTGGCACAGGTCACCCAGTCAGGCTGTGGTGTCTCCATCCCTGGAAACACTCAAAAGCCATCAGGACATGGTTGGGCGCAGCTGTAGGTGGCCCTGCTCGAGCAGGGGGCTGGAGCAGGTGACCTCCAGAGGCCCCACCCCACCCCAGCCTTTCTGTGACCCTGGGCAATGGTGCAGTTTGGTGAAAATGGCACTGCTGTGCTGTGTCTTGGGGAGTGTGGCGCGGAACCCACACACAATTCACTGCAAAATTCATTTCTGATAATCATTCAGTCACCAAACAGTTAAAGAAAACATAAATGAGCACCCTGATTATTAGCTAGCTGAATGTCTTTACCATAAGCACCATGCTAGTGCCCTCTGCTGTCTTTTATGAAGTTACGTAATTCTAGGTTAAAAATCTGCTGAGAAATGCTGGTTGGATCTATACACTTGCGGAACTCTCATCTATTTTTCTGCTCTCTCTGAATGAATAATTAAAACAGAAAGTAGAAAATTCAGGAAGTTACTTCCTGCTTCTGGGAAGATGAAATACTGAGTTAATTTTAAATAATTTGTTGAAGATTAAGGCTTTCTTAAGATAATCACTCAAAACACAAATATGCATCATTCAGTTAATGGGGTTATGGGATCTGGGATGTTTCCATCAGCACAGGACATAGATAAAAGAAAGCGATCCTTGATACATATAACTATATAAACACAGGATACATAAAATACAGGCTTAAATTCTGTATCACTCTAAGCTGATATTCCGCCAAGGACAGTGGTCAAGTTCTTGCAATTATTAGTAAGGTTGTTGATCCTATAGTAGGAGAAACTGACACTGGATGAGGCCCTGTCAGCTGGCAATTCAAAAGGAGCTTCTCATGCAAAACCAACCTGGACCTGCAAATACACTGAATATACAGAATGAACTAAATCCCTTATAAAGCAAGAAGAAAAGGAAAAAAACCAAACAAGCAACTAAACAAAAAACCTCTCAGATTTGGAATACTCCAAATTAGCTATCATCTCAATGAAGTCCATAGTGTCTTACATGCAAAAACACATTGAAAACACACAGCCTCCCATTCGTTGCCCAGCCCAAATCTCTCCAGCTCACAAAGCCAATTGGTTTCTGGACGAGAAATGAAGCAACTGACACACAGCACTGGCCTGAGGAGTGGCAATTGGCATCATTGCTCCTGCAAGATATAAAACTGCTTTTCTTGAAAAATAAAACTTTCTCAGCTGTGTCAGGAAGAGCTGCACAGCAGCAGAGGGACTCTGCCACCTCAAAAAGAATCAGTGATGAGAAGCATAAGAATTAAAATCTGAGGTCTCACAAGAAAGTATATTTATAATGAAAAGAAAATATATTTATAAAGGCTGCTGCCTTTAGAAGTTCTTCAGCTTCTGTGGGTTGCATTAAAGGAAGAAAAAGTGCAAACAGAAGAGTTGCTCCACCTCATTCAAAAGTCTCAGGAATGCAAAGAGGGTTCTTCATTAAGGCTCTGTGTTCAGACTCCAAACGAACTGGAGACTTGATTATTATACTCTGTGTGACTGCCAGAACAGCTGGAAATGGCAGCTACCCTGATTGTTTCTCTTCTTCCTTTCCCCTTCAATTTAGGCAGCTTCAATCACAGACAGATGAAGGCAGACAGGGAAAGACAGAAATACTTTGGTGGAAATACTCAAATGGGAATACAGCATATAACAGTTTTATTTAATCTTTCCTGAAAGTTATGATCATACTAAGCCAGGAAGGATTTACTATCTGTGGGTGGTTGATTGTACCCTGAACCACTAAGCAGCAGAATACAAATAGGAAATAAAAGCATAAACCAGAGAAAGACCACAAACTTTGCTGCTCTGTGACACTTCCTGCATAAGAAATGACTGATGGGGAGATGAAAGCTTTGTTTTGACAAATATCAATCATGCAAAGACACAAGGGCAGTTACACACTTCAGAGAGTGGTATCTGTAAGAACCACGACAACTCCACTGAAAGAGATGCCTAAATAATCATTCAGGAATCAAGGAGTTTTATACACAAAGAGCAAATCAGGCAAAAGCACGAGGAGTCCTTTATGAATGAACAGGAGTGCCTGGACAATGTCAAACAGAACAAGGAAGCCTATGGCAGGGGAAGCAAGGACAGGCAGTTTGGAGGAATACAGAGAGACTGTCCAAGCAGCCAGGGATCAGGTTAGAGAGCAAATGCCTTGGTGAGATAAAATCTGGCCAGGGATAACAAGGGCAACAAGAAACACCCCCCCACAAAAGGAAGAAATTCTTCCCTGTGGGGGTGGTGAGACCTGGCAGAGGTTGCCCAGAGAAGCTGTGGCTGCCCCATCCCTGGAAGTGTTCAAGGCCAGGCTGGATGGGGCTCTGAGCCATGTGGTCTAGCAGAAGGTGTCCCTGCCCACGGCAGGAGGCTGGAACTCGATGATCATTAAGGTCCCTTCCACCCCAGGCCATTCTATGATTCTGTGATTCTAGAGTCCCCAGGAGATGTACATGGGCTCATTTTATTATGTCATACTTCATTACCTCTAAACTGTTACTCAAATATGGTAGAGCTTGGCACATTTCCAGTCTCAATGTGACAATTCTTCCATCTTTTTCCAGTTCTCATGGTCATACATTCGTAACCTCTATTCCCCAACCCCTCTTTTTTACTAGGTTTAAGCACAAGAGTTCTAATGGGAAAACAGTATGAAGTTCCCAGAGGCTTCATCTATTTCTTGAGATATTCTTCAGCAGTCAAGATCAGGGGAAGATGTAAACTGAAGCATCTCAAATGCACACACACACCACTAGTGTGTTAATGTTTTCTCATTAATTCATTTGCAAAGTTAGGACAGAAAAAAAAGTAGAGAAGCAGCCTATAGGCAGCTCTGCAAGAGTATTGAATGAAAACTGTATTTTGCAATTAAGCATATGACAGTTTGGGATAATGTAATCAAATATATGGATTCATTTACAGTATGTGTACAGTAGGAACAGATTCCTTCACGGCAAAGCTGTCCTAGCTGTATATTATGAAGGCTCATCACAAACAGGCTGTCTAAAGTCCTGCATTTTGTAAATACCTGCTGCATACCTGGGACAACGACTTTCTCCGAGTCTCCCTTCCTATCTAAGAGCAGAAGCATGTCCCAAATATGCCATTTTCCAAAACCAAGCCATCATTACAACTATAATCTATAATCCTACAACATTATTACTATTGTTGTTGCTGCAATGTTCTTTTCAGTGCTGTTTCTAAAGAACACTCATTTCAGGAGAAGCCTGACTGCACAGAAACCATGGCAGTGTCAGGTGAAGTGAGTCTTTTAACACACAGGCTGTTCATTTTCTTTAGCAATTTGTTCCTCTAGCATTAACCACTTTATCCAGTCAAGTGAAGACAGAAAACAAGAGTCAGGAACTGTTCCAGCAACCATTCCTTCCATGCTTCAAGAATGTATGGAAAGCTGGTGCATTCTTCCAACACACTCCAGATAAAAACCATCTTTAATTGTGAGTTTTGCACAGCCCTAAGAAGATGGCCAGGCTTTCCATAAAGAGAAGTGACAAATAATGCCTTGCTTTCCCCACTGGATGCTCAGGAGGAGGAGGCAGCTGATTCTTTACTCTGTACATTCTGGTTCACTTACCACATAAGATGTGAGACAGAATAAGGAAAACACCCTTGTTTTTCAAATCTCATGTGCTTCGCTAGAGTTCAACAATGAGTGAAAAATTTTCCTAGCCTCGAGCAAAGCTCATCCCTTTATGAACATATTGAATTATTCTAGCCACTATTTATAGTTCAGCCTATAATTTGTTACATGAACTGAAACTCTTTCTGCTCAGCTGATCTGCTATACCTTCTGCATGCCTGGTGAAGAGAGGATTATTTATTTAAGTCAGTGTCTCATGGACTGATGTCACCAATAGCTGAAGAGCAGAACCACTGTTGATGAGATGACACGTGGTTATTGTGTTACCTGAAAGGTCATATTTAACATTCTCTTTGCAAATGAAGTAGCTGTTACAGAGGTTTTTTTGTTGTCCCTTTGACTTGGGAACACATTTGATTTAAAATCTCCTTACTGCTACATTAACAAAGCAAAGTCACAACTGTTAAGACCTCTAGTTTCTCCTATCAGAGAAAATGGCAGGACAGAAAGCAGGATTATAAGAAAAACTTCAGGAACAAATAATAATTTTTCATTCATTCACATCATATCTTAAGGAAATGAACTTTCTAGATTCTGAGCTATACCCTGAAAGAGATCAAACCACTGGCTTTCATTTTTAACAAAAGCAAAGTGCAAGACACAGCTACCAGTCTCAAAAACACAGGCAGTGAGCAGACTGGATGAGCAGGGGACATGACAAGTATATTTCTCCCTCCACTTTACTTGTAGCATCTCAATTCTCTGCTCATCAGGCTAGTAAGCATTCTGGCTCTCAATCTCTCTCTTCAGAGGTCTCAGCTTTGCCCAAATAACTTACTAAAGCAAAAGGCCAGGAAGGGAGTAGGGTGACATTCCAGGCCAGTAATCCAGGCAGGAACGTGGGATGTGTACCAGCTGCCCTTGCTCCTCTGCACAGTACACGTGGATCAGCAGCATTGGGAAATACCATCAGGAAATACCAACAGAACCCCAACAAAAATGCAAGTCTTAAGATGTGTTGAAGAGAAGAAGGAATCTGAATTTGGGATTCTGTGCATTATCCACCAAATAGCCACAAGACCAGCTGCGAAAACCTCCCCATAATCCAGTGTTGGGAATACAGCCTCTCCAGCAAGCTTTTTTCCAGAAAATTTCCAGAAGAACTTTCCAGAAAATCTTCAGTAATTTTAAGATGACCAAGACTACAATTCTAGCCAATAAACTGTTCATATGAAGTCCTTACCTAGTTTTTGAGGCAAGTGGAAGTACTTAGCGCTTAGTGACATAATCCACTCTCTCCACAGATTATTTTGCACACACAAACACAACACAATTCCTTGCATATGACCACCAATTTCATTGCATAATTACTATTGGGTTATTAGGTATTATTGCATTTTGGAAGAATAAGAAACCTTATTCTTTCAGAATGAGGTTTGGTTTTTTTTAAGATATCACACACAGGCAATCTAATTTCAGGGTATACATTCTTTCAGAAGTGACAGCCAATGACAAAAGCATGCAGAATTTTACCTTTTCACTATTCTTGTATTTTTCCCAGCTTTTCAGCATCTTAAGCCATTTTGTAGTTCTTTCAATTTCCAGGTGCTTTTGCTGAAAAGGAATTAGAAGTGTTTAATATTTCCAAAAGGAATACATTTTAAATTATTTATTTTCTATCTAAATTATCTATTTTCTAAAAAGAATGAGAAAAAGTTCAACAGAGCATTATGAACTTTTTATTCAGTCATCTGAGAACAGTACAGAGTAACATCAGCTCAAAACATGAGTTTAAAACATCCAAAACTCAGCCAAGCAAAAACCAAGCAGAAACCATCATCTTCAACATTACCAAAGAACTGTATTTTGTACAAGAAGGTTATGTACAAGATTTCTAGGAGCTTCTTCTCTACATATTTGGCAGCTAAAAAAAACAAAAAAAAACCCCACCCCTGATTTTTTGTTTTTATATTCTTGGATTATACTACAAAGCTACTCAGTGTTTTTCCATTTTTTAATGACACAATTTCACTTCCTTCATGAAGCTTTGGAGCAGAGTATCCAGACTGGAAAGGTTAAAGCAGAAAAATGTATGTGTGTGCCTATTGCTTTCTCTTCAGACTTCAATACAAACAAGTATTTAGCTTTATTGTAAAGGACAGCCCCTCTATCTCCAACTTCAAATCCAGGGATTAATAAAGACAGGAAGGATATTCATATGGTTAGTGAATCCATTTGGTAACAATGTAAAAGTTTAATTTTAAAGCTCCGCAGGATACTGAAGAGTTATTAATACTTTCATTAAGTATTTATAAAGTCAAATTGCGTCCAAAATGTTGGGGGAAAATACAAAAGAAAATTATTACTTACTGTCCCAACAGAACCCTAATTTTATTTCTAGCTTTTACCCATCAGAGTCTGTGCATTCTTTCTTGGCTATCAATGCAATAAAATGGGCTTCTTTAACTTCCTGAACTTCTTTAATCCAGGAGCCCAAAGCCTTGCATTAGCAGAAGTACAACTTCATCATGTTTAGGTCCACCCCAATCATGACTCAGTCCACAAAATGTCCTGGAAATAAGCTGGTTTCGGTTTTTAAGTTATTTTTGTTTGAATTCAGATGATATAAGCCTATCACAAGTATAAAAAAAGTTATGGGGAAAAGAATTGTCTTTATTCTTCCAACCTTAACTTATCTAACTACTCGTGCTGCAATCAACTGCCCACATTCCTGCACAGGTCCTGACTGTATTGGGCAATATCTCAAGTAATGCCTTCTAAAAATAATTTTAAAAGACATTTCTTAAGACTTATGTTAGAGGGGAAGGGTAGACAAACTATTGCTTCCCAGATTTCACAACAGTGTTTCTGATTCTCCTTCACGCTTGCAACCCCTTTAAGGAATCAGCATTTCCAACGTCTCTTACAGCAGTTGTCCTCCAGGCATAGTTTAGACTGCAGGAATAACAGGAAGCCAGGAAAGGTCTCTGCCCTCAATAGGTTGTTCAGATAATTGGTAAGAAAAATAAAACCCTATCTGCTTCCACAGTCTTTTTGTTTGTATGTTTGATCTGCTTTCAAGATTTTTGGTCTTTTGCGGCAGAAGCTCACTTCAATTGTATGTTTGTTCAAGCTTTTATGTCTTTGTGTCAATTTATCCCTGTTCTCAAGTGATGCTACTGTAGTCAAAATAGCAATTATTGCTGTGTTCAGTTGTTGAAAACTTTTAGCTATTTCTTTCCCTGTCTGAATTATGTTCACTTTCATGTCTAACAGGTACAACACTGAAAACATAGACAGATCTGAGGCAGCTCATTGCAGAGCAGAGGGACACTGCTGCTGCTCATTCAGGCAAGTTTCATGTAGTTGTCACCAAAAAAAGACAAAAAAGGAATCAATTTATCTGTCTTCTGAGTACATTTTACACTTTGAAGCATTTTTGCCATTGAGAGTAACAGATTCCCTAATTGAAGCAGAGCTGGTTTCCTACTCTCACGTCAGTAAACAATGTACTAGTGAAAGCAAAAAAAGCATGAAGCTGGCAAGCATCCCTCTCGTGTGCAGCACTCCACCTTCCCGGAGAGCACGTGTGCCAGGGCTGAGGCTTAAGGCAATGCTTCAGCAGAAGCCTCAGACAAAACCAGAACTTGCTGAACCGCTCCCCAGAGAATTTATAATCAAGCAAACCAATGACAACACCTAACAAACTGAAAACTACTTACCAAACAATTCACAGAACTTAAAAACCAGAGTCAGACACAGACTCCAGATTTCCTGAGGTCAGTTCTCTGGCTCCTTTTCTCCTCCAGAAAACCTTTCCTCCCCTAGTTTTATCTGAGCTGTGCTGGATTATTCATCTCAAGGTTAAGCAGTTCATAACGTAGGACAATGATTCAATGTATTTAAGGCATCAAATGTGCAGCAAAGTAATGATGCACCAAAATTAGCAATAATTACTTTGAACGCAGAGTAAAGGCATTACAAGCAAAAATACACACAAATACACACACAGAAACCCCAGCTTAAGTTTTTGGGGGTTTTTTGTATATGAAGAACAGATTCCAAATTCACAAGGATATCAACCCTTTACATAAGTTGCAAATGAAATGAAAACGTGAGTTAGAGATATTTTTCAAAACTCACGAATAAGGCAAAAGGAGAATATAAAAGGTTCTGCAGAGTAAGTGACTTCAAAACACATTGTACAGAAAGCTTTTAATCTTAGCCCACATTAACATAACACAGTAATCCTTATGAATGGTATCTTGGCAACGGCAAAGATTCAAACCCTGCTGACAAGAGCCAGATAAAGCTCAGACCAGCAGAGGTCAGGATACCATCAGGAGTGTAACCAGGAATCTAGTGCTGGAGCATCACTGGATGATTACAGAAACACACTAGACTTGCAATTTAACACTGACTCCATAAATACAGTTTCTATGCTGACACTTTGTCTGAGACAGCACGAATACAATTTGGGACAGAGAACCGAGACTCTATTTTCCCCCCAATAATTTAAGGCTAACTACAGAGCCACAGTGAATCAGAGCCTCAAAACTCATCTACCACAGTAACTGCAAGCTGCCTAATATTTCTGCTCAGAGACTCACCCCCCTGCTGTGTCCTTCTGATGGAAATGAAATTATACAGACACTCACTGCGTTATTAAATGCAATGAAACATGGCAGGAAAACACAGCCATTTCAGGCTGTGTATGCAAAACCACGCATGAACCAAGGGAAAACAAAAGGGACTCACAAGTTCCATTCTTTTACAGTAAGCATCTCTTACTAGCCTCAGTATATAACTGAAGCTCAAAATAATTAATTTTCAGAAGCACTGCTGCTCTTAACACTCAAGGTGCTGAGATGCTTTGGAGTAAGTCATTCCATCTTTTTCCCATGTATTCTACTGCTTTGTGCAGCCAAGAGGGCTAACTTAAACTTACAGCTTTAAATATTTTATCTTGAGTTTACTGATCTGATTTGGTCTTGGAGATAACAACAGACCCGACTGACCAAGGGGAAACACCAATAGTAAATAGGCCCAGACAAGCAGAAATTCAGTTCCCCATTATTTTTATTGGTTTCCACATTCCCAACACATGAGTTGTCAAACTATTTCTCCAGTACCCTCCAGAAGCAGAAGGATTTTTGGACTAGGACCTGAATGGGAAGAACACGCTCAGCTCAGCAACTGAGCATTACAGGGGAGGTCACCACACTGTAACGGCAGCAGGATATTTGTTACCATTTCCTGAAAGAGCAAAGCACCCCACACTGCTCAGGACAGCAGCGCACACCTCGGTGCCAATGCCACCACCTCGCTCCCACAAGCCAGCCCCCTGTACAGCTCCTGGCACAGGACAACAGCTCTCACTTTTTCAGGGCAGAGCTGGGTGTGAGCTCTTAAGTAGCTCCATTTCCTTCACTAGGCCACGTAATGGGCGAGGAAAATTCATGTCTCATCGGCAGCAGCAAATCTAAGAACCAGTGGGGCCTAAGGGATCTGAGGGAGAGTTCGTGTGGTCTCAAGGACAGCAGCTCTTAGGGGACTCAGAAACGTGCTTCTTTGGAAATGCAAATCACTAAAACACTTCACCAACTCATTTCACAGTGATTTATATTTTTAAAAGCTGTAAATCTGTAAATGTTTACTTCCTAGTAAAAAAACCTGGAGGACAGCGGACTTACCTTTTCTATCACCGCATCATGGACAGGAAGCTCCTCTGGACTGAAAACAAAGAGAAAGTTTATATTAGTCTTGGTTAATCTTGGCACAAAATTTCTGCATAGGTTCTTACAAGTTATCATTTACAGCGGCAGTTTGTGGTAACAAGTGAAGAAGAATTTTGATCTCTAAAGAAGAACTAATATTTTAAGTACAGAACTAGAATTTTAAATCAAAATAGTTGCATAACTTAAGGAAAACATTGCATATCTTAAGAAAAGTCAGTAACTTACTCTTTCTTCTGTAAAAGCACTTTGTACTGTACTACCAAACTGAAACCCAAATGATTTTTGTTTTGTTTTATTTAACCATACTGTTAGCTGATTTACCAATTTTAAAAAAAGGAGTTCCTCCTTTACTACTGTGTTCAAGGAAAGGCACTGGAGCTTTGCTTAACTCAGGAGAGTTAACTCACATTTTCTCAAAACTACAAAGTCACTCTAAGTAACAAGGAGGAAGCAGCAGGAAAAAAAAAAATCAGTTTTGTTACTAGGTACCTAATTAATACTCAAAGTCTTTTCACTTCTTACCCTAAGCCTAAAAAGGCAGTTTAGGAATTGAAAGCTTGAAAAGCTACCTTTGACCAGACACACCTTCAAACTTTCCATTGCTTTCATTTCATTCTGAGGCCTCTAACTTCTGTTTTTCTTATCAAAGAATTCTGTGTTTTCCTCTCAAAATTAACTGGACCACTTTGATGCCAAGTGAGCCTGCCTCTCCTGCAGCTTCTGAAAACACAGCAGCTCATCTGTAAGAAGCAACTCCCTACTGCTCTAGAGGTCAGATAAATAACACACCCAACAAAACCATGTTTAAAAGGGACTAAAACACAGGAAACATGGGAAATACTTTTAAGAATTCCTACTGAGTCTTGATATTATGGAAAAAACCCTCATACCCACATCATTATAGCTTTCTACAGTGAGGCCATTAAACCCCAGTATTTCAGACCTGTATCCACTCAGTGCAGGGGTGACCTTGGGGAAGGCTACAGAAGTTAATGCTGCAGTCAATGTAAGAACACTGATGCAAAATGCTGAATTGTATTCAATCTCATTTCATTTATAAGATGCTGTTTCGGATTCTAAAGTTATATTTGAATAAAGAAATACATTTGAACCACTTCACCTAATGGAAAAACTTGCTCCCATCAACACCTTCACAGAGACCACACACAAGTCAATGTTTCCAATCCACAGCCCAGAAACTAATTTTAAAACCAAAAGACTGTTATTTCTGAGTGGCATTGCAAAAAAGCATAATTGGTTCACTTAGAAGCACTTAACAAATGTCTGAAAGTTTTCTTGGTGAACAACATCAAAATAAAAAAAACTCGTGATCAACATCTAACACACTAGAGACAACCTATAGACTGTGCTATTTGAGGCTAGAAATGTTAACAAAATTACAGTGTTGTGCACGCTCTCATATAACTAGATCAACTAGAAAGCAGGTCCTTTGTATGCCAAACAGCACCTAGAAATTCAGCTTATTTGAAGTGGGGAGAAAAAGCAAAGGGGAAAGAAATTCCATTTAATACAATCTGCTGGGGATGGTTGTTGTTTGGTTTGATGTACAAAGACTGCTAGGCCTTGTCATATCACTTAAAATTTCCAATTCTTCAGTGACAATTGCAGGCCCTGCCTACCCTCCACGAGCCTCCCACAGCAGCCTCATTCTTCCCAGCCCTGCGAGGTCACACCAGCAGCTGGCTGTGCACACAACAAACTCTTTTTCCTCCAGCGCTGCCTGCAGTGTGCAGGACAAGGATCTGACAGCTCCACATCCCCACGGACTCACAGGGCCACAGCAGCTCCTCTGCTGGACTGGTACCACTTGACAGCTTATCTCCACACTGGCATGGAAGCTGATCACATGGAAGACTAATCAAATCTTATTTTTCACAAAGGGAGAATGAATTGCAGTGATTTGTTAAGGAATTGCTCACTGCTGATTTTGCAAGTTACCATCAATGTACAAAGAAAAGGCATGGCTGAACATCCTGAGCAGAAAAAGAAGGCCCCCGTGTCCTGGGAAGCAGACACTAAATTAATCCAACATCAAATTTATGCCCACATTGCTCGTTATTTTTTGAGCTGCACAGATCTGCACTAATACCACAGAGCTCCACTAAAATTCCACAGCAGCACATTAAGGCAGCCCCGTGCTTTTATTCCCCAAGATGCTGCTGAGCACCAGGCAAACAGCACAGAAGCCAAATGGATCAGCCAGGGCTGCTCAGTAAGTCACTAGACATGCAGGAATTCCTGGAGATCTCTCTCCATTAACGGCATGGCACCAACTATGCCCATATACTCACATGTGTCAATCTTGAAATATATCCTGCAGGGATGGAAGGAAAGGCAGAGTGGGCACACAAACTCTCCCAAGCCCCTAAAGGTATTTTAAATTCATACATATCCATTCAGTGTATGTGTTTTCTATGCAGAAGAACCTTAGAGATTTTTCTTTTTATTAGGAAGCATCAGACACAAAATCAATTACTGTCTATGAATCTGTTATTTCATTGTACCTTCTATTTTTTCTTTAAAATTATGCATCTTCCCCTTCCTTCCCCAGCCCAGCCAATCTAATATTGTTACACCTTAATTATTTCTTTAAAAATTAATCTTCTCCAACCGTTCCCAGTCTATTTAAACTTGCACTCCTCCATGGTTTTTATCTGCACATTTCACCAAATAATAACGAGAAGTAGTAAACAATATTAACATAATATAGCCACATCCTGCCCAAGATGACTGTTTTCCTTTGATAACTCAAGTAAAAGTCATTTAGGGGATACAGAGAGAACTGAATTAACTAACATAATTAGCTTGGAACCATATAGTCCTGGATATCCAAAAGAGGACTCACTGGGATGCTTTTAACAGAAGTCATGAAAATAAGGTCTCACTTAGGAGAAATGAGATCTTAACACTCTGCTGTCCACACTAAAGTAAAATCTGAACTAGATAAAGTCAGCTATTGAATGAGGCAGGAATCAAGAGTCACTACGCCTGCTCTGTGCCTTGCCATGAAGACAAGAGCTCCCAGCAGCAGCTCAGGGCTCTGCCTGTCCCTGCCAAGCAGCTCTGGAGCTACAGCACTGAGAGAAGGGGCTGAAGATATTGTCTCCAGGTTTGGGAGCTGCAAAACACTGCAAGAGCAAATCCCAACTATAGTAAGGGGCCCAATGGCCATCCTACTGGGAGGCTCCTCAGAGAACTCTCACTGGAAGAAAGCAAACACTGGATTCCAAGGTTGGACTGGAACTTAGGATCTCCACCAGTGGTCCACACTGGTGGTGATCTGCAGCACCAGCCCAAAGCCATCTTCCCATCTTTCAGTCTGGACTACTTCCACCTTCTGGTGAGAAGGTCTCTAAGTTTAAAGACACAAGATTTCATTTTTTGGACTTGACTGAAAGCGCCTCTTTTTTTATTACATTATAAGGGATGAACGGATCTTACATCTTTAAATCCACCACGATAGCTAACACAAGTTTTCATGGATGCTTCAAGAGAACTTAAAAAACTAACTACGTCAAATGCATAAATATCTGTCCCTTCAGAACATTATATATGCAAATCTATGGTTTTGACCATTACAACATGTGCTATAATTAGGCTCTTCAAGTAACAGTGGTAGCTGAAATAAATTGAAAAGTCCAAGACTTAACAAGCTTCCAGTCCCCTACCCACTCTGCTGTTTAAATCAGTCACCTTTAAACAGCACTTTGATGTATTTGTTCAATACAAACACAAGGAAAGACTTTCTTGCATTAGACAGTCAACAGATTTATTCTTTCCTACATTTGTATTTAAATCCCAAGTATGTTCCCTGCTGACTCAAATCACAGCATTTTCCTGCTTCTAGTTTGGCTTAGGTTTAAGAAATGTAAAGCTTCCTCTGTCCTCTGCAGCTTCAGTTGAGGGTGGAAGGTATTTAGTGCAATAATTAGCAACCTTGGTACACTGATCACCCCAAAACTCTGAATTCCAGAGGATCAATTCATTTCTTCACAGTTACAAGTTGGACAAGGCCTGACAATGAAATTTTCATTGCGGGGGGGGAAAAGTGGCAAAAATTGACCACAATAAGGCCAAAAATACTACAAAGCTTAATTGCCTGAAGAATTGTAATGTTCAAAATCTTTTGGTACGCTGTATTTTTATTTCATATAATTTCTATTTCGGAACACAGCATTTGCTTTAAAGCCCTCTCTCCTTGCTCTAGTCTGTCTCACCCAGACAGAACTGGCCAGGGCACTGTGAAGAACTTTGGAGCTCATTATCATGAAACATTTGTGGGAGTAACTGTGATACATGCAAGTTATCTAATTAAAAAGTGAATTACATTCAATATTCCTGTATTACTGAACTCAGTGTAACAAAATCATTTAAAAAGTTTAATCCTCATAAAGCCTGCAAAGCAGTGCCTATGCAAAAAGTTTTCTGAAACTATTCCTCAATTATTTTCCCATGCTCCCCCTCAAAGTACTCTAAGAGCAATAGCATCACCTTGTATCACTGCACAGAGTTTCATTTTAAATTAAAAGTATCTTGAAATCTATCTAGTGTCAAATTTTAAATATAAGGTGGGATAAGTTTCTTGCAGAACACTGATCTTCATGGTCTCATTGAGTTAATGATGAAGAAACAACTGCTGTGCATTCAGCTTGTCTTTTTTGATGCACTGTTAAGTGTTGAAATCCATAATGAACACATACTTGCTACTACCCAGGAGACTTATTTTGAAGGAAAAATTTGAAAAAAAAAAAATAAATAGTCATTTGTATCATTTTGAAACTTTCATGTTCATTAAATTTGTGAAATATCAACAAAAACATTGGTAAGGTAGAAAACTCAAAACCGAAAGTGAAATGAAATAAATTCATAAGAGTGATCATGCACAGGTAAGGTATGAGAAGAGAAGAATTCACTTGACAGATGTCTGAACAAAAAGCACTTTAGTACAAATGGCATTGCTTTGCTGTACAATATGAAACTCAGACTGCTGACTAACAAACCGCACCATTACAGATTCCAGATGTATTAGGGAAAAGTAAATCTTCCCAAACAGGTGCACTTTTTAAGTTGTGTGATTTGTCAGAAGTGAGTTGTAGGAGTCTATGGCTTTACTAGACACCAAAGAATGAGTATATTCACACTGGGAAACCAATTCTGCAGCACTAAACACACTAACGAGGTGTTCTATTAGCTCTGCCTCCCCCTCAGGGTCTGACACAAGGCACATGAACTGTCAGGGCAATTCATGGGATTATGGATATGTACAACACAATCACACCTTCAAGGTAATTTGCTGAGGAATCCTAACTATGAATATTGCTTTACTCTTCCAGCTTTTGAAAGGAAATTAAAGCAAAAGTGTTCTTTTCAAAACCAATAATATATGGAAAAGATTTCTGAAAAAATTAAGGAGAAGGTAAGAAAGCTGTTTTTTTAATAGATAAAATTCTGTGGCTCACTTCCTTCTTTCTATTTCACAATTTACTTACAAACTCACAATTTTGACTGAGTCTGTCTCTCAAAATAATTGGAGCTCTGGTACTGTAATCATCCACTTTGAATTTTCACCCAATAACCTCTGCACAGTATGGGGGTAGTGACTACAGCAGATTAAAAACCAGCTTTCAGACGTTTTGTTACAATTCATAAGCAAGCCGAAGCAATTAATTAACATATGGGATAAGCCAATGTGATATTCCACAATATAATTATCAGGAAACATCCTGCAAGAAAGAATTTAATGCTGGCAGAAGATTGGACTACATGTGATTTTGTGACTAGGTTTTACATGCAATTATTTGTGGATTCTGTGGATGTTGCTGCCAATTTGCACAGCACAGTGCCATGAATACATAGGTCCTGCCCAGAAAGTCTCAAGCAATGCTCACTGTAAAAGATGAGATAAAATCCAAAGTTTTATCAAATTCAATTAAATCTCAAAATGGTGACTTTTTTAGTAAAGTACTTTGTTGCCTGGGAAAAGATGACTTTGCTGTAAAGTTATTATTGCAAATATAAAAAATTACCAAGAAAATCCTAGCAAAAAAACCACAGAACTGTGTTTTCACTTCCAAATACTAAAAATATGTGCTTTCCTGTGTTTTTAGGAAAAACATCTTTAGAAAGGTGTGTTCTATATGCAAACTATCGAGTTTTCCCAGCTTGGGACCAGAAA
This sequence comes from Acanthornis magna, assembly GCA_036785705.1. Taxonomy (NCBI): domain Eukaryota; kingdom Metazoa; phylum Chordata; class Aves; order Passeriformes; family Acanthizidae; genus Acanthornis; species Acanthornis magna. The sequence continues at coordinate 3,174,669 of JAWUZG010000001.1, forward strand.
ACCTTTGAGAAAATTTATAATCTGCTTAATTGAGCATATCAGCTTTTCTAGTGATTTTTGATGTCACTTTAATTGTATATAAATGAACACTAAGGTTAAAAATGTCTTCTCAGAATCACGTTTTTATAAAAAGATAAAAATTAGCCTAAGCTACCTTAAAATTCTCAAGAGTCTAAAAGGCAAATGAAAGAGAATGCCTTGCTTCTGATTTACATTTGATAAATGTCTAAAACACCTAGGATTTTTTCCTTAAACACATATCTCCTGCTTTGAAGTACTGCTCGAAGGTTAGTTCCTGTGCAGATCACTCACACCATAAATTAATAGTGATCCATGGTTTGCATGTTGGCAGCTTCTTCTGCTTCAAAATTCATGTGCTATGAAAAGCGTATTCCAACATAAATTAACCAAGATGGCATTGTTCCAGCAATATATACTTGTTCACTGCTGAAGCTCAAAGCATGATGTACCCACATTTGCTTCTTTGATGAAATAAACTTCAGTGGTCTCAAATCCCATTTTGGTGGTCCTCCATTGGGTCGAGAGTAGCAGCAACTTTGCACTTCTAAAAACTGTCCCCCTTTAGCATCCTTAACAATCTGTGCAGTGAAACACACTCTGGCCATTCCCTACATTCAGTTACTTTAATCTTCTATAAATGCTAAATTTAGTAGGAAATATATGAGGTAATAATGATTATGCTAAATACTTCTGTTTTAGAGCTTAAGCAGTAACTCAAAACCACTGCATATCGCTTTATGAATGTTGTATAAATTAAACCATATTAACATACTCAATCATTTTTTTCAGTTTTCCTACCTAATAGCTCTTTTCATACAAGGAAGTACTTTATGAATTCCTACTACACAGTGGGTGATTTTTTACTCAAATCAAGTAGCAGCAGCTGTTAACAAAAATCACATTATTTGTCCTTAGTTGGCAGAATTATCCAGTAGCTTATTTTTTTGTTTGCCATCAAATCTGCAGGATTGCATTCACCTCATTTCCTTCTGTATCTGCAGAGGATTGTTGAAGTGACAGCCTGGACTAACTTAGCTGAAAGAATGGATTTAAAATACAAATTTCAACTCTAGTCCTAAGAATAAGCTTAGAATAAAGCTAAGCCAAAGCAATGGGTAACACTGTGACACAATTTCAGAAAGAAAAAAAGACCATACCATTCTGAATTATAGCAAATAACAACAGAACATTTCTTCCTTCCACAGGAAGAACCTCCATGAAAGGAGAGTAGTAGAAGAACCACACACTAGATCACCATGATAACACAAGGGGAAAGGGAAGACAAACAGAAAATTAAAGACAAGAATGTCTTAAATACTTTTGCAAAAGAATGGAATTGAAAGCCCAAGTCACAGAAAAATTCATTGGTAACTTCTAGACACGTAATTTCTAGGCACTTCCTCCTTCTCCTGGTGAAGTCCCACTAAATACACAAGTGATATACACAAATATATACAAATTGTAAAGCTCACAGGTGACCATCTGACAGAGAAGGTCTGGTTCCTCTCCCTTTGCTAGGTCTGGTTTAAGCAATTTCATGGAACAGCTTTGAATAACACTTTTCACCATTATGCTGACAAAGAGAACTTGTTAAAGTAACAAGTGTGAGAAAAAGTGAACAAAGGCACTGAAGAGTTCCTGGTAATAACCAAAACACCTTCTAAAGCAACAGTTCTGACCACATGCTGTTGCAAAATAAGACCTCACTTTAAGGAAACAAATACTGCAAATTGCCATGGACAGCTCATGCTTTTGCACACAAGTTCAAATGCAGGAATGCAAAGAGAAGACTCACAACACAACCACCACCACAAGTGCAGACAAATTCAGAGAACAATGTTCATTGTCCATCACGGAAGCAGAGCTCTAAACTCAGATAGAATGGACAGGACAGAGCAAATTTTACAGCAGGTCCAATGTACTCTTCCACTCTCAGGGACGTTTAAAGGAAATTACCTACTTACTCTGAAATGAGTGGTGATTCAAAGTCTCACCACTTCACAACTGCACAATAAGCAGGGATTCATTCCAACGTATCGTTAATTCCATAACTGATAAATAGTGGGTTTGCTGTGTTTTCAAAACAGGTTTTATCATACAGAAATGCAATTAATATATTGTTTTAAAAGTAGTTCCCCATGGAAGCATGTAAAGAAAAAAAAAAGCGTTTATCTAATGGTAGGAAGATGGGTGCAAAAAAAAGCATTTTGTATCTCAATTACTAACCCAAGAAAACTACCACTTCTCTCCTTAAATGAAAATAATAATATCCTCAGGGTATATTAGGGCAAAAGGAAAGAATGTTAAATAGAGCTGAAATTTGTGGGGTTTATTTGGTTTTTTTTTTAACAGCAGTTCCTCATTATGATGATTAGCAACGAGTATTTCGAAGCAAAATCAGTCAAAGCAAGTGTATGACATATCAGAAGGAAGAATCCATGGCACATAATGCAAGACTCCAGTGGAGAGAAGACAGTTTAGTGGAGTTTTCATGGCAAATCTCTATAATGTCATATGAAAAATTCTAGACAGTCAAAATGAGGCATATTTGTATATTTAGGAGAAAGAGAAATACACAACTTTTCTCTAACAAGAGAGATCTGAACTTTCTTTTAAATAAATATTTGACTTTGGCAGCATAAGAGGTTGAACTTGGCACACTTCTTCCCAAGGGAGGGAACAGTTTAGCCACTCTCCTGACAAGAGGGTCTGACCCTGTCTCACAAAACTGAGAAGAGGAAAATGACAGCAAGTCCCTGCTGAATGACCAGGGAAAATCAAAGCAAGAATCACATTTATAATTGAACTGCTAAGAATACACATTTCATTGCTCTTTTAGTACATCATGATGTCACCTAACATGTTTGGTAATATTTACTGTACCTAGAAAATTCAGGATTGTGGCTGCATGTCACTATGAACAGTAACTTTGCAATTGTCCTGGCAACCTTGGAGCTCTTTCCTTAAGCTTTGATGTACAGACTTCATGGCCTTAAACAGAAATGGTCTTGAGCTGAGACAGGGGAGATTCAGCTTATATGTAAGAAAAAAAAAATTTCACTGCTAGGGTGGTCAGGCTCTGGAACAGGCTGCCCAGGCAGGTGGTGGAGTCACCATCCCTGGAGGTGTTGAAGAGGCATCTGGAGCTGGTGCTGGTGGTGTGGTTTAGGGGTTGATGTGATGGTGCTGGGTTTACAGCTGGACTTGATGATCTTAAGTCTCTTCCAACACTGATGATTCTATGACTCTCCTACTAAAACTCTGAAATTAAAATTATACCAAATCCCTGGTTTTTTTAATGTTTCTTTGATTATTACCAAATTACAGCAACCATGCTTCTTTCTTTAACTGCTATTACCCAAAATCTCAGCTGCCAAAAACCCTCACAGACCTATCCTTACAGCTCTTATCTGGAGAGAACTCGCTCTTGTACCCACCCAAATCAGCAGGAGTGCTGTGCAAGACTTATTGCTCTTGGACGTGTGGTTCAATAGGCATATGGGAGAAAATATTAAGGAATGCACAAAGAATACTTCAGAGACAAGAACTATTTTCCAGCAAGGCTACATACAAATTACCAAGAATTAGAATCCAAGAGGGCATAACTGGTTGCTCATCATATTGCTCCCTATCAAAAAGTTCAGGGTAAAATAATAATACTGAAGGGGAAAAAAAAAATCAGTAGTTTCATTTGGAAACATTTAATGGAGTAGCTCAATCCTTGACTGAGCTCTCCGTTTCTTTGCTCCTTTAACTCATTTTTGGAGCACGCTGTAAAAATGCATTAGAGCTAATAAAAATGCAGTATGGTTTTTTTTAAAGAATGAAGTTTGATGGAGAAGAGCAGGTAGGTCTCTATCTCAGCAAAAGAAAGAATGAATTCCGCTATTTGAAAAGCTCCTCTGGCAATGTGATAATCTCCATCATTAGCAAACTATTCTCAAAGCATGTTCACTGCTTTAACAGGCTCATGGGATAAAGACTAAGGGTGTGAGTCACACTCTCAGCTGCTGTGAATTGGTACAATTCCATCAGAAGCAGCACAGAGCTACTGTAAGAGTAGGACAAGAATCTAACCCAAATTTTGGAGAGAGCATCATGAATGGGGTGAGAGACAGACTACATCAGTATTTTCTACCACTAGTACTTCTATTGTACCACTTTATATTCCCTAGGGGATAAAAATTCCACATAAACAACCTTGAAAAATAAACCTCCAATCTGCCCAATCTCACTATGCTGATCCTGGAATGTTTATTACCATATGAGCATCTGCCACAGTAAATATACATCCCCAGTTCCCATTTACTGAGCAGGGAGTAAAAGGAAAAACATATTTAAACTGAATCACCCAAGTCAGAGCACAAAATCTAACAATATTGGTTATTGCTCTAAGATAACAATCATTAATATAAGTTCATGCAAACCTTGATAATCACTAGGTCTGAAAAGAGCTCGTATGGTGTAGGCTAAAGAAATGGAAGTACTTTTTAATTTTTTGAATGATGTCATGACTGCTATGATTTTCACAGCTGATCACCAAAAGATACCAGAACAATTCTGCTATTGGCATTCACCAGTGAACAATGGAAAGAAAAAAGATCCTGACAGTAGCAGTAAATAAACTGAAGTTTCTTCTGTTATTTCTACTTCATAACCACTAAGGTCTGAACACTTAAAACACTTTCCACAATATATTAGCCAGAATATTTAAGTCAGAATCTGTATTTTCCAATGAGGAGCAGTAAAATTTGGACTTCAGATGTACCTGCCCCAAATTCTAAAAATCAATGTTATTCTTATTCTACTTAGAAATGCAAAACTGTGATCTTGAACAGTTTTCTTAGAAAAGAAAACTGAACACCTCTCTCACAGCCAGGTGATATACAGAGAGAGAAATAAAAAAGAACCATCAAGAATATATACATAAGGATGCTTAAAAGAGACCAGATAACACAAATCCTTATTGCCAGCTAGAAATGAAAACTGTGGGACAGTTTATTATTTTAAATACTTCTGCTTGGTCAGCATCTGATCGAAAGACCGAAATCAGCAGTTCCAACAGGTACCAAACAGAGGAACTTGGCTGATGCTTCTCCCTCGGGGCGATGCTGCTCAGTGCTTTACAGCAGTAAATTACAGATTTCAGTACAGATTTCAGTACAGAGCCACTCAGGACCTGGACTACCCTGGCCAGGGGTATATGGGTGTGGTGACCTAAATGCAGGAAGATGCTGTTCAGAAATGCTCAAATTTCAGCTTTCTGTACCATCCTAGGAAGGCACAGAGGCCATTAGGCTTATCCTGCTCTGACTCTTGGCCTGGTGTTGAAAGGCCCCAAAGAGGATCAGCTCTTTAAACTGGTGCTGACCTTTACAGTTGCAAAATGCTGTTCTCAGCTTCTACCCTACTTTAGGATCACGTACAAAGTTTGGGCTGTTTTGCAAACTTCAATCAGCCAATGCTCTTGTGACCATTCAACCTTAACATTATGTGGGGCAGGGAGGAAGGGGAGGGAATAAAGTTATTTTGCCCTTATAGCTAACTGGAGAGTTTCACAAAAAATAAATACAAGGATATATATTCATGAAAAATAAATCTTTAAGTATGTGTTTCAATGACTATCAGTTAAAGCTTAAATTCTTACACATTTTCAAAAATATTGACTGTCATTTGTATTTCTTGCTTTCTTTTGCTGCCTTAAATCCTTTAATAATTTTTAGCTATAAAAGTAATTCATATAATTGTCACATCTAAATAGACAAATCAATACAGATATTACAGAAACTGTCAGTTTAAGTAAAATGCCTTTTAAAACATTTCTAGTTGTAGCAGGGAACTTGCCACCACCTAAGGAAAAAGGTACTTACTTTAGTAGCTTTTTTAACCATTCCAAAGCAGCACCACATCAACTGAAGAATTCAAGGAGGGGGAAGGGGGAAATACCAAATCTCAAAGCATTACTGGAATGCCTGCTATGAGCTTCAAGACACTCAGAAATTCCTTCAGTATTTTTTCCCTGAAGTTATTCCCTTATCAACGACTGCTGCTAGAAAAAATGTAAATATAAGTATCTACAAGGTAAAGAAAAGGGCTGATGAAAAGAACAGTCTACAGTGAAAATACTGAGGACATTTACTTTAAAATTTCGCCAGGTTCCAAGATAGAACAGAGAGGAACTGCTTTTTTGTGGGGAGCAGGGTCACACAAGGTTGACCAAAAGATACAACATATCCAAGAACAGGGGGAAAAAAAGGAAAAACTGACCAAACAAACCCCATACTTTTTATGAATACCAAACACATTCCGCCTTTTTCATTTCCAAAAACAGCTAAAGCAGTTTTTTTAATGACTATCTGTGAAGAGATCCTAGGCATTTCTCCCATTCCTAAAATACTTGATTGCAAAAGTCATCTATTACAGGCTAAGGCTTAATCCGAGCCCCATGGGAGTCCCCCAAGATGGTCTGCTGGACTTCCATCAGCTACAGGCACAGCACGAAGCATCCACCTCCTGCACCTTCTAGAAAAGAATATCCAATCTCATCAAAACCCTGGCAGATTGTATATACAGACACTGGTGCTAGACTTCAGAGGAAGAAATGTTCCTTTCAAAATTGAATGGCACTTTTCACATCAGCCTGACTGCTCAGCATTCCTGCACTAGCATGTGAAATCAGCAGCCCAGCAGGCTTTTTACTGGAAAACAAATTGCATTGAATAAGGATCATGGATCACACTTTCTTGGGAAAGGATATTGCTGCCTTTTCTTTTTTCTTTAAATATTTTTAGGTTTATTGGTAACCACAGTGCACTTGTATAAAATATACTGGTCTGCTCTCTCAGTATTTGTGGTCATGACTAAGACAAGCTCCCTGACATGGGATTCTCTGCAAGAGATATTATAAAAGTGAAGTGTCAAGTTTTAATAGGCAATTCCATGTAATAGGAATATTTAATTTACTAAATTAATGTATTAATTTAATATACTATTCCTTGTATACCAGGTGACACTGAGGAAGATCAGCAGCACTTGATAGAAACAAGTCTGTATTAATTAAAAGGAACAATACTAATTGGAGAGACAGAAGACAGACAGAGATATGTGGAAGAGGATGTTCAGAACACGGCTGGAGGTGTACTCCCAGTGGGAGGCACTCAATACCCAGGTGGGGGAAGACACATAAGACACAAGGAGCAGAAGGTGAAAATAAGTAAAAACCAGGACCAGCAGAAAGAAGTCATTATATGCAGGGCCTCCTGCATCGCCACCTCAAAGGAACTGGGGTGATCCAAGGGTAACCCACGACAAAAAGCAGGGGAAGTTTATCCTGGAGACAGAGGGGAGACAGGTGTTTCCTCTAGGTGCCTGTTAAACTTTTATGTTTTGGAGTGTTCCTACCCAGCATCCAATTCAGCAGTCAGATGTCAAGTTATTTGGCAGTAAATTATGAAAAAAGTTCCCCAAGCTGAGACTGGTTTGCCTGCAATACCACATGGCTTAAATAAACCACAACCCACCACTTCCTTATAGCCTTGCAACAACAGTAGTTGGTAAAGGCCAAATTTTCTATAGTTTAGCCAATAATGAGATTTTCACTCTTCCTGCTCCTGCATGACTCTCATGTACAATTGATGTTTTCAGAAGAGTAGCTTGTACCTGCTGCAATTTAGTCAGTGTCACTGACACAGTTGCATTCTGTTTTGTACAATCGGGTCTTGAACTGTCTCAAGAGACAGTCCCCTTGGGCTCCCCACAGGTTATTTCACAGCTTAGCTTTGCTGGAAACCTTCTTCCTACATCCAACTTCCCTCTAAAACTTCCCTTTATTCACTTCAAATAAGTCTCATTATTATAATGCTCTGGTACTTCTCATACTGAACATACTTTCTTGTTCCCCAAATTCATTAGGTATTAACTCAGCTTTTCCCTTTTTTTGTTTTAAATAGCTGTTTTAATAACCTGTCCACTCCAATTTCCTTTTAATATCCAAAGTTAACTAGAACATTCACATTCATTTGCAGAACTACAAAATAAAGTACTGCAGGAAAGAAATAAAATTGTGTTCTGAAGGCAGCAGCTACTAAAAATTTAAGATAATATTGGGTAAAGATGGTCCTAACTACTGTAAACAAGAAATACTACAACACTTAGAACTGATCAGAGATGCCAGATATATCAATTGAGGTTCTTAAAAGAAGATTGAAATGACAAATTTCACTTGAAGGGAAATGTTATATCTGATTGCAATCACAATCCAATTTTTCCACTGTTAATTAAAAAGGCACCTTCCCTGTACCTCTCAGTCTGCTCTCTGAAGAAAACCTGAGCCCACTTCTACTGCTGTGGCAGGAAGACAATAGAAGTGTTAAATCTTCAGGTTCCTCAAGTTTACAAATTCCCAGTTTAACACACAAATAAGGACACTGGGACACTAGAATTACAGATTTACATCAAAACTACTCTTTAAATGTCTCTAGTCTTCACATTCTCCCATTTTCTACCCAGTGGCAAAGTTACACAGGCAGCCTTAGTGCTTCAATCCTTCAAAATTATCTTTTCTACCCTATCAGCAATCAACTGAACCTTGAATGCCCCTCCACAGAGCCAAGGAAAGCTGCAAACAGGACACAGACAAGGAAAAAGAGAAAACTACTGATAATAATCAAAGTCTATTGTACTTGGGAAAACAACCCCGATTTTGTATCAGGTTCCTCACACGGAGCACACTTCTGACACAAGACATCTCTCTTAGTATTTTAAGATGTCAATATAAACAAGATTACAAATCACTGTACACTTTAAAAAGGGCACTGTAAGTTTGGTACTGCCCCCACATTTTGTTTTCAATGTGCATCAGCCCGTTTGCTAATTTACACTGTGAACACCTGATAGGTCATAGGGAATTACAGCTCTCATGGATGATAACCATTTGAGGCTTTTGGTACATCCTGCTTCATTTCAAACTCTCACAGAACAGGAGTTTCTGTCAGACACAGCAGGCCCTGTATGACAGCACACACGAACCCAGACCATAGTTAAAATCTACATTGCAATATAAATTGTCTTTTCAGGGCAAGACAGTTGATATGTTCATCCTAATTATATTTCTTCTATTAGGAGAGCTTTTGCTTCCCAGGAAAATAAAAACATCATTTGCAATGAATTTGTCTTAATCATAAAGCAGCCTTGAGAGCATTCCCAGGTGAAATCTGCCCTGTAACAAGACATGGATAAGCTAAAAAATAGGCACAATTAGTGAGGACATTATCTGCATACACTGTTAACCTGTGCAGCCTTAATGTAATTTAAACCTTTCAGCTTTCATCCGTTGAAGCTGACTATATAGAGAATTAATTCTGTGCTGGTGAGTTTCTGGGGAAACTGGGGTAATGACTGACAGCAGTAGCAACTGGAGAGGACTTGAGTAGCAATCTTCTATGCCCAACACATAAAAATGCAAGTATCACAATAAAAGTAACAGGAAAAGTTCAGGAGTTCACAAAGATACCGAAATCAGAGGTGAACCCTGCAGTGGTTTCCATTACTTCTGCCCAAAAAATAAAATAACTCTGACATCCATTCTCCATTAGGAATGCTACAACTGCAGCTACACCACCAGGCACGTGGTGCTGCAGCTGTGGTTTACCAGCACAAGGAGCTCTTTGTGTAGAACAGATCTGTTTGAATGTCATACATCAAATTAACTCACCCCAATGATGCAGAAGCAGTCTGCAGGTAAAGATGACTTTTTAACTGACGGCTTATAAAAACAATGACATTGCAAAAGGGAAGGAGGGAGGGGAAAAAGTCCCCTGAAAAACAAAACATACACACCCCCATCACCCTTCCCAATACTTTAATTTACATAGGTATTACTAATGTTTCCTATTATCACTGACTTTTTTAAACTGCATTTCATGTATTCAAACATAAATGCCTAACAGCAAGAACACCAGAGATTCCTAATATTATCAAAAGTAGCAAGTCAGCTTGTGTTCAATTTCTGCAAGCAGGATATTTACCTCTGCCAACCACAAAAACCCTAATATAATTTAAGATTCTAATCCTCTATTTGCCAAAAAGTCAGAGATTATGTTACAAAGGAGGCACCTACAGGGGAACTGCATCTGGATTCTGGCATCTTTTGACTTAACTTTAATATTCAACATTAGGTCCCAAATCAGCAGAGATTTCGGTAAAGTTAAAAAATGTATTAAGTCAAAAGACATTAATCTTTGAAAGACTGACATACATGGTTGCTCATATACAACCATTGAGTAACCTTAATGTGTTGAGATCTTTTTTAAAATAAACATTTTAACAAAATTTTTATAAATCTTTCCAAGAACTCCAAGTTTGTTTACATGCAACTAATTTACTAACAACCAAAATTTATCTGCAATTCAGCTTGAAATATCTTTTTTGTAGACCATCAATTTTCATTCCTGAATAAATTATTTTAAAACATTTCACTCCCTATGCAGGATCAAGTTACAGAAATAAAAAACCAGACAGAAACTGAATTGAAAAGCACAGTGAAAGATTAGCCAGTAGTAACACTTACACAGCAGTTTCCAAAATATCTGTTAAAAAGGCATAATAATACTTTCACCAAATACGTAATACAATAAAGAGCCTGAATATTAATAGTATTAATTTATCTTATTGCTACTATGGCAATTGCAATTTAGGTCTTATTTTCTTTACAAGCTTGCTACTTACTGTAGAAACCCAAATCTGTCTGTGACTTTGTAAAGACGGTAGTCAGCATCTTCCCACGGTTCAATCTGAGCACCCTCACGTCCCTAAAGGGAAAGGAAAAAAAAAAACCCAAATTATGTTTTATGACACAATAAATTAAGACATGTAAGACAGCATTCAACTACTCAAAGCATAACCTTTGGGACATGCTGGCAGGAGGTGAGAGGAGGGGGAAGAGAACACCAGTCCTAAACTGACCTGACAAGAAAAAGGAGAGCAGCACACCTATCCCAGCCCTTACGAACAGCATTTTCATCACAGGAAATATCTTTTGATCACTGCTATACGCAGAATGCATTTCAACCACAGACTCACAGTAATCCCACATCTGCTGTCAAGATCCACAATAATCCATCAAGGTCCCCACAGAGCACCTTCTACTCGTTTCATTTCCGAAATCCATCTTTACTGCAAGAGCACATCCTGCAGACAGTCCTGAGTTACCATCCATGCTGACTTACAGCAGCTGGCACACAATGCAGCACTGAGTTTTCCTTCAGTGATGTGTCCATTCATGTTCCACTCCTCTACTCCAATTGCCAATCTTGCAGAAGGCTTGCACAACTTTAACTGAGTTTCAGCTCTAGCTTCTTCTGGTACGGGCTATGCACAGGTTTCTGGGTATGAAGAGAGGCCACCACTCAAAATGTGAATTGTACGGGGTTTGTGTGGCCTGATTTTAGTAGCAGGGGGCTCCAGGGGTGGTGCTTCTGAGAAGCTGTTGGAAGCTTCCCCCACATCCCAAGTCAGCCAGCTCCAGGATGGACCTGCCACTGGCCAAGGCCCAGCCCATCACTGGAGCAGGTTTGGTGGCAGAACTTGTGACCCCACGGGGGACCCACACTGGAGCAGCCTGTGCCTGACTGACCCTGTGAGAGGGACCAATGTTGGAGCAGCTCACAAGGAACTGCAGCCCATGGGAAGGACCCACACCAGAGAAGTTCATGAAGAACTTCAGCCTGGGGGAGGGACCCCACACTGGAGAAAGAGTTTAAGGAGTCAAACCTCCAAGCAGGAAGGAGCCACAGAAAAAGCATGGGATAAACTGACCACAGCACCCATTCCCCATCCTCCTGTGCTGTTAGGGTGGAGGAAGTAGAGAAAATTGGGAGCAAAGTTAAGCCTGGAAAGAAGGGAGGGGTGGGGAGAAAAGTTTTAAGATTCAGTTTTTATTTTCTTACCATCCTACTCAGATTTGATTGGTAATAAATTAAACAGATTTTCTCTAGTCAGGTCTGCTTTGCCCATGACAGTCATGGCGAAGGATGTCTCCCTGCCTTTAGCCCAACTCATGAGCCTTTTGTTATATTTTCTCTCGCCTGCCCAGCTGTGGATGGCGGTGACAGGGAAGCTTTGGGGGGCACCTGGTACCAGCCACGCAGGAGGGCGTTTTTCCTTATTCCAAGGTCAAGAGCCACTGACTCACCTGCCCACTGAGCAAATCACCAGTAAGTCTAGCATATAAAATATTTCATGAACTCTACAAACAAGTCTATTGCTCTGTACTCCAATGGCACTTAAAAAGTCCCTGAGTGCTAGAAAAATACCTGAATACCGTGTAAGCACTCTCGGTATCCTCTGTGCCAGGCTTTTCCAAAGAAGGGGTCCAAGAATGAACATGACATGACCAGGGCATTTCTTTAGTTCCTCACAACAATATTAGAAACAATACAGTTCATTCATCTTTTACTTTTTCTGCATTGATTTCAGTGTTTCTACTACCATAACCAAATATTAAATAAATGAAAAGTAAAATGACAGTCCTTCTGATCTCATAGATATACTGAGCATCCTCAAACACCCCACTTTCCCTACTTCTAATATAAACACACTCCCTGAAATAGTTCCAAAGCAATTTGCTATGCACCTGAAAAATGAGTTGATTGAGTCATTATCCAGAATATCCCCCATGGAGGGAGAACTTAACTCACCGAGAGGCCAGTGTATCGTTAAACCATCAGATTAGTACTCAACAGAGTATTTTAAACAACAGCTAGTTGGAATTATGATTCAGTTTTTAAACAGACATATTACTAAGATTCATTATAAAATGTCTTTTAAATTATTAATAAGTTCACTTACTCTGTCATACTTGGCAACTATCTCTGCTCGTTCCTGGGCAAGTTTGATAGCAGCATCCTGCTCAGCATCTGCACCTGTAGAGGAATTAAAATAATGCTGTTCAGATTTTCTCCCTTGTGAACGAAGAATTGCAGCCAAATACTTGGAAAATAAACTTCAACTTCAGGGAGACTACTTCAATGGAGAAATGCCAAAACTATTGTGTCAAAGCAAAATATGACCTTGGTGCATGTCTTGAATACTGCTCAAAGCAAAGTACAGCTACTGCAGAGTATCTTAACTGCTGAGTTTAGAATATTTCTGATTTTCCACCAATACAGATACTAAATAGAGTAAAAAATAATACTGCACAACCCACTAACTGAAATACTGAAGGAAGTACTGAAAGCCACAACTTGGCAATTCCCCAAACGTTCTACTAGTCAAAGAAACCTGAAACACTCACTACTGGCTTAAAACTAAAGTGTGAACTATTTACAGGATTTGTAGAGATACTGGAATATTGAAGAAATACTGCATGGCTGCTTCTTAGAAATTGCCTAAAACTTATTTCTCAGAAAACAGGGAAGGATGTTGTTACAGTGTCAGAACTGCAACTTGGGCAACCCAGAGCTGGAATAAGTGTAAGGATATGACAACAGGAAGGCTGACAGGCAAGACAAAAACCAATGTGTGAGTAAGCATTGGATATGAGGACACTGCAGATGCAGCATTTAGGACATGAGTGGAGTTCAAGTTTTGCTAAGTCCTGTTTCCTGAGCAGAAACCATCTCTAGAACATGGACAGGAACAGAGAGCATCAAGAAAGGAAAAGTAAAACTTGCTGTTTTGAATATCCAACAATAGAACGTACTTCAATATCCCAAACATAATTATATCAAACCAATGAGGTAAATAACCTTTAATTAATGTTTGTGAAAGATTCAAGAGTTCATTTCTTTCGATTATTAAATAGCAATGAATTTGAAATAAAGCAAGGCTTTTAAAAGGTTTGAAATATATTTCAGCCTAACACTGTTATAAAAATAACTCCAAGCATGTGTTTTTTCTTCACTATCTAGTTCATGGCAACATAATGAACTTCAGGAATAGTACATACCAACCATCTGGGCCATGAAATAGAAAAGCAGATCAGATATTACAGTCTTCTATCATATGACATTAACACAATTATTTGTTCAAACCTAGTGTTTCTTTAATAAAGTTTACCGACATTTTTCTTAGCATTTAGATAAAAAGTGAGCCAAGGTGGCTTTCTAAGCCATCTGTTAGAGATTTAGCATGGTCTCTGCTTGTTTTCACTTCAAGTTTTGCCAGGGGAACACAAAGAGAACCTCAGTATGACCCACGACAGACACAAGCACCACCATTCGGACAACAACACTGCTTATCCCAGACTTCCCCTAAGGGAAAGGTCTGACTGCTTCTTTAAAGCTTTCATTTATGATCCCCAGAAATCACACTTTGTTACCCTCACCTGGCCCCCTTCTTCTTGTCACCATCATGTACCAATCATATTACTCCTGTTTATTAGCAAGGACACAGAGCTGTGTCATTTTTCCAGCATGCAGCAGAACCAGCACAAATGTATTTACACAATTATTTGAGGGAGAAAAAAAAAATAATTCTATCTGCTGTATTTGGAAGCTTTACATCTCTGAGCCACAACACTGACAAATAATTTCCTCCCTGTAAGATAAGGGGTGAGTAGAATCATTTCATATTGCTCAGACTTTGGTGTGTCCAAGCAGGGCACTGCTCCTCCTGTACCTTCAGGTCCCCAGCCTTGTCACACCCAAGGGCACAGACACAACTTCACACCACTCCCAGCACATTCCAGCACAATCTACTCCCCCAGCACAATTACAACAATCTGGTTCTTAATCTTTGACACAGAATGTCTGTTGAACTGAAAATGTCCACTAAAGCTACCAAATGAACACTGAGAAAAAGCAGTGGATGAACCCTGGTTTTACTTTAGAAGTGAGAAGATAAAGGAACTGTAACCAATACTAAACTGTGTTTTCTTTTGTAAGACAGCTCTGTGCTTACCGCAAGTCTTTACAGCAGATCAATTACGGGTTTTTAAAAAGTAAACCTTTAACTTCCTTAGAAACTTGACATTCTTTCAGCAAATTCAAGTCCTGATTGACCCTAGTCTCCACCTCTCCAATGGAGAGATGTGGGGGAAAGGGTCCCTTGTTTAAAGTACACCTGCTGCTGAGCTTCAAGAAATAGGGGGAAAGTCCTATCACTAATTTCCAAACAAAAATAGATTAGATTTAATTTGAGAAAAAGTGTGGCTGAATATAAGTTGACAATATTGTAATACATAGTTATCAGTACATTCACATAGTATGTAGTTGATACACTTTTTTAACAGAACTAAAAATTGTTTATATTTTATTTTAAAATGTGCTCAAAAGGACACGCATAGATCTTCAACAACACAGACAGAATAATAGTGTAAGCTGAAAAAAAGCTTAAACCTTTGCTTAAAAGAATGCCAAACTGTATTTGCACCAGAAAGCAAGTTCCTGATTTATGCTGAAAACGTGGCCATGGCTTACCATCCCTTCCTCCGCATAAGCAACCTGTGAATCAAAGTTTGGCATGTTCTATGTCTCATGACAATTCAATTACATTTAGTGTGTAAATTATCATATTCATTGCCTTTAAAATAATCCTCTTTGCTTTCTGCCAGAATCATCTTAACATTCCAGCTGCACTGAGATAGTTCAATGTTTCATTAATCCATCAATACTGAAAACCCAGAAAACAGCTTGAGATGGGGACAAGAGGTTTTATTTTGGGAGATAGGCATTAAACATAATTTTTCTTATAAGAGGAAATATTTAAATATCTCCAACTTAGAAATTACACAATGATTCCTGATAAAGTAAAAGCTAAATACGGAAACAAGAAAAATTCTTCAGCACAAAAATACATCACTACGAAACTGAAGACAAAAAACTGCTATTCTAAAGTCTTGTCAGTTTTATTCAGTGTTATCTCAGTGAAAGCAATTAAAGATATGACACAAGTATGATTAAATTTACTAATTAAAAGTTAGCATTACAGATTATACAGGAAACAATGCCATCTCAGATGAGGTTGACATTAATATATAGTCAATTAAGTAGTATGGAGAACTGATTTGAACTGAAGAATGGGGAAATATATTAGCAATGACCTGATGATAAAATCTGTCAATGATGGCATGCTAAACAGCACTTTCAAGTCCCCCCAAAAACTGGTCAGGCTCACAAGATACAAGCAGCATGGTTAAAGCCCTGCCCAGCAGCAATCACAGAATGACAGGTTGGAAGGGACCTCAAGGATCATCTAACCCAAGCTTTCTCGCCAAAAGCACAGTCTAGACGAGATGGTCCAGCACCCTGTCCAGATGAATCTTAAAAGTGTCCAATCTCGGGGAATCCACCCCATCCCTGGGGAGATTATTCCAGTGGATGGTCTCATTGTGAAAATTTTCAAGTGTCCTGACTCTCCTTAGAAGTAACAGACATAATGCCAACTAAAAATATGTAACGCTATGCCCTGTAATGAATGCTAGACTGGAAGAGACCAACTGCTATAAGTGGCATATTTAACAGCAAAACAACAGATCCAAACAAAAATAAACACTAGTGAGGAAAAAATAAGGTTGTGGCCCACAAATAGATGTAAAAATTGAATTCTGACTTTTAGCAAAACTTCTCAAGGACAGAGATTTTTGCAAGAAACAGAGCTACAGTTTGATGGATCTGATTAAACAAACAAACAAAACAAACAAAACCCAAAAAACCAAAACAAAAAAACCTCCACCCCCCCCCCCAAAAAAAACAGAGGGGAAAAAAACCAAAACCAAAAAAAAAAAAAAAAAAAAAAAGAAAAAAAAAAACCAACAAAAAACAAACAAAAAAAAACAAACAAACAAAAAAAACCCCAATCCTGTCTTACTCTTGCTTTTGTGCCATTTTCTCCCTTCTGTTCTACAGGGAGGAAGAGTAGCTGTAGATGTAGGCACCTACAAACACCAGAGAACCTCAACCCAAGGTCCCCATATAATACACCTAAAATCCGTATTTTAAGGTGGGGGTAGGGAGAAGCTATGGGGGAAATGTTTGGCAATAATGTAATTTTACATTCATTTAAATCACCAAGCTAAACACTAAAGATCCTTCTTGCAGCCCCTGCAGTAACTCAGTTTTCCAAAAGAAAGGAGGGGGAACTGGCAGCACTGTCCCTTGTGTTTCCAGCAGTCACGGAGGAGCTGAACAGCCTGGGACAGCCTGGCAGCAGCTTGGCTGCTCCTGGTTGGGGTGACTAACAGAGCCCATATTTACACCTGGATTTCATCAGAGCCTGGCAGAACTGAGCTGCTGCTGAGGGAAGAACAGCCAGAAGACAGTAAAACACTGGTCCTTCCCACAAGAAAAAAAAAAGCAAGCAAGCTGCTGCTCTACAAGGTTTACTAAGTACTTCTGAATTCTGTTTGTCTAATCCTGCGTGGCTTCTAATGCTGTTCAGCTACAGAACTGCAAGCCAGTAAGGCACAGATTTATTTTTTTTTTAAATGTGATCTCCATGTGCAATCCACTGAGCACACATCTCTAGTCCCTGCAAAAGTGGTCATGCTACTTACAGGTCTTTGGGGTTACTCAAACCCACTAGTGACATTCTCTCTGAAAGAGCCTAAAAAATGACTGGGCTGTACCTCACCTGGAAAAGGTAACAGCAACCAAGGACTAGCTCCCTCACCAAGGCAGTATGAAATGAGTCCCATGGAAAGCCTCAGCGAGTTCCTTACACTGGAGGAGGAGTAAGGTACGAGATACATTGCAGGGCTTACGCATCAGCAGCAGCATAAGCAGCTACCTCTTACAGATGTGCCACAAATTTAAGAAGTATCATAGATTTGTTCAGGTTGGAAAAGAGTTTTAAGATCATAGAGTCCAACCGTTAACCCATCACTGTCAAGCCCACCACTAAACTATGCCCCCAAGTGCCACATCTACCCATCTTCTAAATACCTCCAGGGATGATGACTCCATTTCCCTGGGCAGCCTGTTCCAGTGCCCAACAACCCTTCTGGGAACAAAATTTTTCCTCATATCCAATCTAAACCACCCCGACTGAAGTCATTTCGTGTCATTCTGTCATTTGTTACCAGGGAGAGGAGCCTGACCCCCAACTGGCTACACCCTCAGGTCAGGGAGAAGGTCCCCCCCTTGAGCCTCCCTTTCTCCAGGATAAACACCCCAGCTCCCTCAGTCACTCTTCACAGGACTCGTGCTCCAGACCTTTCCCCACCTCCATTCCCTTCTCTGGACAAGCTTCAGCACCAAAACATCCTTCTCGTTACAAGGGGGCCAAAATTGATCCCAGGATTTGAGGTGTGGCCCCATCAGTGTTCAGTACAGAGGAACAATCACTGCCCTGGTCCTGCACCCACACTATTGCTGATACAGGCCAGGATGCCCTTGGCCTTCCTGGCCACCTGGGCCCACACTGGCTCGTGTTCAGTCACTGTGGACCAGCACGCCCAGAAGTAGTGCTTCTTTCCATAGGGTTGAGGCTCAATACACTGAGAGCATCCCGTGCAACCTTATCCCAGAGTCTTAAGATATTTCTCCGGTTTTTGTCCTTTGACCTACCATCGTCTCTTCAACTGCAGAGCACTCTAAAAGCCCCCCAAAATCTGAAAGACATTAATTTGTTTCCCATTACTTTACTAAAATTCTTGCTTGTTTGCACATTACACATTCCACTGCACAAAGAGCTGCACTGGCACAAATTCCTGTCTGCGGGCACTACCACCAGCTGCTACACATCTACACATTCAAAGCACATATCAGAGCAATAAACAAAGTCTCTGGTCATAGCAGAAAGTCCCTTAAATACTCAGGCTGTTTATTTTCTTTCCAGTTCATTCCCATAAACAATGAAATAAAAGCCATGACGTACACTTCATAGTATTTTGTTGTGGGTACATGATGTTCAAAAGGAAGAATCTTGGTAAATACCTGCACATCGATACTAAACCTGCTGTGAACAAAAGGGATTAAGCATAATTTATTATACTTTCTCTTCACGCAGAGAGAACTCCTAACACCGTGAAGAATTTTTAACATGAAGTGAAGTAGCTAGTTAGAAAAGTAATCCTTTTTGCATAGCAACACTTTCTCTAAAATACGTATTTCCCGAAGTTAACTGAGCTACATTTCTTCCAGCCTTAAACATAATAACATACCTTAATAGTATTAAGTATTTAAAACTCAGTTATCACTAATTTGAGAGAGAAGTAAAACAGCACAATATAAATAATTAAAGACCAGTACATAAAATTTTACACAACACTTTACCAGTCTTTAGACTGTCATTTTCTTCCCAGTCCTTGTAGAGCTCTGTTTTAGTCTTCATGAAGTAAATACGTTTGCTTCTAGACCATATTCTAAATCAGTTTATCAAAAATGACCGAGGGAAGAGTTCTCCTCCTCCACTTGCTGCATTTGCTCCACACAACTGAGCCACTTGACACATGCTCCTTTTTCCAGACACGGCCCCTCCACAGCTCCACGAGCTGCAGAGGCTCGAACAAAGATGCCATTTGTTAATGCCAAGTGTCACGAAGGCACCACGCTGGTGTTCTCCAGCCCAGCCCACAGCGCTGCATTCCAGCTCATAATAAACAAAAGGATTTGAACAAACAGCCTCAGAGGCCAGGGCTCCTGTAACACATCGCTCTTATACTCTCGGGCAAGAATTCTTACTGATATTTTCCAAGTGCTGCAGGAAAAACATCTTACTGAAAAGACTTACTTGAAATGGGGCTTGAAGTACTCTCTTTTTGGCTTGTTACTTAAACTATGAAATTAGGTAACTCTAAAATACAGTTTAGATTTCTGTAACTGTTTGGCATTCCCTGCTTTCAGGATGGAGATTTTACATATTTCCTGCTCAAAACTCATTTATTGTTCAAGGTATCTTGGGGAGCTAAAACACCTAAGATGTCAGGAGTCGGCAAGAACATTTTTGTTGTTTGTACAAAAATTCAGGAGTAAAACTGGTAGAAATCACCTGCATCCCGAAAACCTGAAAAACAGATCTCTGTGCCAAATGCCCCACAGGACACACACACGAAGCCATTCTCCTGCACAGACTTTAGCCCTCACACATGCTCTCTCACACAGATATTCTGCTGCTATGTGGTGCCTGCAGCAAGGAACCAGCCAATTCTGTATCCTAACCTGAGTAAGTCAGGGCACACACACTACCAGACACTTTGTGAGGCCAACTGAGAAATGATCAGTGGCACTGGCACAGGTTACCCAGGGAGGCTGTGGAATGGTCCTGGGCAGCCAGCTCTGTGCAGCCCTGCTTGAGCAGGGGGTTGGACCAGATGACTTCAAGAGGTCTCTTCCAGCCTCAACCCTTTTGTGGTTTTCTTTGCACTCAGAGAAGTGTTAAAATGCCAGGAACATGAGATCTGATCAAGTGTGTTGGACTATTCTTTTCTCCCCAGAGACTGAAAAAAGAACAGTTCCTTCAATTGTTTTAACCTTCCTCCCCATATCGTCTGGCAGAGCAGCGAGCCTGGAAATGAGCAGCAGCTCCTTTGTCTTTATCACTGATTACTGCTCATGGATCCCACCCAAGCCCAGGTGTCAATAGTTTAGTCTCTGGATTCAGTATGAGTTTAGACTAAGCCAGTGCCATGTCCACCACCAGGCACATTTCCCTCAAAAGCAGCATTTTCTCACTGCTGACACAATAGTAATCCTCTTGCTACACAGTCATAATCTTTCACTTTGTTTATGGAACTACTGAACTGGTTTTGTAAAACCAACTGCCTTCTGTTTCCTTATTTTTGAGCATATTTGTGGTGAGGATGAAAAGAACTCACACGCAATGAACACAAGCACTTGTTGCAGCTTAACTCTCTCACACCTTCACCACCTGAAAACAGCAATAAGTCATATTACTGACAGACATATATAAACTATAGCTATACTAGCAATATCTGTACTGATATTTCTCTTACATCTCTCAAGTTCAGCAGGTCTGGTTTTCTGGGTGTTTTCAAGTAGACTTACACAGAGAAAGGTAAGATTTTGGATTAGTTGAAATTTCTCTCTATTCCAAAGAAAAGAAAAAGCTAAAAGAGAGTAAAACTCTTTGGTAAATCAATATATTACACTATGCTCTGCACCAACAAAAACCCATTGCAACAGCAAAATACATGCGTCCTTCCCCTCAATAACCAGCATTCAGAGTAGACCCTATTGCAGTTTTACAGCATGAGGAGTAATGGGTGAAATATATGAAAGTAAAGATTTAACTTCCCTGAAGAAATGTGACTGAACTCTCATCCTAATGAAAAATCAAGTTTCACTATGGCAGAACACTTGCAGTTTTTCAAGATCCCCTGTGAGACACTGCACAGTCACCAATGGAAAATGGTCACTGTGGAAATTAGTAGAATTAACTACTACTAAAAACCCTCTCAAATCAATTTTAAAGTGATCCCCAAAGGAGTCAAAGCAAGAACAGGGAAATCAAGGCAGCTCTGCTAAGCAATATTCCACAGAGGAAGCCTGTGTCAAAATATGAAATAAGAATTTAGAAGTCTATGTATTGCACAGAATTTAAATCAACTACCCTATCATGCTTTTAAGCAACAACGGACTAAAGGACTTATAGAAACTCTACCAATATTAATCAGTTACTGCAATATGTCTATCATTTTATTTTTAATAACATAACCTAATGCTTTTAGTTAATGGAGCAATGAAAGCACAAAACTCAGAATAAACCAGCAATAAAACAGAAAAATAACATACTCTAATAAAATACAATTTAGCCATTTACTTAGTCCTAATTTGCAATTTGTTTTTCTGTGTGTTTCATGTAAATAAGTACACCTTAAAATTAAATCATCTCCATCAGCTGTGCCTACACGTAACCAGCTGGAAGCTGCAGTTGGAAGGCTCATGTCATCACCTCACTACTGCGCCTTACGAAAGTTACCACAAGGGTTACAAAGAGGAGTGACAAGATCTGGCAGGGTTCTACCGTAATTCCATTTTATAAAGTGTTGTGTGTGCAGTCGTGAGCCAGAACATAATTCATTTGCTGAAGGTTAACATAATCAGTTGCAAAGCCAGAAGAAACCATAATTGCTAATTTGCAACAAGCTACACTGAAAAGAGTAAGCCCAATTTTCAACAATGCTCCTTTCAAGAAAAAGAAAAACAGGACAAAGCCAACACACAACCCACCCTCCAGCCCAGGACTCTGTCAACACAACCTGAAACATTTACAGCAGCTCTTAACAGACTTAAATGTAAAAACTCAGGCTGGGTATAATTTGGAGCTTGCCAGTATGTAAAGACTGGTCTGACTTGTGCCACAGCTAGCTAATGTCTTGTGTCTAAGCTTAAGTCATCCTTTGTTCTTCTCTTCCCAAGGGTGTAGTTGGTACCTGGACTTTCCATGGCTGTTTTTGCTCACTGCTGTGAAAGAGCAGCACTGTGGCCATGACAAAGTGGTCGCTCACCTGCACATTTGTCTGTCAGGAGATGCAAACACTGTGCTGAGCTCAGTCATGTCAGCCCTCCAAGCAGCTGTTCCAGTGGCACTGGGAGCAGATCTGCATCCCGCTGTTCCAGGGGACACAGCCAGCCTTGTTTCTGTAACATGTTATAACCCAGCAGCAGAGGAACAACAGTGACACAGCCTTCATGGAAAAACACAGGAGGTTTTCTACATGGAAATCATTTTTTGGTGTTCCACCAAATGATTGCATTTCTTAGAACTCCTGCTGTGGCTAGAACCGATCCCACTGTAACATATAATCTGTTTCATCTACAGCTCATGACTATTACTCCCACACTCCCCCTGAAATCCATGACCTTTCCCAGCACTAGCCCTAGCCTTTATAATTCTGTCTTAATAAAATATGCTGCAAATCAGCTGCTGCATTATATGGTAAGATCAGACACTTGACCTCAGAAGCAGTATTGACAGATAAAAAGCAGAAATATTTCAGGAATTTTACCCCCAACCTAATGTAAATCAAGGCAGCCTTTCACACCAGTGGCTTGTCAGGTACTGATTATCATTTTATAAGCAAATTTAGCTGAAAACACCTTTCTTTTTGATCCCTTGTACTTTAAAAGTATAGTATACTAGCAGTTCCCCAGAGGCTTTTGAAAACTAAAAGATCCCTTCTGTAGACTGACACTGCTCATACTTCTTTTAACCATGACAGGCTACTAAACACACAAACAAAACAATCTTTCAGCAAGACTGAACAGAGCAATTCTCTGCAAAAAATTTCTTTTTTGTTTTCCCAATGCCATATATCAGGATGGCATATAAAAATCTTTTTTTTCCCAGCAACATAAATCAAAATAACATTTAAAAAATTCTCATAAATTTTGACATTACTTCCTACATAATTTCAGATTTCCTGTTTTGAACATCATAATTAGTGGTAGAATATGAATGTTTTCACAGCACTAAGATCTGCAGTATCAATTTAAAGACTAAAATGGTTCTAATATTTTAGATTCTGACACAAAGCAGAACATTCCATAACAAGAGCTATGCCTCCCATATTAACAGCTATATTTAAGTAGTCAGTTGCCACACTGCACTGAATTATGTTGTCTCTTGATTAATCATTTTTCTCTCTGCATTAGTCAAAATTAATGAAGCAAACAATAATTATATTTTAAAATTCAGCGTTAATGATGTGAAGTCTATTCCCAATTTAAAACATCACCAAGACAACACTCACACAGACTCTGAATGAAGTTTTTTAAAAGGGGGCGGTTCTTAATTTTTGAGGAAGTTGGTTTATTTCTTCTGTAGGGCTAGAGAAGTTACAAAAGTTCTCTAGTTACAAAATTTCATCTATATTGGTATCATTTTACACCGGCTAAAATAAAGAGGTTTGTTGTTCTACACAGACGAGCTTTGAGTACAGTGACATACCCACAGTCCAGCTCATCATTTAATTACACAGCCGATTTAACTGATTACAACAGGAAGAAAAGGAGGGTTTGTTTTTGTAACAGATGCTATTCTGCCACTTAACAAGACTAAAGAGCTCCAAGCCAGCTCAGAAAAACACCAGCTCTGACTCAAGGTGGCAGGAGCAGAACTTGAACAGCACCGTGGGGATGCAGCAGCAGCTGCCCCGAGCTGCCCAGCGCCCACAGCCTCGGGGCTGGCACGGAGCTGCTGCTCAGCTGGACAGGCACTGCCCAAAGCTCGCTGGCCCCTGTGGGAGATGGAAAAGGAAGCGTTCACAGAAAGCAAGGGATGAGCAGCTCCTGATGCCACCAGCTTTTACTCCCATCTGCACTTTTACTCCCATCTTTTACTACCAGCCTTTACTTCTCTGCCTTCTCCTGGAAGAGGCAGCATGAAGCATGCAGGGATGAGTCCTTGCCCTAACGCATGAGAAAATCACCCTGCAGCCTCTGTTCACACCTGAACTTGAGCTTCCAGGTGCTGAGCTACTGCTCTGCCTATCTGGGCACACAGCCTCTGCATAGGGAGACCTCAGGATTTATTTTCATGCTTTAAGTTTAGTTTCACCCCGATACACAACAGGAAAATAAAATCTTAAATATAGTGAAAGCTCTGGCAGGATGAAAAAGCGTTTCTTGCATTATTCCAGCAAAAGCATGTTATATGAATTACACTAGTTATTAAATGCTGCTGGACAGACTGTTGTGATCCATACCATAGAGTGTGGACCTCACACATCCCTCCATCTACCACTGGGATACACTGAAGGAACCATCAAAAATCACAGTAACAGTGCGAGGAGCTTTACGGCCCTTCTCTGTTCAACTTTAATTATAATCTTAACATACTTAAAGCATTTCACACCAAAAAACCCTGAGTTACATGCTACAGCACAGTTCAACATAGCTGAACAGCTTTCTTCAATTACTGTCTCTGAGCTATTCATCTTTGAGCAGATAAACATTTTAACTGCAGTAATACCTTAAGTACAAATAGGATCCTCTAAGGGAATCCTCCAAAAAGTCTAAATGGCACCAAGAAGCTCATATGACACTAAACCTTCTCTTGGTGGCTCTGTGATAAGTTCGAGTAAGTCCAGAGAAAGACATCAAAGCAAATTTAGATAACTACCTCCTTACATCAGTCATGGATGTCCTTACATCAGTCACTCCTACACAGTATGGAGCTGCTTTGAAAAAGAACTGAGGAACTGGCCACTTACAATACCTGCCATTCATTTAATTAAAAACTAAAATGGCATTTAAGAGAGGGGGAAAATACTGAAATCCCCTCTGAACATTTGAAATCATTTTAAGTGTCAGGCAGCACAAGATCCGTTTTTTTATTGTTTATAAAGTGGTTATAGGGAAGGCTGGAGGAGTAAGAGACAACCAGATGAAGGGTAAACAAGTTTGTCAAACAGCAGCAGAAACGGGAAGTTTCTTCATCTTTGCTATGAGAAAAGGAAGTTAGCGGTAGACAAGAAGGTTCTGTTGTTTTCAGTTTCACTGATTGAGAGCTGGTAAACAAAACAAAGTAAACAGCCATGGCATTTCCCATGCGAAACAGGAATTAGGGCCTCCAAGGCTGCCCTGTGTGCCTGGTCCCAGCCCCAAGCTGAGGGAAGAGCCAGCAGAGTGGCTGCAGTAAATCCCAGTGCCATACCCACCAAATCACAATCACGTTACATTCAGACTGCTAATTAGCAATACCACTATGAATTTGTTTGCCTCCACCTAGTTTGCATCAGTTAAAACCTTTGTCAGTATAAAACAACTTCAGAGTTTGGATAAAACAACCAAAAGGGGAAGGCGGAGGGAAAGAAGAAGATCACAAACTTTCTGGCTGTTTATCTATGGAGCATTGTATCAGAATGAAAAACCTTCTGCCAACATTATATCCATCACCTTCTTTTTTTTTTTGCTAGAGGAAATACCGAATTGTATTTTAGATGTAATCTATCCCTAAAACTTAGGACAGTGTGACAAAAAAAGTCTGGGGATTTTTTCCCCCAACCTTTGACACCAATGAAGTACAGACAACACTGAGATGTCAGCACCACTGAGATGCAGGCACAGAGCTGTAGAAGGAAAGGAGCACAAAACAAAAAGGCATTTGTTTGAATAGTTGATTTTAAAGGACAGTACAGGTTAATCAGAACAGAATTTTCCAAAGAGGTTATAAATCTCCTTCAAGTAAGAGAACACAGCAAGAGGCACTATTTGGCTCATTCTCTGGATACACTGAAAACATTTCAACAAATATCCAGTGTTGATATAAGATGACGATTATTAATTTATACTGCTGTTGCACAGAAACAATAACTTCAATAATCAGTGCATTAACAAGCATATCAGTAACACTTTCATTTTATTGGTTTAGAGGAAGATAAACACTGAGGTACTTCAGTGCCACAAACCCACCATCAAGTTTTCAATGCTACTTCTCTCAAAATCAGTACTTTTATTTCAGTACCAATGCAAAACAAAGAACTATGAACACATGCTGTGAACACCTTAACAAGTTCCTATTGCACAACAAACACGAGGTTAATTCTAGTCTAAGCCTTTTACACAGGCATCAAGCAAAAAAATCCATTTATTTGTTTATGCTGAAGTCAATAATGCACTGAACCCACTAATGAAGATCTGCTTTATAACCACTACACTCTGTTAAGGAAAAAAGCCAAACAAAACCACCCACAACCCAGAAAAATCTATTTGTCACAGACTCTCATATCTCAGCAGAAAATAACCTGCAATTAAAAAAGCAGTTTTAAACTCACTACACTCAGAAAGTCTACTTCATCTAATATGAACACTGATGCAGTACTTTGGAAATCCCTATTCCAGGTTACATGCATTAGCTCCAGGACAATACACAAATACAGCCTTTTATGGATTCCAATCCAGCCTATATAATCTATTTCACTCCAAACAGATCACTCTCAACCTCTGCACATTTCATATCCCTCACAGAATCAAAATGCACAGGAAGAGTCACGACTTGGTTGAGCCTGTGGAGCTGCATCTAACCAACAGGATCCTGTTCCCTGGGAAAAGCAGATCCATTGCAGAACCCTCCCCAAGGGCAGACATGAGCTGTCCTCTCCATCAGAGAGAAGGAGGAACAGCACCAGCTGGGATTTAAACACAGATCCACCCACTGTCTGCTGTGTCTGTAGACAGGCAATTAAGATATTCAGCACTTTGGGGAGGGTTCAAGTTCTCATTTGTGCAGCTTGGACAGAGCAGGAGCAACAGGGCTGACTGGTTACCCAGGCATGAACCAAACATCACAACCTTCACAAGACAACAGCTTTGAGCTCTAACTAAAACCAGCAGCTGCAGATAGAAAACTTAGAGGTCAAAGCTCTACATATGCCTAAATGGCCTTTAAATCCTCTTTTTGACTTGGAGAGGTAAGACACAGTGGTCAGAGGCTGGAACCTTTCCCATGAGGCGTAACACTCATTCTGAAATCCATCAACCTCACAGTTCAGCAAATTCATCAGTGACATTTTCATCAGTGAAGTTAAATCCAAAATTACTTGCAAGGGAAAAATATATTTTATTTATGAATTGTGGTCCCCTCTTACCACTGAAGACATTTCTTCAGCACATTTTAAAATGACAACTTCGCATTTCTGCTGTTACTACAAACAAAGCCAAAGCCTCTTGAAGCAAAGAACTAATGCAGTAAACCAAAGCATCTCTGCAAAGGTATTCCCAAAAGGTCTTAGCAATGGGATGGGAAATGAAGAGGATGGACATAATGAAAGTTCACTCAATTACAACATTTTGGAAGGACAAAGAGCTATCACTCCAAGGACTTCAATCTGGATGAAAATCCAACAGCCTCTCAGAAACTCGACCCTCTTCAGCAGAAGTACAGTTATCATCTGCTGTCACACAAGGCTGAAAGTCAATGAAAACTACCAAGTATTTCTCTGGTTTTAGAGTTTTCTGAAACTGTTACATTTAACAACAAACTTCTTGTTATGACAGCAAGTTCTTGGAAGAATTTACAAACAACTCAGTCTCCCTTAAGGCTGGAAAAAAAAAAAGAAGTATCATTTTCAACTTAAGTTTGTTTTACTATAATCCATACTAACGACAACAGCTTTTAGGGTGCATTAGTCATCAGTACAAACTTTACTTAAACAGTGAGCAGAATTTCTACACTTTTTCCTTCTCTAGCTCACTTTATTTCCTGGCATAGAAAAATCCAGGCATGTAACTATTGAACACTATAAATTACTCACACATGCTCTATTTGCCAACACCCACTGTTTTGGAAGAGAACACGAAACCTAAGCATTGACAACAGGAACCAGCAGTTCCCATTATTGTGATAACGTGTGCCATAAATGTAGAAAAACAAAAGCACCAGAGAGTACTTTGTACCTGAGGTACAAGAGGCTGCTTAATGCCAGGGTAACAGTCAGGCCACCTCAGACACGTTGTTGACAGGTTTCTCTAAAAAATGAGTCAGCTGCATGCCCTGGGGAAGTTCTCTCTCAATTAAAACAGTATCCCAAACAGCCATTATTCTTCAGGTGCTATTGAGCCCAGGTGGTGGTTCACTGAATCACCAGCTCTAAAAGTCACTTTTTTCTCAGATAAACAGACAGGATTTTAAGCAAAGGCACAAGACAAATAAGTGTGCATACAATTGCAACAGAGCTAATCAAGCTTTACTAAATTAAAAAATCTTTGGTGGGAATGCAATGAGAAGCTCCTATTGTTTGAGAGGTCCAAATCTGTTCCGATGCTGTGGATGCAGGTGAAGGATGGAAGTACAGCCCAAGCACTGCTGCACAACTTGGACACTGCAACCTTCACCCTGACACAGCACACAAGGAGGCAGTGACCTGTGTAATTGTTTTCTGTAATGTAAAACCTTCCGGGACTTGAGCAGCTGAGGAGTGAGAATTTAGAAGTCACACCTAATGACAGTACAAATGCAAACAATATGAAAAGAGGATACAGAAAGCAGGGGTGGAGGCAGGGAGGAAGTGTGATGTTTTGGCTAAGGAATGACATTTTAAGAGGATGATGTACAAAATTGCTAGAATATAATTAGCTGTCAAGTTAAAGCATGCAGGGGTCATCATCAGTAAGGGATATGGGATTACAACATCCCATGAAATGTGAGGACCAATTTTGGCACCACCTTGCACCTGTTTTCCTCCTTCACACCTGTATATGATATCAGCAGTATTTGATATCTCTCTGCATACACAAGCAATGTTGAAATGAAAAAAAAATTTAAAAATCAAGTCTAAACAAAAACTCATGGAGGCAAAATATGGATACAAAACAAGTGCACATTCTTAGAAAGACGAAGAAGAAATAGAAGAAATTGGAGAAGAAAAGGCTATGGCACAAGTTCGTGTGCAGGGTCTGTGAACTCTAAATAACTTTGAAAAGCACAGTTATTCTCCAATGCACAACTGAGACTTGTGAAAAAAATCTTACCAGCACAAAAAGAATACAAAAAAGGTATAAATCAGCTTCATTTTAAAAACTTTATAGTTACCTTTTAGGTAGCTCCAAGGTATACGGATATGACACAGGGAACTGCTGTATTTATAAGCTACTGTGATGGTGTGACTGCCAGGTACAGCTGCTATGTGGCCACTTCAGGGCAAGCAGGGCAAATTTCTTATCCTTACACCTCAGAGGTAACTCCTACTCTAGTTATTACTCTAGTTATAAATAGTCAAATACCAGGCAGTTCCCGGATACATCGTTCACGCATCGGTATTTTACATTCAAGCTGCTTAGCTCATAGGAATAGAATACCAAATATTTACAGCCTTTCACAAGGGACTGTAGGATTTAGCCCAAATTTTAATTGAAGGCCTATTCACATTTGGCTCAGAATAAAGAAAAATGTTTGGGAAACAAGTTCATCTGGAAGTTTTTTTAATTGTGGAGGAAAAAGTAATTTAAAATCATGAAAGAGCTGCAATAGTTTTATGTTACAGCAATTCTGTAATATCTTTGTATTATAATAAATTATTCCCAGATATGAAGCTCTGAGATTTTTTTTTATAGTTTTTAGTTTTTAATTGGAAACAAATGTTTTCCCACTAATCAGAAATCTGTGAAGTCAACTGATGAAAGCTGCATAAGAGACAAAAGACAGGTAAAAACAGGCTTGAGAGGAGAAATAAAAAACACTGCAGAAGAGTTGTTTTAAATTGAAAAAGAATCAGAAATTGCCAAGGCAGCTTAGTCAAATAAACAAAGCCCAAACCAAACCATTATTAAAAAACAATTCTACAGCAGCAGGAATGATTCAGATATGTCAAATAAATGTTGTGTCCCCTTGTCCACCTGTCCCCTGCAATCATCTCACATTCAAGGGAATTCCCATTAGTTCTAATTCGATTATCTCTCTCCAAGCTCCTCATATCAGGAAATTATATCATAGATAGGATGCAATGGATAAATTGTTGAGGTTTCCTAATGGTAGCAATGACTTTAGAATTTCTAACACTTACCAGCCAAAACTGCTCAAAAAAGTCCACTAGCATACCAATAAATACTGTTTCAAAACTAATTACTACACACCAGTAACTGGAAACATTAAGAAGCTTATTACTTTTTTAAACAGACAGATTTTACCTAAGAGTACATTAAGAGAGCATAAAGGAAAAGGCAGGAGGACATAATTCAGACATCCAGTCCTGGATTTACAGTGCTTGTTGACCACATCATCGCTCTTTGTCTCCAGCTCTGCTGGAAGTTACTGCTCTGGGCAGAGCTGGTAAACAGGATCATGTGAGTGCACTGCAACCCACGACAGAAAAGCCAAACTGCTGAATTTGCTCATGCTGCCATCACCAGAGCTTCAGGGAATTTGGACTGAGGAGAACTCACAGGAACAGAGGCATGCAAAGTTTCAGTTTGTCCACATCCTCAGTGTTACTGTAGTGGGCTGACCCTAGGCTCGCTGCCAGGTTCCCACTGACCTGCTCTCACTCCTCCTACTCTACAGGACAGGGGGGGAACAAGAAAAAGCTCATGGATCAAGATAAACAGGGAGGTCACTTACCAATTACCCTCATAAGAAAAACCTACTTGTCTTGGGGAAACTAATTTACTGACAATTAAAAATAGTATAGGTGAGCCCACAGCACTTGGGTCTTTGCTGCTCCTTAATCCTGACACTCTTCCCATGCTCCAGCGTGGGGTCCCTCCGATGGGATACAGCCCTTCAGAAACTGTTCCAGGGTGGGCCTTTCCCACAAGCTGCTGTTCCTGCCAGCAAACCTGCTCCTGGCGTGGGCTCCTCTTCCAGGGCCATAGTTTCTGCCAGGAGGCTGCTCCAGCATGGGCTCTCCACAGGCTCCAACTTCTTTCAGGGCACATCCCCCTGCCCAGTGGGGAAGACCCCAAGGGCTGCAGGTGGATCTCTGCTCCCTCATGGACCTCCATGGGCTGCAGGGGCACTGCTGCCTCACCATGGTCTTCTCCAGAGGATGCCAAAGAATCTCTGCTCTGGTGTCTGAACACCTCCTCCTCCTGCTCCTCCTCTGACCTTGGGGTCTGCAGAGTTAATTCCCACACATTCTTCCTCTCTCCTCACAACTGCTGCACTGTGGTTTTTAGCATTTCTTAACTCTTACCCCAGAGGTGTTACCAGCTTCACTGATGAGCTCAGCTTTGGCCAAGGATGGGCCTGTTTTGGAGCTGTGTCCAACCCAGGGGGCAGCCCCTGGCCTCTTCTCACACAGGCCACCTCTGCAGCCCCAGCTACCAAAACCTCGCCATGCAAGCCCCATACAGTGGCCACAGACAAACTCTGCCATGAACTTAGCACTTAATCTCAAGAGGCAGAGCATATAAAAACCCCAAGTCATAAATGTCAGTCTTCAGTGCTTTAGTGCATAATCTCTTGATCCCCCTTCTGCCCCTGAAATATCAAGCCTACCAGAAATTCCACTTATTTCCAAGAAAAACCTCATTAGGCTATTCTATCCAATGCCAAAATCGTAAATCTGGGGTAAAAGACTACTGATGTTCCAAGCAGTTCTATAAATAGCATTTTAGTCTAAATTGGAAGAGTGCTTTGGAGCAAAGCTCCAGAGCATCTCTTATTTACTGTTCTCCAGTTTGTGCTGGGAAGAGACTTGGAAGTATGCAAAGCTGGATTCCTTCCAAGTTCAACTATCTGGGCAATGCACTCCTACCTCCAAGTTATGCTCTACCCACAGAATAAGGCCAAGAAAAAACTGCCAAAATGCAGAGGAATGTTGAACTCCCAGCTTTCCTCTCTCCATCTCTGCCTCCAGTGCCACGCTCCCTGCCAGCATGGACACAGTCCATGAGCCACTGCTATGTTAAATGCCCAGCCTGGGCCCCAGCACAGTTGTCCTTTGATTTGCCTAAGTATATTTGCTCATTCCTCCTTTTAGAGCTTATCTGCACTATTTATAGAATGGCTTTACATTCTTATTAGTTACCAGACAATGATTTTTAATACATGTTCCATCACTACAAACACTCCTCTGCAAAGCTTTACATATTATGTAAAACAGGCAATTATCACTGCACAGATTAGAAGGTCATTCCAACGTCTATAAACTAAATAGTAATGGTAATGGGAATTGGAGTCTGTGTAGCTTATTTTCTTTTTCATCTATAGATTTGGCAAGCTCCAGACTAGCATTCATCCCACGTATTTCAAAACCTAGCCAGGGTACTAATTCACGGCACAGAATTGACAAAAACATATCTTTGATTTGTGCAATGTGTGATCCGCGCTACAGTCTGCGAACGCAACATTTTCTTTTACTGAGTGATGTGACATCGTGGCTACAAGACTTGATGCAGCTGCAGCATAGATGGGGAAATTTTTCAAAACGTTTAAAAGTCTTTTCAATGTACAGCTGTCATCAGAAAAAGGAAAGGATTAGTCAAGTTTTTTCTTTATAGAAGGAGAAAAATTAGGACACAGAGCAATGGTGCAGCCATTTATACATCACACAGCAAAGTGCAACGCCTGAAATCAGCAGTACATTGCACACTGGGGAGCCCTGGAAGCATCCCAGAAACACCCCACACTTAAAAGTGATGAAGAATTGTTCCACCAATCCAAACAATGTGACTTTAAATGAAACAGAAAATATTTCTCTAGGAGAGATCACGGCATATTCAAGTTACCCAAGTCCCTTCATTAGCACAAACAGTATTTCCTTTTCTATCAGCAAGAGGAAGTCTCAGATCAAAGCAACTTCTCACATTCCAGTTGAGACCTGTGAACTGTACTATAACCATGTCCTTCAGACTACTGCTATTTTCCACTCCAAAATGAGGTTTAGCAACAAAAGCTTCACTTCCATTCTGACAGGAATCCAAAATTATTAATTAAAACTTTGAAAGTTCTATTTCTAAAGAAATAAGCCTGAAACTCAGCCTTAATCTCTGTAAGATACTTCTGACTAACTGGAGATTAAAAAGAGGCTTGGAGAGTGCCCTGTAGTCAAAATATTTTGGGGGAAAAATTAGCACATAGTGATACGGTGAAACTTCCTATTCACATTCATGTTCTCCTCCAAATGCTTACATATTCATCCTGCTTGGTATATTAATTAAATCTCAAAAGAAAAATGTCTAATGTAAAAACAAGGAAAAGAAAAAAGGATTTCCCCTTCAATTTCCAGGGAATAAAAAGTATTTCCCAGTCGATAAAAGCACAAAGTTTTGTGCAATCTGATTTACCCATAAAACACAACTTTGCTACTTGCTTTTGGAAAAATAATAGGCAGAAATGTTACATTTGAACAGTTAATGTTCACATATAACTGGTACCTGCAGTGGTGCAAGGAGGGGGAGGTACAGCCATCACTTACACCACTATAATATGAATGCTAAGAAAAAGAAATTTGATTTTTAGATCCTTTAATAGAAACCTATTTTTCAATAATGAATTTAACCACAGGAAAATAAGGAGATTTCTTTTCCTGGTATTCACTCGTATTTCATTAATATCTGTATTACACTGTAATAGTCCTATGGCTAATGTCCCATAGGAGTGGAACATCCAGATTGAGATAATGTGTTGTTCAGAAAACAGAACAGTGCCAGATGAAAAATTACTGTTTAAAAAAAAACACAACACACTAAACAAACAACAAAACCAACCACCACATACACAGTGGGAAGGGAGGGAAAAATACCAACTGCAGCACACAACTTTCACTCCCCAAAGACATACGGTTTCAGCTGTGTGAATGAGGATGGTACCTGGCTTAAAAGCTACAAAACCCCCAAGAGGTCTTCAGCACACCCTGAGACTAAAGGCACAATTAAACCCAATCTTGCAGAGTTATTGCTCAAACTGCCAATTCCATGTGAAGTGTGCACTCGAGCTGTTCCCAGCAGCAGTAGAGAACACCTTCAACCCAGCGGTGGCATTGGGCAAACAAGAGAATCCGAAGTCCACAAGCTGAATATCCATGAGCTTCTCCACATGGAGAACCTGCTCACAGGAGCTGTGGCCAGTCAGCCCAGACTCATTTTACACCAAAGCCCACTTGTACACATGGAGCCCGTGTGGCTAGCGGGTCCCAAGATTTGTACCCTGGCTTGGGGTGTGGAGTTAAGTGACCGTGACACCTGACACAGCTGTCATGCTCCTCTCCTAGAGAGGACAGTGTGCTATCAAGTGTCTGCACATCTATTTCTTTTTGTTTGAGTGTGTTGACATATAATAATGATGTAGAAAATAATACTAGAAAAAAAAACCTGCATCACCTGGGACACAATGCAAAAGGGAGTAGAATCTGTTCCTTAAGGAAATCATTCCTACCAAGGACCTGCCCCCTCCAGGTACTGCTAAAAATGCTTTGTTAGCTGCTTTATTAGCAAGGAGACAGCAGCAGTCTTGGGCATCTGTGTACTTATTTTCTCATTTCCACCAAGAATTTAATTAACTGACATGAATTAAGTTTTCTGTTTGATCTGGAAATTCAGTTCAAATTAACATTTTTATGGATAGTTTAATACTAATGCTGACAGATAATTTACTTTAGAAGACAGTGCTTGGACTTACAACCAGAAGGACGAAATAGTGGAAACTAATCCACAGAAAAAACAATATTTTTATTTGCTGTTAGACAGGATTAACTAAGAAAAATGGCTTCAATAGCTGACTGGAAAAGTCTGGATGTTTTCCTTACAAGCTGTACCAAAAGATCTAGAAGCTCAACAGAAAGAAAAAATACTTTGAAGAAGCCAGATAAGATGTCCAGGGAAGTTGTGAAATGTCAGTGTACACCAAAGCACTGTCTAAGCCACCCAACTGCTATAATTATCTGTTATAGAAAATGTCCAGCTGGGACCCTGTCACTTTGAAATATTCACCACATTTTAAGTTATTGAAAACAAACAGGCAAACTTATTAGCATTCATCTCTGCACCATTGCTTAATCGTATCCACTGCAATTTAAAAAACAAAACTGTCATCTTTTTAAGCTTTTTAAATAAATTCTGTACAAGCTTCCCAATTAACAAACATGGATACTAGCACTCGTATTTTACGCTGGATTCCAAATTCCATAAGCATGAGGATAAAATACTGAGAACTTAAGAATTTAAGGCATAAAAAAAATTAATGATCCCTCATTGCTTGAGGTGTGCCCATCTCAACAGCACAAGTTTTTCTTCAAGTAAAGGAATATACTTTCTCATGTAAAATAACATCAGCGTTACCCTTTGACAATCAACAAGAAGAAAAAAGTCATACATGCTTGAAAACAGCATATGAACAATTGCCATCTCATCAAAAATCCAGGTCAGAAAAATATATTCACCTGAACTATGAAAATACAAGACTGGCTGAAAATGAGGCTGGTTGTTTTAGATTCTTCAGGCAGAACTTCATGGCCTTTTCCTCAAAAGTCTCCAAACCAAAACTAAAACGTCTTAGCTGTAAAATTTACACATTGATAGAAGCACAAGAACCAGTAGCGAAGGAAAGGCACAGGACACAAACACCTTTTTGCCATGTTCAGATCTTGGCTCTACTGAAAACAGCGGACAAATGCCTCAGACAACACAGAATCTTTGTCCCAGCTGGAGTATCACTGAAACCAGAAAGCCAAATATCCGCACCCTACCGGCTCAAGCTCAAAACCATGTAACCATTAATCTTCCCAATCGTTAAGCAGAGCCTTGCATGAATCATTAACTGTCGTCTTTCAAGGAACCCAACAAATCCACCTTGTTTTCAGTTGGTCTTTCCACCCAGCTGCCAGGTGCCTCCTGCTGCACTGAAACCAGGCCAGAGTTTGCAGATCCCCACACACCACACACAGCAAGTAAATCAGCTTCTCTGATGCCAAAACAGCTGTGCTGATGTATACAAAAGTGAATTTCTGTCTCATACAGCAGAAAAATCACTGTAAACCTGTTATGCTCTTCCTTATTACACTACTGCACTGCTCCCTACTCTTCCTTCTTTTTCAAACCTACTTTAATAGGAATATTTTATGTTAAGCTCCCACATTACCCATGTGCTACAAATAAGAAAGTTAAAATTGTATTTCAGGATTATTGAGAATATTACAGTTGATAATTCATGAGTTCAGGGTCACACCTTCCCAAAAATAACCCCAAGACATACTGGAATAACAAATCATGGTACAAAGCTGAAGATGAGTTGTCTTTGCTGCGCTTACCTGCTTGTAAATTAGCTTATTTCAGGTGACTAACATTACTGCATAAATAGAGGACAAGTAGTACTTCTTTTCTCTGCAGTTCCTCCCTAGCTAAATGAATTCTAGCTGTCTGTATGTATTTTGTTATGCCACAGACCAATTCCCAAGATGCAACATCTACAGACTTTGTTTAATGATGCTACCTACCTAATAACCAGACACAGACACTAAACTAAGCTATTAACAGCTACATATGGTGAAGCAGCACCAAGGCCTCTCCTAATCACTGCAGCTGGCATCACACAAAGGAAAAGAATAAAATTTCAAACGAAGTAAAAAAGTAATAAAATGTCAGGATAAGAAATGCAATAGAAAAGCCACAATATATGTATAACCCATGACTATTTAAAGTGAAAGGTAGCGAATGCCAGCCACAGACATAGAGCATTTTAGGTAAAAACACTTTAGATGAGTCACTGTGTGTGCAGCTGTACCATTATCTAACTGTATTATTACTCGCTTGTGTCTGTATCATCCTGAGGTGAATTCCTCACACTCCAGCAGAAGGATGTCCCACCAGCACTTCCCACTAGCCTCAGCCAGTGGCACCACTGAGAGAAGGTTTTCCCCACTCGCATCCCACTGCTGGTTCCTCCTTGGAGCTCACAAGCTCCTTTGTAGAACAGCACCAGCAAGTGGATTAGTTAAACTGATCAAGGTCACGGTAACTCCACAAGAACAAAAAGTACCATTTCCCACTCAAAAGCATGGCTACACATAAAGCGCTATGAGCATTTGAACTGGGGTGAAGAGGCAAAGTGAGCAACAGAGGCAAGGCAGGAGGAGTCACTTCCGCCAGCATTAACTGTTTGTGAAACCACAGCTGAAGCATTAACACAAATAATGTCAGAAGAACTGCTGAAATAGTTAAATCCCATCACACTGGTAGAAACTTAGCCATGGTAAATTATGAATTGAAGCTGTGCACGTGTAATGATGAGCTGCAGACTACAATACATTATCTTGACTGTTGTGGGCAGAATTTTGTATTTAATGACCAAGGGAAAAGAAAAAAAAAAAAAAAAAGGAGATTTAACTCCCTTCTTGCAGCTCACAAAAGAGCTCATTAATTTTTATTAACTTGGCTCTTCTGGCCAGTCTCCTTTAAAAAATGAAGTCATTCAAGGACAGGTATACAAGTCTAGAAAAACCTTTACTTCTAATCCAGCATTTATTAGTTAAAATACTCAACCTGGATTATAACAGTATTATATGAAGAAATTAAATAAGAAATCCAGGTAACCCTGGAACCTCCCATAAGATGCAAAATTCTCAGCCTTCCATGTAAAGATGTTAAAACAAATCGAAAAATCAAGGGATTGAAGAAGTTTCCCATATTTCAGTAGATGCTTCAAGGGAATGCATTCAATTTTTCCCCAACTATCACCACAAGTAAAGAGAACACACCGTGCATACACTACTTGATGTGGGACATTTATTTTATTTTCTCCATCTTGCAACTAACCAACTTAGTCCCTGCCCAGAGAAACAAACCAAAAAACAGCGCCTATTTCTTGTCAAGTCTAAGTCTGATACACAAGGTATCACCATCACTGTATCATCTGCTTGAATCCTGGCAGTAACTTCTCAAGTGCCAGCCATTGCCAGAGAAACAAAACATAGCTATCCTTGGCTGGCACAACATTTACACACCTCGTAGGCCCAAACAGTGCAGTGACCAAAAATATGCCTCCCCTTACATCCCATTAAAAAAAAAAAAAAATACCAAACCAAAGTTTCCTCTCAGGTTTCTCTCTCTCTCACACTGAAATACTGCATCCCTTTTTAATTCTGTGATTTCAATTTAGTTGCCCCATCTGCTAGAAGCACTTTAATACGTCTCTTTTTATATCCTAACATCAAGGTGATGTTGCCAATTAAGTTCTGCTGTAGCCATCTGTAAGAGGAAGAAGGGAGAAAAGTAGTAAACATGACTATTTCTTCATTAATTTTATACAATTTGGATTTCAACCAGGATTCTAGTGATGGAAAAAAACAAAATAATTAGTAGATTTATATTCTACACGGATTTCTCTAGGGAAAGTAACATTTGAACTATTTTTTAAAATTCAGAAAGGTTTCAGATCTCATGAAATGTTTGGCTTCAAATTAGAATGCTTGTCAAGAGAATTTTATACTGGCATGATTTATCATTTTATTCAAAGCAGACTTTCAACTTCATAAATAAAATAATGGTAACCTCTTAAATTTCTTTACAACTTCATGTTCACCTAAAAACTTACAGGGCATATAAAGTGTTAACCCTCTGACAATAAATGACTAGTGCTATTTTTTTCCTCTAATGAACCTGACATTATCTATATATGGTAAGGGTCTGGAGTATCCCTTAGTTTCCCAAAAACTAAACCCATAAAAACCAAACAATAAACTCTACACACTCAGCTTCACTGCAGTTGGAAGACTACGGAAAACAATTATAAAACTTCTTCTCCTAAAAAAATTTAATAATTCAATTTTTAAACAGCACAAGATTTTAAAAAGTATGGAAATGTGAGGCATTATAAATTAAAACTTACTGTTCAGCTCACTTCATGTATTCACAAGGCAAGACCCCCAGGCCTACTGAAGGATTTTCTCATGTCAGCCTCAACAGCCAACGACTGAAGAGGAACCAGAACCACAGGTCTTGCACCGAGAGACAAGGTGGATACTCTTGCTCACACTGCCTAACTCTTTGCAGGATTTAGTCTTGTAAACCACCTATTTATCAGCCTCTTATGACATAGAAAATTAAATTTAATTTAACTAGCGACATAGGTCATGGTCACAATAAAAACAGACTGGCCTGTAAAAAAAACAAAATTAGACTCCACAACTCTGTCAGGCTGTTCAGCTGTCCCATTAAATCCACATTTCAACCCATGAAGCATAAGTAATGGGGTTCTTTTAAATGGCATTCTGCAGAAATTTCTTCTGCGGGGATTGAATTTTCATCTCCACAGTAGCTGTGCTTACTGCAGACCTTATAACAAGCTTCTGATGTTGAACGATGGATGCAAAAAGACACTCTCTTGGCTATTAAGTGTGCTTCGAAGCCTCAGTCTGAAAATAAATCTTGGGAATATTGGAGGGCAGAGGAATCCTTTCCCTCACAACCTTATGTACTATTTATAAAAATAGTTAATGGTTAGGACATTCGGTCTTAAGGAACTTTTTAACTTGTTATTATATATGAAATGCGCAATTAATACACTGTGCTCCTTTGTAACATTTGCCTCATGAGAAATTATACTGTAACAAAAAAGATTTTTTAAAGGGAAAGAAGAATGCACCTGAAGAGTGGGATTTAAAATCTTTAGTTTAGTAACACCAATTTGAAAGCACTTTGGTAAACACTTCACACATTGTCCCCCATGTCTCAATGGATTCACCTTGCAGTCACAGTGAGCTTCCTAGCAACTCTTCCTTTACAGGTCCATTTTTGCATTTACTGAAAACAATACTGAGAATGAGTCATTTCTGCAGAATATAGCTCTTCATGTACACCAGATGCCTAATGTTGCATGCTGTGAAGAAAAAAAAAACTAATGTCTACTCAAATTACTGTATTTATTACCAAAACCTGTCAGCATTTTGCATCTTTTGTAAATGTTTTGAGAATACTTGCATGTTTTTTAACTTTAAGATTTTAATACTGCTTGTTAAAATGCACTACACCTGGTTCTGTAAGAGCTAACAACTAATGAGCTCAGTTAGCAGCAGCTTGAGAATACCACCCAAACAATGACCAAAATTAATGTCTTTTAACAAGGGAGTAAAACAGAGAGAAAAAACCCTCAAAGCTTTAGAACTAATATAGATCATTTCCTCATGTTTTTCAAAGCTTTCCCTTTCAATTCCATTGAATCTGTTCCTATAAGTAAGTATTTTTACAGGTTTTGGCGTTACATCTTTTTAAACAGTTCTTACAGTAGTTCTATAAAAATCCTGCCTGACTAGCAAGGTACGTGCAGAACAGACAAGCAGACCTCCTGCCCCTTCGTCCTTTTCTGGAGCCAGCACAAATCAAAAATGAACAGGGAACAGCACTGAAGTCGAGTAATTCACTGGGCTGAAATTATACAACTCTTGGGGGGGAAGTTCAACCAATCAGTGCAAAATCTAAGGAAGTAATTAGGAAGCTTGTCTTTTTTCCTTGCAGGATAAGAGGGTAACAGCTGAGCCCAGTTCAACCATCACTCCTTTTGTTTACTTACAGAGGTGTTTCATTAACTGATTTGCTACAATTAGAGCACCCTGATGTTATTGATGCTGGTTTGAAATAAAAGGTACTTGCCTATAGACACACATTACACAGAAGGGCAGAACAGAAAAACTACACAGTAATAGGCAGATGCAGATGCTGTAGATCCTAAATTATTCACAACCTATTCAATACAAAATAAACTAGTCCTAGAAAATTAATTCTAATAAGAAAGGAGTGAAATTTTTAAGTTATCCCTCCAAACTATTTAGCTCCTCCACAACCCAAATATTCAGCATTTGCAAATAATTAAGATGTAAAAGACAAAAGAAGTGTTTAATCAGTTCCTAATTAGATATGTGTGCCAGATACCACAAAGGATGGCACTACTTTAGCAAAGAAAAAACAAATGTTCAACACACTGAAGTAAACAAGAACAGCATTTAACACCAATTAATTCCAAACAATCATTGATTATTTCAAGTAGTTTTTCATACACTTGCAAGAGGCATTTTGGATTTTGAAGTTAGTTGTAATCTAGAAATAATCTAATTATAAAACCTAACCAGCAGTGCAGCTGTGTACTTCCAGTCTCTCATTTCCGTAAGCACTGAAGAAGCCTATTTTTGCTCTTATTCTCATTTAGAGCATTAAGACTGAAAACTATTTTGATGGGAACACACAGAATACAGCTGTTATTTTCACAACCTGAGCTCTCCAGACAACAAGAATGTTTTTACCAAAAAAAACAAAAAGGAAAAGATTTAGTACAACAGTAACAGTTACAGATGCTGACAAACTCAATTTTCAGCATAATAAACGTCACTGGGATTCTCTTCGGGAAAGCTGCAGTTGCAAAAACGATAATAATTAAGCTTAATATAGTTCTAAGCCTAATTATGGCAACTGTACATACCACAACAAAGAACACTTCTAAGTATCAAGTACGTAATTTGACTACAACCAAACTCCAAAATATTTCTGATTCACAGCAAGTTACTGAGAACACTCAATATAACCCTGTGCTGCTCTTACCTCTCCTGGCAGCATCTGCTCTCCGTCTTGCTGGCGACACCAGATCCTTTACAATCTGTAGCACTTGAATCATTGCTCGTTAGCAAGATCAAAGGAACGAGGTGCTCCTCTAAAATTCCAACAGGTTTCATTACTACACCTTATTACATGGCTGTCTTCAGTATGCTCAAGCAAAACTGATGCAGGAAGAACTCATCTACCTTCACAGAAGATTTCTGCCTGACGACTCTACAGGCTGGGGTGATGGATTTAAAGTGACTTCAGCACAAGGAGACAAAAAAACGCAAGCAGTCCTAAATGTATTTCTACAGAACATTTTAGAATGATTTACTGCGGAGAATGCATACTGATTTCTCTAAATAAAGTTTAAAGGAAACGTTCATAAAGTAGGTAAATAAAAAATCCCACTTGAAACGACTGCTGACAGATGCAGCGTGCTCCCCTAGGCTCAGTAACTAAGTGTGGCTGCATCCTCTTTTCAAGTCGGTCTCAATTCCTGAAATTTCACGTAATGCTTAAAGAAAGACTCCGGTGCTGTGCAGAGCCAGCGTCAGACCCACCAACAGAACTAAAATTAAACCCTGCCTGCAAAAACTCCATCAGGCACAAGCAAGCTCCTGCTAAAGACAGTCATTGGGTTCCTTTCCCCCCCCCAACCAGAAACCTCTGACACCCTTGTACGTGACAAGAATTCTCACACGCTAGAAATCCTGGGAGTATTTCAGGCATTCTCTCCCCCACCACCAGAGGCCCAGAGAGCTATTTCAGCAAAAGTATTGTCATTACTTCTGTCAGGTAATTTTAGGCAGACAGCAGTATGTGCCCCACAACATTTTTAATGCCATTTGGAAAATGTACAAGGGCCCTTCAGAAGTGCCTTTTGTTAAAGCCTCTGCAGAGCTAACAAAAATAATCACGAGGAATCATGTTTTATGTGATCACTTTAAATAACTGTCAGGCCTGAAGAGGCTCTGTGAACACTTCAGAAAACTGAATTCCTACGCAGCACTGCGAGGCCTTGCACACACAGAGATTGATTTAGGAAGCCAACTACATGTTCTAAAAACCATAACATTAAAACAAACCACAGGCCACATTCTCTGGCCTTTAGACCTTCTGTTCCCGTTGCTTAAGTGTTAGATGGGGAGGGAGAAGAGGTCATCTCTTTCCATTTCCAGCTGCTCATCACAAGCATTTCAGATTTTAAGATTTACTGGTGTATTTATCCACTTCCATGTCAGTCTCTCGAAACACACAGAGCACAAGAACGACAAACTCTGTCTGCTATGTCAGTCCCAGTCGCAGCCTGCCCGTTAATCTCTGCCACAAGAGCAACTCAAAGTTCTATCATACCTGATTAGGCAAAACAAAGACAAGTAAAATCCCTCTCCCTGCCAAGCTGTCTGATTTCTTCTCCCACTCTGCCAACATTCGAGTGTCCACCCAAGAGGAAGCTTGTAGACACACTGTGCAACAAACTATGACTTACATCTTCCTGATAAAGGATTCTTCAAAATGTTAAACAGAATCCTCAACTTTTCTATATTAAGAATAATTTCTGACTCCTGACCTAAAGTTAAATTCCAGGTTTAAGACCAATGACTTTATACCTAGAGAGCTTTGGAGAAGAGTACTACAAACAGACCCTTCCAGAACAACTACAATTTCAGAACATTTAAATAAGATGTAAAATGCAGGGTTGTGCAGTAAGGTTTACCTGGTGGACTGTTGTTTAATAATCCAGTGCTCAAAACTGCTGTTGGAAGAACTTTTTCCATGATTATCTCACCATGATGTGTTTGTTCTTTATTTACTTGGGTAATCAAACAATTTATCTCCAAGTCAAAGATATAAAACCAAAGGAATATCATTACTTGCAACTACATTACATTGCAAATTTTCCCTAAAAAACTGACTTCTAAGTTCACAAAACACAACTACTACAGAACTACTAAACTTTTGATGGTCCTTATATAAACATATTAGGGATGGGAGGAAAAGGGAAGGAAAAGAGTAAGGCTGAATGAAATATTCAGTAATAACATCGACTTGGCTTTCCAAAGCAAGGGTATATCTTGCAGACTCTAGAACTGATTTTTAAACGAACTTGGAATTACCTCACTTCTACAGCAACGTTCTCAGGCAGTGGAACAAGGAGAGGACCATGGACTGACAAAGACTAACAGCTGGGAAAGGGGAACAGAGGAAGAAAGGACTAGAAGACATGATTTGTACCTGCTTTTGTGAAAATTATTTAAAAAGGAAGAAATTAAGTACTTCAGTACCTATTCCCAACTGCAGAAAAGAAGTTGTTCCCTTTCATTCCAAACTATCCCTTATCTTGCTGGTATAGGTCTCTGTGCTCCCTTTTAAGACACACAAGAATTTCAGGACAGGAAGCCATTTTCACACACACCTGCCTTCCTCAACATGAAACAGCTTCCTAAGTTGATATGCACAGTAGTTTCCCTCTCATCTTTGTTGTGACAATTGGCATGTAGAAAAAAAAAAAAAAAAAACCAGAAAAAATCTGCAAAACTTTAAAATTAATTTAGGAAAATGTAAACAACACTCAATGTGCAATGTAAAGAAAATGGTGCAAGTCTGAAGCAGGCACGATAAACAAGCAATTTCAACAAATCACTGAAAATTTGAAGAATTACACAGTAACCTTGGTGGCTGCTATTTGTCTTTCCTCAAATCAATTTCTATCCCAAGACAGCAACACTAGACCTGCTTCAGTATAGAGGCAATAACAAAAAGACTTCTAGAAAAAAACACACTATCTAGTCAAATCATGTAATTTCATCTGTTACTCATGAGTCAGAACTTGGTTATAGTTCACTCTTATCTTTGACTGATACTGAACCAACTGATACTTCCATACAATCTGTCACTACAACTGCCACCTCTCAGACCACACATC
This sequence comes from Acanthornis magna, assembly GCA_036785705.1. NCBI lineage: Eukaryota > Metazoa > Chordata > Aves > Passeriformes > Acanthizidae > Acanthornis > Acanthornis magna. The sequence continues at coordinate 3,219,477 of JAWUZG010000001.1, forward strand.
CTGACAAAACACCCACTGTGGGCAAGGATACACCAGATGGAAGTTCACAGCAATTCTGACACTCACAAGGTGAACCACAAAGAACCCATGTCATAAATTTAGTGGAACAATTCGAAAAGAATCTGTTTGAGGAAAAAAAGTAATGCTACATATTCAATGCATATAACATGGATCTCTGCCAAGCATTTTTCCTCTTCAACAGTGAGTTTGCTAAGCAATATGTGCTTGATGATGTTCGTGGATTTTGCTTTTCTTCCTTGACTTTTAAATTGTAGGAAATACAGAAATCATGCACGTTATCAACCTGATGAAGTACATTGGTATTGGAAGGAGCAGTTAACCAGGATGGGATTTTATGGATCACTGTGTACAGTCCTCGATCTCTTTTAAGCATAATAAAAAAATGACCCGCATCCTGATTAGTCAGCTGTCGTAATTCAGAATAAAAATGCTTCCGTTAACATAATTATAATTAACTGATCTTTGGAAGCAGTTTTTTTTCATGAAGCATATTGCCAGGAGGTAACACATTTACAGCACAAATGATGCTGCAGAAGGATGGCTCAGTGGGTATTTGTCAAAGGTATTTGATAGGGGGTAGGGAAGATCAGAATTTAAGTCTGAGGAAGACTTAATATTTTCTCTTTCACTCTCTTCTTCTAATCTGTAATGTTCATATATTCACAACATTCTGGCTAGGCTATTAAAAAAACATCAAGAATTCTCAGGGTTTTCCCAGGCACCATTGCAGCTACCCAAAAAACGCCTGCTTGTTGTGTCCTCATTTACAGAAAGACGTACAAGCTACTAACAGAAAACCCCAACCCACTGCAATGGCTCGAGGGCTTTCACTCATAGGAACAATAGCCCTGAACACATTTGAGTTGAGATGCAAAGTCACTGCCACTGTTCTTCTTCCATCTCATATCAGCCTGAACTGTCCAAAATTCAGATATTCTGAATGCAGATTATTCCCCACATCTCTGCAGAAACCTGTGTAGCTCTGGCTTCACTAGCCTCCCCTATGTTCCCCATAGCCAGAATTATGTCTTTTTCCCGACCTGCTAGACTCCACACATGGTTAAGATGCCAAGCTTTCAGGCCTGACACCCAAGGGACTGGAGAGCCCATAACAAAATGGCCAGGAAAGCCCCTAGTCCTGTCCCTGCATGCTTCAATGGCAGCAGAATCAAGCCTTAAGTCCTCTAGAAAGCAAATAAATACACAAAACACTTCTGGTGTCTCTAGTTCTGCAGCAGAGCAAAGTCTGACATTAGAGGCAGGAGAAGAGGATTTACAAGAGAGCAGGGTGCATTTGCTCTTTGGACCCTCCTCTCTAGGCTGTAACAGCCAGAAGGTGTTGCAGTACCGTAGGAGTCAGCAGGGCTGTCCCAGCAGGGCTGTAAAAACTCCAGTGCCACCGAAAGTGAGGGCAGCTGCTCTTAATGACCCATGGGAATGTTTGCTTTAAAAGCTGCAGTTTCAGGAACCACACATGGCACAACTGCTTCATCGTCCCTCCCATCTTAGCAAAGGGGCTCAGAAAATGAAGACCATTTTCCCATCAGGAACAACTCCACCATGTGCAGGATAAAAGTTTTCAAGAACAGATTAAAGGATTAAGGAAATACAAGTCAGGCATATTAGCTGGGAAAAGATTCTTTAAATACCAAACAGAAGGAAGAGTATATTATAAGAACATATGCAAAGTCACAGTAAAAACTGCTTCTTACTTGCAAAAAACAATAAATTCAGATAGAGAGTCTATCCAGCAGCTAAGACAAATATCTTAACTATCCACAGAACCATCTTGTTTAATGATACTCCTCTCTGACTTCTCCTGTCACAATCGGTCTTCAACTTACTATCTCAAAGCATTTAGGCATTTAGCTCCAAGACAGGCAGTATGTCATGATACAAATTATAACTACAGCTGCAATAAAGTAGGTTATCTATTGTTTCTTACTAATATTTTGAATTAGTTTTCCAGTCTCTGAACTGAAGCCCACAGTTTTCATCAAGTTTTAAATAATCTATTGTAGTTGGAAGACAATTCTAGAGTTCCAGATCAATACCTAACCCTCCCCCCCATAAATCTCTAAAACGTTAAATTCTTAATCTTCATTATTTTCTACAGATCATTCTTTGAAGCATGAAAAAGGTAAAAAAAAACTAACGCACTCAAGAATTCCTATGCGAAATTCTTGTAGCCTTTCTTGTAAAACGTTTGCACCAGTGATACGACTCTATTTAATATTCAGGGACTCATTTTTCAAAAATGACTGCTTTTGGCCATGCATTTTGCAAAGCACCCATAAAAATAAATATACATCCTCACAGTCTCCTCAATGGTCCTTCAGAGTCCATAACTGCTTAATCCAGTGGAATTTGCATCCACTCATTTTTTTTTCCTTCATTTCTAGCAGGTTTGCTACCCTTTTTAAAGCATGAAGCTACAGCTGCAGTTTTTAAAAGAAACTGATGCAGATCTATCAGCCTTATTTAGAAGGCATCTTCTTGGAAGCAGAAAGTAGCTTGATCTAAAGGCTGGAAAAGCAGTACTTTCAAGAGAAAGCTATTTTTTTTAAGTCTGTTTTTCTTTACACTTTAAACATACCAGAAAGCTGTTCATTAAATTCAGATGACGGAAAACTTTAATAAATGGTCAATGAAATTAATTCTACCTGTTCCAGGAAAAAACCCTAAGAACCCAAAATAGAAAAACAAATGCTAAAACTGGGGAAAAGGGAAGACAGAAAAACACAGGGCCACATTCCACAGACCTTATTGCACACCGTGAAGGAAAACTACACATTGCACAATCCCATCCCTGCTCAATGCTCTCACTGTTACCCTTCTTGCATCAGTTTTCACCCCCTCAGCTCTTGCTACAACACATTCTGCAAGGATCTAGACTATAAGAAGACAGTGAGCTTCCCAGAGAGCCACAATGAAGCCAAGGGAACTGCCCATGTAGGTCACTTTTATCATCCTGATAACAGACACCAGACACTAATGGAGATCAGGATCAGAAGTTTGTGCTCACTTAAATCTTGATGCACTAGGAAAAAGCATGTATAGATGTACAATTTATTTTTTCTTCCCAATATATGTGTTTTATACCAGTCACCTCCATGAACAAATTAAGGGCACTGCTTCTTCTCTGCTCATATATTTTCTCTAAAACTGTACCACCAGATTTAGACACACAAATGCATCTGAACTACACAGTTTAACAAGAGTTCAAACTGCTCCAAAGGTTCATTTAACCTGTAAAGACCTGGCAAAAGGAATAGCTCAGGCTGCAGCACAAAACCCCTTAGATACAACAGAAGTACTTCATGTCTTTTGGGTCTATGTGATTAGGATTGTGTTCAGCAAGATACAAAGCGTTATGACAAAGAGTAAGCATAGAATCACAGATTCTTATTATGGATCTTCAGATTAATCCCATTTCTTTCTCCTTTCACTCACACCATGCCCTTCAAAGCCAAATGGTCACTTCACAAGGCTCATGAGCATAAGGCTTATAAGGCTTCATAAGGTCAAGAAAGCACCAACAAAGCCAATGGTATTTCGCTCCCCCTTGTTGTATCTAAGCAGCCCATTTTAAATAATTGATAAAAATAAGGTTTGTTTGTTGTTTTTTTTAAACGGGAAGAAGAAAGAGGATGGTAGTATAATATCTCATCTCACTGAATGCACACACCCCACAGAATTTCTCAGTCTTTCTCCAATTACAGTGCAAGTTTTCATATAGTTTTAGCTGCAAATAAAAATTTTTCTGAGAAGAAAAAAGTTCCTGACTAGAAGTCTAGAAAAGAAATCCAACATTAATGAATTACAATAACAGAAACTATTTTAAATATACTTCCCAATAATATGCAGCACTTCCTGCACTTGCAGGATTTCAAACAGAATATGCAGCAATTTTACACTTCCTGGATTTGGGTCATGGCTGTAATGCTAATCGACAAATTTATCTTAAGCTAAAGGATATTATTAAATGTTCTGTCAAACCTAAACACACAGAAAGAAGCCACACAAGTCATTAAAGACTTTTTTTGGTTTTGCAATATTAAACAAAAACGAAAACTATCACTATCCTACATGTGCTAATACTGAAGTCAAAGTACATTCATTAGTTTAATCAGGCAAAGACTGATAAAAGTCAATGTGTGTTCAATTCAAAGAAGGAAGAAAAATAAAAACTTTGCTTTTAATTTAAACCCTTGGTTTCCTTTTGAAGAGGATATGAATGGGACTAATAATCTTGTACCTCCCTGAGGCAAAGAAAAACTAGGAAATTCTATGCACTGCTATTTGTTAGCATGATTAAATCCTTCACTGTATGTACATTTCTACAGTGATATTTAATCCAAGTAATAAAATGCAGCTGTACCCAGGCTCCAGGAAGAACATCAAACCTTATTAGTCCACTGCAAAATACACACTACTTTTATTAAGCCCATGTATTTGCAGGCATAGTTTGTGCAGCAAATAGTACATGGTGTGGCTTTCTGTCTCTGCAAGAAAAATCAAAACTTTTAAAACAAGTTTTTGAATACAGTGTAATAGGCTAACACTAAAGTAGCATCTGCTTCCACAAATGCAGCCCCCCTTAGTGATGAAAAACTGTTATGAAGAGACACATTTGAAGGAAGAACAAATTCACTATTTCAAAAGTAGCCAAAGGAAATTAACCCAGAGGTCACAGAGAGCAAAAAGGACCCAGCCCTCCTTTAAAAGGAAGTGTGTCTGGGTCTGTTTGCTTGCTGCAGTTGTGTTCTAACGGGAGACACCATTACCTCTTCGCTTTCAGACTCCTGCCTCCTGCCCTCCTTAAATTCACTCAAAAAATGCAGTCTTTCAAAGCAGATTTTAACTTACATATTCTAAAAATCCAAGCTTAGCATTTGACTATGACAATCATGTTAACTGTGACTACTTAAGGTTGATGCTAGAGCTGTATTTGAGATATTTTCTGCCTAAGTGGCTGATTGTGGCTACCTTTATGGTTATCTCTGTTTTCTGTCTGTTCTTACAAGTGGATTTATTTAGCACACTGTAACGAGCAGGTCCCACTTCCTTCACATCCAATCCTACTTCCCATTAAAACATATACATGCCTCCCCTATCAAAGAGTTCTACTCCCTCATCAATGAAAAAATGGTGGAAACACCTGGCCATCTTAGACTCCTTTAGTCAGCTTCACCTTCACACAATCAATCTACCCAAATAAAGAATGCCTTTCCTACTTATCCCATCAGCAAGAACAGAGGAACCTACTAACACTGTCCCAGGTTTGGTAGATGGAAAACAGTACATTTACTGTTCTCTATGGTCTCTCTGTAGATAGAGAGAATTCAAAATCATGCCAAGTTTCAGCCAACAACTGCCATGGTCCAGAGAAGAAGGGTCATCACTCTACCCAGTGTTACATTCAGGCACTGCAACGCAGCATTTAATTCCCACTGGTACTACCCCAGTGCTAAGGGAACAGAAGTGCCATCATCCCCCACTTGCAGTGGATTTATCCTTGAGCTTGACCAGTTAAGTTTCACTGAATAACACCTGGCCTTGCTGTATCATCCTGTAAGTCCACTAAATATACAGTGTTAAACAAAAACACAACTTATGTTAGTTATCCAAAATGGATGTTCCACTTAATGATTGATTGCATTAAGAGGGGAAAAAAAACACTCAAGTGCCTTACAGTGAGTTTCACACAAATATTATTTCTTTCAGTTTGTTTTAATGCATGAGGAATAAATAAATATTGAAATGTCACTAGAAGTGACTCATTAGCCTTTGCTCTAAAAAGAAAACTTTCCTACCACATACTTAAATCAAAACCTACAAATACTTTTATCACTGCTTCTGACATAAAGAGGAAGCTAAAAGCTTGTCCAGTTTCTGCAACCAGATATAAAATAATATGAACTGTAACTGCTCTGAAGCTCGCAAGGCAAGCAGGGTCTGCTGAGCAGCCTGAACACAGGATGGCTGTAGAATAGCATCATTCCGAGAACTGAGAGCTGCAGTCCACAAGTGTCACCTCCAAACCTAAGTTTAGAGGAGGGCAGGAAAGGAGGGTTCTGCCATTGTACTGTTTGTACAACTCAGAAACAGCAGCACCACAAAATAAAACTCCTTGTATAATGCTGTACAAAATTCTACCCAAAAAAAAAAAAAAAAAGGAAAAAAAAAAGGAGAAAAAGAAGTAAAAAGCTTTATATTGAATGCAAGAGAACATTCTGCTAAGAGACCTACTTCCCTACGTACCTAAAAATTCTGGCAAGTTTGATTTGTGCTCAAAGGAGCTCTGAGTAAGGCTTTCAGCACTGCACCACAGACTTAGGCAGGTTTTCAAAGAGCTTTTCAAGGCTAAAACAGAAAGAGTGCATTCAAGAACCCCCTCCTATGGCAAACCAAAGTGCTTCATTAAAACAAAGTGCCCTTTTACATTAGTGATCTGTTAGATTAATGACTGCCCTGGCCAAAAGCACTGAGGTTCTACAGCATGTTGGTATGCCTTCCATTCTGGAGACCATTATGTTACACAAAATAAAACTGGGAAAAAAGGAAGGGGAAAAAAACCCAAAAAACCACAACAACACGTCACACCAACTTCCCAAACCAGCCTGGGAGTTCTACACAGCTTTCTGCTTGCTTCAGGAATTTAGAGCAGGATAGGACCAGGTTTACCAATAGCCTTGAAAAAATTCCAGCGCTATCTTGCCAGTCTCCCACATAATTTTAGGAATTAAAGTATCTTAATTATAGGGGAGAGGGTCCTTTACAATGAGAGCTTAAACAAGCCTTATAATCAGCTGATTGATAGGATATCACCTAAGTGCAGCTACTTTGTTAACACAAACATCTGCAACCACCCTTGTAAACAGTGAAAGGGTAACAGGCTGGATAGTTTAAGCAAAGAAAAGATCTGAAATTTAAACAAATATGGAGCCAGTAATATTGCTGACATTACTTGCATCACCCCACTTCCAGCAACAACCCCAAATATTTTCCATCAGTGCTACAAATCAAAGAAGCTGCTTCCTATCAGAGGTTGGGTCAAGCGTGTCAAGAGTAGGTTTTCTTGAAACACAGTCAATTTAGCTTAAAATAACCACACATCTTTTAAATCAGGTGTTTTGTTTCTTAAATATGATCATGAATAACAACATAAAATGAGACTGCAGCTCAATTTTTTTTCTTATCTGTGATAAAGTTACACCAATGAGCAGCAGTACTTCACTTTTCCTACTCAGTGGTGCATACTATTCAATCATTTGTATGGAAGGTGAGAATCAACATGACTCACAAAAGGGAAGGAAAGTCCCATGAACACCTCACTTAACACTGCTGCTGGGAAAGTTCTTTAGTCCATTTCTAATCCTTCATCTGATTCAGCAGTTTTATGAATTCTCTGATTCAACAGGAAATAACCCCACCATTAGGGAGCTTAAAACTGCAGCCTCTAAAAACCCTGCAGTAAACGCAACACTGCTCGTGGCTATACAGCGCCTTATGCAGAGAAGAGGGTGCCCACCCAAACATCTGCATCTTTAACTGTTGCTTTTCATCTGTATTCTCGTTGGGAATTTCTGCATCCTTCCCCCTTTGGAATGTACTTGAATACCACCCTCAGCTTATCACACCATGAATAGGATCCCAGAAATATGAATTGCTTACATAGTGGCAGATACTTGATACTCACTCCAGAGAACAAGGTTACAGTGTTCTTGTGCTACTCACTCCTTCTGCTGCAGGAGCACCGAAGACCCACGATAAAGGCATCATTGTGCAATGTTCTATATAAAGGGGCACAGAGAGAGGCCCGAAGACTAAGATTTAAATAAAAAACTATGTAATGGGAGAATATTATCATGCCAAAGACATGTACTCCTGTGTATGCCAATTAGTCATAATAATTCAGCACTCCTTACTGGCCATCAATCAAAACGTGGAGGCAGATGAATTTTAAAAGTTACTCCCTTTTATTTGTAAACACATAAATAAAAGAATTTCAATATATTTTATGTAGATATATAATTTATAATATAAAGAGAAAATAATTACATAAAATATATAGCACAAATAAAACACGTAATGAATGTTTAAATATACATAAATTACTATAATAACCATTTTTCTATCATCCTTGTTGTTTTGGGCACACACACAGCTAGAGTATCACAAGCTAAATAATTTGTAAACAGTCCAACCTTAATTGCCAGTACAAACATGACAGAATAAATGTGAAGTGCAAGTGCCTAAAAAGGACACATTCAGGGAGCAGTGCATGTATATGAAAAGACTGGAACTCCAATAACATTAATGATGGTAATTTTCCTGCCACAGCTCTCCTGACAGCTCAAAACTAGCAATGGTTTCCTGCCAGTGCCAACATCTTGATTTACAAACAGAAATTACATCTTTAAAAGAAGGTGTCATGTTACACTAACTTATTTAGAGAAGTCCCATCAACCTGGCCAAGAAAAAGCCCAAATGAAAGAAAAGAGATTTAAAGTTCCCTTTATGGAAAAATAAATTTAAAAATAAATATTACACCTTTTTTTAAATGTTCAGTAAATGTACCTGAAATGTATGCAAAGGGTTTTACAAATTTAACTTTACTATATATTAACTCATTTAAATTAAACAGTAAATATTACATAATAGCTTTTTGTTAGCAAAGCCCTGTACAAAGTGACACTTTTACTTGAACTTGAACCAACCACCTGCAAACCCAGTTTCTGGATGTGATGAATACATTTTTGGTAACTGCAACCTCCTGCAAAGATGTAACTTCACTTCAGACTACAGAGACTGAAGACTTACTTTGTTCAAGTAAATACATGACAGAATAAAATTCAAAAACTGTTTATCTGCCTCTTTGATCTAAAAATACATTTTAAGTGCAAGGGAAGCAACAACTTACCAGTCCTAAATATCCTAAAAAGGGACCAAAAATAAAGGAAGGATTATGCAAAAAGGCTTAAAAATTAATCTAAAATCTGTTTAAATGCAGACAAATTTCAAAAAGCTTTCATTTGTGTTCTGATATATTTAAATAGCTGCACCATGAGCAAAAAGAAAAAATCCACAAGGTCTGAGAAGCTGCACAAATAAAAAATCTAACATAATAAAATGTGAATATTAGAACAAGTAAGTTTCTACTAACATGACTGCATTTACCCCATGCGATGCATCAGCTCTGTGCAAAGTATCTGGGTTTGTATTTTACTGCTGCTCAGGCACCCTGTGTATTCAGAGGAGCAGTTTAATTACAGTATTGGTGAGAAACTGGGTCATCCAAGATCTGATTAGCCCTCTGGAGATGCCTCTCCTTGCTTAGCATAGAGGAAGCCCAAGATTACTACATTCCTGACCAACTTAAGCTATAGTTCCATACACACTTCAAGCAAGGGAAAAACAGCATTTAGCAGAGTCTCACCCCCAGATCACTGACCCCCCCTGCACTGCACTCCCTGCGTGGCAGCATTGCAACCATGGATGCAGCTACTAGGCAAGAGTTTAGGGAGCCCACCCCATTCCAAACAGCCTCATGAACGCTGCCCTAGCAAGGAAGAATGCAGGAATTCAGGCAGGCAAAGGACACCACCCCCTCTATTAGCATGGGCAACATTTTAAACTAGTCAGGAAGTTTTAAGACTCTGAGTTCTGACTTGGCTCCTACAGTCCAGACCTTTCTAACGAAACTTCATTCAAAGCTTTTTTGTCAAGACCATGAAAGTTTCTGTAACTCATTAATTCTGACCTCTGAATCTGTATTTTGAGTCAGAAAATTATCTCCAGCCTGCTTGCTGACAGTCCCAGCAAGTGCAAGCTGCACAACAAAGAGGAGAGGGAGCAGCAGGAAAACCCCAAGAAAACCAATGTGAAAAGTTAAGAAAACACAGAGGAGTAACAGTGAAGCAAGACCAAGAGGCAAGTTCTCCTACAAGATTCCAGAGCCATTCCATGTTATAAAAACGTTAATAATGTACTCCTATTGATCCAAACAGTTACAGTGGGAAATTCCCTTGTCAGGTTCAATAAAAAAAATGGAGGAAACATTAAAGAAATATTGATATAATTAATAAAGCAATTTTCAGGGGGTCACTAATACACAGTAGCTTACTACTTAAGAATCTTGTGGGTTTCCTTTTTCACATAGCTTAGTTGCAGAGGGTTATTATTATTTAACTCTTAAAAATTTTTTTTAAACATATTACAAGTCTTCAAAGCAACCTTTTTCAAATCTGTGTTATGGCTCTTTATTCCCTGTACCCTGTAATTTCCTTATCATTCAGAGTTCAATTTTCATAGAAAATTACTATTTCAAGTTTCAGGAAAGATAATCCCGGAGACACAATAGCTGCTTCTCTACTTCCCAAGTCACAGTATCTGTGAAGATCAGAAGACAATTGCACTGTGAAATCAAACAACAGTTGTGAAAACACTTCACAAACTGTAGCTTCAATCTTGCATTTTATGAATGAGCTTTCAGGGGTCATGGTTCAAAAATAAAACAAAAACTTAGCATGTAACATAATAATCTGACATCCTTTAGCTATTTGTTATTATATATTGTAAAAGTATTTTAGTTTACTTCTAGGCTTTCCCTCCCCAGCACGCAGTTGTCTCTGTGATTCAGAACCTAGACTTTTTCCTTTCTTTCATTCAATCTCGGCTCACTGCAAAGTGATAATTACAAAGCCTCTTACACCAAATCACTCAGCTTCAAAATTATTTGCAACACTTTACCCACAACATATAAAATGCACAGTCACCTACACTGTGGGAAAAACAAACAAAAAAAGTCTATTTCCCAGTATTTATTAACAGCTTGACTTGGTCCTCAATTAATTTCAGATTCATTCTGACACACCAGGAGGGAAGATCAGGAGTGAGGGGGGCAAAACTGAGCCAGCCTTAACTCATAGACTTTCCTTAGCACAGGAAGCTTTAGAGATGCCCAGAACACACTTTGCTCAGCTGCAAGCACAAAAATAATAATGTGTAGAATGGTTTGGATTGGAAGAGACCTTACCATCATCCAGTTCCAACCCCTGCCATGGACAGGGACACCTGCCCCTAGACCAGGCTGCTCCAAGCCCCATCCAGCCTGGCCTTGAAGGACTCACGACAGCACGGCCTCTTTATGTTATGGCTGACCTTAACATTTGTTTTAATTCCCAAGTTCATTATTCACGAACAGGGAAATTGACAGAATATTTCTTTACATACACTGCAAGAACACAGAAGGAAAGAAAAAAATCTATTTTTTTTTTTTTAGAAATCCCAAAACCCTACGGTTTCTCTGTGAACACAGACCAGAAAGCCAGAGCTGTAATGAGAGGTCAAGGTAAATAACCAACCATCAAACAGCAGCAGCCTTTAATCACTCCATTGTGGCCTTGATTTGAACTGGTGAAGCAAAAACTTCCCCCCCGTCATTACCAGGCCACACCAACCATTTGCAGAATGTAAGATTACATTGCACAGCATCTCTCAAAACACACAAAATGTGTTCCTACCCTCAGACAAACAGAAAGAAAACCTGAATTGATGATAGTGAAGCACAAAGAAGCCGGTGAGCTTCCCAACTGCATGCAGCGTTAAGTTTTTTGTGTGTGGGAAACAAAACTAAAAGCAGAAAAACAAAGTCAGGAAAGAAATATTCCGTAAGTTGGCACTGCATTTTATACATTTAAGGGGAAAAAATGAAGATGTCAGCAGCTTGTTGTAATAGTGGGTACTAGCATTTAGTTTCACTGCAGCAGCTCAAATCATTTCACTGTACTGACCTTTCCTCAAAGGAGAAAAGCATAGGAAAATTCCCAAACATAAAGAGCAGAGTTTATAATATCAAGAATTTATCATGACACTACACATTTTCTGGCCACTAAATGTAAATATCTGGAGAAAATGTAGATTAAATCAACTCTTTCTGTGGTGGGATATTCTAGGCAGGTTGCATCCACCAGGATTTCTCTGAGAAGTTATCTTCAAATACAAAATAAATCAAAAATCAACCTCACTTAGCTACACTTGATACTCTTACAAAGCCTTTAAGGATATGACCTCAGCGTCCTTTAAGACACACAATGGAAAAGCACAACTTCAAATGCAAATTTGTTTTACCCTTTTTTATAAAACCGAAGTTTATAAAGCTATTCAACAGAAATAAAAGCCTTACCAGTGACTGCCTAAGTTTTAACAGATTCTTTATAATGCCCAATCACAAACTACCACCATTGCAATTCTGTCAATACTCTTCCACAACACAGGGGAAGATCCAACACAACAGAATCCAAAGCACACAATTACACACCGGGTAACTATTAAAAACATTATACATCAAAAGTAGTTCTCTCAGTCACCTTCAAATAAAAATATTAGCTAATAATTTGCTTAAAAATAAGCATGTGTGTGCTTAAGTACCAGGATATTAACATATTTACTTCGACAAGGTATTTCAATAAAATAGTAGGCTTTATGTAACAAATTGCTAAAACAACAAATATATGTGGAAAAAATTTTTACTTAAGCTAGTGAAGAAGTTGGTAAATAAACCAAATAGATATGATCTGCCTGTGAATAAATTCAGGACAGATATTAGAAAAATTATTTAATCATTTTAGGACTTAGAGTCTAGTACAGCCCTTCACAAAGCAATGGAAATATATATTGAATCAAGTACATCACAAGAAAATAACAAGTAGGATTCAATAATGTAGCCTGCACATAAGAGCATTCTGGAGTTTTTACTGGCTGTCTAAAGGCTGAGATTACCTCATTTTTGATAGATTTTTGGTTTGAATGACACTAGGTGATGCACAAGGTAGGAATACTAGAGACTTCCACCATTTTCAATACATCTAGCTGTTCTAGGTCCCCACAGATTTTGTGAATAAGCTCACACGGACAGAGATATGCAAATAAATGCAGCTTCATAAGATATGATACACATCTTACTGATTGAGATATTTAGGAAAGAGGAGCCTAAAACTAAGGACTGTGCTTATAGTTCAAGTTTCTCTCAAATGAACTATAAAGTAAGAAATTCAACATCAGCCAAACATAAAACATCTAATCTTCTCTAAATCATATTTTTTTTAAAGTGGCACTTTCTGCAGTGCTGTTGAAGCCCATCACTTAGCACAGGCGTAAGCATCCATCCTACCACAAGAATGCAGTGTCTTGCATTGAAGAACATCATTACTGACCACCACAAAAAGTACTGCCAAAGTGTTGTCTTGCATCTGAATGAGGGTCTTCATTCTCCCTAATGAACAGCTGAACCCTCCAGTCTGGAATCAGCTCAAAATCTGTCCAAAACCCAAGGGTGTTTTGCTCTAGAACTGTCTGTTTGTGCTGTACCCAAACCAACATCACCACAGAAGCGCCCTGGAAGTCACACTTAACACTGCAACTATGAGTCAGTTATTTGTTATGTTTGACACGGCACATAAGGCAATGGCAGCACATGAAAAGCTCAATAAAACAAATGAAGATTCATATACAGTATTTGGTAAATCAGGATATTCCGGTACCTGAATAACTGCCTGAAAATTTGTCCTCTATGCAATACAGCAAATACTTTAAACAACAGAAAGAAAACAAATGAGAACAGCAATATGAAAGAAAATGGAGATACATCTATATAAAAACTAAAACAGTTCTATCTACACTAGCATGAACCCTATAGTGCAGCAATTCTTTCAGTCCTGTTTTTGGTGTAATTTTTCCTCTGCTGCATTTAGCAAGCATTTCCTTCAGCATTCTTTTTTATTTCCAGATGCCAAGAACAATCATTTTTCATTTAGCCTGACAAGAAATTTAACCAACAATTTTCTTTACTCACTTCCTCCCAGAAACTCAAATGGTCTTATTTTACTAACATGGGATATAATTATCCTATGAACAAGATGCTTTTGCTTCAGCACATTCAGTACAGTTGTGTTGAAGCTGAGCTACATTATGAATACAGTTCCTGTGCAAATAAAGTTTTATCCTTATTTCTACATGAGGAAAGGCCAAGTAACATTGCTGACAAAAGTTACATTAAGAAGTCTCACATCCCCAAAACTTAAAAGAGACATTTAAATACTCGAAACAGTTCACAAAAGAGGTTATCTTACCCATCAGATAGGACCTAACCCAAAACTTCCGGTATCTTTCATCTGTTTTTTTCCACCATAACAGATATCAAGTCACAGTTTTTTATGGCTCACATCTTTCTAATACATGCCAAAATTCTTTTGGGATCAGAGTTCTATACTGGAATTTGAGTAACATATTTATTTTCTTCCTACAAAATGAAGTCCATTCATTTTATGTTGGATTTTTACCAGTTATTTTAATTCACTAGGCAGTCACAAATTTTGGAGTTCTCAGCAAATCCAAGGCATTTTCCCCTCCAAGTTACATGTTTTATTTATACTGAATAAAACAAGCATCAGCTTGTTACAGAACTCAACTTCTTGAAAATGAGACCAGACTACAAAAACAGAACTCTTACAGTGCATGCACTGATCAAAAATTTGCAGATTAAGAATGGCATCTTCCAAATCTCAACTTCATTTGATTATTTTTACAGGACTGGAGACACAAAACTCAGTATGAATATTTTTGAGGAATGACCACCTCCCAAAAACTAGTACAGAAGTACAGTTCTTCTAAACTACTGACTAAGTCTTTCTTTTTTTTCTGAAAGAAAGAAGTCTACTTACTCATGACTGGAAACTTCTTTGTATATAATCCAAGACAGGTCTTGAAGCAAGGTATCTTGTTGGAGAAGGTTTCTCAGAGGTATACATGTCCTGAAGGTGGGAGGAAAATAAAAATACAAATAATTTTTTTCAACTTCAAATCACTAGAAAATGTGTTTACATATGAACTGCCTTTCCTACTGTATTTCCATCTTTCATTCAAAAAAAAAAAAAAAAAAAACCAAACTAGAACACAAAGATGTGTTTGTTATGACTGGGGAACTTAACTGCTTATGGATATATTTAGCCATTATTGACCCAAAACATGCACCTTCTTCTAACAATCACATTATAAACTTGTGTGCACGTGCTAAAAAATGTGCTATAAAACATGATGTTTGTTATCTCTTGGGAGCAGTTAAAAAGTTAAAAGTACAAGACTACAATACAGATATAGTAACTGAAAATTCCAAAGAAGTATTTTCCTTCAGCAACCTCAGCTAGAAAGAAGAGGCAAAAAATACTCTTTAAAACACAAGAAATGCTATTAAGATTCCTAAATCAGCACAGGTTGGCATTGACATCCAACACTTCCTCCTCAGAAGCAAAACCTGAAAAAGTTACCACTTCTAGAAACTGCAAACCTACAGTTCCATCAATTCCTCATTGACTTCTAAAAAGGATATCCAAGTAGGGCAAAGATGAATTCTCTAACAATATGCCTGGCCCTCCCTGAAGCCAAATATGGAGGACTTAATCTCCAACAATGACAGCACAGCAAGTGCATTTTGAAAAATTTATTATATAATCTCCCTCCTGCTGCTAAAAGCAAGTTTATACAAGTCTGATAGAACAGTTAAATGAAAGAAACTTCACCTCACAGTTGAGATGAAAAAAATAAATCCAACATATCTACTAAGCTATAAAGAATTTTCTTCTAATGCCTATACAAATAGAGACTATCTGTAAATTAAGGAATATTACGTGATGTGTTTCCTCTTTTCAAAACCAATTAGAACCTGCTGAACCTCACCACCTGTGCTAATCCAGCCAGATAATATCTTGTGCTGACTCAGATTTCAAGTCTCAACTCTTCTGATCTCCTCATGCTTAAAAAACAAAGTAAAATGCAAAAAGACATAAAAAGGGATATAGCTTTTCCTAAATTATGACTTCACATAACATTTACAGATCTACAGCACATGGCAACGCAGTACAGGAACTATTACAGGACATCACGAGAAGGTTCCTTGGTCAACTGCTAAAATAATTTTTAAAAAAATAAAAACTAAAAAAAAAAAAAAAAAATCAAAACCACACACACCACCAAAAAAAACAAACCCAACTGCCGAAAGGAAGCCTTTGGTAAAGCTGCAGACTGAAAATTACAACCAACTTTTTTGCACTGAAAAAGTAACACAGGGAAGAGACTCAGTAGGGAAAAAAAACAGCTAAAAAAATCCACACACAAACATTCTAGACAAGCAGAGATGAACACAAAGCCATGAGATGCTGCAATCACTGAAGAACAACAGTTTGAACTGCAGGTCCGGTCAATTTTCCATGAATGTCTGCCGAATTAAATATTTAAGCACACAGAGCCCAGTCAAAAATGAAGTGCCTGTTAAAACGTATCATTAAAACTGCAGCCTTGTCAGCTTCCTCTTGATTACTGGTGTCAAATTAGCAAATACAACTTCCATGACATTTAATTATTTATTGGGCTAATAACACCTATTATGTTAAGAACACAAAACGGATCAGAGAGCCCTCAAACCAGGTCCAAAGCACTTTTGACCAGAGCTTCACACCACCTTTGGGCCCAAATTCTTCTGGAATCTTAGGCATAATCAACTGGAAGACCAGAGTCTCCCATTCAACTTGATTTTCCCAAGGCATTATCTCACCTTAGTTTTGTAAATATGAACTAACAATACTTTGCCTCTGAGACATCGTGTTACATGACATTTTATTGTGTGTATGTACAGGAAAAGGCTGTTCATTAGGAAAAAACAAAACAGCAGCTCTGAAAACCACTTAAGGCTAATAATAGCTTAATCATGCACCTCACCGCTTATAAAAATCTTGTCACGTAACACTAAGGAAATGAGATGGGGACAATACAGAAGCTCTGTACTACCTAAACGTGTGAAAAGTGAATGTTCCAGGGCACCATAGCAACCTGACCTCTGACTCCCAGCCATAAAGTGCTACTCCTCTACTGCCTTCAGTGCCCAAATATTTTGTTTAGGTATTGCTAGCATCTATTTACCAGACAATGCAGACTTCTGGTAAATTCAGTTGGTGTTCTTTGAAGTAACACTACATGTGTGTTTTACATCATTTCCCTTGTAAACAACTTTGTCATTTTGAGGAAAGGTATTTTCTTGAGCTATTTGAAAGTGTTTAAGCCAGTAATAAAAAAAAATGGGGAAGTTTTCCCTCTTATCTGAAATTTTGAGTATAGCAATAGCAAGCAGTATTGAAAAGTCAACACTACCAAATATTACAAAGCCCCTGCTTTCTGCTGCATTGCAATATCAACACTTTTCCTAGGGATCTGTGTTAGAAACTAAACTGTTCTCACTTTGCTTTCTCAGCCAACAACCTGGTTTATTTCAATGCTTACAGGGTTCTCTCCTGTACAGAAACACTACCAACTACTACAAAACACAGAAAGAGTATTACTAGTTGAGAGTCTTTCTGAAAGACACCACATTGGAAAAACTTTTAATTCAGAACAGTGCCTGACATTCTTTCTGCCTTCCCCTGCAATCAACAAGGCTATAATAAAAAAGAAAAAACCAACCCACCCACATATACCTTTGATTTATGTCTTTTCCTGAAGAGCTAACCCTCGAATTCCACCCCATGTTTCCTCTACTGAAACACATCTACTCACTCCTGTGTGTATCACCTTCAGTAGCTGTGAAGCTATTGGCATTTTAGCTGAGATTTGAAAGGAACTCCTGCAGTGAGCAAAGCACTTTGCCACTTCAAATTCACACACACTCATAGTACACTCATTTACTTGTTTCCATACCTGGTGCCAGGTCTCTTTTTTACCCAATACTCTGTTTCAGGATAATTAGCAGGAGGCAGATTGCATGCAAATTACAACATATTGTAATTCTATGCAGTATGACTCTATCCAGAGAAAAGATTTTCCTTTAGCTTGGCAATTAAAGTCTAGCCTGTGTGTATGTTATTGTAGTATCTGTTTAATTTAGATGCTAAGGAGTTAACATTAAGAATTTACACCCCCAGTTCCCAAGAACCAGGAATCACAGGAGCAGCATGCAACTGCACTGCTTAAACACACAAAGACAAAACAGTCTAAAGAGAGCCTGCCTTGCACAAGTCAGTATTTTGGTGTCATTTACCTTCTTCTTTAAACCAAACATTACAGCCCCTCAGAGAAAACAGACAGAGATTTCAGAAGTACTGTGTTTTAGAGTTGCACAGATAGCTAGCTGGCAAAACATTAAGCCTGAAATTGGTGGTTTCTGTGCTGTATAATCAGAGGGCAAAGGAACAGCTGGTTATAAGGCAGTTCTACTAAATACTTATTTTACACTGCACCTCAGCCGAATTAACTTAAAAGTTATAATCAGAAACAACAAAAGTTAAAAAGGAACAAAACTAAGTCACTTCAGAGCACAGCTATTAAAAAGAACATAGTAAAAATGCCTAATATAGCACCAAGCTTCTGAGCATCCCAGCTTGAGTAAAATGCCCAAGACAGCGCAAACGCACAATTCACAACAAAGTGAAATTGCTACTGTTTCAGAAACTACACAGAATCACTGACTGGCCACAGATGAGGAAGCACATGGAAGTACAAATGAAACAAGCCCAACGACACACCCTCCTTTGTTCATAGCAGGAATATTTACACTACAAAGCGTTGAGGCAAATCGCCTATAGTTTCAGGCACTGCTGATTGGCCGCTGCGTTTAATACACACGCCTGGCAGAGTTGGAGTTTCGACTGTCACACAGCAGCTCTAGATTGCAGGGTACGCAGCAAGCTAGAAAACCATAGAAAACAAATATTTAATAGAATTATCCTAACTGAACTGATCCTCCACAAGACACATTTGTTGTGAACAGGGCAGACGTAGATTTAACTCCAGTGTAATTCAGTGAAAACTGAAAACCAGCTCCCCTCACAGCCAGCTTTCAGTGCAGCTGCCTCCTCCAAGCAGCAAATGGCACAAAGAAAGTTATTCTCGAGCATATGGGGGTGAACAACTGGTACAGGAGTTTGGAGACAGTGACTTTTAAGCCACCACTTGACTCTCGTTCAGCTGGAAGTTCAATGGCTTCGGTGGTTTTCTTCAGGCAGCCATGCACGCCACAGAAAGAACCTGAAACACCTGATAATAATTGGCTCTTTGCTGGCAGTCCCAGTGGAGACTGAAGGCTGCGAGAGAGCCACGGAGACCCAGGGCTGAGCACAGCCTGGGGGGGAGAAGCCCTCTGTCCCAGCCCACCGCTGCCAGCCTGGCACTCTCCACCGCATACCTGAAGTATTACAAAAAGCAGAGGAAGGAGCCGGTACAGAGAGAACAGCGGTGCCAGAAAGTCACATTAAAGGGTTCAGCCATCCAAATCCTCCCTGCTCCCGACTGGGGCGACACTGTGGCCTCCCACATGGGCAGAAAAGGGGGGCCTCAAGGAGGCCCCAAGTATCCGACCTGCAGCCGTGACCCCTTCAAGCACACACTCACAGACCCCCAGCCGCACTCTGACTGCGGCCCCTCACGCCGCCCCACCTCACTCCAACCTTACAATGGGACCAGGGGCATCTCCACAGGGCTTCCCCCGGGCTCCCCCAGCACTCCCGGCTCCGCCGCGTCCCGCAGCCCCCACGCGCCGCCCCCTCCCCAGCAGAAAGAACAGGGAACCTCCAAAAACCCACACACACCCCTCCTGTGGGAATGGAACAGTCCGAAGCACCCCAGTAGCCTGCGGGAGCCGGCTCCCGCCACTTCCACCTCCCCGGCCCCGCGGGGGGTGCGCGCCCCCCCGGGGGAGGATGGTAGCGCCCGCCTCCCCTCAGCCCAGAGGAACCCGCCCGCTTCAATGGAGGGTCCGGCGCGGCACCTCCAACACACACACACGCGCGGTCCCCCCCCGCCCCCCGCAATGGACGGGTCCAGCCGGCCACCCCGGGGCCGCACAATGGCCGGAGCAAAGTCCCGGCTCGCCCCTACCTTTGCTCGGCTTCCTCCTCTTCCCGGGGCCTCCCTCCCTCCCTCCGCCGCCTTCCCCAGCGGCGCGTCCCTGCTCGCTGCCCCGGGACCGGCGGCCTCCGACCAGGAAGTGCCCCGATGTGACACCGCCGCTATGGAAACCCTCCCCGCCCCCGCCCCTCCCACAGGGCTGACCCGCCGCGGCCGCCATCTTGGGCAGGGGACGAGGCGCTTGGCCGGGGCCGCGAGCTCCTGTGGGCAAAAAAGAGGGAAAAACACAAAAGAGGCATCGTGCTGCTCAGAAACTTCTTGTCTTTGCTGCATGAGCTGCCAAGGTCCTCAGTATGGAACCCATTCTCCTGTGTCCAGTTCGGGGCTCCGCAGTATGACAGAAAAACGTTGGGAAAAATGAAACTCCCTAACACTATTTTATGGTATTCGGGAGTAGGCATTACTTTATTCCTGTCCAGCATTCATAGCGGATAACTCCAGCCACATGCACACCACTTCCAGAATTTCTCATCTACATATTTTTAGCGAACAATGTTCATTGATTTTAAGTTACATAATTCTCTTCATTAGTTACTATTCTGTCTTATGTTAATTAATGATTTCTCACTTGCCATGCTAATTAGTCCACATTTTTCAGCCCTTTTACCAGTTTCTTCCCTGACACAGTCTGCAGTGCATGGGCTGTAATGTCTTTGTTAATCTCTTCTGGTTACTCCAGTATGTCCTTGGAGGGCCATGAATTTTGGATCCTTGGTGTCCAGGTTTCCTTCGTTCATTGAAGTTTATCGGCGTTAGTTTAGCAAAACTTAAAGTTTCTATGATCTAACAATAAGTCTGACAAAAGAAACTTAGTGGCATGGTGGCTAAAGTGGAAAATTATACTGCTTAAGAGTAATACACTGCTTTTGATTAATTAAAACAATTACTTAGAAAAAATAAATTAGGAGAGTGATATAAATTCCAACAATTCCTCCATTTGGAAATTATTTTAATTATTTCTTTTACGCTTACTTTCACTTAAATCATTGAGTATTTACCAAGACTTACCGTAACCAATGGTGTGGCACAGGATGGTAATGAAGCCAAGCGACCAGGATCCCTGTCTTGGGATGCGGGTATTGGCCAGAGGATCAGGAAAAAACCAATTCTCAACTCTGGAGGCAGCTCTTGTCAAGTGTGAGGGAAAGATACCCCTGCAAGGAGGACCTTTCAGTGCGGCAAGACAAGTAGAACACCATGGAGGAAGGTACCCAGTGCCTGAGAGAATTAGTTGTGCCAGAGATAATCTTTTCAGATAACGAGTTACTCCGTAATAATCCAGATAGCATCCAGTGTACACAAAACATGTGGTCACGTGCCAAGTCATTGGGAGTGTTGGCATGGAAGGAGGGAGAAGAAAAAGTGGGCATTCTGGTTTGGCAGACTCCAGACATACGAAGAAACAATCTCTGTCCCATTACGGGCCTACATGTCTTCCATGGAAAGACTGCAGAGGATTTCTAGAATTTAAAAGAGGAAATTAAAGAAGGCCACCAGAAACTTCAAGAGTTTCGTAAAGAAGAAATTTTCCATGCTCCACCACAACAGACCAGAGTCTTTGCTATCAGAAGCAGGCATCCCCTGGCCTGATGGGGAGAGAAGGGACACTCCACAAGGTAACCTGTGGTTTTACCTGCATGAAGAAGACATGAGGAGGTGGGATGGAAAACCCACCTCTGCCTAGCAGCATGGGTATGTTGAGTTGAGAGGAGGAATGACTACCACAGGAAGCTCTTGGAGGATAAATGCCACTCCAGGTTCCCATGGGCAAGCCCCTAGGCGGAGTAGAAGGGATGATGTTATGTCCCAACCTCTCCAGGCCAGGAGGGACAGGGATCACTCACGTAGCCGGCAGATCAGGTACAGCTCCCGCTCCCTGCTGGACAATGCGTGGCCATTGTCGAAGATCAGGAACCTGGAAAACAAGCAGGATTTAGAAATGGAGTTGAATAGATCACAGCTTCACAACATAGAATGGGAGTGGAAGACCTCTCCTGTTCCTTGTGGAATAGGGGACATCGCAGTCCTGGATGAGGACAGGATGACGAGCCCCAGACTCCCTCTGTGCCCTCCAAGGGAAGAGAGAGGCTGCCCAAATGCTTCCCAGCAGCACAGTTCCCAGCCAGTCCCTTTCCCTATGCTCCAAATTCCCTCTATGCCCTAGCCAAGGGAAGTAAAGGAAAACATTTAATTGCTCCTTCTTTCTGGAAGTAAAATTATTTTTGGAGTCTTTGGGACAATTCAGCAGAAGAACATAATGACTTGAACATGAAGAGCTGGGCACAACTCCAAGGCTACCTGCAGTCAAGTGAGAGGAGGAGAGTCCCTGGTGCCTGTGGGGAAAAGAGAGCTCCGAGGGGTACCAGGAGCTCTGAGGTGGCATCCCACAAGCTGGATAAGGCACCCACTTAGTGCCACATGCCCCTAAGTAACAACTCCAGGTCCTGGAGCTGTAAAAAGGTGCAGAAGAGACAGATCAACATTATAACCACGAGTAAAGTTGCAATATGTGTAATAAATTCATCCATTTTCATTTGTTAAACACAGATCAGATAGAAGTCAACACAGTTTACAGCAGACCCAGAGTGATTAAATCTTGTATCAATCTCTTCAGGAAGACCACAAGCCTTTATTTTAATAGACAGAATAGCCCTTCCCCTTTTTTATTCCCAAAAAACGTGCTCTAAAACTTCAGTATTTTTATAAGCTTAAATGCACTCAGCTGCTTGAACACCTGCTGGGTTTGCTTTGTTTATTTTCCCCAAAATGAAGGTGGTGGGTTTCAGGTGTTACTTGCAGCCCATCCCTTGCCTGATCATGTGATTGCCATTTCCAGGAGCTTTTCATCACCCAGCTCTGCAGAACTGATGATTTAGGCAGAGTTTTGTCTGTACACACGTGGGAGCATCAGCACACACGGAGACACTGCATTACATAGGAAGGGCTGTGTCGAAAGCAGATGTGGGAATGGGACTTCGAGCAGGAGGGTTTGCCCTTTGCTTCACTATTTCTGGCTGCCTAAAGGACTGTTTTTCTTTCGGGTGGGATTGTTCGCTTGCCCTCAGCCAGTCCCATTGTCCACAGGCTCTGTTGGTTTGTTGAGGTTCAGGTTTCACCCATTCAGGCCTCTCTTCCTGCTTTTGGTGGCTCCTGCCATGGGAATCAGATTTGAATGTGTGCAGTGCTTGCTGCCTGATGAAAGGGGCTATTTCAGTCCCCTCTGTCTGTCAAGGCAGATTTTCTTAATTCTCCTTCCCTTTTCCCCAAATTTTCTGTCTCCTCTAGCATTTTCTTCCCTTTTCCCCTTCACCTCCTTCTGTCTTATTCTGTTACTTCAATATTCTCTCATTTCTTTCTCTCTCTTTATGTGTCGATTTAGCTTTTAGTATGCCTTATCTATGAAAACTACACACAGAACAACATTTAATACACTGACACAGTAAAAAACCCTTTTTTTTAAAGGTCTTCTTAATACTAAGTAGTTTTTCAGTGAAATGAAAAATTACACCACCAAACGTGTTGCTTACCTGTATATCCCATGTTATAGAACTTCCCAGATATTCTTTTCTACGTTTAGTACATAGCCAATGCACGATCAGCTGTGCCCAGCAAATGCAAAACCCAGAAAGCCTGGCTGAAGAAGGCACATGTGGCTGTATCTAAACTGAAGCACAGGATGGCCTTTAAAACATGATTGGGGTATTTTCCTGAACCTGAGTTCATATTTTCCTGAGTTTTAGATTCTTGTTAACAGGATTTCATCCTGCTCCCACAGCAGAAGGCAAAGGGATTTAGTGAAAGAGAGGGAAAAGCTATAATCAAATCATAGAGCTTTCAAATCAAGGAAAAGTAGAATATAAAACAGAGGAAGAAAAGGAAGAGGTAAGACAGAAGATTAGGTCTTATTGGCTATGATGCACAACAAAACAAAACATCAGCTTCATCTTCTGTGTGCCTTATTGTGATTTTCCAAGAGAGCAGCTGAAAGATACATTTTTGTGAAGTGCTGGTCTGATGCAGAGTTACAGTAAGACAAGGAGCCAGGAATTTCATTACAGAATTTATAGAGTCACCGTTCAGAGCACAGTCACTATTAAAGTTTATTATCACTCATTCGTAACCACCCGAATGTCAAAAGCAACTCAAAGTTAACAGAAATAGAATCATTTCTTAGGCACCAACAAATCTAAAAGCCTCAAAGGGAATCATTTTCATGAAGTTACAAGCAAATGAAAATGGGAGCCTGTAATAAAATGTGTCGATACTCTGTGCTGTGATAGTGTATCCTGCAAAAGGTGTAATTACTTGTCTAATGTAGTGCAAAAGTTAAATCTTTATGACCTTTTCCATTTGCTGCTGAAACCAGCAGAAAGAGAAGTGTGAATGACTGATGGAGCAGAAATATATTCAGTTCGTTCAGGTAAAGCTCCTTGTGAAAGATCAAAATAATTTTTTTCCAGCAATGTGATATTTAGAGTCTTTTCCCAGCTCTGCTTCATGTACAATTTATGTAGCACAACATGAAGTGGGGAATGCAAGTTGGGCTTTGCATTTAAGCACGTTCTTCCCCCTCTGCCTTGAGCCATCTGTGTTCGGTCAGCCTCCTGTTCGGGGTAAAGCAGTGTGAGGTTTCCTACGAAGCCTTAACTGCAGGAGGAGCTTGCCAGGGAAGTGGAAGTCCTATAGCACTTATCTTTTCCCCAACCAAAGCCCATATGGCAACCGTAGAGTGAAACAAGCCAACAAGAGGGTGGCCCGGCCCTCTCAAGCTGTTTCACACCCGTAAGGAACAGAGTTCATTTCCCAGGGAAGGGCCAGTGCTGCATTTCCCAGGGTCAGGCTGCCCAAACACAGGGACATGAGGTTACCCATGCTCCTGGCTGGTGAAGAAGGTGTGCTCACAGATCTGCTGAGGCTGCTGTTTACACCAGGTACCCCATTTCATCCTGTAGGGAAGCCAAGGTCCCTGCCCACAGCCACGATTGCTAATAAAGGCACCCCTCACCTTTGGCAAACAAAGCCAGCTTTAGGCTGTAAAGCAGGATGAAGCTTCCCAAACTTTAGCAAATATCTTTGAAGTGTAAACCTGCTTTATCCTTTTTATGGATAAAGGAAGAGCTTTCTGAATGGTAAGGTACCAACTACCAAATAACAGGCTGTTTTCCCTCAAAATTTCCATACAATCCAGTAATTTACTATCACATCTGGAGATATTTATCCTTTTGTAACCTCAAGATAATCAGAAGGATTCAATCTGACCACACTTCAGATCGATCAACATCATGAAAGGTGGATTTTCTTAAATACTGGGTTGAGGGGAAAGTGAATTTGTGCAAGGACACACATACCTTGAGATATATGAGCCAATCGGCTTAAAATGTTGTTTTGCCCTGACCTGACAAGACTTGCTGTCTGGCAGCGCATAATCTCTTTTAATGTACTGCCAGGAAGGTGATGGCTGTTTGAAAACCCTTCTGAACTGCAGTTTATCTTGATGGCTGACACCTGAATAGAAACTACACAGCTCTGTGGAAGCCCTGGGACAAGCAGGTATTAATAGGAGTCCATGTTGATACAGGAGACAAATGGATAAGGAAAGACTTTGAATCAACTTGTTATAGGTTTTGTGCAGAAGTTTAAAAAATTGCGTGTCGAGGATTTTGAAGCAGACGCTGCCAGTGGAGACACCTATTTCACTGGATAAAGCCACAAGGTTTTGTCCTGCACATCAGGATGTTTTCCTAAGAGTGTGCTGCTCTTACTCATCTCCGTCAGAGTGATTTCAAGTTGTGCATTTAAGACTCAAGTAAGCTCCTTTGCAAACACTCTTGAGAATAGGATCAAAATGGGAAGAGATTACATGTAATCTAATTATGTTAGGTTCCATTTGAAATCCTTCAGTGTAAAAATTAAAAGAATACGACACAGCTTTGCAATATGCTGTAGTTCACATGGAAGTGACATGAGCATGTGGAACTGAGGCAACATGTGAGAAAATATCATGTGTTGGGTATACAGCAATGCTTGCTTTAAATAATCTGAACCTCAGGTCTAGAATGGTTTGGTGAACTAAAAATAAATTCTAAGAACTTTACGCCCTCTGTCATTAATGTGACACTGGCCTTTGCCTTTCATTGTCTGGTCACAGCTTATATAAAAAAGCTGGTGATGAAGAGATCTATATCAAAAAATCAACGCCAAACATGACACTGGTCAGCAAGGTTGCGCCTGGAGCAGCACTGACCCTGAGGATTGGCACCTGCCCACGGGACAGACAGTGAATCTCTGTGCTGAGTGCTCTGTACATTCACACCACAACATTCACCTTCTGATAAGGGCTGTAAGAACACTCATAGTCACTAGAGACTGTTTTGAGTAATTCTTCATTTTCACAGTCTTTCAAAATCACACAAGTGAATCGAATTAACTTTGGCTGTAGGAAAAGAAGAAGTAGTTTCACTGAAATTGCACCACCTTGTGATCCACACTGAATCATGCCTCAAATTATGTATTGAAAGTCTGATACTCATGAGTGCTCCAAATGTGCTTGGAGGGAGAATCTAGAAACCCTGAGGTCTCACTCACCTCATGCATTGAGTGCTGCAGGTGGTCTGGGGGAGGCTCAGGTGCGGTACTTCCCCTCTGTATCACCACTAATGCTCCCAATCCATGTGTGAGCAATTCAGAGCTGGACTATGTTTAGTTTGTCAGTTAGGTTTGGAAATGAAGGCTGTCCTTCCTAGACATGGGTCTAGAGCACCACTCAACTTCATGAACCTGTTCTGTGAGATTCCTCAAAACTGGGATTGTAGAAAGTTCTTCAAAAGTGACTTGTCCAGTTCTATTTCCATTATTCTGAGTTACATCAAAACTTCAGAAAACAGGTTCCTTTCTCCTTTTGAATTCAGTCTATGAGCTTAAGAAGTTTCTACAAAATCCTCCTAAGAAGGAAAAAGTCAGCTTTCTCTTCAGTTTTTGTCTGATTTTAGAAAATGGATCAAGCTGGAAAATTCAGACCTGCGTTTGCCCTCCACCACAGGGCTCATGTTCTAATTCAATGTAAGTCTACAGATCATTTGCCAAGGCTATTTCTTAGTCCAATTCCAGACATTTGGGCACATCCTGATCTCATGTTGTACTCTGGGTCTCTCTGATCAGAGAACAGCAGAGGGGGAATCCTCATGTTATGTGCTCTACAACCAAAAGAAATAAATACAGTGAAAACAATGAAATAAGTTCTGTACCAGTTGCTGGCCAGATGGTATTGTGAATTGTTATAATTCATCAGCAAAACAGAGGAAGGAAGTGTTTTAAAGCAAGATTATATTATTTTCCTTAAGTTCTTATTATGAAATCTTCCTGAGGTGAACTTTCAAAACTCGAAAACTCTTCCAGAGGGAATGAATGGAACAGGGCAAACCGGAGACTTACTGGGGAGTAGGGGGAGTAGTTAAATACAAGGGAAAAGAATAGTATTCCAGTGAAATAAAGGAAGAATTCATTACCAAGCTTTCAGTTTGGGAAGACAAATGAAGAAAAATGCAAGTAACAGGAAGAAAAAGAAAATTTTAAAAGTACATAAAAATATATGGTGTTTCTGTCCTCTTAATAATTCTAGATTGGAAAGCACCCAGGATCTTCCCTCCCACTGGAGGGAAATAAGCCTGAAAGCTGAGAAAGCAGATAAAAGTCAGGCTAGCAGTGACATATTCACTATATAGAGAGGCTGCAAGATTTAGCAAATTACTGCCAGCAAAGTGCCTTGAGATCCTTAAGAAAAAACGCTGAGAAAAATGCATTTTATTCTTACTGTCAGTTAAGAAATAAAATATATTTGAAAACCATGAGAAAAAAGTGTCTTAAATGAAAACGACCCCTGACCATTTCACTTCAGTCAAATAAAACACATCCTGTTTTTGTAACTTTTTTATACACAGCAGATCCTGGTCTGTATAGACTCTTTCCAGCCAAGGATTTGACCCATAGTTGAATTTTTATTAGAAGCAGGGGAGGAAGTAATGGAAAATACATGCTGCTGCTGCTGCTTCAGTTAAGATAAAGGGTGAAATCTGAATTTGGGAAAATGCAGAAAATGGAGTAAGTTCATTGTACTGTCTCCCAACTAAAATTAGTTGGTACAAAGAGTTTAGAAATCCTCTGGCAGGGCAAACATAGCCACAGTATCAGTTAATTAAATGACATAAAATGCGTCACCTAAAATACACCCTGGACTTTCCATACAGTCAGGAAAATCTGCCACACAAGCTGCAACAGCCTTTTCTTGATAATTTTGTTCTGAAACATCTGCATTGTTGATAGAAAAGCACAATCATGTTGTGTCCTGCATCAGTCACCCCCAGGTCTTTTCCATGGGAAGACAGAATCGTTGGTCACACCCCCCACGCCCTTATTGTCCATAAAGAAAGATTTTTTTCCTTCTTGTCTAGACTTTGTGGGAGAGCTGGGAAAAGCCTGGTATGTACAGAGGTGTTTCCTGCACAAAGTCAGCTGAGAGGATCCCGTCATCTAGTACCCACTTGGGGTGGGATGGATCTCACTTTACCTTAGGTGCACAGTGTCTGTGCCTGTGTGTAAGCCAGGGAGGGCACGCCAAGGGCTTGAGGGCATGAGGCAGCTCATTACACAACACTTACAGGTGACTGGATTGATGCCACCCTAAGCCCCACTGTCCAGACTTTCATTGATTACACTGGAAAATGACTCCCTAAATACTTGCTCGGATCTGATCACCAGTGAGTGAGTGCTGAGCCCTCTCAAGCTAACGAGCCCCGGTGCCTCCTGGCCTGCCAGAGCTTGCACAGCTCACAGGTCAGCACCTACGTGCAGACACCTAAATTTAGATGTCTTAATCTGCGTGCTGAGTCTAACCTTTACATTAGGTAAATGAATCTGCTTCCAGACAACTCGGTAGAAATACAGGTTTAAAATACAGATTTGAATGACTTTGATGAAGTAAAATGGAGAGCAGTAGTGTTTGGAAAATATAATCTGAACTGCATTAAGGACTGAATATAAATCAATACAAGAACCAAACAGGAATCTGCTGTGTCTGTGTGGTATCTAGTCTTTAAATATACACTTTCCTCCTACTCAGCTGTTCAGGTGCCAGAACAGGATCTGCATTTGTAGAAAAAGATCCGGCTCATTAGTCCTTTTCATGATTATAAGGTCATTATCTATTTTCGAATAGAAAAAACAAACTTTGTCATTGTTCATCCATATTGATAAGAAAAAGTTTACGTTAAAGATTCTTAAAGAATCTTAAAACTGAAAGATTCTTGGTATTTCTGTTGCAAATAAGAATCAAGGATTTTTAGGTTTTAGTGTTTTCAGGTGGCAGCATTGTGTGCCCATGTGTTAAACACTTGGCATTTATACAGAGCACAAAACATCAGTCTATTTTTGCCAGAGAAGGTCCATGTAACTAAATGCTTTCAATGTTTACTAAAGTCTTTTCATACAATGACAATGAGTGTCAGACAAATACCTTGCAATCAGGCAGCACTCCAAATCTGCTCCTGTGGTCACACTGGATATTGCTGATAATTATCCTCATCCCAACCATATTATCATAGAAGACATAACTGGAAGGGACACTGAGATGTGCTCATCCGTGCATTCTCCTACCCCCAGCTGGATCAGCTACACCTAAAGTTTTTAAGTACACTTTTTTTTTTTTTTTAAATGTATTAAAACAATATCTTATTCATTATGGTTTTTGTTGCAGTACTGGACATTGCTTGATTTCCTTTTGGGGGATGGGAATTGGATCGAAGAAATGGGTCCAAAATAACTCCACATTTTTTGGTTTATTTGTAATCTTTGACAGAATGCAGCTACAAATTACCTACAAATTACATACAAAGCAAGGAGACTGGCTTTTTTGGTCCAGCTGTCATGTTTGGACATAACTGGAAAGGGAACAGTAGAACTTGAGGATATGGAAAGAAGAATTATTCTTCATCTAAAGCCTGCCTCTTCCTACAAAGTGTAATAAACTCTTCCAGTGATAATAACAGGTGTCCAAAAACCAGAAACTATTTCTGAGGAATATCAAGTCATGCAGGTCTAATAACAGGAACAGAACGAAATTACCCTCTTGGATGCATGTTGGTCTTTTTTTACAAATGAGTGGAAGCTGTAGGTGTGCAGCTGAGCAGGATGTAGTTCAGAGCCTGCAGCATTCCTCATATCTGAACCCCTTCCCATGGTGAATCAGTGTGAAGCTATAAAAAGAAAATGGGGATTCCTCGAGACAAATTCTAATCCCTGCCCAAGCAGATGGAAGGAACTGACAAGGGAGCTCAGTGTGTTACAGGAGAATCCCTCAGCAAAGGTCAGATGGCTTAGAGCTGATGGAGTGAAGAAACAAGGGGGCATCAAAACATCTCATCAATGAGGCTGTGAGCAGCCAGATTTCATGTAAAACCAGCACTAGAGTTGCTCCAGTTTAGCATGTGCATACCCACCTTTAGCTCCTAAACTTGAGATCTGCAGCAATGTTTTCAACATAATATTGCAAATGTCCCTTTGTGTACTCTGTGTGTTTCACTCATTAAATCTGCTCTAAAAGGAAGATCAGGGAAAAAGAAACCAAAAAACTATAGATGCTCTGGCTCACACCTATACTGAGAGCAGTCCCCATTTCTGGGGGAGCCAGGTCTCAGATGGGGAAGAAGCAAGCCATGAGAGCAGCTGTCACGGCAGGAGTGACAGCCACCCTCAGAGGCATTCTGAAGTGCTAGCTCAATATTCACCCACGTTCACTGGTTGTTTGTTCCAGCCCGTGTGCTCAAAATCTCTTACATCAGCTTCATTCCACTCCTGGGACTGTTACTCCAACAATCCTCTTTTCAGTGGCTCTTCTCCTTTCTCTCTTCTTTCTGTTTGTATTTTCAGACTGTTATATTACCAAGGTACTACATAACCTACATGCTTGCTCTGAAATTACAACCTTCACTTTACAAACACATTCAGCTGCTTTTCTTCAGCTCTTCGCTTTTTTGGAGCAGGGAGTACAGTGTCTTCTGGGGAGAGCCTCATACTTTCTCAGCCTTAGGCACTGGTGTAATAAACACGATTTAACTTCCTAATGTCCCTGTAATTTCACTTCTATAGATTGGTCCAGATCTAGACAAGCGATTAGTGCTAATGTGCACTGAAAAAAAGTAGTTGGTCTTCCAGTATCAAAAAGCTGTGCAATTACGTACCTCTGTAATTTGGGGAGCACTGGGGATTCAAGGTGCTGTCTGAGTTCCTTTTTGTACTTTTGTGGCTCTGAGACTGCACAGACGTTATTAACAGAATTACAGAATGGGTTGGGTGGAAAGGACCTTAAAGATCATTTAGTTCCAATCCAGTTTGGATGGCACTGCATATTCAGAAGCTGAAAGTAGGTCTTCATGAACTGTGATGAACTGCCACTAGCGTCAATGCTTGAGAATTGCTGTGCCAGGTCCAGAAAATCAGCAGATGGAAACCGATGACAGTGAAATCCGTAAGAATCCAGCCACCAGCTCCAGACAGAACTGGGATTCAGCTGCCTTGCAAAGTCAGAAACTCTTCCATCCTCAGCAATTCAAATGAAACGTTGTGCCACTGTCAACCACCAAATCTGTATGTTCATGAGAAACATGAAGAACTTGAAAAACTTCATATCCGCAATTAATTCATATAATCATATTTCATGTGTCTCAGATGTCCAAATGCGTGCTGTTCATCTCCCTGAAGGTTTCCTGCTGGGAATAGGAGCGTCAGCTGAGGCGCCAAAGTTCCTAGAGCTGAACAGGCCAAGCGCAAAAGGTACTCCTGAAACAAGAAGAAATTTTAAAAAATCAGAGAATCATAGAACATCCTGAGTTGGAAGGGACCCACAAGGATCACTGAAGTCCAAATTTAAATAAATTTACTACTTAGGAATGGTCTTCTTTTGCCTTCTCCAGAACTATGCATATAAACACTGATGAAGGAGAAACACAGGTGGCCATGTTTAAAAATAAGTGATAAACTACATTATTTCAAGGAGATCCAGCCAAACCCTCGTATTTTGCATACTGTACAGATCTAATTGAACAAATCATGTACCCAGATTTAAGTAAATTAATGTCAGTGGGATTAAGCAGGATGTAAATCGAGGAAGCATTTGATTTCCTTGCCTCTGATGAGAAGAGAGGGAGAAATCAGCATGTACATCTCTCCTGCTGTCTTGTGAAGCCCGAGCCCAAATTTCTCAGACAAGTGGAATGAAAAAGTAAAAATAAAAAAAAACTACTCAGTCAGCTGTTTAAAATAAATGAAACTCTAAAAATTCTCTAATGGGATTAGTTCATTAAAATGTTCATTGATAATTGATAAGTCTGTTGCCATATTAAGAACCTTTCCAGTACTAATTGGTTCAGTTCTCAATAAAACAGATGGATAATGATGAAAATCTCTAGTTCACTGTAGTGTTGCTGTTGCACAGGAGGCTGTTCATGACAACAATGGCGTAATTTTAAATGTAGGAGTTTAACATGATCGTGAAGGTTATTTTAGCCTGGTTTCCTGTGGAAATATGATCAGACTGTCTGTCTCCTACTACATTTAACAGCAGGCTGGGGTTCTCACTCATCTTAAGTAACCACTTCTCCTAAGAACACCAATGGCTGGGCAGAGAGCGGAGACCCAAATTACCACCTCAAATGTGAGAAGAGCCACAGAGTTCAGTGGGAATTGCTGTGTTCGACCTGCCAAAACCCTGCACTATTCCCAGCACAGCACATCTGCTCAGGGAATGGTCAGCAGGACTGAAGGAATGGGGGCGAAGTGGGAAGGCAGGTGACACAGAGTTTCAGGGATGGAGCAACTCGGGTTCTTTCTTCAACTACAGAACTGGTAAACACTGTTTACAGCTAATTTTAATTCTGTCATGCACTATCACAGTAGTGCCACCAAAGTTCCCACATATGTGAGCCCTCTCTCTCATACACAAACACCCCATGTCTCAGCTCCTTTCCACAGCCTGTAGCTCCTGGCTGGGTGAGAGCAGGGCTGGCTCTAAGCCCCATGTATCGATTGGGACACCCATGGATTGGTCAGGAGGTCACATCAGAGAGATCACCACTGAGCTTGTGCTGCAGCCTTTTCCTCAGGGCAAGCATTCATTTATTTTTATTCTCCTCAGCAATCATTTTCCTGCAACTTTTAACATCTCTTCCAATCTCCTTGAGAGATCCAGGGGACTGACATACATCATTTCCTGAAGCTTTTTCTTTTTCCTTCAAAACACAAATAATTCCTTATTATAAAAATGCCCCTTTTAATGTGTGGGTTAGTATTTCCTAAATACGGAATAATTTTCTTTGCTCATTATGTATTGCTGTTTCCTCTGCTTGGAAACAGGAACCACGAGCACTTTGACACAGAGAGTTACAGGATGTTTCTCCACAATATCAGACAGCTGTGTTGGATCAGGCCATCGCCCCTTCCTTTGTGCCAACACACTGTGGATTTAACATGTGTGGCCTTGATAAGATAATAGTGTGCAGTGAGAGTATCGGGGCCAGCTGGATGGTCTGAGCCCAACCTGCTGCCCAGCATTTCTTTCCATAAAGAAAATGCACATGAGCACTTGGCAGCTTCCCTGGTGACTCCTCGTCCTGCCTCATGGTTGCCACATCTGACACAGCACAGGGGAGACAAGATGTAAGGTAAGGTAAAATAGACACCATTATGATACGCAAGTCACCACCAACTCGTTAATGAGCAGTGCTCTGTGTCAAGCCTCTTGCAAGAAATGTTGCAAGGACACACAAAAACCTCCACCTCCTCATCCTCCTCCTGCCCCAGTCTGGTGTGGACATGACTGGCCTCAGCTCCTGACTGAACTAATTTTTTCAGGCACTTTGTAAACTTTTCTACCCAAGGTGGATGTTGTCTGTGTTATCCCTGTGCACCTTCTGATGTTGGTGGTGCCAAGGAGTGATTAACTATTAGGATTCTGTCATTGTCATGCTCATTTGTAAGATTCTGGTATTCTTATTGGATAAAAAACCAATTTAATTGAATAATTTCCCTGGTTCTAATATGATGGTACTAATGAGGTGAAAAGGATTGAAAGAAAATGAAACGAGCTGAAAATTGGCCGAGGGGCAGGAAACAGGTGAACTGGAAGAGTCCAGAAACTTCAATGTATTTTGCTATAGTAAAGTAGTTACTAGCAGAGACAGGGACAAGCTGGGTAGAGGGTGCAATTTTGTGGTGAGAATTGTCATTTGCAGAAGGGGCTTGGAGCAAAGCAAAGCCAGGGACCATAGTGGCTGTTCCCAAGTATGGACAACTTCAGGCAAACTTTTGCTCTTGGCCCCGAACAGTTGCTAAAATTTACCTCTTCACTCACAGCAATGTTTTTGTCTGTAACCACAGCAGAGAGACACTGACATCTGGAAGTGAATCCTAAGATACAGCTAAGGGAATCATCAGGCTGAGATGATTCTGGTTCTCCCTTCTCGTAGTGAGGCCCCTGGGTATTTGTACCTTTCATGTTGTGAGGGGAAAGTTCACATCACCTGCAAGAGGCGTCAGACCAGTTTGCCATGGTTGCCGACAGTGCTGATCTGGGCTGGGACAGAGCTGGTTTTGTTCACAGTACCCTGTATGGGGCTGTTTCGCATTTGTTGGAAATCAGTGTTGACAGATCAGGGATGTTTTTTCTTGTTATTGCTGGGCAGGGCTTCCACATGTTCAAGGCCTTTTGTGCTCCTCACCCCCCCCCACAGTGAGGAGGCTGGGGGTGCACAAGGAGTTGGGAGGGAACACAGCCAGGACAGCTGACCCTAACTGACCCCAGGGATATCCCAGACCATCTAGGGTTATAATCAGCACATAAATCTGTGGGAAGAAGGAACGGGGGGGACATTTTGACTGAGGGCATTTGTCTTCCCAAGTCACTGTTACGTGTGATGGAGCCCTGCTGTCCTGGGGATGGCTGGACACCTGACTGCCCACAGAAAGTGGAGAATGAATTCCTTGTTTGGCTTTGCCTGTTTGCACCATTTTTGCTTTACCCATTGAACCGTCTTTATGTCAACCCATGACTTTCCTCACTTTTACTGTTCTGACTCTCTCCCTGATCCTGTTGGGGGAGGTGAGTGAGCGCAGCCAGCTGGGGTTAAAGCCCGACAGTGGTGCAATGAATGGAGGGCAGGAGGAGCCTGGAGAGGCACTGGGAGCAGGCAGCCAATTTAGACACTGACCAGCCCTGCGGGGGAGAGAATGTGTCTACTGATTGCCTAGGGAGCCTTGCAGGATTAAGTATCTAAATTGGGGACCTAAGGTTAGATCCTCTGAGGGCAGGAGTGAATATCACATTTTTTCCAAGCCTGTTATAGCCTCACATATTTTATAATTGTGGTCATTGTTCACACCTTAAGAATCTCACAATTGGAAGGCACATACAAAAAAATCTAATGTTAATGCCAGGGAAATATATATCACTTTAAAAGTGAGGACAATGCAAGACAAAAGATGAATGTGGGAGGATAAGAGAAAGACAGCAAATGAAGAGGAGCAGGGATAAGTGTAGTGACAAAAGGGCTTTGGTCGATCACCTGGTTCACAAGTAGAAAGGAAAATGAGCAGCGCTCATTACGCGGAGCAGTGCTGCCACACAGTGTCTGGGAAACGCTCTGAGCAGAAACTGCAGAACACTGCAGCAGAAGCGACACTGGGAGCTTTATGCTTAATGTCGAAAGCAAACAGGACACTGGATTGTTTGCTGAAGGAATGCCAAATGTAAAGGCAGGAGGCAGCAGTACTGCCAGGGAAGGAGCTGATGTGGGCCTGAATGGCAGGTGATTAGCCTGGTTCACAGGTTGCTGCAAATTCTCAATAGCAGTCATGGAGGTGAAATTGGATTCAAAGCCTTTCTTTCAGCAGAATAATCAATTTTTTTTTTAAATAGAACTTTCTCTTAAAGTACACGTTAAAATTTGATACTCTCTTATACATTAATCCTGTAACTGATTTTTAATTACTACTTCAATTAATTAGAGCCTCTATAAAGAGAAGGCTGATATATAATTTACCTTCCTCTGACTTTTCAAAGAAAAGAACCCAGGGCTAGGACTCAAAGCAGGTTTGGTAGCAAAGTCATGTGAATTCCAGGTGTGGACAGAGAAAAGAAGCTTCGTGCCCTTAGAAAATCCCAGCACAATTAAGCATTATTCTGAAGTTTCTGTGCCATTTGTATCCTAATAGCAATATAGAAAACATAAATTTTCTAAGGACACTGAAAAAATGTTACACAGACAGCACCCATCCTGTGGTGCTGGGACTCAGCTCAGAATCCTGGCTAAATGGGAACAAAAATGCAGAATCTTTTTTCATCTTTCTTTAGTCAGTCCTGGAGGGTTCCACATCAGAGAAACCACGATGCACTAGTCTATCTCTTTGCTAGCAGAATTCACAAAGCAGGGAAATAAATTATTTTCCTTGGCCTGGGTGCAAGAACAGGGCCCTGCTCTCCCTGTTATCCTGGAATTTCTACACACCTGACTAGAATTAAGCAGTCTTTGAGTTCTAAAGGTGCCAAACCCCTCTGGCTCCCAGTGGGATCTGAATGCCTTCAGTGATGTTGAAAATCAGGTCACAAGATCCTCTGGGAATGCCAACGTTTGACAAGAGATAATTTGCATGAAGCTCTGCTAAGGATATGTCTGCCTCATGTTCCATAAAACAGTCCCAAATTTTCAACATAGTATTCCAATTAATAGGTAGAAATGTCTTTATGGATATTTTTACTAATTTACAGATGTGGCTGTGTTTTCCATTTCAGCTGCATCCCGACATGGTCTGCCTTTGCCCTGGGCTGACCTGCTATTTGTAGCAGCAGGTGCTCCTGCAAGGTGCATATCCCATCTGGGCTCATTGAAAGCCAAGGAAATAAAGACCCAAATAAATGCCTGTGCTTCATAAAGGAAGGGATCCTGTATCTTTATTGTCCATGCATGCTATCTAGCAACATTACAATGGAGACCACAAAGGGCTTTACAGCAGCTAAGAACACTTGAATCTCAAAACATCTTTTCCTGCACAGTGTGATACTCTGGAAGTTTCTGTAATGATCTAAGGATGAAGTTGCATTATGTTCTTTGTCACTTCCTTTTTTTTTTTTTTTTTAAGGATCAATACAGCTAAAGGTTAGGAAAGTCCCGTCTGGTACTTACAATCGTGGCTCCTGGCTGTCTCCAGTTCAAAGTGTGAGCTCAGCCATAACCACAATGCTGCTGGCAAATGCTATAAAAAGGAAATCTGCCTGAAATTGGAAAGTTTTTTCAGTACTTTCTCAGAGAAGGCAGCAGCAGGCCTGCTAAATGCATTGGGGAAGCTGCAGCCAAAAACCAATCTGTAATGGGGGTGGGTGTGAAAGGAAACATGAGGTTGTCAATCAAATTTCCAGGGAGCTGGAAACACTATATAAGAAATAAGCTTTTTGGAGAAGACCACAAAAAAATTCTTTCCTTGGAGATGGACAGAAAAGGGACAAGCAGATGGAGAAAGAGAAGGAACTGGAAGAAAAAAAAAATTAGGTTGTATTTACAAGCTTGAAAGAGGTCAGTGGTCAGAGTTTCAGGGGCTTGGGAACTCTCCCCAGAGCAAGCACACACATTGTGTTCTCAGTGTGCTACCCTTTGCCACACCAAGCAGGGACTTTGAAAACTGATGAGATCTGTATAAGGTGATCTCATTTGCTTCTAAATTTTTCTCTTTTTTTTTTTTTTTTTTTTTTTGCTACAGATTCCCACTGCATATTAGAAGTACATTTTGGAAGAGCTTTTCAGTGACTTGACCATGAGGTACCAACAACCATGAGAAAAAGAAAATGGTAAAGTGGGGAAAGCCCAAAGCAGAATTAGCTCTCAGATCTAACAGTGACCTTCAACACTGAAAAATGTACGTAAATGTACATAAATGCACTGTTGCTCTTACAGTAGAGCCACAAAGCTCAGTGATCTGAGGGGTCATTGTGTTAGGCAAGATAAAATCAGTAAGCAGGAAATGCATCCCCACACGAAGTTGTTACTATCTGTACATGTAAATATATTAGTAATCACAAATATCAAGTGGTTCTATTATGAGGCTGATGCTCACAACTGATAAGCCTCGATTGCCACTACAGTCAAAAAGCTGCAGGGCTTCAACAGACACTGATGAAAACTGGAGACACATCTGGGAACCTACAAGCATTTTGCAACAACTCACAAGAACAGGGAGATCAGGCAGCAGGAGCACAGATTTAAATTTACAAGGAACATATCCTAGACATAAATCTACTCCATTTTAGGGTACCTGTATCTTGTAGAACAAGGCTGCTTGGTCTTTGGGTCTGTCAGCATCTCCTGGCAATGAGATCGTTCACTAGCTGCCTCACCCACATGGCTGCCCCTCTTTCAGCTTGACTTCTGGGACACAGGTGGCCAGAAGCATAAGCAATAGTCAAGACAATAAATCAAGGCTGTGAATGTACCTGTATGTCCCTAAAATACTCTGAATTTTGAAATCACATTTGAAGTTTAAAATCACCAAATCATCTCTTAAAATCACATTTGCCTTTTTTTTTTCCTTGTATGCATCATATGGACTACAGACTGACTTTATAGAACCAATTAGAACACACAAGGCCTTTCCCATGACAATTTCCAGATTATGAGCTCCCAGTGAATAAATTATGATCTTCCTAGCTCCCAAGCAGCCCTGCAGAACTGAATTTCATCTGATGCCAGTTACTCTCAGCTTCAAAGCAATGTCATTTTCCCTGCATGGCACTGCTGTCCTCTCTGTCATGATAGATCCCACCTCAGTGCCGCTGACAAGTTGGCTCAGCACAGTCCTAATCTCCATCCCATGGCCACAGATGCAAATGCTTGGTGGAATCTGAAGAAATTATCACAGAAGTCAACATTTCTGAGTGCTCTCCAACACCGCAGCTGCTTACTAATGATACCACTGCCCACCCAGGCCTTCCAGTGCAGGAGTCAGGTCTGAGAGCAGGACCAAGGGAAGCTCTGTGCACATGGTCTGTACCAGGAATAGTGTGTCCAGCAGCACCAGGGAAATTCTTTTTCACCAAGGAAATGTGCTGGGCATTGGTGAGGCCACACTGCAAGTGCTGTATCCAGTGCTGGGCCCCTCAGCTCAGGAAGGACATGGAGGTGCTGGAGCATGTCCAGAGCAGGGCAAAGAGCTGGGGTTTGGAGCACGAGTCCTGTGAGGAGCCGTGGGGAGCTCAGCCTGGACAAAAGGAGGCTCAGGAGGGACCTTAAGGCTCTCTAGAACTCCCTGACAGGAGAGTGCAGCCAGGTGGGGGTCAGGCTCTGCTCCCAGACAAACAGCGACAAGACGAGAGGACACGATCTTAAGCTGTGACAGGAGAGGCTGGGGTTGGACATTGGGAAGAATTTCTTCATAGAAAGAGTGACTGGAAATTGGAACGGGCTGTGCAGGGAGGTGTTGGAGTCACCGTCCCTGGAGGTGTTTAAGGAAAGCCATGGAAAGACACTCAGTGCCATGGTCTGGTTGACAGGGTGGTGCTCGGTCACAGGCTGGACTCGATGATCTCAGCGGTGTTTTCCAGCCGAACCGATCCTGTGACTGTGCCCCGGCAGCACTCCCGGGCCGGGCTCAGGCCCACGCCTCGCTGCCAGCCCCGGTGCCGCGGAGCTCCGCCCGCCCGGCCCGCTCCGCCCCTGCCCGACCCCAGCGATGGCGGCCCGGCTGTGCCGGCTGCGGAGGCCCCTCACGGCCTCCTTCGGCAGCGCCGCGGGAGCCGGGCAGGCCGCGGGAGCCGGGCAGGCCGCGGGAGCCGGGCAGGCCCCGCCGGCGGAGCCGCTGACGGAGCGGCGGCAGGCGGGGGGCGTGCGGTGAGCGGGGGCGCCGGGGGCTCCGAGCCGCCGGGACGCGGCCCCGTTCGGAGCGCGGTGACCGTAACCCCGCTGTGTTTCACGGGTTTTGCAGCACCATCGTCCTGAACAACCCGCGGCGGCGGAACGCGCTGTCGCTGCCCATGCTGCAGAGCCTGCGGCGGGACCTGCTGCACGACGTCAAGAGCCGGGAGCTGCGCGTCATTGTCATCGCGGGTACCGCGGCACCGGCCGGGGGGCGAGGGGCGCTCGGGGGACGCGGGGCTGAGACCCAGAGCTGAGACCCAGACCCCGCTGGGAATTGGAGGAAACGGGGCGGGAAGGGAGCTGCGTGCTGTTCCCCTGCCGCTGCCCTGCTGTCCCGCGGCTGCCTGCGCCCGTCTGACCTCCTGTCACGCTATTCTGGATACTCGCCCCAGTTTGCCTTCTCCTCTACTTAATTCCTCGTTCCTAACACAGCATTAACGACTGACGTGCGTTTTGTTACACTTTTGGTTTTAGCCAACATGTCTAAACACTAACACGTTTCAAAATGTCAGCATTTCAGTCGGTCTGTGGGCGTGTTTACACGTCGGTGAGTTGCTCCCTTTTGTGAAAACAATCGGCAGTTTAGGGTTAGGGTTAATTGGTTTTAAGACTGTATGGAAAGAATAAGCAGAACAAAAGCCAAACAAAACAAGAGTTCCAAGAGTTATCAAAGTAAAACATTAACATTCCCGGATAGTGGTTTTGGGCAGCAACAGGCAGAGCTGGGATGACACTTGTTGCCTTCTCTGGCGAGTACAGACTGTAGTAAAACACAAGGTTTCTGCAAATCCGGTGCTGTTTCCATGCTCTGAGCCAGGATCGGCCTCTTCATCGTTGCCAATGGTTTGTCAGAACTATTTTTAAAATACTCTAGGCAAGGAGGGACCGTAATATCGACACCACGGACACCCATAACCCATGGATGTAAAACAGCCTTTTTTTGAGCCTGTTACAGTTGCCTTCCATTTACCTATTAACCTGTAGGTTTCTTAATGAAACTTGAGCCATACTTAAGCCATCTTTTTTTCCTCTGCTATTTTACGATAACCTTCCTCTTCCCCCCTTCGAGACCAGATAAACTGGTTTATTAATTTAGGATGATGCTGTCTCCTATGCGTAGGGGAAAACTGTGTATTAGGACACACACATGAGAGTGGAAGTGAGCTGATTTCACAGGGGTGAGTTTAGATATACATACTCAGCATTTCAAACTACTTACAAAATTGGTGAAACACTGAAGATTCTTCTTTGGGAGTATAGTGCTCTGGGAAGTTTGTGAGCACAGTTGCATTTGGTTTTTTTAGAAGTTGCATGTTCCTGTTGATTTCTAATTCCCCTGCTGAATAAAATGCAAAAGAAGAAATTTCAAGAAAATAGAAAGATTCCTTAGGGAATGCTTTGGGCCTTTAACACAGACTTTGCAGCAGATTCTTCAATGAGGCTCAAATGCAGATGTAATTAATTTCCAGATAAATATTGCCAACCCCATGAGCTGACTGACAAATGTGTGGTTATTTCTGGATAGATTGTGTCTCAATAATCTGATCTATAAGCAACAAATCCATAAGTAAGGTTTGGTCTGCACAGGTGTAGCTGGAAATGTCACATTCATACAAATACCTGAGAAGTTTTGAAGGATTGAAAAACATCACATTGGTTTATTCTAATGGCAGATATTTTCATGACAAAGGAAAACTGTTGTAAATATTGTGTACATGTATAGAGTGTTTTGGTCTTCGCAAATCCAAAGCTTAGTTCCACAGAAACCTCCGCTTTTGCTGCCCAAACCATGGACATGCCTCAGGGGGACAACCCTTCTGGTTCTCCTGCAGCAGAATAACCTTTTTTCTTTCTTTTTCCATTGTGACCTTCAATGCCATGACAGAAAAAATATTGATGCTTATTTAGCAGAAGT
This sequence comes from Acanthornis magna, assembly GCA_036785705.1. Lineage (NCBI taxonomy): Eukaryota > Metazoa > Chordata > Aves > Passeriformes > Acanthizidae > Acanthornis > Acanthornis magna. Next base: position 3,261,312 of record JAWUZG010000001.1, read on the forward strand.
TAATAATTAATTCTGGGTACAATAAATAGGAACTAACTGTATTTATCAGTCTGAGAGCAGAGCACTCCAGCCGTGCTGCAGCTGATAAATTTGTGTTGTACCAAGAAGCTGTTTTGAACATCCGTACACAAAACTGGGCTTAGAGGTGTGAAGTGTTTTATTTCTGAGTTGAGTGGAATGGAAGTAAAACTGGGCCTTGAAAAGTGATAATGGGCATTACTGTGCTTAAATGTCGCATTGCAGCAATTTAAAGTTATCACGAAACCCAGAAGGCAATATTTTGGAACTCCCTCCCCAAACTCCTTTTTGAATGTGTCATTGGCATTCCTTTAGCTGGGACATTGATTTCCCTGGTTTCTTTATTAATTCAGACTGACTTTTCCTGAAATTCTTTGCAGCTGAAGGACCTGTATTTTGTTCCGGCCATGATTTAAAGGAACTGTCAAGTGAAGATGACGTGAAGCATCATTCCCAAGTGTTTGAATTATGTGCAGAGGTAAGCAGTTCTTCTTGAGTGCCTCTGCTTTTGCCTGGTATTAACAGCAAGCATTGGTTTAAGAATGAACAGCATTGGTCATGTGCTTGCTAAATCACGGACTGTTCCTTCAGATTCCTTCAGGTTCCTTGATTTTTTTCCGCTCTGCTATTCTAATGCCTGATCCTGGTAAAATTATGTTTTCTCTGGATTTCTCTACATGTAAATAAAAGGGCTAGAATGCCAATGTGCATGTCTCCAACAATGGGCATAGTCAGGGTGTGTTCCTTTAGCCAGTGTTCCTTGCAGCTGTCTATTTGGACAATGTCTTTCCTAGAAATCTCGGGATAACCACCTTCAAATCACTTGTGATCAAATGTTCTTTCCCAGCATCTAGTTAAAAGCTGAGGATCAGCTTAATCATCAAGTAAACAATGTGAAAGTAAGGTCTGACTGGTTGTCCAAGTTCTTATTAAAGGCACAGGTCAGGGATGTGGGGAAATTAAAATGAATCCTGGAGCCTTTGGAGAGAATGGCAAAATCTGCTTTGATTGTGGTGGTGCTAGAATTTTACCCCCAATCCTGTTCAGTGTGACAACAGAAAGTACTTTGAAACTTTTTGTTCTGGTTCCTCCAGTACTAATCAGCTCTAACGTATTGCCAAACCCATATTTAAGGAATGCTGTAAAATCCATGTGTGAAAGCTAAAGCTGAAAGGCTCTTCATCATCCTTTGATTAGAAAGGAGCCAAGATCCAGCAGTTTGGGGGTTTTTGGTAAATAGAGAGGAAGGTATTTTGAGGGCTTCCAAAACAGGATTGTGTCTTCCTAAATTTCCATACTGACCACTGTCTTTTGTGCATGCAGGTTATGACTTTAATCCAGAAAATTCCAGTGCCAGTGATTGCCAAAGTAAATGGCTTGGCTACAGCAGCCGGCTGCCAGCTGGTGGCAAGCTGTGACATCGCGGTGGCAAGTGAGAAATCTCAGTTTGCTACTCCTGGAGTAAACATTGGGCTGTTCTGCTCCACACCAGCTGTGGCCTTGGGCAGGTCTCTTCCAAGAAAGGTCAGCTTCCTTCCCAGATACTCCTTGTAATTTTGCAAAAAGTTGATTCCTGTGTTAGGAGTTTTAATTCCATTGCCTGAACTTTATTTTCCTGCGGTACAAGATCCAAAATACTTCCTTTCAAAAGGCATCTCTATAACTCTTTGGACTGGGAAACATTATAAAGGGTGAACTCTGTTTAGGGAAGGCAGGTTCCTACTGATGTGATTCCAACCAGCACGAGCTCATCCCAGCTGCCCACCAGCTCAGCAATCCCTTTCCTTTCCAACAGACAGCTCTGGGCTCTAGCCAATGATGTTCTCCCCTGAGGAGGAAACCCCTGCAAGTTCAGGATAACAATCCCACCGAGGCATCAATTCTTGCCAGGCAGTGACATTTCACTGCCAGCAGGATCTGCCTGGCTGTAGATCAAGATGCTTTAAATAGCCTCTAAAACCCTCCTATACTGTCTCCCTGGTTTATGTCCTACTGATTGTAGCTGCACATCTCTCACTGCATAAAAAATAGTACAATCTGTAAAGCTTCCGTAACTGAGAATAGAAATTTTAAGTTCTGATCCAATTGGATTCACGCAGACAGACGGTCCAAGCCCAGCAGGGCTCTGCTGAGATGCAGTGGCTGAACTGCACATATCCCATTGCTGGATAAGAGCTTCTATTTGAAATTTCCCATCTGCAGGGCCATCCTTTTCAAATATAGTCCATGGGGGATTTTTTCAAGCCTGCTCTTGTGTGCAGTTATGGTTGTTTCTGAACTAGTATTTCTGGGCTGTAGGATTACCTTTTTTAAATGTGTGGGATATACTTTTCTCTGTGCCACTTTTCAAAGCAGCGACAACATTCCCTACAGTTCCCAGGATTGCTGATTTTTACCATTTAACAAAAGAAGCATTGCCATTGTTTGTAGCTACCAGAGTAAAGATGTTGAGGATAATCAGCTCTTATGATTCGGGCATTGGTCAGTTGCATCAGGAATCTTGGAAAACAATCTTTATAGATACATAACATTGAATAGTCACTGAGTATTTGGGGGATTTTTTAGTTTCAAACCTCAAGCACCAGATGCTGAAAGCAGCAGGAGACTGAAGTAATGTGGCTATAGAAAGTCCATATTTAAAACCACTCCTACTAAACTTAAAACTAGGACAGGTGTTTTCAAAAACTGCACATATGCCCAGCTTAAAATACCAAGGTCAGTCATTTGACATTGTAGATGATCCACCTCTCTTTTAATTCCTACAGCAATCAGTAGGAATTGAGGGCTTTTGAAAAGAAACTCAGAGGTGTCAGCCTAGGACAGCTGGAATCAGCAGGCAGGTTTGGAGTGACCAGCTTTAGACCCAGTCCTTCTCTTTGCTGAGACCTCTTAACAGGTGCTTGGCAGTTTAAAAGGCCTAAAGATGTAAATCATTTGTCAAAAGAGTAACTTGTACTTGGAGGAGGCTGAAATTCCCCAAAGCAAAGCAAAGCAATGAAGCAGTTGGGTTGACTTAATTCAGTATTTTTCTTTGCTCAGGTGGCACTAGAGATGCTCTTCACGGGTGAACCTCTCTCTGCCCAAGAAGCGTTAATGCATGGGCTCATCAGCAAGGTGGTACCAGAAGACAAGCTGGAAGAAGAGACCATGAAAATCTCTCAGAAGATATGCGAAAGCAGCCGATCTGTCCTGGCCTTGGGGAAAGCCACCTTTTACAGACAGATAACCCAGGACCTTGACACTGCTTACAAAATGACTACTAAGGTCATGGTAGATAATTTGATTTTGAGAGATGGGCAGGAAGGTATCGAAGCCTTTATTCAGAAGCGTAAGCCTGTCTGGTCACACTCTCAGGAGGAGAAGAAATGAGTCCTGTCTCTAAACAAACCTTAGCTGTGCTTTATGATTCTTCACGCAGTTGCCTTTGGAAACTATATTTTTGTTCTTACTTGAAGTTAAATTTCTCTTCTTATATATGCCAGACACAATAAATTTACTCTAAGTATGTAATAAATGTTAAGAAAAATCAAAGAAAATTGGTTTCCTCAGCAGTGAATTTAATCTGTGGTTTTCGAAGTAACTCTGTGCTGCAAAAATCAGTTTAACGTGTTTCAGGTTACTTAGGGAGTGACAGGGACTGAGAGAGAGCTCAGGTCGCCCTGTTCGGACCCTGTGCCCCATAGTTCTGGATGAGAATTTCCATTTATTATTAATACAGAATTGAAGGGCTTGGACACATTCCGGAGATGATGGTAGTACATACTATAATGGATTCCAGGACAGTTTGGGTTTTACAGACAGAAGCCTGTAACAGTCATCCATTGCTCCTTATGAATATATCTTCTATGAACTGTATGTGTCAGCAGTTTGTGCCCCACAACAAATCCTGGTTTTCCACCATCAATTCAAACACTTGTCCCAGCTCTAGGGAATTTTGCTGTTGGCTCCAGGGAGGATGAACATGGCTTGGGGTGAAAAGCACCCTGTGGGCCTCAGCAGAGAATCTCACCTGGCAGTGTCCTGCCCCAGCTGTACTTTTCAGGCTGGTGTGTTAGTTGGGAAGTCCATCCTTGTGCTCAAAGCTGGGCAGTTCAGCCATGGATTTACGGACTGGACAACCTCCAACAAAAGGGATTCAGCAGCTCCCCTAGGTAATCTGTTGCAACCTTCCGGGTGAAATATTTTTTATTAATGTCCAATCTGAGCCTCAAAGCAGCATTTTTTGGCCATTAATCCTTGTTACATTATCTGACACTATTGAGAAAATGCAGCTCCATTATCTGTGTAACTCTCTTCAAGCAGTCATGGGCTATAGGCCATTCTTAGACTCCCCTGTGCCAAACTGAACAAGCCCTGCTTCCTCCACCCTCCCTGTAGGTCATGTTCTCTGGGTAACCAGTTTGGCAACCCTCCAGTGGACCAGTTCTGTTTCTCCACATCCCTTTAGTACTGATTGTGCCAAAACTGGGCTGTACCCTAACATGGCCTCACCAGAGCTGAGCAGAGAAGAGCGAAATACACCCTCCATGTGCTGGCCAGAGAGTGGTGCTCAGTGTGTGTTCTGTCTGCCCTGTGATGAGAGTGCACTGCTGGCTTGGGTTCAGGCAGGATCCCCTGTGAGCCTGTTTCCAGCAGGACTGTGCCCTGCCAGTCCACTCCTCACCTGTACTGCTGTCCTGTACGGATTATTCTTCCCAGGTGGAAGATCGTGGTTGGTTTGGATTGAAGTGTGTTTTTGCATCATTTGCAGATTTGCTGAGGATGTGTTATTGGTGACACTAGTGAATGATACGAGCCTTGGTATCAATCCGTGGTGATCAACATGGGATGACCTCCCAACAAACACATTTTTTTCCGAAGTTCCACGTAGCCAGATCATGAGGGCTCATCTATCTCATCCTTAAATACACATATAAGCAAGACCACATGAATCACAGTATGGATGGGCCTTTTTTCTTTGCTGACAGTAGAAGCAGCCTAAAGTGCTTGATGCAGACTTGGATGTGTTAAGTTAGATCAAATTAATCCTACCTATGGCTACTAAAGCTCCAAATGTGGAAGTATCATTTATACTTACACAGCCCCAAAGAGCAAGTCCCTTTTCCATCTAGAAGTTCAAAAGAACAAAATTTTCATTTCTGCTGCAAGTTTTAATTTTAGGAATGGAAACTTAAATTTTAATTCACCAATAACTGTTTCCATAGAAATGTGAAAAATGTGCATCGTTGGCACTAGTTGTTTTAAAAATATAAACATTTATTGTCACTACCAGGAAAGATGGGTAAGTTTTTTACAAACTCATGTAGTTTATATAGGTTAGGAACTGTTATGAGGAATTAAGAGAGAGAAGAGTTAAATCTGGAGCCCAATAACCTTCATCATGTCCTTTTCAATGCAGTAAGATGCTGCACTTAGACTCTGTTCCCACACGCTGCTCTAAAAGCATTAGGAAAGAGTAAATTGTTTTTAAAAATATTTATATTTAATGGCTATCTTGCAACTACTCAGCAAATCTCAACTGGCTCTTTTGTTCCAGGCTTTTAGAAATAAGTACATTATCTGATTTTTGCAGAACAGTGCCCTTTCCAGCTAACTGCAGTAATAAAATGGTTTCACTGGCCATCTTAAGGCATGAGTGACAGTTTAGGTGAGCACATTTTTTCAGATATTTAGAAATTCTTCTGCAGTTGATAGCCATCTACACAAGATAGGTTTGGGCATTATTAATTCCATTCAGATCTTGAAGAGAAACAATATGTTTTAACTTTCACAGGATTCGTATTATTTCATGCAATAAAGTAATTACACAATTATAGAATCATAAGGTCATCCTAGAATGCTTTGGGTTGGAAGAGAGCTTAAAGACCATCTAATTCCAACCCTGTGGCAGAGATACCTTCCACTATCCCAGGCTGCTCAGAGCCCCATCCAGGCTGGCCTTGAACACTTCCAGGGATGGGGCATCCACAGCTGCTGTGGGAAACCTGTTCTAGTGCCTCATCACCGTCAAATTAAAGAATTTCTTCCTACTATCCAGTCTAAACCTACCCTCTTTCAGTTTCAAACCATTCTGCCCTGTCGTGTCACTAGTGCTTTTGTAATTAGCAATCATCAGTTCTAAAAATGTTGGCATCCATAGGAACATTTCCCTCTTGCTTGAACCACTAGACAGAAAAGCTTCAGAAGGTTTTATAACATTCCCACACTGGCCCCTGAAGACTGACAAAACAACTTAATTTTTCATTTCTGACTTGCATGGGCTTTTTATTTTTGCCCACATCTGCCCTTATTGTTTAATTCAATGGATTTACAGGCTCTTCCTGGGAAACAGAGCAGTTCCAGAATTGTTAATTAAATACTACAGCCAAGAAACAGCAAACCAAATGATAGATGGGCAGCCTTACCACCATGGTTATCTGCTGCCTGAGGGAAGAGTTTGTCCCAAAATAGCAAGGAGCCTATCCCTTGTCACCCCATCCATTTTTATTAAAGAATCTTTCTGCAGCAAAGTCTGCCAGGTAATTAGCCTAGTTTCAAGTCACTCTAATAGCATGTGGCTCTGTAAACTAAGTACAACTCCATCTGCATACAGCCTCTAGGATGCAGCTGATCCTTGGAAATGACCAACGGGGACACATTTTCTATCCATATATACAGGAAGAGCTGGAATGAAGACCAGTCAGGATATGCAAGCAAGGAATTGCCAGTATGAATGGAATGAACTGCCTCAGAGTCCATGGAGGCCTTAGAATGGCTGTGAGCCTTTACCTGGAAATTTTAGAAAAGGCACATAGGCAGAGTCTAGAGGGTATGATCATTATCCCTTATGATGCAGCTTCAGGCTGCCCTCATGAACAAAGCAAAGGAAAAGCCAGGGAGCAGTGACAAATAACACATGGCACAAGGTTATTCCTAATTCATGGGCCAGGCAATGACCTGCCTCACCACATCACTTGGGGAATATGTACTGAAGGTAGAGTTAAACAGAGGAGTTGGGTAATGGGCAAGGCATTTATACCCTCTGTGCTTCACAGAGCCCAAGAACAGTTTATATAAACTTTATATAAAGCTTTTATGTAAACTTCATGCAGTTTCCTTAAGGCTACCCAACCCAGAAGTCATCAGCCTGGGTAAGAACTAGTTTTGGGTAGGTTTGAAGTAATCTCCTGTAGCTGCGGAGGAGAGAGCTTGAAAATATGTCATACAAAGGCCCTAAAAGCTGGACGTAGTTAACATTAAAAATACATGACTACCTCATTGTCAGGAGTCAGCGTAAGAGTTTTTACCATCTAGCTCATGATTTCTGAGCATTTGGATGGCAGCACCGTGTCCTTCACAGAATTGCCTCTGGGTAATTCCTGTATTGTCATTCCTGTATTGCAGATGGGGAAATTGAGGCCAAATGTGCTGTGCCTGAGGTCTGACGGTGAGCCCGTGGCACTGTAGCAGTGGCACTCGGAATGCTGACACCTGCTCCTTGTATTTCTTCAGCAGCAAAGTTTTCAGTAAAATCAGCAGAAATGCATGATGATGGCGTGCCCTGAAGTGACTGCAAAGGCTTCTGAACAGGAATTATGAGCTACTGCATCAAAGGCCTCTTGCTTGACATTTATTGGCTTTTTGATGAATGTTGGGGTAATTCTACTGTCAACAGTTTCTCATTAGGAGCCTGGCAATGTACTTTCTGACCATTATCTTTCTCAATATCACACTGGGTTGCTACAAAGAGCAGGGGTTTTATGTAAAAATCATCTATCTCTGTAGCTGCAAACTTTTCTAATAATTCTACATTTAAATAATCTCATGGAAATGCTGGCTGCCTTATCTGAGCAATAAGGAGACTAGACAAATGGTTAAATTTCCATGAAGACCTAAAGCTATAGGACAAATCTCATACTGCAACGAGTAGGATTCATTTGTCTTGATTTCACTGGCACTGCATCTCAATTATACTAATTCTGAATTTCACTGCTGAATAATGCATTCCCATCCTGCTTTACACTTTACACTTTCCTACACAAAGGAAGGAAAAAAACCATCAGAGCTGTACCTTTCTCACTCTCCACAGTATGACATACCATCTTCTGGCTGCTTGTGGTCAGTATTAGGAATTCTTTTTGTCAAACCCGTACATTTTCTAAAAAGAAAATAGTAGAAATATACCCTTAATACCATTGTGTATTTGGAAAGGGGAAAAGAATTCATTCAACTTTGATGTGCCCAACCATAGTAATTTTCATGCTATGAGTTTTAAGACATTAACACTTCTTTAAATATTTGTATCCTGGACTTATGATAATGGGAGCATTACAGGGTTATTGAATATTTTATTGATAATGTTTATTATAGGCAAAGAAATTAAAACAGAACCAGATCATAAAATAACGAATGGAATTTGCACTACTAAAATGGGTTTGATTCGTTACTATTGTTCATAGCTACTTAATACAAGAGACTTTAATTTTCCCTCCTAGAGGCAGGATGGCGTTTTTAGCCTGCCAAAACCAAGACTTGTAATGCTGTGGGAGTTAACTGAAAATAAACTTTCCCACCAGCTCTTTAACCTAACTTTAATGGCAGTGCAGATTAACCTGTTGGATTGAACACGGATTTAGATATCGATCTCATCCAGCAGTTGTGCTGGAGGAATGTCCCCTCCCGGGAAGGCAGCACAGGTGTGGGTGGCAGTGTCTGAGTCTGTCACTGGGCTCGTTAGAGCCCTGTCAGGAGCTCTGATGTAATGGGCCATGTCTGAGGGAGCAGAAGCAGCTCTGCTTTCTGAAGGAGCTTTTAAGGACACATTCCCTGCAATAAGGGAATGTTGACATTCAGGCTGCCTCAGCTGCTGATGACAGAGAAGGCGTGAGGTGTTCCAAAGTGGCACTCAGGTTTTATTCCAGACCTGTCCTACTATAAACAATTACAGTGGATGAAATCATGTTTGGAAAGATGAGTGATGTTTTCCCTGTCAACTCTGCCCTGTCAGCATCAAGGATAATGTGATATATATACCTGCTTTGGTCTTCTCCACTTCCTGGCCCAAAATCGTTCTCAGTGTAGACAGTGAGTGATGCTCCTGGAGAGAAACAATAAAGAATTAGTAAATCATGCATAGAACACAGGGGAAAGGAAGAAGGAAATGAACACATGAAGTCATTCTCCTAATGTGGTCTTCAGTCTAGATATTAATATTTTGTTTCTTGTACTTGTTTAATGAAATACATCCTTCATGCCAATAAAACTTTATTGTCTGTTTTTTAAGGGAGTTAATCGTATAACAAAAATCCCTATTCAGAGTGTTAGGATATTGTACAAATATAGACATGGTGAATAATTCTGAGTTAATCTCCCTTCTCTTTCAGGACCTCACTAGTTTGTTTGTTGGTTTGGTTTTGAGACCTCAGTGTGAAGTCAGAACTCTTATTCTGGTTTTTTTTCTCCCTCTTTGGGGGTTAATTTTGTTTTAATGACTGCTAAGATTCTTACATGACTGAAGTACTCATTCTTACATGAGTCCACAAATCTGAGACATAACAGATGAAAGAGTAGGGTAATAAGAGAATTTGTCTCTCTCAAAGAAGGCCCTGCAGGAGAATCACTGAGGTGCTCTCCAGAGCACCCATGCAGAGGACTGGGAAACGTACCTAACTTACCCCTTTTTCATTGGGACCAGCAAGAATATTCATGCAAGGACAATCAGCCCCTTATTCATTAGCCTGAGATTATTATTAATTATCAATACTATTACTTATTTTTATAGTTACTATAATTCATGCTATAATCTAATAAAATCACAGCACTAAAGTTCAGGAATTTAGATTTTAATATCTCCTCCCCATGACTGGGCTTGGAAGCTGGTCTTAATCAGTGAAATCAGAAGCCTTTGCTGCTTGAAATGAGAATAGCATTTGTCTGTCAGCAAGAGAAGATTTTATCCTTTTACAGAGCCTACGAAAAAGCACTTAGTCCCTACTATGTACTCATCACAGTAAAATGGAAGTTGCTGAAGATAAAAGTCCTTTTTCTTTGCTGTCTGTGGATATTCCTGTAAGCTTTTAGTCTTTTTCCACATGAGCATTTATTCAGAGCAAGCAACCCAAGAGTACTTCCACTGACAGCCTGAAATCTTTATGAGGTACTGGATGGTTGAAATGCAACACCAATTTATTCAGCACTCATAACGAACCCAAACAGTGAATTTACCACAGGAAAAGTCTTGGTGAAGAGCTCAGTGGTAGTTCATAGGCTAAAAAAACCCTGTTAAGATGTCCTAGACCTTTCAGTCCCATTCACTATAATATTTAAATATATGTCTATAAGTAACTTCTTAGATAATTCTGAAACATAAATAACAGGAATAAAAGATTTTAAAGCCCTGGACAAAAACAAAACAAAACCAAAAAACCCAACAAAAACAAAACAGACAAATCAAATAAAAAACCGTGATTCACTTCCTGGCTTTCTCACAAAACCCCATTATGACCTTGGGCAAACTGACAGAGGCAGAAAAGAAATGTGACTGTCCAGTCCAACCTCCTGTTTATCACAGGTCATTGCTTCTGCCTGCTTTACCCCCAAACAACATTTGGATTGGAGCTTTGGTTGAACTAAGGAGTTATCTAACCTTGTGATGGAAAAAAAAAAAAAATTAAAAGAAAAGATGCCACAGTGTGATCCATTCTCCCTGCAGTCAGGACTTGTGGTTTATTTCTGCTTTGAACTAACCTGACTTCCAGGCAGGGTACCGGAGCTGCCTTTTTGTGGGCTCAGGTAGACCTTTCAGTATTTCAGTGACTTACAGGTAATATGGGGCTGATCACTGGGTTTTTTCACTATGTTTTATTTGTGTTGTCTCTGCACACCACAAGCTCTACAGGGAAAATTTGGCTCTCACTCCCCTTGCACAACAGCTTTCACTGGACTTGTCCTTGATGCAGGATGATTGATAAGGGATTGATTGTTTGAGGTGCAGCATCTAAGTCACAAGAGTGAGAAAGGACATTAAAAAAAAAAAAAGCAATAAACCCCAAAAATCTCTGTCTGAGGGAGGATCCTTCAGTTTTCTCTTTGCCGTGAGAGCACCGAGCTGTCGGCAGAGGGCAATGGCAGCTCACAGCTTGAAGCTCCCCGGAGCTGCGCCAGGCCGGTGCTGCCAGCCTTGTTTTTCCCCTGGGCTGCTCCCAGGGAATGAGCCCTTGGTTTATTCCGAACAGCACGGAGAGAAAGTACCCCCGGGAGCCCCGCAAGCCAAGGGTCTAAGCTCTCTTCGTCTATTTTCCCTGCCTTTGCATACTCACCGATCACCTTGGAGGACCAGTTGCAATCTGATTCAAGACAGACAACTTGGTACCAAATTCCAGGGAGATCTTTGGAAGCAAGGGGAGACCCTGTTCTGCTTTAAGGAATACAGCTGTGAGAAATACAGGTGTGTCTGAGGAGCTGGACCATTCAGCTGAGCAGAGTTTGGGAAAGCCTGGCTGTTCTGGCTTTCCTGGGGAGTCTTAATTTTAGATCCAAACGTGTAGATTGTGTAAGAGGTTCTGAAGGGAACATGTGATTCAGAAAGACCTTCCAAGGAGACTGTGTCAGCAAGCCACAGTGAAGTGTGAGTGAAGTGTGACAATCGTGCCTTCATGCCTCAGGTTTTCAAGAATAGGATCCAGAGGATGGGTCTCCCCACCAGAGTTCAGCCAGCCAGAATCTCAGTGCTGCCTATCCCACCCACCTTAACAAGTGAACTAAGTGGCATCATCTCGTCTCTCCGTGACTCAGTTTCCCCAGCTGTAAAGGAAGTTCTAAAGTTCTGCGTGACACACGAAAAGCAGTGGATGATAAGAATTAATCAACTGTGCTACTCACAGCTTGGTGATGAATTAATGTGCTTGTCACTGCTGGCCCAGAGTCTGCTGGGCAGAAAAAAAACTGCTGAAGGTGTTAGTCCAGATGGACTGTAAATGCCAAGACATAGCAGGAGCTCTTGAAAAATAAAAATATTCTCTCAAGTCCTCTCCCAGCAGGAACAATATTCCAATTGTAATGCAGATATCCTACGGAGTCATTCCATCCCTCCGGCCAGGTGAGCACTCTGCAAGAGTCTGTGAAGGTAATCATTACAGTATTGTAAATATGAACAAATACAAATGCCAGGTGTCTCTATCTGAGCTTCAGTTTTATTCCTGGCTTCATGAAAAATAAGAGAGAATGACCACCTATCATGATAATTTTAATAATATTTGGTATTTCAGGGAACACTGGGTTTCAGCTGATTCTCCCCAAGTTCCCATACTGTAGAAGAAGGATGGGGAGCACAGCCATTGTTCAAAGCCACCACAGTGAGGGAAATCTACAACTTCAAACACCAAAAGATCCAGTATAGTGGGCTGTGCTGGAGCAGCAGAGGAATTCAAACAAACAACATTGAACGGCCAGCTCTGGAATGCAGTGAACGTGGCCAGGTCAACAAGAACACCGATAAGGTGCCAAGTGGGGTCCAGCCCAGGCCAGACCTGCAGAGCCCATGGCAATGGGGTACAGGTTATGTCAGCTTTGTGCCCGGCAGCTTCTGGACAACTCTCACCAGTGGACTGAGTGGAAGATGTAATTTAACTGCTTTGCCAGTTTTCATTACAAAGACTCCACTCAGACCAGTCAGTCGTGATTCAACACCTTTTCCACCAGACAGCCTCAGTCCTGCTGTGCAGGTGTGCTCCCACAGAGCTGGGACAGAGGTAACCTGTGCTCTTGGCTTTGTTTTCCTCTCTGCCACTTCTGAGCTTTCTCTGACTGGGAGAAGCTGGTTCAGGCAGGAGCCATTTCAGACTATGGCCATCTGTAACCACAGATATTGAGCCACCACCAGTAATATCCCTAAAAGCAAACAACTGAAACTTTGGAACAAAAAGCAAATGTTACCTCAGCGCGATAAGTAGCAAAAACAACAGACCTGGCAAGACAGCATTTTAAGCCAAAAATGTGCTAAATAAATACTTTTGCAGCCTATTCTGAATCTGTTCTTCAAAGAAGTTAAAGTGTTGGTTTTAGGAAAAAAAGTACAGAACATAAGTTTTAAGCAAAGTTATTTTTTTCTTCTTAATTACAAACAAATTTTAAAAGGTTTAAATGAAAGTTTATGCAAGCATTTCCATATAAATAAAAAAAAACACCCCAAAACAAAACAGTCTTTCATGTGGACAGAGAGTTCCTGTTAAGGTGGTGGCTGGTTGCATGGAGGATACAAAAATAGCTGGTAATATGAGTGTGTATGGGATGCCATTAAGAAATCAAGTGCTAATGAGACTGCTCAGGACTGAATCACGACTGCCTGTGGCTATTCCATGACAGCTCTTCCAGGAGGTGTCTCCAGCAGCCATGAGTCAGATCCCTGCCTCTGCAGGAAACTCCCTACAGAGAAGCTGGCAGGTATGTCCTTAAAGGCAAAGGAACCACGGTCTTCCCAGGCTTTAGCTCTTCCGACTGCAAGAACAGGTCACAGAGGCAGCTTGGAGTGAGCATGGATAACAGCAGCCTGAGAGGTCTCTGTGCACTGGCACAAGCAGGAGCAAGCAGCATTGCAAAGGTACAACAGATGGCTGTGAGCCAGGTGTGTTCCTGTTGGTCCTTGAACTGATGCTGGCTCTGACACTCTTGTGATCTTGAACACAGGCCTAGAGGACAGACTCTCACTGCCTGAATTAAAATCTTGCCCTCGGTTACCCTAGGCAAGGTTAATGACTATAATTTATTAAAAGGTCTATAATGACTTGTTAAATGATGTTGAAAATGGTAGTCGCATGAAAACAAGTTACAAAGTGTCCTGACAAACAAAAGGTTTGCACTGTACTTGCTTTCAAATGGAACATAGCAGTTAAAAGTCACCCATTTGTCACTTTTGGGGGGCCAAGAACAATGTATTAACTATTTACATTTGCATCTACCATACACACACGGGTGCCCTGTACAGTTCTGTTTGTTGGTACCTTAAATGCAACTGTGTGATGGTTTTGTTCCCATGATCTGCGTGCCACAAACTTCACAAGACAGCACCTACAGCAGAGTCTGCATGGAAAGCACCAAGTGAACCCACTGTGAACCACCTCTCTCATGGCTGTGTCCCTCTAGCAATGTGCTCCCAGTGAAGCAGCACCCTTCCTTGTGAGAGCCAGGAAAGTATCCATAGGCAGTACCTCCCAAGAGGCAGGGCTGGCAAGAGAGGAAGGGATTAATGCACAGGTCAACCTCACCTCTTCTGTCTGTACTGATGTTATTCATAAAACACTTTCACAGCTATTAAAGAAAAACTTGGTATTACAGACTGGAAATGTTTCTTTGGTATTTAGCATTTGCAAGAGACCCTGCATGGCTGGAACTGAAAAAAGCCTCCAACGTTCAAACTATTTTCTCCTGTTCCCAGGGTCATTCTCTCTCACAACTCTGTTGCAAATCTCCTGATATCCGGTGTCTGAAGCTCAGGTCGCCAGCCAAAAATGATATCCAAGCCCAGAGCTAATTGTCTAAGCTCCTTCTATAGTTATAAAGAGGAAGAAAAGCTTCAAAAGATCAAAACCCCTGAAATGCTGGGAAGCACAGAGCTGCCTACCCATAGCTAGTAGGGAACGGATGTCTCAGAGCACTTGACCTTCATCAGGAAACTACTCAGGAGCTGGAGCCTGACACGTTGTCCTGAGCATAGGAATATTTTCAAGAGTAGAACCAGGAGACTGTTAAAATCCGCAGAAGTTTTTACAATAATTTTTTTCGTGTTATTTGCACTTTTATGTAGTGACTTTGCACTTATTTAAGGGCCTGAATATTGCTCTTATCTTGATATAAGGATCATTTGGATACTTTTTATTTCCCCTAAGTTGGGAAGGTCTCTCCCACTCCAGTTTGAGGGGTGCACACATTACTGATGTCCTGACCTCAGAACAGACCTGTTAGTGCAAGATCTGTTACTGGTTGTCCCACTGCCTCTGCCATCTGTCTTTGCACAGCATCAAGGAAGAAAAGGGAAAAAAAACCAGCACTAACAAATGTGCTCTCATTCCTCACTTTCAAGGGTGAGATTTCCTTTTTATGGAGAGATCTCTCGAATTATTTACTATTGGACCCTGATATTTTTAATGGTACTTTATTCCACCAAAAGAACAAGTTATTCTGTAAAAAAGCCAGTTCTTTGCCTCTGCCAGCTGCATGCAAGTACAAAATTACAAAGCACTCACTTAGATGAAGTGAATACTTCATTAAACAATTAAGCAATAAGGCACAACAAAGGCTGTGGTTTCCAGGCCTTGTTCTGTAATTGTATCCTGGAGCATTAGCAGAACCAGTGCTCAAACACAGGGTTGCCATTTAGGTTAGGATTATCCTCTAATAGCCTTGTCCTGTGGGATTAGGGGATTGCCACTATGGGGAATTATTTTATCCATCGATGGCGATATAAAATACATTATTTGTCCCTGAAGATCTGGAGGTGAAGATTTCCATCCCTCTTTCCTCCTTTCATCTTCTTGTTGTAACACCTTGAGTAAAAGCTTTTATCTCTGCTTTCACTTTCTGACCCAATGAAGGGTATCCCCCAGTCCAGGTTTTATGGAGGTAGAGTCATAGAACCCAAGTTCACAAAAAAATGTCCACAAATACTGTGGACACTCTGAGCCTGAGGGACACTGAGGATGGAAAGTGTGTGAGCCACTCTGATGGACAAGGTTAAATTTGTGCTGAAATTTTCTGTTCACCTCCTACAGCACATGCAGCTCCTGAACTTCCATGGAAAACTGGGAGGCTCCTGAAGAGATAAGGCACAAGCAGGTTTCGATGGCTGATAAACAGAGACTGTTTGGATTGCAGATGAAATTTAAATGTCTAAAGTCCATCTGCATTCTGCTACAGAAGTCTAAACCCCTTTCCTGATCTAGTAAAGGCCTGAATCAGCTCCTAATGAAATTACTGGGATTTGTTCCACTGACTTGAAGTTGACCCTGGGCAGAGCCCACAGCCCCACCAGGATCCCTTTCCAGAATATCCTGGATGACAATGGCGAGTCCTTCCCTCAGACATGATCTATGGGGAATCCCTCCATCCTGCTCTCCTCCTCCAGAAACCATTCAGTCCTGCTGAAACTGTAAAAACAGCTCAAATCCAAAATATAGCTTGCTGTATCACAGGACACCCTGTCCTTGGGAACTGGAATTAAGATCATCCAGGCACACATCATGGGCCAATGAAATACCATTAGAAGAATTAACTTTCAGTTCTAAGAGAAATCAAACCAGAAATTTAAGAAAAAAGAAAAAATAAAAAGAAAAAAAAAGAAAAACAAAGGGAAGAAAAAGAAAAAACGCAAACCACAAAACCCCACAGCAATTTAAAAAGACAGGTTTATTTCCAAGTACATGTATTTTGTGCTCTCTTGGAATAAATAATTTTCTATATTTCTTTGATTCTAGTTGCACTTCTCCCATTTGGAAACAATACGATTAATATTTAATTCAATTCAGTGACATATGTCTCCATTCCCCACAGGAAAATAAGTTGCATTAATTTCAAACTCACTGACACTGGAAAATAACCAGTTGTTTATACTCATTGGGATGCATGGGAGAACAAGTTTATCATTAAATGTCAGAAAACATATGTTTTAAATAGCAGAAGCCAAGGACGAGCTATTAAAATCAGGCCACTTTTACCCAGATACTGCAACACCAGTAGAAAGCTGTCCCACCCCACTCTAAACAAAACACAGGAAAAGGGAAGTATTTGCTCTCTGAGTAGGATCTGCTGAAGGAAAAGATGAAAGATTAGATCTAATGGAGGATTTTAGGAGCTGAAACTAGAATTTAAATGAAAGTGAGGTACTGAGTGCCAAAAATACACCCCAGCTACCCTTTCTCTCCCCCCAGGTGAACTGCAGACAAAGCCTGGAGGCAGCACAACTCATTAGGGAACTTCTTCTTCCTCTGCAGCCTTCTCCTTGTACCTGCAAATCTTGTCTTACCAGTGAGATGCACAGAGACCAAAGTAAGGAGAGGAGAGAAATTAGGTCTGACTTCCTAGACAACTCACTAGTATGGCTATGAGATCAGGCATGGAAGAGGGACATGGCTTCATGGAGAGAGAAGGCAGGAGGAAACTGCAGGAGGAAACCACAAAGCCAGTAGGGAGAGTTCTGGGGAAAGAGGTCCCAAAGCACGGGTGGGGTGGTGGTGATGGCAGAGGAGGCAGAAGGGATTGGGGACAGCGAGCTGAAGAGGGAAGGGGCAGCAGGGAATCTGGGTATCCAGAGGGCAAAAGGAAGACTGTGGAGGTTGGCTGGAGAGAAGTTAATAACAACAGCTCACAATGCCTCCAGCTCTGCTTCTGTGCAGGGAAAGAACTGTGCTGCCCACAGCAGCCTCAAGGCCATTTCTCAATTAATTTATAACATAACCTGGAAATTAAATATTCTTTTGGCTTAATCACAAACGGGGCTCTTTAGGTGCTCCTAAAGAGTACCAAATAGATACTGTCTCTGCTTTCCACAGATCCTATCTCAACCATTTTTTAAAGCAAGTGACGGTATCTCAAGTACTTGTCTAGGAAGTGTCCATCTAGGAGACTCTGTTGTCTCTGAACCACCAGACTGTTCAAACTCATCTCTCACTTTCCATATGTGTACCCTGATCACCCAGGGGAGGGATGGAAGTTGTTCTCTGCATCTCAGAGATATTCCTGTCCCTGCAGCAGTGGGTCTGGTTTCTGATCTCTGTCTCCCTCAACTTTAAGACTGGTTTTGTCCCACAGCAATCCAAACCAAATGCGAAAACATCTGGGTGAAAAAAAAAGATACAAGCACCTACCCAAAATTATCACTGAATCATAGAACAGCCCAGGTTGGAAGTGACCTCAAAATATCACCTGGTCCAGTCTTTCATGGAGAAGGCAGCCTTGATGGGATTATCTAGCACCCTGTCCAGCCCTCCAGCTCTACCTGATTCCCTGGGGAGGTTGTTCCGGTGAGTGACTGTTCTCACCATAAAAAACATATTTAATAAAAAGATGAAACCTCTCCTTGAGCAATTTGTACCCATTGCCACTTGTCTTCTCCATGTGGCTCCTTGAGAAGAGAGAGCCTCCACTCTCTTTGTAGTAACCCTTTAAGGGCTGGAATACTGTGATAAGGACCCCCCAAAGTCTTCTCTAGGGAGAAAAGACCTAATCTATTCTGTCTTTCCTCACAGGGCAGGTTTGATCATATTGGTGGCCCTTCTTTGAACCCTCTCCAGTCTGACTGTGTCTTGAATTCCATAGACCAGGACCAAACACAGTACTCCAGGTGTGGCCTGGCCTCTAATGGGTTCTTAGGTTATATTGTCCCAGGTGCAGGACTTTGTCTCTTGTCTCATTAAATAAACCTCCTATAGTTCCTGCTAGTCCACTCTCCCAGCCCATCCAGGTGTCTCTGTCAGATCACTGTCACTTCTCACATGTCCACCTCACCACCCAGTTTAGTGTCATCAGCAAACTTGGGGAAGGAGTTTTCAATCTTGTCTTGTTTGTTATAAGCTGTTTCACTATGCAAACCTGCCTGACCACAAAACAAAAGCCACAGAGTTGGCAGGAGGGAGGCAACAATGACATCTGGGCCAGGATATCTGACTGCTGCTGAGTCACAGGCAAAGCCCCAAGTTTTGGTTACTGTAAGTTTATCTCATTGCTTGGAAATGCGTTGTGCCAGCTGGGCACTGAAAAGCAAGGAGTGCTGCAACACTGAAGCCTTCCTTTGGCTCTGGCTTTAAGTGCCCTGCCAAAAAAAGGAAGTGGTCAATCACAAGGAAAAGTTGTATGAATCAGTCCCGAAGCACAGTTCATGTGGGATTACTGACTGTAAACAATAACAGCAACTGTGCACTGCCTGCACTACTGTTGGTACAGTACTTTGTACAGTAAGCCATGCTCTTGTCTGGAGGTTTCCTATGGCCACTCTTATGCAAATAACAAGTCATGATAATACCATGTTTATCACAACACTAAGTCAACCATAATGACTGTAAATGTAACCCAGCCTTCACTTTGGCTAAACCCTGTTTCTTTCATGGTTATCTCATATCTCAGTGCATATTTATTTCCCTGTTTTGTCTGTTGCCTGTTCTTTTACTTTACATACAGTGCCTTGCACAAGGGGCTCTGAACTTTAACTGTGGAGCTTTCTAAGCCTACTGAAATTCAAGTAAATAACAGATAGCTTCCCATCAGTCTATGTTTTCTTTCTGACTGCTCAGTTCTACCAATTCTTATCAAATCCAGGCCACATACAGAGAAAAAGAAAAGACAGACCCAAAATGAAAACTATTTGTGGAAAAAGTCCAAAACAGGTGAATAAGATCCTCTTTGATCACAGCTGCTTAGTTCAGTGCGTCTACGCTCAGCTATTTGCAGTAGCAAATACAATAAACACATTCTGTAAGTAGAAACATGAATTTTGGCCTGTAACACAAGGCAAAGGAGACAGATTGGCAAGAGGAGTATTATAAACATGGGCTTGTTCTCATGGCTCTGTTTTGGGCAGCATTACCAGTGTACTGACACTGACAGCTGGACGTGTCAGCCTCCACTGATGCTGGAGTATGATAGAAGAAATTAGAAACGCACATAAAATACTGTTTTGCTACATTAAGTAGCAACCAGAAATGTCAGTATCACATGTTAATTAATGATTAATGCTGGAGGAGGGAGATGCATACCTCACATATTTTTAAACTGGTACAACAAGTTTTCACCAAGCAGAGGAGGGAAGTTCTCTATAATACATAGTAATGTGCTGTGTACTTGGAACTGTGCTCCATAAATTTCCCCACCTTCAGGACAGAATGTGTCAACACACAGTTGATCTCCTAGAATAAACTCGGTGCTAGGATTAGCAATCAGTAATGTTGAAGAACGAGGAAAGAGGGGAAAAACATACAAATGATGATCAAAAGGACAAAAAACTCTTCTGGAGACACCTGAGTAGAAAAATGTCAACAGGGCACATTTCTAATGTAAGACTACATCTGATATTACAAGGTGATGAGAGTAAATCAAGAAATAAAGAAAGTAATACTGTGGAGCTGATAAAGCCCTGGACTGTAAAATCTTCCTCAGTGTGATGTCCTACTTAGTAAGGAGAGCTTTAGCTCAGGCAGGGTGAGTTAGCATATAATACACTGTAAAAATACTACACTGAAGTTACCTAACATTCCACCATGATGAATCTCAAAGCACTCTGCATCTGTGTATTGATGTTCCCACACTGGAAATCGGTAAAGTACACACTTGCCTTTAAGTATATTCTTGAATTAAATGTTCCCAGAACAGAGATGCTCTCCTTAGCCAGGATGGCCATGCTGCATAAATCCAGTAGACACCACTCCCACTTCGTTCCTTGATGAAATAAGGCACTTTCCTCTCCTGTGCTGTTGTGTAACAGTTGTTACACAGGACAGGCATATGATCCTGTACCAAGTTGTTGCCAGAGCCAAGAATAAAAGAGAAGGGTGGTATTCATTTAGCCTAACATCAGCAAGCTCCAAACTGGGCCCCCAGTCAAGAGAGACACGTAGGACTCTGGTCAGGCTTCACCACTACAAGCACTAGAGACGTTTCCTCACAATATGATTCGTCCAGCCTGTCTTAAGCTGGTGGAAATTCCCTCTCTCTCTCTTGGCTATAGAATGACACAACATCTTAGATTAGGCATCAGCTTTAACATAACCAAAAATTATGTGAGGTAAATTTCTTTTTGGAATCTCAATCGTTCGCTTTCGTCCTTGACGCAGCTCTTGTAGCTTTGGAGAATGCTCAAAAGTTACAGACTGGACTGTAAAATCTTATCTTGTCCATCCCTCACTGATGCACATTGCACAGCTCCCCCTTCTCTATTCTGTTACACCATTTATTTGGGTAGGGTAACATTTTTTTGAAACATTTCCATCTTCCATACTTTGAGGTACTTCTTGCTTTAGGAATATTTTGGCCACCACAGCATGGGTGAAAAATAATGATTTCTGAGAGCAGCTTGAAATTTTTACAGTGCCATATAAGTCAAACTGTTAATTTGCTCGCTGCCATGGCCTTGCACAATGAAGGAGGGAGAGGACATGATCACCTGATAAATACTTGCGACTATGACAATATATGAGCAATAAATAAGAGTACAAATAGGCAATATTTGTTATTGAGCTGCTAAGTATATGGGTGGCACAGATTAACAAGGCATGGAAACCTTTTTCCCACTGAGGAAGCAGACTCAGGCAGTTGTGTCAGTCTTCTTTTCTCTTCTTTTACCCTCACCATTTCCCAGTAGTTTAGTAGAGGGACAAGCCCCTCAGACACCAGATCCAATACAATTTATGCCTCAGAATCACAGAATCATAGAACAGTCTGGGTTGGAAGGGGGCCATGAAGATCATCCAGTTCCACCCCACTGCGATGGGTAGGGAAGGCCACCTTCAACTAAACCATGTTGCTCAGAGCCCCATCCAGCCTGGCCTTGAACACTGTCAGGGATGGGGTAGCCACAACTTCCCAGGACATGATCGGGGCAGGCTTTACCTCAGGATTCTGAGGTAGCCAAAGGTGTCACTGTCCCCTCGCCCACTGTGCCCACCATGGCACCCAGCTCTGTGCCCTCACAGGGTGGCTGTGGAGACCCACGTCCCCCACACAGAAGGGAGACACAAAATCACAGAGTAAGTCAGGTCGGAAGGGACCACAGTGGTCAAGCAGGGCCATCCCAGAGCACACACCCGACTGTGTCCACATGGTTCTGGAGTATCTCTGGTGAGGGAGACTCCATACCCTCTCTGGGCAACCTATTTCAGGGCTCAGTCTCTGCACAGGCCAGAAATTCTTCTTCATGTTCAGGCAGAACTTGCTGGGCATCAGTTTTTGCCCTTTGCCTCTTGTCCTAGTGGGTGGCACCACCGAGCAGAGCCAGCTCCATCCTCTGACACCCTCCCTTTAGATACTCATAGCCATTAATGACGTCCCCTCTCAGTCACCTCTTCCCGAGGCTCATCAGGCCCATCTCTCTCAAGTCTTCCTCGCAAGTGAGATTATCCAGACCCTTGACAAACTTCGTAGCGCCAACACAGCAGGGCCCGCTCCTCGAGCAGTGCAGCCGCTCAGCCGCGGCCGCACAGCAGCTGTGCCTCGGCAGAGAGCACCCCCTCCCTCACGCCCTGCCCCGAGCGCCGGGACAAAGGCGGCGGTCCCGCCTGGGCGAGGCGGAGCCGGGCCGGGCTGAGCCACCGCCCGGCCGCTTTATCCGCCCGCCGTGGGTGGCGGCCGGCGCAGTGCGCATGAGTTCGGGCTGGCGGCTCGGCGGAGCCCGCGGCGCTGCTCCGGCCACCTGCCCGTTCTCCGCCCGGGTTCGTTCCGCCCTCGGCCGGGAGAGGCGCGGACCCCAAAGCCGGTGAGTGCCGCCCTCTCCTCGGGGGGCTCTCCTTGCTCTGTACGGGACCCCGGTTCAGGGGGTCTTCGCTCCCCCCGGGCTTGGCTCCGCCGGCGTGAGGGGACGAGCTCGCGCCGCGCCGCTCCGCCTGCCCCCGGCTCGGTGTCGCGGCGGGGAGAGGCCGCGGAGCTGCGCGTCCCTGTGAGCCTGCCACGGGAATGGCTCGGCGTTGCTCTTATTACTCACTAATGGATTTTTAATTATTCTTCCCTCCTGTTCCAAGAGCAGCGGCGGGCGGGACGGCGGTGCTCCGTGCGCTGCGCGGGCTCTGGGTGGCGGGCGGGACCGGGGACAGGGACCGGGGACAGGGAGCGGGGACAGGGAGCGGGGACAGGGACCGGGGACAGGCACCGGCACAGCCCCGCAGAGCAGCTTTGGGCTTGGGTTAGTTTTGGTACACAGGCGGGTAGGAGAAAAACTGTCAGCAAACTGCTGCCCTGCCGTGTGTGAGGCTTGCCTTCTCACTGTTGAGCTGTTAAGAATCTTTTTTCCCCTGCGGATTTCTTGTTCTTTCCTATCGCAACCTAAAATTTGCTTCTGCTAATCGTCAGCTTTAAGGAAATATCTTTAAGTAAAGGTTTCATACCCGTAAAACTTTGATGCATGCTGTTCCTGCCTGCCTAAGGGTGATGGAGAGCAGCTGCCTTGTGCCTCCGCTTTCCGACTGCTTGGAAATTAAGGTTTCCATTGGAAAAGCTGTTGGTGTAAACAGTAGAAGATTCTAGTTCAGGATACTTTTTTCCCCTTCCCTCTGTCAGGTGCCTTTTCCATCTGGAGGTGGTAAGCATGAGATGGCTGGTGCTTCTTAAGATTTTAATCTTAGGTGGTTCGGGCGAGGTTTAGTGCGTGTAAAGAGAAAGCACAGCCTTAAAAACACTCGGGATTTTCAGTAATCCGGGATCTCAAGAGCATGTTTCCTGAATAGTTTTTGTTTTAGTGTGGCAGCGAGAGGAGGTTGCTGGAAGTGGAGCTCTGTTGTGCTTGGTACTGTGCATGGGTGTAGCAAGAGGTGATTCCTGTGGTAACAAGCATGAGGATGAAATAGGAAAGAGATAAGACAGCCTCATCCAAATCTTTATAAACATTTTGCAAGGATTTTAAACTCTAACAAGTATCAGAAACGTAACAGTTATTTCCTTTCCCCTCCCTTTTATGATGGGCACAGAAGGAAAGACTTCTTTCCAAACCCTAAAGCATAAGTCTTAGCTTTAAAAGCTTTTGCAATTTCTGGCTTATGCTAATAAAAAGGTATTATTTTAAGACTTTGCCACAGATCCTTGACTAATGCAGCATTGCAGATGGCCATCCTTGTACAGGTTCTACTTTAAAGAATAATGATTGTGGCTTTTCTCCTTCCTTTGCAGGAATTACTATTGTATAAGGGGGGAGCTGATGTTTAAACAGTAAAAAAAAAGGGGGGGGGGAATGTTACTTGCTTGGATCTCCAAGAAATGAAGATATTATTTTTCAGAAATTGATTAGATTTTCCCAGCAGAGTCTTTCTTACCAAGGATTTGTCTGGGGGCTTTACTGTAGAGAGTGAATGAGTAAAACCAAGTTTTATGACTAGAAGTGCAAGTAATGCCTGGCATTAGAAAGGAACGGGGCGATTCTATATTGCATCTCTGTTTTGTCAGTAGTAAAACTCTTCTCCTCCTGTTAGTCATAGCTGCTTTTTCTCTGCATGCCTCTGAGAGAAATATTAACCAAGAATGTTGGCAGACGGATTGCTGGTTGGATATAGTAACTGGAACAACTTAACTCCTGAGCAGTTGACAAGTCTCAGGCTGACTGACCTTCTGAAATACTGGAGCATGAAAATAAATGAGCATATGAATGTGGCTTTCAAAGCCAGCCAGACAGGCTGTTACTGTTACCATGTCCTCCCTCCTCCTTTTTTTTAATTAAAAAATAAAAGCAAGTAATTTTAATTTCCAGTATAAGTAACTGCTTAAATATATTATTTTCAATTGGGTGTGTATGGATTATCTCTGTTCCAAGTGAAGTCCAGGGCCAAGACTCTACTGCTCTGTTTTGTCAGTGCTCTTTTCGACTCCGTTTACCTTGGGCAGGCAGACCTTTATGTACTTACATAGGAATGAAATGTCCATAAATTAGTTAATTTTTAAAGTAAACACCCCTGCTTTGTGCTTCAGATGTCCTCTGCTTTCTTCCCTGTGCCAGCACAGCAGTCATAAAAAGAAACATAGGAGAGCAGCCTAAAAGCCAGTTGTGAGACTGTGACACAGCTGTACTGGGGCTGAAAATTGTCTTGCTATCCTGAATACTCTGTAAAACAGGATTTGTCTCACCATTGCTATGACTGTAGCAGTAGTTACATAATGAAACCCTAAACCCCAGCAATGCTGCACCTGTAACAAGACAGAAGTTGACTAATTACAGAGGCGTCTGTGCCTGAAATTGTTTATGTACACTTCATGGTTCTAAAGTGTTGGCTGTCACAGATAGCACCACCCTGATGTTAACAGGGGAGATTTAAAAAGAGTAACTTGAAAAGAATGGGATGTTTTCCTTGTTGAAATTTGCATTAGGACATTTGAAGTTGGAGGAGAGCTCAGCCATCACCTGGATGTGTTTAAAGCCCCATATAGGACTGGACTGGGCATCTCTGGGCATCACACAGTTCTCCCACTGAGCAGCTACTGGTCATCAAATCTCAGCTGGAGAGTACCAGTGTGAGCCTTGTCATTATCCTTAGCTAAGACCTTAATCTAAAGAAAAGTAACTACTTGTCACTGGCTGTAGTTTTATTTTTAGTTGGGGCAGGAAGGGATTCTGTCGCTGTAAACGTGTGGGAAATGTGAGCACTTCAGGGATCTTTGGTGGTTTAATCCTTGATGTTGTATAGGGACCTTTGCCACTGGCCTTCATTTGAGGCAACAAGATTCAGCTGATGCTGTTGCTGATGTAGTGAACTGGGAACAGAGTTTATTTGCAAAGGAAAAGGCAAAGATGTGCGGGTGCATGCTTCACAGATGCCTTTTTTTACCCCAGTAAATTCTGTCCTGAAGGTGGACCAATGTGCTTAGCATCATCAAATCCTGCACGGGTACTCCACTGTCTGCCTTAAAAGAAGGAGCATTTCCCAAACACTGTAGAGATGTGTATGTGGTATTGATGATTTAAACTCTTGTGCTGGCTTGGTTGTAGGTAACAAAGTCTCTGAGGTATAGGGTCTCAAAACAGTAAAAAGGATGTTCTTGAAAATCTAGAAAGACCAGTTAAGAATGAAGCACAGTATGGAATCCTTATTTTCTGGTATCTTGAGGCTTGGTTTAATGTGGTCAAAGGTGAGACCTTAGGCATTCTTTCTGAGCAAAGCATGATTTGAAGAATTCAATGTAGTAATTGAATTATTACTTAGGCAATGAAAATGTTGGTTTGTGTTTCCTTTCTTTTTAAGTGGTTGCTACATTTAATTTGAAATCCAATTCATGGAACCATTTAAGCATGTGATGCAATGTCCTAGTGAAGTCAGATTTAACTTTTACTGAATTGCTGTTTTACCCATCTAGTTCTTTCAAAAACGTATGTACACACGATTAGTTATTTCACTGTTGGCAGCTCTCACAAATTCTAGTGTGAGTTGTATGAATGACATTCAGTGTGTTTCTTGAGGCTCCAGCTTCCAGATTTAGAGGACTGAGAGAATCTTTGTTTTTAGCTTTAAAACTAACGGATTTTGTAGCTCCCCAGCCTGTAGAGGAAAGTTTGAATTGTCACAAGTGCACCACAGAAATCAGAAAGTTTAAAACCAAATATCGGGGTTGCATACATTGAATTCAGGGAGTCTGGCGTAGGTGTTGGCACTCTGTAATTACTTTGATGTAGTTGCATATCTGTCATGGGCTGATGTGAGAGCCCCCCGAGTTCACATTTGGCTAAATACCGTTCAGTCCTACTGTTCACCTGTTTTGCAAATCAACACTGACGTCCAAGAAAGTGTCTGTACAAATCTGTTGGTCTGGCTCTCGTTTGGCATACATTACTGTCATAGATTCTGTGTCTGTGAATGTTTTGTTTTTTTTTTTTAATTAATGGTCATAATTTCTGTATTTCTGGCCATACTGTGGTGACAGTCCCTCTCTAAACAAGGGCAGGAATGTTTCCGGGTTACTGGATGTTAAATAGCCATGACTATTTCAAACAGACAGGAGTTTTCATGAGCAGGTAAAGAATGTGAATCATACTAAATGTTATCATAAGCTTCTACACTTACGACAGGGAGAAGAAAAGTCAGAATTTAACCATGCTGGCTAGTTTTGGTTTACCTTGCTTCCTAAACATCAGCTGTTCTCTGTTGTTTACTTGAGTTTTGGTTTGGTTCTTTCTGTAAGAACAGCTTATAAATTTATTGTCTGATTCTGTGGGGGTTTTATGTGCTCAGCAAAACCTCTTCAGCCATCCTGTGTGCTCCTAGAATTAGTCAATTTGCCTGTGAACTTTAGCCTTTGCAGGCAGTACTATTAATTAGTCTACTCTTTTACCAGAAAGCTTAAATCCGAGTGTACATCACAAAAGTAGGGTTACCCCTAAAGCTCAAGGATTTACTCAGTATTACACATATTGAAGGAGGTAAGAAGAAATCAGTTGCTGATAGCCCTGTTCAGAAGGAGGAAATGTGTCCACCATAACTAACCATCAGTAAGTTTTGAGGAGTTTGGAACAGCAGTGGCTCAGTGAAGACATGTCATGGGCCAGCTGGTTTTGTTTAGCTCTGGTCTTGTACAGCTGGTTCAAAGGTATGTTGCAGGAGCACCTAATACAATGAAAACTTCATGAGGTTATTAGACACAAATACCTGGCCTATTTTGGGAAGCCCTGTGGTCTTCTGACCACAGCGTGCAGGAATCTGAATGAATTCCTACTCTCCTTTGCCTTGTTTTATGTGCTCTGCTGCCAGCTGTCAGAGGCTGACAGAGATACAGGTCTCTAGTATGTCCCTGTACCATCATTTTTATAAAACCCAACCCATGGTAACACTTCTGATGACCACAGAGTATTTACAGATGTTTTCTCCAGATGCTCAACTCTCCGAACTCAACCACCAGCATGGAGTGCAAGGTGACTGACAGTGTGTGCTTTGGTATGTCTGTACACAGCTGACATCAAACCAACCTTGAAGTTCACTGGGCACTTCTGCTGTTTCAGTTGAATCACTGAGAAGGAGCTGGTTAAGAACAAAGCCAAAGTGTGTGTGTGATGTTTGGAGTACACTCGAGGCTTAGAAATCTATCTCAAGAAACGTTTCATGCAAAGTGTTCTAGAAATTGTATGTATAGAGAAAGGGACAGACTGATCTTGTGCCCTTTTAAAAATGTATGATAATTTTCTAAAAATTGTCAACTCACCTTAAGTATATTGTGCAGCTAATGGCCTGGTGCTGTCTGCTGACTTTTGGCTCCTGGCTTACGTAGCAGTTGATTTTTAGCATTTAAATGTCTTGCACTTTTGTGGGATTGATCTTTTTGCCTATTAAGCTAGTCTTCAAACAGGATTGTTAATAAAAAATTCTTTCAATCTCCTGCTTCTATAGAAACAGTCCCTTGTAAATGCTAACATTGAGCTTCAGTGAAGTAACCTTAGTCAGCAAAACTATAAAAATATCCTTTTTGAAAGGACCGACCGCACCTTATCTTTGATGGCAACTTAATACATTCTCTCTGAATTATTTGCCTCTGTCAAAGCAAAATTAAATCTTTGGAGGTGAAATTCAGTGCTGACTTTAGAATCTTTCAATTTCCTCCTTCTACCCTCTGAAAAACATGCATGATATGTTATTTGTATTGTTTTAAATATCTCATGAAGGCTCTCTCTAGTGTAACCAAGAAGTGATCACTTCAGCGGATAGAATCACATCTGCCCTAAGATGCCTTTCTGGTTTAATATCTGGGATCCTCTCTCCAAATAGTACTGTTCCTGTCACACTTCTGCACTCCTGTGTCATGGTGTGATTTTTTTTTTTTATTATTAATCCCTAATGGTATGGGCACACATTTCTTAAACCAAGCTAAAAAATACCCACTACAATGACTGAACAACAAATCTCGTTGCGAGCAACTTTCATATTTAATGC
The DNA here is from genome assembly GCA_036785705.1 of Acanthornis magna. Classification (NCBI taxonomy): domain Eukaryota; kingdom Metazoa; phylum Chordata; class Aves; order Passeriformes; family Acanthizidae; genus Acanthornis; species Acanthornis magna. The sequence goes on from JAWUZG010000001.1 coordinate 3,289,895, forward strand.
ATCTCTGAAGGTCAGGAGGAACAGCCGCCTGTCGTCCTGCTGTTCCTGCTCTCTCTGAGCAAGGTTACCTTATTTTTGAACCCTGCTTGTTACCTTGGCAATCCCACTGAAACAGACAGTGGGGTCTGGAAATTTATCAGATTCTTGTCTATTTCTGTATTAAATCTATAAAGTCTGTTGTGTAATAGAGATGACATAAAAAGGGTGAAGGGATTTTAGTGTTAGGCATGGTTAGGAGGGGAATTTTTCCGTAAAACATGCTGTATGTATTGCAGCAGTGCCAGGCAGCCTCAGCTGTAGCTGCTCTAGACACCATACAAAGGTGTAGGAGTTTCTCAAAGCGTGAAAAACACAGCAAAGGGGAGAAGAAATAATGTATATGAATGGATTATGATTTTATTGACATGTTCCCTTGATGCGTTAAAGATGATGTAAAAGATAGAAGGGGAAAAAATCTTCCCCTGCACCTTTTCTGCAGGCTCACAGGCTGTTGCACCGCTCCCAAGCTTTTTTGAAATGAGTAAAACTTCCAAAGAAGCCCCAACTTCCAACACAAAAGCAGGACCGATGCTGTAATATTTGATACTGGCTCTTGTGTGGGTGGCTCTCTGAACTAGTCACGCTCACTGTCTTTAGTCATTGTTCAGGAGCTTTATGAAACATCTGAACTGGAGCTCCAGAGTGAGTAATGGGAGCTTGCTGGGAGCAGAGTTATTTGTTGTTATTTAGAATTCATGGCTTTAATGTTTATTGCTGCTGAATCTGGGTGTTCCTGCTGTCCTGAATGCAGATAGCCCATCATGAAACTGAGTCCTGGTTATACTAAGATATTGCTGTTGCAGGAGGCAGAACAATACCTTAAATACTTCTGCCTCAAAATTTGGGCCTCTTGATTGATTTCTTCCTAACTTGGATTAGTATCTCGACCTGGTTAGTCTTTAAATGTGGGTCTTATTTATGATATCTATTGTAATCTGCGGCTATCACCTCCCATAATATAGTCCATAAAATGTTCATAGTTGTGAGTATAATTATAGAAATCTTGTAGTTGTCTATAGCATCACTGAGGGACTGAACAAACATGGTGTGTTCAGTTTATATTGGGACCACCTGGATAAAAATTTCATGCTGCAGCTTAAAAGTGCTGATGAGAAATAATATTTACCTTGTGTTGTATGTCAGTAGGAGTACTCACCTCTTGCTAGTCCTTTTTTTCCATCTGAACATCACCTTGACAGTCATTGGATGAAATCCGAAGTCATTAGGAGTTTTCTGTGAATTTCAGAGGTATCAAGATTTTCTCCGATAGTGTTCCAAAAATTATATATGTATTTGTGTTTGTTCATGTGTAGGATTTCAGAGGAGTCAAGATTTTCACTGCTAATGTTGGCTTCTAAAAATTGCATAGATTTTCTTGTGGGGGTGTGTTTGTGTGTGGCTTTCAGCACCACAGGGTTTGTTGCAGACGGAGCTGCTGTTGCATGGTATGTTCCATGCTTGGGCTGCTCTTTTCCTGTTTAGCTTTCTGCAGCACCCAGAGGTACAGCTGCTGCCTCAGTGCTCCTGTGCCTGTCTGCCCTGTGAGCTTGAAAACAAGGACAATGAGCATGTTTCTACCTCTGTGGCATCACTTAAAGTCCATTATCCTGAGGACGCACTGTATCATTTATTGCTAAAGTTTTTAACAGAAAAAAGGAAGAATGTTCATGTTGTGTTAAAGCAAGGCTAAATCTTGATCGTTAGACCTCATGCTCATAAGAAGGGCTATGAGATGTTTTTGTTGTGGCAACCCCGTGCTCTGGATTGTGGATGTGCTTCCAAGACTTTCTGGACGGCAGCCTAGCTACATTGTGTGGGAGCTTTCCCACAGGACACGCTGGTGCTGCGGCACAGGCGACGCACCTCTGGTAATGTCATAGCCTCTCCTGGGATGAGAGATCAGCGGGATGGAATTGTTGCTCAGTATTGGCAGATGTTATCTCACTGCTATGAAACACTAATCAGCTTACCAGAAGGCTCTGGTTTCTCAGCCCTCAGCCCACAGCCGTGGGGAGCAACGAGAAGTAATCCGATTGAATTGGAAATGCAGGCTTGACTTTGCTTCTCGTGTCGCCTCTTGAACCATAATAAAGGGAGAAGCACTTGGGAAGCAGGGCCATCTCATTTAATTTGTGCAGTGTCAGGGGAATGGTGTCCAGTTCCCAGCTGGTTGCATATAACATGGCACCTCAGAACCAGCTGTTTTGAGGAATGTGTCACTGCTGTTCACGGGTCACAGGCAGGGTGGATGAAAAGATGGACTGTTAGCAAACAAGGCAATTTCTCATTGCAAAGGGTGGTTTAACGTATTGGAGCGAGAAATGAGCTAGGTTCTACTTTTTGCCTACCCCCTGTTCATGCTGTTAGTGCACTGAGATGACTTTTGTGTTTGTGTCCTTGAGAATAAAAGTTCTGCTAGTGTGTTTTGGGAGATGACGACAATTCAGAGAGGTTTTACAGAACTGGGCATTGGGAAAGCTTATAAAACTGGGGGCTTTTGCTCCAGTGAGTGCTGGTGCATACGTCTGTTTCAGTAAGTGTCTTCCAAATGTACAAGTACTGTTTCTTCATGGCTGAGTGAAATAAAAGCTCTTGAAGCTTTAAAATGCAATTTGTAATGCGCTGGTGCAAAAATGGCACCAAGTTCTGCTCATGGATCTTTCACCAGAAGCAGGTAGCATAGAGCTGCTTCAGTAACACAAGTTAACTGTGGCAGTGTTAGGAAATGAACAGGGTTCTGTTTCCCTCATATGATCCCATAAATAGAATTCTTGTTTAAAACCAAATAAAGATAAAGGTACTTGAACTGGGCCAGCTGGTATCTCAGCCAGTGGGATTTTTTTACTGTTAATGATGTGTCATAATGGAAAACGCAAACTGAATCTATAGGATAAGGATATATGCAGGGTCCTTCCTTCTAACTGTCTGTAGACATCTGGTTTGGAAGCATGAGAGATATGGTACAGAACCTTTCTATGCTGGATTTTCAGTCATCTTTTTGAATAAAATCATTTTTTAAAAAGATGCCCATAAAGTGGTAGATGTGTTCCAGAGCATACAGATATGCCCTTTATTAACTCGTGTGAGATCTCTTTTTGCCATTTATTTTCCATTCCTTTTCAAGTATTTTAACAAGCAGATTTAACCATACCACATTGTTCTCTGTTTCCAGACATGAATAAAGTGAACAGCCCCACGTAACACGCTGATGGCATTCTGTGCTGCATCGGGATCAGTAAGTCAAGAAAGTGTGATGCCTAGCAATCTCCTGTCAGATTCTCCTGAAATGGCATCCGAAGTCTCTCTAGAGCACATGCATGGGAGCATGGAGAGGGCTGGCAGTGTGGAGAATCGTGGCAGCCAAGCTAGGTGCAGAAATCTTGCCTTGGTAAGTGTTTAATGAGCCTTGTGCTTAGTGATACAGATTACATTAATAGCTCTGTCCACATCACGCGATTTTTGTTTTATTAAGATTGATTTTTGCCATTTCTAATCCTGAGTGGTTGCTGGTGTTTTCTCGGTTGTTAAACTCAAAGGACAGAAATAACTTCTCTGCTTTGGTACAACAGCTTGTTATTCTGGTCTGATTGTCTCTGAGAGCTTGGAGAGTGCTTCTCTGCAGGCCTTCCTTCCAGAGAATAAGGAATGGCAGTAATGGCTGCTCTGCCCTTGCTTTTTTAAATAGCTCATAAACGAATTTAAGGATAGTGGTTGTTCTACGCACTGCTTTTTGCTTAATCTCTTTGTTGACACTCCTGAATAAAGGTCTCGTCTTATTCCACCTTAATTAGATGAGTAACAAATATGTCACCGTAAACAAAGCCGTCCTCACATTTGTGAGTATGAGTGTGTGGCCATTTAAATCGTGAGTGAGTAACTGAGGGAGTAGGATGCACTTCTGCATTTTTCCCAATTAGCAGGGTGAATCAGGCAATGAACACAGCAGTACGCTTTGTACTGTGGCAGGCTGAGCCTAGAAAGCAGGTATAGTTCCTTCCATATTTTTTTATCATCACAACCATTTGAAAAGCATCCATTTTTAATTGGGGAAAGAGCACTCTGGTAAACCTGCTTGCCCTAAATGGAAATCTAAATCTCTGTCTTGCCTTAAACACGGAATTAGGCTTTCTGTCTCTTTCCCTCTGCCCTCCCTGATAGTTTCCTTTTAATGTGGTAGTTTTTTGTGAAAGAGTAAGTGGCAAAACCTGTATTTATCTGTATACCTTAGACACACTCATGGTTTTGAGCTACTTTGTGAGCTTTCTGGCACCTGGAGGCAATTCTAAAGCTGTTCCTTTTTTGTTGTTGTTGTTTCTACTGAAAATATTTACTGTTAATATGACGCTGTATCCTTCAGCTTGTGTTGCTAGTTAAAACACATAACAAGTATTACAAACTTTAGTTCTTTAACTGTTTCTGATCTATTCTAGAAAAACATTGTAAAAGGATCAGGATGGGGAAGGTTAAGCACACCATTTGGACTCAGGACGTTAGTATATGTTGTTTATTTTATGAAAACTGGTTGGATTTTAGAGAACTACAGAGGAAGTGGTTCTTTGCTAGAGAATTACAACTTAATTTTACACCAAACTGCAAGTTAATTTTGCTCACTACTCTACTGCTATTTTCCCAGGTTATCGCAGTAGTAGTCAATCATGTTTCCTTGGGTTTTATTCTTAGCTGCAGTAGCAGGCGTGAGACTAGACGTTTGAAATAATCAGAATTGAATAACAAAGCGATGTATAAATCAGCCTGTCTGTACAGTCTCATCCTGGGTCTGCTGTGTCAGAAAATGACATTGATTCCCTTAGTCCAACTGGATCCTGCCATGTGATAACCCCCATATGATGATGCATCAGCTAGAATTGGAATCCCTTCCTTATCTGTAATGCAGTAATTTGTAGATGGAGTAAAAGTCAGCTGCAGGCTTAGGCGATTCCAATCAGACCTGTGAATTAGCACAAGTCCTCAGAGCCTTCAGCTTGTCTTGTTTGAGTTTGTTCATGACTAGAGTGAAGTGTGTACCACCAAGTTTAATTGTGGTGCCACAGATCCCCTTCCATGGTTGTTCTTCAGCAGTGTAGTAGGTGGCATGTCCAATAAGGCTGACAGCTTGCCTGTGTGGAGTAACAGGTTGGGCAAGGAAAAACTCTTCTCAATACTGGCATAATTTCAATTTCCAAATTTGAGAAGGGATCCGTGTTAAACTGAATATAAAGGAAAATCTGCCTGTTCTGCCTAATAGCTGGAATATGCTCCTAGATACATTATCTTCTTGCTTTAGTAGTTTTATAATAAGTTCAGAAGATGCAGAAGCTTTGATGGCCTAATGAGGAGAAAGGAATAGGCAACTTTGTGTAGACAAAGAATTTCAGGCACACTGGACCTTCGTAGCCCTGAAACAGAAGCAACTAAAGATTTAACTGCCTCTTCATTTATCGCTTTCCTGGGTCTGTTCACCTAGAGACATGGCAAGGAAGGTCAGGGTTAGCTTTGATTTTTGGGGGGTTTTTGCAATGACCTTGCAAAGGACAGAAGTGTAACAGTGCTGTGTATGACAGGCCTGTACTGCTGCGAGTTTCTTCCTACTTGATTGTAAAAAAGACAAGCTCTTAAGCGTCTCGGTGTCAAACTGCATTAGTCACTAAATACAACCTTTGTATTGCATCTGTGGAATTTAGACAAACCCAGGGATGTGATAATGGGGACAAACACTTGGACTGGCTTTAGCCTTCACTGACTGCTCAGAGCTGGTTTGCCTGACTCCTGGCTGGCCCTGCATCCTGTGTGTCTGTGCTGGCATCACTTGCTGGGGAGCTGGTTGTCAGTTTAGGAATGGCTAGGAGATGGACATCAACTGCCACATGCTAAAAAGGTGTTAAAATTCTGTATGTGGGATTTTCCCAGTCAGCTGTTGTCACTTCAGTTTAATTTTGCCAGATTCCTCAGCTTCTCTTACCTACACAATGATGCTTTCAGTTAATCTATGACAACTGCATGCCTCCAAGCCAAATTTCTTTTTTAGAATGAAAGCAAGGTGCTGCCTTGATTTTAGGAGAATTTCCATAAAAATTAAAGATGTTTGGGTCTGTATTTATTCTGCCAAATCTATCACAGGAGGTTGAGTTGAGATGGGAGGAATGTATGCCTTGATACCTTCATCTCACACGAACGTTTGTAACCATAATAGCTGGTATATATGAGGACATGAATTTGCATGTGTATTTTGGTTTCTTTTTAACAAAGAGGGTATCCATATATCTGCTTGAGAGAAGTTTATTTTCCTGATGCATGGAATCAGTTGCACTTACCCAAGAGTGAGGGCAAACAAAAACACTCTGTTCTTGGCAATTCTAGCTTCCAAAACCCAGTCTGGAATGACACTCCTGGACATGTGGTACAAGAATTAACTTGCCATGAAATACAGTTGCAGCAATTTAAGGACACTTAATTCCAAGACAAAACTAGGTCTGGGGTTTTTTTTAAAGCAATTTGTCTTGTTCCATTGACTGAATAGGCACAGGCCAGCTTCTTAAAGCCAATCCTTCTCTTTCAGTGCTTCTCTCTGGTAATTGGACTGAGTATCTATTCTCAGCCATGAGTGACTACTTTAGCTTCTAAGTGTGAATAATGTGCTAGGACAATAATGTTTCCTATGAAAATCATGGCAGAGGTGCTCGTTGTACCTAAAGTGAGCTGTGCTAATTGGAACTGCACTAATAATAAGCGGTGTCAATGCCTTGGATCTGTTGCTACAACTTCAGTACTGTATCTGAATATGTCTTACTGAGTGAAAGCTTTGAGGGATAGTGAATTCTTGTTATTCTTGGTGGATCACACTGTGGTTTTTATTTTATTTTTTGCCTTTGGATCAGACAGATCCTTGATTAATACCAGAGCTCACCACCACTCTTTTTGGGGCAGAATTTGTTCCAGAATTTGTTCAAGTGATTGTTTAATTTGATCACTAATCAAGTGGCTTAAATTGGGAGAGGCCATGACTCTAAAAAAAATATTTTGCTTGTTCTGATTGTTATTTCTTCAAACAAGCTTCCTCTCCATCTCTAACAAGACTTGGTAGCTAGTCACTGAAGATGATTTGTCACCCCTGGATCCCTTGTATAGTACAGGTGACATTCTGAACATTTGTTGCATAGACATGAAGAGCAAGTATCCCGTGAATAGTCTGAGCTGGTTCGGTGTTTTGTTTCACACAGCCATTTAACTCAGGGATGACCTGGTTGTTTTGTATTTACAGTGTCTCTCATAGCCTAAAAGTTCATTGTTATGATCCTTATCCTTTTTTTGGTCAGTACAGATAATTCAGTTGCATCAGACCTGGCATTCTAAGTGCACCATGTTGGTCTCCCTTTACCCCAACCCCTCTGAAGAGAATACACTGGGAATCCAGTGTGGATTTAGGGGTTGTGGAAGAGGATAGATTGTGTGTCTGTTAGCCCACTGCCACCTTTTTTCCTCACAATTTGAAAGTCTTGTGATGCTGAGCTGCACTTCAGGTACATTCAAGGGAAAGTCTTGAGAAAGATGCCTTTCATAAAATCAATGTGTTTTTCTCCCTTGACACTGATACTCCACAGGCTTTAGTGTACTACAAGACCTTTCACTGTGTCCAAAGACTTTGCCAAATAGCCATACACAAAAAATGAGAAGAATTTTTGACTGTTTGCTTTGTGTGGATACAGCTGCCTTGGGGCAGGTGGAAGCCATTCCTTACAGGGTGTGGAGAGAGCTATGCTGTGCTTCATCCACTTTAAACTGATGTTAGTATGACCTGGAAGCAATATGCCTTGGAAAAAGAAGAACCCGACTCTTAGCAAGGAATGATCTTGCTGTAAAATGTGCTAGTGAGAATATAGATCCTGAAGGCAGTTTGGGCTCTATGCACAAACTGTATCATTCAAAGCAGGATCTGGTAGATAGAGATTATTCCAGCAGGTGGGCAGGTCTGCTCTCTAAACCACACTGATAGGCATTCCTGAACTTCCAGAGTGTTTTCTTTGTGTACACTACTTTTCTCAGAATACTTGCAATAAAGTTTCTGTAATCTGAAAGCTGACTTCTACTTGTCTCACCTTCAGTGCATGTAGAGAAGATTTGTTGTGATTATGTGGGTGGTCAGCATTTTATATATTAAAATACACACAGGGCTGCATCTGCCCACCACCCATTCCTTCTCCCCCGTTTTAAATATAACGTGTTCCATTATTTGAGCCTTCCTGTGCAGCTAAACTCGCTGCGCTCCTTGCTTTGTTCTGGACCCTGTCCAGCTTGGCTGCATCCTTTCCAAAGTTCAGCAACTGAATCTGAACTCTGTGTTCTGAATGAGGATGTGCTGTCATGTCATCACCCTGGTTAATATATCCCAGAATGAGATCTGCATCCCTGAACAGCAGATTCTTCTGCCTCTTTATGGCACTTAAACTGACAGATTCAGATAATCTGAATCACAGATTGTGCAGATACCTTGCACTAACTTCATCTCAGCGTCATTTTTTTCTTCGTCTGTGAGTGCAGTTTTGGGGGCCATGCCATAAAGGCTTCAAATCAAATTATATGACATCTTGTGCTTGCACCTATTGGCCAAGTCAATGACACTCTCATGAGAAATGAGCTTGGTGTGAAATTATTTGATTTTTTTTTTTTGTGAAAATTATTTAGTGACTTTTGCCTGAAATGTCTCCCCATTTTTCTCAGTGTTGTTCTAACACAATTTCTTTTTCCCTTAATTTCTATAAACTGATCAGCCTAACTTTGTTTATCAAAGAAGTGTCTTCAGAGTTTACGTAGATATTCAGCTTGCTTTCTTTAAAAGTAGATTAGGAGTAATTTAGTCAGTTTATGACTTTAGCTCATCTAGTTTATCTTTTAAGTACTTGCAGATAATTTGTTTCCTCACTTGCGACCTATTGATTATATGGTTTGCTACCTATTATGAAGCACATGGGTACAATTATGCTCATAAACTGAAGAAAACAACATTCAATATTATAGTCTTCTTCACCAAATGAAATGGTATTATCAAGACCATCAGATAGTGGGTTGTAGAGGAAGCACTTTTTGACACAGCACACAATTACACTCTGGAACTCCCTGCCGCAGAATGCTGTGAATGCCAGTCATTTCCATGGCTCAAACAATACAGCGAATTCATGCTAGAAAAGCTCATTAAGGGCTATTAAATACACAGATGCATCTGGGAAGTCCTTAAGCTGTGTATTGCTGGAAACTGGAAGGATTTAGGGGAGAAAAATATATATCCATCCAATATATAGCAACATTCCCCAGCCTCTCTCCCTTGTCCTGTGTGTTCATAGTTGCTGAAGGCTACTGACCTAAATGGGCTTTTTGGTCTGATCCTGTCTAGTAGTTCATGTTCTTAGCTGTAATTCACTTGCTTCCAGCTTCAGTAATGCAGCAGTACAATCCATTCTGTTTCCCTTTTCTGTAAATCTCCTCAGAGGTACTTGACTTCTTCTGTGCTAAAGCTTTTGTACCTGTTCTGATACAGCTCCTGCACGCAGGGCTTTCCTTTCCACCTCTTCTAACAAGTAGAACTACCTTGTTTTTAACAGACTGTGGCCCAAGTGGTGCTACATTGGCCTTTGTACTACATATTAGAATTGTTTGCTCCCTTCATGGTTCTTTTGAGAAGCATCCTGTCACTTCTCTCCCATGGAATTGTGCCTAGTAATTCTTGGGCACTGTCAAGTGAAAATCAGTTGAATCTGGTGTTCTACTGGTATTTTGCTAGTTGAGGTTTGGCTCCTTAGCAGTTTTTAGGGTTTTGGGATTTTTTTTTTTTAAGCACTGCAGATGTTTTGGGATTTCCTGTGCTGTTCTGTTTCTGTCAAAGCTGTGCTGGTCTTAGGATTTTAGATCTGCATGTGATGTTCAGAATTTCTTCAGATGCATATGAAAAATTGTGGGCCTCTGGATATTAAGTCATTGTCTTGAACAGGTAGGAAAGGAATCAAGGAGTCTTTTCTGTGAAACAGATTCTATTCTTTTCTTTCTCTTATTTCTATTTTTTTTTTCCTCTTTTATACCAAACACTGTTATAACAGACTCTTTCCTGTTTGGCGTAAGCAGGAAATGTTTGGCTGCACAGAGATCTAAAATATTAATGCCAGCTGAGCATACTCAGCTATTTCAGCTGTTTGCATCCCAAATTTTTTCTGTCCAAGCACTCTTTTAAATCCTCTTAATTCAATTTTAAACTGAGGGACAATTTTCAAGTTTCAAATTCAGGTGGTCTTTTAACAGTAGTTTAAAAGTCTGTAGTTTTAGGTGTATGTGGGATTTAGTTTTGGGAAGTGTGTTTGTATATCAAAAGTAGGGAGTAGATGGAAACTATGAGGTGAATAACTCAAGTAGCTGAAAAGACTTTTCTTTGACTATTTAAAAAATCCAGATTCTTAACTCAAGAAGAAAGGAGGCCTGGAAAACCAGCCTGGAAAGAATATGAACTGTTCCAGTACTTGGAATATATGGAAAATGAACTAATTGCGAATAGACTTGGTAACCTTAGTTAAAACTGGCACCTGTTAGTTACAAAAATTCCTCCCATCTTTCTGAAGGCTTTACTATAACTCAAGTAATACAGGTGGAAATAAAGCAAGTCACTGCTTGCTTTACATCTCTGAGCTCCTTTGGTTTGACCAGCTTGAGTAGGTTTTTTTTCCACTGTGATTGTGTGTCTAAAATGGGATTGTTTCCTTGGCTGGCAAACTGAAACATGCCTTGCCTGAGGGAGTTTCTATCCAGACTGGATGCCTTGCATCTCAGCACAGTGCCCTGACCTAACACTGCCTGTTCTCCAGAGCTGTTGGTTTTGGCTTTGGTTTTTTTTTATGTTGAAATGTGACATTGATCATCTTGAAGGGAAATTGCATGAGAAAACAGATCGAAATGCTAACAGAGATGAGGTTGGCCTTTCACATCTTGGTATGCCATTTATTTCAAATGTGTTTACAAAGGGATGGTTACTCAATTTAAATCCTTCACGTAAAGGGACGCTGCTCATTTCAGCAAGATCCATGAGGGATGGTTAAATCAGGCAAAGCTCTCCTGCAAATCTTACCTAGCATGGAAAAGTGCTCAATGTTACAGCACAGAAAAGGATGGAAGGAAGTGCTTCTGGAAGTCTTTGCTTCCTTGCTTTATTCTTTGCTCAGCCCTTGATCAAACAAGTTAAGCTCAGTGGGAGCAGTTTTTTTAGGTGTGTGGTGTGGTGCAGTAATTCCTGTACCATGCTCTGGATTTGCTGCCACTATGAACTTCTTAAACACAACCCCCTCTTCTTTTCCTTCGCCTGTGTAAGCCTGGCTCTTGCAATGAGCTCACCCTCAACAAAAGGCTCTTGGACTCCTGTTCAGCTCCAGCTCAGGGCTACCTAACAAGGGCTCCTTTCCTGTCATTCTCTCGCCTACTAGACATAGCAGCCCTATGAGTATTTGGGTGGGGAAGGAAGGAGATTGCAACATCCATTAAGGGAAGAAGAAAAAAAAAAAAAACCAACTAAAAAATAAAAAAGGAAGGCTTGTCTGTCTCTTGCTTTTCAAGTGCAGCTGTAAAACTTTCCTTGGCCTTTGAAACTGGTGGGTGCAAGCTGTGGAATACGTCAGCCTTTGAAGTTCATCTTTTAAACAGGCAATGGCAAATGGCATCCAAATTTTAGCTTTTGTAGCAGTTTTGCTGCAAACTGGAGTAAGTTATTTATTCTGACAGTACACTATAGATAGTAAGACTGAGTTAGAAATACCCACACCTCTGTATATCTTTCCCACCCACCAAATGTTCTATTGGCTGCACTGGAGAAGGCAACTAAGAGCCCTGAAGCATTTATTTTCTCATCTGTAACACTGAGTGCTTGGAGACCAACTGCCACTGGGTACAATGCAGCACATTATATTTCTTAATCTATAGGCATTACTTTCCTACAGAGCTGCGTTGTTCTTATTTTTAATGCTGAGTATGGGGATAAAAGCTTTGTTTGTGCAAGGAGTTAACAGGTAGAGCTGCACACAGGTTTTTTTAGTCTAATCTAATGTAAGATGATCTGAACAGGCACGGTGAGTTTGAAGCAAGTTGTGCTGCCCTAGCAAGAATGCAGCTACCTCTTGGATATTTGTAGTGCATACCTTTATGTATTTAGCTAAATTCTCCCAGCCCTCCTCTGAGAAGTAGCCTTTTTACCCTGTCTGCACGTGCAATGAGGTGTCCTTGCTGCTTCTTGTTGATTTACTGACAGCAAAGTTTCCAGTATATGCTTGGCAGGGGAGAAATTCAATCCAGAAAAGGGAAAACCTCACTTGCTTTTCAACAATATATACTTATATTCCAGAACTTACACAGTTCTCTTGGGAAATGTCTTTCCTGTATCCATTGTCTTAATGTAGTGCCTTTCTTAATCATTCTTTGTCATATCCAAGCTTCTGGAAAAGTGAGTGTTTCCCGGGGTGGAGGGAAAAGAGTTAGTGCATTGCTGCCCAGCTTCTCATAGTGGTAATGTGTTAATCAAGTTAATCAAGAGCAGTGACTCAGGGAAAATGAAGACTGGATAATCCAAGTGATTATTTATCACTTCTGTGGTCTACAGGATTGTTTCCTGCTGAAGAAAATAGCCTAAGGTACTATACTACTAGGGAACACATCTTCATATTTATTCTTGGGTTTGCCTTTCTGTAACGCAAAGGTAAAATCTTTAGAAACCCTCTCTCTCCTTACTATTACTCTTTTGTAATCTAACAAGTAACTCTGGATCATAGTTTGTAGTGTCAGAGACACTTCTCAGCTCCAGCATTGCCTCTGCTAGCCAAGTCACCCTTTGGACTAGAGCAAAAAGGGAATCAACCCATTTCTGGAACTGTCCTGAATGCACTCTTTCTCTCCCCTGCTGCTCCCCAAGCCTTGCCCCTAAAGAAGCCATCCTAACCCCTGCAAAGGCAGAGGTGTATGTGGGGATTGCCTCCTTTTTTTTCTTTCAGTTGCTTTTATGATCTTGTAGTAATTTGGTCTGTCCAATTCAAATGGAGTCTTGTCTGCTAAGCTAAAGTTGGGTACTTTATAGGGCATAATACCAGTTGTTGCTGTTTTGGTTTTTCAACTTTTTTTTTTTTTGTCTTCTTGCATTCTAGTGTCTGAATGTCTCTTTGGGAAGGTGTTGATCATTCTGTTTTGGGTTTTTTTTCCTCTCATAGGATGATGAAAGTTTGAAATACTTAACTCATGAAGAACAGGATGTTCTCATGTTCTTTGAGGAAACCATAGATGCCTTAGAAGATGACTTGGAGGAGATGGCCCTACGTGACAGTGGCATCCACTGTCAGTCCCCAAGGTCAACAGAAGAAAATGTGTCCAGCCATTCAGAGACTGAAGATATCATTGACTTAGTACAGTCAACACCTGAGAGCAGTGACCATGAAGGCCCTTCCGGCAGAGATACAGAACCAGGTAGTTGTGTTCCTTCCAAGTGTGGATTTTCCCTTTGATCTAGCCCTGACCTATTCCAGTTCTCCTTAGAAACAGCTAAAGAAATCTGCACCTTCCCTCCTACCTCAAAATAAATTTGTTACACATCAGGAGTTCTAAGTACTGGGATTTTAATTTGCTTTGGGGTTTTTGAAAGTCTTGCTGTTACTGTAACTTTTTTTCTGACTTTTTCTTTTCCCTCAAGGGGGTCATGCAGCTGATGAAGTTGTTGGTTTGCTATCTCAGTCCTCTAGCTGGAGACTGAGTTGTCACTGTTGTGCACAGTCATTGCAACAAGGCAGACAGTATTCACCAACCTGTTTATGCTCTGCTTTTTTCTCAGACTTCTTAAGATTTTCTCCAAGAGTTTTAAGATGGCAGACTGTTTTCAGTGTTACTTTGTGTGGGACTGAAAGACACACCATCCCCTCAGTGAGTTTGTGACAAGATAGCATATGGCATGTTTTTGTCACCCTGTAGAGTGTGTTCTCTCTGTGTTTGGAGAATGAATCTACCAGCTAGTACACACAGTGGGACGTAATGTGTCCTCTCCTGGCTGTTTTAATAAAAAATAAGAACTGCAAAACTGTTATAAAAGAGCAGCCATTGAAGCACAGTGAAACAACACGCAGAGTGTGAATGAGAGGCAGAGAGCGAGGGCTGTGTTAGTGACCACACTGAACACGGTGATTTGAGCTATAGCATTGCCTGTGAGATGCCATTGCTGGGAGTTCAGTTATTTCTGGCCTGTGGGCTGAGGTTGAGTTAGAAAGGCAGGGAGAGGGGAGGAATGCATTCTGCTTTCACATTTTGCGTTCTGCTCAGTGTGAAGAGTTAATGACATGTCTGCTGCTTTGCCTTTCAGTGGTGGATGCTGCCCGGAGAGCCGAGAGCCCTCAGCCAGCTGTACCTGCTGACCTTCCCCCACACCCCCCTGCACCACCACCAGCGGTGTCTGAGACACTTCCTCTGCCTCCTCCACCCCCTCCAGTGCAGCATCCAAAGTTGCTCCGTTCCATCCCCACTCCTCTCATCCTGGCCCAGAAGATCTCTGAGCAGCAGGCGGAGAGCCGGGCGCGCTTCCCCGGCCTCAAAGAAGGGAATTCCGACAGGAAGAAAGGCCCGGTAGCCAACGGTGATTACTCCGCAGCACCCAAGCACCCTCCTGCCCCCGCCCCCAAACTGCACCGGTTCCCAAGCAACATCAACATAACAAATGTCAGCGGCAAGGAGTTCAGCGAGACGATTTCCAAAGCAGCGGTTAATGTCCAGGAGCGGCGGGCTCAGGTGCTGGCCAACATCAATGGGGGAGCTCTTCTGGCAGCTGAACTGGAGGAGAAGCTGCACAAAAACGATTTCTTGTCACGGAACAGAAGTTCTTCCTTACGGGATCTCTCCTCTGAGCAAACACGCCATGAAGCCCTGACAAAACTTGGCCTAGTCAAGGGAAAGCCAGCTCAGGACCAAGTGGACCATGCCCCAAGCACTCAGCAGCCTGATGTGCAGCCCAAGCAGGCAGACACTGTTACCAATGGATATCAAAACATCCATGAGGTTTTAAAAAGCGAGCCCAGCCCTTTCCTTCCTATGGGCAAAACTGTAACAATCAAACCAGAGGTGGCTCTTGCCGCTAACAAAGTCAGCAGCGCACAGCAGAGCACAGAAAAAAGTTGTAATGATTATAAACAACCTGGTGTAAGCCTGGACATGAGGAGGAGGTCAGGTTCGCTGCCTAGACCTTCAGGATTTCGATCCCAAGGGATAACGGTGAAGTTTTCTGGCCGTGGCTCAACTGAAGAAGCCAGGAGAGAGGCACTCCGGAAACTGGGACTACTGAAAGAGACTGTGTAACTGGGATGGGAATGTTGTGGCAGTGGGGGGAAAGTCATAGAATGGTTTTGTGCTAGAACAGTCCTAACAGGATTGGGATCAAGTGGATTGGAAGAAAAAAGGGAAAGTTCTCTGCTTCAGCCAAGCCGGGGAGGTACTAGACACTGTGGAATGGCCACTTGTGTTTATCCCAGAAGGACTGGCACCGTGTAGGGTCATGTACAGCAGTGGGTTTTGGCTCTCCTTCCTGCAGAGATACTCATCTGTTGCTCTTTGCAACTAAGAGGAATTTTATTTAATTAATGCTGGACTGTAGCAGGCATCATGAAGTGTATGAAGTTAATGAAGTGTACAGTGCAGTATTGTTGTACATAGCAAAACTGAATGGCAAATCTTCCTTTTGCTCTTTCTGAAGCCAAAACCAAGAGCTCCGTCTGTCCTGCCCGTGTGTCTGTCTGTCTGTCTGTGGGAGCTCGAGATGATGTCACAGCTGAAATTTCTGACAGCGTGACACCCTTCTGTGACTTTTTGTTGTCTGTGTCATCTGGCTTGGCTTTGTTCCCTGCCAATGGTGGAGTCTTCTGCTCACTCACTCTGCCCCTGACTCAGAACTGTGCACAGGGTGGCTTCTGCTTCGACCTTCTCCTGGGCAGAGCAGCCCAAGCTTTGAACGGGTGACTGCCTCACTGCTGCTGCCCCTGAAGTGTCCCCTCCCTTCCCAGCCACCTGTTCTTGGTCACGCCTGAGCAACCCACGTGTCCAGGGAAAGGCACCAGGAAATCCTCAAGGATATGCACCCAGCACCGGATTTCACCCTGACAGCCAAAGAGTCTCTGACAATCTGTGACCCCAACTGCTCTGTCCCAGGGAGGATCTCACAGCAGAGAAGCCATAGGAACAAGTTAACTTTGTACCAAAAGCAAGACCCATATGTCAAAAGTCTTGTCTTTCACATTGCGGTTCCTGGGAAGGAACTGTTACTTTTTGAACAGTAGCTGTACTACACAAATTATAAATTCTGTTACTTCTAAAACTGTCATTTGGTCTTCCTGTAGTTTGAGAGCCCTAATAATCCTCTGTTCACAGCCTTATTTGATTCTGCTCTGCCAATGCATAACAGAAATTACAGCCAAAATTCTTGCAGGCTAAGTGGAGTTTCAGGAGAGCTGCATGTAAGAGCACATCATTCCTGAATGATGGTTGGTGGTATCTTGCCTTTGTTCAATAGACAAGCTGTTAAAGATGGTCCCAAAATAGATTTGTATGTTAGTATTTTTTTTTAATAAGGCAAAGGTGCCCTTCCACATTGAAACACTTCCCCTTTTTGTATTACCTGAAAACATCAAGAATAGCCACTTTAAAGTCAAATGCCAAACTCCAGACTCTTCATTTTTTTTGTTATTCCTCCATGTTTGATTTCTCAGTGTTTTGGATTTTTTTTCTAAAGGGAAAAACTGACTTATTCTCTGCACTTTCTAAAGCCTCGACCAACCCACTCCTTCTCCCAAGTAGCTAAGCAATAAACCTTGGAGAAGAGGAGGGGTGGCTACAGCAGAAACTGACACACCCTTTGGCGAGGAGCTCTGACATAACTGTGATAAACAAGTTTGTAGTTCTTGTGATAAAGTATTTCAAACTTGCTGAGCTGTACTTGCAAACAAAGCTGTTGTGAAGGAAAAACCTTTGTGTCATTCTCAACCTGCCTCATAAGTTAAGGGGTTTTTTGTTTTGGTTTTTTTTTTTTAAATTTTCTGCTTGCTGCTTAAATTTTTAATTGTGTTGTTATGGTATCTGGCTGGTTCTGTTATGTAGTTATTCTTTTCAGCCTTTTCACTGGGTAAGTGATCATGTTCCTCATTGTGACAGGCTTGCTATACATAAGCAATCAGTAATTAAAATATGTGGCCATTCCTGGGCTGGCAAAGCACTTGGGCATGCATAATCAAACGTGAGAGGTGCTGCTGAAACAAAAAAGGCTTCTTGTGTGCTGCAAGTAAAGCACAGGCTTGTTCTGCAGTGCTCTGAGTCTGTAGTCCTAAATCAGAAAGACAAGGGAGCACATAAAATACACCCAAGCACGTGCTGCAGTGCAGGCTGGAATGGAGGCCGACATGTGGATGATGCATCATAATTTATTAACATAACCTGCTAAGTAAATTTAAATGTTTCATGACCTTTGTGCTTTTACATCCTGGTAAAGCAAATTCTTCATTATGAATGTGAAGTGCGTACGAAGCAATCTCTACATCTAATCATTTCTTGCCAGCTCTTCTTTGAGTTGTTTACAGCTGAGAGTCCCCGCTAAGCAAACGTGGGGGAAAAACCCTGACACTGTTTCATTGAAATTCAGTCCAGTTCAATAACTCTGTAATGTCACCCTACTTTAAAAAAAAAAACAAATTAGATGTTTAATATCTAAAGTTGCTGTACGCTGAATTAGCTGGATCATGTTCTTTCATCCTTTTTGCAGGGCTGTGTCCTCAGCTGGTGGAAAGTGAGAGTTAGATCTTCATTAAGTAAATCAGTTTCTGCCCAGGGAGGACTTGGAACGAGGTATTCATTGTGGCCCTTCATCATAGCAGATAAATTCTTCTCTGTGCCTAAAACTGTAGTGAGTAAAGCCATGTACTAAATGAAGTTAAGTCTAGCTGCTAATAACCTGTATATAAATTTAGCTCTATTTTGTGTATCTTGTTTTGTGTGTATATGTTGCTGTGATTTTACTTTCTTCCCCATTGTGCTGGAGGTAGCTGTCTTGCACAAATCTGATAAATCATCTATTAAACTAGAATAAACCCAATGAAATGATGGCTGATGGGAGGTGCCATTGTGTTCTTTGCCACCCAGTAGCACGACTTTCTTGGAGGAGGGAGGTGCCTTTCCTTAATGGCTAATATTGATTTAATAACCTTTGCTTTTGCAACTGTGGATGTGTGTGAGCCAGAGCCCAAGCCTGTCATGCCAGGTGACGGAGGAGGGACAAAAAAAAGGTTATGTCTGACAAGAGATGTGTGTTCTCACTGCTGGGTGTCAGCAGCTGTGATCAGGGTACATGCAGGAATGAAACTCATCCTGAACAGTGTTTGAATTAGACAAAAGCCCCTCTCTCACAATGTTTTGCATTATTAAAATGACCTTTCCAAGAGGAATATTTTATATGTGAAAGAAGAATAACATCTCTGTTTGTAAGGCTGTTTCCATGAGTGAGGGTGGAAGTCTGATCTGTGCAACAAGGAAAAATTCCCTGTCAGGGAACATTCCTACCCATCCCATCTGAGTACATGCATCTGTGTTTGCTGCCTTTCTGTCTTTTGAAGAAGGATTTCTTTATAAGTATTCAGGTGGTGTTGAGCATTTGTCCAAACATGATGTGTCATAAAAGAACAGAAATCAGTCTAGAAAAAAGAAATATTTCCTATTTGCTTGCACTACTTATTTTATCCCTGAGGCTGGATGTGGGGATAGCCAAAAAGCATCAGCAGGTGCAGCAGCCTTCTCTCCAAGCTTTCCAGGGCTGCCTCAGGGCTCAGCTCTGTCTCAGCCAGGGCAGGGCAGGTGGCCTTTTGTAATTGTGTCCAGCTCCAGCCTGGAGCCACAGGGAGGGAATTTAAGTTGGCTCAATCTGTAATGAAACTTGGAGGAGGTTCCAGGGCCTCACCTGTGCTGGAGGTGAAGCCTCACAGCTGCCCAGCACCTGCAGCCTTTCAAGTAGCTGCAGCTTGGGGAAGAAGCTTTTGATGTTTTGACTGCTGTTTTATACACACACACACACACACACACACACGGAATTTGGTTTCTCACTTTAGAATAGACAACTTCAGAAAGTGTTATCCACAGAGGGATCAGGGAAGGCACGAGGCTGAAGGGAGGGGGTAGTTTTAACCCAGCAGCTTGGGCAGGTTTTCAGTCCTGTTTGGGCCTGAGCAGAGAGTAACTTACAGCTCTGCTGAACAAGCTCAAAGGTTTTACCCACCAAGGTAAAATCACGACCTTTCCTCAGCTGGCTGCTCGTTCTCATTGCTGGCAGAGCGGGAGCCAGGGGCACACAGCTCGGGCACGGCAGGGCCTGCTCCGGGGGAGTGCTCTGGAGCAGGAGGCAGCACCAGGGCTTCAGCTAGGCTCAGCTCCTTCCCTGCTGGCACATTTTTCGACATGTGGGATCATCTGCTCCTGTGCCTTTAAAATTTCCTTCTTAAAGCACATCCAGCCTTCCTGCACACACTTGCCTTCCAGTGCTGCCTCCCAAGGGATTCTGAAAACCTTTCCACTGAGGAGGCCTTTAATTCATCACCCCTCCACCTGCTCTTGCTTTCAGAAAATTCCAGCATCCCATGGAGTCACAGGGAGACTAGTCTTCGTCTGAATTCTGACTCCCAAACTATAAGTATCTTTTCCTCTGAGGTAAGGAGGGTCCTTAGACTGGATGGAGCCAAACCGTTCCAGGGAACACACCCTTGTCTTGTGTGTTTTGTTTTTGTTTGGTCTTTTTTCTTCCCCCAGAACGGGGTTTCTCTTCCCGTGTGAGGTGACTCCTCCCAGATGAGGAAATGCCTTCCCTGAAAAGTCCTCAGTGCATCCCTGACTACATCACCAAATGCTCAGATGTGTTCTTACCTCAAGGGAGCTGCCAGGAAAGATTATTTTCCACTGGGCCATAACTACCTGCTGCTACTTCCAACTGGCCAACAAAAGAACACCAGGAGAGGCTTCAGTAACTTTGGGATTAAACTGAGCAGGCACGAGGAGCAGTAGATAAACCAGCTGGCAGGCTTAAAGGAGCAACTCAGCTTCAGTTTCTCTTTTGTTCATGGATCTTTGCACCTGCCCCTGAGCTTTAATGAATGTTTCACAGAGCCCCAGGAACCACAAACAAATTCTGAGAGGTTCCCAAAGCTGCTGAGGCACTCTTACCCAGGACCATTATTTTTTTCTCAGAGGGGTGTCTGTATATCACAAAGAAATGCAGTTGCTACAGTATCCTCACCTGAAGGGCACAGTTTTTTGGGGTTTGGGTTTTTTCTGTGCCTCTTTTTTTTTTTTTTTTAAGGTATGTTGAAGGTTTGAATTTAAAGGAAACTAAATACATAAAGTCCTTTGCTTGACCACCAAAACAGGGAGCAGCTCCAATTCCCAAAGCCTTTGCTGTAGGGACTCTTGAGCTGCTCCTCAAGGTCTGTCAGAGATTTTGGCTTTAGTCCTTTCCTGGTGCTTGCTGCACCCAGTTCAGTATCTGCACTGATCCCACAGTGGCATGGCCCTGTCCACCCTCTCAGTTTGCCCTTCTCACCAGCTCAGGCCCTGCCGTGTGCCCCAGCAGCCACCCGAGCACTGAACACTGCACTGAGCACACGGACAGGGCTGTCTCACCTTATCTATGGCAGAGTTCTCCTGATTTATCAGCCCCGTGTGGAGCGTGGCAGCACCTGGAGCAGGTGGGGGTGGGAAGTGCCTTTCATCCCACGGAGCAGTGAATTGCCTTCCCAGGGTGCCGCTGTGGCAGAGGAGCCAGGACATCTTCCTCTCCCTTTCCTGCTTTGCAAATGGAAGATTACAGGAGTTACTGGAAAAGATCTGCCCCACAGAGCAAGGCCATGGGGCTGGGGCAGCCCCGGGATGTTTCACCCTGACCCCAGCCAAACCTGGGGCAGGACTGGTGCAGTGGTGACTGCTGAACATCGCACTTCTCTGTGGGAGGTGATGCACAAAACCACGTCCCTGCTCTCCCAGTAAGTGCAGAGCCCCCTCCCAGCGTCCCCACGCTCCCTGCCAAAGCCCCCCACAGACCTCCCCTGTCCTTGAGCCACAGCTTGTCCAGCCCAGGATCGGCTCAGCAGCTCCACACAGCTGTGTCAGCATCCTGTGAGTGTCCTCTGGAGCCTGGAGAGGGCACAAAGCTGCACCGAGCCCTGGAACCCCCAGGCCTTGCTGGGCACAGCCCAACCCATGCTCCATGGCAGCTGTCACAGCATCCCCCTCCCACTGCCGCCTGGGGCTTCCCGTGCAGGTCCCTTCCCTCTCTGATTCAGCCTGGGAGCTCTGTTAGAATGGGATTGCTCATTTCCTCACAGGGTTGGGGAGGTCAGCTTCACCCTCAAATGTTCATGATGTATTTTTTCCCATCATTTCAAAGGAAGCTCTTAACTCCCTGAGCCTCAGCATCAGAAAATTGTGTAATTTTTTAATCTGTTCTCTGCTTGCTTATCCATTCCCACAAGGAGGGGCAAGGGCTGCGTTTCCCAGCTGGGAAACAAGAGCGATGACGTTAAGCCAGGGAAAAAGAGCAGAGATGAGCTTGACCTTCGAGTTTCCAGGCTCATGGAGTAATCCTGAATCACCCTTCCTCTCCCACCACCCCACCTGCCCCTTTGCTAGCATTCCCTTGCTGGCCCAGGAGAAAATCAACAGCCTGGAAGCTCAGACTCACATGTGCCAGGAGCTGTTCATACTCTGATTAATGAAGATAAGCCACCCATTGTCCTGATGCTCAGAGGGTGGAATGACACCAGAAGGAAAACAGTATTCCTACAAGCTGTTGTGGCAGGAGGGGAGATTATTTCTTTGTACTTAAAACATCTATCAGGAAACAGTTGTCAGCACATTTCTATTTCCAATATCCAGCCCTGCACAAGAGCAGAGAATCCACAGCATCTTCAGGCTTCACGACACAAACTTCATTACCGTGGAACATTTCCTGCCTCCTAAACAGATTTTAGTTTGCCTGATCAGCTTTAATTTTTATTTATGGCATGAGGTTTCCAGTGAGCTCGAGCCCAGGAAATGGGCACTGTGTGCCCAGCACGGCAGTTCCTGGGGCATCCTGTAACAAACCTCAGGCCATGCAAGAGTGGAGACTTTGCTCTGCAGTTTGTCCCCCTGCAGCAGCAGTGAGGCCTTCTCTGACCCCAAAAGTTGCTCTGATTTTATGTCAGCCAAGACTCAGAATCCCTGGTTTTCATGGGTGTGGGATTTGGGACCAACCTGAAAAATAAACCGCAGACATTTACACTTCAGGCATTACCGATGCTGCTGTGTCCATCTTTCTACTGAAAGTCTGCCAGAGGAGGGATGAGGAACCAGTGCCTGCCTGGAACAGCTCAGCTGAATTCCCGGAGAGAAGTGGACTGAAGCTGTGTCTTCCTCCCAGGAAAAGGCTCTTCCTGCCCTGAGCCCAAGGAGGAAGCCAGAGCTCCCCTCACCACTCGAAAAGCTGCTGAGAGCAGAGATAAGAACAGCCACAGCTGCCTCTCAGCTCCCTCTCACTGCTTGGTTATCTTCACTTCCATCACTCCAGGGATGCAACTTCCAGCAACTGGTAGCAATTTAATAACCAGTTATGGGATTAATCTCCCTCCAGGTGGGTTCTGAAAGCCTCATGGACACATTCAAATCTCGATTCCCAGGAGAGAACTGACCTTTTGCTCACCATAAGCAGATATATGTGTGTGCATATGTATATAATATATAGTGTAAATAATTTTCAAAAATTAAAAACCACCCCCAAAACAATTAAGGGGTAAATGCACTAAGTTTTCAAGCTCTTGGGCTGTCAACTATGACTCGTTCCCAGCAGCAAACGTCACTCCCCTTTATCCCCTGCACAACAGAAACTTTTTTCTTGCAGGTAAATGTCACAGAACAAATAAATATCAGCAACAGCTAAATGTTTTCCTCCTTCTTAAGTGTCTCAACCACTTTTTTATTTGCCTGACAGCTTGGATCCAGGTAATGGAGGGAAGGAAGGAAGGATGGAGAGAGGCTTTTTTACAGAGCACTGTTTGCTCTTCCAACAAGGATCATAAACACCAAGTGTTTGAATGGCACAATCCCACCCCAACAATAATAACTTAAAAGCAAAGTTTATAGTTCAAACAATGCAAGTAAATATTTTGACATTTGCTCATTTGTTTGATTCCTGCTCAAATAGTTTCCTACTCCCAGTACACTGGGATTTCCTTAGGAGTAGCTGGAAAAACCTATTTATAGTGGAGTTCTGAGAAGAGACAGCAAAGTGCCACCTCAGAGGAGCACCTTCAGCAGGGCAGAGCAGCAGGAAAACCTCAGCTTGGCGCAAATTAGTGATGAAGCTCAAAGAAAGGAAAAAATAAGGAAAAAATTGATGTATTTATCAAGGGGCAACAGCAGGCTCCTGGCATCATTATTGATGGATTGATTTTGAAAATATTCACTCACCTGGCAAGGACACATGGTCCTAATACTACAGCGCCGCTTTTGGGGGACAATAATAATTAGTTCGTTAACTCACTTTTTCATTTATCCACCTTAATTTATACTTCCCAACCCACCTGGTCCTGCCAGGTCAAACACACAGGGAGTGTCCATTGCTCATCCCTGGCACTGTGGATCCCACGTGGATCTGCCAGGCTGGGAATGCCCATCCAGGGCTGTTCCCCAATTCTGCACAGCTCTGCCTTTCCTGGAGGCTAACAGTCCCCACATAAAGCAGAGACAACGGCGTCAGCAAAGTGCCGGAGCTGGACACAGCAGCTCCTCACAGCTCATCCTGCAGCCCTGCCAAGCACACAGTGACTGCTCTGCTGGAACAGGCAAAGGGAAAAATGCTGAGGGCTTGAGGAAATCGGGCAGACTCCACAATAGAGGTGGTTTTCTAAGCCTGAATATACACAAAATTATGTGTGCTGTGGCACGTGCATCAATGTGCTTTACATTTGTATCTACAGAACAGAAACAGCCCAGTGGATTTCTCTCACTGAAGTAGAAATTACAGCAAGTCTGCAAACTCAGCAATTGACAAAGGGAAGATTTATACTTTTTCTGTTATCACACTATATCACTGTGGGTAGACAAAGATGCCTGATAGCACCCGCTGGAGTTCAGGGTGTTGCCTGTGAGTGCTGCCATTCCTGGGTCAGATTCCAATTTCAGAGCTTCCCAGCCACTGTGGCTCCATCCCAGAGCAAGGGCCAACACAGCACCTCAGCTCCAACAGGCTTTCAAGCGATGCACCATAAATCACAGAATGGTTTGGGTCAGAAGGGACCTTAAAGCTCATCCAGTTCCGTCCCTTGCCATGGGCAGGGACCCCTTCCTCTAGGCCAGGCTGCTCAGAGCCCTCACGGGAGCCTGGGGTGGCCTCAGGCCCATCTTGTCAGGTTATGGGGACTCAGGCACGTTCAGGTTCCTCGGGGGGTCACAAATTGTCTCCTATGATGGGAAGAACTTCATTCTCCCAAGTCCCTGCCTTGAGCTTTATGGGTTTGAGAGATGCAGGAAGAGAAATTGCCATCAAAAACTGAGGCACGATTGTTGAGTACAAACCTACAACACACTTTATCAGCTCGAGGAGCCTGACATCAGCGAAGACAACTCCCAATGCCAAGGCCTGACTTTAGCCCAAATTCTTTCCACAGAATGATAAGATAACAGAAATCTTTTACATAATCAAAGACATGAAACAGTTTCTCCTTCATCTACATATGTTTCCTCAGACTTAACTCCTTCCTCGTAGGCTCAGGAACACTGCTGCAGAAATGCTCTTTGCAAGGGCACCTTCCACCAGCATCCCCCGAGAAAGGCTCCCCAGAAACGCTCCTCTGCCCCACCCAACAGTGCCACAGGTTGAATTTGGAATGACTTCCCCAGTGGCCTGACACACCTGGGGGCCACTGCACTGCAGGGAAAGAGATGCAATGACATTTAATATTACTTAAAATAAAGATCCTGTAATCTGGATAAAGCAGCAATATTCACTGGTAACAGATACTGACCAAAATAGAGGCCATTCCCCTGTTGCTGTATCAATCCCAGGCTGCACACAAAACCATTTTGAACACCCTTTAAAGGAAGGCAGAGGATTCTAATGAATGAGAGAGAGCCATGCAATCCCTGCAGCACAACCTGCGCGTGGATCAGGCGGTGAAACTGCTGTGCAAGAAGCATCCAGCCACACGAGGTGTGGGGCCAGCAAATGGGAAGGCAAAGAATAAACAGGATGCAAATTGGGATTTTTTCTGTATATCATGGAATGGTTTGGGTTGGGAAGGAAGGGACTTCTAAAAGTCACCCAATTCAATGCAAGGAGCAGGGACAGCTTCAACGACATCAGGTTGAAATCTTGCAGGTTTCCAGGCATGGGGCACCCACCGCCTCTCTGGGACATCTGTGCCAGTGTCTCATCACCCTCACTGTCAGAATTTTCTTCCTTAGATCTAATTTAGGTCAATCCTCTTTTAGTTGACAACCATCACCCCTTGTCCTGCTGCAACAGGCCCTGCTAAAAAGTTTGTTCCTGTACATTGAACCTTGATTATTTCATTCACAATGATCTTTGAGGTTTTGATCCAGCACAATATTAGAATAATAAATTTTAAAATTAAACTTCAGAAGGTTTCACTGAATTGTTTTCTGATTTCAGCCTGAAGTCAGGAAAATCCCCAGGTGGCCCAAAACTATTTTTAGCAAATAATTTTATAAAGACATTTCCATTGATCCCAATTTCATTCAAGGCATTGGATTGACACACACAAAACAGAACTAATACTTTATTTTTATGCAGTTACTCAACCTGGATAAATTAAATGCTTTGGAAACTAAGCAGCATGTTGAGAAAAGGAAGCTGACTCTAGTCTGAACCACAATTAGATGCTTAATTTGCTATTAGGAATTGCTAGACATTGTTCTTTGGGGAAGTGGGAATTCGTCTGACCAGTGGACATGGTCACACTGGTGTAGGAGACATTCCTGGAGGAGCTCAGAGTTACAAATGTGATTAATAAACAGACCCATGAATTTCATGTGGAAAGAAAATGATATGAAAAAAATCAGGTAAGACTTGAATCAAATACCTGGAATTCCTGTCCAAACTACAGCCCACAATATGCCACAAACCCTTCAAAACATCATTTCCAAAGAACAAACTGAATGTCAAGAGGCAGACACAGACTCTAAATTACAACACTTTATTGCAGCATTGGCAAAGGTCAGATTTCTGAAGCTGGTGAAGATCGGGCGGCATTTCTGTATGAAATGTTACAATTTTACAAGTCTCTCTTCCTACATGCAGAAACCAAAACCAGTGGTAAAAAGGATTTTAAAAGAGCTAGAAAAAAGAATTAGTAGTAACATACAGATGGGATCCTTAACTCAATGAACTACCTCTACCTGAAAGCAAACAAAACCCTATGCTAATAAATAACAGATTGTCAGAAACAGACCAAGGAACCTCATTTCTACTTAGAAAAAAATAAAAATTCTACTTGTTTCCAGACTTAAATCTTTTTTTTTTATTTTTTTTTAAACTTTTTGTTTGTTTCAATAGACATAGAGGCTTATCAACCCATGAAGATCAACAAAATATTTGGATCCACTCCTTGACATCCTCCTGTTATGCTGACTGGCACGTTTTGGTTTTCAATGATACATACAATGGGCTCAACTATATCCCTGTCCTTAGGCTGGTGTCAGGCTGTTCCAAGCAGTACGAGTCAACACCCTGTGTTCATCAACTTCACTTTCTATTTTAAACCTTAACAGACGTTTTACCTCCTTGGCTCTTCAGTTTTTCACCCCTCCCCACCCCCTTTCTGGCACATCTGGCAGCAAAAGGCTCTTCCTTAACCAAGAACGTCCTCGCTGAGGAGTGTTTGAGAAGTTATCCTACTCGGCAGGGTTTTCTTCTGGATTTTGCCGTTTGCTCTATGTTTCTCTACTGTAGATTTGCAGCCCTCAAAGAACATCCTTCCAACACCAAGCGATCGAGTCGCAGACAACGTAACTTGCGGTGAGTTCAGAGCTTTGTTTCCCTCACGCTGTGCTGCCAAAGGCCATTCCTGTTCCAGTGGAATCGTCTGAACTCCAGGCTGATCCCAGCTCTCACCGAGCTGCTCGCCGGTCAAGTTCCCCATCTCGTTCGTTTGCTTCTGCTCCTATGAGAAGATTAACCCTCAACGCCGTTCCCATAACAAAAAGCTTTTTTTGGGGGGGTGGGGGGGGAGAGGGGAGGCTGCTCTTCATTCCCCACGGCCCCAGCCTGTCCCAGGTTTCGGTTCTGAACGCTCTAGACTGACATGCTGAGATGTGTCCACTGCTCTCGTTTAATCGCTGGAGGACTCCACAACACCAGAGATACAGGACCTAATGAAATGACACTGGCGGCTGGATCAACGTCTCCTGCGGGAAGAGAGAGTGGGGAATCAGTTCAGTCTGAGCTGCCCAAAACTCTGCGGGTGAGCAGCCCCAGAAAGCAGCTGCCACTCATTCTGATACTCTTTTACCCTCTAACAGAAAGTGACATATTTCTGTTTTCTGCACAGACATTTCAAAAGGCCACGTCAGACAAAAGGGGGATAATCTGCATCCTGTCGTCCCAGATGAGATGCTGAACTACTGAAGCACACTGCTGAGCTGTGAATTTGTTGAAAAAATGGCTTATTGTAAACAGTTTTCATCTTTCTGTGCAGTTTCTTAATGCTTAGAAATTCTCCAGAAATGTTACAAAGGCCTTTTTACAGGCAAATTATTGGTTAGAACCTCTTTTAGAGTCAAGAGTTGCATTAAAACCTTCCATCACCCCTTGCTCATGAAACATATCCCTACCCACAAAAAGTCATATTTAATTGTCTTAAGAACACACAAATGCATTGAAGAATGACACGAGTTTGCAGGCAGGGGATTCGACAAGACCAGGGCAATCTGGAGTAACGCT
Source organism: Acanthornis magna (assembly GCA_036785705.1). Taxonomy (NCBI): domain Eukaryota; kingdom Metazoa; phylum Chordata; class Aves; order Passeriformes; family Acanthizidae; genus Acanthornis; species Acanthornis magna. Next base: position 3,317,937 of record JAWUZG010000001.1, read on the forward strand.
ACCCCAGTGTCACTGACTTCAGCACAACTGCAGTTACTGCATCTGGGCTTGTTTTCAGCTGATTACTAAGCTGCAAATTAAAATTAATAATACACAGCAAAATAAAACTTCAATTTTTTACAATTCCAAGAAAGCTCCAGGGCTATACACCCAGATTTTTTACCATATGAACACAGCAGTTCATGTTTCTTTACATCAATGCATAAACCTCCAGTGTTTGTTGGAACAGTCATTTCATCTAAACCTGTTTGTTACTGAACATCTTGCAAGAAAAATGTTACAGACATATTAACTGGACATGGTAACTTCTGCATCTCTTGTACCAGATGAAGCTTTCACACTAATTTTGTATTTGCATATGTTGCTTTGTTTTGATATCCAGTATTTCTGTGTTTTAAACATTCTGTGTATTTTTGCCAGGAAGTCCCAAGCTGATGCATCACTAGAACTCACTGCAGCTCTGGTTTTAACCACCTTTTCGTGTTCCATAATGTAATATTCTAATTATTTGTGGCACACTTGATATCAGGAACACTGTCTGTATGCTTTCTATTGAAAGGAACTTAAATTTTGGTTTATTTTGTAGGCTGACATCTCACTTGCAGAATGTTACAACTGAAGAGAGACATCGCTGAATTGCAGGATCATGCTTTTACCTCTCCATCTTCCCTTAAAAATAATCCTACTGCTGATTGGGGAGGGAAGGAAAAAGCCTGGGACTGGCTGCATATCTCTAATTTGGTCAAAATGACTCTCACCCAAGCCAGCAGCTGCCAGAGCACACTGGTGGCAGATCCCTGTTTCAGGGGATTACAGCAAAGTGCTGCTGCCAAAAAGAGTAGTAAGAGTTTTTCCCAAACCAGGCATTTCACACTTGTGTCCAAACTAGTAAACTTGATCCAAACCTGTATTTAGCAAGGTCAAACTCAGTACACAGATGTAATTAAAACCATCTTGAGCTCTACGTGTAAAATGAATCAATTCTTTGCAGTTTCCTCCCACACTTCCCTTCCTGCCACTGACACAGTTATTAATTTGTGTAACATTCATAGTCAGCCACTGCTGAACATTAACACTGCCTACCTATGACAGGGAAATACACAGAACCTCTGCAGCCAAACCATGGCTGGAGTAGAAAACTGGAAGCCATGAAAACACAGAAACCTCGCACCATAGGCCATGAAATAATTGCAGATCAGTGGCACTTGTGGAGAGCTCAGTCAGCAAGACAACATTACAGCTTAAACTGAGAAGTGCCCAGGAGAATATCAATAATCAACTCCTCGCTGCATGTTGCTGACATCACAAGATCACAAAAATCACTTTATTTCTTAACACGTGAGACCTCTGAAGTTGGATTTCACACTTCTCCCTAATCCCCTTGTGTCCTCCAAACCACAGCACTGCATTTCTGCAGTGCTGCATTTCTTCATAAATCTCACAAACTTCCAGCTCCGAACACCTCCTCTCCCAACTCACTCTCTGCTTTGCTTTTCTCAACCAATCGCAGCTTTGTTTTCTCTCCCCCCAAATCACATTAACCAAAACTAGGAACGTGGAACAGAAAACACCAAGGTGCCCATTAAAAACCTATCAAATCTGACTTACCACCTTCCATACTGTAAACATGACAAATTCAAATAAACCACAAAAGCTGAACTCACTTAAGTAAGAGAATCTTAACTTCTGCAAGCTGTTTTATATTCTCATCGATTCATCAAAAATAAAATGCTCTGACAAAGTGAAATCAAAGTCAGTGTGCAGAGGGGGCTGGGAGCAGGAGAGCATTCTGGGGACTGGTAGCTGGTTGCTAGAAGGCCATGAAGCTGCAGGGGTTTTTGGCAGGTAATTGGTATTATTTCTATTAAAAGAAGTTTTTCAAACACAGGAGTCTTTCTAATAGAGCATGGCTAATAAATATAATTTTGCCTTCCCTCTGAACTAAACTGTGATCCGGTTTTCTCTCAACTTTGCTACCTGGGTTAGACTCACACCTAGCTTGCAGAGCTTGGCAAGCACCATCCTGCCAAGGCAAACACCTGAGGCTTTTCTTGTTTTCAGTTCAGCTCCAGTGCAGTCCCACCAGAAGTAGCTGCAGGATTTGGAGCCCCCCTCCCTTATTTCTCCCTTTGCTTTCCTCTCATGAAACAGCTGAAAAGGTGGGTTGGAATTTCTTAGCTGTGTTTCAAAGGCTCATCTCAGTAAGAAGTGAATTCAAAGCTTCATAAAGCAGTATTGCCAAGGCATCAATTTCATGACAGGTGATGTATGAATTGTGTGGGTCCAGTAGCTGAAACAGGAAATCATGTTAAATTCACATTTCTCCTTATTATCCAAACTCTGATTTTTCAGCATTAAAGCAATACTCTTTATGATGAGAACATTTAGCTAATAAAATCCCAGCATCCTGTTATTACTGTTATGCTTCATTTTTCTTTATTAAATGGGTTAAAGAGAAAAAAGAGTCAGATGTAAGCAGGAGACCTAAAATCATCATTTAACTTGAATATGATTTGGTTTGCCAGCCTATACCTGCATCCCCAGGGGAACTTTGGACACAGGCAGGCCCCTGTTTACTATACTTTCAAACAACAACAAATTTTGAGGTTACTGCTTTTAATAAGGAGAGCTTTAACAAGATAAAATCCTTGGTAAGGCTCCGCTTCTCAACAGAAGAAATAATTACAGGGAGAAATTTGACTTTCTTGGTAATCAATGTTTTTAAATAGATTATATATAATGCGGTTATTTTCATTTCACTTTTAAAACCAAGACATTTAATGGATCTCAATCCTCTTAAACAAAGGAAAACCACTTTAAGAAGCTGTTCATAACTGTAAAAGTCTATTTTTATGATAATCCCATCACCAAAAAAAAAATTACTTTAGTAAATTTTGTGTTTCCTGAAGGTGGTAGTTTAATAGCCTGAGAGCCGAAGGCCTCTCTTAACACACAAATGCTGCAGAACTGGAGGCAATAGGAAAAATTGTTTTCTTCCCAGTTCTGCTGAAGCAAATCAAGGAACCCTACTTTTAATGGAGTCACAGTAAATTATCTTTAAGGCCAGTCAGCCTTAAATGTGCAAGTCCCAGAAAGAATCTCCTCCTTACAGAATTAGCAGGTCTCAAAACCTGAGGTAATATAAGCAGGCAATTCCAAACAAACAGGAATAAACTCCAATTTTTGATCCAGCATTTTGCACATACTAAATAATACGAAATCTGGCAAAGCTTGTAAATCTCACTGCATTTACTTTACTACAGAACACGGACATTAATAGAGAAGTAAAAACTAAAAAACTGCAAAATATTTCTCTTTTTAAAAAACATATACAGGGCTAATTGCTTAGAGAGATCCAGTTGTTCAAGGCCAACAACATATGGAAGAATCCAATGCTGCCTTCACTGATTTCTGAAATGAACTGTCACAATAGGTAGATTTGGATTTAACTTCTTAAAAGGTGTCTGAAACACAGTTTAGCAACACAAAAGCAAAGGTAAAGACAACAAATCAATTTTTCTATTCTTAACACTACCTGAAATGTAAGAAAGGCCTCATCCCTACCTCAGCTATCAGAACCTGTCACATTGCGCATTCCAGCAGAATAAACCAGGAGATTTATTTGTTCCGATTATCCCTAACCTCAAGAAATTAAAAATAAAAAGTTGCATACCTTAGAGAAAGCAGAAAACTATTATTTCCAGTAAGTCTGAGTTATTTTGCAAGAAAATAACATATCAGTCATGTTCACGGACAAAGAAGCAGCAACACAACACAGTGTACTTATGGAAGTGATAACATCTGTGTTACACACGTTGATTCTGCTATGGAAGAATGTGAAACCTTCTCAAAACAGATATTAAATTTAGCAGCTCAGCTCCTATCTGCTCTCAGCAAGATACTCCAGTGTCCTCAGAATCCACAGGATAATCTCTTGACAAAGCATGGGGGGGTCTGGGCAGAGACTGCAGTGCACTCTTCAAAGTCACAAGACAGTTTTCAATATATCCTATAAATCAGAGGCTCTAAAAATGCAGGCAATGGACAATCTGTGCCAGTGGGAAGCCACTGGTGGACCCACAGTCTCCAATAAATAAATGGAGTTAAGAAAAATATTATTCCCTTGCTGCAGGCTGAGATGGCTCAACTGATGCATGACTGCCAGGCAGAGCATTGCAGTACACAACAAATAAAATGCACCTGCTCAAACAAACTTCCTGCTCTCTGTTCCAAAAAGCTTATGGATTAAAAGGAACAAAGAGTAAATTTCAACACACAAAATTACATCAGAAATGCAAGTGCATGGCACTTGAACAAGCAAACAGTACTCAAGCTGTTTGCTGGAAAACGTCTGACCTACTTCACAGCGAAGTCCTACATTATATTTTCCCTACAACATCTGAATATAAAAGGTTTTCTAAAGAAATGCATTTAAAAGAAATCTACAGATATCGCATCTACTGGTCTGGCTGCTGTATTTGAAGAATAACTGCAGTGTGCTCCTCGTGCCTGGAAGAACAGAAGACTGCAGCTATTTATGAAACACCTGCAAGTATTGTGGCAATTCGGTGTAACTGAACACTTTGTATTCCTAAAACAGCATTAGGTCACAGTGATATGAAAAAGCTAAATGGAAAGCACTGCTCATTTTATTGAGTTCTATCTGGTTCATTTTAAAAAAAACATTTATTTGAAATGGCCATCTTTGAAAAAAATTTTCAAGCAGTGTCTGTACGAGGTCTCGTTGGAGTAAGCGATCATCAGGACATTATAAAATGATCATAAATATGTACCACGAAGAGGTTGGAAATGCCACTGGAACACAGCAATAGTACATTACATTAACTTATCTGCAGCGCACAAAGACAGACCCATTAGGAGGTAAACTGTCCCTTCCCAGTTGCTGCTCCTATCAAACCACCTTCAAAATGAACTTGCAAAGAAAAGAGAAACATGGAAGCAAGTTTGCATTTCACCCGAAACTCTGTCTTATCCAAATTTGTGCTGCAGGGCTAATTTAATGGTTTATTTGCCAGCCTACTCTGAGTGAGAAACGACATAGTAAAGCTTCAGAACAACTATGAAACAATGGGGAATGACTCTATTCATGTTAATGCTGGTTTTGGTATACTCTTGCATAGCATAAATTGAAAGTTCTCCCCCTTCCCCACCTTTACTATATTTACTTACCATTCAGGGCATCAAATACAGAGGAATAGCTGACAAATTCACGACACAGAAAGAGCATAATGGGAATTTCTGCAGATGCTAAAAAAAAAAATCTTTTCCCCATCTCACTGTGAAAGCAGACTTGCATCTTTTCCCCTACAAAAAGAGGCTAAGATTCTACCAGCCATTTCACAACTGAAAAATAACCTTTTGGCTTGTCAAGGAGGTACAGACACTGTTAGAAGCAAAAAACACTGCTTGGCATCTTAAGAGAATGCTTTAGGATGAAAACGACTGCCCAATGCACTCACTAAAGAGATCATTATCTGTTTCCATTATGAAGGTAATCACTTGCCTAGAACCAGAACTACCACATTTAAAGGAAGATTGTCCTACCTCCCACCGGTTTTAAAGATTAGATCTGCATTAGGTGCTCCCTTCGGATGCTGGTAACGAGGCCGCCGCTCACGATTAGTATTTGCTGGAGCTGGACGCTGTGCCAGAGACTGCAACATTTCTGGGATTTCAGGGAAAAGAAAGGTGAATAGAAGGAAGTTAAATACATTTTCTATGCGTCATTTTACATAGGAATTGACACAAGCACTTTTCACTGCCATTTATACTTAGACGTTGCTACAGAGTTAACAATCCTCAAGTTATTCCACACATTTAATTACAAAAAGTTACTAAATTGCATCGACAGCTTTGATAAACCCAAACTACCCCACAATATGAACTTGCATTTCCAGATGTTCCTGCAGAAGGAACTGCCAGCAATGACTCCCATCACAGGTGCTCAAGAAAGGGCCTGTGACCTTTTCTTTCTTAACACATCAGCCACCACTTTCTTCATGAATGATCAGGAACAAAGACTCACAGCAGCATGAGGGGCCTCAATATTAAACCTCCCTGGAATAGGAACAACTGGACAATGCTGCTGCCAATTAAAGACTCAGCAAGAAACCTGATCTAAAATTAGGCATTGCCAGTCAGGTATTTAAGCCTAAGCTTGGCATAATTGGATCCTTTTCCAGGGAAGACAGACACCTGAAGAAGGTGACTCAGCTGACCTACATTGCACCAGCTGTCCCATGGATGGAGTTTTTCACTTTATCATCAGTAGGAATAATTTGATGAGTGCAGAAAGCAGCCCACACTACCTAGTTTAGCCCTGGGCAGCCAACTTTTGAGCAATTTAAGGTAGGATGGTATTGTATTTTGACATTTGGTAAAATTTAATTTCTAACATTTCATTTTTTAATGATAAAAGTCTCTTTACCAGGCTAAGTTAATGGTTATTAAGTAGCCAATATAATTACAGTAGCCAATATAATCACAGGAACTGCCAGGTAACCTCTGCCCATCTGTTAATGCATCTAATGGAAAGTATTCCTGACAGTCCACCTGAGCAAGGATCTACATTACTCAGCAAACAGACATATGGGATAAACGAAGGGGAAAAGTGGAATAAGCTGTTAAACAGATTATGTTTGAAAGTCCTCTCTGTCTGGTTCTCTAATCTCTGGTAATCTCATTGGAGACACACACCCATCACCTGCTACACACACACTTCCACTGCTCTCAGTGACTCGCACGGGGCAAAAACCTGAGACTCTAAGGAGGCTCCCTCACCATTTACAAAATGCAGGTGAAGCTTTCAGTGAAGTTATCCAGCCAGTCTCTGAGCAGCTGGGAGACTGTGACTGATCTATACACAACACCTGTGTCAATGACCCCTGTATTCATGGGCTGTACAGTCCCCATTCAGCCCCTGGCAAAGGCAGCCACTGAACACACCGACAGTCCGTGTTTGTAAACATCACAGAACAGCATCCTTCCCAACAATCCCACGTGCCAAGAGAGATATGTGGGGCAATGAGGAGCCCCAGGAGGAAAATCAGATTAGGGTACACCACCAGCCAGGTGTGAATGAACAAGTACATGCACATCTGCCTCTTTTCCACATGGCAGGTGAAAGGAAATGTGGGACTGGGAACTTCAGTACTGGAAAAGGAAACAGAAGGCAGAGATGGCAGGGGAGCACAGTGTGTTTCTAGGCTGAAGTCACATCACCGAACCTCCTTGGCTTTTCAGTGAAGAAAAAAACCAATCTGCACAGAAAAGTACCAGTCTAAACTAGAGAGCCACCCAAGTTCCTAATAGTTCTTTAAATTAAAAAATGTTTGTAATATAATAACATTTGCTGAAACATAAATCGTTATCTGATACTACTTTGAAGTACATTGGTGAATTTCCATCTATTAGCTACCCTGTACAGATGAAAAGAACAACAAGTACATGTGCAAACGTTGGGACAACCCTGAGGCATTCTTCCAGAAATTGAGAATTCTTCCTCCCTCGGTAACTTCAAAGCTTGAAACAGAAATTTAAACCCAACACTTTTGTTCAATGGGTAGGTACCGACTTGTTACAGACAGGATGACTCTTCAAAAGTAACAATCAACTGCAGAAATCAAAATAAAAAATAGTTCCAAAGGCAAATGTAATTTAGCCTGTTTAATTTAACCCAATTAAAAGGTCCTTTTTAGTTTAGTTTTACTTTGTGTATTACCCAGGCTAATAAGATGCATCAACAGCTGTTTTAAAAAGGGATGACAATTATGGAAAAATATTTTTCTTTTGTGTTGATTTCCTTCCTGTATTAAAGCTTTATACACAGCAACTAAATGAAAATCTATGAGAAATTAGAGAGATTTTTTTTTAAATGCCTATTACCAGCTATCAATTGGTATCACTTGTCCAATTTTGTCCAACAGAAATTAATCAATGTGATCCTTTTTTGGATAAAAAGCACAATTGCTCACAATAAAATCCTAGATTAAACTGGTTAATTTTAAAGATACTAGTAAAGTCTTACAAAAGGGCATAAAGCCAAAATGCCTTAACCAGGAGAAATATCAGAAGTATCTAATGAGGAAACACCCAGAAAAGCTCTGAGACAATCAGTAAAATGTCTAATTCTAGGGTCTATTCTTTCTCTTCCTTTTTTACAAGTGGGTTTTTTAAGAGCAGTGTCACAGAGAAGAAGTTTTTAAGCTAATTTCTATGTTTAACACTACAAATATATTGTGTTACCATTTCAGAGCTCTGCAGACACTCACTTTGGAAGATATTCCTTTTTACAATTACGAGTTTAGTTCTGGTACTATCAAAGTTCTGCAAGGAGTACTGGATTCCACAGTGTTTTAAAATTGGAACTGCTTTAATTTAATTATTTCCCACTTCTTGATGAACAATGACCTTTCACTAAACACCTCAAACGAGATTTCCTGCTAATTAACTACTTACACTGTGATTAGCACCAAACGACAACATCTTCACAAAAAAAAACCAGAGCAAAAACACTTGAGATGTTCAATGGGAACACTAACATAACATTGGTTTTATTGGGTTGGCTTTGTTTACTATCTGAGTAAGCCAAGGGAAGTTGATTCTGAGAAAAACATGACCCAAACCAAACCATCCAACAACTGAACACCATCAAGTGCACCTGTTTGTATGATCTACCGTATTAACTGTTTGCTTCAATCTGTCCAGGTTCCAAAATGCCTGACTTGCATGTCTTTAAAAATCAAATTAATCATGTAATCTGCATGAAACCTTCATTTTGTTAATATATGCTTATGTTCCAGATTTGAGGACTCCTAGAACCTATAGAATATGAAGCTGAGGTAACATTTTGTATTGCAATGGTGAAGGTTACCTCAGTATTTGCAAGTCTTAGCAAGATTAATGAAGAGCCTAAATACTATTGATATCTAAAATACTTATTAATAGCTTAAAAGCAGAGTTAAAATTGAACAGAATTCATCTTGCATCCAACTCAACTGTCCTGCAGTAAACATCAGATTAATTTTGTATTACCTTAATTTTAAAAGAACAATCTCAGTTCTTTCCCTTTCCCAAAATAAATGGAAATGCTGAAATTTGAGACACACTTGAAAACTCCCTTTCATGGAACACCTACAAAAACTTCTTCAAGTATAAAGACCAGGGAGTAAACAATGAATGATTAAAACCCAAAATATAGGTTTCCAATAAATATTGCAAATTAATATTTACAACTTCAGCTGTCAATTATCACAAATAATACTTTCTGCACATTTTCTTACCCTGATAGTCCTCTTGTTCTTGCCGTTCATTGATATCCAAAGTGAGCTTTTTCATCCTCATTCTCTCCTCCTGTTCCGCTTGCTGCTGGTTCCAATGGTTTGCAGCAAGTTGGGAAGACATCGGTACATTTAGGATCTTAAACTGCAAATGAAAATAAGTCTTTAAGTGTCCATCAGAGAAAAAACCCCAACCAATACAAAACTATTCAAAATAGAGAAATGCTATAGTTATTTCTAGGTATTTCAATGAGATGCTTTCTACAGAAGTTTCTACCGTGAAGTGTGGTGTTTGTTGGTTTGTTTTTAAGCTCTTTTTCACGTAAAGCAGCATGAGAAAATGCAAGACCTGCTAAAGACACAGAGAACACACAAAAAAGGCTGAGGCCAAAACCTATTACACACAGCATTCACGGGAACAAAACTGACTGACTTGCCCTAGGAAGGCACAGCCATATGCTTTATTTCTAATTGTCATACCAGCTGATATGCCCACAGAGAATTGCACTGGTCTTGAGATAAAAGCACCACAGCTGGTTCAGAAAGCTGCATCTCCCTCTTCAGGTCTCTTCCTTCCAAAGAGATGAAGTCCCCTGAGCAGAATTTCTACTATTATCCCTTGTGATAACAGACGAAAAACATTTCAAGCTTTTCAGATATTCCCCGGCATTCCTTGGCCAGTACTTTTCAAGAATAATTCTGGCTTCCCAGTGTTTCTTATTAGTCTGGAGATAACCATGGTGTCAAATCGATCTTTTCCTCCTCCCCCACACCCAAACATGCCCACCACATATTCAATCCATTATCTGATTTGCCACAAGGTACACCAGGTAAGCTTGGCACTCCTACAGAAGTACCCTCTCTCTGGAAATACACCTTATATTTTCAGAAAGGTGTAGGGAAGGTGATTTCTTTTTTCCCTGACTCAGAAAATCCAAGTTGCCACTTCTACTTTTTTTTTTTACAATTGTTTCAGAACAGAGAAGTAATTCTTAATCTTATCCACAACTGAAACAATAGTTCTCAGAAAACTCTTAATGCTAAAGTTTGCAAACATTTAGAAAAATCTCACTCCCTCCTTCAACTCTATGTCCATTAGAAATAAGTATTCCTGCGCCTTAAGAAGGGTAATGTATTTAAGGATAATCACTCTCAATATTCCATGAAGTACTCTGAATCCTGCTGCTTGCTCTCATCATGGGAGTGCTATTTCCAAAGAAACAGAAGTAAATTTCTAAGTGTTCTTTTCTCTTACACTGTCAAAAGCTGCAGAGATAAATTATCAAAACCTCTATTGAGAAGGTTTAGAGTAAAAGCAAAATCCTCACCACCTGCAGTTAGTATTTAAAGCAATATCACTAAACAATCTCAAGGTATCTGAGACGGTAATGTCCCACTAGCAGCAGAATGAGCTAAGTGAGAAGACTCTGAGTACTCGGACGAAGCATTTGAAAATAAATTGTGTTTTAAACAGCTAAGACAGACACTTGAAAAGACCTGAGGAAAACCTGGGTACAGTAAATCCTTAAACCCTACAAACTAGAAGATGTATTTAGGTGAGATCTTTGGGGATGGGAGGGAGGGTAATAACACATTATATGAATATCAATATGAGCTTGTTATTAAGATGTGCAGGGAAGAATAAAAATGGAAGTTGAAATTCTAAGAGCAAAGTAATCTCTGGTCACTTATTGCTGAGCAAGCTGCCCATGTTCCCAGATACCATCAAATGAACTTTACGTAAACTACACAAATAACTAATCCATTAGCAGCATTTCAGGTTAAAAATCATTCCTCAGCTTCACCATTAAGCTCCTTATCCATTTTAATATGTCCTTTATATTTTTTCTGTTCTACAGATTTATCAACTTAATGGGATTGTGTTTTCAGAAAGGATGCTTAAAGTAGAAAAAGAAAACTGAACTCTAGAGGGGCGTAAATAAGAGAAATAGATACAGAAAAACAACAGCCGGGCAATTAACAAAACATCACTGAGTCACTATCTCAAGGCAATCAGCTGCCACCTGAAATCAAGTCACTGATGACAATTATTACAGGATATGATGATTACTGAGCAACTGAAACATTTCCGATTTGTAAATAGTGAAGAGGTGCATCAAAAACCTCTTATCAAATCTGTGAGATGGGGCAGGACAGAGGATTTCACTTAAAAGATGATTATTCAGAAGACTAGACTACAGATTGTATAAAAATGCCATGAGATAAAGATATGACAATATAAACAATATACAGAATCTCACATTCAAGGAGAGATTTTACCATTCTATAGATATTATCTTTCTCTTATGGAGCCTTGCTAAAAATCTTTGAAAGGAAAGGAAATCTTTTGTCTTAGGTATTAACTGAATTTCTTGACTTTCTTTTCACTATCTATATCTCATTTTAGTTCACACCTACCTGGCATAAAACTTCTTGGTTCAGAAACACCAAACAATATTAGATACAGCTCAGCTCTGATCCCTTATGATGACAACATTATTTCCCCATGCCCTCTCATGGCTTATGGATAAACCACAAGGCCAGCATCTAATGACAAATAACCATGTTAGGTTCTACTGCTACTAATTTTCTAAGTTTTGAGGATAAAATATGGTGTCCTTGTTACTATCAGCCTGCAATGACTATTAATTCAGCAGCTGGTAAACACCAGTCAGTTGCTCTTGTATTACTTCAAAAAACTACTTGTCAATGCTGCACTGAAGTCTGAGTGGACACTGACATGTGAAAGAGTATTTGGCAACTGGACCTTCACTACCAAATGTTACCCTTAGGAAGGAAGCACAGCACGATCCATTTTTCTAACAGATTTCTTGTTTCAGCTGCACCGCTGACAAAGAACACAGAGACTGAAACCATTACTAACAGAGCCAGCAATTAGGCTGATGTCATTTATCATTCTGGTGACTGTGCAGATGAAGTTACTTACAGCCTCCCAGGCTGCTGCAAACTTCTTTTATCAGTTTTTAAAAGCTGAAAGTTTACAGCTATAACATAACAGTGAATATGCATCCATCACTTCAAACTCTGTGCGCATTCTGCTCACACAGATTTAAAATAAAGCACCGTAAGAAGGAATAATTATTTTCTTTTCAACTCCACCTCTTCTTTCCTGCTTATTTTGCTATTAAAACTGACTACTAAAACACATTTTTTTCTGAATACAGAACTATGGACAAAGAAGCCTTTCACTAACTCAAGAGCTGAAGTAGTCTATAAAGCAACTGTTTTCTACATTTCTAGAAACACCGAGAGGAGTTTTGGCAGGAAAAGCCTACTCCCAAAACCAAATATTGGGGGAGGAGCAGGGGAAACTCCTGAACAAGTTCTGCTTTCTTTTTAAGCCACATGTCTGCAATATTTTCCCCTTTACATGGAATATGAAGATCCCAAGATTCCTTGTAACTACAGATACTCCTAGCAGATTATCCTGAAAAAGCTAAACAACATTTTTTGAAAAATGGAGTTCTCTTAAACCCCATCTCAGACCAGTAACCCTAGTTAAAAATCTCCCACTCAAAGCTTTTGTAGAGCTTTGTATACCACATTCAAATTCCAGGAAAACAGAATAACCACTTCCGACATGGATTTTTGAAGTGTGTTTCATTTGAAGGAAAAGAGCCTACTTCAGGTTTATACACATCAACTGCTACACTACTGTCACAGTTCAGGTAACAAATGTAAAAAAACAAGTCATGACATAGATCTAAACACTTGAAAGGATCAGATGCATGGCACAAAACAATTCCTTGGGTTTGCTTTCCATATAAATTCAGTGTCATTTATTTTCATCACCAAATCGTACAACCAAAATGAATAAGTTTCTTTAAGAAACCTAATCCATGACAAGAAATACATGTGGAATGTGTTAGGTACAGATTTGTGTACTATGCATTTGCTGAGCTAGGAAAATTCAAACATACACTGGAGAAAAGAGCCAAGACTTACAGCTTAGCTGCATGAAGCAAGGAGTTTGTTTGTTTTATCAACCTGATTTCCATTTAAGTTTCTCCAAGATATTCACTCAGTGCATTCTGGAATAGTCACCTAAAAATATCTTCAGAGATAATGACTTTTTTTTTTTTTTTTTTTTTTTTTTTTTTTTTTTTGCAAGTTGAATAAATTCAGCCAAGTGGCAGTTACCTAGGAAATGGAATTTAGCAATGACCATATATCTTGATTTGAAGCTGAAAGTGTTTTCACAAAAACCTGTAGAATCTTGAAGATTCTGGAATATTCCTTTTTTTTTTTTCTACTCCTTTCAATGTTCAGTGGAAGTCCACCAACCACATCTCTATCTTCCACTTTAGATTTCCTATCTAAAATACATGCAAGAGATACCACTGTCCTACTGGTATCATCACCAAATGTAATGAGTAATGGTATAATCTGACCACAGAATTTTTCTACATCATCTCTATTAACAACCAGGAATTTCGAGGAATTATAGATGGTATTTTCTATTTGTAAAAATTGAGTTGTCTGCATCTGATTCTGAGAAATTAAAGAAGAAATTAAAAAATTCTGTGTTGCTTTTTTTGAAGCGAAAGGCCTTTATTCATTTAAGCAATATCTCTGCCTTACATAAACTCTTACCTGCTGTTTGTTGCCCTTTCTTGTTAACATGACAAATGGCATCGTGTCCCCAGACTCTGACTCTCCTTCCCCACCTCCAAGAGGAGGGCCCTTCTTCAGCTGACTTTTGAGATGTAGAGGAATAGCAACATCCAACTGATGCACTTTAACAGATTCACCACTCCGTTGCTGTTAAAAAAGTGAATTCTATAAATGATCAGATGCTGACACAGTCAGTCAGGCTGGCAACAATCAGATTTTTATGACAGAGAGAAGGTTTAACCTTGCAGGAAAATGAAGTAATATATAAATACATTTATTAGGCTTTATTACATTATCCTTTGGTTTTCCTTGCTTGTGAAGAAGAAAATTACAGGGACAGAACAATGTAAATTATAAAGGAATTTGGATAACAATCTCTCTCAGAAAGAAACCTAAAGACACAATGCCACACTGTAGAATGTCCATTCTTAGTTCAAGATTTTTTTGGTACATCTTATTAATATGTTTATTACATAGGGTTTGTTATACTCAATATTTAAATATTTACCAGACATAGCTCAAAAAAAAGGTACTAAAAGGTTATGTAAATTTAAACACATCTCCATTTTAAGCCTATTAAAAGCTAGGATAAAGTCAGAAGCATTGCACAGTATCTGCTGCAGTTATTATTCATTCTGCAAAATATATGTCAGCATGTCATATATTCACTGGGCAAACAACACAATTAACAGCTATTTTACTAAAAGCCAAACATGTCAACTGCAGAGAAGAGGCCAAAAAGAAAAAAAAATTCATGTCCCTTAGTATGGTAAGCTAAGCATGAATCACTTATTTAAGAAAAACTACAGTTAACTGTACATTAAATTAAGAAAATGACTCTGTGTACCTGAAGATTTTCCAGCATCATTTTATCCAAGGCCTGAATGAAGTCCTCATCCTCTGCACAAGGGACATGCTTCAGACCTCCTCCTTTAATCATTACTTCCTATTGCAATGGGAAAAATTGTTGATTAAATAAGTTTCATAAATATGAATATTCAGTCTAGACAAAAGTGGAAAATATCCTTATCGCTTCTATATCATACATAATCAAAAGGTTTAAAAAACCAAATTGCTCAAGAAAGAAGTTTTCAGCCTTGATTATTTTCTTGAAAGGTGTATTTCCTAATTTATGGTCATTCATAATATTCTGACCAGCCTCTGTGTGTGTGTGTGTGTGTGTGTGTGTGTGTGTGTGTGTGTGTGTGTGTGTGTGCAGGTGCATGTGGATACATTCAAAATGTCCACAAAGAAAAGTCTCTATCCTGCACACACCTATTTTAACTCAATTTTCCAGTAAGTCCATAAAGTTAGATGGTATTTTCAAGACAAAGGCTACTCTTCAATTATTTGGAAAACACAACATGACAACAAAAATGTCTGTAGTCAGTACCCCAACACATTGTTCTATAAGGTTCATTATTTCCTTACTTTGTGACTGCAATTTAGGCTCAACCAGATGGGCTCTTTAGCTTCAAATGTTATAACCTGCTAATACCAAATTCATATTTCAGGAATTTTGCACTTCTTAGCTTGTATATTTTTCTGTTTTGAGACCTAGTAGAGTGTAATTAGTTTACCTTTCTGTATCCAATCAATTTGCTACTACTGCTGACATTGCAAAACCATCATTTAGACAATATTTTCCAGTCTAGCTACCTGTGAAAGTTCACAGTCTTGTGAAAACATGTTGTAGTAAAGTTGACAGCATAATATTTTAAGAAGGTAATAACGAAAGTTTGCAAATATGAAAATAAGGTGCAAAATGTATTTGAAAGAATAACAGGAAGTGTCCTTGCTGTATTTTCCCAGGTATGTTGTGAATAGCATTGGCAAAAAACATTCAGTAAAGAAAACCACAGATGCAAATTCAATTCACTTATCGACAGCTCAATACATACTGTATTCTCCTCATCGGTTTCATTTTCCTTATTGGAGTCTGTAAGATAATCTGTGTTTTCTTCCTCCTCTTCTTCACCCTCTTCTTCTTCATTGTCAGAGCCCTCCTGAAATATTCAATTTGCAACTGCTGACTATTTTAAAACAAGAAGGACAGCTGGTTCCTCAAACATTTTCCACACCTTTTCTAAACTCTTCCCATCCAAACTTGTTTAGGTCAGCTCAGTCTTGGTAAATTTGTTTGTTATGGTTTTTATTTAATGCTTCAGTCTGAACTCACTCAGCTTTACCTGCTAATTTCAGAAATGTACAGCAGAAAATGGAGTGGTGGCTGATACACCAGATGGTTGTGCTGCCACTCAGAGGGAACTCCATGAGCTGGAGGAACGGATTGGCAAGAACTGATGAAGTTCAAAGAACGGAAATACAAAGATCTCCACAAGTGCCTTCCCCACCCCTCAACTGTTTATGATTCTAATGGTACTAATTTATGGGTGAAGGCACAAACTCAGCCAGACTTCAGGACCTTTAATGCTGAGAGACATGTCTTCAAAAAAAGCTTACTAGTAAACCAACCAACCCCAGCATATGGAGAAAAACTGTTCCCTATTTCCTTGATGAACTCATTTTCTTGTAACAATACCATTATCATGTCAACTTTGCTGTGTCATAGTGACAAGTCAGAATGTCTACGTACTTGTGGTTTTTTTATTGGCTCCACCATTTTTGATTCAAAATATTATTAGCACAGTAAACAAGGAAAGTTTTTATGCTCCATAAATCTTTTATTTATTCATATTGCACACGCATACCCTGAACACCTGTTATTTTTCCTAATGACTCCTTTGACAGTTAGTCAATACATTTGCTTCTATAACAGATAAAGCAAGTCATCTGAAAGTGCTTTTTTTCATGCCAAAAGCTGAAGGTATCTTTTTGTTGAGAAGTAGCATGTACCCTGAGCAAAGCTGTCAGGTTCAAGTTTCTGCCAAAATAAGGAATAAGTCTCAGACACTCAGTTTTCCACATAAACAACAAAGGGATGGGAATATCCTCACAGTACTGACTGCGTTGTGCATACCCACATTTCAACTGCTAACTCTGTGACTTAAGGGGCTTCAGAAAGTACCAAGCAATCAAAATCACTTCTTTCACACAAAGCAAGGTAAATGATTAAGTTCACCTCTTCTTCTGGCTCATTTACTTCACTTTCATTTCCAGATTGTTCCTCTGTCTCTGCTCCACCTTCCTCCTCTTCTTCATCCTCTTCCAGATTCTCTCCTTCCGTAATGGAATCTTTGGAATCTTTGTCATTCACAATTCCTGAAATTTAGAAAAAGAGAAGTATTTTGAACATTAGAACTCATTTAAAGGCTCAAGTTATATGTGGAAGATGACTTCAAAAGTCCACTGTTACTGTGTACTAAAACTTCCCATTGGTCGTAATATTTGACTTCTGAATGAAATATTTCCTATTTAGTTAACTTACTCCAAAAGGGTAATAATATCCTGTCAGAAAAGGAGGAAAACATTAGAGAATGTTTAAAATCTCAAGAAGCTGTGCAAACTGCTTCAAAACATCCTCAAACTAAATGCGGACCCTACTGAAAAACACACCAAAATCTGAGTACCAAACTACAGAGACTTTACAAAACCACAGAACCCAGAGATATGAAGCCCCTGCAGTCTTCTCTGCAGTACTTCCCACTACTGTCAATTAACAGGTTTGAAACCATTTTTGAAACAATTTTCAAACAACAGGTTTGAAACAATTTTCTCAGCCTGTAATAAACCTTTATGACTCTCTCCTAATGCTCTGAGGCTGCACTTGAGCCTGTGAGGCTATAGGTGCCTATATGAAATATGTGAGAAAGCAGAGTCCCTTCCACAAGTACAACCTGGTGTGCTCATCCTCTGTGCAGACAGATCTGACAATTCTTACGGGGTTTTTAGTTCATCTTGCAGATTTTCTTGCTGACCTGCTTGCCTTCTGTCCCTTGAAGTGTTCTAGTTCAATATCTCCTTTCTTTCAGTAGGGCATGCTTCAATGTAATACAATTGTCTATACCACTTCCACAGAAGTGAAAAATAAGTTTTAGCTTTTTTCAGTGTTCTAGTGTCCAATTTAGTCTTAGATACAAATTTCAATCAGAATGCTTTTAAGAATTGAGCATGGTTCTGATCCAGGAAAAAAAAGAAGGTCTGTTTTTAGAGAAGGATTATTGCAATATTTAAGTCATCCAATGCAAAAACCCCAAACTTCCAGCATATACTATTGTTCTCATACATTCATTTTTTGTCTTCCACTAACATGCAAAGCCACTTAATCCTCCAGAGGATCGTGGTCACTGATGCCAGCCTTCTAAGCCAGTAATTTTTCTAGGAATTTACTAAGGATAGTAAATTAGTTACTGTGCAGTTTGTCATTACTTTTTGACCTTACACCAACCACACTTAGGGTGATCTGTTATTGTCAAGTTTTGTGAAGCTCCTATTATTTGCAGGAAGGAAGTGCTGAGTACCTTTCAAAAGAATATTACATTTTATATAACTAGTTGCATATTTCTCCTTGGTTATCATTTTGAGAGCACAAAAGCCATGAATTTAGATCATACCATAGGGGAATTCTAATCTGCTTTTCCCTACATAGGGAATTTCAAGGCATGTAAATTAAATGAACAACATATTAAAATAAAAGTTCCTCTTAAAACAGAAGTTGCAACATTTTATGTGGCTATTAGACATATTCATCCCATTGAATTAAATGATTATTCTTAAAAATTGAATTTGTCCAAGTAGATGAAGTGCTATTAAGGCTCTAATTAACGGTTAAAAAGTGTAAAATTTACATATAAAATCTTTTAATGAACAAGCTTGTTTTCAAATAAAAATGGAAGATTAGAAAACAACTCCATTTAACAAGTAATGAGCACAGTAGTATCCTGTATTTTCTAAGAATGGATATGTACAAGAGATTTAAAGGTTAATATGATGATAACAGTTTTAGATACTCACTAATCAGTATATTTTCGACTGAGCTGTGCTGCCAGCCCAACATTTTTCTCCTGAAATTACTGTGCTTCCTACAATTTTCTGATTAAATTAATCATTTTCTTCCTCATCATTTGCACCATGTGACTCCATAAATTAATGCACAACACATACACACACACTTCTGCTCTCCAAATACTATTATAGTAAGAGTATTCATACTATTTTTATAACATCTATTACTT
This sequence comes from Acanthornis magna, assembly GCA_036785705.1. Classification (NCBI taxonomy): domain Eukaryota; kingdom Metazoa; phylum Chordata; class Aves; order Passeriformes; family Acanthizidae; genus Acanthornis; species Acanthornis magna. The sequence goes on from JAWUZG010000001.1 coordinate 3,337,006, forward strand.
TAGAGTTATGGAGATTCTGTGTATCTATGGTGATTAGAAACACACAAAGAAGTTACAAAAATATTTCTATCATGAGACTAAAATGTTCATAATAACAATAGTTACCTATTACCATCATAAAGAGACAACTTTAAGAACAACAGGAATTGTCAAAAATACCTAACTTCCCTTGAACATTTTCTTACCCAATTTTATTAAGAATTCTCGTTCCAAGTCTTGCACCTGTCTGACAGCTTCTTCCAGAGAATTGCAGAGTTTTATCTTTGGTCTCAGCAGTTCCAGAGTATCACTGATCATATAGTCTATGTCTATAGGAAAAGGGTGGTCTTTCGTCCAAACATCCAGACTTTTTTTCCACCACACATACCGCTAGAATACAAAATATTCTAATCAATTGTATGCACACCGACATTTATAAACCATTTAAGCTATGAAGTTTAAAATGCCATGTTTGTACAGTAAAAATTGCAAAAGCTTTACCTCACTCTTGTCCTATTACAGGCAACTAATTAGATATTCTGGTATCTATCTGGTATAGATATAGATATATCTATTCTGGTATAGATATCTGGTATCTATCACTAAAAACTGTTTGATAACACTGGATATGACAAACATTAAGAATATGCTCCTTCAATCGTAACTACTATGAGTATGAAGACTGAGCAAAAAAAGCTCTGGCAAGAAAGTGCCTTCTCAGGGTAGACTCTTTCTACAAGAGATGAGCACTTAACAACCAGCCAGCTTTCAATTCCCTCCCCAGATATTTTCAAGAAAATGAATTCCCCCCAAGGTACATTATGGGGAAAAGGGGGGGAAACATCATAAAAAAAGAAAAATCTTTAGACTGCTGCCAGCTTCAGGTGACTTACCCAGTTTGCTTTACAACAAATTCACATATACCTCTTACAGTGATATTGTAAAAAATAAATGCTGATTTTAAGTGAACCTAACAGTAGAACCTGAGAACAAAGGTGCTGCAAAAACTGCATCTGGAAATGAAGTATGAGGACAGAATCTTACCTAAAAGGTGACATGGTCAAAAGGAGGGCTTGCTGAAATTATTAGGTGTAACAGAAATATAATGATGTCTTCTCCAAAACATTTTATTTTTGCATTTAAAACTCAGACCATATCATACTGTGAGCAACCTCATCTAGTGGGAGGTGTCCCTGTCCATGGCAGGGCGTTTGAACAAGATGATTCTTGAGGTCCCTTCCGACCCATACCATTCTGAGATTCTATACTTCAAAACATCATTTTACACCATGCATGCAGAGGAGGGATTTGATTCCTGAAGGTTTGAAATACGTCCTTATCACCTTAATTTTTAATACCCTTGTTTTAATATAAATTATAGAGAAAAGCAGAAAAAGAAATTAAATCCAACGAGTTTTAGCATGAATCCCACGGTTTGCAATTCCCCATTTCAGTGTTTAAACACTCTCATAATGAAATCTTTTCCTCACTTCATTACATCTGTTGAGTCAGAACCTTCTTTGCTGCAACTTATGCCCATTACCTCTCATCCTTCCACCGTGCATATATGAGAAGTATCTGAGTCCTCTTTCTCTACAAAAGCCATTAGCTGAGGACAGCAACCTCAATAATTCTCTCTTCTTCAAGTTCAGCAAACCCACAATGCGAGCACTGAGAGCCTCTTGAACATTCTGGTATAACTCAACATACACATCACTTGAAAATAAAACTGCTACCAGACAGACAAGATTCTAAAAACTATAGTGCTAGAGCACAATGAGAGAAATATGTACCAGACTGACTTACATTAGCTTGCTAAAGAATTCTACAGAACTGTATAAAATTTAGAATACCTGAAAATATACAAGGAAGCAATCAAGTTTTCGTTTGCTGGATCCCCTGTCAAAATACTGCCCACAGGTATCAAGGATAGTACAGACAAGTCTGATTCTGAAAAGATGCTCTGGAGGGTCCAGTGGACTAGGACTGCCATCAGGGTTCACACCAAACGAGGTGAAGGAATACAGAGTTCTAAATATTACAGCTGACTCCACCATTCGATAATTGTAAAGCTCCCCCAAAAACTTGGCACTGCTGATCCGCCGTTGGTTAAACTTTGGTTGATTAACCTTTATCAAAAAAGAACAAGAAAATTCACTCTACCATGCAGACAAAAGAGAACATTAAAAAAACCAAACCCAACCAACCTTTTACAAAGAAAAAAGGTGTAAAAAAAATTAATACAATTTCTTATAAGAAAGATGGTTATTTATGGCTACATATGTTACCTGAAAGTAAACATTAAAAAGCAGTTATGAAAGCTGATCAGCTTGTATTAAAAGTTCCAATACCTTTAGCATATACTCCATATTAAATCTATGATGACTTTTCATCACCCAGAGAATTCTTGTAATTATAACATCTATTAAAATATGGACTAATCTTCAAAGTTACTTGAAGTTGCATAAATCTGTCTACACTGTAAAAGAATAAATTCTATGCCCTTACTATGATAAGGGGACCAAAACAACTGTCTTAAGTAATCTTGTTAGTTTGGTTTTGTTGGGGTTTTTTGAGAGGGGTATTCTATTAATTTAAATAAACCTATATAAAGCAAATAACTGAGGGAGAGACATCATCAGGCAAAAAAAAAAAAAAAAAAAAAAAAATCAATATTATTTTAGTTTTCCTTTCAACACAAGTAGATGAGTATAGCTTAGCAAGAATACTGATTGTTTACCTCCATTCCTAGTCGAATATCCTCTAGCACTCCATCCACAACATGAATTCCAACATCTTCCTGGTAAAGGACCAACCCTGCTAAGAGGTTGGCTACACAGTGAATACTATTATATTTCACATTCCAGATGTTGATCATACAGCATATAACATAGTCTTTAACTTCTGCATCCTGCCAAGGCAGCTTGCGCATCTGTCTCAGGACCTAAACCAAATTTTAAGACAAGCTTCACATTTTAGCAGGTAAAATATCGAGGTGCTCCCTGTCATCCCCCATCTCTCTTGGTTGGGATGATATCCCTGTAAGCACCTGCGAACAACCTCGTTGTCCTATAAACAACATCCTCCAGACCTGCAGTGGCTAAGGAAAACTTCATGTACATAACCCAACTGCTGTCGTCGAGCTACTAATCTGTTCCACAATTTCCTTGCTCTTACAGTCTGTATTTAACTGAAGCCTTTTGTCTCTTACTCTCCCAACACAATGATTCTCATCTCACTCTCCCCTTGTTCAGCACTTGATGCTGTTGAGAACACAGGTCCACAACTGGAGCTTCTATGTGTTCCAATATAAGAAATGAAACCATCTTAATCAGGGATATAAAAACGACCCCTCTTCCTTTCAACTGAAAAAGCCATAACCCTCCCCAAACCTTTTTGAAGTTAACTACTACACCATTTTCAGTAAAAACTGTATTAAAGATTTTGAAAGGATTTACCTTCTCTGTGGTGACCTTGGAGAGGTCCTTGTAAAGAAGCTTACGGATATATTCCTGCAAAGGAGGACGTTTTTTCTTCACAGTTTTTTCAGCTGGGGGGGGATTACAGTAGTAATAGGCATTTTCTACCATTGTAACATAGCGTGCATCAAGATGCATTGCTTGTTTTTTCCTCATCATTTGTTCCTGGAAATAAATGCAAATGACCAGTCAGAGATGCTGACATACTATATTTTCAAGCCAAAGGCTTTTAGAGTTACATTTGAGATACAGTAAACATGAAAGGTTGCAGAAAAGTAAGTTAAAAGCTTGGGTAGAGAGAAAAAAGGACAGAGTACATATATATGGTTCTGTGTTGCTCCTTCCATGGTCATTTTTCTTTATGATCCCTATTTTTATAATGGTTCACCTGTGGTAAAAAAGGTTTTGGAAAGTATTTAAAACTTAATTCAAAATCTAAATGCTACCGTTCAGATAAATGGTTGATAAGATTGCTAGCAACTCTGTTCAAAACATTAATTAACTAGATTTCATTTAACTAAAAAGTAGCTGAAACACTGATGTCTTGGCACAAACACAGTGAACCTTCATAGGCCTGGCAATCTACTTTTTACATCAGTATGTAACTCCAGAGAGTTTTTGATGGTTTCATATGAATTTCCAAAGGTTTAGACAACAGAATTTTCCTTATTCCATGCTCCATTGCTGCTATTTACCCAAGCAGAACCGACTGCAAGAGAAACAGTCATCTACCATAAAGCAATACTTCAGGAAAAATCAGACAAGTAAGAGTCAACACTAATTACTGTGCTTAATTGTTAGGATTGCCCTGATTTTCCTCACTGAATACAATCTCTTCTCCATACTTCATTTTAGATATGTAAGTTAAGGTTTATTTTGTGGGGTTTAAAATTTTATTTCATCTAAAAATTCTGTACAAGAAATAAAATAGCAGTTCTAAGTGGCTGATTTTTACAGTTGAGGATGAGCTTAATTCCATTATTAAGTACTTTTTAATATGCATCTGTGTATTAATATGTATATGGGTGGAATGCTCCAAGTGATCCTATATATTCTAAATCACTCTTATGGTGGTTCACCAGGAAACTGGACTTCTGTAAACTTTATTATTTACTAGAGGTTGGCTACACAGTAATTTACAACTTTAAACAGATAAACAAAATTAATATGTAAGTACTCTTTTGTTCCCACACATATGTTAGTATATGCATTCATGCAGTACAGTTAACCAACCAAGAGTTTAAACCTTCTTTGATTATTGGAGAAGAAGCACTATTTTTCATGCTGGTGGCCTTTCCAGTAAACCTGAATAATTTCAAATTTCTTTTACAAGGCAGTGATTCAGTTCAGCTGAAATGTCAATGTACTCCAACAGCTGCTTAACCTTGAGTTTCAGGGCTAATTCAATGAGGAAGAGTAGCATTGTGTAACATAGTAACCCAACAAATAATATAATTTTCCTCCTGGATTTTAGTCATCTATCACCAGGAAGGTCTCCATCTGACACCAACCCTAAGGCATTTCATTCTTAACCTTTTCCACGACACAAATCGTCTTTCCTTTGACTCCCTGAGACTGTTCCTTTCCAAATGGGAAATTTCTGTCAAGTAGCAGCACATTTTCCTACAGGCACCTAACAGATGCACAGCACTTAACGACTGAGTACATAAATTGTTTTATGTGGGGAAAAACCACTTAGAGTAGAAAATTCCCAAATCTTACCATGTCATATGTTAATGTTACCTTTGAAAATTTTTCACCTTTTCTAGATATATTAGGAGAAAATACACCTTTGCTACCTTAAAAGCATTTATCATGCTATATTATAACCTGAAAAATGAAGTGGGGCAAAGTGAAGCATATCAGAGAAAATGGCAGAAAGGCTTGCAAATAACATTTTAAAACCCCTAAACCCACATAATTTGTATATTTTCCTGTTTGAAAAAGTTGTACATTATACTGTAAATAATAGCTTATAATTGAAATGTTTCTTCCCAGAAGAGACAATATGCACTACCCAAAGTCTCAAAATCACTAATTTATTGGTTTCGGAGCAGTCCTGAGTATGAATTCTAACTGTAGGTGGACTGTATTAGTCTTAATTTCTACTCTATTAAAAATGTTCAGCATTTCACAAAACTGTGTTTCAGTCACTTTTCAGATGGACAGGCAGGAAAGAGAAATCATAACACCACACTTGTTTGTAGTAACAAAAACCTTGACACAAGTCAGCAGAAAAAAGCAAGATCTGCCGTCTAAAGTGCTTTAAGCTCATCAACTATTTTGGGTCTTCATTTTACTAGGCTAAAATGAAGAACTACACAGGTAAAGCTTTACATTTGATGACCAGGTTTCTGTTTTTCCTTTGATAAAAACAGACCACAAACAACATTAAAGTATGCAGATGAAAATATTAAAACTGTCTGGGATTTTCTCCTTTGCGAGTAATAAAATCTCTCTGCATGTAGCACATATTGCAGATGCATTTCAAAAGAAAATCTGGTGACCACTAGGAAGAAAAAGAAAGAAGTAACTAATCAAAACTAAGCATCATGAAAACTCCAATTCAGGAAAGCATTTCAGCAGGACTGACATTTAAACAACAGATTACAGTAAGATACTGAAACTGTTCCACTCCTCCTTCCCTTTATTGCCTGCACTGCTCTGCCCTGCTACTCATTCCGACAGTTCAAAATGAAAAATTTTCATTTCCTGAAGCCTATTATTGTTACAGTGAATTAATACAGTCTACATGAACTGCGTTTACTTTGCCACAGCCTCTGCCTGTACAAACATCTCCCACAGTTTTAACACCGCCTATAAAAGGAGTCACACCAAGAAAGAAGCTACCACGTAGCTTAAGTTCTGTATATTTATCAACACAAGTGATCTCGCCCTAAAGCTTAAGACCATTGCCTAAGTTAAATGTTTGAAAGTGCATCAGGAGGCTTTTAATACCAAAATTTCAAATATTCTTTTAGCAAGACCACAACAGCATAATATAAGGTTTTGACATTTTAACTTGGTTATGTTACATAAACATAGATTAAATTGAAGCTGATCTTCCTTTCAAAGCTCCAATTCAAATAATCAAATTCAAATAATTCATTTATCAACAGACCAATCCTAAAGCCAATATAATTTTACATTAGTATTTTGAATTACATAAAGGACACTGAATTTCAAAGATCTGCCCAGAAGATAATTACCGGAAATTAACATTATCCCAGTAAAAGAAGAATACCTAAATAATTTGCAGAACATAAAGTAGTTCCACCAAACCAGGATATGATCATTAAATGCTTCTCTAGAATAAGTTACTTAGCGCCACGAAGTTTGCAACTCTCTTATAGAACACTTCTCAATAATTAATTTTCCCTTAATTACTTTTAAAATCCATTCTTAACTATGACTTTCTTCCACACTAGGACAAAGCCACATTGTCTTTAATAGGAGACATGCAGCCATTTGGAATCTCATTACAAAATATATCGTCAGCAGTACAGATTAAGACCAATAATTATTTGGAGGATCAACAGGCCTTAATTCTACCCATAAGAGTCATTGAGAAGATCAGCTTTACAACTGCTTATATTTTTTACCACAAGATTGTAATCAGCTTGCTTTGGGAGAAGTATTTTCCACAGTTCACACTAACTTGTACCATAAGACTATGATCCAATTTGTATAAGATTATTTAAGTCAAAATTAATCTCTGTAGTTTTTTAGGGGAATGTTAGAAGATGCAGCTGTTAAGATGGATGCAGAATACAAATCTATTTAGCCTATTTTGCATCTTAATAAATAGATATTCCAAACTTATTTGCCATCTTCCATCTTCTCCTGGTTCCTCAATGCACGAGGAAAGACTACTTATCCAAAACCTTGTGAGGCTTTAAGCCTCAGTAATTCAAGCAGTGCTTGTGGTTTGTCTTGCACTTCACAGTTAAGCCATGCTTAGCATTCATCCAGCAGATTCCAGCAATCCAGCTAACAATCAGCATTTTTCTAGTGCATAACACTAAAAGCAGTCAGTTACAAACACCACATCTGGTAAAAGTATTTAATTTTTCCTGACTTCTAAAATTTTTATTAATTACAATAAAGTGATAGCAACAAGTGAAATGTCTTTTAATGATAATGGAACAGTGTTTTCAGGAGAAAAATACTTGATTATGGAAAGGAATCTACTTAACAGCAGAACACATCAGCTGGCAAACCTTTAGAAAATTGAGATTCGAAACCTTTCAAGATACAAAGTACACTGCTACAAAAAGTGAGAGCCAAGGAGCTGGCAGTTAATTTGCCCATCTCTTTCCTCTCATGACTGTACCACCTCAACAGATGTTCTGAGATTCAAAGAGGTTCAGAAAGAAACAGTATTTTATGGAAAAGAAATCGTATAACAATATAACAAAGTATGCAACTGCTTCTCCATTAACTATAGCACGAGAGACTACTGGTTTAAGAAAACGTGAACCTATCTTTGCAGGTCTTCTTCAACCATGTCAACCAAGAGAGACATGGCTGTCTCTCTTGCCTTGGACACAGAGTTTTACAATTGTCTCTCTAACCAGTACACACATTATTCAGTTCTTGCTATTTTTAAGTCTTTGCCAGTACTTCTCCAGACTTACAGATCCCAATTCCAATCTTACCGTAATTCCCAATCTATATTTCTAAAACTGCTTTCCCTAGAGTCTTCATTTTTTTTTTTCTTCAAATTTAGGAGATCATTACACAGGGCATAGAAACCACCTCTTCCACAACTGTCTTCACCTCCAGTTGAAAACATGTCTGGTTCCATTCACTATTTCCCCCCTCAAACGGTATCTCAGTCATGTTCAGGTACAGCTACAGTACTCTCTCAACCTCATCCCCTGGGTTTGCCCTATCTCTGAATTACTAGCAGTTCAAAAGCAATAGCTTTTTACTTCAGAAATTTAATTATTTTCTTTACATTTTCTTTCAAGTCATGAAGAGATTTTTAGGTCAACTGGACTTCTCCAGAATGGTTTAAAAAATTGCTTTAAAGTAATTGCTTTAAGTCAGGGCATGACACCCTCCCCAAAAGAAAACAAGTTTTCTCTTACCAAAAGAACGCTGGTTCTTAAGTGAGATTCTGGTGATCTGAAGAGGAATCTTCCACAGGTTTCCAGCAAGGTACACGCCATTTCAATATGGTGATGAGAGAAGTCTGACAGAAGCATCTGGTGTGGATTTATATAAAAGCACAGCTTGTTAAACATTGTTTCCAGTTGCAGAAAACTTTAAGTTATATCTACCAGATTGGGAACTATGATGGTATTCTAAATTCTTTATGGAAAAATTACAAATTGATTTCACTGATCAGATGTTAGGATTGGTGAGGACCTGACACAGGTTGCCCAAACAAGTTGTAGATACCCCATCCTTGGAAGTGCTCAAGGCCAGGCTGGATGGAGCTCTGAGCAACCTGCTCTAGGAGGAAGGTGTCCCTATCCTTTAAGGTCCCACCCAACTCAAACAATTCTATGAACATTCAAAAGATTAATCTCATTTTAAAATTCTTATAAGAACACTCTGCAGACCCCAATTTTAGGCTTCAGAAGAACAGGATGCTTCAAAAGATCAGCACAAAAACCCCACCCAAACTACCAAAAAATACTGCACAAGGGCACAGTAACCTAACTGAACATACCTAACTGAAATGTTTTAAGTTAAGCAATAATTTTAATTAATACAGCTTTGCATTTTACATTATTTTATAGACAAGAGAAGAGAAATGATGAGTGATTTAAATTTTTTTAGGAATTCAGCTTTGATATCTAACGTCAATGAATAGAAACTATTCACACAGAAAGTGATCTTAAGCTGTGAGTCTCAAGCACCCTTTATTAAAGGCATTTTTTTTAAAACCTATTTTTAATTTGGGACTTGACATCAAAGTTTGAATGTTCATCAGCATGCAAAGTGAGATGATGTGCCTAGAGATTAATGCTTTCCCCAAAGATGTTTTGTTCCTCAACAAACAAAAGCACCTGCTAAAATGGCATAAAAGCCTCTCCTTAGACCACTGAAAAGCTTTTTGCCTCTCGTCCCTCTCTCTGTTATTTTCTCTGCAAAAATATTAATTGAAATCAACATCATGAAAGTTTTGCCATGTACAGAGATCAATAAGCAGCTATGTCTGCCATACTTACAAAGAAAATGATTAGCAGTTTGGTTATGTCCAAATGTAGAAGTTTATTTTAATATATTCCTCCCATTGGAAGAGGTAAAACAATCTAACTTCTGTAACAGCTATGAAAGTGTCCTCATACACCGTAACAACAGACACCAGGGTTTAACAAAACATCCCATGAAATGAATTCAGCTAACAACAGCAGCAGGTAAGTGAAGAGGAATAGGATGGGGACACATTATCAGCATATGCAGAAGTACAGGACTATCACAACACCAACCTTTAAACAGTGGAGAGTATCGTTTTTGGAGAACATCTTAAACTTGGTAAGCTCACCAATAAATCTCACAGTTTTATTCTTCGTTTCGATGTTGATCTGGTCCTTTTTTCTTACCTATAAAACAACAAAAATTTATTTTAGGACCTCAAAAATACTCATCTCTTCTAAATTACTTTTATCTGAACATGCACAAAATACACTTGGGACTTTAGTAACATTTGGTATTGGTTTGGTTCCTCAAACTCCACATTTACTTCTGATTGGGTTTCCTAGAACTCTCTCGACAACCTTGTTTCTTCAGAAGATTTTGAATTCCTTTCCCCATCTCCCCTCCACCCAAAACAATTAATTCCTTGAACATACCTACAGTTATAGATCCTCCTCCTTTGCCACAGGGAAGCAGTGATTAAGTATTTTAGATTCTATATTTTCAGAATCAGTAAGAAGTCTCTATGTGAACAGGGCCACTCGTACTGTCCTCAAGGAAATATTAAACATTGATGGCTTTTTCAAGTCAGATTTAGTAATGTGCAGACTTTTTCTTTTAAAATTACTGACATTCAGCATAAATTTAGTAACAAAGCACATATATCTATGTGTAAATATAATCCACAAAATACAAAATTGTAGTTCCCCAGCAGAAAGAGGTTTTTCTGAGAATAGCTAACTTCACATAGTTAAGTTTCAAGTAAGTCTGAGTGACTTATACACAATTTTAATGTCAGTATTAGAAAAATAATTGAAATCTGTGCCACAAAATTGAGAAAATGGTGAAGGAATCATCACTGTGCACCATAACCAGTTTATTACAACACTTAGAGAAACAACACTGAAAAATACATTTGTGGGGAAAATTTTGATAGATGAAAACTGTCAAATCTAATTTGAATTAAATACTATATGACAATAGTAATCACTACAATAGTAGCCTTATAGTGGGAAATGTTCTTAGAATAGGTCAGGCCTCATTTTAAAAGCAAGTTATTAATTTACAGAAAATTCTTAACAAGTGGAGCACAGTTTCTAATTTTTGTAACTTTTGTTGTAACTGTTATACAGTTCATTTATATATATAGGCAAGCATACATGGAAAGTTGTAAAAACTTCTCTTTTACAAGTAATCTAGAACTGCTGAGCTGACAGAAAATATTCACTGAATTTTAGAAATGGTATCTACACAGCACAAAATGTTAATTTTTTCCCTAAAGGATGATTTAGGAGACTGGTTAATCTGAATGTAAAAAACCAAACCACCAAAACATACATGGAATCTGAAATCCCCTTTCAGCATGGAACAGAGATCCTCTGCTACATCAGACATACAGGGATGCAGTGTGGCAACCAGTCTTGCATAAAATGGTAGCAAATCCAATCTGCAAACAAAGAAGAGGATAAAACAGATGATTTATAAACAAAAATGTATTTATGGGTACAAATATGGGTACCATTTCACTTGTGGAAAGAAGTGCATATACTGACAGAGCTACATACATGCAATTTTTTGGGCCCATTTCAGATTGCAATATCATTTAAAAATTATATAGGAAGGTAGAAATACCACATCTTGTTGGAATCCTTCACAGTTAATTTCCTTCTAAACTATTGCCACAGATAAAATGCCACATACCATCAACTACAGAATATGACCTTCAACAAATTACCAAACAGAAAGAAAATTCAGATCCATCTGAACAGGCAAAAAACCTTTCTTACAGACAAGGCCACAGGTTACTGCAAGGTATTAATATTGTTTCTGAAAAGCAGCAGGCATAACCAGGAAGGTAGGAACATGTTTATTTTTACAGTGGGAAACTTCTAGATTAATGTAGTAGTTATTACATAAAACAAAGCTCAGCAGATGTGATGTGGTCACCCCTTTCCCCAAAACTCTGCTAGTACTCCCACAAATGGTAATATTTCCAAGTTTTCTATAGAATTTCCTTATTTCCTTTTCTCTTTCCTTAATTACATGCCTTCACACCCATTTCCTTTGCACATTTATGCAAACCAGCTGTGTGTATATATCAGTTTTAAATGCAGAGAAACCAACTGTACTCTGAGGCCTCATAATATCATTTAACAAGCTGAAGGAAGTATTTTTGGTTTATTTTCAGAATGTTGAGTTAATGCAGTAAACAGATGAACTCTAGAACAAGCCAAAGTTTTTAAGTGGAGAGAAACATCCTAAATTTGCATGCTTCTAGTGAGAAATTGCCTGTAAGGGAAAAATTCATCTTGAGTTTATACTTTATGAAGGATTAAGGTTTTCCCTACTGCTAAGGAAAGGAAAAGGAAAAGAAAAAAATGCTGACAGAAAAAATGCAAAAGTACAATCAATACACAGAACTTGTCCTGCCACAAAGCATCAAGACAAAAACCCCAAAACAAAGCATCCCCAACTGCTTCCCTTCTGCTTTCTGCTTCTATGGCGCTGGAGCACATTTCCAAGATATTTAATACCCGCTTACAGAAAGAGACAATTATGTGTTTAAATTGTGGATTAGAAGCATCAGAACATACTCCCTCCAAAAAGCATAACTAGGCAGCCTCCTGATAACACACAAGACTCCTGGTGAAACATTGCAGCTATCTCAGTTACCTATTTAACAGTTTTTATCTCTTTTGTTAATCAGTGACTGAAGCAGTATTTACATTTTTTAAGCTTGTTGGAACACACAGTCAAGGCTGACTACCCACAGCAAATTACTACCATGTTATTATGCATTTAGCCATTAACTTTGAGAGAAGTGAAAGTCTCACTACTTCACACACACCTACAAAAGCCAAACTAAGAGAGGACTGGGGCTGAACTAAGGGGGTGTATTTAACTGAGGGGATTTCTGCATGGCAACTCTTTTAAGATAAATACCAGAAAGTTTTATTCTGGTCTGAACAAGTACCTGCCTGCTGAGAGCTAATAATTTCATCTCTGTAAACTGAGCATACCTGGGGGAAAATTAAAGTCTTAGAGCACACTGTTGCTATTCCCCTGCAGGACACAAAAGGTTTCTTCATGGGGAAGCACACTAAGACCGGGTATTTCTAAACAGGTGAAATATAATAAGGAAAAGCCTTGGGTTAATTACACTGAAATTGGCAATCAGAGATTGAGTTAGTTCCCTCTCAGGGGAAGACAAAAATTCATGTTCAGTAGTGGAGACATTCCAGTATCAGTGGCACCATCTACTGGCGCCTGCAGCGCTTTGTTTCCTCCAAAAGTATTTCTTTCTCTTGAGAAGGGGGGAAGAACTTAACCAAACCCCCACGAACCCCATAGTATTGCTCTCTCTTCCTGCTTTTCTGCATTATGAAGCAAGATTTGGCATCAGGGATGAGTCAGTTACTGTCTGAAGTCCATGTTAAGCACTCTGAATATACACCACCACAGTAAAAAACACTTCTGACCATTGTCACTTAGACCACGTACCATGACTGAAGTCTAGTCAACTCTGGATCTCAGGATCATCAGGATCACATGAACAGCACATCAGTAAAATATCTAAGAGTATCTCTTTTTTCTACCATTTCGAATGTCAATTTATCTTAAAAAACCCAAACAAACAAAACCGATCAAAGAACAACCCACACAAAAGCTTTTCTCAAAGTCCTAACTGCAATCTTTCTAAAATGGGTGCATATGAAATTTTATGCCCAGGAAGAGTGAAGGGGGCATTTCATACATTTCCTAATTTCTGTGATTCTACAAGAAAGACAGCTTAAAGAATGAAGCAATGGAGCCAGAACTCCTGCCTCAAACACCATCATAATGGATAAAAGCAGTGTATTCACAGGGCCTGAACAGGTACCAAGTGCCACCCACACTGCTCAGTGGGAACAGAAGGATGCTGTGGAATTGGAATGTTACCAGGGAAGCACTTTTTCCTTTTATTTCTTCGCCAGGACATAAAACTCCTTGATCTCAAGTACATCCCTCAATTTCATCTTCAACTGAAACAGGCCACTGAAACACTGATAAATCAAGTTTCTTGCTACTGAGAAGTGTCAGGATGAAAAGTTGATGGTAAATACACAGGAGCCTTACAACTTTCGATTAATGTGAAGAACTATTTAATGCTTAAGAAGCAGCTAATTTATGAATTAAGAACAACCAATAATAACAAAAAAAAAGTCCATATGAACAACTGATTTTTATCTTAGTAAACTTGCAATTTCACAGATCACCAGATGGGAGCATCAAAAAATATCAGAAGCCACAACAGTCCCTATATACTGCTTAGCATTTGCCTAGAATTGTTTAGAATTTAAAGCCTAAGAAAAGATTTCAGACTTCTCACACTGAAGTTTAAAAAAAAAATAAAATTACAGAATTGCAGTGTTTCAGTAAACCTAAAACATAATTCAGTTAGACAGCAAAGAACCACACAAAAGTCTTAAAGCTGTCAGCAAGTATGGGTTAAACCACTACCTGCAGTCCTGGATTAAAAGGCTAATATTTAGTTTTAAATCAATCCTCCAATGCAAATGTGAAAGTCACTCGTATACTAGCATTGAAAAATCTTTTTAAAAGCCCTTCTGTTCTGTTGGGTTGGAGGTTCAAATCACAGCTGAAAATGTAAATGTGATGCATTCATCAGCAACAGAGCAGGGCAAAGATGTTGTATTCTAACACTGATCTACAGTGAGCTGAGGAAGAAATGGCCTTTTTTGTCAAATTAAGTTTTCTGTCTTGAAGAATCCTAATTTGTCCCAATCAATACAGCCCTAGTGGTAGCAAGAAAGCTCCCTGGCAACACTATATAATGACTTCGATTTCACAGTGTCTGCGTTATGCTTCAAACACAAAACCAGTTTTACACTTTCTGGGTAAAAGTGTCGTGCCTGCACATTTCCCAAAACTGATCTCAGGAGAAGAAACAGAACTTATTCTGCTACTGAAATACCTCATTATGGCTGCAAATAAAGCAGCTAAACTTAGACAGCATTAGCTGATATGCTTGGAAACGAAATGCTTTTGGAAAACATACTGCTTTATCTGCACCCTCAAGGACACTGTTCCTCTGAAGCTTTCACAAAAAACCCTCCTCAAAAAACATAACTGTAAGAAGTTTCCTTTTCCCACAATATGCTGGAGAGATATTGCAAAAATTCCTGGATTAGTAAAACCAAGTATGGAACAACAACAATGGAAGGTAAAGCCGTACCATTCTGGCCCCATGAAGAGAAACACCGAGCAAAATCATGGTTAATGCACAGTACACAAAGCCTTGAAGCAGTGTGCTACAGAACACACAGAATTTTTTGTGACAGGATTATAAATGTTGATCTGAAGACACCCAGTGGAACTGCTCTTTCACCAACTGTAGCAATACATTTACTTAACTATTGGGATAGGTTGCCCTTTCAAATCATCTGCATCTATGGGCAGTTCAGCTGGTATTTACATTCCAGCTGCTTGTGTTCAGAACAAGCAGCGCAGTCAACATCCTGTTTCTCCTGCTCAGCAGCCCAGAGATGGGGTCACCAATGCAGGCAGATAAACCCAACTGAACTTAAGACCTTACAATTGGAAGCCTGAGTATTCATTAGTCAAGTAGGCCCCAGAGAAGACAGCAAAAAAAGGAATTAAAAAAGAACGGTAAACCAAATGTTAATACTTCTTAATATTAAGAACAATTAATCCTTATTATTGAAGACCAATAATGAGAAGATCAGCGGAGCCATTCACTTCAGTGTTAGTTCCAACTACTGGAGACCAGAACTGTCACAAAGGTAGCAGCTCCTTGAGCCAACCCCAACACCAAACTTAATCTAAGTTAATATTTTTAAAATTGTTTTTATCAAAACAAATCTGTAGGACAACGGAATTACCACTGAGAAGACAATAAATCAATGGCAATGTAGAAACTACATACACTTCTAGGAGTTCCTTAACTGTGTTCATATTACAGCCTGATCACAGACAATAATTTTTAATAGTGCAATACATCAGGAATTTAACTTTTGCTTTCATGACATCTGTGAAATCACACTGCTGAATTTACAAGCCATCATGCTGCTCCTGCTTGAAAGCACGTCCTTTTGCTATGCACATCTAAAGTTTCTGCAGATCATTGTCACCTAGCACAATTTAGCAGATTATGCAAAGAGAATAATGGATTTTCAAAGAGGTTCCAACAGTTAATAATCAATTTGAGCAATCTACAGAACCAGGAAAATACACAGGGCAGTGGTACCAACATGTATGGACACAGACCAGCCAAGAAACCACTTCGATTTAGCAAAGATGGAAAATTCTCTATTTTCAGAGTGGTGGTCCTGCTGATTTACATTGCTGTAGATGCTCTAAGCTGTGAAAAATAAATTCTTCTCACACTATGTTTTGATGCATTTCACTATTACACGCAGGCTGAAAAATGGAAATGGTACTTCCTCTGCAACCTAAGTTTGGGCTGAAGAGCATCTTGTTATATCTAACAGAAGATCACCAATTGCCTGCCTCCTCTATTATTAATTCATACATCAGGGACAATCAGGCCTCTATCGGAGACTCTAAAAACTGAGGTTTTAACTCGTAATTTTAGAGACAAAAATACACAAGAGAATGAAAGATGATGTGCACTGTTTCAACGTGGAGCCAGGTTAACGCCTCAGTCAGCAAACAAACCATTGGTTTGCAAGCAGCTAAGAGAACAGGGCTCTTAGCACAGCAGATGCTTATTACAGATGGGATGCAGAAATAAACTAGAATTAAAAGTGGAAAACACAGCGCAAGCCGTGATTGAACATAACGAAAATAAAACACCAAAGTCTGTTTATTCAAAGCCAGTCTACACATGTTTTGAGACAAAATAGACACTCATAATGCATCTTCCACCCTCAGCATTAAAAGGTAATGGAATCAAAGCAGTGTAAACTCTTAACAAGAATTCCAAGATGATCATGACCACTTTAAATTAAATCCAGCATCAAAACAGCTTATCATGAGAAACAGGAGAAAGTGAAGCAAGAAAAGCAACTTCTTCATAATTTCACCTATTTCAGGCCCAGGTTTACCACAGAACAGAAAAATTTATTATTCCTCCAATGAATTCAATGTTTTCATTTGAGTATTTGCTACCATTTTTCGAAGCAGGGCCCTTCCTGTAAGTGCAGGAAACCTGCTCACACAGAGACAAGGAGAAACAGCAAGAGCTCTACACAGGCAGATGGACACAGACAAAAGAGGCCAAGTTCAAAGTGCTTGGCCTAGAACTGGCTGTTGCAGGTGACACAAGGCTGTGATAATGGCCATGAACCGTATCAGAATTAACATATCACAAGAAATCCTCCTTCCAAAACTATACTGTGCTCTAACTGTCCACAGGTTCTAAAACAAAAAAGTGCAAGTTGCCCCAAATTAAATAAACCCTCCCTTTTTGGTAAAAGGTAGGTTTTGCTGTTGTTTTCACAGTTAAAAAAAGTAATGAAAAGAGATCTGCTATAAACATCAAGGACCAGAAAAAAAAGAAATTCCTTTCTAAAAACATAAATTTTTGGCAAAATATCATGGTGTGGATCATTGATCCTAAATATTTCTTTGGTGCTTCAGCATAAGCCACTGCTAAAGTACACCTCAGGAATAAGCAAATGCAACTTGGAATATACACTGGTTTTAAAAATACATACATATGCTAAATTAAATAGCAAATGGGTGGATCCAGCTTGTTCCACTTCAGTTCTTACCTTTGTCTAGGAACTATGAAAAGTGCTCGTACCAGTTTTCTTCTGTTGGCTTTTGTATTCATATTCATGCAAAAATCCATTGCTGCCTATAAAGAGGAAAGTTAATGCAATACTTCACTTTAATGCAGTGGGTTTTAATTAAAGCAACAGAAAATGGTTTTTAAACACAGCTTTTACAGAGCTGTTCCTACTACAAGCAGCTGCTTTAAAAATAACCATAAAGAAAAATCTTCAGTTTTGGCTGGAACTGACATAGTTAGAAAACATGTCCACTGAGAGGAATACAGACTGATTAAAAATTAATTCAGCTACTGCCAGACTCCAAAGCTTCAAATCTTTATTTCCTATCTATCTGATATAGCATTATGGCTTTTAAGAGTGCAAAAAATTAAAACTATGACTGTACCTTGTCTATGAGGTCTCTGTTGACACAATTTGGAAGCTGCTGAAGAAAAGCATCTACTATGAGTTTTAAATGAGATCCAGTACTGGCTTCTTCATCCTCTTGTTCTAACAGAGGGAAATAAGCAGCAGACATCTTTAAGCTATGAGATATAATCACTTATGAACACATTCCCCAAACAGTGCATTTGTAATGTTTAGTTGTTAAGTATTCATCCACAGATTATAAAAATGAACATAAAACTCTGATTTCCTGACATCAACTATGAAGATCTCACCAGCCCAATACCCCTACTGTTACCTTCTAATTGCAAAACTTGTGGTATGCTTCAGAAATTTCCCAGAATTTATCAAGTCCTAGAGAAGAGCTTAGTTTGCTCTATAGCACAATAATGAGTTGTAACAGCAACACTCGGAAGGAATCCCCCCTTGGCCAAAGCAACACAAAAGAACATTGCTTCCTGCAAAAGGATCGTGATTAAGTTTGGTTTTCTTTCAGTTTGAGAATGCTTAGCAGTAACAAGAATACCCAGGAGGTATCTGAAAGGACAATGGAGACAGACAAACTTCAAAGAAGAGAATATGGTGGTGGTGAAAATCACACCCAAGTAAACTACAAAATATACACCACCTGGAAAGTCACAGTGTATTTACAGTAAGACAAATTCTTGGAAGACTCAAGTTCCTTTTTCAAGTTGCTGCAAGGAAGAGATAACTAAGATGTTACACTGAAGACTTGTTTTGGTTTTGGAGCCTGCTAGGGGCAGGGGCTGAGCTTAGGTAGAGAAACACTAATAATTCCTCCAAGGAGCACTGCCAGCTCTGTCAGCCACCCAGTCTTAAAGGTGCCAGAGTTATGAGCAGACAACATCACCTCCTCTCTTGCACAGGCAACGAGAAGTCAGAACAACAAAGGACAAGGGTTCATTAAGGAAGGAGTAAAAAGCAGAAGAGGAAAATGTTCCGGATGCTCACACAAAAGAGGACCATGAAGTTTTAAATACTTAATGGAACCCTGACTCTCTCATCACCCACACACTGAGTTCACTAACATGCAAGCAACAGGCCAAACACTGCAATTTGCAAATTCTGTTTAAATGCATTTTTCCATTTATGTATTTATAGCCACACCTTCCTGTCTCCTTCCTTTTCCCTTACTGCAATTAGTTGTCTCAGTCTTCTACTGAAGCTAACTCAATGCTCTTGAAATAAATTTAAAAAATAAGTGATAATTCAGTCACATTTCCAGAGGCCCTACTATCACATTCTATTTCAACAGTTCCCCAAATATATCTATTCTTTCACTGGTCCTCTCCTCCACTGGAGAGCTACAGATATTCTCACATTCTATTTTCTCATCACAGTGTGTGGATCCTCTTTCCAAGTGGAAAGGCATTATTGTAGTACCTGAAGCAAGTCTGGAACTTCAGACAGAAAATTAAGCATTTTACACTGAAAAGAAATTAAACTGGTCAGGGCTTCCTTCTCTAAGGCAAGTGACAAAGTATGCAATTCATGTAATAAAATAGTTAATTTGTTGCTTTTCATATTGTTCTTCTTGAGTTCCAGTATTTCACAATCACCACATTTTAAAACTGTGTGAATCCTTCTCAAAAATTTACTACAAGTAGTAATATGCAACAATTACGGTTGGACTATTTGTAATAGTATATCTGGGTAAAAATCAAATCATGCGGAGAAAAAGTATTTTTTATTTCTAAATACCTTTATGTTTAACCAGAAATGCAGGCAATCCCACACAAGGAATGTGTCCCCACTCACGGCAGGGGGGTTGGAACTACGAGTGCTATAAGGTTCTTTCCAACCCAAAGGATTCTATGATTCTATAATGATTAGATTACAAATTCTCTAGATCAGGTAGGATTTTCATTTTTAAGCCACAGAATCTCTAACCAGTGGACTCTATTGTGAGGTTTCTTCCACATTTTAGATACAAAACAATTTTCCTCCTTGAGAAATGAAAGAAAATAATCTGCATTGGTCCTTGGAAATCCAAAGCGGCAAATCTGATGTGTCTTACAAACTGGACTCAAAGAAAACACCTTACTCTTTCCGCTATGAATTTGGTGCTGAACGCCTGGGTTTGCTTTTTCCACTCTTCAGCACCACTGAAAGAAAACTGAATTCTTAGCAAAAATTATTGAGAAACACAGTGCTGCTGTTTCCCCGAGTAAAACTAACACAGCTAGGTTTTTAGAGGTGCCATTTGCAACCCTTTACACAGAATTCTTAAATCATGCTATATAAAGCTGTAATATTAAAAAAAAAAAAAAAAAAGGTCTTTACCAATCAGGAAGACAGGCAGAGCTGAATCTTAGATTCCAATTAAAGTCAAAACCAGAAAATATTTTATTAGGACCCTAAGCACATTTGATGAGAAAAGTCATTTATGCACTGAAGTCTACATTCTTCTTTGTAGTCACTGTTCAGGCAACTGCCTTTACATTTGCTTACTTTTAAAAGCTGTGTGAAGGAATCAGTAACTTTCATTACATAAACATCTTTAAAATATTTTTTGCTTGTATCTGAATGACTTGTTACTAAAGCATTTATCACAATCCTAGCAGTTTCTATCTACTAGTTTATTAAATAAATAAATAAATAAATAAATAAATAGTTTTCCCCTGAATGCACTCTACAAATCTACAAACAAAGACCCGTTAAGTCAAAAAAAACAAAATCAGGAAGAAAAAGAATTTTAAAACCAATTCTTTTTACCTTGCTCATCAAGAAGCTTCTTTGTAAGATCTTCTGTCTCATCTCCACAGTCTAACTCCAGTGCATCATCATTAATATCCAGGTTCTCCAGCTCCAATTCCAGATCCTCGTTCCCAGCTGCTTCCTTATTATCTTTGGTATCTTTTGAATCTATTTACAAGTTAAGTAGAAATAGCAAATAAATACTAATAAATTGTTAAATATACATAGTCATGATTAGAATACAGGAAGGTCAATGCAGCTAAACCCACATGTCTTTAATGTCTTTAAATCTTTACACAGATGAAGGAAAAAAAAGCAGAACATGAGGAAGTTGCTGCTGAAATAATGTGTGATATAAAAGGTCAAATAAAAAGTATTCGTTTTCTTGTAAAAATATCTGGATCTGATAAAGATTCAGAAAAGAATAGTTAATATTTTTCTTGGACCACAACATTCGTCCAACACTGAGCATTTTTCCAAGAGATTACTACCTACAGAATTTTACTGTTCTTTCAGATCTCCTTCCAATCTCATTTGCAGACTATGCTTCATTTAC
This sequence comes from Acanthornis magna, assembly GCA_036785705.1. Classification (NCBI taxonomy): domain Eukaryota; kingdom Metazoa; phylum Chordata; class Aves; order Passeriformes; family Acanthizidae; genus Acanthornis; species Acanthornis magna. The sequence continues at coordinate 3,358,269 of JAWUZG010000001.1, forward strand.
AAAAAATAAATTTCAAGGCAGAAAACATTATTAAAATTCTAAAACTTTTTAAAACAAAGTGTGATAACTTCTAAACAGTGTATGCATCATATGGAAATAGAGACCCACAAACAAGTAACATGTTTAGAATCACAGACAAAATTATTCTGGAATGGACTTTGGTGATATCTCCAGTTCAACCTTTTGCTCAAAATGGGTGAACACTGTATTCACACCAGATTTCTCAGGTATTTTTTGAGTTCTTTTAAAATATTAAGATAGAGATTCGAGTCTCCCTGAGCAAGCTGTCCCATCTAATGATGCTTACAGGGAAATTTCAGAATTATCCAAACGTGCATCTTCTGTTACACTTTGAGCCAGTGATGGTGAATTTTTATCCAGACTAAAGTCTGCAAATGCCTGGTTGTGAACTGAGGGCTGGGTCAGAAGTAAGGAACCACCCAGGCCTTTTAATCAACTGAAATTTCATGAAAATAACAGTGAAAAAAACCCCAAACACTAACCTCATTAAAAAAAGGAAAACTCTTCCAATTCTCACAGAAAATATCGTATTTACTCACACTGCTTAACCTCCAATTCCTTGAAATTTACAATTCTAACAATATAAAAATGCATTTACTTTTTTTCTTCCTTAATACCCACATATAATCCCTACCCACATAGTTTATTCCCTGAAAATTCATCCAAACCGGTGTACTGTCCTGATTACAACAAATTATTTCATTACCGACTCATTACTTCTGTTGGACAAGATATGTTAAAGAAAAAATACTCATCTAAGCATCCTACCTCGTGATTCATCTTTGCTGGAATCCTTGTTCTGGGAATATTTTTCATTATCTTTAAACAAAATTGCTGGCACAAAAGCCTTCAAGTCAATGAGATTCTCATAGAAATTTCTAGCATCTTCATCTTCCCAGATACCTCCCTCTAGGTCATATTCTCCAGGCTTTCCTGGTGTGAAAATATCAATACCAGGTCCGTGTTCTGCAAAAACAGTGAAACCATAGAAAGTTATTTACGCAAATTTACAATCTTCTATGGGGAGGCACCTTAGAGATTAAGAGTCCTTTTAGAAAAGTGTTAATCTATTTATTACCACCTCTGTTTTCACCTAAATATTGCAATGCATACTTTAAAGTGTTTTTAACAACTCAATCCTAATATTAGATATATCAAGAAGTTATCTAAAAAATGTAAATTTGATTTTTATTAAAAATCAAGACAGAATCAGAGAGGAAGTCAAATCAAGTAAAACCAAGCAGCTCATTATATTGTGTTAGAAAGGAAAGTTGTAACAGACTTCAATAGCATTAGCATTAAAAGTAATAACTTTGAGTATGATGAACCCCATTGAGTTTTAAGAATGCTGTTTAAAAAGACCAATTTAAAATTTACAGGCACTCAATAAATACAGCTTTTTTAAAGTTCAAGATCATTTAGGGCAGAAGATACACTCATGATTTCAACAACATCTCAACGAATCTCGAAGTTTAGATTTAAAGGCACTGAAGAGCTGTACCAGCAAAAAGCTGCACTTCTGCTCAGGAGGTCAGACAGCCACACCTAGTGACTTATCTGGCTTAACAATATGTTCCTGCCCATAACATCATGGCCCAAAATAGACTTCAAATGTACTTTTTAATGATATCAGCTGTTAAAACACTAGTAGTTTTTAAAAACTATAAACTGCATAATATTAAATGGAAAGGATCAGGTTAAAAACATTTTTAATTTTCCATTTATTACTCTATTACCAGAAACAAACCTAAAGAGATATTACTTAAGTTACCGTAACTACACAGAATATACAATAGTTATGGTTACATCTTAGACTTATTTACTTTAACTTTAAAAAGATAAATGCATTATTCATTAGCTGATATCCTTCATGGGGAAATGAAACGTTTCATGAACGAAATGAAACCAGCAGAAAGAACACACTGGTAAGAGGGTTTGGTTAGTTTTCCCACCACATCCAAGCCAAGACCAGCATTCTGCTGACTTGCTTTAAGAACCTGGCTTACCCTCGGGTGTAGGCTTCTCCTGGGGGAGGTCAGGCATGTTCTCATCCAAAAGATCAGCCAGAGACTGAGAATTTGCCAACAGCTTCTGATATGACATTGCAAATTCCTCATATTGCTTGTGTCGATCTTCACTCAGCTCTCCTTTGGAGTGGAGAATGCGTCTACGAAAATCAAACTTACAGTAAGACAAGCTTTTTTTCCTTAAAATATTTGAGCTATGCTGAACCATTATGAATTTCTCTGAGCAAAGCTAACCTGCCCTCTTTCAAGGAACTGCAAGAATTTTAGTTTAGACTGCAATAGCAAAGATTTAAGTGACACTATTATTTTTCCAAACCACACTGAATTTCCAACTTCAATACCACTGAGGACAGTACAGCCACAGAAGCTCCAGCTTCCATGTTCAAAGAGAAAGGCCCAACTTACTGTTTTCCATGATTAGGCTGTAACAGTCCTGAAAAGACTTGTGTAGTAAAATAAAACATTCGACTTAGATGAAAGCTGAATAAAAGATGCTTTCCACCTCTAACAATCCATTTCCATATTGTTTAAATGATTATATGAGCTATTATCACCAGGAGGCTCAAAAAATTTGCAAGCAGCCCACTGACTTTCCAACAAACCAAATTATTTCAAGGCTATTGGTCCAAATAATGAGCAGTTATGTTTGTTTCTTCTGTTGCCCTTATTTTCTTTTACAAAACTATCCATACTTGTATCAAAGAATAATTTTTAAAACTGAAATCTGTTGTCAAAAGCAACTTGTATTTTAAGGAACATAATCATTGCTTACAAGTGCACTGCTTGCAAGTGCTGGAACCACTGACCAGGCATCCTGCACTGAGATGAAAGCATCAGAAGTTTGAAAAAAGGTGCAAATGCCACAATTCCCAAAGCAGGTTGTATCATTACATAATCATCTGTAGGATTCCATTACCATTAGGCTTTTATTATGCAATAGGCATACAGTCACAGTCTTGCCAAAAGACACATTTCGTGGCATAAAAATTCTGAAATAGTTTAGGCAATGTAAGTTGAGGGAATATCAATCTTCTTGTTCCAGGTTAACTGTAAAACAAGTCTTTGTACACATTCACAGAATGAGCAACAAAATCCCTTATGCCTGCTCAGAACCAGAAGTGCACACGGGTGTCTAGCTAGAGGGCAAGAAGCACTAATACTGGCAAAAGTTCTGTCTTTCTGACAAAACACACCTATTTAACATGTATTGCCTGGTCCTGCAAAGTACCACAAAGAAAAGTTAACAAATTATATAACCACTGACAATTTGTGAAGTGCAGTAGTTCAGTTTGGATTCAGGAAACAGATTAAGTGTCAATTCATAGCTTTTCCATGGAAACCACTGTCCATTGTATACATATTTTAAGTTTAAAATACACCAGCAGCTTTATAAACATGAACACTAGAGCTCTGTGCTATTACGAAAAAATAAAAAAAGCTAAGTACTGTTAACAATAGTACAAGACTTTCAGTTCTCAATTCCAGTTCCAAGAAGACAAGTGTTAACAAATTCAAAGAAGCTAAAGCAAAAGAAGCAAACTTTAAAAACCAGGGTTCATTTTTTAGAACAATTATAAGTACAGCACACAGTACTTGTCTTACTTTATGTCTCTTCAAAGCACCACAAGGCAAGTTCAGCGCATCTTAAACATCCTTCATTTAGACAAAAGAAGTTTCTTCCAAAGCTAACACTCATTTCTGAAACCTCTCTCTAGAATTTGTTTCCTTCCAATGACAGAGCCTGACAAGTTTTGCTGTGCCCTCAGCTGTGTAACCAAATGACCACCAGATTCTATGTTACATCTACATTAAAGTCAAAGCATAACTCAAGGTACTTTTCCTAATTATTCACTTAACCAGAAACGCTTGAGTCTGCTTTAATTATACTTAATAATTCCACAGGTAACACAGCACTAAAGCCCTGTAAATTTAGCATAGTAATTTTCAATTAATTCAACCAATTTGTACAGCTTAAATTATTTCACAGTCACTTTCCTGACACAGATAAATTGATGAGTTATTTACCTGACAAAATATCATAACCTAAACATATGACACAGCTGACGTGCAAATAGTAACAGTTCACTCCTTATTCATTGATTCTGGAATAATACTGTGAATAAAATCTACAGGAAAATGTTTTTAAAAACAGAAAAACCCAAACCAACCCAACCAAGCAAACTGCACCATCACTTTCCCAAAATCCACAGTTTAGGAAGATTTCGATAGTACAGACAGACTTCTTACTAGCAAATTTCTGTCTTGCCCTCCTCATGCCTTGCACTTCCATAGCTTGCAAATGCCAAGAATCTTTTACAGATGTGTAAACAAATAAAATTTGGTAGGAAAGTTTTTTGATGTCTTATTTAACAAAACTTATCTCTCAACTATTTTTGAGTTAAAATAAACACCTTAAAGTTCAGAGACAGAAATAATACGGTTCTCTTAACCCAGTGATAAATGATAGTTGTTCACATTCCTTCCCCGAAACAAAGCTTTGCACCCAAGTTCACAGGGATAATTCAGATCACAAGGTCCTCAAAGAGGTCCCTCGTCTGATCTACTCAAAGTAGGCTCAGTGATGAGATCAGACCAGGCTGCTCAGGCAGCATCCAGTCATTTTTATCCAGTTGTACAAGTAAATATTAAAGTATATTTCCCTCTCCCAGATCGCTTACATTCTTTCTTCTTGGTTTCTTAACATACTTTATACCTCTCAGAAACCTTTTTCACTTTATTTTCTATCATACACATTTTGTTACACCCACTCATTAAAACTCCAGCCAGAACCAATGTCTCCAAAACCATTATAGCTCTGAAAGTATAAAGGTTCATATTCATTCATTTAAAAAAAATTACAGCTAAGTCAATAATGCACGTTAAACTAATAAGGTACTTGTCAAAATAACACTACCTCAAAAGTCAGTTTATGATCCTGTGAAATTCAACACCTGGCTGAGACCAGATAGGACTGCAGCACAAAACTCATCAGCACAATGGATCCTTGCTTTGGAAACATAAAAATTTAATGCATTCCAACCATACATTTGGCTCTGGATGGATGTCCAGCCTTTTAGCTGAAATATGTGTCTATACACAGTAACATGTTCTTTTCTATCTGACTGGGATGCTTCCAGAAGAATTACGAATTACTGTTTTAAGACCAGCATTTGGATTTAGGCTGGCTCCAAGAGTAAGAATTCAGGATGCTTTAAAGACAACAATTATTAAATAATGTGACCATGGCAGAAATAAAATTATTCAGATCTCAAGATCTGCATATTCATACCCTGCAATATTAGTATTACATACAGATATTTAAGAGGATTTATATCAAATTGCCTATGCCCTCCAACATTCTAATACATTTATTTAATAGATATTTACCCACCCTGGAGTGTAACAGATACCTTGTTAATTTAACCTATATTTTCCTTCACGCTGGTACACTAAAAAAGTAAACAAGCCAAAGCAATTGTGGCATATGTTTCGTTAGATACATGTAGGTGGAAAGGGAGAAATCAGATTGTGCCAACTGGAAAAGGACAGTACCAGCTGGGAAAGCAGCATTGCTCTCACGCTGATAAGGAAACAGCACCAAACAGAGTAAAGAGAATTACAGCCAAAGGTCAACCTCCATTTTCTTTAAAAGATACTCAAACAGCCTGTTTGGTCTCTGTTTTTTAAGCCTTCAGAACAAATTTAGAACTTTTTTAAGAAACACTGCAGAACACACTTATCTCCTACACATTGCTAACAGACTTTGTTTATAAATACTGCAACAAATCTAGGCATTTCGTAACTAAACTATATTTTTATTCATAAGTAAAAAGTAACATTCAATTGTCACCTGTTTTGTCTTTCAATATTTTGTAGCTCCCTGTGGTCCCTTTTCAGATGTTTGGTCAAAGATGTAAAGTATTCCTTCAACAAATTCTGGAAGGGCTGTTGTTTCTCTGGGCTAATTATCTCACTAGGAGGAAAGCTCAAGTTAAACTTCTCTGCAACAGTTTTTACTTTTCTTGGTACCAAACCAGCAATGTCATCTCCACAGTGCCGACAAAAGCTGATAACCACAGAAACATGAGTGTGGGATTCTCGATCAGCGTTAATAATATTTTTAAGCTGCTCATAGATTAAAGACAAACCTTCCTTGTCAGTGAAAATCCCAACTATTGTCAATTCTGCAATGAATCGCAAATCAGTTCTTAACTTGGTAATGTTGGGAGTCTTCTCTTCTTTCCTTGCTTCAAAATGTTTTTTCCAAGCCTGAAGTAACGAAGGAGCAAAATCAGCGTATCGCTGGTGAAAGAGGGAACACAAGTGCACAGCACAGTTCACGTCTGATATTTTCAGTTTGGCCTCCACAATAGAAGCTACTGCTTCTGCAATGTATTTGCTTAGATTCAGGCTATTAAAGTCATGGGACAAGGAGTCCCTTTGTTGCTCTGTAATGGTTTTTAGCTTCTTAACAAAAGCCGTGTTCTTCTTCAGACTGGAGTCCAGTCTGCTGAAGAAGTTTTCCTCAGGACGACTCTCGGGTGCGTTCTGGTTTTTGCTGCGGAGCTCTTTTCTTGCCTGATGGCGCTCCCAGGCCTCCTGATGGAGCTGATGTGCTTCCTCTTTTTCCCTAAGAGATATAAAAATTAGTCATTTTCATTATGAAGCCTTACTCTCAGGTTACCAGTTCAAAGGAAAAAGGTTACAGTTGGGAAAACTTCAGCAGTTCTAACAAAATTTCCCCTTACTCTTTTCTTAAATATTTATCAAGCTAATCCTAGAAAGCTAAAGCATCTGCTTCAGAAACTCTTGTTTAATTTTTGTGCTGTAAAGAGCAAGTACTACTTGTTACAAAACAAAATTTCTCAAATATTTCTATGCATAACAGATTAATCCCAACAGACTTCGAAAATATAAACATAAAACTCCATTTACTACAGATGGAAATGAAGTTCTTACAGAAGAGGACAACAGCCTTTCAACAAGTTACTGTATTACACAGTTAAGGGAAACCTTTTATTCCCAGACTACTGAAATGACACAGAAAACAGGGAATAAGTGAAATACATCTGTCCCAGCTAAAATTTGGCTACAACACTGCCTTAATCTTAAAAAGTGACATATTTCAGTCATAAGAATGGCCAGAATTTCAGCTTTATTGGTCTAAAGATGCCATCTTCAACACTGTAGTACCTTTGGATAATATATTAAGAAACACCGTCTTGGTAATATCACATACTAAACTGCCAAGTTACATTCTGAGTTTGCCATCAGATACCAATTTTCTGTGACTGATTAAAAGACATGCCAGTCATTTCGCACAGTAGATTTGTTCCTGTTACGTATGGTCTGTAGACCCGTTAAGAGTCTGTAATCCCAAATTTTTGATGTTAACACTTCATCTTAAATGCAACTGTGCTTCTTTATTGTCCTGGTTTGGGCTGGGACATAGTTAATTTTTTTCAGAGTATCGTGTATGGGGCTGTGTTTTGGATTTGTGCTGGAATCAGTGCTGATAACACAGGGGTGTTTTCATTATTGCTGGGCTGCAATAATGGCCTCTTCTGCTCCTCACCAACAAGGAGTCTGGGGGTGCACTAGGAGTTGGGAGGGAACACAGCCAGGACAGCTGACCCAAGGGATATCCCAGACCATATGACATCATGGTCAACATATAAATTTGGGGGAAGAAGGAAGGGGAGGGATGATAAGAGTGATGGTGTTTGCTTTTCCAAGTCACTGTTATATTTGATGGGGCCCTGCTGTCCTGGGGATTGCTGGGGAAATTGGGAATGAATTCCTTGTTTTGGTTTGCTTGCCTGCACAGCTTCTGCTCTACCCATTGAATTGTCTTTTTGGCAACCCATGGGTTTTCCCACTTTTACTCTTCTGAATCTCTCCCCATCCTATTGAGGGGAGGGAGTGGCAGTGTGGGGCTGTTGCCGGCTGGGGTTAAATCACAACATTTACTCAAGCATAATTGTGCACTCCTTGGTCATCACATGCAGAACACTATCAAACCCCCATAAGGGAGACCAAAGTAACAGAGGTTACAAGTGAAAACTCAAAACCTCTCAGAAGTCATAAAGCACAATCAGACAGCCATGTAAAATTTGTAACACTACATGCAACTTACTGAAAGTAACTCAAACAATTAATCTTCTATAACTCTGCCCACAATGCAGTATTTGGCACAATTAAACTTTTAAAAGACAACTTACTTCAGTTGAGCAGCTTCTTCTTCTTGTTTCTTTTTCTCTTCCTCCTCTTGTTTCTTTTTCTCCTCCTCTTCAAGTTTCTTTTTTTCTTCTTCTTCTTTCTTCTTTTGCTCTTCTTCTGCCTTTACTTTATCCTCTTCTTTTTTCTTCCGCTCCTTGTCTTCCTTCTTTCTTTTATCCTCTTCCATTTTTTTCTTTTTATCTTCAGGAACTTTTAAAGTCTCTCTCTTCACACCAACCTTGACATCTTCTTTTGGCTTCTCCCTGGTGCTCACTGGTCGCCTTTCACTAAATTCTTTATTATTTAACTGAGATTCTTTTTCTTCCATATTTGCTGGCTTTTTGCGCTCAGCTGGCATTGTGTTACCCAGGCAAACCTGCAGAACCACAGGAAAATAAGTACTTTTAAATTGCTGTTGATATTTTAGTCATTTTTCACAGCCCACCCATATTCCCTTAACTTACAAATGCATGACTCATCAGAATAAAGGTTTAAGTTTTCTTGAACTAAGGAATGGACCTGACAGGTAAAAACTAATCATTTTGTTTGTTGCACTGCAAAGTTGTCTTCAGCATGAGTTAGGAAATAAAAGCATCTTGAAATCTCTACAACCCAAGGAATATAAGATCTTGAACATAAACAGATGTCCACCTGAAAAAAATAATTCAAGACTGATGAAAACAAAGTACCCCCAAGTTAAAAATAAATACATGTTTGATACATCAGCATGCACCTGCGCCTCACAGACCTTTCTACACATCTCCTAAGAATACTTCCCCTTCCACTACCACTCCTTAGGATCATAGGATAATGCAGGTTAGATGGGACCTCAAGTAATTCAAGCTCCTGCTCAAAGCAGGGTCAGCAATGAGTTCAGACAAGACTGTTCCAGGTTCCAGTCTTGAAAACTGCCAGGGAAAAAAACTGCACAACCTCTCCAGTTAATCTGCACCAATACTTGATTATCCTCACTGTGAAAAGGCATCAACTTGCTTCCTTCTTTGCTCACCCCTCCCCAGAATTCCCCAGCATCTCCAGCACACAGCACAAGTAGCAGCTGAAGAGCAAGCAGTGCTGACTAAGCTGTACGCACAAACCTCCCTGCCAGCAGAGCAAACGGAAATAGTATCAGAAAGGCTGCAATTATCAAGAGTTATCAAAGGCTACAATTCCACTCTCCTTCTATTCAACCAACATTTTATAGGAGCTTTAGCCTCTTTGGGGTTTCCCCCCCTCCAAGCTTTGGCTTCATTTGGCTAAGTACACAAAAGGTAACACATACTTAACACAAAAGAGTAAAATTACAGGACAATTTTGGTAAGGAGGAAACTCTGATGAGCGCCTAGATCAGCCCCCTGCTCCAAGCAGATTCCAACAGATCAGAGCCTTGGCTAAGGCTTTAGTATCTCCAAGAACAGAGAAGCAATGGTCCCCTCTGGGCACACTGTGAAAAAGTATTTCCTAACAGCAACCTGGAAATTGCCATTCACCATAATGTGCTTGTTTCTTTTCATCGTATCCCTGCACAGCTTTGAGAAGAACCCAGCTTCATCTCCTCTGTGCTCTCCCATTAGGTTGTTTTAAGACAGTAATAGATTTCCTCCTGTCTTCTTATAGATCAAGAACCCAGATCTCTCTGTTTCTCTTCAGATATCATGTCCACGCAGCCTCCCTATGCTCTTGGAATACACTTGCCTCACTGATGTCAATGCCTTTCTTGGGAACAGAGAATCCACACCTGGATATGGTAAGTACTGAAGAGAGGGGGAAGACTCACCTTTTTCAGCGTTATGGTTAACTTCTGGTGCTACAGCCTAGAATGCAAGAGCATTCTGCTGAGTCATGTCAGGGTCAGATGGACCAAGCAGGACCACAAGAAGCAATCAGAACCACCTAAGCTTTATTTACTTCATGGTAAATTAATTTCTTAATATCAAAAATAGTTTTCACTTATTTACATGCTTCAAGTTAAATGCATATATAGGGCGGACTGATAGGACACCGCTGCATGTGACACCTTCTGAAGAGCCACCACTTTGTTTTTATTAGTAACACCAGCTTGATTCCCAATGGCCACCCCTACTTTTGCCTTTCTAACATTTTACTCTGACTGGATGATGAAAACATGCTAGATTCACCAATTTCCTGCATCTACTCAGAGTGGATAATGAGACACTTGCATTCCAATCTAATGTAGAGCACTTCTGGTATTATTTTAACTATTTTGAAATATGTTTATAAATAAGACTTCACAATAAAGAACATCTATTTCTTAATAAGCATTGCACATTGCCTCTGCCATCTCCCAAACAATAAAATGACAGATTCATATACTGTCTATCCCACCCAGACGAAACTGCATTACAATATTTAAAGTGCTTATCCAGGGCTTCTGAAGAAAACATGGTTTGCAAAATTTACAGTATCAGTATTCACATATAGGCAGTGACAACTTACCAATGGGGAACCTACTCAGGACTTGGCCTCTGGCAGCAATTGGCAACAGCACCAATAGAGAAATGTCTCCAACACTGATTTATGGAAATCAAATCAGCATTGCTTAAACAAACGTAGCAAATTTGGCTCCTTAATGCATGTTTACAAATATAAGATTTCAGAACTACTTGATTTCCAAAAACATTGATCTTAAAACAGTATTATTATGAAATCAGTACCTAACCAAAGAGGGAAGGGGTTGCCTTTGCTTAAAGAAATGCTGGAACAGCATGTCACAATTCCAATACTCTGAACAAAATATCCAGCTACTCATGTAACTTTTAACAACATGGTCACTCACCACAATCATTACAGTACTTGAGCTCTTACTAAATTTAGGAACTCAGAATTCTGTTTTAAAGACATATCTGATGTTTGGTTGTATAAAAGCAAACCAGAGAAGATGGGATAAAAAGAAACTGGATGAGGCATAATCAGGCACATTATGATTTTGACCACAAGGCAGTATTATCCACTTTTCCCCAGTGAACACTAGTGACCAAAAAACCCCCAGAAATCTCGTTTTGCAATAGGTGTCTGTTCTGTATCCCAGAACAGGTATGTTACAATATTCCTCACTACCTGCTACGTGTATAGCTCCTTATCTCCCAAACCTTTCCGATGGCTCTGCCAGCTCGTTTGTGCCGACACCAAACGCCTGAGGGCGGGAGGAGGCTAAAGCCGTCACTATACCCGGGCTGATCCAGCGTGGAGCTCCACACGGGCTAAGCTCCCAGCCGGCGCAGAGCCTCTGTAACAGGCAGTGTAGAACTGTCCCACGAGCAACTTTCCCAAAAGTTGTGGGAAGCAGGAAAAAATGAAAACAGGCAGCAGGCTCACCTGGGCCTCATTTCCATAGGAAACAAGGGTGGAGACAAATAGTTTGGTCCAGATTAACAGAATGATATGGAAACATTAGAAGAAACTTAAGAGATAATTTCTATTTAATACTTCGCATTAACATGAATGTCCTGATAAAAAGGCACAGTAATGACATGAATTCAACAAGCCAACAGATAGGACAAACCAGCATTCACACCTGAAAATTAGGAAGGACAGAGACAAGACAAAAATCCCTATGCCTTTGTACTCTTGGCAGCCCATTTCTGCAGCAACACTTATATGCTCTAACACTACTTCTTCTTAGTTTCAGCACCTACAGATAATATTTTTTCAGAGGGAACTATTTCTCTTAACTTTTCAACATTTGACATACCTTGACTCATTTGCAGTTAAGACAATTTTTATTGTACTTAAGTTTCTACTTTTTTTTTCATTACAATCTTGGAATTTGAAAGAATGGGACTGGGTTCATGATACTCTGGGTTCAGAAACTTAAGAAATAGTCTTGAAACACAGAAGTAGCATTTAAGAAAAACCATCTATGCATTTACTCTTGAGGAAAGCAAAGAGTAATACAAGGTATTCAGCATCATAAATCTATTCACAATTCAGAATAAAAGGATAAACGTCAACACCTTTGCCCTCAGAGCAATCCTCTCAAGTCAATAAAACCAGTCTGTTCTCAAAGCCTGCAGTAACATGATCCAGAATCCCAATCCCTACAAACACAAGTATGAGGGAAAGAAATACAGTTCTATTAAACTAAGCATATCGAGATTTTTCACTAGAAATTAAATGGATCACATAAACAGTCGTTTTTGCATCAACTCTATTACAAAAGAGATATGGGAGATAAAGAATGTAGGCAAGATGTCCCACCTCCAACTGGCTGAAAAACCTCAAAGAGCAACAAACTCCCCCATTACTAGTTACCACACCGCTAGAAGGCTGTAAGTTTCAAGAACTCAAATGCAATTAAGGTTCTCTTAATGCAATGGAAAGTGCATAAGAAAAATACACGGGTCAGTGAGGAGAAAATAAACTTAGCCACAGGTTTTGGAAGATGAGACACAGCACACAGAATAAAACATAGGGCAGAGAGAGAGGAGTCCCCCACACAGTGGCAGAGAAAATTCACAGAATATCCTGACTGGGAAGGGAACCACAAGGATCATCAAAGTCCAACTCCTGGCACTGTCCAGGACACCCCAAGAGTCACACCATGTGCCTGAGAGCGTTGTCCAAATGCTTCTTGAGTTCAAACAGGCTTGGTGTTGTGACCACTTCCCTGGGGAGCTGTTCCAGTGCCTAACCACCCTGTGAGTGAAGAACCTTTACCTGATATCCCACCTAAACCTCCCCTGAACACAACTTCAGGCCACTGACACATCTTCTAGCCGGCCTGCCGAACAGCCGGGCACTTTTACTTTCGCTTCTATACCTCTCGGAGAGAATGTTTTGCTGCCAGACTTGCAGGAACGCACTTTCCACCGTGAAACAGAGGCCTATAGGCAAGGCACTAAACATAAAAAGACTCCTTCGCTACCACCCCAATCCCCGCTCGCAGCTCTCCCGCAGCCCGGGCCCTTTCCCGGATGGGACCAGCAGCTCGGGAACAGCAGCTTCCTGTCCTGTCCCGGCCTCCCTCTCCCCGTGCCCTCAGGCACCGCCACCCGAGCCTTCCCGGCTCGAGCCCCACGGCCCCTCCGCCTCCGGGACCCCCTCCCCGTGCCCCCGACAGGCCCCTATGCCCTCCTCTCGCCTTCCCCGGGACCCCTTCCTCGTACCCGCCCCGACACCGCCTTCCCGTCCCGTCGGTGCCCGCGGTACCTGTGCCCGGTGCCGACATGGGCCCGCCCGGCGCTGCCGCCGCCGCCACCGCCTCCTCCTCCGCCCCTCCGAGGCCCCCGAGCGCTTCTCCCCTCACGGCGGCCGGGCCACCACGGCGCTGCCTGACCCACGGCACCGCCCCGACCGAGTCCACCGCGCCCGCCCCGCCACGCCCGGGCGCGAAGGGAGGAGGCGGCGCCGCTTCAGGGCGGTAGAGCCGCGGCTGCGGGCGGCGCGGAGCGGCGCTTCCCGAGGGGCGGGGGTCAGGCAGCGCGGAGGGCAGCCCCGCGCGGGGTCCTGGCGGCGGACGGGTTACCGGGAGTGCGGAGGCGGAAGGGGAAGAGGAACGGGAACGGGAATGCGAACGAAAACGAGATTGGGAATGGAAGAGGAAAAGGGTTCGGCCCCGCTTCCCTCACAGCGGCGGGGAAGGGGGAAATAGGCTCTGAATGTCGCTTCCGTGGTGGCCCTAGCGCACGACTCGGCTTGTGGCCCCGCGTGACGTCACTGCAGTGACGTGTCCGTGCCCGGCAGGCGTCACGCCAGCCGTCATGTCGCGGGTGGGGCCCTCAGATGTCACCGTGGTGAAACACTGGGGGTGACAGGGGCTGAACACCGAACTGCTGCCTGAGTGGTGGTTTAATGGGCGTCCATGACTGTGCCCAGTTCTGGGCTCCTCAGTACAAGCGAGACAAGGAGCCCTGCAGAGGCTCCCGCGGAAGCCACAGAGATGAGGAGGGCTCTGGAGCATCTCTCGCATGGGGAGAGATTGCGGGAGCTGGGGCTGATCAGTTTGGAGAAGAGAAGACTGAGAGGGGATCTAATTAATGCATATGAGTATCTCCAAGGTGGGTGCCAAGAGGATGGTGCCAGGCTCGTTTCAGTGGTGCTGAGCGACAGAAGAATGGCCATAAAATAAAACATAAGAAATCACCTCAAATGAGGAAGAACTTCTTTACATTGAGAGTGGCAGAGCACTGGGACAGGCTGCTCACGGAGTGTCCCTCTCTGGAGACATTCAAAACGCACCTGGATGTGTTCCTGTGTCACCTGCTCCAGGTGACCCTGCCTTGGCAGGGGGGTTGAACTGGATGATCTCCAGAGGTCCCTTCCAACCCCACCCATTCGGTGATTCTGTCATCGGGTGTGCTTTCTAGTCTTAAGTTTAGTCTCTGCCCTCCTGCCCAGTCACTCTTCCCACCTGGATGTCCAAGGATATTTTACAGAGGCGAATTTAGTGGCACAAAACTCCCTGATTTGTTGGAAACGCTCCCTGCCTGCATGTCTGGGCATGGCATCGCCTCTTGGGCAACGAAGCTGGAAAAAGCTGGCACAGCCCAGAGCTGCAGAGTGAGAATCTGGTGTTTATTTTACATTTTGAATCCAGGTTCTGACAGAAGCTTTTTCTTTGGGTTGGGAATGCCTTTACAGCCCTCTAGGCTTAGAACAAGCCCTCAGCAGTATTGGACTGTGACAGCAGGCACAGGCCTGGGGGTGCATAATGAGATTATTCAGCTGTTAAAGTCCCTTTTTATTCAGAGGCAAGAGTCGGCCCCAACAGAAGACACTGTTTACTGATGCAGAGTTTTAGGTGTGCTCTGCCAACTGGTACAGGACTAGACAGGTTGTTGTTTTTTTTTTTTCCAGGGAAGAGCTCTCCTCTCTGCTGTTTAACTTCATTGCTCATTTTGCAGACATGGCTAAAAATCTCTTTCTGGACAAATCTGAAAGGATGAAGTTGTGCTTGTTATTGGCACAGATCATTCACGTGTCTCAGCTCACAAAGATCTCATTCGCTTGCCAAAATATCTTGAGCTACCAAGTTGATTAAACTGATTCACTGGAGTGGAGGAGCTCCATGGGTGAAACACAGTAAAGAGGGGGAGGGAAAATCCATGTTAGTGTTGGCACTTTATTTTCCAAAGGCGCCAATCCTTTGGCATGTCAGTGTGTGCCTTTGGATTACCATTTTTGGGGGCAATTAGATTATATTTGGTTTAAGTATCAGTGGCACTGGCATTACATCAAGAGATGTTGGCTTATTTTCTTTTGAAGCACGATGTTGCTGCCCGTTCTAACATGAATAAAAACCACGATCACTACAGTTTTGAAAGGAAAGCAAAAGCTTCTGTGTTTATACCACACTCCCACATGTTGGAACTGTCTCTTGCAAAGGCCATGCAAGCAAATCTTGTTTTATCTTTGGTAGCTCAGAAAACTTTTCCTCCTAAAGTACCTGTTTCATGTGTGCACATACTAATCAAGCTTTGCTACTGATTTACCAAAACCAGGTAGATGCCATTTCCTGAATCTCAGACATAAAGTATGTCTTCTTTTTTTTAAAGCCTGAAGCTCCTCTTCCCAACTTTTTTCCTCAATTACTGGCACACAGTATTCAAATTGTGCCAAATACTGGCCTAATGTAGAATCTGTAGGTGTCCTCACTACTTCCTTGTAGCCAAATCCAGCAAATTGTCTTCTTTGCTGAGTGAGCGGATATCCACATAATTTTTTTAGCCCCGTCTGGTTTTTTCTCATGATTTTTGGAGAGTATTTATAGCCACTGTTTCCTGGAAAGAAGCTATGTTTTAGTGTGCATACTCTTTCAATGTGTATAGGCTTTCACCTCATCCTGTTAAAATAAATCATGTTTGCTTATCTCCATCTTGACACTCAGCTTCAAGGTAACCTCTCTTCACCACTTAGCTCCAGCTGGCAAACTTCATCAGCACTCAAGGTGTGGGCAGTTTTTTTGGGTTGATGTTAACTACTGAAGTGACAAGGGGGATAATTCCTTTAGAAATACTCCCAGTGCTGCTAATTTTCTAGTAGCCACTTACTATTTAGTATATACAGCCTCAGTTTTGGAGCATTTCTAGTTTTTTTAGTGAGAGCTTCATGTAGTACTGAATCCACCTTGCACAGGAGTCTTCTCTAGGACAGGCTTTGTGCCAGAAGAGCCAGGCTGGGAGAGTCACTTGCATACACCCTCAGCAGCAATGTTTCTGCTGGCACAGGTACCACCTTCTCACATTCAGACATGAACCAAAGTCAACAAAACCTTTCCTTGACCTAGATATAGCTACAGCAATGCTTTTGCCGCGTGTAATCGCGTCCTACGCGAGATGATTACGCTGGCAAATCTGCAAAGTATATTAAATCTTTATTAACTGGATTTTGATTCACAGAAAAACCCCAACAAGTTGACTTGATGAGATATGTATTTCATAAACACCTGTTTAGACTTTATTAAACTTTTATTAATTGAACTTATATATGCAAATATTCAATTAGTTCTCCGAGATCCATGTTGTGTGACTGAACCATCTCATTGGAGAAACTGGAAAATTTTTGGTGGTCAAACCTATTCCTATCATTGCTAATTGGGAAATTTTCAGCCAACTCCCTATCTGATTCAAAGCAAAACCACATTGATATCTACTGTTTGACTTGCTTAAGAACTGTGGAAAGGTATTTCATCATCCTGCAATCTGCCTGCAACATTTTTCCCCAAGCACAGAATGGAAATATTTAACTATATCAACCTTTTCTCCCTCTCTACTGTCAACTTCAAAAATCACATAATCTTGCATCATTATTTTCAAGGTTCCTTCATTCTAATTGAAAAAAAATTTAATACTGAAAGCCACATTTCTACAACACTTTATTGGCCAAATGTCCACTGTCTTTCTGCAGATGTATCCTTTTGCCTTCTTTGCAGCATTAGAGGTAATTTATTTTTTTCTCCCAAATTTGCTTTTATAAATATGCATAAAGCCAACCATACAGGCCTCAAGAACACAAGTGACCCCTCTGCAAGAACTGTGAATATCATAAAATCCTGGATCAACTGGTGTGTCAGAACTGATTCAGTTCCAAAATCCAGTTCCACCTGTTCCAAAGGCAAATACCATGGTTTGATTTGGACCAAAAATACTCTTTGATTTCCTCATTGTGAAGGCAACACGAGCACAACCAATCCTATGGAAAGGGAATTTGCCAGTACCCCAGGCTTGCATTCACACAGTTTATAGAATCACAGAAGGGTTGAGGTTGGAAGAGACCTTTAAAGATCATCTGGTTCCAACCCCCTGCCACAAACAGGGACACCTTCCACTACTCCAGGTTGTTCAGAGCTCTATCCAATGTGTCCTTGGATACCTGCACAGATGGGGCACCACACCTTCCCTGGGCAACCTGTTCTTGTACCTTACCATGCTCACAGCAAAGAACATCCTCTGAATAGCTAATCTAAACCTACATTGTCTTGGTTTGAAGCCATTCCTCCTTGTCCTGTCACTACATGCTCTTGTAAAAAATCCCTCTCCATCTTTCTTGCAGGCTCCCCTCAGGTACTGGAAGGCCTCAATTAAGTGACCCTGAAGCCTCCTCTTCTGCAGGCTGAACAATATGAATTCTCACAGCCTTTCCTCACAGGAACGGTGCTCCATCTCTCTAATCATCTTGATGGCCTCCTCTGGATTCGCTCTAACAGGTCCATGTCCCTCCTATGCTGAGGACTCCGGAGCTGGATGCAGCACTGCAGGTGGGGTCTCACCAAAGCAGAGTTGGAAGGGACCTCTGGAGATCCTCCAGTGCAATTCCTCCTGCCCAGGCAGGGTCACCTGGAGCAGGTGACACAGGAACACATCCAGCTGGGTTTTGAATGTCTCCAGAGAGGGACACTCCACAACATCCCTGAGCAGCCTGTCCCAGTGCTCTGCCACTCTCAATGAAAAGCTCTTCCTCATGTTGAGGTGGAACTTTCTACGTTTTAATCTATGGCCATTGCTCCTGGTCCTGTCGCTGGGCATTACTGAAAAGAGTCTGGCACCAACTTCTTGGTACCTGCCTTGGAAATAGTTATACGCATTGATGAGATCTCCTCTCAGTCTTCTCCAAATTGATCAGCCCCAGCTCCCGCAATCTCTCTTCATACGAGAGACGCTCCAGAGCCCTCCTCATCTCTGTGGCCTCCGCTGGAGCCTCTGCAGTGGCTCCTTGTCTCGCTTGTACTGAGGAGCCCAGAAGTGCCCCCAGCACTCCAGGTGTCCTCGCTCGCAGCCCAGGACAGCGTTTCCCTTCCCGCTCCGTTCGGCACTGCAGGAGCCCCTGAGGGGCCCCGCGGCGGGCGCCGCCCCCCGGGCTGGGGCGGGTCCGGGGGCGGTGGCGGCGGCGGGGGCAGCGCGGCCATGGCCATGGCGGCCCTGGCGGGGGCTCGGGCCGTGCGCTGCGCGCTCTGCCGGGGCAGCCCGAGGCGCTGGTACCGCACCGAGCGCGGCGTCTACGGCTACAAACCGCGGAAGGCGGCGGGCGGGCGGGCGGCGGAGCAGCGCGGCGCCGGCAGAGCAGGTCGGACACCGCGGGGCCGCGCCGGGCGGAGGGAGCGCGGCGGAGGCTGCCCCGGAGCGGGGCCCGAGCGCCGAGCGGGTGCTCTGAGGGCTTGCGTGTGTTGTTCCCGGCGGGGCAGAGCGCGGCGCAGACCCGCTCCGAGAGCTCTTGGCTTTGCTTTCTGGAAGCCTGGGGTGCCTGGCCCCGCTCCACGGGCTGAAGCGGCTGTGGGAGCACCGCCTGCTGAAGTTTCCTCAGCGATGGGCTCTCGGAGAGTTCTGCTGTTCGTAGAAGTACCTCTGCCATGCACCTGTCATTTTCCTTTTATATCGTGGTGCTTGAACTAGCCGAACTGAGGGTGGTGAGACACTGAACAGGTTGCCCAGGGAGGTTGTGGATGCCCCAACCCTGAGGGTGTTCATAAATAAACTGGATAAAGCTCTGAGCAGCCTGCTTTAGTGGGAGGTGTCCCTGGCCACGGCAGGGGGTTTGGAACTGGATGATCTTTAAAGTCCCTTCCAACCCCTTAACATTCTATGATTCCATGATTAAATACAGGTAACTGTCTCCTGTAGCAATAACTGTGTTGGTTTTAGCTCAGTTTTATAGTGCAGAAATGTGATTTCAAGCAGAAAACTTTCTGAGGTAGGAGTGTGGTCCTTGCATTGCCTTTAGTCTGGAGACTGTGGTAGGAATTAAACCCTTTGCCCAGGAGCAGGAGTGAAACTAGTTTGTAACTCCTGGACACCGAGGCCCACCACAAAGTAGCCTTCTTGTTAATGATTAACATATTTTTATGTAACATTTTAAAAATTGCTCTTAAATGGCCTGCTTGCTGAGCATTGTGGGCCATGTTAGCCTTGTCTGGGTTATGTCCCTCTGTTGTAGAACCCAGTAGAGAGAAGGGCCTGCATTGAAAGGGCCAACACTGTGATTGTAATGGCTAGAGCAGAGTGTTGGCAATAGAAATATAAATGTCAGAGAAATAACTTTGTGAAATGGTCTCAGAATTGCACTCTTGGAAAACAAAAGCCTTCAGACTTGAATACTGTCAGTACTGCATTTTTACCAGGATGAAAAACCCCTCCACATTAGGAGTGCTTTGTAGGCCGGTTCATATCATTAATTTGTAACAGATTTTGCTTGCAGTATGTTTTATTGTTTGCAGTTTATCAGCCTGGTCTGTGGCTGTGCTCAGTGACAGTAACGTGTGTGAGAACACTCAGCTGGTCAAGTTCTGCCTGTCAATAATTTTTTCCTTTGGCTCAGCGCATGCCCTTGGCTCCTACAGACAGACTTGTTTTTTGAAGTCATGAGACCTGAATTATTGTTAAGATCTAATCCTTCTGTCATTCCAGCAAGGAACAAGGAAGCATAAGTGATAGGATTGAGTTGGCTTAGGAAATAAGACTTTATACACTGGTAATGTGCTGTTCTTGAGTTGGATGTACCTGTTGTCAAGAGATTCAAAGCAAAATGAAGTAGCTTTGCATATATTTACAGGAGCCTAACTTATGAGGGGAGCTGTGGGGGAAATCTAGAATACTTGCTTGAAAATTGGATGGGAGCTGTTGTAGGGTAATAATGTGGAAACAACTACATAGAAAAGCTCTCTTTCCAGACAGAATCTTGATGGTTGCCAGTAGACAAAACATTCCTGTGTTGGTGCTGTAAGTGGATTTAATCTGAGCATGTGTGTGATGCTGTTCTGCTTTCTCTTTGGCTTTAGTTGACCATTCTCTTGCTCGTTTAATAACTGCATATGCTGAACATGGCCACAAAGCAGCCAAAATAAACCCACTGTTTGCTGGACGAGCTGTTATGAACATGGTACCTGAAATCCAAGAGCTGGCTAAAGTTCTTCAGGGTCCTCTCGTTACTACAGGTGAGTCCCCAGTCTTACCCTGGCAAATTCTGTTCATGGATTTTTTGAGAGGCTGTGGCCTCTGTGGAAGAGTTAGATATTGAGGGGTGGCTCAATCAGTAATGAACTGTTTGACAGAAAATTATGAACTTCAGCCTACGTATGTCCATTGCAGAAATCACAGGGCAGTGAGAGATGCCTTCTAGCATCTTTGGAAACCATGAAAATTTGTACTTGTTCTTACAACTACTGAGGTTAAACATTAATTTCTTGTGTTACTGTAACATTTGTGATTTACCATAATACTTAACACTGTAGTAAAGGTTTCAAAGTACAGGGGCAGAAGTCAAAAATTGTCTCTTCTTGCCTCTCTTAGAGTCTTGCTGTGGCCTTTAACAAAGGAGGGGGTTCTCAATGCTTTATTTCCTCCAAAATAGACCTTAGTGCTTCCCTCTCCTCCCCCAAAGTGACTAATAACATTTATTTCTCACCAGGACTTATAAACATGGGAAAAGAGGAGGCTTCTGTAGAGGATGTGATGGCTTACCTTGACCATGTATACTGCGGGCATATTTCCATAGAAACAAGCCAGCTTCCAACTCTGGAGGAGAGAGAATGGTTTGCTAAAAGGTTTGAAGAGCTAAAGCAAGAAGCATTTACACCCGAAGAGAAAAAGCACTTGTGCAAACTGATGCTGGAGTCCCAGGTACCTTGTTCCCTGTTATTGGATTGCAATAGTCATGGAGTCTGTCATGGATCTTTTACTAGTCTGGACATGATTCATGCAGAAAAAAAACAATCACTGTCCTGAAAGGCTTTGACAGTGTGCAGGAGGAAGAAGTACAAGGTTTTGCCTGAAGCAGTGCAGTGCAGGAATCTCATTGGAGTTTGTTGCTGAATTTACTTACCAGCCATTACTGAAATAATGACGCCATAAACCCATGAATAATAAATCTTCAAAAGTGTGATACTCTTAGATTAATGATCTGACAGCTCACATTAAATGTTATTGATGGGAACATAAGGTTGGGCAGAGCTCTGTGAAATCTTGTGCTCTGGCTTAGCTGTTCTGTGTTTTCCTCTCACCCTCATGCTGGTCTGTTTTACTGTTTTTAAAGTATGCTGTCCCTCAAGGTTTTGGGAGAACAAATCAGGGTTGGACTGAGGTGTTACCATAGAGCACTGGCAAATATGGTGCTTTTCAGCAAGGAACCTTTGTTCAATGTGTTCTGTAAGGAAGTGAAATATTTATGTACTTTTGAAATGAATAGAGAAAATTTATTTCAATACTTCTGTACTGTGCAAAGTTTTATTTTTTTCCCCTTTTCTTCCCATGTTATCCAGAAGGATTGAAAGGTAGAAGAGCAGGATCTGTGAAGGTTGGAAAGGTAGAAGAGCAGGATCTGTGAAAGTGTCCCTGTTTCCAGTTTTCCAAGTGGAAGGAGTGTTAAATGTAATATTTACCAATGACTGAACAGAAGTATATGGCCCATTTTGTATTTTTTGTTGCCTCTTTGGCAGTTACAGGAATTTGATGGTGACACAAGAGGCTGATTTTGGGGCCATGATGTGCCCTACTTTGATTTCAGTATGGCCAAAACTATACTAAGAGTGCAGAAGTTAAACATGACAGGAAAAAACTGCTTAGTTTTGTGTACATTATTCCATAGAACTGAATGTTGCTCAGCTAGCAGTTGGCTCAGATCTTGGGGTGTGGCTTAGCTTTCTTCTTTATTACAGACTTCATTTAGTTTCAGTCTTCAGCTGTAAAATACTACAGAAATTTCCAGTGCTTCCAAAACTTGGTCACTTATTAGAGCTTTCTGGGAGGAGGTGAATTGAATGAAGTGAGAAGAAAATGAAGTCAATACAGATTTGTTTATTTTTCTTCTCTCAAGCATTCTACCTATGTACTAAGGACTGTGCCTAATGTAAATCAAAATGAAACACTGCTTTGCTAGCACAAAATGAAACACTACTTTGCTAGCACAAAATGAAACACTTTGCTAGTATCTCAAGATAGTTACGGTTTATATTATAAAAGAACACCATTCTTTAATTTCCATCTAAAACAGGTAAACTACCAAGGCATTTTTAGATTGCTCTGGTGTTACAGATCTTGAAACACCTTCTCTGTTACGCAGAGAAAGTTTGGTCCTCAATCCAACATTTTAATACTTAGGAGGAGATAAGAGCTGATTTTTTATAGTCATCATAGCTTCTGGTCTCAGACTGTGTGGGTGGAGAGTGAGCTGAGACTTTCCGGGGGTATGTTTAGATTTATATGCTTCAAGGGTATAAACATAAATTATATTTCAATTTTGTAAACAGAAGGCTGCTGCTTAAAATAGCCCAATACTGAAGATGTCCTGTTTTTAATAGGAGTTTGATCACTTCTTGGCCACCAAGTTTGCCACGGTGAAGCGATATGGTGGTGAAGGAGCAGAGAGCATGATGGGCTTCTTCCATGAGCTGTTCAAGATGTGTGCGTACAGCGGGGTCACAGATATCATCATTGGAATGCCTCATCGGGGAAGACTTAATCTGCTCGCGGGCTTACTTCAGCTTCCTCCTGAGGTAAGAGATTTATAATCTCATGGGAAGTTGCCTGGTTTATTTGCAGTAAAATAAACCCCTGAAGGTTTGGCCATGTTGTAAATGCTGGAGCAATAAAAAAGTTAACGAGTATTCTCCCTTTCTACCAACACTTTGGTGAACTGTCAGCAGGAGATTGTTAAAAGCACTCTAATGAAAGGTTTTATGTGCTGTTACTTAGTAGCATCCTGGCAATTTCAGGAGTAGGAGAGTGTTTTTCTTTCAACATGTCAATGAATCAGGAAAGGGTTTTAACCGAGTCTGTTTCCATGCAGCTCATGTTCCGCAAGATGCGTGGTTTGAGTGAGTTTCCAGAGAATTCAGCAGCCATTGGGGATGTTCTCTCCCACCTGACATCTTCTGTAGATCTCGACTTCGGCTCCCACAGACCCGTGCACGTCACCTTGCTCCCCAACCCCTCACACTTAGAAGCCATCAACCCAGTGGCTGTGGGCAAGACACGAGCAAGGCAGCAGACTCTGCTTGATGGAGATTACTCCCCAGAGAGCTCTGCACAGCCTGGGGACAAAGTTATTTGCCTACAGGTATTTTTCTCACAATTTTTAATTGATCTTTGTAAGGCTTGCCGGACTATAAGGTGAACAGGAGTGTACATAGAAATATCAAACAGAACTGAGCTAATGTCAAGAACTGGGATTCTCTTTACAGGGAAAGAGGAGGGCAAGGAAGATTTCCAGGTGGCATATGTGATGATGCTGGCACTTAAACAATTGCACTCCTAGGATTTCTGAATAACTGATTCATATACCTCCCTTTATTAAAATAGTATTTTGCATTGAGAGCCATGGGTGCCCTTCCTCACTTTTGCATTTAGACCACCACTGGAAGCCTTCTTTCTAATTAATGGGTTTGGAGAAGAGCTGTCAACAAGGCTGCAGAACGTTCAGGAGGATTTAGGATTTTGTCGTTTTGTCATGGCACTGCTGAAGACTCTGCTGGAATTCGTTTTTACTCCTTGAACTGACTTGTGTAGCTGTAGAAGCACTCCTAAATATTTCCTTGATAAATTTTCTTCTCTTGCATTGAATTCAACTTGGAAAAACAAATGAGCCGAAGTCGTAACATTTTAAAGCCAGGAGTAAAAATGGGTTAGGCAGAAATGCTCTGTAAAGTATAATAAACATGGAGGAAAAATGTTTTTCAGTTAAAATAATGTTTTGTGTCCTTCTGGAAGGGTGTGGATATTGTAAAAGAGCAAAAATGAGAATGCAAAACATTCTGGGCAAGTTGGGGTCCTTAGTTTTTTATTGTAAAGAAAAAGGCTTTAGAGCATGCAAGCGCAGGCAACTTTTGCTGCCCAATGTGTCTCCATGTTTCAGTGTAGATATGTCTTAGTTTGAGAAGATACTGTTGTTTCTTTCTCATAATGTTAGATCTTCACCGTGTAGTAATGAAAGTACTACAGCTCTTTAAACAAAGATTCTTTAGGATAAATGGACCCTCCCTATCCAAGAAAAAATTAGCTTTTTAGGATTTGTAGGGGTAAGTGGTAGGGAGGATTGCATAGTAGAGAAGAGAAACATTTTAGTCTGAGCTAAACACCTCCTGTTAGTAAACTGATTCAAAGTATTCCTAAAAGGAAGAAAATGTATCATGTAACATGAGCATCATTACTTGTGGCTGTGTCTTTAAGAGGTCCAAGAGTTAGATTGGAAAGAAGCAATTTTTAGTTGTGACTGTTAACTGCTCTCATTCAGCTAATTGAGAAGAAAGAGATGAAAGCAGACACCTTGTGTTTCAGAATCTTGGCTTGGAAGCTTCTTTTTGGAGTTTCTGTTTTTATAGTGCTTTCCCTTGAGAAATGTAAGTGTAGACACTCTGAATTGAGGTTTATATTGGCATTTGCTCTATTCTTCCCCAAGCCTCGGTGCCAGAGCTTGAGGGGAGAATGAGTAAAGATCAATTAAGGTGCAATTGTCAGTGGTGATCTTCGTTGTCCAGAGTCTGAAAGTCTTCTTTTCTGGAACTTCAATGTGCTCAGAATTTATTAAGATTATAAAACTCTTCTTGGTTAACTACCATGGACACCTCTGCAGTGCTTAATAATCCATCTCTGCTGGAGAGTGGCTTATTTTTCACCTTCTCACACACCTTAACTCTGCTTCCTGGACATCAGACAACTACTGATGTTTATGATTTGAACTGAGATCTGAGAATAAGATCTCCCAGAAATAAATTCCACTCTCAGAGTCTGTTTGGTGAATTAAACGTGGCGATGACCTTGCTTTTAGCTTTTTGCTAATGCAGCCCAGAAAAAAAAAAAAGTGCCCTACCAAAAACTATCTCAGTCTTTTGGGTAGAATGAGTAAAATCCTACCTGCACCACAGGAATTGAATCCTCTGGGGTTTGAGATGCATATGAAGAGTCTTGTGTAGTTGGTTTGTCATACTGTAAGCTTAATCCTTTGGGATGTACTGAGGGCCATAAAATTCTCTCAGATGTTTTGGGGTCTTCACTCAAATGTTATCACCAAGACACCTTCTTAGGCAGCAGAAGAAACCAGACGGGAAAAGTGACAACACTTGAGGAGGAAGTGTAGCATGCTAAGGGATAGAGTGGGGATGCTGGCTTGTCTCTCTTGCAGTAGTTACCTTTGTTTTGCTGTAATACCTCTTAAAAATCTGTATTGGAATGGTATCAAACCCAGTGCTGATGTTTCACTGGTTGATTGCACCTCTATTATCTTCCAGGTGTACTTGCAGAAGTCTCTTAAGGCTTGAAACCACTATTCCATAGCTAGGAAGTAGGACTACCATCTGGTTGCAATAAGAAAGTGCATCAGTCTGCATAGTAACTTTGATCTGCAAGTGATTGAGCCTGCATTCTGAGGAAGCTGTGGCCATATTCATCAATGGAGAGCTGTCTCTAATTTCAAAACACTGAAATACTAGATGATATTCACTCCAGTGTCTCTAAGCTCTTTGGAAACCTGGGTTGGATTTCACAGTATTCTCCCGTCTCCTTCCAAACTAATTTTTTAATTTGCAACATTTATTTACTCTTGCTATTTTGAAATATTACTAAGAACTTAGGTTTCATTTCTTTCTGAAAGTTTTGTTTGTTTTTGAGTGCTTGCATTTGGTCCATTTTCCACTTGTTTTTCTGTTCTTGTCTGTTTGGTAAGGTGCAAATGGTCAAAAGTCCCAGTTCACCAGCATTTAACTTCAGCAAAGGTGTAGTGAATGTTGTGGTGAGTGGCTCCCTTTGTTCAGGGGTCAGTGGCTTGCCTCTGCCTCTGACTGCTGCAGCTTTGCCATAGCCAGGAAAATTGCAGTGTCCAGAAACACCTGGACACTGGTGGGTCTGTTTTAAGAGATTGTAGTTCAGTTCCAGGTAGGGATGAAATCAGGCAGTCGTGTACATACATTGGCTGCCGTGACCTTGTGTTAGTGATAAGACTATGTAAACTCTCAAGTCATGGAAACAGTATTCTGAGAGGGATTAAGGAGTGAGTCCAGCTGGAACTGTATCTGTTCCATGTACTCAATTTAGAAGGTCTTGCTTAATGAGTTATGGTTTTGATTTGGCTGTTCCTCTGGTGTTTCCTAATGAGACTTTTCCATCTTATTCCCTGATGTAGGTTCATGGCGATGCTGCTTTCTCTGGGCAAGGAATTGTTCCTGAAACACTGACCCTCTCTAATCTACCACATTTCAGAGTTGGTGGGAGCATCCATTTGATTGTTAATAACCAGCTGGGTTATACCACTCCTCCAGAGCGAGGAAGGTCATCTCTGTACTGCAGTGACATTGGTATGTAGCGCTGAATCACAAGGAAGATTGCCTGTTGTGTCAGAAAGGATTTTTAACTCCAGTGTAAGTTGTGCAATGGAGTTTTTATAGCAACTGCCTGTCAACTCTAGGGAGAGATTTATATAGATTGATATAACTCCAGTTTCATGGTGGAGTAGAAGTTAAAATTATTATTGATTATTCTCTCCCACTAGCAGCAATTCAGATGCTAAAAATATGCCCTCCCCTATCTGCTTTATGGCAAAGACTAAATATCAAGGGAAAATTTTGTCACATTTTACAGGATATGATAAAATAATTGTAAGATTGCTGTGAAGTCTTTATAACTCATTTAGTTTCTGTCATATTATTGACAGCTTTTAAAAAGGAATTGCAGTGGAGTATATAACAGATTTATTTTAAATATATCTGGTTAAATTTCATAGAAATCATCCCAGTACATTTTCTGAGCAAGATTTATAGGTCAGATACTCCTCCATTTTTGCTGTTTTGTTTGTTGTCATGTGAGCCTGTCAAGCTTTCAATTTAAAGATGAAGCTCAAGACCTTTCTATGTCTGAACTGGAAGCTTTGTTTTGAACTGATCTTTCTTAGTGATAAACAGATATATTATCAGTAAGATTGGAGACATAGTAGTTAGTTATCTTGTATATGTCTCCTGTAAGTAAAAATATACTTTTGTATGCTTTTAAGACCTAACATCAAGTGTTTGTCTTATGGTTTCATCAAACCAAACATGTAGACTCATTAAATCTGGTAAGGTAGATAGCATACACTATTAGTAATTTTTCTCTGGGCTGGTTTTGTGTTATGGGTTGTTTTTGTTTGGTTTTTTGCCTCCATCCTTGGTTTTCCTTTCTTCTTACCTGTCAGTGAGAAGGGACTGTTATGTAGCTGAGCTTTAGTATTTTGCTAGGGAGGGAAACTTGACATGAGCCAGGAATGGCTGAAGTATCTTAGTTTCCCAGCATTTGGACAGATAAAATACAAAAGGAGCACTGTTGCTTGCAGCCAAATTGTCATACAGGAGAGGGTGTTAAGATATTGAAATTTTACAGTGTTCTCTTTAATGAAGAGATTGCCTGGAGTAGCAGTGGACAAAATGACTACTAATAAGGGAGAAAGTTGGTTTTGGCCTGTATGAGTTCATAGTAGCAATAGCTTAGGATAAGAAGGAAATAAAACTCAACTTTTCTTTGAAAGAGAAGTAATCAAGTAGTTTTCTCCCATTCCCTGACACTACCAGATTAGTATGGTGCAGGAACTGTGTATAAAAAGTCCTGTGGGAACAAAGTGCTTGTAAAGAAGTTGTACTCTAACTGACAAATACAACAGGTTGGGCTAATTGCACTTTCTCTTCTCCTTACCCCAGCTCGCATCACAGCATCTTTTTTGGATTTGTTTTTGTTACACTTACTTCACGTGGGTTGTCTGTAGTTTCAGCGGAGCAGGTGTGTGTCTGCTTTCTTTGGAAGGGGTCGGATGTGTTTACTGTTCTGTTTTGAATCCCTGGGCAGGTAAAATCGTTGGATGTGCAGTTATCCATGTGAATGGGGATGATCCTGAGGAAGTTGTCCGTGCCACACGACTGGCTGTGGAGTACCAGCGCCAGTTCCGCAGGGATGTGATCGTGGACCTGCTGTGCTACAGGCAGTGGGGCCACAATGAGCTTGATGAGCCCTTCTTCACCAACCCCAGCATGTACAAAATCATCAGGTAAGGGTTCACCACCTCATAGGGAATCCAAAATATGTCTGCACCAACTCAGTCTTGCCGCTACAACGGAAATCCCTGTGTGAGATCCTTTGTTCAGCTACACTGTCAGCAGCCCTTGCCTCTGGTTTGAGTCTGATAATGAGACGTTAATGAGGGTAATCACTACTGTTGGCTCTTGAATGTGTGGCTTGATGCTTTTTGGAGAACGATCTTGCACATAGCTCTTGGATTTCAAATTCGTGAACACTGGTAATCAGAGGGCAAAGTTGCCTTCTGTGCGCCAAGGGGAAGCGTGGATAATGTGGGAGAATGGGCAGGAAGCCAGCATGATATTTGTCTTGTCTTTGCCTGGTCCTGCTGCTTCCAGTGGGGACTCATCTTTATAAGCATTTAAGTGTATTCAGATTCCATCCTTATCTCCAAAGAAAAATATACAAAAATTCACTTGCCAGTGAATTCTGGTATTTTAGGTGAAGCATTTACAGAATGGTTGTCTTGATTCTCTCCAGTGCAGAAATCCTAGTGTGAATTTCTCTGAAGAAAATATGCATAGTAGCACAGGGGGGGTTTGACTTGTTTTTACCCTTAACTGCCAACTATAGGCACTTTTTTTAATAAAGGACTATAAAACACATTTCTAAGAGAACTGTTATCTTTCTAAAAATGCCAGAAAAGTGAACTTCATGCAAATGAGTATAATGCACCAGGACACCGCTGATATGAGTTTTCCATGGTACCTGACTGTAGTAAGATGGTATTTCCTTGTTCTTCTGTGACGCCGTTTGTAGGCTTAATATCTGTGGGGTTTGCTTCCCTCCCTGGCAGATCCCGTAAGAGTATCCCAGACACATACGCAGAGCACCTCACAGCTGCTGGGCTCATGACTGAGGCTGAAGTATCTGAGATAAAGACCACGTACTATTCCAAGCTGAACGATCACCTTACCAACATGACTTCGTACAGTCCACCTCCTACCAACCTGCAGGCTCACTGGAAAGGCTTCGTCGAGCCTTCTGCCAAAATCACCACCTGGGACACGGGGATGCCTGTGCCACTTCTGCAGTTCATTGGAGTCAAGTCTGTGGAGGTGCCTGAAGAGCTCCAGATGCACAGCCATCTCCTGAAGACCTATGCACAGGTGAGGAGAGCATCATGGTGCTTCTGATCCCATGGCTCAAAGGTTGAACCTTTTACAGGGAGAAGTCTAAACATAGCAGGGTTGCCAGTTAGAGAATGGCATGGTATTCTCTAGGAAAAACAGCTCACTCTGTTTTAAGGTTGAGATGATGCCATTTTTTCTCCAGTTTTGAAGAAAGACTTCTTCCCCCAGCTCTGACTATATACTTCGGTTTGTTATTTCAACAATATTTTATTGCAATGAAGAAAAAAGTTTATAGAAAATACTGTTTCTTATTCTTACAAATAGAAAGAAACTATTATGATAGCTTACTAACATTTATATAGTTGGTAATTAGAATGAGTACTTTGTGAGGGAATGACTCAGGAACCTGGCAATAGTGTACACAGTTTTTAAAGCCAGTAGTGAGTGTTTTATGACTTAGATATATAAACTTCAGATAACATGTGGCCAGGTTTGACAGTCAGGGTTTGATAGCTCCTAAGTTTGTGTTTGGTTTGGATTGGTTTGGGCTTTGTGAATGTTTCCCTTTGATGGATGATGAGTGTGTGCAGGTGTCTGCTTGGCAGCCAGAGAGAGGCTGTGAGTTGACTATTTCAAAAGACTGATATTGCTGTCTTTCCAGCCCAAGGCAAGAACTCCACAGCTCAGTGTGATCATTTGTCTGTAGTTCTGCAGGCCAGGATAGGAGGAGTTCTGGAACTCAAATACTTACACCTGATGTCTTTCATCACTGCTAACCAGACATACCAGAAGTCTGTCAAGACTATGCTCTGTGCTGTGCTAAGATTTTTAATATTTTCAGGCTAAGATTAATTTGTCAGTCTACAGTTTGTTGACTGGGAGGTGAACACATGGATCATCCATGGTTCTGTGCTCCTCAGGCAACCTTCTTCAGGATGTGCTGAAATAAGACTCTGTATTCCAATCCAGCCTAGGCTGGCTGCAGGAAAATAGAATTTCTCTCTGAAGTGTGTTGGTTTTTTCCTAGCTTCTAATATTAGTCTGTGCCACCAAAAGAACTACAGCTGGAAAAAGACAAAATAATAATTTTTTCTTGTTCTTTACTTGTTTAGTCAAGAATTCAAAAAATGGAGGAAGGAAAAAAGCTGGACTGGGCAACAGCTGAAACTTTAGCATTTGGTTCTCTGCTGAGCCAAGGTAAGAGGCAACTAGACAGCAGACAGTAATATATTTTTGCTTCAATGTCAATAAAGGATAGCATTATATTTCTTAGGTGTTTCTAAATAAAAAGATTGATATTATATATAAATTTGACTATTTGCATGGTCTAAGAGAAGGCAAATATGAATCCTATATGTCACTGATATTTGTAGATTAAGTCTTACATATCTTCAAGAAACTGTAGCTCCCTCCCACTCCCCAAAAATATTTGTGTATAGAGCTGAGCACATGAGCAGTGCAGCTGACATCAGTGGGGCTCCCGAGTACTTTGAGTGCTTTATCCTACTATTTCTTCTCCCTCCTCTCTACCCTAAATTCAAATCTCCATTTACATGTGAAACAGAATGCACATTTTTTTGCAGTTTGCTTCAGTAAATTGAACCATTTTACCCAAAATAATGTCAGAGCATCTGTGTGCTTGCAAGTCAGAGCTGGTGCTGGTTAAGAATTTTATCTCAGATTTGATGTTGCTGATGAGGGGAAATCCAAGAAGAGATATAACAAGAGATAGAATATTTCCTGCATGTTTTCTTTTTCCATGACTTGCTGATTTGGTGTTTTGTTTGTTGCTTGGCAAGGGTTTAATATCAGACTAAGTGGACAAGATGTTGGCAGAGGAACCTTTAGCCAACGACATGCGATGTTGGTTTGCCAAGAGACAGATGATACCTACATTCCTCTGAATCACATGTCCCCAGACCAGAAAGGTTTTCTAGAGGTAGGTTCTGTAGCCCACAAGACCACCTTCTTCAAGTTGTGCTGTAACAGTGCATTTTTTAAAGCTGCTGAGACATACGTAGGCAGCCTGTATGCTCTGGCAAACCCCAGATAGAGGGATATAAAAACTGTTAGGGCATCCCTATTCTTTGTAGTTACAAATTACAGCTTCAACAAGGACATTTACTTTTCCTTGAGGGATCAGGTATTATTCTTTTCCTCTCGGTGCCTTCATTCAAAACGAAAAAATCAGTGACTGTAAGTTGCCTTTGGGAGTTCATGTCCTCAGCGTGCCCAGCGCTGATTGCCTGGTTCCAAGGGTTCTTGACCCTTAGTTGTTTTCTTCCTCACCCACCACTCCCAACAATTTCCTTTTGTTAGGTGAGTAACAGTCCCTTGTCTGAAGAAGCTGTGCTTGGTTTTGAATATGGAATGAGTATTGAGAGCCCTAAGTTACTGCCAATTTGGGAAGCTCAATTTGGAGACTTCTTTAATGGAGCCCAGATAATATTTGACACTTTCATCTCTGGAGGTGAGTGTACAAGGAACTAACATATTTAAGAACCAATCATTTGTACTCTGCACATTTTTAGAAAATCCTTCCTCTTTAAAGTAAAAGGGCAACATGTCGTGCAAGGAGTTCTGTTTTCTTGAGAAATCCTGTGAGCTTGCCTGTGTGGTATTGACTTCTGTGCAGCTTTTCTCTGAAGACAGTACATCTAAAATGAAAGACTCCTTGGCAGAGTACAGTCATTATAAAAGGCCAATTAATTATACTAATGGCCTTTCTTCCCTCACATTTACTGTGTGTATATATGGTTGATAGCTTTATAGGCTGCACCTTTCCTTCATGAAGCATCTGAAAAATTCTTGAAGCAGTAGAGAAGGAAAATAGTGATGATTTAAAACAAACAATTAAAAAACCCACAACAGCACCTTATGACTTAGTTTGACTCTAGCATGTTTTCTGCTGAGATAAAAAACCTCTGTAGTCATAGATGGAAATTCAGAGGCCCTCTTATCCCACCCACATGTAGTTGAAGCTGGGATTAATTATCTTCTGGATTTGACTGTAATCTCTTATATTGTGCAGGAGGTTTGGCAGAGCTCAGGGGAACGAGCACTGCTGTGTTAGCCAGGACTCGCTCACAGGATGCTACTGGGATCACACCTGCAAAGATGAAGTTTTAAAATTTCACTGTGTCATGTATTCCAAGCGGATAGTTAAGTCTTCTGGGAGCCCAGAATTACATGATGATTTCAGAAACTTTAGATCACCTTATGTGTGCTGTTTCACTGTAGTAAACCTCTGGGCAAAATGCCAGCAGAGAGTGTCAGGCTTGTATTTAAAGATGTGGAAATCAGCTATTATCTTCTCCTGTAATGTGTTCTGTGGTTTTATGTTCCGTGGAAATCATTCTTTTCTTCCTCCTCATTCTGTGTTTCTAGGTGAGGCCAAATGGCTTCTGCAGAGTGGGATAGTAATTCTTCTTCCCCATGGCTATGATGGGGCAGGCCCTGAGCACTCGTCCTGCCGGATGGAACGGTTCTTACAGGTACCCAGCACAGCTCTCAGGGTCACATATCCCACAGCACAGCAGTGGCAGTCAGTGCTCTGGGAGCTGTGCTGCAAAAATACAAATGGGGATTCCTGGTGCCCTTGTTGCAATGTGCTCAAAGGAAGTAGTTCAGATATAATCTTACCAGTTAAATGCTAAACCCATTTCTTCTCTGAAGTTGTTCCTTTCTTGAAATCAGTGTGTGAATTTGGATATTTGCTAATCTGTTTCCATATGGGCCAGCGTACCTTGTATGCCTGGATTCTATCTTGCATATTGGTCTCGCTGCTTGCTTTTGACAAAGTATTGCTGTGTTCCCCCTGTACAGATGTGTGACAGCTCAGAAGAGGGAGTTGATGGTGACCAGGTCAACATGGCAGTTGTGCATCCCACCACCCCAGCACAGTATTTCCATTTACTCCGGCGGCAAATGGTCCGAAACTTCAGGAAACCTCTCATTGTTGCGTCCCCCAAAGTCTTGCTCAGGCTCCCAGTAAGCTGAAAAATGCCCTTTCTCCTTCTTTCTTTCTTTTCTCTTCCCTTTATCCTCCTTTGTATTCTCTTTCCCTCTTTCTTCTTCCTCAGTGTTCTCTGATCTCTATTTTGGGGTCAAATTGGTGGGATTTTGCCTGTTTGGGGCCAAATAGGTTGAGGATTAAAGCTGGGTGGAGGTGAGCTAGAGGTAGGGTTCATTCCTGGTCTGACGGTGTTCTTGGGAAGCTTATCATCTCACTTTTCACTGGCAGTGGGAAGACTGTGTATTTTGTATTTACCAAAACCCTGTCTCAGTATTCTTTCTGACTCTGGCCTGAGGAAAAGGTGGCAAGATTTGGTAACTTCCAACTCTTTCCCCATGTAGGCTGCGGTATCAAGTTTTGAAGAAATGGCCCCAGGGACAACATTCAAGCCTGTCATTGGTGACTCCTCAGTAGACCCTAAAAGGTAGCTCTGCTTTTTTAGAGGAGAAGCTCGAAAGAGATGTCCTGTCCCTTTCTCCTACCCAACAGCTCATATTTGAGGTGATATGAAAGAGGTGACTTTGAGGGGAAAATGTTTTATGGTGGGCAACTGTGGTTGGTTTTACTTCCTCTCCTTTTCTTCTGGTAATTGTTGGTAGTTACCACATCTGTCTGCAAAATGGTGAAGTGTTCAGGCTGTCAGCCCTTGGCCTCACAGGGGGTTTGTGACTGTCGTCCTATTCTGCACCATGCCCATTAGCTGGCAGTAACTGGGAGCAGCTTTTACATGAATCATAGAATCATAGATTTGGTTAGGTTGGAAAAGACCCTTAAGATCATCGAGTCCAACCTTAGCCCAGTGCTGCCAAGTCCCTAAACTTCCCCTGATGCAACCTGAGGCTGTTTCTTCTTGTCCTATTGTGTGTTACCTGAGAGAAGAGACTAATTCCCACCTGGCTACAACCTCCTTCCAGGAAGTTGTAGAGAGTAAGAAGGTCCCCCCTAAGCCTCCTTTTGTCCAGACTGAGCCCCCCCAGCTCCCTCAGTTGCTCTTTACATGACTTGCGCTCCAGACCCTTCCCCAGCTCTGTTCCCTTCTTTGGACACAGTCCAGCACATCAATGTCTTTCTTGTCATGGGGGGCCCAAAACTGAACCCAGAATTTTTGTTGTGGGGCTGGAACACCTGAGCTGATGAGCTGGGAGAATAATAAAGTGTTTGTATATCTCTCTCCCTTCAGATATTACAGTGAATCCTGTAATATCTGGTTCACAATGACCAATTTGGCCTTAATTTTTTTTCCCATATCTGCTCTTTACCCCAGCAGTACCCAAGTCTGAGCCTCCTTCCTGTTTGCTTCCTGACTCCCAGTCAAAAGGATGGAAATATCTTAGCACCTTGGGTTTTTTAAGTGGGACGGTGAGGCACAAAGGGTTTATGTCCTTGCTTTGTCCAGTAAGATTAGGCAGCCAAGTCCTCTGTGATTGCAGGAGGGTGTAGTGTCTCTCCAGCAGGCAGTCCTGCTTTGGCATGGCAGAGAATTGTTCTCTGCAGGGACTTCTCTCCCTCTCTGTTTTATTTTCCACGGAGAGTGCATAGATGACTAGCTTTGACTGGGTGATTAATTTTTATATAGTCAAAGCTAAGAGAGATCAATCCCATTGTAAGGTAACTTCACCAGAATTCCTGAAGAAACTCTGAGCTCTGGCATACTGTGCCCAAAGGTTAGATTGCCAACTGTTGGAAGGGAGTTGGAGGGAAGGGAAGGCAAAGAAAAGATGGTTTAGGGAAGCAATTTAGCTTTATAAAGTTGTCTTTGAAGTCTGACTGGTTGTTTTTGTTGGAAGTGTGAAGCTGTTCTGCATCAAGTTTCTGTAAAACACTAAACTTGGAAACATTCTTTTTTTTTTTTTTTTTTTTAGTGTCACCCAAGTGGTGCTGTGTTCTGGAAAGCATTATTATGCTCTGATGAAGCAAAGAGAAACACTGGGAGAGAAGCAGCACAGTACAGCTCTTCTGAGACTTGAAGAGCTCTGTCCTTTCCCCCTGGAAGCTCTACAGCAAGAGCTCAGCAAATACAGCCATGCAAAAGGTCAGCCAGACTTGTACCTTTGTGTTTCTAGTCTCTTTGAAGTACTGAACTAAATCTGTTGCCTGCCTTTTAAGATGAAGAGCTATAGTGGCTTTTTCCTCTTTGTTCTCCCCCTCATACATCCAAGTGTTTCTGGAGTGGGATGTTTCAGAAATGTTTATCACTTGTGCTAAAAGAACTTGTTTCTCTGCTATTGTTAGCTTCCAAGAAGCAGCACTGAAAATTAGAGTGAACCATTTGAGATTTTTTTTGCATTGGTCTTTGCAATCCAGTCCTTTTAGTAGCTTTTGAAAACAGCAGTAGAAAAGCAGAATATGCACACAGTATACCTTCATGGTGGACATATTTTGGGTTTGAATTTGCCTGTGAGCTGCAAGGGAGTTGAGTCTGGCATGCCTTCATTTCAAAGGTAGTGCCAAGACAAAAAAATTAGAGGTGCTACAAAAACAAACTGTTTTTCTTTCTCTGCCGAAAAGATAAATATGTATATTTGTTATGTACCCTTATCCTTTCTTTAGTCTTCATCTGGAGTCAGGAAGAACCACAGAACATGGGTCCATGGTCCTTTGTGTCTCCACGATTTGAAAAGCAGCTGGGGCTTAAGGTAAGATGTCCTCAGCATGTTTTAGTTCTTAAAATGAAGTTTGAAGTTCTCCTTGAATGCAAAATTCTACAGTGCTGACAACAAAAACCTAATCCTGATGCCTAAATGAAATATGTGTTCTAATTTAAGCTACTTCTGCTCTTTATAGCATCATTGGTGATGAGCAGGACTGGAGCTTTATTTTACATGGTGTTCAGTCAAAGTAGATGGGATAAAGAAAGATCGCAGGTAGGGGAGTAGGAGTGCAATGCAAAGCAGAATGCAAAGTACAATGCTCTGGCAGATCATGCACTATAATGTCCTTGGAGCCACGGCCTTTGGGAGATGGGGATAACTTCCTGCATTACTTCCAGCTGGGACTGCCCAGCATCTGACAGCAGATATCGCTGTGGCATCAGGACCTCAAGATGTGATTCTGTCCTTCATTAATCATTTCCCCTCAACTCAAATTTCAGCTCCGTCTTGTGAGCAGACCTCCTCTACCAGCCCCAGCAGTTGGCATTGGTACCCTCCACAGCCAGCAGCAGGAAGATGTTCTGACCCGCACATTTATCTAAGTTTTCAATGGACAGACTACTCCTGATGTCAGACATGTTTAGTGCCTCCTCCTGTGAAGAAGAACAAAAGCCAGCTCCTTAAGACTCTTAGTTCTCCAAAATGGAAAAAAAAACAAAAACGGTGGAATAAGTTTGGTAATGATGAAGCAATTTTTTCATGTAGGGGAATACCTAATGATGAGAAGTGCCTGTTACTCCTGATACATCTTGCTCTCTTATACAATTTTCTACAAAATGTCTTTATAAAGTTAAAAATCCAGTCCAGGGGACAGATTGGTGAGGTGACTGTGGAATGCCTTATATCACACTGCCTGTTTGCACTTGACAGTTTCCTGGGGTGGTGTGTGTGTGGAAACAGGTTCTGTTTCTTCTGTTTCCACAGAAGTGTTAGTGCTGCTTGATGAAATAAATGCTTCCCCATGCCTGGTAATGAGCCATTTCTATAGCAGAATGTTGTGGATTCTCTCTTTTTTTTTTTCCTTGAGGGCCAGGAATGCAATCTGTTGTGGCTGTTGGTGCTCTTCTCAGTGCATGAGTTGGTAAAGCAGGATTCCCATTGGAGGGACCTTGCAGGATGGCTCCTGAAGGCTTCAGGCACCACTGTTTTTCTCACCCTGAGGGTGAGAAATCCCAAGGGATGGTTTCAGCACAGCTGTCAGCTGGAGAAAGAAATCAGTCTTTATTGGGAAACAAAGGATAAAGGACCAAAACATTGAGGTTAAGTGGGAGAACAATGAAGCCAAATGGAAGACAGGCATCCCAGGCAGACCCCAGTGCTGACTGCCCCACAGCAGCATTCCCGCCACCACCACAGGATTTTTCCCAGCATTTTTCCTTTCCTGGTTTCAGGATGATGTTGGCACCTCCTTGCTCTTCTCAGTAACCTGGGCAAGCAATGCTTAAGTAATCCAAACTCACTGTGAGCCAGGAACATTTCTGACATGAAACAAGTGTGGTTTAACCAGGTCCAGCACTTGCAGGTGGAAAGTCATGGTAGGTGAGAAAGGGCAGATCACAGGCAGGGTGTGCACCTCAGGAGACAGCTCCCAAAACCATCTCTGAAGCCTGCTTTAGTATTTCATCCTAGTTAATTCACATATTCATTCACTCATTAATTCCATATGACCCAGAAGTAGTCTCTGTAACTTCTGTTCTGTGATGTTTCACATCACTGCTTCTTTAGCACATCCATCACAACAGCATGAAATCATATTTCTCCCACTCTGCTCTAGCAAACTGCACAACCTCCTGCAGATCCTGAACAGCTTTATCTAATCAAGGCATATTCTGCTTTAAATTTCTGCTGATAACTAGAAAAAGGAGGCTGAAGAGTAACGTTGCTTGGGCTGCAGCTGTAGCCAAGGAAGTTGTAGAGCGCAATCACCAGCCTTGACTCCACACTGATGGTTACATAAACCCACAGATTTTCTCTATGACGGTGCACACAAGGGAAGAACAGATCCCGTGTTTTGAGTTTCACGTGGCCCAAACCTGACCTTGTTATGTACCATTCCCCCAGGCAGTGCAGGTCTGGTTATCCAACCAAGTAAAGGATGCTCAAGTGTTCCAACCCTGTTTGATCCCCCTGGTGGAAGAAAAAGCTATTTCTGTAGTGCTGCTCAGCTCAATGTCCCCATCCTGGTGCTGGTGTGCCACAGAGCTCCCCAGGGATACTGGGGTAGCAAAGGGAGAGCTTCAGCACAGCTTTCCTCAGTCAGCTGATGCAGACTGCCCGCAGAACACTGCTCTTGCATGATGGCTTACAGCTCCCAGGAGCAAAGCAAAGCACTTGCTGAGTTGGGGGCTAACACTGTTTCTCCCACCACTTTTGGATGCACACAAGGCTGTTTTCCATCTGTGAGCCTTGCTCTTCTCTGCATGCAGGCTTGGACATCCCTGCACAGTGCTGCATTGCTTTTGCTTTGGGGAAAAGAAAAGCAGAAATTAGAATCATAGAACCATAGAATATCCTGAGTTGGAAGGGACCCACAAGGATCATTGAGTCCAGCTCCTGGCCTTAGACAGGATGCCCCAAGAGTCACCCCATGTGCCTGAGATGCTACACAAGTTGGGTGAGTGGGTAACAGAGCAGGTCCCAGTCCTTGGACAGGAAATTCTGTGGGTCATTACCACAAGGAGAAGTGAACCTTTATGTGCTGTTAGATAGCAAGGAGCTAACTAGAAAGAGAGAGTTACAGCATTTGTGCATTGTGGTGTGTCAGGATTTTCAGAGAGAAGTGCAAGAGTAGAAGGGAAAAAAGTAGACATTGAAGCTGTTAGGTTGAGCTCATTAAAGGCAGCAGAAATTCTCAGTGAAAAAAAGAAAACACACCGGGAAAACGAATACATTAAAACAAGATTTTTAGTAACAGTGATGTTAGTTTAGATTTAAAAAATACAGTCTGAACTTTGAAGATGAAAAGTTCTGAACACAGTAGTATTTTGAATAAGCAAAGAAAACAATACTGCATTTTGTTTTTTTTACTTCTGTCAGTGGGAACCCACTCATAGGTGACATAGAAACATTTTTTCAGCACATCTGAACAGGTGCATCTGTGTCAGTATGGACTGGACCTTTTATCAATCACCAAAACAGAGGCCAGTGACTTAGAGACAGGAGGAAACTTGTAATTTAATGAACTTCTTAGGTAAGTATGGCTAAAAATCTGAACAAAGGGTGATTACAAGAAACTTCCTGAAGCTTAGCTACTAACCCAGCTATTATTTGGAGATTATAATCTACAACTAAACTGCCAGGCCCATTAATTATGGCCATTTGTCAGACTGTTCAAGAACTCTAGGTGAAAATGATTGCTATGGAGTTGCTTGTTAGTATTTGTTAAATTATGACTATATAAAACTAGAAGAAAAAACTTTTCTAAGTGATTTCAGATAAGAGAAACTATTGAACAAGGTTGTTTAGGTATTGTTGCAAGGTCTTGGTTGATTTCTTAGGGAATGCAAATTGCAATCCAAAATATAGTTTCAAAGTTTTGGAAGAGCCCTAATGCTCCATACATTTCGTGCTCTGTCTTGGTAACTTAGCCAAATACAGGAAGAATTCAAGCTTGTGCATAGGACGAGTTATTCAGAAAGAAAAAAATACAATTTTAAATTGTCATATCTAAATCTTGCACTAAGTTCTGATAATCCTGATTTTATAGACCACTGGCTGTAGTAACTGAGAGCTCTGTAGGTGTGTTACCTCTTCGTGATTGTGGGATGATATTGGAATAGGTTGTCAGGTGCACTTCACAGAATCACAAAATCACTTCTGTTGGAAAAGACCTCCAAGACTATTGAGTCCAATCTATGACTGATCACCACCACTCTGTCAACCAAACAATAGCACTGTGTGCCACATTCAGGCTTTCCTTAAACATCTTCAGGGACAGTGACTCCACCACCACCCTGGACAGCTCATTCCAATGTCCAATCACCCTTTACGTGAAGAAATCCCTCCCATTGTTCAACCTAAACCTCCTCTGGTGCACTGGGAGCAGAGCCTGACCCCCACCTGGCGACAGCCTCCTGTCGGGGAGTTGTAGAGTGAGAAGGTCATCCTTTTCCCCAGGATGAACAATCCCAGCTCCTTCAGCTGCTCCCCACGGGACTTGTGCTTCAGATCCTTCCCCAGCTCTGCTGCCCTTCTCTGGACATGCTCCAGCACCCCAATGTCCTTTCACCCTGTGAAATTATCGCATCCATCTGTCAGTACGGGTGGATTGGGCTGTTAATAAAACACTTCGGTGCCGAACCGCTCAACCCGTGCTTTTCCCCTGGTGCTGCTGTACCACCACCCTCTCAGGAACCTCCAGCCCCCGAGCGGCCGCGAGCGAGTGAGGGGCGGGAGGCTCCCGCGCTCGGGCAGGGCTGAGCTGCGGCGCTGAGGGGCCGTGCCCGCCCCTCGCGGCGCGCGGAGCACTCCGGGAGCGCGGTCCTTCGCCGCGGCGCCTGCCCGGCCTCAGCCTGATCGCGCCGCGGCGCCCACCGCTCCCCGCCCATCCCGCCGATCCGGCTGCCCTCGCCTGGGGAAGGGCGCGGGGGGCGCTCCGTGAGGGCGGTACCGCCGTGTCCGCCCCGGGCGGGGAGGGACGGCCCGTCCGCAGCGCGCGTCACGTGACGGCGGCGACAGCGGCGGTGACAGCGCTGGGACCGCGGCCGGGCCGCCACCGCCATGGGCAGTGAGTGCGGACAGAGGCGGGAGGGAGCGGGCCGGGAGCCGGGGAGGGGGACAGCGGCCCCGGGCAGCGCGGGGAGGACGTGGCCGGGAGCCCGTGGCCGGTGAGGGGGCGCCGCGTCCCGCGTGGTGCCGCGGGCAGGGCCGGGGGTGCCGGGGCACCCGCCCCCCGCACAGGGTCGGTGCTGCCGGGCACAGCGTGAGGCCGGGCACGGCTTCATGGCGGGGTGTCTTACTCCACTCTAGCCCTACTACATGTGTATACACTATATATGCATATGGTGTTTATATACCCTATATACACATATATAAGTGTCTTAAAGGGAGGTTGTAAAGAGGATGGATCCAGGCTCTTCTCCGTGGTGCCGTTCAATAGGACAAGAGGCAGCGAGCAGAAACTGATGCACAGGAAGTTCCACCTGGACATGAGGAAGAACTTCTGTCCTGGGCAGTGACCGAGCACAGGAATTTGCACAGATTGTCCAGAGAGGCTGTGGAGTCTCCCTCACTGGAGATATTCTAGAATTGTCTGCACATAACCTTGTGCTATGTGCTCTGGGATGGCCCTGCTTGAGCAGGGAGGTGGAACCAGATGAGCCACTGTGGTCCCTTCCCACCTGACCCATTCTGGGATGCTCTGATATCTTGTTCACGTCAGAGCTGTGCCACCCTCTGTGGAGCGAGGTGCACCTTGCAATTAACTGAGGGCTTGGGATAAATAGAGGAGGTATATGTCACATTGGAATGTAAATGTAAACATGGCACTACAATCAAAATGTTACTTACAGTGTAATAAACGCATTCTGTAGTGTAATAAATATATTCTCTTTGAAGAGAAACTGATGGTGTTTTTTTATGTCTGTCCCAGTGTGTTGGGGCTGGGAATAATGTTCAGGTTTTGGAGGGCAAATTCCCTGCCAAGCACATGCGCTTTGATTTATTTTTTTTTTTTAACTGATTTCATTTTTTCCCAGAAGAAGAGCTCAAACTGTTGAGCTTTTCTGTGTTTTTGAAGGGGAAACTGAGAAGAGAGATATATTAAAAGCTAAAATAAAATCCCCTGAAGTTCCAATCAGAATAAGTGTTCCACTTATTTAAATTACAATTTCTAAAGATATTTTAGCAGTTGAATTATTTTTTTCCGCTAAATACTTCTGTAAACACAGTATTTTAAACACTACATGCATACCTTTTGATGTCAGTAGCATTCTGTGTTTAACTAGCACAGACTGATACTAGGTCATTTATTTTTAGATGGAATACAATTCAGTTCACTTCTGGTGATACATGCAGTACCACTTCTCTAAAATTATTCCAGCTGTGGAAAAAAAGAATGGGCCAAATCTGGTTAGAACGAGAATTCTATTTCACATTTTTGCCCTGTTTTCAGCTGTTTTAAGAAGACGGTATTAGTTTTCAGACAGTTTTGGAAGCTAAATAAAGTTCTGTGAAGTTTTATAAATCCATAAATGTTCATTAATATATTTTTCTGTCTTCTTTTGTGTGTGTGTTTGTTCTTCTGGGACAGTAAAATTTTTAGAAGTTATTAAGCCATTCTGTGCAGTGTTACCTGAAATCCAGAAACCGGAAAGAAAAGTGAGTGCCACATTATGTTCTTATTTTTATTAGTTCACAGAGGAGGGAATATTGTGATTTTCTAGTCCAAGCTCCAATATAGATACAGACAGTGGGCCCTAAAGTAGCACATGTTCTTTGGAGCAGGGGGAATCCATGTTAAAGTAAAACATTACTGTGATGATGAATTCTGAGCACCCTTCTGATAAGTTGTTCCCTTTGGTAATTATGCACTTTCTTTTTTTTCCAAATCTCCATTCTAGACTAAGTTTACTTAGTTTCAGCTCCATGTGATCTATTTTAATATACTAAAACAGAATCTTCAAGCTTTGTTTTCCTGTGGATCCCACTGTTGGCTTTGAGCTGTGTTATATATTACTTTGAAAAGGACT
This sequence comes from Acanthornis magna, assembly GCA_036785705.1. NCBI lineage: Eukaryota > Metazoa > Chordata > Aves > Passeriformes > Acanthizidae > Acanthornis > Acanthornis magna. Next base: position 3,401,441 of record JAWUZG010000001.1, read on the forward strand.
GTGCTGTAGATCAGGAAACAAAAATTTAATTCTCCCCTTCCCACAAAGTATTTCGTATGCCCATAGCTGTGGTTCACCTTGCTGAAGTGGGAAAGTGATCTGTGGTACAGTTTAGGTATTTGCTCCCTGTTCACCTTCTGGATGTGATATTTCTCTTTGATCTGAAATCAATGAGCTCAGTTCATTTACAGCTGATCTCTCTAGTCCTCTGGCCCTTGAAACTCCTCACATTACTTGGCACATATTCTGGATTAAAAATAGTTAATTTCTACAGATCAGGAGGAGACCTGCCTTGTCCAAAAAACTCCAACCAAACACCATTTTTTGCTTTCAAAACTCAAGCAAGTACATACTGCCCAGGTGACAAAACGATCTATTTAGAGTAACAAATTGACTTAATATTGTCATGACTTCCATGAAAATTCCTTAAGAGCTAAATACTGTTTTTTATATTCTTAGAGGAAATGCTTAACTGGGAACATGACACCCTCCGAGAGAATCCTCTTTGGTTAATGAGAGGTTCCCAAAGGTTAGGACTGGATGTGGAGATGTTTGTGCCAATGACCATAGATGAGCCTGCTGGATTAAATGGAGAAGATGCAGTAAAAACTGATGATTATGGCCCTCTGGAATTGATTTTTTAAAAAGATGGGGTTTTACTGCCTGGCATTTTGCTCCATCTGTCTTACCTGGTTGCTTTCCAGCATCTTTCAGCCTTGGAACAGGTTTCTAAACAGCTTATTTAGGTCAGAAAAAGGTGTTTCCAGAGCAGGAATCTCCAGGGTCAGACTCCACGCTAAGCCTTGGATGCACCCGCTCTGGGTGGCAGGTGCCCATCTTTGTTTCTGCAGTGAGGAACCTTGGTGCAATCTTTTGGTGCTGATTTGTGTCACATCTGTGATTGGCTGGTTACAGCCATCCCATTTTTGTCTGGTGAGATGAGTGAGGAGAGAAAGCTGAAACAGACCTACGGACACTGATGTTTCTATAAAGCTCACTGGCAGGTTTATTTTCCAGAGAGGAAGAGGGGCTTGATCTGTCCTTGTTGTCCATCAGAAGGTGAAGGATGCCCAGAGAGGCATGTCCTGTCTATTTGGGTCACTTTGTCTTTACTGCTGTCTAGGTCGCTGTCTAGGCAATGGCTGCCAGTTGCCAGCTTTGTACAAATTTAAAGTGAAAATATAATTGGGAACATCTTTCCTAGGCTGAAGAGCCCTTTGACAATTTTAAGTCACGTTCCTTGCTTCTGTATAGTTTATCAAGTGATTTAGGTCATTCCATGTAACTCAAATTCTCTGTAATTTATTGTTTTCTTGCAAGCTGTCACTAGCAGATATGAGCAGTAATGGTTTTAGTGGATTGGTTTAAGGCCGGGACAAGAAATTTAGATAACCCAACAGAAAAAAAGATTCATTTTCATTAAACATGTATTGACTGTTACGTGAAGATGATGTTTTGATTCAGTTGGGCTCTCACTGGATCATTTTGCCATTATTGTTGATGAGGGAAGTGGTTTTTTCTGTCTCTAGGGAGTGTTGCTTTTGTGTCTTGGCCAACTTGATTAGCAAAAGTGATTGCTACTTTTGTAGTTAGTAAAATGGGCTCATATTTCCCTCATGCACAGATTTTCTAAGTAGAACACACTGTTCAGAGCACCAAGATGATAATGCTCAAGTCCCTTCATTTTCACATGATTTAAGAAAAATGTCAAAGGAAGAAAATGTCCAATTGAATCAGATCAGATGGTGAAATTTACTGTCCCTGTGCTTGTTAGCATTTGTGGCTGGAATATTTTATACCACTCTGTATTTTTCTGTTCCTGGCATATGGATTTGGATGCCTCCTTTTTTTTGTCTTCTTGACTCATTGAGACTGTTTTCCTTGTGAACAACTGTGATTTGGGTGATGCAGAATTCCTCTAATGCTCATATTCACCACAGTTACAGGGAGAACCAGAGCAGTTTTAGACTGCCTCTGAAGCCAAGGTTAATTGTGAGGCTGTAGAGATAATTTGGTTAAGCATTTTTGGTTTTAGAAGTCTGTGGAGTTCAGACAGCACTTGGTAAAGTGGGTCAGCACTGCATAGTCTAACACAAGGTATTGTTTGGATTTATTTGCTGCTGTCACTATTTTTCTTTTTATAACTCTATGCTGTAAGTATTTTTAGCATCTGTCCTCTTTTAAGAGTGAGGCAGTATCAGAAAATAAATTACTTGGATTATTTTGCTTCTAAGTGCATGGTTTCAGTTATAAAGATGTAGACTATATTCTAGGTTTTCTTTTTCTTGAGGACCTGTGCTGCTGCTGCCTTGGTTTGTAGTTTTTCATTTGTGGGTGTTCAGTACCTCTTAAACCAGGCACTAACCCTTTTTCTTGTTACTTCTCCACAGGCAGATTCAGTGGTTGGAAGCAGAGAGCTCCAACCATTTCTGCTGTATCTCTCTTACATGTTAGTTCATGTCATGTTTTAGTAGCTGCCCTACACTTGTCTGCAGTGAACACACTTAACCCTCAGGTTTACAGTCCCTGGAGGAGAGGTGGGAACTTTAACATAACCCTGTGTCTCAGCTTCTCTCTGCTCCCTTCAAGTGCATTTCTTTCTGTCTCATGCTTTGAGTAATTCTCTGGCTCAAACTTAAATCTTGTGATTCTTCTCTTCTTGCACCTGGCACTAATTACAGGTGCCTCAAAAGTTGTGACCCTGAGATTCTCTTCAATGAATTAATGACTAGTCTGGCATTCTTTTTAAAGTAATATATAACCTACATCAATAAAAATATTTTGGAGGAAAACAACCTTTAAAAATCATTTTGTGATCTGTGTCTATGAACATAATGATGAATTTAAAGCTTCCTCTAATCTTTCATGTTTACTCTGGTAAGTCCATGATTTTAGCCTTGCTGTTGCTCCTCTGTAAGTACCCACTGTATTAGAATACTGTTAAAAATATATATTCTACTGACTGAATGTCTGCCAGTGCCACATAAGTTACCTTTGTTTCTGTCTCTCTAAAATCTGAAATAATATTAAAAATAAATTCCAATGAGAAATGATACTTTCTGGTTCAATATCTTTGCATTGAATTCTGAATGATAACAGCATTTAGTACTAATGTGAGAGTGCGGTGGAAGTCCTACATGCAGTGAACACATTCATTTCTCCACTCTGTCCTGTAGATCCAGTTCAGAGAGAAGGTACTATGGACAGCCATCACACTCTTCATTTTCTTAGTGTGCTGCCAGGTAGGTATCCATGTTGTCTGTGGTCAGAAAATGTGTGTTCTGTACATAAAAAGTACACTGAAAACGTGAGGTGTTATTTCATGTTGACCTACCAGTTTCAGTTTTTATGTTAGGGTATTTAAAGTTCAGTTCAAAACACCTGGTTCTCTGAAATAGTCTTTATTGTTGATCATAGATGTTTTTAGAAACTAATGCTTTTTATTTAGTCAGAAATACATAACATTTTTTTCTTGTTACAAAGGTCCTATCAAATGACGATAGTGGCTGCAGGGTAAACAGCCAAGCTAATTATTTATTGAGCAGCATAAATAAACTGAGCAGTTCAATGCGCTATTTACCTTCTGTTCATAGCTACATTTAAATTTCAGCACTCACAAGTGTGAAAACTAAATTGAGGGGACTGTTTTTGCCAAATTCCTCTTGAACAAGCTGATTGATTGTAAAGATTGCAGCAAAATGTTTTTTGTGAATATGCTAGTAAAGGTGTTAGCTAAAACCCCTCCAAAATGCAGGTCTTTGTAAACATTTATGTGATCTTTATTACTCATAGTTGTAGGCGTTCCTAGAACCTGTGGTTGGGTTGTAAACAGTGGAAGTTTTTTTTTTGTTTTTCTTTAAAGAATACTTTGATATTAAAGAAATTGAGAATCCATCTATTACTTGATGTATAGTTTTTAGAACTTGTAGAGCACTTGGAAGATAAAAAATGAATAATGCATTTCAGAATCAGGGTTTTTAGCTTATGTTTATTAACGCAGCCATTCCAGACTGTGGAACAATAGTTTAATAGTTTTTGTTTCCAGCTCTGCAGGACTGTTTAAAGTTTAAACCCCAGCTCACCTGTTTCTTGGAAGGAGGAAGTGGGAATGATGCTAGAGCCAGAAGAACATGTAGTTTATCTGTATTTATTAGCAGCTGTGTATATGCAAAATTGGAATTTTGAATCTTTAGGAGAGATTATAATAGTTGAATAAGGAAGACAGATTGTGCAGACTAGAGTTTTCAGAAGTTCATCTCTAAGATTGCCTGGATTCCTAGTCTACTGTTTTGGTGATTAGGAAGACTTTTAAAGAGTTAAAAATCCCTTATTATTGACTTACAGAATATTGGCAGTTTTGTATGAACTTCTCTAATGTTGACAGTTCCTTATGGGGTCTTTCAAAACATATTTCTATCTCTAGAATTTCAATATTTAAATGTATTCTTTCCAGGGGTTTCTGCTGTTTCCTGTAGAAGGGTCTTAGTTTAGTCCTCTGAGTCATGCCCCAGTTGGAGGATTAAAAGAGATGATGTCAGTACCTTTGTTTTAATTGAAAAAAATAAACAATGTAACAGTTGAATCATTACAGGTTAAGATTTTTGTATTAATGCATGCTGATTGTGTGTATCTGTTTAATACTGTTGTGCACTTTGACAGATCCCTTTGTTTGGAATCATGTCATCAGATTCTGCAGACCCCTTCTATTGGATGCGAGTCATTCTTGCATCAAACAGAGGTTGGTACTTAACCCCTTGCTCTGTTTTCTGTCGGGATAAACAGACCAGGAGAAAAACAGTTGGCTGTTAAATTCCACACAACCCAGTTGTCAGGTTGGAACACTTCGTAAAGTTCTTAACACAGATGTAATTAAAATTGGTATTTGAGGAGTACTTCATCTTAGGAATGGGATTTCTTGGAGATGTAGATGAGATTAATATTGATTCTCAAGTTTTGGGATGATTCTATTTAGGATTTTTGAGTCTTTTTCTAACTAATATGTGGGTCAGGGAATCGTCTGGCTTTCCATTTAGGAACTGCACTAATGTCCAATACAAGGGTGTTGATTAGGGAATGACCCATGTGTGCAAGTCACTTATACTGCATAATAGTTTGGCAGTGTTACGGGTGAGTAATTTTCTAGGTGGGAAAGCTAAAGGCAGAGATGATTAGGCAAAAACCAAACCATCTTATTTTAGAAAAGTATAACGCAACCAAACGTATAAGAAGATTCAAACTAAGCTAGAAGTCTGAAACTTAAGATGGGTGACCAGTCATGCCTGACTCTAAATGAGGACACTGATCTCATCTGTAGCTTGGAAAATTGGCTGGAAGTAAAAAAATCACTGGAACCCTCTAATGTGAAGGTACTCCTTGTGTAAAAATGGCAAAATTTGTCCTGCCAGTGAGAATAATAAGATAAATAAGTTCTCTGCTTCCAACTCTCCTGCAGAATTTGCAGAATTTGGTGTGTTCCTAGCAGTGTATGATACCAAATATACTGTCTGCTACCCAGACAGAATGGTAACAGCGGCCAAGAAAAGGCTAGAGAGACTGAAAGCAATAAAAAGCAGGAGTGGGAAAGTGAATTTTCACTTAAGTCAACTGACTAGAAGTCATTAGAGGATGTGAAGTGAAGGCTAAAGTTTTTGACATCCTAATTTTCTAGCTGCTGGAGGAATAGAGATTTCCATAAGAGGTGATGTAATAGTTAACATGTAAACTCCAGGATACAAGCATAAAAGAATCAAATTATAATAATTACTTTAATGCTTTCCCTCTTTGACTTGTATACATTTGGGAGTTGATACCTCAGTGACATTGTGCCAGTGAGTTGGCAGAGTAAGAGCAGCTTAATGACAGTCTTTTTTTTTTGTTAAGAACTAATTTAATCCTAAACTCCCAACTAGTGTCAGTGATTCCGAGGGCAGTGTTCTCAAAAACTGTGGATCTGCAGCATATTTTTGTGGTCTGCAAAAATAAACTTTTGGAAAATGTGACATTTGAAGCACGGACAGAATAAACAGCCAGGGACAAGATGCCGTCCAGTGAAAGGTTTCATGGGTACGTGCCAAAAAGCTGAGCTTCAGTGTACCTTGGCCTTCAATGTTAGCGTGGTTCCACAAAAATATTTGTAATTAAAAGCTACGTGGGTTTTCCATGCTGCCTTCAAAATTACAGATTTTAACACAGCAGCCTTTTGCGAGGCCATAACTGTCGTTGTTTTGTCATACCTGTACGGGAATATACATATTGGAAGCATTATTAAAAATATTCTTTATAGGTCAGGAACCTTTCAAGAGACCTAATGCTTTAGAAGAGGTGCTTGAATGGCAATTGTATTAATTTTTCTTCTTTTTTAGGTACTTTGATGGAACTGGGTATCTCACCCATTGTGACATCAGGTTTGATCATGCAGCTGCTGGCAGGAGCAAAGATCATTGAAGTTGGTGATACTCCAAAAGACAGAGCCTTGTTCAATGGAGCTCAGAAATGTAAGCACTGTTCCAATTAAAATTACTAAGTGTATTTTTATTCTTGGGAAGGCAGCCTGCCTAAGTATACTAGATATAAGATTTCTTTGGTAGGTGACTTCAGCAGATTTTTTTAAAGGATTTGCTTTCTCTCTTGTTTTAGTATTTGGGATGATTATTACCATTGGGCAAGCCATTGTGTATGTTATGACTGGAATGTATGGAGATCCTGCTGAAATGGGTGCTGGAATTTGTCTTCTTATTATAATTCAGGTTTGTAATGTGCTATTTTTGTGTGTAACAGACTGGTTAGATACAGTATAGCTGGAAGGAAAGATCTTTCTATGTCTAGGTGGCTTCAGTTTATTTATTTTTAATGCTGTAAAGCATCATCATTTGTATCTGTCTAGATATGAGAAATTCTATATATTCCATAAAGGAGAAGAATGCTGGGCTAGTTAATATCAAAAGTATTTCAGGTAGGAGTGGCTGCTTAATTGAAAATACAGGAATTGTTAGACTTTGGAAGCAGTGGCTGCTGTTCAATGCTGTGGAGGAACTCTTACTAAATGGCACAGCTGCAGCTTTGAGACATTATCCTGTAGAACAAAGTAGTAAATGCACAATCTTAAACATTTTTTTAGAAAAAAAGGGCTTACTGAGTTATCTGTTTGCTGTGTCTGCCTTGAAAAAAGACACAGAGCTCATTGCCAGGTGAGATGTGCAGGCCTTGGTACGTGAGAGGGCAGAGACACTGCATGAACAATATTTAGATGAAACACTTAATGATCACTCTCCAACATGATGAAAATACTGAAGCAGGGAATTAATACACAACTCTTGACTTGATTTATTCTTGTTTCTGCTCAGTTTTGTTTCTTTTCTCACAGCTGTTTGTGGCTGGTCTGATTGTGTTGCTGCTAGATGAGTTGCTACAGAAAGGTTATGGATTGGGGTCTGGTATTTCCCTGTTTATTGCTACCAATATCTGTGAAACCATTGTCTGGAAAGCTTTCAGTCCCACTACCATCAACACTGGCAGAGGTATGTGCGCTATAACATGTTTCAGTGGCTGTATACTGTACATAAAATATCAGATGTTTATTGGATGACATTTAAAAAAGTTTTAATGTGTGATGATGGGCTTCTGAAGTCAGTTGTCCAATTAACATTGAAGAGGCGAATGTCTGACTTCCATGGAGATTAATACAAATTTGTCTTTACTGATTGGAAGTGCAGCAGTTAAAATGGGACTTGAAGTCCCTTGAATGAAAATTTTTGGATTTCCAAACTGAAATAGTCTTGTTTTACCATCACTTAGTCCATAGAAATAGAGAAAATAGGAAATGCTATACATTCAGAGGAATTGTTTGTGATCCAGATGGTGTTTGTGGCTGCAGGATACTTCGGTAGTTGGTGCCTCTGAATTACTTTAAGATGGTTTGATTCTTTAGAGGCTGCAATCTCTTCATTCCTCAGCCAGTCTTTGACAACATCTGGTTGTTCTGAGGCTCATAAAATACCACCTTAAGATACAGCATCAAGAAATAAACTAGTTTACTGCATTCATTTGAAATCCTGAGCCATGTTTTTAGTTTGCTTTCATTTGCGCCTAATTCTTAGCAGATCTGCTGCATTTTTATTATTATTCTTCTAAATGTTATTTTTCACCTTGTTTATTATTTCTTCCTTCCAAATATCCTCCTGCTCCCAGAAAAGAAAGGAAGAGAGTATTCTTCCGTGTGTGTGACTTTGGTGGAGTTTTTGGCTTTTCTAATGTGGCATTATGTTTTGATAGATCATTCTACATACCATAAGCTAAAGTAGAGTCCTGTATCGTGACATATTTTTTCTAACAGGATCCATGTCCTGTTGTATCAGGCTATCTGTGTGTCATACTTAATTTTCCAAAAGAAAGGTACTTTCTAAAAATGTTTTTAATTTGGAGATTAACCTTTCTTTCACTTTTTTGCTTCACGCAGGCACAGAGTTTGAGGGTGCTGTGATCGCATTATTCCATCTCCTGGCCACACGAACTGACAAAGTCCGGGCCTTGCGGGAGGCTTTTTACCGACAGAATCTGCCCAATCTCATGAACCTGATTGCTACAGTGTTTGTGTTTGCTGTAGTCATCTATTTCCAGGTAAAATTCCTTATAGTAGCTCTGCAGGGGTAAAAGTGCGCATGGACCATGGACACTGCAGGCATTGGGAGAAGATGGGAAGGTTTAAGCCAGAGTAACTGAAGTATTTTAGCATTGAGTAAGGAGATCTTTTTATTTTGGTGTTGTTATTTCAGTGACAATTACCTCTGTGACAGTAAAGCTGTTAAATTTTACAGCCAGGCCTACTCAGTGTGTAATCTCACATTCCAGTGAATGCCATACACACTATGAGACTTTTTAATAAAATGGATCCTGGAACTCAGGGGTTGCAACACACCAATAATATGCTTGATATTCATCATTGACTTAAAAGAATACTTTTGGACAGAGCTGAAGAACTTTGGTTCTTTGGGGTGTGTATGACACAGATTTGTTCTAGAAGACTGCATAGCTTATCAGTCTTTTCCTAATTTTCTTGAAACATTTAATTAGTGTTTCTTTTAAAATCTAAAATCCACTAAAATGGACACTAAAGGAAGATCCATATGGAGACTGGGGGGTGGCTGAAATGTGATTTTTAAACTCTTTTTTTAAAGTTGTTGAGTCTGAGTGCTGGCAGGAAAAAAAAAGTTGTCAAGTCCACATGGCTTTTCTTGGGTCTACTCAGAGTGGATTCTGCCCCAGAAAACAGAAAACTGGGCTCACTGCACAAGAGCCTACTGGTAACTGGCTAGTTCTGTTAGAAGCCATTACAGGCTTTTATCAACCCTTATTCTATAAAATGTATTTTACAGGAGTACCAGCAGATGAAAAACCATGTTTATGTAAAAAGAATGTCATACAACCGAGCAGTAACACTTAAAAATCCTTAAAATTTGTAATCCAGACTGCAGCAGAAAGCCTTTGGGTTTTACTCTCAGACCTCGCAGTCCTTATTTATCTAGCAAGAACTCCGTGGTCAGGAATAGCTTTGGGGCATACTGGGAATACCTTGTGCCTCGGAATTAACCCTGGTGCATTTGTGTTCTTTCCCACAGGGATTCCGAGTGGATTTACCCATCAAGTCTGCACGATACCGTGGGCAGTACAGCAGCTATCCCATCAAGCTGTTTTATACCTCCAACATTCCCATCATTCTGCAGTCTGCCTTAGTTTCAAACCTCTACGTCATTTCCCAGATGTTGTCTGTTCGTTTTAGTGGAAACTTCTTGGTGAACCTACTGGGACAGTGGGCAGTAAGTATTTTATCACATTTTAGCTGCATAAAACCATTTGCATTTTTACTTCACTATGAAAACTTGGTATTTAACCAACTGCAATACTTACTTTTAAACATTCGTATATAGAAACTGTTTTAAACATTGAAGAGGAATTCCTTTATAGATACACGATAGGAATGCAGGAAGTTTGTGAGAAATAACTAATTGCCTTTTTCTTCCCCACTTAGGATGTCAGTGGAGGTGGCCCTGCTCGCTCTTACCCCGTTGGTGGCCTGTGCTACTACTTGTCCCCTCCAGAATCCATGGGTGCAATATTTGAGGATCCTGTCCATGTAATAGTTTATATAATATTTATGCTGGGATCCTGTGCATTCTTCTCCAAGACTTGGATCGAGGTGTCTGGCTCATCAGCAAAAGATGTAGGTGTTCTACCTTAATTGTTTTCAAACAGTGCTTCTGATTTAGAACTGACTGATCAGTTGTTATCCCAGTAAATATCAAGTGACTGTGAAACACTGCAGCAGTTTCATAAAATACTGGTTTTTGCAGGTTGCCAAGCAACTCAAAGAACAGCAAATGGTGATGAGAGGCCACAGGGATACTTCAATGGTTCATGAGCTTAACAGGTAAGGAAATGCTGACTTCCAGATGAATGGTGAAGAGTGCTGGGAAAGTGTCAACTAGAGCAGAGATTCCCAGAAAAATCTGAGACCTGTTTCCACTGCAAAAGGGAAAATTCTTCCCTTTCAGCTGTTGCCTTTCCTAGTTGTGCAATAGAAGTTATAGCAGTAGGTTAGAGATTAACCTGTAGTGTCTCTTTTTCTAAGTGGCATAATGAGGGAATTTGAGTTTAATCTCTTCCATGTTTGTAGAAGAAAGACACCTTGATTTTTACCTTTTTTCTTTGCTGTTTTTTCCTTTTTTACAGATACATCCCTACAGCAGCTGCATTTGGTGGTTTGTGCATCGGTGCCCTTTCAGTACTGGCTGACTTTCTAGGAGCCATTGGCTCTGGCACTGGCATTCTGCTTGCAGTCACTATTATTTATCAGTATTTTGAAATATTTGTAAAAGAACAGGCTGAAGTTGGAGGAGTAGGTGCATTATTTTTCTAGATGTCCAAATATTTCATGGTTTGTGTGAAAGGGAAAGTATTTTGACAACATGCGTCATTTAGTCCAATAATGCTATTTTCTTTTTACTTGTTTTCAAGTGCTATGTGTCCCATTACTGTAATGGGCATTGAGCGATGCCTGTGTGCAGCATTAGTACCAGCTGCCTTAAGAATAAAGTTTACATTATCTTGTTTAAGTATTATCTAGTGTTGCCTGTAATGCTGGAAACAATTCATCTACCTTGCTGTTCAGACACTACAGTGAGATGGTAAAATGTATCAGTTTGAGAGCGGTAAACGTCTTTGCACACAGCAGTAAAATGTTAAATTAATTTCCCTGTCCCTAATAGGAAAAAAAACATACCTGAGTTCAGATTGCCACATGCCAGTATTCCTGAAAAAATTTATTTGTATCTGTATTTTTCATTAATATTTTATACTTTTTTAACTCGCATTTCCCCACTATTGAACTCAGCACTCCTTATTCCTTTGTGGTGCCTCCACCCAGACACCTTTCTCTGAGCTCTGAGGGTGGGCAAGCAAACACTTTACCGGCGACTGATACTCATCTCACCTGTGAACTGGTTCTGTGGTGGATCTGCTGCGGCCGGGGCACGTCGGGTTCTTGCCCCAGGCCTCCTGTGGGGCAGCCTGGCAGCCGCTGCCACGCTGGCAGGACGGCCCAGCAGTTTTGTTTAACCATGTACTTGTGAAAACTGTGCCACTGAAACTTCATGTCCACTTTGCTTTTGTGAGTCTAAAGAACAAGGCCTGGTTCCTAAAGCAGTTCATAGGAGGGAAAAGGGGGAACGGGGAGTTCCTGCTGAAAATTTGTCGCACTTTACAGCGGCGATGTAACAACTGTAAGCGTTAGACAATAAACTTATTTAATTAAACTCTCTCCCATGTCTTGTCTGTGCCAGATGTAATTCATGTGCGGTCTTTGATCATAGGGAGGGAGGTCTGGAAGGCTTCCTTTTTTCCTCTCTGTTCCTTTCTAAAATATAATTCTGATTAATTTTTAGTAGCCTCAATTAAAAAACAAATCTCAAGATTCCTCCCCTTAAAGTCATTGAGCTTTTCTGCTCTGCTGTAATCAATTACTTTTTCCCTTTGATGCCACATTTCTTCTGTGTTCTCTCATGGTTAACTTGAAAGTAACTTTGTGTTGTTTGTGAAGGTAAGAAAATCTTAAGCAATTTTCTGTGTCAGAAAGTCTCCGTAATTACGCACGCTCATTCTCATCTGTTTCAGAGGCAAGACTGATTTTGGCATGTGTTTATTAAAACTCTTGAATCCTGACCTTTCAGCAGTGGTGGCTGTTTAGAGAATTAGTAGCAGCCCTGTGTGCAGACGCACTGAGGGTCTGTTTGGGATAAGATGTACCTAGAAGGGATTTGAGTGAGGGAAGGTGCGGCCTGGGTACAGGGATGTGCCCTCGGGAGAGGGAAAACTGCAAGGCTGTGCACTCTTGGGGCACCTAAGTGACCTCATAGCTTCGTCAGGATCTGCTGGCTGAGACTACACAGTTCTGCTTTGCACTGGTGGATGGTGTTGTCACAGTCTTTATCTTAGACCAAATAAACTACTTTTCTCTTTCTGCATAGTTCAGTTAGGGCTGGGAGAAGGAAACAGCATCTTTGTGTCTAAATCATAATAGGAAGTTCTTGAAATTGCCATTTCAATCACTCCAAGCAGAGCATGCATGCAGTGTTGCTGTGCTGCTGTCACTGCTCCTGTCACAGAAAATTACTACTTAATAGGATAGTCTACAATTCTGTGATTTTTGAGTTGGAAGGGACCCACAAGATTCGTTGAGTCCAACTCCTGGCCCTGCATAGGACATCCCGAGTCACACCCTGTGCTTGAGAGTGCTGTCCAAACACTTGAACTCTGTCAGGCTTGGTGCTGTGACCACTTCCCTGGGGAGCTGTTCCAGTGTCCAACCACCCTCTGAGTGAAGAACCTTTTCCTGATATCCAACCTAAACTGCTCCTGCCTCAGCTTCAGGCCATTCCCTCAGGTCCTGTCACTGTCACTGTCACCACAGAGAGAGAAGAGGTCAGTGCCTGCCCCTCTGCTGCCCATCATGAGGAAGTTGCAGATCTCTATGGGCTCTCCCCTCTCCAGGTGTTTTGAGTTGTTTGAGTGCTGTGTGAGCAAGAGAGACCTGCACTCTCTTCTGCCATCTGCCTCCTTTGGAACACGTGGTGGCACAACACCAACCATGGTTACTTAAGCACCTTTCCAATACTGAATTTTAAGTGCAGAGAGGAATCTAGTGAGAAACAAGCCATTCTGAAAATTAAACTGTATTTTTATTATGTTTTTTCTGCCAAGGCTTGATAGGTGGAGCAGTTAGAAGAAATGCTTTTTGTCAGTTACATAATTCCAAATAAAAATATCAGAATCATTCCTACAAACACATTTTTTGCTCTACAAGTAAAGCAAAGGACCTTGATTACAAGAAGAGTTGTACTTCTAAGCCATCCAACTCGGGCAGTTTTGAACTAAATTTTTCCTTGTCCAGTTCTAGAACTTCATAAAAGGAACTTGGAGCGGTTTTTCTGCTGCACGCTTCAGAGCTAATGCGTAAGTATAAACCCTGGCATCTACTGCCAGATGTTCCTCTGCTACTAGTTCTGAAAATAAAAGAAAAAAATTATGAGATGCCGCTAAGGCTTTGCCTGTACAGAAATTTAAGTCCTTGATTAAAGTGAAGATGTGTAGCATTCCAGACACTGCAAACACCTACTGCTATCAGTAACTCTCATACCTGGCCAGGTCTCTCACAGCATTTTGTTTAACATACAGTATTCGCGGATGAGAAATACGAGGAGCCCTGAGAAGGCATTCTTGGAGCTCACATTAGTGCATTTAATGTATCAGAAAGCTCTTACCATCAATTCTTTGCAGTAGGTCGTTCTTTGGAAGTGAAACAACTTCCACAAATTCTAGGAGAGAAGAAGAACATTTACACACCCTTAAATTAGTGAAGAGTAGAGAGATTTACCTCAGTGTCCTGTTTCTTGCAATTTAAAAGGGGAAAAAAACTGACTTAATGCTCATCACCATCCAAAAGTTGTGAGCCTTCATGTATCAAAAAAGGGTCAATTAAATCACAAAAGGCTGTGACTTGGTTCATTAAAAAATGTGTTTGGCAGAAAGAAGCTGGGAAAAAAGTAGCTGACATCTATGAAGGACAAGAATTCTAAAAGGAGAAACCTCCTTTTGGAGAATGGAAAATACACTGTTGAAAGGGACTTTTGTTTGGCTTCTCCTGGTACAGGAGTGGATTGGAGATGCATTTCAAGACCAAACCAGCACAAAGACAAAAGGTTTGTTCGTGATGAATTTATGTTGGCTTACACCTCCCCTGTCTCTCTGAATTACTTGTCTTTGGGGCTTGACTTACAGCTGTTGGGGGTTCAGTAATTTCTATCTCCTGAAATACTGGTGCTATAGGTGCAATACTTGGAAAGATAATTGACGCAATAATGTCCCACAGGAATTTGCATCTAGGCCAAAGTCAACCTCAGGCACGTTTGATTAGGGTCAGGAGATTACCCAAGCACAAATAAAAACCAGTTTTAACTGACTTTTTCTAAGTAAAACTTGCCATACGAAGATCACGCTTGACCTTATTGTCAATGGGAGCACAGTCACATTACGTACCTCCATCATCTACAAGTAAAAAAAAAAAGGTAAGCTAAGTAAGGGACTGCAATACACTGGAGTTTACAATTAAAAAGCATTTGATTGTGACAGACTGTGAGCGACATTGTAATTACTCCCAGAGTGAAGCTGGAACTGAGACCAGTATCTAGGTTCACAGGTGCTTATGGCCCTCACTGAAATTTGGCACCGAAATGTTTTATTCTGAGTGTGCCAAAAGCTGACACTTTGCATCTGGGCTTCCCTAGTGACACACTGTGCTTATCTAGACTGCAGGATGTGATTGGAAGGATGTGCAGCATCCAAATCAGCTAGGACAGAAGAGATGCAGTGGTGGGGCTAATTGTTTTAAACTCTTTCGTTATTTTCTCAAAATTTTCAAATAAATGGTACAAAACTCACCAAGGTTTTGCTTCGGTCTTGTATTCTCAGCCTCATCTCCATTAATGATGACGCTCACAATGTGTGTTGTGCTGTTTGACATACCTGGGTCCAAGCACAGAGCTGCCAAGGACATGGAGAGGTTCATTTTTCAAAGCAGGAGTGAGGCACTGTGACATTTTAACAAAAGCTTTCACAGAAATATATCTGATACAATAGAAAGACATATTTGGCAGACATTGATGCTGCAAGAGTAGCAAAAACTTTGTTTTCACATGTTCTTAGAAGTAATGTTTCTGTAACTCTCAGCTCTTTTACAGATCCCTGGTAAAACTTGTTTTCACAGCCAAATTTACTTTCCATTCCACAGACTAAAGATTTCTGTAAAACTATCCCTTCTAAATTTCCTGAGTCTATTGGAATCTAATTTTGCCATCACCTGTCTCCAACCTCTCCCAATCCCTAGCATTGTACCCAATAACTGAGAGACAAGTCTCAATTGCAATAATATTTCCTTGAAATCCTATCTAAGTTGCCTCACCTTTCTACCTTCTTGAGTTTATAAACTTCCTTTCACCTTCATTTTATCTTATGTAGTAAGCATGGGATTAGCAAAAATTACATTCCAAAGGATCTCTAAATTTACTCCAATTATTCTCTCCGTTCTTCTTTCTGGCTGGAGAACCCAAGTACTGCCACCTCCCCACGAGTACTGTCACCTCTCCACAGCTGATAGAAGGGTGACCTCTGCATCATGCAGCTATTTTTTTCCTAAATTCACAGATTCTGTTCACAGAAGTCCAGCAATTTAGACCTTTCTGCAAAAATGCCAAATCACAGTGTGAATAATTGGAGTTCGTGTACAGGATCTTAATCAATAGCAATTTTCTCTCTACTGACATCAAACTTTTACTTCAGACCTGTATGTTTATTAGAAGTTCAGCAACTGACTCACATCAAGGACCAAAGTTTTGCTTTTACAGCCATGAGATGCTACCCTGCTAATCTGTGTAGGCTTTGCTGCTTGGATTTTCCCTTTGATTTAGAGCTTTTCATACATTTAGAGTAGCCATCAAGACAGAATTAGCTTGGTGGAAAAATAAAAAAAAGCAAAGACCTGGAGTACATTCAATGACTTCCCCCTTGTACCCAGTTTCTTCCTTCAGCTCTCGAAGTGCAGCCGTTTCTGCTGACTCGTTTTCCTCAATGAGGCCTGGGAGATACATAATACACAAGAACAATTAAAAGCCTCCCACTTAACTGCAATACCCATCCTGAGATCTAATCAAGCTTTATGGAAGAGGGGAAACATCCTCTCTACTCTTTAGGAAAGATTCCAGTCCCCGGATTCATTATGCTGCTGCCCACATCCTTAACTGATTATCTACAGAATCATGCTGCTTTCCCAAAAAATCGCATTAATATTCTCATGAGGGAAAGAAGCCAAATGTTTTGACTCTTCAAGAAAAGAGAAGTGGAGGGAATTTTCTCCAATCTGCTAAAACAAGCTTATTTAGTTTTTTTCATTACCAAATATTCCTATTTCAGAATAGCACACAGAGCTCAGCAGTTTTCCAGCTAGAGCTACTTTGTTAAGATTGACACTCCAAGCACATCTAAATACACTGAACTATATGTGAGTCATCCCAATGTTTCAGTCACTTACCTGCAGGAAATTCCAAGCAGTAGCCATTGATTGGGGGCCTGAACTGTTTCACCAGGACAACGCAGTCGTAGTGCAGAGTTCTCTGTAGCACTGCTATCACTGCTACACCTACAGCAGTGATGGGAGACACAAGTACATGGAATGTGAGTGTAGCAGAAAGTGAGATTTAGTGCCAGATCTGGAAAGGAACCCACCCACTGCTACTCTGAGCATTAAATGTTTAGATGCCTGCTCCAGAATCCTGAATGGTGAATTTAAGCTCTTCTTATCATGCATGGTGAGAGATCTTCAAAGCTCCCCAGAAAATGAAAGGCACACGTACCAAGCAAGACTGACACCCAGCCCACACTATCCAGAGAAGGGTTCTCCTTCGTACACAAACTGTTTGAAAGCCGCTGTATGGAACTCTCTAGTACACTCTTCACATGTCTAAATCATGTCCCAAAGAGAGCCTTGTTCCTGGCCCCTATCAGCAGAGCCAATCACCAGTCTGTGAGCTACTCTGCATCAGAGCACCCCTGATGTCTTTGGAAGTGCTCCGTCATTTTAAAGTGAACACAATGATCTTGGGAAAGCACCTCCCACCACTAAGGTTCTGATTCCTCACCATTTAAATAAGCATTTGATTAGTTCAGCGATACCCCCTCTGGCCAGCGCTGCCAAACTACCTGTTCCACATCCTCATTCATTCAGGAACAGATCAGCTCTAAATCTGCATTGTTAGCTTATCAGAAGGATATTACAGGAAAAAATTGCAAACAAAAAAGGTCACCAATTCTTACCATCAGCTGTAACTCCCTTTTTGTTGCCAGTACGCTTTACAGTTTCCCAAGTTCTGTTTAAACAGAGAAAAGAACAAATGAATACAAAAGTCATCTCTACCCTTGCAATTTTCATTTAAAGTAAAATGCACAGTGAGGTCTTATAAGAAGCAGCTGGCCTTAGGCAGGCCCTGTCATACACTGGCACTATAAAATGTCTATAGCATAATTTTCTTTTGCCTACTTAAGGAGGGAGAGAGAAAACAGTTAATTTTGTTACACAAAAGATCCAATTTTGCTAATTTTAAGAGGATACTTTGCTGATGAACTGGAAGGCACTAGAGAAAGCAATCAGTACAGAAACAAACACATTAAGGGGGAGCCATGCTGCCACACCTACAGAAATACAACAAAACTAAAGAGTACAAAAGAATTGGACAGACATGATAACATTCAAGAGGACATTAATTTGTTAATAATATGCACGATCCAGCACCACCAGCAGGGAAAAAGGAGCCCTTAATGAAGAACCAGAAAAGCCACAGGATGGCCTCTCTGATTGTCACAGAGCAGTTGCACAGCTAGAACTTGCTTCTGTGTAGCATCTTGCCAAAGAACTGGAAATGCAACACAATCCAGGGTTCAATGTGCCCAGGAGGATTTAGGAATCAAATTCAATCCCAATGCTAGCACATCTGATGGAGTAAGATTCGTTCCTCCAAACAGCAGGAACTCTAAAGGAACCTCACAATGAATAGCTCTCATCTTGTGTGGAGTGATGAGTTTGTAATGCTCATGTTCTCTAGCCTGGGGCCAGCCTGTACAGTTGGTAATCTGCAATGCCAGAGAGGCAATTACCTGGTTTTCCCAAAGGGATCAGTGTAAGTTGTTTCTGCAAGCTTCAACCATTGTCTTTCTACGATTACCTAAAATAAATAAATATTTTTAAAATATATTATAAGATTAATCCCAAAGATTTCGGAGAAACAACACAACTATTTTTAGATTCTTTTGAAGACAAAATCTCAGCATCTAAATACATGCAGCAATGTGCAACAACATTCCTGTTGTTAATACAGAAAAAAACATTTACTCCAAGTTCCTGAATGCAAATAAAAAAATAACCCCATGACAGCAACTTTTCTTAATATGTCTTTTATAACTAAGTTTTGATGAATTCGGTGGGATTTTATGCACTTGAAAGTCCTCATTTCTTTTAGAAGGACTTTGCAAGGGTAATATATCAGCTGCAAAAGGGTCTCTGGGCTGCACGGACTCTGACTACACTGGTGCTCATGAGTGCCCACTTAGCAGAGAGCAGAGCCCAAAAGCTGAGCATGCAAGACTAAAAACCAAACTACCCTGAAACTTCTCTTATCCTGACCTCAGACTGTGGCCTTGTGTAACTGCTGTTTTCTGCAGCTGTGAGAGTGATACATACATGCCTGTTTAGGATTTCTGAGACCTGCTGAGTGAGTGCTTGGCATTAACAGTATGGCCACAAGTCTTTTCTGGGCTAAATAAGTTTATTTTCCCTATGATATTTCCTCATCTTTTATGTAATTAATTTAAAAAAGAAATCCCTAGATATTAGCCCAGCTGTTTGCTTCTTTTATTGTAACTTGTTTTAAAAAGAGTTATTTTTATTGCTTTGTCTACTACTTTGATGGGCAAAAAACATCTGTTTACAACAGTCTGAATGCGCCTTCCCAGAAAAAGGAAGAATGAAATAAGATCAGCTGCCACTTTCATGGAAGATATTTCAGCATCAAACCACACAGTTACAGAACCACTTCTGATCTAAGGGCCACTGGCAGAAAGACAGTGAATATGTCACTGTATTAATCCCACAAACTGACAGAAAAAAATAAATAGCTTAAAATATGTAAGATTTAGTTATAAACTTCCAGTGATACCAAAGAGTACATTGTTTTAAAAGAGAATAATTACGAAACATTATGAAAAAAAACCCAAATAACCACAAACCAAACAAACAAAAGCAAACAAAAGAGGATAAAATGAAAATGCTGTCTGCAAAAAAATCTAGGTCTCAACAGAAAACCCAAAAGGTCATAAAAATTAAATCCTTTATGCTTATGAAATATTAATATTAAAAAATGCTCAAGGGAAAAGACATAAATATAATCCAAACAAATCTCTTCTTTCCTTGTACCTTGAAACGAGAAGAAATTACAAGACTGTGTTCACTCCATGAAGAACAAATAAAAGAAACTCCATTTGTGTTATAACAACAGTAGGACACTGCCAAACCTGCCTCAACACCAAAGATTAACTTTTAAGAGTTCACTTAAAAGGGAACAGAAACAAATATAGGCAGTCCAGGGTGAAAGTGCTTCTAATAAGAATGAGGTAGTTCCAGAATCCTTCCTGAGGACTGATATTATTCTTACTACTTCCTTATTGATGTCTTTGAAACAGCAATTATCTAAATTCAAATCCTTTCAGAAAACACAAAAGCTGGTACAATCCTAAACGTTAAAGCAACCCTTAGTGGTTCACCATCTTAAAGAACAGAAAACTGTTTGAAACAGAAAACTGTTGCTGAGTTTCATAACCCACCAACTTGTGAAGTGTCTCAGAGATATCTGCATTATTTCTGAACATTGAAAAAACCTCCTGAAGGACAACACAAGAAACAGATGCAAAATCTGAAAAAAAGAGAAGCAGCTTAAAATAATGCAACACGGTAGATTTCTGTCTCCTCATTGATAATTTGTATAATTATTTCAATAAAGAGGAATATGTTTTTTAAACTCTCTGACAATCAAGAAGTGTTTTGTCTATTGAATAGGTTTTTACAAACATACAGCTTCTACAGCACTTTGTACTCTGCATTTACAAACTCACAAATAATTGTTATTTAACAGCAAAACGTGTCAAACCCAAGCATTCTGTACCTCTTCCTTAAGGACGGATTGTTTAGCTGTTTTTGCAACTTCTGTGGATGTCTCGGCTGCCATTTTCAGGAATGTCAGGCTTTTCCCCTCCTGTGCAAAGTCCAGATATATATTAAACAAAATCAATATTTGCTTTCAGTGTAAAGTTAAAAGGTTCATTTCTGCACTGTAAATTAACAAATATAGCTTGTTGGAGAAAGTCAGGGACATGTGATGGCAAGTTCAATTAATGTTTTCAGCTCCACCCAATGATTTCAGAGTCAAATAATTCAAAGGAGAAATGTAAATTTGGGTCAAAGGCCTGACTTGCATGGTTCTAATAGTCCTATCAGCTGTCAAGTAGCTATGCTCACTGAAGACACTTTTCTCAACTATTCAAATGACAAACACACATACAGACAATTCATCCATTTCAGTCAAATTGTTTCATTCTGATCTGGGTGAAGTGCTCTGTCAACAGTGTTGGGACAACAGGACCATGCACTCCACTGTCAAAGTGGGAAAAAACCTTATACCAACAGGACTTCAGTGGTAAAAACTGTCTGCTCTTAAGAATCAGAACTAAAACCTACCTCCACCTTACAACACAAAAAACCACGTAAATGACTCAACCCTTCCACTAAAACACAAGGTCAAAGAACTACACGTGTGATGCAAGTCTATGCAGCACATGGAGCTGGTGTGACCACAGCATGCCAGTTTCTTACTGGGAACGATGTGCCCAACACCATGCAAAAGACAGCATTTTCATTAAAATATGCCCAAAGCAAGGCTCTGGATCTGCAGCTCAGTGCCTCAGCCTGCATCCCTGGGAAGGTGAGATTATCCACTCCTTCCATCCAGTTCCAGCC
Organism: Acanthornis magna; assembly: GCA_036785705.1. Classification (NCBI taxonomy): domain Eukaryota; kingdom Metazoa; phylum Chordata; class Aves; order Passeriformes; family Acanthizidae; genus Acanthornis; species Acanthornis magna. The sequence continues at coordinate 3,422,604 of JAWUZG010000001.1, forward strand.
TAAAGGCACAGCAGGCAGCAGAAAAATATGCTGTATTAAGAGAGTGACCCTGTGTCACTCTGGAACTACAGGGCACTTGCAGCACAGACATTTACCAGGGAAACCATCTCTGGTATTAACTTAGAACTGAAGTCCTGAAAATCATCATGAACCGTAAGCAAAAGCCAGTGAAAAGAAACAAACCAGCTTAAACACCAGGAGAGATGAGACGATCTTAAAGATCCTGATCATCCATGGCATTGACAGTCATAAACTTTTCATAAAGTCAAAAGGAATCTTTCTATACTTCAGCTATGGATTAATAAGGCTCTGTGTGGTCTCCAGCAATGAACAGTACCAAAGTGTATAAAGACCTTCTCTGTCACACCCAATTTTAGCACTTTCATTTTTTACTGCATCTTTATCCTTTTATGGTAGCATCTGTTGCACACTTGTGAAACATGAAAGAGCAACAATCAGCTTTCTTACATACTGGACTGACATTTATTTCCACTACGTAGTTAAAAGGAACAAGTAGGACTAAATATTTCTGTTTACCAGCAGGAGTAAAACTAACATACCTGAATCCATTTCCTCAGCCTGTACACAGGGCAGGCTCTTTCTTAAGAAAGTGTTTTTGGATGAAGTAGGTCGTAGAGGTCAAGTGTGCAGATTGTTTTTATGTAACATAAGTCTTGAAAAGAAACCCTGACCTGTTAATTCTGTTCCATCAAAAATATGTTCTATAATATTCTCTTAAAGCAATGAAGCTCTTTTTCAAAACTACATAGGTTTATTAGCTGCCTTACTACTATTTGTATTTGTTCAAGAACCTCACTTGCTAATGTCCCAGTTTCTATTCCACTTCAGTTCAGTCAGCTGTTCCAATGTTTGGAACTCCCATCTCTTAGGATTGAAGAGTTTTATCTGGACAATAGCCATGGTCTCATGCTGTGATTCTCAAATACAAGACCAAGCTTTCCACCAAACATATGCAAAACAAGTACAGCCCAGGAGAAACGGTCAAAGGAGGCTCTGTGTGATGCCTTTAAAAACATAAAAACCTTACGTACCCAGCTAAAACAAATTCATTTCCTACCTTTGGAAAGAATTACAGCCTTTTGCATTGTCAATATAAATATATTAAAGGAGTAGAGAGTAAACCACAGCCTTGTTAAAGTTGTTTCTGGATTGGGCTAAGTCTTCCTGTTTTAGTCTCCCCTCAAAGAAATTCTGGTCCATTGATCACACTAATCCTTCTGCACAAGCTTGCAAGTATCAGTGTATCTTTCTCAAATTACCACAGTTTTTTCAGATTTTCTTGGATTACCACAGCTGTACCATGAAAAAAACATACTAGAACCTCATCTCATGGCAGAAGTTGTTTTCAACAACGCTTGCTCTCTTCTGACAAATTCAAGGGTGCCTTGCTACTTAAAATAACAAAAAAAATTATACAGCTTCAGTGGTTCGAATTACCACTAAAATCTAAAATGGGTGAACACCTCAAAGAGAGGGGAAGACTGATCTATCCCAGCTTCTGTAGTTTGGGTCTCCTCCACAAGTGGGTGCAGTGACTCTGCGTATAAAGACATTGTTAAAAGTTCCACCAAAACAGTATTTTTGTCCAGATTCAGTTGGCTGTACAGAAGTGAGAATTTCTGCTGTAAGAAAGCTGAAATACCATTTGGTTAAATGAAGGCTCCAATTCTGCTATCTCACATGACTCACGCTGTCAAGGGTGGCAACATCTTTTGCTCATAAACAAAATTAGCTGCAACTGAAAATTAAATTTAACACTAAAAGGTGAGGTTTCTAAAGGCATATTTAGCTTTCAGAACAGGCCCTGTCTTGCAGCCCTCTGACAGGAAGGTTCTTCTATCTCATAAAATTCCCTGTGCATCATTCCAGTTAAAAACGCAAAGCAGCTGGCACAGCAGCTTGGGAACCTGGCTACCTGATTCAGGATTACATGAGCGCTAAGAATATACATTTTTAAGAGTTATAAATGCAATCTGAAGAATATGACAAAGTGCCCACATTTACCAGCTGCCTTAATACAAATCAACAGCACTCAAATTACCAGTTATGGGGAAAAAGAAATGTTTTCTACTTTGTCTGGTAGTTTTTGTGCCCAGTGTTACAGGGTGCTGCCAGAAAATCATGCTACTTCTTCCATTTATTTCATACTGGGGTCAAATTCTGTCCTGAAAAAGCCATGCCATTTATAAAACGTATAACTTTTTTCCCATTTCTTATTCCTTTATTGAGTGGCTTCCTTTCAAGGCAGCATCCAGCCATTCTACAGTTTCCAAATTATCCTTCCCAGGACTTAAAATCTTAAGCCAACTGAGGTCTGTGAATCAGCTCAAGAGAGAAGCCAAGATATCAGAACTATAATATTAACACTTTCATAGATGGAATAGCTTTTCTAAATCACTTTTTAGAAGGCATTCTCTGATCCAAACACATATTCCAGCTGACAGCAACCAGATATAATAGAAGCTCAGCAATGGGGTCCCATGACAAGCTCAAGGTCAAACAAAATACAGGTTTTCTTATAAATAATGTGCAAAAGATACACTGGCAATATTTTATATATGATTTAACCAACAGTATTTTGAGATACATGCGCTGAAGATAATTATTAAAAAATATTGAGTCATTTTAAACTTGTTACTTGCACTTCAGCACTATGATTCTAGAAACAAAATCAATTAATTAGCAATTCAGTTGACGAGAGGGACAAAATTAGAGGGAAAATGTTTCATTTTTATCATGGTATTTAGAAGCATGGATCACCCACTCAGTGCCAACTGAAATATGGACAAATAACTGCAGAGCAAACAACAACAAGGATTATCTCACATAAGCAGAAGAGGATTAGAGGCAGCTCCATGTTGTTATCAAACTTCCCAACAGCAGAGCTGTGGGAGGCTAGGAGAGACATCCCCAAACTGCAGATGTGAGAGCACATGAGGAAACACCAATATGGAAACAGCGCCATGCAGGGGACACACAGGCACACACACACCAGCACATAACAGGGCTTAAAAAACCCCCAGAATACTCTGTTAATACTTGAGTTGGGACTAAACAAAATGAAATAGTGGTTGATGAAAAGACTTAACACGAGCTGACAATGTGTGCTCATAGCCCAGAAAGCCAAAGGGGCCCTGGGCTGCACCCAAGGATTCTGCCCCTCTCCTCTGCCCCTGTGAGAGCACACCTGGAGCACTGTGAACAGTTCTGTGTCCCCCAAAAAACAAGGACATGGAACTGTTGGACCAAGTCCAGAGGAGGCCACGAAGTTGATAAGGGGACTGGAGAACATTCCCTAGAAAGATAGGCTGAGAAAATTGGCAAAGGTTGTGAGGAGACCTCAGGGCACCTTCAGTATCTGAATGGGCTACAGGGAGGCTGGAGAGGGACTATCCATCAGAACTGTAGCGATAGAACAAGGAGTAACGGGAACAAAATGAAAGGGGAAATTTAGGTTAGCTATTAGGAAGAAGTTCTTTACTGTGAGGGTGGTGAGAAAACGAACAGGTTGCCCAGGGAGCTGTGGATGCCCAAAACCTGGCAGTGTTCAAAGCCAAGTTGGGTAAAGCCCTGAGCAATTTGGTCTCGTGGGAGGTGTCCCTGCCCACGGCAGGGGGTGATTGGAACTGGATGATCTTTAAGGTCCCTTCCAACCCCTTAACATCCTACGGCTCTATGAAACAGCTCCATGCAGGCGACACACAGGCACAGGGAGGACAGCAGCACCTGAAAGGATAACACGTTACTCAGTTACTCCTCGGCTCGGGGCAGAGCAGGGCGAAAGCAGCGCCACTGGAGGCTCCGGGGCGCTGCCGCCGAGCGGGGCCGGCTCCGGGCAGCGCTGAGGCGGCGGGGGCGGGGGCGGGGCCGCGCCGGGGGCGGGGCCGCGCCGTGTGCGCCGGCGATGGCGCCGGGCGGCGCCCGGAGCTGCGCGGGAGGTTCCGGGCGGAGCGGGAGCTTCCGGGAGCAGCGGGGCTGAGGAGGAGGAGGATGAAGAAGGAGCAGGTGGCGCACTGCCAGTTCTCCGTGTGGTACCCGCTCTTCAAGGCCGTCACCATCCGCAGGTGAGGGCGGCGAGGGGCGCCGGGGGTTGGGAGCGGCGGTGTGGGCCGTAGGGGAGCGGTGTGGGGTGAGGAGGAGTGTGGGGCCGGGTGGGAGGAGTGCGGGGCGAGGGAGGCGATCCTGTTCCTCTACTCCGCCCTGGTGAGGCTCACCTGGAGCGCTGTGTCTAGTTCTGCCCTCCTCAGAGCAGGAGGGACACGGTGCTCTTGGAGCGCGTCCAGCGCAGGGCTTCGAGGATGATTAAGGGACTGGAAAAGCTGAGGGAACTGGGCCTGCTCAGCCTCGAGAATCACAGAATGGTTTAGGTTAGGAGGGACTTTAAAGATCATCTGGTTCCAATCCCCTGCCATGGGCAGAGACACCTTCATCTAGACCAGGTTGCTCCAAGCCCCATCCAACCTGGCCTTGAACACTTCCAGGGATGGGGCAGCCACAGCTTCCCTGGGCAATCTGTGCCTAACAGGAAAGAATGTCTTCCTAATATCTGTCTAAACCGGCCCTCTCTGAATTTGAACCCATTCCCACTTGTAAATTATTATTACAAGTTCTTGTGAATAGTCTTGCTTTGTCTTTCCTGTAAGTTCCCTTCAGGTACTGCAAGGAAGAAGACTGACAGAGGAACCTCATTAATGTGTATAAACATTTAAAGAGGGGATGCCAGGGGGATGGATCTAAGCTCTTTTCTGTGGTGCCCAGTAATAGGATAAGCGCCAGCGAGCAGAAACTGATGCACAGGAAGTTCCACCAGAACATGAGGAAGAACTTCTGTCCTGGGCAGTGACCGAGCACAGGAACAGATTGTCCAGAGAGGCTGTGGAGTCTCCCTCACTGGAGATATTCTAGAATTGTCTGCACACAGCCTTGTGCTATGTGCTCTGGGATGGCCCTGCTTGAGCAGGGAGGTGGAACCAGATGAGCTGCTGTGGTTCCCTCCAACCTGACCCATTCTGGGATTGTGTGGGGTTGGGCTGGGTTGGGTTGGAAATGAGCTTGTGTTGGGACAGGGTTAGATGAGATAGAGGGGACCTGTGTGGGACAGAGCTGGGGTGGAGGTGGTGAAGGGTTGATTGAGCCATCAGCTGCAGTCCCAGGAGCTGGGGTCTTGTCTCTACACCCTGAGGGGGTGTTTTGGGAAGCCCTGGGGCAGGCCAGATACCCCCATGCACCCTGCTCTCCTGGTAGGACTCGGTGCTGGGCACCAGCTGATAACCACACTATTCCTACTATCCACATCCTGATAGCCACACTGCTGTTCCTACTTGCTTACTTAAAAAAACTGTGACTGAATAGATCCAAACCAAGTGGCTGACTTGGTTTTTCTCTGTATTTCTGGAAGCCACAGGAAGTTCTGTATTTTCTAAGGTGCTGCTGCATGTCACGAGATAGTTATAATAACTACCAGTAATTCGGGAAAGTTGAGATAGTTGCCCTGTTGGACCCAAAAGTGCTGACATCAGGCTTTTAGTTATCAAAGCATTTGATCTTTTATGTTTTTAAGTGTTTATTACTGGCTTATTTTTGGTACATTTAGTGATAGTCCTGCGTTTTTTGGAACATTAGGATGGTATAGGCAAATTTTGGTTTGGATTTTGGAAGGGAAACCTTCAGTTTGAGCAACATGTTGTCTCCTCACAGGCTGCACACAGTTTTACTTAGAATTTCTTAGAGCTTTGAAGGAGTGGGCCATTTTTGTGTATTTCATCTAAAATTTTTGTCCTATACTTCCCTGGAGGGAAAATGGGCATTGCTTTTTGAGTGAGGGATAAGATGGGAGAAAGAGAATTTTCTTCCATGATGTTAGAGATTAAAACATAGTGTTTTTGAGATATGTGCTATTAAAAAAATTCTTTTATTCAATTAGGCTTTTATTATAACAAATAATAATAAGGTATTAAAGAGATTTTCACATTTCTTCCAGTGTTATACTTCCCCTGCCAGAGAATGTGAAAGAGTATTTGCTGGATGATGGAACACTCGTGGTTTCAGGAAGGTAAAGCATGTTTTCTCCCTAGTCTCCAAGTATTAATGCCATTTTATATTCACAGAACCATCTTGTACAAAATACATATTGTATTGTGCATAGTAAGTTTTTTAATTGACCAGTGTGACCGCAGTAAACCTTATACTGTATGAGCATGTGAATGGGCTGACTGTTGTTAGTACAGCTTGATTTGCTGGTGCCTGAAGCTGATCCTAAAATCCAGGTACTACACTTCGTTCTAGACCAAGTGGACACAGTCCTTTCATTTTTTTCTCCACCTTTCCTTGTGGAATGTGCCAGTCTCTGGGGTGCTCAGCTGCTGGTTTGTGTTTGGTTCCTTAGACCTGGTTAGGTGCAGTTCACAGGCTTGACCTGTCCCATACCTGTCCAGGAGTAAAGTGACATTACCTGAGCTTAATTCTCAATAAAATAACCTGTATATGAACTCAATAATTAGTAACATTTTATATAACCATTTGCATGCATGTAATCCATGCATATGACAAAGCTGAATGTCCTGTGTGTACACCCATGCCAAGATTTTGGATGGAGAAGGATGAGGTGGATAGAGAGCAGAGACAGATGGTAAGAACCCAGCCTTGCTCTTTGTTTTCTGCTTGGGATCTCTCTGTGTGGTTTCCTTGTGAAATGGTTACTGCATGCATCTTGTTACTGATCAAACTCAGAAATCAGTCCTCACTCCGTGATTCCCTAAGTGGTAGTTTGCCCCTTGCCGAGCAACAAGTGGGGCTGTGAGTGAAAGGAAACTTTGATTTATCAGCTATCAATTTATATAAAAATCAAAGCTGTTTAAATGCCTTGTAAAGATGAAAGAGTTTAATTTTTAATTTAATTCTTAATTTCTAAAATTATTTTTCTTATTAAAGGGTACCCAGAAAATTAGAATTGTTTTTTTAAACCATTTTGGATCAGAAGTATTATTGTCACCTGCTTCTGCAGTTGTGCAATTTATTTAGCAGCAGCTGTTTATTTCAATAAGCCTTCAGAAAAGCTGAAATTGAGGGTTTGGCTTAGCAGCTGTATTCTACAATTTCTGCTGTCTTCAATGGCGTAGTGGACAGCTGTATGATTGACTTAAATTATATTTTTAAGATGGCTGCAGTTAAAAATCCCTTTTAGAAACCCTTTTTTTCTCTGAGTTGAACTTCCTTAGCTAGAAGTGAATGTGATCTTCTTGAAGTCAAGGCCAAGATCACTTTTAACCTTCAGTGAACCCCTGTCTGACCTCTGGATCTCAGGAACTGGATTGATGGTCTAATCCCTATGGAAGTGCACTAAGGGACTTCAGAGACTCAGCTTGTCTAAGAATTGACTTTTGGTAGGGATGAACATTTGCCCTTGCCGTGTTTGCTACACTGTCCATTTTCTATAGGATTTTCTTTTTCCATATGCTGTGTGTGAGTACATTTTCTTTTCAGAGCCAGAAATTCACAGGTCAACATTTGAAACTCAAGGTTTATGAATTTTTACTTGGGAAAGGAGTATGGAGGCAAAACATAATTTAAATTTAATTTGTTTTTAAAAAAAATAAGTAAAATTTGTGTTTGTGTCAGAGCTGGAAAAGAATCATTAATGGGATATTGAAAAGCTTCAATTATGTGTTTTAGAGCAAAAACTGATCTGCTAATTTGAAAGAAGCAAAATGTTCATGGTAGGACCTAGGCCTAATGCCAGGATGTTTGGTCTTCAGTTTTCATTACTGTCTTGCTCTGATTTTTCTGTGCCAGGGTTTTGAGATTTAATCTTCTTATGAAAACATTTTGAGATCAGCAGCTGGAAATGCTGTGGAAATATAATGGATATGGTCAAGTCAAACTCCAGTGCTTAATGTTTTTTTTTTCTGTTAATTTTTTGTTTCAGAGAAGATCCGCCAAGTCACACTCAGGAGGGGAGTGATGATGCAGAGGAGATACAGGTCAGTGTAAAATGCAAATTAATGTCAAGTCTCTTGAGAAAAATATGAATGTATAACCTTTTATGCATAATTTATAGGTGAGGAGAGTCCTTCACATAAATAATAATCATGTGATAGTAACCATGAAAAATGTAGAAACATGATTATTTATGCTGTGACATCGGGGAAAGTTTAAAATATTTCTATGCTCTTTCACAGAAGACTTTTTCATTTTTATTTCTTGATAATTGCATTTGTAATAATGAGTGGGGAATGTTGAAAATGAGCTTATGTTGTTTCATGCCCTGAAAAATTAGGAGTACATTTGGAGTAGTTACTTCAAAAAACAGTGGAAGTTTCTGAGGCCATAATAACTCAGAAGACCATTCCAGAAGAAAAACACTAGAAAATGTTTTAGGTACAAGGTGACAGAAGGTACAACAAGGAGATGAAACAGAATTAAAAGTGAAACTAATGGATCATGGGTTTAAGGATGGAAGTGCTGGAGCTGGAGACAAGCTCTAGACAGGGAAGACTGAGTACTGAAATGTCCAGCTTTCTGATATAAATCACAGTAAAGATATACATGTGCCTTTTTATCCTTTTTATATTTAGAATAGTACTTCTGCTGAACATACAGTATTTTTCCTGTCTTAATTTACAGCCCAAATAGTTGGAGGATGGTGATGTTATGCTGTCTGGGGCAATGATTTGATGTGCATGTTGTAGGAGGCTGTATGAATTCTGATGTTCTCATAAATTATAAAGGATGTCTCAGGAAACCAGTAACGTTTGATTTGTTCTTATTTTTAACAGTGGTCGGATGATGAGAACACTACAACACTTAAGGTAAGGTCCTGTAAAAGTCCAGTATGGGTTTGTCAGCAGTTTCCTTTCTTCAGCCTTGTGATACGAACTTGTTGCTGGTTAGAGATATCTCTTGCTGTATTTAACATTTTTTCAGACCGTTTTAGATGGATGGCAGTGTAGATGTCTGTAACTTCAAAAAAAGTTTTGCTGGCTTAATTTTATTTAACTAAAAATAAAACACTTTTCTTTATCCCCAACAATCACACACTTGTTAGACTATAGGAAATGAACTGAAGTACAGCTCTAAATATAGCTGTCTTTCATTTTCACCACTTCGAGTATCTCCAAATTATTTAATCAGACTGGATGCAGAAGAAACGAAGCCCCTGCAGCTCAGTCTTCACAGCTCTTCTCTTGAGGTGCCATTATTTATTCCTAAGTACATCTTTTTCTAGAATTTTTTTCCTTTTCCTGTCTTTATGGTCTCCTTGCACTGTGCCTGGCATGGAATCAGGATCATAATTGATACAAACCAGGCTTTCTTGATCGTTCTTTTACATCTTTTTTTTGAAACTTGCTGTTGAGCTGTCACTGTCAGAGTTAAAATATTCACAGCACTTGTCTGCCATTGATACTATGACTTCAGTCCTTCAGCTGCCTAATGTTCATCAGGGTGTAGAATTGCTCATGTTGAATTAGGTGCCATATAATCACAGCCCTGCTTTGAGTGGTGCTTCTGCTAGCACAGAATTTATAGCCTAGAGTTTAATACTTCTCAAATTTGTGCACCCTAATTAATCTTCAGTTCAAATATTTAACCTTCGATAAAATAGATTTCCTTGTATTGTAAATTATTTAAAACAAGGATTTTATGATCCATCTTATTGTTTGCAAAGCTCATGGTAATTATGCAAAATAAGTAATATCAGCGTTTTAAATCAGATTCTGTTATAGTGTAGAACACGGTAAGGAAATACATAATTAAGATGTATTTTACCTGTCAGAAGAGCACAGGCCAAATGACTCCACTGTATGTAGGTAAGTCTACAGCTTCCTCATGAGGGAAGTGGAGGGGCAGAAAATTCTGTTTTTAAAATAACTTGCGTTAATACTGATGGTCACAAAGTCAGGCATTCAAAATTCAAGAAATGATGGAGTCTAGCTTGTTTATGCAGTTGTAGAACTTTTCTCTTGTGTGTATATTTATCTCCTTGTGTTAATCAAATGACATGCTGGTAACATTTTCCCAAGGAGGCTTAGTATGTGCTGGTATTACATATATAGTAGGACTCCTGATTCCTGTCAAAACAAGAGGAGCTTGGATCAGAAAGCAGTGGATGAAGAGTTTTACTTCTTGCAGGAACAGTTTCTAGAATCGACTGAAAGTCTAAAAATAAAATAAGAGAAGTGTTTTTTTCAGTTTTCCAAGTGTAGTTTCCCATGGAGACTAGGTAATGTATGAAGGAGAGGTTCAGAATGTTTGAGGTTCAGTCTAGGTCACTGCACTAAAATGTGAGAAGTTTTTTTTAAGTGTTTGCATTTGGGGAAGCTGCAGTAAGGAGATGCCAGAATATATGAGGTTTTGTAATCACTTGTATGGCTGTGAGGGTTTTGTTGTTTAAGAGGCATCGATTAGCTTTATCCTAGAAGTTACCTTTGAGTTGAGTGTAAAATACTCAGGCAGAAACAGAATTCTTTTATACTTGTTATAAATCCTGTTACATGAAAAATCTTTGACATATGCTTGAAATCCTTTCATATTATTTTAAAGGTCAGCAACCTGCTTTTGCTCTATGGCACTGCATTCAGGGTGGAGTTTGGAGCAACCTGAAGAGTTGGGGTTTTTTTTACCTTGGACTTATATTTTCAGTGTTCTTTCAAGGCTAAGTTTTCTAGTCCAACCTTTGCAGTGTGTCCTTTATTTTAAATCAATGTATTGTTAAGCAGCTACTTTAAGACCTAATTTAAGAGCTGATTAATTAGAGTATTACTAACATTTTATAAAACTAGTGCTTAAATGAGCAGCTGTCACTCAAATTGATGAAGAGAGGTTTAATTCTAAAATCACTCTTTAAAAGTTTAAGTATTACTGGATCTTATTTGTGTACAATAACCTACCATAGGATATAAACCAACAGGTAAGTATTTAAGGTTTGGTTATTTGACTTGTATTTTTGCCAGCTGTTGCAGATTTCATGATGAATGTTGTGAAGTTTTGGGTTTTCTCCTGAAGTTCGTGGTACTTTCTAGTAATGAGAGTGAGAATTGGAAGCATTTTCCAATTTCTCTGATTGAAAGAATGACAAATTTGATTAAGTGATTTATTTAAGTGACATTATTATACACTATGTTTCTGGGGTTCATACTGATTTTGGACATGTTTATTTCTTCTGCAATATGTATTTCTAATGGTATTTAGAAGATGGCTACACTTCACTATTAAAATTGATGTTTTTGCTGTTCTTCATTCAGGCACCAGAATTTCCTGAGTTCACAGCTAAGGTTCAGGAAGCAATAAGTTCCTTGGGTGGTAGTGTTTTTCCTAAACTTAACTGGAGTGCTCCAAGGGTAAGAATGCTCATTTAAAAAACTTATAAAAGATGTTATCATGGAGAATTTTTTTCTTTAATCTTAATGCATTGGAAAGAAGCAGGGATTAAGGATTCTGATGAAGAAGTGATAGATAAGATATCAGTGAAGTGGTGGATTAGAGATAGATGGTGATGGTGCATGTTTGGGGAGGCTGATGCCAGGCAGCACTGACTTTCTTAACTAAAACCCTATATCGTGGTCAGAGATGATTGTGTGATGGTCAGGTTCTTTGTGTTTAGGATACTAGTTGAAAACTTTGCCTGGGATAAAGATTAAAAGCTCCACAGTTTTAAAAAAAACCAGTAAACTTCCCTCTAGTTATTTTTAGATACTCTTAACTATACCGACAGGATGGGTGCACCCGAATATTTTTGTTGTGTTCTCAAGAGACACATCAAGAATTCCAAGAAAGTTCCTGGTAGCAATAAGGCAAAAACTTAGTTTTCCAAATGGATTTACACTGCTTTCATTGGAGTATAAGAAAAACAGTAACTATTGTGTCTCTTTTAACCACTAATGACGTTTTCCTTGAAATAAAAAAAAAAGAAATTTCTGCATGTATTTCAAATGTTGAATAATACTTAGATAGACCTGCAGCTTGCATTCCTTCCTGCTAGTAAAGGTATATTTGTGGATAATCTAATTTCTTTAGGATGCCTACTGGATAGCAATGAACAGCTCACTGAAATGTAAAGCTCTCAGTGACATCTTCCTCCTCTTCAAGAGTTCAGACTTCATAACTCGTGACCTCACTCAGCCGTAAGTAGATTTCCAGCAGACAATCTTAGTTATCCCCAGCCAGAACAAACAAAAGCAAACCAGAAAGACATTAAAGTAGCACATGCAACCAGTGTGCTGTGCCACTGTGGACTAAGACCATTTTTACTGAATTGCTTTCCAGAGCAAGTCATGTTTTATTCTTGTTATTCATGGGATTTTTTGCATTCCTACCCCTCTTGGTGTTTACTTGTTGCTACCCTCCTTATTGGTGCCACTTCGTATGGTAATACAGTGTGACTTTACCATGTCCTTTTCAAATTTTAAAGCTGTTGAGGTTTGTGAGGCTGCCTGGAAGATGCCTGAGACTTCATCTTATATGTTTCTAGAGCTTGTTCTGAACCCGAGTTCTTGTAGCTCTTGGAACAAATGCATTCCAGGTGACTAAGGATAGCAATTACAGATAAAATTAAAAATATGATGTGCTTGGAGTTTATTTTTATCTGCTCACATGAAGGGAGTACTTAATTGTATAGGAACAGTTTCCTCCTGTAGTACCTGCATCTCATTGATTTATGTCACTCATTTCTAAAATACAGCATTTTTCTGAAAGAAAATGAAGTAACTGGAGTTGATATTTCTGTTACTATGGTTACTTTTTTTTTTCCCCAGACAAGCAGAATTTCAAAGAAAAGAGGTAATCCATGGCTTGTATCTGAGAGATTGTTTTCCAGTAATTATTCAATGCTTATTTACATTACTGGATTATTTAGGAGACTCAGTCAAATTCAGAGCTCCACGTGCCTTTTAGGTTACCAAGCATAACAGTCTCATGTCAGGTGGCTTATGGCTTGATAAAAATTTTCTTGTTTAAAGAGTGAAACTAGTTGCATTAATGCTGTGCAACTGCCTGCTTTTGTATTCCTGTAACTCTAATGAGACTCTCTTCCCCCAGTTTTTTGGTACATGGGAAAAAAATAAAAAGGCTGTTGACAGCAAGGCTGTCAGTCCAATTCTGAGGGGACTGACAGCCAATCTTCTGGGTAAGAGACTGAGGAGGAGGGGACAAGATACTGGAGTGAGAAAACAGTTTGAAAAGTATGTTGGGCTTAGAAAACAACTGTGAGAATTGAGAATTCATGATCCTGGGGTCGCAAAGAATGAAGGGGATGGAGGAGATGGGAAATCTATAGTTTACATGTCAGAGGTGAATTCTCAGAGCCTTTGGTGCCTTGGCAAGGAGCTGCTTTTCATGGTTTCCCCTAATGAGAGGTGGGGTGTTGGGAGGATGGCTTGCTCAGAAGGTTGAGCAGTAAAATTTCATGTGTCCTTTGTTTCAGTGGTCTTCTGGACTGATTCTTGTAGGTCTGAAAAGAACTGCACATTTTTGTCATCCCTTTGTGAGTGTTAAATAATATGGGTTTTGTTTTTTACTGTCCTCCTCTATAAAGAGGTCCAGCAAAAAGTACCCAGAGCTCCTTGCAGAAGTCCTGTTTGGTTAACTGTTTCTTAGTGAGTTTGGGAGACAAGCAAGTGTTTAGCAAGTGCCACTTGATTTAGATATGGCAACTCTGTGTGTGTGTTTATTTGTATGGTAGAATGAATTGGCCCAACCACCTTCACTGATCCTGAAGTCAGTGCATTTTCTGTCAGGTTTAACCTCATATCAGTTACTGTCAGTGCCTCAGCTCTTCACCCCTGCAGTCAGCACTGACTTGGTGGGAGAGGCAATGAGATTCTAGTGGCTGTGGTGTGAGGTTTCACAGCATGGCCTTGAACCATCAGTGATTTCACCTTAAATTCACACAAGAGCAGCAGTGGCTGAGCAGCCCATAGCAGGCACACTCCCTTCTCCTGATCCTGCTGTAGGAGAATAACCTTTTGCAGAAAGGCAACACCTCAAACTCCACTGGTCCAGTCCATTTAGGCTCCTGTCCCAATGTGATAAGACGACCAGATAGCGCAGCTCAGCTAAGGTGGTAAATAAGTAAATCTTACGACATGATCATGGGAAATCACATTGCTCTCTGTGTGTATCTTAGATTTTATGAATATGTCATACTTGATTAAAGCATTTTTTATTGTCCACTCTCAGCTTTGTATTTCTAAATTACTAAGTTATTTGTACAAAATGTCCCCAAGCAGTGTAATGATTATTGCTAAATCGGAACAGTGGTCGTCCTTAATTATACCATTGATTAGGTGCCAGTTCACTAGTCCTTAGCAAGCAGAAATTAAAAATGTAGCTGGCATAAGAACCTGAAGTGCTGAACAAATGAAAATTACATACATAATGCATCCAAATCCCTTGGAAGGACTACGTTTTTATCCTATGAGGGAGGATAAATGCACTATATTTCTACTTTCATTAATACTCAGTATGGTCTTAAAGTTTCTTGTCCTGTGTAAGTAACAGCTGAAGTGCTGAGTACCCTTTTTTGTTGTTGTTGTTTTGTTTCCTGTTTAATTGTGTGACCTTAAATATCCACTTCTTGTATCATAATATGATAAACATTTTGCAATGGCCATTTGTATGTCTGGGTTTTGATCTAGAAATTTAGGCCAGGGATGTGGGACTTAAGACAAGCAACTTTCTTTTGCTTTTTGCTTCGTCTCCCATTTCCTGCCTGCCTCTATACATTGGTCACGTCAGGGAATGCTCTTGCTGTAATTTTCAACTGTCTCGAGTTCTGAGGAAACTCTAACCATGTAATGCTTCAATAGAAACCATTAAAAAATATGGTCTTGATGCAAATATACAGAACATGATTAGGTTGCATTGACTGTTTTAAAAGTTGAGATTCTTTCATGATGTTGACACTTTGGTTGAAAAGTTCAGACTAATGAATTAACTTTCCTGCTTGATAATTTTATATAAATTTACAAGGACTTCAGAGTGATAAACTCATTAATGCAGTTGATGCTGTTTCTGCTTCATAGTCAGCATTGTATTTTACTTAGCTGAGTTCACAAAAAATCTTGTGGGTGGTGTGATCTTAACTTTTCAGGCATTAATGTAGGCTTTCAGAAACTTAGTGTTGTGTCTATTTGATTAAAAAAAACCCTTTCTAACTGGGATTTCTGTTAAGTGATTAAAACTCGTCTTTTGAACAAAAAACTCTATGTAGCTCTGATGGATGTATTGGTTTAGAAAACAGTTTTATTCCCTGTTGTTAGAATGGGTGGACTATGTTTTGTTAAAACATGATTGATTGCCCACCTTGAGAGAGGTAGAAATATTAGCTATACTTTTAATGATGTGATAATGCCCTTGCATTCTGACCACATTTGGGATACAAGACTTAATACTTCTAGCATTGAATTCCAAACTGTAGGGAAATTGCAAAGTTTTCCTGAGATGTGGAGAAATAACAGCCTGTGTTCTCTTATCAGAACGTAGGAGGCAGTGTTGGATCGTGAAGAATGTGCCTTGGTACTCCAATATCTTTTTGCAAGAACAGGAGCTGTTAGTTTTGACTTTATTATAATCTGTTTCGAGGTAGGCAGTTCCACACAAGAGGATGTGGAAAATGAGGCCTTTGATGATAATTGTTTTTCTTGATGTTTTACTCTTGCCCCATTTTTCCTAGCAATTTACAGTGTAGTACAAGATCCTCTTTTTGAGTGGTGCATGAATTTCCTGTTTATTTTAGTCCTCTAAGTTCCAGCCAGGTTCAATATTCAAGGAATAAAGATACAGTTCAAAGGCTGTTAGAAGCTTCTCCTCTAGATTTTTTTTTTTTTTTTTAATTTAGGTTTTAAAATTAACTATGAGATAATAGCAGGGAAGTGTCAGGTACAGAATAAATTTTAGAATTCTCATCATATTCATATTTCTTAATTATCCACAGAATAATCTCACTGATTTGCAAATGAGTTCATGGCTTTCTAAGAGGGTAGGTACTGGAGAATCTTGCCAGTCTTCTTAAATTGCTTTTCTCAGTGCTGAAAACTGACCTGCATAATGGCTTTGTGTAGTGTGTCTTGTGGTCAAGTATGACTTGGAATTTGACAGAGCTGCTACATGTGAAGAGAGTTTGATTCCTTCTGATCTTGATATCTACCTGTAACTCTGCAAAAAAGCTGTTGACCACAACATAGCAAAAGAGTTTGATCCCTTCATCAGTAGTACTCAAAATGACAGTTTTCAGAGGCTTCGGAAAATACAGCCTAGGCATGTCTCAATTTGGGTTTCCTGAAGTCTTTCTGATTGTTCTTTCAAGTACTTCCAAAGCTGAATAGGCTGTGGGTTGGAGACACCCCACTTAGCATTGTGCCTCTAGTGATTAAAAGGCCATCTGTAATACCTGAGTTCAGATGGATCTCAACAATTAATGCTACAATAAGCTGGTAAAATATATAAAATTGCAACCTTAAGTCATCCAAAATTTACTCCCCAAATAAAAGTGGCGTTTTGTCAATGAAAACTCATGATAATATTTAGAAGGAAAATTAGATTACGAAAACATGAGTTTATTTTGTCTTACACTGTGTTCACCCATTTTTTCCTCATTTGTACTCAGACCTGTGTCATTAAGGCTCAGAAAACATACCCTTACTGTGTCTTGCAGTATTTTTTTCTCTATTTGTCATTTTGCCTGTTTGCTTGATTTGGCAGCAATACCTGCGCAGTCTGTGGGGCTTGGGATGGCACCCAAGGATTTAATTTTCTGACTTAAAAGGAAAGAGGAACCATCCTTCCCCACATAGCTCTTACCCAAAATATTTGAGGGTTGAGCTAGGGAATAATTTTGATATAAGGCTGTAATTTTTTGCCTGCTGTAAAAGACTGTGTGTTACTGGAATGAAGCAGCTTGCAGGTACCCCAGTCTCAGATACGGTGTCTGTGAGAGGTAATACAGGTCCTCATGTGCAGGGACTGTAAAACTCCATGTGCTGGACTTCAGCTGCCTTTATAGACAGAGTTTATTATTGGCTTTGTGTGTGGGGGGGATGTTTTCTTCAGCATGGTAGGCATATACTCTAGTAAGACAAGAATTTTGAGTCTAGCAAAACTGTGAGCTCTCATGGGTTTGTTTCTGTTGCCTTGACAGATCTTAAATTGCGGGGAATCTAAACTGTAGTTGAAGGATGTTATCTGTTTACACAGGCTTACAGATATATATATATGATGTGTTTGATCACAGTGCTTTTGGAAAGCCTGCCTGTATTGCCCTACTTTTCTGCATGTTGTGGATATTAAAGTCTAAACTAAAATGTGTGAAATATATTTCTGCTGGCAGCGTACAGAATGAACTCTTACAACAGATCTTCAAACCAAAGGCCAGGCAGCCATGTCTTACAAATGCAATGTTTATATGAGACTTTCGGGTTGCTGAATGAAGTTCACTGCCAAAAGGAGATCCTATAAATACTGCATTTAGGACTATTGCTCAGCAGTGACCCTTAACACAGTTCTGTGCTTCCGAGTAGTTTGTTGCCAATAAGGTCAGGGAGTAGAACTGAAAGAAAAATGCATGCTCTTTTGTGAATACCTTTTGAAAGCTACAGAATCTATTGCTAAGTTTGCTGTAAAATGACAAAAAGATAGATCGAAGTTGACTTGGCTTATAAATACCTTCATTCTTGATAGTTCCTGAAAGGAGACCCACAGAATCAGCTACTGACAAGGGACAAAACCTTGACATCTGCTTGCCGTTATGGAACTAGTTTTGTTTATTCCCACTCTCAAGAGATTTGTAGGAGTATTTCTTAAGGCTCTTAATTTAGAAAGACACCATGCTACAGAATCAGAAGTGCCGAGCAGCAGTGCTGTTTTGTATCCTTTATTCATGGAAATGAACTGCTGTAAGGCATGATGATGTGTCTCTGTTGTGTGGTTTGGGAAGTTAAACATTAAAAGTACTTGGGAAAACATGCTGCAGTGAAACTGGATTCGATTGCTCAAGTTTATCAGGTTTTTGAGAATTCAGTTTTGCCAACATAAAAGTACAAAGGGAAAGGAGCAGCACTGTTGATTCAAACAGAAATAAATCAACAGTGAATAAACACATTTTGAATACTTCCCTGTCTGGATTTAAGCCCATCCAAATTGCACTAGAAGAAAAGAGGTGATTTCTTTTTTCCCCTGTGATAATTGTCAAAAGGAGGGTTGTTGTTATGTATTGCATTTACTTGCTTTGTACATATTGGAAATAATTTCACAGAAGTTTTTGTTTCACAATTTGGGGTTATTTTTCTCACTATGGCTAAAATCTTACATGTAAAGCAGATTTTGAAGCCTGTGCCTTACTTTTCCAGATTTATTCACTGTACTGATGATTCCCCTGATCCTTCATTGAACTATGAGGTAGGACTCCTTGCATGATTTCTAAGTAATTTAAAGGAATTGCTCAAAGGCTGGGTGATGTTTGTGCTTGGGTTTGTATCCATAAAATGTGTTACATTTGTTTTATTCGTGTTGCTTTGGATATGAAGGGAAGTCTGGTTCAGCACTGCAGGTCATAAGGAGTTCATTTAATTGCAGATCAGGTGAGCTAAAGTACAGACTTGAGAAGCTTCCTTGCAATGTCCTCTCATGTTTGTCACGTTTTGACAGGAAGGACAAGTTCAGAAGCTCAAAGTTGTGTATTTTTGATGGTGAGCTGCTTTTGAGCATCATGCTGAGGTTACCAGGGGTGAGGCTTGCTGTAGTGGCTGGGGACATCCTGAACTGAAGTGGTCTGTCACATCTTGTTTCCTCTGTTTGTTACCAGATTAAAATGTACAGCTAGAGATGCTTTAAACTGTTCATGTGGAGCTGTTGCTCTTATGGTAACATCTAGTCATCTCTAATAATAGTTTTTATGTAAATACAACATTTGTCATCATCCCGTGGGCTTAAAGGGCTTTTGAAAAGTGAATGAACTTTGTTTTATTTTAAAGCACTAACAAGTGTGCTTTAAAGATACAGGACATCTAAAAGTTGGAACAGAGTTTCACGTTTACACTGTAATTAGGAATGTCATGTCTGGCTACTGAAGCTTTCTGCTGCAGTTTAAAGGGGTTGGGAGTTTCGAGTATCCAGCAGCAGTAACTGGGACCTTCAAAAACATGGATCCTTCTTAGTAGTTCAGCTTAGGAAATGTAGAAACTTGAGAAAGTGCCAGAGAGATGCTTTAATTCCCAGGCAGTCTGTCCTATTGACTATAATAGTTTGCTTTCTATTTCTATCCCGTGTCCTTATTTTAACTGGTTTGTGCCTTCAAAGGCGTCACAGAATTCTGCTTGGGTGTGTACCAGAATAGAGGTTGATTTGGATAAATTTAATTCTGCTCATCAGCTCCTTTGACTAGGGAGCAACTTTCTGCCAATTCCATGACAGATTTGTTGTGTTGTACAGCAGGGTTTTTATTTTCCATGCTTCATCATTAATGTAACTTGGAAGTTGTTTCATAAATGATTTCACAGTTATAAATACTGTACAAAGTGGAAGAGCATAAGATAATTAAGGTGGGAAGGGGCCTCAGGAGGTCTCTAGTCCATCCTCATGCTCAAAGCTGGGTAAGGAAGGAGATCATATTGTCTTGCTTCGCATTTTATAAAATCTGGTGTGAAAACCTCAGTGGGTGGAGGCTGCATAGCCTCTGTAAGGGAGCTGTTCCAATGCTTGACAGTCTTCATGGTTTGTTATGCCCAGTGTGAAACTTTCTGCTTTTAACTAGTTTAGGCTATATGGTCTTTAGAGGTGCCTTCCAACTGAAAACATTTGTGATTCTCTGAGATGAATAATAAATTTAATTGTTTTGAAATATTTGCAATGATTATGTGAACTGCAGTTTAAGATTGTTTTGTTTTCTAGTATCAGTGGTCATCTTATCATTACAGCAAAACTATAGACCTAAAAGGCAGACCTGTTGACAAAAGGATGCTGTTACTTTTCTGAAACAATACTTTGTCATTTGTTTTTCCTCCACAGCTTGTTCTTCGCAAATGGTGTGAACTAATCCCTGGTGCAGAATTCAGATGCTTTGTCAAGGAAAACAAGCTTTTAGGTAAGGAATTTCTTAAAAACAAAATTATTAGATGAAGTTTTGAGGAGTTCCTCTGGTTCCTTGAATGAGAACTACATCTGAAGAGAGTTCTTTCTTTTCACACCTCATTTCTGAAATTAATGGTTTATTCTTTCTGTAATTTAGAATGTGGTTTGCCACATCTTGCTTTCCACTGTATTTGAAAGCCTGACAGCACAGCGTGGTTGCCATTACAGTGGGAATATTCTTAATTTTTTGTTAATTTAAAAACTTCACCCAAAGGCAGGTTTGTGAGTGGTTCTTTTATATTCAGGGGCAAATTGTATCATCTCCAACTGGCAGAATGAATACAGAGGCAGTTTTGTATTGTGCTGCAAAGACTTGACCCCATGTGCGTATTCTATGCAGAAAGTTGGGGAGGTCAGAACATCTCCACAGGTGTAGGAGGTGTCTTGAGTTCATATTAAATTCAGTGTAGCTTACTTAGAATCCGTTGTTCTGTTACTCTGGTGCAGAATCCTAAATGTAAAACTTTTCAAGTGGCACTGAAGAACCAGGGTATCCACAGCATGCACAGAACTGGTGGGTGCACTGGGAGACCTCTGACAGCTGGAGAACAGGAAGATTGTGCTAGAGCGTGTGTTGTAGGCAGCTGAGTAGGGTAAATTTGGGGTAATTTAGGGTAAATTTACCTCAGGTTTACTCCTCTGGCTGTGTTGACTATTCTCTGCGGACTATAGCAGGAGGTGAGATACCAGTGCACATACAGGTGCTGCTTGAATTGAGGGGTTTAATTTCAGGCTAAGTACTACTCTGGAGTTTGGATTTGGTTTTGGTGTGATCTACCATGAAATCTTGAGAGATGAACAGAAACTCAAATAGCAGAGGATTAGTGCACATTTGTTCTTAACAAGGTTGAATCATTCTGCCTGAACTCTTCTAACAAGGAAATGTTTTAGCAATGATGGAGCAAATCCAGCCTTTACAGGAAGGAAGGTGAATTTTTTTTGCTTTGTGATAAAACCAGGCTTGCTCACTTTGCCTCTCTCATGCCTACATATTCACAAGCACAAAGCTCCATATCTACAAGTGGTCTGTCCAGGGTTCCTTGGGATATGGAAGGCCAGGGATGTTGGCCTCATTGTTTCTTCTGTCTTCTCATGGGGACTGTGGGCTTGTTTTGGCTATGCCTTTTTGTACCTCTTGGGAGCTGTCAGCAATTTGTTGCTCCATCCAGTCCCACCTCTGTGAACCTTTAGGAACGTACTCCCTGTTGTTTCCTGATCTGGGTTTCCTATGGAGCTGCGCATTGATGTTTTGAGCTGTGCTAATCCAGGTGCTGTCAACACACACCATTCTCCTAAGCCCTTTTATTTGGCTGTTCCTGGTGTTCCTATGCTCATCTTCCCATTTTCTCTCCATTTATGCCAGTTGCAAATGTATTAGAGTTCTCTGTAACAGAGTTTATCTTCCTAATTGCAGAGATTCTCTATTAAGTCAGTATTGCTTAATGGCTTCTGACAAAGCTTTTTGAAAGAAGACCTGAATCCTGTCTTGTTTTGTGATGCTGGGACACCACAACTGCCAGAGATACACATTGCTGTAATAACCTCTAAAACGTTTGAATGTAGATTTGTTATAGAATATGTATTTATATTTATATATAAATATTTACTTTTAACTACCTCAGAGCATTCACACACTGGCTAATAAAACACTGTATATTTCATGACTAGGTTTTGAGATCTAGTAGATCTGCCATTATGGGATTTTTTTTTAAGCTAGCACTCCAGCTGCATTTCTGAAGATAGTTCCAAGATTTTTCACAATATGTTCCCATGCTCTTAAAATTAATAAGCCTGTCAGTCAAACTAAGGAGTGATACTTGCGGTACAGTGAATGATTTTCCAGTTACACATCTGCATCCCCTGAGAGGCCATCATCTCTTGGCTTTTGTTTTTTAGACTCAAGCTTTGCTGTGGTATTAAAAATTCAAAGTTCCACTGACATCATAAACTTTTTATATGATTTTTTTAAAAAGAGCACGTCTGTGGAGGTAGTCAGCATTGTCTTACAGTAAAACTCTGTGTTTTGTGTATGGTTCAAACAGCAAACTGATGTCACTGATACATCTTCCTTGAGGAATTCTGTCTCATTTTGTATGTAAATAGCCTGAATTACTTGTTCTGCACTGATGGGGCAGGTCTGGGATTTGACATTTGTCAAGCAGGGTATTGCAATGTTTTATGTTGACACATCCTGTATGTCACTCAAGATGCACGCAAGTGTATAATCCTGTCGATGTCATTTTAAAGCATTGTCTTGTAGACAAATGTATGAAATTAAGAACTTGTAGGAGGGATGGTTTTTCTGGTGTTACATAGGCAAGAAAGCCCTTGAAGGAGCAAATGGGAGCACAAAGGTACTGGCCTGCCTGCCTTCTCACTGATTTTGGGGTTTGAGGTTTCACCTGGAGTGCCTTATCAAACCAGGCAAATGTTATTCCATGCTTAAAAAATCCTTTAAATGAGAATCTGTGGTATCCAAGGCTCTATCATCTTTGCTAATATGCACACTTAGCCTCCACCCCTGTCCTTTCATGGTTCCAAATTGTGGTCCCTACATGTGATGTGCAGAACAAGACTTTTGACTAGAGTAACCAAAGGGAATAAAACTGAAAGGATAAGACAGGAGCTGAAAACAAACACAGGCAAACGCTCCTCCTGAAATTCACTTAAAAATAGTCAAATCGTGCATATAAAATGATGTTCACAAAATGTAGGACAGAGCTGTTCAAGGAAGAGATTCCTAATGGAAGTACTTTTAGTATAGCAGAATAAAGCCAAACAGTAGGTTATTGATAAATGGTAGAAACTTGGGAAAACCCCATCTTCTGTGTCTGATAACTGCATTTTTTCTGGCTGGTTTTTTTGCATGCCTAGAGCTCTTTATAATTGCAATTAACTGAAATTATTGACAGGTATATCACAGAGGGACTACACCCAATACTACGATCATATCTCTAAGCAACATGAGGAGATCTGTAGATCCATACAGGAGTTTTTCAAGAAACACATACAGTATAAATTCTTGGATGAAGACTGTAAGTATCTTGAGGGTATCTGTGGGTATGCATCTCTCTCTTCATAGCTATTGCTTTCATGGGGCTTGGTTCTCTTTAGCTTGGGAGAGTCTGAAAGCTCTTGTGGCTACAGCATGTGGAGGAGCAAAGGTTTGGAATTACATTAACAACAAAAAACCCTGAAGGAATAGGCTGGAGCTCTTCAAGAAGACACAATAAATGAATCAAAGTTCCCTTCAGAAGGCATAATAACTTTTTTTTTTTTTTTAAGGCTTTTTACCCTTATACTTAAAAACAATTTTTATATCAGAAAAGCGAGGTAGGAGATCCTTGACAAAAGGCATTCAGTAGTAAGAAGACTTCTTGTGTATAAAGACGTTTTCAGATGTTTGCTGCTAAATTATTGATGTATTCCTTGAATAAAGGATTTTTAAGTTTCTTTCCAAGAGGTTTTAATTATTTCTCCTAGAATATCAATGCACACCAGGTTAGGTGCTGAAACCTTTGAATAAAGGCCACAGTATTCGATACATCTAAGCAGCCTGAGTAAATTGTCTTGTTCTTTAAATGTGAAGTCCTTTGCAAATTTGATTTGGAATAGTTTTCTAACATGGTGTAGTGAGAATTGAATGGTTTTGCATTGTGATGGGTGATCAATAGTGGTGAAAAGCATGATGAAGAAATTTAAATTAGGTCTAGCATACAAACCTCAGTTTAGTAAAATCCATAAACATAAGAATTTTCTGGCACTTTTATTGTCATCTCTAAAGCTTTGAAAATTGAATCTTTAGGTAAGTTTTTAATATTATTATTTTACTGAGCCACCAGAGCAATCAAATAAATCTCTCCTCTCTGACTGTCTGAAAAAGGTACCTTCAAGTCTCAGTCTCTGTTGCATTAAAATTTTTAATAATTTGACTCTGCAGAGCTTCTTTGTTTCAGTCCAGAGAAGTTCTTATGGACTGCTGCTTGGAGAAGACCAGTAGAATCAGTACACTAATTTAATAGGTCCATGGCCTTATATTTTGAAGTAAGATCAGTCATATAGATCTGGCATTCTGATTACTGCCTTTTAATTTTCCTCTGTGTTCCAGTGTAATTTTAGCTGGTATGTAATCAACTGATAGATAAGAATTCAGGGCACTATTTTTGGAAATTGATGCCTAGATTTAGGCTCTGAAACTGCTTTCTGGTGATCTGAAAGGTCTGAAATGTCATCTTATGTAAAGGATGCCATCTGAGTTGCCTTGAGGGAAAAGGAGGTTTCAGGGCAACCTTCTGGGATGAAGGTTTGTTAACCTTTTATTCTTAGGCACTAAATACTGGTCCATCTGCAGAGAAATGCCATGCAGAAAATGTCTTCTGGGGTTTTGTGGGTGGGTTTTTTTTACCGCATTTCATTTATCCCCCATCATTTCCCTTGATCCACTGCCTGGTAGCATATGTGTTGTTAACAAAAATCTGGGTTTGCTTGTTTGTTTGCTTTTAAAAGGAAAGGTATTACAGCTTTTTTCCTGACTTCTTGTTTCATTGGGGATTTTGATGCTGTTTGCTCTGCTTTTTCCAGTTGGTCTGGTAGCATCTCCAGATGGAAGAGTTGAGTCAGAGCAACTGAAGCATTGCAGAGTCAGAGCAGTAGGATAACAGATGGGTGAATGCTTTATAAATACTTCTAAATTATGTTAGAACCTTCTAAATACCTTTGATAAGAGCCCAGTAAGAGCAGTGTTTTGGAGGTGTTGATACTGCAGAGCTGGGCCTTGGCTTTCCCTCTGTTTGGAGCAGTTTCTGATGAAGTTTCACTACAGTCTCACTGGCACAGGACACTCCTGCTCTGAGGTGGTCTCTAAGGAGAGGGAACAGTTCAGTGTTTGTGAGTGTCCTGAACCAGTCATCGGTGTGCAGCAGGTCTGAATTCCAGCTGTGAATCCCAATAAATACCATTAGCCTCAGGGGTTGCCATGGGCTTGCTTTAAGCTGCCAGGCCTCACTATAGAAACCCTCAGATGCAAGGGATATCTTTGGGATGTAACTAAGGGGAGATGCAGGCACTAAGTTCAGTTGAACAGCTGGAGAAGAAATCCTGGGGTTCCAGTACTCCCCTTTGCATTGATGACTGACTAAGCCACCGAGGGCTTGTCTCCCCAGGAAAATGGAGCACTTCATCCTGGAGTGACTTTTACGTTGACGCAACTGAGCTTGTGCAAAAGCTGTGTGGATTTTTAGGCTACATGGTAAAACCCAGCTACGTGACTGGCTTTGGCTTTGTGGAGTTGTGGTTTGCCCTTCGCCCAGCCAGCTTCACATGAAATGTCAGATTAGGCTTTACATGCATGGATGTGATCAGTCACCATCCCTGTTCCTGACAGGCAGCTTCCTGAGACTCAAGTGTTCCACAGTCATATCCTGAGTTTAGTTTATCCACATGTACTGGGAAATCTTTTAGCTGAAATATTCCCTTATTAGTGAAGGAAGTAACAATACAGCGTTTGTCTGAGGCTTTTCTAAATCTTTTTTTTTTCTTTTCCCTTTCTTCCTGCTAAACTGGTACAACTTTTGCATGTAGCCATGCTTGAATGCTTCCCTTTTGATTTCCCTAGCTCAATAGAAAGACAACTCCAAGGTTTGTTTAACCATACAGAACAGAAACTGATAGAAAACTGCATACACAGAGTCATGTTTAATTAAACCAAGGGGAGGAACAACAGTGGAGCTAGGCAAGGCAGCTTTGAGTCAGTCACTGAGGGGCAAGGGTGTTGTTTGAAGGAGTTGTTGATATTAATTAGGTGTGCTTTGTCTGCTCTAGGTGACATCAAACATGGCCATTTCACTGCCACCAACCCCTTTGTTCCTACAACCTGTTTGTCTTGTTAGCTGCCGAGATCCTAATGTCTGTGGAGCAGGAACTTACTCTTATTAAATGTTTGTGCAATGTCCAACACAATGGAGTCTTGATCCTTCCCTGAAATGTCTCTGTTCTGCTGTAAACGAAACAGCGGTAATGTCAAAGATAAGCTCTCTGGGCTAAGAGTTTATCAAATATTCCTCATTGGGGGAAAAATCAACAGAAGAAGCCAGCATTAAATGGAAAAACCCGGCAGCTGATATCCCAGTGCGTTAACAGTAGTTCTTGAAATGTTTCAGCTCCGTCTTAGAAATGTACCCAATTCTGGCTTGCAGTTCTTTAGACATACTGACTTTGCAGATTGTGCTGTGTACACAAGTATCTATTCAGATTTAGACATCTTCTGTGAAATTATATGTCTTTTACAATTAACATTTCTTTTCTCCTTTTCAGTTGTTTTTGATGTGTACAGAGACAGCAGGGTAAGTGAACAATAGGTTGTATTTAATTGTTTCTTGTGTGAAAACCTGAAATGCTGCAAAGGTCAAGCAAATAATAGCTTTGTCTTCCTAGAAGTGGTCCTAGAAGAAAAAACCAACCAACCAAAAGAATCCCACCAAAGCGAAAACCCCAACCAAACAAAAAAACACCAAGTAAAACCCCAAAATCTACTTGATGTTATTCTGTTCCACAAGTCTTTTTCTATGTTAAACACTGTCTACAGGAGGAGAATAATAGGATTAAGGATGCAAATATGTCTGTGCTGGTGACGTAATTATTTGGTTAATATCTTCCAGAGAAGTTGTCTGTCCAAAAGCACAGAACTTTGGCTTCAGCTGCAGTTTTCTCAGTTCTGTGAATCTACAGGAGGCTGCTTAGTTTTCCTTGTGGCATGGAGAGTCCTCACTACAGTAATTTAGAGTAGAATACACTGTTTCAGTTGGAATAGACCTACAATGGTCATCAAGTCCTACTGCTTGGCCAATTCAGGGCTGACCGAAAATTAAAGCATGTTGTTGTGGGTGGCTCATGGAGGGATTCTTGGGGCTGTCATGTGCAGGGCCAGGAGTTGGACCCAGTGGCCTTGTGTGTCCCTTCCAACTCAGGATATTCTATGACTCTTTGATTAAGGACATTGTACAAATGTCTCTTAAACACAAACAGGTTTGAGGCATTTTCTTTTTAAGACAGGTATTTCCTTGGGCTTTATTTTTTTTCCCTCTGTGTGTTTTTTCACTACAGCATTTGAACTCAGAAAACTTATCCTTAATATTTCTTTAGATTATCCTTGCGAGGTTGGAAAATCGTAACTTGTACTTTAGAGATGGAAGTCTACGACAGGAAGGGATAATTGTCAGAAGAGGATATGAATGTGGTGTGCCCGGTTTGTCACAGATGGAAGCCAATTTTTTCTTTGCAAGCTGCTTCAGCTGTGGTTCTGAGAGTTGGGCAGATCAGAACCCTGAACATCCAGTCAGTGGTGGAGTTGGGGAGAAACATCCCACCTCTACTGTTTAAAGGACATTTACCTGTGGTGCTTAAGGGTGAGGTTTAGTGTGAATATGAAGGTGCTGGGCTAAGGGTTGGACTTGGTGATCTTAGAGGATTTTTCCCACCTAAACAATTCCGTGAACTTCAGGTGCCAATATCAGAGTTAGTAACCTTGACTTCTAGTGTGAGTGGAAGGAAATATTTGGTCAAATGAATTGTGCTTGAAAGGCTCACATGTGTTGGTTTAAAAGCAACCGCAATCAAAAGCACATTATATATCCTTAAATCTCAAAACCTCATTCAGGGAATCACAACCCGATTTTGAGAATCACATTACTGCACGAAAAGTAAGTGTTTTGATCATGTTTTTTTCCAAATCCTAAACCAAAAATGCAAAATCCATATCTACATACTTCTGTTATATATGTTTATGAGTCTCATTGTTTGACTTGCTTATAGTTATGGGACTGGAGAAAGTCTTCATTAGAGTTGAATTGTGTGTATTGGGAGTAAGTCGATTCTTATTCTGAATGTTGCTGAACTATTTTGTAATTGTGTAATAGTAAATCATGCCATAGTTTGCAAAACAGAAATGAAACAGGAATGTGTCTCCTGTGGAAAACAACAACTGTACTGTTTCTCAGCACAACTTTTAATGTAGGTACCTAAAATGAGGCTGTGGGCTAGAACAGCCATGCTGTAATGGAAATTACCTGCCCCGCCTGAGATCGACAGACATGAGGATGCTGTCAGGGAAAATGAGGAGCAGCACTTGAGCATTGAACCAGATTCTGCCGTTGGGTGCTCTGCCTCATAGCTGAGGCATGAAGACAGATTATTTAAGTAAAAGGTTTCAGCCTGTAGAATCTCAAATGAGCAGTGTTTCTTCATCTGTCAAGATAAAATATATCTGTTTGTAGATTTCTCTCGGTGCCTTCTACCCTCAGGTCTTGTAAACTGCCAGATAGCCCTTTGTGTGTCAGATGCTCCTCCTTTCACACATACTATTGTGGTTTGCAACTGTGTTATTCATCGCTCCCTTGGCCTGTGAGTTACAGGCAGCAAAAGAATATTGTGAGCGTGATTAATTTCCAGAGCCCATGCTCCTCATCAGACTGGTTGCACAGCAACCTCACCTACAGAAGGAGAGAAATGTTCACTGTCTGCTTGTTTTAAACTCTTTCAACTCTAAATATTCAGCTTGGAGAAGCAGTTTGTTGTTTGATATGGTTGTGAATGAGAGCAGCCCCGTCCCCGTGCTTGCTTTAATTGCTTTAGAGACTGTTCAGAGTTGGCTGCCACAGGTCCTGCTCGCTGAGTTGGAGGTGGGAGTTCACAAAAGCTTGAGATTCAGCTCTGCTGTTGCTCTTTGCTGTCTCCCAGGTGTGACCAACAAACCATGTTCAAGACAAGCCACTGCGGTAAGACACAGCAATGCAGGGAGGGCTCCAGACCACTGCTGGCTCGCAGCTCTTGTTGACGAGCAGAGTGCTCGTGTCTGTGCCTTGTGAGCGTTGTCACTGTGCAAGAAGATGCAGCTGGAGTTAGGGAGATAGAACAGTTCAGTCTGCATTTTATCTGTCTTTAACTTCCTTTAAACAACAGGCTTTGTCATGGGCACTTCCTTTCAGCAGTGTGCTGTTCAATGCCTTAGTAAAACAAAGCATGAAGCTGACAGGGTGTGCTAAATCTATTGATTACTTCTTTTAGGATGAGAAAAAAATACCATGTAGTACAAGTTGGTTTTTTTCCGCCTCCACTTACGTACAACTTTGCTTTCCTGGCTGGTGCATTTCTGTGCTCTCATATGACAAGGATTACTAATAGCAGGGAGAAGATAGCAGATAAATAGCTTCAGTACTTCTCTTTAGATACACAGTGCAAGCCGTCTGAAACTACGTTTAAATCATTACATTGCATTTAAGACTTGAAAGAGAATTTAATCTTAAGAAAAGGCAGTTTGGTTACTGACCCAGGGTTATATACACTTCTTTTAATGAGCCCTGAAAAGAGATATTTAGTTTGTTTTGCCACTTCTCATCAATGTGCAGCTACCAAATCTCAGTGCAGATTTAAGACCCTCTCAAGGAAACAGCTGTTGCTATAGATGGTGTACTGCTGTTTGCAGGGGTGGAGAAACACTGCTGAGTGTTCACAAAAAACGTGTCACTTTCAGTAGTCTCAAACCCAATTTTTTGCTTTTTCCAAGGTACATTTATTCGCTAGAGAAATGGTCTTACGTTCCTGTGAAAAAGCTGAGTTGGATATATTTGGGGTGAAGAGGAATTTTTGTGAAAGCCTTTCGTGGGGAAGTATTAAGTATAAAATATTTCCGATCCAAGGAAGGATTCTCTGAACTGCTGAATGAACTTTGCCAACCATTGCTTGTGTCTGTGATTAAATTGGTTCGTTAGCTTGTTTCTCTAGTGTGATAGAATGAATCTAAACCCACAGATTCCTCCCCGTGCTGCCTTGGAGCTGACAAGACACCCCCAATAGCAAAAGTAAAACATTGCTTGTAATGAGAATTTGTGACAGCCTTTTGAGGAGGACCAGAGATGGGAAATGACAGCAGAGCTTGCCCTGTTGGTTCTTGTACTGATGGTGCCAATATTAGTGCAGAGGTGTTGGCAACGTAACCATGCAGATCTGAGCTTGTTCACTTCTCCAGAAAAAGTAAGAAACCACTCAGGTCTATATCCCCCAATTTGCAGTTTCTTTTGTAGCCATCAGTTTCAGCGCTGTTGTTTCCGTGCTTTGGCTTCTTAAAGTTTGCTCTTTGTGAGCCGTAGCCTGTGGAGCTGCCCTGAGACAGACACCTGTGAAAGCTTGCGTGCAACCACACGCTCCCTGCCGGGCTGCTGGCCCAGCTCCAGCCTGCAAGTCATAACCGCTGCTTTCATCTCTGCTGGGACTCCCCACACCTGCGCGAGGAGCTCGCTGTGAATGGCAGCAGAGCCACCGGAGCATTTCTGCTCATTTCCATCATTTCCAGTTGCACAGTGTGCTAGTGCCTGTGGGATAGCTCAGGTGGTGTGGGTGGGAGAGGCAGTCTCCATGTTACTCTCTGCCGACGCTTCCAAAGCATCTTGGTGAGTTAGAAACCAGATGGCTATTGTGTAAATAATTGAATGTATTTGCTGTTTGGATCAAGATAGGGAAGATCTTTTAAAGAAAAAGAAGATTCTTCAGGAATGAAGGAAGGGAGGAGAAAGCAAAATGAGTGTTTAGTAGCTACACAGTCTTCAGGTTTGTTTTCCAATTCCAGTTGATCTTTATAAGAAACACAATAAAAGTCTTCAGCCCTGCTTATGTTACTGCAACCTTTTCCTTCCCTATTTGATAGAACTGATTTTTTCCAGATGTAATACTTGTTTTGCAAATTTTTACTAGCAGCTGTAGTCATATTTCCCTATAATTTATTACAATGTTTTGTTTTATTAGAATAGTTGATACTTCCTTGGGCAAGAGGAGATGGCCCTATGCTGGGGGTTGTATCTTGAGGTGACTCAAAGAACACAAACTATTGCTTCCTCCCACACACACCTCTGTTACTTCTGTCTTGTTAGTGTCTGCTTTCATTTTTCAGTTGTAAAGCAATTGTGTTGTTGAGCACACTACCACAGCTGTTTGGAATGTAGATGCATTAAAGATGAGGTGGAAACTAGTGTGGACTACTAGTAATGCCTATATTAAAAATACCTTTAAGTTATTCTTTATTTATCTATATCTGTACAGCATCTTTGAGCTTTCATGAGCTCCACTAGCATTTTGCAGACCCTGCTTTCTGTTTTTAGGGTCTCTTCTAAGACCAGGAACAGCAATTTTTGTAGACTGCTGGATGGTACAGCATTGCTGAGGTGCTTTTTTATGGCAAGCAAAATCCCTGTTTAGGTGGTTTGGGTTTTTTTGCTTGTTTGGTTGTGTTTTGGGGGTTTTTAAATAGTTTTTGGTTGGTGCTCTCCCCTATTCTTTGTTCATTCTCTCCTGAGATCTTGGTGGATCATGGGGCTTAGCCATAACTTCTGTGGTCTCATCTGAAAGCACCTGGCATTGAACTAAATTCAGTTTATTTGAGCTCTGTCTGATCTTCTGTTTAAAGAAAAAAGTTAATTAGTACATTATAGTTTGCTGTGATATAAAACTGTATATAAAGGATGTTAGAACATTTTAAGTGCTTAAAACCAGATACTTTCAATTTTGACATCATTTTATCTAAAGACCAAGCATACTACAATAATCTAAGTATATGCATATTCTGATTTTTGTTTTGTTTTAATTCTGTGGTTTGTTTTAATTCTTTTGTTGTTCCTTTGCAGGGTAGGATTTGGTTAATAGAT
This sequence comes from Acanthornis magna, assembly GCA_036785705.1. Lineage (NCBI taxonomy): Eukaryota > Metazoa > Chordata > Aves > Passeriformes > Acanthizidae > Acanthornis > Acanthornis magna. Next base: position 3,454,433 of record JAWUZG010000001.1, read on the forward strand.
TTTAACCCATTTGGTGAAGTAACAGACTCCCTGCTCTTTACATGGGAAGAACTCACCTCTGGGAAGAACTTGAAAGGTGATCAGAGTGAAGGGGAAGCAACAGAGCAGGTGAGGGAGGCTGAACAACATCCAACAGGATTTATGGCGTTTGTTTTTTTCTTTCTTTTGCTGCTGTAATCAAATTGTGATTCAAATCCCATTGAAGTAAATGAAGCTTCTTAACTTGTGAAAAGTAAATTCTTTGCAAGTATGTTCTCCCTTGGTAGTTAATCTCAACAAGGATCACCTGCTAGTTTTAGATGTCTGCAAGGGAGTTTTTAGTTAAACAGTACAAGCCCATATTGTAACTTTGACCCCATTGCAAAGAAGATGCCCTGAAACTTACTTTTACACAGTTTTGATGCACTCCTTTTATTTTTTCTTAAAATCTATTACTTTTCTATGTGATCACTTAAATTTCTGCTTCGTTCCTGATATCTGTCATGCAGTTTCCCACATCTCCAACTCTATGCTTGGGGGGAGACAAGCAGAAGCTTAACTTCTGTTTCTTCCTCATATTGAATACCCTCAGGGATGCTTTGTCCTCTGGTTGAACTCACTGGACTTGCAGAGCAGGGCTTTTCCATCCCTCTTCCAAGCAGCATTTCCTCTGTAAAAACAAGTAACTTCCTTTTAATACAGAGAGGGAGGAATAGTCTTCATTTTTTGTGATCCAACTTTTGTTTCTCAGTGCATCTTGAGACGGAGTCCTCACATCTTAAAGAGTCCTTGGACAGCTGCACAGGAGATAGAAAGTGGTGTGTTAGTAGATGTTGGGAAACACTTAGTTGTTTTCTGAGGAGAGATGGCTGGTCAGTGTAGGCTTTCCTTTATTTCCTAGCTGTTGAGCTGCACTAGAGGTAACTGAAATGACAAGCTTCATTGAGCTGATCTTAACATTTGAGCTTTTCTTTACTCCTGGGGCCCTTTCCATAACACCACTCCAGGCTGTTGTTCAGGCCATTGTCTCTGTCTCACTGTGTGGCTGCTGCTGTATGAAAACCCATTCTGTGAGCCCTCCTGCCAAAAGCTGCATCTCCTTTGTTAAAACACACTCCCAATTCTTGAGCTGTCTGTGGGACACGTGAACTTCCATTTTGCGATTTCTTTTTCTCAGTGCCAGATGCTTTACACAGTTTTCTGTAGTGCAAGCCTGGATGAAAAGTAGAATAACTTGTCTTCATGTTTCAGCTTACATCCAGGCACAGAATCTGGTGTGCAGTTACTGATCTCTTTAAAATGAAGCTGTTTATTGCTGTAGAGTTAGCAATTGCTTGGCATGTCAATGTGTTGAGCTGAAAATTGTATCATTCCCCAAAACCTGTTGCTACAATTGAGCATTTAGAGGTATTTTTGGCCTTTTCATAGGGGTATTTTTCCTTCAGTAAGTAAATTGGTTGGAAAGCTTAGATTATAATTTCAATAAGGTTATAGTTGCAAATGTGTTTAAAACTGTGAGAAACTGTGAGACAAGTTTTAAGGATTCTAACAAAAAGATTTTTCTCTATCCAGATATGCATATAGATACTATTGCCCAAATTTCCTTATAGCTCCATTGTTACAGCACAGTCATAAGCATGAGTTTATTAAATACATTAATAACTGATACATTGTAGAAACTTTGAAGTAATGAAAGCCATTATTTGACTGTTTAACATGTTTGACATTTTAAATTGCACCTAAGTGGGCAGAGGTTTAATAAGAAAGCTACAATTTTTAGAAAGCGCAAGTTTAGTTGAATGAGTGCCAAATAAACTCATTGGCAACGTGACTCAGTCTCACGGAGGAGTTCCAGAAACATTTCTAGCTTTATTCATGTCCACTGTTCTTGTCTTCTCTGGTGTATTTTCCGAAGGATTATCCAGTGTTCCGCTGTACAAACAGCAAAGTCACCGTCCAGCCCAGTCCCTACCTGAGCTACCGCCTGCCCAAGGACTTTGTGGACCTTTCCACAGGAGAGGACGTTCACAAATTGATTGACTTTCTTAAATTGGTAAGAAGTAACAGTAAAAAATCTCTTAACCTTCCATCTTTGTCAAATGGAAACACCAAAGTCCCTGGATCTCAGCTTTTGTAACTAACAAAGAATACATAATGACAGAAAACGCAATGTATTAAGCCATCACACAATGTATTGTTGGTTAATTGTTTCTGAAGTGATGAAAAGCAAGCTTTCACACTGCTCTCACTTCAGTTAATTAATTTTATTTTTATGGGAAGCAATGAATGTAGTTTGACAAATCTTACTGAAGGACTGAACTGTTTCCTTTCTTATTGAAATGTAAATATGAATGGAAATGTGTTTTTGAACGCCTGGAGCTAATGCTTTTAAGAGCTTCTTTAAAAGTTACGAGACAAATATATTAGGAAAAACCATTAAACAGTTGTTCTTTTTTCAATCCACTTTCTTTGTTCTTTTGATGCACAGTGACATGACAACATGACATCTTTGTAACATAGGGAAGGGAGGGCAGGTTACCTGCCTCTGGATCACTGCCTCGTACCACCACCACTATTGTGTTTTCTGGTTCTTGTGTATTCCGTGAGTTAATGGACAAGGCAAATATTGTTCTTTATTGGAAAGAAAATCCTATCGTTTGGGATGAGAGGGTTGATATTGCTCTGTTCCATTTGCTGGAAACATTATCTCTTACCATTCAAAAAAATGGCTTAGAAATGCAGTCGCTGTCTAATCCATTGTATCTGGAAACACTTGTTATGATTTATTAGTGTTCTTACTTCAGATAACTCTGTCCTAACATTATGAACTCTCTTGTTCTGTTGACAGAAAAGAAATCAGCAAGATGATGACTGAGGTACCCAGAAGCATTACATTGAATTACAAGCACGAAATGTGGCAAAAGCTGTATTTAGCATAACTATTAAACTATTGATTTAAAGAAAACCTGCTTTTTATAGTCAATGAAAGAACTGAAGAGCTCTTGATCCTCTGTGTCTGTTGGTTTATACAAAAGTGTAGAAAAGCTTTTTCAGGGAAACATGAAAGGTCAGGGTGAGTTCTCACTGGATTCCAGGTGCAAACAAGCAACAATGTGAGTGCAGCTGAACGACTGCTTTGCCATCTCATAATGTGAAGATTGATGCCACTGAGCTACACCTTTGGACTCCCCAGTGTAAATATGGCAACGTGTAATGCTTGTGCAGTTAAAACATGGAGCGTTCTCTGAATTTAGGCACAGTCTTGCTTAAAAGGTAGTCACAAAGAAAAAGGAATGTACATTTTTATCTGTAGTAACCTTTTAAAAATTGTAAAGTGATTTTGTTTTGGGGGCACTTCTCATCCTTTATGTAAAAAAAAATAAAAAATGGAGAAGGGATATTTTTCTTTGTTACAAGGGCTAATATTTCATTTCAGAGAACAGCTGTAGTAGCTATAGTAGATTACTTAAGCTTTGAAAATTTTGTATATTGGGAATTTGAAATTCTGAATGCATTCAAGTAAAGTAATATTTTCACAGTCACTAAAGGGACAAAATTCATTAAATTTCACCAAATTTCATTTCTTTTCATAGTAAAGCTTTCTTAAAACCTGTTTTTTAACATGATTACCTACTAGACATCATCTGTGACTTTAATGTACGTAGTTAACATCAACCTATAATTTTATATGCAGACTCAGTCTTGTTTCTTTTGTGTCACATCTCTGAGTTTCTTAAGAAAGCACTTACTCTTTCAGCTCTTAAAATTCTATATTCATTTGGTACTTCATGTTTTTTGTATAAAGGGAAGCTTGGCTAAATTTGGGCAAACAGAAGCTCTTGTTACCAATTGCTGTTGTCTGGGAGGTGGGGGAGGACAGTTTTAGGTGAATCACCAGCTGACTTTTGGATATAGATGTTTGCATGGCATCAGTAATTTATTAACCATGTGCAGAGTTCCCATTGAAACAAAAGGACATTTGAAGGTGTTCATAAGCCCTGGAAATGAGTTCCTATTTCAAACCAGTTATATGATACTCTGTGTGTGTGCATGCGTGTGTGTGTGTGTGTATAAAGCTGTTTGTGTTTCTTTGCTTGCTTTTGCTGTCGGATTGGAACGGTACTTGGTTACAATCTGTTCTTCGATGTTAAATCTGAGCTAAGATGTTAAATTATTACTTACTGTCTTTATTTAGCTTCACTTTTGAATGAAAACTTACTTGAGTTAAAGACTATGCAGATTAAGAATCGCATTCTACGACACACATTGATGAAGCATCACAGATTGAAGCTCCTGGTGTCAGTACAGATCTGCCCTGCCTTTGAAGCGCTGGAACCTGCTTTTCAACAGTTTTCTGTATACAAATTGGATGATCATTAACTCGGGGCTGGGCTATACCTAATCCTGCCATACTGCAGGACTTTGGATGAGTGTTTCTCACCCTCCTCAGAGGGATAATTTGAGTTTAATGTCTCTGAATCGGGTAGGAACTTCAAGGTGTAAAAAATCAACAAAGCTTTCCTTTTTCTTTTAAAGTTTCTAGCCATAACTTAAACTATTGTGATGATCTAACCACACTTCCTTTACACAGATGATGCCCTGGAACTTCCAACAGGTTCATACATGCTTCTGAACTAGAGAGTCTTGCCTTTAAAAACACAAAATCTTGGTTTAAAGCTGGAAGATAGTTTCCCACCTCTTCCATGTGGGCTTCACAAATTAATTTACCATTTTCTCAGCTCTCTTTGCTGGATATTCACCAGATCATACTCAGTGATAGGATGCTCTCTGGAGTGTCCCCTTAGGTGGGTAGGCTGAAGTTTTTCTCCTCTGTGAAATGCTGAGATGCCCAGTCTGAATTCCTAGCCAAGCTATGTAACACTGATAATGAACTTTATTTTGGAGTAACAGGAACTTGTCCTCTTCCCCTGGGCTTAGTCTTAGTGAAGAATCATAAAAGGTAGCAGAGCAAAAATACTGGTCCCATGTTCATGAGCTGGTCCAGAAACAGTCCCCAATATAAAAATATGATCTACATAATCAGGTTCTCCAAAATATATCCTTGCAGTTTAAATACTCTAGATGTACTTTGCTTTATCCCCAACTTCAGGTAACAAGACAGTGAATTTTGTTTGTCTGTTAAATTAAAGATTCCTCTTCTAAAAGAATTTTTACTCCATATGTCATTTTGATGTGCAAGGATAATTAACAAACATATTCCTTTTGGGGAGCTGAGGGAGCTCATGTTGATAGATTAAAAATGCTTCAGATCAATTTTACACTGTGTTTTAAGTCTGTTTCATCATAAAATCAGTTTCTGCCTCTAGCCATCATATACAGAAATTTGAAAATACAAAATTCTAATTGTCAAGATCTTTGTTCATGGGATTCAATTATAATCATTTGCTGAGTAAGGGCCAACTATATACTATATATTCTTAATTATATGCTTAAAACACAATGTAAAGATGCTTGCAGTCTCATCTAGATGACAAACAGAAGTTTTAGAGGGAGGCAGCATGCAGTCATTTTATACAGATCCTATGCCTGCCAAACCCTGCAGAAGTCTGGCTGTGTCTGATGGCTCCAGCAGTGAGATTCAGTTCTTGGGCTGCAGCTCTGCCAGGAGTGCCAAGGAAAAGTCCTCATTGTTGCATGGCCAATACTTGTGATATTTAATCTCCCAGATGGATAGTGGGGATCAGGATTTCTGTAGCCCCATAAGTAGAAGTTATTAACATGACCTGGCTTAGTTCAGGATTTGGAATAACACTCCTGTCCTTCTGGGCTTCAGACAGGCTATTCTGTTTGTTCTCTTTTGACTCTTCTTTGGTGTTGTCCATGTCTTTCCTCATCCCCCAGCCTCTTATTTGGATCAATGTTAGAATTGGCAGCAGTACCATGGATGATACTGATATAATTTTAAAACCTCTCTATCCACTTTTCTCTCACTCTAACAAAGGCATGTTTTTTAGTAGTGCTCTATAATATCTGAAAAATTTCAAGCCCCCAACACTAAAAGGGGAGTAATAGCCAGCCCCGAGTCTCAGTAAAATCCACAGCACTTGTTGGATTCTGGTCACAGCATATGGCTTGTAAAAATCCACATAACTGCATCTGACACCCTTAGCTAGAAATCTCATGTATCTCATTGTTAGCTACTCACTTGTTGCTCATGTCCAGGATGCAGAAAAAAGGTACCCTGGAGATGCAGTTCAGGTGCGCATTTAAGCAACCGAGACCATTAGACACTCCTGGTTTCAGCCTTTCAGGTGAGCGTTGCCAGGTGAACAGACCCCAAAACAGATCAGTGGCAGTGTGGAGATGGGTAATAGCATGGCACAAACCTGTGTAAAAATCCTTCTGTACCTTTGTGCATAGCTGAGTTCAGCTTTCACAAACTCTCCCAAATCTAAAGTGTCAAAGAGCCAGAGAGGAGCCCAGGATGTTTGTCAATGAGCATACACAGGCAAATCAGCTTGCCAACTGGTAATTGATTTCAACCTTAGAGGCCAAAAGTATCAATTCTGGTTGTGTTTGGACACATGTTGCATTTTGAATATTAGTTCAAGAAATAATATTAAACTAAAATGCATATTTTTGGCCAAGAGAAGATGGACCTGAAGTGTAATACAGAAACAGACCGTAGTGCTTTGGATTCATGAAGGACTCTTGGTAGCACTGATGTTTAGAGGCTTAATAAATCTACCTTAGCAAAAGCTTGTCTGGATGTTGAATTAAGTGTTTTCTATTTGACTGTGATGGCCTCTGTAAAGAAAAAGTCTCCAGCTTGTGGTCATCCTGAAATTATATAGAGCTAAAATAAGACTTGTTGCCGTAACTGGTGTATTTTGTGCACACTTGAAGCTTTCTCAAAGATACAGAGCCCTGAAGCAGTTCTGTGCGATTACAGGTTTTTATTGTAATGCCATTGGCACTGCAGTAAGTCTGGTTTGGGGTTTTTTGGTTCTTTCTTTTGGAGGGGGCAGGTTGGGGGAAGAAGGTGTCCTGCTAAATTTCTCTGTCAACTATTGCAGCAATGTACTACCTGAGTAACAAGAGTGTGTTGATTGCTCTAAGGTCCTCTTAATCGCTGGCCAGGCTTCTTCCAAGGACGTGTTTTAGCAGCTTGTAGGGAAAGGTTGGTTGGCTGGTGGGTCATAAACACTGCTCAGAACCTTTCTTTGGGGAAGCATGCGAGTTACAGCTGAACTTCCAAGGGAGATTTGTGGCTCCTAAACAGCATTGCTGTCCAAAAGAAAGAGAATAATCAATACTTGTTATTTCTAGTCTTTAGGGCTCAAATCCAGCCTGGTGGAGGGGCTTGAAATTTTGGGTTCTGTCTTGGCTTCTGCTATGAAACTGTGCCCTGACAGACTGTAGCACTTCATTGACGGAAATGAATTATTCATGGGAGCTGGGACTGTAAGATCCTGGAGAGAGAATGAACAACATGTGAAGCTAAAACGTCTGTACACCAGTATGAGGAATACACAGGAGGAGCTCAGTGTCAGGATGTGTCAGAAATGATTGATGTGCATTGCAGTGACTTTGGGAGATAAACGGCAGCACTGGATCACAGACCTGTCACTCAGAAAAGGCTGGAGGCACTGTGCTGAACGCCAACAGTTTTTCCAAAGCTTGGGAATCACAGAATGGTTTGGGTTGGAAAGGACTCTTAAAAGTCATCTAGTCCTCAAACACTTCCAGGAATGGAACCACAACTTCTCTGGGCACTCTGTTCCTGTGTCTCACCAACTTCATACTGAAAAATTTCTCTCTTAATGTCATTCTAAACTGACCCTCTTTCAGTTTAAAGCTGCTGCCCTTTGTCCTGGCACTACAGGCCCTGGTAAAAGTCTCTCTTTATGTTTTCTATAAGCCCCCTTTTAAGTACTGAAAGGCTGCCATATGGTCTACCCAGAGCTTTCCTCAGCTTTCCCCACCTGCCTCAGCCTTCCTCACAGGAGAGGTGTTCCAGCCCTTGGATCATTTTTGTGGCCTTCCTCTGGGCTTGCTCCAACGGGTCCATATCATTCCTGTACTGGGGCTCCAGAGGTGATGCAGCACTGCAGGTGGGGTCTCACCACAGCAGAACAGAGGGGAAGAACCCCCTCCTTGATCTGCTGCCCACGGTGGTGGGGAAGCAGCCCAGGACATGCTTGGCTTTCCAGGCTGCCAGTGCACACGGCTGGCTTGTGCTCAATTTTCATCCACCAGTATTTCCAAACAATAACTGAGAAGCTGTTGTGAAAGTGCCTAACATGGGAAGACTTGAAAAGACAATTAATAGAATTTTTTTTCCAGAGGACAGTTTGTATTTCAGAAGGTACAGGGTGTTACTCTAGAGCTGGATGCTCTGGGTTACAGTGAGGCTTATCTGAAGTGGTTAAAACTTTTAAAGTCAGAAGTAATCCAAGTGAAAGTGTCTGTGGATTTGGCATTTGGTGCTCTGGAGAAAGCAGGGAGACGAGAGAAGCAGAATAAGGACCTCAAAAGGCAGTTTTGGTAAGTGTGGGTGTCAATGCCTGGGTCCATTTGGGAGAGGATGGGTGGGATAACTGAAGAGGGATGCTTTTTTAATGGCCCGTCAGCAGTGTCCCAATGTGAAGGGAAAATGGCACAGCGAGGGCTTGTAAGGATCAATCAAAATGAAAACTGCGGAAATCTGAAGGAAAGGCACATGATTAAGTGTGAAAAAATGAGTGGATGGAGAAAAAAGGATGGATGATTCAGAGAAAACTGATGCTGTTAATGTTTTCTTTGCCTCACTATATTATTTCTCCTTTTTCTGAGGAAAAGAAGAAATGAAGTAAATTAACACAATTTAGCAGAAAAATTGCACTTGGAATGGCTATTGGTATGAAGCCAGAGAGGACATTGTGAGACCACTACACATTTTATTTCAGGGTCTGTATTTTTCCACGGCTTCGTTAATGGCTGGAGCGGTGGAATAAATAGCCTATATAAAAATCTGTGGTTGGCACTGACTTGAGAATACACTCAGGCACTTTGGAGTTTTGTATCAGAATCTGAAATGGCCATAATACACAGGAAAAAATGGCCTGAAATAACGAGAAGAAATTTGATAAAGGCGAGTGCAAAGAGCTGTAGTTAGGAGGAGAAATCAGACATTCGAGTATAAATGGGCGAGAGCTGGCAGAGCAGCAGTGCAGTGGGAGTGGATAAGTTACAGTAGAGACCATTAAATGCAAGGCGATAATAAGCTGTTGGGGGAGGATAAAGGCAGGTGTCATTCTGGGCTAGCAGGAGAGAGGAATGGAAAAAATGAGACGTTTTGTTTGATGAGAGGATGGTATAGTGAGATGTGTCGCTTTAGGCACAGTGTTGCAAGAAATACATCGGTCATTGGAGAGTGGCCAAAGATTGAATAAAGAATCACAGAATAATTCAAGTTAGAATGGATCCATAAAGATTGAGAATGGCTCCCTGCTCCTCACAGAACTACCTAAAACTAAACTGTGTGACTGAGAGCATTGTGCAGACCCTCCCTGAACGCTGTCAGGCTTGGTGCTGTGACCCCTTCCACAGGGATCCTCTTCCAGTGCCTGGCCACCCACTTGGAAAAGAACCTTTTCCCAGAGTTCAGACTGCACAACATTCCCAATGCAGCTTCCTTCCATTGCCTCGTGTCCTTTCGTTGGTCACCAGAGAGGGGAGACCAGCCCCTCCACCTTCCCTCTTGAGGGAGGTGCAGACTGTGGAGGGGGTCTCTCCTCAGTCTCCTCCAAGCTGAGCAAACCAAGTGACCTCAGCTGCTCCTGGTAAGTCCTGCCCTTGAGACCTTTCATCATCTTGGTCACCCTCCTCTGGACACATTTGAATAGTTTGATGTCCTTCTTACATTGTGGTGCCCAAAACTGCCCCCAGGACTTGAGGTGAGGCCTCCCAGTGCAGAGCAGAGTGTGTCAATCTCCTCCCTAACCTGTCTGGTGAAGCTGTGCCTGATGCATCCCAGGAATGGTTGGACCTCCTGGCTGCCAGAACACATTGTTGACTCCTACTCCACTTCCTATAGTTGTGTAGATTTGTAAGATCCCCCTGAGCCTTCTCTTCTGTACATTAATCACTCCCAGTTCTCTCTGCCTTTTCTCACAGGAGAGATGCTCCTGTGCCAGACAGATTTCTCCAAGGAGCACCCCAGAGATGGAGGACAACTGTGAACTCAAATTGCTTAGAAAAAACTACTGTAATCATGAAACATGTTTTTCTAACTGCCCTGGATGTCAGGCTCTGATCCCAGAAGGAACAATTTGCCTATGATACCATCTTTGAAGACCTGTGGAGCTTAGAAGGGGCAGACCTGCCTTCTCCGGCTGTGTTTTCCAAGTTATTACCTGCTGCTTCTGTGACAGCAAGATGCCCCTTGTGTCCTGGTTTTGGGGTCAGGAATGCACAAAGAGCTGCCTCCAGTCCCTGCTGTTCCACAAATTCGTGTTTCTTCCCATGCACGAATGCCTAGGCATTTGCATGGGCATTTTGGCTAATCATAGCCTGCTGCTCTTTCAGCATGCACATGCCATTTGTACCCTGGGTCCAGGGTCAGGAAGGACCTTTTTCCCCATGAAATTTTTGCCCATTGAGTTTTTGTTCATTGTTATCACAAGAAAATGTGATTTGTTAGAAAAGGCAAAATCTGACTTCTTCAATATGGGAAAAAGGGCTGAGGTCCCTGTTGTTTCTAAAAGAAATCAGCCAATACATGGCAAAGATGAGCAGAGAGAGCCCTCAGAGGAGAAAATAATCCCAGCCCTAAGGCAAGCTACAAGGAGAGTCTGGGGAATCTGCTGGAATGATGTTGATTCTGCTCAATCTTACTCGAGACCCTTCCTCACCCTATTCCCTCATTTGCCATATGGTGTGAAAATTTCTTCCTTATCCAGTGAGAGAGCCCTCCCCAAACTTCAGATCTCACCTGAGGATGCCACATGTCCTTTCAAAGTGGTATCCATGCTTGATTTCACTGATTCCAGGTGGAAGCCCTCGGTGCTTTCCTATCTCATTTGGGGATGTGGTGGTTCAGCCCTTCTCAGTACACAGGGGTTGAAGAAGAGAGAAAATTCAGCTCCAGCACTGGGTTTGGATTTGGGTTTTCTCCCTTTTCCAGGAGGCGATGATCCACAGCAAGAAGTCAGCCAGAGTCCAGGAATAGCAGTTTGTCTCTCATAGAAACCATTTGATTGGCATCACTGAACTGCAAAAAGACCCAGTGGGCTTGGTGACAGATTCTGATCGCCTGGAGACAGGTTTTTCTCTCTCATCTCACAGCAAGAGGAAGAAAGGGGAAGAAAGCTCATCTGGTATCTTTTGTACTTGCATACACCTGGGAAAGCGAGAGGGGATCTTTTGAAAAGGAGATGCAGAATGGGATCATGCATGTAAAAGGGAGGGAAGTGTTGTGCTGAAAGGCCTCTGTCTCAAAGTGTTTGCCCTTTGGGATTTGGTGTCCTTTGGAGTGAAGATATCTCCAGAGAGAACAAAAAAAAAAAAAAAAGGGGGGGGGGGGAGAAAGGAAAAAAAAGAAAGAAAATAAAAGAAAAAAAGAAGTATGATGGAATCATACATCATGGATCTTCATTTTTAATCTAATTTGATCAAGACCTTTATTACACATATTAAATGTCATGAAAACAGGCAGCTAGATGGAGAGATGGGCAAGAGTGAGATGCTCTGAAAGCCTTGTCCTGAAGGAAAGGCTGCAGTAGTGGTTTCTGTAGCAGTTGGTAATGAATCCATGAGAAATATCTATTGCAAATGCCCTGAGGGCAGGAACACCTTCACCACAGATTTCTTTTATGAGTCACTATAGAAATAAACCCCCAAACCCAGGTCTGCACAAGCCCTGCCTCCATTCTGCTACGTTGCAGGTAAACTGCAAATGAGTTTGAGTCAGAGACATTAAACTGTCAAAGAACTTCGATACTGGGCACTTTCACTTGCTTTGGATGACCCTTTTCCATGGAGAAGACTTGGAAATAAGTGCTAATGAGTGCTAATTGCTGCTTTTTCATCAGTCAGGCCTGTATAGCCCCAAGCAGTGATTGATGATGGCTCCTTCCAGTGCTTGTGATTTATTTACCGGCTAAGCCATTAAGGAAGCATCATGGATTTCTAAATAAAATATGCAACATCTTAAATACCTTGGCAATCAGTAAAAGAAGCCGGTTTTTTATGTCTCACTCCACAGATCATGCTCAGCATTTCTCCTTGTATTCTAGGAAAAAGGGTTTTTTGTAAACCTTTCATAGGATTTTTTCATAAATCCATGAACATCTGAGACCCTCACTGCACACAGCCTCTGCCATGTGCATTCAAGGAGGAAATTGGAGCACTGCCCAAGGATGGAGTTTGCTCCACACTGGGATCTCAAGGTGGAGAACAGAAACTGGTATGTAATATTTGGGTATCTGGTTCCCATTTTTCTTATTCAGCCTGAGATTCTTCCAGTTATAGAAACAGTTGCACTTGATGTTAATTTCCTAAGCAAAAGATTATCTGCTTCTCTTTAATGTGGACATATAATCTTCAATTATGTTGTTTTAATACATATAGCAAAGATAATTCTCCTTAATTATTACCTTGAGCACATGGCTGCAGATGCTGTTCTGTAGATTTTTTTTATTTTTTCAGTAGGAAATCTGCATTAGTCCTAAATATTGAAGTGTTTTTCATTATCGAGGGTGCTAATAAGTTATTCAGCCTACAGCTTTCATGTGTCAGGAGATCAGGGCTGTATTGACTTCACGGTTGCAAAGCCCTCTTTAAATTTAATATAGGGGAAAAACAGGACTCAACCCTGAAATAAATTAACCAGAGTTGTTGCAGACACCTGCAACTGCCACGTGTAACCATCAGCCTGGTGTCTGACATTTATAGCTGGAGAAGCAGCTTTCTGTTTGGAATGGCATTAACCAGCTCCTGGGAGCCTCTCGAGCCTGGGAACAGCATCGTGTGCTGCTGCTGAGGCATTTTCCTCTGAGGCTTCTTCAGCAAGGACTTTGGCCTGCAGAAGGTCCTCCCTGGGCAGGAGGTTCTCTCTCCAGCTCTGTGCTCACTGCAGGGGTCTCCCTCAGCAACAGGAACCTTCTCAAGTGGTTTTCTCCACCCACTTTGAGACTGGAAGGAGAGTGGGGAAAGGGAGGAGGCACAGCGGCAGGATGAGTGTTTAACACAGAGATTCAGGCTGAAAGAGACTGCTGTAAAACATGGGAAAATAGTGGCTTTCAGCCTTTCTCAGTCACAGAGGCTCCTCCAGCAGAAGTACAGAAGTTCAGATGAGAAATTGGTGCTGCTTACCTTGGTCACCCCTCACAGGCACCTAAGAGTGCATCCATGACCTCCAGGGACTCCATGGTGAAGGGCTGAAAACCACAGCTAACACCAGGGAAAAGGTCTTCCCTAGAGGGATATTCCTTTGTAGCTTGCTTTTATCTCCTGTGGTATCCCTTTGTGGGAGTCAGGACTTGCAGCACACGCACCCAGGGCACCTCAAACCCTGCAGGGAGATGATCTTCATGGGTAAGAACTGCAGGACTGAATATCCCTGCAGGAAAAGGACCAGAAGAAGCCAAAACAGAGGCTAAAATAAATCAAATTGTTCTGCAAACAGCAGGAAAACAAAGCCTGGTTTCCAAACTTAACATCCTCTGTATCTATACAGAGTCCCTTGCATTAAGCTCATCCTCAGACTTCTCTCTGTGTCCCTCAGCCATGGGCAAGACACAGCCTCCTGGGGATAATTCTGAGCTGTGCTTGGGCTCTCCAGCTCACGGTTCTCTGGTCAGGCAGAAGGACAAGCAGAACAGATACCTGCTGCCCTTATACTGCTGCTTATTAGGGGAGGCGCTGATTTCATACTCTCCTTTTCCTCCACCCAGCCATTGTTTTTCACAAAACGTGCAGCTGTTTCATATATTTGATTTTTAGCTGTCAAAATTGATAGAAATGGGCCACCAGACCACTTGTGGGCACAGATGGAGACAGATCAGTCACAAAAGCCCTTAAGGCTAAAATGTGGGGTGTGTTTTGTGTCTCAACATCTGAACGCATCTTTCCCCCAACCCTGTCTCCCACTGGAGTTGCATCCATCATTCTGCCCCCAATCCTGTGTGCCTGTGCTCAGCCCATAACATTTCACAATGTTTTCCATGAGCCTCCAACAGCTTGTTAAACAGGATAATCCTGGCTGTATACTTCCTACAAGTGCTTCCATTCATAGATCCAGCACTTGCTTCTCCTAATTAAAGGCAATTCTCCCAGTTTGGATATGTTTTGCCATCAATAAAGTGAAAGACATCCTTAAGTCAAGTAAGAAATCCAAAATACTATTAAGATGAGATAATAATACACCTGCTATCTTCGGAATGTTGGGTTTCCACTCTAATTAAAGTACAATTTATGACATTTAGATGCTAGCCTATACCTTTTTCTTCCCCTTTGATGGTTTTTCTTACACTAGCATTTAGGGGTTTTTTTCTTTTTTTTTTTTTTTCCCCATAAGACCATATTTTGGCAAAACTAAATATAATGAATTTGGGGAAAATTAGGACAGTTATTTATTATTTCAGTAACTAAAGGCTGAATTTTGTCTAATGCCACATTTCAGTAAATTCTATTAGTTTGAAATTCAGATGATGTTTATTAGGATTGTGAGAGATTGTAGAGGAGAAAGAAAAAATAAGGGTCAGAGAGTTACAAGAATGGAATATAGGGGTAAAAATTAAGAGTGGAACTGGAGAGAGATAGTTGCCTTGATCCAAGCAATATTTGTGTGTAGTTTAACCTTGCTCAGGATTTCTATTGAAATGGATCCTGTCGTAGACAATGACACCATGCATTTTGCAGTGATGAATTTCTAATTACTGAGCTGAGCTTTTCCAACAGCGAGATTTCTTGCAAGTTGGATACAAACCTAATTATTCCAGGTTTGGTACTCTGACATTAAAAAATTAAAAAGGAAGCATAAAATATGCCTTATTGCTTATATCCTTGCAGTTATGTATCTCTAGGGTAGGGTAAGGTGGCTCTTTGTTCCAGCTTGCGTGTTTTAGCTGTGCCTGGGGTGTGTGGGAGGAGATGGTTTATGAATGTGTGCATGGCTTCGTGCACAGTTATGCAAGAGCTTGTTTCTGAAATAGAGGAATCCCGGGAAACACGGAGAGAACAGAGCCCACCCACCTCGGAGAACCAAAACCCCCTGTAGAAACATCACACCTTCTCCAAGATTTGTTCCCAAGGGAGAACAAGGAGAAGGGAGCAGATTTGCACAGTACCATGCTATGTGATGTAAATGAATGTTGCAATAATCCAATTTTTTTCCACAGCTGGAGGGGCTGTCCACGAGACGGAATCACCCAGTCTGAAGACTCTGGGAACTGACCTGTCCTTCAGGTCAAGGCAGAACATGCTACAAAGGTGATTCCTGGCACAGTGATATATAAGCCAAAAAACAAGGAAAAAAAAAGGCAAGAAAAGCAAGAAAGCAAAGTATATTTTCAGTCTAACATGATTGATTTGGCGCTCTGTGCTTGATCAGGCAAATTGGGTGTGTGTGGAGCCAACTTCTGCTCTGGACAGTGATGGGAGAGGAACCAGAGGGAGCCAGAAATCCCAATGCTCAGGTTACAGTAATAAAGGCCAGCTAAGCAGTAGCTACATCCCAAAAGTTGGTACTGTGCTGGAAGAGGCTGCCAAAGCAAATTTGCTAAGGGAATGTGTTTTGGGCCTCTTTTTGCAGCCCTCAAGAGCAGTGTCAGAGCTTCTGGCTTGGACCGGCCAGGGGCTGCCACAGGTACAAGGTTTTTGGGAGGACATCAGTGCCTGGGTCTGAGCTTGCTCCGTAGTGGGATGACTCCAGCAGCTTGGATATCTCACACAGGTTTGTCACTCCCACAGAGCCAGCTGGGGGCTGAGCCCCTCAGTCTGGGGTGCTGCAGGGTGGCTGCTCACCTCAGAGCAAGGCCAGTGCGCCATTCTGGGGTAAGGCCTCACCTCAGAGCAAGGCCAACCATGCCATTCTGGAATAAAACCTCACCTCAGAGCAAGGCCAGCCACGCCATTCTGGAGTGAAATCTCACCTCAGAGTATGGCCTACCACGCCATTTTGGAGTGATGCCTCACCTCAAAGCAAGGCCAGCCATGCCATTCTGGAATGAATCCTCACCTCAGAGCAAGGCCAGTGTGCAATTCTGGATAAAGCCTCACCTCAGAGCAAGGCCAGGGTGCCATTCTAGAATAAAGCCTCACCTCAGAGCAAGGCCAGCTTGCCGTTCTGGAGTGAAATCTCACCTCAGAGCATGGCCAACCACGCCATTTTGGAGTGATGCCTCACCTCAGAGCAAGGCCAGCCATGCCATTCTGGAGTAAATCCTCACGTCAGAGCAAGGCCAGCCACGCCATTCTGGAGTAAATCCTCACGTCAGAGCAAGGCCAGCCACGCCATTCTGGAGTAAAGCCTCACCTCAGAGCAAGGCCAGCCACGCCATTCTGGAGTAAAGCCTCACCTCAGAGCAAGGCCAGCCACGCCATTCTGGAGTAAAGCCTCACCTCAGAGCAAGGCCAACCATGCCATTCTGGAGTAAAGCCTCGCACTTGGCGCTGCTGCTTCTCTGTGGCTTCTCCTGCAGCATCGAGCCTGTTTGAAAGTTCTCTGGTGTGTCAGACCAGCTTTTCACCTCTACCATTCCTGTTGCAGCTCCTGAAGCATGTTTGGGAACTAACAACCTAGCAATTTAATATTAGCCAATAACTTCACAATTCCCAAAAGCTAACTGGGAGAAGCAGATATTCCCTTCTGGCTGTTTCTAAGTCTGAAAACAAGTTCTTACAATTTCGTCTTAGGCTTTTTCATGCTCCAATGCCTTGTACCTCTGTGCCCTCCTTCCCGCCTTCCCTCATTTCCTTCCACAGAACCACTTCCTTGCTACAAATGTGAGCTTTATTACATTGCATTCACAGCTCATTAGGGCTTGCCAATTCATCTACGGGAGTACAAAAGCCAATATTTCTTGTGAAAAAACATTAAAGCCGGAATGGTGAAGAAGAAAGACACCCACAGACCTGCTCGCAAGCTTTGTGTCGGGCTGCAGCACAGAAGTCTGTCTCAATTGAAAGGACTCCTTCATTTGGCACAGCTTTGCACCAGCAAATATGTAGGGCTGGATCCTGTAGGGCTGGCAGCACATCCCCACCTTGGGGACAAATCTCAGCACAGCTCTCACAGCAGAAAGGCCCCATGATCAGGCTGTGAAAATGGAGATTTGGGGGTTTAGTTCACAAATTTCCTCTCAGGTTTTATAGGAGTATGAAAGCTTTCAGATGGGTATGCTTTCTCTGTCTTCATGATATAAATTAATATAAATATAATTATGATGTGCCATTGCACCAGCTGTACTGCTATTCTCTCTGAATAAGGACTAAACCATTAAAGCAGCCACAGGTTTTAGGTACCCAGAATCCAATGATTTTTTTAATAAATGCTCTTGGTTGTGTCATTTTTAATAGAACAGCTATTCTGCTTCACTCCTGCTGGAGTCTGCATCAGGTACAGCCCTTGAGCTATGAAAGCATCATCATTCCTTGGATATGTTCTAAAACATCAGGAAAACTTGATGAGATCTATAAAGAAATACTGTTCCTTGTCAGGCAAAACCCCAGCACAGTTTCCTGGGGCTTCAAGCACGATAATTCCAGAGTTCTGGGTATATGGCAGTAGCAGAAAGACTTTTCCTGTAGTGTTAATGAGTGCATGGGGTAGCACTTGCAGCCCTGCCTCTGTTGGGGTGCAGATCAGGGGGGATGTCATTTTATTGTCCCTGCTGTGAGAGCTGGGCACTCAGGATAAAGGCAAACAATAGTTTTTGGACTTTTCAGTCAGGAGTGTGGGAAACGAGTCATTAATTCACATTTTCAGTTGTGCCGAGAAAGAGGAAAAACTAATGTTTTCTTATGATTGGAAGAATAAATTGTTATTTTATGCATTAGGAAAGAGTTGCCAACAGGGCTTTAGACTTTCTCCCAAACCAGTATCATTGCCCTTCAGATACCAAAGTGGAAACAAATGTGCTTCTTAGCACGTATCTTCTCTCATTCAAGAAACCCCTAAAGAACCATGTTCTCTGCTGATAGAAATCAGCACAGCTCCAAAGTTATATCCTCTGAGATGCTGACCACAGCCTTACAAGCAGAAGCGATTCTAGGAGTAGCACCATGGCTTTTTTAACACCAGCTGAAGGCCAGTGGAGAGCGGGGAAGGTGCAGGAAATGATTTGGGGAAGCAGCTCACGTTTATCTCCGTGCCACCTGGGGCAGCTCTCCATGCAAACCAGGGCTTTTGCATAAAAAATAAACCTTAGGTCCTCCTGCTGATCTACCAAGCACTCAGAAGCAACCAAAGCCAAACCTGTGCTGCATTCAAACAACCTGCTTAGGATCCATCCTTCCCCAGCCCCGTGACAGAGCTCTGCCCCAAGCACCTGGCTGGCTCTGGCATCATCTCCTCCATGGATGCTGGTGCCTGGCTGGTGGTGTTTGGTGCCAGGGCAGGGTCAGGGGCATGCTGGGACCATAGCTGTTGGCTCATGCTTTCAATTTATCTATGTAAACTTGGGGAAAAAACCAAAAATCCGTTTTTATTTTATATGTGCAATGCCACCTGCCTGGTAGAAAAAAAGCCCTTGGTCCCTGAATTTCCTCCTCCTATTATGTGATGATCAAAAAGGTAATGTTTTTACCCCAAGACATTTCCAGGGGACAACAGGAGCGTGCAGCCAGTTCATATAAAGTAATCCTGGTTGGAGAGGTCTGCTTCATCTCAGTTGCAAAATTAGGATGATGTTTGTTGTAGCTTTTGCAGCAAAGGAGGCCTGGAGGCAGAATTCTGAGGAAACTGCTGAATGAGGAATGTTTATGGGAGCATCACTCCCGCAGGGAGGGCAGGGTGAAGCAAAGCAAGTCCTTGATTTCTCAGTTCAGCACAGGGCACATCAGAGGCACAAACAGGCTGTGTGAGAGCCTTTTGCTGTAGTTAATGTTAGTTTAGCATCAATAAGTAGCAGGGTGGCAGAGCACCCCTAGCAAGGTCCCACTGCCGAGCCATTAAGCAGCGAAGATGCTTCTTTGGCTGTAAATTCATTTTACCAAGGCTGGAAATAGCCCAACCAAAGAAACTTATAATGATGAATAAGTGCATTGCTAGAAAAGGGGGAAAATGGGTAGAAAAAGCCCCTAAATACAGAGTGCTTTCTGCTCCTGACATGCTAAGCAGCAGGACTGGGAAGGTGTGAAAGCCCTTTGGGTGCCCACACAGCCCCACTTCACCAGGACTGAGCAGCCAAGGATGGAAGAAATTCTGAATTCTATCCTAAGAATTGTATTTTCTTATTAAATTTTAATTTCCAAATGTCCCTTGTTCCTGTACAGTAGCTAAAAGGTGGTACCAATTATGAATATCTCTATAATTTCTCTTTATTTAGGTCCTTGCACTTCTACAGTTTCCAACACGCCCAACTGGGAATAGCTGTATTTTGAATTCCCCACTGGAATTTCACCAGGATCATGCTGAGCTGGCTTCAAACTGACATTGGAGAGGGGAAGATGATGGTCATGTACCACCTTCAGACCTGTTGGTCGCTGCTTGGCACTTGGAATGCCGAAGTCAGGAACCATCAGGCACAGCTGGATAAAATCAGGATATGAAGTTGCCTGGTATTAAATTGTCTCAGCCACCGGTCTCCACCATATATACCATATATCCCATAAGGAGAAGCAGTCCCAAACTGATACCCACAAGATCTACCCCTGCACCAGCACTTCATGAACCTGCTGCCCCCAAACCACTCCTTGGGTTTTTTTAATAAAAATTGTTTCCTAGCAGGAAAATATTCCCACTGTTAATATACAAGCATGCCCACGTGGCTATCAGCTTGGTTCCTCCAAATTAATCCAGACTTCTCTTAAGGAGGGAGAAGGCAAGGAGAACTTATTGTTTTTCTTATGACAGCATAGAGGCAGATGAGGGAGGAATATTAAGAGGAGTAAGGAAAAGATAGGGAAGAAGTGAAAACAGCCCTTTTTCCCCCTCACATGGTATATACTCTGAAGGCAACCATTCTCTGGCAAACAGGAACCTTTTTTGTGTCTGGGAGGTGATTTTTAAGGAGAGCAAGGCACTGTGTGTGTTAGTGCAGGGAGTCCTCCTGGAAGAAGAAGTGACACAGCTGGGGGATGGGAAGCAGCGGCAGGGCAGATGGGGCTGTTGTGCTGGGAGGTAACAGGAAAAATAAATGAGCCTGTGTTGGTTCAAACACATCACAGATGTGGCTGTTCCAGGCTTGCTGGTGCAGTGGGTTCCTGGAACAGAGCTGTTTGTCTGAACAGCTGTCCTGTGTGCTCAGGCCCTGACAAACAGAGTCACACAGGGTACAAGAAAACCCCTGCCAGCATGCTATCATAAGATATGTGGCATCATCAAGCTGCATCCCTCTCCAGAAGAATGGCAGGCATTTCTGGAACAGCCCTTTATACAAACTAAAGGAGCTCATGTTGAAATATACCCCCACCTGCTCTAAACTTCATTTTCCCCATTTGATACATAAATGAACAGTCAAACAAGCTGGGTCAAACAGACACTGATGTTAACAGCCAAGGCTTTTAAGGAAGAGCTAGCACCATGTATTAGCACAGGATCTGGCTTAGATGCATTTTGGTTTTTTCAGGCCTTCATCCACAGCATGAATCCCCAGTTGTTCCACTCAGACAGGGAGCAATGGTCATATCTGCACAGCAGGTACACCCAAAACTAAGGCTGAATATGAACAGTGCACGCAAAATCTCCAAGAAGTCTGAAATCTGAATCTTTCCGGACAGTCCCTGGAATGCTTGGTGATGTTCGTCTGTTTTCCCAAGTTAGCAGAAGGGTGGAAGCAGCTGTACAAAGGGAGGATGAGCTCACCCTGATTTCAAGGCTTTTCTCACACTGGGGAAGTCATCTGCCCATAGATCCGTGATTATCTGTGTTCAGGTATCTCTGTCAGATACAGACCCTTCTGTCACCTCCTTAGCATCTGACCCTGGCCCAGCATTCTTAGTTAAGGCTAATTAAGACTGTGAAAACCAGTTGTACGACATTCCTCTGATGCACACAATCCAGCTGGATGAGGCAGGATAAAGCTTCCAAGGGTCTGCAGTCTGGGCTATCATTAGTCTTGAAATAAACAGGCTTTGAACATGACAGCTTACATAGGAGATACTCTGGGGGACACTATCACTTTTCTCTATGATTTTTTAAAACATAGGAGTAGCTGAAAACAGTAGCTGACAACAGTAGCTGACAACTGGATTATTAACATCTAAAACTCAACCTGCTCATTGACTTCTGAGGATGGAAATTACTCAAACCCAACCATGGCTGCAAATGACACCAAAGCTAAGGGGCCCTGATGTTTCAGGAAATTGGACAGGTGATGTTCACACTTCAGTTCTCCTAGAGAATATCCACCAAGATCCATTTCATAAGGGAAACTTTTGCTTAAGTATTTGAAGTCTTACCATGAAGATGGAACCAGGACAGAACTTGCTCTGCAGCAGCCAAGCTCTAAAGTGTGTTTAAACAGGGACAAAACACAGGCCACACAGGACAGAGAGCTTTTAGTTAAAGGGATTGAATTTACATGGAAAAGTTCAGAGAGAAAGATGGTGGTGCACAAAGTAAAACCTCACACTAGCTGGTGTTTTCCTGCCTGCAGAGCCCAGATTAGATCTTATCTGACCACATGAGCACTGGAAATACATAGATACGATAAAACACAGCTCAGTCCCACTCAAATCATGACCCATGGGAAAAAAGAGTGGCCAGATTCCTGTCTGGTGGGATGGTGATCAGCATCTGTGCTGGGAGATGCAATGTGTGGAGAAAAGCCAGAAACCATGACTCAATTTGGGATTTGGGAGAGGAGGGTGTGAGGGTGCAGTCAGATGGTGTCCTCATGACCATAGTGAGGTGGTGAGAATACATATTGAATGCTTTGTCTGAGAGATACTTTTTGAGCAATGGCACCCTGGGTATTGTAGGGAGCTGGCAGGAGGTTGCTCCTGCCCAGTGATTCCTGGCTCTTTCCAGAGTTGCTTTGGTGCTCACTTTCCATGAGATCTGGCTCACCTCTCCTGCACAGAGCCAGGCCCCAACTGTGGAGCCTCACAGGCACATCACAGAAACCATGGAGAGATGTTGGCCACCACTGTTTAATTAATCTCTTTGATTAATTACAAGCTATCATCAAAACTGAGTGAGATGGACGAGCAGCTGGTGAGAGTTATAACATTCACACCAGGCTTTTGTTTTAGTTGGAGACATGGACAAAATGACACAGGGACTGAAGTTTAGGTGTCCATGAAGGGTTGTGTTAAGGCCCATGAGCCTCAGCGAGACTAAACCAGATTAAAACATGCCAGTGACACAGATGATGAGGCCACCACAGTTTCCCCCCCAGTAATGAGGAGGAGGATGATGCTAATCAAAGAGCATGCAGCGAGGAAAAATCAAGACAACAGACTTGTTGGCAAACAGGACAGAGACCATCATATTCCAGCAGAAATTACTACAAAATTGATGTGAGGAGCCTCTTTGAGCTGCTGGGGTTTGATGTGCCTGTAGAGCAGTGTTCACTGCTCATAGCCCTGTGCAAATGTGGGAGATGAGGGAAGGCAGGCAGACAAGAGCCTGGGAAAGCATCATTCAGCCCATAGCTGACTTGAGAAGGAGTTTGCCAGCTTGATGGTGGGGGGAAAAGTGGGCATTGCTAAATGAAAGGAGCAGAGCTGGATAAAGCATTCTGGCTTTCCTTCACTTACTATGCCCATGCAAATTTAATTAAGGGCGAGTGCCTAAAATATGCCATTCAATTAAATGAGTTTTTGAAGAGCACAAAGTGAACTCCAGTTCCATCAGAGAAAGATACTTGCATTGTGGCACAAGGCTTGGAGACACAGGTTTGATTAAACACCTTGTAACAACCTTTGTGGGGCTGTAGCTTTCACAGTAATTAGGTGAAAGCACATTTTTCCAGCTGAGTTATAGAACTCTGAAAAATGAGGTTCACCTTTCTACTAAAATCCTTTCCCTCATCATCAAACTATCTATAACTGACCCTCTGGAGATCCTTTCACAGTCTGCTCACATCCCAGCAGGCATGAATTTGGGCAGTTGGAAGAATCTCACCAGCTGACACTGGCCCTGGCATCCTCAAAGTCAGGAATTCCAGTAAAACTTTCCAAAAAACGTCTGATTTTGCTAAACACAGGCAACTTCTGTTTTCAAATCTGGCAGTGAATGAGGCTTCTGGCTACAATTGTAAAATTGGATCTCTTCTTTACTTGGCAGCTGGTCTGGTAATTACGTTGTGTAAATGGAGTATGGCTTGAAAAGAGTGGAGGGCACTGATTTAGCCCTTGAGCTGCCTTGTCTCAGCTCCATCACTGGTTTGCTGATGGGGACTGTGCACAGCAAGATAGTGATTAAGCCTAGATCCAAAAGTTCATCCCAGGCTTACAGCTACCCCATGAGTAATGCCTGGTCCTGTGAACAGGATTGTCACCTGCGTTAGCTGTCCTCTGTCAACCCAGCTGGCAGGTTTGAATTCAGATATTTACTCTCCATGGAGGAAGAGCTGCCTGGGGCAGTCCTGATGTCCCTGCTCTGGAGGAATGAAGCTCTCATGCTTTTTCTGAAGCACCCACTGAATTTGGGGTTTGTCTGTCAGCGAGCACTAGGATGTGACCTAAACCCACAGCAAAATAATGTTTTATTTCAGACATTCAGATTTGAACAAGCTCATGCTTATATGAAACTCTACTTTTCCCTTCCAAGCCAGTGGGTCCTATTTCTCACGTAGGTCCTCTTCACCCATTAGCTTTTTTTCCCAACCTCTGCATGAGTTTTTTAATTGGTCCCACCCTGGATTTGGGAGTCTCCAGCTTCCCATGGCCTGCTGAGTTTCACCCAGCCATTTTAGGGCTGGAAGAGGACAGGATATATGCAGAAACATTTCTGTTGCATTTGCATTGTTGTCCCTGCAATGTAACCCTGTTGCAGCCCTAAATAACATATTGGGATGGGGAATCTGCTCATTAATAAATACTAAAGCACCTCTTTTGTGTTGATTTGGGCAACAGGACTCTGGTTTTTGTCCCAGGTGCCCATCATTGGCTGTTGGCACTGTGCTGCTCCTTGCGTGTGAGTGTCAGCCTGGACTTAATGTGGTGACTAAAGTTAATTAGCAAAGCTCCTTCTCCTGTCGTTATTCAGCAATGTTAATGTCTGTGAAAGGAAAAGAACAAAATGAGCCAAGTTCATTTCAATCCTGTGAGAAACCCGGAAAAATAGCAATGTTCACCAAATGGGAAAAAGAGAAAATGAGGAGATTAAAAAAAAATTAATTTCCAGCTTCTAAGAGGACCTTACCAATAACAATATAAAAGATAGCTGAGTGTTCTGTTTAAATGAAAAAAGTGATTACTTCGCAGGCAAGTGAATGGTTTCCCATATCTTCTTCCCCTGCCTCTGTCATTTAATTTTTTTCCTCCCCTCTTATTATTTGACTCCGTTGGTGTGGTGAGATGGTGCTGAAGGCTATCAACATTTCTCCTTGGTGCAAGTGGAGGTGACATCCAGAATAAGTCACCCCCTTTGGAGGGGATGAGTCTGGCCTGTGACCCCTGGAAGTGAGTTGTGTTGCTGCAACACTCACATGGCTCAGATAAACACACCAAGCTCAGAAAGATGAGAGCTCACAGTACATGTGCAGCCTTAACAGTGAAATCACATGAAGCTAAGGAGGTGTGGTACATCCTCAGGGCCAACATGGACCCAGTGCAAGCATGGGACAGGCTGCAGAGGGAAGAGAGGCTCTTTCATGGCTCCACTCAGCATAACTGTGACTGCTGAGCGCTTCACAGACAGTAGTATCTGGCCTCGAAATACTATTTTGAGGTTCCCAAGCCAAGTTCCCTGATGAATAATCCATTGGACATAGGAGCAGTGCAGTGGGCAGCTAAACCAGCCAAGCCCCACACCCTACACTCTTGTGTCCTCTTCTGCACTTGCATCCTCTCCAGGCTCCCTGATGTCCAAACAAAGAAACATGTCTTTCCAGGGAGGAATAACTGTATCTTTTCTCTCTACTCTGACTTTTCATTTTCCATAGACTCCTCTTTTTGGGCTGGTCTGTGATGGAAATGGGTATGAAAGTCAAATTTTGTTGGGGGTGGAGAAGACCAACAGGCACATGCATAGAGGTGGTGCAGGGAGAGGTGTGATCAGATAATCCTCCCTTCCTGAGGGTATGGACCATTAACCCCACTTGTAGAAGACATTCAGGTTGTAAAGTCAAACTCTCAGGGGCCAGGAAACGTCAGAATTAACAGCCTGCACAGCCACAGTTTGAGCCTTTGTGCACATCAAATGTGATGCATCCTTTAATTATCTGATCACCTATCATTTGGGGTTGTTTCAATCTGGCGAATTGCTCCAGGCCACATTAACACACGCTGTTCAAACCGCATGCTGCATTCAACATTAATTTCCTCACAAGCGCCTCTGTAAAGCCTCGGCGTCTGATCAATATTAATGCGTTTATCTGCACAGCGCTCCTGCGATATCACCAGCTGGGGAACTGAGCCACAGAGAGATTAAGGCCAAAATGATCAAACACGCTTGCTAATTTTGGGTGCTCGATTTGCGGCACCGGGGATCTGATCTTCCAGAGCACTCAGCATCTCACTGCACTTGGTTTGCCTGAAGCACAACTCATGCTGGCTTGTTCCTGTCTCCCAGGGCAGATCCATCCTGAGTGCCCTGTGTGGGGCAGCAGGAACAGGAAGGAGAACCTTTTTGGGCAGCTCATTTGCCATGCAGATGAATTTCCTGTGCTGAACTGTTCAGAGCAAGGGAGAAATCCTGGGGAGAAAAAACTCCAACCAAATGAAAGCCAAGTAAACTTGTATTGGCCATCGGTGTGCCCAGGTGGCCAAGGAGGCCAAGGGTATCCTGGCCTGTATCAGCAATAGGGTGGCCAGCAGGACCAGAGCAGTGACTGTCCCCCCATACTTGGTACTGGTGAGGCCACGCCTCAAATCCTGGAGTCAGTTTTGGGCTCAGCACTACAAGAAGGACATGGAGTTGCTGTAGCATGTCCAGACAAAGGAGCTGGGGAAGCGTATGGAGCACAAATCTGATGAGCAGCAGCTGAGGGAGCTGGGAGGGGGTTCAGCCTGGAGAAAAGAAGGCTCAGGGGTGACCTTGTCATTCTCTACAACTCTCTGACAGGAGAGTGCAGCCAGGTGGGGTTAGGCTCCTCACCCAACTAACAGTGACAGGACAAAAGGAAATGGCCTCAAGCTGTGCCAGGGGAGGTTTAGACCGGATATTAGAAAAAAATTTTACTCTAGAAGGGTTGTAAAGCACTCGAACATGGAAGTGGCTGAGTCACTAGCCCCGGAGGTATTTAAAAGAAGTGTAGATGTGGCATTTGGAGCCATTGTTTAGTGGTGGCCCTGGGAGCACGGAACTCAATGATCCTAAAGTTATTTTCCAATCTAAATGATTCTACAGCGTCAACTTGGAAGTCTTTCGGAACCTTGGGTTTTTTATGTTTTGCAGCTTTTCAGTCCTTACCTCATCACGCAATATTCTTTCAATATAAATTTTGGAGATGTAATGTTCCAACTCAGTATTCCCCTCAAAAATCAAGTGTGCAAAGCCAACTGTGCCAAACTAACTGGAGAAAGATCCAGTTCTCACTTTTACCAGTACTTGTCTCATTGGTGAAGCACAGCCCATTAGATCCCAAGCAAGACCAGCTCCACAGCCTAGGGACTGAGAGAGGAGGTGTGTGAGCAGGGTTTGTGTTGTCACGCAGCTCTCTAAGGTTATGAAATGTCTGGCCAGTGATTTCACGCTGGGTGCTTGGCCCCAGGGAAACACCAAGATTTGGGATTCTAGAGCTCAACACCAGGAACTGAGTGAGGTGTGTAGTTTTGCTCTTTGTAACTTTTGTCCCTGGGAACATCTCCTGTCCCTCCGCCCTCTGTCCTGCCCATCTCTCATTTATCCCCTGATCCCTGCCTGACTCCTGCCAGTTCTCCCATTGCCCACATCCATCTACACCATCTTGTTACTCCTCTCTCTTTAGCGCTGATAGGGCTTTTTCCTCCCACTACACTTTTATATGACCGTGATTTACAACCCTGAGTTTAAAGATTTATTGCAATGCACACATGGCACAGCAGACTCTAAGTGATGTGTTTAGGCTGGTTATTATTCTCTTATATAGCAATTTTTCCAAAGTGGAAAATGCAGTCTCATGTTGTCAAAACTTTTGTCCTCTAACTTCTGAGGTAGATTCTGATGAGAATAAAATCAGGGAAGAGAAGGGAACTTAGAGAGGTTGGCTGGCATCTATAAACCTCACAAGTAATATAAGCACATGGGAGCTTAACCAAGCACCAGATGGTCTTCAGGCAATTAATCGCAGGTTGAGGATTCACGTCTACATCAGTTCTTGCTCATTCCTCTTTACAGACATGGTTAAAAACCTGACAGCAATTTAAACTCCCTCCTCCCTCTGAGAAAAGCAGCAATGGCAGCAACCATATATCACCTCGTCTCCCTTGCTTTTGCTCGTTTTAGGACAGTGTTTTAGCTCTCTGAGCAAGGGCCTTAAGTCATCTTAGAGAGCTTAAACTGATCTAAGGCTTTAATGTGCTTAAAGGTGGTGGAAGGACATTGATTATATTTAACCCTAAAAACCCACAAACCACCATGTACCTAAGACAGGCAGAAGTCTCTCGTTTGGCGTGGATTCTTGTTCCTTTCTTCACATGCATCCTCTTGATGTATAGACCAAGTCAAAGTTCCCTAAAATCACTGAGAAGTCTTAAATTAGCTCAAAGGAGCATTGCTGTTGGCATCAGCAGCAGCAGGTTCAGCCTTCTGTTGTAGACATTCTTAGAGCCAAGTTTATAATTTTCTGTATTGAATTTGTGGTGTCAAAGCTAATCTGGAAAACATTAAAACCCAACCATAAGCACTAGTTTCACCTGTGGTGAAAATCCAAAACCTGTGGTTCACCATCAAACTAAAGGTTCCCCTTTCCGACTAAAGATTTTAAAAGATACTATCCAATTAAAGAAATAGCAGCGAGCCTTTTAAAAAAAATAATTTTCTCATTTAAATAAACAGTTGAAATTGCCATTTAAGAGCAGCAATTTTGTCTCTCTCTTTCATGCAAGCAAATCTTAATTTAATTTTCTCATGACTCAGCAAAATACCCAAGAGGATTTCCTCCAGATTTTCAAATGGGGCACAGGCTGGAGCTTCAACATTCCTACCATTGGAAATGCCAAGAAACACTGTGAACACGTGGAAAACAAAGCCTGTTTGGATGGAATTATTACCATGCTAGTCAGACCCGGCAGCTCAAAAAATTAAGACCTGTGCTGCCAAATTTGAAGATGCCTTGCCCCAGAATTTTATTTCATCTCAGGCTTGCCCCAGAGGCTATGAAGCATCCAAGATGTCATTTTGTTTTGAGTTTCTTGCCACGGTCTACACTCATATATGACAGCGTTGTTATCACTGCCCGCAGGAGCAGACCAGCACTAAATAATCCAGCTCTTTCTATGTGTGCGTGACGCCAATAATCCACCTTCTCACTGAGGTTGGCCCAAATTTTTTCTGTCATGAGCACAGAACCCACTATCTGAGGTTGCTATGTGGTAGTGAAGGCAGCAGAGAACAGCTGCGGCCTTGAGTGCTGTTTACACCGATGCTGCTCCGGAGCTTGAACGCGAGGTTTTAACCCTAAACGTGGCCTTGGATGTGTGGGTGCTCATCTCCTGGGCTTGGACCTCAGCAGCTGAGCCACAGCCACGTTTCTGATGTTCTTGCAGAAAAGCATCAATAGTGCTGATTTGTAATTGGAAAGGAAGATTATATTGTATGACTCAGAAACGACGCCGGGAAAGAGGTCTGATATTGCAGTATTCAAGCACAGGAAAATCAGATTGTCAGTGGAAAAGCTTGAAAAACAGACATGACTCCTTTATTTGCACTCATGACAATGCCCATATTAAGGGTCAGCAGTGAACACGGCCAAGTACAGCTGTACCATACGTGACCAGCCCCAACATCAATTGGCAGGACCCAAGAGGTAAAAATACACTTTCAAATACTACTCAAAAAATCCTATCACTATCCTGAAATAAAATACCTCATATAGAAGTCGATTTTCAATTTCTCCCCTAAATTTACAGTATTTACGTAGCAGGCTTTAAAAAAGAATTGGAACTTGTCCATCTGCAGTGTAAAGGTTTGGTGTTTTGCTGCATGGAGTGGTTGGGTGCACGTGCAGCACGCGTAGCTCTTTCAAACCCACGTCAGCCACGCCTGCTCATTAACCATTTTCTGATACAACCCTTGGCAGAACCACAGAGCATCCCCAGGTAATGAGAGATGACCTCTGTGCAGCCACTGAAAGGGCTTGAATTGATGTTTTATTGTCATTCTTAATGCTGGCATTTCTGTGCATTTCATTTTGCCGCTCTGTTACTGTTCTTGTAATCTGGTTGTGTGTAATTAAACATTGAATGCAGAGCCCCGCAGCTGCAGCACGCCCTGCTATTCGCAGCCACTCCAGAGAGAACTTTTCACGTAAGATTTTAATTTTTTAGAAATACCTGTTCTTCAAATAGCTACAATAGCTCTGCAGGAGCCTGTCAATCAAGCAAGATTACAGACTCTCCCTAAATTCAGCCTGACGTGACAGACTGTAATGACTTTGAAGGGGCTTTTACGGTCTATTGTGCCAGTGGTCCCTGCCTAATAGAAGCATCTCCTACACTTCTCATTAAAACTGTAATGGCTCCAGAGACTTCTATATTACCAGTTACTTCAAATGTGTTACTTCATCACAAAAAACCAAAAAAACCCCACATTCATGTGATACTAAAGGTGTAGGTTAAATAAGGAAAACAGAACTTAGATTTTATGCAATTTTGATGCTGAGAAATTGTGGCATTGCCAAGGATTTGAACAATTTTAAGTAAAATTTTTGGTCACTGAAAGCAGAAATGAAGAAGTGGACCATGCTGCCTGTGTAGTGAGGTTTTAACATGATGCTGTAGGGACCAGTGTGGTGTCATAAATAATAGTGCTGGATGGTTTTGGGATGCCATAGCTCCAAGGTAAGTTACAGTTCTCGTCTTCTGGATGGATGAAGCTCTTTGGCCTCCACCATGCTGGAGGTCAGGGCAGACCATCACAGTTGCCCTTCTGGCCTCCCACTCTCTCAGTCTTCTCCTGAAGACAGGAGGTTATGTCCTGTAGCCCGATTCAGTAACCCCAAATCACAGCGTGGCATTTCTAATATCAAGTGATTTACATGTGAAAAAGAGAGAAAATGTCACAGTGGTGGTGTTTGAAGGGCAACTTGGATTTGATACTCAGCTGCATTTTTTTCAGGTCAGTCGCATCTCTGATTTCCCAGGTGAGGCAGAGGCATTGTGAGGCTGCCTGGGGACTCCTGGTGACACTACCACGGAACAGGCTGTAAGGATCATGCAATAAAGAAACTCCTGAGGGTAGTGAGAAGACAGGAGTAAATCAGGAGCAGAAGGAAACCTGTTCCAAAGTTCATGCTGTGACAGCACACAAGCCTCCATCGCAGGGAATCCCAAGCTCTTTGGGCTGTCCAGGAGGCTGGACAGCCACCAAAGCATCAGAGGGGTGCAGTGATAAACCACAGGAGCTGGCACACGCAAAGCCGAGTGCCTCTGCCCAGCAGAGGGTAGCATTGACCAAACACCCCAACCTGCACTCCAGGTTTACGCTTTCACCCCTCCTGTGAATGCCCACCTCTGCCACAGCCCCTTTGAGATGAGAGGCACGGCTTAGCCCAGACCCAGGGAAAGCCTCACAGGCTGACACCTTATAAATGCTGCTGAAAAATTATAAGAAATCTGGAAAATCAGCTTCCAAAGTAGAATTTTAAGGAGTCTGTTAAAAGACACAATACACGTTAAACAGTAAGATGCATACAGTCACATTCGTTTTAAAGTAAATGTTATTTAGCTCCTTGTATTTGGATTTATTTCCAGGTCCTGATTTGATGATCAGGTTTGGAGCTGATCAGGTTTGGGGCTGCCTCTGAGGCATCAGAGTGCCTGCATCACCGACAGGAAAGCCTCTGATTTAGTCACCTAACTTGGGTCCCTCAAAAGAGCAGCACTTTTTAAGTGCCTTATGTATTCCAAAACTGAAGCCCAAAGATCTTAACTATAAACATGCCTCAGTTAGTGTAGACTATCATTTTCTCCGATGTTTGGCGAATCCTGCCTGTCACCCCGCATCAGAGCTCAGTCCATGCCCGATGTGACGACGCTAGAGGTCTCAGTGTCGCTGAGAAAAAGCTGCTTTTAGCAATAATCTCAGCCACGCGTGTGTGTGACAGTGCGAGAGGCCGATGCCGTGCCCGGCTCGGACGGCGGTGCCGGCGGGGTGGGCGCGGTGCCAGGGCTGGACCCCCGGCCGGGGATGCGCGGTGCCCATCACCAGCTCTGGGCTGCGTGACCCTTCTTGGGGTGCGCCTTGCTACGAGGGCTGTGCTGGGTAAGGGTGGTCCTTGCCGAGGGATGACTTTTTGCATCCCAAGACTTGTGTGTGCGTGTGCGAGACAAGGTGGGCACGGCCGCCCCCGCGCACCGCGGCGCATCCCTGCGCATCCCAGCGCAGAGCCTGTCCGGGCAGCACGGCCGCTTGTGGTGCGCCTTTTTAATTTTCCTTTTTTTATTTTTTTTTTTTTTTTCCCTCGGCTTTCCTTTTTTATTTTTTTTTTTCCTCGCTGCTTTCCCTCCCCTCCTGTTTGACGTGCGTGGTTTTGGTGCAATGCGAATTATCTTCATTCAGTCAGGAGGGGCAGCGCCAGGCAGCAGAGCAGCGGCGGGGCTGCCTCCTCCTCCTTCTTCTTCCTCCTCCTCCGCTTTCTCCTCTTCCTCCTCCTCCTCCTCCTCCTCCTCCCATTGCCATAACAACCGCGCACAGCCGCTGCGCCCGCGGGGCCGCACCGCACCGCACCGCGCCCAGCAGGCTGAGCATCCCACGGGGCCCCGCACGGGGGTGGGGGAAGAGAAACAGTGACCTCCCTCCAAAAGAAAAAAAAAAAAAAAAAAAAAAGAAAAAAAAAAGAAAAAGAAAAGAAAAGAAAAACAAACAACAACAACCAAAAAGAGGGAGTTCTCCGCGGGGTGGGTCAGTCAGGGAGCAAAGTGACCCCAGGACGCGGGTGCGCGCAGCTGCTGCGCGGGGCGCCGGAGGACGGAGAGACGGGGCAGCCCCGGCAGCGGCTCCGCGGGGGGGGCGGAGGAGGGGAGAGGAGGGGAGGGAAAGGGGGGGAAGAGAAAGTTGGGAGGAAATAGCCCGGGAAAAGTGACACTCGCGGAGCCCGCCGGAGCGCGGAGGAAATAAAAGCGGCGGCGGGCAGGAAGTGTGAGGAGGAGGAGGAGGAAGGGGAGAAGAAGGAGGCGGAGGAGGAGGAAAAAGAAGAAGAAGAAACAGCAGCAGCAGCCGCTGCCGCCGCGGCAGAAAAGAAAGCAAAAGCCGCCCGAGGGCTCGGAGCCGCCGGCGCGGCATCCGCGGGGCTGCGCGGCGCGGCCATGGCCCGGGAGAACGGGGACGGCGGCGGCTCCTGGAAGAAGCAGGCGGAGGACATCAAGAAGATCTTCGAGTTCAAGGAGACGCTGGGGACGTAGGTGGCGGGTTCGGCTGCGGGGCCGGTGGCGGGCGCGGGCGCTGTCCCTGTCCCTTCCCCCGGGGATGCGCGGTCGCCCCGCGGGTGGGTGCGGGTCTCTGTGCGGGGATTTGCGCACCCGCGGGCGCTGCTCCGCGCCCCGCGTATCCATCCTAGCGAGAAGTCGGAGCGACCGGGGAACACGGAGAAAAATAGAATTGTGGGGCAGGAGCCGGGCTAGCATCACCCCTCACCCTCCCCCCACACCCCGAAAAAAGCGATGAAAAGGAAAAACCCCAAGTGTTTTGAAATATTCATAGAACGAGGAGACTGGGGAAGGCTTTTTCTTGATAGTGCGACTGTAAATAAATGCGGTCTGACTTGCACGCTTCCCCTAAAGCCGATGGCTGCAGCTATTCGTGGACAGACGAGCAGAAATAATCGGAGTGGATTGGATGTGTTTTAGCTACGATGCTTAACTGTTGTTGGGCTTTATTTGTTTTATTTATAGTGGCGGGGCATAAAGATTAGTAAAACGTTAGAGTTGGTTTTTTTGCTGTTTTTTTTTTAGAAGGCTGAGAAAAAACACGCACAGATGGTGCAAGGGAGCGGGGTATAGGCTGGTGCCTTTTTGGCTGAGCAAAGAGTTTTATTTTTGTAAAAACTAATTTTCGCACACAGGATATTACAAAGGTGGGGAGCTGGGAGTGCTGAAGGAGTCAGCGCATGGGCTGCTGTTTGTGTGTACATTGTAATTAAAGTTGGGTTGTATTG
The DNA here is from genome assembly GCA_036785705.1 of Acanthornis magna. Lineage (NCBI taxonomy): Eukaryota > Metazoa > Chordata > Aves > Passeriformes > Acanthizidae > Acanthornis > Acanthornis magna. The sequence continues at coordinate 3,487,984 of JAWUZG010000001.1, forward strand.
GGAGTGCTCCTCGTAGCCGTGTCCCCACTGCATTAATTGAAACTTTAAGCATGTCTCGAAACGAAGCGTTGTTAATCCCGAGTAGTGCTTTTCCTACGCTGCGTGCCACTTCCAAAACACAGTTGAACAAGTTTTGACTGTAATATTTGAGTTTCTTTCCGCTTCCAAGGGAGGGCTCCCTATAAACAGAGCATTTCTGGTTCGTGGGCTCGCTGATTTCCTATAAACAGGCTGGGCATTTAACATGGAGGTGGGTCACGCAGCTCTGCCGTGATGAGCTTGATAGCACAGCCCTCAGGAAAACACTGACTTAGTAAATCAAATTAATGTCTGCCCAGGTCTCTGAAGGGGCAAAATGCAGCCTAAGAGCCAAGTGTTGTGATGTGTTCTTGTCACCTTCATTGAGTTTTTGCTGTGAGAATTTCATGCTGGGAGAGACATGCCCTGCTTGTCACCTTAGGTGTGCAGTTCCCTTCCTGAGCAAAGGGGTGTTGTAGAGGAAAGTTTTAGTGCTCTGAGCTTTGCTGGAGCAGCAGAACAGTTCACTGGGGTTCCCACTGTACAGCTCTCTGTCATCTCCGTGGTTGTGGTGTTGAAGCCACCTGCGAGGGTTAATTTGTGCTGCTGAAGAGGTTCAGGAAGAATTAGTGCTGTGGCCTTGATCCGGATCCCACTGTAGTTAATGGGAGCAGGTGTAGGTCCCAAGGAAGGTAAAGCTGGTCAGAGTTAATAGTTATGCATATTAGCATGGCTGTTACAAATTAAATTCATTAAATATGGCCAATTAGTGTCTCAAACTATTAACCATTGTCTGAGCCTCACAGTTTGGTACGTCCTTTCTAATGGGAATGGAAGCTGTGATGTTTTTAAACTTGACTTAACAGTTAATCTAAAAAGTTATAGAAAAGTAAAATAACTGGATTATGAACCTGGGCCCATAAAAAGAAAATAGAGCTGTTTTCTCTTTCAGCCATAGCTGTATTTAATTATGAATATATGTGCATTTAACAGCCTACACGTGGGTTGCCTTCTGGTTGTGCGTTCCTTAGCTTCCAAGGGCAGGCTGATAATTAGAAGATTTGAATCTGAGTTTTGGTTCTGTCCTTGGCCACCCACCAGCTCAGCACCTGCAGTTCCTACCTGGTCTGGTGTGACTTACCAGGATGTGAAACTTCTAAAAAATTTAGGCCATTGCTGTGCAAATCATTAAAGTACCTGTTCCATTTTCACTGAAGGCAGTGAAGGGCTATTCACTGACTTGAGCAGCAGACACACAGGGTCCAAGAGCCCAAATGGTGGGAAACATTCTCAATTATTGATAAGAAAGTATTTAAATAGGAATTAAGCTATATAAGTCTAAGTAGCTTTAAAGTATTTGGACCAAAATGTTTTCCTCTGGCATTATTTAGGAGCAGGAATGAAATCTGCTCTGATCCCTCCTGCACTGTAATGCTGAACCGTGTTGGACAGCCAACACTTGAGCTCACTGTCTAATAGATTTTTCTCTAGCATGGAGTGAAAAACTTGGCATGTCACATGAAATACACTGGATTGTAGTAGCTGTATTTTGCATTTCTCTGCCATTCCATTTCAGGATGCCAAAGTGCTAAAAGCACTTTTAACAGAAAAACAGCCCTTTTTCATGCAGCTGTCTTAACTGCCTGTGGTAAAATTGGCTGGAGAAAGAAAAGCACTAAACCCCCAAATCAGGGAAGAAAGTGAAAAAGGAACTTTAAAAGCATATTTTGTTTCAAGTGCATTGATTTGTGAATGTTAAATCTATGTGTATACCCTATTAATGATTTGTTCTCAGAAGAGAGCCTTTCATCTGAATAAAAGCTCCTCAGCAGATCTTTAACACGGGAGAGTTGAAATTTGCTGGAATTATTAAAAAGATCCTAAGACGGTTAATCATTATATCATTCGGGCTTCAAGGAACCTCTAATGAGTACCCAGCTCTCCCTTCCAGAGCTGGAATGAAATATTTATGTGTCCCTGTAAATCATGTCCAGCCACATTGATGGTGAAATTGAATTGGATGTCATGTCCAGAGGTAGGAAAGTAGCCCTTTTCAGCCTAAAGAATTGTTTCCCTTGGTGGCCAAAGTCTGTGTTGTTTGCTCTGCTCTGTGCTGTTGGGCAATAATGTTTTTCTAAAGAAGTACCAGCAATGCAGTGGTTGGCTCAGATGTACCCAAACCTGTATTTACCCTGTTCTGTATTTATGCAGATATTAAAGCATGTGCAATCTTAATTTGGGGCTGCAATCTCTCAGGTACCAGCATGTCAACAAAAGATTTTGGTGATAGTAATCAATATTATAATATTTTATTATTCATGATTATTGGCATAGTTTATATATTATCGTATTACAATATATATGATGGTCCTGATCCATTCTTGGGATGGGACAGTGGGACATGTGAACCACACTCCATATGCCCAGGCTCACTGAGTGTTCCTTCCTGAACCTGTTCAATACTAAGCCATTGACAGTGAAATTACAGATCCTGAAAAAGTAGCTAGGAAAAAATAAACAAAATAAAGATAAAATCATAGCAACTGGCCAGATCATCAGCTGATCTTCCAAGTCAACCTGACTTCCAAGTAAAGATAGGTGTGCTTGAGGAAAGAAGAGGATCTGACTAACTGCTTCTCTCTTTAAATTTCCACAAATTCACTTCTTGTAGCTCTACTCAGTTCCCCCTGGAAGACAAATTGAAAGGGGAGTTGAGGGCCTGCCTGGAGAGGAGGATTTCTGTCCCAGCCCTTGAGAGATGTGAAGTTTCACAATAACAGGAATCTGATAAGAAGATGAGTGACCACAGAAATACCACCTTTCCCCCTCCATATTTAAAGTATATTATATCTGAGGCATTTTAAACCTCAGATTTTGACATCCAAGAAATAATAGGAAACACCATGTCATCCACTAGTCAAAGGAGAAAGTTCCATCACTTGATCTGCCCAATTAGATCCACCCCACATTTCTGAGGTATCTGTCATTAGGCCTTATTGACGTCAGAGTTATGATGAAGTTCTAATATTTAGAAAGGCTCAGACTTAGTAACTATGAAAATACCAGTGCTGTTCTTAAAAATGATGTGGTAGATTCCTTAAAGCTTAGTAAGGATAACAGAGGGAGTTGCATGGATATAGCCATAACATAGTAAGAGCTGGGTGGGAAGACAAATACACTTCAAATAAGTTTCCAGTACTTTCCTAAAATACCGTATAGAGAAAACATATGGGTGGTTCTGTTTTTCTCAGGGGCTCTGTGGTAATTTTTGGTTCATCTGCGTCTCTTCCATACTCTTACACCATTTGATGGGCTCCTGGCACTCTCCATGGCTCTGCCACACACCAGTACGTGCTCGTTCATGCTGTGAAATGAAGTCTCTCCTCGTCCTCCTCTCACATCTCTTTTCTTTCTCACACACCCACGTGCACACACACACACACACACATTGTCACAAACCCTTACGTGCTGTCTGCAGTGTCTCTGTCCTCTCGTGTCCTTCACGGCGCCTTCCCCTACGTGCAGCCTCGCTGGGGCTTTCCAGGAGCTGATCCAACCCCTGCTCTCATCTGGTTTGGGTGGTCAGACCCTCGTGGGGGCTGTGCCTCGGGCCAGCCTTGGCTCCCACCGCTGAGAAGATGCTGGTGGCAAGGACAGGTCCTGGCAGAGGCAGCTCTGGGAGGCACCAGAGGGCTCAGGATCTGTTTGCCTCTGGTAAAAGATCTTCCCTCTTTGTTGAGTGGGTGCCAAAAGCACTTGTGTTGGATTCACACAACAGATCATCCCCGTTTAGCTGTTTAACTTGAGGCATCATGCAAGTTACTCAGTTTTTCCCTTCTGATTTTGGAAATTCTTAAGGGATAAAGAAATATGTTGATATTTGTGTTTCCCTTGGCTCCATGCCCCCTGTGATGATTGAGGGGTTTGTTTGATTTTCGAGTTTCTGCTGACATTACCAGCAATTGCTGCCTCTCTTTTACGACACCTCAGTGAGGCAGCAGTGGCTCTGTCAGACTGTTCCATATTTTCCTCGGTTCAGTATTTTCCTTTTCTTGTTTTTTCCTAAATTAAAGAGACATTTCACCTACAAAAATATAATCATGGGAGAAAATTCGGTGTCCCCAAGGGCTGAAGTTAAGGTGCATGTTTTCGGGGCAAAGTTGATAAACCACTGGAGCAAACCATGAAGGCAAGTGGATCTCATCTCCCCTGGGATTATTTTCTGGGAGCTCTGAAAGCTCTCAAGCTTCATGCAGCGGGAAAGTGCCTCTTGTCCATGTTTACAGAGGAAGATATTTCATGGTCATTTATGACCTTAGAATCTGTAACTCTGGGAATCTCTCTGTCAAACCCACGTGGGGTCTGAGATAATTTGTGCCAAGAGGTGTCTACAGCACCTCTCCAGCATCTGTGGGAGGAGTGAAATTTGAGGTCCAAATATTAATGTTTAACATAATGGTGTGAAACAACTCAGATGTTTTAGTTTATGTGTTCTATTTAGGGAAAGCAGAAAAACACTGTTAGGACTCCTTTAAGGTGACATATTTTGCTTTAAACCAAGTAATCCTGTTTGCTATCTCTGGGCATAAATTCCTGTCCAGCGTGTTCTTGAAGGCTTAAAAATAATGAGTTAGTATCTTTTGATGTAAATTGTTGGTCTTCCTTGAACACTTACAGAAAATAACAGGTTTGAGGGTTCAGCTGGAACTGAAATGGGAAAGAAAGCAAAGCAAGGTGGCCAATGGATTTAAATGCTGATGGTGGGGATTGGGAAAAATTTGGCAGCCATTGGTGGGAAGGGATTTTTGACAGCTCTCCCACTCTGGTTCACAGGTGCATTTTAGAAAGTCCTTTTTTGGGGTAACAGTGGCCTAAAGGCCAATTTTCTTTCATCATCTGAAATTAAGATTTCAAAATACTCAATAATCAAAAGCTTTCAGGTAAATACATAGTTCTGGAGACACACAGTTGCTGCATTGTCAGCTCACATATGTGCTCATGCTTCCTTTGTTAGCCTGTTTTTCTACTAGTTTTGGTGCCTTGCCTCATTTTTTCCCTGCTTTCTCTCTTTTCCCATGGATATTCTCTTTCAAGTCCATCTTGGTGCTGTCTGAGCTCCCTGTTGCCAGAGGATACCTGCTCACCTGCATGCCTGTGCAGCCAAGGAGGGTGCTTGACCAGCGAGGTGACAGTAAGATATTTGGGTTGCGTTGGAATAGACTATTTGGGTTTTTTCCCGCTATTTTTTACTTAGGAAAATGTGATCCTTGCCTCGGCCAACACTTGGATTAAGTCCTCAGGACTTCAGCATAACCAATATCAATTCCACAACTGCTCTTTGTGTAGGGCAGAGCTGAGGGCAAAGCATACATAAAAATACTGGTGTTTCTCGGCAGCCGCAGAGGTAGCTGACACCCCAAAAGCTCCCAACAAGCAAACCCCAGAAGGTGGAGAGGTGGTGGATGGAGCTGAACCCAACTCTTTGGGGCCCTACAGTGATCCTTTAACCAAAAGTCTCTTGTTCCCCTCACAGCCACAACACAGTGGGTGTGAGAGCCTTCTTCACCGCCGCTCCTGCCATCTGGAGCAGCCTGTCTGCTTCCTTCACCCTCCATCTGCTTTCACACAGGAGCTGAAATCTCTCTCTATGTATGTTTTCCTTCCTTTTTGCCTCTTTTTCTCTCCACCTAGGTTACTGACCTCAATTATTTTTGTTGTCCTTCACACGCAGTTCCCCTGACTACGTGCAGAATATTAGTTGGGGTTATTTAATCCTTTCAAGCATCCAAAGGTACAATTAATATTGAATAAAGTTGTATTGTTTTGGTTTGCTTGACAATAACAGGCATTTATAATAGGATTCTGAATTTATTGCCAGTAATGGTATTCACTTAACCGGTGACTCACAGTTTATATTCATGATTACTTAATAGGACCTAATTTTCTAGTCATTTTAGATAGCAGGAAAACAAGTTGGAACTAAGTGGGTTCTGTTAGTAAACAGGTAATGAGTGAAAGGAGGGATAAAAAATTCCTCGGGGCAGTGATCTGTCATTTTCATTGGAATTCAAACCACCTTGCATTTCAGTGCTTCTCTGTAAATAATAATTAACAACAATGACAATAATTTGCAAACATATGTGTGTGATTGGGCTGTTGTTGAATGACAAATAGCTGGCTTAGCAATCAGAATATTTCTCATTTCTAGAAATCATAGTGTTCCTTAAAACCTTTCTATCAAATCTTAACACCAATATGTTTTTTTATTATCTGACTTGGCGGTTCCTATAATTTTCTTCTGAATGTTGTGCCAATCACTTTTGAAAAAGAAAGCTATAAATAACAGATTGTTAATAAACTTTTGGAGGCCCTTCAGTGATGTTTCCATGTTGAAAGCTGCATATTGAGTTTTATGCCAGAATTACTCACCAAACAGATTATATAAGGTTAAATTAAAATAATACTCTTTAGCAGAATTTTTTTGGTGGAGTTAAAAAGCCTTTTTTTTTTTTTTTTTTTTTTTAAACACTGGATGTGCTAAGAAAAAGCTACTGGGAATCTCTGTTTTGGATCTGATCTATGTGTGGAACAGCCAAGCGCAGCACTGGGGTTCCTCTGTAACTATAGCTCACTGATTTTGCTTGATCTTTTCCTGAGCAATACCTTGTGTCACAGTTAAAATATCAACAGTTTTGGACAACTGGACTACATAAGATTAGTTCTCAAAATACCTTTTTCAAGAGTCAAATGGGAAGAAGCACATGAGAGAAAACATGCTGGCTTAGATGTATCAAGGATCTATTTTTATTTTTGTTTTGACCCCAACTGGAGATAAACCAAACAGTTTCAGTCTTCTTACAGTTTCCAGGAGGAACAAAATGCAGGTGCTTGTAATGATGCAAATGAACGTGAGCATTCACCAGCAACAGGGTGAAGAATTGTAGCATCTCCCCCCTAGACCCTTCCCTTTGCACTTTTTTTCTGCAGGATTCTTCTCATTTTCCTGCTCTTAATGCTCCCCCTAATTTAGCTTGTGTATTTGAAGATATGTTCTTTCAAGCCCGAGCACCCAAAAGTTGGGAATTACATCTTACGCTCCATTGCCAGAGTACAGAAGACCTAGAAATTTCATCTGTGGCTGATGGGAGTGGAGTGAGGTCAGGATCCATGGAATTTCTAAGGTCTGGGAGCCTTTAACCTCCCTGTTTGTTTTGGTGAGGGCTGGTGTGGCAGTTTGGAGAGCAAGGAGAGTAAGAAATATCTCCCTGCTTCTCAGTGGAGGGGTGTGAAGGTTTGCAGGTCCTTCTGGGAGCTCCAAAGGGAAAGTTCCTCGGATATCACAGGTATCCCCCTAAAGACAGACCCCCCCAGTGCTGCAGAGTCGTTCTGTGACATTGCTGCGTTGCAGCTCAGCAGGGTTTAAAACGTGCCTGACTCCCCATGGCATGAGGGAAACGTGGCTGCCCCTCTCCACCAGCTGCATCACTGCTCACAGAGATGGAGGTGCTTCTATTGTAGGACAGAATAAACCAGCACAGAGATCTGCAAAGGCTCAGGAGCTGGTGCGTATGTGAGGGTTGGAGATTGGCAAGTGAAATGCGAAGGGTCTGTAATACTTGGGTTTTTTTCCACTCTGCCTTTTATTGGCTTCAGATGAGATCAGACACCGTTGAGTGATGAGTACCGCAAACGCCAGAGTAAAAGACTGTTCGTACCCAGGAGAACTTATAATCTAAATAAATAAGACAAAAATGCTAACACTGTTTTGTTAAAGACAACCAAGTGTGTCACTTGTAAACCCAGAGCTGAGTTTGAATCTTAACTCCAGCCTTCTGCAGGGGACTGTCCCGTTTCTTTTAGTAGCGGGCACTGTGTCAGCACCAGTGTCCTCAGAATATATTTATTTGTATGCGATTCGCCCAGGGTCACCACGTATAATTCATTTTTACTAGTTAAGGTTTGAAGATGCAAAGCACTGTCACTGTGCTGTTGGTAACAGCGTGGGCGCTTTATTGCTGTGTTGTTTCAGCTGCTCAGAGGAATCCAGGTCTGCCCAGAGCTATAAAGAGCTGGAACAGTCCAGGCAGTTCTTGGGGTGATGTGGGATTGCTCCCAGCAGGATCCCATCCTCCCAACCCAGCTTAAATAATTCAAAGGGCCAGGCTTCAACCAGGCGTGTTTTCCTTGCAAACTCACCAGCTGTGACCCTACTGCCCCACTGTGATGGCCAAGGGCAGAAATGATGGAAACTATCGGATGAAAAACTGTGAAAAAACCCAGAATTACATAGAAAACCCAAACAACACAAAAGAGAGCTGAAGGGAGAGAAGCTCACTGAGAGGATTTGCAGCCACATGGAAAACTCCTCTGGGGAAGGCACAGGTTGCTAATCAAATTCAGCCATAGTTGAGAGAGATTACTGGAGCATCCCTGAATAATCCTTCACTGTTATATTGAGTTGGCTTGGAGATTTCCTCCCACTGCTCACTCTTGTCTTCTCCTGCCTCTCAGCGTAAGGAACTCAGCGCAGTGTGCCCAGCCATGAGGCTGTGGTGTTTTGGGAATTTCAGGCATGGCAAAGTGCTTGGTGTGCACTGTCAATGGCACAAGACACCGTGAGCGCATTAAACTCGATTCGTGCTCCCTACCGTGTTTTCTTCAGTAACACCTGAACAAATTCAAAGGCTTTGTCCTTTACTGTGGAACATTTGTAGGTGCAGTCTGAGATATCTCAAGGACTATCTAAAGCTCTGGGATCAGCATCAGCCTCACACCTTTGCTTTAATGGGATTTCTTGCCGCAGGGGTGTAATTAATTTGTTCAACTTTTTTTTGAGGGGAAAATCTGACACTGTTAAGCTTTTCCACGGGCTGATGATGAGCATCACAAAAACACCACCTCCTTCTCTGGGTGCAAGCCATGGTGTTTTGAGACACCTTCTCTAGCATAATTACATAGCAACCTGAATATTGCAAAGCAAACAAGCTCTCCCTCCCAAAATAAAACACTCTCAAATGTAAAAAAAAGAACCACAAAACAGCACAAACCCCTCTTATCTTTTCTAGGGAGAGAAGGGGGAGTAAACAACACGCAGCTTGTTAGCCAAGTGGCTTGAAGCACCATGAGAAGATGCTTAGATAAAAACATTAATGGGGCAGAAAAACAGTGTGACTCCTTTTGGCCTAATGACCCAGGCACTGGAACACAAGAGGAATAATTTAGAAGGAAGGGAAATGTCTCCTGTCACAGGTTTGACTTACAGGAATGAAGGGGCTATGTATTTAGGTGTCAGGGGAGAACGTACCAAGAATTGAGCTGAAAAAAAGGGTTTTCAAAAGCAGAGACACAGGGCATAGAGGTACTGCAGGCTGCAGGGGAACTTCGGCTCTTGGAAATGTTAAAGGTGTATCTGGAGTAATTTTACTGACTAATTTTCCTGTCCATAGCCATGTAATTTATGTCATAGACATAAATTTTATGCTCTTAAGAGAGAGACCCTGGAAAAAAAGTCTTTCAGAGCTTTTTAGGCAAGTCCATTGAATGAGCGTCTCTGATGAATCTTGTATTTTTAATGGAATGTAATGAAAGTGATTCAAGGAGTCCTGAGTGACAGCTGAGAAAATTTGTGTCCAGAAAACAAATATGTGCCCTTTTACTACTATTGAGAGGGAGCATAACAGGCATTAAAGCTGAGACCATGCTCGTTCTGCAGGTGAGGGGAGCTGCACTGGGGGAAAGACAAAAGGAGAGGTCTGGGAGAGGTCAATTCAGCTGCGGCTTAATTGACTCTGGAGATTTTGAGTCCCCCTCCTTGTTCATGAGCTGCAAAACTTCATGGCCATGGGTCTTTTGGACAGGACAGCTTATACTTTGTACACCAGTACACTTCCATCATTTCAGTCAATGACCACTGCAATGACCAGCAGCTTCAGTGCCAATGTTTGCCCTGGAGGTTGTGTGATGTTGTGACATCTTTGTCTAGCATTGCTGTGTACTTGTGAGGAAGGTGGAGGAGCCTTCTATATACACATAAGTGGTACAGTGTCTAAGTATGCGTGTGTGTATATAACTATATATAGAATATTATATATATAATATAGATAAAATGTGTAGCAATGTATGTATACCCACACTTTAAAAATACTGTTTATATAGTGATATATAGAGATGCACAGCCCTACATAGCACTGTTTCCTGGCCAAACAGCATGTTGTTTCGCTTCATTAGTGATGCATAGGGACTGACTTGTGCTATTCGGTAAAAGCTGTTTAAGAGAATTGTGAACGTTGTTAATTTATTTCATCATTTTAATTTCTCTTCTTATTTGGGTTCTACTTAGGGGAAGGCAGGAACTGTGTGGTGCCCCTGTGCTCAATTAGCTAATGGGGGTGAACTCAGACAAATAAGAAGAGCACAATGGTCCTTCCCTGTCCTTCTGTCCTCCATCTCCACATTACCTCTGCTACACCAAATCCCTGCTGTCCATTTCCTGTCTAAATCCTGCACAAAGTCCTTGGTAGGGTGCAGTGCCAGAGTCACACACATCCTGCAGGTGTGCGCAGCTGGAAGACAGCACAGCATCTTCCTTTGGGTCAGTTAGGGCTTTATTTCTTTAGATAAAGCACCCTTTCCGTGGGGGAAATGAAGGTGGTGCAGAGCAGATGGAGTCTGTTTGAACTTTTTGGTTGCAAAGTCTTTGGGCCGCAGCAAGTGGAGGGTGAATTAACTAACACTGTGCTTGGTGTTTGGAGGTCTGTCTCAGGTGGCCTGTGAGGATTCCTCTCCATAAATGAGGTGGTTGAAGTACCCTCAATGTCCGCATTTAGCTCCAGAGTGCTACTACTTGTTGCCATCTGCTGCTGCACAGTCGTGGCTTGCAAAATTGTGTTGATTAAAACCACACTGTGCCAGTTGTTGTGGCAGTGAGTTCATTACTTTCTGCAATCAAATCCCTTTTCTGCTGTTGTTTAAGCAACACCCCTGTGGACGTAACAGTGGCTTCGACATTTTCATATTTTAACACAAGGCAAAATATGGAAGGTGGGGAGATTGGTTGTAAAAATATTTTAAAAACCCAGTTTTGGCTTTGCAGGGTGCCTATGAAATGTGTACTTAGAGGTCCCCTTGTGTGTTGGTTTTGTGGTCTGAGTAGATATTTTCCTGAAGTCAGAAGGTAGCACAGGAAAGCGCAACAGGTTCTCTCCTATTTTCTCTTAAATAATTTGCAGCATCTCAAAGTTACTGTAAAATTCTGCCTTTGATTTCCAGGGCTTGGAGGTTTTCCTGTGGGAGTCAAGAGAAGCCCCTACTACTCACAGCAGGCTGGAATAGCAGCATTTTATGCTCAGGTTTCAAACATCATTATAAAATTACAAGGCTGTGAAGGAGCAGGTTGCAATTCCACAACAGAAGAGGAAGGGGCTGAACACATCCCACAGGACAGTTCCCATCTTCTGCCAGCTCAGTTGTTTGCAGGGACGTGCTGTGAATTTATTTAATGAAACTACACAGGTTAAAAATAGTTCTCTAAAAAGGAGGTGGGGGAAGGGCAGAAGTACAAAGTACAAGAACTTTTATTTCTTTTCATTCCATAGATGCTATAAATCAGCAGAGAAGTCAGTTGCAGTTTTTATTCCCCATTCTGTGTTGCATCGTTAAAAAATCATCAGCCACCACACTGAAATGGTTTGCAAGAGCCACTTTGCCAGGAACAATTTCTGTCTGAGAACAATAAAAAATTAGTAGATGCCAGGTTGAGTTCATGTGTCAGTGGTTACTGAATTCGACTTAAGAGCTGTAAATGGAACCAATCATCATTTCTTAATGAGATATATGAGAACAAAGAATCACAATGCTTGAATAATCTGTCACATCTCTATCAGTGCTGCTTAAGCAATTACTCAGTTTGTTCAGTGGTTTGACAGGTAACATGACAATAATCAATTTACAAAGCAGATTAAATGTAAATAGGCAGTGCTTTTTTTCTTTTTATTTTCCCCACAGGAGTGCCATTCCTAAAGCCTTATGTTTTTTATCCTTACAATCCCTACCCAGTCATCTGTTTTCAGTGGTACTGCTTGGATGAAGTGCTACATGGCCCACAGTGACATTATTCACCAGATCATTTGTCTTTAATCCATCTCTGGTCTAATGAGACTGTCATCTGGGCCTTAGTAAAAATGAATGATGCATTGCTCTGATGTACAGTGTAAGTATGTTTCTCACTGCTAAGGCTGTATTTTTCCAGGGTTCTTAAGGAAACCCATCCCTTAGCCCTCATTAACGCTTAATGTAAATATTTCTGAATATTTCATTCATTTGGCAGCCTGGTACGAGTTCCCTAGGAGCTAAATAACAACCACTGTACACGGAGTTGATACCATCACCTATTTAATACCAAAGCTTTCATCGTGTTGCAGCAGACTGTGACTGGGATGGTCCCATCCCTGTTTGTAGTGGTGGGAATCTGCAGCAATCACTGGTGACCACAACTGTCACAAGGGACACCAAATGCCATCTTCAGCAGCAGATGTTCACTGGTCTTACCCTTTTCTTCCATAAGTGAGCCCTCAATACTTCGAATAAAGCTGTGGCACAAAAGAGATCATTTTTTCACCCCCTATGAAATGCTTTCACCTCCCGTCTTCTCCATGGGGAACTCACAGATTTTTGTTCCCTGCACGAATAACTCCTGGATTGCCTCAGTCCCTTTGTGCTTTATACAGTCTACAAGATGCCATTGACATACCTGGCTGTGTATCTCATCGTGCTTCTTGTGTTGTCACCAGGTTCTCAACAGAGATGTCATAACAACTTCTAGGGAATTGTGAGCACTTTTCTTTTTATTTCAGTCAAGGTGACAGGGTTCCAAGAAGCCTTCTAAATATACCAGAGAATTGTGCTATGGAAGATAATAGTATTTCTTAACTTATCATTGCCATGTGACTCCTATTACTATGATTTTTGAGCAAATCATGTCCTTACAAAATCTGCGATATTGAAAACTCCTATGCTTATATTTTTGCTACATTTATGGATGACATATGAACTTCCAGTATCTGGCCATTCAGCCTCTGCTCAACATCTTGTATTTTGTGGTGACTGTTGAAGAATCTGAATATGTCTGTTATTTCCTTATTTATTATTGGTGTTGCTGTAGCATTTAGATTGTGGTTTGTTGGCTAACTGTCAAATACTCATGGCTTCATTAAGAAACAGATGTACAGGTCTACACTTTGTTTTTGTAGCTGCACTTTTGACATATTGTAAATGTCCTTAATTGATTTTGTTCAGGATAATACCATCTGCTGGCATCTGTTTCTGCTGTGGCTCTTGCTGAATACTTGTGTGCATCATGGTCTATAAGGACAAATTACAGAGTGTCAAGAAGGTGTTATGTCCATTTTGTTAAAATAAATGAAAGCACAGTTTGAACATTGGACAACCTAATATCTACATAATTTAATATCTAGATTAATAATGTTTATTCCATAAGCATGTTTCAGGCAAAAATCGGGCCCTCTGTCCATGTTGGGCTCTCTTAATGTATTGTTGCTATGCCTGCAAATATATCAGAACTTACAGATTGGGAGAAAAGGAGTCTTTGGGTTTGTATTTGTCTCCCTCTTGATCTTGATCATCCCCCCATGGAGGGATGTGGAATAAACTTCTAGATCTTCCTGAAGCCTTTACACAAAACACTGTCTAACAAATAGTCAAAATAAGTCATGTTAAAATGTCACTTATTGTATCTGTAAGGCTGATGATCTTCTTGTAACCCTTTGACATAGCTAGGTATATTCCGATATGAAGATTTTGGTGGCAAAAGCAATACTGGATACACACTTAGGTGAGAATTCCGCTGAGGATGCAACCAGGAAAATATGTGCTGTCTCCTGAGAGTCCAGAACAAAATCCTCCTTTTTGAGTAGCCCGCTGTCCTGTTGGATTTAGCCCTCCATATTCCACCCTGTCCTTCTTAATAGGTAGAATCAGTATTTATGGTGGATTTTATTGCAGTTGCCGTGTCTGTGTCTGAACTGTGAAATGCAATAGAAATTCCATTTCCTGGCCCTCCCTGCCTCTGCTCATGACAAGTGCAGGCAAGCGTCAACATTATATAGGTCAGGATTTATCTCTAGTGGCCTAACTCTGCTCCCAATAAAAGTAGTGAGAGTTGGCCTTTGATGTCAATGAGACAGCATTTATCCAATTTTGAGATGCTTATGACCCCTTTAGCGCTCCACACCACACACATGCAGTGGTGACAGGGAGAAGCAGGGTCATGCTGAGAAATGAGAGTCCTCCAAATACCACTGAAGACAGAGAGAGTGGTGTCCTCAGTGTTTCGGTAGAAGTGGGTCACCAGTCTGAAATACTTGTGTCCCAGCAGGGCTGGATTGTCCTTGAACTGGAATAGTCTCTGCTGCATATGGGCAGGATTCAGGTGAAAACTGAATTACAGAGAGCCTTCATGGCTGAGCATGTGTCTTAGAGCCCACATGAAAGTAATAGCAAAAGAACAGGTTCTCCTTTTATTTTGCCATTCAGTTTCTTTGACCCAGTGTTCCAACTGTTGCTGTTCTTCCACTATTGACACCTGCAGGACTGGTGCTCCCATGCTGGTACCTGCTCAGGAGTCAGACTTCGTGAAGTCATGAGCTTTGGAGATGCTGGGGACTAATGGTGGTGACATGCATTGGGTTGAAGAGCACTAGATAACAATTTGGGAGACTTGGGTTATGTTTCTGACTGTGGCCTTTTTTTATGACCTTGGAGAAGTTGCAGCACCTCACTGGCCTGGTTTCCCCATCTGTCAAACAGCTCCCGACCTACTTTGGAACTCACTTTGAGATCTAACTCATTAAAGCTTGCTATGTGAGATGTTCAGAGTGTACTGTGCAAGGTGTTGTTTTTGTCATGGTAATGTGGTAAGAATCTCCCCTGTTGTATCCAAGTATGTTGGGAGCTCCGCTGCAATGCTCGTGTTTTGCAGATGATGCTTTGTGGGGAGCACAAAGCCAGAATCTGATCCCATTCCTAAAAATGCCACTCCAAAAAGAGGTGGACAGCCCCACCTCAAAAACACTAGAAAAGGGACATGAGAGTAAACCCAACCGAAATGCATTTTGTTTTCTGAAACTGCTCCTGTCTTCCAGCGTGCTGGGAGCCCCAGCGAGGCAGAAAGACCTTCCAGAAATCTCTGAGCACTCAGCACCAGCCAGTGATGGGTTTTCCAGATTCATCAGTGGATGGACATTAGGGAGACAACTGTAAGAAACTGTAAAGCTGTGAGGCAGTTTTCCCCTCCTGTGCAGTCCGTGTTATAAGTGGGAGTCAGAAAACAGCAGCCGTGTTAGCATCACGCTGCCAAGAGAGTGGGATTTGCAGAGCAGGATAAGGATTTGTGCTGCCCTGAAGAGCTCTCCAATGATAAGACAAAGTGGTCTTGCCTTGAAGACACATCTGTAGCATTAGTGATGTGTTATCTGCTAATTATATTTTTTAATGTCTCACAATGTTTGTGGCTCTTGAAAATCAGTTCAGCAACTAAAGCCAGCACAGTGAGTGGCTACAGTGCCCCTGAAGTGATAAGCTGTTTGAAATACCTTCAAAAAAACAATGAAAACAATTGGAGAAATGTCTTCATTTCCATGTCTTCTTTGGGGAAAAGAATTGTACCTGTGAGATGCAAGAGGAATAGAGTTGTGTTTCCAGTCACTGCAGCAGTACTGTTTTAAAAAGCCTTTTTGTAGGCACAGTGCATTCAGGTTTTTTCTCTGATTCTGGAAAAAAGTAAAGTTCATGCATAAATTGGCATGCAGGCTTTCATTTAAGCTGTGTGATTTAGATCTGCTGGTGAAGGCTGCTGCTGTAGAGCATTTGGCATTCATCAGAAAAATCTCCAAGTCTAAACAGTTTTATTATGCAAAGTTATATAGTTGGAAGGTAAAACACTCTGTCTTTTTCCACTTTGATGAAGCAGGCTAGATGATGGATGTCCCATCAAATGTCTCATAAACTTGCAGGGAAGGTGAATAGCTGTAGGTCTCGCTGTTCAACCTATGGCTGCTCTAAGCCCTAAGGGAAAGGATGCTTAGCTGGGCTGTGGGTAGGAGAGCAGCTGTGGGTTCTCAAATAATGTGTTAGAAAACCATTGGCATCTTCATGAATTAGGATCCCAATAACTGGATATTTCCATTCAGATTTTATTAGCACAGCTTTATACTTTTTGCAAGATACTCCTACTAACAAAGCTTGCAGTGCCTGTGCTTTACATGTGTAGAGATTTTCCTGAAGCGAATTTTCCTAAGTGACTTAGGGAAATTCATCGTTCACTAAAACATTTATTAAAGCTTCACCCTGTTTAGTATGTGATTACTTAGCTCATTCATATTGCCATGTGTTCACTCCAAAGTCTTATTAGAGGTGTGAAATCAAAGAGAGTTCAGCAGCAGCCAAAATATTAAGCCCTTAATGTCTTTTTTGCTAGGTGTGGACTGCTGAAAGGTGACCAAGAGGGGTTCTCCTGAGTGACTGTCCTCTGTATTTCTGTACATCTCTACATAATGCCAAAGATCAAGTTTGCTAATCCCACCCAGTTCTCATCGCAGCAGCCAAAAAAAGCCCTTGGTTTTGGGAGGGAGACCTCTCTATCCACTGCAGCTGAGGAGGGTGGGAGCTGTGGGTCAGACCTCAGCCCTCCTGGAACACTGATGCCAGCAGGAGCCTGATGCCAGTGGGAATCACCACCTGGATGGGGCAGCCTGAGCTGGGCAGAAGCAGCTGCAGCTGGTGGGGTCCTGGCCTTGGTGTCCTGCACCCACCCAGCACCAGTTAGAGCCCTGCTAAGCCATTTTGTAAAACATCCCTGCAGGAGTATCTTGGCAGGGTGAGAGGGAAAAAGCTATTTAGTTCAGCACACTGTTGGTGCACCATAAATATTTTCCTCAATTCCATAAAAACTGCAATAAGGGAACACCAGCCTTCATGAAACGCCCTTTAAAATACAGTAAGAAAACTCAGTATATTAATAGGTTCCTATTTATTCAGCCAAACCTTTAAAATAAGCTGTGAGTGCTTAGAAAAGTAACTTTCTTCATCAGAGGCAAAGGAATTGTGTTGTTTTTTATTTTGGATAGCTTTAGTTTTTCTGGGAAGAAGACTGTGGCAGAAAGAATAACCCAAGGCAATAATTTGGGCCTTGAACAAAACCAATTTCTTGCATGTAATTTGGGTTTGTTGTCCTCTGAGGCTGTGCTTTACGTGGACAGTATAAAATTTGGCAGTCTTTCAAAGTCTTGAGGGAATACAAGAAAGGACTCATTATCCCTTCACCTTGTGCATTGCAGGATCTGCAGAGATTGTAGGAAGTACGGCTGTTTCCCAGGAATTGCCGGTTCCTTTGGAGGCAGTAAAGAGGCTGGGTGGGATTCACTGACCCTGCAGGGGTTGAGTGTATTTGCCTAAATTCTGGAATTCATTGTAATTTGTTGCGGCAGTCTGGCTTGTGCAGAATTGGGTCCCAGGGATGGGTTGGGGAGAGCAGCTTCTTCTTTGTTGCCTGGATCCAGTCCTTTTACTGCATGTAAGATCTTCCATTAAATAATGTTGTCAAAAGTCAAAATTATTTTGCTTGGGTCTAATTTTATTCTCTCCACTTGTGGCTTCATTTGCCAGATACTAAATTGTCTTTGGAAACTTGAGACAACCTTTGTCAGCCCTCTGAAGTGGCACTGTTTTCTTTCCCTGGTTTTGGCACAAATAAGACATTATTTTAATATTGATCATTTATAAATGAGCTCTTGCAAAAAGATAGTAAAACACACCCCCACTTGTACCACTTGGGCTCTATTGTGAAAATTTCATATTGGGTTTATAACCTGGAACACGTGTGACCCATTGGTTCTGCAAAAGCAGCATCCACAATAATTAAACATTAACTACGTTTGCTTGAAAAGAGCTGTCATCATTACTCTTTGCACTTGTGATACTGTTTTTGTATGGATACTGATTATAAGCTTTTAAAGCACTTGCCTACTCTTTAGCTCAGCTGGTATTTACACTGAAAGGTGATTTGAATCCTGCGATTTCATGTCTGTGCGGCCACTCTGCTTGAAATTACTTCTGGGTCATTACTCAAAAACCAGGAATTTTTTATGCTTCTGTGTAAGCGGGTGATGGAAGAGCCTGTTTTCTGCCTTCAGATGGTAAAATCAGCAAGATCAGAGACTCAGCTGGCCCTGCACGACTTGGGATGGGTGTTTCCTTAGGGAAATGTGGGTTGTTGGCAGCAGTGTAGGTGGGTGGGAAATGGAAACTCCAGCTCCATAGCTGGGCATGCCTCAGCCCCATTTTGTCTGAGCCCTCCTCCAGCTGGAAAAATCTTCCTGTCTGTGCAGGGAGAGAATGGTCAAGCACAGGAGCAATGGCTGGTTTTGAGCACTGGGTGCCCCATTGGCTTTGAAGTTGCGTTATTGTTGTCCTTTTCTGCATGAAGCCTCACCGCACCAGTGTTATGCTGTGTGGGGTTTGTGGAGAGGGTGCCAGACGGTGAGAATACACAAGAATTGGAAAAACTAACCTCAAATCCCCCAGCTCTAGCCAAGTAAAATTGGAGGGGGTTTAGGGGAGTGGGGCAAGTATGAGTCATAGCTGGATGGGCTGAGTTTAAAATGCTTTGCAGGTGGTTTTAAAGGAAAATCGCTGCACAAAATGGTTTTGTGACCTGAAAAATGGTGAAAACAAAATAATAATAATAATAATAATAATAAAAAAAACTTAAAAGGGGGGAGGAAGAGGGATAAAAGGGAAAAGAGGAAGAAGAGAAAAAAGAAAATAATTTAAAAAAAAAAAGACAAGAAAGAAGCTTGACCATTCTTGGATTACAGAAAAGTGAGAAGTACTGATCAGCATCCTCATTTCCAGGGCTGTGCAAGCTCTGGCTGTGTCGTTAGATGGTTTCCAGTTCAGGGCTGGCCAGTGTCCAGCTGGCGTGGGGCACAGGCGGGAGATCTCCGTCTGTCTGCGAAACGCTGCGGAGATGCACTGTGCGCCAGCCGAGCGAAAACTCCTCTCTTTACAACTCAGCCTGCTCTTTGAACAAGGAAAAATAATAATTCTGAAAGACTAGAGGAGAAGTCTTGCCATCACACGGAGTTTGAACGCTGTAGCAGTGGTTGTGGTTGTGGATCCAAGGCTCCTTCTCCCCATAGCCCGAAGTTGGCACCCCCGGGGTGAGGTTTAATTCCTGTAATGTGGGGTTGGGGAGTAGGGACAGCTCAGACTTGTCTGTCTTTAAGCAGTGGCAGCTGAAACAAAGAAATGAAGTTGTTTTCCAGATTCAGCAGTAACTAGCGAGTGCTTTCCATACCTTCTGCTCCCCTGTCTGAGTAGGAGAATTTCCTTTATCTCAGGGGGACTCGCACCACGCAAGTGTCAGACTGCGTATCCTGGGGAATGTGCAGTGGCAGGGTCCAAAGAAGAGGCAGTTGGTTGAATGAATCCAGTAAATCTTCTGTAACATTTAATGAGAGAGACTTGAAGAGACAAACTGTGCAGAGAGGATGGGATTGGAGGCTGCAGAATCCATCCTGCTCCAGAGTCTCCTGCAGTTAGTGAGTGACATGGGAGCAGGACAGGATCTAGGACTGATCCTGCGTGTCAGTCTTTATAAAAAACACTAACTGAGCCATTTTCACTATCCCTCAGTGCTTGCCTCTTGCCATACTTTGTATTTCTTCCCCACACAGCTGTGCTGAGCTGCTGTGGGTCGTGGCCCAGCGCTCAGCCCTGCTTTGCCGTGTGGATCTCCTTGAGCGGGAGGCAGCCCTGGAAGGGCCATGGCCTCTCTCGGCTGCAGGCAACCACAAGTGTGCTGGCTTTCCAAGGTTTTGATTTCCAACCTGGCTGGCAGCAGCAGGGATTGAATTATCTGAATTATCTTCTCGGAGCGAAGGCGTTTGTGCCCTGGCCACGGCGCTGGGAACAGCTGTGACGCCTGACCCCAGGACAACTTCACTCCAGTGCCTGTGCTAGAAGTCAGATCTGGTTCATCTGGATCTGGCTCTAGGCTCAGTTTAATTAATCTTTTCTTCAAAGCAGATTAAATTGATTGCTTTGGAAAAAAAAAAAGTAAATTGTCTTTGCATCTTTTTTTTTTCAGTAGCCAGCTGTGAAAGAAGAGAAATTAGGTAGATTCAGATGGTTTTCTCTATAAAAGCTTTATTCAAAAAAATCCAGTCTATTGAGTATGAATTAGGAAGTTGTGACATAGACTGTCCCCATATTTTTAATTATTCTAGAATGTCATGTTCTGCAAAAGGGGAAGCAATGATAGAAATAAAAATTTACTTTACAGCCCAGTAAGTGAAGATGACTACAGCTCAGAACCCCTCGGTCCTCTCCCTGGAAGGCCCTGAACACACCAAATATAACAAGTTAAAGCACTGCTGTTTCCATTTGGGACGTGTGTACACATGCTGTCTGCTGTGCCAAGAATATCCACTGCACCTGGGATATGATGGATTTACTACACTTGTCTGGAGCTGAGGTTTCACATGCTGGATGAAACTGTACAATTTTTTTTTTTTTTTTTAGTGGATGCATGTGAGCAGCATGCATTGAGTTCATTCTGACCAGTACTTCTGAGGTTTTGTATGTCCCAAAATTCTTGAACAAATTGCCAGCTCTCTTTTCTTGCACGGAGACAAAATTTCCAGACAGAAAAGATCACTGGAGCAGTGATCAGTGAATTTGGTCGGGGTTCCTCTCGGCCGCGTAACTGCAGGAATTGGAGTTTGGCTTTGCCCACGTCTTCAGCTAATGCACTGCCCTGCTCTTTCAGCCTGGGTGTTCAGAGATTTGCTTTTTCATGTCGTACCCTCCCCCTTAAGGTTTTTAGGTGGGTTTGAGTCTGAAGGATACGTTTTCCAAGTGCTGGCTGAAAGGTGTTCCCCTCCCCTGTCCTCTCAGACCATGGGCTGACTGCAGAAGTCACCTGCCGCAATGGGAATACAGATGTGTTACAGGGGTGCTCTCCCATCCTGAGGAGCTGGCAAAGGGCAGCTTTTCCTGCAGGGCTGCTCCATCTCTTGCTGCATGTGTGGGCCCAGTGCAGTGGGCTCACAGAACCACAGAATCACAGAAAGGTTTGTGTTGGAAGGGACCTCAGAGATCATCCAGCCCAACAGCCCTGCTGTGAGCAGGGCCACCTTCCGCCAGACCACGTTGCTCCAAGCCCAATCCAACCTACAAAGAATCACGAAGGACTTTGGGATGCTTTGAGAGCTTTTACTCGCCATTCAGTGGTGTTTTCTTCACCCAGCACATGCAGGCTTTGCACAAGCATCTCCCAAACTTGCACAGTGTGAGGGTTAATCCTTCCCTACTAGAGATCAGCAGCACTTGGGACCTCCCAGGGCTACCCCCAAACCTCCCTGGGGAAGAGAACACACCCAGGGTCAACCTGAGGTTTGTGAGAGCTAAAGATAAAAGCTCACAAGTTCACAGTGGAAAAAGGACTTCTCGTATGACTAAGGACTGTCTGCTGCCCACAGTTTTCTCCACGATGACTGGAGGGTGGCTAATTCAGGGCAGAGATGGAGGAGGAGACGAGGGGGAATGTAGGAACGAGAGCTGGGACCATGACATCATTGTATTTTCTTTCCTGGTGTTGCTTAGAGCATGTGGCTATGTTTATCTGAAAACCTCATCCCCGCCTATGTAATTTGAGCTCAGTTTTAGGGATTTAGTGTGTTTTGGAAACCACATATTAAGAATACAATTTGTCTATGTAATCTTTTCCTATTTTGTGGGACACAGATGAAAATGTCAGCATAGGAGTTTTATGTTGAGGGAAAAATTCAAGTTAACATAACTATCTGTAAATCCTGGTGGAAAGTCCTTTTTATCAGCAATGCAGAAATACCAACTAAGAGGGCTTGCCCTTACACTTTTAAAGTTCCAGACCTGCATGGGTCCCAAGGAATTTCAATCTCCCATTTGATTTGGAAGGGATTTTATGAGCATAAGAGTCTCTGCTCAGTTTTTCAGGCACATGTTGGAGGCTCAGCTGTTCCCTGTGCTGAAGTGTGACTTTTCAGATTGTGTTAAAATGACCAAAGAGATAATAATGGGGATGTTGAATTTAGACTTGGCTGGGAAACACTTCTGAGGAGCACTGGGAGCTGTGCACCACAGGGTTTGCTGCTGCACAAGGTGCAATTCTTCCTTGGGCTGCACAGGCATAACTTTGGCTCATTTCTGAAGCACAGGCATCTCATCTCACTGCAGCTTACTGACTTCAATGGAGTTTATTCTTTTAATTTTTACAACGGTGTAAGGGAGAGCTGAGTTTGGCTGGAAGCCACGACAGTGCTGCGTTGGCAGATGGAGCGAGAGAAATGTGCAGAATCAAACCCATTGCAGGGAAGGTTCAAACTTTGCGATACCCAAACCCTCGTTTGCCAGTCCAGGTTTCTTGTTTTCCAGCGTGACTAGAAGGGAGCCATCCCTGCCCAGCATGGACTCAACATGCAAGGCCACACCTAGAAATGAAGAGCCTGGGGGCTTATTCCCAATTCCTGTTCTTGTTTTCCTACCAGCCCTTTCTCCATGCTGAACTCTGCCTGTTGATAAGATACCCTGAGCTGTCAAGCGCTTCTTGATGAGATCCATGCTTGCCCTATGCAGGGTGATAAGGACCAAACAGAAGGAATGGGCAAAGCTGTCATTCCTGTGCAGAAGGCCAGCATGTGGCCCCTGGCCCGTGGTGACACTTTCTGACTCCAGCAGTGGAGACAGCAGTCTGGGCTTTCAGAGGAACAGTAGTCCGTGGCAAGAAAAGATTTTTTTTTCCCTGGTACCATCCTCCTAAACTTCCCCATTTAAACACAAATCAAGGAGGTTTAAAGAGGTGAGAAAGTGTGAAGTTTTGTTTGTAGCTGTAGTAGGAAGAAAGATGTATGTGGATGCATGAGCAAGGGAGATGGGGGAAGGTGAGGACGTGACCACGCACATAATTTCCTAATAATTAATTATGCTATTAATATATTAATTTCATTGCCACAGCATTGTCTCTTGTCTTTCCTTGCTGCTGGCAGTGGCCTGGCCTCCACCAGGCGCTGTCGAGTGAGGCAAGGAAGCAGTTGTGTAGGGTGTGATTGTTCCCCATTACACCTTACTGCTGGCCCTTTTTGATTTCTTACGCTTCAAAGCCTGGCATAAGCCCTGAATGTGACCTTTAAAATACATTCAAAAGATGTTTAATCATTTTCTGTAACTCTGCTTAGTCTTGTTATCTGTATAAATGCCCAGTAATATCATAGAGTACTATAATTTTGTACATATATTTAATTATTTCCTGCTTTATATTTGATCTGATGAATTTTAATCCAGCAGATGCTGTTAGCTGATCACTGTTTTGGGCTTGGATGTGATCTCCCTATCTTACTGCAAGTACAGTGTGTTTATTCTCACTGAACACTTTGTAATCCATTCGTACATGTACAACACAGATGTGCTTTTTGGGTGCATGGCATGTGGAGAGCAAGGGGAGGCACCTGTAATAGTGGGCCTTAGCTGCTGTGTTTAACTGGTGGCCTTGCACTTGGAAGAGATTTCCTTCATTTGGCAGTCTTTGCTCTCTCCTACCGTTCCAATTTGTTTTCAACACAGCCTGAATGTAATTGAATGGCTTCTTTTATTTCGATGTAAAAAAATGTCTGGTTTACATGCCTCCTGAGGATTAGGCAGTGAATTAAAAGCAAGTGGTTTTAGAGAATCACAAATAATGCTTTAACCTCCCTCCCCACTGAAACCAATGAATGATTCTCTAAATAAACAGATTTTCTTTTGTATATGTTGGGCTGGATGAGACAAGAGTCTTACCCCCAGCTGGCCCCTCCAGCCCGTGGCTGAACCCCAGTGGCATGTGAAAGTTACGGTGTGTTTACCAGAGTTCATCCTCTCTAGTAATAGGGAGCTGCTGCATTTCTTCGCACATGGGTTGCCCAGTCATTGGGGGCGGTTTTATTTTAAGTTTCGTAAAGAGTTTAGAGCAGGAGTGTTCCTCCCTGGCTCTTTGACTATTTTTAGTTAATCTCAGTGACTTCCCTCCAGCTCTGCTCCCCTTAATGCAGCTTATACTAAGAGGCAGAGACAGTCACTGGGGACGTTAATGACTTGTCTGTTGAGGTCTGTCACTTGCTGGTGACTTATGCAGTCAGGTTGTTTTTCTCCCTGGAGCACTCCAGGATTCTTGATCCGAGCCTCTTCTCCTTGTCTCATTGGGATTGTGATGGACATTTTAGTTGCAGGTGCACTTCAGGAAACACAGGGATTTCTGCAGCTTGATAGGGTGTTTGTTTACCTCCTCACACATGCTTTGTAGAGCCACTTGTTGGAGCAGAATTAGAAAAACTTGCTCCTCTGATATCCAAGAACTCTCTTAGGAGAGAACCTAGCAGGTCTTGTATTGTGAGGGTTTAAGTCCAAATGGATTATATAGTGGGTGACAAAAATACTGTGAGGAGGAGAGGTGCTGACAGTTTGGATGATATGAGTCTTGTAGCTCCTGTGTTACTGCAGTTCTTTAAAGGGTCTGTCAACAATGCTCAGACTTTTAGGTGATTTCTCTTCAGTCAGGTTTTCCTTTTACATTATCAATCACAGTGTGCCTTTTGGGAGAGCATCTTGGGAAAAATTGAGATGCTCTACCTCATTCACTCTTAAACCGTCTGGATTTTCTGAATGGACAATGCTGATTTTGGTTTTGTTTGGGTCTTTTGTCACTTTGTTTGTTTATTTTTCCTAATGATGAAGCCAAGGGTGCCTGTCAGAGAGGTTTCATTCCTCTAAGGAGGAACTCAGGCACAAGGGAGATGCTGCAGAAAATTGTCATGGGTGAGCAAACCACTACCTACAGTCTCTGGTTTTGGTCTCTGTTGCCACAGTAACTTACGGTCCTGCTGCCCACTTAACACTGCTTAATTTGATTGCAAAGACCAGGCCTTCGAGGAGAGACTTTTAAGCTGTGCTTATGGGTTGAAATTGGGAGACTGTTGGTAAGTTTCCCCTACCGTCCCACTCAGCAAGCAGATACTCAGCCTGTGGTCTGTAACTATGCTGTATTTTACAGCTCTATAAACTTTCAGAGAATCCAGGGCTCTGCTGTCTGGCTCTGATACCAGGATGAAGTGGGTCCACTTAAGGTTCAGCTGTTCTGTGTATTCTGTGTAGTCTCTTCAAGTTGTAGCTGGATGTATCTTACTACGAGTCATGTGGCTGATTCCTATCACATCAGGCCCTTTTTACCTCTCCTTGTGGAAAGACAGTAGACAATAACACTGAAGTGACGCAGAACTGATAAAAATTAAGTACAGAGCTTACTCTTACTTAATGATGCCTTATACTCCATTTGGCAACTGTAGAAACGCAGAAAATGTAGAATAATATGCCTGCTCTAAATGGTCTTTCGTCTCGGATAAGTGGATTTAGTAGCAGTAGTGATTCCAAATCTGCCTGACCTTTAGGGAAGTTTGAATATGAATGCAGACTGGCTTTGAGTTCGACAGTGGAGCTCTTCTGTTGTGTCTGAATGTGAATCCAGACCTCAGCCCTGGGACTTCAGCTCCGTATCTAACCACAGTTGTTGCTAGAGAGATGAAATAATGCCTGCGAGAGCAGCTGAGTGATGTACACACTCTCAGGTGCTGGAGTGAAGACAGAATGTGCTCTTACCCAGAGGAAGCCTGAGAAAAATGGGGGAATCAGAGGGCTTGGTGACATCTGACGAGCATGGGGTCATGGGTTAACCCCAGCCACAGCCACGGACCACACAGCCCCTTGCTCATTCCCACACCAATGGGATCAGGGACAGAATCAGAAGGGTAAAAGATGGAAAACTCATGGGCTGAGATAAAGACAACTTAATAGGGAAAGCAAAAATTGCCCACGCAAGCAAAGCAAAACAAGGAATTAATTCTACTCCCATGGGTAGACAGGAGTTCAGCCATCTCCAGGAGAGCAGGGCCCCATCACACATGATCGTTACTTGGGAAGACAAGCACCATCATTCCAAATGTCCCCTCTTTTTCCTGCTACTTCCCCTCAGCTTTACCTACTGAACACGATGCCATATGGTCTGGAATATCCCTTTGGTCAGTTGGGCTGTCCTGGCTGTGCTTCCTCCCAACTTCCCATGCACCCACAACTTCCTTGCCAGTGTGGCAGTGTAAAAAGCAGAAAAGGCCTTGGCTCTTTGTTTTGGCTCAGCAATTTAAAAAAAAAAAAAAGAAAATCTCTCTATTATCAACCCTGTGTTCAGCACAAATCCGAAACACATTGCCATACCTGCCACCGTGATGAAAGTTACGCCAGCCAAACCCAGCACGGGTACCCTGGGGAGCCGCAGGAGAGTGGGTAATTAGAGGGATGCAGTGTTGCCAAGCTACCAAATTTATAGCAGCACTGGGGTAGGATGTATAGGAGGAGGAGGAGTGACAGTGCAAGTGAAGGATAATACAAAATGCGGCAGCGTAGAAGTGTTGTGGGAAAAGAGAAGTGCTGTGGTATCCTTGTGGGTGGAAATTCCAACTCTAATAATAAATGTAGTAGTAGGATTGTACTACAGGAACACCCCCTCCTTCCCCCCCCTCCCCCAGGAAATATTAAGTGAGATTAAAGAAGCTGAAAATTTAGGACAGGTATTAATAGCAGGAGATTTCAACTATCCATACATAGAATGGGTCAGTGCCTCATCAGGATGAGATGCAGTGAGAAAGTTTTCGATGGAGTAAGTACATAGTTGCTTCCTAGAACAATTAATCCTAAGTCCTGCAAGAAAAGATGCTATTTTGGATTTAGCCTGAAGTGGTGCCAGGGCCAAGAGGAATTAGTGGCAGAGCTCACTGATAACAAGTTCAATACAATTAGTTGTAACATCACAGCAGGAAAAAAGAAGGCACATATCTGTATGTGGATATTTAGTTTCAAGAGAGGGATAAGGTAAATATGAGGGTGCAGTTCAAAAATGCAAGAAACCTGCATGGAGCCTGGAGGATGTTAATAACTGTGTATTAGAAGCTGGAGAAAAACAGTTGTCCCTTAAAGCAACTGCAGGTCAGTAGGAAATTTAAGCAGCATATCACGGGAGATGACGGCATCTGAAAAATGGAAATCTTATTCAAATGAAGAGAATGGGGAAGGCTGTAAAATCTGTCAGGTCAAGTGCAAAGAAAAAAGTGGGTTTTTTGATGAAGCCAAGCTCCTTTGGGTAGTCAGATGCCACAGGGATTGTGAGGAACTCCAGACAGACCTCATAAAAATGATTGAGTGTCAAAAACAGGGCATACGAGCTTCAGCGTAGATAAATGTGAGGTAATCCATCAGGGGAAAATTAAACCATGCCTTCATGATGCTGAACTCCAGAACTCAGAGTTATATCTTGGCGGAGAGATCTCGGAGTCATGGCTGGCGGTCATTTGGGATCTCCTGCTCAGTGGCATTCAAAGCAAAGCCCCCGTGTGTGGTCAGGGAGGGTGCTGAGAACGAGGTGTGTGGTATTTTATTGCTGCTGTAGGTGTACCTGTGCTGCAACAGAGGTAGGGAAGATCCAGAGAAAAGCAACTAAAATGAGTGGAAGGATGGAGCAGCTCCTTATGTGAAGAGACTTCGTGAGCTGGGTCTTCAGCCACAAAGCAAAAGGAGAAGGCAGGTGAGGGGTATGTTGAAACTAGCAGGTGGTTGGATTAATTTACAGTGATTTTAATCCAACTGAAAAGAAAGTATCCAGCTGGAAGTAAGAAAGCAATGCAGCTAAAAGAAAGTATATTTTGTGCTTGGCAGATAGTCCATGTCCATGGCACAGAGCTTGGCGTCATCAGCAAACCTGCTGAGGTGCAGCACAATGTCAAATACTTTGTGCAGATCCAGGTAGATGATGTCTGCTGCTCTTCCCTTTTCCAGCAACGCTGTAACCCCATTGTAGAAGGCCACCGAATTTGTCAGGCATCTGACAGCTACGAGGTGATGGCAGCTGTTGATGCCTTGCAGCATAATTTGCCTTCTCATCAGTTTTACTTTACACATCGATCTCATGCAAATTAAAATGTTGCTGCCCTTATTTCCCTAAGGGACAGAAAGGAAATGAGGATGAAGCTGGTTGGAGAAAAACTGTGGAAAGAGTCCTATTTATCAATATAAGAAGGGCAGGGCATCTAGGATGGGGTGGAGGTAAATGCCTCAGGTTATGCTGAATTAGTGTGTGAAAAGGGTAGAGTGAGAAAGAGGTTCATGGGGAGGGAGTCTCAGAGTCTTGGTGTGGATCTGACTGGGGGAAAGCAGGAGGGTAATTCTGGGGGTAATTCTACTGCAT
The DNA here is from genome assembly GCA_036785705.1 of Acanthornis magna. Classification (NCBI taxonomy): domain Eukaryota; kingdom Metazoa; phylum Chordata; class Aves; order Passeriformes; family Acanthizidae; genus Acanthornis; species Acanthornis magna. Next base: position 3,516,377 of record JAWUZG010000001.1, read on the forward strand.
TTGTAGAAACCAGTATGGTGGGAATTTAGAACCACTCGCTTCCACACTAGACTGCAGTGCGTACAAATCCTGTGTGTGGTTGTGTAGTAAAGGGCCATTAGCTGATTCCATAATAAATCAGGATTTTGGTACTCTGCTGGTACTGGGCTTTCTCAGGCTCCTAAAACAAACTGTTTCGATGCTTAGTCAAATCTTAAAAGCAAGTGTATGAATCCTGCCTAATGCTGAAGCCATGAGAAGTCTGCCCACCCCCAAAACTAATTTTAATACAGATAGGAAAGCAATTTCCTGATGAGAAAGCTCTTAATAGAGTGTGTTAATAGCAAACAGCCAGGAGAGGGTCGTGGGCTCTAGTGCAGCTAAGCAGCCACGCTGGGAACCAAAAGGAGGGTGTGTCTTGAAGGGCTGTGCAGTGGCTGAGGCAGGGATGGGATTTAAGGATGGCCAAGACCAAGCGATGACAGAGACCCCTTTGGTTTGTGCATGGCCTCGGTGGCTGCTTGTCACACGGAGCAGAAGCTCAGCTCTCCTGGCCATTGCTGGGGTGATGTTGGGGTCAGCTTGGAGATCCTTGGCCAAGCACTGCAAGTGAGAAGGAAGAGGTGAGGGTGTGGCTGCACGGTGCTCTGAAATATGTTTCCAGGCTAGAGACATCTCATTTCCCCCTTGTCTGTCCCTGTGTTTGAGCAGAGGACTTGGAGTCCACCAGGCCAAGCAGCCAAGGATGGAAAGCCTCCAGGAAACTCAGCATTTTCCCTTGGCTTCCCCTGTTGTTTTTACTTTCTTTCTCTCAGTTTGCAGTAATTTTTATTGGCAGCCCTCACTCCCTGTGAGGGCTGAAATGCTGAGGTTGGGGATAACCTTAGAATCCATAGGAGTCCCAATTGGATGTTCCCGTCTCCTAACTCCCTGTAACCTGGGTGGTGTGGCTGACCTTGGGCTTCAGGGCTGTGCTATCTGGCTGCCTGGAGCCCTTTGTCAGCTGTCTGCTTTTCAGTGGAAGCCCTCCTGTAAGAGTCAGCTTGCTCATAATAACCTAGTGAGTCATGCAAGCATGGAATTTCTGCCTGCTTTACCTTAGGATCAGGTTGTTGCATAAGCAAACTCCACAGCTTTCCCAGAATGAGGGTCTGGTTTGCTCTGGCATCTCTTCTCTCATGGAAACCTTCATTTTTTTTGGCTTTTCTGGGCTGCCCTGAGAAATGCAGACAAAAATACAGCTCCCATGAATGCAGAGGGTATTCCCTCTCTGCTGCTGATGGCTCCTGCATGGTCCCATCATCTCTACACCCCACAGAACAGCGATGCTCCGTTGTGCCTTGCCCCATGTAGCCTCTGTGAGTCAATCTGTGAGCTGTGCATGGATGAACCCTGTGGTGGGTGCCTCTCATCCCACAGCGGTGATCACACCAGGGTCCTGCTCTCCAGGATGTGTCATGGTGTCTCTATTTTGGGAAACAGTTGTACGAATGAGAGTTTGAAGACTGCAGCGTGCGTCGAATCTGGGACGTGTGTTTGGCTCTGGCAGGGAGATGGAGGCTGCTTTGCTTTGCACCATGGGGATGATGTCCTCTGCTTGTTCCTGGAGCTGTTCCCTTGCAAAGTCCCCACCCTGTCTGCAGAGGCCATCCCTCCCTGGCTCTGTGGAGAGCTCTAGACTTTCTCGAATGTAGGCATGCAGCAGCCTCATCTCCTAACCATGTTCTACCCATGAGGAAGGATTGCCACCCTCCAGAAAGCAATGTGTCACAGTACCTATTTATATAGAGTCTTCCATTGTGGATGCTTCTTACTCATCTAACTTCACTTTTGGAGGCAGTTCTGTCATTACATTTCAGGCCCAGTTTTTGGGTGACTTTGTAAGCTGGGAATGGCCCCACCATGAATTCATTTGGACACAGTGAGAAAAGGTCTCGTGGGACTGGAGACTGCACCTGAGCTGGAAGCACCAACATAAATCCATAGGATTTACACTCCGAAATCCTGTGGGGGATACAGCAAATCTCAGTTCCTTTATGCCTCGGTGCACAGACTGTAAAATGAAATGGTACTTCTGGTCCAGGTGCAGTGGGAAGGGATGGGGGGTAGGGAACTGTTTAAATAATTGGTGTCATCTAAAGACTACACAGGAACTGCAGGCAGAGACACAGAATTAGAAATGTGATCATAGTATCTAGAATTGTATCTGATGGCTACACTCATCCCAGAATATGTACAAGACTTGCTTTGTCTGTCACAGGTATTATCCTGATTATCTCTAGCTTGTGGCAAGAGATGTAAAACTTCCTTCTTTAATGGGAGAACAAGGACAGTTTAGTTAGCCAAATTTTATTGACCCAAACTTGTTTCCCCAAGACTCCCCAGAAGAGGCTGGTGCCAGCCGGTATAGCATTCCCATTGCCTGTGGAGCTGAGCAGATTTGCACTAAACCAGAAGCTTGAAATGTGCTTTCAGTAGAGAAAGTGTTAGTAATCTTGGAAGAAAATTATTTTTTGCCCTTTTTAGAAACAGAAATTCAGCTATGCTGTTCTGTGCAACATAAGCTGTGTCGTACCAAGCCCGAGCTTTCAGCTCAGTTCCCCAGCCCTGGAGTTTGTGGTGGGAGATGGACACACAGAAAAGTCCTGGAGTCTCCATCACTCCATATTTGTGCTGCTGGCTGTTGCCCTGGCTGAATCACAATGTCACACCTGGCAGACCTTCACCTGAACGGGGGTTCATAAGCTTAGGTCTCTGGGAATGGATGCATTTCATTAGTGAAAAGGCAGCAGTATTTCCAGAGCGGGGAGAATCCCCAGGGACCCCTCTGCCAGTTCATCTGAGGTAGGTTTTAACTCCAGCTCCAACTTGGCCTTGGCCCCCTGAGATGAGATTTCTTTGCTGAACCTATTAAAAGGCAGATTAAGATCTCTAGCAGAGGTCATTTAGAAAACAGTGAGAGAATTCTAAGGAATACTTGTTTTCCTCTCAATCCTCAAAACAATCTGGGGAATGCATTCGGAGTCAGTTTCTGAACTTAACCCTCTCATCCCCAGGGAAAATAATTCCGTGTGCTGCCCTGGTGCCTGGGATGGGGTGAGCTGGACCCCAGCGCTGACTTCCCAAGCCACGCTGATTTTCTGGAGCACACAGCAGGGCTTGTGCTGTGTGGGGGTTATGCCACGAGGAGAGGGTGACTAAAGCTGATGGGTTTGCAGTTACATAAATTGGCATCAGCCGGAGCTGTTGTGTGCACAGCTCAGGGATGACTCAGGCAGGAGCTGTGTGTTGGGGATCGACAGCCCCGGGCAGAGCTGATGGATCATGTTGGGTCTCCTTGGGTGCCCCCTCACCTGCCATGGGTGCTGGGGGTGCCAGCTGCTGCCGCATCAGAGAGCAGGGAGCTGTGGTGCTGAGCCTCTGGGGCTGCAGACGAGGCAATGAGTCAGTGTTGGGTGGAAATCCAGTGTGGGTTGTTGAAATACAACCAGTGGATTTTTGAAATACAAAAGAGCTGATAGGAAAATGAGCCTGTCCCTCCATGGTGGCGAGTCCACTGCTGGCTGTGGGAGGTGGGATCACATTTAGATGTAATGATAAAGGATGGACTAGAAGTGGAACTCAACTGCAAGCCCTGTTGAGCTTAAGAACTAGCCCAAAAACCTGGAGTTCCTTGGGTTCTACAAAGAGATGCCTATTGATTTCATTCTAAAACTAGCTGTATCAATTGCATCCTATCCATGGAAATGTATGCAAAACAGCCTTTAGAGCATTCCCTCTTTTTTTTTTCCTCCAACTCAACTCTTAGTAAAATGTACTCTTTAGTACATTTTACTCCTTAGTTTGTTCATACTTTAATTTAATATGCACTGGTGTTCTAAAATGGGAAGCCAACCCCATCAGAATCTCGTAAAGGAAAAGAAAACTTTGTACCACTGAGAAAGATTTTGCTTGTAAGACTCCTCTCTATCAGGAAAAAAAGAAAAAAAGAAAACCAGAAGAGAATGTTTTACCTGGGATTCGTTGTGTTCTTTATGGCAATCATCAATATTCAGACGCGTGCACCCAAAACTGCAAGATCAAAAAAAAAAAACCACCCCAAAAGAAAAGGAAAGTAAAAAGTAAAAAAATCTTATTTTTTATTATTCAAAGTAACTTTCTAGGTTATGGAACTTAAATTTCCATGCTTGATTTTTCTTTTTTTTTCCCCAGAGGGGATCAGGAGCTTATTTGAAAAAAGAAAGGAGCATGCCATCCCACCTTCCCCCACCCTGCTTAGAAAGCTTTGCTGGAAGGCTCGCTCTGGGAGCCAGGGTGTTTGGAAAACGACCAGGAATCACAGGAGTGGGCAGTGCTGGCGCTGCCTCAAATCCCCTGCTAATAAACACACCAACTGAAGCCAGATGGTAAAAGTGCATTTTTATAATGTTTTATGTGGATTAATGATTCCAATAAACATTTTTCTCCTTTGTATATGTTCAGGGCAGCATTTGCACAATGTCTAAGAAAATTCAGCGAGCTTTCTCTGGCTTTCTCAGTACTGCACTCAAAGACTGACTTTGTCTGATCTGCCTCAACCTCCTCTCGCATTTGCCATTTGTATGAGCCACAAGGCTGCAGCGAGACAGTGGTTGCTGATCCCTGAGGGGTCTGGTTTTCCCTTGATGTGTCTGTGGCTCCTTTCATCATAATAAGAGTTATTTGTACATTTGAAGGGGATTAGTTAATGACCTGCGCTGCTCAATCTGCAGGGCCATGGATTGTCTCTCGTGACAGCCGCGATTTCTGGAGTGCTTTTGTCTTCATTAAGTTTCAGTGCGTGGTAAAAACAAGTATTAGTGCCCTTGTTTCAAGATGGGAAACCTCAACTGTGCCTGTTTGGTGGGTAAAAGATGTGAGCTGCTGCAAAGTAAGCGATTTATTGTGCGTGCAGTCCGGGTGCTGTGGTTCAACAAGACACCTCTCCCCAGCCGTGCTCTTGGAGGGGCTCTGGGTGTCCTCTTTACCTGAGCAATTACTGGGAATGGGCTCAGCCTGAGTGGAGAGGTAATTAAGCTGACACAGGATCACAGGTGAGGCTATGTGTGCACACATTTCGCAGGATTTTGTGAGCTTGTTTGTAACGTGAGAGTTTCTAAGCCCCGGATGCTGCTTGTGGGAACTGGGCTGGCTCAGGCCCCACCACATGCCCCAGCCTTCCCAGAGTTGTGAGAAGCAGTAGGAGCAGTTATGGAAGGAGAGCATGGCAGCCTGAGGGCTCTGCTAAGCCCTCATTTTGTCAAGGAGTTTCCCTGGTTGTTGTGCAGAGTCTGTGCTGGTGTTTATTCCTGTGATCGCTGCGTTGCGTGCTCAGGTTTCCCACCAGCCCAAGTGAAGAAGCCCCAGTCCCACAGCTCATTCTGGGCTGGGATGCAGTGTCTGGGAATGACTCAGACAGCTGCTGTATGGCACATCCACTCCTGCCCAGATGTAAAATTAAACACATGCTTTTAGTGTTATCTTGACCTAGACTGATGTTGCTATTTCGGGGTTTTATGTCAGAGGCACAAAAAACCTGGAAATCACTGATGGAAAAGACCTATGAGATCATCCCTTCCACCCACAGGGTTGTTCCCTGCAAAATATTCTCCATCATTTTGTCCAAAGCAGTCAAAATTCACTCAAGTGAGAGGGATCTTAATGCTTCTCCAGGGGTACTCTTACATCTTCCAGCATGCCAGGCAGGACTCATTCATCCCCAAACTACAGTCCAAAGCTAATTTTACTCCGTTTAAACCTTCCTGTCCAAGTTCAACTCCCCAAGACTGTTTCTGCTCTTCCTGCTGTTAATTCCCAGCACGGTACAAGGAGGTGAGCACAGGCTGTTCAGCCACCTGTAATGGGGTGGGGTTTGCAATCAACCCTCAAATAATTGCCCAGGGCCTCTCCAGCTGTAGCTCTGTCACAAGGGTGGTGTAGGATGGTAGTGCCTCATATCCCAGGGCTGCATCTCCTCCATCCTGCTGAGGCACGAACCTCCCACAGGGCATTTTTTAATTTTGTTGAAATATCTCATTTGCTGCTTCATGGGATGTACGGACCCAGACTGATAGCCCAGTTGTGTTTCGTACCAAAGAAAAAGGCAAAATTCCCGCTGAATGGGAGGGGACTGCAGCAAGTGGATGGTGGCTACCTGAAGGACAGGAGCTGGATTAGACCGTGACAATATGTCCATGTGTTTGGACAGGGATGTTGGGGACAACACCCCTTCTATCAAACCTGATTTCTGAGATGCCGGAGACTATTAACAACCTCTGCTGAGAGCACTGCAACATCACTGAGATGTCTATTTTTAATAAAAAATGCAGTTATGAAAAAAAAAGAGGTCCCCACATAACAGATTTTACAGATAAGTTGGAAAAGAAAATAGTCTCTGTCTGCAGGGCAGGGACTGTGTGTGCCAGCTCCCTGCTTCGGCCCAGCTCTGTGTCCCATCTCACCCTCACATCCCCTGGGAGTGGAAATGGAAACCTTTGCTCTGAGCTCTGGCAGTACAAGTGGATACCAGGGGAAAGTTTTTGCCAGTGCTTAGTAGGAGCCAGCCCTTGCCCCAGTGCAGCAGTTAAACACATGAGTGCTCCAAGCCTGCACGGCCCTCCTGGCGCTGCCTGAATAACTATTTGTGGGTTGGTTTTGGGCTTTCTGTTTTTTTGGTTTTTTCTCTTTTTGCACAGGGGTCATTTTCTTTGTGGGCTTCTGAGCACTCATCCGTGAAACATGAAATTGCCTGACCCTGAAGCTCATCCCTGGATTGGTGAGATCCACAAGCTTGAAGAGAACAATATTTTCCTTCCTTTATACTCAGAGGAGTCTTCAGGCTGCAATCACTCAGCAGACAGCAATTTTCAGCTGCTTTTCCTTTATGTTTTCAGTAGGATTTGAACATCTTTGTGAAGTGTAAATGTACAGCCAAGGATCACAAAACGATGCCTCACTGTGATCTTTCCTGGGCAAGCTTTATGTAGAGACCAGAGCTGCTCCCTCTGAGGAGCTGAAGTGGATAAAGGGTTGCCCTGCAGGACCCATCCAAGATGCCAGGGATGTCTCCAGGCTGCACACAGGGGCTGTGACAGGACAGGCTGTTCAGTGCCATCACCTGGGGACATTTTGCCCGATAGAGATCCCAGGGAAATTTGAGATCCCAGAGCTTTGCCAGGGCTGGTGCAGCCCCTCTCAAACATTTCAGGGTGCTGATGCACGAGTTCTAGGAGAGAGGAAAAGGTCCAAGGAGAGCTGATTCATTTTGAGCATGTGCTAGGCAGCAGAGGTGTAGAGTGAAAAGTGTCTTTCAGAAAACCACCTTTTGCTCTTCCTAAAAATTCTAGTATTTTTTCTGAAATCTGATTTACCTGCCTCCAGTCCCCAGGATGTGGCTCTACCTTTCTCCTGTACAGCTGCCACCTACTAGCCATATTCCCCCATCTCACTTCCACTAATCTTTCCATACTCATCTGACCTTCTGATGTCTCATTTATTTTGCTCTGTTTGCATTTATTTGCTCTGCAAATTCCTCAGGCCAGGAGCTGTCTCTATAAAGCATATCGTGATTGTCCAGTAGAATTTCAGTGTGTATTTGAGTCCACAAAAAATGGCAGCTCCAACCCTACAGGCTGCTTTTACAGGTTGCTCTCCACGTGACTTGAGCCAACTTTTAACTTCTGTAACAAAATAATACAAACATCAGCTCTCATCAGAATTTGGCTCTATAAAAACTCAAAAATATGGGAAAAATATGCAAAAACTCTGTTCTTCATATCAAGTACAAACACTTGAAGCATGCTGGGTTATTTGTCATCCTTGCCAGGCTCTACGGTGCCTGCATCCATTTCTTACCACCCACAAGAGCTGCTTTCAGAGTAACCAGACTGAGTCATTAGTGTCCTTAGCTGCAAATTTTGCTCTTTGAGATCCAAGCTGCTTCTCTACGTAGTGCATTTGTGCCGATTCACTGAGGCGTGGATCATTTGTTTTATCGACACATCCATGGGACAAAGGGCTGGGTGGAAGTGAGCCTGGGGTTGGGATATCGAACCTTTAGTCTCTGCAATCATTGTGGCGTGCCCTGGGCTGGCAGGGGACAGCAGCCACCCCAAGCTGGTGGCCTTTGTGCAGTGATTTGGAGGTCATGGCTCTGCTCGGAGCAGCCGGGTGTCTGTACTGCGGAAAATTCACCGGAGGGATGCATGGAAGAGGCTCTACCGCTGTCGGCCTTGCAGGAGAGCTGCACAGGACCTTCTGGGACTGTCCCTCTGGGGGATAATGGGGCTGGTTCTCTCTCCTGTGCCCTGCTGCCTGTAGGACAATGCAGACAGCCTTTTGCCATGGCACCGTAAATTCTGCACCAATTATTATTGTTTTACTCATGGAAAACAGAGAAATCAACTGTCGGAGCGAAGCCCTTCCTCATTTCCTACATTGCGTCAATTTCCGGCTAACAGTGGAACCACGAAATCTCTTGAGTTTTATTATAAAATTACTGAACAACCAAGAGGCTGAGCCCTTGCTTTAAGTGGAAGGCTCAGTGCAGCCTCGTCTCTGAAGCTGCTCTCCACTGCTGCAATTACCCACCTACAGTAAACAGGGGAATGTGATGAAGGGACTCACAGACACGTGGCAGCACAGTAGACTCAGCTCACAGTGAGCTCTGCTTTTGGAAGTGTTTTACACAGTGCACAGGAGGTGGTCAGCCATGGAGAAAAGGGAGCATTTCCAGCATGAAGTTCCTGCACACCAGAGGTGTGTAGACATGATTAATAACAAAAACACACCAGTTCTGGTTGGCAGAAGAGGCTCTTCACGTTAGCGCCAAGAGCTGAGCAATTGGGAGTTCTACATTTTGTGTGGGTACAAAATCAAGGTGCAGTTCTGCGGCTCCAGTGTGTGAAAGAGGCAAGAGGGTTATCAGAACAAACTCCTTCTTCTTTCTTGAAAGCCTAAATCTTTCTTTAAACAATCCATCCAAAACCTCATAGTTTAAAGTGGGCGTATTTTTCAAGGTTGAAGGCAGGGACTGGGTGCTAGAAAATTTTAGCTTTGCTGCTATTTCTTGCAATGATTCCTCGCATTCCCATGTCCAAAAACTATGACTGTTCAACGTCTCTATTTCCATACCAGTAAAATGGGGATCACAACATCACTTACTCAGAGCAGTATTATGAGCTTGAATGAATCAGTGCCTCCAAAGTGCTTTGATGGAAGGTGCAAAGTCTTTCCATAAGAGCTCACGATTCCTGCTAGAAAACAATTTTGTGTGGTGAATGCCGAGGTTAGAAAGGTGTGAAGTCAATTTAACTTCCAGATTCTGTGGGCCTTGATGCAGCACCAGAAAATCTGTGAGTTCAGGCCCTTGATGCTGAGTGGTTAATCAGGATCAGACTCATCCATGTTCTTGCTGAAACCAATCAGACTATGCGCATAATAATGCAGCACTGCTCAGAAATCATGGTAGACATAGGTTCTGGGAGTGATTTTTTTGTCCTAGACATCTTGAAAGACAAAAATAATTCTCCAGCTTTTATCAACAGGAACTCTTTTCCTGGGAGAACCTCTTACTTGCTGATTGGAAGCCTTTTACCCTACAAAAAAATAGCAATCTCGTCAGGAGTTGTGGAGTTCAGCACAGTGTTAGCACTGCAGCAAAAGCTCTTTTGCTGTTTGAAAGTTGGAGTTCTTCACTGGGCCCACGTGTTTATGATGACTAATTTCCCACTCTTATCTAAGAGTTACTTAATCTAAGAGTTCCCAGTGGGATAAATGGAACAGGAGTGAGGGCGACAGTGTGCAGTTGTCAAGGTGAAAAGAGAGAAAATACCCACATATTGCACTAGGCAGACTCTTAAAAAATGTTCTGGTTTTGCCAGGAAAGATAAGGGTCCCTCTGTAGCTGTGAAGTTTCCATGAAAGAAACTGTAAGTGCTGCAGAAGTTGGAAAAATGGTCACACACACTGCATTTTGGGAATGGTTTCCAGCCTGTGGCACTGTTGCTTCTTGCTGCTGGAACTGCTCAGTCTCAGTGGCACAGACGTAGCCTGCCAACCTCAGTTCCCTCTGAGGAGCGGCAGTAAAACACATCCCTGTATCCTTTGGGATGCTTTGGTGCTGGGCTGGTGGATGAGGATTTGCACATACTACCGAGGTTAAGTGACTGTGGATATTCAGGGATCTAAGGCTACAAGTGTCTTTCTGGATATTGGTCTTTTCCCCCAAATCCATTGCATCCTGCTTGGGAAGAGTGGGGAGCTACAGCAAAAATACAACCTGTGCATACAAATAACTCTTGGTTCCAGCGCTGAGGGGTGTGAAAGAGAATGCTACAGCTCAGGGTTCATAATCTTGAGGGAGTTGTCCTTAAAACCACTGATTCTCCTGATGGATATAAATGAATTACCCCCAACCTTGTTACCAGCTCACGAGTTGCTGTAGGCTTTTGCTCCAGCAGATTCCTCAGGAATTCCTGAATTAACTTTCAAATTAAGCAGAGGAAGGGGGTCTGGTATTGTGCCTCTCATTGTTTGGGTTAGATGCTGCCGTTGTTTCTCTCCTGACTCTTTAAAATGGATTGGGATTGTCAAACCTATGATCCCTGAGCAAGTCATGTCAATAACCAGCGTTTGTGTGGGAATACAGGGCTGAATACAGTTTTTTCAGTACAAAGTTGAATATTCTAGCTCAAGAACCCCAGACAAAGCGTAGCAGCCTCATTTAAATCTGCAGAGACACTATATTAGCTACAAGACTGTTTGGTGTTGCACAACATCTCTGAATAGATGTACTTTTATAGAATACCTCACGCTGAAGATCTAATTAATTGGAGAACAGTTATCACATTTCCAGCCTGACTGAATTATTTTTTTGGTGAAAAAATGTGTGTTTAAAAGTCTAAATGCTCCTATTACAATGATTAATTATCTGCAGAAAATTGAAAGCACACAAGAAATTATCAAGAAAGAACATTTAGACATCATCTGTCTTCCTAAAAACACTTGTCTGAGAGTATAAAGAAGAATATATTTGCAGTGTAGATGTTGGCCACTTAGAACACATTTTTTATGCCTTCTCTTTAAGTGCATTCTTGCTACAATTTTTTAAAAAATATATATATGTAGCACCTAAATGGACGAAAGATATATTGAATTTTTTTAACTGGAGTATTTCTCTGGAGTAGATTGATTTCCCTGCTGCCTCAGATGCAGTTTAATTTTTGTGTTACTTACGAAACGATGAGAAATGGGCTTTATGGAGAGAAGCAGTGGCACAGAGCACTGGTGGTGTTGCGGAACGTGGGTCAACAAGGAGCCTCGCCTCGGGTGTTTATGAGCTGTGACGGTGTCACCTGGGCTGCAATTTGCAGAAAGAAACATTGCCAAAGCCAGAGCCAGTGGAGCAGACACCCAGCCACCTATAAATCTGTGTACTCTCACTCCTTATTAACTGAGGGTCAGGGCTTATTAATTATGTATTACTTGGTGATGACATATCTCGTAAAAGAAGAAAGCAGCATATAGTGAAACGTGATAGCTTTACATTAGGCAAGATGGAGATGGGTCTTTTACAACCCAGGTTCGAAGAGTAAAATTTACTCCTGCTTAGAGGGTTGTACAAACTGAGAACATCCATGTTTTTTAAACAGAAAATCAGCAATGGGTTAGCCCTGTGCCAGTCATTTCCAACAGACTGAAAATTACAGGAGGGAAATAAACAGGGTCTGGTTGTTTTTTCGTAGGAAACCAAGAAAACCTAAACAAGAAATGGACCGAAGGAATCCCAGGCAAAGGGGAAAAAACCAAAACAGTTATGTAGATTGCACAGGGTGCACAGAGAAATCCCCAAAAAGCCAAACTTTCCTGGCTGACACAAGGCAGAGCTGCAAGCATTACCTCCTGACAAAGAGCAGAGAGCAACAGCAATTTACACCACTGGACCAGTGTGGAATAGGGAGCAAGGGGATGGAAACAGAGCTTGAGAACAGCACCTTTTGTTTAAGCCAGCCTTGCTTGGGAGCCAGTGGGCCATTGAACTAAACTCTCAGAACTCTGTAAAACTTCTGTCCACTAAAATCTTTGGCTCATTACACAAAGCTCAGTATCAGGGCCTCAATTAAATCAGTTTATAGTAGCTTTGGAGGAGATCAGGGCTGGGTGGAATGCCTTCAGCAAAGAAACTGAATGTTGATAACCATCCCAGTGAGGCCTGGGCTAACAGTTAGCCAAAGAAAGTAACAGTGAAATGAAAAATAAAGAACCTATTCTTCCTGCTTTGCACATGCAAAAAGTCCCATGTTCAGCCATGAATTAATCCTTATATATGAACTTAGAATCAAGAACCTGAGTCATATGTCTGAGCATGGCAAGATCAAGAGAAATTTATTCTTGGAATGAATATTATCTTTTGTTTTTGAAACATTTTCAAGAATAAGATAAAGAATTCTGTTGCCTTGGTATACCTTTCAAACCAGGGGCTCCCCTAATGTTCTCAATGCCTCCATCCAGCATGTTCAGAGGCACTTATACATAAAATAATGAAAAGAAGAAAAGAAGAAAGAAAAGAAGTCAGTGTTCAGACACAGTAATGGTCTCACATAAAAGAGGAAGTGAGTTCTGTGAAATACTCTCACTTTTTTTTCCCCCCTAATTGTTAAGAAAGACTGTGCTGATGCCAATAATAAATAAAAACCAGCTGAGGACATTTTGGAGTTACTGTGGAGCTTTTCATCACCAGAAAAAGCCCAGCCCTGCTGCTGTAATTACATAATGCATAGCACAGTTGTCTCACCCTTCTTTCTCCTTATATGAACATCAACCCTTGTGCCACACTTGCCGTATTTAAACAATTGATATCTCCAAATAATTACTTGGTGCTAATCACGCTCTTAAAAAATATTCATTGCAAATAATGATGTCCCTGTATCACTTGTGCTGCAAATGAAGATGCATTAGTTTCTGGAGAGCACCACCGTCAACTTTCATCGTGTCCTCCCAACACAGTGAGTCCTGACATCCCCAATGTGCTGTGTGAACTTTCACTGAAAGCCTGAACAAGCTCTAAAGAGATGCTGCAGCTGTTGTGAATTTTAGTGAGTGAAGTTAAGTCTCTGTAGCCACAGGTTGCTCTCTCCAAAGCCTTCCTTTTTTGAGCAGAGGGGATCTTTTATCTGATTGTATTTTTAAAGTTGCCTGGCACATAGTCACCATTTCTTGGTGTGAGTTTCATCATTCACCACCCAGCCACAGAGCCCAGAGTAGAGACAGAAAAACAATCCACTTCAATGGCTAAAAGATCAAAAGTTGCAGAAAAGAAAAAAAAAGGCTTTTGGGGAAGATTTTCCCATATTGGTCCTTGTTTTAAGGGATCTAGTAATGCGTTTGGTTTACAAAAAAAAAAAAAAAAAAAAAAAAAAAAAAAAAAAAAAAAAGTGGTGCAGCTTCTGGCTTGTGACCACAAGTGGCTGTGTTACCACAGTTTAGTGGCTCTCCATGGGTGGCTGTTTGTTGGCTTCAGGATTTATTTGTCTGGTTTCACTTCCCACTGTCCGGGCAGAAGTGAGCACACAGCTGGTTCCTGCAGCTCAGCTGTACCTCCCCAGGCAGAAAGTCCTTTATCCTGGGTGGACATCTGTGCCTTCCCCCTGCAGGAGGGAAAACACTGTTTCTGGGCTCTGTGGATGTGAATGTGCCCCTAAAACATTGATTCACTCAGAGTCTGCTGAGGTGCTGTGGGGCTGAAGCACGGAGTGCACCAGGGGAAGCTGAGGACACTTTGTTCAGCCTAGAGGGGAGATGACTCCAGGAAAACCTTTTTGCTGTCTATAAGCACCTAATGGGAGGATGTAATGAACATGGAGCTCAACTCTCCTAGGGAGGTTTGTGGTGACAGGACTAGGTGCAGCAGGCACAAGTTGCAAGATGGGAAATTCCAGTCAGATGTGGGGAAAGCTTTTCTATCATGGATGCCATCAGATGGTGGAGGTTGTCCAGAGCGTCTGGGGCATCTCCCCCTTGGCAATGTTCAGAATTTGGATGGCCATTACACATGGTGTGACCTGTACTGTCTGGATTGGGGTAGATGTGGGGAGGAGGCAGATGGAAACCACAGATGTGGTGAGAAATGAGCAACTCATAACATGGAACCAGTGCCTGTTTAGGGCAGAACCTTGGGGTCGGAGGCTGGAAAGAGGTAGAGTAGTCCTGCTGTGGCCTGAAGTGGACATTGACTGCAGTGAGGGGACAGGTGATAGGACTTCACCAGCGATTCATCAAGCTCAGCTCTAGTGTTTTTGCTTCCTTGAAAACTTCACGTAGGTGAAGGATGCTGCAATTTCTGGCTCATTTTGAACCCTGCTCCTCGAGCCCTAGCCCTCGAGCTGCCTCCAGCTGCCATCCTGCACACCAGCCAGCTGCTCAGTGCCACAGTGTTTTATTGACACCCCATCAGCAGAGCCACGTGGGCTTGCAGACCCATCCCTGAGCCTGCCAGGACCTTTCAGCTGCTTCCCCAGCTCTGTTTGAGCTGCTCCCAGGCTCTTGCCTCTTTTGGATGTACCTCAGTGCAAAGAGAGACCCCAGAGCTCGGCGTGGAGGAGAGGCATAAGCTAAATAGACCCCATTTTTTTAATAAGTTCAGAGCTTTCCATACCAAAAGTGGAAGTTTTCTCCTTGCTGGAAGGAGGACACCACTTCTGTGTCCTGCTGTGGTGGTTAAAATGTGCTCAGGAAAGCAGTATTGGAGGCAAAACGGGAGAGGCTTTCAGTGAAGTCTGGAGCATCTCTTTGGAGTGCTGATTTGCTCTCAGAGTGAAGAAATAACCCGTGGGTAAAACGGCACTGGAGTAAGCAGATGTTTTCTGGACAGGCTCTTAAAGACCTTCAAAGGCAGCTAAGCCCTAGGGAATGAAGTGAACCAGGCTTTCCTGGAAATCAATATCCACAAGCTGAATTTTCACATTCTGAAAATGCAGTCAGTTCATTTGGGTGCTTAACCATCCACTCATCCTCAGCTGAGTGCTCCAAAATATTTGACATGTATTTTCTTGTCTTGTCTTGGATTTTTCTTGTAAAAATCTGCTTTTATTATCTCCCCTTGCTGCTCCATAGCTGCTGTGAGGAGCTTTGCAGCTCATGTTTTCAAAAACCAAAAGTATTTACCATGATGTTTTCTTTCTGGAGTTTTGAACCTTCTTTTATTTTAAAATTTCAAAACAGTGTGGGCACCAAACAGTTCAACCTAAAAAAAAAATAAAATTATTTGGGATCAGAAAGAGATGTACCACTAGACTGATCTTGTGCCTTTATTTGTGATCATGAACAGCAGGGGGGATTGTGGGAAAAAACATTTTGAAATTTTTCTTCATTTTTCCACTTCACCTGTATTTTTTCCCTTTCTGTTTTGGATCCCAAACTCAGTCTTGCCCTGCTCCCCCAAAGTCTGTGTGTCCTGTGCTCCTGCCTGGGCTGTCCTGTGCTTGTGGCAGCTGCCTGGCCTGGCACCAACATAACAAAGCTCCAGCACAGCAAGGATCACTGTCCAAACTGTGGACAGGTTTCTTCCTATCCCAGGGTTTTTTGTCCACATTTCCTCCCTAATTCACTGTAGCCCTGAAGAGCATCATCCTTTGCTCCTACTGAGAGGCAAAAATAATCAATATTCAGCTTACTTACTGGTAGAAATGCTACTCAGCAAAACTGAAGTCATCAACTGAGAAACTCTCGGTTTTCACATAGCCTTCATTTCTTCAAGATGATTTCCTCAACTTACTGGACCCACTTGTTCTTCAGACGGCTCA
Organism: Acanthornis magna; assembly: GCA_036785705.1. Classification (NCBI taxonomy): domain Eukaryota; kingdom Metazoa; phylum Chordata; class Aves; order Passeriformes; family Acanthizidae; genus Acanthornis; species Acanthornis magna. Next base: position 3,532,174 of record JAWUZG010000001.1, read on the forward strand.
GCTGAAATTTTCCTGGGTTTCCCAAAAATGTGAGAGCTTTTTCTGTGTTTGATCATGGGCAGTTCAATATTCTTCCTAAAACTAAAGGGCAGGAGGTTATTTGAGCTGCAAAGCACCGAAGGGAGCAGAAGCTGTGGATGAAGGGAGCTGAGGATGTGGGTGAAGGGAGAAGAAGTGATGGATGCAGGGAGAAGAAGTGATGGATGCAGGGAGCAGAAGCTGTGGATGAAGGGGGTAGAGGCTGTGGATGTTGAGTGGAGCTTGCAAAAGCAATTTGGGTGAGACGTGGTGCTGGCTAGCAAAGCCCTGATAGGAAACCACTCCGACTTTCTGCTAGGCATTACACATTCCCAATTTTATGAACTTTTCTGGAATCTTGCTAGCAAAATGAAATGCATTTCCAGGCATAACCCAGGAGATTTCAGTTTAATGGTTGCAGCAGATCTCTGCTTGTGGAGCTGAATGTTGGAGCCCAGGGCTGGAGCTGGGGACAGCAAGTGTTCATCCTTGGAAGGCTTTCTGCTCTCTTAAAGGCTGTGTGAGAAAAGAAGATAAATGCTGGTTGTACTCTGCTATTGCTATAATAGGAGGATAAAGAAAGAAAGTGGAAGAGACCAAGCCAAAAGCAGAAGGGAGTAGGATCAGGAATAGGGAGGTATTAATTTTTCGCTGTCTCTTTGGGATGGATGGAGTGAGCCTGTTGCCCATAAATCTCACGGTGTCACAGCGCCCTAGTAATAAACTCCATCTCAGGCAGGAAGACAAATGGGTCTGCAGAATGTTGTAATGCTTCCTTGGCTTCAGACCAGTTTTGGGTAGTTCTGTATTTTCCAGGGTTTCACTGACAGGGCTGGAGGAGATGGATTTTGGGTGGGGTGAGGCCAAATCCCCATGTGCCCTGAGTTAGTGAGTGACATGAGATGGGAAGGGTTGGTCGGGAGAGGTGGGTCAGAGTCAGCTCCTCCTGTTGTTGGAAGTGAAGGGAGTGTAGTGTGGGTGCTCGGCAGGAGCTGGATTCAGCAGTGTGCTCTGTGATGTGGCTCTCGTTGACCAGCTGAGATCATCCTGTGACTTCCCTGGAGGGGCTGGTGGCCAATACAGCACTGACACTGCAGGTGGTGCCTGGCCCTGGGCAAGCATTTGCCAAGGTCTCACCTTGGATTCACTCCATGACTTCAATCACCCTCAGACGGCTACATGGCAAACAGGAAGGCTGAATGGGTAGGAGGCACACAGGGCATGGCTGAAGACCCCATCAGTCACCCCTCAACTTCTTTGTGTGGCACTGTGATTATTGATCACAGCCTTCGCTCCCCAGCAGTGCCATATCCCTACTCATTCCGGGTGAAATGGGATCATTCCTGTGCAGCATGAGGGTCACTTGGCCTTGGTTGTTATTCAGAGGATTTTGCAGTTCATGGTCTTGCTGTTCATGATCATCTTGGTGCTGTGGAAGGCACAGGGAGATGTGGGGTCTGCCAGTAGTATTTACACTGCTGTGCTTGGAGTAAGGAGTAAAACTACCAGACACATAATTCATTCTGAATATTACACTATGAAGCTTTTTGCTGCTTGTCTCCCTGTGGATGTAATTAGTTGTGGGAGCTCTTTTTTAAACGTAATTACTCCATTAAACATACTTTGACTTCAGCCATAAAAATGCATGGTTGGGCTCCATAATTACACCACTTAATGACGTTACATAATTGTACGTAAGAGGCTATGAAGCAAACAATGCTTGGGCTCCCTCTGACTCGTTGCTGCTTTGATCTCCAAAACAGTTGCTAGGAGTGGAAACTCCACATCCCACGTCTGGGTGAGTTGTGCTTGGAGAAGCTCTTTTCTTCCCAGAACCACTTCCACTCAGTGTGATAAGACACTTTTGTTCATAACTAGGTGAAGGATTTGGGCATAAATTGCTGGATTTGATGTTTTCAAGTTTGTGGATGTTGTCAGTGGTTTGGTCATTCATCACTGCACTGTAGCTGTTGTCCCCAGGGCTGGTGTCCCCAAAGAAGGGAGGACTTCAGGGTCAGCGCGGTGAAGGGCAAGAAATAGAAATAGTGTGGAGGGGAGGACCAGGATTGTAACTGCAGTGTGAGAGCGTGGTCTTGGCAGGTTGTTGGACCTTTCCATGGGGACTGCATTGGCTGTAGAGAAATGTGCCTGTCCTTGGCGGTTCCTGACCTCAGTAACAACAGGTCTTGAAGTGGGTGGCACATTCATTTAGAAGCGATGGCAATTTTGGACCATATCTAGAAGATGTTTCTTGCATGGCATCAGTGACCTTCTCGTGTCCCCCACGCATGGACAGCACTGTCCCTGATGGTCCCAGCAAGGCAGAGATGGATGAGGGAGATGCCCCCACAACAGGAGCTGGGTGTCACCAGCAAACAGCAGTGGTTGCTGCACATCCAACAAAGAGTGAATCTCCAGCATTGCTCATCTGGTTCAGAGATGTGGAGGGATAAGGCTGGGGTACATCCTATTTGCCGTGTCTTTCACCCATAGCTGTCTTCTCCTGGATTAAAATATCTTTGCTTGTATTTTCTGTGTTTTGTAGTATTGTGATTTGTTTTTACTGCTTGTTTGGTGGGGGGGAAATTGAAATCGTGTGTTTATTGTGTTTCTTTAGTTGAAAGAATCAAATGATGAGTCCAATCTTAAAAAGAAATCAAAGCCAAACAACATGAGCCTGGGAGCTGCCCAAGTGGCTCACTTCCTCTGGGTTTCTAAAACAGTACGTGTCCATGAGACATGTTTTTGTTCCTGTTTCTTCTATACACAACATTGCGGAAGCTATAAGTAAAATCTGTCCCTAAATAGGCATCCCCAGGACACGCAGCTGCCAAAACAAAAATCAGACAACAAAATAATTCATCCTGTTATCTTTTCCCTTTCTATTTAATCCCTTCTAGTTAGTTTACATGACGCTCTTTTTTTAAAAAGCAATACTGTGCGTGACCAGTGGTTCCTCCTTGCTCTTCGGGAGGCTGAAGGTGTTCGGTGTCAGGTCAAGGTTTCTGGCAGTGCCCATGTGAGCACTGTGCCGGGTGAATTCTCCAGCTGTAGGGATGGCTGGAGGGTCAGACCTCCTTTGGACTGTCAGCCAAGGTCTAAGTTTGTTTTGTGCTCCTTGGTGGCTTATCCTGGTTCTCTCACAGCTTCTCTGATACCTTTTTGGGAAACAGTGCAGTGCAGGGTGTATCTGGGCTCATACAATTAAATTACATATAGTACTGTGAAAAAACAAAGCTGGAAGAAAAAATTTGCAGTTGCAGCATTAGCTTATTGCATTTCCAGTATCTGTCTGCGAGAGCACTGGGAGGACTGTTGAGGAACTTCTAAGTTAGAGAACTCCATCTCCTTGTAAAACCACCTGATTCCCTTTTCTAAAATACTTTATTCTGCATTTAGGCATTGTGTGATCATCTGTTTTTGTCGCACATGAGCAAAATAAATGTCTGCTTACACAGGATCACCCTTTTCATTTGAAAAAGAAAATCCACCGCTACTATTTCAAGGTCTGTGTAACTTGGTGCAACAGGATACAGTTGTATTAAAAGCAGAAGAATACTCCTTTTCAATTTTCAAGAAAGTATTCCATGTAGAAATGTTCAGGTTTACAGCAGATGTTTTCTGAAACCTGTTCTGTTAATCTTGCCATGGAAAGAGTTACACTGCATGCCTCACATCTCAGAGAAAAAAGCACACAGGAATGGACTTTTTATAAGGTGAAGAGACACCAATTCTGAGTTTAGAGCCAATCTAATATTATTCATTACAATGTTTTCTCCATCTGAATTTTTATTGTTGGTTTGGTGGCCTCTTTGTTCTCTATCTGATTCTCTGAAATTGCCTGCAGAATAGCAGTTTGTTAAAGACTGCTGCATGTCTGGCAGCAGTCAATGAGTCTGCAGACTGAAGTTGATCTCTGCCATCAAATAAAACATGGACAAGAACTTTCTTCTGTTCAGAGGAGAATATGAAGGGCACAGAAGTGGCTGTGCTAGCCCAGCTGGTGCCCTCTGAAGTGCTGGTGTGGAAATTGGGTCTCAGTGCAGCTCCCCTTCGGTTGCTGAAAGAAAATAACCTGGTGGTTCTTTCCTGTTCCCTGGCAGCAGTGCCAGGATGGACATGTGCTGCTCTGGATTCTTGGTTGTGTGTGGGGTGGACTGAGAGTCGTGCAGTCTGTAGTCAGAGGTGGTAAAACTTGGGGCTCTGCTGTAAGCTATGTGTGCAGTTTGGAACTTCTGTCAAAATTCACAATGAAAAGTCATTTAGCAGATTCAGGACACTTCTTTTCATGCTTTTCAGTGAAAAGGGACCTAATGTGTGCACTAGCAATATGGTACAGCAGGTTTCCTTCTTAGCAATGTGAGCCTGTGAACATTTTGCCTCTGCTCCTGCACTTTGCACTGACTCCACATCGAATGCATCATCCAGTTCATGCCCTGGGTCTGTTGCAAAAAATCTTTACTGGAGATGGACCATTGCATATAGGATTTTCCCAGGATGTGAAAAAAAAGCATGGGAATCATTGCCGCAGTTTATCAGATCTCATCTCTTTCCAGACTAAATTAAAACTCCATGCTTTGGCTGGGCTCTTTTCAATGTTATTGTGCTGCCACTGAGGTCTGCACAGAGCTGGGCAAAGAAGCAGGGGTGGGAAGAGTGAAGCTCCTGCATACCCTGCAGTTTGCAGGGGAAGAAGGTGACTGCAGCTTTCCAGAGGGTTCATCTGTCCTGTGTCATTGAAAGTACCAAAAGTGCACAGATGGGTGACACATATGACAATATACGGAAACTCCAACCGTAACCATTTTGCTCTGTTGGAGAAATATGGCCACAAACCCAGGAGAACAGCACGTTATTTTGGCACAAGTGAAGTTATGAATGTGTGGCACGACTCTGGGGTGTCTAAACTCCCAGCTCAGTGAAAAATTTTTCAGCACGGAGAGTAGTGATAGTAGGTGTTGTTCCAAAATCTGGATTTTCTCCTGCAGTACCATGTGTGCAGGCTGGTCTCTAAAACAACAGAGTGCCTCAGTGGAACCCCCAGTTATACAAAACAAAGCAACAGGAAATTCAAGGCAGGTCTCAGAGCAAGAAGCATTAGTGATATTTAGGACTTTTCTCTTGCAGGAAGTTTCATCCCACATTGGGTCTTCTTGAGAATTTTGTCCCCCTCTGTAGAGTCCTAAATACCACCTGTAAATGATGTGAAGATGTGAGCCAAAGGCATGTAAGCCTTTATATCAATCTATGAATATAGATTGAGCATGAACAGTTATGTGTCTCAGTTATTAAACTGGATACTGATCTGAGCATCTTTTCCAATAGATGGAAGAATCTCAAGTGTGATCTCTTCCTCATCACTTGTCTTTTACAGTATCTCTTTCCACCCACTCCCCCCCTCTCTGCTTATAAATGTGTAATTTCCTGAAAAAAAGATTTCCCCATCACATTTATTTTTAGATTTGTGTTTGTTTACCAGAATCTGTCTGAAGCCTGGCTGGATAGCAATTCAATATCCACTCATTGATTTCCTAGCTCTCATTAGCTTAAATACTTACTCAAAGCAGGGGGCAAGGAGATCTTCATTGTTTATTTTAAGAGCATTTGGTTTTAAGATGGCCTTTTGCTTTATGTTGTATCTGAATCAATTTTAAAAGGGACCATTTATATTCTCATTCTCTTTAATGTTTACTTTTTGGCATGAGTGTCTGGTTGTTTCTGTTTTATAGGACTTTGAAACGGAAACTAAGTTAGATATAGAAATTAATGAGCTCACTGATCGTTTGCCAAAAAAACCCCATGACATAGAAGATGCATGTAACAAATTAACCCCAAGATTTCCCTGAAAAATGCCCTTTCCTTTACCAGAAATAACGAACGTGGAACAAAGTAATGATGAAGTTTATTAAATTGGTTTTGAGGGGTCACTGTGCTTTTTGGAAGGCAATGTGACCTAAGGCAGCTTTAGTAAACCCTGAATTCTCTTCCCAGAACTGATCTTAAATGTACTTTATTGAGTGATTTGAGTTCTCTGAGAGTCTCAAACTCATCTTTTTGTTATGAAATGCTTTCAGGTCCGTAGGAAAGTGCTCTAGGAGAGCCTAGATGAGAACATTTAAGTCAGTAGCGTGATTTGAGCCATGATTCAGCCTTTTGTCTTTTCTTGGGCAGGAAACACATCCCCTACAGAGTCCATAGAGCTAAGAAATATATCTTATCCTGGTTGGTTTTCACAGCTTAGATCTGGCTTTTCTTAATGCCAAGGCAAGATTTTAGGGACAAAGAGAGTAAATTGGAAATGCATTTTTATGGAGGCAGACATAGCTCCCATGTAGGAAGGTCCAAGAAGAATTGGACACTGAAAGTGGAAAAAATAAGTAGTACTAGAAATATATACTTTTAAAAGTTGGTTATTATTTAAATTTGAGACAGAAATGAAGAAAACTTGGAAATAAGGAAACTTGAGACAATATGAAAATGTTGCAGCCACCACTTTGCAAAATGTTAAATGCAAATATCTTCACTGCTATAGCTCCCAGGTCTCTGTCCTTCCCTCCTCTCCCCTTCCCTTCCCTTCCCATTTCTGTCTGGAAATGATAGGATTACTCTGTAATTCCCAGTTTGGATCATGCATGGAGTGGTACATAGAGCCTCAGTGACTGGTAGGCTATAAAAGAATCTTAAATATTCTGTGATTTACACCTTTTAGTGAGCCTGAATCTTTAATAGGGAACTAATGGTAGATCAGGAGGCATTTTTAGATTGAGGCTTCCAGTGTAGATATCTTGATGTTCAGTCAAAAAAAAATGTTTTCTGTAAAGAAGTATAAAAGATTTCCCTGGGATCCGAGGCTCAGGTGTCATCGTTCAAGATGCCAGATCAGTGTATTGAGGAGCTTGTCTAGCAGCTGTCCTCACTGACATCTGATTGCTGCAAAGTACAGAGGAAAGGGAAGATGAGCAGATTGTGAATGTACATCTGTAGAAAGAATACACTTTTTTTTTAAAATATTATGAAAATTGCAAAGGTCAGGCTTCAAGTGAGAATAATTTATTACAAAAATTCTGCAGTAAACAACTAGCCAGAATACATAAAACTTCACTAGAGGAAGATTTATTGAAGCAGCATATTTTTTACTGGGAGAATATAATTGCAAATAAATGCAGCACTCTATAAAATATTAGAAGGGCAGAATGGCATGCTTCCAGCTTTCAGTGCTGAAGTCTGATGAACAAATATTTGAACAGGGAAGGAGGAGGGAAAGAAGAATAAAAGACCCATAGCATTTGCATGGGCAAATTATTTTCATCTTGCCGTTGTTATGTTTCTGTGGGGAATCAATGGTGTCAGTTTAAAAAACACTGTTGACACAGAAATGTGGGACTTTAAAGAGTAAAAACCAGGTTCTTAACTTGCCAACTCATCTTGTGATGCTGCCAGTCATCAGCAGCTGAGCAGAGCCTTGCTGAGGGTGTCATCTGCTTTGTTTTTATCTTTCATTCTGGAATCCTACTTTATTTACCTTTATTTCTTTCTTCAGCTTCATAGTAAGAAACAGACCCCACCCTGCGGAGTTTGTGATCTAAATGTTTTTCCAGGACATGGAAAAACAAATAGTAAGTCACAAAGTAATTGAATAGGAAAAGCAGATGAAGGTCTGGGTGTTCCAGCCTCCTTTCCACCACCCCGTGTCCCAGGAGCTGCCACATTTTTTGTAATTATTAATTTCTTTCTGTAGTGCTTGTGGTACTTCATGAAGCTCCTGAGCAGAGACAGGCTCCCAGCCCTGCCTGGCTGGCTGTCAGCTGAATCACCTTCAAGGGAGCTGCTGATGTGAGTGGCATTGATGTAACCAATAGCTGCTTATTATGTGAGTGGTTATTGATGTGAGGAAAGGCAAAGTCCACCCATAAATAATGAGCCAGTGCAGCAAGAGCAAGTGTGTCTATGTATTTTGCATGAGACAGTCACGGGGTTCAAGTCAAATCAAACAAAGATAATCTGCAGATCAGGGACTGTGATCAGCAGCAGTTCCTCCTCCCAGGTTCTAGGTGGGCTCCATCTCCAATAGTCAGCGTGTGAGTTTTGGGTAGAGGGATGGAGATTTCTGCTACCCTACACCCTATAGCCTTTGTGGGTGCTGGGCAGCCTCTTCACCTGAACCTGTGCTTAGTCTTTCTCCAGTTGTCAGCATGCCCTGATGAGATTTACCTTGAGCCCATCTGTTTTGTGAATCTCACAGGTTTACGTGCACAGGTCAAGGGACTTGGTTTTGGTGTTGGCTCCTCGAGGCATGCCAGTGGCTGAACTGAACCAAGGTGACTAAAGTTTTTTCCAGGGAATGTAGGTTAAGGTGACATTTCAAGTGGTAAAAGAGGTTACACTCTGCTACTTAAGTCATTGCTGTTCTGTTTGTGTTGCACTTTAAGCATTACGTGCTATAGTTCAGGAGGTTTTTTGGGGTGAACAGCGATTTTTTAATGCAGAATTTCAGAGTGGGTTTGTCCATGCCAGCCCTACAGAGAGCTGCAGCATGGACTGCTTTGAGAGTTAGCATTTTTTTCATGCTGATGCCAGAAAAATTGAACCTTTTCCAGGTAAAGTGTTCCAGGAAAGAGTATTTCTGTGTTCTTTCAAAAAAGAGATTTGAATGCTGGGTAAGGTTCACCTCTAAATGTCTCTTCTCATGCATATTCTGTGTGTGCAGCTTCACTGTGAAGTGTCAATGAGTGCAAACTTTGGAGCTCTTCCTCCCTCCTTTAGGGACTCTCTGTATAGGAAGTAAAAAAAAGAAAAGAAATAATGAATTTTAGTTCACAGAGAACTCATAAGAAAATTTAAAATCAAGAGTTTGGGCAAATAAATACTCTTTGGATTCTTTCTGTTCACTGCTTGACTTCTGAGCTTTTAAGGATTAGGATTTTAAAGCTTCTTCCACATTCAATTGAGTAATTGAGAATTTCTGCTTGCTTTCCTTCTTTCCTGAATCAGCAGCCCAGCAGGATGATGTGGGAAAAATACATCTCTCTTGAGCCTTAACCTAAGCCCCAGTCCTGCTACTTCATGATGATGAGGTACCCTCATACCCTCATTTGCGGCTGCTGCAGAGAGCAGACCCTACTCCTGAGTATTAGCAGTTGTAAACTGTCCACTTGCATCTATATATCTGTTCCTTCTGTCTCTCCCAGCAAGATATTAAAATTCAGGAATGACATGGGAGCCTACAAGTGTTATCCTTGAGACTGGCGTGCTCCCATGGTGACATTCAGATCTTGTCACCCAGAGGAAGCTCTGTGGCTGCAGAGATTTATTGCTGTGCCAGATTTTGTCTGGGTGTAGAGTCCCAGCAGTGCCAGCTTTTCCTTCTTCAGGATCAGAGAGAGTAAAGGAGAGATGCTGCTTGGGCTGGGATTGTTCAAGGAACCACTTTCAATCCACATCTTCTGTGAGAAGTGAGCTTTGGAACTGTGTAGGAAGTGAGTCTGGAGTAGCCAAAAAGCCTCACACAACAGAGCAATCAAGGGACCAGGGCAGAGAGGGCAGGATTGCTGGAGGTTTTTGTACTGCACAGAGTACCAGGTTCACCTCTAATGAAGATCTCTTTGCCAAATACCTGTCCCAGATGGGCCCATTCACAAGGGCTGAAGTCATGAGCTTTCTATGTCTAGGTGGTTCTGCATTCTTTTCAAATGACTTAGCTTTTCTTCCACATATATATTTTATATCACTGCTTTGCCGATAATGCCGAGTATTCTGAAATACAACATGTATTATACAAGCCTATGAATCCATGTAGGTGTACAGTCTGTGTGAATATAAACTGACACTGGAAAACACAGGACAGTGTGAGCTGTTGGGATGTACTGTCACAGTTTATTTCCCTTTCTTGCCATGTGTGTTTTATTCCACTTGCCTTGCAGTGGAGGGTGCCTGGGCTCTGGGAGTCAGGCTGTTCCTGCCTCACTGAGGCAGCTGAGACCTGACCAGGACCTAGGAGAGCTCTATGCTCTGATGCCTGATTTGCGCTGTTTCAAAGTCCATATTTCCATATATGTTTTGAAGTGTTGGATCAGCCCCCGGTAGTTGGGACCTGGAAAAAAGTTTGACTTCAGACATAAACTTCTCTATTAAGTCTGCATTTGGCTAGTGGAGTGCAGTGGAGTTTCCCTTGGTTCGGTGATTGGCACATTTTGAGCCTGATTCTTTTGTATGAGGGTTATTGTAATTTTTCTTTTAGGGCTGAGATGTCACTGAAATGGGAAATGATACCTTTAAAGGGGAAGACTGATGGGAATAAAAACACCACTAAAACCACAGCCAGCACTTTGCCACGGGAGGCAGATCTGAGAGCCCTGAATGGGGAGACCATGAGCCCTGAGATGTGACTTCCAAGAAGGAAGCAGAGCCCTGGTCTGCCAGAGCCACAAGCTTTTGTGAAAAAAGGCTGACAGTGGTCTCAGAGACCTGTACTTTTAACAACAAATCTCCTTTGCGTGGATGTGGGAGCCTGGGGATGTCTGGAATTGCTGCAGCTTGGCTGTGTGATAATAAGGAGCAGCTCTGTGCTCTTGAGCCCAGAGCTGTGGCATTTCTCTGCTCCGAGCTTTCGTTCCCCTGTGAGCTGACACTTCTGCAGAGGGGATGTCACCAAAATGGCATTTTCTGCAAAGAACAGGAGGCGGATGTGTGAGAACCACATCAGACCTGCACGGACATGTACCATAAAGTGGGCACTCATTTTGTGTGCCGTGGGGCACTGATGGGGTTTGATGAGCAGCCACCACCATGGGCTCAAGGAGAGGAGCCCTTGCCCATGTCCCAGCATGGTTCCCAATGGGAAACTACTTGCTTGGGATTGGGCAAGGGAGAGAATTTAGCTGTGATGTGTTCCTGCAGAGTTTGGTTTTTCATCAGCCCAGGTGGAGCATCTTGAGTGGAAAATGATGTGGGGAGGCTGCTGGGAACGTGCTGGACCATGTGAGGGGCAGGAGTGTCAGGCAGAGGGGGAGAAATGGGCATCTGCCGCTGTGTTGAGTGAAAACAGTGCAGTCCCAGGGGAGAAGCTCTTCAACATTTAGGGAAATCAGTCTTTGGCAAGTAGAAACTTTCTAGGAAGGTGAACAAAGTTTATTGATTTTATTTGGCTTATATGAAGGATAATTTTGTCCTTGCAGCATAAGCCGTTTAGGATGGAAAACTCTTTTCCCTGCTTAGTAGTAAGAACAGTGAATGTTTTGTAAGCCTCATTTTTAGGTGGGTTTTAATTGAAAATTAAAACTAATACGAATTTTTCTAGAAATGTTTGTTAGAAGTATAGCTTTTTTTTTCTTTATATATAGTAAAAATGTAGAGAAGATGCATTTTCATCAAGAAGTATCCGTTTTTTTCATATAAAGGTTTGTGGAAAGAATTCTTAAGCCTGCTTCAGTGCTGTTCTGTAATAACCTATCCATTTACTTCAGAAGCTTCTCTGATTAATTTCATAGTTACACTCATTTCCCTTCTTGGAGAGCCCTATATTTAATTATTTTTAATAACAGGAATACGAATCATATTATTCAATATCTTACTATTACTCTTCATCTTTCCAAGCATGTCGGAAATAGAGAAATTTGTGCTTGGCATTTTGATGTACAAGATGGAAACATAGTAGATAGAATTTTTTTTCAAGAATGTTAGTGCTGACATAGATTCGTGCGTATTGCTTGCAAGTTTAACTCAAATTAAAGTGGTGCATGGAGAACCACATGAAATTAAAGCCCATCACTTGAATCCCAAAGAACTCGGAGTGCCAGACCAAGGGTAGATCTGTAACCCAAAGGGATTTGGAGCCAGGTCTCTTGAATTCAGTCTTCCAGCTACAGGACCATCCTTCCCTTCCAAACATGATGATTTAAAACTTTAGGCCAGTTTTTCCTAAGTGCTGAGCATCCACCAGTTCACATTAAGAAGAGACAGTCTTGCAGTGTCATTAATTTTTTAAAAGGGGGAGAAAAAGCAGTACACACTGAATATAATTTTCCTGGTAATACTGTGATCATTTCCAGCAAATTTTCTCAGCTACAAGTCAATGGTTTTTTTTTGTTAATGAAGTACAGCTCTCTGTTGTACTTCTATCCCTTTAGAATCTGCTTTTTTTTTTTTTTTACAGGCTGATCTCTGATATCGTGCCTTGGGGCAATATCCTGCAGAGAGTCTCAGTGCCCTCCTCCAAGTCACACCACAAAATGACTTGTGAATGAAAGATAATTCAGATCAAGCAAAACAGGAAAGTTCAATGCAAAAAAAATAATAGCACAGCTCTTATCCAGCTCTTTTCTTACCATGATCTCCAAAGGATTTGTGAAAGTAGCTTTGTTTATTTTTGCACTTCAGATGGGGAAACACCCAGAAGGTTCAGAATCACTCAGCAAAACAAGAGTGAATCAGAGCTAGGTTGTGGATCTTAAGTCTCCTGGCCAATCTCTTGCCATGTCTTTTTCTGAAATTATTGTTATCTAACAGAAGTTTACATGGGTTTTTTTGGTGAGACTTTTTTTTCCCGAGTGAACATAGTTGATGTCGATAATTTAGTTATCCCAGCGAGTTTACCAGAGAGATGTGTTGAAAGATAGGACTTTTTTAAACCAGGGCAGCTGGACAAATATCTGTCATCGAGGGGATGTCATTGGTGGAGTGTCAGAGGTAGGGAGAATGTTTTACACTTTGGGACAGAGTGAAGTATCAGCGTCCCATGGCACACTTCAGCCAGAACACATGTCCCACGAGTATCAAACAGTTCTGCCAAACTGATAAGGGCTGAAAGTTGTCCAGGAAAGCTATTTCATACTACAGATACTGCCTAATAACACATTGGCTTCTCATTTATTTGCAGATGTAAATATAACTTCTCTTCTCTGGTCCATGGTTATTCAAAGGGAATAGGAGAAAAAGGGTGTAAAATGTCCCTTTCCCCCCCCTCTGTACTCATTAATCTGCAGAAAATAAGGCATTGCTCCTTGTGTCCCTTGTATCTGTTTTTCCTGGTGTTTCTGGGGCTTGGCTGCACACAGCCCTGAGTGCTTTGCTAATTCTGACACAACACAGACTGTTTAAGATAATGAGTTGAGGAAGCTGAATGTTCATTCTTGCACTTCTGTGGGACTGTAGAAAATAAAAAAGGTCCTCAGCTGCCTGGATTTCTTCCTTCTCCATGCCAAAAAAAGCTCGCACACAGACCATGTGTCTACAGATGCTGCTCTTGAATCTGGTCTTAACTTTTTTTGGTGTCTGGATCATGCTTTTCTCCCTGTGAACCCTGTTCAGTCCCATACAAGCTACTGCTTGGTAGGAAAGGAAGGAGAAGACGACATCTTTGTCTCAGCTTCTGCAGACATTCTTCATGATTTCATCATGTTTTTGTCATTGGTAGCAGAGAAATGTTGGTATTTTGTTCAACCATGAATATTCATTGATTGATCCTCTTGATTTGTGCTTCTGTTCGTCTCATGAGTGTGAAAGGAAGACCAGGATAAAATTGACCACTTGAATTTTCTGAGGAAATTGGTAGCATTGGGTGGGTCCAGTTTTGGGCTCCCAGGTCTTTAATGAGGCCTTGCTTTGGAGGATGGGCTGCAGTGGCACAGGGCTTTGTGCATATCTCGTGTAGCTTGTGAGGGTTCCGAGCTGTGCTGTTATCTCCCTTCCTGTTTTTATCTTCCGTCCACCAACTTTCAGTATTGCATGCTTTGAAATAGTTGTTCTTGCATAATCTGAAGAAAGAGAAAAAAAATATAAATAAAATGTGGTCTTTATTGTCTTTAAGACATTTTGGAGCTCCTGAAAAAGACTGATCGCTGCCAGTGGTCACACCATGCCTCAAGGAGACAGGAAGGAAATGTAATTTTGCATACATAAATAATAGGTAAATGCTCATTTTCATGCTCAACAGGTTTTCATGGGTGCTGTGGCCCTGAAAAGTCTGCCACACCCACTCAGCCCATCAGAAAGTTACTGTAAATTGGAAAAAATAGTGTTAGTAACATGGTGAACATGGTCTAAGGCTTGCAGTGGGACTTTGGATTTTCCTTCCAAATTTTCCAGCATTATGCAAGCTAACTCAAACTAATTTCAAAAGCAGACTGATGCAGAATCCTATGTGGAAATTGATGTTATGGCATGGTTGGAGGAAGCTCTGTGAGCATGGTTTGTTTTGCTATTAGTTTGTTTACTGATTTTGAGTAAAATGCTCAAATTTGGGGTTATGTTGATTTGGCAGCATCTACCCAGAAACAAAAACTGTTGAACAGCTAAAACAACTTGAGGTAGGCACACCAGGGCATCTTTTCCATGTAATCAAACCACGTGTCATGAGGAATTTGACCCGGGAGAGCTTATTTTACATCTCCCTTTGGTAGGCTCCCGAGGTCGCGTTCTCTGAGCTGGGAGTTGTGCGGAAGTGTCACAGGGAAAGATAGCTTGCTTCAAAATTAATTACAGTGAGATAAGGGTTGTGAAATAGAGCTGTTCCTTTTGGAGCTGTCAGCGTCTCCCTCGTGCTCGTTTGGTGTCGTGTTGCTTTTTGTGGATGCTGGTGGCATTCCGAGTGATTAAATCCACTTTGTCATTCATACCATCCACACAGGGTGTGGGGAAATCTCAGTGTACTCAGTGACGCTGAGATTTGGAATTTCTGTGCTGTAACGTGAATGTTTTCTCCTTTTGGCCTTTTGCTGGAAATGTTTGAGGCCTGATATGTTCTGAATATTATCTGTGAATTTCTCTGAACGATGTGATAAATCCAGCCAGGATCTCACAAATCAAGAAATGGTCACCCAATAGGTCTTGCTGACTTAATCTTTCTGACAATTAAGTATTGGAAGAGTTGTTTGACTGAAGTGACTCCTCGATTGCTCCCACATAGGCAGCTGGTTTGGAAGTAGTTACTAAAAGTAATGGGGTTGTGGGAAGAACAATACTTCAATCTGACAGGTTTGGAAGTTACATAATTTCAACGATTTGACGAGTCTGTCACCTATTAACAGTTATTGAATGGCTTAAAGAAATAATGTGCTGAGAAAGAGGCTAAAAATTGGTGTTTATTACTATTTTTATTGTGCAGCCCCATCACCTCAGGCAGGAACCTGTATTCTCCCCTAATAGGACTCACTGTCCCTACAATGTTAGCGATTTAATATGGGATGTTTTGTCTGTCTCTGCTTCTGTTTTTTTTTCATCAGTTAAATGCAATAGTATTTGCCTTCTTTTGCAAAACACTTTGAGATTTAAGGAAAAAAATGAGAGAAAATGAAAGTACTATTAATTTTGGTTATTTTTTTCAGTGTTTTATTGATTTAGTGCCATCTTACTGTTAGCATCAAAGATTCTCAGGGAGTTTTCCTAGAAATTCAGTATCTCCAAGAGAAAGAAAATTCACAGAGAATGAAGAAGTCAGAAAAAGCAAAAGGCCTCAGAGATTGGATCTCATTAAAGGAGATGATAGAAAAGAGTGTTAGACATCTTTCAAAACGTAAATCATACTTAGAGGACACATCTGAAGCTAATGCAATTAGGCATAATGTGAGATTAATATACTTGTTTCAAATTATCCTATAATCAACCCTTTAACAAAAGCACTCAGACCAAAACCGGATAAAAGACAAAGATGAACGATGAGAAGGAGAAAGTACTTGAAGTGAGTGAAGAGTAATAATGGTCTTGTTGTGGTTTTATCCTGCTGGCAACCGATCCCCACACAGCCGTTCTCTCACGCCCTGCAACAGGCTGGGGGAGGCAATTGGAAGAGTAAAAGTGGGAAAATTTGCGGATTGAGCTAAAGACAGTTCCACAGGTTAAAAAAAAAAGCTGAGCACACAAGCAAAGCCAAACAAGGAATTCATTCACCACTTTCCAGGGGAGGAGCAGCAGATTCTCCACTCTTATTCCATACTGTTTACATCATGCTCAGGTACCACTCTATCCAATACAATCGCTTTAACCACCACCCCCTTCCTATCTTTTGATATCAAACACAGGTGTAATTTCCCTAGTCTATGGATCATCCCTGTAGAGTGTCCATAGAATTCCCATAAAATGTCCATGAAATATCCATTGAGTTAATTTAGTTCATGACTTTGTGCTCCTTCTGTCGTGGTGGTCACTCGGGACAGGAGAGGTGGTGTTTTGTGTGGAGCTGTTGGGCACCAAAGGCAGCTTAGCTCAGGTCACTGCTTCTTGTAAGGCTTCTCCAAGGCCATAATAATCCCTTCAACAACTCAGATCACGGCTTACAACAATTTAAAGGTATTTCCATTACAACCTGCAGCCCTGGTGCCTTTGGGCCAGGGTTTGACTTTGTAATGAACTCTTCCCCTTGCTCCTGCTCTGGCTTGCCCTTATCCACGCGCTGATATCCCTGAGGGTGTATCTGCTCCAAGTGGAACCTTATCTTTGAGCCACAGCCTCTCCCAGGGGTGTACCTGCCGTGGTGCAGCCTTACCCACAGCCACAGTCACCTCGAGGTGCACCTGTCCCCAGGGGCCACACCCTGGCACTGACACAACCGAAATATTCTTGCTCTGGTGTGGACACATCCATGGCCATGGACATTTCAGGGTGTGCTGCTCCCGGGTGGGCTCACCCACAGGTCACAGCACAGGAGCAGCAGTGATGCCCTGGCCATCTGCCAGCCTGGTTGCATCGCTGTGGCTGTTGTCAGAATATTCAGAATCAGGCATAGCAGAGTGAGGTGATAAGCCACAGCACGCAGAGAAAGCAAAAAGCAGTCGCTAACGAGCACTAGACTCGAACACAGAGTGAGGGAAGCAAGCCCCATGGCAAGCACAGGAGCCTGCCAATTCATAGCTAATCAGGAGTAGCAGCTATAAATTCGATCTAGCGTGTTTCAATCAAATCTGTTGTTGTCTTGAGCCGTTTGTGCCCCACATTGGGCATGAGAAAGGAGTGTCATGGTTTAACTCTGCTGACAGCCCAGCTCTGCGCAGCTCATCTTCCCCCAGTGGAATGGGGGGGGAGAATCAGGAGAGAAAAAGTGAGAAAACTCTCAAGTTGTGGTAAATCAGTTCAATGGGTAAAACAAAAGCCTCATTAACAAGCGAAGCAAAACAAGGAATTCATTCACTGCTTCCCAATGGGCAGGTGTTCAGCCATCCCCAGGAGAACAGGGCCCCATCACATGGAACAATGACTTGGGAAGACAAGCACTATCTCTTCAACTTCTTGCCCCAGATTTATGAACTGAACATTACTCTGTATGGTCTGGGATATCCCTGGGGTCACTTAGGGTCAGCTGTCCTGGCTTTGTCCCCTCCCAACTCCTTGTGCATGCCCAGACCCCTCATTGGTGGGGTGGGATGAGGAGCAGAAAAGGCCTTGACTTCGTGTAAGCTTATCCCAGCAATAATGAAATCCCTGTGTTATCAATGCTGTTTCTAGCACAAGTCCAAAACACAGCCCCATGTAGGATACTCTGAAGAAAATTAACTCTGTCCCAACCAAAACCAGTACAAGTCTCCATTTTCTACTTGACTCCAGATGAGACAGTCCTCCTTGGGTGTCCCATTTTACAGATGGGAGAACTGAGGCAGGGGTGAAAAAAGTTGGTTTTCCTCTGCATCAGTGCTTGTGTCTGCATAGGGTGAGCATCACTTGAGATTTTTTCTAGAGTTTGGAAGAGAGGAGGTGCCAAGATATGAATCATGCTACCATCCCTCACAACCTGTTGGCATCGAGCATATCCTCAAATGGGCAAAGAGTCATTCTATTTGATGATGTTTAGGTTTATCTTCTGCGTTTATCCGTTTGTGATTTGGATGTGATTGAGTTTCAGTTATTAAAGTACACGTCGTTTTGACAAATCCAGGCAGTTAGAACTCCTCTGTGAAGTAAGACGCAATAAATTTTTCATTGTAGTCAAGTGGAGGAGAGGTGAATATGACTGGATTTTGCAAGCGCTGGCCCTGCTGTTATAGACTCATATATCAATATGTGTGTGTACACACACACAGTATAAATAATGAATTTGAAAAATGCCTGTCTGCTCTTGTGGCCAAGGAACAGCCCCAATTTGGGGCATTTCAAGTTACATTAAGAGAAGAATGGCTTCTGAAATTAGACTTCCATGAAATGTGACACAAGAAATCTTTTTTACTAGAAATATTGCTCTATCTTTAAAAATAAAAAAAAAAAAAATGGTTTTGAGAGTAAATGTCCTGTGCAAATATTTCTCTGTTCTGCTGATTTGATGAGCTATTATTTGAGCAATCTGCTGAAATAATCTTATTACACTGATGGCTTTAAAATTTTTCTGGACTTTCAGTTGATTGTTTGATTGCACTGATTTTGTACACTGGATGGAAGAACAACAGAATCAATTTTATTCCAAATGTGGCTGCTCCTAGCAGCTTTTTTTTTTTTTTTTTTTTTTTCAATTTTAAGGTTGTGTAATACTGGAGATGAAGACAGAGTGCATAAATTGGATTTCAGCTTGACCAAGTACTTAAATATATTGTTTTCCCTTTGCCTTTGGTATATGGCTTTGAATTCTTCTAAATTACTGGTCTCCTTGGCAGTCTTGTTGTAGGATATCAAATTACATTTAGCATTATGTGACTAGAGAAGTCATCACCATATCACAGTTGGTTACAGAATTTATTTCAGGATGGGAGTGTCCACAGGGCAAAGCTACCGTCTCCAGGAGGACAAGTTGCCATCTCTGTAAGAGGTCTCTGCAAAGGGACAAAGGATTTAGAAGGCTGAGAAACTGAATTTTACAGCTGCCAAAAGAGGTCTGAGACAGCAGAAAGGTGTTGCTGCCTCTCACCAGTGCTGTGATGAGCTCGTAAACCTTATCTGAGCAGGTCTGGTCCTGAGATCTTGCCAAAATTAAGGCAGGAAGAAGTAAGAATGGGAACAGGAGGATGGTATTGCCTGTACCTTGTGCCCTGTTTGCAGGATCTGGCATACAAGACACGCCTGAGTCTACTTAGAATGGTTCCAAAAAGAATTAAAAAATTTGCTTTAGAAGTTAATTGAGCTCTTTTTTTGTTTAAACAAAGACTAGACCTGGAGGGCTTGCTGAGCATTTTTCAGAGGTGTGCAAGGAATAACAGAGGATTCTTTGATCCATCCGATACGTCTCCCAGAAAAGTTCCCCAAGATTCACCATATGCACTCTCACACACAAATCTGGATTTTGGATATCACGGGCATCTTGAAATCAGAGCAGACATAGCCTGCAGTGAACACCTGTAGTTCCTTACTCTGCTCATATTAGATGTTATTTCTAATTCTGGTTAATTATTTAATCTGTCTATTTGAATCAAGGCAAATGGGTTTAGGAAGCTGTGCTACCTGCTGTAATTTTTCAGAGATGTAAAAGGAAGCAGAAGTTTCCACCTGCCAACTGAACAAAACAATGTGATTTTCCTAATCTTTTCACATTTACTGAGAAGTAACTAATTATATCACTCACTACAAATTAATATTACATCATCATGTTTATCCCTCTGTATTTGAGAGCAATGCATCTTTACAGAGGGAAGGGAATAATGTAATTAAGGATAAGCAAGTACACTGATGTGAATTTGCCTTTGGTTGAATGCTTTTTGCTTGAGGTTTAATGAAACTCATTTACTCTAAAAATGGCTTATAAAATTAACTCAGGCCAAATTTGTCCCTCAGCTGTTGTATGGTTGTATGGCTAATTGATCCAGCACGTGGGTTATACCTTCCAGTGAGCTTTAGATCACAGAATCACAGAATCAATGAGGTTGGAAAAGACTTCTGAGGTCTTCGAGTCCAGCCTATGACTGACCACCACGATGCCCAACCAGACCACGGCACTGAATGCCACGTCCAGGCTTTCCTTAAACACCCCCAGCGATGGTCACTCCACCGCCTCCCTGGGCCACCCATTCCGAGGTCTAATTCCCCTTTCTGTGCAGAAATTCTTCCTCAGATCCAGCCCAAACCTCCCCTGGCACAGCTTGAGACAATGTCCTCTCCTCCTGTTGCTGTTAGTTGAGAGCAGAGCCTGACCCCCACCTGGCCACAGCCTCCTGTCAGGGAATTGTAGAGTGTGAGAAGGTCACCCCTGAGCCTCCTTTTCTCCAGGATGAGCAACCAGGCTTCCTCAGCTGCTCCTCACTGGACTTGTGCTCCAGACTCTTCCCTAGCTCCCTGCCCTTCCCTGGACCCCAGTGGAGTCCTGTATTACAGCTCATCCCATAAAGGTGTCACACCGGCTGCGCTCTGGGAAATGCGTCTTTGAGAGGTTGTCAGCTCCACAGGAGGACCCGCATTTCTGGGAATACAAACCAGCATAACTCCTTCTTGCTTATGGGTTTGCCTTCTTTGCTCCAGTGTGCAGGCTGTGTGGCAGGGAAGGATGGCTCAGCAGCTGAACAAGGATAATCCCCTTCAGCACCAGCCTTGGGCCAGGACATGCCCAATAGCTGCTCTGAGTTTTTAGCCACTGTGCATGTCCACAGCAGGGGCTGTTCCTAAGAAGGATGGGGAGAGAGACTGTGTTTCTGTGTTTCAAGCACATTCTCCAAGGGCTGAAACGCACATGTCTGAAAAGAAGGAAATAATGTTCAGTCATAAATACAGCAACGAGAATCAGCCTCATCTAAATGCCGCGCAGTGCCCTCTGCGCTGCCGGTGGTTCAGGAGGTGCCTATTTCATATGGATTTCTTTATTGTTATTGTTTTCTGTTATTATGTGCTGTGTTATTTCTGCTGCCACAGCACCCAGAAAACACAGCTCCTTGTCCAGAGTAAATGCATTAAAGCAGGCGTGATTTATGCCCCGGGTGCAACGAGGCAGGGCTGCACGCTCACCCCAGCTGCTGTCACCTGGGCGAGCAGCAGACCTGCCATCCCTTTGCAGCCTGAGCTCTCTCTCTGCTCAGATGGGCTCACAGCTTAAAATGGACCAGAGAGCATGTAAAAAGTCATGTATATTATCCCACTTTCTAGTGTATGTGTCCTCTTCCTTTTGTAGAGTTTTCTTGGAGTTAAAGACTGTTTTTCGGATTGTGAACATCAATTATCTCACCAGCTTCACTGAGCAGCTTTGATTTAGACCTATGAGTCTGTTCTTATAGCTAATCAAAGCTTTTAATAACATTAGCTATAGTGACACCCTTGTAACTTTGCTAAAAGTAACCTAACACCTGTCAAGAGATTTGTTTTATTAACTTGAACCGTGACAGGATTTATCCAGGCGATAGCCAGTCATTCTCTAAAGAATCATTTTATTTTGGATGCCTACCCATTTTAAAAATGCTTTATGTTTGCATGTTTTTCTCTGTCATTTTTGAGTGACTTCACATTCTGCTCTACAGAAAAACCAAATTGGAAGGTCCTTACTGTACAATGGGTGCAATTAAAATGAGAGGATTGGACATAATGAGAGCTGGCAACGGGCTGTGGAGGGTTAGGTAGGGAGAAAGCACAAGAAGAGAGGTACATTCATTCTTGAGAGGGCATTTTTTAGCAAATGGTATAATTTGTGCTATGCTGAAGTCTTGATTAGAAGCATCTAATTGCAATTGGTGTTGGCATCAAGTGGACTAAGTGCATATTAATATATATATATATTAACGAGATATATGAACTGGGTGAAAAATCAAATTCAATTGATGTTTTGACCATGACTTCTGTGCTGCCTTTACCACTCTTAAGTGGTAAAGGCAGTCCATGCCAGTCTAGTCTGTGCACCCAAGGGGATAGATGCATTTTCTGGGGCTTTTCTGGAAGGTTGCTACCTCCTGATTTAGAGAGGCTGACGTCTTCCACATGCAGCAATCACATCACATCCATTCCAGGGATTAATTGTCTTAATTCAGTAACAGCCACATCTGGAGTTTGCTCCGTGAGCCACCTCCTGGGAGAAATCACCTCACTGTGTATCTTCACCCTTTTTGCTGTACTGTTGAGATTTTAAACACCTCATGGAGGGACTGTGCATTTGTCGGAGGCCTGAGGTGCTTCAGCTCCGGTTTTGGGTGAGCCCTCCAAGTATGACCGATGCCCACTGAAGGTGTGTTGCCATGGCAGAACCTGTGTTGGGTTTTGTGGGACAGCCTTGGTGGGAGGTGAACATGGCAAAGCTGGCGTCAGGTTCTCACTGATTCATTCAGTCTGCCCCCACTTAATTTTTTATCAAAATTTGAAATCAAAATTTTTAAGAAAATAGTTTTATCCCTTTAAAGCCCCTACTATTAGTAGGTAAAACAAGATCTTGAAAGGCTTTTGCTATATCTGGATACTTCCCAAAAGATGTGATGTGTAGCCCAGCCCAGGGAAACACAGCCCTCAGCCCACACCTGTTGAAAACAGTGCAGTTTATATTTCTTTTCTGTCTGCAATCACCTTCATGCAGGTCACATACCCACAACTGACATAAGTGATTTAAAGAGATAGCGTGGCCTGAAGTTTCTCAAATCAGAGTAAACTAAGCCTGGATGAAGGATTTTTTTTTGCCTCAAGTGCTTTCCCCTGCATCAGGTTTGCAGTAAAAATGAAGAAACTAATTCCTGTCCTGCATCTCTGAAATTTTAGCCCTGGTTACACAGCTGGGGTCAGGTTTGGCACAAGCAGTAATTGGATGTCTTCATGGGCATTGCTCAGGATGCACCGTGGAGCTCTTCTGGAATAAACTGCGCTGCAATGTATATTTTAATACCTTTACCTTTCAGTTTGGTATTGAAAACAATATATCAAGTTGAAAGACAATAAAAACCTTTGTGTAAATAGGCCCTAGAGGTAGGTTGATTGAACTGTATTTTTTTTTCCTTCCTCGTGTCTTGTGAGAAAATCTTCGTTGGAGAGGCGATGCACTGCTGGATTTTATAACAAGGTTCCAAAAGAACTTCTAACAAAGAAATAAGTGTGGACGGGGGGGGGGGGGGGGGGGGGGTTTGGTTTTTTTTTTTAACTTTCGTTTCAGCTCAAGTTCTGTCTTTAAACTGCAGAGTTTCTTGTAAGTTTTATATAAAGATTCCTGACTAATTCATGTTAGCTTTTATGAATGTCTCTTTGCTAATGCCCAGCATCTTTCTAATCATTGTCACCAGTGGGTTCAATGTTTGTGACAAAATCCCACCTTCATCCCACAAACCCAGAATTTCACCATACTCTTCAAATATTGATTATGGATTGGGTACCAGCACTGTGGTTTTGTTTATTTTATAGCAGTATAATTACCAAGAAATTATTGGCTGTACAAACAATATAAATTTTGTCTATTTTTTTCTCTAATTTAATAATGTTTCTAGAAAGTGCCTGGCTCTGGTAGTGGGCTTGGACTAAGGTTGTGGTCAATAGGGATAGAAGAATGGAGGGATCTCATCAGACCATCTCTGGTCTCCCATCATCCAGGGAGATGTTGGGCTCCCAAATGAAAAGTGAAGAAAAAATAAACAGGTCTTGAGTTCTGGACATTTTGCACTTGCACGCTGATTTTAAGGACCAGCAGCATAAAAGAAATTCAGATGCTCAATCTAGAACTGTAGAGAAGTCAGGGCTCAGAGTTTAAAAAAAAAAAAAAAAAAAAAATCATCCAGTCTTCCCGGAATCATAAAAATCTCTCTAAAAATAATGAGATTATATAAAAATTTCAGTTGGATTCTTGGTTTCAAGCCTTTAGGGTGTACTTGAGCCACGTAGCCAAACTGTTCCCTGTAACCCTGAAGGCTAACAGACACCAAAATAAAACAAAATAAAAATGAGAGCTGAGCCACAGCATTACTCATGTCTTTACAAATTCAGACTTTACAAAAAAAGCCCACAAGTACCCAAAGGATGACGACAAACTTGAGACACTTGGCAATATCATTCCTGTAAGTATAGGAGAGGCAGAGAGTGGAGTTGTCAAGAAATTAATGGTGAACTTAGGTTGTCTGGACTGAAATGTGCAGAAAGAAAAACAAGGGCATTATTAATGTTAAGAAAATGAGTCTCCTACAAAGTCTTACTTTTTCTTTGTCCTTAAATATATGGTTTAAGGTGCCATTTGGATCTTAGGAAAGAAAATTCATTTTATTTTTGAAGATTCATTCTTTTCAACTTGACAGTACCCTTTTCAATAATTCAATGAGATCAGTGAGAAATAAAAAAGGAGCTGTAGTGAGTCAACTTTGCAGCTCGGCAGTGAGTGAGTGGCACTGCAGCCTCAACACAGGTAATAAAAGGTAGAAAGAAAGATCAGGGCAGAGAGCCTGAAAATGAATAAACCAGCTGAAAATTTCTTTAGTGACAGATTTATGAAGCAAAGAGAGATATATTATCTCTCTTTCTCATTCTGCATTATGAAATTATGCCTTGAAAGTAGCCGGAAAAAAATTTCATCATGTAGAAAGTTGTATTTACCTCTTGGATTTACTTTAATTTTTCTTTGTCAAATTTTCCTGTGGGAAAAATAGGCACCAAACTTCATCTGACCCATGTTCTACTTGGGTTTCTTTTCTGTTCTAAATGTGTCCTTTCTACTTGCTTCTTCAGAAAATAAGGGAAGGGCAAACAGCACGTGACTTCAGCTGTTGGTATGAAATATGACAGGATAAGCAATGGTATTACAACAGGAAACTCCCCCTTTTCCCTTTCTAGGCACCAGAAAAAGCTCACATCTTCATGCAAACCTTATATTTTAGGATTATCTCTAATTTGGATGTACCGGACTTAGAGGTTTTAACTGCAGATTCTCAGAATTCACTAAACTGATCAAAGGGGAGGTTTTCACCAGCAAATCCGTGTCTCCTGGGCCCATCTCTAATCACACACATAAAGAGGGTGGAAAAAATAAGAATCCTCTTCTCTCCTCTTGCCAAGCACGGATCAGTGTGGGAACTTGAACCCACCAGCTGACAAAAGTAAGAACTTTGCTCTGAATCTTTGATTCAGGGAAAACCCTTTGGTTTTGTGTTGTGTCCCACTCCGGGGAAGGTTTATAGGTCTGTCAGATACTGGCTGATCCCATAAGTCCTGCCAACGTGGAAGTATTTTTGGTTAATGCTGGAGCTTCCCGCCCTAAACACTTAATAGCTCTCCTGCTGACGTTTCATTTCAGAGCTGAGGGCCGGAGTTGGCTTCCCTGGCAGTAGGGAAATGAGAAAACGGGAATGGGAAATCATAGGGAAATGAGAAAACGGGAATGGGAAATAAGAAATTATTCCCTTTTCTGGGAATAATTGCAGGTGCTTTCTCTAAGGCAGGATGGAGGAGCGGTGTCCAGAGTGGGACTGACAATGTGCTCAGGGAGATAAAGGGCTGTGGTGTGTCCCACCCCATTTCCCCTGGAATAATGTCAGGCATTACATTGGCAGGGGTTAGAACCACCCAGGGGATTTCAAAAGATACAAAGACCCATCTTGAAGGAAAAAGTCAATATTTAAGTAACGAGGGTTAGCACAAAGCTTTCCCAGGGCTGGTGCACTCTGTTACAGCCCGATGGCAGTGCTCCCACACCTTCTGCTAGCAGACATAAACCAGTGCCACAGGCATTAAACAGCACTTGCTGGAGTCGATCCACCTTTTTGATGGATGTTTTATATATTGAGCACCAGAAAATCTGTTGAGAAGGCAGAAAGGGAAAAGAGGGAGATCATCAGCTGGTACAAAGCAGAACAAGTCCATTAGCATCAATGGCACGCAGCTGGCACCAGCTGAGGCACTTCTTTGGCTTTTCCCTGCAGAGTTGAAGTGTGCTGCTTGTCTGAGAGCTGGCAGGACATGGAACCCCTGTCATGTTGTGTGTGTGAGACAATGTCTCATCTGTGTGCAAGAGGCCATTGCTTGGGTGGGCACACAAGGGTCCCAGCGCACCCCTGCACCCAGGAAACCTCTGAATCGCTGATCCTGAGAGATCAGGAGAGTGAATCAGGTGAAGAATCTCTCCATATTTTCTCTTTTCGTACACTTTTCATGCAGGCATTTGTTACAAGCCAGAGCTGCCCTTTGGTCTGACCCAGTGTGGTGAGTCTTCTCTTCTTCCACACAGGCAGATGGTTGAGGGGTCTATCATTTCCACAGTAGGCAGACAAAAAGAGAAAGCACTGAACCCACTTTGTCTCTCTTGCTCAGTTTAACTTCTGTGGCTGAGTATGTGTGAGCAGCACAGTGCTCCCCTTGCAGGGCGAGTGCACCTTGAGGTGATCTCCATTCGGGCACGAGGACAAACCCTTTGCAGAATTGCTCCTTGCATGTAGCATTTAGAGATAAACATGAAAAAGGAAAGGCTGGAAACCTGTAGAGTATTAGTTTCTTTACGGCTGTGTTTGTACAGTTAAATGATCAGAAGCCCAGGCTGAGATTTTTGTGGCTGAGGAGAAGCAGCATCTCAAGGAGCTGTTTCCAAGCCTGGCCGTGGCGTCGGGAGCCTTGAGCTGGGCAGGCAGAGCTGGGCTGGCAGCCACCAGCATATTTGATGAGATGCCACTGAGAAGCAGACAGCAGGAAAGTTTCAGTGTGGGGTTGTTGGTGAATGCTCCCGTTGGGTCGAGACTGTCATGACAAGTAACAAATTCACCACAGCAGCTTCTGGGTCCAAGGAAAGGAAGAAGAAGTAACTCTTTATTTTCCAGAGACTTTTTATACTATTTTACAACTTCCATGTCATACATCCATTGGCTCTCAATTCACCACCCCACAGTATCTTTGGCTACCTACAACCAGAACAACATCTCAGAAAAACACCACCTGCATGAAGTCGGCTGTCTCTGTTTATGAATTCCTGCTTGTTTTGAACCAGAGAGCCGTTTGTGAGAATTGGGAACAACAAGGTGTTCTCACGGTAAAGTAGCTCTTACTATGTGCCTACGATTGCCACACGCTCCCTTGCTGGGGCACGGAGGGTCCGTGCAGGCAGCGCCAGCCCAGCTGGGTGGGAGTGGAGGGCTGTCCATGCTGCAGTAATAGCCATGATCTTGGAGTCAGGGAAAACGTTGGGACCTAAAGCAATCTGCCTCATGCCTGGCGCTTTTCCTTGGTGCTCTTCACGTTCTTGTTGCCTCAGGGCTGATGCAGGAGGAGCAGTGTCAGCCCAGGAGAAGGTGGCTCCCTGTCCCAGCTGCAGCTGCAGCCGTGCTGTGACTTTGCCCGTGGCAGCCTGGGATGGCTGATGGGCAAATCTTGTTTATTTGTGTCCATGGCCTGAACCAAGGAGCTCCATGCAGCTCCTCCTTTCCTATTTCCCGAGCTGCTGCTCCTGGCATCTGCCCTCTTCTCATGTTTTGTGTCACTTGGGGTCAGCTGTATAAACGGACAAGATAGTTTGAAAGCATCAGCGTTGGTGGTTCAGAGCTTGGTATGAGGTGATTTTTCCTCCTGCACAACAATTTTTTATTCCTAGTTCAAAACTAGCTCAGATACATCTTCAGGTGCTCTGCTGATGATATACAAGAGGGACCAAATTCACTCTTGCTTAGTTGGACTGACTATGCAAAGAAAATGGTGATAGAAATCAACACATCCCTATTTATTTATTTATTTTCTTATTTTTCCCATCCTGAAGATGTTATTCAGGATGCAAAGAATGAGCAGGTTGGTGGAACAAGAAGATGCTTTTACAGATGCTTTTTGCAGAGCTGCACTTGAAGTGTTTTGTTTGGATTTTTAAATGTCAAGGCAGTCCTACTGTTTAATTGAGATTTAAATATGAAATAGGTTTCCAAACAGGCACAGACTGTGCAGTGTCATGTCCAATATTAAACCTGGCACTTGGCTACCTCTGCCCTTCCATTTTAAACAGCTCAAAATTGAGCATGTGTAAAATCCGGAAGGGTTGCACTAAAGGGATGCCTGCATTCCCTCATCTTCTCTCTTCGTTAAGTACTTAATTATTTTTGTTGCCTTCTTACCTATTCATAAGTGGGAACTGCTCTGTGTCTGATGTGGGTAATTTCTCGTTGTATTGTGATTCCAAATTGACATTTATAAATTAAACAGCGGTGTAGCATCCCAGAGAACAGCACTGTGGCACAATTAGGAATGTAATTGCGTGGAGTCACCTGGGAGGCAGCTGGGATGGGGAAGGCATTGCAGACATTGGAGATGGGGGTGACAGAGGCAGCGCCATTGTGCAGAAAACTCACCCAGACGATCCCATTAAATTTGTACTCACCACTTCACCCTGGGGAGGGAGGGTGGAAAAGGCGTTTGAGAGCCGAGTGCGAGGTCTGCTTTCATTGAACTCGGATGGATTTTCTCTTTAACTTCACCCCGAGGCACATATTGATTCCTAATGTAGAAATTGTAATGCCTTATGCTAGGTATGGAAAAAACACTGGGAAGAGCCATTAATTTCTCTCCTCCTGCATGCTGAGACCTGGTACAGGTTCATGAGTCCCTGAAGACCCCTGGTGCCACCTCATCTCCTCCTGGGTGGGATGCTCTCCCAGAAAATGCTGCATAGGTCTGAGTTTTCAGGTTAAACCAAGCCACATAAGGGCTTGGAGAACTTGGCAGGAGACACCATATGCTCCCTAAGCTCTCTGGAGTTGTGTTTACTTCTGCTTTGATCACATGGGTTGGCTTGTAGCCTCCTTTCAGATGTGATTATCATCCTAATTGGCCCTAATGAGAACTACACATGCAGAGGAAAGGGGATAACAAGTATTCCACCCCCAGCCTTGTTCTATCTCCAAATTACAAGGAAAAAAGATGTGTCTTTTTATGTGTGTGTATATATATATGTGTGTGTGTATATATATATATCTTATATCTCCTCTGCAGTGCTGTTGCTTTCATCATAACTTTCAGCCCCTGAATGTGTTTAATATGGGATTTTTTAGCTCCTTTGGGCGTATAAGGCTGAAAAAAAATTGGGGTATATTGGGTGGGGCTTTTTCCTTTCCTGAATTGGAGTTAAGACTAAACAGGCAACTCTGGATGCATCAGGCACCCTCTTGGTGCCTGCTCCAGTGTCACCCTTGTGCTGCCAGCACTGCTCAGTCCTGCCCTGGGAAGGACAAACCTCCTGTGTGAAGCTGCCCAAGTGTTTGCAGCTCCCTGGCAGAGCTGCTCTTTGTGAGGGTCTTATCTCAGTTCCTGCTCATGAGTTTTGCAGCACTTGATGGTTGAACCTATGGAATTTGTTTCTTGCTGGGTAAACAACTTGCGATATGGTGGCAGGGACTGCTGACAGTGGCTGTGTCTGGATGAGTGATCTCCTGGAGAAGGGACCCTCAACAGCTTTATGGTTAACATTTTAATGGCATGCTACCAGGGAACCTTTTCCCCAGGAACAAATACCTGGAAAAGCCCATGCACGTCTTAGCTGCTTCTGTGGTTGGAATTGGCACTGCATGGTCGCCAGGTGTGCTGGAGGCTGCCCAGGGTCAGGTGAGGAAGAAGAGGTTTCCTTGGAGCTCACTGAGGTCCTCTTTTATCACTGGGAAGGGAAAAAAACTGCTGGCACGATTATACCTCCTGCTTCTGCTTAACTGGATAAATGGCACTCTGGACCATTCATTAGTCCAGGCTGTTGTGATTTATTGGATGATGCTTGGAGGGATGCCTCTGGTTTATTGGAGTTGCATCCTGTCTTGGAGTTGGGATTAGCAGGGCAGTGCAGAGCCTGGGCTGTGCTGGAGCTGTCAGAATAGATCCTGAGTATGCCAGGGGGAAATCAGGTGCCATCCTTCATATTTAATAGCCATTTTGGGAGCAGGGGTGTTCTCTAGGCATAGGTGGCACACGGAGAAGCTGCAGAGAGGATCTCTGGCCCCAGCATTCACCCTCTGTGTGTGCCCCAAGATGGGTAAGAGTGAAAATGGGCACGGCAGAGCTCACCCTGGACCTCCCTAAACAACATTCCTGGTAAAAACAGGAGCAGCAAATGGGTAGCTTTCTAAAGGTTCCTTCCCATCCTTAGGGCAGCGAAATTCAGTCTGGTTTATAATGCCAAGAAGCTTTGAAAGGCTTTGAATTGACTCTGTCCTTCGTTGATGTGACTCAGCGTAGCATAAATCGGTATAGCTTCATCAGCACAGTAACTCAGATAAGTACCAGGAAAGGAGCTGGCCCACGGATAACATGGAAATAATATAGAAAGCCAGGGATGAATAATTTCAGAGTATAGATGTAGTCATGGTAGTGGTAATAATAATAATATTTTCCCTAGTGGGAGAAAAATAGACCTTTCATGGTTGTTGTGCCTGGAGCTATTAAATATGGATGAGACAGATGAAATGCTGCTTCTCCTATTACACAGAAATGAATAAACAGTAATTCTCAATCACTATATGCATCTCAGGCTTAAAAAACCCACAAAGACAAGTTAAATATGAGCACCTGCTAACATTCGTGTGTGCCACTGTGGCTTTTGTCAACAGAGAGAAAAGGTTTGCTTCTTTGTAAAGGCTCTGATGGCAACTCAGCCAAAGTGTATTTACCCTGCTAAAGTTAGGAAAATAGGTTCAATGCCAAACATGGGGGGTCCAATAAAGAAGTCGACTGCTTGACTCACTGGGTTGATGATTCTGCTTGTTTACTGCAGCTTTAGCAGTGTGCAATGTAGAAAGCAGGAAACACTTCTGAAATTTTAAATATTCATGGCAAGATGGGGGGGAAATGATGCCAGCTTTTTAGTGAATCTCCTTTCTGGAGAAGAACTAAGCTTTAGTCCTATCACAGATAATAAAAGTGTGGGGACAGCAGCCTGTGATACAGAAGGAGGGCTAAAGAAAAGATGTAGGGAGTAGAGGCTGTGTGTGATCTGGCAGCATGTGAAGATGGTCTCCCAGTTCAGTAATGGGTGATGGACTGGGGAGACCTGGGGTTAATCTGCTTTTTGACCTTCCTTGCCCTAGTTCCCATGTATTTCATACGTGTGACAGCGCTGCCTAATCCCATGAGGGTGTTGTAAGGATAAATGCATGAGAAATGGTGAGGGTTTGGGCTATTCTAGCTGAAGGGGTGCAAAGGCAGATTGATGTGTGCCGTTTAAAACCTTGGGATGTGAACTTTACTTTAACTAGCTGTTTGATCCCACAAGGAAGAGATGACTGTTATATGCAGTGGTAATAAAAGGTTCATCTCTTAGAGCAAAGATAGACAGGTACTCTATTTATTCCACAGGGATCAGTCCAGAAAGATCACAGAGACTGAGAGACTGTTTCCTCCATGTATTTTTGATGCAGCTTTCAAAACTGTGTTTTCCCTGGACATCTTGTGGTAATTCTCTGCTAATTTAATTCCTCTGAAGCCAGAGGTTGTCTTTATTACTACGTGTCTGATGTACTACTAGATGACTGGGTTTCTTGGGTGAAAATGCAGTTGTTGGAATTAGACAGCATTTTACATGCACTTGTCCTTGTTTTTTGCTGTGACTTAACCCTAAGGAAGTTCCTGTCTGTCTAAGTGATGGCTTCACTATCCGTGCATTTTGCATTTATGCCTATGAGCTGCTGTTTGCTGCTGCTCTGCTGCATTTATCGACCATAAGAGCAGCTGTGCTGGGTCAGACCAAAAATGCAGCTCATGCAAAAAAAAAAAAAAAGCCCTCCCTGCAGACAGTGTCTGGGGAGGAATGTATAGATCAACATATAGCAATAACGTAATTATAATACTGTGAATACTCCCCTAGCATTCTATGAGATGTGTACAGGCATTTTCTGACACCCAAATGGTGCCTGTAATGGTTTGGGATGAATTTATAAGCAGTATTTATCTAGGTGTTTTCTGAATCCTTGTTAGTGGCCACTGTGTCCTATGGAAAGAAGCTGGATTAAGTGTTCTGAAGTGGATCTTTGCTACCCTCATGTGCTGTCACCTCATCCTTGCCTTAGAAGGGACAGTGACCACCTTCCCTGCTCCACTCAGAGATTTATTCTGCCCCCCTCAGTTTTCCCTTCCGGGCTGCAAAGTTGCAGCTGATCAGTAATTCCTCATAATGGGGCTGTTTCATAATTTTGATCGTCACTGTCACCCTCCCTGGTTCTGCCATGTCCTGAGGCAAGGAGAAGGATCTCAACAACACAAAGCCTTCAGGCTGTGGCAAACTGTTTTCTTAGTGACCCCCTAACACTAGATATTAAATGGATTTGCCATTTATTCCTTGCTGTTTTCTGTCTTTTAACCAGTTCTTTGTTCTTGGGCACCCCACTGAAATCTAAATAAACCACATCAACAGCATTTCCTCATCTGTGTAGTTGCTGACCCTTCCAGAGTATTCCAGTGCATTTATGTAGCCTGGGTTTACTTCTCAAAAGCCTCAATCTATCAGCTTCTTCAAAGTTCAATAATTGTATCTTTGGCCAGAGGGATATGCTTGAGTGTAGTTTTTACTGACCTGCTGATGTCAGTTTTGCTAATCTGGAGTATTCCATAACTCCTGAGTTATTCCTTTGCATCCCTTTTTTAAAGTTACCCTGTGTTAGCTGCCTTCTAAATTTTGGGTACCCATAAAGCTTTAAGGGGGAGACTCCAGCCCATGTTTAGAGCTCCAGAAGTTTCATGCCCACATTCCCCTGGAATCAGAGTCAGTCCATTCTACAACCCCTTCCACCAACCTTGTACAGAAAGTTTCCAGAGAAAGAACCTTTCCGAACCTCCCTGCAATGATAACATATACCAAAAAACCCTGAATTTTTTTCTACAGTCACGTGGGTTTATTCATGCTGCATCTACTTGGTTTCTTCCTGGTCCCTCAGTGATCTGGCACACGTCTGGTTTCTCATATGTGCAAAACAAGTCTTTATTGAGTTCCCTGCCTGGTGCAACTGTTCTTTAGATGCTTTTCCTCACCTTTTGAAGTTCTTATATTTTAGCCACTGGATCTTGAAATCCATTTTTTGCTTCCCCATTTGGACACACAATTTCTGGGTTTGAGGGTGTTGTGTGACTTCTCACACTTTCTCTTGCCTGGTTGCTTAGCCTGCCAGACTTCTCTATTTCTAGAATTTCTTTACCAGGGGTACATACTTTTTCTGTGTTTCCAGCATCGATGCTTTCAAACAGTGCTTATGCCTCCTGCAAGTTTTAGCTCTCCTGGTTCTGTCTCCCAGGACCTTCTCACTTTTTGTTTTAACAACTTTACTCATTTTCACAGGTATTCTTTTAAAATTACACACAGCACTGAAGATTTAACACAGTGTAAAAAAACTTTCCTAACAATTCTGGGTTTGTCTCACATCTCCTACTGTAGGTTGAGAGTTTCTTGCCACGGAGAGTGAGGGGGAATCCAGTTCTTGCACACTCCTTTTGCCCATTGTTTCTAGCACCACTCTCCAGTTGTAGTTTAAAACGCATTCGTTATATTTGTGATTAAAACCCAAAGGGCCTGTTGTTCGCAGTGTTTTTGGGAATTGGCTTTCAGGTAACCTTTACAGTGCCTTGGGAGAGATATTCCTGCAGTCCTGCTTGTTCCTTGTTGCTCTGCCAGTGTTCTCATGCAATCCTTTTTGGGTTCTTTGAGCTTCTGGACTGCAGGTCACCTGGGAGGATAATATACTGCTTCCTTTTTGTTCATGAAATTATGCAACAGCTTCCAAAGAGACACAGAAATTATTGCTGTCAGGTTTGAATGGTTGTGTTTTCCCCTTCCCACCCTCATCAGCTCCTGGGGCATTTTATGGTGCCTTTCATCGCTGCTGTCCAAGGTCTGGGCTGTGTTATCAGGACCTGCACAAAGGCTGGGAAGCACAGTGGTGGCAATGTCAATGTGTGTGTGTAGCATGTCAGCCCGAGATGGAAATGAGTTCTGAGAAATTTCATTTTTAAAAATAGTCAGGGCGCGTGGCAGTCATCTCCTAGGAAACTCGTCATTGTATTATGAGACTATAATGTGCTGTGATTACATTTCAGATAAAGGGAATCAGCGTTGCTGTCAGATTGTTTCTGCTGAAGTTTTCCAACACAGAAGGACATCCCTGTGCAGGAGTTGGCTTTGGTTGGTGTTTGTGAGCTGGCTGAGGCGCTGAGATGGTTCCTGCTGTGCTGTTGTTTGGGTTGGGATGGGAGGGAAGGCTGAGCTATGAGTAGCCCAGCCCTGTGTGAGTTTTACTGCGTGCTGGAGCTGTGGGCAGTGCCACTCTGCCATGGCTCTGGTGAGTCAGGTGAAGCTCAGTAGCAGCAGCTTGCCCTGGGAAATCTGTATGACTTCAGTCTTCTCAACAGCAAAGTTGGCAAACACTTTAGGATGGTTTTCTATGGAGACTAAACCAGCTATTAAAGCAGTAACAAGAATCTGAAAGACTTTATGAACCACGTGGCAGAGATATCAATGTCTGTCTCACTGCTGATGTCTTCCATGGACCATCTCAACAAGATGTTGCCTCCATGGCCCAGACCGAGCTCTTTGGGCAGGGAGGTCTGTCCTCCTTTCGGACAAAATGCAGGAAACACCAGCACCTTTGCTGTGATTGTCTAACGTGCTCAGCTGCTCTCTCGCAGCTCTGCCATGCTGAAAGGGCTCATTCCCTCATTCCCTGTCTTCTAACTCCACATGGGCAAGGCAGCAGAAGGCAGGGATGGCTTCCATCCTCAGGGGACAGGATTGCTGCAGGGTCACTGCCCTTCTCTGCTGTTAAAAGCATGGGCTGAGCTCAGAGCATCTCTCACTGTTGCCAGGCCTTGCTTCACCTGGCTCCATGCTTAGGCTGGGCACGATTTGGATAGAAGCTAGAGCAGCTTCTGGTTCCTCACACCTCCCTGGGGAGTTCCATTTTTCTGTATAACTCCCTGACATCAACAGATGCACTTTCAGAGCAGCGTGGAAGCTCATGACAATGACTTTATGGGAGGAAAGGTGTGCTGGTGCTGAATCCATTTGGCGAGTAGCCTCAGTAGTCTCAACACAGCACCGTAGAAACAGAGCCATGGAGAAATTCCTCATCAGCAGAAGCTGAAAGAAAACCTTTTTTTGCACTGAGTTTTCTTGAGAATGGCCGAGGGTGGCACGTGTGGAAAGTGTGTGGCAATTCTTTTTGCAGAAGTATCTGTGACTTGCAAAGGCCCTGGTAACTCTGTGTACAGTTACACTGAAATAATCTTTGCCAGAGTGTTTATTTTCAAGCCTGCCAGTTGCTAGGCAAACCAGTTCGCTGAGTTCCTTAATGTTCCTCAGCTCAGACATGAAGCCACATGTGGGTACATGAAGTGAAGAGGCTGGGGAGTAGAAAAGCAAACACACTTCTAGAGTTTTGAAAAGTGGCCATTGGGAGTAAAGCTGCAGATGGAGCTCTGAGTCTCCTACAGTGCCTTTTCCTACCAGAACTAAGTTCTGAGCTGTATAACAATTTATTTGTTTTCCACCAAACTGAATTCTCTCTCTCTCTCTCTTTCTTTTTTTTTGTTTTAAATTCTAAACTGCATCTTGGAGTGGGCAAGGATACAAAATGCAAATCATTTTTAGTCCAGATATTTAAAATGGGTATGCAGGACTGGCTGAGACAACAGGATGAGAACAAAGCAATTAGGGTTTCACAGAGGCACAGAAGGGCTCTTGGACAATGGGAGTTGTTCAGCTGTGCTTGTGGCAGCTCTGAACCCTGTGGCCTTCCTCTTTCGGTGGCTGCTCATCACATTCATGGAGGTTCTTCCTGACTGGGGCTCTGCATTGGATCTGAAGGATTAAAGTGGAAATGGCAGATCCTAGGAGATGTGCAATGGTTTCCTGGCACAGTTATCTAATCTAAATTTGCCCTTAGAACGGGAGCCGTGCTGTGATCATCTACACTGATGTCTGAGCATCTCAGATGATCTCTGTGACCAAAGTCAAATGGAACAGGGGATTTTTGGTTGACAGGGTTGAAGGATCCTACAGACATTTGGATGGGATGTAAGCATCTGTTGGAGATGCTTTTCAAATTACAACAGGAATGTGCGCTTTCAGATTATGCAAAACTCTCAGCTTTTAAGTAAAGTTAATTAAGAAGAATCATAGAGTTGTTAAGGTTGGGAAAGACATCCAAGACCATTGAGTCCACCTGTTAACACTGCTATCTTCACCACTAAACCATGTCCCCAGATGCCACATCAGTCCATGTAGCTCTGTTCCTCAAGTCCCTCATCTGTGGAAGGGGCAGAGCAGTTCATGAAAGGCAGGGTTGGAGTTTTAAAATCACAGCTCAAGCGATACAATCCTTTGCCTCTGATCACTGGGGAAGACCATCAGAACTGACACTGTGGCTTTGTTTTGTGGAGACAGAAATGCCACTTGAACGAATGAGGTGCTGTGCAGACTTTTGCATCTGGGATTTGTGAAGTTCCAGACACCTTTAGGTGAAACTCCTGGCCAAATGGGAGCTTCCCATGTTTTAGTCACAACCACAAAGTTATTTGCTCTTTAGGCAGATCCACCTTCACTACAGACCTCTGTAGAAGGAATGTAGGAATTGCTGGAAGCAAAACTACAGCGTCTGCACTTGCTTTGCTAGGTGCAATATCCTCTAGATGTCCCATAATTGATTCAGCCTCTTGGACAGTTCCACAGTGTGACAGATCTTTACTTAAGTTTCTGTGTGGAGAAAGAAGAAGAGCCATGCTTATTCAAAGTGGTCTAATCTGCTTCATATGGCCAGATAAGATCTCCAGAAATAATAGACCCTGCGTATATCAGTGTTGGAATAGGGAAATTCCTCGAGAAAAAAAAAATTATGGAGATCACTTATGCCTCTAGAAAGGCTTGAGGTCATTATTAGAAGAAAAAAGGTTATTTTCTTGTGAGAATGCTGTCATCAGATAAATCCTGGGAGACAATGAGCTCCTTTTGACTCATAAGATGAAAGTGGAAAAATGGTACTTAAATATTCACTTTGGAAAGAAGGCGATCATCAGTGGGGAAAAAAACCTGCTTAACAGCTCATTTGTGAAGCATATAATGGAAGGAAGATCTCAGCACAGAGAACTGTTTGTTTTTCTTTTGATTCTTGATAGCTTTACTGTGACTGCCACAGAGTATGCAATGTAAATGTAATAGGCCTTTAAAGACAATCCTTCCCTTTCTAATAGGGGTCAGGGTTAATCAGAAAGGAGCAAACAGTTCAGGAAAGATGGCTGTAATAACAAACATGACTGGGGATCTGAGCTGGGCCAGTTTCCCTTTTTAGCATCCATGTATCACTGTCTCAGAACAGACTGCATAGCATCCTATTAAATTAGCATACACCAGGCAGCTCAAACAAATTAGTTCATCTCAGAAAGGGAAGGCGTTCTTCAGAAACTTTCGTTTTTGGCCTTACTTCTGCACTCTGTGTGGTTCATTCATCTTTGAACCCATGTTTTATGGCACTGAAGCCTGCATGCCTCATTCTGCCCTGCACCTGATGGCTTTTCTTGCCTGGAAGTCTCCTTGATTGTGTGTTTTGGTGCCTTCACGCTGCTGGTGTGTGAGTTGGAGTGACGAGGTGCTGGTGGTGTGTGCCGTGCCCTGCTCTGACCTTGGAATTCATCCTGGAGTAAAGAACTAATTCCGGCTACAGAATGGTTCACATAGTTTCCAGGGATTTTTTTCCTTGGGTGAAAATGATTGTTGCCCTCTGAGGGGGTCGTTGCCTTCTGGTGAAGGAGGTCCAGGGTTGTGAAGGAAACCACCTTGACTATACTGTCATAAATTCATGCTTTATCATGTGCAACTTTAAATTGGTGTTTCCTGGATTCATAGAAGTCTCTTTCCTCTAAGTAGCTTTCCTGTAAGTAGCTGACATGGATTTCCAATCTTAATCCTAGTTCTTTTAGTGGGAGGGCTCTTTTTTTTTTTTTCCCTGAGATTATTAAATATTGAGCAGCTAAACTAGAAGAAATTACAAGCCTCAAATGGTCATTAAAACTCTCGCAGCTGACTCTGGTGACAAAAACTGTCAAAACACTAAGCTGTGTAGATAATAGTACCCCCAAAAACCAGAAGTTAAATCCAAACAAATAGAAAAACTCTTGGTGACTACTCAAGAATAAAGCTTTGTGTTGCTCATTCTGTTCACAGAGCAGAAACCAAACTGGTTTATAATGAGGGGAAAGAAGAAGCTCTACCTGGAGTGTGATATTGTTGGGTGTCTCTATTATGGTCATGGCTGTAAATCCCAGCAGAGATCTGGGCATTGATGTGGTTACTTTCTGCCAAAAATTTTGTTAAAGGGGGAGCAGCAGAATGGCTGGAAAGATAAGTCTGGAGCTGGGGATGTGCTGCCCACCCTGGGCATGGTGACTCCCAGGGTCCTCTCACACTGTGGCTGCTCATTGCAAGCTCCCAGTGGTTTTGAATGCTGTGGACATTGGACAAAATGCTGAGGGAATGGGGCAGTGGCTCAGAGAAAGGTGTCAGTGCTCCAGAAAGGAGCCTCTTGCTACAGGAACGCCCAGCAGAGAGTATTTGTGCCCCTTGCCGTTGTTGGAGTGTCCATCAGCAGACAGCAACAGCATTTTGGCACAGTGGGAAGTGCTGTTCCTCATCTGTCATGGGTTAGCAGCACTCCCAGTCCCCAGACACCTCCGTGGGGTCAGCACTGCGGGCAGGGATCAGGATCAGCCCTGGAGAGGGAGCCGGGGTCAGACACAGCCCAGGGCAGGGCGATGGCTGGTGTTGGAGCAGACACTCATGGGGCCCCAAGGTAGGAAACAGCATTTTCAGTTGTGGCTGCGAGGCTTAGTGGAAGTTAAATGAGTAGTGAGGCTAAAAATACCGGTGTTAATACAGTGATCCCAGTTGTTGTGCTCTTGCCCAGGCGGAGGAAGCATTGCCATAGAAGGGGCTGCAGGGTTGGAACTGTGTGTTTGATGAATGAAAATAGCTAGAAAAAGTATTTGTGCTCTAAAGAATAGATGGCTGCAACCAGATTAGTCAGCTTTTCCCATGAATTTATATTCAGTTCTTGGGAATATGTAGGGAATTTGGTTTCTGTACCAAATAGTGCAGTCCCACACTCCTTCTCCTTTCCTCTTGGCTGGCTAAAAACCATCTCCACACTTTGGTGTTGTTAACTTTGCATTCAGACATCACCGAGCTATTGAAAATTAAATTTTAAATTCATTTTCATGCAGCTGTCAGAACACTGATGGAAGTGACTTTGGAATGAAAACCTTTATTTCCAGCTTTGGTTTGGGGTCATGTTGGGGTGCACCTGGATCACGTGTGAGGAGAGTGAGGAGGTGTTCGCAAAAACAACTGAGTAGAAAATTTTTTAAAAAACCAAAAGAGAGAACATGAGTTGTGCAGAAAAATGACTTAGTAGAGAAGTAGTCTACAGGACCAGAATCTCCCTGGTGTGTGCTGGTTACACAGAACCTGAGCTCATCCCACAGTTAACTCCTTGAGGCCCATGGAAAAAGTGGTGAAAATGCTAGTGAAGACTGATTTTCTGACACACCTGCCTCTGTTCGTGGTGCAATCCAAAGTCACCTTCTTTGGGGAGTCAAGGAGCAGAATTTCAGTGTGGTTGCCAAAGCCACACTACGAAAATGACCTTTAGTTCGGTTGGTCTCACTTTGATTCACTCAGTCTCCTCTCTCAGGGTGGATGGACATGGTATATTTTTCAGATGTTAAGTATTCACTGTTTTTTTTCCCCGTGGTTTGGCCAGGGCAAAGTACACATGGAAAGCCAATTGTATCATAATTAAGAACATTAGCTTTATGCAGCCTGAAGATGTGAAATCTGTTTCCTGGCTATGTCTGTTGACTTAGTGTGACAGAGCACCTGCTAATGCAGTGGAAAACTGCTCAACATGGAGGCTGAATGGAAAAAATGAAGTTTTATCCTTCCATCAACTCTTTGTCTTCATTTTGCCAGTATTTTTGTCACAGCAATTTTTCTGTTGAATGAGAACAGATTTGCTGTCACAGTATATGCTGTTCATTGTATTTCAGAAATTAAGTGTTCATATTAAATTATAGTTCAAACAGAAGAAGGAAAAACTTATTTATACTTTATTTGGCTTTGATACAGGATAGCCTAGCCTTGCAGCCGTTGCTTTCACATAGAAAATCCAGTTGGTCTGGGTATGAATAATGTTCATATTCCAATGTTAACCTTGAAATTCTAATCTTTAAATCTAGATAAAAGAAAAATAATGCATGAGAAATAATTTAAATTAATTAAAACTCTAAAAGATTGGCATCTCAAAGGATACTGCGTGGTCCAGGTGTGTGCAAAGGGGTGAGGAGTCAAAACATCTCAAGCATCCTCTAGAATTTGCCATTATCTCAATGTCACTCATTAAGTCCTTTAATGTCTTTATTTGTTTTCTTACTTTGTTCCTAATTCATATGGAAATTATCTAAATCATAAAATTATTCCATGCCTTAATTAGAAGTTTGAAAAGAGCAGTTCCTCTGGGGTAAGTGATAATATGGTCAAAACTTTCAAAAATGGGTTGTTGCCGCACGCGGATTTTGGCAGCTAAAAGTGGTTTCATTTTGCAGAAGTTTCTTGCTTACCCATTTCCACCACTGTCCTACTTCCTTAAAGCCATGACACTTTTTTACTTGTTTGCTATGATCTGCAGGCAGGACAGGGAAAATTCCTGAAGGATTTCGAAGCCCCTCTTCGGAGAGGCGAAGACTTTGTCCCTGGGCATGTTGGAAAGGTTGCAATTACCTCTTTCCCAGCTGAAGGGAGTGGTGCATCCCAACCACTGCAGACACATTTACAACCATAACTTTTAACTAGTTAACCTCTTTTCACAATTAAAAAAAAAAAATCTGTATCACAATGTGACAATATTGGGTTTTTTTTCCCTTTTTATCATGCAACACTGTTTGGAGATGCTTAATGGAAGCCATGGCCTTTTCATAGAAGTCCTGTCATGTTAATAGTGTAAATTGCCATCTCTTCCAAACCCAAACTTCTTTATAAAAACTTTGTACACAACTAAAATTAAATTTTAAACCTCAATAAAGAATTGTAATAAATTCTTAGGGATAAATTGCTTCATTAATATCATTATTCTAAAGGCAGTATTAATTCCCTTTGGGAAAAGAAAATCTTTAGCAAGCCTGCTATGCTGGTAGTTCTGGGGAACTTTTTTTGAGGAGATGGGGATTTGCTGTAGGATATATTGCTGTTAGTAAGAAAATGAGCAGCCTTGTCTTTCTGACTTCCTCTCTGGTATTTACCTATTCATGCCTGAGTCAACAGGGCTTCAGTGGGGGCCGCACTGTGTCATTGAGGGTGGATGAATTCAGCTGCATTTTTTAAATGAGGATAACTACTTGTCCATCTATTCAATATTATTTTTGACTCTTCCCTGACTCCAGCAGACTCCAGGAGGATCTTTGCTGCCTCTCCCTTGCTGGTGCTCCCTCCCGCCATTTCTTTCTTCTTGCCCTATATTGCATGATCAAGTTTAACACTTTGATCCCTATCTGTATCTGTTCCCTTCCTTCTCTTTCCTTCCAGCACTTCACTTCTCTTTCTTCTGTGCATTTACTCGTTGCTTTGCCCCCTCCCTTGCTCTGTGAGCTCAGGAGCAAATATCGTGCACAGGATGGTGCAGACTGCCTCACTTCCACCTCCTCACATCTCCCTCCTGCCTTCCCGGCAGTCCCACCCCATCTCTCCCCCTACATTGCCCCAGGGCTCTTCCCAGCATTAGCAATTTCATGCCACGGCCTCATACAAAAATCAATGTTAAAAAGCATCCTGTCAGTGCCCAGGGTTGACATGTGACCAAACACTTTAGCTGAGCTCCAGGTTATTTCATGCTTTAATGAGAAAGGTTGTTAAGGAGATAGGGAATTGGGTTTCATGAGTATCTCAGAGCTTCCCCAAAAAATTTCATTTAAATTCTCAAAGGCTCTTTCCAGCCAGTGAAACTCATGTCTGTCCTGGTAAGTGGAGGAGGAAATCCAGCTAAATGATGGAGCCAAGCTGAAATAGAGGTGTTTTGCAAAGCTGACTTTATTGTATAGAGGGGAAATAAAGGGATTTCCATTATTTTGTTGTCTGATTTCAGCACTGAAATACAGATTGGGATGGGAGCTCCCTGTGTTTTTATAATATTGTAAACACTGGGAGACCTGTGAGATCAGTAAACGACTGGTGTGAATATTGCAGCTTCTGCAGCATTTAACTGGAGGCAAGGAGCTTGTTCAGGACACAGCTGGAGTGAAGTGCAGTGTTGAAAGCTTAAGCAGATGGGACTTAAGGGGTTCATGGAACAGAGCTGGGAGCAGCCCTGTGAGTTTCTCAGTGCTCTGGTCTGCCACCAAAGCTGGTAAGCACCGAGAGGTCTTAGGGCTTTCCAGCAAAAGGGTTTTAATGCAGTTCTGGTCTGGCTGTCCCAAGCATGAGGGTCAGGATGAAAACCTTATTTGGTAAATTGGATGGCTGGGACTGTCGGTAACAGGAAAGCAAAGAACACAATTAAAACACTCTGGGTGGCTTATTTGTGTGAGCCATTTGGATCAGTTGTGTGGACCCTAAATTGGATGCTCTGACATGCTGTGGTGGATTGTACACAAAGCAGAAAACAGTGAATCATTCTGCTACTCCAAGTGGCATAAATGCAGTCATAGTCTGTCCTTTTTAGTAAAAGTGAGGCAACACATTCTTGGTTCAGAGGATCACTGCCCCATGTGGACAAGCTGCCAAACATCTGCTGTATAACAGCATGCAAAAGTCTTTTTTCATCCATTCCTAAACTTCCTATTGCTATTTCCCTATCTGCTGCTGCAAAAGCATTTCTGGATGAACAGGTACTTTGTTTCCAGAGCAGCAGCCTCATCCTTTTGCTTATGCACTTAATGATTGTGTGGCTGTTTTGCAACTCGGGCACTGTTGGTGCGGTCACAGATGCTTGGTTGTGTCATCCAAGTGCGTGACTTAAAAAGGAGGAGCCTGCCCAGGAAAGGAAATTCTTTTGTTTATCCACAAACATCTAGATAAGCAGCAGTTGTGGGGAATGAAAGCCAGAGAAAGTTGGTGGTAGCCAAATGAGGCTGTGATCAAACATTAACCTTTTTAAGAGCAGGCTGGAGCATGGTTGGGTTTGCTCAGCACCCTCCTGAGCATTTATCAGAGTGAGCTATGTAGGAGAGCAGAATAATCTGCTGAAGGGGAAAAATGATAAAGGAAAGACTATTTTAATTTTGTATAAATAAAATACAAACCCACAGCTGGTGGATCACAGAGTCAAAGAATGGTTTGGGTTGGCAGGAGCTTTAAAGATCATATAATTCCAGCCTCCTGCCATGGGCAAGGGACACCTTCCACTAGACCAGATTGTTCATTCTGATCCTTCAGCTGTCATTGGTTAAAACAAGTCCTGAGATCTGATCTTGGACAAAGTGGGTGCTTCAGGAGGAGGTTTTGATGAACAGGAGCAATGATTTGCTGTTCCTCATCAGGTCAATGCTCTCTCCTGCCCAGTACCTTGCTGCCAAAGCAGTTACAAGGTCCAGAATATAAGGGTGGTCCTAATGTACCACAGCACACTCTGTCCAGGGTAGCAGTGTCCGAATGATGCTCAAATGCTCAAAAAACTCTGGGAACCAAAAAAATGTGTGTCTAGCACTGACTGTAATGTTTTATTGGCCTCTCCTCAGTCAGGTTCAGAGACTTGGGAGGAAGCACTGAGAGTGCAAGAAATAACACACTGCAATGAAATTACCTAACGAAGGGGAGGCACTGCCCGCTCTTGGCAATTAGTGACTGGCTGCTGTGATGATGTTTCTTTATTTGTGTAACCCTCTCTGGGGTGACCATAGGGAGGCTGCGACTAAGGCCAAGGTTTGGACTTGTGATTTAATCCAATTCTTTGGCTTTAGTGGTTACACACATCAGTTTGTTGTGGAATAACTCTGTACACATAGAGAGATTCTGACTCAGTCTGAGTCAGGGTTGATCCAACGGTGAGGAGAAGCTCTGGGCAGCCAGGGAGGACCAGAGTGGGGGCCCTGACCTCTTGTGGTGACTGAGGAACTGGGAGCACTCCTGGCACTGGTGTGTCACTCAGTTCTGGGGCCTTCATGCTGCTTTGTGAACTAAACCCCCAAAAATCTCAGAAAGGGGTAAAGTACATCACCCACCGAGTCAGCAGCCAGACTGTGGTCCATGCCCTTGTGTGCAGAAATGGTACTTTCTCATCTTCAAGCTTTGCTCATATCCCAGCTGGACTGTGGTTCTTTATTAAAATTGTTGTGTTTGGTGAGCCTTTAA
This sequence comes from Acanthornis magna, assembly GCA_036785705.1. Lineage (NCBI taxonomy): Eukaryota > Metazoa > Chordata > Aves > Passeriformes > Acanthizidae > Acanthornis > Acanthornis magna. The sequence continues at coordinate 3,576,287 of JAWUZG010000001.1, forward strand.
TGTTTTGCATAAGCGTGAACGTCTCCATATGTTTGTAAAGGCAAAGAAAGATGTTTTTAATGTCATTTCTGTGTTTAACAAGAGCAGCTTCCAAAGGACACCAGAATTATATTCGATGTTGTGTTTCAGTTAACAGCTTTCAAAGAAGCACCACTCTAAACCAGGTTTTTCTTCTCTTCTTCCAGGGGTGCATTCTCCGAAGTTGTTTTGGCCGAAGAGAGAGCGAGTGGGAAACTCTTTGCAGTCAAATGCATTCCCAAGAAAGCACTGAAGGGAAAGGAAAGCAGCATAGAGAATGAAATCGCAGTGCTGAGAAAGTGAGTACCAGACCTTCATTTCTGCCTCTTTGCTTCAGTTAGACTCTTGCATTTAAGGAACTGTGATTGACAAATGTGACTGGGAAGTTGTTCAGCCCATCACAGGCAGACAAGATCACGCGAATTTAAATGGTGCTGAAGATCTTTTGAGAAATGCTCTCCTTTTCTTTTGTATGAATGCAACCAGGTAATTGTAAAGTGGGAAAGAAGTTAGGCTGGGGTAAGGCTACGGTGCCGTAAAAGACCTTATCCACTAAGAATGTCAGCAGTTGTGTCACAGGCTTTGAGGCGAGCAGGAGCAGGGTTATAATTTTTTAATGCTTAAAACCATCTATTTACTCATTGCTCTAAAATTATGGCATCCCATGGATTGTCATAGGAGATGGTGTTAACCTGTACCATGGAGAGAGGTACCTCTGCCACTTCTGGAACGTGGGGGTGCTTTTTCCTGAATGTGGCTGTAATACGTAGATAAGAAAGGCATTTCACAATGGCTATGAATTTATTGTAGTTATTAGAGGCTGGATCCTTACCTCTTCCTCATCTTATGCCCTGAAGGTGTGATTCATCTCACCTGACTTGAGTCATTTGGGTCTGAACTTATCACCCTTGACTTTCAATCTAGGAAATGGAAGGAGGTTGGTTACTTTAGGATCGCTTCATGTAGTTTGTTTTAAACTTCTAAACATACTTTTCTTCTCATTGAGTTAAAGTTAGCACAGCTATATAGAGCTAACTCCAGACTAGACTGGAACACTCTGATTCCTGCTGCACTTCTGTCCCAAGTGGGACTTCTTGCCCCAGTGCTTGGTCATGCCAGAGCTGATGCTGATCATCTGGGCACCAAAACAGATCCTAAAAACCAACTGGATCAACTAAGTGCTCAGACAGCCTAAGTCAAAGGAGCTGGTTCAAGGACAAATTCAGACATCTCAGAGGGGATCCTCTTCAGTGGAGAGACATAAATGGGGCTCCAAACAGCTACAACTATTTGCAGCAGTGCCTTTGTATTGTTGGGCCCATCTCAGTTCAGTACAGTGTAAACCCACTGACAAATGCAGCATTTTGTCTTCCTGTGTAGTGTTACTGAGCACCTGTCATAAAACTCAACCACTGCCATTTCTGTAACCAGGCAATAATGGCCAATAACCACAGCTTTAAAGCCTTTATGTTGATGGGTTTGTCCCCTGGCACTTGTGAGGGGTGTAAGAGCTGCAATATCGACATGCAGTAAGAATTGCCTTGCATCAGCCTTGACCCTGAGCTGGTGGAGCAGAGAAATCATTTAAGTTATTTCTTGCTTCTGCATTGTTGAAATGTTTTTGTTCCCTGCAAACAATTTCCTGAGAAACCAGGAGGCAGCTCCTGTGCTATTCCAGCTGCAAGGGCAGGAGAGTGAGTGGGCAGAAAATTCCTTTAATTTCATGCAATTAGATCTACTCAATCTCTTGTCCTATGCATGTTAGGACTTTAAAGGAGAATTTCCCTTTTTTATGTCCTGGTGTCTTCTACTTAGCTGTTGCTAATACAAACTTTGCCTGTCATTGTCTTTATTCTGAAAATAGACATCCTCGCCTGCAGATGCAGTATTGAATTTGTATGTGCCACCAAGGAAACGTTTAGGAAAAAAAACAAACTAGATTCTGCCTACAGTTGAGGAGAAGGGATATCAACCTGTTTCTTTGTTCAATGAATTCTCTGCTTCAAAAACTGTCGGTAAAAATAGATTTGAGAACGGTTGAACGGATCCTGAGCAGCTGTTGCTAAGCTCCATCTAAGTGTCCTTGGTTTTGTTTCTTGTAGCTCGGCACAGAGTGGGGATGGCTCGTTCTTGTGCTGTCTAATGGGAGGGTGGGACCCCAGAGCCCTGGGCTTCCCTGCAGAGCTGGGAGCTGCCACAGCCGAGCACGGAGCCACCTCTGCTGGAGGATGTGCACCGAGGATGCCTGGCAGCAGCTGTTGGTCCCTGATCCCCCGAGGGGAAGGTGTAGAGACACAGAGGATGGAAGCAAAGCAGATATAAATATGCACATGTGTTGATCCTGGTCTCCATGTCTGGTTTGGCATTTTGTCTTTTGAGGGTGCTTAAACACCAATGGGACAAAAGTCCCAAGGACACCCTGCCTAGCTAAAATGCAGACAAACTCCTTGAGATCCTTCTCTGAAGGATCTTGCCTTACACTGGACTTTCCCCTCCCATATTCAATCATCAGAGTTTTGTTTTCCTCCTGACAAGCTCTGTGCTTTCTGGCAGACCTCTGACAAGTGTTGTGAACTGTGACAAACTCTTCTGGAGTTCCCCCAGTTGCATGTCAAATTGGGGTCTGCTACGAAATCCTGAATATACTCCCTGCAGTCTCTGCCAGCTCTCAGGTGAGCTGCTTGTGCCCCTGTGAGAGGTGAGCAGGGTTTTAGGAACAGTCAGAGATTGTGCTGGCATGTCCGGGATCAGTACCCACAGTGTCCCATATACTTTGTACCCTCAGGAGTCTCTGGTGGAGCTTCATCCCCCTGCTAGTCCTGCCAGATCATTCAGATCTGGCAGAATCAATATGGGAGAGAGCTTGAATGATGCTGTGTGTTGAAGTAATATTTCAAGGAGCATTGTTTGCGTTCAGGTTTAAAAGTCTGAGCATGGAGTACTATAGGCAGTAGAGCCTGGTGATGAAAACATGAATCCAGTGACAAAAAGCCTTGAGTCCCCTCTCACCTCTGCTGCTTTCCTTCTGGCACAAGAGTTATTGTCTGTCTCAGTGTTTATTGGCTGTGAAACTGCCCTTATTGAAAAGACTTCCGAATAAACTGTTTTACCTGCAGTTACTTTCCTGTCCTCTCTTGAGCTGGCAGAGCCAGGAGAGTGGGTGTGAGAGGGGAGGTTTCTGGGCCGGGCTCTTAGTGTGAAACCAAAACTTCTGTCACTCCTTCTGTGTGTCTGTACTAAAAAGCTGTTGGGAGCATTAATCCAATATTCTGTGCAGGCTAAGGTCAGTGACCCCTATGTGAAGTACATGGAAGGTAGGAGATTTTATCTCTCTGTCTGTGGGCTTGGATGCTGTTGCTGCCAAAACAAAATGACACATTTTAGGAGCGATGTTCTGCGAACAGAGGAGCCGAGCTGCCAGCCAACTGATCTGCATGTTTGTGTGAGTGCCAGAGTGAATCATGCATACTCCATAATTCTATTTTTCCAGCCATGGCCAACAAATCTGTTCTTAAAAAAGAAAAAAGGCGGAAGAGCCGTTAAGTCAATATTTACGCCTAGCAACCTTAACAGGGTTCTTCCAATATGGACTCTTTTGTGTCCCGTGGAAATCCATGGCAACATTCCCCGAAGACTCGGCTGGGTGGGGACGGAGTGGGAAGGAGCTCGCTGTCGAGTGATGTGCTGGGAGAGACTGAGCCTGCAGTTAATCCAGGAGCCTGGGCCTGGCAAAACATTTACACATGTGCCTAATTTCAGACAGTAATTAGTTCAGTGAAATTGATGAGGAGGCTGAGCTCTCCTTGCTCAGATGCTTCAGAGAATGGTGCGAGTCCCACTGGGCACTTGTGTTTTGTACCACGTCAAGAGGGGAGTTTTCTTAATTTCTTCAATTAACGTATTTAGATGTTGAAAACATACTTAGAATGGCTTATAATCTGTTTGAGGAAGAAAATGGGATCTCTAGAGCTGGACTGTCACAGCTCCATTCTTTGGCTGTGGGCAACAACAGCACAAGGTCGCCTTGGTGTGACACAGACTTTTTCTGACCTGAGATGTGTAGGGAGTTTCATAACCTGCTCCGAAAGCAACTGTGTTCAGGTTTTGAGCAGAAAGAGAAATGCAATCCTTTCCATTGTCTGCTGTAGAATAGGGGAAATTTCTTCCACTTACGGTAATTGTGCAGGTGTGAACATGCTGGAAGAGGAATCGTCTGCTAGACAGATTCCTGAAGGCAGTGCATCGTGTGAAGAGTTGGACTGCAGAGCAGCAGCAGTCTGAGGTTCTAGTTAAATAGAAAAAAAAGGCTTGTAAGTCAGATAGAGAAAAATATGCCTGATTTGCTTGTGGGATTGGTTTTTTTTGTTTATTTGTTTTTCCTGGCTACACCACTATTTATCACAATAAACTCTCTGCTGCCTGGGTAATACTTGCCCAATTGTACAGACTCAGTGCTGAGTCAGAGCAAAGCAAGGGGAGGAACAATAAACTGTGTGTAGCCCTGCACCCAGGCTTATTGATTGCTTAATGGCAGTAATGTGCACATGTGTCTTGCTAAGCAATACTGTCTAGCTAGCAAATCATACTCTGCTTTAGCTAGTTTCTGCTGAACAGCGATTTAGAAAATAATTTCTAAACTATTTAGGTATCTCTTACCTTCTCCCCCTCCTCTTTACTATCCTAGATCCTCTGGAAGAGGCACCATTAAATTTCTTATTACAAATCAGATTCATGCCTTCCTGAGGTCTGAGACTATTTTTTCTGTTAAAAAGAGTGAACTGTTCCTAGCAAGTCAGCTAAACTTCTGCCAGTGCTTTCCATCCCCGTTTCCTCGGGAGACAGGATGTTCAGGCAGTGATTCATGCCCAGGCACTGCCTCACTCCTTATATGCCTGCACCTACAGCCAGGAGCTGCTGCTGGGATAAAGAGCAAAGAGAGGAGGGGAGGCATCCTCCTGCAAAGTCTGGGAGGTCAGGGCCATACCCAATGTGAAACTAAACAAAAAACAGCCATGAAAAGTTTTCCTAATGTGGGTGAAAATGTGGGAGCTCCTGCTCTGCCGTAAATCAGATGATGGTCCAAGGGGCCCCTTGCTCCATGCCAGGAGGCAGTGCTGTTCCTCAGGCTAAAGATTACGAATGTGGAAGGATCACTTCTCAAGATTTACATGAAGGCTGCAGGGGTAATTAAAAAATTGTACCTCTTTGCTCCTTTTCAGCAGCCCATTGGCAAACTCTCTGTAAAACCTCTCTGTCCCAGATTCTTGTCTCTGTTATGCCCCATCCCTCCGGAGCTGACCTGATAGCCTCCAGGAAGACGAATCCAAATTTAGTTTTGAAACCCATTAGTTACCTCTTATTAAACTCTTCTGTGCAATTTAACTTGGAATCAAAGGCTACATTAATTCTGAATAAAATTGGCCATGCAGAAGTTTAATGTGCCCTAACATAAATTCAGGCATTTAATTAATTCAGATGAATGTTCCTGAATGACTTTGTGGGACAAACCCATCTGTTCAAGCCATGGCTGTCTTTGGGTCAAAAATTACAGCCCTTGCGGCCTGGATGGTCCCAGACTGGAGGCTCTGTTGGTGCCCACTGATGTTCTCCTATGGAAATTATTTTTCTGTCCGAGGTTAGGCAGCAGAGTACAGGACCAGCTGAACTGAAGATGAGACATTCAGATCCTATGTTGATAAGTGCTAACATAAAAGTGATGGTAATTAGATTGTGTAGCTGATGTACAAAAAGCTGTGGGATTGACCTTTAAGGGGTTAATGACTAATTACCTCTTTGCAGCCGAGCAGTAAGAGCTTTTTTCTGTCAAGAAATAGATGGATGGTTAGGAGACCAAAAAAAAAAAAAAAAGAAAAGCACTTGACATCTCTGTCTGTCAGGTATCATAATTTCTCTGGTGCTTTGCTTACCCTATAGACAAAACAGGCTTGCTGCTTTTTTATTTTTTTCCCTGCTTTTTCTCCTCTGTGAATAATGGTGAGAAGATCAGCTGCCTCAGCAAGAATTGAAGAGACAGCTGGTTGTTATATTAAGTAATCACTCTCCGAGAAAGCTTTTATGTAGATTTACTTGTTAAAACCTGGCTTGCTCATGCCACTGCAGTTGCGTTGGGGTGACAGAAGGCTGACTCTGCTCTCCCTGTGCTGCCATGCTCCAAGCCCTGCCAACTACAAATCCAGGGCATCCCAAAGACCTGCTCCCCAGTGGGGCTCTGCATCCCCAAGGATGGCTCAGGGTGCTCAGACACGCAGCCACCAGTTAGGGGGTGATACCCAGTGGTACCATTAATGATGTTGATGTCAGTGGTGCCAGGGTAGGGCCTTTCCAAGAATATATTTGTTGGCACCACACGTGGATTTGCTTCATCATTGCCCCCATACGTCTTTTGGGCTGATCTGGATGCCTGGAGGGACCTCGATGCCTGCCCGTGGAGCTGCCCTTACAGCTGTGTGCTTCTGCTGAAATCCCTGCTAGGGAGGCAGGCAGACATGGATAGGAGCCAGGATTTACAAAACTCAGGGTAGGGGGACAGTTGGGCATGCCTGGAGGCTGACATCAGCCTAAACCATGAGATCATCTCCTGGATCGAGGAGGTGCAGGCTGGATGAATTGCCCTTCTCCGGTTTCAGGCGAAAGGGAACCTGACCCTGTGTGTGGATATGGCACAGGGCAGCTCTGCCTTGGCACGAGCAGTTGGCTTGGCGTTAAGCAAATAGTTTTGCTGCAAAGAATTCATCCGAGTGAAAAAAAAGTGAAACCTGAAACAAAGCTGACACCATTCTTCATCACTAAGGTGCTGGAAACTTTGCAGGGGAAGACTTGCAGCCAGGACTGCCTGGATTGCATTTCATGCTAGATTAGATGTAAGCAGATGTAGGGAAACAGATCAAGGCATCTTAAAAAATCCTTAAAATACATCAAGTGAGAGAGAGAAATACCCTCTGAAGTAGTAATCACGGAATCCTTTGTATCTCCTCTGGCTGTGCACAGTTCCATTCAGGTGCAGTTTGCTGGGTCAGGCCTCAGGGATGGTGTGTGGCATTTCTGTGTCTCAGTCTGATTTCACACCCTGCACGCCCAGACGGCTGCGTTCCTTCAGGGAGGTTGCAGTGTGAGAAGTCATTTCACTGTAATTGCTGGCTGATGACGCAGCCATCCTCTCTCCTGGCTGGTGCTGGTGGCTTACCAGATCTCCCTGGCATGACTTTTGTCCTCCAAGGTCACCCCATGCCCTGACTCATCCCAAAAAATGATACATCTCTGTTGGAAAGAGGGGATGGAAGCACATCGTCAATGCTCTGACTTTTAAAATAATTCAAGGAAGTAACAGCTGATTTCCGAAAGAGTTGTTCTAAGAAGGGTCCAAATTAGCAGAATTTAGTCATCCTTAGGTGGTGTCTGCTTGTGTGCCACACAGAATCACGGAATATCCTGACTTGGAAGGGAACCACAAGGATCGAGTCCAACTCCTGGCTCTGTACAGGACAGCCCAAGAGTCACACCATGTACTTGAGAGCATTGTCTAAATGCTTCTTGAACTCTGGCAGGCTCGGTGCTGTGACCACTTCCCTGGGGAGCCTGTCTTGTGCACAGGTGGAAGAACAAAGCCAGGGTCCTTTCAGAGCTCCTAGCTGAAGAATATGTGCCCTATTTTCCAGTATGTAATACTCAGGAAGATGGTTATGATTGTGTCTCAGTGGTACAAGTATCTGATTATATTGCCATTGTCACCTTAAAGGAATTAATTGTTTGGATGCATAAAGCCTTTTTAATAAGATCTAAAAGTTTGATAAATGACTCGGCTTTAAATCTGGATTCATAAGGTCTGTCTTTGTTACACCCACATGTTTGAATCTAAGAGTTACCTAATTTGCAAGCAGATGCCTCTGGTAGTAGGGACAGCATTTTCTCCAGTGCATGCAGTTCACATCTTCAAGGATGACTTGGGTCCTAAAAGCAGCTAAGGATGTATTCAGTGTACACCTAGGTGGCTTCATTCGGCAAAATACATCCTCTTCTGTTTTTTCTCCCCAGATTGTTCACAGGTGGATAAAATCTGGAATGTTTTGTCCAAAAATAAGGTGGGATTTTTTTCCATAGAAGTAATTTCTTCATTAACAAAAGCTATTTAAACATCTCATGGCATTAGGGAAGTGAAGATGTCCCTGTCTAAATATTATCAACCTATTGCATTTTGCCTTTATTCTCTGCTTTTGCCTTGAAACATGAACTGGAAGAGTTCAGTGTTTCACAATAAGCTGTTGCGATGTGCTTTTGGGAACCAGTTAGTTTCTAACCTCAGGCTGACCATATTTTGATGGTGGGTAAGTTTTCAGATGCATGTCCAAGCAACTCAATTGATAATCCTTTATCTTACTTTCATGTTATTAAAATCTACGTCAGTAAGTCATAAAACACTGCAGTATTGGAGTGGTAGAGTTATAATTTGTGAAGCACTGCATAAAGAGAACAAGTAGAAGCAAGGTAAGAATCATCTGGCCAGCTGGAAACATCCTCAAGGTACACAGCTGCATCTGAGCTGGAATCTCACTTGCTGTGGAAATCATCAAATATGCATTTCTAAGTGGATCAGAATGTACAGGGAGGATAAACAAGTATTCCAAAAGTGTCAGTTCAAGAAGGTAGAAACAGAAGTCTTATCAGAAATGACAGTTTTCGTGAGTACCTCTTGTCCAAAGCAGTTTTTTGCTTTTAGTTGCATATTAAAATGCTTTGTAAACACAAGTTGCTGTATTTTTGGCCTTCATTATATGAAATCAGACAGTAATGTTACAGTGGGCAAGTTTCTCTGAGACTCTGTGAATTTAAAACAACTCTGTTGGCAACTTACACCTCCTGTTTTCATTTATAGAAGGTGAATCACAATGAAATTTTGTGTCTCATTAACAATTCTAGGTGTCTTAAACCAGAGCTTGGCAGAAGAGGGCTGGTTCTGACCGTAATAAAATGGAAAAATATTTGTACTCTCCTACTTTTTGCTGCATCAGGTTAAACCTGACAGCAACCTCTGTGTTTGGAATATATCCAAAATATCCCAAACTGACAGCTGCATAAATTAATTGGTATTTGACTTACTAAGTCTGCAGCTGTCAACTGTGATACATATTGATTTTTTCTTATAATGCTTACTCATACAACACTTCGTTTGTGTTCAGTAGGAGTTTTGAAGGGAAAAAAAAGTAGGAAAAAATACCTGTAGATACAGGCTTTATTTTTTAACAGAGAGACATACAAGGCACTCATTTAGTCTGGGGGCTGTCCTTGTGATCAGTTTGACCAAGGAAATGCTCATGATAATTTTGTTCCAAATTAAACATTGATTATCTTTTTAAAATCAGAAATCCTAATTCTTTTGTTTCTTATGTTCCTAAGGCATTGGCTTAATCAGAATAGATCTTTTTTATCCTCAATTAAGAGTGGCCCTAGTAAGGGGCAGTGCTTCTGCAACTGTAGGATTTTTAGCCTACTAATCAAACCTGTTTCCAAACCAAAGCCTAAGATTTTCCTTGCCTGCAGCCATGTTTCTATGTTTCTGGCTATCAGAGGCATCTGGATATATTGCCCAGGCCTCAAATCTCTCTAATTGCAGAAACCTGTGGGTTAGTTTTAATACTGACAATTTGTATCAGTAAATAAATTGTGAAATCATTTCCCTAAGGATAGGTGACAGCCAGCTTTTACTTTGCCAGATGTGTTATCAAATGTAAATTAGGGAGCATTTAATTAAACAGGAATGCTTTTGCCTCTTTGACTTACCCCTTAATTTTTGGTCCAGGAAAGTAGACATAGGTGGATTCAAGCCTTCTTAGAGTTAAGAAGTTCTTCTTTGAAGGCACTTAAAAATATAAATAGCAGAATTTATATCTTTTTCTTGAAAGTTTGCTCAGTGACTTTGAGAAGGGATATTTGTAGGAAGCTTTTGCAAATAATGTTATATATATTACAGGTCTATTCTGAACCAAAACCCAGTGACCAATGTGTAGCAGTGAAGTGTGCCAGGTACGTTTCTGCACACCAGCAGTGTCTCCTTCTGAGATTACTCCAAATTTCTATATATAATCTGCTTGGTTCCCACCAAATAAAATAACAACCTGCTTCAAATATCTTCATACCTTTGTGATATCTCCTGTCTTGGCTGACTCACCAGGGATTAAACTGCGACCTTTTTGGACTTACCCATACATATATTTGCAGCCTCAGCTAAGCAGCCATTCCCTGCAGACCACTGGAATACACTCAGTGAGTTAGCTCATGCTCTGAAATACTGGTTTCAAAAATGCACATTGACGTGGGGTTGTTTCTCAGCTGTTTAACTTTTTTCCCCCCTCCAACAAAAGCAGAAGAGTTCACAGGCAGCAGCAGCATTTGGCATAATACATTTTGTCAAGAAGCATCTCTCCCGATTGAAGCAATCTGGTCACTCCCCTGTCTGCTGTAAACTTGATAATTAGAAGAGAAAACAGTGGCTGTTCACAGCTTTGCTCTTAAAGGGGATAATGGGGGATTTCTAACTGAAAAGAAAAAGGAAAGGACTTTTTCTTTGTTTTATATATGCTCTCTTGCACGAGCCACAACAAATACGTGGATATGACACAATCCAAAAGGTGTAGCTTTTATTGGCATTTATATAGACGTGCCATTGGCATTATTATGCCATTATTGGCATTTATATAGAGTTTTCCCCTTTCTATGTCTCAGTAATAGCAATGGCTGTCTGATTTATATTTACTACAAGTGGCTTGGTGGGAGGGAATTTGAAAATTTTCGTGAAGTTTGAAACTGTGCCTTCTGTGTTTCTTGTGTGTTGCTGAGAAAATTGCTGTTGAGTGAAAGTGCTGTGTGTCCCCCAGTGTTTATGTCTTGAAGGCCTCGTCCTTGCCATTTATGGTGTCCAACACACACGTCCAAGCCATGTAGCACCAGCATGGGTAAATGAGCATTCGTCATTAACAAATAGACATGGGTAATGTGATCTAAGGCTATTCTGGTCAATAGGAAAATTCAAAGTCGTTGAACTTGGTTACATGACTCCTCGAGGCTCCCTTGAGAATCTCAGCCCAACGCAAACAGGGAAGGAAAGCCCGAGCTGAGGTCACCCATGAGGATTGCGGGGCTTTGTGTTGTGCAGTGTGGATTCAGGGCTTTATGCACAGAAGAAGCACTGCACAGCCTCCTTTCCTCATCCCCAGTGCCTCCTGGATTGATATTTCTGAGAAAACAGCCCTAGCCCATACAGGATTTAGGGCTTTATGCACAGCAGAAGTGCTGCACAGCCTCCTTTCCTCATCCCCAGTGCCTCCAGAATTGATATTTCTGAGAAAACAGCCCCAGCCCGTAGAGGATTTACTGTTCCAAAGGTAGTTGCTCTTCCTTCATGTCCCCCTAGCTCAGGCTCAGCTGAGCCCACGCAGGCTCCTGCTTTCCCAGAGATAGCTCTGTGCCACTCTGGATTAGGAGAGAGAGCAGTGCGTGTTCTGTGGTGTTCCTGCTGATCGCAGCTGCTGTGGCTGAGGCCAAACTTCAGCCTGCAGAGAGAGGATCTTCCAGGGCCTGGCCATGTCCCTTCTCCTCCCTCCACACAGCCACAGAACTGGAACAAGGGAACCCAAAATTCTGCTTCTGTGAGGGAGTGGGGAACACGGCCACTAGCAGGGCTTCCTCCCACTGGTGTCATTAAGTTTGTTTTCCTTCTAGAAACTGGAAGACCAGACAAGAGTTCATCACCAAACTTCACCCTGAAAGGGTTGGGTTGGCACACCGAGGTTTTCTCCCCTCTTTTCTCTGATTTACTATTAGGACGCTGAATTGCTGACTTTGTTTAAAATTCCTCCTACCATTAGAAGCATATGTTTCTGATTTTCTTGTCTTATGATGACGTAGTTTGCACTTTTACCAAAGAGCTGTTTTCTTAATAGGACCAACTATATTTGGAATCACTCTGAATTGCTCTTGAAATGGAAGATTGATGTCAGTATTTCTGGCAGTCTTTCACTATACTTTCTTTCCCCATAGTTGAGTATTAAATGACTATTCAAGCTGGAACACCTACACCATTTTATTTTAACATAATTAGATTGGTTTCATTTTAGTGCTGTATATGCTCCTAGAGTAGCTGATATAGGTAAAAATATTAGCAGGATGGTTTGGAGAGGATTTAGTAAATAACAGAAAGAGGATGTCAGTGAGGGTAAAGGGCGGTGCTTTGCATCAGTTTACACACAGTGAAATCTTATAAGCTTTAGAGATGTGATCCTGTGTTCACAGTCACATCTGCACCTCAAGCACACTTGAGTGGCATTTTTTAAAGTGTCTGCACAGGGCAGTGATCTGGATCCCACTGAAATCCCCTCTCTGGAGGACATTAGAGGACCCCATGGGTTTTATTAGTCAGCTATATAATTTCCTGTGTCATGATTATTCCTACAGCATCCATGTAGGAGATGACTGTTCCCTGCACTTGGGCTGGTCACAGGGAGTCAGTCCATCACAGTCCTCCCGTCCTGGACTACAAACCGAGAAATGTCAGTCCTGAGAGGGAGCACTCAGCTCAGTGCTGGGCTGGGCCTTGCACCATGCTAGAAACCTCTTTCAGACTCACTCGTGAAAAAGCAACAGACCTTCTTCAAAAAAGAAAACAGTACCCAAACTGCCCAAAAGTTCAGGCTCATTTTGGACTAGACTTGGTGTTTCAGCAACTTTAAACTCTGTGTTTGATTCTGGAAGGAGAAAGTCACTCACCTGAGCTGACCCACTGTGTCACTTGGGCTGTCTTATTTCATCTGTTTATGCTACTTATGATCTTGATAACTGGGTTTGACTCGTGGTTAGAAAGGTGGCCAGGCTTTGTGGGAGTCTCCTGCTTCTACACTAGAACTGCAAAAGCATCCCATATACTCCCTCCGAAAAATACTCTATTATTCTTATTTGTCTGGGAATTTGTCAGGGTTTAGCTTCTGTTTACTTGTGGGTGTATTTTTCAATATATTAAAAGATCTCATATTTCTTTAATATTCTGCCTATATAGGTCCTTGTCTTGTGGAATCTCTCTGTTTTTACTAGGCAGAATTGAGAGCAGGGTTCTTTATAGACACCCCTGACTACTTGGAGAATATTTTGGACATTGCTCAGGCATACTCTGTAACTGGAAGTGTTCCTATGGCATACAGGGATTTAGGGGGAGCACGGCAAGATCAAAAATGCATTTTTAGAGTGGGATAATCCTGAAAAGAGTGCTTGATTTGGCAGTAATTCCTGGTGATAATCCAGATTTTATCTTTGTTTATTAAAGCCATTTATTCCCCTCGTAAGTTTTGGTTAACTGAGAGGTTGATTTTAGGAGCACACTGATATTGTGTGGGTGAGAGACAGCAGGGACCCATAGCCAAGGACATGAAATACATGGAAATGAGGTAAAAGGAGCGGTTTTGGTGGGGGAATCAGTGCTCTGACTGCTGTGGGTGATTTGTGTCTTGTTTTTAGGAAAATGAAAGAGCATAAGCCTAAGAGCTTATTCTGGAAATGGCTTTCTAATAATGGTTTTCAGCCATTTGAATAGGCAGGTACTTAATTTTTTTTTTTTTCCAGTAGCAGAGCCAGCTCCTCCACAGCAATTTAATTTGAAACTCCTGAATGATGGACTTTTGTAGTTATCCTTTACACACCCTGTGAAGCCCACAGATTCCCGAGGGTCTGCACTCCCCCGGGCAGAAACAACCATTCCGAAGCATGGAGGAATGAAAAAAGATAAGTCCAAAGAAAATAACAGGAGAAAGCAGAAGCTAACTGTGGCAGGTTAAAGCACCTCCAGTAGCAGTACAGTTGGGAAGGAGTTAGAATTGGATACGTTTTTTCAGGAAATTCCTATATATTAACTATTTTGTTTCTAAGTAAGTACTTGAGCTCACATCACCTTTAATTGGCCTCACAGGAGGCTCAGCCAGTCCGTGCCCATTCCTGTGCTGTGGCCACTCTCCAAGCAAGAAGATGGTGTTAAAGGATTTGGTGTCACTCAGAGTGCTGCTGGCTTTGGTTTTGTCCTTGGTCCTGGCCATGGTTTCTTTTCTCCAAAGTGGAGGAAGAAGCTCGGAAAATAAGTTTCTTTTCTGAGCCTATTCCAGACTAAATTTTTCATTTGAGGGTCCTGAAAGACCATCTCTTCCCCAAGACTCCTCCTGAAGCCACATGTGCACCAGGGTTCATTGGGTGATGGCATAGCCACACTGAAATAACATTTTTGAAGCAAAATCATAACTGTTACTGAGTTATATAAATATCAGCACTTGGCACTCTTGTACAAAGCCAAAAGTATTGCTGGGAGAAAGCAGTTAATTAAAAACTGCTTTGCAGTGCTGTGCTTCTCCTTCTATTATAAATAAAATGGAACATTGTGAGCAGTTGGTCTTGCTGTTTTGTAAACAATTTTCCTCACATTTTCTCCGCTTTACCTTTGATAATGGTGAGGAGTTATACTGCTGATCAAAGAAGCTTCATTGAGTCTGCTATGGTGGGACCAGAAGCTTTTCCATAGCTCTGCCAATAGGACTTTCTGGCCCATAACAGAGCAAAAGTGCTCCTCACTTGGGATCACTGCATTTGTAGTAATCCCCCCTTCCCTTGGAGGCATAACACACACACATTACTCTAAATAGAAAATATATTTAAACATTACACATGGCTACATGTATGCTTTTAAGGTTGAGTAATCCAGGAGAAAGGGGGAATGGGGGAGGAATGGCGTGAGATGAGAAGATTCAAGAAAAAACTTTCCCCAACTTGGATGCTGAAGAGGTTCCCAAACAGTTAATTCCTGCTGCATATTTTTGCACTTCTCACTTAAAATAGAAAAAAAATCTGAAAGTGATCACAAATGCCAAGAATTCGAACGGGAACTGTGAACCCCCTTGCAAACTTACAGCTTGTTCAAATTCGCCTTTAGTATTTCATAGAGAGAGGAGTTTTACAGGTAAGCTCTAAAAGCCATAAACAGCCGAGTCAAAATATGTTCCAGATCATTCTTACACTCAAGGAAGCGGCTCCCAAATGTTGTCAGAGGTGCGTCCATGTGTGTGAGACTCATGGCCATGGCCATGGCTGGAGAAAGGTTTGCACAAGGGCTGGAACCTCCCCAGCGTTTGTTGCCTGAGTCAAAGCAAAGTCAAGCAGGCATCAGTGACAGCAGAACAGTGGGGCTCAGGTGTTTGTACCACCAGCTAGCCCAGGTCTGTTGTGCCACATGTTGCTGATGCAGGGGTGGCAAATCTGCTGCTTGGCTGAGCTCCTCCCGTCCTGCCTGCTCTGCAGGGAGATGCCCACGAGGATTTGTGTCGATCCGAGGCAGCGATTTCTGTGTGTGAGGCGTCTCGCACAGAGCACAGCCTGCTCCATGTATTACAAAATAGATTTGTCTGTAAACGATGCTGACCTTTACCGCGGTTCGTCTGCTTGAAAAGAAAGCCCTGAGGAGACATCCTCCACCGAGTAGACAACACTGTGATTTCTGTAATCTGCGTGTGGTATTTCTGACTTTGGAAAGGTGAAGCCATTTCATGGCTGTCTCTGCCCACCAGATACCTTAACACCTTCTTGTCCAGTCTCTGGCTGGCAATTCTGCTCTGACCCAAATTATTTCAGTAGGACTGGGTGTGTAGAGCATAACTGACCCACGAAGAGCCCCAGTATTTTTGCACACCTTTTCTGGAGTTAGTGGTGTTCCTCACACGACTGACTTGTCTGGTATAAACAGAAAAGCCACATGCAATCTGTCATTGACCATCCTGGAAGTGTTCAAAAACCTTAAGGATATGGCACTTGAGGACATAGTTTAGTGGTGGACATGGATTTGGTGATCTTAGAGGTCTTTTCCGTAGCGATTCTATGATTCTGTGACGTGATGTGCATCGTGGTATGGACCATATTATAAACCCATTCGTGTGTGCATTTCTTAGCCTCAAAGAAATATCTTCAAGCTTCATAGTTCATAGCTATCTCTCACCATGGTATCTTGGCACTGTGTTTGCAACACTGCAAACAATGCAGTACAAAAAAAATCCTTCTCTGCCTGTGAAGAGGTGGAAGTGTTTTATTAATGGCTATGAAAAGAGCATTCGTGAAGAAACAGGTCTTTCAGCAAATCTGATGGTGGTGGGGACACAGGTATTGCTAGAAATCCTTTGGATTGTGATGGTGATTGAGGGCCCACCCTGGACTAATATCCTTTAATAGTAATTCCTGTAGAAAAAAACCCTTTACTTTGCACAAACACATACTGTGTGTCCTCCTGCTCACCTTCAGGAGGCTCTTCCAGAGTATTGGGTCAGCCACTGAGATATCCTTTGTCCCTTCTCCTTGGAGCTTTTGTGTCTGACTGCCATTGCTGAAATACCTGAGTCTGGTAGGAAGGCAGATGCTCTCTGGGATAGGATAAGCTTAACTTAGTGTATGAATTCCTTAGATTAGTATTAAAACCTGGCCTTGGATGCTCTAGAGAGGACCAGCACAGGCTGAAATACTGTGGTGAGATGCAGCACACGGATGTTTGATCGACCCACAGGGAGAATGAAACCAGGCACCGAGCCCAGTTTCTTGTGAACTCTTTGCTCAGATGGGCAAGGCAAATATGCTCACCTGGAGTCAAGGTGGGGACCAAGTCCTTTTGTTTCCTTTCTGGGAACTGGAAATGGTCCCACCTTTCTCAAGACATCCCTGCGGTAAGATTCCTGCCCACAAATGGTTAAGTGCTGATGCTTGTCTGAGTTATTTCCGGCTTTTTTGGGAATGTGTTAAGCACTAAATGATGCATGAGCACCTTGGAGGGAGGTGTTACATTCTGTATGAGACTGTACACACACTATTTATTTTTCACTGATGATTTTATTCTTGTTCCAGGCTAACTTGACATGCTGAGCAGGCCCTGAAGCAAAGCAGTAATTTGCGTTCCTCTAAACAAACACGTCCTCTAATTACTGTTTTAAAGGTGGTATCACATAGGAAGAAGCAATAGAAAATAATTTTATAGGGTGGGACACATGTCAAACTGGCACTGGCATGAAAAAAACATCTTGAAGTTGTAACAACTTGTCTTTATAGTTGGCGTGCTGCTTTGCTTGCCCTGAATTTAGTAAGATCTTGGGTGTGATATTTCCTAGGAAAGATTCTTATCTCAGGGACTGGTGTCTGCCCAAATTGCAAAAATGGTGTTTTGCTCATCAGTTGGCCTCTGCTTTATGGTTTTTGCTTTTATTATTTCCTTTTTCCCATGCATGCTTTAGCAGGTGAGCACTTGTAATGTCAGCTGGGGGCTGAACAGGGCTCTCCTGTCAAGGTAAAGACAGGAGACATTGCAGCCTAAATTGGAAGAGCCCATCTCTGCAGGAGGGATTGTAACAGGCTCCTGACAGCCACACATGAGGTACAGAGGGAGATTCAGATCAGGCAGTCATTAGAGTTTTATCTTGAGGAATGTACAATCAAGACAAGCCAAAATCTCTTAGTAATTTAGATTGCAGTCAGCTTTAATTATGAAGCCCAACTTCTGATCCTCTCCTCTCCCCCTAGTCACAGCTTACAAAATTGAATCGGTCTCAAAGATGACATATTTATTTTCAAATAGGCTGGTTTGATTTCTGCAGCGTGAAAAGGAAATTAAGCCGATCTGGTTTCAGTGGCAGACCTCTAGACAAGTTGGCATTTGTTAAACACTTGTGTGTGTTCTTCTGAAGCTGCCATCCCCTACCTTTACCATGGCACCAGCAGTGATGCTGAGCGAGATACAGGCCCTGGGCAACAGCGTTCTCTGCTCTCCTCTGTGGGGGATAATAACAACAATAGCTTCAGTTTGAGCTCACTTTTTTATTCCATGTGCTGACTAGTAGAGTTAGAAGATCTCCCATGCAGCATGTTTGAGATTATGACTGTATAATTACTCTGTATTATTTATTAGGTGTCTCTTAAGAATTTCCCAAATGCTCTTTTATGCTTTCACTTTTTAAAAAAAAATCTGAAACTATTTAGTCAAAAGTTGGCCATATTATTAAATGAAATTGCCTTCCAGTTATCTAGGTTGAGGTTGTTTTCCTCCTATTTATATGGACCTTTCCTGTCACTTCTTGTGTACACAAACCTGTCTTCCTCATATTCCAAGAGAAAAATAACATGCCTGGAGAAAGAAACCATTGGACACCATCCCAACATACAAGATCTCTGCAGTCCGTTTTAGTAGCAGAGAGAGAATAAAGATTTCATTTAAAGTCCTTGTCGTCGGACTTGCTCTTCCACGTTTCAACAAAACTTGTGGAATGTTTCCCCTGACTGCAGCCAAACATCCTCGCAGCACATCCGGGAATGGGCCAAACTTATCAACACCTGAGGTACCAACCTAGACAGACACTCAGCAGAGAGCACAGGAATATAAAGAGCAGAGAAGGTGAGGAAAAAAGCCATTTTTAGCTGTACTGCACTGTATGGCTCAGTAGAGTTCGAGACCAGAAACCTGTTAACATTTCAGAAAACGAGCACTTGTTTAAACAATTTCCTTCCATTAGAATTCAGTCAGACGCTTCTTTGTTCACACTCATCCGAGTTGATTATTTATTCTACATCCAAAAATATTTTAGTTCCCTCAGAGGAAACTGTAGCATGCTTTGGCTAGCAGCAGCTTGCGTTTGCACAGTACAACGTTGCTGCAATAATGGCAATAAATGGTGACTTTCACAAATGCATGTTCCCTTTTCTAAGTGGGATTGCTTGTGATAGGGCAGGAATTGTGTGCAGGCGGAGCCGTTGTTTGTATGAATATCATGCCCAGCTGAGTTTACATATTTGATATGATCCTGCCTGACTCCAAGGAGATAAATTAAATTAAGTTCTCAGAAGGGAAGTAATTAGACCATGAAACAATGGCAAAGATAAGGCACTATGGGAGAAAATGTCCTCGAATAAACAGGGAGTGGAGGGGACTCTTAGTGGAGAAATACACATTTCCTCAACTCTCAGTAGATTAGCAATGCCAAGATTTCTCAAAATTAAAATGAGAACCAAAAGGGCTGCTACAGTTCTGAAAACCCTGGATTTGGGGAGAGAACAGGGTAGCTGGGGAATGGTGCTGTCAAGAAATCTCCATCACAAGTAGGTGTTGGGAGGAAGATTTTCAAGGTGGGTGGCTCCAGGCTTCAGCCTTTTCTCTTGCTTGCCGCAAACCTGTTGTGAAATAAATAGTGTTTCTGACATTCAGTGTCCACAGGGGAAATAAAGAGGTGCCAGAAGTGGAGGACCATTTGTGTGAAGGTGTCAGGAAAACAAGGAACCTGCATGCTGAAGTTATGGGGAAGAGGTTTTAGCCAATAGCCTTCAACCCAGGTGGGAGAAGTGAAAGAAGTGTTTGGCAAAGTGTGCTGGTTGTTGACATGGATTTATTTCTTCTAAAATGGAGCAGATCCCCAGGCCTGAAATCTGCCTTTGTAGTCACTGACACAACAGATTTTTAAATTATTTTTGCTGACCTTTAGTTAAACAAATAATAAATGCTACCACAAGGAAGTACTGTATCACCTTCCTTTTAAATTATCAGATAGAATACTATGTTTGGAGAATCAGTCTCTAAATCTCTTCCTAGTTACATTAGTTTTACATTTGTTTACTTTTTTTTTTTACTTCAACAAGGTTGTTTCTGAAATAAAAGCTAACTGGATGTAATCAGCTAATAGAGTGAGCAGCTAGCAAAGAGTGCCAGTGGGATTCTGAAGGTTTTTTGTGTGGATCAGCCAGAGGATCTGGAAGCTTATGATTGTGAGAAGCCAAAGCATATTTTCTGTACAAATGTCTTGAAATAGCTGTTGTACCATCTTACAGCTCTATGGGACCCATGGATCCCTACAGAGAAGGATATTGATTGATTTTTCATTGAGTTAAAATGGTATCACCATTGGCACCACACATGGGAGGGATCCTCTTTATCAAAGAGCATACCTAACCACACTGAGTCCTCAGATATTATTTAAAATATGCTTTAGTCTTAAAAAATGGATTGATATTGTAAAATGTGTAACAGTCCCCATTTCAAGGGCATTCACCTGGACATCATGGGCTTCTGTGTTAGAAATCCATGAGTATTTGACTAAAAAAGTCAGGCTGTGGGTGAAATTTCTTGAGACGGGAGCAGATGGTCATGCTGAGGGACAGGGAAGCAGACCCTTCTTCATCAATTCTGGACCATGATTTGAAGCTCAGTGAGTAAAAAGGCCTCTTGATTTCAGCTGCTGGCCTCACTCCCTGCTGTGGATGGACATTTCATCCCCAACACCACTCAGCCTGTTTATAAAATGATGAAAAGTAAATCCTGTTTGGAAGGGAGGATTAATGTAGTCGAGGGGTTGCAGTGAGCAGAGAGGGTGTGCACATATCTGTCTTTTTTCAAACTGCAAACCATCACCACAATGTCTGAGTAATGCACCAACTGGATGAGGGATTGCCAGGTTTCTGGCAAATTCAACAGAGGTGTTAATCACCCTTCTTTTGGGGTCATGAACACAGGTCACGCACATACCTGCTTGAAGCTTCGTAGCTAATTTTAGATTTCTGTCTTCGAAAATTCTTTTTAATATTTTTTGCAGGCAGCCTGGGGAAGCAAGGAGATGTTTGAGTCTTGGAAGAGGTTAGCAGTATTTGATGGAGAGTCGTGCTCTAGCTTTTTTCTGACCATCCTTAGAAATGCTTTTCATAGCTGGCACCCTCAGCAGACATGTACACGGGTGAAGTCTAGAACCAGGGAGGATCTCACACAGCGAGTGGATGCATCCTGGGAGTAAGCTGACAGAGTTATTCTCAGAAGGCAGAGTCCCTTCTCGAGGTTTCTGCAAGGATGGGGAGGTTTTCAAAAGGAGCTGTGCTCTTGGTCTGCTGGGCCAGCGCATCCTCAGGTTGCTCTGCTCAGACCTTGTTCCCAGCTGGCTTATCCCTCTCAGTGGTTGCTGAGAGAGGTCTCAGTTCCTTTTCAGGCTGAAATCCCCTCCCTGGGTGAATTTTTCCACTTTTGAGGACTACTTCTACTTTAATCCACTGAAAGTTGAGTTCCTTTGGGCCATTAGGCATCTGTGTTCTTCCTCCCAAGAGGACAATTATTTTGGCCAAAAAAAAAGAGATGGAAGTTGTTTATCTGCAGAGCTCTTTGGCCAAGTCCCACCTTCAAATTGTAGAATTGTTATTTGGAAGGAAAAGGAAACCCTGAGAGCCAGGTTAAGATGCAGATTGCCTTCATGTGTTCCAAGGCCTGAGGAAATGATCTGCAGAGGGAGCTGGGAGCCTGAGAGCAGCTCTCCAGAAAGTCATAATGTTGGATGGAGATATGCACAGAAATAGGCAAAGGCAGTGCTGGAGCTCCTCTGTCTCTCTCTGGAGCTGAGATCTACCTCTGGGCAGTACATCAGCAGCCTCTGCTCATCCAGGAGCTTTATTGTCCTGCTGGAGGTGGGGATCCAGCTGGGAGGGGCTTCCTGCCTGTGGTTGTGCTCTCCCTTCCTTGGGAGGCTCCTGGCAGCTCACAACTCCATTAACCTCGGTGGCTTTGCCGCTTGCCACCAGAGCCTCCTGGTCTTAGCTGTTTTCACACCTTGCTAGTGACAGTGGCACCAGGAGTGCAGGATTCAAGGGTCAGGAGGACCTGTAGATAAGATGGGAATAGGCGAAGAAGGTCCTTATAAACACAAATGAATGTGTCATGTCCCAGGGCAGAGGCAGTGAATAGTGCATAGATGTGCCCAGTCAAAAACATGGACTGGGAAATGTGCTTTGCCGCAGTGTGAGTGAATGAAAAAAGCCAGAGAGGAGGAGATTGCAGCAACTGAAACTGCATGTTTGTGACTCTGCCCTTCCCTTTGTTTTATTCCTGATCGCTGCCCTGAGCAGGGTCCCACAGACAGCACAAATGGAAGCACAAGTGTGTGACCTGCTGTCAGCACATGGCGTGGCTGGTGCAAACAGCAGCCACGGAGACTGCTGCCACGGGGAAGAAAAGAGCTTTCCACCTTCAGGTGGGCTTCTGACTAACAGGAGATGGATGGGGGGAAAGCAGCTGAAAGCAGGGGAGAAAAAAAGACATAAAAACAAAACCAGAAATGCAGACAAAGAAGGAGACTCTGAGTAACAATTAGACTAATGTGAGATTAAGTGTTTTCGCTGTTCACACTGCGTGATTAAGTACTGTGAGATTTGACGACTCCGATTATCTCTTCAGAAGTGTGTTTATGTCTGTCAAAACCAAAATGACATGTTAGGAACAGAGTCTCACCTGCCCCACCTGTATCTGGTAAGGAGTTTGCAAAGCATAGTTCAACAGTCTATTAATCAAAATGATAACAGTGAATTGTGTCTGAGTTGAGCACATGCATGACTGATGCAGTATTAACTGCTCAGCAGATTTTGTACACTGGATTTCGACAGCGTGATTTCACTGGTATTATAGGCCTGGTTTCAGATCACTGAAACCTGTCTGCCCCGTGGGGAGCCTGCTTGACTCGTTCATTATGGTGTCACCAGAGCCAGCTCACAGGTCTGACACCACCACGGTGTGAATAAAGATGCAAAGTTTGGTTATCTTATCCTCTAAATATCTGTGTGTGTCCTTGGAGTAAGAACTGACACTTTCCTGCCCATTCCAACTGACTGGTTCCACTTGGTTGTATCTGTCAGAAAGATATAGAAGGTGTCAGGGAGACATTCCTTGGTGTCTGGTGTCTCTGGAGGTTTCTGGCTGGTTTCTTGGCAATAAGTCTGTGCCTCTTGATGTGCCCATTAGTTGGTGTGAAGCCACACATGGAAGCCCAAATGTATTTTGGGCATATGAATTCATGGTTGTTTTCCCCTAGATATTTCCAAAGTGTTTATCACAGTGTTTGCTGGTAGCTGGTGCCAGCCTGAAGCCTGAGAGTGTTTCCATGCTTACTCTGGCTCCTTTTGAATTCCTCAAAATTTCCTAAACAAATTCCATTGGCTTTGCAAACTTCAGTTTTTAGTCTTGGGTAAAAGGTGGACTTTTTAAAAGTGTGAAAACAGTATTTCCAGTCATACTTCAGAGCTATGTGAGTGGGGAGAAATGTACATTTTTCTGTGTGCTCGGTTTGAAGTTCATGATTTCATAATGAGAAATGGCTGAAGTTAGAAGGTTAATGGAAACTCAGAGCCACAGCATTAACTCAGCAGGTAGCTTCCTCCCTCTTGCCATCCTATTGAGAGCGCACAAATGTCCTCCTGACTGGAGGAAATAATTATTTGCATCAAATATGTTGTTATTTTAAAATCCCACCGAAACACAGAGTAACCTGATAATGCAGTAATTCACAAGTTGAAGTATAACTAGATGGATAGAGCAATAAAACAGGGCAAAAAGACTAGGACAGGATACCTGTCAGGCTGCTACTCTGATGAAGTTTGGATTTTATCTTCAAGGGGCACTGTGCAGGAGAGTGTGGCACATAAGAAGACACATAATTGATGAGGACCTGTGCAATTCTAGGTTTTAAGCTAAAGCACAAATTAGGAATTGTATAGGAACATCTGTGCCTGCATTTGTGTTGCATTCAAAATCGAGACATTCTGTAAATTTTATTCCAAATCCAGCTCTTGAGAGATCACCAGATCGCAGATGATAAGGCCCGTGAGAACGCGTACATTCATCTAGAAATGAACTTCTAACCTCATCAGTTTGTGATGCTAATCACATCACCAGCTCCTTTCCCAGCAGTTTGTACTTGTTGTGCTCAGCATCTAGGAAGCACTGATGCACTTGCAATTTGTGACAAGACACTGGATTTATTGGTGCCACATAAAGCTGAGGTAATGATAAAAAAGAGAAAGGGCTGACGACTGTTTCATGATGTATCATAAATGAATGCATCACTCCAGTTAAGCAGACAATAGAAGTGAATGCTATAAAATCATACCCCTTGCTTTGTAACTTCTTTTTCTTCTGGGAGAAACCAGGCAGTGAGTTGCCTCAAAGGCTGAGCTGAAGAATACCTTCTCCCCACACGCATGCTCCACCCAGCGCAAAATTGTGAAACGAGCTGTGTTTGTTGTCCTAGGGGTCCTCCAGCATCATCCTGACAAGCTCTGTTGGCAGATGCTCTTTAAGCAGGATACATCTTTCATTATTAATTCAGCATTATTTGTGGGGAGCAACACATCTTTTAGCAAAGCAGAGAAGGGGATGTTACCAGAATGCTCTGTGTCCATCAGCACTAAGGCTGCATTTAGTACCATTTATTTTAGTCTTCATCTAATAGCTACCTTTCATTCTAAATACCTTGAATTAATTAGATGTATTGCTTAGGAAAAAATGAGTCACCACGTGTGACTTGTATGTGTGACTTGGCTGCATAAAATATTAGAAATCTATAGCACTGTAGCTTATAAGACAGTTGGTTAGAAAACACTCTCTTGAATGCCATGAAACAACCCACTTTTTCATAGTTGGTTAGAAAATATTCTCTTGAATGCCATGAAGCAGCCCACATTTTCATACTGATTTCTTCTTAATGGCATGAATGAAAACAAGGAATTGACAAAGAGAAATTTGCTATCATTATCCTGTGAAGTACATTTATTAACTCTTGCGTTCAAAGTATTTTTATTCCCATTTCTGTTCCATCATGACTTGCAAAAAGTCAGCGGGCAGTGGTAAAACCTAGCTAGAATAATGGAAAAATAACCACATGTCATTGCAATATTGCTCTTTAGCCCTACTGTTCCCACAGTTAGACATGCATTTATTTTACATGAAGGATTTGCTGTCTTTTAACACTAATTGCTGCTTATGACATTAATATTGTGCTTGTTGCTGTCTGAAATATTGGTGGTGTTAACCTCCATGCTCTGCTGCAGGACAGTGCCACAGTGACATATTTAAAAAACATAAATTCTTTCTGCAGTGGCTATTAGGGATTTAAAACCATGGAAAGATTCCAGTCTTCCAGCCTTTCAGTGCCTATATCACCCTTAAAAAGCTTTTAGATATATATTTTTAATGTATTTAGCTATCTGAAAATACCCAGGAGGAAGTTTGAAAGCACTTTGATGCTTAGTTACTGTAGGAAGTTAACTTGCATCATGTGGTACCTAATGATCTTTAGAAGTCTGGTCCTTGGCTACTAAGTGGGTGTTTTTAAAAATTGTATTTCCATGCCATAAGAGGGAACTGCAGCTTGAAGTACTCTTTTGTGGGCAAGTGGCTGCAAGTATAGAACTGGCTTCTGGTTAAACTCCTCTGTTACCTCTCCGAAGGCGCTCTGGGGACATTTGTGAATCCGGGTTTCTCTCTCCTAAAAATAGCAACCTATACATAGGGTCCCTATGGTCCACACTGATACATGTAGCAGGAATAAATGAACTTCACTATTTAATTTTTAATTAGACCCCCTTTTGGATCGCCTTTGTAAAACTGGGGAGATTAAGCTTCTCAAACGTATTCTCACCTGGTTAAAATCCAATTAGCTGTTATACACAAGCAAAATGCATCCTTATTAACAAGTATTTCTGCTAATTATATTGTTCTGGTTAAATGACTTTTCTGCCACTTGGTGTATTGAGTTCAAGTCTACTTTGGACTCTGCAGTGATGCTGCCAAGACGTGAATGCAGCCAAGTGAGACCCCCGGCAGTCCTGCTTGATTAAAGATTCCAAGATTTGGCCCAGCTGAATTGTTCCACGATTAATTCTGCCCATTGCTGGGAGGTTTGTTTCCTCTTCCCTCCCTCTGCTTCTTCCTGAAGACCACATGCAAAGCAAACCCAAGAGCAGTGGAAGTAGAAGATGTGTTTTTGTCCCTCATATCTGGGAAGATTAAAAATAAACCAGGGTTGAAGATCCAAGCAGGTGGAACATGCTTGGAAATGGCAGGTTCGGGTATGGAGGGCTGGAGCTGTGCTCTCCTCTGTCATTTACCAGCTGCACAGTGGAGCAGCCCCAGGACTTCAGGGAGTCCCACTGCTTTCACACAAGTGTCAGGAGAAGTGGATCTGCGTCTGAGTTTGGTTTTCTGCGCTCTGTGGCTGAGGACAGTAACTCATAATGAAGGTGGAGTGGCACGGTCTGTCCCCCGAGATCAATCCCCCGCGCTGCAGAGCTTTCCCACTTACCCTGATGGTGCAGGGTGGATGTGACTCACCCAAGGGCTATTGGCACTTCCCACAGGCAACTGGGGGAGCAGTCTTGTGTGTGGGAGTCCTAATACAGGCATGATGAAATGTGGAAACCTGCCTAGCCTAGCCTCTTACTTATCCTTCTGTCTCAATAAATAAAATAAATTGCCTTCCCTGTAGCCTGGTGGGAAGGAGAGGGTTTTCTGACAGGCTGCTGCTGATGAGTTTGTCATGTGGCTTGTCCCTGCAGACCGAGTGCTTGAGTCAGAGCCACTGCCTGATGCCACTAAGGATTGCCCAGGAGCCCCGGGAGAGCTGTGCTCCAGCATCCCAGACTGCCAGGCTGGACTCATGGCCCTGGGCCACCAGGAGGGCAGGGTGCAGGCGAGCACAGCTGAGGCACAGCGGCCCCGGCGACACAAATACATCGAGACCTGATCAGGACTCAAACCCACACCTGCTAAGAGAAGCAAAGTGGTTATTATTGTACTCCCTGCACCCATGGGGTCTCCAGCCCATTTTGGAGGGCATTTGCTCTTCCTCATTGTAGGAGACACCTGCAGCTGGGCAAGTGTGACACTGTTGGCCGCTGGCGTGGCACTGAGGAACTGTAATCTGCTTTAATTGTCATGTGCACACACAGTCTGATGAGACTTAATCAAAGCTTGTGATTTTCTAGGCTGCCCAGCAACGACTGGCAGAGCTGAGCATGCAGAGGACGACTCAGCTTCGTCATCAGGGGACAAGAAATTTATGGAATTTATGTTCAGGATGTCATTTGTGCTTGGTTGCCCATTTTCTTTTCTGCTTCTCTTGTGGAGAAAATGTGGTTTTGAGGCGTAAACCTCTTTGGACGTGACTGCAGAGCAAAGCCCTGCTTCCCGCTGTGAGCCAAAGTGTCTTTTTGGTTACATCACTGTTCTCTGAGCACATAAACCACCTCTGCCTTTGTGATGTTACTTGTTCTTATCATCAGCAGCTCAGCTCCACCTCACCCATATGCATTAGCATTCAGGGTAACCCAAAAGCTAAAGATCCTGTAAAAGTCACAGCTGGGAGTCCCAGCTCTGTCACATCTGGGTGACAGCTACATTTGTTCCCCATAGGGTGGAAAGAAATACCCGGTTTTGTTATATCTTTCAACTCCGTGCTTGTCTAAATAGGCATTTTTCCATGTTTTTCTGTAAGTTACCTATGCAGGTGCATGGGTGGTATAGCATTCACCCTTCATTATTATGTATTCAAACCAGTGAAGGAGATAATAGTAGACAACAACCCCCCTGTGTCTGTGTCAAATGGGTATTTCACGGATGGCAGGGCTTTCTTTCCAGAGGTGTAGTGTCTGCTGCCAGGTTTCAGATAGAGCTGGGTGTGTGTGTACACACTGCACTCCTCTGAGAGCCAGGAGGCCACACAAAGTGTTTTACCTCTAATTCACCTCTTCATTCACTGGAAACTAATAAGATCTTCTCATTTTGTGAGAAGGATAAAGGATCCTTGTACAAGGATAGTTGCTCTGACTGCAGCCAGATCACCCTCCCAAGAGTGTCAGTCCTCTTGTTTTTCCGGGGTTTTGCAAACAGAGCCTACTTTTATGTTCATGAAACACCTCCAGAGCAGCCCACCTTGGCCCAGGAGCTGCTCAGCATCTTCAACTGCACGTGGCTCCTCAGTCTCCCGGGCAAGGGAGTGGGAATCAGCTCTAATTACTGGCTGCACATGGAAATCCACAGTCTTGCATGCTGCAGAAACAGGGCTGCTGCCAAGAACTAAACGATGGTACACTGGTTTTTTTTTCTGAGATAAATCCTTGCCGACACTGCTTTTATAATTTTCACCTTTAATGATTAATTCATCATTATTATTTGTTTTGATGTGTTTCACATTAAACAGCCTGGAGGTTTTTGTTCAAGCTTCGCAAGCCTTTTTGATCGCTACCAGTTGGGATCCACCAGTTGGGAGCCGTCATTCTGATGGTTTGGTCTGCTTCTTGTGGAAGTCAGGGATATTCCTGGAATCAGGGATGGCACTGACGTGGGGATATTCCTGTTGCCTTGAATGGGCTCCCAGACCTACTGCAGGAATACAAGCATTCCAGGAGGTTATTTGGACCTAGTCTTCCCATTAGAGTCACAAGTTTTCGTAACAGAAGACTGAGAGCTTGAATTTCTTTCCCTTGAATGGCTGCTGAGCAGCATTCACCCGAAAACGCTGAAGACAAGTGTGCACAAGGTCAGCACCTAACTCCAGGGGTGTGATCCAGGAATCACTCGTATTTATACTCAAAATACCTATATGAATTTTTTATGTTCGTGGGGGGTTACAAAGTTCCAGCGGTGCCTGGTGAAAACCCCTGAATCTGTGCTAAGAATGTTCAGCTTTTGTCTGAGCTCTGCTGTGATCTCTCCAGGAAGGATAACACGAGGTAGGGCAGGCATCAGAAATTGCAAGGTGTATGTGGGTAGGTTTTATCCCAGCCGGTTAGTGCTATAGCTGATTAACTACACCGCTCAAGTTTCCAGCTGTGGAATGCCTCCAGCCTGGCTTTGTCACTGTGAAATCTCATGAGAACATTTTATGCACGTGGTACATGAGGCTGGGATTTGCTGTAGAAGTCATGCAGTGCTGGGGAAGAAAGGCCATTGAAACAGGTGGAAAGGTTTCTGGGTCTTCACTCCTGAGTTACAGGAGGTTGTAGAAGTGATGGGCAGGATCTGGAAAATGAAATGGAGAGAGGTTGAGTTGTATAATCATGAGACAAGGTGTCCTGACAGCTCTCCATCCTTTCTCCTCCGTGTGGGGAGTTGCACACCATGGAGGCCCCAGAGGAGGCAGCTGCACTGACAGCAGAATCACTCAGCATTCTGCTAGGACACTGGATCAGGACAAATCTCATCCTGGCCCATTGCTTTGCATACAGAAAATTACAACGGAAGTGTTAAATTGTGAAAAAACTAATCTGGAAACAATGTTATTTTTAAAATTATCAGCATCTTCTAAGGCTAATAGAAGTAGGACTTCTGGTGGGCATCTCTCTCCTGAATTTTGACTGTTCCTACTTCTTCAGACAGCTGCTCTGAGCCACTTGCTGCTTGCTACCAGCACTGGAGCCTTTGCCAGAGTCTGCTCTTCAGTCATAGCTGAGGGAAGGTTATGAAGTGACTCATCCCTCCATGTTTACCTTTGTGTACCATCTTCTAGGGCATCCAGGGTCTTTCTCTTCTAGCTGGTTTTCCAAAGCAGACCAAATTAACCTGACAGAAGCATAGAGATCTTAAAAGTATTAGTGAAGACTTGAATTTCTTTCCTGTGCTGTGAGCAGTCTGTGTTTTGAAGCCCCCACGTGACCCAAAGTTCAACTCCTTGTCTTTCCAGCCACAGAGATTTAAGTAATTTGGCCAGGCAGTCAGCATATGGGCTCTGAACCATCTGGCTTTGAGCTGGAATTAGCTCTCCCTTGCCCAGTCGTTAGATCGAGCAAGGCAAGATGTGTAATGTGGGTGGGAACAAAAGGTATCGCCGTGGTAGGAGATCAGAGGAGGTCAAAAAACACCGTCTGGCATGAGGACAGAGCACCATTTCTGTGTTTCAGCTCATAAAAATGAGATCTCTTTAATGCAAGGGAATATTCAGTACTGAATCCAGTAAAACTCCTCCAGCTCTTTCCAATAGGCAAATTAAGGATATAACTTCAAAAACCGCCAGCAATCTAAGTGCAGCAGGAGAGAAAAAGCAAATGTTTTGGCTTTTCAGACCGTGTAGAGCCATCTTTGCTGAGCAACTGACCTCTGCCTGGTTTTGTTCCCATCTCTGCTCTGTGTCTGAGCTGAGGTTTCCCTAAGTGTCCTCACATCATTCTGAGCCATCACAAAGATTTTCTGGTAGTTTTCTTTCCAGTAGAAAGCAATCTGATATGATCACTCCCTGTGAACGTGTGTGAGACTGTCCTGCAATCTGTTGAAATTATTGACTCCTTTCAGCCAAATAGGACAGCTGAGCAGAGGTAAGTTTCCAGCATCCTCCAGAGCAGAAACTGTGATTTAAACACTTTCCTTGACCAACTAGTGAATTCATCAACCCTCATACTGCTGGCAAAACTCTCTCCAGGCTACGTGTGCGAATAATAGAACGTGGATACTCAAAGACATTTGGTTACTCAAAGCCACGAATCCTTGCAGACTCAGGCTTTGTTAGTTCTGGCTTTCACAAAATTATTTGTGCTTTCCTGTGGCATTTTACCTGTGACACGTGCTGTTCATGGAGGTGCAGCAGTAAATGTCACGTCTTGCAAATGCAACACTGACTTGGAAAGAGTTGTTGAGGAGGGAACCTGCCCTACTTAAGCAGCTCTCGTGTTTGCCCAAGGTTTTTGTACGGTGCTCTTCTAACTGATCCTGGTTTTCAGTGCTAAATATGATAGATGTTCATGTAAGTGATTCAATCGTGGTTTGTAGCTGGGATGTTTAACGTGCTCTCCTGGCAGATCAGCAGCCAAAGCAGCAGCAAAATCTGAGTTCTCTGCTTTTATCAATGCAGAGTGCAGCCCCTCTAATTAATGATCCAGGGCAACATGCAGCAGGTTTAGTGCCAGCTCTTTGGCCTCTGGGATGGTCAGGAGCCAGCAGAGATGTACAGAAAGCTCAGTTATTAAAGGATTTATTTTCCCTTACTGTACATCAACTTCCAAATTTTAATCCCTTGCTTCTTAAAAGCAATCTCCAGCCAAAACCCATGGAATATATTGATTTTTTAATTTTTTTTTTGCAAACTTTGCGGGGAGAATTGTTCATTAGAGCTCGATCTGGACCTATGGGGGCTTGTGCAGTTCTGGTGGCAGTGAGTAGGACCGTGCTGTCTCTGTGCCAGCTGGGGGCAAAGGAGGATTTTAGCATCACTGGGTGCCATGGCATATACTCCTCACCACTCCAGGGCTACAGCACAGCCCATTTGGCAGGATGGAAACTGCCATGCAGGGCCAAATGCCACTCCTGGTCAAGTCAGGTCTTGTTTTGGGAATGTGTTTCAGCCCCTTTGGAGGCAGAGGTTTCTGTGTTTCAGCAGCAACAGTCAGGGAATAATGACAATTCCCTTATCAATGCAAAGACTCCACAGCCAGCGAAGGGGCCCAGTCTGCGCCTGGGGCTCTGCTGCAGATCAAATACTCTTTTGTCAGCCCTTGTTTGCACAGCTGCCATGCCCAGAAAACTCACGTGAAGTCCTTGGTTGCCCAGTCCAGTTCGCTCCTTAAATCTTGGCTGGCGATGTGTTAAAATATTGCTCCAGTGCAACATTGCCTTCATTCTTTTGTGTCCTTGACACCTTTGTAAGAGCACATGGCACAAACATAGACCTGAAAGTCTGGAGTGGAAGCTCAATAATTTTGCATGGTTGCGTCAAGCCTCAAGGTTTGTGTCTGCCTGAGGCACAGCATCCAACCCAGGGCTGTTCTCAACAGGGGGAATCCATCCTTTCTTTTCATAGTTTCACAATTTTCTGATACGGAACTTCTCATGGTTTCTTATGAGGGTTAATCCCTCTTTATTTTTTTTTTTTTTTTGGTACACTTAAATTTCCCTGATTCTCACTCCTAGATTTATTTTCCTCTTCTCTTTGCCATGGATTGCAGCATTTCATGGGCCTTGTAGGGTGAAAAGTCTTGAGTGTAAAGAAGAATTAGCCTGTCTTTATTTGTATTTTTATTTCTAGACATCCTCTTTCTGTCCAATGGCCTCAGAATATCCCTGAAATTGAACAAAGCAGTGGTAGCTGGAGGTGGCAGCTGCCCTTTGTGCCACAGATGGAGGAGTTTTGGGGACACATTGGGATGTGGGAGATGCAAGCAGCACATGGGGTTTGCCAGGACCGAGGGGGAGCATCAGGAAAAATGGCAAATGTGATGAAAGGGAGGTTGAAAGGGTGGTAAGGGCAATTTTCCTTAGTTCATATCAATTTGTGTAATCAGATCTAATTTGCTTTTAACAAGTCCATGCTTTGATGTTTACTTTCAGGGCTTTTTTTCTTCCTTTGGAAGCAAGTTATGGGAATTGCTGTCACCCCAGTTCATGTCCTTGTCCCCTCTGCTACAGCCATAATATTGCACCATCACATACCCCAAAAGCATCAATGAGTTGCTTTGTGCAGAGTTAATCAGGCAGATTTCTCTCCTGCAGTGTGGGACCCACATGTTGGGAAGGGAGGAGTCTGGAGAGGGAGGACAGAAGGAAGAAAAGGGCTTCAGAGAAGTGGGGTTAAGATTCAGTCACTGAGATGGGAAGGAGAAGGAATTGAAATACTATGGCCCATTGATTAAGATATTACTCTGGGATTGAGGAATCTTGGCCCTCTCTGCTCCATTCTCTCTTGTGATCACAGAAAAACTTGTAATTTTTCTGCACAATGCTTCCCCTTCTGTAAAGTGAGAGCAGCACCTTTTAAAATAATAAATCCTGTCAGGTCTTGAGTAGATCAGACAGTCCAGTGAGTATTTCTGCAGGGCTGCGTGCAGGCATTTGGAGGCTTAGCAGAATGAATCCTCTGAACCTTTGAGACTCGCTTGGTGCTCCTAGAGGGGGATAAAAGTGGAGTTAATTAACCCATCCCCAAATCCCTCCTGATCCGCGACCAGCAAGTGGCTGCCACTTCACAGTGCTTTCCTTGGCTCTCAGGGTACCCAAGCATCCCTGAAAAACAGGAGTGAGTGTCTGGCTGTTACTCATGTCTGGCAATGCTGATCTGCGTGCAGAGGAGTGGGAGGACAAATTTGCTCCATCCCCACTGGACTTTGTGGTACCAACAAAATGTTGTGACGATGCTGCACCTGCTTGCCCAAACCCCAGCGTGTTACTGAAGTGAACATTGTTCATCCTTGAAGGATTAATTGCTCTGTATCAAGGCTGTAAGCGATTGCTTGCTCATGCTTTAAGGGGAAGAAAGGAGCACACGAATGTCTGTGTGAATTTCTGGAGTGAGTGGCAGAGGAGCTGCTGCTGGCGGCAGTGACCTCTGCTGGGAAGCCCACGGCTGCTCTGGTCCAGCTTCAGCAGCACAAGCCCCAAATTTGTCTAAACCGTGGCTTTCATACCAAGGGAATTTCCATGGTGCTCATTTTTAAATTTTGAATTCCATATTCCATTTAAGAGCTTGTCATTTGAGAATTGCTCTGAGTAGAGAAATGCTGTGCAGGACAAGCTGCTTCATTTGCAGGTGTGCAGTGTGTACATGGCCAGGGATATTAAACACTACATAACACCACGACTGAGGCCTTGCTGGTCCTGGGGAGGCTGAGAGAATGGGGAGGAAAATGCCTCTTCCCCTTCTCATCTTGGCCCTGGAGAGCTGCAGCCACCAGCAGCTGGGGTCGCTGGGATGCCCAGACATCACCTCCCAAAGGGACATCATGCTCCAAATGCCCTCATCCTTTTGGGGCATCGCTCTTTGTGTCCTTTGGGGGTGATTCAGCTTCTTCAGCTGTCTTCTCCCAGATTACACTCTGTATTTGCTGTCTTCCCACGTGCTCGTGTCCTGCATCTGATTCCAGAGGGGCAGATGGGCTCAATACAGAGGACCCTGCGGGGGTGGGACTAAGGCTTTTCTGCCCCTTCTCTGTAGCCCTGAGCAGGTTTATCTGCCCTCTGAGAGCACAGGGCTCAGTGCTGCGAAATGGGTAGTCAACAGGCAACTCAAGTTAACTCTTGAGAGACAGAATGTGTAAATTCTAAAACCTAGGAAAACAGAATTCTCTTAATCTTGTCAAGATAAGAGGGACAAGAATCTGTTTGAGGCCAGCACAGAAACCGCTGAATCATCCCACCAAGGATTGCCCATGCTCCAAAGAGAAAGGTGAAAAGTGCACTGTGATGAACACTACCAGATCTTCAGCATGAAAAGACACCCAAAGACCACCAGGACACACAGCGCATGCGTGGCACCCTAATGATATTAATGATTTCTGAGAAATGATTTCTATAACCACTCCTATCCTGGGGAATGCGATGAATATTGATGAATGTTACCCATAGTATTGTGTGTTGGAAGTGCCCGAGTGTGTGTGTTTGGAAGAGCGATCCCCCACACCCGGCGCGCCGAATAAAGCAAATCCCCACTTCTTTGACTTTGTCTCCGAAGTGTCTCTGGGCCTGCTTGGGGCAAATCAGTGCCCATTTGGTTTGCAAATCAGGGAGGGGACAGGGTCTTGTGGCAGCCCCAGGTTGCACCCTGATGAGCTCTGTCCTGGCTGTTTGCTGTGGGTAACCATCTGTGTGAGGGTTGGGGCTTGCTGCAGCTGTCCCAGAGGGGGTTAGGCTGCTTTGGGGAACCTCTAGGGTTCTCAGAAATAGAAATGCAAAACATTAGTGTATGCATGGTGAAAACCATACCACAGACTAAACTGGGAGCTTTAAACAGGTAGCATTTAGTTGGATTTTTTTGTATTAAACTGCCATCATCATGATGGTAGGAGGAACACAAAGGATCATGTGAATGTGCATGGTGCATAAAGGAAAATGTATAAATAAATGTAATCATTTTCATTAAAAATGACTAATTGCTTGAAGTGTCATTTGTAATATACCTTCAAGTAAACTAAACAAGGCAAACCTGCCCTTGTCCTAACTAACCCTTAAGGGGCCAGGCACTAGACCTGCAAAGCAAAATAAATGCTTCCAAACATTTGCTGTGTAAAGCCAAGTGGGTGGTGTGTTGGTTTCCTGTTGCAAATACTAAGAATTTAATTTGCAATGCAGTGTACCTGGAAATTTTGCTAAAGTACCATGGGATTTTCCAGCCATTTAGGTAGAATGAAGAGCCAAGTCATGTTTTTGTTGCTCTAACATCCTGCAGCGCATTATATTTGAGCTTGCTTATTGTTGATGTTAAATTTCCTGTGTGTGAAAGTCCTTGCATGAGCACAGCTTTTGATGACTGATTATGGGCACAAATTCAGGTCAGTCATAACCTTTCCAGTGAATTCAGAGGAAATTGAATTAGTCTGCATGCTTATGGGAAAGACCCTGCTGGGCACAAGGGACCTTCTGCTCTCCACATCATCACACAGGTGTTAGGACACTTGTGACCATAGAGGTTGAGGTCCTGACACATGATTAAGCATCTTAATTAAGCTAATTGAACCTAGAAACATGTGGAGAGTTTTGCATTTGCAGACAATGCATGTTTACTTTCCTTCTGATCATACCCATCAATGAGTGGCCTCTTCTTAGCATTTTCTATCTTCCTCTTGATCTTAAAATATTATTTGGAATGGTGTAATTAATATTTTGCCCTGGGGTTGTACTGGGGTAGTCTCTCCAGTGTTTGCACAAGTTAAATATATCCTTTGCAAATTATTTGTAAACATTTAAGGAACAAATCCATAGAGGCATTGCTGAAATAGCTAATTAGACATGTGCTTTTAGAGATGATTTTTCTCTTTAAAGCTAGAATTTTGGCAAGCAGCTTGGTGGGAATGGTGAGGTTGCAGAAATGCCATGAAGACTCTTGGAGCTGTTGCACACAGTGCTTAATAATGCTGCAAGGAAATTTGGGCATCAAGACCAGGCTCAGCATCAGAGCAGCACGAGTTTGGTGGGAAGGAGTGTGGGGCTGTCATGTGGCTGCTGATTCCCTGTGCCAATTTCTGCACAGGGTCAAATCCCTGCTTTCTCTGCCCCTTGCACCCTGCAGCAAAGCTGTCCTGAGAATTCAGCCTCCAACCAGCCATCTTCATTCCTCTGACACAGAAACTGTAAACCTCAAATGCCTCACATACTTAACCCTTACACATTCTGGCTTCAGAGACGATGGAAAGAAATTTCTCTCAATAAGAACTGTATTCTGGGCTGTGAAGCACTTTGGACTATTTACTTTTGTTGAAAGGGCCCTAAAGATTATCTCTTTCCAATCCCCCTGCCATGGGCAGGGACACCTTCCACTAGACCAGGTTGCTCCAAGCCCCATCCAACACAGCCTTGAACACTTCCGAGGATGAGGCATCTGCAACTTCCCTGGACAACTTGTGCCAGGGCCTCGCCACCCTCACAGCAAAGAATTTTTTAATAATATCTAATCCAGACCTGCCCTCTTTCAGTTAAAAGCCGTTATCCATTGTTCTATCACTACATGTCCTTGCAAAAAGTTTATAACGTTGAATAAAACACTGACAAGTAGGATGTAGCTAAAAATAGCTTTATGTTTTGCAGTCATGTGAAAAAGAAATTAGAATCACTATTTCATCATGTCTTATCTTGTGTTTTTTTCAGGATCAAACATGAAAATATAGTCGCCCTGGAAGACATCTATGAGAGCCCGAACCATTTATATCTGGTCATGCAGTTGTAAGTTCTGAACCTAATGAAATTTTTGTGTCAAAATTGCCAACTCTTCTTGTTCTGGTTTTGTTCTTTAACCCAGAAGATGGGATGTGTGAGAGGTATTTATCTTGTGTGCTACAGACTGCCGAATCCCTGGAGGGTGGTCAAAAACAAATCTCCAGTTGTGATGTGCTGGGTTGTTGTGAAATTGGAAATTAAATTGCTTTGTGACTAGTCTCACCCAAATCAAACCAGAGTGGTTTTGTGAGATCACATCAAAAAAAAAGAGCAGAACAGACAGACAGGGCAGAGGAGTAAATTACAGCTGAGAAGAGCCAGATGTGCCATAGGGAAGCCTGGAGCATCTGACAGAGGCAGCTCTGGGGTTAAATACCTCAGGGAAGCCCTTGGGGAAAATGCTGATCCCTTGTCTATTGGTAAGGTCCAGGCATGGTGATGTCCTTAGAACTTTTTGTGCTGGCATAGTGGGGAGAATAGTGCCCTGTAAATTTTTAATGTGTTTTTGTAGCCCTACATTTTGGTTCAGAGTGCTGCAAAAGGACTTGCAAAGGAACATTAGTGTTGTACAAATTCCAACAAACCAGCTGGATTGTGGGAAGTACCAGTTTTGTGATAAGTTGATTTACAAATCCTTAGTTTTGTTTAATCTCTTTAAAAAATAAATAGCTATTTTTCCTACTTATTATTAGCTTGTTTAATGTAGTGTAACCATCACTTTTGTAAAATCCTTGCATCCAGATATTTGGGTCATGTGAAATGTAGTTCTGTAATCAGAGGTGACACCGAGTATATCTTGGTATAAATTTCTACTTGCTCACTGTTCAACACTTTCTAGGGATTGATCCTTTCTGTTCCAGCTGTACTTGTAGATCCAGCCAATTAATTTTTCAAAGGCCAAGCATTTAGCTGTCCCTGGGGTGAGATGCCCAGCTGAACAGGAGCCCATCAGCAGCATTTGGGGGGGACAGCTCCAAACAGTCCCCAGCCCCAGCAAAGAGCTGTGCCTTGTATTACGAGAGAGACCAAGAGCATTAAACTGAACACAGGGAATAACCGTTCTGCACTTTTTTGGGAAAGGGCTGTGTTATCCCAAGGTGGAGAGGACAGAAGGTCAGGTA
The DNA here is from genome assembly GCA_036785705.1 of Acanthornis magna. Taxonomy (NCBI): domain Eukaryota; kingdom Metazoa; phylum Chordata; class Aves; order Passeriformes; family Acanthizidae; genus Acanthornis; species Acanthornis magna. The sequence goes on from JAWUZG010000001.1 coordinate 3,613,913, forward strand.
CTCACCCTCATTTCTGTGGACTTTACATGAAGGGTGGTGCAACCTCTGCACTGCTTCTGGATTTTCATCAATAGTGGGGCTTGGCATCAATTGGGATCAACAGTTGGGTGGCAACACTGCAAAGTCCAGGAGGCTCAAAATCCATTCTGTAGGTCTCCTTTCATGGATTCCTGTTTGGGAAAAGGCATGTACCGATAATCTCTTGTTTCCAAGGTAACACCAACTTGTTGATACAATAGCTGTGAATCATTGCACAGCATGAAGTATCTTATCTATTTGTTTACATTTCTGCACTGATTATTATTAGATTCCTTGTGGGTTTTTTAGCTTCTCATTTTTGTGTATTTTTCCTAAACAACTTCTCTTAATTTTGCCTTCATTTAAAACTTGGGTTCTGATACGAAGCAGAAGGGGTTCTGATCAAGCAGCTTTAAGAAAGCAATATTTAGGTTGGAAAGAAAAAGGGGGTAAAATAAGGGTCACTTAAAGATCAGTATCATGAGCACAGAAAATCTCAAATCCGTATGCCCTTCTCCCTGGGTCATTGCTTGCTAAGTGGACTCTAGCTAACACTTCCCAAGTGTTATTATTTTGTGGTGTGGACAGCATTTTCATTACCAACCTTTGGAACACTCCTTGCTATGTTGTGGAAAATTCACATTACAGCCCGAGGAGTACCACTGTGGGAGAAGGCTTTTGAAGGCGACCAAACCTCCCTGTTTATGTTTGTCCTTGAGTACATCTACTTTTACATGAAAGCCATGCTTGTTAGCAGGCCAGCTTGAAGGATAAATATCGCACCTCATTTATTCTGTCAAAGATATGGGCAAGTAAAGGTCTCAGTGTCTGTGCTGGAGTTGGAAAGAAGGCAGCTTAAGAGGCAGCTGTCCATGTCTACTTGACACTTAATTTGTTCCTGCCAGTCCCCCTGGGATCTCTTCCCAGGGTTACGTAGCTGTTGGTGAATCTGCCCTGTGTGTTTCCTGGCATGTCCATGGGGAAATAAGATCTCTGGCTTTGGTTTCACCACCTTGTTCTCACATATCTTATGTACAGGCCATCACAGAACTGTTCAAACTGACACAATCCTCTTTGTGCAAGGCAGATCAGAAGCCGAGGTTGGAGGTTCCTGGCTGTGACAACTCAGAATTTCATGTGCTGTCTCAAGGGGTTGTACTGTTCCTCAGAAAGGGCTGGGCTGAGCTATTTTTTTCTTTATTTATTTTCCCAAAATGCAAGATATTCCAACCCAGTGCCTCTAAGTTTGGCAAGGTTGTGGACAGCTCCTAGCTGTCTTTCATTCCCAGCAGTATTATTCAGCTTTGCTATGAGGTGGTTACTGGTGCAGATGCAAAGCAGAATACAAATGTAGGATAATTGCTGCCTCTCCTGTGATGACTCTGCCAAAATTTTGCAGGCACTATAGAAAAATACTGTAGAACATTTGTTGTATTTCCATGAGGATGATGTGCTTTCCAACCAAGAAAACATCTGCTCCTTCCCAAGCTTAGACTTCCTGTAGTACTGTTAAGACGTACACAGACAACAAAGACAAAAACCAAAATGAAACTCTAAAAGTTTCATTCCTTCTGGATGCTGGGTAAGATTTTCCAGAGAGGATATTGTAGAAGACAGGGGGAAATAAATTGCTTTCAGAAATGGTTATATCGAAGTATCTTGGTGTAATAGTGAGCTCTGTCAATGAGAAGTTATGGGATTTTTGGTTGCTGTTGGTACCACTTGGCAAGAATTACCTACTGTATCTTCTAAGTGATCTGCCTTGTTCCACCTGTCAGTATAGGGAAAGGTCTTGATAATTTGTTGTGGTTGATAATGTCAGATACTAATGTTCCATGAGCATAATCAGCCTCTTTGGGTATTGATGATTCATTTTCTGCATGCTGGAAAATCATGCATAAAAATGGATTTACATAAACACATGGAATCTTAGAATCATTTAGGCTGGAAAAGACCTCAAAGATCATCGAGTCCAACCATTAACCTGTCAATGCCAAACCCACCACTAAACCATGTCTCCAAGTGCCACACCTACTCATCTTTTAAGTACCTCCAGAGATGGTGACTCCACCGTTTCCCTGGGCAGCCTGTTCTAATGCTTGACAGCATTTTCAGTGAAGAAATATTTCCTAATAATCCAATCTGAATGTCTTTTCTGTCTGAGTTTTATGGGTCCATTTGCAAATGTTGTTTCTGAGTGTGCTGCCTGGGCAGATCAGAGTAGATTCCCAAGGTTCGACTCTGACTTCATCTCTATTGTTCACCTGCACTGTAGCGTGAAGCAGCAAAGTTTGGTTTCCCAGGGATTTTTGTATAACATACACTAGTCAAAGCCACAGGAGCTGGAGCTGTTGCTTCTCCAAGAGGATAGGGGGCCATGTTACAAGTTGATTAAGACAGTAATTTCCCTATTCTCCTTTATTCATCCATCCATATTTGCTTAAAATATGTAGGAACTTAATATTTTTGCTGTCTCTACTCTTCTGTCAAAGTTGATTGAAATTCACCCAATGGGTCAGAAATTACTAAGGGCTGGTAATTTGGCATGAAGAGTCATTGCCCCACTGCCTTTGGAAAACAGTCTAAAAATGGGTCTAAAAGGCACCTCCAAAACATGTGGAGCAGCGTGGGGAAGTGTGTAACTAGGTAAGTAAAGACCTAAGCTGAAGACATACCTCTCAGTATCACTGCATTTTTTTCCACAGTCAAGAATATTGCCAAATCCAGAGGAATTCCTATTAATACTAGGATCTAGTTAAAGTGAAAATGCTTGTGCCTGTCTGGTGTAGTGTTCCACCTCTTTAGGGAAGCTGTGCTCCCAAAGGTTGGGTGTGAGCCCCTTGGCAGGAGAGCTGCTTTACCAAGATCTTGTCTGCTGCTGGTTCTCCACGGAAACCTGAGTATTTCCTCTGTGTGATGTCTTTTGAGGCTTTGGCATCTCTGCTGAGAGCAAGTTTTTAGGGTGAATACCCAGTTTGACCCAACCCTGAAGTATTTCTTACCTCTGCAAAAAAAAAACCAAGCCCAAACTGAGCCTAATCCCCCTTGAGGCGGGGAACCTTGAGGTTCTTCCAGCTTGGTCTCTTAACTCTGCTGAATTATTCAGATGATTTCCATCACAGAAAAGCTGAGATGACGGAGGCTCCTTCCTGCCGGCTGCAAGTCACGCACTGAGGAAAGCCCTGCCCAGGAGTTTGCAGGCTCAGAGTCCCTGTGTCCCATTCCTGCTGTTTGTCAGCTCTCCCCTGCCAGACACAAGCACCTTATAACCCTGCCATGCCTTGGGAGGCAGCGAAAACAGTCAGGTACCTGCTGGTGGTAAAATCCACACAAGTTTTTGTTGTTGCCGGAACTCCTCTATGTGTGATTTTGCCTTTCAACTCTATGTTTTGCTAATAAGTAAGCAGAGTGCTAAGCTGTGATTAAGTGCTGAATTCACTTTGTTTTTTGAAAGCCCAATGCCTGAGTGCACTCCGAGAGCAGCCGAGCATGAGCTGTGTATGTAAGTGACATTTCAATGAAAATATTCAGCCTCCAAGAAAAACAACAGACAATGGCAGGAAGTGTTGTGTTTGCCAGGTTCCTTAAGGAGTCTAGCAAGGACTCGGTGTGTTACAAAACAGCGATCTGCACGCCAAGCCGCTATCACATCAGGATGCTAATTAAAGCAAAACACGGATCTGCTGTGCCACATTCCTTAGGTGAGGCTTATTCCCATACTTGGGGGGGTTTGTGTGAGCTTTATGCAGAAGACAGAAGGAAGTATCTCTGCACTCACAATGGTGACATTGGAGAATTTATATCATAGAACCATAGAATGGTTTTGGTTGGAAGGGACCTTAAAGATTATCTAGTTCCAACCCCCTGCTACAGGCAGGGAGACCTTCCACTACACCATGTTTCTCCAAGCCCCATCCTACCTGGCCTTGAACACTTCCAGGGGTGAGATATCCACAGCTTGTCTGGTCAGCCTGTTCCAGGGCCCTGCCAATGGATGATAAAAGCATACTGGGTTCTTCAGGAGCAGAAAATACCTGCTCCTGAAGAGAGAGAAAATGTGTCCAAACAACTGAAAGAAGCCCCTCAGCTGCACTTTCCTCTGAGGATGGTGTGTTTGTTATTATTAGTAGTAGTAATGGCAGTAATGGTAACAGGATATACACTACTAGGAATGAAGAACGCTGGAGCTGAGGACTCTGTGCCAGGGATTCATTTTGTTTCGTGGTACATTCAGCTGCACACCCACAGACTCTGCTCTTCACTGTTTCCAGTACTCCTGGCTTTGCTGAGGTGTCTCAAAAGGGTCAGCCCAATTTAGTCCCTGACATCCATTGAAAATACACTGGGTATGGATCAAAAGCTTCCTGCACCTGCTTGTGCTGCACAGGAATAAGGTGTGGAGTAGGTGTATGTGGCAGATGGATCTCATGGGATTTATTGGCTGGGACACTTAATGGATGGGCCAGACCTGTTCCCAATCCAGTACATAAATTTTACATTAATCAGTTCTTGAATAAATTGTTCACTTGGTTTTGGTGGGGTTCTTTTAGCAAATGCTGTGTAAGGGCTGCAGTAGCAGGAAGGCTGATGCACATCTGGGCAAGCCAGGAAGGAGCCTGTGAGGTGCCCAGGGAGCTTTGCTTGGCCTTAATCACAGCTGAGCAGAGACTTGGGGGCTCTGGTTAGGCAAGGCTTCATTTCCTCACAGCTTGTGGAGGGAAACGTCAGTGATTTGGGGAGTCTTTGTGAGTCTGCAGTGGAACAAGATATGGCAATAATGACACCCTGTGTGGAAAATGTCTTTTTTTTGCTTCTGTGAACAAGAGCTTCTCAAACTGGTGGGATTGTGCTGCGCAGAAGGCACTACTCTCCAGAGATGGATCCAGCTGGTGAACAGGGAAAGCAAAGAGGGACAGCAGCAACAGGGCTGAGCATGTGTGACACGGGAGTGTCAGGCCACGATCATAGGAAAGGACTCAGGGAAGTGAATCCTGGGCCCATCACAGCCTTCAGCATCACCACATTGCACACATGGGCCCAAACTGCAGAGGTGGGACGTTGGAATTTGAAATTGCCCTTATTATTTAGGCATGGAAAATACAGGTTTTGTTTCCAGCCTCTTCCTAGTGCTTAGAGAAGTCAGAGCATGTTCTGTCAGTATAGCTAAAAAAAAAAAAAAGCCTTATCAAAATTTCCAAAGTCATATTGACTAAACAGCACAGGCAACCCTGTTAAAGGCTAAAGGAGTTAATCTCGGTATACTTTAGTACTTTCCCACTTGAGCTTTGCAAGCTGCTGACCACATCATAAATTAGCCCTTGGCATCATGCCCCTGGGAACTCAGTAGCAGTTATTAATCCAGCATCAATTTAACATCTTATCCTTTGTGGAAAAAAAGATTATTGCATCAGTTGGGTTACGCTGCTCAGTGTTCAATTCAAAGGAGGATCTCCCCTTTTGCAGTGGCTGAGAGGTTATAACCAGACTAGGAAAGATTAATGTTAGGGTAGAGATCAGGGCATGGGTAAATTTATTGGTAATAGATTAATAGACCACAGATTGACCACCAGAATGACTTTTAGACAACTGTAATTGTGTGGATTCTATGTGATCCTGAAAGTGTGAATATGCTCATTGGCTAGTCCTACCTGCCCTCAGCACTTTTAGTTTTCCTTCTTGTTTTTTTCTGGCTGTGGCAGGACTTTTGGTAACTCCTAGTCCCCATTCTCTTCCAAACACAGCACCTTTTCCTGGGAATGGCACTGAGCCGCAGTCCTGTTGCTTCCTTGTGCTTCACTTGTGGCTAGGAGCAGGCATTTCAGAGTCCCTGCAGAACAGTCTGGTCTTCCTACAGCAACAGAGGAATGGTGAGAGTCTTCTTCACCTTGGAGACTACAAAAGACTTTCTCTCGATGACTTCCAAAACCACTTAGAGTATTTTGTCACCTTCAACAGGTTTAGACAATTGTCAACGTCCTTGTTCCAAAGCTTGCACTCGTTATTGTTCCCTTAGTCAAAGCATCCCAGTAAGGACTCATTAGCAAGGCAACATTGAGGGTTTGGGTTTGGTTTTTTTCAATGGAAGTGACATGCTAGCCCTGTGGAGAGTGATTATCTTTCTCCCCTGTAGCCTCGAGAAAAAAGAGGTAACAGAGAAAAATGTTCTCATTTTCATTGAACAGACAGCATTATAACGTTGTTTGCTTTTACATGAGTGTGAACAGTTCAGATGAAAATGAATTTTTTCTTTTAAGATATCTATTGTTGCAAAGCTGCTGTTGTCAATAAAGAAAACGAGGGGTCTGGCCAAAATTCAAAATAAACCTTGTTCTAATGTATTCATCTTTAAAGTTAAAGAAAAATTTGAAGGTCTCATAAATCTGCTTGTTTTCCTATGCTGGTGATTACAATAAACAAATACTGTCTGAAGGCTGTTTGATATAACGTCCACTCCCTGGCAAGGGCTGGTACCAAATCCTTAGGGTGACAGTATGTGCCTTGATTGGTTTTTTCTTTTTACAGCAATGGATTTTGGCAGCATCTTCCTCCAGCCCAGCAGCAGTTCCCTCACTAAGTCCCCATTTAGGGCTCTCTTGCAGCTGGGCATGGGGGTGTATGTGCCTGTATTGAATAGCTTGGTCTGGAATAGGCAATTCACGGGGCAGCAGTACATATCTGCCAATAATCCTGTATAATATCACCGCTTTCCTGAGAGCAGGAGTGAGGCTTTTCTCTCCAAACAGCAGGAAGGTGGTTATTTAGAGCCCTAGCAATTTTCTTTCCATTTTGTTGGCTTTGGATAAGCATCTCCTTCCTTTCATGCTTCGCCCAGAAGTTTCATTGCTGGTTACTTGATGTTCACATAGTTGCTGAATGAGTCTTTTAGATTTAGTTCTGCTTCTCTCAGTACCTGGTAATTTACACTGTGGTGCACTGAAGTCAATTAAATAGCTGCTGTTTAATTCAGGTGGAAGGGGCTTTGCAGCAAGGCATATAATAAATTTTAAATCCATATATGCCACAGTGTGAGAATTCATTATGATACAGTAGGATCTCTCTCAGGCACGACGTGGAGTCATTCTGATTAAATGGTTACACTCATTTAAACAGAAAAGGCCTTTCGTAACAACCTGGAAAGCTTTGAAGTGAAATGACACGCCATTGAATCAAGATGCAAAATGAACGTGGGCGTTCCCAAGTCCGTTCTTTTATATGGAAAACATTATTAAAAGTTTGCTTCTGCAGGAAGGTTGAACAGGCTGTGGTGAAGGGGACAGTAGGAGGCTGACGAGTGTTACGTGTCAGCATGTTCCAGGAGACATTTCATGATTTTGTGGCAGAAAAATAGGCTCAATTTCCCAAGCATGCTCATGTCTCAGCTCCAAGCTCTCCTCTGGGTTGTACAGTCAGGGTGGTGACTCTGGGAAAGAGTCTGTAAGTGACTCCAGAGTCAGTGCTGGGCTGACTTGCAGCTGCACCTGCATTGTATTATCCAGAGTCTGTGTACAACTTCCAGAAGAAAAACAGAAAAACGCACTGAGCAGGTGATGATGGAGCATTATCATCCCATTCATATTCACACTGAAAAAAAAGATCTCTCACTAAACATTTTCTCTGTATTGCCCCAAAAACTCTACACAGGGTGTATTTTTAAAGCCAGGTTGATTCAGACTTCTGTGGCTGAGAGTCAGGGCCTTAAACAGGAGAGTGTTAAACCTAGAATTTTTAGTGGAAATACAGGTTGCTGTTTTGACTTCCTTTTGCAGTACAGTGGTTACCTCCTCTTACAGAAACTATTTTCAAAGGACTGCAGAACTACTTGCCATAGGTTTCTGCTTTAAACATTGTCCCTGGAAAATTATTCAGTGGAAACCAAATGCGGAGGATTTTGTGTTTTTCTTTTTTTTTTCCTTTCCCCTGAAACAGTGGTTAGGTCTGCTGTAGCCAAACTTTTACTTTTTTAAGCATTTTATAGAAAAAGAAAATACTGTTGCTGTTGAAGCCTGTCTTTGATGCATTTATAGAACATGTGCTCATTTCATTCTGATTCATGCCACATGGTTATATCTTAGACTGTAAAGGCCATTTTTTTCTCTTAAATTGGAGGAAAATTGTGTTCAGAGACCCAAATATTTATGTCAGCTTTTCCCTTCTCCAAGACAAAATTCCCATTTGGGGCTGTGTGATCCTGGCTTAGCTGTAAAAGGCTTTCTCTGCTAGTTCTGAAGTTGGTTTGGAGGAGTTTGGTGTTTGTTCTGTCTGATTATTCTGTTGGCAAGGAGCACTTAACCACTCTGTAATTCTATTTTCTTCGTCCCTAATTGACGATACTCTAAGGAGTACGGATATCCTTGAGTGAGATGTAGTGGAGCTTTTAAATGTCCATATGTCCCTGAGGAAAGAAGATACAATTCTCCAAAACGCATTGTAAGGAAAGAGTTAGAAAAACAGTTTGAAATCCACCGAAAGAAAGGTGAGATTTTAAGACCTGTATTAGCATAAACAGAGGCAGAATTACTAAAAACTGGGCTTGGAATTCTTAATATTAAAAATCAGGTAGAAAATTAAAATTCATGCCACTATTTTTCTCTGCCTAAGGGTTTTTACCATGAAAACTTTGCTGTGAGTCTCTTGCAGCTCCAGAAAAGGGCTTATTCCTTCAGGAGAAAACAGAGCTGAGCATCCATTCTGCCGTGACTGTGAAGCTCCTTGTCGTGATGGTGATGTCAGATGTGCTCAGTCCTAAAGTTCATGGTCGGTCACCCTGCTGCAAATCATTACCCAGTGCCGTGGGACAGGAGAGGTGTGACCATCACTAAGCAATGCAGAGCAGAGAAGAGAGAAATTACCTTGCTCTGATTGCTCACCAGGCTTGTCTGCAGGAATATTTATCTCACTGCAGCCCAGGGTCTTTCCCGTCGATTTGGGCTTGTTTTTCTGTAAGCATGGGGCAGGACCATTTGCAGAAAGTGCTTCTGACATTTTGCTTCTTGGGGCTGAAAACTCGCTGCCAGAAACTTTTAAATCTGCTCTTTTCAGATGCTTTTGCAGCTGGATTTGCTGCAGAGAGGTTTTCCTTCCCATTGGTGCTGCCCTGCCTTGTCTGAAGGGTGACGAGGGAAATGTAGGTTAGTTCTCTGTCACTGAAGATTGTGTCACCAGATGAAATATATTTTAAAAGGCAAATTTCCTGGGGAAAGGCATTTTATTTTGCACTCTCTTCCCCCCACAGCTTAACATGGTCACAGTTGGAGTCTCTTCCCTGGTTATTGACATGTGACCACTGTCAGGAGAGCCATGGCAGCTCCTAGAAACAGCATGTGGGAACATTTTGGGGAAAGACCATTCCTCTGATGTGTACGGGCATTTATTTTATAATGGAATGGAACTGAGGAGTGCTCGTGACTTGTGCAGGAGTGCTCATGCCTACAGACAGGAGCAGGCAGGGCTGGAAGCGATTCACACCGAGCTGGAGAGAGGTGCTTTTGAAGAGCCTCTCCTTTAACCCTGGTCCCACCTGAGCTGAATTAACTCAAGAAATTTGCTACTACAGCCGTGGCTGTGTATGTTTGAAAGTTTAGAGCAATAAGGCAACAGTTTGCCCAACAACACAGGTAAAAAAACGAAGCGGTACGGAAAGGAAAAATAGTAAAAAAACTGATGACCTGCTGTCTGTTCGCTTAGCTGGAGGTCTAGAGCTTCTCTCTGGCCTGAATTTCCTTGGAACATGCTGTGAAATGTGGCCAGGTGACAGTCATATAATAGATTTTCACCTGTGGCTGAGCTTTCCTGAGCACATGCCTGCTCCACTTGTGTTCATCTTCATCCAAGGGGTTCTTCCTGCACAAGGTGTGTTGCTGCAGGTTTCCCTGGTCACACAGGTGGATGTGCTGCTTCCCAAAACTGCAGCAGCATGGTGTGCCACAGACATTATTGGAGGCTTTGCTTGTTACTCGTCTCATGTTCTGCTCTAGGTCACCTAAAGCCAATCTGTAGGTCACAGGTGCCGGTGGGAGGCAGGCACAGGTATATTTTATTGCTTGGTCACTATTCCTGGTGTGTGACAGCCTCTGGCAAGGCAAATGACATAAAGGTGGCCCTCTGCGATTGTGAAGGACCACTGCAAACACCCGTGGGCAACTAATGAGTCAGGAAGGATTGTTTGGCTGTAATTTCGGCTGTGTGGCTCTCAGCACAGCCCTGGAACAGGGGCTCCCACTGCCACCCCAGGGACAGTGACAGAGGAGACAGCTCACAGCTCAAAAGAGGAGGAGGGAAAAGCAGAAGCTGAGCCATATGGAAGAGAAAGTAGAAGCAGACACAGCATCTCAGTGGTAGGTGCTCATTAGGCTGTCTCTGATGTGCTGGGAAGACTGAGTTTATCCTGCTAAAGGAATTCTAATATTCTTCTCTAAGCTGAAAAATGTGGCAGAGTGGGAAAAAGACAGGTCTTTTTATCTATGGAAAAATATTCTAGCCTGTTTACCAGCAATGTGTAACAGGAACCAGTGGCTGCTACTTTTGGAGTCTTGTGAAGATCTTTTTGTGGTTAGGGCACACATCTGAAAATCTGGAGTTCTTGTCTTACTCTGTCATTGATTTACATTGTGGTCTCAGATCACTTTGTCTTTTAATTTCCCTGCTCAGAAAGGGAATACCTTCCTAATTAATTCTGGGTAAGACTAATTGAGTTTTTGTCTGGGTTTTTTTTGTTTTTTTGTTTTGTTTTGTTTTTTTCTTGAGTCAGTGCTTCTCTTCATGGAGTAAGTTGTTAAAAGAAATAAGAGTGCTGGAGTCCAGCCTCTGGCATTGCTCACCGAGGAGCATTATGGCCCATCTGTGTAAAAGTGAATGAACTTTTTTGCTAGGACCTATTGACTGTTTTGAAAAACATATTCAGGCACGCCTTGATCCCCTCCAGTGGTTCCCTGCAACTCCATGCTCTGCAGGAGCTGTGCAGTGGCTTTATCCCTCCAAACCATCCATGTCTGTGCAGAAACCTACAGAGAACAGAACCCAGGCTGTCTTGTGACTCAGTGTAACAGCATGACTGGCAATGGCCATCATCATCACATAGATTTATTTATCCTTATGATGTAGATATGTGGAAATCTCAAGCAGCAGACGTATAGCATCCAAAGTTTAAAATCCACTTACGTAAAGCCGGGATTTCACCTGCTGTGCAGAGATGTGGGGGCAGCCAAATGCATCATACCATCAATGGAGGGGAGCAAAAAGAGTCGTCAGTCAAAACTTGGTAAGGGAGAGCTATAAAGCAGCAGCTTAAACCCAGGCTGGGCCGAAACTGAACAGCAGTATCTTGAATTTTAATATCCAGTCCTTTGTGCTGCAGATAGGTGGGAAGTGGTTATTGCAGATACGGGGATATAGGAGCAGTGCCCCAAAGCACAGAGGGCTCCAGCCCCTCTGCTTGTGCTCCCCCTGTGCAGGGGCAGTGCAGTGTGACTGGATCTCCGTGGAGACAAAGTGTGGGGGGTGATTTGGGAATCCCCAGGTGCCCTCCAGCTCAGAAGGAAAGTCATACTTGGGTATCTTCCCCATCTGTCTTTTGTTGACGTGCAAAGGAGTGAGTTCAAAGTGATGGATGTCCCAGGATGCATTACAATAGCAAGTAAGATAACTAGTTATGAGCTCTATGTTTGAAATGCTTATCTTCCTCAATAATTAACACCAGCAAGGGCCTTTGGAGAAGGATTTTTGGGGGTATGAGATTACACTTAATATGTAAGTGTAATCAGACCCACCAACCCTGCTGTGAAAGTTGTCTGGGTGGGCTTGGGCATTGTATTCCCACTCTTGAGGGTGGATGTGAATGATCTTTTTGACTCCATCTGTACTAGTAAATACAAAAGGTGTGTCAACTGAGCTGTGCAGGCACTGACCAGGAGCATGGCTGGCTCAAGGTGAACCAGCTCAGGAGAGAGTGCCATCAGCCCTGTCAGTGTGGGCAATTGTGGAGCAGTGTCCTGTTTCTGTTCAGGGACAGACCAGGCACAGCTTCCATGCCTCTGCTCCTCCTTTGGGAAGTGAAAATAATAGCCTTTTCTGCCATATGTGGATGCTGTGAGTATAAATGTGTTAAAGTCTATGAAGTTTTGAGATAATAATATCAGCTTAGGCATGTAAGTGCCTCGGACAAATATATTGTGCAAACACCAAGTGGATTAAAGTACAACTTCTGGCACAGTGATATTGCTTAAAGGCTGGTTTCGTTCCATTTCAAAGGATTTCTCAAAATAAATCGTCTGGATACTGCTCCGTCTCCACAAAAAATATGGATACTGTCACCAAAAAGCCATTAAAAAAGAAAAGCAAAGCATCTAAAAGCTTTCTCCTGGTTTGAATTTTTAGCTTTCAGAGAGGGAACACATCATTTTATCCATTAAGTGTTGGTCTGGCACCGCTCTCCATCACCCTGTGGCACAAATCACTGCACCAAGAGCTCCTTCCTGACACGCTCTTTTCAGAGCTTTCTGACACAATTCAAACTTCAGCCTGTCCACAGTCTCACCACTGGCACGACATGAGGCTCTTGGAAGTGGTTTGCAGAGTTCTATCCTGGCAGGTAGTTCCCACCTGTGGATGCCAGCCCTTATTTAGCCACAGGTACCTCTGCTTGGTGATTAGGTGTCTCCCAAGGGCAGGACAAGGAGGAGAAGAAATGGGAGAGGGACCCCTCTAGGTCTGAGTCACTGTCTTGTGGACCCTCAGTCATGCATATGCCATGTGGCCATGAATGCAGAATTTACTTCCTTGCTGTTTACTTAATCTATAGCCTCTTGGTAGTAAATTATATTCATTGCCTCCAGCTCCTGGTCCTGTTCCTGCTGAATAGTTATTTGCAAGGCAAAGGAAATACGTACTGGTTTTATTCTGATTGGACTTTGAATGCATAAAATAGTCCTTTTTTTCAGTTTGAAGGCACAAGTGCCCTTTAGAATGTGAATATTAGCATTGTGTTCAGAAAAAACATTTTCTTTGCAAAGCCTTACTTCTCATGGAATGACTCATTTTAAAGAACTGGACATTCTTGATGGCTTTTAGAGAAATTCCTAAACCAAAAAGTATCCTACTTTCCTTCATCTTGAATTCTTACTCAGCATCAGGTTCCAGAGTAGCTTAGTCTTGCATGTTTAAGCTGTGAAGCCTTTGCCCTGTAGAATTCATTGGTACAGAGAGGTGCAAAACACAGTTTCTTTAAGGTTTTACTTCTGGCAATATGTTCAGAATTTCTTTTGAAGATTCTAAACTTTCATTTTCTGATAAGCTGTAGAATCACAGAAGGGTTTGAACCAGAAGGGACTTTTTAAAGATCATCTAGTCCAACCACCTCTGCCATTGAACAGGTACAATTTCATTACATCAAATTGCTCAAACCTCCATCCAACCTGACCTTGAACACTTCCAGTCTTTTAATTGCATGTCTGGATGTGTGGTGGGGACTTTGCCTTGGCTCCCACAGAGAGGCAATGTGATGGTGTCAGGCCATGCAGGGTGTTCCAGCCAGGCTTCTGCAAATGAATCATCTGAAGGGTTGTTTTTGAAGGATTGGGCTCTTGCATTTGATTCACTCTTCTTGGCGAGCTGAAAATAGTGTGCATTGTTCTCATAATCCTTAGCAACTTGAAAACTGCCATGAATTGAATACATTTTAATCTTTACCTACAGCAAGAAAATAGGCTAATTCAGTTATTCCTGCAGTTCCTTAGCTAATGCTAATTAACTGATGGCTTTGTATTTTTCCAGCAGTTTTCTAAACATTTCCCTTATCATTTCAATGGGGCCTTTACAAATTTGAGGTATAGTGAATAGAACTATTTCTCCTGTGTGCATTAGTAAGTCCAAGAAATATGTTAAAATATAATGTCCAGGAAACAAAGACCCACTCCCACAATCTCATAAATCATAGATTACCAAAATTAGTAATCCCCTGGATATGATTTTCACAGGGAACTTGTTAATAGTCATGTTATAGAACAAAAACAAATGAAGGTGATGTTGAGAAGTGGTACTGCACATCGGTGGAGTTTTAGGGTACAGGACAGAGACCACAGACTCACCAGATATAACAATTCTGCCCCAAACTGATCTGAATGGTTATGAATTTCATCTTTGGTTATTGTACTATTCTACTATTTTGAGCTGCACCTTCTTTATTTCCCCTGAAACGTGCTCCTTCTCTATTGATTTACAAGTAATTTGGTGAATGACTTACAAGTTGTCAAATAAATTGTTGAAAGCCCTGAGTAGGTAACTTCAGTCTCATGTGCTTGAAGGTGTAAGTGTTGTAGTACACTGAGGAAGAACATCTTTCAACTGACCACCACAAGCGACCACAGATGCTGTGCGCTGCAAAGGAAGCACCAAGTGTCTGCATTAGGATAAATTTTGCCTTCAAAAACGGCAGAATGGCTGTTCTCTGGCTACAGTGATCCGATGCTTACCACATGTTTCAGGGAGGGGTTACAGTTGTGTCTTGAAACCACACTGACCCAGTGATTTCTGCCACAATCTGGGCAAAGTCTTCTCAACTGTGTTGGGCAAAGTCTTCCCTCTCCTGTCAAAACTGCATTAAGCAACAGGCTGATGAAAATTAATGACCATCAAACCATCTGGGGCCACTGGATAATCTCATCTCATTTCACATTCCATTAGGAATACCCTCTTCCTTTTGCCTTTACTTGGTGCAAACCAAACCCCTCAAAGGGACCTTTGAGGAGTGTGTGGGGAGACTGGAAGCAAGACAGAGAGCAAACAGGACTAGTGGGATGAGGATGGGGGCGAGCAGCACTGCTCTGCTTTACGTGCCCAGCCAAGGAGTTGGTGTCGGCTCTGACACTGCCTGGGGCTTTCTCAGCCCTGCAGAATGCAGAGACTGTGTGTCCCTGCTCACATCCAGGGCACAACATGCTGTGGTTTAATTCAGCTGGAATTTTTCTGCTAACTTTGGTGGAATCAGTCGCGTTGGTGAAAGATCAGGTTTTGCCTCTGAAAAGAGCTGTAATAGTTGGGAAAAAAATCAGCATTGCATGGGGTGGTAGAGGGGTTGTGATAAGCTGAGGAAGTAAATACTTTGGTGAACAAAATTTGCAGATAAAAGGGTAGGAGTGGACCAAACCTGCTGCTTATGGCAAGGAATTCTTCCCAGTCCTCCCTGGTTCAGGTTTGCTAAGCAAAAAGGGCAAAGGGCTCGTTCATGACTCTGGGCAAGCCTAGGGCAAACTTCACCCACCCTGCTTGTGGCCGGGCTGTTCTGCACCTCTGGCACATCCACGGCACAGAGCAGTGGCCCTCGTCTCCCTGAGGCCTCAGGTGGTGCCATGGTGTCCCTCACAATATGATCCATGTCCTGCTGGGCATTTTCCAGTTCAGAAGGGCTCACAGCATGAGAAGGACCATGTTGCAGTGCACTTCCTTGGCATGGCACTGAGGGTGTGAATTGCGTGGCCTGGTGACCAGTGTGGGAAGCTGGGATGTGTTGGAGAGAGATCATTGTACTGATCCAGAACAGAACCAGGGTGTGACCGAGGAGGGAATCCTTGAACCTCATGCATTCAGCACCTAAGTGAGCACTTGAGCTCTTTGCCTGGCCTTTATTTGGCTGGCTTTTGTAGATGTGTCCTACATCTCCCCCCATGCAGAAGGAGACCCTGAAGTGCTGTTGGCTCCTCATGGTCAGATTCTCAAGCAAATCCACAACCTCCTTGAGAGGACCTTCATGTCTCCCATCCCAGCCAGTTTGAAGGCTGGGGAGGAGGGTGTCTTAGGGCTGGATTTGGTGTCTCCAGTCCTGGTTGCCACCGTTCCAGGGCAGAGAGGACACTGCCGCTCCCCAGTTAAGCGTAGCAGCTGGTGGGTAGGAGTGGGTGCTGAGGCAGCATCCTGTGCTTCCCTGGCGGTGTGAAGAGCTGCTCGGCCGTGAG
Source organism: Acanthornis magna (assembly GCA_036785705.1). Taxonomy (NCBI): domain Eukaryota; kingdom Metazoa; phylum Chordata; class Aves; order Passeriformes; family Acanthizidae; genus Acanthornis; species Acanthornis magna. The sequence continues at coordinate 3,629,875 of JAWUZG010000001.1, forward strand.
GGAGGGGAGGAGGGAGGATGTTGGGAGGAAGCTGTCACGGATCTGCCTCTCATTGCTGCTCGCAGTCCTACGCCGGCTGAGTCAGAGCTGGCGGGAAAGGCGAGACACGAGGGTGGTCTCTGGGAAAAGTCCACGCTCAAAAACAGTTTTGTGAGGAAGGGAGAATCAACAGGACCCCCATTCCTTGAGGGCTGCAAGCCTGACAGGCTGCGCCTGGTGTTGCAGAGCAGATGAGGATGAGGAAAACTGTGCTGGGAGGCTGTGGTGTGCGGAGTTGAGTGCTGTCTCACATCCCTGGAAATCGTGAATTTGACGTCATGGTTGGCTATTGGGAGGCTCAGCCTTCAGCATGGACCAAACCACCATATTTGAGCAGCTGAGAGCAGCCCAGCAAGATGTGCAATCTCCAGCACAGCATCCACGGAGTTTCCCAGCAAGATGTGCCATCTCCAGCACAGCATCCACGGAGTGTCCCTTCCTCGCTGCTCTTCACCCTCATGTCGTGGGTTCACCGGCACACACAGAGCCGGCCCAGCACTCAAACACTGTTCTGATCAATAACACTTTTAAAGAGTTCTGCAGTAGCTACTTAAGGTGTTTTATGTTGATCTCATTCAGACGTGCAAAGCCAAACAGGGTGAGCTTTGAAATCAAGCTTATGGTTCAGGAGTAATCCAGAGAAGAATTAACAAAGGCTCCAAAGTCAAATTATCCAAGATAGCATGTCAAGCCATTGAATTTCAGTTCAGCAGCATGCCAAAATATTTCAAGATGTGTCTTATGATATATTTAATTATTTCTTATAATTTGAGTAGTAGTAGGAAAGCAATTAAAAATAAGACTGCATCCCTCTGTTTTTCTTTGATTCACTGTCTGAAATTTCAATATATTTAAAAGGTATTTATACTCATACATTTAGGCTTCTGCAGTCATTTGTTTTACTATGCAGTTTGAAAACTATTCAGTTCAGCAATTAAGGTCTAAACTAAATTGTCAAACACATGAAAGGATATTTGCACATGTTACTTACAGCATCCATTTCAAGCTGATTTCCCAGAGAGAAACATGTGCCTTTCTCTTCCTTCCTCATATATCTCCTTATAATTTTTGAACCTGGCTAATCAGAGATATGTCCAATGGAGGAGTAGAGTTGTTGGATATAAGTGGATCCCTGTGCATTTTATGTCAATGTCTCCCTGCTAAAGGGAGATCCTACAACAGTGCCTTCAGCAGAAGGAAATGGGTATTCTTGTGAGGTTTGAAAGGGTAGCATGTGCCCTGTAAATGGCTCAGTGTTTCCTGGTAACTGAAACAGAGGGGTGTTCCCTTTTCCAATATAGAGTGGTTATTCTGAGGGCTTGACAGGGGAATGTGGAGTTTCATGCATCACCCACGATGTTTGAAAAAGCATTAGGATATTGAGACTATCTGAGACAAGAAGTACAGAAATGTTTTAAGAGGATGGCAGAAATGCCTGGGAGGAGTTTAAAAGAGCTCAGAAGGTTACTTTGACCAAGCAATGGTGAATACAGGGTATGTTATGCGCAGTGTGTGGTGGATGCAGGCTGCTAGGGGAGAGAAAGTGGCTGCTGTTGGGAAACTCTGACAGACCTTTTCTGATTCCAAACTCTGACTGCAGGTGTTGAAAAAGCCAGGAGACAGTTTCTGCTGCGCTGTTAACCTGCAGCAGCAAGCATGGCTCTGCAAATCTCTCTGTTTCTCAAGGAGAAACATCAGCAACCCCCCAGTCTAGGATAAACCATGCTCTGGGAGGGCATTTGGGTTAAAAGCTTACGTGTGCATGTGGGACGTTGCTCAAAACCATTGAAGTCACTGTGAGTTTTTCCATATGCTCAGTGAGCTGTGATTCAGGCTCTTGCTGAGGTGAGGAGAAGGATGTATCCATTTTTTCAGGGAAAAGTAAATACTGGCTGCAGAAAATTCTGTTCAGCAAGAAATCCAAAGAAAACTTCAGAGCTCATCTCTCCTGTGACATTAAGTTATGGTAATTTTAACATATTCTTTTGAATTTTAGAAGAGAGTAGCATGTGCTCCATAAACAGCTCAGAGTTTCCCGGTGGCAGAGGAGAAGTGTTTGTGGTTTGGGTGTTAGTGATGGGGTTTCCAGACACCCTCAGAAGGAGAAGGAGATCCTGACAGTGCTTGTGACACAGCAGCAGTGGTGATTCCAGTGGTAGCTCACAGTGGAAGAGCAGGAGAATTTGGGAAGCATCCTGTTGGGTGCAAGACCTTAGGGAGCAGCCACAATCCAAAAGGACATCAAAGCTGAGGTTTCCATGGTGGTACTGGGTTTGAGACATCCACCTCTGGGAGGGTAGGAATGGTGTGAAATGAAGAAAAGAATGAAAGAAAAGGAAATTTTTATGATGAGGATGAGGACACACTTTCCTAATAGTGGAAGTTCTCTGAATGAAGTGTGAGCAGATCTGTCACTCAAAGCTGAGCAGGACAGAGAAGTGGAGACAAATTCTGCAACTCAGAGGAAACAATCAAAAGTTTGATGGACAGAATGATGCAGGAGCTTTCCTTCCTGCTTCTGTCTTCTGCAGTTTGAAATTGCCTCTAATGCCAAGAAAATTAGAGCAGAAACTGGCAGATATTGTTGATGCTTTGGGTCTGGTTCCCCGAGATCAGTAATGGGCCATAAAATGAATTTCCTCCTAAAATTTTGCATAGTACATTTTGTGTTTTAGTGATGGAAAACTTGGCTCAGGCTGATTCTCCTCTGGAGTAAAAATTTTCTGAGTAACATTTGTCTTCAGATTTTACCCCATTTTATAAATGGCTTTGTTCTGTTTTCCTTTTTCCAAATAGGAAAATTCACTCTGTGAAAGAAAATTCTTTCAAGATCTAGTCTGAATATAGAAACTACTTTTGTGCAAATCTGAATATAAACTTAAGAGAAGAAACCAACTAAACCTCTTGAGGATATTACATCAATCTCAAAGTTAATAAGGTGGAAGAGAATGCATTTTAGATTTTATATTAACTTCCTTCAGACTAAGAACCATTTTTCCTTGCACTTCAGTTTCCATCTCATTAATTTATTAATAATTAAACATCTGAAAAATAAAAGATCTGTTATTTTTCATGTAACGTCAATCGATAGATTTCTAATTAACTAGCCTTAGAGCACCGAGAAGCAGTTACTCCAGCAACTGTTTCTACCACCAGCAAATTTTAGTGGGAGAAACAGAGTTTAACTGTTTTTCTGTTCCAGAACAGAAGCCTGAGGCCAGCTGAGATTTTTCTTAGCACAAGTGCCACACCTAAGGTGGGACCCTGGGAGCATCTCCTGCGTCCTGGGCCCATGTGTGAGCTCTAGGAGGATCCTGGTTTGAGGGGTGATGCATTTTTAGTTGGAAAACCTCAGAGCACGGGCAGGGGAGGATCCATGTGTGCTCCCAGCCTGGCTGTGGGGAGGCTGTGATGCTCTGTGCTGAGAGGTTGGTAATGCATGGACACATTGCTCTAACCTCGGAGAGCTCACAAGTCCTGGAGCTCACAGATCAGAAAAACAGCAGAAGGTGATGTGAAACATTCGGAAGGGAAAAATGTGCTGTAGGGCACAGAAGGAGCCTGTGGTGGTGTCAAAACAGAAAGACACAATTTTCAAAACCTAGCTTTGCCCGTTTCCAGGCTGAAGATGTATAACCAGCTACTCTCCAACACTTCAGAAATCTCCTGTGATTTGCTGGAAGAGAAGGTGCTAAAGGTATATTTCATCTTGTGATCCTGCAAATGCTTTCTGATGTAACTTTGCCCCCATAAATAACCCCCTACACGTGGAATTGAGAATCACATTCTCAAATTATAGCTCCTGATGTGCCAAGTGCCTCTGACTAAAGCAATCTCAGTCCATGGAAAATATCTCTAGAAAGTCTTTCCAGATTGATCAGTGTGCTCTTTCACAGTCATTTAAAATAAATCTTTCCTGGCTAATAACTGGAAGGACAGCCGTGTCTGTGGGGTGAAACTGCAGAAGCTCTCTGGCAGTCTCAGATTCTGCCTGCTAATGTGGTACTGAGGCTCCTCCTGTGGGGATCAGGGAGAAATACAAAGGATGAAAATACTAGAAATAAGGAGAAAAAGTGGCTGAGGAAGGAAAAGAAACATCAACTAAACACTGAAGGATGAATGAATCATGCAATATCCCTGCCAAAAGTATAAAACAAACCCAATAGCAGTTCTCCTCTTGTTACAAACCCTCAGAAGTTGCTGTTTTGTTTCTGAGTAACTTTTCTCCTCTGCAATTCTGTTGAAAGCAGTAGCACGGATTCAGGCTGAAGTCAGGGTCCTGTGGGTTTGGTTTTTTACAGGCAAACCCAGACAGGTCAGTGATGATGACTGAGCTCTAGGAAAGCCTTGGCATCCCAGAGTTCAGGCTTTGCTGCCTTCCAGAGAGCAGCAGAGTGGCTTTGCTGTGGCTCAGGTGTGACTCCTGCCACCTTTCCTGGGAATGACATCCTCTGTGTCCTCCCAGAGAGGATTTGCTGCCTGCTCACCATCTTCCCCCTCTCTTGGTTAACACTTCGTAGTCCAGGGAGAGGATTGCATAATCACTAATGAGACCTAGGCAACGAAGCTTTGCAAATTTGGGTTTTCTCAGCACGGTTGAAAAACCAAAACACATGGATTAGTTTGTTGTAACCCCTGATCCAGATTGGGATGTGCCATGAGGGTGGGTTTATCGTGGGAGTGGGACTGCACACCCACTCTAGCCCTGTCTGAACTTCTGTTTAGGACGTTCAGATCTGGGAATAAAACTTGCAGAGGCAGGTCTGTACCACGATGGAGAGGTAAGGACAAGGCTGTGCAGGAATGGAGAGATAAGAGCCAAATGCCAGGAGGGATTTGGGCATCCAAAATCCAACATTTAGCTGGAGTACAGGGGTTGGCAGTCAAACCTGTCGTAATGAAGACATTCAGCTGCTGCCATCCCTGAGGGTGGGAAGAGCTTCCTAAGTTGCCCATTGTTACTTACTCCAGTCTCTGACCAGTAATGAGCTCGGCACTAACTTAATTAGCTAAATTATCAGGTCCTTCCTCTGCTGTGCCCTGGGGGAGGTGGGTTTGGCAGCCAGACCTGGTCAGGTCCAATAGCAAGGGGAGCTGCAGCTTCTGCTGGTTCCAGACCTCTGTCCCAGGGGACCTCCACCCCTCCCGCAGCAGCTTCAGTGAGTACCCATCCAGACACGGGGGATGGGGCTTTGATTCCCTCCTGGAAAAAAAGCCAGGGGAATGCCTGAACCAGCTTAATGCCTAATTTTAATATCTGAGGTTTTTCTCTTTCTTTTTTTCTTTTTGTTTTCTGTGTTTCCAAAGCCTCAGATGTCTCTTTCAAGATGTATGAAGTCATAGGGGAAAACAGTGAAGCTTTCTAAGAAACAAAACATCGATTCCATAGAAATGTAGCATGAGCTTACTTAATAATTTTTCCATCACAGGATGATTTTTGTGAAACTTTATTCCACTTCTAATCTTTTAAAAATGATTGAATAAATCAGAGAGAAAACACATCACCTATGCCCTGTGAACCGCACACATTTACAAAGCAATGGCAAAAATCTTGTCTGAAATTCTGTATGCTTAAATTTTACTTTCACACATATTACTGTGCTTAATTTTTCTGCTTTTATGCTTTGGGGCAGACAATTTAGCTCTGCATCAGAGGAAGTCAAGAGCCCAAGAGACGAATTTTAATTAGGAGGCAATCAAACCACCAGATGGCTCTCTGATGTCTTAAATCTCCACTTGGGTGAAATAAATTGACTTTTCTTAAAAACAGCACTAGAGTAAATTTTAAACAATGCCCCAAAGCTGAAATATAAAGTAGTTCTGTATAGTTGTGAGAATAATTTGTAGACTCTGAGGCATTTGTCAGAGTGTTTTATTTGTTTAATAAAAAGCATTAATGTTTGAATTACTGGTTACTTTTGCACTGTGCCCTGTGATCTAGTCTCAGTATGATTGTTGTTTGAAAATATTTTTCATGTTTGGGTTTAGTTGTACCAAATTATGGAAAATAAACAAAAAAATAAGTTAATTCTTCCCAATTTTCAGTTTCAATGTCGTGTCTATCATGAGAACAGTGGCAGCTTGTGGTCTGAACCCCCCAGCAATGTGGGATGTGGGATGGGTATTTCCCAAATGGGGGCAGGGGGACAAGGTGACCTCCCCAGATTGGTGAGCTGTGAGGTGGAGCACAGTATGGAAGCAGGGATAATCTGTGATCATCACCAGTGCCCTAAACCAGGAGAGGAAACCTTCATCAGAGCGATGGGGGAGAGCAGCACGGCAGAGGGGAGCCTGGGAAGTCTGTAAAACCCTACTCACTGTATTGGGGACCCGCTGAAATCACTCACATCTATTTTTTCTATAAAATGGTCGCATTTGTCTTTCCCTGCAGCACAGAGTATTTGTGAGATCACATCCTCACGGCCCTGTGCCATCTCTTGTTTGAGGACCTTAGGGCCAAAATCAAAGCCTCCTTTTAGTCAGGGGATAAAATGCCAGTTGACTGCAGGGATTCAGAGCTCAGCATCTCACTGCTTTTTTCACTGTGGGTATTGAAATTTACCATCTTGCCTTGGTTGGTGGCTCATGTGCCAGCGTGGACCAGATGCCAGCAGAACTGCATCCTCCCTGTCCAGAGCTGCTGCCCTGCAGCGTTTGCATCTGCTGCTGCAGGAGGGAATATCCTAAACCACGGCTGAGTGTTCGGCACTGGGTTCAGCTGCCGTCTCTAGTTTGGCAGGTCGCTCTGGGTTTCTAAATAATCTACATTTTTGTGCCTATAAATAACGACGGCAGCCGAAATCGTGGCTATTGTTGAGCAGTCTGTCTCTGGAGCAAGCCCAGTCTTGTGATCTCCCTGCTCCACCGAGGAGCTGCTGCTTTTTTTCGCACTCTCTGCATGGCATTTCAGGCTGATCTTTTGGAGGGGATCTTGGTCTCAGCGTGGCCAAGAGGGACAACGTGTGTGTCCCAGGAAGGGTCTTACACTGCAGGGAATCACAACCTGATTGAAGCAGCAATGCCATTCTCCCTGCTGGAGCACATCTGTGGTGGTGTCTGTGTTGTATGTGTGGGACATGCACACTGTGACTGTGATGAACACATCAGATTGTTTGAGGCCCAGAACGTGGAGTCTGTTGTACTCGACCCAAGGGAAGTCTGCTCTTTCAAGCTGAGGTGTTTTGGGATGTGCTTGTTATTCTACAACAATGTTGTCAGCCCATTATATTGGCAGTGTCTGCTTGAATCTGAAAACATTAATTAACATGTTCTTTCTCCTTGGTGACCATGTCCTTAAGGATGCTGAACCATGGAAAAAATTGTAATAATGCAGCTTGGTTTTGCATCTTCAAAGAGGGCTCCAGGCAGCTCTGAAAGTCAAGTTCAGCTGGTTTTGTGTCTGAACTTTCAGGCTTGGGAGCGCTGGGGTGTCAAGCATTGCTTTGTGGGAGGGTTGGGCACCTCTGCATTCATGTGGCCCTTAAGACAGGACATTGCAGCACAGCAACAAAAGCAATTATTAAAAAAACCACCCCAAATCATAAAAATATCAGCTCAATTTTCCCAATAAATAGTTTATTTTAATGGAGTATTATACAGAGGTGCTTTTACAGTGCTGGAATAACGCTGTAACAAAAAGCACTTTAACAAGGGGTTTCCAGCCTGGTGCTTAACAGCTGCAACAGGGGAAACATTTGGCATTTCTGTTTTCCTAACCTCCTGAGAACACACCAGTGAGATTCCTTTTAATTGAACCCTTAAACTTTTAATGCAGTCCCTGGACTGATACGCATTTGCCATATGTTTTACTTAGCTGCTAAATGGTTGACTAAGGCCTTTACTTGGCCTGTTTAACTGAATTGATGACATTTTAATATTGCACAGGGAATACCACAGGCCAAATAGAAAACAGACATCTGTGGCACTGAGAAGGGTCAATTCTGGCACTGGGTTGAGGACCTGGACCAGGGAGCTGAGTTCTTGCAACCAGAGCAGCAGAAATAACACAAGAGCAGGAGAGCGTTTTCATCAGTGGCTTTGGATGTTCATACCTGGCTATAACTTATAATTTAAGGGCTGCCTAAAGCACTTTATAAATCAGCAGTGTGAAATCTGTTTTCCATACTGGTCTGTAACACATGGTGAGAGTGAATGGCTTCTTCCATTGCATACATACACCTGGTTTTCCTGCAGAGGGATGGACACACTCTGGCTGCAAGGCCAAACTCAGCCTGGTGACTTTTCAATTAATTATGGAAGACGTGGACTAAGATTGCCATCTCATAAAAGCATGACAGGATGAACATATTTCTTAGAGGGATTAATCTGGCTCCCTACAAAGGTTAAGGGAGCAACTGACATTCATTTTAATGGACCCTGTTACTGTTCCATGACATTGGCATCAATACGGCAGTCACAGTGCTGAGGAAGTGTTGTGGTGCTGAGGGAGTCTTGAGTTATTTTCTGCGAGGTGGAACATTTTCAGAACGAAGTATGGAAAACATCCTGTGGTTTAGGGCACTTTCCAAGAGTTGGATCCATTGACTTGATTCCCCTCTCCTCTCTTACATCTGGAACAGGGAGCAGAGCTTTGTGCCCCAGGTCCTGGGAGCTTTGCTGCTCACAGTTGGCAAGCCCTGACATCCTGGCAGCAGCAGCACCTGGGTTATCCAACCCTAATTCCCTCCCCAGGGACCTAAGTCCCTTTTTAGAGTCATCCTTCCCTGGCTTGCCCAAGGTTGCTGAGGAAATGTGTGGCAGAGCAAAGGTTAAAGGCAGATCCCCAAGGGGAAGCTCTTGCCTTGGCCATGCCTTCGTATTTTTGCAGGAATGCAATGATCCTGCAATGATCCTGCAATGATCCTGCAAGTGTCACACCTCCCATCCACTGGCACCAGAATTCTGGGGGAAACCATGGGGTTGTGTGGTAGCTCTCATACTATGAGTGTCAGATGTAAATACTGCAGTAATATTAATTTATTTGCCATGTCTGGTGTTAATGAAACTTTGCTTGGTCCACGGACAACCAAAGATTGCCTGATAGCAGAGAAGTCACAGCACACAGCTGTGGATATTTGCCCTCTCAGCATTTTGTTTTGGTCTCTTCCTTTGCACCAGCATAATAGCAGTTCACTGACTGGAGTGCATTGTCTTAGGGAGACACAGTGACCCCCAGGCAGTGCCTGGGCTGAGAGCACTGATTTTTAGTACCATTTTCTCTGTTTTCAATCTCTGAATCCCTCTCATGCAGAAAAGCAGCTGCACTGATAATTTTACCCTAACGCTTGTGCATCAGTGTGCAGGCTCCAAGGTGCTGGGAGGCAACAGCTTGACAAAAGTAAGGACCATAAAAGAGCTCTCTCATGGATTGTATGCAGATAGAGGGCACAGACTCTTTTAAAAAAAGAGTTTAAATACTCGTATTTTTCAGCCAAGTACATTGGGCGTCTCTTGTCAGATGCTGTTGCCAAATTCTGGACCCTCAGGATTGCTGTGCAGGGCTGATGGGTCCTGTAGCCAAAGTCTGCATTTCATTTCTGTCCATGAGTTTTTGCAATGTGCTTTGACTACCGTATTAGGAAAAAAACCCCCTGTCCATCCATTTTATTAACTCCCTAATGTTTAGTGCATAAATCACACATTCTAGGGTTATATTTGCTAGATTACTTTTTAGGTTGGATCAGTTTGGGATGGAGGAGGAGCTTTTGATCTTCATTTTCACATACCTGTGTTTTAACATACACAACAGATGCTAAGGAGCCAGGACTGGAGATATTGGGATACTCCAGGGCCTAGGAGAATCCCTACAAAATGGAAAAGGAAGATTACAAAATTATTATTTTAAGTCACAGATGAATCCATGAAATTAAGAGGTCATATCATTTTGTCAGCAGGAATTCCCAGGGTCTTAACAGATCCCATACTGACCAAATTATGTAGACAGCAATTAAGTGTTAATGCCGAGGATTCCCTATGGGATGTACTAAGCTGTTGGGGTGGCAGTTCAGACTGGCTCAGCACGACCCTTGGGATCCCCCAGAAGTGGGATAAGGCCCAAACCACTGGTGCTGGCACACGCCTCACCTGAGGCCAGCGTGCCTGGCAGAAAGTTCCCTCCTGGAGTCGTGTCCTGCCGTGGAACTCCCCTGGAGCAGCAAGGCTGGGCTGGGAGGAGCAGTTCCATCGCTGTAGTCTGAAGCTGATGCAGTTTTACAGCTTGTATTTCTCTTGTTGCTTGGGGCTTGCTCATGAATGGGATTTTACAGGGCTGTTTAAGTATGAAATGTGAAACATGGGGAAATTACATCCTTTACCTTCCCCAGGAGGCAGAGCTGAAGGAAGAACTTTGCACAGAATGTGGCTAACAGGAGGCATCAACAAGGTTTCTTTGAGGCTTTGGGATAATCCTGTTGGGTGCTTTGGAGGCTGGGGGCCTTGAGGGAAATGAGGTCCATATCTTTGATTCTTGCCCGCTCTGACTCGGGGTGGTGCTTCCCAACAGCTGCTTTTGGGGTGCCACTCCTGGGAGAGGGATTTTTAGGATGCTGTCATGTGGGATGGGCAGGAGTGTCACTGTGTCCTGTCCCAGTGCCACTCCCACCCACACACTGGGGGTCTGACTTTGGGATGACCCAAGCGTTTGCTGTCAAAGAAGAGTCTCTGAACAGCACTGTATTCCACTTTGGATGTAGGTCCCACAGATTTCTGCATGTGAGAGTCTGGTTCAGCTTTTCTCCATTTTCCCAGCTAACTTTGATTATTTGTTGTATCAATCATGGATTTACTTTTTACAAACATAAGCTTTTACAGCTTGTCACTAATCCATCCATTAAAAATTATTACAGAAATAGACAAGGCAATTGTAACACAAACTCCTAAAATATTGAGCATGACCTGTTAGGGTTGGCTTCTTGGCATCGATTCGCTCTTCTGTCTTGAAAATAAAATTACTGTGGAGCTACTTGTGTTGATTAACGAAGAAATAGCTGGAGTCTTGCATTTTCTGTGTCAAGGAGAATGTAAAGTGTTAGAATAGATGGCAGCCTTGGAGCAATAATGTATAAATGGATATTTAAAATTTCTCCCAAGGCCAAGGGACAGACCCAGTAAAAACCAGAATGCCTGGCTGTTGTCCAGCCTGGTTTGTTAAGACACAGGAGCAAATAGCTGCCATTAAAAATAACAGAATCATAAAACCTTCCCTCCTTTTCTGTAGTCCTCATTATTAGCATGAGCATGTGTCTGTTTTCATCTCTGTGATTATATTCTTGGAAATTGTCTCTGTGATGAATTGATGATTTCCATTAGAAACGTCTCCGTGGCCTGGACTAAAGCAGACACCAGCAAGGCAATAATTGAAGAATTATTAAAATAAACCCAGGGGCACATTTGTGTTATGTAGGACATTCTGGAAACTTTCTCTTTTGTGAGCTGTGCTCCTGCTAGATCTTTTAACAAATACTTGCCTTCCCAGAAGGTTGGGGATTTTTTTCCTTCTAAAGGCAGTAAATTGAGCTATTGCACAGAATAAAAGCAGTAAATCTGTGGCTGTGGTACCTGGTTTTAGTGCCAGGCAGCCAACACAGACTGAGCAAGCACAGGGTGTTGGCAGGATCTCCCTTTCTGCCCTCTCCCTGCCCAGTTGGTTTCACTCACGATTTCCCAGCATTTTTAGAGGCTGTCCTTTCTGCTGGCCACTTTTGCCTGTGCCTCATTTGCTGCTGGTGGCACCTCATTGCTCCCATCCCTCATGGGGATGCCACGGACAGCATTTCCTTGAGGAGCTCACCCCATGGTAGTTGAAGAGCAGAAATCACATGAGCCATGGTGGTTCATATGCCTGAATTCTGAGGGGTTTTTTGAGAGTATTGGGAATTAAGACCAGATGCCTTTTTTTTTTTTTTTTTTTTTTTTTTTTTTTAGAAGAAACTGTCTCTTTTGTACATCATAAATCTTCCCTCAAGGCCGTGAGAGAGTATCTGTGCTGCCCACCCTCCAGCCAGACCACAATAAATCAGCGGGTCCTGCTGGTCCCTGCTGTGCCTTATCTGTGCGAAGGGCTCAGCTTGGAAATTAGCTGTTGTTAATGGGAGAGGGCAGCTGGCCATCTGCAAATAAACATGGAGCTTTGGTAGCCTGTGCTGTTCCTGGCCCGTCAGCAATGCACAAACAGCATCATGAAGCCACTCAGAGGATCCTCTCACAGGCTTCACACACAGAGGGAGCTGGGAAAGAATGGGTGATGTGAAAAATTGTGGTTAATGTGTTGGTGAAAGCCTCTGGAGGGACACAGCAAGGAGAGCTCAGCACTCGTGGGTTGCAGTGGAGCTGGAGCAGTGGATTTAGACCATAAACTGCTTTTGACAGCTTTGGTCTGGCTGTGTGTGTGGCTCATCCTCACTCACCATGGCCTGTGCCCACTGTCCCTCTTTAGAGATGACTGGGCAAGAGATTAATCAATTCATGTACAATCCTGAGGTTTCCGAATTTGATACCTCTTTCTCCTGTTCTTTCAGTGACATTCCAAGTGCCCTCTTGAAACTGAATTTACTGGCTAAATATGTATGTTTGCTCTAAACAGTCACATAAGTTTTATTGAGCTGAGATTGCATGTAAGCTGTAAGGACTTAGATTGATGTGTCTCTACACCACTCAAAATTGCAGAAATTCACTCTTCACTGTGGAAAACAGGAATATCTTGATTGAACAGCCATGAGATAAACTCACAAGATGAAGCAGAGTGATTAAATGATGCTGAGAAGAGAGTGGTAATTGGAAACTCTATGTTCTGTTTAGGTTATATTTGGTTCAGTACTGAAATACAGATACCTAGTAGTAGTCCATATCCTGTCCTGGAACAGCCAGTTCGTTATTGATGCAGATGTAAGTGAAGATACTTAACAGGGTAATTTTAACATTCCAAATGGAGACCTGGAAATGAGCATCACTCAGCTTCTAGTTAGCTCTTCACAAAGGATACCTTCTCAGGTGGCTGTTGAATGTAATTTTTTCAGAGAAAAACTTCAGAAAGAAACAAAAAAAAAGAGGTTACCAAGACCTAAATAGAGTAAAGTTGTTCTAATATAGCTAAGGAGTCTGCAGGCAGTGTTGAAAGAGTTCCAGTGACAGAACAACTGAAATTATCATTGGAAATAAACCTCAGTGTAATTAGTCAATGTGTGTAATTAACTACTGGACAAAGCAGGCAAGGGATTAGTGGTATCTTCTAAGTCAAGCCTGTCTGCACTGCTAAATGATAGTCTTTTGTCCAGCCAAGAGCTATGGATCGGAGGCAAAAATTGTACTGTCTTTGTTTTGTCTGGGGTCAGATTAGATTATCATGATGGCTTTAAAATCTATGAATCTGTCATATTTGATTTTAAGTGAATAAATCAAAAGACTGCCTTAATGTAGGTATGCACATTCAGACCAGAGCAGAGTGAATAATTCAATAATTAATTTGATGAGCACAAACATAAGAACATGAGCGCAGTTTTATTGGGTCATACCAAAGATTCATCTGCTCCAGGATGGCTCTTCAGATGACAAAGGCTTTTGTCTGAAATCCACCACCTGCTAATTCCGTTAGGTCCCCCATTTCTCATCTGTGGTGTGAAATAATTCTTTATATTTCCCTTGTCGGTGCTCTATCCTTCTCATGAACGGTTTGGTGGTGGACTTGGCAGTGCTGGGTCAACGATTGGACTCAATGATCTTAGAGATCTTTTCCAGCCTAAATGATTCCATGTTTCTGTGGATCTATGATTTTGTGGAGTGTTTTCATATCTCCTCTGCCATCTTTTTCTTCGTAAAATTTGCTCTCTCTGTTCCCAGAGCAGCTCTCTGGTCCTTCTTGCTTTTCTTCTCTCTCCTTCCCCAAGTTTGATTATGCTTTTGGCCAAAGCATCTTGAGGACTCGTTCCATAAAGATCATCAAGGTGGGATTTGTCCAAATGAACACAGAAATGGACATTTCTGCTCCTCACACCCTAGAAATGCTCCCTTCCTTGTGCTGGCTGGAGGAGTGTGGTAGTTCTCATAGAGGTGCTTATTCTCTAGGCTTTCAAGATTTGGTGAGATGAACTTTGTCAAAAGTATTGAAAGTGGGAGTGTTCCATGGATGCTTAGGAGGACAAATTATTTTCTGTTTTGCACTCAGTTTTCTCCTAAACCTTCTGCTTCAATTTTCATGGCCACAGAGTATTTCAGGGAATTGCCTTTGATAACTCCAACACGTATTTCAACTCCAGTGTGTATTTTCCGATTTTTGTAGAAATTGTATATCCTAAAATTGTGCACACAGAATAAAATGGGATTTTCCTTGTATTGAGTTACTTGCACATTTCTTAAGAAATACTTCATTATAAGCAATTAGAATTTTGAGGTTTTCTTCATCAATTCTCTGCAAGTTTCTTGACACTTACTCAAAAGTTGGAGAGCATAATAATGACATTTTAAATGTATATACAGTTGTTGCAACAGTTTGATAAAACAAGGTGCCTGTATCACTTAGAGTTAAGTTGGTCTGTTTGGTTTTAATATTTAGCTCCCAATTTATTGTTTCTATAAACTGCTTGGCAAGTTGATATTTGCAACAACATATCTTGACCAGTTGACTGCATTTCTCCTGTTTTTTGGTTCCAAATAAATTTTCCAGGGTTGTGTTTGTCCAGATCAAAGGGACCAGTTCAATGTTGCAAATCCTAGAGGAAATCTGAGGAAAAAAAGTAGAATTTATGTGAGATACAGGGGATATAAAGAGCTTCAAAGGTCTTTCTGCACTGAGACAAGTATTACTTAATATTATCTTTACATTGGCTATTTCTATTATGACATCTGTCTGCAAACTTACTTGGGAAAAGCAAGTGGAAAACATGTCAGTCTCAGAAAAAGGAATATACCCATCACCTCAAATTTCTATTAAATGTATTTCATAGAAAATCTGGGTTGTTTAAGCTCCAGCTGAGAGTGACTTTACTGCACTTTCCTGTGCTTCTTTTTGTTATTTAGGACAATTCTCAGTGCTGCATTCACCTTATATTTCAAAATTATTTACTATACATTGCATAATTTACAGTATCCATTTTCAGTTGCATAGTTTTCATTATTTTTAGGTCTGTTCTTCCTAGTTAATGCTGGCAGGACATCGAGGTTGGTTTCCACTGGAAAACAAGTCAAAAGGAAAATAAACCAAACCTGTTAGTACTGAAACATGACCTAGTTTTAAATTGTTGTCAGGTGAGGAATCTCCTCCAAATTTTAACTATCCACTTGTTTTATGGAGAGATGGAGGAATAAGCAGTTAGGAAATACATTGTTCCATCTCTCAGATACTGGAAAATGTCTTTTGAGTGGTGGTTTGTCAACAGAGCTGTATTTTTCTGTTTCCTAGAAGCAAAGTGAAAAAGATTGAGGCAACAAAGTCACATACATACACATGTGAGATAGATATAGATATAGATATAGATATAGATATAGATATAGATATAGGTATAGGTATAGATATAGATATAGGTATAGATATAGATATAGATATAGATATAGATATAGATATAGATATAGATATAGATATAGATATAGATATAGATATATACACACACAAAACAAGCAAGAATTATTGGGCTAATACACTGACATCCCACAGAAGGAAGTGAATAAACCAGTGAACAATTTCTTCTTTTAAAGCTAAACGTTTGAGTTATTTAATACATACTGTGTATTTTTAAATGACTTTTTTTAAACACTATTTTTTTAACTGGTGAATACATTGTTTGCAGAGATGTGGTGACATCAAACTGGTAAGTGACACAGGTAAAAGTCACCACTGCTGAGCTTCAGCTTTGCGTTTCCATTTAATGCAGAGCCATGAAGAAAAACAGGCTGAAGTGCCAACCTCTATCATAGAATCACGGAAAAGTTTGGGTTGGAAGGGACCTCAAAGGTCACCCAGTCCAACCCTCCTGCAATGAGCAGGGACACCTTCAACTACATCAGGCTGCTCAGAGCCCTGTCCAAAGTGTCTTTTCATGTTTCCAGGGATGGGACACCCAGCACCAATCCAGGCAACCTGTGCCAGTGTCTCACCATCTTCCGCAGGTCCTTTTTCAAATGACAAGGAGCCCACTTGAGTGTGATCCACCTGCTAACCCTAGGATGATTCCTTGTCTCCTGTGGAGGTGCCAATCAAGCTATAGGAGCTCAGAAGAGTAGAAAAAGGATGTGCCCATCTTCTGCCCATCATGTTGTTTGCAGACCTCAGCAGAGTGCTGGAAACGTGAAATTTTGCTATATTCCTTAGGATTTGATTGCATGGTGGGGTGATCAGTGGAGCACTGTTTGCTTTCCTGTGCCTCATGGTGATGGCAGCACTGAGGGAGTGTTGCTGTCTCTGACAGGTCCCACATCTCCTCCATGCACCACAGCCTTGGGGGATGAGCATTGACTGGGACAAGTGAGCTGCTGGCATTTTTGGAGGGCTGTCCTAAGCTGCCACTCGGGAAAGTGTAATCACAAGAGACTTAAAAACCTGATGTCCTTTGTCATTTGGTAGCTCTTGGTTCAGTCACACTTTTTAGAGCTTGATGGGACATGGGGAAATTTTGAATATAACATTGGATCTTTGAATATGGAATAAAATTTTGGATAAAATGAGACAGCATTGACCTTGAAGAATCATGGACCTCAAAAGATCTCCGCAGTAGGGATTCTGTGAAGGAAAATGCTGTCTCCAAAGATTTTAACTGCCAAATTGCATTACATCCCTGAGCAGAGCTTTCCAGAGACTTAACAGTCTTGCCCCAGTGGAAACAGAGGTCTGTTCTCCAAAGCACAACCTCACTACAGCAGCTCAGCAAATGTCACATGAAACTTTTAATGCAGGGAAAAAATTGGTTTAGTTTGCTCAGTGTGGGTCAGAAAAATGGCCACAACATTTTTGCCCAGTTTTTTCCCAAAAAACCCCCCAGGGTGGGGAGCAGCGCTTTGGAGCAGCTGCCACCACAGTGGTGAAAGGGCTGAAAAACCAGAATAAAATACCATGGCAATGTTGCGTTTTGTTTTCTCTGCACAAGCTGGAAGGAGGTTGTAGCAAGATGGGGATTGGTCTTTTCTCCCAGGGAACTGCTGATAGGACAAGAGGAAATGGCCTCATCTTGCACCAGGGAAGGGTCGGGTTGGATATGAGGAAAATTTCCTTCCCTCAGAATGGTCAAGCACTGGAACAGGCTGTCCAGTGAAGTGGGGGAGTTGCCATCCCAGAAAGTGCTCAAAAAAAGGGAGCAGATGTAGCACTTCAGGTTGTATTTTAGTGGGCATGGTGGTGTTCGGTCAAAGGGTGGACTGGACGATTTTGGAAGTCTTTTCCAGCCTGAATGATTCTATGATTGAATGGCACTATCAAAGGAGAGGCTGCTGACATCTATCCATCCTTCTCTGCCATATGCACACACCTGCATTCTAGAAAAATAAGCCAAAACTAATCCTGTGTCCTTTCTTTGGTGGCCTTGGAGCATATATTTATGTTACCAGCAGATTTTAAGCTGGGTGATTTAAAGATGCAATAACAAGGAAAGTCCTCGCCTTGTTCAAGGTGTATATTTTATGATGTGCTGCAAATGAGAAAGCCAGGGCAGTTTTCTGACATATTTACTGAATAAGGCAAATCTCTGTAGGCCATACAGTAATTCTGTAGCTATATCTGTCCCTGCCTGATTAACACCCTAGATTATTGATACAAGGAGAATTTTAATTTTCATCATGTACTTCTATTTGCTGGAGGTCAGACTAAATAATCATAATGTTCCTTCCTGGGTCTAAAATCTATTAATCTGTTTGCTACTTTTCCTTTTATGTGTTACTTCATTTGAACAATAAGATGAGGGCGGCCAATTTCTCTTTCCTTTTGAACAGCACATTGGTCAGGTTTGCTTTCTGGTTCTCATGCATTTTCACAATGTAGAGGAAGTTTAAAGCCAAACAGAAAAGCCCTCCATTAAGAACAAAATACATTTAAAAATGGAAATATTTGTATTAATAAGAATTCTTTCATTAGAGAAATGTAATACTCAAAGCCAGAACTTCTCAGGAATAGCCCTTCCAGTCTTTCGTATCTCCCCTCACTCTTCAGCTCCATGCTGAGTTCTGTGCTTTTTCTGATTTATATTGTAGGAAACTGTGAATGTGTAACTTCTGATCGATAAGCTGCTCACAGTTATAGGGTAGTGCTCATATTTAGCTTACTTTTCATATTGTCCTGAGAGGCCTCCTGCTCCAAATTTCTGAAACCAGTCCTCTTTATGTTAAGCATCCCTAACCTGCAGGTTTAAACAGTGTTAGTGAATCCCTAGGGGTGTTTCTGCCTTTCCAGGGTGGTTCTTGTAACCCAACCTGATGTATGGTGCTCTGGTGACTTGTCCAATGGAGAATGGATCATGACTTGAACTGCACTGAAGCTTTAGCTGAACTTAACACCCTTCTGGAGGGAAAAACCGACAAGCCCTGAGTAGCTTTGCTGGGATTCTTCATGTAAATCCACCACTGATGAGTTCATCAATAAGACTCCTGATAAAAAGCGATTAAACTGTCAAGCAGTAAATGATCCAGAGCAATTCCAGCCTGTAGTACAAAAGAGGCAGAAAAGCATCAATGTTTTGCCAAATGGCAAAGAAGTCAAAGTGATATTTCAAAGGGTGAAAGTGATTTTTCAAGCTCCTAAAACAAGCAGAAAGTTTCCTACACTTGGTAACGGTGGGGGCTGCAGGGCTGAAGAAATGAGAGGATGTATGTGTACACACAGACAGTCCCACCAAGGGAAGGAAAGGGTAACATGAATACATTAATATGACTAACGTAGTTTTAATTCCAGCATTTATTTGTTCTTCTACTCATGTATTTATTCACCTGAAGGCTAATATATATCAAGATGTCCCCCACCTCAGCCCCACTGAGGTGACACTCTGGCAGGTATCTGGTACAGTGACCTGCCATGTGCAGGTACAGGTTTCACTCTGCTGGCAAAACCACCAGAAATTCAGAGAGATTGGCTCTTGTTTTTTGTTTATGAGTTTAGGAGCCTTAAATTACGAGGGAGTTTTTGTTTGGTTCTCATTTTTCATCAAAGTACTTATTTGAAATTGTGCACATTCTGCTTTCCTCATGGTGCTGCAGAGGAATCAGATGCTTTGAAAAAAGGTTGATAATGCCCTTTCTCCTAACCTGCAACAAGGGCTGTTTTTCTTTGCAGTTTGGTTCTTTCCTGATGAACTGATGGTGAAATGGGTTAATGTAAAGGGAAGGTGTAATAGTAATGCTGAAATGTTTTCTCATCTCTCGCAAGTTACATCTGTAAATGAGAAATTGAACAAATATGGAAACTGTTGTGTCAAAGACTGACTCCAGTCCTTGAACAGAGCCTGAGTAATTACTGGGACACTGTTAGAGTGACCTCTCCTTTGCCTCTAATGAGCATTGCAAGGTCTTTCAGGTCCTTTTTTACTGTCTGTGCAGGGTGCTCAGCCAACAGTGTACACACTGAGAACCCAATTAACAAGGTAACTCGTCCATGTACACAAAACCATTGGTATTTTCAAAGTTCTTTGAAACCTGTCCTAAACTGAGGCACTTGGTGTGGCAGCTGGTGCTGGAGGTTTAGGTCTGCACTTAAACATCAAATTGGGAAGAAACTAGAAGCAAAACCCTCAAATTCAGTCAGGAAAATAAAAAAATAAAAATATAACTGTAGGAATTTTTTGCAAACTCCAGCACCAGGCTAGATCCTCTGAAAGATTTGTATCATCTGCATGATCAATATATGAAGTCTTCTTAATGAAACACTAGATCCGGAAGCTTTTATCTCAGGAAACTGTGGAAATGGAGTGCAATCTGTGTTTCCCCAGTGGGATTGCAGATAATGGGTCTTTTATCATATGGTAAGGTCATGTCCTACTGGCCCTCCTCAAACTGGGTGTTAATGGCATTACATCCCAGCAATAGTGTGGCCAGCAGGACCAGGGCAGTGACTGTCCCCCTGAACTGGGCACTGATGAGGCCTCCCTTTGATTCCTATTTCCTTTCACCTTGAATGTTGGCTCTGGCCTTCCTCACGTGGCCAGCCAGTGATATGTACTAAAGGCACGTGGCCTCAGGTAAAAGATGTAGAACTGAAAGTATTCATATTTATGGCTGGGTTTGGTGGTTTGGGTTTTTTTTTTTCATCCTAAACTAATGAGTCTTCTGGTCATTGTTTTGAATTAGTTTCCTGTACTGCTGGAGACAGGCAAGGCTGGGGTGTCCATGTGTGATGTGCACACTTAGCTCAGCTCCTTCTCCAAGTGCTGCGCTTTCCCCACACTGCTCGGAGAGCCAGGGGAGAGCCACTGCTTGGTGGCTGAGCAGGGACCAAGGGCTGGAGCCACACACGCTCCCTCCGAGCAGTCCTAGCAGACACATCCGTGCAGAAGGTGCAGCTGTGGCTGCTTTGCTGAGGTTTGCCCAGCTCTGAGTCCCCGGGCAGGGCTGGTGCTGCTCAGGGTCACAGCGTGACACTTGAGCTGCTTCAGGGTTAAATGCTTTTCAGTTAACTGAACTTGGCTAGTCCTCCTTTGACTTTTTCTTTGCTGGAAACCAAGATTGAAATCAGCAGGGGAAAAGGGTTCCTTTTGCTGTTGTTTGTGTCCAGCTCTGTGAGCCAGTGCCAGCTGCAAGACAGGAGCAGTCCTCTAATTTCCACTAATGAGAAATCCCTCCTACCCTCTCTTTCTGGGCAGAAAATTCTGTCTTAAATTTCTTTAAGACAAAGACCTAATTCTGCTCCTACTGCCTCCAGTTCCAACTCTGCCTCAAAATTGCCATAGGGAGGGCAAAGCTGGATGGTGCCATTAAAAAGAAAATAATTATTCCAGAATATTAAAGACTGGAGGAAATTGCAGCAGTGCTTTGTGAGTGCCCAGGTCTGTTCAGAGCGGATGCCAAGTCCCGTCTCAGCAGGGCAGAGGGGTTTGGGATCAAGACCAGCGAGCAGGCCACGTCTCCACCATGAGTTGAGGGCTCAGATGCTCTCCCACAGCTGCCTGTGCTGCTTTTCTCCTGTGACAGCACTGACTTATGTCAGTCCTTGGGCACCGCACAGGGAGCAGCATTCCCAATGACATTACGGTTGAGTTAACCCTCTTCTGGAGGAGAAAAGCCATATGGACATTAGCTCCATATGGAAAATAGCCATGGCCTTGGGTGCTGAGCTGAAGAGCATCCCGGGGAGGTGGACCTCAGCCAGGAATCTTGCCCACAGCAGGGAGACTCCAGAGGTGAGTGCAAATAACGGAGTCACCACACTAATAACTGGGAACACGAGGCCCTTGGCTCTCTGCGTGTACCTGGGATGCTGTCAACACTCCGAATAAGCAAGTGGCTGCAAATGGAAGGGCTTGGATTAAGCTCTGGTTTGCAGCGCATCGTTTAAGAGGTTGCAGATACTTTCCGTGTGTTGAAATAAAATTATAAACAGATTGAGCCTGGGTACAGTAGATCCACTGGACTAAATCTGACTAAGAAAAGCTTTCAGTTAAAGAATGAGGCTTAAGGGGGATGGGGAGGGAGCTGGCATGGAGGGAAATTCTGTCAATTTAGTGAAAAAAATTTTGTGGAAATACACTCTCTGCAAAGATCGAAGGAGAATTTCCTTGTGCAGGAAAACACGTGATGTAGATTGGTATCTACTATAGCAGTCCATTGCTTGATTATAACAAAAGTAACTGTATGAAAGTGAAAAACAGCACACACTGCATTTTCATGGGGAAATGTGCTGTATTCAGTGATATTAATTACTGTGTGGGCTCAATTTTCAGTGCAATCAATCCCCAGGAAACAAAGGGACTGCAAGGGAAATATAAAAAGACAGCTAATAAGAGTCAGATTCAACAAAATTGTATCTGCCTTCAATGAGCAGTGAGGGTGAGGTGTGTCTGCTCTCCCTTGGCAAGGCAAGGATGGGTCAGGCAGTGGGTGTAGGGCCAAGAAGGGCTTGGAGCAACAGTCTGTGTATTCATACATATATATGTACATAAATATGTATATGTGAGAAATACAACTCCTATTTTGAGAAACTAGGAAAGAATGGGATTTAATTCAGGCTGCTGGTGGACTTCAGACCCTGGGTAAACTTCACCATTCCTGCAGTTTCAATTTACTGCCAATATTTTAGCAAGCTATTTGGTTTGTTTGCCTAGCACTTAATAGAAGGATTATCTGGTTTCTTTATTTTTTCTTCTCCAAGGTTCCTTTTCATTTTCAAAGCTGAATGTGTTCATTTTTAGTGGTAGCATTCTCTCCCATTAAGGCTCCAAACTTCCCCAGGAAGTGACTTCATGGCATTATTCAAGCAGATTATTGCCTGGAGTGGCTGAATTACCTAGTGTTCGTGTAATGGCAAGCTCTCAGTCCATATGTATTTAATGACTGTAATCATTTGTTATTTTCCCTTTATTAGGTTTGTTTTTAAAGAAAGTTTTACTGTGCTATTTATGATATGCTAAGTGGTGCAACTTGCTGAAGAAACATATCGCATACATTTTATTCTTTAATAGGTTTTGCTTGCTAAAATGGAAATCTTTTATTTACCCTGGTAGGGCAGTTTTTTGCTGACAGTTTTATTATTTCAATTACTCAGACATTTCTTTCCTCTTTTGTTTCCTCAGATACTCCTCCAGGGAGTTTTAATGTGCCATTCTTTATTTAAGATTGGGTTCAGAACGTGTTATTTCTAGCAAGGCAAGGAAAAAGTGCAGCATAGCAGACATTAAATAGTGGGATGTCAAGGTTTTATTTTCTTTCCCCTTTGAGTTGTGGAATCCTTTCCTCATTTGTGTCATCTGGTGATTAATTACACTGATAATCTGTGCTCCTCATCAATAACTGTCTCCTACCAGTGCCAGGCAGAGGCCATGCTCTGCCTGAAGAGCTTGTGACTGCAGATAAATGAACATACATGTGTGAGTAAAGGAGGGAACCTCTTGAGAGCATTAAAAATTGTCCGAGGTGCAGGCTGCGTTAATAAACTAATGCTCTGTAGGTACTGGCAGCAACTCCTGAGTGCATGTCACTCAGCAGTGGGGAAAGAATGGGACCATTCCTCCAGGGCAAACCCCAAGCCTTGGTCTGTGGAGTGAAAAGTGAACCCCAAGGGATCACACGAGGAGGGAGCCTTGCAGCCTGAGTGGGGCAGCACCAGCAGATAAAACTGCCTCTGTGAATTTCTCTGGGGTGGTACAGCAGGGAGAACAGGGTCTGCTCCCCTGGCTCTTGCTGGGGTAGGATTCTGATTCCCTCTGCAAGTCCTAGTGAGTCTTTGACCACTCCCTGGTCTATGATGGTTTTATTTTCCATTATATAGCCTGACCAGTCCTGGGAGAAAATCAAACTCAAATCACAGAATCATAAAATATGCTGAACTGGAAGGGACCCATCAGGATCATTGAGTCCAGCTCCTGGCCTTGCACAGGACACCGCAGTCACTCCATGTGACTGAGAGCATTGTCCAAATGCTTTTGAACTCAGACAGACTTGGTGCTGTGACCACTGCCCTGGGGAGCTGTTCCAGTGCCCAACCACCCCCTGGGTGAAGAACCTTTTCCTGATATGCAACTTAAACCTCTCCTGACTCAGCTTCAGGCCATTCCCTCAGGTCCTGTCACTGTCACCAGAGAAGAGATCAGTGCCTGACTCTCCACTGCCCCTCATGAGGATGTTGAAGACCACAATGAGGTCTCCCCTCAGCCTCCTCTTCTCCAGGCTGACCAGACCAAGTGATCTCAGCCCCTATTCATAAGCCTTCCCCTCCAGACCCTTCACCATCCTCGTGGCCCTCCTTGGGGCAGTGGGGGACCCCCAGAGCTGCAGGCAGATCTGCTCTGTCTGCCTGTGGCCATTCTTTAATGACACAGAAAGGACATTCCAAAGCACATCCTCACGGTTCTGCTTCCCATCGTGTTTTGCAGAGTGTCTGGGGGAGAGCTCTTCGACCGCATCGTGGAGAAAGGGTTCTACACGGAGAAGGATGCCAGCACCCTGATCCGCCAGGTCCTGGACGCTGTGTACTACCTGCACCGCATGGGCATCGTGCACAGGGACCTCAAGGTACGGCCACAGCCCCGCTCAGTCCCCTGGGCAGTGTTAATGAAGGTTTTGTAATTACGTGAGCCTAACAAACACAGTGTGCCAGGATTGGCTGTTTCAGTAAAGATTTACCATAGCAGAGATGTTCCAAAGCCTCCCCATGTTGTTGGTTTTAGTGAGGGCTCTGCAGTCAGGGCAGGTACTGTGGGAGTTTCGCACATAGGATGTGGGGAAAAGCCTTTAAGACCTGAAATGTTACATTAAGGTGGAAAACTCATCTCAGCTGGGGTGTGTTTACTGCTGTAAAGTGTTTTGCAGGTTTGCTGTGCTATGTTTACTTAATAATAACTGGTAATAATCGTGTGGGAAAGTTGAGGGATTTCCTATCATTTGGAGCGGTGTTTTTGGAGACACTGTTAACAGCAAGGGTTCTTTTAAGGACCGTTGTGTGCCAATGTGATATTTAGATGATTTTCCTTTCAGCTGTACCATATTGTCACATCTAAACCTGTCAGCTTTTCAGGTAAAAAACCCCTAAGCATTGCTGTTTTATTGTTTTCTTCCAGTATCTTAAACTGTCATTAAGACAAGCAGAAAAGCTTGGATTTGGTAGCACTTCAGTATTTTAAATAATAAATTAGCAGAAGATACTAGAAAAAGATACAAATTTCAAAAGAAAACTGTGGGTTCAGTTTTTGAGCTGGTTAATTCTACCGAAGTTTACTGCCAGAAATGACAAATTCAGTGATTGAAATAACACTTCTGGTTGTGTTTTGGAGGGATGCTCTGAACAGGAGTTTCCTTGGATGTTGATGCAGAGCTTGTATTTTCCCCCTGTAAAGAGAGTGGAATTTGGCTACATGTTATAATCCTTATATAAACCTTATAAAAAAGGCTTAATGAGCACTAACAGAGTCAAGAGGCACAAAGAATGGATTTTTTTCCTTTTTTACTTCTTAAGTACAAGACTTTATTAAATGTATTCTTAATTTATTTTTATATAATCTAATATTAAACGGCATGTTTGCAATTTTTGCTATTCTTAGCAAAGCTGTAGTGCTGGGAATGTCATCTCTCTGTTACGCCTTCGGATGGATGAAAAAACCTGTGGTTTTGAGAGATACTCTTTATTTGAGCATAAAGAGTATCTTCTCCAAAAATCAGTGCTGATGTGTGAAACGCTGTGTGGTGTAAAATAACAAATATCAGGCTTGTTCCCAAGTGCAGCGGGGTAAAACAGAGCCCATCGCTGGTGCTCTCCACGGTGCAGCAGTGCCCAAGGCAGGCAGACATGGCCTTGTTTTGTGACAGCCTCGATGCAGCCATTTCCTCCCTTCTGTCTTCGACTCCAGATATTAATCTTTTGGCTGTGTGGGGCCATTCCTGTAGGATTGCAAGCTTTTCCCCACCTTACTGCTGTGAGGGACATGCCTCAGTCCTGTGCACCTCTTCCAGAAGAGAGCATCCTATGGTCTGCAACAGATAGGGGAATAGGAGAAAGTACAAACATTTTTAGGTATTGGTTTGGCACGTGTTTCAGACAAAACCTTGAATCCACTGAAACAAAATATACACTGATATCCTCAAATAATATTTCCTGCTCGGCGTTGTGCAGTTCAGTCCAGACAGTCCCAAATAATGGGTTTCCTGTAAGGAGGCACTGGTTAGGCTTCCATCGCCTACAGTCTCCACACATTGCCCTCAGTTCCTGTTCATTTCCTGCCCTTATGCTGAAGTGCATAGAAATATTCTCATATTTATTAGAGCTCCACAGAATTCCAGTAGGGAAATGTTGTATTTTAAGATGACTGGCTTGCTCCCAAATTCAAATTTTAGGAAATAATTTCAGGCTTCTTTCTGCCACCAACATTTTTTGGAGTGAGGTCCGAGACTTCTTAATTCAGATATTCCGTTGTACAAGCTCTTAGTATTCTTGTCTTTATAGTCTAAAGCAGGTTATATCTCTCACTTAAAAAAAAAAAAATCTTATTTTAAAGTTGCTGTAATAAAATATTGGATCTGGTGATTGGGAAGTGAATCCGTGTACAAATTATTTTCAGAGTTTATATAAGGCCATGCTGAATTTAGATCAAACCAACCTTCTCCACTGGTAGCAAAAAGTAGCTCTTTTTCTCTTTCTGTCTTTTGTTTGCAAGTTTTTGTCAGTACCATTTCAGTCGTTAAAATGACTCATAAAATACAGTATACGAGGGACCCCTGCTGTGAATTTCTGTTAGCAAAAACATACCATGATGAGAAAAATAAGGTTATAATAACGCTTTTTATTATCTCAAAATATCAAAATAAATGTAAGTTTCAAAATGAAATGCTGGGAAAGAATTCACTCTACAAAAATACAACCCATGAAACATCCATAACAATTGTTTATTGTAATTATGTGTTTATTCAAATGCCAAAATAGTACTTACTGTAGTTGATAAAAGCAGGTCTGGGCTCCAAGTCTCTAATCTGAGTAATGCAACAGCAGATTAGAAGAGATGGCAGCAGCTGATGTCCAGGGAAGCCCAGGATGCACAAAAGGACTGAAAGACTCAAGCAGCTCCACTTGGTACAGAGACACCTTGTTAAGGCTTTTTGAATTAATCAGCTTGAGGAAACAGAATTCTTTTAAATAAGTTTAAGTTTTAAATGTGTGGGTTTCTTGGCCTTACTAAATGCAAGTGGGAACCTGAGGTGAGTTAGCAGAAATTGTTAGGAAATAACTTCTTTCCCCTTAATTCCAAGTCTGCCTACCCCTCAGCAGATCAGAAGGGCAGAAGTAAAAATCAGGAGTGACTCCAGCCTAGGGAAGAGCATGGCATAAAACTGTAGTCCCTAAAACAGTGTCGGCACTAAAAAGTCCAGTCAAAGCACTGGACTTGCAAAGTATCATGAGAAAGAAACATAAATGTACAACTGCATATTTATTTTTGGGAACCGAATAGTTTGCCTTTTTACCTCAGCCCAGCTGGCTCACAGCTGTGGATGTGGCTTGTAGATCCTCTCATGGCCATTGTGTCCCATATTTCCATGTCCCATGGATAAAGCCATCACTTGATGCTGGGGCTGGGGAGCCAGAAAATGCTTTAACCTTCTGAGCAGGCACATCGCCCTCCAGCACTTCTCCATCCCCCCTTTCCCCAGAGCAGATGGAGGAGGGAAGATGCTGCTGCTGCTACTGCACTGCAATTTCTCCTCCATACAAACCCAGGCTTGTGTCCCAAGGAGATTGAGGATGTTGCGTGGCCCCAGCTGCTCCTCACCATTCCAGGGAGCACACAGCAGTGCTGTGTGTCAGCATTTGCACCAGCTCTGGGCTAAAGACTCCACCCAGGCTCTTTGGAAGCCCTGGGTACCCATCAGATCTATCACTGAACACCCAAAGGTGCAGGGCCCAGTGCCACCAGGCTGAGTGCTGCAGGCGTGACCCTTCCATGAGCCCAGGTGTTAAGCAGGGGAAGATCTGGGCTCTCACAGCGCCCAGCAAGAGCTTTGCTGTGCAGCAGCACATTCAGAACTCTTGGATGGATGCAGCACTGTCTGGAGCAGATGGAGACTGGGTGGGCTCTCCAACCGGCCTGACTGGGATAAAAAGTCACAGGGCTTTGTGGAGTGATTCTTGTTTTCTCTTCCCATAAACAAGTTGCTGTGCTTAGTGCTATAGCACATTTTTTCTTCAGCATTTTTTCCTAATCAGCTCTAGCTAAAACATCCTTGCTGCAAGTCTGTTAACTATAAAGGCATTTCCTCCCTCAAAACAGTTTGTTTCCAGTGGAGAAGATAGAAAAATTCTCTAATACCTCCTGTTTTCCTTCTTCCTTTTTCCAAATACTGTATAAAAGTTTTCATTACACTACCTGGATTTGCTATATTTACTTGCTTTCAAATGAATCTTTCTGTTTTACTGCTTGAGTGATAATATGTCAGACGTGTCTCACAAGTAAGGGATGAGCCTTAGGTCTTATTTGAGGTGCCAGAGGAGAAGTTTGCTATCCCAGAAAACTTGCTGGAGGCTCAGGGTGTCAGTTTCTTCCATTTGTTGCCATACAGGAATCTGGAGAGGATCTCCATGTGGGTTTTAAGAACAACTCTTCAGGCTTAGGGGAACCAAATTATATTTGTGTATGGCGTGAGTAGGGATTGTATTAAATGCAATGCATGAGTCAGCAGCTGTTGTTACTGAACCCACATATTCAAAACTCCTTGTGCTGGTTCTACTTTCCAGCCTGAGAACCTGCTTTACTACAGCCAGGATGAAGAGTCAAAAATCATGATCAGTGACTTTGGATTGTCGAAGATGGAGGGTAAAGGAGATGTGATGTCCACAGCCTGCGGAACTCCTGGCTATGTTGGTAAGAGGTTTGCTTATATCTTAATGAAAATTAAATAATACTTGTTTTCTGGTGCTGCTATGTGGTGCACATGAGATTTTACAGATATTTTTTAGATTTTAGCATTCGCCTGTGCTCTGTCTTGTGTCCTCTTCCCCTTTGGGGTGCAATCCTGCAATCCAGCGCTGAGTTTAGATGATCCACTTTTGTGTTTTCAGTCCTTTGCAGAATGAGTGTTCTCAAAGGCACTGCCTGTAGCTAAACCAGGAGCCTGTGGAGAATACTCTCAAATGTATTGCTTCTGCAAACACCTAGAAAACTAAAGAAACTTTGCTTCATGAAATGTATTATTTTAATCATAAAGGATAGCATTTGCCAGATTCCTCTGATAGAAGGCAGTAGAATTAAAGAGTTGCATTTACTTTCAGACATGTTCAGTTATCCTCTGTTACAACCACGTTAAGTTGCTGACTCAGATGTCAATACACAAAAGCCCTTTAGATCCTCAGGCCTTCCTGGACAGTAGCAGATTGTTTTCTATCACTTATTCTTTGCTCTTTTATCCATTTGGTAGTGATTGTACAAGGGTACCTATTAGCAGCATGTTTACCAGCAGCCTTTAAAAATATTTAAAGTAGCTGAAAGTGAGCATTAGAGGGCAGGTGCTGATGAGGTCTGTTTGAGCAAACACGGTTTAAAAGGTTCCCTTTGTTCACGAGACATCAGCAAGCCTGTGCCTCCTGCCACACCAAAATCATCAGCTGAGGGGGAAAAATTAAACTCTGCGCTATCCATGAAATCCATGAAACTGACAGTGGATAGATTTGTCTCAGGTCTTTCCAGCAGGAAAGATTGGATATTTTCCAGCTGTCAGAAGCTCTTTTTACTTTGCAGCTGCCACCTCACCTGTTTTCATAGTTCTGATGATACCATGGTACAACAACTCAGATTATGCCATTATGAGACAGTGATACAGATTTGTCCCAGGTACCTTTTCCCAGGCATTATCTTCACATGGCACAGACACACTCCATCCCAATGAAATCAGGAAAAGGAACAGATTTCTGTGCTTTCCTGCTGGGAAGCCATCCACCCATCATTGTTTTATTTTAAGCCATGGGCCAGGATGCACTCTGAGTCGCAGTCTTGTGTAATCACACCAGACTGGAAATCTTCTTCCAAAGCAGTAGCAGGCATTTTGCCGTGACAGCAATTTTCATAACTTCTGCTGTCAGCTCTTCTGTCCTTAATGAGCGTGTTTTATTTTGCTCTGCAACAGGCACTGACTAGAATGAGTCTCAAGACACAGGAAAGCTTAGATGATGTTTGCTGAAGTGCTGATGAAAATGAGGGGATGCGACTCTGTCTGGTCACTCAGTGATCTCATGTGGCCTCTCAGCGTTTCCATTTACAAAACAAAACTCGATGTTTTGGAGAGGAGGCTCTCGGAGCCTGTGACAGGAGCTGTAGTGCTTTGAGAGATGTTTGAGAGCTCTCATTACTCATGGTCTGGGCTCTGATAGCTGCACAAGTGCCTCCAGGCTTCTTGTTACCTTGCTGAACGCAGGATTTACTCATCCCCATTCAAGAGGTCATGGCCGTTTATTTCTGAAGTGCTGACAGGATTTTCCCCTCCTTCACAAAGAAAACATCCTTAAATATTTGTTTGGCTTTTCTGGGGTATTTTTCTGCACAGGACACAGCTCCTCTTTAGTGCTGCATTTTTTTTCTAAGGTAATACGTTGCTCAGACAACATTTTCCAAGCACAGAACATTTTTGTTGCCAGTCACTGTGGTGATGCCCACAAATGGTCCTCCTTGAGTGTTATGCCTGATGATGTGGCTCCATGCATGGTCTGCAATTCACCCACATCCAAAACTTTTGTGCCTTCCAGGGTCTCTCCAATGTGCAGCACCTGTCAACTCCCCACAGATCAATGGAAGAGTCATTCCTCCTAATGGCACAGCATGAGTAAAAGCCCTCAGCCTGGCTGGGGTAGACAAATGCCATAGTCTGACCCATGAAGTGCCCTGCCTGCCACCTCTATTTGTGTTTTGCTTATTCTTTCCTGCATATTTTGCCTAGGGTTAAGTAACACTCAGGGATCCATCACTTAAAATTCGTTTCCTGGTGCTTTTCTTCAAAGATACGCAGAACACCCCATTTTCTGAGATTTTATTAGAATTTACTCTTTTTGTGAGTTTAACCACTTTGCTTTTAAGTTGCTGGAAGGGAATTAGGCACATATCACATGTCAGAGGCACCCAGGGCTCTGTTAAGAAGTCATTGGCATCTGCTACTATTTATATTTCATCTCCAGAAATGGATCCAGTCAGATCCCACTATGCAAAGTGCTGGACAAGCTTCTGGCTCAGAAGCAGACCTGATCTTAGCTCATGTCTGTTGCCCAAGTATTTGCAAGTATGCAACCCCCCTGTCATTTCTGTCTAATTTCCCTGATCAGGATATACTTTCAACTCTTTGTGTTTCAATTTTTATCTCAACTTTTATTGTTTACATCTACAAAGAACAGTAGTATCTGAGACACTAAATCCCTGTTTATGTGGTTTGGAAGTTTATTGAATGAGGAAGGGTATAGTTATAATTAAATTCCTTAACAAATATCAGGGGTTTTTTTCTGAAAATCAAAGTATTACTTTTCACATTAGACTATATCCAAAATGTGCCTGACCAGTAGTGCATTAACACTTTAGCTTTTAAAGCTCTGCCTTACAGATCAAATTACTGTCAACAGTTCCGAGTTCTTATTTTTTCAGGAGTTTTGTCAGAGATTTTGGCCCTGTGATGAAAAGCTCCTGGTTAGGATAATTTAACCCAATTATCCAAGCCACTTTTGTTAAGAGGCCAGTCTAAATGTTTGCTTACTGAAAAGGGGATCTGACAATACAACCTCTTCTAAGAAGGTCTTGCATTTTCTTATCTGCTTACCATTATCCCCATTTCCTGTGGAAACAGTCTGAGTGATGAGCTGGGACTAGACACCCAACTTTTAGAGAGCACCTCAATTGGGAAAGGTGAGGCAGCTTGTGTGGGTCATTTCATTGCAAATTAGGTGTGAGGACTGACCCGCATGAGTCTTACTCCATTGTCTAATGTGGAGGAGAAGTGGTGTTTGCAAAACCTTAGTGATATGTGTGATGATGGGCAAGATCCCAATAAGCCATGAGTGATTTATAATTTTGAACATCATGGATTTGCGCTGGTCAGCTTTTGACCTTATATATATTTTTTTAACTCAATTTTGATGGAGGAGCTGTTCAAACCTGCCTGAAAATGAGCCATCCCTGAGGTGTGTGAATCTGGGCACCCACGAGGAGGAGACTCCAGTCACTCAGCATATTCTTCTAAAGAAATTTGGGGTGTTTGGGAATTGGGTCTCATGGAGTGACTTTCCATGACAAGTGGTCCCTCAAAAGCTTTGATTACTTCTGCAGATGTAACTTAGACTTTCAAGACACTTGAAAAGTTTGAAAAAAGTGTTAGAAAGCCTGTCTGAGGCAATCTGATCTCCTTTTGCAGAAACACTGAATTATGAGCTGTGTTAGTGGCTAATATCTTAATCCTACTGAGATTTAAAATTCTTGCTCTGAGTTCCAATCCAGCTTCAAGTAAAATTTTCTTGTACTTCCCTGTGGTACAAATTGGGCTGGATTCTGGATATGTTGTTGGTCCCCTGTGCACCCCACCTCACTCACTGTTTTCATTTTCTGTAGTGCTTTTATGAAAGGCCATTTCACAGCTTTCGTCTCTGCTCTGCCAGAAATCCAGTAGCAGTTTCAGGTCTCACCAAAGCCACGTGTTCCTCTTAGCCCTGTGCAAGACCACAGAATTTAAGTAAGCAATAGATTTCCACGTTGAATTTTGACCTATTTGGTATACTTTGAATCAAAGGTTGGAAAATATTCAGTAAGCCTGCAGAATATCCTTATTAGCAATAAGCTACCTCTGGAGCCTTTAGGCAGTAACATGAGTAATAAAATAAAAATAAAGCATGGGAATCACTCTGAACAGGGTTTGCTCAGGCAGAAGCACATGGCAGGCCGATTTCTCAGGAGTTGTGTTACCCTCTGCTAAACATAAACTGCATTATGACCCGTGGCAGATATCTAAATCTGACTCAGCAACATGAAATAGGAGCAACAGGAGCCCAAGAAGCCAGCAATACTGCACTGAAACCCTGCTCTCCTTCAGAAACAGCCTCCAAATTCAGTGCCTTGGGCCAACCAGAGCAAGATGAACACTGGAGGAATGTGTGAAAAATGGAAAGAAGTTGTTTTCATCCCAGTAGTCAGTGGAAGAAGGACAATGGTCTTGTGGTGAAGCTGCTTCATGAGCATCTCAGGCTGTTTGCACTGTGAGGAGGGTGTTTTGTAGGCTTTGCCCTCAGGAGTGGGGCTGGGCTGGCCCTTCGTGTGCAGTACAGGCTGTACTGAAGAACAGGCACCCTCATGACTTGTACAGTGTGATCAACAGGCTTAAAGTATCAGAGCAATCCCCATCACCTGAGCTCTTTGCAGGAACATGGATTGCAGTTTTTGGCATCCAGCAGCTGCATTTTTAGGGAGCTTATTAGCATAGCTGTGCTCTCTGAGGGTAATGGCACAGTATTCTGAAAGGGTTCCAAATGTTCTGGTCTGTACCTTTTCTTAAAACCTCCACTTGAAGCAAGCCTTTGAATTTTTTCTCTTACTAAAAGCAAGACATAACAAAAAAAAAAGAAAAAAGCAAACTGTAAGACAGCAGGATCATCTGACCTGGGAAGCACATCTTCATGTACCTGCAGGTGGATTGAGGCTCTAGGACTGCTACCCTCCCTTGCACCCAGCACTGGCAGCAGTGCTGATTCAGCCAGAAACACCTGCCTGGATGTGAAGGAAGGGTCCAGGTTTTCTCCATTGATTTCCCTGTCTGGATGACCATGGTATATGTTTTGAGCCCACAGTGACTCCCTGGGGATGTGTGATAGTGGAAGGCTTTGCTCAGCTGGCATCTCCCCAGCGCCAGAAATGGGAGATTTGGCTTTCCCCTTCTCCTTTCTGCTGTTTTGTCTCCCCAGCCGTCTGTGTTGATCCTTTAGTGCAGTCAGCTCCTGGATTTTTTCGTTGCTTCTCCTGCTTTTGCCTCTTGGCACTCATCTGCCGTCATTCCTGAGAGCTCCTCTGCCTTGTTTTTCAGCTCATTAAATATTTCCGTCTTTTCCGTGTATCGGAGACAGATGATGCTGAGCCATGTCCTCCTGTTCCTGCTGCATGTCTGCTCACTAGAACAAAAATCAAAAGCAGCCATTTGGCCTTAAAAGGAGGATTTAAACCTCCTGCCTTTCTTCATTAACGTTTACCAAAGCAGAGGTAATAGCCTCACATTTGCTTTGGGCTTGATCCTCTGTTGTCCTTAGCTGTTTCAGAGCTGCCATCCACAGCAACTGCTATCAGCACTCTTCACTCCTTTAAAACAGAGAGAAATGCACCAGCACAGCTTTGGTGTTTTAAGAGGGAGAATCTTTATGTAGTTCACATCCCCTCCTCCCAGAATTGTTTTCTGTTATGTTAATGTGGCATATCTGTATAATGTCAGGAGCTCACTGGTACTCAGCAGCCATTTGCATAATATTTTCTTTGGGAGCTATGAGTTGTATAATGTTTACCAGTCTTGAAAATTATGTAAACAGGAGCAGACAGTCAAAGGTAGAAGAGAATGTGAATAAAATACTGGGAATTTGGAAGGACTTGAGAGTTGGAAGACGTCTAAGCACATAAAGACAGGAGAACATTAACTCCCTTTTTCCTCATATTTTGTCACAAAATTCAGTTGCAGTCTCACAAGCCCTATTTGATGAACATTTTGAAAAACACAGTCTTTTTAGAGGAAAACTTGGAGGCAAATTTTGATGGATCAAGAAGGAAAGAGTCAGATCAAGAGACATGTGAATTATCTGGGAAAGTTGTCTGGGGCAACTTGGAGGAACAACTGTTTTATTCAAGGAAAATGTAAATTTAGCAGTGTCCCAGCTTGCCAGGTTTTCTGTGAGGCAGTGGCAGGCCAGGTAGGATGGTTCTCCAGTCCTTTATTCTTTTATCCCAAGTTTGTCTTCAAATTCCCCTGTGCTGGACTAAGCCAATTGAATAACCCTGACCCAGCACCTGGGGTCAGGTGAGGAGCCACTTGTGTTTGTGTGAGGAGCCACTTCTTTCGGCACATGGTGGATAGGTGTTGGAATATTTGATTTCCAACAGTGTATTAGGATTAACAATGTATGAACAGAACCATCCTTTTCATTTCTTATACATGCAGTGGTCCCAATTTGCTGGATGACTTGAAGACAGTGTTTAACCTGTGCTGCAGATTGGGGCATGTCCCAGTCTTCAAGGGCCTTCATAATCTGGCTGCCAGCTGTAAATTTACCCACATTCCCCTGAATTTTCTTCATTTTTGCAACATGTCCCTGGTGAAATTTGACCCTTTCCATCGTTGTTCTGCTTGTGGAATTGCAGCCTGGATGCCCTGACCTGCCTTGTGCACTGTCTTTTCTTCAGTCCCCTCTATGAGTCCTCATGCCAAAGCACTGGAAAGCCTTTTCTGTTTCCCATTATTTCTTCCTGTTCCATTCCTTGCTGGCAGTTTTGACCTTGGTTTTTTTGACTTGTCTGGATTAAGGAGATTAGTCTTTGAAGAGTCCCGCCACTGCAGCAGAACATATGTAGAAGCTAAATGTGGGGCTCAAGTTTTAATACATCTCTGTACATTCACAATTTGTTTTTTGCTCTTCTTCGAGTAACTAAGTGCTGTGATGTTGGGGAGACTCCTAGCAGAGGTAGGTGTGACTCCCAAGAAATATTTTTGTTGCAACTTGCCACTTCATGACTTTTTTCCAGCATTTGAACTCCAAATTACTCAAAGGAAATACTATGCTTTTTAAAACCCACTGTGGCAAGTCTGCTTTTGGAATACCACAATCAGTGATTTCTTGCACTGTTGTGGACATTTTGCTTTGAAAAAAGCAAAAGCTTCTTTACGTGAAGAAGATTAGGGTCACAGTGTTTTAAAAATTGGGTTTAAGCATTTGCACTGCAAGGTCCCAACAGGGAAAACATGATACTCCAGGACCCCTAACAAAAAATACACCTTTTAAAGTCTCAGTAGTGTAAGATAGGAAAGAATCCACAAAGAGTTTCAATAAATGTCCAGACTCTCACTTCTAGAAGAATTCAGATTATGGTGGCTGGAAGCTCTAGAGGCGGGAGGCTCAGTTCCTTTGTGCACGTGTCCAATTCCTGCTGCTTTTCATTTCTCCCTCTGAAGTGTCTGTGTTCCCAGGGAGGAAGGACAAATGACTCCCTCTGACTGTGACATCCAGCAGGCTTTGGAAGGCAGCTGCTGGAAGAAATGGTGCCTGCTCTCCTTCCTCTCCTGCAGCTGTAGCTTTTCTCCTCCCTGACTCGCTGCCCTTTCCGAGCTGCCTCTGGAACTCCTCACTCTGGCAGCGTGACGCGGCAGAGCTGCGATGCTGTCAGGGAGAATGTGCATCTCTGCACCCGTGCAGAGCTTGGCCTCATTTCCCTCCTAAACAGGGAGGTGATGGCCCTCTGCCTCTCTTGCATTTTTCTGTGCTTTGTTTTGTATTCCGTGCCTGGAGACCAAAAAAAATGGTGAATTTGCTCCACTTTGGGAGTCATCCTTCTTCATGAGACTATGACCTTTAAAAACCTCAGGACATTTGCAAGGGCAAGGGCTGTATGTGGAGAGCAAAACAAGGTCTTGGGGAGCTTCAAATTTCAGGGTCCTGCCTTTTGACCATATTCAAATGTCTGGTCTTACAACGTGCTTCTTTGGCTTTTTATTTTCAGCTCCTGAAGTGCTGGCCCAGAAGCCCTACAGCAAAGCCGTGGACTGCTGGTCCATCGGGGTCATCGCCTACATCCTGTGAGTATCTCTCGAGTTTCCAGAGCTGGCACCTTTGGGACCAGCAGCTTGCTCTGCCACCACGGAGTTGCCTGCTTTGCCTGGGGCAAAATATCTCATCCCTGACACTTGTGACTCAGGGTAATGTGCCCTGGACACCTCCCGTTTGCATAAAGGCTGAAATTTGGGCAAAAGTGGTAGGAAATGAAGCAGTATCCTTCAACTGCCAAAATCCTTGCTCCCACCAGAACTACACTGTGTGCAGTAGTGTGAGCTTGTCCAGGTTGTGACATTATTGAAGTTATTGTGTCCCCTACTCAGATTGACTTTGAGGAGAAACAAATCTGGCTGTGTTCACAGAGCTGTCACAGAAACAAATGTCTTTTCCTGACAGCATTACCAGTGCTTTATTTTTTTTGCTTCTCCCTTTTACACAACTGTCACAGTTATACAAGACTGAAGGAAAAAGCAGCTCCAATGAGGCACAGCATTAAAGCATTCCTACTTTGTTCCCTTTTTCCTTATGCAGACATTTCATGGCTTGTCAACATGAATAACTTTTTGTTGGTGCTGTACAACTGTTTTTGCCAGGACATACCTCATTGCTGTGCTATCCACTCTGTGCAATGTTCATTCTTTACATTTGCATTACATTTGCATAAATTATATGCTACCCAAAATAAGAGGGTTTTATATTAAATAGTATAGGAAGGTTTTATTTATTGCATGTGTGTTTATTTGTTTAAACCAAAATCCTATCTGAAAACATTAGTTTTATGACTGACTTTCTAATCTACATGAGTATTTGAAAACTTGTTGAGTACAAAACTTACGTGGGAATGGATTTCTCTTGGAGCAGCCATCAATAGCAGGATGCAAAAAGCTTTTGCTAAACAAAGCAAAAATCAACAGTGCTGATTCTGACTTTGTGTCAAAGCCCAGCGGGACCTGCTGCAGCAGTGAGGAAGAGCACTCACATGCCAAAATACCTTGGAGGCCGCTTCACAAACCACTCTCTAGTGCTCTTTTAGATGAGGATGGCGTATGCTGACTCAAAGTTACCATTTTCCACAAACAAACCTGATCATGGAAGTCCTAGGGGTTGGGATTTTTGACATAGTCAGTCCTTGCCAGCCATGGCAGGGCACAGAGTCTTTTTTGATGCTCTTTTAGCATTTTGCAGAGTACCAGCTTCAGAGAGTGGGAAAAGGAGGATGCAGGTGGAAGATAGCACTACTGTGCCTCACTTCCAGGCTCAGGCACTGCCTGGGTTCAGTTTATTGCCAAATATCCACCATGCAAACATGTGTCCGTCTGGCAGCCCATGGGAGGGCTGTGAACTGTTGCATCTGACTGCCTGGAGATAAACCTGGCTCTGCTTTCCTCCAAGTTGTCAGTCCCACGTGCCAATGGCTCATGCACCAAAGGTCCTTTCTTCTGGCACTTTATTTCACTTGTTGCTTTCACATGTCTTGCTGAGGAATTGGGGTGAGACAGTGCTAAGTATCCTCCACACTCAGTTTATGAACACTTCTTCAACAGGTGGAAGATTTTAATCTCCTCGTCAGTCCTTTCCCCTTCCTAAGCAAGGCTGCTCTTTCTGCAAGGTTCAGCTCTGTTTCCTGCTGTTTTCCAAATCAGTGTGTGTTCAGCTTGTCCAGCAAGGCATGCACACTCCTCAAATTTTAATTCCCTTCTTGCTATACAGGGAATTCCCAGCCCAGAAGGCTTAAATCATCTCAGTAAGAATGAGCCTCTATGAATTCCTGTTTGTAGGACAAGGAAACCTTTTCAGGGTTTCTGTGCTTCAGGTAGTAAGGTCTTGATTTGTATTTTGTGCAGTCCAAATGAACAGCAGTAATGTATTGCTGTAGAAGGAGCCTGTTAATGTCTTTGCCAGACTGTTACAGCTTGGGTGGGATTGGGTCTGAGACCAAACCAGCTCTTTCAATGTGTAAGCCACATCCTTCAGCTCCTGTAACACTCAGCAGCACTCCAGGGCTCCCTTTGGTTAGCCCCCCACAGCGCATGGCATCAGGGACCCTGTGAACTTCAGCTTCTCCAGAGGCACTGGGCACCTCAACCCAGCCTGGGGGGATGCAAGCAGCCATTTCAGCAGGGTGTGCTGTTCAGGTGCCTAAACCTGCACCTTTAGTGCCGTGCTGGGGGTCCAGGACAGCCACATGGATTTGGCAGATGTAACGTGTGGGAATTGTAGGTACACAGTAAGAGCTACTTCACCGTGAGACCAACCTGTTGTTCACAATTCCCACAGTAGCTCTGTGGTTCAAAACAAGCAGGAATTCATAAACAGAGAGAGCCGGGCTCATGCAGGTGGTGTTTCTCCCGATGTTGTTCTGGCTGTAGGTAGCCAATTGTGGGGTGGTGAATTGAGAGCCAATGGATGTGTGACATGAAAGTTAGAAAATCGTAGGATCCAAGCCAGAGACCATGGGCCATGTCACATAGCACCAGCTGCTCAGGCTGTGTGTCTGGATCACGCCCTGCTCCCTGCTCGGAGCCCTGCTTTCACAGCGTGGATTCATCTGCTTTAGGATGCATTTACATCACTCTCCAGCCTCCCTGGACTCCATCTCTGCTGAGTGCAATGTGATGTTAGAAACCCAGCCCACATCTCATGTGTCCTATTCTTGATCTGGATCTCATTCTTGCTTCCAGGAATAGTCAGGAGCTGCAGATGCGCTCTCGTAGCCAGAAGTTGCAGATGTGGTCTCTTAAGAAAGTGGATGTCTGGGATACAGTAAAAGAGAGAGAGGAAAAGGGTCCTTAGCCCTGCTGGGGTGTCTGACACCACCAGTGATGGGCAGGGCTTTAACACGTGCGTTTGTGGTCTCAGCAGTGCCACCAGAGGTGACAGAGCCAGGGGGCTCCCGGTGTGACATGGCACTGAGATGCCACAAGGACCAGCAGCATAACCACCCTGGGGCAATGCTGGGAGTCAATCCTGCCCTGAGCAGGAGTTATTAATTCCAGTATGTCACTGCACCCATCCAGATATGCCATTTCCAGCTCTGCAGCCAGCACAGCTGGAGCTCCTTGCATGGGCCTAAACCAACTGGAGATGCATTTTTGTGTAAAGCAATCCAAGCACAACGTCCTGCCTCCCCTCCTCACCTCTCCCACAGATCCTCACTGCCACTCTGGACAGACTGTTGTCATTTAAGAGGATGGAAAATCAGGGGAGAGCAACACAGAAGCCAGGCATAAATTAAAGATGCTTGGAGCTAATATTACTGCAAGTGGTTTGAGTGCCTCCAGACGCAAGCTTAGTCGCACTCGAGAGTCCTCAGTTTATGACACTGGAAGAACAAACTGTTTCTGTGGCACTGATGCTGTAGAGAAATATTTGTTTCCGTGATAATCAAGGATGTCTTGGGAAAGAATACCTTTGTTTCAGTGCCAGTCTCTAATGCTTCTCATTAATGACAGCCAGATTGCAGAGGCTGCACCAGTGGAGTTTTTATCAAAACCTGTTTTGCATGAGAAGGCATTATTCACAAAAACTAATTTTAGAGCCTGAAATTTCCTGTTATTCCAGTTGCAGTGTTTCTCAATTTGAAACAGCCTCAGTGTTGAGCTCGGCTTTCCACTTATAACAAGGTAGTTTTGATAATGTGTCCAGCTTAAAAATATAAAGCATAAGAAGAGCTAGAGACTTCACTGGATTCCCAGCAGCTGGATTTTGGACCTTCCTGGGTCACATAAGGCATTGTAAAAGCCTGGAGAACTAAAATACTGATCACGTGCATACCTTATATAGAGAAGATTAAGCTAATTTATGCAAAAAATAAAAGATCATATTTCCAAGTGGGAGAAGAACCTGGGGGCACAGAATGCTCTGCCTCAGCCCCTGGTTATTCATAATCTTCTGCGGCAAGTCAAACACATTTTGCCTTGAATTTTCTTCTGATTCTGTTCACTGTTAGGACAAGGGAGTTTCTGGTTTGTTATTGTTTATAAACAATTATGTATCTAGAGATAAATCTTGGATCATACTTTCACACTTTGCTGCTGAGCTGCTTTTGATTTTCAAGTAGATGTGCATGAATCATCAGCGATGTTTGTATGGAAGGATTAGCCAGGGACAGTGCGAAGTATATATTATGCCAAAAGAAGTTTCCACCATCACCCTGGAGTCATCCATTGGGAAAAAGCGGTCAGTCATCTTGCCTGCTTAGCCTAAGCAAGAAAATGAGGAGCAACTTACTTGTTTAGCACTGGAAGGAGAAATAGTGGTGGCAGAGTACACAGGTGTGTTGGATTGTTCAGGAAAACTCAGCTAACATTGGGAAGACAACCCCAAATGATTGTTCCTCACTGCTTGCTTCTTAATTTGTCTTTGGTTCCCTATGCCGGTATGTCCTTGTCCACAGCTTTGTGGGGGCACCCGTGTCAGCCAATATGAGGGATCCTTCCCAAAATACACAGAAAAAATACATATGTTTATCCCTGTAAATAGCACTTGGCTGACTTCCCACACCATACATCTCAGGTCTTTGAGCACTTACTGAATTCTTTGTTCTAATCTAACTGTAAAATTGTTTGTAAAACTCACCCTGGGGCCTCTTGCGTTGCAGGCTGGACACTGACCATGTGAGTGAGTTACTTATCCTTTAGTATCACCCCCAATATGTAATGAGAGCTTCAGGGGGTTACTTTCTCTGCCTGGTGAGGACAAGATGTTCCTGCTGTTCCTCTTGTGCTCTCAGGATGACTTTTAGAAATTACTTCTGGCAATATCTTTCTCTTGTACATCCACCTGTGTTTTTCTTATCTGCATCCCATTATTTTTAAGGCAAGACTGGGAATAGGAGTTTAGGGGAAAATCTGTTGCTAATGTGATAAGGTTGCTAAATAATTCTGAAAACCTATTATTTGGTGAAACTGCAAGAAAATGATGACAACTAATAGCTGTCTGAAACTCCCCCAGGACAGTGCAGGATTTTTTCGCATCGAAGACAGATGGGTTATTTTTGCATTTCTGCATATCTAAAGAAAAGCAGCAGAACCTCTGATAGTGAGGTCATTTTTTTCACACAGAAATGTCCCAGCAGATGGAAATGAAGTCGGTGGGATTTTGATTCTGTAAGAATTAACCAAAAACTCATTATGGACTTTGGAAAGTGGCCCAGTTGCTGGAAGTCCCGCAAGATTTCCTCCAGCCATAAATTGCATGATAGGCTGATTTGCTGAGGCTTTCCCATCCCTTCTGCAAAGCCAATAATGTTAAACATTCTAGTGACATTAAAACTTCTGTGTCTTCCTAAGCTCTGTTTTTAAGGGAAAGGACAGCAAGTGCCTATATTTTGGCTCTCAGGCGATCCCTGTGCCAGGGTGCCCCGACGTTCCACTCCTCATGCCACCTCTTCTGACCTGCAGGGCTTGCTCCCTTCCTACCCTTGATTTTTGGTGTAGGACCTCACTGATTTTCCTCCCAGAGGAACATCCTTGGAGCCACCTGTGCAGGAGGTTCATCCCATCCCTGGCCAAGCCAGGACTGATCAGCCCTTGCCCTGTGCTCAGCCTGCTCTCAGGAGAGGGGCTGGTTTGGGGGGACTTCCCTGCCCATGACCTGTAAAAACAACTAACACTTCTCAGCCTCTCCCTAGCAAGGGAAAAGCTGTGCCAAAAGAGGCTCTTTCCTGCCCTGTGCCCAGCTCCCAGCAGCTCTGGTGCCCTCCTGCATGACCCTGTGTCCCCATGTGCATCACCATGGGCTGGGGCTGCAGCAACCTCCTGGACAGAGAAGCTCATTTCCCAGAGTCGTAGACACTCAAGCCATGCAGAGGAGCTGGATTGAAAGGCTCTGGAGAGGCTGGGGCTCTTGCTGGGACTCGTGTCTCTGTGCTCCCCCCTTGCAGGGCTGTCACCCTCCAGCTCTGTGCTGCTCGGCACTTTGCTCCTACCTTTTGCTGCCACAAGCGTCAATAAATCACAGCAGTCCTAACTTGTGCTCTTGTACCTTTGCCAAGGTAATTAGTACAGTGCACATTTGAAGAGAGTTATTTCTTTCTGCAGAGCAGCCTGCCAGTGCCTCAGCATGCACAGCGCTGTCTGCTCGCCTTAAAATGCTTTATCGGAGCACTTCGGGTTTGTTTAAGGAAAGTGCTGAGGAAGGCAAGAAATTAATGAAGGGCTGTCAGGCTTCTTACATGGAGGCCCCCTGAGTCTCCCAGGGACGAGGGGACAGAGAAATTGCTCCTAATGCTTGCTTTTTTTTTTTTTTTTTTTTGTTCCAACCTGGGCATCTCTTCCCCAGTGCTCGTCCTACCAGTTGCCATGCTGGTGCTGTCAGCTCCATCATTTCCCCTCACTAAAGCACCCAAAATCTTGAGGGTTGTGACAGAAGAGGAGGAAGGTGAAAATCAGTTTGTGTGCTTTCCAGCCCAAGACTGTGGGGTGTAAGCACTGATAATTCCTACACTAAAACATTACTACACTAAGTCATTTGAAAGTTCTTCACAGATACCTCTAGAGCTGGACCCTGACTGTGCATCCAATTTCTTCGTTAAGCCACCAGAGGTTTTTCCTTTGTTGTCCATGTACATAGTGGCTTTTTGGCATCTGCTTAAATTCAGCATTTTTAAGGACCCTTCTCATACACCACCTGCACCACAGGGTTTCACACAGGAGCATCCAGCCCCATGCACAAGCACGTGCCCATTAATTAGGTGCACAGTCCTGCTCTGGACATGCATTTTTGTCTGGCATGACATTA
Source organism: Acanthornis magna (assembly GCA_036785705.1). NCBI lineage: Eukaryota > Metazoa > Chordata > Aves > Passeriformes > Acanthizidae > Acanthornis > Acanthornis magna. The sequence continues at coordinate 3,673,010 of JAWUZG010000001.1, forward strand.
TCTTATTGCTTTTGATAATGGCACTCATCCAGTGGGACACAAATGGCTCATCTGCTCTCTTAGATAAAGAGGGAGATTTCTGGTTCAGCTGAATCACAGCGGGTTCATTATTATGCTGCGAATTTCAGTAGAGTTCTCCTAGGTCAGTATGGCTGTGACGCAGATCAACGTCTCACTCAATATTTAAATTATTTATCAAGCACACTGGCTCTTCAGAGCTAACAAAACATTGCTCCTTTCACCCTCAAGTGTTGAGTTGGTTCGAATAACCTCCAGGGCAGCCGGCTGGCTTTGGGTTATAAATAACTCAAGTATTTAATTTCTTGCAGATCTCCCCCCCTGCTCTGTTGTTGCATCTGAGTTAGATCTACAGTCTATTTGTAATGGCTGGCTCTCTCCTGTTAAATGCTTTATTGAGATTGATTGACTCAGAGTTAAGAAAATTGTAGGAAAAAGATCATTTCAATACCAGCAAAGTACGTGAAAGAATGATTTAGACTGTAGAACAGCGATAAGAGGAAAAAAATGTGTCATCTCCACAGAGACCCCAGAGGCAGGAAGGTCTGCTTTACTGTGAGCAGGATGGGTTTGCTAAAACCTTGGGCCAGCCTCAGAGGTAAATCTGGCACTTTGCCACATTGGTATTAAAGCTTGAAGAAGGGGTGTCTCTGCTGAAATATCTGTGCAGAGGGGGACAGACTACAGCCTGCAGCACCAGCTGGGTGTGAGGGATGTCTGGCACATAAGTTTTATCACTGCGTTTGCTTAATGTGCTTTTCCCACATCCAGCCCTGCCTCAGCATCGTGGCTGTCCTGCTCTGCTGCACTGGGAGGGTGCACCCTGAATGTATTAACTCAAACTAGGCAAATAATGTTCAATGTCCCGCTTGTCCTGGGGCTAGGTTTTCTGAGGAGTCTGATTATAAGCACTGAAAACCAGGGCAGGACTGTTGCTAGCCTCAGGCAAGGCAGGCAATTGGATGTGGTCAGCAAAATCCCTTGCAGGAGTGAGAAAGGGGAGGCTCTCCCTGTGTCTGCGGCAGCAGCAGGTCCACGTGCAGCCCTTGCAGGCTCTGCTGCAGGGGTGGATGGGCTCCCAGACATCCTTCTCCCCGTGCCTGGGGACACAGAGCCCAGCACAACCTGCAGATGCATTCTGCCCTCTGCCTGGAAGCTCTGCAGGGCTCCTTGTCCTGCCTTGCACCAGGGCTTCTGAAGTGCTGGGGGATGAGAGGGACGGATGCTCTGTGTGTGTAGGGTTTAGCTCATGAAATCTTACCGCTTGTGTACGAGAGGATGGCAGGGGTCATGTCTGCGTAATAAAACTATTCCTCTGGTCAAAAAAAAAGCATCCAGAGACAGGCTGGGATATCCTCATGGCTCAGCATGGGATCAACAGCACCATGGGATCAACAGCACCAGGGTTCCGCTAATAATTCCTCTTTGTTCAGGACAGTGCCAATCTTGAGAAATGGGTTTACATGTCCCTGAACAAGCCTCTATCATGGTAGGATTTGCCTGCTTGAAAACTTCGTGGGGCAAGTCTTAAGCAAGAATTTCTCCTTCTCCCTCCCTCCTTCTCGCCTTCTTGACAGAGATGGGTGCGGTGGTCACATGTCTTTTCTTGTTCTCCTTTAGGCTCTGTGGATATCCCCCTTTCTATGATGAAAACGACTCCAAACTCTTTGAGCAGATCCTTAAGGCAGAGTATGAGTTTGACTCTCCGTACTGGGATGACATTTCTGAGTCTGGTAAGTAGCTACTGCTCTTTTAATTGCAACAGCCATGCATGCATATGTGCCTATTGCATATATCCCCCCTGGGCAGGGAAGCGCACCCTCCATCAGGTGCAGAGCTTATTTTAATTGAAAACCAGGGGGAATGTGCATTTCTTTTGGCTCAAAAAGTCATGGGAGTTTGTTTCTGCAGGAGACAAATTAAGTACTGTTTTGTACAGCCACACACAAAGCACTAAAATATAGCTGAAACAGAAGATAAAGATGGCAGAAGACTGTCCCAAGAAGAAAAAGCAGCTTAATTTTTCATTGTATCCAAATGAAAAGCAGATTGTTGTTAATAATAAGGTGGCAAATGAGTTTGGCTCAGTTGCTGACACTGCACTGCAGCTCCAAAGCAAATCCTCAGTGTGTGCAGCGAAGAACCAAGAAATTAATGGCTTTCAAATGAGGCAGGTGAGCAGATCCAGAGCCTGGGAGGACTGTCCCTGTGGGTGGATGTTCCCCACCCAGTGCAGGAGACATTCAACCCACAGTACCCTCCTGTCCCTGCTCCAGCCAGCCCGGCAGAGGGGCAGATACACCAATGTGTTGCAGGCAGAGGGGCCCAAGGGCTTCTGGCTCCAGCGTGGGTCTGTGTCTAGGGGTGACAGCAGGGGACATTCAGCCTGGCACCTGCATGTGTCCCTGACACGCTGTGTGGTCTCCAAGAGGTCACCCCAGCTCAGTGTCCTTGCTCTGTCTAACCCAGGGGAACATCTGCTACTTCATGCAGGAGAAGAAATGAATTCTAGGAATATTTTATCATGTGAAAATATCCCTATAAACGCAGTTTTTTGATTTATTAGTGCTACTGATTGAGGCAGGGGAGATAAAAGTTGAGTGTTTTTATTATAAAGATGATTATATATGCTCTTATCTCCACACAGAGCAACATTTTATGCTGCTTACATTTGCAGTCCAGATATCGTCATGATGGATTGCTCAAAAATATATGTGATGAGAAGTTTTTTTAAACTAATAAGGATTTTCAGAGAAAATATGAAGGTCTGCTGGCAGACCCTTCTGCCTCGTGGAGGAAAGTCCATCACCTAAATCAGCACAAAGATTTTCCTGCCATATTTGGCTTTGCTGTGGCTCCTTCAGCTACGCTGTCCTGAAACTACTGGACGCACGCCATGCTGCGATCTCCCTTCCTTCCATTATTGTGTCGATTAAAAACACACTGCCTCCTGCTCCAGGGAGTCCATTTTCCTCTCTAAACTCCTCTTAAATATGCAACATGCCCTCACAGCTGTCCATGTGTGTGACTGTTTGGAATGAGCAACGTGAAGCTCCTCTGACTGTGGTGTCTGACCTCCTCCCTGTCCCCTCAGCTGACCAGCACCTCCCCTGGATGTGGCCACGTCCAGACCACTGAATGATGCTGCACGTGGCTGACCAGGGACCCAGAAACTGGCAGGGTTGTACTCTGCTGACTCTGAATTATCCAACCCACTCCTAAATATACCTGCAGGAGTAGATGTCTTCAGCTTTTATCTGCTATACTAAATAGCTTGGATTTGGTCCTAAGTCACTTTGGTTATATCTCTACTAATAAATGACAAATGACCCAGGGCCATTTTCTCGTGCTGTGGCCAGATGGCACTTGGTAGCCTGATCAGTGCTGTTGGCTGATCATCTGGCAGCAGAACTGGGCATCAACTCCATTGCTTTCAATTATTCTTTCTTTTTTTTTGCAGCTAAAGACTTCATTCGGAATCTGATGGAGAAGGACCCTAATAAAAGATACACCTGTGAGCAAGCAGCACGGCACCCCTGGTAAGCAGCACTCAGTGCCCTGTGAAACCCTCAGGACAGAGAGCACCTTTTTACATCCATGGGGGGACGTGTTTTTTCTGTCACATACTGTACTAACCTCAACGACATAACTCTGTGCTTTTATTGTTACAACCCCTGCCTTTGTCCTCAGGATTTTCCTGGAAAACTGTAATGGACTTTAATCTCATGCACCAACCAGTGTAAGGATTAGTAAAATGCTGAATTATGTATGGTGACTGTAGTGCAGCAGAGGGATGTGCCAAAATGATTAAAGTGCTTTAAGTTAAATGATGCCTTTGCAGATGGGTGACTTCACCAGCATTACCCAAGGTTTGTGTAGCTGGAACAAGGGTAATTCATGTACTTTTGACCAGCCCTGTGTGGCTGAGAGCATCATCCCACACATGGGCTCTGGATCTAAGCCTTTTAGAGGAGGGAACATTATATATAAAATGATTATATATAAAATTATTTTTGTTGCTATAATAGCTGCAACAGAAAAGAGTTAATGGCGTGACATTTTCACCCCAGGTGTGCATTAGCCTCTGTTTTTATACTATCACAATTGCCCCAAATGCCACTTCCTTTTGCATTGTCTGTGTGGCAAAAAGGAAATTTGAGAAATGAAATCCAGCTTTTGTGAGATGAAAAAAAAATCCCAAACTGTTTCTAAATGGTACTGACCTGAGCCTCAGGAAATTAGACAAGTCAGTATTAGAAATACAGAATAAACAATGGGAATGCAACTCCCAGCAGAGAGTGAGGTGACCATTTGTACAACTCAGAGACAGATTTTCCAAAGCCTTACATCCAAGATACACAAAACCTAAGCATCCAGGACCTGGCCCTGCTACATCTGTGTTGGTTGCTGGAGTGCAACAAAGAAACGTGGCACTCGTAACACACACAGCTTCTGGGCCCTGTGAAAGGAACAAAATGATAAAAAGTGTTTTCATTCCTTTTTTTGTGTGGTTTTTTTCTTTTGCATGTCATGGCCAAGGGCCAATGGAAACTCACAGACTGCTCCATAATTCGTTCTGTTTTCCACAGAATCCAATGTTCCATTTAAAAACAACCCCCCAGAAGGGTTTTTCCCCATTTCTGTGGCAGGGGGTCTTCTTCTGCCAGGCTGACTTTGCCATCCAGTGGTTCATTTTCAAGGCTTTAAGTTTTTACACAGCTCCCAGTGTGTAAAGCACAGCTCAGGGTCAGCCTTCGAAACATCAGACATGCAAATAGCACTGCAGAAGGGAGGCTGAAAATATTCATCGTGAGACCACCCCACATCCAAAATCCACCTCCCTTTGACACAGAGACAATTTGTGCCAGGGGATTACAGGACAGTTTTACTGAGAGCAAAGCATGGAGGTTTCCAAAGCGATGGCTTCAGATCTGCCTCCCCACTGTGCTCATGAGCAACACTCGATGTCTCATTCCCCCGTGCTCTGAAAAGCTTCCTGCGACATGGATGTTGCAGTTATGGACCTCTCTGGAGAGTTGTGCAGTGATTTTTTTTTTTTGGAGGGTTTGGATCCTGTAGTGATAAATGCCTTTTTGGATAATCATGGCTGCTCACCCAGATACTATCTGTTATTTTGGAGTTAGTGATAGGATCTCCTTTTGCCAAAGCATTGCTCAAGGAGCGTTTTCCACACAGATTCCTTATGTCAGGAAATAGTGAGGTTTTTACTGTTTCTTTTCTCACTCTAGCCATTACATCTATTGCAATGACATCCTCTCCTCTTCTTGGAAGGGTGGAAAAGACCTTTTCAGTGGAGGAGGAGGAGAGCTCTGTGCTTCCTCTCAATGGTCAGCTGTGTCCTTCTCTCAGCCTGGGCGTATTTAAGTTTCCAGCAACTCCAGGCTTGAGTTCCTCTCTCTCACGGTTGCGTTCAGGGTTGCAGCATTTGGAGACAGGCGTGCACATGCTCAGCCCTGAGAGAGTACCACACCCTTTAAAACAGGGTCCTGCCACACTCCCTTTTCAGATGAGCATGGATTTTTCAGTGTAAGGATCCCCCTTAGCCACATCACCTTCTGTAGTGCCAACAGAGCACCTTCTCCGTGTGTCATCAGTAGTAGTTGGCTTAGTGGCAAGAGATGAACAAAGCAGGCTGAAGTGGCCCCATAAATGATGTGTTTTTGCAGAGGTTTTGCACTGCAAGCAGTCCTTAATGGCATCTCATAAAAGGCATTTTTTCTTGTCTGCACAAGCAACATAACTGGAGAAGCATCTTTGAACCCTAGAGCTCTCATGATTCCACTGAGGCTAATGGGAGTTTTGCCAGAGTTCAGTGAGAGTTGGGGTTTGTCTCCTTGTTCCACCAGCAGAACACAGGGCTCCCTGAGTCACTGTTGCTGTGCAAACTGTAGATAACTAATATATGTGGTGAGGTGGCTCCATGTAGTAGCATTTTCCAGCTTTCCCTTTTTCTTTCTCTTATAAAATCTTCTGTAGTATCAGATCATTTGGATCTGCCATGAATTAGGAAGAAATCTATCAAATCATGAATAGTTAACACTTATTTTTTAAACTGATTTTGATAAAAGTAATTAACTGTGCATGACACGACTACCTGGCCATGAATTTTTGTGTTTTCAATGTGTAGTATTTGTGAGGAACAAACTGATTGCAAAATACAGCTTTTATTTCAGTCACCATATCTTCATCAAAATCTTTCAAACAGGTCTGGCAAGAACTGGATCTTGCAAGATACTACATTTGTGCCTTTAAGGTTAATAATATCTTTGAATTTTGGAAAACTGCTCCAGAATAGACAGCTATTCGCATGACTAAATGTTTGCACAGGATCAGACCCTAAAAAAAGTAAATATTTCTTCCCAATGGCCCACTTTTCTGCAGTGTATCTGCTCGCCACATGCCTGCATTTACGTGATGTTTTGCTATTTATAATCAAATGGCCTTGGCAGGGGGATGGTATGTTAAACTCGGAGCTGGCAGAAAAGGAGGCTAATAACTGCAGTGAAGTATGGTTGCTGAAACAGTACAATATGTGAGGCTTGTTGGTATAATGACTCCACCCCTGCGTGTCCATTTACACAGATTTCTCCATTTTAATATGCAGGTGACTTATGCTTTCCGTTGGAAAAGTTATTTATTTTATAGCATATCTTTCAGTGAGGTTTGCACTGTTTATGGTGTGTTGCAAAGGTGCAATGTTCTGCTTAGTTGTTCCCACTGTGACTTTTCAAAAAGGACGTGGAAAATGAAGGTAACAAAAGAATGGAGTGATTTTGCTGCAACTGGATACTTTTTAATGTTTCCCTGGCTCATATTAAAGACAGCAATTAAGTTTATTTAATATATTGCCATGTCAGAGCCCACATCCTGTTTAGGGCAGTGGCTTAGTCTGCAGTGATTAAGGGCAAGCAGCAGAACCTGTTTTTTCCAGCTATAGACTCATAGGAACATAGAATATCCCAAGCTGGAAGGGACCCACAAGGATTATCGAAGTGTGCTCCCTGTCAGGTCAGACTAGGTCCTGCAGAGCCAAATTCAGCCTCCAGGCTCACATCAGAGGGAAAGAAAACAGTGCTCAGAGGGTGAGGACAAAGTCCAACAGCTAAGGAAGCTAATACAGAAGTTGGAAGGGCTGCCATGAATCTGTTTACTCTGTCATGCGTTAACCAAGTGAACTTAAACGGGATTTAGAGCTGTGTGCTGAAGGCAGTTATGGCATCAAAGGCAATTTGGGACATCTAAATTCAAGGGTGGTTGATTAATTACCTCCATATAGAGACTGTAAATACAGAGACTGTAGAAGGGAGAAGGAGGTTGAGGCACCAGTTCGACATCAGTGTCTGCAGGTAGGAGTGTGGTCCTGGCCTGTCCCATTGCTTGTGCAGAGGGAGAGAGGATCCTCGGGATGTGCCGACGTCCATCCATGCCTTCACTGAGGAATCACAAAGCTCTGGCAAGGACTGGGCCTCTGCAAATGTGACCTTGACCCTGAGTGTTTATTATGTGCCAGAGAGCACAAGCCAGATAATAATTTCCACACAGGGAAAGGACATGGTTTACAAAGAGCTGTTCTCAGACAATATTGTTTGAAGTGTGAAAAGGCCTTCCTGAAGGGAACTGCTGATGTTTACAACATTAAATCAAGCTCTTATCGAGTTCATCCCTGCAGTCTATTTATTTTGGAACATCACTGGCACTGTGTGTGTGTGTGTATTTATACACATGCATGGATGTGTGTGTGTGTACATATAAAAGAGTTATGATCCCTCAGCATTATCCATTACAGCTAACTCCATGTTTCCTGTCGTTGTACTCAGGAGTAATTCCAAGCACTCTTTGGCCAGCACAGCATTTGAGTTGGCTGTCTTCAGAAGGAAGGTTCAGAAAATAATGGTAGATGAAAGGCTCTGCCTGCCATCGTGGGCAGGGAGGAGGAGAGAGACATCTGCTTGGTGCATGCTAATGGAGATGTGTCCAAAAGGAAATTTGCTGGTTTTGTCTTTGTTGGAGGTTCCTCTCAAAGCTTAGAAGTGGTATGGCCAGATAAATTGGTGTGATAAGTTTCAACTCAGCTAGACAGCTAAAACAAATTAGATACTATGAAATAATATTTGATCATTAGATTAGATTCCTCTCGTGTGCAGGATTAGATTTGTTATGGTTATTCACAAGAAATACCCTTCTTAACTTTAGTGGACGTGTTTGGGACGGAGAGCCATCAGACTGTGTCTCTTGGTATCCAGTTCTGTGCATTGAGACATTTATATATTTACAGCTGGATATAAAACCAGCTTCAATGTGAAGTCCCCCAATCCAGGGGGGATGTAGCTGCTTTCAGGTGCTGCAAAATGGGAATCCTGAGGGAAAATCCAGGTTCCACTTAGACTAATCAGTCTTTGCTCAGTTCTGGCTGATGGTCAGTAGGATAGCAGATGATCCATTATTCTGATTTGTTTAATTTTATTTTTGTATATGTGTGTGGTAGATAGAAGCAGTGTCTTTTACTGGGCCAACTAGTACAGCTGATAAAATAAAATTTCAGTGTTGACACAGTTAACTTCAAAGTTAACTGCAAAGCCAGAAACTATTGTTCAGGACTAGATATGCATCAGTCTGATCAGCTCAAGTTGATTACAGTTTCTCAGTGAAAATGGAGCTGATTTCTGCAGGTAAAGGATATGTTGTACTAGGGAGGGAGGGAGAAAGAAAGAAAGAAAAAATATACTAAGGTATTTTTGTCCTGAAAGGAAAAGCATGATGGTTTATAGCCTGTGGACTTGGAAAGTTAGGGAAATGTGGAAGGGTAATTATAACATGCACTAAAACAGTATCTGTTAAATCTCATTCATTCTCTTCTCAGCAAGGGAACTGAAGTTCATGGTTGAATACATTTGGTATAGATGTGAGGATGTTCATGAGTAGATCTGTGTGCCCAAAGCATATCTCATTTTCATATCTACCTGTTGAGAGTACAAAAGATGTGACTTCTCCCTGCTCACCTCCACCTCTTCTGTGTCCTTAAACCCCCACATCTCCAGCAAAGCACCAACAGCAAAGGGATGTTAGCATTGCTCTTATTTTCCTAGAAGTAAAACTATACCATAAACACTATAACACCACGGGTATTTCATAAAATTTACAAAACCCTCCAAGTGCAAAATTCAGTCTGAAAACACAGTGCTCATGTTACAGCATCCCAGGATTAGCAGGGTAGCTCTTCAAAGGCGGCTTGGAGAGCAATCCCACTCCCGACTTTGGCAGCCGGGGCTGCGTTCTGAGCCATACCACTGTGCATGCCAGCACGTGTTTGAACAGCTCCTGCTGCACTAAATTAGCCCCAGCAGTGCTGTTATTTTGCTCTGATTAAAAACTATCATCTGCAAGGTGCCAATGTTGCCAAAGAGGCCTTAGATGTAGGATGGTCCCACCTCTGTAACATCTGAGGGCTTTATGGGATGTCTGTCCATCCCTTTGAGACGTAAACAAATATTATTCTGCCTATCTGGAAAACACCCAAATACCAAGACTTTTTTCCTGAAATTACAAGAATTGCACAGTGAACATAGCATTAGCGGTAGTGGAAGGCCGTTTGTGAACTATTGGAACCAGCAGTTTCTTATTGAAACCACCAGCATTTCAGAAAATGATCCCTAAACTTAAAAAAAAAAAGGTTAAAAAAGAAAAAAAAAATATAAATATATATACAAACCTGTTTTGGGGCTACACACCCAATCAAAAGCTTCATATGACAAAAATGTATTTTCAAGTCCTTGTGAAGACTGGCAAGAACGATCTTCTGGAAGAGCTGGCAAGGGCATCATGCCCCAAGAACTTGCTCTGTCCATGTTTCCAAAATAAGATTTGACAAGTGGGAAACAGGATCTGTTATTATAGAGTTTGTTAACCAACTTGTTCATAAAGCAAAATGCATCACTGCTTTAGTGGAAAAATATTCTTTGCAAGTGTAAATGAATTTTCTGTCTCGGTCTTTTTGAACAGTTACTGAAGGGGTGGTTTGGCTTGTAGTTTCTTCTGAGATCTGTAGTGTGATGGCCAGTGCTCCCAGTTGGTGTGTGTTGAGGGCACCTGCCTCCCCCAAGGAGGTGTTCTTGGACAGAGCAGAGTGCTCATGATATTTTGGAGTGACTCTGCCTAGCGGTCGGCATTCCCACCAGGAAACTCTGGTAGGGCCTGTCTGGGAATGTGGACTGCTTGAGATCCATCAGGGTCTGTGCTGAGCAATATTCACTGTGCAGGACCGAGGATGGAACAATGAACATGATGAGTAACCCAAACAATGCCTCACAAAGCTTTTTGTCACCTGGCCCCAGTGGGAAATCCAGGAAATCCAACAGGCCTCGCTGTCAGTGGGAGAGGTGATCAGAAGGAATTGTCTTCAAAGAAAGATCTGAAGATCATTCAGTTCTCAGCCAGCACCTCCCTTTCTCCATCAACAGCACAGGGACCCAAGAGAGGAAGTCAGGTGCCATTTGGGAACCTTGCTTTGCCCAGTTCTTCTTTCTGCTCAAGGTAGAGGCTACGTGGTGGTGGCAGTGGACAGGACCTTCCCAGCTGGATGAGAGTCACCCGGAATGGGAGCCCTGCTCCTTCCTGCCCACAGTCCTGCTGGCTCCAGCACTCTTGAATAACCCAGCGTAGATGAGGGTGGGATTGGTGGGTCTCCACTCGTGGGACATGAGGGTTTAGTCCTTCCTCCCGAGAGGAGCTCATTCCTGTCATCTCTCTGATGACGATCCTGGGACATTGCTGCCAGCAGGAAGGAGGGCAGCAGTTTGGAGAAGGCTGCTCTCAGCACTTCTTCGAAGGCAGGAAAAGCAGCATGTCCTTAGAAGAACAGGGTTACAGTTTGGAATGATCCGGGCAAAGCAAAAGGGATGCCTCCAATCCACAGGACACAAAAATGGAAGCAGCAGGCTGGGCTATGTAAGCAGAGTTTCATCTCCTGAGAAACACAAAGCCATGCTGCCATTCTGCTGCCTTAGTTGGAAAACAGAGAACAGTTCGGGTGCCGCCCTCTAAGGAAGATGTGGACTGGTTGGAGAAAGTCCAGAGGAGCTCACTAGATCAGAGGATTAGAAAGCATGAGTTATGAAGAAACAGTGAAAGAATCACTTTGTTTAGTCTAGAGAAGAGAAGACGGAGAGAAGTCATGATAACAGTCTTCAAATATGTGAAAGGATGCTTCAAAGACAAAGGGAATAAACTATTTTCCATGTCTTCTGGGAGATAATGAGGCACTGAAATAGGTTTCCTGAGGAGTCTCCATCTTTTGGAGACCTTTAGGGACTGGTTAGTCAAATATTTGTCTAAATTATTCTGACAGAGCTGGTGTGGGCAGAAGGCTAGATGACTCCTGAGTCTCCCCAGCCTTCTGGTTATCCTCTTGGAGCTCTCCAGACTGGGAGACTCTGGTTCTGATGAATTATTCAATTTCTCATAGTTTTTTGTTGCTAATGGACATTGTTTTTCTACACTGTGGCTAAAAAAAGTATTTCTGAAAGCATCACGTGCAACATAGAAGACAATCTTTGCCTCCTCGCATCACCTGCATTAGATAGCACTAATTACCCCAGCACAAGGCCCAACATCAGTTCACTCTGGTGCCTGCTCTTCCAACAGATCTCATGCCTTGAGGAGTTAAATAAATCAATAAAATCTCCTTGAAATAACTGAGTTTAGTGAAGATTTGAATGTATCTTTATCTGCTAAAGAAACTATGCAAGATCAATCCATTTTTTCGGTTAAATGTTGCTCAGTTTAAGCTCTTTGTGCAGCCTGTGCTGCTTTACTGAATGTCCACGTATCTGCTTTCCTGTAAATCTACATTAATCATGATGAATGACTATGTACGTTGCGGGGTGGCAGGAAAATCTCCAGTGCAAACAGAAATCAGACAGGTTGGAGAGGCTCTGGAAGCTTCTGCATAGCTGAGGCTGAAAGTAGTCTCAGCCTGTTTGATGTTAAATCTTGGGATGTAAAGAAAAAAAAAGGTAGAATGTTTTCATCTGGAGCTGTAATGGTGACAGAAAGCAGTGTGCACTGACAAAATCAGCCCATACCTCTTTGTAGCTGCCAGACCTACAAGCCTTATCTACACTGGCTTTTATTGCCCCAGATTTTCCACCACAGCTGCCAGCAGAGACAGCCATGGGAAGTTTGAGCCCTTGTGTGAATGAAATCATCGTCACTGCAGGTGCAGTCACACCTGGGATCAGCCTCTGCTGAGGAGAAAAAGTATTCAAGGGGAGGAAAAGATCTGTTAAAATGTGCCTGCTCTGTCCATTTCAGGATCGCTGGTGATACAGCACTCAACAAAAACATCCACGAGTCGGTCAGCGCTCAGATCCGGAAGAACTTTGCGAAAAGCAAATGGAGAGTAAGTGACCTGTCCTGAGGGCTGACCCCAACACACAGCTCTGCTAACACAGTGGCCATACGGCCACCCTCACCACATGGCAGTGCTTTTGTGGCCCAAAACTGTGGTCAAAATAGTTGGTCCAGACTTAGGTTACATGGCCCTGCAGGGTCCTTTAACACAGGATGGTGTTGGCCAAGTGGCAGAGGTAATGAGTGTGAGAAACGGGGCTGGGGTTGCTCAAAGCTGAAGCACCTGTGGTTATATGTGGAGTGGGGTCAGCACCACATAGGGACATGAAGAAATGCGTGTTGGGACAGGGGTGGATTTGTCAAATATTACTTTCTTGAAGGCTGCTGCATCCCAGCTGAGCACGAGGAGGACAAAGCTTTGATAATGCTGTTTCTTAGAAATTAGAATTTAGGAAACATTTGAAAGATAACCGGCTTATTCCCTTCTGACATTCAGAGCAGCCAGGAGAGGAAGAGAAGTAACCCTTCCACCTCCAATATTCTCATTCTCTCTTTCTTTCTTGCTGTTTTTCTCCAGCAAGCGTTTAATGCCACGGCAGTGGTGCGGCACATGAGGCGGCTACACCTCGGCAGCAGCCTGGACAGTGCCAGCGCCGGCGTGTCCAGCACCCTCAGCCTCGCCACGCCGCTCCCCGACGCAGCCACACGGAAAGATTGTGAGTAGCCAGCACCCCAGAAAGCTCCCGCCACAGCAGCCGAGCAAATCCGCGGGATCCCCATTTTCCCTTGACCCCCAGGCTGCAGTCCTCACCGCCTGTAGATTTGGCTTTGCGCAAGCAGGTGTTTGAAATAAGGATTTGAAACGAACCTAGGCCGTCATTTTTGGCTGGCCAAAAAAATAGTTTCGATTGGAAAAGTTTATGCACCAAAAAACCCCAGGTTTTAGCTTGGTGATTTTTGAGAGAAAAACACAGCTTTTTGTGGAGAAAAAGGGCTTTTGCTTGGGAAAAAGACCCAGACTCCCACAGCAACAAAGTTTTCTGTTTGTTGAAATCTGAAAAAGCTTACTCAAAGTGTTTATGTTTGAGTTTCCAGTATTATGATACGGCATTTTTCTGTAAAAATTGTCTTACTTTCCATTTCCATTTTCCATGGAGAAGACTGATCCTGCCAGTCAGACCCAGCTTTCCTCTTCCTGGGCCAAGTTAAGCTCCTGCATGAAGAGGTTCATTTGTCTCAGCAGGACTCAGGCTCTGTGCACCACAGTGGGACTTGGCCCTCTGCTGTGTTTGTTTTATGCTATAATTGAGGTTTCCAAGCTGCTCAATGGACTCAGATGTTTGGGATATATACTTTTTCGGAATGCCAAGGAAGGGGACGTGGCAGCAAAGGGGTTATTTGGAAGACAGAAATGCATCATTTGCAATGAAGCCTGTTTATTCCCTGGCTTCTGAGCATTTCTTTTATTCTCTTCTGTCCATCTGTAGATATTTTTTATTGTGAAATGTGGACTTTACAGTTAGGGGGGATTACTTTAAAATGCAACACCAAAAAGGAGTGCTGATAGCTTTTGGTATTGCCAGTCAGTGCTTCGCTGTGGACTGAAGTAGTCATTTCTAGACTATACTCCTCACTGTTCTGGAGCTGAAAGCACCTATTACTCAGGATGGATTTTGGATAGTGCTGCTCTCTGCTTCTGCCACCCCTGCTTGCCATCCACTGTGCCTCAGTCCCCTAGCTCTGTGTGGAAGCTGTTTCCTCTTGCTGTCATGGGCATGTTTTCCCCCATGGCTGGGGCGGGTTCTGCCTTCTGGGTGCTCCGTGAGATGTTTTTTCCAGCCTGTGCTGTGGCTGAGCCAGGGTGAGTCTCTTCCCTCTGCATGCTGGGCCTGATGGGGATTCACACCCAGTGTCCAGTTTGCGATGCCCCGTGCCAAATCCTACAGCTGCTGCCAAAAAAACATCACTGTGCTCCCGGCACACACCTGGCACCTGCAAAGGAGCGATGCTGACCATCCTCAAAGCACTTCCAACCATGCACTGGCCATGCAGAAATGTAGAAAAACCCCTACATGGGAGAAACGTGCCTTGATTTTGGTTCCTGCTGCAGTATGGCAAGGCTGGACCCCAGTCAGGTCTAGAGCATCTGATGCATGCTTTGCTGCTAAACTGATGGGTGATTAACGCTGTTAAACTGGTGGGTGATTAATCTCCATCCATCCATTTGATTAATCTCAAATGGTGTTAATTAATGGCATTGAGTAGTCTGTAAAGTGTTAAGACATGTGTGAACAGGAAGGGTGGGAAGAGAAAGAAATCTGTTCAACCACTACAGAGCCAGCAGGTCCCTGTGCAGAATCCAAACATATTTTGCAGTGGTGGAGAAGTCAGTCAGAACACAAAGGATTAAACCACACGTGTTAAGACAGGATGAGTTTTTACATGCCAGAAATATGAAGCAGAAAAATACAGGAAGATATCCAAGCATCCCAGGTTAAGTCCAGCTTGGCAGACAATGCAGAAGAGCTTTCCTTCCTCAAAGAAGTAATTTAAAGAGTTAGGAGATGCTGGAGCCCCAGAGAACCAATGAGGAGAACCAGCAGCAAATACAAGGAGTTAAGAGGGGGATGACATATCAAATACATCCCACCCAATACCTCCTGATAGGAAAAAGAAAATCTCTGAGGTCTCTGCCCTGCCTCTTCCTTTCTCAACAGTTTTCTCTGGGTACAGATTCCTTACATGAGAAAGATCCCATGCAGCAAGTTACATGATCCAGCTGTGCCACCATTGCACAATAGAATGCTGCCTGTTGCTATTAATAGACACTTAATGAGCTCTCCAAATAGTTTCAAATGCAGCAGTTTCACATCACTGAAGACAATTAAGTATGGCCTTTGCCTGAGAGTAAGTTATGTCAGGCTGCATCCTAAATATATGTTAGTAGGGCAGAGCAGAGACTGGGCATTAGGCTGGATTATGCTACCTGTCAGGAAACAGGAAGGGATTCCTAAGGGAATCAGTCAGGATTTCTCAAGTGTATTGGCCTGGTTCTCAGTCTGTGGCTGGCTTATTCAGTTTAGTCATGACTGGACTGCCTCGATTATTTATAGGTCCTAGATTTCTGTATTTTTAAGGTAATAGATAAATTGCAGTGTGAAGCCAAGTTGTCAAATGTCAACAGGAAATGGGATGTGGCCAAGTATAGATACAGCATAGTCATCCTCGAGGTTGAAATGCCACCTTGAAGCATGGAAAAGTAGTTAAAAGTCCTAACAAGTATCAAAAAGATCCTGAGGAGTCAAAAGGCCATGTCAAACTCCAGTCTGAGAATATATTAATATGGGTTTCATCCATCTTTTATTCACTAGTCTGGAAAAATGAACTGTATTTCTAATCACTCTGAGCCTGCATCTTATCAGAGCAAGGTGACCATGCCAGGTCCCCATTCAACAGCTTTTCTTGCCCCAGAATCCTGGTACTCAAGAGATACTCAATCTCACGTCATCCTATGTCTCAGCTGGAAGTCCTGGAGACATCCCAGCAAAGCCTGGAGTGGTGTGAGCTGTCGCTAGAGTGAAGTCCAAGTCACACAAATTTACATTCCCTCTAGATTTACTGGAACTCAGCAACGACTTTGACCCACTGTACTTCTTTATCAGCATCTTTCCAGGACGCCTGGGGAAATGTGTTCAGCCCAGGTGCACAGTCTGCTCATTTAGCTAGGTGGCCATGATGAGATGTTTAATCATCTTCAGCATGCCCAGGAGGAAATTACTCTGAGCAAGTACTGTGCTGGGAGGATTTTTGAATCCCACAACTCTCTGTCTTCAGCCCTGGAAATATGGCATCGATGTGGCTGAACCTGTACCAAAGCTGGACATTGGGTCCCTGTGAGATGTGTGTGGCAGCAGCAGGTGAATGGCCATGGGCAGAAGATGCCCTGTGGAGGTACCCAGCCAAGCCACCACTGCAGGAAGAGCAGCCACCCCTTCTCCAGCTGCAATCCTCTCCGCTCCGTAGCGTGCTACGAAAGAAACTCAACTTTGCCCACATTCCCGCCTCCAAAAATAACATTTCTAACTGTGTTTCTGGCTTTCCTTTTAGGTATGTCTCCATCCACTCTCTGTAGTTTTGTTTCATCTGCTTCTTCAGGCGTTTCTGCGGTAGGAGGGGACCGGAGACCCAGAGCCACCACAGTGACCACAGTGCACACAGGGAGCAAGTGAGCGCTGGGGCGGCGAGCAGCGGGCAGGCGGGGCTGGCAGGCGGCCTCGGCGCCGTCCCACCCTGCTCGGCGAAGGACTAGAAGAAAGAAGATTTTTTATGGCCATATTTTATACTGCAATTCTGAAATGTTTCATTTATCACAAACTGCAATGACTCCAGGAGGAACGGAATCTAACAGTCTCTGGTGCTGTACATATATATACATATATATATATATATAAATATATATATGTATGTGAGTCTAGCAATGTTCTAACCAATGAACACTCATTCTTTTCCCCAGTGATTTACTCTTTTCTCAGTGTAGGTAACAGTATATGTTGTATTTTTTTCCATTAACTACAAACATCTCAACTGGATTATTTAAATAGAGATACTTTTCTGAGCATTATTTTTGTTCTTTTAAAAATTACTTCAAGTGATGTCCCTCTTCCAGTTTGCTGGGGGAGAGGCTACTTCTGTAGGTAGGAATTGGCATTAACTTTGCAACATGGGCGGATTTCAATGGCATGCTATTTCTTGCTCCTCAAATCGGACTGCAAGTCTGTCTGGCTTTATCAGAGCTGTTACTGCTCAGATTAAGAAACTGTTGCTTTCCCTCCTGTCCTCCTCCTTGAAAGCCATGGGGAGAATTAAATTGCCACCAGCTGGGAGTCGGCTCATCCTTGGCCTCATTGCTGCGGTGCTGGGGATCAGCACCCTTGTTTCAGAGGAGAGGCAGGTACACAGTGTCAGGCAGGAGCTGACCAGAGCTGAGCGACAGAAATGACAGAGCGCAGTCTCACCCTGCAGCTCCCATCTCCTTCGAGTGTGTTATGAGCAGAGGGAAAGAAAAGGAAGATACAGGGCTGGGAATCATCGTCCTCTGCCGCTGACTTGCTGTGCTGCCCCCAAGAAAGATTTAATTCATCAGCCTCCCCACAGTGTGGCCTCTGGCATGGGATGCATCCAGGGCTTCATGACAGAGGTGCTGAGCACCCATAGCTCCTCAGGGCTTTGTCTGGCATTGCTCAGCACCTCCCAGAGTAGCCAAAAGTGGGGATTGGAGAGGAGTGGTGCTTGAAACGCTCTGTAAAGCACTGGCAGATCCTTGGGTGCGAAGTGCAGGATCTGGGGCAGTGTAGCTCCATCACGCTCAGGCCGAGGGCTGACAAAGAGTGCTGAGCTCGGACAGCAGGACCTTGCTGAAAGGCACAGGCCCAGGCAGTGGTGGCACTGGCTCTCCCTCCTCCCCACAAGCTCATATACCAAAACAGGCCCAATTTACCTATTTTTTACTTACTGAATGCATGCACTTCCCAGGCTCTTTGTGCTGGTGCATCTTCAGGAACAGCCACCTATTCAGCACAACACACTCTTGCTGCTGTGCGTTAAAGCAGCTTGAAACAAAGAGGAGAGCAAATTGAATCACTCAGATTTTGCCCAGATTTGCTAAAGGGCTCCAGGTTACTTCAACACCACTCCCATCTGTGATTTTACTTTGAGGAGGTGAGAAGGGAGGCAAGTGGCAGATGTCCTTCACTGGGCACTCTGAGCCCCTCACATCCCAGACAGGTCCATCCCTGCCAGAGGCACAATTCCCTGCTGCGTGCTGTGTTGCCACACTTGCCTCATTTATCCTGCACAGGAAATGGTGAAAGCCAGTCACAGACAAAGCTGAATGTATCAGGCAGTAGTGTCTGTGCTGGGAAAAGCCGTAAGATATGCATTTTTCATTAAGACTTCTATATCTTGCTCCAGCTTTAGTTGGTTGGCTTCAGACAGCAGAGCTGGGATTTCATCCATCATACTAAAAAAAAAGCTGGGGAAAAAAGAAGCTGGAGAAGCAGGTGGTAGTGAGTGCTCACTCTGTTTGAAATAGCCATTCCTTCGGTGGCACTTAGAGCTGTTGCCCCAGAGCTCTAGTTTCCTCTGTATTTAGCTGCTCCCTGTTTTCAGAGGGCTGTGGCACATCTGAGTGAACCCCTGGGAGCCCCAGTGCACCCCACCGTGCTGCTCACACAGAAAAGGCTTCAACTTCAGTTTCTCGTTTTAGGAAAGAGAGCAGATACTGAACTGTTGGGGGCTTACGGCAAAACTCTGTATAATTTCCACAGTGAAGACTTCTGGCCAAGATTTGGGCAGAATGAAGGGCAGATGATCTCCTTGCTGCAAGTCACACTCCTGTCCCCATCCCCTGGCCATTGCCACCATGGACTTTTTATCAGCCTTTGCATCTGAACTCTTTATGTCTTGCTGCAAAAGCATCAAAACATGAGTACAACGCAAGTTAAACTCAATCTAAGGCCACTTTATTTTACCAGCCTGAGTAAGGATGTTTTAGTTTTGAGAGATTCCAACCCCAAGAAATTCAAGGTGTTTTGACCCTCCATGATTTCATAAGCCCAGCTGGCCCTATTCTGCCCCAGTTTGGCATCAGTGGAGTTCCCCACATTTACACAAGTGCAACCAAAAGCAGCATTTGGTTGGGGAATAATTTTGTCTTTGTAGCGCAGTTTTAAAGGTTAGGGCTCAAGTTTTCCCTCTGCACCTCCTCTTCTGAAACCTGAGGTCTGGTTTGAACTTGACCTCAGCAGATGCTGTGGCCACTGATCAAAATACAGCATCCAGATGAATCTTGCAGAAAAAAAGAAAAGCAAATGGATTTCCGTCTCCAAAACAAAGAGCAGTGACAGGAGCAAAGGCAGACATGCTGTCCTGCTGGTGGGGGTTCCCAAGCACTGGCTGCCCCTCCTTGCTGGATGCTTTCTGTGGTTTTTTTTTTTTTTGTTGGGAGGGGTATTCTTTCCTTCCATTGTTGGAATTAGTGTGATTTGGTTTTGTTTCTGCAAGTAATATTCTGCCTTAGTTGTGTAATTTATCATCTTTCTCTTTGGCTTACTATCAACTGCTGGGATCTTAAGATAAGAAACAGGAGCACTTAAGAGCAGAATTGTTTCTTTCTGCTACAGTTTTGGTGGTGGGGAGCTCTCCTTTTGTATCAGTGAAACACAGCTGGAGACCTGACCCAGGCTCACCAAACGCTTAGAGATCTCTCCTGCAGCATCTCTTGGTTAAAATTTCTCATTTTAAATCTGGGTAAATCTGTTAACAGGGAAGTCTTGGCAGCACCCAGGCCAGATTTTTGGGGGAGAGCTGGAGGTATTTGCCCTTGGCAGCACAGCCTGGTAGGGCAAACACTCCAGCCTTGCTTGCCAGGGATGCCCCAGAGCTGTTGGTTGTCCTTCCCCTGCCTCAGCCCTCCTCTGCTCAGCCACTCTCACAGGAGAATGCAAGGCTGGAGTAAATAATGTGGGCGTGGGGAGAAAGGCCTAAAAGCCCCACAGTAGAAGATTCAAAACAAATCCCCAGCTGACCTTGCTATGAAGGACTAGGTAGAAAAATCACTCTGGGCTCTTTTCCAATGAACTGTCCTACTAAACAGTCTATGATTTGCTGCTTGCATGAGGACTTCAGCCTGGACTTGGTTTGTTACCCTCTTCTGCTTTACTTTACTGGTACCGATGTGTTTTTCCTTTGTAACTTGTTTTCCTCAGCTCCTTCCCCTTCTTTTTCTTTGCTTGCAGCTTTGATTGTTGATTTTTACCTCCAGAGTCACAGAGGCCATCTCTGATGCCAACAGCAGTGCTCTTGCTGGGAAAACAAAACAAAAAAATATCCAGAAAAGCTCCAGCTGGCCCCTTAGCCTGCAGAAGAAGTTGTGAGGACAGGCTGCCCGTGAACTCTGCGAGCTGAAAGTCAGTATTGCAGTGGCAGGGGCTTCTGCTGATGATTTTGCATGTGACTTCATTCCCAGTGCATCCTAACTCTCTGCTGGATCACCCCTTCTGCAGCACGAAATGGATATTGGCCCTGCAGCACGGCTAGCGGGGAATTAGGAGTGTGGGGGAAACCTGGCAGTGTTGCTTTCCTGAGACCGTGTCACTCTGCTGCTGATGTCTCTTCTGTCCTGGTTGCTGTTGTACAGATGCCTTTAGAGTAGTGGGTACAAAAAAACAAAAAAAAAGAAAAAAAAAAAAAGTAGGATTTTACCTATGGCTTGTGTGTGTCTGTTATGGTTGTGGTGCTGAAATTAAACCAAGCAGTGATAGAGGTTCATTCTTAACATGAATCAAACACAAAAAGGGATGTGAGCCCACTGGTAGACATCTCCATGTAGTTCTGCCATCAGCACTGGGTAGGGATTTCCACTGTGCACGTGTCCTGCATACCTCCATGGCTATTGACAGTATCTTTTATTACCAGTTCTTCTTTTGGGTCCCTGCCTGGTTCTGAGAGAATTTGGGTCCTAAGGTTTTTTCTGTCCCAGGAGCCAGCATAACCCGTGATCCCAGGCTTTTCTCCCCAAACCCTCTGCAAACCAGAACATGGACCTCTAGGGTGCCTATGAAATGCAGTTGCAGCTGGCCCTGAGGCTGCCCCCTTCCTATTTTTAGGGAAAAAAAAGCCCAGAGAGAGCCAGATAGCTTTCAGCCGTTGGCAGGCAGAGAGGATATTGCCCTTTGATGTGAACTTGGCATTAACTAGATCAGCTCTAGGGAAACCTGTGCTATTACTTCCTCCTGTGATAACAGCTCCAGCCCTGAACAGCACTGGATGAGCACCAGATAAAAGCACCAGACTGACTTTGCCAGCAAGATCATGCAGACTGTGGCCTGTTCCTTTTGCTCTTTCCAAAGAATCAGGGGATTTATCTACTGGCAAAATAACAGTTTCTAGGCTGAGCCTCAAGGTACAGAAGTAGCTTCCATTCAGCATACGGAAATTCTCATTTGATGTGATTACTCATGTTCTTGCTCCCATGCATATTTACCTGTCTGAATTGAGGCCTGAATGCATCCCAGAAATTATTCATGGGAAGGGAGTTTTGCCTTCCTTATCGTGCTTATTTGCACCAGAAACTCGAACACTCATTCAAGCAAAAAGCAGAAACACAGAGACTACGGTATCCAAGGAAAACAGCATCAAGACCAAGAGTGGAGGATTAGTTGGCAAATCTCTGTCAGCAATGGCTGAGTGAGGGAACAGCAACCTGCTCACAAACGCTGCATGAACAAGAGTTTCCCCTGGTAAACCAGCCATCCCGTATTTCATGCCCAGCAGCAAGTTTTACACAATCCCTTTTGTTTTCCCTCACATCCCTGCAGCCGGGTCCTGCCTCCCCATGGTGTCTGCAGGGTGCTCTGGTCTCACAAGGTGTGTGTTTGTGTGTGCACGTGCGTGCTGAGGCCCCAGGGGTCACAGATTCCCACCGCTGGGAGATCAGGAGCTGGTCCAGGTTTTTTGGTCTGGCTTTGCACGGTTGGGTCAAAGCTGTGTAAATAGTGTTTGTAGTGGAGGATAGAGGCTCTTTAGCCTGGTCTCTGGTTTTCAAGAACCCCTTCCCCACCACAAACCGTGCCACTTATCTGTCCAGGTAGCTTTTTTTTTTTTCCTTCTCTTCATAAATGCTAAGGTCAGTAGAATGGCTCTTACAGTTTTTCCATACTCCAGAGTGGAATCAGGGCATGTGCTCTCGCAAGCGTTGTGAAAAAACACTGCTGAACTAATGATGACATCAACTGTCCAATAAATGCATGATACTGCACTGCATGTATTAAACTGCTGTTCACTGTTTCTGTATTTCCCGAGCCTTTTCTTTATGCGCATTCAACCCAACCTTCTCTCTGAGGGAATTACTTCTATGTATTGCTTTTAAATGACTCAATGTATCTGTAACTCGAAATCCATTGTTAAGTTTAAGTAAATGCAAGAGCTGATGTTTTGTAAACAAGATACTGCAAAGCCTGGTAATGTATTTTGTCTTTCTGTTGAATGCTCTGCAGCATGTACAGGAAGAGTCACCATCCAGAGCAGCTTAAAATTGTGCAGCAGTCACATACACAGGTCTAGAAACAGAGAGGAGGGATTCTCACCGGGGAGGTGAGAATCCCTTTTTTAATACAATACTTAAAATTTTGAGATGCTTCAGAAGTTCCTACCCTGGGTCACTAACACTCAGAGCTACCAAGAAATATGTTGGTATATCTCTTCGGTTTTTCTTTTTTTTTCTATTGGTTTGTTTTTCCTAGTGAAAATTCAGATTGGTTCACTCAATTCTTAGTATTTTTCTCTTCCTACAAGATAGTTCTTTCTCACCTGTTACAGAATGAACTGCATTTTGGGGACCAAGATGCTGTGATTCTTTACCTGCACAAAATAGAGCAGAGAGCTGAGCTAAACTATCCCATCCTTTCCAAAGCATCACCGCCTAAATGCTACCATTTAATCCCTGAACCTCCAAGTAATGCCATTTATCCATGGAAGAGTTTGGTGTGGTACTTTTCCTTCTTCCACATGGAAATGGTGCCCTTGCCTTCTCTTCCCTTAGTCATTGACCATTTTCATCTGTGCTGGTCTTTCCAAGGCAGGGTACAGGATGCTTCCATGGTACTTGGATTAGCTCCAGCCCAAACCTCTTGTGGGCATCAGCAGGGCTTTGGTCCCAGCTCTCGAGTGGCTGCTGTGTGGAAGATGCTCGAGTTCCCAACGCTCAAAGCAGCTTCATCTGGAAGGACTGGGAAATTGCTCTGTGCTCCTGTTCATTTCAAGCAGCAGAGCTGGAGAGCAAGCACCATGCTGGTGGCACAGCCCTTGGAAATTATGCTCCATGGTGGCCAAAAGCACCAAGAAATCTTGAGCCCACCTTCAAGGCTGGTGCTCAGCCAGGGCTGTGCCATTGCTGAATCACTGTATGGCAGCCCAAAAAATCATTGATTATCGCTGTAAACCAGCCTGGGTTCAGAGTGCGGAGGCAGCACCTGGTGCGAGGCTCCATGAGGAGGTGGATGTATGCTGTGGTTCCTGGTGGGTGGGAGCTCCTGGGGGGTTGCTTGGGGCAGCTCTGAGCTTTTCCATCTCTCATCTTGCATCCCCTGAGCCCAGCATGGCATCACACATGCTGAGTCTTACTAGATCAAGCTGTAGCATGACCCCAAAGTGAGGAGTGTGGAAGGTTGAAGCTCAGTCGGTGTGACTCGTGTTTCTGGTCAACGTGACGTCAGTGACCTGCTGTACATTGACCTCTAGCTGAGAAACAACATTTTGGTCCATTTGGGCCTTTTTTTAGATAGATATTTTATTTGAATCAGAAAACAATGAAAAAGAAAAACCTAGTCTGCCCAGAATAGTGACTCCCTAAATATCCCAACTGCAAAACATCCCTCAGTTGACTTCTAAAGAAAATGCTAGCATGTTTTCTACAAAGGCTTAAATCTTAATCAAGGAATGTCAGTGTGCCTAATATTGCAGGTCTTGTGATTGATACAAGTTCATAACAGCATCCATGTCCAAAAAGAAGGGAGAATGTGTATTTACTCCATGCATGTATTAAGGCATCACAAAAGTTTTATCTGCGTAATGAGTTTGCAGTTCTGCAAATTGTTAATGGGGCTACATCGCAAGTGGTTCTCTGCCTTGACAATCATGTATACATATCGAGATTTCTATCATAATGACAATTTAAAGGGATGACTAATTGTTTTCCTCCAATAAATCCAATTAAATCAGCCTGATGTAAAGTCTGATGTTTTTGAGTGTGTTCATCTCCACCCACATGCAAGAAAGGGAGTGAATAATTTCTGTGGCTGCTCCGCTGCCCTGTTGTGTTTTATGCAATGATGTTCCTTTATGTCCCAAAGGAGAATCATGAGATTTTCTTTCTGCCCAGTTCACTCCATAGGGAAATGAAAAAAAAAAGGATGGTTTGTCCTTCAGATGTTTCCTAAAGCTGTCAATGGAATGGTGCTGGATGTCAACATATGGAGACATGGCTGTCTCCTGGGCACTGAGAATATCTGTGTAGGGCTGGGGAAAGGACATTTTTGTTTTTTCCTTGTAGTTTTCTCCACTGTTATTTCTTCTTTTCTGGTTTTCACTCACTGGCACAAAAGAATTCCTCCCATCTTAAAATAGGTGGCAAAACCAACATGCCCAGCAGGGAGATGTGCTTAAGGTCAAAGCCAGGAGGTTTTAGATGGCTGGTTCAGTAACAGAGCTGGAACACACAGCAGTGACAATGGCCAACTCACAGCAATGTAGGGAGAAAGGCAAATTACTTACAAAGCTTTTATTTTGTGAATGAAGAAACAACCCCCAGAACCAACATGATAACTCTTTGAAAGCTGTGGTGTGTCCTCAGAATTAGGACTCGATGGTGGGCTGTACCAGCACAGGTGAGGTGGCCTCCAATTAGTGCTCTGGAAAAAGCACACCCATGGCAAGGTACATCTTCGGAAAAGTACGTCCATGTGCAAAAATGCAGTGTGGAAGTGTGTAAGTTAGCTGGATTTGGCAAACTTAGAGATGAAGGTCTATCCCATATTTCACCATGGAATTAAAATCTCTGCCAGGAAAACTAAAACCTTCTCGTGTTTTGCTTTTAAAATCATGGGTTCCTCCATAGGTTCAGCGGTCACTCAGAGTGTGGCAGGCTCTTCCAAGATCCCAGTGAGACTGAGCAGGAGATCACCCCAGGACCACTGAAATCCTGATGCATGACATCCTGATGATGTCATGTCAGTATTTACTTGATCTTTGTACATTCTCTTCACTGCTATGTGCTCAGCCACAAATTCTTGGCTGTTTGCAACGAGGGAGATAAAAAATCAATACAGAGAAGCCAGAGGGACAAGACCAAGATGCGACTGTAGAAAATATTTTGCTTGCAACCTTGCCAAAATCCACAGCCATGTTTGCACTGGAGGGAAGGGGACTGTCCTTTCTTTGAAGGCTTTCAGAGCCTTGGTATGCACTGAGGGTCTGGCTTATGCCGTACATCAGCCTTTCTTCGTGCTACACCAAACCCATTTCTCACTCCTCTGCTCCCCAGCACCGTCTCTTGGCAGAACCAGGGCTCCCGTGGGCTGTGGGCAGCTCTCCTTTCAGAGCCAAGAGTTTTGAAAGAGTGATATCTGTTGAAGCAGAGAAGGCACACAGCTTTGAGGACCATCCAAGCTGAGCAGGGACAGACCCCTGTGGTTCAGGAGCAGGTGATTCTGAGGAAGAGACATTCAAATACAGCATTTATGCACTGTAAACAGTCCTACCCTCTGTGGTTATGCCTACACTAAATCTCTTCCTTCAAGCCAAACCTTCCCAGCTTGTCTGTGGATCCACAAAACGCATTGGTCTTGTGAGGATCCCTCTGGAGATCTTCCATGAGGGGACAATGTGGGCCTGCCCTGCACAAAAGCAATCCCAGGACACTCTGAGCTGTCACAGGGGTAAGAGGATGTGCTGTTCTCACCATTATGATTCCTCCCAGCTGTGGACATCTCTCAGGGAGGGCATCCACCTACATCACCGTGGGTATGTGCCCTGTCTAGCACACCTGAGCCCCTGTTTGGTGGGTCTTCTCAACCGTGCTGAATTATTGTGATGATAAACACTTTTTATAGCTCTGCAAGTGAGGAAGAAGGACCATCTGGATTATCACTGCAAGTATTCAATTGAGTATTTCCAGATTGTTTGGCGTTTAGGCTTTCTGGATTACACTGGGACAAATTCTTGATTTCCAAACTTTGTTTGCTTATCCTGAATTCAGAAGTTTATTTCCTTTTTTTAATCTTCAGGGGTTTTCTTTTTATAATTGCAATATTCTGATAAAGTTACGGTAAATTAATGATTCATTTACCTTCTTCGTAAAAGTGTTTTGTTTAGGGAAATTAATAATAATAGAGCTGAGAGGCAATTTGTTGTTCCCATCAAACTCACGAACTTTGTGCTTTCTTTGGCGCCATATAGACTATTGTATGTTTTTCATTTTCTTTCTTTAGGGCAGAAGCAAGGGCTGTGTTCACATCTGTGCCTCAGCTTGCAGTCTAACAGTGACCAGAAATGCATAATAAATCTCACACTAATACTTCTTTTTGTTGCAGGCCAGCTGGGCAGGTACCAACCATACTAAAGAATCACATATCACATCTTCAAGTTTGCATTTGCTTGAAGTAGCATCTGAAATGTAATTTTCCCTCCCAGTCTCTGACCCAATGCAGCTCAGTGTAGCACCTAAGTGGATGAGATTCCTGTTCCACCATAAAGAAAAAATAAACTTATAGTCGGGGTGAGCCTTCTGACCATACTGACCTCTGATGGGAGTTGACAAATAAACTCCTGTTCTCAACAAATAGAACACAGATACATGAGGGACACACACTTGGAGTTGTAATATATGTAATACAGTGCTATATTATCAATTATCTATTATCAATTATATATTATCAATTATCTATTATCAATTATATATTATATATTACATATTACATGTTCTATATTCTATATTCTATATTCTATATTCTATTCTGTTATACAGTACTATACAATATTATACAATATTATATTATTGCAGTGTCTCTATCAGACCAAAGCAGAGGGAAACATGGCATAAACTGAAGGTTTGGCACTAGACTGCTGTGTCTTGTCAGTACTCAAATGATGGGATTTTACTGTATTTCAATTACTTTTTGGTCACAATATCTAAAGAGGGAATTAATCTATGCTCAGGTTAGGGATGAATTCTGAAGACAATGTGCAGCTTCACTACAAACATCAACAAGTTAAGTGCTGAGTCCTCTGGCAATCACCTGGGAGGCTTGAATTGAGGGACTTCAGCTCCTCTTTCCTCTCTAAGTATTTGCAGTATGCAGAGGGCACCATGTGCTTGAGTTTCCCAATGGTTCCCCTTAAATCTATGGAAAGAACTGACTGTCCAGCAATTCCTCTGGACGAAAGTCAGAGACCCTGAGGAAAGAGCCAAAGCTGTGATTAAGAAGGGTTTGTTAGCAGAACCCCTGGGGGCTTCACTTACCTGTGCAAAAGAAGCTGGTGACAGACTGAGGAGATGGTTTAGCTCCAAGGGAGGCTGAACAGAGGGACAGGGTCCTGACAGCTGCTCCTGGAAGTCACTGTGTCCAGGGATTCCTGCAGCCTGGCATGGCCTGGCAGGGCTGTTGTGCTCTGCACCCAGGCCATGGTCCCCAGCAGCTGATGGAGCTGTACCAGGCTGTGCCCTTTACCACTGAGTTGGTTGTAGTAAGATGAGCTGAGCACCTCAACTGCAAAGTATTTAATTCTTTAAATTCTCCTATGGCGATGTGATACAGTAGTTCTGTTGAGCTTCAGCCTCATAACTTGCTTCGATTATCTGTGGCCTTATGGTGGTGATTTAAACCTACTGATTTATTGATTCAGTCTTAATTGGGTCCTGAACTGGGTCATTGCATCATTCTATCTTTAATTGCTTTAATGAAAGTCTAGCAAATTAGGCTGGTAATATGATTGCTTAGAGGAATTCTTGCCTGTTCATGCTTCTTAATGAAATCCATAAAAGTGAGAAAAGGAATTAACTTATCCTACTAAATTGCCACTTGTATTATGGAGTCTGAGCAAAACTCAGAAAATCAATCGGCAGTGTCCTTGGCTCTTCCTCCAAATATACGTTCTCAGAAAGAGAAAACTTAGCACCTCAGCAAACATCCCCACAGGAGAAGAATGAAAGGAAGAAAACAGTAAAATGTGAAGCTAAGACCTGGGTTCCAGTTCCCATTTCTCAGGTTTCCTTTAACTTTGCATGTAAATCATTTAGGAGAAGACCTAAAACCCTACTTATATCCCAAAACTGGACTTCAGCCCAGTGGCTAGAGTACACCCTGGAATCCCTCCTCTGGGAGCCCAAATCTCTGTGGGTTTTGAGGTCTTTCATCATGTCCCCAAAAGTTTGACTCATGCCCCATTCTCTTTACAGTCAGTTTGGTGCTCAGACAAACATTTTAGGCAGAGGACTCAGCACTACCTGTGAAAAAGACAATTTTTTCCCTACTGTGTATTGTGACATCCAAGAGAAGCATCCTTGGCCCTCGTGGCTGCCCTCCATCACCACTGGCTGCAGCCTCTTGCCTGCACAGCTCCTTTCCACCTCTTCCCCTCTGGATTTCCAGCAAGGCTGCTGCATCTGCAAGGCATTTTCTACCCACTGGGCTAATGAGCTCTGTGTTGCCAAAGCTGCCTGTAACTTCTTAATGTCCCCCTGTTTTATGGCTGGAAATATTCTGCTTCCTCCCACTCCTTGCTCATCAGTGAACACCGTACTTCGCATCTCACTTGACCCTGGCTCCTGCTGCAGAGAAAATATCCTTGCTTACCAGCAGTGCAAAGCCCCCTGCCAGCCCTGCTAATATACCCTGAAGCCTGTTCCATAAAGAATACAAAGAATCTGCTTCAAAACTGAATTTGTGAAACCGAAGAAAATCTGCAGTCAATTAAAAGCAATGGGAATTAAGAACACAGCAGATGAGGAATACAAAGTTCAGATCAGCTTGATCCCCAGCGTGACAATGCATTTTATTTTATCCCTCGAGGAGAATTGGGATTTTTGTCTCTGCATGGGCTGTGACAATGTGGCTGGAAAGTTTCCATTATCTTTTAATTAACCAGTGTGATTACATTTTGGTTTCTCCAGCCCGTTTAGCCCCTGAGTCAGTGCACAGAACAAAGTCCCTGTCACGGGTGCTCCAAGTGCAGCACTCACCACACTCCAGGGCTGGACGTGGAACCCCAATACCTGTCCCCAGGCTGCCCACAGCTCTGACTGCACTTCCAGTCCTCCTGGAAGTGTCATTGGCAGGGACACCTTCCACTATCCCAGGTTGCCCAAAGTCCCATCCACCCTGGCCTTGAACACTTCCAGGGTTGGGGCATCCCCAGCTTCTCTGGGCAACCTCTACCATGTGTCACTAACCTCACAAGAAAGAATTTCTTCCTTATGTCGCATTTAAACCTTATTTTTTGACCATGCACTCTGTCTTGGAGCAATTTCAGATAGATGGTGGTTTATTTCTCCATAGGGTGAGGTATCAAATGTGTGGCTACAGAATGGACTTCTCAGATGACATCAGGATGTAACTGCAGATGGTGATTTCTGGCACCACTTGGACCATCACATTGCACCACCCAGCTGTGGTACAATGCTGGGGAATCACCAGCGAGCAGTGGTTAAAAGGAGATTTGTCTGTCTGTCTGCAGCTGAAAATCTTTCAGCCATTCATTATAACCTCCCTGAGCTGGTGTGGATTTTCCACAGAAGTAAAAGACTAGGTAGAAAAATGCCCTCATCAGACTCCAGCTCTTTGCTCCAAAAATGGTGATGGTAAAAAGTCAGCAAAAATATTTAGGGAAAAAGAAAATGTTTTTCAGTTGCAAGCAGTTGACAGATTGGAAACTACTTTTTCCATGCACTGAGGCAGAAAACAGCACCAGCCCAGAAACTTCCAACCTGAACAGTGTCAGTACAGCAACTGAAAGTGTTGTAAAATCCCAGCTACCCTGCTCTCCTGGCAAGCAGTGCTGCTTCCAGACACAATTATAAGGTACATTTCCCAAGGCAGGAGTTAGGTCTTCATCTTGTGTTCACGGGAGGCAAAATGAAGAATGTGAAAAAGAATAGGTTGTAATCCTGAAAAGACCCTGAACCACCTATGTATGGACAAGAAAAGAGAGATCAGGTTATAAGATATTTTCTTTTTACTACAGTAACGGTTTTCATTGCTGCCAGCTTCCAACTAACACACTGTACTTATAGGTGCATATTGAAATTTCTAACATCTCTGAAACAAATAATTTGGAGACGGCATAACCCATGATCTGCTTTCCTACAGCAAGAGCTGCTTTTCCTGGCATCAAGAAATGGGAAAAATAATTCATTGACAAGAGTCTGTGACATTTTCTCTTCCTTATCTCTTCAGGCCAAGTCTCCAGCAAGTAGGGTATTTCAGAAATAATCATAAGAGAAATATTAGAAAGAGGAAAACAAAACAGTTGTCCTGTTCCCATGGAAATGCATGGGAAGAGTTCATGCGAGCACCCCTTCTGATGTGGTCATGTGTTTGTCCTTGGATGGTGGGCAGAGGTCAGGAGGCTCATCCTCTCCATGGTGTGCCTGGGGTTTACTGGCATGGCAGAGAAATAAACCCCTTTGGCCTTGGAGGCTCTTTTACAGGGGAAGTGGAACAGAAATATGGTTAAAAGGAACAGCAGTGGTTAAAAGATTTGTCTGACTGCAGCTGAAAATTTTTCAGCCATTCATTATAACCTGCCTGAGCTGGTGTGGATTTTCCACAGAAGTAATAGACTGGGTATAAAAATGCCCTCATCATTCTCCAGCTCTTTGCTCCAAAAATGGTGATTTTTGGACAAGCCCAAGAAAAATTGGGCTATGAAGGTCCAAAGAAGTGGGTTTGCTCCTCTGGTCAGCTGTCCTGAGACTCCACCTGGAGTATTGCATCCAGGTCTGGGATTCCCAGGGTAAGAAAGTCATGGATCCACTTGAGTGTGTCCAAAAGAGGGCCATGGGAATGATCAGAGGACTGGAGCACCTCCTGCATGAGATCAGTCTGAGAGAGTTGGGGTTGTTTAGCCCAGAGGAGAAAAGGCTCCAGGGAGACCTCATAGCAGCCTTCCAGTTCTTGAGAAGGCCAGCAGGAAAGACCAGGAGGGACTCTTGTCAGGGAATGCAGTGATAGGACAAGGAGGAATGGTTGGTTTTAAAATGAAAAAAAAGGTAGATTTAGATTAGATGTTAAGAAGAAATTCTTTACTGTGAGGGTGGTGAGTGCCCAGAACAGGTTGCCCAGAGATGCTGTGGATGTCACATTCCTGGAAGTGTTCAAGGGCAGGTTGGATGGGGCTTAGAGCAACCTGGGATAGTGGAAGGTGTCCCTGCCATGGCAGGGGGTTGGAAAAAGATGGGCTTTAAGGTCCCTTCCAACCCAAACCGTCCTATGATTCTATGAATGAAATTAAACACTTTTTAGTAAGGCTGCAGCTCCCCCCACACCTCTATGAATTTATGAGACAGCCCACAGGTCACTGTGCTTCTGCAGGAAGCTCATCAAACACCTCTGATGTCATTTTTCTGCCCGAAGTCTCAGATTGGCTTTACTTAGCAACCAAGAGGTTAAAGAGCTGCTTCCAGCTGCAGGTCCAGGGCTGCCAGGGAGCCTGTGGGCAGAGAGGAAAATCCCGAAAATCTGGGCTCCAGCACTGACTCAGCTGAGCAAAGCCCTGGCAGAAACAAACATTTCCTTTGGAGCCTGTGGGATGTGTGCATGGGAAGAGGGAACAGAGCAGATGACAGGGCAAACACTTACAAACTTCAGAGACAGGATTGACCAAATCCTTTAAAAACTAGGGTTTGGGTTATGGCCTATCTCCTGGAGCAAACAGAGCAGGAGAAAGGAAGTGTCAACAATCCTCTCTGCTCTCTGAAGAGCATGTCAGCTCTGCAAGGAAACACTGAGAAAAAGCAATGGGTTTCAAACCCCTGCTTGTGTGTGGAGCACTGGGAGAGCCAGTGGGGGAGATGCTGCAGGTGGTGTTTTACCTGCCCGAGTGCTCCTCATCCTCTGTGCAGGGCCACAGCAAAGGATGAAGTCCCCACGGTTCCTATCAGGAAGGATTTCCCAGTTTGCTTCCTGCCAGGCAGCCTGTGTGTATAAAAGCACCAAATCATGGCAGTGATGGTGTGATGGCACCAAGCCCATCTAATGGAAAACCAACCAAGTCATAGGATCATTGAATCACTTAGGTTAGAAAAGACCCTTAAGATTATTCAGTTCAACAGTTAGACCAGCACTGTCATGTTCACCACTAAACCATGTCCCCACCTGCCACATTTACACTTCTTTTAAACACCTCCAGGGATGGTAACTCCCCCACTTTCCTGGGGAGTCTGTTTCAAGGCTTGAGAACCATTGTGGTGATGAAATTTTTCCTTATCCAAGCCAAACTTCCCCTGGCACAACTTGAGGCTGTTTCCACTCATAGTCTCATTTGTTACCTGCAAGAAGAGCTTTCCACACCTTCCTTTCAGGATGTTGTAGACAACCATAAGTTCTTCCATGAGCCTCCTTCTCTCCAGGCTGAGCCCCACCAGCTGTCATCAGACATGCTCCAGACTCTTCCCCAGCTCCGTTCCTTTCTCTGGACACGCTCCAGCACCTCAGGGTCTTTCTGGGAGTGAGAAGCCCAAAACCAAACCCAGGGTTCGAGGTGTGGCCTCACCAGTGCTGAGTACAGCACTGCCCTGGTCACTGCTGGCCACACTATTGCTGGCATAAGCCATTTGTGCCTTCTTGGCCACCTGGGCACAAATGGCTCATGTTCAGCTGCTGTCGAGCAGCACCCCCAGCTCCTTTTCCATGGAGGAGCTTTCCAGCCACTCTTCCCCCAGCCTGCGGTGCTGCACGGGGCTGTTGTGATTGAAGTGCAGGATTTCACCTTATTTAATCTCATGCAATTGGCCTCAGCCCATCGAACCAGCCTGTCCAGCTCCCGCTGTGGGGATATCCTCAAGCAAATCAACACTCACCCAGCTTGGTGCCATCCACGCCAAACCCCAATCCCCCAAAAGGCCATTCCTCACAAAGACAGCATTGCTCCTGCCCCACTAAATCCCTGTTGTGCCTGCCTTCCCAGACATTCCTGTTGGGATGGCTTGGCCTGGTTCCCTGCACTGCCAGTGAGCCCTCCCAGCAGTGCCACATGTGCTGGGATGCACTGTCCTGCTCGCCGTGTTTGTTTTAGGGGATTAGGAACACGCCTGAACCCAAACTCATGCTGGAAATGATGTTTCACATGCAAAGCAGGCTGGTTTGGAGGGAAATAGGTACATTTCTGTGATTAAATGAAAATAATTGGGGTTAAATGGGGAGGAAAATGAAGTTTCCTTGCAATTACTTGGATTTGTTATAAGAAAGAATGACATACGTTTTCAGTTTGATCTGCTTTCTACAGATTTCCCTTTATGTTTTTTCTCCTACTTTCAGAAATTAATTTGGGCTCCTTGGCCTCATTAATGGAGATTACCTATCTTGGCAAGAAATTTTATGTATTATAAACAGGCTTTACTGATACAGCTCTGAAACAGTGGTGTGCTCTCCAGTTCCAAAACCCACTTCTGCCAAAACCCAAACAGAATAACATGACTATTTCCCTAAATTATTGCTCAGACATAAGGAAGTAATCTTTTTCTCAATGGTTTTGGTGTTAAGGGGCAAAGAAAGCTGCTAACATTGTCTGCTCCCCATAAATCCTCCCTTATTGTGTGGCTCATCCCCAGTTATCCAGGTAGGGTTGTTAAATCGGGATGATGTTGGGATTCACGAGAATAGTTTATGCACTTTGTTCTATAAACATCCACTTCGAAAAAAACTCAGAAAATTCAGTTGTAAAGAGTAAAAACACAAGGTATTTTTGGGTGCAGATCACCATCTGAATTATCCACTTATGGTCTAGTGAGACACACAAACCCTGCAAAAGTTGAGACAGAAATGGTACAAGAGGGATATGTTGATGGTGAAAAGAGGACAATCCCTAAGAGGAAAATTTCTCCTCTCCTGTTTCTTTCTGTCATTTCTCTTCTCTTCTCTTCTCTTCTCTTCTCTTCTCTTCTCTTCTCTTCTCTTCTCTTCTCTTCTCTTCTCTTCTCTTCTCTTCTCTTCTCTTCTCCCTTTTCTCTTTTTTTTTTCTCTGTCCTTGTTACTATTACTCTGTCCTGTTGCTATTAATTTTGCTCTTTCACTTCTTCTTGTCATCCTCTGAATCCACCAGGAAAAATTTATTTGTCCGCAAAAACATCCCCACAGAGAACACAAATGCCAAAAATCCCATCCTCATCCCCAGTTGTGTCCATCTGCTCTGGAAAGCCTTAGCACTGGTCCTGCAGATGTTCTGGCAGCCTTCGAGCTCCTGATATGTTTTGCAAAAGCAGACGTTACTAATTTGTAAAGCATCTTTGAACTTCTCACGGGGGGCTGACGCATTTGGTGCTGTTTCTAACTGAATGGGGGTTTTTTTGTCTTTATTTTTACCAGGGTATATTTTGGGTTTCTACACCATCCGTTGCCAACCCATCCAGCTATGCTGAGCTCCTCATTTCTGCATCTCAGTCCCTCCCTCATAGCTTTTCAAGAGGAGCATGCTCAATCATGCCTTTCCCATTACTCTTGGAAATGGCATGGAATTTTGCCGTTTTTGCAGGTCTCCAGGTTAGCTGCTCCCTGAAATTGCTACAGAGTGGAACTAAAAATTATAGCACGTGTTGGGCCCTGTGTGATGTGTACCAGCCCGGATAGACATAACACAAATTCCTCATCCCTCTTGTTTTCCTGCACGTGCAGCCTTCCTGGTCACTCTCTGGATACTGTCACCAGCAGGGACAGGCAATCAGCGCTGACACCTTAAAGGCATTTTTATTTAGGTTTCACATCCCCTGTTACTTGTCGAGAGGGTTAACTTGAGACCTGATCTGACTGCTAGTCCTTATCTCTGGAAATGATCCAAACCCAAGCAAGAATGAAAAGGAAAAAACTCACAAGGAAACAACCTTTTTGGGTTTTATACCAAGTGAGAGTATTTTGGGTTGCATTTGGACTTTGCATTTTGGGGGGGTTCTTTTTGTTTCCTTTGCAGAGTAAACAAAATTCTCATAAAACTTACAAGGAAGACAAAATGTTTTACTTTTTTTTAAGGTAGACAAAGGGGGAAATAGGAATAAAATTCCAATCTTTTCATCAAGCAACAAAAATACCAGCCAAAGAAAAAGATATTCAACACTGTGTTTGGAAAAATCTGTAAGAATAGCAAAGGTGTAGCTACATTAATTATACATTCTCAGCTTTATACAAACACTTATAAAACATGAATGAATACCAGAGGGAATATTTTTCTTAACAAAAAATTCTTAACAAAAATTTTCTTAACAAAAAATTAAAACACAAGCTTTTAATCATAATTAAAACACAAGCTATCCCAGGAAAACCAGTTCATTTATTTAAACAGCAGTTTAGAAACCAGAAAATAAAACAATTAAAAAGTAGTTACTTTCCTATGGATTTAAATTTTGGAGTTAAAATCTCTTGATGGCTTCTAGAGAAGCCTAAGTTCTGTACTAATTCTCAGGAAACAGCATTGCTGACTCCGGCAGAAAACAATTCAAATTGTGGTGATGTGGTAGGTGGAGCCTTTGAAACCAGTGGAGCTTGTGGAGGAGTCAGAATCTTAAGAAATGCCAATATTATTTTAACAGGGTAAAAAATGTATCTCCAAAAGGAGCAAAACTGGAAGGTAATGAGAGTCAGCTTCTGTGTTCTGCTTGGACTGAAGCTCACGTTTGAAAGCTGATATGGGCTTTTCCAAGTGCAGGGATAGTTTAAAGCATTAACATTATCAGCCGTGGATACTGATGCTTAAATCCACACTGCTTGAGCAGAAGTCAGTTTGTAAATGTCTAATAAAGGATATAATGGACTTTTCTTTTTCACAAGATAACCAAGAAACAGGTTTTACTTCATCTTTTAAGAAATTAGACTATATCAAATGTGTAATAAAAATATTTTCTATAGGATTTTAAAATATATACATATATAAACTACCTAATTTTTTAATGCCCTGTTGATATTGATGTGGTCTCTTCAGGCTCTAAGTGTAACTAAGTGAGGCTGCCCAGCAACCTCCATTATACCTCAAACAGTGACTACAAAACAAAGTTTTGTCCACACTGTAAATTAAACCTGCTTGAGAATGGGATCTGAAATTGCCTGCTGGGCCTGATCCAACACCCACTAATCATCTAAGTCCCCTCCTGACTGTAGGATTTGGTCTTAGACACAGTCCTGAAATGATGTGGTTTCCAACCCGGTTGGCTGACTAATGATAAAGGCACCTGAGGAAGTTACTGAGAGCCTTGAGGCACTTCTTGGAAAAATAAAAGTTATTAGATACTTTATTTAGAATATTTAAGGATATATAGAAACAGTCAAGACAATTTGGACACATCTATATTTCATGGTGACGAGAGGCACAAACTGACTCTGTCTCAGACATAGCCTTTGCCCAGGCACTGGATGTAGACTTTAGTCAAGCTTAAAGCAAGGCTGAGAGCTTGGGGATGAAGAAGGAGCAAAGGGCACTCATGCCTGCATCCTTCCCCCCACATCCACCTCTATATCCCGAGCCTTCCTTGCCCAGCCCATGGGAGGAGCAGGAACTGGCAGGAAGAGCTCCTTTGTCAAATGCCCAGGGGGCTGGGCTGGCACTTCACCAAAGCCAACCTAAAACTGGTGATGGAGGTGGAGTGGGTGAGGGAGGAGAAGCACAGATGACTGTCTGGCCCTGTGTCCACGGAGAACTGCGAGGACACGGCTTAGGGCTGTGCCAAACCCAGTTGGCATTCCTGTTTTACCTAGCACTGTGTCTAAAGCAAGTTCAGATTCATTTTCCATGCAAGGTTTGGAGCACAGCATAGACAAGGTGTGAGGGCCAGACCCTGACCTAATGCAGGCAAAATTCACCACTACCATTGGCCTGAGCACTTACCCTTGCATTATACCTTAAGGTAGGTAGCATGGGAGTTCTCCTGCTTCAAAGAGTTAATATAGGGGATCTGACCACCTGCAGAGGAAAGTTTCTCGCTGAGCTTTCGGTTCACCAGCTCCATGTGCCTGGAGTTTTTCCTGGCTTGCCGGAGAGACCTCTTGACTTTCTTCACTCGATCTCGCAGCTGCTTGTTGCGCTTCTCCAGCGTCGCCACTTTCTGCTGCAGCTTCTTCACTCTGTCCTCCTCCTCAAACAGAGCTTTCTGCACCGAGGAGCACATGAGCTGTGGGGACAGCAGCAGCAGGTGAGCTTTGCATGGAAAGTTATCATGGCAAGGGTTAATTCAGGCATTCCAGAAAACACAACTTTTTCAAAGCAGAATGCTTTTTTTGGGGGAGCTTTTACTCTGGTTTTATACCTTTTCAAGTAAAATTCTCTCTTGCACTTACGTATTTAGTTAGGACCCAAAATTGTAGAATTTAATGATACCAGTGATTCACAATTACATTTATTAACTGTTTTGTCAGACCTGTCCAGCTCACTGAGGCTACACTGAGTTTATGGAGAAAGGTTGCCCTAATTCTGGTATGAATCTGGAGTTCAGGTCAAGGGGTGTGATTTTTGGAAAACTCTAGTTTTGATTCAGCTTAGCAGCCCTTCAGAAACCCCAGACTCTGGCAAGAGCCTGCCCTCTGCTCTTTATGTCAACATGTGAAGTAAGAACAGCACCTGCCAAACACAGAACTATTTTGCCTTTCCAAGAACAGAGGTGTTCTAAACACCTCATTGCATGGGTTTCTTTAATAAACCCTGAAGGGTAAAATCTCAGCAGCCCCTAGGAGCATCCATGATCCCATAACTTTAATGCAAATTATAATTTAGGGGGTCAATGGCTGAAAACTGCCCCTCCCAGTCTACCCTATACAACTTACTGCAATATTGCCCCCAGAAGGGACATCAGCTCTTGATGTTCATTCATGCCAGTGGCTCTTACATAGGAAATAAAAAAGAGGGACAGCTTCAAAGGTGCTGTCCCCAAAGCATCCCTAGAAGAGCAGCTCACAGGGCATTTTCAAATCCACTGGGTTGGATGATGGTCCAAATGCAAAACATCTCTTGGACAACTGCTGGGCAGCTGTTCATCTCATACTGCCTCATCCTAGGATGACCCAGAAGATCTATCTCATCTCAAGGATATGTGATTGCCATGTTTATGGTCTCCTGTTTCTCACTTGTTCCCTTTTTGCAGGTGCAGCAGCAGGAGTGGGATGACAAACACCAGCTACAAAGGTTTCAGTGCAAAGGAGTTCAGCTCCTGATGCTCAGCCTCACCTGGGATGGGATTCAGCTCCCTTCTCTCAAGCAGCTAAAAGTGAGACACAGGTCTGAGCTCCTTTCTTTCTGTTTCCCTTAATGTTTGAGGGAGAGACACCCTTCCAAGGGCTGATCTCTGCTTCCTAGGGCAGAGGGAGGAATCATCCTCTGAACACAACCCTCTCATTTTACTGACCACAAAAGCATCAAGTGCCATTTTTTTCTACCTGGAAAATATTTTCCAGGCAGAAAAAAAGGAGGTACCTGGAGTTCAAGGACAGCTCCACCAAAAAGTGGCAATTTAGAAGATCTACTTCAAAATCTATTTCTTCTCAGGTGCCTCTTTCCTTTTTTTTTCCTACAAAAAGCATCCTGAGATATTTTATTGTGCATGTGGGACTTTCATCTTGCTGCTGTACTATGAGGACAGGCAGTGTCTTGTGCTGGATTTATCTTCTAAATACATCTTGAAATTTTTTTTATGTGTGTCAAGCACTCCTGGAGTCTGGATGGGCTTTCTCTGGCAGAACATTTGGAACAGACGGGGAATCTAAATAAACAAGTAAATCCTGACTGTGATGATGAAGGATTACATCTTTCTTTCCATCTTACTTTGTAGTATTTTCAATGACTGGAAGTTGGGGAGGGAGCCTGCCATGATGAATAATATTTCATTTGCTTTGGAAACCCCCAGCAGTGGGAAACCATGGCCAGTCAACACAAACACAGCAACTGCTTCCACTCCCTTGGAAGCTCTTGTTCCCCATGCAAAAGCACTGCAGGGCTTTGCTACAAGGCAAATTCTTGCCCCAACTCTTCTCTTACTAGGGCTACTTTATAAATGCATGCTTGGGAGATAGGGAGTGCACAGATAGAGAGCCAGAAACTGTGCTGAAAAGGAGGGAGTTTGGTTTTGATCACAGCTCATTCCAAGTTCTCTTTGAAAACAGCCAGCACATCTTGGCTTTTGTGTTTGCCAAACCCTTGCAAAACCTCAAGCAGAGCACTTCTTGAATTTAAATCCCCGTAAAGGAGGACACTGAGTTAGGGAAATATGTTTGTTGGGAAGACATCAGGTGGAAACTTTACTTCATGAGGCATTTCCTGCATTTTCCGTGGATGCAGAGACGGGCATGGCCTATGCCAGAGTCCAGTGCAGAGGAACAAACACCTCATGCAGCTGAAGTGGGAGGTTTTGTGAACCCAACTGCATTTCATCTGTCTGGGCTGGCTGGTGG
Organism: Acanthornis magna; assembly: GCA_036785705.1. NCBI lineage: Eukaryota > Metazoa > Chordata > Aves > Passeriformes > Acanthizidae > Acanthornis > Acanthornis magna. Next base: position 3,712,588 of record JAWUZG010000001.1, read on the forward strand.
GGGAATAGCAGACATCAGGCATGGCATCAGCCTCATCCTAGAGACTCTCCCAAACATTTTGAGGTTGGTCCTCTGTCCACAGAGGTAGACCTGCTCTACAGAGCCACTGAAACTTCTCAAACACCATCAAAAAGCTAGCCAGCTCATTTACTTATACTGTTTCTCTACAGTCCTCACTTTCCAGTCTGAAACACACAGTTTAGTGCTTAAATTATCTGGAGATACCCAGAGACATCACGGCAACAGCGGAGTTATAAAAAACGGAGGTACTATCGGGCACGCACAGCTTTGTTTGCCAACAGGGTAGGTGATAGGAAGAGCCCAGCTTGATAACTGGATGCCTGTCTGCAAATTGCAAGACTACCGGCTGGAAAATAAACACTTTGTTCCTTCTACGTGGGGAAAAATAATGAGGTGGAGTCCTCTCATTCTCTCTGGCTGGTTACAAACAGCATTTTTCACAGGGCTCTGCAGCGGGGATGATGATGATGTTTAAGGGTGAGTGCTGCCCCACCCTTGCTATCACTGCTGGGGCTGTGATTCACCTGCCTGCAACCAAGTTATCCTTAAATTGGTGCTGAGAACTGTGTAACTGTGACAGCTGTGAGCCCAGCAGAGCCTGGATAACCAACTCAGCTGCTGAACAAGCAGCTGAGAAGTTAACCAGTCCACTTTGCTACTTGGATGCTTGGGAAACTAAGAGAAGGGCCAGGAAATGGCTCCTTAGACAAACCAATGGGTTATTTTCCAAATTCCCTTCAAAAATTTACATTCCCTAGTGACCCACAGTTTAGAAGAGATGTTTGCTCTGGAGATCTGCCTGCATATGTGCTTGTTCCTGTGGAAGACATCCTCAGCAGTGGTACACTCAGGTTCTGAGCAGTACCAGGAGATGTAATGAGAAAGGTGGCACAAGAACCATGCAGATCCTGAGGATTTATCCCCAACAGCCTACAGCTGTGAAACTGCATATTAAATATATTTGAGTATTTGTCTGAGAGACCATATCACAATTATACCCAGTTAAATGTTTTACCGTATCTAGGAGATTTACAAAATCTGTCCATTTGCCAAAGAAATCAGCACTGTGATAAATAGAATAGAATCACAGAATCATTAAGGTTGGAAAAGACCTCCAAGATCATCAAGTCCAATCATTAACCTAACAAACTGATTTTGAAGCATCACATTATAAGAATGCTAGCCCTTTACCAAACACCCTGAACTGATGTATATGTATATTTTTCTGATTGACAGACACACATGTGCCTTCTATAGGCTTGATTTGAATGGGACAGTGGATAAAGGTGTGATGGCAGCATTCACCCACCACAAAATGTCCATAAGTGGTTGAAGTTAGAGTTACGCAATTCAAGCCACTCAAAACCCAGCAGTGGCACCCAAGTCTTGCCCTTCACCTTCCACAGGGAGAGATGTTGAATCCCAGTTTTCTCCTTGTGCATGTTCCTTGTGGCAACACTGCTAAAAACCGCAGGAGTCCCACTACCTAAAACTCTTTCCTGTGGGAGCAAGTGTGTTGCATGGAAAGAAAGATGGTGAATCAAAGAGGAGCAGGCGGGGTCTGGCAGCAGGGAATATTGGGTTTGGGATGGAGAGACTCAACCTCCCATTACTGGGATTTTTCAGCCAAGACTAACACTCATGCTGAAGTGTGGAAAAGTCCCTGTCAGCACTGTTGAAGCATCGTGTTGGGTGAAGTGGTGGGGGCATGGCAGTGCTGGTTAAACCACCTTTGCTTGCTGCAAGAACAGCACCTTTCAGAGGTAAAGAATTGCTTAATCACTGGCATTAATGGAGATGAGTTGGGATTTCACCCTAGGATCTCATATGAATCACCAAGACACATAGGACCTGGACAGAGAAAGAAATTATTGTGGCTGTTGTTACCTTACTGAATGCTGGGTCAGCATTTCCCATGGGAAATGTTTGTAGCACAACTCTCCAGTTCATTCAAAACATCAGAGATGGGGATGTCTTTGGGATATGAAGTATTGCCTGCAGGAAGCCTCTGCCAGGCTACACCCACCCTGAGGGGTCTCACCACTGCTTTTCTTCCTCATTTCACTCCTCACTAAAAGCAGGTTTTCACTTGAAGCTCCTTATGTGCAGCTAGTCAAGGGAAGTCATCTTTCCCAACAGTCATCAGAGAGGAATGGGCACATCCAAGAGGAGACTTCTTGCCTGCCTTAGACACTTAGCCTTGGTGGACCATCTCTGGGGACTCCTGCCTAGGTAACTCTCTCAGACTGGGATGGATCCCACCATGAGTCCCATCAAACGGCATCTGAATGGCACTGACTTCCCAGGGCAGGCTGCAAGGGCAGGATACAGTAGTTTTCTTGGAGTTTGGAGACACTTGCCCTGGAAACAGACCCAAATCCATGTCCGTGGGCACTTGTGATTCTTTAAAAAGAGCTTTGCTCTGATCTGCATCAAACCACTGCTTGGTGTGAAGGTATCTGAACCGCTAGTGGCATCATTTCAAAACCCCACATTTCCCCTTCAAATCCACAGTCCTTGCATCCCTGCTCCACTGGGGGTATTTTTGGAGGATATATGGTGATTAGGAGGCACCTGAGGACTGGTGAAAAGACCCTCAGCCCTAGAGGTACCTGAACAGAGGTCCCTGGCCCCAAAACCACACCTAGAGCCTATCCTGGGGCATTGCTTTCCCCCAGCACTTTGAGCCCTGAAGCCTGAGATGCTGCTGAGAGGGAGGAAACAAAGATACCAAGTGACAGTCACACCAAGACACCTCTGCCAGGATTGGAAATGGAGGTGGGAACACATCTCCACCCAGGAAAGGATCAACAGCTTATTCCCTATACTTGTGAAGGAAAAAAAGTCAATGGTTTAGCAAGAATAGAAACCACACTAATCAAGACGACAAGAGAGGGTAAAAAAAGGTGTAGGGTGTGAGCCAGACTGCCTACCACAGGCACCTCACTTGTGCCAAGTGAGCAGATAAGACAGTCCTGACAGTAAATCCCTAAATTCCCTGCCCAGGCAGTGGGAGACAGAAGGTCTCCAGGAAGAGAAAAATAAACCAAGAGGGTACGACCTCACTCTGGGGCATCTCCAAGTTCCTTTCCTCTCCTCAGTGACCACGCAGCCAGCAAGGGAGGCACACCAAGAGCCAGCCTGCTGCTTTTTCCCGGCACTCTTGCCTTGTTTCCTCTGAACACATTCCTCCAAGCGATTCACCCTGGAGGCCACAGGAATGTTGTGCTGGACTGGGAGGGCAGTGGCAGTGAAGCTCGGACTGAGCTGTTCAGCAGGAGCAGCCAAACTCGGTGCTCAGCCCCACCTGCCCCATCCCTTGTGCTTCCTGCACTCCCAGGAGCTTCCAGCCCCAGCAGAGCTCCAGCAATGTGTGCCTGCTGAGATGGGGCAAGGCTGGCGAAGGAGAGGGGCTTGCAGCCCTCCCAGGGGCTTAGCCTTGCCAGCCTCTTTGACAAGACTCATATCACCCTCCTCTGACTCCCTCCACGAAAAATACTCAGGGTGGCCAGTGGGATAAGGAGCCGTGGTGTGGCACATGGCTCCAGAGTGTGCAAAAGCAGAGACAGCAGCCAGGGCACTACTCCTGGCTCTCCACCAAGCTGAAAGGAAAATGCTTTGAGGAAGGATGAACAAAGTCTTTTCTCCATGGTTTTAACAAGCAAATGTGGGTTTAAGTCTACCTTACAAGATGGGCTGCTTCAGAGATTTCTACATTTTGCTCTGCCTGAACACTGAAAATGTCCAAATTGCAGAGTTACTGCCTTTTTCTTTTCTTTTTTCTTTTTCTTTTTCTTTTTTTTTTCCTTCTCAGAGCTATGGTTGCAATTTCAGCAGGGCTTCAAAAGTCTCTGTAAGAGGCTTTTCCCCCCAATAATATGTACAGAAGCTTTACATTTCCACAGCTACCAAAGTGACCAAAACTTTCTATCCACTTTAATTTTCGACTCAGCTTTTTCCCACCTAGTATTATTACTGTCACAATAAAACCAATTAAGTCTGATATGCATAAAACTACTTTGCCAATATGCACTTGGGGTAACCAAGTGTATTGTTCTGTGACTGAAGGTTGCTGTGTGACCGTGTCTCCATCTAAACTTGTTTCACTTGGCTTGTATTTCAACAGGATTAGGTCACCATTCCCCCCACATATACACAAAGAGAACTAATTAAATACCAAGGAAGGGATAAAACCAGCAAGACCCAAAATCAGAGTGTATTGTGTCCTTCCCTCTTACTGGTGGGAATGCAGAGAAAGGAGAAACTGCTGATCAGAGCAGCACAGCTTCTTATGATTTGCTCCTATTTACTGAAATTTTTGAGAGAACTGGCCTTTACCTTGTGTTACAGCAGCTTCTTGAAACTTCCTTTATTTTAGTGGTCCTGTCAAGCAGATAGGATATACGTGACAGAGGTAGCAGTGAGGGAAGTACAATATATCCAAATATACCATCCCCAGATGCAGCTGAAGCTGAGAACCAGCATCAGATGGCGAAGAAAAATATTTCTCTCTACCAATATTAATTTGCATGAGAACAATATTAGTTTAAACTAGCATTATACTTGGTTTGGGGTGTTTACATTAAGTATTGTTTACTTCAGTCTAATGTATTACAGCTCATAGAGTTCCCTCGGAGTCCTGACAGAGGTGGCTGATGTTTTGGTATGGCAGGTGCTGCAAGGATGTCTGTAAGCTGAGGTTTAGCTTAAACATGGATGTAAGGGGTACAAAAGAACAGGTGGGAGATGTGGACTGTGGGAGGACAGCAGGCACATGGAAACAAGGTTGATTAAGGGCTTAAAGAATTCAGAACCTCCTGGGGGTAAGGCCATGCCAGACCTCCCTGTACCCCTCAGCAGGTCAAACACTCAGAGCCCACATCCTCTGTTGCTGAGGAGGGAAGAACTGGGATCAGTAAATATGTAATAAAATAAACGTTATGTATAACATGAAGAGAACCTTTGTTTCTCTGTCACCTATAAGTCAAAATGGGGAAAGAGAGAAGCGAAGCAAATCCCAGCAGGCTGTGGATTGGTATTAGCAAATGGCCTCAGTGTGACTGCAATGCATTAAATGCTGCCTCTCAAGAAAGCAAAGAAATGGACATTTACTGTAATTGGAGTCCATGTCTCCTCCCCAGAAAATATATCATACCCAGGGGCATTTGTATGCACAGGGGGAGAACCCATGCTGAGAAAGGCAAATGTTTAAAGTTAATGCAACATCTATAAAAGTCAAGTTCCCCTATAAATCCCTCTGCCCCGGACATGTTGGCTTCATACTGCACACAAGCTGCTGCAGCTCAGCTGCCTTTACAAACAGATAGGATTTCCTTGGCTGCAGGCTCAGCTGGAAGCCCTGAGTGTGCCCTGCTGCTGTGCACAGCTTCTGGATTTCAAAGACCAAATGCAGGTGCCCCGGGGCAACCTGCTGTCCTCCCATGCCACTGGGGAGCAGAGATGGTCACATCTCTCCTGAGCATCCACAGGAACTCCTGGAGACATTTCACTTCATTTGCCAAGTCCATTTTGGGTCCAGAAAAGCATAGAGATTGAAAAGGGCACACTCAGACTTGTATTTATCATTGTTTGGTGGGTCCCTTGGGGTAGTCTTTGCATCACCCTGCTTAATGTATGTAGTCTCAATCCTGGGTAGGAAACATTGGCTTTCTGATTTTTTTCTAGTCTCTACAGAGGCAGAAATTCCTCTGGAGGATGAGTCAGAGAAACTAACTTAGAGCAGGGAATCAGGCACTAAAACTGAGTTGAATAGTACAGAAACAACTCCAACACTGTGCTTACGCACACAGTGGAGCCGCCCTGTCATGGCAGGAGCAGGACAAGAGGCTCTAACAAAGCCTTTCCCTGCAAGCAGTGAGGGATTTGTGAAACCTCGATGGAAATGACAGCAGCAGCATTGAAGTGAGGCTGGATAAAGCCACGGGCTTGACAAAGAACATCTGCATCTGCTCCCGAGCTGCTCTGCAAGCCCAGAGCAAAGAGGAGACCTCAGCAAGGTCTGTGCCCCACGCCAGCAGCTCCGGAGAGGTGTCCGAGCCCATGGGGCTGAGGACCAGGTCCAGCCCTCATTCAAGCACAGAAGAGCCACAGGTTGCCACAGTGGTGAAGTGGAAAAGTCTTGGTGAAGTTGAGAAAGCAAAGAGAAGGAAACACAAACATCTGCGATCTGCAGGCACTCTCTCACTAACAATGGGACCAAATGCCTGAGAGACTAATCAGCAGCCCTGAAAAACAGCTCCAAGCACTAACATGTGGCTGATGGGAGCTCACTGCTACTCACAGATATTCCTGTCCCACCAGGCAGCCCAGAGCAGCCTGTCCACAGCTCCGGCTGCTGCGTGGGCTGTAAATCCCGAGAGGGGCCCAGACCACCCTGGGTGTGATCAATGGGCAACAGGCTACTCTGAGGATGGCAGGATTTGGCAAATAGGCAGTTTTCAAGGTGGAGAGATGTGGTATTTAGGGGACCACCCTCCTGCTTGCATGTGCTCAAGTGGCCCTAAGCATTTGGGGCATTAATGACTGTTTCTCTAAGAGACAAAAGCTGCTGTTTTCACTCTAGTACAATTTCTCAGATCAGGTGCTATTCCTGAGCCAGTCTTTCAATTCTCAGTAGAAATTCAAGGTCAGGGAAATACAGGGTCATATTTGAAATCCAGCATCATGTTTAGTGGCCAAACTGTCTCCCTGCTGTTTTGCTGCATTTCGCACAGACACAGACGCACCAGAAGCTCCCACCGTGTGCTGCACAATTTACTGCCTTATACAGGGAAAAGCTTTTCACACAGGGCTGGCTACAATGCCCGTGGAAAATAAGGTCATAAGGGAAGAATGAGTCAGGCCTCTCCATACACACAAGCCTGGAGCACTCTTTCCAGTCTGATTTCAGGAGAAGGATGGTTGCAGCCACAGGACAAAATGCTCACAGGGCTGGTGGATGCCCCGTGGTGAACTCTTCCTTGCAAGCATCTAAATTATGCAGCACACACCACACTGCTGGTTAATGTTGCAGTGGTGGCTCTCAACTGTTTAATCCTACGTTAATAATTGTGCTCGAGAGAGATAATTACATAGCAAGTGCCACACCACTGCACAGTGAGCACATGGTGATACCTTTGAGCTACAGTTCAATCATGCACTACCTTGGGGTTTGGCTGTTTTGTGAATAACTGCACCGAGGTCTGAAAAATCTCATAATATCCTTTGTTATGTCCATTTACCTGTAAAATCTACTATTGTTCCTGGCCAAATACTTAGGGACAGGCAGCAAATGCATCCCCCTGTAAGTCAGTGTTACTGTTTGTGTATTAAAGGGCTTTATACATGATTATGAAATTAATTTTCTCTATCAGTCCAAAATTCTTCTGTGGAATTTGTTTTGCTTTTCCCATATTTTTCTGACACAGAAATTATCTGTACTTTCACTAGCTTTGTATTGCATCACTATAGCAATAGCAAGGGTCAGGAAATGGACAGCCTTGAAGAGCAGATGATCTGGATTGCCTCACACCCCTCTTGCAGTAGCAATCACAGAACCCACATCAATCACCATCCACACAACTCCACAAAAATTGCCTAACATCATAGTATTAAAAAAAAAAGACCAAAAAAAGCTGGCAACCCCACTGTGAGGAAGCCAGGACCTGGGCTCCAGTCTAGCTCCATAACTAGGACACTTTCCTTGTCTTTTGGCAATGATAATGTTGGAAGAACAAAATCTCTATCACTCTGAGCTGCATTATCTGAACAGCTTGTTCTCATTAGCAACACGTGCACTTCACACCTCATCAAAGTGGACAGATAAAATGCATGTCCCAATCAGAGTGGGACTGGAGGTCTCCACTACAGTGAGGGCAATAACCAGATAGAGGAAAGTAGCTCCAGTAAATAGCTCCTCTGTGCTTCAATTCCCTGTCTCCAAAAATGGGGATTGCAGAACAGCTGTGACTTACAGAGTTTTCTGAGTCGTAATAATCTAATCGAGAAAGCCTGAATAGTGTGGGGACAGGAGCGATAGGAGAGGCAGGACCCATGGGCAGATACTTCACTTGCATGCAGAATGGCCACAGTGCTTCTCTGTGCAAATTCAGAGCATGAGCCCAGAAACCATGTTTTTCCTTTGGTGCTGGTAGGCACTGCCCATAACTGCAGCCTTGTCTCCAGCAATCTGGAAACATATTGTTCAGTAAGGATCCTGGAAAAATTGCCCATCACTGGGCCACGTCACTGATTGAGATTCCAATATTGAGGGATTTAGTCAATACAAGTTTGCTATATAAAAATTGTACCTTTCTGTGTCACTGATCAAGGCATTTAAGTCCACATTATCCAAGAAGGGGAAAATCCTGGCTTTGTGAATGTGGCTTAGATACAGCTCAGATACATGAGCAATGCCCATGATCCTAAGACCAAAGGTTTCAAATATGATCAAAGGGACAACTTCCAGCAACTGCCTTTATCGGGCCATGGAATACAAAACCAACAGTTCCTTAGGCACCATTCGCCAACAAAATGGGTGTGAGTGGTCAGGCAACAACATGCTACTGGTCACTCCTCTTAGTACTCTGTACCCAAAAGTCAGCAAACTAGCAGCAAAACCAGCAGAAGAATACATAAGGCATTTTAACAGGAGTGGAAGGGAACATTTATTCTCACTCATCATCTAGGTCAGAAATTAATGGGAATATGAGCTAATCTGGAAGAGCATAGCAAGAAAATGGCACTAAGCCTCTGGAGGGAATGGCAAAGACCCTTTCCTGCAGGTATTTGAGGCCTCTCTTCATCAGCCACATGTGGTTTAGGGTTAGTACAGGTAAAGTGCAACACAAACTCAGCTGATAAAACTGGATGAACAATTTGTTTCCTCTGATCCTCATCCAGGCTGATGTCTCAGTTCTACCTTAGTCTGTTTAATCCTGTTAATAGGCACACCCCTGTACTGGCATACAGCACCTACACTTCCCGTGGCAGTCAGTGCTACTGAAAGTCAATCAAATTGATGATCTACACTGCTCCCTCCGGATATTTGTGAGGCATTTCAAGCGAAGAAAAACAAAAAAACATCCTAAGAAATTGCATAATTCCAAATGTTTTTCCTTCCACATTCTCCCCACCCTAGAGACTCTGCCACTTAGTAACATTGCTTTATTTAATCCCTTCCTAAAATACCCTTTTACCACTGAGAACTTTGCAACTGTTTGGGAGTGGGCCGAGTTGTTTGCTGTTTTGATGGAAAGAGAGAAACTAAATTATTTCCTGGCTGAGATTTATGTGTCAAGATTTAGCTTGCAGCCAGATTTTTTTTAGCCAAGTTACAAAATCTGAAGATAATTCCAGCTCGCATTGTCAGTGACTTTTATGAAGCAATTCAGGATATGTGCAGGAATAAAAGGGAACTCCTCACCATGGAGGTTTTAATGGAAGTGAAGAGACACATTCCTGCACAGAAGGAAAGGGCAGGAACATATGTCAGCCTAAGCAGAGCTGTGAGAATGCAGAATCCCAGCTTACTAAAAACTCATTAACATATTGGTGAACCCATGTTTCTTTAATGCTTTGGATGCAAATTGAGAGCCAGGTAGAAGTTGCACTTGACTGTGGACAAAACAAAGCTGAGTTTTGCTTGAGACATCAGGCTTTTGGAAACTTCAGAGCAAGTGCTTTGATGTGATACTGTTAAGATGCTCCTGATCTCCTGAGACTATTCAGTTCAATGCTGGTCAGCTGGCAGATGTTATGGTCATGTTTTCTAGCCAAAGGACACAGAAATCCCTCACAAAGCCTTGGACAATGTTGTATTTCTCTGCCCCTTCTGTCACATTTGCTATGCTAGACCCTGATGGCCTGACCCATGACTGAACACTAAGGTGCCCAGAGCAGTTGCCAGGTGCACAGGCTTAAAGGAAAGAACAGAGAGGCAGAAGAGACAAGTGAATTAACATTCCAGAAACCCACAGTGAGACTTGTGCGCCTAGAACTCAAGGTCTCAGGTGAGACACCCCAGGAAGGCTGGGGCTGTTGGCTGTGGCCATGTGAGCAAGTCAATTGGAGCAAGGGGAATGTGTCTGTAGACTGGAGATCTAGATGTGTTTGGGGTGAGCAAACAGATGGGGAAAGGGGTTCAGAAGGTGTGAGAAGGACCAGCCATGGATCACTCATGTTCCCATTAGGAGCTGGTGCATGCCAGAAAGGCATTTGGAGCAGTCTGGTTGTGTTTCCCCCAGGAGGAATCAGCTCGATGTGCAACAAAACCTCTCTGTGAACTGAACCAACATTTGTCAAACAAAACTACATGCCTCCTACTCACCAGACTCATTCCCTGTCACGATGGAGATTGCACTGATTTGACACATCTGACAAACTAAGACAGCTCTTGCTCGCTCAGGTGCTTTGCCTGAGCTCCGCGGCTTGGGAAACTTCAAACAGGACACCTCGCAACCATTGCAAAGCCTGCAATGCAACTGGCTTCACATTTGCCTCCCATCCTTCCTGATGGGCCAGCTCCAGCCTCTGGAGGTGTTTCACTGGGCTGGTGAAGACCCCTCACAGCTCAGCTGAGGACAGGAGGTGGTGTTGGACGTGCAGTGCGGCTCTGGGATTCTGTAATCCAATTATAACTCAGAAATAGCAGCTGGCAGCTCCCCAGAGCCATCTCGTACCACAGCGCACTACATTTCTCTCCCCAAAGTTCCTCTAGAAGGCCTGAGCAAACAGGAGGCTGGCTCAGCTCTCAGTCAGCTTGCCTGTTTCCTGCCACTTGATGCACTGCCAATCTTCACTGGTGCTGACATCCATGCTCTCCCAAACTCACACAGTTTTTAAGAATGGTTGAACCAACAAGTGCTGGGAGAACACTGAGCGTGTGAAGCCACCTTGGCTGTGTTTCAATGCCTTCTGGAAAGATCCTAATGTAATACAGACATTCAAGTTACGTTTGCACTTGCAACTAAGTGCTGGCTGCACTTGAGCTTGTCTGTAATGAGCTCTCCCCACAATACCACACATGAAATACAGGCAAAGAGACAGGCATATTGGTTTCAGAGTCACATGGGAAGGAAGGCGAATTTCCAGCAGCAAAAAGAAGTCAGTAGATACAAGGATACTGCCTCCCAGCTCTGCTAATCAGTGTCCATGCCTTAAAGCCAGGTAAAAATTGTTTAAACTCACCAGTTCTGATGTGAGTCCCTTAATACAACCAGAATCAACCATCAGGTTGGAGCTAGACTGAGTTCATTAAAAGCCACAGAAGTTCAGATCTATTTAAAAATGTCAAGACATGTGGTTTACCCTGACTTTTTGCTTTTGGGTCTGGAAAGTGACAGACCAGAGAAGATGCATTGCTATGCAGTCAAGGCTGTGAGTCCAAGACTTGAGTACATGAATTTGAATATGGCAACAGAAAGGAGATAAAAAGCAATGTGATAGCAGCTAGAGAAGCTGCCATCTGTCCAACAGCTCATGACAGTTTATTTGTGCCTTTTGAAGTCAGTGGTGTCATTGTTGGGAAGGTGTAAACTCGTGTTTTAGGTCAATGACTTGAATATTTAAATTTAATGAAGACTGTTGAAAATGCATGCCACATCCTTTGATTGATGAGGGAATAATTTCCAGGTATTTCAAAGCTTAATTTTTAAAAAAAAACTTTTCAGTCAAATAGAACTGATGCATATGTGACAATTATAAAGAAACACAAAAATTATAGGGATAATTCAACTTAAATATCAGTTGATCCAATTACTGGGCTCAATCCCAAAGTTCAGGTGAAAGAAGAGCTCCCAAGCAATGTTCCAAGTCTACCACTTATCAATGTAGACCAATACCCTGAACTAACAAAGCTACTTTAATTCAAAACATTCTGAATGTGGCTTCATATTTCAGACTCATTTATTACTTTATTTTCTATGTATGACTCACAGTTTGTGAGATCTATACAAAACCACATAAAAGGGAAGAGGAAAAGGGAGGGGTGCTGTAATAAATTCTGCATTACCTGAGAAGATAGGTAAGTATCTTCTCATGCCAAGTCTCCTTGATGTTAAATTGTAAGAAGGGGTTGGTTATACGCAGTTAAAACCTCATCGATTCTGAGCTGAGTTTTGAATCTTGGGTGGTGACACATTGATTACAATTGTGGGTTGCCTGGACTTTTAAAATGTGGTTAAATTACAATAAAGTTACAATAATGGCCATGACAAAGAATGTCCGCAGCAACCACAAATGAGCACTCCTCAATCTTCACCCTGTGTGTGTGTTACACGTTTTACCACTGCAGGCATTACAGCTCACAAATAATTCTCACACAGCATCTGTGAGGCTTGCAGAAGCTCAGAGAAAGAGGACACAGCTCTGCTCAGCTCTGACAAATTACAATGAATTCACTGTTACAGATTGTCCATGTCTTCAAGGGCAATACAGCGTTGTGGGGCACTTTCACTCCTTATAGCCAGAGGAGTCAAGAGCTTCCTGAAGGTTACCCAAAAAATATATCTCCCTATTTCATCAAGACCAAAAAAACCCAACCCTGTAGCAGCTGTGAGCAGATGTTATTCCATCCTCCCTTTCAATAGCTGCTGGATGCCTCTGAGCACAGCGAGCCCCAGCAGGAGCAGTGTGGTGCATCACCGTGTCCTCAGCCAGGGGCAGGTCAGCAGGTCACACCTCCAGCTCCTTCCTGCTCCTTTTCTGAACTCCGTGGTGTCAGCTGAGTGGAACCAGCTTTCTGGATGCTTTCCCACTTCCTTAATACTTCAGCAAACAGCACCGAGAGTGTGAAAGGCCTCAGTGCACATCTTTGAAGGAACCCAGGCCTGACCAGCCCTTCTTGGCTGTCGCTGCTGTGTCGGAGATGTATTGGCCCTCATTTTCCCCTTGTTTCTAAAGCTGCTCCATAGTGTGCTTTACTGCATTTGATGGGGAACTCCAAAAGGCTCCTGTTCTGAAGTGATTTTAGAAGACAACCTCCATAAAGCAATGCTTTTTCCCACCCTGATTCTTCAGCTATAGTAGAGATTGGAAAAACAGTGCCTTGGATAGCTTCTGCCCTTGCCCTCAAGGCTGCTGCTTATTTACTTCTGTGCTTCAGATTTCTTGGCTGAACATAACTTCCTATGACCCGTAGGGAGGAAAATCCTTAAGGATGGGCTTTGGGGCAAGGACACTGAATTCTTCATTATATGTTGTATAGCCCCAAACCCCACATTTTCTGTCAGCCAGATGAGAAAATAGCATGCTGTCCAATATGAGGCAATGTGGGCAACAAGAATCGGTTCACTTTAAACCAGATCATATCAGACTTCCTGTACAAAATTGTTGGAAGTCATTTCTTTTGCTCACCAAATGACTTCAACAGGTGCATATCTTTCCTAGAAAAGAGATCCAACCCCTTTTTCAGTGATGGAGTTTGACCCTTGGCAAACTAAAGATTAATATCTACTTCACTTCAAAAAAACACTGTATTTGAGTTGGGTTACATGGATGCAAATTGCTGCCAGTTTCAAGCTGCAGGTCAAAAATGAAAAAGATTTAAAGCAGAAGAGTTCTGGTTTGATTTCTGAGTCAGGAAATCCTTGCTGTAATTGCAGTCTCTCAGGTAAGACACACTTCCCCCCATACTCTCTCTCACACCACATCCAGGTGTTTAAAGATGTTCTACTTTTCAGAGAAACACAGTGGCCTCTAGCAATGGCTAATTACCACTTTGCTGATTGACAAAGTGCCAAAGAGTGAGTGCTGCTACCTGCATAACTGATAATTACATTTTTGTCAGGCTGCCAAGGTCCTCACACACACCTGCATGCTGCCCACACGGTTGTTACGAAGAGATTTATAATAATTAATTGTAACATTCCTATCACGCATCTCCCCACCCACTTCCAGCAGCGACATGTAAATCCAGCAATGAGCATGTCTAATTTCCTCTCCTTGTTAACCTTAGAGTAAAGCCAGGTAAGAACATCTTCTGTTCACATCCTTTAAAGCCTTGATTCATTTTTTTCCTGGCATGTTAGTTTAATTCTAGGTGAGGAATCACATTTTTTTCTCTTCTTCTTCTATTTTACCCTGCTTATTTGTTCACGCCTTCCTGACTAGTCTAGACAGCCCTACCACTTATGATTTTCCCGAGATGGATGCTTTCCAAACAGTACAGCTCTCCTCCCACAGAACATGGGCCAAGCTTCACGAAACCAAACCTCTTCCCACGGATCACCATCTCCCCAGCTAGCAATTGACTTCCAGAACTGAAGAAACGGGACCTAAAGACCATGTAAGATTTTCATCGCCTTCCCAATTTCCAAAGGCATCTACTGTCCATGTGGCATCCCATCAAGCTGCATCCCTCATTCCTATCCCCTCCCTACTTCATGCTCACCCTTGGAACCTCCCAACCTGCTAACACTGATGAGCCCCTGTTGCAGCATTCCTCCTGCTGGTCTTCATGCTGCCCTTCTGAAACCCCATTGAAATTTTCTTTCTCCCTGATTGGTTTCTAATCTGTTTTCCATTTTATTCTTTTTTTCCGCACCGTGTTCTGTTTTCACATCCTTCTCAGCTTTCACTTTCTCTCACAGGTTGCTGGCACTATTGACATTCATCTGCACTTAATCTTCTTGGGGTTAAGTCTTACACACAAATATTTGCTTTCCCTGTTGGCACTTCCAGCAGTCTAGGCAAAACTTTGAAATTTCCCTGTGGCAATAGCAGTGGGAGGTCCCAGACAGCCAGGGAAGGGGCTTTACTCCCTCTTTTCTCAAGGACTTGCATTGCAAAGCATTAGTGGTAGCTGATTTCTATCCAGGATAGGGGAGAAACAACCTCCTTTGAGACTCAGACATTAAGCTTGGTCTCTAATTTTGAGCTCTGTCCTGTGAGAGGGGTACGGGATAAAGGTCTACACAATCATGAATTTCATGGAGGGAGAAAATAGAGACAATGTCTTCCAGCAGAAGAATTAGGAGTATCAGATAATAAAGTAGGAAACAGGTTGAAGGTAGTCAAAAAGTCGTGATTCTCAGAAGGAGGCTGGACACCTTTATGGGAGATAAATTGATTGGATGTCACTGAATATATAGAAACAAACAAATATATGGAAATTACTTCACCACAGAGACTCCTGAAAACACTGGAGACTGGGAGAGCATCAGCAAGAACCCTCTTCCCGTACTCATCCATGGATACCTGATTTAGATATCTTTTGGCATACTGTGGGTTTAGGGGAGAATGCTGACAGTCTTTTACTTTACTTCCTCAGTAAAACTGGCATTTTGCAACAATTCAGGACTTCTGACATTAAAACACCTAACAAAAGGACTGCTGTACCTCACTCTGCTGTTGGCTGAAGCACTTTGGAATGTTGTATGCAATGAAATTCAGTCTTTCCTCACATTTTGAGATCACTACTGAAGTAGACAAGCTCCTTAACTCCATTCAACTTAAATACATCCAAGAAGCCAACCCAAACCTGGAATATTTACACATAAAATGCATAGAAAAAATACACTCAGAGTCCCATCTACTGTGTATACTTGAAGTCCAAATAGAAAAAGCCCTAAAATCAATGTTGAAGTAATTCAAACAGCCCCATGACGGTTCCAACAATGTTGACTGGATTAGAAAGATTATTCCAGTTGCTCTGCAAGCTTTGGAGTTTAAGGCTTTCTGTGTCAGAGACAATGCTCCCTTTTGGGAGAGTATTGATAACATATGTGTCCTCTTCTTTTTTTTTTTCTTTTCCTATCTCTATTTTTTAAAATGTTTTTTAATTTCATTTACACATTTTGCACCATTTCCTAAATCAGTCTGTGACTGACCACAGGCATTAAAAAATAAGGGGGACAGAGGTTTCAGAATTTCAAAACACAAGGAATTGCTTTGAAGCAATTTAGAAGGTTGGCTTCAAATCCACAAAACAAAACCCAACATCTTTCATGCATTCAGCATATTTCATCCAAAAGGCTTTATAAGCTAGAAGATAAAGACTCCAAAATGCATCATAAGCTCCAGCCAAACTCAAGCCACCTGCTCCACACAGCAATAGATATAGAAGGAGGACTCCAGGCACGCTGCAGTTCTTGATTCAAGCTCTGGACTTTTCCTCATCCCTTGAACCGATGCTGGAACTGCTATATCCAGAGAAAGAAGCCACTGAGAAAGAGTCATGGTGGTCAAGGTGTTGTGGCATAAACGACCCAGGACCACGTCAGTCCCGTTCAGACACAAATAAGCTCATACATGGCCAAGGACAGAGCAGAATGTGGGCTCAAATGACCTCTGTTTCCGCAATTAATATATTGTCTTTGCCCCAAAGGCAAGCAGAATCTGAAACCAGTTATTTGCAGGGCTGCATTCGGCAACATTAGGAGATCTTTCACACCCATATTGTGCTGGGCAAGGATTTCCAAATCCCTGTGCTGCTCTAGAGAAGTCAGGAATGCCAACTGTAGCTGATACTGTAGGGGAAGGAAAAGGGAAAAGGGAAAAGGGAAAAGAAAAAGAAAGAAAAAGAAAAAGAAAAAGAAAAAGAAAAAAAGGAAGGATACTGCCTCTGATAAATACTGAGAGCAAACATTAACACCCCAATAGCCACATTTCCAGCTCGATAGCTGTGGGTTTGAGGCTGCCCCAGGATGCTGCCAATGTGTATGTTAATGTTTAAAGATACGTGTGGGCTTAGGAGCAGGTTAAAGTACACAATTAGCCCTGGGCAAGCCTGAGATTTCTCCATTTCAAAACATAGGAAATGCTGTAAATACCATAGCAAATGCAATTACCAGAGCGTGATAAACACCACTTCGTTAGCAGGGACCACAGGAGGCTTCTCCTGTTTCAGACGTTTCTGATAATGAGCAGGAACCAGGGGTCGATCCTGAAGTCTGGACACAGAGCAGGCAGGCAAATGCCTCAGGGATGCCTCCAGTCTGGGATTTTGTTGTTAGCCCTTCTCTGGCCTGATGCTTTGATGGAAGGGGTCTGTTCTTTCACATCCTCGACATCTGTAATGCGTTTCTTGAGCAATGACTGTCTGTAAGGATGGGATGTGTTCCAGCGCTCCAGAGTGCCAATGATTTGGAAGCACCAGGACACTTTCCATCAGTAGCTCAGCTGCTTGCAGACAGGGGTTAAATACTGGAGGATTTTGTCACTCAATGTGGTTTCAAGCCATTTTTATTACAACAGGCAAGATTTGAGCATAAAGTATTATTTCCAGGACACATTTAATCGATGATTCTACACCTTTGGGAAAAGAATTGCATTTGTTCCTCTGCCCTTTGAAACCAAGACTTAAGAAAACGCAGGCTCAATTAGGATTTCCAGGGACAGATTGTGAAGTGTTCACTCAACTCAAACAAAATGTGCCTGAGCCTTAAATGTGTAAAAGGACAAAACCCCAGTCATTGATGGTGGTAACAATCCTTCTGTAGGGTCTTCTTAAAAGTGTTTCTTTCCAATCCTCAGAGGCTTTTCACAATATCAGTACTCACATCCAGCATGGCTGTAGCTGTCTGAAGGGCACAGAGATCTTGGAAGTGATTTTTAGAAAAATTCACCTCCTGGTGGTCTTTTTGAATCCAGCTGGTGGAGGTGGGCTTTGGTACCTCCTGGAGCTGCCCAGTCACAATTTTCCTCTCCAGGGAAAGCAAGTCACTACTGCCAGCACAGACACCCAGCAGGAAGAATAACAGGACAGGGACAGGGTGCTCTGAAACCCCATGTAGCCCTTCCCAGAGCCATGCCATGACATGTGCAATGGATCTTCCCCCGGAGCCAAGTGGCAGAAGAGGAATACCTTCTTCTGACCCACCCAAATCTCCCAGCTTGACCCAAGCCTTATAAATAATGGAGATTTCACCACGTCAGGTGGCCACACATTTTGGTGGATGATTTCTTCATTTCCTATTCCATAAGTTATTTTAATTTTCTCTCATTTACGTTATTTTTTCTTGTCTCTGCTTATAGATGATTCTCCAACAGAGGTACTTACAGACCAAGTAAATTTCCTTCCCACAGATAAGCTGTGTACACAGAGATTCTCACTTTAGACAACTTTTATAGACCATGAATAAACTCTCTCCCAGCCAACCCAGGCCTCAGAGCTCTTTTGAAGTGTGAGCAGGTATCTGGCAGAAGTGGTTACTGTGACTAAGCCCCTTCCTCATTTTTGCTCATCTTCCACACCAGAGGATGTTGCTTTAAAGGTGGAAAACACCCTTCCCACTTTGCAACAAAATGGAGCATTTTGTGGATGTGGTTGCTATGTTTTTGCTTCAAAGGCTCTGAAATGGTATTTCTTTCCCCATGTAAGGGAAATTAGGACTTAAAGCATCTGAATTTCTATTCCTATCCTGAGCCATTGTAAGTACAAGTTGTTCCTCCACTTTGATTTTTCTTCCTTTCTCTCCCCAACCACCATCCAGCTAAGCAACTGAATAATTTTCCACAATTAAAAAATCTAATAAGCAACATCCAGAAGAATATATTTCTGTTTATACTTTGTTTAAAGGCTCTGGAAATACAAAAAGAAAGCCAAACAAACAACTGTGCTCTGAAATGGGTGTAGAGGAAAGATAAATGAAGGCAATAAACTCACTGCATTTTGAAGAAATGAAATTAATTTCCAATTTTCACCATCCACCTGAAGAAGGAACCCAGACTTCATACCACCAACATGCTCTGGTTTGAATAAACAACCAAACCCCAGCTGCTCATGTGTCACCCGTCTGAAGAGAACTCCCTACTCAAAGTACAGCACTACCTGTGCAATAAAGCTGGAAGTCATGGGAGGCAAAGGGCACAGGATTTCAACAAATAAGTTTACAGACAAAAAAATAATTCAGACAAATGTTTCTAATCTCAGAGGGGATAAATCCTGGGTCAAAGCAAATTGTCTCCACGGGACTGGGATACAGAGCTCAACACACCTGCCCTGCTTTTACCCTCTGCAGAATGAAAATCATTCTCCTGCTGCCCCTGCATAGTGAAGAGGATAGCTCAGTTTGAAGATAACAGCATGTAAACACCAGCTTGCATTTTAGTCCCACATCTTGTCTCAATAGAAAATATTGCACTGACATTCCCCCTTGCAGTAGCTACTGGTGCCCTACTGATCTAGCAAATGCAAAAATACTGCAGAACAAGTCCATTAAGTGCTTTCAAATCTCAGGAAATATTTTTTGCTTGCTTGTTCTTAAGCTTTTCGGGCAGAAGTTCAGACCTGGCTTTTTAGTCATATTATTTTCCTTTTGTATTATGCAGTGTCATGGAAACTTGCTTCTCCCTCAGTGTATTTTTCCCCGCTGTCATTCCTTTTACAGATAACTTGACTAACAGTTGCAGCAGCGTTCTTCAAAAAAAAGCTGACAGACTGGGGCAGCAAAAGCAGGGAGTCACTGCATCAGCTGCCAGAGGCACCTGCAATGATTTGAGCAGCAACAAGCTGCAATTGGTTGAACAAACCGTATGTTCCCAGTCCCACGAAACCAGGCACTTTGGTTTGTCACTTCACATTAGCTGCTGCAAGGGGCTGAGGGCTGCCAGGGCCGGCAGTGAAGCCAAGCCTGGCACCACATGGCTGCTCCTGGCGGAGCACAACAGGGCAAGGACACTTCTCCGGGGGAATTTGGAAAGGTACTTGGCTGGTGGAGGCAGGACCAGCTTTAAAAAGCTCAGTCTGCAGCTTCCATTAGGGACTCGAACTCCTGCTGCCTCAGAGCCAACTTGGCTTGTCATTTGTGAAAATAAACGTCAAAATGCATGGGCTCGGAGAAAATATGTCCCAAATTAAAAGACTTCATCTCCCTTCAAGCCACGATGGCTGATCTGGTTACAGGCAGCACCACAGGTGATCTGCCTGCCAGCTGCCAGCTGACTTTGGTGGCTGTTGATTTTAATAAATATTTTGCTCCATCATTTTCTGTATCTATCTCACAGGTGGGTCAAGAGAGAGAGATAAACTGAAAGAAAATACTTTCCCTGGATTCAAGGTCAACTGGAGCCAGCAATTAAACCAAAGGACAGGTCTGCCCACAGTGCCTATAGGAGCATCATCTGCATCAAGGACAGATCCTGGTCCAGGACTGCTGATCCACATGACTCATCCTTTCCACCTGCTGACCAACACAAACTATGGTTTGCACACACAAAACCACCCAACACATCTACAGAATCACAGATTTACAGAAAGGCATGGTGGCTCCCGTAATTGGGTTGAACAGCGCATAACTTGGGTATCTCGCTCATTCATTTCAGCAAATCTTCTCCCAGAAAACTTGGCTGAGACTCATTCTGAATGTATTCCCCAAAAGAGCTGGCCCAAAACAAGGTCTAGGAAAATCGAAACAGGTGAAGAGCCATGCGCAGCCAACTCTGATGTTTGCTTCCCCCTCCTGCTCCCAACCCAATAAAGCACTGGAATAGCCCCAGTGTGTTACCATGAGCAGGATGCCAGGACTCATATCTCAGCATCTTTCAGTAGCTCTCAGGCAAAGTTGGTACCTCCACTCTCTGAGACTGAAACACCGTGGGAAAAGGATGACAAGTAAGCATGACTGGATCCAAAAATACCCATGAACTGATTCTTTGGACTGTACATCTTGTTTTGCCTTGGTTTAGAAAGATAATACATCCACCCTAAGAACACCAGCCTCAACTCTTCTCCTTGGATGCCGTGTGCCAGGTATCTGGGGAGAACCTTGAGTACATTAACCTGTGTCGAGGAAGGGAATTTGGCCATGGACACAAGCACTTTCAAGCACACATTGCCCTACACCACCATTTCACAGCCCAAGTCCCCACCAGCCCTTTCCCTGCACCTCTCCCTTCACCCTTCTCAGTCTGTGTGTGGTGGGATGTCCCTTCTCACTTTCGTGCTCTGGGGAGGCCATGAGCAGGAGGGCAGGAAAGCAGAGGTATCACTCACACACAGGGAAGGAGACAATAGACTGAAGTCAGCTTTCTCATTTCTTCTTGTTGCCACTTTTCCCATGAGAGTGTCATCTCCAGAGGGTATGGATGAGAGATCCACCTCTCACTACAATGCTGCAATTCCCAGCCCACTTTCACGTGTGGATGCTCAGGGTGGGTTTCAAACTTTCCACTGGCCTCCCCTGAGGGAGGTATCACCCATCTCAGCCACTTCTGTGCTCACAGAGAGGGAATGTCACCAGCTCAATCAAAGTCCCACCTCTCCTACCCACACAGTGCCTTGGCCCTTGGCTAGAGGCTTCCAAAGGTCAGGGGTTCCCAAAAAACTCTTCATCCAGCTAAGAAAGCCCTGCAGGAGGATTTGTGCCCAGCAGCACCACTGCAAGTCTTTCAACCATGTCTGGGCTGGAAAGCTCAAGGGTATGGCATCCCTGCAAGACAGCCTTGGATCTGAAACACAGGAGGGACAACAGGGTCCCTTCAGCTCCACCTTTGTGCCTCTCAACGTGCCGAGCTCAGCCTACAATTACCAACTTCCTCCATGGCCACCAGCCAGATGGATAACCCAGAAGGTGTCCTGGGGCTGGGGTCAGATGCCTGCTCACCACCAAGCTCAAGTACAGCAGCAGATAGCCTTGTGCCACGAAATATGGAATGATTTAGTGCATTTGGCAGAACTTCATTAAAGTGCGACTCTGGATAATTAAAAGCAGCCTGGAGCCATGTGGGTCTCCATTCCCTGCCAATTCCTGGAAGGATTGCTGCTTCGCCCTTCGAGGAGGCAGCAGTACATACACACACACATAGCCCTGGTTGTCCTGGCATTTCCTTGCTCGGCGGGCTGGAAACCGGATATTTTTAAGGATATTATGTACTTGGATGTGCCTGAGACACAGTCAGAGAAAGCTGTGCTCTGGAGTAATCTGCTTTGCCTGATAGGCAGCAAGTTGGTCCAGACACGTTCAGCAGGAGCTGTGGCACTCTTTGGGGCTCCTCTCTTGGTAGCAGGAGGGTGCTAAGTGGGGGCCTCACCTTGGCACCTCCCCACCAGCATGGCTGCCATGGCAGAAAAGAACTCAGTGGGTGGGGAAAAGCTTCATTTTCAACCCCAAATTCTGACTGTTCACAAATGATACCAAATTCAAGGCTCCCACGTTATATCAGGTCATCCCTCCTGCACTGTGTATGAAAATCAGCCAATCTACCCCCAACAGAAATAATGTGCCGCTAAGAAGCAACTGAAAACCAGGGATATTTCCCCATTTTTCTTCTGGGAAGCGCTGCTCAGAACACCTTCTGGGTGTTATAAATTTGATAAAGACCATACGCAATGCAAACATCCTGTGGGTAAGGCTATTGTGCACCCCTTTGTGATCTTTCATTCTGTATTTTATCAGCCTGTGTGCATGTGGGAAGTCAGAAAACTGACAGGGAAATGCCAGTCAGAACTCTAAGGGCCTCCTACCACAGGCTGGGTGGGAAGATTTTGAAAAGAGTCAATGTCATTTCTATGCCAAAAGACTCCTGGGGATGTTACCCAAATGCATCAATTGTCTTGTGGTCTTCCCTTGTTCCAGACACTTGTCAGCAGTTCTCCATTTCATCTGATATTGCTTACATGTACTCAAATTAAACACAGTTCATAGGGAGGGGGTACGCTCTGGGTGGGTTTCTGGGAGGAAAACAAAAGCACTCTAAATCACTATGAAAACAACTCAGAAGCGATGGCACTTTCTATCATGCTATTGGGTTCATGGAGAAACAACTTCTCTAACCAATGGCAGGGCAAGAAACCACATGTAAAAGATTTTCAACCTCTAGATATTGGACCTCACTTTAATTCTATTTTGAGGTCTTTTTGTACTGCCCTTGCCACGTAGCACTGTCTTGAACTGAGATTATTTTGTATTTCCCTAGTGCTTTAAGAGCAGAGAAGGGAGGATCCCTAATGCAGCTCATGCCACAAGCAAACACAAAAGATCAGCACATTGGAATTAAAGAGAACTGTCTCCACCAAGCCAGGCGGCAACCTGCTTTTTTTCAGACTGGTTCTTCTCCTAGAACTGCTGGCTCTGGACTCTATGACCAGCATTTTCCAGTCTTCAAATTCATCTCCCAGCACTCAGAGCGGAGAGGGAACTCACAAGAGCAGAAGTTCTTAACTTTCAGAAGAGAAAAAAATACTACTTTTTCGTTTTAATTTTGGGGATAACATGGACAACACAGTTATCAGCTTATTTTTCCTAGTGGCCAGGGTTTGCATGACTCACAGAGCAGAGTCACTTTTGGCATCAGCTATGTCCATCTCAGCCACCACAGGACGACCTCTGGCCCATGCATTCAAGGTAGTTCAGGCAATTCTCTAGACATGCTACTATTTAATCACTTCCAAAATCAAGGTGGTCTGAAAAATTATGGGGACTTCCCCAACTTCCCTTCTTCCTTCCCCCTCTCCAGGCGCATGCTGCCTGGGAGATGGATCAAAACAAGTCCCCACGGCAAACACCATGTGAACAAGCCCTTCTCTGGTAGGCAAAGAGCTTTGGTGCAAGCAGCTATTTCTCTGTGGCTTGTCCCCTCGTGGTGCTCTGCAGTGTCGCTGAATGAGACCCACTACCATTCACAAGGTTGAGAGCATCAGGGAAGAGACAGGCTGGGACCAGCAAATGTGCTGCTGCCCACAGATGGGCTCAGGGATTCACACAGCCCAGTCCGTGCACACAGGAGTTGCTAAAATACAAACAGCTCTGAAACTATTTCCTCGACTTCTGCAGAGGAAGAATGTAATTTAATTAGTTTTTGCTTTGCATAATAATGGCAAGGCTATTTATGCAATTACATTGTTTTTCTTATCCGATTCCCTTTTCAGCTGCTCCAAGGTCTTCCAGATGCCCCAGTCAGGTCACTAGGTTGTTACAGCAGCCATGGTGCCTCCAGAGAAGAAGATCCAGGCCCGAAGATGTTAAGTAGATACTTGTAGACTGCCAGGCTAACCCACTAATTACCTTGCTTTTTATTTGGGACACTGTCTACTCTCATAAAAGCTCTATTATTACCCAGATGAAGCTCTGGAGGTCTCTCATAAGGCAAGTCCATTCATCTAAATCAATTGAGGTAACAGCATGGCTGTGGCTCTGCTGCTTGAGAGGGAAAGAGTCAATGCAGGGAGAGAGGCTTAATGAAAGGTATAGTCTCCCCCTGCAATCTCACTGAGCTTAATTGAAGCCATTGGACTCCTTAATTTCCACGGACTTTATCTCAGTGCTGGTGCTTTCACTGATGCTCACGACTGGGTTGACACCTTGTCATTATTCCCTTGTTGTGATGCACGTGGGGTCACTTTGCAACTCTCCTGCATACATAAAAGGGGAGGCCAAAAGAACATGTTTTCCTACCAACCTGTTGACAAAACCAGGAGTTAAAGCCCCTCTGAATAACAACTAAAAGTGCTGATAGATATTTCTACAGCCCTTATTGACACCAGACATCACTTCTTGTGTAATCCCTTGTGTGCAGACAAAGCAACAAGGTCTACTTTATGAGTGCACACAAACCTGCAGAAGGCCAGGAGGAGAAATTACAGCTCCTAGATTTGCACTAAAATGGCAAAACTCTGCAGGGGGGCTAGATTTCAATCCCAATGTACTGCATTATCCCTTGGTTTTAGAAACAACCTTGTGGAAACCACTGCCACAATGAGTTGGAGTAAAGCAAAGAGGTCTGCAAACATCACTAAGGAGCCGAGAGAAAAGTGAAAGATGGAGCCAAATTAGTTATTGCCTCTGCAAACGTGGAGGCCAAAATGCAAGTGCCTAAAGAAATGACAGAAGGAGATATTGCTGCTCTCTGAAATGGCCAGAACAAGCACCTAAGTGAATTTATGAGATTGTGGGGCTGTTGGAAAACTACGGAAAGCAGCATTTGGCTCTTAGCCCAGACTGCAAGGGGCTTAAAAATGCAGCTGGAATTAGCTTACAGCAAGAGCAGCAGGCCCAGGATGAGGAAAGAATTATACTCAATGAGATGTGCCTTGGGTCTGACCTCTTTTCATCACACGCCATGGGGCTTTCTGAAAATTAAAAGCATTTTCCCGGGATGGAAAAGGCAGGTGGCACATCCCAGTGCATCAAAAAGTTCCTGCAGATCTCTTTGCTCTCTTTTGCATCATCAGACACATTTGCTGGAAGGAGGAAAAGGTGTTGTCAGGGTTTTCCTCATTTCACCCTTTGGGCAGCCCAGACGAGGCTGCCTGCATGCAAGGAGCACTGCAGAGAGAAGAGGGCAAGCAGGAGGACAATGTGTCAGTGGTCGCTTTTGGATCACCTGCTCCGTGGCCAGCTCAGGCATACCTTGCAGATTGAAACTTTTGCTTGGAGCAGTATTATATGAGGCAAAGACACTCATCTGTCATGGGGTTTTTCACATTCTGGCTGTGCATCCCAGAGCTACAAACACAAATTATTCATTGCAACTGCACATGCCTCCAGTGCTGAAGTCACCCTTAAAGTGTCCACCCCACAAAATATATCAAGAGCAGGATTCAAAAAGTCTTTCAGAGTATGGGATTCAGCTGTAAACAGAAAACTTCATCATTCCTTTATTCCAAACCTCCTCTGGCCTGCTGCTTTTTAAGGTGTCCCTGCGTGCTGCTGTTCCAACACCTGGAGGCAACACCCTACCTACTAACTCCTGGAATGAGACCTTCATCCCAGCTGCCTTCTGCTCTGAACATCTCAACATTTCCACCTCTCCTCTCTGACTGCACAAAACATCCATGATGTATTTTAAGTAACAATTTATGTCAGTATACAGCAGCTCGTGAGACACCTGACTCCTCACTACAGTGTGAGATAACCCTTCCCTCTCTGTCCAAGCTCTCCACAATTTGACACCATCACAGAACCCCCCTTTGGATGTACCCAGGCTCCCAAAGAGCCTCTTTTGAAAAAAACTTCCAGAATAATGCTCAAAGTTGTGTTCACTTTCTGTGCCATGAAGCTGGCACACACCACAGATTTCAGCTTAGGAGCCAGCATGGGGCAGCTTGGCCGAGCACATTTGGAAACAGAAATTGTTCACACTGACAGGATGCGAGCGGACACGGTGGCAATTGGGAAAGCCACCACTGCATGTAACAAGGCAGGGAAAGAAGGGAAACACTAAAGAAAGCTGTACCTGGGAAGAGCTGAGGAACAAATTCCTAATATTACAGCAGCCAGAAATGTCATCCCCTTCCCAGGCTGGGGCATGCAGGCGCCGGGAGCCGGCGCTCGACTGGGCAAACACAGATGCGGGAGCTGAATGGGAGCACAGTCAGCCCGAACTATTTTTAACTGGTGCAGAGGAAGCTTTTACTTTTCATTATGAAGGGGAGACAAAGTATCCGTCAGTTGTGCTGAATTTGTTCGCTGGACGGGTGGGTGTTGAAGCATGTAAAGCCCCCGGCCCCTGTCTGTGGGACCAGCAGCTCTAATCCCCCCCAGTCTGCTCACAGCTGCGCGGGTCAAAGAGTGCAACAGCTGAAATGCACTCTTGATACATATGCTGAGGGTTGCCCCAACTTACCCTGGGGGTTTCTGCCTTGTGATTTCCATTAAAGCTGACCGGTGAGATTCACTGCTGGCATAAGCAAGCACCAGCCCATCAAGATCCCCTACATTTAGCTCAGCAGGGTTAAATAAACAGTGCAGAGGCATCATAAGCAGACACTGGCAGATGGATCTGGTGGTCCCCCAATGCCACTTTGCTCCCCTGGACAAAAATCTGTGAATTTGGCAGCAGCAGCACTTTTACTTGCCAAGTATGTTGCTTGGGGCACTGGGGAGCAGGGGGGCTGGGAGGGAGAAGGCAGGGCTGGGACCAGGGTTCTCCACCTCCCCCTTCTTGCCCAGACAGGATTACAGCTCTGCAATTTAATTGTAAGATGATTAATTTCCTCTCAAACATCAATTTCTGCTGCTGTCCCCAAATATGTATCTGAACAGCACCGTTCTTCCTCCCTAAAATATCAGTAGCAGGAAAACACTCGCTCATGGGGCATCCCAAGGAGAGGAGCTGTGTCACTGGCCAGATGGCCACACAGCAGCTCAAACTTTGTATGCTGGCATTTGGCCAGGTGGTGAAGGGAAAAGCTCAGCCAGCTACTGAATTCCCTCCATCCATCTCCCAAACAAGCCACTAGTACATCTGCTGTCATACATAAACATCATGCCTTGGGTGAATCCACAAAAGACACAAGCAATGACACCTGTCCTGTCCATCCTGACCTACAGAGATGCTTAAAATGTTCTCAGCTATCAGGGGAAACCACCAGCCTCACAAAACAAGATTTGGCACTAAACCAGCTGCCCAAATTTCCCTTTTTCAGACGTATATGCACATCCAGTATATGCACAAACATAACAACAGGTTGCTCCTCTCTGCCAAATAAGCATTTATTAAAATCCTGCATTTTTTACACCCACTGCAATCCCATAAAGGGGATCAGAAGCCACTAACAGTGGGCATTGTTGGACTTTCTTAAGGGAGGATCTCCTAGAGGGTGAACTACTTACTGTGGCCTCCCTTGAAAGGAGAAAGAGACATTTCATCTGTCTTGTTCAGTAGTGCTGGCATTGCTCAGACAAACCCTGCCCTCATCGCTCACATGAAACGTGCCCTCAAGAGCCTATTTTTCCCCAGCTGCTACAAAGGCAGCTTAGGGTGATTAGTTTAGTGGATGTTTATGCTGTTATGTGGAGTCAGGCAAGAATAATCCCTTACAGTCTGTCATGGTCCAGGCACTGCTCTCACTACATGAGATGAACACAGAAGTACAAAAGCAAAGCTCTGCTCCTGAACACTTCAGCTAAAGTTAAAAAATGAGGTCTAGAGATAGCAAACCCAGGAATGCTCTGGGTGGAGGAGGACAGGACCACAAGCAATACTATTTTCAACCTGTTGCTCATGAAAAAGTTGATAGCAAGTTTCGCTCAGGTCCACTGGAGGCAGAGGCCAGTTTTGAAAAGAGTTTAGTATCTCCTCACCAGTATGTTCCTTTGCTAGTGATACCACCCAAGCAACAAGATAAACAGGGACCTGCTGCTCTGCATTCATATACATATGTTCACAAAGGACATGGGAATGCCTGTGCCCACTTAGAAAACAAGCACTGGAGAGCAAATAAATCCCTTACCCGGTTGTCCTCTTGAATCTCCCAGTCACTGGAGAAGCTCAACACATGCTGCGCCTGCGAGCAGTTTGAAAACTGGAAAAGGCTGGCAAACATCCTTCTGTTCTCCTGGGTATCAGGGAAAATTGCCTCCTGGAAGTTGACTCCATGTGGCAGGAGGATGTAGTTCTCATCCATTCTGGAACACAGATTGCACAGGCAGCCCACTGTGAGAATGAACAGCACTCTCTCTCCTGCAGAAGTCACCTGTCATACTTCAGCCTGGCTCAACAAAAAGTCATGCAGACTTTTAGCTGGCAAGCGGCCGTCAGCTATCCTGGCACTTAAGTCACCAAAATGACAATTTCCACCACGGGGACTCGATCAGGCAGCAGCAGTAAGGATCTAACAGGCTCCTACCACCCTGCAGACACCCATGAAATCCCATGAAGGAGGCAAATCTGTGTTTTTGAACATAGTTTCTACTGAATTTGCATCACTTTGCCCTTGAGCCCAGAGTTTAAGTACTCCTTCAAACAGTCAATGAGGAAGTTGTATCAATAAAATGTGTTTAAAGATGTTGCTACAGTCTAAGCCCTAGACAGCATCAAAACTAGTTTTGTTACGCACCCAGTGTAAGAATATACCAAGTATTTCAAAACAAGCCACTGAGTAGTATTTCGCAAATGCTCTTGAATTGAAAGGTCATGGTGATGGCTCTGTTCCCACATTGTGGTTTATTTTCTTATTCTTTCGATGAGCCCAAAGTCAGGGTTTGGCTGAGACTCGGGAGAGTCGATGGAAAGCTATCGGGTGAGTATTTGGGGATGGGTTTTAAACTCCCATGCCAAACTTCGGCAAACAGGCGCTGGCCGGACTCCAGAGCTCTGTGACCGTCCCGCCGTAAAAACAAAGCAGCAGCACCCACGAGCTACTCAACAGCAGCTCCCTGCGCATCTGCTGGTCAACAGTGCTGGAATATTATGGGGGTTTCGTGCTTCGGGCTTTTCTTTCCCTGTGAAACGGTGGGTGGAGAGAAGGCGCTGCGGGGAGAGCGGCAGCGGCACGGAGCGAACCCTGCGGGCAGGGGCGGGCGCGCATCCCCCGCCCGCGGAGATGCCCCGGAGCCGGGATGCGACATCCCACCCCCTCCCCGGGTCCCCCTACCCCGGCACTCACCGGAGGAAGAAGAAATAAGCGTAGCCCTGCATGACGGTGTGCGAGTGGCAGGAGAAGTAGCCGAGGCCGGTGAGGTTGAGGCGGGAGCCGGCGGGCACCTCCAGCATGCTGCCCCACGCCTGGTCGCACAGCAGCTCGATCTCGGCCGAGTAAAAGAGGTCCCCCGCTCCCTGCTGGGGGCCGCCGGGGGGGCCCCTCTGCCAGGGCAGGTAGTTGTAGGCGCCGTAGGGGTCGGGGTGCAGCGCCAGCACCCGCGCGTACACGATGATCGAGGCCAGCTCGGCCCGGCAGCCCTCGCTGAGCGGCCGCCACTCCGCCGGCAGCTGGCAGCCGCCCCCGCCGCCCGCCCGGCCCCCCAGCGCCAGCACCAGCGCCAGCACCAGCACCGGCACCGGCACCGGCACCGGCACCGGCAGAGGCGGCATCGCGGGCGGCTCCGGGCCGGGAGGGCAGGGCGGGGACGGGGGTCAGGGGGGTTGGAGCGGGGGCAGGACGGCCCGGAGGCTGCGGGGGACCGCGGATGGGGGAGAGCGAAGGCAGGCAGCGAGGCGGAGATGCGGAGGGGCGGGAGGGAGCAGTGGAGGGTGCCGGGGCAGATGCCCAGAGGGCTGAGATTCCAAGCAGGCAGGGGTGCGAAGGGGCGAAGATGCAGAGGGTCGAGGGGCAGGGGGTGTACGGGGGCAGAGATGCGAGGAGCAGAGATGCAAAGGGGAGGGATGGGAAAAGGCAGGGATGCGAAGGGGGCAGAGAGGCAAAGGGGAGGGATGTAAGTGAGAGAGGTGCAAAGGGGGAGGTGAAAAGGGAGGGATACAAAGGGGAGGGATGCAAAGGCAAAATTGCAAAGAGGAGGAATGCAAAGGGAAGAGGTGGACAGGACGGAGACTGCAAAGGGAGAAGATGTAAAAGAGCAGGGATGGGAAAGGCAGGCACACCCCTGGGTGAGGGCAGCTGCTGCCAGGCACTCCCTGGCACCAGAGCGGGCACTGGTGACACCCAGGGCTGTGGGAGGTGAAGGTGTGGCTCGAAGGATATTGGAAGTACAAGGGTCCCAGTGGAGCAGGGGGCTGCGTACAGCTCCCGCCGGGAAAGAAAATCCTGTGAAACTTAAGATGTGTGTCTGTAGAAACTTGTAACCCTGGTCACACACTTCTCCCACTTCAAATGAGGCTGGAGAAAAACTTGCAAGTGGAGGAGAGCAGCTCTTCCTAGCAGCCTGCAATCATTTTCCAAAATGAATCTGGTGAGCAAGGTAAAAGTAAAAAGCCAGATCTCAATATATTTTGATTTCCCACTGCTTCATCCTAGAACTGTCTGACGCAGCTTGGGGCTTCTCCAGCTTCTTGGCAGATGGCTCAAAGACTGACCCTCTCCCCACACACAAACTGCTGGAGCTTCTCCCAAGGATCCCTGGGGGCCTTGCACCACTCACAGCCTCCAACAGCCTCTTTCTATTTCAGTATTCTCCTTTTCCCACATCTGATCCCACTTGGGATTAAGAGTGAGGAATGGGCATGGGATCCTTAAAACTGATCGGAACTTTTTTTTTAATATGAATATCATGGAGACATAGTCCCAGTTACATCTCTCCCTAGCTGTGATGGTTACTCAAATTTTGACAGCATGTCCTGACTGTTTCCTTTAATCTCACCCTCCATCTGTCTCCATCTGCCTCTCCAGTGCTCTACAAGGACTAGGAGCTCTTGGAAGCAGAAGGTGTCTCTTTGTTCCATGTTCATGCTGTGCCTGGTATAGGAGGGTCCTTGTGCATGACTGGGGTTCAAAATAATGTGTGAAATAATGAATCATCAGTTAAATAATGCTGAATCAACTTCATAATAGTGAGACAAAACATCTTCAGTGACAAGTGTCTTCCTCTGGAACAGTTTCACCAGAGACAGCTGTGTGCTGAAGAGTTTTAAAAAGGAATATTCATATTTCATTATGGCATGATCCTACAATATATTTCATCATAGCTTTATGGAAGATCTGCTAAAAGAGAAACAGATTTTGATTTTTTTTCCTAACAAAAATTTCAGAATGACAGATGGAGTTTTTCTAAATTTTTTCCCTCTCTTTCTTGAAGATCAACAAATTGCTTCCAACTTTCAGGAAAAAAACCTAAAAGACAATTCTGATTTTTTTTAAAGAAAATATCCTCAAGAAATCCCAAAAGACCAACCAGCTCAGTATTTCTTTAATGTTAACCATTACGAAAAGCTTCTTTTTGCTGTGGAATCTGAAGGGACAAAACTGTGGTAGAGAAGGTTTCAGAACCTCATTCAGTAGGTTTTAAACACATAAACAAAATATGAAGAGTAAAACAAAGAAGTGAGGCTGATGTTGACTTCAGACAAAGCTCAGGCAGTTTTGGAGACACTTTTTGCAATCCAGTGTAAATGGAGGCTTATGGAATGAATCTTAGGTTTCTTTTGAGAAATGGTACTTTGAGATGCTGGCGAAGAATAAAGAGAGAAGTGCTG
Organism: Acanthornis magna; assembly: GCA_036785705.1. NCBI lineage: Eukaryota > Metazoa > Chordata > Aves > Passeriformes > Acanthizidae > Acanthornis > Acanthornis magna. Next base: position 3,744,355 of record JAWUZG010000001.1, read on the forward strand.
CAGGTGATGGGAGAGATGTTCAGCCCATCCGGTGTGTCCTCTCCATGTCTCTCTGTGTGTCTCCAAGTGGTATGAGAGCCTGGCAGCTTCATCCACACAAATCTTGTGTTCACTGTGGGCAGCAACTTGCAAGTGTTTTATTACTTCAATGCCACTACAGTGGAGGTAGAGCCCCAAGAAGCTGACGAGACATTTGTAACCATAGGTTGGTTGGTTTTGTCCTGGGAACCAAATTCTCAGCTTGTGTGAAATGCAGTTGCTATTTCCTCCATGTATACACACAAGATTGATATCTTCTGGGTAGAAAAGCCTCACATTTAACCTTCATCTCTGCTTACTGTGTGTTGCAAGAAAATAATGGTCAACTGTCCTCAAACCACTTTGGAAATATCTGGTCTAAGTTGTGATCTGTTCTGCTGTTCATCACATTTCATTTAGCCATCACATAACATAATTTAGCTGGAAAGGAGGACAGAGTGAGAAAGGACAGGCAGCTCACAAGCAAAATATGGATGTCTTTCCTTAATGCTACTATTAATAGCCTAAACTGCTTATATTTGACCAGAGTGCTTGAATCAGTGAGCCAGCTCAGAAAACACAACAGCATTTGCTGTCTTTCATTGGTGCTGGCTGATGCTCTCCAATTAGTTTTTTGGTGGTGATTACCAGAGTGTGGAAGCAAATACTGTTCTGTGTAATTTCTCTGTCATTCTGCAGAGTGGTTGTGTAGGCATTTGGAGGATACAGCGGGAGTCCGTGGAGCTGACTTCAGAACTGAACGAGCTGAAAGGGAGTCTTAGCCATAACTCTGGAGCAGACACAGGAGGTGTGCAAGTCTGCTCATAAAAATACCTCTCACCTGGAAGGGTCTGATTTCCTTGTTCCCTTCCATTTGGGTTTGCTGGTGCTGTGCCCACTGTCACTGTAAGAGTGGCTCATTTTCTCCCGTGCCCTCTGTGAGATGTCCCCAGCTGAGACCTCTCTCTGTCAGAAGTCTCCCTGGAGATTCATCAGTGTGTAACCTTTCCTCTCCATCCCAACAAGCTGATCCCTTTGTTGTCTGAGTTCATTAGCAACTCTCAGATGAGTATTTCGGTAAAGAATGCAAACCACGATTACTGTGATTTTGCTCTTAAATTTCTCTCCACATAAGTATCATCAATTTTCTTCTCTCTTCCTTCATTTCTGAGGTAGTGAAAAGTAACAGGAGAGCCTGAATCCGTTCCAGGAGTCCTTTCTCTTCCAGCTCTAGATAACAAGGAATTAGTGACATGAAGTAAGGATTTAAAGCCCTCCCTGGAGACCGCATCCTTCAGATCTGTGTTTGCTGTTTCTCTGCAGGGATCCACCAGCTGATCTGAGACGTTCTTCAGTGCAGTGTGAATACTTCTGTACTGTGAACTCAGCGTGGGCCTGACAAAAGCTGTAGCCAAAACCAGCTAATCAGAGGAGCACCAATAGAGCCAATTACTGCTCAGGCTACACTTTCAGCCACTCATGCATGTGCCACAGTTATTCATTCACTTCCTCTGCTTAGATAGTCTTGTAGACTTTGAGACAGGCTCATGATTTTTCCAGGCAGGAGCTCTTCCTTTTCTTCCACACATTTTAACAGATATTTAAACCAAAGGTTTCTCCCTCTGGGCAAATTTTCTTTGCTGTTTCTGTGGCAATGCGGGTGATTTAAACCTTTTAATAAAATGTTGCTCTGCTCTGTCTCCCTTTGCCTTTAAAGTATTGACTGAGTTGAGCCTTAGTCCAGGTATCAAACAGGAGAGCACGGTGCTCAGTCAGGCTGCCTTTCTGATGGGTGTAGGTGATCTGAAACCTCAGCCCAGCTGTCTTTCATTTATATATCTACAGTGATTCCTTTGTAGTCCAGGGTACAAAATATCAAACCCAGATTTCTTTCCTCTGCCCACCCCTCTTTAAACTGGGTGACCTACAAAGTTGAGTATTTGACTGCACTAGTGTCCCCACAGGAAGAGATCTTTTTATTAGCTTCTTCTGTCTATGCTTCTCTAAGTCATTCTTCTCATAGTTTGACATTTGGTCCACTGTATTTAACTATTTTTGTACCAATGACTGGGCTGGGTGATTCCTATTTAAACAAAGAAATCACATTCCCTGGCCATAGTTCTTCATGGCTCTTTTCTTTCGAAGAGTAATCATGACCATGAAGAAAGAGGACCTGTGTTTGGGGATCAGCTGGGAATACACTGTTGTCCCAAAGAGTTTGGAAAGATTTACTTTATGCACAGCACTAAAAAGACTTTCTGTAATATCAGTTAGAATTAGAATAGAAAAGTGAGTAGAAGGTGAAATAATTGGTATAGATGGAGATCTTTGCCAACATCTTCACTGCATCCTTTCTTCTCCTTCTTGTCCCATCTGTCCTTTACCCTTTCCCCTGCTCATCTTCACAGAATCATAGAATGGCTTGGGTTGGAAGGGACCTTAAAGATTCCCTGGTTCCAACCCCCTGCCATGGGCAGGGACACCTTACACTAGCCCATGATGCTCCAAGCCCCATCCAACCTGGCCTTGAACACTTCCAGGGACAGAGAATCCACAGCTTCTCTGGGCACTCTGTTCCAGTGCCTCATCACCTCCCAGTAAAGAATTTCTTCCTAATGTCTAATAGAAATCTACTCTCTTACAGTTTGAAGCCAATCCCCCTTCTCCATTCTGCCCTCACTGTGGTCACAGAGTCCTGCTGTCCTTTCCCTCTGCCCTGATCTCTGACAAACCTCACCATTCAAATGCAGTTTCCTTTGGACCTGGACCTCTGTTCTGTTAGCTGTATTCTCCTGCTGAAAATCCCATCTCAGCCTGGCTCTCTGACATCTGGGGACGTCTGCTCCTCATCTCAGACCCATCATGGCTGAAGGGCGACTCTTTTATCCATCACTTGGACTTACAACCTGGATGATACCCTCACTTTAGACTTCTGTCTCTATTCTCAAGCTTGTGTAGACACTTTCCCTGTAGCTTCTCCCAAAAGTGTCCTTCCTGCCATTCACACAACAAAGATGCTCTTTTGTCTCTGGAGTCCTGCAGTATCTTTTCCTGGGCAGACCCAGCCTTGGCCCACCACTGCCTACCCAGCTTATTGCTACACCCAGTCCTTTTCCAGCCCATCATGACTGAGCATGTTTACCTCCCATCTTTTCCCTGGATTCCCTTGGCTACCTACCTCTACCCTACCCTCTGTTTACAGAAGAGCTCTGAGGCAAGGACTTCCTCGGCTCTGTGTTTCTGGAGCATCTTTTTCAGGAGCCATGTCTGCAGGTCCAAGAACAAGAATAGCAACAACATGCAAGCTGATTCCAGCCCAAGTCAGCAGAAGCCAGAAGTTGCTGCGCTCATAAGTCTGTTCATAAATCAATGTGAAATGTGCTGTCTGAGCGTAGCTCCCAGCGGACACACATCTGCATAACACATACCACTGACACAAGCAGCGATGGGAAAGATATCCAAACAGAGCATTCCCACAGCTGGGGAGAAAGGAATAAAGATGTCTAATTCCCCTGTCCCTGGGGTGAACCCTGGCTCAGGTAAATGCATTTCTTAAGCATTAGATGTTTTAAAGGAAGAGGGACTGTTAGGAAAGTCTAATCTGTCCACACTGATGACGTCACCCAGGGACTCCTGCGTCATGATCATTATTGAATTTAGAAAAAGAAAGTGGAAGAGAGACACACAATTTTCACTTTAAAATCTCAGGTGGAGGAGAAACTAGGTCCTTCCTTGGTCAGTTGTTCCAATGCTAAAATCTTGTGCTTTTTCCCATTCTGGATCTGCCTGGTTTCAGATTCCATCCATGGGTTCATGCTGTGCTGTTGTCCGCTATGTGAAAAAACAATCTTCTTATTAGAAATTCTCACCCAGTTTTGGAATTTATAATCCAATAATCAAGTACTCCCTTGAATAAATTGAATATACTTTCCTTCACTTGGTGGCAGGATGACCAGACATTATTGTAGCTTGATTTCTCCAGTTTTTAACATTCTTTTCTTCAGTAGACACCAGAGATTAACTCAGGAACATAAAGCCTGGTCTCCAAAGAGCCAGAGAGAGAGCAGCACCACCACATCTATTTGATTTTCTGCTCTTTTATCCAAGAACCACATTTATTCTGCTAGCCAGCATTACACAAGTATGGAACAATTTTCATTGGTCACCACTGAAGAAAAATTGTATTGGCAAAGTACAACTCGCCCTTCAATCCCAGCTTCACTTATCAAGTGAAGGCAATTCTGGCCTGGTTTTGGGCCAGAGCAATAATGCCTCCAGCACCCAGTCACTCACAGTGGTTCTCTTCAGCGGCAGGGCAGTGATAAAGAAAGTGATGCTTACATATCTAAGCCCTAATGTAACAGTCATATTGTAGGACTTTGGCTTCTTGTATGGAAATAAAACGATAGAGATGTGAAATGTTTTGTCTTCGCTCAAGTTTTCTGGATTTATATCTTGTCTCTCCTACATTTCCTAAAAGTTGAATTTTCTTCTCTTTTTGAATCACAGCTGGAGGTAATATGTTTGACACCGTCTTCTTCTAAAGTGAATTTAGTGCTGCTAAATGGTAACAGATTGTGGGGGCTGACTTCTCTCTGTGCCCCCAGCGAAAGAGAAGCAGGACACACCTGAGCTGCAGAAGGGGTTGCCTTTCAAAAGGACCAGGATGCTCCCAAACAAAGCCCACTCTGTCTTTGCTGGTGCATAGAAGACGTGCAGGTAGATCCAGCAGAGACAGGTTGTTAGAGACAGCAAGGGCTCCTGTAGAGCCTTTTTTCCTTCATCACTCAGAAACCAGCACCTGACCTGGAGGGTCTTGTGTAGAGCCCAAATGGAAATGAGAATCATTACTCTCACACTATTACTGTCCAAACAGCAATGGGCACTTGTGTACAGGAGGATGCCCAGCCCTGATTTGGGATGATCCCACGCAGATGAACCTTTCTTCTTGCAGTTTGCCCGGATAGAACAAAAAGGGGAAAAGGGCATCTTATAATGAGAGACCTTGGCACCATGGATGGTTAATGCAATTGAACTCACTCTCTGCTCAGTTTTCACAACTCGGTTCTTACTCTGATGTGTTAATTCCCTTTGACGTCCCTTCTGTCCCTCCCCTGCTTTCATTGAGTCTAAAATAACTCAACTGTCCATCTTGCTTATGGAATTACTGAACTTTTAAGAGAACACAAAGTGCTCTCCCACAAGGATTTAGGATTAAACCTCTCTTGTTTATGTTAAACATAACATCTTAATTCTTCCACTGCTGGAGGGCAAATGAGTCCCCACAACCCCAAAGAAACCTGCTTTCAAGCCCTATAGCAAAGGTCAGTGTGATTTGTTTCTCATTATAGATGCTCTTTCCAGTAAAATTGTGTTATGGTATATGACAGTTCTATTATGAAACACCTTTATATAATTTAAAGCATTTTTATTTAAAATATTTTCCATTATAAATGAACAGATGCTTAATTTTCAGCACAAATCTATTCTCTGAAACTGCACTAATCAGTGGAGTACCTGATTATTTTTCCTGGGATGTGGTAAGGAAAACAACAACCTGCCATCCCATCTCTCATCCAACACCCAAGGAGTTCTGGATTTGGAGGGGGGAATCCCACTGGAGATGGCATTTCCTTGAACTGGGTCTGACTTCAATCTCCTGGCTCTGGGGCTGTGTGTGCCTCGTGTACAGATGTGCATGCACATCTGGAGAGGGAGACATTTGGGAAAGATGGGAAAGTTGTCTGCAGCACAGACAACTGAGTAACAGATTACTGTAGACTACCACAGGGTTAAAAATGCCCCTGCACCCCATGAAGTCCCACAGATGAAGGGATAGGTAATAACATGAGGGATGAGGCAGACACAGCGATGCAGAGCCCAAGAGGAAGATAGAAACAGTGGGAAAAAGGCAGACAAAGTGGGAGAAAGACACTCAGGACAGGAAGAAAAGGGCAGTGAGGGAAACAGCTTGTCAAGGAAAATTTTAGGCAAAGAAGGAGCAAATTAAGGAATTAAGTTAACTAATTGAACAGTATATGGTAAAACTAGAGAAATAGGGATGAGAAAGGAAAAAAAGAACAGTGAGAATCCTAAGCCTTTTTTTTAACATGGCCACCAACGGGAGGTGTCCAGCACAAACCTCATCAGAGACACCTGTACATCCCCACAGGAGCTCTCAGACCTTCTGTAACACCAGCTTTCACTCTCACACTGGCCAGCTTGCATTGCCTCTTGTCCTGCAGAAAGCTGGGCTTAGCCTGAGTGTCATGCCTGGCCTCATACCCTCTGAAAAAAACTCATAAAATGGGTCAAGGCCCTGCCCCATTAGCATATGGGCTCTGTATTTTTCTGCCTTAAGCAGGTCTTCTTCTCTGCTATGCTCTAGAATAGAGCTCTATCCACAGAGCAGCTGACATGAAAGCACATTCCCCTGCCACTGTGCAGGAGGTTTCTTTGGATTTTAGAAATTACCCTTTGCAAAGGATGAAAAGGCTACACTTAACCGGTGAGTTAACCCAACACGTGGCCAAGGCAGTGAAATGGGCTCTGGTCCAGCTCCCTCACGGAGAATGCTCCTCTTCTCATAGCAATTAGCTGGCTTGCTGCTGAGCACAAGAGTCCTCCTGACTCAGGGGAATTTCTTCCCTCAGGAGCTGCGTTAGCAATGCCACCCACATTCATGAAGGATTCACTTGAATGCCAGTGACTGCTGATGGGTAACTCATTTAGTCCTGCTCCCAAATTCCTTGGCTGTTTCACTCCTTAAGATGGGATGCTCACACATACCATCAGAATTGCAAAGGAGGAGGAAACAGCTCCACCTCTGAACCTACCTCTGCTGAAACTCACCCACACAACTGCTGATGATGCAGTGGCAGAGGCTGACAGCTGTGCTGCTGTGCAGGGATCATTGCATTTGCACACAGGCAGCAGCCAGTGAAAGTCATATGTCAAGGCCAGGATAGCTGTCCCCTGGCCACCATTTCAGGGGTTGGTGACACATGTACAAAACAGGTGCTGTAGGAGCCAGTGAAGGCTATAAGGTCCTGCAGCAGCAGCCAAAGCAAATGATTTGCTGGATTATATCGCCTGTCAGCAGAGCTGCCTGGCTCCTCCTTGACTTGCATTAACTGTTTGGATTGAAATATTACATTTTACATGTTTATCTTGCGTAAGATTTCTGTAGAAATGGTTTCAATGGTCTCTTCACCAGGACAGTCCAAAGAGTAATGCCTTTTTTTTTTCTTGTGTAGAAGACTTTGTTCCTACAAGTAGAGGCAAGACTTTTATATATGGCTGAAACATAGGGATGGAGAAGAAGATTGACTGGGAGGATAAGATTTGGGGATAAAAACAGCAAGCCTGGTAGGTCCCATGGGTACTAGCTTCTTACTTCATAAAGGGATTGTGAATTCACATCCATTAATGTGTTTGTGGCACTCAGATAACATGGAGAAAAGTATCACAGGAAAGTCCATAGAGGTGTTAATAGTTCTGCCTCCCAAGTTCTGCTTCTCAAATCTTTACAGACTCAAGGATGGGGTTTCAGGACATTTGCACACTGAGCAGCGAAGATAAAACAGAAGTGCTCACTAGGAGGGCACATTCCAAACTGCTGCTCATGGCTCAGCGCCCTGAAGAGACAGCAGGAGTTCCTGTGCTACTGAAGATTTACAATTACTCATTTGCATCCGTGTGTATGTAGCACTGAGACAGCAGAAGATACCTTCTCTGCTCATCCCATCTCCAATGCAACAGGTAGAGAAGAGCTGCTTTCTGCAGACACCCTGCTAAAATCTCTGCTGTGCAAAGCCTTGCTGGAGCTGGAGCTGGGCACAGGCAAACCTGAGGTCTTGAAACATTTAGAAGTGGCATTCATAATGTAGACAGTACAAAGAAGTTGTCCACTTTACTTGGAGCGTCAATCCACTGCAGGAGTTTCTGGGAATAAGTGCACCAAGTCACTCGCTCATAGCTTTGCCATTGCAGCCCTCCATGCTCTCACCGCAAGTTTCTGCTGAAGTACATCCCTGAGCCCTGTCTGCTGCACAGGTGACAACAACCACAAGGAGAAGGGAAATACCTCTTGCACAGAGGTGCATGTTAATCTCTCGTTCAGATTAAATATATCTCAGCTGCTAGAAACAGCTGTGAAAGATTTTGTTCTTTGCCATTTTCAAGTGTGATGCATTCCTCCTCTTCACCATCCCCTCATGAAGGGGGAAAGAAAAGCTTGGATAAAAGCCTTGCTCCAGGGCAAGAAAAGATCCAAACTGCAGCTTTGCATAAATCTGTCACTTTGGTTCCCCTGAGAACAACCGCAAATGTGAAAAATGGCATAGTGAAGTAAGCACAGGTGTTAACTCCTATTTTTTTTAATTGTGGGGAGAAAAAAGAAAGGGAGAAAAAGTTGCAAGCAGCCCCCTGAACATGATGCTTTTCACTCAGCTTTATGCTTCATTAGCTATTCCAGAACTATCTCTGTGCCTGTAAAGTCTTATTTCTAAACCAGAAAGGAAATGGGGAAATTGTCCTGTATCATTGTCTGCTGCAAAATCCACATTAACTGCTCTTTGCTGCTTCTGCTGTTTTATTCTCTCTCTAGAACAATTTGTAGGGCTTTCCCCCCTCTCTCTGACTTTTAAACATTAATGCATCAAAGACTTTCCGCGTTTGCCTCACGCGTGGGAGGGCAGCCTCTGAGGACGCTCAGTGATGTTTAACCCCAGGGTCAGCTTTGCATCCTGCATTAAATTTGGCTCTTTAACTTAAAACAAAGAAACGCTGTTGTTACAAACACTTTTTCTGTCCTCAGTCCTTTCACCTCCAAACGCTTCTGCAACAAGTGGCCAGATTGTGCTCAGGCAAGCAGAGGCAGCCGTGGGGACTGAGTTCATCTTCGCTGGAGATGCCCTGGGTGCACCCAGCAGGACTGGCAGCACCTGGCGGCAGGGTCTGTCCCACGGTGGCACCTGTATTTGGGGCATGCGGCAGGGCCCCCCACACCAGCAGGAATGGCACAAGCAGCTCCTGCCTTGCCTGGGGCTCCTCCTGCCCCCTGCCATCCCACGCAGACCTTGTCCGGCTACAGCCCAGCTCCACACCCCTACCTTTGTCCCTTAATCTTTCATGCTTTCATTAAGCAGGAGGTGCTTTCCTTAAGGCTCCATTGTGCAGAAGGAAATTGCTTTTGCCACTGCAATCCCAAGGGCTGTACATTTCTCAGGCAATTAGACCTTTATCAGGTTCTACAGTGCAGAGATAAGGATTGTTGAATATCTGTTGGCTGACACAGACTGACATAGACATATAGCTTAATTAACGTAAGTGAAATGCTTTGAAGTCCTTTTCATTCTTCTTTTGTGGCTGGGGTTTTTTGTTGTTGTTGTTTATTTGTTTGTTTTAAGGCTTTGCCCAGTTAATTGGTAAAAGTATATTTGGAGTAAATGCAGTAAAATTATTTAGGACAGTGTTGGGTACCAAAAGCCACCATGCCTAAGCCTGGCAAGCTGCTCTCTCCAGTTGTGATGGACTTGGTGACCACTTCCCTCATGTGACAGTCTCAGGAGCACAACCTGATGGGACTGGAAACCCCACTGGATTGCTCACTGTTTTCTCACTGAACCACACCAGGATTGAGGGTGCTGAGCCAGGAGACCCAGGCTCTTGCTCTGACACTGGAGAAAGCTGCCCACACCAGGACATCTCTAAAGCTATAATCCCAGAGTATATGGAAAATGGTTTACCCCCCAAGGGAGTTTTGTATTACAGTGCTGTGCTGCTTGTGCTGGAAGCCAAACTAATAGTAAAGTTTGGCCAAGTTCTGCATAGGTTGAAACCTGATTTTTGACTCAGTTTCTGTCTGAGAAAGAGCATGATTTTGGCATCTCCACCAGCAGCTTACTTTTGGGGCTGTTGTTCCCATTCCAGCAAACAAGACACAGGTGGCTTGTGCTCAGACTGAGGATACCTGTGGGTCTTGTGAGTTGTGTCAAGAGCATTATATGGGGTTGGGTTTAAACAGAAGAAAAGTGAGACTTTCTGGAATTTTGGCAGCCTGTACAATTACTTTGTAATGACAGCGGTAGGATTAATTCCACCACTGCAGTCCATGGCTTTTCCCGGGGACATGAAGTCCAGGCTAATGTACAACTCTGCCCACTGTGTGGTGGCCAAGGGATCACACTGAATCACACCAAGAGTTGTACTGGGTTGTAACTGGAGTTTCTCTTTTCAGTAATCTACCAACTCTACCAAGTCTCACTGAAACAAACAGGAGGCTGAAACTGATAATTTTTACGTGAGTTGGGCTGGCTGTTGAAACCCAACATTATTTATGATCGTCTCTCTTACATCCCTCTGAGATTGAAGAAATTTACTATGGACAAAGGCAATCATATACAGATATGATTAACATATGATTAATACTCCACAGATTAGATCAGAGTGCAGATCTCTCTTAAGCAAAAGATTTTTTTTCTGTCCAATATCCAGAAGCTAGAAGACAATTTCCAAAGAGGAATCCTTGGTTCCTAAAATTGCTTCCCTCTTCGTTCATCTTTCCTTAAAGGCATTAGAGAAAGTGATGAGTTCTGCATAGACTGGAAATTTCAGAATATTTTCTGAAAGGAAAAAGAAATTCACTGTAAGACAGTAAAACCTAGCTGGCCCAGCAAGAGCTGGAGTCAGGACACCAAAGTATAAGTCCTCTTTCCTGTCTCTGTGACACTTTGGGCAAGTCACCAAAGGCCAAATACTTAAAAATATGAATCTTAGCCCCACTGTACCCCAGATTCTCAATTGTGACTAAAGACAACACCATTTTCTTTGATCACAGTGCTGTGGTGAAGCAGAGATCCTGGAGCATGATGATACTGCAGTATTGGGGACTGCGTGAATAAAGCTCACGTTGCAGAAATGACTACTAGCAAAGAATTTATAACTAGAAAATTGAGGAAAAGAAATACAGTGGTGAAACGTTCAGAACTGCTAACTGTGTGTTTAAAGGTTTGGGAAAATGCCTAGAGCTGTAAGTAGATGCCAGAGAAATTAATGATGATAATAAAACTACTGGGAAGAGGTAGAAATGCTGGATTGATCAAATAATGTGTAATTATGAAGAATATTTTCTGTCCTCTTGGTAACACAGAGCTGCAAGGAATGTGTGTTGCCTCCAGAAATGTGAGGGGCCAGGATGTCATTCTTTCAGAAACAAAATAGACAAGAACTGAAAGGGGGGAGTGGGGGGGAAGGAAGAAAAAGAAAATAAAAGCCAAACCAAACAAATGCCTCACAGGTCAATATGCAGCAGCCAGAACTTTGAAACGTAGCCAGGGGAAATTCCCTGCAAACCTTCCCTCTGCTCACATAGGAATTCCTCGCCCCTAACCTTTGTTTGGGATCAGCTGAATCATACTATATGGTCTTATTTTTTCATTCCAGCTGTACACCTCCAGGCTGCACACATCCAAGTGGATCATCAGGGCCAAACAAGCCTCTACTCCTCTTTTCTTTCTCTGGCCCTTGTGTTCATGATTGGAGGTTCTTGTCCAACCTAGTGGCCTCGGCTGGAGCCACGTGGGTCTCAAAGAGTGATGGGCAGCACCCACAAGACCAGAAGTGCTTGCTGCAGCTGAGAGCCATGCCATTGCTCCTTCACTGACATATTTAAAGACAATATTTGCTGCTCACTGCAAAAAATTTTTCATAAAAACCCAGCCCTGATGTCAAGTTGGCAGCACAATTACGTAAACTGTCTGTATAGACACTCCAGGTCACTGGTGACTGTTTAGGCTAAGCTGTTTCAAGATGAATTAATTGCCTCCTGGGTTTCCCCTGGCTCTGCAAGGCTTTTCTGGATTTACACATACTGCCAACTTCTGCACAGGGAGCCAAAGGGGAAAGATAGAGCTAGGAAAGGAGATACAGATGGGCCCTGTCTAGCAAAGCTTTAGTTTCATTTGCTTTTCAATATCACGATCTCTTCATGCCACAACTCTTGTTGTGTTGCAGGCCATTGAAAAGAAATAATAAAAAAACACATTGCAAGCTATGAAAATAAAAGGCTTTGATCTTGTTCTGCTGTTTGGGAGAAAAGCTACTAACTCCACCCTGCTGAAATGCAGCCCTAGCTGAGCTTTTCGTAACTCACTCCTACAGGCTTCATTCAAACAACAAACTGGGTCCCCATCAGGAGCTTTAAAGGAAGATTTGATAGAGTAGTGGGATTCCCCCATGCACCAATCCTTACAGAGATGGCAGGCAGTTTTTACTCCTTGCAGAAATGGTACACAATCCGCTGTGGGATAACTCAGCGCACCACACAGCTCATCCTCAACACTGCACCTGAAAGCTCTGATGCCGTGAGTGTTCAGCACACCCCAGAGTGCTGTCCTTGTGGATGCTCCCATCCCTTGGCAATATTTTAACACCTTTAAATCAGGCTGTCTGCCTCCTCACACTACTTAGGATTCAGAGCACTTTCCCTAGACACACTGCAGAAGGAACCCTGGAGATTCCCTAAAAGAAAGGAAAATTTTACACAGTATTTTTTATCTGTTGGCTCCGCAATGATACTATAATGCATCTCCTGGATTGCTGACATCTTGGCATTAATCCTCATTGAATTCCTTTGCCAGCTACATCCTGCTGTCACAGATATGATTTATGTCTTTACTGATATTCTGCCCCATTAAAACAAGACTATCCCTCAGAGAAGCCCCCTCTCCTCAATATTTATGAGCAAGTTTGATCTAGAGATTCCCAAATCCAGTGCTTTCAAAGAAGGTATCATGGGGGCAACTTTCATCTATAAACTGCAGAAGCCACCAGGGTGGTGTGACAATCTGATGTGCCATCCTACTGCTTGGTGGTTTACTGGGATTAAGAGACCCTGTCCCTTAAGCACTGTGCAATTTCACATGGGGTGTTAGGAGTTCATTGCAGTTTTTTCCAGAGATGGCAGCATTTCAATGAGAGAATGTTGTGGAGCATCACATTCTAGTGGGGTTCTCACCCTGCATTGTGAGAGTATCCAAATGTCCTTCAGAAACATTTCCAGTGGTGTGTTTATTGCCTTTTTTTTTTTTTTTTTCACTCCCCAAGTTAAAAGCTATTTGTCAGACTCTTTTCTTCTTTGTGTACTTTATATGATCAGCTCTCAATAAGTGCATGATTTACGCTTTGGGATAAAACCTGGAAATAGCACTCAGACCCCTGGAGAGCTCATTCCTTCATTTCTACAAACTAAAGATGCTTTCAAACCATTCTGCCTGATTGCATCCCGATACAGAATGATTCAAGAGAGCAATCCTTATTCACTTCTGCCACTCCTTTGGTGAGAATCATGACAGCACAGCACAGGGGGGAGCCAGCTGTTTGGCTTTTTTTATTTTATTTTGGTGGTTTTATCCCATTTTCCACCTCAGCCTGCACCTAATTCTCAGATATATTAGCTCAAGCTGGAAGTAACTGCTCTGATTTCAGGTGAGATGGAGTTTACTCAGCTGGCTGCCTGCTTTGCTCAATTATTAATGTTAGAGCACTATTGATTTTGCCTCCCTGAGCTTACTGGTGAACAAGTGCTGAAAAATGGATGTGGCAAGCCCAGGAATAAGGAGAAAATAGCATCTTCTTCCAACACAGTTCAATCACCTGAAATCCAAGTGGCCCATGAAATACATTAATCTGTGAAAAGTCATTCCCACAGCAGTTATTTTTATCTCTCTCAAATTCTTCTAGGTATGTGTACTCAACATTGCTCCTCTTTCCCAGGTTCAAGGATGAGATTTGAAGGATGAGATTTGAAGTAATGTGTTTGAAGTAATGGCTTTGAGCAAATGATACTTTTACAGGAGCTGGCTGTAATGTAGGAAGTTCTTTGAGATTTGGTATGTAGATATCACACTGAAGAGCTTACAAGGGACAAAATCAAAGTAATATATTAACTCAGCTCCCACTCTCAAACACAATATTCCCCTGCTCAATCCCAAAAAGTACTTTACTGGCTACAGTCTCAGGCAGCCCGAAATCTTAGAAGACCCTTTGCTTTCAAAGAATAAAGAAGAGAAAATGCCTCTTAAGAAGTTTACCTTCATGAGACAAACTGATGGCTAAAAATCTTTACATTTCCTTTCATTGTCTCTTGCATAAATGAATAGAGAGAAGTTGTGATGTAAGGCAATCAAGCACAAGACTGACTTTTCTTTCTCTTCAGCACAGAATTGAGGCCAGGTATCCTTTCTCCTTTGTACCCTCTGTCCCAATGGCCAGCTAGAAAAATCAGGTAGCTGGGGAAAAACAAAGAAATGAAAAGAGATGGCTGCAAGTGAGACAGTAAACTCCATACCAAGACAGTGGTTGGGCACAGGCTCCCCAGGGAAGTGGTCACAACACCAAGCCTGTCTGAGTTCAAGAAGTGCTTGGACACCACTCTTAGACACATGGTGGGATTCTTGGGCTTGTCCTGTGCAGGGCCAGGAGCTGGACTTGACGACCCCTGTGGGTCCCTTCCAACTCAGGATATTCCATGATTTTATGATAGGAATTGCTGCAAAGAAGCTGCCTGGGTTCCTGTTTGGGTATGCATCATGTCCTGCTCACCTTGAGAGAGCTGAGCAAAGAGAAATAACCACAACTGTTTACCTCCTGTACACTATAATATCTAATAACTGACCCAAATAAAACAATAGTCCTTTACAAAAGACAGCAAAGGAACAAACGAGTGAAAATGAGAGGGAAAATAAAACACATAGAAAGCAAGCATCAGCTTTGAGGCTACAACCTGTGTGTTAACAAGATATTTTAATAGGCTGTTTCTCTGTCCTCACAGAACTCAGCATGTCTAGAAACACAATTTTTATAGCTGTCTTTCTATAACACCAGCTTGTTCCCATCTCTGTAACTAGCTTATTGCAGCTATGATAATAACTGATCCAATTGTAAACCTGATTATAAGGTCTTCTTCCCTCATCTGCTTTGATCCTTGGCTGGCTGTCACTTTTGGAAGCAGCAGGGATTTACAGTGGTGGCTGTCTGTGGCTTCCATCCCCTCCCTGACTTGCCATTAAGGCTGTCTGATTCAGGAAGCACAGTCTGGCTCCAGTGGAGTAGCTGGTTGCAGAGCCTCCAGCCATCAACCCCACCTGGATCTGGTCCTGGCTGAAGAGAGAAGATCAAAGTTGCAGAGGGAGGGAGGAAGGCTGGCAGGAGGCATAAAATGCCTGTGTCTTGTGTTCTTGCATCCATGACAGTCTTCACGGGTCACACTTGTGAGATACTGACCTGCCCAGAGGGGCATGCCCTTCAGACAGCCTCCTGGGTCTGATAGTTCAGTGCTGCCTAGAGCACCTGAAGGCCAAAGATAGACAATGTGTTAAATAGGAGATATCTGACAGAGATTACCTGCCACTGGGAACACCCACAGGCTACCCCCTGAGAAACCCAGCTTGAATCACCCTCAGCAGAGCTGACAGGCAGACACAGGGATTCAACCATTTGACATCTGGGTATCAGTCTGCATCTCATCAGGCCGGTGGACTTGATTTCTGCATGCACCTATGTCTCCCTTTAATACTCAGGTACTTCCTCATGTGGAGGAAACAGATAGTCCCTGTGCTGCCCGGCTGTACCAGGAGGAACTTCTGTGTTGTCAAAGCCATTTTTTTATCTCAATAAAATGAGAAATGCTGAGATGGGCTGTGAATCCCACATTATGAGTACTGAGAAATTATGTTTTCTCGGTAAAGACCGCAATGGGACAAGAGAAAAGTGTTCTGCCATTTCTCTGCAGCATCATTTCTCTGTGCTTCATCCTGCAGTGGGGAAACCCAGGAGTTGGGTAGGTCAGGAGCCAAGTCCTGTGCTCAGGGATGAAAGGGAATCCCTCCTGAAGGCCCCATGCCAGCTGCACCCTGGCTGTGTGGTCACAGAAGACAAAGAGGAAGACATTTGTTCCATGACACAATGTAGATTCTTAAGTGCCAAGGCACCTGAACAAAACAAATGAGCTGACCCATGCCACGCCTTGGGGCTCTGCACAGCTCGAGTTAGGAGACACTATCACAGCCACATTGTTATACACAAACCCTGAATTAAGACAATTTATCTCCACTTGGGGAGAATTCACCATGCACACCTAAGAGAGATGAGTTAGATGCCCAATGTCAAATGGCCTTACAAGTCACAGATCCTTTAATTTAATTACCAGTGCTTGAAAATGCAAATCAAAGTTTCTGTGGATGAAAACAAGGCAATTGACTGACACAAAAATCCTTACATTTCTAAGCCCAGATGTCCCTTTAGAGCTGAATAAATTACAGAAGTGACTGCCACAATAAGTAGATTAACATTTCTTCTAAAGACATGAGGTATCCAACTAAGCAAGAATTTAGTTGCAATAATTACTTGACTTTAATAAGTGTATGTATTAAGTGTATTTCATAAAAATAAACTAATTTTTTTTCATACCATCAGAGGTAATAATAACAGTTAACAAATCAGAAGCATTGTTTCATATCCTAAGAAGCTTTAGAAGCACTAAGGAATTAAGGATTTGCTAATAAAAGGTGGTGAACAAACAAAAACCACAGAACGATTTTAAGAAGCTTGAATAAGCTAGAGAAATCAATGCAAGATAAATGAGAATCCAGAGAAATCTGATTTATATTAAAAATCCCTAAAAAGAATCATGCATCATGCTCTGGGTGAAATTAAGTCAGTGTGTCTTTTTTCCAGACCTGAGCAGACACGCCCAAAATGGAGATTCCACCACAAGAGAGACAATTTCTTGGGAAATTTGGGACAGATATAGGTGGTGATTCTGGCAAAGGTGTGTCATAGCAAGAAGCAGATCCCAATGACAAGGATAAAACCAGCGTGAAGAGAAATCTGACAGAAGATGACCAGAATATAAATATCCAGGTATATGAGCATAACATTTTTCTCCAGTTCTGCTTTTATGGTGCTACTTGAAGGCATAATAAATAAACAAAACCCTGCTGCTTCAGAAGGAGAAATCAGTGATCAAAGAGTTCTTTCAAGGTGCCATTAAAATTAAGGCATTACATTTATGCTTGTACTGAAGCACATAAGCAGTTATTTAACCAGCTCTGGGTCCTTCATTTTTCAGCAATTGGCAGTGTTGGAGGCTGAGCCTCTGCCCAGGCTTTGCTCACCAGCAGCACTTTGATTTGAGCATTTTAGTCCTGTAACTTAAAGCCCAAACCCACAAAACACCAACCTCACTTAAGAAGTGCTGAGCGCCCTCAGCTGTCTGAAAAGCAGTTTGTTTTCTGAAATAATTCCGTCTGAGTTTGCTGCCTCGAATTGCCTCAGAAAAATTCTCCTCTACTTTTTCTTGCAAACTAGATTCTTCCCAGGACTCACCACTCTCCCAGTGCCAGGGCAGGAACACCTTCCACTAGATCAGACTTCTCAAAGTCCCATCCAACCTGGCCTTGAATACTTCCAGGAATGGGGCATTCATAGCTTTTCTGGTTGACCTGGGCCAGTGTTTCACCACCCCCCTTTAAAAAAAAATTACTCGTGTGCAATCTAAACCTACCATCTTTCACTTTAAAAATGTTGTCCTTTATCTTGTCACTACTGGTCCTGTTAAAAAGTCCCTTTCCACCTTTTTTACAAGCAAACTTCAAGTACTGAAAAGCCTCAATAAGGTCTCCCCAGAGCCCTCTCCTCTCCAGGCTGAACAACTCCAACTCTTTCAGCCTGTCTTCATAGGAGAGGTGCTTCAGCCCTTTGTTAATTTTCATGGCCTTCCTCTGGACCTATTCCAACAGGTCCAAAGGCTACTTCTCCACAGCCTTCTGCCAAAGTTGTGTTGAGTCAGCACAAGAGAAACTGTTTTAGGTAAAAACTGATCCAGGTTAGAAACCTCTGGTGTGGTTCACTCTGATCTGGTTGTCGGTATGTCTCCACCTGCATTTCTTTCAATGGCAGTGCTGTCTCAAACACCATACGAACAGCACTCCAAGCCTCCTTGTAAGAGCTGTATTCCTGGTTATGCTGGGGTATTCCTACAGTTATCACGGAGATTAGCCAAGGCTGCAATATGAGAATATACCTTAAATGATCATGGAAATACTGCAATTTATGAGATGTGCTTGCCAGCTTCATTTCCACCCAGCAGAAGTCACAGTATCTCAAGAACAAGATGAGGATATGGTCCCACATCCTCTGTAGTACTGCTGAGGGTTCATGGCTTGTAGACCCAGAAGACGCCCTAGAAAAAAAACCCATTTATCTCCTATCAGGAGTGTGATCTGGGGTCTCTTATTGGGAAACTCTGTACTGTAACAACCTCCACAATGTTCTGGAATTGTGCTCTTAGTGGTTTGTCTTTGCTGCATCCCATCAAAAATGCCAGTGCAGCTCAGTTCACTAGGGTAGCACTATTTCCCTCCTCCAGATTGTGTAAAAAGGGAAGTAGTGATGAGTGCAATTATACAACCCACCAGAGCGACATTTTCCACATTTAGCAGGAAAGCAGCTTGTGGAGTCAAAGAGCTCTTCAACCAAAACTCCTAGCAAGACATTTGAGGTAAAAACAAAATAAGGGATGTGTATGACAGAAAACATTAGAAAGAGATTTTTAAAAAGAGATTTTTAAAAAGTGGTAAAATTAATGAAGAACTCATTTGACTCCAGTCTACAGTTGAGAACTATGCCTTTTAAAATAATGTTTTTTATATAGTATTTTTTTTTACACTTAAAATAAAGTTATACCCAAATATTTATATTTTGACCATCTCTTTGCAGCCAGGAAGCAATGCTTTCTTTATGTCATAATGTATGATGGGAGCCTGGCTCATCTCTCCCCATGGCCCATATGGTGGTATGGAGCTGTTCTCTTCTAATGACAAATACAGGTGCATTTCAGGATAAAGAAAACAATCTTATCTGCGAGAGATTTCTGCCACAGTACTTTCTGAATAGAGGCCTCCTCGGCTCCATTCTGGTTTAATTTCCTCCTGAAGACTTATATTAACATTAAGAAGTCACTTCATCCACGGGGAGCCTGCTGAGCTGGACAGTCCACTGTGTGATTCTTCCTCCACAAGGGTGCACAGTCATTGCTCCTTGGCTGTCCAAGACTTCTCCATGTGACCTGGAATCCTCACGTTCCACTCCCCTCCTCCATAGCTCTCCAGTTCCTTCTCAATCATACCCTAAAATAGTCCCACTTTTACTTTTGACCAGCCCTAGGCAAAAGTAAACCTCCTTCCCCTATCTCTGAGCCCTGGGTCACATTTGCTCGTTGGTCTGCCTATGTTTTCCTGGCACAGCTGTACTTGGCAGCAGTGCCACATTCCAAGGGCTTCAGACATTTTTTCAGTCTGCTGCCTTCTTGGTGCAAATTTCACACTCAGAAAGAGCAAAAGAAAAGGGCAAACATGCCTGTGTTTTTAGATCTTCTGGTATTCTGGAGCTCCTGACCTGTTCAACTGATGATGATCGCGAAAGAGAATTGCTGCCATCTATTGGAAAAACAAGGACGATGGTCAGTTTGGCTTTCAGCTTTTCTGCACATTTATCCATCTTATTTTTGACATGGCAGCTGTTGAGTGAAATGCACTGCATCCTGAGTCGACACCAGCGTCTGCTGAGCAGTCACAAAAGGAGAAGACAGCCTGAACAAGGAGCCTACAGTGCTGTCCGTGGCAGTCATTCCACAGTCATGAGTCAGTTCATCTGCACTGACGAAGAGAGAAGCACAAAACCACCAGACTACTTGTGGTTAACATTTTGCTCTTCTTCTCTGCAAGAAGTGTACCTTACTTACAGGCAGAAAATTACTTTGTCATCAGAGCTCCTAATGCAGGGCCAGGTACCTAGAGGAAATAGTGTGGAATACTTTTCATGGCTGCTGCTCTTGCTAGACTGAGGATAAGTGCAATGTTTTTGCTAGTTTGACTCAAATCACTAAATTTATTAGGAAAAAAACCACAGATAATATTTTTGACTGGTGACAGAATGAGCTGGTTTCAAGAAAGAAATCAGAGCTGCTGGTGAGGAATTCCAGCAACTTAGAACAATCAAACTGCAATTCACCTGAGGAAGGAAAAATCTGAAAAATAAAACCATGACATTACAATTTCCCTACATACCAGCAGTCTCTGCATTGGATCATCTAAAAGTTGTACTAGAGCTTCTTTACTCTCCTGTGTCATTGCCGTTACAGGAGTGTTACATAACTGCAGTTGTAAAAGAAGTTATCCACTTGGCTGTATGTGGGAGGGAAAGAGGTACACAACACTGGATTAAACTCACAGAACTGGCCAAAAATAGTTAGTTAGACACATTCTTTGGCACTACCTTTTTTTCACATATCCTGCCCACAGCAGAGTTATTAGGCTGAAAACAGGACTTTGGGTCACATTTTTTCTACTGTTCTATTTCTGTCATCTTTTGGCTTCCTGAACTTCCTTTTTGATGATTTTCCTTTGGAAGGTAAGAACAGCATCAATAGAAATAGGTTCAATACTGGACTGATAATCAAAAATCCATGATGATCCCAGATTTAACATACCATACCATCTGTCAATGGCAGATAAAGATTCAGATCATACATCTGACTTTCATGCTCTTTGTAGCTGTTTTACTGTAGATGATAATCTAAAGCCTGACACTGCTTAATGTAAATTTTACCAGCTGGCTCTGAGCCCTCTCCAGGCCACCATAACACTTAATTGTTGGAAGAAATGAATGCATTTCATTATCTTACTTCTCTCTAGGTTATGGTGACATTCATCACACAGTAGTGCTGACTGCAGAAGTTGGATGTGCTTTATAACAGCCCCTCTCCCCCACTTAATCTGCTTGAAGCCTGCAAAGAACATATCTTTATGGTGTTTTCAAATTACCTGTCAGATGGAAATTAAGCTTAATCAGCAAATCTGAAGTCACAGCAAACACTCCAGCATTTATGCTGGCAAGAGGCCCAGGTATTAATCGAGGTTAGTAGTTCTTCCACAGCCCTGCAGATAGCTCTGTGGCAGAATAAAGCAAAGCCTCTTTAGGCACCTGAGCAGCTCAGAGGAAGCAATTCAGACCGGTACAGTGCATATTCTTGTGTCCTGAAAGAGAAGTCAGTCTTTGGGCTATGTCTGTACATTATCAGTGGAATCCTGGCCAAAATCAGGAGTTTCCAGCAGCTACTGCAGCAATAGTCAGGTGCACAGAGGCAATGCTGACACTAGAAAGACAGGAAGAGTAAAGCCAACATAGTCAGAGGCACAAGTTCCACATAATCCACAATAGACAGAGAGATGGATAAATCATAAACCCTGAGTGTATATATGTAGAGATATTCAGAGAGAGATGTTCTTTCTACCAAAGCTTTCCAAAGTTCAAGCCTTGGCTGATTCTCAGGACTCAGCTCCCAGACAACTACAAAAACAGTATCCAAGCTGTTAGCCCACACCGATGCGATAATTCAGCACAATTCTCTATCATTTCAGACTGAGATAAACTGATTTATGCCACATTTGCTAGGGAGTACGGGTGTACACAAAGACTGTTTCCATGGCTCAGCTGCTACAAGGAAATTCTTAAGAAAACTGACTGAATCTGAGTCCTCAGACCCAGAGCTGACTGATGTCTATTTTTGCAAACACATTGTGGAGTGGTCTGGGGAAAGCTGGACACTTTTATACCTCTTACCTCCAAATATTTATTACCTGTGCAGTACAGCATAAATAGATGGGCTACTCCTAACTCAGCCCAGCAGTTCAGATCGTTCACCAGGAGAGCCAGAACAGATCTCCTTCCTACAAAGAGCCCACACATTCCATTTTTGTGTGTTACCCGTAACCTGCAGAATGGACAAAAGAATTAATCACACGAGAAACTGTGGTGAAAAAGAAATCTGAATAAAATAGGTAGGCCCAAACAATTGCTTTATCCCTTGTATTCCCACAAGGCTGATGTGCAACAGGAGCTTTGTGCAAACACTTTAATCTTCCTTAGACAGAAGCCATTTTTTTCTTTCATGTAAACAAATCAAATTGTCTCATATCTTTTATTTTTCACAAGGCCTCTTTGGTTATTTCTTTCCATATCTACAAGGACTCTATTTTTGCTTTGGCTTTTAAAAAGCAAAGTGCTTCATTCCAATTAGAATCAGATATATCACTTCTGCTTCTAGGCAACCCACCTCCATTTTACAACTGCAAGCAAGGACTGTACTTGCATTTGGATCCCTTCAAAGAACTGTGAGATATGTAAATCTTACTGGCAGTGAAGTACACATCGAAATGCTAAACTGCTCCTCCAAAACTTGGGTATTTGTGGTTTAAATAAGATCTGTTCCCAAAAATTGATTCTGGGTACTAAAATCAGACCTGGGATTACTGAGGGAACAAACAGTTATCAGGAGTGTAAAAAAATAGCAAATGTTTCTTTAAACTCCTCCAACAAGTAAAGCTTAATTTTCTTCGCTGCTCTTGCAGTAAGGTCTTGTGGTCTGCAAGAATTTAGCTCAGAGCTCAAAGAAAAAGCCATGATGAACTGCTAGTAATTCTGTTCCTCAGTCTCACAGAAGGTACCTTTATTGCCCCTCTAACTCCCATACACTCCTGTCTAACATCCAGTCACAGATGCAGTGATAGGAGACGACAGTAATTCCAAGATCACACTCCCTCATGCAGAGAATATCTCTGTACCTACAAGGAGACAGACTCTGTTCATTAGCAGTGTAAGCAGAAAGCACATGGATTATGGGCTCAGCGTGCATAAATCTGCTATCAGACCTGCTCTTTGCAACGTAGGTGGTCCCAAATGATTGCTGGCTTTATTTCTTGGGAGATTTGTAAGCTGCACCCTGTTTAAATGCTGAACCTGTAAAAGGACTGCTCCCTGCCAGTGTCCACCATCTGACAGGCACCTTATTACTCTCCCTCGTGCTGGGGAATCCCTGGCTGTGGCACTTGGAGGGCAGCTGGGGAGACCAGCCCAGGGAAAGGGACAATTTCATTAAACAGCACACAGTTCACAACCCCTAGGAGATGGCAAAGCGGCATTTTCAAATAAAAAGAGCTTATTTTCGAGCCATGGGGTTTATTTAATGAAAGATTGGTGCTTTTCACATCAGAAACTGACATCTTAGCTACAATGGCATTTTTCACATTGAAAATGAAGGAACCAAAACGTCATGGTTGGCTTTATTACTTACGAACAGGCAGCTGAGGTGCACCCAGGCCTGCATCCTGCTAAGCACAGTCACAAAGCACTGGGGCTGTGCAGGGTGAACGACCCCAGCTAACCCCATCCCTGGAATCTGGCATTTAAAGGCTTCCAGGGCAAGATACCACGTCCAGCCATGTCATTTGACAGCCATTAATGGACTATATCCCCACAGCATGGCAAACCCTTTCCTATTGGATTTGATCTGGTGGCAAAAACCACTAAAATGCCCTGTGCAATAATGCTCCCTTTTGTTCACATCACACCCACCTCTGGATCCTTCTTTTAGGCCTCCTGCCAGGAGAAGCCATTCCTTCCCCTTGTACTGGGCACTGGTGAGGCCACACCTCAAGGTCTGTGCAGAGTTCTGGGTCCCTCAATTCAGGAAGGACACTGAGGTGCTGGAGGGGGTCCAGAGAATGGGAAATGGAGCTGGGGAAGTGTTTGGAGCACGAGTCCTGTGAGGAGCAGCTGAGGGAGATGGCAATGTTTATCCCGGAGGAGGCTCAAGGGTGACATTATTGCTCTGTACAACCCCCGACAGGAGGCTGTAGCCAGGTGGGGGTCAGGCTCTTCTCCCAGGCAATCAGCGACAGGACGAGAGGACATGGCCTCAAGCTGCACCAGGGGAGGTTTAGGTTGGACAGTGGGAGGAATTTCTTCACAGAAAGGGTGATTCGACATTGGAACGGGCTGTGCAGGGAGATGGTGGAGTCACCGTCCCTGGAGGTGTTTAAGGAAAGCCTGGACGTGGCACTCAGTGCCATGGTCTGGTTGACAGGGTGGTGCTCGGTCACAGGCTGGACTCGAAGATCTCAGAGGTCTTTTCCAATCTCATCGACCCGCAAGATTTTACCCCCTGCGGGGCAGTGCTCCCCACACGACTTTGCTGCTCCATGGAGGACTTGGCTGCCGCTCCCGCTGGGCCGACAGACCTCAGGGCCAACAGACCTCAGGGCGGGAGCCGGGAGACCGTAAGACAAGCAAACGCTGCAAATCCGGGAGGTGAGGAACGGGGAAGTCCCTGCGGAGGAGGCGGAGGCGGAGGCGGGGACGGCGGGGGAGGGCGGGCAGTCCGTCTGTCAGCTGAGCGGGGCCGCTGCCGCCATGGGTGCGCCGTGAGGGGTGAGCGGGGACGGGATCCCTGAGGCCGGCCCAGAGCGGGGGGATGGCAGTCGCCATGGCCGGGCTCGCCCGGTGACTCGGCGGATCCGGGGTGGGCCTGCAGGAAGGAAGGACAAGGCGGGGAAGCGCCGTTTTGCGGCTGCCGGGGGCCGCTCTGGCCCAGGGACGGAGTGGCCGTGCCTGGGCGGGGAGGGTGCGGGCACCGCAGCCTCCCCAGCACCGCGGCGGGATATGCCGGAGAACGGGAAAAGGGGACAGGAAAACGAAAATGAAAGTTAAAAATCAGCGGAAATGGGAGCTCGGCGTGAAAGGCAGAGCCGGGGCGCTGACAGGGCCGGGCGGGCGGCGGGCCCGAGTGCTGTCAGGGCTGGGAAGGGAGTGCGTGAGGTGGGAGTCTCGTTTCGTTCCCAGGGGAATGGGCTCCCCAGGAGGGGTTGGTTAGCCCGAAAGACGTCGTGGGGATCATGTGTTTTAAGCCCATGGGGGATTAATGTGGACCCACGGATGCCCTGGTGTAGCGAGGTCAGAGGGGTTCAAGGTGCCTGTGTGCTGTGACAAGGCATGTGGCTTGCGTGTCTTAATAAAATGAGTGCATTATGAGTGATTATGCTTTCTTTATAACTGGGCAATAAATTGAGAGTTTTCTCTTGGCAAACCTTGTAATAGCTGCTTCAGAGATGTCCAGCAAGTTGAAAGGCCGTCCTGCTGAAAATGGAGAGCATTCCAAGAGTAAAATGGAAAATGGGGTGGACAGCATGGCTACCCCAGCCCTTAACACCTACACTCCAGAAGAGATGGTGCAGCAGATGAAAGAACTAATCACTGAGAACAATGAGTTAAAAGGTGAATGCACACGTGAACTGGTGTTGAAATGCTAGAGCCCCAAGTCTCTTCTGAAGGGTTTGTTTTGCCCTATGAGTATGAATTCTGTGCTTACTTGCCCTTGCTGGGTAGCACTTGCTGTATAAACAACTCTGCAAGTGACAATGCCAGTTTGATAAGACAAATCAATAAGGTATTTGGTAGGACACATGAATTTGAATTGGTCTGGTAGATTAGGGGGAGAGCAGTCCAATGTAAGGGTGACTTACTTGCTGTAGAATTTTATACATGAGCAGTATAGCACTGCTTTTAGAAGGTAAGGTGAAAAATCTCTTCCTATGATGTACTTTCTGCTCATCAACCTCTAAAAGCTTTTTTGGGGTTGTATTGTAGAACTGTTGGCTCCATTACAAGCATTTTGCCAAAGATGTATCAGGAGGGGTGGGTACTGTACCTTCTGTGCTTCAAAAAGGAGTGGTGGCTGTAGCAGGGTACATCTGGGAGAAACCAATAGCTTTCCCTGAAAATTCCTAATGATTCGTGTCCTTCGGGTGACATAGATTTGTTTCTGGATCCCAGGAATTTAGGTGTCAATTTTTTTTTTTCTTTAAACGGTTAGAGCAAAACCCAGGGGATCTGAGAGTTTTCTCTGTAAAAGACAGAGGTATTTCACTGTTTGTATGACAGCGGAGCATGAAGTCACATGTCTCCTGTATTGTGATTTTACATAAGTGTTTAAATTCTTCCTGAATCATTTTTGGACCTGGTCCAAGTTCTCATTGGTATCTAGCAGGAAAGTTGTTTGTAGAAGTTCCTCTGGTATTTTGCTAAAAAGTCTCATGTCATATAAGATAATGTTCTGGGACATATTTACAGTTGCTGTAACTCATAACTTGCAGAATCATTCTCCAGACTTCTTTTCTTTTCATAACCTGAAGGATTTATGGGCAGTTTATATATTACATCAGGACATAATGGAAGTTACTGGAAAATACAAGTATAAAGGATTTTTAAGCATCTGGCTTTGACTTGTTTGCTTTAAAAGAATCATGTCTAATATAATTTCATTGACTCTGTCTGAAAATCTTGTAAACATTTTGCAATAGTAAGACTGATATTGTTACATACTGACTTTTTTACCTACTGGGAACTGATTTGGCTCTAAGTTGTTTGGTACATGTTTTCAATGCTTGCAATCAAATCTTAACCAAATGTTGGAGGAGAGCATTTTTGGGCATATTTGACTCATTTGATTTGATAGCGTCAGTTTCCATGCACTAATTTACCAGTCTAGGGTGTTTTCCCTGCCAAGTCTCAATATCAGAAGCTCAGTTCAGCAGTTTCATTTGGGCTGATCATGTAAATACCACACACAGCAACATACCCAGTGCCTCTTGTGATCAATGCTTCTGGCTTCTTGGTTTAGGAAAAAGCGAGTGTGGGCATGTGATCTCAGCAGTGGATTTAATGCTATTTATTATAGTGCTAATGGACTATGATAAGTTCTGGTTTGGTATTAAAGGTACGCCAGACAGAGGCTCCCATTTCATACTAAATTATTCCCAACCCATTTGATACTGAAGAATGCTGAGCTCACTGTAGTGGAAATCTGCTGTTTCATGGACAGAGTATTAATGTGATTCAATGTCTTGTCTCTGGATGCCATTTAGAAGCCATGAAGTTGCACAACCAAGCTATGAAGGACCGATATGAGGAACTTTCCACCTGGAGAGAGAAGCAGAAAGAAGAACGAGAATTTTATGAGTTAAAGTTTAAGGAAGCAAAGCAGTGCTTGCAGGCCAAGTGCATTGAAAATGAACAGCTACAGCAGCAACTTCAGAGCTTAAAGGAAAGAGAAGGAGCTGAAATGGTAAATAAGGAATTGGTTGGGTTGACATGCTTCTGAATTGAAAGTCTGGAGCATTCAGACCCTTCTGTGATTCTAGGATTCATCACGCTGGGAGGTTTGGATATTTGTTAACATCTCCATTTTTATCCTTAGCTCTAAGTAAATGGTCTCGACCTGAGTTACTTTATAAGGTCAGTCCTTTCAAAGTGTAGTAACAGAAAATTATGGCACACCTGAGATAATTTACATTTTTGTTAACATTTAATAAACAATAATAATTAAACTTTTTTACATAATAAATAAGAATTGGCATTTCTCGCTAATTATTAATTTATTCTTGGATATCTCTTGACTTTATCCTTCCCTTTGCTTGTTAGATTGTCTGTCTCTCATGATCATTTAATTGCTTTTTGTATTGTGTTTCCAGGAGCATGTTTTCAGGGAGAAGTTGACACGTACACAAGCAAAAAAAAAATTACGTGCCATCTATTTTTATTTCACTCTTTTTTTATGAAAGCTCTTTTACTGAGGTCAGATTAGATCTGTGCTTCTGCTGCTCCATTTGAGTCTGTCTGATCTTTCTCTCTGTGTGCTGCCTTTGGCTCTGTTACACATCATTTCTAATGTTGCAGGTGGTTGCACAGTAGCCAGGCAACATTTTGCAGGTGGTACTGAAGACGTCTTTGGGCGAAGCCTATCAAAACAAAACCTGCTTTGTGTCCCACATGGTCATGTGAAAAGTTATCTAACAAGAAGTTCCATGCAGAGCCAAACTGATGCATTCTGGTGTCTGGTATCTCAGGGCCCATGTGGATTCTCTGTTGTCTGATGCAGGATAAGTGTATTAACCTTTTTCTCAACAGAGTCACTCTCCTTTCCCCTCCAGACTGTCTTACGGGACTCTGTAAGAAATGTTTCAGCATGTAAATCAGAATTGGCCAATAAGCTCAGAAGATGCAAGGGGGAGGAAAGTCATGTTTAAATCATGTGATTGTGTAAAAATTACTTACACAATCTTTACAGACTGAAAGTCGTGTTTCAGGATTGTCAAGAAAATTCAGAATTTCATAAATCACTCAGAATTTCATCAATCTGGAATATTTTTTAAAGGGAAAGTAGAGGATTTATGATCCTTCTACCTGATGTAGAACTTCTTGTACTTTGAATGCTTAAAGTATGCTGTTGCCAGAGTTTTCCAACCTGCTTGAGAAATCTAAATCTCTCTCCTTCACTGGAACTGACTCTAAATGCATCCTCTTACAGTATAAGCACCAAATCAGAGGCAGCAGCCGGTCGGAGGGGGAGAGTGGTATTGTGGGATGGGAGACGTTGCCAACATAGAGATAGTTTGGAGAGTTGGCTCAGACTCCAGAAATTGTCCAGAATTTGCATTGATTGTATGTGGTGTGATAAAGGCATTATCAGGAGATGGAAGGCTCAGATTACAGAATGAGGAAGAAACAAACTCACAGGGAAAGTTTCATAATGAGGAGAGGCATTTAAAGGAGAGGAAAAAATTAGTCTTGCTGGTTATGTAGAGGCTTAAGAGAGGGTTTTGAGGATCCTAGAGAAAGGGAAAAGGCAGAAAGCTAAGGAGATGGTCATAATTGGAAGGGGAGAAGTTTGGGGAGAATCTCTGAGGAACAGAGAGTGTGGAAGGGATCTAGGACTTTATGTGAAGGTCAGGGAATCAGGGAGAGATTTATACATGGAAATGGGGTACAAAAAAGCTAGATGGAGGGGAAGGGCTAAGAATGGGGTGTGTAGAAAAGCTCCTTGCCCACTGGTCTTTTCTTCCTTGAATTGTGGTTAGATTTGGGAAAAGAGGCATAAGGATACGGGTGAAAAAGTGCAGTAATTCTGGAGGTTGGCTGATACCCTATGTGGTAGCTAAAGGCATAGATTCAGGCAAAAATTTACATCCTAATTATCTGTACATTCATAGAACAAGTCCCATGTTTTCCAGCAGCATGATGCCCAGTGTTTCATTAACTTGGTTTCACAGTTTAGACTTCTTGCTGTTTATTTCACCAAAACATGGTTTAGGGGTCTGTACCGTGGGGTTTCCAGGCAAGCCTGAGCAGAGAAAAAGGGATGTAGGACACTTATGTTCAGGCCCTGTGCTCCTTGGCTGGTGTTCCCTTTTGGTTGTCTAATGCAGGGTTTGTTTGTTTATCCCAGGAGGGCTGCATGGCTCCTGAGAAGGAAGTGAGGCAGCTGAAGTCCCAGGTGGAGCGGCTCCAGGCTGAGAAGGCAGATCTGCTCGCCATCATTTCAGAGCTGCAGGTCAAGCTGAGTATCTCAGCAGAGGATTCCTTTGTGGAGATTGGGATGAATGTAAGTAAAGGGAATAAAAGGAACACGGTAACCTGCAGCCAGGTACCAGCCTAAAAAAATTTGTGATTCTTTGGTCTCTTACATTACCTGCCATGGAGCACTTGTGTATTACAAGATGTAGTGGTAAAGGACTTGGAAATAATTTTTGTTCTTCCGCTTTACAGCTCTAAGTAAATTAATTTCATAGATAGCCTCTATTGCACTAGTTAAAAATATTAAGTCTTGTCTTGGAGTTTCTGGGAACATTAGCACTGTTCTGTTAAGGGGCAACACCTGTACATACACAGGGGGCATTTTATTTTGAGAATGGGGCTTACTTCCTACTGGCAGATAAGTAGAGATGCAGGCAAACAAAACTAAGTGCAAAACTCTATAGACTATTCCCTAGAGGCATAAACATGTACTTTTCTTATGGTTCTTGTATCTGGAAAATCTTCACAGGCAAACTGAAATGTGAAAATGCAGGCATCTGCTATCCCTCTATCCCCCATATCCTCCCTATGGAAAGTAGATGTGAAACAAGAAATCAAAATAATTTAATTAAAATTTGTTTGGAGTTGTCAGAGAAAACTCAGAGCTGCATTCTCCTGTGGTTTTTTGGGTTTTTTTTGCTAGAAGGATTCTGCTTTGGGCTGCAAAGATCAAGGAATGGGCTTTGTAGTGGGGAAGAAGAGTGGTCCTTTTAGGAAGCAGGAGAGTGATTTCTAGGCTTATATTGAGAGTCACCTGCAGTGCCATTGACTTGCAGTGTGGTGCCCAGTCATCTTCACAAGGGAGAGTGGCTATGGAAGTTGCTGATGAGTGAAGAAGGGCAAATCTCATTGTTGTTCCTCTTCTCTAATCAAGTTGAAAGAGATACAGGGAAAGGCATGTGAAGTATTTAAGAATTTCCAAACATGAAGATGATCTGTAGGAGGTTTTTTTATTTATCTGTGTTGCCATGATAGCAATTTTCCCTGTTGTCCTTCATTCCTTAAATAAGTAAAACTCTGTCCTGCTTAGTCCAAATACCAAGCTAATCGTGGTTTTTTTCTTTCCTAGGAAGGGGAAATAAATAGAACTGCAAAAGAACATCAAGAGAATAGTGGTGAAATGCCCAGTAATGTTCCTGTCTACATGTACGTAGGTTCTTGTGTGATGTGTGTGACTCAGACTTTTGCCTTGGGTTTCATTTTCAATGTAAGGGAACTTCTTTCTATGACGAGGGCACTGTAAATCCTCTTTTTCTTTGCCTTTGCACCCCTCCATTGCCATAGCTCTACCTTCCTAGCATGTGGTAAGACCCTCAGCTCTCTGACATTTTTCCTTCCAATTTTCACTAGCTGACAAGAGGGAGTGCGTATTCTGGCCAGTTGGCCAGGCATTTATGGACATTCTGACTTGCCAACTCTTCAGGCTTTTAAGGGAGGCCAAACAGAAAAGACAAAGATAGAGGCTGCAGGCACATCCTTCCTCCTCTTTGGAGACCATCTAACAGAGTATCTGTCCTCTGCCCCGTTATACTGATGTTGGTAGGAGTCAGAGGTCTTGTAGTCTTTCAAATCTGACCCTGTTTGTATGTGGTTGGTTTGAAGTGTATCCATGATGGGGTGGACACACAGTGCAGTAACAGAGTCCTTGCTTTTCAGGTTACTGGGTTTAAGATACCAGCATTCTGTTCAGGTTACTTCTCAAAATTTGATCTTTACATCAGCTCTAGGACACAAGGGACTTTCTTGCCCCTGGCTGAACCTTTGCTCCTCATGGACATAGACATCTGATACTGTTAAACTTTCCATTTTGGATCCTGCCCAGTTTAGCAGCTAGATGGTTTTGGCTGAACTGTTATTTACTTTATGCCTTTGCTTTTGAAAGGGAAGGATATGGAAAATGCTAAGGACATAGCAGGCCAGAAAGCTGTGTTCCATATACAAGTTGTCACTTTCTATGTCACCACAAGGGAGAACAGTGTTTCAGTGTAATATCATAGAAACGTGTCCCTCAGCATGCAGATAAGAAGTTGAAGGAGGAGAAAAAAAAAAAGGTGTTACATATGTGGACAAAACTGAGAGAGCTGCTGACCACAGACCAGGCTGCAAGTATTAAGCTTGTTGTTAATTGTGGCTTGTGAGAACACTGAGTATGAGAAGACATTCCCTGTGAACTTGCTTACCTTTGGAGGAGTATCTGGGCCATATCTAAAAGAACAGGGGGCATACGTACCTCTTAAAATATTTCCAGTGTCACCACGTGTCTTTGTCCAGCACTGAAACTTTAGACGGGTGCTGTTAACAGGTTCAAAGAAATGTGATCCACTCAGGATGGATTTATTTCTGTAAGAGTAGAACTGCACTAAAAATCCCCTGATAAAAGTTATTTACTTAAAATATCCTGGCTGAACACCATCTTTTGGGTATTGAATTTTGCTCACCAGAGGTTTCTAGCTCTCAGGAGCACACTGAAGCCTCTGCTTTGCTTTCTTTTCTGAACTACAAAAACAAAGTTTTTAGCACATGCTGTTTTGCAGCTGAGACTCTGAAATGTACAGTATAACCTGCCTATCTCACCATATAGTTTGGGGATTTTGACTTTCTGTCTAGATGAACATAAAAATTGAGGTAATGGAATATAGTATTTTCTCATCCTATTTTTTTGAGTTTTGTATTTGTTATGGTTCACTTTACAGTTAGCATAATGTGATTTTGAAAAGAGCTATAGAATGTGAGGAAGGTGAAACATTAAAGAGACTTTTTTTCTAAAAAGAAGGTGATTTCTGATGACCATTTTTAGTGGGATGTGCCTTCTTTTCCTGTAAAGGACAGAGGCAGAGATAAGAAATGTTCTGTATTTTATTGCAAAAAAAATGTTGTTTGTAGGAACAGACAGCAGCACTTTGCGGAAAGGGCTGCAAAATAGGTCAGAGTAAGTGCATTGGGTTTTGTATTGTCACGACTGCTTTTTGCTTAAGTGTGAAATTGTTCCCTCAGCTGGAAGGGGACTGCCTGCGCCCTTCATTTGCACACACAGGGCTGTGGTTAGTGGTCTTGGGAATTGGGAATGAGCCCTTTTCTCAGAGCACTGGTTTCCAGCACTGTGTGAAATGGTGGCCTCTCAGACTGGATCCCAGCATTAGGCATAAGGGAGTGCTCTGGTAAAAGGGTAGCTGTGGTTATTTACATCTGGTTTGGTTTGAAGCAGGAGCAAATCTGCAGATGAATCTAAGAATTTGGAGTCTGAGGAGCTAACTGTGAGCCAGCTGCTCTGCTGCCTTAGAAATGAAACTCAGAAGAGGGAAAAACTTGAGAAGGAACTGCAGGATCACCAAGAGAGGTATGAAGTAGGTGCACTGTAACATTTGGAGCTATTTTCTTTCAGGGCTGCTGCAGTTACCAAGTCCCTGGATGATCAGCAACAAGCTGAATTATCTGTGTGATTTGGGTGGGGAGTTTCCTGAGCACTCAGTTGTAATAACATTTTCTGGTAGTCCTTATAGGAATAAACCACAGGTTGTCTTCCATGGGCAAAAGAGATTTTATTATGATTTCCTGAAGCACCACAGATCAAAGCAAATTAGCCATTTCCTCTTGGGTTTGAACTATCCCTGGGTTATTCAGAAAGATATGATGACTGGTTGATGGTGTTCTCTCCATTCACTCCTCCACAGTTACTTGGTTTTGTATGAATCATCTCTGTGTGGGGCCTTAACCAAATCACTGTGTCTAAAACAGGATTGCAGTCCTCTTCGTGACATTGGCAGGCTACATTTAGCAGTGTGTGAGCTTGCAAAAGCTCCTTTGAAATGTCTAAAATAAGTTTAATTCCAAACTTGTCTCAGTGAGAAGAGTTTTCACAGTGAGACCTGTATGAGGGTGTGTCTCAGCTCAGTTCTGTGGGTACAAATCAGCATGGCTCTTCAGCAGTGGCAAATCCCCAAGCTGCAGCTGTGCCAGATCCCCACTTCACAAACACAGAGTAAGACTTCCTGGACATTATCTAGTATGAAAGGTTGGTGTCAAAGTAATCACTTCTATGTTCTCTTCCTAGAAGAGGTAATGAGCCATAACCAAACAATTCTTAGAAATGTCAGCCCCTGAAAATACCACAGGAAAACAAAGGCAATATTAATCACTGGATTCAGTGAACGGACTGACCTATTTCCAAAGAGTTGGCAGTTTTGGACTGTACCAAAGATCGATCCCTTTGGACTGAATGTCCATGACCTTCACCACACCTGCAGACTTACACATCCATTTTAATTAAATGTACACAGTGTCCTGTATTCTTCAAGACCCCCCATGATTGTGCAGGCCTTCCTGCATGTCTGTGCTTTCCATTCTGCCTTGTGGGGTTTTTTTTTGTGCTGTGATATTACAAAGAGAGTACATCACTTGCATGAAATCCTTGTATGGTCCCAATCTCACTTGAAACATAGGCCAAATCCATCATTATTGGCTCCTGGTGTTTTCCAGACTGTCAAAGCTGGAGAAGGAAGCCGGAAACTGCCTGGAGAGTGGGACACAAACTGAGCAGGAAGAAGAGAGTTCAGAAGCTGTAAGTACCTGTCCTGAGCTAAGATTTAACAACATATGGTTGACTTGTTGAGGTCAGGAGCCTCAGGGTTTGGATTTCCACTTGCACTCAGGGAGTCAGGGGCAATTGTCCTGTACAGGGAATGGAAGTGAACTTTGAACTCTCCAGTAGATATGTTAGGGGTGGTTCCAAGTTAGGTCAGCCACTACAAAGGGGTGGGATTGGTGGCCAAGAATTAGGGAGGCTTGGCATAACTGCAGTTATACCTCATTGCCCTGGCCATGCCCAGTAAACAGAGAGAAATACAGTAATTTCTAGCTCCAAAAATAATCTAGATTGGATGAATTTCCTCACTGCTGCCAGGGTCATCTTTGGATCAGAATTCAGTGACAGCATAGTGTAAAACAGACTTTAAATGTGGAGCTCATACGACACCTGCTTTAGGTTTGTTCATGTTTTTAGTGGGATGTGTTACAATGGTGGGGCATAACTATCTTGGATTCAGACGAAGTTCCTGGCAAAAACTTTGTCCTGATATTTTCAATTAAGGGTTTGAAAGAATGTTGAGGTTAGGATTCAGCTCCAGAGTCAAACGCCTGCAACTGTAAAGCCTCTGTGTAAGGCAAGTGTGCCGTCCCATAGCCACGGAGATCCATGCTGGTTCTGTGCAACTGCATAATGCAAGCAACAAAGAGTGCTTGTATGTGAGGTGTGGGGGCTACCTCAAATGCTGCATGGGACTTGGAAATATGCTATGGGACGTGCTGGAGACCTGTGCCCTTCTGAAGGTCAGGACAAGTGTTTTAGGGCAGGGCTGGATTGGTTAAACAAGACTGTCTGCAGTCAGGCCAAGAGATGCCCTTCCTAGGGAAAGCAGATGATGTCTTAGTTAATTAATGCTTTCCAGTGCTCTTATCTCAACTTTGCCTGAGTTACAGCCTGAGCCCAGTGCTCCTCATTGAAGTGCTGATACTGAGGTCAGCACTTGTGCTTGTCCTGGCAGCCATTTCCATGTACACTGTTGGGTTTCTTCAGAGGCTCTTGTCAGCAGAGCTCGTGTTACCTGCCCCTGTGGTAAAATGTAGATCTTTAGTGGAACAAGTGTGGGGGGGCAGTGTGGAATAATTGTAAAGCCTTGTAGACGGGGCCTTATTACTAAGTATAGAGTGTAACTGTGCAGGCTGACTTAGGGTGTTTTCTCCAGAGTGAGACTTTCTCTAGAGCCTGCAACTTTACTATCTTGAATTGTCCATATGTAGTTTTCATTTTTTTTTTCTCTAAAAGGTTGGCAGTGAAGTAGAAACCCTGAATCTGCAAGTTTGTGCTCTGTTTAAAGAGCTTCAGGAAGCCCATGAGAAGTTAAAAGAAGCAGAATTGATTCAGAAGAAACTTCAAGAAAAGTAAGGCTCAGAAGAGCAAAAGTTCTGTCATGACACCTAGTACTCACTGGTATGACAGCTCCCACCTTGGGAAACTCACCAGCTCTACAAATATCAGTCTGCTTCATAGA
This sequence comes from Acanthornis magna, assembly GCA_036785705.1. NCBI lineage: Eukaryota > Metazoa > Chordata > Aves > Passeriformes > Acanthizidae > Acanthornis > Acanthornis magna. Next base: position 3,779,730 of record JAWUZG010000001.1, read on the forward strand.
ACTGCTGTAACTGCTTCATAGAAGTGCTGTAAAAGAATGTTTCTTCTTTGTAAGTGGAGAAGTGCAGAAATACAGCAATTGTCAGAAAATCTGAGCTGCCAACCTAGTTCTACAAATAGAACCTCAGTGCCTTGAATTATAAGATTTGGGTTTTAACCCTTCATGATATAAAGGCAAATCTTTTCTGTTTTTTCCTTCACATAATCAATCCCTATTCTTGCTTTAGGGGAAAAACCTGGTTATGACCTTTTCACATGAGCTGTCTGGGCTTTTGAAGAAAATTGCGTAGGTTATAAAAGTGGTTACAAGTCCCTCACATTTTTTGCTTAGCTTCCTGTCAAATTCCAGTTCTTTGAGATCCATAATAGTAAGAAAGTAAGTGTAGGTTTTGGTAGCTTTGTTTTCTGATGGTTGTGTATAGATTGATTTTTGTCTTTCTATATTCTTCATCAAAATAAGCTTTTAAAGTAAACCACACAAATACTCTTTTTGCTATATGCCTGGTGGGCAAAATCCATCAGGAGAAGGTGAACAGGAGAGACCAACCTTTTTTTCTTGTTCTGTCAGGTGCCAAGTACTGGAAAGAAAAAGCTTGTCTGCTGCATCAGAATTGGAGGAGAAGCAGCAGCTTATATACACCATCAAGAAGCTGGAACTTCAGGTGGAGAGCATGCAGGCAGAGGTCAAGCTGGAACAAGCCAAGACACATGAAGAAAAGTGAGTATGACTTGGTTTTGTATTCCAGGGGGGGATTGTCATTGAGGAAGCGAAGTCCAGGAGAACCTGGCCAAATGGGAATTGAATCTGAAGTACTACTTTTTTGTCCTGCACCCTTTGAAACTATGTTATGTTTGTAGATTATGAAGTAGAGGTCTGTATTCTTTCGTCTACTGAACCTCTCATTTAGGAATACTTGAGCTGTCAACTCTAACTTGTATCTTCCTTTAATCATAAAGTCAAAGGTGGAATTGAGCCAGGTGTAACATACAGGTGGAAGAAGCAGAGAAGTGACAACAGCTGTGCCACTGACTAGCAGGGGTAAATGCGGACACATCCTGGAGGGCAGGGACAAGTCAGGTGGTGACAGTGCTGGGAAAGTGACATTAATGAAGAGGTCTGCAATCCCTACAGTATGTTTGCACTAGGAGAGTCAAGTGTGCGGTGAAGCTGAGGTAAAGAGAGGCTGTTTGCTTTGGCTCCCTGCTCCCTTTCATGTGCAGTCCATGTAAGGAGTGTGAAAATGTCAGTCCAGGCTGTTCAGAGAGGCTGAACTTCCTGAAGGACACATCTTCAGCTGCTGCAGAAGCTGCTCGTTATCTTTGGAGTCTGTGTCTGATGAATTTTCTGTTTTTCTGATGAATTCCCCTTCACTTGAAGTCTGAGTCAAGACTTGGATGTCTTCCTAAGAGAGGTGTTACATTTTGAACAGAATTTGTGAGCTTCATATAAAAATACTAAGTGATGGATTCTTCAGTATGAAATGCAGATGATCAGTAAGGACATTCGTTTGCACTCAATCCATGGATAGAGCAGCACACAGCTCATTGGAAGAGAGATGTTGAGATACGGAGCATGACTTTTTCTCACCAGAAATGCGGACTGATTTGCAGGGAGCCAGTAGTGGTGCTTTTTTAAGTTCTGACATTATTTAGATTTCAAAGAATTGTTTCAAACCTTCATCTCTTTTCTTGTCATAAACAGGGCAAGATACAATAACCTGCAGGATTCATATAGCAAACTCCTTCCTGAACTCACTGAGGCAATGAAAAAAATTGATGAAATGAAACTCAAAGAGGTAAACTCATCACAAGAAGAAATCGTAATTAATTAGGGGCGAGTGGGAAGGGATAGGAGAACACCTCTAGGATCAAATTTGGGCAGGAAACAATTGTCATCCCTTCTACATAATGATGTGCAACATAGCAGCACTGCTCTGATAAACACAGATCCTGTGCTGTCAGCTACAGAAAACTTTATCCACACATCAGTACTTCTGTGGTGTTTTCCGGGTAAGGTCTAATCTGCAGTGCAGCATAGAGTCCAGTCCTTAGACAGAAGGGAGAGACAAAGGCACATCAGTGTTCCTTCAGCACCATTTATAAAAATGTGGGAAGGTAAACCTCTAAACATTTTTGTATTCTTAAATAGAACACCTGCCACAGTGAGGTCTTGTTAATAACTGAACCACCAAGGAAATGCCAGATTGTTCTGTGTAATTTCAGAAACTAGGAAAACATCTTTTACAGTGTCCACTAGGGAGTTGCCTTTTAACTTGATACAGTGTAGTTTGAAAGCTCAAAACTAATCTTTAAGGTAAAATATCAGTCCCCACGGCTGTCTTAGTCCAAGGTCCTTTGGTGAAAAAAGTTGGAACCTTTTCCAAGGACAGGAGGAGTAAGAAACAAACATTCACTTTGAGGGCGGTCATACTTGGAATTCATCTCATAATCACAGTTCTTCTTTGCAGCTGGACAGAGTGGATAAAGCTGTGGTGGAAAAATTGACAGCAAAGGTGGAGTTGGCAGAACAAGCCCTTGCTGCAAAGCAGCTCCAGATAGATGAAATGAAGCAGTTAATTGCTAAGCAAGAGGAGGACCTTGAAACTATGTCTGTGCTCCGTGCTCAGGTATGAGCTCTTCTTCACAAACTGGCTACTTCCCCAATCCAATATTCAGAAACCAGGAGGTATTTAATGGCTCACTCTGGAATACTGAATATGTTTTCTCAACTTCAAAGCATAATTCCCTTACTTGCCTTGCCTTGCAGATCCCTGCAGAGCCTTTACCCACTTAATTCTAGGTCTCTGTAGGAGGAACTGTGTATGCTGGAGTCTGGCACATCAAACAGAAGTTGGGAGTAGCTGTGTATTTAGAACCACTGGCTTAAGAATCACTGAATGTATTTTAGGGATGATTTTACTCAAACCAGTATGTGTTAAGTGACTAAAAAGGGTTTGCCTCACATTTAAGGCACAGAACTGGCTTCTTGGCCTGGTTCCACTCTCTGAAGCACAGATTTGTCAGTGTAATCAGCCAAGTCACCTCCTCACTGCCTGTCTGTGTCTCATTTCTGCCTCTGTACAGCAGAGGCAATAGCTGTGTCCCAGGTAGGACACCTGAAGTATCTTTTACAGAATCCAGAAACTATTAAGTCTTGTTCACCTTGTGAGAAATGCAGGTCTTGGCTTTGCAGTGTGTGGGTGTTTTGAGTAGATGCAGATTATGATACAGATTCGTGATTTTGAGATGTAATACACGAATATGGTTCAGTCAAAGTTAAAAATTTTCAGCCTGATTTCATTTCTCTGATCAGATGGAGGTTTATTGTTCTGATTTCCATGCTGAGAGGGCAGCAAGAGAGAAGATCCATGAGGAGAAGGAGCAGTTGGCTGTCCAGCTGGCATACCTGCTAAAAGAGCAGCAAAACCTTGAAGATCTTGGCCGGTGAGAACAGACTTTGGCTGAACTGCCTTTGCACTGTCCTGTTACTCTGTGTACTGGAGTTGATCAACATTGTCTCATGAGCATCTCAGTAGAAAAGCAAGTAACTTCACAGACATTTCTTGTTTAATTCAAATTTAAAAGGAGAAAAAAGTGAATTGGCTGACTTCTCATTTTAATTTTCTGGTAGAATCACTGTAAAGTGTGTTAGTTCTTAGTTGGGTGCCTTAACAAGTTTTCATTTTGGATGGTTCATGCTTGGTAAATTCTCCCTGTTGATCCATGTGAGTTTCTTTGGATTCTGGCCTCAATTTTAGTGAATCTGCAGCTAATCTGGCACTGTGTGTGCCAGGGATATCTGCTGCTTCTCCAAGAGGCAGTTGCAAGTACACAGTTCTGAGTCTTGTGGTAGTTGAATCAAGTTACATTTCACATTAACTGCACACTGAGCCCTTTTTCTGGTGTAACTTGCTTTTCTACTTTAATCAAATTTGCAGTTTTCCCTGAACAGCTGAGAGTCCTTGGAGCTTTCCAGAGAAGTTGCCTTAGATCCCTAGGTGTGTGGCTGCCCAGATCCTGCTGCTGGTGTCAGTGGCATGACCCTGATTTCAGCAGGCCCTTGGCATGATCTCACAAAGCAGCAGCATTTGTAGGTCCTGTCTCTGAGCACCAGTTGTGAACTAAATGCCTGACCAGTTGTCAGGAGTCTGTTTTCAGAGCCCTTAACTTGTTTATTCTTTGCAGAACGTCTCTGGCAGAGATGCAGAGTCGCCACGGAGCCAGGATGCCAGATCGGGAGCACTCACCTCACCTTGTCCAAAGAGGTACTGCAAGCACCTTCTCCAGCTCTCAGGGCCAGGTTCAGATTTAACCAGCTTTGCTTGGCTGCAGGCAGCTTCCCTGTGGCTGTTCTGGCAGCTGGGTAGCTGCAGAGAGCAAAATCAGGTAATATAACAGGTAATCATTTATCTTCTCTGCTTGCAGGAACTAATAGTCAAGACTGGCCAGAGCAGCGGAATATTTCAATTTATTCATGTCCTAAATGTGAAGAAATTCTACCTGATTTGGACACACTTCAGATTCACGTTATGGACTGCATTAACTGAGTGATGCCCTCCAATGCTTCATCTTCTGGAATTTCACCTGCCAAACACTTTGGGTTTTTATCCTTCTTGCTCAAATAATGCTCAGCTCTTATGTCCTATGAAGGAAGTTTTCAGGGGTTTTCTCATTAATTCAATGGGAAAAGGGTAAAACTCTTCCCCTGCCCTGTAGTCACTAATCTTGTTGTAATCTGCTTTAGGGAAGGAGTTTTCATAGATTAACAACATGGATGTGCTACAGAACTCACAGTGTGTCTGCTGCTATGAAACCTTTCAGGAACATTCCCCTGAAGTGCTCTGCTCTATGGCTACTCTGCAGAATGGGGCTGAATCATCGAAGTTGGAAGAGGGATGAGAGATTTGCTGATCAACTCAAAGTACTGTGAGCCTGTAAATACTTCATCTCTCATATACTATGTATCAGGAAAAATAGTACACGAAAAAGCTGTGTGAGAAGCTTTCAGCAAAATGGAATAGTGCTGTATTCAGTGAGCATTTGAAGTGAACCCTGCTCTTTCTCCAGATGGCCATTTTATTGCTGCCCTTATGAACATACTAATCTGATGTTAAATTTTTGATGGCTTATGTAACTTCTTGCTTTAGCCAGATGTGGATAAGGTTTAAAACAGATCAGCTAGGCCTGATATGTGTAGCTCCTGGTGTACTCAAGTCACTTGGTTTTATAGAACTGTTGATTTTTAAGATGTTGTCTTAATTTTTCTTTATTATAATAAAGGCATTTCAACCTGTACAGTATTGTGGTAGAAAGCACTGAGATGGATGAAACCTAATTTAAAAAGACTATGGTGGATTTTCACATATCGAAATAAATCTATTACAATTATAAACTTATCTATGCCTGTGAATACTGGGGAGACTGAAACAGGAATGAAAAGTCTATATATCTGAAAAGCTTGTATAGAAAGAATCGTAGTGGATTAGTTCTGTTCTTGCCCTCCCAGGTGTTCTTATCACAACAAAAGGGAGATAATCCCTTTTTTGCCCTTGTAATTTGAGTAAGTTTCTTTGCTTGTTGTTGCTGTTCTAATTATCACTTACAGACTCTGGATTCTTATTTTCTGTTATAGCTCATATATAGCTTCATCCATAATTTCAGGTAACACAAGAGCTGACTGTTGTGAAGAGGTATTCATCAGCCTGGTTGCAACTTTCTTCATCAATTGCATCTGCTGGGACTACTTGTAATCTCTTACTGGCTTTTAATTGGTTCCTTGTGACAGTAGGATTTAGGGCTTTTTTTACCCTGAATCCAATTTTATTATGGGAGTTTTGTGACAGTTATGGATTCTGCAATGATCAACATCTGATGGAAATGCTACTAGGCCAGAAGCAAACTAACAGAATGATAATAGAGCTGATTTCATCTGAGAAGTATTAACCTTAATGAAAACACAGAAAATCAATGTGAGAGGCCAAAGGAGGAATTACTTATGCATTCGTCAAGTCAAAGTTAATCATTTGAGGAGGCTTCAGAGAGAGGGGATTTTAGCACAGGAATACTAACAGGAAAACATGGGCATTAAGCTGATGTAGTTGTTCATAGAAAGATAATAGAGTAGGTCTAATAGTACAGTTTAGGAGGAGCAAGGAATTCCAAAGAATAAAGCCACAGTACACTGAAACCTGTTCATGCAACAGGGATGATTATTTTTCTATTGTCACTAACTGCAGTCCAGCAATCGGCCTGTACATCCTCATAAATATTATTTTTCACAGAATTACAGTTGTACCAAAGAAAGACTGAACCAGACTACAAAATTCTGTCCACTACAAGTGGCAATAACTGGGATTGAATTTGCTGGTGTAATGCAAGTGTTGACATTATTTAGGTTATACAGATGAGGATGGTGCCTGCTGTGACTCCTCCCCGAGGCCACTCTACCCAGACACGAGCAACTCTGCGGCTATAGGGGCTCATCCAAAGCCTGTATCAGGAATAGTGTGTCCCAGCAGGACCAGGGACCTGATTCTTCCATCTGTGCTGGGCACTGGTGTGGCCACATCTCAAATGCAGTGTCCAGTTCTGGGTACCTCAATTCAGGAAGGACATGGAGGTGATGCACCTTGTCCAGAGATGGACAACAGAGCTGGTGAAAGGTCTGCAGCACGAGTCCTGTGGGGAGCAGCTGAGGGAGGTGGGGAGTTCAGCCTGGAGAAAAGGAGGCTCATGGGGGACCTAAAGGCTCTCTACAATTCCCTGACAGGGAGACTGCAGGCAGGTGGGGGTCAGGCTTTTCTCCCAGGCAACCAGCGACAAGGGAGGTTTAGGTTGGACACTGGAAGGAATTTCTTCACGGAAAGGGTGATTCGGCATTGGAACGCGCTGCGCAGGGACGTGGTGGAGTCACCGGCCCTGGGGGTGTTGCTGGGACCAGTGCCATGGTCTAGTTGACAGTCATAGGTTGCACTCGATTGGACTTTTCCAACCTCGTCGATTCTGTGATTCCCCATGCCGCCACCGCCCCTCACCTCCGCTCGCCCACAGCCAAGATGGCGCCGGGCAGAGCCGCTGCTGCCAGGACTAAAGATGGCCCGCGCGCGCATGCGCGGGAAGGGGCGGGGCCGGGGCCGGCCGGAATTTTGGCGGGCAGCTGGAAGCGCGCGCGGCGGTGAGCGGCGTGTGTGAGGGGATGGGGGATCGGGGCACAGGGAGCGATCCCCGGGATGCAGCCTGCGGCGGTGAGCGGGGTGTGTGAGGGGATGGGGGATCGGGGCACAGGGAGCGATCCCCGGGATGCAGCCTGCGGCGGTGAGCGGCGTGTGTGAGGGGATGGGGGATCGGGGCACAGGGAGCGATCCCCGGGATGCAGCCTGCGGCGGTGAGCGGGCTGTGTGAGGGGATGGGGGATCGGGGCACAGGGAGCGATCCCCGGGATGCAGCCTGCGGCGGTGAGCGGCGTGTGTGAGGGGATGGGGGATCGGGGCACAGGGAGCGATCCCCGGGATGCAGCCTGCGGCGGTGAGCGGGGTGTGTGAGGGGATGGGGGATCGGGGCACAGGGAGCGATCCCCGGGATGCAGCCTGCGGCGGTGAGCGGCGTGTGTGAGGGGATGGGGGATCGGGGCACAGGGAGCGATCCCCGGGATGCAGCCTGCGGCGGTGAGCGGGCTGTGTGAGGGGATGGGGGATCGGGGCACAGGGAGCGATCCCCGGGATGCAGCCTGCGGCGGTGAGCGGCGTGTGTGAGGGGATGGGGGATCGGGGCACAGGGAGCGATCCCCGGGATGCAGCCTGCGGCGGTGAGCGGGGTGTGTGAGGGGATGGGGGATCGGGGCACAGGGAGCGATCCCCGGGATGCAGCCTGCGGCGGTGAGCGGCGTGTGTGAGGGGATGGGGGATCGGGGCACAGGGAGCGATCCCCGGGATGCAGCCTGCGGCGGTGAGCGGGCTGTGTGAGGGGATGGGGGATCGGGGCACAGGGAGCGATCCCCGGGATGCAGCCTGCGGCGGTGAGCGGGCTGTGTGAGGGGATGGGGGATCGGGGCACAGGGAGCGATCCCCGGGATGCAGCCTGCGCCAGGGATCGGGGAGCGGCGGGGGAGGGAGCCCCGCAGGAGGTCGGGGTTCCACTGGGAGGGGGAGGCGGCCGAACGGAGAGAGGAACCGTGAGGGGAAAAGCGCGGTGTCCGCGGTGGTCACTGGCCTTGCCTGCTCCTGCGAATCCTGCAGTTTTGCTGAAAATGAATATTGCGGAGCAAGAGAGAACTATCAAAATTTATGGGCAAAACAAAAAAAAGTCTCTGCAGCAGGAAGACCTGTAAGCACAGTTAGAGTTTAGGTTTGTGACTCATTTGACCTCAGTGGACTTCCCATCTTTCTTATCCTAGCTTCCCTGGGCCATTCATGTCCGCCTGTGCGGATTGTTTTCCTCGGACCCTTCTCCATGAAAGGAGAAGCTGCGATAAACGCAGAATGTACGCTTTTGAGAATAACAACTGTTAGACTTTAGTAACTAGTTAAATGGTAATTCCAATTATGGTACAGGACTGGTGAGGTGGAAATGTGTGTGAGGGTTTTAAATTTAGTGGAGTCCTCATCTGCAGCTGTAAACAAAACTAAGCTGGTGGATTGCAAGTTGTTAAATAAGGAGCCTCAACACAATATATATTTCTAGATGAGGTGTATGTACTTTAACAGTATCACTTTTGTTCTCCCCATAACAGAATATTTTGCCTTGAGGGGCTCTTCAAGAAATTCTGATGAAACTATGGATGGTAAGGGAGGAATATACTCTTACTTTCAGTAGGAAACTCATCTTCTTATCAGTGTGTTAGTTAATAATTTCAAGTATTCAGAAAGTCTGGTAAGCCTTTTAGCAAAGGAATTTATGTTCCACTGAGTTTATTTGCAGAAGTCTTTGAGGTTGCCTCTTGCTTTCCTTCTTGTCACTTTCCTGTGAGGCTGCTTTGTGCTTTCCCTGGTTTAGTGTTTTCCTCAGCAGCAAAGGCCAAATCAGTTTCTTGGTTTGTCTGGAATTTCAGTTCTGCTCTGTCTGCCCCACTCCTCCCTCTGTTCTTGTCTTTCTTCATTATTTGTCCCTTTGTTCCTATTTCTTTGTTCTCCGTGTTCTTCCATGAGCAAACTGTATCTGAGAATGTGCTTTGTTGCCTGCCTTGCATCTCCCTCTTCCCCTTCCATTGCCCAAAGCCACATGGGTGCCTCTGTTGGCTACCTCATTACATGTTCCAGGCTTTCCTGTGTAACAGCAGCTGTGCTACAAGGAGCTGCATAGGAGGAAAAGCCTGTGCTGAGTACTGGCAAGTTTTCTGCTGACTTGCCAGCCTATGTCACAAGCTGAGAGTGTCTGCAACATTTCCATCTGACCTCACAGGAGGAAGCTGCTCTAGAAGCATTTAGCCAAAGCTGAAATGTTTTTTTTTAAAATGCCACTTGCTGCTCTAATTTAGTTTCAGTTGTCATTAGCTTGGAATCAGGGTGTCTTGGATGTTTTATTCCTTGGCAGCTTTCCACTAACTGGACAGAAATAACTCTGAATTTAATTTTTGCCTTAGCTGATGATGACGACTTGGATCTGTTGGCTTCCCTCCTGGAAGAAAATGAAGCAGCTGAGGAGAGGAATTCTCCTGAGGAGGAAGATGCTCCAGGGGATGAGGGAGGAGAACCAGATGAATACGATGAGCTCTTTGATGCAGAGGATGACGCATCCTACACCGAGGAGGTTGATGCTGAGGACAGCATGATTGATGAGCAGAAGGAGAACCTGGCTACACTGTTTGGAGATGTAGATGACCTGCTGGAAGAGGAGCAGGCAGAGAAAGCTGTTCCCTCTTCATCTCCCAGTCAGGCGAAGGAGAAAACCAATGAAGAACTGCAAGGTTTCTGTTACAGCATCTTTGATCTGTTTTGTTGGATATATTTTGTCTCTAGAGAGCTAACAGGCAGGAGACAGGGCCTGCTGCTTCTTGATGATGGCTGGAGTGGGGAGACAGAAAGACCTTGTGAGAGTTTCTAAGTTCAGTTTTCAATGCTCAGTGGCCAAACATACCAAACCTATTTTCCCAGAAGAAAGAGGATTTAGGTAAGCCAGGGAGACTAACATAGCTGTGCTGAGCAGGATAGGGAAGGATGACTGTATACCTGTGCCTTCCTCCTCAGGGCTTATTGACAGGAGGTTCTGCCATTCCAGTCAGTATGGGAGCAGAGCTGGCTTCACCTTTCCTGTGTCCCAGCTGTGTATTTGATTACATCAGAAGCACTTCTTTATACCAAGGAGTGCAATCACCAGCCATTTAAATTGTCTTGTGGTCAGTAGGAAGGTTTTATTCAACATGGGAAAGAACATACCACAACTAAGTAAAATGTTTTTATTAGAAGATCCAGCTCCAGGCTGTATGGAAAGGTTTGCCTTCACTATGAGCTGTGTACAATCAAGTAAATCTGCACTGTGACTCAAGTCTTCATTTTCTGTGTTTCCATGATGCAGTAAAATTGCCAGACTTCCCAGAGATCTCATGAGTCCCTGTTTGTAATGGCTTCCTGCTGTCTTTGTTATTATCCTTTTTTTTTCTCCTTTCTTTCCCAGCTGAGCTGAGAAAATTGCAAGAGCAGATGAAGACGTTACAAGAGCAGTTGCAGAAGACTGCTCTTGGGCAGCAATCCAGTTCAGGTCCTGAGAAGAAAACCCCTGGTAATGAGACTAACTAAATGGATTTATGATTTATTGGCTTACTAATGTGAATTTATAGGGAGGACTTAAAAATCCTGAAGTGGGCACTAAGTGGCAAGGAGAAATGGTGGTCTGGTGTATTCTCACACAGGTTGTTTCTTACAGCTACAGATTAAATCAGTTTTAGTCTCTGCATCATGGCTTAATTCTACATTTGGACTGCTTTCGTGACTAAGTGCTCCAGACTCTTCTGGAAGTGTCCCTTCTTACTGGCAGAATTTGGTACACCCAGTAAATACAGCTGTGTTAGATGTAGTAAAGAAACTTCATGGAAGAATTGCGAAGCAGTGGGATGTTTCTACTTTCCACAACTTTGAGGTTGCAGTGACATCGGAAGTTTTAAGTTGTCATGGGGAAGAGTCATTGGGACTTTTCCAGCTGTTGAATTTCAGATGCTGACAACTTGGCCGAAGGGTTTCCAGGAATTACGTAGTTTTACGTAGTGTTTAGAGTCTGAGTCCAGATCCTGAGGTCTCATAGTTTTTTTGTTTCCTTGGCCAGGTAAATCTCCCTGTCCACCCTTAAAGGAAAGGAAAGTTCAGAAACTGCAAGAGTCACCATGCTTCTCAGCCCAGCTGGGCAATCCTTTACCACCAGCCAAGCGAGGAATCCAGAAATCAAGAGCATCCTCAGCAGGTACCATTCTCAGTCTGCCTTTCTCTGGAACACACTGGGCTTTTGTCAAAAGCTTACAGTTCCCAGCAGTGGCATGGGCACATCCAGGACATTGTTACACTAGCCAGCACACCAGGAGTGGTCTGGTCACAGTGGCAGAGAGCTTATTATAGTTAATTATTGCATTCTTTGTAATGAGAGCTATGCCTTTTTTTTTTCCTGCTAAAGAGAACAAGATTCCTCCTCCGCAGCAAGTCCTCAGTCTGGCGTTCCAGCCTCTCAAGTCTGCCGTAGGGAACACACCCAGTAAGGTGACCAGAGAGAAGCCTTCTCAGGTGCCTGCAAGCTCCGGTGCAACCACTCAGCCAGTGTCTGTGGAAACCTTCTCAGGACTGAGATTGAGGTCAGCAGCCCAGCTCTGGGCTTTGCCTGGGGACAATCCCTCCAGTAATGGCAAAGAAAACACAATGTATATACGTGGTTTAACCATGTCAGATTAGTCACTTGTCATCAGGGGATGTAACACAAAGCTGAAACACTGTCTGGTTGATCAGTAATGAGGTAACATTGACTTTTGGTTTAAGTACCATGTTTCTGTTTTCACTTCTGTTCTTTTCTAACAGAAAAGCACTAATTTTATTAGCATTGCCTTCCCTGGGATACCCTCAGTGGTGGTGCAGGGAAGCAGTGGGCATGTGCAAAGCCCAGCTGAGCTCCAGTTGAGCTGATTTTTGCACCACAGAAGCCTCAGGAGCCACTCACCATCCCCATACTCCGTGTGGCCACAAGAGGACTCTGAATCCTCACAGTGTCCTCACCAGAACCCAAGCTGTATTCCCAGCTCAGTCAGCTATTCTTGGTTATTCTGAAATGAGCAGAGTTAATGCAGGCTCAGGGCTGAGTTTCAGTGCAGCTATTTGGACAAAAACCAGTGTGATCGGTAGCATTCTGATATAGACAGTGTTCTGAACAAGGGGTTTTGTTCAGAGGTGCAGAGAGGTGTTTCGCAGCAAGATACAGTCTTGGCAAATGATGGATAGTTTTGATTGTCCACTTATGCCAATATATGTGTTCTCTTTTACCTGCTTTCATTGGATGTAGAAAACCCCGGGTGTCTTCAGCTGAAATGGACAGGAAAATGGCTAACAGGAAGCTCATCCGACTCTCCCAGCTGAAGACTAAACTTGCTACTGAAAATCTGGAGGAAATAGACTGGGTGACATTTGGAGTAATAGTGAAGAAGGTCACTCCTCAGAGTGCAAATAATGTAAGTAACTGTGCTGTATTCCTTGCTCAATTCAAATGAAATGCTGGTGGTCTTTCCTGAGAAACTTTCCTAGGTCTTCAACTTAATCGGTCAACTCCATGTACTTAATGGAAAACTTCTGTTTTAAAGATTTTAGCTTGTCTGGTTCCGTCCATTATTGTACATGTCCTGTAGACAGTCTTTGATTAAACAGATCTGGATATGCTGTGGTTTTGTGTATTCAGTGGGATAAAAACCTCTTTATTCAACGAGCAAATGTGGTGTCCAGCTTTAATGCTAGAAAGGTTGGTGGCAGCAGAATTGTTGTACTGTTCTGGTCTGTAAGAACCCCAGAACTGGCAGCATGGATGGCTGGAGATACTGTATCTAACCTCTACTGAGGTTACAAATTGTGTTTTTCTAAATCATAAAACCTTGGAGAGGGGGAAATCAGAATAGCTCTTTAAGAGAAGCAGCAGGAGGGGATGCAGTCAGTGTCACTGCACCAAAGCTGAAAGGAAAGGGAATGTGTGTTCCAGGGCAGGACCTTCAGCATCTGGCGGCTGAACGACCTGCGGGATCTCAATGAGTGTGTCTCGCTCTTCCTGTTCGGCGAAGTCCACAAGGAGCACTGGAAGACAGACCAAGGCACAGTCATTGGGCTGCTCAATGCCAACCCTATGAAACCTAAAGAAGGCTCAAACGAGGTGAGAGGATTTTCCACTTGCTCATCGGCTGTAAAGCAAAACCCATATCTGAACTTCTTCATATTTGGCTGAGATTTAGCTTTACAACACATCTTAAGGTTGAAGTTGCAGCAATCTGCTCAACAGTTTGAATTGCATTCAGGTAGTTGCACAGTGTGTATTTGCCCCTGGCCTCCTGGAAAACTGAACTTCAAGAAGTCCTATTAAGCATTTAAACTCAGAGTTTATTCCAGTGTTTAATCTGTTCTTGGTAGCAGGTGGCTCTTCCACAAATATAGGGACCGTATTTTTGTTTCAGTTTATTCAGCTACTTCAGTGCAACACTTCTTTCAGCCGAGAGATCTCTCATAGCTGAAAAAGGTGGAGAAGCTCATTTCTCTCGTCTAATTCAAGTGTGAGATATGATTGCAAAATGTTTCTGGTTCAAAAATCACAACTGAGAAGCAGCAATATTTGATTTATTAAACAAACAATGTATTATGTAAGTATACATTGGTTGATACATAATAATTCACATGTTTAATCGATTATTTACAAATGCAGAACATGATGAATTACTTCTCTGTATGTATCAAAACATTTAAGATGGCTTCGTTTTGCTAATAAATTAATATATTTTTAATTGCACTGGAATGGAACCTGTTTCCAGTTACTTCTGTCAAGGGGAATTTCAGTCTAAGTAGCTGATCATGTAGTGTTCTGCATTTTAAATTCTCCAAATAGAAAAATTAAGGATCTCATTAATTGTCTTTTAAGCTATATAATTGCTTAAATTAGCATGAATAAGCAGTAGATAGTCCCGTTGGTGAGCAGAAAGGCACACCAGATTTAATAGGAGGGCTGAGTTTAACTGTCAAGAATGGCTCTTAGCTAAAATGTTCTCATTTATTACTACATTAAAACTGACTTCTGAAATTGTCCCTTGGCTACAGACACAACTCCTGGTATATTTGGTTGTGTGAAGTAGACGCTGTTCTTGCACAGGACTCAGTTTTGATTGCACCAAGACATTTGGAGAGGGACAGAGTGCCCTGGTACAGCTCTTCCTCCCATTCCCTGCTGGATGTGGGGGTCATGATGCCATCAGAGCCAAGCAGCTGTACAGTTCCATTTACAGCACAAAGATCTGCCTTAGGCATTTTTCAGTTTCCTGAGGCTCGGAGCATAGAACTCAAATGTCTTTCATCTCTTTGTGAGAAACAAATTCACATTTTTTTTCTTATTCACTGAGCCTTTTCTCAATCTGAATAGGACCTGTGGCTTTCTTAAGCTAGGCCTCCATTTTAAGACTATGTTGTTAGAACCAGACTGGAGACAAACAAATAACATCTAGAAAGAGGTCCTTAAGGCGTGTTCTGATTTCTGTCTAGGTGTGTTTGTCCGTTGACCATCCCCAGAAGATCCTCCTCATGGGAGAAGCTCTGGATATGGGCACCTGCAAAGCCAGGAAGAAGAACGGTGATCCTTGTGCACAGATTGTGAACTTGGTCTGTATCTCAGGACATTCCTAAGGTGTTGATGAAAATCTGGCTGCTGATTTTCTACTTATGCTCTGACTTTTTGACTTGTTTCTGGATCTTGACTTGCAACTAGCTAAAGTGGGTGGAGAAAGTGAGAAATCAAACCTAGAGGAACTGTTTTTGTGCTGTCACTGCACAGCAGCAGGGGATTTCCCTAAACGCAAGGCTGGTGCTGCAGCAAAAGGAGGTGGTCTTGACTCATGACTGCCACACCCTTTCACTCTCCTTTGCTCTAGCGCAAATTCCATGCACTGCGCTAGAGAACTCATCCAGGGTAAAACTCGGAGATTTTCTGGGGAATGGCTGGGGTTTTTTGCATGGTTTTAACCCAGTGAGCTCCCTGGTTCAGTGTGCCTGTAACTGTTAGAATATTGAGACCTGAACATGGAGCACTGGAGATGAGAGAAAAAGGTGTTGAGATCCTTCTTTTAGGACAGTACTGACTTATACTAATTTAAAAGACTTGTGGATTATATCATTTTATGGCTATGGTGATGCTGAAAGGAACCCTGAGTCAGAAGGATTATAGTTAGTAGAGTAGCACTTAGAAGGAGGAGAAAATATTAAGTAATGGAGAACTGGGGATGAGCTCAAAGTATGTGGAATGGGAAGAACACAAATATACAAGGTATTTGTAGCTTCTATGTTGTGACTGCTGACCCACTCCAGGAGGAGCTTATGCATACAGTCCATAAAATTGCATACAGTTCAGAGTCAAGAAAACAGAAGCTAGGCAAGAGGTCCTGGGTGGGATATGAGTTGACTCCAAGAAATAGCCTCAAAATTCCTTGATGCACAAGGTGGTTTCCAGTGATTAGTATAGGCAATTTTAGCTTTGTTTTTCATTGCTCAAGTGAGGGTGTATATTTTCCTAGTTGATCAAATGCTGGAGTACCACAGTAGAGATGTTACTTCAGTTTAGCCATAGAAGGATGCATGTGGGTGAGAGGAATGAAGTAAATTGTAATTGCTGGTGTTCTGTAACAAGCTTCTCCCATTTCTTTTCAGAACGACTGTGAATTTTGTCAGTATCACATACAATCCCAGTACAAGAAGCTCAGCTCGAAGCGGGCAGATCTGCAGTCCACTTTTTCTGGTGGCCGTGTTCCCAAAAAAGTTGGTCGGAAAAATCCCACTTTGAAGGAGAGGCTGTGTCAGGATGGGTTTTACTATGGAGGAGTCTCTTCAGCAGCATATGCAGCCTCAGTGTAAGATAAGCCATTTATTTCCGTTGCTTTTGAACAGAATTTCCGTCACATGTACAAGGCAGCCTGAAGCTATATGTAAGGAGTGTATTCAGTTAGAGAACCCTTTGCCTTAACTGCATCTACCAAATGAGAATAAATGCCCCACATTTGGCATAATCCTACTGGCCACGTGGGGTAACACAGTTGCTGTTTGACAGGAAAATTTTCAGCTGGTGCTAAGGTGTAGTAAGGGGTGCTTTTACCTCTGCATTAATATTGTGGTGTGAAGCCAGGCAGCTTTGTGTTTCAGTAGGTTAATGGACTTTGAGATCATGAGATCCCAAGCATTCAAGTCTCTGAGATGAGTATTTTCTGGTGTAACTATTTTGCTATGGTTTACTGCATTTAGTCCCAGAGTCAGTGTATTCTATATTTTGTCATGTCTTCCTTGGCTTAAATAATACAGTGTTACTGTGGGTTAATGAGGAAACAGGAGCAACCGAGATCAGAATGCATCTCATAGAGGCCAGGCCAAATTCCATGAATACAGGTGTGGAAAGACAAGTCACAGCTGGATCCAGCCCTGGGCACAGCTTTTATTCCCTTACCACTGCCCTCTGATACCTGGTGTCACTCCACAGTAATGAAGCAATTCCAACCTCCTTTCCATCCCTGGAACTACCTGTGAGCAAAGCAAAGCTATGATACATGTTTTGTTTTCTCTAAATGTGTAGGACATAAATATCTCAACACAGGGAGAAATGGGAGATCCTGAACATTATGCTGGAATTTGGGTTTAGTTCCATATCCCTTCCAAAGACAGACAGATGGCCCTTTGGGGTGGCTGGAGTTTTGTAGTAGCACTGGGCTAGAACTCAGGCTCCTGGCCTTTGTCTAAGCATGGGAAAACTCTGATGTTCTGGCTTTGTTTCCTCTTTCTAGTGCAGCAGCTGCTGTGCCGAAAAGGAAGATTCAAACCACTCTCTCCAACATGGTCGTGAGAGGAGCCGATGCAATTGTCCAGGAAACCAGGCAGAAAATTGGTACCAAATTGATCTCTTTGCTCTTTAGGTGTTTCCAGCTCAATGTGTACATGTGTCCCAGGGCCTGCTACTCACTGGATGAGCCTGGCAGTCCCTTTGCTGCAGAAATGGTCTTTTGCAGGCAGCTTTCTCAGTTGATCAAAACTCCTCTTCCCTCTCGAGATCACAGTTTCAAGGCAAATATAACTAAACAATTGTGGAGTTCCATGCATCTTTTCTTCATCGGTGCCCTGAAATTAAGTCTCCTGTTCTGTCTTTGGACAGTGACAGAAGATCTTTGCCAGATTAATGGGAATTGGAAGTTTTAAGAACTTTGAACCAGAGGATTTGTTTTAGTTGATTAAAATAAATTACTTCTGTCAACCTTGAAAGCTTCTAAGGAATACTAAGTATAAATCAATCAGGTTTGCAATGGAAGGGACCTCCTAAGAACCCACCCTGTTTCTAGTGCTTTTCTTCTGTGTCAAAACATGTTCCTTTCATAGCCCCTGGGATGTCACCAGTCTTCTCTGCCTCTTTTGTTTCTGTAAAGCACTTAATATTATGCCTTCTTTATGCTCCTTGAAGAGCAGGTGACAGACTATTCAAACTGGGTTCTAGATGCCACTTGGATGTCTTATTTACATCTTTCAGTTCCATCAGTTGCCTCCATTTCAGACAACATAGTATATGTCCATAGGAGCTTTTAACTGCTCTTAATTCTCCAGGGATAAAGTGTTGAGGCTTCAGGACTTTCAAGCCTCCTAAAAATGGGAATGGTGGGAGTAACACAGACAGCCAAGGCTGATGAGGAACTGAGTGATGAAGTTTCTGAAGGGATAGAAATGTCTGTGACAAGAGACAAGACTTCAGGCAGCCAAATATGGTCTTGCTTCAGGAAGTGCTCAGGTGACCTGTTAGGGTTTTTTCCAACCTAGACAGCTCTACATCTCGAAAGCCAGGCCTGCTTCCGTTCCTCGCCCCAAATCTGTTGTATTTCTGCCTCTTCCACTCAGGTGCAGCAAAGAGACCCCTGCAATGTTCTGAAGAATTCAGAGAACTGCTGACACAGCCAACTTTTGGAGCACGAAACCTCTGCAAGCACTGGACCAAAACAGGTATTGTCCTTTTGCCTGAAGGAAGACCCACTCCTAAAATCACTCTACCTCCTTCTGAACAAAGTGGCTTTTTATTTTGGTTTGGGTTTTTTTTTCTCAGATGCTGAAAAGAAGCAAGGGGCCGATTTCCAGTCTATCTCTGCTTCAGCACTGCTCAAGCAACAGAAACAGAAATTGCTGGAGGCCAGAAAAAAGCGATCTGAAGAGATTCAGAGGCGGTAAGACACTGGCTTTCAAAGGAAGGGTTCTGTTATTATAGCCCTAAGGATAACTGTGTTTTCACTTCTTCTCAGCTTTGTGTGATGACTCTCTCTGATCTTAGCTTTGAAAACAATTGGTCATTCACTCATTCTGGTGACTTCTTCAAGTCACTCTTGATTTCAGCAACCCAGCAAGTTCTTTACTAGTCTTGTTTTCCTCTCCTGAATGCCCAAATTGCTGTATGTTTCTTTTAGCAATTAAAGGCCAAACAGGGAAAAATCTTAGTCTGCATCCCCTTCTATTTGTTTTGTAAACCTTTCTATCTCTGACTTGTGTCCCTAATTGAATGAATTATTCTTGTCTTACAAGGTTTCTCCAGAACACAGGTAAAGCCAGCACTCCTGCCCCGTCCTCCTCCAGACAGACCTCCCTCCATTCCCCAGTGCCTGGGGCAGAGTTTCCCAAAGCTGCAAAAATGTCAACTCCTCAAAGGCCCAAGCTAGGTAAAGGCTTCTCAGAAGGCGAAGATATCCTCTTCTTTGACAAGTCTCCACCTCCAAGGCCAAAGCTAGACAGCTTGGCAGAAGCCAAAAAGGTACCAACTCTTTGGATATTTTAAGTATTAAGGAGAGGTTAAGGGAAATTTGGTTTGTGATAGTAGAGGAGTTGTTGATCAGATATGGTCCATGTCAGTTCTGGTGTTAGTGAAGTTTCTGCTCTGTGGGATCACACTGGCCTATATTCCAGCCTGCAGAAAACTGGTGGTTCCTGATAGCTGTTGTTAGTGCCAAAGTCCATGCTACCATCTTGCCTTTAGTCAGTCTCTTAAGGCAAGGGATTTGTGCTGAAGATCCCTGGAGTGCTAAACTCTGGCATTGCTAGTGCAGTATATTGCAGGTGTTTTCTGTTTGACAGGTACGTAAGCAACTGGTTTAGCTAAGTTGTGTCATGAGTTTGGATAATTTCGTTTTATAGCCAGAGCAGACTGCATCTTTTCTTGGCAAAAATCTGTTCATTTGTTTGTCAAAAAAAAATGTTTTCAGCTAGAATGAGGAAGTCTTAGCATTCTGGGAGTATGAGAAGGAATAGTTATAAGCAATTTTCTGTTAGTTGCAAATTATTATCAATTTATGTGGAAATCTCAAGTGATTTGATTTCTCTGAAAAACTTACTAATTTGTGATGTAAAGCTCAGCTCCAGAGACACCAGGCCTGGTAACACTGTGGAGGAGTGCTTTTGTGGTTTGGGAAGTCACGGGAGGTTGGACGATGTGGTGAATTAGATGTATGGCAGAGGTAGGAATTTTGTTGGCCCTGTCTCCAGTCAGCTCCACGCTCAAGCCAGTGGATGTTCTCTCCTCCATTTGACAGCCTTCCTCTGCTACTTCTGGAAGTAGGAGCATGGGAGCCAGACAGATCACCCACACTTGCCTTGCTCTTTCCTGTTTTCTAGCTGGCAGCAATACAACGACTACGGGCAAAAGGCCAAATTCTTCCGAAAACGGACCCAAACAGTGTCAAGAGGAAACGAACTGATGTTGAGGATGTCCTAGAAATTGTTGAAAGAGTTGAGAAAAATGTTGCTCAGACACAAGGTGCAGAAGCAGACAATGGTATGTACTGTTAGCTTCTAGAACAGAAAAAATGTGCTTCTATCTTACTGAAGTAGTTGCTGAGTTAAGGACTTAATTGCTGTGCTAAAGAGAGGCCAAGTTAGGTCTGTTTGGAACTTCCAAGGATTTGTTGCAAAGACTAAAAAATCTCTAACCTTGCAGAGAAAGTGTGAGAAGTAATTGAGATGTAATCTCTGATAGCTCCCTGTCCTCATCTCTGTTCCCTTTCTTCCGGTACTTGAGCATCTGCAGTGCATGGCTGACTTCATCAAGGGAAACCAAGAACTAATCCCACCTGGGAAGGTATCTGAATTTTTTGTGGGAACTTGAGTTTGCCCGCTGGTGATTTACTGTGTGATCTTGGATGAATTGTTTAATTCCCTTTAAAGTTTCTACATCAGTCAGTGATGGTACACTGCTTGCACTCCTGGGAGTAATGTGAAAATTCCCTGTGTAGTGCTTTGAGAGAAGATGCAATGTTATTTTAAAAAATGCTTTCATTTTTTCTGAAGCCATATTTGAACTTGTTTTCATGTTCTCAAACTATGAAAGGCTGCTGTTTGACCTGAACATCTGCCTGAGAGACCTGAGACTTCCAAAATCTCCTGCA
This sequence comes from Acanthornis magna, assembly GCA_036785705.1. Lineage (NCBI taxonomy): Eukaryota > Metazoa > Chordata > Aves > Passeriformes > Acanthizidae > Acanthornis > Acanthornis magna. The sequence continues at coordinate 3,800,319 of JAWUZG010000001.1, forward strand.
GTGATGAAGTTCAGAGATCACAACCTTGTTTTGTAGGACTGAGCCTTTTTGTCTCCCTAGAAATGGATGAATTGGAGCCTGCCCAAAAGAAGCGGCGTGAGCAGCTGGCCTATCTGGAGTCAGAAGAGTTCCAGAAAATCCTGAAGGCCAAATCCAAGCACTCAGATGTCCTGAAAGAGGTATGGCCTCCATCCTGCTGTGACTGAGGGTTTAAAACCAGGGAGCTGACTGGGCTCCTCACGATTTCAGCAAGAAGGAGGCACCCAAACATCTTATAGGCTCTAAAGTGTCCCGAGGAGTAGGGCTGGGTGTCTCTGGGCACACAGGGCACAGTGCTTGCAAGTCAGCACTGTTGCCATAGACATGGTAAGGTCAAGTTGCCAGTTGCCATCAGTTTTTTTGCTGTTTGGAAGAATCAGTGAAGTTTCCTGATTGGCGGATAATCAAAGAAATCTCTCTGCCTTAAAATCAAATGAGCCACATGCATATTTTGTCCCTCATTACTCAGTCCCATAAAGCCAGTTGCCACCTTCATCTGTGACTCGTGTCAGCTGTGAAATGCCAGCAGGTGCCCTGAAGAGCTGAGAAGTTGAGTTTTGCACACTGGGGTCTCTGCTGAGCAGGTTCCCAGGAATAGAGCACCTCCAGTGGCACAGGGCTCTCATGTTGGACACTTACTGGCATGAAGTCACAGTTGTTTTAAGGTCTTCTGGGGAGTAATATTTTGGCTAAGAACCAATTCCATTCATTAAATCTGCCTACGTGACCTCTCTCTGCATTGTCCTGGTGGGTATGTGCTTATTTCAGTACTTCCTGCTGTTGTTAAACCCTCCCACTCGTACATCCCAGAGGTGGCTCATTTCAGTGCTGGTGAACTACAGCATGTGTACAACATGGATTGTTGAAAGCAAGACAGATGTGGTGTTTCTCTGCTCCCAGACTGCAGTCTGCTTCAAGCAGGCCTGGTAATAATTTGTCCTAAGGCCATTTTTGGAGGGGCTTCTTCCCTCTTTGTGTCCTCACAATCGATTTTTTGTGCCCCACAGGCTGAGGCTGACCTGCAAGAGCAATACTTTCAGCCACTGGTGAAAAAGGAAGAACTGGAAGAGAAGATGAGGAACATTAAAGCAGTGAAATGCCGAGTTGTGACATGTAAAACGGTGAGTGAAGGGGAGCCAGGGTAACAGCAGGGCAGTAGATCACGGATTCTACAAAATGGTGCTGGACTATCCTGCAGACTCCCATCTGTCACTCTATTGGCCATGGTCCAGTGCAGGGATTGACGGAGACAGTTTTGTTCCTTCTGCCTGTTGCTGAGAGCAGACTGTGCACAGAGTGACTGAGACATGGCAAGGCAGGCTTTAGTGCTGTGCTGAACATCTCAGCTCCATGCTTGTGCCAGTGGTTCTGTGGATATTGCTGTCCTGAATTTCTCAAGTTTCTTCTATGAAGTGCTTTGTACCAGGACTCTCAGTTCCCCATATTTTATGGCAAAATAAGCAAAGTCCTTGAAAATGTTAACACTGTGGGAATCCTCTATCTGCGTTTCCAGGGACTTTGCTATCAGGAAGAGGAGTGGAGCTTTATGACTGTCCCATGTGAATGAGAGGAAGGGAAGCATTACCTCCCATTTCCAAAGTTTCAGCCCCTGCTGAACTTTTCCTCTTTCTGCCTTCCCTACCCGTTTCTGGGGCTGTGCAAGAGGGACACTGTGGGCCCCATTAGGTGCCAGAGCAGGGCCACAGGGTAGTGGCAAAATGGGGATGGCATTAGAGTGAGCAGTGACACAGCCTGGGGAGGTGATCCAACTGCTGGGCTCCTCAGGATGCGAGAGGACAGGGATGCTTTCCTCTGAACATTCAGCTGTTGCCAGCCCTCAGAACAGATCTCACATCCTGGTGAAGCACTCACAGCTCTCTCTCCTCCCTGACAGTGTAATTACACCTATTTCAAGCCTCTGGAGACATGTGTGCAGGATAACCACGACTACCTCTGGCATGATGCCATCAAGAGATTTTTCAAATGTCCTTGTGGAAGCAGAGCTATTTCCCTTGACAGGCTCCCAAAAAAGCCCTGCAGGTAAGAAATGAACTGAGGTCAAGAAATAGTGACTGGGACTTTGGTACTGTCCCTTCACAAGTGAGATGTTGTGAGTCACATGCCCTAAAATGGGAACGTTAGCCCTTGTGCCAAGGAGCACCGGCTGGGTGTGGGACTACTTTAGGATCCCCTCATACTGTGCAGCAAACACACACCACAGTGGTCCTCACCTGTCATCTTCATCTTTCAGTACCTGTGGCCTCTTCAAGTGGGAGCGAGATGGGATGCTAAAGGTAAGCATGAGCTAGCAGTTCTGAGCACCTCAGCACTCCAGCTGCTTCCTGTGGTACTTTTGTCCCCCTGTTTGGTTCTGTGCCCTTACAAGCTCCCAGCAAAGCCAAGCAGCTCTGCATTTTGTCAGGTACATACAGGTGCCTGCAGGCTGTGTTTTAGTGGATTTCACTTTTTGCTTTCTGTTCTCAAAGCTTTACTTTATTTAACTGTGGGGAAATGGCTTTTGAACAAAGTTGTAAGAATTCAGAATGTCAAGGTCCCTAGAGGGTCTGTCAGTATTTAATCAGGTAATTTAGCCCTACAGCTTCTGTCAGAGAAATGTTTGGGAGGCATCTACCACATGTTTAACTCCTTTTCTCCATGGTTCATATTTCCAGGAGAAAAAAGGTCCGAAGATCAGTGGAGAAACACTTTTACCAAGAGGAGAGGAACAACCAAAGTTTCTCAATAGTCTTAAGTGACCTGGAGTCGATTTTTTTCACAAGGATGGATTTCTGTGTCTGAAACACACATGTATACCAGACTGCCAAGAAGATTCAGGTTTTAGGGATGAATCAGTTCTTGCTGAAAAGGATATCCCCCAAGTGTCCACCAGGCCACTGCATGGATATTGAACTTTGATCTTTTTCTAATTGACTGAATCAGGCTGCATGTGAAATGCACATTCATGCCTATTCTTCCCAACTAAACACAAGAATGAGTTCCCCAGACTTTTAAGTGACAAATCATCATGAATGGGAATGACTATGGATTCCATAAGCACTTAGGAAATCAATACTGTGATGTGTTCAAGGCAACCTGTCGTGTTCTTCAGCTCTTGGACAAAAAGGAGTGTGAAAGGGTTGTAGGCACAGAGCATTCTCCATTGGCTTCCAAATTACTCACTTTGAACCCTTAGGAACGGATGTCCCGAGTTTTTCTTTGGCTCACCCGTTACAAAACCCTTCCATGGCTTTGGCATTGCAAGCCAGCAGTGTTTATGCTGCAGACTCAGAGTTCCCTGTTCCCCAGCACCATCCACACTACAGTGTTCTTGTGGCTACAGACCTGCAGCTCCCACTTTGAAAAGCATATTAATGAATCTGGCACAATTTTGTGAGTGGTTTTAATGAGCTGAGTGATTATATTTAAAAGCTTTTCCCCTTTTTCTGGCATTTCACCTAGGAACAGTAGCTGTCTCAGACCAAGCAGGATGAGATCTCCCTCTAAGAGGTGGCTCCTGAGAAATGTGTACATAAAGGCATTTTTCTGAAAGCACATCTCTCTAGGGATGCCTGGGGCCTTCAACCAGCTTTTCCTGGACCTGAGCCTTTCCCTGCCTGTAGCTCATGCCCAGTAGGATCACAGGATATTTTTAAGTGCCTAAAAGCACTCTAATCTCAGTGATTCAAAGTGCCACCAACCATCTCGCGTATCCCAGTGGTGAGGTATCCCAAAATGTCGATGCCTCTTGTTTGCTTGCACAGGGGCTGGAAGAGAAATTAGTTACTTCATTTGAAGCAGCTAGACAGATTCACCTGAGGATTCTGCAGCCTTCATCTCTTACTGGTGCTTTTATTGGTGCCACTTGGCCTCTTGCATTCATTTCAGTCTTGGGTCGGTACCATTTGCTGAGTGGGGACTAAATCAGTAACTGTGACTTTGCTTGGCAACATCTCCTGTGGATTCCTCATTCAGAATAAACGGAATGCAAAATAAAGCCGTCCGTGGGTCTGCATGGTATTTCTCTGAGGAAGAGGATGAGTTGCTTCCTCAGCACCTTTGTTTGCCCATGAGCTCAGTGCTGAATGACCAAAGCGAACTAGTTTGTGGTCTGTAACTTCAGCTTTCACACAATTTGTTAATTCAGACTTAACAGGAGTTTCTCACCTGGAGTCCACAAAACCAGCATGGAATTCTGCGTTGGTATCAGCCTTCAGCTGGCACACTGAAAGATTCAGCCTTTCTCCAGTTCCTGTCTCATGGGCCAAAGGAAAGGAGATTGTGCAGAAATAAAATTGTCAAAGCAGGATTAATGCTTTATCTTCATAAATGCCCCCAGGACTGGGATATAATAGTTGTATCTCCGTGGGAACAAAAGCAATGTGTGTATACAAAAATAGGGTGAAGAAACCAAACCAGTTGCTTTGCTTAAGCTCTAGCAGTAAACAAGGAGTGGGGGGAGATGGATGTATTGGAATTTATGTGCCTCACTACTTTTTGAGATACTTCTTTTGTGCCAGAGATTGCACTACTGCCCTGATTCCTGAATACTTGGCTCTAACTACAGGAAAGGTGGGATCAGGATGGTCACAGTGAGGAGATGAAATACTGGCAGGTGGTTTGCCCAAAGCTGTCTCCAAAATGGGTTTCGCCCAAACATCCTGCAGGACCAGCAATGTCCAGATTTTTAGGTGACTCTCAGCTGCAGCACCCTGATGTTTTCCTCAGAAAACATCCAGCACCTGCCTCTCCAGGGTTCACATTGGTTATTCAGCTACACATGTAACAGCAGAATTTCTGAACCACAGAAATAATCCAGTTCAGCCACTAAAGTTGGTTTTGCTACAATTTAATCTTTATTTCAAAAATAAAATGCACATCTCCATCAGCTATACCAATGACTTCCCATGTGAACTCATACTGAAACTGATTCACTGGTTGATTTTGCACAGAAAAAGGATGTTAAAAACCTTAAACACATAATCACACATAAAATTTTATATTAATATGATTTTACCTAACTATATTACTAATAACCTTACATTAATAGAATATCAGCCAAAAAGTATATCCAAAGAGACTAGAAAAAATAATCAAGTAATGCACAAGTTGTCATAATCTTTCTTTGATTACCTAAACTAACTGCAGCAATCTGGTTTTGTAGGTCAGGTTTTTACTTCGAAGTCCATCAGCTGTTCAGCCTTGCTGCACCTATTTTGTATTAGCATGAAATGCTTTTGTAATGCAGCATTTGGGACAAGTTCCTCACACAGGGGGCAAAAAACACATGAATCTGGCTCCTCAGAAGCTGATATTTAGGCACAAGGTTTTCTGTCTGGTCTTCAGAGGTCACTTTAAAGTTTGATTTTTGTTCCTTGCACTACCTTTGCTCATTTCTTCCAAATGACCCACATTTAACAACCCCACAAAACAACAACAATGACCCTAGAAAACACTATCTTTGAATATGGTGTTTCCTGCTTGTTCCTGGTATGAGCTGATCTGTTTGGCCATAGAAACACCCATCAATTTATTCACTGTCTCTTTAAAGTCTCAAATAGAAAAGTACAGACAACACTAAATTAAATTAAAAGCTACAAGCTCCGATGCACAAAACTGCTTGGCATAAGCCAAAAGGCTCAGTGGTTAGATGTGGTGTGCAGAGAAGGCACTCAGATCAAGTTTTATAAATTATGTCCTCTTCTTGCAAATCCAGTTATAGAAGGATTGAATAACAGCCTTTCTCACCTAAATACCTGCTGGCACAAGCTTATCCTACCTGGGTTGATATGCACTGAAAAGATAGTGAAGAACATGGAAGAAATCAATTTTGGCAGCGCAGAGGTGGGAATGGTGAAGAGTAGAGCCAGAGGAGGAATTTGCAGATCTCCTGGGCTGATTTCCAGGGATGTGAAGGGGCTGTCTGTGGAGCAAGGGCATTCTCCAGCACAGGCAGGCAGCAAGAAGCCTTATCAGCCAAAAGGCCAAAATTACTTGGGAGTTACAAGATAAGGTAGTGATTTAAGATTAGCACAAGGTCTGGAGCAGAAGCCATTTTATATTTTGCATGTCCAAATTCAATTACTTCTTTCTCCAGCAGCTCTTGGATCACGTTCTTAACATCACTGTAGTAGCACTCTAAGCTGGCGAGGTGCCAGCTGTGTGAGGACACTGGGCATCACTCACTGCCACTTTTGATTACAAATGACTGCTGGAAAAGGATCTCCCGCATCCCAGATCAGCTTAGAAAGTCAAATCTACTTTGAAAAAACTGTAATGTAGTTAATTAAACTTCCCTCCCCCCCATTTCTCCTGCATGAAGACTTTGATATACAGCATTGCAAGCCAAAGCCAGGATTCAAAATCCTTCCTTTGGCTCCTATCCAGTGTCTTCACATCAAAGCGCTGAGCGTGCAACTGCTGTCAGCAAGGTCAGGAGTCAGACTAAATCTGACATTTCTGAACTGTTAGTCTGGAAAATAGCACATAAATCCTAAGCAAAAGATCTTCTCTGTGTTTGTTGTCTTTTACCAATCTCCAGGAAGCCTTTGTTTTCAACACATGTGAAATGTCAAGGCAAAAAAAAGATGTCTGAAACAGAGGGGTTTCATGCAACTGCAGATGGCCAAATAAGCAGCCAGGTGTCTATCATTTTTACAAACTCCTTTTCAAAACTTGGGTGCTGCTACAAAAAAAAAAAAAATAGTCCAAGGATGGCTAACCTAAACTGCAAACATTAATTTAGTTGGAAAGAAAGTTTTAGATGTAACATGCTTTACATCAATTTAGGAGCACACATGTACCTCCAACATGTGAACCTGAATGCCTATAGCAAATCAAATTATAAGAAAGATATCCCACCAAGCCACAGCTAAACTAAAACACACTATTATCAAAATAACTTAATAGATTATGCTTTTCATTTGATTCAATTCAAGCAACTTTTCTAAAAGGGTAGGTGCTGCTTCACTAAAATACACAGCAGCCCAAGCATGTCAACAGCTTCTGCATTTCCCTGTCACTGGAGCCCTGCCTAATGGATCTGGAAGTTTATTTCTCAAAAATATTATTGCTACAGAGGAGGTATCCAGTAACAGCACACACATCCATGCTGGGAGAATCCAGCTTCATGCAACTGTGTTCTGCCCAGCAGAGTGAGCACAGCCTGCCCCACAGGGCGGTCACCAAACAAGGTGTAGGAAGGAGTGAGGACACAAGTCTCATCAAGGGGGACAACTGCTGAGTTTAGATGAGCTCTCAGGTCTTTGATGGGTTTGTTCTTCTGAAAAAGGGAATTTAAGTCTAAATCCATAGGCAGAAATGCACAAGTTCTTAAAAACAAAGCTAAACTTCTTCTTTCTCTCAGCTGTAGTAAGAGAAATTCCATCTTGGAACTGGGAATGTGACACCTGTAGCTCTTCCCTGAGGTCACAGCTCCCTCTGCAGTCAAGCCGGCTGCACCAGTGATGCCAGACAGGGAAGTCTCTCCATGAATCCTGCGCTGGGAACCAGGCGGAATACACCAAGTTCTCACAAAAATCTCATGGAAAGCACCAGCTGGGCTGCGAGCCAGAGCTCAGCCAAGGCAGCAGAGGGATCTCCAACTCACAGGAAATCACTCACCACACTCTCCCCAGGAGCTGGATCTGTGCCAGGGTTATAGAGGGCATGGGAAGAGATGCAGGAACCAGGACACCCAAAATCACCAACTGAGCAGGGCTGGCGGTCAGTCCTGTGTCCCCTCATCTGCCTTCTTGGTGGCACGGTCACACCAGAGGCTGCTGAGAGGGCAGCTCTGTCTCCAGGTGGGAACCACAGCCCAGACACCTCACTCCAGCACCAAGGGTGTAGGACCAGTAAATAACTCTGCTCAAACATCACCTTGTTTAATCAACGAAACAACTAAACAAACAAACCCCTAGAGATGCTGCAGGAGAGGAAGAGTCATGAAACAGGGCAGAAGGTGCCCCAAGAGCCCATCAGTGCAGCCTTTGGAGCTGTTTTACACCTTTTTTGGGTGGATTGGGCAGAGTGGAAAAGAGCTTAGGGTTGATGTTTTGCACTGGGGTGTTCAATGACAACCCCCCCTCATTTCTGAGCAGCAGAAATGACACGACACAGCCCTCAAGTGCGGTTTTGCTCTGATTTACTCTTTATTTCAAAAATAGACTCTGAAAGCAAAAGAATCTTTCAAAAAGCAAGGAAAAACATTGTGAAAGGCAAGAGGAACATTTCAGTGTACATCACTCCACCCTGCCACCACTGCATCCTGGGGAGCATCCAAACACCTTCTCAATCTGGCAGCAGCAAAAGGCACCTTTTCCCAGACCCACCAGCCTCAAAGGATTCCCTCACTTCACACAGCCTTGGTTCAGTTGTGCAAGGCCAGTGGGAGGCTGCTTTGTTGGCCCAGTAGCTCCCAACACTGTCAGACTCGTATTTCACCTGTGCCAGAGCTGCTCAGTCAGGTGCAATGCCCCACCAAGCCATGCTTGAGGAACTCTACCAGCAATCATCTTCCTGCCCCTAAATCCCATGTTTCTCTGTGAGTGGTTGCTGCTTTCTCTTTATCCACTTCCTTACACTGTTGGCTCTGCTGGTACCAACACCCACATCTTCACCAGCTACACTAGTAACTCGCCATGTCACTGAGGGCTTGCCTGAAACAGACTTTTTTTCTTTCTTTTTGCATAGGAAAGGGAGTTGGAAAATCTTGCATAAAATCTTACATTGTTACAGCATCATTCTAAAGGTGTGTTATGTGAGAAACTTTTAAGAAACAAGAATGAAAACACCAAGAAAATCAAGGTGTTCTTTCAGGACCTTAATTCTTCCAATTGTCTAAGACACTCACAGCAAATCTGTTTTTCTAGGTTAGGTTTCCTTTGATGTACATCAGCTGTCCAACCTCAGTGCAATTATTGTGAATTAGCATAAAACAATTTTGCAATGCAGCATTTGGCTAAGTTACCATTACTTGGTCAACAAAGCACAGAAAATTCTGCCTGCCCAGGCAGGGTCTGTGCTCTTCCCTCAGAGAAGCTCATTCTCAGGCCCATGTTTTCTGTCCTGCTCTTCACAGGGTCTTCTACAGGTTAATTCTTTCCCCTTGCACAAGCCGTGCTCGGAAGTTCCAAATATCCTTCAAAACAAAAATGAGACAAAGGAAAAGCTTTAAGGGCCAGAAAAAACAGTGACCAGGATTCCAGTTTACAGAGATGGAGACAGAAGATTACTTAGTTCTTATCATGTGAAGGTGAAATAAGAGCCGGGCACTCCTCTGGGAGAAAACTCAAACTCTGCTTAAAAAAATCCTTAAAGCTACACAAAAGCACAGAGACTTCTCTGATGTTTGATGATGGACAGCCTCATTTCCACTCAGGAGAAGGAGAAAGCCTCACTATGCATCCCTTTGGATTTCACCATGCACCTAAATAACCCCACGAACTGAAAGCCAAGCAAGCTGTGACTTCACAGACATATAAGATCAGGCTTGCAAAATACAGCCAGGCATCCCACCACACCCAGGCACATTGGGGGAGGAACGGGCAGAACAATACAAAAAACCCAAACATGAAGAATAAATTCTTCTCCTCCAGGAAGCCCCAGATATTGTAAAACGTATATTTTAAAAGAAAAATGCTGCCTATTACATCTTTACTGCCTCGATACTGGCTGTGCACATGCTTGGGAATTGCTTTCAGATTAGGAAATTCAGAACATTTTCACCCCAGTAACAAGGTTCGTTTTTCTTTCAGTGGATGGATCTCTGAAGAATTTACATTTGCTTTCTATTGTACTCAATGGTCTCAGTTACTCAGTAAAAGTCCATTAGTTCCCTTTTTTTTTGACACAGATGTTATCATTGCAGACACACCTGCTGTAGCCTCCAGTCTAAAAAACTGATGTGGGATTATCTTTGACCAAAAAAATTCTGTGTGTTATTGCAATCAGATGTGGCTACTTGTTTTAAAAGGAAAATCCACCCACAATTGGGAGGGGAAACTGTAAGAACTGTGGACATACAAACTGGCCAAGCACTGAATTTATTGCAACTTATACTTTTGAATTTGGGGCAAATGGACACATCTTTTTATTTACAAGCAGAGCTTCAGGAGGAACTTCTGGAGCTCGAGGGATGTGAAGAGGCTGCTGGAGAGCAAGGCATTATGAGGGAAAAGGCCCCAAAAAAGCCTGCCAGTCATCCTGGGAACATCAGGTCTTTTATCCTGCCAAGCACCTCTGCTTGGTACAGCCTGATCTGCCAAACTGGGCATAGCAAAGAGCACCAATCTGCCACACGAGAGACTTGGCAGAGGGAACTGACCTGGTTTGTCACAAAGAGCACTGAGCCAAGTCTTACCTTGAGCTCCACAGAAATTGCGTTGTATTTCTTGCGAACCATTTCCTCCAGCTCCTTCTCCAGGTGCTCCTGAGTCGTGTTCTTGACATCAATGTAGTGACAGTCTGAGCTGGCGAAGTGGCAGCTGATGCTCTGTGTGAGGAAATTGGGCATCACTCACTGTCATTTCGACTACAAACAACTGTTGGAAAAAAACCTCGTGCCTTCCAGATTATGGACACATCACTCCTTCCTTACAGATATGTCAGCAAATTCCTTCCTCCTTTCCAAGCACCCCTGAGAGTGTCTCCTTGGAGAAATACTCTTGCTGCTGACATTCTCTTCTTCCTTCCCTTCTCTCCCTCACTCCCTCAGCATGAGCTGTACTATTTGATCTCAGAATATCAGCAACTCGAGTGGGAATAGGGACAGTCAGGGCTGGAGCAGACCTGTGTGTTCTGTAAGGATTCTTAGTTCCTGCATCCAGAGGGTCACAAAAACCCACTTATTTTGAAAACACCCATAAACTGCCACAGGGGCTGAAAGAATAGGCCACGCAACAAGCAAACCAAAATAAAAACAGAGCAGCCCATGCTGCAGTGCCTGGGTGAATCCCTTCTGAGACAGGACCAGGCCTCGCAAGGCCTCCAAAGTGCCTGTGTCAGTTAAATAATCATGACATGAAAACAAATCTTTTATAGAAAAACGGTTGTGCAATCATATAAATAAACATTTACTGAATGATGGAGACTCCTGTTATCCAGAGATGGGACACCAAGAAGACAGGGAAGAAAATTAGAGAAGGTCCTGATATTTGGGACAGCTGAAAGGGAACTACTGGAAAAGCAAGTACAGCCAGACAGGCTTCAAACATAGATTCAACATCTAATTTTTACTCCTGTTCTGTTTTTCTCAAGCAGCTGCACAGCATGCTCTTCTCACAAAAGACAGATTAAAAGATAATAAAAAAACAAGACAGTGCAGATGTATATTAAGGTAAAAACTCATTAAAATATTCATCCACATATTGATGAACTTGGACAGGATTCAAAGGGGGTGGGGGAAAAATAGAAAGGGGGATAGTTTGATAAATTTCTTTTAAAAATCAAGAATATAAAAAACTATATCAAGAGATGTTTTCCTACCTTTCTGAAACCTGATGTCCTGTTTATCCCAGAGCCATGAATGAGCAGGGGATGGAAGAACACTGTGTCTCCCTTCTCCATGACAAGGTGAACCTTGGGAATCTTCTCATCCTCCTCAAGCAGCCCATGGAAAAGTTTGTTGGTTTTACCCTAGGAAAGAAAAAGGCTGAATTGAAATCACTCAGCTAAATTTAGAGCAAATGGTGATTCTCAGAGCACAGTAGGGCAGTAGGGACAGCTCTGGATCTGCTTTCCCCTGGACAGAGCATTCCATATGCCAGGCTAAAAGTCTATTACCTATTAGTCCTTCTACTTCAAGCCTGAGGTACAGAAAAATGATATTTTCTGTATTTTCTGCAGTTGGATTTGGACAGTTAAGAATATTTCTCAGCTGGAGAGAACAGAGAAGAGCACTGAGGAATCCGACACAAGTGGCCTGATGCCACTGCTGGAGTGCAGCCTTCTGCTCCCAGTATAACCATCAACAATGACAGGCCAGGAAACACCCACCCTGAAGAGGAAGATACCACTTGAAATTTTATTCCATCCAGCTGTTTACTATCAAATTTCTCCTCTTTGGGACAGTACACGTGCTACCAGGCAGGAACAAGTTCACAGGAGGAGGCAGAGCCCTCAGACTTGGCAAGGGCGGTGGAAAATTGTGGCATGTGTTTATGCTGTCATGCCATGACATGCGGGACATTTTCTAGGTGAAGGTGGGAACAGAGGCAAATCTATCTAGGTCACACAGAGTGAGGTCACCCAAGAAACTCTCTCCCAAATCGATGTTAGTATTTGCATAAACACAAAAAAATTTTTAAAAATCTGAAAACCTCAGCTTTGACATGCACATCCTCCCCCCACAGTGAGCCCTTTGCAGCCAAAACACAGCCCCTTCCTGCACACCCTACCCACGCCCTCCATGCCACCTTACCTCCCACTCTGGATAACCATGAGGCTTCAGGGTTGTCTTGTGTGTCCCTGGCTGCACGACCAGGCAGCCGTTGTCCTCGTGAGCTCTCTCCATGGCGGTCCAGGCGCACACGATGCGGGACGCAGGCCGGAACGGGAAATAGTGCAGGTCCTGATGCATGGGGTGCAGGAAAGTCTGTTTGTCTGCACACAGGGTCAGAAACCTTCAGCCTCATCGAACGGGACACAGCCTTTTCCCTCCTGTTAAACCACTGCAGCACATCCTAAGGAGCTGCTGCTTCCCACTGGAGACACTCGGTGTGCTCAGTGCCTGCTCCAGCCCAGCCTCAGAGGCCAAGGGCAGGAGCTGCCACCCCACCCCAAAACAGACCATGGTGGTGGCTCTTTGGTCAGCAGTGGCACAGGGACACAGTGAAAGCCAGGAGGCTGCTTAGCTCTGTGACCCCTCAGAAGGCTCCTTTTGCTAGCCTTCACCACCACCCACCCCTCGTTTTCACCATTCACTTTGGCTACTCTCCAGTTTGGAGGACTTTAACCTGCAGAATGTTGCACAAAGCTCCCCAGCACAAAGATGTTCCAACAACTGTGCCGTCTGCAGGCACTGGATGTACTGCTGTGATGCAAGCAGAATCAACCCTGCCTGTGTTGCACCCAGCTCATGTTTATTTATCTTTCTCTTTAAAAAAGGGGGAAAAAATCTCAATTTATGGACTGCAGCCTCCCCAAACAGTTTCTACCCTAGAGGCTCTCTTCCATGAAGTCTAAAAAAAAAAAAATATTCTTGAAGTTTTGTTTGTTATTTCTTTCCCCCCCATGGAAATGGAAACATCCTCCACACCAAATCAGCCTTTTATATATGATTTATATACTTATTTTACCATTGATTTTGCTCCTGAGATACAGGTATTTCCACTTGCCTCATCTGCCACTATTTAGACTTTGTGCAGCCTCAAACACTCTCCTGAGTTTTCTCATATTATCTCATTAAGCCAAGGTAAAAAGAAAACAAATTATTATCAAAATGGCTTTGCGAATTTGCAAAGTAATTTGGGTTTAATTTTTTTTTACAGCTTTTGTAAAATACTAAGTTTAAATCTTGCATACACACAATAATTTATCTATTTTCCTCTAATCCAAGTTTTCCTTACCAGAATCTGGAAGTTTATTTATGAGCATGGTGTGCATTGCCATGATGTTTGGCCCTGTGAAGCACTCAACATATTTGAGGACCTACAGGGAAGACAACATTAGAGAAAAAATTAGAAACACGAAAAACAAGAAGAAATATTTCTGAGGAAGCACTGGGATGTTTGGCTGAGGACTAGGGTACAGGAGGAGGTTGGAGAGGATGGAGGGATGCAGGACAGGAGACAGGATCTGGCATGGCACACTAATGGGAGTGGTGGGAGGAGGTCAAGAGGGAACAAGGTGCTGCAGGCTGCCGGGAAGGGTGGAAAGGATGGGGAGGGTACTCCCACAGAGCTATGGCCATCTGCCAATGGAAACTGGCTGCAAGGCTGCACCTGACCTGGAGAGATGTTTCCTTGGATAAAACACATTCAGAACATGTTGCTGATCTGTCCCTCTAGCCTGGCCCCGTTTGGCCAAGCCACAGTCCTGACTGGCTCCACACCAGGGACAGAGCAGCACAGCTTTAAGCCTTCTGCCCTGACCTCCATCCATCCCATGTTCATGCAGAACACTCTTAAAAGATGGCTTGATCTTCCTTCCTCACTTTGGGGGTCCTGTAGGGTCAGATACATTCATACAGGCTCTCCCCTCTTTCTGATGAGATTTTACTTTGTTTTACCTCTGGCAGAGTGCAGTATCTGAACAGCTCTTCATCTTCCTGGAAGTCCTGCACTTTATTAACCACTTTTTCAGACTGACCAAACTGGGATCTCAGGGACTCGTCTTTCATAATCATAACTCCTGGTGGCTTCACCTCTCTTTTACAGATCCTTGTGAACTCCTTCCTGCAAAGCAGAGGGAACATCCATGTTGGGAGAACCCAGGGATCTCCAGCTGCCCAGAGCTCCCTTGGGGTGCTGCTGCACACAGCTCCCCCACCCCCAGCACCTCAGGCAAGTGCTCTGTACCTGAAGCGCTCAATGTCCTCATCAGAAACGAGCTTCTTGATGAGCAGGTACCCATTGTCCTCATAGAACTGCCTCTGCTCCGTGGTCAGGAGATTGTTGTCCAGGGTGTAGCTGGGACAGAGAGCAGGGACATATTAACAGTGTCTAGTGATCAACACGTGTGCTTGGGGGAAGAAAGAATTGAGCTCTGAAGGTTGCTTTGCTTTTATCTCTACCAAGGAAGATGGAGCTTACCAAAACCTCGCTGAATGAGGAACAACACTGACTTGGGCTGATGTAGGAACACTTATCTGGGATGGAAATTAAGGAATATACAATCAAGCAAAACAGATTAGAATATTATCTACAGGCATGAGTCCTCAATCCTACAATGCTATTCATGTTAAAGGCAGGTGCTGTGCTGGACAGTCAATTAATGTTCTTGTTTATTTTGCTTCTAAAATTATAAATATTAATAAAAAATATTCTAAAAATAATAATTTAAAAAATCTTAAATAACAAAACAGTAAGGGAAAACCTGAGGTTTCACATTTTGATGTGGTCATGCAAACTCTCACCTTCTCTCCAGAGATCTCTGCAGAGATCAGGTCCCTCCCAAATGACAAGGAGAGCAGGAAGAGAGGAGAGCTCTGGGCTTGTCCTTGACTTCAACTCATTTCAACAGGTTTAAAAAAAAATTTGTTTTCTGTTATGCAGAGACACATTCTCATCAACAGGGCAATCAACCCTACCTGCTAAAGAAGCCATTTGCACAAGAGCTTTGTGCATGATACCGAAGTGTCATTCATGACAATAAAAGAGCTTTTTCATGCAGATCTTTAATAAGAATTAGGTTTCATCAAAGCAGTTGTGTCTATCCTCCCCACACCAGAAAGCTTAAGCATTATCTGGTCAAGAGTCACATATGGTGGGAGAAGAACAACGACACATGCAAAAATGTGTCAAAAGAATGATGAGCCAGAAGGAGGAAAAGGTGCTGGGAACTGAATGGAAGACAGACAGAAAGAGAAGAACATGGGGAGACCAGCTGGCAACTGCCACAGCAGGTCCCAGAGCAAGGAATTCCCCAACTGAGGGCACTAGTGCTCCACACACCACATTTCATGCCCAGTTTCAATGAAAATGGGACTCCTGACCATTCAGGCTCCTAAATGTCCATGGAGAGCTGATGGACACACAGGCACTAATGGACACACAGGCACTGGCTAAACCCCTGCTGTGGTGCCCTCCTCAGCACCTCTACTTCCCAAAACGGGGGGACAGCAGACAACCCCAACAGGTGCCAGACTCCATTTCAGCACCTTCCTCCCAGGCTTTGCAGTGCCTCTTCCTCTCACTGGTTTTGCTCTTGACACTTTGCAACACTCAGAGGAAAAGACTGGGTTGCTTGGACAACTGAAACAAAGAGGTGCAGAGATTAAAACAAAACCAGGGAGCTGATGTACAATATATCAAATAAATCTATTCTTATTAGATTCTGTCATTTACTTTATCCACACACCTTTCTTGCTCCATCCCAGCTTAGTCATGTTTTTGTCCAAAGCTATTTGTATCAAGACCCAAATTTAAAAACAAAGAGCTTGTGCAGCACCTCCCCTTACTTCCTCTATCTTTACAAGCAGGGTGTTCTTCCTAGCATTAATTTCTAATTTTGTGGTCCTACTTGTGTTATGGCAGCCTGAGTCAACAACTATCCATCTGTCATCATACTTTTAATTGATTTGAAGACTCCTACATCCTGTTTGATCACATCCTCTTCTATTTATTAAACTTCAGAGGTAACTTGTCAACATTCTGCTCTGTGAAACAGTTTTGGTTTTTAAAGCAACAATTATGACAGCAGCTTTAAAAATATTCTCAGCAAGCAGTCTCCACTTAACTTTTGGAACCATGGGACAGATCAACGCAAAAACTTCTTTCTACCCTGTCTTCCTCTGCCTGATGTCGGCAGCCTCCAACATTTGCACCTCAATTCCCACAAACCTTGATGTTTTTCCTGCTGCTGCTCTACCGGTCGAGTCTGTCATGCAATTTTTAAGTCATGCAGAGTTTGTCTCCCCTAACCGCTTGAATGTCTAGGAGGAAAATTCACTGCAGGGAAGCCCTGGGTCCGTGCTGGGGGGGCTGTGTTTTGGGTTGCCAAGATGCACATCCCAGCCCGCACAGGATGCGGGGCCGCAGCTCAGAAAGAGCTTTTGGGGCAGGTCGGGTGGGTGCTGACCCCAAAATCCCGGTCGGGGCTGCCCTCGGCACCAGGACACAGGACACCTGCCCTGTGTGTCCTTCCCAGGCCGCTGTCCCTGCAGGACAAACCGCGGTCCCACAAGGGCGCGGGGAGCGAGGGGCAGAGCGCGGGGCTGGGGGAAGCGGAGCCCCGACCCGGGGGCTCCAAGGCGCTGCTGCCTCCCCTCCCGATCCCACAGCAGAAAGGATACAGGAGCCGGGGCCGCTCCCCGCCGCGGGGACAGGTGCCGCAGGATGGTGTCCAGCCGCGCCGCCGAGCGCTCCCCGAGCCGCTCCCCGAGCCGCTCCATGGCGCCCGGGCGGCCTCAGCGCTGTGTCGGTCTGGGCGGAGCCGGGACCGCCGCATGCTCAGAGCCCGAACGCCCTCAGAGCCCCGGGTCAGCCGGGAGCCACGGGACGGCGGTGGGAAGGGCCTGAGGGAAGCCGGGGCGGGCCCGAGAGCCCTCCCAGCCCGGATCCCGGCGGAGCCTGGCCGGACGGGCGGGCAGGGCGGGAGGAGGCCATGGCGGAGCTCAGCGCCCTCAGAGCGCCGGAGCCGCGGGCCGGCAGCTCCCCCGGGTGGGAAGGGCCTGAGGGAGGCCAGGCCGGGCGTGGGGAGAGGCCGGAATTCTCCGAGCGGAATTCTTTACGTTCTTCCACCCGCTTCCCCTCTTTTTGCCGTTTTCTGCCAGCAGTGACTGCGGATTTCATCAGCGCCGTGCAGAGAGCAGCGCTTGGCACAGGGCTCGGCTGAGGCCGGCATGGATCGACGCCTTATCTCCTGTCTCTAAGGAGACCGTCCGGGCTCGCCTCGTCCATCCGTGAATGCGTTTGGAGAGATTTTTGTGGCCTCAGTGTGAAAATAGATCTGACAGCCGCCAGGTTGTCCATAAAACCCTTGCTCATGAGCAATCCAGGCCTTGCTCCCAGAGACACCATCACAAGTCTCCCGTAGCTCCAGGCAGCCTCATGATGACAGGGTGTGCACCAAAACTCTGCTTACAGATGCTTTAGGAAGCTTGACTCCCATTCTGCAACAGGTTTTGCTGGAATCTGGGGTGACATGTTGATGGTTCAAAAACTCAGCTGTCAATACACTAAGCTTCATGTCGGTGCTGCAGATAACAGAAGCTAAGGCATGGGTAGGAAGGGCTCCTGTACGTAACCTGTGTCCTAGAAGCTGTGTCACTTTAAAACAGTGGCAATTCTCCCAGTGATTTGAGTAAACCACAGCAGGTTTATAAACTGCTCTAGTCTGTGGTGCATTTGTGTTTATGACTCTTATGGTTCCACGTATGCTTGGTAGAGTCACTCCCTTCAGGGGCATAACAAAATAGGCTGTTCACAGAAGTGGGACAAACAGGGTTGAGAATCCAGGAAAAAACCCTCTCTAAACGATTTTGTGTAGTCACAGAGTCAAGAGTGCAGGCACTGAAGGGACAACATAGCAGCAGTGACAGCACCTAGCCCTTCACTGCCAACAAAATCAGACCTTTGACTCCTGAGCCACAGGAAAACTCTTAGTCATAGGTAAACAGAAAGTTAATAAAAGTCCCTCAAATCAAACTCGAGTGAGGGGGAACAGAATGAAAAAGAAAAAAAACCAAGCAACTAGAGTAATAGCTTTATTATTGAACTCCTAATTATAACTGCACTGAAAGGCCTATATATAATTCAGATCTATGCTGCAATTGCTTCCACAATCCAAACTGAAATAGAAACCTCAATAAATCTCATCTGTTTCAAAGTTTAGGTAAAAGGCCCATCAAAAAGATGAAGCAGAACAATACTACTCATGCCTTTTCTGGCATGGACCTGTTTGCAAAGTAGATATTTCTGCCACGGGTATGTTTTTGACAGCATCTTATGCATAGGTGTCTTTCGTACCGGAAAAAAATGAACAGAAAATAGTGGTTTGGCTGTACTGGTTTAGGAGTTTGTGAACTAAGATGATTTTATACACACATAATACACTCTTACATAAATATATACAGAATCTTAAAACATCCTGAGTTGGAAAGGACCCACAGGAACCATCAGGTCCCTGCACAGGACAGGCCCAAGAATCCCACCCTATTGTCCAAAGAATGTCCTGAGAGCATTGTCCAAAGGCTCCTTGAGCTCTGTCAGCCTTGGTGCCGTGGCCACTTCCTTGGGGAGCTTCTCTGGTAATGCTGATTCCAGTAACTCCCTGGAGCACCCTGTTGTGTCCTATCACACCCCAAAGAATTCAGGGCACCTCGCACACCTTGGCAGGAGCAGCGGGTGGCTGAGGTCACTGCCCTGTGTTTGTACCCTCCTGCTGAGGGATCGAACTTGAACACAACAGAAGATCGATCTCAGGCATTGCTGGCACCACACCGTGACACGGGGGCTGCCTGTGGTGTAGCCACACCTCCTAAAACCAGAAGTGTGTGGACACATTAAAAAAACCATCCTTTGCATCTAAATAGTCCACAGTGAATAATTTTAAAATCTGTTGATAAGTATCAGTGAAATACAGGCTGAATCTCAGGAAAAGAAGCAAGGGAGAAATTTTCTTTGTTAAGAAAACTGATGGTGGCATTAATCATTTTATTAAAATGGATGGCATTTAAGAGAGGCTGTGTCTTTGCAAAGTACTTTTACAGCTATGTCTGTCAGTTTCCTGAATTTTATAGAACATTCTTATACAGATGGTTTGCATTTGGCTTT
The DNA here is from genome assembly GCA_036785705.1 of Acanthornis magna. Taxonomy (NCBI): domain Eukaryota; kingdom Metazoa; phylum Chordata; class Aves; order Passeriformes; family Acanthizidae; genus Acanthornis; species Acanthornis magna. Next base: position 3,819,791 of record JAWUZG010000001.1, read on the forward strand.
TAGTTTTAATGTTTTCTGTTCATTAAATCACAAAACTAATAAAAACTAAACGATTGAGATTCCTCCGGCAGCACAGGAACGATCCTAATGCACAGCGTTATAATTTAATAAGCATCTCAATTGACTATTAAAATCCACATTATGATCAGAACTGTAATTCCAAAGATGAGGTCTTCTGAAAGCTTAATTTACTATGGTGGGAAGTGGCAGCTGCTCCAACTCAGCAAAATTAGCTTTTTTAACTGAGATGCCAGGGAAAACAGATGTTGATGAGACAATAACAAGAACAACAAAATCCACCACCAACGTGCAGGTTCATTTCTCATCACCAGAAGAGTCAAGAAGGCCTTCTATGGATACATTAGCAGGGAAAAGGAGATATGGATTCAACAGAGAACAAATTAAGGGGCATAGTGACAAAGGACATGGAAAAGATCAAGGGTCTTGACTTCTCTGCCTTGGGCTTTGCTTTAGTTCCTGGCCCCTGCTGAATTCCAAGCTTTGGGCAACCCCTGTCCTCCTACGGAGGAGCTACTGCCAGGCTTCTCTCCAGCTGTCCCAAACTTCTGAGCTGTGGGTGCCCGCCCACTCCTTATGGACACAGATCCCTTTGGACGTTCCAGAGACAGCTGGATCCACCAGTGCTCTGAGCAGAGCATGGAAAAAATCCCAATATTCTCCTTTGTGGGTGGCTCTTGCTATGCCAGCCAACCTCAGCAGCCAGTGAGCCAATAAGGAAAAGTTTCCCTCAATGGACATGTTGCTCCTGTTGATGTCCACAGCTCCCAAAAGAGATCCCATTCTCCCTCATGACCACCCATCTGGGAAAAACATCTATTAAAGGGCTGAACAAGAGGGTGTTTTATTACCTTTCCCCTTTACAAGCACCAGTCACAGAGGCTGCAATCACATCTTGTGCTCAGAATGCAGACGTGAACTCAGGTGACTCTTCCCAACTGTTCACCCAACTTTAAGTGAAAAATCAGTGAAAAACTAAATATCGGCCATCGCACCCACCCAGTCCCCCATGGTCACTCAGGTTTGCTGCCCTCTCACTGCAGCAGTCACATTAAGTTTCATTGTCTTTGTTAGAAAAGGTTCAGTCCTGAAATTTAGAGAAATCTAAATAATACCTAACAAAAAGGGGAAAACTATTCTGGCTTTATATACTGCCACAGATTTTAAGAGCGTTATTTTTCCCTGATGCAGGGGGGAAAGCAAAATTCTGAGGAAAACAACATGCTAAAGAGCAACAACTGTTACAAACTTTCCAAGAATATATGCTACTTACCAACTGTGTTGATTAGGCGAGTGAATATTCCAATTATTAAATTCTTTCTTTTCAAAGAAAGAATTTTTTTCTCCACTCTTTTCACAACTTGAATGGAATTTTACAAGCAGGTGCATGCAGAGGTTCCTGTGTATGCAAAGTACATGATATTTGTGTAAATGACTGGACATGGCTACTAAAAACAACTGTGCACTGTTGCTTTCTCGCAGATTTTGACACCACCAAATGATTCCTTCATTTAAGAGGAATCTCTAAGCATCTTGCTTAAAGGTGAAGGATTTAGAACTTGCCAGTCCCTTACAATATATCCTCCTACAGCTCACTGTGATCTACAATCTCTGATTTAGCAAAACAAATCATGAAACTTCGTATACAAAGGCGATGCTCACAGAGGACTTCCCAACTCGTTACCCACTCAGCGGCGCACCAGGAAGCGCTTTGGGATGTAAATTCAGCCATCAGGAACCAGCAGGAGAAGCTTTGGAAGCAGTTCACCCCAAGGGGTTTTCCTGCCTCCAGCGGCAGCGACAGGAAATCTTCCTCCCAAAGTCCAGAGATAAGCAGCCTCCTTCAGACTCCTTCCCTTGGAGATAAACCTTCTACCATCCAAGGCACCTCTAGGGAAGGACAAGTGTTGGTTTCACACCTGATGAGTCCATTATCATAACAAGTGAAAAAAACCCATCAGCATCTACCAGCCGGGACCTTCCGCCAGAGGGGAACTGATACATCCAGTGATAGTTTCAAATACAACAGATCTTTGTAACAAGCACTTTTATACAGAAGTACTCATCTGTTTTGCACCCATTTGAACGACTTAGGGTTTTTTAGAACTAAAATAACCTATGTAGTGACAGTCTTGCCCACAACCATAGAGAAAATGAACAGAACAAACATCACAAAACAGTAGGGGGAAAAAAAAGAATTAGATCAGTATCTTTTGCACAACTGGTTTTTGATACTTTATTTTCAGAACTGCCGTGAAAAAATCTAACTTTTTTTTTCCTCAAAGCCAAGTTAAAACTTGGTTACTGCTTTGAGGTGTTGTGGTGAACCCACAACTCTCAGATGTCTTTTCCAGGAAAAGGAGTGTGAGGGTCTATGTGGTTTAAGCTACTCACGAGGGAGTGATTTAAAAAAAAAAAATTCTAGCTTTGCAAAAGGTGTCTGTTGAAAACCCTACTGCATGGAAAAAAGATGTGCCAAGTTTTGCCAGAGATGCCAGTAGGAGGAAGACAGGAAGTTTAAACCTTGCATAATGCACAAGACCGAAAAAATGAGTTGCTGGGTCATCTCCATAGACAGAAGCCTTTGTAATTCCTGCTGCAGTAACGATTATCCAAATCTTCTTCTTGGTGGTCTGAATATCAAGGAGTGAATTCCAGAACCTGGGAGAAGCTTCACTAGAGCTGGTTCAGTGCAGTTCAGGATGGCAGGAGTGTCTGGGCAGGGCAGGGTCAGTGGTGAGGCTGCTGCCAGGGAAAAGAGAGGCTCCAGCATCCATTCCACGAGCCCTCCTCGTGCTGCCAGCAGGCACAGGAGCACTTGCAGGGGAAACAATTCACAATGTTACATACTTGGTGCTGGTAAGTAAAATGAACAAAATCAAGTGGGTAATATACTCGGTGATAACCTACTTGCCCCCAGCTTTACTCAAGGTCACCACTGGACATCACAGCTTGGAGAACTGATTAAAGGAGTGATCACAATTATCAATATAATCACACATGCAATTAAAAAAAAATAATTAGGATTTCTCCTCTTTCCAGTGAATAATTCAGCTAGGAATCAAAAAAGTTCATGCACTTATACAAGAGCAATAAAAAAAATTAAATATTTATTTTGAATAACAAGCTTAAGTTCAAGCTGCATTGTTGGCAATGTCGGTTTTAAACACAGATCACAAAAGCGTGCAGAAAATTGTATTTGAGCAAAGAACAAAATAATACTAAGAATTATACTAAACAGCTGCTGATTTTTAAAGAAACAAAATAGGCTTGTAATCACTATACAAAATATAAAATGTATTAAACACTACCATCCACAGAACAGAGGTTTAGTTTGATTATATTTAAAAATTATTTGTGTAGTTATTTATATAGTGAATTGTAAATGAATATTATACAGTAACCTCCTTTTGGTCTGCAAAACCTTTGTTGCACTATAGCACATCCAATCATGTTTAAAAAAAAAAAAAAAAAGATTTATTTGTCCTTACTATCAATAAAGAAAACAATCATTGATAATACAGTAAATATTGTCAGGTCTACAAATAATGAAATTCAAAATGACTCCTTCGACTCTGAAGCGCTTTCCATGCAAAAAGTCAGCATTTGCTGTTTAAACTGAGTGCACTACCAAGCAATGTCCAGGGTCGTAGATGCTCTTGGTAAGACTAAACCTTACAAAAAAAATTTTAAAAATAAAATTAAAAAAAAAAAATCAAAGATTGAATGCAATCATGCAACCTCTTACTACTGGGTAATCCACTGTGTTGCTTGTCAATTTATTGCCTTTCTGGAATATCACTCAAGGCATCAAAATTAGACTCATGATAAATATACACATAATGAAAGGACACAAACTGCTATTCGACACTACTACTGGTAATGTCTGTGCTACGTGAAAGCACCTTTAAAAAGAGCCTATGCGGCAAGAGATAAGTGTCTAAAGATTCAAAATGAATCAACAGTATTGGATAACAATATAATTCTCAACTCAGAAGCTGCCTCAAGATTAGGTGCATCTTCAGTTAATGTAACAGGAAAAAAAGGCAATGGATTTTATTTTATTATTTGTATCCACTCATAAACTGACCTAAGGCCACCAGATGTGCAGACACAACAAGTTTTCTTTTCTTTTTACAGTTCTTTAAATTGTAGGATGATAAAGGAATAGATCTATTCAAAAACAAACAGCCATTTCATCTCTATTAAGAGGTGGCACCAGGCGTGGGGTTGACGTTCTGAGTGGCCACCTGTGGTGCCACTTCAATGATCCGGGGTTTGTCTATAATCCTGGCCGTGCGGTTGCCCTTCTCTACAATGCCAATAATCCACGCCTGGTGGCCTTCGCCGTATTTCGGGGACTTGATCTCGGCGCAGAAGCGCGCTGCCTGTTCTCGCGGTAAGCAGATGAGGAGGCCTCCTGCGAAGAAAGAGAGCAGAGCATCAAAACATCTGACTGCAAAGCCATTTCAGCCTTGGTCTGCCAGACTCCTGCTTGGACAAGCACTTGGTGACTTCAGTAGAGTCTGCTGAACTCCAAAGACCCAAGAAAAGACATAGTGGAAATGCAAGCTCTTGCTCTACAGCAAGATGTTCGTGCCTGAATGCAGTGTTTAGTTTCATATAAATGAAGCCAAATACACACAAAAGATGTTGGCAAAAGGACATGGTACTGATGCCAAAAAATGACATACTGAAACAACACCAGCATTGTAACCTTCCTCAGAGGACTGCAGAGTGCCTGTACACAGAAACATTTTGGATAAAGGTCATATGCAGATACCTGTAACCACATATTGGTGGCAGCTGATTCTGCGAGTAATCCCATTGCCTGCAATGAAATCATTCATCAAAGCAGGGACCACTGCCCTGCTGAGAATGCAAGAGGCAGAACATGAAACACAGGCTTGGATCCAGTGCTCCCTGTGACAGTCCTTGCGACCCCTTTGTTTGACAATTTTTTAACCTTTTCAGCTTTTCCTGTAAGTTTCTTTTCTCAGACACAGTTGAAAATATTTCATTTACTAATGAACTCTTTCAGAAGCAGCACAGTAATCAGTTAGCAAGCTCACCATTCCACGATTAAACCTAAAAGCACTTCCATTCTTAGAATCCCAAAGCAGTGAAAAATGTGGCAAGTGAATTGAAAATGCTTGGAGAACACAGGGTGAGAGTAGATTCACACACACCGGAATCTGGACACATGCTGAGCCTCACTTACTCTTAAAGAGTAATTTGACCCAAAGCCTTCTCATCCTCACAAGTCCTGCCACCAGCACTGGGCCAGCCCTGGGGCAAAGGGCCACCCTGGGCTCGATGCCGCCGCCTCCTCCTCCTCCACAGACAACTCCTCAGCACCTTGATGTTTGCTTTTCCAAGCACACAGTCCCCTCGATGGTCACTGAAGATACTTTTCATTTAGGGCCATGAGGAAAAAGCAGCTACTGAACATGAGGGGTTAATTATAAGAGTAAGTGGAAGTGTGAAAGTAATTTTTTTTAGATTCTATATGAAGTATGCCAGCCAGAAAATGCTTACATCTCTGACATTTCAAAATAACATCCAGGTATTTCCATCAAACACAACAACAAAAAAACCCTAAGCTTGAATGACAGCACCTATAACTACTCCAGATGAAACAGACAAATCAATTGCAAAGGAATTATGTGACATTCCCATGGAAGGCTCTAAATCCAATTGAAGAGAAACTTATGTCATGGTGCAAGCAAGTCAGGGGAGAGATGTGCAAGTGGCAGTGCAGAGAAGGTGCTAACTAGCCAGAAGGGAGGTGTGCAAGTATAGTTAAAAAGGAAACAAGAAAGAGCAGAGAAGTAATCTTCACTCAATTTTTTTTTCACACACACTCTCTCTTCCTGTAATTTTGTGTCACTTGTGTACATACCCCCTTATCATTCTCTGGCAACATGAAAAACATGTACAAAATCCCAGTTTCCAGTGAAAAAATCAGTTCCTACCTTCTGGCTACATCCCACAGTGTGATCAATAATGCTTAGAAAGGCTATAGGCTCCTCTCAACCAGCAGTAGGCTTTCTGTATGCAGGGATTATAGTTATTTCTCTGCTAGATTGACCAGTCTCTTTAACCCTTTGGGTAAGTCCTTAAGATTCTCCACTATGTTTTTTAGGCTTGTCCGTGGTTCCTGGCATTCCCAGCTGCTCTGCTTTTTGGGGATTGAATGGATGCAGATATTTGGTGGCTGTCCTGGTTTATCTTTGTAAGAACAAAAGTGGGTTTTTTTGCTAAGAAGCTTTGAACATTGATGGTTTTAACAAGTAGTATTTCAAGCAGGGAAGTGGACACAGAACACTTGAAAAGCAGGCCAGATAAAGCTCTGTACTTAAGAGCAGAGATGCAAATAGTTCATGAATCAAAAGCAAGTCCTTCCTCCTGCTAATGGCTTTCTCTGCAATGACTTGTAACAGGATGACATCATTAGCCTTGCCTCTTGTCAGGCATTGCCTGACACAGCCCTTTTTTTCCACCCATCTGCCTATTTCCACCAAATCTGCACAAACACCAAGTTGTTGAGATACCTCTACTACACTGGAAGTCATCTGACACCATTCAAAAGTTATTAGGACTGACAAATACACACATGTATGAACATCCCTAACAGTAATTCTGTGACTTATCTCTGCAAGTAGCCACTCTAATAAACAATTAATTCTTTTGAAACCAAATGCCTAACTGCAACTTTAACCATTACACCAAAGAGTTCCCTAAAAGAGAGCGCAGAATCATATAAAAGTGGAATTTTAGGAAGCTACACCATTAGCAAGAGTGCCTGGAGGATGGAACAGATGACATAATGGATCTTTTCAACACTGACTTCTGTCAACAGGTGCCCAGCAAATGCACGTAGAGAAAAAACCTCACCACGATAACCTTAAAATCCATTCAAATAGTTTTCCAGTGAATTTCTTATTGCCTGCCCACTCTGCTGGAAAACATCTGTTCCCAGCTGAAGAAGCTCCAGACGGAGCGTGTCTAGAAGTTTAAGCCAATAGAGAAGGAGTGTCTGTGTTAGAGTAAGCACAGCCCTGAGCAGCCCCAACAGGCCTCCTCACAGCTGGAGATCAGGCACGGCAAGGCAGGCCCTGGCCCTCACATAAATCAAGCCCAGGACAGGAGGTGTGCAAACAGCCTGGTCTGAATGCTAACGAGCCATGCCAGCACAGCCTGCCCCGGCTCACACTGCTGACACACACCAGGCCCTGCAGCGCAAGCCCAAAGCCTGTGCTTGGTTATTCAGCTTCCAGAGCCTGGCCAATGCGTCCACGTGGCAGACACTGTCCTCTGACAAATCCCTGTGGCCACCTCTAATGCGAGAAACACAATGCTGTGATCAAATCAGACAGGCATGTTTTGAGGCACCCACAGTTCACCACCAAGCAGATAGGTCGCACTGTTTTTCCCATCATCATCCATCTCTGCCCAACCCAAGCTGCTCAGCATTTCAAAGAGATCTCTTGCTCTCAGTCCCAAAAGAGATTCTGATGTCAAGCATTTCCCACTTCCCAGCAGTCCATCCATCTGCACCACTTTACATTCCTGCAGCGAAAAGACAGAATTAGGCACTTCCAGGGTGCAGGATGGGCAGCTCTGAAGACATAAGCACTCAGTTTGCAGCTAAACCATTCCCACACCAACTGCTATCCTAACCTCTGCTATGGCCACTCACCTGGAAGTGCACCTTGCAGTTCCAGCTGTGTCATGCTATTTTTTGGGCTCTTTCCAAATGATAAATGCTCCTAGCAAGCACTCTGGCTATGTGGGCTCCTGTAAGAATCTGACTGGTGTGACCAACCTTATCGACACAGCGCGTCAAGCTGCCACCAGATATTTCTGCTCCCTTCTGACTGATTCTGGATTTGGAAAGGGTTCATGGCCCATATTCTGTTACACATCATCTGAGCCACACAGTTTTTGTAGGACAGAGTGTCTGCTCAAGCACAGATGGCCAAGGAACAACTCAGCAGATCAGGCTAAGTTGTGTATTCACTAGGGGAAACATTTATGGCTCTCACTGTGATGCTTTTTTCCAGATCTTCAGACTGTTTTGCTTCAAGGGGCCCCCTCTATTCTGAACTGCTGAGAACTTGGATAATACTTCTGGAGAGCCAGAAGATGGTGGAGAAATGAGGTAAAGAGAAAAAGACAGATTTGTTGCTACATCTTCTCTGTTTCCCAAAGAGAAAGAAAACTCAGACTAAATTAGAGAAAACAAAATGGAACAGAAGATTGAAAGGCAAAGTAAAGTAGAAAGACTTCCAGGAGAAGACAGCAATCATGCTCATCAGAGAAGAGCCTACTCTTAATAAGGCAACTTAAAAACCATCAGAAGTTCTCATCACCTGATGACTCTGTAAATGTTTGTCCATAGCCAGGTTTTCAGTACAGTCTGTTGTACTCACTGTCAATGGACGTGGCAACTTTATTGAACAGGGAACTCAAATAATAAATGGATCAGAGAGCGACATTTATTTTTTAGCTGCTAGTCTCAGTCCCTTAAAGTTAGATTTCATAAAAGGAAGGGAGAAAAGCTGTGAGCTGTATTCTTGGATGTCTGTATGCTGTGGACAGAGAAGGCCTCAGTTGCCAACACTGGCCCACCCAACACTGAATTTTATAGTGACAAACCAAACACCATCCTTTGTCAGGCAAAGCTACGAGTGGCTTTGCTTTTCAGAAAGCTGTGCCAGACGTGGTGGAATTTCCAGATATTCACCGTTCTGGAGTTAACAGAGGAAGAATACATTTCAAAAGAATTCAGAATCATCACTAGATGCAAACTGGAGGGTTGCATGGTTTCTGTAATAGTGTTCTGTAAGGGAGCAGAAGGCATTCAGGACAGGATGGTGGTTTGGAAGTCAGGCTGAAGGAATCAGCTGTGAACAGCTGTGTGGCTGTGGCTGCTGCTCATTAGCCTGGCCAGGTGCCAAACCAACTGTGATTCTGAATGCACAGCACGCGATTTGTACATTTGAAATGGAATTCGGAGGTGCAGGTGTAGGAAAGGAAGAGGGTGGCACAGCTGTCACGTACCTGAAGTCTCCGGACAAGTCCCGTGCATGAGGCCAAACATGTTGCCACAGGCCTTACTGACAGCAGCCATCTTAGCCAGGACGGGGAGGTTGTGGATAACAAAGGACACCTCGTTTCGCTGCTGCTTGGCAAGGTTTTGTGCATGCCCCAGGATCCCAAATCCTGTGATGTCTGTAGCTGCATGTGCATTGAAAGTGTGCATGAGTCCAGCAGCTACAAGAGAGGGAGGGGGAAATAAACCACCAAATCAGAAAATACTGAATCATCAGGAAAATGCTTTGACAATATTGTGCACAGTTTGAATAAAGTTGCATACCCTTAATGCAAACCAGGTCGGGTTAAATTAATAAAATAAATAAAATCGTGCTTGAAGAGAACTGGAATTCACAAATAGGGCACGTAACACTTAAAAAATTGAACTTGTATTTAAGACATTAAATCATGCTGAAAATCCGTCATGGAAGTTGCATTTATGAGCATGGTCTATTAGACATGTGCTACTCATTTATATTGGCATTCTAAGAAACAGAGGTTTGCTTCAGATCCAAACTTCCCAAAGCTGAGGGCCAGGGAGGTTCTGAGCTCAGCTTTACTTCACTAAGGGCAGGGATCAGACACAGCTCAGTCTTCTCACACCTCTTCCCCTGCCATTCTGCAGTGGTGACATCAGAACTTGAGATCCGGACACTCAAAGTTGAAGAGCTGAAGAAAAAAGCCTGCAGCTGTGGGGGAAGGGCCCCAGCCTCCCCACCTATACATTCATGGAATTCCTGCACCTTTGCAGCTCCTGGGTGGGAAAAGAGCACCTCTGCATGCAGGACAATAGAACCAGTTAAGAGTATTTAAGTGTTGTTAAAGATGTCTGACAAGAGTACAGAAAAACAAAACCAAGAATGCTCTGCCTTTCTTTGGGGCTTCCCAAATACACAAGCAGGACCAAGTTCTTTTCAGTAAGACAATCCTGGTCATTTGTCTTTCCTGGAAGGCTTTGTCAAAGAATGAAAAACCAGGGGGATGACATAAGAAGTGAAAACTGAATAAACGGGAAAAGAGATATTTAACTATTCCTGTTCCTTCAACTGAGAAGTAAGGAAACACTTAATTCAATTCTCCACTCTGCCAAAGATACTCTGAACAAAGAAGGGAAATCCTGGATTAAAACTTCTAGGGTAAGAGCAGAACCTTTCCTCTACCAAAATTAAAAGAAAAAAAAAAATCAAAACAAAAATCCCCTACAAGAACAGGAAAAGGACAAACAAACAGAAAAGAAATCATATTCTACATACATATTCCACACTGTGGGAAGCGCAGTACATGACCGAATTGAAAGTAAAATTTTTTTGAAAAATCAAAATTTAAACTGAAGCTCACATAAATTTAGAGCTTTTCCCTTCTTAATTCTATTTCAAACTCTTTTAATCTTATCACTGTCAGGCCTTCTCTATGTACAGAGACAAAGAACAAATCCAATATATTTCCCTTTAACACATCCTCTAAGTCACTGGGATGTTACTTGCAGCTCTCACATGAGTCATAATCATATCCAGCAGCTCTGTGTTTTTGCTGTATAATTACAAGAGGGCGTTTGATTTTAATTTGCTTGTTTCACAAACACTGAACAGCAGAAAGATGGGGCAGAATGAAAGGGACAAAGTGGCTGGGTCACAATTTCCCTGGGCAGTGAAATGAAATTGAATATGGAATCGAAAAAACCCACAGTCATTCCCCTCCAACACACACATCTCTTCTTACCTGTTCTGTTCAGCCGTGCCATATTCATCATTGCTTCCTGGTACGCCAGTTCTACATCCTCCTGAGTTACCACAAGCTTGATTTTATTCCACTTTTCAGGCTAATGGATGAAATAAAGATGTTTCTTTTAGATTTTTAGCTGTGTATTTTAAAGAACACCCTGACCACTTAAAAAAAAAAATCCTTAATCTATAATGTACTTTTTTTTTTTTAACTCAGTTAAAGAAGGGCAAAATGTTCCACAGTCAGAGGTGTGTGCCTTAGTCTGCTGTACCCCAGCAAAATTAATTTAAAGATCAATTAGGCACTAAGCACCTCAAATCCTGTTTTCAGCAGCTGAGCGGAGTGGAATAAACTATCCCATGGCAAAGAACTCCTTCAAGGCAACTCTCTGGACTGAACTCCCACAGCCAATTTAAAAGAACTTCGTTGCTGGATGCTGAGATTTGTAATTTCTGGCTTCTTGGGTTTTTAAAAGATTATTCTTGATTTTACACCTGGACACTTTGATCAGGAGTATCTGATATGCACCAGTCCTGCTCAGAGGAATGTATGCTAAGGTAGGATGTAATCACTCCAGTTTAGGATTATAGCAGTTTCATAAGCCTCCTTTACAGTTTAATACCAGCATCTTCCACCCATTCTCCAGTGTCTGGTACGGACTCATTTCTTCATCACATACCCCTAAATGCTCTTCATCCCAGAAGCATTTTACAACAATTTAGGAAACAGTACCTTTATAAAGGGTAATTGTTTCATTTGAAGCTGAAGTGATTCCAGACCCAGAATGAAACAAGGCAACTATTTTATTGTTAAGAGCTACACTACAAACTGATTTAACTTTTTTTTTTCCCAATGAAAATAAAATTACAGAGAACTGAAAGTCAACAAACATAGGATTTTTGAAGCCACAATGCCTACACTGCCATTCCACAGAGTAAATGTATAGAACAAACTTCTTACTAAACTAGAGGTGCAAGAACTACTAAGAAATGGTACATGATGCTGCACTGGGCAACGATCTTCTCTTAACAAATGAGTGCTGACTTCTAGGGGTGTAGGAGAGAATCCAGAAATGGCAAAAGGGGGAAAGAGTAGTCAGCCAAAATAAATAAATTGTTAAAGAGCGAGGAATGATGGCAGTGGGACCAGAGTTTTTGAATTTAGGTTGACCTAGGTATACCAATTAAAGAAAAGCATTTTTATTTACACAAATGAGAGACCAAGTCAAAAAATAAGATGTCGCTGTTATAGAGGTGACAGAATAGTGATTATTCTTACACTGGGAATGACAAAAAAACCCCCTGAAAAGTCATTCTGATTTCAAAAACATTCTGAGGCTGATCACAGGATGGAAACTGGTCAGATGATGGGAATGGAAATCTGAAATGATGTGGAAGCAGAACTCAAGGCTGAGGATAGAAGAGCCACAAACACAGATGAGATACAAATTAGAGACAAATTCCTCTCCACTACAGCAATCAGATACTGGGGTTAGTCAATAGGGAATTAAGGCAGAAAGGTTTGCAAAAAGTCACAAACAGGTTTTAAAAGCAAGCTTAGATTTCCAAATGGGAAGGGTCAGTAGACAACAGCAAGGGCTAGAAAACCCTTTCTGAAGGGGCACATCACAGCATGCCCTTCATGCCTTTAAGCATACATCTCACTACACTCCAGCTTTCCTTTCTTGCCTATGCATAAACTTGTTATACTATACCTTCTCCCAGGCACTTCTTAATACGAAATCCAATTCCTCACCAAAATTTGATTTACAGGTGGATTTGTGATGGGTAATTCTTGTTTCACTTTCCCTACTCTTTCTTAAAACAAAGCTAAAGAAAAGGTAGCACAGCTACTCAGAGGTTTTCCTACCATAATCAAAGATATATTCTGTTTACACATAATAGCAGTATTGATTTCCTGGCTGTCCTCATTTTTCAGACAAGAAAGTGTTTCTGTTTGACAGTTCAGGAAATTAGTAGTATTTGAAATATGTGGAAATTCAGAATAGCCTTAATTTGCAAGTCTGCTCGTCGGTACAAGAAAAAGATATGTTAATAAGATTATGTCCAGAAAACATACTATGGAATAGGGGTCTTGTTGTTTCACTTCATTTTCCTATCAAGATTATCTGAGGCCCTGATCCTTACATCTGTGGGAAACACAGGCTTCTGAAGAAGTCAAAATTGCTAGGGCAGACCCTATGAAGAAGGAGAAAAATATTTTTCTCTTGTTGCTCACACTTCAGACTCCAGTGAAGGTTTATGCTGGTTCTTTCCCACTTTGCTAACACTAGCTGTGAAATTAGAATTCATCTGACAATGCAGTGGCCAACAGCCAAACCAAAGTAGATTCCAGCTCACTCCTCTGCCAGTCTATTGGCTCAGTAATCCCAAAAGTAGAAAAGATGCATCTTTTTAGAGTGTAAACTGAGCAGTTATAATTCGGAAGACACGTACTGGGAGCCAGACAACATAAGCAGATGCCAATTTTGCAGTCACTTTTCAGTTCAGTAGTTACATTTTTGCCTGAAGTAACAGATGGAAGTATGTCTACATCCATAATACTGCTAGAAATATTCGTACTGAACGCACAGGGCAATACATGTGCAACACAGATATACCTCCATGTACACGAGCAGAAAGCCCAAGAACACAGAGAGTTCTTGGCCTAATTGCCATCAATAAGTGTTGCCAATTACTTTGGCAGGTGGAATAGGGCATAATTTTGCCCAGGGTGATAGTCTGTTGTTCTGTTAGTAAACAATTTTGGCTATTACAGCAATGCCTGAGAAATAACTAAGAATTAGGTGCAATTAAGATGGGCTCACTAAGCACAAAACTGTAAACTACCTCGATTCCAAAAGAGTTTTGCACACAAGCAGGGAAGGCTGGAACATCAAGGAGGAAAGAGGAGAGAGAGGTGACAGATCACTCCCATCTGAGCTGAACTTCATCATGTTGAGGGAATGAGGAAAGTCACCTTTAACTCACACCCCTCTTCCCTTTTTCTTTTTTTGCAATGTACTCACAATATCTAGCCACTGGTGGACAGCCACAGCCACTTGTGTTCCCAAGGGTTTAGTTAATACAAGCACATCTCCTGGCACTGCATTGTCTGGCCTGGAAACAAAGAATTCATGCATTAAATACATAGCAAGATTCAAACACGTTACTAGGAATAAGTGCTGATAATTACACTTTCACAGACCCACGTATCTTACTTCACAGTTAAAAAACGACTAATTGCAGAATTACCCTTTGGGATTCATTGCCATGCAATATTATGGAGGAAAATGCTGCAAACTTGTTTAAAAAGTGCTAATCCTTCTTTCTTGGAAAAAACAATGCTTGCAGTCAGACACAAAACAAACTACATCTCTTCTTTAAACTTATTTGAGACGTAAGAGAGGATAAGGGAAAAAATTGACCTTTTTTACCCAGGGCATAAAATACCCAGCATTAGGATCATGCACAAGTTCATTTGTATAGAGTAACATGCCACAGTGGGACATTCAGAATTAGCTACTGTTAAATGGACAGAATGCTGTAAAGACAGCAGTTCTGCAGTTCTCTACAGCCATTAAGAGGATAATTGGAACATGGTTTGGAAATGTATGTGTAAGTGTGACAGAAATTTATGTTCAAAACAATCTCCACTACCTTTAAAGATTAGTAGCTTAATTCTCCTGTCAAAAGGAGAATAGGATCAAAAAGTACTGGGGGGTGGGGAGAAGTAAAAGGACATCCTGTTTAAAAAAAGCAAATATGTACAAAGAGATGTGGCATCTGTGGCGTGCTAAGGACAAACCCAAGCAGGAGAAGGTACTGCTTTATTCATCAGGAGACACAGCACAAGATCACAACACGGTGCTTAAAGGATTTTACTGCATCCCTTCAGACCAGTGCCTTTGATTGTTTGGTGATTTAACTTACATTATAAATTCATTAGGCTGACAGACTGTCGTGGCCACTCCTCCTAAAACAATCCAGGGATTTAACACTGTTTGGCCACCAGTAACAGATGTTCCTGCCTCTTCTGCTGCATCTTTGAAACCCTGGATAATTAGAGGCATCACTTTGTCTCTTTCCTAGAGATCAAAACAGAAGTCAGAGTTCCATACACAGCAGTGCTACTCATTGCAAGACTGGTCCAGGGCTTTAACCACTCCAACCAAGTGCCCTCATGGCAAATAACTCACGACAGAAAAGCAACCCTTAGGTGGAGTCTGGCCTCCTGAAAACTGCATGTTATCCCACAGAGTTAAGGTTCTACAGCTCTGTGTAGAAGAGGTGCAAAGACACTCTTACACTGAAGAAACATTTTTCAGGTCATACAAGAGAAATCAGAGTTATGGAAACTCAGAACAACTATCCTGCTGCTGTAATCAGGTACAGCCACAGCAGTGCAGTGCTAAAAGGCAATGTTTAATCAAGATGCATTTGGGCTCCATTAACCATCAAAGTTTCAACTTACATCCTTCTAAGAATAAACATCCCTTTTTTGCTACAGCAAAACAAACATACATGCTGGTCACTTCCACAAAAAAGAAAAAATAATAGAAATAAAAGGAAGATAAAAATAATAAAAAGAAAACAAACCCAGCCCATAATAATCTATCCAGATTGATACATGAATTGGCAATCAAATGCTGGCCTTTGACAGAAGGAGGGCCCCATTTTGGTGGGGATGAAGGCAGCAGATTGCAGTGCTACAGAAAACTGAACTTTTAGCACATGACCTCGGAATGTTTATGAGGCAAGATCCATACTATGAGCTGAGCCATTCAATAAAACCACCTCTTCTTCAAAAGGATTCAAACTTTGAGGAGAAGTTACACTAAAGATAAATACATTCTGAGCACATTTAGCTGTTTGAGTCTTCCTTCAAGATAAACTGCCAAAAATCTTACCCTATCTGTCATTTTATTGCTGATTCCAAGGAGCATCAACATGTTGTCGCATTCTGTGACCCCCATGGCATAAAGGTCACTTAGGACATTGGCACATGCTATCCGTCCCTGAAAAACAAAGACAGACAAGAAAAAAAAGCTGCAGGACTGTTGGTGAATGTTTAAACACCTTCCACAGCTTCCCATATGAGTTTGCATTCTAACACAGCTTCTTACTCCACAGCATTAAGAAACCCAGCCAGAGATGTGGTATGATCCATTACGTGCTATGTGCCCACCTCGAAGTGCAGGTTTCTTTCCTCTCACATATGGAGAGAATTCATCCCAGCTGTCCTGGTCAACACTCTCACTGACTCCACAGGAATCCCAGAGTTCAGACTAGATACCCAATCTGAGAGGCTGATGTTAAGATCAACAGTCTATCTTTGATAACAAGCTCAGTTTACTTGATGTGTTATGTTCCTATTAACTTTATTCCAGCATAAAACTGCACATCCTGATGGAGATGACCATAGTATGGAATTCACAACTGCTAGGGAGCTAATCCAAAATGCACGTATTGCTGTAACTTTTCTATATCAGAATATGCAGGAGATAGGTCCTTGATGAGAAAGATGTTCCCTGCACTACTATGGAGGTCATGCCCGCACTCCTCAGTTTTTCGGAGAGAACTCCTCTTCCTGGAGGATATGGCTGTGCTGCCAGCACACAGCCACACTGCGGTGCTTCCTCTGCTGCCCGGGGATGACAGCGTGTGCAGGGAATGAAGGAGCTCAGGGCTCCCAGGAACTGGCTTTGCCACCACTAAGGGAAGCTGTCTGCCCCCACCACTCACACAGTGAGAAAGATGTGTTTGTCACTTTTCAGGTGCCAAGATCAGGCTGAATTTTGCTACAACATCAACAATTTTACTGACTGGTGTATGTGTGTGCATCTCCACTAACAAAAACTTGTACAAGAGACAAGACTGTTTGTCTGCTGAAGATTCCTCTAAGAAGTCAGGAAGCTGACAGGACTGAGAAGCCATCACTTGCATCACATGAGGTTAGTTACTTTAATTTTACTAAATTAATATATCTGAGTCAGGGTTTCTCAGGTATAGACCAAGCACAGATGAGACATCAAGTTTCCTGATGAAGATGCAGAACTTCCTCATACAGGGTGTACCCTAAGGGACAGCAAGGTATTTTAAAATATAGGACAAATTCTGTTGTGTTACTCTGGAAGACTCCGTGCATTCTATGAAAGTTGTTTCAGGTTTACTGCTGCAGAACTAATGAACATCTGGCTTTGTGATTTTAAATCTGTGCTTTTTGTAATGTTCAAAGGCAACACCACCATGATAAAAATAACATGCTTATTTAATGCAATTTGTAAAAACAGGCAATGTTTTCAGGCAGTTACTTCACTTGCTGATGACATGAAACAACATCTCCAAATCACAAATAAATATAATACAGTTTTCATAAATTCAAGAGCTTTTAGTGATATCGGGGAATCACTGATATTTGGAGCTGAAGTATTTATTAATCATTTAAATCTTAAACTATTAAGAAAAGAGTGAGTTGTGTACTGCACTGTTTGATGGATATTGGCTGTTAAATTTTTATACGCCTGCCATTTCCTTTTTGTGGAATGGAACTATCAAACCATTCTCTGTTATCTTCAGTATTTACCAAGCAAACTTCTGGTTTATGCCCTGTTAGGAATAACAGATAAGTTTTAAAAACCATACTGACTACACCTCTGAGAGTCAGAGGTCAGTCTAGTCTAACAGTGCTTTTGCCAACTGCCAAAACCACTATGGAAATAAATTCAGGGAAGTGCAATTCCCAAGTCTGAAAGAGCAGAGAGAGCAACACAGGGCTTGTGAACACCAACACAACAGGGCTCACAAACAGGGGTCAGCCTAGCAGGACCTGCAGGTCACCTGCCTGCTTGCTTAGTGCACCTGAAACACAAAGATCTGTGTGCAATACTAAGAACTATTTGTAAGTGCAAAGGATGAAGAATCAGACACTCATCTCTAGTCCTGAGAAAAGGTTCTTCTTAAAACAGCAACAAAAAGGTTCCTGGATGGAAGGAAAGATATCCTCTCTCAAACCTGCCAGCTCCCTGCTCCTGTACTCAAACAGGTGTCACCAAAGTGCCACAACAGAGGCCAGCGCCAGCCCTATTCCCAGTGGATTGATACTTACTATGAAACCTATTTTCAATTGCTTGTAACTTTTCTAATAAACCATTTAAGCTGAATAAATCCTATGATTGGTATGGATTTTACAGATGTACATCCTAGGGATAATTTTGCACACAGACTGAGTGTTTTCAAGGACAAAATCAAAGTGAAGGAGAAAGGGGAAAGAAGGAAGAATGATTTTGCATGTAACTGCAGAACTTAGTTTTAAAATAGGCAGTACCAGAGTGAGAGTTGTTTTCTGAAGCAGAAATAGGAAGTTCAGCTGAGTCCACAAGCAGTTTTGCCTTCCTCAGCTGTTTCCTAATCCCTTCTGTCACAGCACCCAGCCTGGAGCTCATTTGCACTTTCGGCCTTCCCTCTTTGCTTCCTCTCCTCCAATTAGGAAGAGAGATGAGATAAGGAGCTGCAGGTAAACCCTGGACACAGAGAAAGGAAGAGGTTCTAGATCAGGGAACACCCACTCAAAACCAGACTAGAAGTGCCTGGGTAAGGAGACTGAGAGGAAGGGCAAGAAGGAGAGTGTGCCGTGCACATGAGTGATAGTGGTAACAGAGCAGTAACAACAGGCGTGGGTCAGGGGACACCTGGACTTAAACCAGGGAAAGAAACAGTTGGAGAGCAGAGCAGCAGCTTGTCTTGAGCAGGGGAGGCCAGAGCACACCCCTTTATACAGGCTGGACACAAACTCAAAATTCCCAAATCTCCCAATTCCTCTGCTTGTAACAACCATCCATAAATCCCATGGCAAATTGTATTTGACTGTCCTCTGGCCAATGTTGGTCCACACAAATAAAAGGTAATCTATACTGTCCCTTGGGGTACTCTAGCCCTCAAGAGAGAGGTCTGAGAAGAGGGTCCAGCAGCAATAATCCTACTGGATCATCACTGTTGGTATCAGCAAGAAGGCTTGTGACAGAATCCCTGTTCTAAGTTAGCTCTTAGGAAGAAATATACATGTGTAAACAGATTAGGAAGTGGCCAGCCACCAGATTAAAATAAATGCCTTCAAGAATGAAAAGTGAAGGACTTGAGAGTTAGACAGCACCAAGGTTACAGCTGCTGGTACATGTGGATCTCAGCATAGACTGTAACTATGATGCAACCACTGAAGCTGGACTAAGGCCAAATTTACATTCCACTTCTGCCACAATGACCTAAACCTCATCTGGGCACAGGCCCATCTATCTACTCCTGTGGCATCTCAAACCCTTTTTAATCTCCAAACAAAGCAACCCTCCCCCTTCACCACAGCCTTTAACACTCTCCCTCAACTTCTCATTACAAGGTGAGAAAAAGAGTTTCTCAGATGACGAACTTGAACACAGATCTCCAAAACATTTTTTTTCCTCTGGTCCCTGACAAGTTCTGCATGATATTAAACCAACCCACTTGAATCAAATTTCTCAGGAGAGTTCAACAACTCTATACTGCAGAGGCCAGCCTGAGACTTTTAGCTTTTCAGTTTGCAGAGAGAGCTCTCCTGAAATAGAAATCACAGGAGCTAGGCTTACATATGTGCATAACATCTGGTAAAGCATGCTAAAAAAAAAAAAAAAAGAAAAAAGATGGTGCCAATCTCAAACTGTGTCCAAAACCTACCAGAAAGATATCACAGAGCACACAAACTGACAGCAGCACATAAAACATTCAGCCACACCGACAGGAGTAAAAGCAATGGAGTCACATCCAAATCACAGAGAACATGAATTCTAGCACCTTTCATTTAACATTTTCTTATAGCTTTATTAAGTCTTTCTTAAAAACTCATTTGCTTCCCATGATCTGTTCAAGTCAATACTGATTACTGCCACACATGCAGGAATTTCTGCTGAGACAGACTAAATGAGACTGGAACGCAGAAGGAACCAAAGCCAAAGTGCACACACTTTCCAACAAGTCATTTCAAGGTGTCCACGTTCAAGCAGAGGTAGCACCACAAGAAAGCTGGTGTTCACAAGGCACTCTGAAATACCCAGGTGCTATTGCCAACTACTGACATTTACGTATTTCCAGTTCTAACATGTTACCTGGTTATTTCAGTACCTCAAAAAAGGCCAATTACAATGTGGTTCTGCTCATAAGTGGGTTTACTCTCTGCTGCTTCACAGCCTGCTCTTTTCCCCCCCTTTTGGACACTTCAAACCAAATCCCACAGAATGAGAGATGAAGAGAAATCTGAATTAAAGGTAGCAGTTCTCCCAACTTACACCTATACAGAAAGCAGCACTGCAGCATTCCTAGCCAGGAATGCTGCAGTGGGAGATTCCAGGATGAAATAATGTCTTTCCTGCTTCATGTCTGTTTAGGAAAGACTCTGAATGAAATTAATCACCCAATTAGCACTGCACATCTAGAAGAAACAGTCAGAGTTGCCACCAGACTGTGGAGAAGCCCAAATCAGCAACAGACCCAAGAACTAAGTTTAGCCAACTTACCATCATATAAGGGTCATCCACAATAGGATAAATATAATCTGTTGTCTGAACTAGTGACAAACCTCCATGTCTCAATGGAATAACGCAAGTGTCCATCCCAATTCCTGCAAAGATAGAAATCCATGAGTGAGGCAAGTTAACTGTGCCCTTAATTATCTGTTGCTCTTAACAAGAGAGCTTATAAAACACGACTGTGAAATACAACTCAGAACACTGCCTAAACAGACATGGCAAATTCCTTCCTCAGAGAAAGCACACAGCACAAGTAAGAAGAAAAAACAAGCAAAGAATGAAAAGTCCTGGTTGGAACTGAACATAAGTGCAAATGGCTGAAGGCAAGAACTAAACTACAATGTTCTTTATTCTTTTGCAGCAGCATAACAGCACATCAAGAACATCTGCGCTTTTACATAAGTACATTTAAAGTTAAGAGGAGCTAAGTACGTTGATATTGTAAAAAGCAAATAGGTTTTCCTGTCACTCTGATCTCAACAAAAGACAGTGACAGCTGCGAAAGGACACAGCGTCTCATAAGGGACATTCCCTCACTACAGAAGGAACAAGAACTCCACAAATCACAGCCCAGGCGCTTGGTGAAAGATGATGTACCCACTTGGAGCTTTTGCAACCGTGTTAACCTCGCCTTGAAAGGCTGGAAGGTGGCAGATGACCTGATAGAACTCCTTGGAGAAAACCACAACCTTTTCACTGACAGTGGGTATTTCAAACAGAACAAGCAATATTAGAACCTCCCAGCATGTGCTGCAATGGAAGAGCCCACATCAAAGGGGCAGGTGACAAATCACAACATGCTGGCTGATCCACACTCTATGGATATCCTTATGCCTTGCAGCAATGGCAGGAAGCTTACCTCCTTCCTGAGCTGGCAGCAAGCTGCCTGGAATTACTTTGCATGCCCCACAGGGCAAGAGTCTTCAAAGCAGCCTGTTTTTAGGGAGCAGATGTCACATAGGAACCTTTCCCCATTTATTAATGGAACACACTACCCTAGCAAGAATTACAAGTCAGTGTTTGGCAGTATCCTGTACAGGGACGGAGCAAACTTCTGTCATCGGAGGCCTTACTGAGGGACGGAGGTCTGCCAGGCAGCCACTGTATAGGTGGAAAAGATCCTGCCTTGGAAGAGAACATATACTGACAAGCTCACAAGCAGTAATTTAGGGTTGCTCAGTCTCCACAGAAGCTCCCAAGCCACTAGGCCTGATAGCCAGTGCCTCTGGGGAAGGGCACATAAGCAGTTACAGAGCAGTGGCCCAGGTGCAGGACCTGTTTTGCCCTCAGTTCATCTATTCATGCCATAATGCCGCAAGACCGTCTTCACATGTGCGTTTTTTCACGATTTCAGCAAAAGCACTGCTTGACAGACAGGCCCAGGGGCTAAGATGATGGTCCTTCTGAGGCTATGCTGATGTTCACCAAAACAGGTCTGAATAATAAGTGAATCTGTTCAGAGCCGTGACTGATTTCAGGTCTGTAACAGCTCTGAGAATAAACATCACATTTGCAGTTTCTTACTCACAGCCACAGTGAAGTTTGCTCTGGGTATCATCCCTTGCAGAACTAAAAAGGAGAGAACCTGAGCCTGCTACTGGCAACCTCCCTCTTGACTGCATTTCAAAAGCATGGTGCCTATACACAGGTGGCAAAGTTACCTGTCTACACCTTTAAAGCACAAGATATCAAAGGCAAATCACACCAAACTTATCCAAAGACATTTGCTAAAGGGATACTCATCACAAAAGCTTATTTTAAAGAGACCTGAACTTTTCACCTTCTATTCCCAACAGATCTCCTGTTACATAGTATCACGCCTACATATTGATGGCATAAATCTACTTTTATACCTTTTCATAGGGCTGTAGAAGAAAAATCTATTAGCAGTTCCATTATTGTTTAGAGCATGTAAGTTTGTAAGAGGAAAAAACATCTAAACCAAACTATTGCTGATTTTAGAAAATTGCCAAATTGAAATGCTGCTGCAAACAGCTTATTTAATTTAGAAAAATATGTATAAATAGCAATTTGGGGATGAAAAAAGATGGAAGTGTTCCCCATCAGGGAATATTAAATTATAGTGCCACCCCAGCTTCACACACAATTGCTGCTTAGATATTTCATACAAAGATCCCCATTGTTTAACCGAGAACATGGGCGCCTTACTAATCTCTCATTATATTCAATCTCTACCAGAATAATGGGTTGCAACCTGTTAGCCTACTAACAGACAATTAGAAATGTTTAAATAATTTTAAATAATGTTATTGGACAGTAAACTGATAATGAAATAACTTCAGAATAAATGCTCCATTGATATTCCTAAGTTGAGGGGGAAAAAAATCATTCTGCATGGCAAAGAGATTGAATATGCAGGGCTGAGTAAATAGACAAACAGAATTAAAAGTGTCATTAAACACATTATCTACATTAATTTATCTATATCAATATTAGGTACAGTAGCTGGTATCAAAATACCTACGTTTGCCCTGTTCCCCATGTAGGTGGCTTGTGCAGGTTGTTTTCCCTTATTGCTTGCATCATTGTGCAAATATCAAAGAGAAAGTGAAGCTGGCAAGAACACAGAGGTCTTGGAAAGGCAGCCTTTCCCAGGCAGCTTCTACAGGTGAGCAAAAGAGTTAGAGTGGGGAACAATGAAAGGACTCAGAGGAATAATGACAATTGTGAAACAATTCGCTCCCAGTCAGCTGAAGCAAGGAAGTTCTCTTGCTCACTTTCTGTGACCCAGGAACAGAGGGGAGGGGAGGGAGAGGGGAAATTCACCTGGGAGTCATCTAATTGTGTAAAATTCATTCATCCTTTGCATCAAATTCCAAATGCAAGGTATGAACATAAAAGTCTAGACATTAACTGAGAAATTAACTGACAGGCTTTCAGTTTGCACAGCATCTACTGGGGAAAGGGAGGAGCAGATTAACACCTAAGCATGTGCCCATCACAATGACCATTCCTGAGTGTTTTGCCTTTGTAGCTGAGTGCACTGCAGGATGTTAAATAATTAAAATAATATTCTTGTATCCCAGATGCCAACAAATGACAGCATGAGATTCATTCTTCAGCTTTCTGGATGCTGTGCATGCATTATACAACACACAGTTTTCAAACTGGTTAAACAAACCACAAATGAGATTGCTCACAAATGAGCAAACCGAGCAGAAGGACCACCAATGTCCAGAGCAGCAACTACTTACCCAACCTGGGCATAACTGCCCCCAAGAACTGTTCATCTTCCTGAAAATGGTTTTCTTGTAGAGATTCAAGCAGTTTCTGTAAGACATCCTGCGGCACTTTGCAGCCTGTGCCTTTCAGTTCAGTGAATCGGGTCAGACGGAAGCTCTTGTCCAGTTCGTAACTTTCTGGGTTAAACGACTCCCGAACAGACATGGTTCTCTCCCACAGACTGCCGGCCTCTCCCACCCCAGAGCAACGGGATCAGTTTCTCTGCTGATCAGTCTTATTAAAAAATAAAAATAATAATAAAAAAAAATTTGGAACATTAGAAATTCCTAGGACCTGCAAGACAACATGTTTTCCACATGGAGCAAGTTAAAAGAAAGAGAAAGCACTCAATGCTGTTGTTCACCTGTTAAGACAGGTGTGCATATCTCACGCAACTCATTTCCTTATGACTTCAAAGGGATGACTCCTCATTCTATCTTCTGACATTTAAAACTATAACTATGCCAGGTGAATCAGAGAATTAACTTCTTTTCCAGATATGCTCCATAAGGTTTTTATTTTTAAAAAAAAAATCTAACACACTTACTGACCTCATTTAACACAGAGGTAATGAAAGAAATAATAGTTCCCAGAGCACAGAGGCCAATTTCCAAAAGGCAACCTGGTCCCTGATCCTGCAACATGCTCAGCAGAGACATCTGTTTGTACTCAGCTCAGTGTGGGGTCATAATTTTAGCCATTAACATATTAATCTGAAAAATAAGATGCTTTTCAAATAATGGCTCTGCTTCAGTCCTGAAGTAAGAAGCTGAAACTCCATAATACACCTGTTCTCCTTGGGGGAAAACACAGTCCTGGTGTTCTGTTAGTACAGGTAGCAGAAGAACAAAGAGGCCAACTGGCTCACCTACAAGCATGCCAGTTTACCTTTTAGCACATTTGCACACATAAAAATGCTGAAAAGAAAAGTTTCTTGCCTCTTCAGCCCTTTTTTAGTCAACTAATGATACGGAGAATCAGAGAATTGCCCATTAAAATGGTAATGTAAAAAGACACTGATGCAATTCATTTAATAAAATTCTTAACAATGCATGTCTAATTTTAGAACGTTTTTCCACTCTGACTCACATCCACCACACTCCAAAACTAATAAGAGGCCTAACCAAGACACCGACTTCTAAACAGGAACGGCTGTGATAAAACACAATTTAACTTTCTCAGAGAAGAAGTTTTCAGGAATTACTAACAGCAACCTGTCTAGTGGTAGTTTCTTAGAAAGCAAGGATCCTGTGTAACAGCAACAAGAACAGAGTTCAGTGGCATCACTGACAAAACCTGATACTGCTGGTCATGCCCTAATGAGGTTAAGCTGAAAAGAAGAATGCAAGTGACTGGTATTTGCCAAGTTCAACTTTGCTAAATGAAGGAAAGAAGGAAATCTACAGACTGTGCTCTCTCTCCCCTACAAAGCACTTATTAACAAGTACATCTGTTCCATAAACCTTTAAGTCAATTCATTGATATAATTTATAGGAACTGAAGTTTTAAGTTCCCTGAGAACTTCTGATGTGAAGTCCAACTCCCTTCACTGTGCTTTTCCCTCCTTCTCTGGGAGGTGTGGCACTTATTTAAAACAAATCTTCCAAAGCCTAGGCTCGGGCAGTAATCCAAACTCTAGTTACAAGAACGTGTCTTGGATGAGCAATGAATTCAGTTCCTAGCTGTTGTCTTCCAATGCAAGACACTAAGCACTTGCAATTAAAAAAAAAAAAAAGTGTCTGGAAAACAACCTGTCAACAGAAATAGGAGACAAAAGCTTTACAAGTAGGGGGGGATTGTTTTTTCTTCATTCTTTTTTAACACTTCTTTCTAATTAATTCCAGAAAATTATAAAAAGCAGCTTGCCCCACAAGGGATACATCTTCCTTCATCTAACCAATAACTGCAATAGGCTTAGCACCCCCTGCCTACTTACACAGGGATGGATGCAGAGGCCACAGCCTACTAGGAACTTTTTGCAGCCTTGAGGAATGTAAGGACACAGTTCCCCCGATTTAAAACAAATCGTGAAATGAACAAGACGATTTCATTTAATGGAAAACATCCACAGTGCAAGAACACAGTAACTTTTCTAATGAAGATCTGATTAAAGCTACATGCAACTATGTATTTTGCAGACTGTCACAGGAGCAACATTCCTCGCAAGAGCAAGTTTTGGTGACTTTGGTGGTCACAGCAAAGTCTGGCAGAGTTCACGAAGAGTTTGAACAACTCTCAGGCACAAGGGGTGATTCTTGGGACTGTCCTGTGCAGAGCCAGCAGCTGGACTGATGGTCCTTGTGAGTCCCTTCCAACTCAGAACATTCTGCAATTCCGGCAGTCCATGCAGCGTGCGATGTGAGTGACAAACATCCCTCCCCAGCAGCAGAAAACACTCCTAACCCAGACGTTTCTTACTTTAAAAGAGCGGCATAATAAATATTAAAAGCTAAAGTTTAACCCTTGCCTCCCGAAACAGCAGAGAGAGGAGAGCACAGGAGTAAGAAGGGGGGGGGGGGGGGGAAGGGAGGGAGAACTGGAGCCAGGTACATACCCCAAACAAACCCCAGCGCACCCACCGCCAGCCCGAGCGCCCGAGACACACGAGGCGAGGCGCTGCAGCCACCATCGATCCGGGGAATGCGGCGGGGAGCGCTGCGGGCAGACATGGCTCCGGGACACCTTAAATTTCCAGCCGCTGCCTTTAGAGGCAAACCCGGGGCCTTCGCTGCCGCTCTTTGTGCAGCCGGAGAGGCGGCGGGGGAAGAGGAGGAAGGAGCTGCCCGGGGAGCAGCGGTGGCAGCGGCCCCTTCCCGACGTGCGGCGGGGACAGAGCCCGCGGGTGTCCGACCCCGGTGTCCCCCCTGTCCCCACGTGCAGGTACGGTGTCACCGGGGCGGGGTTCACCCCTCGCTGGCGGGGGAGGCCGGTGGGATGTTGGGAGCAGCCCCCCCCTCCCCGCCGCCACTCCGTGATGGGGAGGGAGGGAAGCGGGTGTGGGGGGGAAGGAATGGGGGGGGGGAAAGGAGGGAAAAGGGAAAAAAAATGTCGGCGGGCGAAAAATTTAACCCGTCCGCTGCCGGCGTCCAAATTTTTTTAAAGCGGCCGCATCGCGGTGAGGCGCTGCCCCCCCATCCCCGCTCCTTCCTCCGCCCTTCCCCCGGGGCCGGGCCGAGGGAGGGCGGCGGGGCCCGGGCCAGGCGGGCACCCCGCGCCCCGGCCGCGCCGCGCCGCCCCCCGCGCCCGGCCCGGCGGGAACGGCGGAGGCGAATTCCCCTTTAAATCTCCCCGCCTTGCACCCCCCCCTCCTCCTCCTCCTCCCTCCTCAGGTCTCCCTCTCACCGGCTCTCGCCGCCTCCTCGCCCTCCGCCTCCTCCCGCGAACGGGACTCCCAGCGCGGTCCCACAATGCACCGGGCGCGACGGGCTCCCTCAGCGCCGCCTGAATAGAAAATGCCGCCGCCGCCGCCGGGCACGGGGGGGTTAAACCCCCCCTTTTCCTCCCTTTCCCTGCTTTTCCCTCCCTTTCCCTCCCGCCTCCCCGCTCCGCGCTTCCCGCCCCCTCCCGCTCCCCCCCACGCCGCATCCCACGCGCGTTCCCGCACGGGCGCGCGCGCCGTTGCAGCGCGACATGTCGCGACACCGCCCCCCTTCCCCCCCCCACCCCCCTGCCCTCAGTTCAGCACGTGTGGGCAGCGAGGGTATGTGTGTGTGTATGGGGGTCTGGTCCCTTCGTGCAGTCACGGAATCATCGCGGTTGGAAGAGACCTTTAAGATGATCCAGTCCATCCCAGCGCTGTAACCCCTTAAAGGCTGAACCTCATCGGCCGGAGCCTGGCGCCTCGGAACTTCAGGGACGGGGACTCCACCACCGGCCTGGGCAGCCTGACCCACTGCATGACCGCCCTGTCAAAAATACTAATTTAATATCTAAGCTGAATCACCCTTTCTTAACTTTAAGGCCATTCCCCCTAATCACAGGATCAATTAGAAATCGATTGGAAAAGACCTGAGGTCATCGAGTCCAACTTATAACCAAACCCCACGGTGTCAACCACACCATGGCACTGAGTGCCACGTCCAGGCTTTCCTTAAACACCTCCAGGGATGGTGACTCCACCACCTCCCTGGGAACCTGTTCCAATGTCTACTCATCCTTCAGGTGAAGAAATTCTTCCTCACCGCTGCCCAAATGCTGATGTTTCCCCTGAAAAGCATGAGTCTGCCTGTGGAATTCCTTGCTCTGACATGTTCTCCCTCAGTATGAAAACTTTGGGATGGGTAGCAATTCGGGTGGGAAATTTAACGAGAGCTGAGGAGTCTCAGCACTCTGCAAAGCCGGGTCCTCCACCAGGGCTGAATTTTGCCCAGAAACTGGACAAAAAATCACATTTGATCCATGTCACACGCAAACACTGGGCAGGAAGGAAACCGAGAAGGTCAAGTGGACGCCTTGACAATGGGCAAAGTTTGGCCAACATTAAATTTTCCTGCGTGCAGAGCCAAGACTGTGGTCCCAGGGAGACAGAGGTGCCATCTC
Source organism: Acanthornis magna (assembly GCA_036785705.1). Classification (NCBI taxonomy): domain Eukaryota; kingdom Metazoa; phylum Chordata; class Aves; order Passeriformes; family Acanthizidae; genus Acanthornis; species Acanthornis magna. The sequence continues at coordinate 3,847,965 of JAWUZG010000001.1, forward strand.
CAAGGGGTTTGGTCAGTGTGTGGCCCATGGAAGGCTGCAGGTACCACAGCAGGAGTGCTGCAATGTGGCTGTATGTGTCAGCTGGTGACTTCTTTTAGCCAGGATTTGGTTTTGAGCATACTTCAGAAAAAATGTAATCCTGTTTTGCAGCAGGTGGTGATGGGTTCAGCACAGCCCTAGGAAGCTGTGCTGTGTTTGGGTACACAGACTATTTGCTCAAGTCAACACTTTTCCATCACTGATTTGTAAAGCATCCCATTTTTTCTTATGCATTTAATATATAAATCACTGGAATTTAACATGTCTTTAACAAATCTGATTTCTAGTGTCTTCTCTGTTCATTCTTCTCCCTGGAAGTGCTTTTTGTGCTTTGAAAGTCCCTTTTCCCAAATGATTAAAGCCAGAATTCAGATGAGTCTCACTCAACACTTGTCTTGCTTTACATGCGAGACAAGTTTTCCCCCAGAAAAGAGGGAATTTCTGTGTTAGGGATAGCACAGGGCCCAGTTTACATTTCCAAACAGATAAAACAGGCACTTTGCTTCATGTAATTTGCAGCTAAGTACCTAATTAAGTAATTGCCTGTTAATTCAAAGATTGCTTTTCGTGCAACTGGCTTTGAAAATGTCCTGCCTAAAAACAAGCAGAAAGAGAAAAAATTGAAATGTTGCTTTTTGTGCCTGATTTTAATTACTCTTTTATTTCCCAGCAAACCTAGTGCCCCAGGACTGGTGCAGAGGACCAGAGGTGCATGGGAGCTGCAGGCACCAAGCACGTTTAGGAAGTCACTAATATTTGTATAATTAATTGATTTTCAGGCTCCTCCGTGTTGATCTCCAGAAACATTTCAAGCTCGACACACAGAAGCTGTTTCTCCGTGAGCAGCTGTGGGGCATTTGGCTGATGGTTTTGACAGCAGAGATGAATCGAGGACGTGGCATCTGCAGTCCTGACCTGGAATTTGAACCCTTTGGTGCCTCTTCCTCCTCCCAGAGGGAGAGGAGGTGGAAGATCTCGGAATCTTCTGATTGCCATCGATCCGAGCTGATTTGCTGAGCACTGGCCTCATATCACATCTGCCTGTTCCTTGAGAGATGATTTCAATCTGAAAAAAACCCCTGTAAGTATCCTGAGAGCTGGAAATCAGATGCTCTGATCTAACATTTCTCCAGCATTTAGCCAAGGCCTCTACAATCAGCACCTCATTTAAAAAGAAAACAAACATGAAGCATAAGAAAAACCATGAGATAATGGTGCTGATTTTAAGCCCTGACTTACATGTTTTTCCTTTCTGATATTTTTGGAGGGAAGAGGGAATTGGATCATATTTTTATCCTCTTCTTCTTTTTTCCCCCCATATCTGTGAGGACTCGACACATCTTTAACAGAGGGGAAAAAAAAAAATTGAGATTTCCAGGTGGTAACATGACTGAAAGGAAACATCAATACATGGAAATTCATACTCATTAGTACTGGTACAGATGTCACCCTCTAGAGCTGAAGCTAACCAGGACCAGGGTATAGAGATGAGATGCATAATTGAAGCCCTGATTAATTAAAAGCAATATCTCAGCACAGCCACTGATGGAGCATCCTTGGGTGGATCTGAACCTGTCCCAGTGGACGTGTGCACCAGTCCCTCCTGCCTGTGCTGGGGTCAGGCTTTGTGTGGGCAGGCAAGGGGCAGGAAAGTGGCTTTGCCAAGAAAACCAAGCCAAGAGGAGCAGCAAGCCACATCTCCACTGCAGCTTCAGGTGTGTTGCTGGCACCCAGCACACGTGTGCCCCACGCTTCTCCAGGGGCTCCACCCTTGGAACAGCTGCTGGAGGACGTGTGGGATCAGAAAGGGAATCCTGTGCATGCAGGGAGATATCCTTTTTGTGCAGGATCATAAACAAAACCCTGAAAGAGTAGTGATAGACCCAGCAGCACTGGGGAGGGCCCACATCACTGGAACCACCTGCTTCATGGAACATTTTCCTAGAGTTAAATAGTGGTTTTCTAGAGTTAAAAATTGATCACATTTGCTTTCCTCTCTCCCCCACCAAAGCCTTTTTTGCCCTCTGTGCGCAAAATCTCCAGCAGAAATTCCATGATTGGAACAATTTGGTTGAGTGGCATGAGTACAGACTACTCCACACACCTTAAGAAGTGCAAAAAAGAAAAAGAAGGTAGAGCCCTCTGTGCTGCGCCCAATCACTCATCAAAGCCAGCTGCCTCCTGTGTTGACTTGAGGATGTGACAGATTTGTGTAGCCTTTACAGGTGCAGGGCCTGCATTTCATCAGTCTTTTTTCCATGGACGACTTGGATTATTAGCAGCTCAGATTTCTTTGGCCAAGGTGCTTTGTTGTGTACACATCCGGGTTAAATCTAAGCAATATTTCTGATCCATGTAGGCTTCTGACTTGGTTCTGCATCTTTGGTGTTTACAAAATGATCAGAGTTTGAACGATCCGACTCTCCCTGTTCTGCTTCTTAAATGTCAGCAGAAACTTTTTTTAAAATAAAACAATGCAGCCTTCCCCTGCAATGTTTGTAACCAAGAGACTGTGGCATGACAAGAGCATGGGGAAATATTGGCTGATTAAAACCAGGGTAAGAAATGACAGCGAAAGTGTTTGTCTTTTTTTTCTCATTTCACAATGAAGTGGCTGGTAAAATGGGACCAGCTGGTTCAGCCCCACTTGAGCTGAACACGAGGTTTAATGCACTGAAACCACTTCCACTGGCATGTGGGGCTGGTCATATGCTTTAGACATGAAAACTCTTTAGTGTAGTAATTTAATTTCTCATGTAAAACACCTCACAGCATGGCTTTTTGCCCACCTCTCTCTGTTTTGACAAAGCAAAGTAAGTTTGGCCTGTTGTTGGCTTTCTTTGCCTCGTTTTTGTCTTTTTCCTGCCTCTCATTAATAGACAAATAGCATTAAATAATAATGATGCCAGTAGTGACCTCTGCTGTGCCTTGGTGCTTGCTCACTTTTGCTTCGAGGAGCAGATGTTCTCTGTCTTTGTTTTCTGTCTCCAAATGGGGACTTTGCCCCTTTAACCTTTGATATGGTGCTTTAATAGTCTCTGACGTGAGATTTTATCAAAAGCCAAGTAAATGATACCTGCCTAGCAGCTTCTATTAAACATTCGTGGTTTACAGCAGTTCAAGGAAGTGCAGTTTCCTCTGTGTTTCCTTTGTATTTTGCAGAATAAATTCCTCTGTGTTTATCCCCTGCACCCAGGTGAGCATCCTCCAAGGAGGGAGCACCCATGGGCAGGGGTCCTGGGGCTCTGCTCCTGTATGGTCCTCCACCATGTACCAGTCAGACAGGGTGATGCTGCCGATGAGTGATCAATGGGGTCTGACTAGACTCACCTGCACCCCATTTTCCATCGATTGCTGATGTGAGATGGGGAGGGTGGTGTGTACACAGCTGCTGCTGGGGTCTTGGGGCTGGTTCTCTTGCTGTGTGCCCAGCCAGGGGCCACTGGCTGCTTTTGCACCAGCAGCTGAACACCACTGTGCTGTAAAGCTGCTCTAAACCCTTCCTATGAAGTGCAACATCTGTCTCTTCCTCATTCCTTTTGCAGCGTTTTATACTTTGCCCCTGCACTTGGCCACCCCAAAAGCCCAAAGGGAAAGTCCACCTTCCAGTTTCTACCTGTTTATTTGCCCAGGCATCTACATGGCTTGTAAAGCAGCCCTGGGCTGGGGGTGGTGAGGGCTGTCCCTGGGGCAGACAGGCTGAGCTGTACTTCACGTGGAACTGTGTCTGGCTCCAGGAAGCCTTGTGGGCAATTTGGGAAGGTGGCACTTTGTGGCTGAGATGTGCCTGTGTGCTCTCCCCTGGCCTCCTGCAGCATTAGGAGTGGCTTCTGCTGAACCCCCTTTGGATTTACTCACATCTCTCCAAAACTGCATTGATTTGGTATTGCCACCCTGCCTTTGCTCTCTTGGCCTGTGACATTCTCGCCGTGTCACACCTGCGGAACATTTCACTGACCCCCTTTCTTCTGCCAGCCTGGGGCAGCAGGCATGGCACAGCTGCTCTCTGTTCTGGCCACCCCACGGATAATAAAGCACTCACACAGGGCTTGGTGATGCAGTCACCTCTGCCACACTCCCTCAGTGCCACTGTCCAACCTACACAGAAACCACCTCCTTCCCCTCCAGACCTGGAAGTTCACCTGTGCTGACAATGTCTCCTTTGGTGGACAAGCCTCATGCCTTGCATTGCCCACTGGAATGCTCCTTGTGTCCTTCTCCCTTTGTAGGGCTTCGTGTCCCTAAGTCCCATCCCCCCACACTGAGCCTGGGCACCCCCAAACGTTTGCCACTTCCTTTGGCAGGGACGTGCCCTGGGCAGAACTGCTCCTGCAGTGTGGATGGCACCAGCATAACCCCCTCATCACCACCACGGATTCTGGCCCCAAGCACAGCCTGTGCTTTTCTGTGCCAGGATTTTTCCCAAGGCTGGAGGCTATAAACAATCCGAGAGTCTCTCCTCCTGCCCAGCTCTACACTCTGCTTCCTCGCTTTGTTTCAGAACGAGCCGTGTGATCCCGCCAGCCAGACCTGCAGCCACCCGATACAGGCTCCCTTGAGATGAGCCTTGAACACTGACTTCCCAAATTACTGTCTGGAGCGATGGGTGCAGCCGAGCTGAGCCAGCGATCCTATTCCAGCTGCTGGCACTCGCCAAAACATCTGCCTTGCCTGTGCTGTGCTTGTTGATGGAGCTGTGAGCAGCTCCCAGCATGTCATTTGGGAATATAAATTGAGTTCCTCTGAGCTGGAACCACCTGCTTCAGATAATTTCTCTGGCAAGGAGTCTTCGATCTTATTCTCCATCCAGGATTTTCCTGCTTTCCACCGCTGCCAGCCGTATGCAGTAGCAGGGGGGGTTGGTACTGATGAGTGGGAATTTAGGGGGATCCATGGGGGAATGTCCTGCTGCCAAAGCACAGCAGAGGGCAGATGTGCTGTTCAAACCATACAATTGTAGAATCACAGACTGGTTTGGGTTGGATAGGACCTTTGAAGTTCATCTAGTCCAAACCCCCTGCCATGGACCAGGGCAGCTTTCAATGTATCAGGTTGCTCAAAGCCAGCCTGGCCTTGAACACTTCCAGGGACTGGGCACCCACAGCTTTTTGAGATGCCAGGCTCTTGTTGATGCTGAACTGAGGTTTGTTGGATGCACAAGCAGAGAAACAAACAGCTCCCAGGGAAAACAGGTGGCTGTTGCAAGGAGCAAAATGACCTCAGCCAACCTGCCTGCAGGAAACCGGGGGGTGGGAGTGAGAGATGCTGCTGCTCCCAGCTTCCCTTTTCCCTCCCTAGGGTGACATGCACCCCTCCAGGTCTGTCCCTGTCCCTGTCCCTGCTCCTGCTCCTTCTTCTGCCCCCAGCAGTATCCATTAGATGAGCATCTAATTAGGATCCACTAAATTCGCCTGAATTGCTGTCTGTTGAAACAGAACTGAATCCCACCTGAGATTGTGCTAACCAGGGCACTTAAAACTTGAGCAAATGGGGAAAAGTGGTTTATGTGGGAAACAGGTGTAACATCAGCAAAGCCCTCTCAGGGCTGCAGGTGAGGTGTCCTGGAAGTGACCAGGTATGCCCAATGCCACCACTCATCTCCTCAGGGATAACCATTGTGCAGTGGTCTGTTTTCCCCTCTGGAAAAGCAGAAATAAACCAAACCCGACCCCCTAAGCAGGGGCTGGGTGGTTTGATCTCCTTGAGGGGTTGGATGTGAGTGTGTTGCCATAACAGTCTCATAGCAGAGGAGGCACCCAAACATCTCTGCTGCACCCAGTCCAGCTAGCAGGGGGAGTGAGGATTGCTGAGCCCACAGGCTCCAAGAAACTCCTGGAAAGCCCCTGATTTACATGCACCAAGAGATGCAAAGGCTGTTTCACTGGAATGGTGGATCCTTGGAGCTGCCAGGAGGTGAGACCCTCTGGTGGGACTGGCTGGGATGTGGTGGTGGATGGAGGAGGATGTCCCCACACCTCTATACCCCCAAATGCAACCCTGCCCTCAGCAGGTGCAGCCAGCAGTAGTGGGAAGTGCTGTAACGTGGTGCTCTCCTAAAGGGCTTTTCCCCCAGCATTTAAAAGAAGAAAACACCAAAACACACAGGGAGAGCAAAGATCACACATTAAATCTTCCCATTTCTCCATTTCTTTCCAATTCCCTTCATCCCACTGCTCCTCCTCCTCTCCCTGCAGCCAGTTTTGAGTGTGTTTTCCCAGGATTTTTGCCCAGGATTGGCATTAAGTAAACTCTCCACAGCAGCATCTGCCTTTGCAGAACCTCACGCTTGGACAGCTAGCAGGATAGAGCTGTGGAAAGGCTCTGAGCGGCCTGAGGATCCCTGGGGAGAGCCATCCCTCCAGGTGAAGTGTTTCCCTGTGCAGACGGGAAGGCAAGGCCTGCTGTTGGGCAGCGCCTGGGGGAAGCAGCAAAGCAAAGACCAGCAGACAGCCCCGTGCCGGCTGCTTTGATTTCCTGAAAGGCAATTAACACCCTCCCGATGCAACTCCATTCCGGAGAGCAAAGCAGCAGGAAATAGCTGCTCTTCCCAAATGCAAAGCATTGCCCCAAGCCCCGTCTGCTGCCAGCTCTAGTGATGCCTGTGGAGCCCAAGGAGTCACAGCAGAGCCAAGTCTGAGCATTGTTTTTAACTCAGCTTTTATTTAATCCGTGGTGTAGAGCCGCACCTTGCTATGACCAATGCTCTTAGCACTATCCATATGTCTAGAGTGTAACTGAAAGGTCAGGGAATAGATGTGGGCACCAAAAAAGGAGTTCCTCTGCTTTACTTTTGGGTTGGTTTGATCAGGGTGGCTCTGTAAAAGCTGTTGTGAATGTGGGAGCATGAGGAGGGCAGGTGGGATGGGTGAACTGCAGCTGCGGAACACAGGGAGCTGCGGCAGGTCTGCTTGTGCCACTGAAACTGCCACCAAACATCAGCTTCACGTGCACCTCCTCAACAGATAACACTGGGGACAGAGCAGTGAACCCTTCCCATTCTTACCAGTTTGGACAAAAACTGGAGGTACTGGAATGTCTCCTGTTCATAGGATCACAGAATGGTTTGGGTTGGAAAGAGCCTTTAGAGGTCATGTGGTTCCCAGCCCGCCTGCCATGAACAGGGACATCTTCACATAAATCAGGTTGTTCAGAGCCCCAGCAAACCTGACCTTGAATGTTTGCAGGGACAGGGAATGTACTGCTTCTCTGGGCAACCTGTGCCAGTTTTGCACCACCCTCATTGTAAAAAATGCCTCCCTTCTATGTCATCTGCCATCCCCAAGGTGATCCTTCTGGTGCACAGCACAGGCAGTCAGGGTGGTCCTGCACAGCTGGTGGTGCCATCTTGCACTGCACCCCCAGCATCTCAGCCTGGGGGGACCACTGGCATGACTGGGATGGGCAGGGATTCTCCAAGGGAATCCTCACTGCCAGGAGATGCCTGCAATGCTCATGAGAGTCCAAATATCTCTCTGAGTGTGTTGACCGCTTCTATAAGCAAATATTGTGTGCAGTTTTGGGCATCACAATATGAGAAATATATGAAAAATATAATAAGCTATTAGAGAGTGTGCAAAGGAGGCCATGAGGATGGTCAAGGGTCTGGATGCCATATGAGGAGTGGCTGAGGTCACTTGGTCTGTTCAGCCTGGAGAAGAGGGGACTGAGAGGAGACCTCATTGTGCTCTTCAACATCCTCACAAGGGGAAAAGGAGGGATCAGCACTGATCTCTTCTCTGTGGTGACAGTGACAGGACCTGAGGGAATGGCTTGAAGTTGTGTCAGGGGAGGTTTAGGTTGGGCATTAGAAAAAGGTTTTTCACCCAGAGGGTGGTCGGGCAGTGGAACAGCTTCCCCAGGGAAATGGTCACAGCACGAAGCCTGACAGAGTTCAAGAAGCGTTTGGACAATGCTCTCAGGCACATGGGGTGACTCTTGGGTGTCCTGTGCAGGGACAGGAGCTGGACTCGATGATCCTTGTGGGTCCCTTCCAAGTCAGCATATTCTATGATAATATTTTAGAGGTGATCTTGAACAGGGGATGATATTCCAGTGAGTTATAGACCGAGGAGGCAGAGTTCAGGGTAGAAAATTGCTTTTAAGTTCAGCCATTTAAGATATCAGCATTAGTTTTGCTTCTAAAACTTCCTGAGTGTGAACAAGAATCACCTCACCCACCCACACTCACTAAATATTTAGTAATTTTTAACAAGTTAAACAAAGCCCTTTGATTGGATTTATGCTAATGGTTCCTCCGTAGGCATTTCTGATTCATTTACATTTCATTTTAAAATTGCCTGTGTACACTGCTGATTCTCACCAACACCATTAGCAGATAAAAGGAACAAGTAACGGGTCACAGACGCCACAAGATGGCAATAGTTGAAGAGCAATTTGTTTCTGGAGGAAGAGATGTGGGGTTCGGCAGCGAACCCTCTCCGGGAGGGCACCACTGCTGTGCATTAACCTTGGCACTCGCAGAGGGGTCTGTGGCCCACCAAAGCAAAGTGGTTTGTGCGTGGGGTGGGTGGGTTCATCTCCCCCCACCCGGAGGAGGACAGAGAAGATGGGAGAGCTGTTCAAGGTCGGCCCAGCAGTTCTGCCTCACGGTTTCAAGGACCAAAACTTGCAGCATGAAGCAGAGAGGGTTTGCACACCCAGACAGAGCCTCTGAGCCCCGGGTCTGCCTGCCAAGGTTGCGTTTTGCTGGGTCAGAGCCTCTCAGGGGCGTTGCTGTGCCAGCATCCTGTGTGTGCCTACAGCACCTGATTTGCCAGGTCAGGAGAAGAGGTCTCAGCCCCACAGCACCCCTAGACACAGCATGGAGGGGTTTTGATGGACGGGAGTGTCCCTGACTCCGTGACAGGGATAAAATCTGGGTGCCACCTGATTACTCTTCAAATGGTGTTAGATCCTGTATGACATACAAGCCACAGTGATGGGGTTCAGGGCTCCTGTAAGGCTTTTGATATGGTCATTCCCCATCACTTTGGCCTCTAGATGGAGAGATATGAGTTTGATGGAGGGGCTGTTAGGTGGATAAGGAATTGGCTGGATGGCCTTGTCCAAAGAGTTTGGTCAAACATTTCATGTCCACATGGAAACCAGTAAGGAGTGGTTCCTTAAGGACTTGTACCAAAACTATTTAATATCGTCATCAGCAACACAGACTGGTTTCTAGTGCACCCTCAGCAGGTTGCAGATGACACCAGGCTGAGTGGTGCTGCTGATGTGCTGGAGGGAAGGGATGCCATCCAGAGGGACTTGCACAGGCTTGAGGAGTGGGTCCATGTGAACCTCATGAGGTTCAACAAGGCCAAGTGCAAGGTCCTGCATCTGGGTCAGGGCAATCCCCAGGGACACCATCCCACTGGGATGGGTGCTGGGGGTCTGCACAAGGCAGGAATCTCCACTGCTCCAAGACTTCCCCGAAGGGACTTGGAATGAGAAACGCGGGATGATGCATCATGCTCAGTGAAAGGCAGCAAAGGAGCCATGTGGGAGCTCATTTGTAATGAATATTAAATGTAAAATCTGTGTTAATGCACTGGGGTTTGGCACTCTATGCTGTCCAGGTGATGAAGCTGGGAACGGGATGCCCTGACCAGCAGAGGATCCAGGAGATGGAGGTTTTGCAGCAGCACCCACAGCTCCATCTCTGTGGGATGCAGCACATCTACTGCCATTCCTTGGGGGCTGGCAGCAGCACCTGCGTGTCCATGGTGGCCATGGGCTGCCCAGGAGCCTCTGCCTGTGTTTTAGCCCAGGGGGAAGGAGTGAAGGCAGCAGGACCCCCAAGCAGGATGGGTCTACATGGTGCCAGATTACATCTGGTACCCTGGACCAGAGGGATGGAAAGGACAAATGCACGGCAAGTCATTGGGTGTCACCAATGCTGTTCTGTTGTCCAGCCAGACCGTGGTGCTTGGGCAGATTTTATGCAGGCAGAGGTTGCTTCTAACCCTAAGGCAAACCCCATTCCCTGCAGGGTGTCCAGCCCAGTCTTGGCTCTCCCCATGGTATCAGTCCAGGGTGGATGGAAATGCAGGAAGGGATACCCCACTGGTGCTGCCAGCATCAGGCCAGGCAGGTGGAGGTCTGTCAGCTTTGGGGACTGAGCCATCACTGGGAAAATGTCAAGAAACCAAAGCGTGGATGGTCACCATTCTCACCAGCCAAAAAGTGGGTGGGATGCTGCAGGCAGGACCCACCACAGCTGTGTCAGGAGGCAGCGGTGCAGCAACAGGGAGAGCTGGGCTCTGAGTGTTGTGCAGGAGCTCAGGGAAAGGGAAATCTGGAGGGAGCAGAGGTCCAGCTAAGAGCAGAGCAGTTTACACACATCCCCTGTGCCGTGATGAATGGAGACATGAGATACAGTCGGTGAATCCTGAAATCTCTCGGGATTAAATGATTACATTAATCTTTGCTTTCTCTAAGCCGCGGTAATGGCAATAGCCACATGCTGGTTCCAGTCCAGATCCATCCCTGCTAACTTCCCAGTGACTGTCGGGGAGTTGGCACAGGCTCACATTGTCCTGACATGCAAATGTCCCCCTCATTCCTCTCCAGCCCACACCCACTTTCACCTGATGTCTCCAGGGCAGTGCTGGGCCTGGGGTAAAAGCAGGGATCCTGTGGTGTGGGAGCATTGCTGCCAGTGAGGTTTTTTTAAAGTCTCCTGGACTGATTTCCTTTGCTGGAGTGCATGTGCTGTCCATATGATGGATGCTGAACCATCCTGGGGCAGGAAAGGTCCTCCAGGCCACATGAGGGTCAGTGGATGGCAGAAGTGTGTGGGTTAGCCTTTTCCATCCATCCTGACCTGTCCAGGCATAACCTGAAAATGACATTTCTCCTGGGTATACTGGTGATGGACATGACCAGGGGACATCCCTGGCCATAGTGATGGTTGCCACCCCGAGCTGGCCCCATGGCTGGGCTCCAGCAGGAGCCATGGGCCACCATGGTACTCCCACCTGGCTCTTGCTGGCCAGAGGTGGATGAAGCTCTTCACCCCATGCTGGTTGGTAGCTTCAGGGGCAACTGTGGTGTTGTGAACAATTTAACATGAAATTATGCTGGGTCCCTCTACACCTCTGAGGATCTGGGTGGAGGAAGGAGCCAGTGCAGAAACACAAGGGGCAGGCCTCCCAGTTTCCAAATTTCCCCACTATTAGCTATTTTCTGGCCCTGCTAGCAGCTGGGCATAACAACATATGCATGGAGGGTGGAGAAAAAGCTGATGGAATTATTTCAGTTTTTTTTAAAGCCCAGAATTGATGTTTACACACCGGAGCTAAATTATTTATACACATAATGTTATAGGTTTCACATCAGTGGCTTTTATTAGCAGTCGGCGGATGAGAAATCATACCTGACCTACTTGTACAAACCCCTCTTGTGCCTGTCTGTGATGACAGGGTGGCAGGAAGGGGTGAAGGTGCTCACCCCAGCCCAGCCATGGGGATGCTCAAGCAGTGGCAGAGCCAGTGGAGGGAGAAGAGGTATCTCAGCACCTCCTACAAAGCATTTTGCTGCTTTAGATTTGGGGGAGAACATGCACAAGGGGGTTATTTTTGAAAAGTCTTGCAAAATCCTGGCTACATCTGTTTCTCTAGGGGGATGTGGCCTCATGGGTTTTTTCCTAGGACCATGTCCCCTCCCTTTCCCAGTGTAGGAGAGACATGCTTCCCAGCAAGGCCTCAGCAGAGGGTAGGTTTTTCGGGGAGAAGGTTTCTCTAGAGGAGGCGTGGCTGTATCACCCATCCCCAAAACACTCTGATGTGACAGAGTGTGTTTCCCCTGAAAGGCTCAGCCAGCCGCTTCTAAACCAACATGTCACAGGCACTTGAGATTACTTTCTTCTTGTCTCGCAATTAATGCATTTTTTATAAAGCCCAGGCTCCAGTTTCCTTTCATGTTACCAGGAGGATATCCTTTTTCCTCTTCAGCTTCAGAAGGATTTTTTTCACCCAAAGTATTCATCTCCAGTGTTCTGTACACAGGACAGAGGGTCGCACTGGCCAAATGGCCCAGCAAGGAAGCAAGAGCGTGGCTGGAGCTCAGGTGTCGGTGCTGGAGTGTCGCTTGCTCCATTCCCAAAGCTGTTTCAACAGGTGAACCTGCAGCCTGGCAGCAGCACAGATGAAATTCAGTGCTGTGCAGATCGCAGCACACAGGAACATTTCTTGCTCATAATTGTACTTTAAACACAATTTAAGGTGCTCCACTTAAATGTTACAAGCAACAGGGTATTAACCTGCCCCGTTTAAAAAGACCCAAGCCAAACAAAGCCACACTTCAGCATCCTGGCCTGTGTCAGCACTGGTGTGGCCAGCAGGACCAGGGCAGTGATTGTCCCTTGAACTTGGCAGTGGTGAGGCCACATTTTGAATACAGGGGACCCTTTGGAGCTCCCCACTACAACAAAGACATTGAGGTGCTGGAGGGAGTCCAGAGAAGGGCAGTGGAGCTGGGAAAGGGTCTGGAGCACAAGTCTGAGGAGCAGTGGCTGAGGGAGCTGGAGGGGCTCAGTCCAAAGAAAAAGAGACCTTAGAGTGGCCTTTCAGAACTTAAAGGGGGCTTGTAAGAGAGATAGAGAGGGACCTTTTACTAGAGCCTGTAGGGACAAGACAAGGCGCAACAGTTTTAAACTGAAAGAGGTTTAGATTAGATATTAAGAAAAAACATTTTTCCATGAGGTTGGTGAGGCCCTGAAACAGGTTGCCCAGAGAAGCTGTGGATGCTCCATCCCTAGAAGTGTTCAAGACCAGTTTGGACAGGGCTTTGGCCAATCTCATCTTGTGCAAGATGTCCCTGCCCATGGCAGGGGTTGGAACTCTAAAGGTCCCTTCCAATCTAAAGCATTCTGTGATCTGTGACAGAGATGCTCTTGCAGCACTCCCCAGAAGGGAGGGTCTGCACTGGCTCCTGCCACACCACACGGATGCAGGATGTGCACCAGGCTTCAGCCGAGCTGGGCAGCCACTGAAATGTGAAGGGAGCTCTCACTGGGACTTTTTACCAGCATAATGCTCCATAATGCTCCTTGTGTAAAGCTGAGAAGGTGTGGTGAGCCGCTGCTTCACTTCACTTCACTGGCTCCTTGGAATTGATGGAAGATTACCAGGAACATGTTTTTGCAGGAAGTATTTTCTAAGGCTAAACATTTGATGAGGGTGTGATAATGAATTACAAAGCATATATCTTTGCAGCTACTCCAAACTATGAGTATTGGTTTGTCCTTCCTGTGTGTTGTTTCCATAGAAGCAGAGCTTAACCTTTTAAGTGCAGATTATAAAGGCACCTAATTCAATTAAAATTAGACTTCAAGCATATCAGTACTTAATACTCAAGAGTTATTACGTGATTGGATATAGATGTTGTTGTGATTGGCAATGCAGTGTGGTTTCTGGCTGAGCCAGATGGAAAAATAGTATTGTGGCGCTAACTTTTAGGGTTTTCCTATGTGTAGTCCACTGACTGCAGGGTAATTCCTCTAAAATACGGGAATCCAGCACAGAACACAGGAACGCACATGCAATTAAAGTTATTTATTGTAGGTTTTCTTTTCTGAACTGACAAAGAGGATTTCCCAGAGATCGGTAACACGACACAATGTTATACACCATTTCACAACTAGTCCCTTGTCGCTTTATTAAGAACATTGTAATTTAAAAATATCTAAATATTTACATATTAATAAAACATATATACAGAAGATTGAGACATTTTTACCTAAATATGGAATGATTTTTTTTCTTCTCTCTAATAAACCCTATAAAAAGATTTCTGAAGAAAGTCTGAACAGTAGTCACAGTAAGTAAACACAAATGCAATCTTCCAAATTTACAAAACGCTGATTTCTTTGCTGAAGGGTTACAACACAACGGACCGGTGCCCCCTGCCCAATGCAGGCAACTCCAGGCCACGAAGGAAGGAAAGACTCAAAATTTAAGGTTTGCAGTGCACATTCAATCTATTCCACAGTTTCAGAGAGAATTCCTAAAAGTCCATGGAAGGTGGGTGGGGAAGGGCTGGGAGCCTGGTTTCTCAGGTGCTGAGAGAACAAACTGTTCACGTTGGCTTCCATGTTATTTGTGGGTATTCCATGACACCTGAGAAACAGGCTTTAGGATTGTTAAAAAAAGAGGTTGAATATTTTGAAAACCATCCCACTCTGTAATAGCACTTCTGTTGAGACACTCAAAGGCCAAATAGTTTCCAAAAAAAAAAAAAAAGAAAAAGTACCTAAGATACACACAGGGAAAGGAAACACAATGCAAAGGCTCTAGCAAGCTCTCCCTCGAATTGCAGGAAATGTGCTCAAACTGCCTGGTGATTGATCGATGTTGCAGGTAAGACCTTCCAGATTTTTTCACAACATTTTTAAAGTGAATTTAGTGCTGATGAAAGGTGCAGAAATGAAGGTTCGCAGGGAGGGCCACACACAGTTTTACCTCAGCCCTGACCTGAAAGGACCGACCCTACCAGTATCTAAGAGGGTAGTGCAATTTCTTGATCGATTCACTCGTCTTAACTGCTGAGATATCAATACAGCACCAGGTGAAAGGTGCTGCATTGTTGCCAAGGACAGTGGGTGAAAAATCACAGTGAGCAGACCCTCCTGGAAATCGGAAAATTAATACATTTTGAGATTGAGATGGTAGAGCAAGCTGGGGGCAACAGTGAGGGGCAAATGACCACCTCCAGCAATCTGCACTAAAAAGATGCTCAAGAGCCATCCCACTAGGACCACAGAGAGAAAATTTGAGGAATAGCTTCTCCTTGACTTAACTAGGAAACTGGGCACTGCTGGGAGAAATCCTGCTTTATTTCCTCCTAAACCCAGTAAGGACTTTTTAATCAGAACTGTGTGTGACTGGTCATTGGTACCACAACAGCCAGGAAAGGAAATGTGGGTCTGCAGAGGCAAAGAGCTTCACCAAGTCAGATGCTCATTGAGCCCCCGGAGTTCACAGTGGAGAGAGAGGCCACCCTGGTCCCTGGAGATAGGAACAGTCACCACTTCTGCGTGGTTTAAAATGAAACCCTGCTGGCAAGCATACAATCTTGTGGGAAAATACAATCATGGAGGAGAAACATTGGGCAAGAGAATGACCTCAGAGTGGATATCCTGCTAATTCAGTAACACACTGGATGTGGGGGGAATCATCTTTAATTAAGATGAAGAATGGTGAAGCAATCTGGCGGTTTCATTATTGAGGTTACATGGAAAATGCATGGAAACAACACAAACTTGTAAAGAAAACCGTATGGATGCCCAAGTCTTGTGGTACACTGAAGTTCTTGTGCCGAGCTTGCAGGAACATTACTCAATGGAGAGGATATTTCTATCCACTAAGAACACTGATGCAGGATGTAAAATTCAAACTGAAAAATCTGGGTTTGTGTCTATCAGGTGGTCTGCTGTGGTGTCAAAAAGGTTACCTGAAGGGAGAAAGAGTTTGAAGAAATCAGTTAAAAAAAAAGTAATTTAAGATATCAGTAGTTTGCAACAAAAAAATTAGTATTTTAGAATTATGGAAATTATGTATTTGAGTTTTAAGTTTAATTAGTGATGGGGCTGAACTGCTGGTGTGCACACAGGCAGCGCTGCTGAATTCCATTTAGAGTAGAGCTCAATTGGCTAAAGAAAAGGAAATTAAACAGATTTTTTTGAATACAAAATTTGCCAGGCAAGTTTTTCACACAACATACAGAGCAGCCCATTTCAGATGTAAAGCGCTGCATTAGTCTTCAGCACAAACTGCACTGCGCCGCTCACCCCTTTGAAGTGACGGTTCTGAAGAAGTGAAAAAAGCACCCCATGAATTTTAAACCTTGAGTATATACTTGGGGATCTTATTCGGAAAAGAACCCCACCACTCCACAGCAGTCT
This sequence comes from Acanthornis magna, assembly GCA_036785705.1. Lineage (NCBI taxonomy): Eukaryota > Metazoa > Chordata > Aves > Passeriformes > Acanthizidae > Acanthornis > Acanthornis magna. Next base: position 3,863,905 of record JAWUZG010000001.1, read on the forward strand.
AAATGCATATAGGAGAAAATATATATATATATACACACACCTATAAAAGGTGCATGGTGTGATTATATCCCTTCTTTTTTAAAGCACTTTAAGAATGTGCTTTTTCTAAACAGAACAATGAAAAGATGGACAGAAGAATTACGACGAGAGCGCTAAGAACACAGGGCAAATAGAAGACAGACATCAATCAGCCTGAGAGGCAAATACACCCCAATGAAAAGGGAAGACTCATACAATCATGCATTGAAAGGATAAAGATTTATATTACAATAAAGGATTTATATTTAAGGTTTCCAAAAAGGTTTTTCTTTCTTTTTTTTTTCAAGTTTCGTTTTCTTGATATTGTATTTCAAGAGAAAAGGAGACAACCTATATAGAATTGGATTGTTGCTGTTTTCTTATCATCCGTTTCTTTACCAAGAGATTGCTCTCATCTTTTCACAAAGCTGTATCACCCCTAGACCTGAGGATTGGGATGTTAGTGTTTCAGCTTCCGTTAGGGATATCAAAATTCTTTCTCATCTTGAAATTAACCCCACTGTGGAGAAACTACACAAACTCTCAGCATGGCTGTGGTCCAAGGCAGGGGTAAGGAGGGCTACCTCATGGTCCTGTATCTGCCTACATCTTTCCAATCCAATTTTTGAGATGAGGAATCAAGAAAAGGGTGTCGCAGTTGGCTTACATTTGTTCCCACATGCGGAACTTACAGGCTGTGCCTTCCTTTTGTTTTCCTTTTAAAACACAAAATCCCAACACTTTACATAAATTGTACACTGAAAGAAGATGAACCTTTTCACAATTCCAACTTACACAGAAAGACTCTAAAAGCTGCCACATCCTCATCCTGATAAAGATCTATCTCACACCCTCCAGGTATCCTGTATCACCAAGAAACTAATCAGTTGTTCCACTCAGCCCACAATAATTACCGCTGGAGCTGTCTGATCTGTCTCAGCTCAGGTCTGGACACAGCCTTCAGCTTTGGGTAGCTGCAAAAGCTGGAACTCTCTTAAGACCTGAGCTTTGATAATATTTGTTAGAGACAATTCTAGTATTTCCTTGAGATTTATCTGTCAATGCACCAAAGTTCCTAGCAAGTTTAACTGCCACAGTTCTTCCAATTTACTTTAAACACCCTTCAATCAACAGCCTTTAAAGCCAAGGCCCTCTTAGTGTAGATGGTGATTTTAACACAGGAGCATCATTTCTGCTCAGGAGTGCTAAAATGTAATTGGGAAAAACATCTTCCTTAGCTTTATGGATGTACCAGCTACATTTTTTTTACCAGGCTTTTGAGTTCCAAAAGAGGTTTCTGAAAACAAAGCATCCCGTGCTCTCCTCAAAGCCCAGGACTTTGTTAGCTGTGGGCGCAGAGGGAGCTGGTTCAGCCCTGGCTGTGGGCACTGGCACCAATTAACTGCAGTCAGAGCCTGGTCCTCCCAGCACCAAAGGAGAGACACCTCCAAACACAACTGCAGTCGGCCTGACCTTCCCTCTGGAAGAAGCTCTCTTCCCATCAATGATGAAGAGGAGCTGAGAGCAACCACACCCCTGACTGAGGTGTCCCAAGTGAAGTGTCAGCCAGAGGCTGTCATCCAAAACCGTGCAGATCGAGACATTTCAGCATCACTAGTCCACATATACCTGGATCTCGTTCATAAAATGTCATCTGTGTCACAGGCAGGACTGACAGAGATGGAAAGGCAGATTAAAGGCATCTGAGTTTTCCCTTTTTTTTGGCACCAATGCTTACCACTGATTCAAATAATTCTCCCTGGGTGGTTTTGCTCCACAAGTTTGTTCACTTACTGAAGATCATGAGAGCAGCTGTTCATAGATAGCTCCCATAGCGCATATTTTCTCCCCATCCAGCCTCCTGCAAGATCCCCTCAAGCAACCCAATTCGCTCTGGTTTTATTGTACCAAAGCATCAGGTTAACCACTGATCACAGAATCACAGGATCATTTAGGTTGGAAAAGAACCTTAAGATCATCAAATCCAACTGTCAACCCTGCACTGCCAAGTTCACCAATAACCACATCTCCAAGTCCCACATCTACACATCTTTTAAATACCTCCCAGGATGGTGACTCCACCACTTCTCTGGGCAGCCTGTCCCAGTGCTTGACAACCCTTTCGGGGAAGAAATTTTTCCTAATACCTGAGGCCACGATTTATCCGATATTAGCTGTCATCTGCAACCAAGGCCCATCACACAAGGCACTGTACACACACAGTCAGAGAGACTTTTCCCCAAAGATTTTTCAAGCTAAACAGAGAAGACAGCTGAGTAAATTGCACGCACACTCTCTTTAAAGAACCTGTCACTAACACCTCTTTGTAAAACCAGGTGTACTAAAACAGGGAAAGACCCCTGTAAAAGTCATATTCCACCTCTTTTGCTACATTCCTTGATAGAAAGCATCTTTACTTTGGCTCTGTCTCATAATTACTGTCATTATACTGTCTGTATATCACTTTAAATAATCCGCTTCCAACAACAGTATGATGTTACACAGATATGTCCTATAAAGAGGCACTGGCACACATATAATAATGGGTGTGAGTCAAACTCTTGGCTCACAGCCTGTGAGCATCACCTCCCCCCAGTGCAAACTGCAGTGTGGTTTATTTAGGCATCCTTCCACAGGTAGTGTGGAGCAGTACACATCACACACAACCATTTCAGCTCAAAAGCTGCATGCATGGATGCTCAAAGGTGTGTAAGCAAGCAGACCACAATGGTGATCTGCAGTGGAGTGGAAAGGGAGTTGCCTTCTCTACCACAACCATCTCAGCACACTCATTTCCATCCCTGATGTACAACCAGAGTAGTGACTACACAAACTGTGCTCCAAGAAACACACAGCAAACTGTTAATTCTGCTCCTTAGTGTGATTACCGGAGCAATGAAAAGATAACACTACATCACATTAACAACCTTTATTAGGGTCCTCTCACAGCGGAATTGCTTCCCTCCCTGATAAAAGAAACCAACAGGATGTTGCTTGGAAGAGACCTTTCAATGCAGAGCTTCCTGCATCTTTCATCACAGCCGTACCCTGAAATATTATTCAGCGGCTGGCCAGGAAAGCAGGACGGTGGCTCCCAGGCAGCGCGTGCTCCCAGCCCCCCCTGGGTCCATGCCAGAAGCAGACTATAGCTGCTTGTCCTCCCAACTGCTCCGCTGGTCCTATTCCTTAGTAACTGCACGTGCTCCGACAGCGCTCCACGGCTGGCAGCTGCTGCTCCAGCACACAGCAGCGGGGTGTGAAAGGTCCTCTCCAGCCCTTACGCAAGAGAGATTAGGAAGCCCTGGCACAGGAGACAGATGCTGTGATGGTCACCAATAGTCTCCCATCCTCCCCACAGCTGTCAGGTACCGTGTGATGTGCTCAGAAATCCAGTACTAGCCCTGTCCTGCTCTTCACGACAATGACATCGCTGATCTCCAACCACCCTTTGTTGTTAAACGAAATAACATAAAACCGCACTATAATCTGTGACGCTATTTGTCTGCCCAAGATCCTCCTTCCTTTGGGGATAAGAGGCAGCATCTCAGTGAAATTAGATTCTGAAATGCAGGGAAATGACCATCTCCCCAGACTCTGGCCCCATTGGATTTTCAGAGGATGGCAACTCAGCTCCTACCATCATGGCACCTACTGACAGACCAACTCTTAAGAGGAGTGTGCGTCAAATTTCTCTCAGTCTCAGTCTGGTGAGACTGGGGATTTCAACACCAAATTCAACAGCATGCAAGAATGTTATTTCCCAGTCTACACAGCTGCACAGCCAAGCTGCTGTACAGCAACTGTCAGGCTTTTAAGGCAGGGTGGCTGCACTTCAAGAGTAAGTAAACTAATGCTTACCTAGCATGTAAATATGTCTGCAATCCTTCTGTGAGTCCAAGATATTATGGCTAATACCTTGGAAAACTCAACAGATGTGACACTACAAATTATTGTGTTTGTCCCTACCAATAACTCTTGTTATGAGATAAAAAATACTCCCAGAAATAACAGGGATGAGTGCAAGTCCCTATCTGGCATAAGAAGTGTAACTTACGGGCCTTATTAGCTTAGCTGCTCCCATGGACCTTGAGGTTTTTTGAATATGAAATTGAGGGGAAAATTGTAAGATTCCAATGCATTTGTTTTTTAACACAGACCATTCAAAACATTAGATAGCAGAGTCCTGTGTGCAATTACCCAGCTGTACATGGCAAGTCAGGATTATTGAAAAGTGCTTCTCTATCGTAAATAAACAAAAACACATATGGGAGACTGATAAAAATTTTAATGCATTTTACCTGTTTGTAGTAGAGAAATGTCCGGCTTCTCATCACAGTCAGTTGCCTCTGCTGATTACAAATATAAACAAGAAATCTCATTACTTTTACTGAATACAGAAATGCGATTAAAAAGCTACAGACTGTAAAGTGATTTTGTATTTTCTATCTACTTTCCTCAGCTGCAATTTGCAAGTGCTCAGTTAAAAACTCACTGCTTGGAGGAAAAGGTCATATAATAAAAATGCAAACTCAGAAGAGGGAGTTGGGTATTAAGAAGCAATTGTGCCAGCAATGGGTTGGAGTAACACTTGCTCTTTTTAAGGTTTCAGGATATCTGTATGATAAAAGAAGTTGTGATTATTTGATAAAGTCACAAGAAAAGTCCCCAGCAGTCCTTGGAGGAAGAGCCTTGCAGGCTGGAACTCCACCCTCTGACAGTCATCCGATGCCTGCAGAGAAAGGGTGAACACTCCCATTTCTGCACCCAAACTTCCCGTGACCACAGGCAAGCTCATTTTGCAGGGGACAAGTTTACTAGGGCAAAGCATCTTCAAAGATGCAGGTGGGTGCCCAGTGTAATTAAAAAAGCATGCAACCATGCTGGCAATTACTCTGTGTATATACACATGCTTTCAACCCACAGCTTATGCAAGAGCTTTTGACTTAATTTGGCCTAGGGTGAAGGGAGGCTAAAAGCCTAATTTGTTCATTTTTTATTTGCCAGAGGCCAAGGGAATGCACAGAGATAGCTTGTTTCACTCAGCAGATGTGCAGGGACTTGTTAGGCTGTAGTACCCGGGACGTGCATGTGAACTGTGAGTAAGTCAAGGTGTGTAACAGGAAATCGGTACCTAACCTACACAAGCCCTACTCAAAATCCTATTACCTTTGTCTTTTGGCAGTACAGCATGATATTTAATGCCTTTGAAGCACAATGAGATCTTTGAGGGCACTTCAGCAAACGAGGTGTGGTCATACAAGACCAGCCCATTATCTCTGAATCATAGAATAGTTTGGGTTGGAAGGGACCTTAAAGGTCACCCAGTCCAACCCTCCTGAAATGAGCAGGGAGAGAGCTTCAACTAGATCAGATTGCTCAGAGCCCTGACCTTGAATAATTCCAGGGATGGGGCATCTACCATCTCTCTGAGCAACCTGTGCCAGTGTTTCACCACCCTCACTGTAAAAAATTCTTCCTTATGTCTAATCTAAATCAACCCTCTTCTAGTTTAAAATGATCATCCCTTGTCCTACAAACTATGTTGTACACAGTCAATGTGGTGGATATACATCTACTCACATCCATTTACTGTACAATATCCACAGGGATCAAAACCAAGGCTGCAGATGCACTAAGCAACTCAGTTCATCTCCTACTTGAAACTAAAATAACTGTCCTGATCGTATTTATCATGGCTCTGCACATGAGGATGTTGAGTTGTTGCCTTCATGATGATAACGTCTAATCCAGCTCCTAATCTGCATCAGTTTTCTAATGTAATCCATGAACCCCTGTCTATCCATCCCTGGACCAAGAGACTGCTGTCTCTCTCACATGCCCGGATGTGTCAGGTTAGTTTTTAGCTATATGCTCTCAGGTCTGCAAAATTAACTGAACCAAAGAAAACATTAACAAACTAAAAGCCCTAGTGCCAGGCAGCTTTCCTCCCACAAAAGGTTTAAATGCAGAGTCCTGACAAGTTCATGGCACAGACTTGCAAGTGACTCAGTGCAGCACCCTGAACAGAAACAAAGCTTGGTACAACTCACTGTGAAAACCTTGAATTTTGGAAGGGACAGGTGTCTCAGTACGTGGGAAGAGGTCACCTAGGCTGGCTTGAATCTGGACCAGACTCTCAGTGATGGAAGGACTGGATGTGCATAGGAGGAGACAGCATGGTGCAATAAGCAGCTAAGACTCAGCCAATGGGATATACACGGCTCAAAAAATCGGGAGTGTCAGTCTGAGGCCAACTTCTAGTCATGCTGTGAAGAACTACCTGCACCAGGTGATTCTGCAAGAGACAAAGCTGCATCTGGCCCCTTGGGGAGAAGGACCCAAGCTATGAAAATGGGGGAAGCCAGATCTGAGTGCTGGCAATGGACTGGAGAGACTTCGCTCTATGAATATCAGGGATGGTGCCAACAGGCTGCCCACTCTAGTGAGTATTTCTAGAGATCTCTGCAGCAACTCCTGAAGTAGCTCCAGACATGCGGTCACCTTTCTGCCTAACTGCTCTTCTTACACCTGGCTAACAGTGAACCTAGAGGAAGATAGAAATACAGAAAGAAACAAATGGAAACAAGGAACTTTCAGAAGGTAAGGACTTGAGTCTCCAACTCTGCAGAATCAGAAATCACCTGGCCATTTTAATCTGGCAGAAGACTGATAGATGAGATTCAGCTCTTCAATTGTTCCAGCCTTGTTTGTCATGCCAGCACAAATGTTTATATAGTCACCAAGATCAGATCCACTTAAAAACTGACAACATGGCCACAGGAATGCCTGTGCCAGTGCCAGAAAGGGAGTGGGAGCACAGCAGATGCCCAGAGAGCTACTCACTCTTCCCAGCAGCTGCCAGGATTTGTTTTATGAAACTGGATGTGTAACTGCAGCTCCAGGTGAAGTACGACACAGGGGAATGACAAACACCTCGACCTCCTAACATGGACATAAACCACCAACTTCTCACCTGTCATTCCAAGAAGGAAGGAAGGTTTGCCTTTGACAACCGCACCCACAGACTGCCAGCCAAACCTCACTTTGTCTTGAGCCAGCTTGCAAGACAAGGCAAGCAGGAAGAGAGCCTACTGTGGGAACTCACAGCCTCTTCTCTGTCCATTACTTAGAGAGAGTGCAGCAGCTCTTGCAAAATAATCCTGGTAGTCATTTCCTTAGATTCCCCCCAAATTGTGTAGCTTCTGAGATACATGTCTGTCTGGTAAGTGTACACTTGCTGCTTTGCTCCTTGGACAGAAGTACACACGTGCTCAGGGCCGGGAAGTTGGATACAGCAGTTAGTATTTTAATATTGCTGTTTTTATCTAATATACAGGCCACAAACACACTGTACCACATGTTGGACTTCGTCCTACATCCTTCCTGGCTCTGTGTATACTGCTAAGCAAAAATCAACCCAATCTTTTGCAGCATGTGGATATTGTGTCAAAAGCACAAACCAGGGAATCAGAAGGATGAAGAAAGAAAGAAGAAGAAAGCCTCATGCAAAACAATGGAAGCAGAAGTTTGAACAAGGACACGGGAGAAAAGACATATTTCCAGGAAAAAAATAAGCATTTTTTTCCTTCTTCCCTACTATTTTACACTGCAACAAACTACTGTAATTTTAAACAACAATTCAAGGACGAAGCATCATGGCATGCAATTTATTTAAATGAATCTTGCCTGAACATTTTCAGCATGTTTTCCAACATTGCTGTATTTTCCTTTGAGGAGTCGGGGGCAATCCAAAGGTTCCAGGTTACACACAAAGTAATCACTTGCCATGAACAGCTCCTAGCCTGTGTACTGTGTCAGTGTTAGAACAGAATCACAGAATATCCTGAGCTGGAAGGCACCCACAAGGATCATCAAAATCCAACTCCTGGCCCTGTACAGGACATTCCCAGGAATCCCACCATGTGGTTATTTACATATTATTGTTATTTCATATTACCCCCACAGTAACAGCTTTCCCATTGACAGCCACTATGGAATAATGGCTCACGGGCTCTTCAAAACATAAAAAGGGAGGAAGAACTTACTGTGGGAGATGTGTGAACCCCGACCTGCTGCTTATTAATGGATGGAGAGTTTAGTAATCAAAAGGCTCGAATGCAGTGTCTGCACAGAGGTGACAGGAACAGCCAGCCAGCTCCCTCTGATTTTACCCATTTTAAGATCTCTGTGATAATGGTTGACTGTCTCCCTCTGTGCTGCCACTGGCAAGGCCACCAGACACCTGCTCGTGCTCTCTTTTGCAGGGTGATGAGACCATGCTGGGGCAAGTCCTGCACCATAAATTACGAGGCAATTTGCATTGTAATTCACGCTGCTTTAAGAGAGGAAACCTATGCACATGCGTTTCCTTTGACTTCTTCCCATCCAGGGCAATTTTGCATCCCATCCCATCCACCAAAACAGTTCAGCTTCTTTTCTGGGAGAAGACAGACCTGGCATTATGAAGCTGTGCTCCACTATGCTCTGCTGCTGGCATGACATGGGACCAGTAGTCAAGGCTGAAGAATATTATCATACTCTTTAATTTTAATTATAACATCTGTTTGTAACATTAACCTCGCAGTCTCTTCTCCCCTTTGTGACAGCTAACTTGTGAAATTTTGAAAAGACTGAACAAGGCCAATAAAAATTTAATGGCAGCGGCAGCTTTATTCTCAGATCTAACAAATAAAAAAACCCTACCCAAGTCTCAGATCTCAGACGATAATCTAAAAGAACTAAGAAAAAGCCGAAGCAAAATAAATAAATTAAAAAATAGAATATTCCCAGCTATGAAAAATATTGTCATTGATTCAGAACGTAAATGAATTTTTATTTGGCTTAGGATAACAACCTTTCAAAATCTACACGGGGGAACTATTTTCTAGAAAGCAGAATTTTTAAGTGGTTTTTTGATTAGCTTTCTAAATAAGGAGATTTTCAGTCCCTAATTCTAGGAGATGAGCTAAACATGGTAAATAAGGTTGAAGCTGGGCAGCATCTATGATCCAGTGATCATAATTTCATTTAATTTGGAACCACTCATGGGAGTACACCCTATAGAAGGGGCTACAAAAAGCAGATCCACCCCAGTTGTTTGATAGAATTCTCTGAAATTATTAGTGTAATTGAAAGATAGAGCAGGATTTATGTTTTCAGATTGAAATAATGTTTCACAGGATAAAGTGGAGAGGGCTGCTTATGAATGCAGTGTCTTACTGTCTGGTTTGAAATGAAAAACTCATCAGGGGATGTACTGAATGGCTCAGGGGAAGGCAAGCAGGATGACATGCCTGCCCCTCCTCTCTTAAATACTTCTGCTGTTAAAATTTAGCCCAACACAGTGCTGACCAAAAAGTTGTCTTATGACCTCTCAAATAAATGGATCATCTTAAGCTTTCTCCATGTAAAGCCTGTGCATTATGACAAACCAGGGACTGATGCAGAGAAATAATGCAATCGAACAGCAGGGAGACACATCGGCTCAGAAAGTCTTGGGTGCACTTAGATTAATGCTGGCTCAGATTTGTTCTTTGGGCACTTTAGTCTGTCCCCACAAACTCCAATGTTGTTCCAATGAGCAAGTGGAGACAAAACTCAAAGACAATGACCTGGGAGGATGGATATAGGACACTTGCTCAGCCTCTGCTCCACAGGCCACAGGCAGACTGGAAGAGCTCAAGAGCTCAGCCAGAAGAGTGATGAATCCCACATCTCAGTGGTGCAAGTCCCATAATTTTAAGACATTTAAAAGCCAAGTTTTACAACATGAAGTCCTGGAAGAGCTTCTCCCTCCATGTCTGCCCTCCCCTCCTGTTTTGGTCTCTGTAAATTGCACACAATTTTGGTATGGTTTAATAATGAATAGATAAATTGTGCGTAATTCCAACATCACCAGTTCTATACCAGGATAAAGCTGCTGAGGGCTGAGAGACTATGCTAACAAACACCACAACATCTTTACCTCAGTCCTACAGACCTCACCAGGCATCTGCTAACAGCCATGGTGAGACACAAAATAGGGGAATAGATGGATCTGTTGCCTGGTCAGCTCTAGATTCCTCATATCAGAAACTCACACTTGCAGCATGAAAGTATACTAACAAATCTTATTTCAATAACATGAAGACATTACTGCAACCAGCTGTCAGCTCCTGCCTCTCTGCTCCCATCTACTGTTTTGCTGTCACAAAGGCCTGGGAAACTTCTTTACTTCAGTGCAAGGTCAGGTTGGGTTAGTTACAGCCACCAGAGGAGATGGCAGTGGATGGAAAAGTGCAGGTGGCCACAATGGTGTGTTCAGACACTCCTGACACACTGAAAACAGCATGTCTGCCTGTGGCCACATCAGAGAGAAACTGGGGCACTTCAGGGATTGGCCAGTAAAGAGCACAAAAAGAGAGCTTTTCTACCAATCTAGGTATTGTGCAGGTTTTTTTCAGCAAATAAACTTGAGGGGCTTCTAGGTACACTGCTGCTCACTACTCCTCCACATCCAGGTGTACAAGTTACCTTTCCTGTGCAGGCACAGACAGGGGGACTATCTGGTTCTGGCACACTAGTCAGCTTCACTTATTTTCCTTCACAGTCTTTCTAGCTTAGACACAATATCCTCTGCTTAGATTCTCCCATCCTGAGCAAGGACCAGAGACAGAGGTGGCCCCATTTGAAAAGCAAAAGCTGAATGTCATTGTCATTTTAATTAATATCCTGCAGAGGCATGAAGAAAAGCAAATAAAAAAGGATGAAAGAAAATAAAAATCAAAACAAAATTAGGTCAATCCTCTTTCCTGAGGGATCTTCTGCAGACAACCCAAGGACCCTCTGCTCCCCACATCCTGCACTGCACCCTTCACCTTACTGAAGCCTGACATCCCAATTCCACCCTCCTGTCCTGGGGAGGCCGACAGGCAGCCTTGGAAGGGGCAGAAAGCAATCCTGTTGTACAACACCAGTAATCTGACACTGCCTTTAACAAGATTATCTTGTATCCCTCTGTCCTCCCTCCCCCAACACATACAAGAAACCCTTTTTAAGGCCAATGCTGGTTTGTTTCTCTACCCTGGGAAGCTTATGCTACCGAATAATCTGCACTTTTTTCCTCTCCCTGCGTTATTTCTGTCTCTGGGTGTTTCTCATTTTCTTTCGTCTTATGCTTTTCCCTCCTGGCATTAATAACATTGTGGAGAATAATTTCAGATGCCAGACTAAGTGTGTGTTTCAGAGATGCAGCTTTGGACAGAAAAGGTTGGCTCTGTGAGACAGGGAGATGGAGAGGACATTTCCTGCGGTCTCGCTCACCACCAGGGACCACAGGGTGAGCATCCCCTGCGGAGCCATCAGGTTTCCCATCCCATCAGCCCATGGATGCTAACAGGCACTTAATTGTGGTGATGGGCAGAAGGGAAGAGGGGAAAAGGCAGGCAGCTAAATACAGTAACAGCAAAGGAGTGCGTTTAAGAAGGTGGCACAAGTGAAGTGCCTCAGACAGCAGTGTCAGATATGCCCAGGGAAAGACACGCAAGAAATACAACCCCAAGAGAGCCTTAAGAAAACTGCAGGGTGAGAAGGAGTAAGTGATGCCTCGTATGAAAAAAAGCCCCTGGTAGGACTGGAGGAATGAAGGTGGGAAGGAGACTAGTTATGGTTTATACGGTAATTACATGTCTCTTAATCAGTAACATTGCTTTCCCAAGAATCCTACTGGGGATTTCCAGGCTGCACATCGCTGTTCATGGCTGGAGCTGAGAACTCACGAGCTGCACGCTGTCAGGGTGAAAGCTTAGCACGGAGCTCACTGCAGGCTGGTCCCAAGCATCCAGGTTATCCCAGTCCAAGCTGAGCAGCTTTGCTGCAAAACCCTGCCCAGATTACCTGTCACTGCTGGCAAGCTGCCTGCCACACATTGCAGAGCCTTGCTGGCACAACCAGGGTGGGTGGTTGGGTTTTCTTTCGATTTTCATTTTTTTTTTCTGATTCGTTCACAAGGAATGTGAGAAGACTCATCTATTGTTCCAGACATACAGTTTAGAGGGAAAGGTCAGTTGGGTTATGTCTTAACAGTCTTAACAGGGTGGCTTGTCAGACCCAAATAACAAAGAATTAAAAAACTGCTACCTGCAACCCTGGATGGATCAGCTAATTTAGGACTTCTGGGAAGAAGAGTTTGGATGCTAAAGGAACGGAGACAATATTTGACAAAGACTCAAACTTAACTTGTCTGTAGAGACAGCTCCTAAACCTCCTACCATTCCAAACCCACAGAAACCTGCTGAAGTGTTAAGAGTTCTAATTTTCATAGAGTGAATAAGTACAACTCTACAGTTAACAAGAAAAACACTTTTGTGGATACAAAGGCTCCAAGCTTTTAATCTTACACTCACATGTTGTTCCTCATTTTTTTATACATACCTGAGCCTCTTTTTAATCGTCTTCTTGCAAGTTTAATTTGATCCTGAAGAATCTGGACCCAGTCCCTAGGACCAGGAAGTTTATCCACATGGTTAGCAGTGCAGTATTTTTCTGTAAAGACTGAAATAAAAAGATACCACTTTTTTGAAATGTGCCACCAAGAATGGAGAAAAGGAGACTGGAGAAGATTATAATCAAAATATATGAAACTATTCACTTATCAAAAAGAATTTTAATGGCCAAATCTAGGATTGTGAGAATAAAGCCCAACGCAGCATTTCACAAGTTCATCATTCAGAAGCCATTTGGCAGCATAAATATCATAGGAATGCCACCATTACTACATATAAAAGCCTGTCCCAGAGAAACGTTCTACACCTATTGTCTTTATGAATTTCACACAAAATGATCACAGAAAAATAATAGCATATGTAGAACTGAGTCTCAGATGTGGCAGGCACTTGTAAATGCTGCCTCCCATATGGTACAAGTAGAGAGCTGAAAATCTGATCATTTGGTGGCCTCTTGGTCAGGTTCCTAAGGCTACAGGCAAAGTGATGAAAGAGTAAAGTCCTACCACTGTGGAAATCTCCACAGTTCTTATGTTGCCAAACCAGATGGAATGGAATTTTTGTAAAGCTACTAAAAAAAAACCAACCCAAAAAACCCCCACCATTATTGAGAAAAAATAAATATCCTATGGGTCCATTTTGTATTTTGTAAAAAAGGTACAGAGAGGGTCAACATTATCTTTAAATCCATATTTACAGCAAACCTAACAGTGTTATACCAAAAATACAGAATTATAAATGGAGTGAAACTGATGCAATTGATTTTCATCATGCAACTGAGAGGTGTGCAAAAAATAAACAAGAGCAGAAATAGAAAAAATATTCTTGCTATTGTAAACTTGGTCAGAGGTCTCAGAGTCCAGTGTCCAATTATGACTGGCAAACAAAGAGAAAAAGCTGGTCCCAGCTCAAGGAATTTGTAATCCTTGAGAATAAATATCACACAAATGGGATGGGGAAACGTGCAACAAAAAAAATGACAATTTCAGTATTTTTATACACACACTTTTGAAGCAGTGCTACCTGCTAAGTATAAGGGAACCAAATGCAATCCCCCCTCCGAACTCCTTCCATGTTAACAGCTTCACAAAACCATGGCATGGCAGGCATCAGCAACACTTTCCTGTGCAGTCTGATCTTCAAGGACATCAGACCAACTCTGAGGACTGCCCAAAGAAGCCAATACATCCCCACACATTCGTAGTGCCTGATTTGCAACAAACATCATCTTTCTGAAAGTAGAAATAATGTTTCCCTTCTGAATCCATATGGTACCTGACACAATGGGAACCTGACCAGTGACTTTCGACTCCTACTAACTTAAAGCAGGCAACTGCTCAGTGTGTGGTTAGGGAAATAAAAGTGTGGACAAAAAGGAATGGGAATGCAACAGCAAGGAGGTAGGAGAATTGGGACCTGCTCTTTCTAGTCCACCCAAGCTGTATGGTATTAACAAACCCTCTATTATAGAAACAATGACTGGTTTGAATTTAAAGGGGACTTTAAAGATCATCTAGTCCAACACCACTGCCATGAGCAGGAACATCTTGCACTTCATCAGATTGCTCAAAGTCCTGTCCAAGTTGATCTTAAATGTTTCCAGGGATGGAGACCCAAAGCTTCTCGGGGCAAAGTGTTCCAATGTCTCATCACCATCATCATAAAAAAAAAGTCTTCCTAATGTCCAATCTAAAAGTACCTGCTTTCAGTTTAAAACCACTGCCCCCTTGTCCTGTCACTACAGGCTCTGGTAAAATATCCATCCTCATCTTTTTTACAAACCACCTTTATATATTAAAAGGCCACAATAAGGTCTCCTTAGAGCCTTCTCTTCAGGCGGAACCACCACAAATCTCTCAACCTGTCTTCACAGCAGAGATGCTCCGGCTCTCTGACCATCCTGGCAGACTCCTCTGGAGTTGCTCCAACAGGTCCATGTCTTTCCTGTGCTGGGGACCCCAGAGCTGGATGCAGCATTGTAGGTGGGGGTCTCACCACAGCAGAGTAGAAGCACAGAATCATGCCCACAGTTCTTGTGATGCCACCTGGGACAAGGCTGACTTTCTGGGCTGTGACTGCTCATTGTTGGCTCCCACCTAATTTTTTGTCTATCAGTACCTACAAGTCCTTCTCTGCAGGGTTGCTCCCAATCCCTTCATCCACCACTCTATACTGATACAGGGGATTGCCCTGAGCCAGATGCAGGACGTTGCACTTGGTCTTGTTAAACATCAGAGGTTCATATGGACCCACTCCTTCAGCCTGTCAAGGTCCTGGATGGCATCCCATCCCTCTTGTAAAGCAACCACACCACTCAGCCTGGTGTCATCTGCAAACTTGCTGAGGGTGCCCTAGAAACCACTGCCTGTGTCATTGATGAAAATATTAAATTGTATTGGACCCACTATGGATCCCTGAGGGACACATCACACTTATATCTGAACACAGCTCATTGATTTCTGCAGGGAAGGATTTCACTGACTGAATTTCTAGTCGACAACACAAAGGAAAAATAACTGCTTCTGACTAGTTTTATTTTTTCATCTTTCTTTTCCCCCCAGTTCTGAGTGAAAGACTCACAAGAGAAGCTGACTGCCCAGGAGAAACACTGCAACTGATTCAACAAGTGCCACTGAATACCCAAAGTCAAAAGAGAGAATTGCTCCCTGGCTAATCGTTCTGTTGCAGAAGCATTAAATTACTTGTAAGGACAGCAGTGAAAATGTTTTCAGACAGGAAGAGTGATTTTCAAACAAACAGTCCCTCCTTTAAATTCTCTGCCCGTTTTTGTCATGAATGTAGCCTTTTGTATCTCTGTCATGGAAAAGGACTAAAAGTGCCACTAAAGGATATCTGGGCACGTGGTAGAGGAATGTCCTAATGATAATAATGCAAACAACATGATGTTGTTCTTGCGGAGATTTCATACTGGCTCAGTTATTTCTTGGAATAAATGAAACCACAGTGTCTGATAGCCCAGCTCCTTGGAGGGAAGAAGGGTGCTATTGGAGCCAGACTGAGTAAAGATCCACAGGACATCAGACCTTGGCATCTTATTCCATCACAGCTTTTAGGGACAGGCTTCCCTATCAGGGATCAGGCACTACTGTTTGGGCAATACTGTAAATGCCAATAAAGATCACTGTTATGGCAGTGGTACCTAGCAGTACCATCACAGATGAAATTTTTCTGTTGGAACTATTAGTCCCCCCCTTTCTCCTCCTAAACTCAAGGGAAGAGGTTAAACCAAGCCTCAGAATTTGCTCCAGTAATACAAGCTTAGTTACTGAGAAACATTGCTCTCTGCAGTGGGTACCAGCTGCTATATTAGTAGTGGTGTTGCATTTACTGTAAAACATTTCTTTTATCAAGTGCTGTTTAAATTAGAGTGGTTTTTTAAAGTAATTTTGAACTCCTCTTTCATTTAACTTATTTATTAAAGCTTTTAAGAACAATGAGATAGAGATAATTCATACTCAGATTTTTGCAGATTACTGAGCTCAAGAAAAGAAGGTACAAAACAGTGTTTGTGATTTAAACCTAAATACAAGCATGACCGTAAGAAAGTCTATCAGCTGCTCTGTAAGGTGCATTAGCACTATGACACAGGCACAACATACACTTTGTTGCAGAACTGCACACTTGAGAGAGTCCTCTGAAGGCCTCCACGCCCAGCCTGCTGCTCAAAGCATGGCCAACAAGATCATAATACTCTGCACTGTGAACAGTCACATTTTGAGTATTTCCAGGGATGGAGATCCTGCAGCCCCTCTGAGCCCCTAACTGAACTGCTCAACCACCCTTATGTTGAAAACACTTCTCCTTACATCAAATTGCAATTTTCCAAGTGTTCAGTGCCTCTTGTGCCCCTGAGAAGAGTCTGACTCCATTTCTCTACATCATCCCATTCGGTAGTTATGAACAGCAGTAAGTTTTCTCCTGAATCATCTCTCCAGTTCTCTCAGCCTCCCCTGCTACTGAAGAGGGGAAGTGGTGAAGTCATAAGTCTTGGTGGTCCCTCTACTGGACTCAAGCCAGTTTGTCAATGCCTATCTTTCATGGGGAGAGGGGTCCAAAAGTTGGCACAGAGGTGGCTGCAGAAGATTCTCCTGCCTCCTTCTGCTGCCAATGGACTTACAGAAGCTCTTCGCATTGCCCTGTGTCTCCTAAGTTAGCAATCTGTACCTGAGAAGGAGTCACAGGGTCTAAAATTATCTCCACTCTCAGAGCTTATTTTTGGCCTGTCTTTTGGTAATGTGGGTATTGTCCCTACAGTATCAGATTTCAAAATAGAATCCAGTTCAGAATCTCGGGCCTAATACCAGCACCTTTTATGTTGCCATCACAGAGTTTGAAGGTACACGTGTTCTTCTGGAAGCTAGAAAGCTAGGACTGATTGCTGGGAAAAATCACCCAGCACAAGGTGCTCACACCAAGAAATTTGCTCCCCCGAGAGAAGGACCACTCTACCTATGAGCATCAAACTCATCTCAGTCCCAGTATTATCTTCCTCTATCTCTCCCCAGTCCAGCCAACTATTAAACAATTTACAGAGCAGACACAGTCAGATGCAGTGCAAGACTCGGAACTCTGACTGAAGGGTATCAGTTACACTGTCATTATGTTTTCAAGATTTCTTTGCATCTCTTATATCTCGGGGAAAAAATAATTATCTTATACGAACACTGAGTTTCTAACCTTAGAGCCTGACTTCAGAAACCAGGATCACTGGCTTAAAATTAACACAAGCTGTCCCCGTAGAAGCTATTTTTAACAAGTGAATGAAAGGGAATAAAAATAAGACTGCATATTTTAATAGACCTAACACACGTCAGAAATTCTAATCCCCTTACACTTTCTTTAGCTGAGAATATGTTCTAATTACACATACGAAAGAAAGCAGAAAACATACCTTTTATTGCACCCACAATATTTTGGTCTAGTCCTTTCCGGTTGTCATTGAGCCCTCTTTTCCTTTTGCCATTTGGTAAAGAGTTAGCCAAAGTCTTGTCGTCAAAAAATGCACAGACCAGCTTCCTAAAGAGCAGACTTCCTGAGCGAGTATAGTTTGATAGTATAGAGTCCAGCTGAGATTTCGGCATGAAGACGTCAAAGCCCTCTGCAAGTTGCACTTCTGGCTACCAAAAGAATACAAATGTTTTAATTAAACGAGCATTCAAAGACATTATTTTACTTCAATCATGCATCTGGTGAGACTTAACAATCACTTCATCAAACCATGAATCTTTTCCAGCTATTCAGGACCACAGCAGCCTAATTCATTGAAATCAAAACCTATCAGTGAATAAGCACCTTAAAAGGCAAATCAAATAATTTAAAGACTCCTGTCTAGTGTCTGTGAAAGTTAACAATTACTGACATCATTTCTAGGGTACAGCTAACAAAAAGACAAGAGATACCTTTCAATGTTGGGTAATAACAACAAAGCAGAGGATCATCCCAGAGCAGTGCTCCTAAGCGATGCTTTCTGGACATTTATCTAACCATTTAATGGACTTGTTTCACTGCCAAATGCTGTAAACGAGTGTGCTGTGGGGCAGCCAGGCACTTCCAAGAAGCACAAATGCAGGGATACTGGCCCACTCCATGTGGCTTCCCAAGAGGGCTTCCAGTGAAGATATGGCCCATGTGAGTATAAGATGATGATGAGTTTGAGGTTGGCCCTGGAGCCAGCACTTGATGAGCATCCATTTGTCCCTCCTTTTCATATTCCCAAAATGCATGTTTAGAAGAGGATAATGATAGACAGACAGCTTATTTCAGCACAAAACCCTTCAACAGTGAATCACAGGGATTTAAGCGACTGCCAGAAAGTGAAATGGAGGGGAAGAAGAGAAAAGAAAATGATGCTGTATTTCACAAGAGTCTTCTCTCAAGTACACTGAGGGCCAAAGCAGACAAAGGCCTTTGAGGAAGTCCCCTTACCAAGAGTCTTTTTGCTGCCCCTGTCTGTACATATCAGAAATTACATGAACAGTATTTGCAGAGTTTTCTTCTGCGGGTACCACACAATGCTTATGGTAAGACTTCTTCATGGAATACATACAATGTATAATATATCTAGAATGAAGACACATTGTGAATAAATTAAAGTTTTAAAAGTATTATTTAGAAGTTGGCAAGGGGATGAAAGAATCAGTGGTCATGACATGAGGAAATAAGCCAACATTACAGCCTTGTTCCTAAGAACTCGTCTTTTTCTTTTCCCTACATGAAAATATATCCACCAATGATGGTGCATTTTCAAAGATGTTTACAGAGTAAGAGCAAATGCCATCTCCCATCATATCACCTGCAAACATCTTGAGTCTAGACAGAAGAAAGGGCTGCCAGACTCAGAGCGATTTGGCTGTGTAATACTTTCCCATGAATTTCTACAAATCAGTATCAACAGCAAGTAGAATATTTCCAAAGCATGTACTGTCATGGGATATGGATGTGTACTGTGTGACAAAGCTGAAGATTACAATGCTTTGGGAAGCCAGGACGAAGAATCTTAAAATATGCAGATAGCAACAACAACAAAATTATCTAAGAAGCATGTAGTTTCTCAGTTTGTTCTGGATGAAAAATTGTTTTTTACTTCAAGAACTTTCAAAAGGCTGGATCTAGCAAAACAGTCAGTTACTGACATTTGACAATATTTGGATGTAGGTGGGTTTTTAATATGTTACTTCTAAACTTCTGGTGACAGAAAAGATTTTCAAGACTAAATAAATGTGGGCCAAGTTCACAGTTTGGGAAAAATTCTAGCTCATGTAAATCAAAAACCAGAATGTAGCTGAGATGGTGATGAAGGATACCTGCCCTATTCTGTTACTTAGGTCTTGTGATAGCCATCTAAGATGACCTCAATGATACAGACACCCAAGGCAAAGAAATTATAGAACCATAGAAATGTTTAGGTTGGAAAAAGCCTTAAAGATCATTGAGTACAGCCATTAACCCATCAATAAACCATATCCCCAAGCACCACATCCACATATCTTTTCAATGCCTCCAGGGATGGTGACTGCTACCATTTCTCTGGGCAGTCTGTTCCAGTGCTTGACAACTCTTTCAGGGAAGAAATTTTTCCTAATATCCAAAATAAACCATCCCTGGTGCAACTTGAGGCCATTTCCTCTTGCCTTATTAGTTGGGAGAAGAGACCAACCCCCATCTGGCTACAGCCTCCTGTCAGGGAATTGCAGAGAGTGATAAGGTCCCCCCTACACCTCCTTTTCTCCAGAATAAACACCCTGAGCTCCACTGCCCTTCTCTGGACATACTCCAGCACTTCAATGTCCCTGTTGCAGTGAGGAGCCCAAAACTGACCCCAGGATTTAAGGTGATGCCTCACCAGTACCAAGTACAGAGGGACAATCACTGCCCTGGTCCTGCTGGCCCCATTATTACTGGTAGATTTACCAAAAGCCAGTTATTCCTGTGGTACCTTTTCTGAC
Source organism: Acanthornis magna (assembly GCA_036785705.1). Taxonomy (NCBI): domain Eukaryota; kingdom Metazoa; phylum Chordata; class Aves; order Passeriformes; family Acanthizidae; genus Acanthornis; species Acanthornis magna. Next base: position 3,883,871 of record JAWUZG010000001.1, read on the forward strand.
CTCCCGCTTAAAACTCAAAACTCCAGAAGGATCACGAGGCCCCTGTAATTTTCTGTATTTGTACTGAAAAATCAGAATCAAGTGAGCTTTTTCTCTTCTGCTCTGTGGGTGGTTTCCCTCTTCCCTGGTTCTACTTTAGGACACTTGGGTTACACTTCGCCAGCTGCACCAACCACCCTACAATACAGCTGTAAAATACATTTCAAACCTTACCATTGCACCAGCGTGGAGGAGTGAGTATTATTTTAGTTTTGACTATTTTGTTCTTAATATAGGGATCAATTTGTTTATTGGTGAAACAGTTTGCAGGCTAAACTATGATTTATCCTTGCTTTCCTTTAGCAATTAGCAATTCTCCAATCAAAGACAATCAGTAACCATTTGAACTATACGATCATTTTGAATGTGATTTCTCAAACAAAAAGCACTTGTTAATGATCGTGGCAAAAGGAACCGGTGGGTAAACTATTTGTGTACAACAAAAAAGACCTGAATGCTAAAGGCTTCTGCTATGCTAAAATTAACAGGCAGCGAATTAGATTTAACCCTAGATAGTTTAGTAGGTTGTAATATGTAGATTAAAAATTATTAGGTTATAAATGAAATATTACAACTGTAAAACAAACACAAGAAAGTTCAACTAAGAGCTGTAATCAGATCATTACATTTAAAAAGCAGATTCTCTGATCCATAGGCCAGATTAAGGGTTTGTCTCACAAAGACATTTTCCACCTCCGTAAGTAGCAGTATTTCATCTCAGCAGGTCTGAACTAATTGCACCGGTTTTGGCAGCTCCAGTTTTATACCCATTAAACTTGGATCTTTCTTAAAGTTCAATAAATGTTGGAAAAATAGCAGTGGCAGCAGTGGTGTGACACAACACACACTACAGACAACCTGTGGAATAGTCTCCAGGGAACATTAATTTATGGTGCTTTGTAAAATGTCTTTCAGGTTTTTCAGGCACACAGACATGTCGGTTGTGTGCACACCAGAGACACTTACAAAAAAGCAGAAAAAGATAATGCTGCCATTCATTCTGAAAGAAGTGACTTTCTTTAGCCTTCTCAAAATATTTAAGGTCACATTTTATTTTCGCATGAAATATATCTGTTTTCAGAACTCAAATGTTTTCTTTCCAAAGACAAAACAAAATCAATTTGTTTGTCTCGAGGTTCTGGCTCTGCAAATTTAGTCAAACAACTGTTGTGGCAAGCAGGGGCTCAAACAAGGGAGGACAGATGAAGACCTGATTTATGAGCCACATGTTTTCTTGTCTTTTTTTTCCTTAGGTCAAACTGGCAACTACAAAGAATCGTGTCCAGCAACAGAACACATTCATAAAGCCAAATTAAATTCCATTGCAAGTACAAAACTGTTTTCAAACCGTGTTTCAAGCTGACAAGAGTGCCACAAGCAAAGAAAAATTAAAAGCACAAATTGCATACTGGCGATAAATTACCAGTCCTCCCCAAACCTCTACCTCAAACACTATTAAGCTCAGTACTACAAAAGGAAACCCTCTGAAAAAAGCATCAAACTAGTTACTCTGTATCACTACACTGACTCTGTGGCATGAGACTGCAACCTAATTAGTGGTGTGGCTTGCATCTCTGTAACTGAATTATCCTGACTGCTCTTTTTTATTATTAGTTCCCTCTTCCAGAGGGGTAGAATATTATCTGCTGCATTGTTTTCATTTACGCTTATTGATACTGAATTTAATTATGTTTTTCTAGCTCACAGTACTTAGGAAATTGGAAAGAGCCTGTTCAAAATTAAAAATATATTAGAGGAATTAATGAACAGTTTACTCGTCGGTGAACTGGTTCGGATGACATCAATTTGGTCATTAAACAAAGCCAATCATCCACCAGATACATGAAATTTCTATCAGTGTGTACGTGAATCAAGAGAACATGCTTACTGCAATTTTCTATGGGATAAGTGCACATTCTTAGAGTGGCAAATTTTGGCCTCTTTAGTCACACTGACATCATCAACAGTACTGAAGCCCTCCCTCCAGCACCCACAGCAATCAAGACTAAGTAATCCTATTTAGCAAAGACTGAACATGAAGTTTATAGAGGTGAGGAGTCCCCCAAAGCCAGTGGGACAGGCAGGAAAGCACATAAATACTCCTTGGCAGGATAAAGACACACATGTGGACTACATGGGCTCATCAGCAAAGAGGGGCTGTGAATGCTTTATACACCTTGCACTTTTCACGGCTCCTCATCTCAACCGTGGCTCTTGGCACTGGGAGAGACGAAGAACAAGTTTCCACTGAAAGCTCAAAAAACGGGAGTTTTTGTGAAAGTTGAAAAAACACCCCAAAACCCTGTAAATGAGCACTCCACACATCTAAACCTAACATCTCCATTCACTCCTAAAACTTGCTTGTTTATTCTAACAAAAAATGGGCAGATGCATCAATGTGACTTGAATATTGAACCTCCTGAATGAGTTAGTACTTCAAAATCTTGCAATCCTGCATATTAAAATTTTAACTTACATCTGATGAAGCTGATTCAAGGATAATTCCAAACCCTGAAACAGGGGTTTCTGGTTTCAGGGGGGGTTCAACTGCTTGCAGACTCGGTCGTTCTGTGTTCGCTGACAGCCTCTTCTCATTCTCTGCAGAGCTGGGTTTCTTATTCATGGTAACTGGTTCAACAGCTTTGAGGGGCAGTTTTCTCTTTTTATTTCTCTTTCGTGATATTGTTGATTTCTGTGCACAAATCAGAGGAACAGGAGGCTGCTGTCTGTTTTGAGTCCCAACTGAATGAAAGAAATTAATGCATTAATTTTATAGACAAAAGCCCATGAATAACCACACAGATGCACCATTAAACTACTGACACACTGAACTTATTTTCTGGATAAGTGATGTGATTTTCAGGGCTGCTGGTGCATAGGAAACAAATAAGTTTTATCACCTTTGCATAATTTTCCAATCTTTACAATGGGGATAATGACAGTGAGCTCTGCTGTGAGGCTTTTCAAGTCATACTGATGAACAGTATTTTAGGAAAATTAGGAATATGCAGTTCTTTTTCCTAGTGACCACTGGATGGTTGGTGACATGAAGCACTTAAGTGATGATTAATTTGTGTGTCCCCTGAATGACTGAGAATCTCACAGTCTTTGAGGATCTCTTCCTGATAGAGTAAGATAATACAAGTGCTAATGCAATTACAGTTATTTTTATGACTGTGGTCTCCAAGTTAATTAGCTCAGCAAGAAGATTTCAAGTACCATTATGTCAAGAATGAGTGAAAACACTATTCAATAGTTTAATTTCTTGGAAAAAAAGTAACCCAAAGTTGCATCAGCTTGTTTTGTTCATACACAAAAACTGACATGTATTACCTTTGAAATATAAGAAACTATATTTTATATTTATCAATATTTTGCATTTTCCAGTATCCACAATCACTTATATAAATTAAAGCACCAATCCTGAACCTGTATCAATATGAACAAGTCCTCCAGAAGAATGCTATCACGATACAATTACAGGTCTGGGTAAATCACTAAGATCAAGGTTGAAACAAACAAAAAGCCAGAAGTGCTACACAGGCAGATCAAACTCATTCAAGATATGACTAATCTACAAAAGATCCTCATTTACAAAGCCTGAGGAAAACACCAAACTTTAGAATACTTTTTATTACAAGATTTCTGGAACATTTCATTTCTGACAAGGATTTACACGACTATGATGTGTAGTTTATAATTAAGACAGTAGGCTGTTTGAATACTAAAATAAGTTATTACACCTTCACTTACAAACGTGCATTTTATGGTTTTTTTTCTTTTATTAAAAAAAAGCCAAATTATTTTTTTCCTCCACAAAACCATAATTTCAGAAACTATGAAGTATTCCCAGTGAATCAAGAGATTCACGAATTAACAAGGTACTTACTCTGTAGATACATAATAAATAAGAAATGTTCCTGCTACTGAGGAATCAGCTCTTTTGGCACTGACCCCAGTTCTGTAGCTCTCACTCACAGGCCATTTTTTAATCACACATGCAACTTCAATGAAATTGGTGTGACTGCATAAAGAATCCCACATACCAGCAAAGTAAAACTGGGCCTTTTTGTTCTTCTTTCCCAGCTGATGACTTCTAGGAAAGCATTTTTGTGTGTCAACTGATATTACAAAACCTGTCTGATCCTTCCCATCACTCACTCAAACATTATACACTGTGGAGACAAGGAGTTTAGTCAGCCCTTCACTCCACCCATATTTCAGTTAATTACTCAACACTCCCTTTTCTTAGAGGTCTTATCCAGCCCCTCCAAGAGAGAAGCCTCCACGGCTCCAGTCCCCATCACTCATGCTGGATGGGCAAGTCAACTGACAAATCTCCAACATCTCTATCTCCTCATTAGTAGTAACACCAATTTTTAGGTAGCACAGAGGCTGCAGCTTCACATCAGCCTATGATGACCTAACTCTACCTGCCACGTTCTCATTATCTTGCTGGCTCAACTGCTCCTCTGGCTCTGCAATGTTCTGTTTCAGCTCCCAACCTAGCAGAAAACTAGACTCAATAATTTTCCCCAGTGAACAGATTATTGCTGGTATACACACTGAAAGCTGGTACTTCACAGCCAGAGGAAGGGTGGAGGCCATGACATGCAGTGGCTAGCTCAGCTGAGACTGAAAGCTGAAAAACGTCTGAATGAAGAGCTCTTCGGTAACTTTCCATCACCTTCAAATTTTATTTTTCTTACCCCTAAGATTAGTGAACTGGTAAGCAGAACACAGGTAAAGTAGCATTTGGCACCCCTGAATAAACACACCTTGAAAGCAAACTGCACGTGGTTATGGCATATTGACCTGCCCACTCAGCTCTCATTACATATCTGATCATATCAGGGTCTTTTTAATTTAACCTTAAAAGGCTACAAGATAAAATCCCATCTTACAGGTAAGGATCTGAGAAGTAAAAATTGCATTTCCAAGAAACCCGTGAAAATTTGACTTTGAACAATATGTTAGGAAAGCAGGAAACAGTCCAGGTTTTTCTCAGTGCCCACACTGACTCCGATTTCCTAGACCATACCCTAACAGGACGACCACAGAATCATAGAACAGTTTGGGTTTGGAAGGGACCTCTGAAGATCATCTCATCCAACATCCCTACAACAAGCTGGGCCACCTTCAACTAGATGCTTGTCACAGCTGTGCACATATGGAACTGGTCACTGTACCTGCTTGAATCTGCATCAATTTTCGCATGGTCTTGAGCTCTTGAAGAATCGCCTGTAGGGTTGACTGACAATTGCATGTACAGCAGTTTGGTCCAACTGATGAATTCACCATTGGGATTTCTCCTGAAAGAGAAGAATGAAATGAAGAAGAGACAATGTAACCCACACAAGATCACCCAAACAACAATTAGCAGGTGTTTGAAACTATAAACAATATACCAGATTGTGAAATTAGATCCAAAGCATGAAAGTAAATAATTTTCAACGTGGGCCCTTTTAAAAGGAAGGGACAACTAGTTTTTATTCAATTACTAATACGTGCAATTATATTGAATTGGGATGCAATATTACATGGGCAGAAGACTGCTCAGAGTGTGAATATAATGCACTTCTCACAGCAGGGCTCTCTATTGTCAGGCTGGTTCATCTTGAATAACAAAAGCACCAAACCACATAACAAACATACTCATTTTATCACACTCACAAAAAAACCCCATCTCCTGGAACAGTCTTACAAAGAATGAAGACAGTCTGTGTAATAAAGGTTTGTACTGTACATAAAATGAGGTCTAGGAATTTTTAAACTGCTTGAATGTTATATGTGATTCTTCACCATGTGAAGAATTGAGAATGAAAATAAAATACCCTGTTTGGAGGAAAAAAACAGGACAGAAAAGAACCACCATCCAGGAAAGCTTTCAAATCTGCTCTTCTGTTTGCTAGGGTGGGATTCTTTTCTATGATGATTTCCATCGCTGTGACCTACAAGATGGGCTTTCCATAGTTTCCCTCCAAAAATTAATATAGTAGTTCAAGAGATCCCTTTTGTCTAGTAATTGTAAGTAGTGTTTAACTGAACTTACATAGGTCTAGTTCTAGCCCTCAGCAGTGCTTTTATTACTGCCTTACTTTCCAGAAGTTTTGCATTTTTTGTTCTGAATTAAAACAGGCTGTAACAGCTGAGGGATTTCAAACTTTGCCTGGATAGTTGTATCCTGCACTTTAGTTTAAGACAGCTGTATCGCTAGTTTTAATGCTGCAAATAAAAATTTCAAAATTCAACAGAACACCTAACAGTATCTGGTTGAAACTGAGGCTAGATGGGATGCACTTCCCTTCCTTCCCAAATGTGCTTACAGTCATTTAAACAGATAACTATTTTACTGCTCATCAAAGAATGCAAGAGGAGGGATGATCATTTTATGAAGATAAGTACAAATGCACCCAATAAAAATCACCTCACTTGGTGTCGCATGTGGACTTCAGACAGTGTATTTCCCTTTTTCTTCCACAGTCTGACACTTATCAGATGCCCTTTAATCATTACCTAGCTAAAATGAACATAACCAATTCATTTAATTTCCACTTATGAATCTTCCCATTTTTCATTTTTACTTCTGCTTTCCTCTGAAGCCAAACCAGGTTATTAAACCTTTTAAGGTTTGGGTTGTGTTCTTTCATCAGAGCTTCCTGATGTCAAATCCACACAGATCCCCAAACTTTAATCCTCATTTGAAATAGCCAAAAATCTGGCCACCAAGAAATCACTCTCACCCTTTCCTAATTCTTCCAATGTGTCCCTCAATCCTCAGATCTCCCTTCCCAGGCATTCACTCTCTACCTCCTTCCATACAGTCCTTCCGATCTGAAGCAGCACCTATCAGACTTGAGAAAACTGATGGTCATGCTCCAAAAATGAGCCACTTGTGAAGCTAAACTAATGCATCACTTACAGATTGCTGACATCTTCTGGGTGTCACTCTCCTTTTTTCCTCAGATATTTAGATTCTCCACACCACTACAACTACAAATGTTGGTATTTTAAAACATGAGCCATGGACAAAATCTATTAGAACTGTATTAAGATAGCAGTTAAAAAAAAATCCCTGCACATCTAGCTAATGCAAATGCAATAGCTCCACTGGCTTCATGTCCCCAAGGTTTCAGCTGCAAATAAAACAAAATTTTTTAGAACTAAAAAGTTATTTGGAAAACAAGCTGAGAGTCTCAAACTGAAACAAAAAGGTTTCTGACTCAGCAGGACTTTGCCTAGTTTGATCTCACCCTTCCTTTGTACACTGTCTATTCACTGGAAGTTCCTTGGGCCATGGATGGGATTTTACCTTTTCAATGGTCCATAAAGTGTTTAGTCCACTGTTACAGGTACAGAGGGAAAAAGAGAATGTTATCTTTAGCTTTGCAGTAGATTAATCAGAATCCCTCTACCTGGCCCCACCGATACACTTTACATACTTGTTACAAGTAGATTTTAAATAGATGAATTTCAAAACTACATATAATTTAACAGCACCAGCATAACTCTGTACCTTTCACTAAGACAAGCAAGTACCCCAGAACTGGGAGTCTCAGAAAATTAGGAGAGTTTTATTAATAGAAGACAAATACAAAAAACATCCTTCCTGCAGTGCTTTCTCAGTTGTTTTAGACTAAAAGCTCCTCGGGATAAAGCCTGTCCTCTCAATCAGAATCAAATATTCTAGTGGATTTCTGGAAATGATATCTGAGAGACTATGGGGGGAAACAGGGTTGGTGGCTTTTGCTTTCTTCTTAATGAAGACTGTACATCATGGTGAATTCCATATGAAAACTTGTACAAATTGCATCAGTAAATACCTGTACATCTTTCCTGTTACAATATAACATGCTCCTAATGAAAACACATAGGCACACAGGCTCCTGATGGAAAACCAAAGGGTCTATCTTCCCATTGAGGCATACAGGATTTACATTATAATCCCCATTAGCATTGATAGAAATTACCCATGTAAATCTATGATAGGTACTGGGAATGGGAAAAGACCCCACCAATATTTCAAATCAAAGCAGGGTTCTACTGACTCTATACATATTCATGAGGGTTTTTTATTTTCTTTCTATCCTTCCTCCTCTGATCAGTTACTGCGTTGTAAGAAACATCTTGTAGAGTATTCTCAGTCATTGTTCCAAGCACTATCTTTATCATTTTTAGAGGACAAAAGCAACCCTTTTCAACATGTTATAAATCAATTTTTAATTTTAAAAGGAGATCAGACTTTTTATTTTTATGAAGGAGTCTTTAAAGAGCCATCTCCCTCTCTTCTGGAAGCTAGCCAGAAGGCAAATTTGATACCTGCTTGTAGGACTGAGAAAAGGAGATGACACAAGTACTGAAGTTGCTCCCTGCAGTGTGAACAGTAAGTAGCCCAGGACAGTGTTTCTTGCAGCTGGGTCTGCTGAGAGGGGATTCACTCGCTGTAGCATTGCTACCAATTTATATTGCAAAAGCATGGAAGAACTACCCACCCAGTGAAAACGATCTTGATACAACTTAAAAGCAATTCAGCTGCTGCATCACTGCTGGATTTGGTACAGAACACAAGAAATGAAACTCGAGTGTTAGTTTGTTGTCTCTAATATGACAGACATGGTGCTCACTGTTTGTAGCCCCAGGAGGCTTCCACTAAAAGCAGTGGGTCATAGATGTCTACCTAACATCCTGACTTGTGGAACCATCACCTTAAGTCTGGTTTGGAATAAATCTCTTTGGTTTTGAAGTATGTTCCTACTCTTCTCTCTGCTGCAGTAATGTCTAGGCTTGCCCTGTTCCTCCTTCACTATTTTCTATTTTTGTCAATAGCTTTCTCATGAATGCTTTCTTGTATCAGCACCTATTACACAACTATTCCAGCCTCTCCTTGAATCACCTTTACCCTGTGAGTAAGTAAGTGCACCAGTAAGATGGACTTAATGAATATATTACATTCAAATTTGAGCAATTCAGATGGCCTACAACATGTATCTCCATTTTTTATAGAGGATCTATCCACAGTGGACAGAAAGAGTTTCTAGACTCAGATCACCTACTACAGATGCCTGAACATCTCCCCAGTGATGACCTATGCCTAATAGCCCCAGGTAATAACCTTAAGTTTGGCTTGAACAGTTTTGCTCTGGTAACTTAAACACCACGGTAAGTACCAAGGAGTAGTATCTCCCTTGAAATATTGTTCAGCATTTCTACATCTAGCTTTTAAGAACTTTGTCCATCCTCTGAATAACATCTAAAATACTTAGTTTGAAGCCAATGCAACGGATGGGAGAATCAGGCTGTTACAATGCCCAGAAGAGCTGTGTGCTGGGTGAAGAGCAATTTCAGGGCTTACTCACCGCCCAGAAATGCATCAAAAGTTTTTCTTCCCTAGAGACCAGGCTTTGGAGCCCAAGCAACAGTCAGGATCACAACACCCCACTAGAGGCAGACACCTCAAACCAAATTGCTACGCAGTTCGTCTTTTCAAAGGTGGCCAGAGAAGAGGGCCCACACCCTCCTTTATGTAATAACCCAAAAGATCGCATTCCTTTCAGCAGCAGGACAGCTGCAGAGGGAGGTGCCTCCTGGGGTACTCCCCTAAGAGCTGGGAGCCTGGGCATTCCTCCTGTCCAGCCCAGAAGGTTGCTCAACCTGACCTTTGCATGTCCCATAGACCACTCCAAACCTGTAAGAGATCATAAGTCAGCTGAATCCTTCCTCCATATATGAAAAATCAAAGCTGACATTTTCTTGTATATAGGGCCAAATCCTGTCAACACATTTTAGCTCACATGCTGAATCAGGCCCCTGAGGGGATAGAGGTGCTGCTCCACCTACTTTCTGGATTTGGGAACAAGGCACTTAATCTATGCAGGCTTGGGCACTTCTGTGCATGCAGAGAACTGTCCCTGCCAGTGCCCAGGGCCTCTAAGGACAAAGAAGGAGATGTGTGATGAATTTTGGGTCCTTCCATATTTAGAAGACTGTTATGGTGGGGTTTTGACAGCAGAGTTTTAAAATCTGGCAGCAAAACTTCCATTCTCTGGGACTTAATAAGAGAAACGTATTTTAAAGGCATACTGCCATCTACTTCAGGGCAGAATTCTCTGCCAGTACTGGATTGGCCACATTCTAGTACATGCTGTTCATAGGTAGACTCCATCATCTCTTTTCTCCAATAGTCTCATTGGAATAAAAGCCTAAGGCTGTGATGGCATTTTGTACCTGCAGTTCAGTGGCTTGTTATAAAGCTGATGCCATCCCCTTATGAAAGGCAGTAGAATCCTGCTCCACAAGTGGTGTCACAACAGTGCTACATTACTCATGGCAAAGAGGAGTGGTAGAGGTTGACATTTAATTAGCCATGAATTTAATAACAATGATAAAAGCTGTTTTAGTAAGTACTGTATAGAAATTAAGCTTGTAAAGGCATTGAGTAATTCTGTCCTATCACCAGGAAACCATTTTAAAAGCTAAGACAGATGGTAGTAGAATGCACCGTGCCCACTTTCACACCTTTCTGAAGTGATAACTATGTGCTCATTTTGTAGACTCTGAACTATAACTGCTTCCAATGCAGCGGTACAATATATCATCACAACAAAGGTAGATATTTAGTAGAGAACAAGGAAAGGGGGAAAAAGGTACTATTCTCAGTATCTAACACAGGTCATACCATTGGATGCCACAGTTCGAGCCTGATTTTGGAAGGTTTTGGATCGAGTTCCGTATTGCCCTGGAAAATGGCTGGCTTGGGGTGATAACTCATTCCATGCACCGCTCTGTGATGGATGAAGGCTCGCCTGAGACTCCGCAGGGGGATTCAGGCGCTGGGCCCAGGCTAAGTCTAAATCTTGGGGCTCCTCCTTCAGTTTTTCTCCTTCTTTGCCAACTCGTTGATAGATTCTTCCAGTGCTGTCATTCAGTAATCTTCTCATCCCTGTAATTTGTTTTTTAATTTCCCGGCTTTCATCTCCTAATGAAAACAGAGCCACAGTTACCACTGTAAATTAGCAAAAACAGTAATGGGTAGTGATTAGTGATTTTAGATGCCAATAAGAGTTGGAGCACATAAATAAATAAATAACAACAAGAAAGAAAGGGGATGGTTGAGTGGTCGTTGGGATGTACCAGGCTATGCTTTTACACAACCATGGCTGACAGCTCTTGTGGCTGAAAGACCTGCTGCACTTGGCTTTCTTGATGCTGTTTCTAAGGCTTTGATGAGTAAGATTATTTTTTGCCAGAAGGAAATAATAATAGCTACAGCAGTTTCAAATAAACTGTCCTTTTAAGAGACTGATCCTATTGAGGCATTGACATCAGTGGATATTTTCCCTGAGTAAAGCCCAAAGGATCAGACCCTTTATATATCAGTTTGCTGTATGTTGAAGGACAGATCCTAAAAAAAATAAATAAAGCACAGAAAGCACCACACCACACACATGCAGAACAGCATTGCATCTACTGATTTTAATGAACAGAATCAGTTCCTTAGTCCACAGAATTTAGTAACACTGAATTATGCAAGAATAAATTAAACAGGAGCTAATATGTGTGTAACTGCAGATAACTGAACTGCTGGATGTCTTAAAAATGTAGATTCTAAAAAGAAAATGAAAATATATACAAGAAAAATGTTACTGTTCCAACTAAATTCAGGGCATTTAAATAATAAAAGTTACATACTTAATACTCCTGGCACCGTTTAAGTATTAATTTTACATATGAAACTGCTGATTGCACAATGAATAGATGTGTTTTGGGCAGATAGTAGCTATTCTGCTCGTTAAAGCATACATCACATTTCATGAGTAATAAGGAAGTGTTCATTGCCTCTTCTGAAGTAAGAAGCTTCTGGTTTTCTTACTAGTAATAGAAAAATCAAACACCCTAAGCAAATAGCATAAGTGAGATCTAGAAACTGATGAATCAACCTTCCTTTACAGAACACTTAATACAGTAATTCTTGGTATTCTCTGTTCAATTTATATTTGTGTTTCCCAAAATAAACCTATTTTTGGCAAAGCAATTGTGCAAAGGAAACTTCAGAAGAAAAAAAACTACTCTCCAAAAATCCAAGATGCAAGGTGTGCTGTCTCTGGTTCAACAAGGTACTTGAAAGTGTGCTAAATGCCAGGCATGTGAACAATTTTATCAACTCAACTGCACTATTCAGTTGCCTAAACTTAGGTGCACGTTTAGGTAGCAGCTAAACCAGACAGCTAAAAGAGAAGCAAACCCCTCCCCAACACAGGCCAAGCTCAACGTGGCTGGGACATGCTGCAAGCCCGGTGTACCCAGGACCACTAAACACCTGAAAGAGGGAGGTTTTATTCTAGGAGCAGAATAAGCGGAAGGGGAGAGGAGCTGAACAACGCACTCCAGCCTCTGCTGGATCCCAGCATCTCCTGCTTGACCTGGCGCACCGGTTCCCTGGGCTGCTGCCAGCTGGCTCCAGCCCACCCCAATCCAGCAAGGAGAGTGGGCGGCTTGCAAGAAAGCTTTGAGTCCGAACTTAGAAAAATATTTGCCAACCCTGTACAGCAACACTCCAGCACCATTTCCACTGCAGCTAAAGTGGCAGGAAAAACCCTCTGCAAGGAAGTTCTGCACTGTATTTATTTACTTTGTTCGTTTGCCTGCAGATTTACGTGTGCGGGTGTGATTTAATTAACAGTAACAGCACCAATTCCTTTAAAATGACACTTTTTGGCCCCAACCCAACCAGGGCCTGACTGTTTGCAGTTCCCAACCTCGAAAGGCTGCAGAGTACCACTGGACTCCAATTACTGAGATACTCACATCCGTACACTGCGTGCTGCATTTATCCTGTACATAACTGTACCTGCCCATATCCCAGCTCCAAATGCTCCCACCACAACACAGCCTGGAGCAATCCCCTATGGTAATGCCACTTAACATTACCCTGGGAGTTTTATGTTGGCAATTTGGATTTGTACTCAATGGCAAAATGTACGTGAGTATCAAAACAGCTTCCCACCCACCTCCTCCTGCCGGGGGCAGGGACTGTGCTACGTGTCTGGTCGGGTGACATGTTGTTAGAAAGATTAAATTTCCGTTACCCAATTACATAAAATATTAATGTTAATTGAGCTTATTCAGCCTTGATTCTGTTCCCTTGTTCCTTTATATAGAAGTCTTCCTATACAGTGACATAAGCATACTTAACTCCAAATAGAAAAAAACACTACATTTATGTTAAAATAAACTCTGAACTTGTATACTACATAAATCTATCTATGTGTTTAGGTAGATCCTTACTTGAACAGGGAGATTCACCCTTTCTAAATTTGTTTGGGTTTGTGTTTTGGGAATTTTTAAAAATTTAAATTAAAAAAAATTTTTTTTTCTGTTGTTTTTCATTTTTTGTTAGTTTTGGTTTTAAAATATATCTTCCCTTTTACAAGGAAGGGCATTAAAAGCCTTCAGGCTATAAGCCTGACTTAGTCTGCAGTGCAAGTTTACATGCCCCCTCTCCCAATCATGCCTTTTCCCAGCTTTTAGTTTGTAACTGGCCAGCAAGAGCAGCACCCTCCCCGACAGGAGTGAAGAGCAGCTGATTTTACACCACCTGAATCTGCAGATGGGCACAACACCAGTAACAGATTTAACTTCTTGCTCCCTGATTATCTCATTTGGCTATTAGCTCTAGAGCCCAAGGACAGCATTTTGTCATCAGTTATTCCACTGCTGATAATTTTCAGAGATAATAACCATGTAATTTAAAAATGAAAAAAAAAAGAAGATGGGGCACAGAAAATACACAACTCAAATTAGTATGTCCTATGGAAGAGCCATTCTTTTAAATGCTGAATACAATAATAAAGCACTGAAAAAAAAAGTTTATTACACAGAAATCTGCATTACCTATCTTCCAAGATAGATGTTGAGGCCTGAGGAAGAGTGCATACTTCAGCCTCTCCCAATATACATACCAGAGGTCCTCACCATTTCCAAGGAGATGGGGATACCTCCAAAGAGCTGGCTACAAAATTTGCCATTTGGATACCCCATGTAAACCCTTGGGTTTTATCTGAAACCAATGAAGTTACTTGCAAAAAATTAAGACACTTACAAAATGCTACTCAAAATAGAACCATGGCAAGTTACAGCCCTGTTTAGGAACTTGTATGTAAAGATGTCAATTGTCATAAGAAACACATATTAACAATTTTTAATAATTACTGTTATAGTTGTTTCCACAATGGCCCCTTATAACCAATCTACTTTTTTTCTTACATGACCTGACTATAACCTTATAAAACCAAAAAAAAGCAAAACAAAGCCCTTTAATAAATGCTACACAATCATAAGAAGTAATTTCCTCAAAATTAATTTCAATCTATTTCCTTATTGGAAGTGTACAGGACATAAAACCTTCTGCTTTGAAAGCTGCAAGAATGTTTAAAATTACAAAGGCACAAATGTAAACCAGAACTGTTCCAGGGTGCAGTAGCATCCATGTGCTAAGTGTGCAGCTGTCTGAAGCAACAGGCCTGTAAACAACTCCAGTAAACATATTAATGATAATTCATTTATTACTCTTCGCTCCTATATGCCTGTCCATCTTTTCACTATTATGTTTATTAATATATCACTTTGCCTACCAACAAGTTGTTATACTTCTCCTGAATAGTTTATCAAATATTATCATAGCACTGCAAAGAATTATAAAATTATATGCAACCATATCCATATGTTCAAGTATTAATTTGATCCCAGTATTAGAGAAGTGGTACCCCAAACCACATCCGTATTGATGTGTGTGTTTTAAAGTGTATAAATGGATGAACAGAATTAAGGTTGGACAACCGTCTGTATTTGGTATTTTCTTCCTTCAACTCCCAAAACCAAATAACCATCATATTCTCTAGATCCAGTATTTTGCAATTACTTTCTTTATTTCTAACATTTATGTTTCTCATATGTTTTGGGAAATACTCACTAATTGACTTTTAAAATACAGTTTTTCTGTTAATTAGGGTTTAATTTTATGGGGTTTGGGCAGACGAAATGCCTATGGAACTTTTCCGTTCTTGACCATACATATAAGGCTTTTTACCCAATCAGGCTGCTTACTGAAGGTACTTTAATCTCAGATTTCCACCTTTGTGTCCAGCTAGGCTGAAATTGGTGGATGAGCTGTTGGGAGGGTAGGAATGGCAGTGACAAACAGCCAGACAAACACATGTGAGCTGACAACATAAGCCTGGTTTGTATGAAAACAAAGCTTCAGAGGTGAGAAAAACTGGAAGTCGATGCATATGGCATGAAAGCTCAACAAAAAACAATAAATAATTGCAAAGGGTTATATAATTAAGCATATTAAACTGTAATTTATTAGATGTCACTTGAATGCTGCCCTCCCTGGAAGGGGGCCAGCAAAACTCGCCTGCTGTGTTTGAAGACTCCATAACAGATGATTCAGAGCAGCTCAAGGAATCGGGAAGCACGTGCACACAGGGCACACGTCTCCACTGCTCAGCCAGGCTGAACTCACCCAGACACCTTTTGGAATGCTACAAGGTGTTCAGGCATTTCCTTCAGAGACAGTTATCCTAGAAGGGAGCTCAGCATCCCTTCTCAGTAAAAACTATACCTATACCAAACCATAATTTTCACAAATCAAGGGGGTTTTTTGTCATCTTGGACCACAAGCCATCCTGAAAAAGAAAGTTGCAGAGGTCAGCATGGGGAAAACAGAGGATCCATGTGCATGATTCCTTATCAGAGCAAAGGTCTCCTAAATCACGTGGAATCTTACTGCGATGGCTCTACGCATAACTGGAATTGGGCATCTGTTTAACTAAACTGATAGGGCAAGCACACGTTTCCCAAAAAAGCAATCCCAAGTCTTTACTGGCATATAAGAACCTATACTGAAGAAAGAACACAGCAACAACACGCTTTGCAAATTAAAAACCTAAATCCCAAGTAAGCGGGGAGGGCAGCGGTCATGAGTAGTGTTAGAGGGTCACACAAGCAGCACAAGTTATGAGCTGGAGAATCTGACTACTCTAAACTAACACGTAGGGACGCTGAAGCTGCCTTAGTCAAGGCATTGTAGCAGTGCTCTAAAACATCACTTAAAAGCACTTGCCTATGCTCATGTCACCACACAAAGCACTAGGATTAGATATACAGGAAAACTGGATCATCCCTTCATCAGACCTCTTACTCCTAATGCAAGCAGGGACACACACGTTTTGATAACCCTGCCTACCATGGGACAAACAAAGCTAACAAGGACCAAAACCACTAATGTAAGCAAAGAAATCTGCGTAATCAAACCCAGGATCAGACCCCCTAAGACCATTCAGGATTTGGGGGTTATTTCCCTGGAAAATGGGTCAGACCAGGCAACCCAGCCACCACTCCCACCACAAAATAACTCTTTGGAAGAGCCTGGTGAAGCAGGTTCAAAACACCCAACAGGAACAGCTAGAGAAGCCCAAGTTACACACTTCCATGCCACACTGTGCCAGCTAAATCGCTCGGGAAAGGACAAGTGAGCAACTGCTCAACAGAAGTATGTATTAATGGGGTCATATAATTAAAAAAGTAATAATAGATATGCAACAACTTCTCCCAGTTCTTGGAAATATCCCAGGCCAAGAACATGCTTTAGCCCCAAAGGGAAATGCTTTACAAAGTTAGATCATTGGAGAACACAGATACATAAAATAAACTTTTATGCCGTCTTAATTACAGAAGCCACTACTGCAACAACCAGACTTGGGATATAATCCTATTAACAGTAACACAAGTCTGTGAAGTTACTTGTTAAGTCAACTTTTTCTCTGTGAATAAATTGCAAAGGATATTATTTCTGGGACAGAATAAATTCTTGAAATTAGTGAGTAACTTATGCATCGCTCCCTTGCTCCAACAACACATTATTTATTTTTACCATGACACAGCGAAGTTATTAATCTGCTGCCTTCCATTCCAACAATGCGAAATGCTGTAAAATGCACAGACACCTGCATTACAGTACATTTCAGTTCCACTTTATATCAGTCATAAACATCTCTGTTTTGGACATCTCTTCAAAACAAATGCTCCAAGCACACTGTGCGTAGCATTCAATTTTATGAAACTATAAAAGTTCTTCACTGTTAATTACACAGACAAATGTCTCATCACACATTTGATTACCAGGATAATATAATTAGTTTTCTACATTAACCTTTCAAACACAGAGCCTGAATTTCAAGTTGAAAGCATTGTAAAAACACTCAGTCTGGAGGTATACTATATTTCCACTTTTTTTGTGATGGTAATAAAATATTAAGACTGAAAAAAACCAATGTGGTATATGCAAAAGATTTTTTTTTAATAGACAGTCTAGGTTTAATCATCACTGTCCCCAAGACACGGGTGTACATAGTTCCCTCATAGGCTTGTAATACCAAGCATGGGCTAGCAGCCCTGTGACATAGCTGGAAAAACTGAAATCTGGTCTGTTTTAAATCTCACCCATGTTTGAGGTTTAAGCATTTCACTCTGGGCTGCCTCCTCCTTCTCAGGCTGAGCAGTCTCTCCTGGTAGATAACTGAGCCCTTTCCTTCAAAACAAAATACGTGCCAGTCCTCATCCACAAAACACAATAGTGATATTCCACATACCCCTGCAATTTTGTAATGACTGGGGTTAGCATGTCCTTCATCTAGAAAGATGTGACTTCTTGTTCATCATCTTATCAGAACAAAGGACTGGGGGAGAGGACAAGCCACCACATCTCCCACTCCCAACACTGCACCATATGAGAAAACTTCCCAAGCTCTGTTTACAAAGCAGTTGGACTCTACACCATCGCAACCATCACAGTCATGTGCAGTACCATGTTCCTTTAATGGCACTGAAGCTCCCTCCAATTTTCAGCCCACATTTACACAAAGCTGTATTTTGCCCATCTGTGCTGGTGAAAAAAGGACCATCTAGGCTCAACAGGTCTTTCCTGACATTTCATCCTTAATTTATCTGTATGTTCAACAAACTAGATTCTTCTGATTTACTCATTTGCCTGAGCAGCTCCCCTCTTCTCAACAGCACAGTTTTGAGTTAACCGTGCTCAGCTGTGCAACCAAGGCATTTGCACATCCCATTCCTGATACAGCTTCACTCATTTATGGACTGCCACTAACATTTCACCTTCTCTGAAGGTAATAATTTCAATACTGTATCATGGCATCCATTCCATACTAAAGGCTGCATCACACTGAGGTTTCAACTGCTGATCCCACAGATCACTTACACTGGAGAACAAACTTGACTCTAAACCAAAAAGTTGGAATAAACATCCTTCTGAGATAAATTTTGGCATAAAGCAGTGAAATCAAGTGAAGCAGCAATTATACCCTGACTATACCTGATAAGGAAGATCCTTGATAGGATTCACATTCTTAAAGGTTAAATTCTGACTGACTCTTGAAAACCAGGACATACTAAAAAAGAAAAGCCCAAACAAATCTAAGGGCAACACAACCAAGCCAAAATCAAGATCAGTTGGTCTGACTCACAGCACAAATGTCAAAGCACAGACTTCTGCACATTCTTACAGCACCCTGGCTGATGCCTAATTCTTGCTGAAGTTTTATCATGACTTAGGATTGCAAGAGAAAGCATTTCAAGTAAACCTCTGGTGGAGCTCACTCCATCAGGTTTATCAGACTTCATCAAAAGTGCTTACAGAACACGAAATCCAAACACAAAGCACAGCAGCTGCCTTTGCTTCTCCCTGGAAATGGGTATAGGGAAGAAATAGTTGTTCAAAATCCTAATGGCAAGAAGCTGAGAATGGAATTTAATGCAGCTGCCACCCCTGTTTTAACACATCCTCCTGCTCTCTCCCATTTGCTGCTGACCTCTACGAGAGGATGTGGCACTATGAATTTAGGAGACAAAGGCATTTTGCATGCAGACTGACTTCAGGTGCTGATTCCCACATTCCAATGCTTCTTGCCGGCTCCAGGGGGCAATACACACAGACTACAGAAACCTTAAATCACCCCACAAAAATGTTTAGGCTCCTGGTGCCGAAAAGGAGAGGCAGACATCCCCAAATTTCTTGCTACAAAGGCACCTGCTTTCTCCAAAGCCCAAGCAAGTGTCCACAAGCTTGTTTTATACAGCTGAAAAAACTGGCCCCCACTTCTTTGAATTTAGCCTGCCAAATCTTTGCCAAGAGGTGTTTTATGCAGGTGAGGCCCTGGATGCAACTAGAAGGGACTAGAAGCAGGAAAGGATGAAGCACTCTGCAGCTGAGGAGTTATATAGGACAAAAAGCACACAAGAAAGGTAAGGTTCACTGATAGCCAGTCACTGATATGCTGTAATACATATCATGCTGCAGACTCTATATTACTTCTCTATTTTCTTTACACATTTTTAACTGTTGATTTAATTTAATTTTGCCATGGCAGGATTAGCAAGCAAGCTCCAGAGGTGAAAGGACATTACATTAAGACAGCACATTAATCCTCTATCCCACCCAAGGCAGAAGCAAAACCAAACAAATAGCAGCTTCCTGGAAATTGAATTTCTGTTATCCAGATGTCAAAGATGTAATACCCCAATTACACAAACTATTGCCAGTGAAGCATGCCAGGGAATATGCAATGTAAATGGGGTGAGCACAGAGCTGCAAAACTGCAGAGTCAGCATCTGGCTCTCTGAGTGAGTGATAATTAGCACTGTGGGTAGACACTAATAAACATTTATGTCTGAAATTACAACTTTTAGCAGTGTTAATAAAGGATATATTGGCAATTCGTAGAATAAAAGGGTCTTGAAAAGAACGTCATATTAAACAATGGCAGGCGCTTTCTGTGCTTGCACAGAGGTTTTTTCCTCCCTAATTGCAAATGGCCACGCAGTGTTGCTCGGAAATTAATCAACACAAGCACATACCTAAAAAAACTGGTTGTGTTTCTTTGGTCTCCCCGTTAACATCATTGCTGTAGTCAGAGATCTTATATATCTCATGATGGTAATCTGGAATGAAAAACGATAAAAAAAATTAGAACTCAAGTGATCTGGAAAAAATGAACACTGAACACATTGCTACAGTTTTACTACACAATTTATCAATATATCTGCAGTTTATTTCATGTACATCAAATTAACCACAGAAAATGTGCTCTGTATCAGCACCTCCTGAAAAACCTTTGCTCACACTGGAGAGACTCAGCTCAAATATTTCACAGATTTTAGGGAATAGCTACGCCTGCCCTAAATTACTGTGTTCATTTTCACAGCAAATTATCCCACCAGATGCCAATTATCTGGCTTCTTGCTTTACAGATGGAAAGCAGATTTATAATGAAAACTTTACCTTCCCAGAGACCAAGGGAAACTTTCAAACTTCACCTCAGTAAGTAATCAGCAACATACATCAGGATAGCTTTACTCAGCTATCCTGACTCATACTGATGTCACTGGCCTCCCAATTCTGAAGGAAGGAGGATCAGGGACACGTTTGGATATTCACCTATAGAAATTAATGTCTGTAATGACCTGAAGAATAATCACTGGCATCTCATATACAGAGATGCTACAGGATATTAAAAAAAAATTTAAAATTACCACTAAATTTCTATTTCAAATAAAAGAATATTTAGCCGTGATGGTCTCTGTTGTAACTCCAAGCAGGTGTTCAGTAAAACCAGAGCTTTGTTTACATGTGTGCACAGAGGGAATAGTAAGTCCAAGGAAAAAAAAAGTGTCTAAAGGCAGCTCTCCTGGATGCTATTTCTGACTCTGCTACTGGCACACACTCTGTCCTTCAGCAAATCGCTGAAGACTGAACAATATATTCAGTGTCTTGAAAGAGCCACCTCCCCACCTCACTCCTTCAACGCCCTCCCAGTTCCCAACGCTCTCAGCTACTCCCTCCATAAACTGGTTTTATGTTTACTTGCCTCACAAAAAGCGAGGCAGAGATTAACCCATGGAAGGGCACTTTGGGGGATTCACTTAAAAGATGTAACAGAAGCGGAGGCCAGCATAATGGAGTTTCTCCTCCCACACACAGCACACCTGCACCTCTGACCAAACAGCTGCAGGATTGGAAAGGTCTCCTGGAAGTCACTTTTTTGTTATGTGCTGTTTATTTGTATAGCACGACTGTCTCGAGGGCACAAAACGAGGAACAACCCAGTAAGTAAACTAAAATCGAGCCTGACACAGCGATGCAACAGAATGAGAAGGGCCTGGAAAGAAAATAAGGGGAAAAAACCCACACCATAGAACTGGAGAGGTCAGCGATGAGGTGCTACACAAAGGGTTCCTCTGCTTCCCGAGCACACTCAGAGAGTGAAATGGGTAAAGGTGAAGTTTGAGATATGAGATTGAGGAAGTAAAAGCTTCTTTTGTGAGACTAAAACGGCAGGATTTACGCTGCCTTCCATGATCACTAGCAGTCCTGTTGAGCAGAGGGTGTGATGAAGTGGCTTGGTGGGCACCTGATGGCCAATCAGGGTCAACCTGCCACACTCTGCACCTTCATCCTCTCAAGGACATTCCAAGATCTCTGGGAGCAAGTACGTGGAAACTAGGACTTAAATGACTTACGGACTCGAGGTCCTAAGATATACAGACTATACGTGGTTTCTTCTCTACCACTTTCCTCTGTAAATCCAGCTGGTCACAATACCCTTGTGGTCTGCAGCTGCTGCCCTGAAGTCCCATTTCACCCCAGATGTGGCTGTGTTTAGCACAAGAATGGATTTCCTCTTGATCTGGTCATTTGATAAGGTGCTCTGAAGTTCTTTTTGGGACAGAATAATCATTGTAGGGGCACACATCAATAGCAGATGGCGTGTTACCAAGAAATTGACACAGCACAGCCTTTTCTCTTTGGTTTCTTTCTTCTGCCTTGGATGTCACAGTCCAGGCACTGGAAAACCATATCAATTTCACAACAGTAAACACTAAACTGTGACATTACGGAATGACTCCTGCAAGAGGCAAAGGCCAATTACAAGAGACAACTATTTATACATAATTATCTTTCTAATCAACTGTGATAGAAAAGAGTATGAGAGTGCAGACTCACATACAAAACGTGATTTTTATCTCCTCCATTCTCAAAGACATAATTTTCTCTCTGGGATATGCTTTTAGCGTAGCTTTCTATTTGACTTTCTACATCCAAAAAGAGACCCCAGATAAAATAAAAATTATTAATAACATACCATCACAACTGAATTTACCTATTAAAATAAGGTAAAATAGATTGTCTCATATACTGAGGCATAGCTAAACCTGTAAGAAGTGGCAACTGAGATTGTCAAAACAGTCACCTAGTTCTGGCACATATTCTTTTTACAGGTCCATTAGGACAGAAATAAACCAAGCAAAATTTCAGTTTTGTTTTTCCACGTTTCACTTTCACCACCTCCACGCTCCAGCCCAGCCCTCTACGAACTCTGCCTCCAAGTCGGGAGCGTGTTCAGTATCAAAATCCCACAAACCAAACCTGTTCTCTGTAAAAATTACACCCTTGGCAGGTTTGCTAATGGATACAGACGTCCAATACATTTCAGACACGTCTGACAGGTCACTGCCCCTCTAGATTTTAAGAGGAAGCATGTGTGATGCCTCAGACCCCCCTACCAAAATACAGCAGTCGTTATTTACTAGTCCCACCAAGTCAGTTTATTTCCATCTTTGAATTTCTTCGCATCGAACACAATTTTGCAGAGGACTCTTCAGAAAGCAAGTCTTGACACTCGTGTGTGTGTCCCCCTTTTCACCAGTGTGACATTACACCCAAGCAGTCACCTGCCTTGAACTTGGCATGCAGGACACACACAGCGTTTCATGGAGATATTCCCGTCCAATACTTGGAAACACAAAAGGAGAAACGATCTCGAGTCAAATCCATCAGGGCAAAAACATCTCATCGGCCAGAGAAAGGATAAATCCCCAACCAAAATAAATCCCTGGGGGTGGGAAGTCCACCTGTTAAAATGCCTACCAGCGGCTGTATCTTTTTTCCCCTTTAATTAATGAAAACAACAACAAGACTGAAATACAGAGCTGTGCTTCTTCCCCGACATGAATCCAAATATTTCTCCCCTCACGATCCCTTTTAAAATATCCTCTTTTCCAAAAGCAAACACACCCCGAGCGAACAAGTTACACGCCAGCGGCTCTCCCCTGCCCACGTACAATTAATTACCTGCGTGGATTTTTAATAAAGCAACCTCGATTCAGCTTTTCTTTGAAATACACGGATGTACACAGCCGAGGGGAGGAAAAAAATCACCCCAAATACAATAAATCCACAGGAGTTGAATACTAAGGAGGTCCGTCGCTGCTCAAGTGTCATTATTTTTTGCTCGCTTCCCGATTTTTACCTTTTCTCCCCCCCGCCCAAGCAGGATTTACCACGAAACCCGATCCAACTTTATTTTGTGCAAGGTCTGCCTGGAAAAAAATAACACGTCCACCTGAAGGGGGGGGGGGGAGGCTTGGGGTGGTGGTTTTGCAACAACACGTAACACACATGCAAAAAATAAATTAAAAAAAAAAAAAAAAAGAGGAAACGGGAAGGGGGTGAAAGAAATAAAATAAAATTTTAAAAAGGCGTGCAATGGTTTGGGGGAGTTCCGGCGGAGGATTGCGGAGTTCAATAACAGAGCCGGGAGGGAGCGGCGGCCCGGGGACGCCGGCGTTTCATAACGCCCCGCTCCCCCCGGGGCAAAAGTCGGTGCTGCCCCCGGCCAGCGAACAAAGCCCGGTCGCCCCCGCCTTACCTTCGTTGACCAGTTTAAAGCTTTGGGATTTCCTGCTCCTCTTCCTCTGGGCGAACTCCATGGTGCGGGCAGGAAGGAGCGGGGCGGACACAGGACCGAGCTCCGTCCCTCCGATCAGCAACACACGCGGGGGTTGGGAGAGACGGCGGCTCCGGCGGCGAATAAAGGGATCCGGGACAAGTTGGCTCCGGTCTCCCCCCCGCTCCCGCCCGGAACTTTGAGGGAAAGCGGGGTGCGGCGGGGGGAGCCCCGCGGGGGCGATGCCGCCGCCTTCCCCCCCGCCGGCTGCGCGGCCGCGGCCCGGCGGCGAAGGGCGGCCCGCAATGGCTTCGCCGCCGGCGCCGGGACCCCGGTGCCACCTGCTGGGGGAAGGAAGGCGGCGGTTCCGCCGGCCGGGAGCCGCCGCCACCCCGGGGCCGGCCCGCCGCCACTCGGCCCCGCCGCGGGCTGAGGGCGAGGGGCTGAGGGGCAGCGCCATTTTGTGTCCCCCGCCCGCCGCCCGCCTCACACACGGGCACCGGCGCTGCCCCTCAGCCCCGCCGTGCTGCCCACGGCTCCCCTCAGGGGCTGAGCGGGGGGAACTCCTCGTGTTTAGTGGGACCGGGCCAGCTCCGGGGGGGAGGGGGTTGAAGTTGGCGTACGGGAAGTGGGTAAACCTCAGGAACTGATGGCAACACCTGTTTGTTGCCGTGTTTTACAAGGATTGTTGCAGTGATGTGTCCGCTGGTGTCATGAACCGAGGCCTGGAGGAGAGCGCCGAGCCGCCAGCTGGGCTGAGAGATGTTGAGCTCTGCCAAACCTGGATCGCCTTAGCAAAAGGAAGAGAATCCCTTAGCCAAAAACTGGATCGCCTTAGCAAGAGGAAGAGTCTCGACTCTCCAGAGGAGCGAGATTTAGGGCGTCTGGCAGCCCTCCCGACGGTCACCGTGAGGTCACCGCAGCCATACGGCTGGCCCAAACACAGCTGAAATTAGTGCTTTGATTTATTCACCACTTGACGCCTTCAGCCACACTTCCAGTTCGCTCACTGTGCTAAATTCACTGCGGGTGAAGTGTTTTTTTTTACAGCCGAGAGTGCTTTTGCCTGTTGCTGTAGAGAAAGGACCCAGGCGTTTACAGTTATGACTACTGATAACTGCAAACACAGCCCTGATCATCATCTTGTGTTTTACATGTAGTCAGACTGTGTTGTGACAAGGAGTAGAGTATGTGATACTTGCATACGCCTACTTGAACAGATGCAAATGCAGATCTTCCCTTGGTCTCCTTAGAGGACCCAGGAGAATCCCGTTAGCTCCAGTGATATTGACCAACCCTATCACTCAGAATAATGACATAAAATTAGCAGGAGGGAAGCAAATCGAATACTAACAATAGTGATTTGTATCCTAACTGTGTGCATAGACATAGTCAGACCTGAATTCTTTGGTGCAGGGTGCCATCCAGACACACCCCACAGAGGGTATATGTGGTTCTGAAAAGCAAAATTGGGAAATAGCCTTAATGGTGAAGCAATATCAGAAAATATGCCTAATGGTAAAATTTATTATATGCTGGAAAATTAAATTCACGAGGGAGGTTACGGAAACCTCACAGATTGGGTAGGGGTGTAATTTTCTATTAAATTGCTAAGTGGAAAATCCCAGAGGCAATCAATATGCTACTTTTGGAATTTTCCTAAACTTCTCTGTAAGACTTTGAGAAAGGAAACTGGGCTAACGTACTATTTAAAATCCTGCATTATATATTTTTGGGAGGATGCTGAAGCAGCAAAGGTAGATGGATGTCATATGCTGTTTGCTGGATTGTGTGGGTCCAATTAATTTCTGGTACAGTGCAATGAAGTTGGGCCTGAAATGAGGCAGCAGTGTGCCTAATTTTTTTCTTCAAAAAGATTATTTTCTCTTTTTTTTTTTTTCCCTCCCCAAACAGTCTGCTGATTCCTGTCTGCTAACTAACTTTATTTACAAAACTTAGAGCATTGCTGAAACTGCTGTTTGACTCTCATCCTTTCTGGGACAATAGGAGAA
Source organism: Acanthornis magna (assembly GCA_036785705.1). Taxonomy (NCBI): domain Eukaryota; kingdom Metazoa; phylum Chordata; class Aves; order Passeriformes; family Acanthizidae; genus Acanthornis; species Acanthornis magna. The sequence goes on from JAWUZG010000001.1 coordinate 3,909,726, forward strand.
TTTTTGTAAAGCATAAGGGCCTCATTTACAGTTCAGCTCACATGATGGGCTTTATCCGGCATTTGCCAAAGGAATATGCTACAAAAATAAAAACATCTTTTCTGTTTTCCTCTGTTACTCGACTTTGTGAAACATTTTGGGGTATAATTGATGAAAAAGTGATGGCAGTGTTTTATCAGCTGCTTACTCCTTTTAGTTCTTCCTTCCCTGTGCTGATTTTTTTGCTTAAAGGAACACTCGTGGTTTGAAATGATGTTTCAGTCTGGGTGATACAATTTCCAGTTATGTTTTACAGGAGTTAGCACATCCCCCTTTTCACCAGTATTTCTCATTTTCCTTTCTGTGAATTAGAGTGATCCCTTCTTTTCATGCAGAATAAGCCTGATCCTGCAAGCTAACCTAATCGTGGTCACTCAGATGAGTAAATCTTGCAGCTTTCATTTCTGAAAGTAGGAGCCAGTGTGGATACCATGGCCCCGATCCTGCCATCTCATCTGCATAAAAGTGAATTAGAAACTAGGACAAGGTGACTTTAGGTCAAAGTCTTGTAGTTATCCACACAACACGTAGGAGGATTTGGTAGCTGGAAACAGTTTTCTGTCCTGCACTGCTGGTGTTTCTCAGCTGGGACTTAGAAAAAAACTACACAGACTCAAAGGCTCCCATGTACAGGGAGCTGTGAGCCTGTTGTGGGGCATTTCAGGGTGGGCACCCTAAAATTCAACTGGGATCATCTGCTCGTTTGTCACAGGCCACCATTGCATTATTCCAGCTGGAGAAATGCAGAGATGAAAGTCCTCTTTATCCCATTAGAATGGCTGCCTTGTGTCACCCTAGATAGTCGCTGGCTGCATCGCTGTGGCAGCCAAGTGACTTAGGATAAAGTGCTCTGGCTCTGGGGGGCAGGCAGTTTTTAATTTCGTCTTTTATTTCAGTTTCTGTCTCAGTATCATGTTGTTATTATTACATATTAAGAACCCGTAAGTTCTTTTTTTCTGGTGAATGTATGAAAAGTTCTGAGCATTTTGTATATAATCATGAATGGTTTCAAAGTATTTCCTCAAACTATTAACTGAGGGATGCGTTTTTCAAAATGCTGTGAAATTAGCTAACTAAATAAGGGCTTTATCTTGCAACATGTCCCAAGTCAGTATGATCATCCCTGATTGTTTCTTAGTTATCGTTTTATTATGCTTCAAGGTATTTTCAAAATATCCCCTCCCCATTCTAATGGATAGTTAGTGTTTTAACAATTTTCTGATGTGTAATAATGCTTTTTCATTTCAGACTATGAGCTTACCAATTAAATATAATTAATTAGTAATATTTCAGTATTAACAACAACAGTGCTCTTCATAGATGATGTCCCAGACTTTTTCTTTGTTTCCAGGTGTGTCCAGTTCATTATAATATTTTATTGTTCAGAAGTAGGATTGTGTAGGACAAAGATAACTAAAGAGGCCTAGAGCTGAGGAGAATAAAATGAATGTACTAAGAATTCCTTCTGCTTTTCAGTTGGAAAAATTATGCTGGAGAAAGTCTCATAAACTCAATGACTTGATCTGAGGCTTAAAGTCTAATGTCAAGGAATCCATGTGAGGCCTTGTGAAGTGCGAATAGGCTGCTGACTATCATATTAATAGCACCATGATTACCACTCATCTTGGAGCCTGATGAGGTTCTGTGCAGTATTAGGAAGCAGAAGGGTGAAGAGGTAAATTGGAGACCAGGAGTCACACAGGTGACATGTTAATAGGTGAGTTATTTTGGTTAGTTATGTGTAATGAATGGCACTGAGGATTTTATAAACTGTAGCAGTGTTTCCAGTGGTGATTTTGTGGTCATATGATGTATGTAGGCAGTACTTCTTGGCTCCCAAGCTGACAATAGGCCGCGTTGTCCTGTGCTGTCTTACTACAAACCTTCCCTTTCAGCAGGCTCTCAGGCTGGCGTATCCAAGGGCTGGGTTGTTAGAGAGGAAGATGTCTTGGTGCCTTGAAGAATTTTGAAGTCAGGAGTGCAGTGTAACTTGTTTTCTGATCCTCCTTAAGTTTTTCCTATAGCATTTGAGTCACAGTGTTGACATTTTGTGTCTCTATCCTTACTCTCTTTTTCCTTCAGAACAGAGTTTTGAAATGCCTTCTTGCCATTCTGCTGCTTGTTAATCTTTCTCATATAAATTTTAAAGAAAGAAATTACAGGACAGACAAATCTTTTCATCTGTTTGCCAGCTCAGGGAGACCAAAACATTCCAGAACTGTTTCAACAATAAAGAATATAACTGAATCTACGTACAAAGTGTTCTTTGTGTGTGCAGTCACAAACCCTCTGAATATTTCTGTATCAGAATGCAAACCCCTTTTGACTGTAAGGCTGGACTTTTCCCCACCCTGTCACTTTATGTGCAGCTTGGATTAAGGCTGCAAGGAAGGGCACTGTAGTCTAAGAGTCAAAGTCTGATGGTCATCCACTCTGATCCAATACTTGTGGGATAATTGGATATTAAGGTATTAACTCTTTCCTAGGACAAACCAGTGTTTGGATTTGAATTCTGGGAGGAGTGGAGAGGAGGCCAAGGTGTCTAAGCAACAGATGTGGTTGGAGGATGAAGAAGAAAAGGTCTCAACAATGCTTTTATGAAAGAGAATGTGGAAGAGTAAAAAAACCTGCCCATACACATGGACATCTTCTGCTTCTCTGAAACATGGAGAAACCATGAGCTGCACTGATTTTGCCTATACAACCCATGTGCTTCGCGGGAGCTGAGGACAATGTGAGTAGGGCTTATTATTTTGCCTAGAACTTTGAATTTTTGTGCCATATAAAGAGTAATAGTGCTTAGAAATTTTAGTCTGGATGTGTCTTTGCATTGCTACCACCTCTGTCTAAAACGATGAAGTGTAAAGCCAGGCTGATGTCCTCAGAAAGGGCACGTTTGAGCTTTGGGTCATTCTGGAGTCAATGTCAATCATGGCAGCCCAAGCACAGGAGTCAGCAGTCCCAGTTCCGATGGATGCTGCAGGCACAAATTGCAGCGAGCTCAGCTCAGGGTCCAGCAGCCCAATGAGCCCCTTGCTAGGGAGGGTTCTAGGAGGGTCGTGCTGCTAATCATACCTCCATTTTTGTGTCAGTTTGCTTCAGTCACAGCAGCCGAAGGCAGATGTAAGAGTGCAGCGATGCAATCGCTGGAGCTACGGATGGAAAACAAACGCAGCATCAGCTGCAGGAACAAAAGCATTTAACACTGTTAGACAGCTCCTTGAGGCTGTGGGATGAAGCCCAGGCCGCAGCCATCCTCCTCTAAGTCCTGACTGAGCCTGATGTGGGGATGTTACACTGTGCCTCCCCAGCCCAGCCTCTTGCTGTTTCCAGCTTGCCACAGGGACCTGCTCTCCGTGTCTCGATTCTGCCTTGATCCTCTTCCGTTTCTCCTGCCACACATTAGTAAATGCACTTGCAGTAAAATCAATGGGAGTTTGAAAACTAAAAGTAATGTGTGCTTTGGTATGCTACTAATCCACTTATTTGGATCCTCTTACTGCTCCTCTGGGCTGCCCTGATCCTCTCTATCAGCCCACCCAGCTGCTCTGATCTGCTCTCTAAACTTCTGCCGTGGCTATATTAGCATCCCTGTCAACTCACAGGGCTGCTGCCTCGACGCCATCAATCCCCTCTCCCAATGAGAGTTTCTCTACTAAATTATAATCCCTGTAGCTCAGAATACTGATGCAAGCTAAAATAAATTCATGAAAAGTTGCTGCAGCTCCTACTAAGATGTTCTATTTTTCTAAATGTTTTCCAACGGTACTTACATTTCAGGCTGGAGAAATAGCTTCAGACACATTCATAACCACCTGCCTGCTTTTCAGTTCTAAAAAATGAAATTTCATTGCAAGGTACAATGGAGTTCAAAATCTACTCACATATGCACTTTTTAAAGAGAGATTATGTGAATTCTAAATCTCTGTCAGGCTGGAGACTGACAACATCTCAAAATGGTGCTTTTATTCGGCAGTAAGATATATACAGCAGCATTTTCATTAATGTGACCCCCCCTGGATTTACCTTCAGAGGTGTATAGACACTGAAGACTCCATCAGCCATTCAATCCCTGACCTCTCTGCTGAGGCAGCCAGTTCACCTGCATGGGCATTTTCTCTGACATGGACACATCCTGCAGGGATCAAACTGACAACACAGAACCATGATCATTTAGTAATAACTTTGAGAGATTTCTTGCCTGTGTTGAATAGAAGCTAATGAACTCAGAAGTACAATACTTTATGCTCAACCATTTATCTTCTAGACACATTAAAATGGAAGAAAAATAGATGTTTTTATGTGCTTTTCTACCATCCAGCAAGATCTATTTGGTGGTTTGGGTGGTGGTGTCTGTTAATACAGCTAAAACGTCTCAAACCCAAGGGTTGTTTAGCAAGTGTAGACCTTGCTTTGGGGAAGGTTGAAGAAAGAGACAATTGTATGGATCTAAAACACAATGCATGCAATTTGACAACTCAGTCTGCATTTGCAGGGCTTAGTCCTGTAACTGCACCTTGCCTGGAAAGACTTTGTTGTTTGGGAACGTGTAGTGCAGGCTGATGCTGAGAGAAAATATGTTCAATGCTTCACATCATTTGCCCTGCACTGCTGGAGTGCTAGAAAGAACAGCTACAAAAATACCTACAACAGCCAAAAACCAAAACGAAAACAACAACAAAAAAAACCAGCATGATTTTTAAAAATTTTTCTCCAGGATATTTTGGATTCTTTAACAGCCACAAATGGCCACTGCTGTCAAAAAACCACAGTGTCCCTAGTGACATCTTGGGTCCGATTCATTAGGGACTCTGATGACACAGTGCCATAAGCTGAGCTACGAATACTGTTCCTGAAACAACAAAATTTTCCTCAGATATCACACACATCAGCCAGTTTGGCAATAATTAGCTGTTCTTAAATGCAAAGCTTTTTAGAAGCAACAATAAATTTTCACACCACCTCAGTTTTACAGATCATAAAGCTGCTGGGATAGGAAAGACTCATGTATCCTACAGACAACCTAAACAATGCTTCCAAATATTCCTTTGTCAAAACCAGAGGATAATTAGCAGTCAAACAGTTATTTCAAGCATGTTTCTAAAAGCCACACTGGCTTTACTAACCAATAATATCCATGTGGATGTCACTACTTTCCTAGCTTTTTTAACAGTGTGTTACAGAGGTGTGTCCCTGCAGACAGGACACACCTTTCTGGATCCTGAGAAGAGGTTGACTTACCATGAGAACTAATCAAGTGATACTTTAAAAAGCAAAACAAACCAAACACCAACTTAATGATACACAGATGTCATAAGACTTTGGAAGACTTATGTTTGTTAGAAATGCGGGAACCTTTTTTTCTGCTTTTTCCTCCCCCATGAGTTTTTCTTGTCTTTGCAGTGGGATTTGGACACCTGTGGTGGAGTGCTACCCCCAATTTCTTCCTCAGTCTTCCCTCTAGCTGAGTGTTCTGTGACCTCCTGGAGACTGTGTGCTGTTTGGAAAGATGAATAAGAAATGTGAATAAGAAAGTGAAAGCCTAGTATGAGTGGCTTAAAGGGACTAATGGAGGGGGTGAGCCCATCCCCAATGCCAGAATTGTAGGGAAGTGCAGTTTGCAATCCTTAGCAGAAATACTAACATGTCTGATAGAACACCTGAATGTGCCCTGTGGATATGACAAGCTGGAGATACCTGTAAGCAAGGTAAATGTGGGGGCAAAGAATGGGGAATTGGGTGGGTTAATCCCTCCCAAAAAGTTAAGGACTGCTTTAATAAAAAAAGAAAAGAGTGAGATTGGGTCCTGGCACCCTTTGCCAAAAGTGGACATACTTAGTCATGGTACAAAGGCAATTTTATCCAATTCTTTTTTGGTATAGTGTTTTGAAGATGAGTAAAAGGAACCATGTACTTATCTGAAAAGGGTTTCCAAGAGTCATCTGTGCCCTTGTTACTTGAAATGAGTTCTGCAATCTCGGTCAGCTGTAAGGTATCAGTTCTGCCTCCTGTGTGCAAGTGAAAGCATATGCTGGCTGAGCTTGGGGTTTTCCCTGTTTAAATATCAAATAGATGAGTGAAACTCATATGGGATGCCCATAAAGTATTGAATACAACCTGAAAACAACTAAATGTAAACTGAATGCAACTACTGAGAGCAGCCAAAATTATTCTGATCTGTTTTACTACTTTGGCAAATAGATGACATCTGGGTTATTTGAGTGAAACTGGGTTATTTGAGCTGCCTTCAATAATCTGTCTGTAGGTTGACAGTTGGCTTGCAGCAGATAAAGCTGAGCAATCACTTAACCCACAAGAAATTGGAATGAAACACCTCATGTATGTTTTAAGCTTGTATTCCTATTGCTTACAAGGCTCTTATGAATGTTCCAAGATTTTGAGTAACTTCTAGATTTCCCTTTCCAGTCTTGATTTCATATTTAATGTTGTGAAGGAAATTACTTCAAAGTAGCTTTGCGGTTAACTCTGCGGGGTTGTTCCAGAGGTCTGAGGAAACCTGGATATAGGGAAAACATGGGTAACACTATTGCTTCCAGACCCAAGCTCAGTTGCTGGGAGCTGTCAAGACTCTGCAAGTGGTTTTGGGTGAGCTCAAAGGCCTGGCTACAGCTCTGACAGCAAATATCATATTTATTAATCACATGAGAAACAGAAATGCACAGCCCTAGTGGTACCAAACAAGCAGGATTGCCCTGAAAAGCAAAACAGGAGCAGTAGAAAACAAATAGTCAAGCTTTGAATTTATAGCAATGATCTAATTGACTCTAATGAGTAGAGTAATGCCATCTATGATAAACTGATAATTTGAAATACAGCTTGGAATTTCACCATGTTAAAAATATCTTATGCAGTGATGTCATCTAAGGGATGATTGCATGGATGAGGGACTGGCAAAGGGAAGGAATTGTCTGCTTTCACAACACAGTTAAACAGTTTCCACACTCTGAGGGCTCCTCAGAGCAATGGTGACTTGGAGAAACCCTTTTGCAGTGTGGAGGAACAGTTTCCATTATGTGATCCCAGGATGAGAGCTCACACTGTGAGCTGCCGTGTGCTCCATGAGTTTGTCCAGCAAGTGGAGCTCCAGATATCCACCCTAGAGCCAAGGAGCACATGTGAATGGAGAAAGTCAGAGGATGAGAGATCCATAATGAAGCAGGCAGGGACCGTATTGAATTGTAAGCATGGATATAGCCTTGGGAAGATGTTCTGAGGAACAGAGGAGCTTTGAACAGTGCCCAGCTGAGACCTGACCCATCTCAACAGTCCATGTCTCTCCGAAAATGCTGCCCTGACCTTGAGGCAAAGGGGAGTCAAGCAAATTTGCCATCCTGGAGATCAGAGAGGAAGCAAGACTGGATCTCTTCATGTGGTGTCAGTGAAAGTAAAGAGATACTGCCACTTCTTATACCTTAGAAGGTTTTGTAATCTCTTCAAAAAGAGAAATCCCAAATAGATGGATGACACCAAAGAATTTTTTCTCCCTTTCCCTCTTTGGGGAGATATTGGTGAATGTCCTCAGAAAAACAGAGCCAACATAACTACATATTTACATGTAACTCTTTTGGGAGATGTGGTACTCTGTAGATTGCCACTTCTTGTCCATAGGACAAGAAAACTATATTGATTACAAAGGGGATTTACATTACAGGATGCTTTGATATGGAGGCAAGAGAGCACAGAACCAGAAGTACTGGAAGAAGAGCAATTGTGGAAGGTTGAATCATTGTCAGTGAACTTTTAGGCACCTTTTAGAGGTACAGCATTATTTTCCAACCTTGCCAAAGTTGTTTCACCAACATGAACTAATCAGCTGCTTCCTTGTCTCTTTTACCTCTCCCTGACACCTTATTTGTTTTTACAGACTGGGAGATCTTTGGTCTAAGAGTCACCTGACAGTAACTGCATCTTTCTCACGAATTCTGTGTGTGAGTTGGCTTTCCTCCTCCTTTTGTACTGTCTCTAATTGAGATATAATATCTGTCACAGTTTAATCCCAGCTGGTGCACAGGCACTCTCTCACTCTCACCCAGCCACAGAGGGATGTGGGATACAATTGGAAGAGTCAAAGTGAGAAGGCTTGTGGATTGAGAGAAAGACAGTTCAATGGGACAGCAAAGGAAGAAAACAACAACAACCACAACAACAGCAACATATACAAAACAAGTGATGCACAGGCAATTGCTCACCATCTGCTAAGCGATGTCCCACCAGTTCCCAAGCAGCAGGCCCCAACCAACTTTCCCCCCAGTTTATATACGGAATGGGATGCCATACAGTATGAAATATTCTTCTGGTCATTTGGGATCAGCTGTCCTGGCCCCCTTGTGTCCCCCAGTCTCATTGCTGGCAGGATATGAGAAGCTGAAAAGTCCTTGACTTAGTAGAAACTCTGCTTAGCAACAACCAAAACATCAGTGTGTTATCAGTTATTCTCATACTTGATCCAAACCACAGAACTGCACCAGGTACTAGGAAGAAAATTAACTGTATCCCAGCCAAAACCAGGCCAATGTCAGACTGGAGCAGGAAATGAAGCAAGGTCTAAGGTTGTGTGTACTCTACAGTAAACTGAGGGGGAAGCTGGCACTCTGACATAAGCATCTGGATTCATTTGCCATAAAGTCCACTACAGAGTATTCCTAAAGCCTCCCAACTTATGCCCTTACCCAAATGTGGGCACATTCCCCCAGGACTCATACAGAGACATTCTTGGATCCTATCACCATCAGATCTGATATAATTTCCTTTTAGGAGAACTATGAAAAGCGTAGGAGGACTGTTCCTGTTTCCTCATTGCAAAGTGATTGCATTCAAGCCTGAGGTAAAGCAGAGCACGACTTCTAAATCCAGAGCCCTCCAGCCTGGGGTTAAACAACCCCAGTGAACCAGTGGGCCATTTTCTGCAAGGGAGAGCTGTGGCACACGGCTCAGGTTATCTAAAGTGGGTGAAAAGCCAGTTGTGGTTACAGGTCTCCAAAACAGCTACTGGAGCAATGGAGCTTACAACGGGGAAAGGCAAGAAAAAAATCTGTGAGGACGTAAAGGTGAAAAAAAAAACCTGGGAAAACCAGGGAGGGAGAAGTTGCTGTGTGCCAAAGCATGTGGCAACAGGAGACAGAGGTGCTGCCACCAGCCGGGCTGCTCCTAAGCAAAACAGAGGAGCTAAAGCTACAGAGACTTCCACCCTTCAGTGTTTGGTGGCCTTTGCTTCCAGCAAGGTATAGCCCCGATCAACTTAAGCATAGTGTAAAATGGCTGTTCTTACTCATTTTTCAAAGCTTTTGATTGACTTTTTGGACTTTACAAGCTACAGGATGGAAATTGCTGCAGAAAACAGGTAAATAAGCAAAACAAGAAATTTCTTGACGTTACTACCTGTGTCACAAATGCTGTGTGCCTGATGACAAAAGCATTTAGCTCTGGGATGAGCACACTAAGGAGCTCAGTTCCTACCAGCTACCTCAGTCCTCTAGGCCTGAAGGAAGCAGAAACCAGACATCACATGTCCCACCTTCCTACATGGCATTTGCACCTGGTATGGCTGACCAGTAACCAGCCTCAGGTTGGAAAAGATCTCTAAAATCATCAAGTTCAACCCTGCACTGCCAAGCTCACCAATAACCATGTCCCCAAGTCCCACATCTACACATCTTTTAAATACCTCCCAGGATGGTGACTCTACCATTTCCCTGGGCAGCCTGTCCCAGTGCTTGACAACCCTTTCAGGGAAGAAATTTTTCCTAATACCTGAGGCCACGATTTATCTGATATTAGCTGTCATCTGCAACCAAGGCCCATCACACAAGGAAGGCGCTGTACAAACATGCAGTCAGAGAGACTTCTCCCCAAAGATTTTTCAAGCTAAACAGAGAAGACAGCTGAGTAAATTGCATGCACACTCTCTTTAAAGAAGCTGTCAGTAACACCCCTTTGTAAAACCAGGTGTACTAAAACAGGGAAAGACCCCTGTAAAAGTCATATTCTACTTCTTTTGCTACATTGATTGACAGAAAGCATTTTTTTTTGTTTCTGTTTCATGATTACTGTCATTATACTGTCTGTATATCACTTTAAATAATCTGCTTGCAACAACGGTATGATATTACGTGGATACTGAAGAAACTTTTCCTAACATCCAATGTAAACGTCTCCGGGCACAACTTGAGGCCATCTCCTCTCGTCCTGTCGCTTGTCACTTGGGAGGAGGGACTGACACGCCCCCCACTCCCGCCGCTCCTCCCAGCCACCAGGGGGCGCCATGCGGCGGCGCGGCCTCCCCGGAAGTGACGGTGTTGTTTTCCTGCGGCACTTCCCGAGGCCGCCATGGACATCCTGAAGCGGGAGATCAGCAGGAAGCGGCAGCAGCTGGAGGAGAAGGAGCTTCTGGGGGTGAGGGGGCCCGGCATGGAGACCAGGAGCCGCCCGGGGTTTGGGCCCGGGGAAGGGCGGCGGGGGTGAGGCGGGAGCGGCCCGGGATGGGCCGGGGAAGGGGGCGCGGAGCGGCGCAGGGCCTGGTTTCCCAAACTCGGGATGAGCCAGGATGGGATCGGGCAGGAGCCAGGAGGAGTTTAGGGGCACAGATGCAGCCTGGCTTCAGCCTCGCTGTGTTCCGTGGCCTTTGGAGGCTGCTTTAATTTATTTCGGGCGCCGGGAGATGAGAAAAGTCAGTGCGAGCTTTGGTGAACGGAGTGTGGTTTCTTTCCTCCACACAGCCGCGTTCTGGGCATAGCCGGGTAGGGTCTGAGAGGTGTGAGTGTGCCTGAAAACCCCACAGTAAAGCAGAACCAGTGTCAAGAGTGTCTAATTTTGAGTTTTGGCATCAGAGGCTGAAGTAGGGAGCTGCGATCAGCAGCTGTTGTAGGTCAGGCAAAGCATGAAAGAAGAAGACATAGTTTGTACTAATCAAGGAAAATGCTTTGGGGTGACCACATTTTCCAACTGTTGTGAGCCTGGAATGTCTTTTCAGGCGCATTTCTGCAAAGGTGCTCCAAGCAAGCTTATAAAATACTCTATACAAAGGTGATTTAATGTCCAATGATTAATTTTGTGTGGTTTATCTAAACAATCTGGGCCTGGTTGTGCACATCTGAAGTGAAGCTTTACACTAATCACGACCAAGGCCTTACATGAAGAAAACTTGTGTTTTCTAAAGTGCTGGTGAACACATTGTACTATTAATTCTGCTTGTACATATATGCTGCAAAGTAACTCTATATTGCTGATTTCAGAGGTGCTTCCAACTAGTTCCCTTTCTGTGGTAATGTAGCCATCTCTGGGGAAGGATGTAGCTGAATTCACCATGCCAAGTAAGAAAGTTTGAGCCATTTCTGCCCAACCACCCAAAACTGTGAACTGGTAACAGCTTTCTTTTCTTTTAGGGAAATAAGAAGTATTTCAAACGCAGTGAATTAGCTAAAAAAGAAGAGGAAGCCTACTTCCAAAGATGTGGCTACAAGGTATGGAAATTGTTCTTCCGGGACTTGATGTGTTTATTTTGAAGTCTGCATTTTATTATCAAGAGTATCAATGTTGTTAATGATAATTGTTGTTCTTTGTTCAATCTGTTAATGTTATACATTAGCCTGTAAATGAGAAGCCACCTGGAGAGGTATGACTTTCCAAAACCATTTTCAATGCAGGAAAAGATGCATGACATACAGCTACTCAAGTTTGTGTTATGGTTTGGCTTTTATTTATTTTTAATTTTTTTTGTTTGTTTGTTTATATTTGTGGAAAGCATGAAGTGGCTCGGGATCAAAGCTTGTCTTCCTTTCTTTTTAAATTGTGCTGTTAGGCATGAACACTAGATCTGATATAGCCACCTTCCTCCCCTTATTGAGAAAAATGGATACATTTGGATAATTTTATCTGTTCAGACAATCTTCATTGTCAGAATGTGCAAAAGAAATCAGTATATAGTGTGGGTGTGCATCAAAAAGATCTGCCAACTTGCATATATTTGTATTTGGGGTTTGGCCATCAACCAGCCAGCATTGAAACTGTGCAACAACAGCATTTATGTTCTTGCTGGCAAAATATTAGAAACAATTGGTAACCTCGGATGCATTTTGCAACAAATGGGTGATCTGGAAGGCTTTATCTGCCTTGTAACGGTGTCAGGGCAAGAGTTTACTGAAATGGAAAGAATGTTGGTGTCTTTTACAAGTGTGTGTGCCTGCCTGCCTGCCTGACGGGGTGTCTGGGAGGGGGGATGCATTCCCTGGGGAAGACAGTTTCATAATCTTGTTTGCTGTTACAGGGCACAAATAAGAGCTTTGTTTTCAAGTGACCTTTACCCAGTTAGTGACTTATTCTGAAACCTTGATCTGTTTGTGAATATTTGAACATCAATGGCAAAACGATTCTCGGAATGTGCAGCATGAAGTCATGGGAAAGTTCTGTGAATCCAGTCGCTCTTCCAAGTGGAAATGGCTGCCTGATGCCTTTTGAGCATTAGCTTGAATTCTTCAGAACCTGATGTGGTTAAAGTAGTGTTACCTGTGCTGCTGCAGCACCAGTTTTGGTGTGCATTGTAACCCTGAAAATGGTTTTAAAATAAGTTACTGTGTTAAGTTTAGTATCTTTTTAGAGCCTCCCAGATTTCTGCATTTGTTCTTTACTCTGTTAATGAGACATGGAACACAGACTGATTTCTTTTTAAATTCAGGTGCCTTTTTGCTTTGCTTAGACTTAATAAGTTGGAATAATTTCAATTACTTGAAGAAAGCCCTGAAACAAAAATAACTGTGGTAAAGATACTGCTTATAACTTGGGGTCCAGCTGACAGAATGGATCAAATCTTTTCTCCCAGTGCTGCTGTCTCTTTATGATTTCAAGAATGTTTGTAAGTTAAAATTTGTATGTACCTTCTGTATATTTCTTTTTCTATCTATCTATCTATCTATCTATCTATCTATCTATCTATCTATCTATCTATTTTAAAAAAACCCCTTCTACATAGTTCTTCCATATTTTCTGTCCCCTGTCAATTCCTCTTTCCCTGTATTGATGGAAGTTTTATTTTTCCCTTCCCTTTATATGTTAAACACTGATTTAATTGTCCTTGCCTTGTTTATCCCAAACACCTGTGGTTGTAGGATTGATTTTTTTCTGTGTTTGCTAATACAGTATAGAATGTAGATTTGTGGCTGAATCTTGTAGCTGGAGCCCCAGGAGTGGATTCTCCCAGCCATACAGGGTCACACTGACGCCTGAGTGCAAGGCTGGCACTGTGGCCTGAAAGAATAAAAAAGCCTCTTTTTAAAAAAAGTAAATTCTGTCCAGTACCTTCCTCAGACTGATCAACCCAAGTATAGGCTGACCACACACAGAGAATGCTGCAGGGTGCTCTAGGATTAATTGAATTGTTTCCCTTTTAGCGAGTACAGAAAGGAAATGAATTCTAATAAGGAAACTAAGAAAAAACAAGATGTGAGTGAGCACTGAAGATGTTTCCATATTATAGGAATATTACCACCAGCAATCTGCTCCTGCTGTCAGAAGTGTTGAATTTGAGCTTATACAGGGAGCTGTAGTTACATGGCTGCTGTCTCAAAGTTACTTTGATCAAAGAGTTGATTTGCATTATTAAAATATTGAATAATGAAGAAGGAATGCTCTGTTTGATTCAGGGACCTTCTTTTAGACTAAGAGGAGTTGTTGATGAGAGCCTGTTCCTGTGAGGAATTGTCTTTTTTTGTTGGTTTTCTTTTTGTTTTTTTTTTTTAGCTGCAAGAAACTGGCAAGGTTGTTAGAAGGATGCATTACCTAAAACAAACACCTCTCAAAACCCCACAGAAACTGTGGGTCATTGCTAATTGTCCTCAGCTCATTGAAGCTGTAGGTAATACACTGACAATGGAAGAAGCAGCTCCACTCTTTCCCTGCCCTGGAGTTTTCTTTCCTGTTCTTGTGTCCGTGCATGTGCTGGTCCTGGGGAGCTGGATGAGGAAGTGGGCTGGGAGCAGTACCACTATTTGTGTTTGTCGGAGTATTTTCTGTTTGACTCATTTCCCCCTTCTGGTTCACCACACAGTGATGCAAATGTTCTTGCATGGGTAGGGAAGATGGAGCAGGGGCAGAAATCAACAGGCAGAGGGTGGATTTGTTATTTTTGGCAGCAGTGCTGGCACCTGCCTGCTAAAGTGACAGCCAAACTTCAGCAGTTGTCCTTTCTGTTTGCTGGAGAGCCTGCTTCCTGCAATCTGCAGAAGTGTGGGTTAATTACTGATTCTATCAAGAACTTTTATTGTTCTCTGAGATTCAATTATGGACCATAAAACTATGAAACTGAAGGTTTATTTTGTCAGATTAAAGTCTGTGTTCCAGAGTTCTGTATCTTCCCATTGTTTCTCATCAATATGTGGGTTTGTTTCCATTGCACATAAGTAACTAAATCTGTTGAATGTAGGTACAGGAGCAGGAAGAGGAGGAGAAACCACTGGCTACATCAAATCCAGTGCTGGAACTTGAACTGGCAGAGGAAAAGTTGCCAATGACTCTTTCCAGACAGGAGGTAAAATTAATCCCTATAAACAGACTCCTTGAGTTTACAACAAATGCACCTGAAATTTCTCGTTAGGGCTGTTTTCATCCAGCGAACTGTACTTTTTATGGCAGTTTTATTAAATAATAAGCATCCGTTTTTACAGTCAGCAGTTAATGATCATCTTTGCTTATGGGGGGTCTGCTGTCCAACTGAAAGCGTAGGGAGCTACAGATGGTTAGAGCCTCTCTGTTACAGGGCTTTACACAGATGTCGTATAACATTTTACAGCTCTTTCGGAGTGGTACCCTGAATATCAGCATTATCCTTGGATAATACTGATGGTGCCATGCTGACTTTTTCCAAGATTTTTTTTGTCCCTGAGCTTCTTTTCTTTGTAGCTCATTGGTCTGAACACAAATTTAGAAACTAAGTTTTGGAAGTTCAGCTTGGCCTCTAGAAGAAACAGTCCTAAAGCCAGAGCTGCTGGAGTGTTCTTTGCCTTTTCTAAGGATAAAAATACCTATGTGGATTTAAGTTCACAATCACCAATCCATACCCCACAGCAGAAACAGGAAGTTCAGAAGTACAGAATACACTCTAATCTTGTAAATACTAAAATTTGCAGCTGAGATCATCCAAGCATGTCACATATGTGTCTCCTTAATTTGACAGGATATTCAGTTTTTACAGGACTTGTAATGGGGCTGTTGGTTTTGTGTTTGGTTTGAAGTCTGAATCAAGTCGAGGGAGGCTTTTTCGCTTCTGTTATATCTACTTTTAAAGTAACTATCCTATTAGATAGCGGGGCTTCATATTTCCCAAATGCTTAAGGATGGGAGTTTTCAGCAGATCATCTTGTGGCTGTGCTGGGACAACCTGCAGCCCAGACAGTATTTTTATTGCCAAGACAAATAGGTGAGTGAGATTATTGTCAAGTTCCTTTCTGATTTTGGAAACGGTTTTTAAGCTCTGCCAGAGGGATGATTTTTGTGTATTTGTTTAAACAAGTCAGAGCAGGAAGAAGTTAGGCTGTCAAACAGCCTGGGATTTTATGCAAAATTTGGATTGGTAATATTTGGAATGACCTTTCACTTAAATACCGTGGGAATTTTATATTTAGATTGTTAAGTGTCTGGAACATTTTTCTACTGCTTAAAATATTGCCATTTCCTCTCCCGTCCAGCTCAGCTTGTTATTGTAAGCAAAGTAAATAAATCTGTCATTCTGGATTTTATTTTGCTTCCTTTATGCATCAGGGAGTGCTTTAATTCTTTTCAGGTTATCAGGAGGTTACGAGAGAGGGGTGAGCCCATCAGGCTGTTTGGAGAAACAGATTATGATGCATTTCAACGTCTGAGGAAGATAGAAATTCTTGCACCTGAAGTGAACAAGGTAAGACTGCCTCTTAATTACTTATTTGTGGTGAGATAATCAATGAGTAACCCCATAAAAGTTACTGAAAATCATTTTCAGTAACTGTTAATTTTCAGGAGAGAGGGGTGATAGACAGCAAAGAGAATATATACTCTGTCTATTTTATTGTCTGAGAAACTATGTTAGGTGTCAGAGTTTTGTGCACAATTACAATTATGTTAGAGAGTTCATCCCGAGAGACCTTCCAGTCCCTTGCCAGTTGGAAAGGGGCCTTTGGGTGGCACTAATACCCCAGCTTGTGCTGGCTCTGCTTTTTAATGAGCAGAGAACAGGAATTTACTCTTTATGTAACCCTATGTTTGTGATTATGTGCATCCCTGAGAAGGCACAGGTAAGTAAGAGCAGGACTGCATCCTGTCTCTCTGGGATATAAATGATTTTTCAAATCTCTGGATTACAGGGCTATAACTTGTTATGGATAACATCATTTTCCCCCCCTTCCCTTTAAAGTAGCCATCATTTCAAAAACTGACCTGAAAATATAACTAACCTTTTTCCTTTTGTCTTAAGAAATGATCAGTTAAATGAGGAGATGCAGATGGGTTTTGTTTTGCATTCACTGTTAACCAAATTTACAGCCTTACTAAGAGTGACAATTTGCATTTTCTTCCCTAATTTGTGGCAAAATAAATTGTTTTAAATGTTTTTCCTGGGGCTGCCCATAAAGCGAAAGCCTTTTCCTCTTCAAGTCTTTAAAGTAAAGATAAACAGATCTAGAAATAAAAGCTCTGCTAATGAAAGCTTCCCCTCCAGCGACATCGATCACAGGAGCAGGAGTATTAGGAAATAGTGAGTGCATAATTAGGGTTGTGCTGAATTTTTGTTACATGTTTCAGTCACTCCTGTTGCTGTCTAGGGGCATTCTGTATGTTGCTTAGTCAACCAGTCTTGTGGTTCAGACATTTTTAGAGTAACTAAATGATTAATAGGAATGCTCCAGACAGCCAAGTATCATGATGGAAGAGGGGAAGTAACTATGCATATCCATTCCCTGTAGAGTGGCTGAATTTATCTGAGGGTAAGAAATGTCATACGCCTTTACAGAGCTTTATATTTTATGTCTCAAGACAAGAAGGCAAATCCTTCAAGTGTGACTAAGGCGAGTTTTGTGTTCTATTTGAAAGTACCTTTTAACTTTATATATATGGTTTAAAACTGATTCTCCTTTTTTAATTCAGCTCTTCTGAGCTGAGGGTTTTAAACAGTTAATTATATAAAATACTCTGCTATATTTAAATAATTTGTAATGAAGGGGAACAACATAATTGTTTTCTGTGTAGTACTGAAGGAGTGTTATCTTATTTACAGCTTTTTTCAGGGCAGATGCGAAGACTTGTAGAAGCTGATGATGGTTATGGACTGGTTTTAATTTGTTTTGGGGTGGTTCAGTGCATTGCTTGGAGAAAATGACTTGAAGAAAGTCCTAGAGGCTGATTCTGTCCTCCAGGCTTTTTTTTGGTGAAAATACTGTAAAAAGTCTTTTTCACAAGTATGAACACTGCAGAAGTTCATGCACCTGCTTTTTGTTAA
Organism: Acanthornis magna; assembly: GCA_036785705.1. Classification (NCBI taxonomy): domain Eukaryota; kingdom Metazoa; phylum Chordata; class Aves; order Passeriformes; family Acanthizidae; genus Acanthornis; species Acanthornis magna. The sequence goes on from JAWUZG010000001.1 coordinate 3,927,241, forward strand.
ATGCTGAAGCAATCCAGAAATGGTTTGTGGAGTTCAGTTAAATTCAAACAACATGGCTAAACCCTTTTGTGTGTTTTTACAGAATTTGCATCTTAAACAGAAGTTGGATGCTCACAGTGTCAGTACTGAACTGCTTTTATTTTCTTGAGGGTTTTTCAGTACATTCGTCATTTTTTTCTCTTTTCTAGGGCCTGAGAAATGACCTGAAGGCTGCTTTGGATAAGATTGATCAGCAGTATCTGAATGAAATTGTAGGCGGCCAAGAAGCAGGAGATGATGACTCCCAGAATGACCTGAAAGTCCATGAGGAGAATACTACTATTGAAGAACTAGAAGTATGGGATAGATCTTAACTAAGGGATGTTGGATGTAGTATGTTGCTGTGAGAAAGCCTCAGGATTATTTAGACAGAGTTGTCTTCTTTTCAACAGCTGACTTAGGCATTCTGAAGTATCCTTAAAGAGGAAATTTAGGTTTCTAAGCCCTGAGTTGCACTGTAGGTGCCTGCAGAAGACAAGTGAAAAGTCAAGTGGTCTTTGTTTACAGCACTTCATCCCCAAGGGGACAGGTGTTGCCTGCAAAGACAGTGATACAGTTAAGAGTCCTTCTTCAGGGGTTTCAGAAGTAGAGATTTAATTGCAGTACATTACGTGGTCATAAATTCCAGAGCCTTTTCAATGAATATTTGAGAGGTTAATAAGGTCAGTATCAAGGAATTTTTCCCTGTACAAGAAAGAAGGACTCTAAAAAATAGACAGAAAGGGCGTTTGATATGAAAACATCTAGGACAAAAAAAAAGTGAGCATCAGAAATAGGCAGACAACGGGAAATCTAAGAAGTGCAGAGATAATGTGTCCCAGAAACCTGAGTGCAAATGGCTACTCTGTTCTGAAAGAATCCTGTGGTGTTTGTGTGAGTGAGTGGAGAGTGAGTGCCAGGAAATGCATTCAGCACCTGGTATTTCAGGGTACTGTTTTGAAAAGCACATTATCTTGAGCTGAAGACTTTTACCCTTAATCTTCAAAACTCTTTGCAGGAGTTAATCTTCATAACGTCCTATCAAAAGCATGTTTAAGAAATAATACGATTTATAACTGAAAGCTGAAGTGAATACATTATTATTAAGAAATAGTCTGGCTTTTTTTGTTATGGTGCCAGGCGTTCTGGTTTAAAATAACTGCAGTACCAGGATGGATAGCAGTTGTAATGGAGCTGTATTTTATTGATGTGTTAGTTCTCAAAATAACCCCTTTTTGTGGCAGTGGGGCAGGCTTGGTTTGAGCCATGCAAGCAGTCTTTTTCTAAAAAGTTTGAAAACACTGTCTTAATTTTATGCTGCTTTAACTGCACTGCCTTTAGCATAAAGGTTTACCTTGAATTTGGCTCCAAATCGGGGAGATTTTTAAAATAAAACTCACTTTGGAAACGTGAGGGCAATGGAAATAGATTATAAATCCAACTGTACCTACTGGAAGATGTTTATAAAACTTGTTAGTATTTACTTGTATTTAGTTCTGAGGTTTTGGCAGGCAGGTGGAGTATTGGAGCATACAGCTGGGTTTTTTTAGTGGTTTGTTGCTTGGTTTTGATTTTGGTTTTTTGGGGGGGGGTTTAGATTTTTTTTCCTCAAATTCACAGTTGCAATTAAATGGTAAAAAGCCCCAGTACATCAGAGAGTTGAAAGAGCATAACAAAATAATTAGGTTAATTGATGGCTTTGGGGATCTCAAGAAGTACAGTGCACCCACAGTTCCCTTGAAACAATACTGTCAGACAGCTGCTAATTATGCCAATAATTTAGTAGTTAATGATTGAAGAACTACGGTTGCATTGACTTTTGAGAAATAATCATATTGGCTTTGCGATGTAAATGTTTTTAATAGATTAACGACTTTCAGTAGCATATGTAGCTGTTTCATTCTGTTTCATGACGGGTGTTTGGGATTTCTGGTGGAGTTTATTGCAGTTCACGGTGCAGTGAACCATGCTCTGCTGTGGTGGTGCTGGCAAACCAGACAAAGTAGAAATAATGGCTCTTTTTTCCCCCTGTTCTAGGCTTTGGGAGAATCCTTAGGTCGGGGCGATGATCACTATGATATGGACATCATAACAAAGTTCTTGAAGGTAACAGACTCTAATAATTCTGTAACTGTGTTGTATTATTAGGATAGTGCAGATACATTTCATGAATAGAAGGGTGGGTTTCAGCTGCTTGAGAGGAAAAACTCACATGTTTTTTGTAAGATGTGGGTTTTTTGAAATGCTTGGCACTACACAGCTTTAGTTAGTCACAACAGTGACTTGTGCCAGATCTGGGAAAGAGCTCTTGGGAGAACAGCATTTTTCAAAATCTGGCCCTGCTTTTCCAGACAAAATAAATACGGTTTTGATTTTCATGTGATATTTGAGGCAGTTGTCTGTGTAATACTGTGGCATCAAAACCTTCTGAGGAGTTTCCTTGGAACAGTGCAAGCTGAATTGGAATGTCACCTGATTCTGTTATGTGAAATGAGACATTTTCAAAGGAAGTCCACAGGTTCAAGTGGATGGCAGGAAATTGTTTCCTTGTTTCCTGGCAAGAAATCTGTGTTGCTTCTCAGCTGAGTCAGCCGCTGCCTCTGTAACTGTTGTGGTGATCAAAGTCACAGCAAGAGTTGAAGCTCTAATTTGTGTGTGTACATTTAAGAGAAGAGGGTTGTTGCTGTCCCTCCTTGCCTATCCTTCTGAAAGAGGTTTTACCTTCTTAACTCAGATTTCTCTAAAAACCTCATTTTTCTTTGGTGGCTTAACCCTCTGTTCCGCCTGATGTGCCGGGGAGGTCACTAGATGGCACCATGACACAGATGTGCTTGTTCCCTGCAGTTCCTTCTGGGAGTTTGGGCCAAGGAGCTGAATGCCAGAGAGGACTACGTGAAGCGGGGTGTGCAGGGGAAGCTGAACAGCGCCACTCAGAAACAGACAGAGTCCTACCTGAGGCCGCTCTTCAGAAAACTCCGCAAAAGGGTAAATCACCTTTAAACGCCACTTCAGCTTTTGCTTTCCAAGTACCCAGCCTCAGTGCCCTTTCCTAGGGCAGTGTTAGCCTCACTGAAGGACAGGGGATGAGTGAATTGGTCACAGTTTCAGTGTCTAGAGCCCATGACGCCTAGTTCTGACTTTATCTTGATCAGTGAAATCTTCTGCCCTCCAGCTGTTGCTTAAAGCAGCACCTGCTCACTGGGTTGCAAACATGACAGATGATTGGGGTTGCGTTTTGCACTTTGCCATCAGCTACCAGGTGTAACCACTTAACCTCTCCTGCTTCAGATCCTTCATCTGAATAACGACCATGTTTTCCTTTGTGAAAGTCCTCAAGCGAGGGTAGTTGCTAAACTTTGTATAAATGCTGAGTAAGATGATTTTCCTGAGCTGCTATTCTGAAGTAAATATGTTTTTTCTTCTTTCCCCTCTCTCCTGTAGACACTTCCTGCAGATATCAAAGAATCAATAACAGATATTATTAAGTTCATGTTGCAAAGAGAATACGTGAAGGTACGTTTGTTTGCGCTCTTCTGTCATGTTCATACTGTCTAGTTGTAAAAGATTGAGTTTATTGCTTCAACATTCCCATTTTAAAAAAAGTTTTGAAGATGCGGAGCTGGAAATACAATGTCTATCCCAACAAAATGAAAAATGGCTGTGAAATGTTAGGCTCCAAGTAGTGTTTGATCCACAGCCTGACAGAAGATCTTTTGAGGTTCGTGAAAGTGCAGAGCTCTGCAAACATGAAGAAAATTTTTCTCAGAGATAGTTATATTAAGTTGCAGAGGAATCCTTTAGGGGATACATGATATTCTAAGGTTAAATGAAGGGATTGAATAAATAGTAATAGGATGTTGACAATTAATTATTTAATTAGGAATTAATTGAGGCAAACTGAGTTATTGAATATGAGTCACTGTCCCTTTCTTTGTCTACACTCACATTAGGTGGCCGGTAAGGTTGAGGTAAATTAATGAGAAGATTTTTTGAACCAAGTCTGCTCACTCCTCACTGGAGGAGGTAGAAGTACTTTGGGACACAAGATCAAAGGCAATGTTAGGTTTTATTTGTAGCTGACTTCAGAAGTGAAACTCAAATGCCAATAGCGTTTGTTCGAGCAGCTTGTGTATGCAGAGGAAACTGAGCTGTCTTTTGCATTAAATTTATAATATTTGTTACTGTTCTTGTGAGGACTTGGCATATTTGTCAAGTAAGCAAGCAAACCTGCTTTTGTTACTGAAAAAAACGTTTTATGGCCTAAGGCAAGTTTAATCCAAATCATTTGGAAGTAGAACTGAACATGTGGGATGTATAATAGTGGGGTTTTATTCTGAGGCATTTTTTTTCTCTTGGTTGTCATCATTATGTGGAAATTCCCTTTCCAATACCTTCTCAAACTAATGAGCATGCAGGAATGTGGTGTATCTCTGGGTTAATCAGCAGTGCTCCTCTCTCCTGGAGGTGCTTGGCTTTAAGTAAACTTCACAGAGAGATTTTGGATGACTTGAGTATACACTCGGATGTTTTGGTGTTTTTGTTTTGTTTTACATTAGGCTAATGCTTTTACAGATACTCACATCCTTTTCAATTTTGCTTCCTAAGAGACTTGTCTCTTTTTGCCTGCTATTGTCTTCTGTCTCTTTTTGCCTGCTGCTTGCTTTGTGCAGCCGAGTGAATACTCTTAGCCACAAATTCTTGCTGCTTTGTTAGTTGAAAAGCTTGAAAGATTTTAATTTTGAAATCAATGTGTTGACAGCAGGCAAATGCCAGAATGCAAGTTGTCCACTCAGCCTTAATTAACCCTGTTGTGACAGCCCTGTAAGGGTCTTTAATTGCATGTTCACACACTGTTTCATCACAAAAGTATATTTAAGTCATCAAGTAGGTATTTGACTAAGACTGTTCAGATTATGCCTCATGTAGGTGGTGACTAAGTCCTATCCCCTCTTCAAATTTGCTTTTAGCTTTGTCTGCGACCCCCTGCCTTGTTCGTTATTCCCCTCCCAGTTTGTTCAGTGCCAATTGGAAAGAATCTGCACCCACTGGTCATGATTGCTACTTCTTATTATCTAGTTTCTGAATAGGAGGTGATAAATGAAATCTTTATCAGTGAGTTTTGTAGCTGCTCTCTAATAGAGAAGGAATGCCCTGTTCCATGTCCTTCAAGTTTTTCTGTAATTGTATCTATCACTTGGTGGTTCTCAGTTGTTATGTTGTCTTTTTTTTTTTTAAGCCCTATACTTCTCTTTTTTTCTCCCTTTCGTTCTGTTAATTTTCCCTTCGAGGTTTATCCCTGTTTTTCCCCAGGGATGTTGTCTGTTACAGCTTTAAAAGTGGATCTGCTCTCTTGATGGGGAAATTCCTGATTGATTTACTGCTGCTACTGCTCTGGCCATATAAATAGGGTTACAAATGTATCCTTATTTAACCCGAGATGGCAGAGTTGAAAATAATCCCAGTAAACCTTAGTTTTAATCAAGGTAAACAGACTACATTATCCAGTGCTTTTTTTTTCATAAGGGAAGGTCCATAGTCCTTGCTTCCCTCAGAGTTCAGTGTGGGAAGGTGCATTGTGCAATTGGTTAATTCTGTGCAGTGACACTGGATCAGAGAGACTGGAATGGGTGCGTTACTGAACCTGGCAGTGCAAAAATACTCTGCTGTGTGTGGTGGCTCTCCCCTGGTGCTCAGAGTGATGCTCTTCCCTCTCCAGGCAAACGATGCCTATCTGCAGATGGCCATTGGGAACGCTCCCTGGCCCATCGGTGTCACCATGGTCGGCATCCACGCGCGGACGGGGCGCGAGAAGATTTTCTCCAAGCACGTGGCCCACGTGCTCAATGATGAAACTCAGAGGAAGTACATACAGGTAATGTCAGCTTTGGAAATCCAGCAGGTCTGCTTGTGTTGCGGGGTCTTTGAGAAATGTTAGTGTCAGGTGATGTGGTGAAAAGGTCCTAGAAATGGACAGGTTTAGTTTGGGTCAAGCATAATTTGGGTCCAGTTAATAGGTAGCTCATCCTGGACCTGAAGGCTCTTCAGTGCTGGGCCAGGAACAGTCTAATGGATTTTTCTGAACTGCTGTGAACCTGAATGAACACCAAAGCAGCTCTGAAGACAGACTTCATTTTCCTGAGGTCTCTCACTGCCTAACTTACGGTTTAAACATCATGCACAGAATTTAATACTGTAAAATTCAGTCCTTCTGACTATTTCTTCAACTAGATGAATGCATTCATAAATAAATTCATCAGTCTGGGCTCAAAATTCCAGGTTTAGTTCCTCCTGTGCATATTCATACTTGTGGACTTCTGGTTGTGGAATTAGTAGCAGTGCTGTTTTTCTACTCTGACCTTTCAATGCAGTGGGTGGACAGGTCTGAGGAAACAAGTCTTTTTGTATTGTTAAACAATTGCCAGGTGCAGTTTCATTGAGACAAAAACCTTCTGGGTTAACTCTGAAGCCTCCAGAGCAGCATCATGGAGCTCAGAGCTCCTGGCAGGGGAGGTTTACATAAATGTCTCCCTGCTGCAGCAGCAGGACTCCTGTTGCTTTTCAGCTTCTGCAGATGTCTGCAAGGAAATTGTGTGCAAAATGCAACTTCCCCTTCTGCTCTGAGTCTCTCTGTATTTGGGCTGCAAGTATAACCTTTGGTTTCTCTTCAACTAGTTTTTAATAGCATAACATGAAAACATATAGTTGTGAAGTCAGAGGGATCTCCAGACACTTACAGAGACAACAAATTAAATTTGACCAATTATTTTGTAAGGTGAAAATTGGCATGTGGATTATGCATCTTCAGAGACAGGCTCCAGTTATTCTTGGAAATATTTAAGGGATGAAATAGCTTTAAACTAAATAATGTTTTTGTGGTCTGTGTTAATTAGCATGACCGTAATGCTGCTTCTCCAATTTTGATGAATAATTCATAGAATCACAGAATGGTTTAGGTTGAAAGAGACCTGAAAAGACCATCAAGTTCCAACTTCTGTGGCAGGGGAACCTTCCCCTAGACCAGACTGGTCAGTAATTGGCCACCTCTGTCCATTTGCCACTCCTGGAGCAGGAAGATCTCTACTCTGGAGTGTTGCTTGGTCTCTCTTAACATAACATACCTTGTGGAAGATGTGTTTGAACTTCACAGTTTGTCCCTTCTCTGCTTTCCGGGCTACATTTGTTGGCCAAGGAAATCTTTGAGTTCATCTTCCCACTGTGAATTTCCTATCTCTGCTTCTGAATTACAAAACTCACTGATGCACCAAGACGAAGTTGGCTTTAATCACGTGTGTTCTCCACGTTGGTTTTGAATGCTGGGTCTTGTTTAACCAGTCTGGTTCAAACTGGAGCATGGGATATTACGTGTGCTCCCAGTGGCTCCATGAAGCTAACATGTTCCTGATTACAGAACCCTGGAGTGTGAACATCCCAAACAAGGAGTCATTATGGTGCTGGGACATACTTTCCAGGCTTGCCTGCATTGGAAAGGCCAAAGCATCATCCTGTTGAATCATTTTTCCCTGAGTGAGGAGCTGCCTTCCATGAGGAGAGTCTCATGACAGGGACATGACTCTGCCATCTTGGAGTACAATGTCACTCCTAAATTACACTTCCATCACAGCAGTTGGTTTCTTCTTTGTTAGACTTTTCTGTGTGACTTGAAAGAAAATAATCTCAGGGTTCCTGTCATGTTAGTTTTTGGCAATTGATGCCTTGAAAGAACTGAGAAGTCCATGTTCTGCCTTTCTCTTTGATAGCTCCCGTTTGCCTCTGTGGTGTCTTGTGCACCACAGTTCTCCTCTCGGGAAGTGTTTTGTTCTTGCCTTGGCTGTGCAGCTTGTTTTGGTGTCAGAAATTGCTTTTTTGCTTTACAGAATTACTTTTAATATTCAGCTTTCTTGTAAATATCTTTTATTATCATATCATTTGCTCCTGTGCTCATAAAGAGGGATTAGAGAATTCCTGTGATCCTTCACTGTGGATCTTACCAGGTGGGACTGAAGCTGTAGCCTTTTTGATTATGCCACAAACTCCTCTAATACTGAAGAGAACCTCAAACTTCGAACAGAATAACAACCAAAATAAAAATCCCAAACCCAAAATAGCAGCCTTTTCTTTTTAATTCTTGTTAAGTTTAAAAATACTGTAGGCTATTCAGTTTGTTTAACAGCTGCAGCTTTATTACAGAACTGTCCTTGTTTTTTTAACACCTAGGGGCTGAAGAGGCTCATGACCATTTGCCAGAAGCACTTCCCAACAGACCCATCCAAGTGTGTGGAGTACAATGCTTTGTGAGGCTGTGACTCACATTTCGGTCTCCAAGACCCAGAGAGGATGGAAGAGGCAGAGTTTGAGCTTGAACACCAACAGGAACTTGGGGTGGGCTTTGCCAAAAAACAGAAAGCGGGAGATTTTCTACAACTTCTTTTTTACAAGCCTCGTTTATTTAGGTTTATTTTTAAATCTGTGTTTTTTGCTGAACAGATCCAATGTACAGCAGAGGGGCAGGGTTTTGAAGAAGTTAAGACCAAAACAATGACCAAGGGACAATGCACATGACCACTGCCTTTATTTCAGTTTGTTGTTCAGGGAACTGTGCAGACTGAACTGTTTCCCATATTTTAGAGCTTTAGGTGAGTCTCAGCCCTGCAAGGAGCATATGTGGAGATTTTTTTGGCTGCTTTTGCATTGGAGACTGACGTGGGGAGATGATTAGAGGGAAGCAGTTGAATCTGAATCTTGGTTATTTCTGTAAATATAAAGACTTTATTGGCTAATCTTTCATGTGGTATTTATCAGGAATAAAAAAAAGGTTTATGTATTTCTCAGCCTCAGTGCAAAGAGTTTTTGATCTTGAATGCATCTGATTTGGCTTTTTTTTTTTTTCCTTTTTGGTAACGACATTTTTAATACAAACCTTCTGGGCTTGGGGGAAGTAATCTTATGGCTCTTGAGGCTTTCAAATTCCATTTTTATACATCTGGAGAAAATTTTCAGTCTGCTGTGCATTGCAGAGAAAATAATTAGGACCTCCCATGACCATGAACAGTATTTCTAGCAGCCACAAATCTTTACCATTGTGCATCCTGACTGGGAATGGTGAGGAAACTCATGGGAATGATGATGCCTAATTCTGCATAAACGGTGAAGTATTGAAACTTTGTTAGTTTTGTGCAGAACCACTTCCTGAAGAAATGTGTCACTATTCCAGTGAATGTGTTTGTCTGGATCCTCACTTTGACTGGCAGAGTGGAGCAGGAGCATCTTCCCAAGGAGTCTCCCCTGGGTATTCCCAGTGTGCTGTGGCACAGTGAGATGGGGCTGGGGGGGATATGAGCTGGCACCAAGTTTGGAGGAGTATCTTGAGGAACTTTAGGTTCTTCTGGAGACTCTTAGAGTCTGAAGTGGCTCTTTGGACACAGGAGATTTTCAGTCTGGAGTGTTTGACCCCAGAGAAAATGTCAAGAGCTTAGACAGTTTAGAAGTAATAAAATGAGGCTGATGAGAGCTCACTGGCTCTTGGGGAAGGGCCTTTGGGGAGGAGATGGGGATTTGTGGGGAGAAGCTGGGCAGGTGTCAAGAGCATGGATGAGTTTCATTAACAGTAGTTTCTGGTGATTTTCTCTGCAGTGCTCTATGCAGATACTCTTTGGAGTAGTTATTACAACAGGAAACATTTATAACACCGCAACTTTATCCCTCTCCCCACCCAGACAGTTTCCTGAACTCTTTCTAAATCTTCATCTTGACCTTAGTTTTGAACTCTGTAAATAATTGAGGGACAATATTGTCCCTTGTTCAGAAGAGCTGTAATTTCCCTGGAAACTGCAGCAAGTGAGTAGCCAGGGGATGGTTTAAGGGGCGTTGTATCATCTGCTTTAGCGGGAGGTGGATTCCTTAGGGCATCTGTAATAGTGCTAGATGGATTTTTCCTTCCTGCCTTAGAGCTAATTATTGAGGAGAATTTTAATGGTACCCCGAGTGCCTGTTTGAGTGGGGATGTGCCTCCTGCAGGGATGTGAATTTGAGGTTGGAATGTCTTAGCCTGATCAGGTTTTAAAGAATGTAATTTAAGCAATGTGCCTCCTTGCTGACAGTCCCTGAAATACAGCCGCCTCGCTTGAATGAATCCCATGACGGAAGAACTTCATCCCCTTGCAATTCATGGAATGGTGCTGTATGGGGAACCAAGGAGCTGGGAAGTACTTTCTCACGGCATATCCGTGTAAGAGTTTCCAGCTGTCCAGCACGTGAGAGCCAGCTCTGGTCCTCCGGGGACGGCGGGCCGGAGGGACACTGTTACTGCAGCTGCTTTTCATCATCGCTTGGAGGCTCTTTGCAGCTGGATGGCCCCAAATTGCAGCTACCAGACTGTGATCAAATAGTTAATAATGCCTCTGAGCCAAAAAAATCCCAACCCTCAGTCTAGTTTAGGGAGGAGTGGGTGTGGCGCAGCTGTCACACTGCTTGACAGTTTGGTGGTTTTTTTTTTTTTGTGGGGAGGGTATGTTTCAGTTTAGCAATTTAGACTTTTCCCTCTGGGCTTTTCCAGATGTTTATTTCTGATAATTCTTGCATTAGGCGGAAATAACTCTGCTGAATCCTAAGACTTGTAGCCTTAGGATGAAGTCATGAGTTCGCCAGTGATCTCTTGAGTGGTTTTGGGACTTCAGTGCCCCTGGTCATTTGTCACAGTCCCTGACCCCTTCCCGAGCCTGGCAGCACAAGGGCCTGTGCGAGGTAAACTTCCAAACTGTTGGTACCTGCCTGATATTGGTATTATTGTTAAATGCCTTTAATTCCCTATTTGCTGTTTGTGCTGCTGAAAAGACTCTTAGGGTAGGTGTATGTGGGATCAGTTTATTTTAATGGAGGAACTGGGTTCCTCTCCTTCTGGCTGCCATAAAATCACCACCATAGATCTAGGCTTGCCCAAAGAATGAACCTGATTGGGATGTAAATGGCTTCCCTTCTCAGGGGGAAGAGAGTGCTCCAGTTCCTGGACCCAGGGGATGAGAACCCAACGTGGTGCCTCCCAAGAGGGCTGGCACAAGGGGAGCAGTGCTGGAGTCAGATCTGGAGCAGGCTGCCCTGAAAGCTGCTCCTGAGGTGGTGTAGAGCTGGAAGAGTGGCCTGCAGCAGTACTTGAGTCGCTGGCAAGAAATCCGAGCCAAGGTCCCAGAATTCGGGGGTGTCTGAAAACCTTTGCCATGGCTGTTTTGTCCCATCCCAAACCCTCCTGGGGATTTGTTGCAGGCAGTGGTTCCCCACGAGGCAGTGCCGGGTGATGGTCACAGGTTGCTGCCTCCCTGTGGGGTGTGGGGGGATTGGGTGCATGATACAGGAGGTGCTGGCATGGGAAGAGGCTCCCTGGACAATGGGAATAAATGGAAGAAGGAAAGAACTACACTGGGAAATGTGGAGGCACCATGTGAGAGTGTGTGGCTGTGATTTTGGGGGGGTGCTGGGTGCCCAAAGGGGTCACTGCTGCCCACAGAGGGGACAACAGTGATGTTAAGTGATGTCCCTAACTCTGTGCAGGGGTCACTGCTGCCCTTCTGAGCTAGAGCAGCCTCTTGGGGTGGGTTCCCTCGGGAATTCACCAAGCAAGCAGTTCCTGGGATCACTTGGGGAATGTGCTGGTGCTCAAGCCTGTCCCACAGCTGTTGGCATTGCTGAAATGGCCTTGCAGCAGCTTGGCATCCAATCCATGTAAGTGAGCGTTAATTTCAGTTATTTCAAGTTGTGTGTTGGAGTAAATATGATTTCTGTAACTTTGCTTCCCACAGTGGTGAGAAATCAGTCACACTCTTTGTCCTCCTGAGCCCCCGGGACTTGCGCTTGGGAGAACACGGTATGGAGCAGGCATGGATCTGCTGGGTGCTGAATCCCAAGGGATCTCTAAAGGATGGGGTTTTTTTGGGAATGTCTGGTGGTCCCTGCAATCAGGCCCCCTGGCAGCCAAGGAGGATGTCCCTCATGGACACCCTGGCCAGCTGTGCACACATCTGGACCCAGCATCTCTAGCAATGGGAAGGATTGCCCGGGCTCTGCCCTCCCCAAGAGACCACGGCGAGATTTCGTTTTGAAAATGCTTTAATAAGGAAGTGTTGACAACACCGTTTTGCAAAATGTAAAGGTAACTATACAAATTCTTAATACAAAAAGAATAAATTAAAAGCAGATATTTTTTAATTCTGCAACTTTTTCTACAACATACATATTTTTTTTCCTTGATTACAGTTGAACAGAATCCAGTAAAATCATTTTCCATGCTCTAAAGTCAATTTCAGGAGAGACCTAATTTTTTTTTCTTCTTTTTTTTTCTTCTTTTTTTTAAACTAGAGAGTCCATTTTACACAACTTGTAATAAAACTATTGACATTAATATATATGTAAAACTTTACATCTAGTTAACTAAGCAGTAACTGGTCATCTGATAGCACCTGAATGGGGATTGGCTATGCCTGAAACTAAAACTAATACAGAGTGAAAACAAATTGGACTGTTTCAACATTTTCAACACTCGACTGCATATAATATCATTTAAAAATAAACCCTGCCTCCCAGCACGGCCCTGTGCAGGAACCGTCCCCTGGCTCCTGCCCACACAGAGGGAGTGTCAGACACGGAGACTGAACGCGGTTGTGGCTTTATGGCAGATGGAGCCTTGAAAAATAAAAAAGTAAAGGAGGGGTTAAGTTGGTAGTCAAGTGCTTGTCTATAATAGCTATGTATATACCCCTCCGTGTTATACTTAAATATGTTAATCTCATATGATTAACATTTTATGTACATTTGTGTTTAATTGAATTGAGCTAAACAGTAAAACCTGTTTTACTTAATCTGTCTTTACTACCAGACTGGCTGCTCACATGTGCCTTGATTGCAAACCAGAAAAGCAGAACACAAAGCAAAACTCAATCCGTTTCTAGAAAGCTTTTTCTCCACTCAAGCCTGTTTGCAATTCAGGCTAAACATTTTTATTTTTCCCCCCTAATTTCAGGGCTGCCACCTTTTAACCTTTGCTGCAAAACTGCAGAGCTGGTCTTGGAGGAATTAATGTTTCTTCCTGTAGTGCCCAGAGGCCTCATAGTGCCGCTGTTGTTGAATTCTTTTTAATTAAAAGAAGGTACACAGAAAAAAAAACGAAACCCAAACCACTTACCAGGGAAATTAAAAAGAAAACAGACAGTTGCTCAGAGCCCCTAAAAATCCTTGGGCTAAATTATTTGCTGTAGCTTAATTTGGTCCTTATTTAATCCTTTCACTTCAGCTACCCAATCTTATCAGTAAATGTCATTAATCAGTACTATCTCTTATCCAGCTAAAAAGCCAATTAGGAGCTTGAAATAATTCCCATGTTAAAGACCCCAATGCATAAAGAGATGGTGGAAACAGCATTTTGCATGTCCAGATAAAGGCTGCAATCTCACCACTGGCTGCTCTTCCAGAATTGAAAATAAGGCTTCATTTACTGTCACAGTGTGTTGCGCTCCCAGGTGATGCTTCAGGGAGGCCCAGAAGCACAAGGTTTGCGTTGTCACCTTTGTAAAGTGTTTTTGTTGTTTTTTTAAAGGGATAATTCACTTATGCTTCATGTGTGAACATGAAAGAGTTTCCTTATCACAGAATTTTGGAAGGGTTTGTGTTGGAGGTGACATTATGTGGTTCCAACCCCTGCCATGGCAGGGACACCTTCCCCTGGACCAGGTTGCTCAGAGCCCCATCCAGCCTGGCCTCTTGCCCCATCCACTCCTGGCTCTGCCACAGATTTCCCTGGACAAGTAACAGCCTTTCTGCCTGTCACTGCCTCATCTCTGCAAGGCCACCTCCCCCACCTCACCAGTGATGTGAGGCAGCAGTGCAGGGAACCAAAGCCAACAGTTCTGGTGTGAGTTGCAGAAAGGAATTGGCATGAGCTGCTTGCATTAATGTTTAGAAGCCCCATTGTTTTTCAAAGCCTAATTACACAGAACCCATTCTCTTTTAAAGCCTGGAATGCAGTTTTCCAGCAATCTTAATACCAAAAGGTGTGGCAGCCCCCCAAGTAGCGGTGTTTAATTTGAAACGTTTCGCTCTACTTTGTCTGGTAGACGCTGTTGTTATTCTTGGAACACACACACACACACACACACACGCACACACACTCACACTTTTTTTCCTCCTTTTTCCTTAAACTAAAGCTAACTTCAGTTTCTGCTTTTCACAAAGTAACCCCCTCCAGCCGTTTCTTTTAATGCCTTTCCCATAGGAAATCATCGTTTGCACGCACCAACGGGGGAAGGCCGGGCGCCTGCCCCCATCGAGTGGCAATAAAAACAGCATAGCACCGCAGTGAAGACTAAGACGTGCCAGCTTCAACATCCACCTAGATTGTGCACTTGTTCATTACAAAAGTGTCTTTGAGGCCTTTGAAAGTTCCATGGCTTGACATGTATAAAGCATTGCTCTAAATATGTGTAAACTTGCAGCTCCTTCCATGCCGCGCTCGTGCGACTCTGTCCGGTGCCCGCAGGCAGCTCTCGCTCGTGTCCGACGCCTCGCTCGGTCGCTTCTCTTTCTCTCTTGCAAGGGGAAGATTTGCCTGGCTGCTGGCTGTCCAACCCCGCTCCAGGAGCCTTCCCACTTCCTGACAGACTGGTTCTCCCACACGGCAGCACACGGGTGATGAGCCCTTTGCTACACTGGTGCTAACGAAAGGAAGAGGAGTGGAACCGATATGTGAACGCAGCTTGGCCGTGTCGGGTCGGTCGCGATGTGCTTTCCCTTGGATTTCACGTTAACGCTTTGTGCAGAAATAGATTTCGAATTTATTGGCTGTATCTGTTTGTGGAAAGGTTTTTTTGGCAATTTTTATCTGTATCAAAACAACCAATACAATCCCAACCTCTCCATGTATTGGTGGGCACTCTGTGCCAGCCACAGAGATGCTGTGAGTGCAGTACTTGCCTCTGCTTTAGGAAATGCCTTTGTAAACCTTGTCTGTCCAGTTCAATAGTGGCTTGCAGACAGTGATGCCGTGATACCAGCCCAGACCTCGGGTGTGTCTGCAGCACTGCGGGTTGTTTTGCTTGCGTGGAGGTGGACTCCAAGCGGAGAAGGAAATGCCATTTTGCAGGGGGTGGTCGTGTCTGCCACTGAGTTAAAGAAGGGAGATGTTCTTGTAGCTAGAACTTGCTGAGCAAACTTGTCCTGCCAACAGTGGTGTGGCGATCTTTGGCAGTGCTGACCTGATTGTGAGACTGACACGTCTCTGAAGTGATGGCATTTTGCTGTTTCAGAACAGATGCACTTTCAGGACAATGGTCTCCATTTCTCAGCCTCTGTCCTATTCCCACCCCCTTAAAACTAATGCTGTTGGCTTCAGCTCGCAGGTCATGGAACTCTTACTGCTGTTACGTGCTGTGGAACACTAATCTTTGATATGAGCCTTGAAAGGCTTCCATTGTTTCAAAGGAAAACCAATTTTGAAAGTGACTCTTCAGATGGCTGCTCCTCTCCACCCGCTGCCCCGTGGCCGTGGGAGGGACGGGCACCCGTCTGGCAATGGATGTGCTGCGCTCCGTCGCTGCCGTGGTGGATGTCTCAGGGCCAGTGTTCCAGAAGTGTTGTCTTGAATTGCATCGTGAAAAAAGTGCTTAGAGTTGAAGCTGGTGCTGGGTGACAGTGCATCTGGGTAAGGCAAATGAGAGGCAGTGAGGTGATCTCAGAATGGCATTGATGTGATTAACTTGAGGTCAGGGGTTCACACTAGAGTCCCAGGCTTGGCTTTTTCCTGCCCATACCATTGGACATCTGCTAATTCTGGATAGAGGGGAGAATCCAGGAAACAGCTATCTTTGTAGTTCCTGCAGGAGAAAGGAAACCTTGTTAGGACAGTGAGTGCTCCTGGGAAGTTCAACCATGAGCAGAAAACATTGTGTTATGGGGTGGAGAGGAACACAGGATATTCACAGACCCCACTGCACTCTGCCTGTGTCTCCTTCCCCCCATCCCGGATACAGCAGCAGTGCTGTGCCTCTGCCCTGCCTGAGGGCTCCTCTGCCTGCTGTCCTGCTTGGCAGTAAGTTGGGGTAAAGAGATTTTTCCATAGGATGCTCTCCAAGGAGCAAGTCCTTAGAGCGGCTCTCTCGGCCATGGGCTGTGTCACCCAGTGGGAACATGGAAGGAGGAGGGTGGTGGCACTTTCCTGAAACACTTCTGCCCTGGGCAGAGGCTTGTGCATCACCGAGCAATCCCAGAGCTACGTGGCTTTCCATGGATGAACCTGAAGGGACTACTGAGAGCATGCCAGGTCTGATGTGGAAAGGATCATGTTCTGTTGTAGAAGCCTAGTCCTCATCTTGGGGTACATTTCCTGACAAGCTACTGCTTCTTTTACTGCCTGGCTTTTTCTTCGCCTCTACTGAGCAGAAGAGACAGTTCATGAGAATTTTCTCCACTATTAACATTAAGAGCTCTGCCCAGGGTCAGCTCCTGGCTTAGGCTGTTAACCTCCTTGCCAGAGGAAAGCACTCAGGTCAAAATCAGGATCTTTCGAAAGGTGACTGTTACACCTGTGCAGTCATAGCCAGAACTGATGTCTCTCCCTCACAGTTTGATTTGAACTGACTTCCAAACAAGAGATTGTTTTGAGGCCAAAAGTGGGAGATGCGGTTTCTTTCTGTTTACTGAGTGATTCTCACTCCTTCCTTCACTCCGTACCCACCTCACAGGACTGATCTCACATCTGATGCAGTTCCTGCTTCCTCTGCCCTGTTTTGCACCTGATTTCCCTGGGATTGGTGTCTGAGAGCAACCTGAGCAAGGGCACTGTCATTTGCATGTTAAAGAGCCTTTTGTTTCCAAGCTCTGCGCTGGAGTACAGAGGTTTATGGGATATCTCTAGAAAGTTGGGCTTGAAATACTTGACAGATGCCAGCTGTGAATGGATGTAGATTCAAATGAGAGTGTCAGACAGCAACGGCAGTTTAATTAAAACAGAAATACTCTGAGGGTTTTTTTGTTCCCTCCACCCTTCCCCCTCTGTCTTCCCACAGGAACGGGGCCAGGGTTGCTCCTCGTTCTGTAAAACCTCTCTGCTGCTGCTGCTGCAAACAGCCTCAGCTCTGCGGCAGGGAGGGAGGAGGAAGGGGTGACAGAGCTGTGTCTGGAGTGAGGCCGGGAGCTCTGGCAAGGTCCTCTGAGCTTACCCGAGCTCATCTCCTCACCACGCTGCTCCCAGACTGTTCCCACAGCACTCTGCCCATGCTGCATTCAATTGTCCCGAGCCACAGATTTGCTGCTCCCCCCTCCCCGCTCTCTGTGCCCATTCAGCCTCCGCAGGGACACAGAGCCCCAAGTCCCTTTCACAGGGCAAAGTGCCACAGCCGCAGACTCGCTGAAAAGGCAGAGAGGGCTTCGAGTGCTCCCAGGAGCTGAAGGAAGCCTTGCTGGCAGACAAAGGGCACAGAGCTGAAGGGCTGCCCCGGCGGGACAGCAGGAGGCTGGGCACTCGCACTGTGCTCATGGACTGTAGGGCAGAAGGAGGAAAGAACAAAACGTTCCCTTACTATACCTCTATTCATCAGTACTTTGGTGGGTTGGAGACTGAGACTCATCCATAGTGGGTGAGTTGTCTGTTGCTTCTCTGAACAAAGGAGAGCAAAAAGGGAGGAAAGAGGAGAGAGGAAATGTTAAAGAAAAGAAGTGACACAGACATTGTTACGAGCTTATTAATCCAGTGGGGAAACAAGTTGATGAATCATCTTTAGAAAAAGTTAGTGACACAAAAACATGGTGGGGAGAACTGTCAATCTGCTGAGTTGTGCTGGGTGGGCACAGCTGCTCCTGCAGTGGGGAAGTCTGTGTGGTGCATCTAATGGCAGACTGTATCCACTCCTGTATGTGTACACATATACCATGGGTGCTATGCTCAGGCACAAAACAAGTGCTGATTTGTGTACACATATACCATGGGTGCTATGCTCAGGCACAAAACAAGTGCTGATTTGTCTCCAATTCTTTTTGCACTAGTTGTTGTTGCAGGGTCTAGCTATAAATCCAGGTAACTCCACTTTCACCAGCTGAGAATTTGGCTTGATGTATTTTTGTGAGAGACAGTGTGCAGGACTTGTCTTGAATGAAAAAATAAAATCTGGGATTATCCAAACAGATGTCTCAGCTGGATGCTCTCCAGTTTTGATTCTGATTATCATTGAGACATTTAGAAGAATTAGGATTGGGATGGAGACTGAGTCTAAGATTTGAGTTTAGACTGAAATCCTTAATAGTAGAAGGTAGGTACATTTTTGCCTGTCTTGCCATCCCTTGACGTTTTGTGAAATGGGACCAGGAATATTCTTCTGTTCTAAAGCTGGAGGCACATGCAAAGACCATGTGCGGCTGGATGTCAAATGTGTGAATTTAAAATCCAGATATGCCTAAGGGGTTGTGGTTATGGTTCTCCTCATCTCCAATTTAAAGTGCAATCACAAGCAGTGCTGGAGTAAAACCAGAGGTCAAACCTGGTCATAGGTGACCAGGATAATTAAAGAGCAGGAGATTTTCCAGTGGCTGCACAGTCAAATGTTTTCAAAGTTATTAGTCCCAATTCATGACTCAGGGTATCAGATCTGTTTTCCTATTCAAAGGATTAGGGTATTTTGAGGACTGTAGCGCTAGATCTAGCTGATCTCACCAAAATCTCATCCCACAATCTGGATGTGCTGAGTTAGATGGGATCTGGAAATGACCTTTATTTCACATAGCAGAACAGAATTGCAGGCGATTGCTAGAGAATACCCATGGGAGCTTGCAAAAAGCTGTTTGTTTACTCCTGCAACTCCCTGCCTTACAAAGAGGTGCCAAAGAACCCAATTACTGTCTTTACATGAGTAGTGGCTACCTGTGTGTAATGCCTCCCTCACACTCTGGTGAAGCACCTTTATGTTAGTGGTAGCTGAAAAAAGATGCACTTAAAAGTCATGCAGACACATTGCTGGGGAAAACAGAGCTGAAAAATGACGTTGCTGCACACACAGGTATGGCAGGCACTGACCCTTGCCTTTGCAACAAGGTCTTGCTGTGATGTGTGATGGCTGCCAAAAAAAACCATCAGCTATTTCAACATATGAAGGCTGGAGGAAGGAGAGTGTCCAAGCAGGAAGAACCTGCAAGGCTTCTTTCCCTGTGGATCTGACACTGCTTGGAGCAGTGCTGCTGGGTGTGGATGGCTCAGCCATGTCTTGGTCAGCCTTAACCAGAGCTCTATCACCACGAGAGCACAGGTGGGAGACTGGAAACGCTCCATGAGGATGTAGGCTATGGAGCACCTGAAAAACACTCCCCATAGCTGTGCTCTCCCTTTGCTTGTGTGTGAGGAGCTTTTTCTCACCAGCACTGCCTGAGGTGGATTCTCTAAGCTGACCCCACAGACACTCACCCAGTCTGCCACGTGAGAATGTGGTGGGGACTGCCCGGTGGCGTGGCTGCGAGCTCGCTCGACGGCGTGGAACTCCTCTGGCTGTGAGGTAAGGCAGCTGGAAAACAACCAAGGGTGGAGAGAAACGACTAGTGAGGTGAGAACACAGAGGTCAGGGTGGTTCAGAAGCATCAGCTGGTCAGACCAGCAGAAACATGTCTGGCTGTGAGTTACAGCCTGGGACAGGCCTCGCCCTGTTCCTGGGTGACTGTGCCCGAAGGCGGCACAGGAGCAGCAGCCTCTGCTGACACTGCTGCGTGTGACGGGCTGGACCCAGCCTCAGCTCTGCAGAACACAGCCTCCAACTGAATACAGCCACCCAGACTCTCCTGATCCTGCCTGGGACACATCACGCTTCTCCCAGCATGCAAGCTTGGTTTTGCTGCCACCTGGACTCCGTGGGTCCTGAACTGGAGGAGCTCAGCCTGCCAGGCTCAGCCTCCTGCTTCCAGGGGTGGTGGGAAATGCTTTGTGTCCCCAGGAGCCAGGGCTGGCAGTGGTGAGAACCTGAACAAGTACACTGTTCATGTGCAAAGGAGGAAGACAGCTTTGAAGATTTCAAAAGCTACAACTTCCTTTCACTGTGCATTTGTAAAAAAGGTTTGGCTTTGTAGACAGTCCTATTAGGGACCAAAGAAAGGCTTGGCTTACTTGAACGAAGACAGAAGCAAGCTGGACTAAAAAGCTGTGGCAATGGTTCTTGGGGGAGTTTCCCTGGTGAGGGTCCAACAAATAAATCCACCAGACTAATCTTTCCTCCTCCTCAAGCCCATACAGTGTTGACCCTCTGAATTTAACACATGCCTAGAAGTCTGATCCTCTTTGAATGACAGTGTGCAGCCCAATAGGCCTATCAGCTGATCAGCTGAAATTATGGAAGCTTCTACCTGGCACCCCCCTCTCTGCTGTTAAATCCTTTAGCTGCTGCCAAATGACACTTAAAGCGAAAACCAAATTTTAATCTGCTTCTTGGAGCTGACAGCTCCTGAGGTCAGTATCCTCCCACAGCTGTGATTGCGAACAGACTCTGATCACAAAACCAATCTATTCTGCCAACTGGTCAGGCCATGCTGTGATTGCTGAGCACACTGGTGCTGCACAGGTATCACATTTAGGTTTAAAGACCCAGCTGAGTGGAGCAGTGGACTGGCTGACAGTGATTTTTAAGTGCTCTCACCCCAACCCCACAATTTTCCTGAACTGGTACTGTTTCCAAGGCTAACCAAAAGTTTTCCAGAGTTCAAGCATTTTCTCTTGCTGCGTGGAACAGAAATACCCATTAACCAAAGGGAGGAAGACAGATTTTCATACGGACACAGGACGGTTCCAGCAGCTACTCAACTGTGTCTTGGTCCACACCTGATTCTCCTGTCAGTGTTGGCATCACACATAAATCAGCCTCTTCTTGGGCAGCTCTTGGTGGCCCATGAGGAGCCTGTGTCAAACCACCTCTGACACCACGCTGGAGCTGGCAGCGAGTGCAGGGCCCCAGTGGTGCCAGCGTGGTGGTCACCATGGACTGGACACCATGCTGGGATGGCAGAGGGCCAGCAGCCAGCATGGGTGGACAATGCACTGGTCTGCCTGGGAGGTGGTGGCAATTGAGGCTGGAGCAATGGTGTCTCCTATGCTGAGGCTGAGGCATGTGGCTCAGGTTTTTAGCAAGTCCTTGATCTGTCCACACTGGCTGGACAAGCATTGACTGATGGTCAGTAAATATTTAACCTTGGACTGTTTCGCAGCACATTGTGGCCTTCTCAGTGTAATGAATTTGACTGTTTTCTTACCATTTAATATTAACAGCACAGAGGAGTACAAAGCTCTGTACATGACACAGAGGCATAATACTGCACAAACTTTAGCATTCTGAATTTCAGGGTATTATCAGTGGAGTTATCGGAGCTGCATGGGAAAACCAAGTCTCAGCAGGGTACAAAGATGTCATCACTCAAATATTTTCGTGGGGGGTGGAGGGAATGGGATGCCCCCACTTAACCTTTCTCACGCTTTTGGTGTTTCGCTGAGGACATGTATTCTCTTAGTCTGTGCTGAACCCCTGCTTGCTTCGTAACTCCCCTCGCTTTGATTATGAATAGTGATGCTACCTGTGCTTTCATCACCTTTAGCCCTTACTGCCATCACCCAAAACCCAACTGCACTCTGAGGAAAGACCTGGCAATAACCAGGCTTTGGTCCCTCTCTGTCTTCTGAGCCCATCATCAAGAAGTCATGATTTCCACAGAAAAACACTCCCACTTGATGAATGTCTTGGACAAGGCTTGTTCCCCATTGTTACGCCTCCAGGCTTGGCGAGCAGGGTGTGAAGGCCAGATGAGGTGCTGTGTTCTGGCACTGCTCTCCAGCTGGGGTGTAATGCCTGGCACAAATCCGGGCTGCATGAGGCTCCCATCCCTCCCGCCCTTCACCCAGGCCTGGCTCTCACCTGATGTTGCTTTACACATCTGAGGCATTCTCGTGACCCGGCTGTGTGCCACAAAGGTGCTTTGAGAAGATGTGCTGTACTGGGAGCTGCTGTCCGAGGAGGTGGAGCTTGTGTGCGAGAGGCGGCTGTGCTCCTTGTGGGAGGCCGTGGATCGCTGGTACCAGAGCCGCAGCTCGTCCGACACCGCAGTCCTACCCGAGCCTTTCTCATGGCCCTCCCTGCCCAGAGATGGAGTCCTTATGATCTGGGAGCGGGACGGGGTGAGCCTGACCGAGTCCACTTCATCCCCGTGCCAGTTCTCCTTAAACATCCCCCCTGCTGTGTAGGAGTTGGAGGTTTTGAATTGTGCTTTCACGCTGTAGTGTCCCTCCTGGTCATTCTCCAGGCTCCGCACCACCACGGGTGTAGAGCTGCCCTCGATGTACAGGGGATATTCTTTGATCCTGTACTGGGAGGAGGGTTGGCTCTGGCTGTGCAGGTAGACACGGTGGTGTCCCGTGCCGTTCCTCGCAGCCAGGTTGGGCATACTCCCTGAATTGGAAGAGACCAGGTTGCCTGCTGATTTGTGCCTTTGCCTCTGCCGCTCTCTGGCTTTCGACGGGGAATCCTCTGCCAGGGTGGAGTAGTTGGGATTCATCTGAGCAGGGTAGTAGTGCTCTGAGCTGGAATGGCTGGTGCAGGAAGAGCAGTCGTCCATGGGGTCAGAGCCGTTACTGCTACGAGTCCTTGGGGTGTAGAAATCGGGGCTCCCTGTCTCATTTTCTGAGCCGAGGAGCTTTCCTTGTGACTCCAAACTGGAGCTTCGGTGTCTAAAGTGCTGAGCTAAGCTGTGCAGTCTGGTTGGGCTGATATCTACTGACCTGTGGGCACCAGGGAAAAAACCAGGCTGTAAGTCAACAGGCTGAATCATTCCCCATCCCTCTGCACACACAGCCAGCAAAGGAATCTGAGGGCACTGAAAACCTGAACCCCTTCAGCACTGCTTGGGGCTGCTGCTTGCAATGCAATCTGCTTCCCTGCTGCAGGGCTTGGGGTGATGAGGTCCTGTTCCTGTTCCTCTCCAGTTCCTTGGTGGTGACATTCAGTCTGCAGCACCATGAGGGACATAAACCCCTGCCCAACCCAGTTCCTCTGTGGCATGTCACCCTGGGAAAAGCCCAGTCTGGAGGGTAAAGCCTGGGAACCTCAAGCCCTGGCTTTGCTGGTTCATCTCTCTCATGGCAAACCTGTTTGGATCAGCACTGTCCCTGTGCTACCAGCTTCACCTCGTGCCACCCTGCAAATCCTAAAACATCACAGGCCACACAAGTGGTGAAATTCCCTTACAAGTGGTCCATGCAAGTCCTGCACAGGTATAATCTACCTGGTGAGAGACAGACAAACTGTCCATACAAGTCCTGCACAGGTATAATCTACCTGGTGAGAGACAGACAAACTGTCCATACAAGTCCTGCACAGGTATAATCTACCTGGTGAGAGACAGACAAACTGTCCATACAAGTCCTGCACAGGTATAATCTACCTGGTGAGAGACAGACAAACTGTCCATACATAGCCCTCAATGTTGTGATTTCTCCACTGGTCATGGAAAAAGCTACCCCTTGTCAAGCAGCTTGGTGTCACTGGGGCCCAGACACGGGTAACACGTGTAGGACTCTCAGAGGATGACAGCCCTTCAGGCAACTACCCCAAATCACAGTTTACAAGGCTTGATTCATGGCCAAGTCTGGGAGGTCTCTATTCACCCTTACTGTTTGAAGAGCTCCACCCATCCATTCAAGGAGCAGGAACACATGTACATGATAGATGGCTAAGGCCAGGGCATGAAGCTCATGAATGAGCTACAGACTGAGCAATGGCTGTTTCAAACACCCAAATGGCCCCTACCCAGTCAAGGCCACTTCTCAAGCCCTGTGCCAGGCTCATTTCTCATACAGCTTGGCTCCAGTGTTAACAGACATTGCACCATTGAAAGGTACCCTCAGCCAAAAGTTTGTAACAGACTTAACCCAGGGCTTTAATGCCTTGTACTGTCTCTGCCTGAGGCTGATGTGTTGGCATGACTCTTGATTTATTCTGAGCTAAATGATGGTAGCACTTCCCCTTAGGGCAGGACACCAACCAGCACACAGCTCTGGCTCAGTTCTGCTCCCTGTAGTGTCCATGGAGTTTGTCACAAAAGCAAAAGAGCAATGAAGCTGAACAGTTTGTAAAAATCCTGCTGAAAAATGCAGTCAAGTTCAGCCCCACACATTAAATCACCTCCCTTACACACTTCAGCTCTGTCCTCTGTCAACCCTGGCCTAAATTCTACTGCCACCTGAGTCCCTGGCTGGATTGCTTTATACAACCTCTCGATCTCCATGTAACATCACACACGTGCAAACATTTTATCCAAGATGGAAAATTAACACTATTCAACATTTTGTATCAGACAGGAAACAACATGTTCTCTCTAGCTGGATCTATGGAGGAATTTACTGCAGAATTTAGCAGTAGCATCACATGCGTTTCAAAAGTGGCTTGTAGAGCCTATAAACAGTCCCTGAGATGAAAGGTCCCAGCAGAAGAAAAGCTTGATCGCTTCAAGGGAGGGATGAGGGGCAGGATCCTGTTTATCTGAAGGGATTTCAGAATGTCAGTTCAGGAGAGATTCCCTACTGGCATGAGTACATGAGCCTCTTATGTGAACAGGACTGGTTTGTGTCCTTCCCTGAACTGGGAATTAATTCATATCCTGAGGGAAGGATAAAGCAAGGAAAATTTATTCCAGGGTGAGCAAGGAGGAGCCGGGAAGACTTACCTCGTGGAGTGGACGTAGTGCGGACTGCGTACCCGTAGATCCGGCGTCGATGGCATGCTGGACTGGGAATTCCAGTGGGGAAGGCTCCGGATGGGGCTGTTCTGCAGTGAGCTGCTCCCTCCAGCCTCGGCACAGCTCCCGGTGCTGGGGAACCGCTTGTGACTGCTGCAGAGGAAACACCCTGCTTGAGCTTTCCCACAGGAATTTGGGGAAGTGGCTCCCACGCATCTTTTCAGATCTCAGGCACGTGCCTGGGATCTTGTGGGGCTGAGTGGGAGTTGGGTCAGCTGCTGCTCTGAGCTTGTGTCCCAGGGCTTGCGCTTCTACAGTGCCAGAGGTCAAGGCCAAGCCCTGTCAAAGCCCTCAGATCATCCACCATCCTTCCCTTCTAAATGTTTCGTAGAATAACACTGAGATACCAAACAGCAATCCTGTGGCTGTAGCCTATTTTTATGACCTGCCTCTTGGCCAAAACACTCCTTTTAGTAAGACACGGCTTCATAAATTTTGAAAGGGCTCCCACCTGTCCCTCCTGAAAGCAGGGAATATGTCTGTGATGGAGCTTCAAGAGAGCTGGCTCACCTGGAATGGCTGTGCGAGGAGCGTTTCTTGACCTTCTCGTAGGGCTCATCCAGGGACGACTCGCTCCACATCTTGGGTTTGATGGGGGACTTGTCGTAGTCGTTGCGGTGGAAATGCATCTGGCGCAGGCCTTCCAGCGACTGCGGAGGGGGCGGCCGGTTGTGCAGCGGCGGCCGCGGCGGGAGCCCTTTGTGTGGGGACTGCAGAGGGGAGATTGTGCTGGTGACCTGAGAGTCCTCTGTGGAGACAAGAAGGGAGAGAGGCGATGGCTGTGTGCCACCTCCAATGGCAGCACAACCCCCAGAGACACCGTCACACCTCCAGAGCCTGCTTCCTCACCCCACTTCCCCTGGCTGTGTTCTGGGGCAACCTGAAGAGCTGACTTTCAGAAATGCACTGGCTGACATTCCCATTTTGGGAGGGAATGGCCAGCAAGACTGTGTGACGCATTGAAACAACTGAAACTTAAGGGAAAATAAGGGGGCATTCTAGGACTGTCCTTTGAGATAATTCAGAGCAGTAACCACAAAAACACTCACTGCTCCAGGCCTGATGTCTGACTACAAGGTGGAGTCAGGGGAAACCAAGTGTTTTTGCTCCTGGGATGTGTGAGTGGACAATTACACACAACAGTAATTCTATTTTGAGTGTCAATCAGGAGTTCATACATCCCTCTCTGATCTCTAGAACATACAGCAACCAACATACCATCCTCGAGAACAAGGGCATCTGAGAGGGAGCTGTCTTCACTGGCAATGTTTCCTTCTGAAGAGAAAAAAATACAAAGATGGTCAGATGGTACCAAGAATTGCAGTGACTGATTGCTGAACTGCACCATGATCTTTGCCCACTAAGTCTTAGCCTTAAGCAATCACCCACACCTTCCTCCTAACAGAGCAAGAGGCAAAATTCCTATGAACAACTGACTCAGCCCACTCTCAGTCTGGGAGGGCAGAGCTGCAGGTTGGGTCTCTCAGTAGCAGGCTGCCTTTCAAGGAGCTGCTAACTCTTTTCAATAATTGGGGATTAAGACTGAGGCACAACAGAGAGCTGAGATCCCTAGAGGATGCAAAATGGCACAGTGCCATTAGAGAGATTTGCATCTCAGTCCTTAAGGACTCTGGGTTTGATCTACTTTCTTAAAATGATCATCCTGTTGCTAACTAAAGGCTCACACTAAGTACCAGTTGTAGCTCAAAGGAACTCAAGGAAATGTTTTCTGAGCATCCTCTGCAGCAGCAGGAAAAGCTCTCAGGTCCTTGGCACACACGTTTGAGCTGTCTCCCCTAGCCTCTGTCCTCATGGCTGTTACCCCTGACTGCGGTGCAATTTGGTACCCAGGTCACAAATACAGCAGCTCTAATCTCAGCTCCTGCCACAAAGGCACAGAGAAAAGCTCTGCAAGTCAAAGGGAAAGGGAAAAATCCGCAAGGGAGAAAGAACCACAGCAGAAAGTTAATGGATTTCATGAAAAACCAATCAACAGCCCAGTAAACCATAAAGTGCCATGAGAATTACATGGTAAAAAAAAAAAAAAGCAAGGAAAAGAAATATTTGAACACAGCAGTGACACTGCTCCCACTCTGATTTTACAGATGCCTTTGAGGTAGAGACCTCACCTCAATCTGCTAACATTAATTACATTTGTACTGCACTGCTCTGGAGGAGATGCCAAGAGAGCGATTTCATAGGTGAACAAAGGAGTCACGGCCTGCTCTCCTGATGCCCTGATCATCCACGGCACAACACGGCTTTGCTGCTGTGAGCCAGCACATCCCTAATGCACAGCACTCTCTGACAGCACCCCTGGGGTCCTCCAGGCAGGACAGGGAAGAGGAGGGAGGGGAAATCTGCATCTCAGGGCAAGAATTTTGTTCCCTGCCCTCCACAGACCCTGCATGATGCTGTGGGCACTAAGTCCTACTTACCATCTATGATCAGGGAGGCTCTCTGGGTTGGCTTCTTCCCAGATTTGATGCGATACTCGTTGATGGCATTCTCGATCTCCTGCAGTTTCTTCAGGGCGTTCAGGTAGGATGTCTTCCTCTGCTTCTTCAGCTTTTTGCTGACATTAGGGTCGCTTGCCAGGCGCCGTGCAGCCTCTGTGATCTGGGACTGGATGGCAAATTCCCTCTCCAGGCGCTCCAGCTCTGCCTCCTGGTGAAAGGCAAGTGGATTCTGGTTACCACCAAACTCTCCAAGCTCAGCTATGGGGAACCTCTTCTGAACCTGACTGGTGGCCTCCAACTAAGGCTTCCCATCAGCAAAGCATCCACAGTCATGCTGCCGCCCTCATCTCACTCTCACCTGCTCACACAAGTGCCTGGAAGCACAGCTGGTGGAAGGGATAACGTGTACAAGGAGGACATGTGTGCTCCAGCGCTAACCCTAATGTGCTGTTTGACTTTTCATGCAGTTCGATATGGCTGAGCTCAATGGTGCTCTAGTGCTGACACATTCGTGCTTTTACACCCATCTGTGGGTCACACTTGCCTCCCACCTGCTCTTCTGTTTCCTATCTCCCTATTTAAGCCCCATTTGATATCACTGCTACGTACTGGTGCAAAGCTACAGCTTTAACCTTCTTGACAGGTTTGTTTGGCAACCACCAAGCACTTCGGGGTAAACCAGGGCAAAGATGGGCTAACTCCTCCCCAGTGGATGGCTGTCAAAATCCAGGGGTGAGTATGAGCTGAAGTAATCATGGGCCG
This sequence comes from Acanthornis magna, assembly GCA_036785705.1. Lineage (NCBI taxonomy): Eukaryota > Metazoa > Chordata > Aves > Passeriformes > Acanthizidae > Acanthornis > Acanthornis magna. Next base: position 3,955,263 of record JAWUZG010000001.1, read on the forward strand.
CTGTAACTGATGGCACTAGAAAATTGTCTCCTTGAGTTACCAGCCAGGAGGGTGATCTCAGAGCCAGCAGTGTGTAACAGCAAGCTCTCTGTACGCCAGAAAGAACCAGTGCCCCCAATGTTAGCCCTTGCAGGATCTCAGCTGAGTTTTTAAATGCAACCAGGTGTATCCTGGAAGCTACCTATCCATTTTTGGTTATCTTCCAAGGGATTTAGGCCAATTTATGCCAATGCATAAACTGATACAGAGCTTCCCAGTCGGCACCAGGACCCCAAACTGTGAGCTTCAAAGGGCCTTGCTAATCTGCAATGGATCTGGCTACCTCCCCCAGCTCAATGGAATTAGTCTGCTATAAAGAGGAACCCAGCACATTGCAAATTAGGGAAAAAAATGACAAGCTTTTCTACTTTTAGTGAACGGTGAGACAGCCATATATTCACGGAGATCCCCGTTACGCAAATTCAAATCCTCCCTTTGTTCAGCAGCAGTGTAAGAGCTGATGCTGTGGGATTTAATCAGACTGAAGTCGTTCTCTGAAGTTTTTATTTTGGGCTTCTGGCTTAAAAAATATACCTTTGCTATCAGTGATGAGTCAGCATTGCCTTAAAACTATAATTATCACTTCCCTCACTTAACTGAAGACTGAACCCACCCTCTGTCTTTTTAACAGATCCCTTTTTGCTTTGAAGACTTCATAAGCTCTATTAGTGCCAGACTTATTAAAAGTGAACTTAACACCATGGAGTTTTAAGGCCTGGAACCCGATTCATCATCTTCTGGTAAAAGCCTTCCCAGAGTCAGGAATTACAGACCAGGTAAAGGTGATCACCAAGAAAAAAACCAGGACCCTATCCTGCAAGTCTTGCTCTGACAAAGGCCTTGCTAAAGGTATGGTGGGTTTGTTGTGAGATGTCATTTCAGACCTTCACAGATTCAGTTTTAAATCATTCACTATATCCTAGGAAAAACAAATTAATTTTCCTCCTATCCATAATTGTCTATTTTCCTCCGGTGAGGCCCCTATAAATAAAGTCCTAGGAAATGAGAGCTATCGTCTGCCTTCAGATGGAAATGCCTTCCTTCAGGTCCTTGTCATAGTTGGTAATTTCAGTCCTGGATTTACGTGGTTGAGGGAGTATTTCACCTTTTGTTTTAATTTCCAGTGTTTGCACTTGCTGAAAAGTGCATGAAAACCACCGCTTCCCTCACTGAATGCTTTCAAACTGGCAGCCAAACACAGCTCAACATCATTCTTCGAGAACAGAAATTTATGGTTTTCAACACAGCCTTAAAAGTCGACAGACGAAGGCAGAGGTGGAGGGAAGCTGAGTCAGCGTGTTTGGATTGCTGCTGCCAAAAGGCAGAGTGCCTGCACTGGGGAGGAGCTGCTTTACCTTCCTGCTCTCCCCACCTCACCTTGCCACTGGAGTAAGGAGATTCCTCACCCGCTGGCCCCAAAAGCTGCCCTGTAGCAATAGGAGCTGGGGAAGCTGGAGATCAGGTTATAGTTGGGCAGCCAACAGACTGCAGGGGTTTTAGGAGTAATTCAGCTAAGACATGCTTCCCCTTTGAAAAGCTTAATTAAATGTGCTAGTTCATGAATATTTGACTGCGGTGGAATTCCTCTCCCAGGCTCCATTGAGAACAAAACTAAAGAGCTCCAGCTGTTTATTTTTTCAGCAGAAGGAAAATGCCAACAAAACGACAAACAGTTAATTCCCTGGCTGAACTGAGCCTTAAACCACACAGTCACACCAGCTTCAGTCTCTCCTCCTACAAAAATAAAAAGGAAACTCAAGACTGGAATATACACAAGTGTCTTGAGACAAATGTGCCTCCACAGACAATAGTTGTTCTGTGAATCCGGTCCCGCCTTACAGCTGCTGCAGGCCTGTTTTCACAGCCACGGTTCAGGGCACTGACCCAGCACATCGTGGGAGCAAGCAAGGGAACAAACACTCCCTGGCAAACTTAGAAAAATGTAACTCCAGCTCCCCATAGGTAGGGATGAAGGCTCTTTTGTTTAAGGACTGAGGAGCAAAATGCTTTTATCTCGCTATGGCAGGGCTGAGATGGATAATGGTGATGCTTTTCTCCCCGGTTAGAGGGGGCCTGATTTTGGATTGCTACTGGAATGGAAAGCAAGTGGCTTTTTGCAAAAACAAGACAGGCAGAAGGAGGGCTCAGATGGCTTGGGGGGCTCCTGATATGCTCCCTGCTTACACAAATCACTGCACTTTGTCACCAGAGCACTTGCACTGCCATGGTGCAGTTGGTCACCCGGGCTATTACTGTTACCTCTAGCAAAGCCAGAGCTGAACCTCAAGCATTTCACCTTTACTCTGAGTCTCAAGTAAAGTCACCAACTCTCTCACTGCTTCCCCATTCTGATGGATATAAAAAAACCCCCAAACAAATGGGCACTGGGACTAAATACAGTAATTCAAAGCAAAAACAACCACAGGGCTGATGGTTCCTGTGTGATGCTCAGTGGATATATTAGAGACCTGAGATGGGGACACGGGTCTGGAAAGGAAGGGCACAGCCTCACCTCTCCCTTAGGAAGGATTTTCTGCTCATCCAGTTTAAAGGCAGTTCCTATTCTTCTCCTTACAATAGGTGGCTCCTCCCCAGGATCCAGGGGGTATTCTCGTGGCAGCTTTCCTGTGAGCTCCTGTAAGCAGAAAATGTTGTTAGTGCTCTGAGAAATCCTGCAGCAGAGCAAAGCACAACACTGCTCTGGTGTGACCCTAAAGTGACAGGCGTTCATTAACAACATATCCAGTTCAGCCAGCTGATAAACACACAGGGGAGCACCCAGCCCTGCAAACTCAGAACCTGACACTGAGGGTGGGGACCTTTTCACCAAAGCTGTGCATGAATACTGATCTTTGTTGCTTGCCCTGAGCAGGTCTGTAAGTGGTGCCCATCCCTAGGGCGTCAGGCCCTGAGGCCGAGCAGGCTGCAGCACACAAGCTTTCATCTCTGCTGCAGGGTGAGCAGGAACCAAGAGCTCCTATCTGCCGAGCTACTTGTGAGAGGGACGAGCAGACCTGAGAGCCTTCCTGCAGGATGCAGGTCTGCTGAGTCAGAAAGCCACAATGGTAACAGCCGTGCAGGTTATGACCTGCACAGAAAAACATTCCCACCTGATTCATGATGTGTCTGAGAAGAATGCAGTGGAAATGGCCACTAAAAGCAGTGCCTGGTACCTCATTACCTGTCTGATAACACTTCATGTATCGTCTTCCAAACCCCAGTGATGTCATGGGCAGCTCTGCAGCAATTATTAGCTGATTCTCTGTCAGACTGATGGGGTTATTTGCAAAGATTTGTTCAAAAGCTGAAGCAAACCCCACAGAATTGCGGAATACGTGGAACACAGGAAGCAGCAAGCACCACTACTGATGTTAACACTGTGGGACTTTTCCCCCGGACTACACAATGCAGACACACATATCTGAAGGCACTGAACTGCCTAGAGAAAAAGGCAGGAGCCTGACTACCAGCACAGCCCCAACTCCTTGTACTCAAAAGTCTCCCCATGAAGGACAAAAGGCTTTTGTGTTCCTCAGCATCAGCCTTGAGAGGATCCAGCTGGCAGAGTAACCTAAATCATCTGAATCCCAAAGAACAGCAGCTGACCTTAATGCGAGTGTGGGTGCACAGCCCAGTCCCTGCCTGCACTCGCCTCTCCTCCACTCCCTAATGAGGATTTTTCTTTCTACTCTTTTCAGGTCACTAGGAAACAAGGACCTGGCCTTTTCAAATCTTCCCTTTAAGCAATTCCCAGCAAAATGGGTTCACAGCAGAGCTCTGTGTCGATGTGCACAGCCCCCTGTTGAGAGTGGCATGGCTGCAATGTCTCAGAGTCCCACTCTGCATCGCCCCTCCAGCCCTGTGGGGTTATTTCAGTTTTTCTTTCAAAATGTGTTCTTCCTACTGAGATGTGGCTTTAAGCACTGCACTGAGACACAGATTCCATATCCCTATCCCGAGGGTAACAGGGATTATTTTCTTTTTAACTCCTAATGTAATATGAAGCAGAGCAGTGGGGAAAGAGTTAATCTTCTGTAAAATCTGTACAGATCAGAGCAAGACAAAATGAATGTGGGCTACCATGCTGCCTCCACAAGCTAAAAAGTATTCAAAGGCACGATCATGAAACGGAATCTAAATTAATAAGTAACTGGAGTAGTGATGGCCTGAAGTAACCTGATGCCAGCGTTATGAATGGTTCTGGCCATACTTTCTTAATTATGCCCCCACTTTTAACCCTTTTTTATCTCCTGGTTTGCCACCTTCTCCCTCTGTTTTGGCCATTCCCATGCCAAAGCAGAAAGGAAGAAGGGGAGCCTGAGAGGAAGCTTTCAACTACCAGCTGCTGATGGATGAGTTGTAGGGTTGCAAGATGGGGTCAGATTCAAAGTGTCCATTAACTGCCGCTCTCAAATCTCCTAAGGAAAGCACGAACGCTTTCTACCAGCTCTTAGGGCACTGACAGATGGGCTCTGGCCAGCCTTGCTGCAGCACATTAAGGAGTTATTGCTCCTTATCCCCAGCTCCATGCCCCAGTGGGAGCTTTTGCTGCACCCTGGTTGCTCCTGAAGTGCCTATGGCTGCACCAAATAAAGGGCTGAGTTAAAGGGAAGGGCATTGCGCTGTGAGCTCCTGCAGCTGTGGCACAGGCACATCTTCCCCTGCATCCGGTGCTGCTGCAAGGATTAGTCATCGGCAGTCAGGCAGGGTTAGCTCAGGGTAGTAAATTCCTCCAGGCCAAGTAGAGCCTCCAGACCTTGACTGTCAGCCCCTGAAGAGCTGTGATTTCTTCCTGTGGATGATCTCAGCTCAACGGACTTAGAGATTGGATCTGATCCTGTGACTTTTTTCAGCACAAGTTGTTTGCTGAAATCAACCAGGAATTCTCAGGTGGGAAGGGATTGCTCCCATAAAGAACAGGAGCAGCAGAGATTTCTGCTGGTGTACTTTGTTGAGAGGTATTTTCCTCAACCTGCTCTTTTTGGCATTAAAACTATACATTAATTGAAACAAAGTGCAATGAGACCAGAGTCAGGGACCTATTTCTCCCAGTTTTGCCAAAGGTGCACATACACATCAAACATTAAGCAAGAACTGGAAGATCTCTGTGCCACTGTCTGCAGCCAGTTTCCTATTGTGTTACCCATCACGACTTATCGTTAAATTCAGATACTCAGGCCTGGTAAACATAGGAGGATTGCTGAATGACCTGAGTATGCTGCTGCTAATCTCCACACACAGCTGCAGCAGGGCTGTGATTTCCCCAAACGTTAAACTGATCTCTAAATGGCCTCCTCTGTACTCCAAAATGAACTGGCAGGTGAGTGGGAAGGTTGGAAGGTTGGTGGGAAGCAGGGAGCTATCCTGCATGTCCTGGGATGACCACAGTCTTCCCCCTTTGAAAGGTGTGCCACCACACTGGTATTCCTTTCCAGCAGTGCCAGAGCTGAGTGGATGAAAGCAATCTACACGGAGCCAATGAGACCTTGTCTGCTGTAAGGAAGAGCATGCTCTGAGAAGAAAAGCACATAAAGTTGGGCCTGCTCCAAGAAGAAAGTGCCAGCCTGGGTTTTTTTTTTTTGCTAATGGAGTCAAAAGTATTTGAGAAGTGATGACCAGCACACAGGACAAGCCTTCCTACGCCATCCAGGTAGTGGTATAGTCTCACCGAAGTCAGCAAGAAGCCTGGCTGAATACAGTTTATTAAACACAATTTCAAACAGCAGACATGGATGCTGCGCTCCTTCCTAGCCCCAAGGCAACTGGGTACCCAGCTGATGTGGGGTCCCCTTCTCTGGGGGAAAAAAGTCCTTGGACATTGCAATCTGCAGCTGAAACAGCTGGATCTCCCTGAGGCCATTGCACAATGGGTTTTGTAAGAGGTGACTGTGGAAGGAATCTCTTCTGACCCCACCTCCAAACAAGGAGCATGCTATAACAAAGCAAGCAACAAAGTGTTCCAGGTTATAAAATGTCCATTGCCTACCGCTTCCCGCAGGCACAGTTTCTTTAGCTCTTCCAAACGCTGGCGCAGTGTCTCTTCCAAAGCTTCTTGCCTGGACTTCAGCGCAGCCAGCATGTCTTTCTTGGCAGACTGAGAACTGTCTGACTCTTGGGAACCTGTCAATAAACAATGATTTCACTAGGCCAGCTGACAGCACAATACACATCTGGAGTGCTTGTAATTTTACCAAAGCCTGGATGCAGTCCTTCCAAAAAGAAATTGGACTATGACATGAAGCAGGTGTTACCCAGTCATGTTTGTTTACAGCAAATCCTTAATGTTGTTTAAGCTAATAGTCAGAGATTGGACAGTGGAGCACACAAAGACATTTGTAATCATTATCTGGAAAAACAAAAGCAGCAAAATTATGCTAAATCTAAAGATCTAGAAAAAAACACATACAATTCCCATGAAAGTTCCCAATGGCAAATAACAGTACAGTTTAGAAACCCCTGGAGAGGCATTTTTTGGAAATTAAGCCAAGGAGAAACCATTTGACAATACAGCCTACTTCTTAAGAACTGCAATTATCCTAGTAGCAAACATGTAATTCAATCCACTCACGGGGCCTGTTCTATGAAAAGCTGTAATGGAACAAAATTACCTAGCAAGATTCCTGTAAAATACACCAAAAAACCCTAGCCATAGCTCCTTCTAGGATAGTAGCTGTTTCTTGGGAAGATGTAGATCGAGATATCTAAACTGGATGTCCAAACAGCTTGGCTTTTCAAGTGGCAATTACCCAGCAACTCCCACTGAAGTAAGTCCATGCATTAAGTCAGACTCGGTTGCTTGGGTGTCATGACATTTGTAATTTCAGCTCTCCAGGGGAACTCCTTGATGAAGTAACCTCATCCTTTGTCACTGTGTGTCCCCCCACATCCAATAAAGGATGGATACTCTCCTTTTCCCTCCTTTTGCTGCATTAGTATCAATAGAAACATCTCTTTACAGCAGTGGCCTGTCCCCTGCCCCTCTTGAGCAATGGCACAGACAAAGCAGACCTTTATTATCTGCAAGAATCAGACACAACAGGATGCTACATGGAGTTTTCTGTGTACCTGTCATCAGATGGGGGCTAGGGGGGCTCCGTTTGCAGCTTGGCCTCCAAGCATTCAGTGAAAACACTCAGTCCAAGGAGGTTGAAAAAGCTGTTATTTCACAGAGCTTTGGAAGGAACCTGGGAACAATTCTTTGTTTTGGCAGCAAAACAGTGAAATTTGTGCTTTCAGCTTCATCTTTCATTGCTACTATTCCAGCAGACCATTAAAGCTAAACTGAAAGAGGACTGAGGCAAAAATTGCCACAAAACAGTTCTACATTGGCCCAGGGGGAGCAGAGAATCTCACAGATCTTTTCCACCAATATTTTCTGCAGTTTTCATAGAGAAAGATAGCTGGCATTTAGTCAATGAAACACCACTCTGCTTCCTTACACCTTTCACTGGGCTGCCCTGAAGTGGGGGTGGTGGAAGAGGTTTCTCTAAAGGTCAGCCAGGCTGAGCATTAACAGACAAAGGAGAAGAACCTCATGGTAAGATTCCTGTTTAATTGCTGTAGTCATCCTCATTTTATTTGTAAAGCAACAAAACTCAACTCTGCAGACATGTCTGTGCTGGAAGAACTTGACGGGACCTTCTAGAAGAGCTGTGTATTTGCACCGGCAGGGAAACTCCTCTCCAGCACTTAGTAATTCTTAATAGTAACCCTGGTGAGCAGTTACTAGCAAAACTGAACTGCTGAATTTCTTCAAGGACTTGTCAACAAACTGCCGAGTCCCGGTTAAAAGCTGCTCATGATTCCAGCAGATGTTTTGAACCTTTTTCTTTTTTCTTTTATGACAACTTTAATGACCTGTGTTTTCCTTTCAACTGCTCTTCCCCTTTCCTTCCTCTGTCTGCTCCATACCTCCACGCCAGCTGCGGATTTATTTTTAAAAGCTATTCCTTTTTGCTTTGTGCGTTGCCACAGCAGCTACACAGAAACATTTAAAAATATATGAACAGCCTGGCCAGATACCTGTGCTGATTCGGGCTATGCCCACGAGAAGGAAACAAAAGGCTTCTGGCTGAGCTGGTATAGACCCAAATCAAGCACAGACAGTTCACAGCATCTGCTCCAGCTGTGCTTTCCCTGTGGGAGAACCATGCTGGTCTCAACCCTGATGCCATTGGTGCACATTTTGTCCACTGAGTGCACATTTTGCCATCTTTTTCACACCTCCCAAAAAGCAAAGGAACTGGAGGAGACCTGGAAGTGCATTGTCACATTCTGAGTGAAGCAATAGGATTACTCCTGAAACCAAAGTCATCCACTGACTGGCACTAATGTTTGTTTTAAAATTTTTATTTAAAAGTGGAATTATTTTGGAGCGTATTATTAGGTTTTTATCGGCTGGATACTCTGCTTGTTCTCACAGGTGAAAAGCAAATGGAAATTTGATCAGTCAAGAGAACCACACCTGGATGAGATGACTGTAAATGAGCAGAGAACAGTGTTTTGTATTGCTGTGTGCCTATGGCTTCCATTAGAGGCTCTTTATTTCTAAATATGTATCAATCCCGCCTTGAATAAGGCTGTGATCACAGATCCGCTTCTAAACCCAGTGGCAATTGACCCAAAAATGTCAGGATAAATCAAAATACCATAAAAATAACCAAGAAATAATCAAAGACTAGCACAAACAAAACCAATCAAGCAGATACTACCTTAAATCAGCCTTATTAGATATGGTCACTGAGTCATGGCTGCCCAGTGCCTTCCAAAGGGGATCATCACCAGAGAAAAATCAAAACTTCAGTCCTAAACCAAGAGACTCCTGCTGCAACAGAAATGGTTGAGAGGGAGGCTTTCTTAGGTGTTTTATCTCCCACAATTAGGGTTAATTCCTAATGCAGTAAATGGGAGAAATGTTGCTGAAATATATAATTCTCCTGTACAGTATTTGAACCTTTCTGTGAAAATTATTATTTAGCCTACTTCCTATTTGCAGTGCGAGGATTTACCAAACTCTGCATTTGAACACATGCTTCTGCAGAACCATTTGATGCCCCTAAAACAAAAAGGATTGTGAGAATACACCAGGTAGCAGGGCCTTCTCTCTGGTGGGCACCAGGAACCTGCAGAACTGGGGGTTGTCTTTATGTGTATGTGCCCTCTCTTCCTTAGCATACAGGATGGGACACAGGTCTTGGCAACCTAAATGTTCACGTAATACCCTACAAATTTGTAGAAACAGTACTCATAGTCTGACACCCACACGGCCTCTCTAAATGATTTCTTCATCCACTGACATTCAAGAGAACATGAGCTGAGAAATGCGGGGAGAACATGATCCTCCCTGTCCAACTCACTTCTCCAGCAGAATTCATGGCCGAACTTCACCAATGCTAACAGGCTGGGTTCTGCTCACTTCAATAGTGAGGTCAGGACAGTCTTGGTGATGTTGATAGGGACATGTAGCACGTAAGTCACACCACCGAAGTGGTTATGCAGGTACAGGACTGCTGGGGTCCAAGACAAGCCTGCCAAAGGGATGAGACCAGACACCACTTTGGAGAGAAAAGCCCTGCCAGTAACTCATTGTCCCTATTTCCTCTGCCTATTGTAGCAGAGTGGAGTCAGCTTGGAAAAGGGATAAATGAGAAGGATGAAAACAAGCAGGGTGGACAGATGGGATGCTGAAGAGCAGAGGAAGCCAAGTCTTGGTGACACTAATTGTGAGGGGAGAGGAGATGCAACAAGGTGGCTGAGCAGCAGCAGCAAGGAAGAACCATCCAGGCATCTCTTCTTTCTCATTCCACGAGTCTCCTGCTCCAGGAAAAACACATCTAAATATGGCAAGCCCTTCACGCTACATCCGACTGCTGGCTCCAGCTGGCTGGCATTTGATTGAGGTCCCCCGAGCGGGGAGGGACATTTTCCCCACGCTGCTCTGTGCCAGGGCCGTGGGTGACTCAGTGCGCCAGGATGTCAGTGCACAACAACCCCAGCCAGCCGCTATCTCTGCTCTGCCCCACACATAGGATTTCCTCCACGGCGCGCGGGAGCTCGGCTGGAGCTGCTCCACACAGGATGTGCTCAGATATCCTGCGGGCGACTCGTCTTCGCCAGCCCCCGCGCTCGTGTGGGTGCTGTTTATCTGCTCCAACGCCCCCGGGGCGGTCCAGCTGGGACACGGCCCCGCCGGATGCAGCGGCGGGGCTGGGAACAGGCTGGCTGGACTCTGCTTTGGCGTTTTCAAACGTAAACAGGCCCCTGCACAGGAAACCTCCATCGCTGTAGAAGGAATGGGGCTCAGGGGCCGGAGGCTCCTCAGATGTATCTGCAGAGCTAAAGCAGAGATGCTCCTCTGGGCTGTCTGCTCTGCCCACAGAGATGAAGAAGGTGGTCTGGGGTTCAGTCCAACAATAACCGAGTGACTACACAGCTCCTCACTAGCTCCGAGCCCTGCAGAACTCTTACAGCATGGACTGCTCCAAGGGAAAAATCCACCTTAGACCTACCTTGGTTTAATTCTGCTGGCTTTGATTTGGTTCCTGCCCCTGTGAAAGCAGAGCTTGCATTCATGGGCAAATCTTACCCCGGATGTCCAGGAATGGCCCACAGATCCTGAGCAGAAGATCCCTGAGCTAAATCACAGCAGCCCACTGTCCTAGGGAGGCCCCTTCAGATTCTAAATTAGGACAAAAGTTAGAGTCAGCTTGTCAGAAATGGACTTGGCTATCAGAATTACAAATCTGCAGCAGACCGGCTGAGATCAAGAGCGTGGGAAAAATGGAGGAGCTGAGGCTTTAGTCTTGAATTGCTGTCATCATGAGGAAGCCACTTCCCAGTGCAAGACTCCATCTCCCCTCTGCTGTCTCTTGAGACTGTAAGTGATGTGGGGCAGCAATTGCCTTGTACTTCACAGCAGGATCTTCTCCAGACAGTGTGACAGCTGGAAGCAACAACAAACTTTTCCTTGCAGACTCGCAGCAAGCCCAGGGGAGACATGCCAGTTTTGGCATGCTCCTCACAGTGCTGACAGCCCCTTCAGTGAGGAGTAGTGAGATGGAGGGAGGAAATGACTGCAAGTAATTTTCAGGAAAAAAGAACTGAGAACAGTAGGGAAGTGGGGGCAAACAGAGATTCAGTCCTGACCTTGTGATTTCGAGTCACTTGAGGTATTTATAGCCTGGAAGTCTACAGTGGCCACTTAATCATTTGCACTTATTCTCTTCAGTGTGCAGGCTGTACTGCGATAACCCATCATTGTTATGGTTGTGTGCCGATAATCATTGGCACAATGGGAGGAAACACAAAGCCTGGGACAGAGCCAGTGACTGTGCCCAGTGGGACACGCAGTGAATGCCCCCTCCCGTCCAGCGGGACAGGGATGGGTCACCTCCACCAGCCTGGCTCGAGGGAAGAGGCTCTTGGAGCAGAGGGGTCTGAGTGACTGTGTGGAAGCAATCCAGAGTTTTCAATTCCCTGGTACCTGACCTCTGCTAGACGTCTTCTCTCAATACTTTCTTGTAGCTGCTGGTAGCTGCTGGAAGGCACACAGCAGCAGCAAACCCTGCAGCTCTCCTCAGCATCTTAGGGAGACCCCTGTCTTCAAAGCTGTCAGGACATAAAAAGGCAGCTCTGACAACAAGGGAGCCGTGCTTGCTTGGCCCACCAGCAGCACTCGACAGAAAGAGAGGATCACACAGTCCTGTGAAGGCACCCAGGTGGGCAGATCCACCTACCCAGGACTGAAGAAATGACTCACATGGTCAACGAACTCTGGGTGGGTCTAGTCACTAGTGCAATTCTGATGAGTCTACAAATCCTGTGCTCAGCCAGAAATGTGCAGGGAGCACAAACATACAGAAATAAAAGCATGGGCAGGTCCCAGTTTGGAATTTCCATCCACATAATCCTGATAGATGTTGGCCCCACAGCAGCTTTTCTGGGCCTGATTTTCTGCTGGCTTACACCTGGCTACTGCTCTCTCCAGGTGTAAGAGCAGAAGCAGACCCCAGCGTTTTTTTCCAGGAATGCAAAAAGTCCATGTATTAACATGGAAACAGGATTACTACCAAGTAGCTCTCACAAACTTGGGAATGGTGCCCAGGAAGCTGAGATATTGGAACGACTTTAAGAACTTGGGGTACTTAACATTATTTACTTTCCAGCAGGAGAGCTGGAAAAAATGCCAAACAAACAAAGAGTTCCAACAACCCGACACCAATCTGGGAGCTGCTGAGCTACTGCAACTCCCTAAGCGATGGGAGGCACAGACAGTGGATTGTATACTTTGTCAGGAAGACCTCAGGAGCAGAAAGGCAACTCTGTTTGCAGGCAAGGCAAGGAATTGCACAGCAAGCAGCTCTGGAAGCACTGCACATTTTAACCCCTTGCTGAACATTTTCCAAGCAGGAAAGTGTGCCTTTTAAGAGACATGAAGGATACAGTGATGCAAAGCTAATCTAGTACATCAGTGTGGGTTCAGTTTTAAACCATTGGCATTCTTAGATGGGTTCTTCCCTTGTCCAAGCATGAGAAGGTTATTCTCTGCTGCTACACATCTCTACACATTTGGTTTTGATAACTTGATGTGATGCTTAATGGAAGGTTTTTAATTGTCTGAAACTGTTAATTACAGTAGTACCAGCGACCTTGCCCTCCTGAAGAGCTCACCTAAGCAGCTTCAAGCTCTTTGCTAAGTATTAATCACTGCTTTATGCCTGTAGTGACATTTATCACTGTTTTACACACAGCTTGTCTGGTTCAGATAGAGAGAAGAGTATCAAAGAGACAGAGACAACCTCCTGACACTCCTCCCTCAATCCTTCTGTCCTCATGCTCTAGCTCTCCTCTGCATCACCTCCCCTTGTGTTTCTCTCACAGATTACATCTTCTTCACACAGGAAAGTGCTCTAAGCCACAAGACGAAACCTCCAAGACCGTGGCACTAGTTTGGTAGAGTGCTAGGGAATAGTTCTGCTGAGCCTGGGACAGCAGCCAAATTCCAGCAACAGAGAGGCAAAGCAGACGTGCACTCTGTGAAGAAGTCTCAACAATGCTGAAGAACATCATCAGTTCCCAGCCTCAGTTTCCCTTGTGAGCTGCACTGGCTGACTGCTTTCCTCACTGCTGGCTGGGCACTCCTTCACAAACCCATCTGCCTCAGGATGAGCTGGATACCAAAGGATGGTTAGGGTAGAAATTGTGAAGAGACCACATTTCAGCTGGAAACTGAGAGGCTAGAGATGACATCCTGGAGTCAAGGAGGAAACGAGTGGTGGTAAAGAGAGAGGGGGAGGCTGCTGCCTGTGCTGTTTGTGGAGCAGTGTGCTGAGAGATGGACTGACAGCTGGACAGACAGAAAGGCTAAAGGGAAGTGACTTTCATTTCTGCAGTGCAGCTTCTGGCTGCTCCCCATTATACCATGGCCATGGTCCTTCCCACCATATTCTCTCCAGTTACAGGACAAAGGACCTACCTGATGACAGAAGACTCCCGCTGCTTCCGCTGATAATTTTGCCTTTACTCCCCATGTTGGCCAGCTTTGAGGTCTTGAGGGTTCCAGTTTCCGTCAGGTCAATCGCAATCTCACTCAGGCTTCTTGCAGCATGAATCTTGGACTGGAGGTGGACACAGGAGTTAGTAATGATATAACGCCTCTTGAAAGCTCACAGAAGGAAAAAGACCTTTTTCTGTGGCAGGAAACAGGCCTCCACAGCAAACTTGGATTATTTTACAAGAATAGAAGCACTCTGGCACAGTGTTCACTGCTGTATTTTTTACATTCTTCTTAAGTGGGTACAATTCTGGCATGGCTTCCTGTTGTTTGGGTTTTTCTCTGCTGTACCATGCACATTTTTCTCTCTTAAACAAAGGATGTATGGAGTCAGTGTTTTACCACATACAATAAGAAACCTTCAGAAATGCCATCATAATAACCTGCTGAAAAGCTCAAAGGCTAAAGACCATCTCTAGCATCTAAAGGAAGCCAGAAAGAGCCTTTGCAAATCAGCAATAAGCTTTGAACCAAGACACAGTGAGGACGTGGCTTAAATGGGCTGTCATGAGAAGCTGGAAGAAAACACTGACAGGAAAACACGTTCAGGTTATTGTCCAGACTTACAAGCTGCCTGCAGTGCCCCTACTGTGAGGGATCTCTTCAAAGCATTAACATTACTTCAGTAAGAAACAACAGCCAGCCCAGATCAGTAACTGGTCACACTAGGGCATGGAGTCAGCCATTGTTCACCACCAAATGTCAACAAGATTGTTGCAAGTTGTAATTATAAAAAAGTAAATAATGCATAGTGTGTAAACCCAGAGAATAGAATAGAATAGAATAGAATAGAATAGAATAGAATAGAATAGAATAGAATTCTTCCCTTCAGCTGGAAGGGACCTCCAACAATCATCTCAGCCCATTGCTCAGATCTTAAAATCCCTGTGCTTCTGAGCTTCAATTAATCTGTCCTTGCAGGGCCACTGACCCACAATTTTGATTTCCCAGAACACAGAAAGCTGTTGGCACATTTTGCCAAGACTCTCCAACTGCATGAAGAGTTGTATACAAAAAGGGGGTGAAGCCTCAGTTCAAGACCACCTGAGCATTCACCTCTGCCCCTTCTCAAGGCCAGAAGACTCAGCTCTGGCCATACAGGTTAGAGGATGGGCACATCATTCTGCACGAATAAATCAGAAGCCGATTGACATCCATATACCAGGGTGTGATCTGTTCTCACTCGAAATAACATGAAACAGGACTACAAGGAACACTTGTCATGATGGGATTTTCAGTGTTACTTCACATCCTCAGGAAGAAGAAACCATTCTAACAAGAACTAAGGCTGAATTGACGGCTGCGTGCTCACCACTGAGCTTCTTAGCTCTGTTACTGATGTGCTGTGGGGCTTTGGGTAAGACACTCAAGGTTAAGTTCTTAGTGATCCCCGCCTCTGTTTGCATATCAGTGAAATAATAAGGGTAGGAAAATATCTCCCTATAGCACACTGTATTCTTAAGATTAATTTAAGACTGCAAATGAAGACAGCCCTGGGAAAGCCTTAAACTGAAAAAACCCTCAGAAGTATTATCATAATTTAATATTCTTGGGTATTTATAGGCTCCATCACTACCATTCCGAGGTACACAAATGCCTCACAAGCTTATTTCCACAAGAAACCCAATATCAGGGTGTGTGTTCTCACTTGTTTGAGTGAAGAGGCTGAACTACCTGACAAGATATCAGAGCAGATCAGTCAACCAGTACTGACCTCTTCAATGAATGCTGCAACCAATTAGACACTTCTTGTTTCCAGCAATCCTTCCCTAAAATCAGCTCCAGGAGGACAGCACTCTTGAGCTCCTTGAATCAGATGTTTCTGGTCAGAAACAAGGCCTGTGAAACATCTTCTCCAAATAGCTCTGGAAGGTTAGTTCCAGGTGAAGAGGAAAATCACTGCTTTTATCTAATGAGATTTCCTGCTACTGAAGTCTTGATAAGGAGCCTACGCATGAACTGCTGAATTGCTGCAATGCCAAACTTTTGGAAGTAACAAGCCTTTCAAACTGCCTTTGTCCTGCTTATAGATCCCCTGCAGGTGTTTATATGCTGTACACCCCTACATGTTTGTAGGGTTATGTGCACCTTGTATAACCCCAGGAACAGCTACATTGATCAAACCCAGTGTCTGCCTGACCCAATACACTGAGTCCTGGCAGTGGATGTCTCAGAAAGGCACAAACCCTAAGTGTGCACAGACAGATCCATCCCTCCTGCTTCATGAAGCAGTGGTTTTCCTGTTTCTGTAGTATAGTTACAGCAAGAAGCCCTGTAATTTATTTCCACTCATATTCAGAATGCAAATTAGGGCACACTCTGGCCCCACCTGTCTGGGCACCAACCAAAGTGCTGAGTGAAAGCAATGTGGCTGCTGGGTGCTGTTGTGGTACTGCCCAAGCCAGCAGGGGCTGGGAGTGTGCCCTACATAGGGCAAACAAAAAGATGATATAAGACCAAAGCCCGGCACCCCTGGAGCCAGGAGAGAGGAAAAACAAACCAGAAGAGAGCATACAGCATTAGCAGGGCAAAGTGAGCTTCCTCTGCGGAGGGTACAATTCAAACCTGCTGAAGCTATGGGAGAAGGTTTTAGATCAGATCACAGTTGTGCTAATGGTGCCCTGCACTGAACAGTGGGGATGAAACACCTCCTGAAAGGAATGGGGTTAATTTTCCTTGCTGCTCAGTCCCTGCTGCCTCTGCTGCCTACAGCAATGCCAATCAGCGTCGGGTGGTCTCGTGCTTTGGACAGGCTCTCAGCAGCAGCAGGAATCAGAGCAACAGCTCATTTCACACAGGCCACTGAGCAGCAGGCAGCACGAGGCCTGTGCAGGCTGTGTGCTGCAGCACAGCAGTGGAAAGTCGGGTTACACCCCATTAGTGCTCCCCCGAGCCCCGCAGTCCCTCCAGGCTCAGAAATTTTAAGGCACTTAGCGCAGACCTGCCAAGTCTCATTTACATGGAGGAAGACTGGCTCATTCATGAGTCATTTCAAAGTACGGGGCCATACCAATCCCCAGCGCTGCTCTGACAGGGTCAGAGGGCGAAGAAAAATCCATAAGTGAAATGAGGAAGAAGATGGACACTAGGGATGAATTTATCCCTCTCGTTGCAGTGATGGGGTTTTGCTGGAGGTGATTTTTTGAAACCCTTGGCCTACTTTCTACCAGTTCATTCAGCCAAAAAGCCTTGCACTTGGAGGAACGTGCTGTTCACAATTCCCACAAAATGGGACTTCTCAAGGTTTCTGGGCCAAACTTGATTGACTCAGTGCAGTCAACAGAGCAGAGACATGCCTTGAAGTCCTGCTGAATCTGTCTCCTGAAAAAAAAGGGAAGCTGACAGGAGTTCTGCACACTGACAAGCTCACTTGGGAAGCTGGGGATCTTTTCAGTCTCCATGTTACGCTTCAATTGCAGGGAAAGAGAGAGAAATCAGCAGGGAGCGAGACACTGGGAACCCGGCGAGCTGGCAGGAGTTCAACATGGAGTGAGGCTGCAGAAACGGCTGGGACCTCACTTGCAAAAGGGTCAGAATCCAGGCAAAGCGGATTTTATTTCCTTTTAAAATCAAGTGAAGGGTTTTCTTTCCAGTGGAGCTGTTGGTCCAGATCCAAATGGTGCCCAGTTGTGTGAGGAGCACAGAGTTCAAGCTTTCTTTATCACCATGTCACATCTCCCGTCATCTAATCTACATCACTGGAGCAAAGGCTCAGCTGCAGTGAACTCCAGCAGGCTTTTTCCTCCAAGTTTGTTTTTATTTTTCTTTCTTTTGTCAAAATGATATGAAATGCCAAGTTTGGACATGAAAGGAAGGAATATCTAAGTTCTGCTTTGAAGTTGAGGATTCAATTGAAGTGGGGCCTGAGATTTAAGGGGCTGCAAACCCATGCGACCTGAAACTCAGTAAATGTTTGTCTAGACCCCTGAGAGCTAAACCGAAGACATTTCACATCACCCCACTCTGGGATATGATTTAGTAAAAGCAAAGCTCATACGAGTACAGTGTCCTTGAAGTGACCAGCAGAATGAACTGATCTATTAAAATTGATGGATCTATCAATATTGACAGTGTCACGTCAAAGATGAGGACAACAGATGAAAATACCAGTTTCCTTAAGAGAAAGGGACAAAAATATTTGTACGCCTTAACTTCAAAGCCTCAGCATGACCACTGGGATTATTGTGACAAAGCACTCTGACATGGTCATAGACGTGACAGGTTGACAAACGAGGGCTGGTGGGTGGTGCTGCCTGTAGGAGTGTGAGAGAGGGGAGATCAGATTGAAACACAATCTGCCAACAACAAAAGGAGTCAGTGAGGGGAAGTCCTGGGTGTTTCAGAGACCCAGTTTCTTACCAAAGAAATGGGAGGAGGAGGGAATCTCCTTTTGTTTGTTGGTTGCTTGTGACCTAAATACCTTGCTGCTAGATCAGCAAATCCATCTGGCTAAAAGCAAAGAAAAAGAAACTTCTGTTTGTTTGAAATCTGTCTCTGTGCTGACAGAGAGGACTATGCACTGCCCTGATGGTCCTGAGCAGAGAAGGGGGACAGGAAGGCATCCCTTCATATCAGTGAGTATTGCAATTTTGTCCATATTCACAGCTGGCACTTAGGCAGGGTTGGGAAGTTGGCCACATCCTTAAATTTAATACAGCTTACAGCAACTAAGGTGAAACCTGGATTTTTGCATTAGATGAGACATGGCCAGAGTGAGTGCAGCCATGTGTTCTGCCCAAGGCATCTGAAAGTCCTACCCACTCTACAATAATGCCACAGAGCTCATGATGGGGAAAGCAATGTCAGAAGGACTCAGAATGAGTGGGACTAAACAGCACACTCATGGACCACCACATAATTCCAGAATGCCAACTTGATTCAACTGGCACAAAACATAATACAGTAAAGAAAAGCAGGAAGAAGAAATATTTTTCTGCCAGTTTAGGGGGCTGAACTGGCTCATGATAGGGCCAGGGCCCGACCAAGGAAAGGAGCAGACTCTGCCTGAAAATGCACACAGTACTTCCAACAATAGCAAGATGTTAAGATTGTTTCAGGCATTTGGAAGATCATCACCTGCACACTCTGCCATTTCACCTGAGATGATGACCAATGCAGGTACCCACTCAATACAGGCCCTGTCTTCTCTGTGAAGTTTTACACCAGTGTGCTCACATAGAGAGGGAAGTCTGCGTGAGAAGTCTTTTCTCTGTATCAAAGTAATCTTAAAGTGATCAAAGTGATCTCCTGCTGCTCTCGGTATGCCTAAAATTACTGATGAAAGGAATTAGAGGAAGAACACACACTCCTCTGATTTCAAGGTGGTTTCTTTTGTGTATTGCGTGGCCCTTTGTGTAACACCAGATTGTGATAGTTCCTTGTAAGGTCAGGCTGTCAAGCCTCCTGCCCCCCTTCCAAAATAATGTTCCTACTCCTCATTTCTAGGAAAATACAGTAGTAAAAAGCAAGGGACAGCAAGAAGAATCCAGAAACACTTGTAGACTGTGAAACTACTTTGAACTCAGTTATTGGAAGCTGCCCTAACTTTATGACAGAGTTCAAGATGTGGAAACCATCGAGACAGGGACATGACCCCATCTGCTTGCTAACTTGGCTCCTTCAATTTGGCCGCAGTTCAGTACAACCTTTTCCTCAATCCTTATTCCCATAGACATGAATTCAACACAAATTTTCTCAATCTGGTCAAGACCAGCCAACATCTTGAGTCGATTCGCCTTTTTTTTCATCTTGAGTAGAAAGGGAGGACAGGAAGGAAGCCACCATATAGACTTGACCTGGCTGGGACTGTGGGGAGTGAGCAGGACTCACCCACCACAACAGGCACTTCCCATGCTTACCTTGCTTTGCTTCCTGTCCAGGTAGAACTGATGTTGACTAATGGCCATAGCCCAGATAGACTTTATTAGTGCTGGACAGGCGTACCACGTATGCACAGCAATGCCACTATGCCCAAAAGTCCTCCTGGTCACAGACGCCCTGGAGAGGAGAAGAGAATGAACTGGGGTTACACAAAGGTTTCATGGGATTGCTTTCTATGGCAGAACCTGTCACAGATCTCATAGTAAAAGCTGCTGTCCTTACTGTGTACACTTTGGTGATAACGGGAAAAATGGTTAGAAAACAGCAATAAATAGCTAATCAAGCCAGGAGAGAATTTACTTTAAATATCTCCTCAAGATAGCAAGCTCCAGAGGACTAACAATAAAGACAATCCAGTTTGTCCAGTTCAGACTGTATTCCCAAGTTTGGCTGAGCTGATAGTACTTGCTGCATATCCCAGAGGAGTCACCAAGGTCAAAGCCTGCATGAATCCTCTATGTCTCATCACATGTTGAGACATCTGAGGCCAAGTCCTCACACCCTCCAGTACCTCTGGCTTTGGACAGTGGCTCTCAAATATTAGGACCCAGGTAACAACTAAAGATCCGCAGGATCAATGGCTACTTTAGGGAATGTGAGAGAAACTCTTCAGGATCCTTGACTTCCCCACTTGTAAACAGATGTAGCTGGATTTGCCACATGGTATGGGGGCAGGGAGTTGTGAGGCTCAGAGGGGGCTGCCTAGTGCCCTGGAGAGAAGAATGGGACTCGGTGATTAGCTGAGTGAATTTAAAAACAGGAAAAATAAGGGCTAAATATTTCCTCCCTGCGACTCCCAATTGTTCTCAAACATGAGTAAAAAAACGCAGGTTAGGTTTCCCCATGCTTTCACAGCTGCACAAAACTGCTTGATTATTCCTCCCCATTCCTCAAAAGCAACCCCACAAGCAGAGCCCCTGACACCAGCACACCGCACATCCAGGCTCACAGCATCCTGGCCCGTGGAACTCCTCCCACTGCAGGGATGGAGCTCTGGCTGGAATAAACCACACCACTGACCTACAGAGCCCCAAATAAATGAGGGCCTCCTCTCCAGTCTGTTGAGTCTTGCGGTGGAGTAGGATTATGAAATGATGTGACATGGGTACAGAGGTTTGCTCAGATATATGACACTTTGAAGGACATGAATTGTGTAGGGGGACCAGTGCAAGAGACAGCCTGGGGAGCAGGTGTGCAGCAGAGGGGCTGACACAGTCCACAGTCAGCAGAGACTCTGTGCCGTGCAGGTGCAGAGGTGACTATCTTGCGGTGATGTTATGATAATCCTGTATTCCCTATCGTCTGCTTTTTTTGCCCAGAAATGTGGTCCTGTAACTGCAGGACAGCCCAGGGGCTCTACTCTATTGTGCAAGGGAGAGTCAACTCTTCTACCGGCACACACAAGTCCTCAAGCCTGCTAAGGTTCCTGTACCTGCACCTGCACTGGCCACCTCTCTTCTGGTGCCTGTGGGCTACTGTCCAGAATTGAGCGTGAATATGGAGAGGGGAGGCACACAGTTGGAGAAAGTTGTGATAGAGCCAAGAACTAAAGAAAACCAAAATTCTGCAGCAGAATGAGAACTGCTGGCAAGGTTCAGTCTGAAAGAGGGCTGACAGCCATTACATCAGTCCCTTTTCAATGCTTCAAAATGTGTTAAAGTGAAATTATGGAGCTACAAATCAGAGTGAAATTTCAGAGAAAACAGCTGTGGCCAAGGCAAACAAGGTTTGAGATAACTGGGATCTCATGTTTCAGTGTTACCCTGTGCTGAGTCCTTTCCTTGTGAATGGTGCTAGAGACCTTGACCCATTAGGAGTACTGTTCTTGTGAGAAAAGTCTCCATGGATGCAACAGGACAGTGGTTGATGGTTCTGGGCTGCCTCATTCCTGTCACCAGACAGGGAATGAAGGCTGTAATGGGAGGTGTTGTTGAAGCTGAGACTGGAGGGTGGATCCAGCTCTGGATGCTTTATATTGGTCTAAGGATACAAACCACTGCAGCACACTGGCACGTAAGGCTCTAAGGCAATAAGGCACTCAAACATGGGCTGAAGTCTTAATTCTGGTGTCATCCTATTCAGTTCAAACGCAGTTACTCCTGAATTCTTAGAAACATACTTGGCAAACCAATTCATCTTCTCATTGTAAAAGCAGTGATTTCTAATTTTTTTCCTTTTTGGAATCTGTACATATTTCCCATTAAAATGCAGACTCCATTAGAACGTCTGCAGACTGTTGGTGAGAGCTGTGGACTTGCTTTTCACAGCTGTGTTTGAAGATGAGATGGCCCATGGGTGTTTTTTCCAAGACTTCCCTTCATGCATGCTACATGTGCTATGGAATTAACCATGTCGATAGCCGCTAAAATGTATAATTTTCCTCCTTTACAGGACAAGTAATTGCAATGAAAGGAGGTTAAATGGCTTGTTGGGGACAGGAAGCCATGGGCAGAGGCAGGGCTTAAATACATACATTGTGCTGCCCAGCCCTGGCCACAACCACAGAGCTGCACTCCCTCCCCTGACTGTGGCTTCGCTGACTCAGGCTCTGGTTTGGCTACGAGAACAGGAATGTGGAGAGAGCACTGCATTGGCTACTCCTCCGCCTCCACACGCTGAACAACTCCTTGCAGGAGTCCATCCCACTTGGCTGGGAGACTACAACCCGAGCTGTCTTCCCACCACGCCACCACAACGTGCTGTGCTGCTTTTACAGCCCGAGTACCAGTTCCACCTGGATGGTGGCACTCTGGGTACAAAGCCCAATCAAAATGATACAAAATCCAACCAAATTAATTCCTTTGTAGAAAGAAAGTACCAGGCCGACAACAGGGGACAGGGCTTTGTCCTCCTGGTGTTGAGTCAGAGAAACAATGTAACGGAATAAAAACCGGAAACTCTTCTGTGTCACTAATTCCTATAATCTAAATACAAATGAAAGAGAAGAGGTTGCTCTGTGTGGTCACATTTCATGCACGACATCGAGTTGCAAATGTCATCATGATTTTAAAGTCCCAGAGCTATTTCCTTTCTTTTTCTTGCAACTGCTCCTTCCAGGAAACAGCCAGAACTTAGGGCATTTAGGGGCTCTTAGCTGCTGCTTGCTAGCAGTACACATTTCTGACACCTTGCTGGCTGCTGGAGCCTAGGTGGGGGAAAGAGTGCACCACCTTCCAGCTCCTGCTGCTGGAAGATCTCCCAGAATATTCCCGACTTTGGGAATTCACTCTGCTAGATTTCATGTGACTGTTTACATGCTTAATATTAAGCAGATGCTTTGAGGTTCTGCTGACCTGGAGCTGCACAATGATACCAGCTGCTTTACTCAGTGCTTGTTTTAGCAAAATACACCTATGCAGACAGGCACCGTTGTACTGGTGTGACTGTACTCATATCAGGGTAAATAAGAATAGAAACTGCATGCCAAATTCCCTTAGTAGAAGTACATATATTAGTACATGGATAGGCATGGGAAACAGGTGAAACAGGATCACAGCTCAGTGATCAGCAAAACACACTACTACCAGCAGCACATCAAATCAGTCTGGGAAGAGAGATGGTTTCCATCAGTGGTATCAAACTTACAGCACAAGTGAGACATTGCTTTTAGTGAGAACAACTTCCAGAGCCATGCACACACTGTCTGCAGTAACCATCCGGTAAGGCAAACACACCACGGGTGCTGAATGCACTGATGGGATGCAGCACAGTCCCTTGCAGCACAGTCTCTCTCACATTAGGTTTCCAAAGTAAAAAACGCTCCTATGCCAAAAGGACTGATGGGCTTTCATCCAGGCTGCCGGTAAACCTCTGGTTCCGTGCCATTCCTTTCAGTTGCACTACTGAATATTTATTTACAAAGAACCATGTGAGTACAAAATCTAGCGCTCATCTCCGGGCTCTTAGTGAAACACGGGGACAACGCAAAGCCCCCTTTCACACACGGGGGCTGCCGGCACTGCAGCTGGGGCGCCGGAGCTGCACAGTCCAGGGGGTCACAAGGTGCCAGAACAGAGGGAAGGGGAAAAAAAAATACCGCTAGGAGCCGAGGGGAAACACATCCTCAAAAACACACACCAGAACACACAATGTCCCGCTGGAAGGAAGCAGCAGCCCCCAGCTGGGTACCCGCTGCCTCTCTGTGCTCCGCAGCTACCCAGCGCAGCGAGCCGCGCACAGCGGCGGGGGCAGCGCGGCTCGGCAGGACCCGGCTCGGCAGGACCCGGCTCGGCAGGACCCGGCTCGGCACCGCACGGCCCGGCTCAGCTCAGCCCGGCCCGTCCCGTGGCTCACCTGCGCGGATCGTGCACCTCCACCGAGAACTTCTTCTCGCGGAAATAGAGGTTCTCCAGCTGCCTCCATTGGAAGATCTGCGGGCAGAAGAAGAGGATGAGGCGCCTCCGCGCTCCCTCGCGTAGCCCTGCCCGCCGCTTCCTCCCGGCGCTGCGGCGGGAATGCCCCGCTGCGCTGCGCTCCGCCCCGGCCCGGCCCCGCCCGCGCCCCCCGCCCCGGACCCGCGGGGCAGCCCCGGGGGCGGGCGGCGTCCCCCGTCCGTCCCTCCCTCCCTCTCTCCCGCCCGCCGGGCCCCGCTGCCTGCGGCGGGATCGGTGCCGGGGCAGGCGGGGAAGGGCGCCGGTTTCGCTCTGCGGGGCCAAACGCGTTCAAACGCATGCAAACTCCGGGCAACCCGGGATTCGACTGCATTTTGCTTGTAGGGCTGGCGCCTGGGGTGTGTGCATCGGCCCCTGGCACTGCAGGCTTTCCCCGGGGTGAAGGAGGCTAGACCCCCACGAGGGCGTCTCGCCCCGCTCCACCCAAATGCGATCCCCAGCTTCGCTTTTATCCCGCAATCCACGTAAAACCAGCACGAGTCGAGCCGCGCGGAGTCAGTTTATCTGTCCCAGGTGCTGTCAGACTCGTGGGGGCGATGCCCAAGGCTCCGGGTGCTCCCGGCAGTACAAAACACGGCAATAAATAGGTCATATCCCAGCCTCTGTTTTACAGGCTGCTCTGCCGGGGCATCTCAGAGCAGCACTGGGACAAAGCCAACACTACCACCAAGGGGGAAACTGAGGCACGAAGCTGTCACGGGAGTAAAATGCGGCGTGCGCTCGCCCCTGAGTCAGCCTGGGCCAGCCCCGGAGGGCTCTGCGTGCTCCTGGGCAGTGGGATGCGCTCTCACGGCCCCTGTGCCCACACCTCTGCCGTGGAATAACCTCATCTCCCCGGCAGGAGGGAGGACTGACCACAGCAGTAGTGCGAAGGACGCGGTGACAGCGAAACACTGTCAGCTCCTCAAACCATCACACCGCCACCACCGCGGGTAGGTCACCACCGCCTCCTCCTTACAAATGAGTAAGCCGACATACAAACCCTGGCTCCCAGGCTGCTAATCCATTGGGAGGAGGCAGCCTCCACCCCCCCGGACATCTCGGACTTGGGCTTCCGTGCACTGCCCCTAGCAAGCTAAGCAGCAGAGCAGGAGAACGTAACCTCGCTGCTGGGGAGCACAGCCATCAGAGCTTTCCCTGGTTTACTCTCCTTCTCCCACTCCAGGTAGCTTCTGTGGAGTTCCCGTCCTACCCCCGAGGAAGGCGCTGGCTCCTGACATGCCGAGATAAGCCTCGGTTGCCAGTGTCAGCGCTCTGGAGATAAGTAAACAGGAGGCGTAATTTGATTTACACTGATATTGCTGCTGGTGAAGCTGAAATCTAGAGAATAAAACAAATGACAAAGAGGGCCCAAAATTTTCTCCTTGCTGATATTTCTGGGACAGCAAAATTGCAAATATTTGTTTGTTAAGGTTTCCAAGGAAGGTTGAGTTTTTTTCTCTGTTTTTTTTCTTTCTGCAACAGGGTGCTTGGAAGGTATAGCAGAGGTTAAGAAGGGCTCTGAGCTGTCCCGTATTCTGGGGCTGTCCACATTGCAGTGGGGTAGGGGAAGAAGGGGGCCAGGAGAGATGGGAAGTCTGAAAGGCTGAGTTACAGTGTCCTTACAGGATTATTTTATTCCTCCACTGGAAAAATTAATTGCTGCATACAAGCTGTAAACACCAAAGGAACCACAGAAACACCCACTATTTTATCTACCGAGGGAGGACAGACATGGGGTGAAAGGGTTAAGCCGGGAGCTGGAGTCTGACTCCTCTTTAAGCGCCTGGCTTCAAAGGCATGAAAAGGAAGTTTGGGGCCTAAACTCCCACAGACAAAAACTGGGGTCAAGCCGAAAACATCCCTCCGTGCTTCCAGATGCCCGTCCGCAAGGCAGGGAGGACAATGCGGCTGTGCTGCACGGCATGTGCAGAGGACGTGCTTGGGAGACGCTCAGACATGTGGAACACATAAGAGTCTAAAAAGCCAGCAGATCACACCCTTCAGAAAATATCCCTCTGTCCCCAGGTCCCCCGTTGTCATTTATGACTAAACTTCGGCGTGGCGCAGAAGGAATTTGAAACTCTTCTGAGCTGCTGGCAGCTGCTCTATTTGGATGCTCTCCTGCCCATCCTCCCCACTCCGACTCTGCTGGACTGTCCCCTGTGCTCAGATCCTTTTCTATTTTACCCTCTCTGCTACCAAATCTCACAGTACTGTTTGCTAAGTGAAGCTCTGTTTCTCGTTTCTCTTCGATGATTAACTCCAACTGTCCAAACACACAGGGCTCTGGGGAAGCTGTTCAGATGCCCAAATGTAGGCATGGAGTGCCCTTTTCCATGCCCCAGGGTTCCTTGCCTGGCCTCTGGCTGCTGCCCCGGGTGGGAGGGAGCCTGACATAGGTCCGGTGCTGTATCTGCCAGCCCCATGCAGATGTCTTGGATCACCAACAGTGCCTAAAACAGCATTAGACACCTACGTTTTGGGCATTGGAGCAGCTCCCCAGATTGCTACATTTTTATATTTAGTTTTGCTGTTTTCCTTGGCAGGGTACAGAAGGAAGCAAATCCAGACTCTTGGGAGGGAGGGGGTGAAAGTGACCCCACAACCAGAGTTTGTGTCTTTTATTCCATAGCTCTGCTCTCCAGAACATACACGTGTTTTACCATTATTGTAACTGCTCCATCTGCTCCCCAAATATTATTCTACAGTCTCCCCCTCCTTTTTCCCTCATTGATCTGAGAGGTCTCCCCCTTCTATACAAAAGGAATCCAATCTGCAAAAATGTGAATACCCACAAGAAAGTATCCACTTTCCTGTTAGCTGATCACAATCCCTCCAGAGAAACAAAGCCGAAGGTCCCCCTTCAGCCAGACCTAATGTAAGCAAGCTGTTCCCTTCACCAGTTGCCCGGCTTACGTGCAGTCTCAAATTGATGTTGTTAATGCAGTGACAGATGCTCAAGGTGCCATTAGTGGATCTTCCTAAATGGAAGCATAATTTTTACCCATCAAGATCCTTTTACCACGCTGGTGCTTGCAACCTTCATCAGGGAATAGAGCCACAGCAGGGAGCTGGTCGTAATTTCAACACAGTCTTGTGGAAATGCAGTGACAACAGATGCGTGCTGGTTTTGGGGCTGGTTTGAGTCAAAGCATCCATGTTCATGGCAGGTTTGCCCCTCCCTGCACCAAGATTAGGTCTGGTTTAGGGTTATTTGGCTTATGATTGTCTTTGGTTAATTTGCTGGGTCGAATCTAATGCTTGCACTTGCAGGTGGGATAATTTGTCTTGGTTTTACTTGGATTGTATCAGAGGTGCAGAGACCCTTTGGCAAAGGGTACCTCAGGAAGGACTGGGACACCATCTCCCCAAACATGCTGGAAATGGGGCTTTGGAGAGAGTCACTTGGTAACACAAGCTGAGAGCAGAGTTCTGTTGCCCTTGAGTAGCTGCCTTCACTTGGTGCCCGCAGAAAATGGGACAATTAGCAGTGCTGCCGAGGGCCAAGTCTCTGTGATGTGGTGGTTTGCCTGCTGGGTTCTCTTCTGAGGTCAGCAGCTCATTTTGGATCATGCAGCACTGAGTAGCTTTTAGATGGGAACAATTTTTGGTAGTGGCCATCATTACAGGCTGCAAATGAGATGATTTAATCTTCAACAGATACTTAAGGAAGTATCCCCGAGACTGGCTTTTGAGCACAGCTGCACAATCATACATGCTAGTAAAGGAGGAGAAAAGAATTACCCTTATTCCCTCCTCCGAGGGGCCTGTCCCCACCACGGTCTCTGTTTCATTGTGCCGATAAAACCGGAACTGACACTATCACTTGAATTTGAAAAACTGCTTATCAACCCATGAACATTCAAGGGAGTAACTGTTCCCTGTCAGACCATGTGCACTGTTTAAAATGTGTTGGGGTGGGTGGGGAGGCCATGATGGGGAAACCAGTGCCAGAAATGGCTCCTACAGAGCTGGCAGCTCAGAAGAGGAGCTAGGAGAGAGATTTGAGTGCTGCATGGTGAGCTGCAGAGAATTCAGGTGCAAGCTACAGGAATTTTCTCATTGGAAACCCCTTCCAAGAGGCAGGCAAGCTTGCCAGGCACCAGATGTTTGTGACTAGTTACAAAGAGCTGCAGTCAAAGCCCTTCAGACGCAAGCTTCTTTTGTGAGCACACTTGTGGTTTGCTGGCTGCTCCTTAATTAAGCTGAGCCTGGAGGAGAGGAGGCCCATGGATCTGCATCCATTTCAGCCACGTGAGTCTGAAGGATTTTTTACCATTTTTATTGATCATGAGGCTGGTGCTGTGGAGTTTGAACACAGCAGGAGGTAGGGTCAGCGTCCGAGTATTTGAAAAATGCTGGCGGTTCCTGATAAAGAAGGGAATGTGTTTTGTGAATGAAATATCAGGGATTGCTTCTGGCTTGGTCACTCATGGCCTGGGTGATGTGGGCTTTGCAGAGGTGTGGGAACCTGAGTCAGTGCTGTGCACTGGACTGTGCTCTGTCGCTTTGTGCTCAGAGTCCTTGCATGAGTACCCAGTGAAAAGACCATGCCATACATTTAGGAACCCCTGGCAGTAATGAGGCTGTTGCTTGCTCCTGTGTTGCCCTTCAGCTCAGGCACAGGACAGAGGGGGTAGCTGAAGGGCCAGCACTGAAGGTTGGTGCACAGTGCTGTCTGGACTATAGTACCTAGAGAAATATGCCCAAATAATACCTTTTGGAATAATTCCAAATCCTGAGGTTGGGGTATGGGGTCTCTGATACTGTTTTCCGCCTGCTGTGCCCAGAAGAGCCAGACTCAGCACTGAACTGGGCACGCTGTGAGGACACAGTGTGAACCATTTTGCATTTGGTCTCTTAAGAACCAAATATAAATGCCCAGGAGTCTCATTTTCTTTCCCTTTTCTGTGTGCTGAATCACCTGAGATGGGGCACAGGCTGAATGCACACACCCTGAAGGGTTCCAGATATCGTGCTTGGTGGCTGCTCAGAATCAAACCATCTGCAGAGACCTAGAGAAGATCCACCTGCTGTTAGCAGCTTGATGACCCAAAGGCGATTCACAAAGAAGATGGAGACAGACTTTGCTCAGAGGTGCCCAGTGAAAGTATGAGAAAATACATACAGGCTGCAGGGTTGCAGCAAGGGAAATTATTAGTAGATACATAAAAAAACCCCAAAACCAAAATGATCAGTGTAAGTGGTGAAACACTAGGGCCATGAGTAACCTGATCAAACTCTGAAGCTGGCCCAACTTTTAGCAGGAGGTTGGACTAGAGACCTCCAGAGGCCTTTTTGACCCGTATTTTTCTTTGATTTTAAACATCTAATAAATGACCAACTGTAATTGCTGTTGGACTTGCTGACCTATATGGTGTCCCCCAGTCCTTCAAGTCTTGCCACTTCCTAGATGATTAATGCCTTGTTAAATCACACTATGCAGAAGGAACAATCATCCCTCCAAATGCATAGACTACCACCCAGACTGGATGCTCTGAATAGCTTCTAGGAAAGGCAGAGAAATAATGCGGCACATTTCTAACAGCACAAATGCAACCCCTTCCCTCGCCTACGCTATGGGCAAGAGCCAGCACTGGATGACTTTCTGATACTAAAACTGGTATTAAACAATGGAATTAAAACAATGACAGTATTTTCACACAGCTTGCATGAGTGCAGCTACAAACTCCCAAGTACTTTGTCCTGCAGTTTAAAGACAAAACAAACACAATAAAAAAAATTCCTTCTTGGAAATGCAATTCCCTCCACTGAAAAAATCAGCAAGCAAAATTCTTGGAGTTGAGTTATGCAGGAGGTCAGGATGGAGGTTGTGAGCGGTCCCTTTTTGGCCTTACACTCTATGGAAATCACAGCTTCAGCCAAGTCAATGGCAGTTTTGTCCCAGTGATTTCAGTGGGGCCATGGTTTCCGGGCATGGATTTGTGTTCTGCCTCAAGCCAACCCTGCTCCCATCAATCATACCTCTGTCAAACTAGTTAGAGTGAAGGAGGAAGGATTTGGTCCAGGCAGAACAGCACCATCTTAGCTCAAACAAATGCGCTCTTGTTTCAGGGGCAGATTTACCAAGAGATTTCCGTGGGCTGTCACCTGTGAATTAGTGTGACCCATTGCTGAGGGTGCCCCTGGGTCATGAGATGGGGATGCCGCTGCACCGCAACTTAGTCCTCCATCCTGCCACACTTCCATTCATTCCTTTATTTTTATTAGTTTGGGGTATTTT
Source organism: Acanthornis magna (assembly GCA_036785705.1). Lineage (NCBI taxonomy): Eukaryota > Metazoa > Chordata > Aves > Passeriformes > Acanthizidae > Acanthornis > Acanthornis magna. Next base: position 3,985,351 of record JAWUZG010000001.1, read on the forward strand.
TTTTTCTTTCACTTCTCAAAACAAAAAAAAAAAAAAAAAAAGAAAGATTTCCTGTGTGATTTGATGTGGGAAAAGCCCCACCAATGATCTTCCCAGAGGCTAGCAGTCCTCCCTTCCCTCATGGAATGAGAGAATGGCTTGGCTAAGAGGGACTTTCAGTGGTCTGTCAGCAATCCCAGCTCACTATCTAATTACTTCTTCGCCTCAGGCTTCAGGCCTCTCTTTTTGCCAAACAGACAAACATTTTCTGGTCCAATCTGAGATCCCTTTTGCTGCGTGCTGTTCTTGTGGGACCACACCACCCCAGCAAACATTTCTGGCTTGACCAAACACAAATTGCATCTAGGTCTATATAATAACCACTCTGCATTCATTTCCATTATGGAAACACAATTCCCTATTAAATTTCAAAGTGGTTTTTTGGCTCACAGAGACAGCAAAGCATCAGATCACAGAGGGAAGAGCTGCTATTTGGACAAAGCATTATTTGTCTACATAATGCAACTTGATATTTGTGTCTGTAACTGTACACAGACTAGAAGATCGAACTTTGACTTTATATACAACCAAGTACACTTTCACTGCACATATATATCTGGTAGCTGCTGTTAGATTTTGCATTGCTGTCACCATGCTGTGTGTGTGTAAATCAACAGGTCTACAAAGAACTCTTTTCCCCTGATTGATTTAAGTTAAATTTTCTCCCTTTTATTCTCTGCAAGCACATCAGAGTGACTGGATCTTTCTGCATTGAAGAGCTCTCCTTTCTGACACAATATACTATGTATTAGATAAAGGATAACAGTCTGTAGACTATGAAGGATTTATGCTGCCCACACACCATTACTGTTACTCTATCTCCTAAGGATCCTTATGTGTTCTCTAGTGGTTTGGCTAAAGTACCTCACTCTTGGAACCAAAATACAGGAATCACCATTCCCGTCCCATGCTGCTGCGGCAATGCAAATTGTGAATTAGTTTGTGTGACTGAAAATACTCCCGTGATGCTGGGTGTCTGCATAGGAGCTGCCATGGCAGCAGCAATCCCACTCTCATGGAAATGGCTGCAGTGAAGCTTCTGAGCCTCCTGTCCAGGCCACTGACTAAAGATGCCTCATGCCCACAGCCACTGAGTAACGGGACTTACTGGGACTTACTGAAGCCTGCCTGGCTTCACCTGGTGATAAAAGTGCTCAGGCCTTCAGAGCAGCCCTGGTGAGATAAGAGACAGCATCTGAGCAGGGTGGGGTGTGGAGGAGCCTGCTACTACTTCAGAGCCAAGCCTAAGTGCTCAAGGAGGTTTCAATCTCGCTCCAGATCTCCACCCTAACTCCAGGGCTCTCAGGTCCAATTTGTTTCACTTTGTGCTGTTGGAGTGATTTGTCTCTGCATCTTGTTGAAGTTCCTGCTGCGTGCTGCAGAATCATTTAAGATTTGGCCGCTGCTTTTATAGAGAATTACTCTTTAAGACCTGAATACGACAAAGCACTTAGAGAAGGGAATTTTATTTTGATGGGACTACTCCTATATTTAATGGTAGCCATGGGCTTGACTTGGCTGGATCATGGGATGGGACGTCATGGTCTAGCCTTTCTAAATGCAATTTCTCACAGAAAACCCTGGGAACTATATGTCTAGTGGTATCACCACAGCACACTAAACCACCAGAATAGTGCTGGTTTTCTTATAAAACAGCAGTGCCTTAGACTATGTATTAATGTTTGCAAGCATTGTAGTTGATCAAACTACTTATTTACCTCCATAATGGAAATTGAGCTACAATTGACTACTGTATGATTTTAAAAAGTTGGTCTACCTAACGTTTGCAAGCATTGTAGTTGATCAAACTACTTATTTACCTATATAATGGAAATTGAGCATGACTACTGTATGACTTTAAAAAGTTGGTTTATCTAGACAATCTACTCACCTCTCTGAAATCAGCCCTGTTTGGGAGAGACACTGAAGCAAATTTTTACCAGCTTTTCTAAGGAGGCAAAAGTGGAGATGATGACCTTATACCTAACTGTTAATTCATCCTGGCTCAACCATGAACAAATTCCATGCAGCTGAACTCCTTCCAACTTGTTCTGAGCTGTGAAGCTCTTGTCTCGCTCCACAAAGCTACAGTGTAGGTTAATGGCTGTTTCTTTCTCTGGCTGCAGTGATTTATGCAGCCTGTATCCATAGCCATACCCAGCTCCTACAGCTTTGCTGTAGGATACTGATTGTGGGTCAGATGGTGAATGGGATTGGGAACTGATAGAGGTTAAGAGTGACCACTTTTTATGACTGGGTTGCACTGAGCCAGTCTGACCCCTTCTCTGGAGCAGTTTCCTTCCTGACCGCACAATTATACCGGGATGGCTGAGGAAGGGGCCCAGGGGAGGAAGTGAGCAGTGGTGGCAGGATTGCGATAGGGGAGGAGGGTGCTGAAGGCCACTTCAGCTGATACTGCTGCCAAAAGAAATGTTCACTGAATCATAGCCCAGTGGCATGTCCAGCCAAATCCTGTGGAAGTTCTCAGTGTCAGGGACAAAATTCTGCTTTCCAGCCCACTGCACTTTGATGTCATTTATTCAGCTGCCAGTGTGTTTGGCAGCTTTTTGGCATAGTGGTAAGGCATGGAGCAGTGGGTGCTGAAAGGGGAAGTGCCTGGTGCTAGATGGTAGAAACCCCAAACCAAGGGCAAACAGCAGCAAAAAAGATGCTAAGTGAGAACATGGTCTCCTGTCTAACTGGGATGGAATAGCACATTTCAGTAGAGGAAGGTTTTAAACTGTGTCTGCTCTTCAGCAGTCGCAGGTCTGGGTCTTAATTTCGATAAGGAAGGACAGTGCGAGAGAACCTCTCTCTATGAGAAGAAACAGCATGGTAAGGAGCCTCAATTTGTGTATGTCTCTCTCCTCCCGTGCTCCACATTTCCAAATACTAAACCAAGACTGAATTACTGCACCATAAAATGAATTGAACCCGCTGTGACCTGAAGACTGGTTCAGTTTACAGCCAAGTCCATAATCCAAGAAGCACAAAGGATCAGCAACGGGAAGAGAAATAAAAGTGCAGAGCAGAAGGAGTCAGCAGGTAGTCCTTAAGAGCCTGCTAATCACAGTGAATAATTTATTACAGCAATGCCACTGAGACTCCACTAGCTTTTAAACCAGTATTTCCTGGAAATGGTTTCTGCTCCTTTTTTTATCATTTGTAAATTTGAAATCTCTTATCCCTGTCTGCAAAACAAAAGTGTTTGCAAAGGTCCTAGGAAATGATAAGGAGCCCAATGAAACATGAGTCCAATACATTTTCTGATCTCACTTGATTCTGGATGCCCTAGAGAAAGTCCATCCCCTTCTGAATACACCCTGTGGCTCAGCAGCATGCCAGTGAGAGGAGTGAGAGACATGCTCCACACCTCTGACAACAGAAATCAACTTGGTGTCAAATCTAACACCCTCCATGAACATGAAGATTTACAACCCCTCCCAAAATCCTCTTTGAAAATAACCAACTCAATGTTAAAACCTTGGATGGAGGGTCACACTTCTGTCTTCAATCCTTCTGAACTCATGGCCTCTATTGTATCATGTGGCAAGGAGCTGTGCCAGGGAATTGGGCTCCCTGTAACTAATTTGAATTTCAAGTTTCTTTTGCCTTTTTGACTGTCCCAGTGTTCTACGATCAGTTAGGACAGAGAGCAATTTGTCAGCTTTCTCCTCCCCATCATTCACTAGTTTCTGCACATTTCACATCAATCCTTACTTTATGTTTTTTTAAGTTACTGGTCTGTCATTCCTTCACCACAGGAAGCACAAGTTTAACCACTCCATCAATGCAATTACTGACTTAACAATGCTTCATTATGCCCTAAAGCAGAGAGGATCTATTTGTTCTGCAATAAAGCAGCTCTTAATTAGGCTATTGCTCCTCCTGTGTAAATATCTCATTTTGCCTCTGGAATTGGGAAAGTTCACTCTATCTCTTGTTGTTTGGAAAAGGCCAAGTGGCACCAGACAGCAATCTTTCACTTTCTGGACACAATTAATGTGCTGATTACTTTGCTCATGCTTTCAACAAGCAGGTGATTTTTCTCTGCTCAGGCACTTAAAACTACTGACTTGACTTGAGCTCTGCATTGCTTGGTAGGATGGGTCCAACTCACCTCTTGTTTTTGCATGTTTAAATGGGAAGTCAGCCTGTTACCTTTACTTTGGATTCAGGACGACACTATAAACTACAAATTAAATTCTTTGTCATGAGAATCCACAGACTGTTGCAGAGACTTTATGACAAGGGACAGAGCATTTTCACAGCATGCTTCATTCAATCTCAGGGAAAGGGTAATGCTGAGAAGAAATGGCAGAAACTGGTGGCTGTCACAAGGAAATTTTTTGTCAAGTTATGTTCATGGCTGAGTTTTGTGATGCCTCACATTTTATCTTTTTTCTAAAAGCCTTTATTCCCTTTGGGTTGTCTTCAGTAACCAGATAATGTGAGCAGTAATAATGTTTATGAGTCTGAGAAAAAAGGCTCACTTTGGGTTTCATTGCCACTAGCTTTCTATAGAAGAAAATGAGATAACACCATGTAGACATATTTCTTACAAAGCAACTAAACACCACTCTCCTTTAAGGTAATTTTATTTTTGGTGATAAGTTAAACATTTTCTCTGTCTGTTTATCTGCCATATGGAAGTCCTTTGGCTGACTTCGTTAATCATTCACTCTTCAGCTTGGAGTTAATTGTTTACTAACTGTTAAGCTGTGTGCACTAAAAAAATGCCTTTGGGCTCTTAAATCAGTGGGAATATCTCACTAGAACAACAGAGATATACTCAGTGCTACTCCTTGGGTGTGCAGCTCTCACAGCTCCAGGCTATGCTGCATCTCTTGGTGTACAAGTCTCCGGGGATGGAGTGGAGTCACATCCCTGCATGCTGTTTAAAATGAACACACACCACTCACAGACAAATGCTCACACAGGGGGGCTGCAGTGCCTTGTGCTTTCTTTCCAATTGCTCTGCAATTCAAGCAAAAAACACTCTAATGACCCCTTCCTGAAAATGATGGGTTTGCTCTTTTCACAAGAAAGGGCTTGTAGAAGCTAAGTTTAACATAGAGGGAAATGGATTCTGTCCACCCTGGAAGCTGTGAGCTTCTTCTACACAAATGACACTGGTTCTCCAAGCCCAACTTCCAAAATTCCTCAATGATTGGTAGGACAGTGGCCATCTTTCCACACTTGATATTCCCTTCTTCTTGTTCAGCTGGAGCATTGGATTTTGTGAAGTATACTCAAACTTTTGAAATTATTCAATACCCAAGAATGAACAGCTAGCAGATTATAACTAATATGGACCAAATTTGCACTAGAACAGGCAACATTCAAGAAGAAGCCTTTGGCAGGGCTTGCTGAGTCTGTGAGCTAGCCCTCAACTGGCAGAAGAAAAAGGATGAACCTCAAAGTGAGGGCTTTGGGTGGATTCAGGGATTCCATAGAATTCAAGCATAGGCAAGAAGGAACATAAAAATAGAAGCACAGAGACACATTAGTCTCTGCAGTCTAGGTACAACTGCATTCCAGTTTAATAGCCCTGCATTCCCATCTGAACCACCCAGGACTAGGTGCAGATACCCATCTCAGCTGCATCCCCAGTAATGCTGGAGGATTTGATGTCTGAGCGAGAATAGTGCAAGCAGGACGAGGTTCCGGCCCCGCGTCAGTCTCAATTCCCCTCTCTAGTCTCATCTAACTTGCTGACAAACCTGGTTAGTTTTCTAGAGACACATGGCTGATTTACTCCAGCAATTTAATAGAACTATGGTTTTGAGTGACTGCTAATGGGATCACCCGAGATAGGTTCAGCTGCTTAGAGTGGGTTACAGTTTTACTCACAAACACAAGAAGCATGGAAATCGATCTAGGATGACATATAGGAAAACATTATGATCTCCCTCATAAGACAAGCAAGGTTTTTATATGCATTTAATATAAATGTCTTCATTTCAGTTGGTTTCTTGCCACAATTTTCTGCTTGTGCTTTTTCCAGCAGACTTATTCTTCCACTGTAATTTTTCAATTTGTTTCTGGCATCGGCAGTGTGCAGGAACAAAATATTAAAGATCAGAAAGCCATAATGTCTTTACCCCTCCCCCGCTAATTTTACCTTGCAGAAAGTTCAGTAAGGTTTACCCCTCCCGTTTGCACGGCAAAGACTTGAACCAGCCCATGCTGGTGCAGTGAAATGAATCAGATACTGTGGCAGGCTGCTCCCAGATACCAGTGTTATCAAATGCAATTTTACAATCTAATTAGCGGAGGATTAAACACTGCGCCTCACTGAGGCAGTTGATCTGCTCTCGCCAGAGGGGTTTTACCACCTGTGTAGGGTAAGAAGTCTTTTTACTTGCTCCACAGAAGGTAAAATCACTCCATGGAGAAATAATGAAGCCTCAATCACTCTGTCCAAGTCCCATCCCTGATTTAGGCTGTTCATTTTGGAATAGCTCTGCCAGCAGATGGGGTTTGCAAGCATCATGTAGCAGAGAAATGTTCATCTAGGCTGTCTTTTCACTGCTGTGGTCTCTGGATTGTGGCAATGGACAGATTCTAGCCTGGAAATTCCTGCTCTCCCTTCCCACCCAATGCTCCCTCACAGACATATGACCACTTCAGCCACAGTTCTCAGTGGTTTATACATAAGGCATCATTGTTTTGGGCCCGCTGGATTTCATACATGATTTGCTGAGACAAAACAAACCTAATTCCCAATGAAGAGAAAACCAGCACCCTATTTTTTAGTGTTACACTTGCAGAAAAGGGATCAGAGGTGTCTAAAGCTCCTGATTTGACATGCAGTGTGAGTGCTAGAGGTAGGTTAGTGGGGACACACTGGCCAAGGCTGGCCAAGATTTTATCAAGCTCCAAAACCAATGCTACAGACTAGATCACCTGAACAGATGGGAAGAGAAAGAAGAGAAGCTGAGAAAGGAGGCTTGGACTCTTCTGGTGGAAATGTGTCTCTTCTCATGCAGTCAGAGCACCTGATCTCTCTTCTCCTTCCTTCTGATGCTTTCCGCCAACCCTCTCATCCCAAGAGGGCTGACAGTAATTGCTATAGATTGTGAAAGGCTGAGTCCTGTCATGGCAGGGCACTAATTTCTTCCAAAGAAATGTTTGTATTCCTAAGACAGACTTCTGAAGGCATCTTTTAAGTACATGACTTCCCTGGGGGGTTGGCACTACTGGAGGTATGTGGGTGCTAACACCTAGCCTAGGCATGTTTTAAACTATCATGTGTGAGTATGGCTTGCCCTGCAGGTAATGATTGATCCCAAATAGATATGTCTTTTAGATGTGTCTTTTAGTCTTTGTGAAGACCTCCTTACTCTCCTCATCCTCTCCTTCAATGAATAAAAAGTCCCATTAACAGCCTTCAGTCAATAAAAGGCTAATTGATGCACCTATTGTCTCTCGCTCCCTCCTTAGCAGTTCAGTTTTCTACCAAAACCTTAATTCTACTTTAATAGAAGATGCTCTCCGTGAGCACCAGGCAGTGTCCAACTTGAACGTGATCAGGGGAGGTGAAAGAAGAATTGGCACAGAGACAATACAAAGAGAAATACAGTAAATTAATTCACTGTGGAGGCTTTTGCATCCACAGAAGAGCTGCCTACTTGCTCCGAATCATCCAGTTGTGCAACCTGCAAGCAAGCCTGAAGCCTTGCCTCCCGATGTCTCCACAGGTTTGCAGTGCAACAAACGCTGTTGCTAACAGGCTGTGCATGCCCACCTGCAGGGCATGTGCTCAGCGATGAGCCTTTTTACATTAGATGGCATCCTAGGTGGGAAAATCAGAACACACAGGTCTGCCTCATAGGTCGAGCTCCAACTTTCCACGCCTTTTTTTTAGGCATGTGTTGAAAGTCATCTTTCCCTGCTAGGTTGACGTTAACTCTTCAGTTAAGAAAATTTGTTGCTTGTCAAATGTAATGCTGGTCCTGAGAAAATCATGCAATTTTCTTTTTGTAATAAATGGAAGCAGCTTTCCTGACTCTTCTTCCTTTTCTCAGATAATTTATGGCTTGACAATACAGTCTCAAGGGTTGGCAGAGCACCCCCAAATCCACCATAGCCAGTGAATGGAAGGTCTCCAGCACCTGAGAGGATTAGTCCTTGGGTTTCCATCTATGTCTTATGAACCGCACACAAAAAAAAAGGTAAATTTCAACATTAAATGATGCTTATCTCCTCCAAATCCCACAACTTTTAATAAATTATGAACTACTTTTGTCCATTAATTCTTTGCAGACATTCAGACAAGTTTGGGAGAAAACAAACATCCTTCAAAAATCACATGAATCAATGCCAGCATTTGGTGTGTATCACACCCTTCACTCAAGCCATAACATGCGTGACAAGCCCAGACCTTGACAGAAAAGTAAACACTTACCTTTCTTGGTTTCACTTTGTCATGGTAGTCATATTGAAAAATCCCCTTGTAGCTAAGTCCTAACCACCACGGAATTCCCTGCTTGTCCTGAAGGAGAAAACAGAGGGAGTAATATTGAATAGGATGGGGAAATGCTGGAGATTCCCTGTGTTGTTCAAGATGATGATTTGTTTCTAAGTAGTATCTTTGAATGGGTGTTGTTAAATTTCCCCCTGCTGAGTTCCTGCAAGTCACAAAACCCCATAGTGTTTAGAAGAGATATGTTTCACTTTTGGCCATGACATACAGAACAATTTAAAATACATCACATGTGATCAAGTTACTCAAAATGCTGTCAGGGGAGGTGAGGAGGTTTGACGGGTCCCTTGTGCAGTGGTGCATCCTCTTTCTCTTCCCTGTAAATTATTCAGTCTGAACACTCAGAGATTGGAGAGGAAGGAAAGCAAATCACCCAGCTGACTTGAATTATGTGGAGGGATTTTAGCATTAGTCTTGAAAATGCAGTAGTAATGGGATCTGAGAGCTACCAAGTGATAAGGTCTGACAGGCTCGGACTCAACTGCTTTGTGTCTGAGTGTGCAATAAAATGGCCTTATGGAGTAATGGCTGATATCTGATCCCAGTCTCTGCAATTTACTGAGCTGAAGTCCTCAATGAAATTACATCTGTTCTGTTAATGTGATAGAGAATGGCAGGGTAAAACACAGCAAAACCAAAACCCCCACATCAGGCAGAAGCAAACCCTATTATGTGTAATATTTGCTGCCTCATTGCTGCTCACTGCGTCTTATTGACCACGGGGAGCTCACTGGAATAGCTCTCAAGTGTTTGCAGGACTGAACATCCAGCCCAATACACTACATTCTTCTTGATCTAGAGTAGTCCAAGACATCTGGATGCAAAGGATGCTGGAGCGATCCTGTCCTCTGAGAAAAGATGAGGCTAATGCTTTTTGCAAAATAATAATAACCTTATTATTGCATCCTATTATCAGGAATGGACTAGAAACACATCTCCTGAGACAGGTACAGTCAGATATTTGTGTTTTTATGGTACCCCATGTGTGCAAGACATTACAGGTGTATAAAAAAACATGTGATCTGTGCACAGAGATAATGATGGAACATCAAAACTTCAGGGGTGAAAAATGAGGGAATATGCTCTGGGGAATGTGGATCTAGCTTTCTGTATATGTTTATTGATTTCTCTACTTAAAAAAATAACAAACCTACACAGCTGGTCAAGGACGGAACTAATAATAACAATAACATGAGGCTAGAAATTTTGGCAATAATCATTAGACAAAAGAAATGAGGGATCTCATGAATACCTGCATGAAGTCCCCACAGAAGTGGAGAGATGTTTGGGGATGAGAATGTGTTATCTATCTCTAGAGTACAGGACTGTTCTGGCATTAAAAAGATGTACAATCTCTGTATCCATCTACATATCTCACATGAGGGGAGCTGCAGTATGCAGGTCGGGGCTGGCCCCAGATAGGTGTTCATGGATCTGCCATCTGGGAAAGGTCTGACTCCCTGGAGCTACAAAAAGGAGTGTCTGCCAGAGATGTGTCTGGCTTGTTCCTTTGGTGGCGGTTCACTGGCATTGCCATGCTGCTAACTGTGAGCTGAGTACTCCAGCACAATAGGACTGCAGGAGTTTTATCTCCAAGAACAGGATTTTCCTCTTTGGAACTGTATTTACTAAACATGCACACACAGTTGAAATAAGTTTATCCTACCTCAGGAAGTGAAACGAGACTTTAGTAGCAGTGTATTGTATTCTGAGAGCAGGATGGCTGTTTGTACCTCTCTCCCTCCCTCTCCAACAAGAGATTAATTCATTGAAGGACCCTTTTGTAGCACGTACCTTTACTGCATAATAATGCACTCCATATGTTGGGAGGGATTCTACAATGCTCATGTAACTGCAAAACAACACAGAAGAGAATAACACGTCTGAGAAGCTGACAGGATGATCTGAAAAAAAGCTTTAACAAATAAATAATTATGTCAATAAATACTTAAAAATGAAGCATTGCATGAGATGGAAAACATAGTTACATATTGTGTTTACAGTCCTGTATAAATATTTCCTAATAAAACAAAGGTCACAAAGAAATCACTCTTATTTCACTTACTTCACAATTGCTTGACCTCTTGTCTGACCATTTAGTTTCTTGTAATGTTCAATGACTCGATCCTCACTGGAAAGAAAAAAAATTACACATTTTATATAATGGCATTATCATGACTAAGAATGTTGTCAACAGCTGAAGAGATACTTCTGTTAACACAGCTACTGACAGAATCAAAAGATGCCAAGCAAAACCATTAGATGAGGGGATTTGGTGCAGACCAGGGTAAACAAAGGGGGAGTCACAGACTGAGAATAAAAATGGTTTTCTAAGCATTGGTTTTCTGGAAGAACCCTTCTTCCTCACAAACACGGTGCCTACTTTACAGACTTTTCCCTCTCTGCATTCCTTTCCTTATCTACAAATGATGCCCACAATAGTACACTGTGGGCAAACAGATTAGTGTTGGAGCTGCTCAAGATCTCCTTTGCCTTAGCTGGTGTAACTTGTTTTCAAGCCCATCACGTCCTCTGAAAGAGTAAAACTGTCAGAAATTGGTGGCCAGTCATAACCCCAAGACTGACAGGTATCTCCTCACTGCAACTGCATAACTGCAGGTGCACGAGTGGAAGTACTCTGGAGCAATCTCTCTCAGCATTCCTAGTGTTCATTCCTGAATTCCTAGTGTACACGGAGACAACAATATCAGCAGGTTAAACAGTGACAGGATATTCCCAGGGCACTCAAACTTGGGTTACTTTACTGTTAAAGTACTCATGTGCCTTTGCTTACTTTTGGGTTGTACTAACTTACATTCCCCCAGGCAACTCTGGGCCATGCACTGGGAGCTGGCATGAGCCAGGGCCCATTCCCAACAGTCCTTTGTACCCCAAGATCATTCCATGTCTTAGGAAGACATGAAGCCTATCATCATACGTTCCAAGATGAACTATGGAGGCTGTTCCACACCAGTGGGCCTCAGAGAACAATTCCGAGTGTGTGCTAATACGCAGTAGAGATGGAGCATCCAAGAGAGATCAGCACTACCAAAATGACAGACTGAGAGACATCTGTAAGTTCACTTTTAAGGAATTTTATTCATTCTTCTCCAGTGAATGGACAGCAGAGCAATTTGATGCATACAATCAGCTGTGCTAGCAAGGTCACAGCATGGCAAAGCATAAGCCAAACATCCAACGTAATGCACACAGGACCTCCTCTGCTACACTGGCATGACAGAACACTTAAGTCCTCAGCTTTAAGCTCAATTTCTTGCCCTTTATTTCGTAATACTTAGGACAGGGAATCTGTTCAAGCCCCTGGAGATATTGTACAGAACTTGCCAGACCAAGAGGAAAGAAATGTAAACTACCTTGATGCCACTCTATTGCCCTCCCCACCTGGCTCTGCATAAGCTTCCAGCAGCGCTGCATGTCTGTCCTGTGCCATCATGCTGCACTTGGTTTAGGGCAGTGTGAACTGGCATTCCTCCCTCCCTTCATTTCCTGGATCCAGCAGGACCCCCTTTTGGTTGTCCACTATGTGTTAATCCTTCACCCAGGCAGAACTGAAGCCATTTGTATTACTAGACAGCGTGAAGGAGCACAGCAGTGTGGGATGATGTGATAGATGACCTCATAACAACTGCTCAGAGATGTCCACAAGGGCTTTTGTGGAGAACTGCAAAGCATTTCACTTGCTCAGCCTAACATGACTGCATCTTCTCATTGCTGCCTTCCCCATTTGCATCCCTGTGCCAGAGAGGACAGAAGCTCTTTTAGAAAGAGAGCCAGAATCTCCGGAGCCAAAACATATTTTAGAAAGAAGAGGCACAGGGAAGCCGAGCATTGTGCAGTCCCAATAATGCAGAGAGAAAAGGAGAGAACCAGAATCACCAATGTGGGCTGCACAGAGCAATTCAGAGACAGTCTCTCGGACTGTCAGCTGGGACAGCTCTTCCCTCGAAAGCCTATTGTTCACCTGAGAGTAACTGCATTCCTTACTTGTCAAGTGCCTTCCTCCACTCATCCTACAAAAATAAAAGAGCCCTTTTTGGGGCAAGGTGAAGCGATGTCCCACCAGCAGGCCACAGCAGGAAAAGGGTGCTGACTGAGCCAGTGACAAATTGCATGGGTAAAGGAACGGTCCAGCTCTCCCATCAAATCCTTCAGAATCATTTTAATGCTTAGAAAATGATCTGTAAGCTGTAAATTCTACAGCTATGAAACCATATTCAGCACACTGATCCAAGCAAGTACCACAGATGTTATGGGTGTGCGCACAAAGGCAGAGCCCAGGTCTCCTGCCATGATTATCATAAACAGGATTACTTTTGGAGCAATAACTGAATTACATGAGAGTTCAGTATTGGAAGATCTCCAAAAACCATCATTCTTAATAAAAAAGATAGAGAGAGAGGGCTTACAGCCCTTTGAAATTACCTCTTAAAACCATGATTACATGTGGATGTAATTCCTCTGTCTCAGACAGGAACAAATCAGGAGTGACTTCTCAGAAAATAATGGGGTTTCTCCAATGGAAAACACTCCTAGCTTTATTTTCCACTCTGTGCAGTTTATTGCACAGATCAAGCTCTCATATTGCTGCCATTCAAGAAAAGGATAGATGTACCTGGACATGCTGATTATTTAGTTTGGTTCTGGATATGCTCTGCTTTCTTACGAATAAATGATTATTATAAAATAATTGATATATTCCCAGACCATACTCCTTGGGTAGGGAAGCCAATCAATGGCCCATTTCCTTCAAAAGGATAGATCAGATGTCAAGGAGCCTTCCTGAACAGCACGACAAATAGTTATGTTTTTAATCCATGCTAGAAATGTGGCATAGTCCAGACTTTATCCCGTTCTCCTAAACAAATGCAGGCAAGGCTATAGCTTCATGGCGCTGTTACGATACTGATGATCTTCCTATGTAAAATGTTTTGTGCTCGACAGATGTTTAAGTGCCAGGTAAGTATCATCTTTGTTTCTTCTTTCTTTTGGACAAAAAATATGAAGCTTGAATTATCAATCAAGCCATATTTAAGAGTGGGATCTGTGGCCTTTCACCTTTCTGCAGCACTGGGCTTGTCACTGGGGAAAGAAACATGAACTCCAGAGCATGATTCATCCACTCTGTTTTGGATGGGTTCCTTGGGAGGAGCTTACTGCCGCTGACAGCAAAGGGAGCTGAGGGCACCTAGCTCAGACAGTGAGGTTCATGCTGGAAGTCACGGTCAGAACAATCTGTGTGACAGTCCCTCCTCTAATAATTCTTTGGACTTCCTTTTCCTTCCCACTGCCCTGCGCAAGAAGGATCATCCAGCACAGAGGTCACTTTCTGTCTCCAGCTCTGGGTTGGAGGGTTAAGCCCAGCACGTGCCAGGGAAAACAAGCAAAATCATTCATGGGTCAGAAGGAGCATTAGCAGAGCCTATAAACATGCTCCCCTATCATTTCAGCTGTTCATCTCAAGGCAGCTGCCATGCTGCTATTGACAGCTGGGAGAAGGCTGGGACACTGCTGGGACCACCAGCTGACATCTCCTCCCCCTCTGCTCTGCCTTATTGCTGTGTTGGTGACACAGAAACTCATTCACAGAGCAGGGCTGGCAGAGGATGCTTAACTAATGTGGAGACAGAGACACGGAGGCTGCCGAAGCACTGCCGTCTGTTTGCCAGCTCATAAAACATTCCCCCCAAAGCTGCAGAAATTAATATATGGATGATATCCTGCAGCAGAGCACTCTGATAAAGCTCTTTAGAACTAACAAGAAATTCCTCCTGTCCCAGAAGCTTATAGAACTGGACAGCAGACAACTTGCAAGCAAATGCAGGCCTTGAGTTTCTCATCATCAGATCCAGATTTTCAAAGTTAGTTGTTCCCTCCCTCTCTCCCCAGCACACGGAGCTGTTTGAAATAGCTGTGTGCTTATTGCTGTTCCTAAGTGTTGTTCTGTTTCTAACCTGATTTGTCCATTTTGATAATATTCTTGCACTAATAATATCTTTATCTGCAGTCATATGCTGTCCCACTGAAGCCACCAGCACCTCTTAGGCCAAGAAACCAAGAGCAGGACCAGGGCCTCAGGTTTGTGTTGAACCAGAGAAAATCACTAAACAGTGATTTTAGGCTGATATTTTCAGAGGTGAATTTTCTGGCAACACTGGTGCTCTGGGTTGCTAAAAACAAGCTCGTATTCAAAGTCTGTGGGAACCTGGGAGAAGTCTGTCCCCTGGTCTGTTGAAAATCCCATTCTAGCATCCACTTTTGTGCTGTTGCATCTCTTCCTGGCCTTATTACTGACAACCCCAGTACTGGGCTGGCTTGTTAGGGAGGATCTGAATTGAGATAAAATGCAATGACAGTGGCTGGAAAGGAGCACTGTGAGTTAATGCATTTCTAAAGGTTCTCTCCAGTCTCTGTGATTAGTTTCGTGTCTGTTTTCATGCATGGGCAAGAGAAATCAAAACTCAGGGCCCCAACTCCTGGACTGTGTGGGAGGACCAGCAGCTCAGCTTTCATTTAAAGGAAGAAGAAACACAAGCCCACCAAAAAGCCCCTTCTTTCTTCACCAGTAATCAGTGATGCCAAAAGACACTTGAGAACAAGATGTGCAACTGATTATTCTGAACCTGGAGAAAGCTGGAAGAGAATACAGTGAAGGGAAGGCCCCACAACAAGGGTAAGGAATCAGAGGCACAAACTGTGCTGATCCAAGAATCCAGTACTCATCCCATTCGTCTTATTACATCTTGTAGGCACAACAGCTGACGCTTTTTCATGGTGTATGATGGAAATGTTACATTATTTCATGCAGATCTATAATAGCACCTTGCTGAGGGTATCACTGTATTCACTTGATTATCCATTTTATGATCTCTTAATCCATTTCAGCTGATATAGTACAAAATTATTTTGTTTGTCTGTTTTAAACTAACTAGAGCCATTACCCACCCCACCTTCAACGTTTTAGCACACTGCTTGTGCTAATGTTGAAGAACTGCAGCACAAAACTGACTGCTCACACAAAAGGACAGGATGAAATCTGCATCCAATACACAATCTGCATGAGATTCAGAAGTGTCAGGGAACACAGTTGTAAAAATCTGCTCCCTTAGATCACTGAAGTTTGATCTGTACTTTTGAGGCTTTTTGTCTGATTCATCAACAGCCGCTTCCTGAGAGCATTAAGTGTTTCAGAGCGTGTTTAGAAAAAAGCCATCATTAAAAAATAATGAACTACTAATGTTAAAGAGGTCTCTGAGACCTGATTACTGACATGAAATCACAAGGGAGTCACAGGACTGTAGCCTCTGATTTTATTACCCCATTGGCAACACCACCTTCCCAACCTGTGACCTGTTCTCAGTCACATGAGAGTCCCCACAAAATTAAGTGCAGCTGCAAGTGCTGTACGTTGTGTATAAATGCAAATACTCATATTCTGAGCACGAGTATTTTACATGGCTCTTCTTGCTATATGGCACTTTAACAAGACCTCAGGCCATGTTGTTGCTGAAGGGTCAGATTTGCCTTCCCTGTCAATGGCTACTTGTTCTCACCACCCCTCTGGTGATGGCTTTTAGCTTGAGCTCCCAGTCTGTCAATCAGCCAGGCCACCTGGAAATGTACTGCTTTGGAGAGTTTGGAGTAGTTTTCGGGAAAAGAGATACTCCTAAGAGGAAGATCATTCTTCTTCAATGAAATGGCAGCCTACATTTATCATTTTTCATGCAGATTTGATTTGGTTCTTAGAGAGAAACACCAGGAGATTGTGATGATCCACAGTTTTTGTGTCAGTGATCCTAATTTCAGCCGGGGACTCCGAATCTCTTCTGATATTCTCAGAAAGTGATTAGGAGACCTCATGATGAGCTTGCATACAGCTTGGCATGAGGTACAGTTAATTCAGTGTTGTAGCTGTGTTAGGAGAAGTGGATGACCTTCTTGGCAAAAGGAAGAACTGAGATCATAACCTGCAAACTGATTTGTTTCCCTCTGCCATCCTCAGATTAGCAAGATGAAGAAATTAAGAGTAGCAGATCAATGCAACCCCCAGCTTACAGCCTAATGCTTTAAAGGCAAACATGAAAGAGCAATAAGCAGAAAATCAAGTGGAAGTATCTCCCCTTTAATTAATAGTCTTTCCCCAAATTCTTTCCTATTTGCACAGATAAAAGGGATATGCAGGGTGGCACAAAGAATCTATGTGTGTGGCATATAAAATCTAATTGTGACCCTGCTCCTACCCTGGGTTTATTTTTCAGTGCAATAAAGACAGAGCAAACAAGCATCCACCTCCAAAGATCACCGACTTCATATAAAGGGAGATGAGTTGAGCTGTGCCGTGCAGAGAGGACTTGCAAGATGGAACTAAATCACTCAACACTGGGCAGTGCAAAACACTGACATTTCCAACTGAGAAAACTTTCACAGATACAAAGTGCTGGGAAAGTAAATGGCACATTAGGCCTCTTGACTTCATCACGACATTTGCACACTTAGAGTGGATTTTTGGCCAGGCATTTGGCAGATGGGGAAACTGAGGCCCAGGATGGTAGCTCTACTTGTGTTAACTCATGCAATGAATCAGTGGCAGACTCAGAAGGCAGGAATTCCTGCATCCCTGCATCCCAGTTCCACTGTCAGACCATATTGCCAGAGCCAGGCCCTGCACAAGACACTGCAGAGAGTGATA
Source organism: Acanthornis magna (assembly GCA_036785705.1). Lineage (NCBI taxonomy): Eukaryota > Metazoa > Chordata > Aves > Passeriformes > Acanthizidae > Acanthornis > Acanthornis magna. The sequence goes on from JAWUZG010000001.1 coordinate 4,002,585, forward strand.
CATTACCAGTAAGCAAGGGAAGGATGCTCCTTCAGCGCTGGTGTTGGAAGGGCTGGCAGCTTCTTTAATTCATTCCTTACAACTTCATTGCTGAAAGAGAGTTCAAAAGGAGGATCAGGCTACAAGAAAACAATCACAATATTTGATATGACTTGACCTAGCTGGCAGGCTGCTATGGCTCTACATCTGTTCCTTCTTAACAAAAGGCACTGGGGTTTCCTTTTTCTCCTCTCTTTATTTGTTTTATGGCAGCCCAGTTAACTTTTCCCTCTATTATCAAAATTGGAGAGAAGCTCTCCCAGATGGTAATGCTGAAGCACTTCCTACCAGTGACTGGACACAAAAGCCACCATGTCACATGTCACTGAGCAGGGTGCCATGGACATGATCATATACAGAAAAAAAAAAAAAAAGGTGAAAAGATGAGAAAGTGATGTTTTCAGCTGCAATTATACACTTTTATTTAATGCCTTACAAACTGCTGCAAAAAATAACGATTTGCTTTCTTAGCATCACAGATTGTTCTTAACCACTTGCTCAGTGACCTGTCCTATGCACATCTTCACCAGTAAGACTCCAGCTTGAATTTGTGTCCTGCTACAAAAAACCCTCCTACACAACCACCTCACTAACATTCTTCTCCCTCCAACCTCCAGTGGCCACAATGGCCAGCTGGAGCAGCATCACCGCACATCAGAGAGCAGGGAGAGCTCATGAAATGGGAGGCAGATTCTCATAGATGAAATGAAACCGTGGGATTTTCTCTTACAAACCCCAAATGTCTCCCTTCCCACTTTTAAACACACATGGAACTGTGTGCACATTAAAAAAAAAAAAAAAAGCCTCAAAGACTTGGGAAGGAAGGCAGTGCTGCTATTAACTTTTAAAACTGTAGAAATACACAGCCAAGAGGGCCAGACAGGACACGGAGCAGTGCCAAAGAATTCATGTTTATTGGCTTACTTCTTACCAGCAAGTTTTTCTGCCTTCCTGTACCCTTCCCTTTATCCTGCCCAAAAGTTGTGGCTGTCCTGGAGCTCCAGAGAGAGATAACTCTTCCAGAGCTCCAGATTTCCCAGCTCACTGTTTTCTCTGGTGGGGCTGGTAGACAGGCAGACAGGTAGTCTTGACCTCTCCAGCTGTAGGCCAGAGATTCTAACATCTGCTAAAGACTCAAGGAGCTCTTGGACATCCCAGATCACCCTCGGTTTCATTCTTGTCTCTGGGACAGTCTGTATGGTGGCTTGCAGAGAGATTATACTGCTTCAGTTGTAAAAATCTTCCCACAGCATTTCTCCATTTGCACATCCCAGCAACAGGTTCTGCCCAAGACCTAGGTGGGTTTGTCTTAATTGGACTCTGCAGGTTAATTGCTAGGTTGGGCCACAGGGTAAACCACTGACATAAATCCTGAAGCAGGCATTTTGGGCATGTCTACAGACATTTATTATTCGTTATTATGGTAGTTCCTTGACAATCAATTAAGTAGTTTTAAAACAGGACCAACCTTCTGGTCAGAATACATCTATGAGAGATGCCCAAGTCTCAGTTAGGCTCAAATTTTTCAGAGTGAATATGTGCTGAATAGCAATGGCAAGAATGGAGGCAACTGCTGCCATGCCAAGCACATGGAAAACCACTCTGTAACACTCCCTATGCCAAACCAAAAGGCTCTTGACAAACAGTGTCTGAACGCCCACTCCTGCCCAAATCCCATGGTCATTCAGCCATCAGAGAGTTCTTCTAAGTGCAAATGCTCAAAAACTATTCAGATTTATTCTTCCATGGCAAGTAAATATCTGCACAAGTCTGAACATGAAGCTGCTCTGCTCTGTGTTATCTGCTGATCTGGGCGCTCTGTTCTGTGACTGACAGCCTAGAAAACAAGTTGTTGCTTTTTAGAGTTTACTGGGTCTGCCCAGAGCTGTCTCCTCCACAGCATGTGCATACTCAGTTCTTACTGAGGTTTTTGACATTTTGAAAGAAACTGGGAAAAAAGAACAGAATTTGGGACAATTGGAGCACAAGTGGCAGTAACCGCCCTCAAGTGAAGATTTTTTTGAGGCTGGCTGCTCATAGAAGGAAGTTGAGAGACTTCCAAAACTCTTCTGGGAAAGCACAGAGTAAGTTCCAAACAGGGACTTTCTGAGCCCAGAAATCTATCAAATAGGGCAAGATTAGTGGTGACTAACGATCCTTGAGAGTCTGGGAAAAGCTCTGAGTCAGTAATGGCTCCCATAAAAGAAAGGGCTAACACCAGTCAGCTCTGTTTTTTCAGTCAGTGAGGCTCAAAGCTTGCCTGCACTGTGATAAGGTTTTTTAAGAATCAGAGAAAAAGACATTCTTAGTGATGTCGGGTGGCATTAACATTTCTGCTCAACACCTACAAAATATCATAAGGGTAGTGCCTCATAGTCTCAAAGCACCAAATGTATGTCAGGTAATCACTTCCAGGAAGAAAAAGGTATTTCATTCTGTGGTCCATATATTCACTAAGCCTTCTGGCAAGACTCATCTCAAGACAAATTAATTTAGACTCCCAAAAAGAAGTCAAATCAAAAAAAGAAACAAAAATAATTGCTCAGGTTGCATTTGAACTAGTGGCCATGAGGTCACTTTCCTCTTGGCTGGGTTTAAAACATGGAACCCCTCAATTTTTAAAATGTTTCCAGCAGGATCACAAGTGGTTTTGTACTTACTGCCTTTCCTGCTTTTTCTAGTGAAATATCTCAGTGTGTTTATTTTATTACTGTATTTAGAAAGTGTTTGTTTAATCCGGTCACTTGTGCTGCATTTATTTTATATTCGGAAGTGTCCAGCCTCCAGGGTTGATATATACAGAAGGGCGCTTATGATACAGATTTATTAATATGCAGGGAAAGGCTCCAAACACACTTTCTCTGTGTCCCCATGACCACTTTATTCCCTTTTTCCCTATCATGGAAATGGTAATATTTAAAGCACTGAATAACAATATGAAAACTGAACTGGAAAAGCCATCTGCATGGGTTCCTGAAAGCTGGTTAGAAAGTCAGTACGACTAAGAATGGACCTAGAAAACAGAACTCCATATTCTTGGGTTTGTTCTGGTACTGCCTGTTTAATGAGTCTTGTTCAAATAAATTAATCACCACCACTCAGTATCTTTATCTACACATGGGGGCAAAAAGCCTGCCTAACAACTTCACAAATATTTTGTGAAAAACAAGTTTTTGCAAACTGGCCACAATAATTTTGAGCAAGATAACATATACTATTGTCTTAGGAAATCCATACATTTTCCAGCATGTGTAATAACAATGATCAGTAACAAAACAAAACTGCAGGTTAAAATTACCAACTCTTCTCAGCAAGGTAATTCATTCTGTAGAATGCAAGAGGAAATGCAGAGTCTGAGATTCTCATATTTGACAGTACTTTTCAAAAAACAATGTTTAGGACCTTCACCATTAGGCTGCAAGAATGCAACCTGGGTTTTGTAACTCTTTAATACATTCTAATTGGTTAAATGTCACTTGGTTACACAGAAAGAAAAGTAAGCCTGAAACTATGTTAGATTACCATCTGCCCAAACGTTGAAATTATTGTGAAATTCTGCCTAACAGGAAACTGGTCCTTAGCTTTCCTCCCTTGTTATTCTTTCATATATTGCTGGGAGATACTTGGAGATACTGGAGTGGAGTTCACTCAAAATGTCTCATATTGTTCAACTGGAAGAAATCTAGCGATGAGGAACTAGCTGCAGCAGTTCAGGATTTTGTTTTACTCAGTGTTTTTTCTTTCCTGTCCCCAAACTGAGGGACAAATGATCAGTACATGTTATTTCTTGCTGCTTTGACATACAAGCTGTTAAAGGCTGAAGAACTGGATTATGAACATTTGAAAACAAAGCTGGTGTGAGTTTCCCACAGATTTTGGGACTGAACTCTAAATCTGGCAGGATTAAGTTAGAGGGGAAAAAAATCTCAATTATTTTAAAAATATACTGCATTCCACCATCTCCCACCTCCCCCCCCCCCCCCCCCCCCCCCAATTAGCCAGGACAGCCTTGATAATTCCTCTATGTAGGCCTAAAGAGAGTCACACCTGTAGGATTTGTGTTCCTCTAAGGAATTGACATTTGTGCTGTCCATGCTGTCAACCAAGCATGATGCAGCTCCCAACCAGAAATAAGATTAGCTTGAGCTAATAACCTTTAGATCTGTCTGCAGGGTACTAGTTTAGGAGCTTTATATATGAGATTCTATGCCTTTGAAGTCAAAACGTTTGCAGCTAATATTGAAAAGCACAGATCCAATCTTAAATGTCTGGTTCAACCTGAAAATCAGCTGAACAGGGATACTTGACTGTCAGATACTTGATTGTCCGAAATTCAATGGTATATCCCAGACTAGAAGTAAACCTATTTAAGTCTTTTCAGCTGAAGCATTTGGCCATCTTCTTCAGTAGTGTGAAAATGGCTCTTCTTTAGTGCAGAGTACTAGGAACTTCTTAAGAAGAATAGCCTTTTATTTTAGATCTCATTCTACCTGAATCTTCATCAACTAAGAGATGGATAAGGCCACTCACAGCAAACATTAAGAAATACTTTTCTTAGTTGATCTAAATGGGTTCAGGAACTCAGGGTTTCTGATGAGCTTGTTTTTGAAATGAAACACACATGAGAAATGGAAAAGGGCTTAAATAATTGTTCACTATAGGTGCTATTGCAGCATTTTACTTCAAGACAGGTATGGGTGACTCGGACTGTGTTCCCCAGGCTTAGCAAAACCTGGTAGTCACTGTGCTGCCCAAGGTGGCAAGAATCAGTGATAACAGATTCATGCATGATAATGCCTTACCAAAGGATTGTGTCTGAAATGACACACGAGCTGTTTTTGGGGAAAGAGGAGTACTCTGAGCATAGTGATTATTCTGAGGTATGGGATGATTTCCTCTAAAGCAGCAGTGGGAGCTGCTGTCACTGTGAATATATCAGTTCACAGGGATAGAAAGCTGACTGTTAGGGTTTGTAAGATGGATTTATTTTTTTTTTTTTAGTTCCCACGAGGCCCAAATAGCAGACTTGCTACTGCATTCAGGAGTCCTGAACCAGCTGCAGATCCTCCAGCTGGCTGCAGTGGGGTTTGGAGGTAATCACACTCCAGCCACCACGGGCAGGTGCCAACATGCAGCTGAAGTGTGACAGTTTGGCTTTGACTGTCCCAGCACCTGAGGTGATCGGCAGTGACTCACAGGAAGGCTCCCATGGGGAACAGCAATTCTCCCATCACTGCAAATGAGCCAGGGTTTATGCACTTCTCTGGATCGGGGCCAGAGAGAAAACTGTACTCTCACAGGCTATAAATCTGATGGTGGCAGTAGACAGGACAGGTGTGGGAAAGCTGAAGTCTGCATTCCAAGCATGCAACCCTTTAGAATTAAATTATTTCTTCAAAAACAAAGCAGGAGTTCAAGAGTTCAGCCTTCACACAACATATGCTGCCATGCACAACATATAATCTTTAAATCTCAGCAGCAAGACAATCACAACTGCAAAGGTTCTCTGCTTCAAAGAGTAGCCACTTCTACTTTAAACACTATTTCAGCATCAACTAACTTCAGACACTGAAGCTAACTTTATCCCTAAGTGAAGTCAGAATATTTGCTTTCATCTGCAGTTCCTCTGGCTGGCCCAAGTCTTGATTTGCCTGCCAGATTTTACACTGTTGATATGATAACCACAAATCTCAGCAGGCAAAAATCTTGACCACAACAACCTCATGTTGACTTCAGTAGCACCTGGATGTCATCCAGCACATAAACCCATAAATCCATGTCAGTGTACATTAGACAGGAACTGCTGGACAGACATCCCTGGAGATGCCACACCTTCTAGACCATAGAGGATTGGGCTGGCATTCTTCTACCTTCCTCCAAGAATAGGCTTCAAACTCCCCTAATATGGCAGATTGCTTTGTCACCGAAGTCCATTTATAAATTATGATCTCTGGCAGTGCCCTCAAGTTGTTATTATGACACCCCTTCTCTGCCTGACTTGGATGTAAGGAATCCCCCTTCCACTTCAAACCACTGTGATCCACAGGGGAAAAGAACTCAGAGCTGTTTTAATGGGCCTGGTGATGACAGCCACACTGATGTGGTGGCAGCAGTTAACACCTTGAGGCTTGAGGTATCTTCTGTGCCGTCAGAGAAGATTCCTCCTTTCTCTGTGGCCTAGAGAAACATGCTGTGATAAACTCAACCATTCCTTTTACAAGGGACATCACACAACTTTTAGCAGGGATACTTTCCACCAGCTGTTTCCATTTCTGGTCTGGAAATGGATACTTGAAGATAAAATGCTTTCAGTCCTACTAGTCCAAGCTATCTGATTCCTTTCTGTTTTGTTTCAGTCTGAATGTACACTTTCCGAGTGTGTTTCCATCATATCAAAGACGTTCTGGGAAACAAATGCTGCTCTTCTTAGCAAAACCACTGGTTTATCACAGATTGGAATGGCAAAACTTTGCCTGGCCCAACTCTTCTGGACTGAGCACTTGGCAGGGCATTGAAAACTAGACTGAAAAGTCAGAGTCACATGCACTCCAGTACCCCCTAAATAAACACTGCTGATAACCAAGTTATTCCAAATCAGCCAGAACTAAAAAATGAAGCAAGACTGGGCTTGTGTTTCTGTCATCAGATGTACGTCAGGATTTTGAAAGTTGATTAAGGTTTTGAGAAATGATAAGGCAAAGCTTAAACTTCCTTTTAGCAAGGGCTACCTTATGTCATCTCAGTTTCCATGATGGGCAGGCCATATCTACAATGCAGTTCTTTTTTGCTGATTTCTCACAATTTTAGCTGGCTAGAAGTTCCAGTCCACCAGAAGGTGGAACCTGCCTGCTCTTCATAGCCTCCTATCCTTACAGCCATCTCCCAGTGTATCAAAATGCTGACAAAATTAAGACAACTCTTTAGACTCACCTGGCAATTCAACCCAACTGCCTATTCACATCTTGTTCTCTTCTCTGAAACTAACTTTAATGGATGCTGTGGTCCCCCAGCTGAACTCACATTCAGGTCAGCAAAAGTAATACATAGAGGATATGAAATTTTTAGCATTGTCAGTTCTCCTGAGCTTCACATTAAGAACTTTCATGTTTCTCACATGAGACATCAAACAACCATCTGACCTTTGGTTGCTACTAATGCGTAAACCACAGACTGTGTCGACTTAGAGGAAACTTCTTGAGCATTTCATTAACAGTCTTCTGAAACACCAAGTATAGTCACCTCTTTGAATTTCTTACAGTAAGTCTGAAGATTTGGCTCAAGGGATAGCAGAAGTTCAACAAAACCAATTACTGAATTTGTGATTTTGAGAACTGTCCAAATTCAAACCGAAATATCAATTAGCGATGGAATTTTAATGTTGCTTCTGGCAGGATCTGTGATATAACAGTGATTTTAGAGTTATTTCCTTAGCAATTTCCTTCCGAAGACTAGTCTATTTCCTGAACTTCATGACCACATAATGAGATTTGTCAACAACAAAATCACAAACAATGCTGTTTGCAAGGCATGCTCTGGTCAAAGGTTGTGTTTGGTGAAGAAATGATGTCAGGAAACATGATGTCTATGTTAGCCATGCACACATAATTGCATTGCTAAGACAGGCAATCCTGTTGCTACACAGCTACAACTGAGTTGCATGTCTCACACAGGAATTTTACCAGATTTATTCTCACAGCATACAATGGCAAAAACTTTTTAAATTCACCTACCTTGAAAAATCTCCCTTTGCCTCCTGTAAAACAAGGAAGAAAAAAAATATAATAAAAAATACGAAAAAAAGAGAAGAAAAGGCCGTTCAAGATTTTCCATTTGCAAAATTCATTTAGCAGCAATTTCCTGTTGTAATTGATTCCTCATGTATTTTTTGGAACCGGTATCTAATGTCAAGTGCCATGATACAGTGAGTTGGGCAGACTAACAAACAAAAGATCTAATACAGGGCCAGATGATTCCTCATTCTGCTGTGGATATCTAAGATGCTAAAGGAAATAACGCCAGTAAATAAGAAACTTTGGATGAATGTGGATGCTACATTACTAGAAAATCTTTGAAGTCTCAGCAGCTTTGCAGAATCTGAGACTGCAACTCCCCTGACTTTTTCACAAGCATCCTGGCCATTTTCTAGTACCTAGACTTTCAAAAATCTTGCTCACTGTCAGCTTTAAAGGGGAGGCAAGACAGTTTTCTCTAGCTCCCTTCTGGATGTTAGCTCCCTTACTTGCACATCTAGATACTTCTATTTATTACCTGCACAGCCTGATGTTAAAGGGTTGGATAATGTTCCACTACAGTAGTTAGATTAGTCTTACTTTCTACCTGGAGAACCGTCAAAATCTGGTGAGTGCCCTCCGCAATAGATTTAGCATGCATTTTGCATTTTCCATTTTCCACAGACAATATGCCTTTCATATGATTCATGCTAAAGCACCTCATTTGCCACCAGCTACACAGAAAGCACAGTGCAAGAATGTAATTTGTGCAATGAGGGAGTTTCCACTGCCAAAAGGACTGGGTTTTGTGTTCAGGTCTTTTGTCTTTACATCCATTCATCTACCCGCAAAACCTGCCAGCCCACGTCCAGTGGTGTTTCGGTCCTGAGGCTGGGGTAAAGTTCAGAGCTCTGGTGGTACTTTAATTTGTTCTGGTAATAAAACAACTTGAAATAGGGCTGCAGACTAAATTGTTTGAGTTCTGACAGACCTTTACTATTTTCCCATTTCCCTCTGAGTGAACTGAAGGGCAGACAAGCACTTCTCTGGTTCATAAGAAGAAGTCCTTGAGTATGTCACGATTATAGCTCAACACAGAGCAAAGCCCAAAGGACATGCCCTGGCCTGCATGGGTGTGAGCACACTGAATTTAAAAAACAATTTGGTAGGGTATATTCTTCATAGTTCAGTGCTTTAACCTAAATGCTGCAGCGAGAAGTAGAACAAAATGCAGTTACGATCCCTTTTGTTTTGCTTGGATCCTGCCACAAACACGGGCTGTAGTAATTTCTGGCTACAGGCAGCTAAGGTGTGGCTTGTTTTGACTGTTTTCATTAAGTTACACATCAAACTACTAGAGGAATCAGCGTAACATCCTGTGTTTGTGGCAAGAAACAATCCCAGCAACAAGGGTTACAGTGCCAGGCAGCTCTGGGTCTGGCTGTACAATTACTAAGCACTAAGTTATTCACTAGGATGAGCAGACAATAGATTCATAACCCCACTGCTGCTCCTCACAATGAGCCCGTTGTTTGATGTGTATTCCCCCAACAGCCAGTATGTGATTTCTATAATGTGCTGCTAATTGAGTCCTCCATCCTGACTCTCTCGCTCCATTTTTGTTACATAAAATGATTTTAATGAAGGTTCAAATCCCCACACATTAATTGCTTCTTTAACATGGCAATGCTCTAGAAGTGCAGTGCATTGTTATTTATTTCTGATGAGCTGGTTTGTCTGTTCTCATTGCTCCTTATAGCTTCATGGCTGATGGGAAAAAATTAGAACTGCAGACTGTAAAGGAGGGGAACAAGGATCATCTGACAATTATGTCTGATCTGCTCCCACACTCATGCTTCTAAAAAGAGAATTTTCATAAAACCCACCTCCACTGCCCTGAAAAGATTCCTTTCTGGGAACCAGACATTTACTAAATGCTGCTTGGTCATTTGCTCTCTGACCCTTTTCCCTCTCCCTGAAGAGCAGAACTTAAGACAGTATTTTGGAAAGTCTTTAAACCATTCTGCCCACGTTGGAGAACACAGACAGTTGCATATGTAGAAGCTTATGAAGCTCATCAGAGGATCAAACCCCAATGGAAAAACAAATGCAAGGAAAGTCACTGGAGGAAAAACCCATTGCATATGGATTTCACCTAGGAATTTGCATTCATCACTTAGATTTTCTCTGGCTGTATATCATACTCCAGAGTCTTGGATATCAGTGTTGGTGCAAACATAGCACTTTTCTGTATGTAAAATGTTGAGCAGTAGTATCTGCTCCCTGAGTGGGGAGGTCTAGTTTGAGAGACTCCTGTACCCATTTTGGTAGAAACAATGAAAACTGTGTAAAGACATCTTTCTCCTGCAATTGGGGGAACCCCTACACCTCCATATAGCCATTATGGATCTGGTAAATCAAATGATTTAATGCAGCATGAGGAAGCACCAAGTGAGAGAAGACGGGTGCCTACCTGCAAGATGTACGCAGCCAGTTCAAACACCACTTCACTGTCAACCTCAATAAGTTCCTTGAAAGGCAAAGAAAACAAGAAAGGAAAAGAGAGTTGAGTTTGAGCTGCTGTAAGAAGGACATACATCTCCTGACCACTGCATGGTGAAGCATGCAATGCCAGTTTTCTCCCTTGGCTAGGCTTCAAAGTATTCCCTGTATTCCTGGAGACAAAAGGGAGGGAGAACCTGCCCATTCAGATATGGAAAAAGCCAAATATTTGGTGTAATGTGTTGGTAAATGAAGCATAACTGGATGTGGCATGAAGGGATTCCTTGGGGAGGAATGAGGAGAAGGCAGGTGGAAGGGGGAGGATCAGGGTAAATTTTATTTTCTTGCGTGATTTAGTGAAAGGCAGTTTAGGATATAGATTTTTTTGCCCCCAGATGTGACCATGCTTCAAGGGAACACAGCCTTGTCCTTGGCTCACAGAAGCAGACACGAGAATTTGACACACTGAGGTGGTGTCAAAACCCCTACTGGACTTTCCTGGCCCTTGCAAAAGGTAAGCTAACCGGAAAATGAACCATATTTGCTCTTGCAGGATTTGAGCTCTGGTTTTGGCCTTCTCATCCCCAAGAGCACTGGGGCTGGGGGTGGTTTGAGAATGAATTGTGACAGCAAGTCTTTTGGTAGATCTTCCCTGCTCCATTTTATAGGATCTTGCCACTGATGGAAGCAATCTTGGAGGGTTTTACTTGGGACACCATGGTCACATGAAGGATGGTCCCAACAGATCCTCTCAGGATTCTTCTGCTGTGCCTGAGACAGCAGTTACAGAACCAAGGGGTCCAGACACTGGTCTGTTGGAATGTGCAGGATGCAGACCAAGCATCAAAGATGCTCGAGATGGGAGGCACGAGCATTACTCTGGAGGCCAAGTGTGCTCTTCCTAACTCTATGGTCCCTGCTTTTGGGAAGCTAGTGGGCTTTTACGGAGATGTCGTTTAGGTCTCTATTCTCCGACAAGAACTCCAACATTGGCCCAGTAAACTGGGTCACTGTTCAGCTCATTCCTGTGGTGGTTTTTCTGTTGTATCTATTTAAGCTGCTGTTTTTAATATTTTACTTCATCTGGCAAGAAATGAGTGATCTAAATATAGATCACTGCTGTGATCTGTGCTCCAGCCAAGTCATGGCCACACCTCATTTACAAGCCACAATTGCTGCATTGGCTTGTCTCTGGCAAAATCAAAAACAAAGGGAACAAAACACAGGATCAGATCCAGGTGTCCTTGGCTTTCACTAGTGCCAGCTTTTTAAAATAAGTTCACCTCTTTCATAACAACTCCTTGGGGAGTGAAGAGCAGCTCTGCTACGGGCGATAAACACACCTTTCCCCTCTCAGCTGAACTGCCTGAGTCACGCAGGCACCTGCACCACCGAGGGACCTGTGCCAAGGGAAGCGGCTGGTGCAAGAGGTTGATTCAGCTGCAGGCAGGGCCGGGCTGGGGCTGGCAGGCACATCCCATAGCAAGGGGCAATGCAGAGCAGAACCAGAGCATCCTGTCTTCCTCTTGTCTAGAAGCACCAGGCATGGCATGGACAAACCAGCCCAAACAAACACGTGCTGATGCTGTGGCAAGTCTATACTGGCAGGTGAAGTGGGCCAGAGCCTGTCCTCTGGCCCCAAGGGTACATGGGGTGCAGTGCAGCTCATGACTAAACACTCATCCTCCCTCCCCCAGGCCCAGATGGGGTTTCCACCACTGTGTTGCCTTTTGGGAACAGGTGCGAATCCTTGATCAGTGCCGAAGCAACGCCTGGGACACAGCTAGTTGGCACAGGTCAAAACCCACGCCAGAACGTGCTGGTAATTAAACAGCCTGTCTGATCAAGGGACAGTGCATGATGCCAAGCCCTGTCTATTCTGGTAGTACAAACCTGGCTTGGCCTTTCTGGGCAATGGTGGCTTGCTGGTTCTGTGCAAGGGCTTGGGTGTGTGGGTTCACGAATGTTTCTCTACTCAACAGCGTTGGTGAGTGGGGGTGGTGGGCACAGCCAGAGGAGCACAGCACCCAGCAAGGGCCAGCTGGCAACCCAGGGATCAGCAGCCTCAAACTAGAGGCCCTTTTCATTCTTTCCCACCTTGAGCAGCCCTGTGCAAGGGGACACTTGAGGGTGTGTGTCTGGAGAATCAAAAGGGGAAAGTCTGAGGTGCTAGCACAGTGTTAGGAACTACGCTTATTTCACACACATATGGCCTTTCTGGGCTGCAGGGGAGCCAGGGCTGGAGGGATCCATGGGAAGCCCAACAAGGAAACTTTTGGTGCAACAAGGAAGCTCTCAAGGTTTGGCAGCATGCAACACCACGTCCTAGCTGCAGGAATGACAAGCACTGGCTGTGCTTAGACACTTAGTACATCAAGAGGAATCTGCAGGCTGAGTGCTTTCCCTGAGTCTTAGCAGACACTTTGCACCCAACTTTTATATTCAGCGCCTTTTTTGATAGCATAGCATGGCTTACTGTGGCTGGAAGTCAAATGGGGAAGGATCTGTATGGGGGATTGGGAATTCAGCAGGGCTATTTTTGGATAGAGACACTCAGCTCAAATGTGCAAAGTAATGGTTTCAGGAGAGGTCAGACTAAAATAGACCAACCTAGATCTGTAGGCACTTTTTTTCCTTTATTTTGTTCCCCTCTTCTTCTTATTAAGCTTTCTCCAAAAAAAAAAAAAAAAAGAACAACAGTGTAAGCTTTTTCTGGCAGTACTTCAAAAAGGAACTTTCCCCAGGAACCAAAACGTGATGCTCACTGAGCTTGTTGCTGGAGAGGGCTGACTAAGCACATCTAATTGCAGCCTTGCCGGAGAGCAAAGCGCTGCACAGCACAGCTCAGCAGCCCTGCCTCGTTCCTGGGCACTGGAAAAAAAACGGAGTTTTCTGGCTTCTGCCCTGCATTTTAGAAGATACAAAGTCAATCCCCGCATTTTAGGACATATAGATGTCAAGTGAGGCTCCAGATTTGGTGTAATCTACTTGGCTTAGCAGGTCAAAAACATGCTGAGAGTTGTGGGATGGTGGAACAATCACTCCCTGGCTACAGCTGTCTTTTCCTACCACTTCCTCCCCGGCAGATGGAGGTGAGTCACAGGAATGGCCTCTGCCAGCACAGAGGGAGGTAGGAGGGATCCTCCCAGGGAATCCCAGCTGCTGACAAACCTCTCCCAGTCCCAGACGTCCAGCCCACCTGGCTGAGTCTGCACGCTGCCAATCTCCACCTCAGTGTGGTCTGGGGCTGGTTGATTTTCTGGACCTTGCCATCTAAAGCTGGCTTGTGGCATGAGAGGGATCAGCTTCATGGCTCTGCTGTGGGCACTCCTCCAAGCTGAGGCTGTGCCAGGACGCCCTTATCTCTGGCACAGAGAGTACCTTGCAAGGGGCTGCTCTGAGCTGCAGTGCCAGAGCAGCAGCCTGGTCTTTCATGAGTGTACCAGGAGAGGAAATTTCTGATAGAAAAACATTTCTCAGCGCATGGCTTGCTCCTGTATAAGGTTTCTTCAGCGCATATCCACACCTTTATTCCACAGACTCCTCCTGTCCCACAAACCTGAGGTCACTTGGCTCCTTCAGCCTGGAGAAAAGGCTGAGGGGAGACCTCATGGCGATCTGCAACATCCTCAGGAGGGGAAGCGGAGGGGCAGTGTAGTTGCACTGTTTTAGAAATCTTTCTCTTCTTTCTCAGGGAAAATAGAGATAAGCTGCGTTCTTGTACTTTTTTAATCTCTGTGTTTGGTATTAGGTGTTGTATAGCTGTGACCAATGGTTTTAGGAGGTGGATTCCCTGCTGACCAATAGTTGCCAGATTATTAATGGATATATAAAGAAGTTTTTGTAAATAAACTGTCTCCTTTCGCCATCTTGGGTTCATCTGCCTGCTTCCTCTGCCAGCTTCTGCGAATCTCAGGAAATCTCTAACCACAGGGCAGGCACTGAACTCTTTGCTGGTGAACAGTGATGTGCCGAGGGAATGACATGGAACTGACACGGGGAGGGGGGGTTAGGTTGGATATTAGGAAAAGGTTCTTCCCTCACAGGGTGGATGGGCACTGGAACAGGCCTCCCAGCGAAGTGGTGACAGCACTGAGCCTGACAGAGTTCAAGATGCATTTGGACAACGCTTTCGGGCACATGGTGGGATTCTTGGGGTTTCTGTGTGCAGAGCCAACAGCGGGACTCGACGATCCTTGCGGGCCCCTTCCAACCGAGGCCATTCCATCCCTCCCTCTCCCAAAGCGGCCCTCACACACCCGCGCCCCCCGGCCCCGCAAATGGCGCCCGCGCCGCACCGCCGCCCTCTGCCGGCACGAAACCCTCACCACACGCACTCGGCCCACAGCGCGTTTCTTAACATCAAACCAGGTATTTCCTTCTAAACACAAGCCAGCTTATAATTTTAACAGTAAGATTCCCTCCTGCCAGCCACAAGAGTTACTTCCAGGGCTGTTTTACCTCAGAACCTCTCTCTGACAGGAAAGCTGCTGCCAAATGCAGGGCAGCTGGAGACAGGAGTGAGGGAATGCAAGAGGAGGAGGAGGAGGAGAAGGTTGTATCTGGAAGTTCAGGTGTGACCAGGGTAAATTTTGGGAAAGGAAATGCAGACCCAGGTGTCTCAGCCCAGTCTGGTGCCATCCAGAGCTCCCCAAAGCCTCACCTTGTAGATGCAGGACTTGGCGTTCAAGAAAAATAGCTCAATCGTGGCATTGTCCTTCAGATAGGAGATGCTTTCAATGTAGAACCTGAAAGGGAAAGCAAGAGGGGTGAGGGATGAGGGGGAACTAGGGAAAAACAAGGAAATGCACTTATTAAATGAAAAATGTGGTCAATGGAGTCTTGATGAATGTACTAAAAATAAACTTTCTTCACTTACAGCAGACTGAGGCAGTGAAGGAGGCTTGAATACACTCTAGGACGTGTTCAGTCACCACCACCCCAGCCATACCAAATAAACTGGATCATCAAGTGGATGATTCAGGTAATAAATAATCCTTTGTTTTGTTTTTAGACTTAAAATAAACAATTATTCTGTTTTCTTGTAAGCTTCACCTTTGTTTACCATCACATTTTCACCATTGGCATTTGTTCATCACTCCTTTACTCATCACAGCAATTTCTGTGTTGTTAACCTGCATCTTGTAAAATATTCATAGACAGAAATACACTTCTGGGTTTCTTCCCTGTCCCCTTCAGCTCTGCATAAAGCAAATTTTATAAAGGGCTTTTTACATATGGTCTCACTATAAGCAACCAGCAGAAGTTACTAACCTTGCACAGTCTACCAGTACCATGAATAGCAATGCTGGGGATGACAGGGAATATTCATAATCTAATTTTTTGAGCTGAAGTGACTTCTCAGAACTCAGGAGAAAGCTCAAACCCTCAGTGTCAGAAAAACCTACTTGTTCGCATTGGCTGATTGCTGAAAATATTTGCAATTATGTTGAAAGCCCATGATACGTATGAATTTATTCAGTGCTCCATGTCCTGTCTGCTCTGAAGGTCTGACGCTTTGGCAATGAATTCTATGAGAGCTTTGCAAGTATTGACTGCTGCCTTTAATTCTGCCTTGTGGTCTTTTTTGGGAAAAAATGCACACGATACTGTCAATGTTAATGACTGATCGTTCCATACAGGTATGTTGTGTGTTCCTGTAGTAACAGAGAAAGCCTGGATGATTAAGGTAAATTTTTCATTTAGTTAGTGTTTTAGGTAAGGAGAAAGAAATAGATCTGTCTGCTGATGCTATTTTGTAGTGATCTTTAAGTTGCAGTGCAGTGACAGCAATGTTCCTTACACAAATTCCAGTGCTATCATGCCTTGTCAGAGGCAATTAGACGTGGGAAGGTGACGGGGAAATGGTGTCTGCATCAGGGACTTAAAAAAACCCAAATTCCTTAGAAACCTGAGTTGACATTGGGGGTCCAGTTACAGAGAAACCCCACTCCCTGACCCCACTGTCCGGCAGCAGACAGACCTGCAGATGCTCCTGGGGCTTCACACAAGCACTGAAGCGATTGTCCACATCCAGCTATCTGCAGAGTCAAGGGCCTTAAATGTAACCATCGTAGGGGCAAAGGTCAAAGCTTTGTAGTGCTCCTAAGTGCCTTCTGAAGGCTCTTCAAAACAAGTTATTTCCTGACAGGCAGAACCAACTCTTTGCTTACTAGAGTGAGAGAAACATTTTGTTCGTCTGCTGACAGGCTCCTGTCTGTATTACCCTTCCTTCTCCCCCTTCAGAAGAGAAATAAAAATAAAACCTGAAAAAAAAAAATTAAAAAACCCCCAAGAAAACACCAACAACCAATCAAACCAACAAACCCCCAAAAGCATTTGAATGTAGCGATGATGAAGCATAAAGATTAAACTTTTTCCTATTTTTTTTTCTGGTTTTCACTGTTTCACCCCCTGTACTGGAAACTGCCTCTTTTTCAAATAAAAATATACTTGGCTTTAGAAATGCAAAAAATGATGCATTAAAAAAGGAACCTTCTTACTAGATCTGCTCTCTGAGTGCAGCTGGCTTCCCATCTGCTGAATTCATGGAGAATAATGGTAATTTTACACATCCTGTGGCTCTTGAACAACCTTCTCTTCTTATCACTACTACCAGTGCTCTCCGAGTCATGATGGTAGGTTTTCTTATTCCAAGGTCAGAAGAAAACAGGAACATCTTTTTCAGTTTGAATCGCAGTGAAGGTTAGCCAAAAAAGCTTTTTGTTTCACCAGACCAAACGAGACCATTCTCATCGCCACTAGAGCGCAATATTGCATTTCCTAAGGCTGCAGGGAGCTTTCCCAAGGCTTTCCACATGGACATAGATCGTTTTCTGTACAAAATTAAGTCTCTGGGAGCACAGAGCCTGCACATGATACTTCATCTCACAAAGAAAACCCAATTCTCAAGTGATCTCCAGAGCGGAGAGTGAGCTGGGGAGCTACTGGCTCTCACACATGCACCCAGACAAATGTGAAACATGTGCACCAGGAAACTGGTGCTACTTAAAAGAAAACAGATTTGCAAAGGGAACTCTTGTGGGATTTTCTGTGTGGCAAGCTCAGAAAACCCGAACTGGAGTAGACTACCCTGAATTCACAATTGCTTCCGTAACAACAAGAAGGGGAGGGAAAGACACTTTGGTTTTTTTGCAGTTATGATGAGTTTCTGTCACATCTCCTCCTGTTTCCATCTTTTATGAACACAGTGAAGGAAACCACACTTTACAATGACCAATGTCAATGACTAAGGAGGCATCCAGGAGCATCCATCCATCAAGGCAATGAACCAAGCACAAAAATCTGGGTTAAATTCCCAACTCGGACACA
This sequence comes from Acanthornis magna, assembly GCA_036785705.1. Lineage (NCBI taxonomy): Eukaryota > Metazoa > Chordata > Aves > Passeriformes > Acanthizidae > Acanthornis > Acanthornis magna. The sequence continues at coordinate 4,020,188 of JAWUZG010000001.1, forward strand.
GGTTTCCTTTGCGACCTTCAGAAAATCATTTAGCTGCTTGGGCTGTTGTGCTGTGTCTAGAAAATACCCCTCCCTCCTCTGCCCCCCTCTGTCTGTTTTGCTTGTTAAGCTTAGGAGCCTTTCAAGACATGTTTCAAGATCATCAGTTTTGAGAGACAGCTCTCAGGTTTCTGTTGAGGACTCCCCAGAGAGCAGCATTCCTTCATGTGGTGTGATGCTGATGTGTCCAGGATATAATGGATAGGCTGGACAGAGAAATAGGCAGTGCAATGTGTGCAAGACCTCTGCTCCACTACCTGTATCTCTTTCAATACACTCAGCAAATAGTTTTGCCTCCAGCAGCTCCTACAAGCGGCTCCTTGATAGCCAGCAACTGTGCCTGTGAGAAATTAGCTGTCTGCAGGAAGGGGGAACACCCCATGAGACCTGGTGAGTGTAAAAACCAAAGGAATAATTTTGGAGAAAATTTAAAAGATCAGCCAGTGTTAATCTATTTCTGCATTCCTCCTCCCTCCCCACCCCCAGTAACTTGTAATTCATCAAGTACATTTTCTAAGCATTAATTAAATAGACCAGTGAATATTATGCTGGATAATGAACACGAAGTGCCTATCTTGGCTGCTCCCTCTCAGCAGCAGGGAAATAATAATGAGTAGTGCAGAAGGTGTCTTGGAAGACTTCAGAAGCTGCTGCATCTGAAACGTTTAAGGCTTTTTAGCTGCGAGGACATGTCTCGTACTGATCAGATTGCTCTCTATTAAGCGTTGGTTAACTGACAACTATCTCTGAGACAGCTTAAGCCCCCTCATGCTGTGATGAATGGCAATTCCCATCGTAACCAGCCACGCATACACTCACAGTGGTGCCTGTGCAAACTCCTGATCATTGGGCGAGGGGAAACTAGTACTACCACAGTTTCTCCTTGCATTATACACAGGCCCACCCCACCCACCTCTGCCTTGTGGCCCAGAAAAATGCCTGACTCTGTCCCGGACTCACCAGCTGGATTAGTGGTTCTTTAGGTGTTGGAGAATCTGCTGCTGCTGTCTCATCTGTGAACCCAGGTGCGTGTGTGCAGATGGGCAAATTTAGGAGTATTGGGAAGATGTTTGAGCACTAGTGCTCTGTCCTTGCAGTGGGAATAGGAGAACGCAGGACTGCCAAGCACCTGAGCTGGTGGGGTGTTTGCGTGGACAGTGAGAGAGAAAATGAGCAGCACTCCTGATCTCCAAACACCAAAAGAAACTGTCAAATACAAAATATTTAGCATTGCCTCTAACATTCAGCCCTAGACATATCCTGTCAGCCTCAACTTGGCCATCTATCCCCTAGAAGGGACCAGGCTCTCAGCAGTCAAGTTGCTGACTGGGTAGATAGAGTTTCCTGGCATTTGAGGGCACAAGCCTATGTGTTCACTTCCAAGCAGAACCTGCCAAATGGTAAAAATACTTCACCATGATCTTCAACACAATGGTATTTTAAAACGTGACCACTGCAAATGGATGTCTTGTCTACTTCAGGTGTCTATCTGTCCTGAGGCAGTGATATCATCCTCCTTCTTGTGAAGTTTGAGTCTGGTGGGAGCCAGCTAGTCCAAAAGACTTCTATCCATGTCTTTCCCTGCTGGCTGACTGATCTGGTTGGGATGCAGGACAGAGCTGTCAGCAGAGCTCAGTGACCCTGTCAATGGACTAACTCTTATTTCATTACTACAAAGCAATGGATAAAGGAGAACAGCCCTTTTCTGCCTCATCCATCCTGGGGTCTGGCTCATTATCCCTCACCATGTCATTCAGAACCTCAGAGGATAATTTGAAAAATATGAGGCCATTTGCTAACCAGGAAAAGAAAAATCGCATGTGTTGGTATAATGGACTTAAATGCAGATGTCATTATGTCCAGTGTCTCATGCTAAATGAGTATTCTGAGCAGCACAGGCTGCACAGCTCCTTTTATGTTCCAGCCCTGTTTGCTAATAGTCATGGGTGCACATTTTTATGTGCTGACACTTAAAGGCAGACAATGCTCATGCTAAATAGTTGGCCTGTTAAGTAATCAGCCAGGAATGAAAATCAGCTGAAAAGCTCCATTTACCTCCCCTTCTGCATTTATTTTGCTTTGGATCCCATGTCCTGTCTCCTGTGTCTGTGCTGTGCTCAGGTCCACCTCGTCCAGCACCTTGGATTGGTATGCAGGGGACAGGAGGCAGCAAGAGAGACCTGCATCAACTTTTACCTCATTGCAGGGGAAGCCATAAAACTGGAGGTGAATTTGATTCCAGGAATACAGGGAATTCCAGCTAACAAAATAAAAAGCTGTGAATATCGTTTAACCTGAGCCTGTCCCCTCTCTCCTTCTCACCAGCTGCACTATTCTATGAAGTTGTCTGCATCTTTACCTGCTGTCAATCCATTTTCCTCTGTGTTTCTAAGAAGTTGGCTCACCGAAGCCCTGGAAAACCATGTGCCTTGGGGATATTTGCTCATTCCAATGCCTCATCTTCTCCATCTGCAAAATACTTAGGGATCTGCTTTGGAATATAGAGACTAACACTCTTCATCTCTTCCAGGCTGTATATCCTGGGAGTCTTTGCAAAATACAAAGTGCTCCAGTATCAACACAGAGAAGGGAAGGAATCAAGGTAGTAATGCAGGTACATTCCTCCCTCATGTCTGGTTACAGCATCAAGCAAAGGCACGGACCTGAGTATGTCCCCTGTCCCCCCTCCAGTCCCCTGCCCCCTCCCATGTGGGGAACCAGGCCTGCCCAAGCTGTAAAAGCAGCAACCCAGCTCAACATAGGCTGTAAATTGCTCTACCACTGCAATGTCCCCCGGAGCTTAGCCTGGCTTGCAAGAGAAGTGTGTCTTTGTACAAAAATATGTGTTAATTTTTGTACAAAAGCTGTTGCAACTCCTCTTGGCTTGATGTGGTTATCTGTCCCAAATGTGAGGTGAGAGCAGTGACCAGATCACAGCAGCATGCTGCCTTCCTCCCCTCCTCTCCCTCAGTCACCAGGGGAATTGCCCCTCAGTCTCCTGAGCATCAGCACAGCCCTTTCCTGCTTCTTGATCATTGCCAAGAGTCACATCTTGGCTATTGGAGGTAACTCGCTGGGTGCACTGTCTTGCATAACACCATCCCTCAGCATCTGGAGAGCATCTTTTATCCAAGGATTTTGGACCATTTTAGGAATAGAAATCCCTCCAACTGTTCCATGTGTTGTCAGCAGCACACGAAGGTATGATTTGTCTGTCAAAGCTGGCATGAGGGTCACTTATTCACTGGCTTGCCCCTTGACCAACGCCGTGGTGACAGGACCCCTCATTGCAGACCCTTCCGTTGTCCCACTGATGACAGCACATCACACCCACTGGTGTAAAGTATGAACACACATAATGCAATGAAAATGGAAACAATGTCTGCGTGACTTTGACCCAGTCAGAGAATCTGTGTGTAGGCACTGACACAGCTATTGCAGCTTGATTCAAATTAGGTACAAATCCTACACTGACAGCATCCATCATTTCAGCATGGTACCTATCATGCAGTCTAAATGCTTCCCAAAATCAGACAAGACAATGCTACCAGCATCAACATGTTCAAAATGTGGCTCAAAACAACAAATTTTCAGAATGCCGCTTTTTCTGCCCCCTTGGGTGGCTGAATGGAAAGGAAAAACAACTTTTCCCCTTCTCTCAACACAGCTCACTTATACAAATATATTCCTAGTTAAGCAGAAAACAGAAATGATGTTATGGGACTCAAGAGCCAGACTGCTATTAAGATGTGTGCGTAATGGATGGCTTAGCTCAGAGCTGTGTGCTAAGTAGCAGAGCCCCATTAGTTCCCTTCCTCAAGCAAAGGTCGGTTTTCACACAAGTAAATCTTCTGACTGGACAGAAGTTTCTCATATCTCTAAAGAGACTCTGAGGAGCAAAGCCTCCCCGGAGGCAATTTTTTACACCTTCCCCCGGGTGAACAGAGCAGGGGGCCACCCTGGGAAGGCGGCAATAAATTGTCTGCAGGGAGCCTTGTCTTCCAGCACAAACAAGGTCTGAGCGGCTGTATTTATGCACTGTGGCTGGCTGGGAGGAGGGGGTTTGCAGGACTGACGGCTTTTGGGATCTTCCTGCTTAGCATACACACAGCTGGTGCACACCAACCAGCAAAACACATGCTGTGCAAAGAGATCTGGGCTATGGCATGGACTTTATAGACAGAGCAGCTCACAGGAGCCCCTGAAAGCAGCTTCAATGGACTAGGTTGATTATGTGGGTTTAATATTCTGGTTTTCTTGCTACTAATTCTACAGCATCCCACCAGCAGTGCATGGAGATGTAGAGCTGTAATGTGGGCAGGAGATGGCTCTTTGTCTCCCCTTATATGTAGCATAAATTCCCTGGTGCAGGGAATTTCTGGCATTACTGGTACTGACAGCGGGTGAGGGAGCACAGCTGGAAGGAGCTCTGGGAAGAGACAGCTAGCCATGAGAATGTGGATGGAGCACCCAAAGGTGATGAAACGTATCAGGGCAATTCCCTGAGCTGTCCTGGGATGATTAAGCTCCATGGCAAATTGGTGTCCAGCATTACTCTCCTCACAGTTCCCCATGCAGAGGGGTCTGCACAGCACCAAGGAAAACCAGAGAAGCAGAGCAATTGGTGTATATGTAATTTTCCCCCAGCAGCTTCTCCTGGGTGCTAACAGGTATAATGAAACTTGGGTGGGAGCAAATTCTGCCACTTCTCTCCCTACCCCCTGGTTGCAAATTTGATGTATTTGATAATCTGATTGTGCATCTCCCCCAGTCCCTGTAAACCCCAGTATCACACCAAAGAGGGCTGTCTGCTCCTTCTCCCTCCTCAGAGGGTAGAGACAGGAGCTGGTGATTCCTCACACCCTGCCTGGAGCAAAGCATTGGCGTACTACACAGCCCTCTCTGGTGGGGAAGACCTGGTGTGGATGGAGAAACACAGCCCATTATGTGCGAGACAAATAAATTGCTCAGGTTAATTTCATGTGGTTCTATTCAGCTCTTCCTGCCATGGCAGCCTGCTGTCATCACAACCCCTAATCTGATTTCTCAGAGAGAAGCAAAGCTGAGGGGATGTGAGTGGCATACACAGCCATGGTGTGCTGGGATTGCCACGTGAGTTGGTCAGGGAAGTTGGGAGCAGGACGCTCTCAATCTGCACCCCGTAAGCGTCTCTGGCCCATGTGCGAGGCAGCAATTAATTTCAGTGACAAGTTCAAAGGTCCATCTAGCCCTATGAATAACCACTGTCCCTCTCCCTTCCAGGGTCAACTGTTTTCAAATGGTCTCTGGCTTCTTTCACTGTCAGCATTAGTCCTTTTCTAATGGAATACAGGTTTAAAGATGGCTATAAAGAAGGTCTGAAAGACTGAAATAGCATAAGGCCTCATTAACAGCTGAAATCTGGTCCAATTCCATTTAGGTATCCAGGCGAAACCTTGTAGATAGGAAATGCTTCCTCAACCCTGGCTGTGCCAACCTGCTTGAAATAATAATTTTAGATTTATAGACTGCCCCTGATGGGGCAGAGGAATGTATCAGGTGAAAATGCCTACATCCAAGCAGGTCTGAGGTCAGAGAAGAGACACTGGTTTTTTTAGCCTGCAACTTGTTGAATTTCAAAGCAGTAATCTCAAGTAAGTCAGAGGAATTGTTCCTGAAAGGTGCCTATTTCTTTCCAGTGGTTATACAGGAAGGCTGCACTAATTAGCCGTGACATAGAGCTGTCTGCCAGGTAAAGATCTCAGCTCTGGTGTGGTGAATCTCATCTCAGACTGCCCACCTGTCCCACCTGCCTCAGTCCTGGACCACCGCTGGTGCACACAGAGCTATGTTCCTTCAGGTTAAAGGCAGCAATGACACCCATGAGCTTTGCACCCTGTGTTTCAGTGCCAATCTCTTATTTAAGGCCACTTTGTTCTGTAGTAACTGTGGTAACCTGGCAAAATGTCTGGCCTCAATAATATAAGTCCTGAGCCCCCACAGCTCCCATGCTGACTTCAGCCTAGCCAGTATGTATGAACACATGCCAGATGTTGCTGAACACAGGCATTCCTTTGTGGGAATACTGCCAGCCCATAGATACAAACTCTGCCCCACAGTGTATTTGAGTATTGAGGATTTATTTCACATTTTGTTCCATGCCTTTCTGAAAGAAAAGCCTTTCCCTGTGAGACATATTCTGATTTAGTGTGACGACTTCTGCAGTGAGTTGTCACTATTTAGCTGGTGGAGTTACCCTGAGAACAAATATATTCATTCCTGGGAAAAGATCCACCAGTGGAGTGAATTTTATTTGCTAAGCTTGTTCATATAAATTAACAGCATGACAAACATACAGAAGATAAAGAGATCAGACCCATGCTGATGGTTCCTTTGCTAAGGATTGCTAATCTCACATGGCCATTGTTTGAGGATGAGAACTCACTGCAAAGCCCGGCCAACTTTGCTTTCCATGAACAAACAGCGTGTCTGTGCTCTGGTTCTCTCTCATCTCAAAGTTTTATTTAAAAGGAGTGACTTTGCCTTCTTTCTGTCTGTATGAGTCCAAGCAAAATGCTTCCTTCCCTGCCAAAAGGATGTACCTGTATCTGAACCCCTGCAATCTCTGTTTACCTGCTTTGCTGCCTGGGTCTCCACACTGTACTTAGGTTCCTGCACTTTACCGCAAAGCTCATGGTGTGAGGTACATTTTCTCCGTTCTCCTCTGGCCTCAAAACACCTCTGTAAAAGCAACCAATCAGGCAATCCCTCCTCTTCTTCATCCCCATCCTTTGTTTCTCCTAGACTTCAGCAGTGACTCTCATCTGACTTGGTTTGCCTGCATTGTAAATCCTCTGAGGCAGGGAATTAGTTTCACCAACAACCAAGGAACCAGGGAAAGCCATCCAGGGAAGCTAATTCTAAGATGAGAACTAATATCACTCCCATTCTGTTGCCAGACATCCCTCCTCCCCTGCAAGACACATGGCACTCCCTCTTGCTTTCATGTGTGATTTTAGAGCTATGTAAACAGATATTAGCAGAGTCTTACAAAATAATGTTGTGCAATAGCCATGGGGCAGTTCACAGCTGCCCAACAGTTCTGATTGCTTCCTAGATTCCTATGTTGCTCTCAGTGGAAAGCTTCCATTGAAGCACTAGATGACAACCTGAAGACAGGGAGGCTTCAGTAGCTTTGCAAATGTACAATGGAAGAAGCAATTTCTTACAAACCAATGCTAAAAACAGCCTTCTAAAATCCTCCTCCTTTGACACAGTGCTGTGAAATTTTTGGTCTTTGATAATGGAAGAGAGTAAAGACACTGGAGATCAGTGTTCAACAATGTCAAACCCCAAGGAAATGTGTGTCAAAAGACAAAGCTTCAACAGTGCTGCAGAGATTTAAAAAAAGGGAGGAGAATTTCACACTGCAAAGCTTGTGAAACTTCCTATTTTCGGCACAGTTCTTTCAAGAAGCCTTTCTTAAGAAGGCAGGCTTTCCTTTAAATGTACTTTTAGAGCAGGCTAAAATCTGTGGCATCTTTGGTGGGCATGCTGCCCCTCAACTTTCCTGCAGGAATGTTGAGGGTAAAAACAATTTGATGGTCACGTTAAAGGTGAAAATGTTTTTACTGTAGCTTCTCCTCTTCACAAACAACCCTTTACTTTTCTTGCCTGAGGCTTTATCTCTTCAGTAGTAATGCAGTGTGATTGCACTGCACATTTATTTCAACTAGAGGGAAAAACCCACACAATTACTAAATCCTGATGCAGTAAACAGAATTTTGTGTCATGAGCATCTGGCACATCCAGTTACTTGTACTACTATAATAGTTGGGAGAGGTAATGCAAGATGGTATCTGTAAACACAGGCAAGCCTTTACAAGTGACATAGTAGGTGTCATGGGCACCCGGCCCCTTAAAAATTAACACATTTGTGATTAGGTATGGTACAACACTAATTATCTCTGCTTTCTGTCTGATGGCAGCAGGGGAGAGGGAGCATTCTGTTTATGATATGTTTAGGGATGGCTCTGCAAGCTGCTGCACACCCCCAGATTGTGAAAATAAACCCCTGTCTATGGGTGGGTCTCTTTACAACCTTTCCTTCAGCCCTTGCTTTAGTTCCTAAGCCAGAACTGAAACCACTGGGTAACAGATATGTGGGGCCTTTCCAACTTCAGCCATCTGGCTGGAGTTGGTTTCTTCAACTGCCTTCTGCTCAGATCAGATTTAGGGATGGACATGGGAACTCCTTATGTGCTGGGAAACTTTTTCAACTTCTGCCAGAATCTGACATCCACAAGGGAAATAAGCAGTAGAAAAGGCACGGTAAGTTAATGCCTCTTCCTAACTCTTGAGGCATCTGGCTCCCAGTCCAATCCAAATCGTAATTCAGTGTGACAATCCACTCATTACTGCCACCAGTAAGGGTATAAACCCAGAGTCAGTCTGGTTTTCACACATACAGACACTAAATGCTGAGTTTTTCCCTATGGATTGCCATTCCAGAACAGGAGGGGTCACTCATTCACTGACTGTTGCATGGATCCATATCCTAGGATGTCTCTTGGCTAGGATCCTGCTAGAATGACTGGTCTCCACTGTGCTGCCAACTTTCATAAAACAATACAGATGGCAATATTTATGCTTGTTGAGTGGTCTTTGAAATGAATATGAGAGTGGCTCAGTAGCACCGGCTTTCACACATTTTGCAGTTCCACTCCTAAACCCAGCACTTAGCTCTTGCTCAGTCAGAGCTTTCCCTGCTTTCCACGGGATCCCTGTTTTAATGCAGACTCCTCAATTTGGACCCTGGACAAAATGTTTGATAACTGACTTGTCGTGTTCTTAATGAGCATCAACAGTTTTGTGTAGTTCTAAGCACAGGCAGATCTGGATCTCACACACTGGAGATGCTCAGCTCTGGATCTACCCTTATGGTTTGAAGCATCCAAAATGTAGACTAAATTCTTCTCTTGGGAGATATCAGGCAAATTCTGTACTCAGAGGGCTTTGTGCAGCCTTGATTTGTCCTAACATATATCCACCACTAAATATGGGAACATAACAGAACAAAGGGTCTCTCTTCTCCTAAAAAGCCTGCCTTGTAATGGAAGTTAAATGAATGACAATCACTATGTGGGGAAAAAAAAAGCTCCACTCAGGGGAAGAAACTCAAAAGTAGGTCTTCATTTTTTGTGGGTACTAGGGAATGAATGAGAGTGATGTCAGATGTAATATAACACTGGAGTGGAAAGCCTAACAGAAAAAGACACAGTTACGCTGCGCTGGCTTGTTCTAGACATGAGCTATCCATTAAAAGTAAGTCAAAACCCTCAACTTAATTTTGTACATATGCCAGCCCAGCCCCTGGCCTCTCTCTGGGCATTTCAAAGCTGCAGGAGCAAATTTGTCTTCTCAGAAAATATCTCCCTTGGAGGCAAAGGCACTGTGTGCACAAGAGCTCTGGCAGCTTCCAGCAGCTTCCAAACACTAACAGTTCCTTGTAAAAATCCCAAATGAAGTTTGAAGCTCCCAAACTGCCATAATCTTCATAAAAACTTTCATAGTCTGGTCCAGTCATGTAGAAACCAACTGGCTGCCATAAAATGCCATCATTTGCTATTTGTGGGTAATTCATTGTAGCATTGAGTTCAGAAGGTGGACATGACAGAGCTGTACAGGGATTAATTTGGTCCCTGACAGAACTCACACCCTGGGCACAATCCAGGGGAAACTGATGGCTCACCAGTGAGGAAATGAGTGTTTTCCCTGCAGGTTGCTGGCTCAAGTGGGCTATCCTGGCAGAAAGAGGGCTTTGTTCTGCCACCCTACCCAGCTTGGACTTCCCAGTTTAAAGCCCACAAGTAAAAGAGTAAAGACATAATATCTGATCTTTCCCTCATACAGCATTTCTCTGTGGACAACTATGGGTGTCAGTGTAGCTACTACTCGTTTACACTTGTGTGAGAAGAGTTTGCAAAGCCAAAGAGCTCAAAAGAAACCTCTGTGGAAATGTTTGTTTGCCCACAGGTGTTTCTGAGAAGCTGACAGCCTCACTTCCTGGCCTCCAGGAAACAGGCTGTCCATAGCTGTATTCCATGGGAAGGGCTTGCCATCACGCACTTACCTGACACAAAAGTACAAAACAACTGGTCCTGACTTTTTGGGGAAGTCATGTTCCAGCACCCGACGGTCCAGCTGAAGCCAGTTCAAGTGTCCCCTGGCAAGAAAAGAGACAATTTTGAGCCTGGCACCAAAGAGGTTTCTCACTCCTTACAGAAATGAAGTCTGAGGTGTTACAAAATGTGAACCAAAGTGTGTGCTATTTGCCCTGGACTATTGCATGATATTCGAAAAACACACAATAAATGTTTGAGGAACAGAGGAGATATCATCCTGGCAGTGTTTCAGTCTGTGAATCGAACTGCTAAAGTTCAATCTGTCAGGGTGAAAGCTGGCAGCACTGAGCAATCAAGACAGCCCAAAATGTTATAAGCTTCACCTTTTTATTACAGGCCCCTGGAGCAGTTGTATCATTAAAAGTCTGTCAAGATTTTCATTAGAAATCCTTACGGTTAAGAGTTTCCACAATGCCTGCAGTATTTCACTCAAGGCTAAACCTGACTCTACAGCCTCAGACAGTTTATTTACCACCCACATGCCTGCAATAGCCTCTCCAGGTTTGCCCAGCCCTCGTTTTTCCTTCTTCAGAGAGCTCTTGAAAAACAGCTGCTCCATGAAGCGTTCCAGCTCCAATTACCACACGCTGCTTTTCTTTTGCCTAGATGGTACCTGTCGTTGTTATTTTCTCCTATAATTTATCCATTCGTGCCTTGCTGCTGGAAGCTTTCCTGGGCAGGAGCTCTGTTCTTTGTCACGTTCCCCACATTGTCGAGCGCTGTGTGTGCGTGAGAGGTACTTTATAAATACCATTATTTGTATTACAATCTATCCCCAGCTGAGATAAAGGCCCTGTTAAATCAGGCACTGTGGAAATACCTAGGGTAAAATTCAGGCCCCACTGAAGCTGGCCAGAATTTTGCCATTGCCTTCAGTGATGCTAGGGCTGCATCCTGTGAGCTTTTGGCTATTGGTTTCAGTCAGACCAGATTTCACCCAGAGGGAGAGGCAGCCCTTGCCTTCAGTACTCTGCTGTCTAGACAAGCAAGGGGAGAGAGAATTGAAATGATTTGGGGGAGAATCTTGCAGCAAATAAAGCAGGAAATGGAACTCAGACATCCTGAGCTTTATTCTAGTGCCTATTTGCCAGCTCATGCTAATCCTCAAGAAATATTCTTCATTCCACAGAAAAAAAGGCAAAAAAAGAGGCAGCTTAAAAAAACCCAACTTTAAATTAACTTCTAGAATTGCCACAAGCCTTTTGGTGTACGAAAGGATTTATCTCCTGCTCTTTACACCCGTCTGCTTCTCTCCAAGATATTTTAACTTTCAGACAGCTTTTTCTCTAGATAAAGTTTTTAAATCATCTTTTTCTCTATTTCTTTTCATTTTAGGTGAAGGACAGCCTGTACTGTGTATTAGGGGCACAGACTTACTGGCAGCACGGCTACTGGAAAGGGGTGATATAATACAGATTTTCAAGCCAAGCTGGTCACTTCATGTGTCTCCATTGCAGAACAGGGGCTGAGGGCAAGTCTGCCCAGCCTGGGATCAGGGTGAGGATGGCCATGTTAACTCGTTTGGCTGTAGGCACTAACTGGTCCTGCTCTGGGCAGGATGCATAGCTGGGCATGCAGTACGATATAGGGGATTTCCTTCCATCATTTCTGTTGCTGGGATGCAGCCGCCCAGTGCTAGTGTGGGATCCCTACATAATTTCCTGTTGTTTAACACAGATGTGTACTTTGATAGGTTTGGTTTTTAGAAGACGGATGGTCCAGGCTGTCAGAAAATAATCCCCATGGAAAGATTCTCATCCTGGGCACCAAAAAAATTAAAGGTATCTACATTTCCTGCTGCATCCCCCTTTCTTGAAATCTGCGATTTTACATATTCTCTTTGTAGTGAAGTGCTGTTATGTTGCTTTTAACAGGCCTCAGGAAGACTGCAATTAGCTGTGAAGGCCACAGTTACACATGGGATTGAAACTAGCCATGCTCACCTATTCCTAGCCAAAGTATAACCTGAGCATTTACCACATAGGCCATGGTACAAAATGCTGTCAGAGCAAGGAAAAGCCACACTAAACCTGACATCCTATGCTCAACCTGTCCACTTCCATTTGTATCACCAATGCAGCAGCCACCGGCAGCTGATGGTGTTACACACCAGTTCCCACTGAGGGCAAGTTGTTGACAATGGACTTACTGTCTACCTCTATGTTTATTCAACAGCAATGTCTGGGTTTGCCTAACATGCACAAGGAAGGGTTGAGAAGCCATGGTGCACAGAAAAAAACACCAGTGCAAGGTATTTCTTGTTTTGAAAAGACTTAATCTTTTCATTCTCATTGCACTTTAACAGGAGAAACTGGTTGATATAATCATATCACATATGCATCCCACTTCCACATTTATGTTGCACATGTACACGGTTCTGAGTACTGAATAACACATTTAATTGCCACCGAGTTTTTAGGTTGAAGAGTTTCATTAGTCTCATCTGCATGGAGCTTAAATCCAAAGCTCCTTCAGAGGAGGAAGGTCACTTAAATCCCTGCCAGGAGCTAACTGCTCACTGTACTCAATTACTACTTACAATCTTTCATCGCTGAGGGCTTCTGCACTGCAGATTGTCACCTAACTCCTTGTTTTCAAGCGTGCATGTGTGGCATGTAGAGAACAGCAGCAGTGAGCAGTCACTGGTATCTGCCTGCAAATGTGGTCTATCAGGGAGCCAAACTCTGATGCCATTGCACCACAAAACGCTTTGCTCTGGAATCTGTCTTCTTGTCGTCAGCAGAACTATTCATGGAGCACAATCCCATGTAAGACAGGGAAAAGTATGGGCATATAACCCTAGGCATGTAGTAATCCTGACAGTTTTCATGGACCAATTTAGGCAGCTTGCACTGGGATCCCATTCATACATGGCCATGTCTAGCTGGATTTCCTTCACGGTTCAATTTAGAGACACAAAGTAGCTTTTGTTTCACTATCACCATCGATTTGTTCATTCGGATATTTCTATCAGTGTATTCACAAACAATGGGGCAAACAGCTTTGGAGGACCTATAGGGACGCTGAATATTGGAAGCCAGATAATTTCCCCCTGTTGGTTGTACTCATGTTGGCAGTTAAACTGGTGTGTCAATAACAACCACATAATCACTTTTAGGAAAAGAAACTGGGTCCATTTAGGATACAGACCGAGTATGGATTCTGGTGCCCAGGGTCCATTTTGTCGATTGTGTGCAGTAGTTCTGTTTTCTTTTATAAGTAAAGAGTGGCACATCAATGAGTACTTTGCCTCCAGGTGTTCTGTTTATACAGTTTTATTGCTTAGTGTCCAGTTTTCTGAAAAGTGGATCCACATTGATTTGTGTTATAAGGGTATTTGGACCAATAAACCAACTCACACCCTTTCGGTGTCAAACTCATTTTGAATTGAATGGACATTGAGAAAGACCAATTCACATAATAGGAACCATATAAACTATTCTATGTTTCCATCAATCGCAACAGAAACAAAAAACCCTTTAAGATCACAGATTTTCTCAATTACTTTTGAAGGGGCTGAGAAGCTCACAGAGCCACAAGAGTTTAACTATACAAATTTTGCAACACAGTGGACTTGGTAATAAAGGAACTGGGCTAGTGCCAGAGCAGGACATTATTCTCAGAACCGCACCCTCTGTTGGACCAGCTGTTCAACCAGGATGTGGGACACCTGCTCCCTCACTTTGGCTCTGCCACATGGCTGGAGGGTGGAAATAGGCTTCCCCCCAATTCCCCGGGATGAGAGAATGTTCCAGGGAAGGGTGCTACCCTGCTCTGTGGGGAGCTGTGGGCGGCAAAAGTTGGTAGCTCTCCATGGAGCAGTGACTCAGATTTAAGCATGAATAAGGGACGTGGAAAACCTGCCCATGGCCAGAGAGGGAATCTGCAGTGAACAGAACGGTAATCCTGGTCACTCGCTCAGTGAATGCTGGAGGAGTTGATGCCAAGGGTAGTTAGTGGAGATTCATAACCAGCTGAACTAAAAACCAAGCCCTTTCCCCATCCCTTTTCACTTCTAATCAACCAGGATATTGCTCTTCTGGCTTCCTGTGAAGCTTGTCTCCTCAAGCTCTACAGGGACACCCTTTTGACCTGTGCTCTCCCACAGTTAATGCCTCACGCTATAAAACGTTCCTATGATCATTAAAACAGGAGGCGTTATTCTCCCCTCCATAATAGTCTGACAATCTAATTTTAGTCACGCTGAATGCAGTAATGACCCTATATTATCACAAGAAACTATTAAGTTGCCAACGCAAAGGTTGTTCCTATTGATTTTCTTCTAAGGTTGTCATGATAGAGCACAACTAATGAATGGAAATCCCCAGTCCAAATAATTTCTAAATAAATTACTCTCATAGAGCTTTTACTCTTAAATAGAAGAATTGATTTAATACTTTAGTGGCTTTTCTTCTTTCTAAACTTGCAATTTAGCCAACCTCAGACTACATTTATGAACCAGGCTTGTTCTGTTTTAGCTGGTTATGAGTCCCCTTCAAGTAAAGCACATGGGAACTCATTGGAGAGTGCAGAGAAGGCAGTCCCTGAGGGCCTGTGCCAGAGAATTAAAGGGTTTCTTTTTGTATTCCTGGTCTGTATCGGCTATAGGTCTGTGTTACATGCCCTGCAAACACACATTAAGAGACTGCTTTTACTACTTTTTGAAGAAAGGGGATTTTTCAAACTTCCATTTCACATTGCAGGTTAAGATCTGTGGTGCAGTCAGCCCAGGTTATTTTCTGAAGCTGACATGGAACACCTACTTCCAAGACTCTGTCCAAGGCCCCAGGTATATTCTTTTGGCTGTGTTCAGTCAAATAAAACAGTTGTTGTTTGTGCCAACTGTATTCAAGGCATTTTAAAACTGAAAAGGAAATACTTTTGTCACATTATTTTCACAGCACTGAAGAAGCCTCAGTGCAAATGGTGGAGTCAGTACAGAACAGCAGAAGGGCTGCAGACCAGCTTCAGATCAGCTAGGACTTACTGGCTTGTTTCTGGGCTGCACTTCCTTGATTTAATGAGGGTGTCCCCGAGTCTTTCATCTGGGCAGGCTGAGCATTTCCTCCTGAAAAGCACCCTGCTCCATCTACAGGCCTGAAGGTGACCAAGTGAGTGGATGCCACTGCCTCACCTAACCCTTTGAATGCTGCCTGGACAGCGCACATCCATCTGCATCTGCTTTGTAACCTCAAACTCTGCCTTGACAACCTCTGTCAGCTTCTCATGCTTCCTCCCTTTGCTCACCCAGATCTTTGCTTGCACAGTTTAACCTGGAAGTTCCAGGGGAGTCTGGGCTCTAATTGCTGACACCTCCTCATTAGCTTCTCTTGCACTCTCAGGGGAGCCCTGTGCCCACCCAGCTGAACTGGGATTTGCTCAGCTGCTCTCTGGTTACAGATTGAGACGTGCTTTGTTCCTCACCTGTGCTCTTAGGACTGTTAAGGGAACTATTTCATCTCCTAGTGTCCTTTGGCTTCCCTGCACAGCTTTCCTGTGCCTCTCAGGCAGCACCCACTGAGTAGCTTGCTCTCTCCAAGAATAAACACTGTGGTAGGAGCAATTTCCTCCTCCTGCTTTATAAAAGGCCAGTGCCTCCTACTGTTCCTCCTTGGAAGATTAGTCTCATTAATTTGTGTTGGGTTGGAGATCTCCTACACGGCTGAGCTACACAAGTCAGTGAGTTGGGATGGATTCTGGGATCTTGTTTTATTCGGGTCCTGCTTCTGCACGTGCCTGTTGCTGAGCATTCCTCCATCCTGGGAGCTGTGTCCTGAGATGGCCCCAGGCTGTCCAAGGCAGGTGCTTGCTAAAAGAATTGACTTTAGAGGGGTGATTGCTGCCGAGATGAATGCGGATATGTTTGTGCAATTATCCAGCAGCCTCTGATTACCCAATCCTGAATCATTATTCCAGCAGAGAATTTACATTTCTCTGCCACTTCAGCAGGAGAGCGGAACTGGCTCATGACAGCAACACCACTGACTCAGCTGTTCTGGGGACACAGCATTGGCTTGAAAATCTTGTTTTTTAAAAATGATTTAGGTGTAAGAAGCCTCTTCCTGATTAATATACAAAGAAAACACCTATTGCAAACCAGGGTGAAGTATGTATGTCCATAAAAGACATCGTTCATATGCCAAGGGAAGTGTAAGTCCTGAGAGAAAACAGACAGCTGGAAAAATATAACAGGGCGGTGCAGGAGCACTGAGGGTTCACAGTCTAGGACTCATAGCCTTTGGCAGACCTTTAATGTTTCTCCAGTGCACATTTTATTCTTGTCGTTTAATCTGGCAGTAGATATGGCCTGTCTTGAGACAAAACCTCAAATTTTGTGGTAATTTGGTCCATGCCTCCCTAGACCTTGGTCGGGGACCTCGGTGTACACAGTGTTTCTACACCAAGATTTTCTGTGACCAAGAGTTGCCTCTTAGGTCTTTGATTTCTCACACTTACGTTTCATCTGTGAATGCAATTCCAAAGTACTCCTTCTCCTTCAGGTTGAAATGAGATGCCACCAAGTCAAGCAACTCCTTGGCCAAAAGCTTTGGCTGAAAAACAAGAATGAAAGAAAGTGATTAATGAGGAGAATTGGATAGAACTGCACTGTGCTTGAGGAGGAAAACACTATCCGTGAAACTACTCCACAGCTGTTGCTTTTATGTTCCCTCTGGTGTTCAAGCTAAATCTGCAAGGAACATTAGCTCCTTGAAATGAGCAGTAGTTTCCCTCCTAGGTAAATACTAAAAATCTGGCAATTCTGACCTATTCAGCACTTAATGTCTCTGCAGACAGATGATCTGCTGCCTGCCAGTGCTGAGATCTACCAGCTCACTCCCACGTCTCTGATAATTTTAGTTGTTAAAGCTTTTTATCAAGGACCTTTGCAAACACAATTCAGACACCCACTCTCTCACACAGAGCATAGATATATGCTCATAACACTAAGAAAATACATAGTGCCAAAAGATAGGATGTGACAGGGCCAAATGAGAAGTAAATGACAGAACAAAATAGTTTCCCATTCACTATTGCTTGTCATATAGAGATAAGGATATATCCTCAAATTTAGGCACTTGGAAGGAAAGACAGGAAAGCAGCACACACTTTCAGAATATTCTTTGTAAGACAATAAAAGCCAAGCTCAGAGAAACAGAAGATGGTTCATTACTACCTTTTCTGCAAAACCTTATGTCTCTTTTAACTCTAATGTGCTCTCCTGCCTCTATGAATTTTCATCTGCTTTGCTGCGCTCCTGTTTTTCCACCCAGATTTCTGAAGCCTTGGCCATAACACAACTCTCGTCCTGACTGTCACTTGTAGGAAAGAGGGGTACAAAGGATCCAGGTAACTGCAGCCTGTAATAGCCCCAGGTCCCAGAGCTGCAATTGTTACAGCAGCACTGGCACAGCTGGGGTCAGAGATCCCAACAATGTTCCCTGGTGACTGCTTGTAAGGATTTGGTCTACAAATCTCTGTGCTGCAAACCTCAGTGAAAATAAAACTGTCTGCAGGCTTGACCGCCCCAGTGAGTCTGCCAAGCAGCTGAGTCAGTTACCCCAGACGTGAACCTGTTGTTAAATGGAGGTGAAATGATGATGCTGTGCAGAAGACGTGTGGCAGGGACGTGAGAACCCTGCTGTCCTATTCAGCTGCTCTGTCCCATAAACACAAACCCAGCTATTGTTGAAAAAACCCTGGTTTGTGCCTAACTCCCAAACAGATTCATAAGACTCTCAGACTCTCTGAAAATGTCCCTAAACTCGGCCCTATCGTAGTATCTGACACAGCCGGGACAAACTTATGTCTCTGTGTATTGCCCTGGCATTCATACGAGCATTAAGCACACTCTACCCACCCGAGTGGGGACATCCAATGCATGGGGAGTTTCTAGGTCATGCCAGCAAAGAAAGAAGCAAGAGCTGTGCCCAAATGCAGCCCTGACTTAAAGCAGCCTCTGAATACGACAGAAGTTGCTGTGTAGGAGGAACAGCCAGGCGGACAACAAATGGGTGGGATGCAACCATCTTCATTTTAATCGGCAAGTCAGATTTCTCAGGCACAACCATTGGAGGCTCTGCAGTGACTACACTGGTGACTGCATTGACCTTCACTCCTGAACAAGTTCCCAAAAGGTGCTCAGAGACGAGTGGACCAGGCATGGGACCATGGTCAGACCCCCTGTCCCCTTGAGTCCCATCAAAGACACAAGCAAAGAGTACACCAGCTACACCAGTCCCTTTGGAGACTCCTCAGATACTTCTCTTCTAGTACTGTGCTAGGTGGGATGGACATTTGCAGCATCCCTGTCTCCTGTAAGATGAACCCCTCTTTGTCAGAGCATTTCAAGGACAAGCTACACTTTGACTTACGATATACACAAATATTGTGATGAAAACAATGGTGAGACTGCCAGGTGAATTCAGAGATACACAGGCTCAGTGCAGGTATTTACTGGGGGCATTGGATGAATTTTCAGCTTAACACCAGACTAACAAGCGCAAACTTTTTAAAAGAGAGAGAGGAAGAGGGGTTTGAGCCTGCCAATGTGCAGTTTGAAGCCTTGCATTTCCCCTGCCCTTGCCCAAGGGTTCCTGATCCCTTCTCTCCTGGCTGGACCAAATTCTCCCTTCATCAGAAAGGGATTTCTTCTCAGCCTAAGGCTACCCCAGGAGGAGGGGTGGGAATGCATGGAAGGATTGGTCAAAGCCATGGTGGGGGCGGTTGGTGGAGGTGAATGCAGGCATCCCCATGCTTGAGGGTATTGCAGGCTGGGAGCTGAGAGACTGTCACTGCTTGGCGCCCAGTGCTCTGTGTGACTCAGTTATTTGATAAACGAGCAATTGTGCGGCCAAGCAAGGGAATGAGCCATCACCCAGCCTGGCTGGGTGTACCACCTGAGAGGGCAGGGGTAGGAAAGAGTGGTGAAACATCCTGCCCCAAACACAGCAGAGTTTTCCCAAGCCTGGGTTAAGCATATGGAAGGTAGAGGCTGAGCTTTTGCAAGAAAGCAGACCAGAGCAATAAATAGTTGATGTGTAACAGGCTCCCACGGATGGGGGGAAGTTATGGGTCCCTCTGCTCCAGACAAACAGCACTGCCACAAGGGACACTGGACAAGGAGGAAAAACCCCTTCTGCTGTTCAGCCACATCATGGAAAAGTGATGCTCAGAGTCCCTTGCCCCATGCACTGCTGCATCCAACCCCAGCTAAAAGTGAGGAGCAATACCCAAAAACACCTGCCTCCAGCCACCCTTCCCAGGCAAGATGGATAAATGCAATGTGATGCTTCCTTATTTTTGCTGAGTGAGACCAGGCTGAAAAAGCCATGGACAGAGGTGGTCAGCGTGATGTGACAGTTTTCCCATCTCTACTGCCCAAAGCAGATGCTCCTCTCCCAGCACAGCCCCCGAGGCTCAGCAGGGGCACGATTTCCAGTGCCCTTGCCGTGGGGCGTCCTCCAAAGCCTGTGGTAGCAGATAAGGCAGGATAACCCTTTGCCTTGCAAGATAAGGGAAAAGAACAATAGATGCAGACCCAGCACTGGAGCGGTGCCAGGTTAGTTACTGGGCCAGAGTCCCTGAAGAGGCTTATGGCAGGGAAGTTAAGCCCTGCTAGTCCCCTCCAAGATTACTTTCCACTCTCCCCTTAAGCTCTGCAAGGTTATTGTCCTTCCCAGTGGGATGACTCGGGTGTCCTCTGAACATAGACGGGCAACCTGAGTCTTTAGAGTGGAGGGGAGGAAGGTGTCTTCTCCAGGTAGTAAATACTTCTTGAGACAAACCTGCACAGCAGGGATAAGGCAGGAAAACCCAGCCAGGCAGAAGCTGAGCTGAGCCTGTCCCGCTGTCTCAGGAGAGACCCACACGCTCGATGTTAGCGGTTAATCTTCTTGCCGTTCGCGATGGGAACGGCTGAGCAATGACCTCCTTTCATGTGAGCTGCGCAGACAAAGAGCTCATTAGCAATGCCTGTGGCAAGTTGTTTTAATTCATTATTAATTTCTGGACTTCATTTTCCAGAGGGAAAATTTTGCATTAATAAAACTTCCATCACAGACACATTGAAGGAGATGGGGACTGGTCTCTGAGAGCAGGGAAATCAATAGAAAGTGGGCCCGGGACCTTCTGGATTCAATGCAATTGGATGGGCAGCAAGATAGCTTGGGCATCCCACAGGAATAAATCAGGATAACAGGTGGCATTCAGAGTAGAAACTGAACCATGTCCTCAGTGATGCAGAGCTACAGAGCTGGACTAGGGTGCCCTGTGAGGTGCCCAGGCAGGTGTGGAGACCCCTCTCTATTTGTTGTTCTTCATCCCCTTGCTACCCACACCTTCCTGGCATCCTCCATGTAACCTGCATCACAAAAAGCAGCCTGTGGGGCATGTCATAGCTGCAGCTGGATGGCCTGAACTTGGGATGGGAAACACCAGAAGAAATCCTTTGTCTGGACCAGAGAGGGCTGAAAATGCTTTGCTGGTGGGGTGGGTTGTCAGTGCAGCATTAATTCATCCAGGGCATCCCCTGCTGCTCCCTCCCGCTACAGAACCCTCTTTGCAGAATGGCATGTTAAGGACAGTGCTTTATAAATCAATTGCTATTGTTACCAGAGAAATCAGCAGGGACCTGTTTGTGGTCTCAGCACACTGAGCTGTGGCCCTGGGGAAGAAGAGTCTGCTCCTGGTAAGTGCTTACCCCTGCCAGGAGGAAAGGTGGAGGGACCCACACTCCTGTGTATCTGAGTCTCTGGCACAGACACTGGCCATTCGTTAGTCAAACCCTGTCCCTGAGGCTTCTCTACATGGCACTAACCTGAGTGCTGTCCTGACTCGGGACCCCTGCTTGCACTCCCCAGTTCCCACTCTAGCCTAGAACAAGTTATATTTTGCAGCCTGGACTTCCTGGACTTGCAAACGTGACATTTTCCACAAAATTTAAAACCTCAACACTGGGTCACTGGATCCACCTGCCGGGTATGATGGCACCAAAACATTGTCCAAGGGATTTTTGATACTCTGTAGAGCAGACAACTCTTCTGTGAAGTCAAGCCTGACTTGAGAGCACTCTGAGGTTTCTTCCTTCCCTCCTGGAGAGGCAGGAGAGCAGAGATGGACTCATTAGGGGCTGCCTCCTTATTAGTAGAATGACCCAGACATCCTTCCCTGTTCCCTGGGCCATGCCGGGGAGGTTTGTCTAAAATGATAATGCTTTGCATCCACGAAGCCTTAGCAGTGAGGAGCACAGTGAGCACAAGGCTGGGGCTCTCTGCAACCCTGCAGGCTTGAAGCAGTGAACTCATTCCCTCCTTGCCCTCCAAAACAGCTGAAGTTTGTTCAAATAATGACTTAGAGGAAAGGGAGAGCTTTATTAGTGTTGTCAGGATGTGGCAGGGAAAGGGCTGAGCCTCAGTAGCAGCTCTGTGACTTGGACTTGCCATGAAGAAAGATAATGAAAAGGCACCAAAGGCAATGCAAGAAGGTCCATATGGGATCACACTTGGCTTACACTCCCAGGGATGTCTCCCTGCATTTTCCCATTGCTTGAAGAGCCCACCCCACACCCAAACTACAGGCACAGCCTGTGCCAGCAAAAACTACACCAAGAAAACTTCAATGCATACAATGCTCAAGCTCTGTCTTTACCTCCTTGGCTCTATTGAAAGGAGAACGCAGCACTGGCAAATTAACCACAGGGGATGAGTCTCTCTTCCATGCACTCCAGTTATCCCTGCACAGAGGCACTCTACAGGTGCCTCTTCCCAATTAGACAGGATGGCAACTTCCCTGAGTAACAACAGAGCACAGAGAGCACTGAAGGCAAGCAGGGAGGGGAAGGACAAGCCTGAGAGCTCCTTGGAAAAGGGAGGCTGCATGAGGAATGATGATCTGATTCAATGTAAAAAAACTCCAGAGTTTCATGGCTCTTTGATATATTTATTGGATGAGTTCGTATCAGCATGAGCTCACTAATATGGCCTGCTGTACCCACTGGGGGAGCAAGCTGGGGTCTGCTCACAGGAGACTTCCCCAGTGCTGAAAAGATGAAAAGGAGAAGGTGAGATACAGGTGATGCAGAGCAAGACTTTGCTGCACAAGCTGACATGCAAACCCCATTCTGGTGCCTCCTAACACCAGCCACAGTCACTGTCACACAGGCTTAGTGACAATACTGACATGTTACGGGCATGTGTTGGCCACAGGATGGGAGGGGGAGGAAGAGGGCTTCTGGGGAAAAGGATCTTTTACAGCCTGGGAGAAGTTGTAGGGAAGGGAAGCCATCCAAAGGCACCTGTACAAGCTTGAGAAGTGGGTCCATGGGAACCTCATGAGGTTCAAGAGGGCCGATTGCAAGGTCCTACACTCAGGCCAGGGAAAACCCCAGTGTCAATACAGGCTGGGGAGTGAAGAGATTGAAAACTGCTCTGTGGAAAAGGACTTGGGGATACTGCTGGATGAAAAGCTGGGCATGATTCAGCACTTGCAGCTCAGAAAGCCAAATGTATCCTGTGCTGCATCACCAGAAGTGTGGCCAGCAGGTCGACAGAGGTGATTCTGCCCCTCTGCTCTGGTGAAAGCACACCTGGAGTGCTGCATCCAGCTTTGAAGCCCTTACCAGAGGAAAGACACGGACCTGTCGGTGCAGATCCAGAGGAGGGTCATGAAGATAACCAGAGGAATAGAGCACTTCTTGTCTGACAGAAACAGAATGGGCTTTTTCTGTCAGTCATTGTGGAAAATACAGCAGAAACGCAAGCATTCCAGTATTAAATATTCAATATAATTAAAAGACAATGTTACTGGGATTTGAGCAGAGCAAAGAACTCTGGAATCATGTGTTTCCCCAGTGGAAAGACAGACTGCCCACTTTTGGCAGAGAAGCATGTTTCTCTATGACAGCTTCCCATTAAGCTTAGAAATGAGTGACTTACAGAGAGAGATTATCTATCCACAGTCCAGCAGTGCCATGAATAAAAACCAGATGACATGGTATTAGCAGCTGCTGGTACGTCCCTAGAAACTCAGGCACACACAGAGTATATTTCATTGTTTCATTAACTGTCAAACAAGCCTATCTATTCCCCCTCCCCCATGTCGTAGCTTTCCCCTAATTCTCTGTGGCAGAAGGTTTCTGGGTAATGTATAGCTTCAACATATGGACAGACGCGTGCCGCCCAAATCCATCCAGCACAGACACATGTTGAGCTGTGGGAACCACATACCTGACTCGCACTGAGCAATGCCTCATCACATTCGGTTAAACACACTGCTACCATCCACTGTCTCCTTGCTGGAGGGACTTACAGTGAGATACAGCACAGAGATGGGACACGGCCAAGCCAAGTGCTGCAATGCTAAAGATCATTTGCAGGACTGGTGCTCAGCACTGATTTTGTGCTACAGCCCAGCTGTGGCCAGGCACAGGCTCCAGGACTCAAACCACTGGTATTTAGATGTGAGCAGGTTTGGTTTCGGCAGGATGGACTGTGAACTGTGTTTAGCTCGAACCAGCCGCTCGAATATTGTTGATTTGGTCAAATTTTGCTCAACATTCAAAGGCTGAGTATTTTGAAAAATGTATTTGTGGTGGCTTGTGTTGCAGTGCAGGCTGGGAGATGCGTGCAGTGTGGCCAGTCCATCAGCAGTGAGAGAGGTGAGGTGGAAAAGGAATGATTTGCATGAATGCAGAGCAATTCCTCCTGTGGCTGTGCCCAGCGTGGTCCTACCAGGCAGGGAACAGCTCTTCTTCTTTGGTCTGCTCGAGCCTTGGGCAGTGTAATCAGGAGGAAATAAAAGTGCAAAACGGTGTTTCACGCACAATTCTTCCCCTCCACCAACTATTAGCATTTGCTAATGAAGCAAACTCCTGATCCTCCCCAAGAATTAGATCATCTACTAAAACCAGCCACAACCCTATCCTCCAACACCACAGAGATAAGGGCAGTAAAGAAGCCCATACAGGCCCTGTGCGTTCTGACTCTGCTCCTCGGGTCATTGACAATCAGTGGCCAGAAACCTTATTTGCTGAAAGCCAGCAAATGCTCCATGCTCACCTGTGTGCATTAGGCAGGGCATTGCCCCATGATAGCTATGGCCTGTAACTCTGTCCTGCCCCTGCTTCCTCGTGCATGAAACACGGAATTCTCTCATCCAGGGCCATTGAACTGTCCCTCACTTGCAATTCTCTTCTTGTCAAACTGGCTCTACCAACAGCTCTGCCATCCTCTTGTTTAACCCATTTCACGTGCTTCCAAGAAAAGAAAAATCCTAAGTCACTCCATGTAATGTTATGTAAATACCCAGCAATGGCCCTTTTGGCCATTGTCTCTTCCGAATACAGGGTAATAACATTGTACAAAACTGCTCAGGCTAAAGGCTTGGGGCTTTAGGGGCTGCAATTCCACTTATGGGATAGATCCTCTATTCCTCAACTCCATGTTATTATATCAATATATGGAGTGCACATAATCAAAGGAGGCTGGGATGTAGTTGGGTGAAAAATTATTCATTGAAATGCAAAATGCCTGGAGAGGAAGCGCCTTATTTTTTATCACGGAACAGCTGAACTCCGTCAGTGTCAGGGATCGGCAGCAGGAGCACTGCTCATGCTGGCATAGGCAGGACCTCCTTCCCAGAGTCAGCGGTTGGCTCTAAAAATCTCTTTTCTTCATTTACATAAGCAAATGAGACAACTCGCCTGCAGCAGCCGCCTCGGGAATGTGGAGGGTGGTGACAGAGTGCCATTGACATTTTTTTCTTGGAAAGTCAACACCCGCAAGTTGTGGGAATTAAGATTTATTAGGGTCAGAGAGAAACAGACAAAAAAAAGTCTCAAGTTTTTAAAAAAAAATCTGTTTGGTAAAAGGATTAGAAACACCCTACTGACAAGTTGCCTCAGAAATATTCACAGACAGAAATACAGCTGCATTTCTGGGTTCAGCTGATACCTGACACTTCATATCTTAAGTCAGAAGGCATTGCTGATACTCTCTAATTCCCCTACATATTAGCAATGGGAATCTGCTTAAATAATTTTGCAGTCACAGAAAGCATGAGCTGGCCAAGTCTGCATGGCAAATTCATGTCAAAACCAAAATGAGAAGCAGTTGGTGGGATGAAAAAGACACTTTTGGGTCTCTAGCATCTCTCCTCCCCTTCTTGCCTCACACAGAGGCAGCTGCACTCTTCCCCCATTCAGAAGGGTCTGTGTCGATGCCCAGTGACCCCATTCCTCTCTGTTGCCATCTGTATCATCCCACGACTTCAACAGAGTTTTCAGGTGACTGCATCCAAAGAGGCCAGCCAGCTGCAACTGGTACTGGGACAGGCAATCTGCTCCATGCTCAGATCTTTCTCTCATTCACGACAAAAGCCTCAGCACTTCCCTCTTCCTTCCCTTAGCTCTCTGCCTGCTCCATCCCTTCTCTGTTTCCACTGGGAGCAGTTAATGTCCCCACATACTGCTGAAAGAGCTTGGCTGATGTGCTGAGGATGGCAGCAGGGTAAGCCCAGTTTTGGGGCTGGTCCCAGCTCTGATATTTATTTTTTGTCCATAGATCTAAAGTACAAGGAGATTTAGTGGCTTAGAGCAATACATCCCACATGAGAATCTACCTCTCTGCCTCCTGCGGGGCTGGGGAGAGGGAAAGGATGCTGTGCCTGGCATTCAAACTGATGTCCTCATCTGCCCTGACTACATGGGGTGCCAGCAGGAGCAGCACACTGTAAAGTATTTCTTCCTGGGATCCTCCAAGAGATCTCTGAGCTGTGCAGTCTGGATGTGCAGGCTTGATGCACATCCCCTTCATGGAGCATCCATGCCAGGTCCAGTGTCCCCCAGTGCACCTTCTGTGTGCCAGAGCGCTGATCTGTGCATGCACAGGCAGTCCTTTCTGCACAGGGTTTCCAGAGGAAAGTGGTCAAAATCCTCACAGATCCCCCTGGGTTATCTTTCTGGGCAGTAAGAAAGATCATGGAGGGTAACCTCGTGTGAGGACTCAAGCCACCCTTGAGTCTTTTCCAACTGAACTGTGGCCAGGAGCATGAACTGAGTGAGAAGATCTGGCCAACCACAGGGGCAAACCCAGACTGGAAGGGCAAGCAGACATGTTTTTTTGGAGGGATTTGATGGAAAGTGTGGAATTCCTTATGCTGACTGATGTAAAAATGGCTTCTGTAGCACTGCCAAGGTCACTGCCAGCTCTTCTAATCAGCCATGAAAACATCACTGAAGCAAGTTAAAAAGTCGCCCCAAGTCAATTTGCGCATGCAACTTTTATTATTCTTTATTTAAACTTTCTAGATTTGTTTTTGGATGGTTGGAGGAAACAGATCCTTCCTCTATTATCTTTCTTTGGGTTTCTCCCAAAACCTAACACAACATCAAATCTAGTCTGACCTTTATAAGACACTCCTGAAGACAAGCTTGGCTGGCTGCTTGCTTCACTATGTGCTTACGCCAGCAAATACTGTGTTTTCAGGAGGCCACTCCGAACTCCACGAGAAGTTTTATAGTACAATCAGGAGCTGCATTCTGTGGGTTAATAGAGTTTTAATGAAAATACATCCCAAATTTGACAGTTTTGACTGAGATTTCTTTTAATTTTCAGGGAATTTAGAGCAAACTCATGAGGCACTGACTCAAAAGGACTGGTGCAAAAAAAGGTACTCACTTAAAAGGACCCAAACAAGCAACTTTCAAGCAAATTCAGTTCCTTTAGAGCAGAACACCCACTCCCAGCTACGATGATCAGATTCACTAGCCCTTTAAATCATCCTCAACGTCTTGAACCTATTAGTGATCTGTTTGGTAGCTTCCCATCTCCTCATGCATGAAGCATCTATGAAATTTGCATGGATAAATGAGAAAAATATGGATAATGGACCAGCAGAGCAGAAGGAAGATGCCCACACACAGGAGGGCTGCCCTGGTTTAAGGCCATCAGTTTCATATAAGCAGGAGAGTGAAGCATCTGTGCTTTAAAGCAAAACACGATTTTCATGGTCAAAGTGGATTCAGCATCTCCCACTCCACCTGATCTCCAGATCACTGGAATTGGGTGTATTTGGCACTTGGATCTCTAGGGTTTAGCAGCACTGCCTGTATCAGCACTAGTAACCTGAGGAAGGCCATAGCATATCATGCTCCCACAGCCTCAAAGAAGCCTGGATAACCTGGCAACTCTTTCTTCTTTCCCTCATCCTTGCAAAGAGTCAGAAAAGTCTCATTTTTCAACAAAATGGCATTTAACCTGTGGAAGATTCCCCTGTAATGGAGATGGATTTCATTGCCATTATCTGTAATCAATTTAAGCAAGCAATGATATTACTGAAGCTAAACGTATCTCATGGTTTTATCTCAGAACTGGGGGCTCAGAGGATTTTTCACCTTCCTTTGCACGTAACACGCAGCAGTGACGGATACAGAGGCCAGATTAGATGGAGCTCTCCAACTGGAGATTGGTGCTAATTAATACAAACTGAAGCAGCTCAAGATGTGAATTGCACATGCTGGGGAGTTAAGAGGGTTTGTGTATAGAGCTTTGGTTCAAACCCTTGTCTTAGTGGAAAGGAAAAAAGACATGGATATGGCATTTTGTGCAGCACTCTGGGTTGGAAGTGAGGTGGCCTACTTTAAGAAAGCACTTCCAATGTGACACATTTATTCAGATAATCGGTATTGTAAATGTTTGGCTTAAAGTATTTTGGGTCTTCATGTGTACTTGCCTTTCAGTTTCTGGAGATATGTATAATTTTGAAACAGGGTTGTCAACTGCTGCAAGAAAGTCAATTGTGTTTTAAATCATCTGACTGTATCACACGTGGCAAATCAAACTTTGAACATGAAGCGAGCTCCAGAGCCAGCTTTCTGGGCAGGAATCCATTTCACACTCAGCTGACAACGGGGTTTGATAAGCACTCGGCCAGTGTGAATAACCAGCTGCCTTCTATATATATTTCGATTTGGTAGCGTCTGTTGAAGTTTTGTATCACTGAGAGATTGTTGGTATTCTTTTAAAGCATTAAACCTACCTTGACAAGGTCAACAACAATTTCTACAGAGGTTAGCATTTCTATTTTGAAATATTTGATCATAATTCTATCAAACATTAAAGAAAGAGTTTGGCTAGGGCACGTAATGAAATTGGACAGCTCACACAATCCATTTATCTTTTCAACTGTAAACCTCTGAAGCGCTCTAGTTCATCCAGTTTCAAATCAACTGTAGAAATGTCCATCTCCCTTCATGCAGCCTACAGAAATTGGCACTTGGAAATGCTCTTGATCTGTTATTGCTGATGTGGAAAAGGAAAAATAATTTCCCAAGACATACTAGCTTAGCTTCATTCCTCTGTTCTGTTTGCTTTCTAAAAATCTCTCCTGAATAAGGATATTTATTTCCATCCTCCCTCAAAGTCACTTCTTCATCGCTGAAAATATTTAATAAGCTAAGTGAATGCTTATTTCTGTAGCACATTTTCTAAACACATTAAAATCATTTATTTAAACCCTCTCTGTTAGCAAACCTAATGTTAATAAAAGTAAATAAAGGAAATAATAGTGCTAGGTCTGACGGATAGGATTAGATTGTCCTGTTCTATTTTACACACCAATTGTGAGTGCAGGGAAACAAACTTAATGAGAGCTACATCCTCATATACTGAGACTGGGGAAGGTGAATGCCTGCAGAAGCATAGTGGGTGCATGGGCTTTTGTGCATTCATCTTCTCTATCTGTACTCAAACTTGGCAATGCAGTCAAAAGAGCTGACTCCACCAATATATTCTCCATACATACAGCAATGTTAGATTTCCCTTCCCTAAAGAACCTGGGAGTTGAAGCACATTGGCCTTCCTGGATGTTCTCATCAGTTTAATTATCTGTGCATATTGCACAGCTGCTATATTAAAAACACACCACAATGTTTTGGAGCTTCTTAACACGCTCAAATGTAAAGCACGCTGTGAAAATACTACACATTGGACAGACAGTTTTTCCCCTGGGAAGGTCAGGAGAGAGAGCCTCAACTTCACTTCCCAGATGTTGGTTACATTGCTCAATGCCTGACGGCAAAGCCCAGATGTTATGGGGAGTCAAGTGGTCAGGGAAAGAGAGAAATGGAAGCTGCTTTAACCCTGAAATCAAATAGAAGTGTGATGCATTGTGTAGGTCCAGCTCCCAAGGCTCAGGAAATCAGTGCTACCCCACTCACTTCCTCACTGGTAGTCTGGCTTCTAATCTCCTGAGCCTGAGTGTGGTCCCCAAGTTCACCAGAGTGGTGTCTGGGACTGGCCCCTGACTCTGCTGGGCCATGGGGCAGGGTCTGATACACCTTGTCCCGTGAGACAGAGGGTCCCTCCACTCTGGGTGAGCACCCAAGAGGAGACTTCGCTTCCTGAGTCAGCAGAAGGTGCAGGATATAACCAAGATTAGGCTTGTGATAAAAGCATGGTTCTTTCAGAGGGAATGGAAAAAATAAACAACTTGTTATGTGCAGAAGGACAGAAACTCTCCCTGCCTTCAACGACTGCAGTCTTCCCCACTCAGTCTACACATTCAGAGCCCATATATGAAGTCAACCAACTGTGTGTGTCCCTAAGAAGCAGAGGTTTCCATGTCCAGCATGCAAGGAAGCAGCCTGGATCCCCTGGTCTGGTCAGCCCCAGCAGTCACCACATCCAGCACTTGCCCATATCAGCAGCAGAAGAACAGGGAAAGAACACTTCACGGTTCAATGTGGAAACCTGGGGCACAAACAGGTCCTGCCTCCACTTCTGGACGCCTGGTGCACATCAGGACAATCTGGAGCCTAAATGGGCCCTACCTCTCCCCACACCACACAGCTCTGCGCTAAGGCCCTTGCCGGCACCCTGAAGGTGAATGGGAAGGGAACAAGGATGCTGGGCTTCATTTCCTGACTCCAGGCTCACCAAGGTCACACTGTGACCCCATAAATAAGGGAGGAGGCAATGGAGAGAAATGATAATTGGCCACAATTCGAAAAGAAAGCAAAATAATACTTGCTCACCATAGGAATTGCTGGGAGAATAGAAAGGCTTATTTCCCCTGATATTTGTAAAAAGAAGTGCGGGTAATAAACCAGTTCCATTATAAAGGAGGAGGGTGAAATGAATGACCGGATGAGATAGTGAGTGTCTTTTATTAAAACAAAACAAACCCCCTTTTTTTTCTGCAAAGAAATAGTAAAGAAGAAATAAGACAGAGTGGTTAGGAGAGAATTCAGGCCGGGTAGAAATGCTTAGTGATAAACAGCTACTAAGAAAATAATCGGAAAATGTAAATGTATACAAATGTGGGTGATGACCCACGTACTGGGGCGATAGCAGAATGAGCCAATGAATGCAATGAACCATGAAAGGAGAAGCTTGGAGACTATGGAGAATTGAGGAAATTTCTCTAAGCAGGAGGAGTAGAAAGCAAACAAAGGCAGCCTGGCTTCTGAAAAGGAGTGATCCTTGGCCTCTGGATGGGGAAATGTCCAAGTGTGCCATGGCACTGCATGGCACAGGGAGGTGCTGGGCACAGGCTGAGCTTCCTTGGCAGTGTCCAGAAAATCTCTTTCTGGGTCTTTCCCAGACACGTCCTCACTGCAAAGTGAGATCCAAGTGATTAGGCAACTGTATCTGTTCCCACCTTAATTAAATCCAATGTGGAAGATGGGCAGGAGCAGATCCTACAGCAGCAGTGTGGGCAAGGATATCAGAGAGGCTGTTCCCAGTAAATTTCATGGAGCAACAAAGTCTCATAAGCTGGGCCAGCCCGGAGATCAGTCATGCTGCTGGCACATGCTGGAAGCGCAAAGACCTCTATGAAATGATGCTGGAGGTCTCAATGGCTTTCTGGCAACTGAAAGCATCTCTGCTGACTGGCCAGAGGTTACACTGCCTGTGTGACAGATCTCTCTCATCTCTTTCTCCCTCCTCATATCCCACGAGGTGGCTGTGGACCCACCCCAAAACTTGCTCTTATGGCAAGGAGTAAACAAGGTTATCATTTCTAATGCTGAAGGACTAAAGTTTTGGGAAAAAGTTGCACTTCACACATAAGGATGATGAGAATAATCACATTTAAAGTGATTTCTGAAAAAAACAAAGGAAGATGAATTTGGGCAGAGGAAAGGTTTTGTCATTCTCTGTTATAAAGCAGAGAGATGTCTCACTTGTAGTGGGGAATTAGCTTTGACTGCTCAGGGGCTCAAGTGCCCCTGTGCCACAATTCTCTCTTCCTTCACAGACCCTTCCACAACTGTGTGGTGGTTTTTATTCCTTGCATTGGAAGAGTGCCATGGACTCTGTGGATATCTGCCTCTGATCAACACTCAGAGCTTCATTATTTAAACAGTGGGAGCCACGTTTCTATTGGTTTTCCTTTCCATATACCTTAAACAGTTGTTGACTAAGTGAAAGCTTCGAAAACTGGGTAGCTGTCATCTGAATCAATCCCCACAATTTATTTGGACATTGGTATTGACCAGGACCATTCAGCCAAACTGTGATTTGGCATCAGGAGGAAAAAAGGGACTCATCCCATCCTTTTTCCCCCATGTGTCTGGGCAGCCCTGTGAAAGCACAGGATGAGCTGAGTGTAGCTCATAGGAGATCTTTGCTTGCAGCACAGCAAACACCCATGTGGGCTGCTGGTCCCTGTGCCATCAGCTGCAAAGTGGGAGTAATACCCTATACCATTAAATCACAGCCTAAGCTGTCCTTTTTCACCTAGGATATAGCCTCCTATTGAATGGACTTCAGTAGGAAAACCTTTATTTCTATATATTCCCCTGCCAAAACTATTCGTCTGTAAACGGAGCTTCCAGAGCAGCTCCTTGGTCACTTCAATGCCTGGACTTGACCTAGATTATTGAGGACTCTGGGAAAGACCCTATATCTTTAGAAAGACAGTGTTCCATGCCACTTGCCATTGGGATCAGGAAAACATTTGCCTGCCTGCGTGCTCTCTCAGGAAGCTCTGAAGATGGGACTGCAGTTTTTCCAAGGAAAAAGATGCCAGGATCTCTTTGAAGAGAAAAGAAACTCAATGGCAAGTATGTTTTATCCTGCAGTGTCTGAATCCACAGAGGAAATTTTGCTAGTAGGGAAAGTTATAAAAAAGAGAGAGAAATCCCAGAAAAGGCAAAATTCTAAAACACAGACTTAGTCTCAGACAGAAAGTGGTTATATGAGAGCAAAGAGATATGTTATATCCTTATAGTGTAAACCACTGCTGCTCAATGGAGATTCATCCATCAATACCAGAAGAGAAGCTGGCCTATGGCTCTTTGCTGCTTTGCCAGACTTTTATTAAATGCACAAGAATGCCAAGTCTGTAATGTCTAAAAGTGAATTTATTTAACAATGAACTCTTTGAAAAGGGAGTCCCAGATGTGTAATTAATAATGAATCAGTGATGTGAAATCTGATCCAAAGCCTACTGAAGCTGATAGACAGACTCTGACTTCAAGGAGTTCTGGATAAGGCTCTCATTAGGCAAAAGGAAAAAAAAAATAAAAGCTGAGCCAGCTAGTTGGTTAAAAAATATTATAGCTTGGATTCTGTGCTAAACAGAGTCATACAATAATCTGTACTGCACATAAATCCCTTCTCTGCTGACAGGGGACTCACACATTTCTGTGTCTGAAGCTGAACTTGAAATCTAGGAGATAAAATAAAATAAAAAAAAGCTGTGAGAGAGAGTCCCAAAAGGAAAACCTCCAGCGGTTTGAACCACAGCTCATTTCCTCTTGGCATGGACGGGGAGATAACTGTCAGATCTGTGTCATCTGGAGGCAGCAGATGCTGCTGCTCCCTGCGTGCCGAGGCCCTGCTCGTGCCCCCGCCCCGCTCCAGCCGGAGCACCCACCTCAAGCCTGGCTCTGCCCCAGCTCCACGCAATGCACAGCACGGGGATTATCAGCCTGGAATTCCTGCCAAGCCCAGCGGAGCGTGGTGTCCAAAGGGGGATGCAGCTTGTCTTCCATCAGTGCAACTTAATTCAATTTGTCAGGGATGCAGACGGTTTGGGTGAGCCTGATCTGATCACCACCACCCGGGCACCGGCCAAATTTTGCACTGTGAGATGGGGCTCTGGCAGCCTCTGGTTTTCATTTGCCTTTCAATATGACTGTAATGGGGAGGTGGAGATGTTTGTTGATGAACAGTTTCATCGTTCCACAGCTTTTAAGGGAGACATAAAGAGCACATATTAAGTCATCCCCTTGAGTCAAATATTTTTAAGTACAGTAACACAGCTCATTTTTAAGTAATCAAATAATAATTAAAAATAATCGTCTCCCATTTCTGCTGAAGAACCAATGCATCTACATTGAATTTGCTTTTTTAATAGCAAATTGTAACTCAATCTAAATGTAAATTCCTGGAGAATCTGCTATCTAATTCTCATTATTTCCACTTGCTTAATGCAATTAGAAACATCTGTCACTGATCAACTGTCCACACAGTGAAAACAAATAATAATTCATGCTCTCTGCCTCCATAGTGTTTTTCAGGGAATGGACTGCTTTAAAACCACTCACTAGAGCCCAAGAGCTAGAGTTGTGCAAAATGCTTGTGACAAGCTCTGAATCATAGTGAATGTGCCTGATCATCAGCTTCTGTGTAGCTCAGTGACATTTGCTGAATAATTTGACAAAATCCCAGATACATATAAAAGTCACCATGCTGCTTTCTAGAAATATTTGGCTCTGGGGGTAGCCATCCTCAGGAATATATGATGTGCTGCCAGGGGCAGATCTCACCCCCTTATCCCAAAGCTGGGACCCAAAGTCATGGTGGAGCATGCAGATGCAGCTTTGGCTGCTGAAGGAGCATCAAAAGGCCTGTGAAAGGGGCATGGGTGCAAGGAGAAAAGACACTGGAATCACTGGGGATTGACTGTTATCCCAGCTGCTGTCTGTGCTCCCAGTTTATCTGCCTGTGACAAGAGTGGAGGGAAACAGCAGAGTGAGAAGCTGTCAGAAATGGGCATCCAGTCCCCATGAGATCAACCAGGTCAGGGGCGTGGATGGTGCTTCCTCCTCTTTAAAGCACATTAGTACATATAAACTCTCTGACAGCTCCAAAGACAGTAAAAATCAAATGAGAAGATATGATTTAGAAGAAGTGAATGCCATGAAATAGGCTTGTTCATCCCCTGCCACTAGCGATGGGGATGAAGAAAGAGTAAAGCCATTCCAAGCGGAAGGGTGTTCTAGTGCTGCTGAAACATCCTCAAAAAACAAAACAAAATTAATCCAAAACCTAGTTTTTCCGGTAATCAAGAAATGCCACAAGCCAGTGCCACAGCTAAACACTCAATCTTTTTGCCTTTGAGCTGTTCAGCAGATGGAGGCTCATCCCATGCCATGGTCTGGCTGTTACATGGGACTGACACATGGATGCTGGGATAAAAACAACAAACAATAGCCAGTAAACATCAGAGAGACTGGGGAAACATGAGCAATGGCTTTGCCCACATCACCATGTGGGTCAGAATGACTCTACACATCAAATGGTTGTCCCGGCTTCAAAGTGAGGAGGGGAAATGAAGTGAAAATGGCTTGGCTGGTTAATTTTATTCTTAAAAAGGGCAAAGGCAAATCGCTTTAGTTCATTCCTTTTCCAGGAGACAAGTGTAACTTAGAGATACTACAAGATTCACTCTGACAAGCTGAAGTCTCTAACACTGTCTGGGCTGCCAAACCAGGAGGGCTGGGATGAGCTGAAAGTTGCTGGCCTGTTCACGATCTCGTCAGGTCGCATTTAGTCACCGCTGCACCTCCTGCTCCAACCCCAATTCCTCCATCCTGCAGTGTAACCACAGGGTTATACACCAGCAGTGAGCCCATGGTGCCTCTGCAGCTTGGCAGTTTGATCCCAGTGGCCCAAAATGTACCTGTGCCCATCTGAGGGTGAGGGGATGCCTGCACTTCTCGGACCATGCTATTCCAGGGGCTGAAGGGGATGGTGGCTCCCGAAGGCAGATGTGACAGGGACCAGGCTGCAGTGCAAGCCTGCTGTCTGCTTGCACAGGAGGGATTATTCTTATTCTGCTAATGGGGATGCTGCAGACAGGCAGCACAGAGGAGGGGAGACTCCTCTCCAAAAATAGAGATAAGTCACTAAGCCAAAATCTGTACTATTAATCAATTTTCCCAAAGATAAAACCTTCCAGAGCTGGCATGTTTTGCTGGCTCTACCTCCAAGCATCTGGTTTGACCTGCTACCAAGATAGCTACAAAGTCAGAACAGAGACTGAAGCTTCCTCCTAAAGCAGATTTAGAATTGTGCTTCTTCCTCCCCAAATATGGGCAGTTTCCCAGCAAAGGTAATAACAAGAGTTTTCGTTCAAACATAATGGTAATGAGCCATGTCTGAGTGCAGAGAGATGGGAAAGCAAAAGACATCCTATCTGTATTAACAGCCTCTCATCCAAAAGGATTGCTTCTTCAGGAGAGGTTGGGGCAGAAACGTAAGGGGAGAATGGGTACATCTTGTTGCTTATGATGAGTTCATGCAGGTTTTTTTAAAACGTGACCCAATTGTAAGCCAAGAGCCATCTCCTCTGTCCTGAAAATTAGAAAAGCTGATGGTTTTTCTGATGATATCCAGTATTGTGGCCGACACAAGTACCATAGGCAGCCTTTCTGTGCTCGCAGTGAATGCCTCCCTCCGTCTCCAGGCACCCAACTCATGGCTGTGCTGCTGTCAGCAAGCTACTGCAGCCCTGGGGGAGGAGGGGAACTCGGGGACATAATCCACCAAAGAAGGAGACAAATCCATTTCGACTTCAGAGAGCCCAAAGCTTCCCCATGAGTAGGCACTTCCCCGAAATAAAGACAGAAAGAACCACACAGTGGAAATATAGCAAGGGTTGGGGGTTGGAGATTTGCTTTATCACTTGAGGATGGCATTTTGTATCATTTCCAGAGAGAATGGGCTGAAAAAACACACTGGACAAAAAAGCAGAGGGAATGGATCGGGACTGTAGAGGGAGAGGTGGGGGGAGCAGGGCTGGGGAACACTCAGGTCTCCCTCAGGAAGGGAAATGTGGTCTCCTCACATTCCTGTGCTGCCCATTCCAAGCCTCCTGCCCCTTCTGTGTGGTCGCAGGGATGTCCTTTCCCCCCTGTGGCACAGGCAGTGGGGTGACCCAGCCCCAGCAGCCTGTGCTGGTAGCACCTCAGTGCCAGACCCAGCTCCTCTTTGCTTTGCTCAGTGCCACTGCCAGGTGTGATGCTCAAACCTGTGTCTGTTTAAGCACACCTGGGCTGCTCTAAACTCCCTGGCCTGAATCCATTGCTGCAGGCAAACTGTTCCCACTTGACACCACGCAGCCATGACCAGCTGCTGCTTTGGGTTACCTGCAGCAAGGGAAAGGAAAAGACTCTCCCAGTGAGACAGTTACAACCCTTTTTGCTCATATGTGCAATGCCTCTGAGCGCAGGAACCTCAGTCATGGCCAAAGCTCTCACTGTGCCATGCTGAAGGAATTGCCTTTTGGTTGAAAGTTGCCTTTTGTCTAAGTTGCGTCCACTGAGGCTGAAAAGGAAAGGGAATAGAAAACAATTTTCTATAAGCTGAATAACGCAGCTTACACAATCAAGCTGCTTGCCAATTCACTATCAGCCTAGTATTTGTACTGCACAGCCTGATGGCAGCAATAAGGGGAAATGTTCCATCCCGAAATGCTGGCTCCGATTGGAAATGCACCTTTTTTACCTTTGCACAGAAGCAAATCTGCTATGCTGCCTCGTTCATCATTTCTCCTGAGCTACACTCCTCTAGACTGTTCAATATCTCCTGGAATCATCTCCGGTACATCTGTTATTATTTTTCAAAATTGCATGCTCAGACCATGCTATGAAAAAATAATTTTTTATTTCCACTATCTTCCAGGTGGCAGCTTCTATCCCGTGCAACATTTAGCATTTTCTCACCTGAATTTACTACTTGTGTTTCTTGTCCAGCCAGGAGGACATGAAAGGAGGAGCTGGAGCCAGAACAGGACTGATATGACCACACACACCCACCCACAGTGCAAACACCTAGGAGAGAGCTGATTGCAGAGAGTCTTTTTGCAGTTGAGAAGAGAAAGGGGCACGACTCATTTCAGACAATCCCTTTTAGGGTGAGCTCAGCTGTGCCCTACAAGTGCCCTCCTCCCTCCACAGCCTCTAAAGCGTGGCTCAGGCACAGACACCCACACTGTCTGTGCCTTAAGTAAAGAGATGAATCTCACCCCTGCCTGCTGTGGAATGCAGCAGACAAGCCAGGGCTGGAGGTGAGGGATGGGATGTGACACCAACACAAGGGCT
Organism: Acanthornis magna; assembly: GCA_036785705.1. Taxonomy (NCBI): domain Eukaryota; kingdom Metazoa; phylum Chordata; class Aves; order Passeriformes; family Acanthizidae; genus Acanthornis; species Acanthornis magna. The sequence continues at coordinate 4,057,721 of JAWUZG010000001.1, forward strand.
ACTCCACCACAAATGAGCAGAAGGGAGAGCAGGAGGAGCTCTGTGCGTTTCAGCCTCATCGTCCTGCTGCTAAACCTAATTTATTTCCACTGTTGAGTGTGTTGGTGCCTCACAGCTGAGCAGACCCTGCAGTTGTCCCTGCATGGGGGAAGCAAGGCTGGGGGACACTGGCTTGTCCATGGCATCTCAAGGGATACAATGACATATTTCACAGCCACTGCTGGACACTGGCAGGTTGGTCCAGGCTGAACAAAAGCGCCACTGAAGCCATGGCGCAGCTGAGCAAGGCAGAAACAATAGTGAATTTTTGAATTTGTCCCAAGTAACCGTGAGTGAGATGTTTTCTCTGTAACGGACCCATTAGATGCTGGATGTGCCATTCCTGTATTGGTGTATGTGGTGGGAGGTCAGCAGGACAATTTAAATTGCTGATGCTCTGCAAAACTTCAGGAGTTACCTCACAGGAAAGGAAATAGCTTTCTCCCTTCACCAGATGTTTTAGTGAGATTTCCATTAGCCCCCTCCCAGTAAGTCTGAGAAGTTCCAGGTGTGCTCAAAATTAAGGGTATTTGACAAATTCTAGCAGAAGAACTGCAAAAAATTACTGAATATCTTCGCCCCCATTTAGCCAGCTGTAAAGAACATCCAGCTCTCAGCATATGCAGTATGAATAAACATGTGTCTTCAGCTTATCTCTCTCCTGACAGCTCATGGATAGCTCCCCAGCCTGTATTAGTTTAAATGCAATTTATTCTGCAAGACTGATAATAGGGATATTGATTATGCAGGCCTTTGGAAATCACACCCTCATTTCACTCTGTGGAGGGCACTGATTGCCATTCCCAGTTCATTTTCTTATGAGGCTGTGAGTACTTTGCTGAGGGAGTTTTTTTCCTGAGGCTCCTCATGTGGCACCTGGCAGACGTGCAGGGCTCAGTCACAGGGGTCTTTGGGCACGTGGAGGAAAGCAGCTCTCAGCTTTGTTCAGAAGCCATCAGGCAGCTCAGAATGAGGGGAATGTGCAGCATTGCTGTACCAGGGGAGCATCCTCCCCTCCAATTAACTTCCTCAAGACGCAGAAGTTCCTCCGCTCTCGGCAAGGTCACTCCTGACCGAATGCATTCTCAGGGGACACTTTGCTCCCAGCGGCTATTGCCCCCTGCCTCCACCTGTCCCAGCTTCTGCTCATGCTCCTCCCATGCCTATGCTGAGGAACAAATCTGGACGGGCTGAACTATCCCTGCTGGGTTTCATTAATTTCCAGTCTTGCCTTTCCCAGACACAGCTTTGCTTTCTCTAGAGCTGCTTGACCAGATTGACCTTCGGTGCATGGCAGATCCCCTCGGAGGCTCTCCGTGTTCCCTGTCCATTTGGGCTCGCTGCTGATCCCTGCCTGCAGCTGTGCACCCGACCTGACCTCTTCAAATCCTGCTCCCTGTGACCCTCACTGCTGTGCATGACCTGCCAGCTCGCTCTGCACAGCCTGCCTTGCTGGAATGCTCTCCTCTGGCAGCTCCATCCCTTGAGTGCTGTCTGTGGCACAGAGGCTGTGTCCATTCTCACCCACGGCAAGCTCTGGGGAGCCTGGAGCACCCAGCACACCTGGGAGCTGCTGAGCTTGGACCAGCACCACTCTGTTCTTAATGGAGCCAAGCCAGGGTGCACAGCAGAGGCTCTTCACCCTTACTTTCTGAGCCTGGCTCAGGATTTCCCTCTGAGGTGCTAATTCTGCCTTGTGTCCCAAATCTTTTCAGTTCTGCCCTCATAATCAAGGGCAACCTTGAGATTATCTGCTTTGCCACCTTCACCCTGCCTGAGATCCCTCTGGCTCTTAAGCTGAATTGCTCACTCCCCACCTCTGCACATCAAATGTCTGTCTTTTCTGCCCCTGGGCTCTTCCATTTCCATTTCCCAGCAAACACTCTCCCCTCCAGGCTTCACTTCTGTGGACTTCTGGGTTCACTGGAGCCTAAGACGAGAACAGAACCCCTGAGCAGCCCTCCAGTCTGACACCAGAAGCTCTGTAGGCCATGGATGGCAGTGGTGGATGCTCTCTGAAGGAATTAGAGAGGCTCCGGAGAGCAGCTCAACAAAGGCAGGCCTTGCAGGCTGGAAGGATGGATTTGGGAGCACACCTGGCTCTCCTGGTCCCTTTCTCATTTATCCATTTACCTGGTCTAAGACAACATCTACATATTGTGCAGCAACTGTGTCTGCAGGGGCTGTGCTGACTGGGAATGCTCCCAGCACCTCACTCCCAGCACCACATTCGCCTTGGAGAAATGCTTAATGTATTTTTTTGGGTAAACAGACAACTTTTCAGCAGAAAAGCTCTTAGCTCAGTTCAGTGGTTGCTCAGTGAGTGCAGACATGAATTGTCAGTCTGGGCTCCCACCTCCCTCTTGGCAGAGCAATTTCTCCTCCATCTCTTCCCATCCCATGGTGACCAAGCCCAGCCATATACTTGCAGAGTTTGCAGCTGTGCTCAAAATGATCAGAAGTTTCAAACAGGAACCTGGAAGGCACAGGAAGGTCTGGATAAGTCTTTCCTGTCAAGAGAGTGGCTTCACACTCTTCATCTGCCCTGAGCCACAGGCTGTGAAGGGGGAATTGTGTGCTTTGTCCCAGTGATATAAATCCCACTTCAGACGCTGCTTGGCAGGATCCTTCTGAGTTGATCCAAAGCTTTGGACCTCCACAATTTTTAATGCCAAAGATGTTAAAACATTTCCTTTGCAATTTTGCAAACACTTGATGAGTTGGACTACAGTCTCACTCTTGCTGTAGTAAATCAGGATTTGTTTCTGAAAGAAACCAGAGTCCTAACACTGCAATTTGGGAAAATAAAGCCTCCTTTCTAGAAGGCAGATTTGAGCCCCCTTTAGCTCAAACTCATTTTAAATTATGATTCAAATCCAGTGTTTGCTCATTTTCTCAGTGTGAGGGACTGGATCCTGCCAGATTCCTAACAGAAAACTCCACTCAGGTTCAGCCTGGTCTCCAGTTATTTGCTTGCCCTACAGAAAACATGCTTTTTTTCTTTGAAGAAGAGCAACACAACAACCCACAACCTTCAGAGTCACTCAGAGGACAGTAATCACATCAATTCTGAGCCCTTCTATGAAGTCGAAGGAACATTTTTCAGCTGCTTCACTGCAGGCTTGGAGAGGCTGGGCGGGAAGAGGCGATGCAGGGATCCTTCCTTGGGCTCTCACCAAGGACATCATCACCAGCCCATCCCAGCTCTCCATGCCTGACAGGATATGCCCTATAGACAACTCCAACACCATATTCACTGGGTAGCTCCTGCAGGGGTGTAGGGGAGGGCAGTGGGGCCGGCAGGGCAGTACTCACCCCTGTGCTCACTCCTGCCTCCTCGCTCCCAGCCCAGTGCTTCCACAGGGATGGGGAAAAACGCCTTTGGAGCAGAGCCTGGTGCGCTGCAGGGAACGGAGCTGCCTCTCCCGCATGGCAAGGACGGCTACTGGCACCCAAACATCTCCATTTACGGTCAGGGCCGCACGGCTGCATTTCTGCATCAGCCCCGGAGCTGATGCTTTCAAAAGGATCCCCAGTTTTGGCAGTGGAGCAGGGCTGGACCCCATTCTTCTGCAATTATTGTGGCTTCCCCGGGGAGATTGAGGCCGTCCTGGGGCTTGTTTATCCCACACTAAGGATGGGACATATAGCTGTAGTCCTCATACAAAACCTGTATCCAAAGTTAGACAGCTTCTCCTGACAGTGGGCAGGTGCCACCCTCGGTACCACCTAAAGGGGAACCTCTGCAGTTTTTCCACCGTGCCGTTCTGCTCACTGGCATACAGAAGTGAGGCAGCAAGAAAACATGGGTAAAACCCCATGGATTGCAGTTTCCTGATCACAAGCAGTACTGAGAACTCTGCAAAAACTGTAACCGATTCTTGGGAGCAGAGCAGAATGTTTTATTTCTCCCTCCAGCCATAATTAGGGGAGCTACTGCTCTCAAAAGATGCCATTGCTTCCCCAGGACAGCGAGCCTCAGGCTGGTGCCAATGAGGTTGATCCCAGAGGAGTGAGGGACACTGGTGTGCTCCAAACTGAGCATCTCCGCTGGGACAGCCCTGCTGGTGACAGCCATCCGTGTGGCAGTGAGTCAGCAGCCCACAGGGCACCGTGCCAGCCCAGCCCTGGCTCACAGCTCCAGCGTCTCCCAGTCTGGCTTGGAGGCAGTTCCTGGGGATGAGATGCTGAACCACAGCAGGCACACCGAAAAGAAATCCTGGGCTCCTAAAAGACCCCGACTCGCTCGAAGCAGAGCTGGTTTTGAGCAAGGCAAAAAGGGATGTTCTGTTCATCCCACTAATTCTGGCTGTGTGCGTACACATATGACTGTTGACGTGTTTCTGGATGCACTTGCGTGGCAGCTGGGAGATAGAAATGCTGCAAGAAGAGTTACTCAAGAAGTGTCAACATGGACATGTAGGGGTGGGTTAATCACCAAAACACCTATGGGTTGTGCTGACCTCCCTGCCTCTCCCCAGCTCTACCAAAACGGGCTCAGGGCTTTCTGGGAAGAAGGACAGAAACGAATTGCCCAGTTATTTCCTACAATCAAATTGCAGAGCCTCCAGACCCCACAGACAGCTCTGCTACGAGCCTCGGATGAGCTCCATTTCTGCAATAGCTCCTCCAGAGAGAAAGAATTAGGAGGCTTAACACTTTTGGATGACAGTTGCTGGAGCTGCTGTCAGATAAGAGGCACCGCCAGCCGGCGCAGGAGCCGGGATCAAGCCAGGCTGCCTGATTCAGCCATCCCAGAAAAAAAAGCCATGTTTATAAAACCCACATGAAAAGGGACGAATTGCCAATTACGCAAAAGTCTTTAAATAAAGCAACACAAACCTTTCATGTGCAGCAGACAAATGATACACGGTCACTGGGAAATAATATAACAGATAGGGAGGCTGCGAGTGGAGAATGGAGGAAATCCATTTTCCAGAAGTAAGAAAGGGGACTCGCTCACTGAAAAGGATTAGCTGGATAAAGCCAAACACTTTAAAAAAAAAGAGCTGTGCTAGAAACTAAACATGCATCAAACAGAATGAAGAAAAAAATCCCTAGATTGTAAGATCCAAGGAGCCACACTCTGCTCCTGCTCAGAAAGAAAAAACTGTCAAAAAACATGCTATGTAAACTTGCCACACACCCCAGATCTTCAACAGGCATTTATCAAATGAAACACACACCAAATGCAACTCTTCTGCCTAATCCCAAGTCAAACAGCCTTTGAGTTTCAGACCCTCAGGAAGAGATTTCCATATGATCCTCCTCCGTCTCCGTTTATGATTAGCCCTTCTAAATTTCAGCATTTATCTGACAAAACACATTGGGGAGGGTTTTCTTTTATCCGCAAAGCCTGTGTTTCTGCTTTTCCTTAGCTGCTGCTGCACCACTCTGCAGCTGCTCGACTTGGGAGGAAAAGACTGCAGTCAAGACCCTTGGATGGAGTAAACCCAGGATGTCTTTCCTGATGATGGTAACCCCAAGCCCTTGCATTATGTGCCAACACTGAAGCAAGCCAACATTCACAGAAGGGGTTATAAATGCCGCCTTTGAGCCAAAATCTCACTTTTGGGGTGTGGTAATGCAAATAAAACATAGGCGCCTGGTGGGTCCCACTGGCAATAGCTGTGGGGCCTGTCAGAGGGGTCTTTGCTGTTTGGGGAGGGAATTTGTGGTGTTGAAACATTTCAATCTGGCTTGGCAGAGCTGTCACACTGAGCCACTGCTGACTCCCTGTCCTCCTGCAGCCTGGGCTATGGTCCTCATTACCCACCAATTGATATGTTTCAAATGACATATTCAAAACCCCTGAGTCTGATCACGGCTAATTCACAGACAAAAAGGGAGTACATTTGCTTAATACACTGCTTTTTGCAAACACCCTGATTGTTCCCAGATGCATCTGGTTTTGCCCAGGAGCACTTGAGGCAGGAGAGGAAATAATTTCAGCTCCCCAGAGTCACTGGCCGAAGCTGTTTCAAGATGCTCCAGGATCCCTCCTGCATTTCTTTGAGGGAGTTGTACCTCACTCTCTCCTTCAATCAGACCCAGCTTCTTCTGCTGGCTTTTTCTGCACCAAAAAGGAGTACTACAAAGGTGATCAGAAGGCTGGAGCATCCCTCCCATGAGGACAAGAGGAGAGAGCTGGGGTTGTTGAGCCTGGAAAAGAGAAGGCTCCAGGGAGACCCCATTGCAGCCTTCCAGTATTTAAATGAGTCTTATTAAAAAGGGAGAATTGCATTCTACATGGACAGATTAGAAACTAAAAAAACTTTTAAAAAGGAAGGATTTAGATTAGGTGTTAGGAAGAAATTCTTTACTCAGTTCTAGTGAAAGGTGGCCCTGCCCATGGCAGGGGGAGTGGCACTAGATGGTCTTTAAGACCTTCCAACCCAAATCTTTCTGTGATTCTGTGATTCTGTGAAAGTACAGCAGCAGGATCCCTGAACCCTGCTCCAGGCAGAGCACCTGATATCACAGAAGCAAGCACTGAAAGGCGATGTAAAGCCAGATCCAGGTCATGGTGCTATTTTGATCTCACCTGTGGCAGAGAAATAATTTCTACTGATTCCCAGTGCTCTTTCCTAAACTTCCCAAGGGAGTGGAAAAGCTTCCAAGAAAGGCTGAGGTTGGTGAGAAGGACGAAATTTCACATGAGAATTCAAGACACTGACTCCTGAGCAGTTCAAGCCAATGCAGGTCCAGATGCTAAGGCCCAACAAAGCTATGGAGGAACCTCTTTCATGGCAAAACTCAGAAAAGCAGCCCTCTGTTCCAGCCCGTGGCAAGATACCCATGGAAAAATGCAGCTTTGAAGTGACAGCCAGAAGCTTGAGCTTGGATGAACATTTTATTTACAGCTTCTAATTCAATTCAGCTCAAGATAAGGTAACATTAATAAAAACAACGGTGCTCAGAACTTAAAAAGCAACTTTCATCTGAAATCTCATGATAAGATACAAACAATATGGGTCAGTTGGTGAGATTTCCCCTAGCAAAGTGCATGTTGGTCCCAGAGGGAGCCCAGACCACTGAGGACCTGCTGGGACAAAGAGCTGCTCATCTTGGCAACATCAGCCCACTCCTGCCCCTGTGGAGCAGCTCCTGGACCACCCCAAGGCTGGTGGCTTTGCCTGTGCTGTACAGGCAGGCAAATAGAAGTGGTGTGCCCACGTCTGAGACATACTCAAGTCCAAAACATCCACTTTCCTCTTCATCTGCTCCACCTAAAAGTGATTTCACCCTGAGTAGAAGCTACCTAACAGCATTGTCATTAAGCCAGAAAAGCATCTGAGACGCCTCAGTGGACATTCCTGTACATTTGGGGGCAGGGGGTACTCAGAGATCCGAGTACTGCGTACAACAGAGGTTACTGCTTTTTCTGGGCATTAATTTTTCATCATCACCCTCCTGACTTTCCCCATTCACACGTTACTTTAGAACAGCGAAACGATTTGTTGTACTAATAAAACTCAACCATGGGTCACTTGCAAACTAGTTAGTGTGATTTACAGAGCAATTTGCTTCCTATATTGATTACAAGGAATTCCATTGAAGGTGTGATCAAACACTTAAAAAAACATAATATCACGTGATACCCTTTCTGCTCCCTCGGAAGTGGACACAAACCAGCCTCCTTGGCTGTCATCTTCCTGTGGTTTTTCAGTGTCATTGATTAAACCCCAAATAAGTAGGTTGGCCAGGGCAGCTCACATAGATTCCCTGCAGTATATTTTAAGCTGTGATTATTAATATAGCGAGCAGTGCTTTAGCAGAGCTATTCTCCAATAGCCCATTCATTTTTAATTGAACTAAGAAAAATGAGAAAAGGCATTTAGATGAAATAGGGAGCCAAGTGCAGTGTCCTTGTGATGAAGGTGACTCAACTTCCCCCCAACCAGCTGCAAAGCATCAAAGAACCTGGTGCAGCCCATGCAGAGACCATTGGTATGGTGTTTTGTTTTAATTAGTCATCTTGATTTAGCTGCTCTCATTCCACCACTGGCCTGACTCATGGTTATCCAGGCACTCTCTGAACACACTGTGTGTCATGGGCAGCTGAGGGATTTCACCTCCTGCATGACTATGTGCTTAAAAAACAGTACCCATTAACAATTTTGTAATGGTATTTTTAAGCAACTTTCCAGAAAGCGAGGCTGAATGTCCTTCCGGCTATTCAAGTCGCCTTCAGCCATCCCCATTCAGGTTTGCCGGTGCTGGGTAGGATCCTGCCCCCCCTCCCATCTTATCAGCTGTAGCCAGGGCATTTGGGTACTATGGGAAGTTTCATTTCCTGCTGTTTTGGCTGCCTGTAGCTGGCCTGAAGCCTTTGCAAAAGGAAAGACATTCTTCTAATTCTTGTTATTAACCCATTGGGGATCTCTGAGACAGGAGCCAAAATTGTCAGGAAAGTGTAGGATGCTACAGCTTTCACAAGCCCATCCTTACAAAGACAAAACCAGACTCTCATTGTTTCCAGTCTTCCTTTCTTTTTTCAAAAGTGAAAAATAAGGCAGATGGAACACGGACTTATTTTAGTACATATTTGTGTTTGACACACGAACCTACAAGCAATGCTTGCCTGTGGCACGACGACCACAACATTTTCAGCTGCCAACCACGTTCCCAGAGCAGGTGGGAGCATGGGCACAGTCCCCTCTGGTGTGGAGCCAAGCACTGAGCCCCAGCAGTTTAGGATGGCAAGTAGAGAAGGTGGAGGTATTTCAAACAGATGCAATGTATTTCTCAAAGCTAAGCAGTCCCTCAAACACATCCTTAGATATAGTAACAGTGTCAAAAACGACCAGAGGTGCTTTTCAATCTCATTGGCAAGGATTGGGACAGCTTTGGCACAGAATAAAGTAAAAATATGTCCTGAATTAGTCCTTCCCACAGATATGGCTTTGCAGATCCTTCCCAGGCAGCACTACTGCAGTTTCCCTGAGCTCTGCAGGCAATCACGGCATGAAGCTGCTGAGAAAATCAGCTGAAAACCCTTTTCTCTCCCCACCCCGTGAAAACCCACACCGTAGTAAACGATCAAATGATGAAAGGTGCAGTTCCTACCTGAACGAGGAGCTCCAGCTTCCTGTCATCAAGGAGGTGCACTTGGCATCTGCGACCCTCCGTCATCTGCAAGAGAGAAGAGGAAGGTGGGTCAGGGTGCTTGGTGTTCCAGCTCAGCACGTGGCTGCAGGCCTCCCCCAGCACAAGTCAGAGGCTTTCATTTGATGCCATTACTTCAGCTTGTGTTGACTTTTTTTTTTTTTAATTAATCCCCCTTCTTTTGGCACTGGAGCAAAGAAAAGGCTGGAAGGAGGAAAAGAAAAGCTGCCCTGGTAGCTGTCATGGAGTGGTGTCTGGTGCTTGCTTGGATGCAGCTGCCAGGTTGTTCCAGTGTGTACAGTGGGGGGCAGGGGATGGTTTGCAGCACGGGGGCCCTGACATTTCCTATTGAAGCCTCCAGCTCTGCAGCTGGCCTGGCCAGCAGAGGAGATATCCAGACAGGTCTCCCCAAGCCCCTCAACAGCAGTGATCCAGCCACGCCACACGAACTGTGGAGCCAGGCTCTCCCTGGGCTGTGCTGATGGTGCTCCTTGGAGTGGCAACAGCTGATTGTTTGGCCCTGAATCCCAAAATGGGCTTGTCCTCCTTGGAATATCCTATTTAAGATGTACCACAGGAGCCACTTGTGACGTCACTGTACTGTCCAAAGGAGCTTCCACGCCAGCACAGTTTATTACAACAGTTAACAAATAATATCAATAGAACTATTATGTATACGAGACTCATATGAGATTTCCAAGGTCCATAGATTGGGTCCTAAGAAATAAATGAGCTGTGGTCTGAAGGAACTTCTCTACAGTGCATCAAGCTCTTTCTCGCACAGAGAACTGTGAGCAACTTCGCTTTGCAGAGTTAGAGATCCCAGCTCAGCCCCACAAAGCCCTTCAGGCACAGGCACAATCCCACTATCTGTTAATGGGATATGGACTGCCTTAAGCCTCTTTGGCTCCTGGAAATCCCTTTCTCAGCACGACTTAGGCAGCACACAGGCAGCCCCCCACTGTGGGCTCACCCTACAACACTCACACACACCTGGACCCACGTTGGCACAGACCCAGCGCAGCTCCACAGCTCAGCATAGTCCCACAGGGACCCACCACCCCCCAGCCAAGGCACCTTCCTGTGCTCTGTGTGAATCCCCAGCTCAATTTAATAATATTGCTTGCCATGGTGAGTCCTAAAGCATCACCAGAAAGGAGCAGAGGGTCCACAGGATCCTGGCAGAGGGTTACAGACTGCTGGGGACATGAGTGCCGCAGCATCCTGGGCATTCCGGCCCTCATCCATCACCTCTTCCCACCAGTGCCAGCTGAGCTGAGCCCCTGATGCAAAGCTGCCTCGCAGAGAGTGGGGAGATGAGTGCTTGGGGGGTTAACTGAGGACAGCTCAGCTTTCTGCTTCAGCTCTGCGGGTTAAAAATCAGCTGCTCCTGCGGCTGATGGGGCTGGATGTGCTGGCACCCGGGAGGCAGTGGGGGATGCTCCACCCTCAGCTCTGCCCATTCAAGAACCCAGGCAATGTGTGGCCATTGCCATGGGATCTGCAACCTCACCATCTCCACCAGCATCACCCTCATCCTGCTGTTTCTCAGCACAGGAGCCCATCAGCCTCTTCTGGGTGCTTCTGTCCTCCCTCTTGCCAGCTGTGTCCCACATCCATCTCTCCCTTTCCCGGGGCAAGTCTTACCCTGCGCTTCCAGCCCCTTCCACAAAGCACAGATTCAAATATTCCAACAACTCTCTTGAACCTCAAGCTGGCCATGCAAGATGCAGTATTTATTATGAGAAAACTTCAGTCAAAATGAGCTTTTCCCTTCAACTCACCCACAATTTACAATTCTGGAAGGCACAGTCCTATGCGGTGCACGCAGATTTTACCCCCTTTTGTTATTCACATCAACATGCCTCTGAGTATCCTGCACGCCAAATAACATCGTTTTCCTTCTCTTCTTCCATCAGCACAACTGGAGCCCTGGCAGTGCAGCCAAAAGAAAGCCTTGTAAAACAAGGCTTCTCATAAATGTCAGCCAGTTACCACTGTGGCAATAAATTGTCTTACGAGAGTTTCCTCCTGTAAGAAATGTTACGCAAAATATGGCTTCTCCTAAGGTGTATTACTCGGTGAGTGAGGTTTTTCACTATTAAACAGTTTTCAGCTCAGCTGTAAAGCCACACCAGAGGCTCACAGAAGGGCTATGCCATGGTTTCTCCTGCTTGGAACAAGAGTCATGTAGGTCATGCTCACGCAGGCACAGGAACTGCAAGCTTCCTTCACTGAGCTTCCCCAGCAGAGAAAACTCTGAGTGCCTGAGCTGTGCTGTGACATCTCCCTCATCCTCTTACTGTCACATATCCACTGCATCTCCAGGATGGGGAGTAGGCACTGATATTCCAGCTTTAATATGAGTTTACCCAAGGCAAGAGATAAAGCAGTGAGTTTATCGTGGTGATGGCAGGGATGGGAGCACAGTCCAGCTTTCGTGTGTTACGCTTCATTGGCTGTAACAAAGTTGAAATAAGAATAAAAGAAAGTGAAAGGGGGAAGAGGGAAATTTTTCTGAGGTGTCTGACTCTGTGCTTTAGAGTTTCTGCAAAGTGCTTGCTTCCCGTGTGGAGCTTCTTTAGTTCTCTGTGCTTTTCCAGCCCAGAGTTTCATAACCCCTTAGTGCTTTCACTGCTAAAAGAAATCCCAAATGCAAACAGCTGGGAACATGAATAAATACCTGAATAAAGCACAGCTCTGAAATGCAGCACATGATGGTTGACTAATTGAAAGGCATTTCATGAACATCGCTTGAAGCTCAGCAGGTCCACAGGTTGGAGATCTGCTACAGCATTTCCTTCCTCTAGCCACAGGCCTTTTCATTTCCCTTAGAAATGAGCAGTGCTTTCCAAGAGAAAAGAAAAGAAGGTAGAGACAGGCTTCCTACTTCATATAAGCTAAAATACGACGGTCCTGCCCTCCCTCCTTTCTGCTTTATTATTCCACCAGGTGTCTGAAGCCCACATTATGTGCTTTTTTGCATTGTGGGATCAATACAAACTCTGCTAGTTAGTCAGAGCAAGAAACAGGAGCATTTCAAAGCACAGCAAGAAGGCCCTGATTTAGCACAGTCTGTCTGGGTAAAAGATGCTGCTTCTGACGCTGTGCAAATTGGCTGCTCTGCACTATCTGCTGCACTGCCGTGCACGGGGCTGCTGCTGGCTCTTGGGGAACGAGTCAGGGAACGCTTTCTGCTTCCCGGTGCAATCAGAGAAGGGAAATCAACACCAAAGCCCTATGGATGGGAGCAGGAGGTCACCAAAATGAGCTGAGCAGTACCGGAGTTTGGGTGGAGGGAGACCCCAGGACTGAAATGAGGTTCTCCTTTCCCAAGGCTCTTACACAGAGAAGGATGGGGAGAACTAAACTAAGAGGAGCTTGAGCTAAGAGGCACAAAGGCATAGCTTTCCCTTCACCTTGAAAAAGCAAAATCCCAGCAAAGGGACAAGAAACAATGCCTGAGCAGACTTCCTGACAGAAGAGGAGGACACCTGATGTGGCAGAGAGGAGGGAGAGTTCAGTCCTGATCAAATCCTGGGTTTTGCAGGGATTTCCTGTACCAACACAGCCCCCACTTTCCTTTCGGAGGGCAAGAGCCCTCTTCCCTAACTCCAGAAGGTAAAAAGCCAAGTGTCTAGTTCAGCCTAACAGCTGAGATGTTCTTGATGCTCAAAGCAGAGAGAACACTCAGGCATTTCAAGTGAGGTGAGACAGTTCCCAGCTGAGTTCCGTGGTTATTCCTGCTGCTCACTCAGCTGCAGCTCTGCCAGGATGCTGTATCCACACCAATCCCTCAGACTTCCAAAGCTTCTCAAGGCATGTGAAGAGGTGGGACTGTGTTACACACTCCTGAGTGCTAACAGTTCACCCATATGGCAGCAAGCTGCACGCACTGGGTGTGAATGTGGGCCACGTGCATCTCATGGGCCAGACTTAACACGAGCTCAGATGGAAATTATGCGCCAAAATGCAGAACACATTTTTTTCCCCAAAACAGCTCAGTAAGGCACATTTTATTTCTGAAAATCTGCCACTTCTTTTAGTGCCTGCACATGTAGCATGACCCCCCCAAGTGCTTGAAGAACTGAGCACGAGTGCTTTTTAAAAGCTCTGTCATTTATATATGTGAGTGTGTAAAGACTAGGGATAATATATCTTCAATACCTAAACACAGATACTGCTTGTAAGGCACGTGAAGACCTGAAGCAATGTGTTAGTGCGGCTGAGGAGATGAAGTTGTCTGCAGGAGGGCTGATCATACACAGGGCATGCGTTCTTCCTCTGCTCCTTGGCTTCTGCACCTTGAGGACAGAAAAACTGATCCTGACCTTTGCAAAATGTTTTGAGATTCATCAGTGACAAGTCTGACATACATATTTGTTCCCTCTAATACAGAGATGCTACAGAAAGGAAATCTGTCCTGTGGTTACTCATGGGATCTCCCGAATAGCAGCTGTTTTTCTCAAGGAAAGGACGTTTTAGTTACCTTTATCACAAGACTTTAAATCTCCTTTAGAGGCGCCTACCCAAATATTTACACAACGGGTTTCCTAGGGAAGGCAGGCTGGCGGTTGTTTTGCTTTGTGCCATGAACTGCTCTGACGACTGCCCTCCTCTCTATTCATCTTCACTGTAACTCAAACATTGTCTTGGAGAATCCTATAAACCGTCTGTGACATGGCCCCAAAACCTTCCCCATGCTCAGCTAATCCCTGTACACCCAACACTTTGTTACTGAATTATCACGACTGCCCACAGAACTGCTCCATCCAACACAAACAGCCAAGGCGACAGGAGGAAATGGCTCCAAAGAGAACCTTTCCCTTTCAAAACGAAAAAACCCTCCTGGTGAAAGCGCCGTCACACTAAATAACTCAAAGGCACCAAATGCAAATGCTATTTACAATGTCAGTTCTATAAATATCCGTGGCACGTTTCATTAGCTGGTGACTGCAGGAATAAAGAAGAATACAGCGTGTTCTTCCTTGAATCACATCAGAAATTATAATTGGAGGCAGAATCTCTCCTAAACCCTCACTGACTGTATGGGAGGCAATTACTGTGCTGAATCCACAAAAATCTGTGTCACTTTGTCCACTGTTTGGACAGAGCCGCTGAAAGGCGATAGGGAGAGATGACAGCCCACTGATTACAGTAAACTCTTAGATTAAACATCCTGCTCCCACTTGACCACTTCTTACTGCCTTCTCATCCTGGCAACGCCTAGGCTTGTCGAGAGAGGGAGGGAGGAAAAGCGGTGTGTTTTTGATGTCTGCACAGCTTTGTGCATGTGGCAGCACTTCACTTTGCTGAATTGGGGCCAGTCTGGCAAGCAGCTGCCTGCTGCACTGACCAGCACTGCCTCTTCATGCATCCATCTGCCATCTCCTGTCCCACACTCACACTTCGAGACCCTCGAGGAACAGGTGATCTTTCTTTCTATGCCAGAGCATCCTGCCCGGTCACTGGTCAGCATCAGCACCTAATAAATGTTACAGATGATGGCGGGGGGATGAGGATGGCTGTGAGACACAGCGTGTGAAGAGCTGAGCCACAGGGCTGACCCTCCATGGGGACATGGGAGAGGGGACATGGCCACGGCTGACTGTGCTTGGTGGGGAGCAGCACTGGCTGGGCTCTGCCCTGGGGGCTTGCTTGTTTTTGCAGCCACAGAATGACAGAATCATGAAGGCTGGAAAGACTTCCAAGAACACCAAGCACAGCCTTCGACCAAACACCACCATGCTCACTAAACCACACCTTGAAGTGACACACCCACTCATTTTTCAAACACTTCCAGGGATGGTGACTCCAATTCCCTGGAAAGTCTGTTCCAATGCTTAAATCCAGTCCTTTAGGTGTGACTCAACAGGACAAATAACTGATGAAGAGGAGCTAGATGACTGCTGGTGGAAATTGGTTCATCTGTCCCAGTCACGGGGCTTGCCCACTGCCCTGTGCTGGTGAGCACATCACCATTGTTTGCAGCACTGCCTGCTCTTCCTTTTCACTGAAATGGGCAACATCTGCAGCACCTGTGCCTTGGTGGCTTGAAGCTCTGAGGATGAGACAGTCAGGAGAAACTGCTGTTTCTCAATACAGTCCTCATTTCCACTATTTATTTCCATGAGTCTTTCCTAGATAAATGGTGAATAGTCTTTGTTGTTATTATTCTTTTCAAGAGGGAGAAAAATTATTTTAATTTGTCCCCAGACTCCTGGCTTGTGAGCAGAGGTCTATGTAGCCTGTCTTGCCTGCCACGGTCAGCGACACAGTACAGAACATAGGCTCAGCTTTCTGAAATAAGCCGATACAGAATCACGGAATGGTTTGTGCTGGAAGTTCCAACCCCTGTGCCATTGTGAAGCTGAGAAGAACGGTCCAGGAAAGATACTATAGCTGTGGATGATGGTGATATGAAGAGAAGTAGCTGATGGCTGATGCATAACCAGACTTCACCTCCTAAAGCAGTGTGGGTTTCCCTGTTATGGAAGTGCTTTGAGGCTCTGTGAAATACACGCACAGTCCATAGCTGGATTGAATGGCCAGAAAACAGAAGTTGACAGTGATGCAGCACCTCCCACAGGTTTGACAGGACCAGAGGAATGTATCGCGTGCGAGGCCTTTGGTTTTCCCTGTGAGCCTCTTTATCCCACTCCTTGAAAAATTAATGTCCTTTCCAACGGATTAGGGAACGGAGGCAGAATTGTCAAAACCATGGTTACAGATACAGCTCTTAAAACCCTCTCCTCTCCTGCAGGAAGGGAGTGGCGCTTGATGTCACCTATCGCGTGGGGGATCTGCACAGGGATATGTTTAAGAGGGGTTGCCTCAAGTGATGCGGTCATTTCTGCAAACACTCATTTGTCAGGAGAGAGGAGAACAGCTTCAGTAATTAGAAAGCAAGAGTCCTCCTCGAGACAGGAGGTGGGGCGGTGTCACCCGCGGTGTCACCCCATCGGAAGCAGCGCTCGAATGGCGCGACCCAGCCATTGTGCAGATGCCGACAGGGAGCGATGGGACAAAAATTAAGGCGAGCTACAGGCTGAGTGACCTGGTGACTTCCCTGTTTTGTCTTAGGAGCTGACAAAAGAATTCCTGGCCTGCCCAGGGGCTCCTCGCTTCCTCCACACAGTGCTTTCCAGCCTTGCTCGTGCTCTGGCATCACCCAGGGACATCGGCACAGGTTATTTTTCACGCTTCCCCTAAACAGCGCTCAGCAAAAATGCTCTGATTCAGCAAAGCCCATAGCTGTGTCCATAAATCCCCTTTATTTCAGTGTGACATAAGCAAGTGTTTAAGTGGCTTACTGTATCAGGGCTGAAATGAAAAACCGTCTCCTACGGTCCTTAAGTCCATTTACAACATCAAGCAATAACTCTCAGGCGAACTTTAAAGCTGGGAATGCCACGTCTTAACCTCAAAACACTTGGTGCTTGAGCCGTGTAGTTAGAATGAAATCTAATTCCGACGCTGCGTTTTAAACCGAGCAGGGCATTACCCGGCAGATGCCGAAATTACTGCTCTGAGCACGGCTGGCCTCGGAGGCTTGATCTCAGTTATATCCTGAGATAAGAAAGTCCTTTCCTGGACAGAACAGCTTCCTCACTAGAACGGAGGCTGTGCTAGTTTAGGTCACGTATTGTTTTCTTTCTTGAAAATAACACAGATCTAAATCTTTTCAAATACAAAGGGAAGCAGAACTTCTTGCACCCTCCCTGCCTTCTGATGTTGAGTTGGGAGGAGAGGGCATTCCCAATGCAGACTTCTTACTATGTTTGACTCTTTCACCCTTGTAACTCTTTCCATTCCCTTTCTTGGCCAGGAAATAAACAATTTGCCAGTTAAAAAATATACCAGCTTCCAAGAATTATCCCCACTATTTACAGGGCAGGAGTGCAGAGTGTAGGAGCTCTGATATGGTTGGTCAGAGCATCCTCAGAGCTCTGGAGCTGAGGTTGACCACAGGGAGGTTACACAGTCTTCAGTATTATTTATTATTTTTAGTCTAGAGGATTCACTGGTCACAGATGTCTTAAACTTTACAGATTTGAAACCCCTTCTGCACACAGGAGAAGTGTGTTTTGATAAACCTTGACTCAGCCGGTCAGCTGTGCAGGTGGTTCAACATGGACACCTGCTTCGGGCCAGCATTTTTAGGTCAAGAACATGCCAGAGCTGTTAAAACTTTGCCTCAAATTGGGATCCTGTAGCTGTCCCCTCCACTTTTACTTGGGAAGCCTGTGTTGCTCCTACAGCCTTTCTGCACGTGCAGCAGGCCGGCTGAACCCACGATGGGTAAGGGAATAAACAATAAATAAGTAATCGTGCAAATGAGGCGGCCCAGCTGCTCCTCCTCCCGCCAGCTTGGGGCTCTTCCCTGCTGGCAGCACTTTCAGGGCATTGAGATTTGAACGAGACAGGGGATGGGGCTTCCATCCTCTCCCGATGGACTTTCCTGCACAGCCTCACAGACCTGGTGGATCAGCTCCTGCCTGGAGCCAACAGCAAGCCCTGGTGAGAGAGGAAGAGCTGCAGTCCTGCTCAGAGTTCCATCGCCTCTTAGGGAGCAGATGATGAGCCATTCACAGTAAGGGCATCTTTGGGTCTGGTGAAACCACTCGATCCACATGAAACCACTACAGCCGAAGGGTTGCATCCTATGGGAAGCGGAAGGGGAATGGCGAGAGCAGCCCACAGCCTCATCCTACCTTACAGACCTTGGGACTACTCATCCAGACTATGTTGTTTCTCTGTATGCCAAAGTAATGCCCAAAGACTGAAAAACTGCCACATCACAAGAAAAAACCATTGCAAAAAATAGTCCCCCTCACACCTATGTTAAGAAGACAACAGGTAGACAATCTTCCTTGCTGCCAACTTCCCAGTTAACACCTAAAGTAACTTGCCCTGTGCATAAACTTCTCCTGATCTAACTCAGCTCAGCCAAACTCTGTGAACATCTTTATTTGGTGAGCTTTTCTTTGTTATTTCCCCCAGGGCGAACTTATTTTCTGGATAATAATCCCTTTAAGGCAAGTTCTGCAGTTTCATCCCATGTTTGCACATTACATACAAGAGCTGTGATCCATCATTTGTGCTGCCAGTCCCTAACGCAGCCCAAAGAAACAAATATCAAGAGCAGAGCTAAAATGGGAGGCCCAGAGGGAAGGAGGATAAAGGATCTCTGGGGTCTTTGCACAAGGACAAGCAGAGTCGTCCTGGGACAGGTGCTTTATCAACTTTTGAGCATAGTTGTGCTTCAAGAAAACTGTGATATGCCTTGAAAGGGTCTTGCTTCCCCTGGAAGAGCTCTGTATTTACCCTGTCTGCTATGCACAAAGGACACAGCACGATCTAAGGAAAAAGCATTGAAATTATCTACCAGGGAAATCATTTACCAATGAAGGACTTAGAAGATTTTCGTAAGTCACATCAATTTCTTTGTGGGGACTCCTGGTCACCTTCTGGTTCATTCCCTACTATATTCTACAGCAAGCACTGTGAGTCATCATAGGATAATGACCATGTGGCAATAAAGTACATAGCAATAGATTATTATTATTATTATTATTATTCCCAAAGATGTTAGCATGCCTGTTAATCTCTCCTACACCTGACTTTTAAAATTCCTTTTAAACACACATAAAATTTTTTGTTCAGTTTCACACTTGAAAAGTGGCATACTTTCAGCAAAATGTTCCATATATCACTCGTTTGTGCATGCAGACAGGATGTAATTACATGAGAGCATCCAAGTCTTCTGGGAACACATTCACAGGAGTTTCTGTTTAGTTATAGAAGAAAACAGGACGATTTATTTGCTGTTGAAACGAATGTGATTTGCTGAAGAAAAAAAAATCAATGCGGGTTCATAGGAAGATGACCAAAGTGACCCAAGGCAGTGGAAGTGATAGTATGTGTGAAATATTTTTAAAAGACAAATTAAGATTTATGGCTTGAAGTGTCCTTTTAGTGCTCATTGAGTGTTTTGTACCTACTGTATCACTGAGCAGCGGGAGGTGTGAGTGGTGCTGGCCCTGATCAATGGAGCCAAGGCACTGGGCAGTGCATCACTCAGGTGCTGTAACAGAGAGGGTCAATAGAGAGCACTGAGCAGTGCTATATATAACACATAACAGAAAACACACTTGCAAAAGTCATTCCAGATGTGTGTGTGAGGGGGGGAAGCAAAATGTTAATCAGTGCACAGAACCGTTGGGTTTGTTTTTTCCTTTTTCCCTTCTTGTTTTGAACAACACTCCAAGAACTGATATGCTTCCAGTGGGAAAACATGTCACCGGGCTGTTCCCAGCCACTGCTAATCAGCAGGTTTGACACACATTTGATGTGGACAGCCAGGGCTGTGGCTGTGCCCAGGCTGGGCAGCCGCCAGCAGTTCTGCTGAGCAGCAGCAGCTGACAGGGTCTGTACAGGGTGGGCATCATCCCCAAGTTGGGTTTCACAGGGAGGATGGGGTGAGATGCACAGCACGTTCAGATGACAAGCATCTGACTCATCCTCAGAGATGCAGGTGTTTCCAGAAACCAATCCAGCTTCCAAAAGTCTGGTTTGACCTTTCTGCTCCCACATTGTCCCTGAGCACATCTGGTGCAGAGTGGGGCAGGGCTGGGGCTGCAGGACTGGGACATCTCCCATGGGCTCTGCCTGCACACCCTTCATGAGGGTCCTACCTGCCTACTCCTGCCAGCTCCTGAGGCTGAACACTTGTGTGTCTGGTGAGGACTACGGCTCAGACTAGCCCCATTCTGGGCTCAAGCAGGGAAAACTACTTTCAGGACACATAGCCTGTGCTTTTATACCCCCATTCATCTCCTGAGTAATGCCAGGATCTTGCATCACCTGTATTGAGAATACTTTGGCTATTGGTGCAGCAAGAGCAGGTCATCTCTGCACCAGGGCATCTCATGACACAATAAATATGGACAGTCTGTAACTTCTGCACAGGAGAGCCCTGGAAAAAATGCCTCAACATAAATCTGTTTTTTTATCATACCCTTCTGCTTTTTAATAGCCAGGGAAGGATGTTCCTGCCTGGAACCGAACTCAGCAGCTCTTTAGTACTGTGAAGAATCGATGCAGAAGAGTTGAGGATGGGAAGAGGGAACAGCCTGATGCAATGTCTGCAAACTCAGCGGCTGGATTTGAAGCTCCTGAGCCCTAAGATCACAGGATTCAATACCCATTTTGGAGCAGCTTTCTGCCATGTACACAATCAGCTGTGCCTGTGAGAGGGGACTGAGAAAGTGAGGACATGTACCAGCACCTTTAGTGGAAGATTTCCCTCAGAATTTCCATCAGCACTCCCAGAGAATTTCAGAAAGCACGCTCCATGGTGCAACACAAAGGCAAAGCAGACTCAGTGCTTCCCTCCAGTTCTCCTGGCGAGGAACAAGACTCTTTTCCCAACTCCCATCACCTCCTGCAGCACAAGCCCAGGTGACACCTTCACTGACTACACAACCACCCAGCAGGGATGCAAAGCATCCCGGGGGCCCAGGCCAATTGAGGCAGATTTTTTTTTCTTTTGGTCTTTGCACTTCACAATTGCAGAAGACGGTGGAAGTCACCTTCCAAATTTATTTTCCAGCACGCTTCCAAGCTGGGGGGAGGTGTGTGCACAAAGGAAGCACTGTGTTTGATTACACAACCCCTAAATCATCCCTGTCCCCTTGCGTGCCCCACTTCACCAGGAAATGAGTGTGTGAGCACACACGTGGCAGCCACGTGTGGGCTGATGGGTGTCTTCACAAAACCCTGGGTGGGGGTAGCCAGGAGAGACACTCTCCATGCACAGCAAAAACAAAGCCATGATTAAATGTGGAAAGAGCTCTATCCACACTCCCCTCCCTAGGGCAGGTGCCACGTTTCAGCTTCAGATTTCGTGCTGCCTTTCCAAGCTGCTCACTTGATGCATCAGCTTTCCATCCCCTGCTTGTCCTGCACAAACCCAGGGTCAGCCCGTGGCTGCTCCACTCTCTGCAAAGCACTTCCCTGCAAGAAATAATTCAGCTGGGAAGGATGGGATGCCAGCAGCGCTTACAGTGTGTGTGGTACGGCTGCAGCCACGTTCAATCCCACACGGCCAGGAAACCCAAACAAGGGTGGGTTTATTTTGATTGGGAGATCTGGGGACTTCTAAGAAGAAAAATAAATAAATAATCTAAACACTAGAGCCTGAGCCTAGTGGGTTGGCAAGCCCGACAGCCATTGTCAAAATGTTAGGTGTTACGCGTGGAAGTGTACATACAAAAGGATTTCTCTAGCCAAAATGCGAATATCGACCTCTTTTTGGTTTGCAGCTTTCTAGGAGATTTTCATTGGACCTTTTTACAATGAATTTAAGTTTAAAAAAAAAAAAAAAAATCAACTTGCCTACCTTTTTTCTGTCTCAATGACTTTTCCCAAAGATTACTACACTAGGTCTAGGTCATACCTCATCTCACCCGTGCAGGCAGAGGAGGAAAACAGCATGTAGACACCCACTAGAGATCTTTTCTTGAGGGTGGGGACACAGCAACTGTTCAACACCATGTGAACATGCCACAGAGAAGCTCAGGACAAGAGCAGAAGAATCATCTATTTGCTAGGAAAGGAGCAAAGTGTGTTGCAAGCAAGAACATCATTGATGGCACTGGAAATCAATGGTCCCAGCTCCTCTGGCCTCCTCTGCACTCTGAGGCTGGGCAAGGGCTGAAGTCCCACCTCACCCCACAGAGATGCACCCAGAGTATCTGGCACCAGGCATGAGCCCTCAGAGGAGCATCACACAGCCATGAAGCAGAGATGCACTGGGAAGGGGAGGTACATCAGGGTCTTCTACATTTTTTTGGCAGGCAGCCTACTAGAGCCAAAGCCAGGCAAGGAGTAAACCTTCAGGCTGACATCGACTTGTGAGTAGGTGGAGTGCAAAGGTGATTTGGAGCAGAGGGGGCATGATCAAAACTTGTGTGCTTGCGATTCATCAACATGAAAGTGCTCCCAGATGCTCAGAACTGATCAAATATCTGTCTGGGGTCCCTTCTCTGTGTCAGATCAGAGAGAAAAGCAATCAAAGTAATTTTTGGTCCTTGACAAGGTTCATCCCCAGAAAAGAAGACAGCGGCTCTAACTCATTGTGCAGCCTCGAAAAATTGTTTGTGGCTTTCCAGGACATGGCACATACTGAGATTTACAGGAGGGCTAGGAATTAAGTTGTTAAAAGTCTGGGAGCAGCAGAAGTATCAGTGGATGTTGTTAGTTGCAGTGGTCTTTGAGGCCATGCTGGGCAATGCACTGGCGGCTTAGGGAACCTGAGAGAGGCTGGGACAACCTGGGATTTGGGCTTGGAGGAGGCTTGTAAGCAATTCCACCACAGCTTAACCTTGTCAGACCTTGCTGCCTGCTGGGCTGCCATGCTCTGCTTGCGCTGGGGCTGCAGGGCAATCCTCTCCTCCAGCTGCTGGAAGGAGCAAGCCAGCAAGGATGGCTGGAGATTGGCATTGCCGAGTGACCTTGGGAGCCAGCTGTGCCCCCAAGCACAGCCCATCCTGACAGGAAGCACAGGACCCCAGGGAGCCACTGTGACCTGCTCTTACAGCTGACCCCATAGCACTGCATCCCCACAGCTTCCCAAGAGATGGGGCA
Organism: Acanthornis magna; assembly: GCA_036785705.1. Classification (NCBI taxonomy): domain Eukaryota; kingdom Metazoa; phylum Chordata; class Aves; order Passeriformes; family Acanthizidae; genus Acanthornis; species Acanthornis magna. The sequence continues at coordinate 4,080,518 of JAWUZG010000001.1, forward strand.
TTTGCGGGATGGCACCCACCTAGACAGAGATTTTGGGTGCAGCTCAGAGAACCAGGAACACTGATCTCCTCAAGCCCAGAGTGTTTTGAATAAAAGGCACCCAAGCTCCCCAAGCACTGCATGTAAGTGTGGCCCTGTGCCTGACAGCAGCCTTTGCTTGTCCCAGCAATGCAGCTCACAAGAAGTGGGTCACACAGTGCCTCTGTGCATCTTCAGGGGACACCACTAAGCCCTGACCCCAAATTTGGTTAATGCTGGATCAACACACTCCTTAACACCTTCTCAGTGTCTCATCCCTCTTGCAACGCGTGACCCTTCCTTCCTTACAGTCCCAACAGATTGCAGCTTGAGACTTCAGTGACTCCCCAGCCTGTTTCCAATTCTCCCTAATAAAGCATTTTCTCCCTCATCCATACCTGCAGCTTTACTTTGCCATTGCTGTCTGTTAAGCTGCACTCAAAACTAATTCAAGCCTTCTGTGATTACTCACACAGTAACAGCAACAAACGGGATATGTACCACTGTAATTACCTGTGATGGGTGGGACTAGACTCCATGACCTGGGAAGTCTTTCCCAGCCCCATGTGCCTCTTAACAACACCCAGTGCACTAGCTGAAGCTCTTGGCCTGGCTAAACTGTGTGACAGGATCCCTCTCTGCACCAAGTGATGCTGCATTGCTGTATGGCCCTGAGCAACCCAGCGCTGCGACCACAGGTATCATCAAATATCAGGCTGCATTTTCAGTGCAACAACCAGTTGAGATGTGCAACAACAGGACCACCAGAAATAATCTACCAGGAGACACGGGTAGCTTGCCCAAAAGGGTTGTGAGTGGTTCACCAGTGTGTCAAGCTCAAATAATGGCAGAGATACTATATTTTTAACCTGGGTGTCGGAAAAAAAAAAATCACCTAAGAACAAAATGTTTATTTTACACATGCATAAATCCACATGCTATGCCCCACTGGTACACTTCTCCCTTCTGTGGGAACTGATCACACAGCATGATGGATGAGCAACACCAACTCCTTCAGCCTGTTTGGTCCTCTGAGGGACATAGCTGATCTTAGCAGCAGAACAACACGGTGCTGAGCTGAAGACCCTTCAAAATATCCCCTCTCATACCAAGAAGCAATATATCCTTATCTCCTCATGGCTTCTGCCACAGCCCCCTTGCTCAGCAGCACAGCTTGGCTGCAGAAACCACCCCATGAGAAGCTCGCCCTCCTGCAGAACATGGCACATACCTGCCCGACACCGATACCTAAAACCACCTTCCAAATATTAATATTTGGAGAAGAACAGGCTACCTGTAACTTGTGCCAGGAAGGTCAAGCCAAGCAGCAGCCACCAAGCCGAGCTGGTGCACCATCGCCCGGCCAGGGTCAGCATCGTGCTCCAAGTGAGTGTGCAGGCAGTGTGGGCACTCTGCCATCAGCCCAAGGAGAAAGGGATCAGCCTGAGGGGCTCAGCCCCAGCGGGGGTTCCCTGGTGCCTGGCAGGCAATTCTAGGCAGGGAAGATGGCACAGACACCCACGCCGGGAACAGTCCCCTCCATGCATGGGTGGGGGATGCGCATCCGACCCCGGGGGCCGATCCAGAGGGAGCGGGGTCCGAGACACCCCGATATCCATCTGGCGCTGGGCAGAGGCAGGATTCATCCTCTCCGATAGCCGAGGCACGGGGAAAGCCCAGCTCAGCCGTGCCCATGGAGTGCAGCGCGCCGGCACAGGCACCACACCCCCTTCGCCGCTGGAAAGGGCGAGCGGTGCCGGGGTTTTGTTCAGGACAATGTTTTAAAATCCCAAACCAAACCAATAAGCAAGGAGTTCAGCTTTCGCCGCGACCTGACTTGCCTGGGAGAGATTTGCTAGATCGCTCCGCATCTGTGTGTGCTGTATTGCTAAACCGCTGCCAGGGCTATTATTAGAAACAATTGTCTCTCCTGGAAATTTTATAGAGAGGTTTGAAACAACTTTTCCCTGCCCTCCCCAGCAGCCAGCGGGTAACAATGCGGCCAAGAGCCCTCCTTACGCGGAGCATGTCTGCAAGGCGTGCAGATGTACTCCCGTACAGCCACAGTTTGCAAGCAGAGCTATTCATTTGTCTTTTCTAGCCCTGAATCTGGAGCAACTTTTCCATTCCCGATTCAGGAAAAGGTGCAGAGGGGAAAGGAAAAACAAGCCGGGGGCTTTCCCCTTAGCGAAGCCCCCGGCTCTGCATTAAACTTGCTGCAGCCATTTGGGAAGGGAAGGAGCAGTCCATCTTGGCAGTCAGTGGGGACAGGCAGCCAGATTGCTTGGGAAGGGGGGAAGGAATCACAGCACCAAGGGCTTCTCTCCCCCCGCACACACCGTCTCCTTCCCCAGCCGCCGCGCTCGCCTCCGTTACTCGCCCACCGAATTCAAGGGTTTCGGGTTGGGTTTTTTTTGGGGTTTTTTTGGAAAGGACAGGGAAAGCAGCTGCTGCCCACATTTCTCTCCGTTTGAGGTAAATGGAGGGAGGGGGCGTGGAGCAGCCCGCACACTGCGGCTGGGCTTTCCCCGGGGGCCGGGGCTGGAAGGGGAGCCCCGGCCCGCCTCGCCTCCCCTCCGCAGACAAAGACCCCGTTACCTTCTCCAGCTGCCTCGGCGGCCCCGGCGGCCCCTCAGCTGCGAGCCCGGGGCGAGCGCATCCCCGCCGCACCGCGTCTCCAGGCCGCGGCTCTACCGCCCCGCATCCATCGCCCGCCTCTCCGCGGGGCTGCGCGGGATGCGCCGCTCTTCCCTCCGCTCCCCGCCGCTCCCGGCCGCTCCTAGCGCCGTCCCATCCTCCCTGCCGGGATGCCGGAACCCTCCTTTCCCCCTTCTTCTTCCCTTTCCCCGCCTGCCGGCCCCCGGCGCCCGGCTCCTGCGCGGCCGCTGCCGCGCTGCGAGGCTACGAGGCTGGAGCCGGGGAGGGAGGAGGAGGAGGAGGAGGAGGAGGGGGAGGAAGGAGGAGGAAGGAGGGAGGAGGGCAGCGAGCAGCAGTTGGCGCTGGGTCATGTGAAACAGATGAACCCGGCTCGGGCCTGCCAACATCTGGGCTCCCCCTCGCCTCTGGGAGGAGGATGAAGGGATGAAGGGATGGAAGGACGCATGGAGGAAGGGTGCGGGGTGGCGGTGTTCACCCCTCTTGCCCACGCGTGCACACCTTGAGAGATAACGGAGAGGGGCGAGAGCAGCGGGGATGCTCCGAGCGGAGCCCCGGCTGGAGGAAGAGAAGGGCAGCGCGGGTCCCGGGCACCCATGGGGCTGGAGACAGAGCAGCTCCTGCCAGAACGAAGCACTGGGCAATAGGGCAGCCTCCCTTCCGGTGATTTTTACCCCTGCTCCTGGCTGGCTGAAGGGTGCAGCTTGTGATGGTGTAAAAGACTGGGGATGCTGCTCAGCAATAGAACATATCTACATCTTGCACTAGAGTAGCCCTCATGCAAGGGTGTCACTATTAAATAATTAGATCCGTCAAGAAAGACAATATGTGTGGGCCTTCAGGAAGTGCTGATTTATTGATTTAAACATGCACAGCGTGAAGCACCCACACCATGATGCCTGTGGTTAAAGCTCTGACTTGTTCCACTGCTTTACCTCCCATCATTATTATCTTTCTGGGACTGGGCTTATTCCCACCAGGTAAAAACCTGAGGCAGCTGCTGTGCCATTCTCTGGAACAGACTGGCTGGGAAGAGGTTTGCTTTGGGAGGGGAGCTGTGGGGTTGAGCACTTCATTTGTTTTCAGTTGGCATTCATGCCACCACGAGGATACTCATGGTGAAGGTGGAGCTGGGGCTTACACGGGATGCAGGAAATTCCCCTCTTTGCCCCGCAGGAAGATGACAAAGTCGTGGTGGTGAAGGAGTGGAATGTCTCATTTTAACTAGAGGTATTTCTAGGTTTGATCTGCTGTCAGACTCACAGTCAAGACCATGAGTCTTTATGTACTCTCTGCATATAAAGGGGCCAGTGGGCTGCAAAGTCCTTTTGGGTACAATAACCACTGTTCCCTCTCCTGTTTTTAGGGGCACAGACATAAATCCAGAGCAGTGTGTGCAGCCCCAGACAGGCTCACCCATCCAGCTCACTCCACCCAAGGGGATGGCTTTGATTAAGGGGATAGATATTGAGGCAGTTCTGAGGTGGCCCAGCTCTACTCTGAAGGCGATCCCAAGGCCAGGACACAGAGGCAAGAAGCAGCAAAGGTATCCATCTCTGCTCTAGGAAATGCAGGTGACCATGGCTCCATTGCAAGGGTAAGGATTGTGGTTTTATGGGTTCATCCAATCCACATGTACATCCAGCCACAGAAATAACCCTGAGGGGCAAACCACCAAAACGCGAACTTCTAAACCTCCTGGAATTTAAATGCCTCCTAACTTCAGAGAAAGGTAAAACTTCAAGTTGCCTCCCAAATGCTGTTCTGCTTGTTCCTTCAACGGAGATCACAACCTATCTCAGGCAGGTCCTGCCTGCAGTGCTGAAGAAGAGCATGAAAGCCTGAACCACAGCAGTGGTTCAGTCCTGACCTTGATTAGAACTAGCAAGGAAAAATCACCTTCCCATGCGGATTTTCACTAAAATAGGAGGTGAAACTGCTTCCAAGGTGCACTCACCATACAGGTGCCTGCTTGTGCTTGTTGCTCTCTAAGAGTGTGCCAAGGCCATGGACTTTGCCCTTGGGGTAGGATGATCCTTCAGTTAGCAAAGCCTCAAGGCAGTTTCCCCACCCATTGCTCCATGGCACATTCTGCCCCTCCAGGTAACTCTCCTGGCAGGATCTGCCTCCAAACCCAAAGCAGACCCAGGATGTGGTGCAGCTTTATCCACCTGGTGAAAAAAGAACTTGCCTGGTAAATAAGGAGCAGCAGAGATTGGAAGCCCCTAACTGGAAAGTATTTTTTTTCATGCATAGCAGCAAAAACTGGAAAGCAAATTTCACTCTGCCCAGAATTGTAATGTTCAGCTTTCAGAGCAGGTGTGTGGAGTTTCATTAAACTTAGCTTGAGATTATCAGCTCCCTACAACAGTCCGGTGTCTTCCTTTGGCACAAAACTGGGATACGTTTTGGAATAGTTTGGAGACAGCAAGGGAGCATCTTTTCTCATGCCACATGTTACAGCAGGGTGTGCCCAATGAGCAGTTGGAGCCTCATACCTGTGAAACCTAAAGCTGCATCTTCCTCATATCCTTTGTAAGGAGATGACCTCTCCTAGCCATCCAAGACCCCATGAACAACACTTACCCAAAAGGAAGTGCTTAACATTTCCTGCAGTGGTGGGAGATGTTCCTGCTACATTTCCTTTATCCTCTAATTCACAATGCAACATTTGTAATAAAAATAAGTTGCTGGTCAGAGTGAAGGTAGCATCCTCTAGGTACTTGATAGAGCTAACAAAGAACTTGGAAATAGGAACTGTTTCTTATAATGTGGAAAGACAGTGGAATATTGTCCTTGCCAAGAGTTGATTATGAATACTCAACCAGAAAGAGTTCTTTTGCCCCAGAACTGGACACGGATTTTGCCCCAGCTCATCTAATTTATTCATTGCACCTTTTTTGCCTAGAAAAGCTGGACAGATCTGGGTTTATTCCCTGGTAAAAAGTCATTAATCTCATATATGTTCCTCTCTAAATTTCCCACTTATAATTCAGGAGCAGCAGCAAAAGCCCATTTCTTTAAGAAACTTGTGTAATCTCATAAGGTCTCTGGAGCAGGCACAACCCAAACAATACACCCTGGTAGCAAACATCCAGTCTGGAGGCAGCAAAGCTGCTGTCATTGCAATGATTAGAAGCAGGGAATGGCTGCACTTCTTCCAAGCTGGTTCCTATCATGGCAAGTCCCAAAAAGAGAGCAGTAATCCATATATTTAACTCTGACATACACAAAGTCCAGCTTCCAGCAACCGCATGCCTCCGTGCCAAAATGAAAACATGCTGATTCCTTTGCCTTGGTTCCTGATCAAAAAGCAAAGAGGAAACACCATGGCCTTGTGCTGGAGAATTACCGTTGACAATTCATTCCCACTCTCGTTAGCAAAGATTAAAGAACCAAAATGCTTTACAGGGAGCGTGGTGATAGGACTGTGGGTGCCATCAGAATGTGTGAGCTGTTGCATGAACATTTCTAGTAATTTCAGAAAAGCTTAATGAATACCGTCTACCCCTAGAACTGCATTAATTAGCACTAACGGGCTGGAGGAGATGTCGTGTCATGAAGTAATATTCACACTTACTCCAGGATTTGCATCCATAAGAGGTGCAGTGCTTTACAGAAGTCAATGTCATTTCCCCCATATGGTACATCTGAAACTCATGGCAGGTGAGGAAAATGCTTTCAAAGAATATTTAGGATTTGCTGAAGGTATCTAACTGCCTGCCTCCCTGTGGGAGGTGTTCAATGGCCTAACTCTCATTGATTGCACAACTCTTAACTCGTAATATTTGAGTGGCAGTAAAAGATTAAAAAGCCTCAAAACTTAAAAGGCAACATGGACCTAAGTAACTTGGGAGCTGAAATCCATTTCCAGAGATGATATAAGCTGTTAGGCACACGAATTTCACTGTAAATCAATGCACTTATTGTAGCCATGACAAGGGTCAGCCAGACCTAGAAAATGAAGTATCAGGTTAGCCTATGGGTTAATTCACATGGTCCCTCTGAAATTCGTGGTATAAAATGGTCTTACTGCTCATGAGCTCTGATGCAGTTTGGCTGGAGAAGAAGCAATGGCCTCACCTCTTTTCATTTGAAACAATCTCTGTTGTCCATACACTGAGTATGCCTCAATGCTGGGAGGTAGAAAAAGGACTGATGTGACCCAGGTGGTCACCCAAGCCACCAGGCTGCCCTCACCCCCTGCCACAGACCAGGGCCAGCAAAGGAGAGACAGAGGTGGACACGTTCCAGCACCAAGCCTGTGCCCATCACCGCATTTCCCCTTTGTAAGAGGCTGCGATGAGCTGTGACCTTGTGGCAATTCATGCTGAGGACTTTGGAAACCAGGTGGAAACCACAGGGATCTCATTCAAACAAGTAAAATGCAATTACTCGGGAGCAGGACCTGACTTGTAACTGGTTTTGGACCTGAAAACCATGGGAGATAGGGCACATGCAACACAAACTGTCATGGCACAGCGCACTTCCGACCGGGAACATCTCCAGGTTTACTGGGAGAACCACGAGATGTTTCTAGTTAAGCCTTTCACAGAAACACTTCCCTTCTGAGATGAACTGTGGGTGTTATTCCCATGTCATGCTTTCATTAATTTCCAGGACAATCCCTTAAGTAATTGGGACACGGGGGGAAAGGGAGAAGCAGGACTTTAGCTTTGGACAAAATAAGCCTCCAGGGCGTCTGATTAATTTTCACACAGACTCTACTTAAAGGATCTCAGAGAGCTGAAGAGGGAAGGAAGCAGACCTCGACGTTCCCAAAGAGCTGGTGCAATAAATCCTCCCTTCATTAGGCAAGGAAAGTGCATGCTGGCAGGATTATTATGCAGGGAAGCAAAGCTCGGTCCTCACGAGGAGGCTGAAACGGATGGTGGGGACAAGCCAACTCCAGCTGGTTGGTGCTCTGACCCTGGGCTGGCAAATCCTGCCTGCTGCCTCCAGCTCCAGCCCGGGGCTGGTGTGGAAAGGGACAGGAGTCACGTGTAAGTTGCCTGTGTCCCACTTAGCTCCGGGTAATCCAAGAGGCCAAACAAAGCGAACAGCTCAAGTGTGCAGAAGGGAGCGAAGAGGAGCTGGGTGTGCCACCAGCGCTCCCGGTGTGACCCACGGCTCTGGAGTGATGCTGGTGAAAGGGACCATTCTTGTGTTCCTTCCTCTTTGCACCCACCTGGCACTGGGAACCGAGGGGAAGAAAGAAGGGAATCTTCCTGATGGAACATGCTGTGAGCCATCCCTGTCCTTGCAGGAGGGATGAGGGGTCCCCTCTTTGATGGAGGTCAAGTCCTCACAAATCTCTTCTCCCATGGGGCAGAGAGGATGAATGGGACCCTACTTCCCTTTTCTTCAGAGCTGAGCAAAGCTCTGCCTCAGGAACTTCTTCCTGTTCCCAGAATATTGCCATTTTCTCCTGAAATGGCCTGAAAGCAAACCAATGCAGGAAGGAGCAGACGTGGCAGGGGCTCCTTCCATCCACAAAAAGGGATGGGTGGTGGTGGGAGATGAGAGGCCTTTCCCCAGGGGAGTTTCAGAAGCTCCGGAAAATGCTCATGGTGCTGGCAAAGGGCAGTGTGTGTCTGCGGGAGACCTGGAGTGGTGCTCTCAGACCAGCAGCGCAGGCAGAAGTAAAATGCAATTAATAAGAGAAAACGTCTTTCATCCAAAGGCAAATGAATGACCTCATCCATGCAAGGGAACTGCTGAGCAAATGCAGGCGGGTGAATGGCAAGGTCCTGAGAACAAGGCTGGAAAAAGGCAGAATTATTCTCCCCCACACCTTCCTCCGATGCTGCAGTTGACTGGTGCTGGTGAAAGTCAGCCAGAAACCTTTCTTGGTGCCAAAGGCAGCACAGGTAATTGTGAAGGACATCAAATGAATCAGCTGAGAGAGCCAAGCCAAAAAACGTGCCTCCTGTCAGGCAAAATCTGCATGGACTTCTTGCACTGAGCTACATAATGAAGCACTTTCTTTTGCACAGAGGAATAAAACAAACTCATTCTCATTTGTTTGGCTTTTTGTGCTGAAATAGCCTTTGTGCTTTGCATGATTTCGGATTTGAAGAATATTTTTGTAGTTTTACACTGCCTTCTGCTGAGGATTGCAAAACTTACACAATTTGGAAAAGCTTTCTATTTCACATTTTGCAGAAAATCCTGAGAACATTTCAAAATGGCATTGAAATATCTGTTAAAAATCTTTTCTAAATAAATGTAGCAAAAATAAAAAGCCACTTAGACAATATTTCAATACATAACTGCAACCTTAAAAAACAGCTCAGGAGATGCTAAAGTGACATGGTAAAATGACAATTTTAGCAATTGAAATAAAAAGTACTGGTAACTTGCTTTCAAATTTCTGTTACTTTTTGGTTATACTTTTTTATTTCTTAAAGTGTTCTTCTTCTCTACTCCATTGCTTGCCCACCAAACAAAATCAGGGAAAGCTCCTGTAGGTGTTAGTAGGGGGTAGCCTAATTTCAGATGCAGGTGTGGTTTTTTAGGTAACCTTTTCTTCTTACTGAAAGTTTTCGCTATCTCTGTGAGGCAAGATCATTACCTAAGTTGAACAGATGGGAAAATGGAGTCATAGAGAGATCAATTTACCTGGGTAAGATCCTGCACCAAATTGGGCACAGAGAGAGAGAGAGACAGACGTAGGAATAAATCACAGACCCTGTGACACCAAAGCCTTTGTGCTGGCTCGAGACCCCTCTTCTTCCCCAGCTAATGAACCAGTGATTAACAAAGGCTGCTCCCTTTCTGACAGTTTAATCGGTGATTTCTACTTTACACTTTGGTTCACTTTGGCTTTTTTTAATCTTTATGAGGCAATTCTCACAAAGAGAGGAAGCGAACAGAAAATAACTCTCGGAGCAAGTAAGCCCTCATGTCATAAAAGTGCAGTGAACAGATCTTATATGTTAGAAAATATTTATCTGACCAATAATGTTTGCATTTAGACCCAGTCAATAACAAACACCCAAATTACATTTAATATGAAAACGTTTAAAATGGGTTCATCTCTTCCAAATAAACATAGCACTAGTCATAATGGTGCTCTGCTGGAGCAAAGGCTCAGTGTATCTTGATTTATTGTTCAACTTGAGTCTAATTGCTGCCTGTCTGATGTCTTTGGGAGCACGGGCTTCTATCGCTCATCTGAAAACCATTTCCTTTTCATTACTGAGGCACACCAGGAATAAAGCCCAGCTCTCCCGAGACCCTGTGCAGGGTGGTCACCACAACTCTATTGCCTCTTTGAGGACTCTTTATATCTTTCATCTGATGACTCTAACAGGCCTTGCAGACACGTGTGAGGCTGTAGGATAAGTGGCATAGATATTTCTCTCCAAAAATAAGAGATGAGAAGCTGGAATCCGTGTGTCCTGGGCAGGTCTCAAACCACAGAGCCTCTGCATTAAAAGGGTGAACATCTCACCTAGGAGCTGTGGCTTCAAAGATGCTCCCCTTGCGCAAATTGTCATCCCCTGCTCCATTTTTACAGGAAAGGATGGATTGGTGTGCTGATTCATAAAAAGTCATCATTATACATCTAATCCCCCCTTTGAGAACATCTGTAACCTGGCTGACACTACCTCAGGGCTGGATTTTCAGATGAGATGTGGCTCTTGCACTGCGGCACCTTTTCCCCATGAGCACCTTGACTGCTGGGAGTGGGAAACAGGAGATATTTTGTCCCTGAGGACTGATGAGCTCCACTGAACTGCTCAACTTCTGAAAACCCAGTACTTAATGGCTACTATAATGGTAGTTTCTGCAGCTCTGTAGTGTCATTGCAGTCCTTGGACTACAGAAAACTAGGTGCCTGTTTTTCAGATGGAAAAGGTAGTGATTATGGTTGAATCTGTTCTCTCCCACTATTTCTCAGCGACATTTTGGCTTGTATTATCCCTCTATCTTCACCTATAACCTGAGTTTGATCATAACACACTTCTCTCTATCCTAAAAGGAGTGTGAAGTGTAAGTCATTAAACCCTGAGAGGTGAATATAGATTTCAGTCTAACAAGTCAACTCTTGTTGAAGTGATACTTTTCGCAGTGGCTCTTTGGGCTTGTTTCATTTAAAAAATGGCAAGAAATTATATTCAGATTAGCTATAGAAGCATATGCCATTGATCAGAAAGGATACCTGGCAATTAAGCTAAGCAAAAAACTCACTAATATTTGGGATTTGGCTTTGCAGGAACACTGTGATGGTGACTTCACTCTTTGTTGATAAGATTTTGAGCACATTGAAAACATTTTCATATTAAGTGTGTTGGAAGGCAACTGAACAGGCTTAAACAGTCATGTTTGGTGAAATACATATTTTCAGGCAAAACAAGAATTTCTGCAGCAATACTTGTGGAAGGCTGCATGGGAGAAGGAGAGGAAATAAAACCCAAATGCCCCATGGTCCCTGATGTTTTCAAAATCACTGCTTAACTGCAGCTAAATAGACTGAACTGCACCTCCAAAATTAGGACAAACACCTGCCCTGGGAGCTGACAGCATTCATACATTATCCTTTGCATATTCCAGCTGTAACAAGGGAAACTCCTGTGCCTTGTCTGCCAATTGCTCAGGAGCCACCACCATGGATGGTGGCAGGGCTGTGCTGCTCTCTGGGGACCGTGGCTTGGATGTCCCCATCCAATGGGCACATGCCTGGAGTGGGGTCACACGTCCCCAGCGGGTTTGGACCCTCTCAGAGGGGCAGTGATGCTATTTCCCCACCAGGCTCAGGCTCCTCATTTAGAGCAATGCTAATTTTCCTGTCCCCTGGCTCGCTGGCAGACACTTCTGCCCCTCCTCCTTGTCCCAGAGACAGCTGCCTTGCTGCAGTGACAGTGACCTTACGATCTGAGAGTGCAAGGTTGCCAAATCTCATGATAGATGACATTTTTCTGAAAACCTGCTCTTCTTGGGCTGAATCCAGAAGGTGAAGGAGAATAGAGTCCAACTCTTAAATTAATTCCACTATTTTAAAGCAGTCAATATTTTTGAACCTTAGACATTTTTAAAATGGAGTGTGCTCTGCTGGTTGGAGTCAAGGGATAGCCTGATGTATTAGTATAAACTTCTTACTGTGTGATGATGAGTATTTGCATATGGCAGATTCTGTCCTAGTTCATTTTATAATGAGACTAATCAGTTTTCATATAATTTCTCTGATTGTTGTTTCGTGAGGGGACTACTGTACGTGGAGGGTTCCCAAAGCTCAGCTGCCAGCTTCATGTGAAGGGAGGACTGAAATAAATGGGAAATAAATGAGAGGAAGATGAACAAAGCCAATAGTTAAAGGGTCACAGCGGCAACTTCTTTGCAGGAGGAAAAACATTAATTAAATGTTCTTTCTCCATAACTTGTTTGGAAACAGAGACTGAAAAGCTGACCTGGGTGGTCTTGTTTCAAAGGAGTTAAAGGAACGATGTTTTCTTTGTGCAGAGGGGCCTGGAGAAATAGGCACAAGTTTTTCCTGCCCCAAGTGGGACAAAAGAGTCAAGTGTGGGAACAAGTGCTGGGAAGGAGAGAGGTGGGCAGAAAATGGGCAAAATGCTGATCCTGGAAATCAGCAGTGCTGGCACCAATCAAGAGGGCAGGCTGTTAGTGAGGGCTGGCACTGGAGCTTGTGCTGCTGCTGACACAACACCGTGGCTGTGTCCTGGGCTGGGACAAGCCTTCTTCGGGGCAGGGCCAAGCAGCATCAACCCAAGGGAACTGAAAAGGTAGAAATTGTCATTAAATAAAGGCTGCCGCCATTATCATTCTGAAAAGCAATTGAGAATGGCGAAGTTCCCAATGCCTCCCAGTGCTCTCTACACAGATCTCACCCTATTTTGTAGTTACTGTTTTCCCCCTTTTCCCTTTTTATGGCTATTATTACTGAAATTATTGCTGTGCAAACAGAGCGTCTGTCTATGTGAAACATTGAAGTTACAGTTTCACTCCTAGATGGCAATGTAAATTATTACATGGGCTACCCTATAATCTTTGGTCACATTCCACAGCAAGGTAATTGATTCCCAAGTCACTAAAGCTAACTAACATGACTGTAAATCAAATGCTTGAACAGTGTTTGCTATTAAAAAGTCAACATCTACAGTTGTTACTACACTGCAATTACGGGAAAAATGCTGATTTGCTCTAGACTTGGAGCAGGGAATGATTGTAGCCTCTCTTGAGACCTAGAGTGCGATAATTGGTGGTGAATGGTGGGTTTTTCCAGTGGTGATCCCATAGGTTGTCTCTGTGGTTATTCCCAGAGCCCTTACAGCATCACTGTTCCTGCAGCTGCCAGTGCTGGGCTTGGTACTTCCACCTACACGTGGCCAAGATAAATAAACCCTCTAGGAAGGGCACACAATCAGATTTTGAGCTGGGGCAGACCTGCAGTCAAGTCTGAGGATTGTGCCAATACACAGAAATCTGCTGCCTTCTGCTGCCACTGCCTGAGTCAAGTGAGAAATCTCATGACCTCTGAATTAATGCCTCTCGGCTACAGTCTACCCAGAAGTAGGACCATTTTTCAAGTCATGCCATTAGATTTTTAATTTTTAAGGATGATGCTGGACACTGGATCTGTGTGCTCTAGCCTTTGGTTCTTCAGAGCAGCTGGGACAGTGTGCAGCAGCCACTGCTTCGCTCTTCAACCCCACAGGAAAAGCTCTGGAGATCAGGATGTGGCTGCTCCTGGTGGCTTTCCATGCTGCTGGGTCCATGGGAGTGAGGACAATGTTACAAGGCTGCCTCAAGGAACAAGGATGTCACTTCTCAAGGTTTCAGATGTTTATTTCAGCTAAAATACGGCCAACACCCAGACCTGGAGAGTGGGCACCCCATAACAGGCCATTCTATTGCTGCCAGGGAAGGGAAGAATAACCCTTGAGAGGAGTTGATTTCACTAGCAGCTTACTAAATATTTTAAGTAGGGCTGTGAAAAATATCTGGAGGGAAATCTGGAAGTATTCCCTTTTCATGGCTTTCACTAGAAGTTCTTTTTCCTGCTGATTTCCCCTTGTGGAGAAACAAGCAAACCCAAGCAAATAAACAAGGCAATCCATAGGAAATACCCCATTTCCCTCTCATCCTTTTATTCCCTCAAAACAAAATCCTCAAACTGCTGGATGGCTGAGGACAGCTTGCTGCTTCTGACAAACAGAATCAAGAGGCTGCCACCTGCTTTGATGCTTCACTAGGTTCCTTTTTTTTTCCAAAGTAGTGAAGACAACTGATTTCTGCACTACCAAGCAACCAGGAACAAAATCACATAAATAATGGTGCAGAATTGCAAATGCCATTTTTATACACTCCCTGGCAGAAACAGCAAATAATAATGACAATGATGGTGGCAGTAGCAACAGTATTAGTAGTAGTAATAGCAATAGCTTAGGAAAAATGATTCATTTGTGCTTACAGTTGAATATAAACAAGTGCCCAAGTTAAACTCCAGCATCCTCCTCACTGCTAGCACAGCCTGGGCAGAGCTCTGTGCTGCTCTGACTGGGGATGGAGAGGGACACGGACGTGGACACAGGCTCTGTGTGGCAGGTCCCTGCATGGGGACACCTTCCCTCCTTGCAGAACTTGTGACAGCTTGCACCAGCTGGGACAGCTGAAGTTAGAAGTAGGAAAGGAAGAGAAGAAGAGAGGAAAAAAAACCCCAAAAAAGCCAGATGTAAGGAATACCTTTTTAAAATGAGTCAGTTTATCAGTGACTGTGTTTATGTTGCTGTTGAGCATTGTTGTGCTTGTGTGGCTGCTCATACATCATTGTGTTAATGAGGTAATGAGTAACTAGTATACTACAGGATGCTTTATTTCCACTGAACAACCCAAACCCTCCAAAAATAAGGTTTGAAACCCAAAACCAAACATACGGGATGCTTTGGGAATAGTGGTAAGAGAAGGAAAGTGAGCCCTGGATTCAGCTCTGTCCCCTTGGGATCTGTCTGGGGTTTCACAAAACACCTTTTTTTGGCTTTCCTGTGCCCACAGACTGAGGTGTGTTCACTCTGCTCCCACGGGGTGAGCATGAGAGGAGCAGGGGGAGGCCCCTGCTGACCTTCATCCTGGGAAACAAAAGAAAAAAAGTACCTTCATTTACCCTCAGTTATCCTGCAGTTGTCTGGGCCCTCATGGAGTACCACGACCTGCCTTCTGACAGTGCTGCCCTGCTGTGCCTCCCAAAAATCCTCCCAAAACCAAGCCATTCACACAGAGACAACGAAGGTCTGGCTGCTTGTGGTGGGACTGAAATGTTAAATACCTCCCGCGTGCTCATTTATTTATGACTTCTTCAGCCTACAGTAACTACAAGCAATAATTGGATTGTGCTCAGCATAGCTGGATTGATTTGCTACTTAATAATAAAACCAGGTCCTCTGCTGATAATGGCATCCCTAGAAACGAGGAGGTCGGGTGAAAAATGCATTGAAGGAGCAATGCTAATGCTGAAAACTCACGTGGCTCTGGGTGCAGAGCAGGATCTCTGCCAGATGCAAATGTTGTGCTGGTGGCTGATAAAACATGCACTTTGTGGCCTCCTGTGCCTTCCATGGAATATTTACCAACTTTGGCAGGGCTGTTATTTAGCGTTTTGACAAAGGACAGCAGACACAGCGTATTTTTCCATAGTTTTCTGAAGGTTGTGGCTAACCCCCAGTGCAATCTGCAGTGGCCTCTGGTTACCTCCAAGGGAAGAGGGGCATTTAGACTGAATTACAGAGCAGCACCAGGGAGCTGGCCTGCCCAAACTCCTGTCTTCATCGGAAACAGAGCCTAAAGTTACATAAATATGACAAACCCAGCACCCAGTGCACAGCCCCTGTGGATGGGTGTCCATGCAGACGGGGCTGTTTCTTCTTGGGCAATGCAATAGGAGCAGGTGGCTTTGCCTTTTTTGGGCAACCATGATGCTCTGACTCTTTCCTGAGCCTGTAGCTGTGGGAAGCACTGGGTACCCAAAGCCACCTGAGGTTTCCTGCAAGGATTATAACCCCCGAGGATGGCTGCAAAAAAAAAAAAATCACTGTAAAAAGTGCTTTTGCTGCTGTTTTCCATTCAGCACTGGCCAGGGAGGAGGAGCTGGCCCTGCGTTTTGGGTGCTCTGTGGGCAAAGAAGATGCTGTTCGTATCATACATCATTGTGCTAATGAGGTAATGAGTAACTAGAATACTACAGGATGTTTTATTTCCACTGAACAACTACCCAAACCCTCCAAAAATAAGGGCACATTTCTCCCTGTGCTACAGCACCCAGACCTTTTGCTGGTCCCTACTGTAATCACAGAATCACAGACTCGATGAGGCTGGAAAAGACCTCAGATCATCAAGTCCAACCTGTGACCAAACCCCACTCTGTCAACCAGACCATGGCACTGAGTGCCACGTCCAGGCTTTCCTTAAACACCTCCAGGGATGGTGACTCCACCACCTCCCTGGGCAGCCCGTTCCAATGTCAAATCACCCTTTATGTGGAGAAATATCCAGTATTTCCTTCCAGTGTCCAACCTGAACTGCCTGGTACAGCTTAAGACCACATCCTCTCCTCCTGTCACTTGTTGCCTGGGAGAAGAGTCGAGCACCCACCTGGCTGCAACCTTTCAAGTAGTTATACAGAGTGATAAGATCACCCCTGAGCCTCCTTTTCTCCAGGATAAAAGATCTGCAATGTACTAAAATAAAAATACAACCCCCATTTAGGCAGTGACCTGCGCTGAGCCTGCTGTTGTGCTCAGCATGGCAGATGCAAGGTGCTGTCAGCAGAGAGTCTGTCAAAATCAGTTTGCAACAGCATGGATTTAGAGAATGTTTCATTTCTCTTTCTGCAGTCTCTAGTAACTGATGGCTTACTATTATAATATAATTATGGTTTATAATTATCGACAGCTTGATGGGCTAGGAGGGATGAAAGCAAGATTCTGCTGAACATGGTAGATTTTGGTCAGGAAATCAAGCCTGAATGTCCACGTGTCTAAACATGCTGCCAATTCTCATGCAGAATGTTTGGTGCCTAGTGCTGCCCTGGTGCAGTGCCGAGAGACCTTGTGGCCAAATGTCACCTTTAGGCACACAGAGGTCTTGGTTCAGCTCAGATGGAGACTCAGGGTTGCATTAACTTGAGGCAACTCATTTGGAGTGATGTGCAAGTAAATGCTGAAGCCCAGGTGCTGAGAATCCAACCCCACATTTCTGAAGTGTTTGAATTGGCTTTTTGGACTTGTGTCTCCATTCCTGGCGCAACAAGGAACATCCTAACTCAGAACCCACCTCTCCCTCTTCGAGCATGCACACAGAATAAAACCAAAGGTTGCTGCAAGAAGGTTGGCAGTTTGCTTGTTTTAAGGACTCTTCCCCATGCACATACATATGTTTATGTGCACAATTGATATATGGTTGTTGCTTTAGTGATGGATGTCTTTCAGTAAGAGCTAGGGGCTAGTGGAGATGTGCTGAAGGAATTTTGAAGGCAATCCTGAAGGTGCTGTACATTAGGTACTATCACCATTTAATAAAGCTTTTTGCATCCAGAATGACTAGAGTTACCCAGCTGCAAGAGACTGTGTTTGGGGCATTTGAAGCTGTCCCACATCCCCACCTTGGTTATCGTCAGTACTGAAGAAACAAGGGAGAAACCCCCGAGAGGAAAACTCCAGATTATTCACTGAATGACAGCATGTCACCAAATAAAAAAAGAAAACATGAAAATCAGGTCATGCCTGTCATCCCCAGTGCGAATCCCCTCTGATGCTGACAGCCCTCGTTTCATGATGTGCGCAGCCGGTTCCCTTTCCTCGCGGGATAATTAACAGCCAGGCTGGGCGACGTCTGACCGGGATCTGTGCCCCAGGGTCACCCACACTGGGTCACAGATGTCCTGCCTGTGCTGGAGGAGGAGGACCCTGCCTTGGGGAAGGGTCTCCAGATGATGCAGGAGTCTCCTGCCATGCGCCAACTTTCCCCTGCTTTACTGGCCAGGGTGGAAGGAGATAGGGACATCAGGCAAAAACACTATCCCAGTGTTAATAAAACAGGTAAAGCCTTCTATCTTGATATCCATGGCTATGAGTTATGTGCATTTAAACCAGCCCTGCCACTACATCTCTGATTTTGAGGGATTTAAAGCCAGGCCTAACTCATGACGTGACTGTAAATCCTAGAGGAGAAAGGTCTTTTGAATCAACTTTGAGCTCAGTGGGACCCTCTTGAGAAGCTATCTTGCCTCGCATTTCATCTTCACCTTTGGAAATACATTACCCTTGCTCTGAAAATCAGACTCTCTGTTCTGCACAAAGCATGTTCTTCCATGGTAAGTGAGCTGAACTGAATAAGTCTAATCTCCTTTTGTCACTGGTGCTGCTAACGAGCCCATTGGTGTGAGAATGGACACAGCCCTTCGCTGGTCAGCAGACACATTTAATGCTGTCTGCATGACCAGCCTCTGAGCAAAGGGGCTGCTTTGGTAAAATGGAAAGATGCTGATCAAAGTAGTATTATGGCAGAGAAAGCACTCATGGCAAAATGCCCTGGAAATTCATGTTTTGCTAAGAGTCATATTTGGTTGTGAAAAAGTGGGAAACCTCACAACAATCTATTTTGACTTTCCTTAGCAAAAAAAACAACAAAGGCTTTGATTTGCAATTTTTTTCTAAAGCTTAAGAAAAACATGTAATATAAATACTGTCGCAATCAATGTATTTCAATTTTCCAAACATGGGGTCGTGAATTTTAAAATCTGAAATGCCATTTATGAGGCAGGGGCCAGGACAAAAACAGGGCAAGAAACCCTCAGAGAATGAGAAATTTAATGTCTTCCATATCCTCTTTCCATGGCCTAATCTCACGAGGGTTGGATGTGTTTTGGGAAGACAATGCTGCCATAGCTGTGTCTTTCCATTCTTGATTACAAACCATCTTGGCCTCAGGGTGATGCACAGCTTCCTCACACACCTCCACCACTGACTGCCCAGCACGGGTGATATTAGGGTGATAGAAACTCATGTAGGCTGAGCCAAGATCGGTTTTGTTCTGCAGATCTGAGTATTTTGAAATATCTATTATTTTACACATGCTCCCCTGGTCTGGGCACATTATACATTCTTATTATTTTATAAGAGTGTATAATAGTAATAAACTCTTATTATTTATATAGGAGATGAACTCGCAGCTCCAGGGCTTGATTTTTCCGCTCAGGTAGCAAGTGCTGAGCGTGATGAATCCCACACCAGGCACTGGCTGTGTTGATGGCCGTCACGCCAGGGGTGCCAGCTGCATCATTACGGTACCCTCTGGCAGCACATCAGCAGCTGCAAGAGTGTACAGGATTAGTAATAAATCAAACACATCCTGTGAACGTTGTTGCAGGATATGATTAATTTCCACATATGCCAATAGCGCAGTGAGCCAGCTCCTCCGTTGCTACAAAGCTGCCTAATTCTGGACTTTGGGATTTGGCTTGGTGTTTGCTCACTTGAGACTCGCAGCCAGTTTGCCCATATCAGCACGTATTATATTGGCTTCTCTGTTCAAGGTCAGATCCTGGTAAAATCTGCAATTTACAGCGAAGGAAGTTTGCCTTGAAGCAATGGACAGAGATTAATGAGAGTTGCTTTGCATGCAATTGCATTCCAGAAAAACATATACGATTAGTACATCCTGGGGAAAGGGAGCTTGCAGGGGTCCAAGCAATAAATCCAAGAGCCAGAAGAGACCGCAGTGGACAAAAACACTGTGCAAGTGCACAGACTGAAGTAAATGACACTGGATTTCCACCTGTTGCAGCATGCCAGGGAAAAATGTAATGAAATAGAGACTCCCCCACTTCTGTTCCTCACCATGCTGTCTAAAAGCCTATATAACCCACAGCCAACCTGACCCAGCTCTCCATCAGCCTGGTATAAATCAGCACTAAATTCACTGTCATAATTCACATTTACCCCTGCATAAACATGGACAGAATTCAGCCTGCTAATATTTCTGCATTTATCATCCCTCCATCCTTTCCGCAGAACGACTCCAGGCCTGCAAGGGGAATGGGGCTGGGGCAGCCTGTGGTAGCTGAAACATCCTGGGTGGGAGGGAAGATCCTAATATCCATCTGCAGGATGGCTGAAAGAAGTCAAGAGGGAAAGAGCCGCTCCTGGAGATCTGTGGGGTGGACAACCTATTGTTTGGGGTGCAGCTCAATTCAGACTGTGCTTTCCTGGTGCTTGGGCTGTAATGACATGATTATGTCCCCTCTGAATTGTTGGCCTTTACAGTGTTTGGATTTCCTGGTGACTCCGTTGTGAAGGTCCCATTCACTCGGGCGTGTTTACCCAGCTGCAGGAGCTTCTCCAGAGCTGCTGTGCTCAGGAGCTGGACGCAGCACCACGGATTGTGGGAAAGAAGAAAGCAGTGAGCTCAAGAAGAGTAAACCTTATAAGAAATCACTTTGGAAATGCTTTATTTTCTATGGGATGGCCGTGTGCATGAGACAGCCCCATTCCATGGGCGGCAGGTGCTCCTGTTGGAATCAGTGCGCTCAGGGACTTTACATTACATTTTCAGGACAAAATCATGCTGGTGGCTCCAAGAAATGTACTATTTTTTTGCACTCCAGTGATTTAGTAGATTTTAGCGAGTGAAAGAAAGGCAGCACTGGTGTTTGGGTTCCCAGCCAGTCTTTAGTGAAAGTCAGGGAAGGGATGTCAGCTTAAGAAAATCATCTCAGCTTGCCTGGTGTGCAGGCAAAGGACTGCCCATCAGCTAGTGAAGCTTCTAGCTGAGGACCAGGAGAGGGCCTGAATATCCCTTCCCTGGGGAGCCTTTCCCTGGGTAAGAGGACAAAAAGGCCACCCTAACCTTAACCCTAACCCCAACCCTAACCCCAACCCTAACCCTGACCCTAACTCTGACCTTACACACTCCCCATCCTGTCTGTTCACACAAAGCACAGAGCACAGTGGTGGCCCCAGGCCCTTCCAGCCCCACTGCGATTCACGCAGATATTTAATGCAGAAGCTTTCCATGTTCGTGGGGCCTGGCAGGGAGGTGCAGGCACTTGTGCTGTCCCCCAGAGCTGCAGGACAGCGTCCCAGACACTGAGCCGCCTCTGCTCACTCACCCACACATGGAGACCGAGCGGAGACTTCTGGCCCTCGCTCCAGAATGTGTGAAGGGAGCATAATGAGAAGGAATCAAATTCTTGTAAGCACATCTGCATGGATCATGGGTAAATCTGTGGGTTGGAGCATGGGGAAATTCCACAGAACTGGATTTCTTCTAATTCACTTTGCTGTGTGCAATCCCACCACTGGCAAAAGGTGCCAAAATTCCCATCTCGATGCTGGGCTTGTCTCAGATAGCTACAGAGAGAGAAACACCGCCACTGTACAGTAACTGCTTTCTCTAAAAGGAGAGCAAGGGAGAGGAGCAGCAAGAATAATAAAAAAGGGCAAAGACACACTCAGCCTCTAAGGCTTATAAAAAGCAGCTTAGCCTTCAATAAGCAATTCTTTGAAAAGAAATTAATGGAAAAGGTTACAAGCCTGCTCTTGAGCAGAGCCTGTCACACTGCTCTTTCACATCGTTTCTACAAATGGAACAAGTTCGTGGCATATCTTTTCATTTCACATGCCCTGAAAGGCTGCATTACTCACTGGACCCTGCATTTTTCCTTTCCCCGTTTGCACAATGCACTGAGGAATTCCTCGTGGGTGATTCAGTGGGAGATGTGCACTGGGAACATCAACCTGCGCACCCCACACAGGGCCAAGGAAATCGCACCCGCTGCAGCCTCTGCTGGGACACAGGGAGCCCTGTCCATCCAACCCCTGCTTTGCAAAAGAGGAAAGAAAATGGAAAGGAAGAAAGAAATCGGCGCTGCTGGAATGGTGCTGCCCTTCCACCCGGAGGAGATGGTCACGGATGTGGGAAATCGGATTAAGGATGCCATGGGGAAACTGAGCCTGAATTTTGCAACGCGGGGTTGCCCTTCCCGTGCAGCCAGGCTCTGTCACTAGGTGGTACTGTGCATCACAGCTTCGTGCCTTCCCCAATCTGTCCGTTCCCTGCGTTAGATGTTTTGCTGGTAAATACCGTGTTTTGAGAGAGGGAACCTGTTGTTCAAGTCCTCTCATTGCTCCTCGTTTCACAGACTTTTGTTGCTGAATTGAATTAAAGACTCTGATTCGGCAAATACTTGGGTTGGTGCCTGACTTGAGTTTCTGCTGTCAAACAGCATCTGTTTAAGGCTGCCTCGTGGAGCCAGTTGGTGGTGGGTTATGACACCTTTCAGCTACAGATGCTCAGCCTCATGAAAGGGAAGGAAAACCCAAAGAAACCAGGAATGGTTCTATGAAAACAGGGAAAGAAATAAGATCTTTATTTTTTTTTAATTTTTTTTTTTAAATTTTTTTTTTTAATTTTTTTTTAAAATTTTTTTTGGTAATAAAACCCCTCATCAGTCCTATCACTGCCTGGAAAAGGACAACAGAGAGATTTGTTGGTTTTTCACTGCACTCCTTTGGCTTCCTGGCAAAAATCCAAGTTCAAGGGATTCAAAAGAACTTGGAAAAGAGGGTATTTCTTGCTTGTGCAAGAAAGCCTGAGCAGCCCAGGGGCAGAAGTACCACGTAACACACCTACCCTTGCTTCCACACCAGGTCCTGCTGTTCATGTTTGTTAATTCAGCTCTGCCTCCTGATGTATGCTCTGAGCCCTGCACAATGACTTTGCTCCTCTCAGCCCCTGGTGTGGAAGCTGTCCCTTGCATTTGCAAGATGAAAGCCCAGGACTGTATTGACTGTATGAATTCGGTGCTGAATGACGATGCTCTCTCTCATTAAGAGAAACTGTTTATTATGCACAGGGCAGTTTTTATAGCTTGGCTGAAGTGTCTTGTCGAGTGCACTTTTATAAACTCAGATTGTCCCAAAGCAGCTCTGAACAAGGAGGAGGAAACACAGACACACAGACATCGAAGGTCTTGCAGGATCCTAAGATCCTACAGTGTCCTTGGCAGTGCTGGGTGCAGTGTCCTTGTCTCAGACCAGGACAATGGACCCAAGGC
Source organism: Acanthornis magna (assembly GCA_036785705.1). Taxonomy (NCBI): domain Eukaryota; kingdom Metazoa; phylum Chordata; class Aves; order Passeriformes; family Acanthizidae; genus Acanthornis; species Acanthornis magna. The sequence continues at coordinate 4,103,262 of JAWUZG010000001.1, forward strand.
AAATTACTCCTTTTAAATTAACATTGCTATTCATGTTTTTCTTTCAAAAATGAAGCAGCTTATTCAGCACTTCCCAGCATTCAACTACCCCCCAAAAGCCTCTCCAGTCCAGAACAGCATCAGAATAACTGCTGATTTGAGATGCAGCTTTGTCCCAGTCTGATTCCAGATTCCACACAGCTCTTAGAGTACTAATTTAAAACTCACTTTATTTTTATAGCTATGAAAACTGTCAGATGTTAGTGATTCTGCAGATTTCCCAGACTGCCAAAAGGCCCGGCAAAATCCTTTTAGAGTATTTTTTCTGAGTGTGTTTCATTTTGCATGAAGACATTCTGGGTATTTCTAAATAAAAAAAGATGAGCATATTGACGGGTGATCAAAATGGGGTCAGGGATGACTAACACAGGAGTCTTCTTCAAACAGCTGGCCCTGTGCTCCACAGCTGCTGCTCTACAATGCTCAATCACTGAGCTGCTCTCACTCCTGAGGTGCATCATGGGCTCGTGAAGCAGCACTTGGCATCCTGAGCGGCATTTGGGTTTTGCCTCGGAGGAGGTTAGAAGCAGTGTCACCTGCAAGCACTTTAATTTGCTTATGAACAGGAGATAGGGTGCAACTCCTGGCAAGAATAGGCAGAGCAAAAAATGCTGGAAAGAAAGAGGAGAAACAGCAGATGGAAGGGAAGCAGGTCTGCATGAATCTGTAAGAGGGCATTACGTGGTATTTCAAGGGCACTGCAGCTCTCCAAGGCCACAGGTTTTGGGTCTGTCACCCTGCCCTGGTCTCATACCTGCTACTCAGACAGCAGCCTGCCTGCACCCAAGCAAATAGTGGCTGAGAATGAAAGTGGAACAGCACATCTCATGAAAAGCTGCATGTAAGCAGAAAGATTTGGAGGAGACCTTTCCTTTGAAAAAACCTTTGGAGAAAATCCCAAGAGGCCGTCCAAATATACTCATCCCTAAAACACAACAAACTTGTGAGACACAAGAGCAAATGCCCCACTGAGAAAACTTATGACTACTCTGTATTAATATCAATTAATCTCTGGAGACCTGCAAGGTGTCTGGAGCCCTGTTAGAGGAGATGGGGACTCTTGAACGAATTCCAGGATAATGAGATCCACTGAGAGCTGGGTTAGCGAAATGAAAAGGGTTGCGGTAAACCAGCGGTTATCAGCTTTGACAGAAATTAGCTCTGCCCACCCTTGAGCATTCACAAACCATTTCAACACCATGCATGCTGTATTCCCTGCTGCACTTCCCTGGCCAGGTTTCATTTAGTTCTACCCTCCCAAGGCTGATGCAAGAGGGAGGGGAAGCTCTAATGGCTATCACATCTTTCCCATCCACCGCTAATGGTTAAGACATTATCCCTGTGCATTAATAAATGAGAGGCACTGGGCTAGGCTGAAGGTGAAGTGGGTGAAAGATGGTCCTGGGCAATCCTAGACCTCTGCAGGGCAGATGGTTTAATCTCTTCTGGTCATCCCCAGATACTCACAGCACTGCTAGGAAAGACTTTATGTATGAACTTTCTGCTTTATGTATTAACTGCAAGATGAGATGAATCACAGGAATGAGTGTGTGCCTGTTAAACCATCCATGGGTAAGCATGTGATTAGTTTTGCTTTTTTACATTCTCCCACTTGGGATGGCAGTGGATTACTCCTTGGAGCCAGCGTCGATCACCAGCACCCAACAAAGGGCCAAGGCTTAATCCCTCCTGGCTGGTTCTGTGTTCACAGGGGGATCATCCTCATGGCTTATCCCTGCAACGTGACTCCTTGGCAAAGCTGACAGCAGCACTCGAGCCTGGGGCTTTCACATCAAGACCACCCAACCAACCCCTTCTGACCCGTGGGTGTAAGCCAGGGGAAGGAGAGCCCCTTCAGGCTGGGCTGGCTCTGAAGCCTTTTGCAGATCTGGATAATGAAGGCCATAGATGGGAAGGACTTTGGCCAGGATGTCCCTGCACAAAGGGCTCCTCACCCCTGCCAGGACATCCAGGCTCCGTGGTGCACAACAGCATAAAGAAAAGGCTCCGGGGTGCAGCCTCCTCCCAGGTTGCACAGACGATGGCTGTTTACGCTGGCTCTTTCACAGGAATTCAGGATCTCAGTTCTATGCTATATTTAGGCTGCAAAACTACTGATATTTTTTTGGTCGTTGGCCTTTGACACAGAAGTGTGTTTTCTGAGAGGAAAAATTTCAGCTCTTGACTAAGTGGTGGGAAAATACAACCCCCAGAAATGTTAAATTTTCTAAAACTGGAGCCAGGAGTTAGGAGCTGACAAGGGGAGTTTACATTATAAATACAGTCTGTTGGCTGAGCCAAATGTTTAAGGCAGCCCCGTGTCGGAGACCCTTCGTCTGTGCTAGCAGGACTCAGCTGGCTCCTGACACTTAGGACATCCTGATTATTTACATTTCAGCTTTTACCATAAGAGGAAGGAGAGCTGTTAAGAGCTGATTATCGTGGGATGAAGAGGAAAGAAGTTGAAATTGGGACACAGTCCGTTATTGAAACACGTTGTCTGCAAAGCAACAACTTGTGTTTAGAAAAAAAGAAGAAAAAAGTCCCATTTCCAGATTCCTGGTCTGAGTGTTTTGCAGGACTGGGATCCAAGGGGAAAAGATTTCTGTGAAAACAGCTGAATGAAAGAATCCCTTGTGGAGGTTATGACTGATAAATCACAAGAATGTTTGTGATATGATATAATAGTGGCAATTAAAAGACATTTCAGATGACGAATGCCTGAGAATATGTGATGCAGTGAACTTCCCAGAACCTCTCTTTTTGAGATGAACACTGGCTCTATTCTCACTTTAATTAGAAATTATCCAACTCCTGTGCTGCTTATTCCCCTTCCTTCTTCACTACCTCGTCATCCCAGTGGCTGCTCTGATAATGATTGGTCTGGCACAAACTGTTCCTCATTTGCAGTCTGGTTTTGCAAAACCCCTGATTGATCACCTGAGGTTTTGCAAAGCCCAGCTCAGCCTCTAGCCCTGATGACACTCAAAGTTGTTGTCTCAGCTGTGGCTGTGCAAACGAGGACCTGCATGACTCTGGCCTCCTGTGGCTGTGGGGCTCTACAGAATATTAAAAAAAAAAAAGAAATTAAAAAAGAAGAAAAAAGCAGAGTTCAACCCAAGTACAGCAACTTAGAGTAACATAAAAGTTCCCAGCCCTCAATCAAGTCTCTCTTCATCATGAACTTCCTCTTTACTGGCACAGAAGTGACTGCACTAATGTGTTAAGCCCCAGAACACAGAGGGGTTGAGATCAGGCCTCATGGAAGTGGAGCAAAGCAGGTTTTCAGTGACTGCAAACCCCATGTTCCTGCCCTCCTGGAGCTTTATGAGAGCCCCTCGAGTCCCAGTGTCCGGCAGCTCCAGCGGCACAGTGACCAGGGTCACTGGGGGCTTGCAAGTTATGCAATGCTGCAGACATGGGGTGGCTCCTGCCAGGTGCTGGACAGACTCTAATCCCCATTGGGGGGGCAGATGGAAGTTCAGAGCATGGAGGAATTTGACCTTGGATAACTTTTTGTAGTTGAGACTTAGCCCTGGCTGACATGAACTCTTCTCCAGGAGCAGGGGATAGGACTGGCCTGAAACTATGCTTTGTCAGCTGTTTTGGAGTCTCGGTTGACTCACATGGTTAAAAAAAAGTCTCCTGAACTGAAAGAAGAGGAAGGAAAAAAGTCAGGGTTTGAAATCCCATAACGATTTCCTTCCAGCTTGGGCCTGTAAGCTTGCAATTTAGGAAAACAACAACCCTCCTCTGCTGTGAGCTCACTTGAACACATGCAGTGCACAGGAGATTTAAGTGAAGAGTGTTCTAGATGAATCACCAGAAATTTAAACTTTATATTCAAACCTAAGAAGTAATTAATGTGCAAATGTTGTCCGTAGCCACTTGGTGTCAAAGGTGCCCAGGGTTATCCTCCTCAGTCTCACAGAGGGAAGGGAGGAGACACAAGCCATCCCTCAACTTCGGTGCCCTCTTGTACTTACACTTGGAGGGCATTCAGAGCCTTTGTTCTGTTGTCTTTTGCTATCACAGAAGAGTCATCTTTCAAGTGCCTAATTTGGCTTGTTTTTTCCCCAAACTCCCATGCCCAAGAGCTCCTGTTTTTCTCTAAACAATTGGATGCTGTTGGTTGGGTGTGAAGAGAGTTTTCTGCAAGATCGCAGATGATTCATGGCAGCATCTTGGATGCAGCTGCAAACTCAGACAGGGCAGCATTGACTCAAGGGCACCAGTCAGCTCCACCTTTGCTCCAGGAGAACATCTGAAAGAAATGGATCCATTGCACAAGGGCTTGGTGGGGCCTCAAAGGCATATTGCAAACAGTGAAGGAAAAAGCATTTTTTTTTTCCCATGATCATCTTCTTTTAGGCAAGAGAAGAAACACATGGAAGCCTGATGGGACTGGACCTGTTCTGGGGCTACTTGGAGATGGATTTCTCTTCGGGGGAGAAGGGTTTGAACCAAACAAAAATTCTTCAGGCAAAACTCCCTGCTGTTTTCAATTACTTTAGAGGATTGAAGTGTTCACAAATGTCCCTCTGGGGAAGCAAAGCTCTTTACCAAAAGCAGGTTCCTGGGGGCCTGTCCCAGCACAGAGCATGTTTTGTTAACTTCAGCAGCTGGAGCTGAATGACTCGAGGTGCAGGACTGCTGGGCACTGCCCTGATGGTTGCTGACCTTCCTGCAGGCTTCCAGAACCTTCCACCCAGGCCTTGGATGACATACATTTAATCAGAACAACATAAATGAGCTCTAGGTCATGGGACTGTGGGTGTTTAATACTTTGGCATGCAGCTGGGTTTAGTGGTCTGAGCTCTTTTTGGTCTTGGCACAAAGGGCTTGGCACCTCCAGAGAATGACTTGCACAAGACACCTATCTTGGAAGGAATCAGTGTGGATGGATTGCCTAATTTTTGGTAACGAAAGGAACTCAAGATGCATCCCATCTTGTGTTTCTACACACTGAGCAGAAAATAGCTTAGCCTAGGAAGCAGCTCATACCTGGCTTCTGCAAACCCAGGGCATCAAAAAGTAATTCCCTTGCCCTGCTGAAAGATGCATTTCTGTTACAAGCAGGGTGAGCTGCTGGAGATTGTCTCAGCTGAGACAGTTTGTATTCCCTGCGGAGACCACAGCTTTTATCCCTTGCAGACTAAAGCAAAAATGGTGCAGGAACGCCCAAGTCATTGGTGGTGGACTTCAAGAGAGCTCAGCTTTGGGGCAGACCCAAATCCACCCTGGCTAGGAACAATTCAGCACTGCTTGTGTCTGCTCATTGGCCAGGGGCCTCTGTAAGCTGCACTGGTGATTCTAACCCATTTTTTAGTGGGGTGGCTTTAATACCATGAGAGATTTTGCCCATGTTCCAAACGGGGGCAGCCAGACTCCCTTCTCATGGACAGACTGTGCTGGAGACTGAGTGTTTCCCACAGGAAGGCAGGTGGGGAACATTCACAGAGGAGCAAAGCAACACCAAGTACACCTCCTCTTTAAAGAGGCTGCTGTATTTATGGAACGAAAAACATCTCAGACATAAGACTTGACCACTCAGGTCTCCTCCTACCATCCCTAGAAGTTCATATAAAGACAGGTAGGATGGTCAATGCTGATGGCCTCATTTTCTGGTGGCATGGATGAGCTGCAGCCCATGGAAAGCACCAGAGTGTTGTGTTTGCTAATTATTAGTGAGCACAAGCCCCAGCCTGGTGCAGCTCCATGTTAGCTTTAGCAGGAAGGTGGCACAGCAATTCCTGAGCTGATTTAATGGTCCAGGTTCAGCCACTGCCCAGCACACTTCTGGAGCTTCTCCCTGCCCTCCAGGAAAGCCCTGTGCCTCTTGTCCTGACCCACAGCAGCCTCAGGACCGTGGAAGGAGAGATGAGACCCCTCAAGCTGTTGAGGGAAGTAGGTGCTCATGATTGCTCAGGAGGCAAAAGGGTTATTGCCCCTCCTCTGGCATCAATGCTCTGCGGGGCTGTGCTGGGGCTGATGGCAGTGGCACAGGTCCTACCTGATTGTCCTGGCCCTTCCCAGCTCCACAGAGGCAGGGGAAGTCTGTATCAAATGCTGAAGGCAACTTTACAGTGTGCTATAAAAATACCTCGGGGTGGGAATTCAGTGAGCATTTCTTGTGCTTTCTCCATAGACGACTTGAATGGAAATGGCTTGAGGGTTCTCCACAGGCTCATTTTTTCTTCCTTGTCTGTTGGATATGATTTCTGGCACAGATGAATTTTTACCATTTGCATTTTCTCTCCTCTCCTCTCCCTGTCTAACCCTCTTTGCTTCTGCCTGTAATGAAGATGGGGTGAGAAACTCTGCAAAAACTCTGCAAGCCAAAAGTTCCCTAGCTGCTTTTGGAAACATGTGAGGCTCATTAGCCCCTTCTGCAGCTCTGGGTGAATGGTTATTTCTTCCTTTTTTTTTTTTTTTTTTTTTTGGGTGTGATTTGTGTTAGTTGTTATTGGTCTGGGTGTTTTTGCTGTTGTTCTTTTTTTCTTTCTTTCTTTTTTTTTTTTTTCCCCAAGGAAAGCAGTTCAACCCTCATAAATGCTTAAATATGTAGCAATAAAGTTTGAGGAGTCTCTGGGGCAGCTCCAGAGACTGTGGACTAGATCAGGAAAGAGTGCTGGGGAAAAGAAGTCATAGGTGCCTCCCCAAAAAACTGGGAATTAGGCAGACTGCAAGCCTAGGGCCTGAAGCCTCCCGACCCCCAGATGCACCAGGGCATCCCCATGTTCCCAGAACAGGGCAGTGGCCAGCAAAGAGCCCTTCGAGCACAGCTCCTTGGGGGCATCAGGACCCACAGCCACCATTGCCTTTGAGCAGAAAGTCAACAGCGCCACTGAAAACCCTTCTGACAACACCAGAAGAGAAAGGATCTGGGTTTGCTGTCTTTAAGGGAGTCAGAAACAGCTTCAGCTACAGCCTGAGACCTGAATAAGGTCCCATGCTCACTACTTTAGTTAGTTAGTTAAGTGAATTTTTTTGGCTCTTTTCCTCTGCCCACCCAACACTCCCACATGCTTAATCCCCCATTTCCTCAGGCTTCATCATGCTGGAGCTGACTAGATTAATGGGAAATGTTAATATGTCAGGCCTGGAAGGAAAGCAAAGAGCTGGTTGTGTTTGAATTCTACATTAATCTACTTGGTGATGAAGCTATAAATCAAAACCTGGAAATTTTGCCAATCTGAAATGATGTGTTTAACATTTCAGCCCTTTCCTTCCTCCCTTTTGCCCGACATTGCTTTGCACAGCCTTTTACACCAGCAGGGCAGGCATGCAAAATGCTGCTTTTGCTCCTAAATCTTTAATTGTCCTTAAATGTAATAAGACATCTTCAAGGCAAGCAGGGTGAAGAATGATGCTGAGAAAAGAATGGAATTCCCAAACTGTTCCTTTTTGAGGAGGAAGACCACGTTTCCTTATAGGGTACATGGAGTTCTGGGGGTGCCTCAGAGCCCACCACAAAGTGGAAACAGTCTGTTCATTTTTTGATGCACTACCCAGCAGAGAACCTGCAAAACACCAGGGGACTGGGGGAGAAACCCCAAAGCTCTCCAGGTCAGCTCCCCAGTGCCCACGGCAGCTGGGGGAAAAGCCATTAGCACCCCATGGCCTGCAGGGAGAATGCTGTGGGAAACACACCTGAGATGCATTTCCTCAGGGAAAATTGCAGAGTCTGGAAAGTAGTATCACGGAATGGTTTGGGTTGGAAGGAAGCTCAAAGAGCCTCTAGTTCCATCCCTCTGCCATGGGCAGGGACACCTCCCACTATCCCAGGCTGCTCAAAGCCCCATCCAGACTGGCCTTGAACACTTCCAGGGATGGGACATCCACAGCATCTCTGGGCAATCTGTTCCATTGCCTCACCACCCTAACAGTGAAGAATTAATTCATAATATCCCACAATTTCATCCTAATAGCAAAAATTAAACTTTTTGCTAAAATATGGAATATTCCATGAATTTGCATGTGTGCCAGCACAGCAAAAGCTCTTTCCTCTTCCTTCAGATTAACACCCAGCCCTTAAATTCTACCGCCCACCTCCTTCCTTAATCCCATTGCCTGTAACTGGACATTTGGGGAGCAATGAGGCACTGCAGACAATTCTGCACTTGTGTCCGTAACCTGAAGTGAGTAATTTCATCCATTTCTGCCTCAGTTTCTATAGCACGAAAATGACTTAACTGTCTTTCCAAGCACTTGGTGGATAAGAAGCAGTGTGTAAAAAGTACACAGCACTACTGTCTACAGAGAGTGAGGAATTAAATGTCTGTGAGTGGTATCCTCGAGAGATGGCTCTGCATCCAGAGTCTGCCTCTGTCTTGGTAGGAGCAGTTGGTGGGATTTTAAACAGACAGACACATAAACACATTTTTACTGTAGATGTAGGTCCTGCACTGCCTAATGTTCTTTGACATTGCACAGGCATAGCCGGGAAACTAAAACATTTGTTGATGGATTTGGAGATTAAATAAATAGTGAATTATCTTCAGGATGTTAAAATGCAGAACTGACTGCCTATCCCATAATAATAAGCCAGCCCTCCCCCAGTACTTCTTGAAATGTGAGTATTTCTGCAAAAGCAGGCACTGTGTTAGTTCACAGGGCCATTTGTTTAGTAGGTCAGAGCAGTCAGACATCTGGGCATTGGTAAAAATACATCCGACAGCTCAGTGACATCTTGCACAACTGACTGTCTGAAAGCCTCGACTGGAAGTTTATTATTTGTTAATCTCCTTTTTCAAATGAATTCCGATCATGCAGTCAGAAAACCACATGGTGGATCGCAAAACACAATTAAAATATAACAAGCATTCATTACAATTAAAATGTAGCAACTGGTGAATATTAGCCCTACTGAAAACAGATCAAGGCAAGAGGTTGGTTCAGACTGGGCAGACAAATGTGTCCCTGGGAATCACAGCAGACTTGGGAGAGGTTTTATTTGCTGGGCAAGAAATGCAGTCTGAGACAGATGATGGTACCTTCAGGGTACCAAAAGCCTCTAGTTCTCAGTGCTGCTCAGATGGCCTGAGTACCAAAGCACTGCGTACAGACAGTGAGAGATGGAGTCACTCAGCATCCCTGAGACCAAGCCAGCCTGGAGACCAAGAATGAGGGAACAATTTTCTTTGATTGTTTGAATCTATTTTATAACAGCTGCTGCTCAGAGTGCAGCCTGGGCAAGTCCAGACTTCAAATAGCTGTGTCCATTTGGATTTGGAGACTGAAGTGTTTCAGATCCCACTCTGACCACTGCAGCCAGCATCACCCCAAAACTGCTATTCCATCTATCTCTGCTAATGCATCGGTGCTGATTTTCTGAGAGCAAAGAAAGCAAAGTCCCTCTTACCATAAATAAGGGAATTACACTGATTATATTGATGCCTGGTGCTTGTTTTGTTTCCAAGAACCCATTGCCTCTTATATTGACAGTAAATCTGGACTGTGCCCTCTGTAAAGTAGTAGCTTAGTTTTTATATATTTTGTAGATGGGACAGTAGAAGGGAATTGGGAAGCTTTGGTAGGTTTGTATGGTGGAGACAACAGACTAGGGCAAGGATACAAAAAATTCTCAAAAGTCAGAGCCATTCCTGATCAACCACGATCTTGGCTGGTGTTGCAAAGGAGGAGCTGAATTCTCCCCAGTGGTGTGTGCCCAGCAGTGTGGGTCCTGCTCAGCCACAACCTGTGCTACACTGCTGTGCTACCCCCAACTCGGTCTCAGCGAAAGGCACCAGAAGCACAGATGCACTGAGATGTGATTCACTCAGAGAAAAATCACAAAACATACTTTTTGGAGTATGATGCTTAATTTTACAAAGTTGATGAATGTTTCTTTCTAGTGTTTCTTTTTGGGATTTTTCTGGTGCTGGTACCAGGCAGAAGTCCTACACTGATCTGCTTTGCTGTCAAGGTGCAGTAGCAACAGGAATTAGTATATAGCAACCACAAAAACTAGCGTGGTCAAGAGCTTATTTGCTCATCTAAATAATCAGCAGTGGAAGAAGTTTCTGTCTCTGGGAAGTGATTAAACTGTCAGGCTTTCTGTCCAAGCAATATTCTACTAAAATACCCTGCCAGCATTTAAATTGGAGGATGCTGGCTTCTGAAGGAAATGCATTTAGGATTAATATACATAAGTGTAGAGTTAGCTATCAGCTCATGCTGGCTGCTAATAACACCGCTGCTGCTGCTGGAACTCCGCAGTGATGAGCTATGAGATGCCTTTCCCAACAAACCTCCACCCAGCAGCAATTCTCCTGGTACCTGACCCAGCATTGCAGATCCTCCAAAGAATTGCAAGCTCATGGGCATGGACAAGTGTGGTGGTTTTGCTTGGCCCTGTTTTTGCTAGTGAGTAGGGTGGGGTACAAAGATGGCACCTGCATGTCCTGTGTAAAGATTCTGGATTTAGATTTACCTCTGATTTATCCTCCGACTCTGTTAGGTTAATAAATCACTTTGCAACTTTAAGTTTTCAGGCCTGCCTTGCCCTGTCTCCGTGCATCCTCCCAACCATTTTTTTAATCTCACCTCATGAGTCTGGTGTGTTTGTGTTAGTTTTTTCCCCTCTCCTCTGCGTAGCTGTAGAAGAGCAGAAGAGAGCATAGAGAGCAGACGTCGTAGGTGCCTGGCATTTAGCCAGGGTCAAACCTTGACAACAAGGAAAGTGATGTGGTTTTACTGAGTTTTGCAGATGTTCACAGATTCTGTCTGAGAAGCAAACAACTATTCAAGTCCATCCTGCCCTGTGTCTATCAGGCTGCATCAGTAGTCATTTGGGTGGGAAGGGAGGCATCTTTGCTGGTCCCATTTCATTGGTGACTCTAGCAAAAGGGAATAACATGCCAGGATCATGAAATAATGCCATGGGGGATGGCTCAAGGCGCGTGCACGCTGCAATGGAAAAAGTGTGCTCGTGGATGTGCTCAGTGCTCACAGCAAAATCAATCTTCTGAAAGAGCACCAGTCCTGGGAGCCTTCACAGGAGAGCCATCCCCTGCTGCATGGTGCCTAGGCTGGGATAGAATATTGGCAATCAGAACCTGGACACATCTGAAAACCAATTCCTCAGTTTTTGAGGATGATTTTACAGAGGTGGAGGGTAAAAAAGAGGTTCAGCATTGAGCCCTCTTGCTTCCCCCATCCCTTTCCCAGGCCCATGTGAGCTGACTGGCTTCAGGTTCAGGTTCCTAAGACAAGCTGCAGAGAGGGCATGAGGCAGCCTCTGCCCAGACTGACCTGTGGGTTCACCCCAGCCATGAGCCAGCCCAGGGAGGGTAGCGTGATTCACTTGGGGCCATCACAAGGGTCCCTCTCATGGGGGTTTCAAAGCCAAGCCCTGGGCAATGGGTCAATGGCAATGGGTGTTTCTGGCTGTGGGCATCTTCTGGAACAAACAAAAACTTAAAATAAAAATGCTGCCCATGTTTGCTGAGCTCCAAAGACCGTAAAATCTATTCCTGAAGTCTGCTGAAACCAGAGCATGATTTGAAGCTGGTTCAAAGTTTGCTGAAATTACTAAGAGCCCTGCCCTGGTCTCCCTCTAACCAACACACACAATTTCTACAGACTTTTAATCTGTTGTGTTCTGTATGACTTGGCTTCACACATGGAGACTTCCAAAGCACAGGAAAAGCAAAATACCAAGTGAATGGGAGTAGCAAAAAATGTCTTTTCCAAATGCAAATACCAATCAGTCACTCCAGTGTCCAGCATTAGACAAATCTGTGGAGATGGTAAATATTGTAATGGTTTTGTCCTCACAGAAGAGTAAATGTCTAGCCTCAGTTGTCTAACGCTGATTAAAAAAGCAGACAAACTGGTTGGTTTCCAGTGTCATTGCAACCTGGACTCACCTATGGACTGGAATGAGTTGCTTTCCAAAGTGACATTCAGTTCTAGTTCCTTCTGTGATGTTCTGTTTATTTAACCCATTTTAATCAGTCTCAGAAACACACAAAGATTTTTAGAGCTGTGTCACTGCACCTCAAGCTGCAAGCAATTAATGTAACTCTACAGAGAAGCCAGTCATCAAGCCCCAAAGCTCTCTATACCACATAAACCATACGTCAAGTAAACCAGAAATTTTAGGCAATCAGATGCCTGGGACTTAGCAAGATGAAGCAGTCAGAAGGCATTGCACAAGTTACTTAGGCATAATTAGTGCTACTGCAGTTTAAAACCCTCTGCAAATGTCCATTTCCCACAGATTAGGTGCCTTTAGGCATCCTTTCCTCTGGGTAAATTATAAATTTTTTCTGTGCAGCTGTAGGGACAGCCTGGGGATGCAGAAAAGCTAAGGTTATACTTATGAGTATAAAGCTCAAGGAAAGGGGATATAGCAGATTAAATCTGAATTTGCTGTCACTTATTCCCCCCACCTGCTCTGTGGGAAGGAGACTTTGGACCTATGTTCCACCACAGAGACCCCATCACCATCCTCCAAACCAAAATATCTCTCCTGCCACACCTCCCCTTCCCACCTCTGTCCCACCGCTTGTGTAGGACCTGAAGCAGTTGGTGGGAACAGGACAGGGCCCTCTGAGGCTCCCAGGGGGTCTCCCCCCTGCAGCATTGGGGTCTGAGGGTCTGGCCTGGTGTTTTGTCCCCCTACCTGATAAACGTCTCTGGAAATGCACCATGGCTTCAGCATGAGCTGCAGGACCCTCGGGTTCCCAAAGCGGCACGTCCTCAGAGCCCGGGACGTCAGGCTCCACACCAGGCTGTCCCAGCTGTAGAGCAGATCCTCAAAGCCAAAGAGCACAGCAGCCATGCCAGCTCCCCGTGGGAATCACCCCGGATTCCCTGCTCCGAGGCAACCAGCTAATCCCAAGGCGCCTTCTGAACTGCAAGGTTAAAGAGTCACTGAAATTTCCATCAAAGGAGGAGAACGAAGAGCGAGGGAAAAAAAAAAACCAACAAACCACCAAACCACCAAACCAAAACGGACAACAAAAGCCAGCAGCCAAAATAAACTGCTTGGGGATGTGTCTTTCTCCCTTCGCACACGCCCTTCAGGATGTGGTTTCTCCCTCTGTGTATCTTCTCAAAGCGAGTCCTGCTGCACCCAGGGATGAGCAAGGACGAGGTGAAAACACCTCTCCTGACTTAGGAAGGCATTGGCACATCCCTCGCAAAGGACTTCTCGGTAACACTGCATCACTTCCCAGCTCTCCGCTGCAGACCCAAGAATCAAACTCGGATCCAAAGTCATCACTTTGCATACTCAGTCCTGGGACTCCATCCAGAGGGAAGAAAAAAGCCGCTCACTCTCCGTCTGCCAGCATTCCCAAGACATTCCAGTATTGGGCTTAACTCTTTCAAACACTCCCGAAGAACATCGGAGAAGGCAGCCCTGCCACATGCAACATTTCATCCTTTCGTTTCTTGTGTTAACTCGCCATTGCACAGTCACTCTCCAGTCTTTTTCCCACCCAAATGTCTGTTCTGGAGTCTTTTCGTGTTTTGAACTCGTAAGGGAACTTAATCTTAATATGAGAATTATGCAACAGTCTGCAAAGCACCTTATTTACCCAAGGGGTGATATTTTGGAAAGTTGAATGGATTAAACAATGGCCTTTTAATATCAGTCTGATTCAGCTGGCGTGGAGATATTTTTAACCCTTGGTGAGCTTGCATTCTCAAGGGTGGGTCTCATCTGAACAAGCCCAGGAGAATGCAATACAGTTCTCTCCAGCTGAGCTGGATCCCAAAACACCCTTTTTGGTTTGTGGATACAAAAATTCACTCCTGGCATCCCTTCCTAAAATAAGTGTTGAGAAGAGATCAGTTCCCTGCCTGTTTCCCCACAGGAGCAGCTTGTCTGGGTGGAGACTTCAATGCTGTCAACATCTATCATGAGTTGAGCTGAGGGAACTGGTCCAGTGAGGGTGAAAATACATTATCGAGATGAGGATTTTGCAGTTCAGTTAAATCACCACAAAATCGTGGAGTTCAGTTGCAAGACATTTTCCGAGTAAATCCAATGAGTGCTTCTTCCTATTTAATTGCCAGGTGGGGAAACTGAGGTTGGAAGTATTTTTATCTTGGGCACAGCGCAAGTCAGCGCCCTCGGAGACAGCTGCCTGTCAGGGCTATTTTCCACTCATTTTACTCTCCCTTCAGAGGAATGTGAGCAAAAACACCACAGAATTTGGGGGGGGGGGGCAGACAGAGTCAGCTGCAGAATGCCCACATGGAGGCACTTTTTAGAGGGACAGGCAGGACGGCTTGAGATGAAATCCTGAGGGACCTGCAGGCACTGAACTCCTAAAGCTGCTGGTTTAGCAGAGGTGAGAAGGCATCATTTCCCAAAAGCCTCAATGTCTCCCCTGATTCAACTCTCTGGATAGGGAAGGAGCAGGAATATTCATAGCTGCTTGATTTTCTGTAGGCCTGTCCCACCACGTCCCCATCCATAATTTGTTCTTTGAGGACTGAAGGGCACAAAGTGAGCTGTGCGTCACGGTAACGGCACAAGGATGCTCGTCAGCTCATTGACAGGGCAGGTGGAGGGCCAGGAAAATACAGCTGCAAAATTCATGTTCTCAGCCTAATTGCTTCTTCAGGACTTCGTTTTTAGAGTGGCTTCATAAAATATGGTAATAAAATTGTAATAATGTTTCCTTTAAACTTGTTAGGAGCTATTCATTCTGCAAAGTGCAGTTTTCCTTCCTCCTCTCCCTGTCCCTGACTGTTTTCTTGGTGTCCAACCTTTGCTTTAGTCTCCCTATGCTCATCACCTCTTGGTTATTTTCCTGCCTGTAAACTCGATAACACACTGCCTCTGTTAGCAGCAACATAGACAAGGGACCAGGAACATCTCCATTATAAAGCCTCATTTGGAAGAAAGGAATATATATATATATATATAAAAACTTGACTAGACAATATTTGCTCCAGGCTACAGCCTGATATATAAGATCTCTGCCTGGGAGCACAAGAGGAAAAGAAAGAAATGTGTTTGATAAAGGAAAACAGAGCAGGGAAAAGAAACCATAGCAAGTGATTGCTCTGGGATGTGACCTAACCCCTTTGGTATTCTGGAAAGAGGAGAGGAGGGGAAATGGAGGATATACCGCAGTTTTAAAATTAGCTGCTCCATATGTGCATCAAGTCTTTCCTTACAGCTGAAAGGAGATTTTCGGCCCCTGTCCCAGCTTGGTAATTACTCAACAGATGAGGGCAGCTCTGAAGGAGCCTTTTCACTTGGCTGATGACATAATCAGACTTTCTGAAAACAGTTCTCCTATGTATTTATTTAACTGATAGGCTGGAGCAGTCTCCTTCGGAGTCACTTGAAGGCCCAGTGAACATTTCAGTGGATAGATTTACCTTCATGATTAGAGCAGATTGTTTGGTTTCCTGCAGAGGCTTTCCTGCAGACCAGACATAGTATTTTTTGAGAGGGTAAAAGCTGCCTGAGTACAGATTGCCCATCCCACCTTGCAGGACACAAGGGAATTGCGGCCATGGAGGTTTCTCAGGCAAACATAGCCCATCCCCTCTAGAGTCAAGGGATACTCAACTAAAAGAGCTTTTTTCAAGGGACACACCACAGAATGTGGTCTTACTTATCCAAAATGATCAGAAGAGGTCATTGCCTACAGGGAATGGCAGATGAGAGGAGAAAAAATTACAGAGAATCAGCAACTTGGCTCTTCTGCTGGTGTACCCTTTGAGTAATTTCTGTAAAATCATCTTATAATTCTATAAAACATGCTCAGCTTCACCTTCACTAAGGTCAATTAGGAAAAAAAAGCCCTTTGAGCTCTACATAGATCTACAGACATTTGCAGGTCTTTTCCTCTCTAATTAAGCGCTGATTATTTCCCGCTGTTTCTGAGAAAATGTCAGCCAAAACATTTACTATGAAACCTCCCACGTTTTACTGACAGTCCAAAGACTGTTACTAGGGTATAAAAATAGCTCCTTACTTCCCTCGAAAAAAAGCAAAAAACCAAACCCCCTTGAGCTGCTGTGTTGTTTCATGGGACCGACACTGGGGCTTGAAGGCTGGGGTGGATTTCCCATCCCCAGCTCTGCAGGCAGCTCCTCCTCTCTGCAGACCCTGCAAATCCCTGCCGCGCCCTGCTGTAGGTGGGTGCTGCCTGCACCAGGACCTTGAGAGATGGGTCTGTGTTCACCTTTGTATTTTCTGCCCTTAAAAGAGCAGTTCAGCACCTCCCTCCAGCACGCTCTAGGGTAAATCTCTGTCCTTTCACAACTTTCTGATGGGTGTGGATGTGTTTGGGCGCGTTGAAAGAAGGACGTGCCGGGTGGGAGGCAGTTTCCTTTGATTTTGTTGTAGACATACCAGAAACATCCTGTTTCTGCTCCACATATGGCCCCAATGGTCCCTACAGCTCCAGCCCAATGTGGTCTTTTAGTTTCTATTTCAAATTCATGGCTCTTTTTGATCTTTATTCTCTATAGTGTAAGGAGGATTAATGTTGTCAGATCTTTGTGCCCAGAGTTCCCTTTCATGTCGCAGCTTCATGCTCTCTTATGCTGGAGATTTTTTTTGAGATATTTAACTAGTTGCAACATTCTCCTTGTGCCCTATGTTACAATATTCTCCTAATGGCACATGCTTTTCGTGTCTGATATGATGGGAACAGCTGAGGGATATCCCACTGCCACATGAGCAAACACCCAGGTAAGAAGCCACCCTTCACATGTGCCCAGGCAGAGCCAGGGACTTGCTGGGGACCTACAGCAGTGACCTCCCTCCTGCAGCTGCGCTGAACCACAGAGTCCCCCAAGATTCCCAAATGGCCATTGTGCACCAGATCCACGTGAGAGCCTGAGCCTCTGAGTGCCCCATTTCCACACAAGTCAAGTTGCTGTCATCCCTTGTGCTGGGCTTCTTTGTCTTTCCCCTGACATGTGACATTGCTGCCACCCAAGGAGGGATCATGGAGGGCTTCTGTGTGTCCAGTGGGAGCTTCCCAGAGTGCAAGGACTGCGTACTATTGGTTTTATTTCTTGTGCTTTTGTACTTTGTTAGTATAAGGAAAGCTTTGAGAGAAGGGTTTTAAAAGGAGCTGGGAATGGTATTTGAGTTGAAGAAGCAAATCCTGAGACCTTGAGGGCAGTTACACAACATATATGCTCTAGGCAAAGGAAACTCTCCCAAATTTAAGAGGAGTGAAAATAAAGTATAGATGTCCATATTGGGTCTGCTGAGAGCTTTGATCTGCTAAGAGTTTGCCCTGCATTAATTTTGGATTGCTAAAAGATTGTGACCTGTCTGACTGGGCCACAACATCTGGACGATGATCATACCTGAACCTTTACAGACTTGTAGAGGTGACACAAATACCCCTAGCTCACCTCTCTGGAGCTGTAAGACGAGAAACTGTTCTTGGAAGTATCAGCCCAAAGATCTGCTACCCCGTGCAAATCTGATGCCTGTGCCTGCACTGCTTCTGTTGCCTCCTAACTCTCACCTTCCACATGCTTCCAAAACCAAAGATTTGAAAAGCCTCCCCCTGGCCCCCCTGGTCTGCCACCACTGACAGCCCTAAAACTTTCCTGCAGAGAAAATCCAAGAAACTGAGGACTTCCCTGCTGTTTGCATTTTAGGACGAACACCATGAGTCAGAAATCCTGGCCAATTTCCTCAAGATGTTCTCACGAGTCCATATGGCCTAAAATGTTCTATAATGAAATGAACTGCTGCTTCACAGTAATAACAGAATGAGAATTTACTATTCCAGTCATCCACCTTGATCATAACATTTTTAAAGCTCTTTGAAAATGTAAAGTGCTCTGGTAGTGCTAGGTATTATCATTATGCCAACAGCAGCTCCTTCTGCATAAGGCTGTTCGTGTCCTCACTCTAGACAGATTTTTATTGACTGACAGAGGAGAGTATGTCATCTCCTCAAATCATACACATTTCATTTCCTAAAGTAGTTGTGTTAGTGATTTAACAAGGTTTAAAAGTAGGTGAATCCTATAAAGCTGGGCTTTTACTTGTCCCTAATATTCCACCAGCTAAAGTGATTTTCACTTCTACTATGCAGAAACGTGAAAGAGATTGTGCAGAGATTTGCTATTCAATCCTCTTTCTCCATGGATGCTGTGGTGAATGAGTCTGCAGGAGGGGATGTAGGTCAGGACAATGTATTAAGGAAATAGTGCAGAACAGCTGCAGAAAGTGAATGGTGAGATCTTAAATACGATTATTCACTTTGGAAACCCAAGCTTATGATTAACTCTGATCCCGCTGGGCACTGTAACGTCCTGTGACTGGGCTCTCCAATCAAAGCAGCACGTGCTTGCACATGCCCATCACCACAAGGCTCATCTTCACCCTGCTCTCTGCTATTATGTGCAGAAATGCTCAGGAGAATTCTTTTTGGCCAGAAGAAAACAGAAAAAAAAAAATCACAGCCTGCTTGTGAGGCATGTATGAACAGGGAACAACCTAGAACTCATCCAGCAGCAGAGCTGTTTTCCTTCCAAGTTATTCACCCACGTCTAAAATAGCCTCTGACAAGGTTCAGGGGTGAAAATACAAACCTGAGACAAACCTGCCATCAGATGGGCACTGAATCTTAGACTGAGGATTGAACACACCTGACTGCTCACAGAAGAAGCCATGGACTTGTGCAGTTACACACTTCTTGTGTCAAGCTTTTGCTTATTCCTTTGGTGACTGGAGCCAGTGTTTGCCTTTGGAGGCTGGAATTAGATGATCACTAAGGTCCTTCCAACCCAAACCTTTCTATGACTTTTTATGAGAGGTTCCCCTGTTATGTCTGTGTTCATATGATTTTGAATTATATATTTATCTTATGCTTCCCCACCCCTTATCCAGTGACTGTCAAGCTGTCCCAATGGCCTTGGCTGAGGGCTATGGTTTGCTCTTTCACATTGCAGGTGTCCCTTAGCTGGCACTATCTGCCTGGGAGAGGGGACAAATCTGGTGGCCCATAAACAGCCAGCCTGCAGTTCTGCCCTATGGCAAGATGGGTAATTTAATGAAGGGCAGCCTTGCTATCCATGCAAACAAGCCTACACACAGCACAAACAGCCCATTGCAGCAGAACATTTTCTTACAACTTATCCTGCAGATATATTTAAGTATCTGCCTGATTCAGACTTGGTGGTAACACTCACTGCTTTCAATGAGTGATACAAAGTCCTTTCTGTTCACAGACAAGGGTGAGCATTTCATTTAAAAGAAGGAGGGCAAAGGGAACATACTTCAGAAAATCAGTGGTCCAGATTTCTCATGTTTGATCTTGCTTATGGGTTGGAAAGCCTGTTCCTGCCTAAAATACAGAACAAGTATTTAATTTATTCCAATGCTTCTTGTAAAAAAATCATTACTAGTAAATACTGATATTGCTGGTTAGGATGCAATTGTCACTGGTCAGAGAGGAAGATAAGCAGGTCAAATATAACCTTCAGAGTGGAAATGAGGAGGGATCTGGTCCTATTCCAGAAAAGTCATCAGTTTCTTGAGCAACATTAAAACAGCCACATAACTTTGTGGATGTCCATTTCCTCAATAGATTAACTCACTGACATTTGTCAGGTGACGTGAAATCTCAGAGGAACTGTTTTACATTAAAAAGTAAGTAAGTGTTCTAGAAAGCCAACTGGTCAAGTTCCATGGGAGTTATGCAGCAAAAAGCAGAAATACTTACGATATCTAAAGTCAATAATGTACCCTCCGTGTTGAAAGCTCCTACACTGATTATCAAAATGAGCATAACTGTGGGTAAATAAATGTTCCCTGAGGTGAAGACTGCTTATGTACGTGTGTGCTCCCTGTGGGAGTAGCTCTGAACACATCCAGGCAAAGCTAAACGTGTGTAGGGAGGCTGCTGTGGAGGAAGGTGATGTCCCAGAGCGAGCCACGCCAGGCTGCTAACACCACCAAGCCCTGCGTGTGCACACACTTGCACACTCACCCATGGCATCTACACTGGGGCTGGATCACGTGGGGCTCTTTGGTTGTTTCTATTGCCACAGCGCAATTAGTCTGCAGATGGGAAACGCAGGAGTCAACAGAGGGGGATTACTGTACGGCAGCAGATCTTCATGCTGAGAACATCTCCCCAGCTGGGACCAGTTAGACCTTCTCAGTAGAGCATAAGAGTTGACCTCTACCCCGTTTGCTCCCGAAACGCAGACCCCTGTGGCTCCTGCTAATGGAAATTCTCCATTTGTTGTAGCACAGCACTGGAGCCGTGCCATCTGCAGTGATAATGCATGCACAGTTGACAGAAGAGGATAACTTGCACTTCTGTTGCTGGTTGGTTTAAAACCCTGAGCAAACACCAGCTTCTATTGTCTGATGGTGCACTGGGAGATTTGTGTTATTGAGCTGCAACCAGGGCTGTGGGTAAGCAGGGACGAGAGGCCTGAAGTGCCCGTGTGGGACAGCCAGACTCAGAGGCCATCAGTCCTGGCTTTCCCTCTCTCTGGTTGCTTTCTACAGCTCAATCACAGCAGCATTTCCAGATGGGGCAATGAGTTTCAGGAGGTATAAAAAGCAGCCCAGACCCCATTTGCAGGGGTGGAGAGAAGTTAATCAAACTCCCCCGTGCTCTGTCTTCCACCTTGAAGGTTTGCCATGGGGGATCCTAACTCACTGTCTGGCTTGTGTGTTTATACTTCCTGAAAAGAGGATAAAATAGATGTAAAACTACGGGACTGAAGCAGCAATTCAGTCACTTCATTGTCTCTGTGGACGGAGAAGACTGAAGCTGTTCAGAATTTAAAACAAAGAGGATTTACGCTCTTGATTTAGAAATTTATGACTCATTCCCATTTTGGCTGTTAGAAGTGGCTGTCACTTCCCCTGCCCCCAAAACATCCATGCCATAAAAAATAAAACCCATAAGCTCTTTGCTGTTCTTATCTTGATGACAAAGAATTCAAATGTTCACTGCTGCTATCTGGAGCTTGACTTCCTGTTATTAAGAAGGACATCCTAGTATTTAATAACATGAGATTTTTATTTTTTTCCCCTTCTTTAAGCCAGGCAGAAAGTCTAATGATTCTGGGGTTTGTTTCCTGCTTGTAATTAAGTAGGTCACAGCTGCAAAGCAAGAGAACAAGAAAATATTCAGATCACACAAAGCCAAGAGCTATTAAATCATTTGCAGCTGAAGGATATGGCAGATTTTCTTTTTAAAAAGAAGTCTCAAGTCTAAGGAAAACAAATATAGGAACTTTTAGGAGAATGATGAACTTGGAAGTTCTTCCCAAGCGCCACAGTAGCTCAGAAAAAAAGGAGTGATCAAAACCCAGCTAATGCTGTTCACAAGTTGAATAGCTGTATGTGGTTGAAATAAATTTGTGCTTCATTGCTTAGAGCCACATATTCTATCCATGCAATCCACTTTGAACCACATGCAAGACTGCCCTTGTTTCTTCTGGGCAGTTTCCTCTGGGCAGGCCCTCCTTGTCAGCCTGGAATGCCATCCCATGCCCTCTCCTGTAGGTCCCACACACCCTCCCCAGCTCCAGATGTAGCCCAGACACAGCATGATCTCCACCCAGACATGAAGATCCCATGGGGCTGAAGGTCTTTTGATCTGCACTCATGATTTGTGTTGTTGTGTTGCCCTGATTTGGCTCCCACTCCACCTCTGTCTAGGACAGCGAGCTGCCCTTGGTCCCTGCACCTCTGCCTTCACCCCCAGACAGGAGCAGCCCATGGCCATTGCCCTCGATAAGCTGCGCGTGTGTGGGGTGAAGAACAACATCTGAAGGGCCTTGACAGCAGAGGTCCAGCCTTACCATGGACAGGCATCCATTGACGAAGCCATGTCACAACCTTGCAAATGCAGGAAAAAATTTCCTTCGTAGGTGTTGATCTGAGAAAACCAGGCACTTAAAGACAAAGCTGGCCCTGATTCACCTTGTTTGGTTTATTTCAGGATTCAGGAGGAGCATAAATGACTGCACATTTTTGTTGTGGTGCTTTTGCCTAGACCTTGATAAAAGCACTCCTCCAAGCCATTGATTGACCAAGAAGATCAGAGAGAGATCAAGAACACTGCCACCCTCACCCTCCCCAGGTACAGTACCTGGGACTGCTCTGCTCCACCATGAAAACGAGATCAAAAAGGGTACTCAAATATGAGAACTGCCCCGTTAAGCATCTGCCTTGGTCTAAAGAGCAACAGAGATGTGTCCAAAATGCATCATTGCTGTAACAATAGGGCTCTTATTCTGTGCAGTGAGAGAAATGGGCTTTGGGAAGATTTATGTCTGAAGCCCACCAAAATCAACAGTGAGCACGGCAGTGGTCCAGTCAGACAAGAACCACAGCCTTGGCAGGGAACACCCGCTGTGAATCTGTTTGATTTGAAAATAGTTTTGCCAGAAAGTGATTAAGATAGGGGTAGAATAGCACAAATGAAAGCTTATTGCTGCTTCTATAAAAATGTGAGCAAGAGGGACATAAATCTCTGCCGTTATAAATTGGTGATGACCTAATGTTTATCCAAGCTCTGATTGGGAAACTTGTCATGGGAAAGAAAAGCCCACGTAGATGGTATTCTGGGCTCTGTCCCTCTGTGACCAGACGTGGTCAGTTCATCCCAGGATAAGAGAACGTGGACCTTTTCATGTTGGTATTTCTTGGCTTTGCAAGCTAGGAGCCGGGAGGGAGAGTGGGTCAGTGCCTCCCCAGTGGGCAATCGTTACGAAACAGAAACAACAGAAGGTTTCTCAGAGGCTGGTGCCCAGGGAATTTGAGGTCAGGCCTGCAGTCTCTCCCTGCGAAGCGCTGACCTCCTGCGAGAGGGGCTGAGAGCAAGGCTGTGGTGGTGGATACCCTGGGCTGCACAAGATGCCTGATCCATCTTCACATGATTCAGGGTGCCTGGATTTGTGGGTTTCCATCTGTAATTTTTCTGAGAGGCAATGATTTCAGGAATGCATTGCTCCCTTTTCTCTAAAATGGGTTTTTTCCACCCTGAGCCCCTTAAGTAGAGGACTCCTGAGGAAAAAGGGGCTGATTTCAGAGAAAACACTAGTGCTGGGTGCTACAAGGGATGTTCAGAGACCCCATGGTATGTCTTGGCCTTTGCAGGAAAATATTCATGCTGCCTACACCCTTGTTCTGGATCTTTCAGCAATTTCCCTCCCAGTCTAGGGTGGATAAGAGCATCCATGGATTAGTATGAAACAAAGCTCAGGAATGAAAAGTTTTCAAAATGCTTCTGCGACCCAGAGCCTGGCCAGCACCACAAAGTCTGCTGTGACTGATTGTCAGGAAGAGGGGCTAGATCATCCATTGGCATCAGCCTGATTATCTCTCCCCTGACACCGTTCTCCAGAAGCCAGAGGTTGGCCCCAAGGCCACTTTAACGCTCTCCGGTGACTGATTGGAGACATTGGAATGCACTAACAAAACTGTGCTTTTAAAAATCAACGTCCTCTGGTTTTATGACTCTCCTTGGCCAGGTTCCCACTCGCTGTAACTGAAGCAAACCCTTTTTCTCCTGCAGGAAACTGCCACTATTGGTGCATTTGAAAGTTTATGGGAGGATACACAATGGCTGCATTACAACAAAGTCCAGGATGGAAAAAGGAAGCTTTCCAACATTTCAGAGTGGAAATTATGAAAATTAGAAAGCCTCCTCCCAGTCTCTGGTGTGGTTTGCAAGCATGAGTTGGGTGGAGAGAGGCTGGAGAGGGAGGAAGGGGATGTGGGTCTGCACTTCCAGCTAATGGGAGCCCTGAGGTTTGATCCTGCATCAAACACTCCCAGATTTGCAGGGTGTTGGCAGTTCACCTTGGCTTTTACCCTGAGAGCATCCCAGCTGCCAAGTGGGAGCAACAGCACTGGCTGGGTCTTGCAGAGGTCTGCAGAGGATCAATGTCTGTGGAGCCTTGTAATATGTAAAGTCCAATGTATTATAAGGAATAATTTTAAGTTGTGGTGTAGGATTGCCAAACTCCCCTCTTGCAGTAGCCTGTTTATCATATTGGCCTTGACAGATTTTCTTGGATGGTGTTTTCAAATATTGGGAGCTCCAGGCTCTGCCCTCAGGCAACAATAACAGCTTTGAAGTCAGCTCTGAGGAAAGGAGAGCCTGTGAAACATTGGCAATTCACTTTTCTTGGTTTTCTGTGAAAATCTGGACCTTTAATGAGGGTAAACTACCTGTAGGGGTTTAACCTTGATCTTCCTCCCCCTCCCAACCCCATCTGCTGGTGCATTAAGAGAAGGTTGAAAGACAGCAAGTTGCTTGTTGCCAGCCCCATTCAGCTTCCTGAGATGTTCCGAAGCATCCTGGATAATATCGCAACCCAAGCACGACAAGCCTTGTGGGAAGAGATGTACTGTGCCTATGGAATCCACAGCAAATGGATGAATAAAAGCAAGATGTTGGAGAGCCTTTTCGGATTACTGTGGAGGACAAAAAGGACATTGGCATTGTCCCCTCTGAATAGCGGCAATTTCTCATGGACCTCATGGATCGGGGGGAGCTCAAGGACCTGTGCTCTTCCCCTGAGCATCCCACAGTGCTCTGACCCAGGCAGATCTCAGCAGCTTTTCCAGAGACAGAAAATACATGATTTTGTGCAGAAAAACTGACGTGAGACACATAATCTCTTTGAATGCCAGATTTAATCTCTCCTGCAGTGAAGGAGAGGCATTTGGAGAGGATGCAAGTGCAGGATCCAGTCCCTTTCATACCTCCCCAGCTGCCCTGTACTCAGGTGAGGTTTCTGGACTTTTATTAAGCCACTGGTGCAGTCTCAGTGATCTGCTTCTGGTGCCTGCAGTCTGAAAGCACATGGGAGACCTTTCCAGAACATGAGAGACTCTGTGGGAGACTATTCCAGAATATGGTCATGGATCTGTCCTTCAGGGCAGGTTTAAACATTCCCTCAGGGTCTCTGAACACAGATGTCTCCAAAAGAGCACCATGAGCCCCGCCAAAAAACTCAAACAGAATCTCTTAAAATGGAACAACTTTTTTCTGTAAAGACGGCCTCAAGGACACAGAGAGCTGGCTGGAGCCCCGGGCTCCGCTGCTTGGCACCTGCCCTGCACCTTCTGGAGTCATGCAGGTAGAGTCACAGAATTACTGAGATTGGAAAAGAGCTCTGAGATCATCAAGCCTAACTGTTAACCCAGAAACACCGTGTTCGCCATGAAGCCATGTCCCCAAGTGCCACATTCACACACCTTTTGAACACTTCCAGGGACTGTGATTCCACCGCTTCCTATTCCAATGTCTGACCAGCCTTTCAGTGAAGAAATTTTTCATAGTATCCAGTCTAAACCTTCCCTGGTTCAACTTGGTTGTCAGTGTTGTTGACAAGAGCAGGTGTTGCCGCTCTTATGACACAGATTTTCGCTTTGCTGGGACTTAGGTGATGTTCTAGTGATCCAAAGCAATAAGAAAGCAGAACTATATAATATAGATCCATATTTTCTCTAGAGTGGGGTGCAGCCATATGTTTTGCAGTGCACATGCCCCCCTGGAATTCTCCTCCAAGGACAAGCAAGACTCCCACAAGTCCCACAACTATCAGAGGTGGTAGTGGAGGACTTCCCAGGCTAAACCCTGGGCTGATAAACTGAAGATTCACAGCACCATGTGCAGAGATAGTGAACACAAAGTCGTGGGGTCAGATCTCTCTTGTGGCAATGTGTGGCTGGGCTAGCCTGGATGCCTCATCAGAAGCTGGTCCCCAGGAGTAAACACAGAGCACACACTGTTTATGTCCTCTAACTTGGAAAGACCAACTCATCCCATCCAAAACTGTCTCTGAAGATATTGGGATGAGTTGTCATCAGAAGACACACATTACTCTCTTTTCTTTGACTACTGAAGACTCCTAAAACAGTAATAAAAATTATTACAGTTTCATGCTGAATTTATAAATGTAGGCTGGCTGAAGGCTCAGTTGGAAGGAAGCTGACATGAGGAACACACACTAGTAAAGACACTAACCCCTACCTTTAATCTCACTTAGCTGAGTTTCTCCAAAACACTTCTCATCCCATCACTCCTCTGTTGGGAGCTGGCAGGGTGGAAACTCCCTGTGGCAGGAACTTTTGAGTTAAGGCTGATTTGATTTTTTCTTGCAGGGATTTCTGTTCTGAACTAAAATGGTAAAACTGTAAAATGGTTCTTGCTCTGCACATATATCCCCAAAGGGTAGATGCTTAGTGCACCAACATTAATTGCAGGTTATTGGTCCTTAGCTATTGTTTCACACAGAGTTTACCTAACCTGTGGTGATGCAAAACCTGGAGAGAAAATAGATATCCATGGTCCCACCCCATCAAGACTTGGTGGCTTTTATAGAGGGAGTACTGGAAACTAAAATAATTTCAACCTCAGTTAAGAAACTTGCTCACTTATTTCAAAGCATGCTCAACCCTAATTGTACCTTCTAAATATATTCCAGAAATACAGCTGGATTGTAGAGTGTGTGCGGGTGACTAAATGGCGTCATTTGCAGTCCATTATCTTTCCGAAAGCTTTTCATGTGGTATCTTTGGGATGTGGAGACTAATTGCACTCCTTGCCTATGCAATTTGGAGAGTGTGAAACTTTGGTCCCGAAAAAAAAAAAAAAAAAAAAAATTAAAGTGTAAGAATCACTCATATCCATTCGCTGGTGGAATGAAAGATCACCGTTTCTTTGAAGCCATTATAAAGGATTGAGACAATGGAGATAATATATAATTCACCAGGAAATAAGCTAAGCTCAGACAGAAAGTTTGGCCACAAGTTGGAAATGTGTTTGAAATCTTAATCCAACTTTCCAAGCTTGAGTCAGCAAAATAGGAGCTGTGTGATTGTGTGACTGCCGTCACAGCAGATTTCCTTTTGGTTGGAACAGCCTTTTCCATGATTTCCATCAGGCTGGTTAGGGAGGCTCTGGTGCTTGTGAGCTTCACTGAAGTGACTGCTGGTGTTTAACAGGCTTGTGTTGGTGCCTGGTCTGCACCAAAGAAGTCTTTAGAGTGAAAATGAAAGAATGAAGTGTAAATGTCCTGCTCACCCACTGTTTTGTTTTGATTTTTGTCCCAAACACTGATGTTATCCTGACTTATATGAATGAAAAGACTGATGAAGAAGTTAAGAACTGGAAAAAGGCATGTGTTGTACTTTCAACTTGATGCCTGAAAATGCTGTTAGTTCAGGAAATTGTTGAAGCAATATTTAAGCAATGCCTTGTACAGATCAGGAATTGATATAAATCTGAAGACTCTCTATGTCTGGACTTTAAAACCTGGCTGAAGGCATGTCTAAGCCATTCCAGGGATAAGTCCTGGCTAAGATGAGTTAGGACTAGGACTTTAGGTTGGAACAGTTTGGAAGGTATTTCAAACACCCGAACTGCCACTTTGCATTATCCATCCCTGGCTGACCTTGCAAGAACCACACTCTGAACCAAAAAGCTCTTCCAGGAACCTCCACTTCAGGGTGGTAAGTTCTTGCCTTCTGGGCTGTGGAGCACCACCTCGAGGGAAACTAAACCTGGCACTAAACCATCACAACTCCTTTGTGTGAGCTTTGGGATGCTGCTGGGAGTCTGATCATGGTACCAGCCACCTGAAAAAGCCCTTTGAGCAGGCTTATTAGCCAAAAGGATCCATGAACCAGAGGAGCCTTTTCACCCCTCCAAAGTTTTATAACTGGATTCACATGATTCCCTCCTTTCTTTCAGCCGAATCCAAAACATTTGACTCATTTCTGGCTCCCAACCTCTGTCCCTGGGCGTGCCCTTGCTCTGCTCCCTGGCCTACCCTTTCTGACCCAGTGTTTGGCCAATGTGAAGGCAGCAAATGCCAATTTGTAATGAAAAAAGCTTTTCATTTTCTCATCAAAATAAGAATCTGAAGCCCTGGAAATTTCAAAGCAGAGCCTCTGCTCGTGAGGTCTCCAGGCCTTGAGAGCGTCCGATAATTCAATTAAGCTCCAACCATTTGAAAGCCAATGTGAGCAGTATCCTGGGTCCAAATTCTTCAGAGTTCACCAGTCACTATCCATTAGCCTCTGCCATGCTCTTACCTCTTGCACTGTTAACCTGCACGCATTTTGGGGGGATGAAGTCTGGCACAGCTCCTGATCCGTTTCACAGAGAAGTCTGTTTTGATTTGTTACACCTTTTAGAAGTGTCACAAAATATTATAACTTCCAGACACCTGAGAGGTGCACTAAGCATTTATCTGTCTAGGTAGAGTTCAAATTAAACCAATTCCTCCAAAATACTTGTGAACAGGTCAGAAGAGATATAGCTCAGATGAAGCAGATAAAATTGATGTTTCGGCAGTCACAAGTGATTATATCAGAGCATTACACAGGTGACAGCTTTGCTACTTAAGATCAGCCTTTTATTCATTTTTTTATTTGGATACAATTATTTGTCTATAGGGACAGCAAATAATTTTTTATCACCTTGAGACCTGAGTAACATCCAGAAAACATCTAGGGCAACAGGAGTTCCTTGCTTCAAGGTCTTTCTTCTGTCTTTGGCAACTTCTGCACTCAAATACCTCCTGTTTGTTTGTTATCTATGACACCTGAGTAACTCTGCTGTCACCTCAGCAGTCTATCAGATCAGCAGTGATGCTGTCAAGGTAAGAGACCCGTCCAAAAAATGTCAGTGAAGGTGCTAAGCAAAGGTCTGCAGGACCTGCGTGCCAGTGTAAGAGATTTCGAGTAAATAGCGTGAACTGGAAAGATCAACTTCCCTTGGAGCAGTGGCTCAGTCGTGGTGTCAGAGCGAGTGCTCACAGCGTCACTCACAGAGTTCGCACGAAGGCTTCCGCAGGCCACGATCACTCCTCCGTGAATGCTCCAAGCTCTGCCTCTTCCACCCTGCTGGACCCTGTGCTCCCTGGGAGAGGTTTCCCACCCATCAGCTCTTGAATCCATGCTGGAAAAATTATTAGTAACAAGCTGAGTGCTGAATTATGCTTTGTCTAGTAGAAAAAGAAAATCAGTAACTCAGAATAAGAAAAGTGCTGGTAGGTTTGTATGGCAGCAGGACATGCTGGAACTCTTTTGCTGGGTTTGCTTGGAGGCAATCTCCTCTCTTGCCAAAAGCAAAGGTCGCCATAAGCTGCAGAGTAGCGTGGGAAAACCTGCCTCAGACTTGGCCTGCAGAGCAGAAAGACTGACCTTTTTTTCAGCCCTGGGTTCTCTCTTCTCAAGAGAAATTTATTTATAGGAGGAATGACGTTTCCTGCTGCATTCTTAACGTGCTTGCAGCTTGGGATAAGAACATGGGAGCTTTGTCTTCTGCCATCTGTTTTCTGTGGCAATAAATATCCATTTACGGATTTATCTCTGCCTGGTGTGTTTTAAAGTCATGATACGAGTGAGTGTTCATGGATATCCATTCAGAGAGGAAGTGTCATAGGTAAATAGCAGTCCCAGCTCCTTGCCCATATAGATTTACATTTGTGTAATGGACAGTGGAGCTGTGGCTTGGGGCTTTGGCTGCATTTTTAATCTTAGCTTCTTTGGAAGCACAAGAAATAAAAAAGCAATCTGGACTAAATTCCTGCTGAGCTGCAAGCATCCACTGACACAACTGAGCATGAGGCCTTTAATTTACCATAGCTGAGGACTGGGACCTAAAGCTGGGGCACAAACTGCAAAACCCAATTTAAAATGGCTTTTCCAGCCAGACCTCTCCCAGCCTGATTAGTTTCTTACAGCACTTCATTTTGCCTGGAGATGGCTTTCCTTTTTCCACAGCCTCTGCAGTGCCAGGCTTTGAGCCTCAAAGGCAGAAGAGAGGGCAGACTTGTTCCTTCTTAATACAAGAAAGCTGCATGTTTTCTCTAGGCTTTCTAACTGGAAAAAACAATGCCTTGTGTTTGTGGTGAGAAACATTCCTGTGGCTGGAAAATAGCCAGCGAGGTCTTGAGAGAAGGAGTAAATTGTGCTCTTCCTTACCAGTGCCGTGAAGCAGCAGAAAGAGATCTCTGGATGGTGCTAGGCATTTGTTAGACATTAGCAGGACTCTATTCATCTTCCTCTCGCACACATCCGCAGCACATGGATATAATAAACATAGCTCGGAGGCATAAACCGTCTCACATCAATAATGCAAAGGCAGAAGGGACTGCATATTTAACATGCTGTGATCTGGTGGGGGAAGAACACCCAGAGAAGGAAGATCTCTGCATTGAGAAATGCTGTGTTAGGGATGAGATTCAGGTTTCCTGTTCTTTTTGGGGAGGTTTCTCCTCTGACCAAGGTGTATATGCTGATTGAAGTAGAGCTAGCTGCAGTTTAGGAGTTATGGAATCAGACAAACGTGTTCAGGGGATGTCCTCTGCAGCCCCCACAGAGTATTTTGACTGCCTTTGCGGTGATCCCAAAAGCAGCCCCAGGTGCTGGTCAGGATGGACACATCTCACAGACATCAGCACCGAATTAGATGAACCCAACTCATGCCTCAGTCCCGACACCAGCTGCTGGTGTGCCCCGTGGCACCAAGCACAAAGCGTAATTCTGCCTCAGCTGGCAAGTCTGGTGGTCTCTGTGTCATAACTACTAATATTTAGCACTGCCCTTTTCCACTTGGACTTGTAAAAGCCTTTGTGAAGCCATCACTTCTGCCGGGCGTGTGCCATGCATTGCACAGATCTCTCACATCTTCAGTTTTGCGTGTGAAACCTTCTCACTCAGGACTGTGTTTGCTGCAGTGGGATTTTGTGGACGCTGAGCTAAGAAACAGATTTTTTGTGGCTTCAGGACCCCAAGTGCAGGGGATCTGCCCTGCCAGCTCTAGCTGGTGAGGGACTCCAGGGAGAGAGAACACAGTTCTGTGGTGAGGCAGAGAGAAAAATGGCAAGGACAGAGCACAGAAAAGAAGGGGTTGCAAAAGCCATCCCATCAAATTCTCTGGCAACCCTTACAGAAAGGCTCCAGCATTTGCCTGAGAAGCCTAAACTATCCCAACCTTAGGTCAAGAAGTGGGAAGGAGAGAAATAAACTGTGGATATGAGTAAAAATAAAACAACACAACCCCCCTGGCAGTGTCATTTGGGCTGTGTGTGGAGCTGTTAAGTCTGTACACACTGAGTCCCCTGCAGTGCTGGTCATCCTTAGGCAGCCGTTCTTGTCTCCGATTTAAATACAAGCATTCTCCAACACCTTCTTCTGAAGGATTTCCATGCTCTGCCTTGCTCCCTGCCATGGTGTTCTGTCCTGGACACAGCCTGTGAGAGTGCTGCTGGTTTTTACACCTCTCCATCACATGGACTAATGCACAGAGCAAAGACTTGGGCAGCTCTTGCTCAGGCAGGTCAGCATGGATAACACATTTCCAAAGGGGATATGTGCATGCATGGGAAGAGTGAACTCACAGTCTCTGCACTATTACATGTCTCTCAAATACTGACAGGAAAAGGGGCAATGGTTTTAAATCAAAAGAGAAAAAATTTAAATGAGATGTTAGGAAAAAATGCTTTACTGTGAGGGTGGTGAGGCACTGACTGGCACAGGTTACCCAGAGAAGTTGTGGATGCCCCATCCCTAGGAGTGTCCAAGGCTAGGGTGCACAGGCTCCTGAGAAACCTGATGTAGTGTGTGGCACCCTGCCTATGGCAGGGGGGCTGGAACAAGATAATCTTTAAGGTCCCTTCCAACCCAAACATTCTATCATTTTATGATTTGTCTTTAGACTACTCAGCCTCAGGCAGCGTCTGCATAAAAGCGTGAGCCTCTCCAGACAGGGAGGGACCCCCTGTGGCCATCAGCAGCAGAGGACAGTGGCCTTGCAGCAGCTGGGATCTTGCTGGGGATGAAAAATCATCTGCCACCTTGCGGGAAGCCACCTTGGAAGGGGACACGGCGCTCTGTGTCCCCACACTTGCAAGAGCAGCTGCAAACCAGGGGCAGCAGTGCCAGGCAGGGAACAGGGACAAAATAAACCTGGCCCAAGGCAGGTTAAGGCATCAGGGCTGTCTGCCCTGGGCCCCTCTCAGAACCAGCATCTTGAACCGCAAAGCCCAAATTTACCAGGAGGGACATTTCTGAATGCTCTCCAAAGCAACAACCCACGACCAAACAATAGCAGACCAAAGCTGTGTGAATAATTGATTATCTTTGGTTTGCTTGACGGACTGGAAAGGCAAAGGAAATATTTTTCAGGTTGACACAAAGTTATTCTGCTTTCCCTTCTGCCAAATGGAGGCGAAAGAAAAACAAACAACAAAAAGGCTTTGTGTTTAAACAAAACATTTCTCGAACTGCTTTTAATTTTTGAGATTTTTTTTCATATTCCTTAAAAAAAGGAAGGCATTCATCTCAATGAAATTACACTCTTTTTGAAAGAAAAATGTGGAAAAAAAATCGGCTTGAAATGTACAAAAGCAGATTAATTTTTTTTTTTTTTTTTTTTTGAGTGCAACAGACTTGAAGTAAACTCACAGGTGGCTTCGGCTGCAGCCAGACTGCTTTTCGGCAAAACAGATGTCTCCAGCAAAGGTTTTTCTCTGTCCTGGGTGAAAGGGCTAACTCTGAGCCACTCTGGGCTTGTAGAGGTTCTACACTTGCCACCGGTGGGTGCAGCACCCGTGGGGCACTCAGCCCAAAGCCCCTGTGGGCAGCAATGAGCACAGAGTGCCTGTTCCCTTTAGCTGACGGCTGTTTTGGGAGATATCAGCAGTGACAAGCTGGGGTGTGAGTGTGTGTGCAAGGTGTCCCTGTCCCCTGGGGGCTCTGCCGCCCCTTCCAGCCCTGTCAGAGGCAGCGCACCAGGCAAAGGCAGCGTGAAAGCACCTGGTGTGTGCCAGATGTGCGCTCAGGGGGAGCTCTGTGGGAGTCCAGCACGCTCTGAGCTGAGCCCCCTGGCCCAGCCACCGCTTCTTTCCAGCCCATCAATCCTTCAGGACCCCCTGCTTCCCCGGGCACTGCTGCTGAGGTGATGTGCTTCCAAGTAATTAATGACACTGCTGCAGTTTTCCCGGGACCCCCTGCTATTCCTGCTGCAGCGTGAAAGCAGCAGCATCGCCTGGGCTGTCCAGGGACAGCCCTGTGGTGTCACTTCAGCTGGCACCGATTAGAGAGACTGAGCACTGCAGAGCCCTCAGTGCCACCAGTGCTCTCTGAATGTCTCAGCTGGGACAGACACATCTGTGCTCACTCACACAGAGCCCTTCCACACCACCCTGGGCTCTCCTCTGCTGTTCATGATTTGCCATTTATTATTATTATTACTATTATTATTATTATTATTACTATTATTATTATTATTATTTACTCCCCACTGCTACAGGTCAGTGCTGCTGTTTGCCATCATGCTTTCTCAGTGAGTACTGATTATTTGAAACTATTTCTTTCAGAAATTATTACCCCCAACTATTGCCACACAGTCTTTAACTAGTTACGTTTGTTGTATGTTATCTCACAGCTCCTTCTGGCACCAATTTCCACTCCAAGTTACCACACAGCCTCTGACAAGTATTAATTCCCATTCATCACCACACAGGTCCCACCAGTAGTAATTCCTACCATGGCACACACCAGCAGTAATTTCTTCACACCGTGACATAATCCCTATTAATTCTGACTGCTAACAGGGCAGACAACAGCTGTAAAATGGTACCCTCCTCATCCTCTGGGCATGCATTCAGGACAAAGAAATCATGGCTTACCCTTTCCACACTGCGTCTCCTCAGTGATCCATATGGTATTTTGAATAAAAGTCTTCGGGTCCTACCCGGAGTCACAGCTGTCTGTACTACCATAGTGCAGAGCTAACTCGTGTGTGTGTGTGTGTGAGGGAGACAGAGAGTTCACAGCACACACAGGCTTCCCTTGAAATAACTTACAGCCTCATCTAGATTTCCCAACTATCAAATAGCTGAGTGGGTTTTCACATCAGACCATATGAGTCAAGATGTGGCTTGTTTGAAAGAAGGAGAAGGGGAACGGGAAAGAAAAAATTAAAAAAAGGAAACCCCAAGCCTTGTAACCTTAACAACATGCTTCAAGCAGCGTATCTTTAGCTTCCTTCTGTTTCTCGGTGTAGTTTGCTCAGCAGGATTGCTGTGCCATAGAAGTGGAAGAATTAAGCTTCTGGGGAGAATGTTCCAAAAACGTCAAGCCCGCTTCTTGTTGCTACAGATGGTAACCAGGTCAGTTGTCTAATCAAAGCCCTATCTGAGTTATTATACGTTTTGCCATGTGACTGCAGACCCCTCTGGTTTGCTGTACAGTAGATCACATGTTCACCTTAAAAAGAATATCTGGTGTATCACCATCTGGTGCAGAGATTAATGTTAATTCCTGGGTTCCGATATTCCTCTCTCCTAGATGTTGGAAGGCACAAACCCAGAGCAGAAGGCTCGGGCAGCTCCTCTGGGCTGCTTAGCTGATCCGAGCGCTCACGGATCCGGGGTCTGTGTGGCACAGAGCAGCACATGCGTCAGGACAGGGAACAGGCAGTACCACTCACATCCACGGCAGTGACAGCCTGGTGGGTGATGCCTACAGCTTCTATGTGTACTTGCTCACTTACAAAAATGATTATGTTACTGTCTCTAACTGTGAAGTGTTACTTCACAAAGTCACTCTCAAGTCTACTTTTTTTGTCTTATAAAACCACTTTAGAGGCTAGTAGGTGTTTTCTTTCTCTGGAAGAAAAGTGTAAAACTGTATTTACATTCTAAATTGTGCACACATGCTTTGGAAAGCGGAAGAATACTTCCCCTTCCCACAGTTTTCTATAAAACCAGGAGTTGTCCCAAAGCAGGCAGGTATAATCGTGTGCTTTTAAAGGAAACTGTTTTGGATGTTGTGTTCATTTCTA
Source organism: Acanthornis magna (assembly GCA_036785705.1). Taxonomy (NCBI): domain Eukaryota; kingdom Metazoa; phylum Chordata; class Aves; order Passeriformes; family Acanthizidae; genus Acanthornis; species Acanthornis magna. Next base: position 4,138,100 of record JAWUZG010000001.1, read on the forward strand.
TACTCTGTTAGAGGTATTGGTCCACATGCAGTTTAGAGTTAATGTGTGCAAAGTGGCAGATTCTCAACCTAGCAGTTCCTTAGTGGTACCATGAATTTGCCTAGAAAAATGGAAAAGATGTTGGCTCATATTCTTTTCCTTGAAGCAGTCTAGCTGGGAGAGCAAAAATCTGCTGAGTTGGAAAGCCAATCCCTTCCTCCATGTATTGTTCTCATTTTAATGCAAAGCTAAAAATACTTTGTTTTGATCCAAGTCCAAAAGCTGGGATGAAGGTGTTAGGGACATGACATTAAAGCAACCATTTCAAATAAAAAAGAGAAACTCTCTATCTGCTCAGCATATGCCCATGCATTAAAACCAGTCAAAGAAAAAAAAAATGCAGCTTGATGTGGGAAACTCTAAATATTAAAACAATTGGCCTTTGTTCATAATTAGTTCCATACGTTTCTTGCCAAAGAGAGTGAAAGAGACAGGAAAAGATGGAAATATCTTAAGCATGACTGACTTATATAGGTTCTTTATGTGGAATAGGTGTACAGTTAGGGTCTCTGCTTCTTTCTGGTTTTTTTTCGTGATTGTTAATGCCCTCCCTGCTATCTCACAGCCTGCCTATCCCTTTTTTTCAAGCATGAAGTGGTTGGCATTTCCCATGGGGAGCCTTTGCCTGCATCAGCAGAGCCACGGGGCACTGACTGCCGGAGACAGAGGGCAAAGGTGGCAGCAATCTGGAGCTTTTTCTGAATAAAAGCTGAGTCATGCCTGAGTCAGGACCTCGGGGGTGAGTGTTTCACACAAGAGCAGAGCAGCAAAGAGCCCTGCTCGCTGGATCCGAAGCCCTGGGTGGGGCTCCTGCCCACACCAGCTCCCTTCTCTGGGAGCTCTCATACTCCTGCAGGCATGTTCTCCTTCCTGCAGGTCCAGCTCATGGGAGAAACAGCTCTGTAGATAGAAATTTATCCACTAGAGGGGACAAAGAGCCACAGCACACGTGGAGATGTGTCTGTAAGCCATCAGGCTCTGGGACCAGACACAGTCCAGTGGAACCAGCACGAAGCACCACACACTGATTATCTCCAAAGGGGAAAAGGGACCATTCACTCAGTCATTTCTACAAACCACAAGTTTTTTTCGCCCAGATTTTCAGGTCTTGCCAACGAAATGCAAATCTGTGTATTGCTCAAGGCAGCTGAATAATAATAAAAATATTCTTCTTTACAGAAAACCTCTTGCACATGTGAAAAGTAGAAGAAATCCATCAATTTGCATGTTACTGGTACCAATTCCAGTAGGACCCCTATATATCCCACCGGGCCTGACTCTTTGCTCCCTCACTGTTCTGCAACCCAGGCACAGCTCCACGGGTACCCTCCACATAAAGCTGGAGACCTGCACCCACTGTGACACTTTCTTCTGTTCCATTCCTCATTTCCCAGGTGGTATGAACCTGGAGACAGGAGGCCAAACCATCATCATCAGGACTGTGGAAACCATCCAGAAGGATGAGATGTTTGCTTTATATTTTTGGTGCAAAGCCTGCTGGTAGGCAAGTGTGCAGGGCAGTCTGCTAGAATTCATTTGATAGCTCACCTAAAGGCAGGTAATGTAAAACATGCTCCCATGAGGGTCTTTCTAGTTGTTCCCAGAGAGGGAGTTTGGGTGTTTGTGGCAGATATAAACACATCCAAGGGCTCTTCAGCACATCAAATTCTGAATTTGGCTCTGGAGACCCCTCTCTCCCATTTATGTGTCTGCAGATGCAGATTAAGATGACCAGGCTCATCACTGAGGCTTCATTTAACTGAGACAATCTCCAACTGAACAGCAGAGTAGGAAAAAAACCCAAATATTCTAAGGGAACATCCTGGCCTTGCCCCCGCAGACCCTCAAAAGGGACACACTGTATTTACTAACTGCTGAAAGACAAAGCTCTTTAAAGCAGTGGATGTTTTTCAGTACTAATTGCAGGCTTCTGGGAACAGTGGTTTGTGGTAACAATGCATCAGAGGAAAGTATATCCAATGGATTGCTATTTGGACTAGATTTCTTTTTGGTTTTAATGAAAAGGAGAGAGGAACCATTTACTGCTGCAAAGCGTGTCTTATATTTGCAACACAGGAGTCGAGTTTCAAGTCAGGGTATTCCCAGCGGAGATCAGTGAAAGGAAAGCAGTGACAGCAGTGGCACAGACTGAAATGCAGTGTGTGGTATCTATCAGATCTATCCATAAGACATTGTATTGCAAAATTGAAAAGTCACTCAGTACAGAAAAATCCACATCAATTCGGTATTCCATGAAGACTCAAGTATGGCAAGAGATTGAGGGGAAATCAAGGATAATTTGCAGCTCCTGGCAGTATTTTCCACCCTGGATGATATCTATGGTCTGTCAGTAGCAAAGCCAAATTCTTCCCAGGAGTCCTGATAGGGAAACCACTTCTATTTGAGCTCTTTAGCAGCTCCTATTAATCTTTGTGGAATTTCTTACTTCCCACTGTAAGCAATCCTCCCTAGCTGTTTTGTTGGGAAGATGAGGAGAACAGAGCTTCCCTAGAGCTTTGGGGCTGCAAACCCTACAGTTACTTAGCTTATATTTTATTGCACTCAGAATCAGACTGCAAAGGAAATTACCTTGTTGGGAGCGAAAGATGTGCAGAGGTTGTCATTGCAAATCCAGCTTGCCTTTAATTTAAAAAAAGCTGAACAATTTTCCAGTCTTACATGGTGTTTTACAGAGAAATGTTATGATCACTCTAGCCTGGGGAGGGATGTTGGAAAACACACTGGGTGCAGCTCCATCCCCATAGGAGTCCTTTCCATCAGAGCTGTGAATAACCCAGCAGCTTGCAGGGTAAGAGAGAGAGGCTGTTTGTGGTCCCCAGCCACAGAAAGCCTGGGGCTTCCCCTGTGTGTGGCAGGGCTGTGTCATACTGGGGCCACAAGGGACATGTCCCTGTCCCCCTGGACAAGCAGTGCCTTTGCTGAGTGCAGCCACCCAGGCTGAATACAAAGGTCAGCCCCACATTTGAACAGATTCATGCTTTGTTTCCCTCTGTTTGAGTGCTCTGCAGGATCAGATGGTGCTGGACTGCACGTGCAACGTGTCCGTCACTTGTACCAACAAAGACCCTGAGGAATTTAGGCTCCTGTGACAAATTTACCTCGTGCTGCAGCACGGTTATTTGACCATCTGCAGTTTACAGATATATTAGCGTGTCTGACTAGCATAAGCCTAAACAGAAACCCAGAACCGAGCCCTTCTGGACTCACAGAAGTTCCTATCTGATGCACATTGCTGCAGGTTCACACAGAATGTCACGTCAGGTGTTCCTAAATGCCCTCACTCGCTGGCGTTCCAGCATGAATATCCACGTGGCTGCTCATCAGTTGCGTTGTGTACCTCAGCCGTGAGTGCCATGGGGAAAGGCTGGCAGGGCACAGCGTGAAGCCCAGGATGTCACCTGCTGAGCCTGCACCTAGCCAAGCCCTTAGACCCACCAGCTGCTGTGCCCACCACGCCAGCAAGTCCTTGGCACAGCCCCTGCTGGAAATCATGGCACAGGTGGAGACACCCCAGGAAACGTCTTCAGGAACAAGGACAGAGCAACCTGCACCCTTCCTCTTCCCCTCCTGCCACCAGGCAGGCTGTCCCAGAGCAGCCTCCATCCCACCTCCAGTTCTCTGTGTCCTCTGACCTCTGTGTGGTTCTTGCCAGGGAAAGTGGTCCTGCTCTCGGAGCATCCAGGCAGATGGGCTCCTGCAAAGCCCTGTCCAGAAGAACAGCAGCAGACAGCGAGCAGGGCCTCTGCTAGATGGAAGGACAATTCCCTTGGGTTTTAGTGTGCTGGCAGGTCAGCTCTTTTCCCACATAACTCACAGAGACAGTAATTAATTAGGGAGGGAACTCGCCTGACCCCATTGCCCTGGAGACACGCCCCTGTAAACATCACGGAGGGATCGAAGGGGCCACCTCTGACTTCCAGGGCTAATATAAACAAAGGAGGAGATATTTGGCAACAATACCGCATTCCCACATGGTGGCTGTGCGGCAGAGGCGGGGTGTGATGCACACAATAGCAGGCATGCTCTTAGCTGGGGGATGACTGCGCAATATTTCTGCTGGGGCCCTGGTCTAAAGCCTTTGCAAATCCTGGTGACCGCGAGGAGTGTGCAAATACTCGCTGAATCTCAGTATCAAATCTTAAAATGTGAGCAGGCTATTCCTGTGGAGTGCTTAGCACTGCTGATTTGCTTCAATTCCTGAAGAAATAAGGGTTTGCTCAGCACGGCATGGAAGGTACTCAGCCTTGAGCTCCATTTAAGCTTTAAACAGGATATGTGACATATGGACTATGTCAAACACTGTGAAGATAAATGCTTCTTTGTTCTGTGCAATTTTCTCTCTTTTAAAACTTCATCCTTATTACTCTGTTTTGATTAATCTTAATGTATTGTGGGAAAGCATATGTGCCTGTGTGAGGGAAGGAGAGGGGGCTATGTTGCCCCAAGAGAAAGCCGCATGAATAGCAGAGAGACCAACATGTCCCTAAAGAAAGGAGGGAAGTAGAAGACCCCTGAGAGACGTTACAAGGAGTTTTCTTAAGCTTTGCCAGACTTGGTAAACAGCTTCTCAAGCAAATTTTGTTTGGTCGCTGAGGTCTCGCAGGCATGGAATAATGATGACTTTTCTCCAAGTGAGGAGAAAACTCTGCATAAAGCTGAAAGAGGAACTGCTAACATTGGCAAAATACAAACCCAGCTTGGCTGTGTTTTGTATTTTCTGGATAGATGAAAAAATATGAAAAGTTTGACTCTCTGGATCATCAGTCTTGGAATCCTGATGTCTCTCCCTGTAATTTCTATCTATTCATACAACACCTTGCCCCACTTGTAGGAGACACCTGAAGTGGCCTTTACCTCTCCTAAATTTGGTCCCTTTATGTGAGACTGTCACCTGGAGTCCTTTCCTCACAGCTGGAAAGAAATGGTCACTTGCAAAATTTGCGACACCAGACCTGCTTCAGCTGCTTACTTTACTGGGGGCTGAATGGTACCTGAAAGTGTCAGTGTCACCCCACAAAACAAGCATGGCTACTGGCCACTCCTGGTCTGCCTTGCCAGCTCTCAGAGGCTCTCCTGTGTCCCTTGGTAGCGGTATTTCATTACCTTCTGTTTGCTAACATCCCTTTTGGCATTCGCACTCCCAGCCCTTCGTTCTCTCTGTCTTGTTTCTGTGTGTTGTTCAGCGTGGTTGGCCAAGCCTAGGCTGCTCCACAGAGCTCTTCTGTCCCACAAAGGCTCTCTGAGGGTCAGCAGCATGACCTGACTCTCATGGGAGTGAGATGGGAGCTCTCTGCAGCTGAAGGCACCGTGTGCAGGGCTGCAGCACAGCACTAGGGCTTTTCTTCTGCTCCAGGACTGTCCATGGCGGCTGTGCCTGGCAACTCAGATTCCTCGGCTGGGCTCGTGAAATGACTCAAAAAGTTTATAAAAGGACATCTACTGTGGGCTGCTAAATTTGAAGGCAATACTTCTGGGTTGTGAAACCCTTGATTACCAAGAAATGGTGGTTGGAAGGTAACTGTGGGGATTGTGGTTATGCATTTGCCCTCTTTTGGAGCTGTCTGTAGGCATCTGATGTTATTTACTGCTTGAGATGTGATGCTGGACTACATCATTCGCTGGGAAGACCTGGTATGATTATTTTTCATTTCTCAGTTTCAGAAATGCCTAAACAAAACCTGAGGCAAGCTACCTAATTAGATGTCTTTAATGGCACAATCCTGCTAAGCAACCTCAGCTTTTCCTGCAGGTCAAGGGGCTTGATTCTGCTTCTATCCTCTGCACTGGCAAAACTCATGCTGACTGCAGTGGTGGAGGGTGAAGCTTTAAATCTCCTGCAAACTGGATGCTGAGGAAAAACTGGGCGATGCTATTGTTGCCAGAGAGAAACTCATTAGTAGCTGTTTCAAAGAACCAATTTCTCAGACAAATAAACACATGGAAATTCCCATTATATTGCAGGGGGTGAGGTTAGCACCCACACTTCTGCATTATGTATGATTTGCGACTGCTCCGGGTACGAACTCACTTCTCGCTCTTCGATTAGCAAGCCCTGGCAGCCTGGCAAAGCCACACAATTTATTGCTGCTGCAGAGGTTAATGGATCACTTTACATGTTGATAATGTCTTATTATTGCAATGGTTATTAAGAAAAATGTAACACAGACACCCAGAGTCGATAGCAACAGCAAGAATGTTTGATTACAGAGGGATGGGGATTGTTTGTGCAGGGCTCACAGGCCAAATGGAGGTTGAAGCAAACTGACCATAACCATCCTCCTGTCTCCAGACTGTCTGCTGTCCCAGCTATGAGGATGTCTACTGTCTACTAGTGTTGATGGCGTGAGAAAATAGGAAGGTTAATGGTGTAATTGCCCAAAAAATGGACAAATTTCACAGTTATCTATGCCAGAGCATGCTAGGACTGGGTCCAAAGTCACGCTTCATCCTTGGCATCAGAGATCTGTGAGACACTGATGGCTGGATTATTCTGCATTTGTGTGGAGGGAACAAATCACCAAACTGGGCTTCTGAAAGTTGTATTTCTACTCCTTTCTAAGTGGGAAGATGGAGGAGGGTGCTGCTTAAATGGCTCCATGTCCCTCTGCCTCAGTTTCTCTATCTGTAACATGAAAAAATTATCAGTGCTGATTTTATTGCTATTTCACTATTATTAATAAAGGGCCAGGTCAACTAAACGCCCTTCTCTCCACAGTTTAGTTTTAAGAGCTGCAATATATGGGTACTGGTAGCCACCACTCCAAATCCTTACCAGGACATGGTGGCCTTGTCCACCTCATCGTGCCATCCCCATTGCCAAAGCCACCAGGGAACTCTGTCTCCTGTGGTGCCACCGGCCAAGGCACCTGTCCCTCATTTCAGACTCCCCAGTCTTAGCATTTGAGTCCATCTCTTTCAAATATCCATCTTTAGATCTGTCTGCATGCAGGAATTTGACTCACGCCTTAATTCCAGTTCATCCCAGGTAATTTCCTCTGCCTGAGTTTCATGGCCTTGCTATTTTGGTGTTAACTGTGCCAGAACCTGACAACACGGCGAGGGAGAAGAGCAGCTGTTTCTCAGGGTGATGGAGGAGGCAGGAGCATGGCAAATCTGGATTGCTACACTCACCCAGGGCAAAGCAATCACAGCCCCTCTCCATGCCATAAAGCCCTCACAAATACAATTTCATCAGATAGTCTCATGTATATACATGTATATACCATATATAGAGATACAGATATTTAAAAATATATTTAAAACATTTTTATATATACATGGATAGGCATACATGCATATACACATATGTATATATATTTTTGTGGAGTGTGGTGGGAGGAAGCCCGAGGAGCCAGCTGTGGAAACTGATGTTTGCAGGAATGCAGAAGGAGCTATGGAGTGTAGTGTGGATTTCTTAGGATGTGTTTGGATGGGATCTAAGACCCCAGGAACCACTGAAGATAAATTGCCTGCTGTCTTCCAGGTGGTATTTGGAGTGGGCCATGCACACAGGGGTCATGGTTCAAAGACTTCATCTGAAGGGGATTTTTCTCTCCTGGAGCATCCATTACAGCTCCATTATGCCTATCCTCAGAATTCAGTGTCTCTGAGGCAGCTGATGTTTGACTACTTCAGGCTCACTTTCCTAACAGATTTATTATCCCTTAGCCCATTTGCTTGAAAGTCTGTTTTTTAGCAGGTCTAAAGCCACATCCACAATGCAAGGAAAAGCACCCCTCAGTGCTGCAGGCTCCATAACCCTTCTCACTTCCACCCCTTCCAGACATCCCATGCAAAGTGCCCCACACCTGCTGGTGTATCCTGGAGGTTTGCTCTACCTGTGCCTAAGGCAAGGCTTGGAAGGCAGCAAGGTTGATCCTGAGGTTTCCCTCAAAGCTCTCCTTTCACAGACTACGCAAGAATAATTAGCATGTCCAGAGGCGAGGAGGGTTTAGCTCAGGGATGCCATTTGCAAGCTGTGAATCCAGGATTCAGAGCCTGCATTTCATACCCAGACTCCCTCTTGCCTGTAGCACACCCGAGGGACCTGCAGAGCTTGTCCCTGCACCGCCCCCTCTTTGGTCCCTGCCTCCCTGTCCAGCTTTCTCCAGCCAGCCAAGCCCCAGCTCATCAAGCGGCTCGGTGGCAGCCCGCCGGTGATGACAGCTAATTATGGAATGTCATGTTGGAGGCTTCCCTTTCATCTCATCTCGTGCAGCCCAGCAGTGCCCTTTGGAAACAGGGGAAAGGCGGTGTCAGTGCAGCAGCAGCTGCTCCTCTGATAGCGGAATGACAATCGTGATGAGAACACCGTGTCCTGGAAGGAAGTGGCAGCTCGTGCCATGTAGATGCAAATCTCTGGTCTCCGCAAAAAGGAAGAAAAAAAAAATTTAAAAAGTGTTCTCATGTAATATTAGCTTTGCAGAGGAAGTGTTTAACATATCTGCTGGCAAGGCTTGCCATCATCCCTGCGAAACTGCTGAATTCACTCCAGGTGAGTTCCTGCAGGAGAATTTAGCTAAAAACCTTGTCCAGGGAAAAACTGGCCCAATCCTATAGTTTTTCTTCAGTCTGCATTACTGCAGAAGCTCAGTTACACCAAGGTGTGTTAGTCTCAGCTGAGCTATGTCTCAGTTTTCGTTAGAAATTGGTGGTTGCTTCTCATTTGTTGTCTGTTATAACCTTTTACACTGTGACAAAATGGGCTTGATAGCTTAGCAGGAGCTATTAAAGTGAGCTTTGCCAGGGTCCACTGAGCTGGGAATGTGTTACTGCCCCTAAGGTCCAAGAAGCATTAAAACTAAGTTTCTTCAGAAGAAAAAAAAAGAAGCTCAAGGCTCCATAGACCACAATTTCCCAATTTTGTAAGTAATCACCTGGTTTGCAGCAGTGGAGGGCACGGAAGAATTGGAAGAGGAGCATTATGGTGACAGATGGCTTTGCTCTTTCAGCAATAAACCTGACACAGATGAAGATGCATGGCATGGAGCAGAATTCAGATCATTCCCAGGGGGTCCTGTCACCTGGTAGTCTGTCTGCCCTCAGCCCATCCAGCCCCACCAGCCTGGCCCCATGCTCCTCACAAAAACACCCTACCTTGCTGCAGAAAAACACTTGGTAGTGGGTTAATGACCTTGGACAAACCTGGCTGCTAGAGTGCTCTGTAACAGCCAGAGCTTGATGCTTTGCCCTTCCTTCATATCGAGTTTTATATTTACTTTCTGTATCCAGTACATCCAGAGGTTATTTATAGCGTTGCTAAATGAATAGGTGGTTTAAGATCAAAGAGCACGGCAAGGCAAGGTGAGGTATGAGTAAAACCTGAAAATTGTGCCTGATGGTGAAGATCCTGCATTTGGCATTTGATCTAGATTATCCGAAATTCTTTCTGCCTAAATTCTTAGATAGGTTTTAGAAGAGCCCATGGCTGCTCATAAGGTGAAACCTTGATTTGCATAGAGGCTAGATTAGATTCCCAGCCCTGAAGGGAGACGTGAAGCCTGGCCACGCTGCCCCTGGGCTGTACAGCCCCAGGCTCTGCAGAGCTGTGACACCACTGCAGTGTGCCCTCACAGTGCTGCTCACAGCCTCCAGCTCCTCCAGAGCCAGCTGTGCTCCAGAGTGGCACAGCATGGCACTGCACAGACATGTCCCTGCATCGCCATCGCAGCTGTGACTGCGCCTTCCCAGCTGGGGATGTTTCACTGGGTTTCTGGGATTACAAATTTGAGGGACCAGCTCAAAACGCAACCTGAGAAGATCTGCATTGGTTTCACAAAGTGAGGTCACCTGCACCTCTGGAGAATTTGGCCCACATTTTATTTGGCCAACTGTCACCCTCATTGCAGAAAAACAACAAACACCAAACACAAAAACTCATGAGGAAAGACATTTGGTTGGAATCAAGGCATGGGCATTAAAACAGACAGGAGGACATGAAGAGCCAGGAAGATATGATTCCCTACTTCCCTGTCTCCCTGTGTGGTTCCCAGCAAGGCAGGATGCTTTTCATGCCCTTCAAACACAATCAGCCACGTGTAGGATTGTTCAGCCTCAGTCAGCCCTGGCCTTCTAAATGTTGTCAGTCTCTGAGATACTGCTTGTGACAAAATGCTTTAAGCACTGCTGTTCAATGACACCAGTCCCAGGAAGGTCTCAATCCCCCAGGTGTCAAACATCCAAGTCAATGAAGCGATGCTGAGCTACAAATAGACCAAGAGGAGTAGTGGCGCCAAGTTTATCCTACAACATTTGCAAATACTCCAAAGAAAGCACTGGTCCCTTCCCACACAGAATAACTTTCACAGCGTGCTGTGGTCATGAGAGGCAGATGTCACAATTTTGCTTGCCATGGGGATTTAAATCCTTAGGGATTTTCTCTGGGATTCATGGTACTCAGAGCTGGGAAAAGGACTTGAACCCACAGTGGCAAATAATCATTAGGTTAATTCAAATATTACAGCCCAAGGAGTATTTCAGTATTTCATGCCCTATGTAGAGGCTTTCACGGGGAAGTCTCCAATAATGTTCATTTACCCCTATCTCAGCAGCCTGGGAAAGGGGACAGGGCACTTTCCAAAGTACTGAGGCAAGATGCCAGCATAGAGGAATTTGAATCCATTTCACAGCACAGATGCACACCTCAATAACTGGACCACAGGCTAGAGATCTGGCAAGATCTCCTGTTTTTCACTTTTGTGGTTGATGCCTAAGATTCCTCATCGCTAGACCCTGAAATCAGAAATATTCCATTTAAGAGATGCCAAAAAACTCTTACGAAAATTCAGAAGGTCTCTTGCCATCTTATTTCTTACAGCCTGAATTCAGAGAGTACGGATCACCTCGGCATGACTTCTTTTTTCCACAAAGACAAATGAACTGGCACTCCCTCATTATTGTTTCCCGTCCCCTCTCCCAAAAAAGCCTTCCAAAACATGACCTTTAGGCAAAACCCATCAAGCTTTGTTGGAAAAGGCAAGAATATGCTTGGAAATGTTTTGATAATTTTAAGAAACTTAAAAATGAGATGATGCAGATAGATTCCTATCTCAGATGAGTAGGAGAAAAGCATACATTGCTTTGATGGTTTCAAGGAAGCAATCCCAGATTAACACTGGTTTAAAGTATTTGACACATCCAGGAGAAATAAACTGGATTCTCTTCAAAACACGACTGTTTTAGTTGTTCCTCAATCTCTTACAAAATAACCCCAAAGTCAAAACTGTTATCTGATAGCTGTCAAAATCCTGAAGTCAAGGACACTTGATGTCGAGCGATACACAATTTAAATGCTTTGTCAATGCAATAGTTTTACAGAGATATTCCTCAAACTGACCAAATCTCTCTTCCTTTTCACATCAAATTTGTAGATTATACAAAAAAGCAGTGCAAAATCTATCCTGTCTTGGATCTCACACTGTTCCAGTTTTGCATGCTATGGCTTGCAGGAGATGCCTAAACCACAACATATTGGTAGAGTTGGATTACACACAGTTTATCAGGAAAGGTAAAGGAATTAAGTCAATGTAACACTTTGGATATGCCATAAAATTTGTGTGCTGCCTTCTGGATTATTGTCATCTCACTTTAAAAAGGAAATTGTGGCTTACTTACAAACACATCCATTAGTAGGTGCTCCAGCGTCACTTCAATATCCTCTAATTTAGCTGCTAAAGTCATTGTGAAGTCAAACAGAGGAAAGCTGTCAGAAGTCGCAATCCAAAGCGGCTGTGGTCAAATCTAATTCTCAAACTGTCACAAATGAGTTTCTCACAGATAAGGAAAATCCAAGAAATCAAAACTTAACATCAGAGTCCAGAGGACGCCTGGACTCCGTGCCGGCTGTCAGTCCTGCTTGCAGGACCGAGGATTATTCCATGTGTGCAGGATGGGAGCAGAAGCTGCAATGTGCGTGCTGCCTTCCTTTCAGAGCTCCCCAGCCAGAAGCATGGAGTTATATCTGGGAAACCACAACAGAGGGAGGGAGAGACACACACAGAGGGAGAGAGAGGGGAGGAATGGAATAAACTGCCTTTGACTATGACTGATATTTATAGGACTGCTTGTTTTTGACTCCAGTCCATTTCTCTGTTCATTTCTGACCTTTCACAAATGGCCCAGCACACTGGAGCGTATTGTACAACAGGGGCAGCAGGTCCCACAGAAGTTGGCTGTGACCAGTGCTGGGCCAATTCACACAAGCCCTCCATCAATGGCTCTTTGTCACAGCATACCAGGCTCTGCGCTGGAGCTGGTGACAGAGGAGAGCACAGACGTGTAAAAAACAAGGAAACAAAAGTTGTTTGGATACTAATTCTTTCCTAAGAGTATTAATAGATCCCCTTACCCACTGAGGTTATGTATGGAGGGGAATAACCCCAAATAATACTACAGGGTTTGACCCTACAAACACCTCTTCTGACACATAGTCCCACCACTCAACCACTTCAGCTCTGCAGCATCCCTGTCCCTTAAGCACTTTGCAGGACTAGACCCTTCCTTTTGCTGTATTTATGGAAAGTTTACAGCATGATCCCAAGTGCTTGCTGCTCCTCCACACATCTGCTCCCACTTAACTCAATGGAGAAAAGGTTTCGGCTTGCTTAGCACTTTGTAGCTCCACATGGAGTGGGAAGATGCTAATGGACATGACCCAACTGAGGCAAAACCCAGAGGAGGATCCCTTCAAGAATGTTGCAAAATGTTAACTGGAACCAGCTAGGAAGGAAACTGAGGCACAAAAAGGAGAAATCTTGAAAGTCTTGACATGGCCAGGACCAGTGCCAAAGTCTTCTGCATCCTAGACAGTAACAGGTTCATCAAACTGCCTTTCATGGTCTACACTTTGCTCAGCCAAATTATGTGTAATTTATTTGACATGTACCCACATAGTCTGAAATCTGAGAGTGAAATCTTGCATTTGATGTATTCCACACACTGGAAAAAAAATCCTCAAGGCTGCCCTAAAGGCTTCAGAATCTGAAGACCAGTATTATTTATAAAGGTGTGAGATGGATAGAGTTGATGGAGCTTAGAGGGACCTCTAGTCATGAATTCCAACTAAATATTCTCAGAGCTATCGCTGAAATCACGTTTTCAGACATGTACCATCAGCATCCAAACCGAGCTGCCTCTGATGGCCGAGTTTTACTAGACTACAACATGATGGACCATTTGGGACATGTTATGATGGATGGTTTCAACAGCAAAGAAGGACATGTCATTTGTTTTCCAGCTGGACCAACTCTCATTCACACATGGCCCTATATCAGATAATAGGTTGGCTGCTCCAGAAATACACACAGCATGGGAAGGCTGCTACTGCAAAAGAGCCTGTTAATCATTGACGTGCTGCCCTTTCATTAAAGCCTTGCAAAGTGTCTGTCTTCACCAGTGTGAGTGGAGGGGTGTTTTAATGAGCGTGGATCAAAACAAAGTGGAATATATTTGGAGGGAAGGCAGTGGGAACTCAGGGAACCGTAATGCAATAAGGAATGACTGAGCTGGTGTGCATGGCCACAGTGCTCACTGTAGACAGGATTTCACTTGCTCTGCTCTCTAGGAAGTACTTGCAGAAGAAGACCTGACTGCTGGTAAGCCATCATTCTCTCCTACAAGCGTGGAAGTTCAGAGGTCCCAGGAGTCTATGGTTTCTAGATTGGCTGGGTACAGGGATGCATGACTGTCCTGCAGGCCCCTGGCCCACAGAGAGCAGTGCTGGGGCTGTGTCAGACTAGCCAGCAGTGGTCCAGCAGGACTGAATCATGCATTTGTCCACCTCTAACTGACCCAACCAGCCTGACCACAACAAGAACTTTACTGGCATCAAACATGTAATCACTTCTGTCTTCCCCACCCCATTTATTTCACAAAGGCTAAGTGTTAAATACTGAAATATGAAATTAAAGATCCTTTTCTGTAGGCTCTCTCTGTGCAATAGCACAGGGCAAGCGTGTCACTCGTGCCCCTTGCCTGTCCCCACAGCTGCATTGTGCTGGTTACAGAGATAAACAACGGGAGACATCTTCCAGGGTCGGAACGCAGTGTCCATGTGAGAGACTCTTTGACTCCAACACAGGCTCATTTTTGTCTTCACAGAGATGAATTTCAAGATTATTTCAAAACTGATGGAGAAAGTTGTGTCAGGCACAAGAAAATGGCTTAAGGGAATGCATAATGGCTTCCCTGATGCCCGCTCAAGAAACACCTGGCACTAAAACCACCACGTGCTCTACAGGTGATGGCAAGGAGGATGAATGGATTCCCGGGTTCTCAGCCAGGCTCAGCTTTACATGGCCTGGTATTCCATTATTACACCAATATATATTGATATAGCAGCTCTTAGGCTCTTGCAGTTGCAATATTCAGCTTAGCAATTCTCCTGCTGATCTTTATTAGCTGTCTGTAGAGATGGTCAGAAGTTTGGTTAAAAATGCTGTTGCTGCACGAAGTTGCAATAAAATTTCACATTGCAATAAAATTTCCGATTCAAAGCAAAGCACAATGTGAAAAAAAAATTAAAATGTAGAAAATGTGGAGAAGAGAAAAAAGAATCATCTTGTTCCAGTGATAACCAAAACAGTTGGTGTGGCTGTGGTAAAATCATATTGATGGTGAAAACAAAGGGCACCAAAGTGCAGAAAGTTTTTTCACTCAATCCCTTGAAAAAGCAAATAGCAGAAACCAGAGTCACAAAATCAGATCTAAGCAGAAGAACTTCTTCAAACACATAAAAGCTCTGAATTTATCCCACTGGATCTCTTCTAGCTTTGCTTCAGTGTTGCTTACCCCAAGTGACCTTTTTTATGGAGATAGCCTCTCAAATAGTGTAAACAAGAAACAGAATTTCTGAGTTCCCCAGAGATTTTTCCCAGAACCTCTGTGCATGTGCATTACAGGTGCACATGGAAATGAGATTGTATATGACAATGAGAAGCTCTAACCTGGTTGATTCTTTAATGCAGTAGGTCCAAACAGTTTCTTTATTAAATCATTATTTCCATCTTTTCTAAGAATGTATTTCTTTGGCCTTTGCAAGCATGAGACCTCTTCTATTTAAAGCAGAGAATCCATCTGACAACACACCAGGGTATTTGTGCAGAACAGGATGTTCTTCTACACCCACATTTTCTCCTCACTTCCTTCCTAGTTTTCTTTGACCATTTGGGAATAAGATACAAGAAAAGAGCTCAAAAGGGGAGATCATTGTAGCATTTTTGCCAAAATGAGATTTTAGCAAAATATGCTGTTTTTCAAAAGCTGAGATGCTATCTGGGGACACCATGGGTCCCAGAATTTTTTCTTAGGAGAGTTCCAGGGGTGAAGGTTGTTGGTGATGGTAGGAAAGAGTTGCCCTGCAAGCGCTGGCTTACAAAGACAGAGGTGTAAAACCAGAACAAAAAGTTTACTAAGTGAGGCCAAAAGTTGACAAGAAAGGGTTAATGAGCTGATCTGAATTTAATTAGTCCCAGGATGTTATGTTTGGGCCAGCTCAGCTTGCAAAGATGGGAGCTGAGGAGTGTAGGGAGAACAGGAAGGCTGTTTGTCCATGAGGCAAAAAACATTCCTGGGTCATGGAGCCCACCAGGAAAGGCATCCTGGGTCCCCCCACTGCTCTAGCCAAGGGGCCAAGACTTCAGTAACTGTGGATTATGAACATGTGTGACAAATATGGGTGAAAATCCATTTGGGGCAGAGCCTTTGTCGCCCCACAAGTGTGGGATGGGCTCCAATTCAGCTGTGGCAAGTCAGGCTGCTGTTCTACCCAAATAGTAGAGAACTTTTATGAACATTTTGCTTTAAATAATCAAAGTGAGTATTTGAAGATGAGTCTTTTTGACCTCCTCCACAGGTTTTTCTATGCTTTCTCCTCTTGAGAGCAACAAAGCATGAAGTTGTTCTCTTTGGGAAAGGTGAAGAGGGACATTCCATCCTCTTGATAAACTTAGATGACAGGGAGCCATCAGCTTCCAAAACCTTCCTTCCATCTCCACTCTTCCCTCCCACACAAAAACCTGAACCCAGGAACTGATCAACCCGACACCTCCAGGGTGGGTTGTGGTAGTTCACTGAATCTGGAGCTGAGTGTGAATCCTCTCAGGCTCCAGCTGGCCCAGGGCACAGCCATCTGCCCTCACCTCGGTTCATGGTGCTGGAAGTCAGCCCCATCCTGCAGCAGCTTTCAATGTCAGCTGAAGGCCTTGATGATAATTTTCCAGTGAATTCATTAATCTAATGCTGCATCGAAGGCTGGACATCAGCCTATGGCCCAACCTCAAATCTCTGATCCAGGGTGAAACGCAGCATCCTCATCTGATGAAGGCATCCAGCCGTGATCCATCTCCAGAGATGGAATCCTGCAAACCTTGAGTCCATGCAGTCAAGGCAAGGAGCAGGGAGATGGTGTTTTAGTTTTCTCCAGGGATCTGGGTGAGGACTTACATTGCTCTACCTATTAACAGTCTGTGAAAGAGGGAGCACAGTTTCCAGGTGACACTCAGGCTAGTGAGAACAAGGGCCTGCCGAAAGATATGATGAGACTAAGTAAACGAGCGATAAAACAGCTAATTAAATTTAATGTAGCCAAATGTGAAGTAATGTTCATGGCAGGAAAAATGTTCTGAACTTCATGTGTAAGATTATGGGCTCTGGGCTCACTCAGGAGTAAGATATTTGGATTATAATAATTCTATGAAACATCAGTTCATTGCTTGGAAGTGGTGGAAGAAGCAAATAAAATATTAACATTTACCAAGGGGCAAGTAAAAGAGAATATTAATATGCCACTGAATTAAACCAGGGTTCACTTACATCTTGAATACTTGTCTTTTGATCCCTTTATCTCCAGAAAAGATATAAAGATGAGGGGCAGGATTCAAGGAAAGGCAATAAAGATGATTAAACGTAAAAAAAAGGGCTTCTATAAAGAAATGATTGAGTAAGCAAAGTGGACTCTTTGGTCCATGAGAAAAAAAAGATGCAGAAAGAGACCTACAGAATGATGGCGAGTAACATGGAGAGGACAAAACATTCCTTCAGGAACGTCTCCCCATCCTAAACTGTGGGACAAGCCTGCAGGTACACAGAGCACTGCCAGGCAGGGCTACAACACGCCTGGGGCTCCTTAGTGGGCCAGCTGAGAGCCTGCGTGTCCATCAGTCCTCTCACTGGCAATGGATGGAGGAGCCACTGCTTCCGTCGGAGGGCTTTGCCAGGCCAGGGCTGGCCCATGCTGCCAGATGAAGAATGAGCGTGGGAGTTCCATTCCTGACCTCTCGCCCGCAGTGGGATTGACATAGCTCCATAACGGAGAAAAAATTCCGCTTCCACACGACAACAAGACAAACGTTTTTATAAGGAAGTCTCCGTATGGGAGACGCCAGAAGCTCTGAGGTATTGCAGGGAGGGAAAGCAAGGACCGGAGTCCTGCTGCCCTGGCAGGTTTAGCACCAAGGCTTGTCCCGGCCTTTTACAGCCTTTAACAGGGACATTCCCGTTTGCTTTATGAAGTGAGCTCAGAGTCAACAAAATGGAATCCCAGATCATCCCGCCTCTGAAGAGTCCCAGGTGCCACAGAGCACTCAGATTTCAAGTTAAAAAGGTGTGGCTATAATTTCTATTTTGTTGTCGCTATATTCAACCAACATCTCATCTTCTTCCTGGGCACAGCTGCTGCTGGCTGGCTTTTTTCACCGTTCCCATTGCATTGCTCCTCATGGGTGGTCCTTCTGTCCTTGAGGGCCTCCCACCACTCTCTGTAGCTAAGACATTGTTGTATTTTCATGATTTAACTGAGTGTCCTAAAAGCCACCCTTTGGCTAGAAGGCATCTGTCTCCTGTCCCCCTCACATACGCTTTCATTTAAAGGCCACTCTGGGCAAGGGAAAGGAAACCTCAAGCTTTCTTTCTTCCAGACTCTCCCCAGGGCCAAACAAACCACCCAAGGATGAAGGAGCCATTTTGCACAAATAAGCTGAGTGGGTGTTGCTTAGATGGATTTTGTCCCTTTCAAGTGGAAAGAGAGGGCTCTGGTCATGGAGAACACGGAGAACATGGAGGAGTCAGAGTCTCCTAGGCTGGCTATGCATGCCCAAATCTGCTTACATGGCAGCAGCCTGCATCACAATCCTGCCCAAATCACAGCAATAGAAACGCACCTTTTAAATGCTGTGGATAAACCCTCCTGCTTTTCTGATCCCACAATTCAATGTCCCCCTGGTTTCTTCCCTTGCTTTCCCAAAGCATCGTCCATTTGTCTCTGGGGCCTCCCGTGCCTCAAGGTGACCTGCTGGGCAGGGCTGCTGCAGTGACACCATTTCCCTGGGAGATGGCTGAGCCACGCACACTCTCGGAGATGTCCAGATGCCACTGAGCCACATGAGCCTATTATTTAGCTTGCTCTGAGGGATCCCACTTCGGCTTCCCCCCTTGATGCAGCAAATCAGCTGCATTATTAAAATGATTAAAAATAGACTGAGTTTGCCTGAGACTGCATCTATAATGGATCAATTGCTTTTTATACATTTTTTGGCTCCCTACAGTGCTGCTTTGTCATGTCGCTTTCACTTGGTGGGTGAAATCTTGAAATAATAGGCACATTCAGGAGATATAAATATAGCTGTTTATTGCCTTAAAATGGGTCTGCAAACAAATCACAGTCCCAGCTTCAGGTATTTGGAAATTAAATCTTACTCTCTGTCCATTCCCTTTTGGACCTGAGTCAAACACTGGACTTTGCAGCTTGGCAGCTGCTTTATCTTACTTTGTCTTAAGTTATAGGCACTAGTTCTTCTGCACAAAATTCATACCCTCATAGGCTGTTGATTTAAGAAGCCCTTGATGCTAGTCTGGATTTGATTCCAGTAAGAAATAATGCAGAATTACCATTGAAAGGCTGCAGCCCAGTGAAATAAAAATAAATGCACTGCATTGTGTAGCTTAACGGGGTGCTAATTTCTTGGGAGCGCATAAATAGGAGGCACAGAGCACATCTGTTTGCTGGCGTTGGGTTGGGAAAGTGCAGGGGAAATTTGGAGCTCTGTCACAGGGACAGGCTGAACTTTGTTCCCATGTCTCACAGAACTGCACAAAGTCTCCTCTGTAGAATTGCCAGTTAATTAAAAATGATATTTACGGTACCCTGGAGATGCATGCTCATAATTCTGCTTTTAGCATTTCTACAAAGTCTGGCACAGCAAGAGGGTTGGGGCCCTGGCGATGCAAACAGCAGCTCCTGTCGCTGCTCCCCGTGTGGCTGGAGTCCACACAGAGGGGCTTTGGGCTGCCAGGGCCGTTTCCATCACACTGTGTTTGCTGGTGGGTTTTGTCACCCATGTCTGCATCAGTGAGTAGGGGACATCCCTCCCCCTCACCCTGAGAGTCCCAGGTATGCTGGCAGCAGAAGTGAATTAACCTGCCCGTGGCAGGTACGATGCTCTCCGCTCACTGATGCGCAGAGGAACCCAGTGCGTCTAAAAGTACTAAAATAACAACCTGTGCTCAAACCACTGGACTCACATCCCCTTGCCTCCTTCCTCCTCCAGCTCACATCCAACACCACTCACAGAAATGATCCTCAGGCACTTCCAGGGTCTTTCCCTGGCACTCTTTGTACAGCTGAGCATTTAGGAACATTTGTGGTGTTTCCTGCTATGTGACGCATGGGCTTTTGGACAGCAGAGTTTCATGACTCAAGAAGAAGCAATGTCCTGAAACTCTAAAACATGCACAGGATACAATAATGCTGTAGAGGTGATGGAGCAGGGAGATCTTCAGTGATTTTAACCCCCCTGTAAAGGCAACTGCTCCACAGAGTGTCAGAGAGAGAAAGAGGTTTCTCTAGAGGCAGGTTGGAGCAGAAACCTGTGCCTCTGCTGACCACAGATGGGGATCAGGGAGGATTTTTATTCAACCTGCTCCCAACTGACCACTCTCAGCAGCCCCTGGGGCCTCTTCCTGCTCTTCTAGCCTGAATTTGAAGAAACTTAATGTAGTGAAGCAGCCTCTCATTTCACCTGGGCAGAGGATGTCCCTGAAGACTCCATCCCACAGAGAAGAAGTCCCCACCTCCCCATCTCATGCTCTCCCACTCCCTTCTCCATCTTCAAAAATTTCCACTCTGGGAAACTTCTACAGAAGTCCATAATTAAACTTTACGCCACCATCTCAGCCCTCCACACCCCCTGGCACCCACCTCCACCCTGGTGCCAGCAGCTCACCTTCGGCAGGGGAGCGCAGACCCTGAGCTCGGCCGGCACACGTGGCGGGGGTCTGCAGAGCCGCGGGAGCTTGTGCCTCATCCTCGCGTATTTTTTCATATCCTTTTTTTTTGGTAAAGATAAAGCTCCTCTTATGGTGTGTATCCAGCTGCTGGCAGCATGTATTGATCGCTGCTGATTTGTCCTAAAGGCCAGGCACTGCGGGTGTGCTGCAGTGAGTTGTTACAAGCTGGGTAAGAACAAGTTTCTGCAGTTGAATGTTTAGCTGTTGTTATATGCATAAAGGTTCTATCCCGATACCACTGGAAACAATAATAAAAATCTCATTAACATTTGATTACCAAGCCCTTCCCTCTATTCCTTTTTACACACTGCCAGTCAGTTCAAAAAGGATGGCGTCTGCTGATGGGAAAACAAAAAAGATGATGAAAGCTAGAGAAACTCCTTGACACCCTCCTTTTGGTTTTATGTATTTCACTTTGAATTAGGATGCCAAACCAGGAGAATGACACTGCAGACTTCTGAGGAATTAAAAAAACATGAATCAAACCTCAGCATGATTTTATTTGCTTAAAAAAAAAATCCTCCAACTATGGAACCCAAAAAATAAAATACTGTTTTGGCTATTTCTCGTGGCCTCCTAGTTTTTTAATGCTTCATTGTAATTTAATGATCCTCCCCAGAACAGTGAAGGGTAAAAAATCTTTTTTTATTACTAAGTCTGTTCAGGCCAGATAATCTCTTGGTTGGAGGTGTCAAGGTTTTAGGAAGTGTCCAGGGAGTGTGGGAATCCCAGAGGGATACCATTCTCCATGACCTGACACCCACTTCCCCCCACAAGTTCATTTCGCCATCAGTGATCTCCCTGCAGTGGGGATATCTTGGTTTACATGGGCCTCACCTGGATAAGAGACAGAGGACATCTTCTTCCCATCATCACAAAACCCACCAACATTCAACTTCCAATAAGGCTGGAAACCACGGCAGAAAGCACCAATGCATTGCCAATGCTCCCACACAACCAAAAGATTTCCTGGACATTTCCAGGGATCAGACTGAAAGACACACCAGGTGAAGGTGAAACACCTGATAATACAGCTGGGGGAAATGACTTTCCAATCCCAAATCTGGAGTGTGGCTCACCTCTGAAGGTGAGATCAGCTCACACACATGAGGCACTGGGGAGACTGCAGCACCTCGATGGTGCCATTGCTGTCTGACATCCTCTCCCTTCCCCAATATGACCCCAAAGAGACTGGCCAAAGAGAAATGGAGTTCTCCCTCACTGTCCCAGAAATTAAAGCCTGGCTTAGCACTACATAAAAATAGCTTGAAGAGGCCACGGTCTCATCTATCACGGTGCTTTGCCTCAGCCATGGAACAGAGATGACAAATCTGTCACTGATTACACTCCATTACATTCTTGCAAGATTTCCCGTGCTGCCTGCAGAGTAGATGTCTTTGCTCTGGTTTTTAAAGGATTTTAGGTAAAACAGCCAACAACTCTGACAGCAGCAACCTGGTGCTCTGGGGTCTGATCCATTCCCAGCTCTGCCCTTTGGAGGTACAGAGGTGTAGGGGACGGTGAAATCATTACTTTCCTGAGTCATAACAGCATTTATCAGGAATATACCTGAGAAATGCATAAAAGCATATGGTACCTGCTCCCTGCACTCCTTAGCAGGAACCTTGCTGCCAAAGCTAGCTCTGGTCCATACAATGGTGGATCAGACTCTGTGGATCAGTGAGTGCCGGGCTGGGGATGGGGCGTTGGGAGAGCAGAGCAGACTTGAACCTGGAGACACCAAACCAGTCCCAGGAAACCAAGGGGACTGCCATGGCTGCATGCATGGATGGATTGCACAGGTCCCACCTCTGAAGAGCATCTGTGAAGCAGGACTGTCTGAAAATTCTCCACAGGCAGTGCTGGAAAGCAAAACAATCGCAGAGAATTCATTGCTTACGGTATGGGAGCTCACAATCCTTAACAAACCTGCTTCCTGTGAATGAAAAAGACAAAAAGGCCCTGTCTGCCCCTTCTTCCTCCTGGCTCTCTATTTCAAACAGCCTTTTGGAGCTCAGCAGGTTGCATGTCACATGTTTCTCAGCAGCTTTCTGCCTGCCTTTCCCCTGTTTCCCACGTGAAGCAGCACTCTGCCATCCCCAAAGGCTCCTGCCAAGGCTTTCTGTCCCAAATCCCTGTGCCCCGAGTCCGGCTGCTCACTTTGCCTCTTTCTCTCTCAAAGTCAGCCAGTACCTGAGAAAAGCCTGTGCTCTTCTCAGCGAGTTCAAGAGGGGACAAACAGAAAAGGCTTCCAGGGATGCTGGGGATGAAGCTAATGGTCGCTGCAGGGAGTGACAGGTTTGCTCTTGTGGGATGCTCTGACAGATCCATCAGGAGGCACTTAGCCATAAAACCCCGAGATCTCTGCAAGGGAACCCCTGTCCTTCTATGTTTATGCTGCTCTGAATTGCCTAGTTAATGCAAGAGCAGAAAAAAGGGAAGGTAATGGGTCTCTTTAGAGGGGTTTTAGGCACTTAGTGGGAAGCAGGAAGCCAGGGCCTGTATAATTAAATTGCTAATCTCTCACCATGTCTGGCAGGCTACATACTCCTGTTAAAAACAGTTTTAAGCCCCACAGCAATTTTTGTTTCAACTCTGGGTACAAGCCAGCATCCTTAATTCCTTCAGCCCCAAAATTCTTCTAACCCTGCCCTTCATCAGAGCACTGTGCTCTAGCAAAGCCCAGACACCTTCAAGATGACCCTCTTCCTCCTTAAAAAAAAAGATTATTAATAAGGTGAAGGTGGTTATGTTCTCTGCTGTGGCACAGTCCCTCCTGAGGTTCCTCTTGCAGCGATGTTCATTCACATGATTTTTCTCTTTCCTCTTTCCATATCTAAGAAGTCACTCCCATCAGGGACCCCATCGACCTCATCAGTGCATTCCCCAGGCGTGAGGTGTCACACAAACATCCACAGAAGGATTTTCCTGGCTGTCTATACACCTTTGCACATTTTATATACCATAAAATAAATACCAAGTCCCGAATGTCATTCTGGCCTAGTCCAAAGAAATGGAGAAGCACTGGAGGGGGCACTGGGAGAATGTTGGAGCTGAAATATCCTCCTCACTGATACATCCCTTCTCCCCCAGCAATCTCATCTAGCAGTCAGACAGACAGCTCTGGCAGACTACTCTTGTATTGCTGAGGAAAACAGGCAGGTGCAGAGATATCAGATGGAACTCTTGGCTCATTCATCACTTTAAGGAAAGCCACCAAAACAAAAAGGAAACATCCCCATTCTTTTCACCATCCTGGCCATTCACCTCAATGTTTGTAATTCCTGAGTGATTTTCTCACCTGCCTGGGGGTCAGGAGGGAGAGGGTGTCCTAGGGAGCACATCGCTCACTGCCACTCCCCAGCTCAGCTCCCTCGAGAGGAGCTTTGCTCTGAGCCTTTGCTTGTTCAGGTGGAAGCGAGGGGCAGCGGCAGGAGGGGAAGGGGGGCACAGACACAGGAGGGAAGAGCAGCCTGGAAATGAGCTGCTCCACACTGTCTGTGGGGGATGTCCCCAGCAGCTCCATGGGGCCCTGTGTCCTCTGACACTGATGGGTACGGCAGGGGAAAGAGCTCTGATCAAAGGGCTCGGAGAGGGAAGATTGGCAGCATGGGGTGGTGAGAGACCTCTAAAGATTAGAAAGCACACAGCACAAAGATGTCACATGCGCTGAAAAGCAGGAGGAAAACACTCAAAGCAGCAGCCTAATGGCTGGGACCACATCCCTGGGGATCCCTGCTGCTCTGGGATTGTATGGCAAAAGCTTTCCATACCACTTGAGCAATCAGCTGAAGTGTGTGAAAATACCACTTAACAGCTGTGGAGGATGGTTGTGGTCATGGTAAGACTGCTTCCCCTTTCTGGAAGGTGCTTGAGACCCTCCAAGGACAGGATTTGGGCTGGGTTACACCAGCACCTCTGCTGAACTGACCCTGGATCTGGGTGGTGGAAATCTCAAAGAACATTTAACCCCCAGGGAAGAAGATCTTTGTTCTTTGAAACATCTTTGTGATGTTTGAAGACATTAAAATGTATGTTCTTCATTTCAAAATGATGTCTTGGTGTGCTGCTACTCAAGCACCAAGGACATGCAAATTTTATTTATGCCACTGCAGCAGTCACCTGTCACTGTTTAAAACATCACCAAATGTTTCAGCTTTTCCCTCAAGAAAGGAGATGCACTGCAAGAGCAGAAGTTATCATGGCTTAACAGATTACTAGCCATGAAGTGAAGATGTTTGCATGCTCCCAGCACATTATAATATAAAGCATATTAATTTAAACTAACAGTAATAAGCAGCTAATCTGTGATAATTCAGTCACTTCCAAGCATCTTTGAGTACCCTTGGGTTATGTGATCACTCTCACTGTGTTGAGGGAATGGGGAGACATTCATGTACAAGGAGCATTTCCCTTTGTAGATCACCTGTAAAAATACTTTATGGTGTTTTAAAATACATCTATTGAACAAAAAGTTTTGTAGTTTTAGGACAACTGGCTGATTTTGACAAACTTGTGGTGGGATGGTTTCTATGACCAGCACAGGATTTTTTTTTCCCAAAACAGGAGAGAAATAAGCGCTCAGCAAATGGAGAAGGACAGCAGCAGAAATCCTGAGTGTGGCTCTCCCATTTTTCTAGGACAGTCTGCCCCTTGCTTCTCACCTATTATAATTCATCACTTTTTCTTGTTCTGCCTCCTTTTCCCATGCATTTTCTCCCCAGTTTGGAAAAGCTTTTGGTTTCCCTTCTAGTGTGAAAAATGAAAAAGGATGGGGAAAGGCAGCGTGCAGGATTGCTGAAGAAAGCCTTTCTCAACCAGCTGTAAAAATCCACCTTCTGAGAAGAACACCTGAGCACAGTTGAATGACAAACACACCCAGTCTCTTGATGTGATGGCCAGCCCTTAAATTTTGACTGTCTCATTTACGTTTGGACTGATCAGGATAAATGCTGAGAATCTGCATTTCCTTAGGACCTCTTTGGGAGCAGGGACCACTAAGCACATCATGGGCTGAGGTCAGAACGCACTGCAGTAGCTTGTGATCCACATGACTTTAAAGAGTAAAACTCAAGATCTGTGGCTTCTCCTAAAAGTTTTGCAGGCTTTTTGTGATCTGTGAATCCCAGAGAAGCAGCACTTCTGTGTCCATAAATTTGTGTCCTAAAGACAGTATATTTGAACAGGATTATCGTTACTCTTGCCTCTCCCATTCCCTCCACAGAGCCAGCTGAGTACAGCTCTGCCCATCCCATTCCCTGTGCAGCCCTGGCGCTGGGCACAGCCCAATGCCTCCTGTGTGCCACGTCCAAAGTATCTGTACTTCAGTGTTGGGCAAGGACAATGTATCCTCACTGACTGATGCTGCAACCCACACCAAGCTTTAATCACAGGCTCCATATATAGGTAGGAAACAATTTTTTATGCAGTGGGATTCAATAGATAAGGAGAGTTCAGCCTGGGAAAGATGACAGAGGGGAGATATGATCAAAGTGTATAAAATCACGAAGAGGAAAGAGATGGTGAATAGAGACGATTATTTACTTTTTTAAAAGTTATTTTATACTATTACACTGGGACTAAGAACTGTGCACTGACATGATGAGGCTGCAGATTTAGAAAAAGAGAAATCTCTTATTTGAATAGCTCATGGTGAAAGTAGGGAAAGCATCATGCAGAAAATTCCATAAAGGGCTGTTAAACCTGGTGAAGTCAGGACATGGCTAAACTGGTGAGTCCTGGGCAGTGGGAGGATTTATCGGGGAAGCATCTCTCCAGCCTTGCCTTGTTTTACACTTCTCCCGAGTGTCTGTGGCTGGCTGCTGCTGGTTTTGGGGCAGATGGACCTTGGCGTGGCCTAGCAGAGCTGTGATGTTATGTCATGGTCTTGTTTTCTCACAGGGAAAGTCCTCCCAGGTGTGATTCAGCGCAAGACTGTGCTGCAGCTTTGCCTTCCCTCCCTCCCACGCCCTGCCCGGGCTGCAGAGCAGCACAGGGACATCACAGCCTATTTAAGCACGTGCGTTAAATACCTGAGGCTGCTTAGTTAAAATGTCCCCTTTCCTGGGGATGATTTGAGAAAAGCAATAGCAAGGGAGGTGTCTAAACCCCACTGCTTTCAGGAGGGCTTACGTGTGCCTAATCTTCTTAGATGTTTTTAATAATCTCTCCAGGCACCACCATGAAACCTCTGTGAAAATCAGGCCTAGATTGATTTCTTCCCTGTTATCTTCTGACGTTCAGGTAATACTTGAAAAATGCCTTGAGACCCATAGATGGAAGCTATACTTCCTCCACAATTTGCAATCATTATTAATGAGGCTTTTCAAGTGCTAGATTGCCTGGAAAAGATGTATTTTGTCTCTTTGCAAGAATTATTTCAGCAATTCCCATGGGTTACAGCCAGCTAACACATTTGGTGCAGCAAGACCCACTGGAGCTGCCTCCATCCATCTCTGACCTTTAAGGCTTTCTTATGCCTCTTACCTTCCCCACCTTGCACAAGAAAGTTGAGAAAAGAGAAGCTTTCAACCTTGGCTGGGCAGATCACCCGTAACCATGCCAGGCCCCAAACAGAACCAAAGCGCTGGAGACATAAATCAGCTCTGTGGCACGAGGCTGCTGGAGAAGAACTCTTATTTTATGTACTCGACCTGTATGCAGGGTTCATTTCAACATGACCCTGGTGTAACTGGCTTTATCAGCTGTAGAGACAAGCTCACTAGCTGCACATTATGTTCACACTCCGAAGCCATTGGAAAAAGCAAGCAAAGCCCCAGAGCAGGCCCGTGGGAACAGACTAAAAAAAAATCCCTTCTAAATAATTTGCTTTCCCTGCTATAAAACAGAAAGGATTTATCTGGGATGGGTATAAAGTAAAACAATTCATTTCAAAGTAAAGAAATAGAATCAAGCTGAAGTCTAAGATGAAGAGTTTTCTTCATGGTTTAAATTTTTCACGTTGAAATGCTAAAATGGAGCTTCTCTGGTTTGTCATTAAAAAATGTGGTTCCCCTTTTTATGGCAGGAAACATTAGCTGAATTCAGCCTGAGTCTGTGAATAGTTTCAGTCAGCCTGAAGCAGCATTTATTAGCAAATAAACTATTCACCTGAAAAATGTCATCTAGTTCTACCCCAAGTGTTCTTCCCATTGCTTAAAAATACCCTATTTATAGACAAAGCTATTGTTGAGCATAGATTTAAGCTGTTGTGCTCATTGTCTGGCACAGTATCTCCTTGGGAAAGCAAACCAATTAAGCTATTCCATTTTGCAGCCTCAGTGCCTGTTTGTGCAGTTACTTTGTCGTATAAGGGACCGCAGTCTTACAGTATTTGACAGATATGACTGCACTTCTTGTAAGCAAATATCCTGTTCTCCTTTGAGGTATAAAATGGTCACGAAACAGCTTAGGGAGGCAGGAACAGCTGAGATCAATGGAGCATCCTGTAGGCAGGTCTCTGCCAACCCCCTGGACCAAAAGCTCCTCTCCAAAATCCCTGCCAGGCAGTAAAATAAAAGCATTGTTCCTAACCCCTGTTAGTAGGAGGTAGCTTCTGGGCTGAAGCATGGGGAACTATGTCCTTTTCAAAATTGTCATTATACAGCCAGAAAAAAGAAAATGGAAAAAAGAGAAATGGAGGGAAGAAAAAAGGCATTAAAAGGAGCAGCTTGAACTTTGAAATGTGAAAAGTGATACTTTTCATTATTTTGAGGATCTTCTAAAAGTCCGATTGCTTGCTTTGGCATTTGAAGTTCTCCCTCTCTTTGTGAAATAGGTACAGCACGGATAAAATGAATCACACCTGCCTTGCCAAGGTGTCTCAGCCTTCTGCTGCAGGAGGCAAGAAACCTGTGCAACGTGTCCTTTGGAACGAGGCTGGTGGAAGCAGGGCTGGAGGGGCACTTTTCACTGTGACGATGACTGAGCACTGGCACAGGTGGCCCAGAGAGGTTGTGGAGCCTCCATCCTCAGAGATATTCAAAACTCACCTGGATGTGGCAACCTGTTGTACGTAGGTGACCCTGCTTGGAGCAGTTGGTTTGGATCTCCAAAGATCTCCTCCAACCTCCCATGATTTTGTGATATAAGCACTCATTCTGGCAGTGCTCTGTGACCCCTCCACCACCAGGACAGTTCCTGTGCAGGTCCTGTAACAAATCCCTGCTCACAGAGCTGCACTTACCCTAGCAGGGCTGGCACCTTTCCTTTCACAGCCAACAGGCTCGATCCATCTATTTATTTGATATTTATTCTGCCAAGCAGACAAAAATTCATGGGCCAGTTTCACTGAGTCATTGCTTTTCCTTTTCCTAGCTAGGCAGATGGTCCGGGTTCACCCAGGATCACAGCTGCCTCATGCCCCTGGGTGACCAAAATTGGCCTTCTTGCCTGCATCTATTGGCTGTTAGTTGGCTACTAACTCAGGACAAAGCCTGGTGACCTGTGCCCAGCTCTGGGGCTCCAACATAAAAAGGATAGGGATGTGTTAGAGGGGGTCCAGAGGAGAGCAGCAAAGATGATCAGAGGTTTGGGACACCTCTCCGATGAGGAAAGGCTGAGAGAGTTTGGGCTCTTCAGCTTGGAGAAGAGAAGGCTCCAGGGAGATCTTATTGTCGATTCTCAGTACCTAAAAGGAGCTTATAAGAAAGATGGGGACAAACTTTTTAGATGGGCCTGCTAAAACAGGACAAGGGGGGATGGTTTTAACCTAAATGAGGGTTGATTTAGATTAGACATAAGGAAGAAGATTTTCATACTGAAGGTGGTGAAACACTGGCATGGGTTTCCCAGAGAGGCGGTGGATTCCCCATCCCTGGAAACATTCATGGTCTGACTGGACAGGGCTCTGAACAGCCAAATCTAATGGAAGATGTCCCTGCTCGTTGCAGAGAGGTTAGACTGGATGAGGATTACAGCTCCCTTCAACCCAAACCGTTCTATGATTCTATGACCTAAACAACAGAAACTTCTCATTTTTTCACCAATCTTCTACATGTTGTGGCCATTTCCCAGCCATCAGCTCAGGGATCAGGTGAAAATGTCAGGTACAAGAGCATAGCTTTGTAAATATCACATCTGCATATAAATTATTTGATTAGTTGTGGTGGGGAAAGGGCTGGTGGACACTCTGAATTCCTGGTTCTCAAGAGCTGGCACAGCCCTGCCTGCACTGGGTAGAAACCACTATTTATAACCTGCAAATTATTTATGGAGCTCACGTTTTCTCATCCGTCTGAGACCCACAACAGCCTCCTGTGGCTCTGAAGCCATGTGAGGTTTGTAGTGATGGAGGAGCACACACAGATGTGGTGGGGCTACAGCCAGACCGAAGAGCATGAGGTGGCACTGGCTGCTACTTGCAAAAGCCATTTTCCTCCAAACTGGCAGTTTAACAACACCATGGCCTTGTGCTTGTCAGGTGCAGGAGCAATACACAGAATGGTCTTTGAAGTGCCTCAGCAGCTGCAACAGCTCCCTGCTAAATTAAAGAAAAATGCTTAAAGCTCCTGTGTGCTGCTCAAGTGCACACACAGCAATGAATTTCACAGAGCTCAAACTCCCCCCACTGATTCCATGTGTTCATTGAAAAGCCTTGGGAGGCACAAGCCACACTTTACAGTGGCAGCACAAAGAAACTCTTCTCTGGGAACAGAGAGTTTTCTTTACTGTGCGAAGGAAACAAAGCTGATAAATCACTCATTTGAAGGCCTTTCCCTACCGAGACACAGGATAACTCTGCAGCAGTTTGCTAAATGCTCAGCCCTCAGGTACAGTGAATTCAAGTGTTCCACACACTTGGAGTTGTACAAGAGAGTCAGAGAGCCACCTCCTCCCTGTCCCAAGTGGCACTGATTTGTGCCTCCTGTCAGCACATGGTTGAGTTTATAACCTTAGAGAATTCCCACTTTATTTTTTCCCTCTTGGTAGGAATAGCAGGAAGGCCGATTAAACTCTCTGAGCTGTTGCTGACAGTCATCATTCCTTCCCTATAACACGAGAGCCACCTCACGTTTTAGCACAGGAGCTTTGGTTCCCCTGTAAAGAGCTGCCCTATCCCTTTGCCTGTGTGTTCAGAGCATTTAATGCAGAAAATGTAATTAATTTCCTTGAAAGAACACCCAAACAGTGTGATCAGAGTTCTCCGCTAACCAACAGCACAAAAAGATCCCTCGATCCCTGTGAGAAATGTGCAATCCATCCCAGCACTGCTGCACAAGAATTTAAGGAAACAGCACGACCTAGTGTTCCCTCTGCTCCTCACTGCCGCTCAAAGACTGATGGTTCCTGGTGATATCCTTGCAAATTACCCCACCAAGCTCCTGTGAACACAGGGTTTCCCTCTATAACTCTTATTTCTTCTCTTTTACCTGCTGAGGTTTCTCCTCCCTCCAGAGGTTTATATCCCTGCCTTTGGCACATCTTGTGTCTTTGTCCGAAGAGGGAGGATCTGACAAAATCCTGTGAAGCAGGAATGTGTTCAGAAGCAGCATGGGCTTGGGAAGGAGGCTGCTTCACTCCCTCACTGGAAAGGATTTTGGCTAGATTTCCCTTTCCCTCTCTGAGCACTTCTCAGGTTTCTGTGAACATCACCGCATGCAGGAGGTGCAGGGAATGGGAAGCTCTTGGCACTCTGTTTTCCTCTCTGCATTTGTTTGTGCAGGCCATGCACCTTGATATTACTAGTTCTGATCTGAAACATAGCACTAGGCATGGAGCTGTGCTGCATATAAAATGGGTCCATAAAATGCCTTCTCAAGCAAGCCAGTTCAGCTTGACATCTCTCCTACTGCAGCTCATCAGCTGCTGCTCTGCTGGGTTGTTGTGTGTTTCTGCAGGAGCAGAGTTGCCCACACCCTTCTGTGCTATCAGCATGATCCTCACAGAAAGGCTCCACCACAGCTGCCCTAACATGAACACTCGGAACAGTCTGGATCTGCTCTGCTCTGCCATCACCAACACAGCCAGAAAAATTTTGGGAAGATCAACTGTCAGCTTCTGGTTACCGTGTTTCAGACAGACATCTGCTTTTGACCAACCCCGTTATTTATCCACTCTCAAATATCTGTCCTTCTAAGTCACTTCTCCACCGCTAAAATCACTTCTCCACCGATAAAAACCTACCACTCCATCTCTTGGAGGCCTAGGACTGTGTGCTTTGAAAGAATGGCCCTGGAATTGCAAAGCAGCCCTAGCCTGTGCAATGCTGCCCTAAGGAACCGTGTGTTTTCCTGACCTCAGGGTTGATTGCCTTGTTTCCTGGAGGCTGAGGATGCCTGAGAGATTTTTGTTGCAGCCAGAGTAATTGCAAATGCTAGAGCTATTCAGGTAAATGAAACAACAGAGGATACTCCTTCTGCATGCTCCTCAATAAAGGTCTGGATCAGGTGCACTGTTAACCAAAGTCAAACCTGCACAAAAATCACCATTTGTGACGTCCTCTGTGCACAAACTGCAGCTCTGTGTGCAGACACTGTCAGATGTGGAAAGGAAAGGAAAGGAAAGGAAAGGAAAGGAAAGGAAAGGAAAGGAAAGGAAAGGAAAGGAAAGGAAAGGAAAGGAAAGGAAAGGAAAGGAAAGGAAAGGAAAGGAAAGGAAAGGAAAGGAAAGGAAAGGAAAGGAAAGGCAGGTTGGTTTGCAGAGGGTCATGGCTGGTGTCAGATGACCGTGTTTGGTATTTGCTGAATGATTGAGCAGTGATGGAGCTGATCTTTGGGCAGAGCTTCCACATGCACCGTGCAGGACCATAGGTTTGGAAAAGGCCATCCCTGCTGCATCTGGTGCTACACAGCATGGTGCAGGAGCCACGTGTGCTGCAGCCAGGCCATCCACCCTCGGGCTTCCAGCTGCTAGTCCTCCAGAGAGGGGTGTCAACCCATCTCCACCTTGGCAAGAGTTTCTTCCTTGTTGTACAAACAAAAGCAAATAACCAAACCTCAAAACGAGACACAGCTTGCCTAGCCTTGGCTGCAGGCTGGAAGCAGCACCGCCCTGACAGCTCCAGTGGCGCAGAGCCCTGCGTGTCAACAGAGATCTGAGTCAGCCTCAGAACTGGATGAACGGATGGCCTGGCAGCAGATAAAAAGGACGACTCCTTATCTATCGCCCACGCCATCTGGGAACCCCACTCCTTGCCTTCCCAACCCTAATTATTTTTGCTGCTTGATCTCAAGAGGTGTTTCTGGCACGACCCATAACCGAGTGAGCCTGCTGTTCCTCGCTCTCTCACTAGCAGTTGGCTTTTCAGCCACTTCATTACCATCTTCACCTGTGAATCAGATAATGGCTCATGTGATCCCAGAGCATTAGTCCCACTTGTGTTGTCACAAGCTTTTGGACATTCCAATTTTCAGGGGATTATATGCAAAGCAGAAAAACATCAGCCGTGCCTTTCATGCTTTCCCCAAGTCTCTCTTTTCCCTGGGGACAACTCTTTTATCTCAGGGAGCCTTACAGAGAAATCAGCAATTCAATTGCACTATTTTTTTGGCCTTTAATTCCAGATACTTATTCCTGTTTGATCACGTCATGCAGCAACTCACAGGAAAAGAATGAAATTGCTCCTGGTTGCAGATGCCAGTTGTTTGCTAAAGCAGACTGCACTCTTTTGTATACTCTGACCTTATTTTGTGCAGTCTTTCAACCTGTCAGTCTTAAGGTCTCTTTCTGTGAACAGACTTCAGCTTGTTTTAGGTGTGAGCTCATCAGGTCTGAGCTGGCTTAGTTTTAAGCTCATTGTGAGATTCTGCTGATGAACTTCAGTGAAAGGAAAGGGTAAGTCTAGGATGCAGCTCAAGCCTGGCTCCAAGCACCTGTCCTGCAGGTGAGGTTCTTGGGAACAGACCTTTCCCCACCCTGCTGATGGAGAAGTGAGGCTGCAGGACTCTGCCGTGTTGCAGGGCAGATTAGCTGATCATAATGATCCCTCCTGAACAGATAATCTATAGTTAATCAACACAGTGTGTTAGGCATTTATAAACCAGATCAAACTTGCCTCCAGCCCAAACTGCTAACGAGCATGGATCTCAGCCATCTATCCTACAATCACATCCTTCTGGGATGGGCACCTGCAGATATTGTCACCCTGTGTCCACTGCATCCCAGACACTGCGGAGGTGAGAAAGTGCCTTCCAACCCTCCCCTGTGGGGCTGGCTGTGCACAGTAAAAGCTGAGGTGTGGGTGAATGAGCTCGTAGGGCTCTGCCTGGTGTGGAGCCCTCCAAGCCTGCAGAGCAGAGGCAGAGGAAAGCACCCCTCTGGGCTAGGACCTTGTGACCTGCCCTCGGCCATCTGAGGGAAGCCAGCCAAGCACAGACCTCACCAAAACCCTGTGCTGAATCAGGGTCCTGATGGTAAAAAGCAGAACAAGTTTGTTAATTACTGCACTTACTTGTAAATCTTTTACTGAAAGTAAAATTGTAAGGCAAGTAATTTATTTTATGCACAGATTGTATCTATTTTAATAAGATCCAAAAATAGAGCTTTAACATGGTGGCTTTAAGCTCTGACATTGCACAGGGTTTTTAATGAGAAATTTTCTAGGGTGTTTGATGAAGCTGTTTTTTCCTAGAGCTAAAGTGTCATGTTTTGTGCCACGGTGCACTGAAGGGACCCATGGGGCCTGAATCCCACCTGACTGGCCAAGGGCTTGGGCTGCTCTCCATGGCTCCTCTGATTCAGGCTCTAATCCTGCCTTGCTAGGGAAAGGGATTGTCTCAGGGTGCAGAGGTCCCCTCAAGGTCTGAGGCAATTCCAGCTCATCATGAGTTCATATTCTGCATGGGACATCCCTGCCTCAATTCCCTGTCCAAGCGATGAGATGGTAAACCACAGCACTACCAGGTGCCTTGGAGATGTCCTCTGAGACTGTGATGTGCCACTTGGCTGTACCAGGGATGCTCTGTCAGTCTGCAGGAGTTTTCCCAGTCCTTACTGGTGTAAGAGACTGAATGTTGCCACCTTGCACTTCATACAAGGAGCCACAGATGCATTTAATGTGAAGGACAAAAGCCACTGCTGCCAAGAGCCCCTGGAGAAGACAAAGATGAGCAGTTGGGAGATTGGCTCAGCTTCTCTTGGGGGAAGATCCCAGCAGGTTTGATCTCCAGGAGCTGAAATGACCCTTCTGTTCTGAAAGCCATGGCCACTGGCAAAGGGACTGTCGGGGATGCTGTGAGCACAGGCTGCTCCATCTGCGGATTTCCCAGCGGGCATTCCCCACACAGCTTCGTTAATATAATCAAGGCCAGGACTTATTTAGTGCTCATCCAGTCACAGTCATTGCAAGGGGACTGATTACAGGCTGCTCTCCTGGGGCACTGTTTCAGTCTGGGACTCGATGGAGGAGCATAGATAACATGGCAGCTGCACTGAGGAGGTATTCCTATGTGACAGAGAAGCTAAAGCCCATGTCAAGGCCTTGCTAATTGCTCAAATTATTGCTGCTGTTAACAGGGCAACAAATTATGTCAGGGAGCCTTTTAGTAGTCATACTACTCCACCTACAAATGAAACACGGTCCCGAATTAAGGCTGACAAACAGTAATAAAAAGGAGTTGAATTAATAAAATCTAAATGCTGAGAATAAACATCAAATTTAGGGCAAACAACAGCTGAAATATTGACTTTGGCAAAATAAAGTGATACTGAGAGAAAGAGGAAAATGCTATGAAGAGAAGATTAAGAGCACAATTACGGCTCAGGGCAAGTTTTACCAAGCACTTTGGAAACAGTGCTCAGATATGTCTGTGTGCAGCCAAGTTTTGGTCTGATGCAGCTGCAAATGTCCCCTCCTGACAGAGGCTGTTGGAACTACAGAAATGATCCCAAGAGCCAAGGTCCGAAGCCTTCAGTGCTGAAAGTATCCTTTTTTCTGATGCTGTTGGAATATTAAATGTCACCACTCCATCTGCTTCTCCCCACTGGGTGGAATTCCTCCACATTGTGATGTCAATGGGTGCAGCAGACCAGGGATGGGCACTCCCAGCAATATGGACATTCTCCTTTGGAGAAGCAGGATGGTCCCCCTGTCTTATTATCAGAGAACTCAAACTGAGAGACAGGGAGAGCTTTGCCTGAGGTAACTGAGTAGATCAAAGATGTTAATAGGAGCTGGATCTGTAAAACCCTAGCTCTTCTTTCTTATGGGAAAGCCACCTTTTCCTTTGAGTGTAAACAATTATGTATTTAGACCAGTGTAGCCACCACACACACAAATGCCCTGCTAATCTCTTGTTTACAGCAGCAAAAAGCAGGATTAAGTTACTCAAACCACCGATCTTCCCTCTTTTAGGTTCAATCCAGGTGGAGACCCAGCTCCACATTTTCAGCTGCCTATCCTTTAAATCTGGACGGTCTAAGTCTTCATGTCTTGTTTCAGGCAGTCTGATCCAAGAGATGAGCCCTCTCCTTCAATTCCCATCATTTTAGCTGCCATAAGCAATTCAATTCACCACAGGTTATTTTTTTTAACAACACCACGCCCTATTTTCTTGCTTACGCTATCAGAGACTGTCAGTACACAAGATACCAACACCATCTTCCTCCCCCTTCATACAGAGATGTGTAAATGTCACATTGCTTTGAGCAAATTGCTAAATTGCCTCGGGTTCCTAATATTTTAGAAAACATGATCTTATACTCGAACACATCAGGCTTGGCCACCTATACGTGTGCAATAAATACAACTAAACCAGCACGGACCCCAGAGATGCTCCCTTTGCAAACACTGGAAGCTCCAGCACTAACAGATCTGTCTCTTCAGGGGTGCCCAGGGAAGGGATGCTGAGACAGATTGAATTGATGCACAGATCAGATGCTGGAGAAGCTTTCCAGTGCCAGCTGCAGAGGGCTAGAGATGCTTCCACACATCCTTACAGTTTCACATTAGGGATAAATAAGTGTCTCAACCATTGTGTTGCAGTGGACCCCACTGCCGAATCAAGGTTGAAATGCTTCTTTCCTTAAGCAGTAGCATTACTGGCATTAACTGGTGGGAAATCTGTCATTCTTCATCAAAAGGCCTGGATCTGGGCTCCAAACAGGCAGGAACATGCCTTCCCAAAGTGTCTGTGGCCTCAAGCACATGACATACATGAGGCAGAAAAGATTTCAGGGGTTGGGGAACCTCTGCTGTTTTTGTCATAAACTTAATTCTTTGAAGGCTTTTTAAGACAGCTTTTCTTGGTGGATTATTTTTCTTTGTTTGTTTGTTTGTTTGTTTGTTTGTTTGTGGTTTGGTTTGTTGGTTTGTTTTTTTCTTTGGGGGGAAGGATTGGTTGCAGGTACTTTTGGTTTTGATTTACTCAAAGTCTAGACTTGCCCTACCTAAAATCCAGCTTAGTGCCCTGGTCTATATGCTCCCCTCCTCCACTGAATGATGTCATCCCATTAAACAAGTGGTAATTAATACATTCTCAAGAGTATTCATGAGTAAGTAGCTGTGGTTGACCACAGTGGGATGGGGAGTTTGGAGGTATCCCTGGTGTGTACTGTAGGTTTTCCTGCAGGGGGATGGACACTGCTGTGACAGAGCTGTGTAAGAGCTCACCTTTAATCACTCCTCGCTGTTTTCTAAGTTCTCCGCTGAACAGGGATTTTTGGTCTCTCTGGAGGGCATTAGAGTCTGTAATCTCATTAGCAGTAGCAGGCTGTGTTTCCATCTTCCTGTGTGACAATCAAAGCTTTTAGAAAACAGCTGCCTGTAAGGACAGCACCTATGAATGCAAGGAAAATGGTGATGCTGTCCTTTTCTTGGTTATGTTCTCATCTCTGTACTAGCTTTCCACGGACTCCTTTTTAACTGGGATACTAAAAATGCGCCCCATGTCTCTCTGCTTCCCAAACCAGTGCAATCAAAGGCTGACACAATCCCTGCAGCAGAGACCGGTGGCTCTGCAATAATTAACAGCAGAGTCTTGCTGAGCATGCAACAGTCCAGTGCTTGCAGTAACCTCCCTTTAACATATTTAATCTTCTTAGTGAGGTGTAGGTTACATCACCTCAAACCAACCTTGAAAGCTCCTGATCAGCCACATCAATACCACGAGCGTCGCGGGCGATTCGGAGCCCTGGCCTCGCTAAGCTCTGTAGTAGCAAATTAACACGGCACAGCTGGCGCTTTCAAAAGCTTCACATTCTGAGTAACTGATACAGATTGGGAATCCCTGATGGGTTATGAGCAGAAGATGATTGTTCCTGCCCAGGGTTGGAGATCCTGATGTTATCAACATCCATGTTATTACTGAAAGTTCATTTTTGCCTCTGATTTTAAACAAATCCAAACGCTGGTGTTGCTCGGTTGTAGCAATTTTAAGAGGCTTAACAGCAATGAGATTGAAAGATTGCTGAGACTTTGTGGGACAACAGCATGTGGGTTCATGACAAGTATGCATAAGGAATAGCTGGGTTTAATATATTTTTTTCATTATAGCAACTTCATTCTAAGTGGGCATGAGGAACAAAAGGGAGTAAAGTCCTGGAAAGTCATGGCAGTGTTGTCACCCTCGATGCCAGCAAGGCTGCATGGATCTTGCACTGCCAAGCCCCAGGGACAGCTAAGATGCATTTGGGAGCTGTTAGCACCCATTAAAGTAAGGTTGATTTTATGTGACTGAAAGTGGCATTGTGTTGTTCATCTGCACAACACTTCAATGTCCTGCAGGAAAGGAAGGCTACAAAAAGGTGAGAAAATCTCTGCCTGGTGTTGCCCAACTTGTAAATCTGTTCAAGCAGCAAATATTTCATTTAAAACCGTACTGTAGAAAGGATTTTGATCCAAAATAATTATGGAGGGCTATAATGAAACCAGGGAGAATTGGGTCCTACAAGGCTATTTCTGTTTGTAAGAGAGATTGATATGAGACATACAGCCTTGGGCTTTGGGGCCCTTCTGTCTCACTCAGGCATTGCATCCCTGAAATATGAAGTGATTAGCCATAAGCAGGGGATCAAGATCTCCTAAAACAAGAGTCTAAGTTCCCCCAAAATCCAACAGAAAGAGGGAGAGCGTTCCAGAGACCACCACAGGTACACCCTTCATCTAAATTAACCCATCTCCTGATTTAAGAACCTGCCACCTACGAGAGACACAGGCTGTGGGGCTGGGATTCTGGGGCTTCTGGGGGGGATGCTGCTCCTCATGGTAGCTCAGATATCCTTCTTGTCTTCTGCTCCAATGAGCTCAGTGTTGACATAGTCCTAGCTCATTGCTAACGTTTCTCTGGGGTTTTCTTCTCAATACTAAAATATTTCGTGGTGTTCAAGCTTTGTGTTTGCATCAGGGACACCTTGTGGCTCTCCCTGGGTCTGCCATGGGGTTGGGTGCTTTTATTCTTCATGCACAGGGAGGTTGGTTTGTTTGCTCCATTGTGCAGCCTGGGATGAGAGCTTGACAGAAAAAAACCCCTCAAATTCCCTTCTGAGCACAGAACAACAAAATGGTTTGGATTGCAAGGGATCTTAAAGATATTCAAATTCCAAGTCCCCGCCATGGACAGAGACCTTTTATGGTAGAAATATGAGAATTGAAAATTGAACTTTGTTGTATTATTGCAGAAAACAAAACTGGAGAGGCTTCTGGAGCTTCTCACAGGAGCCTGGAGAAGGAGGTGTCCCTGTGCCAGTGCTGGAAGTCCTGCCTGGGACAGGGGCTTGAGAACAGTGTGTTACTCAGTGTTCTGTCACCCTGACACACCTCTCCCCGCTGCTGGCCTGGCAAGTCTCCAGTGGAGATGTTTGTAAAAACAAACCCATTCTGGCAATTTTTTGACAGTCTCATATCTGACAGCGCTTCCCACAGGGGCTCTTCCCTGGGTAGCCTTAGCCTGCTTTGACAACACCCACAGGGAACCTGCAGGGAAAAGCCTCCTGGCAGCAATTATCACCTTCTAGTCCAACTCAGTGAGTGGTTGGATTGCTCTCAGATATCCCTGCACAGTCTGACACAGCACTGCAGCCCCCAGACAGGACGTGGGGCAAGGAACTGCTGCCAGGGAAGAGGGGGAAAGGGGCAAGGCAGGTGCATCAAATCAAAGGGTTACCAGTACCAGGCTGAAGAGTTCCCACCTCAACCCAATGCCAGGTTCTGAGCATCTAAGAGCTGCAGGAAGACCAAAGTCCTCTGCTGGCACTGAAAAACCTGCTGGGTGTCCTAAGGGTGGGCAGGGAAGTCTTCCAGGCTACTGGGCATGGGCTGTCTCTGCACTTAGAAGACCCTTTGAGGCTGCTTTGGGGTTACAGAAAAGCTGGACTCCCAAAGGAAATGACCTGACAAGCTGAGCTGGCAGAGGGAGAAGCTGGGAGGCAAGAGGCACATTTCTGTATCACTGCAGAGCAGCTGGTGAGGGCAGGAGTTTTCCAGCTTGAACAGTCTCCTGACAGTGACAGCTTTTCCAGAGGCTGGAGAGACATTAATTGTAAATAATTCGTGATGCCTTTTACAGTGGTGCTACCTCTGAGGAGCAGCCACTTATTTTGGGGTGCAATGCCGAGTAAGCAGCTGCTCATCGAGGTTTTTACCAAGTCCTTCGAAAATGGGGTTTCTCCCTCATTTCCCTCAGCTTACTGCCATCTAGTGAAACTTGCTGGG
The DNA here is from genome assembly GCA_036785705.1 of Acanthornis magna. NCBI lineage: Eukaryota > Metazoa > Chordata > Aves > Passeriformes > Acanthizidae > Acanthornis > Acanthornis magna. The sequence goes on from JAWUZG010000001.1 coordinate 4,178,028, forward strand.
AAAAGATTAAGGCTCCCCACCTCCCCTTGCTCCCCAAAACCTATTAAAACGAGGAGGATCTCCTTTTAAGCAGACATTGTTCCAGGCAGGGCACTGTACAGCGGGTGAGGGACAGAGAGACACGATGATGCTCTGTACTTGATGATCTCATTTCTGAAATGTTTACGGGCTCTGCAGAGAAGATTTTAGATCGAAGAGAGGTTTACTCAGCTGCCCTGCATGACTTTTGCTCACGTGATAATCCCTGTGGATCCCCCTGAAATAGGCAAAACTATGGACCCTTTAGCTTAGCTGGAGAGGAGAGCCTCAAGTGGGGCTGCAGTAGTGAAGGGGAGTTGCCAAAGTAGTTTGTTTTCTTAAAAGAGATAAGGAAGAAGGGGCTGGGCTCTCTTCTCCTGCTTTTAATCTCTAGAATACAATTACGGATGCAAGTGTGATCAGAAGATGGGGATTTGGATGAGGGCTGTGGGTAGAAGCATGAGTTGTGTGCTGAGTTAAAAGCCAGACCCAAAACAGGGAATGACAGTGTGGGAGCAAGAGTCCAGGGAAGGGAGCAGGGAAAAGTCTCCTGACTTTACCGGGAGAACCTCAGCTTCTCAAACACAGAACGAGATGGGTTTTTTTATGCAGAACTCCGATTCAGAAAGCTTTTTTTATTAAGAAAAGCTTAGTAAGCTGCATTAAAACATAGCCAGCATGTTCCTTTCAGATATATAAAAAGCTATTTAGTTTCATTTCAAATAAGAAATAGCTAATTGATAAAGAAGCATGGCCTTTCTATCCAGCACACTGAATTTGATGCATCCTGAAAATTAAGCTACCAGTGGCCAATTCTCCTCATTCTGTGTGCTCCATGAAGAGCACTGGGGCACCTCAGATCTCATCCTGCCTTCAGGCAAGGAAACAACGAGAGAATCCTCTGTTTGAAAACTATACAGACAGTAACACTGTTCCACAAACACTGATCAGTTTTGTGTCCTGCCTATTGTGCAGCTGTCCTGACTGCAGCTGTTATGTGAGATATTGTCTATTGTCCCAAAGCAGTGGCACAGATGAACTTGACAAAGATGGAGAAGCCAAACAGGATCAGCAGAGCCCTTAAATATCAACACAGAAATGAAGATATTGAGGACCTTTCAAGAGGATCTTTACCTAGCTAGATCATGTCAGACCTGGTCAGTAGTCAGGCAAAAGCTGCACAGGGAGGGGATGTGGCCTTCACTCAGCTCTCAGTTTGGAAGAAATATCCACATCTGAAGGTCTTAATATTGAAGGTTTGGAGGACAAACTTCCATAGTCAAGTCAAAAGAAGGGGTGACTGTTGAGGTGTGGGGGTTGAAAGATCTGCTGTGGAATGTTGGACTGGAGGTCTCTCAAGATTTATTTGCTAATTTGGGGTTTTTATTGTTGTTTTTTTTTTAAAATTTAAAGCAAAGATAGTAATGCTAAGAAGTGGGCCGCTGTCTTGGTTCATGAATGCAGAGATAACTGTGATGAATGTGTGACAATCATGTACTTTCAACACCAAGCTTTTATGAAGCAGGAAGGATAATATTTTTGTACATCTAACACCTATCAGAGCCATCATCACATGGTGGGAGGGTTTTCCAAGCTCACTCTACACTAACACACACACAAGGCCCAGCCACAGCCCAATGCCTGCACCATGACTGAGACATAACTCAGTTTTTAAGCGACCTGACCTAGTGGAAGGTGTCCCTGACCATGGCAGGGGGTTTGGAACTAGAGGAGGTTTAAGGTCACTTCCAACCCAAACCAATTCCATTCTAGGATGCTGTGATGATCCTGCTATACCCTGCTCTCAAGGGGGTCTGCTTGCACATTGCAGAATCAATCAGGATCGAGCATTTACAGCAGTGTCGGGTACCACCAGAGACTCTGTGAAAAGCAAATTAATTCTTCAGCCTTGGAATTTGTTTTAGTAGCAGCCCAAACATTTACAGTCCCATTTTGTATGAAGACTAACTCAGTGAGTGCATATCGAGCACTATCCATGTACATGTAGTGCAGACTTCAGCACGAAGACTTGTGCACCATTTAATTGCACCAGACTTTATTCCAGTGGTTGAAGATGCTGCCCTTTGGTGAGGCTTAAAGCACCAAAGGGAGCTGCTGGAGACAGCGTTTCATCCAGATCAATATACTATGAAAGAATAATATGATTTTTGGTGGATTAAGTTGGAGACAGTAGTGATATCATGAGGTATTTGAGATGTGGGACATCTCCTCATGAGGAAGGGAGAAGGAAAAAACCCAGTGTGGCAAAACTGCTTTTGAGACAGGAATGTCTGCATTACTGGGATACACTGAGGATATTTTTCATAGAATATTAAGGCTACAATTTGGTAATTTTTATTATTTAGCCTGTCCTATAAACACCAGGTCAGAGTTTCACCTCATTATTCTTGCTTTCAAAGACTGTTTCTCTTTTTACATTAATTCAGTGGAAGAACCACAGATTTTCCTATTCCCACAAAACCATTTTGAAGTCTTATTTTAGGAAATATTTTCTAGACGCTATCCAAGACATTTTATATTTTAGAAGCACTCAATGTATGACCTTTTTGTAAAACTCTATCCTGGAAGTAAAATAACAACAGTTATTGATTAAACATCTCTGAAAAATAGCCAAACTATTTGAAGTTTTGTATACAGTTGAATTCGTAGATTTATCTCCAAAAAAGGGGGGAAAAAAGAAAACATGCTAAAATGTTTTTCCATTTAATTTTGAATTGTGGTAAATAATTGGTAAATGTTTCCAATCAATTTAAGCATTTTTGAACTAGAAGCTGATATCTGACTGCAATTTACCACAACCTGTGTGCGTGCCTGACATGGCCCTTGAAGCCAAATGCTACTTCAGGTTTTCTTTACAAGCAGTATTTATTTTTTGTCTCACTACTTCCTCTGCCAGATATTTTAATAACTTCATGGTGTTCCATTACATGAAAGATGTTATAATATTTGGAATCACTATCTTTATATAAATTGAAGGCTTTTATATTTTCCAATCTGCCAAAAGTTTTTCAAAACTTTCCCTTTTAAGGCCAGCCCAGAATGTTTCCTTTAACCTGACCAGGCTTTTATGTGACATACTTTGAGAGTTGATGTCACCATAAGTGGACTTAATGGTGCCTAAGAGCAAAATATTTTTTCAGAAATACATTTATTACCAATAGTGGCTGACTTCACTTCTTTGCCTCTCTGCATTTTCACCTCTCTATTTCTTGACAGGTATTTTTGTGTTGGTGTTAAGCTCTAAAAGCAACCTACATAATGAGTTCACAGGTTTTGCATTATTTGGAGCTATTCTGGAAGGTTTTTTATCTTTCTAATTCTCTGAAGAAATTTCTCTGCCTTGTCTCAACCTCTTTTTGGCAAGCCACAGTATTTTTGACAGAAGGAGCTGACCCCACTGACCCTTGCAGGTCTGCTGGGGGCTTGGGGTAGGGGAGAAAGACAGTATTTCATAGATCGTGATGAGCCAAATGGCTTCATCAGTGCCGTAGTCATCTTCCATCATTTGCTTTAGGGAGCACTGCTGTGGGGTGCAAAACCTGACATCTTGTACTGCAGCTCCTCTCCATCACCGTCTGCTGCTCACCTTCCCCTGGGAGCAGCTCCGTGTCTCCGCTAACCTTGAAAAAGCCAACTCAGCACGAGTTGTCCACGCTCATTTCACTGAGAATCAGGCAACACCAAACACAGATAATAGCCCATTTATGTTGACTTGTGTTTTCCCACCTTGTAAACACCCTCTGAATTTATATTCCCATCATTCCTGCTGTAATACTGTTCCCTAAGCCATAAAAAGAATAATTCTAAGCTTCTTGACAGCTAATATTTCTGTTGAGCGATATTAATGCATTGTAAGTCTGACCTCAATACTGATGCATCACAGTCTGATCCTACTCAGTGCTGAGTTCCCTCTGTGCCTTTTGATGTGCCCTGGTGTTGGTGGAAGGCAAAGGTGCTCAGAAATCCGTACAATCGTACTCCAAAGGAGGAATAAAGGCACAAAACAGAACTAAGATTCTCACTGTCACTCTAATGTAAAGGTGAGACACATGTTTGCAGGAGCTAAACTCTGCTGGGAAGGATTCCTGTAGGAAATGGCATCCCCTTGGGATGGATATCAGCGAGAAAATAAAAAGCTTTACCTCTTCATGCTGCTGTGGGCAAACGCAGCAGTTGTGTGTGAGGCCTGTGTACTGTGTAATTCTGACTAGACACCAATGGTTCACATGCACAGCACGTTTGTTTGAGCAAAGTTTAGCTCTGAGTTTCTTTCACTGTCCAATTAATTTTTATGTTAATCATTGCATCTGGAAGAGCAATAACTTTGTGCCATTCATGCTACGTGAAAGCCATGAAGACACATGGAATCACAGCCCGCTTAAAGACTCACAGACATCTATTAAAAACCCAACAATCATGAGCTATGAGCACACATGCACCTCCACACAGGCTGCATCACCTTCATTTCTTACACATATGCAAGAGCCACCATGTACCTGAAACTGTAATTTACACAAAAAGACATCACAGCATGGATTCATGCTCAGTGCCCCTTGGATCGGAAAGGTCAAAAAACCTTCAGCAATAAAACAAGAGAGCTCTCTTGACTGAGCTGATGTCCAGGATTAGGCCCTGATTCTTGCCTCATTCATTTCCAGGTAAAGATGTTTCTAAGTGCTGTGTACTGGTCTGCACTCCATGGTCCTGGAGGAACCAAAATGAAAACATCCCAGGATGATTTCCCCTTCCCCTTAAAGCACCTTAACACAATCAGAGCTGTTTGAAGTAGCTTTTTTCTCTGGTTACTCCAGCTCTGACTGACAAAATCCTTGAGATAATGAGAAGCTCAGCCAAATGAGATTTCCAGCTGTGTTGTACTCCAGGAAGGCTGGCTCAGCTCTGCACTCTGCAAAGCTTACCCACAAGGCTGGGGAGGTGGAGGTCAGCCTTCCCCTTCAGATGCTGGGTGCACCCCAAATTCTGCAGGTGGGAAAGCTGATTATGAAGATTAAAACCTGGATTTTCTGCAATAAACTCCTGGGTTGTTTTCCTTGTTGTCTCACATTTGAAGTAACACCAAAATTGGGTCCCTGGGCAATTATTAGAAGCTGAAAGCTGGAGCCAAAGATTGACATATTTGCGTACTTCGGAGGAATTAATGGATTAACTCCCAGTCAAAACCACTTTAGCATTCTCCCTTCATAGTCTGCAAAGTTAAATTACTCTGGGCAGTGGCATAGAGCTACCAGCTTAAAAAAACCTGAGAAACTCAGCTGTAATTTTCTCAGGCCGCCAATGTGGAGGGATAACACTTTTTGCTCCCATAGCACTTCACGGTGGCAACTCTGAAAACCACACAGGAGCTGCAAGGAGCTGAGGAGCACAATGGGTGTGTCAGGAGCTGCCACCAGCACGACCCACCGGTGTGTGCAGGGAGGAAAGGTTCAAAGGAGGGGAGGGCTGAGAGAACAGATCCAACAGGGAATGAGATGGCATCGGAATGGGAACACAGCACTCGTTTCTCACTGGGAGGGACGCTGGCTGTGGGAATGGATCTTCCATGGTTGGATTTGCCAGCACTTGCGGCTGAAGTATTTTATTTTTACTTTTAACAGAGGTTGCTGAAGCTTCTCCTAGAGGAAAGAGATTGATCTCAGGATGGAGATGCTTGTTTCTGAGCTACACAGGCACTTAGATGAAGTCTTCACTGGCCTTAATCTGACTTGGTGAGCAAGAAACACATTGGGGAAATACACTCTCCTCTTTCTCCACTAACCCCAAGCACAGCAATGCCTGCTGCCTGCTGCTGACAAAGGGCCACGGTTTGATATTCAAAACAGACCTTTCAGCCTTAAAGATCCAGGACTCCGTGGTGGGAAGGAAAAGCAAAGGGAAAGGCTGGCTGAAACATCTGTTCTTGCACCTGTGACAGCTTCATGTGGCTTCACATCAATAGTGGCACGCAAGCATGGTGCCCTGGGCATTACCACATTCAGGTGACCAAAAACACATCAAAACAAGAAGGGAGTGAGCTGTAGTCTCTCTCATTTTGCCACAGACACCCCCTTACAGACATAAATTACGGTTCATACTTGCAGCCTACAGATGTCTTAGGCCAGACTCTTAGCAGCAGCATCAGCAACCATTTGACTGGCAAATGCTTGCACACACATAGTTTAGGTGGAAAAAATGATGCCCACTGCCAGAATGAATTTCCGAGCATCTTATTTATGCAAAAGACTTCCTTTTAATGTCCCTCAAGCGCTTCGGAATACATTTGTGCCATTGCCTGCCCTTGGTCTGCTGAGTCTGGAGCCTTCTGCTTGGACTTTTTTTCTTTTCCCTTGAATGCCCTGGATCACAGCAGTTACATTTGTCTGCAGCACTGTCTGCTGTCACTGCTTACTCACTGGGACCTTCAGCTGGGATGTACAGTTCACGTCATTATTACGGTAGGTAAAATCCTAAGTGCTGCAGTGTCAACTGCTGTAAATCACTGTGAGTTAAGTGCTTGGTTAAACACGTCCAGGTCTCTGAGTTTTGTTCCTCTAGGAATTGTGCAAGACTTTGCTATCCTGAAACAACATGGAGCAGTCGGGTGTCTACCCCACACCTTGAGCCATATGTGTCCTATGCTAGACAGTGTGATCTCAGACCTTTCCCTCTCCCAGGGCCAGGAAGAGGTGTCCCATTTATTCCTCACATTATAGGAGCAAGGATGTCAGTGCTGACTAGTCTTGTACATCCTGGATATGAAAATTAGCTGAGTTTTCTTAACGCTAAGATAACTCCATTATTTGCATGTGTGCTGAAGCACTTTTGCATCATTTCCCCAGCCAGAAAAAGTTGTATGTGCAATGCTGATAACCCAGAGCTCAAGTCTTGAAGGCTTTTGTTGTAAAAGAAGCATATAAGGGTATCCCTGTCCACACTACGCCACGGTAAAGCCAGCAGACAAACACAGCAATTTTGGGTTTGTAGTTATATCTGGAAATGCATCTCGTGCAAGGAAAGAGACAGAAGGAGGAAGCTGAGGAGCAGGGAGAGGAGATATGGCTGAAAGTCTTCATTGGACACTCTGTAGAGACACCATGTCCTGCACTTCACTAAAAAGCTCATTTCAAGTTTTCCAGGCACCATGTTAGGAAATTAAGCTGTCAGATCTGCTTACGGGCAACATGCTAACCTATGAAACACATTTTCTCTGCTCACTAGCACAGTGTACTTTAGCGAATCTTCTTTCTGTTATTCCCTCAACATTACTGTCATTCCTAGAATAAAAGCTCTCTTCCCTGCATGAGGTGTGGAGGTCTGAGTCTCAAGGTGCTCTCGGCTGATAGACAGTGATAGTGTTGTAGGTTTGAAAGATGCCAAGGACCTACATCAGAGTTTCATGCCAGATCTCAGTCTCAAGTTGAGCAGAAATATGTTAAAAAAAGATCACTTGTGGCATTCAGTTAACTTCTGCTCGCCTCCCTGGTGTTCCTGTCTCTCCATGGAGTACACAAAGAGCCAGACTGTATTTCTCAGGTGGGTGTTTCAGATAGTAACAACTGCCACCAATCCACAGTACAGCTTTCTGATGCTCTCTGTGTGCAGTGCACAGAAATTTGTCCAACTCTCTACACTTCAGGACATGGCTGTAGACACAGAAGGGCAGAACCCACAGTCATGGACTGTGTCTCTCCCTTCGCTGTAGAGGAGCCAGCTCTATACTTGAATGAGGCAGAGAAAGGTCTAACTTTTGTCAGTGTACCACCCACAAATACCTTTAGCTCAGTCTATTGTTCTGCAGGTATGATTCTCTTTCAGCTCAACAACTTGCACTAGAACTCTATTTTATCATTCCAAAGAAATTAAAATTACTGTGCCTATGTCCTCCTTCTTAGCAGCAAGTTAATGAAATTAGACATCCCAAGCTGAAATGAGCAAAGGGTTGGCAATGAAGAACGTAAAAGACATTTTGGCTGAAAGGATTTTGAAGCCAAAGGGAATAACTCAAGGAGCAGACTGGATTGCAGGAAGATAAACTGAAGAATTTGTTATCAGATTACTCTTTCTGCAAAATTATTCCAAGATCTAACAAATGCCTGTGAATGTGTTGAATATCTAAGAGCTTTGAAGAAGTTTAGCATGAATAATTCTGCAAGTTACTTGCTTTTTGCTATTCTCCTTTTCAAAAGGGGAAAATAAGAAGATCATTGCGGCAAATCAGGGATGTCAGCATTTTTAGGGTGTCTTCCACTGGTGTAAAATAGCCGAGTCTCCTCTGGCTGCAGTGGGATCTGTGATGGGAGCGAGGCAGCTTAGAAACAACCGACCAGCTGAAGTTTGTTACCATAAACTGTTTTGTGAATAATTGACAAAAGTAATGAATTACTGCAGGGAAGAGCAGGCTATGGTGCCCTGGCCATGGCCAGCACCCACCTGGAACGAGGCTGAATGGAGATCTCTCTGTGAGGTCTGGCACCAGGAGCAGCGTAAGAAATGCTGGACAGCACTCGGATCTGGTCAGTGCTCTCCTTGCCTTACCCCACACACCAGGCTCAAGCAGAGATCCATTTATGAGGTGATGCTTTCTCTGCTAATGGACAAAGCTGTGAAGAAGGGTCCATCTGCTTTGTTCTTTCAACAGAAATGCTTATCCTTAGAAAAGAATTCAAAGCAATGGCACTGAGCACCACTGAGAATCCTGGACGCCTCTTATTCCTGATGTGACTTTTTAACTGGCCAAGTGTTGTCACCAGCAGCAGGAAGCACAAACTCACAGAGGGAGGGAGGGGGCCTGATGGGCCATTTTGCTGTTAAGATTTAACTCCTGACAGGAGAATGTTTCAAGACCTTACATTAGGAATGTGCAGATCGGCTCATGACCAACCTATGGACTTGGAAAAAATGTAATTTTCGCACAAAACTTGTGGACCTTTATTACTTTTAAAGGCTGTGAGCTTGGTTTTCTGGGTTCTCTTAGTAGGAAAATAATCGTGAAAGGAAATGATGTTTTTATTGAACACACTTTTGCCTTGTACTTCTTTGGCTCAAATGCCACAGCTGCTGAAATGCAGCTTGCAGAGAAGTGTGTAATGAACTGGGGGGACTGCAGGCTAATTTTAATGCCTGTAGGCACAAGGCTACCCTTGCACTCTAGGCTTTTATCCTTATCTGTCATCCTTTGCAGAGCTCTCTCTTCCAGGAAGAATGTACAGTGTGTTGGTGATACGTGAGCAATTACTAAAAGGGAAAAAAATCGATACCAGAAATTCATTCTGGGGAGCAAGCATTAGATTTTAGCCACCCCTGACTCAGCCAGAGGATGACTTCGCTTACAGCTCCTACTGCTCATGCACATGATCCAAGGCTTTCTGCCTTTCTAAATTTTCTCTGTACGTGAGTGACTCGTTGACTGGGAGAAGGGTCAGTCCTTGGGATTGCCTCACAAAGACCTTTTTTTCCACAAAGTGTGGTGTGCACTACAGCATCCTGTGCCTGGAATATCCCAGCCATACCTGAGTGAAGAATTGCTTAAAATTCATGATGTTCTGCACCACGAGGGCGTCCTGTAGGATACCCCTGTTCTGCACTCAGTCATTGGTGTAATTATAATCATTACGTGGAACACACAGAGGGGTTATTAAATAGCTATACTCTTTAAGTATGTAATAATTATATAAAGCACAGTACAAGGACAGCACAGAATGTCTCCTAATAAGAATAGCCTACACCTCTGGCATCCATCTAAATTACAAATCTTTTCAAAATAATAACCGTAAGTAACTATGCACTTCAGAGGCAGCTGCAAAAGAGTTAAACTAACTCAATCAACTAAATTATGTGCAAATGGCTCCATTTTTATTAGCGGTCTCCAATGTATACAAATTTCAGCAGCAAAGCAGCCACAACAAATGGATTACCACATTATCTATTATCATCTCTTTCCTTTCTGTCAAAACATTTCTCTGACCCTAAAGACTAGCTTATAAACTAAAAAATCAAGCAAACAACAACAGCAGCAACAGAAAACCAAAGAGGAAAAAAAAATCTCTGCTTAAAATTCCGTCTCTTGGTTGGTTTTACTGGAGATAAAAGATGCACTCTGCACTGAGATATTTGAAAGTGCTGCAGAGGGGAAAGGAAAAGGCCATTTTTACCAGGCACTCTTTGGTAAAAGCACTGTAAACAATTATGATGCCTGTAAATGCAATCCACTCCAAACACTGCTTGGATAAAAAATACATGGGAAACAGAAATCCCCCATCAGCTTCTCATGTCTCTCTCTCAAATATAGTCTGCCATGCCTCCTAACTGGAAGAAAGGATCAGTACAAAAGAAATTCTCATTGATTCAACAGCAAGGATGGGACTTCAGGTGCTTGGACACGGCTGCCACGTGAGGTCAGCTGTGGTTTGGCCAGGGATGGGGAACTGGAAGGCCCAAGGCTCAGGAGTTGACTCTAGGAAGAGAATAAATGCATAATGGGTCTAAGAAATTATTATTTGAGATGGGAGAAGAAAGATGTCTGCGAAACTCAGTAATGAAATTTAGCCTAATTTCAATAAACAGTTTCCTGAATCAGAGGCTGGTCCCAGAGCATAATGTTGTGGAAGAGATCACCTTCAGTAGATAAATGCTTTCAAGACAAGACAAACCACTCTGAAGCTCTGAGAAGGAACAGTGCTTGCCCATAGAAAAGGGACAGCCTTTCTTTTCATAACTTATGCCTGGAAGGCCAAATTTAACTCCAGAAGACCCAAGTGTGTCTCCCACCATGCAGGGGATGCATAGGCACAGCCATGGTTTTTGACGTGGAATTATTCCGTGGTTCCAAGAGGAACTCATTTTGGATGTCCCAGAGAGGGATCTGTGATGTAGAAAAGCAGCCACAGCTCAGTTCCCTGGGCACACATGTGCTTGTAATGGAAGATGACATAATCATCCCTGAATAAATAAATGTCTTATGGCTCATTCTGCACCTAATGAGGGGATTTCAGCATCTCTGCCTGGAAGAACATCTTTGCATACACTGAAGTACATTCATTGCTGTTCCCTCCACACCTGCCACTGCCAGCTAAGGTCAAGGGCCTGGAGTTGTAAGTGAAAGCAGCCTGGGAAAAGCCAGTGCAGGAAGTAGGCTCCTGTCCTTGGTAGACCTGATATGTCGCATTTGCAAGTGCTTTGGTCTTGTTTATTTTCATAACACATCACTCCCTTGGAGCTGCCCATTATCCAACACAACAGAAATGTGCCAAGGTGGAAGCTACTGTTTAGTTCAGTAAGACAGAATGGACAGCAGAAGAAAGAGTGCTGGTCATGTTTCATAGAAAGAGTATGGAGTGATGAGGGATAAACAAAGCCAAAGACACAGAAAATCTCCTATTGGGAATGGAGCCACTTTTGCTATTTATCAATTGAGCATCTAGGACTATATTTCTTGCAGCTGTGCTTCAGAATCCCCAGGGCAGACAGACCCTGTGCTGAACATCATCAGATAAAATAATGGGGAAATCCTGAGAGAACACTTCCCCTGTTCTTGAATTCTTCCTTTCTCTCCAGGTAAATGTGATGGGAAGACCTCACTAGGGATGATGGAGAGTGGGTGTATCCGAGGACACCTCTGGACATGCTCCTGGAACATGAGCACAGAAGCTGTGACACCTCCTGACAGAAGTGAAAACTGAGCCTGGCTCCCTCCTTTCTTGGGAGAGAACAGCATAAGACAAGAAGGAAGATTCTTTCACCTCCGTAATACTTCTATTTAAATAATCCCTGGTTAATTTTTTCAAGTGAAGGCTGGAGACAATTACTTATATGTCAAATGTCAGGGTGTAAGCTCCCTGTTTTCTTCACTGTCCCTTGGCCAGCTGCAGGTGACCACATATCGGGAACCATCCAGCCTCCCTAGAGCTCTTATGGTCCAGGATTTTTGATAACCTGGACCCAAACACCAAAAAATATTAGGAACACATAGGTGGGATGTGTGATGTGCAAATATTGCTCTGAAGGTATTGGTTTCGTGCAGTTTCCCACTCCGCTCATAATTTCTGTTCTGATTTTTCCTGATCTCCTCACACACAGAGTAAAAGGTTCTCAGTACCCAAAGCAGCAACACCTTCCCCTCAGAACAACCTCTTTCAGATCTGAGTCTTAGTCACAAGACCATTTATTCTGAAGGTTGACCTCTAAACAACCTTTTACAGAGATGAGGGTATATTCTCCAGAGTTGGGGGTAAATAACTGAGAGTGAATTTGCAAGACCATGGAGAGGGGACCTTTAGTGCTGATCTCCACCTGTAAAATACAGATAATAACTCCTCCTGTATGGTACATCATAGGGTTGTTGTGATGCTTAATTAAAGCATTTAGAAAGTCTTTCAGCAGCATCAGTCTATAAATGTTAAACGAGGCTATAATTCTTCTTCTCCCATGGTTACTGTCAATTGTTTTATTGATCTAGTCCATTACAGACTCAGGAAAAAGAATTGTCTATTGCAGTGAGAACTTCGAGTAGAAATATTCCTTTTCTCCTCGCTACACTCAGAACTTTCTTCCACAGATGTTTTTGATCATCAAACATGTTGACTTAAGTCTAGAAAAAACGGCAGGAAAATACTGGATATCATTCCCCACTACCTAAAAGCCTTTTTTATGATCTCTCCATAACAACTCACATGTTCAGCTTATTGGCATCTATTGGGACTTTCATATGAAAGAACTTTAACAGAAAAAAAATATCTCTGCTCTTCAATTATGGCTGGATGAAAAACTAGTTGATATCAAATGGAGACTTCCCACTGTTCCACAATGTTTTAAATCAGATTATTAATGTACTGCAAGCTGATGGTATGTAAAAATCTCAAATGATTTCTCTGAGAGTTTGCATGCGAAGAGACTGCAAAATTTGTCCTCAGCATTTAAATGCTTTTAGAACAATTGAATTGATGTCAGTGTAGAGAAATGATTAATAGCAAAAGATAATTTAGCTACAAGCACTGTTAAATTTTCTTTCTCATTATCTGAACATGTAGACACGCTAAAAATCCAAAACATACTGTAGTAGCTCCATGCAAAAGCAGCATATTTGCGATGTCAAAGTATCCTGGCAGTCCAATTACTACTCATAGAATCCTGAAAAATCCTATGTACTTACATTATATTTTTAATTAGTTCACAAGTTAGGCAAGAATTGATACCATAACACTTAACATTTCAGAGAAAGCTCAGCAATAAACAGGTGCTTTGTTACTGCACTCCCTTCTTTTTCAATTACAGGGAGAATAATGTTTTTACAAGGAATCAAACAAAGGTTAATTTGCAATTAGAATTTTATGATGGGAAGAGGCTCTGTAGCAGAATTCTATGACTCACAAGTCCATCACTGAGACACAAAAAGCAAAGGGGGGTCAAAAAATACTCCACAGAGATGTTCGGATGCTTGTCCATTGGACGGCAGCTCCCAGCTCAAATTATGTTGTATTAATGAGGAGAGTGACATGAAAATTTATCTACACAGAGATTAGGTGGAAAAATGGATAGGAGTTTTCCGTTCTTTGTAGAAGGTTAGGGGGGTTGCCAAAAATTGCAGCCAAAACAGGAAGAGAATTCCTACCCTTTGGCTCCCAGCTTGGTGTCTCATTATAAAGTAAATTCTGATTTTGTGATTTTTCTTCTCTGGTGCCACATGAATCGCTGCAGTCTGGGTGGGAATTTGAATTCACAGAATGGCATTTAATCTGCAGAAACAGCCCATGGCCCCTTGCTGGGATGTACTGGAGGGAAGGAGGAGTGGGTGAGAACCTATATTTAGGTATCTGCTGGAGGCCAGCTCTTGTCCACCCATACCTGTAACAGCCAAACCATTGCCTGAGGGGCACCTGAATTGCTCTGCACTTTTTTTTTTTTCGGGTACTGACGCTGTACTTGGGTAGCCTCAGTGAAATAACACTGCAACAATGACTAACGCACAGTCATTCCCGAAAATGAGACGTGCGCAGGGGAAAGAGGGAGATTCTCCTTAGAAAGGAAAAATCTAAAATAAAATATGGTATAGTAAAGCTCCAGGAACTGTTTGCAATGGGGTTTTGTGATCCAAAGTGCCCTTGGCTGACTAGATCCACCCTTCCCTGATCATCATAATGGGAGGACACCTCACTCACTGCCAGGACACTAACGAGAGGTGACCTCCAACCCTGCTTAGAAAGGAAAATAACCCTTGGTCCTCCCGGCAGACAGGACACACATCCTTCTGCTGCTAAAGTCATGCCTGGAGATTTGCCTTGTGGATAAGTTTAATGTGCAGGATCCTGCCATGGCTAATGAGTGTGAGGCTCTTGTCTTTTCTCCAGGAGCAGGAATCTGTGAGGAAATGGCAGAGCAGGTGTATTTGAGACGTTAGGCATGTCCCCATTCTGCCACCCAGGGCTGGAACAAGGATTACAACTCCTATCAGCCAACAATTTCCTTATCCTAAAATAATAAGTGAATCGATCTGTAAGACTTCCTTGCTATTCAGCTACATTGTTTGAACAGATATTTATTTAAAAATGCCAGGCATACATTTACCTTCAATGCAGCACAGGCAAATTTGGACACAGATTTTATGTTTTCCCCTTATTTCCTCTTGAAATAGACGAACAAGAATGATTTGCAGATTTTGGCAAAGCCAGTGCCAGGTATGGCCACACAGTGGCAAACTACACAATTATGAAGGAAGAGGATATACAACCTCAGCAATGAGAAGGCTCTGCCATGAAAAAGGGGATGTGCAAGTGTACCAGGTTCCTTGGCTCAATTGTTTATGAATATTTCTACTTACCCCAAGTCATTGATATTCACCATAAATCAGTAAAAAATAATACATGAAAAATAAAAATTCAAGTTTGTATAGGTTATCTGATTTTTAAGCCTGCAAGAATCCTTTGGGTTTTACTCTTAAGCTGCTTGTAGCAATCATGAAGCTAAATTGTGCTTCAAAATGAAATCTGGTGGCCATCTTCCAGTAAAACTTCACGTCAGGAGCTAAGGATCTAAAAGCCATTCCAATAACATCAGATTAATTCTGAAACTATTCTAAAATTGTTGGAGTTGATACCTGCAGTCTGATAAACTGGCACTTTCTACGTCCTAAGCAGAAGGTGGGGAGAAAAAAATGGAAAAAATAATCTGCCCCCAGCTTGGAGCTCCATCTGCATCTTCCTTGCACCCTTGCTCACCTGGAGAAGAAAAGAGGAGGTTTTGGGGTGACCTAATTGTGGCCTTTCAGCACCTGATGGGAGCCTACAAGAAAGATGGAGAGAGGCTTTTTGCAAGAGCTTGGAGTGACAGGACAAGGGGAATGGATTCAAACTGGAAGGGAGGAAGTTTAGATTGGATATTAGAAAGAAGTTCTTCATTGTGAGAATGGTGAGGCACTGGAACAGGCATCTCAGAGAAGCTGTGGTCACCCCATCCCTGGAAGTGTACAAGGCCAGTTTGGATGGAGATCTGAGCAGCCTGGTCTGGTGAAAGGTGTCCCTGCCCATGGCAGGGGGTTGGAATGAGAAGATCTTTAATGTCCCATCCCAGGGACAGGCCATTCTATATTCTGTGAAGAGTACCCCAGCAAAGTAGGATCATTTATTGTCCATGCATGCTTATCATTCTCCCTCCTGAATCCCAGCTGTGGGATATTCCTAGACATTTAAAGAAAGCAGGAAAATGACTTTTTGGATGTGTACTCAGGCACTGAGTAGGTGTGATCAGCCTTGTGGCATGGAAAATCGCCTTGTCTGTGCCTGGGCCTGTTGGAAACTGGAATGCTCCTCCTGAGGGAACACACCATGGGGGAGCAGGGTTAGGCTAAGGCACCATCCAGCGCTGCCAAGAATGTGCACCTTCCCAGAAGATGGTCCCAGAAGAGGAACCACGATGGTCTCAGCTGAAGTGGGGCCAACTTCTCCTCAGCTGCTCTAAGTCATTTTCAGACATTCTGTAGGTATCTAGCTCGTGCTTTCACTTGGTGGCTTTCAAACATCATGAAAACATTTGGAGAAGTAGCTCTGGAGGAGCCCGAAGCAAATTGTGGAGTGGCCCAAATGCTGTGCCCTCCTCAGCAGGAGGCAGGACCATCCCTGGCTGTGATCGATGGCCCTGGCGCCGGGGCCAGGCAGGTGTGCTCCGGAGGGGTCAGCACCACACAGCACCTTAGATCAACCTGTCTTCCCTCACATTTAAAACTTCCCCTGATTAATGATGCCGAAAACCTGATAAATGAGAATCAGCTAAGTTGTGCATACAGATATCTGGGCAGATTAAATAATTAATCATCCTGTAATTAATAAAGACAGATACTGGCTTTTTTCTGAACTTTCCCTCCTCCTCTTCACGCACAGACTTTCAAAAGGTTTTTGACAAAAATAACTACAGACACCAGCCACTAATCCTGCTTTCTGGGGGAGGGGGCCCTGCTGCTTTATTAATGTGGCAAAATCTGCGCATACATTTGAGCAGTAATGAGATCTCCAGGGCAAAGTATGACATCTGCTCCAGAACTTCTAAAATACAGGTTAATTTACACCAACCAAACCTCTTTGAAGCCACGAGGTTTGATTTTCACTTGTAGACTTAATGTAGTAGCGTCTGACAAGCCTCCAGCCCTCAAAGGCCTTGCCATTACTTAGCTGCTGGTAAACGAGCCTATCAAAGCACTTATAAATAATACAACCAAATAATCTGTTGGCAGTGGAGCAGCTGAGTCCTTGGGCATCGTCATGTGAGTGGTCACTTGCCCCAGAGGTGGCCACGCCTGCAGGGAGGGACCAAATGCCCACGACATCACCATTATTTCCACTGTGAAAATCAAGAAACTCAAGCCCCTGAGGACAAGAAAAGACAAATGGATCTAATAGAAAAGGTAAAATTGAAGTTAGAATTTGTTTTTTCAGAGGAGACCAAGCTACTTATTTCCCTTACTTTTCTGGTCAAACATTGCATTTCTTGTTTCTTCTGTTGTTCGGGGATTTTTTTTTTGTCTAGGGTTTTGTTTTTGTTTTTGTTTTTTGTTGTTGTTTTTGTTCATTTTGTTTTGTTGGGTTTTGTTTGTTTGTTTTTGTGGTTGTGGGTTTTTGTTTGTTTTGTTTTGTTTCATTTTGGATTTTTAAATAAAGAGGAAAATAGCCAAGGTATTACAATAAAATTATCAAAGTAGTGAAATTTTTTTTGACACATCTAGAAGTCAGGGACCATTTGTGGTGGGCGATGGCTGAACTGGGCTATTTGTTCAACAGCTGCACAGAAATTCTTCCAAGTGGTGGTCCCTTCACCCCTTTGCACCTTCTTGTCAGACCTTATTGATTTGGGACCCTGCAGTTCAGGTCTTCATGGAACTAGAAATGATCCTTAGGAGAAACAGAGTGGAGGCCAAACTTTATTCTAGAAGCTGTCTAACATGAGTTCACACTCCAGTGTCCAACAGAACCTTTCACTTTTGTTAAACCAATTTATCTAAAGTAGTTTATCCTTGGGAGGGTTAAGCAAGAACTCAATTAAAACCTATTAGAATTTGCATGAGGAGATTTTGTGCAGGATTCAGTTCTTCAAGCTGAAGGAAAGTTCATAATGAGCTCTCAGGGAGAACAGTTGAGGCTGAGCAAATTCAGACTGCAAATAAGGATATCACCTTTTCTCTTGTTTCCTTTAGTTAGTTATTTTTGATGCTGTTAAGAACAATGTTTACTAAGATCTACAACAACCTACTAGGAGAATATAGTGGCATACTGACCAGCTGCAGATTTCCAAGCTGCTCTTTCAAAAAAATATATGCCACTTGCTTTTCAAAAGTTATGGACTTGATACAGAAATTACTGGATAATTTTCTGATGCAGAAGGCTACTGATGTTTTCTGGCCCTTAACATCCATGAACTCACAAATTTGAATGAGATAAAGCAATTGAAAAACAAAGGCCACTAGGACAGAGAATGAGTCAGGTGCAGATGTGTCTTAGACAAATCAATTTATTTTCCCTTGTCTGAAAGGCCCTTCCGACAAATTATTTAATGAGATTATCCTAAATCTTTTCCACAGAAGTCAGCCTCAAATCTGATTTCAGAGATTACCTGCTGCAATAATCCAGACATAATTCCTAAAGTGCACTCGGGAATGCTGGGTCCAGTATAAGATACATCCAGGCTACAGAGGAGCTGCAAATACCCCAAGAGGCCCTGCTCACTGGGAGACTCTGGGAAAAGGTACTGTCTGTTTTGCACACTTGCCAAACACAAATGAAATAATGTTTAAAAAACAAAAATTAAAAAAAGAAGGGAGCAAAATTAATGGAGGTTTATGGACACTAGCAGGAATGCAGCAGGAAGTAATCAAGTACGAGATCACGTTGCTTGTGTGACTGTTGCCATGACATTCAAAAAGCACTTAATGTTATCACAGACTATGAATATTCTGTTGGCTGATTGATAGTCTGTGGCTTTTTTTCCTTGTAAGCAAATGCAATGACAATATTAAGCAATTACTGATAATGTCACCCAGCTGCTTTCCTGCTGCCTGGGTGACAGGAATTCTGAACTGCAGGAAAAACACATTTATTAAAGGATGGAGCGTCGCCCTCTGCTCGCTGGCGTTGCATTTGACCAAGCACAGCACAGCAGAAGGTTTCATTTACAGCAAATGAAAGAAACACATCCTCAGTAAACTTTACTAGGGGAAGTACCATGGGGCTTATTTAGCTCTGATTAGATCAATGAGACTCTCTAAACACAGCAATTAAAAATACAATTGGTAGCAATGTAACCTGCTTTAAGCATCTGCACGCCTGAGAAGTTTATACAGGAATAAACTTGTTAAAGTACATTTCCTGATTAGTAAATAATCAATATGCAAGGTACCTGGTAGTTTCACATGGAACAATGGGGAGGGCCAGATTTTCCTCAGCTAGGTGTTTCACCAGCCTGCTGCCAAGAGCCACTGCATTGGGCTTAATTTATGGGTCATTTACCAAATTGTGTCCATCTTTTCCCTTAATTATCCAGCACGGACTATGTGTCCCAGCATGCAATGTCTGACTGGGAACCAAGCAGAATTTTGGGCTTGGAACAAAGACTAAATGTTGGCTCCTGCTGTTGCTGGGTGTGATGGAGTCACTGGCAGCATAATGGGAAGGTCTGCAGCAAAGCTTGGTGTGGGATTTGGGATTGTAGCCTTTGGCTACAAGCTTTGTCTGGATCTGATGGACAGCATTGAATATCAGCACCTCATGAAACCACTTACAACACTGAGGACTTGGAAGATACCTCTGCTGTTTCATGCTTGAAACAGAGGGAGTTTGAACTGCACTTCCGTGCCAAGATTTTATTACTTGTCCAAGAAAAGAGAAATCCAGGTCGCACTTCAGAGATGCAGAGAGGCCATCTACTCCCACCACCTGTGCTGCTCCCTCCTTGCATGAGTGAGCTTCTCAAGGTGTAAGGAGATCTCCAAAGTGTTCAATGTCTCACTCCATTTCATGGCTTGCAGTGGAGGTTAAAGGCTGGCTCCTCACTTGCTGTGAATCTTACCGCTACACGTGAAGTCAAAGCAAATATCTTTACACAAGACAAAGATTCAACCCTAAATTCATAGGGGTTATAGTCTCTCTAAACCCTATAAAATATAACAGAGATGAATATCCTGCTCATGGGATTTTAAAGCATTTTATGTCAGGGCTTTTATTTTATTTTACATTAATTTTTATAGGAGGGTTAAAGTAAACCTGTAGCAATAATAGCATTTTCTGTTAAATTTTACAACACTTTGCCAATAAAAATTGGCATGTTGGTATGTTCAGAGAGAAAAATATTGGAGGTTCACAAATTAGAAAAAATGTGAGAGGTTTCACAACAACAAAAAAAAAAGGCAGTAACTTACCAGCTGGGTAAATCTCCATGACATGTAAAAGATAAATTTGAAAATGGTGTTTTGAATACCAAACTGCACAGGAATCAACAGCAAAATGGTATAGTGCAAAAAAAAAAATCATAATAAAAAGTATATATTTAAAGGCAGATCTCATCTGAGAGATGAGTTCAGGATGTAGATAAATAGAGATACACATAAATAGAGATAGAACACACGGAGATTATGTCCACATTTGCACACCACCTTCTAATAAAGTATTGGCCAATTTCTGGAAGAGGACAATGGGAATGATTATGGGTTAGAAAACATGACCAGTGAAGAAAGGTTAAACAATGTGGTCCAGAAAAGAGAAGCCTGAGGTGCTGTGAAACAGATTGTCATGGAAAGGTGCAAGATAGGGCAGGGATTAATTACAAGAGAAGGATAATCTGGCTTACTCTGCAGGGAGAGGTGAAGTGGGCTTTAGGAAAACCTATTTAAGTGTAAGACTAGTTGAGCACTGGGAGAAGAGCTGGTTACCTGGGAGTCAAGTCTCCTGTTTGAAATACTGAGAACAGTTTGGACAGACTCCTGCAGCAATCAGTGTAAATGTGCCTGTTTTGTGTCCAAGCCTGAGAGCCTTCCAGGCCTAATTTTTATACAAATTTTGCTATATGCTGAGAGAGTTTGGCATATGCCATTTCCTGAGCAGTTTACAAACAGACAGAACTTCAGAATATTCTTTTGAAAGGTGTGTAGGTGGGCAGGTATTACCACTTCAGTGTAGAAAACCGGGGGAGAGAAAAACATAGATTTAAGTAACTTCCCTGAGGCCAAGGAAGCAACAAGCATATCAGACGAGGTTCAACCACAAGCGTTTCTGCATCCAGCAATCCTCAGCAGCTCACACCCACCCTTTCCATCTCAGAGCATCTACCTTTCGGGGCTCACTTTTCATCTGGCTCTATTTTCATGCAGTTGCCTGGCAGCTTCCTTGTTTTTCCCTTCTGAGCTCTTTGCCAGTCACCACATCAATAAAGGCACAGTTTGAGTTTTTAGCTGCCTTATGACAGGTGAATACAGCTCCTAACCAGCCTCCAAACCCTTCTACCAAAGCTCTGCTGGGATGCATAAAGCAGTGGGAAAAAGCTGCCACCAATGACACCACCAAACCTCCAGTGACAAGAGCTGGATTGGACTGGAGGAGAGTTTGCTTTCTTGCCTGGAAGATGGTAAGCACATGGCAAGAGAGAATTTATCGGTGCTCATCGCTTGCCCAATCTGTTCCCTTAAACAAACCCCCAGAAAAAACCTCTTTGCCAGCTCAGAATACCAATTTCAGAGGGGAATAAGCAATCATTAGGACTTGATCAGCTTTCATATGGCATTGGGATAAGGCTGTTGCTCTGGGAGTTCTTGATGGAGGAGGTTGCTTGCTCTGAGCACACCACAAACTCATTTAAAGATGAGAGCTCTGCCTGCCAAAGCAACAAACACAACAGTGGCATCACTTCAGATTGACAGCCACTGCTTTTTTTCTTTATTCCTTTCATTGTTTTTCAATTCACTTAGAAGGCATCCACGGCCTTGAGGGACTAGGAACAATCACATTAAGAATAGTACTGATGTAATTCGATACTTCTCACTTGTTCCTCACTGAGACTTGCTCATTCACCAAAATATCCTTCCACTGTCTTCTGCCTTTGTACACAAGGCATGGAATACACTCACACTGTGCTGGGTATTAATTAATCTCTATAATCAGCTGGCTGGAGGACTCCATTATTACCAGGGGCTCTTTTAGAGTCAAGCCAGAAAATCCTTATGTCTTGTGCTGGAGGATTGATACCAAACCATGGCTGACTCCCCTGTGGAATTACCTCCTGCATTTGCAATAGGAGCAGCGCAGGCAGTCCCGGGCAGCCCCAGCCCTGCACACCCCAGCAGTCACAGCTAATTTGTACATATGCTGCCATTGGATGGGTGCCACGCAATTAAGAGGACGCCCTCGAGGCATTAACATTCCTCGTCTCACAGTGAGGGCGGTGGCAGAAGGCAGCAGAAGTTTATGGGGTGTTATCCATGGGAGTGTGCTATTTCAACAGCGTTCGTATGAATCTGTGAGGACGGTTCAGAGCTGGGCAGGAAGCCAACACAAAGAGGTTTCCGAGGCCACAGCGGAAAACTCAGCGAGTCCCTGTTTGCTGGAAGAAGATGGTGATGAGGCAGCGTGGGGAACTGATGGTGCTTGGCTGGAAAATGCTGATTTCACTTCTGACCTGTCCTCTCTGGGACCTGGAGACCTGGGGGTATCCACCCTCTTTAGGATGTTTATAACCCCTAATCCCAGCAAAAGGCTCATCAGGCAGACCCATGTGAGGCCCTGACAACAAAAAGGGTGTCAAGGTCTTGATCCCTCTTGAGGAGTAACCAAGACACTGAACACAAAGGATGCCAGTGCTCTTCAGGGCCTCAGTACCAAACCAAAACACCTACAAACTTCAAAGGACCGGAGCCAAGATCTTGCCATGACAAATCCTTTCCACCAGAGAACTTCTGGGGTGCAGGGATCCTGTGGGTGAGTTTCTTTGGGCTACCACAGAGCCCCTGGCCCTGGGGAATCCATCCAGAGTGCTCTGGGATTCTACTGCAGCCTTGGCTTAGACTGGCAGAAAGTCTGAGGCTGACATGCTTTGACCAAGACGTCTTGGAAGCAAGCAAAGTGGAAAAGGTATGACAGGAAAATTTTAAGCCAAATTTCTACCCTGTGTTGCTCTTAGAGACTCAGTGGGTCCCATTAGTGTCTGGCAGAAGGATCTTGGCTTCGTGGTCCATCCCAAGCTGTGTCCAGACGGTCCATCTCTAGGACCACCTGGGAATGGTAAAAGTCTTTGCCTTTGCAAGTCTGGCATGGGCAGGAGTGTGTTTATCCTCTTTATCAACATATTTAAGGGAGGAAAGCGCTTGGTGCCCCTCACTTCTCCCTGCCACATTCCTACATTTGAAAAGCCACAAAATATATAGAATAAATGAATTAAAGATACTGCACTTTCAGCTGCACTGATTTTGGGAGAATTACACTCTCTCCCATCATTAGTGCATTTATCCCCCAGTGCTAAAATGTGTATACTGCGGCTTCAGCGCTGCTGGCTAATTTAGGAGTGTTGCCATCATCGTAAAAGGAAGAAAATCAATTCAAATCAAAACCCCGCAAACAAACTATGACCTTATTCAAATCAGAAAAAACCCCAATCCCGACCTCTGACAGCTGAGGTAGGATGTCAGAGAAGCTGAGAAGCCACGCAAGATGCACAGCATTGATTACTGTGTAATAATGATTTCCCTTCAGCCCGCAGACCCCACCGTATCCTTCATTCCACATTCCAGAGCTCATCTCTGAGCATCGCCGGGGCTGGGAAGTAACACACACCAGACATCGCTGGGGGTTGCAGGTTAAGTATTGCACTTGGGTTTTATGGAGCAGAAGAGTAGATAAATTCTGTCAAATTAATGTAAACGCTCAGCAATAATTTTTGCTTCTGAGAGTCTTTAAGTGCTTTTGTAGGTTTTGGAAATACTTCCGTGTTTTTCATTTTGTGAGTCAGCGTGAATCTCTTCTCAGTTCTGAGATTCGGTTTGGCTTGGTTTTGGTTTTGTTTGTTGAATTTACCAGTTACTTGCTGGAAATTAAAGTTTTAAATAATTCCTAATTCTTGGTCCTTGTTCTGCGCTGTCTGGAGCATCACTCAGACAAAGGAGTGGCCACATTCCTGGCCGAATACAAACTGGCACAGTTCCTTCAAGGGTGGTGGTATAACACAAGTTTGCATCACTGACTCCGCCCTGCATTTCATTCCCCTTGGGTTTGGTCTTTTCTCCACTGACACTAATTCTTTAACAACATACGTAATAGGCAGTGTAGCTTTATTTCATCTCCCTTGTTGTAATGTGGGTGATATCTCCCAGGGAAGATTAATGATTTAAGCTGATTTAATGTTGCATGTGCTTTCCATAGGGGGGGAAAAAAAAAGAAAAAAAAGGAAAAGAAAAAGAAACTCTTTCTCTTTTTCTGCCCACATTGAAAAATGTTATCTTCTCTTGAGTTTTTGGGTTTTTTCTCCATTGGTATTTGTTGTTTTCCAGCCTTTGATGGCCTCCCAAACAACTTTACCATCTTTCTGTGCATCTGTGATGTTCCCATATTAATGTGAGTCATTCCCACTGATAATCCTGGGACTGAGCTGCGTGTATGAGAAATTACAGTTTATCTCTACTGAGTTTCAGGAGTTTTGCCAGGAGAGACATTGACCCTATGCTATGTAATCCCATTTACCTGCTTGTTCTGCCACCTTTCCCTTTTCTCTTGCTCTATCCAAGAGAAAATCCAGCTCACTTGGCAAATAGAGTTTTGTTATGTCTGTGGGAGAGGTTTGAAACATTTGTCTGATGTTTCCCCTTGCACTTGCTGAGGCACCAGAACACTGTTATCACCCATTTATAAGGATATTCAAAAAACCTCAAGCCCAGACATATGTGACAAAACTCTGGTCCAAGCTAAAAATAGAAAAAAAGTACCGAGAACCTGTAAAGAGCTGGTTGGAGGTTAAAGAAATGGCAAAAAAGATTTTTGTTTAATGTTTTCTTCTCAATCTACCTGAAAGTCTGCTTTAATAATAAAGTGGTGGTTACTAACTAGAAAATTTACACTCAACAAGAATGCAAAGATCATCGGTAAACACACAAGAGTGATTTAAAATAGGGTAACTACTGGCATATGCAGACACATATGTCTAAAAATGAGTTGCAACGCATCGTAAAAGTCACACCCATTTTATAAAGCTTCCTTTACTGCCCTGTCAAATGGGAGAAAATAATCAGATTCAGCTTTCATGTGGACAAAGACATTTATTCCAGGCAAAGATGGCATATAGAAAGATGCAAATGGGAGGACAGGAATTCCCTCCCCACCCTCAGCACATGGTTTTCCACAGTGCCGTGTTTTCGTTTGTGCATTCAGAAGCTGCCTGGCATTTCCATACAGTTCAGCCTTGCTCACACCTACTCCCACGGCTGTCTGTTTTGTCAGCCTGGGTTACTCCGAAAAGGTGCAAGGAGAAATGATTAACTGCAGTCAATTTATCTGGAATCCTTAGAGGGAATGAATAGCATTAGCTTAAGTAAAAAATAGCCAGGTGACAGCAGTCATATGCTTGCTGATATTATACTCTGCATTGGATGGATATCAGGGTGAAAAGTTAGAAAATGCCAGGCATGAGTGGATGTTTCACGAAGCAATTTTTTAATTGCATGATCATATGCTCCCTTCACCCTCACCTCTGCACCCATATTTTCCTTCTTCCTTGTGTGGGGTGGAGCTGCCTTAAGGATGAATCAGGGAAGGTGTCTGCTTTCTAAAGGGCTCCTTGGCATTTGTTGCAGATAGAAGGTGCACGAGGAATGAGGCTGGGGAGCGCGGCAGAAGATGAAGAAGTCTTTGGGTGAAGATGTTTGGAGATGAGTGATTCATATATTCCAAACTTTTACTACTGATTTCTGACATCTAAGCTTTATTTTTGGGTTTCTGAGAGACACCCCTGACGTGAAGAAAGCCTGGGCTCTACCAGAAGCAAATGGCGAGGGACACAATGAATGCAGAAAGTGCTATATGATGTTGAGGATACAAAAAAGTCAGAAATGGCCCAAAACTGAAAGAGACCTTTAACGATTCCTTCATGGCTCAATTCTGCATCAGTTAAATAGAGACAAACCAGGGCCTGATTACAGGTTTTGATGAACTTTGATACTGTTGTAATTAATGTTTTAGAAAAAAAACACACAAGAAAATGAATAATTCTGTTTTCAGGGCAGTCTTCAGTAAATAAGACCTAGGGTTATTCAGTAGGAAATGAGGAGAATACAAAATAAGGAATAGCTGCTCATTATCTGAGCACTGTCCATCTTATGCAGGAGACAAGAAGAAACCTGTGGAAAAAGCATTTGTGGGACTGCATTGCTAGATGGGACAGGGTTGCAGGGATGTTTCTTGCTCCAGTATTTCCCAACTTTGCATTTTGATGGTGTTCCCTCTTTAAAAAGCAGCTTTACACGTGTGCATTTTACCACCCACATCCATCTGGGACATGGGTCTGTGCTGAAGGGGGTTTCCATACAAATCCTCCACCTCATTTTTGTCCCTCTACCCCTGACTTGCTCTCTCCAGAATTCATCTGTTTAGTCCTGGTTGCCTCTTCTCAAACTCCTTTCTCCAATCCTAGCACTCTGTCCACATCCTCCCCTCCCCCTAGACTGTTTATTCCAGCTTCAATTCTGTTTCCCCTCCACTTGTGCCTAATTTTCCACACTGCTGCAGGTGTCAGCAGGGATCCTAGGGATGCAACGCAGGCTTCCTGTCCCACACTTGGGGAATCACCAGCCCAAGAGAGACAAGGACAGATCCTGCCTTAAAGCTCAGGTGAGCTGGTTCCAGCCTAGATGTTTCTCAGATATCCCCACCAGCAGAAATGCCAGCCAAACACCTGCAGGGGTGTGAGCACTGAGCCCTGGTGCCATGGAGAGGTATCCCATGTTAGGAAGGCACATTTAATCTCTCATCTCACCTGATCTCTCTCTAAAGACCACAATGCATTAGGGGATGGGTTGTGGCAGCCCTAATGAGGCTAAATATTGCCTTATTTGTGCCATATAATTCTTGGGCATGATCATGGAATATTTGCTGAAAAGATTAGTTTTATAAGTAATTAGTCTTTCTGGAAAAGAATATCAGTGGCACCAGATAATACTCTGACTCCCTCTCTCCAAAAGTATTTAATTTCTTCTAAATGAAATCCATTTTTCTAAAGAGAAATGACTTCCACAGTGTTATTCGGAACCTGGCCATGGAGAGATTCAACTTTAGATGAAGCAGCAATGATTTCACCTAACTTTGTATTTCAACTCCTGAGCTACTTGAATTAATTGAGCGTGTAATTAAGGAAGGGTTTTCTTACCAATATGATCATGCCTATAATTAAAATCTCACACAAATGTGTATGTGGAAGAATAGGGCAGGGCAGAGCAGGGAAAAGACCAAAGTGTCTGACAGGTTTACATCAAAGGACCTGAGCTCCTGCAGCTCTGAGCCAGAGGGAGGGGAGGAAGAGAAGACAGGACTGGCTGATAGCTGACTTGATATATTGTTTTTGACCTCCTGTCTTCAAAGCCCCGAGTGGTTTGAGTGCTGTCTACCCAGAGAGGGCTTCTACCTTTCATGTTCCTTGAGCAGAGCCAAGCTCTGCAAGCATTTGAGCTACCAAGAGCAGAAGGGTGATGATATCTGCCTGTTTTCAGAGGCACTGGAATGGGTTTGGCTGCTGCTTTGGGCTCTGCCTCATCAGCGGCCCAGGGGACTCTGTGTCATGTCATGAGAGCCACCACTGTCCTCTGATGTTTGTTGTATGGGAGAGCCTTGATCAAGATTTTGTTTAAAAAAAGCAAGAAAAAAGAAAAAAAAAAGCGTAGTGCGCTTTTATTGCTGATATTTTTACTGCATTTACTACTAAATCAGCCTTAAATAGCAGTTCAGCCTGTCATGTGTGACCCAAGTCGATGGCTCTGCCTCAGGACAGCTGCACTGGGGGAGATTTTCCTGCTCTGAAGATGCGGAGACGTTGGGTGCAGGGAAGCTGCAACACGGCACCTCCGCAACAGGAACTCCTGCACAAAAGGAACAAGGGCTTTTCCTGAGAAAAATCCCAAGCAAATCACCCAAATGGGGACTTGGAGCTTGAAGAGAAGAAGGCATTGACTCCCTTAGCTGGCCTGCCATGTGTTGTGATACCCTGTGACTGTATAAGGGAGGGGAAAATCCCTCCCGCATAGGATAACCAAGCCGAGGACCAGGACACCGAGGAAAAACAGGTGTGGATGAATGTTGCATGAAAGAAGCCACCCTGAGCAGGGAAACTTTCTCTCATTTGTTTGATATCTGCTGTGGTCAGGGAAACAGGACTTTGTGTATTTATTGACATTGTAATATGTTTATAAATTACCTCAAAAAGACACCTGCATCTGTCGTCAGGTCTCCTCTGAACTGGAACAACCTGAAGGGTCTGGGATTTGTGTCTTGCTGGTTGAATTCCAAATGGGGTCAGAGTTTTGACCTCTCAGATTTGGTGGGGTTTATATTGCAATGTAGATAAAATAGGAATGTAGGGAAAGTTAGGGTGCATTAGGTCTGTGTTCTCAGGAAGAAAGCCCACATGCCCAGCTGCACACATATTTTACATTTATTTAAATCCAGTAAAATGTTGCAAGAAATAGCTGACCATTACTGAAGTCTGTGCTGAGATGTTTAGAGCTATGCTGGTATGCTCTGGTGATGGATTAGACATTTTTTTACACGAAATATGCATCATGCAAGTGTTTTATTGCATTCCATATAGTCCCAAACATTAAACACACACAGTCCCAAAAAACAACTGCCTTCAGAATGACCTATTATATCAGGCAGACATGCAGCAGAGCTGTTTTTCTCCATGAATAACTACCAGGCTGGCATTTTGGGGCAACTATTATTTTTTGCTTCATAATAATCTCACTCATAACTTTCTCATTTTTCCCATAGTTGCAGCAGTGAAGACCTTGTGACCTTCCCCAGGGAATGCAACCTGTGATTCACAGCTAAAGAGTGGGTGTCTGAGTTCTGCTTTTGAAAAGGGTGGCCAATTGCCTCGCCAACAGCTGCCATTAAGTAAAATACCTAATGAAATGACTGGGAAGATGAGTCCTCACCAGGGTATTTTCTCTACACTTCCTAAAAATGCCTGTGACCTACACACTGAGCTAGCAAGCTTTATGCTCTTAGTGCTCATCATCATCACTTTTCTTCCTTCCAGTCCATGCTTTGCCATACTGCGTTTTAAACATTAATTATTGTTATGTTGTTATTGCTGTGATTGGTATTATTAATTTCATTTTTGTACCTCTGTGGTCTTTACATAGCTCACCAGTGTGATTTTCTGTGAGGTCTCATGGAAGCCGAGAGAAGGTCCTTGGGCACTTTCAGGTAACCTCAGCACCATGGAGGTTTGGGGAATGTAAGACCTTCCTGGGCAACTCTAACTCAGGCTGAGCAAGACGTGGAGAACTGAGGCCAGGGCAGGATGGCTTGAGCTGGGATTTGGTGTCTGGGCAGCGGGAGGTGAGCAGGGTATGGGGGAGCAGCTCCTATTTCCATCCCCTCAAAGGACCCAGGGGTGTTTGACACACAGTGTGAGAGCTTTGGTCACCAAGGTATGCTGTGATCATTCCAGGCTCCAACACAACTCTGTTCCAAGCCTCACTGCACCTCCCAGAGATGTGGTCCTGATGCTCAGCTGGTGATGGCAGAGGGGGATCAAACTGCCTATGAAAGGCAAAGTAATCCCAGCATTGTGATTATCCTGGTTCATCTCAGGGCTGTCTGACAGTCATGGGAGAACTCAGCAAGAGCTGAACCCACTCAGCCTCGTGTGCAGCCAAGGGTAGGTCCTAGGATAGCATAGCCTGGACTCAGCTGTGCTCCTGAGGATGTGGAGAAGGGACAACATCCCCCCAGGCTTTGGATCATGGATGAAATACCAGAACCTGAACTGCAATCCTTCCTCCTTAAAAACAGGGGCAAAATGTCCCCATTTCCTACCAGCCTTCAGCAGGGAGCATTTGGGGACAGGGATTGCGCTCTCATGATCCAGCACTAAGCACAAGGTCCCTGTGCTGGATTTTGATCTCCCACTGCTCTGCAATGCAATTCCCGTTAACAGCGCAGTGTCCAGCTCCTGCCCAGGATACAGAGAGTTTCCTTTCCCTGTACAGTAAATAACCCACCCCTGCTGTGACTGGGCACGAGTGCAGGGCCCAGTCAGGCATGGAGCTCACTGCTCTGCTGCAGAGCACAGCCGGGGAGGAAAAATAACCTTTCGGTTTTATGTTCAGTGATATATTGTCTTTAAATCTGAATGGGTTTAGGAAATGTTACAGAACAGAAATGGCTCTGCTTTTCCAGAGGCATAATGTTATGGTAGAGTTATTCCAAAGCCAAACTCTGCTCTGAGTTATGCCCCTACATCCTCTCTCCCAGGTGTTTATAAAATTATGATTAACAGTAGGAGACACAGGACTTCATTATTTCTTGAATTGCCTTTCTTTTTAACCATCTACAAGCTCAGAGAATTACATATGGCCTCATTAACCTCCGTGTCAAACTGATAATAAGGCAGGGAAGGAGGTACCCTGCTTGACAGCCTATGCAGGGACCCTGTGAAAGAGCTGCTGAGGAACACCAGCACCTCCCAGTCCATGCTGGGAGCTCCATGTGGCTGTGTCAGCTCGTGGGTGGCTGCACAGGAACCTGAAAGGTTTGTGCCCCCACCACCCATGGGAGGTTACTCCAGCTGGGAGGTCAGATACCCCAGAAATAAATGGCTTTGGAAATCTCACTCTCTATGTGTCATGAGCAACGGGGTGTGTCTATCTTGATGGGATACTCAAAATGGGAGTGAAATACACAGTTGTATCAAAACAGGGATCTGCAACTCCATAGGAGGAATGTGAATGCTTGTGGAGGGATGGGGGCAACTTTTGCCTTTGGGTCTTTTGGTATTCTTAAAAACACCAGGACTGGTTTCACAATATAGGCAAAGGAATTATTCTGCCTCTTGGCTTCTGCAAGAGTGCTGTGAAGTGGTTTTAATATGTGTAGCTGTCCAGACAGTGAAGGGTCCTAACTTGAGCTTCTGCAGGACAGCTTGTGAGAATAAAGTTTAGAATCTGTTCAAATGCTTTGCTGCCTGCAGCTGCACAAAAACCCTGCTTATATAAACCTCTTTTCAGTGCCATCCAGGAAAGGTGAAAGACTACAGCAATCCACAGGTGTAACCCAGACTCCAGACTTTGCTTTCCCAGGGGTAATTTCCCCTCCTGATTTGCTCCCCTGACGATCTCAAAGGCCAGCAGTCACAGCCTTTGCTACTTAGGATTCTCAGGGTATAGGGTACCTCCCAAAGTTTCTCTGCTTCGAGCCACTGTGAACTTCTCTGAGTGAGGCACAGGGACAACTTAACCATTCTTGTGAGAGACCCAGCGGTCAAAAACTAAGTGGCTTTGAAAGCAGAGTCAACAAGGTTTAACAAACTAACAGTAACACCATGGGAGTTTGCTAATCCCCAAAATCTACAATAAACAGATAAAGTTAATAAGATTCAATAAGCGAGAACAGCCCCATTAACGTTTAAAGAACACTATCTAAATACTACACACATTATTTACTGAGTTCCCTTGCTGAATTCGCTGTACACAGGAACACTCAAAATTCATTATCTTTGGATGCAAAGCTTAGTAAATTCGACAGTAATTAATCTCCATTTACCCTCCGTGTGTGTTTCTGAACAGACGAAAAGTTCATTGAAAAAGTTCTTTCAGCCGCTCTGAAAGAGAAGCAGTGCTTTGATAAACAAAAAAGCACCAAACACAGGCTTCTGAAAGGAAAATAGAGCAGTAGCCAGTTCTGCGTGGTTTGAGCCAGGTGCTCATTGCAAATTCAGTAGCATGCACTGGCAAGTGTCAGCAGCAGAGAAACTGAAATTACTGAAATTCTTGTGCCAGTGTAATTTGCTGAAGGCAATGCACTGAGGGTTAAGGGAAATTGTGCATGTGTTGAGGATTATAAAACAAATTAAAATGGAGGCTAACAAAAGGAGTGCAATATTTATGCATTTCTTCATTCTTTTCACTTCGTGGTACTCAATCAACTTCACAGTCTCTTAAGGTGGCATGGGGACATCGCTATTGTGTACATTCATTTGCTCTGAAAAAGGGGGCTCAGACATACTAGGCTACAGAATTTAACTGGTTCTGGTGATATTTATGAGTAACTCCGTTCACCCACCAAATATTTACAACCACCATTATTTCTAATCAAGCGGAATTTAATCATCAACAAAAAAAATGCAGTAACTTTCCTGTTCAATGCGTTCTACTTATCTGCCTCAATTTTGATATACCTGCCCATTTTACCATGTATTCCTTCCCTTTCCCTCAAATTCCTGCATTTGCGCGCCCTGATTATACAAAAACAGAAATGCTTTAATCACCCATGGCTTGCTGCAGCAGAGTCCATTACACGGTGTAATGTGCTTAGTGTTTAATACCCAATTAACCAAATATTTTAAAGAGTTTCTAAGTTACTAAGTACCCACTGTGTGATCACCCAGCATGGCCCAGCAACCAAATGGGTTATTACCTTGTGGAATGAGAAACAAGTCCTCTGTGAAATGTGCTCTTGGTTGTATATTCCCAGCCTCTGCCATGGAGCTGGTTGGAGAAGTGAGGACATTGTGTCCACGTCCCTGTGCAGTGTCTCAGCTCCAGCCCTCCTACACAATAAACTGGGCTTTGGAAGTCAAGGTGTGCCCACCTGTCCCTCTGTCAGCTCTGACGTGGAGTGAGAACCCCTGTATGCAACAGGGACCACCACGAGATCCATGCAAGGCCACCTGCAGGGATTTAGACCTCATTTTAATTCCAGGCACCCTTGCAATTAATAGATGTAGGCTGTCCTCATCCATTGGTGACAGACTGTGAGGAGTGCCTGCAGAGTCAGCTCTTGCTCCTACTTATGCATGGAAACAAAGGAAATTGTTTGGTTTTAGTTTTCTGTCCGGATCTGAGCAGGCTAAATAGAGCTGCTTGGGACTCTAAGGATAAAACTGAGTCTATATTTGCATTTCACTGTAAAAGGGAGATGTTTTCACACAGGTTAAATCTTGGATCACCCAGATGTTCCAGGTTCTCTCCAGGCAGGTCTGTCAGAAATGACCAGAAGCCCACTGTCCTTCATGTCACTGTACAAACCAAAGGACAAAAAAACTTCTGACTAGCCTCCAACAGTTGCAGCCTAAGTGTAAAACAAGTGACAACAGATGGGATCAGACAGACGCTGGAATAGAGGGGAAAAAATGAGGCAATATTAGGGAGTGTGACAGGCAGGGGTCTCGGCACATCAGCAGCCTTGCTGTTGTCAAGTTTTTTTTGTGTAGTCATCACATATTAAGGTTGTATTTGGGGAGTTAATAGATTTTACACTTGATTTTCTGGCAGGCAGCAGGGAGCCGCTGCCAGCCATGAAGCATCTTGGAAATGAGATTAGTTTTCAGACCTATTCAAGTGATCTATGCACTGTTATTTCTCTGAAAGGTAAAGATGTAAGGGCCAAATCCTGACCTTTATTTCAGAGTCTATTTGAATATCTCCATCAGCTGCCATGGAGCTACTCCAGATTAACAGCAACGTAACACCAACGTCAGGATCTGGATCTTCCAGAGAATCCTGCCAGTTTTACATCACTGCAATAGAAGATTTAAAATCACATTGCTTTGACTTGAGAAGCTTTTCCCATACAAAATGCAGCTCAGAATCTCCCCCTTTCTTTAATACTACAGCAGACTGTGGTCCAAAGGACCATTCCCAAGCCTATTCTTCTACAGGAGCAATAAATAACCTGACAGTGGAAATTGAGATTACACTTTATGGATGGCGTTATTAGGATTTACATTCCAGATACGAAGCAGGTCAGATGAACAAACAGAATACCCAGTCCTGGACCACTTCCCTTACTCTACTCTGTCATTTTTATAGCTTCACACATGCTGCAGGTGCTGATACTACACACGTCTGACTGTAATCCACGCACCAGCCTGAGAGCACACCAGTCCTGGGAGAGACTGCCTCCAGCAGTCGCTTCCAGCCTGGCTAGAGGAGCAGAATGGAAACACCAGCTAAAGCGATGAAAGTTACATTTTCTAATAATGGAAATGAGATGGGAATGTTGGGCAGCTGCTATGGGTTTTCTCTATTATCTGATTTTATAGAAAATTATACTGAGAAATGCCTTACAAAGCCTAACATTAATGTATGTATTCCTCAGTAATGAGAGATATGAATGGCTGGGTCTATAATCCCTTATAAATCTTTCATTCTAAAAACTGCCCATAGCATTGTTCTTGGTAATGGAGAGCTATATGAAGTTGGCAGGTCCTTTTTTAAATTCCCAACTCACTGTGTGAGACAAAAAACCTGAATTAAAGTGGAAAAAAAAATTACTCCCCTGGAGAATTGCAGTGCAGATGTTTGCTGGCAAATTATTTTGATTTAAATCACTTTTCTTGGTTTTAATATTGAAAATACTTTTAATCATTGAAGAGCCTTTAATTTAGGATAGTGGATGGCAGGGATGTAATTGAGGAGATCAGACTAGCTGATCTGCTTCAGCACAGGGTCTGGACCAGACAATTTCTCCAAATTTTTTCGAGTCTGGCATTTATAGAAGGCAACTCTGGTCTAAATGCCCCTTCAAAACTGTTTACATCTAAGACATATGAAGATACCCTGTTGCCAGCAAGATTGCCATTGAATTCCAATTCTTCCAGTCCTGAGATACAATACAACAGGGGTGGATTGAATGTGGTGATGGACTGAAATCAGAAGGATTTACCCAAGGCAGTTACCACATGGGATGGAGGCAGTGTCTAAATAAAATACTATCAGGATTCAGTCTATCCCCCAGGACCACAAAGAAATAATGGCACGGGAAGAAATTGTACAAACTAAACCACCACTGTTTTTTCTCTGGCTTTTCCCTGCCGGAATTCAAGTTTCTTTAATAGTGAGGATTAATGTCAAACCTTTAAAGAGAGTTGGGAGTGTAAGAAAGCAGCAGACAAGTGCAGCAATTCCTTAGCTCTGAACACTCACTCTCTTTTACAGCTTTCTGCTCTGGGTCCACAACAAGAGGTCTCCCACCCTGGCAGGGTATTTGGGTACCAAATCACCCACTTTGCTTGTCCACTTTGCCTCCCTTGCTGCTGAAAACACCAAGCTGGGTGTCCCCCAGTGTCCCCATCCGTCCCTGTGCCGCAGGTACGCTGTCCCCGAGCGGCTCCCCGGGGGAGCACGCACAGACACACAGACACAATGAGAGCCTCCAACTGGAAATTCAAACAAAAATATGGCTGTCTACTCCAAAAGGAAAACTCATTTACAAAGGTCATCTCTGTCGGGGAAGAGTGATGCGATACTTCCCTCTTGGAGGCAAGTGCTGTCGCTCCTCTGCCGAGTTACATTCACGAGCATAGTTTTGAAAAAGAAGAAAGAAAAAAAAAAAAAAAGAGGGAGAGAAGAAAAGAGACAAAAGCTCGGCAAGCCCCCTATTCACAGAGCTAGCCCCGCAACTCCCCTTCCCCTCCTCGGGTAAATTCAGCCTCAAAAGACATTAACATCTTCCCCTACCTTAGTCCTCATCGGAGACAGAAGCCCTTCCATTTTGGTCCGATCCTCATGCCAATCCTCGTCCTCCCAACTTAGTATCTCGTGCCCGTCTCAAGCATCCCACACGAACTGGAGCATGTCAGGGACCGCCAGCGACACCTTCCCGGGAGCTCGGCCAGCTGCCAGCCTGCCAGCCCGCGATCCTCAGCGGCGCGGAGCTCCGCTCCCGGAGACACCTTCCTCCTCCCTCTGCCTCCTCCCTGGCTCTCTGTGCATAATCCGCCCGCAGCTATGTTTGTACCACCGCGCCTGACAAACGATCCCTGCCTTACGTAATGCATTCAGCGCAGGACGGGCGATCCCAGCCCAGCCGCGGGGACCCGGCGGGAGCAGCGGCACCGTGCCCTGCCGATCGTGCCCTGCCGACCGTGCCCTGCCGACCGTGCCCTGCCGATCGTGCCCTGCCGACCGTGCCCTGCCGATCGTGCCCTGCCGACCGTGCCGCCGCCTCGCAGCGGGGCTGGGGCTCCCCCGCGCTCCCTGCGAGCGACGAGAGCGCCCAGAGAAACTTCGTCACCGTGGAAGATCGCGGATTCCCCCGCGACTGACTTAAAAGGGTGTAATCCTCATTCCGAGCCTCAGCCCAGGAGGTTTTCCCTGCTCGGGAAACGCCAGCAGTTGGAGCATTTTGTGCTGGGCGCGTTTGCTGTCAGCGAGTGACCGAACCCACGCTGAAAGGGAGTTCCCGTCAATTGTCAGCCGGGAATTCAGGGAGAGAAAGAAAGAAAAGCACACTAAACAAAAGGAATATACTCCTCCAAAGTTGGTCAGCGAAAGATACTCCCTGAATGCATTTCTATTAGCATTTTAATTCAGATCAGAGCATGCCTTTGTGGAAAATTCCCTGATTGCTCCTGATTTTTGCGTTTTGTTTTCCATCATGAAGTGATGCTAGGACTGAATCTCTTTCAGAGAAAAATCCAACTAAAAAATGAGCTTCAGACCTACAAACACACCAGTGTTCATTCCACAGGACCAGACTAGACCAGTCCAAAGTAAAACCCCTTTGAAACGCCATCAAAAGAGCACAGCTGCCCATCGCTGCTCTGAAGGTCAGCTCCCCCCAGGGCCACCCCACTTCCTAGCACAGACACAAAAAGGAATCCCCTTCCTCAGCCCAGGGGATAACCTTCCACATACCAGTACCCAATTGCTGTCCAAAAGCAAAACTAAAAACCCTGTTACACCACCAGAACTGGATTTTCAGTGTTAGAAAAATCACTGTCAGGCTGGTTGGAGCATATTACAAGTGGAAATTTCTAATGCCGTTTTAACATCAACTCTTAGGCCCCAAAGCTACACGCTTAGGGAGAGTCATTGTCTGATTCAGGCACTGAGCTGGATCTGGTTAAACTCCTGAAAATACCACATGTTCTCTGGATGACAATGGCGATTCACCTCATTTAGCTTTCACCATCTAAAACTCTGCCTTCTGGTCCAAGCCAGTCACTGAGGCTCCTGCAAAACCAATGTGAGAGACCAGTTCTTTCTCAGAGTGATTGACTGCTCAGACCAGGGACCATCTTTGACCCCAAGTATCCTTCATGCTCAGCCCAGGCTCCTGGAGGCTACACTGAGAGGGAGAAGGTGCAAAGGAATATGTTCATGGCAGTGTCATGGTTGGTTTACAGCATCCCAGGGTGCCAAGCCTGGGATGAGCCCAGACAGACACAATCCCTGCCCTTCAAGCCCCAGCAGAGGTGCTCCCAGACAGTGACACCTATGAGGGTGTTCAACCCCACACATCCCTTTTCCTCTCTGTGTCTTCCAGTCCTTTCGACCCTGTAGATATTGCAGTTTTAGGCCGTTTTTCTTGTTATTCTTTGTGGGGTAAAAGCAGGGAGGAGAGGTGTCCCCTACAGGGATAAATATTAATTTCAAAGATAATTAACCATTCTCAGCCAAATTCAGGTTCTTATCAAACATGAACAAATCTGATGATATCATATTGAAGGCAGAGATAAGTTCTCCAGAGCTAAAGACACTGTAGAATGCTGGCAGGCTCATCCATTTCTTGCTGATTGTATATAAATGTGTTTTGCTATTGTTATTTACAAGACTTTAATAAGACTTTGAATAAATGGCAGCAGGAATTCCAGGCTCCAGTAAGACAAGGCCATTGTGAATTTTCTGCCATCCAGCATTGTGCCAGACTCTGGTGAGAGGTTTACACCTCTGTGCATCTGTGAAACATCATCTTGTCCAAATTGTCAGGGGAATTTGACTCTCCAAAGCCTCAAGAGGAATGTAAAGAGAGGAAAGCTTTTGGGTATTTTGGAGATGTCAGGCCCAGTGGTCAAGCTTTAATGCAATATGGTGTTTATGATGTATCCATGGCAGTGTATGAATGCCCAGCTCTTAAAGCTCAGCTCTGCTTTGAACTAGGCTAAACCACAGTGCCTCATGAGCTTCCTGTGTTATCATTGTTTACAAGCAAAAAAAAAAAAAAAAAAAAAAAAGTCATTTCTCCTGAAGTCCAAAAGAGTAATTCAGTCTGGGACCAGAAAAGCAAGCTGGGGCCTTTCTGGTTCAGCAGCACTCAAAGCCTCTCTGATCTGAATGGATTGGGAATTGTGCTGATAGTGCATGAGTCAGAGCAGAGCCCAGCTCAGCAGGATGAGCAGGAATAGGAAAGAGTATGGTGCTGTTTGAGCAGCACCCATGGCCGTGGCTGTGAGCCAGCAGCGAGTCTGTCTATCTGGGAGTGCAGGCTGCGACCCCCAGCTGCACCCCCAAGGATGCTCTGGGTCTCTGGGTGAGTTATCAGCTCCTGCACGGCACTGCCATGAGCCACAGCTGAAGCAGTGTGTGACAGTAAGGTCTGTTCACATCCACCTTCACCAGTGGGGCCAGGGGACACAAGTGGCTCTGCCTGTGGATGTTTTTGTCTTGGCTCCTTGGAAAGCCTGGCAACTTCCAGTAAGAGCTGGAGTGTCAGTGGACGGATGGGTATTATGCATCACACCATCCTCATCTCCAGCTCCAGGAACCAGGTCAGACTAGAGCTGTACTAACATCTGGGCAGACACTCTGCCTTAGCCTGTGCAGACACCAACCTGCCCTCCTTGTGCTACAGGATGACCACTCCTGGTGTGCTCCAGCCTGTTTGCAACCCCTCCCTTCACATTCAGAGCAGTAATTTTACAACTGTGGGAGCCACAGAAGTTTATCTTCACTTTAAAAGAGAGCTTTGGTTGCTGTAGCCGGCAGAGCAGTGCCCCAGCTGTGTGTGCCATGGTCTGACACTTCGTTCCTCTGCTGGGCTGCGACTCATGGCCGTGCTCAAATTACTGCAGACTCGTTCCACAGCCTCAGCTCCTGCGATTTCAGATCAAAGGCCCTGCAGAGGCAAAAGGAGCCTGTGAACACCTCCAGCCTTATTCTTTTTCTGGACAGGGGAGCAGCATTTGACTCAGATCCTGAGCAGCTACACCCAGTGTATCTCAGGTTCTCCATCTGCAGAAGAAGGGACCAACTTGTCTGATTCACACAGCTGTTGAAGAGATTCATCCCATCCTGGATTCAAACCACCATGTCCCAGAGGATGGGAATATAATCACCCTTGGCTTCTTAACTAATCATGGGAGTGGGAAACCTTGCAACCCCCTCGTACATTGTCATAATCTAAATGTCTGCTGCACTCTACACAGCAGACCAAGGCAGGTGTCTACCTAGAACCAGGTATGGATTCAGCCTTGGAGCTCAATCTCTTTCTAGGCTCTGCTGACTACATTGACAGACCTCCATAGACCAGAAGGAGAGCAGAGATGTCTCCTGATATTTAGCCAAGTAGATGTAAATGGCTGAATTTAGCTGCCTGACTCTGGAGCTGAATCTTGCCCTGTGTACCCAGCAGTAGGAAAAATGGCCCAAAAAAATCCTTATGTTCACTGTCAGCCTGCTGGCTGAGGGTCCTTGAAACAGCTGAACTCAATGGTATGTACTTGAGCCCTCAGTTCTACTCGTGTTCACCCTTTGTGGGTGCATCCAAGCTGGGATTAAATTCTGCAAGCTATGAACACCTCCTAACCTTTGGGGTGGGGATGCCAACACAGAGCCAAGTTGTGCTGCCTGTACCAGCCCTGAAAAATGGAGGCAATTTGGATTTGGACTCAGTCTCCGCTGCTCCGCGATGCAAAAAGCTTCCATCTCCTCCTGCCTTCCGCCCCCAGCGCTGCCTGTGACAAGGGACAATGGATGCCGTGGCAGCCCAGCCTACCCTGCGTGTGTGCCCCTGGCCGACCTCGCCACTGGTCATTTCATTCATCTAACAAAAGGTAGCATCGCGCTGTTGCCATGGGAACGCCCCGCCAGCTGAATGGCTATAGCATCCTATGAGGGAGGGGAGAACATCCCAGTCACACACCAGGGCTGTGCTGAAACGTATCTTATATTTAGAACAGGCGGTGCGGGGAATACTGATGAATATTTAACACTCGGAGTGCCTTTCATGCTTGGTTTTTTTTTATTTTTGTTGTATACTTCCCATAAGCACAACGTTTGCTTCCAAATGGTATGAATATTATTGCTACTGTGCTTCTCTCATCACTGCTTCCTCAGGTTTCCCTTGCTTTTCATGAAAGAAAACTTTTCATGGGTTACCTAAAAAAGGGTAATATTTGCTTATGCTCTGCAAGAACCAGTCCTTTATTAGGGATTTCTTCTTCCCCCGGGGCCCCATTAAAAATAGCTGCTTTCAACAATTAATTCTCTGTGTTGCAGAAAATAAATGAATTAATCAATCAATCTAGCTTCCATTCATTCAGGAAAAACACACACCTGAAAATGTCCTGAAATTCCTTTCTTCTGTCTTTTTTCCCTAAATGGTGAGCAGTGAAAAAAAGGGGTCTAACCACCCAAAAGCCCAAACTATGAATAATTTTATGTGCCTTTTTATAGGATACATTTTTAAAAAAGGCAGAGGTGCTGGATATGGTGGTGAGTCCCACCTGCCCAGACTGTGCAGGCAGATTTGGCACCTCCTGGTGATGAGCAGGCTGATTTTTTTGAGGATGGCAAACCGAAGTGAGAACAGCACTGGCTGGGGTGGCATGGAGAAGAGGTGCCCACCCATGTGGGTGCAGCTCCCAGCACTGCCAACCTGGGGACACATGTCCCCCAGAGGTGCCAGGAGGATGCAGCCTGGCACGGA
This sequence comes from Acanthornis magna, assembly GCA_036785705.1. Lineage (NCBI taxonomy): Eukaryota > Metazoa > Chordata > Aves > Passeriformes > Acanthizidae > Acanthornis > Acanthornis magna. The sequence continues at coordinate 4,218,437 of JAWUZG010000001.1, forward strand.
CTGTGGACTGTGCTGATGTGGGTGCACCCTCTCTGGGATGGCACTTCCTCTTCAGCCTCCTCTACGGCTGTAGATTAAGTTTTAAACACAGTTAAACAAATGTGATGTATCAGATCTTGTTCTGAAGGAATTTCCTGGCACGTATAAAGCTTTGTTCTCAGAAAGATTCTCAGCAACGATTTTAAGAGTGAAATGTGCTCTTTTTACTAGCCAATGGCAAGGCACTGGGCTCTTTTTTGAGCCTAGCAGCCCTGCAAAAGCTGCTGGGATCCCGAAAGCTTATCGGTGTGCTTCCTGCTTGGTACCACGCCAAGGCACCAAGGATAGAGGTGCAATTCAGCTGGCAGCTTTGCCGGTGATGCAAGGGGAGGAACAGTGCTGTACTGGGTGTGTTGCTTTGGCAGCGCCGAGAAACTGGAGCTGTGTTTATTTGTTGCTGGTTGTAGGGCGTATTTTCAAAATGGAGAAAGGTTTTCCTCTCCAAGGTTGCCAGTGCAGTCCTTTGAGATCTGCCCTGTGTGCTCAGAGGGAGAGGGACTCACCCCTGAGGAGGTTAAGGGGGGACACACCCGTGCTCTTTGCAAGCTGTTCCATTGATGCAGCATTTGCATGAGTAAGTGCTTTCGAAATCATTTGCCACTTACCCTTGTCTGGCACCAATTCCACTAAGGGCTAGAAACATCAGTTATTTTGCTGGAGTTCATCTTTAAGGCTCTAATGACCTGCTTTTTTTCAGAACAGTTAGGCTTTTTTCCACGAAAGCAAAAGCAATATGATGAGTATTAAAATCTCAGAGCCTCATTAATAAGACTGATTTAGCTACCTTCCAGATTTGGAAGGCAGACGTAAAAAAGTCATATCTGAGGGCCATAGGTCATTGCACAAGTGTGAGAAAGAGACTGACTTAGAGCAAAGCCAGTTCAGCATCCTGCCCTGCTCGGCAGGACCATCAGGGTCTGTCCACCCTCCTCCAATAACTGAGAGGCATTTATCTCCGTGACACATCAATGATCTCAGCCATTGTTACCATGATTCCTGTTAAGCCAGTGTGGCAGTTTTGGAAGGAAAAACTGCCTCTCTACCACGCAAATAAACCACCCCAGCAGAGATGGGGACTGCTGTGTTTGAAAAAGATTCCCAGGATCAGGCTCTGGCTCAGTGGCTTGGGCAAGGCTTTGACTACCTTCTTTTTTTCTTGCCTCCACCCTGGCTCTCTGGGAAGATCTATAGATGCTTTGAGGATCTACAGATGAAAAATGGGGGTTGTAGAGATGGGGCTTACAGATTCAAATTGGGAATTGCTGTGCAAAATCTCCATCCCAGCAGAGAAAACGGCCTCTGGCCATCCTGGCTCCCAGTAGGTACAACCACAAGGCTGAGCATCCTTTTTAGTCTTCTAACAAAACTTTTGCTAGAAATATGAAGGGGCTTCCTTCCCTAAATTGCAACTGAGCTATATTTTCCTTTTGCTGCTGGGTATATTTGCTGTTCTGGACGTTAACAGTCAAAACACACACAAAGCCTTTCACTAGAGCATTAGGTCTATGTATGCAGTTTCAACAGTCAGATGATTTATTCATCCACTTCAGTAACCGTTCAAACAGGGCACGATGCAGAAAGCAACAAGCACTGAGTGTTTGTGTTTGGTTTGCAAGAAGAAATCAACAGAACAGGATAATAGAAGCTGTTTTTCCAATGTAAAGGACTCAGATCCCATCCCTGTCAATATCTCTGTCAAATTAAACACTGTTTCCCAAAGTTACAACTCCGCTAAAGCATGGCTATTATGCTCTCAGTTAGAAACCTGATTATAGCCACTTCACGTCTGTAAAAACACAACCTCTGATGCAAGGTGACTCCCAGATACTCTGCAAATGCTCATAAATGCACCTGATGCTCTCTGAACACATCTCTGTGTGTACTGGAAGAGGAGAGCAGCTCTCGCAGGCAGACAAGGCTTGAAGTGAGAAATAGCCATTTCTCTGAAGTGTAATGTCATTAAAACTGTGCAGATCCTGGACTGTGGTGTTTTGGTCTGGGGAAGGGAAGAAAAGGAGGGAAGGAACCAGAAGGGCTTGGGACAAAATAGAAATTGAAGACAGGGGCAAGGGTAAGAAAGGGATTGACACAGTACAAAAGAATAATAATAATAATGATAGTAATAATAATCTGGGGTTGCCCAATAGGAGTCCTATAAAACATTATTTCATGCTGATATTCTTTAAGCTTTAAAGGTTGGGTTAGTTTTGATGCAAATCAGAACCCCAACTGAAAAGAGCCACCAGAGACCATCTCCTTCCCAAAATGTATGTGCAGCTTTGATCCCTCTGAGGGTGAAGGCTGGGGCACAGTTTTGCAGGTCTCAGAAGATGTATCTGCATGGCAAACACCCTGTAGGCGGTAGGATCCCCCAGATGGGGGAATCCGAGAATCGGAGGTAGATCCTCCACTCCCCTTGTTTGATGGAGACAGATTGCTTCACAGGACATGATCACATGCCAGAGCACAGGACCCAGGGAGACATGTGATCCCTTTTTTATTCATGATGGCCCTACGTTTTTTCATTTTATGCATTTTTATATTAGTTTGTTCATCCCCTAACGAATCCCACCCTCTAGAACCAGAGAACTGCTTGTAAACTCAGAGTCATCGTTATCACTTAGATTTGCCTTCTGGGGCAGGAGACAGACATCCCTCCCCTTTCACCTCAGCTGGGGCTCCCATCACTCCCCCAAGTGCAAGCTGATGTTGGTAGCGTGTCATCTTATGTTGCAGAGGATATTTAGAGCTCTGTCCATGGCTGCTTCAGCAGCTGCCTGTGAGCCCCTCCTTGGGTCACTGTCCCCTTTGTGCCCCAAGCCTCCCTGGCGATGCCTTTGGCCACCTGGCTATTGGTCACTGCGTGTCCCTGCTGAGATTGTTCCTAGCCAAGGTTTCACTGACACTGGAAAGGAGATGAGAGTGAAAGAGACTCAGAGGTTCATTCAGCTCATTCAGACTCTTGGTTCTCTCAAACCCTTTCACCTCCCAGATTCAGCTCCTTGGGGCAGTGGCTCTCAGTATCTGCAGAGGTGTTATGCCCTTTTGGGTGCTCCTCTCACTGCATGAACCACAGTCAAATAGATATTCTTTTAAGAGTATTTCTGATCCTAGGTCTCCCTGCTGTCTCATTTTGCCGTCTTTACTGGGCTAATGGGACATTTATGCATCTCCCAGAATGTCAATAAAGATGTAAAATAAAGATGCCGGCACAGCATCCCCAGCAAGGCACAGGAGAGCTTCTACATATAATGAATATATATCATCAGCCTGTTTTCAGCCTAAACAACAATCCCCACTTGCATAAAAGCCTCATTTGAATTAATAACCGATGCTGGATCTCATGGCACTATTACATGCTGTTAAAATTCAGGGACCCCAATCTTTCTTTATCTGGAAACAAGAAGAAAACTCACCGAGGCAGGTCAGAGGTGGGATTCATCTCAACCAGCTTCAAATATCTACAGTGTGACTGGCTCTAGTTAAGCTGGTCCATTATAATTTCTTTATAGTAAGTGGAATGAACTGGCACTTCTAAGGCTCAGCTCCCTTGACCTGTGCTAGGAGGAGGTGACATGTGCCCTTACTGCCTGAAAAAAACCACATTTTTCTGTGTTCCCTGTGCCACAATCCTGACAGAAATAAGGATGACAACATCTCATTAAGGTTTCTGCTCATTATCCTAACACCCTGATTTCACCCCATCTGAAATACCTCGCATGCAATAAGAAAGACAGTCACTGTGATGATGGAGCTGAACTTTTTAAAATAATGGTAGGTGCTCTACAACATGTGGCAGAAGCCTGAAATCTGCCTGAAACCTTCTTTTGGGGTATTTGCAAAGGTCATTAACTTTGCAAATTTCAATAAATTAAATTTTAATTTAATTAAAAATTAAATTAAACTGAAGTCCTAGCACTGAAGTCCTAGCATCACCTGGATGTAATGACAGCTAGGCACCCAACTTTCCTCCAAATTTCCTGTAAAGGGTTTCCTCACCTTCTTTTTATCTGCTCCTGCATTTGTAATGACATGACCACTTCTTAGCTCTCCTTCCCTCTTCACCTTACTTTGCTTATTAGAAACAATTCAAAAGGCAGCATCGTTGTGCAAAGACACAGTTAAAGGTCTGGGGAAGGAGTCAGTTTAGTCAAGGAAAGAGGTCTGTGCCATGGGGCTGATCTGCTATTGATCCAAAGGTGGCTGATGCTTGTCTTCTATTAGCCCTTACAGGAGATCTGCAGGTGTAACCCAAACCATAACAGGTGAAAGTCACCCACAGCTTCCACAGGGATGAAGTTCAGCCTTACGAGTGGAGGATGGAGCTTGGATCACCCCAAAGAGCTGTGGCCAGGGCTGTTACAAACATTGATCTTCAAAGCATCAGCACGATCGACGCGGGCGGTGCTGCGCTGCGGTTATTGACGCTGGGATAGCTAAAAATAAATCCAGCCACATGACGGGGGCTGTGGCATTTGTCCACGAGCAATGGCCTGACTTGTTCCTCAGGGCTCACACGTGTGGGACAAGAGCAGCTCCACGCTTCACGCCCTGGACAGACCCACAGGTCCTTGCTGAAGGTTTTGGGCAGTGCTGAGGTGCACTGGGTGCAGCATGGTGGCTCATTGCCATGTGGAGTGTGACTTCTTGTGTTTCTCCATGGGAAAAGGGAACCCACCTTGGGGGTGCAAAGGAGGGACCCAGGTCCACTCTATTCTCTGCCTCGTAATCCCTTGGGGGTTTAGGGCAAGTTACGTCTCAAACCCCTACGCACTCGGGTTTATCACTATGAAAGTGGAGATAATCTATACCTCAGAGGAGCATTGCATGGATAAGTCAATTAACCGTGAAATCACAGATGGGAGATGCAAAAGAAATGCAAAGGATTAGTTCTGCAGATCAACCCTGCCAGGCACATGTACATTTTTAGATCCTTTTTTTTTTTTTCCCTCTAACTAAAAATCACCAGCAAGCTGCTCCTTATAGTCCTGCTTAAGCTGTTAATGGAGCATCAGCACCAGCACCAGCTGCATCTGTGGCTGGCTGTGGAAAGGAGGGAGTGAGACACTTCGAGGGTGCTCAACACTTTACCTGGGCAGCCCAGGTGGGGCCACGGCTTGGCCCTTGCCTGGCAAACGCTGCACGCCCAAGGGAACAGCAGCCTCTCCTTGTCTGTGGCACAGACACAGATCGAAACCAGTCAGTCTTCAGGGTTTGGCTGCCAGGGCTGATCACTATTGCTACAGTTTCAGCTCAAGGCACTTTTTATTCCTGCAGGACCTCACATAGGTTTGGAAATCTATTAAAGGATTTTTTTTTTCTAATTTTAATGCACTTTAAAAACATCTTTAACACCTTGCACTTTGAAAAGCTATACAGAATATATGTACTTTATTCCTCTAAATCAGTGTCCTATAGATAATTAAGTTGTCTTCACTTTAAAAGGTCACTTAGAAACATCATTGGATTTACTACCCACTGGTGATAACCACCTGGGAAGTAAAAATGTCTCACCCAAAGAAAACTCATCCTGTAGCACTGCAGCCTCTAAGCACCAGTGTCACACATGCAGACTGGGGTTTCAGGGGACGATCTATGCAGCAGTAGCAAGTGAAGGGGCTCCTGTCCTTCCTCATCCTGCCCAAACCCAAATCCATTCCCCAGTGCCCAAAGTTTGTGTGCCCATTTATCTTGGAGGCGTTGGATTAGAAAAATAACCCCAGGTAAAAGAAAAAAAATACATGTACAAAAAAACCGAGAAGTGAATTAATGAGGTTTCTATTATGTGCCCTGTGAAGAGCAGTAAGTTAGAGCAGAAAGAGCTAACAGCCACAAGAAGGGGAAGACTTTGATCTGCCGCTAGAGAAAGTCTAACGCAGGACTCCTGTTTCTGCTTGAAGTGTCATTTTCCACATCGTTGGTGAGAAGTAACTTGTTGTATTTTGTTCTTTGCTTGGTTGTTTGTTCCTTTTTTAATCAGTTTTTCTCATGTAGGCAAAGTCCTTAGGCACACTTGGGCTAGCAAAATAACGCTTTTGCTGGTAATCTGTTTTGTTAAAAAACTTCAGTGAACCACATTACACAAAGGTCTCTTTTGCCCTGGGCTGCCCAACCCAGGAGTGTTGGGCTGTAGATCAAACCTTTACCGATAAGCCTTTGAGAATGCAGAATAGGCTATTGTGTAGATCAGCTGCTTTCTTGAGTTTCATATTGAAAAGAAAAATGTTTAACAGTCCTTATTGTAGCCTCAGGTATCTAAAGTTTCAGTATCACTACATCTAAAATACTGCATTGGCTAGACGTTGAGAAAGCCAGCAGTGGTTGTGTGCTGAGTGCGTATTTCATAAATAAACTTGCAGTAAGAAAATAGGAAAATACTTCAAAGCAAACAGCATGCAGACTGGCTTTGTACCTCCTTGTCTGTCTTAGTTTGCTGGCCACATTTCCAGCTGATGTGAACAGCCCCCTCTAACCCAAATGACATTAACTTGGACCTGACGGTGACATTTCCAGAGCAAATGTATATTCTGTCACTATTTCCTTGCCTCACACATTTTGTTACAACGACAGGAGTGTGATTGTGGTCCAGAGAAGAGAACATCCTCTTTTTTCTGTGCTTCTCAGAGCTCTGTCTGGAATCTGCTGGGCTGAGAGCAGTGGGACAAAGACCTTCTGGCCCCAGGTTAGCACTCCTGCAGCCAGGCTGGCTGAGCTGGGTGCGTGGTGACTTCTCACTCGCTCTGGCTTAAGTGCAGCCTCCTCTGTTAAGCCACTGGCAACAGAGCAGCCCAGAAAACTCTGCAAAAGGGAACTTGCTTTGCATGCTGTAACAATTGGTAGGAAATTCAAATGTGGGCACCTTTGCAAATCTAATCCTCTGTCCTCCCTCCTGAACACATTGCTTCCTGCTTCCCGGCAGAGCCCTCTTCCCTTTGCTCTCTTCCCCAGGGCTTCAAGCAGAAAAATGAATGGGCCAAGGCTGTGTACAGCCACCATTTTATCATATCTGAAGATTTAGCGTGTTTGGCCCTTTCTGGACAGCAAAATCCTTGGTCCTGCCTTCGCAGGGGTCGCGTTATGAAACACTTCCTTGCACTGAAAAGGGCAAACTTGAGCAGGAATGACAATACACCACATGCTGAAATCTTTCACAGGGATCTGTGTCTCCCATTGCAGTTGCTCTGCCTCCAGGATAGCTGCAAGGCTGACACTAATTTCCAGGCATTTCCAGCTTGGTTTTCTAAGCACTTGTTTATAGCATTGAACGCTGTTTAGTTTCAGAGCAAAGAGCTTTTCCACTGAAGCATCACATCCTCCCAAGGGTTTTGCTTCCCCTTTCTCTCCTGTGGTGCTGGTACTTCAGTCATGCCAATAGGTGTTCTCTAAAATCATGGCCCCCTCCTGTCACGAGGAGGGCTTTTTTTACACAAAAAGGACCTATCAGGACAGGAAAAAAAGGGGCTAATCAACTGTCTAGTGTGTGAAAAGATGCTTGCCAGAAGCCAAATGATCAGATACATACATTAATCCTAATTGTGTACCACCTTCACTTGGAAAGCACCTATGGCCCAACTCTGCATATTTCAGCTCTTTTCTGTTTCCTTGTCTCCTGTGGATAAATAAGGATTGGCTGCAATTATGTGTCAGAGAAAACTGAAAAAAAGCCCATCCTTCTAAAGAAATACATCATTAACATGTGATCATGGTGGAACTTTCATTATTTAAAAGCAACATCTTTTTGCCCATAATTTTTGACGATCACATTAAAAAAAGCTAAATTAAAACCTGCATATTTTTCTACATACGGGTATTGTTGAGACTGTCACACCTAATAAGAGCATGAAAAGACAGATGAAAGCACTGTGCTTATTTCTGAGCAGCTGGGAACGGCACTGAGAAAAGCACAGCAATTGAGATTGAGAGAGAGCCTTCACAGCACAAGATAACCCAGCTGCTTGGAAAATCAAATCTATTGAACATACAGATTTCATGCAACAAAACAATGCCTTGCTGATAAAGGAAAATAACAATGCTCACGCAGAGTTCTACAGTCTTCGATTCAATTTGGAGATAAATGGGCAGTCCGATATTTTTCCTCTTTAGAAAAAGTCAGAGTTAGCTTTCTAATTGTGACTATTCATTGCCTCTTTTTGCCAGCTCTGAAAAATCAACTCAGAGGTTTTCATTTGATAATAACATACCCCACAATTTACTGGAAAGGGCACTTGCATGGGGAACTAGGACATGCAGGTCTCATTCCTCACACCGGCTTTAAGATCCACCTTCAGCTCTCCTCCTTCTCCTCAGTCTTCCTGTGCTGAAGAGACATCAGTGCCTCTGGGAAATGTTTTGACATCTCTAGAAGAAAAGTGTTATACCACTATCCTATAATTTCCATGCTCATAGCTGATTCATGCTAAGAAGTCAGGAATAGTAGGGTCTACAAAGCTGATCAGAAAATGTTTTTCCCTCTGATGTAAGCTGTGTGCATCATAAGATTCCACATTTTCCTCTGAAAACCACTAGCTGGGCCCAAATGTTTTAGCTTTTTGAGAAAACTGGGTATTTTCTCATGGGAAGTGCTACTTGCTCATATTCTTGACATCTTTAGCTGAAATCTGCTTTGCCATTGAAAATGGTTTTATGTGATCATTTTTTGATCAGTCGTGGAACAGCAAGCTCTCTACCAGGATTTAAAATTTTCATTGCTGTCCAAATGTAACATTGTACCTATTGTGAGGTTTTGGTCCAGGTATAAAGTGTTGATTGTTCCCAGCCATTCTCCATTTTCTTTTTTGCACTGTGAAAACTGTGAACACAAAAACACTTTTCCAACACCAAGACCCAGCCTTCCTTCCCAGACTCAAGAAATACCTCAAACCCTGGACAGGACACTATAAACCCCAGCTCTTTCTTTCCTTCAAGGCACCATATTTTCAGTAACCTCCTAATAACCTCTGAATGTGTACGATATTAATTGAGAAAAGCGATACTTCTAGAGTTTTCATTGGATATAAAAGAAATATAATAGTCTTAATTCCTCTAAAGGAAACCTTTTATTTATGCATGAAAAGATGGTTAATATGTTCCCTCTGGTAGCCTTTTGTTATGTGTTTGGCATTGTAATAACTAACTAGTCATTCCTGCTGTTTTTTTGTTCCGGCCAGTTTTTTAATCAATGGCACAATACTTTACCTTTCACCAAATGCCTCTGGTTTCCTTGAGAACCTTTGTAATAAAATTCTTCAAAGTGTTTGCAAAGTCCACAGAAATCATTGTCGGCCAGTTTTCTTTCAAGTCGTTATTGTATTGGTGCTGAAGACTTCGGCCAGGCTGGGGGAAGGATATCATATTCCCCAAAATAGATTGTTTAAGTTACAAGCAGAGTCCCCTGCAAAAATCTACCAAAGGTGCCACAGCTGGAGTTCCTCCCTGCTCCTGCTTAGACCAGCAATAATGTATATTACAACTTGTGGCCTTGAAATTACCCTCTTGGGATGAATTCCTAGCACCACGAGCCCTTTCTTGAAAGGATATAATTAACAATGTTTTGATTCTCCCTCCCTTCTTCCAGGCAAATCTGGACTCCAGCCCTTACATCTTTGCCTTGGTATCCTCCAGCCCTTGTGAAAACGATGTGAGTTTTGGCCTTAATAACAAGCCATGTAAAATCTACATAATTGACCCCTTTTCTGAAAATGTTTCAAAGCTTTCTCTTTAATCTTTGAATATGCATGTGCAGAAGGGATGCCCTCATTTCAGTAGACCCCTGTTGCATACAGCAGCCTTCTTGCTGCCATACAGAAAAAACAACCAGGGAGTTGTAAGAAATGGGGGTTTTGCCTCCCAGATGCCCTACTTTTCCTTTCTGTGTGATTTTATGCAAAGGAACTCAATCTCTGTACTCCTATGCTAGGCATGCATGGCATTTCTGCACATAATATAATCCACATATACATGGGGTATCAGGGTCACGGGGTCCAGTGTTGAGGTCCATGGGTCTGTGGTGATCTTGGGACTTGCATGAATGGCCCAAAGTAATTTTGTGGCAGCACCCAGGACAGAAACCTTTCTGTGGCTGTCTGCGTGGACAGAGAGGTATCCCAAGCAAGTCTCAGAGGTGAGAGTTGGGTCCTTAACCCAAAGATCTGGAAGCTGCTGTTAAGGCACTTCTGCCTTTGTTCAAGCAATAATGGCAACATGATAATTTTCCATTGTGTCTCATTGGACTGATTTCAGTGCTACTAACTCCTGAGTTGTGAGCCCAATTCAAAGTCCACTGAGTCCATGGCATATCTCCATTTATCCTGAGGGGAGCTGAGGGTGTGGATCTGAAACAGTAGTGGAGATGGTGTTTGGTTTTGAGTTTGGGTTTTTGTTTTTTGGTTTTTTTTTTTTAATTACTTATAAACATTATGGCCGGATTGTGAGCCTTTTTTCTGCACCTAAACTTTCCTTTTCTGCTTAATATTTCACTATCATTCAGATGTCCACCTCTTCTGAACCATGATTTGTTCATCACTTGCTTACACTGCACTGTTCATTGTCCCCATTCCTCTACCGATCTATCTAAAACTTTTTTATTTTTCATTCAGTTGAAAAGCCTGTAGTTCTCATCTGCCAAGAGGACTGAAAAAAAGGATGCTGGAAACAGACCTTGATTTCCTATCTGTGACTGAAACCTGCCTTACCCAGCTCCAGAAAGGGACTTACAGTTTTCCATCCTTTGGATTCAGTCAGTCCTTCCACTTGTTAAGAGAGAGCTCCTCCAAGTCAATATTTCTCACGTGTTTATTCAAAATCAATACTGCTTATTACAGCTTCTGCAATTGTGTCTCACTATCGCTGTCACCTACTTAGCTCACAACCTTCCCGGCAGACTCCCAGCTCGCTGTGAAGTTGCAAGATTGAGGAAAAGAGAAAGTCAGGCAGAGACAGAGACCTGCTGACGTGGGATGTCACATAGGACAGATTGCCAAGAATTCCTTCATCTGCCTCTCATTTCCTGTGCTCAGACACACATGACCAGATGCGAGACAGTCGTGATCTTTGAAATCTCTGTGTTATTCTCAGTTTCTGCTTTCCCCCCTGAAAAACAGAAGGCCACAAAGATGATCAGAGGGCTGAAGCACCTTTCCTGTGAAGACAGGCTGAGAGAGGGTGTTGTTCAGCCTGGAGAAGAGAAGGCTCCAGGGAGACATTAAGAGCACCTTCCAGTACCGAAAGAGCTGGAGAGGGACTTTGGATAAGGGCATGTGGTGATAGGACAAGGACTAATGGCTTTAAACTGAAAGAGGGTAGATTTAGATTGGATATTAGGAAAAAAATTCTTTATGGTTAGGGTGGTAAGAGGCTGAAACAGGCTGACCAGAGAAGTTGTGGATGCCCCATCCCTGGAAGTGTTCAAGGCCAGGTTGGATGGGGCTTGGAGCAACCTGGTCTGGTGGAGGGTGTCCCTGCCCATGGCAGAGGGGTTGGATCAAGATGATCTTTAAGGTTCCTTCCAACCCAAACTATCCTTTGATTCTATGATGCTAAGTGATAGCTCACACCTAGCTCAGATCGCAGCAAGGATCAGCCGGTGCTCGGACAAAACCACCATCTAAACCCTGTGCAGTGTTTTTAGAGCTTGGTGCTGCCCCTGCTGAAGCAGATGGCAAGCTCCCATTGACTTTAATGAGGCCGTAAAAAGCCCGTAGTGTGCATTCAATATGTGACAGCTCCCGTTTCAGCCCACGCGCCACCAGTGTCACTTCTTCTTTTGTTTGCTCCACGGACTGAGAAAGCTTCCACTGACCCCCATGGAATCTCCAGCCTCCTCTGCAGAGAGCTGCAGAAGGATGGCGGCCAAATTCACAGCAACAGAAATGTCTTTTCTTTCATCTCTGCTATCCCTTAAGTTCCTCCTACCCAACCCCAGGCAGTCACTGAAGTGCCACAACTCACAGGTGACACAAATCATTCAGGAGAGCCAACTCCAGAGCCACAGGGTCTGTGGGAGGATCTCAGGGCACTGAATTATATAGCAGTAAAATGGCAGATGGTGTTCGGTGTCTATTAGTGCAAAGGGAGTTGTGGGGGAGAAAATAAACCTGCCTATATATATGCAACGATGCTTTTAAAGGGCTGAGAGCAGTCACGAGAGAGATGCTGGAGACACTGTGGGTAGTTTTCTGAAAACATTGGGCCATATTGAGTGGTGATGAGAAAGTCAAAATGAACATTAGGAAATCTAAGGGAAAGGGTTGAGAATAAATGCAGACTTCATTATTCCACTGTAGAAATCTCTGTACACCCTTATTTTGAAGACTCAGTGTTGTTCTGATGACTTTGTATTGAAAAAATAGAGAAGAGAGGGAGGCAAGAGACAGACATGATCAAAGGTTTAGCAGAACTTCCACAAAATGGAGGAAATAAAATAGAAAACTTTTGGGCTTGGAAGAGTGCTGAAGAGAAGCAGAAAGTAAAGGTTTGTAAAATCACAAGCAGTGCAACAAAGAGGAATAGAAGAATAGCACTGGTTTGTTTCTCATAATATAGGGACTACAGGGCATGCAGCAATGTCACTGAGCATTAGATTAAAATGAACCTAACACAGTGCTTTTCTTATGGTATGTCATTAAACTGAAACCTATTGTAAAAAGATAGTGTGGAGCCCGCAGTGTGAGTCATAAGGAAATAGGTAAAATAAATAAATAATTTTAGAGTGGTTAACTCTCTTCATGGCTGTCAAACACAAGGGTCCACCTGCAACTTTTAGTTTACGAAGAAAATTTATTTGTAAATTTGATGGACAATTCACAACCTTATTCCTCCGTGTAAGCACCCACAGTGGACCCTGGGCTTTATGGCCTTGTCCCACAGTTGTGGGGTGCCCCATACACCTGCAGGTGCTACAGACCCTATCCTATGAGGGCAGCACAACTGCACAGCACAGTTGTCTGTGATCGCAAAATAAAGCCTGGCATAGAAAGGCAGCCCTTGTGTCACAAACTGAGCTGCTGTTCCCCTCTATGAGATGAGGTCTTGGCTCATGGGTGGTCCATGAAATAAATGTTTTTGTGGTCGTTTCCAGTGAAGACCCCTGCCCCTTGTGTCTGCAAAAGGCAGGAACAAATGCATTTATTTGTAACCTTTCAGACTTTGAGACTCATTTTTCCATTGATTACCTTAAAAAACAGGGGCTATTTATACACATTACGGTCTATAACTGTCAGCCCTGTGACAAATCACCCACCCCATGCCTTGCCAATGATGTGGAAAATAGTGGCCATATAAACAGATCAAATGAAGTGGAAGTTAGAGACTACAATGGTGTCAGGCCATAGCCTTTGACCTTTAAAGGCCAGAGGTCAAATCTGTCTGCACTGAGTTGAAATATTTTAGGGAGTTCACCCTGGTACCCAGGCAGTGGTGAGCCAGCATCTTTTCTTGGGACAGGTGCAAGGTTGGTAGAGGTAAAGCCTGGGGTGCATGTGAAGTTTTGCACCATGACTTGAGAAGCTCTAATTACAGAAAATTCCAGTGGTTATCACCAGCCCACCAGAGCAGGAAGAAGGTAAGTACTAATAAGAAATGTGAATCTCTGGATTATAGGACTAATCAGAGGTTTGTGGGGAAAAGATGCTCCTGTCTCAGGCACGTTTCAGTCAGGGAGAGTGGGTGGCAGCACTCAGAACAGCAACCAGGAAAGCCTCCTTCGCTGTTTGTTTTGCAGCAGTTTGGGTTTATGCAGTTCCTGTGGTGCACTGCACAATGAGCAGTCTTAGGCCAAGTCACTTCCCTGCTACTTCACCTGCGTTTTCTATAGAATGAAACACCCTTGTATATTGGGGGAGAAGTAGCTTATTTTCAGACTAACAAAAGCAATGGCTTTTCCATCCCACCCGGGGGGCCATCCCTCTTATTTATTTTTATTGACCCACTCTGCTTTTCCTGTTTGAGTTACAATTTGAAAATTACCATTAACTGCACCTTTAACAGTTTCTCCTGGCTGCTGTCAGCACATGAAAGCAAAATAGTGGGACAAGAAATTCATTAAAATCCATTGCATCTTTAAATCCTGGCAGGCTTTTTTTTGTGTGCAAGCCTACCAGCCCTCGATCATAACATTTTCACCTCTTGCAATTGATAAAAATGTATTTACTTTCACGTTGTGCAGGGCTTGCTGTACAAGAGGTGAGAAGGTAGGAAAGGCAACACAGCCCTTTTCTGCCTGTGCTGCTGCCTGCATGGACACTGCTGCCGCTTCCCTGGGACAGCACTGAGCCTCGGCTGCATTCTGCACCGGGTGAAGCATCAGCGGTGCAAAGCATCTCTGTATTCCCCAATTCCGAACCACCCGAGGGAGCTCAGAAAACCCTGCACTGCTGGAGCAGCTAAAGAATAAAAAAAAATGTCATTTTTTGGATTCCAGCCTCTGAGGGGGGTAAAGCACTTGTCCTTCTGCTTGACAGCAGACCACCTGTTCTGCTGCACACGGCGAATAATCAGTCGCACGCGATGCGCTTGCACGGTCGGGGATTAATTCTGTGCGCTCACGTGGGCTCAGGCTCAGCACCAGGTACAGCTGCTGCCTCACCTGAGTTGTCATCGCTGCTTATCAGCCCATGGCCTCTGATGGTGGCCCAGGGGCACCCAGTGAACTGTTTGTGATGGTGGAGTTGATCTCTGGTGCCAGCACAGCAGCATTAAGCCACCTGGCTCTGCAGATGCAATGAGGCACAAAGGAGCCCCTCACAGCCCCACAGTTCATCAGGGACAGGGACCTACCTTTACATGGGACCCTGACCGACCTTCCAGACCCTCACCTCTGCCCCGCAACTACAGTGGGACAGAGGGGCTTGTCCACAAGCTTTCACTCCCCTAACTCCATCCAAAAAAAGGGACTGTCATCACTTGGCTCTGAAAAACCCCAAACCCTAATACACTCTGAAAAGACTTCAAACATCCAAGACATAGCTTTCCCAAGTCCAGCCTGAAGGTGTGAGCTAGGCTTACTCTGAATTTAAATAGTCATTAAGGGAAGGATTTTTCTCATCCGAACTCAGACATGTCAGAATCAGATGTCTAATTTTAAGTTAGTCACCTCACACTATGTTTTCTTCTAGCCACAGGTATCCAGAGGCTACTCACCTGATTTTACATGTCAATTTTGGGGTGCCATGAACCACCTGTTGGAGACACCTACTACTTTTCATCAACTATAGGGAGACAGGAGGGTGAATACCCCAGAATTAGATGCCTAATTTTAAAGTGTCCTGAATTAGGTCAGGAAGATCACCTCCTGCCCTTATTGTTGGGGTAGACCTGTTTGGGCCAATGCTTGAGGGACATGAGCACAGCCACAGTTGGTGGACGAAGGGAAGGACAAGAGTGCCGTGAGTGAGATGAAGGAGAATCAAACCTAAATAAATCCTGGAGATGGATTCAGACTATATAACCAAATATATTATATATGATATGTAATCAAAGGGGGTGCACTGATCTGAGGTTCTTTTCAATGAATGTAACCACGAGATGACAGAGCACCAAGAGTGGATAATGAAGTGGAAGAGAAGCCACTAGCAATAATCTAAGTGTAAGATCTTTTATTTCTTTCCATCTGTTCTTACCAGCTTTGCACCTCTGTTGTCATCTTTGGGTTTTGTAAATAAATTATTTTAACTCTTTGCAGGTTAACAAATATTGTTAGAACCATTTTGTGGAAAATTGGTAAAAATAAAGGAATTAGTTACTTTGAGGTAGCATAATGATATTTGTGGTTAGGATTAAGGCATGATTAGCCTTGTCTTTAGTATATTGTGTCTTGTTTATAAAATAGGTGTATTTTTCAACCTCAGCACCTCGGTGACTAGCAGTGGCAGGCGTGTGAGGAGCAGTGTCTTCCAGTGAGCAGTGCCACTGGCAATCTGTCCAGAGAGTGGGAAGAGAGCAGGGAACAAGCCTTAACACCCCTGTCTCAAAAAGGGCTTGGCCATAGCCGTGGAGCAAGTGGCTGTATCATGAGCCAGAGCAAAGTGGGGCTCGCAGGACTACATTAATCTACTCTTTCCCAATCAATTGCTTCAGTGAGATTATCCCAAACATGATGGATTGGATCACTTAATCCGGTTAGACGGGAGCTCAGCGGATGGGTAAATAAGGGGAGCCAGGAGTCAGGTGGCCTCTCCTGACCCCGAGCAGCAGCCGGTCAAGCTCTCAATGCCCTTCCTGACCTGCTTCTTGGGATTGACAGTGCTAACAAAACACATGCAGGCGACGCAAGAGATGTGCAATTGCAGGCAAAATATTTGCCATCAGAAGGGCAGAGGGTGGAAATGGCAGGGGTGGTTATTTCTGCCTTACCTTGTGCGTCCTTAAGAGCAAACAAAAGGTTTGTCACCCACAAAAAACAACAACAAGAGGAAGAAAGATAAAGCTTGAGAACCCATTTAGCTATTCCTGTGCAAATTCCAGTGTTTTGAATACCGGGCTAATGGCATATAAGGCTGGAAATGGCACCACTGGATTTTGGAGGGGGATGCAGCACAGCTGAGCTGTGTTTAATGAGGGTGCTCTGGCAGCACTACATCTGCACAGCAGCCAGTCTCTTGTGAACAAAATGCAGCCATTCCTGCCCTGTGTTATTTGGTATTAACCAGCACTGTCGCTTAAAATTTAATACCTGAATTAGAAAGATTTTGATCACTAATGACTGCATGCAATGCCACGCTCAGCATGAGCCGTCAGACAGGCATCTTCATTTTGTGTACGCAAATCCTGCAGCTGGAAAAGGCAGCGTTTGGGTTGGTTTTTTAAAAAAACTAAAATAATTCCACTCCTTACCCTTGATAACACCAACAAAAAGTCTGCTACATTCTCCTCCCCTAAGAAAGAAAAAAAGGGATGCTCACAGTGAGATAAAAGCATGAGTCTGTTAACGTAATATATGTGATTAATTATTGGCTGATCAATGATTAGATGTGGCACTTGACTCTGACCTCTTGCAAAATTTTATTAGATGGGAGAATTAGTGCCTGGACTGGCAAACAGGGGAGGGTTGAGGTCTAGAATCCTGTGTATTTATACTGAGTAAGCAGACATCAAAGGCTTCTCACGTAGGTTGTGGGTGAGGATTTTGTTTTGGGAGGGTGAGAACAAATCTTCCTTCAAAAGCTCAAAAATGCAGAGAAAAAAATGTGCATTTCGCTGACACCAAGCATTGAACTGCCGCAATCAGAAAATGCAACCAGAGCCAAAAAAGAGGAAGAAATTGCAGAAATGAGTAGCAGAAGTCCATTCTCGAATAATCACCACATACATGGGCATGTAAATACACAAATACACATTGAAATATATTTAGCTTACAGATGTTTTCAAAACTTTTAAAATAAATAACAGGTTTTTGCAGTCTGGCAAACCCTGTATTTTGAGGTAATTAAGGCTGATTGCCTTCAGAGCAGCCTGTTAATAGGTTTTCCTTATTTATCAAGGGTCATTTAACATTTGCAGTGTACAAAACATTCCCCCAAATCATCAAGCCACTTTCCATGAGCAAACCTGATTGAATACATCACATGATGGGTCTCACATTGGACCTCTCCTTGGCTCACAGTGCTCCATTTACCCAGCAGTTCCCATCCCAAACACAGAAGCAACACCTCATTACTGGTTACTTGAGCTGCCCACATGGGGATTTTTCACTTCTGAGGTCTTCAAAACTTGCTCAAAGCTGTTGTCTCACCTCTGTGTAGAGATACTACAATTGCAGGGTCTTTGGGTAATATGAGCAAAAACCTCAGAGTCACTTCCAGTGGCATGAAACAAAACTTGGGTTCTCCCTGGGGATGCTTCTCTCTGTAAGTTTTGCCTCCTAGCCACCCCAGAGGAGCAATGCCAACCCCTCCAGGATCTGAAGGAGAAGCCAGTAACCAACCACTGGGTCTCTGCTGATCACATGTAAGATTCATGGACCCCTCAGACTACCCTTGGAAGATTTGCGAGAGCCAGTTGCTGACCACTGGCAGAGCAGAGGCTGATCTGAACATGGAGAGTTGCAAAATGTCTTAGTTTTCAGGGAGGTGAGGGACAGAGCTGTTCTCAGATCCACTGCAGTGACAGATCAGAGGGGGCTGTGTGTAGATCCTCAAGAGCTGTTGTTCCCAAGAACAGCCAGCCTGGAGGAAATCGGAAGCAGCTGTTTTGTGCAATTATTTTTTCACAATGTATGTATTGTAGGAGAGGGCACGAAGATGTGTGTTTCTGTGAAGAACCTCTCTTGTGAATAGGTAATCAGCAGTAATTAAAAACTCCAGGCAGCTTCTTGGGGGGGGGGGTGGAATCCAAATCATACAGTGACAGAAATGTGAGTGAGACAATTTGCTTCCTCTCCCACAACTGCAGCTTGTCTCTGACAATCTGGCAATACTGGCTGAAAAGTCATGCGTGACCTTCAGTGGGTTTTGTCTGAAAACCACACAGAATTCTGTCTGTTTTCTGGAAAAATCAACTCCCATCTTTAGTACCTTAATTTACCAGATCTGCTCTGCTCTATATTTTGATTGCATTTGTCAAGTGGAGAGCAAAAGTGTCAGAGGAAAAAACACAAATACTGCCTGACTCTCAGGGAGGGCAGTAGATGAGTAAGAGATACAGAAGAATGAGACTAAACTAAACTAATTTCATACTATTTGAGAACTGCCAGCTTCCATCTTTGCACTGCAAATCTTACAGCATTTGATTTTTTTTCCCCAAAAGCCCCAGAGACTATAAGGCTCACTTTTATAGACATAAAGGCCTTGCTGTTGCAAAGAAAACAATGAAAATAATCACAAATACAAACCCCAAACAAACAGAATGTGGCAAACAGACCTAACCCCTCCCATCTTATTTCCTACCTACAACATTCTTCCCTTATGATGTGTATATGGAATAGACAGCTTGAAATATATGATAGTACAATTAAAATGGTAGCTTGGATCTCTGTGGAAAGAAGGAATTTATGGCAAATTTAACTTTTTCAGCATTTTTGCATATATGTTTAAGAAGGTTTGAGAATGTTTATTTAGTTTGGTTAAAATGCCACAGTCTGAAAGTCAAACCAACTGATGAAAGATACTCATAGTATGCAGAAACTAATCCAAAGAAACATAATCATGTTTTATTTAAAGGCACACACATACACACTCTCTGATGAATAATATGAGCTGAGTGAAAATCACTTACTCTTGCTACAACACACTGAACTCAAGGACTTGGTGACGCAGTTGCCAATCTCTCGTTCTCAAAGACCATCTGCTCTTGAATCTCATCTCAAATGCTTGAAGACACATTTTTAGCTTTTTTGAACATGTACATTTACTGGTGCTTCCCTTACACACCTCTCGGAAAGCCACAGCCTCTGAATGGCTGTATTTCTCTCTTAAAGGACAGGTAGAAATATAAGTGTCATTAAGTTTCAGAGCTAAAATCCCCTCGAGTTAAAGGGGTCAAACTGCCTCTTCCATGATACTGCTTCTCCCTTAGAAGTGGCAACATGTGAGATCAAATCTCATCCAGATGGTTTTCTTCATGAGGAGACAGACACGGCATCTTTTAAAGAAAGATAATTCTTAGAGGACTGATGAGGTCACTAAAGAAATACTGACACAGTGCATTAACGAGGGCCAGTCTGATCTGACCTCTGCCTGTGCCACTGAATATTGTGGGATTGCTTTTAATATCGACTATTCTTCAGGGAGCAGGAGGTCACGAGCTGCATGTTTCATACGGTGTGTGAGTGCTTTGGGGATGACTGATGCCTGCTGATCTTTGGGGCTGCATGGATCACTTGCAGTGAGAGGCACCACGTGTGATTAAAAATAACTCTGGGCTCACTCAGGATTGCCACGGGGCAAAAGGTTATTAAACCTAACTGAGTTCATGCTGGGATGATCCAGAAGCATTCACAAGGTCTGTTAAGGCAACTGAGGTTGCGGGGTAGGGCCTAACATCATAAGGGGAAGCTTAAAATTGCTCACATTACATCTGTGAGAATGCATCCACCTTTGACTTAGTGAAGAAGCCATGCAATAATCAGCCTTCTCCTTTTTTTTTTTTTCCCCAGGAAAATCACTGTGTAACTCTGATCTGGAAAATCACTCCCAAACTCTGAATGTTCATTTCATATGACTCCTAATTTGTCCCAGTGCTGCATCCTGTAGGGCTCATCTTGCAAACCCTGTCCTTAACAGTCTTTAATGTCCATAACTTTAAGACTCATACTCCTGTAAAAACCCTGAAGAAGTCCATTCATTTGCAGTATGATCAGGGGAAGCAACATATTTGCGAACTAGATTACAGCAAACCTCTCTCCACCAGCCAGTAAATTTGGCTCAGGAAAGCAAAAACCCTAAGAAATCTCTTGAAGTCACACCTCTTGAAGGATCACAGTGGATATTGAAATCTGTATGGTGGTGCTAAGACCTATACCAACATCTGGAGTGGATGTAGAAAGATGCTCATCCATACCCACATGAGCTGAAACTTAACAAGAGCGTGAAGGTGTTTCCAGCAAACCAAGTCATCCACAGTGACCTTGGTCTTTATGGATTCATGTCTTATACCGCTTGGCTGACTGCACGGCCAATGTCACAGCCAGAGCAGAGGATGGAGCTTGTGGGCTTTTATCAACTGACCAAGGTGGTTTCCCCCACATTTGTTTTGACACCCTGTTCATTTCTAGCCCATATTGGGGCTTTCTCTAAGCCCCTGAGTGACCTCGTTCTTGGTGAGATTTGTGAGACAAGCCCTGCTGATCAGCGATGATCTGCTCCATCAGCTCTTCTCTGTGAAGCCACAACTCATGACAGACCTGGAGGAGGAGACTGCAGCCTCCCTAACCAGCCTGAGGACCAGAGGCACAGGTACTGCCAAATGAGAGGAGCACAACCCTTGCAGCTCTGCCAGAAAGCATGAGCGTGGAGCCAGTCCTCTCTGCCCAGACCAGCCACTGCACCTTGCCAACAAGGAGTGTGTGTAAGGTGATGTATTATTTTACGTGGGGAATGCTTTTATGGAGTGAATCTGTTGGTTTGTCTCAACTGCTGTGTGGTTAACCTCACAAAGTGGTCTTGAAGCACATGACCTTTACTCCTTCCAGTTAAACCCCAACTGAAATATGATACAGAAGCATTGCAGGAACACACCTAATGTGCTTCAGACACTGATGGGCCAGACAGTTTATGGGATGTGGTTAAAGCTTGTCTGGAGTGAATGCCTGGAAATTAGAGCATAAGAGAAGTCCTTGGCACCAACCATTTCACTTTACAGACCTGCTGATGTTGGGTCACACCACTTTCTAAGGAAACATGCCCAAAGGCTTCGAACACTGTGACTCTACCATAAAACTCATTTATTGTATGATGGGGTGACATTGGGAAATGGTCTAATTACAAGGCAATTTCCCCCTTGTACAGGAAAGAGGTTCCCATCCCTTTAAAGTCAAAACACAGATGTAATAATAAAAGTAAAGCATCTCCACTAACTCAGCCTAAGTGGCACATGAGAGATGATTATGAGCTTAGCAAGATAAGGACCCCTGAGTCACATGCTGGCAAGTGCTAAACCATTTGTTACTGCACCTTCTCTGCTCTTTTTTACCCCACTGGAAGTGGTGAACAACTGCCCCCCCCTTTTTTGTTTTTCATTTTTGTTTTGTACAGCATTTGAAGTTGTCAAGGACTTTCCAAAGGTTTCAGAGGCCACATTGGACAGTCAGGTCTGGTTGAAGTGCTCTTGAGTGATGAACACAATAGAAAATGCTGATTTCAATAACTGAAGAAGGATGGGCTGGTGAATAAGGCTTGAGCCTTATACATATAATATATGTGGTATGTAGCACATATAAAATATGTGATAGACAAAAGTTCATTGCAGAGCTGAGAGCTCTCCTGTCCCTGACACAGCTGTGACAGCTCCATGCAGTCCGTGAGGGAACATGAACAGGGCATGGACTATACACAGCTTATATCAGGTATTGTCTTTGGTGAAACATACAGCAGGATGGAATTCCCTGTGTTTTAAATGTATCATCTGTGCCTTTCAGCTTTGTGCCTCATCTTTTTTAAAACCAGAACTAAAGTTCGCAACCTTTGTTCTTGAGGAATAAGCTTTCAAATGGGAAATTCCAAATGCAGATGAAAAAATATAAAATTAAAAAAAAACCCCAAACACAACAAAACACTATCTTTCTGGTAATGTGGTTTTCAAGCCAATACTATTATGGGAAGGAAAATTACTCATGATTTTGAGTGTATGGATCTGTCACTCCATTATAACACAGAATTTAAATTAGCCTTTTCTCATACGATGCTTCATCTGTCTGTGAGCTGAAGTGCAGTTAACATACATGTGGTGTTACACTCTGTATGGCACTTGGTAAAAGCACAACTTGAACACAATTGAGACCTGTATAAAAATAAGAAAGGGGAAATTCAGGAGCAAAAATTCAATTTCTCTTCGTCTGTGGTTCAGATCTGACCTCAGGAGTCAAACAGGCTGTGTAACAGAATCCACAACAATTCAACAGACTCTCCATAGACAGAAGGGGCCCACAGTGGAGAGAGACTGAAAAATTAATTCCACCTGCCTGTAAGAGGAGGCAAATGTCACTGAGGTAGGGAAAACAGAGCAAGGGTCATTACTGAGGACTCGCAGTGCATGGTATTACCTGTGCACATCAGGACAAGAAACACAGACAGAGATCTATCAAGATCTTTCCTTCTCTCTGAGTAAGAATATGTTTTATAAACAAATGCACAGTGCCTTGCATATACTGTTTAATTTAGATCCAGTCAGTTTTCTTATCACAAGCCCCTGCTTTCTTGTGGCTTTTAATGACGTCTTTTGTAAATTGCTTGGTCCCTCTCCCAGGCCGAGCAGCTGCAGCAGGTTGGCTGACTCCCCACCCCCAGGAATTGGGAAACAGAAGATGTGCCTTTGTGGGGAGAGCAGAATCCATGTGGGATTTCAGAGTGCCTTCTAGCAGTGCATCAGAGAATCACAGAATGGTTTGGGCTAGAAAGAATTTGACTCAAACCCGCCTGCCATGGGCAGGGAACCTTCCCCTAGAGCAGGTTGCTCAAAGCCCTGTCCAAGCTGGGGCGAACACTTCCAGGGATGGGGCATCCACAGCTTCTCTGGACAGCCTGTGCCAGGCCCTCACCGCTCTCACAGTAATGAATTTCTTGTTAATATCTAACCTAAACCGGCCCTCTCTCAGTTTAAAGCCATCCCATCCTGTTTCAGTTTAAAACCATTCCCCTGTCCTGCCCCTATACGCCCCTGCCAAAAGCTCCTCTCCAACTCCCCTGCAGACCCCCTTCAGGTACTGGAAGGTGCTTCAAGGTCTCCTTGACACCTTCTGTCCTCCAGGCATCCTCAGCCCAGCTCTGGACATCCGTATCTCCAGGAGTGTGTACCCACGTCCAGCCAGGGATCCCAAGGGGCAAACTACCCAGAGAAAAATCCAACACCAAATGCAGGGGCAGGAGGCTGAGCCAACCCCACTGCCAGCCCAGCACAGGCACTCAATTTCAGCAGCCTGCACCTCCCTCTGGAGACATCCAAAGGCACCTTCCACTCTTTGTCAGCCAGTGGCACGGGGATTCTCATCCCCACCTCCCAGGACTGGGTTGCTAGGCACTTAAATTATAGATACAATTTGGGACCTTAAATTAGGCAGGCTCAATCCCACACCTGGTACTTATATATTATGAAACAGCCTTTCATTATATGATCATGTATTTTCTTTTTATTCTCCCTGAAGGATAGTTGGTTCATTCAGGATGCAGGATGGCCAATTGCTGACGATGTATCGGGGCTGAGTAACTTGGGAGGGTGATGCCCACAGACTTACTGAGTCTGGGAACTGTGCAAAAAATGTGGCAGAAAGGCACAGGAAGAAAAAGAAGTGGGCTGAGGCTTAGCATGAGTGCAGGCGGATAAATAGAGAGCTGAACAAGGGCTCCTGTCTTACACAAGCTCAACATTGGGATTTTTTTTTTAATGCCATGCCAGGATGGTGAGACAAGTCCCTGAAAAGTGCTGCTGTCTGGTAATTCAGACACTCTTTCCCTCCTCTGAATGCAGCAGTCACTATTTCAGCATAAGATTGGACTTTAACTTTGCTGGGAATGCTGAAAAATTTCCAAGCAAGAAAAATCAGCTCCCAGTGCAAAATATTATTCATCTGGAAATGTCACCAATGGATATTTCAGCCATTTACATATTCCCTCAGCCCTCTTCCAAATGTGGAAATTTCTCTACTTCGCCTTTTTCCCACAAAACCCCCAATTTTCTCCAACCATCATTTTCCTGGTCAGGCATTGTTGGACACCCTGGGAGAGACCTGGGCTCTGCCGCTTCCTCTGCCACTGCTTGACACCAAGCATCTCACTTAATCTACAGCTCTCACCTTTCTCCAGGCTAAAATCAAGAGAAAACCCTGGAATTAGGTCTGGCATAATACTGAATACTGAAGTCTGTCTTGGTAGTGTTTCAAGTATATTGTGTGTTGTGTAATGCTTTGAAAAATCAAGTTCTAGGTGTTTCCAATAATCTAGCTAAATTGAGTGGACATTTTTGACCTTAAACTCTCTTGTACTGCAGCTCCTCATCTGTGAAATGGTGGTAAAAGCATCTTCTCTTCTCATAGAGGTGTTTATAAACCTGACATTTGTGAAGGTCCCTGATAATATATAGTAGGGAGAACAGTAAAAGCACCCTTGAGGCAATTTATAATTCTGCCTTCAAAGCAGTATTTCAACAGTGCTCCGTAATAGTGTGCAGCACTTTATACATGGTTTTTTTGGTTGCAATTCATATTTGATTTTTCGGTGTCAGTCAAACAAGAAAGTATAAAAGTTTTTCTCAGTGACATCTTTCTATATTCAAATGAGAACCAAACTAGCAAGGAAATTACATGATTCTAATTATGCTTTGTGCATATAAATCAGCTGTGAAATAATTTGAAACTCTTGTGTGTTTGGGATCTTTATCAATGAGGCAGAATAATTACCAACAAACCTCCATTAAGCTTCACTTTAAAAAGAACTGGTTATTAAATATGAACACAATTCTGAACTTCAAAGTCAAAATGACTCCCCTGTGGACTGGGCAGATATCAAGGCTTGTATGCTTCAATGTGCATATCTCCAAAAAAATTAAATTATAATTATTTAGTGTTTAAAATAGGAATTCCCCCCTTTACCTTTCATCAGGGCAAGAGATTGCTGTGACCTAGAAACAAAGTTAAGCTTGATCAAATGCAACATGGCAGTCAAATAGCCAGTCTAAATGCAATGTCAATAAACATAAAACAAGCATTGATACAATTCTCAATAATGCAGATCCTCAATAAGCATGGAATATTTTCTTCTCCCAAGTAGCAAACCATGTATAGATCAAGCAATAAAAGACATCAGTTTCTCTCTTTGATCTGGTTCAGCGAACACTGATAATAGATCTTGCAAGACAGGCTAAAGAAAGTCTATTGCTGAACATCAGCAACAAAATGTTAAATTAGAAGTTCCCATAAACAGATCTGGAAGGTAAATAATGTCCTCTTGAACAGCTCTGCTCCACAAAGAAACTCACTGCCCTTCTCAAAGAAGGCAAATAACCTTCCCCTGATTTTACACTCAATGAAACAAGTACTTAGCGGTGAAGCCACTTGCCCCAGCTTGGTCAGGGAGCTCCTTCACTGCTGTAAATCTCTATTTGCATGTGCTGGCCATAATCCACCTTCTGGGGTGACCCACAGTGTCCCCACACTGCGACACAGTGCCCATCCCTGCTGGGAGGCACAGCAGGACCTGCTCCCAGGTGTGTGACCACAGGACCTCCCTATGGGCACTCACAGCCAGGCACCAGGCAGAGGTTTTAAAGGGATTTTAACCTGATTCCCTCTGAGGGTCTCATAATTAGCCACCCATTTCACAGGTGAGCAGCAGACCCCAAAAGCAGTGCAGGTGAGGTGGCACCCGGGGGCAGATCTTGCTGCTGCCTTTGAGAAGGGACAGTCCCTGTGGTTTCTTGGGGTGGGCTGTCCCCGCAGCAGCAGCAACAACACCGGGCTCTGCAGAAGGATTTGCTGCCCTGGCAAGGCAAAGGTGCAGGTGCAGGACACACATTGCTTCTGCAGGGACATCAGAGCGGGGAGCTGGGTATGCTCGAAGCTCCGGGAGCTGGGCATCCCTCCGGGAAAGCGCTGCCACAGCTCCCTCTGCGGGCCCTGCCCTCCCGGCTAGAGCATCCTCCCCTCTCCCTGCACGGCCAGGAGCACAGAGAGGCCGAGCAGCCGTGGAGAGGATGCTGGGTGTTCGCAGATACATGCACGCAGAGCCCTGGGATCCCCCTGGGATGACGAGTAAGGCTGAAGGACAATAGCGTTTGGTCCTGTGAAGTTCTAGGATTTATCACTTGGTGAGGAGTAGGCAGCAAACTTTCAGGATGGAATCTGTTTATAGTGAGCAGAGAAATGTGATTTGGAGAAATGTTTAATCCTTCCACTTGACTTATTTCCCAGATAATTATTCAGTGTCTTTCTCCCCACTGGAGCAGTTTGGTCCCTCCGGGCCAGCTGGGGAGGAAGCTGCCACATCTTGGCCCTGCAAGACTTGGGGCAAATCCAGCCCTTGCTCCAAACACAAACCACTCTGCACACACAGAAATCAGCATTTCACAGCACATCTGGGATCTCCCCAGCAAACCCAAGCCATCGTATCACCTTGCAGGGCCCTTCTCCGTGCCACAACCATCTCCTGCTCTCACCTGCCATGAGCTCCAGCTGAGCCCCTGTACTGCAGATGGAGGTCTGCTCCAGTTCCCAATGAGGGAAAGTCTCCCCCAAAACATCTTGGGGTGTTTTTGAAGGCTGAGAAGCATGGATGGCTGCAAACAGAACTTCTCACCAGAACTGGCTGGAAGTTAAAAGGAAGATTACAACACCAGAACTTTTTTTCTATGAGATTATTGCTCAGCTCTGATTATAGAAACATGCCTGATTGCCCACAGCAGAATTGTCCTCACACAAAACATCATGCTCATGCTTCCTGTGGAAAATAACATAACTCTTGTAAAGGTGGAAGATGGAAGCAGTTATAAATGCATATTTAAAATCAAATAAAGGTGCAGGTTAACATTTCCTTGTGGACAAACTCCACCTCATATTCCCCAGCCATCTCTGCATGTCCATTTGAAGGGATGGGAGAAAGACAGGACACCGTGTCAAGCAAAAGCCACCAGAGCCAGGATGTCACCTTTCTGCTGCACTGTGCTGTGTGCATCAGAGGAATCCAAGCTGATCCCATTCTCTTTAGACCAAACTGTCCCCACTGGTGTGGTGAGAACCTTTCAGTGCAGACACGCTCCACAGCCTCCCACAGCGCTGACAGCTCTGCCACCGCCTGTGGCCGCGATCCTGTGACACATGCCAGCTCCCCAGCCAGCCCAGCAGACAAAAAGGGACTCGGAGGAGACAGCCTCCAACAGCCTGGTGCCCCAGGCACCCTCACCCGACGCGAGGATTCTGGGTCTCCCGAGGACACGGATGCTGGATGTGCCTCTCCTGCTGCGACACACACTGCCTCGCACAGGGCTCCCTCCAGAGCTCAGTCCACAGGTGATGTGAAACCTCCGCACAGCGAAGCTCTAAAGACTTTCAGCTCACAGGTTTCTTGGCACTCCTAATGCAAAGGAGGTCTCGCTGCTCTGGCACTTGCAACACTTCCATTTCAAGCACTTAATTTCATTACTGCACCTAGCCCAAGGGTCTGCCCGTCTGTATTCTCCGCCTTGCAAGAATTGATCTGAGATCTACCTTCCTATCTTCTAGTAAATGTAATTGAGGTTTGAAACAACCAGGTTTAGCCTATTTAGAAGCATTAATGTTCTGTGAGGAAGGAAGCTCCATTACTTTAACATCCCGGGGCTGAAATTCCCTTGTAGCTGTTTATTGACCTATAAAGATGTGACATAAATGCATCCTTGACATGAAGAAAATGGTGAGGCAGGTATGACATTTCTCCCCGAGGCTGCTACTGCAGCTTCAATTATCTTATCTGCAGGAAAAGTGGCTACAGAAACCTAACCACTGCTTCATTTACTTAGAGCCAGCCAAAACCAGACCACTCAGCAACTGTACCTGGCACCCTGTTTCCTGACCCCTGTCCCCCCACCAAGGTCTGGAAGTGATTATCAGATGTGCTAACACCTTAATGCTTTGCACCATTAAGAAAGGAATAATCAGATTGCATGGCCATTTCTGACAAGCTGGTACAATTTTCTAACCAAGAAATTCTGCTACAAAATAAAATGTTTGGTGTAAAAGCCTACACCACCACTGCCACCAAAACCACTGTCCCTAAAAGGTCAATAATGTTTCTTTTGGACCTGAATTAACTTGCAATCTAATACACCATACAAGCCCTGACATGAATGCAGAGATTGTATTGATCAGCCAATTTGGAAAGGGTAATAGAAACAGGGGAATTAACATTTGGGCAGTAGTTAAGGCAAAGAGCTGCAGGAGAAAGCAGACATAGAGATACACTCCCTCCCCCTTACATATCCCTCTTCTAATTACATTTAGCTAATCCGTTCAATTAACATTGATGAATTTTATGATGAAAAGCATAATGAATCCATTAAACACAAAACAAGTATTGGCATAAATCCTTTTCACCCCAGGAAGTGAATTATATCAGAAGAGCCGCAGTAATTTACTAATAAAGTGATCTAATGATGAAAAGGAGCCATTCATTTTGTGGCCAGTTAAGATCCAGGCTGGCAGGGGCTGGATCCTCCAGATCAGATGGTGATGCTGAGGGACCTGCTCCACTCCCAAGCTACAGCAATTGGAAGCAGAATTGGGCCAACCTCACACGTCACTCGCTGCTACCTAATAATAATGTTACACTGACACTGTCAGGATTTTTCATCTCCCCGCTCCTGCTAGACTCTTCTATGAAAAGCCAATTTGTTAATCAGTTAGTCACTGCTTTATAATTCATAGACTCACGAAAGTTTTAATGAGAAACCACAAAAGCAGTAAGAGGGAAGTAGGGGCTGAGACAACTATTTATAAGCCGGCAGATATCCTGCTAGAACAGTCTCATCTTGTGACGTGTGCGTTACATTTCTATCATGTGCACGCTAAATTTATATGTCATGCATTCCCTTAACAAGACTATTCATACAACTATGATAAATAGGGCCATAATCTGTGGCGATTTCCATCCTTCTGTATGCCAGCAGAAGTCTCTTAGCAACCGTTGTTAGGGGCAACGCCAGCATCCAGCATCTTTTCATGGAATTCAGCGGCAGCAGAGCTTCCACCGGCTTACGATGGAGGCTCCAGCTATACCTCAGAGAAAACAGAGTCTCCCTTCCCCCTTCCACAAATCCACACTACCCACAGACACCCACTGCAGAGAGTGTGAGGCTCAGCAATTATTAGAAAATATCAATTTAGCACAATCCAAATGGCCATTCTGGACGTGAAGTGTATCTCTCCTGCTTTCACACTACAGGGCTATCAGCCTGTTTTCCAATATCACAACAGCCTTGTCCTCTCCCCAGCCTGCTTAAAATTCACGACAATGTCTTTAAATGAGGCTAGGGAACCTCTGTAATGTGCTACAAAGAAATCCCTTTACTAGTCCCCTGTTGCGACGTGTCACGGATGCACTTCCAGAGCCATGTGCCATGTGTCTGCCTGTAAAGTACAGCCATGATCTTAATGCTACTTTAATATTTTATTCCGACTGTAGCCTAATGCCATCTAATTGCTGAGCCTCCCCCGCCAGAGGAGTTGCTACAATTCATCTGTTTTTCCAGGATGCCATTTTTATTTCCAAGGGGAACACAGACAGTCCTTCTGAACCAGGACTCTCCAGATCATGACAGAATGCTGAAGGGTCTTCTGGATTAAAGGAGAAAAAAAAACCCAAATGGGTAAAGTCCAACCAAAAAAGTGATGAGGGTTTTATGCCAATCAAGCCAAAGTGTGTTTTGAGCACCGCCAGCTTTAATGATGACATCTGTGATATGGGCTGAGAAGGGCATTGGGCTGCCTCTTCCCTGGGGATTATATGAATATTTCATCTCAAATCAATTACTGAGTTGCTATTCCCACTGCTCCCCTTAAGGCTGTCAGCCAACTCACTTTAAACCTCCTATTCTCAGGCAGTTGACATCTCAGCCTTAAAGCAAATCCAAAACCCACACATACAAAGCCCTCTCTGGTCTGAAATTTGGCATCAGAAGGGCTTACCCTGAAATGACATCATAATATTTTGATGAATGGATAACTTTTCTTCTCTTAAAAAAATCCAAGCAATTTTCACATATGCCTTTTCCCTCATTTGCATTTAAATTACGTCATTAGGTGCTGTGCCATTTTCTTTGTGTTTTATTTGTCTTCCAGGAATAATTTCTTCCCTCTATCTTTCGAACTTGCAAATTTGGTAAGCTTCACCCAAGCCCCATGTTGGAGAAATATTTCGATTCAAGCCAGGACTGTCAAAGTTGTGGGCAGCACTCTCTTCATTGTAAGCAGTTGCACAGCTGTCAGATCAGTGCAAGAAATGAAATATTATTTGCCATAATACTTAGGCACCACTGGTTGATTTATGGATCTTATGTCAGACTTAGATTTGAATTTCCTTGTTTATCCTAGAGTTGAATCATTGCCTTGTTGCTCCCTCCCATGAGAACTGGTCAGGAATTTCAAGCTTATATTTGCCAGACAAGGAATTATTCTGCTTTGCTTGGAATTAGCGTCACTTGCTCAGCTTCATTTGATTGAATATCCTTCTGTATCTCTCAACCTTCAGTTCTGACCAGATCCTTAGGATACAGCAGTGAGCCTAAAATCCCCTCTTCACAGCATTTGGAGACTTCTTGGAAAGAAAATTTCTCAACTAATTGTAGAGCCTTGTAACACAGATACTATGGACTAACCCTGAGCCCATTCCTTGACCCTTTCCTCAAACTCAGTGAGACAAATAAGAGCCACCACTCAGCCTTGGGATGAGCTGGATTGGAAGGGAGATGATGGGGCCTTCTGACTTCCAGGTGTCAAAATTTAGACTAAACTCTCCACCTCTACTGCTAAGAGGAAAAGTAAGACTATGAAGCAGAAGATTAAAAAGAGCCGCCAGCTGTATCGTGACATTCTACAAGCAATTTCATGTTAGACACAGGGATCTGAAAAATGGGAAAGTCCTTCTTTTCTTACAGTGCTTTGCTTCGCTTAAGAATCCCAGCTCTTTTGGGATGTCTCTGTACATCCCATCCCTGGACAGATCTCCCCTGGAAAGCATTTCCATGTAATGTTCTCACAGACCCTTGGGCTGAGCTCAGCCCTTCAGAGTAATGCAGGCCCCTGTGCAAAGGAGAGCAAGAAATTACCCAAGGAAAAAAAAAATTGCTTCAGCAGGATACTAAAAACATGTGATGTGTTTTTAGGATCACACAACTAAAATGTGTGATGTGATGGGAACAGCAGAAGCAGTGCATTAACCCCTTTTCTCCTGAACGCCATGAGCAAGTGAAAGGAGCAGGGAAAGCCATGGTCCTCACTTCAGAGACACCCAATGCCTGGTTATTTATAAGGTGATCACAGATTTGTTCAGCCTTAATTGCAAGGCAATTCAAGTCCTGGGGAAAGAATGCAGAGGAAAGAAAGAAAAAATATCAAGACGGAAGAAAGGAGGGAAAAAGGAAAATAAAAAAGTAGGTCTAAGAAAGACTATAGGTCATAAAAAAATATCTCTTATCAACACAAGGACAGGATGAAAGACAGATATAATAAGTGGCAAGGGAGCTCAGCACAGAAAGAGGCATTTAACCATCTTGGCAGTGTGGTGCCCTGTCTCAGCTGGATGAGGCTGCTTGATCCCAGCGCACAGGTCACAGAACCTTGTCGCTGATGTCAACAGGATCCTCAGGGTTCTTTAATTTCATTTACTTTTAATTGCTCTTGGCAATTAAGCACACCTACAGATTGAATTAAACTTTAAGGATGGTTTTTCTGATGTTTCGGAAGTGGGAGAAGACAGTAATTAATAGAGCAAATATTAGACTTAGGAGTGCCCTCAGTGCTAACTGCTACCACCTCTTTGCTATCTTTGACACGGATGTTCATTTTATAAGGCCATGCACACTCACAGATGAATTTGAATTCTTGCATTGGACATAAAAAAGCAGCCTTCAGGAAAACGCTGGTTGTAGGTTTGCATTAGCTGTAGAACAGATACAATTTCTTTTGTGACTGGAACTAATGCAATCTGCAAGAAAATCAATGCAAGTTCACCGGGAAATAAGCAGACAGTTAGCAGAGCGTAGTGCAGTCTAACAGAGACATGGTCTGCTAACACTGAAACATGCTCAGCAGTCATGCTTTTGATCTTGCTTCCTTCATATTGCAGCCAAGCCTTCCAGACTACCAGGAGTGCATCACACAGCTCCCAAACATATCAATCTTGCAGTCACTTTCACTGTCTGCTCCCGTATTTGCATTATGAAGACTGATCTGATTATTCAGTGCTGGTTCCAGAAGTGAGTGTTCTCCACGCTCACTTGGATTGTCAATGTGAAAAACACAGTGGCAGGACTAGAGACTAATTATTTTTAAATGGATTTTTTTTTTTCTCTTTTACAAAGGTGCTGGCTCTATTTACTCAATGCCTCTGATCAAAGATGCATTAGAGCATCTTCCCATCTGCAAATGAGAACTTCATTCAGGCATGGTGTTTGAGCGAGTCCCAGTGCTTTTTATGGTCATTTCAAATGCAGTATTGGGTTGCTTGTGGGTTCTGGGGTTTTTTTTGTGTTTTTGTTTAATCATATTTTATATTATTTTTTAAAAGACTCTAAAGAAATCACACTTTATGATGCCAAATCTGTATGAAAGGAGGAAAAAGTAACAGGTCCTTAATCATCAGGGCAACGCTGGAAGAAATTCATGCCCCAGAAGAGGATTAAAAAAAAATGAAAATAAATGGTGAAGGAATGACACCATTTATTTATATACATCATTGCAGAGCTAAACATAGTGCTGGAAAGATGTAAAAATGGTGTATTATACAGAGAGGAAGATTGATTGCACCCAGGAAAAAAAATATATCTGACACAAAGGGATTCCCGTTGCATGTGAGGCCATTTGACTGTTGGCGTGAAAAGCCCAGAAACAGAAAATACATCACTGTTCTTTCAAAATGCTTATATTTGTGCTAATCTGTAAAACACAACATGTGAAATCTGCTGCTTTATTTTGTGAATGAAGAAGTAACAGCAAATGTTTGGTATAAATGTATACTTTCAGGTCAGGAATAATTTTTGCCTTGGAAAACCATAGATACATACATTATTAAGAGTGTGTCCCTCTCAGCTGGAAAACCCTTTCCAGCTTGCTAATAATTTTCTTGGGATTTAAAATTCAGGCTGAATTTTCCATTCTGGATGATTTTTCCTTTCTCCCCCTAAATTCAGGCAAAAACTAGCGTTGTTTATTGTAGTAAGGTGGTTGGGCAGTGAGGGAGGTGTAGCGAAGGCATTTTCCAACGCTTGCAGCAATCTGCAGAACTCTACAAACCTCAGGCCATTTAGCAACTACTTGGAAGTTGTCAACATCATTTGTGCACCTTCATCACACTGCGGAGTTTTGCACTCCCACGGAAATCTGCCCACTCACTTAAGCTGTGAATGTTTGCAGAAAATATAATTTTGCCCAGCAAAGGAGCTGTCTCTGTTGCTGATGGGCTCAGCTTTGGGCAGCGTTGGGTCTGTCTAGGAGCTGGCTGACCCCTGTAAAGCCCTTCTACCAAAACCTTGCCACGCAAACCCAGCACAGAGCAAACACCCCCAGGGCAACATCAGAGCAGGACACAGCCTCGCAGGCTGGCTGCTGCAGTTGCGCAAGGAAACTCCAAGCATTTCCTAACTTCCAAGTGAGTGGCTGGGCTGCTTAATATTATTCATTCTTTTTTTTTTTTTTTCTTTTTCTAATTGCTTTATTAAAAGTCAAAGAGCAAGGGAGTTTCTTGCGGCAACAGGAAAATCTCTCAGAGAAATCTCCCAGGATTTGCTGCGGGAAGCTGTATTTAATACAGTGATTGCTGCTGTGTGATAAGGGGTCAAGAGCAGGGCAAGAATCAGCGAACGTGGGTCCTGTGCAGAGGACTTGCTGCACCTTTGGGGTCTGGGACAGCTGGCAACAGCAGCTTCAAGCAAGCATTTGATGGTGTGGATGTACCACAGCATCCACCAAACTCAAATCTCCTCGGCTTGGTGAGACAAAACCGCAGTAACAAGGGCTGTCCAAAAGGGATTCCTTGTCAGGCCCGCAACAGCCACGTCCCTGTAGCATTGAGTGATGGCTCTGTTTGGATTTCCCAAAAACACAAGGCATGGAAGTCTCTGTGACCGTGGCGTGCAAGTGGAGAAACACTCCAAGATTTGTACAAAACACAAGTGGAGGCTAACTCAGAAACCCAACTCCCCTTGTCCCTCGAGGCCTCACTACCGAGGTGCAGAGTGCAGGGGCCCTTACCCTGCAAGAGCAGAACGTGACAGGCTCATCGATTCCCTGCAGCAGTTACAAGAACTGCAGCAAAGATGGAGCTGACATTGAACACTGTAATGGCACACACCATTAAAAGGAAAAAAAAGAATGAATAAAAGGTATTTTTTTTTCCAGCTGGATCTACAGTTGAATAAGCAGTTTGTAAGGTAAAATGAGACAAGAGCTGAGGTCCATCAGACATCACCAGAGCAGTCTGCTCCAGGATGTTTGGATTATGGACACTGCATAGCAGGTCCACTGTCAGCTCAGCGTGCCCTCAGGCTTGATAGTTGCATGAACAAGTGGTCAGTGTGCAGATACCTTCTGTCATCTTTCTGATTCTGGGCAGCAAGCATGATCAATAGTGATGTATTGAGAGCATGTGGATTTTCCTGGAAGTGCAGAAGTGTCAGATTAGAGTCCCAAACAGGATAAATTTACTCTCACAGAATTACCTGAGAAAACTTTAAACAGATGGAAGGTGACATTAGCGTGGCCAGTTGCATAAATATCTACCAGGTCTATAACTGAGAGGGATTTATGTCCCCTATGAGCTCCCACAATTTCATTATTTTCAGTACAAAACCAGGCAGCACCAAGCCAGTCAAGCTTTGAACTTGACCTACATTGCACATCTCACAGCAGAGCAGCCATAACCTCCAACCAGCAACACCTGGGTTTATAGGAAAGGGAAAAAGAACTGATTTTGGTTCTTACCCATGGGATAGGTAAGGCGCACTAAAGCAGATAAAAAACTCAAGCCCAGTATAGAAACAGATACAGGAGCAAGCAGGGACAGGTGTCCTTTAGTGGCCGCAGTATTTTGAGTAAACCCATTTGCACAGCTCACACTGCTGGCTGAAGATGGTGGCAGCTGCTGATTCGGGTTCTGGTCACCAAACTGGAAGCCTTCATCCCCAAGGAAAGGAACAAAACCTGTTCTCTGTGACACAGCCACCGTCTCCTTGCCAACAGCACGGACAGGCAGCAGGGCTGTGCTGAAGGCTCTCACGCTGCCGGGCACTGCCTCGATGCTCGGTGAGAGCCTGGATGGGGATGGAGCAGCTCTGCCATCAGAGGAGCTCCCAACAAACAGACACATCTGTCTCCCTGGCTGGGGCTGTAAATTCTGTCATGAAATACAGATGACCTTTAACAAATGTGTCTTCTCTCTATCCATAACGTCAGTCACGGCAAACCTCTGTTGGGTTGTGGGATCATGTTGGTCTCCAGCTATTACAGTAATAAACGTGATTAATTGCAGCTATAAAGAGTAATTTCATTCTGGCTGCTAACCTCATGAAAGAAAAAAAATTAAATAAACCAAAGAATGAACTGTGGTATGACATTTTTACATCCATATTGGTTTATTCTCTCTCTTTGGACTGTGACTCTGATGGCTTGTGAGGGGAATGACATTTGTTTCTGCATGGTCAGTGTTTGCCATCACTGCTCTGTGGGATGGAGGTGCCACAGGTACTTTCCTTTACAAGGAGGAGGGAACTGCAGCATCTCCCCAAGACTCTTTTAACCATTAGCAAATATTGGTGACTTAACCATCTTTTTAGGTGCCAGAGCAACAGGGGTCCTCTGCCAAATCAAGTAAAAGCCAACTTTGCAACATCAGGTCGTGAGAAACCTCTGCTGAAAGAGTGGAGTTGCAAAGGCAGGGCTGAAATTAGTCCTGAATTCACTTCGTCTAAAACACAGGCTCTTTAGAGGAGTCTGTTGCTGAGGCTCAGAGTGAATAATGTCATGAATATACATCTGATAGGAAGCACTTGGAGAACACAGCCCTGTGTAAAGTCCAATTTTCAGAAAACTTCAACTAAACTGAACATCAGATGTTATTTGCTATTTTCTTTTCTTTGTAGCCTTTTAATCATCAGCAGAACATGATTTATCTCTTTGATCATCTTGAAGAATTCACTTAACATAAATGATTTTACTCAAGAGTTTTTTGATTTAGCAAAAAATGTTGTAACAATATCCAGTGGCTGAAAGCTAAGGCTTGCAATATAAATCGAGATGTATATTTTTTAAGAAGGATAATTAGCTATTGGAGCAATTTGCCTAAGGATGAAGTGTCTTCTGCAATACCTATGGCCTTTAAATAGCATTAGATTTTTCTGAAGGATTTGACACTTCAGGGTCCAATGTTAAGAGTGAGGATGAGATCTAGGAGCTAATGTGTATAGGTCATGCTGGAGTAATTTCCCATGACCTATGAATATTTTCACTAAACACAGAATTTTCCCCATGCTTTTTGTAGTTTTTATAGCTCCATTTACCAAATCCTGTATGGCATTCTCTTAACTTTCCAAACAAAGCTGTATTTATCGTGTCTTAAATTAAAGGGAAACTTCAATAGATACCTCATACAAATATTCACAGCTGCATAAATCAACTCAAAGAGAAGACTGGGTGTTTATCAGCAAGAAAACATAAGCTGTAGGAGCATGCTTTGTACCTTCATTTCTTTGTGCTTCTCTTGTAAAACATTAAGGATGTCCTAGGATGTGAGGTAATTAGGCAGATAGTTTATTACAGCCAAATAAATGCCACATACTCCTTCCGCTCTGGACAGCTTGTAACTCACCATTTATTTCCTCACTACAACAGGTTTATCTGCAAAAGCTGCATTGCCCTGATAGGGAAGTTGTAAAAATATTTCAGTATCAGAATTTATTCTGATTCTGGTTCTTTGAGCCAGGGGAGCTGAAGCCAACATTGTGCCTCCCCCGCCTGGAGCTGTGGTCTGCACTCAGCCCTGCACACAGCCCCCAGCTCAGATGAGAGGGGTCCCACAGCCTTGCCCCATCCCACTCCCATCCCTTTTCTCTCTCATCCTTCTCTTGGCACTCCTGAAGGGTTTTCAAAGCCTTCAAGAATGTCACCTCTCTTCACCCAAAGAGCTCAAAGTCTATTGAAATAATTAATTATCCTTAGGGAATCTTTTTTATTAGCAATAATTTGGCCCCATAGAAAAGACCTTTAAAAATTAAAAAACACCAAACCAAAACAAAACCCCAAAAGAAACAAAGAACTATTTCAAGGGGTCTTTCAAATTACTGCAGTCCAAAATGTGGGGTTTTTATGCAGACTTTCCTATTTCATACCCCCAAGTACTTAGAAATTCAAAACCAATGTGCCAAGCGGGCTGCTTTTTTCAAGTTTTCTCATATCCCTGTTTTCAGATTGTGCTGCCATTTGACTTTCTTCAGCCTTTACCTATGCTTGTCAGCTTGTGAGCATTAAAAATTCAACTCTAAGCACGGAATGACCCGTTCTTCACAGTCTATGACAACTACTGCATTACATCCCTACAGTAAAACAGCTTTATTATAACAGCTGCATTGTGGTCTTGCCTTTTTATCTCAGTCTCCTCAGGGTAATTGAGAAGTGAAGTCAATTAAGGCAGAGGGCTAAGGTAGATGTTGATTTTGGACCCCGTTTATATCAGAGTGACCTCACACTTCAATTATTTATCCGTGTTATCGCAGTATTTAGGAGCAGCTGGCATGGAGCAGCTGCCATGCTGCTACAACACCAGGAAGACTCTTTTTTGTGCATTTCCTCACTTAAAGGATTTACAGCCTGAGACAGACAGACAGACAGACAGAGCAGAAGAAGCAAGAGACAGATAAACCATTTTCCAGCAGTGAGTTGCCAAATTTGCCAGCTGTCCTGCGTCAGCTCACGGCACAAGTTCGATTTCACCTGGCACTGCCTGGTCAGACCCAAAGGCACGTCGAGTCCTTGCATCCTGTCTCCATCAGGCACAGCCACTTCCTCCAAAAAAGTTTGATGAACTTCCATGATTTCCTGCCGGAGGAATAAGAGCTTTGGAAATGTCAGCCCTGGAGGCTGTTGTTTCTCATTAGGAAAAGCAGGGACAGAGCTTTCCGAACCTCCAATGTGCCCGAGATGGCCCTCCTGCAGCCAGGTGATGTGGGGACTGCTGTCCACCTCCTGCCATGGCCAGAGCCAGTGCCACCACCTCTCTGCTCCCGCCGGAGCAGCAGGGAGCCCCAGCAGTGCTGGGAAGGACATGTGAGACAGAGCTCCTGCCATCTCCACTGCTCTTTAGGCAGCAGGGAGGATGAGGAAAGCAGGGAGGGTGATGAGGAGAAGCAGCGAGGATGAGGTCAGGCTCAGCCCTAACCTCAACCTCCCAGGCTGAGCTGGAAGGAGCAGCAGAGCTGTGGTGCTTCCAGCCCTGACATGAACAAGGCTCTGTAAGAAGTGAATTTTTGTCTCTTGTTTGGGGGATGGAGAGCACGAAGCAAGTGTATACAGCAGAGTGTATATGAATATCTCTCCCCCACTCTCCAGGCAGTTGAAGTGGAACACACTAAGAATTGCTGCGTTAAAATCTCTGTGAAGTGTCAGCCACTGCTTGTGAAAGGTCACTGTCACTGGTTGGTTGGATCCCTTGTGTGGCTGTGCTGCTCTGCATGGACAGAAGTACTAGCCACAAAGAAGGAATTTCACTTTTCAAGGCCTTTCCAACGCGGAATTGTTTGCCGTTTGCCTTGTCGATACCTGCCTTTGCAACTTACTCAGTACAGCCTCATTTTCTTTGCTTTTACATCCATGCAACCAGGAAAACAACTTCAGTACAAAAGGTAACTGTGTAAAGACAGAATAGAAAGGCTACTAAAGGCAAGAGCAGGCTTTGAATAGGCTCCACCTTAGAAACCTTTCTGGCTGTATTGTTGGAATATTGCTGCATTTATTTTTTTCAGAGGTTTCTTTTTTCCGTCCAGTCAATTTATTCCACCTGAATTCTGATCAGGTTGTGCTCGCTCTAATGCAAACTAATAAGGAAGATCTCAGTCTCTGTAGCAGAACAATTTGGCAGTAGGGGACAGGGCAGGTTGCTCTGACAGATGCAAATATTTACACCAGACAGCAAACATGTCACAGGGTCGAGCAGCAGAGCAGCTGCCATGCCAGCATAAAGCCACGTAATGTTCTCTTTGGCTCCAGGTTCACATAATTGATTGAATCAGCAGATAATCAGTTACACTAAACACCCACTAAATCTTCACTTTGTCAGCGAAGATGCAGCTTCTTATAGAGGGGGGCATTTGAAGGATGAGACAAAGCTATTTCCCAGAGTCATGTGCAAACACAAAAGTCATTATTTAAAATGTGCATTGCACACATTTAAATGAGCCCCTGTGGCCTATGGCACCAGCCGGGGTACTCACAGCTCGATTTTCTCCACAAATTTCATTGAAGAGAAGACAATTTTGTAGCACAAGGTTGGAAAAGGATGCTCCCAGCTGAGACACCTGATCCAAGCTGGCTGCCTGGGCTCCCTGCTCTCCTAATGGAAACAGGAGTGTTTAGGTCATGAACCATCTCGTCCTATTTTAGCTAAATTGGGATGAGATGGGTCAGGTCCTCGGAACATCTGTTTCTCTCCTCTGGTAATACAAGGTGTTGAGACAAATAGCACACGTGCAAGCACATACACTGTAGAGACTACACAGGGTCAGATGTTTTCCCTGCTCAGCATCCAAATGAGCCTCCCTAGGCTCTGGTAACAAAAACCTACCAAGTTGCCAGCTTTGTTCACAATATTGAACTTTGGTAGAAATCTGTCTTCCTTCTTGAATCATTTTCCAAGTTTCATTCCACCTGGTTGTCCAAATTTCTGCTCTTATCCAGCCCACATTTCTGCTAAAAAATATCATCTCCGTACTAAACCCCTGAATGTATTTGATCAGCCTTCATCCTGGCTTACCTATCCCCAGAAGTCATTCCTGCCATGTTGTCCATAGCAACACTTGTTGATTTGTTCAGGGAAGAAAGATCTTTTTCACTGTTGTTTCCCTTTCCTGACAGCTGCCAAGCAGCAGACAACTCGTGGTCCTGTGGTGTGAGACTCCTAGGGCACAAAACAGTATTTAAGAGGCACCTGGAAGACTTGCAAGAGCCCTACAACACACAGATAACATATGTCAACAACCAGCCCAAGGCTTACTGCAAAGCTGATGAATCCAGGCCAGTTTGGAGAAGGCTGTACAGACACCTGGCATGAGCAGTTTTGCTCTGACAGTTTTTGGGAGATGCCTCTTCAGAAGAAGGCATTGAGTCAAATGGCACATTTGGGGCACTCCCAGACAAAGATACTACATTGCTTCCAGCTCTGGAGCTTAACTGCTGGGATTTTGTTTCACCTCCTGAAATAGCTCTGCCCAAACTGTAAAAATAGAGCACAAAAAACTCCTTTGAAATGAACTAACTCCTGACAGGGAAGGGCTGGTAAGAGGACTGTGGGATTCTCCCAGGTTGGAGAAGGGTTCTGAATTTGAACTTTGAATGCTGATCAGGGAGATCACATCCATGCACAGCCATGCACTTGTACCCAGAAGCTTTTCTTTATACTCATAGCTACACCCCAGTCTTCACTCCTCTTCAATATTTATTTGTCTCCTTCTGTTGAAGAGAAATATTCCTCTGAAAGCCAATATCTATGTGAGCTCAGATGGAAGGAAAAGGGGATGAAAGATGCACACTTTGCAAGTTCACAGATAACAGGAGGCCTAAAGGTTGTTTTTGAACCTCTATCGCTGTCTCCATAACTGTTTGCCTTACCTGCAAAATCCCCTATAGTAACAAAAATACACTCTGAGATCAGCTGAGGGCATTTCAGTGATGCTGAGGCAAATCTGTGTTTAGAGTTTTGGGGACAGGTTTGCAGGATGCTGCTCCCCTTTAACATCCCCATTTTTGATGGAAGTTTCCTCCTTGGAGAGCTAAGGGATAAAAAGCAATCCAAACTGTGCTGTCCCTTTGTGGTGTTTCAGAGGGAGAGAGTGGCAGTTGATGCTGGCCCATATTTTCCTTTTACTGCCTAATCATTTGAGTGTTTTCAGCAGGAACAATAGTGTAAAAGGACACCATGCTTAAAAAAAAAAAGAAAAAGAAAAAATCCAGAGTTTAAACATACATAAGTCACAAGCAAAGGAGCTTAATTCAAATTCATAGAGGTAAATAAAAGGAAGTGGGGGAGAAAGTCTGCCTTTATGCTATAGCTTCACATCTCTGTCAGGAGTAAAACCCCAGTGACTTCAATGGAATTGCACCAGGAATAGATTTGGTCCCATACATTTGCTTTTAAAGAGTTTATCTGCCCCAAAGATTGTCCTTGGGGAAGCGAAAACAGCTCTGATGTGCACAATAGGGGAGGGTCAGTACCTTGCTGTGTGAACAGGAGGAGGTTTGCAGGGG
The DNA here is from genome assembly GCA_036785705.1 of Acanthornis magna. Taxonomy (NCBI): domain Eukaryota; kingdom Metazoa; phylum Chordata; class Aves; order Passeriformes; family Acanthizidae; genus Acanthornis; species Acanthornis magna. Next base: position 4,260,309 of record JAWUZG010000001.1, read on the forward strand.
ATGCTGCATTTTACAGGAGCAGTTTGCATTCAACACCAGTGGAGAGTTATTCACATTACCTCCCTCACTATTCCTCCCGCACCTGGAGATGCAACGAGGACATCTAAAATTGAACAGTCTGCAAAACTCAGTTTGGGGCTCAAATGATTCCAACTTCTGCTCCAGGTCTGCTCCTGGTGGGAGGCTGAGACCTCACTGGGACCACAGAGCTGACAAGGGCATGCAGTAAGGCCAGGCTTCCAGTCTTTTTCCAGAGCAATTTAACTCCTTGCTCACTTTCTCTGTGTTGTCACCCATCTTTCAGATGGTCAGCTTTCTCTGCTATTATTTCACTTATCAAAGTTCCCCTTATTTGGCTTGGTTTTGCCCTTTTGGGATCTCCAGGGCACAGAAGGCCATCCTGGATTTCAGTTTCAGTTCTTGATGTGAAAGGATTTGCTGAGGGCTTTAGCTCTAGTTGACCAAGGCATTTTAGGGGAAATGATAAAGGCAAGTGAGCAATGTGTATTCTGTAGCACACAGAAGCTACAGCTGGGATTTGTGTGCACAGGGTCTGTGCAGAGGAGTGAGCAACTGTTTCTCCACCAGGCTTCAAAACAAGCCGAGAAAGGTCAATTAATACTAACAAATGCTGAGAAAAAGCAAACAACTGACGTAAATTAGACAAAGACCATGCAGGCATCCCGTGGCAGACGCAGGATGCAAGGCCCACTCCTGCATCCTCTGCACAAGATCATCCCTTTTCCAGCAGGATCCTCAGATGAATTTGTACTGGTTTTGTAGCTCTGCCCGAAATTGCAAGTCTAGTGACAAACCACAGAACTGAAAACAACTGTACAGCCAAAAGCAATCGTCTGGTGAGTCTAGGTCTTAAGTTCATCAGATGGTATCAGATAAAAGAAGGAAAAAGGTTTTTATTGCTGGAGGAAAAAAAAGGTATTTTAGACTGAGGGTTTTGAAAAAAATAGAAACCTACTGTATAGCAGAAGGAGGATTTGGATACTGAGTTTAGGCTCTGAATGAGTAAAATTGCCTTCCAGGAGAATCAAAGCTGGGGTGTCTTTTTCCACTTCACCTTCTAAGACTCCTCTGACTCCATTACACTGCTTGGAAAGAGGGTAAGTCATTACTTAGCTCATAGTGAAAACCACAGGGGAGAGAGGGAAAAAATTAGAAATCTACACTTATTTCCTTACCATATTAAAAAATGAAAGAGTTCTGCAAAGTGATGCATCTAAATCTGTTTGAAGAGTGAATCAACAGCAACAAAATGAGTGGTGAGAGGAGAAATGCCACCCAGCCAAAACAAAACATGTTTTGCACAGTGATTACCTGGTGAAAACACAGCAAGTTGAATTAGATGTGTTTGTACCCCTCTGAAGAACACCTTTGTCTCCATAAAAGCACTGAACTACTGTATTGGTATTGATTTCAGCAGGAGTGTACAAGCCCACCGAAGTGGAGACACTTATGTTGTTGTTAAGAGGCTTTATTTCATATGCAGGAATCTGGAAAGGAGAGTAAATAACTTTTCTGTATAGCTATATTTAGTCTGGAGATTATATTGGTATCAAGATTTAGGTTAAGCATCTCTTACCCTAAAAAAAAAAATAAAAAGAGAGAGAGAGAGAGAGAGAAAAGCAGCCAACCAAAAGTAGCTAAAAAACTATCTAAAAAAGTTAAACTACTACAGAACTACGACTAAATACAGACTTTAAATTTAAAAAAGTATCCTGGCTGGTCAATTCTACAAGCATGAAGATAAAGTTTTTAAACTATGATAGTTCAAGAGGCGATATATTTTCCATCTAGGTGTCCCAAGGGGAATCTCACAGCTCCTGACCAAAATCCCTGCCGATGTAGCAGCCACACTGACTGCTGGTTGCCTACATTTACACCTGGGAATGGCACCCTTCCGTTTAAAAGAGACTTTAAAGATTGATTTCAAGAAAGAAGGTGTTCCTTGCCTTGCAGATGAACAGATTAAGCATCCCCCATTGTAATTCAGTGTTTTCCTTTGGCCTTGTCCTGCATCTTTCACTCACGCAAGGAGGTTCTCCCATCAGCTGATGAAGACTTTTGGCAAAAGCCAGACCTGTCTGTAAGAGAATAACAGCTGGGCCAGGCTCCAGCCCATTTACAGAAGGAGGTTAGTGCTTAACAAGTAAGAGCATATCATTGAGACTTGGGAAAAATAATATAAATAATACATCCCTGAACCAAAATCTCATTTTCATCCCAAGAACCACTAAACTGTTTCATAAGACTCTCTCGGATTATACAAGAATGATTGAGAATACATCCCAGGGACTCTTCCTTGCAAATAAATAAACCAGATGAACATGCTGTGCCACACTCCAGTTCATAAAGAGAACCAGAGGGCAGACTGTAAACAGAAGGAAATTGCAAGAAGGCCAATAAAATGCAATTGTGATCCCATGCCATCAGCCGGACTAGGCAAGAGGGATAAATAAAGTCACAGACTTCTCCCATATTTATGGTTCCTAATTGTTGTGGAGCTCTCCTCAGAACAAAAACGGCTCTGCAAGGGAGGCGGCCGTGCTCCTTTCGAATGGCAATGTTTAAGAAAGGAGAACCATATGGTTTTGAGTTGGCTCAATTGTGGCAGCCAGGAAACTAATCCACAGATTTATTGGAGCTGGCATACGTAACAGAGTGGCAATGTTCCTTTCATTTGCTGCCAAGAAACCCTCTGTGGTGCAGAGCTTTACCTTGAGCAGCAATTGCTTACTAGGCATATGGGCCTTATTTCTGCAAATGGGAGTGGAAGAGAGTCAATTTGCAAATCAAATTGGAATTCTCTTCCCCCTGCTGCTCCAATTTACTATGCAGACTTTATTCATAGTTAAAGGAGCCTTAATTTCTGCCTCTTTTTTATTTTCTTTTCTTTTTTTTCTCTTGAACTTGTTCTATTGATTCAGGACATTCAAATGGGAGGAATATGATGAGGAGAGAAGAAACCATTTAAACCACTGTCACTGACCAGGTAGAGGTTATTGCACTAAGTACTTTACCTAATAACCCACTTGCTGGAAGACCCCAAGCTATTATCATTAGAGTTCCTGACATCCTGATTTTTCTTGAAAAGGTCATATGGAAATGGGGAACAGCAGATCAGAGTCAGTAATCTGTCTAAAGTACATATAATCATCTTTTAGAATTTTTTTTTATTTTGGCGGTGAAGCACAATGAAAAAAATTTCAAGTATCCTTTGGGCATATTCATAGAAGGTTTTTTAGAGTTCCCATGGGCTTACTTGCAGAAAAGTATCAAAAGCTTGACTTCTGAAGAGAGACAAGGTGGCAGGGGGTGAGTGATAGATGAACTGCCAACCCTTACAAGTGCAAATGGAAATATGATCAGGGTTTGGAATCAGCCCCATTCACCTGGGGAACAGGCAAAGCTGCATCTGAGGTCTGCAGCAAGGCACGGAGAATTTCAGGGAGAGACAGATGCTACAGCAATGTTAAATGTTTCAAAGATTTCCTATAAGCAAGAGCTACAGACATAAAGAAATTTATATAATTTCTCTGGGAGGCTATACCTGAAAACCATGTTATCTTTTTTTTTCAGTAGATAAAGTGCTGCTTCCTTTACTTCAGCAAAAGTAGAGAATAACAAAGGAAACAGGGCATTGTTAAGATCAGCCATCGATCATACCACAAACCCATTGTGTTCAGCACCAGACACATCAGAGAAAGGCAGGAATGCCCATTCATGGGCAATTCTATAAAACACCTCTGCCAACCTTATCTTTGCACCCAATTTCCAAGGAGATGTCTCTAGAAACATCAGTGAATCCAGCAACAGCAATGACCTATGAGTAAAACAGCTCCATCAGCCCCTGATGATAAGCAGCAGAAGTCTGCAATGAATTAGTGGAATAAATCATTATGCTTTTAAAGGTTAACATTTGCCATCTTTCTCTGCAAAATGATTCCTCTGTGAAATTAAACATTGCTCTCAACACAAAAATATTATTGAAGAAGTTAAATGGTCTTCTGAAGACTCTGTTAAATCTGAAGATGGCATTCAAATCAATAAAGTATGAGTTCAAAGCAGTCAACAAAGACAGTCCAACCTACAGGGACTCCCATAGGTCACGCAAGCCTGCTGTGACCTTATTTCAATACATCTCTTACAAAATGGGTCAACAGCACTTCTCTGCAGCAGGTGACTCAGATGTTCAGAGTTCCCTCCTTTCACTATTTGCTACACGTAAAAACCCATAAATATATCATCTGATCCGAACTCAGAGGAGTGAGAAATAGGTCATATTTATATAGCATATATATAGTATATATATCAACAAATATAAAGAGGGGCTTGACTGTAGAGGAGCTCAGCGTTCAAGCAGGTCTAAAGGTGTGTTTTGATTTTTTTCTGCCAAACGTTTTCATTCAACATATGTAACAATACAGAACTAATTGCAGACAAATACCCTGGGTTTCATCCTCTTCCTTGTGAAGAACCAATTTCGGGCTGACACCTCAGCAGAAGTCAGCTCCCATTTGTGTGACAGGAGTGAGAAAGAAGAGAGATGAATTTTCATACCTGAAGAGTCTCATTACTGTGTTGAATTGCCCATAGGTAGAACTGTGTATTTTTTCTTTCTGCCTACTGAAGAGGCAATAAAGCACATATATGTGTGTACAGCAATGAAAAATTAATTACATGCAAATAATTCCCTATTTTACAGCCCTAACATATTGCTTTGGTACAGTTGGCAGTAAAAATTCCTCACTTTGAAATAAGCATCTACACATAGACAAATATATTAGTCTATATATTTGCACCATTGAACTAAAGTGCCATAAAGGAAGAATTCTATCATCCACCTCATAAAATAAATATCTCTTTGACCACATAACTGATTTCATTTCAAGAGGTGTTTTTTGAAAGCAAGTGTCAGCAACAGTCATAAGCCATGCGTGCCTGAATTTGCCTGCAATTTCTACTATGAATATTAAAACACCTGAATGGTAAAAAAAAACCAACAAAACCAGATAGCTGTCAAAGTAATTCTGCTAATTGTGCAGAAAAAGGGAAGCAGAAAATGGTCAGTTATATCTGTACCACATCACTGAAAAGCAGCACATGAGCAAACACTGGCCCACAGTAGTGCTTATACCATGTCCTCATCTGAAAGACGGAGGACAAAATCAGTCTGATAACCATAATAAAAGGTTGTGGTTTTTATATTTACAAGTGAGATAAAAATGCTGCAATGTGTCCTTTGAAATTGCTTATGGGATGATGCGGACAGACAAGAAACCATCACATTGCCAGGTGTCAGGTCATAACCCTTCCCCCTCTGAACAAATCAACTAAATAATTTGGAATTCAGAATGTCTTTCTACCCAAAATAAGATTACCATCTAAGGAAAGGAAGAAATTGCCTTGTACATGCACATGGTGGGGGTCTGATTCATTCTGCTGCAGAATAGTCTTTAAAAGGGAATGTCCCACCTGTTCCGAGCCTACACCGGGGGTGAAGGAAATCTCCTTCCTTTTATATGTGCAGTCAAGGGATGGCCTTTTACTGCCCATGCCTGGCCATTGAATCCAGGGCCAGGAGTGGGACAGGATGATCCTTGCAGGCCCCTTTCAGTTCCGGATATTCTAGGATTCTGTGACTATAACAGGACTTCTTACTGCCCACACCACTCCAGAGTGTGACCCCACTCTGTCTACTGAGGAGTCCATCAGACACGGAGAATATTGAGTTACTGGCCCTGCCCCAGTACCTGAAAATGAGGATCTGGGCTTTATATATGGGCGGTGTAACCACAGGGATCCATCAGGATTGGACATTAGTGAGAGGAAGAGGAGGCTGAAGGTCTGTCTGCTCTGCTCCAGCACTGTCTCCTGCATTGGTAATCACTGATCTGCAAAACCCCAGGGAATTCACATTTAAGCAGGCATGGCATTATTCCAGCGTATACAGCTATAAATTGCTGCTGCTAACTATTATCTTACAAACAGCTAAGCAAGAAATATTTAGTGTCAGAGACACAGAATACGTTATTTTAATTTCAATCTTTTGTACTCTCGAAAGGTGTCAAGTGCTGCTCTTTCAAATATTATAGTAAGCAGTTTGGTTTGCAGCAAGAAGAGACAATTTTGATATTTCATGTAAACAGGTCTTTTTTTACAAAGGAGCTCATGTTTCAGTCTTTCAAAATTAAAGATGCTTGCAAAAAAATCAAACCAAAACAAAACAAGAAAAAAAGAAACACAAGAAAACCAAACAAAACCTTAAGCTTCCAAAAGCTTTCTCTCCACTGCTTACTCCATGTTTAAAATGAAACAGCTTAGTTCTGTCCACAGGATCCGCATTTCACTCTGTCAGTATAAAAAAAAGGTTCCACACAGTACCCTCCAAAGATGTCTTCCAATGCTGGTTGTAATCCATAATCAAAATGAATGAGAGATCACACAGCAGGAATTTTGCTTGCAAATCTCTGAAATCAGTGAATGTATCTTTACACCTCTCATCTGTATCACTTTGTCCCCAGACCTATTTGCTTGCTACAAACAGGCCTGAACACCCTGATTTAACAGATTGCTGAGCTCTCCTGTTCACTTCCCTGTTCATTAATCTTCATAAAATAATCTGGCAATGAAAATTGCTGGAGCTCTCCCTGTACTACCTGCTGCACCCTGGGCTCCTGTGAATAAATGGAGAGTATCTAACACGTGGAGAGAAAGGTTTAACTCTGTATTCTTTTATGCATGGGAATGTCTCCAGCCTCTGTCCCTGTGGAATGTAAAGCTCTGTACAGACTGATTTGCTATGCAGGGCACACTCAGCAGGACCAGCTGAAGGCACGCTGCAGAGGAGTTAAAACAATAATGTAAGTTACAGGTAGCACAGCGCTGTGCAGCATAAATCAGCCCCTGCCACAGGGTGAAATTCTGCTTTTTCTAGGAAATAGTTGTATTAAACACATTTCCAAAGGGATTCTCAAAAACTATTAATTTTAGGCCAATGAAAAGAGTATTTCACCCAGGCTTTTGCTGCAGCAAAGGCATCTGCAGACTGCAAAGCTTGATTTGAACAAGCTTTCAAGCTTGTTCACCATTATGACACATTTGCCATGCATGGAGAGATTCACCCACAGATTCCATACGAAGCCCAGAAGGAATCGGATCCCCCAATTTCAGATCCTACATCTCAGAACTACCCTGCAAGCCCCAGAAGGTTGTCCTTGAAAGGGAACCACAGTATCACTGTGTGCACTCAGGCCGTGTCACCTTGTCACCTTTGCTCATCACAGGATGGGATGTTTAGGGTGGCACAACCCAGGAGTCACATCAAGTACCTGAGAGCATTGTCCAAACACTTCCTGAACTCTGTCAGGCTCAGTGCTGTCACCACTTCCCTGGGGAGCTGTTCCAGTGCCCAACCACCCTCTGGGTGAAGAACCTTTTCCTAAAATCCAGCCTAAACCCCCCGTGACACAACTTCATGCTGTTCCCGTGGGTCCTGCTACTGATCCCCATGGAGAATAGATCAGTGTCCCTCTGCTTCAGTTCATGAGCCTGAAATGCTCAGATTAGGCCAGCAAAATGTGGCAACACCAGAGATGTAGTGAATGTTCCAACAACATATTATTGCTAAGGCTGGCATGTCTTTTGTCCCAGTTTACAGAGAACAGCCTTCAGAGGCTAAGTCAGATACAGATTTTTTTCACACAGGAAATATTGCTCTGGGACATAAATTCTATTGACTCTCCATATTGACAGGAGGTAACAAGAGACTTGAAAAAGCACTGACTAGCAGCTCCCAGCTCAAGAGAAATTACATATTGAACTATATTGGACGTGTCCTAGATGGTAGGGAGACAAAGACAGCTTGCATGCTATCCATCAGACCACTCACACATGGAAATGGTTGCTATTTATCTTCCCTTTTAACTAGAAATACAACTTCAAATTCATTTTGCCCTAAAAAAGTGCAAGAAATGGCTGACCCATGCTCCAAAGCTCTGTGTCTGTATGGAAAGGGAAGCCAGAGAGGCTTTTTCAGGTGGAGACAACTAAGAGAGGACAGAATAGAAAGGCTGAGAGGTCTCCAAGAACTTCTAAACACAAGGGCTCCGATGCAGCATGAATGACATGAGTGAGAAGAGCAAAAGAGAACAGAGGAAAAAGAACAAATGTAATCAAAACTGCCCCTTTCTTGAACACAGAAGAGCAACAAAGTTTGGTTTTTATGGCTTTTCTATGAACTGCTTTGATATGAAATTGCTGATCAATAATAACATCACAGGAAGCAGGATCTTCCCTACTGGCGCTCATTGTGGAAGATGATATAAAGTCATTCCGTTTGCTTTTGTCAACATAGATCTTACATCTGCACCCAGGCTGAAATCCAGACATCCCATGGTTTTAACTTTTCATGATAAACAAAGCTGGGATTCTCCTGCTTGTTCAGGGCAGATCTTAGGCCCATTGATACAGGGACATTTTGCATTTCAAAGCCCTCTGCAAATTTTTTTTTTTTTTGGTTGCCTTTTAAATAGATCACAAGAAACAAATAATTATCATATTCCTGACTATTATTCCCTCTCAACACTTCCTCCCTCTAAAGCCCACATTTATTCTGCACCTTCTTCAGGGTACACCTCGCCTGTTTGAACAAATTTAATTAGCAAATGTCAATAAGTATAGATGTGCTCACTGCAATAATGCATAATCATTGTGATTTCCTTGGAGCATTTTTGTGCTCAGTATGAGAAGAATAAAAAGTTTTATGTTCTTAAATGTGAAGATTTTGGAAATGAATCCATTAAAATGGATAAATTACAGGAGACATGAAAATTTTCTTTCTAGGAAAGCAGTTTTATGAAAAACTGGGTTTTTGTCTACTTCAGTCTTAATATACTTTTATTGTCAAGATCTTGTGTAATCTGGAACTCGAATTAGCAGAGTATTTAACTTCCATGGCTGTGCTGAGACCAGACCAACAACAAGCATTTTTGGAGGACTCTGCATGTGGGAGAAATAGTTATTGTGTTTTCTCCCCCCACCCTATGAAGCAACAAATTCATCATGCAGAACAACAGAGATGACAGAAGAGCAGGACTTGCAAAAGAAGAAAGCAAAAGCAGAGGCACACCAAGCTCTGGGCAGAAGAGAGATGAAACAAGAAATTTTGGGGTTCAAACTAAGAGATGCTCATGCCAAAAGCTCTTGTGTCCCAGAAGAGGATTCAACACAAACTGCCCAAACATGGCCAAGGAAAGGAGGGGAAGCCAATGAAACACTGGAAAGGTTTCTACCTCTAGATCCAGACTCTCCTGTGCCTGCTGAGTGCAAAAGAGGGGTGGCTGTGGAGTCCTGTGGAAGCAATGGCGAGAACAGAGCAGCAATCTTTGCACGAACACTTGTGGCACTCTCTGGAGGAATTGGTTTGCGACACAGATTAGCAGAGAGCAGCACAACCAGATCTCAGTGCCACCTCTTGTGAACAGATGCTGACAGAGGGTTTCTACCCCCTGGAAAATGTTCCAACGTGATGAATAATGCACTACACTGGAATATTTAAAACTTCTTTTCAACCACTCAGGACCCATCAGAGCCTTGGAGTAGATGGAGAGGGTCTGACTCCGGGCATGGACTAAAGAAAGCAGAGCCCCAGATGGGTGAATTGTGTTTTTGTGATGCTCTGCTAACAAAAACACCAGCAAGTGCCTTCTCCCCAAAGCAGGGCTTGGGCATTCCATGCCCTGGGTCTGAGGAAGGAAAAAAGCAAAAGCTGAGGATATGAATGAGAGCTGCATCTCAACAAAAGCTCTTTAATGTCAACTATCACAGACCAGGGGAAATAAAAAAAAAAAAATTAAAAAGAGAGAAAAGGAAAGAGCAGAGAGTGCAGAAGAGAGCAGGGGAAGAGGTGAAGTCTTGTTGTGATTTTTACAGCTGAAAAGAATCTTTAAGGGACTTCCCTGACCTGCCATTTATGAGGCAGCATGAGGCAGGGCAATAGAACCTGCTCCGGCTGATTTAACCTGCACCCACTGCCCAGGGAATGCACCTCATGTCAAAGGCTGGTGGCAAATGCCAAATTCCCTTTTGAGGGAGGCCATTGGAGAATTTCAGCAGCATGGAATCAGTTCAAACCCTCTCAGAAAGGCCCAGATCCTCCTCCCATGGGATCTGATGCACTGTCCCTTGGACTATGCCCTGCACATTTCATCCTGTCTGCTTTAGGACAAGTATTGCAGCAGCAGCACAGCCCTTTATTGAGCTGATGAACCTCAGATTGCACAGATCAAAATACATTTTCTCCAGTAAAAAAAAGATTGATTTGATGCTAAAACTTCATCACACTTCAAACAACAGCCTGAAACAATATCTATACATTTACACCTTTTTCCCTGCCCTGGATTTATTGCAGTTAAGATGGTAAAAAGTGCTGCAGGTTGTCCTGTGATGTGCAGAATTTTTCAGTTGAAAAATGAAAAAAACCCCAAATTTCTTGTCTTCACTTAATGGTAGGGACAGAATATAAGAATGTGGTCAGTTTGCATGCATAAAGAAATAAAACCAAAATCAAGACTCTTCCAAGGAATGCTCCTACTAATACTGTTAATCACTCCCATAGGTCACTGCCAAATCTGGACTCTGTATTTATTTTGTTTTCATGTTTATTACTAGTATCCCAAGCAAGCTTGTTCACTTTCAGTACCAAAAAACATGTAAGTAGAGGAGAAGCACTTATTAAATGTTTTGAAAGCACGGCATTTGAGAGGTTGGCAGAAAACTTTGCTGTTTGCAAAAAAAGAAAGTTGTATTTTCATATATTTTCTGAATAAAAATATATGAAATTCATTTGTCTAGTTGAATATTGATAACTTCGATATTTCCTGCAATTCTGAAAAAAAAAAAAAAAAAAAAAAGGCTTTCTTGTCTCCTCTACTAAAATCCAAGGGATTTTTGCTGTAGTTGGCGGAGGACTCTTGCAAGTGTGAAGTTCTTGGTGAGAAATCAGCTCTTAGTTCCATAACTAACAAGGTCAGAAGTCTTGTCAGGTGCGTATCAAGAGTTGCATAAGATGCAAAGTACTTATGCTGCAGTATGGTAGTTGAGGACATGAATTAAATTCTCGAAGGGGAAAAAATTACACTTTGAAATTGCAGCAATGATATACTCAAGCTGTCTATAAATTAAGACACCTTCTCGCAACTCACAAATAGAACAAATCTTTTAACAAGTGTTAAAAATTAATAAGGAGAGGAGAGAAGGAGATCAAAGCAAAGGTAGATGCCTCAGAAAACTGTCAAAGCATCGACAGAAGAAATCTTTCAGCTTTAGTTCATAAGACAAGACCAGAAAGCATTTCCCCTTTGGTGGAATGAAATGCCTTTAAATCAAATAGAGGAGAATCTGAAATGAAATGTGTACAAGGAAAGTTGTCTCTTAATTCTCCTGCTGGGGAAAACTTGCTTGACCTGAAATCAGAAGTTGTAAACTGATGATTCACTTTCTCACCCAAAATCACAGAATCGTAGAATGGTTTGGGTTAGAAGGAATGCTAAAGACCATCTAGTTTCTGCCGTGGTCAGGGACACCTTCCACTAGACCAAATTATTTAAAGTCCTATCCACCTGGCATTGAACTTCCAGGGATGGGGCAACTGCAACTGCTCTGGGGAACCTCTTCCAGAGTTTCACCACAGTGAAAAAATTCTTTGTAATATCTAATCTAAACCTGTCCTCTTTCAGCTTGAAGCCATTCCCCCTTGTCCTAGCACTGCACACCTTTGTAAACAGCCCAGCTTTCCTGCAGACTCTCTTTAGATGCTGGGAGGTGCTCTAAGTTCTCCCCAGAGCCTTCTTTTCTCTAGGCTGAACAGCCCCAAGTGTCTGAGTCTTTCCTCATAGTATATTCTTTAAACCAAGATGCACCCTCTTACACGCAGAACATGCACTTACAGCTGCAGAATTATCCCACCAGGATCACATGATTTTGGAAAGATGTTGCTCTACCTGCAGGTCCCACCTTCCAGGCTGCCCAAAGCAGACTTTCACCGTGTTTATTGCAGAATAATCTTTGCGCCACAGACCGACTGTGTGCTTGCTGTAACTCAACTTGATTTATTTGGCTCATGGCACTGTCGGGTGATGGGTGCATCAGCCACAACTAACGCCCCATCCCTGCTGCTAGAATAAGTTCCCTTCTTGGCACTTTTAAAGAAAATGATCCTCAGAGAGGTGCTCAGGTCAGCAATTCTCGGAGATAAGGACTGACCGTGGCCACAAAGTACTTTGAATTGTCTTCAGAAATACAGTGAGGAAGAGGGAGGAGTCCTTCATACCTTCAAAGCTAATCTCCAGCATTGGGAGAACATTTCCTCAGAAATCTAAGGATGAGCAAAAAAAACCTTGACATTACAACTCCATGTCATGTAAGACCAAACACGGAGAGACATCTTGGTGACAACTGTGGAGAGTTCAGAGATTAAATCCTGCTCAGACAGGGATTAGCTCAGAGCTCAAACACACTCACAGTCCCACAGAAGCCTGGACGTTTGGTGCCAGTCTGAGGATCAATAAAAGTGTCTAAGGTGTCAGTCTAAGGTATGCATCTGGGCTCACACTGTAGCTGGAGAGAATCAGATGCCTCCAGTGGGAAGTTTGTCCCACTTTTAGACAAATGTCTAAAATAGTGGATCAGTCTCCCTCTATTGCTCTTCCCTCCACCAAACTGAAGTCACAGTTTTAACTCCAGAGACTCTGACATTGGAAGAGAGGAATCTCACCCCACGCAAATTGCTTGCCCAAGGTCACATAAGCTGCTCATTGCAAAGATCCAAAATTCAAGTTTAGCTCAGGCACTTCTTCGTCACTGTTCCTTGGCAACGAGATAGGACACAGAGCTTGCATTCAGCCCTGCAGCCTGTGCATGCACGGCTGGCAGAGACCCACGCAGCCTGTGACAAGCCTTGCAGTACACAGACAAGCCGGAGAAAAGATAAGGGCAGGTCACAGAACATATCTATAATTGCTTCAAGGGGAAAAAAAAAAAAGGAAAAAAAGGAAAAAAGTTGGTTCATCTTAATCTTTCACAGCTGTTAGTATGGCAACTAGATTTTATTTTAGGTCCATCCTGCCAACAAGTATCATTTTGATTTCTGTGAGCAGAATGAAGATAATTAAGCTTCCAAAAAGCCAGTATTTGGTAAAAATAGCCATGGCTTTACTTAGCAGAGTACAGTATTTTAAAAGAAATTCTTCAGCTTCCATCTTGCAGCCAAAGGGCACTTTTTTTTTTTCTACCAGAGTTATCGACTTTTCTCTATTTTGAGATCACTAGAGAAAAGCCAAGGACAGGGAGGTAAGGGATGTCCAACATCTTTCAAGATGTACCGAGAAAGTAAGAGTTACTGTCTCCCTCCACACAGGCACCAGAATATACTGCACTGCCTGTGTCTCTCGGACAGTTTGACAAGTTTAGTTCCACTGAACCACTTCTGATTTACACCAGCACTAAAAAGGGAGGGGGAGAGGGAAGTCAGACACCATAAATCTTTTCACTGAATGACGTTTTGAAGGGCTCGTACATCACTCAAACTAAGGTCTAGAATCACAACACAGATGGCCTGAAGGGTGGCTTACATGCCCCAAAGCCTCTTCTCCTTCCCTCAGATACCATTTGCTTTAGTAGAAGACATTAACTCTTCCTACAAAGCTGGTATCAATGGACTCACAAAGGCATTTAGAAACCCAAGTGCCATTGACTGCAAGGCTAACACCTCCAAGATGTTTACTTAATACAACAAACTGATGTCAACGGGACAATATTTCCATGAGTTATACAGTGATTTAACAGCCTGTTTTTCTTTGAGCTACAAGGGAATAAAGTTTCTAAATCATTTGTGAAAGCACCAGCCTTTTTAGCTCATTATTTATACTGCATAAGAGAAGCAAGAGTTGGCAGTCCGTGATCTGGCCCTGCACAGACACAGCTGTGAGCATGAAGAGTGATGTTCATTGTCACCCACCCAGCAGCTCTGCCAGGGTCCCTGAGCAAGGGACAAGAGGAAGCTGTGTTTTACTCAATGCAATATATCCCCATTTCCCATTGTGTTGGAGGCAGAGTCATAAAACAGGTGTGATTCCAGCCTTACCTAGCATGTGCTTTTTCATCCAATATCAGATTCTCTGCCCATTTAGCACACATGTTCCCTGCAGCTGAAAGCTCATTCTGAGCAGAAAGTGAAGGCATAGCCTCGACAAAGTGGATTCTCCAGATCTCCATCTCCCAGCTTCAGACATTGTGTGAGTCTCACGGCTGCAGTAACGACGTTGAGCATCCCACTCAGCATCACACTCAGCAACACTGCTAGACCTCAGGTCTGAATATGTTTTGGGGCAGAATTCGAAGTCTTCTTTAGGCTGAGTCTTTGGCATCCGGACAGGTCATATGGATACCATCATGGAAGACAGAAATAAGTAGAACTGCTTTCAACAGAACACAATATGAAGCAGTGCTGTAATAAGGTCCTGTTTTAATGAGTTAATGGTGGTGAAAGAGCTTCCAGTCTGGTAATCTTATCAATGACAGGATCTGTGTCACCTAAGATTACAATCCACAGCATAGGGCTGAGCATCTAAGCAAATTGTCTGAGCCTCCCATCATGGCCTTTGAAGTCTAGCAAAGAGAGTTTAGGGTGCAGCTCATGTAGTCAAACACTGGCTGCACTGATGAGAGTCTGTGTTTGAATAGCTCTATTTCTGTCATAAAGGGATCCTTGGCTCACTTATATTTATATCCTACAAGCACTGCAGTATTTCAGACAAATCCCAACCAAGTGTTCCAAACAGCTAAAGATTGGGTTATTACTGTGTAACGAAAGAATTAGACTTATCCAGCTAGAAATGGCCCAGTATACTATCAAGGTGAGGAAAATGTTAAGTCCTCAACCACAACAGACCTCAACTATATACACATAAATGGTATAAACCCCAGGAAATCCACCAGCTCCCCAGCACCACCATGACCACCAGACAGCATGCCAATATATTCCACACAAGCACTGAAACTTGTGGGGCTGAAATGAGGCTGAAGTATCCATTATCCCTGACTCAGACAGGAGGCTGACACACTATACTTGACCAGATGTCGTATTCAAACTCAGGAGTTTTATCTAGTGGTGGTGATAAAATTACTGATCTGCTGGTGACAATTTTATTGGTCCTTTAAATTGCATTAGCCATTACCCTACTGAAATATAAAAGCTAATAGCTACAACTCCAACACAACACACCATTATACGGCAATTCAGAGACTGAAAGCATAACTAATTATAGACTGAATTTTGCAGCAGATACATTGGCTTGAGACAATATTTCAAGGCAGGTGTGGGCAGTTACAAAATACTTCCAGAAACCTGAACAAAGACTTTTGCAGAGGATTATAAAACTAAGTCTTTGAAGAGCAGAAGTAGCATGTTAGCTGTGTCCTGTCCTCAAACCATATTACCACCCTGTCACTCACTTAGCGATGGATTAAAGTGCTTTGTCCTGGAATCCTATTAGTGGCTCACACCAACGCAACACGAATTCTGTGTCTTGGAGGTGCAGTGGTGCCGCTCTGTCCTACTTGTAGCATTGGCAGAGGTGGCAGGAAAAAAGGGTTTAAAAGCTACAATGAAGTTATAACAGCTCGGCACAATTTTTAAAGCATGTGACAATTGCTGCCATTTCCCTGCCATATATTTACTGGTTGCTAATAGGCTCTCTTTTCAAAGGTAATAAACACACACATATGAAAGTGTTAATAATTCCAGGAAAGAGGGCAGTGAGGGGCACTTGTACATGTTCACCAAGGCTGGGTTTTATCTTTGGATACAAACTCCCTCCATCCTCCCCAGAGATAGGTTAGCATTTAGCTGTCCTGCTCTAGATGGGGACTAAGCCTTAGAAACATCACTTCATCCACTGCTTTTTCTCTTAGGTGTAAATTGCATCCTTTTCCCCCACATTCCATAATTTCCCATCCCACTCGCTCCTATATATAATAGAATGAGAAAATACTGGAAAAGCTGTCTTTATTCCCTAAGTCTAACCCATGGCAGACCCCCCAGTGTGGTTGCACAGAACCAGGATACAGTCTTGTCCTGAATTATTACAAGGATTGAGAGATGTGCATCAGTACTGATCTGTCAGGATGGTTCTGGTATCTTGCCCTGGCCCCAAGGATGCAGATTGAAGCCTCAGTCCAGACTGAAAGGCAAGGCTGGCACAGAAGTGCAACCACAGAACCACCAGTGCCTGGGCAGGTGTGAATTAGCGCCAGCTAACCCACACCTCAGAAAAGGTCCTCAAAGACTGGGGGGCTATGCAAGAGCAAGTCTGAGGTTTCTCAACTCCCCTTTTACCAGACAATAACCCTCTGGACACAGCCCATGTGCCCACACACAGAGGTGTAGGTCCATTTGAACTGCCCTTCAGAATTTTACAGCTGCTACTCCGCAGATGCAGAGCTGTCCTTCGGGCCCCGGGTCACATCCACCTGACAAAAGTGAATGGATACCTTGGATATCCTAAGGCATCTCAAGTGAATCTGGGTGCCTGTGGCCAGGCTGCTGACTCTCTCTCACTGCACATTAATCCTGCCACCTGTGGGGTTCAGTTCTGCCCATGGAAGTTTCCTCCTGCTTGGAGCATCTCTCAGCAGCACTGAATCCCCACTGATGGTGTAACACAAAGCTGTGCTGCGCGTGCAGCTATCCTAAGGGAGTGTCTGAACCTTGGAAGACATGGGTCCTAGCCTCAGTGACTTAAACGGATCTCTGACAACTGATCTTTCCATTTTCTTTAGGTTTTAGTATTCTGCAGAAGCAGATTTATTTTGAGGTTGGCCTAACATGCAGTTATTTTTTCTCCCCCCAGTTGTTTGCACTCTCTTTAAATAACATTAAATCTGATGAATACGAAGGTGTGTCCAGGTGGTCTGAGAAGTTTTTGCTCACGGAACTGCTCAAATCAGTCCATTCATCACAGCTGCTGCACATCAATGTGCAGTAAGCTGGCAGCTGACCTCACCAGGCACAGAGAGTCATGGGGACCCAACAAAAATCCAAACCAGGCCTTCTTCCAAGGATACCTCGGCAGGAGGAATAGAGGGACAAAGTCCTTCATATCTCAGCATGTCAATTCCTCCAAAATGGGGTAAACTTCTTCCTCTACTAAAGAAAAAACAGCACCTTTCCTATGGCAAAATGGAACATCTTGCTGACTGTCACTAGAATATGTATCTTATTGAGGTTGCCTATGAATCTCACCTCCTTTGTGAGTTTAAATATAAAAACCCTGCGTAAAATCACTGAAGAAATGCTGTTCTGCATTCCTTGTTTGCACTGCTGGTATTATTTCTCTGATTTATATTTGTCAAGATAGATTTTTTTTAAAAAGCCCCCAAGAATCATGTCTATCTTGATGGTGTTTTCTATCAGCAGACACCCTGATTACTATTTAATTTTAGCCAGAAAATAGTTTATACAGTACCTTTCTCAATATCATTATGTAAGAGTCAAAGCAGACAATCTTTTGTAACTTGGCTGTCTGCCATGACAACTTTCCTGATTCAGTTTCCATTTATTAATATTTATTGTTGCAGTTTTTTAGCCTTTTCACAGCAAAATATAGTGTTACAAAGAGATTGAAAGTGTCATAAGAGACAAAAGCAACATTATGAAGAGCAAAACGGCTCTAAATTTCCAAGCAAAATTCTGTATGGTACATAGCACAAAACTGATGCAGTTGCATTTCTCAAGTAATAACATCAGTATTTAAAGTCCCAAGTGTCATCATTTTATTTCAGCTGTAGAGTATTGTTTGTAGACGTTCTAAAAAAGAATATCTGGGGATAAACCTTTCCTATGTTTGTCTGATAATATAAACTTCAAATAGGCTGGACCAAGCTGAATCATCAAGATCAGCAGATCAGTCTTGTTGAGCTTTTTCTCTACTTTTTAAAATTCACATTCTTTATCTCAATGAAATTTCTTCTCTTCCTAATTATTCACTGAGCCATCATCTTTGTACGCAGGTACCCACACGCCAGCCTAGCCAGGCTCCTTGTAAACCAGAGACAGGATGAAGCCTGAGGACGGAGTTTGGACAGACGACATCTTTATGGCCAGTAAATACTGGGCTTACCAGCCAGACACTCGATTGCTTAAATTATTCATCAGGACAAACGGCATTGCTGTGCTGATGCTGAGCCTTGTGCAGCAGGAAGAAATGTTGGAACTGAGACAGTGCTGCGAGTGCAGTTTGTTTTCCTGCAGGATCATACCTCTACCGGAATGAGTCAGGAGATCAGGAACTGAACCTAGAAATCACCAAGGATGGATCCTTCTCTTTTAGCTTTAGCCCAGACCCCTGCTTTCCCTGAATGGTCAATGGAAGGAAAGTGGATACTTCAAAGTCACCATCTGTCCAGTTTCAGTTATTTTCTCAAAAACAGGTCAGTGCCCTAGACATAGCAATTTTTCTTTTATGGCTTTTGCTGGAAAGCAGATTACCAGACCAGTTGAATTCCACCCTGTGAACAACTTCCCTACACAGAGTCAAGGGATGTTCATAGCCCAAGCTTTGAACCAGCCAGGCAATGTCATTCATTGCTGCAAACGAGCTGGGGCACTGAAAATCAGGTTTGTCCAAATAATTGGAAAAGCTTGCCTTCTATTTAAGCGGGCAAAAAATGGAATTCTTATTCACATGTTTCATTTAAACAGTATTCAGCACCTTCACACTCAGCAGAAAAATAAACAGATCATGGCTTCTGGAAGATTTGATGAAAGCTTGTGTGAAAAGGCAATTTGAGAGAAAAACAACTATTTTTTTCCCCTTTCAACAAGTCTTGAGGACCTTTTTCTATGTCAGGGGCTTAGAATCTTGTCTTCCATCCTCATAGGATGTCTGGTTGCAAGGATGGGTAGCAAAGGTAGTTCACTCCATACACTTATAGGTGGAAAACTTGCTCCAGGAATGAGTCTTTTAGGAGGTGAGCAATGGCCATGCTGATCTTGTAACATGAATAAATAATAAAGATCTGTGGCAATTGTGCAGTAAAATTCAGGACAGGAGTTCATGACTAAATGTGCATGTTTATTGTTTACTCTAAGTTATAATTCTGTTTAAAAATTAAAGCCTAACTCATTAGCTGGTAAATCACATTTCATTTCCACCTAATTTATGAGTCCTGAGGTGTTTGGACAGGGCTTAGCGTGACCAAAAAATGCTGTATGCAACATCCTTTCATTTGCTTTTGGTGTGGTACATGAAATAGTCTCTTTATTTTAGAAAGCTTTTTCTTCGTGAATCAACATCATTAGCAATCAAAGAAACAGCTATGAGCATTAAATGCAAATGTTTGAACTTCTGTAATTTGCATGTCATTAATAAGCAGGCTGGCAGAGGATGGTCATAAAGATGACTTTGAAAGTTCCCACTGCTGTTACAGACTGAGTCATGGTAGCAACAGTGAGAGTCTCAATTCCAACTAATTAATGGTTTTAGGGAGCCAGGAGTCCCATTTTCTGTGGTGAGTGGAAGCCTGGGGCTCGCTCATCGTGGAATGAACCTCTGCTCACACAAGTCTTCCTTGGTAAGGAGGCAGAGTTTGAATCCACTCCAGCGAGATCTTTTCTTGGCTGTACGTTCACCTTTATGCATGGGTCAGTTACCTTTATTTCTCCTCTCTTTCATTATTGAATTAGTGGTCTGCCAAAACACCTGGAGATGGCAAAGTGGTCCTGCAGAAAGGACACTGAGCCTGTTTTCAAAACCATGAACGTGCTGAGAAGTGAAGGAGACTGCCCAAGGGCATACAGAAAATACATGCCAGTGCTTGAAAACAGGTCCTCAAAATTCAAGTCTAGTGTCCAGAACCTTAAAAAACAAGGAGTAACATTGCAGAGCTGTCATTGGATTATTGGTAGATTGCCTTGGGGAAGCCAAAGTAAAACACCTCATAGAATGCAAAATGCCACATAGAATGAGGCATAGAATGCCTCATAGAGGCAAAAAAGTCAAGTATCAGATAAAATAAAGCTGGTTACCTTGGCTAGTCAGGTTTCCTGTGTCTAAACTTCATGATCTGGATGGCTGTTTCCATCATCTCAATGAGTTGCAATAATCAGCAGCGTGATACGAACCAAACTGACAACTGGGAAAAATAACTCAGAACTCTTTGATTAAAAATAATCATTAATGCAGCGGTGAAAGGCTTCAGCAGGCAGGAAGGGCCAATGACCCAGGGAGCACAGTGGGGAAAGCCAAGGGAGAGAAATGCGGAGATTCTCCCTCCTCTCCCGCGGGTGCGGCAGGGACACGGCTGTGGCTCGCAGGCAAGCGCAATAACTCTGCCAAATATTGCAATCTATAGTTCACTGACCCCAAATGATTACTGCACTCCTCTCATGCGTTCAGTAATTTTCTGTCCTGATTCAGCGGGATTCAAGTGGGCAACCCGAAAGAAACTGAACCCTTTAGCCCTGCTGGAAAAAAGGAATAAAAGGGTGTAACCACAGCCCCCTGCTTCCCCTCCTTATTTTTTAATGTAGTGTTGGAGAATTGGTTAAAAACCTCCTTCAGAAGAGAATCTACATCACTGGTACATGGTGAAATGGCCTCATTAAGAGAGGAAGTTTGAGACACCATCCAAACAAAGCTGCAGACTTGTGCCCCAAGGTGCTGAGGGACAAGCTGAGCCCCTGGGACCCCTCTGGTGCTCCCACAATTTGCAGAAGTCTCAAAATCTCTGCTGTGGTCAAGCAGTTATTATGACATTAAAACAAACACATTTCTTCAAAGACAACAGACTCACAAAAGAACCAGGAGTCGCAGGAATCTGCACAGGCAAAATTTTGCTGTTTTAAAGCCATTGTCTCCTGCTTTATGACTACATGTCCTCGTAAAAAGTTCCTCTCCAGGTCTCTTGTAGGCTCCAAAGTTTATGATTTGATTTGATTTATTTCAATAAATAAATTGCTCTTAACCCATGGGTTTTCTCACTTTTACCCTTCCAGTTCTCTCCCCAGTCCCACTGGAGGAAGTGAGTGGGTGGCTGTGTGGGGTGGAGTTGTGGGCTGGGGTTAAAGGTGACAGTCCTTTGGGCTTGCTGCTCTTCCCATCTGTCCCACCACGATCCCACAGGCACCATTCACCTGGCAGGCTACAGCCACCACCATCCTCGAGCCAGCCCCTCAGCTTAGCCCAAGGCCAGAAAGCGACAGTGAACAGATTTTTAATTGTTCAAATATTCACTGCATGAAGCAAAGTTTTATATAAATATTTCATGCAGGCAATTTTCAAGTATGTCGCTACTCTCCACTGAATCTGCTCTATCCAAATGGTGCCACCTATGCTGACCACTAGAAATTATGAAAATAACACTGGTCTCTCCCCAACACAAGTTGATGGTTTATTTGCAGTTTAATATTACCTCCTGTTTTTACTGCAGGCAGCAGCATTCTCTGCTGTTGAGACTGCAAACCAGATGAGTTTTAATTCCTTTCAGCTACACCAACACATGCATGTGTTCCTCCAGTAGTCAGCAACAAAAGCAAAACAGACTCAACTTCTATAAGCATCAAACACAGCTTGAATACCCGAGGTATATAAAAATGTTTGGCACAGTACAAAAATTTATAGCAACCCTTCCAGTGCAAGATGCATCACAGTAAAATCTTGATTTGACTAAGTGTTTGATATTCTCATGCAGCCATTACTGCTAACAGGATTCATAAGTCACATTCTTTTAGCATATGCAACTTTAAAGGGGACCATTCACTTGGTATTTAAATCTTCCTATAAATTTCCCCAGAGGAAAACCTGCAATGGAGCAGTCATCCTTACCAGCCAAGGGAGACGAATGCCCAATTTACAGTGATCTAAAAGATTTGGACTCGAGGATGAAAAAGAAATATTAATTTCTTTACCATATTTGCAAAGTTTCTGTTAGAATAAAGCTCCCTCCTCTAATGAGAGCTCAGGTGCCAAAAAAGTGCAAACACAGCAGCAGCAGGATAGCCCACAGAGGTATTTTTTGTGGGCAAGGGAACAAGGTTTAGATGATCCTGGCTGATTATTGGGATGTGGAAGGGAGATGGCAGTGAATTCCGAGCAGTAGGAGCAAATCCACCTACCACTGCCTGTGATGCCTCATCATGTGCTAAAATCTTAGGCACACCTTCAAAATATGACATTTCTGGGGTTTTTAGATAGTTGCATGGATAGTGCAATAGGGAATGATGAGACCACCTTAACTGCTAGATTTGAAGCAGCTGAGATTACTGCTCTTCAGATGACACCCAGGAGTTAAATTTTATCTGCTGCAAAGCAAAGGAAAATTAGTTCTCACAGACTGTCAAAGAAGAGCATCGAGAGCAGAAGGGAGCATCCACACGGCCAGAGAGCACATCTCAGCTGGGATGCAGGTAACACCTAGCTGGCCTGATCCCCTGGATGGCAAAGATCATCCCACAGAATCCCATTCCAATTCCCTGCAAGCTTAATTTTCAGCTCCAGTTATCTTGACTTCTGTCCTGTGAAGGCTTTTCTCCCCCACAACCAGAAGAGATTATTTTTAAGCGAGACAGAGACCTGCTAGGACAAGTGATCTATCGATTTCTGCTTCTCACCAAAGCCCTTCAAACTCCTAAGGGAAAATTCTGATGGGAAACCCTCCCCAAAACTGGGAACAGAATATTAATGTGTAGAAGCGAAAATAAAATTTGTTTCAGTCATGGCCTGTGTCTTGAGACATGTTGCATTAGGTTTTAGATGAGAATATTGACAAAACCCAACTCAACTCAAAGAGGGAATTAAAGATCTAATAGTACCTCTCTTGTATCACCAATTTAGAACTCAGTACAGCTTGTACTTGCTGCCTACCAGCAGGACACCTTCAGATAATTTGATTCTGGCAATAACACAGCCCTTTTTCTAATCACTGCAGACTCCCCCAGCAGATGTTGTGCTCTGGAAGCCCTCGCTGTGGCTTCTCTCACTGTGGTGCTTTTGTACACGCTGCAGCTCATATCTGCCACGTACAGCTCCACAGGACAAAAATTAAGACACTTTGTGTGAAGCTTTGAAGGCTTCCCTGAGGGGAAGCTGCCTTCTTATTTAGACTGACAGGACCAGAACTGAATCAAACAAAGCTGCAGCAGAAGAGGTTTGGAGGAGAGAAAACTTGATTCTTCCCACAAGGAGGTCCTTCCAGCCCACGTCCTGGGGGAACGAGGCACGGGTCCCCTAGGGCAGCTCATGTGTTTTTGGAGATTCAGTGGATATCCCAAGCTGCAGTTGGTTAGCACACACAATAAAGTGAGCAGCTCTGCAGAGGGCCAAAGCAACTTAAAAGGCTCCTGATGGTACTGCAGCTCTCCCCTCCTCTGCTATAAGCTCTTAGTCCTTCATGCTGCTGAAAAGGAAGCAGTACCATGTATTCGAGTCATTCTTAGGAATGGCAAACCTGGTAAGTATCCACTGAAGATTAATTTTGACTTTTTGATTTGAATAAAAATTTAAATTTGTCTTTGGAGTTTCATTTTGAAGCGTGTGAATTAAACAGTGATAGAATAGTCATTTTGTTGACACTTTGTCTTAACAGAACTGAACACTTCATCTAGCCAGTGACTAATATGAAAAACCAATTTCTCTGTGGCTGATTTATTTATATGTAGTACAGTTCAATTAAGAGAATAAGCCACACTTCAGCCAAGTGGGTAGCAGTAAGACAGTGGTATTGCTGAGTTAGCACAGGGAGGTGCTCAACCTACTGCTCACAAGATCTGCATCCCAGTTTCGTGCTGCCTCTGTACCTCTGCAAGTTTCAGCTCTGTTTAGTCACAGTCCAGTCCACTCTGCATAGCCTTCTCTATCATAATTTCCTCATTTCTTGTGTGCTCAACCCAAGCACTGCACTACATCTGCTGTGAGACTTCAACCTCCCCTTCAGGGGCGACCTTCTCAGTCAAACCTGAAGATGAATCTTTGTGCAATAAACATATCCAAAATCTTGTTACATGAGAGAAATATACTGGAAATAAAATTATAAAATAAAATAAAATAAAATAAAATAATTAAATATAAATATAAATAAAATAAAATAAAATTTTAAAATAAAATAAAATAAAATAAAATCCTCAAGAACACAGGACCAACAATCTGAAATGTCTTCCCTTCACACCTTATCACCTCTCCATGTTGAAGAGCTCAATTAGACCTCAACAAGACTTTTACCATTAGAGACACTGAACTATGAGACAAAGCATTCAGCCTTGGGAAAACCCAGGGGATCCTTCAGGATTATGCTGAGTACAGCCAACATGTCTCAAAAAGGGAACAAGTTGCAACCAAATGGGCCTTGGTTTCTCTGAGTGCCCAGAGAGATGACTTTTCCTGGGAACCAAGCACGGGCTTAGGAAATGATCACTCAAAATGTCACTTGCAGCAAAGCCAGATTCAGGCTCTATACCGCCAATTTTTCTTTCCTTTGAAGCCGAATGCAAAGCCCTGGACAATCTTTGCCACTTCACAGTGAGTTTAACTAATGTGCTTAAAAGCCACTGCTGTCAAAAAGAAGGGCAGCAGTATAAAATAGAGCCACTAACCTCCTGCCACTGAGGTGACTGGTCACATTTTTCTTTTATTTCAGCATGAGCAGACTCAGGTCTAGAGTATTCTCTGAAGAACCTTAGAAACCAGTCACAGGGTAAAATTAACACCTGCTGATTGGTCAAGATTTTAGTGATTGAATTTTGAACTGGAAAGACAGTGCATAAAAACAAAACAAAACCAAAACCAACCAAACAAAAAAACAAACAAAAAACCCCAACCAAATCAACCAACCAACGAACCAAACCAACAAAAAACCCCAACAAAAAACAAAAAGAAAAAGCAGCATTTCTCTGTTTTCCCATCTGCTCAGAATTCACTGCTGTGGTTTCTATCTCTGTTTTTTATTAAATAGTCTTTGCCCTAGAGAAAACTGCTCTTTTGATGTTACAGTTGACCTTTTAGTTTTACTCTACATAAAATTTTTTCCCTGAAGAAGGTTTCTATCTCTGAAAAAAAAGGAGGGAAAAATACAGCAAATCACTTTTCTCTTTATTCCTAGCTACAACCTGCATTGGAATCAGCATACAAAGGTAACCAGATTTTGCATCAGCATTTTATTTTTTTCCCAACAAGCTCTTCTATATTAAACCATGATCCTATGGGAATAAGCCACTCCTTTTGAAAACTTGTTTTTTACTTACTCACTGGATTTCTGTAAGATTTTAGCCTAGCTATCTGCAAATTATCTTTTAATGAATCCATCTCCTGAGTATTGAGGATGGTAGTGATACTTCTGTTAGGAACACGTGAGGCGGAAAATTCTCACATGGGTATTCAGGATCATACTGTATAAACAATTACAGCATTCAATGTCTGCAGAAAATCAAGAGGCAAATCAGCAGTGAATATCAATTATACATCTGCTGCATCACAGAGGCAGATGGCACTTTAATTGTACATCCGAAACATTATGGACAATTTTCCCCAACCCAGCCTCATTGAAATAGTGGCTTTAGCACCTAAAAATATCAAGAGAGAGTATGTGTGCAATGACTCATCTAAGAATTCATTTCAGTTTGAAGATAAATATTCCACCAGTAAACCAATAACCATCTCCAAGATTCATAGCTCATATGCAGCAAACGTGCTCTCTTGATCTAGGTAAAAACTTTTATTGATGAAAAGCAATGGGGTGACTGAATAGCTCACATGACTCCGCTCAGAGTGTGAAATTGCCAAAGAGTTTGAAGATCAATGAGACAAATGCTTTTGATTGCATCAGTAGAAATTGGAAATGTCATGGAGATAAGTAGAATAATATGGATTTACACTCTATTCGCAGCATGATCCAAAGAGAAGAAAGCTGAAATCCTTCTCCCTCAGACAGGAGTGGTTTTGTGCAATGGGGGAAGTTTTATGGAACTTAAACAGACTCAACTACAGCTAGTGACCATGGAAAATCAATTGACACCAGCCTGCATATGAAAGAATGACATTGACTACCCAGAGACTGTTGTGTTAATGCAAAAATCCCAGTTGTGTTGTGAATGCTTACTTAATTAAAGATTATTAAAAATTAAAACTGACTCTCATAAGAGATTACTTATATTATTCAATTTGCAAAACCTTTGGCAGTTAAGCTGCCCCTGCTTTATTATACATGGACAATGATGCAGATTTCAAATAGGATTTATTCCTTACTCCCATCATGTACAAAACTGCTGGGTTTTTCAATTTATCTGCATGGTCATACAGTCTTAAAATATTCAGTAACTCTTCAATCAGTTTACATTTCATCATGCGAGTGGATAGCACTCATTTCCTCCTCTTCCCCTCAAATATATTCAGGGTTTGCCACAGCAGACACATTTTACTTGCAATGTGAGCACAGATGCATTTTACTGGAAAAAATGTAGAAAATTAATGTTGTAACCTGTATTTGGAAGGGGTAATCCCTAAAGAGAGAACAAACCAAACAGGAACATTCAAAACAGGATCCATGTCCAAGGCACGAGGCACCTCTGGACTTTGCAGCTGAGGTTTAATTCCTAGTGGTAAATCAAAACTCCCACAGAAACTTCACATGGATGATTCTTTATTTAGCTCTTCAGATTTAAGTGGGGCATCTGAAAATCAGAAACTCCCTAAACTGACCTAAGCCCTGCCTGACTAAAGAAGTCGAGTAGCACAGCTTTGATGAAAGAATAGCTCAAAACATTCCCACAACACAAAAACGTTTGTGTTGGAACCAATGTAAGCAGTATGGTTAGTTTATTATTTCTTGCAAGACCGTGAATGATATTAGATCCAGAGGAAGAGAGTTCAAGAGAGGCATTCCATCAGCAGGGGACTCTGAACAAGTAAGCATTTGCTTTTGTAAGGATGGTGGCAAAAGAAGCTTCTGTATTGATCAAGACAGCAAAACAGGTCTCTTCATATAGAATTATTTAACTCCCAACTCCAAATCAAAATTTCGGAGCAGGGAAGAAAAAACCCAAACACTGCTAGGAACATCAGCAGATTATAAAACCTCCCCATCCTTTTTCTTATGCCATCACTGTATCTTCTGCAGTCTGTAATTTTGTCTATTTAGAGCTGAAGTGCTTCCTCATGCCATTAGAGCCAGCAGGCTCATAATATTGATTCAAGGACTTTGGTCTGTGCAAAATACTCACCCTATTTTAAACACATGATTAGAGAAAACAGCATTCAACATAAAACTGTTTTTAAGGTAGTAAATAAGTGCAATTATTACTAATACCTTGTTAAAGGAAAGCACTAAAAATGTTTCTCATTATTTTTTTGTTCCATTAGCCCTTTGTCTTGAACAAAAAAAAAAAAGAAAAAAAGGAATTTTCAACTGCACAAGGGGTGGAAATAATTTAGTCCTCATAACTGTTGTTTTTTTAATTTAAGTTTCCAGTAGCAATATCATTCTGCTGCTCTGGGGACTCTGACCTACAGAGCAGTTTGAGAGACAGCACAAATACAAATTTCCCTATAGCTCCTTCTTGATCTGGAAGTTGGAAGCCCCTCCAGAGACAACAGGATAATCAAAAGGAAGGCTGTTTTATGTGAGAAGGCATATTTTGGTCCATCACCAAACCCTTGGAAACCCAATCCAAAGCAGATATCAGGACACAAACATCGCTGGTTCCATGCGGTGCCACAACTGCCTCGTTTGCCCCTCAGCCACCCACCCAGAGCCTGTGCCTTGCTGCTAAAAATGTCAGAACAAGGGCTCTGTTGGGTTTTGCTCCTTCGCTGTCCATCCCTTGGGACTGACAACACGAACCTGTCAATCCTTTGGGGAGGACAACATTTCAGGCCACACAAAGCTAAATTAACAACCACTCAAACATTCCAATGAACTGATTTCTGTTTTTACGGAAGTGGGCAGACTCTAACACCCTGAAAATGAATGGAAATGCAGAATAATTTGGAGCAGCCTTTGCACCCAGTTCTCTGAAATGAGACCAGAACAGGGGAAATGGGTTTTTGAAAAGCTCATGCCAACTCTTTTCTATTACAATAGCTGATATAGCAGCAGTAATAATGACCTTCACTAGACATTTCCTTGAGTACTAACGACCTGGGGTTAATGGCCCGAGGCATAGTTTTATGCAGTCAACTATTGCAGCCAGCAATTAATTACCAGGAAATACAATGTGCTCTGACCACTACGGCTCAATTAGCCTCATATTATTAAAAAATGAAAAACTTGTCAATCTTATTTACTGTGAAGGTGTCCCGAATTTTATTTTAGTATATTAGACTAAAAAACCCCTTGAACCTATATTAAGCCAAACATATGTTCTACAACACTCCTCCATTAACTTTGCTCAAATTACGGGGAGCCAAAGCCCAGTGTCTTGCAATACGAGGATTATCACAGCCTGCCCACAGACAGAAAAATACTGTGGAGCAAGGCTCTGTGTGAATTCTGCTTCTGCACTAGAAAAGCCTCCCTAAAAATAATTTTCATCTCTCTGGTGGTTGTAAATGGATTGAGAGGAGGGAGAACAGTGAGGGACACACTGCCATCCCTTCACTGACAAGAGGTGGGCAGTGTGTGCTGGAGTAAGGACAGGAATGGGAAGGGATATTCTGCTTTTACCAAATTTTGTGGTGCCCCAATATCTCTGCAACAGATTTACAAAGATATTGGGGTGGATTAGTTTTGCACCCAGGTTTGTGCTCTCCCAGTTTATGTTCGTTAACTACATTTTATTATTTCAGACAGGCTTTCACAGCATGACCTGGAAACCAAGTACTTTGGGCTCAGGGGTCATTGCTCCTGGTTAGGTTTTTGTATTTCAGCATGATCACTAGGTTTTTGGGGACCTGAAAAGCTAAGGCCAGGCACTAGAGCTAGCACTAGGAGATGCTGGCTTTAATTTGAGAATTACCAGCTTCAATCCCATGAAGGACGCAAAAAGCTGATCAGATTCTGCCTGTAGATGCATTCCCCTAAACAGGTTTCTGGCACTCACTATGGGCTTTGTTTCCATGAAATACAGACACTCTGTGGGTGTTTTTGTGCCTGGGAGGCTTCTCAAGGAACAATTGGTACTGCAGTGCTTCCAGCAGGGCTTGGTCTCAGGCATTGCTGCTGGACAAGTGCATGGCAACAGGGCTCTTAGTAGGACTCCCTAATATGATAAGATTCTTCCAAAAAAGCAAGCAGGAGCTTTGATCACATGCTTTGACAGCTGCAGTTTCAGACCAGCACAAGAATATATTTAAACAAGAAATTTCATGTCACTTGAAGTGGGTGATGTGTTCAGCTTAGTTTGATGGCCAGTGCCATTAAAACCTCTCTGTGAAACGGCTGATTTCAGCACACTTCTGCAAGTTTCTGTGCTTGTGGGTAGTTAAAAGCAGAAAGAATTAAGACATGTGGGGGTAAAATGTATGTGTCTGTCTGGAGGAGCACAGGGAGGTGTCCACCCAAGGTTTGCCAGTGATGGCAAAGGCGGAAACACAGATTCCCTGGCAGCCTTTATGGTGTCTTGGCAGAGCTGGGAACAGTGTGCCAGCTGGTGAAAGCCCAAACCTCACCTTCAGATTTTGGTGGGGGGTCAGCCACCAACTGTGGTGGGTTTTTTTCAGCAAGACACAAGAAAAATCAGCCGTCGCTGGTGTTGGCAGGACCGGCCACCTGAGCACAGCAGCTTTAGGTGCCTCATGACAAAAAGGTGCATTTTCGTGGGATGTACTGAGGAAAGAACCACATGGGACTTTGGTACATCTCCGAGCCCTGATGTGCTAACCACATTAGCCTGTCAGCAGGCTGGATCATTGCCACGCTGAGAAATTATGAGTACAGTAATTACAGAAGTGTGACATTCGCAACCAGAAGGCGAAGAATGGGAAAAATTGCAATCGCCCAATGCTACAAATCCTTCCCATGTATTAATAGCTATTCAGAACCTTGCATCTTTATTAGGGCAATTATAGCATTTTCAAAATTTTATTTTGGTTTAGGGATATCAGTCAAGTTTTCCAATGCATTTTATTTTTAAAAAGCTAAAGTGATATGATTCTTTTATATACCGTCAAAAAGAGTTGACATATTTAGAGATCTTTTCAATTTGTTAGTATGTTACTTTCCTTCTAATCGTAGAAATGTTCCAATTAATCATAATGATCATTTACTCAAGTGCCCACTAATTCTCTTCTACAAATAGCAATGCTTTATAGCATTGGAAAAAAAATAAAATCAATGGCCACATCTCTGATGAAATAATTTTATCAGCCATTCAGAATGAGCAGCTAGAATACAAAGCAAAGCCATATACATAATAAAAAAAGAGATAATAAACCAGTAATCCCTCTTACTCCTTTTTAAAGGCATAGTAATAAATGAGAGAATTCAGATGTGCAAACATTATGGACTGCTTCTTCAACAGCAGGCTCAAGCAGAGGGACAAGGGAAAGAAAATTGATGGCATGCACTGGAGCAGAATCGAAGGATAACAATTTTATAGTCACGCAGCTCAGATGGGTAAAAGGTGACATCCACCACAGGGAAGCCAAGAGTAATCCCGAGGAGTGTTTAATCTCATTTTGCTGAATTAAATCACTGTGTTTGAAGTCTTACTGCAAGTTTACAAAGGCAAATAGTAAAGTTCAGATATAATTCAGTGCTACAGGGGAAATTATCAACAAGAAATGGCTAAATTCCCAGTCCACACTAGCACGCAGCCACACAGCACCAAGCAGGAATTTGCTACTCTCCTCCCATCCTCCAAAAGAGCAACCAGCACAGCTCAGCTATTGCTGCTCGTGAAGCCCATTAGCAAATTACTGCCTGGATGGAGCAAGGACAGAGCCAGGGAGGAAGGGAATTCCTGCCAGCACGGATCCTCCCCAGCGACCTCCGTGTGCCGTGGCACATTAGCATCTCCCATCCAGACCTTCTGGGAAGGCTGCGGGTGGAGCCCACACACCTGCACGGTGGAAATATCTGTGAAAGCAGCGTGGAAGGGGCTGCATAATCACCTCCCCTTGCTGAGCAAGTGTCCCCACAGACCTCATTTTGGGCACGAAGCCGAAGAGGGCCAGATGTCGGCGGCGCAGCGGGATCCCGGGGGAAGGCGTTATCCATTCCCCAGCAATGCTGCTCACACCCAGAGCGATGTGGATCGGTCACGCACTGCTGACATGTCACCCTGCCTCAGCATCAGCCGAGAGCTGCATTCACCTCCTCACCACGCCGGGAAAGCAATGGTGGGGTTTGTTTTCGCGGAAAGAGCGTGCCAAGCATTGACCTTCCAGGTCAGCGTGGTCTGGAGATGAGGTTGCGGCGAGGAGGTTTGAATGTCGAGGGCTTTTGCACACTGCCAACATAGAAATAATTTAAGCCTGAGATGAGAGAGGCAGAAAATGACCTCATCCTTCCACTGTAACCTTGCTGCTCCCAAAGGTTTTAATATGATCCTCCAAGCTGAGCTGTGCTGCTGCAATCTGTCTAGAGGTTTGAGGGGGACAGAACACAGCTTTATGGGGGAGGGAGGGGGCACTCCTAGGTCTAAATGGGGCTTGGAAGCTCTATATCTTTTTAGTTACCAAATTTGTCTTCACAAGGGCAGACTTCAGACGTAAAACATAGCAGTTAAACATATGAAATAATTTATGGCATATCTGGAATGTTGTCAAGTCCAACACGTCAGAAGCCAACAAATCAGGGCATGGCCCTTGTAGGGTTTAGCAAGGATAGACTTAAATCTTGGAGTGTGTTTTAAGTGCAATTCTGTAGAGTTCAGTGCTATACTTCAGAAAAAATGTCAGATTAAAGAGATTCACATTGTTTTGAGGACTCCAGTATAGTTTTGCTTGAGGGATAGAAGGATGATTCAGGAGAACCCTCTTAGAAAGGAGGACTGGAATCACATCAGAAATCTGGAATTTTCAGTGGACAATGACACTCACATACCAATTATGATGCAGTTTAGAAACAGAGCAGTTTTCACACCTTTGCAGATGTCTGCCTCCCAGTAGAACAAGGAAACACCGAGGTCAGCAGCCTCGATACTGCACTGGCCACCCAATTTCTCACTCTTCACCCTGGGCATTGTGAACACCCCACTCTGAGTTAATGCTCCAAATTCCCTGCCAGCCTTTTTCACCTTGAACTATAGAGATAACCAAGTCCCATGTAATGAAGGTCACCTAGGAAATCTCACATGCACCTCTATTCCTGCCTCAGCTTGGATGCAACTCAGACACAAAACAATGAATTTCACCATGTGAAAGCACCACACAGACCCCTGAAATAAATGATGCTCCTCCAAACAAAAGCAGTTACCATTCATTTATAAGTGTATTTATTTTCTAATGTTATATCTTTATTTCTTTAAGGAAAGTATTTGTATATACAGAGCAGAAAGAGTAAAGCTGGATTATAAATAGGGAAAAACTTCATTTTGACGGAGAGGGTGAGAGCAACTAGCTGAAGCTAGAAGCTGGAGCTTTACTGCACACAGAGAACTGTGATTCTCTTCCCTGCCATTTTAAGACCACTTTAGATTAATTGGTAAACACAGAGCTGTATACCTTGCTCATTGGAACCTCTGTTGTCACTTAACACAGATTAATTAGTGTTAGTGTTATGACCTAGAGTAGTTTGAAGGTCAAGTCCCTAAGATGTATTTTCACGAGATGCAGTAATGCAGTCTCAGGAGACACCAGGTATCATAACTTATTGTGCTGTTAAAATATGTGCAATCAATATGTCTGCAGCTTTAAAATTTTACTATATACTAATAAGATAGACATAAAATCCTACTGGTATCACTCCCATCAGTATTAAACGTCTTAACACAGCAGGAGTTATCCGTCCCAACAAGGCATGGTATTTGCTGTTTCTCTTGATTGATGGAAGCTGAGAAAGCTCTGTTTTAATGGTTTGGTAATAAAACAAGCAGAGTCACTTTGGGCACAGTTCAGCCCAATTTCCTTCATGCTGAACCAGGCAACATCCCTCATCTGCTGTGATTTCTGGAGCAAGGCAGATGCAGGAGTCCTGCAGACCAGGCACTTCCAGAGTCATTTCTAATACAAGATATTTACCAGAATGGACAAGTTGCAGTTGTATTTGTAGATTGCAGTCTTTGTAGGAAAACAATATCTTTATGTTAGGAAAACACATGTTTAAGACTTAAAATCTCCTTCACTGAGCCTTTTCCTTGGTCTCGGAGGAAAAAATAAAAGGAAAAAAATAAAGAAGAAATAGTCACTATAAACAGGGGGAAAAAACCCACACCTGAGTATTAAACTGGTTAGAAAACTATATAAAAATCAACTCAATTTAGATTAATTGACTATATAGTGAATATTTTTTTCACTAAACAGGAGTGGGATCTGTCCACCTAAGACTGCAGGTGTTATGAGATAATGACTGCACAAGAAATGTGCAACTCCCCACTCACCTGCTGTCTGGGAGCTGCTCTGGGCCACGCCAGCACCATGTCCTGGGTAGCTTTTACTGGACACAGGTAAGTCACCATGAGCTGTCATCACAGCTGGCACCCTGAAGTGCCACCTGGTCCCGTGTGCAGCTCTCTCTGCTGGGGCACACTGGTGCCAGAGATCCATCTGCTATGGATGCTCCTTCTACAGGAGAGAAAACCCACACCCCTCTCTGTCCATATTTCTTCATCGACCAGGAAGGAGTTTGGGATGAGGATGAGCAAACTCCTGATTTGGATCACTCACTCAGTGCATCAAACTCCAGGAAAGTCAATTAATGTCTCCGTACCTTGGTTTCTTTATTTGCAGCACAAAGTGCTCTGAGGTATCCCATTGAGAAGGAGATATTTTCAGACTATGATGCAGCGCTGCCAAATGCTGCTGCTGCTGCTGATTATGTCTCTTGAAAAGTGGATGGTTGGATGCACATTCTGCATCCTATTGCAGGGGAAATGCAGTACTGAAATACTCCTCACTGCTAAGAGAAAACTCTCTCACTGGAGAATGCTCATTGAAGTATTAAAACCTACTTCTGTGGACTTCCCAAAGACATCTAATCTTTGAATCTCTGGAGGGTGGCAGTTTTAGAAGAGATGCCGTTATAGCTGCTAATTGTGGGATGAATTATGCAAGAATTTATTATTGATTCAAGGGGAGCCTGCTCAGACATGCAATCAAAGCCAAGGCAGAGCAGAGGGGAAAGGATGAGGTTTCTATAGTTAACTAAACTGATTCACAACCCAAGAAAAACCCAAGGCAAAGGAAGCAGTTTGCAAAGTCGAGCATTTTCCGTAGCAAATCACCTTTTCCACACCCATAACCAACCTCTAATACCAGACCACGTCGGAGCAGAGCTCATTTTCCATGAATCCTCTCTCAATCCAGAAATACATCCCCACTCCCCCACCTCCAGCCATCCACGGGGTCAAAGGCAGGAACTCCTTTGGCTGTGGACCCCCAACCCAACACAGCCTGTCCAAGGGGGTCTGGGAGCAGCCCAGGGCTGTGCCCAAGGTGAGGAGACCCAAGGATTTGGATACAAGCCAAGGACGTATAAACACCTGGCACACCTAAAAATAACAACCGGGGCAAGGCCACATAGCCATAGAAAGCCATGTTTTAGAAGAGGAAATTTGCTGACAGCTTGGCATTGCACTGAAGTTTGACAAGGTCTGTTCAAGGAGTACAGAGATTGGGGAAAGAGAGGTTTAACTAGAGAATTCAGAGGGTAGCAAAACTAAAAGAATTTAGAGCCCAAACGATGACACAGGGGTGACAGATACTCATCAATTTATTCTTAAAAGAGAAATTAGAAAGAGGTTGTTTAAAAGGCCAGGAAGGCCGGAGGTAAGCAAGAGGAAATAAAATGAGCTTACACAGCAAGTCAGTCACTGACAAATGTAAAACAAACCATGCAGAGGCTTAATAGCATGTTTAGCATTTTGAGTAATGGACATAAAATTTGCTTTTCTCAACTTGACCTTTGTTAACAACCTTAGGCACTGCAGGGCTCTTATCCTGCAGCATTCCCTTTACTAAACTCATCATGTCTCTGAGGGACCATTTCCTAATGCAATCAGAACACAGATCAGTAATAACGACAATAATTATATAAATATGTATATAAGCCTTTATATCTATGCATTCACACGCACATGTGCACACACACACATGCTACTAATAACAACTCTCCAGCGGAAATGTTACAGTGGCATTTAGGTAGAAAAACACCCAGCAGAGATCTTACAATAAAATCATCCCTGATGCTGCTGCACAGAAAATGGCAACAGGAGTACCAGTGAGGGGGGAAAAAAAAATTGGTAAAGCTAAGCAACTCTATAATACCCCACGAAAAGGGCTTATTTTAATTGCAGCAGAACATTGGCATGTTTCTAGAGTCAGCCACGTGTTCTGCTAAATAATCTTCTTTAAAATATAATAAATATGCAGAACTTTCAGAAGTAGGTCAGTGGCTCAACATGTTGTGGCAAATAGCTCGGATAAATACGAGTCATTACCCTGTGGTCTGCAGTCAGTAGGAGATCTGACACACTCTGCAGCAAGCCGAATGGCGATTCACTGCATTAGAGGACATTCCCCAAGTGATACCACAGCTCAGTCTGGTCACAGCTAACAACATGCCTCTCAACCAGCACAGAAATCAAGCTCTCCCTCTCATCTTTTAAGTTGTCTCACAGTCAGCAAGGGCAAAAGCAGGAGAAAGCCAGAGGACGTGAAAATTCAAGACACAGATTTAATGAACAAAATTAAAAACTGCTGCTCAGGATAAACCCCGAACGCAAGCGCCAGCTCTGCCGGAAAGGTGACTTCAAAATCCTGCCTGGAGCACTGGTCCAGATGTGCTAAAACCCACGGTGGGAGGAATGTCTCCGTGCAAGCCCCAGCTGAGCCCTTTGCAAAGTTCCCTGGGACCTGTAAAAGCCAAGCACCGGCTCACACAAAATCCCCCCGTGGATTTGGAGCCCTGAATCCATGCGGTGCAGCTCCCCTCGCCCACCCCCCCTTTCCCAAATGGATTTCAGCAAGCACTTACCATCAGCAAGCTCAGAGCAGATTCGGGAGCACGCTGCACAGCCATCTCCACTCTTCCTACATACAAATCCTCCCCACGACTTGGTCAGCCCTCGGCCCTCTGTCACAGCAAAGCATCCACAGAGCCCACAGCAAACTGCAGGGAGAGAAACCCCAAATCAGGGTCGGAGAGCATTTGCAAGAGGAGGAGAGGATGGATGAGGGGGTGGGGAGGAGAGGAGGGAAGGAAATAACCTTCACAGCCAGGGAAAGAAGCTTAAGCTAGGCCAAATTTTACACTAGAGAGAAGAGGAAAATGAAACAGAGAGCCGGCTGGAGAAACAAGATATCGGGAACTGCAGGATATTTAAAGCTCAGGCGCACGCCACCACAGAAAGCAGCAGCAGCATAGGACATGTATCAAACACCTACATGACAGGTTAGGTCCAAGCCATCCTCCCCCTGCCCCAGCTCGCAGGCTGCAATTAATTGCTCTTAATTGCCACGGTCCTTACTCCACCTAAATAAATCCTAGGTAGCACAGAAGTGCCGTGCCCCTGACTCTGCATCTTCCTCCCTGCCCTGGTGATGCTAGCGCAGAAACAACGTCAAATATCGCCACGTACCGCTTCCAACAGGGTCAAAGCTCTTCTCTCTTCTCGCAAAGCCCTGCTTCGCCTGCTCGGGAGAGCAGACGCCTGCACAGCACAGACATGAGCAATGAGAGCAGCCAGAGCCAGGAAGCTCCCGGTGCTCACTTGAGAGCAACAATTACCTTTATCATATTCGAGCGAGCGCTGGGTTACTCACTGACCCTTTTCACCTTAACCCCCCCCCCGGAGAAAGTCTCTTCCTCCTCCTCCTCCTCCTCCCCTCCAAATGGACTCAGCTCCCCATGGAGCTAACACACTTCCCAGAAACATGTAATTACACAGGCTGTTGTGTTAGCGCTCTGATCACGCTGCCTGTACCGCATGGAAGCGGCAGCCAGGCAGCCCCCCCTTCCCTCCCTTCCCTCCCTTCCCAAGGAGAGACTGCAATCCCCCCCGAGCTCCTGTGGCTCGGGGGGCCACAGACAGCTAATTGTGAAAATGTGACCGCTTAAGACGCGGAGACAAATGAGCCCTGAAAATAAGCCCCTTGTTTAAATGCTGGGTGTAAATGGAAGATGGCTTCTGAAAGCCTGTAAAAATAAACAGAGCATCCCGGTAGGAAGGCTACACGCTAATGCAGGTGTGCCCTGACAGACCTGTCAGACCCCTAGTTTGTGGAGCTCAGAAGCCTCCTGGATTTCAGTGTGTCAGCACTCATATCACCCCTCTGAAGAAGCAGAATTTTGGCTTCATTTCCTAAAATGTCAGGCTCCATCTAATGACAATGTCTGTTCATCTTCCAACTCCCACGTGCACATTCCCCTCCCTCCCCCCCCCCCCCCCCATGATTTTGGAACCCAATTAAAAGTTTCAGATAAATTCAACCAGAGTTGAATTCTCTGACACATGTCATTCCTGCAACTTTTATAGAAATTGGCACCAGGATAGAAAAGAGAATCAAATTACTGTCTCCATGAAGGCAGCAGAAATCCATCCTTGTGTTCTGGAAGTTACATCTGGCAGGTCAGCTCTGGCATGTACAGCTCTGGAGTAGTTGTTTGCCCAAACTCTCTTGATCACATTTCACTGTGTTTTAGCAAAGGGAGCACAGTGACATGTGGAATTGCAGACGTTGCCCTAGGAAGGTCATCCAGGACATCTGTGGCATAGCCATACCTCCCCCTTCCTACAGGGCATGTGACAGATAGGGAAACTTGGTTTGTTTCATTTAAATCCATGGATGAGTGAAATCCACTCCCAAACCTGGGTGGTGATGGCAAAGGTTTCCCTCCCCCAGCATGTTCTCCACCAAGAGGTGTGGGAGGGGGAGCCCCAAGAAGGCATTTTCTGGGGTCCTCCCTCCCTGGTTTTGGGTCACAGACATCAACACTCAAGGGCAGTCTCTTGTCCTACACCTGGAGGTGCCATTTACTGCTTTTTTTCTGAGACCTGACCTCTTTCCCTGCAGTGAACATAGCTCCTGTGATCCCACATGTGCCAGCAGCCATGCTTGTCTCCCCTCCCTGAGTATAAATCATCTCCACTGAGAGAGAACAGGGGCCCAGCTTCCCTAAACCCACAAAGGTACCCAGCCACCAGAGAGCTCTGGCATTCAGCCAGTTGCTTCAGCCCACCAAAGAGCTGAGACAGTTCCAAAGTGTTTTCTAATCCCAGGGCCCATGGAGGCTGTCTGCAGTGGGTCACCCTTTGCCTCACAATCATCTGAAACTGAGCTGTCACACAATGAGATTTGCTCCCATCCCTCCTGAGAGATTGGTCTTCATCCCCGAAGACAAACAGGTTGTTGGCTGCTGCAAGGAGTGGAGAAACAGGGTACTTAAATGTCTCTTGAAAGGGGGAAATATGCATAATAAAAGATTAAGGTAATTTTAAAAACATGTCTTAAGGCTTCAGATTATAAAATATGTAACTAAATCCATTCCAACAGCACCATGACAAATACCCCAAGGCTGTTACATTTTTCCCTACACTAACCCAATCTGAAGTACAGTAAGGAGGGGACTGAAGAAATGATGCGTTCAAAGCTCTCGGGTTTGACAAGCAAAGTTTCTCCTTTGCCAAGAGATTTTAAGGAAACAGCCTATTCCTACATTTTTGGACTGAACTAAAATGAAGAATCTGGAAGTGTGGATGTCTCTTCCATCTCTAGCTCTTGAATTCGCTCTACAGTTGAGCAGGGTAAAATTCATCAAACACCAGGAGCTAGTTATGATTTGTGGTGTCCTTGAGAAAATTCTAGGTTTTTCCTGAGCTCTGCAAATCTCAGAGTAATGATCATCTGTAGGGAGCCATCTGTGTACAAGTATATGATCTATGGCTTCAAGGTATATTTCCAAACTTACCTACTGCTTAGCCATTTTCTACTATTTACGTGAATAAATTTTGTAGCACAAGAGGAAAAACATAGATCGTTATTCACTGCAGGCTGTCAAGAGATAAGAAGAAAAATTTTTTAAAATGAACTTTTTGGATAGACGGTTAAAACTACAGCCTTGTGATTTTATTTCAAGGCCTAAATCTATGACATTGAGGCCATACCTTGAGTTCTGAGCTCAGTTCAGGGCCCCTCAGCTCAGGAAGGACATTGAGGTGCTGGAGGGGGTCCAGAGCAGGGCAAAGAGCTGGGGTTTGGAGCACGAGTCCTGTGAGGAGCCGTGGGTGTGCTCAGCCTGGACAAAAGGAGGCTCAGGAGGGACCTTAAGGCTCTCTAGAACTCCCTGACAGGAGAGTGCAGCCAGGTGGGGGTCAGGCTCTTCTGGCTATCCAGTGCCAGAACAGGAGGACATGGCCTCAAGCTGCACCAGGACAGGTTTATATTGAACATTAGGAAGAATTTCTTCACAGAAAGACATTAGACATGGGAATAGGCTACCCAGGGAGATGGTGGAGTCACGATCCCTGGAGATGTGTAAGGAAAGCCTGGACGTGGCACTCAGTGCCGTGGTCTGGTTGGCACCGTGGGGTTTGGTCATAGGTTGGACTCAATGATCTCAAAGGTCTTTTCCAACCTCATCGATTCTGTGTTTCTCTGCTCTGTGATTCTGCAGTGTGAGCAAAAGGATTGATTAGATGTCTTATTTTTTTCCCCTGTATTTTAAGACAAATAGCTGCTACAATTGGCAAAAAAAGTAACCGCTTGCAATCACTCCAAGAAAAAATATTACAGCAAACTCTGGATTAATAGGAAAATTGATGCCAGCAAGAAGACACAAAGCACTTGCAGACTGGCTTATATATTGAGAGATCCTCCAGTTCCAGCGTTATCACTGGTAGGACTTTGACAGGGATAAATAAGCATAGATGTGCAATATCATGGTGGGTCACCTTTCTTAGAGCTGGTGGTTGCTGGGGACGTAATTTGAGGTTCTGGTAATGCAATGTGGTAGGAAAATGGCAGCATTTTCTCTGCTAGAAGCACATTATGCTGCCTGTTCATGGATATACAGAAACTGAGAGGCACCTGCTGTCCTCCACAGGAGGCCGAGAAGGTGTTACTAGAGGTATGAATAAAGGCAATGCAGAGTTCAGGGCTAATTACAAGACTTCATTCCATCTGGTACAGAGCTTATATTTCTTATTATTTCCCAGTTTTTTTCTTCAATGAGCAAATAGGAGCTCTAGTTTTCAGTGAGAGTAAATTTTTCATGTATTGCTACCATATATGTTTAACCACTAAAAGTCAAAGTTGTCCCTCCAGTCAGCTGTGACATTTGTGAGAGAACAAAATCCTGTTATGAATTTTGATTTGCCTTCTTGCAACACAGATGTGTGTTTGAGTGAAATGTTGTCTAGTGATATGACAAGTGCCAGGAGGCCACTTGCTTCAGCAAAGGCATGTACAGAAAAAATTATTTTATCAAAAGGAGTTAAAGTCCTTGCCTCCATTTATAAGTAGTTAATAAAACAAGTCCTGCTCCTGTTTTTACAGGAAAATAGAACATTAAGGTTGAGGATACCACCATAAGTGATGGCATGACCAGAATCACACCCATTTACAAGACAATTAAAATTCCAAGAAATCAGTAGAGAGCCCAACAAGCATCTCTGGAACTTGAGATATATCAAAGTTCACACCACGCTTGTAAATATTTAACCTTAAATTTAAAGAACAATGAGCTTTCAGTGGTGTGAAAAGAATATATGGTGTGAGAGTACAAAAAGCTGTCTGAGTTTATTGAATTTCCTTTACCCATTCATGTGCTCCTCATGCATCTAAACTGTTTACTGGAACTTCAATGATTATTTTCAAGTATGTGTTAGTCACAGAAATCAAATTTGCATGATGAATGGCCATGGCAGAAGTGCTTCTGCTTTAATCCACAAAGGAGGAACCACTTCATACAACGAACTGCAAGAAAGTAACAAAGCTGGGAAGTCTAAGATACTTAACCAAGCTATAGAGAATTACACAAAGAAAACCTCATATAATTCAAACAGACAAATGTGAGGACATACATTTTGCTTGTAGCACATCCCCCGAAGAAGATAAAAGCCTGATGCCAACAAGTAAATTATTCATTGTGAATTATTCACTCAGCTTTAAAAAAGATCTGGAAGGAACTTACTGAATTTTTTTTTTCTGCTTACCTTCCCATGCTCCCTTCCATCAACCTAATTGCTCTAAAAGTCACTTGTCATGCCCCACAAACAGACCCCAGCAGGGCTGGGACTGTTCCTTCTGAAAATTCTCTTAGACGGTTTTGATAACTATAAACGCAGTGATAAAGGTGACCCTCCAAGCTGCCAAAGAAATACCATGAAGGAAGAGAAATGTCATTCCTGGAGCCAGCAGACTGCCAAATGAAGCCACCATGTGTAGATATATGAGAAGGAAGGTCTCTGGTCAGCCTCTTCCTCCACTGCCACTCTCTCTGTAGGGTGAACTTAGCGAAGGGTTCCCTACCAAGTGTTTGAGAAAATACTTTCTTTCTTCCCTCAATGAGGAGGTATTACAGAAAATATTGATAGAAATCTATCCAGGCTAGATGGACACCTAGAATATGACACAGGCTAGGAGAAGGATTGATTTCCAGCTCATCTCTAATTTGCTGATTGGCACATTTCCCTCGCCTTGCTTTTTTTGGCAACTGTTCACTAAGAAAATAGTGCTGCTCATGAGTGGTATAAACCAGAGGCTCTGGCTCCATCCGAGTGCTGAAAGCTTCCCTGATTGAACCTCTCTGAATCATTTGTCTGTAGAGCTGTGCAAGCAATGCACAGGCTGCTCATTGCTAAGCAGTCTCACTCTCCAGATGACTTATGTCTGAACACTAATTAACTCTGACAGACACTGCTTTGGAAAAAGAAGAGTCCTAGAAATACCTTCTATTGTATGGACAAGAGTGAGATTGCACAAAACTTTCCTGATTTACCACTGTAGCTGGAGGCAGAGATATTTCTTGGACCCTCTGAAGACATTCCTTCATGATGATGACTATCATTGGAGCACAAAAATCCTTGCAAAAAATTGCACACCTCTTCCTCAAGTGTGAGGGTGAGACCTGGCAGAACAACAATACCAGACCAGAGCTCCCTTGCAGAAGTTGCCTGGGCTGGGAAGAGAATTGAGGCTTCTTGTGGCCTCTATGCCAACCACCAGGCAATGCCCAGCCCTAGACGACTGTCAAGAAACCTCAAAGGGCCAGGAAAAGCTCTTGTAGGTAAGTAGGAGAACTGCAGTGTCCAGAGAGTTATGCCTGTAGTAAGGATTCTGGTTCACAGCAGCAGACCATGTTCACACATAAGAAATGTGAGTGGGAAGTGAAGTGGCTTCCCATCAGGAGCAGGGGATGGACTCTGAGCAGCCCCACGGCCCTCGCACAGGGCCATCTGTCACAGCCCTGCTGCCTCTCCATTCTGAGACGAGCCTGGCCTACTTTCTTCTGCCTCTCAACATGAGAAAAACTCCTGACTTCCAGCTCCCTCAGCCCGTGCAAGGTTTCAGGAATCCTGGTAGCTTGCACCTGATGCTTGGCACCCAGGAGCAGCTCCTGCATCTCCCATCCATCAGTACCACTCTTCTGCTCTGAGCTCAGCAGGGGCTGGGCAGCCTTGGGCATGAGCTACTTCTGTCCTAACCAGGGCAGGTTCAGCCAGATGTGGCATCTCCCATCACCCATCAGCAGCTGGTCCAGCCCAGAGCTGAGAGAATTTTGTCTTCCCCAGTACATCCCCACCCAGTTATCACACCCCACAACAGGCAAGCCAGGAGAGGAGTCCAGTTCCCAGAAAATTTCATATTCCCTCTACTTCATTAAACAGCCTGTGGCAT
Organism: Acanthornis magna; assembly: GCA_036785705.1. Classification (NCBI taxonomy): domain Eukaryota; kingdom Metazoa; phylum Chordata; class Aves; order Passeriformes; family Acanthizidae; genus Acanthornis; species Acanthornis magna. The sequence continues at coordinate 4,303,307 of JAWUZG010000001.1, forward strand.
TTAAACCTCTGGCAAGAAAGATGCAGATTAAAGAAAAACCTAACATTAAAGAATTCCGAAAGCTGACCTCCTATGTTCTTCCAGCTTATATTCTATTTAATTTAGCATGCGAGAATTTAACACTAATGGTGCACTGGGACAACCCTAATTTAAAAAACCCTGAAGGTTAATAACTAGAAAAATAAACATGTCGTAACTCAAAGTATGACTTAATAGCGGCATAGTAATTAACATTCAATAACCATCTTACTCAATTTGAAAGGTCTGGGTTTCATATTATGATTGTTTAATATTAATTTGACATTTACAAGATTATGGCCTCAGCAGACTCAGATATCATGAGTCCAGCTGAACAAAGAGTCCCAATACAGGGTGTGGAGTCTGCAAATGTTCATCACTGCTGCAGTTATATTTGTTTTCTGGAAATGCATTCCTCAGTGCTGTTGCATGATCTATTGGTCCCTACTTATGCTGTTTGACCTAATGTGCACCTGTGCAAGTGAATTTAGTGAAATTAAGCAGGATTTTTCAACCAATTAATCTTTTTCTTTTTATTATAATATTCATTTAAAAGAGCCTGGGGGGAATGATCTCTCATCAACAAAGCTAGTTCTTCTTCTGTAGTCAAGCTCTGTGTAGTTGTACTGAAAAACTTTTCATATTTTGTTTTACTGTGCATTTCAAACTTCCAATCTACATTTATTGATAACTAGTACTTAATCTTTGTGCTGACAATATATTTCAATAAAGTAGCTCTAGCTCCTAATGATTTATCCCTAGATGCATTTGAGATAACCAAATTTCTTCTGAGTTTTGTTTTGCCCTCTATGAATTTTCCAGCAGCCTGACGAGGAAAAGACTGTCTCTTTCCATTAGAAACCCTTTGCTACCCACATCATTTGGGATTTATCTTCCCTGTACAGCACTGACCAACACCATCTACATTATTTCAGATGAGACCTGACACCTTTGCTACACTATGCCTCATATTTCTACAGATCATGCAATTTCCTGTTCCTCTGGGAAAGGCTTGAGCGTTCAAATCCTTTTCTTCTCAGTGCATCTCATTATGCACTCACTCAGCTCTTAAATATGTTTCAGGCTAATATATTGCACCCATCTTTATGGCCACCTAAGTCCCATTAAAAAAGCCATGATACAAACAGGGATAAGTGCTTCTGTACAGGACTGTATGTAACTGGCTAGGGATTATGGAGGGTCTGGGAATTACAGTCTTTGCCCCATGCACTGTCCTTGGGTCTGAAAGGTGTGGTTGACCTTTTGGAACTTCTTCAGTAAAAACCTCAGCACATCAAGTGGACCAGTTTTCAATGCCTGGAAAGTGAGGGTTTGAAGGCTCTGCACTTTGAACTGAAGCCCTGTGGGTCCCTTTAGGGCAGCACTGTAAATGTTGCCTATATCCTCAGGGACAGTCTGTGATGCAACAAGGAGCTGCATGCCCATTTCTTCAGGCCCACCTATATCCCCCTGTGAAATCCCTTTCTTCTCCTCACAGAAACTCTGCCTTTCAGCCTCAGAACAGCTTCTCCACAGCACGGACTTCATTCAGGTTTTGTATGGCTGGATGTTAAGAAGAGTGACTTCTGCTACATAATGCTTTAGGGCAGACAGTCAGACAAGTTAAATCAAATAATGTGTACCTGAATGCAAGTGCCACTGAGAGCAGCCTATTCTCAGCTTCTGTCCTCAGACCAGGAGTCACCTAACCTAGTAAAAACAATTTATGAGTAAAGACATCCAGCCAAAGATAACCCATCAGAGCTTCCTCACCAGACAATGGACTAACACATGCAGCTCCAGAGGGGAGGTTACACACCCCATTAATCTCCAAATGGGATGAGTACTCTCTGGAGAGTCTGGGCTCTCTCCACTGGCTACTACAGAATCCTAAATGACTGTTTTAACATTGTCAGCAAGTCTCATTTTGAGCATTAGCATTGGGAGCTGCCCTCAAGTGCCAGCGTTGCTGGGTGTGCATGCTGTGAGATCAGGAAGCACCACTGCAGTGCTGTGTGTGCCTTTGAGGGTGCATGCAAACCACAGGCTCAGGTCCTGGAGGCTGCTGACTGCTCAGGATGCTTCCATTTGTTTACTATTTCCTTCTGCCACAACTTGAGACAAACCCAGAAGGAGACAGAAGTTATTATTGGGAAGGTTCCCTTAGGAAAATGAGAAAACCATACCAAGAGTGGCAAGGATGGGATATGCAAAGAGGTTTGTCATCTCCCTTGGGCTGAGGAATAAAAATAGCACAGGCTAAAAATATAACATCTACTCTTGATCTGTCAGAACTATTTGTTTGTACCACAGCTGCATTTTGGATATCCATCAGAGACGCAGCTGACCCTGTGGTGTTAGACATTGTGCACATACCTCACTAGACCTGGGATGACCCTTCATTCCAGAGCAAAGTGTGGGCTTAAGGAAGAGGAAAGTGATGAATTCTTTCCCAACCTGCTCACCTGGCTTCCAGCACAGCGCTGTAACCTCCCAAATTGCCACGGCTATTTCAGCAGTGATTGCTGTGGCATGACCTGAGTAAGAGGCATTGCTCACACTGAGGAGCTGACAATCCACAGTAAGATGGAAGAACTAACAGGGGTTTAAGAAGGGGGAAATTGCACTCACAGCAGTAACATGCAAAGGCTTTCTGCATGTAGAATATTTACAGCAGTCAGTGTATTGGTGCTTGCCAGAGCGAGTTATCGGAGCGTTAAGAGTTTATCATTCAGTTGCTGTTTCATAATGTAGTCGGGGTAACAGTGTCATATTTAACAGAAGTAAATTTTGAAATAAAAAGGAAAATTAGTTTTATTCATTTCTGAATTGCTGTTACAAGTAACTAATTTATAGGACCAGTAATAAAAACAGAACTGTATTCACTAGGTAACATCTACAGCTCCAGAGGAGTATGGCCATTAATAAGCAGAAGTGAGTACAGAATTTTAAGTACCCTTCCATAGCCCAGAAATATGTTCTGTGAAAACCTCACATAAGGGAGTGAGCAATTCAGCTCAGCCCATTAATTGCCTTAAATATCATGGCTGGTAATCTGCAAATTAGATTATAAAACTTCATTGCATATAAACAAATGCCAAGATGGATTGCCTCTGCTTTCTTGGCAATTAGTTTGCAGAATAGTTACTGTATTTTATGTTTAACAGTATTAAAGAGCCAACAGTGATTTCACAGTAAAGCAACTTCATAATGAATATTGGTTTTATGAATCCTAAGTCCAGTCTTTTATGGTTGCCCATCTAACCCAATTTTGAAAAACACTTTTATTCTTCACTTAATCTAATCAGGTTCTCCTTGCAACATCTCTAGGCATCCAGGAATTGGTCTCCAGGCCCATATAGGGACATTATGCCTAGTTTTCCACAGATGTGCTTTTTCTATTTTCCTATTTTTCCCCCCTTGCCAGGAACCCAGATTGGTGGGGTACTGAGAAGTTGCCACATCAGCAAGAGATTTTTGGATGTCTGGTGTCTCTGACAAGTGATGTACACAGATAAGGTTCTGTCTGGGATGCTCTACACCTAGAAATTTGGAGCGGCCATAGAGCACATTATGCACATTAGCTTTCATATAATGGGGAAAGGAAGAGCTAAATGTATTTAAATGCTGTTCTAGACCACAGTAATTAACAGGTAGGTCCACAGGGTGCCCACCCCTTCAGATCTGTGGGTGTGAACACTGACACAGGTCTGTGCACAGACCTGTTCCTCACCACTTCTCATTTGTTGGTTGCGAGTGTGGTGCCAGACCTGAAGAAATTAATCTCTTTTTTAGGAGACCAAGTTAAAATCATTGGAGAAACTGTTACTTGTGTCAGTCTGCAACTGGAAATGTGACTTCCCAGCCCTCCTCAGCTCATTGCACGAGAAACACTGACTTTTCGCCATCCCTGCATTGGGCTCCACCATTAAAACAGCTTGGCGAGCTCCTCTTCCTCACCATCTTTCAGCCGTGAGTTACTGGCCCTAGCTCAGGTGTGGGACAGAGAGGTGACAGCTGTTAGGTGTGAGCACAGCACTGTGGTGTCCCAGGCATCTCAAACCACACAAGCACAAGGGACAACAAGATGTGTTAAGCTCTCTCTCAAGATCTCGAGACTGCCAAGTGAAGGGCCAGGACTCTCCACAGTGCTGAGCAGTGAGGAGAAGGAAAGCTCCATCTCCTTCTCCTCAGAGGTTTTGGCATCCAACCAACCTGAAGTGATAAGAGCAGTCTGCAATCCAAAAGGTTCTGCTGGGCTCAGGCCAGGCTCTTCCAGAAACCCAAAAAGTGGAGGGAGGTACAGATGAGAAATACACAACAGACAATTGCCCCAGGCAAGCATCAGGAGGCTGGAGCACCCCCAACCAGTGTGGGACCATGGTCTGGTGCCCAAGGGAGGGAGCTCAAACTCTGTGACTGTGTGTTAACCCAGCTGCTTTGTTTGCTTAGCCACCCCCAGTGACCTCACTCTGCCTTTCAGAGCGTGTGGGTATCACACTGCAGGTGGAATTCCAGAGGACTCTTCTGGATTTCAAGAGCTGCAGAATAGCAAGTTTATCTCCAGTCTTCATCACTCCGGAGAAGTAACTCAAACCAAATGTTTTGTCTCCGAGGTACCACAGAGGCTTTTCTTTAGAAGACATCTTCTTCTACATTATTAGACTCTGTTCTGGGTGGTATCTCCCACTGAGTTTCTATAAAACATTTAACAGCAACAACAGGGTGCAGGTGGGAGATCTGCCCTACACCCTCATAAAGCAAAAACTTGAGAGATATTGATGGCACACTTGGCTCCACATGCCCATATAACCCTTATGCTTTATAGTGTCATTCTGTTGCATTTCTGTTTCCTTAATTTTCCGATTCAAATGTGGTGGTAATGCACTTTCTCCCCCCTGTCAGACACAGGTGTTTAAGTCCTGTCTGCCTTGCACCAGCAGTTTAAACATGCCATTTCACTTACACAGGCAGCTGAAAAAACACACTTCACTCCTTCCAAAGCAAATACATGTGAAATAATATTTTACTCTGCATTTTCAGCTACACTGGGTGTCTAAATTAGAGTCTGCTGAGCTCAATAGATTTTCCAACTGAAATTAACGAGGATTTAGATCAGATTCTCACTGAGAAAATAAATTCCAGCTCTTCTACATACACACAGACAGCTGCTAGCTCAGAGATGTGCATTTTACTTTGAGTGCCTTCCCTTGGATAAAGCAAACTCCCGTTAATTTCCACAAGATGTTGCCACTCCATGAAGTACATACTTGAGCTGAGGGCAGTGTGATCTGCATGACATTGCACAGTCCCAGCGCTACAACCTCTAAGTGCTCAGATATGCAAAGGCCATGCTGAGATGGAATATTCAGACCATAAATTTTGCACCATTATCACAACTTGACAGCTCTCATGTCCCCAGTGTGCTCAGCAGAACGTGGAGTGGCACAGGTAGGAGTGTGGAAGAACAGTGCCTTTAGAGTGGTCGTTTAAAAAAAAGAATACAGTGTTAGCTTGGGTCTGTATCACCAGGGAATGACACTCCATTTGCATGACTAATACATGGGATTTTTAGAAGAGAACAAGAATACTGATCATGGCATTTCCTTGAGATCCCAAGGAGCAGGACTTCAACACAGTCTCTCCAAAGATCTCTGCTGTGGCTCAGGACCCCATGAACACAAATGTTGGTGCTCTCCTTTCTCCGTGGAGATCCACACCACTGCTCTTGTGTTCAACACGTCCCTGAGGGCTCCACTCCCCTCCTGCTCCACATGGTGCGTGAGACCATCAGGCTAAATGCAGAGTCACGGTGACCATCCTGATCCACCGAACAGCCCTGAGCAGAGCATGGCTCCAGCCCCTCCAGGCAGATGGATCCTGATTACCCTGCTTGGGTTCAGTGACAGAGTCACTCTCTTGGGCAGTGCTGCTCGTTAATCTGAGCAGACAGAGCACAAGTTGTGGATGGCTCCATTTGGTCTTCCCCTCTTTGAGCTCCTTAGGGCTCCGTGCAGGAGCCACCACAGAGACAAGATGTCACAGGAGTCCCATTTGGGTGAACAGATTTTCACAACCTGTTTAAAACCCAAGTAAATAATCAACCAAAGCCCACACACCAAATTCAGTTGGCCCAAGTACACTTTCCTTGGCCAGTGGGTTTTACCTGCCCGTGACAAACTGGGTGTCCTTGGGAAGGAAGAGCCAAGCCCAGCATCTGGAAATCAGGAATCAAGCAGCTGAAGGTCACCCATGAAACTTACATCTCATCTCTCTCCTGGCCAGGGAAACGCTAATATTCTGTAACCCACTCAGACTCTTCCTTCAGGGTATTAGATTTTCCACACAAGCATAATATTGGGGACTTATACCAAAACAAAGGTGTTTTCCAAGGCCAACAAGATGATAGACACTCCACTGAAATCTCTGATAACAACTCTTCCTTCTGCCCAGAAACCACCCCAATCACCTCTCTCCCCCTTATTCCTTCATTCAAAATCTTCAAAGGATGCTCTTGTGGATCAGTCTCGCCTGGGACACACCTTAACAAGCTCAGGTGCAGCTCTGTCCAAACACCACCGAGTCACCAGAGTCTAACGAGAGACAGGTAAAGTCAACGAAGAGAGTCAGGAATTTCTCTGCATTGCAGCAGCAAACAAATAGTACCAAAAAGGGATTTTGTTTCAAGCTAAGTACAAGAGAATTCCCACTCTGCCCTGATGGGATAAATAAAGATGTATGTGTTTTGTTAGGGGGGAAAAAAAAGTTGAATTTTATTTGGAAAAAAATAATTAATATTAAAAGATTACTTTTGTCTTATGTTGACCTAAAATGCTCTTTCTACTTCTGAATTTAATCAAACAGAAAATCAAAAAAGTCAGTTATATGTTAAGTCTCATGAGTGACACACAGAGAAGCAGATGATTGAATTTCAGCATCACAGTTTACCTTTCTTCCTTTCTTCACAGACAAAGAACTCTGACTGTCTTCATTAAAATACAGTTAAATATACTAATTCTACTAATGCAAATATTTCTAAGTGTTTTGTGTAATTTCAGGAGGTCTGCTTAGAACTGTGTGACCTTTTACAGTGCTGGATCTAAGCAAAATGAAAACAGTTTTTTTACAGTCATTCGGAACAGCTCCTGGTGAATTAGATAATGACAATTCTCTTTAAAATGTCAGATTAACTTACAATCAATTTAGGGCTCCCAGCTTGCTTTATGACTCAAGTGTTCTTAGGAAAGTTCTTATCCAGACATCATGTTTAATGCTATGTTTACTGCAAATGGCATAAATAAAAGCCTGTATAGCTCAGATTAGGCAGTGATGTTTGTTAAACAATAACGTGATGTATTTGTTTTATGTTCTGGGAATACATCTAGGAAGCAATTTGTAGCCTCAATATTACCAATGGCTGAGTGATTGCTGCATCAGGGTAAGTGCTGTGTGCCTTTTCACAAATAATGAGCCAGAATGTCTTTATTGCTTTGCTAATTAATACGAAGTTCAGTTTAGGGCTTTAACTTAGCATAACATGCAATGTTTTTCTTTAGCACAAAAATGCCTGAGTTTTCTTTATTGAGTTGTAAAGAGAGAAATGTAATTTCTACAGCATTTCAAGGACACTCGGTGGAAATCAATAGCTTGGGTAAATTTTTCTGATTTGTTTTATCAGAGAGTGTAAAATGCTAAATGTAAAATGGGGGGTCATGTCATTACTATTGCTATTAGAGCCATTTAATAAGCCCAACCAAAAAACCCCACAAGAACAAAAGAAAGCCAAAAAGGTCAGAAAGGAGAAGAAAAAGAAAAATCAGATAGAAACAGATAAAAGAAAATTTGACAACATTTTTTCAAAAGAGTGAAAAAAAACCATTGAAAGAACAAAGGGGGAAAAGAGATTTTAACTAAAAAAAAAAAATATTTTGGCTGTTGTTTCACAGAGAAGCTCCCTTTGAAATCAGCTGCACCAGTAAGTCACTCTGAGCTCAGCTGACTCCAGTCAGCATGGTTTGAAGGAGTTATAACAACCTATGTGTTTGTGTGTGCCAGAGAAGTTATAAGAGCAACACAAAGAAAAATAAAATGAACCCTAGGAGATCAATAAAATGTAACCCTTTGACCCTGCAGATGATCACTATCCATTTTTTAGTTGGGTGATAAAATCAGTACAGTATAAGGTTTTAATCTGGCTATTACTGCTATCTTGCATCTGTGAGCTTGAGCATTAATTTGCCCCACAGATCTATTTTTAAAGGTAGCTATAGTGCCTCTAGAGAAGAAACCAAATTCCCAATTGGTATTAAAACTGGCTTTGGTAAGATTAACATTTGTACTCAGACTGTTACAATTCCCAAATCTTATCTCAGGAAAAGAGAAGGCTCTGTCTTTTCTGCTATGGAAAAAAAAAAAAGGCGAGATAACAAGGAGTGGAGCAGATGGAGTAAATTTTCAGAGCTGTGTGTGGGAGTCAAGCATTCAGATCCCATTAACTAATATTGGAGTTGGAGGATCAGACTCCTACTCACCAGCCTTCAAAAACAACAGGTTCACATTTCTCCAGTTTCACTTGTTTCTTACGTGTCCCTGACGCCATTCTGGCTCCTCTCTACCTCTGACATTTACACAACAGCACAGGGCCAAATGTGCCTTTACATTGGGGCAGGGCTCCTTATCCAGCAAATAGAAATGTAAATAGGTGAGGAACAGATCTGAGTTTACATACAGACCACATGTGCTTATGGACGTGGAATGGAAAAGGACCAATAATGCGCAGTGGCTTCATCCCACAAACAAAACAGCATCAGCAGTTGGGTAAAGACATTCCTAACATCCATACTTTCCTGCTTTAGGACACACGAAGGGTGAAATGTGGGTAGTTACAGTTGGTAGAGGTGTTCAGTGCAGTTCCGAGGTCTCTTTCATAATGTCTGTCTGTATACACCAATCTTTCAACTTCTTAACCATGAGAAATGCACTTAACCATGAGAAATGTCCAGGCTGGTGCAAAGGCCTGTGAGTAAATCCATCTTGTAGCAACCTCCTGCACAAGAGGAGCTGACGGTCAGAGCTGTTTCCATTTGCATCCATCTCCTGTGTGCTGGAGATGTGCAGCAGCCCCACACATTCAGCTGGGTAATCCATGTGTTATCCAGGATTTGTCTCCGTCCCTGGGTCGTCTCCACAGTGTTCGATTTTGTGACTAAACATTCTCTTCTGCAAAATCAGGTTCCCTGTCCCTGATAGCTGTGGGAAACAGCCATCTCCAGCTCCACTGTGTTTCAGCACGGTAGCCTTATTTTTAACTGACTTTAATCACCCAATTATTAAGAGTGACACAGCACTTACACCCTATCATTGCAATCTAATTAATTTCTAATCCCATAAATCATTCTTGTACATCAAGTATGTGGTATCTATGGGATGAATCTCTTATTTGCTCCACAGGGACACTCAGCAGCATCAGTTATGTGCAAAATGCAGTAGAAAAGGAGAACAAAGCAGTTCCTGAGGAGGACTTGGAGGGACTGTCTTCCTTCCCACCTGCAGATGGGCACCAAAGGCTCAATCGCCTGATTGCTGCTGAGGGCACCCCAAAACACTGCACATCCCATGGAAGTCCAGGGAAAGCAGGAAGATACGTGGGATTGCTATTTATTGCTATTTATTTCCCCATTTCTCTGCATGTAGAGGATGCAGCAAAGCTGACACAAGTTTGGGTGATCTTCAGCACGGGGCTGTGACACTTCTCACAGCCAGGTGTGTCCCTGGTGCTGGTCTTCTTCAGCCTGAACTAGGATGGGACCTGGAGTCACACCTTTAGCAAGACACACTTTCAACAGGATCCTCAGAAATTATGTCTTTGGAAGCCTTAAAAGTCTTTGAGCAGCATCTTAGAAGTCCTGCAAAGTCCTGCTACCAGCAGGACTCTAAAAATACAACCTGCACGTGATTCTGGGGACTCTGCTGTAGGAGACATCTTGGGGACACTCTGGGTCCAGTCTCCTTCCCCACCTCAAAGGCTCTTCTGGACAGCTCTGGTTATCAGAAGACACTTCTTCCTCTTCCTGACCACAGAGGGGTTGTGTACAAGAGATGTCTTGTCACTTCACATGCAACCAGAAACCTCCTTCAACTTTTATTCAGGTAAAGTGAAAAGAAAAATAATTTACACACTTAAAAAATAAAAAACAAATCAACAAACCCAGTTGTAATTATCAATTCTCATGAAAGACATAGCTTGAAGAAATGAAAGAACATACTTGAACTGTCTGGTCATAGAGAGGTTAATTCTGCCAGGTCTCTGTCTCTCTCCTACAGCATCCCAAGTGCACAAACCATCCCAACACATCCTTTGTCAGAGCTCCATCTGAGCTCCAATCTGAGCTCCGTTCCTCAGAGAACCTCTTCCTGGTAGATGACACTAGATTATATAGATAATTTCATTTTTGGAGCCCTCAGGAGTGTCTGGCCAGATTTACTCTTTCCTGTTGGAAGATATTTATTTCTAATGTCTTCAGAAGAAAAAGACTGATGTGTCTTCAATAACAACAAGAATTGCTCCATTTGTTTGGAGATGCCAGCACAGCCCTGCTAGTGCAGATGTCACATCCTTGACAGTCCTGCACTCAGAGAGGGAAAATTTCCCCTCCCTCCTCTCTGTACTAAGTGCATCCATATCCTGAACCTTGTTTTTATATTCATCTGCACAATAACAATATTCATCTTCACAAAAGAATCAACATTTAAATGCAGGGACAAAGGTGACTGACTAGAAATATCCTTTTAGGATTGTGGGAGTGGCCAACAATCCCTGCATCAAAACACAGGAAGTGGAAATGAGGAGGGTGTTTTGATAGCCTGGCGAGGCAAGCAAATGGCTGTGGGGTCCAAGAGAAACTGAGTTCCCAACATGAGACACTACTCCAGAAGGACATGGGCTGTGATCCCATCCCTGGAGGAAGGTGATCCCCTGCAAGCAGAGCATAAACACCAGGCAGAAAACCCTCCTGAGGAGCAAGGCTGAAATTCAGCTCAGTGCAACTGCATCCCCATGCCTCAGCCTGAAATTTGGGTGCAAGAACACCCATCTGTCGCTGCAGCACTGTAATGCAGCTCAGGGCCCCCCGTGCCAGCCCATGGTGCTGTGCTGCTGCAAGCTTGCTCACTCCAGTCACATCCAATGAAATATGATGGTCTCAGTGAAATTTATTTTGCTTCCCTTGACTGGCTGATCAGTGCTCCTAGCAAATCTGACAGCTTCAACCATCATCAATTACTGCTTGCACTATGCAGTGACTCTTGCCGTGCCACACTTTTCATTACAGAGACCTTTGAAATCTACTGTATTTAAAATTGGTAGAACTAAACCAGGAAAGTTCAAAGTAATTCCCCTTTTCAAATCAGTCTCCTACTAAAAATATGGCACCTCAATAATAGGAACCCAACAAGAGTCTCACCTGATGTGGGAATTCTTCTTCACAAAGCTGGCAGGCTGCCTGTTGCAGAGCTATTCTCGGGAATGCAAGGCCATTATCCACTTCATTTCGTTCTTTATAGCTCTGGGTTCACTGCCGAGCACAGCAAGGCCACCAGAGCAAGTTCACTGCCTGCAGAAATACCCATGCCTGGTGGTGCTCATGGAGAATTGTTCCCTGGGTCCCTCCACGGCAGGCCCTGATGCTGCTGGGCACAAGGGCAGAGGTTTGGTGAGATGGCTCAATCTGAACAGGGTATCAGTGAGAGCAGAGAGCTACAGCTCCATCCTGCAAGGCTGGGGGAAGGGCTGGCAGTGTTCCATCTCCCTACCATGCAGAAATACCCACCAGCTAGGGTCACTTTACCGGGAAGGAGAAAAAAACCATGAGCATAGCATTGAGGTGAGAGAATTGAAGGAATGATTTCACCCAGGACATGCTTGAGGGACTTGGCCATTTCCCACTTTTCCACATCTCCATTGCAGGAGTAACCACTGCAGCTCACTGTGATGGCAAGGCCAGTAAATGTGCCAAGGATGGGGCAAAACTGAAGACAGAAAACTCACCCTGAGAGGATGCTATGCTCTCAGGAAACAACATGGTAGGACTATCTGCCATCATAATTGCTACGTGGGAAGCAAAAGAGGCTCACTCTTGGGAAATAACCATTTCCTCACTTCAAACAAACAAAGAAAAAAAAAAAGAAAAAAATCAATGAAAATATTAAGTTCATTAAATTGAAGTGTATATGGAGATCAGGATTCTCCGCTGTCAGGCTGAGCTCATCAGGTTTCAGAAGACCGGAGCTCCATTTCTAGCAGAGCCACTGGTATCTGAGTGAGAGAGGGACAGGCTTTTTCCTGCTCTGTGCCTCAATTTCTCCTCCTGTGGAACGGGGCCAGTGATACAGATTTCTTATAGGATCTGCTGGTGAGAAATCTGACACAAGAACTGGTACTCATTATTTTTCCCCACCCAAACACAAGCTGTGATGCTTTTTCCAAATATCCTTAGCAATAAAGAAAATATCATCTTGTTCCATGAGTGTAGGTCTGTATAAAAGCATTTCATGACAGCTTTTCTTCAGAGTGATCCAAAGCATTGGGGTCTTTTTGAGGGATGTGGTTTTCCTCCTTATTAATCTCCTGTTTAAGGATTCTTCACAGCAGCATTAAGTGTTATGTTTCCCCACAAGCAATAATGAGCTACCATCTATTTCAGACAGAGGGATCTTTCATTTCTTAGTGGAAGGAGCAAAACAAAAGTCAGCAAGGAGTCTCCACCAGGCAGGACAATGTGTGTCACAGCTCTCAGCAGCTGAGCAGAGCTGGCAGCTGCCTCCAGCTTGCTGCTGCCTCCCAGCAAAAGAAGGGCAGCCCTCAACACCCCTCATGCAAGGCAAGAAAAAAGGAGTGCAGGGACACAAAAAATTATTTCCCAGACTCTCATTCAGATCATGAAAGGTGCGGATGAGAATACTCTAAAAGTTGTAGCAACCCTCGTGGAAATGTCTTTTACAGGCATTATCCACAGCTCACAGCGAGATCCATCCCTGCCTCCTCGGGGATACTGCATGCTGTATCCCTGTGGATACATCCATTAAGGATGGGGTTAAGCTTTGCACATGGGAACATCTTCCAAACATTGCAAACTCAGTAATTAGGCAAACTCAAACTTTGGGATGCTCGGGGACCCAAACCTGTCTAAATTCAAGTTACCACTTTCTGCCATAGAAAGAAAAACACCAAATGCCTCTTTCGCCTGCTGCATGCAGAGCAGAAATCCCTGCATGACTCCCAGGGCTTCAGCTTGTCCACAAGTCTCCATACAAACTAATCACAGTGCAATATTATTCCACTTGTCAACAGATCAGGAGGAATTGACAGAACCTGGTTTAACTATTTAACTCTGCCAGGGGTAATAAGTTCTCTCATGCATTAAATTAAAAATGGCACTTGAAAATAAGTACATTATGGACCAAATACAGCACACAAATGGGGGGCAAAGATTTAAACTAGTGCCTGGTGGAGAATTGACAGTGAAGCAATAAGCATCTCATTATCCAGACTTACTCGGAGCACGTCCACCGAGAGGGCCTTTTGCATAGAGATGCCTTTGCTGTGGGCAAATCCCTGCTATCAGCCTGGACAAACACAACTGTTTATTTTCCATTGTAACAATGTTGGAGCTAAAAACCCTGCCAGGGGCTCCTGATGGTGGGCAAACTCTGGGCAAGGCTGTCCCTGCTCAACCTCAGCCCCATCGTTCTGCCTTGCAGCCCATTGTCAAAACTCCCCTTCTGCTACCATCTGACAACCGAGGGAAAACACTGACCTGATAAGACACGCTTACTTTGTAGGATAGGATAGGAGAAGCAATGACATTAACAAAGACAGTTTTTCCTTCTAAGTGGAGTGAGAGAGAAGGAAATTTTTTTACAAGATTTGGGTTCAATAGTCTTCAGTTCAATAGTATTCAGTTATTCGTCTTCCACTGTCTGGGGTGTCTCTTTCTCTTGCAGCAGTGTTCCCTGTGCAATTTCACACACAGATACACACCTGTAGTCTCTTCTGGTGCTGGAGCATGTTCCCAATCCATTGTTAGGCCTCTCAATTAAAAAATGTGAGTTGGTCGCTTTGACAACCAATGGGAAATTACAGGGATTGAAAAGGAAGAATTCACCCAGTCTTTCTGAATGAAATTAATTAGCCAGCCAATAAATATGTCTTACAAGCTGACTCACTCCAGATTTTTCCAGCTTGCCAAACAGTGGTAGGAAGGAAGACTGAAGCAGAAAAGAGTGCTGGCAGCCGAGCCAGCTGGCTCAGGGTTAGTCATCATTTTTGCAGACATCTCAGGTTAGGCCACAGGAATCCCCCACATAAGTTAGGATTTTAAGTGAGAAGACACCTCAAAAGGGAAATGTTGGGTGCAGAACATGTAAAATGCTCAGGGCCATTAATTTCAGCTGAAAAGCAGGAGGTAAAAGGAGACGTGATGTGGTGAAGACTCAAGTTTGGCAAACGCTGAGAGCCACGGGCTGGAGCTGGGAGCAAGGAGCAGCTCACATGGTGAGGCTGGCAGCTGTGACAGCTGCCACAGGTATTTATATCCCTTCCATGGCAGGATATGGATGTGCTGAATTGCCTGGGCACTGCGGGCAGAGCAAAGCCCTGCAGGCAGGTGTGTGAGAGTGTATCCAAACAGCCCCAGCGAAATGTTGGCTCTGTGCTGTGCCCATCTGTTCCAGGAGGGGAAGAAAATAAACACCAACAAGTTATTCTTGCAATTGCTGCTGGTTTAGAACCTTCCCGTTATAGCTTCAAATCTTGCGTGCCCTTTGAGAAATAGTCACAGTTGCTAAAAGGCTGTGAACTGATTATACAAATCCTATTGAAAATCTACCCTCTGGGAGAGGATGTTGAAATTTTTTGCTGAAAATGTGTTCTCTATTAGGTGGTGGAGATTTGTAGAATAAAATTGTTATTGATTAGACATTCTTTCAGTTCAGTGAGAATATAAAAGGAATTATCTTAATGAAAGCGATCCTAATTAGAGCACCCATTACGCTGAAGTTGCAGAGAGACATTGGGACATTTCCTTTGACCAAATGCCCACTGAAAGTAGGAGAGGGACATATATGAGTGGTTTTGGGGTACATAATGTTAGATGCGTGAAGATACCCATTTCTAGAAGAAATAAAGATATTTATTTGCAGCTACTGAAGGATAAGATTTAAAAAAAATAAAAAAGGGTGTTTAATCAGGGTCCACAGTCTGGAAGTTTCCCTCGTGAAACTTCCTGTAGAAAACAAAACGTGGTAGAACATGGGAAAGAGGAAGAGCAGCTAAAGCAAAATTCTGATCCACACTTAAATATCAAACCAAGCAAGCCCTGCTTGAGGCTTGTTTTCATCTCATTCCCCAAGTCTGACAACCAGGGCAGTGAATGTTTAAGAGAAAGCAGTGAGTGATTCCACTCATTTTGCCAAAGCACACTGAAAACGGAGTCCTCCCACTCTAGAAACCGAGGGAGATGCTCCCGTGCCCCTCTCACAGCTCTGTCATCACTTTCCATTTGCTAAAATGGTTCTCTCTCCTGCTGGCAGAACATCCCTGGTGCTTGGTTCCTACAGCTCTGCCACACTCCGTGCCATGGGCAGAGCCAGAGGAACCCACTGGCAGCATTTAGGGGCTGGGGGGACACGGCTGGGCAAGAACTCCCGGAGAGGGACCCTCACCTTGTGTGGCTGAAGGGGAGAAATCAGAAAAACCAAAATCAATCTCTTCTCAGCAGCCCCTGTGTGTTGTATCTCAGCTCACTGATGCCGTGCCGGGCTCTCTCCAACAATGCCTCAGGTGCAAACAAAATTCTCAGAAATCCTTTCCTGGATTACTCAGAGACATTCATATTCATTAGGAGTTATCAGCACGCAAGCAAGGCTCACATTAATTAAATATCTTCGGCATTTGGGAATTGAAGAGTTTGGTCTTGTTTTGTTTAAGTTTGCTTATTTATTAGAAGTATTAACTTATTCTGACCTAACTTTCTCTGAAATCTTTCCCAGTTAGAGGAGTACAGGCTTGTAAGCACGATAGTTGAAAATGCATCCACAAAGATGCAGAAAGAGTAGAAGAAATGCTGTAAACAAAACCTCTGACCTCCATTTTTTAAAGCTTCTCTTAAGGCATCAAATGAGAAAAACACGGGCGAAATTCTTCCCCCTTGACTCTTTCTCAAGGAATTTTCGTACCAGGAATGCTAATTAACTTTGCATCTAAATGAATCACTTCAACGACCAAAATAATTTATATAAATATAACTATGCCCATTTCTTTAGAAATCTGTTCACAATGTTAACACTGTGATGGATGCACTGGACTCCCTTAAACAAAGCAGCAGAAGTTTGACAGACTCCAAAGGAGGTAAAGGCCTCAGCGTTTTCAGGCTTATGTTGTGATTTTTGGCGTGTTGGGCACAGGGCCAGGGATTGGACTCGATGATCCTAATGGATCCTTTCCAACTCAGCAAGTTCTACGATTCTATGATTTTGTGAGTCACATTCAGGTCAAAAACTCCTCCAGGAAAGCCAAAAAGGAGCAGAGTGAGGCAGTGAGCATCAATGCACATGAGCTTGGAACACTGATCATGCATTTGACATATGAATATAGGGATTTTTCCAAGACTCATTTGTCAGGGAACAAAGAAATTGTGGGTACAAGTAGTTTCATGGATACTCTTCCTGGAATATGCAGTTTGACCATGAGTCAACCACTTTATCCCATAAATATGAGAGCCTGAGAGAGCTCTTGGAGGTTTCCCTGCCTGGCAGTGAGGCTGTGTGGTGGTGCTCTCCTCTCGAGCTGGGACACCCTTCAAAATTATTCCTTGAGGCCTTTTATCAACAACATGTCTTTGGATAAGCCCAGTTCAAGCTTTTTTCAGTTCCAGCTGGACTGAGCACTGGTGACCCTCCACTTCAGCTGGGATGTCTCTCAAGGTTTGAGATTCTTCACCTGAGATGGAGAGCCTTCCTTTGCCAAGGTGAAGAGACCCTTTATTCACAGCAGACCCTCAGTGAGTTGCTGATAGCATGCCAAAGTAGTTCCAATAAAATCTATGCAGCTCATTCCTTTAGACATAAACCATTGTCCGAGTCTGAGACTGAGATTGGACCTAAGCTCCGTCAGGAGTTTAGGACACAAGATGGGCCACTGTGAACCTCGTGGCTCAACAGGTGGGTCTCCCTTACCTTTTCGTATCTCCAGTATCTATATAAATAATTTTAAATTGATTCTAACTCAATTTTCCCTTTTATGTTTTATCAGTGTAATAAACAATAGTGTGAACCTTGCCATCAAACTTTGTTATGTCACACTTTGATAAATTTATATTGAAAACATTTTACCAATGCCTTTGGTGGTGATTCTTTGAGCGAGCCCAAATCACTGATTCGTGACAAACACACCTGGCAGTTAACAGCATTGCAGTCAGTGAGAGTGAATCTCCTAACAGATCTGCTATAAAAAAGTGAATTTCCCCTGTTTAAAACCATCATTTTCACCAAGTTTCATTGCCTGTTTGGGGGTTCTTTTTTAAAGCATTTCTCTTCTTTGTTGCTTAACACAATACCATTACCTAGATGGCCTGCAGGGTCCCATTCCAGCAATAATCCTGCAGTGGCTGCACCTTGGCATTGATTTATGCTTGCATTTTTATAAGAAAGAAAACCTTTCTATCGCAACAGATTCCTTGCTTACTGAAGGGCAGAAAAACCAGCTAAATTATTTCAAAAGCGTGAAGCAATTTGTAACAGGTGGTATTTTACTGATATGAAACAACTGCTCTAATGGGGAATAAATTACTAAAATATTAACCATTGTGCAACTTTCCATCACAAAGAAACCACTGCAAAAATCTTTTCTGCAGAAAAAGGCTCACGCCTTCCTCATTGATGAGATCACACCTCTGTCATTATCATCCCTCACCCCATGCAGCCTGAGCTCCTGGAAGGGCTGAGGATTTGAGACAAGGGCTCAGATTAACAGCTAAAGGTGACAAAATGATACAGAAAAAACCTCATAATGTTGAGGAGGAGACTTCCATAGCAGATGAGGGGAGATGAGTGGGAAAGAATAAACATATCTCAGTCTCAAAAGGAATAGCAGAAGATTTGGACCATGGAAAATCACTGCTTTTTCCCTACTCTTTTCTCACTCATACCTATTTCGGCTGCTCCTATACTAACATCACATGACACTTTCCTCTAAGCCACGAGACTTACAGATGTTTTATACATATATTCATAATGAGGTGGAATTTTTATTAAACTTGTCTGTGGAAGCTATTGTGGAGCCTGAATTTTATTTACTACAATATAATAAATTTCCGAAGCAGTGGTGACACCATGGTAACAATATTGCTAATGTAATTATTCCTGCCTCTAAAATAGAGTCAAGTCTTTGTCACGTGTAGAACTGCTATACAATAATTGAATACAGCTAGGTTTCCTTTCTTCTAAGCAGGAGGTGAGGAACTGAAAATACACTTCTCCATGGTAATTCGAATCAGTAATTATTTGCAGAAATCAATGGGAGGAATTACCCATTCACACCCATATTCTTCTGTTTGGTTGCTTTCCCTAAAATAACTCACACTGAATGGAGAGGTTTTGAATGAGGCATCCTAGCAATTCAGGAGTGACATGGCTTGTTCAGGTGTGTGCACACACTTAGGGAATCATAGCTTCTGTGAATACAAATTTTTGCAGTGCTAATCAAGTAAAACCTTTCTTATAGTTTACATTTTAAAATTGTGTGGCAAATTTCTGGAATATAACAAGACAGAAGGACAATCTTATTCATACACTACAGTGAAATGTAATTCCTTAGTTGCACTGCCAAGTTTAGCCTTCACATGGAAATACTTAATAAAATTTTATGAGGCTTCTTAGTGCTGGGAGAAATGCATGGATGAGGAAGATCCCCGAAATATCACAAAAAAATTTTTACCTATAAAATAACAAATACCAACAGAATATTTAGAAGTTACTGGTGATTTTTTACTGTCCTCATTACATCAGTATAACACATATCTCAGCTCCTGTGATATAAAGAAGGCATGAAAAAAAGGGCACATGAGCCCCTCAAGAAGCATGAACTTTATGAGCATGCATTTACATATACAGCTACTAAATGAAGGTTGGAGCTGCTGTGTTGGGATATACATTGCTGTGGCTCAGCTGAAACTGATTAAACTGCACTACAATCTGCGCCAGAAGATGCATCTCTCTCATGCATTTTGTTAATGAGAAGAGAGAAGTCTTTCTGAAATTACCCATGCTAAAATTCAGTTTCCTCATTTAGGTTCTCCTGTACAGAGAAAAGTTGTTTGATGGAGTGGAATGGAAAACCTCACAGAAAAGGTTTGTGGATTTCATTATGTTCTGTGGAAATCTGTGGATTTCATTATGTTCTGTGCACATTCACTGAACTTAGACCTTGGCCTTGGAAACAGTAGAAAAACAAGAGTATTTTAAGGACTGTGATTAGAGGAAAAAGCTGTATTGCACGTGGCAGTATCTTAGTCCCTTGAGTGTGGCAAAGGAATTGGGTGTATTTTAGAAGGTGTATTCAGCAGTCACCTTTGTCCACATCCTTCACAAAACCTACCGAGTATTTGGCAAACCCATGGAAATACAGTCTGGAAACACCTGAAGGGAGGCAATAAAGGGACCTCTATCAAAGGAGACTGTTTTTTCCAAATGCCCATTGCAGTCAACAGCATTACTTGCAAGCTTAACATTAAACACACGCTAAAGTGCTTTGCTGGACGGAGGCCATGGGGCTCAATGCTCTACAAAACTGAGCTCTCACCAAAGCGTCGCTGGGGTCTGGCTGTCCTTCTGCATGGTCCTCTTGGCCTTATCACACCATGGGCCTCTAGAAACCGAATGCAGACCTGCTTCTCATTTATGTTGGCTCAAAAATGACCCAGCCTCTTCAGTGTTCCTGTGATCCTCTAGAAATCCATACAACAAATAGATGTAAGTAATGAGTTTGCTGAGAGAGCATTACTTTGGTGCTGCTTCGGCTTCTAATTGAGCTGTCAGACATTGCAGAGGCTGCACTGCAGATGCAGCTGTGGGGCACTGCAGTTCCCTCTGCAATGTGTGTGGTGGCTTGGGATCCCATTTCCAAAGGAGGTGGCAGCTGGAGCAAAAAGCTCCCTGTGGGTACACAATGCAAGTGGTGAGCACAAAAGTTCTTCCAGGCCTACCAGCAGAAATCTCCATCTTCAAATCCACATTAGCACTGTTTCTTGAGCCTAGGAGGTCTCTATTTCTCACAAGAACTGAGCACATACCCATTTTTGCTTTTTGAAACACATCATGCGATGTTGTCCATCCTCCTGTCTTTCACTCCACGGCCAGCCTGGTCTGTAGGAGGCTTCCAGTAAATGTGTATGCCAGAGAAAAGCCATGTTTTTCATGAAATTACCCCAAGGAGAGGGTCAGAGCAACGTGTGCTCCATCCTCCTGCAGTCAGCAAAGGATGCCAGTCTTTGGGGCAGAGCAGCACTCAAGGCCAACAGGGAGCAGACAACACTCAGCAGCAGGACAGCAGCCCGGGGCTGACAGGTCAGGGTACTCTGGGTTTTATTCCATGTGAAACACGTGAAAGGTGCTGAGCACTGACAATCATCCCAGAACTTTCCTTTTTCAGACAGATATGCTAATTGCTAAGCTGAAGTTTTGTGAGCACGCTTTGATCCTTTGTTTTTTCAGTGCCCAAGCAAATAGAGACACTGAATTACTTTCATTCAGATCACAGTTGATGAACTGCAGCAAGGCTGCAGTCAAGGTGATATTGAGTATGATTTCCTGTACCCAGCCCGAAGATAAAATTTCAGGAGTTCAAGTGCAGGTGAAGGGAAATGAGTCCCTTACACAACACTTTGTACTGAGAAAAAAAGAAGGGTTAAATAAAGGCTTGTTTTCAGCTGAAATTAAAAAAGAATGTTATTGTTTCTTACCTTAAAACCCTGTCCTTTAATTTCCAACCCTATTGCTGGGGTGAATCAGACAAGAGCTGTCTGATGATGAAGATAAGAGGAGATGCAATGACTGGTCTGTAGGGTGATATTTACCTTATTGTCAAGCTGGGTGCTGTGTGAAGTCAATAAACCTCACAGCTATTGATCATGCTGGAAAAGGAAATTAATGCAGACATGGCTTGCTTTTGCAATATGATAGGTATGTCTGCACATCATCACCTGGCAGCCTCGAGCTGTTTGTGCTTGTCTGAGTTGGATGGGAGGCAGCTATCCGAAATCTCAATAGATAATAAAAATCAGCGGTGACCTTTACGAAATTTCAGAGTCGTAATCAAAATGTTGAGAGAGGCAGCTGGGAAGCGACTTACAGGATCTTTTTTGTTCACCACGGCACATTAATGGGAGTTGGGATAAGCACAGTCAGAAGGGCTCCAGCCCTGTCTGTCCACGAGCTCTGCTTCAGAGTATCTGCAGACACCCAGGTCCACGTGGTTCGCAGGTCTCATCCCCTTCTTTCCAGGTCTCCACCATTTCTTTGGCAGTTGGTAGGAGCAAACTGCTCCTTGTTATGTCCACTCCATGGCACTCTTATGTCAGCCTGGATTGTTACCCAGATGGGCACCAGCCTCAGGCCTGGCACTGCCAAAAAACGGAGTATGGAAAAGGAGCAGCACCAGCTTGCCTGCAAAGAGCTTTTCATTGCCAAGCCCCAGAGCAGCTCCTCTGACCTGCTGTGAGTCTGCAGCTCCTCCCCTGCAGTCACAAGACATTTAGATGGATGGAAGGAAACTCTGCTTCTATGACCACTGGCATCAACCATACTGTGAGAGACATGATTTCCATGAGCTGGAGAGGTCAGCCCATGTGTTTTAATTTCCGTAGGGTCAATAATTTGGGCTTTCTAGTGTGGCTGTCAAGTGCTGTGGGGCAGAAAGTGCTGTTGAAATGAGCTGTTTTAAGGCAGCTCAAAGGAGTTTAAGACTGTCTAAAACTAAGCTGCACTGGGGGCCTAAGTAGATGCAGAGCACCCTGGGTTCATCAATTCTTATTCATTCTTCTCATAATTATAAATCATAGCGGCATCCCACTCCTGCCAAATCTCACATAGATCAGTGGTTTTATTCACAAGCAGATTAATAGATACCAAAGTCAGCTGAGGGCATAAAGTTTGCAAGGCTCTTTCTTTACTTCGCTCAGGGTTATTTTATTAAAAATATTACAGATATTATAATAAAGTTCCTTGCTGTTTTCATACTTTGATAGATTCCTCCAGTAACCCATCACTAGCCATGTCAGGGAAAAATGCAGAAAACTAAATCAGGTGGAAGTAGTCTGTTTTTCAAAGGAAGAAATTCTCCCTGAACTACTGTGCATTATGAATTTTCCAGCCCTAGTAGACTGACAGAATGATATTTGACTCACAGTGAGAAATGGAGTTGTATGGCTGGAGGAAAGCAGTGAAAACAATCAAGTGCCTTGCTGAGCATGTGGTGCTGCTACTCTGCTTGCTCCAACTCTCCAGGAATTACTGTCAGTTTTGCTGCATCAAATGAAGGAAGACACTTTGGAAAACCATGGAGCAGAAAAGTCTCAACTCTGCATAGACTTCTGGACTTTTTTGGTAGGTAATAAAGACGCCAAAAAAAAAAAAAAAAATTCTTCCAATCTTTCAGCCTGATAGCTTTCAGTTTCTGGTTGGTATCACACAATCTCTATAGAATCAACATATACACACCCGGACCAAACCAAAAAAATCGTGTGGCTGTACCAGTGCTTGGTGTTTCTCCTACTGACGTTTACAGCAGTGGAGATGGGATTAGTAAAGCCAGCAGTGATAAAGGACACAGTTAGTGCTCTTTGCAATCTCCCTGCTGCCACGAGGCAGGAATCACAATCCCTTTTATCTGCTTTCACAGCCCTGACAAGTCTCAGGCCTGCAGTGGTTCTCTGCAGATGTGTACTTGTCCTGCAGCCTGTCCTGCCCGTGGGTGACCAGGCACTTGTCACAGATAGCAAACACAAGCCATCAGGATTTGCCTTTCTCGGAGCAGGGAACTTGTGCTTCCCAGTGCTGCCTGTGGCTTCATGAAGTGCTGCAGACAGGGGAGTTGGACTGGAGTCATCATGTGCCGATAATTCTCATTTACAGCCTTTGCAGCAAGCTTTAATCTTTTCTAAACAGCTCTCTATGGCTCCGAAGGGACACATCTGAATAGCCCTAATAGGTTGTCATCATTTCGCTAATGGGGGTTTATTGCCTGACTTATGGACAGACCTAATTCCACTTCTCATCAGTGCCCTCCAGAAAGTGGAGGGCTGCTTCATCTCTCCCCTGTCCATGTCCCTCGGCCAGCAGGGATCATTACACTGACATTAGGAAGGACTTCAGATGAGGAACTCAATTCCCTTCCACAGTTGAACTAAGCAGAGGGTTTGACCTTCAGAGCTTTTAGTAGAGATGGGTGGGAAGAGAATTAAAATCTTTCCATGACTAGATCCATGCAGTATTTATATCATTTGCTTCGGTCCCACTCCAGAACCATATGAAAGCCATCTGCAATGGGATGTCCAGTTTCTCATTAGGAGCAGACATGCAATGCCAGGAGGCACAATGAGAGGATAAAGCTCTGTTTTAAAAGCACTCTGGTGGCTGCTTTACACAGAGACTCCACAGAGGGAGAGTGGACTGGGCTCTTGAGCAAGTCTCCCTTGAAATTTGCTCCCTATTCCCTGCAGGTCACCAATAGCTGAAAATCCTTCATTGGCATCATATCTAGCTACTGTGGCTATTTTCTGTATTTTTAAGACCCTTCCATCTTTTAAGAGCCTTGGAAGAGACACCAACATTTTCTGGCATTAAGGAACAGTAATATTTTCAGGCTCTAGCTGTGAAAACCTACACTCAGGGCTCCAGGAGAGCACATCTGCTGCAGGATGCCTTGGGGCTGTGGCCAATACTGGACCAGTGAAGACACCCCTTTGCCTCAGACCTCTTTGTTCCTATGTCTCCAACTACCTACCAAAGAGGTTTTATCCCATTTCTCCACAGATGCTCTGAGGAAGGTATTGGAATGCTGAGGATCAGGGTTCTAGCTTCCATTGGCAAAGATAGAGATGAGACAGCATGCTCTGCCTGGAATGGGTTAAAAAACTCAAAAAAATGCCCTATTTTGCAGGGCTGTCAATGGTGAACTGAGAGGGGGAATCATGCTGCTTTTGGTGTTGAATTATGCTAAAATCATTGTGACTCATCAAGCCCAAAGTTAAACACGCTGATAGGGAGGCAAAGATGTGGCAGATATGGTAAAGGCTCCTTATCTAAAAATGCTGAGCTGACACAGCTGGCCTGGAGATATGTGACTGACAGTCAAACATTTCAAACTATAAAAGTCCAGTCCCACCTTCAAACAGCAATTTCTTCTAACACACCCTTCTTGGAGTGTGTGTGGAGACTCTCCCCTGAGTGGGGACACCCCTCAAAGTTCCTCCTAGAGGCTGAGAGAAAAAGATTTGCCACAGTCGTTGGTACAGGTGAGTAACATCAATCTCTGCTTAACTGAGGTTTTTCATTAGCTTTAATATAATTGCTTTGATACATACACTATACTATACTAGTAGTTTTAACTCCTATACTGTGTAGTAAATAATCCCGATAAAGGTATTTTTCTGATTATTTATCACAATAAATAATTTTTTTCTATAAATCTATCTGGTTTGTCATCCTTAATCCTGAGGGACAAAGTTGTACAAAACTTTGATCACGCCTCTTTAATCTGTTAGATTTAAACTGCTGACAAAGTCTGGGGCTCAGATTGGATCTGGGCACAGCCAGAGAGATTTCCATAAGGATTTTAGAAAGCAAGGAGGCCCCTGTCCACACCTCGTGACTCAGCAGGAGGGCTTCTCTAATAAACTTTGAATTTCTAAACTTTTGAAGCTCCCACTCCACCCACAACAACTGGGTAGGCACAGCAAAACCCCGCTCAGTCCCCATACTGAATTTTTCATTACTCTTTACTTTAGAGGATATGACTTATCCCTCAAGCAAAAGCTGGAAATACATTGCATTTGTAGTCAAGGAAAGAGAAAAGGTGGGGACAGTGCAAACATGAGTGAATGGAAAGGCTGTGGGTGTTTGTCACTGTTTCAATGGCAGCACACTTCTCAGCAGGCACTAATTGACCCAGTTTTTAGCATCATGTGACAGACTAAATTACCCTGAAAAGTGTGCCCTGGCCTCACACCTTCTGCTGGAAGAGAACTCCTCCATCGAGCCCACATCCTGGCCTGAGGTCACCGGGGGCTCTTACAGAAGCACAAACATATTAATGCTAAACAGTGCTAATGCACATATGTTAACCCAGCAGCAGGGATCAGCTCCTGGAAAAGGAATCCAGAGCACGAGCTGTAATTACCAAGTCTTGCCTACGCCTCTGATTATCCCAGCTCAAGTCATTCTCTAGGCTTCCACCTGTAATTTTCCCCCAGCTTTTCCAGCTCCCTTTTGCAGCAAAAATGTGAAAGGCTTCTCCCCTGTGGCAGAGTTGGCTTGGGGAAGCTGCAGTTACCCTCCATCCACCCTTATCAGCTGAAATTGGTTTTGCTCCCAGTTCCACAACCCTGTGGTTTTAGTTCACCGATGTCATGTTTTTCTACTCTGTGTGCTGTGGAGTGTTGTGTTCGATTGCTGGAAAAGTGCATCTATTTTCTTTAATACCCCATCCACATAACACATGTATCAGTAAAGAATGCAATTTCACCGTAAAATCTATGTGTTTCATTACGTGCTCCGTATGATC
The DNA here is from genome assembly GCA_036785705.1 of Acanthornis magna. Lineage (NCBI taxonomy): Eukaryota > Metazoa > Chordata > Aves > Passeriformes > Acanthizidae > Acanthornis > Acanthornis magna. The sequence continues at coordinate 4,329,159 of JAWUZG010000001.1, forward strand.
TATATATTCTATCACGAAATGTTGCCCTCTGTTTGCTACTTTATGTTACATTTCTCAGGAGGTTATCTTGACTTTCATGTGGCTTCCATACTAGAATTTTTTTTTATGTCCACATAACCTTTTAAGATATACATAGTTTTTGTTACAGGTACAAAAGAGTTAGGTTCGCATATTGCAGCTTTTATTAGTGCTGACAGAGAGTTTTCATTACCCTGGAAAAAACAATAATACCTGCTTTAAGGCAAGACTTTATCTTTTCAATGGCCATAGAGGCTCCTATTGTCTGTAATTTTTTTTCCTTTTGGTACTAAAACAGGAAATGTGCAGTGAAAAAATGGCCTGTCCTTTATTGACTTCACACATCCTTTTTGAAATCATTTCAAGGGAGGTAAACCATTGCAAAGGCAGACTTCACATCGATAGTGGGAGCAGCATGTCAGATAGACAGCAGTCCTGAGACTTTGCTGCTGAAAAATCAATTCTGGTCCATTGGAGTCAAGAGCCTACAATGGTATAAATGAAGGAAGCCACTGACCTATTTTCTTAGCACAACTTTTCTAACATGACTAATTAATTGGCTCATGGACACCCTTGAAAACACAGTCCTTTGTTTTCCTTCACCTTGTCCAAGTTTCAGACACCACCACCACCAAAGGCACAGCAGCTCAAATGGGAAGTGCTGAACATTTGACACCAACTGCACAACACAGGAATGGATCTGATGGCCAAGGAGAGACACAATTTCCTGGGCACTGTATAAAGGTGTGACCAAACCAGATTTCTGCAGCAGGCTGCTCTGTGCATTGAGCAAACCATGCCCTGGGTAATGAAAGTGATTCCCAGACATAACCTGTGGGATGATGGACAGAGCCTTTTTACAAAGAGCTCATGAGAGACCTTTCTGTCTGGCAGGTGATTTCATGGAACAAAAGCGTTCTGGCCAGAGTGGGATTGCAATGTGGGAAGCTGGCAAGGTGTTTGAACCCATGATGCGTAGATATTGTGTATGTTATTTCCATGCTGGTAGTTTTTAGAGTTTTTCTTCTTATCTGAGATGAGAGCCCCACCACGATCCTAAATCAGCCACTTTGCTCTCTTTGTAGTTGCAAGAAAGAGAAACACATCCAGGGGACAATCCATGCCTAATGGAAGGCTAATTTCCTCCTGGAACTGTCTCAGCAAGGAGCAGACCTCAATGGCATTTGGTAAATGTCATTAATCAAGTGAAATTATTCTGATCCACTTTCCTCAAAGTCAAACATGGGGTAGAAATAATGATCCAGAACAGAAGTTTTCAGACTGTGTCTTGTCAGCAAAGGGTGGAATCCATGTTATCTAATGCAGGCATCCGTGTTGCTCCTGGATTTTAGGTAGCAGTTAGGCTGTTCTTCTAATTTAAGTGTCCATATACAGTTGATGAAGGGAAACCAAGAGCTCTGGAGTCCTACAAAAAAAATCTGTTTGGGTCTTTGATCTCTGTCTCTCCACTTTTCCTAGGATTCCTAGCCCATGCAGGTTTTCCATAGGGGAACAGGATCGAGCTGTGGGATGAGTGATCTGAGCTCTGCAATGTCTAATGACTGAAGCCACATTCAAGAGGAAGGCAAAGCATGTTTGATTCTTATCTATCCAAAACTTGTGACTTTCAGCAAGTCTTTTTTATCCCTTCTGCATCTCAATCCCCTGCTAGTACAGTAGAAATTACGTTTCTCAAACTCAGAGGATTGTTTTTGGGTAGAAGAGGCAATATTTGCGAGATATTCAAGCATCATACTGAGAAGCTCGACACAGGTTATATGGAAAGTTCCCTATTTTCAGTGCAAGGGAATTGTGGATTTAATTTTTTGTTGAGGCATAAATACATTGAATTTCATAAAATGAAGAAGAAGTGAAGAAATTCAAAACTGCTACACTGCACACCAAGAGCACATTTTTTTAAAAGATAGTGAGAGTGCATATGTGAAAGGGGGCAGAGTTTGGATTAACCAAGTTATCCTCATTTTGCCATTTATTAACTCCTGGGCTCGGGGTTAAGCTTGCCTGCCCTGGTAAGTGGAAGAGCTTTGCCAGGAATGTTAATAAGAAACACTATTTATTTTTTTCTTCATTTACATGCAACTTCTACCAATATTAATTGGACTCAACGAAACAAATACAGGAAAGAAATAAGGAAGAGGAAGATAAAGGGGAAAGGGCAAGGACAAGAGAAGAAGAAAGAGAAGGGGAAGGAATTTTGGTGTTCAAATATTAACTTTCAGTCATGGAATTTAAAAACTGAGCTGTATTTGCAGTGCCCTTGGCACAAATGGAGTCTGGCACCCCTGATCTTCCCTTGCCTTTCTCCTGGTACCCTTCCTGCACAACCATGGAAACACTGATGTTCTCCCAAGATGTTTCATGGTCCTTTCGTAGGAATCACCTACTAGAGAAGATGGAGAAACAGAACACAGCCCTTAGGATTAAGAACAGGATTCACACCTCCAGGATGATGCCTCCCTGCAGAAAGGGTTCAGCCCTTAAAAATATTCATAACCAAAATACTGCCAGCAGTTGAAAGTTCATATCGCTGAAAATGCCTTTTGTACGAAATTCCTATCATGTATTTACAAAACCTCTGCCCCTGCTAGATAATAACAGATTACAAATTACAAATGAATGCAGCTGTATTTCATTATTAATTGTTACATGTTCCCAAGCTGTTCAGTCTCATGGTCTGCTGATCATGCCTGACCCACAAATGGAGCTCTGCAGCACAATAAAATTCACACACTCTCCGTGTCCTTTCTAATTAGTGGATGAGTCATGGCCTATATCTGCAGAGCGGAACTGCACTTCCTTTCCTAAGAGCATCCATGGATCGACGTGCAGATGTCAATTCAGGCTGCATTGCACGACACAATTTCGGGAGGATCAGCAGATTGGGAGCTGAGTTTTATGCCAAAGCTGCCGGCACCTCCACAAGTCTGGTTTTGGAGATGAATCCTTCAAAATTTGGTTTGGGATTTGATTTTATCTTGTTATTTTTGGTACTCTTGGGAAGTTTGGGTGAGCCTGAGCATAGGCTGACTCAGGGACAGTAAAAGCATCCTTGAGCTGGAAGGGGCTGCAGGGAGGCTTTTTCTGAGGGTGCTGTGCAGGCTCCACAGAAATATGCATATCACAGAAATACACATCCCCACCACGAAATTGGTTGTGATGTACAAACGCTACCCCAGCTAAAGGGCTCTCTGCTGACAGCCAGGCTCGCTCTGCCACTCAAAGGCTCGCTGCCAAACAGTTCCACTGCTCGGGAAAAAGAGTAGGCTGGTTTAAATGAGGCCATTAAGTCACTTGGCCAAATTCCTACCCCAGGCATTTATCCTATATGTCTCCTCCAATTCTGCAGCACAGTTGTTAATTGAAAGCTGGATTTTGCCTGAGTGTAATGCAAATCTCACCCCACCAAGCTCTCTGAACCACTGGGGAACTTGTAAATCTCAAATTATGATGGAGGCCAAAGTGGCCCTTTTCCCATACCCTGGGGAATTGCCTCAGTGCTCGTGGCATGGACTTATCTCCCTGGACAACACAGTGCACAGGCAGTCAGGAATCTCCCATTAAATTACTCCAGCAAAAGCCAAACTACCTCCTGCAGCAAAACCTTCCAGATGGATTTCACCTGATAAGTGGTGAGAAGGGCTGATGTGTGTCTGAGCAGCTGGCTGTCCTTCCTTCCTCTGCAGCTGCTCAATCGCCCTCTCAGCCCACCCATGGCTTGGAGAAGGGTGGGCGAGGCACAGCAGAAAGGGAAAATAGCCCCAAGTGACGGATTCACTCCAGCTTAATTTGAATTTCTGGACAACAGAAGCTAAATTTTCCAAGTTTTCACAAGAAAGGGACAGTTCTTCAAAGTAACATCAGCTGAACACAAACACCACCACTCCACTGAACAGCTGAATTTTGCTGTTGGCCACTCCCCAAACCCCAATCTCTGAAAGAGCTCATGAATCACCTTCTGGGCAGAGGTCTAGGACCACCCAACAGCTTCATTTTTTTGGCCAAATGGATGGTCTGCCCATTGCAAAACCTTCATGCAACTTCAAAAGTCAGCTCTTTTGCTCTGAAGTTACTTTATTATCCCTGGGTCACCCCACAGGTTTAATTATCACAGAAATACACATATTGGCATACTGAGGGTATGCAAAGAGAGATGGAAATTAGGCTGTCTAAGATTTTAATGCCACTAGCATAAATTAAAATGTTATTTTTCTATCAGTCCATTTCTTTCTGCATTATTTTTTCTATTAGATCTCTTCTAAAATTACATCTTAATTTAGTTGTGTTTCTCTCAGTTCAGTAAATTTCCCTGGTGGAATTACTATTCTCATTATTATCAGCCAGTGGAGGCTGAAAGAATAAAAATGAAAGGAAAATACACACAATGCATGCCTGAGACCGAGGTGAGCTCTCACTCAAGGTTACCAAGGACTGTCCTCACAACGATGGGCCATAAACAGAATCCAGAATGGTTTGGGTTTGAAGGGACCTTAAAAATCATGTAGTTCCAAAGTATGGGGGTCTTGCTGTGGAAAGACAGTATCTGGGGCCTCCACTCATCTCAGTCACTGTCTATCCCTGCTCTTCTCATCTCAGAACTTCCTGAAAATGGCCTGATTCATAGAAATATAAATAAATGCCTTGGAAAGTCATCTCTACTTGACTTTCTTAGAGCTACATATGAGGAGTGACTCACATCACTTCCCTGTGCTGTCTAGTGAGAGATTCCAATGGGGATTTTCTTTATGTCATCAGGGGAAAAAAGCTAAAGAAAATCCACAAATGTTTTCACATGACATGGCCTAAAGTGCTTTACCAAGACACACACGTAGGATGACGAACCATTTTGCCAGTCTTACACAATTACCATTTCCTTGGTACTATCCCAGGGAACAGCTGGTTCCCATAATGAAGAGGGACAGACAGAGCAAAACTAGAGCTAATTACACTGTGGTAGATCCAGGGCTGCAGTGATTCAGCTCTGCCAAATTTAAAAAGGCAGTTCTCAAAATATGTGCCTGGAAGTAATCATCCCTTGGTGCTCCTGGCAGGTAGGAAAAAACCCAACCAAACCCTGCTGTGCTAACACCCCACTCCTAAACTGGGGCCACCAGGTTCAGCACATAGGAGCTCTGGAGGATGGGTAACCCCCCCAAACTAATACCAATACTAATGTTTTTGTATCCCAATAATTCTACAAAGGTTGGGGAAATGTGCAGAATTTGCTATAAATTTGGAAGATTTCTTCATATTATACCTCAATAAAATAAATTGGAATTCACTCCCCAAGGCCACAGGACAGAACCAGTAGCCACAGCTGCCTCCTGATAATTGGTAGCAGTTAATGAGGCAAGTCCATTAATAAGTCCATTATTTCCCACTTTGAAATTTTTTGTCCAGCATCAAAGGGATGAAAAAATAGCTCAGGTACTTCTCTCTGCCCTAAAGGACCTTCTACTCTCAGTTGTGGTTGAAGGAGTGATTTTGTGCAGGGAAGGCTTGCGTGGAGGCAGTGCTGAAGTTGCCAATCAATCAAACTCCCATCTAAAGGCTAAAGGAGGTTGAAATTAATTTCCCTTTTTGAGAAGAGGTTGACACAAGTCCCTCATTTTTCTAATGAAAAAGTAACTCTGCCACGTCCTGCCAGGAGCTGCGAGGCATAATAGGTATTTTAAGGTACTTAGATATTCTGGCAGCCAGAACCATCCGTGTATGAGAAATCAGCATCACGTGGACCCTTTCAGAAAGAGGAAGAGGAGCCTCATTTCACAGGACAATAGAGGCTGAAGGACCCCGTGAAGGGTCCCCTGTACACTGTGGGGTAGCTCCCAAATCAGGTCCTGTTGCTCAGGGCTGTGGCCAGGGAGTTTTGAAAGTCTCCAGGAACTTTCTCCCATCCACCGTGTGACCACTGCCCCTTTGAGAAGATTCTGGCTGCCATGCCAGCCCCTCCAATGTCAGAAAGCTGCTGTCACACCCCTGCTTTTCTCTTCCAAGTTCACCAAGACCAGTTCCCCTTGCCTCTCTCTATCCCCACCATCCTAGTCACCCTCTGTTTGGCCCTCTCCAGTTCACTAATAAAAGCTTTCCTTGGTGTAGAAATACAAAGTTCCTAGACCCAGCGCAGAGGTCACACTTCAGGGCTGCCATACAGTTGTGTGCTTGAGAGGCAGTTTGAGTTATTTCATCGGCTTCTGAATGTATTAGCTATAGATGTGTCTATTTTAATCTTCTTAAGGCATGTAATTTGGACACCTGGCTTTACAGATGGTCAGACAGGAAAAATATAAAAATATTCTTGGTGCATCTGTTTAAACATTTGCAAAATGGCATCTCCTTAAAACTTATAGCCTATGCAGTTAATTGCTAATATCCTAAAGGTATAATAATTTCCAAAGGCTCCACACAGACAGGGGTGCTGTTTTCTTTGTGCTGCACTTCCCTGCAGGAGACAATGAAGCTTTCTCAAAGAGCTCAGCCCAAGGAGTTTGCAGACTGGACTACACAAATTGCAGGAGAAGGCACAGAAGAGGGAAATGGAATATGCTATTCACAGAAATTTTCAGCTGAGGACCCAAAATAATACTCACAGATCTAGATGCCTCCCCTTTTCCTTTAGCCCTCCGACAAGGGTGAATTGGGTCATCTGCAAAGGCAGACACAGAAGGTCTCTGAAGTCTTCAGCTTTTGCAAGACTTATGAAACATGAAGCAGTCAATTTCTGATTTTATTAATTTTCATTCTCTCCCTCATGTATGTTTCTGCTGTGGATTCCTTTCCCAGTACTGTGTTTGTGCGAGGGCCAATGCTGAGCACCATAATGCTACCCTAAACTCCTGTATTTTGAAGTTAATGGGGAAAACACGTTCCTGGATTAATTTTATACACATAAATAAAGGCCATATTGCTGACCTTCAAAATGATACTTTCCTATTGGCACAGCAGACTGTGGGTTTGAAAGGAATTTCAGAATTCAGCAGGAAAGTATTAGCACCAAGAGCCATCGAGTGGATGTTTGGCACTGTGCAGGAACACAGGACAGAGGGACCTTGACTCACGAGCTGACGACAGCTCTGACAGGCAGTGGTGCCACATAATCTCATTCAAAGGTTTGAAACGGTTCTCTCTCTTCCTTTACTAGCTCTGCATTTGGCAGCCAGCTTGGGTGGAGGAAAGAAGAGTGCAGAAGCCTCACAGGGGATCGCTGTGTACCGTCAGCAGGGCTGTGCAGCTCTCTCCTGTGCCTGTTTGATAAACCAGTTTGTTGTCCCGTGGCACGTTCAAGGAGCCTGCTATTTATGGCACAGTAGTCCCCCCATCCCCTCTTCACATAATCTCTTCATCCCCTGAGGAAGTCTGACATATTTAATCTAAATACATGCTTTTCCATACAGAGGAGCGTTCGAATGCAGATGGCTGCTCGGATGTCTATGGTCTGCTGCTGTTTCAAGTGTGTGAGTTAATAATTTTCCCACATCTCCTGACATTCATTCTCCTTTTACACTGGTCCCAGCCATTGTAGCTGCTGCTGCATCTCTGTGGTGAACTGTCCTTTCTCCTTGTACCAGGAGCCCAGCAGTAATTAGAAAATCAGCTTTAGACAGTGGCAGCTCTTAAAAACAGGAGTCAGGTTGGGAGACACCTGCTCAGCCTGGTGTATTTTAATAACCCTCTCTCCCACCCTGCCATTGAAATTCAGCCAGTTTAATGGGAGGGCAAACCACAGGCAGAATGAGTGGGGAGCAGAGAAACAAATCTCTTTAATATATAAAATAAAGCTTTTGATATTGTGACGCCAAATGGATTATCCAGGAGAATGTGCTGAAAGGAAACAAGCATCTCCCCATTCAATATTTATATATCCCTGGATAACAGCCTTCATTGAGATGGATTTGTCAGAGTTACAGTACTGAGCATCCTTTTATGGTTAGTTTCTCAATTTTATGCCTAACAATAAATGGCAGCAATGCTTTCTATTAGAAATAGAACAACAGCTGGATTTGGCATGAAGTTCAAAACCTGATTCCAAAAATGGCAGCAATTTATGAAGCTTTGACCAAAATACATAAATGCAATAAGAAAATATTGATTCTTCTGACTTCCGCTTCACAGATTTGACACGTGCACTTATGGCCCAATATAAATGAATAATAACAACAGTAGGAATGATTCATTTCCTTAAGTCCTTTCCGACTTCACCTTTGAAACTCTGCATGGCATTTTCTTACCTCCATTACTGTTCAAATTCCCTCACATTAATCTTTCTTTTAATACTCTTGGTTATATTGCAACAACTCCAGGGGTTGCAGCAGTTTAAGGCTTCATTATAAAAAAATGGGACTTATTTGTTCTGTTGCCAACAGATACAATCCCAAACCGAAGAGTTAATGACCTCATAACAGGTGAGACAGAAGTAGTCAAACACATACAGCATGAGAACATCCATTGTCTGTTGTATTCTGCATGAATCCCTCATTTCTCTCTTTTATTCATCATTCCATGGATGGATGGGATGTCTTCCCATTGTCTGTGTACAAGACCTGTATCTGCTCAGTTCAGAGCTTGTCTTAGAGCAGAGCTCTTTGGGAAGCTCCTCGTTGCCAGAGGAATTGCCAGCTCCTCATTGCTTCCTCACCAGAGGAAGACTTTTCCCTGACAGAAGCATCATCACCGAGGTGTGAAATTTGGACTGACCCTGAGCATCCACCCAGGCACAGCTCACGAGGGCTGGCATCAATCTTGGCACCACGGCTTCACCCAGACAAGAATCTGCTTTATCCACAAATAAGATAATGTGAGATAATGTTGGCCAGAGCTGCTGATAGGAATCATTGCCTCTTGTACCAACAGTTTGCTTTGAATTAAAATTTTCGAGTTACAGGAATTTGCATTGTTTTTCCAGTAAGGTTTAAAACACTTTACCCTGAGTGAGAACTTCTGGTGACTTTAAGAAAGAAGAATTTTCACTGTTCTCCAGATCAAAGGAGGAATCTCAGTAAAGTGAGTTAATGCACAGATGCAAAATCCAGGAGATATATTATAAACTCCTTCTTATTTAGGATTTTTTTTTTTATCCTCATAATTCTTGGCCTCTTTGATTTTTCTGTAAGGGAAAGCGTGGGAGTTCAGATTGTTGGTCTGCAAATCAAAAGGACTTTAGAAAAACTGGGATTTGCCATGACTTGAGCTGGAGACTGCACAGAAACAATGGCACATTGGATGTTCTTGATCAGTGCTGAAGCTGGGGAAGTCCACAGACATTCTCAGGAGAATTAATTAAAAAGAGGCCAAGGAGCACTTTTCCAACCACAGCTTAAGAGTTTAGAATAAAGTCTTGTCTTTTTTAGCTAGAAATTATACTCCTAAAACTTGTGTTTTATTAAAAAAATCTTTCAAATACTGGAAAATTGGCATAAAAGAACAAATTAATTAAATGCCTAAGAGGAGAGAAGATTTTTAAGTTTTTTTTTTAAACTACCAAAATCCAATATACTGAATACAAATATTGCCAGCAGGCTCAGGATTTCTGCCTTATTTTAATGTGTGATTCCATTAATTGTCTTTCACACACCTGGGGGGGGGGAATTTCTCAGAAAAAGCCTTTGATGGAATGGCATTATGTCCCTACTTTTTTAATACATGTTGAAAAAAAGTTTATAATATGCATCAGAGACGGCTGAGTCACTCTCCAAAACCAAAGTACTTTCTTAATACATACAGATGCAAAAAAAAAGGCAATTTTTTGATGACAAGCAAGACAAAAGTACTTCCAGATTTCTTTATATGCGTGCAGAGAATGAACTAGGGGGAAAAATCCTGATTATTTCTTCCTTTGCGAATTACCTTCACCTACTGCAGAACTTTTCTGCTGAGCCAGAGATGACAACTGCACCACCTCTTGTCCTCTTTGCATGTGTCAGTGTTTTCTCACTCCTCCCTGCTCCCAGGGAAGAGAGGAGAAAGCAGGAGCCCAGCTTTGCATGAAATTGCTGCGTGTTTATGGATTTGGAGTTGTCCTCATCCATTTCAGAGCCAGGCCATCGATTTCATGCAGAGCCTGAGTATTGCTTGCAAAGTGCTTCGAGCTCCTCCAACTGAGACTACTTCTGGAGTGCATAAAATTATTGCATTGACTTTTGAGGGCAGATGACTGTGAAAATCTATGTTTTAAACCGTGATTTTCGAAAGGGAGAGAGAGAGGATGAAAAGCATCTGACAGCTGAGTTAATCATACAATTTGCAGTTACAGGTTGTTGTTGTTTTTTAATGCATCAGGTCTTTGTGGGTATTTCTGATGGATCAGTCTACTCATTGGTGCTCTGGAGGGGCTCTGCAGGAATTCAACTCATATTTCTTCCATCAACACATTTTTTCAGCAACTTCTTAGCATGTCTGGCGTATTATGAATATATTGTGGAATCAAAAATATATCAGGAGCGAGACATACACTTCTGACACTTGCCACGTAAACTGAAGGTGTTTTACTCTCATAGGAATCCCAGCATCTTTTTGAGAAATGTCACTCCTAAGAAAGAACAACCCTATACCTTCCCTAGCAAGACTTTTAAATATCAAATACAGCACTTAAACGTGTAATTAATTTCCTCTCAATGTCAGTAGCTCATATAATGCTGCTTTTGATTAGAGAAATGTATTATTTTGCTACAGTAATGAGGTTTGCAGTGCTGCAAATATGAACACAATAAAATCTTGTTTCCATTCAGTTCCATTTCCATGTCACCACTTTCTACAGAGCTGAACCCCAGGAAGGCCATGGATTTTTCCTCTATCAATTTTTATAGGGGAAGAAAGGTTTTAAAGCAAATTTGCTCTGTGCTTTTCACGGAAATAGAAGGACTTTTTTTTACAACTTAGTGAATTTCCTACTGAAAAAGCTACGTGTTATCAACACCCCCACACAGATTAGGGAGCTGCAGGGATGGAAGCTGGAGTTAAATGTGATTGCCTGGGTAAAATCTCTTTATAGAAATGCTGAATATACTGGGTTTATATGCAGTAGCATCTTCATAAATCCAAAATATTTTTGAAATAGGCTTCTTTTGCTACAAGATCTGGTTTAGATCTCGCTGTCTAGTGATTACAGATTTTTGTGCAGCTTGAAAAAATGCCTTTGGTTTGCTCAGAGAAAAACTGTTGTCAGTGTTTCAGGCTCAGTTTGAGTAAAATTTCCTTTGTGAGGGGGTCCTTCCTCCCTGGAGAAGGCTGTGCACTGAATGTTTCGTAGGCAAGTTGGATGGAGGAGCCTGTATCAGCTGGAGAGATGCCTTAGCTTAGTAGTTCAGCTTAAACTGAAGGCTCAGGCTTCCACTTACACCAGGCTTACCATGTCCAGTGAACAATAATCACCAGAGAGTTGTACCTGTGCCAGTGCATCATTTCCCTGCCGGGATATTTGGGCTGGAGCCATTCCTCGGAGTGATAAAAGCTTGGAGATGATAAAAGCCTCCATGGGCAGCAATGAGGGCTGAGGAAACATTCTTTAATGTGGTCTGCTGAAATGGATGTTGCACATTTTAACAACAGGTGATGCTGGATATTAAGAGAGGAGGTAAGAAATGAGTGCTCCTTACCTGGGCACCTCCACAGAGCCCCAAACCACCCCACAGTCACTTCCAAGGCTCATGCTGCCTCTGGGCTCTCATGTTTAATGGTGCAGGATGGATATGTTCGCCATGGATTTGTCTATCTTGTTTTCAAACCCAGTTTAACTTTGGATTCCCTCATAACTTGCTGCTGCTGCCACAGTTTCCCTGGCGATTTGAGAATCTTTATTTCCACTGCTCATTTAAGATATTCTTCTCATTCCCTTTGAAGGTGACCCCTGTGTGATAAAAGCTTAAAGATGGATGCATGAGTGAAGGCCAAAGGAGAGTCCATCCAGGGACCAGGAGTTTTCCATGGAAGAGGACAAGGGTAGGACACTGAGAGTGTTGTAAGTCATCCCTGAGTACTTTCCCCAGACCCAGGAATCTGCAATTTAAAGGCTTCCTGATTCTGACTCAGTGTCTTTGTATTACAAAGTTTTTAAGGAATTTTTCTTCCATCGATTTGTCTAATTTCTCTTTGAACCCTCAAAAATTTTCAAGATCATCCTATGGCAAGGAGTCCCATAATTTAAATCTGTGCTGTGTGAAAACACAGCTTAGTCCCTCCAGTGCACCTTTGCTGCTGCTCACTCTTAACCCAGTGGCTGTTCATGTGTCCTTCAGCTTATTTTCAAAGCCTGGCACCTGCAGGTCTCTTTTTGTGCAATTCTTGCCACCCAAAGAAAAAGCAGCTGTGCCTCAGGCACTTTCTGCTTTCCACTGAGGCACTGGAGCTTTGCTTGGACCCCTGACCCCCCACACCTCTCCCAGCTAAGAACACTCAGCCGTTCTGTACCCTAAACACTCCTAAAGAGCCCTGGCACATCTGTGGTGCACGACTTCTTTCTACAAAAGCCATGCCTATTCCCTTGATATATCTATATTTGTGTCCACTGATTATATTATATTATAGCTTTAAATTATTTTCCTGGTGTGGAAGTCAAATACACTCATCAGATACACTAGCAAACAAACATACTTGCACTGGTACAGCAAATAGCTGTTTCAGTCCAAGTAATAGTTCTCTGGACTCCCTAGAGTCCTTTTTAATGTAGAACTGATTTGTAACAGAATTTCTCTGCTAGTGCAATTGATTGCAGTGATAGGTTACACACCGCTGCAGGTAGTTCAGCAATTTGCTATTGGAATTCCTTTAAACAGAAAACTTCCTTTGGCTCTCTTCCATCCACAGCCCTTCAGAAGGACTGTAAACCAAAGAATTTGGGGCTCATTGAAGGTTATCAGCACGTGCTAATCACAAGGTCCTCTGGTTCTAGACAGAATTAGCAGAGCTTGTGGGTCCTCCAAAAGGAATCCAACCCATGCACACCAAACCCAATATGAAAACCAATCCAAATCCTGCATGGGAGCTGCTGCTGGGGGATTCAGGTCCAAATCCCACCAAGGCTTGGAAGCAAATGACTTATGAAGGTGAAGCTTTAGACTACATGTTTTTGGAAGAAGCCTTTCAACTTACCAAAGCAAAGCTCTGATCCTTGCTGGGGTCTCTCCATGCTGCTTTGGTACAAATTACCATCTTGAAAATGCCCTCGTGTCCTTTGGGAGCAATGCACATGCCCAGTTTTGATTCTGTTGATGTAAACTGAAATAGGAATAGCTCAATTTCCAGGGCCCAAAAAGGGCTATCCAATCCCCTATGTGTGGCTGGAAGTTTAGGGCATTTCTAAGCTACCTGTAGAAACAATCCCAAAACTCCTGCCCTTTCTGAGAGAGTCATTGCACAACATCTCCTTTATCTTGCCCAGAGCAGTGTGAGTCCACAGTGTGTCCGTGTGTCCCACATCCTCCCTGTCTGGGAGCTGCTCCTGGTGTGTGACCATCCTCTGTGTCTGGGAGCTGCTCCTGGTGTGTGACCATCCTCTGTGTCTGGGAGCTGCTCCTGGTGTGTGACCGCTCCTTTCTGGCTGGGGCAGGCCATGGTCACCGCCTGCAGAAATGGCTTTGGAGAGGAAGCTGGAGAGACACCCGGGCACAGCCCTGTCTCCCTGGCCAGCAGCACAGCCTGGCCAGCAGCCCTGGGAGGAGTCAGAGCCCCAGTTCCCTTCCCAGCTTTGTTCTTGAGCAGGGCCTGTGTGCCTGCAGCCAGCTGTGGCCATCTGGGTGGCCCTGGGCTCCCTGAGCTGGGCAGGGTGAGGTGGGCTCAGCCCGAGTCCTCATGGGTGGCAGATGTCAGGAGTTTCCTATTCCTCTCTTTTGACCAGGCAGGAGGCTTGGGGGGACAGTTTTCAGACTCTGGAAACCCAAACAGGAACCTGAATGAAGGCAGGCTTTTTTTGCAGATCTTTTTTGTCCCTACAGAGAGGGATGTTTATAGACAGACTAAACAGAGCTGCTGTTCCCTCAGGGGGCATCCTGGGAAGAGGGACATGTGTGCCACCATCCGTCATTAAACCTTCACACAGGGAGCTATCCTAGGGACACAGGACACAGCTCTGAAGGGCTGCACTTGGCCCCTTTTGCCACCAGATTAACCCCCACTTGCCCCCTTTGCAGCACCCGTGGCTGCAGCCAGCAAGGGAGGGTACCCTGAGCTACCAACCCAGCCTCACTCATCGCTCTGCACGGAAATGATAGGCAATCACAAAGAAATCATTAAATCTGCACATGTGAAAAAGATCAGATTGGGTTATACCACCAACCCTGCCCTCTCCTAATTTAAAGTGCCCAATTTCGCCAAAATCAACGTTCCAAATCTCTGTTTGATATGCAGTGTGCAGGAGCCAGATGTTTACACACCCATCCTTGTGTGAATCCTTTCTTCACCTGGAGAAAATACAGTCTCTGTGTGCATCAGACGCTTGGGTATTCTCTGGGGTCACAAAGATGCCACACACCGACCCCTCCCTCTCCTCTGGAGAAGTGTCCTCATCAGGGAACAAGTCCTGACTGTGCCCACGGCCAAAGCAGCTCTGCTGCCTCCTTCAGACCTCGCACCACACCAGTGTCCTCTTAAGAGCAAGACATTGGCAGATGACAAATAGGTGAGGGAGAAAGGGAGCGTAATGAGGGGAGGAGGTGTGTGTGGGAAGAAAGCAAGCAGCAGTGCTCATTAGAGCCACAGGGAAATGATGCCTTTCATACCTGCTTCGCTCCCTTTTGCTCCCTCCATTCTTCAGACAAATGAGATACCCACGGCGCACGCAGCGCGGGCGTGCTTCCTCAATTATTAATGGGAGATGCTTTGTTTTATTTAATGCCATGGTTTTGATTAGTTTATTCTCCTGGGATATGCTTTCTCTTCTCCCTTCCCTTGTCTCCCTTTTTCCTCCTGCTTTCTTTGATCTACCTCCAATTCATTTTTTTTTCCTCTCAGGAATGATGCACCGACGCTGCTGCTTTTGCCACCAGGTGCTTTGCTCACCCAGGCTCAGGTGAGCCAGGCAGGCACAAAAAGCCAAACACTGGCAGAGCCCCTTTCTTGGGAGAGAGTGAACCTTGCTAGAAAATAATGAGAACTGGCAGGTCTGATGATCCAAAGCCGAGAAACATATGCCTGGGCTGCCTCTTTCATCTCTGTAATTGGGTTTTTCTACTCCTGTCAATTAGGGCCTTTTTCCTGTTCCTCCTGCCCCGGTGAGTCTCCTTTCTCAGTGTGAGTGTCTGGATGGCTGATCACAGGGGTGGCCCTGGGGTAACTGGCACTGGGTGAGGCACAGGGGAAGGTTTGTACAGGATCACGGGATCCCACTGGAAAATCCTACAGTTGCTTTGGCACAAGAGGGACTGCTATTTCTGCCAGAGAAAGACAATACCTCTGAGATAAGAAAGTGCAGATCTTCTTTGCTCTCACCCCCAGAGCAGCCTGGGTGCTGCAAAGACAAGGCAATGGTTTTTTCCAGCTTCCAGCTGTGAAGTTTATTCCCAGTGCTGCATTTACAAAGGATTACTCTCAGCTACAGCCGAGCCCACTGCTTCTGCCTGGTGGCCAGAGAGTGACTTAAAATAGGAGGCATCTCTTGTGGGAGAGCAGTGTCCTCAGAGGGTGACTCCTTACCCCCCTGGATTTGACCTTGCACCTTTTCTCAAGGCCTGGCCCCAGCTCCTGACGCCACGAGGATGCAGACAGAAGGCCAGAGCCAGGGAAATCTGCTCTAATCCAGCCTGGACAGCCTGTCTCCTGGTGGAAAAATGTCAGACTCAGCAGCTCAGGAGTTGGTGAAAAAGGTGAGGGCTAAGTTTTATACTCTGCCAAATAATGTGAATAGCTCATCCTGTTGTGGGGCAGGACAAAAATTCATGGCTTTCATCCCCAACACAAACAGCAGCTCATTTAAAAGGGGAGTGAATGCAGGGTTGGGAACCTCAGCTGCCAGGCTGGAGGCAGTGACTGTCAGCCGTCACCCCTGTGGTCACCAGCACATCACCAGTCTGCACGGATTGGTACAACTGGAAAACATTGAGAATTTTTTCCATTAAGTGGATTTGAAGATAATTTTGTCCCATAAAAGAAAAAAGAGGCAAAAGCTATTAGCTTTGAAAAGGACTTTGAAGTTCACATTGCTTCAGACGACCTTTTCCCCCCCATTTTTATTGGAAAGGTAATGTGGAAAAAAATTATTTTTAAAATATTTTCTTGGCAACTGCAAAGCAAATTCAAAAAGGGCTACTTAAACGTCGGTGTATGCAAAAATTCCAGTTATAAATACAGCTGTAGCAAGCTGATAAAGCCCTTTCTTCCTCTTGCTCTCTCCTTGTACTTTTTGATCTGGTGTTCAGAATTCTACTGAAAATATCTGACATTTTGTGATTCAGGATAGATGTGAGCAGCCAGAGAGCAGCTGCTCCAGGATCCTTATGGACTCTGCATTTCATACCTGTTTGCAGATATGGATCCAGCAGCATCCAAACCCTCTGCAGCCTTCCAATTGCAAGGATACTGATTTTCCAGAGAATCTATATCACTATGGATTGCAGATGCTGCAGCTAAAGCTCTCCTCTCTTAACCGCATGCAATGGAGTTGCAAATTAGACTTAAAAGATTGCTTTATGTGCTATACATAAAAAAAATCTTCCCGGATTTTACTGCTAGACTGTGTCCAAAGGGACACATGCGGTAGAGGTGGCTGTGTATGTCTGTGCATGCAGGAACATGAGCCACATGCTCTTTATCCTTTTTATCCTTCATCAGTTTTTCACCTGAAAAAATTACTGCAATGACCAAGTGCTGTCGTATTTCATACAATACTCATCTTTGCCCAACCAGATAGGTTTATCTGAGTGGCTGTCAGCATCAGACATCGGGGGTTAGTTATACATCAGCCATGCTCTTTAAAAAAAAAAAAAAAAAGGCGGTCAGATTCGGAGAAGACAAATGATTTCACAAGCCTCAACGCCAATTAAATGTGTATTTCATTTCCATATGATGTATTGCAGGTGTCTGAAGGGCCTGTTGCTGTCTCCTTGCCTGGGAGAAGCATCCTCCCGGCGGGAGCAGCCGGGGGATGCAGCAGCAGAGCACAGGTCCCTCCTCACCCTTGGGATGGTTTTCCAGCCTTTCCTGGGCCCTGTGAGGAGGAAGCACCATCTGGAGGAGATGGGAAAGGAGCTTCCCAGAGTCAGGCCCTGGAGTAATTAATGTTCCTGAAGAGTGAACTCCGAGGAGTCTGAGGCGGAGAGTAGAGGCACTGATGTGTCTGCTTAATCAGGGCAGAGCAGTGAGCAGATCCACAGAGCCTGTACGGATCGAATTCCACTCGGATGCTGTGACTGAAACGACACCAGACTCTGTGGAATACTGAGGAATTATTCTAATTCAAGAAAAAGTGCCCTACCTGCAGGGGACTAACACTTCTCCGAATCTTATGGGAGCAGTTTGAAAACGAGAGAAGAAAGCTGAATACCACACCTGGAGTCTTCTGCTGACACACTATGGTATAGTTAAGCTAAAATCCTTAAAGCTGTAGCAAGGTAAACAAGCTGTTGTTCTTGCTGGCCACTCTACCCAACTACCTGGAATACAAAGAGCAAGCCATAAAAACAGGTTTTAACCTGGACCTCTCTCTGTCAGAGGACAGTGGCCTGAATAATAAGCTCAGCCTTAAAGCTCTGGCTGGTGTCATGCTGCCAACCCATTCTTCACAAAGTGATGATCTGCATAATTGTTTTTTGAAAAATTGGCAACAAAACAGGCTACGTCAGTCTAAAATTTAACCCTGAATTCTCTTTAATAATAAATGAGGGCATAATTTTAAGTACTGGGCCTTTAAATCACCTTTTAAAACAAATACAGTATTTGTATAATGCTTCACATTTGCTGCCCCTCCCAAGCTTTCTCATTTATTTCCTCTTCTCCCATCATCTCAATTATCATAGAAAGTGGATAAATGCCAGGGAAGACAGACGCAGCTCACGACATCTCTGAATGCTCAGGAGGAAGGCAGGTCCCTGGGGGCAGGAGCCTGAGTTTAATGCAAATTTCAGGCGAAGCAGGGGAAGGACCGGCACCTGGCTCTTTCACACTCGAGAGAGTGATCTAATTGCTGACTCAAAAACCTGTCTGTGACTCTTACTAAATCTTAACCCAGGACACAATCACTGGGAATTGGAATTAGATGCTGAAATGGTGTGGTAGAACTGGCAGTAAGCAAGAAGTCAGGGGAGGAAATGTGACCCTGTCCTTTATCTTGTACATTGGTTGCCTACAGGAAACACAGTGACACAGATGAAGTTTCTTTGGGCACAGCAGCCTCAGGATTTTCTGTCCCAGTTTCCAGGCACATCAAAATTTGCTTTGGCAAAGTAGACCTGTTATCCAGAAGAGGCATCACTGCTACTCCAGAAATGCAAACATCAGTTTCAGAATTAGATTCCTGCTTCCCAAGGCCAGGATGTTTTTCTAAGAAGCGCTCCCAGATGCCCAGGTCACATCTCCTTCTTTTCTAGCCAGTCTCAAACAGCTCCCTTGATCTCACTTGTCCCAGTGCTGACCCTAACCAAATTCTGACCCTTAGGAATCATCTTTGGCAAGATACGAGAGATCAAAACCACAGAACATACAGCTTTTGTAGAAATTAAGGCTTTGCCATCTCCTTCAACCTCCACCAACTCCTGCTGAATAAGATTCCATGTGCTATAGCCAGAAAAAACAGCAGAGAGGTTGATTTCCCACCGTAGCTCTTTTTTTTTAATCTTCTTTCCAGCTTGTCTGAAATCCTCTGATCTGCTTCACTACATCCTGACAGCTCCAGCATCTCGGTGGCAGGAGAAAGGGCTCACTGGGAAGCAGCTGATCCCTTCCTGTGTCCAGCCCTGCCCCTCGTTGTGGCACTCCGGGTCCCTGCTGCTCCTGGTGTGTCCCATCTGCGCCGGGGGGATGTGGAGCTGGGCTGGGAAGGGCAGCAGATGTCTGAGCCTGGCCTGGCCCAGGAGCCTGGGTGACAATGCCATGGCCAGGCTGGGGCTCCTCCAGCTCCTCTCCTGGTGCTCCTTTGGGATGTGGATTCCTCTTCCCATGCCGAATAAACGCGGGAAGGTCATGCTGTGCTGGGGGCAGCGACTCAAACGGAGCGCTGGTGTGCCATAACTGAGAAATGTGTGCTCACAGGAGGCAGCAGGGAAGGGATGGCTTTGAAGTTTAGCTTCAGTGCATCCCTCTGGGTTTTTTGGTTGTTTTTTTTTTCTTTCCTTACGCTCGTTTTTCGCTTTTAAAATATATGTATTTTAAATGGCTGTGTAAATAAATGAGGATCTGGGAGAGGATCAGACACAGCACAGAAAAGAAAGGAGTTTCTACTTGCCAGACAAAGAAATAAAACATGAGGGGATGTGGTACAGCCATCCCTTGGTAGCAGTCATTAATAATACCAGGCTGGATGTTCAAACCTTTCCGCAGTGCACTTCGCTGCACCCTCGTGTATTTGCTATTTGCAGCTCATAATTGAAAATTTTTTCTTGCTTAAAAGCCCCAGGGAAGAAACATCAAAAAAAAGAAAAACTCTCTGACTTGCTACCAATCCCAAGTTCAGGAGGAAGGCACCCAAAACCCTTCCAGTCCTTCCTACGAAGGGTAGGGTGAAACATAAAGTGCTCCTCCAGGATCTGGAGTCCCAGTAGTTAACAGATACTCAGCAATAATTTGTGATAAAATAAAAAGAAGCAGGAAAAAAGGTAGTAGGGGGTAAGGGGTTCTTGCACTATTCCATAAGATTATATTTGTTTCCTAACTGAACCAAAAATCAAAGCAGAATATATTGTCTCAAATGAAAGCATTTTTTTAAAAAATGTCTTTCCAAATTTATGGGCATTTTAAAAAATCAAAACAAAGAAAAATAAAGTGTTAAATTGCTTAAAACAAACCGCGCAGTGTGTGGCTGAGATCATTCAGTGCTGCAATAGGCACAGTACTTACTCTTTTATATCTTCTCTTTTCAGACTGGAGACCAGAGAAGGAAAAAAAATACTCATTAGATGATGAAGAGCAAATCAGAACTGCTTCAACACTGGAGCTCAACACATTCGGAGAGATTTTCAGGTCATCTTGCTAGACAGAAAAGGAAATGATTACAGGAAATATTACACTTCATGCTTCTGCAGCTGGATTAAGTGTTTTATTACTTACCACTGAGGACACTTCTGTTTGACACAAATATATTTGTTAGAGTATTTTATTAAATTACAGCAAACATCTGAATTCAGAGTGGGGCTATTGAGAAGCTAAATGTAAGAAGAATTGACATTACAGTGTCTCAGCAGCAGTAAAGCTGTAATCAGTGTTGACAGATATTACTTATGTGCTTTAGGCTCAACAAGAAGCTGTTCAGATACCACCACGGAGAAGCAGAAAAGGATGAATTTTCAGGAGCTCCCTGGGAGCACAACACCATGGAGAAAGGCTCTCCAGAGACACTTCTCCCTATTTTTCACCAACAGCTCTACAAAACTGAGGGCTCTATGTAAATAACTGGTAGATCCTTTGGTATTTAGAAAGATTCGGCATATTTGTTAAGAGTTCTGCCTCCTGACCATACGTGACTGCATAGACAGCTTATCCATCATTTTCAAAGCTTCTGGCCCCTGGAGCTGTAGACAAATTGTAGGCAGAAAATGAAACTATCCCACTGAGTGTTTTTCAAGCAAAAATTTAAGGCTTGTTTTGTGAATTTTTTAATTCCCATTTGATTTTTCTGCATGTTCGGAACCAGTAATTTTTAGATCCCTGATTTTGCTGTTTCTGGCAGGAGAATTGAGAGGGGCTGGTTGCTGTACCCCGAGACACCCTGCAGCAGTCTGGCAGGACCGAATCCCAGGTCAGGGTAGCTGAAGGGCAGCAACCCATCCTTGCCTTCTCCCTTGGACATGGGAGGCAGGAAGAGAGGTATAAAACAGTATCAACAGTGGGGGATCCCCAGTGGGGTCTTCTAATTTAAGTACTTGTTAATTCCAGGCCAGAAGGAAATTCTATTCAGCAACAATTAAGGCAAAGTTCTGTAACAATATGGGTGCAATATGACCCCATTTTTTTGTTAGCTGTCACATGAGAATGAATGCGCAGGGGACATTTTTCACATCTCCAAAATGTTAGAGGCATTTTCAAAGGGTTAAAGGCCTCTTCCTCATCACAGGACAAAGAATTTCCCAGAGGAACATTCTTAGGCTTATCCTTTATCCCTTTCACTCTGCTTTGTAGTCCTGGGAGTCATTAGTGCACAGGTACATCTCAAGACATTTTTGCAATACCTTAGGAATTGCACAACTGAGATTACTTCCTCTCTCCAGAATGCAAATCATCCCTAAAAGGGTTTTCCTGGAAAACAATTCCTTACATTCTTTCCCAAGGGTATGTGCTCTTTTATTTGTCAGGGATCAAAATGCTCATGTGGCGATGCATAAGGAGATATTTAAACCCAGAGTACTTTGAGGTGGCAGCAGCTTTTTCTTCACTTCATTTTTTCTCATTCTTTTTTCCCATTTATCTGCTGAGCCAGAAGCTCAGAAAAAAACCTCCAAACCACATTGAAATAGTTGTTCAATGCCTTAATGTGCTGAAACAGGCCAGTTTCTCTGCAAAATTCACTTAGGCACCAGCTGTTACCTGTAACTTTGTGTTGTGGACAAGTTTTTTGGTTTATATACTCCTTGGACTTTCATTTTCCTCACTCAAAGTTTGCATGTAGTGAAGGGTATCTCTTGCAGAGAGCTCCATCCCAGCTGGGTCAGCGGTGCAGGATTATCCTCAGCAGCACTTCTGCTGAAGTCTGCAGCACTTCTCTTGAAGTCTCTTGACCACAAGCAGCTTGTCCTTTGAGTCTCCAGCCTGTAATGAGCAGCAGGTGCCAGATGCATGAAACAAGGTGCTACGTATTTGCTCCGAATGAAAAATCCTCCCAAAGTATCCGAATCCCTCGGGCATTTCCAGGGACCAGACCTAACTGAGGACTCTCACTCAAGTGCATCTCTCTGAAGACAGCCACAGGTGATCTTTCCCAAAGTTAGATGTCCTGGGTGGTGATGTTGGATGCACGCTCACGTTCTGGGGATTTTGTTAGGAATTAAAAGCCAAGACCCAGGTCACTGATAAATTGCAGTTTGGCCATTCACATCAGGGCTGAGATTTACACAATTAAGCAAGAGGCAAGAGCTTGGTGAGCAACATGCAGAGCATTTCGGAGTCTCCAATAGTTTGTGAGCTCAGACAGACCCCCAGCTCTTTGGGCTGGGTCTCCTGCCAGCTGTGCCAGAGCAGAGGGAGCTGCTCCACTGACTGGCTCCACAGGGAGCCCTTCCTCCAGGCTTTGTTTTGCTGCTTCACAAAAATAAAACAGCTGCAGTTTAGGCGGGATTTCTAGTTCCTGGAAGTCTCCCTCAAAATGAAGCTGACTGATAAAATCCTGTGTTGTTTTTTCCTGGTGTTAGGGACCCCGAGACAAAGCCACTGGAAATGATAGCACCATGTAGAGAAGTTCAAGGGTCTAATGCAACAAAGGACCTGTGTGTTCAGCTCTTTTTCTCCTTTGCAGGAGAAAAGTCTTATTCTTTTTTAGTTTCCTCTCTGGAGAAAGCTTTATTTAAAATTCTGTTTGTACATCTCTCTTTTTTTTTTCTTTAGTGCCTTTGGGCCTTGAGAAGTCTGGAAGCTCAAGAATTCAAACTTCAAGGAGGTTGTTTAGAAAAAAACTTCAGTGTGCTACAGCATTTTGTAAACCCCAGATGCAGGCTGGTGCCTTTGATTATTCATACGTGCCATTCAGGCTCTGCCTCTGTCAAACATTTTTTATTTCCACACTATTGGATGAAAAATTCCCCATCCAGCAGTTGCCTTGTGAAGCAGAAAATGCTAATGTTTGTGTCTCTTGCAATGTACCTCTGGCAGGAAAAAACAGAGGCTCTGTGCAGGGAAATCTTAGTGTTGTCAACCCCTCCTCTTCAGGTAGGGTAAGCACCTATGTCATATTTTTACATAATCACTGTAGGTTGGTCTCGGCAGAGAACAAAGAGCTGAAATTTATGGCTTGCCTGGCTGTGGTTGTCCCCTGCAGCTCATTTGACTATTCGTCATCCTCCACTCCACCAGCCCTTCCTACAGCTGAGGATGTCACCTATCAGAGGATAAACCCTTTGGTCATGTCATAAATTTAACATTACACATTAAATATCTGTATTATTATAATACTGACATGAGATGTTTTATATGTATTAAATCTTTAGAACTCCTTACAGAGAGACTTTGGCTGTCACATCCTCCTCAGGCTGTAGCTCCAGTAATTACACGATATTCCTCTCCTAATGGGCCAGAGTTTCAACTGGTTGAAAAGCCAAAATCAATGCAACACCACGGCAGCAGCTCTGCCAATTCACACCAGGATGGACTGGCAGCACCCACAGGGATCATCGAGTCCACTGAGATAATAAAAACTCGGCTGGAGGAGGCTGTGATGACCTCCCTAAGCTGGCCTAATTTTAGGATGCATCAGAGACATCCAGAGGTGTCTTCCAACCCGAATTACGCTACAAACTCACAGATGGGATAAGTCAAGATGAGGCCCACAGGACAGACAAATAAAACTGGAGTTGCCAACAAAAGGTCTGGCAACCTCCAAAAGACAAGGGGGAGAGGGGATTTGCATCTCAGCCAGTGTCGTGTTATGGTTTGATTTTCCAGAGAGAAAACACAGCTTGAGAACAAGTGTATTTATTTGATTTTCATTAGCTAGGCACAAAAATAACCCATGTCAGCTGAACCCTCCTCGTGCTTTTCAGTTTTACAGATTTTTCTCAGAAAGCTTCCAAAATTTAGAAATATTCCCAGGCAACCTTCCAAAACTCAGAAAGCAGAGAATATTGAACACTATTTTCCTTCTTCTAGACTTTCTCATTAATTTTAATCAGCAGGGAATACATTTTCAAAGTGGCACTTAGAGGCAGACAAATCAAGTTAAAAAGTAAGGGTATTTCCATCCCTAAATCACCATGACCAGCTTTAAATCATACCTGAAGGCAGCTCATTATTCTGCTCAGGCAAAGAGCGAGGCAGAGGGAAAACTCCAGGTGCCAGAACAAGTGTGAGGATTTTTTGCTTGAGGAACCCACATCCTCTGCACACGTCTAGGAAGGATCCCAGCAGCAGCTGGAAGCTGTGTCTCACAGGAGCTCTGTGTAACGTGGTTTTTGCTGCCCACTCCCTGGAGCACCCACTCCACGCAGCATCAGAGTCTCTGTTTTTTAACACAGGGCGAAAGAACAGATGTTAAATCCACAGGTCTGCACCTATATGAACGATACATCAGCCAAAGTGGCACCTCAATCCATATCTCCTCACTCCACAGACAAGATGTCAGGTTAATTGGTGCTCTGGACTTGTGTTCGCACGCTGCATTTTTGTTTTAATTGCACCTCATTAATTTTCACCTTCTAAGCTTACAAACGGCAGTGAGAAACCCAGATGCAAATATACTCATCCCCATTTTTCATGCACCTTCATTTCTTTCCATTCTGGGTACGTGACATGCACAACACATTGGCACCAGAACGCTTGGGACCAGAAAATGAAGGCCCAAACACAAAAGCATTTATTCTGTTGGCTTCCCACTGAGCTCACTGCGATGTTCAGAGCCTCACCAGGAGCAAAGGGCTGCGATGGTTGGCTGAAATGGAGCCCAAGGAGGAGGGCAGGACCGCACAGTGAGATAGAAAGTGCTCCAAGGATAAAACCCAGGAGCTTCCTGGCTCTTTGTTCCCCACTCAGAACACAGGATTAGGCTTCCTCTCTCCACTGATCTCATGTCAGAGCAATAAGGGATGACACAAGAGGCAACATGCACCATTTGGGGATAGCCTGAGCATCTCTGCATTCACAGACTGATATTCCAGGTAAATGACACAGAAAATATGCGAGGAGAGGGATGTAACCAACCTGAGCACACTTAACTGAGAGAAAATAAAACTGCACAAATAACTGGCTTGAAAGCTAAGATTAAAAAATAATTAAACATATAGGTGACGGTATTATCTGCTACAGTGATGTGTGACGAAAACAATGAACTTCAGGGAATGTGACATTTGCAGATTTTTAGGAGTACAAACAACTTTGAGTGAGGCTCAACACCACATTTCCTCAACCCTCCTTCCAAAACAGGAATGTTAAAACACATTAAAAAAGAACGCTTATTTTTTAACAGAAGAAACTGTTAAAGTGGCCCTTCATGACACAAAGCCACTCATTAAAGCTTTTTTTGTTTCCCAGCACAAAGGAAAAGAACAAACTACACATATGAGATGACCCAAAGAGCTGCCTCTGCTTTGTTTTCCTTAGTGAATTATCCCGAGGAAGTTTCCCCGTGGCACAGACACAAAACCTCACACCACACGAGCAGAGCTGAGGGCTCCAGCCGCGTTTGAACAAAACAGAGTCCTGGAGCTCCTCGAGTGCAGAGCACCCTCTGCAAACATCTCCAGCACCACTCCCAGCAGCTCCTGGAAAACGCTGACATTCACACTGCCTGCAATGTGAATATCTCTGAACTTAAATATCAGCTGAGATATTTCTGGACTGCCTTCAGTGCAGTGAGATAACCTCTGCCTCAAAAGAGGTGAAGCACAGTGATCAGGCAGTCATGGCTGCAAGAAGGATCAAGCATGTCTGCTAGTCCCATCCTTCCCACATTTGAGATAATCATGGCATTTTGAAGACAATGAGTGGTTTTTGAAACTTCCTTGGCTGAATTCTGGCCTTTATGAAGGCAGCTGCTTTGAGGGAGCTGCACATACAAAATGCCTTTGCTGAATAGCATCACTTCACTATGCAGGCATTTCCTTAGATGATTTCCTCTTATTTGGAAGCTTAGATATTCCAAATATCTAATTTTATATTAGCTTAAGTTTAGGGATGTCATCATTGCTGCATATTAACTCACTGGTAAAAAAAAATCAAATTACAAACTCAGCCTAGAATCCAGAATGAAATGCAGCAGATAGTGCTAAAATCTTTAGGAATTAGAATAACTGCTGATAAAAAAGCCATTATCTTTTCCTGAATGCTTGGTTGCACAAATCCAACTCAAGGTGAGAACAAACAAATTTGGGAGAACTTCTTTGGCATAAACTTGTTGACAAGGTCCTATGAAAACTGCTTTTCAGAAGCATTGCCCAGGTCTGAAATCTTGAAGCAAGAGGACGAAAAAGACATCCAAGTTATTGAGCCTTAATTCCCTTTATGCTCCTCTATGCACAACCTTCACCCCCTTTATGCACAGCACTACATATCAGGATGACTTAAAAACTGGGAATGGAAAAAACACATGGGCTGAGAAAACCACACCTTAATGTAGCCTGGCAGGGTTGAAATGCCCTTGAAAGAGCAGGAGGAAATCCAGGATCCTTCACACGTTCCTGTTCGGATGGGATCAACAAAAGAACGATGCTTGCCCTGGAGAAAACAGGGGAAGCAGGATCTCTGGGGCCAAGGTGATCTGCTGCTGGGATTTCTTCCATTTCACTGGAGAGGTCAATTTGGGTTAAGGGACACCTCCTGTGGAGCACGGCATGTCACTGCTTGGCCAGCTGCTCTTGTCCCTGCCTCTGGAGCACCCCGCCCCTGGGGAAGGCAGGCCAGCACCTCTGGAGTTGGGAATTCAGCTGGGAAGCAGCAGCTTGGCTCCTCAGCCAAGGTGGGACAAGAACATCTGGCCCTGGCTGCTGCTGTTGGGATGGCACAGCCTGGACCTGGCTGCTGTGGATTTCAGCTGAGCCTGCTCAGAGGCACAGAGTGCCCCCAAAAAAAGAGCAGCTGAGGGTCTCCACTTATGGGCACAGCCTCTTTGGTAAGAGAACACCTAACATTCACCAGCTGCATTAAAGATCTCCTCACTGCTTCCTCGGAGGAAGGCTCAGCACAAAGGGTCACTGTCCCCTGTGGTCACAGAAGAACACGTTTCCGTCTGATGGGAGAGCGGCAGTAGCAGCTCAAACTTGTCTTGAGCCTTTTCCCAATTATCCAAACCAGGCTGTGTGAAAAGTCCATCTGTACACCGAGCCAAAAACATTTTGCACCTAAAAGTAATTTCAAAAAAGAAAAGATCAGTAGCTTTGGAATAAGGAAGCTCTTGAAACCAGAAATCCAAGATGAAGTGAAAGAACAGCTCTTTAATCCAAAGCTCCATATATAAAGTAGTAAATTTATTTTGCAGTGGAGGCCACAAAAACCCCCAAAATTATCAGTAGTGGATATGTAGTTCCAGCTGCAGCCAAGAGTGCAAAAACAGTTCACTGCTAAAAGGAGCAGAAATTGCTATAAGTATTCTAGAGAGCTTTTTAATTTGCTGGTTTTAAAGTGATTTCACTTCAGTTAGTGAGGGTGAGATATAAATGCCAAAGGGCTGGAGAATTTAAAAATTCACACAAAGGTACTTTTAGGGAACAAACTCTCCGTAGGTCTCTTTGGCCATGTACCTTGCTTGTCAAAAAGCAGTGTTGGAAGAGAGCAGCTCCTCAACCTGGCCTGCACACTCACTAGAGGAAGCTGCACTTGCTTTGTGAAACCCCCAAATTTCCCCTGGCCTACAGCCCAGGAATGGAAAATGGAAAAGTCTACAGATGAAGCAACAGCTGGAGCTGTCCTGAGGTGAGAAGGTGGCAGAGCATACAGAATCATTCAGGTTGGAAAGGTTTAACATCATTGAATCCAATTGTTAACCCAGCACTGACAAGTCCTCCATGTCCCCAAGTGTCACATCTACCTACACGTCCCTTCAATGCCACCGGGGATGGTGACTCCAACACTTCCCTGGGCAGCTTGTTCCAGCGCTGGGCAACCCTTCTAGTGGATAAATTTTTCCTAATATCTGATCTAAACCTCCTCTGACGCAACTTGAGGCCATTTCCTCTTGTCCTGTACACGGAGGAAGAGCATGACCCCCACCTGGCTGTGCCCTTCTTTCAGGTAACTGTACAGAGTGAGAACTCTCCCTTTGAGTCTCCTTTTCTCCAAATTAAACACCCCCAGCTCCCTCAGCTGCTCCTCATCAGACCTGTGCTGCAGACCCTTCCCCAGTTCCATTGCCCTTCTCTGGACACACTCCAGCCCCTCAGTGTCCTTCTTGTAAGTGAGGGGCCCAGCACTGAGCACAGCACTCGAGGCGCAGTTCTGGTGTCCCTCCAGTCTGGCCCTGAGTCTTTTTCAGCAGGATGGTCAGAAGTCCCTGTGATGAGCCCTGGGGACAGCAGTTTGACCAAGGGAAGGGCAGCAGAGATGCAGCTCAGGATGAGGAGCCTTGGCCACACTTTCTCTGCGCCAGGGACGAACTCACCATTTCCATCTGAATCTCCCAGTCTGCTGCTGCCAGCCCAGAAAGGCTCGGAGAACGCAATTTTAACTGGAGCTCGTGATCCAGGGTGGACAAGTCCCCATGAATGGCTGCTAGCAGGGCCCTCAAGGAGCTCAAGGGTGCAGGGCTCGGTTCCCTGCTCTCTGCAGGACCAGCAAGCTCTGCCCACAGCACCCTACAGCCCCCTTGTAGTACCAGAGAGGCTTTGCACAGCCCCAGTTACACTGGGGATACTCCCTGGATACTCCCTGGGCTGGATGTGTGGCTTACCCCACAGGGCAGGGACACCCAGAGACTACTTTAGAAAAAAATTTTTTTCCCCTTCACCTTCATCCTAGACATAACTTTCAGCTTTCAGACCAGGATACAACCCCGGACACATCTTTTTCTCTGTATTTCAAACAATTCTCCCTGTTTTCATTCATACTTTAACCTGCATGGGGTTTTTGGGCCAAAAGAGCCGTGTTTTAGCTCAGAGGGTATGTGGGACAGTCAGTTTGGTCCAGGTCATGTGTGTGGAGAGCTGCAAATTGTGCACTGAGGGGAAAGGAGGCACACGGGGGGTGCAGAGGGCAGCAGCCCCCCAAAGGGAGCAATCTCCCCCTTGCAGGCAGATGGCAAAGACTCGAGGAAGGAGAGAGTGTGTTCACACCTAAGGAGATGATTTGGATGCAGGCAGGGAAATGTGGCAGGGTCTGGCCGATTTGGCTGGGCTGCTGCTCGTTGTTATAGCAACAGGAGGAGTCTGCTGCCAGCCGAGAGGATGGGAAAGAGGATGGGGAAGAGGGGACATTTTTAGAAAGCAAAGGAGAGAGTTTGAATGGGTAAAGAGAGGGAGAAGCAGGTGTGGAAACCAGGATGGCAAGCACAGGGGGATGAGTGGGATATGTGGGGATGGAGGATTCTCCCCACCTGCATTCAGATGGTCCCACTGCACTCTTCCCTGGGGCAGAGCGAGGGTCTCTCTCCTGCTGGGAAGGGCTGCCAGGCCCCACAGAGCCCATCAGTGGCCTCCAGGGTGACAGCAGCATGAACACCACTGCTGCTGGTGCGGGCAGAGGGCAGGGATAGCAGAGCGGGGACAGCTCAGGGATGTGCTCGCTGTGGAATTGCAGCAGGAGGGAAATCCTCTGCAACGACCCCAGACCACAGCAGTGGCGGCTGTCACCATGTGGGGTGGGGGACAGCTAGTGGAGAAGGTTGTTCCAAGCACAACCCTGGCACACTCAGGCTCATCACCTCTCCAAATCGTCCTGAGAACGCCTTGGGTCTCCGCAGGGATCTGCCGGTGAATAGCCCCGGAGAGTCCACAGCAGCCACCACAGACCTCTCCATGGCAAAGCACGGCGTGTGAACACAAGAGACACCACAGAGACACCACAGAGACACCACAGAGACACCACAGAGCCCTTGGTGAATCCAGCTCCTGAGCCACCGCCGTCTTGAAACGCACTCAAATCAGGGCTTTTTAACACAATGCATCAGCGATGTCTTAGCGGAAGGGCTAATGACACTCGCCTAACAAAAATCACGAAATGATAACGCATTTCCGCGAGAAAGCCCCAGTCATTCGGTGTCGCCAGCTCGGCGCTGCGGTGTTTTTGGAGGGGAAGGGAAGGGAAGGCAATCCCTCCGCTCCGCTGTCCCCGGGAGAGGGCAGCAGGCGGCGGCAGCTGAGAGCGCTGCGGGACCGTGCGCGGCACCGCCCGGGGAATACCTGCACCGCAAAGCCTCCCAGGAGCCTTTCTGTGGCCTCAAGCAGGACAGTTTGTTCGCCCACGCATTGCGTCTATGTATTTTAGGCTTCTTGCTACCCGCCGGATGGTTTGGGTTGGAAGGGAACATAAAGATCACCCCGTTCCAAAGCCCTGCCTTGGGCAGGGATGCGTTCCAGCAGAACAGGGTGCTCAGGGCTCCATCCAACCCGGCCTTGAACACCTTCTCCGGGTAAATCTGTCCTAGTGACCCGGCAGCCTGTGAGTAAAGATCATCTTCCTAACATCTAATCGGAACCTCTCCTCTTTTAGTTTAAAGCCATTCCCCCTTGTCCTGTGGCTATCTGCCCACATAAGAAGTTGCTCCCCCTCAATTTTGCAAGACCCCTTTAGGCACTGGAAGGCCACAATGAAGTTTTCCTTGGAGCCCTCTCTTCTCCAGGCTGAACAAGCCCAGCTCTCTCAGCCTGTCTTCACAGGAGCAGTGTTCCAGCCCTCAGATCATCTTTGTGGTCTCCTCCTGCTCCAGCAGCTCCATGTCCTCCCTGTGCTGGGGACCCCAGAGCAGGGGATGCAGCATTCCAGGCGGGGTCTCACAAGGTCAGGGGTGGCAGAGAAGGAATCAAGCAACAAACTTTTGCCATCATCCTTTTCATCCTCATTGGGTTTTTCTCATCAACATCCTCCTTTTTAAGTAGGGCTCTGAGATAAAAATTTTGAGATGTCTATATTGATTTCTTGTTTATGTTCTGTCGGATGTCCACTCAGAATTTTTGTTCCCACCTATCCATATCCAGTATTTCTCATCTCCACTGCCCACATACCAAGGACTCAGGCTGGGTTTCCCTCCACGCTGCAGTAGTCAGCCTCAAACACCCATTTTAGGATCCATCCCAAGGATTCTTCGCTAATTAAATGCCTTCCATTACAAACCAGCCCTGGGAAATAATCCAAAAGCAGGGAGGCCTGAATAGGCAGGAAGAGCTTGGGGTGAAAGGAAACAATAGGAAAGGAATCAAAACCACAGTGAGGCTTCAGGGGAAATAAAAAGGCACACGGTACATTAGATGCGAACACAGACACAGGCTGTGTGCATCATCCTCAGAGTTGCTGTTTAACCTTGGGTACAAGGTGGAAACCTTCATCAGTCAGGCACTTGCCTTCCCACTATCTGTTCCTCCTTTTTAGCACCTCCTTTTTCCTCCCCGGACAGCAATCCCTTCTTTCCAGCACCAGGACTGAGCAGGTCTAACTGCAGAAGGGCCTGTAGGTAGTTTGCAGTTCACCTCTGATCTGGTTATGATAACAATTTCCTAATACACAGGGAATAGAATTCTTGCTATAAAGCAGAAGCAACTTCCTTGCAGCAAGAAAATGATAAAAAATGCAAGATCTCTGTTTCAAGAGAAGTTACTCCTTGGTACTTAATAAGTTAATTCAATTTGTATTAGAAACGAGAGAAAAATGTCCCTAAAAAACCAGAGGCTGTGATGTACGGGGCCCACTGTGCTTAGCAAATTCCCCAAAGCCACTTTGTTGCTGAGCTCAGCTCATGAAGGTGGTTCCCTGAAATTGTATGGAGCAGAATTCACTGAAAGGATTAGCACCAAAACGAAGTTGGATGAAGACAAGTGCTCAAACTGCACATCAGAGAAAATCACCCCCTATGGCCCACAGCCACAGCGATGAAGGAATTTCCAGGTTTGACAGTGTAAGTTTGAGGGGTCTCTCTCTCTGCTGCTACTCATGAAAGCAAATTCCTGATTAGCTTTGCATCAGAGAATCTTTTAGGCTTCATTTACCAAAGGAAGACTTAGAGGACAGATACCCAGTTGGACACAACCCCTCCTTCAGGGAGAGCATTTCAGACGGGCTGGGTTGCCATGCCCTGACTCCAGAGCAGGTGGGATTCAGCACTCCACAGGCAGCTCCCTTTGCTTTTCTATACTGAGAAATACATACCTCAAATGAACCCCACTAAAGGGCTTAGGCTTGCTGGATGCTCTTTAATTTTTAAGCACAATGAAGCAGACTTGGCATTTCAATTGCATTATTGAAGATTTGTTTCTGAATAGCTGAAGGGGGGGAAAGAAACATGTTTCTCCTTCCCACTGAATCAGGCTGAACTTTCCATGTGCCAGCCTCAATATGTGTTAAATTGCTCATGCCATCCACTCGACAGATTAGACTTGGGCGCATAATGGAAGTTAATTCCAAAAATTATTATTCTGATAATTAAGTACTAAGGCTGTAGCAGTGGAAATGGGCTGTTGCAGGCCCCTCTCAGGTGTTTCACATGCCACCTCCCCTCCTGCTGCCTGGGGTTTGGCCTGGGGCAGGTCCCTTCTCCCCAGGCCCCTGCAGAGGCCACATGTCCCCTCCTGGGCTGGCTCTATGGCACCAAGCACCAGAGCAGGTGAGCAGAGTGCAGAGATGGCTCTTTATCACATCATGAACCATACAGACACAAAGGGCCAAATTTACCAAAGGCATCCATGTGCCTCATCTATCCTGGGGCACAAATCTCCACGAAAAAGAGTGGGGGGTTTGGAGGTGGCATTGGAACTGCCCAACTTCAGAATCCTTGCAAGGTAGATAATGTTCTCTACGAGTCAGGCATTGTGGGCTCCTCCACGGTCAAAGGAAGAGAACTGCACTCCACAGGGCTGATTGCTCTGCTCTGATATGAATGGAAAGTGATGATTAGCTCAAATGCATGCACTTGAGGTGCAGCAAAATCAGCCCCTGGGTAGCCAGGGAACAGAAGCAGCCCCTGCTAACCTCAGAGAGGCACTGCAGGCCGTGGGATGGAGCCAGTGCAGCCCTCACCCAAAGCAGGGGCTGTGGAACACAAGCACTGCAGTGACAGTCGGGATGTCTGTGCTTTAATACCACCACCAAACACTTCCTCTGGCCACAGTTTCCTCCACTTCCATCGAGGACAGTCATCCTTAATATTGACACCAGCACTACAAACCTTTACTCTGACAGATGAAAGATTCCAAACAGGGCACAGTTTAAACTGGCAGGGGGAGGGAGAAAGTATCTTGTATTTCCACTCCTCCAGATCTCATTAAGTGTTTGTGCTCTTCCTATGGCAATGCCGTGAGAACCCAACTTGCGTTGCCGTTCTTCCCCCTACAGACGTCAGTTCTGATCCTATGGAAACTGCACTGCAGGAGCTCTTTGGTGTCCTGTTATTTTCTGAAGTGCACTGGTCACCACAAGTGCCACCAGGCATTTTGGGTTATGGACACTATCCACAGACCCTGTAAGAGCAGCTAAGGGACCTCATGGTACTTCTTTCCACACAGCTATGGCCCAACACAACCCATCTGCCAATGGCCACGGGAGCACAGGGAAATCCCCCAGTGAACCAGGGCTTGCAAAGCCACATGACAAAACCTATTAGCTCAATGCAATCCGAAAAAGCAGACAAAGGGAGGATCTTTTCCTCTGGACATGCTACAAAAGCAGATCACATGCCCTCACCATTTTCTTTCTGGAGCTGGAGTGAAATATCAAAGGATAATTCAAAACACATTTGGCTACATTTGAGGTAGGAGAGCATAGGGCAGTATCTCCAACAGGCCATGGAAACTCACCCCTTTTTAACTCTTCTTTCTTACCTCCCCCGCATTGGAGAGCTCCTGGAGCAGGTCCAGCGTCATTGCATCAGCAGGACTGCCAGGACCCATTCCACATGCTGAGCAGTTTCTGAAGGAAAAAAAGCATTTCCTGACATCTGTTCTGAATTCCCTGCTCTCCTCCTCCTCCTCCCCCACTTTGTTTCGCCCCATGCTCCTCTCCAGCTCCCCCTCCATTGCCACCTGCCTGCCTGACCAGGGCTCACCAGTGTGAGCTGAGGATCTTTGTGGAGAACTGATGGCACAAATCTCTTCCAGCTCTGTTCATCCCCTGCTACTCTTCCTGTCTGCTGCTGACACAGGATTTTGCTCTTTGGCACTGAGCTGTCTGCCCTAACCCAGCAAATCATTTGTGCCTGCGCTTTCCTTCTCATGCCCAAGTCTTTCCTACTAGAACCACAGGAGCATTGGCTAAATTAAAAGGAGTTTTGTAGGACTTGGACCCAGAAACAGGCTCACTACTCTCTTCTCACTCCCATTTGAAATGGTGCTACGCAATGCTGACAATTCCAAGGATAGGGAATGATTTCCACAATGCTCTGCCTCACCTTGTGTTACCTGAATGGCCACACAGTCCTGTTAAAAACTTTCTGCACCAAATATATTCAAAGGATAATACTGCTAAGAGACACAGCAAGCTCCTTCTGCCAGCTAATTTGGCCATACTTTTGCACATACGAACAGGGATGCAGGGTTTTAAGGAACCAAGAGTCATCATGATGTTGATACTTCCCCCCACACTGCAGAATTTTAAACAATCTGGGTATCTCAGTGCAGCCCCCAAGATTTAGTTTTTTGGCAGGGTATGACAGTCACCACCACATACACCAAGCATGTAGTAGATTTTATTAAGCATTGAACTTTGGTTCTAAGTATTCCACCCTCATTCTCATAATACCTTTAGTTAAAAACAATTATACAAGAGCAAATACAAAAAATATTAAATTATGAAAACAAATCCATTAAGGCTCCCTTTTTATATTTATATATATTTATATATGTACACTCAAACAAGTGCAGATATTAACAGAAGGTTAAAGCCACAAAAATGCTAAAAAATTTACTACTATACTATCACAAAAGCAAGAGTTTTTAAAAAAGTACAAAGTGGTAAGTGAGCAATTTTCAAATCACTGAAGTATTTGCTGGATTGCTTCAAAACCCATATAGCTGAAGGGCAGAGCAGGAATTGCTTACGCTCACTGCCAAGCAGTTTCTTACTTGAGTAGCCGCACAGGACACTTGTGGTGTGACTAACTGGCCACCCATTGAAAGGTTGCCCAATCCTGACTTCAAAGACAAGCTTTTGCCTGTCAAAAATCGACATGAAGGTGGCTGGGGTTCCTAGACTAAAGGATTAGCAGGATTCGAAGATGTTCCAACACACACGTTGATGTTCTGTTCACACGGAGAGTTAATTCCAATGAAAAACCAAAAACAACTTCATGCTGTATGTACAAGGGAGTTTTCTGGCCTCCTGTGTTTCAGAAACTCTACCCTGAATCAAAGCTAACCTGGGGAGAAAGCAGAATGCCTTCAGCCTTCAGGGCCCAAGCCAACACATCCACTGAAGCCAAAAAGGGGGTCCTTGACCCCCACGGACCCCAGTGCCACCAATTTCATTTCACTGTGCATGTGTGGTAGGACTGCCACGATCACCAAGGGGAACTGGCTGACAAGAAATGGTCTGCTCAAGCCAGAGGAGGGTTTTCTCATTCACTTTTCCATACTGAGCAGAAGGTTAGTGTGGAGCAGAAACCAAGAGGCAGGATGTCTGGTAGGCTGGGAACAGCTGAGATAAAGCATGAGGCATGGAAGGCTTGGACATAGTGCTGTCTCAACAACATGAAACACCAGGGAAACCAGGGAACACAGGGAAAATCTGTCCAAGTGTTAGAATAATGTGTTACCAGAAAAGATCCTCTCCTGCCAGGAGAAGGGCAGGAGAGGGAAGAACCTGCAGCATTCAGGGTGTTCCTTTGTTGGGATAATACATGGAAGAGTCTTGCATTTGGCCTTTGTCTTTTGTATGTCCATAATCTGAACAGTCTCTGTTAGACCATCTTCACATTTAATCTTCTAGATGTGAGTCACACTGCAAGTCTAAATCAATGGCAATATGCTTATCACAATTCAATTTACTCTCAATCTGATTATGTCCTCATAAAAAATGCCTGTATCTTGACAAATTAAAGTCTGCATCTAGGAAACATTTTTAATTGTCAGTGTTTTGTCCCAAGTGCTAATCTGAAACTGTATTTAAAATGTCCAATACGTACAGGAAAGGCAAAAGGAACTGAAAAAAACCAAACCAACAACCCCTCCACCACACCTTTACAATACAAACATGCCACTGTTGATATTAATAAAAAGTGTTCTCAAACAGTTATGTCCAATGTAATTACAAAGTAGAAATTATTGTGTTTAGCATCCTAAGGCAAAGGCTAGGGATTAGATCCTCAGCTGATATGGATGAACACAGTTTCAGTGAGAGTTAGGGCTGTTCCAACCAAGGAAGATGAGGATTTCTCCCCAGATTGTGAAGATATATCTGCACGCAATCACACCAGGTAAGAATGCAATGCTATAATCCTACATGAGCAATCTGTTTTCCCCACTCCTCATCCCAGGCTTTCCTGGATAACTAGTAGTCATAAGCATGAAGGATCAGATTCTGTCATCCCTGTGCAAGCTGAGCAATATTTTATTTAATGGCAAGTCACAGGGGCAACTTGTGGAAAGGCAGGAGATGACAGAATTGGACCCAAAGTCTCAGTGGTAACACCCTTCCCTTCCTTCTTGAGGCTAAAAGAAGGATGGGATAAAATTAATTTCATTTTATGACTCACTTTAGGGAAAAGAATTCCATTTCAGTAGATTCCAATCATCAGTTTGGTCTGGTTTAAACACTTCTCTACTGCAGAAACTGTACCAAGTGTCTGCAAGCAAAGAGGAGGAACTGATGGCAGATCAGTTCCAGCAAATGAGTTCAAACACCAATTAATGTGTTAACACTGTACTCCTTTCAGCATGTCCCTGGAGGAGAAAGGCCACAACACCAAAGTAAGCAGAATTTCAAAACATGAAAAGTAGAAGACAGATCATTTTGCTTTGAGAGGTAAATTCACAGGTAGCACTGCACAGGCCTGTACACAACAGTGTAAGCTTACAGACAGGGAAAAATCAGCCTCTGGAGTCACCCTGGTGAAAGGATCATCAGATTTTTGCTCTTTCATAGCCCAAATTCGATATGCCAAACAGCAAGAAATGGGCTTTAAGGCTGCTTAACTTTTCACTGCTGGTGAATTTTAAGCATTCTCATCTTGCCTACACCCACCCTAGTGGGGATGGGCAGCAATAATCAGCACACTTCATATCCTCCTAGATTTAATAAAAATTCCAACTAAACACGAATTATTGTGGGATATACACAGGCTGTAGGTCTAGATGAAGGAAATCTACCTGCACAGCAAAGCTTCGTAAGATATCACAGGAGGATTTTTGTTCCGTTTTAAAGCAAAATATAATCTGTGTATCTCCACTAAACTAGGATCACAAGAGTTAAAGCAGTGCAACACTGAAGGAGTTTCTCTAGTATCCCTGGTTAAAATCTCTGAGAAAGCACGTCAGCCTGGTCCGTGACACAGAACTGACAAAGACACTCCTTATCCATTGATCTCAGGACTGTATTTGGCAAGTCGATCCGTTCACGATACTGTCTTTTTAATCCACACGTCCCAGGAATTAAAAATCTCATCTTCAGTAAGTGTCAGCTGGATGCTATTATTTTCCCTCTTGAGGGGCAAATGTGAGACAACTTGCAAAAGCCTCTCTCTGCAGGAAAGCTGAAGTCTTAGCAGGCGCTAGCTCTAGGAGTCTGGTGCTTCTGTTGTTTCCTGGACCGTCCTCCTCAAGTTGCCCTTGACTTTGACAAATTCAGGCGCATTTTCCTGCTCTTCCTGTATCTTCTGCTTCTCCAGTTCCAGCTTAAAAGGGAATCACATGTAAAAAAAAAAAGTACAGAAAATACATCATTGAAACACAAGACAAAAAACTAAAGGTTT
Source organism: Acanthornis magna (assembly GCA_036785705.1). Lineage (NCBI taxonomy): Eukaryota > Metazoa > Chordata > Aves > Passeriformes > Acanthizidae > Acanthornis > Acanthornis magna. The sequence continues at coordinate 4,367,005 of JAWUZG010000001.1, forward strand.
CAATAACTGGCCATGCCAAATTCTTTAAACTGCTTCCTTTCTTTGTCTCATGGAAAAGATAAAATTGCCTCTCTTTGGGAGTATCTGTTCTCATAAACAATAAATCTTTTCAAATCCTTGGCTCAAGCTTGTTCCAGATGTCCACCTTTGCCAGACAGACAAAAACTCTGCAAGCCCAGTACAAGAACAAGATGAAGCATTTTTAAAGAAATTTTTGGACATCTTCATTAAAGAAACAACAATAATTCCCTTCTCTGGCTTTTACAACAGAACAAGAAAGAATGTGCCTCGTGGGAGAACACGTGAACAGCTACTACTGAGCACACTCGCAGAACTGATTTCTGAATGTTTAGATATGGAGTTCTGTATCTAACTTGAGCCTCTCTAGGAGTATCCAGTTTGTCTATCACAAAAAGCAATGAAAAACCCAAACATCTTCCTTGGCCCTTAGTCATTCATTTTTGAGAGCCCATTCACTGACTTTTTTAACCAAGCTGGAGCTTCTGCCCATGCAGACACTTCAAATTTCTGTGTGGGGAATGGAAATGCTCTATGTGGCAAGGCTATGCAGTGCCCACACACAGCACAGAATGTGGATTGCTTAGTGATCCTCACGGAAAGCAGATGAGTTGGCAGACAGGAAGAAAAACCCTTTAGAAAGCTAACAAAAGTGCCTGAAAGGAGCACCTTTTTTTTTTCTTTTAAACAGACCAAGGTCTCCCTGATTAATGGGAACCACGTACAGCTCACCTAAATAATCTCCCCTTTGTCTCTGGTTCACTGACAAGGGACATGTATCGTTTCTATAAATCCTGACAATGTCCCTCCATGAGTCATGTTGTCAATTAGTGCCATTCCTATGATGTTTACAAAGTCACAGCACTGTTTGAAATGGGCAGGCTTTTCCTCTTCTAACAGAATTTTCTAATCTACATAATCTAAACTGGGATGGCTCAGTTTCAAATCAAATCTTCCCACAAGATGAACCATTCAAAGCTGGGCCCTTAAGAGCAGATAAGAAAAATGATGGGATGATACACTTAAAAATACAATAGCTTTCTCCAAAAATATTTCTAAGCCTAATTAAAACAAAAAACCAAACCTATAATAAGACCTTAAAACCTACATAATGATTGGATTACATGTAATTTTTAACAGTAATTATTTGGCTTAATTGATTTCTATTGAGAAACACAGGAGATACTGTTTTAAAGCATTTATTTATAGCATTTATTTATTTAAAAATAAATGCACTGCTTGACGCACAGTGACTTCTCCAATAAGCTCTTTCACTGTAGAGGTATTTCCTTGCAGGCACACGAAGTGCTTCCAGAGGCACAGAGACTTTTGGCTGGCCCTGTTCCTGGCAAAAAGCTTTACCACAAGGAACTCCAACTCCACATCATCTCCATTTGCACGGTCTGAAGACCTTTTCTTTCATTTGAAAACATCAATGGGCTCATATGTTTTAAGACTAAAAAAGATCTTTTTAAAGTAATCTAGTTTCTTACACAACCCAGGAGAATCAATTGACTTTTTAAAAATTCATTAAGTGTAGTTTTGATGCACCTACAGCCTAACAGCCACTCTTAGTGGATCATAGCTCGACTACAAAAATTGACCGAATCCCCACAGTTTCAATGGTAAAATAATGTCAGTGCTCCACACACATTCCTATTGGCTGGTGCATGATTCGTTTGACCAAAAGCAAACCCCATACACAATTCCTACATAGTAAGTGACAACAAACAGGTAATTAAAGAGTGTGATTTGACTTATTGTAAGAGATATCTCCATTTAATCAGGGGAAATGCGCCAAAAATTGGCTGCTGCTTCTTTCCTATCTACAAAGGGAGCCTCAGGTGAGTAGGTCAGATGCAGATGTGTAAAGGTCTGTTATTCCCCATCTTACCTGCTCCAGTTTCTGCTGCCGTTTCAGTAGCTCTATTTCCAGGTCTGATTTCTTCTTTTGTGCTTCCTCTTCTTTTTGTTGTTTAATAACTTGATCTCGTTTCCTTTTCTCCATCACCTTCTGTAGCTCTGGTTTGTTCTGAGGTGCAAGACCCCTTCAAATTATACAGAGGGGAAAAAAGAAAAAGATCAGTTTTAATTAGCAGGAATTCACACAGAATTGCAGGCAGGTTTACTAAAATCAAGTAGTTGCCTATTTAGAGACATTGGGATATAAATAAATAATTAAGAGGAAAAACCATGCAGACATTTTCCTGGTTTATAACCAATACCCTAAGCTAGAATTTAAGCTATAATATCACCAAAGATATTTCCCTTTAATATGCATGCTGGTATTTCTCCTGTATAATTCATTAACTTTCATCTTTAGTCTTCACTGTATTCTCTTGATTCCAAGAGAATGGACTGAAAAAAACGCCACAAATCAAGACACTAGCAGAGCTAGAAACAACTTTTGGACAAGAAGAATTCACTTGGTGGCTGGTAACTTGGGATGACCGTGCTCAGACGGTCCTGTGCAGGATATTCTGCCCAGAGAAGTTCAGTTTTGACAAAACTAAAAAGTGGTCTGTCACACTGCTCCTGGAAATCCTTTCCTTGAAAATGTGACAGCTTTACCCATGCCTGGCTGTGAAGCTATTTCCAGTGAGAGCTCCCAGGCTACACTTCCCAGGCTAAACATCACAAAGAGCCTAAGACAACAAAAATCCAGAATAAAAAAGTTGCCGTCACCTTGGAGACCAGACAAAAGCCTGGAGGATTCTCCCTCTGACAAGCCTTCAGGTACTACATGAACTGAATGTTTTGAGCCTGTTCAGCACAAATTGCTTTCCATGCCAGCTACTCTGGAATGAGAAAGCTCACTCTTTAGGAAGATGCATGACGTTATTTATACAGGCACTCACATGGATACTCACTCCTACTTATTTTTGTGACTTCAGCTATTTCTTTTATCTCTGTAACGCTATGATGGTTTCAGAATTTGTTACAAGATTCAAAGCTCTCCCTGTTATTCAGGTATTAGCGTCACTTAAGGGAGAGCAGAGAGATCTGAAATTTGTCTTTGTTATTATTGTCTTTCCTGTGAAGACAATTATGTGAAAGCATCCAGCATTAAATTTAATATCAACCATTTTATGTTTCAACTTTAAGAAATTCAATAATCTCAATAAGCTTTCAGAAAGCATATTTTTACCCTTCCCTACTTGCTATACATCTGTGGTTTTCTAATTATTCATTAATATGCATATCTGACAGCATGTCCAATAAAACATTAAAATGCCATTTTATGGTGCCATCTAGGAATGACTCCATATATTATGCAACACTCTATCCCTGTACATACCCTGACAGGAAAATCAAATATTTAGCAACAGCAAATGCTGTTCCCTATTTCTCATAATAGATCTCGTGGCCTGAGTGCAACAGAAGCTACAAGACTGTGTTCATATTTTATGTTTCATGCTATTTTAATTACATTTTAACACATAAAACTGAAGTCAGGCAGGAAAAGCAGGAGTCATTTTTTACTACTACTATTGCTACTACTGCTGGATTGGTGAGAGCAGAGTCAGTGGAAGCTTCTACAGTGGCAGTCAGCACAAGTCAAGACAGTCACAAACCAGAGAGCAGCTGCTATGTAACATTACTGTTCCTGCTTTTCTCACTAAGATTGCACTGTAACAAAGCAGAGGCACAGATTGATTCAGAGGTGCTGTGGCTGTAACAAAGGGAACCTGCAGAAGGTACACATAAACACAATCTCTCAGCCCAGTCAGGTGTGGGTGGCAGATCTGTAACAGAACTGTAACATCAATCCTGTTTCCACTCTCTTATGTAAAAAGGAAAAGCAACAAACTGGGGGATACTGGATTAACTGGGGTCTTGTATGACCCCCTGGTGACTGCACTGGTTAAATTAAAAATCCTAAAGCTTTGATATAGAGGAAGCAAAGTGTGTTACCACACAAGTTAGAGTTCATAGGGTTAAAATCTCTGAAAGGGACAGGGCCAATATGCTGCAGAGCTGAGGATGACTCCTAATAAGTAAAAATAATTTAAGTGGCCAGTGCCTTGAGGTTGCACCAGCTGAATACTTTTTTTTTTTCCCCCAAAACAACTACCATTTCTGCAAGTAAATAACTACAACAATTTAGACCCAACGGACACTGCTAACAGTGGGCACGGAGAATGACTGGACCAGTACTAGCTAATATCTTCCAATATCCATTTCTGGCTGTTCAGAGCTGATGGGTCCAAAAAGTGAAGCTGCTGATGTCTACAGTGAGTCTTCACACCAAAATAAGCAGCATGTTAAGCAGACTTCTGTAAGAGCACTAAAAGTCCTCCATACATATGACAGTTTGCTATGACAAAGCAGAACAGTCTAATATCTCCACTACTGGAAAGCCTCCTATCAGAGCTAATATAGTGACACAAAGCACAGAAGACTAACCCTCCTCTAAAAGATACCAATTTTTCTGCTGGTGAAAATCCTCAAAGTATTTCATTTCTGCACCAATAAATAAGACTCTAAAATTAACAGCTGCAGCTAATCAAAATTACAATACGAGAAGAGAGGGTATTGAGGGCTGCCCAACTTTTCTGTGTAATAGGATATTTTCCCAGAAGAAAAGAACTCCATACTATTTAAAAGTGTTTTATGCTTTCATGAACTTAAAAGAAAAAAAATAGTCTTAATTTATTGCAGTCTCCACATCCTCTAGATTAAGATCAACAGGAAACTTCAACTATTTTTCTTTCAATGACTATAAACTTCTTGGTGCTAGGAACTGACTTTGATGTTTAATCCCATTAACAAAAAATAGGACAAACACCTATTTAGGCCAGTTTCTTCCAATTCAGTTGGCATTCTGTAAAATATCTCTCCTTCTTCATCACTAAAGAAATGCTATATTGTGTATGTAATTCATTTAGAATTAAGTCTCTAAGCCCAGCATTTGTGAGGATTTTGCTATTACACATAAAAAGACCCCTTCTCCCCTCAAAATACTACAATGCCGGAGGATTTAAATAAAAAAGGGAAAAAAAGGAAAAAGAAAAACTGCCATAACGTGACTCTTCCTGCCAAACAGACAAATCCAGTTGTGCTGGAGTAGCCAATCCCATGGCTTTTTACTCTATCAAGATCCTGGGTCTCAAAACATCCGAATGGCTGTTACCACCAGCTTTCTGCTTAAATGCACTCTGAAATACTGTTCCTTCCACTTTTGTTTTATAGTTCCCCACACCCTGCCTTTGGAAAAGTCCATTTTGGGTGTCTTCAATGCACCAAATCACCAATTGATGTAACACTTTGTTTCTGCTGTTTCAAACAAAGGAGCATCAACAAGCTTGGTCACCTTTTCCTCCACCAGGTGGTCTGGTGGCTATTTTCTTAATGTGTTTTCTAAATGACTTCTCTGTTGCTGAAGAGATTTAATAACAGAGTTTCAGCTATTTCTGGGCCAGGTGCTTGTGTCTCTGAAGTTGACGAAATCAAGTCACAGTTGTTTACATCTCTAAAAGCAATATATAGAGCAACAGCTGTGCATCCCATCCCACGGTGGAGGAGGCAGCATTTGCAAAACATACAAAGAAACACTTGTGCAGCAGCAGAGCAGGCACCAGACTATCACAGTGCTTTGTGAGACAGATCAAATAAGTAGAGAACAGTTTCATGTGAAATAAACTACATGATTTCTTTGATTTAGAAGTGGCCTCATAAACTCAGTGTGCTGGGAATGGTGAAAGACCACAGACTTTATCATCGCACTATTAATAGCAAAATTTTGTCAAATACCTGATAATGTTAAGAGTACAAGACAAATTACAGTGCCAAGGTAACCCACATGAAATGTAATAGGGGAGAACTGAACTGTTTCCTCTCAAAACTGACCCTCTGAGTATTCACAAAAAAAAAAGCCTTCTAGAGCAAGTTTTTGCACAGCAACTGAAATTCAAACAGAAATAAATGCCATGGTTAAGAATCCAGGTCTTTCCATTTACAAGATCTGAACAAAAAGGGCCTGCTGGGTTTTGGGTACAACGTCATTTTGATGAAACTAAAACTCAAGCTGTGTGTTTGGGGTGGGAGGGTGGCACAAGTGATTTTTAGACTCTTACCTTTTCTGATTCATAAGCAGCTCTCTATGGAGATCTTGATGATTCCGGGATGACTTCACAGGATTAATTAATTTCTGAGGTCTAATTAATTCAGGATTGTCATCATCTATGTAGTCTGGTTCAGCCATAATCTTTCTTGGAATGGGATATGGATCTTTGGGTTCAGTGTCCTTGTTCACAGTATCTGTAAAATGGGAAAAACTGTAGTGAATCAACACTGAAAGGCCTTTTAAAGATGTCCTAAATCACAATGGCAGCATATTACATTCCCAACAGTCATGCTTTTCCTGGGTTAGTTTTGTCTGCAGAAAGTAAAGGCTCTCAGAGCAAACATCAGTAGCATTCTTTTAAACAGGCAGCAATTTCATAACAATGGCATCTCCAACAGCCTTCATCCAGTGACTCAGAGACATAAGTTCTCCCATTTCAAGAAGAACTTGGCAAATAATTTAGGTTTACTGTGTGAAGACGCCTATTGATTTTAATATGCCTATTCAGATGAAACATTTTTGCATCAGTAGTACTGAGACCCTAAAGACATTTTAAATAATGACTACATTAAATACTGTCAATGTGTATCAAAAGCAGAGTCTCATTTCGGGCTGTCAGTGTCATGTCAGCTGTGGGGAAAACACCTCTGTGGATAAGCAAGCCCTGAACTATATCGAGCAATTTCCATGTGGAAATTGCCAAATCTGCAATTGTTGTGATGAGGGACTGATTTCTGAGTGGGAAAAGTAGAGGAGAAAAAGTTAGGTGAGATTGTTTCTTAAAGGCCATATTTCACCCAGTGAAAATCCACAGAAATTCATGGACCTGAAGGCAATGAATTGATGATTTATTTAGTTTGGAAAAGGGGCACTTTCCTATCCTGCAATAGAAAACTTATCTACACATCAAATCACAACATTTTGAAGCAACAGCTGACAAGTAAACTATGGTTTTCAAATAATTTCTATGTGACCATTCATACCCCTTTCCACTAAAAAGCACTAATCAGCACCCGAAACAAAGCACATTCAGGGAAATTCTGTCTCTCTTCACTGTTCTGAAAATCTGCACGCAGAATTTGCAGTTGTCAGTTTGATGAAACGTTGGCCCCTCAAACAGACCCCAAAAATAATCTCACAGCGTGTGGGTTTACAGAGATGAATCAATGGGACATGAAAGAAAAGGCGAGAGGCTTCCATTCTCCTGACTGGCAGAACAGCTGAATGCTGCACACTGTATTCACGAGGCTACGAGACAAATCAGAGAGTCACTGGGATTTCCCGTGCTTTTTCTAGTAAAAGCTGAATAAGTGCTTTAATTTAGATCCCACTATTGCCAGCCCTTCCCTCCCTCTCTGACTCCATGGGTGCTAAAACCTATGTTCAGTCACAGTTTAATCCCTAAACCATTTTCTTTCAGTAAGAATCTCATACTGGTGCTCAGGTCTGACCGAAATCCATTTGATATAGTGCAAAGATTTTCACTTAAGACTTCAGTACATTAAAACTGAACAGTACCACCATCACCCAGCTGCAGCTGCTTACAGGTGAGGAAGCAAAAGAACACGAAGTTTCCAGCAGATGTGAGAAAGATACTCTGGATTTGAATGTGTCCAGTGGACCTGGCAGAGACCTTTCAGCTTCTTTGTTTGAACAGATGATGTGAACTGTGTTTTAGTGGTGCCACATCTCACACATCAAGTTTCTGTGGAGCAGCTTCAATGAGAAACAGCCCACCAGTGTGAACTGCTCTCAGGGTGGCTCCTTCATGAGTTCCTCAAGGCAAGTTCATACCTAAAATTTTTGAATTCTGTATGGGTGTCAGGTCTCACAGGGACCTCTGAAACTACTATAAAAATTGTCCATAATTGAAGTCCATGGAAGTGCATTGCTGTACTTCTCTGTCACCCTTTCAGAGTCCTCCCTGCTTCAAACAAACAAGCAGCTATCACCACACATGCCAAATATGCAGGATCACTGCAAAACAGGTCCAAAGAAGCTTGGAAGACTTCTAATCCAACCTCCTCCTGCTATGAGAACAGAGCAGGTTGCTCAGGATATTTCCCAGTGAGACCCTGAAGTTCCCCAAGGCTGCACAGCCTCCGTGGATGGCCCCTCTTGCCTGGTGTTCACCATGATTTTTCCTGACACCCACATGAACCCCTTGTTTCCACTCAAACCTGCTGCCCCTCACACTCCAGCCATGCACTCTGGTGAAGGGTTAGGCTCCATCTCCTTGGAAAGCACCTCCCAAGCACAGGGGGCTGCTCTTTGGTCCCTCCAAACCTCTGCTCTGGGCTGAGCAAGCCCAGGTCCCTCAGTCTCCACCACAGCCCATCTCGGGGGCCCTTGGCTAAACTCACATCTCAAATCCCTCACTGTTCAATAGCATGCCATACAAAAACCAAAAACAGCCCTCCAAAACCCCATAACACACACCACTCAGCACCATGCTGTTAATAAAACATTTGCAGAGGTCTATTCTCTTTAGCACAAACAGTGAATAAACCAGCTACAGTTCTTTTCTTACATAAGGATGTAACAATTCATACTTCCTCAGTGTTCACATCAGGCTTATCACAACTAAAACAACTCAAATATTACGTATCCTACCTCCGCCCAAAATAAACCTCCTCTGTAAATATTTATTTTGCTGTACTCCCCTATCAGTTCTGTTTCACTGATGGGCCTGTGAGTCTTCTAGAAGCCATTTATCATCAACAACTCTCTGTTAAAGTAAATCCAAAAATAACCTGCTGCTTCTTCAGGATAATTCTTGTTTGCTTAGGTGAAGATGAAAAACACAGAATTACTCTACAACTGCCATAAACAATTTACAATTTTCTTGACTCAAGCCTCTGAAAAACAGTTTGATTCAATCATTTCTCAAAATGTAGTGCAGTATTTTGCAGCACATCGATTTGGTTTGAGCAAGCCCTTAAAATGAAGCCTATTTATTCTTCTTTCTTCTGTCTCATCACTATTTTTAAAACATGTATTCAACTCAGAGGTCAGGAATTGTGGTTTCCTACTGCAACATGAACTCTACTAGCAGCAAACATGAATGAATAAAACTCCCTTGGGAAGCAAAGAGTCTTTCCATGTGTGATTAAGCTGCAAATGATTTCAACTAGGATTTCCAAACAGAGCCAGCGACACAGGGCGCCCAGTTTCCACTCAGTGAATTCTCTCACACCCTCTGCAAACCTCAGCCTGGCTGCAGGCCACCGACCAAGTCCTGCACAGTCACTGTGTAATATTGTATGCAAACAATACCATTAAGATAAGGTGATCTCTCCCCACACCCTGGCAAAGCTAACATTTACAGAAGAACAGGCAAGTTTTACATACGAAGGAAACTGAGGCACAAAGGATTCACCACACCAAGGGCAGAGAGGAACAGAGCAGTTTATCCCCAGAGTTTCATTCTGAGGTTCAGGCTCACACCAATAAACCAGTCAAGCTTGATGACAGAATCCCTGAAAAGTCCTTAAACAAGTTTAATCAATGTTCAAGCAATAACAATTAAAACATTATTAATTCCATGAGTCTCTAGTGCTCATCACCACAAAAGTCACAGCCCATAAAGCTGCTTTCAGATCATCACTAGGTGCTACAGTGGGACATTAATAATCCAAATAATCACTTAGCAGGAATATGCTGCCTGAAGAGCATCCGAGAGGCTCCTTTTAACCATCTGCTGTTATATGATCGACTGAGAATGCACAATCCATTGCTGTGTTTCCTCGCTACCTTGCTCCAAATAAAGGAGATTTGGATTCAGGGGATGTTTTAGCTGAGCTTGGCTCAAGTTTAATACACCCACTAATTTGGCAGGTGCTTCCCCAGAGCATTTGCTGAATTAGCTGTTGCTGCACAAGCAGCACAGAAGCATTTATCTACCTTAACTTGTCGTGCCTGAGAAACTCTCACAGTCTTTGTCCACAACTTCTTACGTGTACGTGGATTTTGATCCACAGAGAGAAAGAATAAACTGGGGATCCTGCATGGAAGAGGAATTTTAACTCATCAAACAACTGCAAAGCAATTTCAACATCCCACTAGACAAAGAAAATGCATTGTAGAAAAATTACTTCAAGTATCCTCCCAGACAGAATGTTTTCAGACAAAAAGATGCTCTTAGAGCAATCAGAAAGTACCATACAGGTACTCAGCCTTGAACACCCAAGACCAAGTGGTCACGTACTTGCAATCCTCTCATTTAACTTCCTTGGAGCACAAGTAAATTCAGGGAAAACAGAAAAGACCCTTCAAAAGTTGATCATACTGAAGAGATACAACCAAACCGGAGCATGCCAGAAGCGTGCGAGTCACATTTGGGGGAACATGTCCAGCAGATACCTTTGCTTCCAACATTATTTATTTTTTATTCTACCTACAGAGGGTTTTTTTCCAGCGGAAGTCCCTTAATGGGAATAACACTGGAAACATGTGTACAAAGGGAACTACAGACAGACACCAGTGTTTTAAACAGATATCTTAACAATGCCAGGTTAAGGTTTCAGCAGCTGCCAGAGCTTTTACTACAACAGGGCTCCCATGGCCTTCACAGGACAGAGAAGTTCATGAAAAAAACCCCAAACCCTCTCATGTTTATATGGCATTCAGAGAATTGCATTTATTTTCTGATATTCCTCATACCAGAAATGACCCTCTACATATGGAATCTGAATATAAAAATTCCTGTGAGACATCATATATTTATATTATTACACATATATATGGCATTTTCACCCTTCAAATGATTCCCACAATTATTTCCAGCTGTGAAAGCAGAGGTAGAGTTGAGGCCCCTTAAAATGCAGATAAATAAATGCCTAAAAATACCAATGGACATGAAAATAATAGACTATATTAGATACAAAAGTTACATTAAGGCTAGATTCACGTGATTTCCTTTTTGCCTTAATAAATTCTTGAACTAATATCTTCCACAGGAGCACTAGCTCAAACACTGAATACCTCCTGAAGACTTTATTCTTGAAAAAACTTCAACATCTGTTCTGAGCTGTACTGTAAACCATCAAACACTATGTTTTCAGAATTACATTTTTAGCTTTTTAAACTACTGCAGACTTGCAGTTTGCTACAAGTTACCCAAAGGCATTTTTCAGGGAAAAAAAAAATCTTGTTTTGCTCTCCCCTTTCCAATTTCAAGAGGAACTGAAATAAAAATTATTCAGCATGTCTCTGCTCAGATGTTACACAACTAAGCACCACCTCACATCAGCCAGCTTGGGTAGAAAGCAAAAGAGCTACTTAAATGCAGAGTGTGTTTCGAAGGCACCACCTCAGCACTGTTTGCACATGAAAGCTCACACCGCTATCGTCTTTATCTATATGCTCTCAGTGCAGTAAGAGGCACTCAACTAGAGAGATTTACTTGATTAATCCTTGATTATAGATATCATTAATAACTTCCCACAGTTCAACCTTTAATTCAAAGTAAGAGTTCCTGAAAACAGAATACAAAATACTCTTTCCAGCCAGACTCGAGCCAGACACCAACAAAGGAATTTGACTCTTAATCACACTGTCTTTTGTGGCTGGAAGGGAGGATGGAGTTTGGGCGAAACACAGCCAGACTGCTTGCAGAGGGAGAGGGGAGGACCAGAGAGGTCCTGGTGGTTGCAATTCCTCCCAGCCCCTCATGCTTTGTCCAAAAAGGCTACCACTTCCCAGTGACAAGAGCTTTGCTTCTAGATCCAAAGAGTAATGTCTTCACATGCCTCAAAATCGAACATGTTCAGGGCAGCATGTACCTGGGATCGCCCACTGAGTACTATCTTGTTACCAGGTTACTTACTGCATCACTGTTTTTCCAAATTAACATCATGGGACTTTTAAACCCTTTGGCAGGCATCTGGCTTTTGTTTACAGCTCCACACATAAAAGAGAAGAGCATCTTAGAAACCACCATGCATTTCTGCAAGGCCAATCTCGCTGCTTCTTGTCATGCACTTCAGGATCTCACATCCCATCCCAAGGCTGACAAAGTTCTGCCCATCCCATGCCAGGACAGTTTAACTCACAGCACCCCCCTGACACTGGGTATCATGATTTCATTAGTTAATGGCTTCATTAGTTGCATGGCTGCCAAAAGACTGACAGACCACATAGAAATCTCTCAGGAACAAGGGCTCACTTGATCAGGGCAGCCCAAAGCAATCTCAGTGATGTCAAGGATATGGAAAGAAGTAGAGCTTGCTGGCTCCTGAAGCTGTTCCTGTGGTCACTTTAGACGATATTAAAATGACCTAACTAACTCAAAATCTGAAGGAAATCCAGTTAACACTCATTTTCTTCCCTTAAGTACTGCTGAGAGTAACATCAACAAAGCACAGATAAAACATCCACTAAATGAGAAACCAGAAGAAAGAGGGTCATTTTAAAGATGTTTGCATTGGCACTGACACCTAAAGGAAGGCAGAGTACAAAATCTGGGGCAGTGCTCCACACTGCTACAATTCTCTCAAATGCAAAGAGCTGCTCATGGCTCCCATTCAATTTAAACAGCACCAGACAGTGTCTGTTCCAGGGCTTTGAAGTTCAGTCAAGTCTTGGGTGCAGAGTGAACAGCCTTGACCCCCGGAGAGGCTAAGGCCTGGAGAGCAATGCTGGTGAGGACAGAACAGCTCCTTCCTCTTGCTCTCCAGTTTACTGGGAAAAGAGATGAAGGAAGACACAAACAGCTTTAAGAACGGCCTCACACCGTCCACTAAAAAACCCAGTAACAGGAATTTCTATTAATCCTAAAGAAATTTCCCTCAGGCTGCAATATCTGCAAGGAAGCTCTCTGCCATTGGCTTTGAAATCAGCTGAAAGGATCAGCTCTAAATAGTTGCATTTCTTCTCTTGCTCCGTTAAAATGCTGAAGAGGTGTCAATGCAGCTGTGCAATGAGAGGCAGAAGACAGAAAGAAAGTGCCTCTCCCCTCCTACTGCAACAGGAGGTCTGCACAAGGTGCTTTAAGAACACTGGGAGAGGAGAAGGTGCAGACCTTACAAAAGGTCCCCTTTTCATCAGACACAGGCGAAACTCAGCTAAAGACTTTCACTGCAACAAACACTTAGCATCTCATCTTTAATACAGGCAATAGAAAAGACAGAAAGACACAGGGTGAAGAGCAGCACACCCTGAACAGCACTCATCCTCCCTAAATTCTCATCTGTGATACACCAGTGTAACACCACAGTTCCAGTCTGCGACTAATGGCAGATAACACACACTGTGCATCTTACATCATCTGTCTTTCCAAAATTCCCTACATGTTTATTATGGACTTTATATTCCCCCCATTCATTTTGCTTAGGGTCCTGTGATTACCTAAATCCCTAGACATGGTTGTGGAAAGCCATTGTGATGGCAAGGAGAAAACCCTGTGTTTCAGATACCTTTTATCAAAAAGGCCCTTAGTGACTGCAGTGCTTTTGTCCTGCAGAATAACAGGATGTCGTGCACACCCCACTGCCATCTCATCTACGTGAGTCATTTGAAAGAAATATATCATGACTGGCAAAGGTACACAACTGAATACACACATAACTTTCACCAAAACACTACACAGGTTAATTACCACACCGCAATAATATGATTTTCAGGAGATGATAATTGAAATTATGCCTCTTAGGAAAGGCACTTAACAGCACAGTTTGCAACTAGATTAATCCCCAAAGGTAAGAAGCAATTTATTTATACATGGGTCAACAGTGATCATATGCAATTCTGGAAGGATGCATTTTTTAAAGAGATTTTAAGAGCAGAAAAGCAAACAACATCAGTTTATACTCAGCTACAGAGCACCAGCAATGCTGTAGACCCATCAGTGTGGGCTGCTAAATTAAAAATCAGGGCGAGTTCGTTTGAATCAAATTGTACTACATTAAAACCTGGAATGCCACATGAAAACTGAGCCTTGATTCAAAATAAGAAGTCCAAAGAGTGAGCGGAGAGTTTCTTCAGGGCTTCACTGACGCAAATGTTAAGAACTATCAAACAGTGGCACCCAGTGGTAAAGGACTTCAAGCAAATAGGAACAGAATAGAAAAACTTGGGAGGGAGAAGGGGAAGACTGACCCAAATCCATGTTTATATACAAAAATGCTGAACTGAATGAGCAAACAGACTAAATCCGCCACAATTTTAGCAGAAAGTCTTACTTCCAAGTCATTCTATTTCTGCAAACGTCAGCATTAGAGGATAGTGGTTCACCAAATCACTATTCTCTTCTTCAAAAGGTTTAACATTAAATAGGTATTTCTGAGGGAGAGGGGGAAATCCAGAGCAGCCAGCAGCCCCTTATCAATTGGGAGAGTGCAAACACTTCAAACATCTGACTTGAGATACCTAAAAGGAGACTGGTGAATCTTGAATGCTCTTAAAATGGAGATCACAGGACTTTGGCAAGATCCTTCCAGGGAAAAGAGAAACATGTTGACAGTGGCTGTTTTCCCATTTTTTCTGTGTTTTATTCACATGATCCAGAGAGAAAGATTAGAGAGTAATGTGTGTCCCAGTGAGGCCAAACAATGTCCAGGACCCAAAACGTGCAGGTAATTTTCCTCAAACAAGAATCCTCTTCTGGATGCTATGATGAAAGCAAGGATGATGATGATGGAGGGTCCTAGTAAATATTCAACTAGGCAGAAACTTATATCAGCTATAAGCTGAAAAGGTTAAAATTACCTTTGATATATGTGAAAAAATTTGGAACAAGAGAAGAGGCAGGTTACTTAGCAACCATGTAAACATGACAAACAACAGCAAACAAACTGCACAGCGAACAAAGTTTTCTTTGTTATAAAGAAATTAGGAAGTTAAAAAGCAAATGGAAGAGGAACATCTGTAAATGGGAGAACATGCCCTATATTGAGACTGTTCTAACAACTCTGCTCATTTGATTTTTACTAAGTGAAGATTAATACCAGCCTGATAATCATATAAGCAACGAGCCTGACAATGCCTTGAAAAATTTTGATGACTGGATATTGAGGCTAGAAAACAAATTCCTTAAATAAGGAGCACGCTTTTAAAGTGAGGGGAACAAAACCATCGGTTTAGTAAAAGCTTTGTGTTCAGCTGCACGGAGAGACCAAATTACAGGATCATAATTATCCCTTCTAGTTCTACAAATTTAAAATCCATGAGTGCAATTAATAAGTGTTTGCAAGGGGGTCAGAAGATTAAAATCTCTGCATTAATCAGGTAGTTATGCATTCAGTAGCTAGAGCAACAAAAATGAGACCGAGCAAGCAAAGTATTTCTCATGCTGCCTCAGTTACTCCAGCGCTGTACATCACCAAGTCTTGCCAAAGGAGCACAGCAGGGCTGCTGGAGCAGATTTTGCTCCGTGCCACGTGCTGTTCCTTAGGGCACAGCAGCATCCTGCCTGGAGTTAGGGCACAGCACGATCTGCTGAGCTGTCACAGCTCCCCTCCCCTCTGGGGCTTTCTGAATGACAACTTAAAAGGAATTCTTACCACCCATAAAAGAAGGCCATTTGCAACAAGTTTAAAAAACACTGACATAATGAAAACCACACAGTCCACTGCAGCTTGCCAGCTTCCTAAACAGACTCATAGGTTGTTATGTAAAAGTTAAGTACTTTTTCAGACCAGGCAGATATGTATCAATTACCTGCCACCTCAACAACTCAAGTTCTTTTAATTTTCTAGGAAGAAACCCTTTTCCTAGGAGGAAAGAAAAAAAAAAAAAAATCGGCACTAGCAAAGATTGCTTTTTTCCTTCTTTTTGGTGACAAATGGCTCAGAGCAAGCATCCAGCCTCTGTTTTGATTTCTTAACACAGGGAGATTTCCTAGAAACAGACAAAAGGAAACAAAAAGAAATCATTTCCTTAAACCTATTGCTACTCCAAACTAACAAACTCTCAGCTTAATCACAGGAAAGAAATAAAACCTTCACCTCAAGGAGTTAGTCTTGGCTCAGGCAACTACATCCACATTCCAGCCTGCACTGTGTCCACAGAGACACCCTTCCTTGCCCAGACCTGTTTTATCCACTCTCAGCTGGCAGAGATACATTTTAGTATGAGCCTGTGCCCTGCAACTCAGTGGAAAAAGAAACCACTACAAAGGAAGGAAAACAAGACCTGAAGGAAAAAGCAAAAATAAGGACATCAGTAAAACTGATGACCAATCTTCCAAAAGTGAGATAGAGTAAGAAATTAAAGAAAAGGCTGTTCCACGCCCTGCTCATGACCTTAACCAAAAGCACGATGCTCTAACAGTTTAAAAGGATTGAGTGGGTGTAAGAATGTATGGGCAGCCTGAACAAGCCTCCTGTTTGGAAGTCACAAGTGGGCTTAGGACAGCCAAGGCTGATACACATGATTTTTTAAAAATGCAACAGTGATCAACAGGAGTCCTGCAAAGAACATGACATGCCACAGGGCATCTAGAGGAACATCATCTGCTCACTGTTTGATGGGAAGAACGAGAGGTCTGAAAACCAGGAATTCACAGAAAATAAAAATGGAGAAAAATGTTGACACTCAGTCCCGTGTGTCAAAGCTGGTGACTTTTCAGTGGTGCTCTTGATGAGCAGCTACGATCAGCAGCTTCTACTGCAAGCTCATAAATCAGGAAGCTGTGACACCAGGGCAGGGCTGAGTATCAGCCAGAAGGCTGCACATGAAAGGGCAGCAGAGCCTGCCGCGCTGCTCAGGCGGAAGGGCGTTGCTCTCTACAGAAACAAGCCTCCATCTGAGCAGCATTGATGTGTTACTCACACAACTGAGCTGCCTTTGGCTTCTCAGCCTCCCCAGAATGAAGAACCCAGAATGTCAGTATCTAAAACAAAAGCAGTCACACAAGCTTAGCATGAACACAGGGGAGATTTTAGCATATACTCTGGCAGTACAACTTGGGTATGGTGACATGGGACTGTTTCCAGGATGTTTTCTGTCAGCTTTTTTTCTTTTTTGTCTTCTTAGAAAGACTTAAAAAGGTTCAGGAAGGGAGAAACAGACCACCACTCCCTAATCCCTCCAGAAAGGAACTGTTCAACAAATTCCGAGTAGTTAGCACAGAAGAGCAAGGAACTAGAAGGATGACCCCAGTGCTTCTACAGAGGGATTGTTTGTTGAGCTTGTGAACTGGTGGCAGGAAAGGAATTTCCTAGAATTGTTACCTTTCTGCTTGAGAGACCACCTGGAGGAAAGTCTCAGGCTGTCCTTCCTCAGCAGCACTTGTGAAGAGGGTGAACTGTGCCACTGGAGTTTGCAGGACCCCCCACTCTGATGCTCACATCCTTCTCCAGGGCTTTACAAAGGGCAGCTCACTTGCTTTATGTACTGGAGTAGTGGAACTGAGCTGGACCTAAACTTGAAATGCAAGAACTCGAAAGTATGTAAGTTGAACAAGCAAAAAACTCTCAGTAGTCTTAAGAGGCACTACAGAGATCTCCATCAAATGGTTAAAACAAGCCACCTGCATCCTAAAAAGTCACACTCTAGCTCACAGTGGTCTCATAAAGGAAAATAAAATGTGCATATTCTTGTTTCTTCATGCTCAAAAATAAAGAAAAACCTTAAAGAAGCCAAAAACCAAAGGGCTGCAAAACAAGACTTCAGTAGAGCCAAGAAAGGGGCTGAAAGTCTTTATCATAAGATGCTTACAGCTGAGGAACAAAAGCAGTGTGAGGTCACAGCTTGGCTCCTGCTAGCCAAGGTTCACAAAAGCAGCGTACAGAGCTTCCAGAGAAGTGAATGCCATTTGTCATTCACAGATGGACAGCCCAGCAACCACGTCTCTGAAAGAGGCTGCTGGCAGCCCCAAGAGAAGAGGGCTTGAAAAAAGCCTCCTCACAAGCCTTAGAGCCCTCTTATTAACATCATTTCACAGGTGACTCGGCTTACTTTACAACAGGCAGGCTGAAAAGCTGTCCTCTAGCTGGGTTTTACAGCAGCAGCTTAATTAATAGGATGAATACCTATTGATAGGAAATCATAACCTCCACTGCCAGCTGCACCTCTTGGTGCCTGAAGCCAGCCCTGCTCTTTGTTCTGCTGCTGAAAACACAACTTGGGGGCTCTGAGCACCTGCTGGGCCTGCAACCAAAGAGGGAAACTTTCAGGCCAGAAAACTTTCTATGTTGTCAACAAACTGCATGTTAAGGACTCCTTAAAAATGTCACCATGCAGTGTCCTCAGCAGGATATCATCTCTCTGTCTCCGATATTTGTAGAAGGAAGGAAGAAATGGCAAGAAGTGTTTCTGTCATTCTTTTCCTGATCTCCTTCAATAGGTAAATGGGCTATTAAAAACAAACAACAACAACAAAAATCCACAGAAAAACTGTAATTAAAATTCCAAGGAGCCCCTGTGGCCTCCAAGACTTTTTAAAAAGCACACCCCTGTTTTGCAAGAAGAACGAATGGTCACAGGTGAATAGTCAGCAGTCCAGTGGACACATTGTGCCATAATCCCACTAGCACTGTCTCTCATGCTTTCTATCACTAAATTAATTAGCAGTTTTCTCCATGAATGCATAACCTACAAAGATGTTACAGACTTATTAGAAGAACTTTCTTTATGACTAAGGGTGAAAGGTGAATTGATATCTATGTAGGGATCTCATGCATTGCTAATTCCTGGGGCTGGACCTCACTACAGGAAAGGTGATCTGCAAATGTGAACACTGTTTCTAAAAAAATAAAACTAGGTCAGAAGCCCCTTTCCTTTACTGTAAATTCCTGACCTATTACTAGTCCCATAAACCTGAGTAAAACACCAAACTGCCGCAACACTTTCAAACATTTTAACCCAAGTTGCTCAAGTTCCTACACAAACCACAGCTTGTCTATCATCTTACAACACTGCTGAACAAGCAGTGGAGAATTCTAGACTGCAAAGTGGAATATTAACATCTGCTTCTTTTATTTTTTTTATTAGACAATCATATTTTGCCACACTTCACTGAAGAATTATGTTTTAAAACTGAAAAAAAATTACTGAACAAGGGGAATTCCTCAAAATTTGAAGTAACACTGTTCATTATAACAGGCTTGATCATACCAGAGGCTCGCTCAGTCAGTAGGAAAGCTGCCCCACAATTACAGTGAGGAACTGAGCCATGACAGAAGAGAGAGGCTCTATTCTCAGCTCTACCAAAAACTGAATTTGTGATGCTGAGCAAAGTTGCTGAGCCTTAAATTACTCTGGAACAAGCTGTGGTTGTCAGTCCAAGACAACATGTTGGATACCAAATGCAGAGAGAGCAAGACAGGCTTTTTTGGATGAGCAAATCAATAAGAAACATCATAAATTACAACAACACTATGCTTTGTTCTATTATAGGCAGCATTTTGTCAGACATTTTGGAGCCATTTCATGTTAACCACTCTTTTTCTTTTAGGATTAAACAAATGCCTGCTTTAGAATCAAGAGGCAAAATCCAAACAGGTAATTTGTTGAAAGTTTAGAAAATTAAATTGATGATGATTAAAATAAGGTACAAAGTTATGGATTAAGAGATTCACAGAATAAAATTTAGAAAGATGTTAGAGTTAATAATACAGAGGCTGTGAACTTCTTGGTGCTGCAAAACAAACGGCAGGGATTTAGAAGTCTCATGCCTAAAGGACTGATGCTATTTTCGCCTCAAGCCTATTTTTATGAATTTCTTCCTTCCCAAGTTATTACTGAAGTCCCCAGTGATTTTTTTTTTTTTTGGTTATTTGTCTGTGGATTTATCATCTCAACAACAAAAAGAGACACATTAAACACATGCTTTTTTAAGCTGCACTAGTAAATATGTTCTCAGAAATGACTCCAAGACAAAAATCCACATTGTAAAGCTGGAATGAGAGCTAGGAGCCTGAGGGCTTTCCTATCCCACTGGTGAATACAGCACGTTCTTTTTGAGCATGTTCATAGTAAGACAGAGCCCATTTGTCAAAATGTGTCCTCTTTAAACAGCATATATTCCTCAACAGCCTTGGTGCTCAGCGGGGTGTAAATACTGCACCTTCAGCCCCTACCCCAATGTGAGTTTAACACCTACATTAGTGTTTAAGATTACAGCAAATGTTTGCTACAATTAAGTCCCCTTTCCTCTAAGAATGTTAATAGTCATCCTTTAATGTGAGTGGTAACATCAGCCATAACCTTTTTCACAACAAGATAAGTGATGTTCAACACAGGATTCTGACCTGCTACACTGAACCCAGCAGCCTGCCTGCACAGAGGATGCTGTCCCACTGATCCCCACAAAAGATCGGAAAAGCTGCACAGAAACACAACAAAGGCAGCAACAGGATCCATTTCCAGTTCAGAAAGGCATTTGGTTATGAAAGCTACCAGGCTATCAGAAGTAACCTAGGAGCCTTCCCCTGCACAGATTTGTCATTAATACTTCTTGTTCTCTTGCCTGCACCTTCTCCCAGCACTGCTGAGAGCAGCAACACCACAGGCACCAATGGTACCACACTGCACATGAAGATGGTAAACGTGGACTGAAGAGCGTCTGCTCATCCTGATGTGCATCTTAAGGATCTTTCCAGCACACAACACTCTGCTCCAGCCAGTGCCAGCTTGCCATATTACAGACATTCTAGAGCAGCTCATGAGCAAACAGCCCAGCAAGGAAGCAAAACCCTCAGAAGAGACAGGAACAGTCAGCTGGGATTGCAGTTTCTGCCTGTGCAATGCCCTAGAGAAAATCAGCACATGGGTCTATCTGTATCAATATCAAGCAAAGTTACTCCAGAGTGGGAACAGCTGTACCAGTAGAAACACAATTTGCTACTGCAGAGACTCAGATCACTTTAACCCTACAGAACAACTTGTAGGGAAAGATTAGAATCCCAGTAACTCTGAAATGACAAAATATCAATCATATTCAAGTTTCTTTAGAGCCCATGTTATACATTTATTTTACAAATGGCAATTGGAACAAAAATCAGTGTAACCTCACTGTTCACACATACTTGAAGGAGTCACGATGCTCTGTAAGTCTACACAGACAAATGAATCATTATCCCCATTTTATATCCTCTATCTTCCTAGAAGCCAAAGGCCTTTCGGGCTTAAAAATAGTATAACTTTTGCAAATTTTAATGACTGTGCTCAGCCAACATTGTGTCCATCCAGAGAGACATAACTGTCAGCTCATCTTTCACACAAAGGTAATATCCCACTCACATTTTAGGTAACTTTAGGTTTAGTTCTGATGTCCCACATAAAAAAGCTGTTGGCTGCCGCCTTCATCCCCAAAGCCGACCTTGCCAGCTCTACTAACCTGTTTGCTGCAAACTGGGCTGCATGAGATACAGTATTATGTGCCTTTGAGCAGGGTGACAGGCACCCCCACGAGAGCCCACCAACATGTCATCATCTCATACATAGCTAAGCCATCAACCCCATAGTTTTGGGTGAAACACCTTCTTTTCAAGAGCCATTTCCCTCTTACCAACACACCCAATTACACATACACCTCAAGGCCTGGTGGAACAAACAGCAAGTCTTTGTGGCTGGGCAGGGGTGCAGCTTTTGATTCAGGAAGTGTATGTCTGCAAATAAATTTTGATCCGCACCCTACTGTGCTCAGTGCTTTCCTATGGCTTCCATTCAACATAAACACTTACTACCATTGAAAACACAGTGCTTCCAGGAAAACAATGTTTAGTTAAATTCACACAGAGGTAAAAAAATTACAATAAGACCATTAAAAGTTTGAAATCAATGGATGAACTTTCCCAGACAGCAAAAGCAGGTTTACTAAAGTGCATGCCAGCAAATGTGTCTGTTCACCCACGGTACCACTCTCACTAGTAGGGAGGTAACAGATTTGTTAGTAATTTTCTAGTAGAGCTAAAATGGGTAAGTTTGTAAGGCTACAGCATAGACTCTTTATCAGGAAAAGAGATTTATGCAGATTTCAGAGTTTTTTATCTCATCCAGCATTTTTTTCTATTGCTAGAAAATGCTCATATCCATTCAGTAGAAAACCTCTGAACATGTCTTAAATATCCCTTTCCAAAAGCCTCCCATGGGACAGCTTCATTACTTCGACAAGCGACTCAAGAGGTAGGAGGAGACAGTATGTTAAATGAGTAAGGCAGATACAGAAGGCCAAGGCAACAAGAATTTCATCCAGTTTCTCACACCTCATTCTACCCTTCTGATGAATCAGCGTTGTTCAGCTGTACCTGCCGTATCTTAATCTTACCCAATACCTCAGCTAAAAACTAAAGACATCAACCACTTGTCTCTCTCTTGCTTAAGACCTTCTATTTATCCCACTCTAACCCTTATTTATACCATTATGATTATTATCTAATTATAAACAATGGCTTGATTAAAACATACATATTTATAGAAGCATTCATGTCACCTACCTTTAGGCCTTTAACTGCTGCAGCTAAAATGGGAAAGCAAGCTCCTTATAGCATTAGCATGGTTATCCAGAGGGCAAATCAAAGCAGCTATGCTCAGCACTAAAGTCAAATATCATCACTCTCAAGCAGCTTCCAGACACTCTCGCCTTCCTCCACTGAGGTTAGGAGGAGTCCAGAGACTCTAGACTCCCAAATTGCTTTTTTAAGGCAATGGGCAAGGCCCTTCAAAAATCAAAATAGTTAGAAATTGCAGCTCAAATTTCATAAACTACAGCAATACTGAACAAATCCAACCTGCCACTGCTTTTTACACTATCTCCAGCATGCCCGTTACTGCCAGCTTCACATATAGTATGATGCAAAACCATGGAAAATACTCAGTTTAATAATTTCCTGTATTATTCACCACATTGTGTGCAATACCTTGTGGATTAATTATCCAGATAACAAAATGACTGCAAGTGCCATTAAGGCTGTCAGTCTGAAGCAGTGATCTAAATAATGACAGCAATGTGCTCCTGTGATCTACAGAATGCAAGAAGCTGAACTGAAGAATAACCCCTCCTCACCTGCTACACATGAGTGAAAAAAGATCCTTCCTCCCTGTGCAGGAAGGTGACTAAACCATTAAGCAATTGTGGAAAGTCTCGAAGATTGCGAAAATCAAAGAGAGAAAAAGGCTTTCCTACCTGGAAGCCAAACTGTTTAAAGGAATGAAGAGATGGGTCACCAAGGAAGAAAGGTGGTGAGATACTGGCACAGGCTGTCCACAGAAGTTATGGATACCTCATCACTGGAAGTGTTCCAAGTCAGGTTTGATGGAGTTCTGAGCAACACGATTGAGTGAAAGATGTCCCTACCTGCTGCAGGGGGGTTGGACTAGATGAACTTTAAAGGTCTTTTCCAACTGAAACCCTTCCATGACTCTATGACTGATGACATTTATATGAGGACGGGATAAACACATTTTGGGGGTGCTTGTACTGGTGCACAGAAGCAGTTCAACAGTGAGAGATGCTGCTTGTCTCCTGGATCCAGGACACCCACACAAGCGAAGGAAGCCCTCGAGCAGAAATACTGCTCTCCCTAAGCACAGATGTGGCCACATACCCCTACCCGTAACACAGCTGGAAACATCTCATTTCCGCGTGTCCTGCTTAAGCAAGAGGCACAAATTTCTGTTTGAAGGCAATCTAAACTGCACCACTGGAAATACCAGTAGAAATATTTCTGTTATTTCCAGGCCACCAAACACAAGTAGCACTCACTAGTTTACTATTCTGGTTTCCAATTTAAGAAATGCCTTTAATGGAGGCACTCTCTTTAACACATACCAAATGCCACTGAACATAAATATGCCTGAACTGCACCTCCTAGAGAGCTCCGTTTTTAAATTAACTCTGAGCATGTTGTAACCTCAAAAGGAGGAAAGGAGGGAATTAAAAAAAAAAAAACCAAAGAAGAAAAGAGGAATAAACTCTCTCTTAGGGCATTTTTCTTTCTCCGAACACAGGAAGAAACAGGTGTTTTTATAACCAGAAAGGAAGACAGATTTACATCTCACATATTCAAAACAAGTGCTATCAGAACCACACACATTTTTTTGATAGAGAGAGAGGAAGTTTCAAAAGAGCTTAACATTTCAAGAAGAAAATTTCTGAGGCTTTTAACTCAGTGTTGTAGCTGGGGAAAACAAGCATACGCTCTGAGTATCATACAGTGGTTTGGGTTAGAAGGGAACCTAGAGATCACCTAGTTCCAACACCCCTGCCATGGGCAGGGACACCTTCCACTAGGCTAGGTGGCTCAAAACCCTGTTTAGCCTGACTTTGAACACTTCCAGGGACGGAACAGCCACCACATCTCCGGACCATCCATTCCAGCAATTCACCACCCTCACAGTAAAGAATTTCTTCCTAATACCTAATCTCAACCTGCCCTCCTTCAGTCTAAAGCCATTCCACTTTGTCCAGGGTCCCTCTCCAGCTCTCTTGTAGCCTCTTTAGGTACTGGAATGGGCTCTAAGGTGAGAGAACCTTCCCTTCCCAGGCTCAACAACCCCAGCTCTCTGAGCTGTGTCCACAGCAGAGGTGTTTCAGCCCTCTCAGCATCTTTGGACCTCCTCTGCGTTCACTCCAACAGGTCTCAGGCTCTCCTTACATTGCAGGCCCCAGAGCTGGGGTAGAGCTGCATTAACAACTCAGTAACAACAGTCAAATAAATGAAATGCTGCATCTCTTGTTACAATTAAATTAACAAAATACTGATAGAACCATGCTCGTTTTCCCTTTGTGTACCATGCCCTGGGTAAAGATGTTCTGTAGCTGTACATATTTCCTGTGCTATAAATTAAGCACAAGCCAAATCTACCCTTCCTGGAATGCTATTAAAAATCAAGGGCAATTACTCCAGGGATAAATCTGGCCCAGCAATGTTTTTCAACAAAAATGAGTTTCAGAATAAATTCTACTAAAATAAGTCTGTGTGGAAATACTTGAAAAATTTTCATTTGTGTTCCCAGAGCACTTGTTTAAAAATAAATTGGAACAGAGAGCTCCCACTATTAAATAGCTAGAAAATGTCAAAGCAGTGTTTTAGAACACTGTTTTCAGGTGATCAACCTGAAATTTCTATTATCTGGTCCTGTGGGGGGTAGTTTCGTTGTGGTTGATGTTTCAATTCTTTTTGTTTGTTTTCTGGGGGTTTATTTTGGGGTGAGGAGGGACTGTGGAGTTTTTTGATTGGTTTGGCGTTTTGGTTCTTTTGGGATTTTCAATACCTAAGTATTTGCAGACTTAAATAAAGGCCACCTTATATGCTGCTCATATTGTGTACCATGAATTGAGGAGCTCAGAAATTAGGTGTACATGGAAAATAAGACCCACGTATTCAAGATTTCAGATTTTTACATTGAGATTACACAATCAGACAAAATACAACTACAAACAGCATCAGGTTAGACTCTCAGCTGGCATGAGCCAGAGCCAGTCTACTAAAATCAATTTCTCTTCCTCAGCTTATCTGACTCCTCAGGGAACATGGGCAATGTTAATATCGCAGCTCTCCACAAAGTGACACATGCAGAAGTGCTGGTGAGAGCAATGGCCTTGGGAAGCCTCTGCACGCAGCACACGATGCTGCACGGGTGCACCTGTAACGCTGCTCCCATGGAAGAATGCATCAACTACAATGAGGGAGACAGCCATAAAACACACACAAGTTGCTGAAAGCAATTTATCTACAGCAATTTGCACAGCCAGCAACCACTGTAATCACATTTTTGTAGAAACATGGAAAATTGGGCTGGAAGGAACTTCAAGAGGCCCCTCACCCCTTCCCTGCTCCAGGGCGAGCTGTAGCACACCTACACACTCCTGACATCTCCTCCTTCCAAAGAGGTTTTTGAGCCAAAATTTTTCATTCTTGATCGTAATCCAAAACAAGATGTGATCTAAACCCAGTTGTTCATCTGATTTTAAGCCCCAGGCGTTGACATTTAATGCTAATGAATATACAGAATGTCAAACTGGCTGGTTAAGTTCCGATGTGAGCACAGAGCTGAGCCTTCGCTAATGCAGGGACGGCAGAAGATATAAACAGGTAGATTAATGATTTCTTTACAGTAGGAGTCATATGTAGTAGAAATTAAAAATCCTGTTCACCAGATTTTATTTTTTTTTTTAATCTCCATTGCAGGATATATTTTTAGCACATCTGGAGGAGACCACAGAGCTCATGGAACAACCTGCAATGCTCTCGTTGAGGCCATCGTCTCCACAACAGGCACTGAGAGGCAGCAGGTATTCCCACTGCCACACAGAAGAGGCCACTCTGTTCCCAGAGAGCTCTTCTCTCCTGCCTTGCTCTGACCAAGCCTGGTTTTCATCCCCCCACCAGCTTTTAAAAGCTTGTCACAAAATCACCCTGCAATGGCAGAGAGGCTCCTTCCCTCTGTTTTCCCACCATAAAGTCACAGGCTCAGGAGAGAGTTCCAAGGAGCAGAGAGCTCCTGGCTCCCCTGCCTCCCAAACCTCCTGGGCCACAAATTCAGAGGTAAGAGTCTGTGGAGGGAAAAAAGGGGAGGCTGGCAGGGAAAGCCATTCAAAATGCCATTTTGCAAATATAAGAGTTGGATGGCTCTCAGCAGTACAGAAGGTTTCAGGACTAACAGCTACTGATGGCACTTCTGCGGTAAGGTAAAGGGAGAAGGCTCTGGACGTCAGATCCTAGTCTTTAAAAAGTTTTATATTAAAGCAAGGCCTCAATTCTTGTAACAACGCACTGCAGCTTATTTAAAGAAAATAACGCACTAATAAGAACATTTATTTCCTTCCACATCTTCCAGGCATGGAATCACTAGGATCTATTTGGAAGTGTTTCCATTGCTTCTGCCAGTCCTGAAAACAATCTTGTGCTCATGAAGAGATGCAACCCAGTTTTCTCATTATGATTCTAAACCAGAATATGTACTGCTTCTACTTTCCCCCCTATATATATTTTTTGCATGCAATAATTCAAAGAAATCATACTCCCCAATCTCCTGGGACTCAGTTTATTGCAATAACTGAGAGGGCTTTTTTCTTCTCAGACGTTCTGTTTTTCAGGGCAAGATTCCTTTTTGTGTGTATGATCCTATTTCAATTATGCAAAACCCAAGGCAAAAGCGTAATAAAAAATGCAATGACTCTGTTGCTTATTTTTATACTCTGACATTTTCATTTCATGTCATTAATGAGTCTAATCAATCTCTCTTGCATTACACACATATCACATTCCTAACCAGTAGCAATTAGAGATAGATAGCCATTTGCTTTCTCCCAGAATTGTAGAAAATTAATGCGACTTGTCACAAAAAGGGTTCAGACTACAAAGAGCAACACACAAAACACTAAGTATTTTAATTTGACACAATTCTTCATGCAGTTCTCAAATCAAAAGCAACAGTGTTAAATTCTATTATTAGCCTCCTGCTTGGATCACCACTTTGAAAAGGCATTAATGAGCTGGAGACCTGCAAAGCATTTTCTTAGAAACCAGAGAATCACTAAATTAAACAATTCAGGTGTTAGCATTAAAAATCCCAAGTAAATTGCATATTCACCAAGAAAAGGCAAAAGTACTGAACAAGAAGCATGGGTAGTGTCTCTGTCACTTTTTGTAGAAGTGACAGGCATGGTATCTCCTGTGACCCATATTAGACATTGCACCCACTGCGGTCAGGAGCTGCCCTGGCAGATTTCCATTCTGGAGCTCGAATTCTCACAGCTGCCCATGCACAGGACTTTCCCACTCTCCCCCAACACGCTTCCCCTTGTTTTTGGAAAGGCGACAAGCACAGTTGTCCCAGTCAAGCTGGAGGTGTCCTGCACCAGTTCATGCCCTCCCAAAGACCCAACTGGCCTCACTCTGGCAGCTGCTACAAAAACAACTGCTCCACATCTACAAGGAGCTGTTCAGTTGCTGCAACAGCCAGCTCTGTCCCAGCTGATGGAAAGGGGAAATGGCAATGTGTCCTCATATTGGTCACAGAAGTCTTGCCTTTAATCTAATTTGAGAGCTCATCCCTATCTATTGGGTTTATTTAGTGCGTCAGTCATTTATTCCTTAAAAAGTTCAAACACAGGTTAAAAAAGGATGTAGAAGCTGGAGTAACACCGAGCTGCTCCATATCTGTGTCTCTAGAAGGGGCTGTAGCACATACAAAGTGTGCTGGTTGACCCCCTCAGAGGTCAAAAGGCTGCCCAGTATCATTCCCATTGCTGCCTGTTGCTCATCCATGTGCTGTGAAATACAGGCTGTGACCACAGCAAAGATGGACACAGAGCACCAAGAGCTCCATGATTCAGCCTCAGCTCCCAACCACCTACACAGATGTCACATCCATTTCATAAAAACAACCGCCTGTTCTGCATCTGTGTTAATGGGGAGAGAAAAAAGCTGAGTCCCGCAGATGTACAGAGCTCAGACAACAATAAAACAGGTCACTGATCAGAGAAACTCTCCAGGCGTATTTACTGTGAAAGACAGCACGAATGTTGTTCCCTCACGAGGTAAGCAGACAGACAGACAGTGGTGCTCACTGCAGAATTGTCTCACAGTTTGACACCATGTGGGATCCAGGATTTTTGCATACAAACCCATTTAAGCTGAATCCCATATAGCAAAGGCAGGAGTGGGGATACAAGAATCGCACAACTGTTAGCTGCCATATTACCTGAATCTTGGACAAAATGCCCATGGCCATCCACCCCAGAGATTTCCAGGGCTGAGTTAGGAAAGTCTAACAACTCACCAGTTGCTACTAAAACCTATGCTCCATGAGAGGTTTAAAAAATACCAGGTGATCTCTTCTTATTGGGTCCCAGCTTACACTGAAGAAAGCAACAAGACAAGGATCCAAGGAGTCTCCTTTATTCCAGAGATCCCTTAAGGCCCAGTCCCTCTAAGAAGGACAGAAAGCTTTCAGTAGTGAGCAATTAACCTCACAGTTCCATTTAGCACAGGAAATTTTTGATGCCTTTCTAAATTCTATGCACAATCTGTGCACTAGCAAGTGTAGGCTATAGTTTTTTATTTTCATAAAGTAAACTAAATATGAAACCAATAGTTATAACCCCAAGACAGAGTGAAATAAAAAATTGCAGATTTTGAATACTGATGGTTATGCCTCACCCATATTTGTATTACCTTCCAAGTGCTGAGTAAATCAAAACCCAGGGAAAAATACACACTGTAGGCCAGATCTTTCAGCAGGTATATGGTCTGAACAACTCTTCATATATAATTACCCTGCCAAATACTTGATGAAAAGAATTGAGTGGATGTCAGCATATGCTTCTTGTAAAACAGACAAGAGGACCTTTGTCAGACAAGAAGTAAATTGAGATTCACTATAGGAACTGTATCATACAGTTTAAAAGAAAACCACAAACACATGTGCAGGCCTGAAAACGGGGGTAAAAAGCTTGAGGAGAAATGTCAGCTGAGGTCTGTTCCTTGCACAGAAGGAGACTGAACAGCAAGGGATACTATTATCCATTGCATCCAGAGAACTGGCAGGCTTGCTGCTCAAAAGCAGCTGCTTGAATATTTAGCTTGAAAGGCAGACTATTCCTTGCATTTTCTCTGGTGTGGCTTTCAGCTGCACAGCAGTGCCAAACGGCATCGTGCTTCCTGCGGGACCAGAGCGCCTTTGGGCTGGGTACAAACTGCACATGGTTTATAGGGCACCCTGAAGGGGAGACCACAGCACTGCACTGATGCCACAGGGGCCTGGAAGCTGCTGTGGAATTTCTGAAGACACGGCTCAGTATGTTCACATCAGCAGGGTGGTAGATACAATCCGTTCTCAGTGCCGGCTATTCTGTCACAGAGAAAGACAAAGAAGGAAGGAAGCAAGCAGTGAGAGACAGCGAAGGACTCCTACACTGAGAGATGCACACAAGATTGTTCCATGCTCATCAGAGCTGGGTATGACAGATAATAACTCCAATAGCCTGCATTAAACAGATACTGGGTTCACAGCCTACACATCTGCCAGTTTTCTTGCTAGGTACTGAAAAGAAGCATCCATCTAATCACTCACCAGCAGCAATTCCCTTTCCTGCGTCAATCTTCTGTTACACACTGTCATCTGGTCCCAGAGACTTGAAATACAGGAGTTAACAATCTCTGACTTTTGTGTTGGAACAGTCGAACAAATAACTGATAAATTGAAACTTTAAGAAAAAGGGTAACACATTTAAGTTTGCCAACTGAAAATGATTTGCAAAGCAGTAATTCAGCTTAGTGTGCAATTTTACACACATGCAGAGACACAGGTTTTCTGCATATTAAAATAATGTTACTAATTAAATGCTACTAATGAACTAAAGATGTGCTCAGCTCTCCTTTGAAAAGCCTATCACGCAAGTAGGCACCTAATAAATAGAGAGACAACTGTAGTCAGACACAATATGGCAATTTCATTCTAACACAAATCTTGCTGGCACAGAGGCTGAAGTCACACATTTTCAAGGAAAGCTTCCAGCCTTTCCCTGGTGTGAATATTTAATGTTTTGAGAGAAGCAAGAGGATTTTGTATTTAGAAGTTACTCCACCAGAAGCACACACTGTTATCTTTAATATTTTGCTTTAAATTACAAATAATCACCTTGCAAGATTGCTCACAAAATCTCCAAACCCTGAAGAAACAGAGCAAGAACTCAATCATAAAAGCTGTGGGCAAACAGGATTACCAGTCTGACTTGCAAGTGAGAATTGCCTGTTAAAAAAAGGCAGAATCATATTTCCATGTGGAAGATGTTAAAGTTATTATAACTAAATATAACATCTCAAATTTCCCCCCTCTATTTAATTTCCAGTAATACACACACTCATCTTTGCTTGTTCTATTAGATAACAACAGGTAGCAGAATCAGTCATGTTCTTGCTCAAAATCCCCTGGGATTTGAGCCGAGCTTCCCAGGCTCCCCCAGAGGGGAGCAGCAATGCCGGGACTATAAGGAAATAGGCAGGCACATGCTGGGGGAGAGGAACAGGAAATATCTGCATGTGGCTTTCAGACCCATCTTCAGCACGGGCCTCAAAATATCCACAAAGCAGCCGAAACTCCCATTCAAATCTGAACGCGAGAGGAGGGAGGGAAAGACTCAAGTATCAGGATGTGGCGAGGGGGTGGGGAGCATAACAATCAAGCAAAGAATATCCATGTCATATGTCACCTAGATGGCAAGAGAGGAGCATTTATTCTGCCACAGTGAGATACTCTATATTCACAGTCATTGCCACAGTGTTGAATGATGTGCAGGAAAGCGTTGCTGCTTCATCCTTGTACCATTCTCTGTTACTGCACCCTCTGTCATCCAAATTCCCACTTCCCCTCACACCTTTACAAAATGTCAGTGCAGAGACTTTCTAGGAATTTGGGCCAAGTTCAAGAATCCCCATCTGCTCCTGTTGGAGAGGGATGAGATCAGACTGTAAATGAGTGGCAGACTCCTAGCAAGGAGACACGTGAATACAATCTGGACACGTATGAAAGTCAGTCCTAGCCTTCTTCATTTAAATTAAAAACTTTAGACTCTCTTCTGTCTCTTTGTAATGAAACATTCATATAATCAGTTATTCATCCATTTAGGTTAAGTGCATGTATAGGCAAGTACTCTCAAGACATTTCATTAATCTACATTTATCTTAAAGCTGTTTAGAATTGCAGACGTGCATGCACTAGATGAGTTCTTCAAGACTTAAAAGCAATTAGGTCTTGAGAAAAGTGGCTTTGGTAGCACATGTTCTCACAGTTATTTAAATAAATTCAAATCAAATATATGTTTAAATCAGCACAAGACTTCTCATTAGGAACCAGAGTTTTTTCAAGTTCCCAGAGCTTTTTTGCAGTGCTTTGCACTGTGTATGTAGGAGCATGCACCTGTGCTGGTAGTCACCTTACAGGAGGGCTCGCCTTGCAAGCCTACACACACATAACATGGGTTCAAAAATTGAATTTATAACACTTTCTTGTTTTAGCTGGTAGCAATATGGAAATATATATACAAAAGGTGTCACTCTCTGGAAGTGTCTCTCCCCATCTGACTGGTGTCACAGTAGCCCAGGGCTAAAGCCAGGAGCAGAAGCATGGTGTTCATCTACTAGCACATCCCAATTTACCTTCATGGTTACTCTGGAGAGCTGAGATCAAGCTTCCTGATTTTGTAAGAAGGTGAACATTTAAAAAACCCCAAAAATTGAAAAATCGAAACCAGAAATCAACTTACTTGAGGAATCAGGTAGAACAAGAAACTTGAGGGGGGCTATGTAAGTCCCAAGTGAGCCCTGTAAAATAAGCCCTTCTGGGTTTAACCAACTCTTGCACTTCTAGATGTGTAGTAATTTCAAATCCTGCCTATTTAAACTGTAACAGAAGACTCATTAATTTTACATCATTGCAAAAAGATGACCCTAACTCTGGTGGAGAGTATTAGAATTCCCGTATAATCCCAAGTGTCAATCTTGCTTACATCTGTTTGTTTTCCTTTTAAGTCCACAAATGGACTTAAAAGGAGAATAAGCAGTCCATTTCTTGGCCACAAACGTGGCCAAGAAAACACAATGTGATTACATTCCGTGTGTGGCTAAGGCCTGCTGGTTTAAAACATACACATAAACACACAGATACATATGTACATACAACAGTCACACATACAGCCTTTGTTAATAATCAGAACAGATCTTGATGAATCACCTCTATTTGAAATTTTTACAGTGTTTCTTGTAAAAAGCATTCCCCAAATGTGCAAACTATTAAGAAAATATGTGAAAAACAAAGTCTGATTGGTAGACTAAAGTTGGAGGCTGAAAAACACGTAAGCCTGTTTAGCATTAATGCCAGAAATCCCTTCTCTAAAGGGAGAATCTGACATATCATTTGCTTTATTAGTTCTAAATCAGCTATTCATTTAATTTACATTAAAAATATTAAATTAGAAATTAATACAGATGATTTAGAACTGAAGTCATGCAAAGACAGCACTTCTTTTTTAATAGACTTTCATTTTGGAAGTGAATATTACTTGCTGCTGCTGAATTCCTACAACAGTCCACAAGGCCAGCACTGGAAGTCTGTCGATACAACCATTAAGATTTCATTTACCAAGAGCTGATTAACTCAAGTCTTCCTTTTCCACTAATTAATATCACAAACTGCCCCCAACTATTGTGTGTTTAGATCTGAGGGTATGAGCAAGGAATGACCACCTTACACACCATGTAGAATTACAATTTCACAGATAGATCTAGGACATGAAAACTTTTTAAATCGGGGCAAGAAAGGCAAGATAGTGCTTTACCCTAGTCAAAAGGTTATTCAACTCAGATTAACTTAGAATTCCTGAAACTCTAGTCAAGAAAGTAAAAATGAAAGTCTGACCCTTAAAAAGGCCAGATGTCCCACTAGTTTCCTCTTACAACATAGTTCACAGTCACAGAAAAGTTTATTATGAGTCAAAAATATGCCACCAGTAGAGATCCAAGAGTTTCCCTTCCAAGCTAGAGACAATTCCCAACAAAACAGAAGACACCATTCCAGCACCAAGCCAAATAAAGTGAGCCAGAGGTCATCAGCAATCCCATCTAATGGAAATGACAATGCAGAGAAACAGCTCTGCAGGCAGATCCTGTGGCTGGAACAGCTCCCAGCGCAGCTCCTGAGGCACGGGGGTGATGAACTCCAGCAGAACAGCATTACAGTCACTCCAGCTCCTACTCTCTGCAGGAGCCTTGCTAACGTTTGTGTTTACTACTACAGCTCAATGCCAGCAACTTCACAGTCCTCATCAAATCAAAAGCACTGTCCTGCTCTACCTTTAACCCCTCCCCCTCATTCCCACACTACTGAGGACATTCCTCTTATTGCAAGCACCTCGAACTCCATCTAAGACCATTTTAATCACACATGGAAGCTTTCTTCCCTTTCAGTATTTTTACTGAACATAACTTCAGAAGGGGTTGAAAATTTTCCCTCGCCTAATCTTGACAAAATCCTTTCCCACTAAGTCCTCTGCAACCAGGCTGCTGCACAGCACTATAGCTGGAAATTCGGGGCTTATAATGGAAACACTGAGGTAACCTTAGACACAGCATCAAGCTGCATGAAAACCCTGTCACGGTACTGGAAAGAAAGTGCATTTACAGCTTAAGAGGCTCTGTCGTCACCATAGAATGCACACACTGCTGCTGCATGCTCTCAAACTTTATGAAATGGGCCTGGGCATGGCAGCAATGAAGCACAGCCTCCCCTGACTTTGCACAGTACGTGGGCTCACTGCCACCATCAGCTGTGACCACCTCCATGCTAACAAGGAAGGGGAAAGAGAAAAATCTGCACTAAATTAGAATCTGGTTTTGTGATCATGAAAAGAATAAGGGAACAAAATTGGTCTGAATAGAAGTCAGTGCTGGAGGGTTACTCTCACTACCTGGCCATTATTCGCTTTGTTATTTTTTGCCCAGCATTAACACCTATCCATTTCTCCAGTCCAGTGACTCTCGTTATAATCCTCATTCCTCTGTTATTACCAAACCAGCCTTCCTCTGGGGAAGGTCTATCAGCTGCAGTGAACACTGGCCACTGTATTTAGCATAAAATTTGGAACTTTTGAAATTAAGACAGTAAATCACCTCTATCCTTTGCACATAAGAGACAAGTCCAGATGTGACAAAGATATAATGATGCTATTTTATTAAAACACTAAAGAAAACTGAAGCAAAGTAAATGAGACTTGGCCTTAGTGAACACCTGAAAGTTAATAACTCTACATTAATAACCCTGATGATAACCACTCTTAGAAAGACAAAAATCTCCAGGAATTTAACACAGGGTAAGGTTTATTAAAACTATACTTCCACCTAAAGTGCTTTGGATTATTTAAGATTTATCTGAGTGAGAGCAAGGAGACCTCATCTAATCAGGAAAATGCTGTAATAGCCTCAGATTCAGAAGCCATCAATTTACTTTGTGTTCACAGACTATGTAAGATACCATAAAATGAAATAATAAAAAGCAGTAAAATGAAAGAGATGATATGGCAAAAGACCCCATGTAGTAGCAAGGGGGAGAAAAAAAATTATGTTTTAAAGACAGACTACCTGCATGCACAGTTCTGAAATTATAACTCCCAACATCCCTCTCATATTACTGTGTGTGCTGCAGATGAAACAAAGCAATGCAGAATAACAGGGCCACATTGCCTCTTTTGAAAAGAAAACTTCACCATCATGGAAAGCTAATAAAGAGAATAAAAGCAACAGGCAAGATTAAGAAAGCAGAGAATAAAAAGTAATAGTATTGATTTAAGTGGTTCATTTTTTATTCATGGATATTCTTTCCAGTGGATATCTCAGAAGCATTTTATGTTTAATAGGCATCACCACTGTGCAAATGTTTTCTGAGCAAAAAGCCCCCACTCTTTACCAAGGCAATAAATGGCTTCATAGCAGACAGCCCTATGAAGAATTCAAGAACCAAAATGAAGTGTGGACCATAGAAAACGTAAGAAAACATCCTCAGTGAAAGCCCTTTGATGTTCAAACAATTTAATAGAAAGTGGGTGCTATAAATGGTATGTTTTCATTTGGCAACCTGGTTAAGTTGACTGTTAGAGATGCTTGACTTCTCAGAAGAGAAGGTGTGTGTATTACTGAGGGAGAAAACCCAACAAAACCAAAACAAAACCCTCCCTTGAATACACAAGTCCTAGTCTCAGAGCCTTACAGAGAGTTGCGTCCTGCTTCTCCCTCTTCTTTTTCCCCTTCCCACTTCTGGTTTAAATTCTTGCACTACTTGTGTTTTGAATATTTATCCCAAATGCAGTCTATTCCATACACTAACTATAAAACTCTGATTCAGCTAAGAAATTAAATCCCACTGCATAAACTACAAATTTCAATCCATAATTAATATGTTTTTAAAAAGGTTCTCTATTTATTTTGCCTAAATTGTTCTCCTCCTTCCCCAGTCTCTATGAGAGAGAATGTTGTTTGCCAATATTTTACTTCATAATCTCATTAGCAGTCTCTTCTTCCCTCTCCCATCAGTCAGGTTTTGTATTCAGATAGAAATGTCTCCAAGTACTTCCTGACAGTATCGTGGAAGAAATCGTATCCAGCTGAAATTGAAAATGCTATTTAGTCTACTGTGATTTTGCTGATATCAAATATTCAGATTAACAGTAAAGATGGTGGTGGTAGGGAAATTGTAACAGCTTCGGAAAGATGTAAGGTACTTGGTACCCATTTCCTGCATTTACTGAGCAAACATGCTGCCCCTGGGCGAATGAGTGTCAGATGGCTAATAGTCTCTGTGCCGAAGGGAGCCAGGAAGCAGACTGTTAATGAAGCCCAAAGGGTACTGGAAAGAGGCACTGGGATAGGACTGGCAATCTTCTTTCAGAACCCAGAGCCTCACTGGTGCAGCTGACCTACATTCTCCAACTCGGCGTTGAAGGCCGAGTCAAAACACGCATAAATAAAATAATGGCTCCATTTCAGTGGGATCCCCAAACATCCCATGTTGGTCAGAACAAGCCATCTCCTCCCGTGTACTACCCCAGCACAAGCCACAGACACTAAATATGATCCCAAACCACTCAGTTTTAACTTGCAAAAGTCACTTTACAGAGCAGACTGCACTTTGCCAGAACTTTGTGTTAGATTGCTATTTTTTGACTCTGGTGGTGGTGAGAAATCCAAGGTTTTAAATGACCAATATAACCCTTGCCTTTGAAATCTAATTCGAACCAGTTTTATGATTTCCTTCTTATGAGTAATTCCCTTTATCCAGGCATCTATTAGATTTAAGAAAGAAATCATAGCAAGCTTCAATTTTCAAACTCATTTTTACCCAGTGTAATCTTTCCTTAAAAGACCACAAATTTTCTTCATGATCTGCACATCTAAATATCTTCTTGCACAGCCAGGGGCAATGTCTGCATATCGAAAGCTTACAGTCCGTGGGTTTCACTGTTTTACATCAAGAGCAAAGCACGTGCAGGCTCAAAAGAATGCCATGCCTCCATTTTTCACTTCAGTTAAAAAGGATTCAACAAGACATATCAGAGGAGAATGCACTGGTGTTGATTTGTATTCTAGAAGTGAACAGATGTTAAAAAATGAAAATTATTTAAGCAGAAATCTTGATTGCTATTCTCTGCAGAAGGGCTGCTGTAACATGAGCCTTTTGTTTGCTGAAGAGGCAGATAAACTGCACCACTAATTAGTCACATATAACATACACTTACCCAAATTCTTTATTGCACATGGAAAATTACTCAGTTCTAATGTTCTAAATGAACACACTTTCAACTGACATTCCTATCAACGTTGCATTAAGAGAGGTAAGTGAAGGCAGAGTAGGTCCACAAAACCATCAAAGCGAAACTGATTTTATTTACTTAGATAAAACCCCCTGAAGCAGGCTAGGCACAAAGTGGAACAGACATCTTGTTTATAGATAAAATTTATGAAAGTAATTATTATCTCAAGTTCATAAATTGATTATTTTTGGTCCTGATTCCAGATTTTAGAACTGCCAGAGCTGTCTTTTTCTATTTTAATCACGTTCCTGATTTTCATCACTTTCTCAGCTTTGGAATAACTGTTTATTGAATTGAAATAGCTAGTTGCTGAATTCATTGAATTTAATAAAAATCGAGAATTTGAAAGATTACCGAGACATTTTTTTTGTTTCTAAAAAAAACCCAACCTGATTCTGACCTCTTAACCAGTAATTTTCAACAGGTCATAAAGAGGGAAGCCTGAAGGCACTTAAAAGGGGGAGGGGGCGAAAGAAAGGCTGTTAGACTGAATTATTTCACTATGGCTAAACTACACATTTATCTAAAACTACTTCACAAATAATACTTTTGACCATTACTTTTATGTATTTCTAGTCCAGTTAAAATTAATGTTTTGACCTGCACAATCCTAAAGATCTACCCCCATTTATAATTCAACAAAATACTTGGAACTTATCATAACGTGGACAAACCAAGCCATTCCACCCTACAACGGGTTTTTGCCAATCCTGAATTTACAGTGAGCACTTAAGTCTTATCAACCCTGACTTCACTCCTGTACCACAATAACGGCAAGATTCCTGTATAGATACAATGGCACAAATGTAATGGATGCTCCCATACACCTCCTGGAGCCATGAGTTGAGCAGCAGAGCAAAGAACACAGTGGTACAGCTTTACCACTCACCAGGTACCCAGAGCAGGATCAGTCACCTCAGCCTCAGGTCTTGAAGAAAGCTCTTTTCAGGCTCTGGTCACCTGCATTTCTCTGCTCTGGAGAAGCAGACAGCAAATATTTGAGGCAGAAGGCCCCCAAGAGCTAAAGTCTTCCTTTTCTTGCTGCAGCCGAGCTGCCTGCACTGGGGCAATGGAGGCAGATATAGGATGGCCCCTCTTTCCTGCCTACCTTTCATCCCCACCCTTACTGGCAACAACAGAAACCACCTGGCTCCCTATATCAGATAGCAGAAGCTGTCCTAATCACACTGCGGCAGCTGCCACCCACTCTCCCCCTGCACTCTCTTTTCCATCTCCCTGCACCAGCCCTGCTCTGTCCCCAGGACATGAGGGACGCGCAGCTCCAGCTTGGGAGGTTTCAGTGCCTGGAGCAGTCCTGCACGGAGAGGTGGAACCACCTTGTAATCTCAGCCTGTGTTGGCTCAAAAACACCAAGCAAACATCGAGTTGTACTCTTTAGTGTACACATCTGGATACAAGGAGGCAAAGATGGTCAGAAAGATAGAGCTGCTAAGTGACTGCAGAGCTTTGGGCACAAACGCAGGTGCGCCAGGGAGACACAGCAGAGGTTTGGGAAGCACAGCAGATGGACAGACAAGACAGACTTGTTACAATGAGAGCAAGGATTAGAGCACTGTAACAGAGAAACCTGAACTGGTTTAACTGGGTCCTTCTCCTTATAAAATAGTTATAAAAAGAAATGTGAGATTACAGGACCAGCTGAAACTGCTGTGCTAATAAAACGCAGGAAACCATTGATCTCAATAATGTCTGCTGAATGCTTACAGAGAAATAAGTCTGCAGGGCTAAAATATCTTACTAATTCTCACTAAATATTTTTAGACATGTGCAGATCCTTGTGAAAGTTTAACACAGCAAGCAGAGAGAATCCACACCCAAATGATTCTGCAGTGATAGTGGGTTTGCTGAAATTCTGAATGAAGAAGATAGCTTTCCTGCAAAAATGCAAGACTGATAATTTTAAAAAGCTGTCCACACCCAGCCATAATAACATCACCCATCTCAAAAAAACAAGGGTAGCATAAGGAGTTCAGAGAAAAACCCCAGAAGTAAATACAATTTATTTTTTTCTTCACATGAATGACTGGGCAACTGAGATCCCCTTAAACTTAAGCATCACTAACAAATTAGCCAATAGCACAAAAAGCCAAAGAGCAGAACTAGAACACAAAAGAAGAGATGGAATTTACTTAACAAGGTCTACAACAGATGCTGGCACATCTCTGCCTCAGGAAAAAAATTTTAAAAATGGAAGACACCACAGAGTTTTGTAAATACGGGTTGATGCTCACACACCACCACTCAGCGTAACATGGAAAAACTCACCCTTTTCTCATGAGCTCAGATGCACACACATGCACCCGAAGTCACACATTTATGGCAGCTTTTGCCAGAACCAGTCAGAAATTTACCTTTATGTCCACAGCTGATGAAGTACTATTGCATACGTACCTAGCCTATCGTGCCTGAATTCTCCTGGGTTTTGAAATGATCTACACTTCCTACTTAGAGCTTGAGCTAGAATGGATAGCTAACTCATTTCACAAAGAGTTTGGTTATACATCTCCCTTGATGAAAAATTTAAATTGTTCAGCTAAGAAGCAGTGTCTTTTTACCCCAAGACGCTACTCCAGCAGTTCAGTAAATAATGTGAAACAAAACCAGGGAAAGGAATCAAAGTGTTTTGTAACTAGCACAGAAAGGGTCTGGGGTTTGTTTTCACAAAGTTCAAACAGAAGAAGTTTTATGACTTAAGTAAAAAGAGTGCCAAAGGGTTTGGAGAAGGAAGGTTTCCATTAAACAGATCTGAACTGGTTCAACAGTAATTTGAGCTCTGTATGAGCTCACTTTTTGCTGTGCCATTGTCAGCAGTGAAGCAAAAACTTCACAAAACACAGGAGGGAGCTGATGACAGATGAGAGGGCAAGATGCAATGCAAGGCCAGCTCTGAAATAGTTACTTGCACTGTATTACAGCCTGCCGTGACAGAGCCTTTCCCACATTTTTAACGCTGCAATGTAAATATCACTTAAAAGGAAATTTACGTGAATGGTGAAGCAGGGAATGAAAAAAAATGGGCTGGAAGAAAACTATGAGCTTTCCTGTGCCCCAAGGAGCAGCTCTGGGAAGTCCTGGCTCTCGAGAGATAATCATGGTTACCAGGGCTCTCCATTCGTGGGGAGTGGGATTCAAAGGATGAGGTTTCCTTTTTCCCATCCTTTGCAGGCTGTCAGGAGAGGCTGCTATCAGCTGTGTCCAACCCTGCTCTGGGACATGGTGATGATGTAAGGCAGCTCAGAGAAGCTCCTGGGCAGAAAGCTCAACTGCTTTTGGGGTCTGGCAGAGACATCCTGGCTTAGGGAGTCATCGTTCACCTGCATTTAAGTCAGCTCTGATTCATGGCAGAATAATCATTTTGATGGTGAAAAGCAGCTACTAAAAATGCTTTCTTGCAACAATACTGCCAAGAAAAGAGCCAAGAGACTCTCAGACAGCATCTGCAATTTATGGGAAATGGGCAATCAAGGATCCATTGTGGGGAGGCTCAGTGGTGGGCAATGCTGCCTGGAGCTTATCCCTGTCTGCCAGCACCCACACTGCACAAGGGCAACCTGAGCACAGTCCCACCGGATCTTGCAGCAGGGGACACAGGCGACCCTCGGGAAAGAAGGCCCACAATCCTACA
The DNA here is from genome assembly GCA_036785705.1 of Acanthornis magna. Classification (NCBI taxonomy): domain Eukaryota; kingdom Metazoa; phylum Chordata; class Aves; order Passeriformes; family Acanthizidae; genus Acanthornis; species Acanthornis magna. The sequence continues at coordinate 4,407,985 of JAWUZG010000001.1, forward strand.
GCATCAGCCCACAAGAGGGTGACTGAGGGAGAGTCACACCAAACCTGAGCTGACGGGAGTCTCAGCTCCCACCTGGTGCCAGGGCTGCACTCACAGTGGTGCAGATGCTGCCCATGCATTCTCCCCTCGTGTGGTACACACACGATGGCACCCAGGGACCGCTGGGCTCTGGAAGGACACAAGTGACACGCGGCTTGTCTGATGGGGATCTAACAAGACACTACTTCATCTTGGGCAGCATGGCAAGCCTCCCGTTTGACAGCTTAATGTTTGACCCAAAGATCTGTACGTAATCAGCTCAGTGTTAGGATCTGCAGTTAAACCCCATTTATTGTCTGAGCCTGAAGATTAGAAACAAAAACCAGAAGATTCAGGAATAAAACGTAAAGCAAGGCAGTCAGAGTTCTTTCCCTCCTCATTATGCATGACTGTAAATGCATAGGACTGTAAATGCAAAGGACATCCACTTGCAGGCAGAACTGACACTGGCTCAATCCCTTCTGGACAGGTGGGCAAGTTGTTACTGGTCTCCAGCAGAAAAAGTTGAGAATTATTAAAAACCTCACAGAAGTTTGGAGCAGGGAGGTTCATTCCTCCTGGGAAAGGCAAGATGAGTTGCCATCTGCAGTGGCAGCCCAGCTGCCCAATTCCTGCTCAGACACTTTAAATCCTGACTGAGTGGTGAACAGCACTTGCAGCAAGACATTGCATCAAGAGAAACCAGGTTAATGGCACAGGAGGAGGCAAAGCACAGGCTTTGCTCAACAGGAGCTCACCTCTCCCAGGAGTTCTGCAGATGGCATCCTCCAAACTGCAGGAAATCCAGATGATGCTGGAAGTGTTCAAGGCCAGACTGGATGGGGATTGAGCAAACTGGTCTGGTGAGAGGTGTCCCTGCCCATGATAGGTGGTTGCAACTGAAGGATCTTTAAGGTTCCTTCCAGCCCAAACCATTCTGTGATGCCACAAACCCTGGGCAGACCTGACAAGAATGTCAACAGGAATCCTGCCCTGGGACTCATACTTTGCATATATGAAGGCAATTTTAAATATGGATTGGCTTGATAAAGGTGACTTCAGTATGCCAGTGCAAACATGCAAATGTAGGGAAATGCATAAACTGAATAATCAAGGTTTCTTTGCATATCGAGACTTGCCAGCCAATTCTTCTTCAGGCTTCACTGTAAATGGAAACGTAAGTATTTTTGATAACCGGTAATAATGTCCTAGGAGACACCCTCTGATTTTTATATATATTCCATGGGCAAGAAGCCAGATAGAGCATACAGTTAATTAAAGTTTTATTGATAGTAGCAAGTGGTACATTTCTGACATCCTTTTTTCCTCCCCTGTAGAATGTGACCCTTGCCTTCCCTGATGTGCAAAGAAAATAAGAAAAAATAACTATGTCACTTACTGCAAGATCCAAGTAAAAATGCTACCACAAAAATAAACAAATAACAACCAAATTCATCATTCAATATAGCCATACCCATAGAAAGACTAATTTGCAGATGAAATGGGAAAGAACCTTGCCTAGGCTGCTAAAGAGAAATGCTGTATTAGACAGATATACTTCAAATAAAAAAACAAAGGCAGGAAGTAGGAAAAAATAATGAGATCCTTATACTCTGCAAGTCGGCCAAATGAATCAACCCTTGTTATATTTGGTTTTCATGTGTTACTCACTAGGCATGTTCATGTACTGGGAAGAAAACCAGATAAAACATGTGGTTATTGGACCACAGAGATATGAGAGCTAGAATGCAAGCTCAGGTCTGCAGTAGCTTTCCTTAATAAATATTTTCTATTTAAGCAAAGATTGATCCTACATGATGTGACAGGCCACTGATACAAATAAATTGCTTTATGATATGATCTGTGAGCAGCTGATGTATATCCACCGTGGGCTTACTGAGTTCCATACTAGCATGTCTAAGTTTCCACTTCATGTAAAATCAACTTTTATCTCTCTGTGATACAACCCAGCAGTATGTTGAAATCAATGTTTAGTCTTTCAACTCAAAGGCCTGCAGCCAGTTTACAACTACATAATTTGAAATAACAGGAGTTTCCGATCCATTCCAATTTTCAGGCCTCTGTGATGCACATGTCATTGAATTACAGGAACAGCTCACGCAGTTACAGAAAGCTTCTAGAAGGAAGTGATAAATGAACATTACCCTTTACAGTTGTAACCAAATAACGGGACTGAAATACACTGGGTTTTTTCCCCACCTCCAGCTTTACAAAATTTTATGTGGTTCATCGGTCAGAAAGCCAGCAAGAGCAAAAGTATTATCTGCTGTTCCCCACTCGCTACCCACAAACTGCCAGTTAAATAATGCTGAAGGAAATCGGTGTGGTTTGCTTGCACAACAGCCATCCTAAAGAGGTAGCAACCATGTAGTAAAGCATTTACACATGAGGTAGGACCACTCTAGGATGCCATTCTGATACCCACATCTTAATGAAATCAGTATGGATCTAGCAAAACCAGAGGCACCACAAGGAGTTCCCTGGGTACAAAGCTAAGCTGCAAAAACATGTCCAGGGAGACTGTTCTATAACCAAGAGGCAAATCTAGGGCCAGGTCAGGAATTTACATTAAACAACCTTCTTAGATTTCTTGTATGATAATATAAGTGTGCATACGCAACCCACCTGACAACTTTTGGCCAGTTTCAGCCAAATTTTTAAGGAGTTTGAAGCCCCCATGAAACTCCCTTAAACTCCATGTACACTTGTGGCTGAGCAGTGAAAGGTGCCAGGAGTCCAGGCACTGACAGGCTTCAGTCCAGTGCTGCCAGACAACAGTCGCAAGTAACAGCCTTTGGAAGAATGTTAAAAACAACAATAAACAAAGAAAGAATTTAAATGATGAATTGTCAGGAAATGAATTGTCAGAAAAACAAAACCAAGGTTTATGGAAAGCAAAACTGGAGGATCCCCACACTGACCATATGTGAACTGTATGATAATAGTTACACAACACAGAAGAGGTCAAGTTTGTGAGGATGGAGTGAAAGATTCATCCAAGCTTATCTCATGCGGCTCAGATAGAAAGTGTACAGCTTCAGGCTGTAGCACAAATACATATGGTACAAAGAGATATACCCTTTTTTTGGTTATCTCATATTTCACTTTCTTTACAATGTAATATTACAGTCTTACCATTTTCATTACCATTTTCTTTCAAGATTTATCAAACATGATGATGATGAAAGAATTAACTCTAATGTTGCCTACCTGCCTCATTCTTTCTGAAAGTAGGTGTCCTGTAAGACAGTTCTGGCTTCTGGGACATTTAAGGAAAAAAACCAAAACCAACACCAAATGCACACATAAAATCCCACAAAACAAAACACCCCCAAAAAACCCAACCCAAAACCAAACAAAAAATCCCACTACAAACAAACAAAAAAAGCCCCAGAAGCCAAAATTATTGCAGTTTAAAATACAAATACTTCTGTTAGGAAAAACACACCATCAATGTGATGAACGATTAAAATTTCAGATTCTTTCAAGTACCACTTCCAGTCATTTTATAAATTTCCCGTTGTTTGTTAATTGCAGAATTGGCATCTACAATCTAAAGCATCTTTCACTTTAAGGAAAAAAAACCTCCTACTAATCTTAAAAAAATTGCTGTGTATGGGAAGAAACTGTAACTCTGCAGCAATGAGAATAAACCCAGTTTAATCCTCCAAACCCTAGATTAAATTATAAACCCTAGGCAAAAGCAAAGAAAGCCCTTCTCAGAATGCTCTTCTAGTTCTTCTAAGAACTTCAAAGTAATAACACTAAAATCTCGTCTAGACTTTCAATGTCCCAAACTTGAATGATTCAAGCTTTTCAACTTCCATTCAACCACTCTTCATTCAACAGTTTGTTTACAGAAAGATATTTAAATTGTTCTAAAGAGCACCATGGCTCACTGTAGAACCTTTTGATTCTCTAGCAGGCCCTATCACTTATTTACTTTAGGTTTTCCATTCAAGTGCTGACTAGCGCACATTGAAATGAATCACAAACAACAGAGCAAACAAGACAGTTCAGGCAAAGAAATGCAATTCAAACAACATCCAGTACAGAAGATATTTAGAAGCCCAGAAAACTAGGAAATGTTTGCTCTGCTTTTAACTTAGCATGTTTAGAAACAAAAAATTATCATTACAAAAGTAATGCCACTAAAAACTCCCTATCTCTCAATTTTCACCAGCGACACAAAGGCATTGACCAAAACCACTAAATACTGCAATGAATTCTTTCCAAATTCCTTCCAAATTAATATGCAGAAAAGGAGGAGAGAAATCCCAAACCATGTTACAGGACTACGCTGTTCTTCCAAAATGCACAAACACTGGAGCGGTGCAGTGACCAAGTGTGTGCTACCACCCCAAGAGCGTGCAGTTTAGGGAAGAATTGTTCTTGGAGATCCACTGTCCTTTCCATTAAAAAAATAACGATCATGGGTGGCCCTTGTGATCCATGGAACTTACCAAAAGCAAAAAAAATAAAATTCATGCTCAGCCAAAATTGCAATGAAAATTAGTGTTTGACCAAGACAGAGGGAAAACTGACATTGAATGAAGCTGCAGTTCGTGACATCCCATAAAATGATGCCAATCTTGTCTTTGAGTCAGCTCCATTCCCACATTTAGTTCAAGTGCTCTGGCTGACTCACACCAATCATCTACCTGGAAGATAAGTAAAGGAAATTTCTAGCATGATTTTGCTGCAGCTTTTTATGATGAAGTGTCAATTTGCCTGGTTCTCTTCATTTGACCTCGAATTATTTGAAAATTTAATTTAAATTCCAATTTGTCTTTCGTTATTTTCTCAGAAGCAACAAGCTTAATGGGGGTAATGCTGGATGCACAAAATTGGCAAGTAAAGAAATGATCTGGTCTAAACAGATTCTGTTTTCAGCAAGAAGCATCTTTTTAGGCTGCTTACTTGCCTAAAGGCATTTATGGTAAGATGATTTCTACATTGGGGTAGTGAGTTTATGCTTGAAATATAAAGTTTCTATTATCTTTTCATTATGCTTCCATTTGCAGTGTTTCATCTTGTTTGTTGTTCTCTTGGTTCAAAGTCCCAAGTTCACATTCTATCCTTGCATTAATTAGTTATAGCTTTAGGCAAGTCAATTCAGCCTTTGTTTCTTAATCTGTAAAAGAAGGACAATAATAAATATTTATGTACTTTAAATAGATATTGGAAAGATGTGTTTACCCTGACACAGTTTTTCAAATACACCACTCTATAAAATTCAAAGCAAAAATTACAGTTTACCCACATTAACTGGAATGACTGTAATTTTTGTAAATGGCTTGTTGAACTCCCGAACTCCCTATCCTTTCCTTCCTCAAGGAGACCATTTCCTACACTACATTTCAAAAGCCTCCCATGTAGCAAACCATGCTACCCTGAGCTGAGTTCATGGCATCCTAACTATGACAGTTTTAAAAAAAAAAAAAAGTGTGCATTGATTACAGAGACGTTTAATCTTAGGAATCTGAATGACTGCATATTAGAGTACAGAATTTTTTTCCACTCCCCCTCCTGGGGTAAATACTCAGAGGAGTAAGATCTCCTTATGTCATAGCTTTTACATCAGTAAGTTTTCTGTGATAGTCAATGTTTTGTTGACTGGTGTCTGTAATCTGGTGCTTTCTAAATCCAATCTTTGGCCGACTTCCTCGCACGCGAAACATCTGCACTGACAAAGTAAATTAACTACATCTGTGCCTGTTTTACCAGACAATTAATCAGCTTCCTAACAGGGAGAAAAAATACCCTAAACCAAACTGAGATTCTTGAGATAAAGATGAACCTCAAGCCTTGAGAAGCATCAAACCTGAACAGGAAATCAGCTGAGGCTTCTTCATCATTAGAGATAAAACAGGAATAAATGAACTCACTACTGGCTCAAACTTTAATTCTTGATTCTACTCGTGCTGATGTTACTTACAATAAAGAGATTAAGATTCAATACTAAAATGGGAGGGAGGGGTTGAAACAATCCCTTAGAGCAGTCATTTAACAAAGCACCACTTTATCAATGCATGCCATGCCCAATTTGATTAATTAATTCAGTCTCAGTGTTGGAAGGAATAAACTCTTTGAAAGAACACACTCCTCTACTTTAAAGCTCATTCTAAACTCTTGCCTTTCAGTGCACAGAACAGGCATTACACATGCAGCACTCCCCCTGTATGCTACCAGATGCTGGCAGTCAAAAGAATTAAGCATTAAAACAAAGCCTTCAGACAATACAAAAAAAATCCACAGGAAAGTAGAACAGGTGACACCACCTGTTCTTCAGCAGTCTCCTTTTTTCTTGCATAATTCTGCAGTGGGGAATGAAAACGAAAATGCTTCAGAAAACAACTTTACTGAAAGCTGATACAAGGATGCCTCAGCAATTAAGAATTTTGTACAGCAGACACCAAGACCTTAATTAGCACAGTAATATAAACCTGGGCATCCTTCTGGAACAAAGCTGTTGTACATCACACACTGAGCCCACTACAAACAACCTCAGCACCACAGAAAGAAGAGCCCCTCCCCAGCAGATGCTCCTGCAGTCATCCCGTGCTAGCAACACTGGGACAGCTTTGGGGGAAGGAAGAAGTACTTAGCCACAGGAAATCATGGCAGTGGATTAGGAAGAGACTAGACAGACACAGGAATTACAATTTGAGCAAAAAAATTTAGCTACTTAGGTACCCATATGGCCCACTGCTACAGAAACACAAGAAGTCCCCCAGGACTTAAACACTTCCCCATCCTGAACTTCTTCTCCCAGTTCCTTTAAAAAGGTATCCCAGTACCACTGGCCTAACTGAGCTCTGACTGCATTTTGAGCTGGCCCTCAGGTTTAGAGTCATCTGCTCTAAAATTGCACAATTAAAGTGACACCGGTTCCAGAAATGTTCAGGAGGAAAAGCACTGGTAAGCTTTTATTTTTATTTTATTATAACTTTTATTAAGCCCCACTTTTTTGAAAATTAAATTTACTACATAGACCAATGTTTCTCCTCCCTGCAATATTTTTGGCTGAAGCTGGGAAATGGATTACATTTAGCTAAAGGAACACCTTGTCTTGGATCTGTTAATCCTATTAGTTACCTGGAAATAGGTACCAAGGTTGAGGAGATGCTTTTTTAGTGCTTCTACAGAGGAAAAAGTAGGCTCTAACTAGTTGGAAATTATATAGAACCCTCTGGGGCAGCTTACAGTGCTAAAATTTCTTCCTGTAGTGCAATAAACGTGAGCAATGAAGCAGATTGATACAGAAGTTTAAGTAAAAATCTCTCTATCAAAGCAGCTGCATTCAGTGCAAGAAAATTTTTTCTACTTCAACCCTCACACCAACATGCTTCACCTTTTTGTGTCCCTAATACCCATTCACACACTCTTCCTTACTTACACTGTAAGATCTTCAGAGACTGTCTCTTCACAACAGTGATAAGCAGGAAGGGCCCTCAGGCCACCGGAAAACAAAACAACAGTTGGTACACTTTCTTCTCACTTCATGTGCTAACTTGTCCTCAAATCCTCAAGCAAGGAAATTTATTTTATTTTGCTTACATACTACACTGAAAAAAAAAACAACCCAGCAGATCAAAACCAAACCAGTCATTGCACATTCAGTAAATTAGATTTATAGAGTAAATTTGAAGGTATAGCATTTTTGCCCAATTAGGAAAAGGATGTAGCATGTAACATAGCCAGGTGATGCCTCTAACCTCTCCCTCTTATGCCCAGTTGAATCAGTCATTAACTGCAGACAAAGCAAGACAGGCCCAAGATCTCAGATTGGAGCTTCCCCAAAAAAGAGTTTTGATACAATGGTATCTGTAACATGTGCTTTGGCCTTTTAAACTAAATCCTCCACCTAAGACTGACTGGCGCAGACACTCAAAAACTCCAGTCTTCATGACAAGCTTCAAGGCTGGCTTTCTAGTTGCGATACTTCAGAAAAATATTTTTTTAATCTTTTCAACAGGAATTCGTTTCACACCAGGAGATAAATGCTTTCTGCTCTTCAGAGACATTAATTTTCTTAAATTCTAAAGCTTGCTTTCAAGGTATTTTCTGAAAAAGGAAGAATATGTTTGCTCATATTTTTGTGTAAGAAGTTTATGACTTGCTCAGTCTTCTTGTACTTGAAAGAACAAACAGATAAATGAGGAGTAATGGGCACACTAACATTGCCTTTGGAGAGTCACCCTGCTCCCACATTTGCCATCTGTGCTAACAAACAGCACTCACAGGACAAGCCTTGCACAGCCAGGGCTCCCTTCCAGAACACACCAGACTCCCTGTGCCTGAGCTCTTCTGATCAGGTACTGTGTCACTGCGCTGCTCACTGCGACACAGGACACAGGAGAATGGTGGGACAGTGCCAAGGCAAGCTGTGCTCACCTTCCAAAGGTCACCTCTTTATCTGGCAAAGCCCACTGCCCACGCCCCCAACACGCTGGGTACAACCCCCAGCACCTGTTTGCTTCTACATGTTGGACAGGGATGGCCTCAAAGGTACTTTAGGCTTGGAAGAAAAGATTGGTTTTAGAAATTTAGAAATCTCTAAAGAAATAAAGAAATTTCTAACTTTTAGAAATACCAAACCACCACCTCTCAGTCAATGAAAATCCCAAAACTACCATGACTCTTTACCTATCCTTTCCTCCATTCTCACCCAAACTTGCGTATACATTTCTGACAGACTGTGTTCAGGGAGCAGCAGTGATGTGCCAGGTATTATGAGAGTTAAACAAGCGTATTACAGCTTGCCTTATATGTCATAGCTCTTCTTCAAGGACAAGTAACCTCAAAAAGCTCTAGGATGAAAAAAAAAGCAACCACAGAACCATAAAAGAAATCATAACCCAATCAAACTCCTCCTTCCTATTCCCTCCAAAAATAAACCCCACAAATCCCAGTGGATTCAGATGAAAATTGGCTTTCTTCTTTTACCAGCAGCCAAGCCCCAAACTACATCTCAGGGTGAGGCCAGGCACCCACTCTTCCTTGAAAGGCACCAAGGAGCTCAACCATTGCAGCAAGTCTGGAGGACATGGCAGCAAAGCAATGTGACACTCAGCAAGTCATCTTTGTCCCCAGTGAAACTTCAGAGGAAACTGAGGTAGCAGGGACATACTTCAGTGAAATAACACGGCAGTGCCCATGTTTGAAGGGCTGCCCAGCAAGTCATCCTGCCAGGAAGAAGTTTACTTTGACTTAAACTCCTCACTCTTCAGAGGTACTAAACAGTAAAGCTGTACCTCTGTGGTCCTTTTAACATGCAAAGCTACTCCAGACCGTTCACTCTGATCCCTGTCCTTAAGTGCTCCACTCAGCTAGAGGTGCACTTCACCCAGCTGACAGCATAAACTCCAGCTTCCCTGAAATCTTTTCAGCTTGTTTAGAAGCATCCAGCACAGGCACTGGCCTAGATTAAGAGTGCAGTTATGCACACACGAATGGTCTTGACCCACTTCTCATCACATCGTCCTGGCTACTCGGAGCCGTGAACTCTATTTATTATTAGCACCAGAACAAAAAAAAGCCTGTGTATGTACATGAGGTCTGACAAATGCCCACTCACTGTACAGGCAAGGAATGAAAAGAATTGTTCTATTATTTGCCATCATCATCCTCCTCTTGCCAACCCACTGAATGCCATGACTATTGAAATACCTTTGATGGGCAGTGTTTGCCTCCCCTTCAGAGCAGAAACTGCTGACTTGTGGAGTTAGCACCAGTGGGGACAAGCATAGTGAACTGGACATCCTTCAAGGGGCCCAGGAGAATTCTTAATATCCAAGTAAGCCAAAGCAGCTTGAAGTGTGTTTCCCTCTACACAGTAACACTTTCAAGACTTAGTTTCCCCTGCCTAAAATATACTGTACTACAAAGCAGAGGGACTGCTTCAAACAAAGTCAAACATGAGGGCAGCTTCTCCCTCAGAAGCATTTGTGGGTTTCAGCTCTACAGCTTACAAGAAACGAAGTAATTCCCCAGTACACGGTAAAAAATAAGACCTATCCCACCACAACAGGCAGCAAGGTTGCTCTCCAGGATATTAAAATACCCCTCATAGCAATGCTACTTTTCATGTTTCATCATCACAAGCTCTCTACAGGACTCTAATGCAGCTCACACAGAGAGGCAGTAAATGTAAAAGGCTGAGATTTCCTAAAGGACAGCACAAAGGTTTTACGGTTCATCCTGAAGGTACATAGGCTGCCAAAAATTGCAGTATAAACGTAAAAATTAAGAAATTGAGCTCATCTAAATGAAAGGGATTTGTCCCACTGCTCCTAAATGACTGCACTATTCCTCTCTTTGAAGAGGAGCCTGTATGTGCACAAAAGGCAACCTTCTGCCTTCATGTTGTCAAAGACATTTTAAAAATGTAAGCAAACGCAAGAGTTTTGCTTCTAGGATAAATAAAACTAAACAAGGCTAAGGTTATTGCTTTTTTCCTCCCTACTGACATCATAAAAGTAGGATCCTTGTCCCATCTAAGCAAGCTAATGACCTGCTAACGACTCAAACTCCACTGCAAACTAGATCTATGCGACACACAAGGTGCACCAAGTCACCACAAAACCTGCCCTTTCAGCTACAGACCCAGGCTAAAACAGAGGCGTAAATACTGATTTTAAAAGTTATTTTAAAATGCAATACAAACCAGCAAGACAGCACTGCCCAGAAATGCACCAAAATCTTTGTGGCTTATTCTTTCACAGGCACAGCTTGGAAACACTGCTCTCCCACCTGTGAGTGTCCCACCCTTTCATTGCACAAAACTCACAGCACTGGCCTAAGCAAAATAAGTAGGATGTCAACATGAAATATTGTTTTGAAACCAAAGTTACAAACAGGACTGACTTTGCAATTATAACCATCAAGTACGAAACACAGCGCTGTAAGGAAAAGCATTACTTCAGTTTTCCCAAAGTGGCAGAACACAGAGCTGGCAGGTGACCTCCAGTGCTTTCAGTTACATAGAAAAGGGAAGAAAAGACCACATCCTTCCTTTTTTTTTTTTTCTTTTGCAGACACCAGTGCTCCCTGCTCATATAACCCCTAGCAGATTTCTGCCACAGGAGAATTGCCACAGGCCGCTCTGTGCTGTCACACAACACCCACAGCCCTTCACACCAACGCCCCAAAGCAAAAGAGCAGCCAGGTGAGAAGAGCAACTACGTGAGTGTCTGTGCATAACACAAGGAAGAGCAGCCACCCCTTTAGAAACCACTTTTTAAAAAAAAGCATGAGCCTGGTTTCTCAGGGTGGGGATCTGCACTCACATCACCTCACCCAGCTGCTGGGCTCACAGAAAGGCAGTCCTGGTCTTGCCATGACCCACTTGGCTCTGCAAAGCCTTCTCTGCCCTTCTGCTGGCACCTGCTCACACACGACTGTACCGTGGGACAGATGAAGGACATCCCCAAAGACCCAGCCAGAGACCCATGTGTAAAAACAGCACCCACTAATTGAAGGCAGGTATAAAAAGGAGAAGAAAACATCCCTTTCTTTTTATTCTTCTCTCCTGTGTACACTGAGTGTCTTTAAGTACTTATCAGTACAAAACCCTTCTGTTTTTCACTGTCTAACAAAGACCAACATGCATGGTGGTGATGGACAAGCAGTCAACCACTGAGTGTGTCACAGCTGGGTAACCCAACTCATTTTCATACTGTGAGTTTTGGACTGTGCCTCTTCTCCCACTCCTGGCAGGGGCAGTACTTTCATTTCAACACTAGCCAACAGCTCAGGACACAGGAATTCAAGTTCTTGCAGCACTACACAGTTCCTGTGTGGTCACAGAAAACCTGTTTTCTTGTGCTTGTGCTTTTATTCCCCATCTGCAAAGGGAAGGTATCTTCCCCACAAGGCGAACACATGGTACTCCACTTCAGCATGGTTTTAGAAGAATTAATATAAATGAAGCATACACAGAGATAAGTCTGGCAAGAGCATGCAAGATGTGGGATGTGGAAGTATCACTGATAAATGTAGTTCTAAACAGATAATTTATCATTCTCCTAAAAAAATGTTTTTCCTATCAAATTTGTAGCTTTATGTTCAGGTTAGCATGTGAACAATTCTCTTTCCACAGTTGAATCCTTCCACTGTCTTATGTCAAAACAAAACATCAAAACCCTGACTTACGTGCTCTTTAAGTAAACACAGAAGAATTGCAGGCTCTTTGAAATATTATGTTAGGAGGCAAAGCATACTTCACTGATTGTCAAAAACGCACCAGGTCTGGCCAAACCAGAACAAACTTTAGACTAATAACTGACTTGAAGAAGCATTAAGCATATTTTCTTCCCCTTCACAGTTAGACTGTGCATATATCTTGCTCTTTGATACTATGTCAGAACAGTACCAGCCCTGAGCTGTGTCAGACACTCTCTTTTTGTGTTCTTATGAGATGCAAATAGATCCAAAGTTGTACAGCACAGAGATGTCAGATACAAAACAGCTCAGCAAAAGCTGAGCATTGAAACTGGCTCTGTTTACAACTACCACAGTCCCACAGAACAGATTAAGAGTTGGCCACATGTGTTTAATACTGTTAACCGCGTACAAAGATAACATAACTTTCTTCAATAAAATATTTTCTTTGAAACTTTGATAGAGCCAAAGTTCTATTAGAGCCAATTACTGGTTAAACAATTCCACTCTTCCTCCCACAGCTAGCAAACATGCCTGTTTCCTTCTCTCTTTCCCCGTTTTTCCTTCTGCTCCAATTTTTAGGTAATTTCCCTGTTCTTACTTAAGTCATGAAGAAGTGTTCTCAAACCCAGTCGTTTCTCTACGTCGTGAGTATGGGCAGTAGGTAAAACCTGATTGACTCCCCCACCCCCAGCCTGGTCTACCAGACTCTCTCAGTCTCTCTCAAGCCAGGCTGTTCCACTGCGTGACTCTGACAATCTGCCACTTCAGCAAATACACTGACCAGAGCCACCACACAAATCAGATTGTGAAGAAGAGCGTGTGCGAGAAAGATCTCCCAACTGCAGCTGCCACACAGCTCCTCACTTACCCAGTTGTGCAGGGGTGGTGCAGGATTCAACACAGTCTCAAAACCTTTAAATGCTTGAGGGTGAACTGGAACTCAGAGAAACTTCTTAATTTTGAAGAGAGAAAAAAGATGCTAAGACTGAAAAAGAAGGAAGAGAGTAAATTAAGAGACATGAGATCCAAAGCAGAAAGTAAGCGGGACAGTATTGTGAGGACCTGATGAGATAATTCTCCCACTTCTAACTTTTGGGAAGCATCAGCATGCCATTTTAATTAACAATACTCAAGTGCTAGAGACAATATAGCAACACTACTCTTGAGCATTATGGACACAGAAGTGACATTTCACCTGCCAAAATCATCCCTGGCAAAACTCCACCATCATCAGTAGAACTACACCAAGCATGAAATTGGCCCACAGTTGCATTAAGACAATAAAGGCTTTGTTTCAGGAGACATAGGGCATTTTCTGGCTCTTTATTATAAAGCTCAACAAACAATTGTTTATTGTCCCTGAGCAAATATCGCTGACACCAAACAAGCAGCCATCACATTTCATAGAACACACTGTCTGTCCATATATTGCTAGGAAAACATTGATCAATAAAGCAACAGATTCCCAGTGTCCTGTTCATATCACAAGGAAATTAAAGACAGTTTAAATGCCTCCCAAACTGCCTACCAGATCCACAAGCAATCATTCTCATTTTCAGCAATGTTCTTCCATACTCCTACTTCTCTGCCAAGTCAATGAAAGTTAAATGTCCTGACTGGTGCTAGAGGATTCAGTGCACACACAGACGTACCACAATGCTGAGCAGCTCCACTGCCGGAGTTATTCAACAATACTCCCACCACAAACTATGCACAGTGACCACACTATGCTCACACAGAAGCATCTTTTCCTCCTTTTGTTGCATTTTTGTTTGACCATGCAGATTCTCAACGAAATCCCACAAGTTCACATGTTCCTGCTGCTCTCTCAAGTTTGCCACAAGCATGTCTAGGACTTACGGGGCCAGACTCTGCTCCAACACTAGCCACGGCCACACACCACATTTGCACAATATCGATTTATGCCAGAACTCATTAAGCTACAAAATAATTCAACGGCCAAAGCAAACAAGAAGTTCAGGCACACAGAGCTCCTCTACTGCATCCCTTCCTTCTGCACCCCCAAAACGTGTTTATCCATGCAGTTTCCCTGGCCAGCTGCGCAGCCTTTCAACCCAATGCATAGGAAAATCTGGACATTTGGATTCTCGGGGTCCCTGAGAGAAACTTTGACAGATCCAGGTGGGAGCGGTGGGAGCACAGGAGAAGCTTGCTCGAGGCTTGTCCCACTCCCAGCTTCTACTTGTTTTAAAGATCTGTAAGGAGACATCCACTGCCAACACCAGAAGTTCAGCTGCTCTGAATCCTCATCCACAGAGCACCATGTATAGGAAATAAAATATTTATCATTTTTATTTGCTTTTCCAACTCCTCTTCCCACCCACCACCACCCTCTCCCCCAGTCCTGCCAGCCTGCACCCACGGACCCCGCGGGACTGTGGGGGTGCTCCCACGGCTGCAAGAGTGACCAGAGGATCAAAGCTGCCCTCACGGACAAGCCGAACACCCCACGGACACGCCGGACACCCACCGGCCCTAAATAATTTACCCTAAATAATCCCGAGCCGGGGACACCCGCGGGGGGCGGCGGGACCGGCAGCACCGCCGGAGCCCCGCACACCCCCGGGCACCCCTCTGCTTGCTCCCCCTTTAATTTATGCAGAGCCACGACGAACTCTCGGTGTTTCCCTGCACGAAGGAAGGCGCGGGTGCCCCCCAGCCGGGACCCGCCGCTCCCCCTCTCCTCCCGGGAGCCGCCGTCGCTCAGCCCCCCCGGGCTGGGATATCCCGTCCCTCCGCGCCAGCGCCTTTGTGTGCGGAGCACACCCAGAACCTACCTCGGCGGGGCGGCTCTGCCAGCGCGGGGGACGAGGGCAGCGGGAGCCGAGGTGGGACGGAGAGGAGCCGCCGCTGCCGCCCGCTCGGTGCCGCCGGAGTGTCCGCCCGGCCCCGCCACACGCGCGGAGCCGGCCCGGCCGCGCCTGAGGGGAGCGGCGGGGCGGGCCGGGGGCGGGCCCGGCGCTGAGTCACCGCCGCGGCCGCCCCGCCGCCTCCTTTGTTGTCAGGCGTGGAAAAATCCGGCGTGGCGGGGATGGGATGGCTGGGGGGAAATCCCGGGGGAAACGGGGGAAAAGCGGGGGCCGTGTGGCGGCCTGGGCCCGGCTCCAGGGGCTCGCCCCGAGAGGGACAAGGAGCGTGGGGCAGCCACGGGCGGCTCTCAAACTCCTGCGGGGCCGTGGGGCCGTGAGCGGCCCCGCTCACCTGCGGGAGCCACTGCTCTCTCCGTGGAAGAGAATCTCCCAGCTGGGCCTGCCTTTAACTTTCCCCGAGTGGTTCCTTCCCGTGTCCCGGAGCCCTGTCCCCGCGGATGTTCTCACCGAGCATTCCGTAGGAATTAAGGTCCCCATCCGAGTAAGAGGCCAAGAGGTCACGGCCGGCCAGCCAAAATGTGTGCGGTGTGCCCAAAATCTGTCTCCGAGTGAGCACTACACGATGGGGACATGAGAAAGAGTCTGGGACACGGCATAGCGTGCACAGACTTTGGGAATGAACCCAAACAAAGACATTTGGGGATGAAATGTGTGTTTACACACTGAGGTACACACTGGGATTAAATAGATTTTTTTTGTATATTTATCACTAGGATTATTTTGCATTTCTTCAAAGCGGATGACTTGAATCACAGCACAGCGACTGGAGTCATCCCAGGGATGGAAAGCTTCAGCCTGGTGTGGGGAGCTCAGTAATTTGAGGAGCTGAGCATTCAGCATCCCTTGGGCTGCAGAGACAGACCCTTCCCCTGCGAAACCCCCAGCCCCAGAAGTCCCAGCAGGAAAAGTGTTGGGTGCTCAGTAGATGGTGCTATTTCCACCGAATTTACCCTAAATAACCCACTGCCCCAGCACGGGGAGGGCAGCGAGTGAGCTGGGAGAAACACGTTTTCTGTGAGGCAGGGCTGAAAACCGAAGTGCTGGTGTGTACCAAAAGACTGTGCAGGGCTTTGTGTGCAGGAGTTCTTCCACTAGGAATAAACCGCAGCAGGGGTGAAACCTAGGAAATGGATTAAATCCAGGGCACCAGTGGCCATTGTCACATCTGGTTCAATTCAAGCCTGCTGCCAAGCACCAACATACACAACCAGAGCTGTCCTGTGAGCAGATGAAATGTTAGAAAATACTAAATGCTCCACCAAAAGTCCCTTGTGCCATGCCAAGTTGGACAGCCATTTGCCTTGTCCATGTTCACAGTGTCAGCCTCACTCCCCAGCACTCTCCTTTACAGGAGTGTTGTGGGATACAGTTGTTCTGTTTGTGGTGCTCATGGACACTGTATTGAGAAAAATCTCATAAAAATTGATTTTTTAAAAAATAAATGTGGTAAAATTATGTACTTGGATGAATGAGGCAGTATAAATATTGATTAGTTCCCTGGTCTCTGAGCAGCCCTCCATCCGAAGCGTGGGAGGGGGAAATAGTTTATGGCCAGAAAATTGCAAACAGCAACAAAATAAAATAAACTACAGGGCCAGCAGAATGCTGGATTTCCCTGTCTTTTCCATTCTTGACCTTACAGACCTCTCCATATCATTTATGTAGGCAAGCATTAACGATTTGTATTCTAAAGACATTTTGTAGTAGCCCTGATCAAGTTTTTATCTCTGTTGCCTCAGACACTGCACAGGCAGTTGGCCCTGCTCTGAAATCTGACACTTTACATCAGTGTTTCCCAACCCTTTCTCAGCTCAGACAGCTATTTTGTTGTGATATGTATGGTCTTCCCAGCAGATCCTGCACATCCACACCTTTAAATGGAATGTAACACTTTTCTCGAGCAAAATGACAAAAATACTCTGGGTCTCTTGCTATGGCTTGTCAAAGGAGCACAGGCATTTTTCATGGTGTTTTGTTCCAGAGTTGTATTCAGTTTGAGTGTGTGGTTATGCAGCATCATTGGCAGGTGCAGATTTAGCAAAGTCCATACACACACTACACACACACGATTCTCTTGCGCTTTGTGAAATTACTGTAATGCTGTGCAGCAGACACCATGGCTGTATCCAGACTTGAAAAATATTGCTGGACATAAGCGGGAAAGGGGAAGATTAGTGAGGGGCAGAAAGTTGAAAGGATTCACCAAGGACACACCTGAAGGCCAGCAATGGCTGAGATCAACCTGTTATCCTGGTGTCTTAATTCCTCACTCAGTGCCTCATAAAAGGCAGTGGTCAAATGATAGCTCTGAGTCAAACCTCTCACGAGCAATTTAAGGGATGACTTGAGTCATCACATTGCCTGGTTTTGGTGCCAGAGCTGCCTGGTAGCTCGGACCCCTGGCAGGGGAATGAGTTAGTCCAGCTCAGCTGCAGCCCCTAAGAGAGGAGCACAAGTGGTCAGCATTGTCTCCCATCTGTGAGCCACTGAAATTCCTGGAATCCCTATTCTTTCTTTAAGGCACGTTGTATGTGCCTCTTGCCTTTTGACCACATGGAAATTACAGTCCGTGGTTCATGTGATGAAGAAATTTGGCCACAACTGCATTTTACTCATGACAAGCCTTCTCCCCCCAGCACTGTGGGTACTGAAACTCTAGAAAGCGCTTGAAAAAGCCTCAGGGGTCTTTCTAGATGAAAAGCGATATGTAAATGTAAAACATTACCATTTTATTTTAAATTAAGAGCAGTGTATTGGAATAAAAAAATTAATAAACTGGCTACACTTTAGACAGAATGATTCACTGGAAATACTTAACATGAAAAAATTCCCTTCTTATTAATATTATAGCCAAAAGTGCATAGACATTCTATCATATGGTTGTCACGGGACATATGTAGTATGTACTTTGGCATTTTGGTATCTCGTGAATCAAGTATTATGCATTTTAATTGCCTGTTGCTGCTTGTATTTCTTTTTAGTCAAACTGCAGAATTAAAAGCAAAATCATCCTTTAATTTAAATCCCTGTTTGTGAGGCAAGGAATTGCATTTTACAATGTCTGCACCATACCTGGCCTTTGAGTGTTACCACATTATAACCTTAAATAATAGTAATAACAATTTTACAGTAGCAGAAACAAAGTGGAGTATTTTACAGTGGCAGACACAAGTGGAGTCAGCTGCTGTGGGATTCCCCTTGCTTAGTTTTAGCTGTCTGCAAGCAGATGTCTCGTCTGAGCAGTCATGAAGGCTGGGGAAGAGGTAGGTACCCTTAGACAGAGATTTGTGCCTCCTGCCCTACGTGTCTGTATTAGAACTGGATTAATTGCTTTGGAAGTGCTTCTGTTGGTTGTACAAGGCAGCACCTGACCAGCTGCAGCTAGATGCCTTCCTCGGAGTTTCTTTAGCTTCGTGTAATTCCTTCACCCAGAGTGGCAAAATGCCTCCCTGTTGCCTGCT
Source organism: Acanthornis magna (assembly GCA_036785705.1). Taxonomy (NCBI): domain Eukaryota; kingdom Metazoa; phylum Chordata; class Aves; order Passeriformes; family Acanthizidae; genus Acanthornis; species Acanthornis magna. The sequence goes on from JAWUZG010000001.1 coordinate 4,426,544, forward strand.
CCTCTTTGCAAACAGGAGCTGAGCGCTGCCTATACACCAGGATTTTTATTCCATATAATGTGGAGAAGCACTGACTTGAATCATGGGAGACTGTGGTTTTTCTTATTCCCCTGCAGCCACTTTAAATGTAATTTTTTTCTAGATTTTTAATTTAATAGAAGTAAATCAACTGGAATGCAGGTTGCTATGAATGTTTTTCCATGCCATAATTCTGCAGAAACATCAGTTAAGTATTTGAAGAAACATCTGCTATGCACATAGATGTATGAATGTATATATAGGAGTTGAACAATATGACTTTGGAGCTTGCAGGGGTTTCTTTACACAAAGCCAGGGGCATGAAAGGGATTTCCTCCAAGTTTTCCTGTGTATTAATAATGAAGATCAGGATGCCACCTTTGTTTCCTCCCCTCTGAGCATACAGTGAAAGGAAATGGTTCTGGATCAAATCACAAAGAGCAGTGGAAAAAAACAGACTACACTCCACTCTGGCACTCAGAAGTTTAATTATCCAGCGTGCTGCATCTTTATGGAAGAAGTAGACAGATAAATCCCATATGTTAATAGTTGGCCCCCTGTGGCTGACCTTTGGCTCAAATATTCCATATTGTGATTAATGTCACACAGTTGGATCCAAAACATGCTCATTCCCCAGGCTGCAGAAAAAAGGGGATTTAATTTGCCTTCCAACGGCAGAGTTTCATTTGATCAGTCCTTTGCAGACTGATTTTATCCCTGCCTGTAATCTGGCCTCTGAAGAGCTATTCTGCACTCCCTCTGCTAGGACTTAAGACCTCATATTGCCTCCACTCCTTATTCACTGGGCCACCTGAAATAAGTCATTTTGCCTCAGATTTTGGTCTAGTAGAACAGAGAAAATAAGCGTGACTGCCTTGCTGGCACAGTTTGAAATTTGCTGATAGAAGACTGAAGGTGAGTTTCATCTTCAGGCAAAATTAGATATTGACCTCTAGAACCTCAAGGTCTCAGAAGATTAGGTCAGAAAATTGTAGATATGCTTGGATTGTGGTTTTCTGGCCACTGTCTCCACTAATCTTGCCATTTTTATGTGCCATTGTTTGCTTTCTTGTGTCGTTAGAGTGATCTTACATCATTCAGGTAACACAAACTGTACCCCTGGCACTGGCACAGGCAAGCAGGCACCGCGATCTCTGAGCCTACTTGTCAGTTTGATCCTGAAGGACAAGGAGCTGTGGAAAGGACACACATGCTATATATTACACAGTTCTTAGCATTTCGTGGCACTCTTCTGGGAAAATCAGATCCTCAAACATACAGTTGTAGGTGGGCTCGGGGTGTAATGTAGAATATTTTAACAGATTCAACAACATGTCACTGGCATTCTCTGTAGGGTCAAAGCCTTGAGGTGCTGCAAGTTATGATACCAGAATTCCTCCTCATTTGTCTTCTCTCTAGGTCTGACCCAGAAAGCCTCACACAGCTGATTAAGCCATTGTCAAAATTGCCATAGCCCTCAAATTAGTTTAGTCTGAGCCAGCATTTCTGTTTGCCTCTTAGATAAGAGGAAGCACCAAAACCTGATGAAGACTGGAAAACTGCCCCTGCTCCTGTGGAGATCACAAGGAATTTTGCTTCAACTGGGCCTATAAAGACAAGCCCAGCTGTCTTCCCAGGGATGACACAGGAAAGTCTGTGAAAATACAGCTGTGATAGCTGGAGACCCCGAAAAACGTGAGACAGAGCCTCTGAGGAGGTCTGTCCCTACCTCCAGCCAGGACATATCTGGACTGCTGTGCAGGCTGGGCAAATTTTTCATTTCCGAAGCTGGTTTATTTACCCAGGATGACAGGCTGTTAGCAGACTGTACTTGGGGTGGCCCTACAGCTATTGGAGAAGACAATCTTATATCATTTCCCACTGCAAGAAATAATCAAGTGCTCTTTCCTCCATGAAAGGAAAGATGGGCAGATATTCTCTATGCTCTAAACCATAAAGTACATGCAAATGGCAAGGGACAAGTAGCTTTGTTTCTCTCTTTTGTGCACTAGTGATTGCACTCTGGAGACTTTCCAAGGGCCATGTACACACTTGGAGAGGATCATGAATATGGATCAAGACTCTACATCTTCTTCCATACAGGATCCTAAAGTGTCGGCTAAATGAACAACTTGTCCTGCTTTTGGCTGGGATAGAGTTAATTTTCTTCTTAGTAGCTGGTGCTGTATGATATCAATACCCATGGTGTTTGCAGCATGCCCATCAGCAGACTATGTAAGCATATCTAATTTAGAGATGAAAAACCGGATTTTCAACTGCCAACCCTATTTGAAGTTAGTGGGAGAATTAGAGATCACCATGACTAAAAATAAAGTGAAAAAGGAAAAAGATTCCACCTGCTGGCCTTTGATATCTAAAAGCAGAAAGTTTAATCTCTAGGTGTTGAGTTCCCTATATTTCTATGTGTGATTTCCTATGCAGAAATGCATGAGCATATCTGCTCATGCAGAGACTCAAGCAGAGAGTCTTGAGCAAGTTCAGCATCTCAGACCTTCCGTGCAAGCTTTGCAGAACCAGTGGGTCCATGCCTAAACAGTTTTGAATGTATGCAAATCCCCTTGCAGGGGCAGGTTAGCCCAGTTTATCATACCACAACAGTTCCTGAGCGCCTAGAAATCCTCAATATAGCCAAGCTGCTCTGGTTTTCCATAATTCCTAACCAGAAAAGGCTACAGGGTGGCAGATGATTTAGAGAAGCGGTAGGGTAGACAGAGACTTCCAAGCCAACACAGTGGGCTAGTAGCCGTTCTGGGAGCAGGAGTCAGAGCTCCGGGTTCTCACTGTCCCAGTAACAGGCAGGGTGCACACTGGAGTGTGTGTCCATCCCAGAACTGGGTCTGTGATGCCAACATGGCTCAGGCCCATCTTAGGCAGTCACACCATGGAATTCAGCCTGGATAATCTCTGGCCCTGCATGCAGTTGGGATTTCTGGGGTCATTCTTCCTGGGGAAGTTGTGCTAAAATAAGTTCAAAGTCTCTCTCTCATTCTTTCTCAGTGAGTCATTCATCCTGGGAATCTTGGTCCTCTAGACCCACGGGGAGAACTGTGGGAAAAACCTGAAGAGACAAAGTAAATGGGATAGAATCCCGGGGGAAAGCAGAGCTGTAGTCTGCACTTCCAACCATGGCTGAAGAGCTGGGTTGAGTGTGAGTGTGTTGTGTACAATCAAGAAAGAAAATATGGGGAATGCTGTATCAGAGCCTTAAGCAGTGGGTAGTGAAGGCACAGTGTGAGCACAATAGGTCCCTTTCAGCTTAATCAGTTTGCAGTTTCAGCTGAGTCTCTTGTCACCAATTCTGCTACAAATAATAGTGGAGTAATGACAGCAACACAAGTAATTAACTGAAATAGGTTTCAAACTTTTTTCCTGGTTTCCCACTTGAAATAAATCATTATTCTGTCCCTAACTCTTCATTTTTATTGTCTGCCCCCTGTGGTTTAGTAACCAGCTGGTATTCCTTATGAAGAAATCAGCAGGTTGATTGACACTGTGGCTACCCTGAAGTCCTCTGAGGTTTTGTTATTGACTGACCATATCTTAGATAAGGTTGCCAGTAAATTATAGCTCTGCTTAAGAGCATCTGCCTCAGGGCTGCTCTCCCCTCATTATAAATCGTGATCTAATCCTGCACGTCTCCTCAATTATTGGAGAGTACAATTCAAGAAGTGGCTTCCCCAGTGAACATGAAGTGAGATAAACCATTCCTACATAAGGTAAACAAGAGTGAAGCTAAGCATTTTCAGGCCAGTTTCCTTATGATTTTCGTGTGGTTTCCAAAAGAACAAACATATCACCACTCCTGTTAGTGTTGGCTGTTATTTCACCACAATCAGTCCTAAAAATCAGTTTGAAAGTTCTACCTGTCAGCAGAACTACTTGTAAGTACTTCTGTCTGCAAGAACAATACGTATGACAATTCAGGTGACAGCCTTAGGAAAGGTATTGGGTAAGTCACTTGAGAGTCCCCAGTCTGCCACAGAAACCCTCGGGAGATGCTTCATGGCCATGCCAAGATAGAGGAAAGACATTTAATTTATGAGATCAATGAATGTGAGAGAACACATGGAAAAGGGACAAGCTTATTTTAACTTTTTTTTTGTGTTAGGCAGATAAATTATGGTTTGGATTGCTGGATGCGTTCAACACATCAGTGCTGATGGAGATGAGTTAGTCCATCTTATAACTCTATGAATGAATATATCTCCTTTGTCTTCCACACACATCACAGCACCCAAGTCCAGCTTTGCAGGTCCTGCCTGAGGTTTGGCCTGTCTTCAACCTTGCTTGTTGTGAGCACCCTTTCTCTGGAGAAAGCATTGCATTGCATGTTGACTTCACACAAATTTTAAAACTGTTTGACCACTAGTAGATAGGTGACTTTTATTTCCAGGTTTGTATTTTCACTTGAATGAATAGGAAGAAACAGAAGGGTTTATTCCATTCAGGAGAAAATATGCATCTAGCAATTAAATCTATGGAATCTCTTAATCCATACCAAGGTTATGTGGCAGTTTGACTCAATGTAACATTAATGACTTATTCTAATTATGCATTAAAGTCCCAGATTATGTTTATTCCACAGCATTTATTTCTACCTAAGAGAAGTTTATTGCTCACCCAGCTCCAAATACAGTGAATTTCGACATCTCCGGTGGGGAATCAACCTCATTGCTGCCGTCACCTCTGTGAGCTATTTGCTAAATCACGAACTTGTGCCAAGCTAGATTAGGATGTCAGACGACAGAAAGAGGAGCACTCAGCCGAGGGCATGGTGGAACTACACACAGACCATCCTTCCTCAACCTCAGCCTGCATTGCCAGCCCGAGGAAGCACTGCCTGTGCTGTGGACAGACCTCGCAGGATCCTCTTGGGAACCTTTCTTGCACTTCCTCCCCATAAATCACAGTACAAAGACATAAAAAAACTGTAAGAGTGGCTGCAGTGTTCAGGGTAAAAATCTGTCTCGACCCATTTACAAAAGGAGATTCTCAAGAAATACTATGACAAAAGGGCAGACATACATGTTACTCCAATCGCAGTCTCTAGACACCCTCAGCCTCCTGCACTGACTGCGGATTTCTACTAATTTTTACAAATAGATGAAGATTTCTAGATATAGCCCTCCACTGATCTTTTTTCCCTTGGTCCTGTCCGGTCTCCCCTTAAATTCATGTGAGACTCTGGCAGTATCTTTTTGCAAGAAATTGCAAAGCTCAATAATCTTCTCATTCTACACAGGTTAGTAACTTTTTTTGTAAATGTTAATCACTATCACTTAGTACAATTCTTCTTATATGAAACATTATCATCCTATGATCAATGGAGGCAAACTTCTATCAGCTTCTCTGGTATTGGATCTCAGCAATAGTGTTTAACCCAATTCCCTCAAAATCAGCAAGAGATTCTTAATTTTAGTTAGGTCCACAGTTCCTGGCTGACAGGAAAAATAATCCAAATTACAACTTAGTCAAAGTGAGGTGTCACCTCTCCCTGAGTACCCAGTATCCTTTATTGCATTCTGGTTTTGTAAGCCTGCTTTAATTTCTAGCCAGATTCATCAAAACATTAATTTCACTTCAAAAAACCTACACGCTACAGACTACAGAGTGTTTTCTAAGGGAAGATGAAAGGCTGAATGGTGAGACTACAAACAATTACTGAAACAAATAAGTCCAATAAAAAGCTCTGCTCTCATTTATGTATCTACAGGACTCATCTAGTTCAATTGTGGGCCCTTTTATCAAAGGATTTAAATCTGAATGATCTCCTTGTAATTCCCTCAAATTTATACCATTTGTACTCTGGTTTTGATCAGCTGTTTCTTCTGTGCTATTAGCTAAGGCAGAGGCACCCTGTAAATACAGCATACTTCAGTGGCCTCCCTTATTTATGTGCTTACAGATAACTTCAATATTTCCCCAAACAAGATGTGCCACTGTGACCCATAGAGTCAATACATATTGCATTTGCATTCTTTTATAATGCAAGGCAGTTGTAGAATTACGTACAAATAGACCTCTGGGGGCCTGACCTCCCAGCTGTATTAAATAAATCCCCTTAGCACAAAGGAGGAAGAAAGGGAAACAAAGAGCTTCCTGCTGGCTTTTCCTGGAAGCATAGTAGTGAAATAATTCACTTCAGTGCCCCGTGGAAATGAAGGGTGGTTAGAAAAGTCAGAAATTAATCTTTACAAAAATACAGCCCTAGAAGTGAGAGAGTGAACGATTTGGCTGGAGAGAGGAGTGGATTTTCTTGGTGTATCTGCTCACTGTCATGGCCCTGCAGAAAGCATTTAGTTTTCATTCAGAGTAAATGTCCTTGAGCTGTGGAAATCATAAGGGGAAAGTGCACCACTTGGATGGACGTAGTTACAGGGTGGGTTTTGGCAGGAGTTTATATAAACTCCTCTGAGAGGAGTTATACTGAGTTGCAAATTTGTCTTTATTGGTACACATACAGTACTCAAGCTGACTGATCTGATAAAAAGAGCTGTTCAGACATAATTTCTGTTTTTCTTGCAAAATATTTAGCACAACCTTGAAAACAGCTTCGGTTTAAAATCAAACATTTTTTCGGTGTTTGTTCATGTATTAACCAAAACCCACATGCTTTCCTAAAATTTTTAACAAATATTTCCATTTAGTCCAACAATCTGTTTCTGAAAAGAAAAAAAATCTTCTTTTGGAAATACCAATTCTCCTAGAAAAGCTGATGTTAGACTTTTGGTGATCCTGGGCAGACCCTGTAATGTGGGTGATTCTGTTTGTTCTTCCTTATGGGAGCTTCCTATGTATTAAAGCCTGGATAAATGGCATTTCCATTGCCTTTAACACCAAGTCCTCCCCTGTGTGTCTCTTGTTGTGTGTATTCCCTGGATTTAATAGCAGTGGAGGTATATTTCATTCATCTCCTATGATGAGTGGTGTTTTTCCGTATGTTCATTCTCAGAAAGAGACAGAGTGGAAAATCAATGTGTTTTTTTCTAATTTATGTATGTGTTAACAGAATGAATTTTGGAGAGGGAGGCTTAGTAGTGTTTACTCACGGCCCCTTGATTTTGTCCACTGCTGTCATTGTCCTGGTCCCACAGCATCCAGAGTGGAGACACACATTTTGTTAGCAATTAAGTGAATGGGAAAAGGCTGGCAAAAGTGTTCCCTGTGGCACATTTAATTTCAGAGACCACTGAGATCAAGGGATCAGAGGGAGCAAGCTGAAGCTTAGCACATGTCACCAGCCCTCCTAGGACCTGCCACATCTTGCATACAAACATGATTTTACCAGGCACTGAACCTGAAGCCCTGTTTGCATATGACAGCATATGCCAGATTTTTGTTTGCAAAATCCAAAGTGGGAATGACTGGGACATAATCAAAAGTCCCTGACTGGGAAGTGTTAGACAAATGGTTCTGGTTCTGGTTTCAATCCATCTCCTTTGTTAATCTTGTTATTCAGGGACTACTTAGAGCCATCTCATGCTCATTTAAACTAAATACATAACCCAATTAAAACAATCCTGAGCTATTTAGATCTACAGAATTAGACTAAATTTCAGTGCTTCTGACATTTTAGATCATTCAGGGCTCTAGAGCACAAATATCTGTATCATCACTTTATTTTCTCCCATCTCAACCATCATTAGTAAATTGTGCATATGGGTTAGGAGATCGTCATATTTCATATATGACACAACAGTTCCAGCCAATTTCCGTAGTAAACCCATACCTAAATTACTGAATACTGTAATCCCCTGGTACAGCTCTGTGTCTCACTGCAGGATACAGGACTTGGGTCTGCAAATCCACTCGGGTGCCTGGGATCATGGGAATGTGCTGAAGTGGTGGCAAGAAAGGACAGAGGAAAAGGGTGGGGCTGGAAGCGTTTGGTCCATCAGCACAACAGCTTTTCCTAGCAGAGCTGGAGTCTTACCAAAGGCCTGAAGGCTTTTTTCTGCTGTAGGAAATAACCTGCTAGCTAGACAGTTCACAGTGGAAGGAAACAAGGAGAAGGGGGTCGTTAGAGGAAACAATGAAATGCTTTTCTCATCAACTGTACTTAAACCCAGCTGCAAGTTGATCTGTTTTGTTAGGACCAGGCAAGCAAGGTATTTCCAGGGGATTCTCACAAGGCTGCGATTAAAAACAAGGAATGTGCGAGAAATTAGAGTGACAATTTAACTAAAACAAGTGCAAGAAACTCATGGCAAAGGGAGCTCAGCAAGTAACTCCAAACACAATTTGTTCCCTGGGTTTTGTACCATTTATGTTCACAAACTGTTCATAAACAGACTGCAAAAATTAAACAAATGAGGAAACATTTATTAATTATTGAATAATTGATATATAATATGTTATGTCTCCAAATTGTATCAGCCAGGGTTCTGTGACTCATAATATGCAAGGTGCCTCATTGTCACATGAGTCAAATGGCCCTGCAGGACAAACCCAGCACAATTCATCTCAGCTTTGATGTATCCAAGAGAGTGAGCACTGATGGAGCTGGAGAAGGTACAGAGGAAGACAACTGAAGTCAAGGGGATGGAGCAGCTGCCTCACAGAGAGAGGCAGGAAAGGCTGAGACTGCAGTTTGGAAAAACAGCAGCGAGCAGGGATGTAACTGAGGTCTGCCAGCTCACAAAGGTGGTGGGTCAAAGGACAAAGTTATCCATGCATCCCTCAACCCTGGGACAAGCACAGCAACATAAGAGCTGCTTCTTGGGGGGATCCGTGAGCTGAAGCACTGCTGCCAAGGGTGCTCTGCCTGGGGACGTGTCAGCAGCAGAGAAGCAGCCAGGCCTTCTGTGATTCTGTGACACCATCACAGATTGGCCCACCTTGGTTTTGGTTTGAACAGTCCTTGTCAGATCCCACTTCCCTGCTCATGGGCTTGAGTATGTGGGTTCTTTGCCAGTCACACAGGAGCTGAGCTTCCCAGCCTCAGAAGTGCCATGAATTAAAAGTGGTGGAATGAGTAGAATTCTCCTACTTTCACTAGTAGAATGAAAGAACCTCAAAAGGCATTAAATCTGATTTAATTTCTGTAGGCTCAGCTGTAGGACATTCTTGTGCCCATCTCTTTGGTCAGTAGCAGATATCAAGGGTGAGGAGTTGATTAAGCATCACACAGCCCTTTGCATTGTGTTTTACCTCCTCAGTTTGCTTTCCTGCTCTCCTGACACAGCTTTAAAGTGCTTTAAGGTACTTCTCTCTCTCACCCTTCTCCTTCCACTCCCCTGGGCCCTTTCACGCTCTGACTGTGCATTTGAACCCAACAGACACAGATCCCTGCCATGCGACAGGGCCTTGGCTTCTCTGCTTCTTTTTTAAAATATTTTCTTCTTTTGTACCTGCAAATTACTGTGGGTGTGATTTTCTGTCCTCAGTTATAGAGGAGGATAATTTATGCCTCTCACAGGGCTTAGCAAAACTGCAGGCTCTGGTTCCTTTGCACCCAGTTCTGGAAAAAAAAATGCACCTGCAATTATGTGTCTATGGGTGCAAATTAGAAGGATAATGCTTAGACAAGACTGAGAATTTTCAGTGAGATGGATTTTTTCTAGGAAAGAAAGCAAACAAAACTGATACACCTGAGCTGAGGGGCTTCTGTGGGAATTTTCACTCCAGTTTCCACAACAATGGCATTTCTGGGAAAAAACCCATGCAACATAACAACCAGTTTGGCCTACCTCAGAATAGCAAGAAATGAGAATTTAGAACATTTTCTTAAGATGAGGGAGCCAAGGTCAAATCCTGCTGTGCCTCTTTGACTCTCAGGTCTCACATCCCCCGTGCATGACCATCTGGTGAGGCTACCAATGAATCCTCCTCAATGCCTTCGTTCAAAGTTGTCCCACTCAGCTTTAGGAAGTCTGTCTGACTGCCTCAGCACTCCCAGGACTTAGTAAGACTGATGTTCACAGATGGGTTTTCATTTAGACAGGGCAAAGTCAGGTCTCCCTTTAGACTGAAAATGGTATAAAACTTTTTGAATCCCAACACATTATGCACCACTCTGTGCTTCCCATCTTATTGAGGCAAAGCCAAAAAGAGCTTTGCTGGTGTTGTTTGTTTTTCAGATGTCTGTTAATAACTATAAATAACTTTGAAATTCAGACAGGCTTAGTCCAGATGGATCGAGGTACTCCATGAATATGCTGTGGGCTATATCTGCTTCCTTTTTTCAAGTAAGGGGATGCACGCAGGCATTTTTCTCCATGTGAGAAAACAGTGCACATATTTTACAACCCATTTCCCTCTTAAAGACTGTAATCACGTGAGAAGAAACCGGCTGGTCTAGCACCCAACAAGTAGCCCTAGCCAGCTGCAGTGGAAGGAAGCCTGGTAGTGAAGCCATATGAAGAGATGTCTGCAGCTCTGTGCTGCGCTCCCGCTTCCCTTTCCATGCTGAGCTTGGACATGAGGCCACGGCAGGCAGGGAGAGACCTGTCTCCCACAGAGCTGCTGCTGCAGGTCCTTCATCGTGAATGTCCTCTCTTAGATTCAAAAATCCTAGTCCACATCCAGGACCAGGTACCAGAGCACTTCCCCCGCTGGTGCTGCAAACTAATCCTGACCTACTTGTAAATATGGCAGTGAAAAATCTTTGGTAAAAGGCAGTTTGGAAGAATCTTTTTTTTTTTTTTTTTGGTGTGTGTGGTAAGAGCCTCTTGCTTCTAAAGAACTGATCTGAACAGGAAGAATCTTAACTTGGCTGAGTCCTCTGAGCTTCGTAACTCGGTGACAGATGACATTTCTCAGCCCTGTCGGAAAAGAACACCACTAAACTGAAGCTCTGTCTCATTCTGCTTCATTAGAACATAATGAGGCAAAATTACAGGGTTTGCTGGCACTGCTCAGGAATTCAGCACCATGGTTGTCCTCAAAGCCAGCCAAGTAAAAGAGCTCCCAGCCCCTCCTGCAGCACCTGGCACAGGCTCTGGGGCAGTGCAGAAGATCCACTCAGGCTTTGTCTGGAATACTAAAAAAATCCCAAATAGCCCCAAAGGGATCAGGGGCAAACAGAGCAGATGCAGCAGCTGAAGGACCCTGGAGCAGAGCTGCTCCAGCACTGCCATTCCTGAGGGCTGTGAGGGGCGTTAATGGGCCCCATGTGCTGCCGGAATGCAAAGCTCTGCGTGGGCTGGCAGATTTATGCTCCTGACATTGGGGGGACTTCCTGGCTCAGAGCTAATTGCTTTGGACTGTGCCTCTGCTCCGAATTACTGCAACTTTATTGAAAAGCAAACCTGAGGAAGCAGCAAAGCCAGAGACAGACGCTTGTCCTGTGTAAAATGCTACTGGTTTAACCTCAGATTCCTGAGGATGTGGAGCAGGCGTTGGTTTTGTTTAATGAAGTTTGCATTTAGTTGTCATTTATGTGTCATTAAAAGATGAGACTGGTCTCATTATGGTTGTTTTCTGTTTTATGTCTTCCACAAGGCCCAGCAGTGAAGGTATGTGGAAAAATGTAGGAACAGAATAAGACTGTAGTGGTTTCCCAGTCCTCCAAAATGTATGGCATGTGCTGAGCCACAGATGGTGTCTTTATGTTTTATCAGCCTTCAGTCATTTCAGTGATTTTTATGAATTCATTCATTAACAAACTCATGTAAACTGCTGGCAGCCCAAGCCATCCCATAACTCAACAAAATACAGTGTGGTGAACTGTCTCCTTTCCTTTGATTTTTACCTGCTGTTTGGCAATACTTCACCTCCTACAGAGTATTTAGGTGGTTGTGTGGGTTGCAGTGTAGTTTAATTGACAGAATGATGTATTTGAGACTGACAGAGTAATATACTTGAGACCAAACACAGAGACCCAACTGTTCCATTTTTTGTACATTTGTACATTTGTGCATTTTTTGTACATTCGTACATTTCATCTTGGACTGCTGACCATCACACTGAAGTCCAGCTCCCCATGGAGAAAGAATCAGTGCTTTTGAACAATCTGCTTGAGGTGAGATCACCTGAAGACACAGACATTCGGTCATAAGCTCAAGGGTCCAAGGATTTTGCTTTTATCTGGGTAACCCGGTGAGACACTTGACAAGGGTTTGGATGCTCAGTGAGAGAAAACATGAGAGGACGTAGAAGGATATACTCCAAAAGGAAAGGAAAACTGTGAGAAGGAAATGAGTGGCTCTGAAAAGATCTGGAGAAGACACATGCGCAGAGGTGCAATAACAGACAGAGATGTCGGTGGGATGGAGGGAGGAAAATGAAGCATAAGGTTCAGTGATTTGGTTTGTGCCTGTGATTTAGGTGTGTGCTTAGCTTGCAATAGTTTGTTTTGAATGTGTACACCGAATAAAGAAAATCACAGACCATAAGAATGACAAAACCTGAGGAAAACAAGGTCCCTTCTGAAGGGACCTCCCCCTCTGGCCACCACATGGTTAACAGAACATTTGTTCCCCAGCCTCTTGTGAACACAGAATTATCAGACTCCAGTGTAAACCTTGAACACCTATAGTTCATTCCTGTGGTTCCCTGAACATTCAAACAAGACAGAAATTCAGTTGGGTAACTTATTTAGGAAAGCCTTCTCCTCTTTCCCATGCTGCTCACATTGCAGTGTATTGCTGGCATTGTTTAAAGTGTTACTGGCAAATAATATTGCTTTGTGCATTATAAATAGAAATCAGGCAGCAAATGGAATTAAATGTGAACTGAAAGGCCCAAATTCCTGAGCAGAACAGTCTGTGTGTCTGACAGGAAATAGACAAACTTTGTTAAGTTTCCCCAGGACCAGCCTAATTTGATCTTGGATTTTTATTTTTTTTTTAAATGTGGTTTTACATGTCTACAAAATGTAACAGCTACTTGAAACTGAAAACAAAGCCAACAAAATAAGATCTCTCGAGGGCATTCCAAATGATTTAAACCTGAGCTTTTCCAGCATTCCTGTGCCACAGATAACAGTAAACAGCAGGTTAAAATATACAAAATTAGGATTATATGGGCAAAAAATAACAGCAGACATTTGTGAAGGACAGATTAGCAACAAACCCCTGGCCTGGATGATGGGGTCAAGTGTACCCTGATAAAATTTGCCGATGACACCAAACTGAGTGGGGAATGGGACACTTTGGAAGGGAGAACCACCCTGCAGGCAGAGCTGGATAGGGTGGAGGGATGTGCTAACAAGAACCTTGTAAAGTTCAACAAGGATCAGTGTAAGATCTTGAACCTGGGAAAACACAGTCCAGGAGTGCAGCACAGGCTGGGATGTTTTTCATTTTTTGTATGTGTTGATTAATTTTATAATTTTTTTTTTTTAGGTTTTGCTTCCAGTTGCAACTTTCACAAGAACATTGTGGACATTTTTGGTGACAATTAGAGTGAAGAATGTCGAGTTTCCACAGGCGTCTATCATTTTCTGCTGGGGTAGCAAGGCCTTTTGGAAGATTAAGATTAATCTTTTCTGCTTCCTGGCTCCTAAAGATAGCATCCAAGCTCTCCCCTAGCTGCACTGCAAGTTCATTCCACAGCTAGAAGCTCTCCTTATCAAAGATCTGTTCGTACCCCTCCCTCTCTTCTTCCTCAGTTTGCTTCCTCTTCGTTATTTTAGAAAAAGATTTAGCCACCCTGACAGTTTCCATATCAATACTCAGCATCACTGAGTCGCAAGAATCCAGTCTGGCAAAAGCTAACTGGTGGTTCCCTCTACAGGCATCTTTGGGGCTTTTTGTAAACCCCAAAAATCAAAAAACGCTGGGTTAGAATAAAATAATTCTCAGTTTTGTACTGCAAACCTCAAAACATTTTCCTTTTTTTTAAAATAACATTTATATCAGAGATCTCTTGGAAAATGTATTTGTTCTGAAAACGCCTTTTATTTTGTTTTTGAAGAAGCCCAGATTTTCTCTCCAGTTCTTCTGGAGATTCAGGAGGAACTGATGCCACCTTTGCTTCGCTGGAAAAATCTATTGCAAACTCTTCTGGAGGAGGAAGAGCTGTATGTGCACCCAGGACACAGGGAGGCACACAGAGATCAGAGCTCTTCTTTAACTCGGCTGGGCATGGACATGGCCTGTTCTGAAAGCCAAGCATTCCCAGACCCCCAAGCGCTCCCATTTTCCCACTGTGTGTGACAAAGGAAGAGACCTTGAGTGCTGACTCCCAGCGTCCCTGAGGCACTGAAATCACAAACAAGACTGAATCGTGCTTAGGGCTGTGCTGAGCTCAAAGGGGTCCTGTGCAGACCCAGACCCCTGGAGCTTATTCCTGACCAGCCTGGATTGAGGTATGTGATCCCACACTGTGGCAAAGCTCCCGTTGATCTTCGTTGTGCAGGATGAGGATAGGAGTGAGCTGGGACTGAGGAAACACTTAATGCAGGAGAGATACCTTTGTAAGTGTTTTAATTACAACCCCTTGCTTTAAAATTGTAACCATGATCTACAGCGATAATTTATGCAGCAGATCGGTACTAAAAGCATTGCACAGTCAGTGTGATATTGCAAATGGGAATTTAAAAATTGCTGATTATTTTGGAAATGTTGTCTTGTAAAAATAGACATAGGAATAAGTGATAATCAAGGTTGAAGGGATTACTGCTGTTGATTTAAAAGCTTGCTGAGGCAGATTTGAAATCCCAAAGCCGGAGCATTTCTTTTAGCAAATAAAAATGCAAAGAAGAACAGGCTGGTGGAGTCTTGTTGGAACAACTGGCAGGCAAGTAGCAGTAAATCATGAAAAAAACATTTCCTAAACTTTCCCTTTTAATAAATTAAGTGTTGTTTGTAAAATAGCTTGGGAGAACATGTTAACACAGAACTGCTAGCTAGATAACAAGCCAAATCCATCTCTGCATTTTGGCCCAGTTACACCAGGGATGAATTTGGCTCTGTCTCTCCACAAACATGAATCAAGCTGTTTGCATTTTGTCATTACACTATCCCTGACCCAAGAGTATACATTTCCTTGGCAACAGCAATTAAAAGCCTGACAAAAACACTACACATTATCTGCACAATTTTTTTCTTCCTTAGCAAAAGTTGTATTTTCCCACTCCTGCCCCTCCCTGAGTAAGGAAGATTAAGGGGCCCATCCAGTTTCCTGTGAAACTGAAGATAAAAATTCTTCTGGTTTTGACAGCAACAGCAGTGCTTTCTTCATTTAGTGATTATTTATTTGATTGATGGCTGAGTCAGGCAGCAGTCCCAGCTCTGTTGGCTCTGTGCTTGGCTTATAAAACTTCTCTTGTCCATGGTCATGTCCATTCTCTTACAAAGAGAAGAGGAAGGCACCAGTGATGCACTGGGAGCCTTCTGGGAGCCTTGGGGGAGATGGCATCAACTAACAGGGATTTCTTTGGGAAATTCACCAAAAGTGAGAGCTGCATGGGTGTTTCGGGACCACACATATCTATTTAACCAAGAGATCCACGTTATCCCTCATGGGTTTATTTTCTATAGAATATTTTGGTGAATTTAAACCCTCTTCCAAGCCCTTATCAGACTTCCTTTCCTGATTCAATGTAATCCAAGACTAAATTAAGTGTATAGCTAATAATTGCAGGAATTTCCATCCATGGCTTTTCTCAGGTAGATATTCCAATTAGAATGAGAGAATTTGCATGTGCATCAGTTATAACATATAAGATAATATTTACTGGCCACCAGCAAACCTCTGCTCAGAGCAGTGCAGAATCCAGTCCCTGCCTTTATGGAATTTTCTATGGAAAATAGTTTAGTCCTGTCAAATTCTATTTTCAGAGGAAACCCCAATGCGTCTTTCAGGGTTTATGCTCCCAGGCTTTAGGCAATTGCTGTATCTGAGGGTGGTATATTTATTCCCATGCAGGGAGCTGAGCTGACAATGCAAACTCTAATGAATGCTCACCTCTGCTGGAGATAAAACTTACTTCTCTTGGGATGGCTGAACCTGCCTTGTAGCCTTCCAGCTATCGTTGCGAGGAGCTGGGAGGTGACCAAGAGTCATCACACCCACTACAGTCGGTGGTTCAAGAGAGCAGTATTGTCCTTGGCTGCATCTGGGGAACCCACCAAGGTGCCCTGTGAAGTTTTTACCTGACTAATGGTAAGAAAAATAGCAAGAGACCAAAACAAATTCCGTTTTCCTCCTGCATTGCGTGTTTGCATGGCAATGTGATAACCCCGCTGCCAGAATCAGCAGCCCTTTTCCATTAGCAAAACTAAGCAGTCATTACCACCACACCAAAAAAAGAGCCCAAATCTGCTTTTTGTAGCTTCTGAGAGATGGGCTGCAGGGGGGAGGTGGATTTTCCACATCTGTTTCCTCCATCCACCTCTCATTTGCTGCTGCAGGGCAGGAAACACATTGCTCCGTGCACCAGCCGCTGACCCCTCTGGGAGTCAGCCTGCAAGCAGGGCTGGAAGTCCTTCACACTTCATCTGGTGGAGCTTTGAAAACACGGATTGCTATTAAACCCAGCCTGACTTGCTGTGTCAGGGCAGCAGTCTGAGCAGAGAGTGTGCTTGCTTCGGGTATAGAGAGGAAAAATGGAAAAGGGAAAAAAAGTCAGTGGAGGAAAAACAGAAACCTGGCCTCACGAGGTTTCAATAACTGTGCATGTCAGTGTGAGGAGCTGGCTCCTTCACAGGTGTGCCCTGGCTGTCCTTTCACACTACACTGCAGATCAGTGCTACCAAGAGTGCCCTTATGCACACTTCTTTCTGCTTCATAGATCTCCTTCAGGATGTTCTCTCTGGAGGAGGAGCCATGTTTGAGTCGGAGCCATGTTTGAGTCTTCCCTGCTATGAACAGGTCCCTAAAAGTCCATCACCGGACTCCGACACCTTCCCTGTCTCACCCCAAAGAGCCCAGTCCTCAGTTTTGCCCTCTCTGCCCTTTCCTGCTGACTCCCATGAAGTTCCCCTTTAACCTGTACGTGCTTTGGGGTGCTGGCAGCCAATGTGACACCACAACACGATCTGCCAAGGAGCTCTCCCACTTGCTTCAGTGCTTCCTTGGGGCGTGTGGCTGTTGGAACTTGCAAGGGTGTTTGCCATAGCAAGAATATGTCTCTGTTTCCAAGGCTTCAAAGCATAGAAAAAGATGTTGTTTTTCCCCACCCATCCTCTCCTGACAAAGAATGCTTATGAGCAATTGAAGATAAACACTTGTCATAAAAAAGCTTGTCATCTCTTTTCCCAGTAACCTCTCGGCATCTGGCCCCTGTCTCTACTGCAAAGCCAGATAAGTTCCCTTCCTGATTTCATCCAGCTCATTTTCACACTTTCCAAAACTTGAAGCTTGCACGCTGATGAGCCCTGGAGACTGATTGAAAATTGCCTGTGTTAAGCAAAAACACCAGCCAGGACTTCACTGTGCAACAGCCTTTCCCAGAATCTCCCACAGCACCTTATCTAGTTCAGCCGAGGCTGGGATATCATTTCAGAGGTCAGTTTTTCAGCTTGGGTCTCCTTATGGGGAGTCCTACTGAGGCTCACTCCCTCATTAACAAGGGAAGGGAGACAAAAGGGGAAAGAGATTGTAATTTTAAGAGATTTCTGCTTCCTACAGCAGAAACAAGAAGGCAACACTGAGTTGCACCCATGAGGAATGCAATGGGTTCCTCTGCAAGGCAGGCAGAGGGTGCAGAGTTGTGCCTTTCTCAGGGGTGCCCAGGTACCCCCGGCTGGGTCCTGGGGGAGGCTGCACAAGGAGGAGAGCAAGAGCTGCAAAGAGCAGTAGCAGAGCAAGGACAAAACGAGGTGCTCTGAGATAACTTTGTGACTCCCTTCGACATTTGTCACGTCAAAAGCAAAAATCAGTCCGAGGCAGTGTTTTTTATCCCACGCTGGGAAGGATGTGCCTTCGTCTTCACCTCATCCCGACCTTTTAATCCCCAACGTTCTCCTTAATGAGACGTGCTCTGAATGCTCAGCAGATAGGAGTGCAAATGAATCCCCGGCGTGCACGGAACTGCAGGGTTTATCTTGGGGTGTTAGTATAGCTCTAGGATTATATACAATTAGACTGTCTAGACCACATTCAGCGGGGATGTGGATGGGGTGAGGATTACCAGCTGGGAAATCAGATATTCAGTGAGAGGGTGGGCAGCTGGGTTGGGGCCCGAGAGGAAGCCAAGTGGAAATGTAAGAAAGCACCAGATAAATTGCTGCTGGTCCGGATGTATTGCACACCCTCAGCTTCCTTGTGCTGGCTGTTCTCTGTGCTCTTCTGCAACAGCTCAGCCCTTTGCAGTCTTGCCCATCCTTCCTCTTCCACATCCCTGTTAGCATGGAAAATGGCGTTGCTTTCCATTAACAGAG
This sequence comes from Acanthornis magna, assembly GCA_036785705.1. Classification (NCBI taxonomy): domain Eukaryota; kingdom Metazoa; phylum Chordata; class Aves; order Passeriformes; family Acanthizidae; genus Acanthornis; species Acanthornis magna. Next base: position 4,444,852 of record JAWUZG010000001.1, read on the forward strand.
TCAGTGAGACACAAATTGGGTGATGATCATAGAACCACAGAGTCCTTTAGGTTGGAAAAGACCCTTAAGATCATCAGCTCCAGCCACTAAGCCAGCACTGTCAAGTCCACCATTAAACCATGTCCCCAAGTGCCACATCCACGTGTCTTTTAAATCACTCCAGGGATGGTATACAGAGGGACTGTGGCAGAACAAAACCTAAACCCACGTCCCCAGGATGTTCTTCTAATCCTTGGACCACACTCACATCCTTGGCTCTTCCCTTCCAGTCACCTGGGGTGCTCACCTCGTTACCAGATATAGAAGTACTCCTACAGAAATCAGAGTCATGATCTCTTTGACGTGACACAGAAGTACTTCTCACACTGAAAACAAACATGTGCTATTTGGCTCCTCTTTCCATTCACTACCAGTGCTGAGTGTTGAAGAGATGCACAGGGAGATGACTTGTCCCTCCTCAACCTCAGGCTCACGGCACAGAATTCATTTTTCCCATAGGAAGCAGGTGTAGGCGTGCTTTGGGGACACTTTACATGGCCCTGTTGGGACATGGTGGGCACAGACCACCATGGGTGGATGGCTCCTGCTCTTGCTCCTTTGCACTGGGCCGTGCTTTGCCTGGCACCGGTGTTTTGGAGCCAGATGGTCCTGCAGCTTGTTGCTTCTTGCAGTTGGGCTCTGCCAGCCTGAGCAGACGGATCCGAGGGGCCTCAGAGAGAGCAGGAATCTGCATTTGCTGAAGCGTGGGAGCTATTTTAAACACATCAGCAAAGTCTAGCATGGAGAAGACCCTGCTGCCTCAGAAGCATATTTAGCCAATCTGATACAGAAACCTGACAATATTTTACAGAGCACATCATTTACCCTGCATGGCCTGGGACTGGGAGGCTTCATGCAGTTCCAGCCATTAGGAAAGAGAGCCCTTTCTTCAGAAGCAGTTGAGGAAAATCACATTTTTTGTTGCCTGAGCTGGAAAACCAAGCACCTACATTCATCTGCTTCTTTATTTACTCCTCCCTCAGTGCTGTTGGAGGATCTTCAGGTGCCTTTTGTCATCACTTTTGTACTCTCCCACTCTCCACAGTGAAACAAGACAGAAGGTTTGGGGGGAGGGGAGGGGGAAATGTGAATTTTTTGCTGTCCAGCCTGTCCTGTGGGCAGCAGCCCTGCCTGCAGAGCACTGACCGCAGAGCCGCAGGAGCTTTCATCCCTGCCTGGGCTAACTAACTGGTCCTGTGCTCAGGGCATGGTTTGGTGCTGGGAATGTGGGTGCTTTTGTACTGCCTAAAGCAGAAAGAAAGGAAATTAATCTCTCCCTGCTCGTGTCAGCCCTTATATCACAGATATTGCACAGTCTCCAGCCCTTTGGAGTTTCCAGCAATGCTTGGCTTTGTGTAACACCTCAGTGGCTTTCCCTGTCTCCTCTTGGCCCTTGGAGATGTGCTGCCGCTCACTGACATCCCTTTCTGCAGGCTGGAGGCAGGAAATGCTCTGCTGATGTTTTTGGCTCTAAGGATGCACTTTCCAGCCTGAACAAACCCCAAGAGACTTGAGGTTCTATTCTCACTGCATGACAAGCAGTAGGAGCCATAGGTGTGGGGCGCTTGGGTTATATTCCACCACACCACAGCTGGCAAAACAAATCTTTCCACAAAGTTTTCACCACCTGCCCAGCTTCCTCCCCACAGGAAATCCAGCCTCCCCCGCTCCTGGAGATGAGAGCTGGACCTTTGTTTGCAGCTCCCCTTTCACAAATAAAACCAATGCTGACTAGTAAACACGGTGCTGCTAAATGTGCAGAGCAACACTCAAAGATTGGAAGATAATGGTGTTTTTTCTACTGAATTGGGTAAGAGGAGCAGCCAAATCCTTGAACTTTGTGCAAATATCTCCTTGCTTTCCAGCAGGGCCCTAAAGCCCCAGCTGGGACTGGGGTCCTGCTCCATACCTGCTCTGCAGGCATTTTCTGCTTCTTACGCAGTCAGTTTGGGTTGGGATTGTAAGAGGAGAGAATTAGGGACAGATCCAACCCAGATACAAAACTGACTCATGAGGAAGAGTTTAGCTGCAGAGTGTGACGTGCAAATGGATAGAAACAACCTGAGGATCACTCCACTGAAACTGGCCTGAAGTCCAGCAAGATGAGTATCCAACCTCCAAATAAGTCTGAAACCAGTGACTTCAAGAGCAATCATATCCCTTCAGCTATGAAGATTATATTTCCCTTCTAGAAGTGTTAATAGTTCAAAGCCCCCTAAATTTGGTCTTTTTATGTCTCTCCTGCCCTAACCAGCCCCATACAAGCTCTGTATCTCGCAATAAACAAAAGTCTAAAGACTGGAGAATTTAAAGAATTTTAACATTATATGAGCTTCCATTTACCTCCTCAATATACAGTACCTCACTGCCTTGACTTAAAAGAAAGGAGACTATAAGAAGAAGAAGAAATAAGAGGTTTAGGCTGGATGTTAGGAGTAATTTCTTAACTAAAAGGCCTGTCTGCTAGAGGCTGCACCACACAAAGAATATGCCCCAAGTCCCACTCCCCAGGAGCACAGGAGAGGGAATGTCCCTCCTCACACAAGCAGATGTGGAGAGGGGCAGTTCATCTGGATCCTTGCACATGGACTTTCCTGAAATATGTCATGGCATGCAATATTTTTAATATGAAAACTTAGTATCTTTTTCTTTTCTAGTCTTTTTCTAAGAACTGTTAGCTTGGAGCTGCTGGAGAATCCCAAGTGAGAAATAAAAACCTGGACGAAGTCTGTAGTGCCAAAGTGGCTGATCTCCCACTGAGCACAGAGGAAGACCTAATTCTGGAGGGGAAGAATCTGTGGGACACAAAAGGCTGGAGGAAAACTCCTTGAAGAAGCTTCCAGAAGAGGATTTCTGTCTAGCAGGTCTGCCAGAGGTTCAGTGCTCCCTAAAAGCAATGCTGACGACAGATTGTTCTCCTGGAATTTGCTTTGGGAAACAACTTTTATGATTAAAAGTAAAAGTTTTAAGTGGTCAGAAGTTTTGCTGACTCTGTTTCAAGGGTATTGATATTTTAATTGAGAGCATTAGTTTCTCCAGTAAGAAGTTTTTGATAGCTAGGGATCTGTGGTGGTCCAAAAGTAGTTTAAATATAAGTGATTTACATTTTCTATAAAAAAAAGCAGGAGGTGAGGAAAGTTTCACTGAGCACAATGAAAGAACTCTGGATTTATATGGAATAAAATAATAACCAGGCTGAACTGCCAAACCCCTTAATGAGCGCATTCCCTTTCCAGAGATGGAAAAAGAGAAGGAACAGCACTTTTTTTTATTTTCAACCTCACATTTCCAGGAATCTCTTTTCTTTGTTTTTCACATCAGGATTAGAAGAGGTAGGGGTAAAATATCAAGATAAAGGTCATCCTTAGGTGTATTTAGTCTGATTGGAAGTATAAAATACCAGAAATCCCTCCAGATTCCCAACTCCACTTGGCCGTTTCAAGAAACACAGATAAATCCCCCAACATCTGCTTGCCTATCAACCACACCAAAAGGGAAACTGCAAACCATCTGCTTTTTGGAAAGCAACACCCAAAGCAGTTTGTTCCTGTGCTGGCTGGTGCCTCGTGCCCTGCACCTTCTCCGTGTCAGCGACTGAGGGCAGGGGAGGGACCTTGCAGAGGGACAGCCCTTGCACCTGTGGAGCTGCCGAGGAACTCTGCCTCTGTCTGCTCACCTTCTGATGGGCTGTGACAAAGGCTCCTGCTCTCAGAAAAGCCAGGACAGGGTCAGATCACCAAACATAAAAGGATCTGCTCTCTGATTCCTGACACGTTACATGGCATTTGTGTTTTGGTCCAAGTCACACGTGCCGTGGGTTGTTATTTTAAATTATATTCAAGGTGTGTGCTGTATATTTGCATCCTGTGCTGCAGGAAGGGATATTTTTAAAGTTTTTATTTTTGTCTCAATGTAAACAAGTGGACCATAATTTGGAAGAGCATCTGTGATGCTGTGGATGCTTTGAGCAAGAAAAGAATTTTTGTCACTGGAGGATAAGCCACGTGGAGGGACCTCCATGGGATAAAACACCTACACACCCTGCACCCCCTCTTCTCCTTTATTTCCAGCACTGCCCAGGATTTTCAGCTTCCACTTTGCACCAGTGGGTTACTTCAGCAAAATACTTTCTTAGAACCTGCTTCATTTGCCATTTTTAACCTGTGGCCCCACTTCTGCTCAAGCAGCTTTTTTGCCAAAGATGGAAATGTCTTGGCCAGTTGAGGCTTTTATCATGTTATCTGCTATCTCAGAAAATGATAAAGTTCCAGATCACAAAATATTTTATTCTCTGGTAGCCGAAGAAGGAAGTTGTGGCTTACTGGAAAAGCCTGTGAGCAGCAGAGAGCCATGAGCAGAGGAGAACCCAGAAAATTGCGTCTGTTTTGCAGCTGAGCAAAAATGCAGTTGCTTCAGCACTGGTTAAAAATACCTGTGGCTTGATCCTGCCGGAATTGGAGGAAGTCTGCCCTAGGTTAAGAAAGGCATTTTTAAAAAAAGTCATTTTGCAACAGTGCAGATGTTTGCTTTAGTGTCACCGACAGCACAGGCTGGCCTGAAAGGCAGCAAAAATGAACACACACCCATGACTTACTGGGCAGCTCACCATCCAGGGCTGGCATTTCCATATTCTTTATCACTCAAAACTGATTTAAGCACCTTCCCTGGTGCAGAAGCAGATGAGCAGCACATCCAGTCAGAGTCCTTAATACATTAAATTACTGCAGCTACAACCACTTGCCGGTTACCTGCAAAGCCCCTGATTTCTGCTCAGAAATGTGCTTTCTGCTTTGCTTGGACCACGGCCAGTTGGCTTGTGGTGCAGCTGTAACCACACCACAGCAGCAAGAAGAGAGGAGCCACCCTGAGGGTTTTCTTTAGCAAGGAGCCAGAACGTTGTTTTTCCTTCGTTTCCCTTGGTTTCCTACTTTGGCTTTGCTTTCAAGGTTTGTGGAGGAGGGCTGGGTGGTTTTTGGCTGGTCTGTGGAGCTGACCTTTCCCTGGATGCTGTGTCCCTGTGGAGCTCACAGCCCCTGCCAGCACTGCTCGCGGTGTCTGCGCTGGCAGAGGTGATGGATGTGGCTCTGGTGGGTTTGCAGATGCAGAGCAGTGGTGAGAAGGCTGACAGAAGTCACTCTTTGCATTGCACTGGGCTCACACTAAAGCCATTAGCAGGGATCCCTGTGCCATGGATGTTCAGGTAAGGGCCCCGAGCTGAGGAGGCACCTGTCCCCAAAGGGCATGAGGGAGAGCAGTGTGACAGCCCAGAGAGTGAAGGTGGAGCTGGCTTCCTGCAGCCAGGTTAGCCGACACTAAGATGAGGAATTTGTGGCACAGCTTCCCCTCCTCTTTCACTCCCCGGGCAGCCAAACACCCTCACCCCTTCCTCCTGGCTCGGCCTGGGGTGCTGCTCCTTCTTCCACTCTTGGCAGCTTGTTGGGACCTCCACATTCATCAGGAAAGTCCTCAGCAGCATGTGGGCAGAGTGAACCCCTTTTTGCAGTAACAGCTCATGGGCAATCACAGAAGAGGAAGATAATAATCTAGTCCCTACCTAGAGGGAGGTTTAAGGAGGTGCCAAGGGGAAAGCTCCCTCAGCCTCACCATGGGGGGCCCAGAAAAAGCTTCAGAGCCCCCAGCACAGCTCCTAGCAGCTTCCATGTCCAGCGTCACGGGGCTCTGCCTTGGGAAAGGCTCTGCGCTGCAGAGTCATCTGCAGGCAGCTGGACATCAAAGTGGTTCCCAGAGATTTTGTCTCTCCTCCCAGTTCCTCTTGGCATCTTGCTGAAATGAGTTTTGTTCAGATATTCATTCTTGGAAGTGTTCAAGGCCAGGTTAGATGGGATTTGAGCAATGTGATCTAGTGAGAAGTGCCCCTGTCCATGGCAGGAGAGTAGAGCTAGACAGTCTTTACATTCCCTTCCAACCCAAACCCTTCTACCAGTTTATTTTATTGTCTTATGATTTATTGAAAACAACCCTTTGGTTGTTTGGGTTTTATTAAGGGTATTTTCTTCACAAACTTGTCTTTCTCTTGGCACCATTCTGTTTTTAAGTCAGGAAAATATGTGGGTTTTTATTTTTAAAAAAGAGACGTTCCTGTGAGCAATGTTAAAAAACAATAGCAAAATTATGTCTGAGCTTTTCAGACTTTACATGGAAAATATTTGTTATTCATCTGCTCGGAAAATTACATAAGCCTTGCTCATGTTCTCTCTTTAGTGGATTTTAGATAAATTGTAGTTCAGAGGGCTCAATATTGATCTCACTTGACTCTTGAAACACCAATCCCAGAGCTCTGTGCTTCTCAGAATATTTCTGCTCACTAATTTGCCTGTTGGATGGCAAATGCCAGATCTGGGAGGTTCGCTTTCGTTTCTCTGCCACAAAAAATAAAAGCAATCCTGTGACTGATTGCAGCTGATGAAGGGTAAAAGCTACATGGGCACAAATGTTTCATTCCACCCTCACAGCACTGCCACCAGGACATGGCACAGATGCTGCACGTGAACCCTGTGTGCCCATGCCAGGCAGGTTCAGCGCTGACATGAGTGGGGAAGATGGGAGAGCATGGTTTTAAGGCTTTTTTTCCCTACATTTTTTCCACATCTCTATCAGCTCGTGTGCCATCCCTCAGCAGGTTTGTCCTGCTGCCCTGCCCTCACCAGCAGCTGCTCAGTTCTTGCTGTGTTTTCCCTTCTCCAGTCCCAGCATCCGAAATCTCAGCATCTGCAGCTGGCGACAGCCATTTACACCAGGGCTTGTATTATCATAAATAAATGGGGAATTCAGGTTTGGGCTCGCACATGTTCCAGCACTGGATATTACCCAGCAATTAATTCACTTGCCCAGAAAATTTTAAACACCCTAAAGAGATGCCCAAGCAGTTTTTCCAGGGTCCTTTTCCATCAACTTGCTGTCTGGGTGGGCCCATATTAAACACAGGCCCCACTTCAATCTATAACCACAGATTTGCTGAGAATGTTTTGTTTTATTGCTCTGCACACAGCAAACCAGGTAGGGAGGGAAAGGTGGGGGAGACCCTACACAGCTGAAAGCTGTGCTGCCCTTTCAGTTGTTTTGTCTTATCTAGAAAACCACAAGAGAAAGATATAATCGCTCCAGGTTTTGGGTGTTCAAAGCAGATACAGCAGCTAGGCCTGAGAAGTGACAGTAACATTGATGATGGGTGCTCTCTTAGCAGGCCTGAAGTCTCCTTTCTGTAAGAAATTCCTGTTGTCCACTCCCCCCAACTCATGTCTGGAAGCATGAGGTGCACAAGGCTCCCAAAACCAAGTCTGGGCCGGTGGAGATAGGAGAGACAGGAACTTCTCACCAAAACAGACCCAGAGTGGCAGAAAACAGACTCTGCTGGATGCCTGTATAACAGATGTTTTGCGAGTTGCCAATGATTTTAACAGCAAGATCTACCAAACTGGAGTTAACAACCTTTAGCCTGGCTGTGATTCATATCCAAAACTTTATAGAGAGGTTTCATGGCCCATCGTTTCTTGTTAGCAAAAAGGGAATTGAATTCTTTAAAGGGGGATATGGACAAATTCCTCTTTATTCATGCAGTAAGAACCTGTCTCTGCAGTGTACGGATTGAAGGAGAGATCAAATAGTGCACGTACCTATAGTCACTATCTTTTGCAAGGGTGGAGGTGAAAGCCAATTTCAATTGCATTATCTGCAAATGCCTGACCCACAGAACCACCGTGGCAACAAATTGAAACAAATCCCAAGAGGATAGAATAGCTGTAATAGACATGCAACAAGTTCCAGTCCTGTTATCACAGATATCTCTCCTTTCATTTGCCATGATCTGCATGTCAGCACATTATCATCCCAGCTCAGGCTCATCTAGAAAAGACTGGTTTTAATTTGCTCCACAGAATGGATGCAAGCTCTGAACATCACTCATACCTGATAAGGGCTCATTCTCCAAGACTGGCAAATCCAGCTGCTTCTGGGGTGACTCTTCTTCATCTTCTTCTTCCTTTTATATTGCATTTCCCAAAAGAAAGCAGGGGAAAAAACAGAAAAAGAGGGAAAATGCAAACCATTAAACTGTTTGTCAAAACGAGACAGAATTTTAAATGGTACTAATACCAAACAGAAACATGAATTACATCAAAAACATCTTTCATCAGACAGTCTTGTAACTCATGCCTAGCATGAAAGCAAGGCTTCCAGGAGCTCTGTGTCAGGCACCACCTCCCCATAGTGCCCGTGGTACATATGGAGGAGGTGAAGCTCAGAAATCATGTGAAGCCTCAGAGAACTGCACAGTGTTTGACTGAAAAGGCTAGCTGGAGCCAGCTCTAAATCCAAGATTTCATCTTGACACTTGAACTCAGTGTTGCCTGTCTCATGCTCCAGCTGAAGTCATTAAACTTATCTGTCCATTTCAAAAGAGAAAACTTGACTAGAATTATTCAACTTTTCTTTATTAAAATACGGACTCCGTTCCTTTGAAAAATTCATTGATGCCAAACACGGAACAAAGCAAAAGGCTGAATTATTATTTTTTTGGAGTCTTTGCCCCTTGGTAAGTGAATGTCCTCACAGTCAGAGGAAAATCAGTTCACAGCTGAACTTCTGATTTGCCATTTCATGTGTCTTGAGCAAGATTAGGCAAGTCCTGCCATCTACTGTACCAGCAGTAGTGTGTCCAGCAGGACCAGGGCAGGGATTGTTGCCCTGTATTCAGCACTGGGGAGGCCTCACCTTGAATTCGGGGTTCAGTTTTGAGGCTGTCATGACAAGAAGACATCGAGGGGGTGGAATGAGTCCAGAAAAGGGCAATGGGGCTGGGGAAGGGTCAGGAGCACAAGTTTGGTGAGGAGCATGTGAGAGAGCTGGGGGTGTTCAGCCTGGAGAAAAGGAGGTTCAGGAGGGATCTTGTCACTCTCTACAACTCCCTGACAGGAGAGTGCAGCCAGGTGGGGGTCAGGCTCTGCTCCCAACTAACAGTGACAGGAGAAGAGGAAATGGCCTCGAGTCGTGCCAGGGGAGGTTTACATTGGACATTAGGAAAGTTTTTTTTACCACAGGAGCTGTCAAACAGTGGAACAGACTGCCCAGGGAAGTGTCTGAGTCCTAGAGGTATTTAAAGATGTGTTGATGTGGCACCTGGGACATGGACAGAGTGAGAGCGAGGCAGCCTGGAGGGCTCTGTGCTGGCAATGGCAAAATGCCATTTTGTGAGGCTCTGCTGGTGCGTAAAGCAGGCAGATCATATTTGTCTTTCAGAGTAGTATTTCCAGATTAAATATAAGAGGGAAGCTCAGAGAGGTCAGAGGCTGAGATTGACTTTCAGAACGGTGCCTTTGACGTCCAAGGAGGGAGGACAGGCTCATTAAAAATGCAGTGTGGATTGCAAATCTGTCACACACCCAAGCCACCACGTGGAGCGGGAGGATGGATGAGGCGGTTATGGAGAACCTGCTGACAACAACAGCCTCTCGAGTGACGGGTCAGTGAATAGTTTGCTGCTATTCAGCATTGTTTTGACAGAAACTACACAAAGCAACCGTGTGGGGGGCAAGGAGCAAATGTTCTCTTCCACTTGGAAGCTTGTTTAAAATCTTGTGGTGGGGAAGTAAGACCATGAATGAGAATTAAGTTCTGCATTGATTTAGGAAAATCAGTTCAGTGAGGCAGAGCAGAGAGGGGAGAGAAATGAAGGGGGAGTCATGGGGTGGAGGAGAGGGGATGGCAACAGCAATGAGGGAGAGGAAGATCAGGCAATGTCACTGGGACATGCTGGGTGAAGGTTCCACCAATTTCTGCCATCTCCCTGGCTTTCCACTGCTGTGTCCACTCTGGAGCACACCAGGTTCCAGCTCCTGCACCATTTCTTGGCCACAGTGAAAGTCCCTGTGAGAGAGCAAAGCTGATGGTGTCCAGCACAAGGGTAATTGCCAAGAGGGAGCCACACCATCTGCAGGCAAAGGTTTTGCATACCCTGCACCGTTTCACTCCTTCTCATAATTCATCCCTCAACAGCTCTCCGATGGCTGCCTCACCACCATGATGGCAGCACCATTAGCTTGCTGCAATTTGAGCCTTCACCATAGGAAAATTCTAGACAGAAAATTCCACATAGGAATCTCTTCATGTTTGGTGAAAATTTAAAAACAGCATTATTCATCAGACATTGAAGGCAATGACTCTCAAAATGTTGCCAAGATGCCTCACAGGTGTTTAGTTTGGGTTTGAGCTTATAGATGAGTGGGGTATGCTGTAAGTGCTCTGTTCTCATTTTGCAAGCAGTATTCTGTCTCTAAAGCCATCTCCTTTTTTCAGGAAATTTCAGGCAAATTTTGGGGAGATAAAAGCCAGATATCCTGGCAGATACAGATCAGGATGCAGTGGGGACCTGAAATGAGGGAATTATAGAACATGAGTCTTTATTGCAGCAGACCAAAATTTTTGGTGAGGGAGGCATTCATTGTAGTTGCAAGATGTAACCTCAAAGCATCCAAACAAGTGTAACTCACTACTACATGGGGCCACCACTTCCTCCGGGCAAAATTTAATCAGTTTTAAGTGTCTTGAGTGTGGTGGGACTCTGGAACAGGATGCTCAGAGAAGCTGTGGCTGCACCATCCCTGGAAGTGTTCAAGGCCAGGTTCCATGGGGCAATGTAGGATTCATTAGTCAGGAGCTGCTGGGTGGATCCAAGGGGTGGAGTGTCACTTCTCTCCTTTTCTATCTTTCAGAATAAATTAATTTCTTAATTTAAAAGCAGCTGCCTCAGGCAAGTAAAGGGAAGCTAGGAGAGAGGCTACAGGGGGGAACAGTCTCCCTGCCAGTAAGTGCTGTATCTTCTCCATGCCAGCTCCCAAGGACCCTCAGAGAGAAAGGAGGATGGTCACCTCCCCATCGGGCACAGGTTTAGCCTGGCTTGGATCCAGGTAAACTTTTCCACTGTATCAATGACTCCGGAGGTTGCAAGCACTAAGCCCTGGGTCTCTCCTCACAGAGGGTCACACGCTCAACCCAAACCTGGGGTCGGTGCCCAACCCAAATGGATCAGAAAACAACGGGACAAGAGGTACAGGAGTGCTTCTCCCTGACAGGAGTGGGCTGATAAGGAAGGGGTGGCATGGTTAATGACATGCCAGGGGGATGAAATAATGTCTTGAATGAAAGAACCGTGATAGGCAAGAGCCATATTTATGGGTGTGCAGGGCAAGTAACATTTCATACATATTTCAGCACTTCCAAGATAAAAAGAACAGGTTTTCTTACGGGCCTCATGGAATAGATAAGAGGATTTATAATAGCTACGTTTCTGGGCCATAATCCTTGGAAATGAATGTATTTGCTCCTCATGCCAACTATGACATAGAGACGAACTACATGATCAGCTCATTCCATCATGTAATTTGGGCTGTAATAATTAAAGCTGATCTTTCTGTTTCCCCTTGGCCCAGCATTGCGTGCAGCTGCATCACTCCGCAAAGAAATGGTCATATGGCTGAGAGCCAGCCATGGCTGTGGCAGTGGGGTGCACAACCCTCACCCCAGGTCTCGGCCCTTTAGCTCTCCCCTCTCCTGTCCTGCCCCACCTCACCTCTGGCTTCCCACCACCATGACTGGTTTAAATTCAGCAGCACCCTTCTCATATGAGAGCTGTTTGGGAATCTGTCCAGCAGGCACTCGTCACCTCCATCCCTCTCCTGCAGCACAGCCACAGCTCACTGAAAATTTGAGCAGAGGTTTGACACAGCAGGAGAGCGCTGGGGAGCAGAGCTCTTTGCCCCCACAAAGAATCACACAGAATCACAGAATGAACGAGGCTGGAAAAGACCTTTCAGATCGAGTCCAACCTATGACCTCACACCTCCTCATCAACTAAACTATGGCACTGAGTGCCATGTCCAGTCTTTTTTTAAACACGTCCAGGGACGGTGACTCCACCACCTCCCTGGGCAGACGATTCCAGCACTCAATCACTCTTTCAGTGAAGAATTGGGGAAGAAGTTGAAAAGGAAGCCCAAGGCTGTGTTAAGTGGTGGATGAGTGACCATCCATGAAACTTGAAACCTTCCTAATTCACCTCCCAAGTCTCTGTCAGGGGGAAGGAGACAGGTGATAGGAGGGCTATGGCTCTGCTCGGACTTTCAGCTTCTATGGTTACATGTTTCTGATGTGCCTCTTGCTCCCAGACAAGCCACAGAATTTTCCCCTTGGCAGAAAATCTGCCTTTGCACCTCTCTAACACAGACCATGTCTCTTTGGTCCCTGACAAAGGACAAAATTCACCAAGTCTCCAGGGAGAAAAGTCAAGCTTGGAGAAAGCTGTGGGATCCTGCAAAAGCCATTGATAACAGGATGCACAGGAAGGATGGAGGATGGGTGTTCACATACGTCCTGTCTCTGTATCTTTTCAGTGCCCACCAGGCCAGCAGGGAGCACTTCATGTGACAGATGGTTTTCTTCAGCCCGGACAAGCCATGGGGGACATCACACACACCCACACTTCCCAGCTTCCGCTCCCAGGCTCTCCTAAATCCTGGCAAAGAACCTCACTGCCCTTTCACACAAATGCCTGGAGACTAGTAGCTGCCCACAGAATGTCCACATCCTCATCTGAAATCTGTCAGAATTACTCCTCCTGAGCCAAAAGGACTTTATGGCTTGTTCGGACCAAAGCCCTGGCACCTGGCACAGGCACAAGCTCCAAGTGTTCCCTTCCTGAAAGTGGCAGGAAGGAGCCATGTGAAGGTCACTTAGAATCCCGTGATCATCACCACACTGAGCTCCCAGTAATTTAGAATAGTCTATGCATTATTCATGCAGACTTGAAATTGCCCACAAGGACCACAGGACAGGTGACAAATGCCACACCAGTCTCCCTAACCCAGGACCCAGGGCTGGTGAGGTACAGCATCAGCCATTCTGGGTGTCAGATGTAATCTCTGCCTTCAAAGTGGTGAGAATGGAGTGTTTGTACACTGTTTGTATGGCTGACCTTGATAAATTCATATGTAACAATTTCATTTGCTCAGGGCTACGACTGGCTTTATAGCAGGATCCCAAAAGATGTGGAATTCTAGGCATATAAAACTTGATATAAACTAAAAGAGAAAATTCCATCCTATTCCATCAGCAAAGGCACCAGCCTCACCTCAAGGTCAGAAAACAGCTGATGACGACTCTGCCATCCATCCCTCACCCAGGTCAGAGGTCCTTGAGCAGAAGATTCCCCTTGTCTTTAATTTAGGGTCTAAGGCAAGCACATTTCTCCATAAACAATGCAAGTCACGCAGCCCAAAAGCACGTGGGAGCCAGACCTGCTCTTGGTTTGGGGTTTTCAGCTCCAGAAGAAGCTTCCAGATGTGTTATGAGTGTCATCTATACTGCCCATTGCTGCAGGTTCTGTGCTCTTTCTGCATAAAATCAATAGCAAGTCAGTGGGAAATTTCCCAGATTTGTTTGCTTTCTCTCTCTCTTTTTTTTTTTTTTTAATATAAGTAGGTGTATAAAAATAAACACTATTTCTAAAAATTATATTTGAGAAAGTTTTTTGCTTTTGAGAGGATTCACTTCTCACCTCATTTGTTTTGTAGCTGTTAGAGTTACAAGGTTAGTGGCAAAGCCAGCACTGCAAAGTGGAATTGCAAAGGGTCCTCTTCATGGTAGAAAGGCTTTTTACAAAAAGGGGTGGCATTCTGGAGGGGTTTGAAGCCAGTCAAACTGGTCTTGCCTGATCTCTTCTTGAAGTTCGCTCCCTCTTGCTGGTTTTCCTCAAGGAAGAATGCTTTGTCACAAGCTCTCTCCAGCCTTGCCCTGGGCTTTGTGATCAAATGCTGAAGCCCATATAAACAGCTTTTGTACTTTCTGCCTGGAAAATCTCTTTGTCTTCTTACAGAAACATTTTCTCACCATTTCTTTGGGCAGAAACCACTTTCCAGTTGAAATAAAAGCCTCACTTTGTCTGTCTCTGAGCCTCTTGATTGTATTAAAATGCACTGAATGCATCAACAAATTTTAATTCCACCTCAAGATAAAAAGGCCTCTCAAACACTTAACTCTAATGTTTCAGCTTGGAATCATTTTCCAGTCTCCATCCTGTTTGTCAAAAACAGAAAGTCAGTTCTGGTCTTCAACCCTCTGGGTCACAAAGGTGGCCCTGAGACTAGACTGGGCCTGCAATTATTGTGTATTTCTAAACTGAGAAAGGGTTTGCAGAAACAAACTGAATGAAGGGAAGGAGGGAGGATCCCTGGTCCTATAATAAATACAGGATTTTTAAAAAAGCAAAGCTTTACTGGTGACACGGCATTTTATAGATCTCTTGCAGAAAGGAGTACGTTTATGGAAAATTTTGAAAGCTTTTGCTTTTGAATCAGTTTGGAGCAAAATCAGATTTTACTGCTCGTTGTTTTCCCAGGAATGACATACTCACCAGAAAAATACTGTGATTTTCAGACAACTTGTCTATAATCAGCTCAGTGCTATGATACAGCACAGTCCCTGGAGAAACTTGTTCATTTCCATGTTTTTTGCTATCCTGATTTCTGCCTTTCCTGCAATATTTACTCTGCACTTGTGGAAAGACGCACACAAGTTCATGAGTACAGGCTGATTCTCACTCCCCCAAAACAGAATTCATTGACAATTGCCTGAAATAGTGATTTTTAATAATGATAGAGTGGCTAAAGCCAAGAGCAGAGTAGGAGTTATATTAAAGCCACTTGTCATTACTTTGGAAAGTTAAGGAGACAGGAGGCTACAGCAGGAAGTATTGCCTAATATTTGTGCAAAAGATGAATCCTTTTATATGCATTTTCTGTGACTTTTACAGCACCATCATGAATTTTCCCCAAATCTGAGAGGGAGGACAGAACTCACAAAAACTGATAGCGAGTCCATCCAGTACCAAAGAGGAGATGGAAATCCACTGTATTACAGGTGACAAACAGCTCCAGCAAAAAAGGGAAAAGGGACGTGAGCTCTTTGAGCCAGGTATTTGTCACTGAGGAGTGTGGTCAAAGCTTCCTTTGCATAAAGGAGAGGTCAGAGGCAGAGCAGAGAAGATCCATCCAAAAACTGGCAGCAAAATGTCAACACAGGAGCTACACAGGAGTTTCTGGACAGTGGGAAGAGGAAATTTAAGATGGGAGCCGGGCACGGGCAGAGGGATGAGCAAGGTCTCCCTGCCCTCAGCAGACACCTGTGTGCTTTCCTATGCAGAGGACACAAACATAGATCATATTTATGACATTAGCAGTATTTGCACGAATTTTTCACAAAGAACAAGTCATGCAGGCTTCTTTATTCCTTTCTTTACTTTCATTGACATTTGCTTAAAGTCTTGTGCTTGAGACATTTAGTTTCTGGGAACAGCTTCCTTCAACTTCTGTTGCATCCCACTTCTGGTGATCCTGCCAGTGCGTGGCTATATTTGAGAGACTAGATATTTAAGGAACACAGTCTAGAAGATAATTTTCTTGAATAAAAATATTCTCCCACGTCCTCACCCTTGCTGTGTAAATTGGTGCCAAGGGAAGATGCTGCAGGACCTGTGGAACTGGAAAAGGATTTTGTGATATGGTTTAGTGGGCATGGTGGTGCTGAATTAAAGGCTGGACATGATGACCTTGGAGGTCTTTTCCAACCTTAATGACTGTGTGATTCCATGCCATTATGTCCCATAGCTAGCAAAGATAGGCGAGCAAGTTTGCCCAAAGCAAAAAAAGCGAAGTTGAAAGCAAAGGGGGAAGAGGAAGAGGAAAAGAAAGGAAATCCTCATCAAATCCTCATGGATCCTTGATGCAGCAATTCTGCCAGATGGCTGAAATGTGAGGCCAAGTTGTGCAATGCTGCAAAGGGCTTTGCAATAAGAATTGAGAAAGCAGAAGCTGCTGGTTTTTGTGGTTAAAACCAGCTGCCAAACACCCAGGAACGGAAAACGTCCCACAGCAGGGCCATTTCTGGTCACTCAGGTCACTGTCATCCCAGCACATATTGCAGGTGATCCTCCAAGCTACAGCGAGGAGCCTTCATGGAGCCTCCCTCTTTCCCGGGAGTGGGCTGATCTCAGGGACATCCCCAGACCCACTCATGCCTCTCATGCCTCTCCCTTCCTAAAATCCCCCTTGCCCACACTGCTGCCCCTGGGCTTTTGCAGCGATCAGAGTTCCCATATCACCTGCACATTGACCTCACCAGAGCAGTGGAGGAACATGAAAAAAGGGAAACAGAGGGATATAGGCTCTGTGGCACACCACAGTGCTCCTCTGAGTGATAAGGGAAGCACAAGGGATGCATAGCACAGCTTCCAGGCAGGAACAGCACCACAGGCCATGAACACATCAATAATGGGCAGCAACACTGCCTGCACCCTGGCTGCATGAGGGGATTTACTGCATTAGCAGATCTTGGGTATTTGGGCAAGAGCAGCATTCCCAGCAGAGCTGGTGGAGCAGTGGAAGGGGCAGGTGGGAAAGCTGCCGTCCTCTCTCTTGCTTCTTAATTGGAATTTATTTGAGGAGCAAACAAACGTTTGCTCGTGCATTTTCCCTTCTCCATCCAGCCCTTCATGTCACTGTTAAAAGGGAGGAAATGGGGCAGGGGCAATATTTCACTTCTCAGTTTGACAGAGAACTTGGATGTTTCAGAGAGTTACAGGTGACTGTGCAGGAAACATTTTCAAAAAATGTAGGATTTTGTTAGAATCGTGAAAGTAGACATTTTCCCACTGCCAGTTAGGGTCTTAGAGGATCCCCTGACCCACAGATAAGTGTCCATCTCTAGGCAGGTGTGGGTGGGTGACGGACGCAGAACAGGTACTGTGCTTGTGCTGCCTTGGCTAGAGAAATACTGGAGATAATCAGATGATAAAAGCAAAGCTTGAAGTTGTCAGCACTGTCCTTTTCCTCACTGCCTCAGGATGGCTTTTAAATTTCTGGGGACTGTTCATCATTTCCCAAAAAGTCCTCTCCCTGAAGGTAGGGAGCTAAAGCCACTCGCAGCTGTTCCTGTGCTCCCACACAGCAGGGGAACAGCTGAGATAATTTTTTCTTCATTTTTCCCTTTGTAACACTCAGCTGATCTCCCTGGGGCCACAGCAGTGGAAGGAAATAAAGTTGCTCTGGGATGGCAGAGGAGGCTACATGCACATATCCTGTGAGCAGAGCCATGAAGGGGCAGGGAGGCTCAGTGCCCTGAATGCCATCATCCAGCCCCAGGACACTTTCTTTATTCTGTCTCTGTCACTCTCTTTCTGTCCCCTCCACCTCTCTTCCTACTTCTTCCTTTCTCTCTTTTCCTCTCTCTCTCTCTCATATTTACTATCAAATAAACCCCATGCTATTGACTGGCATATGGTCTCGTTTGCACCTCAATTCAGGCAATTAAGGTGCAGTTAATTCAGTTAATTTCTAAGAACCTTAATAATCTGATCATAACACCATGGGAGAACTTCCTTCCTTCTGCCACCACCCTTCACTCCTGAAGAGCCTCTGCCATCCACCTATCCCTTAGAATGATTTAAAACCCCACCTGAACAAAAAAAAAAACCCAACCCAGAACAAGAGACACGGACATCAGAACCAAGTTTTAAAAATCTCTGGTTACTTTTGTCTCAGAGCCAGGTGATTCAGATCCTTCTGCAGCTCGCAAAACTGTCTGGGAGCTAAAAATATGTGACCTCCACAAGGAGAAATACATAAATCTGCTTGGCCTCCACAAGTCACCAAACTTTCAGGGTAAAGAACGTTCTGCAGTGTCTGGTTTATTTTCAACTTCACTTCTGCAATCATAAAAGTCTATTAGTGCTGAAAACCTGGAATTGAACTGCCCTTCGGAAAAACTAAACTCAGATTAATGTACAGCTTGGTCTGCTCAAAAGCACGAATTAGTCACGCAACACTAAATCATTCAGATAAAAGTCTCAGAAAAGCAAGTACCTTTCTTTCATTACTATTACTTGGCTATTAATAAATTAATTAATATAATAACTGTGTTTCTTGGCTATTAGTCACTCAGATGGGGGTCACTGTATTCTTGTCCCAAAAGAGAATTCCTTTAAGTCTGTTATAATCTGATGGATAAAGACTTCCCCAGTCTGCTTGTTCTTTTTGTGAAAGTTTGAGCAAACGTAAGCCCCTTTAGTAAGTGTCCCCATTTCCCACAGGGCACACTCCCACTGTGAGCCCTGGCTGCTGCCTGGGTGCAGAAAATACACTCAGACCCAGGGGCATCCAAACCTGCAGAGCCTGAAAGAGACCTCTCAGCCTTGCTCATGGGAAATGCAGTGAGATGTCAGCCCCGCAGAAAACCTAATTATAGCCCACAAGTTGGAAGGAACAGGCTGCCGATCTCGTATGGTCAGGAGCGGGGCAGAGAGAGAACTGCTGGGTCAGGTCCCTGCCTGTGGCTGGAAAGGCCCTCCTGAGTCATGAACTGATCACCCCCAAACTCCTCTTCAGCCCTGCAGTACGGGATGGGCCAGCTGGCAGCGAAACAGCAGCCTCTGTGCTCTTGTTTCTGCTTGGTGGAGCTTTTGGGGGAGGGAGGGGTGAGATCTTTATCGGCAAAGTAGCTTTAACAATTCTAACAAATGTTCTGTCTAGCAGAACAGTTCTGTGGGACCAGCACTGAAAGGCAGGAGGAGCCAATCAAGTTGGGGTGAAGCTCTTTGCTGAGGCAGTGCCAGCACTGGGACGCTCTAACATTTCCCCATCCCTGCTCAGTGTGTAAATGCACCAATCTTTGTGCCAGGACAGCAGTGTGGGGAAGGGAGAGGGAGAGGATGGGCTGCCCTTTTTGGTTGGTCTGCAACAATAAATTTGATCTTGAATTTATGCTGTGGGAGCCTCGAAGGATGGTTTCTCAGCCTCAACTACTCTGCCTGTTCCTTTGCCTTGTAGCCCTGTCCCTACAGCTCCTGTTGGCTCAAGATTAGGTCTGCCACATTTTTAGCTGGGATTTGCTAAGAGGAAAATCCTCATGACAGTTTGGGAACCACCTGATGGCACATAGAGTGCAAGGAGGCTGAGAAGCTACACCAGGGGTGGCTTGGACTCCCTGGACAGCCAGCACCCAGATCAGAGGGCCTGCACTCCTCTGCTGGCACTAGACAAGGAAATGAGGCAAAGAGCCTTGAAAAACCCTTTCATTTGAATATCACTAATGTTTGTAGAAATGTGATCGAAAAATGTTGTGCTTTCACAAGATGAAAGCGACACGCACAGCCCTGGGGTGCCTTAGTGCAGGGGTTTGTCACGTCCCTCTTAGTGGGCACGTTCCCCCTCGGTGATTTATCCCCAGCATTCCTCCAAGCCCCTCTGTGCAGGTGCATGTGGAGGGGCTGAGCTGTACGGCAGAGCAGGAGGCTGAGCACAGCCTGCAGCACAGAGGGGAACATGCAGAAATGCAGAGCACGGGAACAATATCTGGGGAAAGATCCCCTCACTGAGGGTGTGCAAAAACCTGTGAGCCAGGAGCAGCCCATAGAATGTGTGCGTTGGGGGAGGACAGAGCTGCAGCGGGAGCTGTTAATATTGCACGACATTAAATGAAGGTTACACTGGGTAGTAGCAATGTGGGGAGGGTTATTCCCTCCCTTATAGCACCAGGAAATTCACCTTTTCACCCATGTGCAGGAATGAGAAGGAAAGGTTTGGGGACTCCCTGTGTCCCTTCCAGCAAATACATCACTGCCTGTCCATGGGAGACACCCCTACCATTTCCCATCATGTGCATTTACAACTTTATATCAACATGAATACAAAGGGTTGGGATTTCCTAAACCAGCTGCTGACCACGACAAGCCTTGGCAGGGCAGAGCTGGTGATGTGCTCCCACATGTGGGCACTGGCCAGGCTGCTGGGCTCGGGTCCCATCGCACTCAGCCCACACTCTCTGGTTGCAGCCAGCACCAGCCTTTCTCTTGACTTTGGTCAAGAGATTTTCTGGTGTCTGCCTGTAAAACCCTCTGATGGAAGCAGGACCTCACTGTCCTGGAGCAGGATCAGCACTGGTGTGGCCCTTCAGTCCTACACCCACGTTTCACAATCGGTTTAAGCCAATCTACTGTCACCCAGAGATGTGGTCCTGCCCACTCCCTGCCCTGGCTGCATGTTTCTGCTTGCTCCTTTGTGTCAGCACAACTTGTGGTGCAGCTTCCAGCAAGCTGGGTCAGTTTGGTGGCTCATTTTTCAGCCAGATTAGCAGGCTGACCTGCCTCACCATGAGGTTCCACAGCTGCTAGC
Organism: Acanthornis magna; assembly: GCA_036785705.1. Taxonomy (NCBI): domain Eukaryota; kingdom Metazoa; phylum Chordata; class Aves; order Passeriformes; family Acanthizidae; genus Acanthornis; species Acanthornis magna. Next base: position 4,465,125 of record JAWUZG010000001.1, read on the forward strand.
CTGGCACCGTGGTGGTGGCAGGAATGCACAGCCAGGAGTAGGGTTGGGTGAGATGGGACAGGCAAGCAGGACTGTCCCTTTTGGCAGCCAGGCAGAGCTGGATTGGCTTGAACTTCTCGTGAAAACCTGCTTTTAATTTTCCCTTTGGTAAATACAAATAATTCTCTTTTAATGGGGAAGTTGTGTGGCTCCATTGTGTTACAGAATCACTCTAACCACAGCATCTTTCTGCAGATCATAACTGAGTTAAGTGTGTTGAGCAAATAATATTTCAGCTGCTAACAGTTGAGTCAACAGCAGGGTGATCACGATTTAATCTTCTGTTTCGCAGAGGGGGACTGCACTGCTGTTTTACAAAGCCTTTTTCATCACAATAGGATTCCCTGAATCAAAGACTCACAGGTGTGATTTTTGGCTGGGAACAAACAGTTGCATTCCTATCAAATGCATTCCGCTTTCCAAGCACAAATAACTTTCAAATCCTTGGCCCAGGAGAATTGCTTTCCAGAAAAGGAAGGTGTTGCCTTCCCATGAGTTCAAAGGCTCACCAGGAATGTGGTGGTTAGGATGCTGCTAACAAGGAATCTTTCATTACTGAGGAACAATTCCTAGAAGTTAACCACACAAAAATGCCTACAGGAGGCTCCAACTAGCAGAGTTTAGAGAAAGGAGTAAATTCAGCCATCAGCAGTAAGAAGAAGGCTGCGTCTCCTTTTTTTGCAGAAGCTGAATAAAAACCCCGTGCTCCTTAGCTCTAAGCAATGCCCTTTCAAAACTGATGGAGTAAAACGGACATCTCTTTCAAAGACAAGCTGAAAAGCTGCTGAATTTTCTTGTTGGTCTTTGTTGGAATATTGCTATATAATAGTCAATGGCTGTGCTCTTTGGGAGGTTAGATTAGATGTGCATAAAGATTCCTTCTGCCTTTTCAGGCTATTAGTTTTGTCATATGGATTTCTTTCAGAGTCCCTTCTTTTTATTACATCAACATTTTGAAGACAGGCAGTGATTTGTAATTCTCTAGAGGCCTTTGCATGGCCACATCAGCAGAAATGAGCAATTTTATCCTGCAGGGATGTGGGAGTACCATAAATGAGAGGCTCCCAATAGGCAAGATGTAAAGGAAAGCAACTCCTTTCCCAGGAATGTGAAGTGGTCAAACCCTTTAACTGTCAGCTATGGTCTGATTTCAAATATCTCATGAGAGATCAGAGGGTTTTAATACAAATTCATTTCTTGGGTGTTTTAGTATTGACAGACTTCCTTGCAGAATTTATGCACGCAGTGGATTGAGGCCAACAGGTCATTTGAGCCTGCTTCCTGCCAGGGTATATCCTGGATTAAGGCAGGAAGGTGGAAATAAAAGGATGGAGCAGTCCTCCCGTGCGGGTGGGATTTGTCCATATGCACTACTGCTCTGTGGGGAAGCCATTCACCTCAACTCTTTTAGGACAGCTTCTTATCCTTCAGTTCTGCTTGGGATGGCTTTAGGAGAGACAAGGCTAGGGAGCAGGGAGCTGAGCAGAGCACAAAACCTGTATCTCGCCAGCCACGGCTGATCACAGCCAACCTCAGTGTTTGCACGGGGTGAGGCAGAGCCCTGTTGCAACCCCAGCTCCATCTATGGGATCACTGCCCTGGGACTGCTCCCTGCCCCACCAAAACCTGCTCCAAACCTCCTGAGTCCCAGCTGTGGCAAGAAACTGGGGGGCAGAGAGGACAAAGAAAGAAAGCAGGAGTGCAGACGGGCCGAGGTTCATCCTACAGGCCAAAGCTGGGAGGAGAAAGAGGTCCTCCCCCTGCAGCAGAGGGCACTGGAGGGGAAGAGAGCAGGTGAGAAGCTCCTACACAAACCTAAAGAATATTTATCTGTTTGCATATGCTGTCCTGTGAAATCTGGGTTAAAAAAAGGTAATGGTCCAAAACCATAAGAAAGTATCTCCTTGTAATACACGTGCAGTCCAGATGTAACATCCAGAAAGGATGTTACATCTCATCTTCAATCCCTCATCTTCAATCCCTCACCTTCAGCAGTGCCTGGCAAGCTTGGGGTACTGAAGTTGCAGACTTCTCCCTGTAGAAGAAGTTTTTGCAAATATAAGGCAGGAGATTTTGTTTGTAAGAGTCTCCCTGAAGTGGGGAGAAGGAGAGTCACTTTAGGAGGTGCTCCATGAGTTGAAAACAAGCCACCATGCTCTGCACTACGTTTTTCCTGAGAGAGCAGAAGGTCATGAAGAGAAACCAAGGGCAGAGCTGTGGCAATGTGAGGGTGCAGCTACTGGAGCCACTGTAAAGTGCCTTAATATGGTGGAAAGGGGGACAAAAGAGGGGAAAGGGAAAGGGAAATGAGCTGCCAGGAGGGGGAAGCCACCACGATTTGCTTCTCTCAGCAAGGCAGGGCTTAATGTCTTCTGCAGACAAGGAAACAGCCTCCCACTGCTCCTCTTTCCAAGCCCAGCTCACTGCAGATAGCAGAGCAATAAATCTGTCAGTCCCTCGGAGAGACAACTCCCCTCTGCATTCCTGTGCAGACCTGCAAAGGATTATTAGCTGAATATCTCCCTTTGAAACCAAAGCTAAACTTCCAGGGCTCCTAATCCGACCCTGGCAGTGTATCAGCCTCACAAATCTCCTGATGATAATAGATAGGATATGTTATGATTCGCAGTAAGGAAAGCTCTGCATCAGATCCCTGCATCCCAGTTACCTGGAACATTCCTTCCCAAACATCCCCACCCTTGTTTTCAAGCCAGTCAATGGACAAAAATTAAAGAGAGGTTAAAAAAACTAAAGTGGAGTAGCTCACTTCTAATTTCTTGCAGGAAGATGTTGCCTTGCCATATTAGATTGCCCGTGTCCTCTGAAAGACCCGGAACATTAATCACACATGTTCACCACACTCCCCTAGGGTAAGAAGAAAGATGATGGGATGCCAAACTCCTGCATCAGTTCAGTAGTTCTGCTAAGCTGCTCCTTATTATTTCACTTGCAGACCTGATCTGCAATGTAACTGGTCTGGGTTCTTGCCCCAGCTCCACCTGCACGGAGCAGGCTGGCAGCAGAGATTGGGAGATACATACCCATTAGCTTATTACCCTTTGCCATCATCAGAGATCCATTATGACTGAGGTCCAAAATACATTAAAAGCCTTTGAACTGATCATTTACAGAAAATCAGCAGCATCACTGTAGTTGGGTATTTCTAGAGGTTGGCTGATGTCAGGCTTGTGATGCATTTAATGATACAACCAGGAAAGACAGAAGAGCAGAGCCAAAATACCCACACTGTTACCAAACATCAATACTTTAAGAAGCCCTATTATGAAACTAGAGCTTTCTGACATACAGGCATGGTGAATATTAATAAACTTATTAGAGCTGATCCAAGTTTTCAATCTTGGCTTTTTGTTTTGTTTTGTTTGCCAAACAACAATGAAAATTTCTTTAGCAGAAAGAGACATCATTTCAGGCATGAAATGATATGATTGTGTTTTGGGACAAAGAATAAAAGATTGAAATTACAAAATACATAGTCAGGTGTCTGTGCTCTTGTCCAAACCACGCTGACGGTGGGAGGAACAGGACAGGGTGCAGGATCAGGACAGGTTTCAGTCACCTCCCAAAACTTGCCTCACTTCCAGTTTTCCAGCGTGAAGAAAGTTTCTCTTTCCCTCCCACCTCTTCCTCCTGCTGGCCGTGCTCTCGGGCTGTGATTTCTTGGGCGACAAGCTGGGTTGGGGTCTCACACCCTCTGCATTTACTTCTCAGCCTGTCCAGGAGCCCACCACCCCAGTGTTTGTGCTTGAACCAACAGCTCTGGATCTAAAGCCATAAGCAAAATCAGCTGAGAGAGCTCATCACTCCAAAAATCTGCATTATTTGTTTGTTTTGGAGGGGGTGGGAAGGAAGTGGGGGAGCGGCATCCTCCAAATCCCACATCTAGCATGTCTTGTTATACATTACACAGGCATTTCAAAAGCTGAGTGAAGTTTTACAACAGCACGTGCACTTTAGGGAGAAACATTAAGAAATAAAAAATGAAAGGCAGGCTCAGAGGAGAGGAAGGCAAGAAGTGTGGAAAAGGACCGAGGGGCCAGACCCACGTACTGTGACAGCTATCAGAACAGAGAGGAAAATCACAGTGACACTGTATTTTGGGAAAGAAACTCATCATGGAAAACCTATCAGATTAGATTAGACTTCTTTCCTCCAATGCCTTGGTGCATCTTGAGGAGCAGTATGGTTACTTTAAACAACCTACGTGTTTTACATGGTCCTGCAGGTTGGGGGAGAGCTCTGGGTATGCAAAAACACTGCAAAAACACCCTCCTGTGCTGGAGAATGGGTGTTCATGCCCCAAGTGACCACCCCTCCTGCCCCCACCTCCAGCACAGGGTGATGGGGGAGCCCACCAGAAGCCCCTCAGCATGTCACTCTGTAAAAGGGAGGAGTGGCAGCACATCTCTGGTTACAAGCCCATATGGTGAGGAGACATCACCTCGGCGTGTCAGTGTCAACTGCTGACTGATCATAGCTTTGTCTGGCACCCAAAGTCTCCTAGAAACAGCATGCTGGGCTCCAGATGCTTCTTTATGTCTGAATATTTGCATTCCTCCCTCCTGGGGTTTAAACCTAACTAGGCTTTGCAATTAGCTTCACGAGAGCTGTCCCTTCTCCCTGTCCTTGCAACAAATGCTGAGCCTCTGACATGAAATGGCTCAGCGTTTTCACATTGGAGGGTGATATAATAACCAGATCGCTCCATCCATACTTTCTTCCTTTATCTGCCTGCTCTTCAGAGCAGGTCAAAGCATGAGCTCATGCCCTGCCAGGCCTGAGAGGCTAATCCCAGGATATTCCACTGGGGTGGTGTTATTTTATTCCTTCAGATGGCAGTCAGGGCTGCTAATGAACTGACACACGGGTGAGGAGAGAGGGAGAGCTGCTGACTGGGGGCCAGTGGAACGCCCCCTCCACTTCCCACATCCCTGCTCTCCCTTCCTCCACACCTCTGCTGCTGCAACGCTGCTGATTTCCAAATCTTCCATCTCAGTCCCCTGCAGACAGTATCAGTTTCTTGGTTTTTAAATTTTATTGACAAATAATGCCTTTAACCAGGCAGATCTAAAGGAGATATTATGCCTGTTCTCTACATGTGCAATTCTGCTGATTTTGTTGGAAAATCAAGCCCCTTCCTGTTTGTTCTTTGGCTGAGAAATTACGGCTGAAGGGAATGGAAACAATAGGATCCAATGAGTATTTGCTTCCAGGGGGTTTCTTGCCAATGCAATTCCACAAGCAAAACTAACAATAATGAAGAATGACCTAAGTGTTAATATTATCTCTGAGAAGAAGTTAAATTGCACAAGCCTGGGGAGCTAAAAGAATGGCTTAATTAAAATCTACTTGTGTCTGCTTTCTTCCCTACGTGTATAAGCAAAGCCCTCCGGGAAAATCCTCCTACAAGAAAGACAAATCCCTCTGAAAACTGGAGCATTCCCCAAAAACTTATAGCCAGAAAAATAAGGACAAGCAGTCGCTTAAGGCCACTGGCTCCAGTCAGAGCCCGAATCACTGGTTCCAGTCCTGGCTGTCCCTAGAGCTGTGCTGGGGCAAGGTAGGCACCTATGGGCTGGTATATGATTTTATGAGAGAATCTTGTTGGCACAAAAATTCTCTTCTTCTCCCTATACATTTACCTGTACCTGTTATCTCATGGCCATTTTTGGACCTGAAATACTTTTTCACCACTCTAAATCGCATGTGAACAGATTCCATCCTACTAGTATGATTTTTCTGCCAGTGGATGGTGACTCAGCATAAATAATTTTCCTTTACTGCTTCAGTTCATTGTTTGAGTTTCCTGAGAGCTGGCTCTGCCACTCTTCCCTTGCAGAAATTGTGCTTGGTTTCAGACCAGAGGATCTCAGGGTCTGGGACTTGATTTCACGCACTTTTCTGTTAAACAGAATTGTAATACCAGATGAGGAACTGCTGAATTCTTGTGCAATGAAAACAAACTTGTCTTGAAATTATGTGGTTGCAACATTTGGAATGATTTATATGATTATATTTGGCTGAAACATGAAAAATCTATTCTAGTGGGGTTTTTTAAATTTTTCATTTACAAATGTCACAACTTTTAAAAGCTGCAAAGCGTGGAGGTTTGTTTATAATGGGAATTGTATGGTAGCAGCATAATGAATTTTAGATGCTTCTGTCAAGGGATCATATATGATTGAATAATAGCAGAGAAATTGGAAGAAAACTTTCCAGAGAGTGCAGAAAAACACAACATGAAGGACTGAAGCTCACTCAGATTTTGAAGCTGAGTAGAAGGAAGCAGAACTAAAACTCATTTTTATTGAAGACATATTTGCTTTTAGTGTCTAGGAGGTCACATACCCACTCAGCATTGAGACAGTACCAGGAAGTCTTGGGGTATTAAAGGAGTGGTCTGTCAAGGTCTGGCAGGTCTGCAGAGGAAGGTGGAAGCAGACAGAAGAGCTTTGGGACAGGTTTGAGGAATCAGAGGAAGAATTTGGCTTAATATTAGGAAAGGACCTTCCCACAGAGACATCCAAAGAAGCTGAACACAGGTTACTGTGATCTTCAGGGCATAAGGCAAATTTTTGCTCACACAAATAAATTTTAAGTCTGGAAAATGCCCTAATGTAGTGGGAGATGGGCCTCATCCAATGCAGGTGTCGATGCCTGGGTCACTCGAGCACTCTTCCTTGGGAAGACAACACTCAGTCCCTGAGAATCTGTACCAGTCACCTGAAGTCTCACTGAGCTACAACCTAGAGAGCAAATCCACACTGCACTTAATTACTTTTTTCCCTGGAAGGTTCTAGATCATGCAGGTGGGCTGTGGAAGATTTAGGTGTACCACCGAAACAAGGTCCTGCACTATTACTACTTTTCATTGGCCAATTTTAGTTGGCAGGGGTTGGTTCCTGTACATGCCAAGTGAAGAGCTCCTGCAACTCAGCAGCAAGAGGTATCTGTCCAAATTTCACTTCAGGTACCTAAAAATTAATTTAATCTTTTGGCATCCAGCCACTGTTTTTCATAATAAGCCAAAGGATGGACACAAATCCTGTCAGCAAACAGGTCAGTTTGATCTTTTTATTAATCCCCACTGTTTAGATCTGAAATTGCAGAGCAAGGAACACATGGTTTATGGCATGTGGGACTAAATATCATTCAGCAACTTCTAACCACTGAATTATTTGGAAGCTCTGTTATAAGCCTGTGCTTAGCTTCCCTTCTTGGAACCAATACGACAGCAGGGCTGGAGGCAGCTCTGTGTGTGTACAGGTAGGAGGACAGTCCTGTCTGTCTGTCTGCCTGTCCCCCCCTGTCTGTCTGCTTCATGTCAGGGCAGGAAAGCTAAGGGTCCCTTCTGCTAGTGCTAGTTACAAAAATGCATTAATTTAAACAGAGCAGCTGGAGAGCCCTGACTCCTGGTGTGTGGAAGAGAGGGTGACAGAATAGGGCTGCATTCCAAATGTATAGCTGGTCCCAAATTACAGCAGCCTGCCATTGTTGCCAGGGGTGCTCAGCCTCCATGTGGAGTCCTGACCCAGCACAAAGCTCCATGTGGAATGTTCTGAAGCGAAGCTGAAACAACAGCATTTTGCATCTGATGCTCTGAAATCAATGGCAATTTCCATTGGGATGGACCCACTACATCAAACCCTTGGGTCTGGTTGGGCCTAATTGTTTCATTAGGGGAGCTAATGGCCCAGATGATTTGGTTTTTTGCCACTATTGCCATATTATTTGTGGTCTAAATGTTTCCATTAAAAATAATCAAGAAATTAGACCTTTCTTCTTATGGTTTAGACAGTACTTTCCTAAAGCTCAGTATTCGGGTGTGCCATCTGTGAATGCTGAATGCTCCTCTCATTGCAGAGCTGGACTGCTGAGCCATGGCCTTTCAGATCAATATTTTGTGTTAACACCCAGCCCCAGAGCATTAGATATAACAATATTTGTGGGTACAATTGTCTTCCAACCACGGCTATGAAACAAATAAAAGCAGAAGCAAAGATAAACACTGTCATTCCAGGAATGAGTGATGCCACAGGGAGTGGACTCTGAAGGACCCCAAATAGCTATGCTGCACTCTATTATATCTGGATACAATGATGTATCTATAATGATACACATAATATGTATATATATTCATTAATGCAAAAATAAGATTTACAAAATTTTGGATTTCTTGAGCTCTGTGTCTCTGGGCAAATATAAGGTCAGGTTCATCTAAGACTTGATCTTTATTCACAGGCAGAGTTCCCAAGGTCCTGCTGGCTGATGAGCAGTTTGCTGCTGGATCAGGCTCCTTAGAACTTCTTAGGTTACTAAAATTAACCCCAAACCAAGAATATTGTGGATGACCATATCAAAGGTCTTCCAGGTCCAGTCCAGGTAGATGAGATCAGTTGCTCCTCTCATGTCCACTGATGCCACCACTCCACTAAAGAAGGCCACTTCTGTGGCCCCTTAGGCACATCTTGCCCTTGGTGGAGCTGTACCAACCTTTCTCTTTTGCTTTTGCTGCTGGAGAGGGGGTGGCCATGGCTGTACCAGATGGAAAGACTACTCAGCAGCCAGCCCTGGATCAGTAAGAATGTACAATATTGACAAAGTTTGCTTTATCAACGACAAAACAGCAGAGCTGTGATGTGTCAAGCCATAAATAACTCATCATGGGGAAAGTGTGCACCGTCTGGGCAGGGAGCCACAGCATTCATCCTTAGATACGCATTCAAATCAGCCCCATTAGTGTCATATTCTTCTGTAATTACTCCATTGATTCAAACTGCATCTTATCTCCCCACAAGAGCTGCAAACACCCTTTAATTTACTGAAAGGCAGGAGGAAGGAGAGTGTTACCATAACATTCACACAGTGTTCAGAGCAAGCCTACGGAGAACATGCAAACAGGGCACGAACATCTGTGGAGGCTGAACAGTACCAGTTCTGCAGGTGCTGACGTGAGAAAAAGCCAAAAACTGAATCCTAATGGGATGCCAGCGTTTAATCACACAGCAGCATCGCAGGACCCTCATGCTCACCCTAAGAGCAGAAGGGGTATGAACTCTTCACTGACCCTGGGCTGTTCTGTGTTGGTGATGAAACCCAAAACCTGTCAAGTTTCATGCGGTCTCCAATTTCCTAGAGGAGGTTTCAAAGTGCTCCTATTACAATATCTTGTTTTCAGAAGTACCTTTCATGAAACCTCACAAATTCTCCTTAATCTCCTTTAAATAAGGGTCTCGTGACTTACAAGAACTCCCTGAAAGCTCCACTTTTTTATTATTATTGTTGGCACAGAGGAGGTTCATTACTCCCAAGAGCTGTTCGAATAGGTTTCAGGGTGGCATGGGGCATGAAGGAAAGCTCTCAGGCTGTCCCTCGTCACTCTGCTATGCAGGAGATGTTGTAGAACAGCAACTGAAATGCAGCTGCAGAACCCCTCTGCAGAAAACAACCTAGCTGATGCAAGCTAAGGAAGAGGTAAGAGATAGATTCAGAAAAAGCAAAAATAAGAGCTTCTTGTCAAATAGTGGAAACCACACCATTTTGGTTGGGGTCAGCTAAAGCAATGCCATGTGAAAGGTGAAAGGGGAGTTGTTGGATGGGGAATGCAGTGCTCTCTGGTCTGTGCAGGAGTGCGCCAACCTAGGGACAGCACTGTCTGGGACAGGACACAGTGTGTCTTTGACCAGAGCCTGCTGCTTCTGCCACCAGGATAGATTTTATTTTGCGTATGTGCAGGCCATGGAAGAAAATGAGTTGTGCATTGGCCACGATGAAAGGCTCTGCGCTGCCATTACCTCTGTGTTTGTGTGGGAGTGGAGAGCAAAGAAAAAATGTAATGAGAAAGTCTGGTTTCACTTAGGTGCTGTTTATTTTGAGAGTCAAGAAGTGCCAGCCCACACACACTCTCCTCAGACAGCTGCCAGCTACAGAGGCAAGATTAAGAGGGAGAGGTGAAGGGAAACATTACAGTAGCATGCTCTAGTGAGAGATTTTGGTCATAGAGAACAAGGAAACAGGGGGGAAAAGAAAAAGAATCCTGTCCAAAAACTCTCTCAAGCCTCTTGGAGGGCTCTGGCCAAATCACCAGGGCCATAACCTGAATTTGCCAAAGCATTAAAATATAAATGTAATTTGTATAAATGACACAGTTTTATTTGAGATGCTAAGCTCCTGCAGATGTCAGAGGAGCTGAAAGGTGTTAATGCTCCTCTGGCAACAACAGAACCCTGGCTGAGCATCCAGCCTGAGCACTTTGAAGAGATGGGGTTTACCTTCTGGGTTTAATTTGATTAAGTTAAAGTAAATATGCACCAGAGTTAGATTGAGGAAAATGAAGTTTTTCCTTGTTGTGCTGGAGAAAAGACTATCCCTGTGTAATGTCCCACTGATGAAATAATCACAAATATTTTTCTGCTGAGGGGTGGAGTGAAGCCTTTGCCAAGGTAAACGAAAGGACAGCTCGGAATCAAGCAGCTGCCATTCACCAAGTAATGATGTTCATTTCCTGCTAGTTTTTAGCTGCTCATCAAAATACTTAACAACTCCCAAAAGGTCCTCGAAACATTTCCTTCAGCAGTCAGACACAGGGTCGTGCAGCACCTGAGGAGGGTTTGAATGCAACCACTCTCGGCTGTTTTCCCAGGAGAGCATAAGAAGTGCCAGGAATCCTCACAAGCATTGCATTCCTAGGAGCTGGTACTACAAAACCATGAGTATGAGATAGTTTGGCTGTGGGAAGTCCCATTATTTTCAATGGACTGTTGATATATTGCATATATTTATGGAGTTTGCCTACAGGGTATAACTACAGCATAGGGCTTCACCTAGGCCACTGCTGGTGTGTTTCCTCCATCTCAACTGTCCTCATCTCTTGCAGTCCTAAATCTCCACTCAGTGAGCACTTTCCCCTCCTGTAAATGTGTGACACGTCCTTACCAGGCTCTGTTTTACATCACTATCTTAACACCCAGATCAGTCCTGGGCCATAGCCTGGTAAAGTTGTTCTGAGTCAACATGGTATCAACAGCCTGTCTGTTATGTCCAGAGGCTTGAAAATAAGCTTCACTGTGTCAAATCCACTGTCGGGCTTCTCTAGCCAAGGAACTACTCTAGGTATCAAAAAAGCGCAGGTGAAAAACAGAAAAAGCTACACATTCAAGGTTTGAAAGTGGCTGTGAGACCCTCTAAAGGGTTCTATGTACCTTGAAAGTATGACTGGCACTTTATCTAGGAAATTACGGGTGAGACCAATATCTGTGAGGCTCCCCAGGAGCAATGAGAAGCTTCATCCAACATATCATTCCTATGATCTCTCATTTAAGGCCTCAGCTTCTGATTTTCTGGTAGCTCAAACAGCTTGAAAGGGAAGAAATGATTCCATGATGCATTTGGATGATATTTGGGTTTCCTTTGTTTTGGAAAATAAACCCATCTGAACTGTGAAGGTCAACAGAGTTCAAGTCAGGTGAGTGATATTGCAACTAGAAAGGGTCACTGATATGCTTTTGTCAACATGAAACATTCATTGGAGTCATAGCACTGTTGTTGATTTAGAACAATGAGGATTTCTTCTGTTTCCGCCCCAGAGTTTATCAGTTGCTGAAACTGTACTTGGAAAAAAAAGACGAGAAAATTTTTCATGTTGTAGCTGAGGTTGAAAGACCAGGCAAGCAAGTTCCTATCTTTGGTTCTGGCAGCTTTGATTTATGGCCTTGCAAAGGCTGATAAAGACTCTCCAGACAGAACACAAAACACAAGAGAATTCATTCTTTACACATCAGAATCAGGACAAAGATGCAAGACATCAAGCACTTCATTGACATTTAATCATGCTTTATTACTGAGGCAATCTCTAAATATTAAAATTATGGTTATTGGGTATTTACAAGCATATTGCTGCCATGGTAATTGTGACCAAACAACTCTAACTCAATCTCTTTGGTAATTATTTTCAAATCTAATTTTTGGTTGGATCATGTTTATATCAGATTTAAGGTTGGCTCCATCTGGAGCAGATGCAGTCTTCTCATAAAAGGAATAATTGATCAAATTCTGGATTTGGTTACATGCATGCAGCTCCATTGTAATCCAAAATATGTGACTACATGTCCCAGGAGGGAGGGTCAGCTGGAAGATCTCATTAATTAGTATATTATGTGTTCAAATTGGAATTGTATGCTGCTGTTAGCGAAAAGCGGACTGATGCTCTGCTTGAAAAGGATTATGCTGACAGGTACAGCAGGGCTCTTGAAGCTGGAAGTTCTCAGTGCATTTATCCTTAGCTCCTTGGTGATGTAATTTTAAAAACTAAATATTACTTCAGCTTTTGTCGAAGAATTTGATGCAAGAGCATGAATTAAAGGTCTCCTGTGTGGGACTGTGAGATTGCTGTGTTGACAAAGCCTGTTTGCCTTTGCCACTTAGTAGCTATATGTTATTTTAATTTATGGATTTCACTGTGATTGCATAGGAAATAGGACAAATTCTGTCTGTTTTGTAGCTGGAGAAACTGAGATACAAAGGGAAATTCAGATATGACAAGAAGGATGGAAATCTCTGACTTCTCCATTGGGCCTCACTGGCTCCTTTAGCAATGTCTGGATATTATTATTATTTTAGGACAGGCATGAGCTCTGCTTTGAGACTGAAATGTCTCCAGCCCCTGTTCTCCATCAGCCCTGTGCTTTCTCCTCTCCTTCCCTCTCCCCCCTCCCACCAAGGCCACCCACACCCTGCTCACGGAGACCCTGTGCTCCTCTTTCTCTCCTCATGGATCATATTTTCCCTGAGTCCCTTAGATGTACACCAGATGTCCTGTGTGCCTCCCACCACCTTTTCTCTCCATCTTCTTCGTCCCTCTCACACCAGGAGCTGTGTGTGTGGTCCCCAGCCCATCACATGCCATGACCATAACCTCTCTCTTCCCCACTCCCTGCTGCAGTCCCATTGCTGGGACCCTCTTCTTCCTCTCCGTATTTACCATGGTTCTTCCCCAACTGTGGTGGCAAGTCCAAACCCCTCAGTATCTCCACATGCCACACTTTCATCCTCAGCCCACCAGAGTCAGTCCACGTCCTGCATTCCTTCTTCCACCCACTGAACTCCAGATTCCAACCAGTGCATCGCAGAGCCTTCACAAATAGTCCCATTCTTATTTTTCACAACTGTTTATTTTCTCTTTACCCGGGAAGGCAATCATTGAGGGTATTAGTATTTTAAAATCAGATGAGCTGATGGGCAGAGCTGAGGGAGGACACTGTTTTGTTGTAAGATACCAAGAGCTGCCTCTAAGCAAATCTCTGAAGTGCAGAGTCTCACAGAAAAGCTGAACATGGATACTCAGACACCAGGACTCTGTGGGTCTCCTGTTTCTCTCCAACTTGCCACCAAAATCATCTCAGCCCATGGGCTGCAGAGTGCCCTGATAGCCTGAGATTGATCAGATGCAACATCTGGGCTGTGTGTGCCATGGAGAGAGAAGTGTCCTCATGTGTGGGACTTCACGAGTGTCACCAACCAGACCTTGGCAGGAAGGTCTCAGTGGCAAGGGGCAACAGAAAGCCCAATTCCTGCTGTGACAATGAGTTTCCTTGCAGATCTCCCCAGTGACAAGAAAACATCAAGGCACTTAGAAGATATTCAGCAGGAACTTCAGGGCAGGACCACACATCATCCTGATGGATTTTTTTTGTAGCTTGTTCTTAAAAAATCCCTAAAGCCAGTGATCAAAGATTTTAAGTGGTGTCTTGGATGACTGAATTTGAATCACCCAGATTATCCAGAGGGATTGGGCCCATTCCTGACAGTTCCTCTGATTGCAGATTTGTATAAATTTTACTCCTAAATTGAACTGTGTGTACTCCTAGAGAATCTCCTGGCACAGGTCAAACAGCAGAATCCCTGCTCCACCACTGCAAAGGCATGGAGCATCGCTGGATTGCTACAGTCTCAACCCTTCAGGCCTGTGGAGGTTTGGGATGTCTGGGCCCAACATGAGGAACCTCTTCTGCTACAGTGAACACTCACGGCATGAGAGTTGTTGGCAGTGGCTTTGAGAGCACAGAGAAGAGCAGCAGGTGAGCAGAGGCAGGGTGGAGTGGTTGGGAGGGAGCAGGTAGGAGCAGACGGAGGGGAGAAATTGTCACAAAATCGTTGTAAAGCCAAGAGCACCACAGGCTGGCTCAGAGACAGCAGAGATGCCTCGTGTTTATAAGCTGTATGCATCAAAATGCAGACATCACACAACCACAGAAACAGTGACTGGAAAGAGCCTCCTGAGGTCTCTTTTCCAGCCTCCTGCTCAAAGCCAAATGGCTACCAAGGGTACTCAGGTCAGCTCTGGCTTTGTCCAGCCAAGCCTTGTAATCCTCCAAGCACAGCATCCCCAAAACTTCTGTGGGACATCCTCCCAGGCTGCACTGCCCTACAGGTGAGAAAGTCTTTCCTAACATCCAACCTGAACCTCCCAAGCCAAAAAAAAAAAAAAAAAAAAAAAAAAAAAAAAAGCAAGCGAGTGAAACCACTGAAATGTGCGGGTGAGGAAGAGCTTGATAACATCTGGTTTGGCTCCTTGAATGTCAACAGGACTAAATATACTCACTCCATCCCCAGATAATGGCCAGCTAGCTCTTCTTCAGAATCCAGAGCGCCTCCATAGTCAGCCCTCCCTTCTACAAATTATTGCTCATGGGCAACTCCATTTTTTCCTTATGTTCTGCATAGGAGCTGTGGCAACAGGACTGAGGGGTCTGCAGAGCCCCCAGCTCTGATAATTGCAGCATAAGCCACTTGGAAACCCTGATTCTGATAAATTTCTTAATTCCAGCAGTTATATCCCATATTAAACATTTTTCTAGCACTAGTTCTACAGGAAGGGCAGATAACTTTGCCAAACACAGTGTTACCTGACTGTGAAGGGGAAGCAAACAGCAGCACTCTGAATATACATGATTTGGCAGGGAAATTTCCTAAACAAAAGCTGTGGTATAAAAAAGTTGAGCCACATGTGGCTTTTATTCCTCAGTGTTTACTGGGGAAAAAAAACCCCGTGATCTCCAGTTACCCAGCCAAGAGAAAATGAGAAGAGCACTATTTGTCCATTACTATTTATTATTTCAGTACTAACAATGGCAAAATACCCAACTTTGTGATCTTATTAAAGCAAGAATAAATTGAATTCGCCAAACTGCACTCAACTGCACCTTACTGTTACCTCCAAGCATACACAAGCTAAAAATAGGACGGAAAAAGGATTTTGCAGCCGCTGGTTCCACAGCCTTGAGGCACCTGGCTGAGGTGGTAAAAATGCAGCATTCACTCAAGTCAGGGGGAAAACTGATGCCTGTTCATTTCAAGGGATTTTGGATAAAATCCAAAGTAAGTGAAGATCAACAAAAGTTAGGAAGACAAGTGATCAAAATGTGCTGCAAAAGTGCCTGGTATTATTACAAACATCCCCTAAGGCTTCTGATAATAGTGTGGGAAAGCTATAGCTGTCATATAGCATTATTTTAGTAAGAACAGCCATTAGTACCTTCCTGACTGCATGCCAATCAATACAAGATAAATGCTCCTATGGATTTTTTTCCTACCCTTTCTACACTTTGTAAAAGCGAGCCAGTTCTCTTACCTTGTTGCATAGTGACTTCTAGAGCACTCACCTTTGGCACGTGGATGATGGATGGCCTGGGGATGTGAGTGCAGAGTGCAATAATATCCTGGCTCAGCTCTTTAGCAGCAAACACTGATGACTCGGTGGTAGCAGGCGCTGCCTGAGCAGCAGTGTGATTGCTGGAACTGCTGCTTGCTCGGCTCTGTTTTTCAGAGCATTTTCTGGCTTTGAACATCTCCTCGCTGTCCCTCTTTGCTCCGTGCTTGATGCTGCTGGCTGCTACAGCGGATGGCTGCAGGCACACTGCTGAGGCTGCCTCCGTCTTCTCCTCCTCCATGGACACAGGGCTTGCGTTGGGCTGCTCAAACGGAGTGTTTTCGTGTGTGTTTCCAAAGCAGGTGAGCAGGGCTGAGCAAGGGAAAGGATGCATCTTGGATGACAGGTTATCGGATCCGCTTAGCCTGCTTTCCACAGCCGCATAATCAACAGGCTGCATTCACATCCAGAGGAGAGCCCAGAATGAAAGCCCTGGCATGACGGCATTCCAGCCTTCCTAGGAGAGAGCACCCCTTTTCCTGCTGTCAGGAACATTCAGAAGTGGGGTACCACACCTCCTGCTCTGTCCTCCACCAAAGTCAGCCCACTATCTCCTCACTGCCGCCCACTGCTATTGTCTGCGAGGCAAAGAGGTGCAGGCACAATAAAATCGTTTGCAACCTTTGCATGCTCTTGCTGGGAGCTGTCAGCAGCTGAACAAAGCCCTGACAATAGCCCCATAGCCCCGGCGGGCTATGGTTACAGGAGCGGATGCTCCAGCGCCCGGCGGTCCTCAATCAATAGTGCCGCGGCCTCAAGTTACCTGGCGAAGGAGGCAAAAAGATAATGTAGCCCGAGCTCTGCGGCCATAACAGCATCAACACTGGATCGGTGTCATCATAACAATAGCAAAACTGGCTCTGGTTACGCTGCTCAGGTGTTTATTGGTGATAAACCCCCAAATCATTCATCTCTCACTGACTTGGATCAAAAATGTACTTCCCAGCACTGGCTGGGCTGTCTATCATTAAGAAGGGAAAATGAGTGTCTGCTCTTGTCAGGAAGGTGAAGATGGGGTGTTGTGGGGGCACCCCATGTCCAGCACTCCCTCCTACAGCACAGGCAGGATCTGTCCCCACAGCTCCTCCTCCAGCCATGGAGCATCCTCCTGGTGCCTCTCAAAGTCACCCACTGCTCTTCCTGGCCCTCTCTATTCCCCAGAGGAAACCAGGGAAGCATCCTACTAAAACTCATGGGCGGTTGTAAAGGGAAACATTTCCTTTTTTCAATGTGCAGTGGCTCGATGCTGGCTGTTAAAACAAAAATCTGTGGGAAGTGAGGGAAGAAGGGAGTTTGTGGTTAGAGCATCTGTTTCCAGAAAATCCCAGTTCCTTCTATTTTGTGCTGCCACAGGCTTCCTGTGTGATAGCAGAGATGTTATTTGATCTCTATCTCCATCTGTAAAATGGAGGAGAGTAATCACTTCTTTTTTTCCACCCACTGTACATATCCTGTCTCTTTATAAAAGGTTATAAACTCTCGAGGGCAGCAGCTTTTTCTTATCTGCCTTTAAGCTGCTGGTACAAAAGGTCTCCGAATACAACCATGGCATTTACCTGCTAATAGCTTCTAAAGAGAAATTGGGTTCAGTCTTTCCCAGCAAAGTCATAGTCTTCCATTTACTTTTCTAGCCTGGTTTGCTGTTAGATATTGCTAGATGTTTTTCAGACTTTCCCTGTAATTGTTCCTTTCATATTCCTGTGAGGCATGACACTGAGCAAAAATGTGATATATGAAGAGAAACTCATGTTTCTAGTAGTAGTAGCTCATCAGGAACCAAAGTGCAGAAGGCTGGGGATTAAATTTCTGATGTGTAAATTGTCAGTGCTGGGAGCAAAACAATCTCAGGTCCCTCACCCCCAACAACCTTAAAGTTCTCTTTCTACCCCATCCTAATTGAGTCTTGCACATCTGTGTGTCCGCACGGCTGGTGCTGGGTTTTAGAAAGGCCCAAATTGCCCTCCAGCTTGCATAGCAATGCATTTTGAGCTGCAGGGGCTCTTGTATCACTACTGCATTTGTAAATATTGCCAGGCTGATGTGAAAACCATACAGCCCTTGGAGTGAGAATCCTCCAAGATTCTCCAGGTGAGGTACCTGCTGACTCAAAAAGGCTTAGAAAAAGTTAGGAGAGGATCTAATAGTGGGGGAAACAGAGGGGAAAAATGTGCCGCAAAACTAGAAATTCTTGAAGTGAAGAACACGAGCTGTATTATAGTCATGGAAGAGGTTGATTTTTGTTCAGAGTCCACCTGGCTTTACTTGAGGTGAAAGTATCAGCACCAATGTCAGTATCCAGCAAGTGCCAGGAGACAAAAGGCTGGCTGTGCTTATATGCAGCAACTTCCTCTCACTTTGCATCCATCGGGGTGGACATGGATCCCTCTGGAAGTGGATTCACTGCAGATGGATAAATTTTGCATCCACCTGGGTGCCCTGCTCTTCTGCACAGCTCTGTGGCTGTGAGAGGTCAGATGTTGAGGCAGGGCCAAAGAATTGTTTTTATGTGGGAACTGCTTTTGGTGCTTAGATGAGAACAGTAATTTCAAAGTGATGCACAACTAAGACTTCAGTGATCTGACACTTCTTTAATTAAACAGTAAGCTGCCCTTGGAATTAAAATAATTATTTCAGCAAGTCAGACAGCCAACAACCTACATTCAATTATTTCCAGGTCTTCAGCTGGCCATGCCAGCTTTTCTTCAACTCTTTCTGAGAACCTAGTGAGTTTATAGGGACACCAGTCTACACAAAGACTAGATGCATGAGTGAGTCATGACCACTTAAACTCACCACACGGCACAGATGCATGTCTGAGTGAAGAGTGGTTATTCTAAAAATCAGGTGTGTGCTTGTGTTACCTCTGGGGAGGGAGGATGTTCAGTGCCTGCTTGCTCTGAGAGCCACAGAGATACTTTTTCAGCCAACAAAAAGAGCTAAATGTTCCATTGTACCTGTAAGAGAAGTGATCAGGACAAGGTAATTAACCCATGAGCCTTGTCTTATGTTCAAAGACAACATGGGAAATCTCACAAGCTGGGAATGCCCAAAATGAACTGGTGGTGACATCTAAGAAGTGACAGCCATGAGCCACAGCAGTCAGATGTAGACTCTGTCTCCTGACAGCTTGGGGCTATTAGGTTCTGGTTTAAGCCCATCAATCTAGCTAACACTGAAGTCATGATTCAAGGTTTATTTCATTCAAGAAGATCTCCTTGCTCCAATCAATCAAGCGTACAAACCATGTTTTATGTGTGATGAGATATTATTAGGACAAGGGACAAGACTCGCTTTATTTTTCCTGAATTTGCTCATAAATTAAAAATGAGCTGAAATGTTCTGGCTTAACAATTCAGGGAGATGGACATCTCAAGTAAATGGAGAAGGTGAATTTCAGCCAACTCTTGATCTGTCTTCAGTATTATTCCTTCGAGAGAATTTTTTCCCTCACGTGGCTGATATTATACTCTTCTCAGCAGGAGACATCAGGTCAGATTTAGCTCAGATGCCTCAGGATTGCATCAGGGACTAAGCCTAGCTGGGTCTCTCACTTCACAGGAGCCAGTTTTACAGCATTTTTTTTACAGCTTTTGTGCTTCTGTGTTGCTTCTTCTTTCCTCATCACTCCTACAGTAGCACTGATTCTCTAAACATTTCCCAAACCCGTGTCTGTCTGGTGGGGTTTTGCCATAGCTCAGCACTCCCCTGCATCTCCCCTTCTTTATCCTGACAAAAGCCACAACCTGTGTCTCCTGCCTCTGTGCTGCCTGCAGAAGGAATATGTTCATTGCACCAAAGGAAGTTTTAGGTTACATCTGAGCTCATGATTAGTAGAGTTCCACTGTCTTCAAATCTGGGGGATCTGAAAAGGTGATCAGAGGATATAAATCCAGTCTCCTGCTATCTCTTCTATCTCCTTTCAGACTGGCCAAACCTTAGGTGGAAAACAGCTGAGCTTCTGGCTCCTCCTACTTCATATGAAACATATTAAACTGACAGAGGGCAGGTCTAGATCAGATATTGGGAAGAAATTCTTTATTGTGAGGGCGGTGAGGCCCTGGCACAGGTTGCCCAAAGAAGCTGTGGATGTGCCATCCCTGGAAGTGTTCAAGGACAGGTTGGATGGGGATTAGAGCAGCCTGGTCTCGTGGAAGGTGTCCCTGCCCATGGCAGTGGGGTGGGAACTATGTTTCTGTGATGTATATTTTCTATATACACACAATATATACATCCTATAGAAGATGAGTAGGATGTGAAGAGAGTGCAGCTAAACCATGAAATCAGCTAGAAGCAACTTGGCACTGCTTGGATGGAGCTTGATAGGAGATCAGAGAAGAGCCTTGCAAATGCCAGAGGGACCAGGTCTCATGGGAAGGCTTAAAAGAGCTCAGCTGGAGGTGCAACAAGAAACCAGTAAGATAAGCAATGAGATAAGACGGTCTGTGTTTTTCTGAGAGACATAGGGACTGAGGTTAAAAAATAAGATGATTATGGTTGCCAAAACACTCCCTAATAATCTCAGAGTTCCTTTCATCTTCTGTTGTACCTGCTATTAGGCGTCACTGAGGGTGGGTGACTGGGTGACAGTAACTATTAGTCTCATTCATTTATGGCAGAGGCTGTCTTTCTAGACAGGAAAAATTTAGACAGATTAGCAAAAGAACTTACTTAATAGTAAGCAAGTTTTTAAAAATGTGAACAGGAAACTTTTTGGCTTTGTTTTTTTTAAACTAATTTTATGAAATTTCTAAATGTTTTGACACTTTCAACACCAAACAAACAAACTAAACACCCCCATATTCCATTGCTAATCTGGTTTTTGAAGGTCTTGAGCACGTCTGTCCAAATCTAGCTCCTGAGAGGCTACAAAAACCTCCTGTCTTGGAATGCCAAAAACCTGACAAGACTAACTGATCAGCTGGAGGCAGACTCTGAGTACACCCCCTGTCTTCCCAGGAAGGGCTATAATTTCGAGAGGCTGTGAAAATGTTTATTCCCTAAGGGATTCCCACTGAGTAGCTGGGAAAAAACACAAGTAAATAGTAACCCATGTGGTGAGAATACAGAAGACTGGAAATGAAGAGCTAATCTAAAGTCCTTTGCAACAAATTGTGCCCTTCTACTGCAGAATTAATACCAGAAGTTGGATGATTCCTGAAGCTGGATGAATGCACACATGCACTCTTTATATTAACAAAAGTTATTGTTCAAGTTTTCCATTTTTGGCCATGCAAATAATATTCATACCAAACCAAAGTCCTGGGCCCTGGAGCCAGAAGCTTTTGTAAACCAAGTCTTGACTCTGCTGTTGAAATGGGTATAACAGAGATGATGATGTTTACTTTGCTATCTTCCAGCTGGGCAGGTTGCTTCCATCAGTGAAAACTTGGAAAAATCAGAAGGCTGCTTAATAAATTGGTTCTTTCGTAACAAGTGCTACTAGTTTCTGAGATGGATTTAGAGCCTTGCTCCTACAGCTGGATTAACAGCAGCTGAAATAAAACTTCTGTCTGAGCACAAGTTGTCCTTGAGGCAGCAGTAGAATCTTTTCCTTTTGTAGTTTAGAGGATTCAAGATTAAAACCCATATTTTTGTTTTAAATGGCCTTTCATGCACTGACACTTCAAGCTTCTGAGCCAGAACAGTTTCAAATAATTGACACTTTGTAAATGATCAGCTTCATTTGCTTTCTGCTCTTTTCTCAATTACACATCCAACCTTCACAACTTTATACATTAATAGCAATTTTCCGCTTTTCACTCTCACCCACTGGTATTAACATGGCGTGACTGTGAGCATTAAGTAAAACAAAAGAGCAATGACAAAATATTTCCTTGAGTTTCAATGATTTTACTTCATAGAAAGATTTCCTTTGAATTTACAAATATGCATTCTAGTCTCTGTGCAGCCTTTTTAAAATAACACAGACTTGCCCAATGGCTGATTTGTAGCAATCATCCCAAAAGGCAGGAAATTTTCAAGGAATTTAATAAAAGGGGGGATTATCTTGTTTGTAACTTAGAATTATAGAATGGTTTGGGTTGGAAGGGGCCTTTAAAGGTCATCTAGTCCAATCCCCTGCATCAAGCAGGGACACCTTCCACTAGATCAGGTTGATAAATGCCCTGTCAAGCCTGGCCTTGTTCACTTCCAATGATGAGGAATCCACCATCTCTCTGGACAACATGTCCCAGTGTTTCACCATACTCATTTCAAAAATATTCCTCCTTGTAGCTAGTCTGGATCTGTCCTCTTTTAGTTAAAACCATCACCCCTTGGCCTGTCAGAGCAGGCCTTACTAAAAAAGTCTGCTCCAGTTTGGAACAGGCTCCCCTGGGAAGCAGAGTGACCATCCCTGGAGGTATTTAAAAGATATGTAGATGGTTGAACTCGATGATCTTAAAGGTCTTTTCCAACTGAAATGAGTCTGTGATTCTATAACTTTTCTTATAAGCTCCCTCTAAGTACTGGAAGGCCACATTAAAGTCTCCCTAAAGCCTTCTCCTCTCCAGGGTGAACAAGAACTATCTCAGCCTGTCCTCACAGAGAGGTGCTCCAGCCCCTTGATCATCTTCATGGCCTTCCTCTGGACCCACTCCAACAGGTCCCTGACTGTCTTGTGCTGGGGTTCCCTCAGCCTCATGCAGTGCCCCTGGAGAGCAGAGGGGAGGAGTCCCCCCCTTGACCTGCTGGCCACACTTCTTCAGACTGGAAACACAACCTCGATGCAGCAGACACATCTGTGGGCCCTGATGGCCTGATCCAGTGTCCCGGAGCCATTCTCCATATTCCAGATGGCTGCTTTGCTCACACATGTTGGCATATGGATGGAGCAGACTGCCAGATGCCCTTTTGGAAAGGGATGGACTGAAGGCCGTTCTCCCAGTGGGGATTTCCTCAAACAGCTCTGATTTTCCAGGTTTTTGTCATGGGAAAGCAGGGGGTCTCGGCCCTTCTTTCGCTGGTCTGCAGCTGTGTCACTGCTCCCAGCAGCACTGGGCAGTTCTGCTCCTGTGTAGGCAGAAATTCCGGCTGAGCCTGGGCTGGGGGAATCATTCTCTGGCTGCCCCTTCCCTGCTACGCTTGCTGAGCCAAGCCCTTTTCCAGTTGCACACCACAGATGGCTAATTAGGATCATGGAGAGAGGAAATCTGCTCTGTGGCCTCCTGTGCTGGGAATGGGCTCTCCGTTATGCAGATGAGATCCGTCGCTGTGTAATTCCGCCTGCATCTTGCAGCTGGGGCATGGCGCAGCACCCAAGGCTATGGCACAGTCCTGCCCTCAGGGACCGGGAATCTGATTTTGGGCATGGATGGGCAAGCAGACAAATGGGGCATGCAAAAGAAGGGAGCAATGTCTGGGAGCAGAAAAGGTGGATTTCCGGGTTCTTTTTATTCCCACTGACTTCTTCTTTGAACCCTCCCCATATCCATCTAAAAAATATCAGTTGTGCTGTTTGACTTCAAGGCACTGTCATTATCTCTCACCCTTAAAATCACCTTTTGGCTCTTGGCTACGCTAATTACAATGCAACGACTGCCTCCCAGTAAAATTCACCCAATTCCTTTGACTCTGTGAGTCCTTAACTGAGCAGGTCTCCATGGCTGACAGGAGAGCCATGAGGAACCATGCCAGGTACCCTGTGTCACACATGGAC
This sequence comes from Acanthornis magna, assembly GCA_036785705.1. Lineage (NCBI taxonomy): Eukaryota > Metazoa > Chordata > Aves > Passeriformes > Acanthizidae > Acanthornis > Acanthornis magna. Next base: position 4,488,545 of record JAWUZG010000001.1, read on the forward strand.
CACAACATCTCACTATGAAATTTCTGATGCAGACAGAAACACTTGTATTTCCTTCTTCCCTTACAGGGGCTTGAAAACACACCATCATAGAGGATTTTAGGCATATATTGTAATTTGTGTTCTGAGTGCTTGCTGAATAAAACCCAATGTTCAACTCAGCGCAGCGGTGATTTGCGAGCAATAAAACCAGAATCAATTTTAAAGGGCAACATAGTGAGATATTTTAAAACTGTATAATTGTGTTTTGGTTTGTATTTCCCTGTAAACCTTTGGGCGTTTTATAGAAACATTTCAAAAAATCACTTTATTTATATGAAAAAGACCCTCTTTCTTATTTGTATGAAGAAGCCATCTTTCTTGATAAGAATTTTTGTGGGGAAAAAATCTATCAAAGCAATTATCATCTCAGGAAATATTACTTTGTGAAATGATCTTTCTGGTTTGGAAGGCTGCTCTTGAAAACTCTAAATAAAACCTGCACTTGCCATGGCCTTGACCAGAGCTAGATGATTAAACCAAACAGGGTCCTCAATCATTTTGCTCTGTTCAATTTAATTTTTGGCTATGTCTGCACATCACTTAGCTCTGTTTACTTTACAACATTCTTGCTTGATGCTTGGGAAAATGAATGGTCATGCCTGTGGCCAAGATTCTGTATTTAATCAAGAAACAAGATCACGGAATCACAGGAAGGTTGAGGTTGGAAGGAACCTCTGCAGGTCATTTGGTTCAAGACCCCTGCTCAACTAGGGCCACCTAGGGCAGTTGTCCAGACGGCTCTTGAATATCTCTCAGGATGGAGACCACATCCTTGGGCAGGCTGTGCCAGTGATCAGTCACCCTTACAGTTAAAAAGTATTTCCTGGTGTTCAGAGGGAATGTCCAGTGTTTCAGTTTGTGCCCATTGCCTGTGGCCCAGAGCCTGGCTCTGCCCTCTTTGCACCCTCCTTTCAGATATTTATATACATTGATAAGAGCCTCCTGAGCCTTCTCTGCCCCAGGCTGAGCAGTCCCAGCTCTCCCAACCTCTTCTCATAGGACAGATGATCCAGACTCTTCATTGACTTCATGGTCTCTGGCTGGACTCTCGTGTATTGTCCATGTCTCTCATGTATTGGAGAGCTCAGAACTGAACAAACTACTCCAGGTGGGGTGTCAAGAAAGCAGAGTAGTGGGGAAGGATCAATTCCCTCCAACTTCTGATAATAGTTACTCTAATGCAGCCCAATAATGCGTTCTTTGCTGCAGGGGCACTGTGCTGGCTCATGTTCAACTTGGTGTCCACCAAAGTCCTTTTCTGACAAGCTGCTTTCCAGCTGGGTGGCCTCCAGCATATCTTGGTGCCCGGGGTTGTTCTTCCCCTGGCACAGGACTTTGCACTTCTTGCTGAGTGTCATGAGGTTCCTGCTGGCCCATTTCTCCAGCTTATTGAGATGTGGATGGAAGTGTAATCCATTGGTGTATCAGACACTCCTCCCAGTTTCCTGTCATCCAGTTCATGACCACATAAAATCCATCTCAGGTAGAAGTGGGTGACTTAAACATCATTCATGGAGTCCAGGAGCCACAGCAGTCAACTGCCAGATCAACAGGATCAGGTTTGATAGAACAAGCTGGGGGCTGCCTGCCTGACCTGACTCTGTGTGGGCACCTGGTGAGGGATAACCATTCAGCATCGTGCTGCCTCCTGCCCACGTGTGCAGCAGGGGCAATTCCCAACCAACAGGCTGAAATGTGTGTGTGTGTGTGTATTGATGCAATGCACTTGTTCCATGTTTGCTCACAGTGCCTGAGCAAAACGCAGATGGCTGGGATTGCTCCTGCCCCTGCGCTGGGGCTCTGTGGGCATTTCACTGCCGCACTCCTCGCTGAGACCTCGCAGGCAACGATCCAAAGGCATCGCTGTGGTATCCAGAACTTCAGGCAGTGGATTCCCACCACACAAGCCTCTACAGAGGACTGCTGGTTTTGCAGACATTCAGAAATTTTCCTAAGCACAGATTCCTCACCACGATGTACTGAGTCCTCTCTCAGCCAAGCCTGCAAGATGATCCATGGCAGCGCTATTACCTTTTAACCTCTGTACAGCTTCCACACTTCAGGTTTCATTTGTTTGATCCAATCTTTAGACTTCTTTTATTTTTTTCCTTCCCAACCCCACAACAGGCGCATACACAGCTTGCAGGTGCAGCTTTCCACCGCTTGACTTGTCGGGGTCGGTTTTGCTGGCTGCAGCTGGCTGCCTGATTAAACAGGCAGGAATTCCCATCTCAGTGCCCACAATGCATCTAACAGCTGTCTTGCTCTCATAGACTGCTCTGATTTTGATGCAAATGGTTTTAAATAGCTGCTTCCCGCTCACATCCATCCTTTGACCTAACAGCAATATAATCAGGTCATGATAAACCACAGCACGGGTCTGTTTGACTCTGCCTTCAAGAGCAAATATTTGGCAAAAACAAAAGTTATGGGCACTTTCAAGGCTTGGAAAATCTGGCCATTTCATTCACGTGCCTCAAATGTGAAATTAACCGCAAAATTTAAGGAGCAACTTTGAAAATCTTATTGCAGCAAAATGTCTTCTGAAAAGATGGGTCCTGTGTGTGATTTAGATGTGAAAGAGCTGAGCCAAGCATTTGTAGCATTGTTTAAGGCTTGAGAAGGAGTCCGTTAAAACTCCTGGTTCCCAGAGGGAGGTGAAAATGCCAGAATTGGAGATTCCACATTAAAAATATGTCTCTGAGCCCTTAGGCTTATAAAAGAGAGGCTGAAGTTTGCCCTGGGGGTAGTCAGTAATGCACTGACATGTGCCTATGGCCCTGTACAGCTTCCAACAGGGAGGAGACAGTGAAGGCCCTTTAGCAGGAGGGACAGATCCTTCACCACCACACAGCCTTGGGACAGTGTCCCACACTGCACCCCTCTTCTGCTCTGCACCCCCCACAGCAGACACAGGGGATCACCCCATCAGTGTCCCACCCAGTTTAGATGCCTCTGCAGGGCAAAGGAGCGGCAATGGGGGTACCTGGGGGGACCAATCCAACACATCTCCTGTGCCCAAAGGCACCTCACCCTGCTGCTCTGACACGCTAGAGCTGATGCTACACAGAGAGGGCAGACACAGGCAAGGACTATTAAGAAGGCAGATTTTAGCAAATAGAAAAGATGCCAAATTTGGCCTGAAAGCTGCTCAGTGCCATCCTCCAGGATATTATTTAATTTGGGACAGCTACCAATTTCATAGCTGCGTTTTGAGATCCATGGCAGGTGCCCAACTGGCAGAAATCTCTCAGTGGCAGGACAGAGGGGAAGCATTGTTCGTGTTTCCGACACAGACCCGGATCTCTGCCCCAGCATTAACAATGCTGTTAACTTCCAAGGAGCTCTCGGCTCGGCTCAGCTCAGCCCCTCCAGTGCTCCCTACAGGAGATGGCTTCACCTATCCCCACTGACTGTGAGCACAGAAAGGGAGGTCAGATCCCAGCCTGTGTCCTTCCGGCAGAACTCTCCTTTATGGCTCACTTGCCAGCAACAGTAGTCAGTGTTTCACAACTTCCTGCCCTGCCACTGTCTCTGTTGTGGGCGGACAAAAGGCTTTCTCTTGGCATGACATGCTGGGAGACAGAAGGCACCTCCTCTGCCTGAGTCCATGGAATGGTGGTCTCAGCAGTGGGGAAAAAAATAGCTTTTCGGGCTGCTGAGTTTGCTGGCATCAGCAAATGTTGATTCACAGACCGAGACAGCTCCAGAACGCTGTGGGCTGATGGCAGCTATTCCTGCAGCAGTTCAGTGGATGAGAGAGTCCCACAAGATAATCCCACTTCTGTTTTTTCCAGAGCGAATATTTTTCTTCTTAATTTTAAAATTTTAAAACTGCTGCCTAAACACTGTGTGTAACTTGAGTGCCTTTCCCACTAAGTAATTTTGCATAGGAACCCCCACCAAGCCATGGGCCGATGGGAATTGTCTGGGCTCTGCTGAGCTCATTTGACTCCTGGCAACTGCAAGTCTATCCTTAGGTGCACACCTGGCTCCGTGGTCACTCCACAGGCAAATAAGTCATAGCTGAGCGGACAAGAGGTCTTGAACAGGACCTAAATATCTATCTATACTTTTATATGCGTGTATTTATATTCGTTTTTATATGCATGTATTTATATTCGTGACCACAAGAATAAGTTCGGTGCTTTGCAAACTTTAGGCAATAAAATGAAATCCATTTATTGAAATGCTTTGGCAATGAAATACAAATTTATGTATTTTGTACGTAGTTTTTTTCCTCACTGCAAAAAGATATGGTGGTTTTGGATAGGAAATGCAGACTACCTTACTCAGATGTACCTGGAGGGAAATGGAGGTAGACAGGAAGGTTTAGGCAAGGTGTGTTTGGCCACATCCTCAGAGTTAATACTCTGCTCTTTTATGAAGTGATAGAAAATTTTAAAGAGGTGGAAGGGATGGACTTCTGAGCCAGAGCGTATCCAAAAGGCAAGTAACATTAACAGTAAAGCAGGTCCTTGGTTCATTACTGATGGAGAAGGAGCAATTCCTCTTCCACTTCCTTTTTTAAAGCAGATGTACCCAAATAACTTACAAATAAATATAGATAGATGATATATAGATAGATATAGATTAGATATAGATATAGACATATAGATATAGATATAGATATATAGATGATATAGATATAGATATAGATATATAGTTACCCACTCGTGTGTCTACCTCTGTGACAGGAGATACTGAAAATTCACTGCAAACCCAAACAAGACAGGCTCTATTCAGTGACCTCAGCACATTTCAAACCCTCTTGGCTGAGGCACCAAGTGTGGGCAGATGTGACATGAGACCTCCAGGAGATGCACATCCTTCCAGCCCAGCTGGGCCTCCCCAATGACACAAGAGATGTCTGCTCAGTCAAGAGATTCAAGTCCAGGTTTTCCAGACAAGACAAGGCTGCCAAGGTTCAGATGTGAATTTTTAGGCATTTATTCATTTGTAACATATTAGAAGTTTGCTTTTACCAGTTTTACTACTGCCTTTAACCAACTGCAATCCAAATCCTTTTTCCAATGGTGTTTGACTGTGAAATAACAAAATATTTCAGGGGCTGCCAATGCATGAACTCGTGTCTTTCCTAAGTACTGCATCTTGTTTTGTTGTGCTCCTTCAGCTCGCAGAAAGTAGGTCTCACTTTTTCCAGGATGGCTCAAGTTACCAGAGCAAGGTTTCTTCCTGCTGTTAAGAGATCTGCTGCCAGTCTCAGACTTTGGGACCAGCTCAGATCCTGCCCATAAAGGCTTAAGTTGTTCACTCAGGACTCATGTCATAACCTGTCCTGCTGCCTCCCACACCTTTCGCAGTATGAGGGTGCCTGGGCAAAGCAGCCCAGGATGAGAGATGGCACATTTCCTTCTGGTGGAGTTGGAAGGGATTCTTCTCATCCCCACAGGAATTTTTGAGGTAAAAACACAATGGACAAGCCCTCTGCTTTCCTTCTGTTATTTGTACCATTATCTTCTGCTGATCTTCCTGCACCTACATTTTCTGTACTTATAGTTAAGCTCACAGGCCCTACCTGTATACATGCCAAATAATCCCTTTAAACAAGCAGAATGTCCTGGAGTAGTGGGATTTTCTGTTTGTGTTGCCATCCATTATATAATCCCTGACTGGAAGGGATTTGAAGAGCACCAAAACAATAAGAGAGTTGAGAGCTCAAATTCTATTGAAAACCTCTGAAAAGTTCAGTTTAGTAGAGTAAAATGAGGTGACAAAGCCCTTGAATACCTACAGATTTTGGTAAAGTATGATACAATGTGGGAAGAGATGTATTTAGAGTGGGTCTAGAAAGCTTAGGTTTTCATTTATAATAGCTCTAAGTGCATTTGGCTGTATATTTGTGGCAAACTGCCTCAAAGACAGCAAGCAAAGCAAAACACAAGCTTGCTGAAGAATCATTCCCAAACAGCAAAGATCTATGGATTAGGGAATAATCTTCACAAGGGAGCAAGTGTGTACATTGATGCCACACTGACTCTCCCATCCACTGTAAGATTACGGGTGCAAGGTGAAACCCTCTTTTTGTCTTTGTGCACTGCAATCAGATTTTTGATAAAGAAGAGGTCTTTTCCTCCAGGATTCTGCCTTATTCCGTAATGTGCAATGCACAGGGTCATCCACAGGGACCCTGCCTCCTTCCTTCACTACTAAGATAAAAGGCAACAGCCTTCCAGGAAAGGCAAGATGGATTTGTGGCCAAGGAGCTGCCTGTGGAAGCTGCAGCCAGTGCCAAATACCTCTGTAGGAGATGATAAGATGATGTGATTGCTGGCTGCTGCTGCTCAGTGCCAGCAGCGAGTGCTCTGACGGCGACTTCTGCTGGTCTGTGCTGTCCTTGCCCTGCCATGGCACTCCCAGGCTGCTGCTGGCACTGCAGGCAGAGCCCCTTCCTAATCCTGACAGCAACATGGCATGCTTTAAATTAACTCACCTGAAAACACATGGAAACAAAAGCAAAAGCCATGATTTTTGCTAAACTTCAGTTTTCTGATAGAACTGCATTGGGAAGCAGTGATAGACCATGTTTTACCAGGAGACCTCGCCTATCAACAGCCATCAGCAGACTGGGAATGCACCACTGCAAATCCCCCTCCAGCTCCCAGCCTAAATCTTAGCAGAGCAGGTGTAACATGGCCAGAGAGATTTAAAGCTGCCTCACATCAATAAATCCTGTGCTTGTAAATGGCAAACTCTACCGGTGTCACGCACACTTAAAATCAATGGTGAACTTAATTTCCACTGCAGTTGAGTATTGATTTACCTACATTGACTTAAATTCCAATATAATAAATCAAGAGCTCCCTAGAACTGACATAAAAATGCAGGTTAAAGTTACTTGTCCTAAGAAAAATAATTTTAGCAGGATTAATTATTTTTGCCTGAGTTTTCCTCTGGGTATGGTTGGACAATCACAAGCAGGCAGGTTAGTTACTTAAGGTATGTAAGAGTCAACAGCAACACTGAAAGGAAGAAACCTCCAGGAGAGGCTGGAAAAGCAGAAGGCAGCACATACTACTGTGTCCTGCAAAGCTCAGCTGTCCCTGTTTTCATATGCCCATGTGCACATGGGCATGTGAATTCTGTTACTTTCCTGACAGATTAAAATGAAGTAACTGAAGCCACTTGCATCAGCAGTCTGAGGTTAAATTAAACCATTGGGGGACCTGGGGAGGACTGGATTCTGTGCCAGCTTGTAGTGGAAATTTCTCAGAGTGTCTGAGGCAAGGAATATTAATAAGAAATCAGAAGAGTGGATGCATGCAAATGGCAATGATGCATAGTAAGAGGCAGATTGTTTCCTAGCAACACAGGCTTTAGGCTGGTTAGTTTTGGTTAGCATTTTCAGACTAATAGCTGCAATTTGTGTCTGTATTGCTGCTCACTTGCCTACCTTGCTGAAAGAGAGAAAAAGCAATAGAGTACAGGGTAGGATCTGTATGTGCCAGGCTGTGTTTGCAGGTGAGCACTCTGCATGTGAGGGACCTGCCAGGGGTCCAAAAACTGGTGAGTTGAAAGTGTTCAGATGCCCATTTGTGCCACACGTGAACTAGCTCAGACCTGGACCTTGTGCTTCAGGCAGCTGAGCCAGGACACATGAGTTTCACCCCCACTGCATTTTGGCACTTCCCTCCTTCCCTATCTCTGTTCCATTGTACCATGTGCTCCATGAATACCCCATGGCTAATTCTGCTCTCAGTATCATCAGTAAGAGACCCTTGACTCCACTGGTAACAGGGCAGAGCCTTTTTATTTATTTATGGATTCTGTCTGTGGCTTTATTTACACCATATCCTCAGAGAATAGTGTAGGAAAACATCTCCTCTGTGTGTGTGTGTTGATGTGTGTGTTATGTATAGGTCTTGGCATACTGGGACCTCTGCTCACCTATTGCAAGGTAAATAATTAATGATTGTATGTCTGTTAGAAATCTTTTCTGAAGGTGTTTGACAAATGCCTTGCACTGCTAGGGTGCTACAAAAAGCAACTCCTAATAAAATCCCAATCATCCGTTTAAGACAACATTTGTGAGCACTATGGGATTGATACCAGTGCCAGCTCAAGGTGTGAACTGGGCTTTCCACACGGACACTTTGGAACAAGCTCTGCTTTCTCCATACAGACCCTGCTGACTTCTCCCCAGCCTGTCAGTAATTCCAGAGCTCAGCCTCTCTCATCCTCCTGGACAGCTCCATGTGTTTTAAGTCCAGTTTCCTTTCTGCAAGAGGAAAGAATGTGAGAGATGCTTCAGAGAGCATGTGAGTTTTCACGTTGTCCTTAACTCCTCTGTGCTGCGGAGAGGAAAAATTCACTCAGTTTATGCAAAAGCTGTGGAGCAGTCACTGTAACAGAGGGCAGCACAGTCAGGGAGAACAGTTGCTGCATCCCAGATGAAATGGGCCTGCAGTCCTGTACCCTCCACTGATCTGTCTGCAGCTCCAAGTATTCAAAGCCAAGGACCAGGGTTTTACCAGGCCGTGACATCTCTAGAGGGGACGGCACCAATTTCTCCCTCTCATTTCTTTCCCCAAGAGGAAGGCTTTAGAATGTCTCATTAGCCATCAAAAATCACATAGGAGAACGGGTCTGAGAAGTGCCCAGCCATGACAAAAGCTGATGCCAACCCCTGCACTTTACTAGGAAAAAAGCAGCAGATCCAAAAGTCATTAAGCCACTGGAAATGAGGTTTCATTCATGGGACTGGCTCTTTATGTCCTATATTCCGTTTTTGTCTGCCATGGAAAACTGTCTGAGTGAGAGGAAAGCAGGTTTTTGATGTACAAAGCAAGCAAGAAGAGGGAGAAGAGACTTCACTTATTTGGGTTATTTAAAACTCAGCAGTCTTTGTTAACAGCTGTTCAACTTGAACAAGCAGCCTCTCTCAGGAGTCAGCGTTGCTCCTCCTTCTCTGCAGAGCTGGGAAAGTGCCCATCCACATCCATGAGTCATCCAGGCAGGCCTCCAACAAAGGCTGCTCTGGCTAGCAGCAAAGTGGAAGCCCCAAACTCTTTACTTTTCCTGGCCTAAGCTGTAAGTGCATGAGGAAAGGGAGGGAGACACTACAGAACTATTTATTTCCCTTTCTGCTTGGGTTTAGAAAGGTGGAAGAACAGAAAGAGTCTGCAGGAAGGTGACAGTGAGACCCCAAAACCCAGCAATTTGCTTTAAAACCTCAACCTACCTTATCTGAACTCACCAGCATGAATATCTGGCACATTGTACTTTTCACAGCTCTTTGGTAGGAGATGCTACAAAGCTGGGAATGCTTGCACACTCCTAGAAACCCATGGAAGTACAAACCAGAATTATGCCAGGGATGTTGACTGCCACAAGCCACTGGCTAAAATCATGAGACTGTCTCTTCCATGGGGTAAAACACATGGCAAAGCAAGGGGCACAGCAGTGCCAGAACTGCTCCTAAAGGATGTTGCAAATATGCAAACAATGTGTTTTCAAAGAGATATTGAATGATTGAATGATGTTGTTACTATTTGGCAATGTCTTGTTTAATTCTGTACCCACAATAAATCCTGAAGGTAAGCCTCAGGTTGTATCGTCTGTCACATGAGAAAACATAATGAATATAAAATTAAATGAATTAATGAGTAATGTGATACAGCAAGGAAGCTCTCCTCTTCATGCATCCCATGAAAGCAGCAGGGGCTTCCTAGTAGCTTTTAGAGCACAGAGAAGGCAAAGAGACCACCTGTGGCTCTAAATCAAGAATGAGACTCTTTCAGCTCTACCCATCCTGTCTGTCCCACCAGGACCCATGGTGGATAAGCACTCTTCAGCACAGGGGAGGAGGGTGATCCACCAGAACCTCTGCTTATCTCCTGGCCAGACTGATTCACTGTTTCTCTGCACCCCAGGAAATTCCTCTTGGTTTGACTGTAATTTCTTCAAGTAGTTTTTGTCTTTTTGTGCTGTGGTTGAACAGCACTCAGAGAAATAACCTCTGGGCATGAGATCAAGCCAGGAAAATCCCCAAAAGGTAACCTGGGAAAATCCAGACCTGAAAATTCAGCACACACCTTTCTTCAAAGGATAGACCCATGCAATTGAATGGTGCTGCAGATGTGTCTGCTGAAGTTGGCTAGAAACTCCTTCTTGGTGGAGTGGGATTTGTCCCTTGTGAGCTTCCAGAAAGCAGTGGGTCTCCTACAGCAGCTCTTTGGGGATTCCCCTCCCGCTTCCAAAGAAGTGAGGAGTCCCTGCAGCATGACTGATTGACAGCAGAGCATGGACAGATTTTACAACAAACTGCCTGACTGCACAGCCCTCCTGTGGATCAGGAGGCAGGATCAGTCCATGTAATGTGTCCCAACTGCCTGGGATCCAGGTCTGCCCTGAATGAGAAGTGGTTTGGTCTCCATAAAAAGGTGTAGCTTTCCACAGAAGCGACAGCTGTTATTTCAGAGGCAGCTCTCTGGGTCCAGGTCATTAAAACCAGAGCATCACACAGTAAAATCATTCGGTGTCTGAAATTCCTCGGAAGCCCTCAAGCTGTCACTAAGGAAGAAAAGTGCAGCTGTTTGTTCTTCAGCCCAGCAGCTCCCTCCTCTGCACCCTTGGCCTTTCCCGGCTTCTTCTGTAAAGGTGGAAGGGAATGTCAGTGTATCTATTCAGTCATCAGCTGTTGAGCTGCCAAGAGCTCTGTTAATTCTCCCCTGCTGTAATAGGCAGTTTAGGGCCCCAGCCAATGACCAGGGAAGCTGCTGGAAAGAGTCCCACTGATTTCAATGGCTGTGCAACAACACACAGCCCTATATGCTGAAAATTAAGCACAAATCCTCCAAATTTGCTTCTCACAGGCCACGAGACTGTCCTCTGTTACTCATAATTATCATTATTATTGTCATTACTGGATTTGAATTAATGCCCGTGAGCGCAGATGGACAGAGATTTTTACTGGGCACAAATTCTGTCATTTAACTAGGACTTTCTCAGAACTTAAAACAAAAAAGAATGGTTCCAGATGCCATTTTTGTCCTTCGCATCCCCACAGCTGCTGACCAGCTATGATGTCCACAGCAAAAACTGAATTTCTCTAAATGAATTGTAAAATCTGTCAAAAAATTCTTTACACAAAACAAGAAAATCAAAACCTTAAGCTGAACAGTAGAGACTGCCAAAGGAATATTAACAAGTTAGCTAAAGACAGGGATCATCAACACTTAAAAAAATGACTACTCTGTAGTTTAAAAGAAGAACTGTAATTTCATCTTTGAGCTTTATAGATAACAGTGGGATTATGGGAAAGGAAGTAGTTCTGTCAGCTCTGCATGAATCCTATTAACACTTTTTTTTAATAAAAGGAGCTCAAAATCTATCACCACTTTGATCTCAGTTCAATAAAGCTAATCTTAGTGTTGGTTTTAACATGGACATTTAATTGTGTTTAATCACCTTCTGCAAAAATCAATTTAGTTGACATGATACTGACCAGGACTGGTCAGCAGAGATAAGAAGAGCTGTGTTCTAGCTACTCCATCCTATTACACTCACCTCTAAGCAGTCAACTAATTAATGTGGTTATCCTCAGAACACCCTTGGGAGGAAGGGAAAATGCTACTTCTGTTTGTTTGTTGGTTTGGGTTTTTTTTTTCAAATGAAGAACTCAAGGAACAGCAAAATTAAATGGCTTCCACAAGATCACATAGTAAATCTTCGACAGTGCACAGAATGAACTGATTGTTTCTAGGTGGCACCCTCATGCCTAAATCCATTATTTGCCTAAAATTAAGACATTTTTCACTGACTAATCTGATGCTGATCACAACCAGTTGTGGTAGCTGTCCCTTCTTAAACTGCTGTTTGAAACACCACTTGGTTTTCATAGAATCATAGAATTGTTCAGGTTGGAAAAGGCCTCTAAGAGCATCAAGTCCAACCCTTACCACAGCACCACTGAGTTCACCATGACCCACGTGCCACATCCACATGCCTTTTGAACAATTCCAGGAATGGTGATTCCAATGCCTGACCTCTCTTTCAGCAGAGAATTTGTTCCTAATATCTAATTCTAATCTAAACCTTCCCTGACACAACTCGAGGCCATTTCCTCTCATCCTTTTGTAGTGACCTTGCCCTGCAGAGTATGACCTTCATGGCAGCACTCAATGAGCACAAGGTTTTCCACTCAGAGCACAAAAGTGAATTTCAGGCATATTTTACCATGAAGTTTGCTTGGAAAGCTCTGAGCTTGCCTCATGGCACCCTTTGTAATTCATGTCACAACTTAGATCTGCATTATTAACCATAACATTTTGCATTACAGAGCATTCTCCAGCCAAGGATCTCAGCACACTTCCTATCTATTATTAAAACCTTTCCACATTTGTGCAGAGTGAACCTGACATCATTTAAGAGATGGAAAAACTGGAACACAGAGAGGAAAAAGGCCAAAAATGTGCGGATGGGCACTTTTCCTGGGGCGGGGGGGAGGCAGGGGGAGGGCAGGAAGAAGTGTGTTTGAAAGTTCTCAGGCTTCACAAGAGTAATAAAGCTGTTTAGCCAACTTTGATCATCACAGATGTGCCCAGAGATGATATTGCCCGGCACAGTCAACAGCAATTCCCCAAACAGCAATGAGATTATTAATGTTTTTGTTGTATTAACATCAAGTGTACTTGCAATTATCTGTGGCATGTGCTTGTATTTATTCTATGGTAATTCATACAAATTTGATTTTCCTAATAGCCAAATTTCAACAAAACCTTGTCAAAGGTGACTTGTGCCAGTTCTCTATTCTAGCCTGCAGTGTGTTTGCCATGTTTAATTGGCCTTCAGTGCCTCCTTACTCCTGTCAACATTAATTCACATGTGGTTGAGTGGCAGCAGAGAAGAAATGTACCAGAGTGACCTGAAAGAGCTTCCTATTTTCAGGACAACATTGTTTTTAGTGGAGATTCCTTTGGGATGCTTCAGTGTGGGTGCGTAGCTCATTCAAGGAGCACTGATCAATGCCCCAGGTACAGGCTGGCAGTTCGGTTGTTTCAGGTTGTAAGAAAATACAATTTTTCCTACTTTCTGGCTCAAGTTTGTGATGTGGAGTGCAAAAAAGGGTGGTTTATTTTGAAAACACTCTCAGGTTTTCCAAGAAAAGAAAGAAAATTACCTTTTTTGACTTACAACTGAAATTAGAGACGTTTAATATGCTTTATGTCTTCCAAAATACAAACCTTTCTTGGGGTAGTCTCTAATAAGCACTCTGGTGTGAGTAAAACCAAATTAATCTGGTTTCAACTTTACTGCAAACCAACCGAGCTGCCAAACAGACTGAATGCTGCAGGTAAGTTGTAGCACTGCGGTTCCGTGCTGCAGTTCTGCCACCTACAGGCACTGAGAGCAGCTTTACGAGGGCTTTGCCTGCCAAACTTTCTATGTGCTTCTTTTTTGGTCTGCTGAGCGAAGACTCCACAGTGATCAGCCCTGACCTTCGACCCATAAAAATATTTTGTTCCACTTACAAAGAATTAAGACAAGTATTTAACTAAGCTGGCCCACTAACCGAGCTTGCTTCTTCCCTATCCTTTACATGCTGTGGCTATGAAGCAAGGAGGATAATGAAAATTACTTTATCAAGTGACTTCTGTAAAGGTGGCAAGTGTTAGAGCAAAGCCAGGAAGAGCTACAGCCTCCACCAAAGCCCAGCAGCTTTGGGGGTGATATACAGACAGATACCCCCAACACCCTGTGTGCCCAAAATACGCACTGCAATGAATAATGATGGTGTAATCACCTCGAGGGGGTTAGAAAATGGGCTTGAAAAGCCTCTTTTTATGCAAAGTGAGGGAGATGGAATTTTTCTAACAGAGATGACAGTACCTCCAGTAAAACTGTTCAGTCTTACACATCTGTCTTGGGAAAGGAGCTGTTTTCAAAGCTGGGGTGAAGTGCCACACAGAGGATTCCTGTCCAGGTCTCCCATAGCTGGGCTCTCCCAAAGTTCTTCTGAGAATCCTGGCCACTGCACTGGGTCTGTTCACATCCCCAGGCCAGAGATGATCTCAAGCCACAGTCTTGCAGCTGCCATCTCTAGTCTCCTAGGAGCTTAATTTCCTGAGAATTAAGTCAGAGCACACACAAGATAATTAAAAGAAGTTCTCTCATCCCTCTTTCCTAAACCCAAGGGACATTTTACAGTATATACTTTTTACCAGCTGCAAAACAGTCTTTGTTCAATAGAGACACTTGCTTCCCTTTAAAGGCATTTCAGTATTAAAAGCAGCCTGTGAGAAAGATGGGGACAGACTTTTCAGCAGGGCCTGTTGGAAGGAGTGATGGTTTTAAATTGAAAGAGAGCTTGTATTAGATGTAAGGATATAAGGCTGCTCTGGTTTTTGGATGGCTGAGATGTGCCACAGCCCAGAGGTTTGCACCACAGCTTTGTCAGCTGGGAAATAATACTGAGGGGTTTCAGCAGAGTACCTAATTCTGAGCTGAGTTTGACTCATGGTGGGCTTGTTTGTTGGACGTAGGTGCCTGGAGATGAGCAGGACTCCAGTCAGACTGGGGCTGGATGTTTCTCCTCCTCCTGGGTCAAAAAAATAGCTCTCACAGGGGTGTGCAAGATCAAATTCCCTTGCACCCCGAATCCAGGCTGCTGCTTACACTTGTGTTTAGAGGTGGCTTGCTGCCCCATCTATCAGCTCACTCAAGTTCAGTGAAGCCTCTAAACTCCCCATTAGATAATTCCCAAAATGATAGGAAGAACACAGGCTTTTCACTCCTCAGCAAACACCACTTGCCACCACAAAGCTCTGCCAAGGCATTTCTTCCCTGCTACCACTCAGCTTTGCTTACAGCTTGCAGAACATTAACTGCTTTAGTTAAGATAAGCAGAACTTCTGTGTCTCCATATGGACAAGTCCATGGCATAACAACAACTGGAAAATAACAGTGGATGTGCTTAGCTGTGCAGGAGTTGTTACCAGTGTGGCCAAAAGCACTTTTTAATGCACAGATTACCCACTCTGGTTTAGGTTCTAAACACCAATATATTGTCATAAATGGTGCAAATGGTATTAGGATTTGGGGAAAACACAGGAAAAATATTGCTTTATGTACTGGGGCTTCCATTCTTTTTTACCCTCTCATTTTCCATGTCTCTTCCCAGACTCCCTTCACCTTTTCCTTTGCCAAAAGCATCCCTTGTATCACTCCTTTCTTCTACAATACCTTTTTCCAGTCCCCACAAGTCTCTCCTGCTCGCTGCTGCCCTTTTTCTCTTTTCATTCCTCCACTTACAAGAGAAGACAGGAGATTTGGACATACTTCAAAGGTACTGTTTCCAGTTGTACAAGCTTTGCTTTTGTCAGACTGCCCTCATCTCCCAAGCACAGACTTCTGGCATCTGAGCTCCAGCCTTTGGTCACCTTCAGCAAGCTCAGGTACCCAAAGGAAAATTATCATGTGGCTTATGAACCGTGGGATCTGTTCTGGGAGACAAAATCCCCGTGCAATTCCGAGTGACACCTTTCACCTCTGTGTGATCTTGGTCCATTCCTTTAACCTTCAACATACCATGTCTACAGCAGGAGAAGGACATTTTTTGCTTCATAATGATGCAGTGAGATGTCCCAGGGGAGATTCAGACTCCCTAGGGAAATGAGATGCAAATGAGCACCCAAACCTACACAAGTGCTGTCACTTGCACAGTGTGAGGCTGCAAACGTGAGGTGGCCTGTCCTGTGAGAACTTTGCAGTCCCTTTTATGGGGCCACACAAAATCTGAGGAGCCTTCAGCACAACAGCTCTGGCCAGGATGAAGTTCTGTGTGAATGATGCTGATTTCCCCAGGAAAGATTAATTTATTTTTTTTCTTCCCTGTCCAGTGGCATTGAGGATGGATTTCTCCAACAGCAGTGCAGCCTTATGAGACACAGAGCTTTGCTTTCAGACATTGGTCATGCTTCGTTAGATGATGCCAAACCAGCGCTTCAGCTCGACGTGCAGCACTAGATACAGAGACATTTCTGTAATACAGAAAGGTTGGACATTAGGAGGAATTTATTCACAGAAAGGATTAGACATTGGAACAAACTGCCCAGGGAGGTTTCCTTAATATTCCCTGCATATGTTTAAGGAAAGCCTGGATGTGGCACTCGGTGCCTTGGTGTGGTTGACAGGGTGAGGTTTGGTCACAGGTTGGACTCGGTGATCTCAGAGGTCTTTTCCAACCTAACTGATTCTGTGATTCTGTGATTTACAACGCCTCCATGTGCTTCACTGCCAGCAATTGAACAGCAAGAGGCGCCACGAACATAAATCACACGCACAGCTGCTGCTTCCTCCACTTTAGTCTCGATTTTGGATTTTAATTTCTCTGTTTTCTGATTTCTGCTCTTTAACCTCTGTTTTCTCCCCGCCGGGGTGTCCCGGGTTAAACAAGCC
Organism: Acanthornis magna; assembly: GCA_036785705.1. Taxonomy (NCBI): domain Eukaryota; kingdom Metazoa; phylum Chordata; class Aves; order Passeriformes; family Acanthizidae; genus Acanthornis; species Acanthornis magna. The sequence goes on from JAWUZG010000001.1 coordinate 4,505,003, forward strand.
CTCACGGAACCGCCCCGCCCTCAGCGCCGCTTCCCGCCAAAACCGCGGCGCGTCGCGCGCAGAGTCTGCCGCCGTTGCTATGCGCCATGACGCCTCTGGCTCTGCTTTTTCTCATTGGCTGTCCCGCCCGTGACGGCACAGCGCGGCGCGGGATTGGCTGGGAGCGGCGCGCGGGGCACGTCGGGGCGGGAGGGGCGATGGCGGCCATCGGGGTCCACCTGGGCGCCACCTGTGCGTGCGCCGCCGTGTACAAGGTGAGGGCAGGGGCCGCTCGGGGGTCCCGGCTCGGGTCTCCGCTGCTTGGAGCTGTCCCCTCGGTGGTGAAGCCCCCAGGGGCGGCTTACGGCTGTGCCACTCTCTCTCTCCCCTCAGGATGGCCGCGCCGACGTGGTCGCCAACGACGCCGGGGACAGGGTCACTCCCGCGGTCGTGGCGTTCTCGGAGAGCGAGGAGGTGAGGCTGCCCCTCCGCGGGCTGGTGTGGTGGGGAGGAGGAAGGGAGGGGGCTCTGTCTGCTACTCAGTTTTTCTTTTTTTTTCTTTTTTTGTCCTTTACACTCAGGTTGTTGGCTTAGCTGCGAAGCAAAGTAGGATAAGAAATATTTCAAACACGGTAGTGAAAGTAAAGCAGATCCTTGGGCGAAGGTAAGATAACAGGCGTGAAAGAGGCGGTGAGAAGTTTAATTTTCCCTATTAAAGCTGGTCAGCGCTGGAGTTCAACTTCTCAACACTAATACTGAAGGCATTTTAGCATAGTGTGATAGTAGTTAAGTTAACCTGGCAGTGACAGGAGGGTGTCATCTCTTTGAGGAATCATTCCATTATCATGGAGTCACAGAGTCTTTTGGTTTGGAAGGGACTTTAATGATCATTTTGTTACCCTCCTGCCATAGGCTGGGACACCTTCCCCTAGACTGGGTTGCTATTAGGAACTTCTTAGCCTACGTTTCATTCCAGCAGTAAAGAGATGCCCCTGAAAAAGTAGAAGAGAAAAATAGTATTTTATGCCTGACTTTGACTGTGAAAATCTAATTGTGAAATTTAGTAACAAATTGCATGTATGCTTTTCATATATGGTTAAATTTCTTAACTAAAATATCTTGTTACCTGGTTGTTTTCCTGTGTGTTAAATCCACTGTGGTTTTGTTTGAATGAAACCCTATTCCTTTTATTACAATTGTGAAACTATTGACTAGTGCCTGTTGTGATTCCTCTGTTAGCGGAGCTGTGATAATTTGCAATTACACTGGCAATTATAGTGACACTAGAACTAAACCTCTTGGGTTGGGTTTAACATCAGAGATGGGACAAAGCTTTTTAGTGATAACCCGGCTGTGTGCTGCAGCGCTTTCATTGACAGGAGCTGACAAGATGTTGTCCATTCTGATGTATTTCTCAGCACTTTTCAGATGCAGAACTTGACTGAAATTTTATATAATGGTCATGGGGGATAGCAGGTTAAAACATTGTGCTGGGTTTTGTTTTCCCTTTTCCTTAACTACTAGGTATTTTTTCAATCATAACTTTGGGGAAAGGAGAATGAAAGATGCTAGCAGTCAGAACTGTTGGGTTTTCTTCCACTCTGTAAATATATCTATAGAGTGGAAACACAAATTTTTGGTTCAAGTATAGCTTGATGTGTTGGAGATATTATAACGAATATCAGCGAGATGAAGTTATGCAATTACCCTTGAACACGTGATTTATATTGTTATTTTGAATTTTTCTGGACAGCTCTGGTGACCCACAGGCAAAGAAATATATTGCAGAAAGCAAGTGCTCTGTGAGTATGATGATTTGTATAATTTTATGCTTTTCTTGTCATTGTTTGTGCCCCACCATGTCTGTGTTCTGTAGTGATCAGCTCTCATCTTATGAAGTCCCTTTGCTGCTGTGTGGAATGTTTCTATTTTTATCCAGTAGATAACCATATTCTGAGATCTGGCAGTGTAATATAGTTCCGACAAAAAAAAATTGTCTCTTGTCCATTCTCCAAGGGGATAAATTTTAATATATTTGTGTAGTAGCACTGTGGTTTTTCTTAGTGCTGGTAGGAGATGCTCAGGCTATGGCACCTTGTGATAAAAATGTTTACTGCTTAATTTAATGTCAGTATTTAATTTGCGTACTACTGTGCTTGTTACTAGAAAATTTTGCAAAACAGGAGAGAAATTGTCCTGGAAAATACGTCTGTAATAAAGGAGCAACTTTTTCTCTGGGTTTTGATGGTTCCTATTGATGTGGTTTTTTTAAATAGCTAGGGGTTTTTTTATGGAATAAACCCTGTATGGTTTTGTTCTAAATGTTGCTTTTGTACTAAGGAAAACTTAATAGAAAAGGGAGGCCTGGACTCTTAAGCCCCTGAATGTCACTGTTGTGTCTGTCAGATGCTACAGTCTTTTTGTGATCTTTGATATGCATCTTGAAAACCTTTATTCCCTTGTAGTAGAGTACTAATGCAGAGAATACTTACACAGTCCAGTGCTTGTTACTTGAAACAGAACCTAAATTAGGTTTTGTTATTAACCTAATTACTGTCTAACAAAGGTGTGTTGGTTTTGCTTACAGATAATTGAGAAGAATGGAAAACTTCAGTATGAAATAGATAACAAGCTCATTAACCCAGAAGATGTGGCAAAACTAATTTTTAGTAAAATGAAAGGTATATAATAATTGAAATTTTAACATGTTTTAGCTTTTTAAGCTGTCCTTGTATTTTTAAGATTTTTTTTCTTTTACTCAACATGCTCTGCCTGTGTTTATAAACAGAGACTGCCCAGTCTGCATTGGGTTCAGATGTAAACGATGTTGTTGTCACTGTACCGTTTGATTTTGGAGAGAATCAGAAAAATGCCCTTGGGTAAGAGCATTAAGATTTTTCTGTTATTTTATGTGCCTAAAAAGATCAGCAGTGGGAATTCTGCTGCTGGACTTCAGCTTATGGCTGTCAGTCAAGATTTTGGGATATTGTTTAAGCTGGGAAAACATGAAAGCAAGAGATTAAATCCTGAGTTGAGAAACTTTCAATAGAATTCACTGATGTAACCAAAAGGAAATTTTGAATCACTAAAGTGAGGGAAATTTCAATTTCATGAAGGACAGAACCTCATTTCAGATTAGGATCTTCAGTGTCCCCTTTGAAATGCAAATTCTGACCCTCCTCCATAATTTCTGCTCCCTGCCCTTCATACTCCCCAAACCAAGTGGTACTACATGACCTATTGAGGTCTGTTTTGTCAGAGTGCAGAGATGGAATGCATACCAGATTTCTACTCGAAAATTCTGTTTGGAAACATTTCTGCTGTAAGAGTTCCTCCATATGAAAAGATAAGTATGCTTAAAGCTGAGCATAAGTGGCAGCATCTATTTCTGCTTTCTGATATGTAGAAGCCTGTAAGTTAATAATTTCTGTCATTAAATAAATAAAGTACCCCTAAACAGTCAGAAAACAGTGAGCTGGGCATTTGCAGTGTCTAACGAAGCATTCTGTTGCTCTGGTATAACTTCAAAGTGGTGGAAACAAGTTGTGGGGTAATCCCAGGGTCACTGAAGTTTCAAGAAAACGCCTAAGTAAAATGTTACAAGTGAGGCACAGTTAGTTCATTTTGAAGTAAATTGATGTTCCTGGGGTGTTAGCTATTGAAATAATGTATCAACAATGTTTAATACCACACCTGAAGATAAGTTACTAAGTTTGATGTAGGGTGGGGTTTTCAATCTTGTAGTTGAGGGGTGTTTTGCAGTGTCTATGGACTATATAGACTGATAGACCAATGTTTTCTTTGACAGTGAGCACACAGCAGATCCAATTACCTGAAAAATACAGTGGCAACTGAACTTCTTGGTACTTTCCTTTTCCAGTCACTCAGCTTTGTTAATACCATGCTGTAAACAAGGTCTGATTAGGCGGCACATGTAGTTCAGGTGAAATCTCAATAGTGTGTGACTATGGTGAGATCATTAAAGTAAAATGAAATGCTGTTATGGCTCATTGCAGGGAAGCAGCTGCAGCTGCTGGGTTCAATGTTATGAGACTAATTCATGAACCATCTGCAGCTCTCCTTGCTTATGGAATTGGCCAAGATTCACCCACTGGGAAAAGGTAAAACCCTAATATTTTGCTTCTTTTCAAGCTGCTGTACTTACATCCCTAGAAATCGTAAATGCGGAAATGCTGTGTTACCTTAGCATGAGGCTTGTTTTACTTTTTTCTCTCAATAAAGTTATTAAGCATTTAGAAGTTGTAATTCTTGAGTGTTTTAAATCCCTTTGTTTTGGTTTTTGTGTTTTGAGAATTGTCTTTAAAATTTTGTTCCCAGTTTATGACTAGTTACTCTTTAATGAGCTGGTTGGCTTGGAGAAAAATGCATTCCTTATTAAACATATTTTGGCATAGCTGTCTTTAATTGGGGGAGATGGGATTGCTTTACATACACCGGAAGAGCTAAAGCAGAGCTCCTGTGTTCAGTAGGTGCATTTGGTTTTCTTTACAAATATTCAGATTATTCACAAGACTTTGAAAATAGCAAAGTCAGTGGTAACTTCTTTGTTGTTCTGTGTGTTTTGTACTGTTCTCAAATACTTCTTGCCTGATTAAAATCTGCAATATATTATTTGGTGGTATTTTTAGTGTCTTTATAGATAGTGTGTCAAAATTAACATAACTTTTGATGGCTTATTAATGCTCCTTTCAATTTTTTTTTCAATGTGGCAGCAACGTGCTGGTTTATAAACTTGGTGGAACATCACTTTCTATCACAGTCATAGAAGTAAACAGTGGAATATATCGTGTGCTTGCTACAAACACAGATGACAGCATTGGTGGAGTTTGCTTCACAGAAGCTCTAGCACAACACTTAGCTTCTGAATTTCAGAGGTAAGATTTGAATTCCAAGCATGTTGCTCTTAGGACAGGAACTTTATTATCTGGTGCTTGCTTTAAAAAAAACCTAAATCTAGCAGACTGTGAGTGAAATGGTTCAAGTAAAGATAGTGTTGAAGGAACAATCAGTTTTTTGAGGCTAAGGAGGAAACTGGGAAATTCTTGTGTTTGTGTGGATGTTGCCTGAAGTTGGTGTTGAACTATAAGGGCTCAGCTATGAGCTCTGCTGTGTCTCAAGTGATGTGTGCAAACTTTCAGTAGTGACGCTGTAGTTAATGCTAAAATGTTTACCAAAAGAAGTTCAAAAGCTCTAACCTGGTTTCCCTTTCAGAAGGAGTTACTAATCAAATTCCCGCCTCTCTAAACTTGTATCTTTTTTTTTTTAAATTAACATAAATACAGGTCTTGTAAACATGATATTAGAGGAAATCCCAGAGCCATGATGAAGTTAATGAACAGTGCTGATATTGCAAAACACTCTCTGTCAACCCTGGGAAGTGCAAACTGTTTCGTGGATTCATTGTACGATGGATTAGATTTTGATTGCAATGTGTCAAGGTAAGGCAGATCTTGAAGCTACTGAAATCTTTCCAGGTGATATTATGGAGGTTCAATAAGCTTTGATTTCTGGTGGTGTTTATTTTAGAGAAGGAACCAAGATTGAAGGCAAATTAGCTGTTTCATATTGATGGTTCTGTTATGCTGCAATCTGTAGCGGTCAGGGCAGTCACACTAACAGTGTTGCCCTAATGGTTAGAAAATAAAGTGGAAAAAGGCAAAGGAGGCCTCATCTTTGTTGTCTGGCTGTTGATGGGAGGAGAGTAGATACTGTAATAATATGATAAGGGCTGTTTCCTTCCCATTATTATTTTTGCTGTTGTACTTTCCTTAAAGAAAAGACAGCTTGTGGACTCATCTAAATGAGATCCAGAATGGTAGGAGTCCTGGGAGTCTTGGTGTTGCCTCTTGGTGACAGCTGGAGAAGAAGGACATCTGTCCTTTTGTTCATACTGCTGTGTCCTACTCAGTCTCTTTTCCCTTGGGATGATCTCTTACTGAGATTTTTAGCTCACTTTGATTGCTCTTCCAGACAGCAGCAGCAGCTTTAGCAAAATGAAACAGGCTTTTCCATTCCAGAACTCCAGCAGTCTAAAATGAGGCACAGCATGTTTGCAAGTGTGAGAAGCAATGCTGTATACCTGGGGTCAGCTCACTTTTGGATAAGGATGCCAATCCTGTGGATTAAGTGTTGCAGACTTCGATTCATTGTATTTGTGCAGAACTTCCTCTGCAGGCTTGAAAGAGACAAAAGCAAGCACAAGTTTGTCTTTTAATTTGCTTAACCTACTCCCTGTGTGCAAATCAGGAGGCACCTTGATTTGCCTCTAAAAACTGAGTCTTTGTATCCATTTTAAAGACCAAGCAGTTCCATGATTTTTGTTTCTTTATTTTTTCACGTGAGTCAAGACAGCAATACTGGGTGTTGTCAAGACAACAATACTGTTTCTGTTCTCTAGAGTACACAGAAGAAAAATGAATGGGCATTCTATGTAAGTGTTAGTGATGGAATTAATAACACGGAGACTTCCACAACAACAAAATTGCTTGAAGATTAATAATGGGAAAATACTATTTTTTTAAAATCCCTTAGTACCAGTTGGAGAACTGAAGTATATTCTAAAAATTATTGTTCTTCCATTTTCGATGTTTGTCTCTAATGGATGAGATGACCCTTTTTGAGTGTATTTTTCTTTTCTCTTCTAGGGCCAGGTTTGAACTTATCTGTTCTTCACTTTTTAGTAAATGTGTAGAAGCAATTAAAAAGCTCTTGCAGCAAGTTGGATTTACAGCAGATGATATTAATAAGGTAATAATAGAAATAATTTGTCTGTAGGATGCTTCATAATTCCAGAAGAACAATCCTTATGGGGTCTGTTTTCCTTGCAGACTGAGATTTTCATTATATATTTTAAGGATTCTTAACTGGGATCCAACAGTCTCTGGACTCAAGACCTTTAGGACTTCTATATTTGGTTTCATTTCAGTTATTTGAAGTTAAGGATAAGGTAGATTCAGCTGCGTATTTTTGCTGCTGCATATTGAATAGATGGGGAGGATTTACCTCCATTTAATGCATTTGTGTAGCTGCCCAAATTCAAGCTGAGGAGTACCTTCCTTAAGTTCAGTCTGTGGACTTTGTTCTGCCTTCACTCAACTTTGGATGGGGTTTGCTGACACTTCTGAAGAAATGCCAGGCTTTGACTTTAAGCTGAACAAATCACTTGGTGTCCAGTTGGTGTCTGTGCTCTTTCTTGCTGGCTTAAAAACCTCGTGAGATGCCAAACTAAAGAGTGCTTTAATCCCAAAGATGGTGAGCAAGGCGACTGACATCAGTAGTTTAAATCAGATGTCTCCTGCCTTGATGTGAGAGAGGAGATTTTTCTTGCCCTCTTTGTACCTGTGCATGGCATATGGCACCGCATTCATTGCTGGTGGAATTGGCTCATCAGTGCTGCAGCTAAAGCTGCCTGGTGCTTTCAGTGACACTTGATGCTATTTCAGACTCTTAATTAGTGTTTGCTGTGTCACATCTCAGTCTCGCTGGAGGATAATAAAGTATCCCAGGCCACTGTTCAAAGAGTGGCTTTTGTTTTTTGGTGGCAGTGGTTTTTAGGTGGCTTTTTAGGCTCTCAAGCTTTAATGCTTTGAATGGAGGGCAGTTGAACACTTTAAATGTAAAAATAAATAACTTAAGAGTAGTAAATTAGGTTTAGATTTTACATGAGGAAAATTGGGAATTAGCTTTGTTTCCAGATGTGGATGACTTCAGCAAAGTCAGTGTAATAAGACTTGGACTTACAGATAAAACCTGACTTGCTCCTTCCTCCAGGGACATGATGGAAGGGTGAGTGGCAAGCAGCACAAGTTATAACATGGGGAAATTTTAGATTCCAAGAAAGGAATTTGTAGTGTGAGGGAAACCAGATCCTGAATTAAGCACCTACAGAGTCTGTAGAGGAAAGGTCCTGAGCAGCCTGTTGTAATTGTACCTATTCTGGCCAGGAGGTCGGACTAGATCACCTCTGGAAGTCCCTTTCAACCTAATGTTGTTTTTGTGGTGAATTTCTCAATTTTCAAAGTGTTGCTTTATATAGCTGATTCTGGCTATGAGAAACACCTTTTCAAGACATCATATTTCCTTTACTTTCAAATGCAAGAGTATCACAAGTCAACCAAAGACTACATCATTTTTTGTTTTAATAACTGCAGATGATGATAAAATACCCCAGAGCAGTTTGCATTTCTGTACTGCAGGGTGTGACCTGTCTGTTTTACCTGACAGAATAAAGATTTGAAATCATTATGACATGTTTTCCAGGTAGTTCTTTGTGGTGGGTCTGCTCGAATCCCAAAGCTACAGCAGCTGATCAAAGATATTTTTCCAACCGTGGAATTACTGAATTCGATTCCTCCGGATGAGGTTATTCCCATTGGTGCAGCCATAGAGGCAGGAATTCTGCTAGGGAAAGAGAATACCTTGTTAGAAGAAGATGCACTCATTGAGTGCTCTGCCAAAGATATTCTTCTTAAGGTAAGGCTAAAATTAGAATATTAGAAAATTTTACTGCTGCAGTGAATATATAGCACTAATTATGTATGATTGGTATTAGAGAAATGGCATTGTTTTATTATTACTTCTACAGATTTGCTGTAGATCAGCAGTACATGGTAATGTAGGTTTATTGACAAAAAAAAATTGACAGGAATAACTGATTTTAAGGGGAGATAGTTTGTATCTTTCCTATGTTGTAATAGCTGGACTTCCTCTTTATAGGAATGTCAGGTTGTTTTACTTACTGTGATGGTAAATGTGAGAGAGGAAATGAACCTTGGATTTCTTTTCTTGTGGAGCATTGTTGTAACACTTCCAGCTCAGTGAAGCACTTAAAGAAAGACATTAATTCTGTTTTGTTTTTTTTTTTCTTTTTTAAGGGAGTAGACGAGTCAGGGGCTGATAAATTCACAGTGCTGTTTCCATCAGGGACACCACTGCCAGCTCGAAGGCAGCACACCCTGCATGCTCCTGGAAATATTTCTTCTGTGTGCCTTGAGCTGTACGAGTCATTGGGGAAAAGTCCCATGAACGAAGAAGATAAATTTGCACAGGTGAGTATATGCACACTTGTGTGCACTTTTAACAACAGCCACCTGAAAATCAGTTGGACCTGGAAAAAAAAGGGTAACCAATCCCACCACTGCCAAAACTTGTTAGAAAATGATAATGGCATGCATCTCTTTGGCATTGGTCTTTATTCATTCTTCTGTACATGCATAGTATTCAAGCACTTGGTAAAGAAACTAAAGTTTCCCTTTTGAATTCCTAAATGGCTGACAGGATTTGACACTTGTAGTTAAGTGAGTTGTTGTAAGTAAGTTGACTATTGTAGAAAGATCACCTGGGATGAGAGATCTTTAACAGTCATTCCAGTAGTGCACAGATCCTCCAACATTTTAAAAGTAAAAACTGGTGGAGAAAATTACATAGCTAGGGTGTTGTTTACCTTTTGATCTTCCTAGATTGGACACACTCTCGGTGTTAAATACTCACTTTATCACAGTGGTAAGATGAAATGATTCTGTCAAGTGAGGATTTAAAGTCGTTGGTTAGGAGTCAACCTACAGAGAGAACACAGCTTTTTTGAAATAGTGATGATGTGCTTTCCTTGGAAAGCATCAGGGGAAGGGGCAGATGTGTCTGAAATTGATGGAATATTTAAGAAGAATGTTATTCCACCTTAGTTCTGCCCAGATATCTTTAAGGGGATAGGGAATGGATGTTACCTAATAATTACAGTATGTAAGTGACTTGTCATTTACAGTAAGCAAATGACACTGTGGGAGGGATAGGGTCCTCCAGTTATCTTGGTGGTAGATTCTGAACAAAACCACAGAAACAATAGTACAAATAGCTAAAAATAGATGAATCTGCACATCTTACCTGTTGTCACTTCCCTTGAACTGCTGTACATGAACTTGGAGAACTTGATTATAATCTTTTTTTTTTTTTACTAGATTGTACTCCAGGATTTAGATAAAAAGGAGGATGGCCTACATGATATACTGACTGTTCTCACTATGAAGAGGTACCCAAAATACTTGTTCTGCTGTTTACCCTGCTATGTCACTTCTGACAAGCAGTCTTTGCTCCTGTTACAGAGTATTTAATTTTGTATTGAGAAATTTCAGCATTTCATTGGTCACAGGGCTGTACAATCCTAGCAGGGGTAAATTATGCAGAAATGTAGGTTTTCTGCAGTACCTTTGGTGCTGTCATTGTTTGAATCCTAAAGAAAGCAAGCTTAATACAGTTGTGTTTGTTATTTTTAGCAAATTCAGAACTGTTGGTCAGTTTAACCATGCTTGGGAGCAGTCAGGATCTCAGATTTCCTGTGGAAGTGGGTTGGGTAGTTTTGCTGAATGCCCACGCTCTTGGGAAAAACTGAAGCAGATTTTGTCTTTAGTTATGAAGGATTGTAGTTTACAGTGGCTCTGTCCTTTTAGAGGCAGGGTTGTTAAGCAGAGAAACAGTGCTACAGAAAATTTCTACTTGTTATTTAAGCTCAAAAGGCTTCACTTTGTTATGTTAGCTGTCAGGTGTATTAATGCCTCTTAATAGACCTCACCTAAAATGCCTTGTTTGTCATACAGAGATTTACACTTAGCACTGTGTAGTTGTTAGTTGATTTCTGTCTCTTACTGGCTTTTCTGCCAAAGCAGTCTCTTTGGGATGTCTCTGATGATTCTTAGAGGACTATAATAAGGAAAACAACTTGGGGATTATAGATACAACTCTGTCATGTAGAAAAACAGCTATATTTTCAAGGAGGTTTAAGTAACATTTAGGTGAAAAAGGGAGAGAAAGTTTAGTATTTCTACCTAAATATTTTGTGTGACTGTATGCCTAACTAAAGTAGGACTCAATATAATTTCTTAATTCTTGGATTTGGAAAATTAAGTTTTCCTTGTTGAAGAAGATCCTTGGAATTTAAAGACTACTTACACTTTAAAAGTCAAGTTGTTGTACTATGACATGTTTATCAAACCATTGCTGCTCCTCAGTTCTCACAATGAATATTTTGAATAATATTACCACATATTCTATTTACAAACCTGTACTAAATAAATTCAATTGCAGTATTTAAATGTGTTCCTGGATCTATTCCAGCATATATAGAGAAGATAGATGTTTTAAGAGCAGTAAGTGCATATATAAACACTCACTAAATAAAACTTAATTTCATAAACCGGTTTAATCTGTGTTGAAGCATGTTTGTCCCTGGATATTTTGATGCTGATCTTTCTTCTTTTCATCTGTGTGAAGACTATTGTTTATCAACTCTGGAACATGCAGTAACATAGTAAGTGTTGTGTTGAGATAATCCTAAACATACCCCTCTCTTTTATCTAGGGATGGGTCCTTGCATGTTACCTGCACGGATCAAGATACTGGGAAGTGTGAAATCATCACTGTTGAAGTGGCATCGTAGTCCATTTTGAAAGGCAACATTTTTCTAAGTTGATTTGTGTCTCTTACTGGCTTTTCTGCCAAAGCAGTGACTCTCTGGGATGTCTCTGATGATTCTTGGAGGGCTGTAATAAACTAAAGTGTTAATTTGCTACCAAGTCTGTTTGGAGTGTGGTGCGAAACGTTAGTCAAGGCCTGTGGACAGCAGATCATTGAATTGTCAGCACTTGATTTAAAAAATGCAAAGCACAAATGCTTGTGCCTCTGGTTCAGCAACAAGCATATTACGTAGTCTGAAGATTTTTCATTGACTAATCAGGTCTTGTACACTTCAGGCAGTGTATCTGTGCCTTCAGCAGCATAGCTTTGAATCGGCAAGAACTAGACTGGTGAAAATCCACTCTCTGGTAATTGTACTGGAATCCTGTCTCGTCTTGATATTGCCCAAAACAGTGAAGGTGGAGCCCATTTGCGCTGGCCTCTTGAGGAGGTTAATATTGTTCAGGCGTTTTTTTCTGTAAAATGGTTTTGTGGTATTTCCTGAGGAATGTAAGACTTAAATGTACTTATTTATATGTTATTAAAATACATTTTTTATGCAGATCTGGCAATCTCCATTCTGTGTGCCACTGTTTTAATCTGTACGTTGTACATTTGGGTATAAGCTGGCAGGTTTTTTCAATAACAAGATGCAGCAGGCAGGTATCGTTATGGGATTTGATGGTCTCAGCCTAAAGTGCAGTTACAGCGCAACACTTCAGTGCTTACAACAGTGTGTTACCTTGTAAAATGCTGAAAGTGTCACAGTAGAGCCTCAAAAATCAGAGAAAATAGAGCAAGGGCTACCTGTCTGGGTTTGAAGAGAGCTAATTCCATTAATTGGGGTTTGAAGGGAACTTGAAACCCTCTTCTACAACCACCTGAAAGTAGGTCGGAGCCAGGGGCAGTCGGGCTCTTTCCCCCAGGCAACTACTGATGGGATGAGAGGGCTCTTAAACTGTGACAGGGGAGGTTTGGGTTGGACAGTGGGAGGAATTTCTTCACATTAGAGGTAATTAGGCATTGGAATGGGCTGCCTAGGGCGGTGGTAGAGTCACCATCCCCGGAGGTGTCTAAAAGCCTGGAGGGTGGCATTCAGGGCCATGGTCTTGCTTGACATGGTGGTATTTTGTCATAAGTTGGCCTTGATTATCTCAGAGGCCTTTTCTAAACTAATCGATTATGTTATTCTGTGAAAGCTACATTAACAGGAAATACCTCGTCTGAGGAAGGAGCTGTGACGACGGTGTAACTTTTCTTGTTTTAAAAAAAAAAAAAAAAAGTGCCTGGACCCCTTCTCCGCGCTTCTTCCTTTCCGTTCCGCAGCTGACGGGCCCGGGGCGGAAGCTGCCTCGTGCTTCCCCCGCTTTCCCCAGGCACCACCGCAGTGCTCCGAAAGAACAAAGACAAAAGGCTTTAAATCCGTGCCGCTCCATTTCCCCCGCCCTGCCCTGCCCTGCCCTGCCCTGCCCTCCCCTCCCCTCGGTTCCCGCTCTCCCGGCCCCCTCCGGCCGGCGCCCCTCACGGCAGAGCGGCAAAGGGGCCGCCCTCTCCCTCCGTCCTCTTCCGGCCGGGGGCGGAGCCGGCGTGCCCCCCCCAACATGGAGGGCTGGCGAGGAGGTGAGGGGGAGCGGGCTGGGGACGGGGCCGCCCGGCGCTCTGTCCCCCCCCGGGCTGTACCCGCCCTGCTCCGGGCGCTGCGGGGGCGGGAGGGAGGGGAAGGACAGGCGCGAAGGCTCCCGTTCGCTCCCGGCGCTGGGAGCCGCCACGGGTCCCTGTCGCCCGGCTCCGTCAGGACCGTTCCCACCGCCGCTGCCCACAGACCCTCGGCGGGGCGGGGAGGGAAGGGCTGGGGATCCTGCCCCCTTCCCTGAGGATCCTGCCCGCTGCCCCAGGGGAGCTGGGGGAGGAGGGCGGGAGGCGCCTGGGGTAAACGGGAAGGGGGGCGGGATGCGGGGAGAGGCGCTGGGTCCCGATGCGGACGCGGGAAAGGCACCGCCGCCCCCTCCCGAGCTCCTGCGCTGGGCCCGGGGCGGGAGAGCCCCGCGGAGCCCCGGGGGGAGGCGGGCACGGCCCGCAGCCCGCGGCTCCCGCTCTGGACTGCATCCAGCCCCTTGATCCCGGGCTTTCCCGGCCGCTGCCGCCCTGCGGAGTGTCTCGTCGCTCTAAATCTGCCTGGCTGTCAGGGCACCCGCGATCCTTCTGGGTGAGGGCTGTGGGTCTCTGTTTCCTAGTCCAGTCACCATGGCTGCATCGCGAGTGCTCAGTTGCGCTTGACTACAGAAATTTGGCGGTCTTATTAAAGAATGGAGGTTTCCTGCTTGCCGTAGTTCGGTTATGCGATGCTGTAACTGTAGAAAAATTGGTCGGTGCTTAGTGTAGCTTTCACCTGTGAAAGTCTCTGCCCTCCAAAATATTTGATGTTCTTTATAAGTGTACGTACTGCACAGAATGAAAGTGCAGGGAGGGAATCATTGACGCGTTTCTCTTGACTCTTTAGAGAAGGGTTGAGTTAGAGACGCTGCAGTTGTTCAAGAGACTCGTGGACTGCTATGACAAATGGTAATGTGGGGACTCTGGGATGAGGCATAATGATTTCAATTTAGCTGAGACATTAAATAGGATTCTTTACCAATTTTCTTATTGTAGCCTGGTATGTGCCATGTCTAGCTTCACTTGAGACCCTCCAAGAATTGTGTAGGAAGGAAAATCTCAGATGTAAATCCATTGGAATCACCAACAGGAGTGTAAAGAGTTATGAGGTGGAATATTTGTGTGACTACAAGGTAGAAGAGGTAAGAGAAACACAGACCAATTTGATCACTCTTTCAGCTGAAATTTGGAAGCAAGCCAAAGGTACTTTTGTTCATAATATAAAGCAGCAGGCAGTGAGGACAAAGCTTTTGTGGGCATCAAATTAAATATGTTTTAAACTTTGAACTGTAAACAGAAAGAGGTGTAAACTGCTACTTTCGGTATGCGGAAGGAAGATCTTTTCCTGAAATTACACACGTTAGAATATGAAATGTTTCACCTTTGTATATCTGATCCCGATGCTTTAGGTGGTAGCTCAGTATGAATTATGATGCCTCTCCTTTATTTTCAGAAAACCATGTGTATTTCTCTCTTGATTCTTTTAGTCTGTTTGATGAAGAATTAGGGCCATGTGCTGCAAATGGATTCCTGTGAAATTCAGTTTCAGGATTTGTCCTTGTTACAGTTACTTTTCCTTTTTAAAATAAGTGCAAAATGTATGCAGCTTCATTGGAAATATAATGTTACATGTATCAAATTAATGACCGTTCTGGGAGGATGGTTGATATGACCAATAGTAGAGTTTAGACCTTTTTTCACTAAATTTTGGATTTTTTTTTGTTCTGTATGTGATACGACTGCATTGTGCTTGCGCATACGAGTCATACAGCAAGTTAGCATAACTTACCACCTGCCTTGACAAACTAGCCTCTTCCTCCTCCAGGTATGACATTAGCAATCAAAATTCATCCCAACTTTTGATTTCTTTGCCCCTAGAGATGATATGTAAAAATTGCAAAGTTGTGCTATAAGTTAACTTGCAAACAAAACACCTGATTTTTCTCTTTCTCCCCAGTTGTAATTGTTATGGGGACATCAAGACCTTCTGCACTGTGTGCTGATTCTTAATTCCAGTGCTCTTGGGTTTGTCTGTGTGCTCTGTGATGCTGGATTTCAGCAACATGAACTCTGGCTAAATCTGTATCTGTTTCTATATTTCAAGGGCAAAGCATACTATCTTGTGAAATGGAAAGGATGGCCAGAATCTTCAAACACTTGGGAGCCTCGAAAGCATCTGAACTGCCCATTGCTTCTTCAGAACTTTCTTAGAGACAAGAATGAATACTTGTCTCGGGTGAGAGAAGGCAAAGCACTGAAAGTGAGAAACCGTGTTAAAGCCTTGAAACCTGCAATTGCAGATTACATTGTAAAGAAGGCTAAACAAAGAATAGCTCTGAAGAGATGGAAAGAAGAACTCAACAGGAAAAAGAATCATAAAGCAATGATTCTGGTAGAAAACACCGTGGATCTTGAAGGCCCTCCTTTAGACTTCTACTACATTAATGAATATAAACCTGCTCCGGGAATCAATGTGCTCAACGGAATAACGACTGGCTGTGAATGTGCTGACTGCCCTGCTGAGAAGTGCTGTCCAAAGGAGGCTGGGTTTATCCTGGCTTACAATAAACGTAAGAAATTGAAAATCCAGCCTGGCTTGCCCATCTATGAATGCAATTCGTATTGTAGGTGTGGGCCTGACTGCCCAAATAGGATCGTACAGAAAGGGACCCCGTATTCCCTCTGCATCTTCAGAACCAACAACGGCCGTGGCTGGGGAGTAAAGACCCTCCAGAGAATTAAAACCAACAGTTTTGTGATGGAGTATGTTGGAGAGGTAGGTCTGTATTTATCTCATATAGGTGAATTACATGCAATCAGGGAAATATTAGATAAAATCTTTATGAGCTTTCTCTCAGTTTTAACACTTCTTGACTTCTTCATCCAGAGGGTTGTCAGACATTGGAATAAGCTCTCCAGGGAGGTGATCACAGCAACAAGCCTGACAGAGTTCATGGAGTGTTTGGACAATACTCTCAGGCACATGGTGTGATTCCTGGGCAGGGCCAGGAGTTGCACTTGGTGATCCTTGTGGGATCCTTCCAACTCAGGACATTCTGTGATTCTACTGTAAAATAGATCAGTCTGCTTTTGAGCAGAGAGATAAATAGACATTCAAGTCAACAGCAAAATTATGTTATCCAGAACATTCCTTCATTCCAGAGCGGTTGTAAAAGGTCAAATGTAAAGAGAATATTTATCTCATATGGCACTAAATAATTATTGTAGATACATGCCCTAATAGTTTTTCTAAAGGGAAGTCCCTGATTTCTTTCATGGCAGTCATATTCTTCATTCTTCCCTGATCATCTTTATTGTAGTTTTTGCTGTTCCCAAAGTCCAGTTGTTATGAAACTCCCAGCACAGTCTGTCAGTCCCTTCCTTTTCTGTTTTGTCTGAACTTCTAAGGTAATATTTCCAAACATGTTTATTACTTTTGATTAATTCAACAGCAAGAATAAGACTCATAGTATAGACATTATCTGTTTATTCAATCTTATACTGTTCCAAAGAGAACTTCCATGTTATGAAATACAGACCTTGAGTTACTCTTGAGATTTTGTATTGCCCTGTGTTTGTGTGGTTGAGCCTCTGCTCTACTCCAGCACTCTTCACATCAGCAGCTCCTGGCAGCCTCTCTCTTACTATTTGTTGCGTTTGTTGACTTGCTGCTATGTTGACTTAAAGTATTTCCTTCTGTCCCTTTCTGAAATGTTTACTGTCTTAAGTAACTTTTCTCCATGCTTCCTGCCCCAAAGCTTCTAACTTTTCATGTTCTTACATATCTCCTTTAAATATACAAGAGGTCAGACATTACAAATATCTCTGTGGATGGGTTAATGCAGAAAGGTGATTATGGAATTTTGTTGCTTAAAGGAAAGAGTGTGTATTTACCTTTTCACCTGAATCTACTTAATACCTACTGCTGAGTTCTCAAATCTCATCTGTCAGATTTTAGAGGGATTTGTTGTCCAATTCCATCACTTTTTGTATCTCCCTTGCTGCCAAATTATGATTTCTTTGCTGAATCTGCACAACAGAATCTGTCTAAAGTGACAGGCCGTGGATGAAGTTGTTTAAGCTGTGTCTTTGGTCGGCAGTGACACACTCGCCTAATTGAATAGATTGAACTCTGTGAAGTGATGTGTCTGTCTGAGCTGCCATGAATAGGATCTTTCATTGCAGTCAAAAATAGCAGGAAGAGATGCTTCTGGGAAGGGAGGAAATGAATATTGGGCTGTAAATGCGACTGGGTTTTAAAAACTGATACCTGTTGATCATCTGTACAAAGGGAGAAGGTTGAATCTTGGTTTTATGTGAAGTAAATGAGGCTTTCTGGGTCTAATGGAAAAAGTGTGTATATAGAAACTTCAGGTAGAAACAGCTGATTGTATTGTCATCATCAAAACTATTAATAGAAGGTGCCAATATGTTGCTTTTTTTCCAGAGACAAGGTAGTGCTGTGCATCAGCTGTAGACAAATTGCATCCAGAGAAGCCTCAGTCACTAATTAGTTCAGCTGTAGGTACTCTTACGTATTCTTCATTCATTAGATGAAACACTATTTCAACATCAAAAGCTTACTGTGGTATTTTTTACCAAGTAAAGGGTTTTTTTCTAACTTGATTGGGATTTTTTTGATTTAGTAAGAGTTAGTAATATGATGCAGGTTTCTTTTTTTCTCTTTTTTTTTTTTTTTAGGTGATTACAAGTGAGGAAGCAGAGAGACGAGGCCAGCTCTATGACAACCAGGGAAATACATACTTGTTTGATTTGGACTATGACTCAGATGAATTTACAGTAGATGCAGCTCGATATGGAAATGTGTCCCACTTTGTGAACCACAGTGTAAGACCTTGTTTTGTATACTAAGAATTTGGAGAATTATCCTAATTATGCCAGAAATGTCTCCTGTTGTAAACATTTCCTTACCATATTCACAGTTTCTCTGGAGTAGTTTGCTTCATGCCAGCACAGTCCAGTCAATCAGATTATGTAATAAGTAGAACAGAATACTTGGCCTTTCTCGGACTGAGACTACCTACGAAAATCTGGGAGTGAGGGGTGCCTGAATTGGACATCTAATATGACTGATGTTTTCACTGAATCCACTGGTTCTAGACAACCAAAATAGGGTTGGCTTGGGTGTGTTTTTTCTGAGTACCTGAAATACTTAACATGTGACAGGTCCTTAATAAAATTAGCCAGGAGTCAAAGATGACAGGAATGATGTGTTATTTTGTCACTGGGCGGGATGAAATGTTACTGACTTTCATCCTGCAAACTTGGTAGAGGAAAAAAAGAAAATTCCTGTGCTTTCTTAAGTATCTACAGGGGAGAAATATAATTTTCCCTCCTAATCTAAACTTGCCAGAAAACTCAACAGTAGATTTTAAAGAGCAACTTTTTAAAGTGTTTTATTCAAGTTCAACTGAAGTACCTAAAGCAAGAAGGCTGAGCTGCATTTTTAAGGATCCTGGAACTAAAAATTATTTCTTACTGATCTAATGTTTGTGAGGTGTGCAGTCAGTGTTCTACAAATACAGAAAATTCATGTCTTCAGGTTTGTGAGATGATGATACTTATATTCCATACAGGCTTGCCAGGTAGAAGGATGAAGAAGAATTTTAGATACAGACAGTTGCTCTTCACTTTCAGAAATGGAACTGAAGTATTCTGTCTTCAGTGTAAGGTTAAATGTCTGTAACTTCACTTCTGATTCTTTAACATGTGATATATTTCACTTGTTGAAGAGCAAAAGCATGCAGATTTTAACAGTCTCAGGGACTACTGACTTCTGACACTCATTCCAGAGAAAATGAGGAAGTGGTTTCTAGTTCCTGCTTAGTGACCTTCACCCTCCTCATACCGCCCAGACCGTGGTAGAGAATTCAGAAACAGATTTGCAGGTGACAGTAGAAATTCATGTGTAGTATAAAGATGTTATCTCTGGCCTGCAAGCAATGCTTAAACATCAATAGAGTAGTGAGTGTGTGGGGCTTGAAACACTAGGTTGTTTTTAGTTTTCTTTCAACTTTCATTCTTTTTGTGGGTTTTGTAGGTATAAATACTAACCTCTGAATGTAGCTCTAATTCCTTTGCCATCATTTTTGTTGTCACCTTTGAAGGTGCCATTTTTTGTTTTATAGGTTGTTGCATATTAGTGTAGTCTACATATTATGTAAAGGTTGCCTTCCTGGAAGAACTTGAATCTGAGCTATGAATGTTCTCTTGGAGCGCTATTTCAGTTTGTTGATTTCCGAAGATAACTTAATTGCAGACTTCTGTCACTGAGACAAGAACCCATTCTTCCTTTCCTGTGACCTTGGTTTACTTATACACTTCAGTGAAATTTAATGTTAATTTTTCTAAACAGAAACTGTGTTAATTTTTGCTTACAGTGTGATCCAAATCTTCAAGTCTTCAACGTGTTTATCGATAACCTCGACTTGCGTCTTCCTCGAATAGCTCTGTTCTCTACCCGAACCATCAAGGCTGGAGAAGAGCTAACCTTTGACTACCAGATGAAAGGTCTGCACATTTTAACATGGTTCTTGTGGGAGTTTTTGGGTGTTGGTGGGTTTTACTGCAGCCTGACTGATGGTAGCATTTCAGCTCAGGCACGGCTCTCCCTAACACAGCTCCGGCTTTCAGAACAGTCATTGCTTGTGATGTGTAGTGTAGAGAAGAGCACACCCAGAAACTTCTGCCTGCATCTCTAGTGCATTGCCTCCCTCAGTGCTCCTAACACTTCAGGGATTGTGGCTGGATTGTCTGGTGAAGCAAATGATTTTGAAGATTTGTCCCAGGAATGCTCAAAGGAACAGTCAGGCTGCCCTTAAATAAAGCTTTTCTTTATTCAAATTGGCATTTCAGGTAAACTACTTTCTAAGTATTAGAAGTATTAGAAGTAAGTATTTCTAAGTAATAGTTACTAAGGCAGTTGTAACAGCTCAGCAGCATGAGGCACCATAGCTTTGTCTCTGGATTCTGGTGTCTGTAGGCCTCAGTTACAGATGTGAGTCCTATGGAACAGCTATTTCAGCTGGGACAGAGTTAACTTCTTCTCAGTAGCTGGTACAGTGCTGTGTTTTAGATTCAGTATGAGAATAACGATAACTCACTGATGTTTTGGTTGTTGCTAAGTGGTGTTTTTCCTAAGTCAAAGACTTCTTTGTGTCTCATGCTCTGCCAGTGATGAAGTACACAAAAAAATGTAAAAAAAAAGCTGGGAGGGAGCGTAGGTGGGTGACTTGAATGGGTCTAAGGGATATTCCATGCCAGAGAATGTCATGGCCAGTGTAGAAACTGGGGAGCTATCCAGAAGGGATTGATCAGAGTTTAGGGATGGCATCTGGGCATTGTTCAGCCACAGGTAAGCAATTGCATGTGCATCATTCATGTTTGTTTTTTTTTTCTACTGCTACTACTACTACTACTAATCAGCATCAGCATAATCAGCATATCATCATTATTATAATACTTTACTGTTTCAATTATTAACCTGTTCTTATCTCAACCTGTAAGTTTTACTTTTGATTCTCCTCCCTGTTCTTCTGGGGTGGAAGTGAACGAGCGTCTGCATGGTGTTTTATTGCCAGCTGGGCTTAAACCATGACACTGCCAAATTGATCTCGAATCCTTAAAGCTCCTCTTTCTCTCCATGGTGTCTGTGAGCACTGATATTCAAGGCCAGCTGCACTCTCAGCTGATCTGTGTGGATACCTGGTGGGTACAAAGCTTGAATTTGAGTTTTGGATTCCAAAAATGTATGTGCCAGGTGTTGTACAAGTAGTTGTAACAAGGGTATCAGTAGAATCTGAATATAGCTTCACATACAACTCTTTGAACCGAGGTGTTAGAAAGCCTTTAGAAGCTGTTTGAATACCAGGCATGGTCTCAGTCTATCTTTTAGAACTTCCTTACTTGTGTTTATCTGTGTTGCAGGTTCAATAGATCTGACTTCAGACTCTGCTGAAGGTCTTAGCCCATCCAAAAAGAGGATCAGAACTGTCTGTAAATGTGGAGCCGTGTGTTGCAGAGGTTATCTCAACTGAGTTTGGGTATCCAAAGTCACAAATATTTTGTTCTTTTTTTAATGTGTTTTAAGAATACTCTTCTTTCACACATATCTTCAAGTATTCTTACATCTGATGTAAATAAGGATGGTGAAAACAAGGCATCGTATTTGTAATTGAAATGGCGTTGGCCAAAGAAAGAGATTGTGTTTCAAGCCAATACAAAACTGATAATGGGGATTAAAAATCCATTTTTCTTGAACTGTTGTTTAGGAAGCAGTAAAATGTATGCAAAGAAAACTCTAAAATGTACCTTGATTTGAATATTCATAGAATCATAGAACAAACTGGATTGGAAGGGACCCACAAGGGTCATCGAGTCCAACTCTTAGTCCTGCACAGCACCATCCCTGAGAGTCACACTGTGTTCCTGACAGCATTGTCCAAACACTTCTTGAACTCTGTCAGGCTTGGTGCTGTGACCACTTCCCTGGGGAGCTGTTCCAGTGTCCATCACCCTCTGGGTGAAAAACTTTTTCCTGATACCCAGTTTAAACCTCGCTGGCTCAGCTTCAGGCCATTCCCTCAGGTCCTGTCACTGGTCACCAGAGTGAACAGATGGGTACCTGCCCATCTTCTTCCCCTTGAAGAGCACAATGAGGTCTCCCCTCAGTCCCCTCTTCTCCAGGCTGTACAGACCAAGTGACCTCAACTGCTCCTCATAAAGTTTCCCCTCAATCTCTTCACCATCCTCGTGGCTTCCTTTGGATGCTCTCTAATGGTTTAATGTCTTTTTTTACGTTGTGGTGTCCAAAACTGCCCCCAGGACTCGAGGTGAGGCTGCCCCAGTGCAGAGCAGAGTGGGACAGTCCTGTCCCTTCACCTGGCTGTTGATGCTGTGCCAGGACAGGGTTTGCCCTCCTGGCTGCCAGGGCACCACTGACTCATGTTCAACTTGTCACAGACAATCGAGTGTGAGCTTTCAGCCATAGGACTTCAGGAGCTGATTCCAGTGGGATGAAGTGATATTACGTGTTTTCTCTACCTTGAGAAGTCAGGAGGCATTTGATTTGAATTCTAAATCTTAGTTCTGACCGTTCTTTTGCTTTTTTGTTATATAAAGAAAAGCTTGAAGAGCTTAGCAATAACATTTATGGCAGCAGGGTGAGGGATTAAGGAGAGCCAGTGTGTAAATAAAGGTTCACAGGAATGCAAATGTTAAAATGTTCATGGTACTCCACGCAAGGGAAGTAATTGCAGAAAGAAAATTAGAGGGGCAAAAGCTCAATTAAAACTTAACCTGGCCTTTCTTTAAAGGATACCAAAAGATATTTTAATAAATACATTAATAGCAAAAGGAGGGGCAAGGAAAACCTCCATTCTTTACTGGACATGGTGGGAGAATGTGGTTACCTAAGATGAGGAAAAGGCTGAGGTCCTTAACACCTTCTTTGCCTCAGTTTACAACAGTAAGACAGGCTGTCCTCAGGACAGCTGGCCTCTTGAGCTGGTAGATGGGGATGGGGAGCAGAATAGCCCCCTGTAATCCAGGAGGAAGCAGCCAGAGACCTGCTGAGTCACTTAGAGCTTACAAATCTATGGAACCAGGTGGGACACATGCTAGGGATCACCCTGGATGGCAGGCAGAAGGGCTATCCAAGCCACTCTCCATCATTTACCTGGAGAAAAGGAGGCTCAGGGGTGACCTTATCACTCTACGATTCCCTGATGGGGGATTGCAGCCAGGTGAGGGTCAGTCTCTTCTCCCAAGGAACCAGCAATAGGACAAGGAGACACAGTCTCAAGCTGGTCTCAACCCTCCTGCCAGGGAGGGTTTAGGTTGGACATTAGGAAAAATTTCTTCACAGAAGGGGTGATTGCCATTGGAATGGGCTGCTCAGAGAGGACTTATCGTCCTGAAGGGGTTTAAAAAAAACTGATTTGGCACTCAGTGCCATGGTCTGGTTGACAAGATGGTGTTCAGTCATAGGTTGGACTCAATGATCTCAAAAGTCTTTTCCAGCCTAATTGATTCTCTGATTCTGCAATTGCTATTAACAGATCCCAGGTGTAAAACTTGAACTTCTTAGCTGATATTA
Source organism: Acanthornis magna (assembly GCA_036785705.1). NCBI lineage: Eukaryota > Metazoa > Chordata > Aves > Passeriformes > Acanthizidae > Acanthornis > Acanthornis magna. The sequence goes on from JAWUZG010000001.1 coordinate 4,528,218, forward strand.
TGTAGAATTTTTTCAGTTGTTATGCTCTGATTTTTAGTTAGGATTCTATAGGAGGACTGCAGTTCCACAGAGCATTTGTAAATTTGAGATTGTTGAAAGTAACATTTGCTGTTTGTTTTCATTGCAGAAATTTGTCAGTCGTGGCTGAAACAAGTTGCTGGCTACAGTTTGGAAATAGATAACAAAAGGTTAAGGAGAGCAGCCCATTGTCTAACAAAGCCAATGCATTGTGGAGATGTTAGGTGCAAAAGTACCCTGGGGTTGATATATATTCACAATTGGTTTGGATTAAGTTTTAAACATACTGTTGTCTTTTTTACCTAGTGATAGACTTCTAAGATACTAGGCCTGTATTTTCTGGTTGCAAAAATGTTAACTTCAGTGAAGTTAGACTAGGGGTGAGTATACCCATTTGCTGTAGACATTTGTAAGATAATCTTGAATGTAAAGGCTGAGAAATGTGCTGTTCTTCAGCTGCTTGAGTCATCTTCTTTTTTTTCCTGATCATCTTAAAGTTGTCTCAGTCTATTCATAACATGTGCGAAGTTTTGCTTGGCTTCAAAACCACTGAAGAACAGTTGAGGTGGGTGATGGGTGGAGTTACAGCCAAGGTCCATGCTCTAGGGATGATCCAAGTGCTTTATTCTCATGGATTCAAAGGTCGTAAAACTTGCATATTGCTTACAAGTCACATAAATGTTGACAGGGTCAGGCAGAAAAATGTTGCTCCATAAATGGATGCTCCATAGCTGGATGCTGGCTATGTATCATAGGTCAGCTAGTTACCTTTATAAGGTGCACAGCTGTTGGCTCAGGTGAATGAAGTCAAGTACCCAGCATGTAACTGTTTACCTAATTTGTTAGAAAATGCCTTAAATTCCATGTTAATTACTAGCACTACAAAGAGTATTTCAAGGTTGTTCATTAAGAAGCACAGTTGTGTTTGTACTGAAGATGTGACTCTTTGGTAGCAAATGAAATTTTATATGCTACTAGCCAAAATCACTTTCACAGTTTTGGTGAAGAGCATGGGCCCCTGGAAATGCTTTGTGAATTTTGTAATCTACAATACATTGAAATAGAGACTTTATATTGTTTAATTTATAGGAAAAAGCTTGCTTAGATTTAAAAGTATCCACACAGTTGATAAATGCCGAATCTCTTCAGTTTTTATCATGCCGTATCTCTAATTTTTTTTTAATTTAAAGTTTTAAGTGGAATGTGGAGCTTTAATGTCAGCTAATTCTAGATGATCTTACATTGTTTGGTGCTTTCTCTTGCATGTAGCTCAAATGAGCAATGCATTCCGTGTGGATGGAATCTGCAGCCTCCAGCTCCTTAATCCGCTGCAGTCTGGAGCCTGTGCTGTCCCTGCAGGATGGAGCAGCTGTGGCAAGCGATGGATTCCTTACCCTGGCCTCACCTGTGCTGGGGGCACAGGGTGGGCCCCAGGCTCTGTCTTTCCCCATGCCCAGTTTCATTTAAATATTGCAAGTAGATGCATTTTAGAAGGTAACAGTTGTGGCAGCTGTACTGGAGTGCAATGTCTGCCTTTTCCAGAGGCAGTGAATGTTGTCACCAGCACTGGGATAATGCTGCTGTTTGTTAAGGATATGTGTGTTATCTTCTGCCATAAATAAAGAACCGTTAATTTATGTTCTGGGAGGTAGCAGTATTTTGTATTTATTTGAAGGAAACCCATGGATCTAGTTTCCAACTTAGAGCCTTGAACAGTATTTTATATTTACATATGCACATTGTATTTGGATTGCAGTCAGTGGATTAGCTTAATGGGACACCATGTCACTTTTAAAACTCCTTTTACTGTTTTTAGGAGTTTGGCAGAAAATTGCCAGATTGGAAAAGGAGAAAAAGCTGTTTTCAATTTCTTAGGGAACCTAAACCAGCCCAGCTTCTGCCTTTGTTTTGCTTTGTGGTCTGTTGGCATTGTCATGGTCACCAGTTCAGTCGTGTATGCACTTCTTGGGGCCTGGTGACGTGTGACCTGTCCTCCAGCTGTTCTTTTTTGTTGGTTTTATTTTTTTTTTTGTAGCAAAACTAAAGCTGCAAGATCACCTGTGAGATAATCTGTTGTCTATTTATTTAATCTCCAAATACAGTCTTTTGGTTATTTTTAATGTATGTTTTAGGATCTGTGTTAGAATATGCAGTTTGTAAGCTCAGGAACATTTTCTTTTCATACTGTGTCATCTCTAGTATTGCTATCTTCCTATAGTTTTTGATAAAATAAATTAAATTTAGTTTTTCTCTGGTTGTTGTCATTCTTAAAAAAAAAAAAAAATCAGCCTGTCAAAATCAGTTGTGGCAGTAGAATTTGCTTTAAAACTGCAACCTCTTAATTCCTGGCCTGTACCTGAATTTTCTAGGACTGTCAGGACTGCAGCAGAGGGACCATGAGGAAATGATGTGTTTTCAGTTTAGGGCTGGTGAGAACTGGTATAAATTTACACTTGCCTGAAGCAGACTGGATTCCTGTATATCTGAGCATCCTGCTAAAAGCAGCCCTGAACTTACATGCACAGTACAGATCTGAAATGAGCCAACAGAAGAGGTTCTGCTCTGACTTTATTCACAGAGGTAGTTCCAACAGCAGTTCCACTCACTCAGGCTTGCTAAAAAAAACCCCAGCGTTGGTAGATTACATTTGGAAATTAGGTTAACAAATCCCACAGACAGCAGGAAAGGTAATAGTGGAGAAATACATGGATCTTGAATATCCTTGAAATCATACATAGATTATAGCAATGCTTTGACCCTCCACCTCTGTTCCCTGTGGCAGAATGCTGGCTGGTTTAACATTCACATGTCACTAAATGTGGCACAATGATTGAAGGCACACATTGAGGGGAGAAATGTTGTTCTAAAGTATGTTTAATTCTTTGGGACTTAAAACCACATGGATGGAAAACCACAAGTATTTTTAGATTACTTCTGTGGTTTGGCTATTTCATAGGCACTCCAGTTTAAGAAAAACCTGAATTACATTTCCGTGTTAGAAGCTCAGAATTTTGGCAGAAAGTTAGATGGCACACATGCATGGAGAATATATTGTCTTGATTTAAAACAGTGAAGTCTACAGCATGTTGCAAAGGAGATGAAATTTTGTAGGACAAGAGCTTTAAGTAAAGCAACCACCTGTCTGGGATAGCAGGTTACCTTCTATTGCGGAGTTACCTGCCAGAGCAGGGCAGGGCTGGTAACTTGGGAATCACAGCAGTCTATTTTTTTCTGAAGAACAATTCAGAACAAACCAGAACACACAGGAAATGAAGACAAGTTGTTTGCAGTGAGTTGGAGATGAAGCATGGACAGTGGTCTGCAGTATCTCACTCAGGAGTTAAAGCCAGACAACACTTGTTCAGTGTAAACAGAGTTTTTGAAATTAACAATTTGACTTAAAAACAAATTAAAACCCCTTCATAATCTCAGTAATTCTTTAACCTGCTCTGCAGTTGTTTTTAAAAATAACTGTAATGAATACTGATTAAATTGTTATGATAAGCAATGATAATAGTGATTAAAGCCAAATTACAACTGCCTTGTTTACATGGTCATTCTTAGGTGTTCCTCCCCACAGTTAATGTGGTATTTTGTTAAAAACTGAGATTCCATTACAAAGGCAAACTCTTAGAGCTTATAATAAACACTAAATTTCATTTAGTGTTCTACCCTGAGTTTTGTCTGGTCCTGTCTACTTACAGTCCTGGAGAACTGAACTTTGGGAGGTAGAAGGCTTTTACAGTCCCTGCTTGGAATACTTCCTTTTCAGTATTTCATGGAAGGAAGAATGAAGTTACAGAGGCTGCACATTCTTAGTTCTGACAGAAAGATATTTCTGAAAAAAGCATCACTCAGCATAGCTGCAGATAGTAACTAGCAGGAAAAAGAATTCAGGTATTAATAAACATGTTGGGTATTACCATGAGGTAATAGTTACACCTGTCATAGTTATACCTGTCCTCAGGAGACTTTTTTCTCTTTGATTATGTTTTCACCTGCTGCAAGCTTCTTGTATAAATAGTGCAGTTTATCTGGCTGAGGCGCTTCAGCGTCAGGAGTCAAGGGAATTTCAAAGTCAGAGGAGCTCTGGGAGTCCCTCCTCAGCTCCAGATCAGGAGTCCTGGGGCTGTCACTTATTTCCACCACCACACCCTGAACGTGGGCAGCACCAGCTTCTGCAGCTTGCTCACAGCCTTTGCTTTTGAAGTCACACGCACCATCATGGGCACAAGGTCTGTTCTGGCCTGATGGCTTCCCCATGCTGCTGTCTGGCTGAGTGTCCCTGGGAGTCTCCTGCAGCACAGGAACCACTGCTCTGCTCCCACCTCTGCTGAGTTCCAGGGCACTTCTCTCCTGGGAGGTGATGAGCACTGTGTCCATTTGGCTATCCCAGCCCTGGCTCCCCTGCTCTGATATGTGTGTTGACTGAGAAGAATTTTGGGAGGAGATGTGTGTTGAGTCACTGACTCCATCTGAATCACTGAAGAGTGACTGGGACCCGCCAGCATCTGCTGAGGATGGGATGTTGTCCTCATTTTCAGAGCTTTCCTCTAGTTTATTACCTGTAAAGAATTCACCCCAGCAAGGGACATTGGCATTAGACTCCTGCTGGTCACTAGTTACTCCATTGAAATTGGCTGTGGAAGAGGCATCTGGCTCATGGGAAAGAAACTGAACTGTATTTTTTTCAGATTCTTCTTTGTCATCTTCTTCATCGTCATCATCATCATCATCATCATTTGATTCCTCACAGTCCACGAAGTCTACCTTAAGGGATGTGTAAGTTGTGGGCCCTTGGCAAGCTTCTGTGCTCTCATTAATATTTCCTTCAGCATTTTCAGACTGTCCTGTGCTGGAGGGCCTGCTCTCTCCTCTCTGCTGTTTTGGAATCTTAGGCCTTGTAGAAGTTAATTCTGAATCAAAGAGATCATCTTCATCTGTCAAGAAACAAACAGAAAATCAGTAAGAAAAGTTCTTACTAAACATCTCTGCTAAAACCTTGTTGAGAGCAAAATTTTAATAAAAATTCATTTAGTATAAATTGAGGAAGAAGTTCCTTAACCCAGCTGGAGACTTCACAGGACGTTATTGACAGTGTTTGCCTTGCCTTGTCTAGCACAGTGGGACAGTTTGAACCGGCTTTCCTAGAGCTGGTCTAGGACTGAGGGAATGAACTCCATCCAGAAACTTACACGGCTATTGAGCATTCCATATGTTTTAAAACTGCAAACAAGTGTGATTTACATGATTAGTGCTGTCTCTCCCTCCTAATACCCAAATTCATTGAATTTCTTTTCTCCTTTCCAGCTGTTGCTTTGAACACACAGACAGACAGTGGTGAACACCGAGGTTTTGACACCTCTGCTTAGTCTCAGACTTTCATTTAAGGTGCAGTAGCACCAGCAGAATCTTTACCTGTATCAGATAATTCTCTCTTGTGGGGTCTCTTCAGTGTTCCTAAGGGCTTGTACCTGGGTTCCATGTTTCCCCTGTGTGACCTGCATAATGGCTTTAATCTGAGGGGGATGAGAAAAAATGTTAATATTTAGAACTCAGCAGAAGCTTTCAGGAGCAAAAGTAAATCTTTTAACTTGTTTTAAGTACACTGCTCCAAGCCTTTCACAGGCACTGCAGCAAAAATGTTATAGCAAAGTCAGCAATACCTAGGGCAAAGTTCTTGATTCATTGGTGAGCTTAAGCAGCTGCAGGGTAGAATACTGTCCTTTCAATATATTTTCCTTAAAACATGTACATAATTTGGAAACTATTTTGTAGTTCCTTGCTTAGAGAAGACAAGATGACAGTGTTCAAAATCTGACTTCAGTTTTATTTAGTAATTATTAAATGTAAGTCTCCTTTCTTACTAAGGAGGAAAGGCGAAAGGAATAGGAATCTTTGTTCTGTCCAGACTAAGAGATACCACAGCTCTCCTGCTCCTCGAGGGCGCTTTTAAAGCTGCCAACATCTGCAGTAGCTCAAAAGAACTGGCCTCTCTGATGCTGTGCAGAGGTGAGGAGTTCAAGCCCCCAGAGAAACCCTCTTTAAAAGAAACTTCAGAGAAGTAGCAGTGACAAATAGAAATGGGTCACAGAACACAGCAAGATGAATGTGTGTATTCAGCTTCCCCCCAAACAGAGTTTACCAGCAGAAAAGCCTCTGCACACAGATAGAAGTAGAATAGAAACACTCAGACTCAGCTCAACATACACGTGTGCTTCAGAAAGCCCAAGTCTGTGGGACTGAATACAGAAAAAAAAAAAATCTGAATTATCAGACAAGTAAAGCAAAAGGCAGTGGCCTTCCTGAGAGGCTGGGATTCAGGAGGGGAATTGTCCTTACAGGAACAGAGTTTGGATCACCTCCCTCCAGCAGCCACTTGTCACTTACATTTCCATAACTTTGTCCTCTGTTCCACCCACTGGCAGTACATTGGGGTACACATTCACAGGACAGATATAGCTCAGGAAATCCTTGATCTAAATTCCAGAAAAGAAGCAGCAATTTAACAAGTTACATCAACAGTTAGGAACGTCACTTAAAGGCAGCACTGATGCAAGCACATCCGAAAGTACTACTAGCAGTCTTATGTAAAGACCAATTTTGCCCATGACTATCAAAGTGGGTATCTCTGGAACAAGGAAACAGGCCTGAAAGGATGCTGAGAACTCAGCCTCACCTAACACCTCACTGCAATTATCAATTACTACACAGACCACCACTATCTCTGGAAGAAAAGGCGGGGCAGACCTGGAATATGATCCAGTGCTTCTCTGTCCTTACTGCTGTTGATCTTTTCAAAATGCTTTCTTCTTACTGAACTTCAAGTCTGCAGCTGTACAGATCAGATACTCCTTTCCTCAAAGACTCTTCCTAAAGTCTCTCTTCAGTCCCCTGTAAAAGCCCAAAACAAGGCTTTTTCCAGGTCATGCTGTTTCCTTCTAGATGATCTCCAGTAAATTTCTTGAAGTGTGTCTGGTTTGGGGCACTCCAGCCGAGGGTTTTTCAGTGCAGAGCACTGGAAACACTTTCAGGTTGCAGGTGACACTCCTATTTGTACAGACAGTAGGACTGTCCTGGGGTGACCCATAATGTTATTGCAATTTTGTATTGCAGCAGTTATTTAGTGTTATTTTTTGCCTGTTGCTGTCCCGCTTGTTAGTAAACTGTTACTTTTTACTTCTATCTACTCATGTTCATTCCTTATTGGTGGAAAGGGATTAGTTGAACATATAAAGGGAGACAACTCATTCTAGAGTGTTCTCCTTAAAATTGTCTCAAACCAAGACAAAGAACCATCTATGTTTGCATGTGGAGGTAGTGTTACAGTTACACAAACCCCCAAATTCTACCAGCAAATTCCACACTGGGACCTCCATTTAAAATCTGGCATGGCAGAATAAACTTTAAACTCTAGCAGGATCTTAAAAACAGTACTGCCTTCCTTCATTTTGTAGTGCAAGACTTTGTGACAGTTCATTGTTAGCACTGATTCAGTTTCAGTTCAGTTTCTTAGGAGAAAGAAGTGTTTTTAGAGCTGTATTGAGTCACATTAAATGAAAGTGTGTGATTGTGGGGAGGATGCTGCCACGACCAATTTCCTTTTAGTCTTTAACACAGGAAGAGGGACAACAGCAGCAATCAGGAGGTGAGAAAATTCTGTTTAAATGTATGGGCAGAGAAAAGAAAGCAAATCCACCCAAATCAGAGTCACAGTAGATATGCAATATATTGTAAACCAAAACTCCATGCTTTAAGCTTTGCATAGTTACACAATAATCTAAAATAGAAAGGCAGTCAAAACAATTGTAGCAGTGATCTGAACACTGAGAACAGAGAACAAAATATAGGCTTGTAATCCTACCCTACTTTAACAAGTTCCTCTGCAGCTATATTCAAATAAATTTCTCTGTCTTCAGCATCCAGAACTCCCAATCCCCTTTATGTCTTAGTACTGTCAAGATATTTTTTATTGTGAACAAGTCATGTCATCCACTCCAGAATAATCAAAACTTTTTTACGTTTTCTTAATCAATGTATACTCAGTACAAGTATACAAACCTCACTGTATGAAGAGTGGAAAGAGAAACAAGCTCTGTACATCCTCTCACCAGTCCTAAACAAGAGAAGAGACACAAAAATTAGGTAACTGCTCTTCATCCTTGGTCAACAGATCAGCATAACCTACTCTTAAAGTCCATTCTGAGATTCAGTTATACAAGTGTCAGACAAGATACAAAACTGAAACAACAGGTTTCTGTGCGCCCCAAATGCTCACCTCACTATTACATTGGTTTTCTTTTTCCTTTCCCCAAACCACATAGTGGAGGGTTTGATGCTGATTATGTGCAGGGGAGTTCCATTGTGGCAAGTCAACCCACAGGGCAGTCTGTTCCCTCGGAAGTAGTCATCATCCTGTCCAATGGAATATAAAATTATGTTCAACAGTGACCTTTTTTATCCAGAAATTAAGTCACATAGTATCTAGCCAAACCAAGTTCTCTCACTTCCAACTTCCTTGAAACACTGTTTGTCACACCTTGCTTCTTTAGTGCAGCTAGCAAAGCAAATCAGTCAGAGACACCAATGCCCCAATGTGCCATTTCAGGTTCTACCTGTGCTCCTCCAAGCTGGAGCCTCCAGCCTGACAGACGCTCTGGAAAGGGAAGGCCACATGCTAAAACCACACAGTGTGTGGCTGCAGCAGGGATCATCTTACCTGCTTTTGATACATGGAAGTGGATAATACCTGATTGATCTAGTCTGCTGCTTGTCTCACTTCACTTAAAACCACAATTTTCAGGTTTCAAATACAATTAAATTATTTCTAGCATAAACTAATGTATTTTTTTTTCTTTTTTTAAAACTTCAACCCACTAACTTTTCACTCTGCTTTACATTAAGCCACCATTTCACCAGTCTTCATTAACCCAACAGGTCCCAAACATCAGCACCTATAACCACATTTTCACAGCAAAGTTAGGGGAGGCTTTGCAGAATGAACGCACCCGAGGATGTCGACAGGCATGAATCTGCGTGTGTCGGTCTGTGGTAACATGGCACAGGATTTCTGGCATGTTCCTGAACATATCAAGTTTGTTCATATGCACCTAGAGAAAGACAGAGTTTACTCTTTATTAGTTCAATGTGTTTGCCAGACTGCAGCTGGAGCAGCTATACAAATGTGATTCTGCTCTCCCCAAATGCTGGCAGGCATTTAAATTATTACTCTCACTAGTAATGTCCAAGCAGAGATGTGTCAGCCAAAACTTGGACATCTAGAACAAGTAGAACATACCTTCTATGCTGAAGAGGGATGAATATTCATGAGAAAGTCAGAACATATCTACTAATTATAAATGCTGTATGCTAATCACTCTCAACATTCACAAAATAAAATGTAAACACTGAGCTCGAAAACTGGGAATTAACCTCTCTTGGGAAAGTCCAGATGTCCCAGACTCAAGTCAATTAGTTAACTCATTTTTGAGCCCAACTACACTTTGTAAGAGAAGTTAATGAAACAGGCACAACTGTCACCTAGACCTGCCCTCTGAACAGCCATTGCCAGCTCAGTGACTGGTCACAATCAGTACTGAGGATCTGTTCCAAACAACAATCAGAGAAACATTACCTTGATTCCGAGTTCCTCACTGAGGTTTATGAATAAATACTCATATCCATAAGCAGCTTTGCAGTTCAGCCACACAACATGATTACGAGACAGTGAAGTCCAGCTTCGCACTAACTCCAAGATCCCATTTAAACATTCCTCCTGAAAAGTGTAGAAAAGGCTGTCAATCATCTTGGAAGATACTTCCAAAGTGCTGTGATTTGGTAAAGGAAAATGGCATTGCCTTGCAAGACTTACCTAACAAAGGGGTGGTTAATTAATTAATCATTTTAAGGGCCTTTCCTCTCACAGTTTATGTAGACTTACCCGGCTTGGTATGTGATAAAAATTGGGATCACAAAATGTAGTGTCCAAATACACACTCTGGATGTCCTTTACCCTGGCGGAAAGAAATGTAACATCAGAGTAAACATTATATCACAGTGCTAAGACACACCACTTCCTCTCTCTTCAAAAGGAGGTAATTCTACCTTTTTATTACAAAGAATAAGTCGAAGGAGGCTTGTAACTGTAGCATTGCAATTATATTTAATCCAGAATAAAAAATGAGGAAAAATATAATGAATACCTAGCCAAATTGTCCATGCCATATGATCTTTCTATATCCCACAAATAGCTCACCTGGTCCCTGAATGCAAAAGCTCCATTCTGGCTGCTTCTCCTTTTGCAAGTCTGAAATCCCCCGTGTACAACACAGTGCCATTCTCACCTTCAAACAGAAACCTGCAGACAGCAACACTTGGGTCAAACTCATCAATATAAAGCATTAAATGCCAGGTGGTGAAACATTTGAAGTATTGAGATGACATACATGACTGAACCTGGACAGTGACCAGCTGGCAGAAGCGTCACCACTACATCTTCTTTCTGGAAGAGACAGGTTAGCATCATTTTCAGACTGTAGTGAGTACTACCATTACTTTCATCATCACAGTGAAAGCAATGCATTACTCCCCACAGCATCCTGCAGCATTTAGCATTGTTTTTTAATCCAGAGAGTCTCTTCACATTGCAACAAGCACTGAAGAGCAATGACTATCCTGTCACAGCAGAAGAGAGGATCAAGTATTGTATGGTGCTCATAAAGCAACTTGAACAGAAGACAGTTCTGCTTCCTTTGTTCCTGGAAGTAAGTAAAACATTCCTTGATTCCTTGGTGAGCAAGTACAAAATCACAGAATAGTCTGGGTTGGAAAGGACCTTCAAAGTTCATCTAGCCCAAACCCCCTGCAATAAGCAGGGACATCTTCAACTAGATCAGGTTGCTCGGAGCCTACCCATTCCAACCTCGGATGTTTCCAGGGATGGGACATCCACCACCTCTCTGGGCAACCTGTCCCAGTGTTTCACCATCCTCATTGTAAAATGTTGCTTCTTTATATCTAGTCTGAATTGACCCTTTCTTTCAGTTTAAAACTATTACCCCTTCATCTGTCACTACAGGAGAGGAGGGGCACATACATTTTTAAAATGGCTTGTCCACTTTGGATGTTGCAGCTGTGTTTCCTGTACTAGTTTAAACAGCATTACTGCCCGTGACTAACATGAATCTTTTTTTTCCTGTAACTTACCTCACCAGATGTTTCATCTTCTAAAGAAATCTGAGTTGGAGTTTCAACTTCCAATGCAACCTGTAACAACATGATTAATTGCATTATAGGATTTACTGAACTCTCATGTTTACAGCTAGATATTCATTATGTAGACATCTCTAGCACTCACTGTGGCTAATGCTAAGCCTGTAAAATTAAACTCATTTTCCCATAGTAAGTCATAAATTTCCATTTCCAATGGAATAAAGTTTCCTAAAAGTTATCTAAAAATTAAATGGAGATACCTCAACCAAGGTGTGCATGCCTAGAAGTTAGAGCATGTTGGACTTCTTACAGCAACAGCTCTTGTTCCTCTGGATGGATCACACGCCTTATTTTTGGATGACTACAAAGCCCAAAATGTCCCAGTCCCAGAGCACGGCAGTGGATCTTGCTAGGACAGCTCTGTGCTGCAGCACTTTCCACTGCCCCCTATTATCAGAAGCAGAGCCCACAAATCACCAGGAGCCCATATTCCTGTGTTTGTGCAGAGAGAATTATTTTTATTTCTGTAAAAAACCTCATGTTCAATCTCATAATGCCTGCATCTGCAAAGGGAAGAAAATGACTACAACCTGTAGTTAATACCATACATAAACACTGATCCCTTGCAGTTTGGCTCCAAACTGGAAATTGTGTAAATGTATTAAGTTCTTCAGTGATTTTATACCATTAAAACTTCTTCATGTTATAGTCCACTTTCCAAAAAGCAAAAGGAAAATAATATAACTGCAGTTTATACATACTCCAAGCAATAAGAGACTTTAAGTGAAGCAAATGAGAAATTAAGGACCACAGCAAAGAGACATGAGCAAGGTAAGGAAATGAATACCAATTCCAGTGTACAAATGATCAATGTAAAGATGAAGGCCATGTAAAGCTGAAGTTGAGAGAAATGGAAAAATTTTGTGGAGGGAAAAACAAACAACAAACAGCAGTAAACCAATCCCACACAGCAAGCAGAAGAAAAGGTACATTGTTGGAAGTACTTAAGCGCTGAAACACTGTATCAACACCAATATTGAAACAATTCTGAGGAGCGCGGAGGTACTTTTTTCTGAGAATCACTGCTTGGAAAGTGCTAATTTCAAAATAAACACACACTCACAATATGATTCTCCCAAAACTTGTATTTCCAGTTAGTCAACAACAATTCCTTAGTTACTGGCGAGCAGTATAGCTTAACTTTCAAGCTGTGAGGAGACAAAAAACACAGATGTTTTTTAAAGTAGACACGAGGAAAAATCTAACAACACATCAGCACCTGACACCCAGTACATCAAAACCTGCACACAGAAACCTCTCATGTGAGGAGACCTGCAGAGCTAGAATCCTGCAAGCTTTCCTTCAGCACAGCAAACGCAAACTTTCTCCTGTAAGTTAAACCTGCCTGCATGGTTTTGTGTAGGCATAAATGCAGTGTGTGGTACATGGTCATGTGCAGACCTACCTGCTTGTTTCTACAGCCCTGCACACACACCTGGAACAGGCATTTGGGACACTCAGCAGAACACAGAATACTCTGTATGAAGCTTGAGCTTGTGCATAGAGACTGGACGAGCAAAGAGAGATTCTCTGCTTGCATCTGAGGAGATGCAACATCTGCTCTAATAAATCAAACCGAGCCTAGGAACTGGTGCACAACCTCCCTGGGCCCATTGCCACATTTGATCATCCTCATGGTGAAAAAGGCGTCCCTTGCCCTTTTCTTATGCACCTCCAAGGAGAGTCTGGCTCCATCTCCTCTACCCCTATCTGCAAGCAGTGATACATAGTTGTCACTTATTCCTAAGGCTGAAGACAGCCAGCTCTCTCAGCCTCTCCTCACACATCACACACTCCTGTCCCAGACCAGCATGGTGATCCTGCTCCAAAACACCTGTTGGTTTATCATCCATGAGAGCCCAGGGCTGGACTCAGTACTCCAGAAAAGTCCCACAAGTGAGGCCAGGGGGGAATAACTTTCTCCCTCAAATTGCTGGCTACCTGCTTGCTTATACACCTCAGAGAGCACAGCTGGCTCCCTTCACTGCACAGACACAGCACTGCCTCTGTGTGCCAACACACTTCCAGGGAATAACAGAGAGATCCTCATGAAGCTCAAGAACATCAGGGAGCTCAACAAGTCCAAGTGAACCTGAGTCAGGGCAACCCCTAGTAGAAAACAGACTGAGGGATAAATGGGTTAATAGCAGCCCTGCGGAAGATTTTTGGGTATTGGTGGATGAGGGACTGGACATGAGCCAGCAGCATGCATTTGCAGCCCAGAAACCCAGTCGTATCCTGGGCTGCATCACCAGCACTGTGGGCAGCAGGACAAGGGAGGGGATTCTGCCCCCCTGCTCTGCTCTTGTGAATGAAACCGCACCTACAGTGCTGCATTCAGGTCTGGGGACACCAGCAAGGAAGGACAGAGACTTGCTGGAGCAGGTCCAGAGGAGGCCATGAAGATGCTCAGAGGACTGGAGTACCTCTCCTATGGAGGCAGGCTGAGATAGTTGGGGTTCCTCAGCCTGGAGAAAATTCAGGGGGCGAGGGAACATTACTGCTATCACTTGATATTTAAAGGGGGCTTTTAAGAATTATAGAGAGGGACTTTCTACAAGGACATGGTGGCGACAAAGGGGAATGACTTCAAATTGAAAGGGGGCAGGCCTACATTAGATACAAGGAAGAAGCATTTCACAATGAGTGAGGGTGGTGAGGCACTGGTAGAAGTCGCCCAGAGAAGTTATGGATGCCCCGTCCCCGGAAGTGTTCGAGGCCGGGTGGGACGGGGCTGGGAGCAACCTGGTCTAGTGAAGATGTCCCTGTCCCATTGCCGTCCCGTGGGTTATGACCCACGGCAGATCCCCACGCTGTTTTGCTCACGCCTTGCCGCGCACCAGCCGCCTCCCCCGAGGCCGCCCCGCCGCCAGCCCCTACCTGCCCTCCAGCCTCCTCTTCAGGGCGGGCGCCCGCAGCCCCTTCATGTGATCTGGGGAGAGAGGCACGGGGTCAGCCGGGGGACACGAGGGGCGGGGCGGGACAACACAAGGCGGGGAGGGACACACGGGGGGAGGGGCACACGCGGGGGACCCTCGCGGCTCCTCACCCTTGTGGCAGTGCGACAGGAAGAAGGCGCGCGCGCGCAGGTTGTCGCGGTCGAAGCGGTCGATGGACACGGCCGGGTACTCGCGCGTGCGGCCCCCGAACCGGCTCATGGCGGGCGGCGCGCGCTTCCGCCTGCCCGGCCCCCAGCCAATCCCGAGACGGCACCACCCCGCGCCGGCCAATCAGGGGCGGGAACGGCCTTTTAAAGAGGCCCCGGCGGGCGGTTGCCTGGCGACCGTTGGCGTCGGGAGGGGAGGCCGTGAGGGGAGCGGGGGGCAGGCAGCAGGCCGTGAGGGGAGCGGGGAGCAGGCAGCAGGCCGTGAGGGGAGCGGGGGGCAGGCAGCAGGCCGTGAGGGGAGCGGGGAGCAGGCAGCAGGCCGTGAGGGGAGCGGGGGGCAGGCAGCAGGCCGTGAGGGGAGCGGGGGGCAGGCAGCAGGCCGTGAGGGGAGCGGGGAGCAGGCAGCAGGCCGTGAGGGGAGCGGGGGGCAGGCAGCAGGCCGTGAGGGGAGCGGGGAGCAGGCAGCAGGCCGTGAGGGGAGCGGGGGGCAGGCAGCAGGCCGTGAGGGGAGCGGGGGGCAGGTCGTGAGGGGAGCGGGGGGCAGGTCGTGAGGGGAGCGGGGGGCAGGCAGCAGGCCGTGAGGGGAGCGGGGGGCAGGTCGTGAGGG
This sequence comes from Acanthornis magna, assembly GCA_036785705.1. Classification (NCBI taxonomy): domain Eukaryota; kingdom Metazoa; phylum Chordata; class Aves; order Passeriformes; family Acanthizidae; genus Acanthornis; species Acanthornis magna. The sequence continues at coordinate 4,543,220 of JAWUZG010000001.1, forward strand.
GAGCGGGGGCGAGGCCGTGAGAGGCGCGGCGGGGAGGCCGTGAGAGGCTCCTCCACCCTGCCTCGGCCGCCGCTCCGCTCCATCCCGCCTGGAGAGAGTCCCCTCTCTGCGTCTCTCGAACCGAGGTGGGCCGCCTTAAGGACTGGGTGGGCGGGTCGTGGCCATGGCGGTGGGAGCACGGTGAAGTTACGGTGGCAGCGCTGATTCAGGCCGAGATGTCTGCCTGCGCACTTCGGAAAGTACAAGGAACTTGTACTGTCGCGTAGAGTAGGTGGCAGTCACTAAAAAGAGGGGAAATTTAGATTATATATTGGAAAGACTTTTTTACAGTGAGGGCGGTGAGGCACTGGAACAGATTGCCCAGCGAGGTTGTGGTGCCCCAACCGTGGCAGTGTTCAAGGCCAGGTCGGATGGGGCTTTGACCAACCTGATCTTGTGGAAGGTGTCACTGCTCATGGCAGGGGCTTCGAACAAGATGATCTTTAAGGTCCTTTCCAGCCCCTTAACATTCTATGTAATCTCTTACTGGTTCTGAGTCCCTAGTCAGGTCCTGTGTTGGCTGACTTGGGTTAGTGATGTAGAAGGTACAGCCACCTCCTCCCCCTGCTCTGGCCAAGGGCCTCTCCTGTTTGGGGACATGGGACTCCTTCCTCAGGCTGAGGATGCATCAGCCGCCCCTGTGCCACTAGATACCCTGGCCTGGCCCCAAGGCCCTCTACTCCTCAGCTTAAAGTTTGCTGGTGAATGTGGGTATGCATCCTAGGTGTACCAAAATGGATGAAGATACAGACACCACTCCTCCCCAACACCAGGTGCACAAACTGTGACCCACAGTCCTGCTCCAACTGCTGACATGGAGCCCCTCACTCGTGTCAGCTCTCACCCAGCAGCCAATTTTTCAGGACATATCCTGTCCCTGCTCCAGTGGCTGGAAATTAAGTACCCTCACCTGCTCCAGCAGCTGATATCACAGGCCAGAGGTGCTCATACCCCCAGCCTGACTCCAGGAGCTGGCACCAGTGTTCACTCACACATGGGTCTCACCAGGAGCTGGTGCTTTGTCCTTGCAGCACACACACATGTGGAATACAGAGCTTATGCAGAGTGATAGTTAAGATTTAAGAGGAAGATACGATAGAGTAGGACAGTCCGTGATGATCAGGTGTGGGGCTCAGCCAGGCATGTATACTGACTGGCCCTGTTTTACACAGGACAGGCTTCCTTTATACTCCTTATTTTGTACTCCTTTCTGTCTGTTCCGATCTTTGTTCCTCATTGCTCCTGCACATTCCTCACAGATCTGTACAGTTCCATGGATTCCCACACCTCTCCAAGACTGGGTCCCCTGGTTAACAGTCTTACCAATGTGAAGTTCAGGTTTATCTCACTGGATGTCATTCTTGTCTTCTCTTGATAGCCATTAGTTAGCGGTGAGGTTTATTTCTCTGTGTTTGTTTTGTCAGGTCCTTGTCTCTGCATATTTTATTTGTTTTCCCCTTTTTCCCTGATTTCCCAATCCACAAGGTCCCTGGTCTGATAATCTTGCTGGAATAAGCATTCTCACACTCTTCCCATGCCCCATGACTGGCCAGGTGTGGTTCTCATCACCTCTTTCCTCATTTGCTCCTCAGGTTTGAGTCCGCATACGTTCTTGTTTTATGGTTTCCTGTAATTCCATGGTGCAGTGAAAATGGTCCTTGAGCAGATGCCCTAAGGCAGCAGATACTCTCCTCCCACAAGCCCTTACAGCTTGTGTAACTATTCAGGAAACCACCATATGCGAGCCCAGGCTAGTTAAGATTCCACATAACTGTGTTATGATTAACAGTAAAAAATGTGTTCCCAAAGCCAAAGCACTCCCTGTTTACCCTAAATTAGGAATAGACAAACATTGTCATCTTAGCAAAGTCCACTGTTCAAAAATTCCCCATGAATGAAAAATGTTAATATTTAACTGATTTTCTTACTATTCTCTTGTCTTCTTTATTTGCCTTTATCTGTCTGTTGTCTTTCATCTCTTTCCTGAATTCCTGGCTGTAGTACAGCTGTCCCCTGCTCTGGTACAATGAAAACAGCTCTATGCCTGGAACTCAGACACAGAATAGACAAAGGGTACAATTTTCAAAGAGCAGCCCAAAGATATCAGGATGTTGTTTCCATTTATTGAAGTCACCAAGCTGGAATGTTCAATATATGACCTTTATTTGTTGGGCAGGAATGCCTGTGGACAGGCACTGTGAATTATGGTGAGTCAGGAAGTGCCAGACCTGCCTGCATGTCTCAAAGAAGAAAATTCATTAGGTGAATCCAGCACGTCCTGTGAAGAAGTACTTAACACTAATGACATGTAAGTTATCACACTCATTATAACCTAACATTTATTAATACCTAATGTTATTGCTAATCATATTGACTGTCTAAAGTCAATATTGACTAACAGTTCTCATCAAACACTGATGAGCATATAAAGGGCTTGAGAAATCTTGTGATAGCTGCAAAAGAGCCCTTTGCCACACAGCAGAAAAAAAATATGTTGAGATAAATATCTCAAAGACTACTCTAAATATTTAAAATAAGGATTTGTGCTTATCCTGTTAATTTGCATTTGATACCTCATAACCAGGTGGGAAAATTACTTTTTTATTTTAGTAAATGGCTGCTTTCAATTGCAAATGCTGCAGTGCCTGGTAAAAGAATGTTTGGAGTACTGAACAGCAAGAAATGGTTTAGTGTTACCAAAAAAGAGCCCTTTGAGAATTTTTTTTCAATTTCTAATAAAGTATATTTGATAAGAGATGAAAGGCCCTTTTGTTGTCTCCTGATGGCTCTCATACAATTAGATTATAGGTGTGCAGACTTCTTTCTGCTGGTTCCACATTGTGATAACAATAATTCTTGATACAATTTTCCCAAAGATTTGTATCCTGTGGTGCAAAACTCTTTTTCCAATCTCTTCTTGTCTAACAGACTAGTGGCATTTTGCATTTGATAAGATTTCAGCGTTCAACTTTTCAAGCTCTCTGTTGATATAGGAACTTGCCAACTAAAGAAATTTTACTCCTTGTGCAATGTTTGGAGGCAGCATCCTACCCACAGGGAGGGAGACTGTATTCATCCTCTCACTGCAAAATCCAGGAGCTTTCATTCCTTGGAGATATCTTCCTAATTATGAAGCTTGGTGACATTTTGAAACTAAGAAAGGACTCATCTCTGATCATACCTGCTAGGCAGTATAGTGATGTGTGTGTTTTGCTTGCAGAAGCAACAAAACTTCTATTTTAGTAGCAAAATAAGTTACATTCAGGGAAGCAAATGCAGTGAAATTCAGATATAAGGTAGAAGTCAAATGATTAATATTTTTTTGTAAATATAGTTAAAATCCATCCCTGGTGAGTATCTACTGTCTGCAATTTTTTTATTGCTTTTTCTGTTGTTGCTGTTGCTTTTAGTTTGTTTGGGTTTGTTTTTTTTTCATGGTTTATTTATTTATTTAATTTTGTTTCTCTTTGAGTTTTATCTTGCCCGGTTCTGCTCTTTTCAGATGTAGCAGTTGATTAACCTATTTACTACTTCCCAGCAGACTGAACAAATGGGTTTTGTGTGAGGAGGAAGTCAGTGGCAGGCGGTTTGATTGGGCAAAGGTAGAAAAGGGTGAATTCTGGCACGTTGTGTGCCTTGTCTCCTTATCCAATTTATCTCTCAAGACCTTATCTCTGTCATCTGCACCGTGGCCATCTGGCTGTTCATGCATTTCTCTTTTCCCCTCCTCTCCCATCCTGAGTGTTCACTGTTCTTCAGTGACAGCCCAGATCTTCATGCTGTGGTTCCCAGTTTGGTGTCGCTTCAGGAGGAAGAAAGAAAAATCTGAAAAGCTGCCTGCCTGCCCCAAGGGGACAGCAACTGCAAAGATGTGAAATTTAAAAAATACTGCATTTAATGATTTTTAATGCATCTATATGCACAACTAAATTTCAGGAAGGTTGCGTCAAGGTGTATATGGAAGTTCAGATGAGCTGGGTTTGTTTGAGATCAAGTGGTGTATTTTATTTGATTCCAGCTGCTTGTAACATTTTTAACCTCAGACATTGAGGTCTGTAATTCCTTTATTTTCAAATGTTGTTCTATCCATTACTCTATGTCCCCAACAAAATCACTTCTGTCTTCTCTATTTAATTTTTAAAAATCTAATTTCAGGAAGAAGTCTGAAGTTTCTGAAGTCATGACTAAAGCTGACATCAAACCAAAATCTATGCATCGTGCCAAAATATGGTCAGATGATGTAGAGAACTTATACAGATTTCAGCAAGCTGGATACAGAGATGAGGTGGAATATAAACAAGTAAAACAGGTCGATGAGGTAAGATTTAGAACTTTGTAAGGGTTATTACTTTAAACTTCTGTCTCATGTTAAATGATTAAATAAAAATGGAGGTGCTGCTTATTTTGTTTTATTTAGGCTAGGCTGTGATACAGTGTGTTGCTTCACAGGTCTGACTTGAATTCTTGAGCTGTTGTTAGCTGTGCAGAATAATTCATTTCACAGAAACAGAAACACTACCCAGCCTCTGTTTTGATACCCCTCTCTGATGCATTTAGAAGCATCATAGATCTCTTTGAATAGATGTAGCTGATCTCCAAAGAAATAATTCAGTGTTGAGGGAGGGAATATTTCAAAGTGAGTTCTCTGAAGCTTCCCCATTACTCTGTCAAGAGACTTAATAGGAAACTCATTGGTTGTCCATGGAGTCAGTCCTGTGTCATTGCTACTGCTTCAGTTTGCAGTTGGATTGTATGGCAGCACAGTCGGACTTTGTGCACACTCAAAACTTGTTCTCTATCAAAATGATGTCCACAATGGAAATACTTCATGTCAGCTGTGGTAAATGCAGTTGTGACACAAGGCTCTTGTCAACACCAAAGGCACTTGTGCCTCTGCTCACTACAGCTGGTGGTGATGCTCCCCAGCACATCAAATGAGCTATTGAGTAGTGACCAAATATCAAGTGGCTACTTGAGGTTCAAAATAGCAACCAAGAGGTTAATACAGAAAACAATACATCAGCTTTATTGCAGCTCTGTAATTTATCTTCCAAAGCAGCAAATATAGTAAAAAGAATACACCTTTAAAAGATGTTGACCTCCTGTGCACACAAGAAAGCACAGAAAGTTCCAAGAAAGCCACTCCCCATCCAGTTAACTCACGACACAACAAAGCATTGATGTGCATAATAGGATGCAATTTATTATTTTATAATGGGCTCTGATACCACTGCAAAGGCTGTGGTATAATTTCAGTAACTGCAGAAGGAAATCATGTAATTAGTGCGCTAGGATCTGTGTGTTTTAGGATTTATGGCAGGGCAGAACCACTGGCAGTTAAACCATGATGAAAGTTAAAGAACACCACTGACTCATTGTAATGTGAGAGTGCATTCTGTTCCAGCCTGCCAGGGCCTGGCAGTGATTCTCTTTCAACTTACATGTTCTGAAACATCTTGTTTAGTCCATATTAGGTTTCTGTAATGCAATTGTTACTAAAGATGCAATTATAATATAGGTAGAATGAATATTAAGGATGTTATGTTTAGACAGACAATGCAAATAACACAGAGGTATGCCTGAAGTCATAAGGTAAGTGATGAACCTACTTCTGGGGCTCTCCAATTAGAGAATGCTCTCGTCTGACATCCTGATGTCAGCTCTGCCTGGAAGAGAAATAAGATGCTTATTACCAGATTTTTAAGGTTCACTTTAATCAGAAGCACTCATAGATGTTCAAGCTCAGAAGGCTACTAAAGCCATAAAGCTGTTGAATGTGCAAGTGGTCAAGCCTTTAGTTTAAAGCTTTACACTGGAACAGTGAAGAGCACCAGGATGGTGCTGGTTTTATGTGGGACTGATCTTGCTGTCCTTCAGACAGTGATACAGTCTGCAGCTTACTTTATTTTCATGAAATTGCTAATGAAAAGCACAATCTTCGTGATCAGAAGGATCTGGAAGAAACATTTAAGTGTATGTCGGTCTTAGAGAAGCAGAATCTTGCAGCCTCTCAGATTACTGAATCACTAAATAGTATCAATGTTATATTCCTAAACAAGGTATTTTAAAAGCTTTGACGAGTCCAATTTTAAACTAGTCTATCAAATACCCTTAGATTCTTATTTCTAGGCTTTTCAAATCACATAAGTCTTTATACTAAACCTGAAAACTTGTTTCTGATATCTTGTTCTCAATCTGTTTTTAAAAGTTCATCAAATTAACAGAAAAATAGTATTTAGATGCAAATGAGGGTTTCCTATGGAATTACACCCTATATTCTTTGCAATGCAATGCACAAACATCATTTAATGTGAGCATGTTCAGGTGATTGTATATTGTTTTTGTTCTATTTGTAGGTAGAGTGTTGGCCAGAAACTGGATTCGTTAAGAAACTTCAGAGGAGGGACAATACATTCTATTATTACAATAGGCAAAGAGAATGTGAAGACAAAGATGTCCGTAAAGTTAAAGTTTATGTGTATTAGTGTTGTTATTGTTCTGGTTGGTTTGTTTTTGTAAATCATTTCTTAAGACCTGTAAGTAAATGAAGTGTGTAATCTGGTTTACCTTAAGTATCCATGTCATGCTTAGATAGAAAGGGGAGTGCTGGAAATGTAGAGAAGCCTGAAACTATAGACATAGAAACTTCACCTTTTTCCTCCTAGAACCAAATGTCTTATTATTCCTCATTTTCCTGGTTACAAATGCTTTGACATAAAGACAAAAAGCTGGTAAATTGGCACCATATATTTCAGTTAACTGTGTATAACATCCATTGTAAGTACAGGCATCAATCTTTATTCCAAACAATATAATCTTGTTGACACCGACTAACATCAGCCACAGTCTCTTGGTATAGCTAAGGGTCATGAGACTCCAAAGGGCCAAAGTGAGGCCAGAGCACTGACTAAAATTCCCTTGCAGCAGAACAACAATAACAAGCAAAAAATGTAAGCGAGGGACACTGAACAAGGGCCAGTGCTGAGCTGCAGATTTAAAGACTGGTTATTGTGATAGAAAGAGTCACAACAGAAATGTCTGTCTGTCTATCCCCAAAGTATTTTTGTCAGGTGCCAGAATTAATTACTCAAAGGGGAAGTATTAATTGACTTAGTAGCATATGCCTTCTTGTGGGGTGGATTGTGGATCTACAGGTGTTGGGAACATGGAATATAAAGCTTCAGGGAGAACATGAGATCCACAGTCTGTAATATTTAGAGGAAAGTGATGTATACAGATGATACGTGGGATTTCTGGGCAGAATTCACCTTGTCTATCTTCAAATGTCACATTATCAACATCCACGCCTGATCCAGTCATTTGGGCAGCCTTTGTTCTAAATGGAGAGGAGCTCTTGTGGGCACAATTAATTTCGTTTAAGTGTGTAACATTTGCTTTGAATGTGCCACTGTGACATCAGCTCTGCAGCAGCCTCCCATACCTGAGCAACTCTGAGACACTCAATAAAGATGAGTGACTGTACTTACCTTCACTCATGAGGGGATTTGACTAAAATACTTTGAGATGCCGAAACTCTGGATAATTGACCAGTAGAACAGATTATTGGTATGTAAACCAGTAGGGGTATTTTGTGGTAGTTACAAAAAATTTGTTATTAGTATTTCCTATCTCTAGACTGCTGACCAAGGGGTATCTAAACTCTGTTTTAGGCATGAAGTGGCAGTATACATGTGACCACTTGTCTCATGGATATTCTTCTTTTATTTGAGCCTAAGATAGAGGCAGACTCAAGATGAGAAGGGGAGAGAAGAGGACTTACAGCTCCTAGTCAAAATACGTAGTATGGGTGCAATATTCAAAAGATCTCATTGACAATGACTAATGATGATCTCCTTGTCTTGTTTAGACTACTTGGAAAATTTTAGCTTAAATTTGTATGAGGTCTGTTAGAGAAATGACTGAAAGATACTCTGAAGCAACTATGAAATTTATATTCCAGGAAGGTTTTAATGGCGTATAAAGAGAGAGTTACTGCAATGTAGAGAAATAAAGCATTGCTGCAATAAATGTCACTTCAGCCTTTCATTATGATTTCTTTTATATTTGGAGTGCTCTGGATGTACTTTTTTAAGACAGGACTTTTTGCATACTTTGCAATTAAATAGTGGGAACAGAGCAATTACCAGATAACCCATCTATGATGTCACTTTAATTTAGTGGATCTCACTTTGTTAACTTCATAGATTCCTAAAAACAAAATCTTCCAGTGGATATGAAAACAGCCTTATTTTCACCAAAAATAGATGTATTATATATCCAGCTCATATTTATTGTCAGAAATTATTGCTATCAGCACACAGTGAAGAAGTGAGAACATTTGTTACAGCCATTTTCTCAGTCTATAAAAAAGACATAGTTGGGCACTCAAGAACAGAAATTAAAACTGCAGGTAACTTTTTAGGATTTAATGTGGGTTTTTTTCCTCAAGAAAGACTTTTAAAAGTTGAAACAAATATAAGAGATTATTCCTTCATTTTACCTGACTACTCCTCAATATTTTTTGCAATACTGCTGGGTGCTTCTGTCTATATGTTAAAACCATGAGTGTGCATTTCATGCAGTCCCTGGATACTTCACTTCAAATGAGTGGCATGGGAATTCATGTTTCACTTTGAGTGGACAGATCCTTCCCACTTTGAGAGAGTGAATTACCTAGATTTTATTACTTACATTTTTCAGCATTGTCAGTGTGCAAAAAGATTGAATCTCACTGTGATATTTAGAAGATTCACAGGATGAAAAAGAAAGGCAAGCCCTGTAATTAGTAAGACCAGTTTACAGAAATAGCCTTTGTCAGGACTGTGCTGAATTTGGGAGTTCTCTAAGTTCATTATCAAGACTGCAGGTGTTGTACTGGCAGTGTTGGTTTCAGTTATAATTGTCCTTTGACATGCAGTTCATGCTAAACTTAAGGTAATGTAACCACTCCTCCAGCTGGTCAAAGTTCTTCCTGACCTGGCTTTGGCGTTCAGCTGTGCTGGCTGAGCATGAAGCTGACACTTCTAACCAACTAACCTGGTTTCCTCTGCTGTCTCTGCTGGATGTATCTTTCACTCAGAAGACCTGTCAAAAGAACTCAGTGTTTCTCTTATTTGATACATCTGTAACTGAAATGTCCCTCCTCAGTTTTAAGCAGGTGGAGAACTGTGAGCTTACTTGTCTCTTAAGCTATGAAGGAGTGTCAGAAGTAAGTGATCTGGGGAAGCTGTGCTTCATTTTAAGGGTGACAGTACTTATCAACATAAATAATTTCTGAACATAATTATAAACTTTACTGAACTTTAATAACTTTAAAGAGCTAGAGATAAAATCACATCTCTCAAGTTTTATTGCCTAGAGATGAAAATACGTGCTATTTTTCTGATTTGAGTCTTAGTAAAAAGTAATTCTGTAAAAATACTTTCCCAGGTACTTTTTTTATCTGTAGGTATTTCTCTTATCAGGGAATACTGTAATGCTCTCAACAGTCATTTGCAGCAGCTCAAGGAATGGCTGATGGCAAGGCTCCCTGTTAGCCTGCAGCTGCCTAAGTCTGATCTACTTGGTCTAGTTTTAATTCCCTTCATGGCTTTGTACAAGAAGAATAAATCTTTTCTGTGCCTGTTGAAGCTCACAAGAGTAGGTAAAACAAAGTTCCAAGACCTGCTTTTCAGGCTTTGTGTTTGACAGCTACATGTGAAATGGCAAGAGTGCAACCTTGTGTGTTCCAGGCTGGTGTGCTCTGTTTTTCAGCCTTTACTTATGGAACCGTATTTTCTGACAGTGATTCCATGGTTGTTTGATTGTTTTGCAGTCACAGCAGCTCAAAACACCACACAGAGGGATGGTATAAGCGTTTTGATTTTCACTTCGGCACCCAAATGGACAGTTGTTTTTCCATCTCTGAAGACCGTTGAACCTCAACCATGTTTTCAAACGTGGTTCCCTTGTTTCAGAGTGTTGAAAATGATTGGCCTCTAACTCTTTAAAAACAGCTTTCTAACTCAGCATCTGTTGGTGCAGCTGTTCCTCACATTGTCTATACAAATGAGGGCTGCCTGAAAGCAGCTGGAATGGAGTTCCCCTATGCTCTTTGCAGGTTATCTCCTTGTACTCCAGTTCCATTGGATTTATCTTATTCATTGGATCTGCTTTCTCAGTAGCCTGCCTGTGCTGAGCACCTCTTGGCAACTTGTAATTTCTTAATAAAACACAATTTCTTGTTGAGGGTTTGCATTTAACTTGTTGAGATTTTGCGTTTAAGTCTGAAGCCCAGCACCCTCACAAATAGCACTTGGGAGGGTGACTGGGGAATGTCTACTGTCAGCAGAGTTATAGGGTGGCACCCAAAAAATCCCTGCAATGTAACTTTGAACAAACATAATGATTTTTATGGATACTTTGTTCTGCCAGTGTATTTACAGCTCTCAGTGTTGATCTTTTCTGCTTGTTGCTTTTGTGGCTCCTTTTTTCCCTCAGTACTCTTCCATATTTTCTGCCTTCACAGGCACCCTGTGTGTTATGGATTCCTTGAAAATCCTGTCCAATGTCCTCTATCCTGGCTCCCTCAACCAGCCCTGGCTCAGACCTTGAGTCTTTTCCAGGGGCTGGCACACAGAAAAGGTAATTAAGGATGGGATTTAACAAGAAGGCAGGCCAGACTGCTGGGATCACGGCCAGGGCCCAGCCAGGTGATCATCCTACCCAAATGCTTGCTGACATGTGTCTGATCCCTCCAACCTCCCTCCTTGTCATCTTCCCATACTCGTTCCACCCTGATCCTTCCCCTCCTGTGTCTTTGGTCCTTCCCCTAAACATCCTATAGTAAGTTTTGTACAGTCCCCCAAGCTCCCTCAAATATCCCTTAAAATTCACACTAACCGTCTTATCGGTTACAAAATTGAGACAGATCCTCTCCAAAGCCAGAGTAGCTCTTTTAATCATCAGTCAGTGGCTGGCAAATTCTGGCTTCCCTTATTGTCTCTCTCATCACCTGCTCATTAATGGTTGCGTGCCTGTGTGTTTAAATCACTGTTTTCCTCATTATTTGTTATTTCTATGACACGGAATAACCAAACAACTTACAGAAGCAGGTGCTCTCCAGTTTCACACATCCTCATGGCAGCTTCCCCGAGGCAGGAGCTTGGCTGCACTCTGAGGGATGATGTAGAGGCACCTACACAGCAGAGCTCCATGGTGCTGCTGCATGTGCCCAGGCAGGCGGCAGCTCTAAGGATGTGGAGATAAGGGAAGGGAATACCTAAAAGCGGATGGGGGGGGGGGGGGGGTTGGAAAGGAGGGAAGAAGGGGGTGGGTTCAGGGAAAAACGAGCATGCCAAAGAGTCAAGCACACGGATACATCAGCATTTTGCCAGCGCTCTCATACCCGCAGAAACCTCCTCCCCTGCTGGCAACTCTTGCTGGCTGGGGAAGTAGGATGTGGTCCCAGCTCCTTGTTGCAGATGTTCCTCCTGCCTTGGCAGGAGTACCCAAATATCTCATCCAAGGGAGAGGTGTCCTGCTTGGGTGGATAAACTGCTGCCAGCTGCTTGGGGGATGGAGCAAAAAGCAGGGAGACTGGATATATGGCAGGATCTTCATTTTTGCTCAGGGTGTCTAGAGGATGTCTGCTGTGCTGTCCTGGGGAGCATCCTCCTGCCAAGTACATGATGTTCCAGCCAGTGCTGGGATGTGAGCAAGGAGACGCCAGCAGGTGGGCTGCGAGTACGAGGAGATAAGTGCTAGAATGCTGTGCCTGGAGAGATGGGCTGGAGCCAGGCACACACAACAGGAATGTGTTGGGCAGTGTTTCTGGAGAAAAAAGCACAGTGTCCCTGCAGATCAGCCTCTTTCCGTGGCTCTGGTCTCCTGAAGCTACAGACAGTGGAGCTCTTGCTCTGTGGTGGGTAGAACCTGCCAACTCCTATCCTAACCTCCCTGACAGATACATCTCCATCTTGTTCAGAAGGAACTTGAACCACAATCCAGAAGGACCCTTCTTTCCTCCACTGGACCCTGCAAAAAGGAGGAGGTCTGTGTACCAAGAGCTGAAAGATCACAATTTGGAGGAGATGCTAATTAAAAACATGAAATACCTCTTTGATAGCCTATCACTCACAACTTTGGTCTCAGCAAATGAGAAGGATTACTACCCTTGTAACTACAAAGACAGAGATATATTTAAAACATCACTGGATTAATATTTTGTCAGACCAGAGCAATATTTCAACAGAGAAGATAGATAGATATAGACAGATAGATAGATCTGAAGGATGAGTTCAGAAGAGGTGTTTAGAAGAGATATTCATTGCTACAGAATGTATATTCCAAGCAGATTATTGAGAGTGCAAGACAATAGAAACAGAAGAAATATAAAAGCCTTAGTATGCTATAGACAGTAAGAAGACATTAAAATATCACCAGGAGTCTTAATTTAGGAATAGCTTCTGTGTTATTTACAATTTTACCATTTATATCCATCAGGTGGGAAAAAATCATACCAAATGTTCATAATTCCTGCTTTACTATATTAGAACAAAGTAGTAGGATCCATCTATACCAGATGAAATAATTTACCATCTGTAGCTGAGGAGGATGTGAAACATCACCCGCTAAATACAAACACTTTCAGTTCAGAAGTCTGGGGTCACATACACTCCCAGTCTCAAGACCAGTAGCTCAGTACTCTTATTTCACTAATTTTAGATCTTAACAAACTTTGGAAAACTGGAGAGGTGCCAGAGGACTGATGGAGGGTCAACATCAACCAATACTTACAAGGTAATGATACTAGACTGGATAAACAGACTCTAATCAGAGAAAATTAATGAAGTGGTTACACTGGGACTCTGTCAATAAAGGTTAATTAGTATTTTCCACAGTGCTTCACTGATCAGACACATCTTGTCTGATACAGACAAGGTGGATACAGAGATATAAGATACAGAGCAGGCAGAGGTTTTGTTTCTGGAACATTATTTTACTGCCTGAGGACTAACACGGTTTCCAAGCACTGTCATCACTCTCAGCCCAGAGTTACCTGATTATAAACAGTGACTTGTGCTGTGAGAGACCCTGAGATGAGAGTTCACAACTCTCACTTGGGATGGAGCCCTCCGCCCCCAGACTATGTGAAATCCGTAAACTTTAGTAAGATAACAGCTCCCTTGTGCAAATAGGATTTGCATGACTTGCTTTTCAATTCAGAAGCTGTAGCCACTGCAGGTTTTGAATTGCACATGCCCGTGGAGAAGAAAAAAGCCTGCGGTTGGGGCAGTGCCAGCTGGAAACATTTCAGCGCAAGAGGCAGCAGTCTGGATTTCAGGCAGATGCTTTAGTCAGCCTCTGGCTAGCCATTGTTTAATGGAGTGTGTGCCTCAGGAACATCAAGTTTTGGGAAGAAAATCTTCTCCTGGATGTGCTTGGCTGACGTAGCCTTGAGGTAGCTTGGGAAGATGGACGAGTCACACAGACCCTCAGTGCTGGTGGGATGACCTCTTCTGGCACAGCAAACTGTGCTTGCTGCGGGCAGAGAAGGTCTTTCCTCTCACCTCTCTGCAGACCATCACAAAATTCTGCATTTCAAGGCTGTGCCAGTGCCAAGGGGAGCATATGCACATAACAAGGAAGGACAAAAAGGTGGATAAATTTTTTTTCTGTTCATCCCACTGTGGAAAGCTTAAATTACAAGATGGAAAGCCTGCAAAATCAGGAGGTGGTACTGCTGCTCTGTGTCCTTTTGCCATTCAAAGTAGCTTTTTTCTTCTTGAAGATCAGTATCAATGCAGATTTCCCTGTGATGTTCCTGCCCCCTTTGGTGGGGTGACAGGTGATGTCTGACTCGCAGATGCAGCAGATAAAGGGCTGTTTTGTTCTGCTGGTGTGTAACGACCGCTGTCACACGAGCGCTTTCCTCTGCTCTTCAAAGAGGTGTTTTGAAGCAGCCCCACAGCTGCTGCCCCACTTAATGTCTGCCACCAGCTCAGAGGAGCAGTTGGTAAACTCCTTATACATGTAGCAGAAGCCCGGGGGAAAATTTGCATTAGATATGCATACACATGCATATATTAATGAAACGTTTATATTTTTTGAAGGTATTTTTTCTCAAAAATAAAAAATATTGAGGACATTTTTCTCTAAATTTATCAAATACTGTGATTCTTTCAGCTGAGATTTTGGAGCATGAAGGAGCAGATGGGGAATCTTCTGCAATACATTAAGTAAGATAATGTAAAAGAGGGAGAATCCACAATCCTCATAAAACTCAAATGTTGAAAAACCCACAGGAGAATGAAGATTATAATTAATAATTCAGACAACCCATCCTTGAATCAGAATGTTTCAGCTTCCTCATTTGCTAAATCTCTCATCTGATCTCTAAGAGCTAAACATAAATGTGGAAAAAGTGAAATGTGGTAGTTTTGCAGAACTGTTTGAAGCCCGCTGCCTGCATTCCAGAGCTCGGAGGGACGCCACGGGCTGAGGTTCGCTCTGAATCTGTGAGCTTGTGCCTCCCTCTGCTGACTGCCTCCCCAGACCGACCTCTCCTTGGCTGCAGAAGATAAAAGGCCGTGGTTGTTTTTCCCCTCCTGCTGAGCTGATGTTCCTCCCCACGTCCCAAACAATGACAGTAAAGTCCTCAGGGAGCTGTTGGATATGGGCTGCTCACATCAGCTCCAGCCCCGTGGTGCCAGTGGGTGTCACTCCAGCAGTTCTGTGTTCCCTTTGTGGCATCTGCCCCATGGGTCCCAGTGCCACTCAGATTCTCCATTAACACTGAATTAATCCATGAATCCTTGTTTAGGGAAAAATGTCTGAAAGCTGTAAAGCAGAGACTTAAGAAAATTTCCAATCATCTGAGAGATGCAGGTAGAGACCTTTGGCTACCTCACTAGATTACACCTGGGGTACACTGGAAATACTTCACTCAATTTTGTCTTTTTATTTTTTTTTTTTTTTTAAGTTTGAATATCTGTGACACCACTTGGTACCAGTTTTAAAATCTTTTGGTCCTTATAGGCAGCTACTAAATAAAACTGATGATGGGAACTGCAAAACTTAAAGGTTTTGGATTCTCTTCTCCTTTCACACACCCTCTGCAGAAACTTCCTGTCCTCTCAGCAATGCATGTGCCCCCAGCAAAGGCAAGAAATGTACAATCTCAGCATGTCAGGATTAATTGGAAAAAATCATGCCCCATGCTCTGGAGGAGGAGGGGCAGTGCTGCCTGTCCTCGAGATGGTTTTCCTCTTGATGATCTTCCAGTGTCAGGTGACCCTTTCTGTAGAGGGAGACAAACTCAGCTCTTCTGCATTGTAAATGTCTTGTCCATTTATTCCTCTTCCAGAGTATTTCCTCAGGTTGGGGGCTGATAGAGATGAGATTAAAGTCCATTCTAACAAACCAAGTTTGTTAAGTTTCCTTTGGACTTAAAAATATGGATGAATACAGCTCCCAGGTGCTTCAGGAATTTTGTGTTGTGGAAGCTTTGTTATAAAGCTCCCAGGAAACTGGTATCCTTTCAAAATAAAGTGTGCCAAATAGAATAGCCCAAGGGCCATCGTGCTGGGAGCTGAAGGCTGATTTAATAGTGCAAAAACCAATTACCAGCCTGTAATCAGTAACTGCTGTGTTGGGAAGCTAAAATCGCTATGGGGAAGGAGACAGGAGAGCAGGGTCTGCTCCTCCTGGGCCTGAGACGAAGATAAATTGCAGTAGAAAGCCCCTGCTACCAAAGAGTTACGGAATAAATTGATGCATTAGAAGGCCCAGTGCATTAGATCACTTGAAAAGGACATGCAGAGCATCAGGGAGCCAGGGCAGTGAGGGGCTGAAGGCAGCACTGCCTGCCCAGATGAGTTACAGACCTCCGCCCTGGGACTGAACTGCCAGCTGGTGACTTACAGAGGCAGCAGCATCAATGACAGTGATATATAATTAGCCTTGGGATATATCAAAAATTTTCATACATGTGCTGAATTAAACCTTCATCCCGAGTGCAGGGAAAAACACATGATGACTTTTAACATAAATAAAATATTAGACAGGAGAAAGCATATATTCTTTCATAGTCTCTGGTGCTGAAGTTCTGAAGAGACTCCAATTCTCTCTGCAATTTATGGGCCAAATCTATTTCTTGGAAGTAATGCCAGGAATATTTTTGAGAAGGGAGAGATAAAGCTCAGCATAGAAACCTTGGAACTGCTCTAACAGATGCAGCCAGCTCCGATAAATGTAAAACACACTGAGTAAAACCAAGGGAGTTGTGTCCAACCCGAGCTGTACAAACCTTTCCAATGTTAAAGAATCTGAGTGTTCCTTTAATATTACTTCCTCCATTAAAAAGCATATTGTTTTTCATTTCAGACCAGAGAAGCATAGGTAGTTTTCACTAAAGAGTTATGTACTTTGAATTGTAGAAAGAAGTGAATCTGTTGGGTCTGCCACATTAATGACTCAGTCAGACTCGCTCAACAAATTAGTGCAGCTGTCTAAGTGATCACATCACCCAGGAAGCATGTTGATGCCAAGTGAGTGGTCCAGGTGGGAGAGATGTAGATCTGTTAATTGGAGATGTGTATCACCTAAACAGCAAGATACTACAACAAAGCATGGGCTGAGTAACAAGTAACTCCCCTGTTCTGATATTCACTGACTATTGATGCTATTTATGTGCAAGTAACAGTTTGTGGTTTTCAGCAAGTTTTGCCTGTGCTTTGCACTTGTTCTCAGTTATTCAGTAGCTGTTGGAGGAAGGTTATATCCCTTTGTCCCTCTGAGCCATAATTCCAAGTATAAATGCAGTACATAACGCACAGCACTCCCACAGTCGTTTCCCTCCAGCCCCCCCGTGCCCCACCCAGACCACACGAACCCCTCGGTATTTAATCTGGGCACAGCTGGAGCCTGCTTAGGAATATAATTAATATACAAGTGCTGAAAAATGAGCACAGAACCAACTGTTCTGTAGGTCAAGAGCACTTGCGTGTCAGGAAGCCACATCCTTCACCCATGGGATTGGTTTTTTCCAAGTGGCTCAAGAGGACATGAAGAGTCTCTCCACTAAGTCCTGGAGACCCTTCTTCCCCAACATTTAGCCTGGGAATGACTGCTGGAGGGTTACAGGAGGCCTTTGTGACTTCCCACCCAGTACTTCAGCTCAGGACACAGTCAAGCTCATTGAAACTGTGACAATTTTCTGGCCTTACTTGAATTCAATACTTTTCTTCTTTGAAGCGGCAGCGCTTTGGTCTCTGAGTGTGTTGAGAGCAGATCGAGTGCTCCCGAGCCCTGTGTGCACAGCACGGCCCCAGGTCAAGCGGCCCCGGCAGCACTTTTGACCTAAAATGACAGAAATGTTTCGCAAGAGAAGCGGCTGATTTCACTGGGCTCTTGCTCAAGAGCTGGGGAGCTCCTATGAGCCGTGACCAGGGGGACCTTGGGATGTCTGGGGGTGACAGGAATTGGAGCCACCCACAGAACAGCTGCGCTGACAATTCATATCTGCAGCTGCTCCTTCTGATCTTTTCACCTACAGACCTAGCCTATAAATCTTTTCTAACCAGCAAGAAAGAAATGTCCATGTTATTTCTGCTAAATTCCAGTGATATTTAGGGGAATTTGTCTCTCAGGGCAAAAAGTCCCCTGGAATTCCTGGAGAGGTGCATGGCACTGAGAGCAGGGCTGGGGTAAAGCCACAGAGCTTGTTTGAACAAAAAACTCAAAATCTGTCCTGGAAGCCACAATATTTAATGCATTTTAATTGGTTTATTTTCATCTTAAAATGTTTAAATGCTACTTAGAGAAAGTAGCCATGATGGTCGGGGGATAGCCAAGAAAAAATCTATTTTGTGAGACCAAGTGATGTAGTTAGAAAAAAATGAAATTAATTAAAAAGTAAAATAAAAAATAAAATTGATTTAAATAAAAGATAAAATAATAAAAATATAAACAAAAATATAATTAGAAAATTAAAATTTAAAAAACCATAACCAATAAAATTAATGCCCCCAGGCTTTCTCACATGCAAACCCATCCCCAGCTCTAAAGCAGCAGCAGCAGCAGCAGCAGCAAGCTGTATCCTAATTAGCAACAGTACATGGGAAAACTTTGGCTAAGGACTGTATACAGCAAAAATGTTTCACTGCCACCAATCCCAGCCCCCGGAATAATCCCTCCCTTTTATCTAGTTTAGGTGGATAACACATGTAGGGGACTGGAAAGAGCACATGCAAGTTCATTTTTCAGCTCTAGCAGGATCAGATGTTTCAAAAAAAAAAAAAAAAAAAAGCCCCTCCAATAAAATAAAGTCAAATAGAGTAAAGTAAAAACAAAATTAAATACAAAATAAGAAAAATAAAACAGCTATAAAATAAAGGTTAGGTTAGATACCAGGAAAAGGTTTTTCACCCAGAGGGTGGCTGGGCACTGGAACAGCTCCCCAGGGCAGTGCTCACAGCACTGACCCTGACAGAGTTCAAGAAGTGCTTGCACAATGCTCTCAGGCACAGGGTGAGATTTGTGGGGCGTCCTGTGCAGGGCCGGGAGTTCGACTGATGTTACTTGCGGGTCCCTTCTGACTCAGGATATTCTGTTTGTGTGATTCTATGCGAGTAAAACACATAAAGGAAAACAAAATAAAATAAAGGAAAATAAAATAAAATAAAGGAAAATAAAATAAAATAAAATAAAATAAAGGAAAATAAAATTTAAAATGTAATAATAAAATAAAATATATAATAAGAAAAATCTAATCAGATCAGATCAGATCAAATCAAATCAAGCTCCTTTCTCCAAGTTGCCGTATCATCATCCGTAATGAGCTTTGCTCAAATACCGCAACTTTGTTGAGCAACAAATCGGCGCAGTCAGCGGCCGCGCTGGCCCCGCCCCGCCGCGCCCCTCCCTCCCCGCGCAGGCAGGGCCGGCGGCTCCGCACCCGCGCAGGTGCCGCGGGGCCGCTCCCCTCCCCTCCCCTCCCCTCCCCTCCCCTCCCCTCCCCTCCCCCTCCCTCCCAGCCGCGGGGGGGGCGGCGCGGGGCGGCGCGCGGGCAGCGCGGGGCGCGGAGGGCGCGCGGGGCGGGGGGGGGGCGGCGCAGCATGAGCGGGCGCCCCCCCGCGGCCGCCGGCGCAGCGCCCCCGCGCCATGGAGGGATTCCCCGCCCGCGGGTACGGCACCGGCGGCGCGGACAACCGGCCGCTCTTCGGGGAGACCTCGGCCAGGGTAAGGGACAGCGCTCCGCCACGGCAGCGGCCACCGCGGCACCCCCTCCCCGAACGCAGCCCCCGCCAGAGGAACCGCGGCGGAGAAAATGCAGCACAAAGTCCCGTAGTGTCCCCCCCACCCCGGCCCCATCCTCCCGGCGCGAATGCCCCCCCGGTAGTGAGCAGCCTCCTCCCGGCCGCCCCGGCAGCGGCAGCTCCCCAGCCCCTGCCCCCGGGCTCGGCACGGAGCGCCGCAGGCAGCCGAGCGGCCGGCCCGAGCGAGGAACCTGCCCGAAGCCTGCAAACAAATTAAAAACCCCTATGAAATAAGAAAGAATCCTCAGTCCCCCCGCCAAACAGCATCACAAATCGGAAAGGCTGCGCCTCAATGGAAAAATAGAAAAGGAGCCCCCCGAATTCCAAAAGAAGGAGAAGCTTCAAATTGGCGTAATTATAAAAAAAGCCCCTGAAATAAAACAAAAACAACCTCCTCCTGATTAGTGCCCCAAACCAAAATAATCCATCAAACTCACCCCAGACACTGTCCCAAATTTAAAAAAAACAAACCATATCCCCAGAACTAACCTCCCCAGCAAGACCCCCCCCTCAAATAAAAAAATCAGAAAACATCCCCCTCCCCCCCCCCCCCAGGGAAATCAACTTTCAAATAATCCCCCCCTCAAAACCCCGGTGGGGAGTTGGGGCTCAGAGTGCAGAGAGTCCCAGGGTCGGGGAGACCCTCGGAGCGGGGCTGGGAAAGGGTTCGGGCACGGGCAGGGGTCACACAGCCACTGTGTCCCATCAGGGTGTGCCCTGCAGCCCCCGAGCCAGGGCTCTGGGGCTGCAGCACCCCGGGCTGCCTCTCACCCACTTTGGGGGGTCTTTGCTAGGGATGGGGTTGGGGGGCTGCGTTTGGTGCCCTCCTGGCACTGATTTTTCTCCTGGGATGGAGGAGCCGCGGTGCTCCCCTGGGCTGACGTGTGGCAGCGCCGCTCCTCAGGTGTCAATCCCGTAAGCCGCTCAGCTCCCGGCGCTGCTCCGGGGGGCTGTGCTGGGGAGGGGGCTCCTGGGGCTGCCCGGCACCGCCATCCCTCGGGAATCACGATACCTGGCGGTGTCATATCGTCGATTTGTGACTTAGGGTCTGTCCCCTCTTTGGAGGGGTTACCCACACGCGTGTGTGTGTGTGTTCAGGGGGCACAGGCTGAAACTGCGTGAGATTATTCACAAGTGTATCAAATGCATCACCGCCCTCCCTTCGAGTACTTGGAACTGCTGCTACAATGATAATGTTTAATGAAAACATAAAGTGATACCAGCCGCATTTTCAGGGGAAAATAGAATGATGACACATGGGAGGACAGGCAGGACCCCGAGAAAATGAACTGATGGGGACAAATATCTGATGGGGAGCACTGATGAGGAGCACTGGAGGCACGGGTGCCTTTGCCGGAGCAGTGCCCTGCACTTGGGTCCTGTTGGACAGTCCTTGGTCAGGGATTTTGGGAAGCTCCCAGCGATGGCCACTTCTGGGGATGCCATCAGAGCTTGGTGGCAGTCCTGAAAGGCAACCCCCAAACTTACCAGCCAAGGTTAAGCTTCCGATCCCTGATGCCTGTCTTTTTCCACCTACACCTCTGCTCTCAAAGCATGGGGTGCTAATTTCAGTTCCTGGGCTCTAACGGGGATCCAGCGTCCCTGCCTATCTCCTGTGGCTTTTTTGGAGCCTGTCAGATGGGCCGAGCAGCAGCCAATGGTCCCTCGCTGCTGTACCCGTGTCCCACAGACAAGGGATCACTGTGCTGGCCCGGGGTCGTTTCCTCCCCGATTCACTGGGGTTGCTTAGAAACGGACGCTGGTGAGGTCCCGAGCTGGAAATGTTCCGTGTCAGAAATGGAGAAGCTAAACTTTGCCTTTAAATGGGAGCAGGTCTGCCGGGAGAAGTGTGTCTGCCCACGCCCCAGCTCTGCTTTTGGGTCTCTGCAGGTGATGGCTGATCCTGGCAAACCAGGACCCTCTGCTCAGGCTGGGGCCACAGGGAGGTGCAGGGACAGTGCTTGTGCCCCAGGAAGCCCTGCACCCAAAATTAGGAGTCTCACACCCTTGCCAGCAATTGGAAATGGATGTAGCGATGGGGATTCCCTCTTCTTGCCTTCTTGCGCTCTCCTGGTCTCCAGGCTGGTGACTCTGAGGGTAAAGCCACTCTGTGGGGACGGCAGAGCTGGGCAGCAGCATCAGCCTCCTTGCCTTGCCACGGTCCAGCTGCTCCTGCCACTCTTGCTCTCCCGTGCTGCCGAGCAGAGCCTGGGGCAAGATGGTACCCAAGAAGCTGCTGGTGGGCAGAGGGAGTGTAGCAACACGGTGCTGATGGATGCCAAGCGCTGTGGATTCAGCTGTGGTTTCCAGGGATGCAGCACTGGGGGGATGAGACAACGCAAAGGCACAGCTGCATGGTGACAAACAGGGGACAGAGTGCCACAGGCACAGCACTTGTTGGGAAAGAAGTTGAAAGTTGGGTTCCTCTGTGATAGGAGTATTTCCATATGAGTGGGTGGGAGTTAATTGCTGTGGGTTGGAAGCAGAAAGCAATAGAGAGACTGAGCAGCTCGTGATGAGAACGATGAGCCTTCGAGGACACATCAGGAACGTCCCATGTCTTGCAGCGGGCGGGTGGCCAGCATGGCCCTGAGCACAGCTTGTATTGCCTGTGATTCCACAAGGTTGGGTCTGGCACTGCATTCAGGCATCTCCTATGGCTGCAATGGCCGCTGACCATCTGGACTGGCTGATGTAAGGCATAAAAATGGCCTTTCTGTCACTGCTGTGGAGATGGCACCAGGTACCCATGCTCCAGGGGACCAGCCTGTTCCCTTCTCCAGCCTGTTCCCTTCTCCTGGCCAAGCCTCTGCTGGGATCCCTGTGGGCTCAGCCCACATGCCGCTGACTTGGAGGATGCAAGGATGGAAGGTACCGAGCTGGAATGGGGCGAAGAGCAAAGCTGCCACCCTGTCAAAGCCTCTGAAGGGGGTGCAGTGGTGCAGATACAGTCTCAGTGCTGCCTCAGTTTCCCTGCTGCTCCAAGTAACCTTGACCCAGATCCCAAAGAATCCTGGATTGTGCCCTCCTGCTTTGCAAGGATTTGGCGCTTCCTGACCTTGTGTCCCTTTCCCAGAGGCAGATGGAGGGAGACCTCTGCACTGCAGAAGCTCCCTGGGAGAAGCCTGATGCCTCCAGCCCCTGCAACAACCTCCCCAGAGCGGGAGGAGAGGGCAGAAACCCTCCTGTTTCAAAATGCAGCTTGTGCAACAGTGAAACATGGGATTCATCTCCTGTCTGGCCAGCAGCTCACTACATCTTGGCAGCTCACTGGCTGAATGGGGACCCCCATGGAGGCAGTGCTGGGCTCTATCAGAAGTTGGCGTGTGTGTGCCAGTGCCCTGTGCTGCTCCAGGTGACCTCAAGCAGCTGCAGGCTCTGTTGTGGTGTGCCTGCTGGGGTTTTTTTTTGGTCTTTTTACTCTAGCAGCTATTACAATACATAGTGATGCTGGAGAAAAATCCTCCCTGAATCAGCTGTGCTGGTTGTGGGAGCTGGCTGTGCCAGCTGGGTGATGTGTAGGACACAAGGCTCATCACAGCCAGTTTCCATGTGCCCAGGATCCAGGAGTGTCTGCCCGGGCCGGGCTGTGCACTCGGACACGGCGCGGAGGTGAAAGGCTCCGTCATCCCCAATCCCTTTAGCCGTCTTGGCCTCTGCTTGAGTATTTTTAACCTTTTTGCTGTGCTAAGCTGCCTGGGGCTGAAGTGTCAGCGGGCACTGGGGAATACAGCCTCTCACCGCTTTGCCAAGCCCGGGATTTCAGGATCAGTGTCTCTAATCCCCAGATCCTGAAATACTTCTGCCGGCAGCGCATTTGGAAAATTTGAGCGACTGCAGGTTTAAGCACAGGGAAGGGGTGCCTTGACCGCAGGGACGGGATGCCACGTGCTCCACTGCTGGCATCCGTACCTGATCCAGCTGTCGCTGGCAAGTCCATCACTCAGCAGGTGAGATTAGAGGTCCCTGCGCTGGGGGATGCTCTCCCACACTGTGAAACAGTCAGAGAGAAATGCTCCGTGGTCACTGCTGAGTGTGACCCCCTTGTTTTCTCCTGCCAGTGCAGTCTTTGTCCTCGCACAGTTAGGAGAAGCAGTCATGCTGAGATTGTGGATGGGGACTGTGTCTCCAGCCCTCCGAGCTCTTTGCAGAGCTGCCTGTGACTGTGTGCTCGCCAGGTGAGCTCTGCAGGACGGTGACCCACTGCTGCTCTTTGGCATTCCTGCTCTCTCTGCTGTTGGAAACACATCTCCTCATGGCACAAGGGATCCAGCTGCTCATCTCTTGCCACCCTGAATGAAGGAGCCGAGCCTGAATGCAAACTCTGGTCCCCCTCCATAACATTGCCTGGGTGGGCTCATCCAGGTCTGCAGGGCAAGGGCAGAGCAAAACTGCTGTCCTCTCCTGGTACTGGAGTGGCTTTTGGGGGTAAGGACCCTTCCATGTCCTGTCTAAATTAAAATTAGCTTCGAGTTCTTTTAGGTTAGGTGGAGGAGTCCAGTTGAGCTGTCACAATATGCTCACGTGAGGCATTTCAGACTTGCATTTTGCCCTGCTGCTTCTCTTTGCCTGGAGTACTTTTGGTTCCATTTTTGGGGTCAGTGGTGGGTATCTCGTAGCTGGCTGCTGTTGTACCACCAACTCTGTGTGCAGAAACGCTGGTGAGAAGAGATTTGTGCCTGGCTCTGAGGGCCTTGCACAGGGGATGCTGGTGACAATTTCCTATGGAGGGGGGTCACTTCCCACTGCTGCAGTCACCACTGTGCCCCCCTGGCTTGGGGCCTCTGAGCTACAGGAGCATCAATGGTTTTGTTGAACAAAGAGGAGCTGGGGACTAATGAAGAGCTTTCAGAGTCTGCTTGCTGTGACCCTTTCCCTTGGGGATGAACACAGCCAGGGCACAGCATCCACCTGTTCCTAAACCACCTGAACCCGAGCTCCACAAAGCCTTAGGTCAGGACTGGTGGTTTTCCACAAAAGCATGATTTCCTGCTTTCTGCCTCCTCCGCTCTCTACTTTCTCCTCATGCCCCACTCCTGCCATGTGTTACTTCATGACCTGGGACTTCTCCCCCTACAAATCCAAATTCTAGGAGGAAGAAGGGTGCAAGAGCAGGTGGAGGGAAGCCCATGTCGCCCTCCCTGCTGTTGGCTGTGATGTCTTGGGCAAAATGCTTTCATTGCTCAAACTCTTTTCTCACTTTCCCCGTACCTACTTAATGACTCTCAGTGCAATTAATTGAAGTTCATGGAGTTTTCTCTCTGCACATCTTTTCTGCTGTAGCTGTTCTTTTAGCCTTTGAGTTGTCAGCAGTCTGGGGTGTTACACCTGGCTGTATGCAGCCCAGTCTGACTGTGGTGATACATGTTTATACTCAGAGCAGCACCAGGGAGAAGGCAGTGTGCGGGCAGGGATTGGAATATTCTCCTTTTCCTTTGTTTTTTGACTCCAGAAGGTGCCATCAGTACAGGGTCTTGCCCTGGGTGCTCCTGTGAGCCCATGCTCACACAGCCCAGTGTCACAGCCAGTCCCTGCCCTGGTGCCACTGGGATTGGGCTGCGATGCCAGCACTGAGGGATCTCTCTTCCCAGGTGCAAAAAGCTTGTCTCTTCCCAGCCAGTTGTTTTGTACTGATGGGGAGCAGCAGAAAGAAGTGTGGGGGGATATCTGTCCATCCAAGCAGAGCCACTGTGTGGCATCTTCAGATCTGCTGCTGTTAGGGCGGAACGTTTGGGGTGTGGGCAATGCTTCACCTCCTTGCCAGCAGCCCACAAATTCCCACCTAAGACTCTATCAATCTATTAATTCCTAGGCAGTGAGGCTAAAAAAAAACTTTTTCTGACAACCTCCATCTGTGCACTCCCACTTAAAAAAAAAAAATTCAAAATAATGTGCACAACTGTAATCGATTTGGATGTAGCGGAGAAGCCATTTGGGAATGAGCAAACCTTCTCCACAAGGCCCTGATCAGTACAACCTCCCAAGGGTCTGTGGAGGGAGGGAAACCTTCCTGAGTGGCAGAGCTGACCAGGGAGCCTCAATGCTGTGCTAGGGATAATGTGGATCCTGGCTGATGCTCCCAGTGTTGTTGGTTAATGGTCTGTTTAACATGGTTTGGGGGTTTTTTTGTTGGTTTTTTTTGGTACACATAACACTCTTCTCTTTTCTTCAGGACAGAATCATCAATCTAGTTGTTGGTGGCTTAACAACCTTGCTGCTTGTAGTAAGTATCTCCCGTCCGACCCCATGTTGCACCTTTAGGTGATAGAGAAAACCAGAATTCCTCCCCAAAAAATGGATGGTGAAACTTCAATGACCTAACAGGCTGTAATTTAGGGCAGGTGGTCACTTTGGAACATACCTGTCTTTTGAAACTCTTTGACAACAGGAAAATACCTTTCTTCAAGCCATCTTTTAAGAGCTGCAATAAAATCTTTGAAGTTCTCTGGTAGATTGTCCATCCTGGCTGAACATGAGGCTGGGTGAGACAACAAAGCGTTTATGCCCCAAGAGAGCGTGTTTGCTTCCATTTCCTTCTATTTATGATTTATTGTCCTCTATTTATGGCTTATACAAGTCTTTCAAAGTGTGTCCCTATGTGTTGAGCTGTGCTTTCCCCAAGCTTTAGACAAACCCAATGCTGTCACGACTGGAGCCCATCAGTGGTCCATGGAGGCATTGCTGGAGAGCTGAGGTGCAGGGACAGCCGAGGTGGCAGCTGGTGGCACACTTGGCTGAAGGGTTGCTCCTACATGGGCAGAGTGCACCCCCAGGCCTGATGGCTTCACAGGTGCTTGGAGGGTGGATTCTGGCAACGAGCCAGGGTGGCAAAGCTTTCATAATTTTTTTTTCCACCCCTCAGTGTGCAGTTAAAGTGATTTTCCTCCAGAATTTTCCTTCAGCTCCTCAGGGGGTGGGAGTCAGAGCAGGGAGGGGTGTGCGGAGCAGGATGCGAGCGCTGAGCTGCTCCAGCCCTCGGGCTGAGCCTCTTCTCATCGCAGCTCTGGCGAGAGCGAAGTCCTCATTTTTGTTTTCCTCCATACAGGTCACTCTAATCAGTGCTTTTGTCTTCCCGCAACTACCTCCAAAACCTGTGAATGTATTTTTTGCTTTCTGCATCTCCTTGTGTTGCATTTCTGCTGGCATTCTTGTAAGTACCGCCACGTTTGCTGTGCTTTTGAGTCGATGGCTCTGAATAAAATCTGCTTTACGTGGTGCCGCCTTCTTTTTTACACTCTGCTAGAAAAGCTTTCCTGCCTCCATAACACAAGCTGACAATGAGGGAGTGGTAATGAGTTTTGTATTTACTGCAGAGTAAGTGTGTGAACCGAGCCAACTCCTGCAGCCCAGCTGTGGTGCAAGACTTGTCACCTCTGTCATGCTGCCACCCATGGCTGCCAGTGGAGACACAGAGTAGGAAACCAGGGAGCAGAGCAGTGAAATGGGAATGCAGAGATGGATTGTGCTGCAGAACACACTTAGAAGTGGGGCAAGCCAGGCACTTGCATTAGTCAGTGACCTTTCAAAGCCAGGGAATGAGCACAAGGGCAGGAAGCTACAGTAAGTGGAAGATGTTCCTTACTCAACAGCTACAGAATTCCATGGGAGCTGGTCCCAAGCACGGGCAGAGGGAATTGGCAGGTCTGAGTTCACAGAATCACAGTTTGGGTCAGAAGGGGCTGTCAAAATCATCTAGTCCCACACCCCTTCCATGGGCAGGGACATTGGTGGCTCCTTGCGCTGTAGCCTTTCATACTTTTTAGCAGTGTCCTTCCTCCAGCTGTGGCCTGCAACAGCCCTGACCCCTCACTGCTGGCTCCACTGGGAAGTTCTCTGCATTGCCCAGCCAGTCCCAGTTTCTGATTCTACAGCTGGTGGCCACAACTCTGCCCAGAATAGCCAGTGTTAGTGCAAAGCTGATGTTCGTCCTCATGAACCAGGGTGTAGCCAGCTTTGAGCATTAACACACCCCTAGATAAGCCACCCTCCCTCCCTCTCTCTCTTGTAGCAAAGCTGAGCAGACAGCGCCTGTCCTCAGGGAGAGTTTCACACGCAGACACACACTCAGTCTCTCTGGGCAGAGGAAGCTGGATTGTTTTACAGGAGGAAAAAAACCCAAAACCAGACCTACAAGTTGCCAGTTCAGTTACCACAGAAAGTTTCCTCAGATACCACAGAGAGTTTCCTCAGAAGTACCTGGCTTTTTAAAGTAATACAAACTCCTTTTCTCTTCTAGATCTACTGGTATCGACAGGGAGACCTGGAACCCAAATTTAGAAATCTAATTTACTACATACTGTTTTCTATTGTCATGTTATGCATATGTGCCAACCTGTACTTCCATGAAGTGGGTAAATGAAGGACATTGGGAATACCCAGCAATGATGCTACTGTGTCAGACTGCTTCCAGCTCAGCTCTCAGCTCTATTTGAGACATTCAAGTGAGAACAATCAGCCTGAGAGGAAAGAAGTGGGTTGTGCAAGGATAAATCAGTACATGATTTTCATGTAAATGTATATGTAATGTCCCTCTTGTTGGGGAGAATTATTGCCATAAGACGTGACATTCTGCTTTTTTTTGAAGAGCTACTGTTGCGCTTAATGAACATTCCAGTTGTACTGTTTCAGAATGGCACAAGCTTTTTCATTTTGGAAAAAACTGCACATTTTTTATTACTGTACAAATAAACTGCAGCATTGAAAGGATCTGTGGCAGTATAAATAAATGGCATCTTACAGTCAAGTAAGACAAATACTCTTTATTTTGTTGAAACTGAATATACAATTATTTCTGTTCCCTAGGCAACCATTTAAAACTACAACTTATTTTTCACATTAACAAAACCACAGACTGAAAAAGACCAACTCTTGATTATGAAGAGCTAATTACAGAAATAAATAAAATAATTTATACAAGTCTTTAGTTTCTATAGCTTTTTCTCTTGATTCCTAGCTAACAGGCTGCTGGTCAGCCTAGTGTCTGTTTAAAACGCTGTAGGAATTAATTGGCCTCCTTTGCCTCAGGGCCCTATGTCCAAACTCTCACGGAGCTATTCCTCCCAGACTTTGCCACCTTCACACCACTCCCCATCTACTAACTTGCTGCAGGAATCACCTCTGGAGAGGTGACTGGTAGTGTCAGGTACGACAGAGACAAATGTTCCAACCTACTCACAACAATCCCAAATTCCAAGCTTGTGGGGGAGGCCGGTGGGTCCCAGTAGCTTCCCTTTCTCATAGCCCTTCCCTTTTTATTCAGCTTGCTGTAGTGATGAGAGAAAAGAAAAAAAAAAAAACAACAAGAAAAGGTCTTCCACAAGCAATCTTTCAGAGCTCTGTCCATTGCCAGCAACGGACTCCTCAGGAACAAGCAGACCAGGCAAGTCCCATAAGCTTCTGCCTTCTTCTTATGCCACAGACATACTAATGAGTCAGATGAGATGAGAATACACACCACTGCTTCATGATGCTGCCCGTGCTCCCTGAAGTCTTTGATGGAGCTCATTCCTTCCTGAAATGTAACAGTCTCTTACTCCATGTATTACAAGTCAGTAAGTGCAGAAATCCTCACCCATTCTTCATGAAACCTGTGCAAACTAATACTTGCTGTGGCACTAAGAGGCTACAGTCCACAATCCTTGACTTCTGTCCAGTTTCCCACGTGTGCAGCTCAGCACACCAGTAACAAGTCAGATCAGAACTGACTGGATGGATCCGAGCAGTGAGCACTGCAAAAGGGCTCTTCAGGACACTGAACGCCCCAGTGAGACGTGGCACCTCCAGGCCTTGGCTGGCTGCTCAGTCCCCCCTCCCAGGTGAGGGAAACAGCCTGAGCAGAGAAAGTGCACCGTAGTCATTTCACACTGGAAGTTTCTGTTCAAAGAGACAGACTGTGACTGCTTTCTTTGAAAATCTGGCACAGGGTTGTAACTAATTTCACAATGCAAACATGGTCAATAGAAAATGGACACCATTGCTGCTTCTCAGTGACAGCTCACTAAATCCTCAACGTCCTTTGAATCTTCCGAGTCAGGACTGCCCAATGATGAGCCAATAATGTGGGACCCATCTCCATGATGTTGTAGGATAGGATCTGTCAAGAGACAGAAAACATTAGAACTATTGCTGTGTCATTTTAACAAGATATAAAATACAAACTTAGGAGACAGGAAATGCAGTCTGGAATTTTAACCAATTATAAGCAATGTTGCTCAAACTAGGCAGTTTGCAATTTCTGGTTTCACAGAATCACCGAATAGCTGTGGTTGGAAGGGACCCCTGGAGATCCTCTAGTCCAACCCCTTGCTAAAGCTGGTTCAGCTAGAGCACATTGCACAGGACCACATCCGGGTGGGTGTGGGGTGTCCTTAGAGAAGATAAGTGATGACCAATATGGATGGATATGGATGCAACTGGCGTGACTCGCATTTGGATCCATCAGGTATTACACTATCAGTGCTGACCCTCTGATGGCTCTGCAGGGAGATCCTTCCTCTGGGAAGGAGTATTTCTTAGGTTACTTAAAGTTTCACAGCACTGACATGTAAAATTATTTAAGGGAAAGTAAGGATCTAGGAAGTGTTGTCTGCAGGGTCTCAAAAGTGCTATACACTGCTTTAATGAAAGGGACTGTCATACCTGTGAGAGTTGTCAAGGGCAAGACTGATTCACTATCTATATCATCCGTTGCCTGGATAAAACCATGGGAAGAAGGAACAATAAGCACAGTCTCATCATCTATTGTAGGCTGATCAACTTGTTCTTCTATTGTTGGGGAACCCAGGTCCTGCACAACACAGAACAGGCCATGAGAGTGTATTCCCGATAGCACAAACAAAAACCTGCATTGCTCAGCCATACTCCACAGTAAGCAATACACTCTGGATGAATTTTACCTCATTAAATTGAAATGTCAGCACCTGAGACAGTTCATTTCAGCATTTACAGGGCACGTTTCTTCTTAGCACAGGCCCCCAAAAACAAGATGTGAAGCATTTTACCCTTCTGAGCTATATAAAGGCAGGTGGCAAGAAAAGGAGACACTGCAAGGTGGTGATAAAATGTTCTCTTGCAAGTCAAATAGTTTGTCTATGAAGAGGAATAAGTAGGCTTGTCCATTACTTGCTGCCTACCTGTTCTGAAACTGAAGCATTACCTTTATAGCACTTTCCTGCTCCACAAACCCAACAGCTTTACCTGAATACTTGGTTTCACAACTCCTATTGTCAAGTTTTAACTGACACTGAACACAGAGCTTAAAAGACCCACCTTATCTGCTGTGCCTTGCTTGCCCTATCACTTGCTGGCTGGAGGTTGGCTCCAGATTTTTTTGCTGAACTTCATGATACTAAAAGATTGGCAACACATTGATTCCTTCCAGATACAAGCTGTCAATACCCTCATTCTCTTCCAGTCCTGCCGTAACTGCTGCCTCTTCCCTGGCTCGTGTGGTACTGGAATGGCACTAACACATCTGGCTGACTCAATGTCACAGCACCCTCCTGGTTCCACAAACGCAATGAAAAGTCATCCCACACAGTACTGCCAGAACCAGCAGAGATATTTGGATTCCAGTTTTTGTGTGTAACATGCACATGGTTTGTTCAAACTTCAGGAATCCCTGATGTAGAATGCTACCAACTGTTGCTGACATGATGGAAGGCACCTGGATTTATCACTGGTTTTGGAGGGAGCAGGAATTGTTTAGGAGAGGTTACAGCCCTCAATGTTTAAGAAAATTCTAATGTTTCTCCACCTTGTTTTTTTTAGGAAAACTTGTTTCCCTACATAACTCCCCAATGTTTTTGCAAAGGCAGCTGCCTGAAAACCTCTACCCTGGTGCTGCTGAAGAGGAGCTGACAACCTGTGCTGCAGCTCAGTGAACTGCACTAGGTGCCATCCACGAGGGCACCGTGTGCCTGACCTGCACGAGCAGCTCTCTGCAGAGCACACAGCTCTGCCCACGAGCAGCGCTGGGCTGCAAGGCTGGAAACTGGGAAGAGGAGGCGTGAAAAACTAAAGAAGCCATTGTGGCAAATGGGCACCTTTCCCAGCCAGAAATAATAAAACCCTGCAGCATGACAGCCTGCCTCCCACTACCCACCCACAGTGACAATACAACTCTGGCAAGAACATAACACTGACTTAAAGAAAACAAAATTTAGGCGTGTTTTTCTAGAGTAACTTTTCACTAAGAATTACTCACAGACAGTTCACTATTTCCTAGAATCTAAGTACACATGTCAAACTTGAATCTGACTGGAAGGGTAAGGCAGATTACAATTAAAAATTCAGTTTGTTTTTCTGTATAGAAAAAAAGGTTTAATTTTATATCCTGCTAGCCCTAAGCAATTTGTACAAAGTTAAATTAAGAACTAAGTTAATATCAAAAGTTTATTATCTCTACCTTGAGAAGCTAAAATTTTAAACTACGAGTAGAAAGCTGATGGTCTACCTCAAATGTTGAAAATCTTATCACAATTACGTCAACCATAACAGAGAAAGAGAAAAATGGAAGAATAATCCCAAGCTTTGGATGTATTCAGGATTCAGCTGCTTCTGTAGTAACAAACTTGAGATGTAAAAAGATCCTCCCTTTTCTAAGAGCATAATGGATATACACTGTCTATTATAAACTTCTTCAAACACAAAGCCAAAGCATATCAATGTTGAATTTTCAAGACTGACAAAGGAGAAATACAGCTACTGTAGAGCACAGTGTTTTAAAACAGAGGATGGGGTATTTCACTCTAACTCATCTTTTCCCACATTGTGACCTAATCAAACTTGAAAGAGGTATTTTCTACCCACTAAAGAGTGTTATCTTCTTTTTTAGTACCTCTGTTTTCTGTGACTTAGTAATTTTCGTAATTCCAGCAACTGAAAGATGGAAGAATTTAGTATAAACAATCCAGATACCTGTAACCATTTAGATAAACTAAATTCTGCATTTCAGGTGTTAGAGATGAATAAATGTGAGGCCAGAGAAAGAAGTAGCTTAATGCTTCAAATTCCAATTGAACACTTAACTGAAACAGTATGTTTAACAGAAGTCCCCAAAACCAGAAATGGTGGTACATCTTAAAATACGTAATTATGCACCCAGCAAAACCTACATACTCTACCTCACCTCCCTTGCTCAATCTACCTATTGACACAGGTGTGTTGGACATCTTTTGCTATCCCACGTTGCTCAAAGCCCCATCCAATCTGGCCTTGAACTCTTGCAGAGATGACTTGCCCACATCTTCTCTGGGCAACTTGTTCCAGTACCTCACCACAGGGAAGAACCTTCTCGTAATACCTCATCTCAACCTACATTCTTTCAGTTTGAAGCCATTCCCCCTTGTCCTGACACTATATGCTCTTATAAATTAGTCTTGCTCCATCTTTCTTGTAGGCTCCCTTCAAGTACCAATACACATGAAATCACTGAGATGTTTCAGACAAATAGCTTAGCATAAAGGCCAAAGATGCAATGAAATCATTCTGTATGCAGAAATGGGGAAAATATCAAGTATCACGCCCTCCCTTACCTCGGTAACATAAGTGCTGGGTAAATCAGAGTGAGAATCCTCATCCTGTTTCAGGCTGGCATCTGCAATCTCCTCCTCTGTTCTTACCATAACTCCATCCATCAGCTCTCTGCTATTCCTGCTGCTAAATTTGGAAGCATCATCTTCATTGTAGGCTGACTGCTCTTCATCACTCAGCTTGGACTGATGGATATCATCTGGGAACGTATTTGTTCCCAGGGTGTCTGGAGGGTCTGTCAGGTCAGCTGACTGAATGTCTGAATCCACAGTCAGCTCTGTCTGGGTGACAGAGGAGGAGATGTCTTCAGCAGCAACGGTGCGGATTATGACACTTGGCGTGTGGCACTGCACTGTGACGTTGTCACTTGTGTTTAACAAATGCTCTGGCTGCCAGCAGCATTTGCAAAAAAGAGACAAACAGAACCCCAAAAAAGGTCAGAGACTTTCATGTAACTAGCTACAAATCTTTCAAGCAAATACAAGCAAAAGGTTCAAATTGCTAAGTGTAGTTTAGAATTTTATATATGCAGTATGTCAGCCCAAATCATCTGTTGACCTTTCCTGGCCCTAAATGGTAACTTTGTAACCTGTTCTTTAAGTCACAAATTAAGTAAATGCGTAATAATATGAAAGAGACAGCCATTCACGTGGAGATTTTTCCACTGAATTTTGCATCACTTTTGTGATTCAATCTGCAGTTTGCTTCCCCTTCCCATCCTCTAACAAAAAGCAGTATTTGTCACTACTATCCAAAATTTGTGAACCAACATCTATTTGTGAGAGTAACTGAAAACATCACAGAACAAGAAGATTTAGTTTTGCTGGGGACCAAGCCACTAAATGGAGACATCCTGTTCAGAACTTGCTCACCAAGCCAAGCTTTGAAGCAGCTTGAGGCTGCTTTTAAAAAACAACACACAAACCCCCAACTTCTCAGTCTTCAGGATTTTAAGTGAAGTAACACTGTTATGACTTAAGAACTGCTTTGCAAATTTAACATGCATGTGCAGGGCCCTGCATTACAGTGTTGCCCTTCCCCCGGTGCTGCCCTTGCCCAGAACTCTTACAGATAAGGCGTGGACGATGATCTGCTCGGGGGAGGCAGGAGCTGCCGCGGCCGTCAGGGTCATGGTGGGACTCGTTGTCAGTGTCAGAGGGAGGCCTTGGCTCGAGCTTGTCTGCAGTAAGTAGGTACCTGGTGTCCCAGTGGGCTGGAGGTGGAAAGACTACAAAAACAACACAGGTTTAATACTCAAATGCGCTGCCCAGGCCATAGTTTGCCTGTTGATTTACATGAACCAGCCTAACTCTAACTGCCCTGGATAAACCAGCACACAAATCCAATCCAATCCAATCCCTTCTGCACTGATTCCTGTACTGCGCTCAAAAAGCAGAAAGAAACTCATCTACAGCCTTAGGCTACCAAGGCAAGGATTAAGAGCAAGAGCCCAGCAGGTCTGTATTATGTTGTACAACGGCAGGTAAGAAAGGAATGAATTAAACTTACTTTTGCATTGACATGAAAGAGAAACTGTGCTATAAATTACAGGACAATGGAACTGAGACAATCTGAACTTGCTGGGAGCTTTCTCTAGCTCCTTTATGTCAGATTTCAACAATGAAAAACAATGAAAACTTCATAGCACTAAGGCATTAAGGCAAATTTAGAGCATTTAACTGTAATTCAGAGTTCACTCCACAGCCCTAATGGATTACACTTTCAGAAATAAGTTTTAGAGCTTTTAACTTTCTTTCTGCTTGAAAACTCTTTTTTTTTTTTTTTTTTTTTTTTAATGCACAGTTCTATACTCTAAAAAGTAGCTGGGCTTAAAAGACAAAAACACAGTAACAAATACCAGTTACTTACTGGAAGAATCTCAAAGGTCTGTAGTGTTCCACTGTTCAGTGTTATTGTCTCAGAGTCAACAGTAGCAGCAGGGGAATCGGTGGAGGCTGCAAAAGGAAGGAAAAAAAAAAGAAAAGGAAAGTATGTAAACCAGAAAGTTCAGCCCTGCAGAGAGCATAACATACTATAATTAATACATGGCAGGGTACTGTTAATTCCACTAAGAGGAAAAAGAAAACTGGCTGCAATCCTAATGACAAGGTTCTCTAATTGGTACCCAAGATACAATACTATTTAAAGAGAGCATTCTACAATCCCAAAGAGCAAAAAGAAAGTAAGTATGGGTTTAGCACGCAGAGATAAAAGCAGACAAAGTTTCTGACGTGATCTAATTACTTTTTGTAATGAGATTTGCAAGAGGTTCTAATATAATGATACCCTTTGGAGTAATGATATCCTTTGGATCGTGTACTGCTTGTTTTAAACTGGTGTCAGGCTTAATATTGTTGTGTTTCCCACAGACCATTTTTTTTATTTTTTAATCTTTTCTGCCCTCCACAGTATGTCTACCCCCGATGAAAGAACAGATGCTTCACAAGGTATCTGCCTATCCTATGTGTTATGACTGTAGTGTATAAAAGCAGTAAGTATTCTTACTACAACTGTGTAATTATTTATGCAGTTATCTCCATTAATTCTAAAAGTAGTGAAGCACTGAAAACAGTTGATGTACCAGGTATTTTAAGATCACCAGGTCCAAACAAGTTGTACACAAAATTTTGTAACTATAATTACGATTTCTACTTACTCTTAAAAAAATCCCAAGTTCCAGGAAGCTGAAAGGAAATTAATACTCCACCTGGGACTTTCCACTAATTTCCTAAATACCAAAAGGGGAAAAGACCCACAAGGTAACAGTGATCCAAGCACTGAAAACTTTGCCATCTCAGACTCTGTGGCTGCAAAATACAGTAATTTTGGTCTTTTAAGAAGATAAAAGCTCAATTTTTGAAGCTTTTATTGCTGTAGTGGCACGTTCAAGGCTTCCTGTCACAAACTTCCTGATACTCAGTATAAGAGAGCTGTAAAGTGTGGCCTGTCAGTCACCCAGCCAGCTGTACTCATAAAACCTCAGGAACTGCCCTTTTGAAACCCTGAGCCTTCCAGCAAATGCAGCTCAAAGTGGCTAATAGATTCAGCTCTCATGGGACTGTGAAAGGCATAATATAAAATTCACTTCGATTACGCAACCAGAAATTCTTCAGAAAAGCAGACTAAAATGGGGAAAAAGGCTTGTTAGGCAGACGGGGGCAAGTAAAGTCACAAAATAACCATTACAGGATTCAATTCAGAAAGGACTAAAGGTTTCAAGATCCCAGCTCATCCTGCCTGCTCATCAAAACCCATCAGCTTTGATCAAACTTCACTGGAAGTCTGAGACCACTGATGTATTATTACAGATAAAAAGTTCTTGCCTTGGTGTTGTGCCACTCTAATTAGAAAATAAATCATCTAAAATGAAGATGGCACTAAATACAAAAAGATAGGTTAATCTAATAAAATTATAAACAGAAAAGTGTTTGCCAAACGCCTATTCAGTCATAGTCTGAAGTATCAATTTGTAGCCTGATCAACTTAGTTTAGTTGATCAAAGCAGGGTGCTAATAATGCCAAAGTTGTGGGTCCAACCCCTGTACAGGCCATTCATTTAAGAGTTGGGACTCAATGATCCATGTGGATCCCTTCCAACTCAGAATATTCTGTAACTAATCTGGTAATCAGCAAGACCAAACCACTAAAATTTCCTGATAAAATTCACAAATGAGAAATGGTGCGAAGTAATATACAGCGCAGATGACAGACTGCATGGGACTGGAGTTAATTAATAAGATTAATTACAAAATCAAGCAATAAAAACTACACTCAGAGTAGACCTGGTAATAAATGTTTGATAACGAGCAAAGTTCATCCTTAAGAGCATGGGAAGCACCAACTAAAATAAAAAATACAGTGGTTAGAGCAGAACACTGGCTGAATGTCGGTGTGACTTGGCAGCTAACACTTTCCAGAGTGTTTGTGCCTAGAAACAACTGCATAATAAAGAGCAGGACTAGGAAAAAACATTTATACCTTCCCTTCAGAGCCCTGCCTCAGAACTTAGGGACAGCAGTCTATGTAATTGACAAAAGGAGATTTTGCACATGATGTTCATTGTTCTCCACAAGAGTGACCAGAAACAACTTAATGAATAACCATATATACTCTATCATCATTAAGACGTTCATGCACTGAAGGCTTTTCAAAAAACAGGTTATGTGGCAAACTCCTGCATGCACACACACAGACAGACACCTACAACACCCGTGTCCAGGTGCTCTAATCGTAGCTTCTTGGAACTACTGTCACAGCAATATCTATATTGCCTAACAAAGTTTGAAACACATAAATGGAACACAGAAATCCTTCATTTGAAGTTATGGCAAGACCAAGGGAGAATTAACACAACTCTTTAAGACACGCTCGCTCCTCCTTCACCACCTTAACACAAGGAAGCTTCAGGTTTCGTGTGAGTGGTTGGTTTCAGTACTTACAGACGTGGGTGATCTGCACTGGGATCTGCAGAGCTGCCATGGGGCTCGGGGCACTGCCCGTGCTCTCTTCCAAGCGAGCCACCCGGATCTGCACGTGCTGTACCCCCGAGCTGGAGTTGGTGTTTGCTAATCCACTGCCACATTTGCTCTCTGGAAGCTGGTGCCCTGGATTGTTTTTTTGGTTCTCGTGGAGCTGTTTAAGACCCTTGATCAGCACTGAGAGAAAAAACACTCATGCTAAAGCAGGTCGAAGAAGCACATTTGAAATGCTGCAATTGGCGATTTACCCAAGACAAAAAAGCAAATGAAATCCTACAGAATTTGGAACTTAAGCAATCTCTAGAGATATAGAAACTAGAAATTTAGCACATACACAGACCATTTATAGTCAACTACCGCAGTGAACTAGATTTCATCATGGAACCCAGGCATTTCAGGATGCTTGGGGAAAAAGAAAGAACACACAACTCATAAAATTTTGGAACTCTCTAAAATGGTGAACGGTATATCCCCAAGCCACAATCAAGTGCCAGTATCACTAGTTGTGTAATGCTGCTACCAGAAGTAAATCCTCCAAACTTCTGCAACATGGAAGCAGATTTGTTCAAGAGCTTGGCAAAAATGTCACTGAAAATGAGGAGCAAGAGAGAATAAATCCCACAGTGGTTATATTATAATTCTTCACCTGTGTATGAAGAAGCCAATCCTGTGGTAACAGGGGCTCTACTCCCAAGTGCAGCCTCTAGGCAGGACTAATATATAACCACACTGGTGACCACAGCACAAGCGGTCATCTTTCATTACATTATTTCATTACATCTTTCATTAATTATGACATGACTAATCTCTGACTTTTTTTCCTCTCCCCAGGTCAGACAAAGGGAGGTCTGAAGGTCACAGAGACCCTTGTAGCTTAGGTACTAGTTTCTCCAAGCCAGAATGGGAAAATTCTAGGAGATGTATTTGCGGAGGGTCACATTCCTGATTCCTCTCCTCCTCCTCATTGCAGCTAGCAGTAGATCTATGTTCTGCCTACAGCTAAGGCTCAGCACCTGACAGAGATTACATTTTAACATTGCAAAGGTAACACATCCAACCTGAGGCCTTAGTTAAGCTGCAGATACATATCCTATTCCACCTGAAGAGGTCACTGCCCTCCATACCAAAGATCAGCACCATCTGAGATCTGCCAGCTGAGCTGCTTACATACATGCCCTCAATTTAGCCAAAGTGAGGAGGGATGGCAAAATCTGTCTAGTTGTACACATCAGCTCGGCTTGTTTGACTGAAACATTTAAGGACTGCTTGTAGAAGCAATTCAGCCAGCAGATCCAAGGGGCCAGTAACTTCCAGCAAAGGAGCAATGCGCTCTTTGGCCAGCAATGCTGCAAGCAGACAACAAAATGCAGCCTTATTCCTTTGACATACGCAAAAGGAGCTTTTAGAAGAGAAGTGTGCAAGTAGTACATTACCGGGGAATGAAACATCTTTGTGGTTTGCAATCTGTCGTTTAATGGTCCACCATTTACTCCGAAGCCACTGTGGGGAGCGGACACTACTCCATCCTTCAGCCAGTAAATCCCAATTGATGTCATTTTCATCAGAAACTTCAAGTTCCGCTATCCTGGCAGGGCACAGAAGATATTGACCTGTTAGAAACTGCCCTCCAGATCAGCAGGGGTGCTGCACATGTCCGGCCGTGTCACACGTAACAGCGCAGAATGACATGCTAGTGACCAGCCCACCAGAGCTCAGGAATCGACACAGGCTTCCAAGGCTCCACGCTGCCAGAGGTCAAGCAGAATCATAAACAACAGAAGATGGACTAGACCTGTTAGATGATCCAGTCCATCTCCTTGCCATGCAGGATTATTCTCCTTATTTACTTATACATTAGGACTTAGATTATCGTGAAGCATTCCAAGTGGTGGTACTTGCATCTTTTCTTTTTGAAAAACATTCTCCAAACACATCTCCAAGGCAGGAAATACTTCCTGAAATTCACTCTGAACTTTCACTTAATTAATTTCATGTTATTTAATTGTTTTCTTCTAATAACAACCATCCGTCCCTAACACAGATTTTTGCCTTCTCTCAGATGCTTCTTAGCCAAAGTAGATGAAGTTAACTACAGCATTAAACAGGTTCTCATAAATCAATCCCACCAGGCTCTCCAGATAAGGGACAGTCTTCTCTACCAGAATGTGTTTGAAATCAATAAAAATTTCTGAATTGCCCTTATCTGTACACGGAGCATGTGAAAGAGAAATGAATAGTGAGGGGAAAATATTTTTGTGGAAGTTAAGAAAAGTCCTCTTCACAAACAAAGCAAGAGCACTCTTGCTAGCTAAAGAAAGAAAAAAGCAAAAATGAAAAAAACTACCAAAACTAACGATGTAGAATGAGTAAAGGATATCTGGACAGACCAAACCAGAAATACTAAGAAATATACCCAGCACATTCTGAAATGTGGAATCAGGCTCCTCATTTTGAGTTCACATCAAACAGCTTCAGTAAATTAGTCAATACTACTTTGTAAGCAATCCTTAGATTTCCTGGATGTCTCGGCTTTTTATTCCCACCCAACCATAAAAATCCACTGGCTAAAAAGCCTGAGTTAAAGGCATTCAAAATGGGAGGAGGACTGGAGAGAGCAAAAGATTTCCAAAGTCACTACCAGGCTGCCAGTTCAAATGTAGTCAGAGATGCTGATATCCAATCAGTGTTTGGTGGCCTACATGAAATTAATTTGCAGTCTCAGTTTAGCTCTGTGTAGACAAGACGTCCACATCACAGAAACCACCACCACACTTGACCCTTGTTGGTCATCTCAGCAGAGAGGCCAAGGACTGAACGGGCAGGGAGACTGAGCTACCCTCCAGTTAAGGGTTAAAGCGCATCGGTGGGGCAACGTGTGGGAAGCTTGCACGGTTTGCTGCCTGTGCTGTACCTTTTCTGTGGAATAAAGAAGACTTCAGTCTCCAGGGTTTTCAATCTGACACCTTTCACGAACACTAACATTCACTAAAAAAACAAAAAACAAAAAATATGTTCAATAATAAATCTCTGGGAACTGTAAACATAGCAGTGATTTTTGGAAGGTTCTAGAATTTTCAGTGTCTAGGAAACCAGCAAAATGGACCCCAATGGAATCCTGCTAGCAACACATATTACAAACCTTTAAAAGTAACTAAAATAACAAACCTCAAGATCAGATTTATTTCATCCTCCTTGGTCCACTCGGTGCCCCCACTCTGTTTCCAGTTGAGATAGTTGAGCCATTTAGAGCGGCACTGCTTCTCCGAGCGCGTCCCGACCCGTTCCGCCACAGCAGCCCACGACACACCTTGTGTCACAATGTCACCTGGCTCTGTGCTTGTCAGCTCATGCACTACTTCTGCCAGTCTTTTCTCTTCTTTCTCTGTCCATTTTCCTGAAAGAGAGATAAGCTCTCCAACTTAACTAGCAGGAGATACCCTCTGCTCTGATCTGTAACACGCCAGCAGACATTCAGCTTCCATGTCCAACATCTTATTTCAGATGCAAATATTGACTTGTGAAGAAGATATAACCGGTCCTGGTTACTAACAATTTATATAATATCCATTCTTGATTAACAAATGCACAACTCCATTGTTCTGCTGCCAAATTTCTCTCTTTTCTCTTCCTCTTGGAGATGAATGAGGCCACTCAGAACTTGTCCAAATAGTGACCAAAGCAACCTGATCCAAGCTACCTGAACTGTATTAGCTGCAGTGAATTAACCATGCAACAAATGAGTGGCCATTAATGACGAGGTCTGACTAAATTTTTCTTTATATTTGAATATATACATTACAGAATAAACAATACTTCAGGAGAAACTGAAGTGCATCTGTCTCTCTCTTAATTGATACCAAACATAAAGTCTAAGTTTATAACCATTAAACACAAGGGATAGAATTTTAACCAGAATATCCATTTCTGACACCAGCATTTACCTCACCTGTGTTGCAGGTATCCTTCATCAATCTACATCGATCCTTTACAGATGAAGCACTTCTCCCCAGGGCAGCTCCTATTGTGGCCCAGTCATTACCATGCTTTATTCTCAGCCTAAAGAGAAATATGCTCATTAGCACTATATCCAGTTAGGAAATTACTAAAATATCGAACATTCTCTAATAAAAACAGGATGCAGTTTACAGGCTTAAAGACAGAATGGGCAACCATTTTGCTACTTCACTATTAATGTTTTCTGCTATTTTTCCAATGTGTTTCTAGAAGCTTTTTGGGCCAGCTAAGCCACAAGATACTTACAAAATGCTTAATATCTGTCTTGCAAGAACACTGTGAGGCTTAATGAATGTGTTAAACACAATATGAATGTTTAGATAAACAGCCAATTTCCATTCTATACAGGTTCCTCAATGATTTTCAGATGGTGTAGAGAGCACTTGAGAAATTTAAATAATGCCCGATGAAAACCCAGGCATCCTACAATTTAAATTAAGCAAAACACTGCATAATCATGTTCAGCATTTTAACAATCATTTTCCTCCCTCACATAACAGCAGGGTGCTTGAAATGTTGATCCATGACTAGTTCTGAAACATCTGGAACCACAGGCACCTTGTGAATGACACAAATGAGCTCAATTGATCCAAATAGATCCATCAATGCAATGCAATATACCTCCTTCCTTCCTTCAACAGTTCCTTCAAACTGCTCAACGCTGGAAATGTGCAGGAGGGGAAAAAGTCTGCAGCCCCACCTCCCTGATCTATCAGGTTCATACTCAAAATTAGGGTTTCTGAGCTGTACTGGTAATTTATGTATCTGTAATACTTCCTAGGGAGAGCCTACTCTTGACCTGCCACTTCCTTTAGGAATAACCTTTGCTCAGATTTTCTAAAGAAATGGAATTTCTGTTTCTCATAACCACAAATATTGATTGTGCTTGTAAAAATCTGAAACATTCCTAGTTACAACAGGAGCCTTTCATTAGAACTTTGTTGCATGTTGTTAGGTCCTGAATACATACTAGAAAAAAAATTCAAAAGAATCCAAATGTAGTTTCATTTTTCTTTACATAGTAACCACTATTTTTGGATAGTGTTGGAGCAGTCAAATTTACTTGTAACTCTTCAGCAATGTCATATAAAGAAACCTTTATGAATTGATCAAGCTCATAAATATAAACAAAGAAGAGTAACCTTGTTCATAAGAAGACTTACTCTTTAAGCTTTTCAATTTCCTCCGGAGTATACCTAAGCAACAGGTAAATAAAAAGACATTATTTTAAACAGAACAATAAATAACAGCATAAATATTTTTATTTTACTAACCACACAGTACACATTTAGTTACAACAAGAGATTAAGGAATTTCAGCTGTAAGAAACAATCTGACGGAATACTTTGGAAGAATGTGAGGAACAAATGCCATTTTCCACATTAGTGCATTTCTAAGGTTAACTGGTACAACATTCCTCTCAGTTGTCAGAAAAATTCCTCATTCTCTGTGATCTTACTCCTATGAACAGAATTAGAATTCTGTGCATTAGTCTTTCAAATAAACATCTACTTCTTCCTTACTGTCCCAGTTCAAAATCAACATCAAGCTGACTTTCCATCAAAAAATCAAATCAGCATTGAGAAGGTATTTTAAATTTTCAACTACCTTCAAAGAATAAATATAGTATCCTTTCTGGATGGCACCAGATGACTGCTTTACAGAAGGGCAAGCTAAGGGCATGAGAGGTAAAGATCAATTATTTCCAGCTCTAGAAAAAGGTTACATATCAGCAGATCCATGCTTGTGTCCAAGTGTTCTCACTGTATCAGAATCTGTTATTCACCTTTGTTCTGTTTTTTTGTTTGTTTGTCTGTTTTTTAAAGTTGTCATTGAATACCATCAATTGAAGACAGGTATTGTCAAGGCTGATCTAACAGCATTCAGCAGATGTGACACATTAAGAAGATCTAGGTCTGTTTGGCTAAAATTTTCTGTTGCACATAGAACACGTCAAACATAAATACATGACCCTACTCATACCAATAAAACCATGCAGCATTAGAGGTTTTCATACTTTCCAACATGGTTTCTGTCATCATACATGCGAAGAACTCTTCTAT
This sequence comes from Acanthornis magna, assembly GCA_036785705.1. Lineage (NCBI taxonomy): Eukaryota > Metazoa > Chordata > Aves > Passeriformes > Acanthizidae > Acanthornis > Acanthornis magna. The sequence continues at coordinate 4,586,645 of JAWUZG010000001.1, forward strand.
AGACAGCAAAGAGAGGCCGATTCAGACCCCAAGCTATTGTCCTGTAGAAATCTTTTCTTTCATCTTTTGACATTTCAAATATAATTTCAGTGGCATCTTTTATTCCACGGGCCTAGAACAAAGCATTTAAAAAAAAACAAACAAAAACAAACCACAAACAAAACACCTTAGACAAAGTCTCCTAGGAATCAAGAAGTAGAACACAAGAAGCCATTATGCAACTTTCTGTGTATCACAAATACTACAGTCCAAAAGTAAAACTGAGTATTTATGGATTAGCTCCCTCAAATACAAACCCTTGAACACTAGGTTTTGGTTTTTTCATGTTGGAGTCCAGGGAGACACAGAATTCTACCTCCTATTCACATTTAAGAAAAAAAAAAATCTGTCCAATATATAGCTTAAGATCAAAAACTGAACCACCATATAGAACATCATAGAAAATGTACTGTGGTAGAATTAGCCTGGGGCCATACAAGGAAAGGTTGTCAAACAGAGCTATACCAATTTATTACATAATTTTAGACATTCCTTATGCAAAAGCAATTTCTTTCAATTAAACTACTCTTCTTGTTCTGATGGAAACTCAAAATAAATTCAATACAAAAGCACAGGAATGAAGTATAACAGTAAAGCTTAAGCTTAACTTCAGCTTAAACTAAGAATCACTATACTTAAATTATTCAAAGCAGTACAAGAAATCAGACAAATGGGAAAAGAATGAATCAAATGATTTATCAGTAACTCAGAAAAGCTATTTAGCTAGCTTAAAAAAGCTTCACTAGATTTAAAACATAGTGTTACCCATGAATGATTTTGTGGCAGAAGCACTTATATGTGTGTGGGCAGACACACTCCCTACAACTAACACTGCGGATTTTTATTACAATGAAGACTAAATTCCAGGGTTTTTTTTTAAAACCACAAGTGAAGGATGGTGAAACTGTAATATCCAGGCTATATATTCTCAGTTGTTAGGACTTAGCTCAAATATTCTCAGCTGCCAGCCTACCACAAATATGACTTATGGGCAATTATCACCGTCAGTGTGTTCACCACATGCCCATTTGCACTGAACTCTGACCCAAATAAATTAAGGGGAAGAAAGCAGACAGAGGCATCCTGCTAGAGTAGTACACAATCACAGACTTGGCACCAAGGAAGCCTGAAGTTGTATTCAGTGCTCAGAAAGGAAAATTACCGCTAGTGCAATTTTCTTCCACAATCTTCAACAAATGTTTCACAAGTCATTAATGTATACTCAGATGAAGAGATTTAGCAGCTTAAAATGACGTCAGGATGTTCAAAATGGGCTATAGCCAGTACAAAAATTAAAAGCAATGTTACATTCACTAGTACTTAAATCCTGTGAAGGGATAAAAGTTTCTTATATATTTCAAATGGGTAATGATCATTTTTACAATGAACCAATCTGAATCATTTATTGCATATTCTGGGAAGTTCTAAAGAAAGTTGGTTTCTAGCAAGACCTGCATCATCACACCAACTAGCAGGGACCATACTCTAAACATACCTTTAAGTAACGTTCAATGTTACTCATCAAAATGTCAATCTCTTCCTTTGACCACATCCCTTGCTTCCACTTATGGCCTGAAAATAGAAATGACAAACCAATTACTGAAGTGAAGGCCAGAAAAACAACAAGAACAGAAGTATCTGAAAACATAACCCACACTGCAATTTACAAAGAAAAGAGTAATTTTAGCTACTAAAAATATAACTAGAATTAATTTTAAACAGATGTTATTTCATAACTGACAGCAACCATCAACTAATATTTAAATAATGTGAGTCAGACCCCTCTTCAGAAACATCCCATTTTCAAAAACAGAATATGAACTCCTCTATGTGCTGTCAAGTCACATTTTCAGGCTTTCTCTTTAGCTGCAACTAGAAAATGTCTGTCTTTATACTGACAGCTGAAATTTCAATGCACTCAAAATGATTCCAGCAGCTGGAACTTAAAACGTGACTCAGAATATTACCTGAGCAATTGGCGATAACGGGGGATTCTCTTGAATGTCTTAACACTCCTGAACATGTGAGCAGTGCCACCTACTGTGAGTGCTTTTCATAGAGGTAAATGCTCCACTTAGTCCTTTTTGACAAGCTGGTCCCCATCTCTCTCCTTTTTTTTGCATTGGGAGTAATACTTTGGGGTCACAGTCAAGATAAAAACTTGTGGTGAGCCTTTTGCTCTCCCAAATATAAGTGGCAAACCAACAGAAACAAACATAATGTTTCCTCTCTGTCTATGCCCTTAGTAACTCCAATGCCAGCTAAGCTTTAAAAGCAACCCCAACCAACTTTATTCAGAGAGAAAATTTCAGATCTGAAGTCTACCAATAAAACATTTAAACATTCCTACTCTAAATTATTCTTTCCTCCCCTTATGGTCATACCATACTTTTAATTAAGCTTATGCTGGTGTGACCCAGTTTACACACTGGTGTGTGCTGGCTACCTGCCCACCTCTGCTCAGAAAAATCAGGGTACTTCCTTCTCAGCCTGCTAATTACCAGAGCTGAGAGACAGAACACACCAAAGAGACTGTTTACTCAAATCCAATTACAATGAAAAGTACAGGCATTATTACTAATTCCATTGGAAGTGGTGAGAGAGAACTCTTTCCCTGTGCCCCATAGCTTCAATCCCTTCTTCCAGTTACAGAGACAAAAAAAAGAATGTATTATTGTAGCTGTGATTCACACCTCTACCCAAGCCTCTGAACTGACTTAATGGGACACTGCTACTCTTTACATGGAATAACCTTTAATACCAAACTATTTTAGGAAACGACATATATTCTGCAATTTATGTTTGCATACTTATAGTCAAGATTATCATAACCTGCCCACAGGTCTGGGAAGAAAGCATTTTCAGGTGGAGACTGCTATACAATGATGAGCTCAGGCAACACACACCAAACTCTGAGCTACTGTAAAAGAAGACACATATTGGCATTCCTCCACCACTGATGTCTGTGACAAACCACAGAGCTCACAAGGGAAGTTCAGCCAGTAGGGATTCTCAAATATTTCTCTTGGCATGTTTTACTAGAAATGTCTTCCTCAAGTTATTATTTTCTTAACTGGAATCATCAGATTTAGTGCCCTCCGTCAAACAGCTGACAATGCTGTGTCTCTTGCTAAAGGTTTCTAACAAAAAAGAGTGTTGCTTTGAACCGACTGGAAAAAAAGTTATTATTGCTCTAGAAAAAGTAAAGGTCCAAGTAAAAATAACAGTAGAGAGGCTCAGGAAACCAGAGAGACAACACGTCTTCATTTGACACTAAGTTGTTTCTCTAGGTTTAGAAAGCCACTTCCCCTGTGGGGAGGAAAGAAAAAACAAAAGCTCTTAAGTTCAGCAACTACGTGATTGCAGAGATATATTTGGAAAGGGAGGAATGCCCAATGGGGTGGAAATTTTAGGAGTAGCAGAGATTATTTCATTAGATCCTGGTCTGCAGAAGCCTTTTTCTTCTGAAACAACTCCATTAACCTGAGCAAGGATGGTTTTTTTCCCGGTGTACTCCCCTCTGCTGCAATATCCCACCCCCTGAGCAGGCAGACACATCTCTCTGCCCCATCTGGGCTGACACACAGCAGCCACAGCCCTTCCCTACCGTGGCCACTACTGTCACCACTGTAGGCATGGCCCATCTCCAAAAAGACAGACCAGAGATTACTTTATGCAACTTGCAAAATGTCCTGAGGCATTTGGAATAATTTACCTTTTTACAGCATGAGAGAACTGCATTTGAAATACCCTACCTTTATTGGTTAGAGAATCCTTATCCTCTTTGGTTGTGAACCAGGCTTGACTAACAGCTGATACCTCTTCATTGCCCATTGGGGAGATTTCATCCAGCTGTTCATTCTGAAGAATCTTGAAAAGACCAAAATGAAATTATCCAGTCAGATATTCAGTTGTTTATATCACTTTGAAATTAACATGGAGACATAGTTTGAAGGAAAATCAAATCAGCATATGTTGTCACCTTGCTGACTGTTCAACAGTGCCACATTTTAGATGTGGCATTGAAAGTATCATCTTTCTTAAAGCACCCGAGTAAGATTTAGCATCTTAATATAGAGATGTTGTGAGAATTAATTAAATAACATTCTGCATCCTGGTTAATGTCTACTGTTTAATGTACAGTAACTATGAACTAACTGGCTGTGGTGGAAAGAGGACTCTGTCCAGCATATCCAGTCTAGAACTTTTAAACATAGTATACCCAAAGTGAAAACTGCATGTAACTGTTAGGACTAGTGACAAGACAAAGCCTACTTAAGCCTGTGATAAAGCTTAACTTATAATCAAAGAATGACAGAAATAACAGATAAACTTGTCTTCTACACAGATCACAACAGAGCAAATAATTACCAGTGGAGGGTTACCCCTACTACTCTTTGGCCAGTAACTTAGATTACAAATAACCTCTCTCATACATAAAGTGATTAAATTGCCCTTTTACAAACAAGATCCATGCTCACATACATTCGTTTCCAAGAGTCTTATTCATTTAGTGAGCATTTGATACTTGTTTCCCTTTTCATTTCAATTTAAATAAAAGCATATATCAAACAGGTAAATTTTGAAGTTTTACTGTACCTGAATCTGGGTAACAGTTCCTTCATTAATTTCATCTTCAGCTACCTCAGTGGTAGCAGTCATGGTCACCTCAAAGCTCTGATCATTTTCTGAAACTTCAGAATGGTTAAGTTAGTTTACTCCTGAAACACTTTTTATGCATGCTACAAGTTTTATAAATTGCTACCTTTGAACTCAAAATAAGGTACCTTTGGACTCAAATAAGGCTCTTCAAAATTTTAAAGAGCCTTATTTAGTATTTATTTGTTGACACAGTAAATTCACTAAAATGTTTATCAAACGCTCCTCATCATAAAATTTAAATATGGATTTTGAAACCTTCAGTTTTACACTTGACTACAATTAAGACCGAAGGTCAAACATAAACAAAATGTGTTTGTTGTGAACATTTGAAACTGCATCAATACTTTCTTTCCAGCCCTACCTCTGGTATTTCCCAGTTATTAAAGGACAACTTTCAAATCTTTTGGCTGTATGCATTTTCCCCAGTCCTCCTTCAACTTCAACATGATAATGCCTTTACTCCTAAGGAATTTCTAACTAGATCCACCATATAAACAGCCACTCTAGGTACTGCAAGTTGGTATTTTAACTAGAGCTGGTTTAGTCTCCCTTTGGGAGATTATATTAAACTATCTAATATTCAATCAACTTCCTTAAGACTAATTCAGTATTCATCCTTTTTTACATCAATCTCTTTTACATACACCTCGATATTACAAAACACTAAAATATTAACTATACTGTCTGATCTTAAATAAACCTAATCTCTTTGCAGGAGGAGAGCACCTACTTTGCTGTTCATTCACTTATCCTTCAATTTACTCAATGCACCTGTGCCTGCAGGTCTCTTATCTACTTTAAGGCAGGCTTATTACGCCAGTACTGTACAGATACCAACGCAGCAAAACTATCCAAGGCTCAGAGAAAAGATGATACTCAAGTATATTAAAATCTGGAAGAAAAAAACCCATGCAAAGTATTCTAATGTGATTCAAAGAGTTCAATTTTAAACTTTACCAACAGATATTTTTGCTACAGGAGCACAGAAACTTAAAAGAACTTACTTGGAACTGCAACAACAGAAATGCATGGAGTAGAATCATCAAGGCTTTGATCATCCTCTGATAAGCAAAGCCTCTTGTGTGGAGGTTCAGAGCTGTCTTCGGAGTCTACTTCATCAGCTTCTAACAACAAAAACATACCCAGATTACTTCCTGTAAACTAAATGAAGTCTTGGACAGAGTTCTCCTAAAAAGTGGGCCAAAGCAAATGGGACGGGCTGGTTCAGTGCTTTGCTGCTGCCCAGGAACTCGATCTAAGTTACAGGCAACAACAGTTCACTTTCTTTCTTCAACAGGCATTTTCTCTGAAAATTCCATCCACAGTCTGTCACACACAAAAAAGTCTACAGAAATTTGGCTATGTGCTTGGTTCTAAGAATACTTTTCCACTGAAATAAATCACAGCAGCTGTATCTTTCTCGGACACACACAGACAGTTTTGGGATTTACACCTAATTTGACACTTTATCGTTCTTTAAACCAAAGCAGAACAAATTGTAGCACAGTAAGCTGAACCTGAGTAGCTCACAGAATTTGTGGGCAGGGATGTATGGTGGTCAGACAAATCAAAAAGAAGAAGAAAAAAAAATACTATGCAGTACAATTCCATACCATTTTGAGGGCAATGAAGTATTAGGTTCCCTTCAGTGTCCTGAGTCAAAGTCACAGAGTTCACGGTTTCTACTGTCACTGTGTCAGACTCTTCTTCAACTGTGCTCATACTCAAACCTGAAAGAGCAACACACAGATTACTTTTCTACAGTTGGACCCTACTTGGGCCATAATGCTGCTTCCTTAGCCCAAACAACCAGCACAAACTCCCACAGTGGATGAACCTGCTCTCTCACATGAAAAAGCCACAATTTCAGACATTCACCTACCTTTACTTTCCTAGACACTTATATATTGCACAGAGTAAAATCAGATAGGTTTAAAGTAACTTTTCTAGTTAAAAATAGTACCTAAACTCCCTAATCAGGAGCATTTGCTGTCTACCAATTTCTTTTTTTTCAAACACAAACCTAGGTTATTATTTTTTCAGCATTTCTAAATTCTACACATCTGATGATTTTTGTTTAATATTTGTTCCACTGTTAATTTAATAATTCTGCTATTATAGAACCGAAAGCTAGTCAGGATTGACAAATATTTTTCCAGTGTCACATTACTCATAGCTGCACTATTTATAGACTGCCAAGTTGCAAAGTTTTATTCTCCTTCCATGCCTATAACTAAATGTGAAACTTCCATTTTTTCTTTAGTATTTAAACAACATGAGCAACAGAAATTGGTTGCAAGCAATCACCAGTACAAAAAGCTACTGAGAAAATAACTAATCCAGGATAAGCCACATACATAGAAGTTACAGAATAAGGGCAATATGAAGTGTCTCTAACTGCAACGAAACACAAAGTTTATCAGAAATTCTATGTAAACCACCAGCAGTAGATCCAAAATAGAACAGAGCAAAACCCCACAACAAAAGTTTTATTCAAATACAAAGGGATGTAACTTTTGCTGCTGCAGAAGCTAAATTAAATCACATCTAAAAGATCTGGAAAATTTGCAAAGATTTCATCAGTTTTAAGCCTGGTTTTGTTGACTTTGGCAGAGATTTGTAAAAAGAAAGTATCATCTATTTCTCCTTTAACTGCTCAGTCCTTTTCCTGTGTTTACTCATATGTCAACAACAACAACAAATTATTTTTAAATTTTATTTTGAAGCCAAAATGTTGTTAAATAATAATTGACTATAGCTTTTAAAAGCAAGAAATCACAATTATATTACAAATCTTCCATGTACTAGGCAGGGATAGCCATACATCCATACACAAGTGGAATTTACAACCTGGATTTCAAATTCCCTGTATAATGTTAATAATACTGCATCAGCAGGATGTTATTTAATTTTTAATCAGAAAACATGTTCTTCGGTATTGACGATTCCCAAGAGAAGCATTATCCTTGAAAGATAAAACTACTACCAGTCTTTCTAAAAAATTACTTCTCACCTCTTGAGCTTGTTGAAGATTTGGCACATCTTTCAGCACATGTAGTGACTGATTCCTCAAATGAAGTGATATTACCCTTCTGAACATGTAAAAAAATTCAGATACCACTGACATTTTAAATCAGAGGGTTCTCAAACTTACTTTCACATCTACCATCAGCAACAGTTCCTTGCCACATGCAAGCGTGGGAGGGAGTAACTTCCTTGGGATTCATCTGCTGCTGAGTTTTACAGCCTGTGCTCTAGCCTTCACTAGAAGCTGCTGTTTGCTGCATGGCTGCAATGCTGATTTTAGGAACCCAATGAGGCATTCTTAATGCTAAAACATGAAGAAAGACATCCAAGCCGTTATAGCTAAATTAGCAGACTGTAATTTTTTCAACTCAGTTTTAAGTTATTAATTTAGCTTTTGGGGAGTGAACAAACTGGGCCAAAATAAACAGATTCTCTTTTTCATGTTCATATGTACTTTCTGAGTAAGTTTTACTACAGGCACTGCTGTGGTAAAAATTCCTAAAGTTACCAGAAATGAGGTGGAGAATTCTTCTTTAACTTTGTCAACTGGTAGTCATAACATTTATTTTTCTATAATCAGTTGAAAGCACCTACTTTTCACCACTTTAAAGGCCTAAAAGACATGGAATTTATGAGACACATTTCAACAGCCATCTACTTCACCTACAGCTGTTCTGAAGGAGTGGAAACTACGCCACTATGCACAGCAGAAGGTACAACAGACCATTCCTCCTTTTTTATTGGCAGACTGATGAAAACTGAATACAGGACAGCAAAGCTGGGTCATTCTTACAGCAGTTACTCAGGACTTGGTGAAAATCAATCTGTGTATTTACAGGATTTGGCTACCAAATAAAAAACACAGGGCAATTAACCCCTTCACATTCTTTGCCTTGATGATTCACCAAGTTAGAAGTGAGTAGGACACAACATAAAAGGGATCCATATGTCCAAACAGGGCATTCCCAGAGGTGGGGAGGAAGCTACACCACGATCAGTAGCTGCCATCCTGACACTTCCATCCAGAGCTGTAACAGGACTAACCAGACAGCAGCTGAGGCAGCACATCTGAGGCACCACTGACTCGTCTGATCAATCACACATCTGCAGCTGGCAGCTTGAGCTCCCAGGTGTTGCAGAGCACCCAACACTGGGCATGGCACTTTGTTCAAGGACCTGAGACTTCCCAAGAAACATTCCCCAGTGTAATTCCTGGATTGAGCAGGGTTTTGTAACTCCTTGCCGATTTCCCAAAAAATGGTTTATGCCAACTGTAAGTGCAGGCTCTCCAGAAAAAAATAATAATGTTTTGTGTAGGATACTCGAGATTTAGCATATCTTAAATTTTCTGAGTAAAGGTAATAACCATGACCAAGCCAAAGGAAGAGCCAAATCCTGGATTTGATTCCCATCAACTTTAATGCATATGGCCTTGGACCACAACTGCAAACTGAGTGGAAAGAACATGAGGAATTAAGTCAAATGTATATTTTGGACATAATTTTTTATTCATTAGACCATACAAAGACAAGAAAACTGAAAGAAAAAACAACCAACCATGCTGGTTCTTTCAAGCTACATTTACCCCAGGACAGGGGTGCCAACCCATGAATACCTGAATCAGTGATCAAAATCAGGAATAACTGCAGTGGTTCCTCTGACTGAATAGGAAACAATCTCCAGACCTTACAAACCCCACTGTTTTACACTTAAATTATGATTTAACTACTGGGTGCTCTGAACATACATCAAACAGGACACATGACGGGGCCACCTGGGGCTCACGGTGGCAAAAGCCCAGTGCTGCTGCCCTAGCCAATGCCCTTTGATGCCTTCTCCTGCTGGCAGCTGCAGGGACCCTGCCCTCGCCAGACACCCTCTATCCATCACGGTGCGGCAGCTGGAGCCACGCTGAACAATGCCAGACCACGGCAGAGGCTTCGGGATGTGCCACTGAATTCTGCTCATTACACACACCTGCACATCCAAACATCTGCTCTTGCACATCTGCTCTTGCAAAAGTTAAATACAAAGCAAATGACAACCAGGGTTTCTTAATTACTGAGAATTAGGACCTGAGTAGTCTCATCACCTCCAAAATATCACCTTCTTTTCATAACTTCACTAAATGTCCTTTTGAAAATGCAAACAAGTTTTATTTTAAACAAAAGGCTCAATTGAATTTTAAATGGACAATCCAAGGCTCTTCTTTAATCCTTGATTCAGACACATGTTTCACAGAGATGCCAATCTATCACTAATATTTCATGTTCTGAAGGAAGGTGTTAGCTTTTGGGGAAAGAGAACACTGTTGGATACACATAATCCATCCTGTGGATGCCATAATTCATAATGAGATAGCACCTTAGAAATTGGTGTCAATTCAATAAGCATTTTTTGCCTTGATGGATTTCTGTATTTACCAAACCCACCATCTTTAGAGTTGCTTTACAATTTCAAACAGGTTTCAACATGCAGCCAAAGAGGTGGGAAAATACTTTGTCTACAAGAAGCATTTAATACAGAATTTCAATATAAGCTTTCCACTAAAGCCACATAATAGAGCCGTTCTTATTTATTCGGGAAGTGTGTAGAATTAGGCAGAAAAAAACCCCACAGAGCGAATTTTACACCAAGCTGAAAAATATCTTTAACATCTTAATACAAAATTCCTTTAATTCTAAATAACCGTCATCAGGCAGATGGGCTTTATTATTCTGTGGGCTGTAAAATTAAGCACTTCTAAGAAATAGTATTTTTACTCTTGCAGACAGAATTCTGTCATTGCCCCTAGTTATTAACTTAATGTTATGTCTAGTCTTCAGTGGACTGTTGTAAATCTTTTAAAATTTCTGTATTAAGTTGTATTAAATTTAGGCTGTGTTCTCTGCATTGGACAATAAGTATGTTTCACTAAGTTCTGTAAAAAGCAAAAAATGAAGATTATTAAGGGAGGCTTCCACTTATCGTGGCATTTAACTGGAACAACCAGATGGAATGCACTGGGATTTCAAGACATTTGTTCAAGAGTAACACAAACGAAACAAAGTCATTACAGGACCTCGTATTTTAGGAAGCCTGAATGTTTAGTGTATTCCATACTAAGTCAATACTTTCAATACATTTATCAGGAGGCTTTTATTATTCAACTAGTGCCAGTGCTGTTATGCTAATATTCAACAATCCCCCCCCAACTCTACTCTAGACCAAATGGGTTGTGCTTAAATTTAAAATTCCACCTCGCAGAGGTTTTCTTTAACAGCTGCCACCAATAGATATGAGAAGGAACCAAACTGGACAGACACCAATCATAAAGATCCAGGGACCTGAGTTTTGGGCAAACAAGGATTTATTAATCTGTATCAGTATGAGATTACAGTCCTTTAGGAGCAGTTACATCCTACTCATCAGTGGTATTTAGAGAAGTGGGCCATCACTGAAACAGAATATATGGGAGACACCATGGGACAAAGTGTTCTCAGTTGCATTGATCCAAATTTGGCAGAACTCCATGAGTTCTAGCCCATCCATTGAAAGTTTAATAAAAAGCACTGAGCATGCTTTAAATGTCACACAGGGGAAAAAACAACACAAAACAAAACAAAACCTGTGTCCTAGCTCTTTCAAAAGAAATAAACACAGAAAGTTTCAAGTTTTCTCTTCCAGGAATACAATATTGTCTCTCAGGCACAAGGGTATGGCTATGGATAGAAATATTCATAAATATTGTAAGTACTAAAATTCTTTTCCCTTCGTGTAAATCCAGTTTCATGCTAAGCATTCCAGAAGATGTTTCTTCACCTTTATAAACAATGTGCACAAATTTAGCATGCAAGAAGAATATGAAAAATTATCCTATCTGTAAGATCGATACGCAAAGAGAAGTCTCTCTTGCTTTCTGATGGACAGATGATCACAGAAATAATGCTCACAAAGAAGGACCTATTAGAACATGCAAAACACAGTACAGTTTGTCTCTTATATTGCAACCTTTTATAATTTTGTGTGGTTAAGACAAAAATCAGTATTTTTGGGCACTCTACTAAACGACTTTTAAATAATGTTCCGTCTTTTCAGAAAGTCGTAAAACATCATGAAGTTGTTTATTATTATAATCACGTTAAATGATTGAAATGAAAACCTGAATGAAATGCGTCCATCTCATTGCAGAACCTGCAACTTCTTGTTTTGCAAAAGAATTCTAACTATGTTGTCAAGAGGCCAACTTACATCTGTAGCCAGAGCGGCGCTGGCAAACAAAAAGCATTTTCTAGATTACTCCAACTAACAATGGCCAGGTGGGGCTGAACAGTGTAACTCTTTGTGAATGAATATATACAAATACTATCAGTCAGCTGAAGAAGTAGCTGGTATAAGTGAAACACACTTCACCACGCCCAAGAGCACAACCAAGAATAAAGAAACCTCAAAAACGAAATAAAAAAAGGAAAAAAAAAAGAAAAAAAGGAAAAGAGCTTTTCCGACTGGAATCCTTTATTTTGGCAAAACCGAGCACATGGGTCTAGTGAAGAAAATCCTGGTACTGCACTAAGATGAAGCCCCTGATCTTGGCAGAATCGCACACTTCAGACTCTACTTGCCCTAAGCAACCTCAAATCACAAATCCCGCTGGGAAAAAAAAAGATACCATGACACAAAACAGATAAAACCCACAAGCTCAGGATACCCCAAGCGCAGACCCAGCGAGGGGAAATCGAAAAATTCAAAGGCGATGGTGCAGGCGGCCTCTCATTACAGACATCCAACTATGGGGGAGGGAGTTTAAAACCAGAAAAAACCAACAGTTTAAAAAAACTAACACAGCGTAATAAACAAACCAAACGCGCGGGCCGGCCTCCCCTCGCCCTGCCCTCACAGGGAGCAGGGGTTTGCTAATTCCCAGGGTCGGTCCGTCCGCCCGCTTCCCAGTTTCCCTGTGCGCAGCGCTCCGACGCCGGGCAGCTCCCCGGGAAGGCGGGGACCCGCAGCCCAGGGCTGGCCCAGGGCTCTCCCAGGGGAGCCGCCGGCGGGAGGCAGCGGCCCTGCCCGGCACTGCCCCCGGGGCGGCGGCTCCGGGCCCGCCTCAGCCCCGCTGCCCCGCGGCCGCCAGCGCCGCCATTTGGCCCCGGGCGGCCGTCGCCATTTTCCCGTGCCCCCGGCAGGCGGTGGCGCTGGACGGCCCCGCCGCGGGCTCCGCTGCCCGCCCGGCCCTGCCCGCCCGCCCGGCAGCCCGGCCCGAGCGCGCCGAGCCGCGGGGCCGCACACGGCCGCTCCCCGCCCCGTCCCCTCCGCCCGCGGCCGCTGCCGCTGCCCGCAGCTCCCGGCCCTGCGATCCCGCAGGGCCCCGCGCACTTACTTCCTGTTTTGGGTCCGGGCACTTGAGAAACCAGGATGGAGACTCCCAAGTACCAGGATGGAGGCGCCGGGCGGCGGCGGGCGGCGAGCGGGGGAGGCGGAGGCGGCGGCGGGGCGAGGCGCTGCGAGCCCGCCGGAAGGGCCCGCGCCCGCCCGCCCGGCGCTTCCGCCCGCCCGCCCGGCGCCACAAAGCGCACGGAGCGGGGCCCGCAGCGCCGGCGGCGCCACAAAGAGCGCGGCGCCTTCCCCGCCTGGCTGAGGGGCCCCGGGGACAGACCCCCGGAACATCCACACGGCCTTCAGCGCAGAGTCGCGGCATCCATTAGGTTGGGAAAGACCTCTGAGACCATCGGGTCCAGCCTACGGCCGGACACCACCCTGTCAGCCAGACCACGGCACTGAGTGCCATGTCCGGGCTTTTCCTAAACATCTGCAGCAATGGTGACTCCAGAACCTCCCTGGGCAGCCCGTTCCAATGTCTCATCAATGGATGTCAATCAGTGTCTAATTAATGGCCACACATACGATGAGGGCTCTGGAGCATCTCTCATGAGGAGAAACTGGGAGCTGGGCCTTTTTAATCTGGAGAAGACTGAAAGAGAATCACAATGCATATAAATATCTCAAAGGCAGATGCCAAGAGGATGGTGCCAGACTTTTTTTGGTGGTGCCCAGTGACCGGATGAGGGGCAGTGGCCATAAATTAAAACACAAAAAGTTTCACCTTAACATGAGGAAGAACTTCTTTACATTGAGAGTGGCAGAGCACTGGAACAGCTGCCCAGGGAAGCAGTGGAATCTCTCCTTCTGGAGACATTCCAAACCCACCTGGATGCATTCCTATGTCACCTGCTCTGGGTGACCGTCCCTTGGCAGAGGGGTTGGACTGGATGGTCTCCAGAGGTCCCTTCCAATCCTAACCATTCTGTGATTCTGTGATCACTTTTCATTTCTGGCCTGCCCAAGAACCTCACAAAACCAAGGCATATTATAAAAAATGATGCATAAAGCCAAGAATAAACAACCTTATAATGGTGCCCAGTTTGTGTTGCTTGCTGCCTCATGGAATGGGTGCCTATTGGTGCCGTGATCCTTGGCAAAAGAGCTGAGCCTTCTCACAGACAAACTGGGCACATAAGGGCAAGAGGGTATGTGGCATCCCCTGCCTGCAATTTTTTGTCTAAAAACCTCATTGCACTTCTACCACAAAGCCCCTTTTTGGCCCCTTGCCTTATGTGTGACCTCCAGTTGTGTCCTCCCCAAACCTTAGGAGCTTTTAAAAATGTCCTTATGGGAAGACAGGGCATCTTAGGGGAGGAGACATTGGTGGTCTATGATAAAAATCATGATAAAACTATGGAAATGAAATGTGTAGCTAGGACAAGAAGGTAGCTGGTATAAGGAGCTGAAAGCAGGATTTTTAGCATCTGTTTTGTTCAAAACACACTTAAATTAACTCTGGTGTCTGTGTACTTGGTATTTCTGGACATCAGACCTCAGGAATCTCAAGTTCCACACCCAATAGTTGACTTCCAGGGAGAAGTTTAAGCGCCTGGTATGCTTAGGCACTAACTGGCCATAGTAGAGAAACAATTTCCTATTCTAGGGTTGCATACAGCTGTTGGACTCATCGGCCATGATCTCTTGCAGCTTCTGGGTTTTTCCCCCCAATTTTTGCAGCAAATGAAGCAAGACACTACATTTGCCTTCTTTGAGTACATTGCTGTTTTGTTGTTGTGGTTGTGGGTTTTTATTTCTGGTTTTTTTGGCTTTTGTTTGTTTGTTTGTTTTAGTTTGGTTTGGTTTCAAGGCAGCTATGGGCTTGGTTTGAAAACAACAGGATACCAGTTCCTTGAGCTGTACCAAAATGCATCATCAGGAGGCTGTGTTCAGACTGCAGGAAACAATACTGAAATTTCATACACGTCTTCACCATGTGAAAATTTCTAAAAAGACCTCATGCAGTAAGCAGCAAACATGAAGAAGACTCCTTGGATAGTTTAGTTTCCCCATATGTCATCCCTTCAGTTATGAGCCTTTCCATGCTGGATATAAAGCCTTTCTCCTTATATTTTTATCTTATTTATCTAGATGTGCCTTGTAGAAAACATTATTTTAACTGCAAAATCTTTTTACACAGTGATGTTGTTTGGGACATACCATAGTGAGATATTAAGATGATAAGTGTGAAGTGGCAGCAGTTTGAGGACTGGGCCACCATTTTAGTCACAGATCTGCAAGGCTTTCTGCACAGTTTTGGGATGATGACCTCTGTGCCCCATTCCCTCTTTGTGCAATAGAAAGAATATAATTTTCCTCACGGATATGTGCTATAACTACACTCAGGAACATTTACTTTATATCTGGTTCGAGGTATACGCAGATAAAACGGTGACTGGAGTTCTCTGGTGTTTCAGGAGCAGGAGGAAATCTTACTCTCTAACAGACGCTCGATCTACAGAGCAAATGTGGTGCATGAATCCTGAGTTATCTCATGTTAATGGAACAATTACATGCATCTATACCTATTTAAGTTGAGGAAAGACTCCAACACAGAGTTTGCTGTGACCCTAACCATCTCTTTTTTAGATTAAGTTAGCTTTTCACTAGCTCTTACTGAGTTTTCTTCCAGAGGCCCTGTGTTCCTGGTAGCCACCAGGTGTCCCTACTGCCACGTGCTCCCGATCCACTAGTTGCGTCCCAGAGATGGAACATCTCTCCCTCTGCTCCAATTAAAGCCCAATTAACATTGCTCTGTAGGTACAGCAAAGTCACTCCTCGTCAGGCATTAGGGGAAAAGTGAGACTGTGGTGCTGCTTGATAAGGCAGAGATGTGAGAAGGAGGATCGACGTGCTGATGACTCACCGTAAATCCTGAAGGCAATGTGTGAATTTAATAATCCCAAATCTGATTACATGGGTGGTGACAGCTTCGTGCAGATCCTTTTTCGTAATAGAAGAAATAAAGTTTTATTCTTAGTCTGCAAGCTTCAGGAGAAGAAATGCAAAACATAGAAAAGGCCTTGATTCCTGTTTATGAGATTTGTCATATTTACATAGATTTCTATCTGTATAGATCTGTATCTAATTACATATGGGTATAGCAAATATATTCATTACTCACTGACAGAAAAAATATTTATATATATAAACAATCTAGTATTTATATAACACTTGCTCATTTATATGCTCACAGTTTGGTAGGGGCTGGCTATGGAGAATTGCTCAGGCTCTGAAGAGCTGCCATGAAAGATAGGGATGCCAGGGAAGGAGTGAGGGAGCACTGGGGGCAGCTTGTGTGGGTTCTTCACTGCAGAGTGAATCTCCTGTAAGAAAAATTACTACCTTATGGCCTGGCCTGGGAAGAATCCTATAGAGAGCGCTTACTCATTCTGAGACCTTGTCTTTGGTGACAATCTCATTAATTTCCTGACTTGCATCTGTGTGAATCTGTTATGGACTGACCACCTTGAAAGTCTCTATGTATTTGAGTGCCTGCTCTGTCATTTACCCTCTGTCAGAGTCCTGGAAAATATCAGGGAATGTCAATGTATTCAGGAGCCTCAATACACAGGCTGCAGAGCTGGGAATGAGGGTATTTCCCACTCTTTTTTCCTGAAACCTCTGCTGAGACACCTAAATTCTGATGGCAGCCAGTGCAGGCTGCACACCTGCATTCTGGATTGCCATCTGGAGGTGCCCAGCTCTCTCCATGCCCTGGGGCCATGGCAGTAGATATCCCACTGAACCCAGTGCGACACTAGGAATGGTTCTGCTGATATGGCTAAATGTGAGGAAGAAAAAGGACAAGAGTTCCAGAGACAGCGAGCAGAGGGTAAGGTCTACACAGATCTGAGCTGCCAGTGACATTGGGATGAGCCATTCTTGCTGCTGTTAAGTTTAGCAGGAAGGCAGCTGTGCAATTCACAGCATCCATAAGAATTTGGTGTTTGGAGGGGATATCCCGGAAAACAGGAAGGAGGAACTGGTTTCTGTAACATGGATGTATGGACAGCAGAAGAGGAGAAGGAATGAGACTTCACAGGATCACTGGCAGAAGAGAAGGGAGAGAAAAGGACAGAGCAGATGGGAGGAGCAGATGGATCCCAGCTGGGAAGTGCTTTGCTGTGTGCTGCTGAAATCAAAGGCGCCGATAGCAGCGTGTCAGGGCCAGAGTGGGAACTTCAGACCAAGTTCATTAGAGAAGCCCTCTCGTTGAGTCATGAGGTGTGAATAGGTGCCCCTTGCTTTCTAAACTCCTTCTGAGGGAGGAGCCTGAGTGTGGTTGGATCCAATCTGAGCCCCAGACTTTGTCAATGGTTTATGTGTAAAGGTTTATTTAGGTGTAATTGAACCTTTATACAACTTTGTCCCACAGGATTAAGGATGGCAAACCAGATGTATTTATATAAATATATATGATTTATTACAATAATGATTAGATAAAAAGATCTTTATCAGAATTATTTAGTACACAGTACAGGAGCTATAACCATTATAATACAGTGCACTACGAAGCGATTTTGAAGCAATTGCATTAAAGCAATTGTATTAAAGCAATTGTAGTAAAGCTAGCAAGAGCAATTATTAAATAGAGATTGATGTTACTCACCCATACCAATGACCATGGGCAGATTTCTTTCACTTAGCCTTGAGGAATAACCTTGAAAGGCGTCCCCACTGAAGGGAGGAATCTCCATACATACAACTCAAGAAAGGGTATGTTAGAAGACAACCCCGCTGTTGGAACTGGGCTTTTATGGTATAGAGTGATGAATTGTCAGTCATATGTCTCCAGGCCAGATGTGTCAGCTCAGCACCTCTAGGGAGTGATCAGTAGTAGCACTTGTCTGTTCTTTTATCCAGGTATTTTGCCAGGTCTACCACGTCTTTATCTCATTATCAAGATGTTTAACCTTGGGATTGATTCGTCATACTTGTTTCAGTATTATTCAGCACCAAAAGCAGCATGAGGTTCCCTTCTTCATTTACCACTGATAGCTTTGGAAACAGAGCATTGTTTGAATTGTTTTCCCCATTCCAGGCAGAGCATCTTGCTACATAGGGGGAGGCATGAGGAGACAGAGTGGCACACATAGTTCTTCCTGTAGGAGGGACAGGCAAAAGCGGGCAGGTGCTTTCTGCATGGCATTGTGCACAGGTTGTGTGCAAGGACCATGGGTGGGCAGGGGGGCTGTGGCTGTTTAGGGGATGCAGGGGCAACCTGAGGGCCAAGAGCTGCTTCCTTGGCCTGTGGCACCCATAAAAACCCAGTGGCTGAAGCTGTGTGGTCATGATCTTGAACTCTGATGAGTTCAAGCTGTGGGAGGAGAGTGATGTATTCCACAGAGGAAAAGCTTGTCCTGTTTTGGAGCTGTATGTTGATTTAGCTTTTATGTAGGTTCAGCTTTTTGGCAGCTTTTGCTAAATGCTGGGTTATCGTGAAAGCAATGACAAACCTCCTGTACATTTGAAGGGGACAAAGTGTTTCCTAGGCAAAATGTGCCATTTATGGTGTAATTCTACTCTCTGCTGGCAGATGGTGCTGCCATATATCCAGGAGCTGGGAACCAGCTTTTTCAACTTCCAAGGGATGTGAGCAAGCAGCATCTCCTTTATATTTTCATTCTGGTTTGTTCCTAAATTTGTTTTACTATGAAATTAAATTCTTCTCTTTCTTGTTCTGCTCCCCACTTCAGGTATATAAGCAGGTCAGCCAGTTTTGGTTTTCCTCTTTTGATTATCACAGGGCTGGCAGGCAGAATGCAAATCCAAACCCAAATCTTTCCACTGGAAGTAAAGGTATTCATAGCAGTATTCTCCACAATATAATGTTTTCTTATGTTTACAAATCCAGCATTTCAGGCCCATGCTGGTTTTGCAGTCTCCCTTTAATAGCAGTCTGAGGTTTCTGTCAGCAGATATACCAGAGACACAACCTAAACAACCTCTGAGAGTCACTTATGCCCTAGTTTTTAATGTTTGTTTTTATCTCACAAGTTTGATACTGTGATCCATTGCTGCTTGTTTTTCTTGCAATGTACAGTGTGATTAAAGGTTTCTCTCAGTGTTTTTTTTCTGGGAAACAAAAAACCCCAGAACCAACTCAGCCCTGTTAAACTGAAAAAAAAGCATATTTGGAGACATTAATGAAAGGTGCGATCAGTACACTTTATCTCTAAAGGTCTAAAAAGCTGCTGAAAAATCAGGGATAGATCTGATCTGCTTTCTAGAACTACTAAGAGGTGCTTAAACTCTTCTTGCTTTCCTTGTGAGGTCCCTGGAGTACCCATATTCTCAGAGAGTGACTGAAGGTTCTAGAGCTGAAGGTCAGAAGCACAGGAAAAAGAAACACTCTATTCCTGCAAGCCAGCACACTTAAAGCCAGACAAGGATTTCTGTTAGTAGCCTCAGATTTTTCCTGTGAGGGTGTGATCTGAAAGTCCTCCATACTCCAGGGAACTGAGTGTGAGACCCATGTTTTGTCCTGCTCAGCTGAGCATCAGGCTTCCCACCCTGGGTTTGTGTCAGGCTCAGTGTAAGAAGAGAGGGAGCAGATCCCCCACCTTCCCCATCCCTGCCAGAATGCTACATGACTGAAATGATCTGGGTTAAGAAAAATATTCGAAATAGGTAATTTCTGCTGTTTTTCTTCTTTGCCCTGGATCTTTCCAGTGACCCAGTTTCCAGCACAAACCCATAAAGTTGTTAAAAAGTCAGAGAAGAGAGCTGCGGGATGTGAACAGAAGCGATTGCAGAGGGACTACCTTAGACATCTCTCTGGTGGCCTCACTGCAGAGGAGAACATGCCCATGGACCCATGCTCCACACTGAGGAGGAGCCTGGACAGGAGCCTGGCAGCTCCCAGGGAAGGAACTGTGCCAGAAGCTCTCAAGCAAAAATAAGTGAGCACCTTTCTTTCCCTTTTAATAAGAAAACAGTCCATCAGGGACCACTTCTGAGGTGGTGGCGTGGTGGATGTGTCCTCTTAGAAGCCTAACATTTCCTGTGGATGCCTCACACTCAAGAAGAGACACAGGTAAACTTAGGGAGACAAGGTTATCCTCCAGAAATCTCCAGAGCACTTTTCTGTCTCCTCCAACACCTTGAGTAATGTTTGCATTTGCATCAGAAGGACCAGGGAGAGGTCCCTGATGCTTAAACACATCTGGACCACAGGCAGTAGTTTCCAAACTCAACACTTCATAAACAATATTGATAACATCAGTCCAGTCCTGCATGGCCAAATTCTTCAGATATATCTGTCTTGCTGATGGCAATTCCACCTGAACTCATGAAGAATCAATGGGTCTCAGTGCAAGATTATGCCCAGTGCCAGGGCCCAGTTCCAGTGGTCATTTAAAGTCCCTTGTCCTGAGCTCTCTCATGTGTCCAGAGCAAGGCTCAAACATTCCAGGTGCTCTATAGAGTGGATTTCTGTGCCCATGTGCCCATGCACTAATGTGGGGAAGTAGGAGTGTAAGTATGAGTGTGAGAAGGTTGTCTCTTGGAAAATCCATAGCAAGTTAGGACTTGAAACCTGAGCCACGACTGGTTTATTTTTTCCTATTACAGACATGCAAAACCCAGTGAGAATAATCTTCAGAAGCAATTAAAGCAGCAAATCAAATTTGACAATTTAAAAGGCAGTGGTCAGGAAAACATTATCCATTTCCAAAAGTGACAGTGATATGTTTCTGGACCTCAACCAGGGCTGTATTTCCCTGTGATTTTGCAGAAATATGTTTCACATTCTAATCTGATTTCCTAGGCTAGAGAAGAAGTGACTAAATGAGCTGATAATACCTGGCAGCTGTCAAATGACTTTTTGCCATCTAGAGGGAAACAGAAGAACATATGTTCTGATCTCCTGCTACTTAAGTTAGAGGATGAAAGAAATAGAAGGGGTTTAAGTTGGAAATGAGATCATGCATTATGCCCTTCGGACAGCATGTAATCTGGCTAATGGCATCACCGAGTTATATAAATAACTTCATTAAAATGAACTTGTTTCAAATGAGCTAAATAAATCAGACTCATTTGTCAAAGAGCTGGGATGAAATAATCAGGTTAATTTAAAGCTGCTCGCTGGGGGGATGATTCCTGAATTTGTTCCACCAGTGAAACTGCCATCAGCAGCTTCAGTCACCAGTGGGAGCCCTGAGCCCAATGTGAAAATGCAGACTTGGCTTCCACATTTGCCTTTCCAGGAGCCCCTCTCTTGTGTCTGTAGCACAGTCTCCAGGATCCCATAGCTGAGGGTATGTGTTCCAGGGCATTTAAAGCGTTGTCCAAGACCCACCAGATGGAAATCCTTTACTGGTGGCTGGGAGCTGTTCAGCGCCTTAGTCTGTGCTCTGCTGTCTGCTCTCTGCCTCAGAATGAATGGTAAAATGAATTTTAACCAATTGTTCTTGGCATCAGTGCCTGCCTTGATAGGAGGACTGTGTGATGCCTCAGGTCTTTTCCTCGCAGTTAATTCAATGCTTTGTGCCTAAATTTTCCCTTTCCTCATTATGCCCTATGCTGTAGCAGTATCTGCAGAGGTCAGAAGGATGAATCCAATTCTTCAAGCTATAGATAGACTTGCTCCTCCGTGGTCCCAATACCCCTTACCTTTGTAGGGGTGAATAATTACGTGCTGTAAACTCATTCCACTGCAGGAGTCAGTCAGACTGTGCAGAATTAGACCAGCTAAGGATGTGAATCTGCAGGGAGGGAACAAGTAGGAAGATTGTCCCAGATACAGGCTGTCTGTCTATCCTTCAAAGTTTACTAAAAATGTCAGGTTTTAGATTGTGCTCAAATGTAAGGATTGCTCATATGCCATCATCATGCACTGTACCCCCCACCTTTACTGGATGACCAGTTTTCTCTTTGTTGCATTTTGAATACTTTTCTTTTACATAGTAGAAAGAAAGGAGGAGAACATGAATCTCATTGAAAATGAGTTTATAATCAGCATTTACAGACAGCCACATTTCAAACAAAGGAGCAAGAAATCAATTCTTTGTGTTTATGTCTTCCAGGATCAGAGTTGTGAGTACATCACACTGTGCTCCTACACAACGAATCTGCCCTGAAATGCCTGGAACTGACAGCTATGAATTTATCAAATGAGAAAACTGGACTGTGAATTCAACTTTCAGGAATAAAAAGCCTTTTGGCTCTTTAATACCTCTCTGTCCTGCCCTTTGGTTGTGCTCCAGCACAGGTGAAGGGTTCTGCAAACATCAGGCTGCAAGACAATTTCTTTGTTCCCAGAGCACTGATTTATCCAGCTTGGTTGCTGGTAGCAACCCCTGGGCTACTCTAGCCCTGCCAGATGAAAACAACTTTGGGGATCTGTTCCCAGGTGGGTACTCCAACCTCACCCCCTCACTCCTGTTTCATCATTTCCTCCTGTGACATCCTGCCCGAGGACCGTCCTAATCACAGCTTATCCTTCAGTCCACTGCTCTGTACATGTAGACCAGTGCATGGCTGTGCTTCCCTTGGAGTACCCTGGCCCTATGGGGTTTGGGTGGTTGTTTTAAACAATTTGGGAACTTGTGAAGGTTCCCAAAGCCACGCAGTTTCCACCCACCTCTCAGTGGGGTTAGATCAGGAGCAAGTGCTGCGCAGAAGTTAAAATGCCTTCCCAGAGGCTGGGATACAGGGGAGCATGATAAATTGATCCCCAGCTATGAGCTGCAGGATTCAGCCCACAATCTGCTCAAAATGGGATTGAACTAAGAAATTCTAGTCTTCTTATTGGGGTTTTACCATTGGCTGAGATTCCCTCTTCCCCCAGATCCAAGTTACAGGGCAGCTTTCTCCTCTGACAGCTATTAACACAAAATGTCAGCTCACCGGGGCCAACACAGCTGCAGCATTTGTGGAAATCACATTGATATCGAACAGCAGCCATATGTGTGGGGCCAGGACTTGCAGTGCTGTGGTGTTTGGGATGTGATGCTGGAGGATGTGCTAATCCCTTAGTAAATGTCAGAGTGCTGCCACAGCGGGGATCAGATCACGTCTGAGCAGAAATCTTTGCTTCAAGCTTGCAAATGATTTTGTGAGTTTCTTCATTATGATAATTTTGAGAGTGCAGGTTTCTCTGTACAGGACTTTTATGAGAGAAAAGGAGTGATCCTCCTAGGGATTTGAAAGCATCTGGAAGATCTTGTGGTTATGTGTTTTTTTTATTCACGCCAGATGGGTCATATCTTCCTCATTTATATGGTTGTAAATCTGGATTTATCCCACCTGGATGACTCTTGTCAGAATCTGTCCAATGCTCTTTAATAGATTTTCAGTCTAAAATGATGGAGTTAACCAGTAAAATCACTCTTACCAGTCAAGTGATCAGTACATTTCAATTGTCATTCCTTCAACTCATTTGTAAAAGCTTTCTAACCATCTTGAGCCAACCAGAATTAAAATCAAGGACAAAATGTTAGACTCACGAACATATGGCCATATTGCTGCATTGTAGCAGTTTAGTGCTGTACTACAAATTGCATTCTGGTTCCTGTTATAATTTATGTTTTCATCTGCTCAATCTTTTTAAAAATGGATTTGTTCTCAAATCAGCAGAAATCTTTAGCTATGGCATGTAGTTGCTGGCAGGGCACCTTTCACTGCTGCTCAGTATCTAGAAGGAGCAGGAGGCATGATAAGAAGATGCTGGTGATGACAGAGGTCACTGGGTGACAAAAAGAAATTTGGGAGGGATATTTCAGTTGGATAGAGAATCTGCTTCCATCTCCTTCTCTCACTTAATCCAAAATGGTTCCATAACTCAGAAACACAAACATTTATTTTTTTACATGTATTTTCCAAACATTGATAACAAGGCAGAGCTACGGGCAGCAAGTGAGGTGTTATAACATAAAACAAGCAGCTTCACCCATCAGTGTAAGGAACAGTGAAAGGATACCTGGCCTGTCTCTAGCAGGTGGTTCTGAGTTAACTGCCTAGGAAATCTTTTTCATCTTTGCAGCTGATAGGATATGTCACTGGTGATCAGAAAACTCTGCGTTCAAGGGGGAAAAAAGGCATCTCTGCTTTCAGGACTGACAAGAAGAACAAGAAATTACAAAATCCCCTATTTTCCCCCCTCAAATGAACAATATTCCAATTAAAATACTCTGTCATCAATCAGCTATTTTGGAAAGAAAATCCAAAGTCATCAGTATTAAAATCATAGTCTTGAGATCTGCTTCTTACATGTTCTTCCCTTTAAGACAATGTGAACATCTATAATATCAGGAGAAATTAAAAATATCAGTCTTCAGCATTCTCACAGTGTAAATACCTTAGTATATTCTTCATTTCAATCATGACTGGTTCTGTGAATTTAGTTCAGGAATATATATATATGATGGGATCCTAGCTGTAAAATTTTAATTGATATTTGGGTATTTAGGGCCTTTTCCAGAACAGCTGAAATCTAAGGAGTCATACAAGTTAAAGAGCCTGAATTTGAGGTCCTTGCACAAGAGCTGCAAATCCCTTTTTGACTTTTTGCAAATTTCCTGCTGATAAATATTGTCAGCTAGGGCAAATAGAAATAATTTCTGTGTATAGTATCAGAAATATTGCCAGCTATGGCAAACAGCCATATGATTAGAAAGCCTAGCAATTCCTAATTCTTTTGGGAAAAAGAATAGCTCTGGTTACAGATATGAAAAAATCTTGATAAACACTTCAGCTCTCTTGAAAAGACAGCCTTTAATACTTCACGTATCTCTGTAGGGTGTATTAAATACCACAGGCTGTTGTGAGGAGTAAGTGGAAAATATGGGAAAAAAAAAGGAAAAAAGCCCAAGTACACTGCAATTGACAGTGAGTATTGAAGTTACAAATTCAATAAAAGAACAAATAGATATTGTTTATATATATGCATGCAGTGATGTGGCTGAAAGCCACATTTAATTTAATTTGTTGTTTGGGCTTTGGTTTTTTGTTTATTTTTGTTTTATTTTTGCTTATCAATACTGTGCCTTTAATCTCAGAGCTGTTTGCTGCCTGCAGCAGCTGAGAGTCAGGCCAGTCCATCTTTCAGGTCTGATGCAGGATGCTGCACAGATTCCTGGCTTTTTCCTCTGCCTTTCCCTTTTTAATGATAGTTTGGCCACAGAAGCTCTTCTAATTGACAGCAGAGATGCTGTAACCTTTTATACCCTGCTCCTTCAGGCTGATGGAATTGCCTTCACTCTGATCATTGGTAGCAGCAAGTCAGGCTCCAGCATTAAAAAAGTAGGTTTCAGGTGCAGATTTCCAATGTGCTCCGAACTCATGTCTGAGTATTTTCTAAATGTGGAGCTGCTTGTGTCTGAAGCCACGGCAGAGAGGCAGCAGAGGTCACTTGTAGAGATTATATCTACATCCAGCCTTCTCCCTGTTTTAATAACATTCAGATGAAGGGATTTGGATGTGGCCCCTGTCAAAATTCAGTAGGATAAGATATTTTTCCTGAGTGCCAAGTGAATTTGTGTGAAGTCCTTCTCGCTCTGTGACCTTCACAGAATCTGCCAGTCAAGTTCATTTTTTTCTGTGCAGCTATTTTTTAACCTCACAGTGTGTGATAGCTCTATTATGTGCATGAAGAGCCCAGAGAGAGGTGAATATCTCAATGAAGAAGTGGCAAAAATATAATGTATTTTCCCAGATATTATTTCTATGCAGCTTCATTATATTGTTTAGTCACAAAGAAGTTAACAAAAATATCTATTTTGTGCTTTGCCAATAAGAGAAAGGGGAGTCAAATTTATCAGAAAGAAAAAAACTCTGAAAAAACCCCATTTTATCAACAGTTCAGCAGCATATATGAGAGTCAGACAGCTTTCTTTAGAAATTACTCTGTTTTCTATTTGCTCATTGCAGGTAATCATTGCCTTTTGATTTGGACAGCTCTGTGCAAATTGGTTTTGTTCTGCTTCTGTAAATAGGAAATGGAAAGAAGTGTGATATAGTGGTGAAGCTGCACACAGACAGGCAAACCTGAGTTCTGTCTCCTCACTTTGCCTCTGTGTTGCTGCTTAACCTTGCATGAAGTATTGCCTTGTCCTGGTTGAAAATAAGAACCACTTAATTTTCAGTTCACCCTTTTTTCGAAACTGGGGCTTTTCTCTAAAAAACATTGTTGATTAAACCATTATTGGTAACAACATTTGGATTTGATTGCAAAAAAAAAAAAGTTTTAAGATCTATTTTCATCAAGAAAACCCTAACAAAAAATATTATTTAAAAAAAAATACCTTTTCCTTTCTCTAAGAAGGAGATGTCTGAGTTGTCCTTTTAAAATTCATTAGCCTCTGAAGTATCTTTGGTACCCTGCTGTTCCCATGGTTGATATATCCTAATTTGGGCTCCTATACAGGTTTTCACAGTTTCATAACACGGTTATAACACAGTTTAGTTCCACTCAAACATACAAGACTGGTTTTAAATGACAGTCCAAGCACTGTCATATTCTAGTGTGTTTTAGCACCTCTTTCCCTCTCTCTCATAATTGTCAACCTGGCAGGTTTTTCAGTTTTGATATAAGGAGAGCATTATTTACTGCCTCGAAATGCCATGGAGTGTGATGTAATATCCTGGAACTACATAATTAGTAAACATTTATATTAATTTAGCTTTTAAATTTGAAATCTCCTCTCTAATTTTTTCTTCTAACTTGTCCACTTAGAAAGCCATTTCCAGTTTGAGGTAATTTTCAGTGCCGAATGGTTATTGTGCAGAGGTTGTATGACTCTTCCACCATTTCCCTGTCACAATTTGGGAACCACAATCCTCATTAGAGCCTGAGGAGCTGAAGAAGAGCTTTTTTACTTCCATCTGTCTTCGAGTTTCAAAACTGAAATGTCCCTGTGGCAGAGATGGGACAAACATGGTAGATGGAGGATTCATGGCTGATAGAGGATTCAGGATTGAATCCTGACCCAGGGCAGAGACCCAGACCTCAGCCTACCTCTTGAATACCCTCTTGGCATGATTCTTAATTTCTTCTGTGAGATCTTTCACACTTATTTTAATCAGTTAAATAAACATTAGGTCAGCCAGAGATTTCTCAGCCTTGGAAATAGCTGGTTTCAAGATAGTTTGGACTTAGAGGTACATCTCCCAGCCCAAGTAAATACATTTAATACAAATTTCTTGGCTACTCTAGTATTTTTTTCCTCTCCCTTTTTACAAATGAGCTTGCTCTATGGTGCAGAAAGCAAGTTACCAATAGACTCCAAAGGTCACATGATGGAAAAAAGTATTTCCTGGCCATCTGTGTTCAGGTTACTCCACTGGCAAACAAATAAATAATGGGATAAATTGTTCGTGGAGCTATTACGACAATTACGGGATTTTTCTTGTGATAAGCATAAAATTTCACCATTACTTACAGCTATCTGAGGGCTAATGCTGCACACAGCAGCTCAGAGTCTGGATCAGTCTCCACATCCGTGCCCTACCCCTGGTGTGTCTGCACAGCTGCATCCGAAATCTCCCACAGCAGATGGGGAAGAAACCAGCTCCAGCAATGAGCTCAACAAGACCAAACTTCTCTGGGTTTTGACCTGCTATGAATTAACATCCTCAGAGTCTGTGTAAATGCTGAATCTCTTCCCTCAACATCGGTACTTGGATACCAGTGTGAGTTCTGTTTATTTCCAGGGGCTCTGCAGGCAACAGTGATTAAAGGATGAAATATTATCTGTTACTGTTACAACTGTTTCCATAGACCCAAAGTGTCAAAGCCAAGACCCGAAGCCCCTGGTGTGACCCACCACACAAAAAGGGACAACAGAAAGGTGGTTTTACCCCTAACACTTTGCAGTGTGTTTCTTAAGGGAGAGATGGCAGGGGGTGCAACTCAACAGATTGAGGAATACCATAAAACAGGGATTTTGGTCAGCAGGATCAGCAGCTGTCTCAGTCTCCCGGGTGCCTTTCCATTGTCTCTTTGTTTGGAGGCACCACTTCTGTACAAGCTACAGCAACTGAGGCACGGCTGGGATGGGGACCTGTTGTCTGCATTACTCACAGAATCAAATGGGGTTTTTTTGTGAACTGCCCTTTCATTTTATTTGTTATTTTGAACCAACTGTGTTTTTGAAAAGCAACATTTGACCTTTGCTCTCCCTTTATTAGCATCCACAGTTCCAACGTGTTTATGACCATTACCTGAAGTTCATATTTGTTGGGCCAGCTGCTGTTTGCTTTGGCTCTTGTTTGATCTTTTTCTTTCATGGCTTCAATTGAGCTTTTATCAACTTCCCCTTTCCACTGTGCTCAGGGAGAGCATCAGAGAGAAAGAATTTCTTGATTTTTCAGGTGGATGTAGGCAGTCACCTCTAACTAACTCACCTCTTGTAGAGCACAGACCTCCAAATCCCACATAGTAATTTCTTCATGGAGTGGTAAATTCTGTGTCAGCTGTGGCAGTCTTTTCAGAATAATATCTTGCCATTATTTAAAGATTTCTAGTAATGTAGAACCCACACAACCTTACACGTTGTTCCATGACTCACCTTTCCTGTTATCATTCTATGCTGTATCTTATTTTTAATGTGAAATTATTAGTTTCCAGCTGGATATAATTCTCATTATGTCTTTTTGGGGGGGAAGGAACCACATAGAATCCAAAATATGTTTCTTGTACAAGCTGTGAACAAGGCACTTGTGAACAAAGCACCTTTTAACCTTCTTTGAATAAATGGAGGGAAGAGGGTATCTTTTCCCTCTTGCTGTGAGCTGTGCTTTCCAGACTTATTTAGATTAATTATGTGTCTGATCTTCCTCAATTGCAGATTGGATTGGGGGGTCTTAGGTGCCTGCATTTTGGTTGCACCATTTCATAAGCTCAGAAAGTACCTATCAATGGCTGAGCTAACAGTCTCACCCTATAACTATTCTGTGAAAAGGCACAAACCATTACACATACATATTTTATAGCCATTAGAAATTGGGAACACTCAGCACTGCAGCTCCCATGCACTGAATGAAATGGTGATCATCTTGACCAAGGAAAGAATCTCTCTGCTGAGTCAGAATTAACTTGAAGAGCTGTGATTTCTGGAGAAAGCCACTTCTTTTTAATCACAATTCTGTTAATTGTACATAGGGGAATGAACCTCATCAGGAATATCCTTACTAGAATATAGTTGCACATTTCCATTTTTTTCAACGGATCTAAGCAGATCTGCAGGATCTTTTTTCCTCCAAGCAGCCCATAGTTTGACTTAGGGCATGTTAAGTCAATACCTTTGTCCAGTGAAAAAATAGTTAACAGCTAAATATTTCAATGTGCTGTCAGTGCAGGATTTCGGAAAAGTATTAAATAGTCAAGAAAAAAGAAAGGGGATATAAGGAGTTGCAAAGCCTCTTTAGTGCTTTGCCTGCACCCTGCTAATTTCTGCTCTGGCAGTTTTTCATTCACAGTTGCCTCTCTTTCCTTTACCAGTCACAGGCAATCCTGACTCAACCCAGTCCTACCTGCTGAAGAACAGTGATTTGGTTTCCATTCCCAGGGCACACCCAGCAAGGAATTTCTCTTAAAAATACTAAGCCTATTCACTTGAATCTAGAACAAAGATAGTCATGAGCTCCTGAAAGCTGCCTTTGTGGTAGTGTGTCATCTTCCTTCAACTTTCAGTTTTAGGCATTAAAAAACACTTTCCAGGCCAGCTGGGTGCTGCTGAGAGTTTATTACACAATGGTCCCTGCCTTGCCTTGCCTTGCCTGCCTTGCCTTTCCTTGCTGGTTTGTCTGAGCCACACTGTGGCTGCTGCCTGGGTTGGGCAGGGCTGTGAGAGCAGCAGAGCTGGTTCAAAAGAAGGGAGATGGGGTTACTACACAGCAGTGGTACAGATTTTTGAAAAAAAAAAAAAAAAGCTGAACTGTCACTCTATTGCTAGGAGACAAAATAGTTTAATTCTCTGCCAAACCCTGAAGTGAACGCACATTTACAGTCCAGGCGTTTATATCCTATTTAGAGTATTAGAGATTAGGAAGGAAGGAGAGAGAGAAAGGAGGGGGAGGGAAAAAAGGGGAAAGAAAAGGGCAGGTTTGTGTTTGAACCTGATCTTTGAGTATGAGCCATCTGGATCCTGCAATAGCCCCAACACACCTGAAAGTACAATATTGGATAAATTGAGGAAAACTCCTTTACTACTTGTGTTTAAGTTTCATGGGTGTTTTAATATCATTGGGATTTTTACAGAGTCAAAATATTAATAAAATCTAGTATTTCACCTTCAGAAAATTGCTGACATGACAATCCCCGTGTTACTTCAGTTCTGTGAAAGGAGGTCTGATATTGAGAAAGCAGACTGGAACAAAAGCACATGTGCTTGTTTTGCCATAACATTGTTTTAATTTTTAGTGAGAAAGTTTCCAGTATAATAAATGTAGTTACACTTAAATAAGACTACATAGGAACAATATGGGAACAGGTGAGTTCCTCAGGATGGTTGCACCGGAGGGTCAATATTGTGCATTTCCACTAAATTTAGCAGGGCTGAGGCAGAGCTGGCCTTGAGGAAGCTGTAGGTTACATACAGAGCCACTGGAGATCTCATCTGCCCAAGACTGAGTCACCCAACTCATGTCATCAGTACTCAGTGAGCAGAGATGGGCAGAATTGCTCCCTCTACACAAATTAGCTGTGCCACCAAAGAGGAATTTCATGCCTGGTGTGAATCTCTTTCAGTCTTGGTGTTCAGCTTTGTGCTTTATTCCCAGAGGAGAAAACAGCTCAGGCTTTATTTTGCCAAATGAGTGAGAGTTAGCACAGCCAGGAGTGCCAGTGTGACACATGGAAAGACCAGAGATGACAATTCATCTCTGCCCGTTTCCAAACTTCACTTGCACCAATTTTTGTGGACATTCAAAGGGAAAGAAAAAAATAAGTGAGGAGCTCAAGAGGGACTTCTTCCATCAAAGCTTTCACCTGTGTCTTTATTAGCAACACACTCTGCATACTGAGTTTCACTAATTGGCAGTACTCATCTGAATCCTTATAGGCAGCTTCAACAAGTGTCTTAAAGATGTGTGATCATTAAAATTAAAAAGGAACTGGTTATTTCTGTGCAAATTTTGCCAGAAATTTAACATCCTAAAAATTATAATTGCAAACCATCACCATGAATATTCATCTCTTAAAAGAAAAGGTGATGTGAATGACTTATTAGATTCTAGGCAGATTTGGAAGCAATTCTGCAGCTGGTGCAAAGGAAAAGAGTGAGTTTGTCTTCATGAGACTGCAGTCATTTACAGACTGAAATAACCTCAGCGTTTTCTGTTTGTTCCTTGAGGCTTTTACAGGAAGGCATTCAGTGTTTTGGGGAACCCAAAGGTATATTTCACAGGAAATACGATGTTCTTTAAAATCTCCTCATGATTACATCTGATCCGCTTTATTTGTCTTGGCAAAGGTACAGGTGTTTCCCACCCAGGCCCCTCACTTCACTGCTATGCACACCTCAGATAATTTTTCCTGTACAAACAAGTTACAAAGTGGGCAAAACCAAGTCTCAAATATGCAAATTAAACAGGAAAGTCAGAAATAACTGGAATAAGCCTAGTCTGGTCTGATCTGTGATATTTTGATATCTGTGTATTAAATGCTACAGCAGCTGGAGAGGACTTTTTGGCTTTTACAAGCTCATGAGCATCACATTAGGAACTCACAGGATCACAGAATATCCTGAGTTGGAAGAGGCACACAAGGATCTTCAAATCCAACTCTTGGCCCTGCACAGGACACCCCAAGAGTCACCCCATGTCCCTGAGAGCATTGTCCAAGTGCTCCTTGAACTCTGCCAGGCTTGGTGCTGTGACCACCTCCCTGGGAGGCTGTTCCAGTGCCCAACCACCCTCTGGGTGAAGGACCTTTTCCTGATATCCAACCTAAACCTCCCCTGACACATCTCCAGGCCATTCCCTCAGGTCCTGTCACTGTCACCAGAGAAGAGATCAGGGCCTGCCTCTCTGCTTCCCCTCATGAGGATGTTGAAGACCATCATGAGGTCTCCCCTCAGTGTCTTGTTCCACGTCCTACCATGGTTAAAGAGGGACAAGGTCACGTGGTGTCTCTGCAGTCAGGCATAGACATTTATTTTGATATGCATGAAATTGTTTTTGAAGTTCTTAATCTTTCTTTGAGGGTAGGAGAGGCATCTTTCTGCCATTTTACTTTTCTATTCAATCTTCATTTTGTAGGGTATTCAACTCTGCAGTCTTAGTATGTTGGAATATTAAAGTCCCATTTACATATATAGAAAAAGAATCTGAAATGCTCTGTAATTAGATGATTCAGAATAAGAGCCATTTCATTCGGTGTGACCCAAATCTGCTGTTTATAACTGCTTACAGTCTGAGTACACATCAGGGCTTTCTTCTGTGCTGTAACAAACTCATCAAATTTGTGGGGAAGTCTGTTTGTATTGTTCTCAGAGAATGAAATATTGTTTTTTCTTTCTTGGTTGTCATGGAAAGGAGCTGAGAAGCAAATTTGGAGCTGAGAACTTTTTACGAGGCTGATCTGGAACACTAATTCAAAACTCACATTAAACATCTGATCAAAGTGTTTTGGGTTCCATTATTGTGGATTTCTTAAATAGAAGCAGATGGTATTTTACTGTGTGACAGCACTGAGATTTCCTTCCTCTCAGTTTTATCCAGGGGGAATACTATTCATATGAATTCTTATGTAATTCTTAGAACCAGAAAGCCCAAATACATAAAAAGCTAGCATGATACATGGAACTATTCCTAATGAGGTAAATTCTCTATCTCTATATCGCTCTTTATTGCACTTTCCAGGACAGAACTTGGAAGCCCCAGATCCCCCATGATTAAAACTTAAGCATGTAAACAAGTTTTGTGTCATTTGTATCTTTTTGTTCAGTAATGTTCCCCTGGCAATAAAATTTGAACAGGAAATGATGGCAGTCCTTAAGCATCGCCATTGACAGGGATTAGCTAGGAAGCAAATCCCAGGTATCAGGGTCACACTGTAGTCCTTTCTCTTATAATTTTAATAATAACCTGAAATAACATATAATCTGAAATCTCCCATCAAAATGGTAGTGGGGCTCCAGCCAAATGTAAATCTCTGCCCATGTAATCAGCTGGCTGTGAAGGGGCCTCAGATCAATGTTTCTGTATTTTCCTCCTGAAAAACAGTCTTTTATCAAAGAAACACAAGTGGGACATTGCTCCCTCTCCATCAGCTTTGCTTCTGCTTTATTTATTTATTCCTTGCCCCAGAATTACAACTCTTTTACCCTGTAAATCTGCAGCTTTGACTCTACTTTCTTTGATGAAGCAATGTTGTTATTAGGCTCCAAGTTTACATTGAAGACTAAGAGAGAAGTCTATGCTATTTTCCGTCTCAAGGTGCTCTCTGAGGCAATCCAGGGCAGTTCTGCATTACAGCACATCTGAGAGGTGATTCTCCTAATGATGTGATTAAAAGCAGATCTTTGGGTGGCAAAAGTGGATTTTTAGTGGATGATTTTATGAATAAAGCAGGCAGAATTGGTTCTGTAAGCCAGAATTTGTCCTGTCTAGTCTAAATCTAAAAGAAAATGGAAGATATATATATTTCTTTGCTGTATGGGATAATAAGGACTTCAGGAGAGTCAGACTATTACCATGACTGATGTAAAGTGAATCCTGGTTCTCTGCGCTATGAATTTTGCATAGAGGTTAAGAAAGATAATGATCTTCATAAAAGCACAGCTCCCAGAATTGCTGCACGAGGCTGAGAGTTTCAGTGCCTGGAATGTGGATGAGGTATCCCCTGCCCTGGAGATTGCTTCCAGACCTGTGCTTCTAAGATTAGGAAGGGCTCTGCTTTCAGTTATCCTGCATAATGGTATCACGCCAATGAGGGCATGTTCGTTTAATATAATTTGCACATGATAACTTTGCATTTCTGCACCCAAAAAAAAAATGAACACCCTTTTTCCTGACCAAAAATCAAAGCACTGTGAAACTTGTAAAGTGCTTAAAATTCAGTTTCCTTGTGGAGAAAACTGTGGGGTTTTACAGTTTTTGAGAATAAGGAATCCCAACTAGGGTGGTTCAGCTTCACCAACTGTGAATCATCAATCCCTGCTGTTACTTGTGGACCCTAGTATGGAGAAATATCCTCATGTTTGGATACAATCCTGGTGAAAACAACAGACTTGATATGGGCTCAGAGCATATAAATGCCTTGTAGGAGCATTTTTTTAATCCTTATTAGAGTAAGTGGAAATATTCTTAGCGATGTTAGTGATTTTTAACTGTTTTGTAAAAGCAACACGAGTTTGGGGTGCCCCTGAGAAAAGGTGTGTCTACAGCACAAATACCTGCATTTCAACAAGTGCCTAGGACTATTCTAGCCAGAAAGAAATAGGTCCCTGTTGGACATCATTCATCCTGTTTTAGTTCAGCTGTCTGAAATAAGCCATGTGAATCCAAATGCGCAGCAGATGGCTCTGAAATGTTTGATACTCCAACAGCTCCACCTTAAAAATCAGAGAGAGCTTTAGGCTATTTTTAGCAAATCAGTGTAGCAGGACAAAATCGTTCAATAATTCAATAGATAACAATCATCCCACAATCTTTTTCAATCAAAACTGCAGTTGGTACAAAACACACTTATTCTTAGCTCACTTACTAAATATGTGTTATAAACTCAGTGCTACAATTGTGTGGAGACCCCATGACCCCTCCCCACACGGTCTTGGATATTACAGCAGCTTTGGTTGATGTTTTCAAGTGACAGTCCCTTCTCTATAAACTCAGTTGTCAGCTTTGGGAATTCCTGACACCATTTCAGGACGTTTGGCACAGCAGGCTGACTTTGTTTGAATGTTGCTCTTCCTTGGCTGTCACTCTGCCAAGAACTTTTTAAATCTCTGAAATGAGTAAGGAAGCTTTAAGGTAAGAGTAAAATGAGCATCACGTAATAAAATGCAAAATATTAAATCAGTTATTAGTTTTAAAGTGACATATCAAAAGATAAATGATAATATAACATACAGTTGTGCTGGCAGTGGGATGCCTGAAAACAATGAGGTGAATGTATTACAGATGGAGAAGGTCCTGGTCAGATGGCTGAGGCAGGCTTGCAGTCCATCAGCACAAAACCCCGAGCACGTTGGGTGAGAAAAACTGGAATCAGACTTCACAGTGGCTGTGCTACTTTTAAACCTTCAGGATTTGAGTGGTTCTTGACCCCGTGTTCTTCCACTGCCTCCAGAAAACTTGATTTTGGTTGATATTTTATTCATGAAATCTCATTTGCCTGTGCTTGCAGGAGGCACACAAAGGGATAACCACATTAAGAAGTTTTTTGGGAAGCTGGATCTCCTGTAGGTGCCCATGTAGAGAGGTCAGCTGCAACTGGAATGATTCATCTTACACGAGTGCCCACAAAATATCTGGATTTTGCCTCATTCTCAGGGATACAGGCATGTTGTTGGTTCTGCTTTTCTTCCAAATATTGAATGTTTTCTTGTGATTTTCTGGGGAAAGAAAAGGAAAAGTACTTGGCAGTATAAGCCACCTGCGTTGACTAGACAGGGAAGTGTTGTACTTGGAAAGAAATCACAGTTTACTCATCTGATATTTCTGACACAGGATTTCTTTGCGGTTTGGCTTCACGAGTTTCTCTCTTCTCTGTTTGTTTTGTGTTCAGCAAATTAAAGACCTGTTTACCGTCAACCTCAGGCATCCATGGATTACCAATAGGGCAGCACATCCAGCGGGGCAGTGCATCGCTGTGCCTGTGCCTGTGCCTGTGGAGTGACGTCTGTCTGCGTGTGACACAGCAAGGAGAGGGCTGAGTCACCTCTGCTGTCCCTGCTGCCTGCAGCATCTTTGCCTGTCGGGTCATTGGGAGCATTTGGGGGTCAGCTGGGTGTCCTCTGTTCGGTCACTTCACTCACCAGAAATATCTATAGGTATCATGTTAGAGATTAGATATATAGATGTTAATTAAATCAGAATATAAAACAAATATATCTATATATCTACCTATCTAAATATATGTCTACATTTAATTAACTCTGAAGTTTGGCAGAAATATGCCAGGAAATAAAAATATTCAGCCTGCAGGATTTGTCTCTGCATGTGGGAAAGCGATAGAGGAGCGAGTTGTTCAGCTGCAGCAAAAGCACCCAGTTGTTATGACGGGTGGGCTGAGTACAACCTCTCATCAGCCTTTTGAAAAGGCCTGTAATTTCATTACTCCGATAAATATCAAGGGTCACTTTAAGTCTTAAAACAGAGATTGCTTTGACAAAGCTTTTAACCTCAGGCTGACATTCTACCTTACCTCCATGGTAAAGCACATTTTTAGAGATTAATT
Source organism: Acanthornis magna (assembly GCA_036785705.1). NCBI lineage: Eukaryota > Metazoa > Chordata > Aves > Passeriformes > Acanthizidae > Acanthornis > Acanthornis magna. The sequence goes on from JAWUZG010000001.1 coordinate 4,623,075, forward strand.
CAAACACACTATCCACTTTGCAAAGTTAATTTCAGATTCACTCCCTCTGATCTCTTGCAGGTCTGTGGGTTTCTAATGACGTTAGTATTTGTATTTTTTACAGCCCGAGGTACTAAAGATTCACCTTGCCCTCACCTTCACTATTTCTCGGTAATGTCTAGGGATGAGTTAACACATAGTTTCACAAGGTGTTTAAACAAATCTTTCCATCCCTCAGCAGAGAAAGAGATCTGTCATCTTTTTGGTCTGGGATGAGCTGTTTTGGTCCCATCCTGAGATGTCTGATCCTCCTCATGGCCCCAGAGGCCTGGCTTACGCCTCGCTCTGATTAACAGTGCCAGGACCAGGCTCCTCATGGACCATCCTCTACCTCATCTTGGGCAGGTCAAGGCTGCAATGAGCACCCATGCACCAAGGACAAACAGAAAAGTGCTGCAGCATGAGCATCCATGGTCCTGTAGAGGCTTGGATCAAGTAGATTTACATTCCACTTGCCAGATACTGCATTTTTTTTGGCCATGATCAGCTGGCAGACACACCCCTCCTGTCCTGCTGTAAGTCCTTTTCATCCAAACATCTCAAAGGGTGATTAAATACTAATTTACAGAGAAAGACATTGAAATGAAGAAATACGAAGTGGCTTCCCTGCGCCAACAGAAGCCACAGTAAGCCTTTACCTAAGGTGTACGTTTTGAGGTGATGTTCTGCAAAAGATTAAATTTTATCTGGGATGAGTCAGTGGTGGTGATCCAAGTGGAAAACACGTCCCTGGAGCTCTTGTTTTACCACCACGCTCAGCTCTCTCTCAGGGACTCATCCCTGCTGTGCTGTTCTACATCTTCGTGAGCAGTGGGGTTGGCACATGAGTGGAATCTCTGTTCAGAAAGCTGGGTTTGAGATGAACCAGAGTGCCTCACAGATTTTTAATTCAAAATATTTTCTTTCTGGTGTGTTTGTAGGGAAAAACGGCATTGGGCAAGATGTTGGAAAAAATGGAATTACTTACTACCTTTGAGTAAGGCAGGAAGTTAAACAGTGTTTTTAAAGAGGGGGGGAAATTCAGACGCCAACATAGCCCCAGCGAGGAAAACAAATTCATGAGGGAACAATTAATAAAGCATAAAAATTACATTTATAAGTATTCTACTTAGCTTAATGCCACTTGAGCACTAGCATGTTAATGCAGCGAGCTATTTATAGTGCAATAAATCACCTCACCCCTTAAATTGCAAATTTACCTTTGTGGATTTTGAGGGCTGCGGTGTGTTACCAAATTTAGAGGTGCTGACAGAGCAATCAGTATTTTTGTGGAGCAAATCAAACCGAGACTTTGTGTCAAAACAATGTCATCCTGAGGGAGCTGGAGAAGCAAACATGCAGAGAAAGGTATATTCCCTATTCAAATACTGCCATATTCCTTGTGAAGGAAACAAGTTATACTCCTAAAGATGCTATAATTCTCTTTAGAGGACTCAGAGTACCTGCTTTAAGAGACAATTCCCCCTGAAACCACACAGGGAGCAACAAGGCTGACTCTGAGGCATTTCCTGGAGGTGGGGACAGGGCTGAAGTGACGTGTACAGGTCTGCTCCCTCCTCCTGCAGAAAACCATGCAAAGCCCAGCTGTTTTCCAGATCTGTGCATCCTTTTCCCCAGACAATTGGTAAAAGCCCCCAGGATGGGGGGCTGCTCCTCTGGTGGGTTTGGCCCCAAACCTCCCTCTTTTCTCCACAATAGAGTGAGCTGGGTCTAATGAATGAAAAGGTGTGGGATTTTTAGGAGAGGGAGGCTGTAAACTCAGCAAGACAGGCAAAGAATTTGCGCAATGTTTATTTTTGAGCACGCAGGCATCTGCCTGCGGCACCTGAACGGCTGCAGAAATTGTTTTCAGAAATTAATCATAATCGAGGCCAATGCGCTGTGTAACTGCGCTGTGACTCATCCAGAGCCGAACTACAGAGAACCTGAGCGGTGACTGTCGCTGGGTGAGGATAAAATAACTCCTCAAATAGATGATGCATGTGACAGTTAGATGTGCTCATCTAATTGCAATAACCGGCAGAGAGGAGAGGAGCTTGTTACGAAGGCTTTGCATTAGCACATGCGTTTGAGGGTATTTATTGCTTCCAGGACTGGCGAGGATGGAGGCAAAAGGCTCCCAGGTGCCAAGAAAGCTGCTAAGAGCACTGTGCATTTTAAGCTTTCCCTGTCTTAGCTGCAAAGCCATCGAACAGCACATGCCCTGCTTTAACTTAAGTGGAACAGGAACAGTGTGATCTAGTGGGTGACATCCCTGCCCATGGCAGGGGGGCTGGAACTGGGTGATCTTTCCAACCCAAACCGTTCTATGATTCTGTGATTCTATGATTCTATGAGTCTATGATTCTATGATTCTATGATTCTGTCATTCTGTGATTCTATGATTCTATGAGTCTATGATTCTATGATTCTATGATTCTATGATTCTATGATTCTATGATTAGGAGTCGAGCGCATGTTGCGTGTTGCTCCGTCAGCCTTCTTACAGCTGAAGTCCCAAAAATGTAGGTGGGACTCTGCACTGACTTTTGGTCAGCCTGTCAGGGTAGATGAGGCTGCTTGGTCCCAGCATCACCTTGGAGTTACCTTGAAAAGTCGTATTTCAGTCATGTGCTTGTGCAGGGCCAGCGCAATTTCACACCCACGTGCGTGAGATCAGAGTCAGTCTTCTCACATGATGAATTACACCTCTGGCTTCTACTAAAATGACTTTTGTTACAATCTCTGACATTTAGTTGGGTGCTTTTTATTTGGAAAAACTGGGTTTTGGAAGTTTACAAAGGCTCTCCTGGGAGCAGAAAATCAATACTGTTGTTAATACCGAGTTGCAGTCATTTGCTGCCATTGCATGTATCACTGCTATCAGCAGTGTCAGCTCAATTCATTTTTGCTACCAACCATTGCAGTAATAAGGTGATAAAATATGTCCTATCTACAAAAATTCCTGTTTATCAAACAGGTGGGACTTTCAAAGCATTTTAATATTAGCTCAGGATGGCTCCCATCGATGTCCCTGGGAGTGCCTGGTATTGTTTTCTTTGAAGCTTTTGACGAGTGAGGAGATACTGTCAATGATTCAGGGGAAGCAGAAAGACCTTTGAGAGACTATTGAAAATGCAGTGTTTTAATCCCAAAACTTCCATCGAGATCAGGCAGGTCAATAGAAAATATGAGTCCTGTTCCTTTCTAGGACACAGTATCATAAAATCATGGCTTGGGTTGGAAGGGACCTTTAAAGGTCATCTGGTCGAACTGTGTGAAAACCTTGTGACATTTTGTTTTTTATTTTTCTAGAAAAGCAAGATGCTTCTGCTAGGGTGGATGGGAGAGGGAGTTCTCCTCACCACACTGTGGGAGAGTGGCCCCTGACATTTTGGTGACGGTACAAGGGAGAAGTTGGGTAACACAAGGACTCCTTGGTCAGAATACAGCACCGCGTGGAGGCTGCTCTGCCTTCTGCTCTTCCCTAGAGCCAAGAGTGCATCTGCAGAGCCCTTGCCAGCCTAGAGGGGACGTGATCAGCCTCAGTATACCCGGCACCACTATTGAAATGAATACAAGGTTAGACCAAATAACTCTTCTCTGCTGCAGAAAGCAATTTCATCCATGTCATTCCTCCTAACAGTCCACACACCAAATCAACACAGGCAGATCATATAGATTTTAGCTTTCTAATAGTTTACACTACATTACTTTTCAGATGGCTCACCCAGCCCCCCCCAGGTGGCATGTCCTCTATGGACATAACCATGTCACCGTGGGTCCCTGAGAGTCCTCTAACGAGGCTCAATTTTGCAGGCAAAGTCAAGAGAATCATCATTACTCAAAACCCTCTTGCTACCCGAGAGCAGATAAATAGGCCTGCTGGGAAAAGATGCCTGTGGATGAATGGCTAAGAAACCCTAATAGCAGCAGTAAAAGGCTTTGGATGCTGATCCTGCTGTCTGTCACCAGTTGTCTTGGAAATATTTACCCTTGATATTCCTTCATACTCAAAACAAATATGCTAACTGATTTTAATGCAGTGATCATCTCTTTTTTATTCTGTATATACTAGGGAGGAGAATCAGATGGTCTATACATTATAGAACTGAAAATTAATATTTTCCCCCTGGTTTAGAAAGCAAAGAAAGAGCTGTCAAATCATGGGGCTATCTCAAAAACAGAGAAATTCCGCTCTTACAGCTCAATTTCTTGTGATTCAGATTCAAGCAAGGCAGGATATGTTTCTAACCTCTCTTCTCCAGGCCTGTGGATAGAAATGGTGCAGAAGTGCTTTGGATCTTTTATGTCTAACCTTTGTTCAGCTAATATTAAATTGTATGTATTCAAGAAGCTGTTCTAGTGCCAACCCAAGAGCAAGATTTGCAGGAAAATTCAACCAAAGTCACAATGAGAGAAAGGATGAATAAAGAAATTACAAATGGAAGGTTCCAAGAGGTTTAAAGTGGATCCAAAAGATGAAGTTTGCTAGAAAAGCAAAATACAGGCACTCTAAACATCTCTAGGGAGAAGAGATGAAAATACAGCATTGAAGAGCAAAAGAGGGAAAGGGATAAATGCTGAATGTTACATCTAGGAGTGAGAATTATGAAAAGGCAGTACAAGCTGATCCTGGCTTTTCTCTGTCTCGTTTCTTTGTTTTTCAGATGTGGATTTACATCAGGAGGCTACAGCCTCATGATGAAACCTCACAATCACACAGCCCAGCAAACTCTGTGCCAGGTCCCTTTCCTGTGCTGTGCTCTGCTTGGGATGCAGGTGGGGCTGAGGGTAGAGTACAGCCAGTCAGGTATGTACCACTTAATACACACCCAAAACTGGGGGACATGAGCTTTGTTTGAAGAAGACACTCACAAGACAGCAGGAAATGATCCCGGGTGGGCTTCATTTTGCCATGTGTAGGTGTCTGTGTCAGAACTACTCGTGCAGTTAATAGAGAAGAGACATTCAACTCCTCCTAGAACAGATAATTAAAACATGTCTGATGAAGGCTACCTTCACTCTCAGCTCTGGATGCTTCCAGACACCCTTTAGAAAAAGATTTCTGATGTGTTTATAACTTATTTTCTAAGGGAGGGTGAACAGTACTCCCAAAGCCCTACAAGCTGTGGGTGACAAAGTTTCATGAGGTGAATCCCAGCATTGGGTTCTTCCATGGGCTACAGGAGAATCTTAGAGAGATCTCGTTGCAAATGCCCATTTTTTTACAGTGACTGCTTAGCCATCACATCAGCTTTCTCAGCAGGGCTCTCCAGATTATTCTAGGATGGAGTCACGATGGTCCTTGAATGACTTGAAAGTAAAAGTGATGTCTAAGTAGGTCAGAGCTGAACCAGATGCGCAGGTATAAACATTCTTTTAGTATTGCTGTATTGTATCTTGAATTTCCAAAGAGCTTGAAGACTTTGGGGATCCAAAAGTAAGAAAGTTTGTAGGAGCAAGCACATATTTTAGGGCTATCTTGAACTGCACTCAGTGAAGCACCAGGATGGCACAGTGTCTTGAAAGAGTGTTAATTTTTGTCTCAGATAAAGTATTCCCTCATGGAAAGTGCACAGATGACCAGGTATATATGGGCAAATATATGGTTCATAAGAAAAAGAAGAAGTCTGTGCTGGACACACGGTGGTAGAGCTCACAGATGGATGTGTTAGCAAGATAAAAGAATGTTACCTTCTGTGGGAAACACTTGTGGAGCAATCACAAAATTTCAGCATGTGGATAGTCAACAATGTTAGAAAATTACTTTCAACGAAGAAACTCTATGAAATTGCTCTAAGTTGATTAGCTTTTCCAAAAGTCACAGTGAAATGTGGGTGCAGACAAGGTTTTTAAGAGATTTCACCAGAAACAGGCAGAGCAGAAAAGGGTTAATGGCTTCATTCACCGTGTGATGTATTCCCACGCAAGCCACTGTCAGCCTACAGACCTGACTAATCCCAAGTGTACTTACTAATTGCTGTCATCCAAACAGTAGCTGGCAGCCATTTAATTTCCCCTTTCACTTGGTGTCATTAAATTAGTGACATATGGCTCTTTCCCTGCCCCAGCTCAGTGGCTTCTGGGGAAACCTATGGCTTGAGCTTTGCAAACATAAAAGCCCATGATTAACTTTCAGCATCTTGCTGGTGTCAGGCAGAACTGTTTACAGATCTGGATCCTAAATGCCTGAAAGCTGTTGTTTTTTTCTGGGCACGACTTAGAACAGCAGTATAAAGGTACACTTTTACATCTTTAGCTTATACCAGGCTGATGCACAATAAAATTCAGGCAATAGGGGAGATGTAGCTTGAAACACATGACACAGTTGTTGCAGTATAAATTATTACTTACTACTTTGCTTTTTTCCCTTTCTTTTTCTTTTGTACTTTAATATAGTTAAGCTGGGCAATTGTTTGTAAGTTAGATTGCATAAATCTTCTGAATTACTTTTGTATCTTCTCACTTGACTCAAAATATTTGGTCAAGATTTCAGATACAGATCTCAAAACTATTTCACTCCCTATCTGCTATCTGTTCTTACTAGATTTAAAACTCCTTTATCTCTGCTGTCTTATATATAGGTGCTACTTTTTTTTGTGTGTTAAAGTTACACAATATATTTCAAATCCCACAGTGCTTTCCTCTACCTCATTTGTTCATGTCTACCTAAGCTCATTAATTTTTTATATAGTATACTTTTTATTTTCTGCTGGCCACATACTTACTATATACTGCAGAATTTTTGCCATCCTGCTTTCAGGTAAGATTTGCAGGATTTAATATCACAGGCATTTCAGATCCTGTTCAAATAGCACAGCCACCAAAGTGATGATATTGCTTTTAAAGCTCAAGTAATTTCTGGACCTTGTGTTATTTGGAAACATAAAGTAAGAGAAAAAAGACCACTCAGATCTTAGTGTTTTTTCTTGCTAGGAAGACAGCAAGTCCCACAGAGGACAGTAAATAATCTTTGGTGACATACAGTGAGTCCTGAAGAGAGCATGTAGCCTTTTATATGTAATTGACTTTGCCCCGCTCTGAGCTGTAAGGTTAAATAATTTAGTGATGCAAAAGGGTGACAGAGCAGCTGACAAAGCACACTCTGGTACTCCCTTTCCTCACCCATCCCTGTGTGTATGGAAGTTCTGCTCACCTGAACTGACTTCTGCCAGCCCTGGTGGCTCCTGGAGGGTCCCTGGGAATCAGCAGCAAGAACTCCATGCTGCAGAGAGGAATTCTGCCAGCAGCCCCCCAGACCTGCTGCCCACTCTGAATTTTTATTTGAGGTCAGCACCTGCAGCAAGAAGTGCACTTCTCTGCAAGTTGACCTTGTACCCATTTTCCTTGTGTGAAAGACATGCTGAACCCAAACAATATATTTTTTCCCATATATTTTCAGAGTGAGTCTCTTGCTGCATGCCTGGAGGTGCCTGCAGCTGCGTGTTTCATTTTACTGAATGTGAAGAGAACCGCTGCTCCAGCTGAAATCAGTGCCCCTCAGACACTGGATTTTATCCTGAGGTTAAGGTGAGCAACGAATCCTTGGGACCAACCTTGTGACCTCCCAGTGCAGGAGCACAAAGCATAGAGCAGCAGCAGGGTTTCCATCCTGTTCTCCACTTTTTCTGGTAAGATAATTTGATTTGTTCATGTAACTGATTACACAAGGTGCTTTGTTTGGCGCCCTGGTGAGTGATGGGGGTCATCAATGGAAGCACCATAACCCACTTTCCTTCCTCTGGAGCTAAAAGCAGAGCAAGGCTCTGTACAAGAAAAAAAGGAAATTGCAAACTTGTCTCCATTAGCGGAGCATCACAGAGCTTCCTCTGACTGCTCCAGCAAGGATCTCAAATGACATAAAATGAGCAAATTGAACCACTTTTGTATTAGCATACAGTCACAGCAATGACACCCACCAGGGATGGACAGAGGGCTTGCATGATGCAGGCAAAGATCCGACTCTGCCCTTATACCCCTAATCTCTTTTCATGAGGTGAATAAAAGCTGAGTCAAACCTGAATCACAGTAAGCAGGAACTGCAGTATAATTACCAAAAAAAAAAAAAAAAAGTCATGAATTGGGAAAAAAAACAACCAAACAAAACTAAAGGCTGTGTACTGGAGTTTGAAAAGGTGGATCAATAGGGACAGGAACATCTTGTGCTAGCCATGAGAAGCCCTGTGCTGGGGTTTGCTAGTTAGATGAGAGGAGGCAGAAAGGAAGACCCAGGAGGATGCAGGAAAGTGAGCAGGGTTGGCAGAGATGCCAGGGAAGCAGAGGACGATCGGTGCCGGAGGCAGTCACACACTTGATTAGAAATGAGTAGTTGGACATTGCTGGGGAACAGGAGACAAAATTCGGACTGAAAGGCAACCACCGAGGGAGAAATGTGCATAATTCTGGGGATAAGAAAAATTTGGGTCAGGCCAGGAATAAGCTGCTCTTCCATCTCATAGGGCAAGTCCCTGCCGTGCTCTGGCCAGGAGCCGAGCGGTCCAGCTCACATCCCGCCTGGTAGGATCCCACCTTGGTGGGGGACACGGACATCCTTAGCGTCCGGGGAGCAAGGAGATGGGTGCAAGCATCCCGCACGGCCTGGCGCTGCCATGGACCGGGATGGGAGCGGGGGTGCCAGGAGCCAGGCGGGAGCCGGCGGGGGATGCAGGCGGGGGGTGCAGGGGGGGATGCAGGGGGGGATGCAGGGAGTGATGCAGGGGGGGGAATGCAGGCGGGGGATGCAGGGGGGGATGCAGGGAGGGATGCAGCGGGGAGTATGCAGGGAGGGATGCAGGGGGGGATGCAGGGGGGGATGCAGGTGGAGGATGCAGGCCAGCACCCCACGGCAGGGCTGGGGAAGGGGGGTTCTATCCCACAGTGCCGCTCCCATTCCGGAGCCTATCGGGGCCAGGGGCTCCAGGCGGGGGGTGCTGCCGTGCTCCCCAGCAGGTCCCCGGGCAGCCGGCGGTGCCTGCGGGTTTCGCTCCCCGCTCCCACCCCCGCGGTTCCGAGGCTGGTGACACGCAGCCGGAGGATGCTCCGCGCTCCCTCCGCCGCGCCGGAGCTGGACCAGCCTCGGCAGCGTGCGCCTGCGCTGCCAGCCTTCCTCCCCCTGCCGCTCCTCCTCCTCCCCCCGCTGCCGGCCCCTCCTCCGGGCTCTGGCGGTGCCGGCTGCCGGGGCGGGCGGCCGGCGGGGCCGCGGTGTCCGACAGCCCCGGGGTTATGCCCGGCGGCAGGCGCGGCGCAGGGCCAGGGGCAGCCCGCGGCCGGCGCTCGGAGGTGTCCGGCAGGAGCAGGGGGCGGTGATCCCCCCAGCACCCCTCGCCCCCGGGAAGGGGTGCGCGGGCGCTCCGCGGCGGCGGAGGAGGAGGAGGATGATGCTGCTGAGGATGCTGAGGATGCGGCGGGCCGGAGCGGAGCGGGGCTGCCCGGGCAGCGCCTGGGTGTGCTGCTGGCTGCTGGGCTGGCAGGCGGCCGCCCTGCAGCTGCCGCCCTGCGAAGAGGTGAGATCTTCCTCCTGCTCTCGGTTTTCCCCGTCCCTACGGGCGGGTGGGGGTAAGCACCGGCTCGGGAGGAGGGCGGCATCCCGGGAATGGGTATTGCTGGTTGTTGCCGGCTCCCCCGGAGCTGTCGGTGGGATGATGGAGGGGTCGGACCCGCGGGGAGGGACCCTCGGCCGCGCTGCGGGCGGGGGCTCTGTGGGGCGGCCGAGCCCCTCGGCATCACGGCTAGAGCGGCCCCTCGGCCGTCGATCGCGAACCGCACTCCTCAGTCCCCTTGCCCGTGGTTATCGCTGCTCCCTCCGGTGCATGGAAATAGTAAAATCGCCCCCCAAACGAGGGGGGCTCGGCCGGCCTCGCTGTTTTTCTAAATGCTGTGTTAAATCGACACAAAGGTGGAGAGTAAGGGTGGGGTGGTGTGTGAAGCTGTCCCGCCCTCCCGGTGCCAGCTCGGCGTGTCCGGGGCTGAGCCGTGAGTGTGACATGGGGAGAGAAACTTTCTGGCTCTCTGCTGCTGTGAGAACCCCAACCTGGAGGCACTCGGTGTGTTCGGAGCAGGGACGCTCCGCACGGCTGTGCGGGATGCGGGCTCAGGCGGCCGGACAGGGATGCGCAGCCCCTGGTGGCCCCCGAGGTCTCCCGGGAAGGGGACGTGGGCTTAATGAAGATCTTTTCTAGGGTTTCCATCCTCACTCCTATGTGCAGGGAGATCCTCTCTGCTGCTCTTAGAAGGCAAGTGTGTCTTTCCTGTGTTTTAAACCAGCTGTAGAGGTGAGGATGCTGGGTACCACCTTCCCAAACAGGTCTGGGTGGCCGGGGCTCTGCTCCGCCAAGCAGAAACCTGTAAGTGGGTTAACAGCGGTCTGGACCCTTCCTTCTAACTCCCTCTCATCTGAGGATGCTCTGGGAACAGAGCTTCCCCACTTCACCTCCCGCAGTCGCACTGTGTAGCAAGAACTAATTTGTGCATTCTCAGAGTGGGTTGGGGGTGGGAGACTTCAGCGCGAGCACTCGGCTGGCGAAGGGTCCTGATCCATCTTGGAGGCTATTGCAGTGTGGGACCTTCTCGGCTGGGGGTGCAGAGACCACGTCTCCTTGCTGTGGTGAAAGAGGGCATTTCTGACCCGGGGAGTATTCCCTCTTTGCCTATGAAATTTACTTGTTGTCTTCCAAGTAGCAGGGCTCAGTGCTAGTCTAGCGTGGGAAACCTTGCAGTAGGGAGAGTTGATGTCTGGCAAACCAGTGTCTGTTTTGGGCATGTTTCTCCTAGATGCTGATCGTTCTCAGGGCATGTTTTTCCTAAATGTTAGTCATTCTCAGAGAGATGGATTTATGCAGCCACCTGCTTTAAATTACCTCTCCCTTTTCAGCTAGGGAAACAGGTACTTTGAGAGCTGTTCTCATCCTAAAGTCTTTGCTTCAAAAAAATGAACGTCTGCAGATGGGTAAAGGTGAGAGCTGAACCTGTGCAATGGTACCAAAAGTGTAGAGCTGGTATTTTGAACATCTCGTATTGGGCTTTAGGTGTGCAAATTCTCTCCCAAGCCCCACTCCAGTACCCCTTTGGATCTGGACCTTTGTGCTTATGCTTTCTTTTCAGAGAGGCGAACAACATTGTTTTACTTGACTTGAATACTCTCTTTAAAACAGGGACAGCCCTCACTCACACGGTTAAAATGCTGTGTGTTACTGGTGCTGGTGGTGTGCAGCCATGAAAGTGTGTGTCCCAGGAAATGTAATTAGAAACATGTCTGGATGGAGAGAGAGGGGGAAAAGAGGAGCGCACAAAGAATAGTAGATGAACTGCTTTACAAAAGGGAAGAACAGAAGGCAATAGTTTTGCTCTCAAAACTTTGCCATTTGTCCCAGTTCAGCCCAATTTGAGTGACCTGGGTATACACTATTAAAATCATGTCATCTCCTGATGAGATTGACTCTGGTTTGGGCAGACTCAGACAAGGATGAAGTTGTGCCATAAGAAAAAACAGCCGGTCAGAGGGTATTGCAGTCCTTTAAAGACTTGGTAAACATCTTTTGTTTTATACCCAAAAGAGAAGCACAAGGCTTAATGTGCTGGCAGGTAGTTAATTTTCAATCCATAGGAGATCTTTCCTTAGTGGCACTTTCCCCGCTCCTTCCTTGACAACTTGTTTTTCTGTTCCCTCACTGTTATGAGAGATACAGATATCTGCTGGTTTGTGAGATTTCTGTGCTGGCACAGCATTTGGAGCACTGGGATCTCTGGCTGTGCCTGAGGCTCCTTGGTGCTCTGATGACATAGATAGTAAAATAATAAGGAATAGCAATGTCACTTTCCAGAAACCTTTTTGTCATTGACTTCGTTCATCAGGGACTGTAGTAGTTCAGCACACTGGATTTTAGGAGAGGTGTGCTTGTGCTTCAAACCAAAGGTACAAGCAGCTTGAATAAACGCTCCTGTGAGTTTTTGGAGTAAATTCATACAGCCATGAGTTTCTGGCATAACAGTGCTCAGTCCAGGCTGTGATGGTCATTCACACTGTGAGCTCTCCCTGAGCTCTCCGGTGCCAGCAGCAAATTTAAAGGTGAGTTGTGCATCTCCAAGAGATGGAGGCAGGCTCAGCTTGGATGTCTGGGGTGTCTCTGGGATACAGAACCTGGGGAGACCCGTTACACTACCCTGTGCCTCTGGTGACTTGGTAACTCAAATTAGGACGGTGGTAGAAAAATAAGTGCTTGGTGAATTCTTTCTGCTATGGCAGTGGTGATCAGGGTATTCATGCAAATGTTTCATGTGTTGCATAAATTATGACTTTGAGTGGAATTGATGACACCCATGCTTTTCACTGCCATTAAATACACATTAAGCTGTTATGTTGGAAATAATGAGATATTCATGCCAGTCCCCTTGCTGCTGCAGGGACAATGTTTTTTGCATCTTATGTTCCGGTATTTGGTGCTTTTTCTAAACTTTTCAACTGAATGGGTCTTCTTCAGCTTCCCCTTAGATTTTAGCAGATTTTGGTTTTAGGACATTTGATACTCAGCCTGAATGACTCTTTCCTTCATTTCATCTTTCCTTTCCCTGTGTTGTTTTTGCAATAATAAAAAAAAAATTAAATTCACTGAGTGACTTTTCTCTTAATTCCCATTCAGCCAAATTGCTTTCAAAGAGAGATGCAGAGTCTCCTGCTGTTAAAGATGTTTTCTTTCATACTCCTGCTTGACTCTCAGTTACTATGCAGATTGAGAGCAAACTCATGCCTTTGACAGTGATAATAAATGTGATTCTGATACATTGCATGGCTTACCTGCTGCTTCAACAGACAGGTAAATTAAAGGGTAATGCTAAATGCTTTCTTTAAGGGAAACTATTTTTACACTAGTCTGCTAGAATGCTTATGGGAAAGACAAAAACAATATAAGAGATGTTCTTGGAAAATGGAAGAGTCTTTTGTAAAATCACTTGAAGGCAAAGGCGAAGTCTTAAGAATAAAGGGGAAGCTTCAACTTAAACTTAGGTCAAGTGTGGTGGATTTGGTGTGTTAAAACAGTGCCAATTTTCATGATGAGAAAATGTTAAAAAATGGAGTATATCTAAGTCAAGTGTGAAGTATTTAAAGTATATTAGTATGTTAAATGAGGATACCAGGTAATGAGCTAAGCAGCCTGGGAAACAAGGGGAAATTCTGTCTTTCCGTGTAAAGGACAGAGAGGAGATATGTGCCAGTGTTGGAAAGGTGTTACATAAACCAGCATGCCTGTCACCGAGGACACATGGCAGGAGTAGCAGGGATGTCTGCTGGCTGGAATCTGAGTATCTGAAACACTCTTATGTTGTAAGTGAACTGGACCTGCTTGGGAAGAGGTTTGGGGTCATTGCAGGTGGCTCTGTAGAGGCAGTGCTGATGGTGAAACAATTCGGGTGGGGGATTAAAAGAAAAAGAATAAAACCTGTCAGAGTGGTTTTGTGCCCTGTCATTAGTACTCAGGAACCGTGAACGCTGTTTGTTCTGCTCTCGTTAATGATCACAGCGAAGGGTGGGGCTGTCTAGGTAAGGAGGGAGCAACTTGACAGAGGAGGAGAAAGAGCAAGAACGTGCATTAATGCATGGGGTAGAGAAAATTAATGAGATGCAAATCTGTAGAATAAGGTAGAAATAAAAAAGGAATTTTGTGCACTTGAAAGGCTATATGCTTTTATTGTTAAAAGGTAATACTTTTTTATTTTTATGTAACTGTAAACAACCTTTGGGACTATTTGATCTCTGAGATTCATTTAGTCTGTCCTGGCTTTAAAATCTCTGAAGGTATTAGCTCATTGCTAAACATTTTGGAAGGAATTCTCCTTCTAAGTTGGTTTCCTCGCTGTCCCTTATTAGGTACCCTTGTCCCTTTCCTGAAGCATCTGCACTGGATATTTTGGCAAAAGAACAGGCGCTGCTTATACCAGCTGCTGGGGTGATCCAGTGTTGTATTCCCTAATTTCTAACCACCCTAAGAGATCATAGATTCTTAATCTGTGAACAGTTCATAGCCAGCAGAAGAGGCTGTGGAAAGATTCCTGTGGAAAGACCATTTTATTTTTATTTCACCTCTTGCTACACAGAGTTGTGTTTTTGTGGGGAAAAGAGAAATGTACAGCTTCCATTTTCCATGGTGATGAAGGGTCATAAAAATGAGGAAAGAGGAGCAAAAAACATGCTGTAAAACTGCTGACAATAAAGTCGATGGAGTGGAAACACATGCACAAAAGGTGAGGAGACAAATGCTAAAACTCAGGTACCACAGCAGAAAGCACATGAGCAGATCAAGGTGGGGGGAGCACAGGAGAGACTGGTGAGGTGTCAGAAATGAAAACCGGAGAAGGAAGACAGATGCTGGCATAAAAACTGGATAGTGAGCCATGGTTGTAATGATTCAAGAATAAGAGAATTAGTCATGGTGGAAACTGCTGTAACAGACCATAAACTCAAAAGAGTAGCAGCCATTAAACCACCACAAGATTGCATTTCTCCCACATCAAATATCACTGGATTGCTCAGGGTGAGATTTATCGTTTACAAAGAAGGCCATGATTTTATTTTCTCTTTTTCTTCATAGGTTGAGGTTGAGTGAGAATGGGAGCTGTGCTGGGGTTCCTGACACATCCATGCCCTGGGGGGTCAGGACCAGCAGCGAGCCAGGGGCCAGGATGGGTTTGTGCAGGGATTTGGGGCCAGGATGGGTTTGTGCAGGGATTTGGGCTGTTGGCTGCCTCCTCCAGGCCACATTTCCCACCAGGTGTTGGTTGGAAAGCTTTGGCAGTACCATGTGCTGCTTTATGCCAGATGATGACCTGGGTCAGAAGTGCTGGAATCGCTTGAAGGGAGCCTTTTCCGCCAGCCTGACCCTGTGCCCAGCGGAGATGTTGTTGGCAGGGCTCCTGCAAGGGCCACGGGGCAGGGCCAGGAGCTCTCAGAGCTGCAGGGCTCAGCCTGTGGGCAGCAGGGATGTGCCATCACTGCAGGCTTCCCTGGGTCATGTATGTGGGCTGCTGTCAACACCTGCTGAAGGAAGCAGTAAGCACCAGCTAAGTAGAAAAAAAAAATTAGAACGTGAAGAACAGATAGGGTTTGGTAAAAAGAAGGGTAGCCTTGAACGCCTCATACTTGAGATAGGAAAGAAAGAGTGTTTGGGAGCAGGTCGCACATGTCTCCCTGAGGGTGCCAAGGTTTTTCTGGGGGTTGCTGCAGTGGAGGTCCCATGTCGTTATCCAACGTGGCTTTATCTTCCCTGACTCTTGGAAAAGTCCCTGACTCTGACATACTTGGAAAAGAGTGTCCCTCTCACTACCCTTTGGTAATATTTTAGGTCTTACCCTGGACCTTAAAATGTGTTTAGATTTTGATTGCTGGTCCTGGGAATATTTTGGTTTTCAGTCTTTTGAAAACAAAAACATCTAGCTTTGAAAGAGAGAAATAGTTAAAACCCCCTTTTGTTTTTTTTTTAAATTTTAACAACCATCTTTTAAAACAAACAAACAAACAAACAAAACCTTTTCAATTACAAAACATTATCCAAATCTCATAATGACCTTGTTTCACAAGCATTGTGATACTCTCTTTGATAAATAGTGCCAGACAGTAATCACTGTGCACTTGGGACATGGGCTCAGAGCTGATTTAAGATGATCTAGGACGACATGTGCAGCTGAGCTGCTGGCTCTGCTGTGTTGGTGCTGATGATCCTGTCACTGTGCTGAGTCAGAACTAATGCTGATTCGGCTGAAAACTCACCTGCCAAAAGAAAAAAAAACATTAAAAAAGACAAAAGAAGAGGGTGAGGGTTTAGCGGGAAATGTAGCAGAGATGACTGAGTCAGTGTTTAGTTTCTGAGGGGGTAGAAGTGGTATAGGAGGCTTTGGGACCCACTCAAGGGCATAAGTCTGGTCTCTTTTTATTTTTAGAACATAAAATTTTGGTGGGATAGAGTTAGCCTGGATTTTCACTGAGATAATGGCAAAGGGATTGTATTTCCCAATATAGAAGGAAGAAAACCAGAGCTGTGTGTTAAAGATGTGAAGAATTGGATTATTGCTCTCTGTTGTGCTCTGACTTCAGAGACGCAGGAGCTGTCCGTGCGAGGAAAGGTATTTGCTGGCTGTAAGACACGTTTTCAATGAGAAAAATAATAATTCCAGATGATGGTCTATTCCCAACTAGAAAATTCTTTGACGGTGAGTTTTTATTGCTGCAAAGAGAAGACAAATTGCTCATCCCATTGATACGGGATTAACCTCTCTTACCTGTTAATGTCTTGAGGTCAAGAAGTACAACACATAACAGAGGTGATTTATGGTGATACTTGAAGCCTATTGGAAGGTACCTACAAAAAGTGATAGGAACTGTGTTATCTGGTGGTGAAAATGCTGGGTAGCTCAATTTTCATTTGGTTAGATTTTGTTCCACCTTAGATGCACAAATATTTTTCAGGGATAATCCACAGGAAAGTGGCTCAGGGTGATTGGGATTGGTTAAAAGGTTATGCCCATCCTGCCAAGAACAGGAGCATTGGGAGAAGATACTCCTGTAAAGAAGGTGAGCAAGTCCATGAATGTGGGCAGGTCCCTGGCCGTCTTCTAGTTAGCAGGGTAGACCCTGTCAAAAGAGCTATTTTCTGTATGATAATTACCAATGTGGGTTACTAGTGCTAATCTTAAAATCCAATTTGATGAAAAACCCCTGCTTTGAGGAGAGGGCGAACTTTCCCTCTGAGGTTGGAACTGACCCGAACATGCTTAGAGGTGTTTTTGATGTAATGAATGTG
The DNA here is from genome assembly GCA_036785705.1 of Acanthornis magna. Classification (NCBI taxonomy): domain Eukaryota; kingdom Metazoa; phylum Chordata; class Aves; order Passeriformes; family Acanthizidae; genus Acanthornis; species Acanthornis magna. The sequence goes on from JAWUZG010000001.1 coordinate 4,639,883, forward strand.
GTCAGAAAATTGAAATGCATTAGATAACCAAGCCAGAGGGAGGAGTGATGGGGAGTGCAAAACCTGAAGACGCCATTAACATAATTGCTGCTGGCTTGATAAAATACAGTGCGCATTTAATAGTAGATAAATCAGTGTCTAAATTGTTCATACTGTCACAGAAAACCGAAGTGCACAAGGTGGTGACTGCTGGCAGCAAACTGAAGGGTAAAGGTGATTCAGACCTGAGCTGTTGGCTCTTAAAGTGTTAATTTCCCACAGTGTTTCCTGTGGTGTGTGAAATCCTTCTGGTTTTGTATTTGCTCTCTGAAGTTTCTTAAAGGAAGATCTTCACACAGGCTGGTCGTGTTTTATACACACAAGGGGTGGTGCCGCGTCTTTTGAGAGGCGTAAGGCAGAAATGGATGACTGCTGATTTTTCCCAGGCTTTTATATCCATGGCTCCCTCCTGCTGGCAGGTCAACAGTGCTGATCAAATGCTGCTTGTTTCTGGTAAGCTGCTTTTTATCTCCAGCTCTGTGCTTCCCTGAAGCAAGTGAAGAAAGGAAAGATTTCCCAAGACAGTTCTTTTCTTCTCTCTTTTGTTTGTTCTTATTTAATCCAATTTTTAAAAAATTCAGACTTCTCTTGAAAGGAAAGAACAAGGGGCCCTGACCAGACTTCTTTATAGCAGGATTCATGCTTGCGTGGAGGGACTGGGAGCTGATGTTCATCTCAGGGATGCTGCGGGAAGGCTGCGCGATAGAATTGGAGTGGGAAATGATTTGGCTTATCATGCTGCACCTTTCTCACAAGCACCTGCCCTGCAGACCTGCTGATGAGCAGCTTGTCTTGCCCTGTGATGAATGTCAAGTGTCCTGATTAGTAGGAGAGTGGCTCTCCCCTAGAGCTGCTCAAGTAACAGCTGAACCCAGGCCAAGTCTCTCCTCTTCCAGAAGATCTGACAGGGTGACTGTGAATTAATGCCTGGTTCTGATGCTGAATATAGGATAAACCAAGGCTCTGATTTCTCCTTTTTTTAGCTGGAAGGCAGCTGTTCTCTGTGTCTCACTCTGCGCACAGTGAGAGGCGGTGGATCCAGAGGTGTTGCTCTATCCTGCACCAAAGGAATGTGTCCTGTTAGAGTCAAGCCATCCTTTTAGGGATGCACTGACCAGGTATCACAAATAAGTTCAACACTGAGCCCTGAAGTGCTACTGAAATAGCTGTGATCAATGATCACAGTCGCATTCACCCCAGCTAGGAGGAGGCATAATGTCAAAATCAATCAATTCCTGTATCTTTTTGTTTTGCAGTATTTTTAACAACACCTAACCTACTTAAATGTTTGCTGGCTCCTCTGAAAAGTCATGGCTTTCCAGTACCAGCTTTTAAATTAAAAAAAAAAATTGAAACAGACAAACCAGTTGGTTTGCTGCATTGCCCACTGCAATACTGACCTGCAAATCTTATGAACTGCTTTGCTGAACAAGGGAAAAAGATTTGCTTAAAGCCTCATCATGTGGTCGTGCAGGAATCACAGCTTTCACTGAAGAAGGTGGGAGAAAAAAAAAGTTGGCTCCTCAGTACTGAAGAGTTAAAAATGTGAACTTCTAAAATCTGTAAAGTTAAATGAAGTGGAGCTAAGTTGCCTAGTGTTTTAAGGTCCTGTGGCACTTAAATAGGTTATATGAATTTGATGGGGTGGAAGCAATGATGCCTGACTCAAGGTTTTGGGAGGCTTTATGTGACTGTTGCTGGAAGTACAATTTGATTAACAAACTTTGACATTATCTAAGTTTAGCATTTACACTGTAGATAGTCTGATGGGAAGACCCAGTAGTGCCTCACTGGGCACCACACACGCTAGAAATAAAAGTAAATCACTCGGGCAATGACCTGCTCTCATAGGCAGTCTCTGGCCTGCTAAACAGGGCACACCCAAAGAACTCTGATCCTTGGGCTATCCAGATCACACCCTGGCATGGATTTGCCCATGGCAGCTGGCCCAGCTTGGGACCCTGCAGGAGAAGCTCTGGATGAGCTCCACAGGAGTCCTGCAGTTAGGCAGTGAAGATGAGTGGAGGCAGTTTTGCCATGGGATGATGGTAACTGGATACATGGGACATGTTCGGAAGGCATAGCACCCTCATAGTTCTTCAGGACAGCAGAAAATCAGTGTGAAGAGACCTTGCTCAAGTGATCCATGCCTAGTCCAAGCATGAGATCCTGATGGTGTGGAAGTAACACAGGGCAGAACCAGCATTTCATACCATAATAAGGACTTACCTTGCCTTTAATTGTACAAGTTAGGCACCCAGATTGGCCTCAGTACCTGTCTGTCAAGACCGAGACAATCACCACTCAAGATAAATTTTTATCATCCTGAAAGTGATTTTTCTGCTGAATGTGCCCATTTTCTTCCACTGGCTACAGAGGGATGCTGGCTGTTGCCAGGTAGATGCTGAACTTTTAGTTGCCTAAAGTAAAATAAGGACGCATCAGTGGAATCTGTCCCCTCTGTAAATGAGTTCCATTAGCTGTTACACAAACTACAAGGTCACTTTGCAGCACTCTGTGAGCTGCAGGGGTGAGGGTGTTTTGATAAGGCTGGGGACATCACAGCGGTGCAGCTAGGTCTCTGCAGTGACCTAATTACACTGGAGAAGGGATCTAAATCTTTGCCTCCAAACTGCTGAATTAGAAAGGAAACGCTGCAGGAGCACAGTCTTGGGCCTTAGTTCTGGAGAGCTGTTTGTGAGCCAGGAGTTTTTATTGTTTTGCCTTGTAGCAGCTTCCTGCCAAAGGTGCATTATCACACAGCAGAGTGCCCTCCTATCCAGGGAATAATTAACATCAGGCTCAGGCCAGGGTAAATTTCTGTATTATATATGCAGGATATATCTCTGTCTCTCTGTCTGTCTGTCTATCTATCTATCTATCTATCTATCTATCTATCTATCTGTCTATCTATCTATCTATATCTATCTATCTATCTATCTATCTATCTATCTATATCTATCTATCTATCTATCTATCTATCTTATAATCCAATTTGATGAAAAACTGGATCAAACAGATCTATCTGTCTGTCTGTCTATCTATCTATCTATCCATCCATCCATCCATCCATCCATCCATCTATCCATCTATCTATCTATCTATCTATCTATCTATCTATCTATCTATCTATCTATCTCTATATACCTATAGCTAGACATACATATTTAAGCTTTCCTGTAACGATCAGCTTGTAATTTATTGCAACTGTTTGTCAAATGGGCTAGACCTTGTGTCTGTATTTAATTTCCCACTGCAAAAAGGCAGCTGCACGATTTTTCATGGCTTCCCATGTGCATGGTTACAGGCTGGCAGCATTGCTCAGGCAGGTAAACCAGCTATGAATGCATTTCTTTCTTCTTGTCCTGGACTGGGTCATATCTAGGCACAATCAGTAGCAGGGGACAGCTGAGGAGTTGTGCCTGAGCAAACCCTGATGTCTCCCTCCTGCCTTTCCCCCATCCGTGGGCTGATGAGTCCCTGCTGATTGGTTTGACTGATGCAGCCCTTGTGATAACACATTACCCTGCCCTGGAAAAGGGTTGAATGGGGCTGTGGACAAAGCTCTGCCTACTGCTGTCACGCCAAGCTCGTCCCTCACCAGACCCTGGCTGGATGCAAGAGGGAATCTTGCAGCTCCAGGCACTCTCTCGCTGCTAGAAATACTAACAAATTTGGATTTATAGCTGCCTAAGAAGCTTCCTTAGCCCTGTGGGTAAACTTGGACTTTAGAAGAATTGTGCACTGAGCAGGGCTTGGCTAGACCCTGCTACTAGAGATCATTCTAACTGGAGTTAGCAGCACAGACACAGAAAAGAGCCCAGAAGCTGAATGTAGCTGATGGCCAAGTTAAATCTAAGATGTGTTTTCTCCATCATTTACTTAGCTCAGGCTGCCTTGGGCTGCTAGTTTCTCCTTGGTTTTATTTATTAGTTATTCTTGCAATGGAAATGGACTCGGTGGGCTTGGAGACAACCCAGGAGGGCAGTATTGGATGAGGCTTGCTCATAAGTATACAGCGTTACATATTTTTCTTGTCAGGCTGTGATTTAAGATATTGCCTTGTTCAATGAACAGGATTATTTCACATAAGGCAGTTAAGTGCTCACAAAGGGCTCGTCCTGTCCTGGGACAAGTGGTTGCAAATCAGGCAGAAGTTCCCAAGCTGAACCTCCCAAACATGATGTCCTGAGTGTCACAGGTGTCATCACTCTAAATTTTTTAAATTTTTTTTTAAAGTTATTTTTTGTCAAAATGGAATATTCATAAAAACATGTAGCATTTCCAAAATTGAAAATTGACGAACATTGAGCTACAAAACTGTAAAGAAAACAGGTCTTCTTTGCTATGGGTTGGTGGTTTTTTTGGGCTTTTTTTTTTTGTTTTTTTCTGTTTGAAAATATTCAGCCATATGGTCAGCAAACAAATAAAATGCTGAATGATTTTGGCAGCAAAACATCCACGGAAAAACAACGAATGGGAGAAGGAAACAGTTCACTGTCCTTCTGTATCCTCGTGGGTTTTGGTTATGCAGTATTTTTTCCCACAGAGAAGACTCCTGAATAAAATTTGTATTTGTAAAATACAGAACCTGGTAATAATCTTCATATAAAACCTGGCAATAATCTTCATATAAATAAATGCAGCTTTGCCAAAGCCTGAAGTCAATGAAGTTACTTCTATTTTTATTTCCCCACCGGGATTAATTAAGTTTGGCAAAAGAAGCACACCTTTCTTTCATTTTCAAAATGCTTACTTTGTAGTATTATATATGAATGCAATATTATCTATTAGTGTAATATAATAAGTAATATGGTATATAAATGTAACAAAGCTCTGGCTATAAACACGTTTTCTGTCAATGTGACCACTTTGGTTCAAATTACGTGAGTTCAAGTTCTAGTGCAAATCACTTGTTTTGACACAAAACTGACCAACACTTGTAGCTCTTATCCCTCTTCTTTTGGGGACTATATGTATTGGCAGAGGAGACTTTGTGTTGGGGTAACATTCCCTTCCACATTGAAGGTTTATTTCATGGATTCTCTCCCTGGCTGTACCTAAAATTCAGCCCCTGAGGAGGTCAGAGTCTGAAGGGGAAAAGCTGAGCCCAGAAGTGAGCCAGACTCATCCACGCCCATGGAGAGAGTGAGGAACCTCCTGGGAGCACACAGCCCTGGGTCACTGGTGACAAGGGGATGAGGGATGGGTTTGTCACAGCCTGCCCTGTGCAAGCCAAATGGGTGTTTTTCATATAGCAACATCTCTCAAGAGGAAGGGAAATGTGGAGCAAATGCATTTGGTAGGAAATTGCAGAGGAGGTGACAGGGCAGAAAAATGATACAAGATCAGACGAGTGAGCATCACCCGGACTTCCCTCTAATAACAGTGGTGTTCCTTTTCTAATATTTTTCTGGTGCCTGGTATGAAAAATTCTTGCACCTAATGGGAAATGATAACCAAGAGCAGAGGGACAGGAGTGGAAGCTTTGCAAAACGCTCGTGCATGTGCCTACTTTTAAGCACATGAATAATTCCTCTGAAGTTTGAAAATGAATGCCTTATTTAAGATGATGTTAAATACCATCCTGGATTAAGGTCAGGGAATTCTGTGTATCACAGAGTCAATGCTCTGACATAACTGAGATATATTATTAAATTTACATCTTTTGCTTCCAGTAAGCTGAGGATCTTTCTTTAAGTGCAGGGTTGAAAAAAGGTGTATTGATTGATGTTCTTTAAGAATATTTAAATGTTAAGTCAGTTTGGTGATAATTTCATGCTCTTTTGTGGGTTTTCATAGAAAAATGTTCATAGAACAAATATTCTTTTGTTCTATATACATTCTGTAGACTTTTTAAGACTAACTGATGATGTGCCTCTTATGTGCCTTTAAAATGGAATTTGTGTAGCAGATTGGACAGGGTGATGCTGTGGGACTGCTACTGGAGGGGAAATGCAGTGAAATGGGCCACGTTGATTCCTCAGGTGATTAAATCTGGCCATAGTTCAGGTCCTCACAGGATTAAAGTTGGCAACTTGTAAAATATTGTTATCTTTATCCTCCTGTGCATGAACCCCCCGGGAGCCCTGCAAGGATGAGACAGTTTGGCAATAGGTGGGGAACTGAATCCTTGAAGATGTGTTTTCCCTCTGGACACTGTAATTGCAGAAGTTAAACCTGGTTCAGAGCAGTGAGGATGTGGCTGTACAGATGAGATGCACAGGCTCTTGGATGTGCCCCAAAATATTAATGTTGAGCTAAATTGTTCACTCAGATTGGAGGAGCCTTGTAGATAAATATGCTATAGAATTTGCCTTAACATTTGCTCCACCTGGCTCATTTTTCCCAGGTGCATGGATATAATTTCCCCACTGAAGTTACCAACTCAGGTCCTCATCTGAGGTAAATTATTTTGTCCTACTCAGCTGTTTTATATCTGATGTGGTTCTAGTTTGTGGATTCTACACATCTCAGGAGTACCCAAAGTGAGGGTTTGCCCATGTCCTTTATTTTGAGATTATAGAAAAGGACCCGAATTTATCATCTTGTCTTGCATCTGATAAAGAAAGGTCATGACAAGGCATGAAAAGAAGTGAGTTCATTTCACTGGTGCTTCACAAAGTGCTGAAATTCCACACAGCGTTGGTGTTGGTGTTCAGAAGGAGAACAAAGTGCAGAAATAAAAAGGAAAAAGTTTTCTTGGGAGATGAAAAACTGAATACCCAAGGGAAACCTGGGGAAAGCTTATGCATCTGTTGAGTGGAGGCTCCCTGGGTCTGCTTGCTCACCTTGAAGCAGTTGGCTCATCTGCTTGCTGTCCGTGTCAGGTCTGGGACCTCCTGATCATTGAGTCATAAAATGATTTGGGTTGGAAGGGTCCTTAAAGCTCATCTGGTTCCAGCTCTCTGCCATGAGCAGGGACAGCTTCCACTAGACCAGGTTGCTCAGGGCCTCATCCAGCCTGGCCTTGATGGCCTTGAATCTTTCGCAAACTAAAGCTCAGCAATTTTTGTAGTGGCTTAATTAGGGCCACTTGGGATGCTGCAGGTACCTTAGGTAATTGCCTTCTTGGGATTTGCTTCTGAACTATTAAATAGTTAACCCCGAACCCTTTCTGTGCAGATTGCCTTCTGAATAGGCAACAGTCAGCAACATCCATACTCAAAAAAACAGAAGCTTCTCTTTTAATTTATGAGTCTTAAGCCCTGAATAGCTGGGAATAAAACATCAAGGTTGAAAAGGAGGAGGAATGAATAAAACCCAGCATATTAAAAGTTATAATTAGAACTGTGATCAACTTTGGTACTGTCAGGCCTGTTTGACTGTAATAACTGAGTAGCTTTGAATAAAAAGCTTTACCATATTGGTAGTGAAACATGAATCTTGTTCTAGGAGAACGTTTTGGCTGATTGCACAGTGCCAGGGCGTGTGGATCTGAGATACAGCACGTGGGTGGCTTATCTGGTGTCCATATGCACGCAGCGTTTGCATAAGGCGTGCTGTAAACTTGGTGTTTGTGAATAATAGGCACTAATATTTACTTTCCTGAAGAGAAACGCTGGGTTTATGTGAATGGAGGTGACCCTGTGCAAACAGTTTTCTGCCAGCCCATCTGGGCGCTGCTCTGTTCGTGTGGCAGGGAGCAGGGAGGGGGACTGGGGACTGTCCATCTGTCCGGCACCGCGGCACTTTGGGGACACCGCTGGTGCCACGTGGAGTCAGTGTGTCACTGTCGCCTCTGCAGGGCACTTGTTTGCTTTGTGCTCTGACTGGTGAATACCAAAGGACAAAATGTGAGGATTTAGTGAGATTTCTCCTTTGCAGTTTTGTAGGTAGAAATTTATGACAGTGGGGGAGGGAAAATACTATAGCTCTTTTTACCTTTTTTTTATTGCTATGAAAGAGTGGATAAAGAATAGATTTTGTTCCGCAAAGCAACTACTTAAGCTATGCATAGGATGCCCAAATATTGAGAGTTAAAAAGCTGTAGCCCATTAGTGCTACTTTGATGGGCCTTCATGATATTGTGAATATCGACATTAAACCTGACATTTTATCCTTAAGCCTAACATTTCTGTTGGTGCATGATCTTTCAATCTAGTTGACTTCAATAACTGCAGGTTTAAGCTCTGAGAATCTGCTTCAGCAAGGTGTTTAAGGGATTGGTCTTTTGGGGTTGTGGTCAAGATGTGCCCAGCACCACGGTGACCCTGGTCTCCACCACAGCCTTGCACTTGCAGTGACCTGAAAACCTCTTGTCACAAACAAGAACAAGTGAAAAAAAAGTTATTGAGTATTGAAATAGGGATTCCTGCTTCCTCAGGAAAAGACATTATCATGGAAAAGGCTGGAAACACTGGGATTTTGTACCTCCTGGAAAAGCTGGTTCTTGCTGTGTGAAAGCGAAGTCATACAAGGCAGTGGGACAAATATTTGTAGGGTAGTGTAAAATCACCACATATAGTGAAAGTATCACTGAAGAAGTTTAGCCACATAGCAAGTTGTGTGCATTTATTCAACTTAAAATATGATTACGTGTGCATTTAAATGTATGTAATAAAAAGAAAATAAAAACCAGCAAAAACAACCCATGATGTATAAATTTTAAATTGTAAGATTTTCATGTCATGAATATTAAAGAAGAGTTGTCATGCATAGATTGGTGGTAATAAAAGTCATTCTCAGTTTGACAAACTACATTTATTTGGCTGTAAATACCAGAGGAAAATTACAAAAACTTGTAGAAAGCTCTTTGCAGTTAATGGAAAAATATTCACTTTGTGGACTGGATTAAACCTGTCCAAATGTTACTGCTGGATGACTAAAAGTCTAGATGACTCAATAACCTTAGAACAATGAAAATAAATGTATGTATAAACATCTTTTATCATCACATTCTTTACTTCAGTTTTCTCTTTAACCTTTTTTTTCCCCCAGAAAATATAGGAGCTCCCTGAAAAATCATGGTTTTCCAATCAGCCTTGTCTAAAATCTATTTGAGAAGCAATAGAGATTTGCAGGTGAATTTGTCAGGTTTCAAGACTGAAGGGCCAAAAACCTCATAACCTGAACTCTGATGGCGTAAAAGGAATCATTGGGATTTTTGCTTCAGTTGTGGAGTTAACTTCAGCCTGTCTAAATGACACTGAAGAACTCCCTGAGAAGAAAGACTGTTCAATTGGGATGAAACCTCAATGTTTACGGGGTAATTAAGGCATGAAGCAAGCTTTCAAAGGTGCATTTGAAAGGGACAACCCCTTCTGCCTGTTCCGAATATAATGGTCAAGTTTTCTGTAAAATAAACTCCCAGTCTGAATTCACATGTGCAACAGCATATTTGGTGGTTTTTATTTTAATGAGTTGGGCTTCTCTCAGTGTGTGAAATGGAGTTGAATTATTAAAATGCGGATATAGATCTAATATCGATATACACCTGAGACGGACAAAGACTCTCTAACTTGTTAGGGTTAGAAAGTGTATGTTTATTTCAGCGCCAGAGAGCTGCAGGGATAGCTCCCAAAGGTACAGCTCTGAAGTAACAATGCAACACAGAACTTACTTATCTCTAACAATAATGCATATTTAAAAACACAGATATATATTCATACCATAAGCGCCTCCCATTCCCCGCTTCATATGGAAATTAGCAAGAAGTCATTCAGCGTGCACAGTTCCTGCAATGGAATTGGGTTGGTGGTCTTAAAATGGGTCAGAGGGCTGCTTTTGAGGAAGTAAAACTTGTCTTCATCACTTTGACCTCCTTACCTCACTGGTTTTTGACAATACATTTGACCCTGGAAAACTCCCAATGCTCTCTTCTATTGCTTCTAAATAGGTTGCATCTGGGCAAAATTTTTAACTGTCTAGGCTCTCCTTTGAACTTCTTTTCTTAAGATTATTAATTGTCTATTTTAAGCACAGCTGAGTAAATATCAGATAATCAAAGGCTACTCTGTACTTAATCATTAATTTCTTTCTAGCTGAGTTCTGTGTCTTTTCTATTCTAGTTGATTTCAACAAAGCTAATTTTTATCTAGAATCTCTACATTTAAGTGTCTAAAAGAAAACCCTATGTTTCAGAGTTGAATCCATCTGAGTGGTGCTTCTCCAGTGGGCAGCTTTGCCATCTTTAACCTGCATCCCACCCCATCCTTTTTTGTGCTTGTTGTGCTCCACCTGTGCTTGTTGACCACAAAAGGATTTAGTATTTCCCTTATTGGTGCAAGGGACTTCCACGGACACACTCCTAGGGAAGAAAATGGAGAAGTGAGAGGAACTTAGTCACAGTGAATTCATCTTCATAGAGGTTAATTTTCAGGGGGGAAGGCTCTGAACTATCCATTGGTCTCTTTTGATATTTGTAGAGCTTTGTGAGCATGAAAGGCTGTGGGAGTGCTCGGTGTTACAGTTCACAGGGACCGCGGATGACACGTCCCTACCCTGCAGAAATCCAATGTACCTCTGACAAGTCTATTACCAGTGAGCTCTGACTGTGGCTTATTGCATTCGACATCTTTTTGCAGAGGGTAAAGTGTTTTAAAGAATTTTGTGGAAGAACTGTAAGAAAATGATTGCAGCAATTTCTTTTCTCCACACCAAAGACAATGCTGGTGTTAACGTAGCTGACCTCCTCCAAAGCAGCTGTTATTTAAGGGCAGAAAAGGAAAAATCTGACCTTATAATCAAGTCCAAGGTGGCATTTATACTGAAAAACCCTTTGAGAAAGGTCTTCTGGATCAGAAAGAGCAAGACCCTGGATGGTTTAACCATTGTAACTGGATGAGTGTGTATCAGAAAAACATAGGGTTGCTGCTGAGAATCCTGAAAGGCAAATAGACACATGGGCTAGCAAAACATTAGATGGATCCCAGGGGCTGGAAAGAGCAATTGCTAAATGTGTGGTGAAACACAGGCAGGTGAGAAGTGGGTGACATACATTGTGTCCTGAAAGGAGCAGGGGGTGTAGGGAAGGAGGAGGTGGGGATGGGTGGTGGGAATGGCTCCTTCATCGTGGAGATTGGCTGCCAGGAACTTGTCTGGGCTGTTTTATGCCCCAAAATTACATAAATCTATATTACAAACTAAATTATGTATTACAGAGTCTCCTAACTAGGCAGCTTCTTACGTTTTCCTGCACCTGAAGTTTCTCTGTGTTAATCCAATAAATGCTGCTGGATTACAAGGCACTGGTTATCACAGAAAGGGTCATGACAAGCTTGAGGCTTCAAGCTGCAGCTGTACTGGCTGGAAAGGGCATCTCGTACCACCCTGGGTGCTGTGCCAGGGTTTTTACCTGTCCAGGGATGTACTGTGCCCCAGGCATCATCATCACCTCCGAGCCACGAAGAAGTTTTGTGCCGGTTCTGCTCAGTCCCTGAGGCCTGGGCAGCCCAATCACGGCAGGGCAGTGGTTAAGCAAAACGCTTGAGGCTTTTTGTGTTTGGGGGCTACTGAAACATCTCACATGGATGGGAAGATTGTGGAGTTATAGAATGGTTTGTGTTGGAAAAGACCTTAGAGTTTACCCAGTCCCAATTTCCATCTTTCACTAGCCCAGGTTGCTCCAAGCCCCATCCAACCTGTCCCTGAACATTTCCAGTGAAGGAGCATTCACAGCTTCTTTGGGCCACCAGTTCCAATATCTCACCACGCTCAAAGTAAAGAATTTCATCCTAATATCCAATCTAAACCTGCCCTCTTTCAGTTAAAACCACTGCCCCTTGTCCTGTCATTACATTCCCTTGTGAAAAGCCCCTTTCCACCTCACTTGGAGATCCCCTTTAGGCAGTGGAAGGTGCTGGAAGGTCTCCTCAGAGATTTGTCTTGGAATATCTACTATAAAATAGCCCTAGTGTTCCCTCCCTGAGCCCTCCAGCTAAGGGAATAGATAGTAACTTTGTACCTCTTACCTCCTCATTAGGGGATTAATTAGGTGTGCTTTTCAAGAGATGTTGACAGTTCTGAGGTCTTTGTCTCTAATTATTATGATCTGTTTTGCCTCAAGTGTATCACCTCTAGAATTGGGCAGCATTTTCCTGCCTTTGGGCAATTTCACTGTCAAAGCTGTTATTTTCACTCAATGTTATGGCCTGGTGTAATTTCTTGCTCTAATTCTACAAAAAAGAAAAATTGACATCTCAGTTTCTCAGCCTCCTACGCAGGGTAACACAGTGTTTGCCTTTTATTCCCAGAGTAACAGAGTTAGTTAGCAGTGGTAAAATCTGGTCCTGTTCTCTGTTGCTGGAGAAGTAATAAAAATAAAATGATAGAGGAAATTGTTTTTTTTTTTGTTTGTTGCTATGTTGCCTTTAGGATTGAGCGATGTGCTACTGAAACTAGAGACTTAATGGTGGCTCATTCTCCATTACTGGATGTTGCCTTTTGAATAAATCTCTAGGTCTTTGAACTAATTATTTTGAGGAGATATGAGGATGTGTGAGTATTGCCTCCCCTCCCCCATGCCAGCATGGCCTTTGAGGAGGGAAAGGACTTACACAAAGTCGGATATAAATCCTGACCCTGTCTGAGTAAATTAAGAAGGACGTGGAATTACTGATAGGAGTGCTCGGCTCCATAATCCGAACAAGAATGAACATTCAGATGAGAAATGCTTTGGATATTTAGGTGAATCCATAGTGAAGTTTTAATTATGCCCTTTTGTGACTGAGCCTAAATTGCTGCCTTGATAACTTTCCAATCAGTAAGGCTGGATGAAATGTTGTTAAATAGTGTTACTGTTTTGCCACTAACATTTCTTAGGAGCAAGGCCACTCTGTTAATTTTCCACTGTGCCATTTTCTGCTCTGCTCCTGCTCCCTCTGATGCCATCAAGAAGGTGCCCACCCATGGGAGCAGGAGCTGATTGTGCCGTGGGCAGCCCTGGTGGGCACAAGATGCTGTCATCATTCCAAGAGCAGCAGGGCAAATTCAGACCCTTGGGTGTCCAGGAGAACCCAAGGTGCCAGGGCAGTCAGGACAATTGGGATCTGCATCTGAATTTTTTTGTTATCTCATGGTTTAGGTTTTTCAGCTATTTGTCTTCTCTGGCTGTGTTGGGTGAGGGATGGGGGTGAGACCTGCTTTGCGGTCTGGAAATTAAGCAGCCCATAATTGTGCCTTGCTTCTGAGATTTTCGTGTTCCCAGCAGTGAGGCATTGCCCACTGTGCTGCAGCCCTTGGCCATTGGCATAGTGGGACATTACATTACAAGTGTGCTCATATCTTGTAATACCCATGCCTTGTGGAGAAGGGCTTTATCAGAGTATGCTTTTAAGGTATTAGAGATGCAGAGATTTAAGTGGGTGGCCCAGTGGTACTCTCAAAGCCACGTAACAGCTCAGGCTGGTGGCAGAAGGAGGATCAGGAGCTATAAGCCTTATTCCCAGTGTTTGCTCTAAACACTAATGAACACTTTTCTTAATGCAAAGCCAAAGCCTAAAGTCTGTGTTGTGAAATATCCAGGAGAGTGAAACTTAGGATGCTTATAAGCCAGTTATCTTTAACCCTGCCAGGCATTTAATGCAGTCACAGTCCTGACTCGCTTTTCTATACCATTATGAGTAATCAAGGTGGTAAAATTATGTTAATCTCTGATTACAATTATTTAGAACAGTTTCTCATGTTCAGGAAAAAAACATGCAACTAGTGTCCAACTTAGGGTAACTTCCTAAACTACCTACAGCCAAAAGAGCAGCAGCATTCGTTCTTAGATGTACGTTTTCATTGTACTTAGTCATCCCTGGACTCCTCAGGAAGAAAAGGAAAACCATATAATTAATTAGATGGGATATTGGAAAAAAGTGGGTGGAAAACAAGTCAGTGACTCTAGCTGTGGTACCCAGATGTGCCTGTTATGGACAGGTCTGGTAGTTTCATTTGGATACATACTCATGAGTAATTCCCTGTTCCCTTCTGCCATGCAGATAAGAGCATCTGCACTCTCATTTATTATTTATCTGTGAGCAGTGTTTTTCTTTTAATTAGAAATGTCAAAGTAAAATGATCTTTTCTGGGACTAGAAATGGCTCTTGTACGTAAAGGGTAATGTGTGCTTGGAAAATGTTAATACATTTCAATTAGCGAATATCATGTTAAAGCTAATGTACTGCACTGAGCTTTGTAGAAATAGTGTTTTGGAGGAGATGATGAAATTTGATTTAAAACCCCATTATTTTTGGTCAACCATTCTTTCTATATGGTTAATATCATCCCCATATGTTATGAAGTCTTTTTTGCTAGTGGATGCAGATGAAGTGTAACATGTAGGATGAGAGGCACTGCCCTACCACACCTCTGCTCTGCACTTCCCCCATTTCACATGTGGTCACTTCTCAGTTTGCCACGTTGATTGCTCTCTGTAATTAAATTCTCAGCAGCAAATTTGATTTCTGGACAGCTGTGGCAGTGAACATGTTCCTCCTGTGTCTCCTTGGATGGTGTTGCAGAGAAAAGCAAGGCAGCATGTGCAAAAGCTGTCAACTGTCTTCCAGCAGGAGGAGTTGAAGAGGGAAGTACAGAGAGGGTAAGGATTAGTCCTGCCAGTCCTACATGCCTTAATAAAAACACTCTTGAATTCGTGGAAAAGACGTCAGTATTTTTGGGATATGGTTTCCATTGCCTCTCTCCAAGGCAGTGTGGCTCTGGGAAGATCGATGCTGTGGATGTCATATATTCACTTTTATGGCAGAAGTACTGGAACAGAGTGATAACAAAGGGGATGCTATTTTTAGTGTTCAGTGTCAGCTGGGGACCAGATCACTCAAGGAAAGATCTGCCCATTCAGGTTAACCTGGGCATGCTCAGTCCCACTGTGCTGGAGACAGAGCTTTCCACGTGGCTTCCCAATTTTTAACGTGGCCAAAGGGGAGCCCACAGCCTTTGGGTTGCCAGACTTTGCTAAATAACCCAGCTTCATCAAGCAGTAAATCTTCCAACCATTTTTAAAAAGGAGCAGCTGTAGGAAGATTAATGTGTTTGAAAGCATCAGTCTATGACAAATGGTGTTTTTCAGCAACTCTGGCTCACGTGGGCAATTTCTCTGGAGTCAGTGGGATGACTTGCTTGAGTAGAGGCCATTAGTCACAGAGTCTGCATGGCCCTAATGAAGTGTGTGGCACTAAAGGAAGGATGCTGCTTCTCAGAGGAAGGCACAGATTGAGGCTTGCTGAGTAGATGATGATGTGGGCAATCATCCCTGCTCTGTAGTTCCATCATTTTGGGAAACATGAATGAAGAAATTGTTTCCTTCAAGAACTCCCATTATGTTTTTGCTCAGATTAGGTTAGATGCCATTGGGTCAGCAGAAAGAGAGTCTCTACTAGCTGAAAAGCTATGTACATTCTTGCCATAAATAACAATCTCTGCTGTAATCATTTGTGAGCCACAAGGGCTTTGATGAATTTGATAGCCTAACTTGGATGACTTCAGTAGTCATAATTTCTTCATCAGGTTAAAATAGTGCAGATAGGTGGGGATATTGAGGAATTGTTACAGGTGTCTAAATAAGAATGCCACTCAGTTCAAGTAATATTAATGTTTCCAAGTTTTTCCCAGACAGCTGCATATGAAGTTTCTTCAAGTTGAAATACATTTTTCGTGGTGTAGAATAGGGTGGGAATGGCAGGAAAGGTTTGCAGCCTGAGTTTTTATCATTTTGTGGGTTTTTTTCTCTCTGGTGATCTGATTCAATGAACTTTTGATGTGAGGTGTTGCCACATGCAGCCGATAACACCAAAAAGCTGCTTCCCAAAGAGCAGCAAGATCAGAAATTATTATTATTTATTATTATTATTATTACTGTTACTATTAAAAATATATAAATAATTTTTTTTAAAAAGCTTGACCAGAACAAAACTAAACTGCAGAACCTGATCCCCTAATCATCCTGGTCATGATGAAAATTATGGTGTTATAAAAACAATGGGGATAAAGATACCTGCTCTGAGAAAGGTAAACAATCAGGTGAAGATAAAAAGATACATCTTTGGTTAATACAGGAAAAATAGCAAATAAAAATGGGGAATCATACATATTATATCAAATAGGTGATGTTGGGCCAAAATTTATCAAAGAAATGGAGAGAGATTTTAGACTCCGAGAGAAGAGAGAATAATGTTTACTTTACACTAACTCCATTACTGATAATGTCGTAAGTGTTTCCTGATGAAAGGATATTCACCTATGAAATACCTTTATGGAAAATAATTAGTAGTAAAGAGCTTGTACAGTAACTGGAAGGATGATTTGAATCTAGGGAACAAGTATTCAATTAATGTATATGAAGAGTATGGTATGATAAAGAGCTATAGAAAATACTGAGAAATATAAAAAAATAATGCTTATTGTTTCTCGCAAAAAAAGACAGCCTCGGCTATCACTGGCCCATAAACCTGACTAAAACAGTGTAACAAATAACAGGGCAGAGAAAATCATTATCTTGCAAATAGAAAAATCATGGATTTCACTGGAACAAATCGTGTCAGACAAATTTCATTGCTTTTTTGCCCTTGCTATTGTATTGCATTGAAGTATCCTCATAAAAGAAATTCAGCCTGTGTTTTGAATCCTGTCACATGGATTGATAAGTGACTGAGGAACTAAAAACAAAGGAATGATGTGTCCAGACAGAGATTCATAGCAGGGAACATATCCACAGAGCAAAAAGCATTTTTATTTGGCATTTTCTTTAATAAGGGCAGGTTTTAACTACCCTCAGCCGCTGTGTAGATGGTACTAAACTTGCAGGTATAGGAAACACTGAAGAAAAAGGAATAATTCATGGCATGGAGAGATTTGGTTGCTATATGTGTAACTTAGTGACAAAGCATCCAATAAATTATTTTTACATCCTCAGTGCTGGCTTTATTTTTTCTTCAGTATTTTAGGTGTACACAAGAAAAGATGACATGGAGCTCTCCCTTGTTTCTGTGGAAGAGAAAGGGTTGGCCATGTGCAGGGAATTGACTGCATGTGCCTTCAGAGCAGACTTGTAGTGCTTTGCTCACAAGGAAATTGAGCCAAATTTGCCCAAATTTGCAATGGAAATCCAGTCCTGTCTCACATCTCTTTTAAGGGCTGCTCCTGGACACTTAGACAGCTTTTTTCCCTGCATGCATGTTTGTTAATTTTTAAAGTTCCGCTTCTCCTGTAAATGGTCTGATACAACACATACCAGGGCATGAAAGCGATAAGAGAGAATGCAGACCCTGGCCCCTGATCCATCAGCCCTCTACAGGTACGTGCTTCGTTCTGAGGATGGGCTGGATATCAAAATACTCAATATTTTGGGTTTAAATGATGGATTCACATGCTGGAATGCTCTACTGTGTAACTGCAGGTGGGAATTCTCTCCCAAATGAGAGTGTCTGCATGATAGCTAATATTTAGCGATAATTAAAAAAATTACTTTCTAATGACTCTTTAGAGGAGAATTATATTAGCCAGTAAAAATTACTTCCAGTGAATAATTTAAGTATCTGTAGTAAAAGTAATCTAAAAGACGTGTTCAGTGGAAAGTAGAAACCTGTAAATATGAAATTCTAAATAGAACCAGGGATAAAGGGTGCCAGCATAACAGATGAAATTCAGTGTAGTGAAAAAGATCAGTTTGGTGACAGAAAGTGCTAGTCTGTCTCATGGTGGCTTTCCCTGAAGAAATAATAGAAGATACCAGTGATGAAGGGTGTAAATAAACAGCTTATGGAAAAATTCAATCAAAATTCAAATTTGATTCAAACTCAATTCAAATGAAATTCAAAAGTTCAATTCAAATTCAAATAGATTGTAAGTGGTTGTAATGGGGAGGGAAAATGTGGCATCAGTTTTATTTTCCTGTTTATGGCCCCTGAGCACTGAGTTGAAGCTGAGCTGCCTGGAATACCAACAGGATGAGATGAGGGCATCTCACTGCTGACAGGGTGAAGGATTTGGGGTGGCTGGGGCTGGCTCCTGGCTCCATCTCTGCATCCTGTGGGGCCGTGGAGGCTTCCCGAGGCACTTCCTTTTTCACTGGGGAGCAAAGGTGTGGTATAAAAACATTTTCCTGGGAAACCGGGGTGGATTTAGCCTTTTTAAATCAAATACAAATATCCTGAGGGACAGCACTGATGGAACTGCTGGCTTTAAAAACCCTTGCAAATGCAGGTAAAATGATTACCAAGACAATCTTGACACAGCTCTGCCTCTCAGAGCTGCCATGTGGATCCCGGAGCTGCAGCCTCTCCTGGCTGGCATGAAGTGTGCATCCATTTAGGAACAGTGCTGAGGGCGCCCCATGCTGCTGAGGATGCTGGAGGGCTGAAAGCTTTGTCCCCTCCTGACTTTGTCCCCTCCTGACTTTGTCCCCTCCTGACTTCCAGCTCCCGGCAGTGTCTGAAGCCAGAGGGACTTTAATGAGCCTGCCTCTCACAATAGTGCAGACCGAGGGCCAATTAGAGGCGGTGTTTGGGTTTCAGGATCATTAAATTAATCAGGAAAATGCAGCCTGGTTCCTGTGAGGATGTTGTGTTTTGCAGCTGATGGGACTGTGCTCTACCTGCTGCCTTTGTCCACTGCCCATAAACAGCAAGAACAGCTGAAGAAAAGGAAAAAATATCCTGTTGGAAAAAGAACCAGCTTAATGTTCAGTTGTGAGATGAAAACAGCCATGAATGTGGGATGTTCTGTTGATTTCATGTAACCATGCTGCAGTTTTATCTGCATGTACCTCGGTTACTTTGTGAATGTATAACATGGTAGCTGATATATTTCTTTTTAATGCGTCCCTCACAGTTAAAACAATCCCCTCCCTTCTATTTGGCAGCAATGACCTTGCCTGCTGCCTCCATCTTAGTTTTATTCTTTCCTTCTCCTTATAATCCTTTCATTTACCTCCTTTCCTTACTAGGCTTGTTCTTCCTACCGTGCTACAGCACAGGCAGGTTTAGAAATGACTTTATGAACTGAATTTACAGAGATAAAGAGCCAGCTCCTGCAAGTCATCTGTACATAAAAGACCAATTAACCTTGAGAATCAATCCTGAAGGAAGCTGGGGAAGATTTCTGCTATTCATAAGCCTATGGTGTTTTTTCTTTTCCCTTTTCTTCTTTGAAATGTGCCATTGGATCAAGCTGTAAAGAAACTCCATTGACTTCAATGGTGCAAATGAAATTACATTTTGATACTGAGTTTGACTGGTGGTTTCCTTTGAAGAATGCATGTTCTAGGAAAAAAGCACTGGGACAAGTTGTAGCTTCCGTAAAGATATAACGGGGTGACTTTGGACCAAAGAAATTTCTTTTAATCAAGAGAGTTGTAGAAATCTTTGCAATTTACATTTTTCACAGCTTGCTCTCTGGAGCAGAAATTCAGTTTTGTGAAGTTGGATGTAAATGCACGAGGGGTCATTTTACAGAGCGTTATTGAAGATAGGAGTTATCAAAATAGAGCAAGTTGTTTGTTTAAGGAAAGAGAACATAGGCAGCAAAGATAAAGGCAAATGCTGGCAACCAGTTCTGTTATGCTGACGGATAACTTGGTGATAATACCAAAGATTTAAATGAAAAGTGGCTTCTAGACGTGGGGTGAAACCTTTTTATTTATATTGAAGTTTTGAAATACATTGGAATATCTCTTTGCTTTCTTGGAGCATTACATTCAAAGAGCACTGACTTTATTATTTTTTTTTTTCATATACAAATGTGCTATATATAGGTACCCTTGATTTTGATAAACAAATGACTCTTGGTTTAGAGAACATTTCTCACCAGTCTGTGTAAGATCTCATGTCTGACACGCTTCAAGTTGGGAATTGTATTGAATTTATAATTTTCTCTCTAACTTTTACAAGACTTTATTATAAAGTCGAGCTAAAGGAACAGAATTATCATTTGGTTATTGAATCATACTTTGGAGTTAAAAAGAGATCACATTAGGGAAATTCAAGGAAGGAAACTCTTACTACTAACAGGAAACCGATAAGAAACCTCCATTGAAGCCAAGTTGGAGTAGGAGTCTGGAAATTCATAGATATTTCAAATTGCAATGTGGCAATCCTGAAAAGCATTGAAGTTGTCCTTGAAGTCGATAAGAGATGAGAAAGCTTCTCTCCTCAGCTGAACTCCAGGACAATTTTTAGCTCTGAAGCAAATATTTTTGGGTTTATATTTTTTTTTAAAGTCTGAAATGCAAATCTCCCTCAGCTTCTCCTGAAAGAGAATGGATTCAAAGTGTGCTGAAGGCAGGAGAAGTCTTTTGCCCTGAATTCAGGGGTTTCTTTAACTTCTCCATGTCCTTCCCTCCCATCCATTTCTCACTTACAGCCCATGCTCTTGCTTCTGTGTTTTAGCTCCTTAACAATGAAAAGACAGAGCTGCTCTTATTACAGTTGGCTTTGCAATAGTGTCATAGGATGCTGCAAGACTAAAATAAATTAAAGTTACGAGGATGTACAAGCAGCTCCAGCCTGCATTAAACCTCATCCTCAGTCTGTCCTTGATGTCTAATCATGCTGTGTTATAACTTCACACACAGCTAAACAAAGCAGTGAGGTTGGGTGACAGACCTGAAAGCTTTTATAATTTGGATAGCAAAAACATACGGTGACATCGGTGAAAGTCACATTGTTGTTAAACCTTTCCACCAGGGCATTTCAGAAATGGTGAATGGCAATGGAGCTCTCTCTCCTCTTGCTTCATTCGTGTGGTTCCCCTTGGACTAGTTCCTGCCCCAGAGGGATTTCTTTTGGGGTGAGGTGGGGAGAGTTGTGTCTCACTGGTCGCTTTTAAAATAGTTTTTTCTGTGTGGAGAACTTTCCTTTTAAAATAGATTTTTCCTTCTCACATTTAATTTCTTTGTCCACACTAGATTTATTGGTTCAGAGTGAGGGTCGTGCTGGCAGCTTTGCCCTGCTCAGTTTGGCTTGCTTAGGACTTCAGAAAAGTGGCAAATGGAGACAGACAGAAAATAGCAAAGCGTGAGCTGCTTCTCCAGCAAAGCAGAGGACTCTTCCAGCCACTTCAGAAGCAAATGACAGGTTTTATCACACAGTTTGTCTGCAGACAGATCATATTACATTTTTTTCTTACCAACTGATGGGAATGCCAAATCCCCAGTGGCAGGAGGACTTTGTGGATCAAATCCAGGGTGCCCTTTCAGAATTTCTTTCTTTAAATGTTGCAGATTTATTGCCCCGTGGAAGTGAAGACAGTTCAGTGTATTGTATAGTTTGGTCCTGAGTAAGACTTTTTTTTTTCCCTGCTTGAAGTTGGTTGAAAGGTAGTTACTGATTTGGTGGAATTGGATGGTGGCCCTTTTCTGAGTCAGTCAAATGCTAAACTTCTCTGGAATCAGCTGTTTCCTTGCTCAGCAGAAGCTCAGAAGAAGCATGCTCCAATTCAATATGGAAGTCAAACTCAGTTTTTAAAACAAAAAGTGAAAAAGAAATCTGAAAAGGACAAGGCTAGATGTTAAGAGTTTGTCTACTTGGAGGTTAAAGTATTCTGTACCATTTGAATGAAAAAGTGGATGATCTGTATATAAAATGACTGGCAAGAACATGTGGGCAATAAAGATTTTCTAAAATGGTTCTGTTTGAAAAGCTTACAATAATATGGTCCCTTCCCACAAAATTTTTCAGGAAACTAATGCTTTTCCAAGGAGCAATTTTTCAACCAGAAACTCCCAGCCAGTTCCTGTCCATAAGTACTGACCATACTGAGCCAGAGCCTCTGCCATGGTGTAAGGCCAGATGAGGTACTCCTGGATAAGAAATTTCCTGTGGTCTGGAGCATTTTGGCAGCAGCAGGAGCTTTGGGGGATCCTGGGGCCCTGGCAGAGCATCTTTCAGAGATTTGCCATCATTGTGTTCCCTGCTTCAGCAGGAGGACGGGAGGGGATCTCTAAATCCTGGGTGTGTTTATGGGGTAAGAAGATCTTTGTGCAGTGATCATTTCTCTGGTAAACACTAAGCATCTCCTTTCCTAAGTTTAAAAACAGTTGTTTTATCCTCTAGATTTCCTCCTGCTCCTATTCCCGGAACAATTTATTTTCTATCTTTTCATGCGTAGCCTCTTAGCTTTAAGCTTACAAATGTGCTGTGTTTGTGCTGAATATAATCTGTTTAATAGAGAATGATTGCCGGAGGCTACAGATCTTAACCAAGCATTAGGCAGACCTAATTCAGCTGTGGTGCCTATTGGCCTGCAAAAGCCGGTTGTTTTTTTTTAATATTTTATTATTTCCTCTTTCCTGGCAACATAAATCTTCAGAGAATCCTTAGTCATGTGTTAAAGCTTGCTTGGCCTGAGGAGTTAATCCTTTCTAAGACAAGCCTTTTCTCTCTCACATGTGTGGGTATTGATGAAAGCTTGGTGCAAATCCAGGAGGGTTTTCTTCAGAAACTCATGGCCTTTGCTAAGGAAAGCACATTATTCACCTAAGGAAGACACCACCAAAGCTGCTCTCTTTCACATTTTCCTCGTATATCATAATCTTAATTTGGACTAATCTCTGCCTTAGTTTTGGACAAGTAAATTGTTTGACTGCTGGAATTTTTTTTCTTTCTCTAAGACAGGGAGCACAGACTCCCCTGCCCAATCTTGCTGCAGCAACACCCCAACCTGAGCTCCACGGGGTAAGAATTGTTATGCATTTGGTGAATAGTAAGGTTTGTGATGCCAGTAAATCTCTGCCTCCCTTTCTTCCTTGCCTATATTCTGCTCATGAAAAATAGTTTGGGCTCCCATTCATTTCCATGAGCTCACTCTGGTTCATCAGGACTTTAGGGGGAGCCTGTGACTGGAAGTGATTATAAAAGAGCACTTTTTTTTCCCCTTAGGATGAAAGTGAAATTGTTATGTGAACTGCAATATTGAATAATGAGACCATTTTTAAAAAAAAGAATTATGTATGAGATCCTCTTGGGTAAAAAGACAAACTTTACTTGCATACAAGTCCTAGAAAACCTTTGTACTTTTATGACTATTGAATTATTTTAGAAATTTTCCTCTCCAAGAGACCCAGCTAAGGTTGTACTAAATCCATGAGCTCCAGACAGAAGTAATTACAGTGCAAACACCCCAGTTTTCCTGGAGAGCCTGTGTAGTCCTACGGTCCTCTGAGACCCCAAATACAGCGCTGTGGGCAACATCTTTCAGCTCTGCATGCAGCCTCCCAGGTCACCTTCTCCAGACAGGGAAGATCAGCTAAGCTTGGCTTTCCTAAACTCATGATTCTCTGTTTGTTGCTAAACAGCAGCAGAGATTTAGGTGTGTAGCTGCTAGTTCGTGTTCTGCACCACATGGGGTATCTTCAGATGATTTACCACTGTGGGAGCTCTGTTACTGCCCAGGACCCAGGTGGGTGAAGTGTCTGTGAGGGGAAATATCCTAAATCACCTGGGTGGTCAGCTGTGCCTCGCAGGCTGCAGGTTTTTCACCACCAGCCCAGGGGTGGGACCTTGCTTGGCGATGAGTTTCCCATGGGCAAACAAAGATCCTAAAAAGCTGCTTCCTGCTTCTGTGTACCATTGTGTAACACAATACAGCTTATGATTTGGGTAGCATGTGGTTGCAGAAGAAAAAGGTGGTTAGAACTTGATTATGTGCCTGGTAGCATTATCGACACCATTTTTCCTTCTTTAAAGGCCGCGCTGTGTAAGTGCAATGGCCCTGTGCAAACAGCTGGAGCTCAGCTACATCATTACTGCTCCAAAATACTGAGACAGATTCTCTGTGCAGGATGTGAGAATGGTGTTTAATGGTCCAGTTGCACTCACTTCTGTTACAAAATTTAGGTCCTGGCTCTTCAGAGTGTTTCTGTGCTTGGGCTCGCTTTTGGGGAGGACTGGTGTGCAGCTCCTGGCAGCTGAGGGGCTGCATGCAGGACCAGCCACTGGAGCTTATAAATTGCTTCTGGGCAGCAGATGATGAGGATGGAATGATCTGTGTGTCTGAGTTTCACAGTGGCACAGCTGTAGTGAATGGCGGAAAGGAGAAGGCATCAGGATGTGCACCATTATCCTCCAGTGCGCGTTTATCACTGATCTCAGGCAACAAACAACATTTTCTCTGTCGTCTCTGTGAGTGGGACGAGGACATCTCCCATTCTGTTGCCGTGGTTGGTGAGGCACCTCCCAAGCCCATGAGAGGGCTGTTTTTGGTTGCACCTCGATGAGGTCAACCCTGTCAGGTTGTGCCTCTTCACCAGGTACCTGAAAGTGCTTCCTGGCTTTAAACCCAAAGATAATCCTGGGATTACACCTTCCTCCTCCACTCCACAGGGCACCCATCACCCAGCACTGCTATCAGATGCCCCTTTGGTCTCCACGAGGAGGACATGACCCCTGCAACCCTCAGTGACTCTGAGCAAACAGCTGTGTTGTTCTGCCAGCACAGGGAAAACATCTCAGAGCTCCTCTGCTCTCCTCTGGCCTGGCTTCTGCACACACTGCTGCTGGCTGACAGCCCTGCCCTGCCCTTCCCTTCCCTTCCTCGTGTGTGTTTTTATCCGTGAGGGCCAATTAAATCACTGATGCCATCATTTGTCTGCCCACATGACTCCCGAGCACCTCGCATTTTGCTGTGTAATAACGCAGAGGCACTCGTTTCTTTGAGGCTGTCTCCGTGAATCGCTGTAATGTATTTGCGCCGTGGAAGGGATTTGGAATTAATGTAGCCTGAATTGTGGCTATTGATTTAGCCCCCCCTTTCAGTCTGGCACTGTGTTTTTAACAAAGATGCGATGGCCGTTCAGTTCATATCATGCTGAATCATTTCTCAGGGTCTTTTTTTTTTTAAATTTTAATATCCCTGCATGGTGGAGTGGAGATAGTGGTGCTCCAGGGGCAGCTCGGCCCCAAAGGGAGCAGCCACTCCTGGGTTTAATTTTGTCCTGATTTACTGCAGCATCATACAGTAAAAAAAACAACCCAAAAAGCAAAGCAAACCCCCAAGCTCGGGCAGATGGCCTGTGCTGGTAATCCTTCATCGTAATGGCTCCTGACAGAGCAGCTGTGGCTCACTGCTTCTCAGGGTTTTGCATCAGAGAGAGCACTTTTCCTGGGCTATGAAACTTGGCTGTAGCAGTTCGGTTCACTTGGGCATCTTCCATGGAAAAGGACAACGCAGAAGAGTGAATGACTTTTCAGAAAGGGAAGCAACCTCATTCCTGTTGAGATAATCTGCCAACATGTGACTTGTGCTTACCGCCTGTGTTTATGTATTTTTAAAAATATGTTTCAGCCTTTAAGTTGGAAAGCTTTTGTAGAGGCTGGAGGTGAAAGCCTACACAAGGAAAACAGCTTAAAATGGTCTCAGATCTTCATAAGAGACCGACATGGAGGCAGTGGTGAATTAGGGAGTCTGGGGTTGCTCATTGAGGATTTGATTAAGCAGTTTATTCCTTCTCTTTGTGGATTTCATGGATGTGAAGCTAATACTTCTGCAGGAAATCCCCAGCATTCTTCACTGGGGGTTTCCTGCAGAACCCCCCGGTTATTTTCTGCTGGAAACCCCCAGAATGCCTTGCTGACTATGCCATCCCTTGTGTTGGATTTTCCAGTGCTGCTGGAGGTGTCAGGTGGGTAGAAGGGCTGTAATTTAGATTTGCTGCCTTTGGTTCTGTGCCTGTCTCTCTGTATGCATGTGAAATACTCAGCCAGTGGAGGGAGATTCATAATTATTCCTCTGTCTCTGTGCCTGGTGGTGCATAGTTGTACATTGATTTGCTGTAGCTGAGATGAGCAGACTAATTACGATGTTTCATTACGAACGTTGAATTACAGCATTAGGCAGGCAGTTGTTTGGCGAGTGACAGGTTGTGAATAAAGACGACAGGACATTGAAGATAGGAACATGGAAGGTGGCAGGTTGGGAAGGCATGGAGTGGCTTTGTCAGGGCTGCTCCATCCCTGGAGTCTCCCTGAGTGCTGCAGGAGACCCTTAATTCATTTTGATTGGGGTTATCTCTGCATTGGTGTTGCAATGAATTAATGCTGATGATGTCTCCATCCGATGTGGTAAAGCCTTGGCTGGGTTCTCTGTGGCTCGTGGGTTGTGCTGTGGTTATATTCTGAGCCCTGACAAAATTTGAAGTCTGCAGTATTTCAAATGGGGGGAAATGTCCACTGGGTTGGTTTTGTGCCTTTTATTTTCCCCTTTTTTTTCCCCTTAGAAGAAAATGTGCTGGGTGGGATTTGAAGTGTTCCACAGTAAAGGGAATGTTTTCTAATGCATTTTGACAAGCGCATTTTCGTTGGAAAGCATCTCCTGTTGCACGGATATTTTAGAATGAAACATCCTTTGCTTTTCAGCTGAGCAAACCCCACAGCTCAAACACTCCTCCCTCCTCCCCTCCTTCCTTCCAGCCTCCAGAGTGAATGACTTTGATGTCCTGAGTGGTTTCAACTTAAAGACTCTCAGGTGGCAGGGACTCCTCAGAGATCACATGTACCATCCTCTGGAGGCCCTGCCTCTCTCCTTGGACAGTCAAAAGACTTTTTTAAAACGAGGACAGCAAACTTCCAGGCTCCCAGCTCAGGACAGATTTGATACTGTTGAAATAGGTACAGTTTGTGGAGAGAAATGGAAACGAAATCATGCTATAGCTGTGCTTAATTCTGATTTTCAGAGCCAATTAAAAATATATTTGGTTGCCCACTTCAAGATAAAAGCATGTCATGCATGTCAAAATCTCTCAATTTCCACATGTTGAGCCTTGCCGAAAACTTCAGAGCTTTTGAAGTACCCTGTGGTCAGTGGTGGGGGGAGGCTGTGGGAACCTATTCCAGCATTAGCCTGAGAAAAGCAGAGTTGTCAGTATTTCGAAATCAGCTGCTTTATATGCACATTACCTTTCCGTATATACATTATATATATATATAAAAATATATAAATATAAATATATATATATATATATATAAATTTTGCTTTGTTTTTTTGGGTTTTTTTGTTTGTTTGGGGTTTTTTTGGTGGGTTTTTTTTTGTTGGTTTTTTTTGTTTCCCCTGCATCTTGACTCCATTAACCTTGTGCTGGCTCCGTGGGGCTGGCTGACAGGAGATGGATGATGCTGGTGGCCTGGCACAGCACCCCCATGCCCAGTGCCTGATCCTGTGTGCTCAGTAATAAAGGCACACCGAGCAGCGCTACCTGCCTCATCGGCTGGAGAGCCCTGTGCCCCTGATTACATGTGATGAGCTTTCCTTGGCAAGAAAACAGATGGATTATCAAGGACGCTTTGCAGAATGATAAAAGTGGGGCTAAATGCTCCTATTTTGTTGCTGTTTGAAGCTCTGCAGAAGTGCTGTTTGGAATTGCCATGGCGAGGGCTGCTGCAAGATTTCCTCCCACGGCGAAAGCAGCTCCGTTCCAGCAGTGCCTTTGGCAGGATCAACACTACAGAAAAGCTCTTAAGGAAGAGTTTGATCGAGTCTTTTGACCCTCAGGAGACCTGCATTTGATTTTCTTGTGTGCCCCTTGCCAGAGCACTTGGGGCATGATTCCAAGCTGGTGAAGAGCCCAGCTGCTGTCGTAACAGGTGCCTGGATAGGAGCAAAACTCTTACGTACCTTTTACAAATAAGGACCTCAATGTCCTGGCTCTTAGCTCCTGGGCGGAATTGCATTTGGGATATGAACACTTGTCTTCACTGAAAGTGTTCAAGGTCAGGTGGGATGGGGCTTCGAGCAAGCTGGTCCAATGTGTGGCATCCCCATCCGTGGCAGGGGTGTGGGAACAGATGATCTTTAAGGTCGGTTCCCATCCAAACAATTTTGTGATTCTGTGTTAGAAAGATGCTCTGAGGATAAAGCCAGCACATCACCCGAGCTGTGCTTCAGTGTTCTGTGTTGTGAGGAAGCAGATGTAAGCTGAACACTGAATTAGAGGATTTATTATAGACTCTGATTTCAGATCTTAGATCTAGAGCTGAGAAGAGCATTACAGAGCAGGTGTGGACATCAGGGCTGTTCTCACCCATTTCACTGGCTGTCACCACTGCTTCAGAATTTCAAATTTTCCAGTTAAGGTAGGAATGTGAACTCCTGAAGACAGATCCTTTGGGCATGATGTGCAGCAAGTTTAGTGAATGTCAGCTGGTCTAGAGCTCATGTGCTGAACTTGCAGCATGCTGAGAAAACTTTTGCTTAATGGAGACTGGCCTGAGCAGGGAGTACAGTCTTCCCTCATACATTGGCCTCAGGTGATGCTCCAGCTTTGGGGAGAGGCATAGGTTTGTTTTATTTTTATGATTCAGAATTGCTTTGGATTTTGTCTTTGGTACCTTTGGTTCCTGTAGATTTTAGTCTTAGGGTGTGCAGCTCCCTCCCCAGCTGCTTGGCAAGGATGGGGAGCCTGACTGTGGATGAGTCTTGAAACAGTGCAGTGAGCCTGAGCCTTCTGCTCTGTAAATCCCTGATTATTTACTTCATTACACAGTGAAAACGCTGATAAACTTGGAGGATATGCAAATCCTGCAGCCCCAGGAGCAAAAATGACACCTCTTTTAGCTCTGTGTGCGCTCAAGCCCGTGCAGCCCTTTCTGTGCTCTGTCGAGGCAGTCAGCGCGGTCTCGTTTCTATTTCGAGCCTCAATTGATCGAATTTCTGTTTGCTGTGTTTTGGCTCAGTTTCTCCACGCTACCTGAAAAGGAACTGAGGGAGCAAACAGCTTTCCTGAGCTATTGTTGAGCAGGTCCAAACAGCTTGACCACCCCGTGCAGCCATCCTGAGGGCTGGCCAAGGGGACTGGGACAGGAGGGGAGTCTGGCATCTGCTCCTTGCTGGAACCATCAGGCTGATCTGGCTTGGCAAGGACACGAGGAAAATTCTCATTGGAATCTCTGATGTCACGAGAGAGGGAGGAGGGCTGTCATTGCCCCAGGAAAAGGTTGTAAATTGTGTTTCCTGCTCTGCTTGCTGAAGAGTATTTCCATCCAAATCTTTTGTGACCTTTCCCCATGAGAGTTTTACATGGAAATAGAAATAGGAATAATGAAAGGGGGGAAAGCCATTATGTGGAGCTTGTGGGGAAATATTACTGCAGCTGTTTTGGCTGGAGCTTTAGGTCACAGTCCTTAAAGGAAAGGGAAGAGCCTTTGGTTGTTCCTGGTTTGTCATGTGGCTCTGAATGCCTTTATGCTTTGTTCCAAGTTACACGTTGTTCCTCCTGTATTTCTGCAGCACCTGTACCTCATCCGCTCTCTTGCTGCTCCTGTCTCAGGCCAGGTTAGGGTGATCTGCTGGCAACTGCACTGATGCAGAGCAGCGTGTGCTTCTCAAAGTGTGATTTTTGTCGTACCAGAGCCACAGGCGTGTCTCCAGCAGCTGAGGTGAAGCACACACTGAAGGTGCTGTGAATGGGCAGCTGCTTTGCCCCCATGGCGTGTTTCCCTCTCAGTGTCCATCAGGATATTTTCTATACAGCTCTAGGTGCTTGTTTCCCTGCTCCTCACAATCCCTTGTCAGGCTGATCTGAACCTGTGTAGAGGTTAGCTGGAGTGGAGTTTGTGTGTTTGCACATTTGTTGGGGTGCCAGAGAGACAGAGGCCGCGGGAGAGATCACAAGGCTGGAGTGGTGCTGGGTGAGGAGAACAGATTTGTAATCGACAGAAAGGAACAGATGGCTTTAGTTGTAATGCCTATATTTACATTTGATGTTAATATTCCTCCCAGAGCACCAGCACTTCAGTGATATGTAACACAACATAAAAGCATCTGGGGAGGGAGGGGATGAAAGAAATGAGTTTTTCGAATCCCGTGAGGAAATCCAGCCATGGATTTTGCCGCAAGATTTCAGTGGGTGTTAGCAAGCAGAGAAGGCAGAAGTTAGCTGCAATCTTCCTTCAGAGTGCTGTGGGCATTGCCTTGACCTGCCCATGCCACAGACCCTGAGGAGCCATGGTGGGACCCTGGAGGGAAGCAGCATTTGTGCCCAGGGCTCCACCTGCAGTGAGATGTTTTGTCATAGAAGGAGCTCTTTCTCAGAGCATTTTTTATTCAAACATGGGGAAAGACATCAAGCCCCTGCTCTGTCATCCTTGCCATGCATATCCTGGCGAGGTCAATCCCATCCTTATAGCATCTCCTCACGCTGATCCATGGTGGGATTTACTGGCGTGCTTGGAATTGCAGACTGATTCATTCTGCGAATGCAATTAGTCACCACCAGCACACAGGTGGAAGATAAAAGTTAATTCTGCAGCACCTAATTAGCCGTCATTGCTGGGGGGGCTCAGGAGCAGACACGAGATGATTCAGTTCTGGCTGTACCATCGAAGGTCTCATGCAGCAGTGGTCAGATACCCCACACTTCCCCCGAGACCTGTGTGTTACTTTAACAACCTTTTGTCATTCTGTTAAAAGATAAACAAGAAGCTAGAGTCTCCGTGGGTGTAAATCAGTGCGGCTCTGCAGGCAGCAGAGCTGTACCAAATTTTATCAGCCAAGGGGAGATGGAGCCTGTGGGTTAAATGATGACAGAATTATCCTTGTGTGAGTTGCTGTGTGTGCATAGGAAAATGCACAGGCAGGTGTGTACGTGCCCACACACTCGTTAAAGGTGACTTGTTTTTTTATTTGTTTGTATTTAATGCACCTTGGAGGCTTTACCTAGACAAGAGTCATAAATGGAATGTCATCAGATCGTTAACACATCCCTGACTTGTTAACAAATAATCGCATGATTTGTAGTTAAAAAAGTCAGTTGAAAGACTCGCTGAGTAATATTCCTCCAGGTCCCCTGGCATGTGCATATATTAGAAATCCATGTGATACAAAGCACAGGACAAAAATGATTGATAGCAGGTTACAGTGCTCTTCATTACAATGAATTAATTGATCACGTCTAGCAGATTTTCCTCCCAGCGGAGTTGCTGGATATTGGACATGTCTCTCTCATTTCTCTTCTATCCTTGCTGTTGGAAACATGCCAGACGGTTTTATACCATCATTTAAATTTATTTGTGACCTGAGAAAGTTGTGTTGCCCTTGAGACAGTTAACTTTTCAACCTTCAGCTAAAAAGTTTGGTGGTATTTTAGGAGATACAGGGATGGATATTGTAAAAAGTTTTCTGATGAGGTGGAACTCCTCAATCCAGTCCTGACAGCAGGTCCCACCCGGGAGCTGAGTTGAAATGTTTTTCCTGAACCAAACATACTCCAAAGATATTAATCAGCACTGTTTTTCATAGTCCTGGGCAGTGGAACCCAAAAGCAAATGCTTGCAGGGAGTATCCCTTCAGCCAAGGAATGACAATTCTTGTGACAGATAATGACAGGGATGTGTTGGTAGGGAAACAGAGTGAAAACTTCTGCTGTTTGCTGTGCCATGCCATTTGACAGCTTATGCCCTCTTCCTGGTAGGTGCTTTTGGTGGCTCTAATGTGTGGAATGACCTGCCAGAGACACAGAACAGGTTATTAACCTGCTGTTTTTACAAGCTCTCTCCTGGCAGAGCTGTCCTCTGTTGCACTTGTAACTGGCTTATTACAGAGTCTTAAATGCAAAGAAAATAAGTGCTCCAAGCCTTTCAATTCCCTGAAGCCATGCAGACAGTGGGCAAAGTGCTGTGGAATTGCATTAGTAAATTCAGATCTGTTTTGTAGTTTTGCCCTTTGCCTGTAGATAGGGCAGTATTATCTGTTTAAGGACTCAGCTTCTGGATTCCTCTCCTGACCTGTCTCAGTGTTTGGCATGGAGTGGTCTTAATAAAAAGTGGTCTGGTTCCCAGAATAATTTGCAGAGAAATGTATCATCCCCAGGTGTGCAAAATGAGATTATTCTTGTAAGGCAGGTGAGTGAAGACTTCTTTGAGACTCCACAAGCAAGCCAACACTTATGAAGGAGCCGAACTTGCTTCTGGTCTGTGATAACCTGCCTGGCCATCGTAAAAGAGACCCAACCCTGTTTGCCAAAGGATTTGATGTCTCCTGTCATTTTTACAAGGCGCCATTTGCTACATCCATCCTGTGCTTTATCTGAGATGTGTTACAGCCCTCACTCCCCCATCTCCAAATTACACAGGTCAGGATATGGGGGGAGCAGTGCAGCATGGTGGAAGGATTAACTCCTCCTTCCTCCTTTAGGAAAAGAATATTTTAGGTCTTAAGATACAATGCAAAGGTGTATTATCATGTCTGAATTTCTTACTGATGGCTTTCCTGCAAGTTGCTTTTTGTAAAGTGGGGGTAGGAAGTTTCAAAACAGGAACCAGCTTTTCACCAAAGATGCAGATAAAGCACAGAGTTTATTCTCTTAACTCTCAATTTTCTATGGTCTGACTGGCATTAAAAAGTCTCTCTTTGATGAAGATTTGTAAGGCTTTGTTGCTAAGAACCAGAATATGCATTTGGAAATTCTGTTGAGTGGCTTTGGAGATGTGTATCCCTAGAGACTGTTTTAATTTCCATATTCATTAAAATGTTCTGTTGTCCCTGAGAGACCCAAACCCTTGAATAATACAGCTGTAAGAGCTGGGAAAGGAGACATCAGGATCAAGGAGTGCTTTCACCATTAATTTAACACAGTCTAAGTCTGACTGACCATTAGGTCAGTCCTGTTCCCGACTGAAAATGCTTTTCTTCCTCTGTCCATCTTTCCACCTTGGCCACCCATTGCCACTCTTTCCTGTGTCCACAGTAGTGCTGACACAGTGTGCAGGGAGCTGTTCTGCTGAAAACTAGGAGAAAAAATTACTTTATGATGGATCAGGTTCTTTTTAGATGTTGTGCTGACACAAGAGAAGAGAAGAGAAAAGACATGGTTTGGGGCAGGCAAACTGTCCAATATTTCTTATTAGCTTATTAAGCCATCACTGCAGATGCCTCCACAAATATAGTTTGTCTGGCTGAAAATAATCTTTTCGAGGGCCATTTTGTGCCATCTTGTAGAATTCTCTGTTTGGTATCTCCTTCCACAACATTCAGTGGGATTATTTTAAAAGGTAGAAAGGTCTTTGCTTTCTCTAGAGCTTCACTTGCAAGGATGGCAATGACCATCACCTGTTATTTAAACATTATCAGGGTAATGAGTACGTGAGCTAGTTGATTGTGGCTCATCCTGTTGTCCTTTGAACTGAATGGATATATTTTGTTGACTTAACTGGGCAACAGATAAGGCCCTGGATGAAATAAACAGTGTTTTATTAGAGGCTACTTGCTTCTGTAGGTTGAAAAAATAAATAATCCCAGACACTTTCAAAAATGGCTGGCTAGGACTGCACTTGGCTTGTTTGTGAAGTTTTATTTTAAAGAAAAATAAATTTCTCATAGTCAAAGGGCTGACCTGACCTTTTCAGACTGAACATGGTCCCTGAAAGGAAAAATAAGATAATGATAATAACAGCTCTCCTAGCAATTACTAGACTGCTGCTGAAAGGGATTTGACAAAGGCTGAGGAGGTGTCAGAGTGAGAAAGCACCATCTCTTCTGGAAGGTGACAGTCTCTGACCTGGCCAGTGCCCTGTGAGTCTGGAGAAATCTCCACCGATTTCAGCCAGAGGGAGGGTGCCTGACAGCCAAGAGAAGAATTATTCAGAGCAGAGCTCTGTAGTTTCTTGCAGCTGATACTGTGTTAGGGGAATGCACTGTCCTTAAGAAAGTATCTTCAACAAATCATGTAATAAATATACATGAATGTATGGCATAGTAAATGCAATTTCTTGCACGGACACAGCCAGCCTTTGGTGCTCTCTGTATGCTGAAATGGTATTTTTTGGGCTGTGCTTTTCAGCAAATAAACTCTTCACCCTCATGTATTTCTCCCAGCTCTTGTGCTCAGATTCCTTGCAGATGATCTCTGCTTCATTAGCTGCCTGATGAATGGTCTGAGCACATTAGCATCATTTTATTGAGCCAATAACTGTGAGCTTCACCCTGCAGAGTGGAGCAATATCCGTGACTGGGAGGTTTCTAAAAGGTTAGGCAAACTTCTGTCAGGAATGGTTTAGGGGTGGGGGGCAAGAAGATGGACTAAATGGCTTCTGAAATGCCCTTCTCACCCTGTAATCTCTTAATTAAAAACCCTGCTATAGTAATAGCACATGATTTCTATGACAAGCATCTCTGGGAGGCTTAGCTGAGAGGTGGACAGGAAAGCTGAGAGGTGGACTGGAAGCTGTTCAGAGGCTGCACCAACGCATTCAAAATGTCCATGGCAGCCCAGCAGGTCACAGCAGGAAGGAACAGCAAGGACTTGTGCCACCTGACCTCAGATATTTGTGTGGAAACCAGTCTGTACCAATTCTGCAGCTGTGGAGGGAGAAACAGATGCACTTCTCATGCCCTACTATGAACATGTGAGATGTGCTGGAACCACCTCTGGGTCCTCTCTCTGGTGATCATCGTGCCCTGCTGCAGCAGCTGACCCAGGGCAAAAGGAGGGCCTGTGACCTCATTAGTATGAGAGCTCAGCGCCTTTCTCATTTCCACTGGGACACGATATTCATCCAAACACTTCTTTATCAGTTGTTTGTAAACATTACTGAGGGTTTTCTCTGTCTTCCTCCTGCTGACAGAGATGCTCATGGCTCTCTGAGCTTCACCCATCATTCTGCAGGGATCTGTCCACTGCAGGTCACTCTGATCCCTGGCCTAGGACTGGACATTTATTTTAACACTTTTGGATTCGAATTCTGGCTTAGGTTTAAATAGGTTATATAAAAACTTACTGAAATGTCAATTATTCTGATTCCTTGCAAATATTGATGATATATTTTTGCTGAATTCTGGCTTTCATTCAGTAAACCTCTTCAGTTCATCTTTAATTTGCAGATGGCTTTGGCAGTGTTCCAACCTCAGCTTCTGGTGGTTGAAAACTGGTGCTTGAATTAGATTCAAGATGCAAATAGCCTGATTTTCAGAAAGTCTGAATATATGCAGCTGCCTTGTGAAGTTCTAAGTAATGCAATTAGGGCTGGGATTCTCACTGCCAAAAAAGCCTCAGATGAATTAGGGGTCCAGAAAAGAAAAATGTGGCAGAATACACATAAATGTCTTTAGGAATTTGGGGATTTAGGAATAATTGAAAGCCTGGCTCAAGTTTTCAGCTGAAAATCACTGATATAAGTAATTTCAAAGGAGATTAAAGAGGAATGTGTTCATGCTGGGGAGGAGTGTAGAGCTGGGCATTAGGTGTGGAGCAGTGATGTGACAAACCCCTGCTGGCAGAAGGGTCTGCTGCTCCCTCTTGGGCTGGGGTGATAGGAAAACAGGGGGGCAGCAGGGATATTCGGGATATAATTACAAATAATCAGCGTGGTAAAAGAGGAGGAAGGACTAGAAGCTCAAAACTAACAAGAAATGGGAACTTGCTTCTCCTTTTCAAAGCTGAATTGGAAGGGACTGATAAGCAGCCCTTGAAAGCTCTGGAGTAGTCCCAAAGTGTTGAAAGCGTAGTCCCTGAGTGTGCTAATGCTATGGATGCCAGACATGGGAAACAGCCACGCAGGGAGAATGCCATGTCTCTGCATCTGCTGCCTTTCGGGGTGACATTTCTTGGTATTGCAGGGAAGTGAAAATGTTGACTCATTTTCATTGAGACTAGTCTGGGGGGAATCACAGTAATGCTCAGTGAGGTTGGATTCCCTTCTTATCTCTGCCTGTAGTCATTCTTTCCTTAAAGAGGATTTTATTTGTGAGGAGGGTTGGGGTTTTTTTTGTTTGTTTGGGTTTTTTTTTTTTTTTTTTTTTTGTTTTGGTTTTTTTTTTTTGTTAATAAGTACACAGCTAATCCCTATTGTACATGTAAATATAGGCAGCACATAGGTCTGTAAAGATTATGGATGCCCCTTTTGGCAAGCAGTATCTTTTAATAGCATTGTGTGCAGTTAATCGGGTTAAGCAAAAGTATCAGTGGAAAAAGAAGTCCACATTCAGGGAGGGAGTGTCAGACCTCTTGAGAGTTGTTGGTTAGTAATATTTGGGCAGGTAGCATAGAAAAGGTTTTTCTTCCTCTTTTTTTTTTTTTTTTTTTTTGGGCTCAGTGTTATCTGTGGTTGGAAAACAACAAGAGTGGAGCAAGTTGTTAAATTGCAGGAGCCTTTTGCTCTTGTATTTCATAACAGATATGGTAAATGCTCATTGCTCCTGGGCTCCATCCAGTGTTTTCTGCCCAGACCGAGTATTCAGTGTGTTGGGAACTGGTTGTAAGGGCTTGTGCCCTCTCTGCTCTTCAGTTCTAATTAAGTGGAAGGAGTGCAAGGCATCTCCCATCTATGTGAAAGGCAGGAATGAAAAAAATGGTGCAGAAAAATAGGAAAGGCATTGAAGAGGGTGTTGCTTTTTGTCATGGAGAAAGCTCATTGCTACAGGAATTGTCTGGAAGAAAGCTCTCCAGTCAGTGGAGAGGAAAATAACATTTACAGAGTTTCAGAAATGCCCTGAAATAGGCATTCACTTGAAGACAGAGAATCTGTGCCCTGGAAAAGCCTGTGTCTGTCAGCTCTAGCTCAGATGTAGAGTTCTGGAAGCATAGAACATCACATGCACTGGGTCTGGGGAGCTGGGCAAGGACCTTGGTACCGCTTAAAGTGAAGACAAGAATTGTTTGAGAAGAGGACAGTGAAGCTGCAGGGGACACAGGGTGGAACACACCTCACCCTGGTGGGCTGGGAGCTGGGAAGGGCTGAGGGCAGGAGGTGTGGGTGCCCCGGGGAGCCGGGGATCTCTGCTGGAGCTTTGCACAGGATGCGTGCGAGGGTGCCAGGCCCGTCATCGATCCCATATTGATGCTTTTCCAAACACTGGATGCTGGAATAATTCTGTCTTGTTTCCCTCCCCCTGGCAGAGCTGTGACCAGTGCACTATCTCTTTGACGTCATGTGCATGCACAAGGGCATCTTTTTTGTGCCTGGTGTCCTTCAAAGAGAGCGTGTGTAGGACAGAGAGTTTTTCATTACAGCTTTGCATGGTACTGCCGATGTGATTTCACTAATTCTCCAAGAACAATAAAGCAAAATTCAGCACAGGGTAAAGCAAACGCAGATGCCTATTTTTGGTAGCATTTTTTCAGGTTACTATTAATCTTTCATTTGAAATTTAATGCTGAGGACTACACTTTGATCCTGAGCAGTTTCTTGGAACAGCATCAATTTTCCATTTAGAAAATTGCATTTTTTTCAAGTTTAACCCTATATGGGATGTTGTTAATTTTTTCCTGAGAGACACTTTCCAATGGAGACTTAGTCTTTGGGTCTGAAATTCAAACCAGTTTTGCCAAACCCTAGGAATTATGATCAGTAAAATAGGAAATGCTATAGGAAATTACAGCTGAACTGGGGGAGGAACATATTTAGAAGATGAAGGCCAAGTACAGAAAATTAATAAAACAGAGTCAGAATTACAGTTAAAACAGGCCTGTGGCCAAATGTAAAGATACTGAGTGGATGATAGTGGGAAAAAACATTAAAAACAAAGCCAGAGTAGTACCTGGCAGCAGATGACATCTGGCAATGGATTTGCCATGAAATTCATCTCAGAGAGCTGGTGGGTGAAGAAATTTCTCTGTCATGGTGTTGGAAGTAGATAATCCTTAATGTTCCTTTCAACCCAAGCCATTCTATGAGTCTGTGAAGGAATCCCAACATAATGCAGTGGCATTTTTCTGTGAGAAACAAAGGCGTTGTAAGTGTCCCATGGTGCTGAGGAGGCTCCACGGTCAGCCTTCTATATTTGGAAGTTCAAATTCCTGAGGCAGATTAGAAGCGCTGAGCCTGGTAAGCAGCATTAATGGGCAATTTCCAGTGCCTGCAGACGTTGTTTGTGATGGAAGGTGTGGGTGCTGCAGTCAAGGTGTGCTTCCAGCTTGTAGGGATGGACGTGAGCTGTGCTGGGTGCTGGGGACATCACCATGGCTGCTAAACCAGCTCGAGATGCTGGATCTGGTAGTGAAGCACAGCTCCATGCAGTGACATTCACCCACTGTGAGCAGCCACGCTGGTTAATTCAAAGCTGAAGTTGTGAGCTGCTGCCGTGCCTGGCACACAGCACAAATGTTATTCTGGTTATAAAAGATGGATACAGCTGGGCCCTCAGTGTTTGTTTCATACAATCAGAGAATTACAGAATGGTTTGTATTGGAAAGGACCTTAAAGATCTCGTGCCAACCCCTCAGCCATGGGCACGGACGCCTTCCACTATCCCAGGTTGCTCAAAGCCCCATCCAACCTGGCCTTGAACACTTGCATGGATGGGGCATCCACAGTTTCTCTGGGCAATTTTTTTGGCAGATTCTTTGTACGAGGAACTACATAATCTTTAAGGCTCCTTACAGCCCAGACCATTCTGTGGTTCTTTGGCTCTGTGATTCTAAGGCAGTAGCATTGGCAGCTGGCAGAGATTTTTGGAGCTGTGCGTGTGTATGTGACCAAAGGCAAAAATTAATTTGAAGAGTCTTCAATACAGTGACTTGCCAGATAAACAGCCATGTGCATAGAGGTGTTTTCAGACATAAAGCTGAGTTGAAAGTCAGAGAGAATATAAACAAACAAAAAACCCTACCCCAACCACTCTTCCACAATGTAACTGAGAACAGTGCAGGGAAAAGTAATGGAAAGAGACCACAAGAGAGCTCTTGTTCTGCTGTACAACCTTTGTGAGTCTTGTGACTCCTCTGAGGACACAGCTGCACACGGGGATGGGGTGGTCAGAGGGAAGGACATCTGTTGGGTCCATCTCTCCAGAAACCTCACCTGACTGGTTAAAGCTGGAGAGGTTTCCATGGAGCTATGGAAACTTGACTCATCTGCATGAACATAGAAGGAGAGCAGAAGCCTTTTATTCTTTATAATTTTTGTTGCTGTCCTGAATTTTGAATCTCTGTTGATAGTTGACAGTTATCCAGCCATTAGAGGGGATGTTTCTGCACTGTGTGATGTATCCCTCACAGCTGCTGCACTCCTGGGACCTCCCTTGGCTGCAGAGAGATTGCATTGCTGGCTAGACATCACTGAAGTGTGCTTTGAGAGGGTGGCTGTGAGACCAACCTGGACTGTTGACACCAGACTGCTCTCTGTAATTTTTTTCACCTGATATTAAATAGAAAATGGATCTGAGAGTCAGATTCAGAGCACTTCAATTCAGAGCATTCCTTTTCTTTGCTTCAGTCCAGTCTTTCATATTTAATTTAATTTTTAAAAAAAATTTAATGTCATATGAACTAAGAGATGGATCTATTACATTTATGTATTCTGGTTGCCTTATAGGCAGATTTCATACCAAGATGATTCAGGACTTTTTTTTTTAAATGTATTCCCGAAAGATTGCATAATGAGATGAAAGGGGAAAATACATATTATAATTGAGTATGTTTTTAGAGTTGGGAGTGTGTTATATCATATTTCATGTGTTGATCTTAGTTTGATTTTTTTTGAGACAAGTAGTTTTCCTTTCCACTGTGCTGCCAGTTAGGTTTCTAAACCATTGATTGAACTACAAAGATAATTATTCAGCTATGAAAATACTAATTCCAGAGAAATCAGATTATTATTTGCACCTGGATGCAAAATAGCAAAGGCTTTAATGATGTTTAGGTAGAACTTCATTAACATCTGAATATCTCTGGAGAGCTATGGTAACAGTAGGAGAAGCGTTAAACTCAATATTGTTTGTTTTTCTACAAGTAAATGAAGAGAATTGCAGATCTCCGTGTGTGTCAGCTGAATATTTGCAGGAATTAAATAATCTATATCAGAGCCAGCATGGACCAGCCCTTATCCACCTGATCCCCCTTCTTCTGCTCCATCATGTACAATGTTAGCTTCAAGGGAAGGAGCAGGAGATGATTGCCCCCAAAATAATCCCTGTGTGCACAGAGTAGCTCCTCCTAGGGTGGCAGAATTAGGATCTGATGTCTGCAGTCGTGGCAGGAAGGCAGATTTCTGCTGCATCTTGGGTGGGGTTTGCTGTAGTGAGACTGAGCTGCTGAAGAGCTCTTGGGCTGCAGACACGACCCCTGCATTCGCTCCTTGGTTCATGGCCAGTCCTGCCAGGGGAAGACAGATAAATTGGAAAGGAGCCAACCAGACTTCATGGATCACCACACCAGGCTACCCCAAAGCTTCATAAACATGGAGCCTGTGGTTAAATTTTCCTTGGTCCCATGTTTTTTTGTGTTATTTTGGTGGGCCATGAAGGGATGTGCAGTGTTGGAGGTGAGGTTCCCCGGAGGAGATGGAGAAGAGTCCATCCACATTACGTGGCTAGTTTCCCTCTGTAGCCAACGGGGAGAAAGAAGTGTTTCTAGGATGTGTTATCTCCTTGTCCCCTCTGCAAGCTGTCTAAAATAGGCACATGGCCAATATTTTACTTTGATTAACTGGAGAGGGAGCTGGAGGTGGCCTTGCCCACCATGGCATGGATCTTTCCAGGATGTGCTATTTGAACATAGGTCTGTTCCCTCTGGAGGAAGTTATTCACCATTTCTGCCAGCTCCACCCAAACTCTTGGTGCCAAGCTGGTTGAAGAATGAGATGTTGCTGAGGTTTATTTTAATCATAAAATTCTAGGCTATGAATGTGAAAACAGAGCTATAAACACGAGACTAAAAATGTAATTAAATGTGAGTCTAGATTTTATGTGGGATCTGAATCAATACTATTAATAAGATGAATGGCTGATATTCTTTCCTAGCTAATGCTAGGAAGTTTCTTACTGTTTTTCACTGAGTCTGCCCAGGGCTTATCTCATCCACAGAGACCATGGGACTGATCTCCCCTCACACCATCGTTCTGCCTTGAGGTACTCCTCAAGGCTTATGGATGGTGTTTTCAGAGGTATCCCAATAGTGGGTTTATCTGCCCTAATTTGCCTGGGCTTCCTCTGAAGCTGTTGAAGAGGGAAAGGCACTTGCAGAAGGAATCATCCCGTCTTGGACATTGCAGCCTGTCATGGGATGACTTATGCTCTGAGTATGGCTCTGAGTATTGCTCCATCGATCAGAGGAAGCCTCATTGGCTGCTGTAGATCAGCTGCTGTGATGGGCAGAAGTTTTGGATCAATCCTGCTCTAAGAGTCTGAGGAAAAAATTCTAGCGGAATCTGCGTCCTGCCTATCAAGTGCTTTTGCAAATCCCACCTTCTGCCCCAGCATTTGTGCTGCACAGCATCTGATGAGTGCTGTGCTTGCTCTGATACATGGCACTCATCAAAGCTGCACAGTATGCTCCACGCCAGCTACTTCCTCTCTGGTTTAATTACAACCGAGTTTGCTAATCCCAGTCTTGATTAATGATCTTAATATGCAAATGTTATGATGAAACTGAAACTCTTTGTAATTGCTTGCAGACAGATTACCACTTCGAGTACACAGAGTGCGACAGCAGTGGCTCCAGATGG
Source organism: Acanthornis magna (assembly GCA_036785705.1). Classification (NCBI taxonomy): domain Eukaryota; kingdom Metazoa; phylum Chordata; class Aves; order Passeriformes; family Acanthizidae; genus Acanthornis; species Acanthornis magna. The sequence continues at coordinate 4,681,228 of JAWUZG010000001.1, forward strand.
AGGGTGGCTGTCCCGAATCCGTCAGTGGAGTGCTCTGGACTACCTGACCCCGTGAAAGGGAAGGAATGCAGTACGTTGTGACTTTTCATTCTACAGACTGTTACTGGCTTTTTGTGCTGTTTACCTTTGTAGGGCTTCCTAGCTCTGTCACTGATGTCCTGAGTTTTCCTGAGTTAGTCCTTCCCCTCCAATCCCGATTTCTGTCTGCTGGAGATGTGGAGCAGGGATTGTCTTTGCAGTGTGTCTGTGCAAGTCACTGTCTGCTGCAGGTACTGCTGTGTGCTGATTCACAGGCAAGGCACATCTGTGACAGCACCCCCTGAACAGATGTGGTTGCTTGTCTTGAGCTGCCGTGCCCTCCAGTTCATTTGTAGCTGTATTGGCCAAAATGGTGACCAGGAGTGGCCAAATTATATTTGCATAGTGTCCACATTCTCATTACTTTCATTATTTAGCTAATTAATAAGCTGAATGCATAAGGAATGGTAAATGTGTTATTTGCTGGAGTTGTTTTTATGATGAAGCTCCTGCACTTTATTTATTTATGTATTTATTTTTTAACAGCTTGGAATGTTTTCATATTGCTTGGTTCTGCATTTTTTTTTAATGTTGAAACACTTCTTTACATCTGGGGATATAAACGAGCTGCTGCTCTGCAAGCACATCCCTCACTGTTTTGTAGCTTCTCAGCCTGAATGCTCTTTCCCATCATACTTCCTTGCTCTAGCAATTCTCTCCACGAAAGATCCTAGCAGTAATTTATACCAGGGGGTATAAATTATTGTATCTGACAAACAGGATGAACAACAACATCTTTTCGGTTCTGTTGTAGCAGAGGTGAGATTTACTGACTTCTGACCCTCCTCCTCTAAAGGTTTATTTTCATTTCTTTATGTTCTGGTGTGAGGTACATAAATGTTTTCTGTAGCAGTGTTGATCACTGGAAGGTTTCTGACGGCTTGCAAGCATCATTTGAGAATGTATCATTCCTTGTATTCGGGTTTAGTTTCCAAGGTTTTAAATGTGGAATCTCTGTATATCCGTAGGATGTGCCTTTTCAATTACATAAATATAGACCTGAGAAGTACTTCAGGTGATCCCATAATTCACCCTCCAGCCCAAATAGCTGTAGTGGCAGTGACTGTCATTTATGGCTGACGTTTGGCTGGACTGTTTTCAGGCACCTCTTGTGATGAAGAGCCCAGAAGCTCTCTGGATATTTGCTCATATATTTAGTTCTTTTTCCCTCCTGTTAAAGATTTTTCTGCTGTCGAATGTCCCTTGTTATACTTCAAACCTATCACTTTTTGCTGCCTGCACTATAAAGGAGCAGATAGTTTTATTTCTTCTGCTGCACAACCACTTTTGATGTACCCTGGAGAACACAGGTATAACTCGTTTTTTCTGACATACATTATTTCTTCTTAAATCTTGTGATAAATGGTTTAAGGTCCAGCAACATTACGCTATCATCAAGTCTCTGCTACAGATTTCGACAAATGGTTCCCTTCCCTCTTCGTCTTCTATTATTTGTGCCTGTTTCTGGTCTTAAATCAATTCCAATGAGAATTCAGCTGGTTTATAACAATGGATGAATCTCTGGCTTCTCAATATCTGGCCCCCTGTTAGACAAGGTGAAAACTTTTCCCAGTAGATGGGCTGTGATGTTATACACCAAAATATAGGATTCTCTTAAATACACTGGAAAACTCATCTCCTTCTTGTAGTGTTGCTGTTAAATCCCATGGCAATTCAGCTGGTTAGAGAGGCAATCAGATATTTGACTTTTTCACTGGACCCCTCAGATCTCATCTCCCTGGGCTCTTGCAGTTCTATCTATTTTTTCTGTCTGTAGTAAATTAACTGGCTTCAGGGGCTGTCTAGCTATGTTCTGATGGCAAAAGTAATTTCAGGTTTCTCATCTCTTAGTCTTTCACCTTTTGCTTAAAGAACAACCAGTCTTTCAGCCTGAAAACATGAATCTGTCAGCAGCAGTCAGTAACTCTAAGAATGTGTAGGGAACCCTTCTCCCATTGAGCTTGGCTAACGTGGTGGTTTTTACTGTAAAATATTTTAACCAGAATAAAGTTTGGCAGCACAGTCCATTCTCCAGTGGGTGGGATAAGCTGGGAGATGTAGCTTTTGAAAATTGACTGCGCTACAACTCTCTGGAGTTTGCACATGGGGGTCTGTTGTTGATGATGAGTTGTGTTGGAAATGCTGACAGCTATCTCCTTGTCACGTTCTCTAAGCTGGTGGCTTCTGTCTCATCTGACAGTACAACAGCTGGGTCGAGGGTATCTTACACTAAAAGCATGAATTTCGGCAGCCTGGGGAAAACAAAAGGTTCTGTGTCTGAGGTTTCTACAACTCATGTTCTTAGTGGATTGTGTACAGAGTGAGATGTGTGCCACAGGCTTGGCCAGGGGTTGCACACAACTCACATGAATGGCTCCTTGAGATACCTTCCTTCCCTCTCAGGCCTAGTGCTATTTTATCCCAAGGTCTATCAAGAAATGCCAGAACTGTGCCATATCCTCTGAGGTGAGTTTTTCTGGATATTCTACAAATTTGTTCAGGTTCTCCTACATCTCATAGGTCCTACCCTATGCCAGGGCACATGACACTGGGGCTCATTTTGGCATTTGGTAGAATGCTGGAGTCCCCTCAGGTATCCCTTTGGTCCTTCAACCTGCAGAATCAGGGCCTACAGTAAAATCACTCTGGGCAGGACAATTTCCAGCTTTAAAGGTCTGTTACCTTCAGAAGTTTTGTTCAGCATCTGTTCATCCTGAGAAATACTGTGGCCAGCTATGTCTGTGCTCTTAAGGGAGGGTTGCACTTGTACAGCAGTTGCAGTTGTAAAGCAGCATGAGCTCCTCGGGCATTTTTTTTGTTGTCTCCTTGAGGTTGGTAGAGCCCTCAGTGGACACAATGGGTATGAGGGAATCTGTGTGAAAACGTGTGGTTTTTTGGAACACAGCTGCCATCACCGCTGACTTTGCGATGTTTGCAGTTGTTCTCATCTACTCAGAAATGCTGCCGCTTGAGAATATCTGCCACTGATCTTTACTGCTTTCTGAAAACATAAGTGACGTGCAGGCTGTCATTAATTTTGAATCCTGAGAATACTGTGCCAACCTCTCCTTCGTCCAAATGCTCAGCAGTTGTTCTCTTTAACTTGTGCCTGAGCTAGGAATTTGAAAGACAGTATAACAATATGTTAAATGTCTCCTGCTCTGTAAATACGTCTAGACTGTGGCCTCCAGTGGAGTGGAAAGACACTTGAGATTGCTAAAAATGTGTTAGCTCAGGTGGTTCCTATATCTGGAGCAATTGAACTGTGGCACCAGAGCTCAGTTGGTGTCTTGAGATGTGCTCGTTTTCAGGATGTTGTGTTTTACTGCTTTCCATTTGAATTAACCCATTTAAAATTAGGTTGGATATGTCTCTACTCTGCTGCATTTTGAAGCGCACGGCAACCTGCAAATCACAGCTGACTGTGTCCTGCTGAGCACAGCCCCAACATTCCCTGAAATGGCTGTAGACTCTGAAACCTGCCAGGATTCTACCCTGGTTTTGAGTCTTCAGAAACTTAATCAGTTTACCTGCAGAGAAGACAGTGTCCTCTGAGAAACAGTCATGGGGTTCGTAGTAGAAAGGGCTGTCATATTTTGACTGCTTTATGACCTGTTTGCTTTGAAGAAGGTTTTTTTTTCCCTTTTTTTTCTTTCCATCAGCACAGTGCAGCACAATGCCCCACCTTCCCCTCCTGCCGCCCTCCTGCCATCCACATCTCTGCCGTCTGGGTGGGAGGTGGGAAGGAAGAAGGAGCCTCACATGAGAGATTTTTGTGGTGCTGTAGGAGGTCCTGCTATGCAGTGACCCAGATATGTGAGGGAAGCTGCAGTAGCAGCTCTGCAGGGGCGAGGCACTGGGACCATGTGCCCTGCTCTGTATTTCACTCCCCTCTGTTTTTTCTGTTCTCCTTGCCCTATGGGGCTGCAGTCATCACCTCTTTCAGACCTGCCCCAGGCTGTCAGCCTGGTGTGGTACCTCAATGGTCACCCTGTGGGGCTGGGCTAGCCCTGGACAGGCCATGGCATGGCCACACCAGACTGCTTGGACACCTCTCTCATGTTTGTTCAGAGCTGAGTCACATTTTGATGCTGCCACATCACATTTGCAAGGGTTCCAGTGGAGAGAGGCATTAAAAGTCCAGAAATATCTTGGCTAGGAAAAAGGCAGTATTTATTACTCCTAGGGCTACTCTGGCTCTCCTCTGCTACCCATTTAAGATGTCCCCTCCATGCATCTTCCCAATACTGTTCTGGAGGTGGGGTACATACATGGAGGTGGGGGAGGCAGACAGACAGCCTCCCTCAGCATCATCCAGACCTCTGAATCACTCCTGACAATTGGGAATGTGCTTTACTGATTTGATCGCCTTCGTTTTTAATTACCACAGATCTCCCTCTGATCCCTTCATGAGTCTGATAGCAGGAAGGGAATTTAGCTGATAAGGATCACTGCCATCAGGGCACTAGCTTGGCTTTTTAAATGGAAGATACTGATGGCCGTCCAAGGGAGCAGTTTGCTTTAGGGCTAAGCCCTTGCCTGCACCCCCTTATGTCTGGTATCTCTGGGAGCCTTTTGTTTTGGTGTGGGGCTGTAGGCAGTGTCTGATGGGGACTTTTCGGGATTTGGCAGTGGAAGCAGCACTTGGCATCATGTTCCTGCTGACACCTTGCTGCAGTCTGTTTCTGTGGCCATCGTCAGGCTCTTCTGCCAGCCTGACCATATGCTGCGTGTTTTACACTCCAGAGTCTGAATTTGGAGCCTTCCTTCCTTCCTTCCTTCCTTCCTTCCTTCCTTCCTTCCTTCCTTCCTTCCTTCCTTCCTTCCTTCCTTCCTTCCTTCCTTCCTTCCTTCCTTCCTTCCTTCCTTCCTTCCTTCCTTCCTTCCTTCCTTCCTTCCTTCCTCCCTTCCCACTGATATGCTCATCTCAGCAGAATTTTTGCCCAAAAAGAGCGTAAAGGGTTCACATTTTGACCTCATATTATTTAAAAATATTAAGTCTCTTATTCCACAGAATATTAGTTATTTTTTACTGTCCTAGGCAAGAAGAGGTTGCAACTTATCTCATAAATGTCTACTCATTTTAGTAGTGCTGTGTGCATAATAGAGGAACTATAGTGAGAGTGACAGAGCATTTTTAAAGGAGTTGGATTTGCTGTGTTCAAGGGGAAAAATCCCAGGATTAGGGGTTACCACCCCTAACAATGCTGGTAGGGGCATTGTTATAGTCAGCATCCAATTGCCAGTTATAACCAGGAAGACTTCTTAAGAAAGAGACAAAAAAAATTTATAACATGGAAGAAAATTGATCAAATTATTGCAACAGGCTGCCCAGGGAGGTGATAGAATCGCCATCCCTGCAAGTGTTCAACACCCATGCAGGCGTGGCACTTGCGGACATGGTTTAGTGGTGGAGTTGGCAGATTTGGGCTAATGGTTGGACTTGATGCTTTTAGAGGTCTTTTCCAACCCTAGTGATTTGGTGATTCTGTGGCTGTGCTTAGCAAAGTGCACCTTCAGCTGGTGCCACTAAGGTGGGAGCAACTTCTTTGAAGTCCAAAATGTGCTTTAGTTTTGAAGTGAGTTATGTGAGCCTGTGCCAAATGACAAATGTGAAGAGCTCCACCGACTTCAGAAAATAGACTGTCCTCAATTACAATGGGCTTTACTGGAGTCTGAGTGCAAAATTTGACCTGATTTATTGCTGTTGAGCTGTGTTTGTTGAGTGTATTCTAACTTGTGTAATCTGCTCCCAGGATACCACAGGAGGAGATACGGATCTTCCTGCTAATTGCAGACTCAATTAGGGCAAATGACCTTTTTAAGGCTGTATGTTTTATAGCACTTTCAGGCAATTTAAGTGATCAGCAGGAGTTTTAGCATTTTTCTTTCATAACAGAAAACTTAAATAGAAGGTTTTGAGTTTGATGTTCTCTCAGTCTTCGGTAAGGTTGGATATCCCAATCAGGTAAGAACTGGGCCTGCTCCTAACTCCCCTGGAGTCAAGGGGCATCTACAAATTTTATATGCACACTTGTATTAATGCAGGGCTGCCGTGGAGCAAAGCTGTTCAGCCAGCAGGGGTGTGCAGAGCACAGTTTGAGAGTTGCTGTGATTTAGCAAAACACTCAGCAGTGATTTGCTGTTGCTGTGATTTAGCAAAAGCAGATGTTTATTCCTGTTCCTCTTAGAGCGTCCTTGCTAATTCATGTTCCTAACTCGAGTCAGGTAGGTGAGTCTCACTGGTGGTATTAGGTTTCTCGCCTGGGCTGAGGCTTGAGGCTGCACTTTGCCATGGCATTTCCGTGTGGATTGATACCCTGAGAGATTACCCCAGTTCTGCAGGTATTTTTTTCCAGAATTTTTGCTCTGTGCATGAGCAAGATACTGTCTCTGTGAATAAGTCACATTGTCGGCTTTGTGAAGCACAGATTCAAAATAAAATAGGTAAATAGTTAAAAAGCTGAAAGGGTTTGCACTGAACCCTCAGAATTTAATTCCTGGAGAGGAGATCCTGGGAACTGCATGTTGATGTGTGTACCGAGACTGTGAAGGAAAATGTTGGCTTTAGTGTCTTTTGATGAATTCTTCACCGTGCTTGTGTACATAATGTAATTAAATAAGTTTAAAACAGATTCCTCTGAGTCACTAATTTTTCTTTTAATATGGAAGCAGCTGGCAAGACCTTGAGATTTGTTATGGCTCGGTAGAGGGTGAGAGGCAAGGACTCTGTGTGTGGGCAAAGAACATCGAATGGCACTAGAACCCCTTTGGCTGATGAGCAATCAAAATATGCCTGATGGAGTCAGTAGGGGCTCACTCACCTCCAGGTCTGCTCCCTGCCATCTCCAGTGCTGAGCCACTGCGATGGCTCTTGAAACCCTGGCAGCAAACGCACTTTTTAACCTCTTGGTGATAGCTGCCTTCCTCCACTCTACAACACACTGCCGTGGATTGATTATTTCCATTCCAAACTCACTCCTTTCAGTGTCCAAATGACGCAATAAAGTGATAATGAAAGTGTCCTATGTGCCAGGCCAGCTGGGGAAAAGAGCTTTGCTCTATTCCATTATTTTTTTGATAAATGGAAAAATTATTTATTCTTAAGAAAAGGAAAGATCTCTTCCACAGAAGGTTCTCTTTCCAGGTTATATCAGGCTTCGATATGATCACATTTCAAGCCTAAACAGCCTAGACAGACTTCTTTTTTTTTTTAAATTAAGATTCAGTCTGGTTCCTGGTAACACATTGAGATATAATGACTGAAGAAAACGAACATCAATTATTCACAGTCTATTGGAGAAGCCTTGTATAAATTATTCACAGAAGACATTCTGAAGCTGGCGAGATTATAGGAAACATTAATAATGAAGCAATGATTTCCTCTCATCCTTTGTCCTCATTCCGTATTTTGGTTGGTCCTTGGTTCCATGTTGTGTGGACCCCAATGTCCCTGGGTATCTCTGAAAAGCCTCCATGTGCTTGTCCTTGGCCACATCTTCCCCTCCAGGCCTGTGGCATGTGTCTGCTGAAAACAGCAGCTGTTCAGAGGCACAGCTGCCTGATGCTGCCAACCTCATATTTCCTTCCTGAGCTACAACTTTCACCTCTGCCCATGGGAGCCTGAGACAATTCAGCCCTGACTCTGCCTGCAGGAGATGGCAGCGTCTCACCTGAATCCCACCTGGTGGGGCTTTGGATGAACAACACGGGAATGGAGAGGGGAGAGATGGAAAGCCAGTGTTTGAGATGATTTTTGTTTTGTATTTTCATTGGTTTGTGTAGAATTGCTCAATTGCTATCCCCTTCTAATGTTCTTACTGCCTGGTAAAATCCAGTCCTGTGTCTTTTTAAAAAAAAATCTAATTATTGAGAGCCAGGGAGACACACAGGGATACACATGAACGTGCACATGTTCAGTGGCAACAGAATGAACAGAAGACCTGAGATGGTCTTAGGTATTGTTAAGTAGGAAATGTTTGGAGGAAAATGTTTGCTGACAAGAGGGGTGGAGGTAGAAGTAGTGGATCCAAGGGGTGTGGGATGGGAAGAGGTGAGACTGAGTGACCAGGGCTGCATAAAGGAGGAAAGAAATTGAGTGCATCACAGTTTGGTGTTGGAGGATTCAGGGTATTGAGACAGCTTTGGTTAATCTTCTGGTGAAATCTCAAATATTCTGATCCCTCTCACAGTGTGTCAGTATCTAAAAGGTATGTTACATGAGAAAACACTACAGACGAAAGTTTCAGACCTCAGGAGAAGTTGAGTAGGCATACACTTGTGAGGATCTACTCTTTTTGTCGATCTTTGTTCTTGATAAACCCGTCCTGATGCCCAGCATCAGAGAATTAAGCAATGTGAGAATGTTATGCTCAGTTACTAGAAGACAAATGTGCCAACTAGTATTTATCCTAGTCCACCAAAATCACCAGGAGGGCCACAGCTGTACTAAAAGATAGAATGTGACCCTGGAGACTTGCAGTCAAAGGGCAAATGAGACAAGCTTGTTTATGGTCTGTTTTGCCCTCTGGGGAGAGGTTTCCATGTCTGCAAAGTGATTGTAAAGTGCAATCAGATCTGCCAAGTGATGTATTGCAAGCACTCGTTGGCAGTGGTTACACAGTGAGCTTCAGGGTGCCCCAATCCTCTGTGGTGTGTCCTAGGAGGGAGGTGAGACACCACTGATCTTGCCTCACAGAATTTAGGGGAGTAAATTAGCAGGGGATTTAATTAGATTTGCTAGTCTGACCTCGCAGACCATTAAAATACACCCAGCTAGGCTGATGGTGGGGCTGATAATGGGTGTTTGGCATGAGGTTTTCTTCCATATGGTGTTCAGTTATGGTACGAAGCACTAGAGAGACAAAGGGTCCATCACATGCCATGACAGATTGTTCCAGCATTCAGTCATTCTTCCTATTAAAAATCTGTGTGTTATTTCCAATTTGAGTTTGTTTGGGTTCAGCTTCCAGAAGGTAGCTCTCATGTATTTCTCTGCTTGATTAAAGAGTGCAGCCGGATCTTGTGTTTTCTCCCCTGGAGATGCTTATATATATTAATCAAGTTGACTCTCACTCTTCTTGTAATAAATTAAAGAGATTAAGCACTTCAGATCTCTCATTGCAAGACATTACCCCTAATTTTAAAACCATTTGAAGTCCTTTTGTTTTGTACTGACCTCTAAAATGCCAAATCACAGCTATATGTGGTATTAAAAGAATCTTCTTCCCTGTAATACACATTTCATCCTGTATATCTCTGCCTCCACCTCTGAATTTATCCAGATCTCACTAGTGCCTTTTTTGGATGCCTTGACAGTGGAAGCTCTTGATGAATGGTGGGTCTGCTCCCACTCTCAGGCTTGGGCTCTCTGGGGTACATTTCAGCCCTCTGCAGGCAGGGCTGCCGCTCCTTGCCCTCAGCAGCTCATCTTTCCCTCTGACTCTGCTAAAGCACACTGACTTTGAGTGGGCTCAGGCTCGGTAACAATCTCACCTGCCAATCTTGATAGCATTCCTTTCCGATTTGCCTGCAGATCATTGATAATACTGTGGGCAGCCATCAGTCTCGGTCCTGGGCAGGCAGAACTGTCCCTGTCCCCTTTCTCCCCTCTCAAGGATGGCTTCCTATCGACAGCCCCGTCTGAGATCTGTTACTCAGGCAGGTTTGAATCCCTTTAAGATGTGCCGTGCTGGTATCGGACAGCACTACCTTTCTTCATCAGAGTGACATACAAAACTGAGCTAGCTGTATTAGAGACCCTAAGTCTGTAACATCCACTCCATCACCTTTATCAAGTGGCTTGTAATCCTTTTAAAGAATGAGATGAGGTCTGTTTGACAAGACTTACACAGTGGTGGCTATTAGTACTGTATCTCATGTCAATTTTTTATGAAGTACATAGGTTGTCAACTTTATTGCATGTGTGTATGAATGTGTGTGGCTGCCTGTGGCAGTGTCTAGTTAAACATTTCTTTACAATATCTTTTTGTGAGAAAGACTAGTCACCTGTACAAACCATGTCATCTTTTTTTTTAACTTCTGTAGTTATTTAAGAAAGCTACAGCTGCGAATCACCAATAATTTTATCTGCTTCAAAGGCAGCAGTGTATGCAGCACCACAGTGTGTCGTGCTGTTCCTAACTGCTTCTGGAAATGTTCTTCCAATTTTAAAAATGCCCATGGTGGGGCAAGTGATGAAATCTTTTAATGCATTTCACAGTTTTCTTCACAGAGAGATAGATCGCAGTCAGTGTTCACAATGTGCTCTGTGTAAGTTGGTGTGCAGCATCCAAACTGATTATTTGAAAGGTGTGATAGCGAAGTTTGCAGTCAGAGAGGGAGAGGGAATAGTGATGTCCAGTTATGCAGTAGAGATGGTTTCTCTGAAAATTAAGCACCTCTGCCCCATTGTGGGGGCACAGGCACCTCCTGCCTGTCTCCAGCTGGAATGAACTCTTGAACTGATGCTGCTTAGATTAAAGAGGGTTTGCCTGGCGTTTGGCCTCCCCCTTGGTAGAAAGCCAAGCTGTGGGACACTGGGAGAAGAGACCACCTTCATGCTCACTGCACGCTATATCTCCTCCCCACTCCCCTCCAGCTGGAATGAGACCAAATGCTGCATCTGTTGCAATGCTGAAAGTGGTTTGTGTTGCCATTAGCCATGCTCAGCCCCAAATTGAGCCTGGCAAGCAGCTGGCATGCTCAGAGCCAGTTTGCTTGCAGGGGCATGTGTTTTGATGGGAAATGCTGCTGCCTTTGAAATGCAGTTCTTAGAAGAAGGAAAGAAGGTAATTCCCCATCTAAATAAGAGAAAGGCTCATCTCTTTCCTGGAAGGTGAGAGATGGATGATGTGTCCTGTGTGGCAGCTGGCCTGATCTCTTATACCCTTTTATTTCTCTCAAATGGTCAATCTGCAAAGGGTTATAATATATTAGATCATTTAAAGTAATAATCTCTGCTCAACCTCACTGTGATGGAAGAGGAAGCTCTGCTGCCCTCAGCATCTTCATTATGGCAGTGAATTGCTCACGGTTCCTGACTCCTTAGTAGAAATTCGTGACTCTGGAATGGTTAAGCAGGACCCTCAATTTCTTGCTATTTAGCTTTCTTTAAAAAAAAAAAGTTGGAATTGTTAAAGAATTCAAAGATGTCATGAGAGAGCTCACTTTCCTACTTCCCTTCCTGATAGCTTCTCTCTGCACCCTTCAAAAGGAAAAAAATAAAGCAAGGTTTATTAATAAAGCTGAAGCAGTGAGTCGAGACATCTTTATGTATTCAAGGTGAAAAGCTGTACGAAGTGTGGTTGCAGTTCAGACACACAGGGCAGTGTTCACTGCTTTTGTCCAAGTCTTTGCAGAAAGCTGTTCCCCACCCCAGGTGCAGGTGGGTCCCAGGGCTTGAGCTGAGGTCACACATTCAGTCAGGTTGGGGTTAGCTGTGCCTCGTGCCACTGCCTACAGTGAACCACTTGCTCTCACTGAGGGTGGACTTTCTGTCTGTCAGTCTTTCACAGAAATCCATCAGGGCAGGATTTCCTTGTTTATCCCCACCCCAACACCCAGCTCTGCCTGGATCCTGCCCACTTTCCTTCTTGGTCCATCACCCGTGAGCAATGGGGTTAGAAATCTGTTGTCTGGAAGGCCACTGCTTCAAATTCAGAGTATGCTGATATGACCAAGAAGTCATATGAAATGACCCTCTGGCAGATCATTCCATCAAAACGGACCTTCTATTTGCTTTCCAGGGCCACCCATCAAGGATAATTGCACAAAAAAATTCTGCAGGTATTGGCACACAAATGGGAGCCTGAACTGTTAGTCAGATTCAGATGGAGACGAGTTACACAGCCATGAGTTTATCAAAGTACTTACAATCAAACAAGTTTTTCTGCAGTTTAGATAAACATTGGCACATCTGTGGAACCACATTTTCTGGGACTTCAGCCGGCATCACTGTTCTGGGCCAGTTTCACTACTCTGGCTGCCAGTCTGGTCTCATCCTGCAGTTTCTCAGGCTGATGAGTTTATGTCTGTCAAAGCGAGTGTATGAAATATCTGTCACTGTGCAATGTGGCGTGTGTGAAACAGAAGAAAATCCCATCATTTCTTGGGATGTGAGTTGTGTGCGTTGCTCTGGATCCTGCTTTGGCTTGACTGGCACAGTTAAGTTAAAAAATTTGCCAACATCTTAGGAAGCACTGTGTGCTGCAGAAAGTGCTCATTTGTTTTCCTTTCAGGATGTTCAGTCTCAAAGAGGACTGAGGGAAAGTGGGATGGCCTGCCATTGAAACTAGTGTCCAGGCAGGAGTTGTGATTCCTGGCACAGCCACAGGGCTCTGTGGGCACACAGGACTTCAGCTGCTGTCCAGGTTTCTTCTTTATAATGGGAATAATATTCCCTTAGCAGACAGAGATGTGATTGGGGGGGACAAAAAGCATGCAGCTACTTGGAGGAAATAATTTTAGAGACATCAGTAAAAAATGTGAATATACCTCCTAATTATACTTCCCTTAATTACACAGATTTTGAATACTGTCTTTGCTGTGCTGACAGCCAGTGGTTATTTTCTCAGCATGTTAATGTCACCCCAATCAAAGATCCTCAGCTTCTAGTCACAGACCTGTGGGTGACCTTTTCCAAGACACATGGGCTATCAGGCAAGATGTTTGAGGCTTTGTAGGTAGTTCAAGTGAGGAGAAGCACAGAGAGACTTTGGATTAGGTCTGCTGCTCTCAGCCAAGGTGTGTAGAATTGTATTATGGTCGGTCTGCTGCTGTACACCCTTAGCTTAGGTGGGTGAGACAAGTCTGTTCTGGCTCTCAGATACTGCTGGTTTTAATTGAGTTCAGGCTGTAACAGTTGGGTGAGCAAGGGTGAGAGAACTCTATTATAAATCCTCATTTTCACAAATTGCTTTTGGACACAACCTGTCAATAGAGATTTTGTTTCTGAAAATCTTCTTTTGCCAATGGAGACAAGCTGCAAATCAGGAGCTGTCATTGGGATTTGGTTTTAGTGCTGCCACATCAGTGAAAAACCAGGTGAACATCCCAATTTTGCAGCTGATGTTGGTACACAAGCTGTTGTGTTCTTGGGACTGGGACATTCTGTTTGCTTTCCTTTAGTGGCAGTTCAGTCTTAATTAATTAAGTGGCAAAAAAATTAATGGAAATGAGTAAGGATTGATGAATCCATCCCTGTGTTGTAAACAACTGTCTCCCCAGCTTTCTCCTGTGCCTCTGGTGAGTACCTGGAGATGAAGAACCAGGTGTGCAGCAAATGTGCAGAGGGGACCTACTCACTGGGCAGTGGCATCAAGTTTGACGAGTGGGATGAGCTGCCGGCAGGATTCTCCAACGTGGCGACTTTCATGGACACGGCGGTGGGCTCATCTGAGAGTAAAACCGAAAGCTGCAGCAAGTAAGAAGTTCTGTTTGCACCTGGGTTACACCGCTGTGGGTAAACCTGAGACAGCTCAGCAGCACAGAGCTGCCTCGGGGCTCCCCTGAGCTCTGCAGAGGGTAACCAGCCCTGCTAATGGCAAACCAGAGTGGCTGGGAGGTGACATTTGTAGCTACCTCTCTGCTGTCAACATGGTCTCCGTCGGCTCATCAGCAGCCTGTGAGTTTAAGACCAGCCTGGAGCTGCTCTTATTTGTAGCTGGAAAGCTCCAGGGTCATGGTATAGTAAATGTGGCTAAAAGGTCCTTTTACAGCCTTTTTAGAGACCTGTGGTTCTTGCAGAAGGCTGTTTCTGAGTGTAATTGAAGGTATATTGAACCTGTGGATAATAAACCTTTCTTATGCAGGCTGAGCCCTACATTTTTCGTCCCATATCCTTTCCCCATGCACGGTTTTAATGAAAAGTATTATATTATTCATGTAACATATAAAAATAGTTCTAAAATAAAATTATTATATCTACCAATCTGAAAAATAAATGGAAACCCTGTAATAAACTAAAAAATTCACTGCAGCTAGCTGTTGCATGATTCTGGGGTCTTTATTACGTAACATGTTTTTGTATAGCAGTGTAAGAAGAGTCTCCTCAGTGTCTGTGATCTCAATTGAGGCTTGTTTTGTTTATGTTCATCAGCTCTTCATGGACGCCTCGAGGGAATTACATAGAGTCAAACAGGGATGATTGTACAGTTTCTCTCATCTACGCTGTGCACCTGAAGAAATCTGGCTCTGTCTTCTTTGAATACCAGTACATTGACAACAACATCTTCTTTGAATTTTTTGTAAGGCCTTTTATATGGTGAATCCAACCTTATATTGTAAGAATTCAACCCAGATAAAGATCATTAGAAGCGGTTTTTCCCCCTTTTAAGTTCCCTGTATACCCATAGCTTGTTACTGCTGAACGAGATAAAAAAAACCTGCTTCTCTTTCTGTCACTTATACTGTCTTGTGGCATTTATTTCATCTTCAAAACTCAGTCTGAACTGATCCTGTCTGCCATGCACTGGGATTTTTCCATTAGGGGTCATGACTGCCCCAGTTAGTCCAGCCTTTTGCAAGACAATTATTGGTGAAAGATGCTTTCATTTGGGGGTGTTTGAGTTGAGACGTCTTTGAAGGGTCTTGACATTTAAAAAGACTTCTTCCAAGGCAGTAGTATGTGGAAGCCTTTAGTTTTAGGTCAATCTGTGTCCTAGTAATTTAGTAATTAAGATGAAAGGCAGGAGAAATTCAGCTGACTTTCAGTAGGAATTGGGCTCTGAGGCTACGTCCACACTGCGAAATGGAGGGGCTGGGGATCATTAGCTCTGAAATGGGAACAGCCTGGCTGGGCTTGCACCATGCTGTACCCAAATTGCTGAAACACTTTGGTCAGCAGTGACCAGAATGGGGAAAGCCACCCTGCTCTGCCCCCTCAGAGGGACTGGTTGGTGTCCAGTGAGCTGGAGGGCTCCCAGCACCAGCATTTGCAGTGGGGTTTAGATGCCCCACATTACTGAGGTGCTTCCACTGACACCTGTCTCACTGTCCTTGCCATGCTGTACCTGCCATTTGGGATAGAAAAGATTGTAATGGGAGGGTGACTCAGAGAGGCAGATGACTGGAAATTCTCAGTCTCCTCTGTTACTGCGCCTGTATCTGTCTGACAAACTCTGTTTTTCATCTGAAAAACACAGCTCATGGCACCTCACAGGAGCAAGAAATCTTAGCTGGTGTTGGTTAATATTTCTTGAAGTTTGGGAAAAAGTGCAAAGTATCCTTATCCTTAGTAGAGCTGGGAAAGGAAGACAAAAAATACCTGTTGGAGGCACCTTCATGCTGCTCCATCAGTGTGATAAATTGCTATTGCTCTTTGGTAACAGACCATGCAGGCAATGTTATTTAGCCATTTCTGTTTTGTATTAGACTACCCTGCCTTCTTCATGGGAAGAAAGCTGCAAATATGCTTTCTGCTGTCAGGCGAATGTGCCAGGATTATGAATCCCAGCTCCAGTTGCTTGACTGACTGGCAGATCTGCTCCTGCAATGGAGCAAATATATTGTTTCTCTGAGCCCTGGCTTTGAAAATGGCTTCTTGATTATGGCTTTTATCCATATCCCACTCACTTGCCTTCTCTGAATTTATCATTCCCTGTTCAAGGAGCAGTGAGTGGTGCACTCCTTTATAGAAATGCCCATAAATTCCTAGTCAGCCTCGGTATTTCAGGGAAACCATATTTAATGCTCCTGTAAAAGGCATTTTTTTTCCTCCACCATGCCTTTGTGCTTAAATATATTTAACAATGACACTTTAACTCTGGACAGTGGCATCTCTGTGGCACTAGCAGCTTACTGGGAAATGGTGAGGTGTTTGATCTGCCCTTCCTTGTCTCTATTTATATATTGAAGCCCTTTACACCTGACAAGAACAGACTTTATATTCTTACCTCCTTTTTGCAGATGGGAACTAAGACACAAAGATCCTGTAGCTCAGGTTGCACTAGATAATTAGGGATCTACCTTCTGCACAGGTGCTTCTTCTCACCTCTTTCCCTCAGTGCTGTTGGTCTAGGTGGGAATTGGTGTACAGATGCTTTGGAGGATGTGGGGTTGCACAACTTTTTTCAGACTTGACATGGAGAAACTTCGAGGAGGATCCTTGACTCCAGGTCAAGTGTCTGAAAGTGTTGAAGTGTCCTTTCTCCCTGGTGCAGTGAAAGCTGAGTATGTGATCTCATGCCTTAAAGGGACTTGATACCTTTTCATCTGAGAGACGAAAGAAATGCCCCAAACCTTGCTGTAAGGAAACACTTCTGTTTTTCTGGACCTGGGCAAGGGACAGCCAACCTCACACTTCTGCCAGGGCAGACACTCCATGGCAGCTGCCTCTCCCTTGGTAATGTTACTCTCATCCCTAGGTCGGGTGGCAGCACGCCAAAGACAAAGCAGGTGTTGGCTGTAGAGAAAGCACTGCCTTCCAGCTTTGGCCTATCCAATCCTACCTCCCCCATGACTTAGAAGCCTCTGGATTTTGGAGAATTAAGTCTTGATGGGCTCAAGAGAAGGAGGAAGCAGCAAGACAAGATTCTCAGCATCCTTGTCTGACCATACAGTGCGAGGATGAGTCTGAGATCTTCTCATCCTGCTTTTTTTTTGCCATCTCTGCCAGAGGGTGTCATTGGAGACACTGATAAGCTCTAGTGGATTTTAAAAGTTGGGGGTTTATTTTTGCCACAAATAAGGCAGCTGTTTGTATGTAGACAAGAGGAACAGAGCTGAATCTTATAATTCCCAGAAGTCATTATGCTGACAGAGAGATGGACCTGATTGTAGTCACTGATCTTGTGTTTTTATTAACAGATACAAAATGACCAGTGCAAAGAAATGGAGTCCACGGCAGACAAATGGGTGAAGCTCACAGACAATGGGGAATGGGGCTCTCATTCTGTAAGTGTATGAAAAATTCCTTCATGAGGTTTTCTGCCATTTATAAATGTCTGTGATTTCCTCTGTCCAGACACCAAACATGGGCTGGTTCCTGCGAATGCGTTGAAGAAGCAAGGTTTTCCTAATATTGAGGGGAAAAGTCATGGAGGTCCCTAAGGGGCTGATCCCGAAAGAAATGATTTAGATGCAAGACTTTGTATTGATTTCCCTGGGCTTTGAATCAAGTGTTTTATGAGGTTAAATAGATGTATGCAAATCTGCATGCCACAATCACTTTGCATGACTGTAATTGAAATCTTGTACAGCAGCTGCTTGCTCATGAGAACACAAGATTATTCCCTGTGTCTTGGCAGAGCAGTGGCAGTGGCATGTGTCTGTGGAGACAAGCAGGACGGGCATTTTATTCTCAGGGGTGTGCAGAAGAGCTGGACTGCCCCCAGCTCCTGCCCCACGGGGGCTGGTTTTAAAAACAAGCTGGCAGCACCAGGGTGGCCCCTGCAGCACAGATATGATCCTGTCTGTGTTGGGGTAGGAGCTGTGACCGAGCTGGCTGAGGTTGCTCTCTGAGCAGACCATGTGTAGGCCAACCACTGTACCATAATACCCTCGTCCCCAGAGCTGTTATCAGCAAGGGCCCAGCACAGGTGACATTATGCCAGAAGAAAAAGGCTTTTTTGGGCATAGGCAGCAGCATAGTCTGTGTTTTCCATGGTCTGCTTATCCTCCTGGAGGAGACATTCCTGAGCCAGCCCTGGTTGGCAGTGCCTGTTAGCTCAGGTGCAGGATGAGTGCAGGTTCCATTGGGAGGCTGGAAGGTTGGGTGGGGTGGGGTGAGCCACATGAGCCGAGAGGCAGAGCCAAGGCCAGGGCATTGAACTGAGTGGGCTGAGGGATGGAGGCACTCTGCATGGGAGATGGTGCCACCTGAGCTCATCATCCGGGGTGTGCAGGTGCTGTCACTGCCTGTGAAAGTTGTTGGGATGGCTGTCTGAAATGCAGACACAGGAGCTAGGTGAGATGATGATTCTGGCTGTCCTGAAGGGTTTTTTTCTGCTCTGCAAATCCTGTCAAGGTGTCTTCTGTGAGCACGATTTTCCAGTTGCTGCAGTCTGCTCTCAGCGTGTGAGTCCTGCTGCCCTGGAGCTGGTGTTGAGTAGCTCACCTCACACAATGCAATGCCTGTTTCAGTATGGTCCCAGTTCTGCTGTTACTTGTGGTAACCCAGGTCTCCTCTTCCCCTGTGGGTAGGAGCTGTTTGGGTGTGGGAGATGCTGTATGTTGTATTTCAGCTTTGCGAAATTTTTGAGCTCTTTATCCTGGGTGAAGAAAAACTGTGGACCTGCCAGGCCTGTGTAACAGTGCTGTAAATCACATTATCCTGGACCCTTATGCTGGTAGAGTTTATGCCTCTTCTTGTGTGAAAGTACAGCACTTTGAGGCCATTATCACTGTGTTGGCTGTAAACATCTTGCACTGGGCTGTAGATGTGGAACAGCTTTGCAGGCCAGGCAGGGGCTTGGTGAACCTGCTGCTTTTAGTGATGACTGACACTGTGCCTACACAAGTGAGTTGAAGGCAGAAGGCACCAAAACTGCTGCTGGAAGAGCTGTCCTGCCTTCCTACAGCCCCTTACCTCAGCCACGATGCCACCAGCCCAACACCCTTCCTCAGGGGCTGTGCAGCCACATGCTGAACCCTGCCATGAAAACAGGGGGGTCAAGGCAGTCAGAAACCAGGTTGTTTCCTCCATCTCATCTGCTGTTTGTGGTCAGAAGTGAGCAGGAGGGATGAGACTGCTGCTGGGGACAGCCATGGTTTGTGCCTGGCTTATTGTAGTGTTACATGCAGGCAGAGCTTGATTTTTAAAACTATAAACAAAACTCACTTGTGAAATGGATTTTCGAGCTCTGGGTCATGTTGAGGTTCTTTATGAAAGTGTATCTCAAGGCTTTAAAAACAAACTGATTGACTATATCTGAGCATAAAGCCAGAGATAAAAGCTCTTGAGTGCCAGGGATAGTTGGATAAAGGCAGGAACATCTTTTTCCTAATTCTGCTTACAACAAGGTCAGAAACAGCTCTTGGTGTTTTTCCAACAGGAGCGTTGAGAAACTTTTTTGTAAAGAACACTTTGGCACTCCTCAGATATGTCTATAAAGCATCTGTCTAGCTGTTTCCCCATTAACTTTTGACCCACTAAAAAGCTGCTAGGATGTAAGAAATTTGAGTAATGGAAGTAGGAAATAAAACAATGTCTTTGTGAGGGGATGTCTGCTAACTGACGTGTTGTTGCAGGTAACTCTGAAATCAGGTAGCAATATATTATACTGGAGAACAACAGGGATTCTTATGGGCTCCAAAGTAGTAAAACCAGTTCTAGTGAAGAACATCACAATTGAAGGTAAGTAGTATTTGTCTTTGAGGTTTTATCTCACTCTTTCCTCTCAGTGTTTGCCAAGTGCTATTTCTGCTGCTGTGCCTACAGCACTGAAGTGGCTTTTTTTAGCCCCTTGCCACCTGCCTCCTCCTCTGGAGCGTAGAAACTGAACAGCAAAACTTCAGTCAGGAAAAGGTTGAAAAATGAGTTTATCTGGTAAATGTTGCCATCTGCTGGGGAAGATTGGCTTAGCAAATAGAGAGAAAAATGAATAAACAGGTTTTCTTTAGTGTAGTGTAGAAAGACTGTTATTGGTTATTGGTAAGCCTCTCAACAGTGATAAATGGATATATATCATAACAGTGACAGTTAAATTAATATTTCAATTACCTGTTTAATCTGGGATTGCTCTTTTGGTCCTGTTCTAAGTGTAATAAAACTTGGAGTGCCATATAAGGTTCTTAGATGGGCTAGACTCACATTGAGGTGTAAAGATTAAAGACCTAAACTGTGAGTCAGCAAAGCCAAAGTGTCTAAAGTGAGTGGTGAAACCGAATGTGATTTTCATGCTCTTTTATGCAGCTGACTTGCTCTCAGCCATAAGCCCAGGCAGGCAGCAGTTATGGATGTATCTCTTTCAGTGCTTTACCTGGAATTTTTCTTACAGGAGTTGCCTACACGTCTGAATGCTTCGCATGCAAGCCTGGTACCTTCAGTGACAAACCAGGGGCATCTGGCTGCCAGGTGTGCCCACGAGACACTTACTCTGAGAAAGGGGCCAAAGAGTGCACCAAGTGTAAAGAAGAAATATATTATGCAGGTACCTAACCCCAATGGGTTAAGCAAAACCTGGAAGGTCTGAGTGTGTGCAGTCATCGCCTGTTTCAGATGTCGGAATGGTTGTATCCAGCAATGACAGTCTCCAGTTGATATAGAAAGGGGAAATGAACGATTTCCCAAAATATGCAGAAGGCACATAGATACATAACTGGCCACAGTTGAACATTGTTAGGGTCATCCGTGTTCATTTGAAGGGATGGAGACCTTTATGGGCTGGAAGGGAATAGTTCTCCTGAAGGATAGAACAGTCGTGCTGTGCCCTCTCGTGGTAGTTTGTGTTGTAGGTTGGCGATGACACGAATTTGTTTCATCACTGCCTTCAGCCTTAACACTTTTGAGGAATATCCTTTCCAAACACTCTGTCCTGTCTTTCCCCAGCCTCCTGTGTGGCTGGAAAATGTGGTGATCTAGTTGCACACCCTAGTCCCAAAGTCCTCTGCATTCCCAGCTGTGGTTAGGTGGTCATCAAATAACATGGTCTTAATCTATTCTTCGTAGCCCAAAGGTCTTCAGATTTCTTCCCTGTAGTAGTTTGAAGAAAGTTCTTGAAGACTCAGTTACTCACCATAGAACCTGCTATCGCCAGTTGTGGTAAATGCTTGGAGACCTGTGCCTGTGCTCACAGTGGGCATGGAAATATTGCAAAATTATCTGGGAAGAGGCAAAATTGGGCCAGTGTTGTAAGGAAATTTCTGCAGGGTTAGAGTGGTTTTGTTCCTTATCAAGTGAGAACATATTCCCGAGCTTGTTAAGCTCTGCTTGGAGGTGAAGATGTGGGGTGAGTTTGAGTGATTTGAGTGAATCAGAGAGTGGTTTGGGTTGGAAAGGACCTTAGAGATCATCTTGTTCCAACCCCTCTGCCATGGGCAGGGAATCTTCCAACAGAGCAGTTTGATCAAAGGCTCATCCAGCCAGGTCTTGATTGTTTCCAGGGTTGGGATACTCACAACTTTTCTGGGTGATCTGTTGTAGTGCCCCTCATAGTAAAAAGCTTCTTCCTAATAATCCTCCCTCAGGTATGTTGAATCAATGAATTCAGTGTGACATTATGAGCATAGCTGGCATTTTCCCTGTTCCCCCACTTCAGGACAGGGGAAGGTTCATGCAGGCTCCGTTAAGAGTTTTTCATTCTCATTTCCCATTTTTCTGCTGATTCATTTTAACCTCCAGATTTTAAGCTTGTTATGTTTGTTTCCAGGGACCATTTGATAGTTTAAAATCCTGTTTCTCACCTTTTCTTTTTAGAAGAGGGATCTGGTGCGTGTATAGAGCGACCTCCATGCACAAGCAAAGACTTTTTCCAGATCCATACCCCGTGTGATAAGGAGGGAAAAGTAAGTAGAAGGCATGATACTATTTTTAAACTCATTGACTTTACTGCTATCTCTGCATTTGAAAACAAGGTAGTTTTTTTAGGAATCCCTTTCCCAATTACTTTCTCAGTTTTGCTTTCAGCATTGAATCTCTCTGAGGCTTTATGCTTGTCCTTTGCCTGCCCTCTCTGCAGCCTTTATCCCTCTGTAAGAATCTGCCAGATTCAGATGGGTCTGCTTAAGGGATGTGTTGTTGTGAGATGATAAGCTCCTTGCACCCATGATGGGTCTGACAGGATCACTGGTCTTACTTCCATCCTTCCATGCTGCGTGGAGCACAAGGTGAAGTACTGTCCCAGCATAAGCCCAGCTCTTTAGGTGTTAATAATCTTTCCTGGCAGAATTTGGGCTTGTGATAACTGTCCCAGCAGTGCCTAGGCATAATTCAGGTGATACCATGGCACAGGAGCATTGGATATGACCATTCCTGTTTCAGGTGGAAGAGTGTTTTGCTGCATAGGTATGATGTGTGTCATGTCCCTTAGTTTAAGCATCAAAGAAGAGCCTGTGGTCTGTTAAAATAATGATATATACATAGCCTGGAGTGCTCATGTGCAGCAGCTTAGCTGCTGGTAATGATTGTCCCATGGGATGCCTCAAATCATCTGGACTCTCAGGAGATTGTTTCACTCACAGACCTTCAGTCCATTGGGCCTCTCATAGAGGCACCTGCTGGTGGAGCAGCCTGGCTTTGTCCTAGTAGTCAAGTGGGATTTTGGAGGAATCTGGGGAAGAAACTCCTGTTTACTGCTATAGGAAGCCCACAGGGGTGTGGACACATGGTCAGGCCTGTTTTGTCTCTTTCCTTTCCCATCTCTCTTAGATCCAGATGGGATCCAGCAGTCAAATTCCCTAACACCTGTATGTTGCTGGCCTAATATTTGCTGGCAGGATGGAATATTTTGGAGTCTCCTGATCAGCGAGTTCCAAAATACAGCTGAGAGCTCGTATGCTTTAATAACGAAACATCAGTGAGTTTATCCCCCGAGCTGGCAGGCTCTGCAGCATGGTCTTGACTCACTGATTTCTGCTCTGTTAACTGTCTCTAATGACTCAAGAAATTAGCAGCAGTGTTCACGGCTACACCCCCAGGTACAGCTTTAATAGCAGCCTCCTGCGGATTGTCCTGTCACTGCTCTGTGTGATCCGAGTCTCCCTGGCACTGAACAGGTTCCTGTTACTGACCCTTCTCTTGTCTCCTCACTGGCTTTTCCCTTCACTGGACATCACTGGAATGCAAAGTGGGTCTTTCTGCAGACACCCTTCATTGTCCAGTTGCAGTGGTGGCAGCAGCAGGTGTCCCAGGCACACAGAGACTGGCAGAGTGTTCGAGATTGTTTTCACTGCTCTGCGTCTCTGGAAATGGGTTCAGGTTTGCTGTACTCTCTCGCCATGTGATGCAGCTCAGTGAGAGGGCCTGACTCTGCAGGCTGTGGCTGTAAAGGACCAGCCTATTGGTCCATGGTGACTAAAATAAACCAGGTTTTCACTGAACAACAGATGATTGTCTCCCTTCTACTGTCCCACTCCATGTGTAGAAGGTGTCTCAAGAGAATTAGGCACTTGACTCTTTTTGACTTTTCATCTCTGTGCTGCTTTAAAAATCCCAGGTTGAGTGCTTCAGCCCCAGCCTCAGAGCCCCTCAGCACACGGCCATGGGCACCCTCTGACCCTCCTCTCCCTGCTCACATGCAGTAGGATTCCTGTGGTGTGCAGAGTGTCTGGGCTCGGGGCAACCACACAGGTGCCTTGCCAGCTCCTGAGCCTTTTTATTTTAAATGCTGTGCCCCCTGATGCTGCTGAAGCATTTCTGGGGCGATATTCCAGAAAATCCTGCAAGTGTTCAGCAGCAGCAAGGGCAGGCTGATCCGCAGGAAGAGGTGCCACTCTGGCAGCAGGAGCAGTCCCTGAGCAAAGCAGGCAAAGCAGACCCAGTGCCAGTGACCAGATTCAACCAAGGTGGCCAGACAGGTCCATGGAGACGAGGCATGGCCAGTGTCAGGCTGGAGCATTGTTCCCATGGGTCAGCCAGGGAACATGACCTGGCACAGGCATGGCTGCAGCAAAGTGCAGGCTGGGATGGAGGCTAAGAGCCTCAGTTTAATTGCAGCTCCTGAGCCTCAACTGAGGCTTCTTCCAGATTATCTTTTGAAACAGTTTCAGAAGGGATCAATACTTCTTCAAGTGCTCTGTGTTCCTGGAGTGTAACTCTGAGTGCAAGCAGCTCAATGCCCAGGGTGACAGGGGGTGTGGATCAAATTCATAAGGTGAAATCTCCCTAATCTGAGCCTTTGGCCTCAAGGATCCCTGATTGTTGGCACCAAAGGGTGGAAGTACCCAGAGTGGGAGCTGTGGACAGGTTAAACTCTTGCCAGCTGGGTTTCTCAGCTATGGAACTCAGTTAAGTTTCATCTTGAGATACAAAACCATTTCTGAGATAGACCCAAAGTCAGAGGAAATTTGAGACCCGGCTTCATGGGTGATACATCTCACCCAAGCCTTCTCCTGAGGACAGAAACTTGTGTTCTCCAAGGGAGGTGATGATGAGGAGGCAATACTATTGTGTATGGTAACACCATGGACTGACTCATGTTAGTGTTCATAAACTGCTCCTTATGTGATGTGGAGGAACTGGAGAGAAATTGAGAGAGATCCTGCATGGTTTTGGCATTTTCTCAAAATGGCTGGTGAAAAATGGCTGGATACAAACTGAGGACTTTTCAAAGAACAGGCCAGTATGAATTAAAATGCAGAACTTGTGGTGCTCTCTGCTAACAGATGCTTTCCCAATAAAGGGCTTTTATAATGGCAGAAGTTATATTTTTTGTTACTGTGGTTAAAATGCAGATTGCTTATCCAGTTAGAATTATTTATCTGACCTTCCTCAAAACAATTTGCATGGGGAAATTTACTAATGAAATAGGAATGAACAGTATTAATTGTTTTAAACTTCACGTTTGTGTTTTGTTCCTAAAGTCTCATACCTTGGAATCTCCTGTGAACTCAATCCCTTCTGTTGCCCTTTCCCACCCTTCCCTTTATTGTTGTGAATGTGCAAGGTCTGCTTTTGGCCTCAGATGATGGGAATTCCCTAATTTAGTTTAAAATTACAATTACAAAAGTCCTGAAACTTCACAGTACACCGTTGTGAGCTCAGTGTCTTCTCCTTGCAGACTCAGATCATGTACAAGTGGATTGAGCCCAAGATCTGCAGAGAGGATCTCCCCGAGGCATTGACGCTACCTCCTTCTGGGGAGAGGCAGGACTGTCCACCCTGCAACCCTGGCTTTTACAACAATGCCTCATCTTCCTGCACTCCCTGCCCACCAGGCACATTTTCGGATGGGACACAGGGTAGGAGACTGCAAAAAGATTTCATGTGTCTCCAAAAGCAGTCATCTGCTTTCATGGGACTTAGTTTAGTGGCACATCATCATAAGCCAGAGTTCATTTTGTGTAAAATACTTGTTAAATAACATTGGAGAGCAGGAGTCAGATATCTGTTTTCTCTCCTAAGTCCTTTCTTATCGGGGATTGCTGCTCTAAGTTGACCTGCTGTGTTCTGGATGCATTTCTTGGCTGATATAAACATCCTGAGAGTTATTTTAAGGGATTCTGAGAAGGGAATCTGAACTTTCACAGTCAGTAGTTCCTCCTCACCCATTCTCCTGTCCATGCCAAATTTTTTCCTGCAAAACCCTCATTTTAAGCCCAGTCAGATAAATACCCTGCCAGCATTGTCTAGCCTAAATTCTGGCTTTTTTATTCTGAGATGCACTGGCCTGGTGGCCCCCACAGCATTTTTTGGGAACTTCTGTTCATCAAACCTTCAGCTGAATCCATTAAAAAGTAAGTGTGACTTGGGGGACCAGTTGCAGATTCCTTACCATGAGAGTATGATCTACAATTTATAAAATGCTGGTCTCATTTCCACTCTCCTTGTCCTGATAAGTTGTTGAATTTTTAACTACAAAGAAATAAATTATTTTCTTTGCTTATTACTTGCACCAGAGAGTAAAAAAAGCAGGATCTATGTTCTTTAAAACACTGTTTGAGATGTGCTTTGGCTGTGTGGATATCCTTTTCTGTCCTCTCATCCTTAGAGTGCACAGCCTGCCCTGCTGGGACTGAACCAGCTCTTGGCTTTGAGTACAAGTGGTGGAACATCCTGCCAGGAAACATGAAGACATCTTGCTTCAACGTTGGCAACTCAAAGTGTGATGGGATGAATGGTGAGCCAAACTCCTGTGTCGTGTGCCTGTCTCTGCACGGATCCCTGCTGTAAAGGAGCACCCATCAAAATGAGCATTTTTGGGTGCAGGGCTCACAGCACAGCTTCCTCCCTTTCCTTTAGTTGCACCAGGCTTGAAGCTGCCTGTGGGAAGCAATGTCACAAAGAAATACAAAATCTGTTGTACACCAGAAGAGGGCAGGAGCTGCAGCCTGTGTGAAATCTCAGCAAAAACCTATCCCACCTCTGCCTTTAATGCATCTTCAGATGCATTTGTATCTCCATTGAAAAAAGCACTGTTTTGTCTTCCTAGTTTATCTCATTTTCTATTTTGTGATAACTATGCCCATCGAGGTCACATGCAATTCTTCTGGAAAACTTAATTACAGTCTGTGTTTTTATTCATTTAGCACTCAGAGCTTTCTCTCTGTACATGTGCTAAAATTGCAGCAGAGAGCAGTCACAGCTCACTGGTGAAAGTGATCCTGTTTGGGACTTCTCCAGCCTTCTCTGACAGATTTTCCTCAGTCTGATCCACCCTGTCAGACTGATGTAACTCAAGCTTTGAATTATGTGTGTTGAGCAGAGGAGAACTGAAATATGCGCTTAAAATTTAACATGGAGATTCACTGATTCATCTGTTTTAAGCCTGAAAGATATCAGATGGATCATCCCCCTTGAGCTGCACAGCACAGGTCAGGGAATTTCAATTGCTTTGCTGATTTCAAAGGTGACGATTGCCTGTAAAATCAGCAGTTCATACAATTGCTAAAATTCTTCATTCAAAAGCATGATGATACTGCTCTGTAGTTTATATCAAGCATCATTAAAATACACTGAAATACTGAATTGTTTAAAAATTAAGGTGACATAGATTTCTTTTTCCACCTGTTTATGGAAATTTTTTTCCTTTTTCCGTCCTGTGAAGGTTGGGAGGTGGCTGGTGATCACATCCAGAGTGGGGCCGGAGGCTCTGACAATGACTATCTTATCTTGAACCTGCACATCCCAGGATTTAAGTAAGGAATGGGATTGTTTTTCATCTCTTTCTCATTTATTTCTGTCTCTTATACCTATTTCACACTATCCCAGAGATGATCTGAGTTCTCCTTTTTGAAGTAATGTAATGAATAAGAGAAAGGAGGAAGCTTGAAATTTATTCCTGTGTCCCCAGTTTGTCCATTGACGCAGGCAAGTATGTAAGACCTTGGTTTTTAGCAGTATTTGCCAGTTGGCTGTCTGGAAACTGAGCAAAGATGTTCCTATCTGTAGGATTTGCCATCTATGGGATTTGGTGGTTTGTTTCAGACAGTCGGGATGGAGACGAGCGATCTTTGGAGCCAGGTCTTAGAGCATGAGGTTTATTGTGAAAGGGCATGGGTGTAGGAGACCTGCTAGGAGCTGCCAGATGCAGCTTGAAGCAGGTCAGAGAGGTAACAGAGAGAGAGAGAAGTACAGCATACAGCATACAGCATACAGCATACAGCATAGAATAGAATAGAATAGAATAGAATAGAATAGAATAGAATAGAATAGAATGCCGTGGTTGCCGTTTACAATACAATAAATCATCTTCTGTGCTGAATATTCTAATTTTCACTAACCAATCTGGAACAAGCTACAAATCCTACAACATTTACATATAGCCTATGAGAGTCATTGCATTACCATACAGCGTTATATTTTAAACCCTAAAAACTGCATTTTGGACCCTCTGCCAAGTTGGTAGGGTCTGCTCTGACCCTTGAACCTGTCTGCAAGCAGAGGGTATTGTTTAATCAAAGAGAGCGGATTACCTTCAGTGGCCATACCATTGTTTTCCAGTTGTTTAATAACTGGGGTTTGGTATCTCAAAGCTTGTCTTCATTTCAGTCTTGCTTATAGTTTCCATATTCTCGGCATCTTTTGCCATGTAATAATATTTGTAAGGCTTTCCTATTTCATCCTCCCGAACACCTATCCCTCTGTAAATTATTCCAAAGTAACCAACTAAACCTGCCATGGGGTGGGTACTGGAGCCTGCCCTAGAAGTGTTTTAGTGAAACCCAAGTTCCTTTGCCCTGTGGCTCCAGGCAGCCTGCAGCCTGTGCTTCCCTTGGAGCTAGCAGGGAGATGCAGGCACTGCAGGAGAATGGCATATCCCACCACTCCTGAGCCCTCAGACAGGGTGAAATAGCTGCTTGAGCTGCTTGTGTCTCTTTGTCAAAAGAGTGAGCTTAGACTCCTAGCTCAGAGCAGGTGCTAACTATTGAGACAGGTAAGGTGTGGAAGATGAACCTCACCCTCCCTTCACAGTTTTTCAGCTGAGGTGGATGCAAATAAATTGGTGTAAATCACTTGAAGTATGTAATGCATTTAAATAATTAGGTTGTGTGCCAATATGGTCAAATTTGGGTGTTAATTATAAGGAGGGAACTGTACCATGAAGAACTTCGACGCCTAAAAAGTGAGCCTGCTGCACCCAGCACCCAGTGCAGAGCCACTGTGGAGCCTGGGCTCCACTGTTCTGCAAGGACAGGTTTTCTGTGACAGGACTTTGATGGCTTCACCATACAAAAAGGAGTTTGAAGGATGGACTGCTGCCTGCCTGGAGAGCACTGTGTAAATGTTTTGTTCCTTCTCTGTTAAACAGACCTCCAACATCTGTGACAGGAGCAACTGGGTCAGAACTCGGACGGATTACTTTTATTTTTGAGACCATCTGTTCAGCAGATTGTGTGCTGTACTTTATGGCAGTAAGTGAGACCTCTTTCTCCATGACTGAGGGCTGAGCCTGGTATTCCACATGTCATTTTAATACCTCTGCACAGGTGTGATTAGTTGCACTTGGTTGATTATGATTAAGCATGGTATTAGTTTAGTATCTGCAGTGCCCTTGCAGGAAGGATTTAATGAATGACCTAGTGAAATTCCTCCACTGTGTGAGTTGTGAACCTTCCCTGGCTATCTGTTTATTCTAAAAGAAATTGTTGGACACTAAAGAGACAATTTTTCCCTTGTTAAACTATCCGATGAAAATATCAGTGTCTCCTGGGCTGTTGAGTTAGCATTTAGTAACAGAGTGACAAGTCAAGATGTGGGACGGGGATGGGATGAAGACAATTTGGAAATTCAAACTTGATCCTGTCAATGACCTGGAGGATCAGTAGGGCAGCAGACAGATGTTTGTTTGAAAGTCCATGAGCTGAGGAAGGTGATTGCATCTGTGATGGCTCCCTTGCCCCTTCCATTGAAAGTGGAAGTTGGTCCTTTTTTGGATTTAGTGTTTCTTTAAAGGAACCTGCTCTTAAAGAGAATTGAGTGGAAATTAGGTGGCAGTTAGAAGAGTCTGAAAATTTGTCAGTTGTGCAAAACAAAATAAGTATGTTTGCTTTATTAAATGTTAAATGGAATTGTGGAGTTATTTTTATATACTAATCTCTATATCATAAAGCACTGGTGCTTAGTGTAGTATGACCCCAGTTTTTGTTGTTTTGTTTCTTGTTTTTTAATTATGCCCATTTTGTAGGATGTTAATCGAAAAAATACCAATGTGGTGGAATCATGGGAAAGAAGTAAAGAAAGACAATCCTACACTCACATCATCTCCAAAAATGCTTCCTTCACATTCACCTGGGCCTTTCAGAGAATAAACGAGGGCCAAGATGTAAGTACTTCTTTATGTATGGGGCTTTACAGCACAGCATTCCTTGGGTACTCACTGCCAGAACTCTTGCCCTCTGTTGAAGCTCACAGGTTTCTCATAAGGGGTGAGTGGCTTTTTCACCTCAAAGCAGCTCCTGGGAGGCAGCTGTGGATAAACAATCTGCAGGGAAGGACAGACCCATGGATAAGTTGGTCCCTGAATGGGTGCACAGAGACGCGGGCAGTGTCCCAGTGCCACGGTGTGGTGACACTGGCGTGGTTTCCTTGGCTCTCGTTCCAGAGCAGACAGTTCATCAACGACATGGCCAAGATCTACTCCATCACGGTGACCAACGCAGTGGACGGAGTCGCCTCCTCTTGCCGGGCCTGTGCGCTGGGCTCTGAGCAGTCGGGCTCGTCCTGTGTGCCCTGCCCGCCAGGACACTACATCGAGAAAGAGACCAGCCAGTGCAAGGAGTGTCCAGCCAACACCTTCCTGTCCATCCACCAGGTCTACGGCAGGGAGGCCTGCATCCCATGTGGGCCTGGCAGCAAGAGCACCAAGGTACTGGAGCTGAGTGTTTCTGGGTGATGGGCAGACCGTGTTTGTTGGGCTGGAAGCTCTCAGAGCGCTGCTTTTAGTACATATGCCTTGTGAGCACTGGGGTAGAGTTATAACCAACGAGCCCATGCTTCCAAAGATGTCACTAGCCTGACTTCTGTTTGTAAATAATAAGGTAAAAGTGACAACATCAGCTCAAAAAAAGATTCATTTCAAGAAGATGTACTGTGGACAGTGCACCAATAGGGCAAGCATGTATGTTACTTCCACCAAAACCATCCCAGACACCTGCTCTTTTAAACTCGGGGACTTTTTCAGCTGGATGATGTTTCTGGGCCTTTAGAAACCTGTAACAAGTTCCTCTTATGTGAAACTGTAAGCATAGATAAACATTTATCGTGTTCAAGGAGCTGCACAGGTACTGGAAGAACTGCTCCAGTTTCTTTGTGTTCTGCCTGTCTTTAGCTGAGTTCGTGCCCTGTCCTTGTTTCTTCAGCTGTGTTTCCTTTACAAAATGCAAGTGTAACCAAGGCCATCTTTTGGTCTGTTTACAGAGCTTTAAGCTGGAACACTGGGATCCTAAAAGCACATAGAACAAAACAAAGCAAGAAGTTGCCTTCTCTTGGCTAATGCATCAGACAACAGAAAAACCAGGTTTAGGGAGCATTGCAGTCCTGATATGTCATTGCAAGGGACTGCAATGGGAATGGGAATTATCCCAAGGGAAAGATCAGATACAGGCATAGGACAGAGTTCCCCTTCATCCTTAACAAGGAAAGCAGTCCTGACTCACCCTTGCTTTAACCCCTAGGTGAATGGTTTTCTGCTGTTTCATAACTGCTCTTTAATGGATGCCTCTCCTTTGCAGGACCACTCTGCCTGCTACAGTGACTGCCTGCTGTCCTATGTCAAGGATAACCAGAGCCTGAATTACAATTTTAGCAACCTCAGCCAGGTGGGCTCATTGATGAGTGGACCCAGCTTCACTTCCCGAGGGACCAAGTTCTTCCACTTCTTTAACATCAGCCTGTGTGGGAATGAGGTGAGCTCAGCTGGTGTTGAGGGTTGGGAGGATGAACCAATCTGTTGCCTGTGTTGATGCTCTGGGGTCACACTGAGGCATGACAAGGACTCCCTTTTAGCTGAGTTGTCACCAATACTGTGCAAACACTTCCCTTTGGATCTTGTTTTGCAGTGCAAGAGAACTTTTGAGCAGCCCAGTGATTTTCCAGAGCAGAGGTGACAGAGTTTTAGGCCATAAATAATGCTCTGAAGAAAATCGCTATCCCATTCCTGCCTTTTCTTAGTTCTTGTGCATTTTAGTCACTTGAATGAGAACCCTGACCTTTGTGTGTTGCCGCCAAGGAGCTCAAGTGAAGGGTCTGAGTATTTCAGCTGGCAGCTTCTGTCTTTATGTGTCCCTCATGACTTTAGTGGAGATGTTGTATGCAGAGGCCCTGGTCATTTGGTCACCTTGCTGTCTGCCAGTGGCCAAAATGCCCAGTGCTGACTTTGCAGCCTTGGAAAGTGGTGGAAAAATGTGTTTAGTCTGTGAGTCAAACAAGCTGTGCCACAGAGTTAAGATTTCTCAGTCTGGGGCTTGGACTGAACCAGTGCATATTGTCACACACATAAATTGGCCTTTCAGAGCAGTACCAGTGCTGTGCTTTGTCCCATGAAAGCCAGCAAGTGTAGTGTACAATAATGTTCAGCCCTGTAAAGTTCTGAAGTCTTTTTCCCATGTACCAAAGGATTTGCATGAGTTGAGACAAATGAGTAGTCATATTTTTTACAGCATTTTTCTGTTCAACTACCACTTGGATTAGAGCTGCTGACAACTAGATCCACAGAGGTACAAACATGCTCGCTCCCCTGTGGATCTGGTCTTCACTTTTCCAAACTACTACAATGGTACTACAGTACAACCAACCATATGATCAGGTGGTGAGTGCTTGACACTTTGTCAGGAAAATGAATCTGGTGATTTGTCTTTCATTGCTGTTACTCTGATTCTAGCACTGATGTTGACTTGTGATATTAAAGCAGTCTTGTAGGCTATACATCTGTTTCAAAATGTCACGTATTATTTGTTCTTTGAAAATATTTTGTCTGGATTAAATCCCAAATAAAGAGGTATTCTACAGTATATTATTTAAAGGCAAGGGAAATAGGGTTTTCCTTTGCAAGCCGTTTTACTATGCTCTGCAAGTAAACACTGTGCTGTCAAGATAAACAAAGAGGAGTGCTCCACAGCACAGATCTCTGATAAGACACCTGCCAGAGGTGACATTGTATTTCTGAGTCTGTACAAGGCTTTAATCGGAGCCTTGACAATGGCACAGTTCGTTGTGGTTTGTCCCTCTTATGACAGACACATAGAGACATCAAGTTGTTACAAGGCCAAGTAATGAATCTCATCCAGTTTGCAATCAGGAAATTTGCAATCTCTCCCTTCCCAAACTTTTTCACGTCTTATCAACAACCAACAGCTTCTCCCTTTTTTCCTGATTGTCTGCAGGGGAAGAAGATGGCAATTTGCACTGACAATATCACAGATGTCACTCTGAAGGACATGGTTGCAGAATCAGAAGATTTTTCCAATTTTGTGGGAGCTTTTGTCTGTCAGTCCACCATTATCCCGTCAGACAGCAAGGGTTTCCGAACAGCGCTGGCTCTGCAGTCCAACAGCCTTGCTGACAGGTTCTTAGGTACATGCTTTGTCTTCTGCTTGTTGTTTTTGTGGATGCACTCTTGTGTATTTGGGGCCGCAGAGTAAACCCTTCTTGGCTCAGCAGCTGCATTTCAGCACAAAAATTTGGAGTGTCATTAAGAAGCACTGGTTTTCTTTTGTGTTCTGAACTCGCCTCCCCCAGGGCAAGACCACTGACTGTGGCAGTCACATCAGTCCAAGTGTTTCTGCCCATGCCGAGATCCCACTTGGGCAATTTCAGGAGAAGAAACTGGTATGTGGACATAATTAGACAAGGAATCAGGAGGCTTAGGGCAGCACGTGTCCATGCACATCATTAATCCTTACATTGGTCCAGCTCCCAAGTTCTCAGATTCTGAGGCCAGATTAGACAATGAAGTCATTTAGTCTGCTCACCTATCCATTACAGGCACTGAGTGTTTGTACTTTCTCCGTGGCACTGAGCCCAGAAACTCATGTTTGACAAAAGCACATCTTTGGAAGAGCATTCAACCTGGACTTTTATGATTGCTGGAAATAAAAGCTTTGCCACAGTCACTGGTATTTTTTTTTCCACTGGACAAACACCATCTCTGTGTTTGGTTTTAAAGCAGTTGTTTCCTATGTGAATTTCCCTGATTTCGGTTTTCAGCTCTTGCTTTTTGTTAGTCTTTTTCCATATCACACCCGCATTTTCCTTCTTGAAGAAATATTTTGTGTGCTGGCATCATCACACTCTTCCCAGTCTGCTTCTGATAAACTAAGTAGACCAAGTTCTTCTAAGTACCTTATTACCATGTATTTATCTTGAGCATCCAAATAATTTTTGAGGCTCTTTCTACAGCTTCTGTAACTTTTTATATTTTTTAAAAGCATAGAATGGAATAGTATTCCAGTATTTGATTTGCTATAATGGCAATAAAAATCACGTCCTTTTTTGGAATCCCTGTGCCCTTCTTTCTCCAAACTCATGAGATTTCATGTTAGCTTCTTGGATCTGATGTCCACTCTGGGTGTTTTTTCAAAGTTACAGTTTCCAAGGGAAAATCTCTCCTTATTAAGACTGGCCTTTATTTCTTACTGCACTTGTCTTATATTTAGTTTGTTTGGGACCATTTTCCCAAGTGAACCAAGCAACCAAGTTGCTCTGTATTTTATTTTTAGTCCTCCTAATCTTTGTCTCATCTAAACACTTTACCAGCATGGATTATACAGTTACTTGCAGATCCCTGATGTTAATCTTTCATTTTCACACTTCAATATTGACGCCTAGAGAAGCCTGGAGACATCCCACGTTAGATGACAATTTCCCATGGCCAGATAATTTTATAATGACTTGGCTAAATAGTTTTTAATGCAGAGTGTGTGCTTAATTGGTAGTATACTGCTAACTTTTTAATTAGAATCTCATGTGGTAATTAGTGAAATACTTGATAAATTTACATAACTTTCTTTAGCAAGCAAATTCATCAGCACTGAAGAAATTAGATCAGATTTGTTCAGCAAGAGAGGTTCTCCATAAATTCATGTTGACTTTCACTCGTGTATCTGTCCCTGAACTGAAAGCCTTTTTCCATCACCATTATTTTGTCTCATCATGAGAGCCACATGGTAATTTGAGTCACCATATCCCCTCTCCATGACATATCCCCTCTTTTGACAATTCACTGTCATCAAAAGCTCTGTTAAAGATCACTCTTAGGTATGGGTTTGCTCTTTCACAAACATTCATGCCAGTAGATGCCAATATTGTCTCCTGCCACTGGAAGAATGAGGGCAGTCATTGTCTTGAAAAGCAAGGAGATAGTCCTGATCTTTTCCTAATACAAGAAAGATATTAATCTCTTCTGATGCCTTTCTTTATCTCAATTGCTAAATTTTCAAATGGTTGAAGTTTGCCTTTCCTAACGTAAGAACGATGTGGACCTGCTGAAGTGAGTCCAGAGGAGGCCAAAAGATGGTCAGAGGGTTGGATCCCACCTCCTGTGGAGACAGCTGAGAGAGCTGGGGTTGTTCAGCCTGCTGAAGAGAAGGCTTCAAGGAGATTTTAGAGGATCTTCAGTACCTAAAGGGGCTACAAGAGAGCTGGAGAGGGAATTTTTACAAGGGCGTGTAGTCACAGAACAACGGGGAATGGCTTCAGACTGGAAAAGGGGAGGTTTAGATTAGATACTAGGGAGAGATTCTTCACTATGGGGCTGGTGAGACACTGGCACAGGATGCCCACAGAAACTGTGGCTGCCCCGTCCCAGGAAGTGTTCAAGAACAGATTGGACAGGGATTTGAATAGCCTGGTCTAGTGAAAAGTGTTCCCTGCCCATGGCAGGAGGTTTGGAACAAGATGACCTTTCAGGTCCCTTCCAACCCAAACCATTCTATGAGTCTGTGATTCTATGAACTGTTTCAAGAACAAGTGGAAAACTTCTTTTCTTCAGTCTTTCCACCAGTTTCTGGCCTCTATCACTTTTTCTTGTTGTTCTAGCAATTCTGAACTCCCTAGAAGGATGCAGCCCCATTTGTACAGCTCCCTCTTCCAAAATATTGCAGTGGAGCACCAATATTTTCTGTCTTCTTTGGTTCGTGCAGTTGGAAGAATCTCTAAGAACTTTGCTTACTTGAACTTTCCTCCTTTTCAGCTTTTGCCCAAAATCCATGTAGTTCACACACCAGTCTCTCATTTGTTCCAAAATGTGCCATCAAGGCTTGGCTACGATTCCATAATCCTTCTGAGTCTTGTTTTTTCACCTCCCACAGTACTGCAGATTGCTCAGGTCATTACATGGTTATGATGTGTGAGGGTTGTACATTCAAGGCATATTCTCTGAGTGGTTGCATCAGATATCTTAAGCAGTTCTTTGCCAGCCTAAATTATTTTATGTTTCTTTAATATCCAGTGATTGCTTTAAATTAATATAAAAGAGTAGTAAATGTTTACACTGGTGTTTTATTAATTTTCTTTATTTTGCTATGTCTACATGAGGAAATCAGACTGTATGAGGAACATATATATCTTCAAAGTTTAGTTAGAAAAAAGTGTGTAATGAATAGTAATGTCATTAAATGCTATTAAGTGAGATTCACACCTTTCAGACTGAGAAAATATTCCACATGAACCCCTCAAAAATCCACTCATAGTTTGCTCCTTTTCTTTTTTTCTCACATTTTAGGAGCTACTGTTGAAACAACACTGGAAAATATCAGCATCAAGACAGATATGTTTCCTCCCTCCCCAAGCAAAATACCGGATGTGCATTTCTATTACAAGTAGGTAAAAAAATGCTGCTTATTACTCTGTCAAATGTGTTCATTTGTTTAAAGGAAAGTAAAACTGTGAGGGGGAAACTGTAACCCACCTTTGGTTTTTACCACTTTAATCAGTGTCTGCATGATATTGACTGGCATGTTGAAGATCATCCTATAAAATCAGCAAACCCTCTTTACTCAAATCAAAATTATACTTGATCTGTAGGAAGTGATACCAGAGCTTAGATTCATCCAGATGCCGCTTTCAGTGTCCTGTTACTTTTCATATTTTCTCATATATGACTTTGAAATGTCCACTTCTGGTTGCATATTTTCTTTCACTTTTATTTGCATTTATTTTGATGCTACAAAAAAATAACTAATCAAGATTGAAAGTAATTTTTTCAACATGCGCAGATTCTAGTATGCTTTTCCTATTCTTCATTCTTCTCCATAAAAAGAATGCCTCAGCTAGGGTAGGAAGTAGCTCAAAGATCAGCTCAGTTCAGATGTCTACATGCTGATTTTCATTTCAGCTGTGTTTCTAAGCTGGGACTTAATTGAATATAGGACTTTGGATATCAGCACTTTATGCTTATGTGAATACTTAAATTATGTGTCTGATTCTGCAAACTGAACCCCACACCAGTGACCCTGCTTTGAGCATATTATGAACTTGGCTTACAATGTCTATTCTGCTGGAATAAGATTTTTTTTAATCTCCTTTGCCCTGTGCTATTTCAGGACAGTCTGGGTCTCAGGTTGTTAGGAATCAGCCATCATAAACTCTCCAGCAGAGTAACATACAAACCACAGCATCTATGAGTCTCCTTTTCACTCATTCTGTTGTTTTGAGGGAAAGTTTACTCCTTGACTCACCAGATTTCAAACTAGCAAGAAAGCCATTGAAGCCTCCCAAGTGGCATCTCAGAGCACTTTGAGATTTAAATAAATTGCTGGGGCCTGCTCTGATTCTGTTGTTGCTTTTTTTCTTTCCAACTGGCAAAGTCAAAAGCGCTGTGGTAAAGGCTATTTCGTTAGTATTGCAGCTGCATGGATGGGTAGAGAGCTATGAAAGAGCAGTAGCTATTTAATGGAGTAGAAATATGTTACTTTTCTCCTCTTGTTTGACATCAGGTCTTCAACAGTGACCACATCCTGTGAAAGTGGCCGCGCGACTGTTGTGACAATGAGATGCAACCCCAACAAACCAGACCAAGGAGAGCTTTCTGTGCCCAGGTATTTCAGTCCTTGTGTCCTAGTAATGCCAAAAAACCTTTGCTCCTCAGGCAGTCTCTATGAAACTCTGAAAAATATAATTTTATACTTAATAGCAAGGAGCGCTCTCTCCATCAACAGTCATGCAGGAGGTCTCACTTGTGTCTCCCAGGTGTCCTTCACTGCCCAGCAGTTCAGCAAATCTGTGTTTAGGCTGTCTGAGGCTGTTCTGAGTGTAAAGGCAAAAGAAAATGCAGTGAGATTTTCTTGTCTTCACTTCTTTATTTCTGTTCCTTATTTTAAACTTTGGCCTCCTGATTAGAACTGTCTAGTTGGGGCTTTGAGAGGTGGTTCTCCTTCCTTGATATACAACAGTGGTTCTGGACAAATTTTGTTTTTTTGGAAAAGAGCAGCCTGTTCTAGGAACTTTGAAATCTACTATTGTAATGCTTGTGTGAGCCCTGACTGTCTATTTTATGTTTGGGATATATTTATTTATGTGTTTCATCACTGTATCCTGGCTGCCTTGTACCAGTTGTGTTTGATTTGCCTGACTTTTTTTCCTCTACAGTCTGATTTGAGGGACTTTTAAAAGCTTCTTTCTTCCAAAATCCTGTTTATGCCTGCATAAACATAACTTAAAGCATAAGCATAACTGAAAAATTATGAAGAAAAAAACAGTTAAAGAATCAACTCTATTACTCTCTAGCAACACCCTGTGATTCTTCAGAAGTTCC
Source organism: Acanthornis magna (assembly GCA_036785705.1). Taxonomy (NCBI): domain Eukaryota; kingdom Metazoa; phylum Chordata; class Aves; order Passeriformes; family Acanthizidae; genus Acanthornis; species Acanthornis magna. The sequence goes on from JAWUZG010000001.1 coordinate 4,719,093, forward strand.
CCTCAACTCTGATAACCCTCTTCTTTTGTTAAATTCTCCAGTTGTTCTTCCAGTGCCACATGTCAAACATGATGTGAGCTGTAATAAATCACCATTAGAGAGGGAGGAACAGCCTTCCTTGCCTTTAAAAGTGTGAGCATGGGCAGAAATGGCACACAGCTGACACACATACCTTATCTCAGTTCCTGTTGACTTCTCCTTTCCTATCCCCTTTTGATTAGCTCAGCAGTCAGCTGTTTTCACACAGTGAGGTATCAGATATATGTCAAAAATAATAATAATGTGACTCCTTGATCCTCCAGGTGTGGTGTTTAGCATCACATGAAGCTACAGTATAAGATTAAAGCAGTTGAGGAGAAAGGTCTGTCAGTGTTCTTGCCATGTATGTCAAAAAAATGCTCCATAATTCAGAGAGCAATGTACCTGGTGTCAGGTATTCAAATCTGGATAAGTCAGAATGGACTTCTAGGGCTGGGGATTTTTCAGTGCTTCAGATCAGGATATCAGGTTTCCAAATTTTATAGAACAACACAACTTTAAATCCATTTCTTTCTGCATGAGTATGACCAAACTTCTTGCATGGACTTTTGGCCATCGCTGCTGTTAAACCAGATGTGATTGTCAGTAACAAAAGCTGCGTGACTGTCCTGTCACTGCCGGTACAACTTTCTTCTGCAGGCTGAATACAAAACAGGCCATTAGTTTTTCTGAGAGTAAGAGAAGCTGTTATCTCTTCATTAACTGGTGAACATCCTTCTAGTAATTAGCCATGACAGGACAAGTCCATTCCATATGGACTAAATCACCCAGACATCATTAGAACAGCGGCAGGAATCAGATAGGAGCATTCCTGTGGAACAGCCACCTTGTGCAGGAGAGCAGTGATGGAGGTGTGTGCTGGGCTAGCCTGTGCTGCTGAAACACTGGTGTAGTTCTGCTCCTCTCCTCTCTGAGAATAACTGAATTGTTATTTTAGATCTTTGACAGCTCAACACCTGTTTTCACTTGAGGGAGCATTTTACAAACTGGGAAAAATTCTTCCCCCAGATTCTTCCATCTGCCGCCTTGATGGATGTTTACCCGTTTCTTGTACTTCCCATTCCCAATCTTCAGCAGCAGAACGTGGATGAGGATGCAGCCCCCAGTGTGTTTCTTTCCTAAGTGATAACTGAGCTCTGCTCTCCTTGCAGCTCCTGCCCCGCGGGCACCTGCGATGGATGCACTTTCTACTTTGTCTGGGAAAGTGCAGAAGCTTGTCCTCTCTGCACGGAGCAAGACTACCATGAGATTGAGGGGGCCTGCAAAAAAGGATTTCAGGTACAGGACCCGCGTCTCTGAGTCAAATGGGCTCACTTGGGTATAACTTGGACTCATGTTGAAATATGGTGTGCAAACCGATAGTAAGGACGGGTAGGGTTGGAAGACCTCAAGCTCTGAGCTGGCTTGGATGCAAGCCAAGGCAGGAGCTGTGTTGAGACTCAGGAATGTTTGTGCCAATGGCACTTTGGTTCCTGGAGGAGGGCTGGCTTGTGCTGACCAACTGCGTGAGTAAGAATGTGAACTCTCAATGCATTCATCCGTGAAGGCAAGTTATTGGTGAGAGATGGAGAGCCCAAAGGACTTCAGTTCTTTAATAGCCATAAACATCAGGGGCAGGCTAGGAAAGGTTTCCAAATGTCTGTTCATCAATTCATCCTACTTGCATTGTTTTTGCTGCTGCCTTCTCTAGCCAAATATTAGGAAGTCCTTCCACAGTTCAAACTGCTGTGTTGATCAACAGCTCCGGTGCAGGCACAGCTCACTCCCAAGAGCTGTCTAACCCATATTGTGTCCCATGGAGAGCTGTACCGAAGAGAAAATCCTTTTGCCATGCCTCAATGTGCAGGCACAAGCAAGGAGATGACTGATTAGACCATATGACCTCATCTAGAGTCTGAAAACCTGAAGGATGTGTTTTGGTTTGCCTTCATCAAAAAGTTATCTAACCTTTCCATCTCAGAATTGCTTGTTTTCTGCAACTCTGTATAGTTCTCTTTTTTCCTACAAGCAGCTCACTATTTGGTGTTTTCTGTTTTCTCTTTGAAAGGAAACCTTGTATGTATGGAATGAGCCAAAGCATTGCATCAAAGGAGTTCCCTTGCCAGAAAAAAGGACCAGCACTTGTGAAACTGTGGATTTTTGGCTTAAAGTTGGAGCTGGTGTTGGTGCTTTCACAGCTGTTCTGCTCATAGCCTTGACTTGCTATTTTTGGAAGAAGAACCAGAAGTGAGTACTGCAAATTGTGTTCTGTATATAAAAGCTAGCTAAAAGCTTGATGGAGTGAACAGAAAGACTTTTCCTGGATCTGTCCTTAAGACAGTGTTGGATCAATCCATTTATACACAAAGGTGATGCTTCTTCTGCCAGTAGTGGCTGTGAAAAATTCTGGTGAGGAGAGTATAGAAGATCCACAGTAATTTGTTATGGCATAATTTGCCAATAAGAACTGTCTTTTTAACCCTTGAGAGTTTGAAATTGACTTGAGATTCTGAAGCAACATGACTTTCTCAAGGTCTGAAGACGAGAAGGATACCTTTAGTCTGTTTAGTCCCTTTCAGCTGGGTTAAAATAAGGCTCTTGAACATATATTGCTTAGTTCTATTTTGTTTGTTGCTCCAACCAGCACTTCTTCATGCAGGAAGCTCTCTTGACCTACTTGTGGTGTTTTGGGAAAACATGGTTCTTTTATGAGGATGGAGTAATTGGAGAGGAAGAGCTTGGTGTATTGTTAATACTGCATTGGTTACATATTTTTAATGATTGAAAAGTACCTAATTTCCACCAAATACCTCAGAAGTAACTATGTGGGAGGACTGCAGATAATCTAAATTACAAAAACCCTGAGTATGGGACATTTGTGAAAAAATCTATTCCTGTGTGGCTTTATATCTTCAGGCTGGAGTATAAATATTCCAAATTAGTGATGACAACGAACTCAAAAGAGTGTGAACTGCCAGCTGCTGACAGCTGTGCTATAATGGAAGGAGAAGATAATGAAGAAGAAATAGTATATTCAAATAAGCAGTCACTGCTGGGGAAGCTCAAGTCCTTGGCAACTAAGGTGAGTAGTAATTACCAATATTAATGCTAAAATAATTATTACCTTTGTTTTTGCTGAATGCGATGAGTCTTTGATGCTGATTTCACAGCAGTGCAGCCTCCCACGCACACCTCATCCAGTCCATAGTGATCTGCTGAAATCCACAGTCTGGATAAAGTTAAGAAATATTATAGGGTTTTGGGTAAATGCTGCTTCCTCCACAGAGAGATTTCAGCAGCGTTTTTTATTGCATGGGTGACACCTGAAAAGAGCAGTCAATGGCAGAGAGGACCTCTCTGCCCAGAGTCCTCCTAGGCACATCCAGTGCTGAGGCAAGCACAGCTATTAGGGATACAAAAAACGAACATTGGCAGCACAGCCAGCAGCCAGCTGCTTGCAGCTCACCTGGGCTGGCTTCATGGCTGACTTGGGAAACAATTCTGAGTAGAATTCAGCTGAAGAAGAAGCATCAGCTTCAGCCCAGTACAGCAGCCTCCTCCATGTCAGTGGGAAGCAGCTCCAAAAAGCATTTTTTTCTGCAGTACATGTGATGTGGATTGGTGCATGTCTGAATTGACAGCACCAAAGTCTTTGGTGTCCTTTGAACATTTCTGAGAGGAGCCACAGAGGGCTATCGTGGTTGATCCCAAAAGCCCTTTGGTCTTTGTTCCAAATGCCTTGAAGTCTGTGCTGTGGGAAGGGTTGTGTTGTCTTTAAGGGATTCCAGTGGGGGAATCTGTTATGATCAGGATGAAGGTGAATGACGTTTTCCCTTTCAAACAGTTTTACTGAAGTGAGTTTCTTAGAAAGTTTCTTGAAAGGAAATATCTTAATAGGAAGGTGTCTCAAAAGATCATAATAAAAATTAATTTTAAAACATCACACTCTAGTTTATTGTCCAGATAATATCTCAGAACATTGAATTTAGAGATTTTTTTCTTGCATTCCTTTCTTTTTCTTTCTGTGATTGAATGCAATGTAATTAAAACTTGTGTGTTGCCCTTCTTTTCCCCTCTTATTCTCTTCTCTTCATTCTTTTACTTTTTTTATTAAACTGGTGTCCTCTTGCCACACTCTACCTGCTCCCCAGATACCCTTCCTAGGAGAAGTTGCCATTGCACAGATAATGTGCAGAACTTTCCCTTGACCACAGCCTGACTATTTGTCCTGCAAAATCAATATTGCTCCTGGTGGAAAGGGGCAGAAATTCAATATTAGTTCTTAATTCAATATTGAGAATATTGAAAATGTAAATAAAATCAAATCAAATCACATCAATTTTTCTGGTGATGTTGCAAAAACAGAAGTAAGCTTTGGTAGTTCAGTATTCAGACAACTTGAATACCTACTTGGAGCTTTTTAGTGTTCCTATATCCACTGTAGCAGCTGCCTGAGTGTTCTCTCCTTTTTCAACAAGCCTGTCAGATATTTCTAAGCTTGTTCCTTTTTTTACTGCTAGATAACAATAGCTGTCAAACTCAACTTCCAGTACCTCATTAGCTTACTCAGCTCTGTGTCCTGTATCCCTGCAGATAACTCAAATTTAATATATATTTATTGAAAACAAATGTTATAGGCATCACTTTTCATTTATGCAAAAGATTAAGTCGTTCATGTCCTGCTACATATGCATGTCAAATACAGAAAAAAAATATGGAGGGAAACAGGGGAGGAAAAGGAGAAATGTAAAATGAGAGAGAAAGAAAAATCTGCAGTATCCTAACTATATGTTCAAGCTTCAGGCAATGCCATTTCTGCCAGCATGTCACAAAGATATCAGTGGGTTTGAGTACCCAAGGGACTGAGGGCTAGGCCTGTAATATAGAAAAGGATGACTTATTTTTAACGAGAAGATAGAAGCCAAATAATTACAAACCTGCTTCAGATTGGAGCCTGTTCTAGTTGCATCTCCAGCATAACAACACCAGGTTCTTCAGAACACAATGTCTGCACTAGACTAGCAAAGGACAATTTCTCCCCTTCTTTCTCACATCTGCACCAGGCTGTCCTGATCTGGGTGAGAGGGTTTTAAAAAGCTGATTATGAAGGTGCTGTAAGATAGTTGCCCAACTATTAGGATGTGTATGTCCACATTTCTTGCTCACCCTGATGTCTGCTAGCCCCATGGCCTAGGCTGTCACCCAGTAAATGAAAACAGAGATAAAACTCAACCCTCTAGCCCTGATTTTTAAGATGACAGATGATTTGTAGACTCTTTTTGTCTCATGTGTCTCCTAGAGGAGGAGCTGAGATTCGAATCCAGGAGCAAGGCAGTGGTGTTCACACTCACAGACTATGCTTCAAACATTAAGGAAACACATTAATAAGTGATAATGACCATAGAAATTATTACTTTGCAATTCCCCAGCTCTGACTACCTGTTCTATTCTATGAATATAAAATGCAGACTTTCCCTGTACCCTCTTAAATAAGTACCATGAACAACAACTGTAGCATAATGTTATTGGTTTTGCAAATTTTTACAGAATTAATAATGTTATTAAATATTAAAGGGTGAAACTGTGCACTTAATGACTGTAGTAAAAATAAAATGAAGTTTTTGGCAAAGGATATTGAGAGAAGAAATGATTGTGCTGACTGCTGGAAAGAATTTGAGGAAACCCAAATTGATGGGAACTTGTCTTTTTCATTGCAGGAAAAGGAAGATAATTTTGAATCTGTTCAGCTGAAATCTTCAAGATCCCAGAATATATGAAGAATTAATGCTGCCTTCAAAGAAACAAACCTAATTTCTATTTTTACAGGACCATATTTTAAACATATTCTGGCACACATTGTAGTGGTGATCATGGTGAGAAATGCTTGGCCATTTAGGAGGAAAGAAGACAGGAAGCAAACCAGAAAATTGGATTGCCTTACCATGTGATTGAGTACCTTGCCAAAAAAAGAAAGCAGATGCTTGGATTCCATACTGGGAATGAAATTCAACTCAGGAAGAGATACACATACTGCAAATAACATGAATTTTTTGCATTCACCTGGGCATCACTCAGGCATGCCATATGATTTATAGGTACCTTTCATTTCCTTCTCACTCCTTCTACGCATATTCCTAAGAAATGATTTTCAGAGAGGCCTGCAACCTCCTGCAAAGGTTGTGTGGTGTTGTTTACTGGCATAACTGTGAGTCTCTCTTGAAATCAAAATTGTGAATGGTACTTGGAATGAGCCTCAGGTGAGTTTTGAACCTTGGAAAATACTTTTGATTTTAATGCTTTGGAGGTTTGGGTGGTCTGTGTTGACCTCTAATGCAAGAGAAATCGAACTGCAAATTGAACCCATTCTGGTGCCTAAGTCATGGCCATGAGGGTTGTGGTAAAACCTAGGGCTATTAAATTTAAATGTGGTGACTGCTCTTGTGTGACTTGTAGGTGTGGGCCCATGAGTTTATAGGCAGTAGCAGGTCCTAACTCTATAAAGAGATGTAAAGTGGTACCTACAGTGCAGGTTGCACTTGTCCCTCTCTGTGGAAGCTTGTCCTTTCAAGAGAGGTCTTTGGCAGGTTCAGTGTCCTCCTTTGGGCTGTGTAAATGTCACCTTTCCTGGGGCTGGGAACCAGCAAAGCCTGAACTCCAGAGGTACAGAAAAATACCACTCTTTTTTGGAATCAGGGATCAGCTTTGTCAGTTGGGAGGCTTATGAGAAATACTCAGCCACCTTTATTCCTGGGCCCACACCAGGAAGAAGGATGGATGGATGGATGGATGGATGGATGGATGGATGGATGGGTGGGTGGATGGATGGATGGATAGATGGGTGGGTGGATGGATGGGTGGATGGATGGATAGATGGGTGGGTGGATGGATGGGTGGATGGATGGATAGATGGGTGGATGGATGGATGGATGGATGGATGGATGGATGGATGGATGGGTGGGTGGGTGGATGGGTGGATAGGTGGATGAATGGATGGATGGGTGGGTGGATGGATGGGTGGATGGATGGATAGATGGGTGGGTGGATGGATGGGTGGATGGATGGATAGATGGGTGGATGGATGGATGGATGGATGGATGGATGGATGGATGGATGGATGGGTGGGTGGGTGGATGGGTGGATAGGTGGATGAATGGATGGATGGGTGGGTGGATGAATGGATGGATGGGTGGGTGGATGGATAGATGGATGGGTGGATGGATGGATGGATGGATAGATGGGTGGGTGGGTGGATGGATGGGTGGGTGGATGGATAGATGGATGGGTGGGTGGATGGATGGATGGATGGATGGATGGGTGGATGAATGGTTGGGTGGATGGGTGGATGGATGGATGGGTGGATGGGTGGATGGATGGATTGGTGGGTGGATGGATGGATGGATGGGTGGATGGGTGGATGGATGGATGGATAGATGGGTGGATGGGTGGATGGATGGATTGGTGGATGGATGGATAGATGGGTGGGTGGATGGATGGATGGATGGGTGGAGGTCCAGCAGAACTGAGCATGGGTTATGTACTTGCACAGCACCTAAATGGTTCCTGTGTCGGTGCAAATATCAGCTCTGGAGGAAAGACACAAAGTGATGCCTTGGAAACTGGAGGCTAGGTGGACTTTTCCATAAAATCAGCCACGTTATAAGCATGTGATCTTCATAATATCCACAGTAATAATTTCCTGAAATTCCCACTGAGGTCGAACTCAAAGGAATCTGAAACTTAGGCAAAAAATATTTGAGTAGAATTATGCAAGACTTGTATAGAGCCAGAGAAAATGAGCAATGATTCTTGCTTTGACCTCTGGTCAGAGTCATATTTCTATTGCAGCAAATTTATGTGAATTGTGGAATGCATCAAAACCAGAAAAGAGACATGGGCAGAAATGGTCTTTTTACTATAATGAATATAGATTTTTGATTTTATATAACTGAGCTAGGTCTCTCAATAAAAGAAGGCCCACTTTTAAGTAAAATTTAAATTAAACTGAATTTTCTGCACTCTAAATATTTTATTATACTCTAGATGTGGACAAAAATTTTATGAAGTTTAGATTTTTTTTCATTAGGGAAAACTCAGCTCAGTTATTTTATAGTTCCAGTCAGAGAACACACGCTTTACTCTTTTGATGGGAGATCCTTCAGGCATCTTAACTGAAGTGGTGTAAATTTTCTGTTGGTCTTGAAAAGGCACTTCACTTTCCCAACAAAGATTTTTATGGGGTAATGTTGAATGTATATTAAATACACATTCCTTTTTGTATATTTTGTACCATTGCACACTTATTATTGTACATTGTATTTGTTGTCATGATGTCATTTATATATGGTTGTCAAAAATGATATGCTCACAGAGTAAATGGTTATGGCTTTGGGATTTCACTTCTTGGATCTTTTATGATGAGGGTTTTTATGTTGTTGATTTTTATTCGACTAGTGTGTTGTAGCATCAAAGATATATATCTGATGGACATTCATAAAATAAAAATATATTTGAAATTTTGGACTTGAGATGTTTGGTGGCACTGCAGCCGTTCCTGAACATTGCAGGTCTTCAGTCGTGAGTAGAGCTTTTCACTGCCATCAAAATGCATCTGTCTACATCTCCTTTAATTTTTTTCCCTTCTCTCTCCATATGTTTTCTCAGCCATAATTGCAGTTCATTCTCCAGAACACCATTTCTTTTTTCATCACTGGACCCATATCCCTATAATGCAGAAATGCCTTAATTTTTATGAACTATGTTTAATTTGTTTTAATACCATGCAGGTTTAATTTGGTTCCCTTCTCTTTCCATTATATTTTCCAAATAAAATGGAATGGAATTTTTTTGACAGCTGTGACAGACTTTGCTGTATGACTCTTCTCGTTCTGCTTCCAAATGGTTTGTCATGATATTGTTGAATATTCTCCCAGGCAGTCTAATGGTATATCTGGTGCAGTGCTAACGTAGTGGGATACAAACCAATACTGTAGACTTTATTTACCTTAAAATATGAAAACTGCATTTTCCAACAATTAAGCAAGTATAAACTGAAATATTTGAGATGACTTCTGCTATTCTTTTCTTTCTGTTAAAGATGTTAGAGAGGGTAAGTTTCCATTTTCCCATAAGAGACAAATTTTGGAAGCCTTTAACACTTCACTAAGAAATCAGCTGTCTGTGATCTCTTCTAGTGCTCTGCCAAAATATACTTGCAGCAAGATCCCTTTTCTTCCACATGGAATCACGTTAGAAAACTGTTACTTGATGCCATAAAACAATGTGAATCAGTCTGTTATGTGTTCACTTGATTAAACGGAATGCATTTTATTGCTGCATTTGCATGCTTTTCTTTGAAATCTGGAGTCAAGCAACTGAATCTCTTTGAGGATTAAGCACATTTTAGTGCTGTCTATATAAATTATTGGCAAATTAGCAAAACGTTATTGTGTCAGCTTTGACTGCTTGCTGGGGGGAACGGCACAAAGAATGTGTTTTGGTTTGGCTCTGATTATGCTGGTTGGTGTTTGTAATACAGAATATAATTGATGAAGATTTGGGGAGAAGTAACTGTCTTAGAGCCACAGTGGGAGCTTGCTGAGTAGCTTCAATGATCTGTCATCTTTGTTCACAGAAAGGATTTGACTGTTTGCTTTTGAAAAATAGGTTCTGGGATTCTTTGTTAGTAGAGGGGAAAGTTTGCAGTTTTTATCCTTCCAGAGCCAGTAGTATCCATAAAATCAAGATACTTAATTATAATCAGATAGCAGCAGGTGTCACCGTTCAGGAGCCAGTGGTGATCATTCTCCAGCAGTGACCAACAGAGATGCTTCAATCTAAGAGCAGAAGCAGCTACAATTGGTCTGACACACCAATGGGGGTGACATGTCCTTCTCAACCAGGAATGCTGCTGTTGGTCCATATCATGAAACATGGAGAATTTAAATGCCTATTCTAGATAATGTAACAGGGAGTGATCATAGAAACACTGAATGTTTTGGGTTGGAAGGGACCGTAATGATCTTCTAGTTCCAACACCCCTACCACGAGCGGGGACATTTTCACTAGACCAGGTGCTCCAGGCATCCAGCCTGGCCTTGAGTGCTTCCCGGGTGGAGGCATCCACAACTTCTCTGGAAAGCACAGTCTAGTCCCTTGCCACCCTCACAGTCAAGTATTTTCTCCTAGCATGTAATCTAAATGTCCCCTGTTTTAGTTTAAAACCATTCCCTCTTCTCCTATTACGATCTGCCCATGTAAAAAGTAACTTTTTTATAAGCCCCCTTTAGGCACTGCAAGGCTGCAGTGAGGTCTCCCCAGAGCCTTCTTTTCTCATTGATAACCTCAAGAGAACTCCTGTCAAGTTCTGCTTATCTTTGGTGGTGTTCTCTCTTAGTCTCTCCGCTTGTGTGCTACTTTCACTGAATCCCCTTGTTTTTATTTCTTGTTGAAGACTTGTGAACTGTGCTGCTTTGGCAAGATGTGAAGGGGTAGGAATAGAAACAAAAGGAAGTCAGGCTTATCCTAGAATATGCAGTGTGCGTCACAATGTTCAGTGACATCCCCAGTCACCTGGCTGGATGTGCCCACACTGAATTCCTGGAGCAGGAATGAGGGAGACACAAGAATCGAGATGATTGTTAACTGCCATTTTTGTTGTTTTGGTTGTTCCTCTGGATCTGCCATGTTGGAGCTCACCAGGAAGAATTCTCTGAGATCCTGTGCACTGCGAGGCTGCTGCTGCAACAGCACCGAAAGCCACAGCAGGGTTTTGTGGTGTGTATTTGCTGCCCCATCTCTTCCCTCTTGCAAAACCAACCCAGCTTGGCCCTGACCTTTTCTCCTTGCAGTGATAGAGCTCAGTTTTGCCTGTGTTTATGTTGCTGAGGAGCTTTGAGGTGGCTCTGGTAAACAGCGTCTGCCCTTTGTCTTGCAGACTGCAGCCATTAATGAGTGGGCAACAGCACCATGGACATCGAACTGCATTTGGTGATGAGTTAAGGATTTGTTTTGGTCTCCCTAACTCTAATTTAGTAATTGGGTGAAGCATTGCAGCGGAAATCTCTTTAACCAGAGCTGAAATTTCTGGGTGTGGTCAGGGTATTTTGAACTTTTTTTTCCTGTTTTTTTGATTTTTTTCCATTCAGGGAGAACATGATGTTTTAAAAATAGGTTTTGATTTTCCAATTTGTAAAGAAAATTAATTTAAAAATTGCTTTGGCTATGAGTGAAGCCAGCTGTGTTCGATTAATTAAGGAAAAACAATCACTTGAAGACAAAATATTTTGGTTTTCCACAGTAGACTTTGGTCTTGCTTTCGAACTTCACTAAGGACTTAAAAACCAAACAACTCTCCTAAAAAAAGCAAATGAAACCAAAACACCGAAACAACACACCCAAACCCATGAACAAAGACAAAAACCCCCACAAACCTTGTTTATTTCAGATAGACCTGTGATAAACTTTTTGAGTCTTATTTTTCTATTCTACTCATAAATAAAAGGTGATCAGTTTTCCACAAACCTTTCTGCAATTATGATTTTTATCAGAGAGCTGATACTCGGAAATTATAGCTTCTGAATAAAAAAACGAAAGTTTTCTTCAGCCTTCACTAAGGCACTATAGATGGTGGATTAAGCCTTGATCCACAGCATTTCCTCTGATTTCAGCATTCAGTCCCGAATGTGCTGAGTCTGATGACTCTCAAGGCTCACAGTCAGGGTACTTGGGTGGAATTGTGACAGGACCCAATCTGCTTTGAGGTGAGTTGCTCAAATCTTTAAATATGATGGGAACGATAATGAGATGGGAAGACCTTTGTATTCTAAGCCCATGTTGAAATGGGAACAAAAATTACGAACGTTTTAAAACAGAGAAACTAAAATAATTATGTGAGACAACAACAAAGAAAAAAACCCCTAAAAATTCCCTTAATCAAGAGGTGTTCATGCCAGTACATTGTAGAAAGCCTCTGCTTTGACATTTTCCTTTTCTGTCCTGGATTGTCCTTTTCTGTCCTTTTCTTGAAACTGGATTATCATCAGGCAATACCAAATAATCTGTATCCCTGGACATCCAATGGAAAGTAGTGAAAGGCTTTCAAAACCAAATAAAGTACAAGAATATCAGGGGCATTTGGTGGGACTAGAACTCCAGAGCTCTGCATATTTTGATTGTTGGGTATTTTTGTACGAAAACCCACCTGCAAGAGGCTTTCAAGCCAACTAAGTATTCATAGCAGGTGTTCAGAAACACACACTGGGTCATTTTCTCAACAGTGCTATCGAAATGAATGAAAACTCCAGCACAGTGAGATCCTCGCCTGCTATAAATTAACTTCAGTAATGTCAATTTAGATTCTGGGGCTGGAATTCATCTGACACAATGCCTTAATTTTTAGTGCAAACTCTGTTGTCTGAGCAAGCTGTGCTTGCCTTTATTTGGAGAGATTTCATCCCTGCCTAAAGTGTCTGCCTGAGATAAGCCAGGGGAATTATGTCTACTTCCCTCCACTGAGTACAAAGGGAGAAGGGGCTGACAATCTCAGATGTAGCTATTTACTTAGTCCTTGCAAACAATGAGTGTTAGATGAGGTGCATTTGACCCTGATTGTGGCTTTCCATAAAAATTGAGAAGAAACTTTCATTGGCCTAGGCATTTTTAAGAGCTCTATAAAGATGAGACGTCAGCATTATGGTCATATTCTGACCTTTTCTCACACTGTGACCATCTTGTTAATCCACTAAAGAGCACACCAAAGTAAAATGAATGTAGCTGCCCAACCTGAGGAGCTTTAAGAGGTCTTGATTTGGAAAGGAAAACTCCCAACCTGTCAAAACTTGACCCTGTGCCCTGCATCAAGATGGGAAACAAGCCTGAAATACTACACATGGCAGAGATTGTGGAGGGGAAGAAGCTGAATGCAGGGCTCTGCATGTAGGGTGGGCTGATCTACATCTATTTTGGGGAAAGTCACAGAGATTTCTGTAGTGGACAACTCCATAATGCAGAGATTTAAATGGCTGCTTGTGCAGCCAGCCACAGAAGTGTTGACTTCAAGAGGTCTTTGCTGGTGGACACATAGATGTTTAGAAAATCTCAGTATCTATCTGAGCAGGAATTTTAAGACCCTGCATCTTTAATTTTTGCATTCCAAAAACCAGCTATTTCCTTTGCCAGTTCAGCCCTAGAGGAATTGCAGCTTTCCAGAAATGTGTGAAAACATCTGCAAGTGCAGGAGAATTGGGCTCCAGAGAACATGTACATCCACAGGGTATCCTGAGTGTCTGACTTTCAAGCCTCGGTGGTGCTGCCTTGGAAGTCAATGAGAATTTTGCTATTGACCTCAGCTGGAATGAGATCAGTGGGAACAAGCCCTTAGGTAAATATGCTCAGACACATTAATCAAAGGTGTGTTTGTTTCCTTAATGACTTTTAGGACCTGGCAGAAGGGAGGATTTCAGATCGTTTCAATAGAGTGAGGGCAGCTTAAGAGTGCAGTTTTAAAAGCCAGACTTTTAAGGTATTTTGCAATTGTCTAAGTAGGTGGTTTGTGTGTCTTGAAGCTTTTGGTTTGAATGCAAAGGTCACCCCAGAAATGTGCATAAATGCCTCCTGGATTTCTCTTTTTTTTTACTTTCTGGGCTTTGTCTTTGTGGTGCTCCAATTACCTTTCACAGCACTGTTGATGCAGAGAAGCTGAACCAGCTTTGTTTTGGCTGGAGATATTAAACAGTCTTAGCTAATTTTCTGACAGATTTTGTTCCAACCCAATCTGAAGTCTCTTTGTTTTTATATGCTACCAATCTATTGCTTGCATGACAGCACTTAGTCGTGCCAAATGAGTGAACTGGCAGTCAAGAATTTTTTACTAATATCTCATTGAGATTACATTGGACATTTTCACTTTTGAAAATTATCCTACATTTTAATAACAAAGAAAGAAATTGAGATGAAATTGGGAGTTTTTTTTAAGAAGAGGGTATTTCTGTCTGACCTTGAAAAAGCATTAGTCACAAGCACATATATTGTGTTATGGATTTTATAACAAAGGCATAGACCAACACACAAATGCCTTTATACACACACTGCAGACTTTTTATCCTTTTTACCCAACCTGCTCTCTGGAAAAATGTAATGACCTTGAGAGAGGAAGAAACAAAAATGAAACCATGCTGAAAAACTTTTATCTTTTTATTATTGGTGCCTTTACATTAATACTGCTGTTTTGTGCTGAGAAAACCAATCTGTTACACGTAAGGTAACTGTAATATACAACATAGAAATGCAGTCTAAGTTAATTACAACAAGGAGCTACAAAAAAAATTCGTAGGAAAGAAGTCACCTAACATTGCAACTGTGCTTGCAACAATCACTCCCTTACTGCAGGACTATGCACATTGTGAACCATGGTTATTTACATATCCCTTTACGACCGTTAACAACAGAAGGGCTAAAATCAGTCTAAAAAGTTCCAGAATGTCACTATATACTGTACAATCCTCAAAAATAATTTATTACACTGTTTCTAAAAAAAGGTACTAATTTTGCTTTGATGTCTTTTGTTTTCTGGTGTTTTCTGGAGTGCACAACATGTGCAAAATTTTACCTAACAGTCTAAAAACTCAAGAACTGAACCACGAGCCACAATCACAGAGACGAAGTGGTGGAGTCCAGAACTTCCCTCCCATTGCACACAGTTGGCACGTACATACTGGCAGAGGCTGGAAGAGAAAGAGAGGGGAAAATCAGCTGGGTTCAGGACAGCAAAAAAGGACAGCACACAGGATTAGAATTTGTGTTGGTCTGGACCACCTCGCCCATTTTGACCAAGGTGCCTAATGAAGAGTCACTGCCTGTGTCAGCAGCAGAGCTGATGGAGGTGCTGCTTGCACCTCTAGAGGCAGCTCAGATCAGAGGCTGAAGCATCCTTTGAAGAAACCTGATTTCATTTTGCTGGCCACTGGGAGCACAGAGGGTGATTAGGCTTCTCCAAGAAGTGTTGCAATAAAATACATGTTTTGGTGGGGGTTTTTTTGTGTTTTTTATTTTTGTTTGTTTGTTTGTTTTTGTTTTTTTTTTTTTAATGATTCTGTGCTACTGGGTCTCACTTTGTAGCACTTTGCATGATAGTGTGAATTAATACCGCTAGAATGGTGCTAAGATGCCCCAGAAGAAAAAAAAGTGAACCTTTGGAGTTTTTGTGTTTTATTGGCAAGAAATGCTAAGGGCTGATCCTTTGAGCTCTCACATGATTGGGGTGGACACTCATGAAGAAAATACATGTAGTTTTAAATCCGGGAGCTAATCTGCCATATTAGAATTCTGTGTCAATCTACCTTTTAATTAATAAAAATAAGAACTCTAAGAATATTTTGGATGAAGAAATTTTTTAATAACTGACTTTAAAAGCAAGATTATTTCTTACCTAATCCCAGAATAATTTCTGCCTATAATACGCTTCATTTCTAGGAGTTCTGGATCAGAATTCAATATGCATCCAGAGGTGAGGGCCAGATTCTGATAAACTTGTTTACATGGCATAACATTTTATACATCAATCTTTCATGGCTTTAGTAGTAGTAGGTGACAATTGAATCAGAGTATCACAACCTGTTTCCAAATGTGTTTGTATTTTGACCATATAATATATTACCCTATTCTTCTTAAGTTTTGTGGATTTTAATTTAAAAGCAAACTGTTTTGTCCATCTTTGTTAAAATTATCTATTGGGCATCAGGGACGTGTTTTCAGATACTCTGTGACATTTCTGCTCAGGGCACCATAAAGCTGTTTTTTGAAAGATGCATTAGGTTAATGGTAACAGTGACCCAGAGAAATGTGATGCCTTCATCAAAGAAAACACATGGCAAGCAATGACTCAGTAAACTCAATCATCCAGTGTAAAAAGCAATTTATGCAACTGACAAGGGCATGCTTAATCTTCCACATCTGGTGCTGGCTACACTCTCGGTTGCACACTGCTTTTGTAAAGATGCTCAGTGTAATTTTTAGAACAAATTATTCTTTGTTCAAATCAGCAAGAATTTTTAATTCTTTCATTGGCTGAGTGAATATTTCATGGAAAACAGAACTGCTTTTGAAAAAGAAATTTAGAGGCATCTACTGGACTAACCTACTACTCAGAGGGCAGGACATCTTCCTGATAAACAGGAGACCTCAGAGCAAGCCCCTCTTCTGGATTAGGTAGATGGAATTTGGTCTCTCACAACATGGATGTGAGTTGTGACTCATAGATGTGGAAGCAATTGTAGGTAAAAGACCGCAGGACATCATATCTGAGATCTGTAAAAATGAACTATCAGGTTTTGTATTCTGTTTTTAACTGGGTAAAACATGGCAGCACAATGACCTGAATTTTTATTATTGTTTTTATTTTTACTTCTACTTTTTGTTAGAAAATAGAAAAATCAGTTCTGCTCTGGAAACCTGATTCAAATCCCTGTTCTGCTGCAGCATGGCTACAGGCAAAAGCATTTTGTTTCCATGAACATCAGTCACTTACCCAGAATTTTTTTAGCTTCAGGCTTTTTTTTTGAAGTCCAACACACTGACAAGCATGAATAGCTCAAATACTATGGTAACTGGGTCAGGAGGATATCAAAATTGGACAGAAATATATGGTGGTAGGCGAGAAATGAGTGGCCTTGCCTTTTAAGTTTCCAGGCTTCCTGCACAGCACGTACCCCTCTTGTAGTGCTGGGATGCAGTTATTAACTCTGCTGGGTGGAGTAAAGTGTTCTCACCAAGCATCCAGCTCTCCTGAGACAGAATGAAAGACCCAGCTTTTCATTACAGACCTCAGCAGGGTTAATCACTGGCCCTGCAGGGTTCTGAGCTGCACTCCTTGTTTTATGGCAGCAGCCAAGGTATTTCCTGGAATACTGCTGGATGTGCAAGAGACACTTCACCTTCATTTTGTGTTGTGTTGAGACCAAGGACAAAAGTGTGACATCAGCAGAATTTGTGATTTGGCCCGAGTTCATGCTTTTGATCTCCCTTCTCCTGGCTGTCCCTCATTTTGCTTAGATAACCCAAGGAAAAGAACCAGAGGTACAGTGCAAGAGCCCAGCTCTGCTGTGGTCACCTTGCAGCTTTGCCTGCACAGCCAGGAGCAGGCAGATCTGAATTTGCTGTCTTTGTGCCACTTAGAATCACAGAGCCATAGAATATCCTGTCCTGGAAGGGACCCCCAAGGCTCATTGAGTCCAATTCCTGGCTGTGCACAGGGCAACCCTAAAAATCACACCATGAGCCTGAGAGCACTGTCTCCTCTGCTCGTGCTCACAGCTGGACAACCATGAGTTAATCCTATATAAAGGCCATACCAAGGCTAGTTCGGAGCAAGGCCTGGGAAAATGAATTCAGAGGAAAAAAATTGCCAGTGTGGCCATAAGCAGTAGCTTCAATTCTTCTGACCCCTGTGGAGACCACCCGGAGGAGCTCAGCTCTGTGTGCAGCTCTCCAGGTGTACATAACTTGGATAAATGACACCTGGGTGTGAAAGCTTAGTCTGAATCATGTAGGTGCTGAAATAAGACCTGAGTTCCCTGTGAAGTTTTATGAGTGCTGAAAGCCATAAAACAGGCTGCAGGAAAACCGGGGAACATCCCAACAGGGGAAACCCTGCTGGGGCGGCACCCTGCCAAACGGGAATTTTCAGATTCAAATAAATGTGTACAGATACATACATTTCCAAACATGTCATATACCTGGGTACGCACCCTGCCTCTATTCAGCTTAAATCTATATTCTTTTCTAGTCCAGACTTCAGCTATCAGAATGCTCAAAGCTCAGCTCTAACACTTAGACTACCCAGGAGCATCGTGAGTGTCGCTTACCTTTTCTCCTAGTGTTTGACCAGTTTTCACGGTTCAGAGAGCTGTGTTAAAAACTGTCTGTGTGCCACTTGCTGTTCATGACCCACTGTGCTCGTGGCATTCATGATCAGCCGAGTGAAGAGGTGGTGGCAACTCTGAGATGCAATGGAGGTGGGAATCCGTGGAGACAGGAAAATCACTGCCTGTTCAAGCAACTTGGGTAGTCCTGACTTCTAGAGATCTGATAATGCATAAGAACTGTCTTTTCAAAGTCACTAGAATGCCCTAGAGCTAGTTTTGATCAGTCTGATACTAAGAAGTTTCTGAATGATGAAAATTCCATGAAGACCAAAATAAAAATAAGCTGACAGCCCCAGGAGTGATGAGAGGGATATTTTAGACGAATATTAGAACCAATTTGGATGGCAACCTTTTTGGAGTCTTATAAATGACTAAACAGTTAAGAAAAATAATGGGAATTTATTTAAAATAATCTACAAATGAATAGATGGGAATAAGGGAAGATTTTTCATCTTGAAAATATTAGTGCTGTGATAGACTGTTATTTTCCCAAATAATTGTCCTAGATGGAAATTATAGGGCTGTTTCCTTTGTATGTGACAGACCTTTTAGCCCTACTTCCATGTCTTTCCATGGTCCAAAAAGTCCAACAAGGTGAGCAGCCCTTGTTCAATTAGGTGTAAGCAGTAAAAGTAAATATCTGCAGCAACCTTTCTAAACAATGAAGTAGTAAGAGATAGTAAGTCTGGATTTTTATGCTTTTCTTAATGTCGTCAAGCTGTTCACAAGCCTGAAAATGTAGGTTTTAATGTGAAGATGTGCACTGAGGATGTCTCTCAGCTGCATGCATGCTTACACACACATATGTGCTACCCAGCCATTAAAATAAAAGTATCAAATTCCAAAATGCAATCCGAATCCACTACAAAGTATTTATGAATCAAAATGGTTTCTGACTAAGCTCATTCCACAGCATGAGAGTATTAAAAAACTTGGAAAGACCACTGACACAAAATTCATAAGGAATGAAAATATAATCTCATGGGACTTACCATTTCATCAAGGGACCAATTTTCTAAGAGTTTGGGAATCCATTGGCCTTTTGGGAGTGTTCAGCACTTCAGGCACACAGGGCCATCTCATTAAATTTTCCAAAACAGCAAGGAGGATTTGCTCTCTGGTGTCAGGGCTGGATGCAGTCCTGACTCTGATGAGAATGGGGACATACAGAGCCACATGGCTGATCTCTTCTTAGAGGACTCTGGGCATTCTTGCACAGCGTGGCTTGGGATGGGAGAGCCAGGGATGGCTGGGATCCCTTCACTTCCTAATCCCTGCTAATGTGACACAGAGCAGGGTGCCAAGTTACTTCCATGCTCTGTCTGAAATCTGAAGTGCCAAAGGTTTAGAGAGAATTTTGAAATTTAAGTGGCATTCATAAACCTCAGGCTAGGTTAGTGTGAAATTGTTGTCAAGTCTTGCTCTGTGCCCCCCCGCCTTTTCCTCTCTTTCTTATTCCCTTCCTCTTTTCCACTCTAGTATCCTTTTCAATCAGATTTCCAGGGTGGACATGCTGTCCAGAGAACTCTGTGAATGAGATGCTCTGTGATCCCATCTTTGAATAGTTAAGTTAGGTAAGCTAGACGAAGGAAAAAACCCAAACAAATATACAGGTGACTTTTTTTTTTTTTTGTAATCCATAAAACTTTCTGAGCAACTCACCCAGAAAAGGAGTGACAGCCTCAAAACAAAATCACAGCTGTGAACCTGCTTGTGATGAAGAGAGTGAAGATGAAGGAAAGAAGGGAATCAGAGCAAATGAGTTGTCCTTGCAACAGAACGCTGATTGCTCCTCCAGGCTGTGGCACTGACAAAGGCTATTGATCATGCTCCGCATACAGATGCAGTTTATGGCATCCCTTGGATGCATTTTCTGCAGACTTGGAGCCTTTCCCTATAATGCAGGTGATGAGCCCTTGAGAGCTCGCTGTGCTGTGGCCCAGATCCTGTCAGGAACACTCCAAGGCAACCTGCTCCTGTCAGTGCCAGAGTGACAGTGGGACGCAAGGTCTGTTTGGTGCGGGCAACAGGCTGCAGTCAGAGTGCCCGAAACTTTCTGCTGACTTCAGTGAGCTTCAGAGCAGGCTCTGAGCTCATTCCCACGGGAGGGGGATGAGTTTTCCTCTCCACAAAAAAGGAAGTGGTGATTTCACAGGGTTACACAGTTCAGCCCATCTTGTCTTTACCCAAACTCACCACAGCCCCACGGAAAGGTGACAGTCTTGTTACTTACACTGGGAATAAGTGGTCCCGGTCCCACTGACACTGAACCTGTTGAGGTGGAGTCTGTGAGTGACCACATTCTTCTGGGGCTGGAAAAGGATGATGTGCACCTTGGGTGCAAACAAGCAGCCCAGCACAACAAAGCCGCTGAGACTCACAGAGATGCACATGGTGGTGGTTTGCACCTAGGAGAGAGCGGGCACAAAGCACTGGGTTTCAGTATGGGAAGCTCTGAAAGGCAGAATATTAGAAACGTTATCACACAACAACAAGAACCACAGTCCTGGGGGTTTGCAGTGGTGCAGGCTGGTGTGAACATCTGTTGCATGCTATTTATCCACAATGCTAGGATAACATGGACGAGGTGCTGGTGCTACTGGTGCCCTGCGTCTCTGCATCGACTGGGTGTGCTCTCCCTCATTTTAGAAAAGGATAGATCTGCCCTCTTTCTCTCCTACCTTTGATTTCTAACTTGATGAGAGAACCCTCTGTGATGCTTGTCATGCAGCATCTGAGCAATGCTGGCTGCAGTGGGAGCCAGCTCACACACAGCATACATTATCTGGGTTTACATCAGGTGTCCCATGCAAAGCATCCATCTGAAAACCATCTCCAGCCTCAGCCCTGATCAGAGAACTTGAGTAATCCCTTGCAGAAATATAGGTGTGATTTGGAGTAAAGATAATAGCTGGTCTGGGTCTGAAAGGTGTCCTGATTTTGAGACATCAGTTTTTGGAGTCAGAAAAGAATTGTTTGTAAGGCTGTGCAGTTTAGAATAGTTGCCCTGGGGCATTTGTTAGTGTAGCTTTGCTGGCACTATCTATATCTTATTCTTTTTATTCAGTAGTGTAACTAGGTGCCAGTTTACTGCTTTGTTTTCAGTTTTTATTCTTTTCTTCCAAGCAGATTCCTTAATTAAGATGTTGAATTAAACTGCTTTAAACACTACTGCTTAATTTGAATGATTATACATCCATGGCTCATTTTCCCCTAGTTATATTCCTGCAGTTCTTTGAGATTAGCCTTCTTCCATGGGAATGCTTCTCATATTTCCTTGTCAGAAATAATTGGAGCAAATTGAAAAATAGAGTAGAGAATGGACATTGTTGCTTTGTATATATACTGAGCATGATTGGTGTTTTGTCATCAATGAGGATAATTAATTGTGATCATTTAATAATCACTCTTTGCACAACGTGGATGTGGCAAGCACCATGAAAAGGTGCTCAGCTTTCACAGGGTGAGTGAACATGGAAGATCCTACAGAGGCTGCATGAGAAAAGAACACCTTAGCTGCACGTTCTCCTTCACCTCTCTGCGTTTTGTCCACAGAGCTGTGCTGTCAGTTCAGGTCGATATTGAACTGGGTGCTGTATAGGTGCTGTATAAGACAAGACAGGACTTTTCTTATGACACAAGAATAAATGAAGCTACCTTTATTTTCATTAATTTCAGAGTAAGTTTTTTTCACTATCAGAGTCCTCTCCCCCACCCTGCTTTCCTAGGGTTTGTGCTGCCTGGAGCAGCTCAGCTGTGCTGGAATAATTATACACTCAATCAATTAAATGATTTGGGTTAAAAATAGCTCCAGCCCAGAGGGTTCCTTTTAATCCAGGTCACTTCCAGTGGTTCAGTGTGTAACCTGGCTTCACGGACTGAACTGTTGTGCTGACAGTGAGGAGGAAATCCTGCTAGACCATGTGTTATGCTAAGGCACACGGAGAACAGGGAGGTGATCCAGGACAGCCAGCACGGCTTCACCACAGGCTACAGATGTCATTTATCTGGAATTCTGTAAAGCCTTTGATAGGTGCCCCCCAACACCATTCTCTCTAAACTGGAGAGATACAGATTTGATGGGTGGACTCTTAGATGAATAAGAAATTGGTTGGATGGTCACATCCAGAAGACAGTGGCCAATGGCTCTGAGTCCTGATGGACATCAGTGACAAATAGGGTCCTTCAAGGTCCATATTGGCACCAGTGTTAAATAATACCTTCATTAATGACAGAGATGAAGGGCTCAAGTGTATCCTCAGTAAATGTGCAGATGACCCCAAGCTGAGTGGTGCTGTTTCTAAGGCTCTTTGTTGGTGATGCCACCAGAGCAGGGCTACATTAGGATGGCACAAGTTGACTCAGAGTCAACATGTGGCACTGCATGGAAACTGAATATGGGCTTTTCAAAGGAACCCCAGAAGTGCAGGCTTGTCATGAAAGTGTCAAGAAGTTGTTAAGAGCATTTTCTGTTGATTTTATAGTACTCGAGTTGGTTTATTTGGAACCTTGTTTATAAATTAAATGCCTACAAGTGGTTTTGAAAACTCCGCTCAGGAGATAAGGCTGTAAAATTCTGCTTGAACAATCAAGGCATGCTCCTCTTGACCATTTCTGTCTGTATTGTCCACTCATGTGACTGTCTGCACTGAAATTTCCCTCCTTCTCTGTCTGTCTTCCTGATTGCTTTGGGTGTCCGGAGCTGCTCCCTAGTGCCTTCTTTAAACTTTTCCTTCATTAGCTTCAATCCATTACTCGCTATTCTAACTTCTCCTGAGACTGAATAATCCCTTCCTCTCATTTTGTTGCCTTGAAATTATTTATAGTCTGCGATCACGTCTCCCTGGGTTTACTCTTGTCTAGACTAAATATATTTAGCTCTTTTACTGTCACTCCGCGTGTCTCACTGCGTCATTTGTTACCTATCCTTGTTTTCTAGAGGTTTTCAGTACATTTCCTAAGCTGAGAAAAATAGTACTAAATATATTTCTCCAGGATGGCCACACCAGAAGTATGTTAAGTGACATTATTAGCTCCACAGTTTTGTATGCTATTTCATGTGCACACTATTGGCAATAACAGCCCCCTAAGGTAATCTACCTTTCTTCTGGGCAGAAAGTTGAACTAATTCTCCGCAAACTGCTGTAAGGGCCAACTCCCACAGTCACTTCTCACTTCATAATAACTGTGAGATTTCCAGTGGAGCAGATCTGAATATTTTTTCTGAGACAATTTCCTTCTGCTCAAAAATAGGATTTCATTGAACTTGAAGCTTTGCAGCACTATCTGACAATTTAAACAGTTTAATGTTTCTAAAGTTTGCTAGTGAAGACTGACCAATATTTTCTGCTCAGTGAGGTATGTGTTTTATAAAGTACAGAAAGAATAAAAAGTTTTATATTGAAGCAGAACATTTGTTGGATTTTTTTAACAACATTGTTCCATAGGAAATGTTGAAATTCTGTCCTTGTATTTTTTATTTGGAAGAATATACTTTTTTTCAATAGCGGATTCTTTTGCAGAAGGATACTAGTTAGTCCAGATTTTATTTTAAGCTCCATTTCTGCTAAATAACTTTTTATGACTAATTCTAGCTCACAATCTACTGGGTTTTTCTGTTAAGACTATGACTTCAGAGAGTGGTGAACCTAAATGAATATTACTCTATATGTTATGCCTCTATTGCAACCAGACTAACAATATTAATCCCTTCCCACTCTAACTGTACATGTTCTTTATGAAATGACACCACCTTTCTTAGAAGCAAGCCAAAACCTGGTAACATTGAAAGAGAATTTGTTTGCAATGGATCCAGGGGAAAAAAGAAGTGAAAGAAGCTTTTAGTGAATGCTGACACGGGCCTTTAAAGTGATGCAGGTGATTTATGGGAACAGATATCCAAAGACTTACTCTGTAGTCACTGGATGTCACATAAAATATAGGGAGGAAGGCCAGCCAAATGATGCACGTGGTGTACATTGTGAAACCGATAAACTTGGCTTCGTTGAAGTTCTCCGGACATTTCCTGGTTTTGAAGGCATACACAGTGCATAAGACCACGAGGATTACATCATATGTTAAGGACATTAACATGGTGGAATCTTTGACATTGCATTTCAGAATGACAGTCTCTCTCTTCTCGGGGAGCGTGTAGCGCCTGGTGCCCGGCGCCTCCAGGATGAGCCACACGGACACCACCACCACCTGCACCAGGATGAGACTCAGGCAGATGAACACCTGAGAGCTGGGGCTGATGAACTTGGGCCTCTGAGCGCCATTCTTTACGCCATCAAATATCCTGGCGATGCAGTTCGTTTTCGTCAGGAGGGCAGAGTAGCAGACGGCAAAGGAACTTCCCAGCCCCAAACGGCGGAGGGTGCAGATGGCTGGGGAAGGCTTGGCTATGAAGAAGAAAGTCATGCTGTAAGACAGGAAGACCCCAAAAAGCAATATGTAGCACAGTTCGCGGCCAGAGGCTTTGACCAGGGGGGTGTTGTTGTGCTTGATGAACACTCCGATGACCATGAAAGTACAAATGAAGCCCAGGCATGCAATGGTAACAGGACCTATTGCCCAAGCATCTTCCCACTTGATGTAGTCTTCTGGGAGGTCGTAGCAGCCAGTCAGGTCAGGTGTGGGCCATTTTCCAGGCCCGCAGTCTGCACAAGTGAATTCATCAGCCAGGTACTCGTAGGTTTCACAGGGAATACAAATCCAACAGCAGACGTCTCCCGGTTGCATGTTCTTCATCTCGTTAGGGGCACAGGGGTCACTGCACTGGGACACAGGGACAGAGCTCCTGGACCAGTGGATAGAGTCTACTTCCAGTGACAAAGTTTCTGCCCACTGACCAACCTTCACATAGGAGTATCTGTCTCCGGTGAACTGGAAATTGAACACGTTGTATCGTCCTATCCCATCTCCATAGGCATCAAATTTGACCATACTGTCTGGATCATTGGGAGGATTGAATGGAGCTGTGGAAAAAAAAAAAAATAGAGAATGTTATTATCAAAGCTACATATGACATTTTTTTCATCCCTTTGGCAAGCACAAGCACCTGACAGCTTATAGAATACAATTCCCTTGACAAAAGGTGGGTTGAGAGGTCTGTATCTGTCTGAGTTTTGAACTTGGAAGAAGAACTCAGGTAATAGAACTCTATTTCACTTTACATTTATAAATGTAAGATGACCAATGTCCTTCCTTTTTTTTTTTTTTTGTCCTGGATACAAATCAGTTCTCTAATTATTTCTCCCCGTATGCACCACTGTGATCTCTCACATTTTCTCTTGAAAGAAAAAGATCTGCTTCTAACTGAGTCTCAGCATTTTTTGGTGAAACTTGGCTGCCATAATAAAAGAAAAATTAAATGGTCAGATCATTAAATGTCAGTTTTGAGGACAATAGTCTGGAATGCACTTGAATATGGAATGCAGATCCATTTCCAGGATAATGGAGAAGTAACTGTGAAGTCCTCAACAATTCCTACTATGTCTTTTTCACTTCTCCCTGCGTTCTAGGAAGTTTTGAATCTCTTCTATTTTGCTTCAATTTTACCAGTTTATGATAGTTCTTTTATGGTTTAAGTTCCCCAGCATGTGCTGCTTTGATCCTGTATCTTGTTTGGGGAAGAGATGAAAAAACCACAAACTGGGTCTGTGACCTTCTCTGAAATCAATATTGTAACACTTCTAACTGGTAAGCTCTGGAGAGTTTTGTTTTTCCTCAAGCTGAGGCTTAGCCAGGGAATGAAGAAATATTGAAAATATGTGAGGAAATTGCATTTACCATATGATTTATTGGTAATTTGCTGTAGCATCAAAGTTGAAAATCTTTGTAGGCAGGAAGCAAAAGGTTTTTATTTACCATTGATGAACAATAAAGGTGATTTTATTCCCCAGTGTCTTTGGTCATAGAAGTGTTTCCACTGTCATTGCTGGAATAAATCTCTTTCCCTGACTCTGTGCGTATGTTGTGCTTGAGCTTGAGCAATATTGTATGAGGGTGTAATACCTTCCTCCACTTCAGTCCCCAGATACTTCGGATTTCTTGTGGTGGATTTATTTAGCTTCTTTAAAACACTGAGGCCAAATTCTTTCACCTTTATTCCTGCAGAGTGTTACCTTATTTTGCAGTACTCTGGCTAAGGTCAGTAAAAGGAGCACTGGGTTTTGGCACAGAAGCCACAGCTGGAGGGTTGAAATTGGTAACCTGCTCCTCCTCAGGTGCTGCACCTGGAGTGCATTTTTTCTCCAACTTTCTGCTTATGGTAGGGCAAAGTTAGAATATAATTTACAGCCACCTATACTCTCCTCTGGGTCTGAGTCAAGACTCTGCTTGTTCTCATCCCTGCCCTCTCCTGCTCCTTCCCCCCTCAGCTGTGTCAGCCGTAGTGGTGGACATCCTTGGTTTGCAGGATTACAGAATCATGGAATTACAGAATAATTCAGGTAGGAAGGGACTGCCAGTGGGGTCCTCTGGTCCAACCCCCCTACTCGAGCAGGGTCATCCCAGAGCACGTGGCGCAGGATTCATCACAATTCCAGAATGTCTCCAGTGAGGGAAGCTCCACACCCTCTCCAGCAATCTGTTCCAGTGCTCGGTTACTGCACATAAAACAAGTTCTTTCTTATGTTGATGTGTTCCAGTTTCTGCCCTTTGCCTCTCTCTTACTGCCATAGACAAGAGCCTTATGCTTATTAGGACTGAGTAGCCCAGGAACTTGTAAGAAGTTTATTTTATCTTTTTTTGTCACTGTTGGCATCTAGCTGTAACACTCTGCAGTCAGACAAGACCTCTGAGTGCACAAAAATGAAGTGCAGCATAATCCTCCCCCAAAT
The DNA here is from genome assembly GCA_036785705.1 of Acanthornis magna. Lineage (NCBI taxonomy): Eukaryota > Metazoa > Chordata > Aves > Passeriformes > Acanthizidae > Acanthornis > Acanthornis magna. The sequence continues at coordinate 4,745,872 of JAWUZG010000001.1, forward strand.
GGCCAGTCCTGCTGGAAGTGACATGCTCTAAATTAAACAGGTAGCTAAAGTCATAATATAGGTCAACAAGAAGAATATTAAGCAGCCATCCTCCTCTCCTTCCTCCTCCTTGTGCACAGCCATGCGAGCTCTCTCATCCAGGAGCAGCATTAAAACGAAATCATAATGCAGCACTTAACAGCTCCTCAATAACGTGCTGTCATTGCCAGTGTCTTATTTCATTATTCATAACACTTCTATAGACTGTAGGAGCTGTTAACATAGCAGCCCAGCTCTAAGAGGCAGTTTATTCACTTCAGTGTTATCCAGGCCAGCTCCTGAGGTGGGCTGAGAGCCTGTGGCTGCTGCTGGCACCAGCGGAGCTGCAGGTAAGAAAGACAAACTTCAAACAGGTTGTTTGACATCTTCTGCCAAGTGCATAACTTGAAGGGCACAAAGTGTCCCAGTGCAAGTTACCCGAGGGTCTGAAACACCAGCACTTTTCAGGGAAGAATTCCCCCGTGTGTAGCGTGTTTAACAACTTCTTATAGAAGTTCTGATAGAATATTTGCCATTTAAATAGAGCAAAGTGTTTTCCTTAGACTTTGCAGGTAGGTCCAGAAGGCAAAGCTGGTAATCTCACACAGAGTTAGCTTGAAGCTCATGTATAATTGCCTTCCACAGGGCTGTTCCCACGCTACAAGCAGAAACAAAAGATTTTTGTAGGACAATATGTTCTCAGTTAAACCAAAGCTTGTAGCTTGAAACATTCCTTTTTAGTGGCTGCTGATAGAGGAAAATAAATCACCGTCTTTCAGATGGAAAGGATGAAATCATTTAACCAAACAATGATGTATTAAATTATAGTATGGTGAGCCAAAGCCTACAAATGAGCCCACTGGGTGGCAGCAATTCATATACCCACTGATTACATACAAAATCACTAAGGCCTTTTAACATATCATTTATCAACCTGTTCTAGATCCTGTAGGATCACTTCCAAAAAGTAATGTTTTCACAAAATATGATGTAATAATAATCATAAAATTAAGATGTTTCTAGGCAAGAAAGATGATTATCACAAGAAAGCAAGAGCCTATATATTAGAGTAAAAATAACAGTTTTTGCAAGTTGGTTTTTCCAGAGATGATGTCAGCTTGTCATAAGTCAGTCTGCAATTTTTTTTTTCCAGTTATATTTCAGTTTTGAGAGGAAACCTACAATCTTTATAGCAGGTATTTCTGGCAGGTTTATTTCAGAGGTGTAGCTCGGCTGTTTTACATTCATCCCTTGGGAGAGGACAGACAAGAGTCTCTGGATCTACCCAGCTGCTTGCTAAGAGGCTGAGTGACAATATGAACTTCACCTCCTTTGAACAGAGCCTTTGAGTCTTCTCCTTCCCTTGCACTTCGTGAAATGAACTAGCCCTATGTACAGCAGTTATACAAGAGGAATTTTGTAAAAGAAGTTATCAAAGAAAAGAAAAGCTCATTAAAAGTGACTTAAGGATAAACCAGTGATGCTTTGTGCCCCAGCTTGCTGCAGTTCAGCTGTGAAGGTGCAACGGCAGTGACACTGATGAGAGCAGGAGGGAAGAAGACAGAAATCTTTGGAGCCCTGGGGCAGGCAGCCCACCTCTGTCAGCTCCCTGGAGAAATCCCATTGGAAGAGCGGATACCATTGTGCAAGAGGAGGACAAGCTCCTTCAGCTTAGGATAAGAGAGGAATGACTGTAGATTTATGGCTGTTTTAGTAGCAGATACAGACAAGAACATAAAATAACATCATAGCTTTTATGTAGTGAATTATGTCATTTGTTTCCATCTTCCTAAGTGGGATCAATTTTTCCAACAGTCACATAACTTGCAAAAATGTGCTTATCTGCTGTTGGAAGCAGGTGAGTTACTTTCATTTAGAAATCTTTATTATTTTTGGTATCAGCGATGTACAGCTCTTGGTCACATGAAAAACTTCAGAAAGTTCTGAAGGGGAGATTTATTTTATTTTTGGGAAAAAACTTCATTTGAAGAGGTGGTGTGAGAAATATATTTAAATACTTCTAATTCTGCACATTGCCTCAGTTGGGTGAAAAATACTCCAGGATTTTTTAACAAGGAGTGAGTAGATGAGGAAAACAAAGAAGTTTTCATCCTAATTTGGCACTGGGAGAATTTTAAGAGGCTGAGCAGCCTAGGAAAAATGTGTGCCATCTTAACTGTCTTGGAATCAGACCGGGTTTTGTTTGTCAGCAACATCTTTAGGCCAGGAAGGATATTTTGCATAGAGTTTTGCATATGTCTGGCACAGATCTGAGTGAGTAGATATTGTCCTGTAGAAAACATCCTCAGTAACACTTCCTGGTAGGAATGAAAACAGATATCCCTACATCTGAGGACATTCTTCGTGTCCATTAAAACACACATCTGTTCTTTGTTTGCAGAGTGTATTCTTTCAAAACAAGGTGCAGATCACAGAGGCACAGCTCACTAGCTAAGAAATTCATGAATATCAAGGCTTGATGAAAGCACTGCAATTTTTCAGCTTGGCAGCTGGCAAAGCTGGGATATTGCATGTTTCAGAAAGAGATGTAAAAAGGACTATTGTGTGCACTGAAGGTACATCCTTCCACAGCTTGTTGGCCCCAAAGACTATGAGGAGATCATGATTGAATAGAAATGGAAATATAAATGTAAAGGTGGAATGGGCTGGATTTTCTGAAAAGTTGAGTAAAACCTCCTTAGTTTCACTAGATGGTGCTGCAAAAACTCAGAACTTCTGATTTAAGACTGAAAAACAAGACAATTTTTTATGTAACAGAAAAATTTAGCTATTTTTTAATCCCCCCTACTCTTCCTGTTACATCTCCAGGGCAGTGCCTTTTAAAAACACTTTCAGGAAGAGCTTAGATAATAATATAACAGGATATGGTGTGTTTGTCCAGCGGTCTCATCTGTGTGTACGATGCCTTATCTTGAAAATTATTAGAAAAGACCCTGAGAATGCACATATCTTTTCATTCTCTTTTATTTTTAGCTAGGTATGGCTTGTTGAGGTCAAAGTGACTTATTTCTGCTTGGCTGAACATTCAGACCGAGCAACAGAGACCTGATGCACCCACTCCTGTTTCATCCTCAGCTCAGCGCAGCTGGTTTCATACCTGATTGACAGAAGGCACATTGAAATTTGGCAATTTAAAAGTTAGTGTGGGGAAAGATCAGAGTGAAGTGTCACTAGATTGTACCTCTTCACAATTAATAAAATACTAGTTTTCTCAGAGACAAGCAGTCACTTTTAACCTCTGTACCACTGCGTCTGGATGTGTTTGGGTCATATGCAGCATTGCTTCTTTTTATTTATGCAATGATTGAGAAAAATGAGACAGATTAGTCCTCTACAAATGTAATTTTCTTATTTGTGTCTACAGATTTTCCATTCAGGGCTTTGGGGTTTCTCTCTTAGGTTAGATACTTGCTGCAGGGAATTTTAATGCCTGTCATAGGCCCCCACAACATTTGCAGTGGTCAGAGACAGAAATGTTTTCTTCAGGCCTCGTTGCAAAGATCAATCACATGGATATCTGTGGACAAATTGGTGATCCCGACTTTGTGTCCTACAAAAGAGAATGAGTATTTCTGGGGTTCACTTTACAGGGGTATCTAGAATAGCTCAGCCAAATTGTTCTTTTTCTGTTGACCACCATGAGTGTGACTGTCTGAAATACATCCACTATGAGTGTGACTATCTGAAATGCATCCACTCTGTATGTTTCTGAAGTCGAGTGAGATGAAAGGCACCGATATCTGGAACAGAAAGCCTCACAGCTGGAACACCAAAAGGTAGCAACACGTCCAAGCTCTCCGCAGTGTACCTGAGGCACGTGTCTTTGCAAGCTGTCTGCACAGGCTGTGGGGTTATCAGAGAGAACAGCCTGGGAACATCGGCAAAATAAGCTAAGAAAGGTCTGAAAAGCTAGAATTCCTTCAGCTTGTCATTATCCTCATTATCCTCAGCCTGGCTGAGCACAGAACTCCCAAGCTACCTTTCCTGTGAAACGCTTGCCTCAAGCATAATGTTTTACATTTCCAGGTGTGTTTTGTCCTCTTGCTTGTGTGGCTCTTGGGCATATGTGTGGTCTTTAGGACTTGGGGTAAAAGGAACTAGATGCTAAGTTACAAACTTTCATCAAGGAAAGTGTGAAATTGCCCTAATTTTTTTAAAAAGGAAATTTAAGGAATTAAAAAAAGGATTTCTTCTTTCCTAAAGCATTTGGATTTTGAGACATGGAAAGTAAAAAGCATGTAAAAATTCTGCATACATTATATTTCTCCTAAAAAATACAAATCATCTCCCCTGAAATCAAGAATATTTCTTGGAGCTTTTCTGTTAAGGTTGTATTAGTCCAACTTTAAAATAAAACAAGCACTCATGTAAAAGCATCCAAGGTGTTTTTCTTTTTTTTTTTTTTTAATAAGTCTTCTAGGTTGATAATTAATATGAATAATTCATGATATTCCAACATAGAAATGCCTTTCAACTGATACAATTATTTTAATTTAAGTTTATCCACTTAAAGAAATGGTTGGCACAAGAGGCAAAACGCATGCAATGTAATTCATACCAGCAATCAACTTGCAATTACAAAGGAAATTAAAGCATGACTTCAAGCTGCTTAACTCCTCCCTCAGGCCAACTCTCTGTTTTGTACACTGAAGCAAGGGGAACTCATTCCCATTATGAAGAATTATGGCCACCGTTTAGGGTGACAACACATAAGCTCAAGAGCTGGAACTCTAAGTTCTGGGCTGGCCTTTAGTAATGCCTGAAATATCTTGTTCTGAGGAAAATTTGAGTTGGTTGGTGAATTCTCTGTCAGCTGCTGAACATTAATGTTGCTGTCAGAGCTTCAGGTTTAGGTTGGGACTTTCTGCCAGTTCAGGGGTTGTGGGTACCCTGTGTCGGGTTTGAACTTTTGGGTGAGGGACATTCCCATTTGAATGTTGCAGAGCTGGGAACTGGTGCCACGTGCCTTTTACCCCTCTCTTCCCAGTACATCCAAGGTGCAGCTGAAAGAGATTGAAGACGTGTTTTCATTCTGCTAAAATTTACTTTTGGACTAAATTAGGGATGTGGTTATATCACAGGGGCATGAATCTTTCTCACTTTGGAGGCACTGTTCCATGATGTGCTAATTCCACCCCCAGACTGCATACGTAGCTGTCTAAGGAAGTGTTAAATACCTAATAATATTTTTGTCCTTCTTTGTCAGCCTGAAGGAAATATGAATAGATTTAGTTATTAAGATATTAAAGGAAGTTGGTTAAAACATTCTCTCCTCTGTGGGGACTTGAGGATTAGAGAGGTGTTTCCAGACACAGCTCTGAATAATTTAGTTAGATGGTTTGCCCTTAGAGATCAGAAGCAAATGAACCATGAAATAGACCCTCTGGCTGTTATTTCCTAATTGACTTGATATGAAGACACTCCCAAATCAGGTGGACTGACATAGATTTAATTACCCATACTGCAATGTCATTATTTAGTACTAGCAATATTGTGGCTGTGACAGTCCAAGATGCAAGAAATTTCAAGTGCCTAAGAAAGGCAGTATTTCTTATTAGACTTAGAGATGGAAGAAGTGCACAAGTGTTCAGGCCCAAGGTCACTCCATCAGGTCATCAGAAACATTGCTCAATAAATTTGACCTTCATTTATTTTGAAGGAACAGCTCTGCTCGAGTTGAGTATATCAAGTTTTTATTTCCTGCTGGAAACACAATTTCCCTTTGCAAACAGCCTCATTACTATCCATTTGCAGAGTAATTGCTGAAAGCTTTTTGTTCGCTTCTTTCAAAGTATAGAGTTCAGAAGCACAAGGTCTGATCAAGATGTAAGACAAGATATGACAAAGAGATATTGTGCCAAAAGCTTCTGTTTTTTTCCAGATATGTGGGCAGTCTAATAAAGGTATTGCCTCTTCTACAAATCTTATGACTCTATGCTATTATTTTTGTTAAGAAGCTACTGAAAACTCTCAGCAATCACCCTACAAATTGCTAATAATGAGGTAATTTGCAAAATGAAATTGTATTTGCAGTAGGAAAATAAAACACTAAGTAGTGAATTCTAAGGAGAGCATGTATTTGAAATAATTGAAGCTCAAATTTATTGAACATTTTGTGGAAAAAAAGGAGCTGTAGAATGCCTCAGAGCTGGAATTAAGAGACAATATCACGGTGAAACACAGGAACCTTTATGCTCAGTCATATTATGCAGTTCAGTTATAGCATTTGGCACATCTGACATAATGCTGGTGGAGGACAAAGAAGAATTGGAGTTCAGCTGGAAATATAAATGTGTGACACACCACATGGTGTAAGATTCTGGAGTGGATCAGTTTTCTCTAGGAATACAGTATGTGAATGAAAAAAGTGACCTATATTTCTTGAACGTAGGTTTAATTAGTGTGTTTATATTAGGAGTCCAGTTTTGTTACAGAGCTCCTGTAGTCAGTGGAGAGAATTTGGCACCTCCAAAGGCAGGTTCTGGCTAACACAAGTTACCATCAGGAAGGTGGGTAAGTTCCTCCATCAACAGTTCTCCAGTGATACTACGAAGTGTGTCAAAGAATACATGAGAGCTCTGTGGCTTCAATTTTGGCCACTGATGGAGAAATCAAATGAATGTTATCAGTAAGGCCCACCACACACATTAAATGTGCTCATCTTCCTTTGTAGAGGTATGAGCCTGGATTTGATCTTTACTCATTTCTATATAATAAGGCGGTGGCTGGAAACGCACATCTCCTGAAATTGCAAATTAAGTCAGCATTCAACAGAATCCATCTCAGCTGACCAAACACTGAGTTAGCCAGAGAGGTGAAAGTGGGCTTCTCACAGCAACGAATTTTGGCCAAAAGACAGTGAGATAAAGGATAACTCTTGGCTTTTCAGGTTATTCCTGCATATCACACAGCAGCTGCAGAGGCAGCACATCGCCGCTCCCAACGCCATCAGTGATCATTGGCATGTGTTACGCTACAACACGCAACCTGCACGTCCTATTAATACTTGCAAATTCTTCTGTTCTCAGGAATAAATGATAAAGCTGAAAGCACAGAATCATTTTTGCTAATGCTTTGCTCCACTGAATCAGTTCAGCAACAGCAATCACTGGACCTCAGGGGAAAATGTTAAATGAAAATGTTGATTTATTTGCCTGTTTTATGGTGGAAGCAGAGACACATTGATAGGCTTAGACTGATAAAATGTTTCAGAGATCTAGAAAAGACATTAACAGCACTGCCTCAAACCTTCGTCAGACTTGAGATAATTTCTTCGCTAAAGAGCCTTTAAAGATGGGCTTTTTATTCTTTCAGTTACTGGAGCATTAACTAGCCATTAGCTATTTATTCAAATGGATGTGCAAATGTAACAGAGGAAGTTTAACAAACTTTTTCAGCACATTTTCATCAGTTGCCAACAGCAGTTTCGTACAGTTTTTCAGCCACCGTCTGGTGGAGACCTATCCTGGTACAGCAGGCCAAACTTTGACACAAAGCTGATCACTTGGAGCAGTGATCAGCTGCTCCATTCATCAGGCAATAAAGAAATGTCACAGAAAAATTCTGCTTTTGCAGGAACCACAGGTAAAACTTATTTATAGGGGTACATGGTGTAAAGTTATTTATGTCGGGGCAGGAACCATATGAGCACAACCTTTTGCTGTTACAGGCAATGACATCATTGCTACTTAAGCTAGAAGAGACCAGCAATCCCACCCCATAAATTTCTGCAAATCATTAGGCATGGGTTTTGGAGCAAGTTTAAGACCTATTGTAAAAGTTAGAGCCACAGAGAAAATGCTCCCACTGGAAGAGTGCAGGAGAAGCACAGGAAGATGCTCGAGGCTCCAGAGCTGCACACACACAGTCAGCTACTGATCGCTACACAAATTGCACCTTGGGAAGAAGGGAGGATTGTTTTTAGGGCATCATTAGTAGAAAGAAGAGTGTGTTTGCAGCATATGCAAAACATTCTGTAAATGGTGAAAAAATAAAAGCAGTAACAAGAAGGTACAAGGCCAGTAATGGCCTCTGCAAAAAAGGAACTGCGACTGTCCCCTGATTGTAGATGCTGGAACTCATCAGTGTTGCTTCCTAAACACCAGGACATTCTCCCTTCCCTTCAGTGTGGAAAGAACACTGATTGTGGATTTGCTGTTCCCTTTTTACAAACTCAACAATCATACATCAACTATTATCTTTTATTATAGAACTGGGTTAAGAAAATAAAAATTTTAAAGAACAGTGAGTGTTCTTGTGAATGTGCATGTTCATGTTCCTGCCTCTCTGTGTGTTTTCCAATCCATACAACAGTGTGGTTAATACTTGGTCATAGAATCGAAGTGATATCAGACGTAGCCCATAGGAATCACATTCCACCCTTAAAATCCATATTCTCTCAGCCAGAGAGTTACATAGGATTTCTGTGGCACATAGATTGTGTGAGGACTCTGTTCAAGGCTGTGCTTCCCTCAGCTTTCTCACACTAGAAAGTTTCCCTGTTTCCTCTGAGCACAGTGCAATCCCTTCCCTGAATAAAACTATCGTGTTTTCTTAGCTGAGCCTTATATTTTAGCCACAGAACTGGTAAATATTTCATATGTACAAAGGAAATGTTGCATTAGCTTATTCCATCAGATTGTCTGGAATCTGTATATAGCAGCAAGTAGAAAGATGTACTGCATGAAACCTCCATTGAAATGAGGAGCAATTGCAGATAAACATTTAAAGAGTGAATATCTCTCAGCCTTCAGAAATGGTCTTGAATTTCTTCTGTGAGGAATGTGCTGGATGTATATGTGTCAGTCTAGAAGAGATGAGATGATTCATATATTGCCAAGTAGAAAGATGGGCTTGTACAAGGAAAACAAAACTGTAGGAGATGAAAGGCAAGTGCAAGATTGAGGGGACAGAGACCTTCAGAGTGTGAGCAGCAATAACCTCTGCTTTCTGTCTACTGGGGTTTGCCACCACCATTCCCATCCCCACCGCTTCTGGCCCTGAGCTGCTCTTCATATGCCTGCAAGAAAGAGTGAGAGTTTGTGTGGAGACCCTACGTCCCAACTTACTGATCTTGGTAATTTCTTTTTAAAATACATGCCTTAAGTTTAAGAATTTATATTTGGAGACATGGTCCTTTCTGGCATAGTGCTGAATCCCTTTTTGTCCCAATGGTGAGCAGGTGAGCTGTCCATGGATGGAGCAAAAACCAAAAGGGCAAATCCAAGAATTGCTCCTGTAGCCATGCTCCAGCTAGGATTTCATGGACATTTCTGTTTGAATTTTCTCTGCTTCTGATACCCATGTGCATGAATATGTCTTGTTCCCCTTGCCTTGAAGAATTTTAGTATTCTATGTCTTCACTTATATGCTCAGACAAACACCTTCATGGCAGGAAGAAGGAAACAAAAGGAAATGACTCACACAGATAACAGCAATGAAATATATTTTTACATTATATTCTGTATCTGCTAACTAAATAACCATAAATATTGCAATGATGCCAAGACAGACATTCTGTGAGATGCTTTTAGAGGTGTTTAGAAACTTGGCTCTGACAAATGAGGAAAGAAAGTCACATTTGTCTGCCAGGTCCATTCAGTTTGCAGTTGATGGGAGTTGTGTAGAAGGTCATTTTGTGAAGAGTATGCATATCTAAAAGGAGTTTCTGCTCCACGAAGATGTAGAGGTGATTGTTTTTTTAAAAACTGGGAAAAATTCTGGGAAAAATATGTTAATGGAAAATGTAAACAATGGCTGTTTTGAGTTTGGATTGAGTTTCTTTCTCCCTTTTTATAGAGAAACAGGCCTGTATCACTGAGTGGGCTTTTTTTTTTTTTTTCTTCTGCACTGGGAATCAAAAATGGGTAAGACAAACTTGAAGGGAATAGTTCAGGCTTTGCAGAAAGCTGAAATAGGTTCCTATGCTCATCTGGGCTGCAGTTTGACAAGTACAAATACAGCAGTCAGCTTGGGACAAGTTTGTCTGCAAACTTGCTGCGTGGAAGAGATGCAGGATTCAGACCATGATCCATGTCTAGATTGCAGCACCAGGCAGGGCTGAGTGTCAGTGTCACACTAATGCAGCTGTACTGGTCTGTTCCCTGCTCCCATTTAGCCACTGTTAGCTTGGGAATATCTTTGCACTGTGCTCAACTGGGTGAAGAAAATGTCTTCCAGGGATGTCATGAAGTTAAGGTTATTTCAGAAGAAAAGACACTCTTCTATAGATTATGCTTTCACTTCTGCCTTTGTAGTATAATTATTAGCTGCCAACAAGGATATAGGTTTTGTAAAAATAACATAACATTTAGTTGTCTTTGGGATTTGACATCTGGGTTTGTGACTTTCTGAAGTTTTCTTCATCACCTTTTGAAAAGATTAATTTTCTTGGAGACTCACTGGAAGTCCAGGACACACCTGGATTACTTAAAAGAGCAAAATGGAATCTCCTTCTCGTGTCCTTGTCCTCATCCTCATGAACACTTCTGTGGTCACGTTCTGAGCACAGCCTTTGCCTTTGTCAGCCCCTAACGTAGTATCTCAGCATGCAAGTGAGACTAATAATATTAGCCATGGAAGTGCTCAAGTGCTCTTCTGTGCAGAGAATAATCTGGTCTTTCCATGGGCTTTTCAGAGCCAAATTAGATGTTAAAATGCAAGGGGTAGGAATCCTGAACCAAACTCTTCTCTCTCACCTGATATCTTCTCCTTTAAGGTCACAAGGAGAAAGAAGCAGACTTGACATCACTTATGTGTGAACACTTCTCACAGGTAATCTGCATGAAGAATAAGAATATAATCCTGTGGTGTGTCCTGAGTTGCCCCCATATTGTAAAACCCAGTAGGATTGGGAAAGGGAATGTGCATATTTTGGGAGAATTAAATTTTGTATGAGACTTCCTGCTCCCTTGAGGACTTGGAATGCACAGAACCTTGGTATTTGGGATTCACGTATCATTTGCCAGCAAAACAAAAGATAAAATAATAACTGTTATAAAACAAGCAGCAGGCAAACACGGGAGTCTGGGATTTAGAGAAATTAGGTTACCAAGCCTTCTGCCTCTCAAATATGAGATCTGAAAGAAAATCATTGCTCAGTTTGTCAGTCATGTGTTTCTCCACAAACACAGGGTGTCTAATCTCATCCTCATTTACACACTCGCATGGATGCTGCGAAATCTAGAGATCTATGGCTAAAGGCTATGTTATTAATAGGATATAAGCAGCTGGCTGTAAATTACGTATAAGGCATAGACTATATAATTTTATATTCAGTAATTCATAGCACAGCTGAAGTGGTGGGTTGTTTAAATATGCAAGTAGAGGAAACTGAGATGGAGATCTAGTTGCAATTTTAGGGATGCCAAAGTACTTTCACCGAAATATGCCACTATAACAGGTTTGGGACTGCTGCTGGCCTGTGGTTTCTGCAGGCTTTCCAGGAATGGCACCCAGCTGGGTAGAGGCCAAAGGCAACATAGCTCCAGAGACTTCCTGAGGACTATGAAGAAATGCTGTTGCTGCTCTGTGTCCTGCATTTCCCATCTTTCTGTCCATGGGAGCTCAGTGCCCAGGTCAGGCAGAGAGTGGTGGCAGCAGGCAGAAGTACCTTGCTCCTGTGTTAGATGGGGAGCAATGGCCCAGCACACCTTGGCCTCAGCTGCTGGAGCTCATGTCAAGAGGTAAAAACTCAATTCAACCTCTGCTCCTGCTCACTCAGGCTAATTACTGTGAATTAGTGCCAAGGAAAGCTTGAAACAGCAGCTTTTTATGATGGTCTCTGGCTTGACAGCCATTATCAGGTAGGTCACTGACCTGCCCTCCTGGCAAGAGGAGTTTTAATGGAAATTTTATTTGGAACATGTGCCCTGGAGATGACAACGCCTGTGTCCTGCTGCCAGCCCAGGTATCACAGGGTGCAGTGAGTGACACACAACACATCCACAGTGCAGACCATCCTCATACCTCAAACCTAAACTAGTGGTTGCACAGGTTCTATAATATTTCAATTTCAACCAGTTTACATCTGTAAAGCCCTCAGCATGTTGGCCTGATTGCACAGCTGTCTTCCCTTTCAGCAGGAAGTTAGATTAGAAACCTCCCAAGTACCCTTCCAACCCACTTTGTTCTTTAACTTTATGATTTTATATATTACGAATCTATAGCAAACACAATTAAGTATCTATATAAATGCGTATATACATATAAACAAAGTACATAAATACAATAATATATACACATACTAAACTCTTCAGGAAGACTAAGTAGAGATTAGCTTATTTACTCTTGGAGGGTAAATTTGCCCAAAGGATAGGGACAGCAGATCCCATGGGGTCTGTAAAGAGAGGAGGAAGGAGAAAGTAAATGGGGCCATCAGGATTACTAGGCCATCAAAATCTCTCTGCAGCTCTCTGGGTATTTACACCAATGTAACTCTAATACAGAGACAATATGGGAAAATACTGTGCAGGTTCATCTGTTCCTCTGCTCTGAAACAGCAAGTCTCAAGTGTGTTTTCAGGGACTGTCCCTTAGCTGCTTGCAAGGTTTTAAATGCTATGACACATTTGCGGTCCCAGGAAAAGGCAGCGATTTTTTCCCATAAATCACAGACATCCTTTTCCTGTTTAATTAGTGTCTTGGGGGACTCACTCTACATTTTCCTTGCTTTTATTAGCTACAAATCCATCATATATTACACTTTCACAACTTTTATGATTAACAGGGTGTTGGATGCCTTCTGCCCATGTAAGCTTTACCATCATCTGAAAGCACGTTCTGGCTTATTTTACACGTAAGCATCACAAGGAAGACCAGGAGCACCTCGCTGCTGACTGAGTGCTGAAGGCAAGGGGGACCTGACCTGATGAGAAGGAGGGTGAGATGACAGAGTAGCAAGGCCATCTGCTGCAGAACCTGGGCTTTGAGCTCCAGCTTTACCCTGCATGGGTACACCCTGCTGTGAACTCATAGCTGGCCTCTGAAGTTTCTGCAGCTGTAATGTGTTTGTGATAGCAAATGAAGCATTCTTTTGGTCTGTGCCCCATGCAGCCTGGCCGAGCACTGAGTTTTGAAGCGCACTTTTAACAGGAACTATTTATGGTTAAATCCCAGAGCAGGGACAAGGCAATGCTGCTGTGCTCAGGAGTAAGGTGACATCTGCTTGTTGCAGACCATGACTCTTAAGCTCTTTCTTTCTTGGATGGAACAGTTACGATGGAAATGATCTGTGAAATTGTGTTCCCACAACAGAAGTCACCAGTGTTCAACAACAAATGAGAAGGTAAATTTGTGTTTCTGCTTCATATTATTTGAGTGTTGACTGGGGCAGAGTGAGAAGGGAGAAAAACTAAAAATGAACCACATAGAAATGTAAGACCAGGTAAGAATAGAAGTTTTGTCATAAAGTCCAACGAAGAAAAAGGGACAAATCAGACCTGGCTTAAAACCCTTTTCTCATTTGGAGTAGTCATTCTTGTTAGCCATGAGAGAGGATTTTCCCAGGATAAGTTAGGTCTGAATACACTAGCTTTTCTGTAGAAGAGATGGACTTCTGACCACAAGACAAAAAGGGACACGACAGTGACTCTTGTAGCTCAGGAGGAAGAAAGGGGTAGGAAAAGACATTGAGTACTTGAAATACGCATTACCTAAAACTTTTAATCATCTTTTTTTTCAAGTCTACTACTTTAGCCAAATTCCTCCAACCATTAGCTGCAGAGATTCCGGAATCTGCACAAGACAGGTGGACATGCATACATCCCAAAATCCAACCCCCTCTGCCCATATGCTCCCAGACTGGGCTCAGGACAGAGTTATTCCTGTTATACCATCAGCTCTGCTAATTGCGGTGGGAAAAGCTGGAGCCCAGCCGCACACTCCTGGGTGACAAGGCTGTGATCCTGCACAGATAAGCAACCCTGGGCCAGATGGAGCTGAAAGGAATAAGGGAGTGTCTTTACAAACAAACAAAGAGCTGGTAAGAAAAGACCTGAGTCTGTTGGTAAGATAAGACCTATACTGAGAGGTAGAAGAAACAATGGGAAGGATTTCCATAGGAATTCCACTGATTGACTAGCCCAAGACTGTGTTAATAACTACAAGAACAGAGACATAAGAAAAAGAAGAAGCGGGGGATGTATATTACAGGGGTCTGCATTAGGCATTCTGAGAAGTCTGTACCTCTGGAGTACCTCAAACAATAGGGAAAGAGGGAGGGAACCTGCAGCCGAGAAATTAGGATAAGAAGAGGCTGCGTCCTCTCTCAGTTTGAGAGACCCCATGGGAAATGCCCATGTCCTCTCCCTTTATTAATGAATAAAGTTACAGGACTCTCCTGTCTCCTTTTTGGACATAAACTTCTGGTGTCTGTGGATTAATTATCCTGACAGAGCTAATGCTGGTCCTCCAGTGTGGTTCCTGCCCTTCCTCATCTCCAGTGCAATGTCCTGGAGGAGCAGTTCCTACACCAGGCAGCAACACGTAGGGCACAGCTGTGCTGGACCCTTCCACTTTTTAATCTCAAATGATGGACACTCTTCTCACACTGTCCTGGCACTTGTCAAGTGTGAGGCTTGCAGTAGTGCTGTGGGCAATGACAACGCTGCTTTTCTGTGTTGTCCTTGCGGCTTAAACTAGCTAAAATAGCCAGCGAAGCTGTTTGCTGCACTGTCCCCTGCACCCTCGTGAGGGAGCAAGGCTTCTGGATATGTGGATTCATCCCTGGATTCAAAGCCCTCCCAGGAGTCCCTCTATGCTGCCCTTCATCAGGCAATGGCTGGGTATGGCGAGGAGTTGAGTTTACTCTGTCCTTCCTCCCATGGAGACCTTTACTTTTGTTCAGCACTTCTTTGTTGTTCTGGTAACACAAGTTAACAGCCTCTTGAACCAGCATCTCTTTATCAGCACAAAACCATCACGATTCAGAACATCAAGTGCTGCACTTGTGCCCTCAGGAGGGAGCGCAGAGGATGGGAAGATCAAGAAGATGAACCAGCCTATATCTCTTTGAAAGGCCAAACAAGCACTGAAATAGAGTGAGTGCATTTATCTAGGGGCTTTGCATTCTCACATCCTGCTGCAGGAAGCTGGAATTAGGCATAGGTACCTCTTTTCTCCTTTGCTGAAAATATTCAGGATATCACGACATTTGTCATAAATGTCTCATTGACTTGCAAGTAAATTATGTGCTTGGTGTATCTCACAGACAACAGGGAATGAAATCTCGCCATGTCTTCATGCCACACTGAAGTTCTGTGGAGTTATTTCAGTTGAATGAAAAAGGAGAAATAAGTAGGAGCCAAGAGATATTAGTGAAATACCTGTCACACAGCATGTCAGCAGCAGTGGCAGCACGAGGGTGCACAAATCCTGGCCAGTCTTCGACAACAACACTGCTGGGGTTGGTCCCTGAGTATTTCCTTGCAAATCACATTATTGCTGTGCCTGAGAGTCTCACTTCAGACTGAGCTAAATGGTGAATGAAAATAAACCATAATCACTCTATGCTCCATCTGTAGTCAGTAGCAAGAGATGCAGGGGCAAATCATACCTTGCAAGGGCTGGAGCACACTCTGTAAGTGCTGATCCCTTCCATTAACTGCAATCAAAAACTAATCAAAACAAATTTGAGTGTGAAGGGTAAAAGTCCAAAATTGCCCTGTCCCACACCAGTCATAGAAATGCAGCCTATCGTTTACTCAGACTGGCATGTGTGAAATACACCATGTTCCAGGACCTGGGGACGATACATTCAGGGCCTTTTTCTAGACTTCTTCCATGGAAACCTGAGGGTTTCTGCATGGAGGGCTTATCTATGTGGACCCCTCCCTTTCAGAGGGGGAGGCATTGCTTTAATATCTGCTTGTGTGTCTGCAGATATGGTTATCACTGCTCCGTTTCTTGCCAGCTTCCTTGTGGTGGGCGTGGATGGCTACCCAGGCTAAAGAAGAGAGAAAATCCACAACCTGACCTGGCTGCAGTTACCTGCTGGACTGGTAACTTTCATTCCACCCTCTCTCTGCATGGGGAAAGCATTCTCAAGTTTGGAGGTGGAAATGAGAGCTTCATTGATTAAATGTACCACACAAAAAGGTCCTCATATTGTATTATCAACACACCCAAAGACCTTCTTCAGACAGGAAAGAGCAAAGGATAATCCTTGGTCCCATAGAAATCAATGGCAAGACTTATATGTATGAAAATCTCACACATGTATTAATTTTTCAAACCTTTCTGAAAGGAAGAAGGCATGGAAGATTTGCTGAATAACTCGCTACATAAAAATCACTCACCTGCTTAAAAAATAACTTACATTAGAACATTATAATGGAAGAACTAATAACAAAGGAGATGAGAAAATCATGTTGTAAGCTGGCAAATATATATATGGAACAAAGCCATTGGAAAAGCACTTGACAAGTTTCTTCATGTCTTAAATTGGAAATGAAAATTAACTGAAACTAAAGCTTTTCAGAGTTACAAAGATTTTCATGCCGATTTTTGATCAAATTAATTTGGTTCAAAAAAAGAGCCTTCTGTTTTCAAAACTGAAAAATTACAGGCTTCGATTTTTTTTCCAGCTCAAGCAGTTAAACTTCCAACTCGTAACTATAAAAGATACTTCAGTCAAAATTAAAACTAGTTTTTCTCACTCTACTCAAATAAAAGTTTTCCTGAAGTTTTGGTAGAAGAAAGTTTGGGTTATTTTGACTTTGTATCTGGATGTTTAGTGGGAAAGCGCTTGGGTGCTTAAAAAATATCTGCATGTTAGAAAAATATTTAAGAATCTTATATTTGAATTAAGGTTGCTTAGTTTTAAAACTGGAGTCTATTAATGGTGTATTCATTTAAGCCCATGAAAATACCTGTAGTGTCAGAAAAGTCTTCAAAATAATTGAAGTTTAAGTTATTGAAGTGCCTACTCGTTTGGGTAGGTCATTACAGCCCTGAAGTATCCCCCTGGCAGAGACAGAAGCACACCACTGCCTTCCCTCCTGATCAGTATGCCGGGAGCCAGCTCCCATGAAGAGCTGTCCTCCTAAAACCAATTGATTTCAACAACTTAAAGACATTCAAGTATCTCTGAGGATAAGTGCAGGCAAGCGAGAAAATAGTTTCTGTGTTTTAAGTGCTGTGAGGAGGGGAAGGAGAAAGGATTCTTAATTTTTAGAGGTCAAAACCCAAGAAGTTTGTTCCATTCTGGCTTGAGTACTTGGCTACACCAACCATTCCCCACTGGGAGTGAGAGAAGCACCAGGGACGTGCTTGGTAGTATCTAGAGATGATCTGAATCAAGTGCTGAGAAGATCTCTAAAGGAGGGAAAATACAAGCTCCAATTTGACAATTTTACATAGTTTCCTGTGTTATTAGCATTGTACAATTATTGAAAGTCTCTTGGGACTGAGCATGCTGCATCCTACACATATTTATCCTTCAATTCCTCTTGGATCTAGTTCTCACACAAAGCACAGCATGATGTTTCCCTACTATAAAATCAGTCAGTTGAGAATATCAGTTTAATAATACATAGAAATGCAAGTTCAGCCTAGATGCTTCAGAAGAAAGTTAGACATGTAACAACAAAAAGACAGGATGTTCTACACTTTATTTGTTTCCTCTGTAGATCTATTTAGCTTTGCTAAGGTACGATCTTGTTATGGCATAGTATTAATAAAAAAGCTAAACTCAGCCATATATGACGGCAAAACCGTAGAGGTGCCAAGTGCTGTGCACACAGTCCCCATGAAGTTTGCTCATATCATCCCCACACTGACCACCCTCCTCTACGTCTCCTGCACATGTTTAATGTAGATTTTTTACACTTTGTCATTAAGCCTAAAGTACTGTAACACAGGTAATGGTACTACCTCATATATTTAAATATTTTATACCACCTGGTTCTATGACAGGAATTATTATTTTACTATGGCAAGGACATTGGCCACAGTCCAGTAATTATGTAAATTCACAGCAAAATGAGGGAGAGAAGGCCAAGCCTTGGCGTGGGTATTGCAGGCAGCTGCCTGGTGTAGCAGGTGGTGAAAGGACCATTGGCTTTCAGACATGCCCAAACTGGCTGTGAATTAAATGGGTGTTGGTGTGTGGAATTTTAGAGGATGGAATGCAACATTGCCAAGACCAGCTGTTGCCACCTTCACCTGTTCCTTCTGCTGGAAGCAGGAGGAGCATCAAGCTGGTGTTTTAGGGTTCTCACCAAGCTCCTCTTCCTTCTCCTTCCTGCCTTCTTGTGACAGGAGTGGCTTTGCCTGGGTGCCATCCTCGTCTAAACTGAAAATAGTTGCTACCAGAAATTTGGCTAGTTGTTACCATGACTGATGAACATTTCATTAAATTAAAGTGCCATTCTGTATGTACCAAAAGAGGAATTATTACCTGTAAAGTTTACTTTAAGGAGATAATCTTTGTACAGCTTCCTGCCATCCAGATGCTTCATGGCATCACAGAGTTTGGTGGTGTTTGGGCAGAGAGTCCTCTGCATTTTATGCAAGGCATGGGCCATTGCATACACAGCATTCACCACAAACATGATCTTGGATTCTTGCTCGTAGTTGGAACTGTTGATGGTGAAGTGCTTGTCGCAGGCCTTTTTATGCGGTTTCCGGTTCTGCAGGCTACACTGGAATTTTTGCTCCCAGAAGTCCTTGAACCAGGGGTTGCGCCTGTTGTTGTAAGGACTGAGACTTTGGAAGTACTTGTCAAACTCTTTAACGGGATGGGAAGCAAGCTCCAAGGTTATGGCCCCGGAGGCGATGTGCTCATTGCCCTTGACGATGCTCTCCTGTGCTCCCCAGCCGTCGCTGGCGATCCAAGTGAAGGACACGTTGAAGCGGTTGGCGGCCGCGATGAGCTCCCGGGAGTCATCGCCTCGCATGAAGAGCACCACCACCCTGGCGTTGGGTTTCTGGAGCAGCTCCCTGATCACGCCGTCATAAGATTTCCTGATGTTGGACCGTCCCACTTTCTCGGAGGTGGCGATGCAGATGTTGCGCAGGCGAGCTTCCTGCTCGAAGGCCTCGATCCCCGTCTCCCCGTAGTCTCCTTCAGAAGCCACCGTTGACACATAAGTCCAGTTGAAATAACGCAAGATTTCAGCCATGGCTTTCGCTTGGTAGAAGTCGGGGGGCACTGTCCGTGCGAAATAATCGTAGCGGGATTTGTCGCTCAGCTTGGCACTGGTGGAGGCGTAGCTTATCTGGGGGATCTGGAAGAGTCTGAGCAAATTTGCCACCTAGAGAAAAAGGGGGGAGCACAGATTATTAAAGAGTGGTATTTATAAAAGTGAACAGAAATATTTAGGGAAAGGCATTGACAGTGTTTTTTAATGAGAGATGTTTTGACAGTCATAGATTGAGGGTGTTGGTAGAGGATGTTGATAACAAACTCCAGTGAGAGCATTGCACTGAGCATATGCACAAAAACTCTTCTGATGCCCAGTTAATTCCCTGGGTCCTGCTGGCACTGTAATGGACCTTTATTTTTGTGAAATTGAGCCTGTTTAAACCAACAGATAATTAGACACAAATGGACAATATATTTTGGTTTCGGACTGTGTTCCTTATTAAGGTCTGGGGATTTGCATGCCTTTGCTATTCATAGTGGGATACACCTTCTCCAAGACTCATTGTATCTGATAACCAAATGAACTAATAAGACATAAATTTCCCTTTTGTTCAAATATCACAAATGTACAGGCCTTTTGCAGAGCTGTCATTCAAGATAAGTCCCCACCTCTTCTATTTTTTACTAATTTAAACTCTTTTTTCTTAGATTTTCTTACTGCTGAGATGGCACATTTGTTGAATGTTGAATTCTTCAAGTGTTGCACAATGTCACGGAACCACACAATCACAGATTCATGGAATCACAGAATAGTCTCAACTGGAAGGGACACACAAGGACATTGAATCCAGCTCTTAAGTGAATGGCCCACATGGGGACCAAACCAATGACCTTGGCGTTATTAACACCATGCTCTGTCCAACTGATCTAATGTCATGTTGACCTAAAGTTTTTAATAAATAATAAAAACTTTTTAATAATCTCTATTTGCCCTTCTGGTTTGATTTATGTGGTCCAAAGTCCTACTTTTTTTTCTTCATGTGTTGCTATGCCTGGTGCTTAAATATTCCCAAATCTACTCTTCTGCTCTCACAGAAGTACAACTCTTGATTACATCTGGAAAGAAATGAAGAAAGATTATGGCATTTTTTTCCTACTGTAACTTCTAAGAGGCAAAGGGAAGATTGGTGACTAGAAGTCGTGTCCAGTAAATTAAATTTGAAGCTAATCTTGGAGTATAGCCTGACGAAACCATTTGAAAAGCAACAGTGTGCTTGAGATTCCAGCAATGGTGTACTTGACATTCCTAAGGGAAACTTATTAAAAATTGCCCAATCATTTAAGTTTTTTAATCTTCCCCACATGTTTCTTTGACCACAGACTGTCTGTGAGAATTCAAAGGCAAAGGACTGTTTTGAAAAAAGTGTTGTAGAGCAGGAAAATTTTGAAGGCTCAGACATCAGCAGCAAGTTAGACAGTTGGGTTAAAAAAAAACCCAAAAAATCAACAAAAAACCCCAGAAGAATTTTATTGCTTTTCAGTAACCTGTAGGACTTGCGATTTTATAGATTTAGATTCTGTCTTTTCTGTAAGGCAGACACTGAACTAGTACCTGCTACAGCTCAGTGTCCCCCTGTAAACTGATATAATCTCATCTGGGACAGGCTCTGCTGCCATTCAGACATGTACAGGGACTTTCACGAGCCCTGGGCCACACGGAACTGAGGACTTCAGGAGGTCCCTGTCCTCCTGTCCTTCTGGAACACCAGAAAAGACCAAGTGTCCTGGCATCTCACCTGGAGCTGTTGAGCTATTGAAGTTCACCTTCACAAAATAAACCAGTGGTAGTGGCTTATTTTAGCTTAAAGCAAAATAAAACCTTTTCTACAGTGCTTGGAAGGAGTATCCTGAGCTCCAGCTGACACTCTGCAGTTTTGCCAGTGAGTACAGGCCCAAGGCTGGGAACTGCTGTGGCTGAACAAGTCACTGTCCCTCAGAAAGCAGCTGATGTGTTCTTAACCTCCCTGCTAGATGGCAACAGGCATTAAACTGCCCTATTCTGGAACTGAGGGATTTAATTTGCATTGTGGTGATGTAAATGAACAGCCTTAAAGCAAGAGGATGGGCAGAGAGGCTTGTTTTGTCACCAGGGTACAATGGATGCTTTGAGCATTGTTAGTCCCTGTGGCTTTGTAACTTGGATTACGTGCCCACATATCCACATGGTTTCGTTCACAAGTCCTCCCTCAACAAGAGCACTCCAATTTGGTAATAAGAATGTACTCCATGTAGCTATTCTGGAACACTTTTGCAGAGCTGTGTGGGCTGGAATTGCTATTCTTGTCTCAGTTTATTCTAGCAGGAATTATTTTATTTGTGCTAAACCATAATGACAATATGCACACATATCATTCTGCATTTCCCCCCTCAAACTGGCTAAAGCAGAGGTCCATTTTCAGCAGCTCAGGTAATGCTGCTCAGTGTGTAGACAAGTCTTCAGCAGAAAGATGCTTCAGCAGAAAGAAGCTCCTAACAAATATAGCACCTTCTTTATAGTTATTTTTTTGTTTCCTTTTTTTTTCCTTTTTTTTTCTTTTTTTTTCTTTTAGTCTCATCAGCAAAAGCATCCACAGGGCTACTCTCCCAGTTTACACAGGAGCACTCAGCCTCGGAGGCCGCTATAATTCTAGAGTCCCTGCAAACAGCTGCAATTCTGATTCCTGTGCTCTGGGGTGAAGAAAGCTCTCATGTGTTTACAGCTGTTTTCTGTAATGCTCTTCATTATGAAGCTGTCCAGATGGCAGATTTTTCATGGACTAAAAATTTAAAAAATATAAGAAAATCTGATTAACCATAAAGGACAGCGACCTAATCATCCCTGAGTACTATTACTGCTCATGGAGTTCAGTGAAATAGTATCTGTTATTAATTCAGATTAGGACACTTTTCTTGAAATTCTCAAGTGGGGATTTTCTGGAGTATTGTAATGTCCTGATATTAGGGAATAGTTTTTTTTAAAAGCTCAAGTCTCAGGTACTTAGCTGATACAACTGATTGCAGAACAGTCCTCATTTCCAGCCATTTCCATGCTGATCTGAGCATTTGATTCTGAAAATGTTGTCCTGGTTAAGTGACTAACAAGATAATAGCACAGGTATCAGGTTCTGCAGAGGAGCTGATATCTAAGATTGCGTCTACTCAGTGTAGCAGAGGACAGTGCAATGTAAACCAGAGTTATGTGCACTGAGATTGAGCCACCTGAGGCACACCTCCACTGTAGCTCCACACTGCCTCGGCATGTGTGCTACAGCTTCAAAATTGCTGTGCAGATCCAGCTTTTGCTAAGCAAAATAATTTATTTTGGCAAAGCTCCAGGGAGCAATTTAATCAAGCTGTGGTGCACGCAATTAGCGCCTGAGATCCATATGTTGGCACTTAGGTAGCAGTAGTAGCCAGGTTTTTTTCACTGTCAGGACTGGTGGGTTTTGCAGACACCTTTGAAGATAAGCCTGGATGTTGTGCATCTGCAAACCAAAACAGCCACTTTGCACAGCTCGCTGCGAACAGAGCGTGTCAATAGAGTCAGCGTTTGGCGTGATGGGAAACCTTTATGAGCCCTCACTCTGCTGGGCTTATTAGTGCAGCCACTCTCCTGTGGAAAAGTGTCCCCACCCCAGGCAAACCTGGCTCTCTCTCAGTGCTGGGATGGTGGTGATTCGCTGCCCAACACGAGCAGAAAGTCCAGTGCCAGCCATGTCCCTCAGTAGGGACACAGTGCACCAGCAAATCCTCCAAATGGAGTGGCTGTGGCAGTGCCAGGGGAAGCCAATGTCCCTCGCCCAGCACTGGAGCCACAGCTGTCACTTCTGCTTCTCTGAGCTGCAGGGGCAGGATAAATGATTGTGGGAAATTGCCAGTCTTGTTTAAAACACTGAAAATGGCTTCGTAATAACCACCTGCAAGGAGCCATGAATTAGATACAGCTTTCAAACACGTGAACCTGGTTTCTGAGTGTGTTTGTGGCCATTCAAGAGTCCTGCTGGTAAATGGGTACAGATAGGTAACACCTCTATGTCTCTGTAACCTTGATCTGTCTTACGATTTATTGAGTCTCATCGAACATTTTGCCTAACATTCACAGGACTTTTTTTGCTGGCAGTACAATTTATTCTGATGTTTTTGTTAAAATTTCTCTTTTTAATGGCCCAGAGATTGTTACACGGATTGTTTGAATGTGTATGGGACTGGAAAACACAGGAAACATTTTGGAAAAAAGATAAATCTCAAAAGTACTAGGACAGATAGGGTTTCTTCCCCATAACACACAAGGGTGTATTGCACATTTGTTGGACAGAGGAGGCTCCTTGTTAGATGACAGCGCTCTCTGCCCTTCTGAAATTTAACCATGCGAGAATCTCACGGCACTTAACATGGCTTAATGAATCTAATTTCACAGAGCTCCTTTGGGACAGGCAAGAGCTACTGTGTCTGCTCTGAACAGACAATAAATTAGGCTGTGGAGCAGAATAGGATTGAGGTAAAGGAGTTTTGTCTCTATTGAGAAACTGGACAAATCTCTGTCTCTCTGAGCTGCAATCTGTCCTAATGGACATTGCGCTGTTGCCTTTGGTCTCCTGAGAAAGTGTTTCTATTTCTGGGAATAAGTTACTAGTCCAGATTCCCACAGCAAGACCACGGCAAAGTCATGTCCCAAGGTTTTCCTAATTTCTAGATCTTTGCTACACGGGGCCTGATCTCCTGCTTTGAAGGAACCTATGCTGCTGCCAGTGTATGGTGTATCCAGTTCCTAAATGATGGTAATCTGCCTTGTTGGCTTTTTACTCTTATTTGGGCAGCTGAAGATGAAACTACAGCTAAAGTATTCATTCCAATATATAGTACAGGGGATTTTTTCTTACTTAAATTTTTCTTGTTTCTTACATCTAAAAATAGAATAAAGTTTTGGCAGAAAGTGCTGTTTTAAAAGGCAGGAAAGAAAGGTTCTGAACGGGCTGGGATGTAGGTGTGTAATAAGTGGCAGGCATGAACCTCAGCTAAAGACTAAATGAGGCACCTCTCTAGTCAGCAGTCTCCACTGGCCTGTGCAGTCTCCCCATGGTCCCAGTTCCTGGGTTGTACATTTTTTCTCAGATTAAAATCTCCCTTTTTTCAATTTATAACTATTTTCTTCTATCCTCTGGTCATGCATCATGTTGATAACGACATTTATTTTGTGTTCTTGAAAACAAACCTATACATACTGAAAAGCTGATATTAAGTTCCCACCAAACCTACTCTTCTCCAGGCTAAACACATGAAATTCCCTTAATTTCTTCTTGTAGGGTTTGTGTTCCAGACTGTCCTCCCCATGATTATGATGGTATTTATTGAATCATCCTTTTACCAAGGGACCCAAAGTTGGGCATAATATTCTAGGTGTGGTTCAATGAGAATAGAATAAGTAGAAATATTTATTTCCATCTATGCACTGGCTATGTTTCTGCAATACAGCCCAGCAGGCTCTGAGTCTACTGAGCTGCCAGACTGTACCCCTGGCAATAAATGTGAGCAATACTGAAAAGCTGGGCTCCACCATAATTTCCCTCTTCTCTTGGGATTTAGTAGGCTCCTAACAGGGGACAGTGTGACCCAGAGTGGACCAGTCTGGACACTTCTGACATACTCACATAATTTGGGAGTATTTGGGAGGAGGAGAGTTCAGTGATGCAAATGTAGTTGCTCAGCTTGGACCCAAGGAAAAAAAAAATCACTTCAAACCGATTTGTTTTCAAAAGGAAATTAGGACTTTAAGGGCCTTACTGCTTTCAGAATTGAAAAAACTTTATCAGCCTGGAATGTCACCTCTCCCTAGCCCATTTTAAAACTATGAGTGCCACCTCTGGGATATTATAAGCACTATATGGAAGGTAGTGACTGCACAGGGGCCATGTCACGACCTGCAGCAGGAAACGCCCATTTGGCTTCAGCAGGACTCAATTCCTTCCAAAAGGTAACTCAGGAAAAGATAATTCACTATCAAACAAATATAAGTGTTTGGTATTTTTTGTTAGTGGGCAGAGGGGAAGAAGGAAATATTTTTAGCCTCGGTCTTCTCCTGAAAATTTAGGCAATGAATCTGGGGAAAATATAGCTAAATATTTTCATCAGACTCGGTAGCTGTCACACAGAGAGAAGCAGTGTTTGCACTGTGAAGTAACTGCATCGGCAAAATGAACACCAGAAATAAGGACTACTGTCAGAATAACATCTAGGATTTCTGCAAAGGACTTGGGAATTTCTTTTTGTATTTGTGTCCATCCTGTGTAATAAAAAGCAAACCATGGAGGGCATGCAGAGAAATGTTGTGCTTTGAGACCATTGTGTGGAAATCTTTTTTTTTTGCTGCAGGGGATGCCTCAGTGAGCCGTCACATATGCACTCTGCCTCCATACAGCATGAACTCTGGAAGTGAAGTAAGCTGAGCGCTAAACTTGCACCCTGAAAAGAGATGTGAGCAGAAGACCTTGCTTTGCATGAGGAGTGCAACTCTCCTCTGAGATGTCATAAACCTGCCTCTGAGGGACTCATGTTACATTTACACATGATCAGAAAAGTTACTAAAACTGGGGCTGTTGGTTCTAAAAGAACACAGAATTGCTTCCGGAGTTAAAAGAGCTATCAGTGATAAACATGGTTATTTGAGACTCATTAACTGATGAGTAAGTCCTACTCAGAAGAGGTAGAATGAGTGTAGGTGATGTACAGGTGACGCAAGCTAGTTCTTATTTTTGGCCCCTTTCTCTTGTAGTTACATCCTTTCCTGCTTGGAACAGCTTATTGCTCTCTACAGCTCCCTGAAACGAGGTTCCAAGTGGGGGGGTCAGTCTCTTCTCCCATGCAACAAGTGACAGGACAAAAGGAAAGGGTCGTAAGTTGAGCTAGGGAAGGTTTAGATTAGATATTAGGAAAAACTTCTTCACTAAAATGGTGGTTGGGCGTTGGAACAGGCTGCCCAGGGAGGTGATGGATTCACCAGCTCTGGAAGTGTCCAAAAAACATGTAGATGTGGCACCTCGGGACATGGTTTAGTGGTGGACTTGGCAGTGCTGGGTCAAAGGTTGTGTTCAGTCTTAGAGGTCTTTTCCAACCTGAACAATTCTACGATTCTCTCATTGTGTGGTAGGGCTCCTTCCTTCTTACCTGTGATCTCAGGGGTTACTTATCCATTCCGACAAAATAGTATGATTTGCCCTTGGCAAAAGGAGAAAATGCACACACTGAAGAAAAAAAAATTATATCTCAAACATAAATCAAAAAGACTGCAAAGAAATCAGTTACTATGGTATTTTCAAAGAAGCCAGCCAGAGGGAGGTACCCATATTCCTTTGAAATCTCTAGGAAAGAGACGTCCAGTGCTCTTTGGACACTTTGAAAATCTCAGCCTAGTGGCTGGGCTGTTCAGTTTCTGAATGTGGAATAGCAACAAAGAGAGGAACAAACAGCAAGGATCTGGCTGAGAGGTAGTGGAGAGAGGGGGAGAACAGAGATAAAAGAGGGAGAGAGTTTAAAGCAGACACATGGAAGCTGGCAAGTGCATGTGTAGCTTAAATGCTGGTGGTAGGTGGTCCATCTCACAGAATAGAATTTTTAATAAGGATCTGGTTTGCTTTTACAAGCACAAAATCACCAGAGGCTGTCACTGCACAGCACAAATGGTGCATGTGGCCTGGCAGACCCCTGCAAACTCCTGCACATTTCTCCTGCCCATACCCCTGTGGGGTCCATGCACAGTGGGACAGAGCCCCGGATGTTATGTTTTATTTCTTTTTTGCATTTAGTTCTTTTAAGAATTTTGCACTGTTTTCAGTGGTGATGGAAGTCAGAAGCTATTGTTAAGACTCTGGTTGAAAGAGGGTTTATTCTTGGAGGAAGGAAACGGAGGTGATTAGCTTTCAGGCTCCATGAGCCCTTGGCAGACTTTTGTGGCTAAGGAGAAATGACAGCCAGGAAAAGATTGCCAGTAAATGAGTACATATTCTGAATTTCATGCCAGATGGTCACTCACTTAGGAGTGGCTTTAGCTTTTGTGATAGCAGTAATGCACTGTTAAACCTCCTCCAGTGGTTTTGGTACAGTTTGCTTGAGACACAGCAAGGAATCGAAGAGAAGACAGCAGGACACTGCTTTCTGTTCTGCCATTTTTTCTGGATGAGGCTCTAACTTGGAAATAACTTTCATGGTTGTGATCTGCAGGTCTTGTTGGTTGGTAGCATTAAAAAATTTTAAATCCATGTGGATATACTATACATGGAAATTCAAAACCTTGCCCACCCAGAGGAATGCCTTAGTTTTTCTAAGAGTTGACTGCAGGGAATGAACCCTAGTCTTCATTTTCAGAAGACAAATCCAGTTTGCAGAAACAGGGAAGAACAAATCCAGCCCTTGAATAATTGTATTCCTGCTTCCACATGCATATTCCTGACAAGGGCTGACCTAAGTATCTTAAATGTGGAATTGGTATTGGCTATGCAGGTGCTCCTCTGCAAATGAATACGGCCTTTTTTTTTAAATAATTTTTCCTGTGTCAATATCTCCAAGGAAAATATGTTTGAATTTTCTGTTGAAAACTAAGAATAACCTGGCTCAGATGAAAACCCTCCAAATTTTGAATTATCAACCTCAGGATGCTAGATTCAACTCAACTCAGAATTTTATTTCATGTAAACAGATTTTTAATTTTTTTTTTTTTTTTAAACATGAGCTTTTCCATTGAGTAAGAATCCTGGCTTGAGTTTTGAAGGATCAAATGCTGTGCAGATTGGGCTCACTGCTAATTTAAACACAACATCTAAAAACTAATTATCCAGATCATCATTAACGATAATAGCCTAGTCTGACCAGAAAATAATTAAGCATTCTGCATTCACTTGTTGTTTTTAGTCTCTGCAAAAAGTGCCTATCGCACATACTGACTCAGTGGGGAAGGTGTTCATTGCTGATTTACCAGCAAAATCTTTTTTTCCTTAGTGGAAGGGTAATGAAAGAAGTACAAATCTGACAGCAGGAGCATCATGAAGTGATTCGGCAGACAGCTGTCCAGACAAAAAGCAAGAGAGGGAGGGTGAAAGGAGGGGAAGAAAAAAATATTGAAATATAACAACAAACTCACAGGAGGGGGAAAAAGAAAGCAGAAATAATTTTTGTCTGAGGAGCTCAGCATGTTTTATTTTAAGGCTAGGAAACTGCACTGTGGACTTTATGGTGTTTACAGCTCTCAGCAAAAGAAAAATGCTTGCCAGGGCTACATCTGGAAGCATCCAGCACCCTGAGTGCTGCTTGAAAACCCCACAGGGGGTGGGAGTGCTGAGCCTTGCACACACACGCCTGGTGAAATATTTTGACTTTCAGCAGTGGTGTGATTCCAGTTGTTACTGGAGCTACTCTGTGCAGGTGGCTGGCTCTGAAATTGGGTAGTCTCTTCTGGTATGGCACCAAAATCCTTCATTTTGAAGCTTGAAAGTCCTTACAATTTCAAGCTTGAGTCTACAATGTCTATTATTCTTGACAGGGATTTTCTTTTGAAACAGAACTTGTGACTTGCTATCTTAACAGGATGGGCAACAGGAATGAATGGCTTAATTATGTCTTTTCTAGGGCTTAATTACATCTTTTTTAGATGGTGTAAAATCTAGAGGAGAGCTAGAAAAGAGAGACTGAAGGAAGGCCAACACAAACAATGTCAAGAGAAAATAAACAACTGAACACTTTTTTCTAGCTGGAAAATGCTTGATGACAAGTCGAATGGTTTGTGAAACTATTAATTTTTCTGAAGAACTGCTACAAAAGATCTTATCTTTGAACAACTATTGACAACTATAGGGAAGATCATAGAATTATATTAAATATAAGTATTGTTTCATCATCCTCCATAGGTTTTGAAAATTGGATGACATACAGATTTGCGTACAGCTATACTGCCTCTTTTACCTGTACTGGATGAGAAAGTCTCTCATCAGGACTTCAAATTTGATTGGAAGCTGCTCCAAACCCAAGATTTTGGAGTATGAAACACCTATGTGCACTCTATTATGTATATTCGATGTGTGCTGCATCCAATCTGCTGCCTCAGTGGATTCAGTCTCAGGTCAGTGATCAGCAGAGATTGGCTTCAGAAGGACAGAGTGACAATTGTTGTGCAAGAGACAACAGGCCACTTTGGAAGTGTCACCTGACTCCCTCCGGGTTTCTGGGAGGGAATGAAATACCTATGCCATTTCCTGTGCTCTAACTACTTTTATAGATATGTCTTTTAGGCTACTTCATATCTTCATATGTGATCCTTTGGACACACTTGAATTTAGGGTGGACTGAGAAGAGCACTGACCACAAATCAAAGGTACAGCCAAAAGGCTGCCACCCCTCCACCAGAGGGACAGGGCAGTCACAGGATGCTTCAAAATATTTTGCTGACCTTGAGAGAGTTGTAGCTCTGGGAACTGCTGAACCAGAGGAGGTATCTTACAGAACTTCTTCTTTTTGTTTCTAGTCACTTCTGGAATTCATTTATCTTCTAGCATCCACAACAACCTACCATTCGCTGGTTTCATTTGATGTACTCTTTGTCTGATTGGAAGAGACAATGAATAAAGATTTCCTTAACAGTTTGTGCTGCCCAAGGTTCTGTAGATATAATTTTTCCCCTTCAGTTGTCTCTCTTTCAGCCTGAAACTTACTTACTCTTTGTGCTCCAAGTGATCAGACCCACGTAACTGGTGAAGGATACAGTCCTGTTCTGCTAGCTGGTCCACAGTGGGACAAAACCACTCCTACTACAAGAGATGGCTGAGGCTCTGCTCTGCAGAAACTATTCTCCTGTGGTGTGGGTAACCATTTGCCCTTGTATTCCCTACTATGAATACACAGACGAGTTACACACTGGAATACAAAAGGAAATAAAATGTAATTTCTTTAAATTCTTCTGCGCTCATGCATGTCCTGTGGGATCTGACCATGCTCCCTACTGCTGGGATTTAATGCCTTTAGAGCTCCCCAGTGTAATTCTGACTGAAACGAACATTGGATGAACTCTTGGCCTATTTATGAAACAGGCAAATGAAGTGCTGTGCGCTTTCTGTCACTGCTGGCATAGTCTGCAGTACAGGAGAACTCTTATTGCTGTTGACACTGGTGCAGTGATTAAGGCCTGAACTCAGTCTGGAAAAATGTCCTACACTGAGTCTGGAAAAACATCCTGCCCTGTCAGGACTTGGTGTCTTTGGAAACCTGCACCTGACCATGAGGAAATACCAGATGTGGGGTCTCAGTCTATGTCAGTCTGGGCTTAAGACACCACTCACTTGTGATTATGAGTCATGTGGACTGGCTTGTTTTATTTGACCCAAAATAATGAGACCACAGAATCACAGAATCATTCAGGTCAGAAAATATCTCCAAGATCACCGAGTCCAGCCCTTGAGCGATCACCACCTTGTCAGCCAGACCATGGCACTGAGTGCCACATCCAATCAGTTCTTTAATACATCCAGGGATGGTGACTCCACCACCTCCCTCCCTGGGGAGTCTGTTCCAATGCCTAACAACCGTTCCTGTGAAGAAATTCTTCCTGATGTCCAACCTAAGCCTCACCTGTCACAGCTTGAGGCCATTTTCTCCCAACGTGTCACTGGCTGCCCAGGAGAAGAGGCCACCCCTCATCTGGCTACAACCTCCTGTCAGGTGTTTGTAGCTATAGGGTCCCCTCTGAGCCTCCTCTTCTCCAAGCTAAACATCCCCAGCTCCTTCAGCTGCTCCTCACAGGACTTTCTCTCTAGACCCTTCACCAGCTCTGTTGCCCTTCTCTGGACTCACTCCAGCACCTCAGCATCTTTCCTGCAGTGATGGGCCCAGAACTGGACACAGGATGTGAGGAGTGGCACCACCAGTGCCCAGTACAGTGGTCACTGCCCTGGTCCTGCTGGCCACACCATTGCTAATACAAGCCAGGATTCCATTGGTTTCTTGGCCACCTGGGCACACCTGGCTCATGTTCAACCAACCCTCAATCAGCGCCCCCAGGTCCTTTCCTGCTGGGCACTTTCCAGCCCCAGCCTGCTGTGCTGCAATGGGGTTGTTGTCACCCAAAAGAAGGCATAGGACCTGGCACTTAACCTTATTGAACCTCGTGCCATTGACCTCAGTCCATTGATCCAGTCTGTCCAGATCCCTCGCAGTTTTCCTACCCTGCAAGAGGTCACCATTCTTACCATCTTTGTCTGCAAACATACTGAGGGTACACTCAATCCCTTCATTCAGATAATTGGTAAAGATATTAAGCAGGTTTGGCCCCAATACTGAGCCTTGGGTAACCCCACCAGTGACTTAAAGTAAGATAAAGATTTATTTTTTAATTTTAAGTATTTGTTATTAAAAATGGAAAATGTTATGCACATGCAGCATGTCAGGAACACATGTTCATTGATGTATCATTTATGATTGATGTGAAAGCAGAGATCTGCGCTTGGAGCTGTAGAAGTGTCACAAAATGCAAAGCTCAAAATAAATACTAAGACTTTTGGAAACTTCAGATGCCCTCAGGATACACCATAACTAGAGGAACTGGACGCCTGCTGGAGGTTTGAACTACAACAAGTGTTTTAAAGAATGTATCAAGCTAATATAAATTCATTAAAAATAGTATGTTAGATTGACGTCTAGGGTACTGTGATCAAGCCAAGATATGCTTTATTGGCAAATGCACATACACAGTGTTTCTCTCCCTGGAATTGCAGATGACCGACTCTCACCTGGTGGGGCTGCTGTGACTCACCTGTATGGAGACGCTGCTGTAGGAACCGCCGATGACTCCTGCAATGAGCAGCGGCAAATTCTCTTGGATGGCGTATGAGCCGTCAGGGCACATGTACTCTGTTTCATCCACTTTAGTCAAAGATGCCCTGACGAACTCCAAAGACTGTTCTAAGGCATATGTATCCCTGGAACATGTGTCCAAGATGTGAACTCCAAGCTTAATTCCTGGCAGCAAGTAGTTATCTTTGTTGATTTCGTCAATAGCAAACAACATGGCCTCCAAGCGCTGGATGCCTCGGTCTTCATTGATTCTCCCACATTCTTCTATCCCAGTGCCTTTTTCCTTGATTGGGAATAAGCCTCCTAAGACCAGGTCTCCTTCTATCTTAATTTCCTTCCTGACAAAGCTGTGGTCACTTAGGGAAAGGAAAACTCCTTTGGAAAATAAAGCTAGAGCAAGGACTTGGAGTCTGGTGAGCATCTTCATTGGTCCTGTTTTAGTAGCTCTCAGAAACATTGGTGGGAGCAAAAGCGCTCTTCAGTCCTTCTGATCCATTGCCAAATATGAAGTGCTGTCCCACAAGTCAGCGAAGAACAAGCCAAGTCTTTCCACTGGACCTCTAAAGAAGAAATGGAAAGAATTAGAAGAGGCAGAAGGAGACATGAAGATGTGAGATGCCTTAATCGCACAACCATCCCTCCTTAAGGCAAACAAGACTCTCTTCCAAGCAAATTAAGGTAAATACATAAGTAAGTAAGAGAGACATTAAAGGGAAAAATAAGAGACATGACAAGAAGGAGTCTTGTGTTTGATGCTTGCTCAGGGCATGAAAATGCTTGCGGCTGGACTTTCTCTCTTTAATGTTAATCACAGTTCAGTGCTTGGATCAAAGGGAGAACACAGCAGTTATGTGTGTACTTAGGATATGATTTTACTCTCACCAAGGTCAGGACAGTTTGCCAATAACCTGAAAAGGAGAAAAATCAAACCTCAGAGTGAAGATAGCATTGTAACAATTTTGTAAATGAATACATGTACACAAAGTCTGTGTATGTAACATAGATGCATGACTTGTCCATAGACTCCCTGTCAATGTCAAATGTTCAAATTTGTCAAAGTGGCTGCCTGGATCTCCCAATCCTGAGATAAATTGTGTGGCAATAGTTAAACAGAACACTTGAATAATTTATTTCTGTACTTACCTTTTCCTTAACAGAGTACATACTATTAGAGTCACAGAGTTATTTATAATTTAGAAACACTTAGCACAAAGAAATTGAAATAAGCAACAATTAAGATTTAACACTGAATAATGAATGAACATGCATATTGCAAGGCAGTTGTTTATCCTAGTACAGTTTCAATGTTGCTGTACCAAACTGGGAGAAAGGAGAGATTTTTATTCATATTTATTCCAACATTGTTCTCTCATAAATCAGTAATGGGTCGGATGCACTGTTA
Organism: Acanthornis magna; assembly: GCA_036785705.1. Classification (NCBI taxonomy): domain Eukaryota; kingdom Metazoa; phylum Chordata; class Aves; order Passeriformes; family Acanthizidae; genus Acanthornis; species Acanthornis magna. The sequence goes on from JAWUZG010000001.1 coordinate 4,779,263, forward strand.
AAGGTCTCTCTCTGCTATCCTAGTAGTCTGAGCTGCAGATTGCCTCAGCAGAATTTTCCATTCAGAAATGGAATCCCTAAATGATCTCTAAATAAGCTAGTTTTCTTATCACCTGTGGTTTATTAAACAGGTCCAGAAAATACATTTTCTGGTAATGTAAAGAGAAGTAATGATGTTGACTGTATTCAGCAGTATTTTCTGTATCAGACTTAGTATTCTAATTTATGAAACATTATTCAAGTGTATACAGGGCATATAAAATGGTGGTACTATCCCACTGGAAATCATTATCAGACAAAAAGATGACATTTTTCACATAAATGGCTGTGTAGTTAATAATTCAGTTGTGTTGGCTTCCATTGTTTTCATCACTAATCCATCGTTTGGATAAAAACAGGACTTGGGATTTTTTTTAAATGTAATATCCATCTTATTTACCTTTGTGGCTTCTGTTGCCACTGTATCTCAGCAAACATTCATACATTTATCCTTATAACAGTGGTAAAATATTTGCTTTCCCTGTTTTACACTTGGGAGAAAAACAAGACACAGAAAGATGAAATACAATTCTCAGAAGATTCTAAATTCAGATTTTGATTTACTTGGCACTCACAATCACGATCAAACTTTGGAAAGTTCAACTGTGCCCTGAATCCCCTGGTTCCCACTGAGGCACTGACTCTGAAAAAGTTCCTAAACAAACTCTTCCAAGCCTGTTTCTGAGGGATTTACCAGAGGTCATCAGCACAGCCAAGAATCAAACTTTGATCTTTCCCAGTGCTCCTCTGATACCTTAATGATAAACCTCCCTTGTTCCCTATTGCTCCTTGTGCCTTTTATGTGAGACTTTTATAAGGTCGTATTAAAACAATCTGCTTTCAAGAGCCTTTCAACACGACCAAGAACAACCAGGTTTCCCAAAGAAAAGGATTTAAAATGGGGCTCTCTATAAAGCTTTCTGAAACTGTCCTGGGACATACCTAGAGCTGCAGTGGATTTACCCTCAACAGCAGGAAGGATATTCTCATCCCCTGACTCCTTCACAGGTGCTGGTTTCTGCAAATGGCATCATCCTACACCCTGCATCTCCTCCGTGTCTCAGGAATCTGTGTGTCTCTGATACACCAGCAAGAAAGGATAGAAGGGTACTGAAAATTATTTCAACATTACACATGGAGAACTGATTTCTCCTGCAAAGAATGCAAAGGATTTCCATGTTCTGTCACTTAAGCCTGTTGCAGTGGTACTGCTGAGGGAAACTGGAATCAGTTTGGCACACCAAAAGAAGATGGAAAGGCATCTGGAAAAGGTGGCACAGCAGATGATCAGTCCCTGCAGAAGTCAAGGGGCAAGCAGAGAAGGTGAGGGCTGGGGATAGGCAGGACCATTACTGTTTCTTCCTCACCACTTCATGTTGACAGCACTGGTGTGAAGGTGCCCAGGGATATGGAAGGAGGAGAAGGTGGGTACCCTGTGTGGGTTGGAGAGCACAGATGACACATGCCCACCATCCTGCTCTACCTGGGGACACACTGCTTGCTAAGGGGTGGCCATGGGTGGGGGCCACCCACCTCTGCCAGTTGTCTTACCCTCCCCAGGGCAATGCCTGTAAAGTTCTGAGCTTGTCCCAGGGGCTTTGATACTGCAGGGAGACACCAAAGATGCAGAGTCCTGTTTCCCAGGAAAAAACATCCTATTTTATGTGCTCAAATGCTCTCTATATAAATGGAAGACAGTAAACAAAACCACAGCTTAGGGCATCAAATGTGCTTCTCTCTTTCATCAGACCTGGCAGCCCATGGAGTGGCATTGCAGGGTCCTGCTGAGGAGCAAGGATGCTGAGCAGAGGCTGGGGAGTGAAGGCATTAATGTAAAGGCTGATTTGTCAGGGGAGGTTTCCTCTGGGCTGTGAGGGGTGGGTGCCTCGAGGGTTTCTCAGCTGTGGGACTCCTGAAGGAAGCTGTGAGGTAGATTTGGGTGGTCAGTGAGCAGCATCACTATGGTGACACCAAACAGACATCTTGGTGTGATGAAGGGAGACTATTTTAAAGCAGATCACAGAGATGGGCTTGCAGCTCAGTTCCTCTCCTGTTCTCTCTGGTGTGCACCTCCCACATGCTTTCTCTGCAGCTTGTGTAACTCAGGACTATATATACAAACATTTTGTACCTATTCCAGGCTGATACAGCCCATATTCCTCGTCTTGAACATGGTGAAGCTACCACTTGCCATTTTCTACCTGAAGTGATTTCATTACGCTGACCACTCCAATTCAGTTTTGCAATACCAAGTTCTACTAAAACCATATTTCTGGGATATTTCAAAAAGAAGCACCTGATGATCAAGCTGAAATTCTGTTGTTTTTTGTTTCTATTTAAAGTTTTAACATCAGCTACAGGCAGGGCTGTGTTTTTCCAGGTGTTCTGTCAGTATTACAAATATGTACATTCCTGCCCTATAGACTTTGCATCCCTGGTGGAAACAAAAGTAGAGTTTGGGTGTAAAAGCAATGCAAATATCAACATGAAAAATAAACAGACTGAAGGAGAAAAGTTTCCATGTCTGCATCAGGGGGTTTCTGCCAGCACTGCTCTATCTGAACTTTAGCCAGAAGCACTCAGCTTGTGAAACACCTTCATTTGGCACTCCAGAGCCCCTTCTCTTTCCACCACCAAAAGTCCATGGGGTAAGCTTCACCTGCCCTTGGGGGACACTGTCAGCACTTCCCTTAGTGAAAGCAACTCATTTGTGTGCAAGAGCAGATGTGCTGCTCTCATTGAAAACCCACTTGCCTCTAGGTCTGAATCATCAGTTTTGGCAGATTATTTCTCTGTCTGTGAAAAGTTGATTGCACGAATTTACTATTTCTTGGTGTAATTTGCTTATTTACTAAGGATGGGCACATTCTTGTTTCTGCGAAAGCAACAAGAATGAGAAAGAGGATGTCTGGGGTTTCTGCATTCAGTATCACACTGATACCATCTCCAAAATGAAATCTGTCTTCCGGGGCTGTATTCACATGACAGCTCTGGCCCTCTGCAGGCTTTCTGTCTGCAGCCCAGAGTAGGCCCACCTGTGCTGTTGGTTCAGAGATGAATTCTTGTCAGACTAAGCATTTGCAGACTATTTTTTTAGTAGGTGTCAAACTCCAAAATGAATTACAGTTGAATCTCTCATTTAGCCAGATGACTTATAAATCGAACATAATTGCTCATACATCAATGACAATTTTGTTCATGCCTTCCGTCATACCAGCACCACTGCTTGGTACTGGCAATCCAGCATCCAGCAGCCATGCATTTTCCAATTTTTTCAGTTATGTGGATGGACTGGGAAGCCTTACTGAGAGCTGAGGCACTTCAGATTGCCTGACTATTTTTCAACACCACTAACTAATGAATAGGACAATCTACATGACTGGGCTAAAACTCAGGAGAGGTTTTTTCTCTTCCCTACCATGTGCTATATCCTAAATTTCCCCACATTTGTTCCTCTTCACGGTGTTTTGTGGGGTTCATCTGTTTATGCAGCTTCCTGACAAAGGATGCAACAAGAGCTGACGTGGGTGCTGGAGATGATTATGTTTAGCTTTATTGTGGGTGGCTTCCCCTTGGCAGCTGAGGATTTATACCGCATTATTCAGAACTATAATGTGTTACTGTGGTGCGTGGAGCTGTATGTCAGCTTGGTATCACCTGCTGTCCTTTGTAAACTTTCTTTGGAGGAGAACCACGCTCAGTGTAAGGTCACAGAGGAGGTTCCCACACCTGTGCTCTTGTGGTATTTTACAGCATTGAAGCTAATAGTTTCATCAATAGATCTTTCTCCAAGATCACCCATCAGAGAAATATCTTTCCCCAAGCCCTTGCTGTGCCCTGCAAATTTTATCTTAGGGAAGCAAATTTCTAGAACATTTCTAATTTCTGCTCAAAATTCTGGTGCATCTTTCAAGACTGAGACAAAAGGTTGAATGCAAAGATTTCTTTCTCTCAGAGATCATGGATAACTTGCACAGTGGCATGGATCATCCAACACATTTATCACATTTATATGTGCCCTGGCAGAACTTGACCTTAATGCCTGATGAGAACTGCACTGAAATATAACATGTCTTATTTCATCAGAAAAAAAGTAATAGACAAGCTTGAGTCTCCTTGCCAATTATGATTAGAGATATTGTCACCTCTGGAAGAGAAATATTTGTAAAATAACACAAACTTGTGACAGACTGGTGCCGAGAACACAAAATGCTCACATCCTGATTGTGGCTGGCTGAAATCTGGTAGCTTAAATCAGGAGCTAAAAGAAAACAAAGAAACAAACAAACAAGGAAAAAATTGCAGAAACCGTGATGAGGTAGAGAAAGAAGCAAAACTATGGAAATGGAGAAGTTCCTTCATGAAATGTAAAGCAGGCGCTGATGTAAGTTTGTTGAAAATTAATCAAAGGGCTTTAAATTTCAATTGTTGGCTGTTATATCTCAGATTTTTTTCTTTCCTCATGAAAATGATAAAAATGGTTTTCCAATTAGGTGATTTTGTGAACTTCATTTCGTCTTTAAAACCCATACACAGAAAACATTAATTAATGCAATTACCACCACTAGCAGCATAAGGCTGCAAGCCATTCAAGTTCATGCCATGAATATATTGTATATTGTAAAAGAGTTTGAAAAGACCCAAAAATTTAGGGGCAATTTCAGTATAAAGACATATGAAGCAAGAGATCAATACGTCAGTGTAGAAGTAAATTATCAGTCTCAAAATAAAAACTTATATTCTGTTACTTTAGAACAAGAAGAAAAATTCAGAACACTGTGTTACTGTTTGTATTGTGTAAGCATCAACATCTGATGCTTTATGTTTTCTACAATGTCAACATACAGCAGATGCCCAGCCCTCCCCTCAGAGATCTGTTATATCCTGTTTCAGAAAAGAAAAGAGTTTAAAATATTAATCACACGGGAAAACAGATGTCTCTGACATGTTGTTCTTTAAGTTTCCAGATATTAAATAACTCTACAGATTAGAACTATATCTATTAATTTAGCCTGGTGAGGAACAAGGAGCTGCTGAAGATCACGTTAATATGAGGAAATATGGGTCTTGGTTACTTGTTAAAATACATGAGAGCATTTGGCACTGGCTGAGTCCTTCTAAAGCGAGTTTGGTCTCAGGAGAGTGAGTTACAATGAGCAGACCACCAGAGGTGGAGCTCTGGGTCAGGCTATGCAGAACCCTAACTCGCTAGTTTCTCCCACTCTGACAATAACTATATTCAAGTGCACTGAGAAGTCCGGCCGTGAGCCCGAGGCTTTGTGCCATCTGGACAATTTGTGGTGTAATGATCTTGATGTAATGCAGGGTTAGACCTCTGAAAGTCCCACCATCTTCCCTTCTGTCTTCTTTGGATTGAGCTGAATCCTACTGCTTTTTGTCCATCTGCTTATTTCTCCCAGGCATTGGTGACAGATGAGAGCCCACCAGCAGTGACTGCAATGAGCAGGCAAGTGCTGTGTGCTTGTTGATTGTGTTAGTTGACTTTAGTCTCAGCCTTCACGTGTGGTCCCAGAAAGACATGGAAAAGGAAAAATGGGAGTATAAAGCCTTTTGGGGACAAAGGAGCAGCTGGCTCCTGTGACCTGTGGATGTCACCGCAATTATTCCTGCTAGGTGGTGTGGGACCACCATCACCAGCCCAAGGTCAGCAATGTCAAATGTTGGCTGAGAGAGGTGATGGCATAACTGTGGAGCAGTCTTGCCCAAAGTAAACCATGACGTTTCCAGTGTCATATCCTGGGATGACATATTTACCTAAGAAAAGCTTTAACACTTGTGCTTAATGTGAGCGAGGCTTAACTAAGTGACGTTAACACCATTCAAACTATAGCCCCCCAAGGAGTAGCTGTGCATTTTAAAGTCTTTAGACACGTATTTAACCTTTCCCTCTTAATTGATTCTTAAGCCTCTATTTTTTTTCTGCCCACACAGAGATCGTTTCTGCTTTGTGCTCCTAATCGCTTCTCAGCTCTCAGCAATGCCTGCAGGGTTTTCCTTGAGGCTGGAGCTCCCCGTGAACCTGTGCTCCTGCTGAGGTGCTCTGCCTGGGCATTCTTGGCTCACTCCAAGTGGCACCAGAGCGAGCTGCCAGATTTCACTCTCACCACTCCTCTGCCAAGATGTTTCCCTCACATCGTGGCAGTATGGCTGAGCCTCTGCCTATGTGGAGGGCAGAGAGTCCTTTGTCACTGCTGCTTCTGTTGAGGCTCAGTCTCACTGGCAGCACAGGCAGCCCCAGAGTCACACCAGACTCACAGAGCAGCAGAGCATGCACTCTTTTTCTTCTTCTCTTTTCTTTTTCCCTTTTCTTCTTCTCTTTTCTTCTCCTCTCCTCTCCTCTCCTCTCCTCTCCTCTCCTCTCCTCTCCTCTCCTCTCCTCTCCTCTCCTCTCCTCTCCTCTCCTCTCCTCTCCTCTCCTCTCCTCTCCTCTCCTCTCCTCTCCTCTCCTCTCCTCTCCTCTCCTCTCCTCTCCTCTCCTCTCCTCTGTATGCAGGGTGACTTCTGCTGCCACCCAGCCTGCTCTGATGGGACCCAGTCCTGGCCTGGACCCCCAAGCAGCAGCATTCAAACCTGGCTTGGCACTCTCCACATCACTGGTCAGGATAGGAGAAACTGAAATAGCAAAGATGATGGCCCATAGTGGGCAAAGTCCCCTCTGTGACTTGTTCTCCCAGCCCCAATTCAGTGATAAATCAAACTTCCCAGATTAGTGCTCTCATCCCTGTATGGTCTGAGCCGTACCTCCCAGTTTGCCACAGCAGTACCAAACACCCATCTGGAAATTTTCCAGGTTAAGATGGTTCTTCTCATTTGCTGATCACGGCAATACTCACTGCAAGCCCTTCAGAGCAGAAGCTGCTGCCTTGCCTGTGGCTGGGCAGGGCTGAACTCTTGTCTCATCACTGCTGACCATTCAGTGATGAGATTCCATCTGCCTCACTTGCTCACTAACATGTGGCAACATTTTAGGCACTTTTGACCTCCTCCAGGATATTTGACCTCATCCTGCCTATTCTGGTCCAAGAAAGTCTCCAGGCGTCTCTGGGACCACCAAGGGCAGGAGAATATTTCTAATGAAAATGCAGGCAATTGCTTTAGGCAGAGTGGTGTGCCCAGCGTCTGCAATGTGAGGTCAAGGCTGGTGCCTGATTACACAGACAGGGTTTCACCTGCTGGTCACTTGTTTTGTCGTGTCCCTGGTAACAACACAAAGCAATAGAAAGAGATCAAAACATGGAGAGAATGTTCAGATTTTTAAAGAGAGAACTGTTTAGCTGTGGATTGTAGCTTTTTGATGTTTAGTTGTTTTCTTTCCTCTTTTTTTTTTCTTTAAACATAAAAGGGTTAAAAATTTAATAAGAGTAACCTCTCTTGAAACAATCCTTCCCTCTTCCACCCCCTCTACACACTCCCCCAAGAGCCCAGACTGGTAACTCTTCCATCACATGAATGTTACCTCCAGGCTACAGCATTCAGCGGAGTGTGAAATCACAATTAAGGGAGCAAGTGTTTTGTAAGTGAGCAGAGACGGCCACAAATTACATCCTGCTATTAGCCGATTTTAGAACAACACTGTTGAACAGCTTCATGATTACTGGGCTGTGGCATGTATTAAAAAAACATTAATAAAACATAATTGATTGTGAATTGTGCTTACTGCCTTTAGAGTTTTAATCACAAAAGTCTCAGAAGTTTGCTGGAAACAAAAGCTGCCCTCAGCTATTTATGGGAACTGGATTGCACTAAAAATTTTACAGAACTTGATCTGCAGCTGTTGTAAATCAGTAAACTACTGAAGCCTATGGGGTTTGCTGACTGATAGATCCTCTTCGCCTTTTTCCAATCAGCAAAGAAAGCTGTAAGACTGCCTTACCTCCACCAGAAAGTACCACTGGAAGTGGAAACAATATCCTCAGTCTCTCAGACCTGCCAGGCACTGGCTGTGTCCTTAGATGCAGGTAATGTCACTGACAGGGAGCTGGAGCTGGTGGCTTCTATTTACTGAGAAACAAGCAAATACAGAGCTATACTTCAAAAATGCTTGCATTTATGTCTCTCTTTTGGGCTTAAAGTTATTTTCAAAACTCAAATCATATAGTCTTACAGGAACTTGGAATGTTAATTCTGATTCAAGGCCCTGCCTGGGCTCATGAAGTTATAAGGTATGTCACAAAAGTTTATGGCTACATTATCAAACTTGGGTGCCCTGCTATGAATTTATGGACTTTAAAAAGGCTGTTCACAATCAGTCAAATGTGAGACTTGGAAAGAATTTGAGCTCCGGCCAGTGACACAAACAGATTGCTCTTCTTCATCAGTTAGTGCTTTAGGTATCTAAATCTCACTCTCAGGCTGAGAATTCCCAAAACACTTCAGACACTGCCTGCACTTGCTGATCAGGGTGATGCTTAACTCCACTTATAAGCCAAATTTAGTCAGAGGAAGATGGACCTCTGCCAAAGTCCCCAAGGAAATAGGCTCAGGGATGTGGGCAGGATCTTGACCTAGCTGTAACAATTTAAGCAGTTTTCTCACCCCACAGAGAGGTGGCATAAAGTGAGGAATAAACCTCACAAGTTCTGAATCTCTCCTGCTGTGACCACTAAAAATGCTAGTGCTAGGAGTGTTGAAAAATCTTAGAAGTGGATCTAAAATTAGGTAATATAATGCTTGCATTATTTATTGACTTTTTTTCAGCCTGTGCCCTGGCAAATAAACTCGTATAAACAGTGGGAGTAGATTGCTGAAAAGCATTTCCTGTTAAAGAACTAGCAGCAAGGGTTATTTTTAAAGAAAATAAACCAGAGAAAGCAAATTTTTCCTGCTTCTGTGAAGATTAATCTCATGAAGGCAGCAACAAACATGCCTTGTCCTGTCCAAGGCAGTGACTTCTGCTGCTAAGAAATGAAATTTAAGTCAGTTATCACTCAGGCTTATTTCAGTTTAGTACTCAGCTCTTCGCAGGTGCATCCTGGAACAAACAACTCCAACACGCACTGAGCTTCTCCTCTTTCCGTACCACCTGTCCCTCCCTCAGATCTGATGTGAACTGCTTGCTTGGCTCCTTCCAGGCAGCTCCACGGCACTGTATGTTCATGCAGACATATATTTTTATGGGAAGAACCAGAACCTCACACCCCCAACACATTCGCTGCATTCTCTCACGCTAAATGGCCATTGCTATGGCAACAACAGCTTAACTCAAAATTCAGAGAGGCATTTAGCACAAGTTATGAAAGAAGAGATGCGGCACTGGGTAAAGCCACGCGCGGTTTGGTGGCTCCATTCACCGATTGCTTCAGGACACCCTGGGGGCCTTGCCACTCGAAGTCTGTCACCTTCTGCCCAGCACGGTGCAGGAAACAGCTTTCTCTAGCACTGGCTTTGTCTTTATTCTTTTCTGTGCTGACAGTAAATGGCCTTTCAGCCATCTGATCGGCCACAGAACTGAATTTGCAGTCCGCCCAGCCTGGTCCTCAATACCTCTGCCAGAATAATTCATGGGCTGGTGGTGTGAGGGGGGAATTCCTTGCTAATGAAGGGAAGGAAAGACACAGGCCCTATTTAGAGTATCTGGAGCAGTGCTGGTGTTCTGCATCAGCGTATCTGGCAGCAGATGAAGGTCCAGCTGAGTTGCAGGACAAAGCATATTGCATGTCTGTGACACTTCTCCTTGCACAGAGCTGCTCTGTGGTGCCAAATCTCAGACATAATGGCAAAGTGGAGGAAAGACAAACAGGAATAACCTCAACAATTCCTAGTGAATACACATTTTTCTAAAATCTGTGCAAACTTTGCCTTGTGTTCTTACATAAGTCCACACCTTAGATAAGCCAAGATGAAAGGTCTACAAGGAAAGGGACTTTCTAGAAGGGGCGTGAGAGGGAATAGATTTACAAAAGATATAGATAAGAAATTCTTCACTATGAGGGTGAAGAGGCACTGGAACACAGACGTGGTGGATTCCCCATAGCTAGAAGTGTTCAAGGCCAGATTGGATGGGGCTTGCTAAAGGGGTTGGAATTAAATGGTCTTTAAGGTCCCTTCCAACCCAAATCATTCTATGGTTATTCTATGACAATGATCCTTTGCTTTGGACAAAGCATGAAATTGGCAAAAAACTATTCAGAGAAAGTTCATGTCTGATTTTAAATATCTAAAGTGAGGTTCCTTCTTTGGAACCTAAAGCTAAGCCAGATAAATCTAGGTCTTAATTGTGCTCCTTTCATCCCTCACTGGAGTCAGAGAGAGAATTTTGGTCAAGGAAGAGTTAAAACTGCTTTGCATGGATGTTTGTATAGAAGCTTATTATTTCTTGGAAGGTACAGTCCACAGTAAGGATGTACTCCTGCCTCACTCCAGGAGGAGTTAGATCTGATTTATTTTGGGAGGATCAGGGCTGGATATTCTTTCTGTGTGGCCTGTGTGCCTTGTAATAACAAGCTCTCTTGTTTTTACAATTCTCTTTGCAATCTCAGATTAATGCTGGTATCCCAAATTTCACCGAGGCCAGCATGAATGAATAATAATCCCATTAAAGAATTCAAGAACTGGCCAAGAGTCACTAGTTGTATTTGTTAATGAAACTGAACCAGAGGTGAGGATTTCATTGCTTTGTTTGCACTTCCTGGCTTTGATCGGGGAGAAACTTCATGTTTGCCAACATTTCTACCGACCAAAGGAAGGCAGAGCCATCCACGGGGCAGCGGGCATGCAATGAAAGCCATCCTGTGATAATTGCCTCAAATTCTTCTGTCGAGCAGTGACTGAAGAATGAGAGCTGGGAAACCACAAGACCAGGTGCATGAGAAAAAAAAGTAGGTTAGAAATTGTACGTGCCAGATTGCGAACCAGGCTGAGCTCCCCTCGAGGGCATATTCTTCCACTTTCGCAGCTTGTTTCAGCGAGAGGAAGACGATGGACAAGAACCATCTCTGCAGATTGTTTGCTCTTCCTGGGGCTGTGGTGTTACTCCACGTATCAGTGCCATGGCTCCAGGAGGAAAATGGCCCTACACCACCCATGATGAACTGCAGAGGGATCTTTGAGCAAGGAGAAAAATCAGGAAGCGAACAGCATCCCTGGATGTGGCTGTGCCCCAGCAGTAGCTGAGCAGCAGCTCAGGGTGGTGCTGAGCCTGGGGACAAGTTCTGGGGGTCTCGCTGAAAGTGCCTGGGAAGAGGGGAATTACAGGAGGGTAACAAGCATGGAACTGTGAAGGAATTTGAGGGGAAATGTTGAAATTAATTTTCTAGGGCAGAATGGTAGCTTTGACAAAATCCTTTGACTTTTGGGCTTGCTGGGTGAAAGAACTGCAGTTCCCTAAGTTTTAAATTGAATGACCTTATGTGCTTTTTAGGACTATCACAACTCAGTTTGGCAGCAAGCAGTGAAATACCCTCCCTTCACCGCTCAGGCCCAGCTGCCTTTTTCTCAGGAAAGCAAAATCAGCATGGCCAACATCTTCTACCTTTTCCTATTCCGCACAGGAATAAAAAACATACATAGAAAACAGGGGAGGCCTGTGAAAGCAGGTGACAATATTTAAAATGGGAAATCCTATGGCATCTCTCCAAAATAGAATGAAGACAACACTTGAGTAACAGCCTACACTTATCACAGGCTGCATGTTTTTGGTACATCTTAGTGGGTTGTAGAAGTGACATCTTCATTTGCACTAAGAAGGTGTCAAAGATGGCCAGTAATCCTGACCTAAGGAATTCTCACTGGTTTGGATAAGCTACTGAATGCTTTGACTGTGTCCTACCTGCAACTTTCCTGTCTAAAACAAGTCTGCAAGGCGTGAAATCAAGGTTTACTGAATTCAGAGCCAAGCTTTCACTGATGTCAGTCAAACACAGGCTATCCCCAGGTGACACTTGTGTTCCAGTTTGAGTGTTTTCTTTCTGACATAGTATAAGACCAGGGCATCTTATCTTTTCCAAGACAGATACATTTTCTGGCAGTTTCCAGCTGATGTAAGATAGGTTACGATAGTGATACAACCTATCTGAGCAAAGGACATTATGGAAAGTCTCTTTGCCTGTGGTTTCCTGCAGGGGAGTTTTTGGTGTTTGCTGTGTGGCTGAGCTCACTCTTCAGCCTTTTTTTATCATGGGATTTTAATCTCATTCTTCATTCCTTTATTCTGCCACCGTCCTTTCCTCAGAAGGAAACCTGTAACTAATTAACATCTTCAAAGTCTGTATTTTGTACGATTTTGTTGAAACTGGCTAGCATTCAAACTTTATTGGAATTGACAGTTAATGTAATTGCATAAGCCCTATTTCCTTAGGAAAACAGCCTTCAAAAGACCAGGGCATGCTATGAGAACACCTCTATCCTTGCAGTGTCCCAAGCTCTAACTTTTAAACCTCCCCTATTGTTATGCAAACCAATAGCACAGCTTTATTCTCAGAATTTGTCAATTATAGAATGTGACTCATCTATTTTAGACATTGGAATAGGATGAAATAAATTGCACATTACTGCATCTATTTCTCTCCATAGACAGTGAACAGGACCTGTAGAACTGGACAAATGAATTTTCTGCATGGAATGGACTCTTCAGACTCATTTAGACAGTGAGACCAACATGGCCAAAAGTTGTTGGCATGCAATTCATTTCACAGAATCACAGAATCACAGAATCCTAGAATGGGTAGGCCAGAAGAGACCACAGTGGCTCATCTGCTCCAACCTCCCTGCTCAGGCAGGGCCATCCCAGAGCACATGGCACAGAGTTGTGTCCAGACAGTTCTGGAATATCTCCAATTAGGGAGACTCCACAGCCTCTCTGGACAGTCTGTTCCTGTGCTCTGTCACTGCACAGGATAAAAGTTCTTCCTCATGTTCAAGTGGAACTTCCTGTGCATCAGTTCCTGTTCATTGCCCCTTGTCCTACTGCAGGGCTGAACAGGCTCAATGGCCTCAGCCTGTCCTTGTAAGAGAGATGCTTCTGTCCCTTAATAATCTTTGGAGCCTCTGCTGGAGTCTCTCCATGTCTCACTTGTAGTGAGGAGCCCAGAACGGGAGACGGTATCCAGATGTGGCCTCACCAGGGGTGAGTAGAGGGGCAGGATCACCTCCCTCGAGCTGCTGGCAATGCTCTTCCTAATGCACCCCAGGATCTCATTTGCCTTCTTGACCCCTGGGGCACATTGTTAGCTCATGGACAGCTTGTTGTCCACCAGAGCCCCCAGGTCCTTTCTATTTTAGGCTGATTCACACCCTACACTCTATTGACTGTATTGATAAAATCCACTGAGTTCACATGAGACATCAACAACAAAGATATCTAGATAAGATGGACTCCCCTTCATTCTCTCAGATTTTCAGTATGGCAGAGGATGGGTCCCTGTGTCACATTATTTTGATGTTATCAGGCCCTGGTAGTATCAGACCTTGTGCCTTAGCACTAAAAGCCCTCTCTGAGTAGGAGCAATACCACATGAAATAGGGAGAGCTCATGTTTTGCAAATCCATTCTCTCTGTGTTTCAGTTTCATTCTGTGATCATTGATTTGCTGGCTTTGAGCTGTTTTCTTCATCAAGCCCAGAGGATAAGCTTTTTTTGCACTGCATCTTTCTCTCTTCTATGGCTAATGCTAGTTTATTCTCCTTCAAATCTTATGTAAAGCTTTTACAGGAGAACACATCTGTGATATGCTCTTCGGCTGTTTTTTTTGGAAAAAATATGAATAAACCAGAGTAAACTGGAAGATTGTCAGTGTATTTTGCAGATTATCTGTGTTCCAGCTCTACTCACAGGAAAATGCAAAGTCGATTAAAACCCACCAAGTGTAATAAATATGTTTTTTGATTCTGTCAGCATGGCTAAAGATAAAAGCTAATGGCAAATCCATAATACAGTCATACAGATCAAAATGATCTATCAATCCATAAGCTTGCATTCATGACAGATAAATGCTCATATTATCTTCACAGCATGCCCCAGTTAGTCCAGCATGAACTTGGTGAGTTAACTCGGCACTCCGAAGTCAGGGTGCTGTCATGCAGGAAGTTTGTTTTGTTACAATAGCATTTTAAATGCTGAAAGTCCCATTTCTTCAGCCTGTTCCTTTCATTGATTACTGCTCAGCTCAGCCCCTCAACAGCTCTCAGGTGTATGCCACTCCTTGTTCCCAGTTTTGGTCGCCTTGTGCTCCTCTTCCAAGCCTTCCCCCTCTTCATGCCAGCAGCTTCCTTCTCCCAAGATATTTGTACATTAAATCTCAAGCAGAAAACACTTTACATTTCCATTCACCTAGGGCTTGAGGCAACCACGTGATGGGAAATATTTGACAAATTTAACAAAAGGCACCAGAGTCAGAGAAAACTTGTACATTTTTCAAACTAAATTCAAGAATTTGTGTCACTTATCAACATGAGACTTTTGTCTGGTCAACTGGTTCAGGGAGTCAGGGGTATTATACACTTGAAATATGAGTTCTCTTGTATGAACAGACTGTTTTGAGCTGGGACTGTAATCACAAGGAATAAAACACTGTGTAATGCAATGGCCAAATCAAGTACCAGTGAAAGAGGCTCCATTTGTGTCAATCACTGTTATCTTGTTGATGGATCTGTCCCATTGTTAACGTTAAAACCTTTTTTGTTCTCTTGTTCCAGCTATTCAGAATTATTCATTCGTCCTGAATGAATATTTTGTGCTTAAACTGAATCTTAGAAGCTTATTTAGAACCACTTAAGATCTTAAATTAAATATGAGTGTAATGTGGGGAGGCATAGAAATGAAAGATCCATAATTTTTCAAGTGTAAAATTAAATTCCTCCCTCCTTTCCTCTCTGATTTGATGCATCTAGTACAAAGTATATGGAATCTGAGTAGGTGTACTAAGAAATTCAGAGAGTTTTGATAGATATCTGCATGTGTGAGATACCTGACTATTGGAGGTCCACAGAAATATATCAATTGATGAGTTTATTTTTTGATAGAAGTTGCAGATTTTCTCCATTTACACTTAAAGGGCAACAGGATTGACTAATGAATTTTTTCCTGTTTTATCTGTTGTGTCTCAGGACCCACAGGGAAGAAATTAAAAACCCATCATCTGGCCAGCATGGAGGCTCAGAGCTTTGACTGTTTCAGCAGCTAAGCCTGCTGTTCCACAGAACCCATTTTTGACTCCCGGATCTGCTGCCCAAATCAATGTGCTGATGTTAGGTTGGAAGCAATACAGTTCCAGACAGGGTTAGCAATTTATAAAATTTCCATCAGCCTAAGCACAGCAGTGAGCATATATGTGCATGCATGCATGTGGGCTTTGTTGCTGTTTTCAGCATTCAGGAAACAATTACAGGAGAGCATTAGCTGTGCTTCAGTGCATACTGTGAGTCTAAAATAATAGCATGATCTTCACTCAGGGACCGAGAGTGTCCCAGATGGATCAGCAAGGCAATGGGGAAGTAAACCTGCAACACAACCAATTTTCTTTAGGTTGCTTCTCTGTTTTGAACACCTAACCCTTACATTCAGAAATATTTTTTTCATGGAGTTGTGAACAGCTCTCTCCTTTTTAGCAGCTGAACTGATAAATGAGAATAATTTGTATTTCTCCACAATTACAAATCCCTTTATTACAGGGTACAATGCCATCCCTGTATTTTAGCAATGAGAAACTGTGGAGAAAACAAAGTATGGCCTGAATCAGTGGCAGAAAAAGTAAAGATCACTTCTTTCTCAGTCTCAGCATAAAACTCTCAGAGATCACAAATATCTAAGAATGATGAAGAGAACAAGAAGCTTCAGGCAATGGGGGATTATCTTCAGTACAGCCCAGTCCATACACAAGAAGAAAAGGTTCCTGTTACAAGACTGATACAGCTGCAAAAAACAAACATCATTTAGGTTACCAAAACACTTTTTCAGGTCTTCATTATCCAAAGCTAATTTGTTTCCCTTCAAAAACATTAATTGGATTCCCATTTCTCCTTAGCAATGCTGCATCACTTAAACTAGACAACTATGGCCGCAGCGCTAGTCCTTTACAAAGCTATTTGTCCATAAAGATAATTAATTTCAGTGGGGAAATGCATAGCCAGCAGCAGAACTGAGAGAAAAGAGCTCTATGATAATAGGTCAGAACTACTTGAAATGCCCTGAATACTCATTGTTTTGTTGATGAGAAAGAGCAAACCCTGACATTTTCTGTGAAGGTGTCCTTCAGTAGTTTTTGACTGTATGACAATCATTTAATTTAAATACCAACATCCCCAAATCTCAGGAAAATTCATGTACACCACACATTTCCTACGCCTGCCTCATTAAAGCACATGAAACTCTTTTTTTCACATGGATTTTGGCTCACTGTATAAAACACAAAATCCCCTTCCATTTGTTGGAAAGGCTCCAGTCTAGTAGGTAAACCAGCACACTGAAATTCGGTTCCAGTCTCATCTCTGTCTTTGGCTCACCTCTTTGTACCTATAGAAAACAGAGATAATATTACTTTGTGACCTTGCAGTTATGTCCTAAGGATTAATGCTTGTAATGCACTACACGCTCCCGCAGCGAATGGCAGTCAGGTCAGTGAGTACACTCTGTTCTTCTTTGCATGGAGGTAAATTAGGCGTGCCTCTGATGGCAGCAGAAATTTGGCCCCATTGGATGAATCCCATGGTCTCCAGGCTTTGGACAGATTCATTCAGCTGGCGCCATGCCTCAGACCTAACTTCAATGTTGTGACATATCTTGCAAGGAAAGGTATTTTTTGGGTTGAGAGGGTGTGTTGATAAGTAAAGCAAGAACTAGGGGCACCCTGGTGAAACAGGAGATATTCTCTGGAGAATTACATCCCATGCTCCCTCTGAAAGGACTGGTGGAAGAACTATTCAATAGGGCATGTGGGGTCATCTCTGCTGCTAGAACATAGAAGAAAAATCATAAGGCAGACATTTTTCTGGGCTTCCCTGTCATTTCTGGGCACATGAGAGTTCCTTAGGAAAACCCCCTGGGATTTTCAGAGAATCTGGGTTTGGCTGCTGCTCCAAAGTGCTTTCTGGAGAGCCTTTCTAAAGGTTATGGGGAAGAGCAGGGAAGCCAGCTGAAATATGAGGGTGTCAATAATGTCTATTGAGTCTGAATTCCCCTGGGCCAGAGCTGCTGTGTAGACAGACAGAGTGCTTGGCAGGCTGACTGCTTTCTGAAGCTGAGCAGGGTGCTGCTGGGAACTCCTCACTGCACTGAAAACAGAGAACTCAGAGCTTGGGCTGCTGCCCATGATGTGCTGGGGGATCTGGGCAACAAGAAGCCCTCTCCCCAAACAGCCCTTAGTCTATCATGCCATGACAAGCACCAACTAAAACTTCAGCATACATCAGTCAGGAAAGCACCAGTTGTTATTAGTATTAATTATTAATATATTTCCATTTTATTTAATAACTGAGTTATAACTGTTCATATTACTGTCTTCTTACTCCAGCACTTACACAGACTCAAAGGGCAGATGATAAATACATTTGATACTTCCTCAAATGCAAATGTTTGTGTTTGTTTTTCAATGTTTACTTGCCTGACTGGAGCATTTCACTTCAGCCTCATACCCCAGTTAGTTACAGCAGATTGCCAAGTGGGATTCACGCCTGGGTAAAAGTAGTTTGCTTACTCTACAACACCAAGATAAATACTGGTCTGAAGCACCGCCATGAGGTCAACAAGGTCTAAGATTGTAAATGCCAAAAGATTTACAATTCCATCCTGACAGCCCCTCTGCTCCTTCTCATCTTTCCCCCAACAATAAGACTCATTAAAAGCTTTAAAATATAGGAAGCCGAAAAGGAGTTATTAATTTTACTTGCACAACAGCATTCACACTTGTAAGGCTTTGACAGTTTCCTTAAACCCAAAGGAATTCAGATAGCTAGGGCAAGGAATCCGTACCAATACTTGTATTGGAAGGACACCGTTTTCAGGGCTGAACACATATTTTTGTCCTGCAGGAAGCTGACAGTGATAAGAGTATGTAGGATGCTTTACTACTACATTAACATGATGCTTCTTAATTTCCCCCCCTCATCTTGCTCAGCAAATTCCCTTTGTGTTCCTTAAATCAATAAAGCTACAGCAAGCCAACAGATTATTTCAATATTTTGTAAGATGTTCTGCCCTAACTGCCATACTTAATACCTACTGTTTTTGGTAAGGCAAATGAACTCCTCAAATATTGTATTTGCTACTTAGAAGGAAGTTGACTCTGTGTTTAGGGGGATAAGGAATTCAACTGCAGAAAGCTAAATGTATGCTTGGAGCCAAATGCTTTTAGAAACAAATTCTGTGGGCTTTCATATTTGTATCACTGTCATGATTTTGGATGGAAAATGGAAAACTTGTGATGAATGTATAATAGGCCATTGCATTTCCATCTGAGACAGAAGGAACGTGCTTACTTCTGAAGAAGGGAAGACAGATGAAGGCAGGCAAGCTGCAGAATAAAACAAGAATTAAGTGATAGCCTCTTGATGATCATTGTTCTGCTATCTGTCCATTATCTGTCTGGGTGTAGGTAGCAAACACCACATGAATTTAAATAAAACCCATTACTCACACTCATTTACAGATGTGATAGGAGTTGCTTGACAGGTCTTACACGGGAAACTCGGATGTAATTGAGCTCGTTGCTCTGTTGATTCTCCTCCAGCAAAATTCTCTACCTGTGCAGGAATATTTTAAGACCTCACTAAGTTTGACAGAGTGTTAGGGTTTTTTTGCTTATTTGTGTTTTGTATCATTATTGGGTCTCTACAATAACAGATGGTGAAATCTCTTGAGTAAGCCAAATGTCGGTGATTTTCCTTATGGGATGTCATGCAAAAACACTAACAACTTGGTTCCTATTAGTACTAGAAACCGATGGGCCAGCTCCAACACCTTTTAAAGTTCCTGGGTGTCTTTGGATCAGCTCCTTGACACAGCTGAATGAGGCAAGCAATCTGCTTTAAACACTCCTTTATTATTCCCAGAGTTTCTGCTGAACATCCTATCAAACAGGCTAAAAAATCTTGCTTAAAAAGCACTTCCTTTTTGGAATACGCAGGTTCCTTTTGAGAGGAGTAAAATCAGGGCAGTTTGCAGGTAAATTTAAAACACCCATATGTTTTTCCATCTTGAATCAGGGACATCTCACTTCTGACATGGCCACTGCTGGTGGTTTCTGTTTGCTGGCAGCAAAGACTTATAAGATTGCACTTGACACAGGTGACAACCAGGTTGGCCAGACTTATCTTTTCTTGGTCCTTTCCCTGTGTCTCTCACTGTGCCATATTGAAGGAATCAGGCTTAATGGCTATAATGGGATATTTACATCTATTTCATGCTCCTAGAGTGGTCTTAATTGACTCTTTTCCCTCATCAGGATTAGCTTATCATCTGCTGATCATGAAATCTCAGTTGAATTGACAATTCTCTGTCAAGTGTGACTGCACGCACATTTCTCCATCCCTGTAAGTCCCATACTCCCCACTGGTGATATGAAACATGCTGGAGTCCTTTCACCACTTTTATGGGCTCTGAGACTAAGTTGGGATGTATTTATAAAGTCTATAAATTCTATTCTTCTATTTATATCTACCTGCATTTCATGCTGAAATTTTTATTTTCAAGCACACATACCTATTTATGACCACTTTTTAAATTAGATTTCCTTTTGGTTTATGAATGAACTGTTGGTGGTCCCCTAACAAAGAAGGTTTTGCTTTGTTGGATCTCTGATCTGAACAGGTTCCGAAATGGGGACCAGGTTTGAGTCTTTTCATTGTACTTTAAGAGAAAGGGGGAGAAGTGCTTCTCCTCTCCTTCCTGGTTCCTCCGAGGAGATAACTGAATTTCTGACAAATACTGAATACTGCATTTTAAGCAATGTGTAAGTACAAGTAGGGGCCCTAAAGAGGTGAAACGCTCACTTCGATAGGCTTCATGCACATGCCAAGAGGGAATACTTCCCTCTTTATCTCTGGGGCTGTCTGTGTTGGACAGCAGTCAATAGCTGGTAATGGACATTGAGAGACACAGAAGCAATAGGGACAAGATGTCTGCCAATTTCATACAACCCTAGTTATGCACAGATGTTTGTGGGTTTGGGCTTTCTTTACTCTAGGCCCCCTTGTTTTTCAGAGAGGTAAGTCCTGAACTTATCCACTTTGGCATTTCCCTTGAGAGAGAGGTAGAAGGGACAGAGCAAAGAAGGCGATTCTTATGAAATGTCTTCAAGGAGAGCTAATTTCTTTTGACTGATGTCTGTGGAGTTTTTATATTTATTCAGAAGGAAATCATGCTCAGCAATTGTCATTACCTCCCAGAGAAGTGCTGCATTCGTTTGAAGGTATATTTGACACATATTGTGTCAAAGCTCGCTGTCTCTCAGACATGACATGTGACAGCTGAAATTATTTGACATGCTCCAGTTAAAGGAATTGAGAACCAAATTCCCAGGGGCTGTGGACAGTTTCTGTACATAAAGCACTCTTTGAGCATAAAGGAGATTTTTCAAAAGCATCCAAAATCAGTTTTTCCTGCTCTCATAGAGTAAATTCTGGATTCTTTTGATCACCAAGGTAGTTCTTCTCTACATCTGAGCCAGTTTGGCTGAAATTATCTTAGCAAATAGGATGGGTCATGGACCACTCTGGTCTGGATACCATCTGACACAGCTGTGCTGTGCCATTACTGAGAAAATCTCTGCAGCTCCAGAACTGGAAGGTCCCATTCCACTGATCTGATGCAAATTGAGCTGGGGCTAAGACAGTCTCCAGCCTTCTTCCAGGAGCTGTCTTGGGAGAGTTATATCGGTCAAAACTCCATGGCTGGAGACTGTTTTAGCTATTAAACAATATGCTCATATTCTGGTGTCTGTCACTGTTTAAGAGCTGTAGTTGCAATCTTTGAGCTCTTCTGCCATCGGTACAGATGGTCAGAGCTCTGCACGGTCCTTCACATGAGGAGCTGCACCCTCATGTGTATTGCTATGTCTGGTCTCATAAATTAAACCTCTGCTCTCAGGCAATGAGATCGTCAGGCCCACAGTGGTGGGCATTTGTCCAGCTGGCCTCTGCCAGCCTCTGGAAAAGGGGACTCACATTGTAAACGTGTGTGGTGAATGGTCCCCACTATGTGCTAAGTCCCAACACACGTCTATGAATTATTCAGGATAATGTCACATCCCAAAAGAACTCTAGGGACCATTCGAGCAATTTCTCAGTATGGGCAATCAGGATTATATTGTCAATGTCTTTTCACTGGCACTGTTTAGCTCATTAGTAATACAAAAAGACAGTCCTCACTACTTCTGCTGGAGAAATCTTGCCTGATGCATCCGAGCACTCAATTTGCTTTGCTAATAGCTGCATCAGGATTGTCCCTGGGCACTGTCTCCGGGTTGAGAAAACTCATGTGTCTTTTCCCAAGAGATCTCAAGCTTCCAGGTGCTAACTGAAACTCCTCATACATTCTGAAAGCTGAAATCACCTCTGTTGAAAACAACAGAGAAAATAACAAAGGTGCCTGCAGCACCCAGTCCGTGGATACAGCTTCCAGAGTACAGACAGAAAGGCTATTTTCTGCAGATGCAAGGTGGTGTTGGTGCCATTGCACAGGACATCACTTGAAACTTGTGCGTGTATTATAGTGCAAATAATAATTGAAGTAGTTATAGGTATAGAGAAGGACTAGTGCAAGAAACAGGGCACGATGAGCCTCTTTTAAGGGAAAACAATGTGGCTTCACATGTTTAGCTTAGTGAAAGGAAAGCTAAGTTTTTGACAGCTATCCATAGACACCTCAGGGGTCTGAGTACTCAGAAGGGAGGAGAGTAAAAGACATTTCTGGAATTAGAACAAATTACTGTAACCTGGTCCTGAATAAACAGACAGTGGAAATTATAAAGAAGTTTCTAAACAGCAGAGGAATGAAGTTTTGGAAAAGCTTTCTGACAGCAGGAATAACAGTCAAAAAAGCAAAATTTAAGAGGGAGCTGAAGAATTCCAGAGAAGGGATTATATGACCTGATGGTTCATGACAGCAAGAACTGAACTCAGTGACCAAAGTCGTCCCTTCAGGTCCTATCCCTGATGATCTGAAAAGTATTTAAGAGGACCACGTCCCATTGATCTGCAATGACAGAGAAGGTGGAGACTGAGTCTCAGTCTCTCCAGATCTAAATGTAGCATGATACCCTTGAGCAACAGTCCTGCCATTCCATGTAATAGCAAAAGAGCCCAGGAATAGCTTCTGTGGAGACAGTAACTTGATTTACGACAGTTGTGAAAGAATGAACTCAAATAGTTATTTTTCCTAAACTGTAGTATCTTTTTTCCTGGGTATGCTATAATCATGAGAAATAAATTGGCAGATATCTAGATACAAATTTTAAATCCATGAGATCTTAAATTCAAGAGCTTTTGTATCCAAATGGCTGTTTCATGCCCTACATTCTCTGAGTTGTTCTTAGTTCTTGCAGCACATAAGGCATGTAAAAACCACCCACTCACTACTTCAGAGCCATTTTTCTTCATCTAAATGAAATTTCTTTAGTTCCATTCATCTTTACAGCTCATTCAACAGGTCCCTCTGCATCAGTGAAGGGAAGCATGTTTCAATGTGCTAATCCAGCTCGGAGATGGATTAATTGACTCACATGCCCCTCTGATCACTAGCCAGATGTCTCTCCCCAGCTGGCAAGCCTTACTAATTTTCTTGTTGTTGTTGTTGTTAATTCTGGGTTTCCAGCCAGCGGGGGCTCAATCAAGGGCAACATGCTCTCTGCCGACATTTTGTATTCTTTGGTCTGCTTTCCCTTGGGCAAAGATATTCAGCTATGAATGTCCTTCCCTGGCTCTTTGTCATCTGGACTGTGGCCCCTGGAGAAAGCTTTCCTGGTGCAGTTGCACTTCTGTATCCGGCACGCTGGGCCCCCAGGGGCTGTGCCGTGGATATTCAGGGTGGGTGAAGGGCCCGCGGGACCAGTTCCAAGAAGTGGTCCAAAATTTCAAGTCTGTGCATTGAATTTTGGAGGGAAAAAAAAGGAAAAAAGACACTCGTAACAAGAGTTAGAAATATTTCCTTCATCAGGCTGGGTGCTACAAAATGATGTGAGAGGAAATTCAGGAATGCCTAGGAGGACTGCACAGGACTAGACCAGTTGGGACACTAAATTGGGAAGTAATGTAACATAAAGGGTGGTTTGAAAATGGGATGTATGTGTGCTCCAGGCTCTGCTCCTTATTCTGCCATCGCCCTGATGTCTTGAGCAAGACACTTCACCACTCTGGTGCTTCTACTTTCTAATGCCTAGAAGAGTTATTTGGTTTTATTTAAGACATTTGCTGATGAGCAAGACACCAAAAATTAAATATAATTTGCGCCCCTGAACACACAGCCATGTATTTTCAGCATGAAGGCTTCTGCAGTGACTTGCAGTGATTTGCCTAAAACCGCGATGTTGCCAAATGGAAAGGTGTCAGTTTGGGCCAGAATGTAGAACATTGTTTGCTCTTATCCCATTGCCTGTCTTGGGTCATCACCATAATCACACAGAATAGAAACTTAATGTACAAGAATTCGACTGGATGGTACAACTTTTATTCACCTCAGCAGTGACTTCCTCACACAGAGGTTATGGGCAGTGAGTGCTCACTGAGGGAGGGCAGCCGAGCACGCAGGCAGCAGTAGGAATATTTGAAGATTTGGACTATTTAACACCAAGACCCTGAAGTTCAGCTATGCACACAGCTGAAGCATCCCTAAATTATAAAGGTGGAACACTAGTTTTCTAATTTCTCACTAATGGGGGTAATTTATCCCAAGCTGTAAAAAAAGGAATTCCTGGGTTATATAAATATTCTCATTTTCTTTCCTTTTTCCATTTTCCCTTTTTCCCCCTCCCTCTTTCTTCCCCCTTTTCTTTCTTTTCCCTTTTCCTTTATTTCCTTTCCCATTTTCCCCTTTTTTTCTCTTTTCCCTTCCCTTCCCTTCCCTTCCCTTCCCTTCCCTTCCCTTCCCTTCCCTTCCCTTCCCTTCCCTTCCCTTCCCTTCCATACTTTCCCCTCCTTATAATGACCTGACAGATATTAGTTCACCAGAACAGAAAAGCAAACACTTTTCCTTCTTTTTTTCTTTTTTTCATTAGAAAAGAGGTTGCAAAATATTATTTCATGACAAGGTCAAGAGGAGCACAGCTTGAGAAGAGAGAAGTAAGAAGTTCATCAAAGGTGTGAACATTAAGAACTCAGCTGCATTTCTATGGACCCAACACTTCCTACTCCAACTAAAAATGTGGACGAGGTAATTTCTTCAGCAACTGAGCAGTTGCTCACAATTCACAGGGATGCAAACAAGAAGCAAATTTCACTCCTGTAATTTAGCATCTTTGGTAATTTTTAGCTTAGGTACGTGCCTTGTATAAATCTCTTTCTGAAACCACAAATTTCTTCCCACATCAGGCATAGCCCCAGGGAAGTTGTTTTACAGGGAAATAAAGGCTTCGACCTTTGATCACTGTAACCTGGCTTCTCACAGTCCCGAAAACAAGTTTCTAAAAAATTGAAATGTGAACAACACACACCATCAATATCAATTACTGCGTTGTTAGGTAGTAAATTTTCCCCACAGGGGGTGAGCAATTCACTTGATGTATTTGGCAAAGGGTTTGATTCTCCTCCCCACTGGCAGCAGTGTGGTGCTGACAATCTCTGCGTTCTTTGATGGGGCACAGAGCAGAGTGAGGGAGAGCAGAGCCAGACTCAAAGCTCTGTGAGTGCAGAGAAAAGCGGGCTCTGTCAAGAGAGGGTTTATGCAGTCTGAACAGCAAGCTGCAATCTTTGAAGAAAAGACTTCAAAGAGAAAAGGAGAAAAGAAACAATGTCTAATCTTCACACAAATGTGCTCAGGGGTCTCTGGAATTCAGAAACTTCTAAAATCTAAGAATTAATTATCACTTGCCAGAGGGAAGCTTTATTCACAGGTAACGGTTACAGCAATCTGAGTCCTCTAGGTGTAAAACTCATGGAATTATATTGAACTGACTAAAGCTCAGTAAATCAACCTCCTTTCCTTTGGTGTACTTGCACACTTTCCAAGCGTTTGATGTTATCCTTCACATTGTTTATGTGGGACACATGACAGCAGCTCCTAAAATTTTGTCTTTGAAAGGAGTTGTACTTGGAAATATTTTGGTACAAGAACTGTGACTCACAGGTTCGCATTAAAACATGCAACAAAGCGATGCAGCTCCTCAGCTCCTGTCGAGCAATGCAGCCCTGTTGGCTTCTGTTTACTGCAGCAAAAGACAAGGCTCTACATCATTTGCCAGCTCCACAGCTGCATAAATAACAAGGAGCACTGGGGTGACTAAAAGCAAAGCACTGCTGCTGCAATTCCTCTTAGCAGAATGGGGTGTTTAGAATGACTCTCAGGCCAGGTATCCAGAATATCTCAGTGCCTCACAGACTTTCTTGTATTCTTTCCTATAATACCCTTTCGAGTAAGCACTCCTCATATTCATTTTACGCTTGCAGTCTGAAACCTACGGAGGTGATATGACCCATGGCTGCAGGGCAAATTAGTGGTGAAATCAAGAATTAAACATTTAAGTATCTAGAGAACTCAGTTACATGATGGTGTTATTGTGCTCAAGAAAGTGAACGATTTATTGTGGATGTCTGACCAGAGTCATACTCAGGCCACGGCAAAGTGTAGTTTAAATCCTGCATTTACTGAAGCTGAGGGTGTGAACCCAGCTGTCTGGTGTGGCTCAGCTGCTGCACAGAAACACATTAAACCGCAATAACTTGATTGTGCATCCCAGCCCTCTCCTTTTAAAAGCTCTGTCTTTCATCTTTAAGACTTCAATGAAAACAGCTGTTGCAGAAACTCACAAGAGAGCTGTACCACGGCAGGGAAACAGTTCCCTGACAGGAGCAAGAGGGTCTTCAGACCCAGAGCAGCTATATCTGATACACAACTAAAAAATCGCCTCTCTTAAAGTGTCAGTGAGCCAAGGCACCTGTACCAAAGGGAAAGGAAATGGAAGACAGAGACCATGTCCAATGCAGCTACTTTGAAATAATGAAACCCTCTGGCAGGATTGGAATTGATTCACTTTATGTTTACATCCATATGGCTTTTGAGGTTAAATAGAACTTGTCTTGATATTTGCCCACCAGCAGTCAGGAGGCATCTGTGACTGTTGTCTCCCTCTGCATATGAATACTTTGCATCCCAATGATAACTACACCCAACCATTGTACACCACCAGCATTGCCAGAGATGGCCAAAATCTGAGTAGACACGGCAGTTTGTGATGTGGTTTAGTGGGCTTGGTGGCATTTGGTCAAAGATTGGACTCGATGATCTTGGAGGTCTTTTCTAACCTTAATGATGGTATGATTTTATGATCTGCTGCTGCTTGGGAGTCACTGGCCATCCCAGAAGATCTAAGTAACACAGGGGCATTGCATTATCCCATGTTAGCATCCAGAAGGATGCAAAGGACAGAGTCTGACCCTGGTGTTGCATTACAGGCAGGGCTGTGGGCGTTTGTTTTCAAAGGAAATTTTCTTCTGCGAACAATCAGAAAAATCCCAGGCAGTCTCCTCTCTCTGACTGCGGCAGCTCCCAAGACAACAAAACCAAAGGTAATTGGTGCTGCCTCTCCCTCCAAATGGGAAATGTTGATATTTCAAGTATTTGTTTAACTGTGGATAGTTGACACAGCTTGTGAGAAATTATTCTGGGAGGAAAGCAAAGCTCCCAAACTCCTCCACTTCCTTTGTCCCCGACTCCTCTGGGCTCCTGCTGGGTGCTCTGAATCAGCCCCCCAGGAATGTCCTGCCCCGAGCAGGATCCTCCACCCCTTGCTGGAGGTTTGGCGTTCTCCTGCCGGAGCTGGGGACCCAGGGCTGTGCAGGGAGGAGATCCTCAGCATCCAGAAAGGGCTCAGCTCTGCCGGCATCAGTGGGGCCAAGCTGTGACACCCCAGCCCAGGTGGGGTAAGCCAGGCAGACTCTGGCCCGGAGTGAGCTCGAACCAAAACAGGCAATCTGGTGCTGAGCTATTTCTGCCCAGTGGGGGATATCTGCTGTGTTTGTTGTAAGATTTTTGGTGTCACTTATCACATGCTCATTATAATGCATTGCCTGAGGCATAATTAAATTCAAAGGGCATGTCTGTGTTGAAAGGGAGGGTTGCAATTTGTTGCTGTTAGGATTTTTCATTAAAAACCAAGCAGTTTTTCTGACTGGCAGGAACAATGGTTACAGAACAAAAATGCTATTAAATAAGGGGAAGGCAAAGGCTTTTATTTTTTCTTTTCTTTTTCTTTTCATTTTTTCTTTTTTTTAATAACTACCTGCCTGACATCTCCACACTGACTTGGAATAAAGTACAGCATTTAAAATTTGTGGGATTTTAACAGTAAGACAAGGCAAAGAAGAGCCTTGACATTAAGAAAGGTCTGGCAGGTGACAGGTATATTATATATACCAGATTAAATGCATATATCTATTTATACACACACACAAATATCTATATCTCTACGTGTGTGTGTATGCGTTTCATCTCCAGATGAGAAATTTGCCTTTGCTGCTGCAATTTTCCTGAAAGCTCAGTTAATTAGTTCTCATAATACCCATGGAGGCAGACATTAGTATCATCCTTATCTGCAGATGAGGAGATAGGAAAGAGCACAGAGAGAAGGATGCACAGAGAGATTAAGGGATTTCTGCTACAGTGAATTCAGTGTAGAGCTGGGAATTCAGTCCAGCAGGCGAAATCCTAACCCCATTAAAAGCAATGGGAGACTAACTTATGAGAAGCCTGGATTTGGCAATTTTTGCTTGCTTTGTTCAAACCTCTCTGATCTATTCACAGCTACACGTGTCCTGACGATGCTTTCAGAAGAAAATTACACCTGTGACTGTGTACGGCTCCTGGTCAAATCTCAGCTGAGTCCCTCAGTCTCAGAGCTTCAAAACAGGGGCTGGCTGTTTCTTTGAGGGACTCTGTACCATACATTTACATATATCTTAAAATAGTCTGGAGTGATAAGTGAAGTAATTTAAGATCTTCCTAAATAGAGTACTATATTCTCCCAGGCCACCAGGGTCAAAGAACTGCAATTTTACCTCCCTAGCTGCTACATTCCACCTCACAGTGCTATCAAAAAATGACTGGAGGGTTTCAGCTAAACAGACAATCTACTTTTAAAATAGATTGGGTAAAGCAAGCTCATTAAAGAAAAAAATAATAATGTCCTCATTTCATAATGGCTTTGTTGCCTTCTTGCTTATATACTTGTTCCAGGGCAGTATTTTCATATTATTATAGTGTTTTCAGCTCTTATTTTTAAACTCACTTCATTAACATTGGTAGAACACTTTGAAGTAGAAAATGTGAGTGCTAAGTGGTATCACTGACACACTTTCAAGGCAACGCTTTTGCCTTCCCACAGGTCATGTGAAACAAATTTGTCACACCTGCAAATGTGCACAAATCGGTGCTGGCAGCAGAGGGACGAATTTCCCTCAAAACTGCTGCAGCAGCTGTATGCTGGCTGCAAGTGCCTGGAAGAGGATTCCTCTTTCCAGCAGGAATCGGGTCTGCCAGGAGGAGAGCGAGTCCCCAGCCTTGCTGTGAGGAGTCTGGCAGTGAAACAGCTGTGGAGCAGAACTCCACTGTCTGGTACTTATATGCTGGATAAAAATCCCCTAAACTCATCTGGAAGTCCCCCAATGGCTCCTCCAGTGCTGGGCACCAAATCTCCAGTTCCTTTTTTCTCAACAAGACCGTAATGGACTGAGGAGTGCTGGAAGGAGCACGGTGTGCCCTGGGTTTGTGCGGCAGAGGAAAGGCTGCTGGGGTGGGCAGCAGATGGACCTGCTGCAGCATCTCTGAACATGGGCACAGTTCCATAGAGTCACAGAAAGTCTTTTGGTGAAAGGGACTTTAAAGCTCACCTGGTTCCAGCCCCCTGCCATGGACAGGGACACCTCTCACTAGACCAGGTTGCTCAGAACCCTCTCCAACCTGGCCTTGGACACTTCCAGGGATGGGTTAGCCACAGATTCTCTGGGCAATGTGTGCCAGGGCCTCGCCACCCTCATAGTAAAGAATTTCTCCCTAACATTTACCATCTGTATCTTGGGGCTTGCCCACTGATCAGGGGTTTGCCAGTGCTGTTAACACCAGGATTTACTGCTCCCAAGTCTCCAGCCTGGAGCATCCCTGGGCAGAAGACAGGTTTCTCACACCTGAGACAAGGACTTACCCGTGAAGAGTGGTACTATAGAGTCCTATGGCGTGTTTGAAAAGTCTGTGGCATCAAGGTTAATTTTGAAAATCAATGAAACCACGAGCTGCCTACCTGTATCATTCATTCCCCACCACCCCCTGGAGTGTGGGATCACAGGAGGGATCCTGCTGCCCTCGGGGAATGGTTTGGATACCACACTGCTGCTGGCAGAGTGTGAAATGGGAAGCTGTCCCTGCACTGTATGGCAGCCTTCCCCCTAAACTGCAATAGCACAGCTGCCCTGCCTGCCTCTGGCTCTGATTTATTACCTTGTCATATTTCAAAAGCTAAAGCAGGTTGAGCTTGGTCAATGTTTAGATGGAAAGGTCTCCAAGGAAAACACAAGAGCTAGAGAAAATGTTCCCTGAGTCAGAGTCAGGGCAATAATCCTGTGTGGTGTTTAGGATGTTGCTTTTGGTCTGATTGAAAAATCAATGTATAGGCCACTAGTGGTCTGTGGGGAGGCACTGTAATACCCAACATGACTGGGCAATAACTGCCAGGTCTTTCTTTTCCTACAAGGGTCAGACCTACAGCAGGTGTAAATTGGATGAAATGGAGATGATGAATCTGGCTGATTGCTTTCTCTGTTTTGTCTCGTTATTAGGATTTAGAGGTTTGGTTGTTTTTCTTTGTCATCTTCCTTCGTAGGTTTCATAATTCCTTAAATGGCATGGAAGGCCACAGAATACAAACATTTAGCAACTTTTTTTCCCAATAAAGTTCCCAGCTTCTGGAAACCCACAACTTAAAGGTCCTCCTAAAGGTCTGGGGTTTTTTTCTGTCTAAAACTATTGTTGTGTGGATTTGAATTTTCCCTCATCACTCCCACAGAACTGTCTGAAATCTCAGGCTGCTCACCACTGTCTGCAAGGTTGGATCCATTATCTACCAGTTTCTTCTGTTTTGAGTCATCTCTGTGTCTGGCCCTCAAAGAAAACCAGCAACATCTGTTACCTCTGTAGATGGTGTGTTTCAGATACTGGAATTGTCTGTCAGTGTCCTGGGACACAGCATTTTTCCACAATGAAGTGTGAGTGCTGATTATTCATCACAGAGTTTTTCTGAAATGGTGCCAGTCAAGGAGCACAGACATTTGTCTCCTGTGAAGCAAGCTGCATGCATGTAATAGAAGTCACAATCCCTTTTGTAAGAGTGAAAACTGTATTAAAAGAACACTGATCTGAATTTAAGGAGATAATGAAAATGAATGAATTCATCCATGGACCCCTTCAGCCTCTCTGGTTTCTAAACAAATACCTGTTCTTCATCTATCTTCCACTTGTAGCACAAAGAGAAATATTTTTCCATGACATGATGGCATTCAGATTCGAAAGCTGTATTTTCATCTCCTGAATCTTTGTTTCTGTCTTAACAAACTGCAAACTTGAAGTATGAAGGTGCTAAACGATCTCACACTAAAGTCCGCGAAGCAAGCAGAGCTTCTCTACCCACTCTGTTATTTTAGGTGGTCATGTCAAGAATGAGCCAACCAGACAGCTTTGAGGATGGCAAGGTGTTCAAGAACCACCGTGCAAAGACTCTGTGACTGCAGTAATTAGTTGTGGTCCTCCACTGGGAAAGCAGAGCCTTGATAAGCATGTTACAAAACCCCTGTCAGGAGTACAAGGGCTTTGAAGAGAGCATTGAAAGGAATTTTGCTTCAGAATATAAGGAAGTATGTAATGTGAGATTTCTCAAAGGAGATCATGCTTTATTTGGGCTTTTCTATACAGATTGAGAAGCAGAATGTGAGAAAACTTCACAACTTATTTAGGAACACAGATATTTGCAGGCTGGACCGCACCCAAGTCCAATCTAGCCCAGCATCTTGTGTCAGAGAGTAGCCAGCACCAGATGCTGCAGTAGAAGGTACAAGAGAATCTATACAGGTTATGTTTTCACAAGTGGGGAAAACATCTCCCTAATTTCCAGTTATTGTTGTTGCTGTTATGTGTAGATTTATTTTCTTTCTACAGCAAAAATTAAACAGAGGTGTCTCTTTCAGACTTCAGATATCATGGCTCAAAGCATTAAATGCTTCCTCCCAGTCATACACTGAAAGACGATAATGAAGCCAAAAAACCTGACTCCCATCCATGCATTCAGTAATTCTGGTGCATATTTCCAGCAGAGATCCCCACAATCTGGGATGTGGCATGGGAATGACCACTTCCCTTTGGCCACAGAGCAGTCAAGGCATATGGGAATTACCCTGTGGTTTTGAACGAGGTGCAGGACTTTTTCGGCAGATCAACACTAACACCCACAGCCCTCGCAGAGGGGACACAGAGGAGGTGTGGGCCAGGCTGGGACCCTCTTGGTGGGGTTCTTACTGGTACTGACTGCCTCACAGATACTGTGCTGACTGATAGTGGGCAAGCTGTTCCTCATCTCTGTGTTGTCTCTACAGAGCAGAGATACTGACACTTGCCTTCTTTGAAAAGCAGTGTGATTGATGGCTGTGGCTAAAAAATAACTGTAGAATATAACAGAAGAGGCTGTTTCTTAGGACTATCAGCTCCGCCACTGAAACTGCTTAAAACCACCCACAAAACTCTTCTGTAGACAGAGAAAAACACATTCACCTCCATGCAAAGCTTCTCCTTCTGTTCCTCCTGCAGAATTAAGATGAGCCTTTGACTTTTAATTCTGGGCATTGGCTTTTTTGTTATTGTTATTATTATTATTATTATTATTATTATTATTATTATCACACAACATAAACTTGACTGTGGTCAGATCCCTCATTGAGCTGCAGTGGAGGAAGGGCATTTGTTCTGGAAATTAATATGGCTGGCATGTCTGCCTTGGTTTTGAGAATAGTGTTTTCATGTTCTTTTCCTTTCTTCCTCAGCTTTCTTCTCTTTTGTATCTGCCTGCCTCTTTCCCATTTCTTTCACAGCCGCTATTTTTGCTCCAAGCAAAGAACTCAGTCATGCTCTCACCCTTCTCATGGGCTCTGTGTACTCTTGAGGTCAGCCTAGCAAACCTTGCTGGAGCCAAACTTTGCACCCTTCCCTCTCCCTTTTCATACCCTCTGCCTCATCACAGTTTTCTGTCCCCTGGGTTTTCCCCGTGCTCCTGGAGGGCAGCAGTCCCTCACTGCTGGCACATCTGCCTGGGCTCTGCCTGGGTGCTCTCAGTGGCTCCAGTGCAGAGCTCCTGTTGGACCCTGGGCCAGTCTCTCCTCTCTCCTCTGACGTATTTTATCTGTTTCAACCACATGTTTTTCAGGGAAAGGGACAGTCTGTTGCTCTTTGTCATTACCCACTGTAGCACAACACAGCTCCCCTGAGGTTCAAGGCACCATATGCTTCTCTAAAAGACACAGTCACTTTGATGTGCCCCCACATTCCTCTGAACTCACTTCACCCTCACGTCCCTTCTTATTCTCTGAACTGTTCTTTTAACAGTGTATTTCTTCCTTTTCCCCACGCTCCCCTTGCCCTCCTGCAGGGCTGTGCTGCCAAGCCTTGGGCAGCTGTCCTGGGCTGGAGATGGGGCTGGGACCAGGGCACACCCAGGATCTGCCAGGAATGGCTGAGCCACTCCGACTCCTCTCCCTTAGGAGGGAGCAGGGATTTCTACACCTGAACCTCAGTGGGCAGGGAACGAAACAGAAAGGAGAGGCAGAGCTGTCTGATGAGCTCAGCAGAGGCGACATGGCTTGTAGAAAAGGCTGTCTGTTCAACAGGGAGCAAACCTTGCTGGAAAGAGTGTCTAACATCTGATTTGCAAAGCCTCATTCCTTGGATGTCTCCAGTAGTGTTTTTCACTTTCAGTGCCTTCCATTTTCTCATTTCTGCC
Source organism: Acanthornis magna (assembly GCA_036785705.1). Lineage (NCBI taxonomy): Eukaryota > Metazoa > Chordata > Aves > Passeriformes > Acanthizidae > Acanthornis > Acanthornis magna. The sequence goes on from JAWUZG010000001.1 coordinate 4,812,431, forward strand.
CTAATCTATGTGTTTCCTTGTACATGGTTTTCTCCAGTTCTATTCAACCTTCTTCTTACCATTCCCATCAGTGCGGCCTATGGGCTGCTTCCTTCCCACCAATATTCCTAAAGTTCCTTGGGAGGGATGCTCCAGTGAGGCAACAATTAATTCCTGTATCTGTAATTTGTTTATCTTCTTCTATAGAGTCTTACAACAAGCCTCAGGAGATGGATATAAATGATGAATGCAGGTTAATAACACGGGAGTCTGTGGAAAATTGCATTAAAATGGCACAGAAATAACGGATATAAAAACAACTGAAGCATGTGGTGAAGCCCCTACTATATCAAAATATTTCCACTCATAATATACATTGCAGTTTTCGCTAAAAAATCTGAAACTTAAAAGTGATAAAAAATTAATACCTCCAAACTGCTAGTGAGAAGAAAGAAGGTTAGGTAAATTATTCTCAGTTGTTACAATAGGTGAAAAAAATAACCAAAACGGGTGAACTTAATCCTATTTAGTTTTAATCATTCAAAGGCCTGGAGCCTAGTCATGTGTATCAACAGAGCTCCCTCTCTCATCAGTGCAGAGTCAGAGACCTCAAGGGAGACAGACTCTTCTCAACACAGAAAAAAAGCTTAAAAAGCAGGGACAGTGGCCCTCCCTTAGCTGGAGATTAATTCATCTAGTCTTACGTAGGCAGGATGTCTAACCCTTCCAACAGCTCCACTTGGGAGCTTCCTTCTTCTCACAGACATTAAAAAAAAAATGGCCTAAGGTCACTATGGCCAGAATAAGATTAGCAGAACTATTTGTAATTTCTGATATTCAGAAAATGAAGTAAGACCATTTCTATTTGTTTAATAACACAGCAGCAGCTCATGGATTTCACTAATTGCACTGGAAGCGCTCTGCCAGATGTGAGGTGTTGGAAGCTGAGCTGCACTCTCCTCAGGATGCTCAACAGCCTAAATATCATCTCTGTGAACATTTTGTGTGCCTGCATGAGCTAAGGGGAAGCTACTCTGTGTGAGCTGATATCACAGAGGGGTTTCAAGCGACCTGCCACAAATCTTCAATCAGGCAAACAAACCAGAGGAGCTTTACCCTCTCATGATGGTTCATCATTCTGCTTTAACAGGTTAGAAAAAGCTGTCAAGAAGCGATGTGGGAAGCTGTCACACCAATGTGGACAGGGGAGTCTGCTTCACTTTTTCCAGTTACAAATAAACAGAATGAGAGCTGGACTCTGTCTCTGGAGCATCAATTGGAGAAAATGTTTAGGACATCTCACCCAGCAATCTCAAACCAGATTATCTTTTGTGTCAGGACACAGGCATTGTGGAGATGGAGCTGCCAGGGTGATGGGAAAAGGATGGGAGCTACCTGTTGAACTAAGAGCAGGCAGGGTGTGAGATGTGTTTTTTCTACTAATACACTTCAGCATAAATAGTGCTGATGTTGGTTTTTGAAATGATAAAGAAGCACTGGGTAAATCCTTGGGCTGGAGGTGCATTCATAGAGAGCCAAGAATGCAAAATCCCACTTCAATAGCATAATTTAGAAGAAAGTCCTGCAGAAAAGCATTTAGGTGAAGAAAAACTTAATCCATATGGTTGTCTGTTCTTCAAAAGCATTAGCCAGAAATCTGTCTGAAACGCTGTTTTTTAATGTGTGATCTGATAGCTCAAAGACTGCTTCTAAGGTAAGGATTTTTAAAAAAAAATTTTAAAATGCTATTCCCCAATAAAAGTAAAATTTCAGTTTTCAGCCTGTGGTCTGTGATTCTCCATGGGTCCAGGATTAGCTTCCTGATATTCATGCTTTTCTACTTTTCTGAGAAACACAATCCTAGTGATAATTTTTTTTCAGCAGAATCTGCATCTGCAGGAAGAAATAGGAAAGGCTTAGCAATAAGGAGTGAAAACCACTGGTACAAAAGTGTTGTGTTTGAATTCAACATGAGAAAATTGATCAAGATTCCCCTGGGTTTTTTTTTAAATGGCAAAATTTTGACTAATGGAGTATCACCTACCTCTGTATAAGGAAAGATTGAAATGCAGAGAAGGTAGATGGTGATAGTCATTGACAATGTCAACAATGACATTGTCATTGTCCAGAGAAAGTAGTGTGGAAAGTGCTGAACTGGAGTCTGACTGCCATTTTTATTGCAACAATATAAATATAGCATTAAAATCTGCAAGTTCCCAGCCAGCTCTTCTTAGATAATCACGGCATCTATTTTAGTACAATGCAGATTTTGGGGGTATTTTATTATACAGCAAGATGGTTGGTCTATAGAAGAAATGTTGCTGGATTTGCCACAGCAATCTGCCAGACAAAACATCACCAGCCAAGTGGTAAAAATATGAGCACATGAAAGATATTGAGGATTCCAACTGATCCAAGATGAGCCTGCAAAGTGCATTTTCTTTTACCTATCTTGAGTTTGTTTAGTGGGATAACAGTCTGTAAGGTAAAAATAGTTCACAGAAAGAGGAAATGCTTTCTCCTCGGTGTTGTCTCTGTCCCTCACTTCCTACATATTGAGATGTAGTTTGCTTCTGTGACAAGTTTGTGTTGAATATCCAATGGAGAATTAGCAGGTGGAACAGAGATCAAAGTCCTTCCCTGCTTAATATCTGCAGCATTTCTCAGCTCTCAGAACCAAACCGAACCAAACCGAACCAAACCAAACCAAACCACACAAAAAAACCCAAACCAAACCACACAAAAAACCCCAAACCAATCCACACAAAAAACCCCCAAACCAAACCAAACCAAACCAAACCAAACCAAACCAAACCAAACCAAACCAAACCAAAAAAATAAAAACCCCACCAAGGAAATAAACCCTTAATAGACTCTTAATTGACCAGGTAAAACCCATGATCAGCAGGAGCAACTAGGCAAAGTCCACATTTTTGAGTAAATCATTTAGAGGGTCATTGAAATCACAGAGCTCAGATGATAATGATAAAAATTACAGGTAAACCCTTATGAAATGACAGTCTTTTCTGTTATCTTAATGATCTTTAGCTGCTTGTTCTTCTGTATTTGTGGAAAATGTGGCCTTAACTCTTTCAATTCATTATGCCCATCTCTTTCTAAAAAGATAGTAGCATCTTTAATATTCTCCTAGGGCTGTTTTGCTTGACTATGACATATTTATTTGTCAAAGACAGATGTCCAGTATTATGAAATGTCTAGCCTAATTCACAATTTTTTTTAACACAACATGACATTAGGAACTGAACAATTTTTAGACATGAGTTCTGTATCTCTAGTCATTCACTGGCAGTTGGAATTTATTTTAAAAAATATGTTAACTCTGGGCTGGGGCAGTTTAGGAACAGTTTGGACCTGGTAATATATGAGTCATAAAGAGAGTTGTTTCCTGATTCTGTGAGTACTTTTTGACTGATTTAAGCAGTAAATATGAAGCCTGGTGAGACATAAACAAAGGTTTTATCTATAAAAACAGCCCCCTTAGTCTATTTAACTACAGCTATGATCACAAGAGGGTTAGCACTAGTGGATTTGTGAATTCAAATGGTACAAAAGAATAACTTGATCTGCTTTCCTGATATTTATGGTGCTATAACTCAAAAGTGCAGTGAAAATCAGTGGAGATCCTTCAATTTCATGCCAGACATACATTTTCAGCTGTAAAGACATTCGCAAAAAAAGGACATTCCTGGGTGCAGTGGGAAGATGCTAATATTAAACTTCAACTTTTGTAATTAAATTCTAGATTAGGCAAAACCAAATCATCAAAACCACTAGTGCAACAGCAACATCCTGGCAGGTCAGTCCTGGGCACAAAGAGTAGCAGGGTCAGGGCTACGAGCTGTCCCTGTGCAGGTACATGTATTGTAATTAGTCCTCTGCCACATTAATTGGTGCAAAGGTGTGTGTGTGATTATAGACCCTTGGTACAAGGGTAGAACATAAAGGTGAAAAATTTTCCCAAATCCCTGAACCCTGAAGTTAAATACCACTCAGGCTATAAGGATGGAGCAATGCAGAACGTCCTTGTAATTTTTGTTGTTACCAGGTTATTCCACACAAAGCCAGAAGGACCATCTTGAACTAATCAGTGGGACAATTTGAATATGTAAAGGAATGAACCATTTTAACCAAAATCTCATCCATTGAACAGGATGTTATAAAGGCCTTGTTCTGATCCTGTTAATATTCCTGTCTTTTGGGGCTAAAAGTTAGCTGACTTGGTGAATAAATAGAAAATCAAGCAGGTGGGGAAATCTTTGCAAGATTACGGTACATGGGAATCTCCTGGAAGCTTTGACAGCCCCAGGAAAGAGTTCCCCCAGCTCTAATTGAGCCAGCTTCAGAATGAGAGACACTGCAAAGTGCAGCAGAGGAGGAGGAGGAATAAAAGGTAGCTTTGACGAGGAGAAAGGAGTACACGAGGGAAATCATGAGAATCCACTCCTGGGGGCTATAGGAATCAGATTCCTGCTGTTTTATGCAGAAAGGGGAAAGTCTAGCCTTTAATGGGAGACCTTCAAAAGCACGACAGCTTTTAACAGAAGACAGACAAGGCTAAAGAAAGAAAAGAAAGAACTCAACCCACGAGGCACCAAATTTAAACTAAACTAAACTCTGGTGAACCCTGTCAGGGAATCTGTGCTCGAAAAGGAAATTAGGGGACCCGAGGTCTCAGGGAGTCTTGACGTGAGGAGGAAGAACAGGTATTTATGATACTGCAAACGCCTCTACATGAAAACTGGAGTCTAGCAGAAGTCACCTTCTGACAGCACCACTTGGAAGGAAATGTATTTGCTTTAATTTGTGCAGTGGAACCTCCTCCACACTCAAACCACAGAAGCTCTGAGCCCAAACCAGATTTATGAACAGGAAACAGTGTTTTAGTTTAAGAATGTTACATTTTTTGGCTTAGGAAATTGTTGGTTCAGTCTTTATTATAACCAAGATGAAAGTTATCACATATGCATAGTATGTAAACTGAGAGGATTTTGCATATTTGAATACCTTAACATTGGACCAGAGTGTTGACACTACGAGATGATTGTAAGAATAACTTAGTATTTTCTGAAAGGTTTGAAATGCAAATCTTTCATATCAACAAGATCAAGATGAACAGTGAGCTTAGACTTGAATGCTTGCCAGGTTTTCTAATATATTTTTTTCTCACTTTAACACAGTTTTAATTTAGCATCCTGAAGACTATGGATGGCTTATTCACAGATCTACTGAATTTAAAAGCATAGGGGCCATAACTGACCTTCCAGCTTGACCTTTCATATAATGCAAGCACAAAGACCTCCCTGTATTAGTTTCCATTGTAAGACCAACAGTTTAGCACTGAGAACTTTGGAAGCTTTGGACTGGGATCAAAAAAAGGCTTCTGCAGCCCATGTCTTTCATCATTCAGAACAGAGGTCATCTCTGTACACTCAAGGAGGTTTAGGTATAACAGTTCAAGGGCTCCCCATCAGCACAGGTAAGTTGTTGCTTTCACATGTGGTTAAAAAGTCAAACCTCAATGGAAAGGCAAACTCTGAATCCTGTGAGAGAAAATTCATTTTGCAAGATAAACTTATCTGCAAATAAAAAAGATGGTGTTGTAGGATCTCAGACACATTTTGCCTTCCTCCTATGTGTTGCTGAGAGAAAAGTGTCTCTTTTTGGAAGAGACACAGAGCAGACTCTTGTGGAAATAAAGGAGGGAGGACAACTTGGCAAGGCCCAGGGAAAAATCAGCAGCACCATGTTGTCCTTTCTTGCTGACATGGCACCTTCTTCGAGTTCAGTGACAAAGCAGGCCATGAATAAAATTATGGCTAAATTTTCAATCATGTGAGAAACATGGATAGACCTGAGCCTGCACTGATGGAGTCCCGCCCTAGACATTTGGGTGAGATTCTTTCAATAAAACAGTCAAATTATATGGTCCTACATATGATCTGGTCATTCAAAGGCCCTTTTATAGTCACTTTCTAGAAAAAAAACAAAACACTTTTTTGAACATGATTTCTCTCTTCCTATAGGGGATATCTAAAACAGGTCAGTTGAATCACTCCTTGGAAGTGTAATTCTTCTTTTTATCATGAAATATGACTTTCCAAAGATGTAGACCTCCACACCATAGCTACAGGTTATATCTACTGAGGTAAATTCCACCCTCAAATGCTTCTTTTCCTTGATTTGTAACCAAAAAAAAAAAAAAAAAGGTTGTGGAATGAAATGACCAAAAGAAGCACCAATTCCTTGGTAGTCACAGAAGTGGTGAAAAGTACAAGAGGTCACTAAAATATTTCTCCCCCTAAAGTTCACAAGCTTTTTCTGAACTGGGGAAAGCAAGATCATCTCATAGAAGGGGCAATGGTGAGAGATTGCTTGTTCTTCCAGACATCTGAGTGGGAATCAAGACAGTTTTTGGTCTTTTAGAGGGACACGAGGCAAATCAAATATTACTTTCACTGTTGGTGTTAATCACAAGCAAAAGGCTCTGATAGAAATCCATTCATTTGACTTGAAGAGGAAAGAATTACTTGCCTGCTTAGAGAAAGTTTTTACATGTTGTAAGCCTGTAGTGTCTGAGATGAACTGCAACTATTTGGTTAACTTCAAGGAGCTCTCAGAGGAAGCTAAATGATCCTGGAGACCCAGAGGCAAAACAATTAACATAGTTGTGCAACCAACTGAGCCTTTGCAGTTGCTCTCCACACACTTGGTTGGGCTGCAGTAACACATGACCCCAGGGGCTTGGGGCACAAGGTTCTCAGCCTGCAGACAGCAGGAGGCTCGTGGGCAGAGCAAGGAGAGCACTGCCTACGTGCCAGGCACCAATCCAGATCATAGTGTCCTCTCTACAGGCCCCAAGGTCCTCAGAGGCATTGTGATTTTACTCCAGAGGAATGTGCCTGAGCTGAGAAAACGACCCTGTTTTGGAATTTCAGGTCTTCTTGCCTGCTGCTGTCACTCTGAAAAAGTCAGCAAGGGTCTTGGAAGTTCAAGAGGACCAGCCCCCAAAGATGCAGGAGACAAAAAGGAGCTTGCTAGGCAATCTGTCCATAGCCTGAAGGCTCTTAGAAAATTTCAGGGAGGAAAGTGGCTTAGGACTTTCTGAAGGACATCATTAAACTGTATGCCTGGGTTCTGCAGTGGAATAGGAGGACTGAACAAACAGAGGAAGAGCTCCAGGCCCTAAAGCATGGCTGATAGTCAGCAATGAGGACAGGAGCCATGGAAAAGTCTACAAACATCTCTGACCACCCATGCCAAGCTCCTTCCCTCCATCTCAGTAGAGGGAAGTGAATTGTCCCTGGCACCAAGTGAGGCTGAGCAGGGGACAGGAAAATGCCACAGTGAATCTCCTTGCTGAGGAAATGCCCCTCAGCCTGAGCTTTAGCTGAGGCTGCTGCCTCCAGCTGCTTTGCTAGAGAAGAAAGACCAACCCCAGTGAAGAGCAAAGAACAAGGAGCATAAAGTGTTATCAGTTACTCAGGGAAGGCTTTGAACCAATTTGTTTTTCTTGCAATAATCAACTTGGGAAGCACTTGGACTCTTGAAGGAGATTCTATTGATCATAGCAGAGTAGGCCATTAATAGAAAAGGAATTATCAGAGGAAAAGACATTTCTGCCATTCTCAAAGCTGTTTTCATCAAAGCCTTTTCACCAGCAATAGTTCTTTCTTTTACTTATTCTCTATTTTATTTCCAAACCAATGCTATTTTCTTCACTAAACACTTAGTCCTTTACTTTGATAGAAACATTTCCTTTAATGACCATAAGAGATAATAGTGTTAAGCATTAGTTGGAACGATCATGCAACAAAAACTCAATGCCATTTAAAAACACTTAATGCACAGGCTGAAATTTGTCATCTCGCTAAAGAGCATAAGATTAGAGGTGTTACAACTTAGAAAGGAAGTATTATCCCACTGATGAGGCAGTGCTTTCCTTTGTACTAGTCACACAAACAGTCTAAAACATGTCTTTATATCTATTTCTTATGTTAAAAACCCTAACAGAATGTTCCTGTAACAGGAGACATAAAAAAACCCAACCTTAGGACTCTGTTTTTTCACAAGCATTACTTTGAATCTTTCCAGAGGCAATGAATGTTTCATGGCTTGATGGCCGATTCAGCAGACTGGAAGATGTCTCAGACTGAGAAGTGTGCCAGTTTCAGACCACTGGAGAAGGCATGGACAGACTGGCCTGAGACTCACAGTTTTCCAAAACCAATCAGCAGTCTCAGGTTCATCACAGTTGTGGCCAGAGCAGATTGCAAGCAAAGCGGCAGCAAGCTCAGGGGGTGAGAAATTAATTGCGATGAAAGGAGAACTTGGGCATCAGTCATTAGCTAAAGCAGAAATGAACTTAAACTGTAAAAATAAATATTTAGGCTAGACACTAGAGGAAAATGTTCTCATCATAAAGGTACTGAGGCTCAGGTAAAGACTTCACAACTCTCCACCTTCACAAGTTTTCAAGAAAAAATAACCTTTTTTCAGAAGTGACACAATAATACGGACTGCTTTGGGGCAGGAGATAGATTGAATTGTCTCTTCTGGCTTTATTTACGTTGCACAACCCCCATATTTCCTGTATTTACAAGCCATCTCTGTCCTTGGAGCATGTAACAGTGCAGTTACACTGATTTACACTGGCTGGGGGATTGGGACATGTTCATGACTCACGTTCTCATGCCATCAATTCCTCAGCAGCTTCCTACTGCTGATGGCCAAGCTCAGAGTGCAGCAGCCAGTCTCAATGAGAGGGGCACCAGAAATGTTTTATTACTGTGCAAAGATTTTGCTGCAAAGTCCTCTCTGCTGCTTGAGTAAGGGTAAGGGAAGGAAGAGGCTGACTTTGAAAACCCAAAACTGCCGATGTTATTATCTCTTGAAGCTATTAAATGATGGAAGTGCAGCACTCCTGACAGACTGAACAGCACTGGCAGTTGCTGTAACATAGACCAGATCAGCTGAGTTTGCTGCTAATTTATCACAGTCTAGTATTTGACCCACTGAATCCTGAATTAAATTTTTATACATTCGTGAACTATTTATACTGTATGAAAAATCAATATCTTTTTATTGTTCACCTGATTTAGGATGGATAAAAGGAATATTTCAATATTCTCCAGGGTCAATGCAGAGAGGCCTTGAATGATGAAAGTCACAGTATCTTTTGAATGAAAGAAAAACTTCAGGGTAGAAAGGAGTGTAATTTACACAAAATATCTTTCTGATTCATGACATGAATAATACATTCTTTCACAAACTCACACCTAAACATAATGTCCTTTTAGAAGACAACATTTAATTCTTTATCACCCTTTAAGACAGAATTATTAATTTGGAAAAATTTTTCTTTCTGAATTTCTTTGCATTTTGTATGAGCCATAAAATCTCAAAGGAGTTATTTGAATTTCAATACCATCTCACACTTTTATTAAAATATACTATAACCCTGCTTTGGTAATTAACATGAAGATAGGGCTCTTAGTCTAAAAACTAAATCTCCCAGTTATTTCAGATTTTCCCTAAGTATGCTTTTGATTAAATAATTACTGAACAGCAGTGTTAACAATTTATCTATGATAGAGAGCATGTCACGGATTTCTTACTCATGTTCTGCAGTTTATGCTTTTGCCAGTGTGTTTTATGAGTATTTATTAAAGATGACGCCTTGAGTTAATAACATAAACTACCTACTAGTTTCATAATCATCACTGCAGTGCAGAAAGCTTTAGAGTTACAGTAGTTCTGCATTGACGACGTCAACAGATTTACTGCATTCATTTTCTTATGCAAATATTCCAAAAACATACATAACTTTATAACCTTATATAGTGTACTGCCTACACAGGAGGGTATCAAAGCCTGTGAACACTCAGAGCAGGCTTTAAAGTTGACAGCACAAGTCGTGCTGCTCCCTCCTTTCTTGTTTATCTGTTGTCCTAATATTAAACTCATTTAATGCTGTGTTTTGTAGACACATTGGGACTTCTGCACAGTCCCTGCAGTAGGAGGGGAGACTGCTCATGGTCTTTACATGACATGTCTGTTTATACTGAAGTCACTCTTAAGGAGTCTGCATGTGAATTAAGCAGAGACTTGTGATTCATTCTTGCCCTGTATACATACATGATTTGCCCCTGCATGGCAGAGCTTTCCTCTGTCTTGCAGGACAACCTTCTTTGCCCCTACAATTTGTCCATTGCCCCCTGTCTTCCCCAAGAGAAGCACAATGCTCTCTGCTCTGCCTCTGCTGCACCTCACCAGGAGAGGTTTGCAAAACAGAGATGTTGGGATAGGAATCCTGAATTATGTTCAGGTCACTGAGAGAAGAAAAGGAGAGAAGAAGGAATCCTGAAAGAACTCCATCTTAATATTTGCTGTTACCCAAATCAAGATCAATTTCACTTATGTCTTCTTTAACTCACGTATTGGCTAATTTGTTTTTAGACTCTTTGGTGGCAGGAACTTCCTAGATTTCCCAGAAGTTCATTCTGTCTTTCCTGCTCCTTACAATTAAAAGCTTTTCCTGAGGTCTAGTCTTCTGTGTGACAGTTTAAGCCTTTTACTTACCTGTGACAAATCTATTTTTTCCACACAATTCTTCATGTTGATTATCTGTGCACTCCAAGAGATTTATGCTTTTTCTTAAAACATGATTCTCAAAACTGGGCACCATACTCCAAAAGTGGCCCTACTAGTGTTCAGTAGAGATTGATGTTTACATTCCATATCTTAAAGACAACATTCCTGTTTATTAATCCTAGTAGAAAATTTCCCTTTTCCAGAGGAATATGATACCATGGTGTTGAGCTGTGCTCTGCTTCTGAGCTTCCATAGCCTTAGATCCATTCCTGTTGCACTGCTACCTGGCCTATGGCTCATTTCCCATATTTGTGGTAATATTGATGTAAATAATTTTATGGTAAGTCTGTTTTCCTCCAAAGGTTATTTTGGGAGCCAGAATCTGAAAATATTAATGTGTAGCTGATCAGAAAAGAAAAATTACTTTTTGGAACTTGGAAGACATGATAATCAAGTTAGCCATCAATAACTCTCTACTTATCTGGCAAACAGGTAATCAATTACACATCAAAAGAATGTAGAAACTAATACATAGTAGTAGTCAGAAATCAGCAATAAATTTTAGATCAATTTTTTTGGGTCGGGTACAGTCTGGAACACTTTCATAGAACATTGCATAGAACTATGCATAATTTTGCAGAAAAATATGTCTTAATTAAACATGGAGAGTATCTGGAATCGATACAGATGGAGAATGCATTCACATTAATCTTATTGAAAGAATTTACGTTTTATTTTAGGAAAAGAGCAGTACAGAGAGTTCCAGTCACATCTTGAAGTCCTTCTGCTACTGCTGTCATGGAAGTTTTGCTTTTAAAAGGGCTATAGGATGCAAGACCTGCATTTCAAATGAGTTTTTTTAAAATTAATAATTAAGCATAGGTGAATTAATACATGCAAAATAATTTTGGCAGGGATAATAAAGGAAATAGCTAGAAAAAATATTGAATGGATTAGCACATTTAATTGGTCTTAGGTTTCCTAATGAACAATTAGCCTTGTGTTTAATCCCTCTCAATCCATTCGTCTTTGCAGCTCTTGCTCTAAAGATAAGTAAGGATCACTCCAAATGTGCTTTTGTTTTTGAAACTACTTATATTAGTATTGAATTGCAATCATTGGCATGGAGACCATCTTATAAATGGGAATGGGCAAATATGGCACATGCTAGAGCAACTATTACTTGGTGCTTGCAAAAAAAAGTGCTGCAAAAAAAAATTGCAGCACTCTAAAATACTACTGAGATAAGTCCTGTTGATTAAACAGAGATGAATCTACCTGGAAACTGTTTTTTAAGGCCTTGGGAACGTGCTGCCGGCCATTGGATAAGTGGCATTACCATGCCAGGCCCTGCTGACCATGATCAGACAGTGTATCTTAGGCACTTAATTTATTTACTATGTTCTAGGTTCAAGAGCCAACATATCAGATGAGTGTTTGGGATTGCATGTACTACCAGTAGAGAGAAAAAGCTTCAAGCTGCATCCATGGGTTGCCTGAATGTGCCTCTCTGTGTCTCCCTATCCCAAGACTGTAAACAATTTCTCTCTCACATGGACACCAATATTCCTTTTCACCCAGTGCCTCCAAGGAATGATTATTTAGCAGTCCCAAGTTAGGCAGAGAAGAGGGACTTCTCTCATACATAGTGGTGGCTTGTGCTCTGGTAGAGTCAGGCCAGATAAATCTTCAAAGCAGCTTCCTACCTGTTCAGTGGGAATTCAAGGCTTGGAAGTTAATGGCCAGGAAAAAGTGAGTTGGACTGGATGTGTTTTAATTCACTGAGATATAATAAAACAGCATGTTGGCTAATTTGAAGGCTAGAGGGAACATGGTTTTTTTTCAGTATTAAGGTGCTCTGTGAATCACTACAGATATGTGAGTAAATGCTTTTTATTTTTTCCTCCCCGAGATTTTTTTTCTTTTTTTTTTTTTTGTTAGCAGTAACTAATACTCTGCTATGCATGAACCTAACAGATGTAAAGGGTTCTCTAAGGAGCCTTTGGGGTAAGTACCTGTGGCAGTTTTATTAGGACCTCACTGCCATTATCCATGTCCTGGACAGTTTGGGAAGTGTTCTAGACTGGCCAGGGAAAAGTTTGAGTCTTAATAAAAGAAGATAAATTAAACAAGTGAGGCACAAAGTGTGTCTAGGGGTCATGAAGTTCCGGATTCTTGCCTAATGTCACATTCATCAGGCTTAATGCAGATGAACCCTGTGTGGGTTTGCCAGCAGCAAAGTCGAACATCTCATTTGAGACCTCCTGGCTCTGTGGTTATGATCCTGAAAGCATGAGCAGCTTCTGCCTTTCCACAGCTGGAATACCCAAAGGGATACCCATCCCACATTTGTATCCATCACTCAGCTCTGCAGCACTCATCAGTGCATTTTATGCTTTGAGTTGGTCTGGAGGCTTTTCGTCTACAGACGCTCCTGGGAGGTTTTCTCTGACTTGAGGGCAGTCAGGCTGCTGGATGAAGTGAGGGGCAGGATGGCCTTTTTGTGCTGAACATGCTAAATCTGTGTCCTGCTGCACGTGACACATGGCAGACAGCACAGCAGTCGAGCATCCCCTCTCTTTAGCAATGACTGAACCAAGAGAAGCCATTGCCCACAAGATCCTTCTGGCAAAGACAAAGGAACAGCTTGTTCTGCCTAAACTGCCTAAAAAAATTTTCTTCTGAAACGTTAACGGGGATGTGAGAGCTGATAATTATTTGGTTGGAGGTGGATGTGTTTCTAAGCCAGGAATGACCAAAAGCAGCCAAGAAAAAATGTGGCAAATTGAAAGGTGACAGGATGAGAACATCATTATGGCTCTGTGTGGCACCTGAGGGCTCTTTGGGCAAAATGCTGGGTGGAGTGAGGCTTGGAGATCAGGAAAAAGAAATAGTACAAAGGATTTCTTTGAGGAATGTGGTGTTCAGGACAAGGGAAGTCAAGCCATTCAATGTCTGTACTCATCTTTTGGGTACGGGTCCAAACGAGCTACTGGAGAAGGCAAAAGGAAAACAGCAAGGAAAACAAGCTACTTAAAAAAGCAAATGGCAAAAAGAAAAGCAGTTATTTCACTGAGCCAGGAAGAGATGACTGAGGAGAACATTACATAAATGAATGTTAAACAGCCAAAATCTAATCCCTTTGCAATATAAAAGGATAAAATGGAAAAGAAAATACTAAAGTGCTTCGAATTTCCGTAGCAGAGAGGATAAGAGTGATAGGCTTGGTTGCAAAAAGTGGGATTTAGTTTAACTTCTGAAGACCTTCTGTCCATTAAGAGCCGTGAGGAACAGATATGTGCTCTTGCAGGAGACTGTGAAATCTTTGTCACTGCAGATTTTAAGGAAATCATTCAACAAGTATCAGTTCAAAAAGACTTAAAGACAGTTTATACCATCTTTGGAGAGGGAGATGGATCAGATGAAATCCTTACTGGTGTCATTATCTGTGGAACTGTAAATGCTGCGTTCAGGCAAAGGGAACGTTGTGTACAATCTTTGAAAATGAAGAATCTTACATAAAACGGCCTCTTTCTATCCATTTCTACCCTAATGGATACTGCACTCTTTCAGGATAAGTTCTAATTGGAACCTTGTGCCCTCGCCAGGAAATCACAGGGACTAAGAAACCCTATTACTCTGCAGCCGCTCCCTGGACGTTGATTTAAGGTAGTTAGGTCTAAATGGAACTATTTGTCTGCTTCCTTCCTTAAAAAAATGTGGAATAGACAGGCAGATAGATAGAGGTAATGTAAGACTTGACTTCATCTTACCTACTGGCCAAAATACCAACATTTTAGGGAGAGGAATCATGTCCCAGAGATAAAGAGCCAAGACGGCACTTCTGGGTCACACCCCTCCCTGCTACTGCAAGTTTCATTTACATTTCATACTTTGGCCAAAAAACCTGATATACAAATTAAATCTCAGCTCTCAGGACCTGGTGTTACTTCCAGACTAAAGGCTTCTTTTCTTCATACTGAATAATGCCACTAGGAATATGTTTATCTGAGCTTGATACTCAAGGTATTAGCATTAATCTCTAAGCTTTGTCCTGGATATCTGCTTCTGGGAAAAAAACCTTGTTTAGATGACTGATATTATTGAGAATCATAGTCCTTGGAAATCTCAAAAATGTCAATGACACAATAAAAATAAATCACCAAACCTTATTCATCAGAAGTCTCTAATGCTGTTGAAGTGTCTGATATTTCCAAGAGTTTTTCAGTCTCTGAAACTGTTAAAACAGAAACACCTTTCCCACATTTTCCTTCTCTGCCTTTAACAAATGATGGTTCTTTTAACCTCCTTCTCCCCTCTTTGTTTGCTTAGAGGATCAAAGCTTTTTTATTTATTTCTTTTTCCTCCCAAGCAGTTTCTGGAGTGTTAAAAAAGCACCACCAGTATACTGAGTTTACATTACAAACAAGTTAAAATTCCCAGTCTGTCAGAGCTTTTCTCCTAGGATACCAAGAAAAGCAAAGTTCAACTAAAATGCACAATTAATCGGAGATCACTTCTGAGTGAAGAAGAAAAGGTTGCATTAAGCAGAGCTATTCTCTTCTTAGAGATTTAAGGTCCACTTCAGAAAGGAGAGTTATTATTCTCTGAAAGTTATCTGATTTTATTTGTATTCCTGGAGCTATTCCATTTAGTAATGTTCCCTTTTCACCCATAAAATCATCTTAATGAATCAGCTGTGGGATTGGCTGTATCTAAATGTGTTCTTATGACAGACACATTGACAAGTGAATGGATGGAAAAGGCATGGGCTGCATGTTGCTTTGGTTGGAACAGCAGTGGGGTTTGTTCTGCTCTTAAGACCTGAGGCAATCAGTTTATTTCTTTTCTTGGTTATGCAGAAAATGTTTGGTTTTTATGTTTTCTTTTTCCTGAGGTAAATGTATTATGTAATAATGGGATGATAAGGAAGCTTGAGCTGTGTGATTTAGGAGAATTTGGCTAAGACAGACTTGAGTGCTGGGCTACCATTCCCACAGAATTGCTCTCCTTTTCCTCAACTTCTGAGAGCAAAGACTTGCCTGATAACTCAACCTCATCATCAGTCCCTGTTGGATGGGCTCGCAGCTGTTGAGGAAAATGCATTGTCTGCTGATCTCTGGTGTTGTCAGGGCTCTTCTAAAGCCATCACGGAAGGAAGAAAATGAGCAGCACAATTAAGAGATCCTGAGGGAATACACTGAAACACTTGCAAGGTAGATTTAACAAGTGTACTTCAGTGTGTTCTTACAGTGTTTGGCAAATATCTAAGAAAATTCCTATAAAATTTGCAAATTTCCTAGTAATTTTTTTTTTTTTTTTTTTTTTGTGGATGAACATTTCACAATCAGGAAAATAAGAAACTTAATATTTTCTATGCAAATAACACACTGTAACATCTATTAGGCATTGTAAGGTATGCTTTTCACACAATTTTGCTAAACTTTAATCAATATTACTACACTGGTGGCCCACGTGGGTGTTTTTCTCCCCTGATTTTTGCAAGGCAGAGTTAAACACTGGTAAAATACATCTGTTACAAGGTAAAATCAAGATATTTAATTTGTGGCATTCAGAAACATCTGGAAATTTTACAATGGAACCAAATGAAGTATCAGGTGAAATACAGTGAAGATGTCTTCTTTCTGACTCACTAAAGGTTGGTAAAAATACCATTAAAAATCCATGATAAAAAGCAAAGAAGTCTATAGTCATATTCTTGACTGATGACACTCAATAATTAAATACACACATAATCTCACAAAAAATTATAATGAAGTTTTTTGAAACTTGGCTTGTCATGGCAAACCCAATTATATTTTTGCATAAAAATATCAATTTTGAAATGATCTTGCAGAGAAAGGTAATTTTTGACATTTCTTAGCCATGTGAGCTGATCCAAGCTAACCCTTTTAATACCTCAACACTGAACCCTACATGTGTTACTGCACCTCTTTATCTTTCTTTTTGCCTCCATCCTTTTGTCTATTTATCTGTTTCCTCTTGTCATGAAAATACATAAAAATAAAAGGGAAAAATTAATCATTCTATGAGTTCTGGAAACATCCCCAAAATTTACTTCTTGATTTTTATCACATCTCTGACTATGTGAGTCTAAGAGCAGGGCAGCTAATTTCTGCTAAGCATTACAAATGTAATATTTTTAAACACTAGCAGAACATGTCTTCTCATGCTTTCCTGATAATTTGTTCACTAGATGGTGCAACCACTGTAAATTAAATTAATAATAACAATATAATAGATAATGATTATAAAGCAACACAGAAATTGCTAGGCAGTAAGTACTGGATCCAAAAATATCTCAGCCAAAATTCTCTTACAAAACATACATGTGGAAATGTTCACTCAAGCACAGCTGCAAATGTACCATCGTGGAGGCCTGGCACATACCAGCTGGGGACAGTTTGGGATCTAAGGAGACTTAATCACAGACATGTTATGGAAAATAGACAGCCATCCTGACGTGGTGAGCTGTACTTTTAACTGGCCAAGGTCAACAAGGGCAAGATTGGTCTAGGAGCCTCTCAGAGAACCCTAAACCCCAGACTAGCTTTCCATAGGGCTCCACTCCTCACCAAGGAGGAGGAGGAGTGTATTTAACCTGCATTCCTATAAAAGGGACAATTTCTGCACCATCTCAGCCCTGCTATTACAAGTCTGTGGAGCAGGAAGTCACGCCATTGATGAAACAATATTTAGGAACTTTCAGGGATGAAAACATTTTAGGACTATATTTAGGGATTTTTTAGGAATTTAGCTATGAAATAATATTTTGTAAGATTTTCAAACCCTTTCCAAATGGAGTCCCATCCTACACCTCCACGTCGTTTTGACCATGGGATATTCAAAGCATGTTGCAAGCCATTAATGTCAGATTTGGCTTCTGACACATCAGTTTTGTTGGGAGAGGTTTGGGGTGTCTCAACATAATCAGGCAGCTCCTTGGTGCCCACTTCTCTCAGCCAACTTCTTTGCAGGGCTCATTGCAGAGCAGAACCCCACTGCTGCCAAATCCCAGCCTCGGTGCATTGCCTGCAGCCTCCTCCTTCTCAGACCCCAGGGCAATATCTCAGGGAGCTTTGGAGGAGCACCACCACCAACAGCAGGGGCTGAGGCTCTGCAGAGCCCCAGATCCTGCAGCTATGGAGCTGTGTGTCACTTCTCCAGGTGCAGCATTTAGGTAACACAAAAATTGTCCCTGGTTTGTGTGTGGGCTCGTTAGTGAAGCTTTTCATGGGAGTGGAAGCTAATGTAGAAGTTTTACTCTGTTTCTCAGCTGAGGGTGCTGTCAGTCACTACATTCTGCACATTTTCTCTTCACTCTGCTTCCCACCAGCATGTCATGTTCTAGACAAAGATTTTTCTCAGTTTTCAAGTTCCCTTCAGCTCTTTCATTGTAGAAAGCCCAGGCCCCAGCTCCTCCTCTCTACCAGTGGCAGGTGACTTTTCCATACTTCCCATCCCCTTTGATACTCTTCTCTTTCCATTTTTTTTTTTTTTTTGTACAATCCCTTCTTCCAGCCTTTGTTCCTGCTTTTCCTCTGATGTCATGCCCATCCCAATCCTTTCATTTTATTCTTCCCTTTGTTCTCTCCCCAAGTACTCCTCATTTTCTTGAGAACAGTTTTGTTTCTTCTCACCTGCATACTCTACCTCCCCTCCTCAGCACCCCTCCTTTCAGGTACCCTGTTCCTTAACGGGTATCCTAAACTCACATATCCATCCTTCTTCCCATGAAGAACTAATTACCCCTTTATTTCTCCTAATACAGCTCTGTCCTATGAATTTGCTGACTTCACGGTCACCCACTTAGCTTTTGACTTAGTTCTCCCTTGTGTGCACTTGCTTGATTATCCTCTGGAATCTGACAATGTCTCCATTGATTTCACCACCTTCATCTGCCTTAAAATCTCTTCTTCCCACAACTGACTTATCAGTTAATTTACTTCCAGCTTGAATAGTCATTTGAGTATCTCTACTGATATTTTTCCCCATTTCTATCAAGCTATTTTCTTCTCTTTATTTTTCCCATTTTGTCTCATACAGAGATATTTTCCTCAATCATTTTTTGTTTTCACACTTTTTTCCCTTCTCTATTCTCTTTTCTAATGCAGAAAGGTCTGACAGCATCCCCCAAAAGTCTGCTCCAAGTTCCCATTTCATCCATGAAAAGTTTATCAACGATTCCCTCTCTACACACCTTGCTTGATGCATATTTGATCTAGTTTATAGATTTGATTCTTAGTTTTTTGGGAAAGCCTGTTGATTTACATGAGGAGCACAAGCAGTACCATTGCTGACTACATAAATACTCCCATAATCTCAACAGAGCTATGAAAAAGAGCATGATAATAGTTCTGACTACATCATTCTATATTTGAGAGGACCAATATCAGATAAAAGCAATATAGTTCTGCAGCCTATTTTTGGTGTAATTTGCTATAGCTCTAGTAAATTCTCTTCTTTTTGACTTTAAGAGGTTCACAGTGATTTACCCCCCAAGAAAATTTGCTCCATTACTCTTAAAAGGCAGCTGGAAACAAGACAGTATATTTTTTGCAGTATTTTTGAAAATCTGCACATCCTTGAAATAAATGTCTGAAAACCTCTTAAGACAATAGATAAGCCAGCAAATCCATTGAGATCACACAGTGGATTCTGGGTTTAGCTGAAGAAAGAGACAATTGTACTAATCTGCAATAGTTAAAGCAGTTCTAACAATGAACTATGGTTTTGTCTCAGTGGAAATACCTGTCAATTGCATTGAGGCTATTTCCTGGCATCATTGCAGGAGGACTTTTTTTTTTTTTTTTTTGTGTCATTTTACTCCTACTGCTAAATTAAACTCAGGATTTTCAGCCAATCTGTATTTTCATAAAATGACATGTGTCCCATATTTTTTCTGCCAGTTTAGGGTTGGATTATCACGGTGAAAATTGTCTCACCAAGTTCATAGCAAGAAACAGTCACGGCAAAGATTTAGGAATATGGTACCACCACACTACACTCCTTTCCTGCCACCTTTGGATCCCAGCTCCACCACGGTTTTTCTCTGGACATTCAGGGCTGGCTGCAGGGGCAGGGTGGCTGATTGTCCCTCTGGTCACTTCATTTTGTTGGCCGTGGATACTCCTCCATTGCAAATGCAACCCACTCAGGGATTAAAGCACAGACTTATTCTCCACACTGGTCCAGAGCAAGAGGACAATCTTCTCTTTAACTCTCTGACATGGGTTAAGTTCTTGCTTCAGCTTTAAACCAGCTCTCAGTTTTATATCAATAAGCAGAAAAACACCCCAACAGTCAATATTACAGCATCTTCACAAGACTTTATGTCTCTTACCATTGTTTACACATTCCCACACAAATAGTAATGCTGTCTGATCCTGGAGTGTGTTAAACATCTTGGTGTTGTTCTGTGGCATCCTGAGAGTGACTTCATCAATGACAAAAATTCATACTAATGGATCAATAACTGTAGCTCAACAAGTTGGAGCAAACGTGGTGCAGAAATCCTTATAAAATTTTATAGGACTTTGGAATAGCTTTCAAAAATTGATCAGAGAATGAAGTCCCTTCAGGAGGATGCTGCTGGCAAGTTTAACAGCCTCATAGACAGGATATCACACCCCATGAAATCTTCAGGTTGGACTCTCAAATTGTACTGCTAAAGCAGATTTTTGGTGGGTGCACACTTTCTGTGACCCTACTGAGTTTTTGTAGACATATAGAGAATTTAGCCCACCAGCTTTAAAGGTAAAATTGCAATTTGACTCTAGCAAAGCAACATTAGAACCAAGTCTTTCATGTCTTATAGTATTCTGTAGGGGACTCTTTGAGCTACAGCACAATTTATGTTCTGTAGGACACTGCCATGGGCAAGTTGTGTTCACACAAAACATCCAAATAGTTCTTTCTTTAAATGCCACTACATCTCCCTACACTGCCTTCATTTCCAAATTCAGCTCCACTTATATAACACAGACCACTGAACTGAATGATAGCATTGTTTGTAATGTATTTCTTTTATTTTGGCTTTCCAGTCTGATTTAGTACTTTGCTTTGTCACATTTATTTAACTGTAAAAACATTATGTGAATCCAGGAAGATACTTTACCCCTGCATCTTGCTTTAGATACACTCTTTCAATGATAAAATTAGAATCTTACTCCTAGAGGAGGTGTCAACATTTCCCTAAAAAAACTTTATTCCTCTATTTGTAGAAGCTTATAAGTAGGTCATCAACACAAGTAACCCAGGCAAACATCAACAGTGATTAGAAAAGCATCTTGACTCCAGCATAAAAGTCTAGTTTTAATGTACTTGATGCCAATGCCATTTTACTTGTCTTTAAGTTACAGAGCAGTAAAGCAACTAATATATTTTCTATTTTGAAGTGTATTTTATGTTTAATATGTAATGGAGAGCTCTAGAAATATTGAGAGTAGTGGACAGCATTATTCTTAAAATAAACCCCTAACAAACAAATAACCAAGAAAAAAGCCACAGAAATTAAAGTATGAAATATTCTAGTCGGGGAAAATTAGCTTGCATTGCTCTTCAGATAATCAGTTCATTAAGAAGGATTTGCATGAATTGTTACTGATTTCACTCAAAGAATGAACATTACAGAAGTATAATTTTTCTATTACCTTAATTGTGAATAAAAGTAGCTTAATGTGCAATTTTTCCCAATAGAACTGGAGAAGTTATATCTTCTTGTAATACATTTATCAACATAAACAACAGCAGAAGAAGTCATCATGACTTAGGTGCATTTCAAGAAAATGAAAAAAGTAATTTTCCTAAGATATGTATTTGATCAGGTGGGTTGTGTGATTTTCAAATTGTTTTCATGCATATTTAATCAACATGAGACATATACTTATGCAAGCTGAAATAGGTACCAGTCTGTGTCCCAGGCTGTTCTGCTTCACAGTTTTCCAATTGAGTGTTTTTTAAAGCCGATTTCATTAATTTTTAAAAAATGAACTGAAATCATCTTCAGCAGGTGTCATAAACTGAGAAGAAGCCAAAGAACTCACAGACTACCAGCAAATCCTTAGTTCAGTTCAATGCAGTATTGGTGTGATGCCTAGTTTTTCATGAATTGCTTGGGTTTTATCAAGATTGCTGAAATACAGGGATGTATACATAAAATGATCCTTTGAAATACTGTGATAACCTGGAGGTATAAAGCCCCCAAATCCAACACCCCCCCTCCCCAAATCCTACCTATTCACTGGCACAGAGATACACTTTCTAACACCCTCACGTGTGTCCCAGCAGATCCGTGTGCCTGGCACACACAGATGGAAGGGATGAACCCACACACCTCTAGGGCTACAGAGGGTTAGATAAACACTGTCTAGGAATAAAAACCACATTCCTATGAATCTGTACATTAACACATCCATGTGCAAGCACACAAGCACAGATACACACACCTACACACCCAGAGACACAGGGACATAGGCAAGGCACATCCACAGGCACAGACAGCTCTGGAAGCACACACACACCTGCACAGCTGGCTGTGAACTCACACAGACGCAGATACAAGGGCATATATATATATATATATATATCCATATATATATATATGTATATGAGGGAGAGTTGCAATGGCTCTATCATCCCTGCTAATTTCTCCTTCCTTTTTGAAATATTCCAATTTTAGGATCCTGGAGTGAGCCAGGTCCCTGCAGCGGAGATATTCCTGGAGGAGCAAAGCACTTCCAATTTCTTTAAGGTTGCCCACCTCTCTCCCCCTCTCTCCCAGCAGCAGATCGGGGGAGATGAGCTGGGCACTCAGCACAGCTCTCCCGGCTGCTGGCTTGGCTCTTTTCACGCCAGCTTAAGGAAGGGTATAGGATGGCAAGCTTGAGATCTCATCCCTTCACCCCCAAAGCCAGTGAGAGCAGGAACCTCTGGGCAACATCGGGACACAGCTCCTTTCTGCACGCTGCCCTACCCCCCCTCTCCCGGCTGCCGACTACAGGGGTCCCCCTGCACCCTACCCTTCCTCTGCCAGTGTAAAAGCCCTTGTTCCCTTCCCGCTCCCCCCTTCCCCGTTTCTCCTGCCCCCCGAATCCCGTCAGGAAACCTCTTCGCAATTCGCCGCTCTAAACTTTTTCCTGCCTGCACAAGCCGCAACCCCCGGGGCAGCGGCTGCGTCTGGTCCAGAGGGCAGAGTGGGGCGGGGGTGGGTTGCAGGAGCCCGGGATGCAGGGATCCAGCAAGCAGGGTGTGGGATGCGAGGAGTGGAATGAGAGGATTGAGATGCGGGATATGAGGGATGTGAGGACCGGGATGCGCGAATCCGAGACGCAGGATGCAGAGACCGGGATGTGGGATGCAGGGACCCGGACGCGGGGTACCAGTGCCCAGCTCCTTACCGTGCAATGAGGGTAGGTCCTGGTGAGGGTCTCCGGCTGCTCCCGGGCATCGCGGGCCTCCCGATGTGCTCGTTAAACATCCACCGGGGAGTCTCACCCCCCAAACTTGTGTGAGCTGCTACCTCTGGGAACAATCACCCTTCCTCCCCCCCGCCTTGGATCGGATCCCGATGGAAACTCATCAAGGCCTCCTAAGTGGTCAGAGGTAAGCTGTGAGGGAAGGAGAGGAAGAGGGGGACAACGGGACGGAGAGGCTGTGATCACCAAGCGATGATCCCCTTCCTTCCCCCTCTCCTCTGGAGCACCCGCTTCCCGTTCCTCTGACCAACTTTGGCTCTGCTTAGCCAGGCAGCGCCTGGGACCGCCGCTGTGAATTGGGGTCCCTTTTCGCAGCCTGGCATCTTTCTAGATTTCCTCTCCTTGCCGGGCAAAGGGGATTGGTGCAAAGCTTTAAATTAGGAGGCGACCTAGAGTTGCAAAGACAGGGAGTGGGAGCTGGCTGGCGTTCGCAGCCCGCCTCCCCCGGCACTCGGCGCTGCGCGGAGGGGCCGCCTGAGCCTGGTCCCTAGCATTTATTCATTGACTGCGCTCCTAGTTCTCACTCTGGAGCTGGCTATCGCTCCTGGCACGGCCGGGAGCGGGGCTGTGGCAGGAGCCCTGCAAGGGAGGCGAGCTCCATGCTGCGGGGCTCCCCGCGGCTGTTTAACTGCGCCGGCAGCGCGGGCAGGAGCGCAGCTCGGTCCCGGGGGGAGGACAAGGGTGTGGGGGGACGGGACACGGGGACGCTGCTGTCGCCTGGCAACCCTGCATCCCGGCCCCGAGCATCCCTCCCCCAGCGCCCTGATTGGACGGGGCCGGGGCGGGGGGAACACACACGCTCCTCCGAGGATGCTGCGCCCCGGCACTGCGACTTGTCGCATCCTCAAAAAGCCGGGAGCGGGCAGGGTGAGCACAGAGCAGCCGGGAGAGCCGAGGCAGTTCAGGGCGTTGTATCACCATCCTCCTGCCTTCTCGCTTCCAACTGACTCGGTCAATTTGCTTCTGCTTCACATCTCCTAGAAAAACAATGTGTGTGTATGTATGTATGTATGTATGTATGTATGTATGGGTGGATGGATGGATAGATAGATAGATAGATAGATAGATAGATAGATAGATAAATAGATAGATAGATAGATAGAAAATATATAAATATATGCACACAAATATATGCATATACACATATGCATTTGTATATAAAGATAAATGTATATGTACTGTTCCTAGTCTTTATAGTCTCCCTATATTCTAACTCTCCTAAAAGGGAAGAGAGAAGAAAAATGGTTACTGAGAAAAGATCACTTCAGGGTTCAGCAAGGCTGGATGCAAATGGAAAATGAAAGCTACATTTTGGTTTATATATATTTGAAAACCATAGATTTACATCAGCTGGAATGTTAATAGGAGGTCATGGTCCAAAAGAAAGAATTAAACACTGTGAGGTGAGTGAGAGTCAGTGAGGATGGATGCATTGACTTCAGAGAGGGTGAGTTTAAGCCATGCTGCATGGGGCATTGCTGGTGTTATGTGTGGCTTCACTGCTCATTCTCTGCTATGGGGACAGTGAGCAGCTGCTTCCTGCTGGTTGGGTGTAGTATGGAGACGATGTCTGTAAAATCCCAATACCTCCTTTCCACCACAGCTCCAGTTGGGACACTGTGAATTTCTCACCCATCAGCAGGGAGAAGGCCATTGTCCTCTTCTCCCTGAATGTTTTCCCCCACTTTTGGGATTAATTCCAGGCAGCTCCCCATCAGTGCTTGGGTAAAGCACGGAAAGAGATGCTGCAGTCAGGAGCTGCAATCCAGCAGCTCACATGGGGCCACTATTGTTTCAGCAGCCACAGTTCCAGTAAGGAGTTAAGCCAAAGTAAAAGGAAATAAAAGAAAATAATCTGTCTCTGCTCTGTAATGTTTTATGTTTAGTTATTTAACATCTGCTTACTTTTGTGATCTACCCATTACATTTGAGCTACTTGGCTAATTCTACGAATTTTTTCTTTCTTGGAAGCCAAGGACATTTGCTAAGATGTGCCTGATAAACTGTTTCATTAAGGACTAAAGTTAAGCAGGGAGCAAAATGAAAGACAGCAGCTTCTCTCAGGTTTACCCTTTAAATTGGATCAAAACATATAGGAGACATTGATGTAACATCAGGGTAAACTGGAGTGAATAGGAAATCAGTGTCATGTCTTTTGAATCATAGCACAATTTGACAAATAGGTTTGGAATACAATTTTTTTCACAGTCTTCCAGGCTGATTTCCAGGAAAGTCTAGTGAAAAGAAGGATCTGATTCTGCATTTCTTTGTACATAGCAATTATGCCTCAAGTGAGTATGGAAGTAACTTTTTCATTGGGTAGGATATAAAACCCACCATGTATGAAATTGGCCACCACAGGCACCAAGTGGAATTTGGCTGAGATGTGTTGTCTGATTTGCAGCAGGTCACTTAGAGCCAGGAAGGTGACTTGGTCATTTGTTTTGTGCTTCAAAAAACATCCTTATTACTGACGGTTTATTTCCTTTCCATGCCTTGCTGCTGTGCCATGTCTGATATCAGTCCCTAACACTACTACTGCTTGCATTTACACATGATTCATGGCTACTGAGAAATAGTAAAATAAACCTGAACAGTTGAACAAGCTGTAGGCAAAGGTACAAGGATTTCATTCCCATTTCTGCCAGGGCTCTCCCTCAGCAGGTTCTCCTGGCACAACAGAGTCTCATTTTAGCCACAGGACAACTTACCCCAGTCTTTCTAAAGTAGGATTCTGGACACCTCACTGCAGTTTAGGACTCTGGAAAACCATCTTTATTTTTGTAGGGAACACAACTGTGCCTCAGTTCTGTTCTGGGACAGCACGTGGTGCTGTCCATGGAGGGTGTTCTGAAGATGCAGCCACATACTGAGCGTGTGTTTTCAGTCAGACAGAGGTTTAGGCTTAGAGTTACACCCAGAGCTACAATGCAAGGCAGTACAAAGATCTCAGTGAAGCTCAGGGCTAAGCTGTGCTTGGGTGCTGCTGGCAAATCATTCACTTCAGGCTAAATTAAGCACCTCATCCTACAATTAATTGTAGATACATGCATGGTTAGGCACAGAAATCAGGCTGTGTAACTTCTGCCAGGGGACAGCTTGGAGAAAACAATCAAGAGCCCTCAATGTCTTTGACCTGGATCCAAAGAAGGAGTCTTAATATGAAATGTATTTATTTCTTTTCTGCCTGTGAAACAAAGATGGTAAAACAGCATTAAAAATTTCTGAACTAGGAATATTTTGTCTTTGTGAATCATCTATTAGTGAAATAGTAGTTATGTCTAGTTAAAAGATCGATTCCTTTCAAATTGAGCTCTCACATAACACCAAATTGAGTTCATAGAAAGCTTTGATGAGCTGAAGAATTTGTTTTTATAAAATTTGTGAATGTGATTAGCAGGCTTATCACCACAAATAAACAGATGCATGTCTTTTCCTCACACAGAATTTTAGCATGAGCTTCAAGACTGTACACATGGGAACTTCCAATTTTACATTTCATGGCAAGATACTGTTCCAGCAAAACACTTTGTAGGGTTCCCTAACTTGCTATAAGCAGCTGTTTTGGGACACACTCAAGTCATTTGCTGATTAAAGACTGAAGCAAAGCTTTAGAAAAATTGCAAATGTGCTTGTGCAGCCAGTGAGTGATCTATGGTTTGGGCCCAGCTTACCTGAATAATTCATGAGGCTTATGGTCTTTCCTCCTTTCCTGGGGACCTTATAGAAATGGACAGGAATAGGGCCATAGATCAATGAGTTTTTTTCTAGCAAATTGCTCCCTGTCACCTGATTTCTGCATTTACTTCCTGTGTGGAAGTGATGTGTGAGTGGGCATGATGGTGTTCTGTGGCTCTGCCCTGAGCTGACAGCTGTGGTCATCACCCCAGGACCAATCCTGGCTTATCTCTGTGGTTGGGGGCACACCTTGGAAGCACCTAGAGATGGTGTCATGCTCTGCAGTGAGTCTGCCCATCTCAGGGTACAAAACCCCATTTGGATGGCAGCAGTCACAGGGGTCTAGATGTGAGTCCTCAACTCT
This sequence comes from Acanthornis magna, assembly GCA_036785705.1. Lineage (NCBI taxonomy): Eukaryota > Metazoa > Chordata > Aves > Passeriformes > Acanthizidae > Acanthornis > Acanthornis magna. The sequence continues at coordinate 4,839,560 of JAWUZG010000001.1, forward strand.
ATAGCCATGTCAGTCTCTGTCTTTGCAGACAGAAAGGCAAAAAGTTCCCAGTGGCTGATGCAAGGATCTACAAAACCCCACACTGACTCTTTGCTACCTGCCAATTGTAAGGGACACAGACGCACCCCAAAGGAACAGTGCAGTGGCACTCAGCTTTCAGAGGAAGATGGCAATTCCTAGGGCAGATCCACAGCTATGAAGAGTGCAAGGGTGTCACTGTGTCATACTCAAGGTCCTCATGGATTGCTGTGGAAAATTATGCACTGCTGTGGTTGCTGGGCCGTGGCTGGACACCAGAACCCACCAAAGCCCCTCTACTTCTTCAGCTGGGCAGGGAAAGTATAACAAAAATAGACACTTTCTTTTCTCTTAAAAAACAACACTGATGGTCTTCATCATGAGGCTCATCATCAAAATGGAATGTCTACTTTTCTCACTGCTAAGTGGTTTTGAAGAGATTTTAGGTCAATACATATGGTGCAGAAAGTCCCCGTGTACATTCAGTGCTGATCCTCTCTCTTATGAATGATTCATGTGGCACCCCTTGGGCCTTCAGGGACATTGTTATTTTCTGTCAGACATCCTGTAATGGCTTTCTTAGCTGACTGAAGGGATACTGGCCTAGCACCAACATGAAGAATATGCCATGACGTACTCAGGGTTTTTTTTGGGCATTCTGAGGCTTTTTCATGCACAAGGACAGTGTCAACTCTGACTATAAGGCCCAGCACAACAAAAACCTGTGTTTCATGTGGTATGGTCTGGCACACGGAAGAAAGAGTGCATTCCACACAGTCTATGCATGTGCAGCAGCATCCTCCCTTCTGCCTCCACCTCCTGTGACCATCAGTGTCTTTACCTGTCTCTTCTCCTCAGCTTCCCTCCAGCCAACTTTCCTGTTTCCTTCAGTTTCCCTCTGCCTTTTTCACCTTCTGTTTTACAGATAGCTGTCTGCCTGCTCATGCCTGTTAGCCATGTCTCCAGTTAACCCCAAGGTCTCCTTGCCCCTTCTCCACAAAGGAACCTCTTTCCATGGAAAAAACCCAGCAGCTGCTGTTCATCTTCATCAGCAACAAGAGGCGAAAAGGTCTGGCTTCACTGTGGGAACCAGCTGCTCTCTTTCCACCTCTGCTTCCTTCTCAGTAATCAGGTTTCCCAACATACTGCTGGAGACACACATGACATCCAGATGTTGTCCAAATGGGCTCCTCCATAAAAATACATGAGCAGCAAGGATCCCTCCAGGTCCCTGCAAGATAGACAAATACACTCACTCCACTTGCACCCTCCAACCCTTCCCTAGCCAAAATCCTGCTGCAGTTTGTGCAGGTGCAGGGATGAACATAGCACAGGCTCAGCCTGATTTGTGCAGGACACTTTTAATCCCCTCCAGCTCGTGGCTCTGGGTCCAAGGTCCACCATCCATCTGCATCTTCTCACTCCATCCTTCCTAAGTCTCTGATACTGGAGGTGTCATTTGTCTTCTGAGAGGAGACTCAAGCCTTTTCCAGGGGGTGCAGGGGACAGGGCATGGCACAGCAGCACATTCCAATCTCTGCCATATTTAAACTAATATGAACAGATGACCCCATTCTACGAAATACTGACTGTTATCTCTTTTTCTTATGATGTGAACAATTGGGTACCAGATACCAGAAGTTCCTATGTATTTTGCTTTTGATTTAAGTCACCTTTATGTTTCTGTGCATTATTATTCTCTTTATTAGTGTCTGAGTTGCTATCAGTTTGGCTTCTTCAAACTACTCCTTCCTCCCCCCAGAAAATCCCCTAACATTTCTTCTCTTTGAAACACTTTCCCTTCCCCCATCACTCTTCTCCGTAGGAATTACTGCATTTACATATTTTGTTTAAGGTGCTTAGGAATTATTGACAAGTTTGCCTTGCCCCTGGGGGGTGATGTGACACAATCGAGCTGTGAAGCACTTAAAGCATTGACTGACTCCTAGGAGGGATTACTTGTGACTCTGAATTAGGGCACGGGCCAAGAAATGTAGCACAGTGCTGTCAGGGGCTGTGGCACACAGATCCATTTCCTTTATAATCCCATCATATCTATGACCTACCACATACAGAGCAACGTAAAAGATCTACATTTTACCATTAGCACAAGATACCGGCTTCCTGTGAAATAAATTTACTCACAGTCCCTACACCACCGCTTTGCAAGCCTGAAAACCCTGGTTTTATTATGTGAGTGAGTTTATTTCAGAATTCTTTCACACTGGGAATCCATCTGGATATACTACTTTCGAAACGTCCTGCTGAGATTCTGCTTTGCCACTAGTTAAAAATGAATGGATACATTTATAAACAGGAAGTTTATTGTATTTTTCAGCTGAAAGATGTTCTAGATTTTATCTTGGCTTAGATTTTTGTTGGTGGCATTTTGGTTTATATTGTGTTGTTGTTTTTTTTTCCCCAACCATTTAATTTTACTAGCACCCCTGGAAGGAACAGCGAGTCCAGAATTAGAAAGCTGAAATAAAAGGAATGAAGTTCCTGGAAATGAGACTGGAACAAAAAAAGCCAGAAATCCAAATCAGTCACAAACTAAGGATCTTGACTTTCTCTTAACAAAGACAAACCATTTTCCAACAGGAAAGACATACCTGGGCTTGGAAAACTGCTAGTAGCATAAAATAAAATTGAGCAGATGGTGACAAAAATAGCACTTGAGCTGTTTAAAAGCCTTTTATTGAATGCTTGTTCTTTTTTTTTTTTTTTTCCCTTTCCCCTCTGGAATGCTGTTGTCCTCTCTAATTTAAGAAAAGACAAGAAATACAGGCAAATTGTGAGATCAGTGCTTTTTTCTTCAGCTTATTCTATTTAAATTGCACACCAGTAAATGTGGTTAAAAGACTGACTTGAAGTTGCAAAGCAATGAGAACTAACACTGAAAGTGGAATCTTAATTCACCTCCTTCATGCACGTGGAGACACTCTTTAATTGGTTTAACACTGTCTTTTTTTCTCTTTCAGAAAATCCTGACACATCCAGCACCCAAAGAAACAGGGCTTTGTCAATAATTTGATTTCCCTGCACTGCTCAGTGACTCTGCCTTGTGCTTTGTACATTGTGCACTTGTCTTACCCTTCATTACAGGGAGAAAGGTCCATTTCTACTCAGAAAAACATCCAAGTGTTTTAGAAACTTTTTTTAAAATTTAGTTTTACTCCATTCCTGAAGTAAGGGCTGGTATTTTGGTTTTCTGTTTCCCAGATAAGACATAGGCAGTAAAACCTGAAAGTGTAAGTGACTTATGAGTACCTGATTTTTCACATTTAGGGGCTGTACACTTTCCAAATAGTTTACATGATACCTTGAAACAGTGGCTGTTGCTCACCTTATATTAAGTTTGTGCTCCCAGTTGTTGGGATTTGTCTGGTCCTGGTGTTTTAGGAGAACATTATTGGTTTCCTAGACTCATTCTCATAAGTGACTAAATATTTTTGTATGAAATTATGCGCAGAGGCAGGGAATCAACATGGAAAAGTCCATCTCAACAACTAAATTTTGGCAAGGGTGTAACGTAAGCTGAGCTTCATCATGGGAAATGCTTAGTAATTCCACTACTGCTTGGGATTAATCCTGGAGTTCTAACAAAATTCCAATCACTTGATATTAAATAAAAAAGAGAATTTGGTTTAAAATACCAATTAAGATCAGTGGTCCTATGGTCATACATTATCCAGAGGTTATTGACACCTTCATTCTGCAAAGCCAATTTCATGAATTCTGGGACACAGCAGGGGAACAGGTGGCTTTCCCTTTCACTCATATATGGCTCTTATGGGGTCTTTGCCAAATATATGTTATTTTCAACCTTTGTAAGGACATACCCTGGTGGGTCTTTCTCTCTCCTTCCCAGATTAGGGGAGGTTGAGGTCACCTGCAGAAATTTGGTAGAGATGGGGGGCTTTGTGTTGGAGGGTCTGGCACTGTTGGCTTGCATGGACCCACAGGTGAATCAGTAGTGCATCAGTACTGGATAGTCTGACTGGGGATACACAGCAGAAATTCCATTTACACATCCTAATTTTCCATGCAAAGTCTTAGTGAAGGTAAAAACCTTTTCATTTTCTGAGGAAAAGTCAACCAACATCAAATCCTCCCACTGGAGTATGTAATTATTGCACCAGGCTTCACTTCTAAAAGGTCTGGATTTTGGTCTGCTGTGGTAGAAGGCCTTTGGAGAGAAGAGAAGAGAAGAGAAGAGAAGAGAAGAGAAGAGAAGAGAAGAGAAGAGAAGAGAAGAGAAGAGAAGAGAAGAGAAGAGAAAAAAAAGAAAAGAAAAAAGAAAAGAAAAGAAAAGAAAAGAAAAGAAAAGAAAAGAAAAGAAAAGAAAAGAAAAGAAAAGAAAAGAAAAGAAAAGAAAAGAGAAAAGGAAAGGAAAGAAAAGAAAAGAAAAGAAAAGAAAAGAAAAGAAAAGAAAAGAAAAGAAAAGAGAAGAAAAGAAAAGAAAAAAGAAAAGAAAAAAGAGAAAAGGAAAGAGAAGAGAAGAGAAGAGAAGAGAAGAGAAGAGAAGAGAAGAGAAGAGAAGAGAAGAGAAGAGAAGAGAAGAGAAAAAGAAAAATGAAGGAAAAAAGAGAAGATCTCAAATACAGATTCGAGATGGATTTTGCCCTGGTAGCTTTCCTATGCTATGGAAGGAGCACCTCGTGTGGTGACAGTTATCAGATCTTGGCCAGGGAACAAATAGCTTCTTAAGAGCAGTGTTTTGTGATGACACCAAATGTCCATCAAGGACAATATTTTCTATCTAATCCTGGTCAGTAGCATGTACTTAGAAAATCTTGGGGACTGGACAAAATAGAACATTTTTCTCTTGATATAACACTTATGGCTTCCAGCAACCTGTGCTTTAGGGACTTTAATCTTCTTTTTATCCCATTATTCTGTTTGCTTTTACAAAACCCTGCTGTGGGGATTTCCCTCACCAAAATTCTGTGTGTGAAAAGCACTTCCATTTTTTAATTTTTTTTTTTTAAATTTTAAGCCTGCCTCAGCAAGAACCCTGATCTACTGTGTTCTGGGAAACCACAAATACTTTTTCCTTCCTCATTCTCTTCAGTCTATTCATGTCTTTAGACATTTGCCATACCCTTCCTGCACATAAAAGACGAAAAATTCCAGGCTATTCAGTTTTCCTTTCTCATTATTTACTTCTGTCCACATTTTTGCCCTTCTCTATTCTTTTTTTTAACTTCACAGTCCCTTTTTCTGAGATCAGCACACCACCATTTGGAGCCCTCCAGGTGTGGGAGAAATACCTATTATTACAGTCTTACAAAAATGATATTGGCTTTCCTTTTTTTTTTTTTTCCTTCTTCCTAAAAAGTTCTAACATTTTCTTTGTCATTTTGACAAAGGAAAGCTGAGCTGGCATTTGAAGGGAAACTATCATAAGGAGGAGTAGTAGTTACTTTAACTTAGAGTCCATTGTATCACGGTCAGAGCTAGAGTTATTTTTTGTCTTATCTGCAGTTTTTTGCATTCATCGGCAATGATTTTCATCTGCCATTTTATTGTCCAGTCAGTCGATATTGTGAGATCCTTCTGTGCCCTGTAGCCACTAGTCTGGCTTTTTACTATTCTGAATATCTATATAAGTAATGGTCTCTTGTCTCATTAGTCAACCATTTTCCAGAACTTTCCAGACTGTGTTAATCAATATTAGTCCCAGAACAGACATTTGGGGAATTCACTGAGGGGGGGCGTCTTCCTTCATAATGAAAATTGAGCATGAATCCCTAGACTTTGCTTCCTCATTTTGAGGCACATTCTACACATTCTGCTGCTCTTGTCTTTGCTAAGTTTCCTTGAGACTCTTCTATGAGGGTATTTGTCAGAAATGTTGCAGAGATCCAAATACAGGTCACCTGTATCTGTTTGCTTCTGGGATCCAAAGTGCCCCTGCAGCCATGTGCGGCACAATTTTCCCCATATCAAGAATCTATTCCCAACAGATTTTTCCACACATTAGTAAAGGCCATTCCTTGTTAGTTTTCTTAGCAATTTTCTGGTATAACAGGCAGACTTATTCATCTCTTTTTCTACAGGTCACCCCCAAAATATTTTTAAACAACAGCTGACTTATTCCACTCCTTTGGTAACAGGGCTGAATTAGGAAAGAGGTTACAGATCACAGATCAGCAGTTTCATATCTGAATCCCTTTATCGCTTGGGACTTGAAGATTTTTATTGTTCCTTTTATCACTTTTTTAATCTATTCTTGCTCCTGACAGCTAGATTTGAGACAGATCATCAGACTTGTCACCTGTAAAGAAAGGCTACAGTGAACACTGATGCAAAAAAATAATTTGTGTTCTCTGTTATAGCCTTAGCATCCTTCAGTGCTTCTTCTATACCTGGACTATTTATTGCCCCTCTAACTCCAGCAGCTTTTTTCTGAGGTAGTAAAGTAAAAAAAAAATGCTATCTGTAGTTGCGCTTCTTTTTTGCACATTTCACCTCAAAACTCCTTTCTGTTTTATGTCTGACACTGAAACTTTTATAGATCATAAAGCAATTGCCTAAATCCTATCTCTAAGAGCAATAGCCAATTGACTGCAGAAGAGGGAATAATGTAAATAACCGATACTGAAGATGAACTTCCCGACAAAAACTTCTGTTTGTGAAGACACGGATATTTGCAGCCATTTGGATGGATCTGAAGTGCCTTGTACAAGTGTGAGGTAGATATCAGGACTCATAAGTTCAATTTAGTGGAATATCAAAGTACACTTCCAGCTACCTCTTCCATCAGTCCAGCGACACAGGTTTACTTCATCAATTCTTACCTGGCTGTCAAGGCTCGCTGTAGAAAATCTTGCAGAGAAGTAAATGGGAAATACTTTGCTGACACTGCTCAAAAGAACTCTCACTTCTTGGACTGGTAATTTCATTTCTGACTTCTTCACCTTTCTGGTCGTACTTCTAAACATTAAAAGAGTCAGAGATATTACCCTAGCAGCAAACCCCCCCTTTTTTTCTTCTCTCTCTGTTTCATATTTCCTGAATTGCTTTTATGGGAACAAAACAGGAGAATGGGAAGTGAAATGTCTAACCTATTACACCTGACTGATCAATATATGTCTTTTTTGCACTACAGTAAAAAGATGAAGTTGGCTTAGGTGGTTTCACAGCTTACAACTAACTTTCTTTACTTCAGTCTAGGCAGACCCAAAGGAAGCCTGTGCATGCTAAAGAGTAAAAAGGCTTGAGGACATCTGCAGAAAAAAGACACTTCCCTCTGGTTTCAACTCAATGGGTCTTGCTGACATAGTTCAGCTAGAGAAGGAGGAAAACTGGCACCAAGTGCTTGCAAAAGGCTTGGCAGATTTATTACAAAGACAAGCTACCTGTATATAACATAAAAACACATATTGCTAAGTACTTGTGGCAACCCTGTGCTCAGAGGGTGGCTGTCAGCATAACTTTAACTTTCTGAATTTGCTAGTCTGGATAAACACCTGCTACTGATGAAGCAGATGAGACAGGCAAAGGAAAGATTTGACTTGCCATAGATTATGATCCAAGCAACTGAGAGAGCAAGAAAAAGGTCTGAAAACCAGCTGACACATCAACTGCGAGTTGTGGCACAGAAAACTAGACCTCAGGAGTGTGAAACATCCATGGCATAAATGGGTAGAGTGGATTGGCCACTTTTGGATCACCGTATAGTCAATGGAGAGAAGCAACATTTTTTTTCTCCTTGTTTTAATTAAAATATGTAATTGATCTGACCCATTTTTGACAACTCTATTTAGATGTAGGGTATGTGACTCACATCCTTAAACTGCCTGTCTCCCTCTACTAATTGCAAAACGAGTCTTGGGTGCACCCGTGGCATTTGGCCAGATGAACACCTCTGTAAATCAATCCCAAGATTGATGTCTGTGTCTGAAATGTACCTGGGGAAGAGGTCAGAGGGGTCTGCAGAGGGCTCCTGGGGGCAATGCCTTCCCTTCAATCCTCCCTAGGAGTCACACCTCACAGCCCCGTGGTTCCCAGCCCTGTGCTCCCACGGCGCAGCCACAGAAATGTTCTCTCCTCTGCAGTGCTGTGCCACTCACTGAAACGGAGAGGATTAGAAGAGAATAAAGAAAATCCCTACTGCTTTTTTGCCTCGGGGCAGCAGAGGACTGCAGGAATGGACACGCCAGGATCACCTTGATTTATAGAGTGGCATCCTAGTTGGTCTCATGTATTTAATCCTTTTGTGCCAGCAGGAAGTTGAGAAGTCCGGACTGCAAGAAGTTTAATTACATACTCAAGTCTAATTTCCAAAGAAAAAAAAAAGGAGATTATATAAATAAATAAAGAAAGAATCTTTTTAGGATTTGTAAGCTCTTACTCTAAACCTAAAATTTATTTCCATGTGACTTAAGGAATTCCTATAGCAAATGTGAGGAAATAACACTGGAATGGGAAAAAAAGGCACAGATAGCATGGGTTTTTATTTTTGTATTACTAGCCTTAGTGAAATAGCAGCAAATATTTTTGTATCCTGTTTTGCTCTGACTGACACATTCATTTTTAATTCAAATTTTCATGTTGCTAACAGCCATTCTTGCAGCAAAAACATATTTTTGTGAATTAATTCTGTTTATGTTATTTCTTACAGTGCTAAAACTTTGTCAAATATCTATGTCAAATACATATCTGTGATACAGTATGAGTGGGATAGAGTGAAGGTGGCTGCATGGAAAATGAATTTTGCAGCCTTTCACTTGCACTGTAAACCTGTGAGATGCTCCTAATAAAAACATAAATGCAGCAAAATAAACTCAACTAATTTCAAAAGTGACTTCATATTAAATAAGCATTCTTCACTTATTTCTCTGTCCCCAGAATTACACCTAGAATTAAAGCTCTTAAGCCTAGAAAAAGTGAGATCCAGCAGGACCACATTTTATCCCATTTATGTTTGTTTAGACACATTCCCCTACACAAATCCTTCCAGTTTCATACTTACTGTCTCTTCTTAATGTGGAAAAGAAGCTGCTACCAGGAGAAACATGCTAAAATGGTAAAACTTTTTGCTAATATTTACCACCTCTTGGAATTATAGAATCATTCAGGTTGGAAAAGCCCTCTATGATCATAGAGTCCAACCACATTAACCCAGCAATGCCAAGTCCTCCACTAAACCATGTCCCCAAATGTCTCATCTACACACCTTTTAAATACCTCCAGGGATGGAGACTTCATCACAGGTCTGGGCAGCATGTTATTTTAGCATAGGAGACTTCTAAGTATTTAATTTTTTTAAGGCCTTGACTTTTTCAAATGAAATTAATTTTGTGTGTTTTGGGGATTTGGGGATGAGATTCGCAAGCAGAAATTCAGGCTTTGAAGATATACAAATGTTATCTAATGCAAATTCCTCTGGTATTCACAAAATCTCATCTCATTGCACCTCATTTTGGATGTGTCGGGAACCTGCTGCTGCACAGTGTGGAATGAGCCAGCCTCCACCTCTTGGGGAAGCACCAACGAAATAATTATCTGCTTGCTAAACATTTCCTGCCTTCACTGTGAAGCCTGATCCAAATCTGCTTTGCCAGTGACCTTTCACATTTCTCGGGGGCTTTTTACACCTGATGGATGCTACAGAGAGTTTGTGGCGTGTTCGCCCTGCACCTGCAAACCGTGCAGACAGCGAGATGGCAGCTCCCACACCCCTGAGAGGTGCAAAGCCTGATTCCCTTGGGCCCCTGGCTTGGGCGCTTCTGTTCGAGGACACTGTGAGAATAGGTGGGGTTCATCTGGTTGAAGACAGGTATTTATAATGGAGGCATACCATTATATACCAATATATACCATTTGTGAGCTACTCACCTGAAGTTTACTTTCTATGTGTCTGCCTAAGGATGAGGTGAAGCAGCTTCTCTGAAGGTGCCTTTTCCTCTCCACTGCTCCCAAAGGCAGCCTCAGGCAACCAGCTCAGGAGAAAATGTCTGTCCTGCAGGATGGGGAGAGATGGATCCCATCTCCTGTTTCTCCAAATGCCTGTGTTTGGGTCAGGCTTGGGGCTGCTCACATTTTCAGGGTCACTCGTGTGCATCAGTGCTTCCTGCATGGGTGGCACCTGCAGGGGCAGGAGAGCTGCCCCTCTGTGTGGAAATGGGCTCATTTGTGCTGTGTTCAGGATTGCTCAGAGAAGCTGGGGAAGCCCCGTGCCTGGAAGTGCTCAAGGCCAGGCTGGAGGGGTCTCTGAGTAACCTGGGCTAGTAGAAGGTGTCACTGACCACGGCAGGGGGCTGGAACTAGGGGATCTTTAAAGCCCCTTCCAGCCCAAACCATCCTGGGATTCCATGTGGTACTTCCAATTTCTTCAGAGTCACCTTCCCCTGTTCTGGGAGCTGCACAGAATCTTAACCACCCAGAGCAGCTGCTGAATTTTCAGATGCCACTATATTTCAGTTCCTGATTAGATGCCTTGGACCTTCGTGTCCTCTTTCCTTCCTTGTCTGTTCCAAGATGATCCAATTTGACCTAGAATTTTGGGGCTTGCCTTCAAGGTCTGGAACTTCAACCTTAAGCCTTGAATGCTTGTGGTTCAAATTCCATTGGCTTGCCTGAAAATATAGTTTTTCAGGCTTCCATGTAAGGAGTACAAAAGATGGAAGAACTATAAAGAAATGGCTCCTTTATATAAACTAGTGAATCAAACACAGTGATGGATACATCAAAGTACTTGCATGCCTAATTTCTATTTCTCTCAGAGGGAATGCAAGCAGGTAAACATTTTCCTAGATCAGGCCCAGGGGCTAAACAGACTTTCAAAGGATATAAAACATTTAGGTATTTTGTAAATAATCAGTTTTTATGTGCTGCTGTACTGAAGCAGCCTGATTTTTAGTTTTCCCATGTAAGAAAATTTCAACTCATCCTTTTAGACACAACAGTATGTGATGGTATGTTGGACAAGATGCCATCTTAAGGAGACTAAATTCCCCAAATTTTTCTAGTATGAAAGGCAAGTCGAAATACAACCATGAAACATCCTGGCACGCAGACAATAAGCTCCAAAGTGACCTCAGAAGTTTATTGCTCCCGATTTCTGCCTGCAGGCAGGAATTGTTGTGCTTAAATCAAATCAGGCAACTTAAAAGTTATATCTAATCAACAAAGAAGATAAAGAGGAGGCTACTGTACTCCTTCACCTTATCTTAAGACCTTTTTTTGATCCTAATGTGGGAATGGAGAGGCCACACCAACTTGACTTAGTGGGGCACCACGAATCGCCTCAGTTCAAATTGCAACATATTTTTACTTTGTCCTTTCCCCTGCTTCATGTGTGGTTAATGGCAGCTGTTCCTCATTGGCCTCGACAGAAAAAGCACTGTGTGCAAAAAAACCAGCACACCACTTTATCTGTAATATTATTTCTTGACACTTTTGACTCTAAAGTTTTGTGTATCAATAATCCCCTATTCTGCACAAGAGGTTTCACTGTAAGTCTCTGACAAAGCCAGTACCTAAACCCTCATTTCCTGAGTTTTATTCCAAAGACTGAAGAGTAATTTTTCTAAGCGCTCATCAGAGTGATCCTGCATCAGTTCCTTCACTCTTGAGTTGAACTGCACTTCCAGAGGCTGTTTTTGCTATACTCACAGTCAGCAACATCCCAGGCTGGAAGGGGGAGCTCTCAGTGCTTCCAGGATGGATGGCTACCCCTGATTGTGCAGTCTGTTTGTAGGGAGGAGATGAGGTCCTTAGAGCTGTTTTCCTGACCTTTTGCAGAACTTAATGATGGGAGGACTCATTTCCTAGACTTTATGAAGGGTTTTGATTGGACCTCCTTTGACTGGGAGGGGAGATTAGAGAACTGTTCTGAATGTGGGCGCCTGGGGTTCAGTCGCCTAAATGGAGGCATGGAGTGACATTTCAGGTACCCCAGAACAACTGAACCTCCTGTCTATCAGAAATGTGGAGGAATTACCAGAGGCCCACAGCTCTCTGGAGCTGCAGCCAGAAGCCAGTCAGAATAGTACAGAAATTTTTGTTCAGACAGCTGATTTTCACCTTATCCTGCAGACACCCCTCACCCTGAACTTAATCAAGAGGAGTCCTAGTGCACCTGTCTACAATTAGAAGCATTATATAAATACAGAAATTAACTTTTGCAGTTCTGTTAGTGATGGAAGGGGTAGATTCTTTTGCTTTGGTTTTGGAATGTTGTTCAAAATAATCTCAGACAAGCAAAGGAGAAAAGATCTTATCCATCTCTTTCTATCTAAGGCCTAACTCTTGGCTTCATCTTCAGCTTTATAAACTATGATGCCTTTGGTCAAAATCAATAAAGTCATGCCAGTTGACTTGATGTGGATATGCCCAAAGCTTCACTAGATCACTAACTTCAAAAACAACAAGAAGACAAGGACTGTATCTTTCAACCTTAAGTTCCCTAAGCACTAAATTAAATCATGCAGCGACTAAGAATAGTCATGCCATTAAAAATGTTCAGAGACAGTTAAAAGCCCAACTGCTACTCATGACCCAAATTCAAAATGGCCCTCAAATGTATTTTAGGCTGAAATATGATGCTTTTGATTCCCCCCTTCCCTTGATCCGTTGTGTATATTAGACCTGTTGTGGAGGAGCAGTGGAGTTTTTGGTGACAGATGATGTTCCCGGTGAAGTCTCTGGGGTGAATTTCTCTCTAACTTCTACTGGTGTGACATCAAAAATAACCCTTAAGCCAATGAATTGAATTATACAAGTAAGCTGTATTTCTGTGGCAAAATTACCCTAGGCAAAATTACTTCCTAAATTGCACCTGGACACTGTTAATGAGGGCAAAAGAAATTTTTGGCATTAACAAGGGAGAACGTTGGTTAATAACTCATCCATGAAATGTGCATGATATGAATGATAGTGGATTCCTTGCAGAATCAAAACACAAACAAGGATTCCTCTCTCTGTCCTCAGGGATGACACTCATGACGTTTAATCTATATAATTTTAGATCTACCATGTAAACATCCTTTTAAAAGTCTTTAAATTTGAATGTAATTGCTACCAGCCCTTGATTACATACAGGCTTCATAATCTATCATTGAATCAAATAATTACAATTGCTTTTGGGAAATAAGGAATTATGCAAGAGCCTAAAGGAGAACAGCATGGCAGGTGAGAAACAAACAAATCAGGGTTGGGTAATCAATCTCTGTACCATAAAATGCTAATGTTGTCCTAATAAATATGAATTCTCTTCCATTGCTTGATATGCTCCCTACCAAGCATGTCACTTAGCCTGTGGTATGTTTTAGTTTAGTTTAAAGTGGCACTACTATTAACACTTTAGCAAAATTATAATAGTTCCCTTTCATTTTCATAAAAGTAATTAAACTTATCAGTTTTCTTGTTATGCAACAAGCCAACCAATAAATGAACAAAAAAAGCTCAATTCGGGGTATTTTTGAATTAGCATCCTATGCACCAGGGATTATTCAGATATGAGATTCTGAATTAATCATTTTTAAAAAATAAATTAAAAAAAAGAGGAAATAAGAGTGATACTGGAAGAGAAGCATTCCTGTCAGTTCCTGCATTGACAAAATTATATTAACTACAGAATAGCTATTAATACTTCATTGCAAGCTCACAATTTTTTTCAGATAAAGCTAACCTGATGATTCCAGAAGGAGAGAGAAATTTAAAGTGCACTTAAATAAACAAATACCTTACCATGGTGAGAAGTGAATTGCGTGCCTGGATGGACTGGGCTTTTCAAGGTGCACCTAACCTGCAGGATGTACTGAATGGAAGGATGCATTCTGCTCATGGAATGTAAATCAAAAAGCTCCGAAAGGAACTGTGCCACGAAATCTGCTCAGAGGTACAGCAACAAGTTAAGAGAGGAAAAAATATTTGTGGAGATTGCATAATTTGCATTGACCAAATTTCAACCCCTTCATTAATAGAAATGCTCAATATAATCAAAAACCAGTCCTAATATATTATTCAGAGACAAGAGTAGAAGTCTGCATTTGTTCTATGGCCTCAAAGAATGAAGAGACAGACAGGGAGCCCCCAAGGCTGTTTTGTCCAGGTGGTACATTCCCCAATCTGACTTGTAATGCTCGATATGATGAGATTCCCTATCCTTTGAAGGTTAGTTATGCTGGAACAAAGGTCCAGCAGGGACTTTCTGCTTATCTTCCAGCCATATGCTGGCATGCAAGGGGGACACCTGCAAACTGCCTCACCCTATAAACAGAATAAGAAAAATAGAGAGATGTGTGTTAAACTCAATTGATTTCACCTCACTACACCATGCTGCCAGAAGGGATGATTGCTCGGATGTGTTATCCCTGTCCCTCTGCTGGCAGATTAGGGACAGGGACAAGAAAGCTGATAGGTGGAAACCTACCACACAGCATTTCTGATCCCAAGCTGCTGGGAGCTAGGAAAGCTCACATGAATGTTGCCAAATTTTCTGAATAGCTTCTTTCAGACTTTCTGATGAGGAAAGTGATCTGTGAGGGTTTGCATTGTCTCAAGAATTTATTTTTCCCTTCTGTCCATGACACTTTCGTAATACCCTTTAGCAAAATATTATGCTTGATAGTCCTGTGGGTAAGATTCTTGATGTGATAGGGGTGACACAATCCTTGTTCTGTCACAAACCTGGTCTTGGACCAGATCTTCAAAAAGGTTTAGACCCCTAAGTACATGTTCTAGCAAGATTTTCAAATCTACTAGCTCAAAATATTTTATTTCCTTGATTTCATTCAGGCTTGTGTACTTTAGGTGCCTATATTTATATGCATAATTGAACAGCTCACAAGGTGTCTATCAGCCTGCTTTACCCTTATTTTCTCAGCATAACAGCTGCTTTTAGCTGATCTTAGTCTTTAGAAAATGGGCAGGATAGAAATTATCTTTCTCTTTTTATACACATACGCAGGCAGCACAGCATGAGGAGGCAACAGGGCTTCTGTTGTAGCAGTGAACACAGTTCCTGCAGTAATTGGATCATCATGAGATTTGAACGCAAGAAGATTTTCTCCAATCAATACAATTTCTAAGCAAGTGCTTTTCAACTGCGCTTTCAGATTTCATGAATTGGAAATGAATAGATCCCTCTCATTTGGGGATCTGTGACCTCAGTGAATACTGGAACCAGAGCACACCAGACCCTTAACTTTTGAAAACATTTCTGGAGTATGTTCCTTTGCTTTCACTTTTTGGGCACATCTGATGGCAATTTGGGGTTTTATTAATTTATGTTCTTTAATATTATGGGCAGGAAGACAAATAACTGTCTTAGTATACAAACACTTCCCTGGAAATGAACAGATGAACAGATTTCAAACCCAGTTTTCATCATGATCATCTAATTAGCTTTCTTATATGAGTGGTTGTGGTATTTCAACCAGTAAAAGATGCTGGTTTTCAAGTGAAAGTTTGCAGCTAACTCTTAAACAAATCTGTTATCTTATTTTGGAGACATATGGAACAAACTTTAGATTCCCCCAAATTCTTTTTATTCCTCATTATATTTAAATCACATAATCGCTTAGGTTGGAAAAGACATCTAAGATCACTGAGTCTGAAATAGATGGACCTTGTGTGACTCATGCAAATTAACCCATGAAGACAGGAATAAAATCTGGATTTTGGAGGCCTAGGACAGTGTTCTCAGTAGCAGGAGTCTTGACTTCTATTAAAACCAACACCTGGCTTTTCCTGCAAGCCTCCAACACACACCAGACCAGCAGAAGGCCAGTAACTATTGCCTGTGCACTAAACTGAAGTGAGAGGAAACACCGTCAATATATCACATTTGTCAAAGAAATATTTGAACTTTTTACAATATTTTAAGAGAGAAAACAAATCTGTTTTCCCACAGCTGAAATGATTACTTGCCCCACCACAAGTTTTGATGTCTGTTTTAGTGATAATCTCCGCTGTTTTGAAAAACACAAAATAATGAACAGCTGCTCTGGCTGATGAAATGCAGAAGCAAAGTTGAGGTACTAATCTCTCATAAAAGCAGTTTATTGCATCTGGAATAAAAAGGCAGTAAGGGATTATTGTTGATGCAGAACAAACCATAATATTGAAAAGAACAAAGTAAATGTATTCATTCTCTTCCTTCCTGAAATGTGACTTTGCTAGGTTTGTAACAGACATTTGGATGATGTGCACATCCCCACAGTTCTTGGGACGGATGAGCTGCTTCACCTCCTGGTGCTGTGTCTTGATGCTGTGCCTTTACCTGTCCTGGTTTCAGCTGGGGCAGAGTTAATTTTCTCCCTAGTAGCTGGCCCAGGGCTGTGTTTTGGAGGTAGTGTGAGAATGATGTTAATAAAACACTGATTTTTAGTTGTTGCTGAGTAGTGCTAAATCAAGGGCTTTTCAATTTCTCACGTAAGAAAATGCCAATGACAAGATGTACAAGAAAGAGGGGTGGAGCATGGCCAGGGCAGGCAACCTGAAGTGGCCAAAGGGATATTCCATCCCACAGAACACCATGCTCAGTGTAGAAACCGGGGGAGTTGGCCAGGGAATGCCATTTGCTGCTCCTGGGTGGGCTGAGCATTGGCTGGTTCGTGATAAGTAATTGCATTGTGGATCACCTGCTCTTCTCTTCATTACAATTGTCATTATAATTATTATATTTGACTTTATTTCAATTTTTAAACCATTTTTATCTCAACTCACGAATTTTACCTTTTTTTTTATTGTCCTCCCCATCCCACTGGGGAGCCAGTGGAGAGCAGGGTGAGAGGCTGCATGGTACTTAGCTGTAACTGGGGTTAAACCACCACTCTATACTTAATTACCTGTTGGTTCTGGTTTTGAACTACAAATGAACTATGTCTATTTTTCTTTTTGCACCCATTAATTATTGTTATTCTAGCCAAAGCTTGCAAACTTTTAAGGAGAGGAGTGAGCAAGGAATCCACAACGAAATTACCTGAGGAGGAAAGAAAAAGCAGCAAAGGCCTATGAAACTAACCTGGCTTTTACTAAAGTGAAAGTTTCATTTAGGAAAGCTCTATGTGCATATTTTATACCCTTGTACCTAGTGATTTAATTAAAAACAATTGGAAAAAAAAATGTAAGAAAGGGAACAAAATAACAGCAATGCCTTTTAGCATAAGCATTGAATATAAAAGATCAAGCAAATATTGTTACACTTGGAATTTTATCCAGGGTTTCAAACCCATCAGGATAAAACATTTATGAGAGATTAAAGGAAGGATGAAGTGAAACATGCTGGTGGTTCAACCAGAAATGGGTTAATTGTCAGAGGATGCTCTCAGTGCAGGTGTATGGCACATCATCTCCTAGGAGGACACAATCAGAAGTGAAGGCCATGGAAAACAATCCCAAATTACTTGGTCCTAACTGGAATAGAGCTGGAACAGAACCACAGGTGCTGCAAATTTGCAAAGCTTAGTGATTTGTTGAGTTACAGGAACAGGGGATCTACCTATTTGTAGTTTATTTTCTTAATATGTGTTTGCAAATGACAGAAGCGTTAAGTGCAGAGTGCCTGATTTTCTTCTCACTTATGTCAGTGTCAATCACGGATAACTTCACTGAATTTACTTAACATGCTTCTTTCTGCCCTCTGGCTTCCCTGTAGCTAGTCCTAATTAGAATTGTGCAGAGTTGGCTGGGTAAGCCCTTCTCTAAAAAAATAAGATTAAAAAAATATTTTAAAATCTTAGCTGGAATAAAGGAAGTGAGATGCTGTTTTGTGCCAAAGAGGTTTTCTCTTAGCTTGCAATAGAGAAAATGTTTATCTAAGTAGCAAAGATTCAAATTACTTTTAGGCTTGAGTTACTGGTATAAGCAGAGATTCAGAGAGGTCCTGTCTGTACTCCAAGTCAGGTAAGAAGCAGTTTGGATATGGACATTCCATACACTGCAGGATATTCCAGTATCAGAGGTGTATGCAAAAACTGGGAAAACCTGCTTCAGGTTTGTTATTAACACCTATTTCTTTAAATATTGTCTCCCAGAAAACAATGTTCTATTACAGAAATGTAAAAAAATAGTATTTTTAGTGTTCTGAAGAGTTTTTTGTTTCTTTGTTTGTTTGGGGATTTTTTTTGGTCATACATGAATGTTGTAACAGTGATGGTTTGGATCCCTGAAAACCTCTTTCATGTAGGATAGATAAGTAATTTGCTAGGGTTGTGTTTTTTTTCCCCATGAGTAATAGCAATTTGCATCTGTGTAAAGCAGAAGAAAGTCAGACCAATGAGATTATGCTGACAAGTGCCTGATACAAGCAAGAGGAGAATGGGAACTGACTGACTGATGGAACCAGACTGAAACTCTCAGCCCAAGTAAGTAAAGGCCCATTTTTCCTGGGCTGCTGCATCAGCAAAGCAATTAAATTAAGGAATCCTACAGACTTCCCACACAGTTAAAATGAACCAAACCAGATTGAATGTAGAGCATTACACACCAGGGGAGGAGAATAAGGAGGGTGGGGTTAGAAAATGAAAATCCCGGAGTACACAACAAGGAGAAGTAAAATGCTCAGCCATAGGAAATGATTATTATAATGGTGAAAAAGAAATGTTATTACTGCTTGGAGGATTTAAATTCTATTTTATGAACCCTGGTTTGTATTTATGACCTTCTGACATCTCTGCTAAGATAAATGTGCTCTATTCTCTGTGTACCATGAAGTGTTTTCTTAGACCATTCGTGCCTATATGGGTGGAATCTGTGTTAGCTTTAAGAGTGGGGATGCAGAAATAACTGGCTGTTCTGTAAATAAATATTGTACACCCTTTTTGTGAGGACTGACCAGGCTCAGCTTTTGTCTTTGAGCTGTGAAGCTGCAAGCATCTGCCTTCAAGCTGCATGACTCCTTCTGGGACTTCTCTGAATCCAAGTAATCTCCTTCCGCAATGGATTCACTTGATGGTTAACAGTATTGCTGCCAAGAAGAGATTTGTCATCTCTTTAGGCTAAGAGGAGGAATTCTGCAGTACTAGCGAACTCCTCTCCACAGGGGAAATCAGCATATTCTTCTGGTTATGCTGCAGTCCTGTGATCAATATATTTGTTCACGTTTAATGCTACATGCGAAACCCTGCATTCTCATTTTGAAAACAGCTGCAAGCAAATAGTGACCTATATATAGGATTTGTCTTCTTTCCAGCTTTATTCTTAACAGAACTTGTGTGGAATTAATTGCAAATAGCTGGATTTGGAGGTGTCTTGAATTTTTTTGGAGGAAAGTTGGCATTTAAATCTTATTCTGCCTAGCTAGTCAATAACAATGTTCTTAGCTTCTGAAACTTGGACAGATTTATAGCTTCAACAAACTTTCACATTGCCATTTTTAAATACTCATCATGTATTTCACAGAGCTCCTCAGCAAAATTTTTAGACATGCCAACGCGATTTAGAAGTCTAGAGTATATTTAAATATGATTGAAGCATTTGGGAAAACAAAACCCAAAGACTTTCAGTAAGATTTAGACCATCCACAAGTTAATTTCCAAAATGGCACATGAGCCTAGATGTAAAACTATCAGATGTTCTGGTACATCTGACAGATATTAATCTTAAGATCCCATGTTCTTAAACCAATGAATGATTGAGGATATTGATAACTCAACTTCCTACTGCAAGAGTCTGTGAAGTCCATATATTTGTGGTGCTCAGCATATGAAAAACCAGTGCCACAGTGACAGCTCAGCTCACTGAATCTCGTGGCTGCACCCCACCTGGGGCAAGAAGCAAAGCACAAGCCTCTTACCTACCCTAGTGTGGCAAAATTCCTCACATACTCGCATACACAGATAAGGATTAAGAAGTGAGTTTTTCCAGGTTACAAACAAGTTATTGTTTTCCCAATAACTTGTTTGTATTCAGATGAGGTAGAAAGGCTGTTTAGACTCAGATCCCCCCACTTGCTGAGAGAGATGGACTTCCAGCTGTCTTGCGTGAGGAATTTTTTAGTACCATCAGGAAAGGGATCTCTGAACTGCCCCTTCTGAAGGTCCCTCTCTGCATTAAGAGATGATTGAGATGGAAATAAAAAGATAGTTCTCAACAGAAGTCTTATCCCTATCTGCCTCAGAGCTGATGCTTAAAGCTTATTTTGGGGATGGGGATCAATGTCTACTCGCAAAAAGATGGTGCTTGCTTTGAGGTGTCTCTCCTACCTCCATACACTGTTTCCAATGCTGCTGGGTAAAAGACAACCTCCATAGGGTTCCAGAATCAGAGTCCCACTAGTGAGTCGTGCAGACAGTGAAATTCTGCTTCAGAAGTCACTTTTTTCCTTCTTTCACTTTTTTTCCTTTCTTCTTTAGGACTTAGCTTGCTGCAGGTTGGGACTAAGCCTGCAAGGTGTCTGCTGGATGTTTTTGTCAGTTCCACAGCTGCAGCAAGAGCTGTAAAATGATCAAGTACATCAAATATCTTGCAGTGTCCACAAAGGCCACTGAAGCTCACAGCTCTTGAAAAAGCTTTCAAGGACCCTGGAAATCCTGAAAACCCTGAAGATACTTGAATGGAGCTCGGCTTTTAGCCTGAAGTGCAGAAAGCCTCAGTTGCTGCAAACCTCCTGAAAGCTGAAGTGCCTTTTTTGCTGACTGCTCCAGACTCTCAGATCTGGGAGCCTCTCATGGCTTCAAGCCACAGCTAAGCAGCATAATCCACCTGGATGTTTTAACAAAGCTGGCTCCTCAGAAGTCACAAGCCCTAGGAAGGCTGGCATATCCAGCTCTAGATGTTTCCCTCTCACAACAGGATATATTGGGCAAAATGAGTACTAAAAACCTATTCAAACACCAGGCCCAAAGTTTTATGGTAAGACTGGACTGCATAAGTTGCAGCCAGATTTATAAATTCTGCCTGATGTCTTTCATTATGTTTTCACAGCACTTATTCCGATGTTGGAATGTATACGACGTGGGATGAAACTATTGAAAACTCCAAGTTGACCCCTTCAGTTACCTTTGTGATATACACTTAGTACTAATTAGTTCTAAAAATCCTAACTCCAATATTTTTAACTGCAGGATTTTTTTGAATTGTCTTTTCCTGTAGATATTTGAATTGGATGAGTGCTTGAATTACACAGCAAGCAAGTCTCCGAATTGTTATGAATTAATAGGAATTTGGACAGAACTGTGCACTACTATGTTTTTGCTCAAAGTTAATTTGCACAGCTTTTATCTTCCTGAGATCTTAGCTGAATTTAGAGTTTAGGATCACAGCTAATCCTGGAAATTAATAATTTCCAGGCACAGTGAGGATGACAAAATCATTAGGAGTAGTCAGCATGGCATCACCAAGTGGAAGTCATGCTTGACAAACCTGATGCACATCTGTGGTGAAGTGACTGGTGTGTTAGGTGAGGGGAGGCAGAGGGCATTGTCTGCCTGGACTTCAGAGAGGCCTTTGACAATATCTCCCCTTAGACCCTCACAGAGAAACTTTTCATGTCCAGACTGGGTGAGCAGACAGTGAGGTGGATTGAAAACTGCTGAATGTCTGGGTCCAGGGAGTGGTGATTCACAAATCTGGAGACAGTGCCTAGCAGAGTTCCTCAGCAGCCAATATTGGCTCCAGTCCTGTCAAACCTCTGGATGATGGGGCAGAGAGAAGCCTCAGCAAGTTTGCTGATGACACCAAACTGGGAGGAGTGGCTGTTACACTCCAGGGTCGTGCTGCCATCCAGAATGACCTCAACAGGCTGGAAAAATGGGCGACCAGGAATGGCATGAGGTTCAACAAAGGGAATTGCAAAGTCCTGCACCTGGGGAGGAGCACCCCCATGCACCAGCGTAGGATGGTGGCCTCTTCGGTGGAAAGAAGCTTGGCAGAAAAGGACCTGGAAGTCCTGGTGGACACCAGGTTGAACATGAAAATCTCAGTATCAAAGTGAGTGTCTCTACAGATTCCATTTAGATACCTACTATATATCCCACATTTTTTATGATGTAGGTACAAATTGACCTAACTGAGGGCCATGATTCAGTCTCCAAACCTAGTTAATACTGTCACTGTTAAATCATGATTTTCATATCCATGTCTTCTGAATTTGCTGTTAATTCCTCCTACAAGTTATCAGAAGAAAAGGCCTTTTCTTAATAACGAAATACTGGTCTGAAAATGTTTCAAAATATCTTTTAGGGTAGGATAATTTCACCTGGGCATGTTCCAAGGAAACTTTTCTTGGATGAGTTTCACTTTTCAGAGTGAAGAATTGCAGTGCAAATCTGTTTCATCATCTAAAATTTAAAGACCATTTACATAAGGATAATCAGGGAAAGGACAGAGCGATCAGGAATGCAAGTGTCTGAAAATAAAGATAAGACCAGATCTGCTGGTGTGAGCTTTCCGAGTGGTGCATCTCAGATGATGGAAAGCAGCTGTAAAGTGGTATAGCCAGCATTTGTGATTCTCTGCATTAGTGGAGCAATGCCAAAGAGCTCTGGTGTATCAACAAATCCAGGGCAAGTGGCAGCTGCATCCTTCCAGACAGATAAAGCTTCTTCTGCTGAAAGTAGTGTGAAGAAAACATTTGCATGTACACAGTGGGGTATTTGTTTGCGTGTGTACATGTGTGTTTGCACGTACCCACACACAATTCTGCGAGTGTGGTGGGCCTGGTAACACCATCTGGTATTAAATTTATCCATCATCTCTGCTGATAAAAGCAGTTGCCTACAGTCTTGCTAAATGTTACTCAGAAAGCAGAAGTCCTCCACATCATCAATAATCCTTTTTGGACTCAGACAGACCAAAGGAGAAAATTTAAAAACAAAACAAAACCAACTCCAGATGCACATATTAGGTAAAAAATTCTGGTGTGTCGGGGCATGTGGAGGAGAGACTGGAACAGATTGTCTCTAAATGGATGCTGGGACTGGGAGGTTGTGTAAAATGGACAAAGTACCACAAAGGGATGGAGGTTTGGGGAGTGAGACAGTTTGGAAAATTTTTGCAAGTACATTTGTTGGTGTACATGGTGGGTAGCAGGAGAATCTGGAATCTTGATAAGTATAGACAGGATGGCTAAGGGTTGATGATCAAAGGAAATAAGATTTAATGTAAAAACACAAAAAGGGAAGATCTTAGGGCACTAGGGAAAGGCAATCGTAGCAGCTGTTCAGGAAAAAAGATTGGCCCAAAAGACCAGGAAGGGAAAGGAAGTGCGGGAGCAGGTCACTACTGGATGGGCCTATGGTCCAATAAAGGCTTGAGTTGGGCTCAGAGATGTGAGAATGTAAAAAAAGAGGGAAGTCTCAAGGAAGAGTAAAAATCAAACTGACTGGCCAGAGAGGTAGGAAGTGTTTGGATCACACTTGTTTGCTGTATGGGAAATGGTGGATGGGACACCCAAGCACAAATTATCCTTGCTGGGACTGAAGTGTGCTCAGGAGAGAGAGTGCTGCTGCTAATTTCAGTTGCTAGGCTCGGAATAATCTCTCCTAAGCATCCATGAACTGTTGGGTTTTTTCCTCAGGACTTGCAGTTTGCTCATCTCCTTGTGGATTTTCTTATGTACACTGAGTAGAACAGCCCAAATTTCAAATCCCTCCACAAAGCATGCTAGAACTATCTAATTTTCTAAGCAAAAATGGTCTTCATGGGGTTTCTTCTCGTATTGAACAACAGTATTCTCAGGCTTAGCTGTTTTGATTCAAACAAATTAGTTCTGATTCTGCCTGGATAGCCCTAGCAGGGAAAAAACCCTTAATCAAGATGTTTAGCAAAGTTATGAGGCACTAATAAAAGATCCTGAAAGAGGGAGTATCGAGCAACACTAATTACAGGAAATACTGGAATATTTATAGACAGATACACAGATATTTGTAGAACAACCTCTAGGCTTTAAACTTTCCTGGCCTAATCTCAGCGGAGGGACCCTTTCAAGTGATAACCTAAATATTTTGGTTCAATGTGTTTATAAACAACCCATGGATTTCCTTGAAAAAAATGAATGGAGTCTGGCACATGTTTGGGGTTGTGGCTGACTGTTCATTTTATTCATTAGGGAGTATATTTTGCTATAAATATTTTCTTTATTTGTTTGGAAGAAACTGCATTTTGATTTTTTGAAAGATAAGGCTGAAGCAATCATTTACAGTCATGTTTTATTATCTGCTGGAGCTTCAAGTAGTGCCTAATCCAATGATTGCTGAAAACATTTTTGATTCAGAAACAATGTATTTTCTCATATTACCGACAAAGTGACACTTTGGGAGTTCTTTGCAGCAGAACTCAGGTCACACTAGAAGAAATTTTGGGTTGATTTAGGTCTTTGAGCATTAGAATCCTTCATACTGGCCTAACAATTATCCAGGGTAATACAAAACACATTCAAAATGGCTGTAATTTCACATTCAGCCCTAAAAGCTGCATTTAAGTTTGGTATATGATGTGAAAATTCAAATCACCAGCTACGGAAAGCCAGCGATATTGTGGTGATAACCAGGTGCTTAATAGAACAGTCTTTTACATGCCGAACTCTTATTCGCAGAAATTACTTGCATTTTTCCAATTATATAAGAGCTGGAAAACTGTTGTTTTAAACATTAAATCTTATTATAGATTACTGTGGATTACAGAAAAAAAAGGAGCCTGCTTTCCTTCTACGCTCTCTTTGCCTTCTGGTAGAAAAGAAATGCTGTTATTCACAAACATTTAAGCCACGATTATGATGCCCATGAATCTGTAAACACCAATTCCAGCCCAGGCAGCAGGAGAGGTGCTGTGCTGATCGATCTGGCTGCAGCTAAGGGCTGTGCTCCCTGTTGTAGAAAACCCTCTTTGCTGTACACCGGGCTGTGCCCCAGGAGTGAGCTCTGCTCTGCAGGTGCATCTTCAGGCAAACACTCCGGAACATGACATTTACTGAGGTGTTACCAGGAAATGACCTTGCAGGACATGAGACCTAAGGATAGGAAAAAAATATCCAAAATAAAATGCCAGCTTCTTGGACAGTCTTAACCACTCCACTGAACTTTGTGAAAATGTCTGTTTATGCCACTTTGAAACCTTGGACCGTGATCTTTCAGGATAGACATCAGTTTCTCTAAATTGCTTGCCCAGAGGAAACAGTGCTAGATTTGCTGCTGCTCAGCTAGCAACTTGGTATTTATCATGATACTCTACTTCAACTGTGTCCTGCTGCTGTTAGGCATGGTCTTAATGTTTCCTTTTACCTAAGATAAATTAATTGGTGTCATCTTGGAGATTTCGTTGCAACTGCAGTTTATAGGTGACAAAATTATACCTTGCAAGCAAGTTTCTTAAAGAAAACAAACCACCCCCCCCAGCTCTCCCAAATTATAAACCTCAGGAGAAATTAATTAGAAATGGTTACAAATAGCAGTAGCGAAAATACTGCATCTTGAAAATATTACAGGTCCCTTACTATTCTTTAAGTCAAACAAATCTTGGAGAAAAGCAGGCATTGGTGTTTCTTTTACTGCTTAACATGAGCCATAAAGTAAAATGTTTGGAAAATAACAATATTAAATGACAAATGCAGTAATTTAGAGCACAAATAATACTTTATTTATCAGAAGTGAAATAATATAGATAAATCCTTCCAACTTCTGTATCAACCTGCTATTTGGAGTAAATAGAAAAATAAAATATTTCCTTAAAAACACCCAGATGATTTGTTTCAGGCCTCATAAACATCTTTTATGAACAGCAGTTTAGTAATAACCTAATGTTAAGTAATACCAGAGGTGCTGTAACTAATCTAGACCATGGATGCCAAAGAAAAAATGTTTAGAGAGCTTTATTAGACTGATCTAGTTGAAAAATGAGATCTGCTTGGGAGCACAGAAACATTGTGAAGCTTGTCTATTTTTTTCCAAACGGATGTGATGCTGTTGTTGCACACATTGCTTTAAAAGCCACAAAAACACTGAGGTAAAGCAAAATGTCCTTGGGCCTTTTGAGGATGGATTCCTATCTTAAGCTTATGTGTGCACTTTAGGGATGGCCACAGCAGCTTTGCCTCCCATTCCAGGTGTGCTGGGCAGCCTGGCCACCTTCCCTTGGTACAGCACAGCTGCATGCAGGATCAATCCTTCCATGGGATGCGTTCCAGGAAAAGTGAATGGGGTTTCTCCTTTCACGGTGGTGCTCTCAGAGACCTCGGTGAGCAGGGTTGGTGGGCTGAACCCCTTCACGCATGGAAGAGTGCTTGGATGTGTTTTGGAAGCTGTATTTTAATATCTGCTATGCCATTTTCTGATCCATGTGATAACGCGTGCTGTGATAACATTCCATCACGATAATTAACAGGATCCCTTGCTGTTTTGCATTCTCCTGCCCATCTACTGATCCCTGCCTTACGTTTTACATTGTATGCTTGTAAACATCCATACCTCTGTAACTTGGGAAACAGCCCTACCATTGATTTTAAAAGTGCAATGGTGGCTTCAATGACTTACTGTGCTGGAAAGTCTGAAGTAGAAAAATAGCCATGCTACTCAAGATAGGTAGACTGTTTATGCTGGGAGTGGGATTCAACTCATTCTAAGACAGATTTATAGTAGGAAAGATGAATCACACTCAAAAACTTCCTTTTTTTTCTCTTCTGTGTATGAAAAAGATGTTTAAAATGTGTCTTACCTAGATGCCACTGATATCTGCTGTGTCTTTTTGTAATTTATTATATAAAGAGCAACGTATGTCAGCTCCAGCAAACAAGATATTTATTTATCAAATAAATGAATAAATACATCCATCACTCTTCTTTGAAAAATTCTGGGACATTTAAGTCAGGCACTTGAAAGCAACATTATAGTAACAGAAACTGTAAGTGATAGCAATAATGTTGGAAAGCTTTTATCAAATTAAAGTGAAGGGTTTGGATCAGCTCCAAGCAGCAGCAACTTCATTTCTCAGAAACCAGCAGCTGGTTACCTGCAGCACCTTTGCTTGCTGTTCCAGCAGAATCCTCACGTCCTGAATGGATGCTGGGAATTGCTTCCAGGCTCTGATCAGTCCTGTCGGTCGAGACATTCTCACACAGCTGTGCATGGCTAGGGATTAGTCCTTTCATTGAAACATTAGGATTTGAAATAGGAGTTGTTAATTTTGGTTGACAGTGTCTTGGCAGAGAGGAGACAGGCAGATCCTTTCTCCTCCATTAGTAGTTCTTGTTTCTGCTGTTTTATTAAAACAGCTCATCATATTTGTAAGCTTCAATGAACAATTCTTCTTAACATACTCCCACACAAGGATCCATTGAACAACTTGAATTGTCTCAGCTATTTTGAGGATAAACATTTCTTCAGGAGTGCTCATGAAACCTGCAATTGCTAAAGTTTCAAAGATAATAAATATCACCTTCTTCAGCCCATTACAGGGAGTGATTTCTTTGCTATTTGAAAAGATATTAGTTAGGAGGAATAACATTGCCCTTAAAAAGAATGGCAGAAAATTAGGGTAGTATAGTAGGACCTTGGCTCAGGAGTGTGGTAAAAACTGTGTTCATTCCTGGAAGGAATGTTAGATGAAAAATATTAATCAGTTACTAATGATACACATAACCTTTACAATGAAGGAACCATCTTTCTCTGGGTTTCCTATGGCTTATTTTTTTCATACTCCTTAAGCACAAACAATATTTATCTAAATCAGACACGACGTTTAAAGAATTTTAACAGATAATATAGTGAGAATTTAGTCAATAAAGATTGTGTAGAGACCAATTTCCTGAAGTGCCTTGCTCCCTTAAGCTTATTCCTACTTTAAAATAGAATTCAGGGGTGACTTAGGCTTTTGGGAGCCTTGCATCTCTAATAATTTGTGGAGTAAGGCTCCTCCATCCCTAAAAGTGTATTGCATTCCAGCTGCCCTAGGTAGCTCTAATGTAATTTTCTTGGATGCAAAAAGCAGTATAGTAGGTTTGCATGGCAGTTTGCCCGGACTAATATAGCAACTTCTAGATGTTAATTAGTCACAGTGGAGCTCCACAATAAAGCTTGTTTGTTCAGCACTTGCTCAGGTATCTTCATGCTGCACGGCTTTATGACAGATAGGTATAAACCTGGGCGCTTCTAAAATTGTAATATCTTGCCTGAGAGAAAATTAACATAAAAATACCCATGCGGATTCCATGTTTTGTAGCTGCCTGCTGATTTCCAGATCAGGTGCTCTGTCAGGGCCAAACCTCCCCTGCAACACCTCACTCCATCAGCAGGGAACTTTTGACAGGACTAGGTGTGAGATGAAACACTTTTTAGCCCTTGCCATGCCATGCTGTTAAAATGGGAGCCATAAACTCCATCTCTGTCCTACATTGCTTTGTTGATGCTGCAGAACTAACTTAAATGAAGCATAATTTAAACATATTTAGAGGAAAGGCTGCCTTGAGTAAGTGATTCCCAGTAGAAGCTGTAGGAAGAGCACTCAGTAACTCCCTTATATGTTATAATTTGAGGAGTACCTGTAGGCTTCCTTCAGGGCTGCATTCAGCATCCAATTTGGAAGCAGAGCTGCAGATACAGTGGGAAGCTGTAGAGACCAGGCTGCATCCAGTTTTATTCTTGTTCAGCTCTGTTTGGGATGGGTCTATTAGGAGTTCATCTTCTCCACTGGAGTTATGGTTAGATACAAACTCAGAGAAGCAATAAGTGACCCATATTGTTCACTCCTTTTTTCAGCTTTCTAAAGCTTAATCTGTTGCCTTTCCCCCACTGATTAACCTACAAATAATAACAGGTATAATGCTTAAAATGTCAGTATTTTGAGGAAGAGAGGGCAATTTCAGTTTGGCCCTTTGTCTTGTTGGTTTAGAAGTGTAATTCCGTGTTTCTCTTCTCTGTGCGTGTAGCACTGGTGAAAGGTGCCAGACTGACATGCCTGGGGAATGAATAACTCTTTTTATGCACAGTTGGTGTCTGAGTACGTCAGAGGTTTTGGGCTAACAAATCTCCTTAATCCTAAGAAGTAAATCGCTAAAAGATGTTGTTGGTAAATGTTAATTATTTTCCTTGAGATGGAATCCAAAATCACAGAGAAAGGAGATAAAGAAACACAGATATTCCCGATAATTCTGAGCATATCACCAGGAAAGGCCTCTCTGCCAGGCTGATAAGGGAGTGTCCTGATCTCTCATCTTGTTTTGAATATACCTACCAGTTTCTCATCAAATGCCACAGCCTCCAACCACTCTGCAGCTGACCCACGCAATGCAAACACAAAACTGCAAAAACTCAGCCTTTAACTCCTTGGTGGTGCATTTTCTTTCAAGACAAAACAACTGCGACGGTTTTTCTTAAAATGTGAATTTTCTACTCACAAAAAGCAGCAGTTCGGATTTCTAAAAATAATTGTCGTCTTTGCATGCCAGAGCTGAGAGGTCTAAAGGAATGTGCCAATTAATTGACTAGGGAACTTAAAAATGGAAACCTGTCAGATGGATGTGTCTGGACCGTAGATCAGGAGGAGAGGAAGATGGAGAACAGTGTGTATGCTGGCATTTCTACCCAATCATGCAGCTTGGAGCAGGAACTCAGAGCCAGGTGATACTAATGGGGAAGGAGCTATTGCTCCCCATCCTCTCCCTTTGCCAGTCTTAACTGACTCATTGCTTTGGAATTTCTTGGCTAACATATTCATTCATTTCTCACAGAAACTAAGTGTTGCAGCTAGAAATAAAACAGAAGATGGCTAGTAGCGACGTATCTATGGAGAATTCATAATGCATGATTTCACATCTCAGAAACTTCAGAAAAGTTATAATTTATTCCTTTTCCTGCTCTGCAATATGTCTAATACTTCTGGTATAAAAACTGCATGATCCAACCGCTCATATTAACAGCAGTTTTGAGAAATGTTTAGTGGTTATGAGCCTTTCATAGCAGCATGCACAATTCCCAGAACACTGCGACCAACTGCACACCTGATGGAGGAAGAATGAGCCACCCTGGTAACGGCAGGGAACATGAAGACTCATTTTCTCGGTGTCTGTGTCCTTAACATTCTCCCTGTGAAGCTCACACAGCTTCTAGCTCCTTCCTGATTCCTCTACAGGTTTTCTGGGTGAGTAGGAGGCCATGCACTGGCTTATCCAAATTATGAATGTTTGAATATTGGGGCAGTACCTGTGTTAAATGGCTCTGGCTTCCCTCTCTCCCAGTGCCTGAGAAGCTGAGTTGCACCATGGTGATGGGACTCCTTCGAGTCTCTTACCTCTCTCTACCAACAGTTTTTATCAAATGCTCATGAACTCTATCCTTGCAATAGAACACCACCTGCACTCCAGTAAAATTAAGCAGCTTTTTAGCAGAAAAATTTAGCATCTCATGTATTAGATTTAAAAGTTATTCTGAGCAGGTGTCAGAATGTTTTTTTCATTTCAAACACTTGGACAGCTTAAGACTACCCTTGGTGGTGATACACTGTCTTTCAGTCCAGAAAAATCTCCAACACAACTTTTTCTCCTTGCAAAACTGACTTTTTAAGAGAAACATTTTACAAAACATGTGTACTTTAGATGAGTAACTTTGATATCACCTCCAAAACAAATTCCCCATCAACCCCAAATATTTTGAATGTGAAAATTCTTTATGACAGTTGTGATTGATGGTGTCTGAATGCAGGTGCCTTTCTTCTCTAGGTCTTCTTCCAGCTGACTGCATTGCTGACTGTCAGCTCCCATAATGCACAGTCCTCAAGAGGATGGGTTTATGATCCCTCATGGGAGTCACAGTTTTCTCTAAAGAGATTTTCTGCAGAGGAGAAATGGACTATAAAGAATTAGGGAGTCACTTCCCAAAAGGCACTGCCAAAGCATTTCCAACAAAGCCTCTTTTTTCACGTAAAAAAAGTATCTTGATTTTTGGGGGTAGTCCCATTCCTGATATCCAGCCAGCATATTTGTGGATGCTTTTCTTATTAATTATTCAGTTTTCCTGAGCATCCTTCTTGCCAATAAAACTCTTAGGCTGGAGACAGATATCTGAACGCTTTGCAAGGACAGTCTGCACTGACAGCATGGAGAGGATGATGGAGTCAGCCAACTCAACCAGCTGCCATAGTGCTGAGCTGTCCACAAACACAGAAGCCTTCCAGAGATGCAGTTATGACCACAAGAGTCTCACAGTCAGCATATTAATTTGGTTTTGAGGAATAATGTGTCTGATGCCATATGGTGGAGCTAATCTTGTTTATCACTGCTTCACTGCCCCATCCGTTGGTTCGTAGTAGGAATTATTGCACAAATAGCTACTGCTGAGACCTTCTGCAGAGACACAGACAGGTGTGAGCAGTCTGGGGAGGTCTCAGGAGAGAGAAGTTGGAGACTGAATAGAGACAAGAAAGCTCATCCTTTCTGAGTTACACCAAAACACCAGCATGAGATAGCTTAAATAGCTCAACTCTGGGAGACACTTCTAGTGGACCTAATAAACTGACTTTTTCATTTCATCTCTAGATTTCTGCAGTTTAGTCAGAAGATTCTATTAACTAGTGAAGGTTTTTCTGTAATGAATTTATTGACAAATTCCTATGTACTGATACATGTTGAGTCCAGTCTAATTCCTTAACGATTACAGATTTCCTGTTCATGCGTGCCAGGTTAACTCACAATGCAGTAATTAGGCTGCCTCATCTTACCAATAACCTGTCTTTGCAGTAGTTAATGTTGTTCACTGCCCACTTTGAGCATCTGTGCTGGATTTGATGCTCACCTCAGTTATCAGCAGCAGGGCATTATTAGCCACTGACCACAGACATTGCCTGTAAAAGGTCCATGCCTTGACCTGTTGATTGGCAAAGTAAGCACTAGACTGAGTGTGGAAACAAAAGACCTTTTTGTTCGACTTGACAAGTCTTTGAACACACTCAAAAGGGCCAAACGGCTTTTTGATAAAGTCTTGAGTTGGCAGCAGAGTTTCACCCTCTACAATTTTGCTGTCACCTTTTTATTCTCATGTATTTCAAGAGATCCAGGATTACTCCCAGTGTGAGGTTTGCCTCTGACTCCCCCAAGAAGAGGCACTTTCCCTTTGTGGCTCATCAGCTACTGGAAGAGCATGTCACGGTACCTGCTAGAAGAGGGACGTCAGCTCCTGTGCCTGCTTGGCTCCATCAGGACCTGGTGTATACAGCAGCTAATTCACGGCTTGAACACCTTGACTCTAACAGGTGAACCTGTATAACACCTTCCTTTCCACACCACCTTGAGTCCTGTGAGGAGGACTGCAGGGTGACAGCTCTCCAGCGTCTGTGAGGAGCAGAGCAGTGTTCACACTTCCCAATGCATTAGTCATTCAAATTCACCCTCAGTCTTTCTTCTGCCATACGTTTATTTGTGCAAGAGCAGGTAAGCTCAGAATAAGTTAGAATCTCTTCTTGGACAAAAGGAGCCATGTAAGACAAATCTGTGCAAGGTTTAAAATAAAAATCCTGCAACTCCACTGTTGTGTGTTTCACTTCTACCTGTGGCACCTGTAAAGCTATCAAGGTTGGGAGAAACCTGGAAGCAAAAGCTGTTTGGGTGCTTGGGAAATGATTTTGAGAAGTTTTCCTTCTCATTCTTTTATTATAAGGGATTATCTCAGTATTTGCAAGAAAGAAGGATAAAGTTCAACCATCCAAAGCCACCCTCCTCCTTCTGGCCTTCCTGACACCCACTTGCATTTCACTCCTGAAGCTTAATTACAGGCTGTGTAATCACCACACACAACACATCAGCCAGAATGAGAGCCTGGATAGCTGGGGCTGTCCTGTGTCAGGAGAGGGTGAGGGTGAGGAATAAGAAACCCAAGAAAAACAAAGTTGGATGAGGAGGACGTTTTGTTTCTCCCGGTTACAAACAGTGGCTCTCTCATGTCAAATCCCAGAGGGTGAAAACATAGCAACAAGTTTAGGTCTCTGGTGCAGCCCAAGAAAGAGCAATGTCATCAAACTTGCCTGCTTATGGGTCTGCCTCTGCAGGTTTTATGCATGTGCAAATATCCATGTACACACACATGGATATATATGTCACCTGAAGACAGTCAATATTGTAATAAATGTGCAAAGTCATCAAAGAATGTATCTCATTCTACACTGAATGGAATTAAACTGTTAAGGAACAAGGGTCAAAATATCTCCACAATCCCCAATCCCAGCACCAGCTTAAGCACAAGTAGTAATCTTTTCTCTCGCAGTACTGAAATGCACAGAAAATTACAGGACTGGCATCAGTACTGTCATAAAAAAAGACAATTTCACACTCGTGGGTTAGAGCAAAAGGTGTTTATTGCTGGACCCACGAGGTCCAGGATCTCCCGAGGGAGAAATGAAAGGAAAAAGAAAGAAAAAAAAGCACAAAAAAAAAGGAAGGTCCCAGGACAGCAATAAGACTCTCCTGGCCACCGGTTGGTGGCCAAGGACAAGGAGATCCCTCAGGCCGGGTGGCGAACTTAAGCTAATCTTAAGTTCAAAAAAAGATTTTAAGTATAGCCCATAGAAATGGGCAAGAGGCCCAGCACCCGACCCAGCCTCTGACTCCCTGCTAGTCAGAGAGACAGAGACACCAGGCACCCTGCACAGACCAGAGTCTGCAGCTGTTGGTGGTAAAGGCACCTGGAAAAAAAAGAGACTGCCGAGGCTCAGCTCAAGAGAGCCAAATTTATAAAGTTTTTGATGGGCTGGTCCGAATTAGCCTCTCCGCCCTCTCGCTCGCTGGTGATTGGGAATACTAATTAATGAGGTGGCCTTCCCCACCAATAGATGGATCGTTGCCTAGGGGTAATTTGCAAAGGCGGGAAAGGGCCTCATTAGTATTCCACTTGAGGTGGGCGGAGAGGTGCAAACCTTCTATTTTTAGCTCGGGTGCTGCAGAGTGCCTTTAATATTGGGATGGGTGATGGGCTTACAGATTTACAATACAACATAAAAACTGAGTTTTACATAAATAAAATTACAAAGATAAAGGATTTTTAAAAAGGTACATAACTTCTGAACTCAGGGTTACATGGGTTCAACTGCTTTTCCATCTAAAATACCTTCAATCCCTTTTATTTTGCTCCAAACAACTTTAATATCCCAATGCTTTTACCCAGAAACATTGCACTCTTAAAACATCTTTAAAACAGTCTCTTTTTTAACTTTTCAATCTAGAACTTTATCAAAAATCCAAACTTTCAACTCCACTCAACAGGTACAACAATACAACAGCAACCATCAACTCCAACATGCGAAAAATCACTCCACTCTCATTTATAACAAGTACCCTGCCAGAACAAGTGCTTTTCTGCTCAGACTAGTTTTTGGAAGAAAACAAATTCTAGAGAAAGAAGAATTATTTCCTCCAAAATTATCTGTTCTTTGCATACACACATTGACAAGAGGTATCCTGTGAACAGCATACTCCAAACACAACAGTAAAATGAGGAGCTGAAGAGCAACTTCCATTATTTGAAAAGAAAAAAAGGAGAAGGAGAAATTATATCTTCAGCATTCCCAAATTCCTCTCCAACTGTGAGAACTAACAGGCAGACAACTCTTCTGCAATTTCTTCCCTCTCCCTCTTTTCAGCATTGACATGACAGAAAGCAAGCAGCTCTGCTGTCTCATGGACCAAAGATTATGTTGTGCTCTAAACCTCCTGCTTCTCACCTCCAGCAACTTTGCTGTGCTGGCTGCGCCCGTTCCCACACTGAGTGTTTTCCCTGAGACATCAGTGTCTATGAATTTGAATGAATCAATGAATGAATGAAATTTTTCTCTCATTTCTCAGACACGTGTCCTGCTGCTAGAGAGTGCTTCATTAGCTTCATTGGAGAGACATTTATTGGACAAAGAAACAGGTGGGACACAAAACATTCCACACCAGGCAAGTGTCCTTCCCAAGCTGGCAGGTACAGAGTGGTTTGGAGGAGGGAAGAGGCAACTCCCAGCAGCCTCTAGCCCTGCAGTCCATGCTGACTGCCAGTGTTTTTCTGCTCTTGATCCATTATCCTTACAGCTCCAGCCTACACCAGCTGTCTCTCACCAGAAAGGAGCTATTTGCTTGACCTCAGTGGCAAACAAAATGCCGTAACGCTTTTTTGTTTTCCAAATTACACAAAAGAAATGTGACATGGTGGCTGAAAACTTTGTCAAAAGTCTTGTTTTCTGTGATTAAACTTGAGTGCAGATGCTCTTTGTAATTACAGGAAAACACGCTGATTTAGCTTTACCAATCATAGCTCTTTTATGACTAAGAGTACTCTTAGAAAGTTTCTCCTTAAAACTGTCTCCTGCTGAGGACTGGGTACAGTGAAGTTATTTGATAGTTGTCAAAGACAGTTTTTGTGGGTCAGATGATATATAGCTCATTACCTAAGGAATATCTCCAAGCTTTTGATTACCTCTTGGCTAATAAGGATTTCCTCACAGAAGTAAGTGGAAGGGTATTGTGTTAAAGAGAAAAATCCTGAAATAGTGAGCTAAAAAGAGATGCATGGAAATAGTGTGGATCTTCTATTGTAGGAACTATATTTTTTTTTTCTAGAACTCATAAACAAAAGAGAAAAACAGTTCTGGCTAAAATAATTGTGCAAAGTTCACTCCTACAAGTCCCACCCACTGGAAGAAAACTTTCATCTCCAGATTCAACCCTCATTATCTGAGAGATAATGGAACTATCTGTAGGAAATGAAAAACCTGACGAAGATTAAATGTGGGATTCACCTAATCTAATTTCATCTCCTTGAAATTTAGGTGACTAATTTAAAGCCATCCTCTTGGCTCTCTACATTGAGTACAGAGTGGGAGAAATACCACCTAAGAGTAATTAATCTTCTGTCTTCTAGTCACCTGCCTTACACAGGTATGAGTTGCCTTCAAGAGTGATGTCCTTCTCCACTGATTGCTGAGAAAATCCAGACAGGCTTGGTAGAAAAGTCTTGACTATGAAAGGCCAAGGATGCTCTGTCCCATGGGTCAGAGAGTGAATTGGTCATGCCCAGGGAGAGTGGAAGGCAATGGTTTGTTTTGACTTGGAGTATAGATTAGGACAGGGCACCACATGTCTGATATGAAGGCATCAGCCACAAAACACTAACAAATTTGTGGCCTTTTCCTACTACTGTAATAAAATATGACATTTATTCTATAAAAAATGCAGTGGTGTTGTCTTGAAAAATAGTTGTCCTTATGAACACATAGAGAGAAATTCTGAAAAATGCAAATACATGGGCTCTCAGGGGTTTTGTTTCCCCTTGACTCACTGACTTCATTTTTTACTGTGAGTGGTAAAGCAAAACCCCTCTGTAGAAACGTTCACTCCTACAATGTGTTATGGATTTCCAGTGGTGAACTATTAGGTGTTTTGCAATTAACACAGCATGAAAGAGCCATCACTTCTATGGATCTCTGAGTTCACACTTTCCCCTAATGAGAGCCAAGATAAATTGTTCCAGTTTCGGTGTATTGGCTACCAAATTGACCCTGATCCATGGCTCACTTCAGGCTTCTGTAATTCCAATAAATTTGCAGGATGTTCAGACCCACCAATCGCAAATGTCTAAAATTCATTCATGCTACTATAGAAGCTAAAGCCAGAAGAATAACACATATGTTCTGCTCAGGTTTAATTTTTTCCTTCTCTTCCTGTGAAATATAACACCTCTTCCACATCCACTTACAATGGTATTTTTCCCAGAGATTAAATACTGCAGAACCTGACCTTGTGCCTAAAGGCAATTCGTTAGTAATGGAATTATGTTTATTAACAGATGACACAATTTCTCCTTCTCAGAGTGCAAAATGCAGAGTAAAGAGAGGTGAAGGGACAGAGGCAACTCTCTTTATGCCCTCAACATATTTAACAAACCTTGTCCGTGGAGGAGTTTGACAATGCACTTTCTATTCTGGGTCCATTTGTATATATTCTTCAGACGAGGCAGCACATAAATGAGGCTGATTGTTGATGTCAGCATCCAAGGCGGATGCAACAAAAGAATGGGTGAGGGTGTTTTTCTGCACATCAGCACTTCCCAAAACTCACCTCAGTGATTGCACACTGTGAAATGATAATGCACATGTGTATGTGGCACAATGTGTGGAATTCCTGGGTCAGAAATCTTCCTTAATAGCTATGGGATGGGGCTTTGGGAAGTTTTGAGGAGGTGGGTCATGAATTTCACGGGTCCCACAGAGCTGCTAGTTGTAGTTTGATTGTGAAATAGAGACTTTGAATAGCAAAATAAAAGGTGAGGTGAGGTGAGTCCCAGTGAGAACACACGAGCTGAGTGCCACCCACGTGGCAGGAGATGTGAGCAATGACTGACAGAATTGTCTGTTTGTGCTCTCCCTAGGAGCAATTCCTTATAATGAGATCCATAGCACTGGTGAGGTGCTGGAGAACTGTTTGGACATGAGCCCAGTCCTGTGTGGATGACAAGGAAGTGCTACACCAGCGGGTTTTGGTCACATCAAGAAAAAAATCATCAATGTGTTGGAGGATGGGAATGGTGGGTGGGT
This sequence comes from Acanthornis magna, assembly GCA_036785705.1. NCBI lineage: Eukaryota > Metazoa > Chordata > Aves > Passeriformes > Acanthizidae > Acanthornis > Acanthornis magna. The sequence continues at coordinate 4,877,021 of JAWUZG010000001.1, forward strand.
CCATCACTGGTCTTCAATATCTGATGCTTGATAGGTCTTATTTTAGAACCACATTAAAGGTGCTGAGAGCACCCTGCCTCCTCCTGGAGGTCAGACCTGGCTGCCGAGGCTCAGAGAGTCCTTCATGCCCCAGGGTGAGCAGAAAATCCCACAGCAGCCTTTGGGGAGGTGACCATGAGCAGGACCCGTCCCATTTCAGGGCATCTCATCCTCAGCTCACACCTGAGACACAAACCTAGCCACATCACAGTAAAATACTGTGCTGTAACAGCAAACAATCAGTGAAGAGCTGTCAGAAGATGTATATAACATATAGACGGTATTTTAAAACTACAGAGCTAGCAAAGAATTTTTTATTTTTTTTAGTTGGATTCTTCAATATTCATGCAAGTCTGATGTGTTTTCATAGGAACTGTACCTAAAGCAGGACTGCCTTTTCCACACTGCCACAGGGGCAGAAATTTGAAGCTTTTAATCTGCTTGAGAAAAAATCCCCAAGTTTATGCTATGTATTTTCCTGTCTTCGTCTTGATGTTTTAAACTGATATTCTTTGGCTCTTGAGATGCTCATGTATTCTCTGTCTGGGGTGCACACATGGAGCAGAGGGGCTGGAGACAAGGGCCTGATGTGGGATGTAGCATCCCATTCTCCTCCTCAGCCTCCATCTTTCACTCAAGGAAAACCAGATCATTGCAGCAGTAACCTGATTCCCAGCCAATGCAGCAGAAATCACTCGCTTCTCTCATCTCTGTGAATTGCAATCTCCTGCAATATCTTCCCGCATATTCAGGCATCACTGTTGGATGTCACAAGGTAGGATTCCTTTGCAGAAGGAACTTAACAGGTAGGAAAAACACTGCCTCAGTGTGTAGCTTCCTGCTGATTTACTGTGGTATCTGACTTCTCTCAGGCTGTTTGGTCTCTGAGACAATTTGAAAAATCTCTGTTCATGCTAATTTTGATGTCTGTTTAATGTTCTAACACACCAAGCAGAGCTTGGCACTTGTGTTACTGGGACTTGGCCAATAGGTCAGTAGTTTGCACAATCGAGCTCCAACAGAAAGGAAGTCAAATCCAACTGAAGTTTGAATAATGCTTCTTGGAACATAGGAAGGAAGTAAGTTTTTTTCTTCACCTATAAGCATTAGATGTTTGCTTAACGAAAAAGGAAAAAAAATAGTCAAGGGTGACAGTTTTTCTAACATATCTTTAGAAAAAGGGTATATATATCTCAGCCCATGATCTCATGTATCATAAATCTTCAAAGAGTAAAGCTGGGAAGGATCTTAATTAGCCTCCTAATCCCACACCCTGCACTGAAAAAGGCAAGAAATATGTAGTGAGGCCACCTCTAACAGATATTTGATTTATAATCTCAGAGGAAAGCAATTCTGCAGCCTGTCTAGGCAACTTGTTGTAGTACTTCCTTACACTCTTAGGAAGTTTTCCATAGTATCTAACCTAAATCTTTGTTGCTGAAAATTAAGACAATTACTTCTGGTTCGTCCACTATTGAACTGTCAGAACGAACAATTGATCATTCTTCTTTGGTGTTACTGTAAAAACAATAACTACTGGAAGATTAGAATTATATCTTTGTTTAATGTTTTCTAGATTAAATAAATCCATTTTTTTTTAGTATATGCTCCTAAACCACTTATTGCTCTCCTTTGGACGTTCTCTAGCTTGTCTCAATCTTTGTTACAGTCTTACAGATAAAAAAAAAAAACAAACATTTTTTTTAATAGTCAAATCTTCTAATAGCAAATTTCACGTAGCAATATGCCTTTATAAAAATCATATCAAATTTCCCTTCTTAATATGTATGTGATTTGCTGTATTCTTTCAGACATGATACTGCTTTGTAGCAGAAGCATATTTTTAACTCAGTGGTGGATTTCCTTCTTTCAATTGTAGCATCCTTCATTAAATTTCATTTGCTGATTTCAAACCAAACCTCCAGTTTACTCAGATCACTCTGTATTTTGTCATCTGAAAGTGCTATTTCACAGATGAAATGCCTTCACATACTGCTGTGAAGCACCACTGACCTGAATAAGGTTTCATTTCAAGGGCTTTTTTATTGAGACTCTGGATGAGGTCCAGGTATGAAGTCATTACATGGTCAATTATATGCCAGTCTGCCACAACAGTGTTTCAAGCACATGTACTGGCACTTTATGTATATGGGAAATAGGATGAAGAGGAAGAACTTAAAAATACCTCTATTGAAAATATACCTATACTGACATTTCTGCTTTTCCATAATACTTTAGAAGAGTTTCTATATTTCCATTGTTATTTATACATATAAATGAACATGTGCGCCCAACATTTATTTGCCCACACACTATCTGTTTAGGTTTTTGCATGTTTCTGACATACAACAATCCTTCCCTTCTACTTTTTGGGTTTTATTAGACTGCTCCAGGGGTCTTTTGTGCATAAATAATATTTTTTCATATGGTCTTTTTTCCTCTCCCTGCAATTATCTGTTTAGACTAATGAATACTCGAAAGTAAATAGAATTTGAAACCAATGGAAGTCAATAGAGGTGACTCAGTATTATGCTAATTTAGTCCTTGGGTTCTTTTATATGTTGTCCAGGTCCATTCAGGTTTAAGAGTAAAGAACAGAAGCTTTTATGTTTCAATGTTTACATGAGTTTTCCCCTTTTGCTGAAGTATAATGATTGATATTTGCATTTAATTAAGGCTTAACTGGAAGTGATACTGGATGTTGGCTCCATTAAGCCTGAAGGATGTCCTTGAAGCAAAAAAATATTAGCATCTTGGCTAAGGCTGAAACTAAAGAAACTAACAGTGAAGAATTTAAAAAAAAAAAAAAGGGAGAAATATCTTTCATGCATCACAGGGTTTTCTCCAGATTTATCATAAAAATGAAAAGCACTTTGAAGATGGGAAATTGCAAATGCAGAAACTGTGTCTTCGTATCTCCAATACGTGTAGCCACATGCTTCAAGTGAATGTGGCTGATAGAAGTGTTACCAGAAATTTGCGGCCAAGAATCAAAAAGGGACTGCTGGATTTTAAAATGTGTGATTCATTTTCATGTCATTAAGGCGAGAAATGTATTTTCTTTTTCCTCTTCTCTCTCTGGCTTTTGAATCTTTTCCACAGACATAGTTCTCTGGAGGCACACTTAACCTTTGGTGTGTTTTATCGTTCTCAAACATCTGACTAGGAGAGGAAAACAATGATTTTTCTCTTTCTAAATGCCAAAATGTCATAAATTCCCACCTCCATGTAGCATGTCAGTTTCTGAAGACATAGGGGAGGTTTCCTTCTGAATGTTTTTCTAAAAAATCTGTGCGAAAATGACTGATTTAAAAGCAGTAAGATATACTTACTCTGGTAATGGAAGACAGTTTACAGAACTTTGACAATTACAAGTTTGGCAGACAGTTTTGCCTCCTAAAAGATCCTGATTTTCAGAAAATTCTATGTTACAATAATAAATCCACATCCAGGCAGCTCATATTAAACATCAAAACTGAAGCATGGAAAATCTGAAGCTGCATTCAAAATCCTTACTTGGATACCAGATTTCAGTCATAATCCATCTGTTGCCAAGGTCTTAAGACCCATGGTACATCTGATGAAATTTTCTCTTCATGGGATAAGTTTCCTTTGATGGCATCACTGGTTTCTTATCAGTTGAACCATTTTCCTAAGGAATTAATCAACAGGATGGTGTTCAGAATAAGCTTCTTGACAGCCTAGAATGAGAGGAATAAGTGTCAAATTGGAACTACATAAAAATTTGTATTTAATTTGATTGAGATTCATAAAACAATCCATATATTTTTTATCATTTATTTTATAATGTTTCTTGTTTTTTATCAATGTTATTATTATGTATAATTTTAATTATGTTTTTATTTATTTATAATGCTAGTAAGAGATCCCAAGTTTGTGCCAACTTGTATACCCAGTACTAAGCAATCCTTAGAGAGGAAACCCAAATCATGGTTGATTGACAAATTTATTTGCTACAAAGTGGAAGATATATTACATTAGTCTTTATTGATCTTAAAAAACATAGTCTTTGTTATTGTAAGCAAGCTGAGCAATCAAAGAATAAAATGCAAAAGTTCTGAGTAGGAAGCTGCAGTCAGTACTCAGCAATGCAAAGTAGAATGACACATGCAAATTAAAGTGCATACGGTATTTTTCAAGCTCTAAATCAAATTTGTTGGGATGAAAATGGTGAGAAAAAAAGCATCAGACCTGCTCAAACCCCATTTTCTGAATTGATTTGAGAATCATGAGGCTTGAATCTCATTTTTAGGGCATTGAAACTTAAGAAACTGAAGGTCAAAATCCAAATGCCATCACCTGTACTTCCTAACACCTAAAAATGGGGAATCTGGGCTTACCTGTGATGTTTCCCAATGACTCAGATCAGCTTTACTGCTTCCAAGGCCTCTTTCACATCACTGCAGAGAGTCTGTACCTTTGGTGAGGGTGTGTGTTGATGAATATGGAAAGCCAGCTGACACAAACCAGCGCATCAGGTACTGCATCCAACTGGAACTTATCACACCGTGCTTTGAGTGGGCACCTGGAATGTGCATGGTAGTAACAGACCTTAGATCATCAATTAAAATAGTCCTGACTTGGTCCTAAGCTGTCAAAATGTTTGTTGAGGTCTCATAGGTTATGAAGGTGTCAAATGACTTTGACTCATATTTCATTCAACAGTCTGTCCAGGGTCAATTTGATGAATGAATGACACTTAATTGTGGTTAAACATAATCACAGAATACTCTGAGTTAGAAGGGACCCACAAGTATCAACAAGTCCAACTCTTAAGTGAACAGCCCACACAAGTATTGAATCCACAATGGTTGGTGTTTTCACCATGCTCTCACCAACTGAGCTAATCTCAAGGTCATGGAATTTCTGCTGAGTTATTCCTGGTTTCTAGCTCTAGTTTCCAGATGGTATTTGTTTTGTCTTGGTCACTAATGAGATCAAAAGCTGCTTAGACAAAGAACTACTGTGGTTTCTAACATGTATTTTAAAGAAGGCAGCTGTAGACATTTCTGCTTACCCTGAGGTTTTTCAAGTCTGGCCTAAGCATCGAGGGTATTCATGACATTTATTAAAAATCTCTTTCATAACAATCAGATTTCAAATGATTATGAACACTTATGTTTCTCCTGTGCAAGAAAAACACACCAAATTTAATTTACCTTTCTAATGTTTTTATGATGCACTTTTAGAATTATTTTGATATACCAGTCCTGGAGGCAGAGCTACTCATGATTGCACACAGGGAACTTTTATACCTCTTCTGCAGTCATGCAGCCTGATTTCTAACCATACTATGATTTTTTCTGTGTGTCTCTAGATAAGGTCTGTGTTGTTTTGCTACCCATTAAATGACGAGAAAATCTTCACATTTCTAGATGATGCAGGAACAGTGTTGGAATTTGCAGGCTTGAACTACTCAAAACTTACCTTTACAATGGATATTCACTGAACTTCCATGAAAGTTAAAACTCTTCTTTGAACCTCCAGAATCCTGAAGAAGATTTTCCATTGAGCATGTGACTGTGTTTCTGTCTGTTGGATTTATTTTAAGAGCATGGCTGTTGAGGGGATTGCATAAAGTGAAGAAGCAAAGACAAGCAAGGAACAAATCGCAGCAGGTTGGAGGAGTGTCTGAGAAAAAGTCTAAACCACAAAGTGGCAGCATTAATGCATCAAGAGTGGAAAGCAACCTGAGACAAATACCTTGGATGGTGGGAGGTGTCTGGAAGCCCTTGTGAACGATGGTAGACACCATATGGTATGTGGGTGTCCACTGTGATCTGTTTCCCCCCAGCAACTCATGAACAGTACCCAGCCTCAGAGTCATCTTTCCTCTTAGTTATAACTCTGCATTCTCTGCATTTTTATCCTTCATGCCCTCCTGAAATGATGCATTTGAAATGGTTTCTGGTCTGCTCTAAACATTTAATTCCTAGAAAGATATCAACGAACTAAAGGGACTTATAAGAGGAGAGAGAGAGAGAAAAGCTCTGTAGGTGATTCATAGTGAAAGAAAATATTCACAATAGGTAACAATGGTAACTGTGATAACAGTGATTGCTGCCCATTGCCCAGCAGCAATTTCAACACGTGTACTTACAAAATGCCTTAGCAGCATCTATTTTAGGGGGACATTCTGAATTGTGTAACAATTCAACAACAGCATGTGACAGCATGTTTTTGTATTTACTGAGATATAGAATGGAGACAGGGAAATGGCTGCAGATTCTGATTGCTAGAGCTTAGAAAAGGGAGAGAGGAGGAGAGGACATAAACTGTTTTAAATGCTTGTGTTCAAGATTAATAGAAAACATAAACATGGAAGAAATAATAATAATAATAATTATTATTATTGTTATTAATAATAGTCCTCTCAATTTTGAATGTGGAAATGGGGAATGAAAACTTACAGCCAGATTAATGAAGTAAATAAACCTTGAACTCCAACTCTGCAACAGCAGAATTTTCAGGTTTTGCTCTCTCACTCATATATCCTTTAGGACAAAAAATCTGACAGACATTTATCCTGGTGTCACTGAGATCACATTTTGAGGACAATGGTAGAATTGAAAAGGAGATTAGATCACGGTTTGGCTAACACAACCTCTGTTGTCACTGGTGTTGTGTCAGAAAGAAGGGCCCACTGTCAGAAACCAAAGTGGCTCTGGGTGAGTGGCTGTGAGGGAGAACTTGTTTTCCATTTGTACGATGAGAAAATCAAACCTGGAACTGAGAGAAGCATAATGAGTAGAGGAGAGCAAATAAAAAGCCCTTGGTTTTTGTAGATCCACTGTTTACAGTAGGTACTAAAATCCAGCTATTAAGAGTTATGATTGTTCAAGTCTTTATTGTTTAGACACTTAGAAGGCATTCATTAACTCGTAAGTTTCAGTTTCAGAGGAATCAAATAGAAACCAAGAAATCTTCATAAAGTAAGGAGCACCTAATCTCAGAACACTGAATCACAGCAAGATATTTTGATTTGGGCATTCACATCTTGAACTGATCATAAAGATCCCAAGAGATTTGATAATATGGGCTTTACTCTTACCCAACAGCAGGTTGATGCAGTTATCTTTGTGTTGTTTGTGCTTAAAGGGTTACTGTGATAGATGAGTGTGTACTATATTGTAAACCATAATTAACTAACAGATTTAGGGGAAAATTAGTTTTGATGGATTAATTATTGCTTCAGGCAATATAATTAGTATCAAAATATAACAAGATATTGACTTTATGCTTCTGAATTTATACCTGAAAGTGTCATTAGTTCACTGAAAACCCTTAGGTTGTACTTGCAACCACTGAAAGCAGCAGACAGTGTTTGCTCTACTGATGTTTTCAAACTGTGCCTTTACTACCACTTGGTTTCTAAGCCTTTCTTTTAGCATTTCTTCAAATGTTGAGATCAAGTACCATCGGTGCCTATCAAAACAGGAACGGCATTTCTGGGCAAAACTTATTAAAGCCATCATTTGGCACTGCCATCATAAATTGGAGAGTGAACTTTGTCGGGTAGCAAACCTGCTTAGAAACACAGCAGAGTGGGTGTGAAAAACAATTTCATAGAAATGGTACACCTAAACTCATGACTATACATTGTGTTAGCAATGCATGCTCTGTGCCTTTATAGAGTTTTGACTCCTCAAAAGATGCAGCCTGAGTCTTGGCAGGGTGTGTGTATCAATGTGTGGAACACTTGGATGTCAAAAACAATCAGTTGTGACAATCAGCCAGTCAGCAATCTTGAACACCTTCCAGCTCTGCTCCATTTATGGGCATCAGTAAATAAAGCTCTGTTCTTAAAGCTGTGTTTTCGTTTATTTTTTTCTGCCAGCTAGTGCCAGGCAACTTAATGCAGCCTTCCAACATTGCCTCCGTATGGAAATAAATTGAATCAACATTGTATTTTTTCCCTCAGCATAAAATGTTCCCACTCTCTTTCGAACTCTTTTTGCTTCATGAGCAAACAGCTTCAAAATAAACAATTAGAAGGCCCTTGTAAACTTTGCTATCAGTTACTCACATTTAATTTTGTGTTTCTTTTTAAATAAATGATTACGTTAAAGAGAAGAGGGAGAAAATCTAATTCTACAGCTGCTGGTCCTCAGTTCATTCTCAGAAGAAAACAAATGGTCTCCAGATAAATATTACAGCTGTTGAAACTTTGAGGAGGAATGTTCTTCAGTCTGACCCTTACAACTTCAATTTGGATTTTAAAATGGTCTCTTTTTTCCCAATGCTAAATGAATACTTTTTTTTTTCTGTGTAATTTTTTTCTTGGTTTACAGCTGGGTTCAAAAAATCCAGCAGATGACTTTCCCCCTGTGACCTCCCCCCTCATATTTTCTTTCCAGTTCTTTCACGACGAATGACATTTTCTGTCCATAAGGATGAATGTTTTCAAAGCATCTCGACATCTGTAACAAAAACAAACAAACAAAATCTCCAAAATGACAAGACCAACAACAACAAAACAAAAAAACAATCAATCAAACAACAAAAAAACCCCCCAAGGACCTCGTGGAAAACATTTTGGACTGTGGGAGAGAAATCTTATAGTTCATGTCCTGCCTTTCAAATGTGCTTTCACATGTGACTTCAGGCAAATTGCTTGTTCTCTCCAGTTCTGTATCTACATGAGCTCAGCAATATTTTTTAATATATGGATACACAGGAACTAACAGTCTTATCACTGCTGCTCTATTCTGGCACAGTTTAGATAAAACTATCTTTATAAAGGTTTAATAGCTTTTAAGACAAAATCGACTTTATATACAAGTTACATTTATTCCAAGAAAACAAATGGAAGGAGAAAATATCTATGAATTTCCAGCTTATCTGGACAAAGACTTTTATTAGCTGTTTCCTAGGTAACTTTTTTGCAAGAAACCTTTAAAGATAACTTTGCATTTGGGAATAGAGAATCTTGAAATATGATAAAGGCTACTGAGAAGTCTTAATACAAAGGCACAATGTATCCCAAGAAAGCTTTCATGATGTCTCTTTTATGGCTGAATCTCTGAGGAAAAAAACACTCTGCAAAAAGCACAGCAAGAGAGCAAAGATGATCAGACATATTAACACACAGAGTTAGCAACATCAAAGCAGGTAGGTCCTCGTTTGGTTTTGGTTTTGTTGGATGTGCTCTGGGTTTTTTCCTGAGACACTGCACTAAGCTCAAGAGCACTTCTTCAGATGGAAGACTCTAGAGCAAGAGGGAACATTTTGCCTTCCTTCACAGTCGAATTTCTGAAGTAGATTAGATGTGTCATGAGAGATGATGCAGGGTAATTTGTAGAAGGAGATGATACAATTAACAACCACGAATAGAAAGCAGAAGCAGCCAATAAATATTTCTCTTCCATAACTGTAAACAGGCAAGAATAATGTACTTGCACAACATAAAGATGAAGTACATTTCAGTTCAGATATCATCTACCGAGGATAAGCAATGAGGAATTTGTGTGACCTAGATGACTTATACATCGCAGCCCAAATTGTTGATGAACATTTTGACAAATCCTGAGGAGAACTCAGAAGCTGAGAAGAGTTGCAACAACCTGTAAAAAGTATTCCAGTGGGATATTTAATGAAAAATATTTTCATTTTTTCTAGGCCAAAGGAAAATAATGGAATTTGATTACTGGAGATTAAAGCTTCAAATTTAAGTAAGCCAGTGTACTTTATGGTTGCTCAAAAAAAAAAAAAAAAAAAAAAAAAAAAAAAAAAAAAAAAAAAAGGAAAAAAAGAAAAAAAGAAAAAAAGAAAAAAAGAAAAAAAGAAATATTTTTGAGGAAATTACAATTCTTGGATGCCAGAAGTGCCTGAATTATTAATTATTACATTACTTAAACTTTTGTAAGGATTTAGAACCTTGTGACAGTCTAATTAAAAATATTGCACTGTGAATTACCAAGAAGGAGCTGATGAATGGTGCAACTGACAAATATTAAGGAGTTTTTATTCATGGAGAATTTTTATTATAGGTTTTTCTAGTGGGAAAAATCACCACAGAAAATGATACTGATCAAGATTTTTATCCATGATCTGGTAGCAAATATATTAACACTGTCAATAACGTATGTGATTGGCACAAAGAGTAGAGGAATGGTAAAAAATGATGAAGTAGAGCAGTCGGATACAATGACTAAGACTGTCCAGTGGACTGATATATTCAATCAAGATGCTTTTTCAGTTCAGGTAAATGCAAAATTTTATCCATACAAGTATAGGGAATTTAGGTCATTCCTACAGCAGGCGAATAGGAACTCCAGAAGAGGGTACTTAAAATATATGGGGATAATAGCAGAGAAAGAATCAGTGGGTTCTGCAGTAATTTACTGCATCAAAAACACTCATTCCAAGTCTTTTATGTAGCAGCAGTTGAAATTAAAAAATCTCCTTATATAGTACTGATGAGATGATTATTACCCTACTAATAGTTCTAGAGCCTACAATTTCAAAGGAATATTAGAAAATTGGAAAAGAAATATCTCCTAGTTGTTCAAGACCTGGGGAATATACGTTACAGTGAATCCTACTGGGGTTTTCAGCCTTTTTTTGTCTAGCAGGGAAAGCCCACATGGCTGTCTGGACACTAAATATCATTCAGTTGGGAAAGACAGTTTTAATACAGTGATTACTCAAAAAATTAAATGCAAATGTACTTGAGAAATGAAAAAAATTGTGCTGGACTCTTCTCTCCTAATTTCTTCATACCAGAGGGTATATTTCTGTCACAGGCTGTTGCCTCCATAAAGGAACATGTGGTGAATCATCAATATCTGAGATAGGAAGAAGTTTGGAATGGATGATGATATTATGGTGTCTGCCATGATGATATTATGGTGCATTCCATGAAGGAACATGTGGGGAATCATCAATATCCGAGACTCTGGAACGGATGATGATATTGTGGTGCCTGCCATGGAAAGTGATGGTTATGGGAAGGGGAAGACTGGCACTGGTGACAGCCCATGTCTTTGGATCAGATCTTGGCTGTGTCAGCTTTCGACCCAGTTTGAACAGTGATTGTGACAAGATTGAAGTCTGAGTGGCAGGGCAATAATTCCCAGTGGCCTATCATCAACATTAATAAGTGATTTCCATATCAGTATGAACAATATCATAGAGATAATAGAAGTTACATTTATAGAAAGTGTATATTACAAGCTCCTCCCTCTCTACTCATTCCGTCAGGATGAGAGCTGTTAGTAGCAGAGCTTTATAGCTGTAACAATTGATATTTTTCTCTGTAGAGGTACTAAGCTAAATCCCAGCAATATCACCCAGCAGAGCCACTAACACAACATCAGCTCCTATGCTGGTAACCAGACAATTTTCTTTATAGCACTCCTGAGTGTGTATTTTATGTAATACTGCTAAAAATATCAATTTTATTCCTTCTTTAGTAACCTCTTCCAGAGATCATGCATCAACTTACATATCGTATTTCATAAATAATTATCTTACAAGGAAATTTAACTTGGTGTAAAAATAAAATGTTAATCCCATTTTTCTTCTACAGAAATGTCCTTATGCCAAGACAAGATGAATCCTTCACCATATGCTCATAAATGAAAGAGAAAATATGTTATCTAATGGTTCCATGTTAGCAAACTATTCTAATTGATTTATTTTTGTTAGTAATTGCACCGCTAGAATGTATCTGTGCTTAAACTGCCACCAGCTCTCTTTAATATCTCCTATTTTAAACATTGGGCAACGAATGCAAAGGATTTATCATATTGTCACAGATGATGAATTAGGGCTTTATATTTCTAATTCTGTCTAAAATGACTGCATTTTTAAAAAATTCTCTTAATTCTAAAAAAATGTAAGTATTTGTTTGAGACTGGTTATTAACTCAAAGGACTGGGGCAATAATGAGCAAAGTACTTTCTTTTTGTTCTCTTCCTGAGTTTATCAATATATACAAAGAAGTTTGATATTGCAGAGACTCCTTTTTTGAAGGCTATATGGATGCTTTTTTGGGCTGACATGCCCCACCACAAGGGATTGAAAATCAAAATATACAAACAAAAATTAAAACAAAAGAGGGGAAAAAAAGGGAGATAACAGTGAAGTCACTAAGCAGAAGTTTTTGCTTTCAAATCAACAGGATAAAATTTATGAGATAGGTGGCCTCCAACATTTATACTCCAGCTCATCTTTTTCAAGTGTTCTATAGGAAAGCTGAGAGGAAAATATGTACATTTTCGTGTGAGCAACCATTGTTTATAAAACCATCTATATTTCTCTTTAAAATAACAAATTAAATATTTAGACCTTTCATCAGAGCAAGTATTAAGTCTGAATATAACAGTGCCGTTTTATGCTATCCTAAGAGATAAGCTTAAAATAATGGGAAATCAGATAATATTCTGTTCCTGGTACTTTCATGCTTGTGAAGGACACAGCGTGGCATGTTACCGCCTCATCATCTCATCCCAGTCCCACTGTCCACTGTAAAAGCGTCTTCATGATCGTGGTCTTCAGTGCAGTTGCCCACTGAGATGGAAAGATAATTACTGAACAATGCCAATAGTCAGGGAATGGTCCAGCCTCATTATAAAACAAGTGAATGTGTTAAAAATGTGGATTAGGGCAAAAATTATCTTTTTCCTGAGTACAGCCATGATCCAATACCTATTCCGGTTACTAACAGTCTCCATGGGCTTTGGTCAAGCACTTAAACTTGTCAATTTTTCTTACAGCTGGATTATGTTGTCCGTGTTTCCCATTGCGAGCATTGCTTATCTGAAAGTTAGAAAACTCTTCTGATGGATTCCTGCTGGAAAGGTCAAGTCATATATATCCCCATGCACCTTTTATTGACTGAGTTCTACGTAGTGAAAATGGATGAGGAATCACCTGCTGGAGAAAGTTGCCTAATAATAACAGCTGGAAAACCTACAGCCCCATGAAGAACTGATTTCCTTCCCTGGTGATATCAAAACAGCTGTGTAACATGACAGCAGACCGTGACCCCTCAGCCAACGTGTATAATTCATTATTCAAAGAAACCTGGTTTAGGCATTTGGGAAAACTGTTGTTGGTGTAGACGAAGCAACAGTTCTTTCCAACCCAAACCACTCTATGATTGTATGATTGTTTGGGCTCAGTAGTCAGTTTGCTTTCCATGCACTTTGTGGTCCAGACTGCATTTTCTCAATTTGGTTGCTGGGCACTTCTTGGATAATGTGTTATCACCTGCTTAATTTCAGGTGAACAACATTTACTAACCACCTCTCGTTCACAGACTCAGACATTTCATTAGAGAAGGAACGCAGGTTGATTAGACCTGACTGATCTTAGCAAACAGAGGTAGCAATTCACAATCACCTTCTTGTCTTTCATGTACCTTCCACAAACCATATTTTCTTTCAATTTACTAATAATGGGGCCTTGTTCGTTCTCTTCTTTTATTCTTCTAAATTTTTATTCAAGTCCATAATTGACAAAATCATCATGAGAATACCATATTAAACAGAATGACCTAATAATCACTTTTTCTCATTAATTTGGAGTTTGAATTGATTAATTCTTGAAGAAGTACTTGATAATTGGGATAATTTAAATGTTTTTAAAGTATTTTTAAAACCTCTGTAACTACTTTTGGCTCTTGAATGTGAGCATTAAACTGTCCTTTCTTTTTCCATTTTTCCAAAACTTTCCAAGACATCATGACAACTGAGATTTTTAATCCACATTTTTCAAACAGAGATATCAAAATTTTAGTGCCTTGATCCAATGCTGCTATTCAGAAAGCAATTTGATTTTCAGGTGTTTGGCAGTTCACTTCTCATAACATCTTTAATTTGCCTGTGCGTCTCAGTCAGTTAATTCCCCCTGATTCGTTAGGAAGCAGACTGAAACTAAGTGTGGTTTTCATACAGCTTTCTGAACAGCCAGCAGACAGGACATACATCTTTGCTCCACGAACAACCTAGCCCAGATATTTTATGTGTAACTTAGCAGTGAACAGCTCCATATTTCATTAGCAATCTCCATCACAATTCAGTGTTCCTTGCACCTTTAGCAAAATGCAAGAAATTACAAGGATGACATGAAATGCAGAAGAGAGGAACATCATAACAGGAACTACTTAGAAAGCGAGACGTGGCAGTGCTCACTTGCTTCATATTTGTATAAAACCTCTTGAAGATGAGAGGAATAGAAGCATCCATTTTTTTTTCAAATGCATTGGTGTGTTCCACATCCTAATTGAAACTTGTGGAGCAGAAAGCTGATCTTGCAGTAATGTTTGTGGATACAATTATGGAAATCCTTTGAGCGTGATTAAATTATACACAGCCTGGATATTGAAGTTGTTTTGATACTTATGTCTGCAGTAAAGTCCGTGACAAAGGATGAGGTGACACATCCCAGATCAAACTGTTTAGGAAGGACAGAATGGGCAGCAATTTTCCAATTATCAAGTTTTTTATAGTGTTAAATACCACCTACAGAAGAGTCAGTTCTTCATGGTCTATTCAACAAATTTGAACATATAGGATGTAAAAAATATCCTTGAAAGATCACTAAGAAGATATGATCAGGATAAAAGCCATGCAACAGAAGAAAGGGCATGTCTTCATACTAATTGGAGTAAGAAAAGTTTATAGTTGATTTTTCATTGCTAAATCCAGATCTTTTAGTGCCTTTTATAAATCTAGGTTATGGAACTTGCTACAGTTATTTGTTTGAGAAACTGCAATTTATTTACCACCACAGAAATGTAGGTTGATTTAGTTCTTGTTGTTCATCTCAAAGAGGTGGTTGATTTCTTTTCATAGGTAAAGAATGTTTTAATTTATTATCTGTTGTGAATACCTGGGCAAGTGTCCAAAGATTCAGGATTTGTTGTAAATAAACAAAACTTGAGAATAGAGGAAGAAATTTTTTTTGCACAGAAAAAAAATGAAACCTGTGTCTAACACAAAAATATACTTTAAAAATAGTGTTTCCTGAGAAGAAATATGGTCCATCCAGAATATTAAAATTCAAATGCTTAACAGTTCTGTTTTTATGAAAAATCACATAACTCCAGAACAGTGTAAGTTTTCTGCAATATTCAGGCTCCTAAAATTCACCAAAAATAGTCAGACTAAAGTCTGGCTTCCCAAAGCACAAATATCCTCTAGCTGCTTCCTCACTTACAGAGAAATTTGTTTTTAAACGCCTTTATCAATTTGATCATCTCCATAACTCAGGGCTAGATTTTACCCAGGAAGTCTTTTAGTCATCCTGACAAATTTCAGTTCATTGCAAACTCACTGGCTTCTCATTTTGGGTGAGAATCACCTATGGTCTAAAGGCTCTGGAGGAAGGCACATATGCCATGTCTATTAGTAAATGGTTCAAATGGTTAAGTATGCTCCTGCTAAAAAATTGCATCTCATTTCCAGTTTGAAAGTTTGGCTCTCAGCCACTGGCTCGTGTTATCACAGATGAAAGAGCCCTCTGATATCAGGCACTGCTCCCTGCGTAGGTGGAATGTTCCCCATGTTGTCCATATTAATCTGATTCATTGCTGCTACTGCATTATCTTTCATCAGTTTTCCTAACTGTCAATTTTCAAAATAGTGCTGGTTTTGATATGCTGCTTGTTTTTGTAGCTGAGAAGTCACGAAGTAACTGGAGAGGACTTAAAAGAGATCTTCATCTGGATGAATTATTACTGATGGAAAAAAAAAATCTACATCTTTGAAGGACATCTTACACTTTGGACTACAGTTTTCTGGCAACTTTCACCACAGAGGTCTCATGTTTGCTTTAATAAATGACTGAAGTACCTAAACATTTATTTTTCTATGTCTGCTTCCCAAAATGGAAGCTGGAACTCCCATGGTAGGCACCTTAGCTCAGGTTTTTCTGGCCTAATTTCCAGGAACATCCCCATGATTCCTACCAGCTACATGCCCTGGCAGTGCATATCTGGCCAAGAAGAAACCCAAGGCACGTGGATTTACATGCAATTTAGGAAACGTCCCAATGCCTGGAAAGTGTTAGCCACTTCAGAGTAATCCACACAGTGTAGCAGATAGCCCTGGGAACTGACTGTGAAACTGCTTAATATAGAAGATTGTCTGAAATTTTTCCCCTCCTCTGCAGCTTAGACATATGGCTTAGAGCTGATGGAAAAGAGATGGATTCCAGCATCCAGAAACCTCTGCTGTGAAGTCTACAGAAACACTTCCCAAGAACTCAGAAGAGATTGCAAGAGAGACATTATCTTCTTTTTTCTCTCAAAACTCCCAAGGGTTTCATGCATGTGCCTAGCAAGTGAGAAAAGACGCTGTTCTCATCAAATTCTCATGGGCCAAATCCAAAGGGTTCTGTGAGCACAGGGATGAGGCCCTTTTTGTTAAAGGTGTACAACAGAATCCAGGAATATCACTCACAGATCTCTCAGGTTCCCATTCAGCCCTCTTTCCTAAAAATCCAGGAAACTGAACAGTCAGATTTACTTTCCTGTTCTTTGGGTTTTTTTTTTTACATGACTTAATGATCAATGACAAGTATTTACTTTATGTTTTTTTCAAAACATAAGAAGACTGTTTGTTTATTCAGGAGTTTTTACTAAGGACTCAAAAATCAAAATAAAACACAATATGGCTGTCACACTTGCATTCAAACCAATCCAATATACGTTATGCCCTTATTTTTGTGGCAAACCTTTCTCCTTTGTGAAAAGCTTATTTTACAAAGTAATGGAAAGAGGGGTGAAAAGAGTGACTGGTCAAAAGCTGTGCTTTCAAGCTGTTTAGAAAGAGGACAAAGTTTGGCTGGTTGCTTACTCTAAAATTTTTCAAGGCACTTTTTGCTCAGATGAAATCGCAAAAAGAAAAGCTTAGTTTGAATGTACTGCTGGTTGGTTGAACTTATATTGACTATTGCAAATCCGGGAGATTACCCAGAGGCCATAGTGTGGTTTCATTTACATCTTGGAATATGAGAAAAATTGTTGTTTACACTTGAAGTATGATATTGAAGAATTAAATAGTGCCTCATTATCTCACCTTGCTCAAATTCCACTCAGATTCTTTTCTTGCCCTTATCCCTGTCACTGACTATATTGAATATCCTTTTAACTGAGAGAATTAAGATGTGGAATGAGGCTCAAATGAATGTGTGCCTCATCTAGAGCTGGTGGATGGCAAGACTCTTCAGATAAGGTTAAAATCTGGGGGTCTACCTCCACAGAGACTTCAGAGAAATGCAGAGAGAAAAAACTGAGACTCACAAAATTTGAATGCTCTCCAACATTTGACAATTTGATTATTTTATTCACATCTCTGTTTACAAACTTTGAAGCTGCTTACAGAAGTCATCAGAAACACAAAACTTTACAAAGTAAATAACTGAAAAAGTTGAGAATGAAAGAAGAGATCCCCTTTGGCTGACAAGATTCTAGGGCCCATAAAAAAATAAAATATGGTCCTCTGAGCAATCTGGAAAACACATGAGAATGCCCATGGAATTTAGTTCTTCTTTGGGGATCAAAATCAGCAGCAATTTTATCAGGATAATACAGCATTCAGAGCCTGGCCTTGGACAGCATAGTGTGAACTGAAAGCCTTTCTGAGGATTTTTGAGGGTTTGGCTCTATCTGCAGTTGCTTCACATTTCCAAATTTGGCTCTGAACACCAATAAGAAGCATTTAGCAAAACCAAATATGGGATCCAATTTTCTGAATGAATATCCATAAGACCATCCTTCTTCCCAGACTGAGACATTTTACTAATAAAGGACACAGAGAAGACATCCTTGACACCTTGGTTCAGAGTCTGCATCTATTATAGCCTTGTCTTGAAGGGAAGCAAAATGTCACAACAAAATAAAGGAAAATTATCAATCAATAAAAGAAAAAATATCAAACCTACTTGCTAAAATAAACACATGGAAAAGGCAAATTATTGGTGAATACTTTTTTTCTAGCAAACTACTGGGGGAAATAGAAGGAATATGAGCCAGTAAATATGCACAGCATTCCTGAAGGAGAAATAAATAGGGATCCTATTATACTGCTGCTTTTGCACGGCTTGGAAACTTCACTATAAAAGCTGCAGGGAATAGAAATACATTGTATGCAAGCAGAACATCCTTGGACTGTTTATGACACTACATGCATGCCATACCCTGAGGTTCCTATAAAATACTTATTATTTGCCAGTTCAAGCTGTTTGGCTTAGCTGTGATTTGGGTAATATTTCTTTGCACTGGAAGAAGTGCTATGCTGTTGGTATAGGCTGGAGTGCTACAGCAGCATATCCTCATCTTTCTCAGATTGCTCATAAGAGTGCAGGACACAGTTATGAGCCACAGGTACTGTAAACTGAAGTGACTCTGCACATGGAACTATAGAGCAGGGAATATATACCAAAATTTCAGGTTCATTTGTTCCTCGATTTCCATGGCTGTGTATCACTTGTCACAGATTTAAAAGACATTGATTTACCTGGGCTTTGACACGCATGCAGAAGTCCCAGGGGATCTCTGTTAATTGCAGGGCAAAATATAACTCTGAGTAAACTCATGGGCTTTTACTATTCAAACCCAAGTTTTTTCTTGGTTTTGTTTTGAAGGATTTTCAGCTACTTCAATCAAGCAATATTTTTTTAAAGGATCAAGTAGGAAAGGCAAAACAATGACAAAAATTGTACTTGTTGACAGAGGACAAGGAAGCTTTTGATTAGGAGAAAGACAATCTGTGAATAATTTCCTTTCCTGAGGCTGCACCTACAATCAAAGCAAGATATCAACTAGTGCAAAACCCTGAGCACGGAAACAGAGGAATTCTTGGTGAGTGGACTAGGATGGGAGAAATTCCTTGAGGTATATCTGTTAAAGCTTCAAGGACATAAAGTCTGGAGAGAGAAGGGCATACAGAGAAACTCACTCCCAAGGATAAATCACACCTGTGCAGAGGCTGGAAGGGAGCATTAGAGAGATGGACTGCAGTGGGTGATAAACCTCTTCTGTTAAGCCATGCCCTATTGCTCTGCTTTGGCAAGTCACAGACTCTATTGCAGGACTGACTGCTCTGCCACATCCCCATGGGCCAGGCTTGGGAACGCAGAGCCCCACAGGGGCCACGAAGAGCCTGAAGGCTCACTCTTCTTGGGTTGGAGACCCACCTCAGAGTGGCCAGGCCAGGAGATTTTTACCTTGAAGGATATGTTCAAGGGATTCGATAGCTGAACTGCCCATGGGAGCAGAACTCAAGGGGAGTTTTACTCCAGAGGAAGTCAGCGATCAGGGTTCTTCTCTCTTTTTCTTGGGATATTAAATATTCTCTCAGAGTAAACAATCTGTTTGATGATTTTCCACTGACTGATACTTAGGTCTGGGAAAGGACAAGCTCTTTTTACCGAAATTGCCTCTGTATTAGGATGTTGCATACCCCATTGCTAGGGACACGGCCTACTGCAGAAAACATTACAATTTAATTATATTGGTGAATGCAATATTATTTGTGAAATAAAATTGCCTTATTAGGATATTTAGCCTTCTTGGATCTTTAGAGAACCATTAAACAAAGTAATTCCCTATTACCTCAGTGAAAAGGATTTAATGAAAGAGCGAAGTTATCAGAAAGGTCTGAAAGCAAATGATTATGAGTTAATAATGTTTCAGGAATTTAAATGTAAAATCCTGCTAATAATCAGAAGAAATAGCTATGCAGGATCAAACTATCATGCAGAGCCTCCCACAATGATTTATTCATTAAAGAAAAGGAAAATTATTTTCCATTACTCCAAAGGCTAACCTCACAGTGAAAAATAAATTGGCATTTATAGTGCTACGTCTCTAGAAGCAAACAGGAAAGATGTTTGTGACTTGCAAAGAAAAGATTTTTTTTCTATTAAAAAAAAAGAAAAAAGAAGAAGAAAAAAAAAGAGTAGTTCAACTCATTTTCCTGGATACCCTTTTGTAACATTTTTATACATTATAGCAAACTTATAATCTAGTCATTTAAAATAATCTAACATACTCTAATTGAAAACTTTGCAACGATTTCAGTGTTTTGAATGGTCATTCTCAACTGCATGCAAACGTTCCTTTCCTATTTGACTGAAAGATCCTAGTAAATAAGTTTGGGTTTAAACCTCGTATTTTTTGGCAGTGCTTGGTATTCTGAAGGTAACTTTATGGCTATTTTTCCTCCAAAAGATTTTGAGAACTCTTGGAAAATCACTTCACGTCTGATGTCTGTGTATGGGAAGCCTGTGAGACCAATGTGTGATAGACTGTCAAGAACGGTATAATACAGAACTCTCTTCAACCAGTATGAAGAAAGATACCAAATGAATCTCTCTGGGTATTCTACATCATCTGATTTCAGTTGCCTATACTTAGACATTTAGTGCTCTTTGAGATATCCCAGATTATTCAGGCAAGAGACAAACAAGAGATGAGACAGGCAAGTGCACCATCAGACTTAAAGAACACCAGAACTCTTCCGTTTTGAAAAGTAAGTATTTGAGACAATAAGTTTTGGGTCACGGAATTCCATGTGTAAATTTTTAAATGTGAGGTAGGTGTCTGAGCTTCTGTTATAGATGGAGGAAGACTAACCAGGACAGTCCCTGGATCCTCCGGAACTTTTTGGATGACTTGTTGACAGATCTTCTGGAGGATATGATTTTCTTATAGTTCCTTTGTCAAGAAATTTTTTCTTTTTTTTCAAAACTCGGTGAAATAAATAACCTGGAGAAACCTAAAAGGACCCCACAGATGACTCTACGACCTCACATATGAACAGAAAGTTGGAATAGCGACCTCCTGAGGACCCTTCACACCTGATTTATCCCATGATCTCCTGATCCTTGAATACTGCAGAACACCTCAAACAACACCAACACCAAATGTTGACCTTCTGGCAACGACGCTGAGCTCTTGAGCAGCTCTGGCAGTAGCTGGAGTTTATGCACCCAGACCATATGTAGACATTTATGTATTGACAGCTGAATTTGGATCCCAGTCATGAGATGATGAATCCTGCTTCTCACATGATAGTTATGCATATGTAAAGAACGGTGAGGTTCATCAGACATATATTTTTCCATCTAATTCACAGTGTGTTTATCCGTGTGTGAATGCGACACACTTCATGCAGAGATACTAGAAAATACTATGCGTGGTTTTCCCTGTCTTTTGAAAAAAATAATGTTTACTTGTCTTCTGTGCAATCAATTTTCTGCTATTTAAGTCTAAGAGTGACGAGAACATAAGTGGTTTTTTATTTAAAAAACAGAGAGTGGATAAACTGCTTTGGTTAAAACAGCATCAAGGAGTGTTTATAGTGAGGATTTAAAGCTCTCAAGTTCTGAAGCTCATTGAAAAGAAGATGTAAAAATGCTGAATACACTATTCCCAAGTAATTTACTCTAATTATCAAGGAAAAGGGGAACAATCTCTCCTTCTAAAGAGATTTCCTTCAGAAAAGCTGTGACTCTTCTTCACATCAAGTTTTTAATTTGGAAAATCAGGAAGAGAGGTGATTTTCAAAGCTTTCATTTTGAATCAGTTCTCAAGTACTTACAGAAAAGAATCAGAGTGCTTTTCAAGCAGTGTATCTGACTCATAAACCCAAGTGCTCTGAATGTCAGTGCTGATGTTGAACTCTCCATAGTAGTGCCCTTCCAGAACTTTACTGCAACTTAAATGAGATCTGGAAACTACATGGTCTGTGCAGCCAAATCTCTTTTCCTTGGGTAGATCAACTCTGTGGCTGGGCTACTGAGTAACAAGTCATAAAGAATAGAAATTTCTGCGGGCAAAATTCTGCCAACTTTGAGAGACATAAAGGAAGCATGAGGGGAGAAATATACTTTAGTAATTGTCTTCCCAAGACTTCTGTAAGGAACTCAAAAATTTTCTCTGTTGTACAGATGAAAACCAAAGGTGCATAGGTTCTCTCTTCTGAGTTAGGCATCTAGGGCTTCACTCATATATCTAAATACAGGAATACAGTGTCATTTGATATGCCCTCACAAACCCATGCTGTCTCTAGCTATTGTCTCTAGCTCTAGTCCAAAAAGGCAAAACTCTCCTGAAAATTCTGTGTCATACGTCAGTCCTACAGAGACGTCTTGGATGCTCCAGAATACCTACCACATCACTAAACACACTTGTGCAGTTAACTGAACGATTGAATATTTAATCCCTCCTTGCAGTCAAAAGAAAGTAGTAAATAACTCTAAGATTCAGTTCATGACCTTGTTCAGACATTTAAACTGTTCTGATTCATTACAAATGTAATTCAACATGACTTCAATAAAACTATGAAAGATCGAATAATATTCCACTTATATGCAGCTACAGTTATTTTATATTTGTATTATATCAGATGCTGAATTTAAACCCAGTGCAACATATCTGTGGTCATATTAAGGAATCCTTCCTGTAACACATGTACCACAACACTGCAGATTTTTCCAAAGGAACGTGAAGCTGCTGAGTATGATCGGATGCTGGCAGTGAGACAAAACACCAGCACAGAGAAGCATTAAAACTTCTCCAAATGTTTCAAAATCTTTCCCAAAAAAGTATTTTAAATTGTAGAGAAGTGTCACAAAAGTCATCCTGGGATACTTCATCCTGGAAAGAGGCTGCTGTGAGTTGGGGATAGGTCTCTTCTCCTGACTAACAAATAATAGGACAAGGGAAAATGGCCTCGAGTTGTAGCAGGAGAGGTTTAGTTTGGATATTAGGAAAAAGAGTTCTTCACCACAGGGGTTATCAGGCACTGGAACAGGCTGCACAGGGAAGTGGTGGAATCCCCATCCCTGGAGGTATTTAAAAGATGTGTAGATGTGGCACTTGGGGACATTGACAGTTGGGCTTGGCAGTGTTAGGTATACAGTTGGACTTGATGATCTAAATGGCTCTTTTTTGTCTTCTCTTTAAGGATCTCAAGACACCCACGCTATCAGAAAGCTTCTGTGTTTTCTGAAGGCTCCCATCTTGCCAATCACAGGGGAATGCTGAGAGCTGACATTGAATGAACCTGCTACAAAGCACAGTCATTTGCCCGTAATTGCACACATCTGTGATATCTGCAGAAATGAAATACAAACCTTTCCAATTCTCTGCCTTTATCACATATTCATATAAATAATGGAGTTTTCTTCAATTTTGACCTTATCAAGGTCAAAATCTCTCTCTCTCTCCATCATTACTAGCTGTTCCTAAATTAATACAGTTTTCCTTTGAAATGAAACACATGAAAGAGTTTTATTGATTATTTTCTCAATAGAGAAAGTTTCAATGGTAGATTATCACATCAAATATTCCTAACACTAATGAAAAAAATTACTAATGGATAATATGCTCCTTATTATCTAGAGAGCACAGTGTCATCTTAAGTAGATTAATTTTATTCTTTAAATTCTGTGAACTGCAGGACAGCTCATTTAGAATCTGATATGGACAAAATTAAGTGAGGTTTTGAAAGAAACAACCAGCAATTTTAATTTTAATGCTCACCGGTGAAAGTAAAAATGACACATAGTCATTTAGTTTCATCAAAAACAAAGATTATTTTGATCTACGATGGAGTTATAGCCTTTAAAAAATGCAGACAAATGAACATCTAGAAATACCTTTTGAATTAAAAATACCATTTTGAAAATATGAGAATGAATTATTTAGTCTCCTGATTATTTTTCCTCTATTTTCAGTACAAACAATTCAGAAAAGAGAGAAATATGCAGTTTTAGTGCCATTAAATCAGCACTTCCCAAATACTGACATGCAAACCTTTTGACGGAAAGGATCACCCAGTTTAACTTTGATCACGTCTATCTCTCAAAAAAACCCCCATCAACAGATTGTGATTGCAGTTTCTCAGGCTTATCATTAACTTTTATAGTTGCTCACTTTCTAGAAGATCTTTGTTTCAGCCTCCCAGATTATATCTTTATAGGAAGGTCTATTTAACTAAAAAGGCTGAGTTCTGCAACACAAATTTGTATGAATCCCTTAAATTCACCTGGCACCTCTGGTTTAGAACCACAAGTGGCCACATCCCAGCTGCACATGGGTTTTAAGGTTTATTGCATGATGCTGTTTTAACAGCAGAATTGTCACTTTTATGTACATAAAAGCATCTCAGGTGCATTAGCAATGTGCTCCTCTGGGGCTAACTGGCTTTAAATAGGTGTGTAAGCTGTCATATAACTACACAGATTTATGCACTGTGGATCAAAAATAACACTTACCAGTGCATATCACTGTCCTCTTTCATGCTCTGGACCAGAGTGTGGTTGTACACTTATCTGAATCTGATCAAGATCATGGTGGTTTTGAACCTACAACAATGCAAAGGACTCGTGGATGTTTCCTATGGAAGTTTTGCAGGAAGAAGTACGAGCTGCAGTTTCAGGACTGGCACCACAATAACAAAGCCAAATCTTAGCAGTGAAGGTGGTCAGTCCAGCACAGATGTTCAGATACGATCCCCCATAACTCACCAGCAGTCTGCTCTGAGGCGGTGTCCTCCTGGGGTGCATTTGAGAGTTTTGGGGAGTTTATTATGCCTTGGAACCAGTCTAAGAATGTTGTGGAAAATGGCTCCTTGTGAAAAAAATTAGAAGAACCATTAATATTAAAATTCAGCTTCATTGATAATACATGTATTCAGCTTCATATGTAATGTATATATTGCCTATGAACAGGACACCACCAAATCACCTTGGTCTTAACAACAAAGATAATCCAAATTAAAAAAATATTCTGGAAATATTTGTTTAATTAATTTTAATTATTTAATTGTTATTTAATTAATAATCTTCAATATGACAGTTGCAAAGCAGAATATCTATGTCTGGTAGAAGACACAGCTCCAATGACTGAATATACAGCAGCCAGCCTCCTACACAGTTTCATGTTTTGAGAATTATCACCCACCAGAATATTTAGATTGAGGAAATCTTTGGTTAAATCTTGACCAGCTTTAATGTCCACCAAATGTTATTCCAAGAAGTGTACATTCAATATGACACACATAACATTTTTCATGAAAAAAAACCCTGTCATAATTAGAATCTATGCTGTTAATTGCTGCTTTTGAGAAATACACAAAAAATTTCCATGTTGCCAAACTCAGAAGAATGAGTAACCTTTGCAAGCCACTGCCCAGCCAGCCAGGGAAGGAATTGGCAGCAAAAAAAAAAAAAATGCTCTGTACATACCCTTAGAACTGTGCTGTTTCTAGAGTGCAATTTTTTTATAGTGCTTGTTATGATTGTCATTACAGAAAAACACATATTTCCAGTTATGCATATCTTTTTATTTTGCTACCATGCATAGTAAATACTATAATCAATACTTGACTACCATAATCATAGCAATTACTGTGCAGCTTCAATACTGAATCACTGCCAAGAATATTTTTCAACATCAAGACTGTCCTACTCATCTCGCTGTAAACATAGCAGTGTGTTCCTCTCCAAACTGCAGACAGGGACAGCCTTTGTCCAACTCTGCTCCCATGGGATTCAGTGATTTAGGTCAGATCCTAAACAGACATGATGAATAAAAATGAGAGAATGCTGGTAAATCCTAAAGCCTTTACAGACTGGAGTTGCAAAGAGATACCAGGAGAAACCAAGAGATGAAGAAGATAAATTTTATTATTTAGTTAGTATTAAAATACATTCTAGTAAAATATATATATAATCCTGTGGGAATACACACATATGTATACATATACATCCATTCACACATACGCACCCACATCCACAATCAAGCAAAAATGCATGTGTGTATGGACACAGATAAAACTTCTTGCATTATAGTAGTTTTAAACTTTCCATTTAAGAATATTAAGCCTGAATCAAAAAATAGCAGAATAAATTCTTGTTTCTGAGTGTATCTTAGTAACTGTATCTTTTCACTGTAGAACTCCCCTCTCAAATTGTTTTGACACAGATAGGATTACTGCAAAATTGGTCATGAAAGAAAACTAGTCTTTTATTCCTACCCCAGCCGTTAGTATATTCTTATCTGCACTGGCAGTGCTAAATCTGTAGGTAAATGTGAATTTGCTGGCTATAGTATAGCTTCAAAAGATCAGCATCCTGACAGAAGAACCAGTATAGCCTTGATGCTAATCTTTATTTCTATAGACGGTTGCTAAGTATAAATACACTCTATCAGCTATGCGACTCTAAACTAAAGCTGTTTATTGCCACACCAAAATAAGAAGTGGAGTAGAAAGAGTTTGAAAGCAAACCTAAACTTCAGAGGATATGTCAATGACTGGTGACATTTTCCTGTCAGTTGTTATTTGTTTGAATAGATAGCACACACTGTTTTGGAAAAGAAAATCTTTAAAAATGCATAGGGGTATTTGAAATAGGAGCATTCAGGCATTGAGGGGTCATACATGCTAAAAGAGATGGGATAAAGAGGCGATATTTTGTCCAATAACAGAATGTCAACACTCAGCAGAGCAGCAAGAAGGGTTCAGTATAATGCTGCCTTCAGAGATTGGATAAGGCAAGGGATGGCTCAGGTAGAATTATCCTAGGATGACTTTTGTGAGACTTGGCTACCATTTAAAACACTATTTTTTGGAAAATATTGCAAGACATTTGGAGAAGTGTTAATACTGCTCTAAGTTGTTGTTTTGATCCAGCTACCAGCATCTGATCACACTTGGCAAATCCGTATTCTCATAGCAAAAGCTGTGGTGTTTTAGTGCGTGAGTTACAGGAAGGATCCCTTAAAAACAGGTATTTGGTGATTCTGTGGTGAACTGAGTGACCACACTTATGTGTCCTGACTTTAAATTCAGTATCTGATCTAATTTATTAAATAACTTTAGCTGAATATAAATGAAATATTAATCAATCCTTCTTGAATTTATTGAAGACGTGTCAGGTTGCCTCAAGTTCTTTGGAAACATTTGGAAGCCATTTGAAAGAAGAAAAAATATATTCCCATTCCTTCTCTCACAGTGCTATGCAGATTGGACCTTATCCCATTCAGTCATGAGATCTGGGTAGGCTACAGAGCTAAGTGATCACCAACTGTATGAAATTTAACAAAAGGAAGTGTTGGATCCTGCACCAAGAGGTGGTTGTGCCCTGGAAGAGGCTACCCAGGGAAGTGATCACACATCAAGCCAGCCAGAATTCAAGAAGGGTCTGGACAACCCTCTTATCGTATGGTTTTGTTTTAAGAAGTTTTGCAAGGATCGGGGAGCTACACTCAGTGATCCTTAAGGGTCCCTTCCAACTTGAGGTATTCTGTGATCATATGATTTTAAATCAGATATTACAATCACCACATTCTTGCCAGGGGCTTTCAGTGCCACTCTGCTGAGGTTTGCTCTCGCTCATGCACAGCATGGCTGCGTTCAGCGTCAGCTGCGAAGGAACACAAAGTTTCTTTCAACTTTAGTGGTAAAAAGGCCTTTGGGGCACTGAGGCAGATTCAGCTTCAGAACTGATTGGGCTCTTTCAGAACTTGGCTCCCTAAATACTCACAAGATGAATGCGTACATCCATGCTAGATTCCCCATAGAAAATTATCTTGGTCTCAGAGATCATGTTTCACATTTTCTTCCTTACTATTTATATTCTGCTCTGAAAGTAAATGAATACTAAATTGAATCAGCAATTCAGGCTTGCTACATTTCATTGATCTATGACAGATCAGAGCTTGATGCTGAGCTAATGTGGCCCCAGGCATCAACCTTTACCACTAATATGGTTTTAAAATTCTCTACTCAAGTCTATTTATTATGAATGTAATCTGTTTTAGGAAAGCACCTAAATCTCTACTAATGATTCATTCAGATGCATGCGCTGTCCTCATTTAAAATGTCCAGGTCAACCCCGCTTTTCCTGATTATTTTAATAGTGCTCATTGTTCTATATTACTCGGTTTCCTTCCACTCTCTCTCTGTTTCAGATATTTTTTGCCTGACTCCCACTGATGACAGACTGGGATGATTTATTTCCTTATGCAACACTCTTTGTATTCTATAGTTATTTTTTGCCACAGTAACACTTTATTACCTTCTTCCAGAAGCTCACTCTCTCAGCCATGAGTAAAATTTAGGGGAGTTTTCTGAAATTTCTTATCATCTCCCAGCCAAAATTTTATCTGGGATACTATACCCCAAATTCTTAACTCAAAAAAAATTAGTTCTGGACCTCAGTGCTTCTCCAATGATTGTCATCTATCAACATTAACACGAAAGTGAGTGGATTTAGCCTCCTGATGTCAGCAGATAGAGTTCAAAAACATTTCCATTTGTCATCTGGTTTGTCACCTTTGATAAGTCCTTTCTTTACTCCCTCTACTTTGCTTATTTGATCCATGGCATTCCCTTCAATTTCTCCTTACCTTCCTCACATGTGTTTATTCCTCCCAAGCACAAAGCAGGGAAATGGATTTTTCTGACTGTTTACTAAACTGAAAAGTAAAACTCTGTGTCCAACTGGAATAATAATATTTGGTCCTTCATCTAAAAGGGCTAAAAACAAAAGCCAAAATAATCCCCAAGATATTTTTGGTCTTAACACTACTTATCAATCTATGATACTTTTTTGGGTTCTCTTTTCTTAAATTTTTTTTATTTTTCCTTAGAGAGTAGGTAATTTGTCAAAATGCCAAAACTATGAAACCTAAAAGAACATTTCTTTTAAAAATTTTTATGTAATATATTTTGATACTTTATAATGGAATTCTTCCTTGAAAAATCTTGGCCATAATTGGGCTTATAATGCTTCTCAGTAAAACTTGGATTCACAAAAATATTAATTTTTCAGTGAATTTACTGTCCACAAAAAATGTGTGGCTATGCCTACATTCAAACAATGAGTAACAATGTATTCCTCCTCGTATTGATGTTGTATGCTTTGGCTTAAAATTTACACTGTCTTGTTACAATAATTTCAAAATATGTTCTGATTTCAATAAATGCCCCTAGTGCTTCTGATGAACAGTACATTGTCTGTGATAAACTTTGAAATTTGAACGTTTTGGATTTAATAGGGACATTCAAATTAATTCAATGTTAGATTTATCTATATACCTCATGGAAATACATTCCATCTCTTGAAATTTCTCATCTAAAGGCTGTAAAATAACAAAGTAGATAATCTTGCAAGATCTCTGCCCTGTTGAATAGGAGAAATACTTCCGGCCTGCTCGCTCTCTTGAGGGTTTGTTTCATGACAGATTTCAGGCTCAGCTCAAATTTGCCCTTGAACATAAACGCTGCTCACCATTTGGCTGCGCACCCAGGTTTTATTTATCTGAGTTCTGGTAGGGCAGCTCATTGTTTCAGCGGAGTTAAAAAAGCACCTGAAAAGTCATGTGCATCTCGGTTGAGCATTTCTTCTGGTTGCCAAGGAAACCACCCCAGGATTCCTGGCAACAGACTCCATCTCAGGCGGTAATGGAAACACCACAGGTATTAGGCAGTCAGTCACCTCCCACCGGCTGCTATTTTGGGAACGAGTCAATAGATCAGATTCTCCTCTCCCAGCAGCTCTGAGGCTGTGTGAAGGTTTGCAGTGTGCCTTTGTCTCCACAGGGCTCAGCTCTCCGGCAGTTTCTCAGGGCAGAGATCCATCCTGGAGGTGAGGCTGTTAAACACTGCTCTCGAGGTACAAAAAAGCCTTCAAAGCACTATGGTAAACCTGGGAAAACTTTCCTAATGGCTTGGAGTGAGTGCTAAAAATTATCAGGGGGAAGAGGATAAACAATGCTCTCGAGGTACAAAAAAGCCTTCAAAGCACTACGGTAAACCTGGGAAAACTTTCCTAATGGCTTGGAGTGAGGGCTAAAAATTATCAGGGGGAAGAGGATGGTAGCCTTTGTTTCAGAGGGACACATTTTCTCTTCGTATACCAAAACTGTACAAAAGTGTCTACATTTACAGCCCTAAAAAAAAAAAAAAAAAAAAAAAAAAAAAAAAAAAAAAAAAAAAAAAAAAAGAAGTATATTTGTAATGGGTATCTCTTAGTCATTAAATGTCCTGAAGATGTTGACTGAGATCTCCAGTCCTGGGAATGGCAGAACACTATGGTTATGGTTCTGGGGTCACCTGTGAGTCCTACAGGCTGTCACCCACACCGAGAGTCAAAGTGTCCCTGATACCAACCTGTTCCCAAACTGAGTTTGTCCAGACAGCATCCAGAAGGGTAAAGTGCTTTATTTTCATGAAGGGGAAAGTAAAGCTTTGGGTATGACTGGGGATGCTCACAGGAAATGACAGAGTAATCTGGAGAAGGTTGCTTGAATGCTAAGGGGAGAAAATAGGACAGGATAATGGGGGAGACAGATGGTAGGAGGAGAAGTAAAACTGTGATGCACAGCTGAAATGGATATGTAAAACAGGGATTGGAAACCTGTGGGGTGGGAATGAAAGAACTATGAGAAATATCACACGGGGGAGAAATGGTTGTGGACAACTGAAAAACCGAGAACACAGAATTTATGGTAAAAATGGATGGGCCTGTGCTGTCACAGGACTGCAGTGTTTGAGTTTGTGAGGGGAAAAGCTGAGGTAATTCAGAGGGGACAGTAAGAACGTCCCAGGGGAGGAATACTGGAACTCCCTGGCATCACCTGTAGGGCATGGAATGAACATTTTGGGGGTAAAGTTGAGGAGTTTATTCCCACTGGACTGTGGGAATAAAAACTGCGGTAATCCGGAGGACATATAGTGGACATATAGTATTTTGGCAGGAATATCTGAGGTGATCTCTAGGGGAGGAAATTGCTTTTGGGGAAAAGTCTGAGGTAATTTATAGAGGACAGCTAGAGAAAATCTTTTAGAAAAGCCCTCCTTCTGATTCATGACATGCAGAAAGAGCCCCCTTGCTTTCTAAACTCCTCAGAGAGGAACCTGGGTGTGGCTGAATCCAATCTTAGCCCCAGACTTTGTCAATAGTTTATTGAGAGAATTAATCAGAATTATTTACTACACAGTATAGGAGCTATAAAAACGATGCAGTATAATGCACTGTTTTGAAGCAATATTGAAGTGATTCTATTAAAGCTAACAAAACCCAACTATTAAATAAAAGTTAATGTCACTTAGCCATACCAACAACAGTGGCAAATCTCTTTTGCTTATCTTTGAGAAGTAATTGAGGGATGTTCCCATTCAGGGATGGATCTTCACACGCACATTCCAAGAAGCAAAGGGCATTCCTGCCATCCCCAGGGAATGGATTGGAGGGAGGGGAAATAAACAAATAGAGAAAGAGAATATTGTCTGGGATGGGAATATTACAATTAAGAGAAAACCAGTATGAGACTTGGGAGAATCATGTCTCAGCTTATTTTAATGCTGCCCTCCTGGGAAAGCCTGTGCAGGAGCTAAATGCTCCCAAGCCTGCCTGATCTCAGGCAAGCTACTGCAAGTCCCAAGGTTTCTTTGTGGCTCAAGAGGAATCAATCCATAAAAAGTCCCTCTTTCTTCCCCCAGTGATCTAGGAGAAGATCTCTGTTGACACAACCAGAGTAGTATCCAGTTATACTGATGACATGTGTTCTTTGTTCTCCCTCTGTGCATTCTGCTCTCCACGCTGGAAAAGAAAAAAAACATTGTAGTGGTGAAGTACTCAGATAAAAAATGCTTATAAAAGGGAACAGAGTTAATGAGGGAGCTGTGAGTAATCATAACACTACTTGCAAATCTCTGCAAGCAGCTTCACAACCTGGTGAGTTTGCTTTTGGAGGAAATCAGTTCCTGAAAGTAAGAGTGAAACAAATAATCACATTCACCTGAAAGTCATCAAAAGATTAAAAGCCATGAACTGAATAAGAATAATAATACCAAATCAAGCCTAAGAGGACATATGGAAAATGTCCTACATTTCCTCCTTCAGCTTCAAAAGCAAGCACTTTGATAGTCTTCCACAGTAATTCACAGAAACAGAGGAAAAAAAAATGGAAGAGAGCAATTTAGTGCACAATATATGGAAACACGCTTGGAAAATGACGTTTAATGATTCAGTGTTTAAACTGAAGGATGAATTTGATATTGTACCTGAAGGACCAGTATTGAGTCTGTTGCTATTCAGTATTGTCATTAATGAGCTCGTATGACCTTTGCGATTTTGCAGGTGGCACTGAGTGGAGAGTGCCTGAAGGACTGGAGGGCAGAAATCCAGGTGATCCTGTGGAACTGGAAGTGAGAAATGACAAAAATGAGAAAAATCTTCATGTCTGGGATATTGATACTGTTCTCGGGAAAACCAGCCAGCTGTCCTAATGCAGGATAGTGAAGAAATAGTTGGGTTGCAGGTTTCTAGAAAAAGACTAAGATTTTTATTGCTCAGAAACAAGCATGGAACACAATGACAGGTTGCAGGAGAAAGCCCACAAATTCCAGGAAAATCAGTATAAGCAGGAGTAAACCACATAACACAATCCTGCTCTCCATTCAGAACTGGGGGAGACCCCAGCTGGAAAGCTGAGTCCAATTTTCTTTGGCAGCTACAAATACACTGAACCAACAACCAAACTTGCACAAGTGAAAGCTTGCTCAAGCTCAAATTTATGATACCACAAATATATTGGACAAGGTGAAATGGATGAAAAAGAAGGGGAAGAAAATGAAATGTGCAAAGTGTAATGCTGCAAAAGACAGAACAACTGGAAATGTTTGAGATTTGATAGAACAGCCACCCAACAAACTAATGGAGCTTTCAATTGAAAAGTTAAAATTAAGTGGGAGTTTCTATTTGAGAAGGATAAAATTGTCATTACAAGAGAGAAAGATGTTATTTTCTATTAAAACCATTACTTCTTGTTTTGGAGTCCTTAGAAACTCAATGCTCCATGATCTTGAATCTGATAGTTCTAACAAACAAACCCAGGAGGAAACATATCACAGACATGAAGTCAAATTTGTTTGCAGGACGGTGTCTAAACTGCAGGAAACCAGTTTGGGAGATACACAGACATTGTATCATGTGTCTGTTTGTAGTTATCTCTGAAGAAAAGCTATATGGAAGCCTTTTAATTTTCTATCACAAAATGGGCAGGGATGACACAGAGGAAAAATCTTTTGTACTGAATACATATGATTTGACTCCATGATTGGCACTTGGTAGTTTCCTGTAAAGCAGCGAGCATGACATGGTTGTATATGCTATGCCAACTTTGATGTTTAACCTTGCTGCTTCAAAAGGCTACTTAAAAAAAAAAATCCCTCAAAAATATTGCTTGAAGTAATAATTGATGGTGACAATGACAAATAAACAGTAGTATACTTGTGAAAGAAAACAAGACAAATCAAAAAAGCTTAGTAAAAGGACAGAAGCAATTTTCTACACTCTTATAATAAAAGTTCCCTCTGGTCAAAAAGAAAGAGAACAATTAGGTAACTGTTGTTATCTGTATTAGAGAAAATCACCAGACAATAATGAATTGAGAAACCAGTGCTGTGTTAATGCAATTGGAAAGAAACTTTGCCATTATTCAGTCTCTATTTCCCTGTTATTTTAAGAATTTCAAATGTTTAATCCTCTTTTATAAACCAAAGAAACAAATCTATGCTCTTTTTAATTTATCTCTCCATCAACTGGTAATTGGCATTTGAAAATCTGAATAAACTCACAGTTTGCTTGTGTTCCCCTGCAGATCTGTGTTCTGACCCTCATTCTGTAGTCCCCTGATTATTGTTCCCTCCTTCCATATTTTCCTACATGTCTCTCTCCTAAGGAGAAAGTTATGGGAATTTTTTCCAACAGCGGGTTTCACACTAAGAGATGGAGATTTGTTCTTTTAAAGGCTAAACAGAATTTCATGGTTATTAACATGCTGGTTTTTTCAATGCAACTTCTCTGTGCTTATTCTAGGCAGGGCTGCAGGCATCAGCTTTTATTAAGCTTATTCAAAACTTTCCGTTGTAGCACCCAGTTTGTTTACAGATTTGAGAAAGCTTTGGTTATTTCAACCCAAATTTGTCATGTGCAGTTTGAAACTGTGATTTTATTTTAAATCTTTCTAGATAGACTTGAAACACTCTGTTAAATATTGTACATATATAAGAAATATGGGCAAAAGAATAGCAGACAGAGAAAATAGTTTCACATCTATGACCTTCATCTGTGTAGATTAAGAAAGGAAAAAAACCCTTTTTTGGTTTGGTGGTCTGATTTTTTTTGTAGCATGAAGGGAACTTTTTTAACCCCTAAAAGAGCAGAAAAATTGCTTACCACTCATCCAAGGCAGAAAGCAATCGCACAGAAGGTCCTAAGTGTTTTGAGGCTTGATGTCCTTTGGGAAGCTGGAGGAGAACAGTCTTGGATTATTCTCACTTAAGAGTTGTCATCATTCCCAGGACACCTCCAGGAGTCTCTTTCACTGTAACACTGGAGACACATGTGCTTCTCAGAGAGCTTCAGGATCACAGGTAAAACATTTAAATTCAATTTTCCATAATTCATTATTAAGACAATCAAAATGTAAGAGGAAGAAATACCAGGGAACAAAAATGCTATAGAGGGGGAAGGAGACATATGTTGTATGTCACATCTTATAAATCCTAACACAGCATTATTCAGAAGTTTATAGATATTTATGTCTTTAGCTACAGGTGAACACTGATTTATAGAAAAGCTGAAAACTCTTGGCAACTTAAAACTCAATGAACTGAAAAAGAAGAATAGGCTAGATGCTGTCAAAATAAAAAAGAGCACAGCAGGAGTATATTAATCCAGGCTAATGAATGGTTACAGCGACAAATAGAATCATAGAATCCTACAATTTTTTAGGTTGGAAAAAACATCTAAGACCATAGAGCCCAACCATTAACCCAGCACTGCTAAGGCCACCACTAAACTATGTCCCCAAGCGCCACATCTGCATGTCTTTTAAATCACTCCAAGGACGGTAACTCCACCACTGCCCTGGGCAGCCTGTTCCAGGGCTTGACATCCCTTGCAGTGAAGAAATGTTTCCTAGTACGCATTCTAAACCTTCCTCGACCCAATGTGAGGTAAACTGAGAACAGTGCTGTCTTGTGTTCAGTCACTGACAGTGAACACCCTCAGGTCCTTTCCTGCCCGGCAGTTTTCCATCCATTCTAACCCCAGCCTGTACCTCTGCATGGAGGATTTTTGCCTTGTTGGACCTCATAAAACTGGTGGTCATAAAACTGATTTCTGTCCATCGATCCAGCCTGTCCAGATCCATCTTCCTACCCTCCAGCAGATCAAAACTCCCACTGAGCTTCTCATCTACAAACTCACCAAGGGAACACTCGTTCCACTCATCCAGATCATTGATAAAGATATTAAACAGGCCTGGCCCTAACACTGTTTTTTCACCCAACAAACAGTGTCTCCATCCACGCCATGGGAAGGCAGTTTCTCCAGGATAATGCTGAGCAAAATGGGCTCAAAGTCTTTTCTAAGGCCTAGGTAAACAACACCCACAGTCTTTCCCTCATCCTCCAAGCAGGTCACCCTGTCATAGAAGGAGCTCAGGTTAGTCAAGCAGCACCTGCCTTTCACAAACCCATGCTGGTTTTCCTGTATGTGCCATGTGATGGAACTCGGGGTGATCTGCTCCATGATCTTCTGCAGTAACAAGGTCAGACTGCAGTGAGTCAGACGGCATAAAGGCACAATGGAATTTCCATGTTAAATCAGAAAATCTAATCTAGTCTGTGTGCCCAGTGTGGACAGCATCAGTGATTTGAGGGGTTTTGTATATCATATAATCTGTCTGATGAAAAGATGAAAGTTTTATTATTCACAGAAATACCTCATCTTTTTCAAATCCTTCTGTAAGTCCTAGCTCCATTTTACTGTGTGACAGTGACTTGCACAAATTAATTACTTGACTAATAAACCACTTGCTTCTTCTCCTCAATATAAAACTTGCCTTAAAACTGTATGACACATTCACATTCCTCTCTTTACTATCACATCTTTAATTTGCCATCTATTGAAATGTGAATAGCCAAAAATCACACTGCTTTGTACAGATAATTTTTTTCATTATTTTAATAACCACAACTGCCATTTTATAATTTTTTATTTGTTTTATTCTTCTATTTCTGCCATATCCTGGGGGCAGTGAACCTTAGAAAATCTATAAAGAAAATCTTCAAACCACAGTCACCCTTTGCTACAGCTTATACTGTTTGAGCAGCTAAAATGTTGCTGATAGTTTTGTTTTGTCTCTCTTGAGTACTTTGCTCACAGTTTCCATATCAATGTAATGATAGACTTATTTTCAGATTTGACTTTTTAAGGTTTTTGGTGAAGATACTTCTTTTTTCTCTAATTCTCTTCCAAGAGGTTGAATAAGTAGGGCCAGTGCCATGTCCCAACAATAACAGCCAAAGTTACTACGTTCTCATTTCTCTAAATAACTGACAAAATAGCAATGGAAATTTGTGTTTAATAGAGTAGTAATGATCAAAAACCTGCCCTCTTGATAAAGGCTATAATAACCTCAGCTGGTATAAAACTGGTTTACAGCTGGTGAATCTCACTGCCACAGGATAGACTGGACTATAGTCTAGTATAGATTTCTATAGTATAGAAAGACTTCGGAGAAATTATCTTGCATTTTCCCTAGAGGGAAATAAGGGATCGGGAGCTGAAACCCCCATTAATAATTAATAACTGGTTCCATGTACAACAGACCAGCTGCATCTCTCATCTATCACAGACCAAAACATTTTGTTTGCTAGTTTGATAGGATACAGTAGATAATTCAGACTTATTTGAATAAGCTATTTATTTTAGCTCCAGCAATGGTATTGTATTTGACTGGACCAGCATAAAAAAAATTTGGTCTTTATTCTCATCTGATCAAAGAATTAAAGTGTTGATTAGTAGGAAGAACTTCCTTAAATTCTGATGGAAAAAAATACAAAGATTTGTAATATATAAAAAAATCTTCTAAATCCAGTGTATTAAGCAGCACCGTTCAGAACTTTATTAGATATTAAGGTAAAAAAGTAAGAAAGTTTTCTGAACAAAGCAATCCCATCAACTTTTCTAATTCTCCTTCATAGTTTACTGACATGAAGGTAAAGTCATTACATTAATACCCCCTTTTCCAATTAGCCTTATTGTCCATGACAAGTCTCATAAAGACATAGCACTTCATTAGTTTCAAGATGCATTGCTGTACAGAGTATAAAGGAATGAGACCTGCCCCAAACTGCTGTGGACTCCACATGAGTGACATAGTCCTACAATTTCATTATGTTGTACATTAATGCCTTAACTAGTGAACTAGTTAAAAAATCATCTTCTTTCTAACCTTCACTGTTTTCTGTATAAATTCATTAGTGTCACCACTTTGCTTGCTGTCTCCTTAGTGATTAATTGATACTGAGCAAATTTTTAAGTGCTTTTTCCCTTCAGTGCAAGTGAAAGGTACCCCATGACTAACAGAGACTCTCAAGTTCTGTCTGCATTAGAAAAGTTCAACCAGAAATGGCAGCAATGCAGCATGGTAAGGCTAGGTGGTAAGTCAGATGTATAACAGCAGGGCACAATTTTATTCCTTTTTGCTGAGAAATTACACAAATGAGTAATAACAGCAGTATTTTACAGACAGAATAACAGAGGCTCGAGACCAGAAAGTGAGATTTACCTCACTTATTTTGGTGTTAAAGTGTTAAATATCTGAGTGAGTTATACTTTAGAGTCAGTGGCATATAGCAGGCAGTTCAGATGAGAAACTCACCTGAATCATCTCAGATGCTTATTTTGAAGCAACATGAATTGCACTGGGGGCTTGGGTTAGCAAAAGTTGTCATGGTTTAACCCCAGCCAGCAACTCAGCACCACACAGCCACTCACTCCCTCTCCCACCAGCAGCACTGGGGAGAGAATCAGAAGGGTAAAGAAGAGAAAACCCATGGGTTGAGATAAAGACAGCTTGATAGGGGAAGCAAAAGCAGCCCAGAAAACCAGCAAAATAAGGAATTAATTCACTGCTTTCCATGGGCAGGCAGGTGTTTGTCCATCTCCAGGTGATTTGGGAAGACAAACACCATAACTCCAAACTTCCCTCATGTCTTCCTTCTTCCCTCTGCTTTGTATGCAAACCATGATATCATATGGTCTGGAATATCCCTTTGGTCAGCTTGGTTCACCTGTCCCAGCTGTGTCTCCTCCCAACCTCCCATGCACCCTCAGGGCAGCAGTATGAAAAAGAAGCAGAAAAGGCCTTGGCTCAGCAATAACAAAAACATCTCTGTATTATCAATGTTGTTTCCAACAGACATCCAAAATATAGCTCCATGCTGGCCACTGTGAAGGAAATTACCCCACCCAAAATTAGTACAAGGGTGTAGGTAAGTTGCTTAAATATTTGCATTCAATAGCAGCTGCATAAATGTATTGAAAGCTTGCAAAGAGCAGATACAGCAGAGGAGCTGTGGGAGGTATTTCTGTACAGTGGACATTGAAATTTCAGTATCTTCATCTCTAAGCTGCGTCTCGCCCTTAGGTTAGAGGAAGTACTCCTAGAGTGATAAAAATTTCTGTTTTACCTGAAAGTTAGGTCTGTAGTCCAAAGTCAGAGGAAGAAGAGGTTTATCTCCATGGAGAGAGGTTTCTCTCCTTTCCCAAAAGTAGCCAGGAAAGATCAGACAACCTATAGCTGAGGGGGTGTTTCTCTCTCTCCATTGCTTAAAGCTAGAACTTCAGTCACTTGGTGTTTGAAAGTACTTAGCGGCAAGAAAAAGAATAATGAGAGGCATATAGGCTGAGAGTGAAGCAGCAGGAGCCTGGTAGAAGCTGTCCCACCAGTCCTATTTAACCTGCACTTGGAACAGCCTTAGCATAAAGCTGCCTCTGTTTGGACAGCCAGGAGCAGGTTACCAGCTAATATAACCCCTCAAGTTTGTGCTGTAACACTCCCTGGTTTTATAATTGATAACCCATGTTGTTTTGGCTAGAAAGGGATCTGTATTTTCCAAGCCATGATTATGCCATGTACCGTTGAACATTAAGATCAATCAAACTGTGATCACGTCAGTGGAGCCCATCAAATGATGGTGAGCCAATATTCACAACTCCTGTACATGGAAATGGTCAGATGTGATTTTTTTCCATTTAGCTTAATAGCTAATGAGACATTTCCATTAGAATCCTAGACAGGGTAGGATAGTTCCAGCCTTAGTGGAGGCTTTTTTTGGAGGGGTGAACTACTCTGTAGAGTGCTTAGCTTTTCACCTTGACTAGCACACAGAGGGATCTAAGGCAAGTAAGTTCCTAATTTAGATGCCTTAAAACTAGGTGGGATGAATCTGGGAGTGTTTGTTAGGACACTCCACAATGCTTTAGTACCAAAGTCAAGGAAAGCACAGGCACCACAAGTAGAGGCAGCACTAGCAGGTTCCTGCTATTTACTATTCTTAGTTAGAATATTTAACTGACATGCTGCAGGTTTTTCTCTGGATTAGTCCAGGAGAGAAAATTAACTGTGCCAGCCACCAGCTACAGAAGCTTGTCTCTTTATCTGAAGCTGAAGCATTTTGCATTTCCTATTTAATATAGACAGACATAAACTGAACATTATTAAGATTTCTTCACAACGGGAAGAAGAAAGTAGAGCTCACTACAGTTTCCCCCGTTTCCTTAATTTCACAGCTGAATTACCAGAGACTTGCTTAAAGAGGAAAGGCTACAAGAAAATTCAGAGCTGCTGGAAACATGTATATATACAAATAAATATGTTCAACCCTTTGGGTGTTATTAGAGTGGAAATAACATCTAGTATATGCTAAAGCTCTGTGTAATGAAGAAAGGGGGTCGTGAATTTTTTAATAAGAAATGACAGAGGGCATTTCATCACTGCAGAACCATGTAGTTTTTACTTAAGCCAGTTCTAAAATGGCTAACTTAGCTGGTGGTAGTGGAGAGCTGGTGGTAGTGGAGAGCTCAGAAGATACTAAGAAAACTGTGAGCATTTACCTTGCTTTCTTATGGTGGGAGGTGTTTCACCTCACAGTGACCTCCCCATGACTGATATCTGAGCCAGCTGAAGCTGCCTGATCAACTTAAGATAGAAAAAACCAGTAAGGATGTATTGAGATCAAAACTTAGATGACTCAAAGGCTTAAAATATTTGATCCTTTGACCACTACTGTGGAGTGACACAATGACCTAACAGGTGGGACTGGAAGTCTTAGGTATGTGAAAGCAAGTAGCGGACATGAGTGCCAGACAGCTCATCCAATACATTTGAAGGCACAGTAATGATAAAGACGGCATTTAGCTTGCTCAAAGTTCTAGACATTAGAGACAGAATTGATTGTAATGAACGAAATTTGCTTAAAGCATTAAAGAATAAGTTGATTCCTATCTGCGCTCTTTTGAAATTCACCCCTTATTGGAGATGATTATCTTCTGTCAGCTTCAAAGGATGTATTTGCCATGGTTCCTGGGGAGAAGCATTTTTTCTGAGACTATTTGTCCAAAAAGGCAGTACAGACTGGTGATGAGAATCACCATTAAATAAGCACATATGTGGGCTTATTTCTGTGTAGTGCCATGATAACATCCATACCTACAGGACAATGACAAGACAGGTGCCAGGGGATCTATCTAGGACATAACACAGGTTATGGCAGCAAGGGAACATGCCAGGCCCTAAAAACCTCCCAAAGACACTTGCCAGGCTCTCCTGTGTGCCCCTCTCTCCTGAGTTGTGGGAGTGCTCTGTTTTGGCAAGTGGTAGTGTGAGAGGTTATAGTGGGGAAAAATCAGTAATTTCTCCTCAGGGTTGGTTTCTAGCATTCTGTGTGACTGCACTGCCACGAGTCGTGACCCAAAGTGCTGGTGAGAGCCAGGCTCCGCCATGGTTCCTGCAGAAGAAAAGGGCATATCTCATGAAAGTGTTTTGTCAGCTCAGAAATCCCTCTTTTGCTACTGTTGATCTGGCAATTGAAGTCTGAAAGTTGTCTGACTGCATCACTGTGGCTCTGAGCCCAAGCAGTCTCATATGTGGCACTTGCTGCACCCCAAAGGGCTTCTGTTGGTGTGGCCATGCTGCTCTTCTGTCTTGTCTCTGGTAATGCTGTATGACCTACATTTCTCCCTCTGTTTAATGCATTTGTGTCTGATTAGGTCCTGGTTCTGCCCCTAATGTTTGATCTTTAAGTATCATTACTCCTTAACTAAATCTAGGTGGCTGAAATTAAAGAGTCTTCTCCTGCCGATAATTATTTTATTTTAGTCAGGGAGTAGCTTTCTGTCTGTATCTGGGTCAGTATTAAGCTTAGCTTCCAGTGTTAATTTTCATGCTAAATATTCTTAATTTGTTCCTCCTTTATAAGAAGCTCCTTGATCCAGTAAATCTTCTTGTCCCTCCTACGGTGTCTCTAGTTATGAATTGTCATGATTCAGTGAATCTGCAGAGAAACTATTTTAATTATCCTCCCTTTCTGTCTTCTGCCAGAATGTCCAAGCCTCCCATGGAGGGAACATTCCTACCCTCCTTCAGCTCCCCTGAGGCAGTCAGAAATTTTTCATGTCAAGTTATCTTTTTGTCTCCCAAATCAGACTGGATAAGCACTTCTTAGTGCTGCGAGGTTGATTTCTGTGGGGAGATTCCAGCTGCAGGGAAAGGAAGACATAAACTCAGAGGAGACTGCCAGAGAAAATGGATATATAATTTATGTAAGACTTGGCAAAGCCAGAGAAAGGCCTGATCTACTTCATCGCTCTCTGGACTTCAAGTGTCACAGATTTCTTCTTGATTCAGTGCAAGAAGGAAAATCACGTTTGCATAATTTGTAGCTGGTAGCTGTTTTATTTTTTGGATTCTGAACCCATCACACTTTTGGGTAAGTGGCAGGCATGGGCAACAGGATAGAGAATCTCCAGATCTCAGAGGCATTGCATCCAGCCCAAACAACAGACCTGTCTCTGCACAAATTCCAGTACTTCTGAAAATTGGTTTCTGGGCATTCTGAGACCTCAGAAGAAAGCATCACAGACTTTGCAAACAATTAGGACTTTGCTTCATGCTCCGACTAACAAGGCAATCACTTAGGCAGCAGCTTAAGCATTGGTGCAGTTAGTTGAAAAAAATGACAAAAGCTTGAATAAAGTGCTTCCCTCTCAGGCTCAGCACTGTCAGTCATCCATTCAGGCTTCAGAAGTTCCACACTGCTCTTTGTTCAGCAAGAGGCTTACTGGAACCACCACACACTGTGTCAAACTACTAGGAAATCCTTTATCAGTACACCCTTTTGAAACTGTCATTGAACTGTATGGACCTAAAGAGTGATAAGCATTAATAATACCATGTTCTCTTTATCCACGTGTCGCAGTTTAGTCTCAGTTGGTTTTATCTTGAGCTCAGGATTTTCAGTCCAAGCTAGTCTGCTGCAACTCCCCATCTCCTTGTCCTTTTTAAAATAGTATTTAACCCATCACATATGGATACATGAGGCAAAAAAAAAAAAAAAAAAATCAAACTAATTCTCATCTAAGGCAGAGGTTTGTGCCTTTTGTTAGTAACCTGGACTTCTTTCGGCAAGTGCATGAGCGTCCTGTCCACAGTCCACTAGCGTAAGTCCCACAAGCAGCATAGCTTGTCAGAGTGATAGTATTGGGGTTTTGTTTGCTGAATTTTTTAGTTTATTTGGGTTTTGTCTGTCTGTTTGTTTATTTGTTTGTTTGTTTGTTTGTTTAGGGATATGTGTGTGTTATTTAGCTTTAAATTAATCAAACAGAGATGGGAAGCAAGGATCTGAACCCTTTCATGGGGATTTCTGATCTTGGCATCATCAGCCTTTGAGAATATTCCTACAGCCACACCCTGTCATCCAAGCACAACAGGATCCAGAAGGATCTGCTGAACATCTGGGTACAAAATCCACTGCTCACTGTCCAGAACAGTTTCACTTCCCTGTGGGTTTCTCTTTTTTGCAAGAATCCCAAGGAATTGAACCAGCATCCAAAAACGCATGTGTGGAAACCATCTTGTGAAGAGAATTGAACTTTCAGACCAATGGGTTGTCTTTACATGGTGCAAAGAATTTGGGTGTGTTTCAGCACAACATTCCTTGCCATACATCAGGGATGGCTTTGGGGCAGCTGTCAAGGAATGACACAGAAAGGAAGTTGTAGTTCCTGCTCTCGGAGGTAATAATAGATGATGTATGTGCTAATTTGAAATATGAGTGTAGACTTAGCCAGAATACACTGCAACAGTTAAATCACTCTACCAAAGATTTTACAGTTTTCAGCAAGACACCTTGGTTAAATCAGGAAAAGAAGACAAGGATATAAGTGCAATATTAGACAATTAAATCCCAAATCGGCAGAATTTCTAATCTGTGTTCTATAAACAGGAAAACCCAAAATCTGTAGAGCCTAAGAGTGTCCTGAGATTCTGCAGATATTGACAGTCTGGAGCAGCTAAACATCCACTAAACGATAAATCCTGCCATGTGCTGGGCTATCTCCAACTGTCCTGCCACTTACAAAAAGCCTTTCTCCAAATACACCATAGAGGCTGCAGAGATAAACACAGGGCCTGAAAAAAAAAACCTAAACAAAGTAAATAATGCTGTTGGTGTGACCATGACTTTTTAGGACAGAATAGAGTAAGAACAATCTTCCAGTCCAACTGCTTGATCACTGCAGGCTTGTCCAAAAGTTAAAGCATATTTTTAAGTGCACTGTCCAAAAGCTCCTTAAACATTGATAAGTCAGGTTTAACCCTCCCCTGACTCAGCTCTGAGCCATTCTCATATGTCCTATCACCAGATACCACAGAGAAGAGAACAACATCGCCCTCCCCACTTCCCCTCCTCAGGAAGCTGCAGAGGGCAATGAGGTTACCCCTCCATCTCCTTTTCTCTAGTGCTCTTAGTGCTTCAGTGCTCAAACACTCATCTAACTTTGCCCATGAACACTCGTCTCAATTCTGCGGTGGCCCTGGTACTCACCAAAGCCTCTCTATCACTTCCTTTCACAACTGGACAGAGGAGAGAAAAACAAATGAAAAATAAAAGGTTAATGAATTGACATAAGGAGGGGAAGAGACCATTCTCCGGTTATCATCGTGGGCAAAACAGACTTGACTTTGGGATGTTAATTGAAGTTATTACAAGTGAAAATCAGAGCAACATAATGAGAAGCAAACCAAATCTTAAAAACACATTTCATCTACCCCTCCCTCATTCCTGGGCTCTATCTCCTCTCCCACAGCAGTAGAGGGAGGCAGGGCTTGGGGGTTATGGTCTGCTCATCTCACGCTTCTTCTGCTGCTGCTCAAGGAGAGGAGTCGTTCCTCTGCTCCAGCGTGGGGTCCCTCCTACTTGATACAGTTCTACATGAACTTCTCCAGAGTGAGTCCTTCCCATGGGCGACAGTTCTTCCTGAACTGTTCCAGCATGGTCCCTTCCCACAGGGTGCAGTCCATCAGGACCAGG
Source organism: Acanthornis magna (assembly GCA_036785705.1). NCBI lineage: Eukaryota > Metazoa > Chordata > Aves > Passeriformes > Acanthizidae > Acanthornis > Acanthornis magna. The sequence goes on from JAWUZG010000001.1 coordinate 4,921,498, forward strand.
CTGTTTGGCCTTCTTCACCATGGGCTGCAGGGAAATCACAGCTCCAGCATCTGGAGCACCTCCTTTCCCTCCTTCTCCACTGATCTTGGTGTCTGCAGAGCTGTTCCTCACATATTCTCACTCCTCTCTTCTCTGGATGTAATTACATGTACACAATAACTGTTTTCTCCTTCTTAAATATGTGATCCCAGAGGCACTGCTGCCATCTCTGATGGGCTCAGCCTTGGACAGCTGCAGGTCCCTCCTGGAGTCACCTGTCTGACACAGGGGAAGCTTCCAGCAGCTTCTCACAGTAGCCATCCCATAGGCCCTCCTCAGCTACCAAAACCTGGTCATGCAAATGAAATACAGACTCAAAACCACATCTTTAAAGAGAGTGAAATGACTCTGAGAGCAGTCTGGATGGAAGACTGTTCTCGTTCTTTGTGTTAGAAGACTGGCATCATTGGAGTGCTCATTTACAGAGGGGATGGAAAAGCAAGCAAATGTAGTCTAAAGCCTTTGGGTTACAACACTTGCAGGAGGAGACCTGGTGTCCTGTTTCTTGTCCATTAAACACAGGGATTACTGTAAAGAAGTTAACAGTGGCTTGAGGAAAATAAGGGGAAAAATGGTTTTAAAGTTTCACTTTTGTTTTTAAAGTTATTGGCATGACTGAGGGCATTGGGAACTCTGGAGTGATTTCATTGCTTGATTTTTCCTTTTAAGGAAAGATTTTCCGAGAGGTGGAATTTAAGAACAGAATGATCTCCCTATGGGTCAGCTGAGAGCAAAATATCTGACAGCACAGCCACATAGCCTCCCCCAGCACATGCTGACATACTTATAGAGGTTGGCATGCCTAAAGGCTTCTTATAATTTATTCTGCCTCTCCTACAGTCCCTGAAGCACAAATAGTCAGAAAGCTATGAGGTCTTGCTATGCTCCAGCTCTTTTGCTCCCCCATATTATATTCCCTAGGGTAGCTGCAGGAGCAAAGAACAACTTCTAGAACTCATAGTAGCACAGGAATTCATCTATATATGTCTTATTATTGCAGACCCTTTTCCACCCCCTTTAGGGATGCTGGATCCTAGGCAACAGAATATATTTCTGTGCAATAATGCTGGAAAAGTTCATCAAGTTCAATGAAGTAATTATATAGATTTTCTCTCCCTGACCTAAAAAAATAAAAATAAAAATAAAAATAAAAATAAAAATAAAAATAATTTAAAAAAAAATTAAAAAAGCTATTCTTTTTTTAGGCTGTAAAAATTTGTTAAGATATCTATCTGGCAAAATTTAATATGTTTAATAAAAACTCCTAATAAAATATTTGCTTTAGCCATGACCCAGTTTTGGAAAAAGTGCAGTTTTAGCTACAGTAAAGGTGCAGTCCTGGAACAGCACAAATACACATGGCAATATTTCAAACAGAGGTCAATTATTAATGAAATTTAAGGCTCGTCTTTAGCCTACAGTTATGGTAATATTGAATATTTTTTCATCTATAAAAAGTGCTTTAAAAGAAATGGGATTTTAAAAGAGAGTCTTAATTGTGAAAACCCCTAATTTCTGGGTCTCGCTTTTGAAGCGTAAATAATATCTGCTCTAGTGTTTTTGTCTGTGTGTAAAGGTTTACTTACACCATCACTACCAACAACAAACTGTTACTCCACAGTTTGATTTGGTGCAAGCCTATCCCAAAAGGGACACCTTTGACTCCTCCACAGTGGATTATATTGTCCCACACTGCTCAGCACCAGAGGCTGAATGGTACCAAAGAACAGACCGGTCTTTCTCAGTCATGAGCTCCCTGTGCCCTCAGAGTGAATTGTTGTGTCTCACCACCCACACTGCTGTGACTGGCACCACTGCAACATCCATCCAAGTCAGGTACCTCTTCACTAGCTGCTTTTCCGTTTCCTCTGGTGGATTTCCTGACCAAGTACCCCTTACCTCTCCCCTTTTCTGCCCTCACTATCCTTACCCTGACCCTCTCTGTTCATGCACCCAATCTTCTCCACTCTGCTGCTGCATCTTAGCTCTTTCACATTTCCCCTTGGTACTCATTTCCAGTTTCTTGTCTGCCCTCCAGGGTTCCATGTTCCAGCTCTCTAGACTTATTTTTGACAGGAAGGCCCCATTCAATCAGACTAATTTCTCATTATGCATTTGCTCCCATTTTCATGATTACTCAGATTGCCCTGATCTGTCCACCTCATTGTTTCCCAGTCCAGACCATCCCTATGTTATACCCCAACACTCCTCAGTCAGCTCTAGGCTGTAACTCTACCAACCTTTTGTGACAGCTATTTTTCCTCATACAGACCCTGGAACTCCTCTTCTCTGCTCAGTTTCCTTCCTTATATTATCACACTTCAAGTCTCCTCCCTCTTTGCGTGCACATCGCTGATCCTGATAGGTGTGGGGAGCCATTCTGGTGGGTGCAGAGAGACAGAATTCATACTCTCAAAAATTGCATAGAAAAAAGTCTTCCTTCCAGCCCTTCTCTGAATAGACAGAATAGAGAGGAGCTGGATGTGAACCATCAACCAGGATTTGCTGACTAATATTTTTCTTTAGCAAGGTGAACATGAGGACAGTAAAAAGGCTGATATAACAATGTACTTCCTTGCCAAGTCTCTAATTCCTGTTCCACAGTGTAAGGACACTGGATCTTCTTAAAGGTTAGCAGAGTTTTAATATGGATAAAACCAACTTTTTTTCCCCGAGTTACATTTGTGGAAACAGCTGAATAAACTTGGTTATAATTACAAAAAGCAGCCAGAAGCAGATACCAGCATAGAAAATGTCACCTTGAACAGTCAAATTTAAAAACATTTCAATTAGTAAGTGAAAACATGGGAAATATTATTATAAGAAGAGGTGTCATCCAAACCTAATTATAGATTATGTTTTCGTTCTTGATGTAATATGATTTAAATTCATTATCCATCTGTAGTGAGAGAAAAGATGCATTTTAATTTACATGCCTCATCTAGCATTGCTGAGTTCAAAAATCGTAAAAGAGAGCAATGGATTAGAGGTCAGTCTCATCAGGAGGAGGACTTACTGTTTATCAATTTGGTGAAAAAACCCCACAAAACCCTTCCAAACCTTTTGAGAACTCTCCTTTGTAGGGAAATCTTCAAATGATGTCATTAATTGTCAATATAGACCTTATTTTAATAAATACTCTTTTGTTTCCTGAATTTTTTGCATATTGCTAGAGTTGTGTGTGACTGCAATACGACTATCTAAAGAAATAATGTAAACAGGTCCTTGAATTCCTCCAGAGTGATGATCAGCTATATTTTTCAAATTTAAGAATGGTGTTTGCCAGCCCTTGTGGTTTAGAAAACTTGGATGCTCAGTGCAAGAATCAAGCCTTTGCTGAGGTATATAAATAGTGTAACATTATTTCTCTCCCTCACACGCACACTCTTTTGAACTGAATAATTTAGTCCAGCTGTTGAAGCCTATTACGCTTTCCATTACAAATTATTTTAGAGAGCATAACATTTAGGTACTTTTAAAACTGGATGAATGCACTAAAAGAGACACTGCATTTGCATAAGCTCAAACTATTGTTTGGGGTTTTTTTAGCTATTTCAGCTAAGAAGTCTTTGTTCTTTTCTTTTCTTGTCTGCTTAGCCTTTCTCTTAGCTATCCCTTGGTATCAGTTTCTTGAGCTGATTCAAAGCATTATCATGAAAACCAGACTGGACTAAAGCAATGCACAGACACCCCTTGGAGATACTGAAACTTTCATAATGAATTTGAGTTTCAGAATTACTATATGTAGTCCTGCATCACAAATGCCACTTTTATGAATTTACAAAAGTATTTTTTGTACAGGTACAAAATATTATGCAGTGAAAACTCACACATGAGCACAAACAGACACATATGTGCAGAATTTAATTGCTTCCTCGTGGCCTTTCAGTACTTCAAGGAGGCTTATTAAAAAGCTGGAGAGGGATCTTTTACACAGGTGGATAGTGATAGGACAAGGGGGAATGTTTTTAAACTAAAAAAAGAGAGATTTAGATTAGATATTAGGAAGAAATTCTTTACTATGAGGGTGGTGAGGCATTGACAGAGGTTGGCCAGAGAAGCTATGGACACTCCATCCCTGGAAGCGGCCAAGGCTGGGTTGGATGGGGCTTGGAGCCACCTGGGATAGTGGGAAGTGTCCCCATGGCATGGGGGCTGGAACTAGATGATCCCTTCCAACCCAAATTATTCTGTGACTATGAAACTGCTACTAGAGTTCATAATGAAAATCTGTAGGACAGACAGGACAAAGGAATTTACATAAATTCTGTTGTAGATACACTTACTTCAATTAATTTTTGCCCTAATTAGAGTCAGTACTCCACAGAAAACAGGAATACCTGTCTGGAAAAACAACATCATACACACCCTAATTCTTCCCCCAAAAGACCCAGAAACCACAACACCCAAAGCAAAACAAAAGCAAAACAACAAAAAACCCCCAAAACCCCCAACCCCCAAAAAACTAATCGCAAAAAGCCCTAAAAAGCAAACAAACAAACAAAAGAAACCCCATTCCCCGGGGGTTAATATTATGACCACATCTTAAAAAAGGAATTTATCTATTTTTGCAATATAGTGTCTTTGGATGTGAGCTTTCATTACCTAGAGCAAATAAAAACTCAGAACTGGTAGCTGTCCAATAAAGATCTAGGCAAAGCTATACAATTAGTTTGACACAGGTTTCCATCAGAAACAATTGTCAGGCCTCAAATGATACTGGGCAAGTAAGGACTTGAGAAAATAAAGGGGAATGCAGCCAAGCCCTTGTCTATTTAATCGAGCACAAGATGAAGTGAAAGACACAATATGAGCTGGTTGCTGCTCAATTACTGTTGAAGTTTTGTTAAATGAGTTGACTGCTGTCTTATTTACATAAGAAAATCTCCACTCATGCTTCACTGAGTCTCAGCCAGGCCTTAATTGAGAATTTATGGTTGAGTTCTCCGTGGAGGTGAAGCACTGGAACGTTAATTCGAAGTGCAGCGGTTGGCCTGAATTCAATCGCATTCATGACACTGATGAGCAGTGTCCATTCATGCAAAATTCCTGTAAAAAGTGAAGACCTGAGCTGAAATTAGATAAGCAGTTGCCTAAAGTTTGAAGTCAGACTTGAATGCACCTGGATTTCCCTGTATGTATGTATGTATACAGCAAAATTACATTTTCTCTGGCTTTTCTCTGGCTCATGTGTGGATGCTTGTACTGAGAATTTTTTCAAATTAAGTCAATACTTATGAAAATGGTCAAGTTCACCACACTTGACAAAGAAAGAGGAGGTGGTTTGCTGCTGTCTGAAGTGCCACACTGATTGCCCTTATCTGTTCTGCATTTCATCTATAAAGAGGGGTTTCTTTAAGGACTGGTAGAAGGACTATTTATCTCCCAGTGGAGTTTGATATGTTCAGGAGGTTGTGTAACTCTGTTGATAGCTGAACCGTGGGTTGTTTGGGGTCGGTTCTCTGCTGTGACAGTCTTTCCTGAGTGATCTTTGGTAAATTACTTAAGACCCAGCACCCCACTTCCCTCCCCAAAGTCAATAACTTTGAGGATGTGCATCAAAATGGAAGCAAGTCTTTAGGTTTTAAATACGCGTAAAAATTTGCTCCCTAAACAACTCATTGGCATAATTCAATCTAAATTAAGTCTTCTGCATCCAACCATCTACCAGAGGGTCAAGTGGTTATGGGCTCAGCAGCTGTTACGGTTGAGGATGATTTTTGGCTTGGTTTCTAGATGAATTGGGCTTTCTGGGCTCCACGGGCGAGGGGCTGGATTGAGTTGCCTGACCACAGGCAGAAAGGTTGGTGTATCTTCTGCTGTATGACTTTTCCGAGCACAAGTTTTCAGTGGTTAAGGCTTGCAAAACAGCAAACACACACATGATACCTGGGTCCCAGGCAAAGCTCGACACATGGCCATGGTGTGGAAGGCACCCTTGGAAACCCTGTTGACAATTATGGTTTTACTCTCTGACAGAGCAAACCCAAAACTCACTAGGAAGAGAAGGTGAAGAACATTTCTGGAAATATGACAGGCAGGCCCACTTTGGAAATCACTGAGTTAACAAGATCAAACAGTAGAGCAGAGAATATAACAGAGAGGAGATCAGGTTTTTGTAACTAGGGTTAAGCTATTGAATTTTCTAAATACTCCACTTTTTTCTTCCTCAGAGATACCATTTTCTTAGCAAACCTACCATGCATAATTATAGATTTTAGTGTTCCTTACCAGCTGAGAATAATACTGAATCTACAAACTTCTCCTAGTAAGCCTGGTGGGTTGTTCACTAGAATTTTATTCCTAGATCAGCAGCTTGTTATGGCCCTAAGACAAGCACATCTTTCTCCATCTACTCCCGGAATCAGCTCACCCCATGCAGCAGTCTGTGTTCCTGGGTCCATTACTGGAGCAATCTGTCCAGAGCACTCTGGCAGGCATGTCACAGCCCTCAGAGGCTTAGGTACCACAGGGAAGCTCCAGGCACCTGCAGAGCACAGGTGTTCTCTAAGATGGCTATTCACTTGTAATAAGTGAAGGAAGCAGAGGGAGGAAGAATCAGTGGAAGGAAAGCTGCCTTGTGTGATTTCAGAAGGTTGGGATTACCTGCCACTGTCAATGACTGGAATAATGTCACATGTAGAAAGGCAATTAAATATTGGCTTTTTAGAACTGTTTAATTAAGATTTTCCATTTGCATGGGGTTCATTATGTGCCATAAAAATGGCAGGGAAGAAATACAGAAACAAAGAAATAAATACTTCCCACCACCCCCCAGCAGACTTTCATGGAAGGAATACACAGGTTGGACTTAATGATTTTTCTGTCCCTGGGGATACATTATATTACCCCTGGGGATACCTCAGTCCTGGAATACTTTGCTTGGATATCCACAGTGCTCACTGGAGCAGTTCTCTTGAGTGAGGAATCTGCCATCCCCAAAGGGCTGTACTCCACCTTGGCACTGCAGGTTCCAGGTCAGGAAACCTTCCATACTAATTGGAAAAACCCTCATGTAGTGAGAAGTGCCTGGGGCTGTGCCTTAATTTTTTGCTCACATATCCATTCTGCGCCTTCCATGCCTAGCTGTCAGTTATTTCCAGAGCTTAATTACTGCTGGAAGAATCTCTACACTCGTGACAAGATTTCCATGTCTCGGTTCTGGCTACTGTCAGAGCTGGGTTTTGACACTCAGAGCACCTGGCAAGGCATCCCGCCTGGCACAGCTCATGTCACCCATGTTGGTGCTGTTGTGAACCTCACAGCAGCTGTGCATTAATAGGGAACAGAAATCCCAAGGCTATCACAGCCTCTGTGGTGATCTCCACTGAATTCACTGATACCTCAGCTTACATCCAGAAACAGCACTTCTCCTTTTGTGGAGCGCTGCATTCACAAAATAATTAAGATTATTTGCTCAGGTTTTGTAATCAGTTCAAACATTTGCGCCCATGACATAGAACTTCCTTCCAGCAGCTGAATCTCATACAGAGATTTCAGATTCAGTTGATTGGGGTCTAAATGCAGCTGGTCCCTTGAGCAGCCCAAAGAATTATCCCTAAACATTGAGGGCACACCAAACTGGACAGCTGCTATGTGCCAGGGCACAAGATCTCCTCCAGAGCTCAGTTCCTTCAGATCTCCATCAGCATCTACTGATGGAAGCACATATTTCACATTTCAGTTACACGATTAAAAAGGACATTGCCTGGGAATTGTTTTGCAGGATGCAGTATGAGAGGAGAAGAACAAACACGCCAAAAATTTCCTGCCCTGTGCCTTTCTTTTAATTCTGAGATTTGTACTCCAGTAAGATTTAGTCCTGCAATATCATCTTGGCATTCACACAGATATAACCTATGAATCTTACATCATGCAACTAATACCCTCAGCTTTGATCTTCAAGGGGTGAAAAATGTTAATACTTTATACTACATTATTTAGGGGCTTCCTAGAGTTCAAGATATTAATGCAGTCCTCTCTATTCAGCAGTGAATAGATTTCCTCTTTAGGAAGGTTATATTCATCTGTGCGGGAGAGAATGTGAGAAATAATCCCCATCCTGTCAGGCAATTAAAGCAGTATTATTCCTTGCAATTTTAGGTTTTAATTTACTGTATGAATACCTACACTATTAAGTCAAATATTTTTATGGAAAAAAAATCAGTGAAGCACCACGCAATAATGTTAAAGCCTTACACCTCCTACATATTCTTCATTATGAGAATATTATGGTCTGGCACACAAACAACATACTTCAATATTTAAACTGAAATTTAGGAAATGATCTGCATTGTTCTTATATTTATAGACTAATTAATTACTTAAAGAGGGTGGTTTTATTGAGAAAATTTATAAAAGGTACAGTTAAGGCCTAAATGTGATTTTTGTTCTCAGTTTCCCTGCTTTTTCTGTTTTTATTTCCAGTCAGTCGTTTCTAACATTTTGAAAATTAAATTGTGAACTGGAATTTTCCAGTCCTATTTACAGCTCAGCAGCAATTCTTGGGAGGTGTGATGGTCTGAGTAAAATTGGTTTAGATGCTTACGACTTCAGACCATAAGCCAAACTCATTCTTCAGCCCATCTTCTGATCAGAAATCTTTCATGGCAGTAGTCTGGAAACAGATGAATGTTTTGTTCTAATGTGCCTTATGATTTCTTGAGTATATTCCTTTAATGACTTGGTGGTTTTATGGTTATAAGCATGAAAACAATGTTTCATGGATGCACACTATAATTTTCTACATGAATTATTTTTAAAAAATTGATTTTAAGCTCTGTTTCAACAATATGCAGAAGTAAATTCAGCTGGTATTTTCTCTTTACAGGGTTATACGTCAAAAATACACACTTCAAAGAGAACACAGCAGTTATAAAAAATTTTACTCTGTCAGAGCAACTGGTGAGAGTTTCCAGTTTAGGCGGGAGAGTGAAAGGTTGTAATTAGCCTCATTAAGTAAAATCTTTACCCAGTGCCTATATCTGAATGTGCAAGCCTCATCTTTCTCTAGCCAGTAAGAGAAACACTGCTCCTAAGGCAGGAGTCAGATAAACAAAAAAGAGATGAGTAAAGCCACCAATTTCTCATCATCAGTTAAAAGAGAGGGTCAAATGCTACTAATTAAGACGCAGGTGTTTAAATGGTATGTGGGTGTGTTGGGTCAGATACACCTTCAAAGACATTTTCATTGTCTGAAAATTTATTTGAAAAACAGAGCAGCAAGTGTTCAAGTCCCTGTTTCAATAAACATTTTATGTGCAGTGAAGATCAGACTGACTAACCCCAAAACAACTGGATATGAATAATGTTTATGTGGGCTAGGGAAGGATCAGGTTCAAAGAGAACATGTAGGCAGATCAGTCTTCAGGGCTTTGGAGGATGATGAACTCCTCTGCTTTCCTTGGCCACAAAACACTTTGGGTTTGCCTGAGAAATGGTGGAAATCCTCCCTGATCTTCGAAAAAGGGAAGAGGGAAGAATGTGATTAATACAATATTAATAAACTCAGGTGAGGTGATATAAACAAGATTTCTGCTAGTGATGTATTGAAAGACACTGGTAAATGCTGCAGTGATGTTTTTCAAATGCTGGCTTCTCTTTGTGACATTTATGATGAAATTCTGCATTATGGTGTGGTTTCCTGCTGTGCTTAGTTATTTTGAAAATGTGGCTACCTCTCTATTAGGGTAAATAAAGTGTGAATTTACTGAAAATGTTGTACCTACTTTCACACATGAAGAAGGAAGACCTACAAAATCGATACAGCTGTCATTTTAACTTTGACAGCAGGGTAGATACTGGAATAGATTGCTAAACAATCAGTAGATAAGAAACAAGAGAAAATGCAACACTTGAAAATGTCTACCGTGGATCTATCAAATGAAAATCATGTAAAACATATCTAATTTCCTTCTCTGACGAATGATCTTTCTTAGCAGATGGAGGAGAAACTGAAAATGTGAAGTATTCTGACTTTATTCAGCTTTTAGACATTCTATACCAGCAAAGTAGGGAAATATAGCCACTGTGCGTCAATGTGCAACTGATTGAAAAATGGCACTTAGGGAGTGATTTTCATTCCTTTCTCTGTCAAAAAAGGCTGGTAAGTTGTGTAGGGCACCCTCAAGACCTACCTTGGTCCTAGTCCTGGTTAATCTTTATATCTGTGGCGTGGATGAAGGAGCAGAGCACATGTCCAGAAGCTCTTGGGTGAGGAGGGCTGTGTGTACTTTGGAGGAATGGATCAGAATCCATAACCGCGCCGTTAACTGTGACAAGTGTTTGAACCGTGAGGATGAAATTCAATAACGACAAGTGCCGTGAATAGTAATGCCTGTGGAGGAAGCCTGAAGTGCACAACTACAAACGGGAGAATAACTGGAGGAGCAGCAGCATGGGAGGAGAGGTGCGAGGTCGCCACGGCTCACAAACCGCGTCTGAGTCGACAAGATAATTTGGTTGCACAGAAGGCAAATCTCATTCCGGGCTGTATTAACAGCATGACAACGGAAGTAATTATTTCGCTGTACTAAGCGGTGATGAGACCTCAGCTGGGGCAGCGTTCCCCAGTCTGAAAACAAGACAGGTGTAAATAAACGGGACAATCTCTAAAGGAGAGAAAAAAGGCAATGAATAGAAAGCACAGTTTATGTCAAAAGGCTGGGAGAAGTCTATTTATCCAGTTTTAAAAAAGGGTGGAAACTTAAGGGTATATGAAATGAAATTTGCTAGTTTTAAGATGATGATAACCATTTTTTTTCTTCACATCCTATATACGTATTGCAAGAAATGTTAACTTAAATCAAACCAAGATATTTGAGGCAGACTTCTCAATACAAAGATGTAAAATAGAGGTTAGGAAAAATTTCTGATTATCAGTTTAGTAAGGCCTTTGAACCGATGTTTGGGTAAACCACTGTATCTCCTGTGCTGGAAGTTTATAATAAATATTGAAGAACATATTTAAAATATGGCAGGGCTTTATATTTTTCTGCTTCTTAGAGAAAGGATAAAGAGCTGATCACTCAACATTCTGTCATTCTTATGTATCGCTTTTTAGCAATTACTAATAGATATTACTTAATTAGATATTACTAATTAGATATTACTTAAACCAAAGTTATTGTAATAGGATATTTTATAAATCTGTATGCTTCAGTTTTACACCTGAAAAAGAGCATGGAGAATTTGTCATAGCACAAAGAGGGTTCATGAAAATTATGTTAAATTTGCACTTTGGGATGTTGGAGTAGGATTATGTTTTATTAGAAAATGTCAGTAAAAACAAACAAGCACACAAAATCTCCAAAGAATAAATTGTCTTTTTAAGTAGAAATGTCACATTCCCCATACAACTTTTTTTTAACAAAAAGTAAAGGCTTTTGTAGTAACCGAATCTTTCCTGAAACATTCAGTGAAGCTGAAAATACATTTTTCAAGAGTTTCATTTGAAAAAGTTTTGAACAGTTCTCCTTAGTAGTTGTGAAGACATTGGTATTTTCTGCCATGATCCCGTGGGACAACAATTTTGCCCTGTTTCCAACCTTGCTGCCTTTGAATTAACAGAGCTTTTTGTTCTTTCCACAATCCCTTTTTCTCAGGGTTTTTTTCTTTCTTTTGCTTCACACTACCCCAAACAATTCTCCCTCTAAATGAAAGGGAAATTAAAGAAGACAAGTTCAGACATGCAGATAACAAGAAATCATGGAACATTTCCACAATTGTCTCTTTGTTAAAGTGCTTGGAAATATGTTCTTTGCTTCCCAGAACATCCCATCGCTCTTGGCAGAAGTGATGGTGCTGGGGCAGGAACATTTTGTGATGTGAGGTATTGAGAGTAATTCAGAAACAACAGAATAGTCGAGGGTGGCAAAAAAACCCCAAACCTGTCAGGGAAAGGATCAGAGATGTTGTACCTCCAGTCAGAGTAATGAAGCCAGAGTTAAAGTCCTCCTTGTAGTGTTAGGATAATTAGCCAGCTCTTACATCTTTTGCAATCTCACTGCTGTCTCTATAATCTCAAATGAATCGGTTCCCTCATCCGCAGTAAATTATTTGCAGTAGAGATAATTTTTTCAATACTTTATCACAGTCCCTGCTATATTGGCTCCAGGCTCATTAAGAGATCTTTTGGTGCTCCTGTAATATGAATAAATATCTTTGAATATATGAATATTTTTTTAATGTTCATATAAATATATGAATAAAGCTTTAGCCCATCAGAGTTACACTGGCTTGAAGTGGAGCACTGAATGAGTGACTCAATCAGAGACTTCTTGCTATCTCATCTTAACAGCCTTTACTCTGTGCTAGCCCTGTGAGAGGCAGCATCATTGTTCCCATTTTTTCCATCTATCTTGTTACATTTGAAAAATGAAGGGGTATCTTTTTACAGTTTTCAGGGCTGTAGTGGGCTTCTGAACCTCAGTTCTCCCAGCTCTAAAACCCTGAAGGCTGACCTGGGCTTTCTGCTGATGTTTTTTGCCAGAGGTTCCAGGGGAGGCTGCACTCCCTGGCCACAGTGTAGAGCACATTTTGCACAGCTTGTGCTGTCTGGACATGCTCAAGAGCTAACACATGAGCTGTCTCTTGTTTGAGATGTTCAAAGGCTTCTTGTTGCTCAGGGGCCCACCCACAATAGTTCTTCTTTTGGGTCACAAACCAACTATAACCAGGAAGCTGTATTCTCCAGAATCCCACAAGGCCTAGGAAATCTTGTGCTTCCTTAGCTGATGGAGACATGGTTACTACCCTGTGTATCACATCCATATGCATGTGACATCTCAAGGGAATTTCTAAAAATACTCAAATGAAAAGGTGCCTTCTTGAACAAAGGGAGCTATTTTGTAAAATGGGCCTGGCCCAGTTGCTGTGTTGAGCCTCTGAAGGCAGATTTTAGCAATAAGTGAATACCTCCAATTTTTCAGCCAAAAGGTCTTGTTTATGTTTCATTTTCCCTCAGCAGTTTAAGGTTCTATGATTTTTGCAAAAGTGATATGCCATTTGTTTTCATGGCAATGTTGTTCTGCCAATCTGCACATCTTTTATGTTTCTGCAATGTTTGTATTTCCACATATCTGATAGAGGTGAAAATATTCATTATACTGGTTGAGTGATAAGGAATTTTAAAGCATAGACGTTTTCCTTGAAAAATCATTCCTGAACTCTGTTCATTTTGAGAGCAAACAATTCAGGTTTCAAGTCATGGCCATTACTAGCCAAGAGGTTCTTGTTATTACTAATTTTAATGTATTCATAAAAACAGCAGCTACTCGACAATATGGCAAAAAACGATTCAAAATGTAAATCTACTGAAAAACAAAGTTTTATCTAGCTGCGAAAGAACCATTTGATGGCATTCATTCTGTTTGAATAGCAGCTATTAAGCTTTTAACAATTTTAAGCTTTAAAGAATGATAAAAATCCTACTAAATAGTTCTTCTGGACCAGATTTAAAATCAGCTAATCATGTATGATTAAGATGATAGCATTTATCACCATTGTAGCTGGTGACAGTAGCTCTTACTGTATTCTGCATTTCCAATGTCTATCAAATACTTAGAAAATATGACGAGATAAACAATGTATCATTACACATATTAGAACTTTAGAAAGCGGCTCAACAATGCCATATGCCTCATGCCTCCAACATGTCACTTATTCTCATGATTCACATTTGATATTTTCTGAAAGCCTGCATTTTTAGAGACTTGAATTCTAAGTCTCTGTCTTTTGTATGCCAGAAATCAAACAAGTAAAAAGGTAAAGAAAACCTTAGGATTGTGAACTTCGTGATATAAAAGCAAAAGTATGAAATCTTTTATTAGGAATGAATAGTAATAGAATATATAATTTTCATACAAATTATTGGTTTTATGGCTCTCAGAAAGACATTAATAACCCTGATTTTTGCAATAACATGAAAAAAAACCCAACAAAAATGCTACTTATTTGTTCATGTCTAGCTATCCTGTGTAGATTTCAGTCCAGGAAAAGTTAACCAAGTTAGTTAGTAAATGCTGCATTGCAGTACACTACCAGGATTCCAAATCTATAGAATGGAAGGACTGCTTCCAGAATTTCAGTCTGTGCTGCTAATTTGGGAAGTGGAAAAGATGTTAAAACACTTTAAAGACAGGGAACAGTGTTTGAGGTGATTGATTTTTCTACTTATATTAAAAACCAAAAGCAGCTCCTAACAACTGCATCAAAGCTGCTAACAGCTACGGCTAATTTTCTGTCTCAAATCCATTGGGCTTTTCCTCCAGAGTTTAATTGCAGTTATCCACTTGCCTAGAGAAACCTCAGTTTGAGTCTCATGGCACTCAGCAGAGTCTTTCCATCTTTGTGATTGATGAGAGAGATCTAAACAATGGACATTTATTGTAGTATATTTTTACACAAAACACTGAAATTAATTCTTGCAGAGTTGGGCTGGGTTGGTACAAGCGTAATCCATGTATTCTGTGGACAGATAACTCCATGACAGTTTTAATCCAGTTATCTCTTTAGAAGGGAAGCACGAAAACAAGAGCACCACAGACATCAGTGCAGGCAGCATGAATGCTATCCAAGGAGTATTGAACATGCTTGTGAGGCCATTCTGTACATTCCTGCTCATTGGCACAGCCAGCTTGACAAAGACATGCGTTTGGGGTCTTTTTTACCATGTGTGGCTCCTATGCCATCCTTAATATGGATATATAAAAACTGAGGCACAGACTTGAGCCATGATGACAACTGGGTTAACCTACCACTGGCGTTTGACTGGGGAATCCAACAAGAATCCCAGACCCATCATTATTGTCTGAAATTTAAAACAACAGCAAACTCCACCCCAGGTCATACCCAAGGATTCAGAGGAAGGCAATCAAGTTGAAGGTTATTTCTCAGCTAAGACGGACCAATCTTTTAGAGCCTCCTTTTCATGGGTGACCGAAATTGCCATCATCAACTAATAAATCAAGAAGCAATCTTCGCAGATGGTATGGCTGTGCTAATGAATGAGGATAAACCAGTTTCCATGGTCAGGACACTGCTGCATCACTGCCCTCTTCAGTGCATGCTGCAGAGGGTGGTGTAGGGACACTCAAGCCAGGGAAGAACATGTAAGCTGGAAGGGAATAGCCAAATATTCACAGAACTATGGCCTTGCTAACGAGCTCTGATGAGTTTCAAAGGCTTAGGTTCAGGGTCGTACTTGCCTGACATGCTGCATTCAAATCTGAGTTGGCTTCTGCTCATTTAGAGTCACTGGCAGAGGTTGATGGGGAGCTCTGCTCCTTGAATTCATGATTTCTGAGCACACTCCATCAAGCTTTAAGTTTTGCTTCTTCTGCCTGTCTGAGAGGGGAATATCAAGGTTCTCTCTATTACGAACTGAAATCAAGGCTTAGTTTCCTGTTTCAGTTAGATATTGGTATATAGCACTGCGGTTCTCTGGTAAAGAAAAAAAAAACAGTAAGTAACCGATACTCTTTTAAAATGACAGATTAGGCAAAAACCAAAAGACAGTGTTTTTGAAACAGTCTCCAAAGGACAGTGTTTTTGAAATTAAACTGCAGTATTTTGGAAGAGAGCAGAAATTGGGAAACCTCTTCCTTAGGACCTTTTCTACCTTACCGTTCACTCTGGCTTACTTGGATACATCACCAACACGTGCACCTTGTAATGGATAAGGTTTTATTTCATTCAGTACTAAATTAGAAGTTGCCCGAAGCACCATGAAGATGACTCACAAAACGCAATACTTCAGGAGCTGCTCTGAATGCCACTGGCATAGCTACTGTACTCAAAACTGATCAACAAATGGCAACCAAGAGGTGGTTGTAAAAAGCAGAATAAGAACTCAGCCTGCTAAGTTGCATCCTCCTGCCATGACAAGCTGTTCTTTTTCATTTAAAGCCAAATCAGACGTGTTACATGATCTGCAAAGACACATTGCAACCCAGACCAGTGGCACTGTTGCTATGTCCTTTGTGGTCTCTCTGAGGTGTGACTTCATTAGGTCTTGTCTTCTGCATGACTGGGACTCAAAACAAAACATCACAGCCCAGCTGGGCAAAGCATCGCTGGTGTCAAGGAGCAACGAGTCACATGCCAAAGGACAGTGTGCTCCCTTGAGGGGAAGATGTGATGCCCTACAGGAATGTCAGATTAAAGTCAAGCATCCTGCTTTTCGGGGCTACCAAAGAAGCAAAATATTCACCTTTGTACATCACAATAGATATCAAAGTCAGGCCGTGAAAGGGAAGGGAGGAGTTTGTGCAGATTTCATCTTTGACAGAGAGGAGTTTGTTTCATAAATGGGTAGGAAAAGCTTCTGGAAAAATCTGTCCTGATTTGGCCTCTTTCCTCTTTCTCTTGCAGTTTTGTACAATAGGCCAGTTAGAGTGGGAGTAGAGGGAGGTAAATGTTTGCAAAACTGGAGTTATTTTGTGGGGAAATGAGTAGGCAGGCCTGACTTCTTTGTCTGGAGGGTAGGCGTTCTGGAGAATCCAAAAGGTGAGGGGAGATGAGGACTGGAGTCCAGGAGGGGCTAGGACAGCTAATGAATGACACAGGCATTGACTACTAGGGAAAAGAAGGGTGACCAAATCTAAAATGTTTGAGATAATTTAAAGTCTTTCTTTCTGTCTTTCCTAGGTGTGGCATACACATGAAGCCAGGTTTTCTGAAAGAACTGGACTTACTGATCTTGCTTTGCTTGTGTGCCTGTCCCTACTGACATTTTATGAACTGGCTAATTTCCTCTTCAAGGGAAGAAGTCACCAAGTTAAACATTATGATGGTACATGAGAGGTGATGGTCAGGAGCGATGGAAAGCTTTGTAGTGTCCTGGAGTGCTCCAGACTGCCTTCAAACATTATTAGACCTCAGGGACACTGCTCTGGATGCAGTTCAATAAGCAAAGCTTGAACCAACACTTGTAATCAGCCTTATCCAGCTTATTCAGTTCTGCTGCTCTTGCTAATGTTTGTTTCCTAGTGGGACAGATCTCCCACTCATTTGTGTTATCAGGGTTTGTTTTTCCTCTTGTTACTTTCCCATTCTTTCCCTCCACAGAGCTGGTCTCTTTTGTTTGATGAGTGATTCTAATTAATAATTTTGTGCTGCTTTTGAATAGTGCAGCTCTGATTAATTTGGGGGACTGGCTATAGGGTTGAGCTGAAGTGATAGTGAGCTGTGAACACAGGCTCCATTGTCTCTAACAGCACAAAATGCTTGTGCAGAGTGGTTTGAAAATTAAGTATTTCTTCCTTCTGTAATATGCTAGGCTTGCTTAAACCATTCAAAGCAATGTTCCCATTATGGGCAATGAGAGGTTACTCAGAAGTTAAAAAGATGATTGCTCAGGCATTGAAGCATTATAAATCAGAGGCTAGTCTACCATTTTTTCAGTCTTATTGAAGATTGGCATTATTATTATTGTTATTAATACTTATAAATATAAGAATTTTATTGTATTCGGGGACTGAATATGATTTCATAGTCATAATGCTGGGTCCTCTGACTTCCTATAAATTTCCTGTTGTTCCAGTCTGGTGAAATTTGTTTTCCATTTATGTACATATGCCAGGATAACATAATAACCCATGAATTAATACAAATCATCTACTGTTAAAAGTGAACTGTTAATATAAGAGGTGTAAGTCCTAGTAGGAGTAAGAGCTATCAGTATGATTTTCATGCTTTGATTCAAGTCTGCTTATCTAATTCTATCTTTACCGAAGTGTGCATCATAGACATATAACTATCTAAATGCACATATAGAGAAATAACTGCTGGTCAAAGACTTTTTCAAAAGGGAAATGAGCTTGAATGTGGCACTGTACAGCTGTGAGGCTGCTGCTGTGGAAACTGGTAATGGATATATACTCTCTCCCCATATTCCACTGTTCCCAGTGGATCAGTGAGGATAAAAGGGAAGGATTTCCGTGGTGAACATCCATCTCTTCAAGCTCTGACTTCTCTAGGGTAGGAGCCTTAAATTTTTGAATGTAGAAATGTCTGTGTATGTGCCGTTTATTCTGGTGCAAAGCTGAAACTTCTAGGGATTAACAGAGTACAAATACTAATGAATAATGAACCATGAAAAGCAAACAAGACAGCTTCAGAGATCATAAAATCATAGAACATGCTGAGTTGGAAGGGACCCATCAAAGTCATCGAGTCCAACTCCTGGCCCTGCACGGGACACCCCAGGAATGTCCCCATGTGCCTGAGAGTGTTGTCCAAGTGCTCTGTGAACTCTGTCAGGCTCAGTGCTGTGAGCCCTTCCCTGGGGAGCTGTTCCAGCACCCAACCACCCTCTGGGTAAGGAACCTTTCCTAAACTAAACTTCCCCTGACTCAGTTTCATGCTGTTTACTCCAGTCCTGTCACTGGTCACGAGAGAGATCAGAACCTCCCCTTTGCTTCCCCTCGTAAGGACACTGGAGACCACAATGATCCAAATCATCGCTGTGTTCCTCTGACAGAGCTTTGCACACCTATGGCAGTGCATAAAATCTCCTTTACTCTTCATATCCCATGTAGAGTTTAGCTTTAGTTGTTGTCATGAACTTAAACTTTATATGTTTTGAATGAAAACATAAAAATTATCAACTGACATATTTTTGTCTTGGCTAAATGTTGTTCACTCAGGTGAGCAGCTGAGGTAAAAGCAAAGGTGTCATGCTGACTAAAGAACTAAGGGAATTATGAGATGGCTGTTGAGTCTGATATCAACATAAAAACTTCTGGGATTTTACTGTCTTGTCAATTTATAATACTTTCCTGACAGAAGGTCAGCAGGCTGGGAGTTTGTTTGGAGACCATGCTGCAGAACTGATGAAAAGCAAAAGGCATCTCTGCCTCTGAAGTCTCACTTTCTTATACCTTTTTTGAAATTGTAATGCCATCTGCAAAGAAACACCTTAAAAAAATCCAGATAGATAGATAGCAAGGGACAAGAAATACAAACCCTTCTTTCTTCCTTTAAAGCCATTAAGCATGAAATCACAAAATGAGAGATATTTTCTGAATATCTATCACTTATTTGCTATAAACAATCTGCTGAACACTTTCAGTGTAAGCAGTCTTGGAAATACCTGGAGCGATTTTGCTGGCTTCAAGTTTATTACAGGGTTTTCTTTCTGCATCAAGAATAGGGTACAAAGGAAATTACAGAGTTGCTATTGCACTATGTTAATATAATTATTATTAACTTAATAAATATATAAACATTTTTTGTTCTTGACAACAAGGAAAGTTTAAAAACAAAAAGCAATGGTGGACAGGGAATAATAGGATAATGTAGGTTGGAAGAAACCTCTGGGGGTCATCTGACCCAATCTTTAACTCAAAACAAGACAAATTTTGATCACATTAGAACTGAAACGTAAGTGGAACATGTTTTACATTGCAGAGCATGTCTGTAGGGATGGTACAGGAAAAGATGGGGTCAAGATGATGATTCCATTGGTGTGTGTGGCACTCAAGTCCCTTTGTTTCTGTGGTCTTGAAGCCATCCTGCATGACTGGCCCATGTCCTTTTTGTGGGCAGATTGAGCCCTTGTCAGATGTAAGAACTAGAATTGATTAGGTATTATTCAATGAAACATTTTTGGTCTTTAAATTCCCTTTTTAAGCTGTTTCAGGACCAGGGTAGAATTTCTAGTGGATGGCTGATTGAATCATCTAGTCCACTTCAGTAGCACTAAGAGAGAAGGGGAACAAAGAACAATTGTCACTTCTTGTGTCACTTAAGAAATGGAATTAAGTGGAAATAGCAAGTGTTCAAGGAAAAAGATCTGTTGAGTAGTGATATTATGACCTCTTGTACCTTGAAGGAAATTTTGTCTTTGAATTCTCTAGGACTTTGCTTCCCCCTTCATTTCATTTGAATAAATACTCATTTCATCCATAATAAATCTTTAAATTAAATAGTGAATTTGGCAAGAATGCATAAGGTGCAAAATATAGACTCATCTGTTCTCTATTGATGTTCCTTGCCCAAGCAACAGAGCTATTTCAAAGCTGCATTTTTCCATCTGTGAAGGGATTATTAGGGATCTCTAAAAATACGCAAGGACTGTCATATTTTCTGGTTCGGTGGTGTTCAGTCCTTGTTCCACTGAATGTTTGGCCAGTGTTCATCTAAAGGTAATTTTATTGATGTCTTATGTTTAATGTCCATATAAGATGGCAATTTCCAGGCTATGTAAAAGATGTGAATATCTCAATCTTGCTAAAACAAGTATGAAAAATTCCTCCAAACTCATTTGGGTGATTTTTATGGGTGAATTTATGTTCTTATGAAATATCTTTAATTGTGACTAGGGCAGAATGAAATGATATGGCTTATAATGCCAGTCTCTATTATCTTAGAGAGGAAACTGGGAGCCTGTTCAGTCTCTTCCTGGGTATTCAAGCCCACTCTCTGCCCAATGCTCTCTGCAAAGTTGGTGGTATGGTTCTGCACGGCGTTCCTGGGATTTTTTTTTATTTTTTTTATATTTTTGCAGACAGAGAGATACAGACCTCTCAAGTCAAAGAGCTAGAGCTCTGAATTACTCTTTGGGAATGTTCCCCTCTCTCCTCTCTTTGGACTACAGCAGTAATTCAGAATGACTGCTCTCCTAATTCAGGAACATCCCTTAGCTGTCCAAAGGAAAGTGAGCCTTGAGATCCAGGTGATGTTGAATTTTTTTCCTTTACAGAGGTGACAAAACAGTAAAGACAGTTCTGCTGAAGAGGAATTGTAAAATCTCTGCAATTAATGAAAAACAGCTTTATTTTCGAAAGGTCAAGCAACTGAAGTGTAGTGGAAGAGCCATTATGCTGCTTTCTATAGCACAATGAGAATAAAAGACTGACAGGGAAAGCAGCGTATAGACTTTTGAAAAACACTGTCAAACAATACAAATCTAAACAGTGTAAATGAATAAAGCTAAAGAAATATACTGGATTAAAAAAAAACAACCTCCAACCTTAAACTCCTCCACAAAGATTTTTTTAATATTGCCCTAAGCTGTAGTCAAATAAAATATAAAACTGAAGTGTTGCAAAAAGAAAACAACAGAAAGATCAGCTCATATGGAATAAATAATTTAATTACTGCAGATGAGGGCTTGGGGTTGCTGCTCCTTGGTTTGACAGCCCAGCATAAACTTCTTTCCATGAAGAAAAGAAAAACAATCAAACAAAAAAGAGATCTAAATAGCGGATAGTCCTTGAAAGAACATGAGAAGGGGTAGCCAGAAGGGAAGGGAGAAGGGTGGAAGCAGAAGGTACATTATTGACCAGTTTGGTTTATAATAAGCAGCCGAGAATAATTTGTACAGAATTTAAGGCTGGGAATGCAGGCTCAGCAAATGAGTTCAGATGAAGACCAGATGAGACATACAGGCCATTAGGAAAGAAAAGGGACATTGTGATCTCAATATAAGAAGTTGACAATTAAGATTTGATCTTTCTATAGCAAGATCTGAGTCTTCGTACAATTTTTGGGTCAATTCCAATTTGTTCCATGGAGAAGTGAAATTATTTTAGAAATAGGGTTCCCCTGCTGCATATTTAGATGTTCAGAGTGATTTTTTCGTTCCCTGAGTTCTCTGAGGTTTCTGTTTTCTGTCTGGCTTCTGACATATAAGTGCTCCAAAGAAGATGATCCAGAGCTCAGCTCTGCCATTTACAATCAGTCCTCAGGGAGAGTCCCTTTGGCTCACACCCTTTAGCTGCCGCTGAAACACTAGCAAAGCTGTGCTTTAGGCAGTAGATCTTCAATTTTCAATGAAAAGGGGGACATTTGATTTTTTTCTTCTTGTCTGCTGCATCAGCAATTGATGTCTGCCTTTAACATTGCCTGAAATAAAAATAACTGAATAGATTCCACTGTAAGATAGAAAATACCTACATTAATTAAAGGTAATAAGATTAATTGCAAATGACCAAACTATATGGCAGTTTGACATAACAGAGAGTTTAATTTCACGTTCAGTGCAGCTGATTTGTGTCATTGTTTTCCCTTTTCCCCCTTGGGTCTCAGCCAAGCACTTGGTCACTCACTTTCCTAAAGTCCAGAAGGGTTTGGTTAGTCAGACTGGGATGTTGGAAGTGTGGCTGAAAACAAATCCACTTTTGGGGATTTGTGAGTGGTTTTTTTTTAATGAAATGACCTTGTAGGAAGCTTTGGGAGGAGAGGCAGAGAACAGGAGGAGAGGCAGAGCCACCCCTTTTTCCAGGAATCCATCCATACATGGGGTTAAACTCATCATGAAACGGCATCCCCAAAGTGAAAAGATTATCTAACAAGAACTTTGTATTTAAAAAGTCAGGTTCTGAAACTCTAATGAACTTCCATGGATTTTGATGAGAATTTAATCAAACTATGCATCTTGAATCTCTTGCTCTAAGTTATTATATAATTTTTCTTTCCTACAAGGCCTGGTCTGATAAATACATTTTATTAAGGAAAATTTGCTTTAATGTATCAGTAAGACAGATTAAAAAATGCAGTGATTAAGTTATTTACAGCTCACAAAAATAAATCCAAACCAAAGACAAGGACTTTTCTAACCTGTGGGGCATGGTGCACACATTTAGTTTTGATGTAGCAATGTTTCTTCTCCTTGTCACTCTTCAAGCAACTACTAAAAAAATATCATGTAGTTAAAGGTAACCTTAAATTTGTCAGACTGTGCTTTGCAATACCTGAAATGTAACTGAGCAGGCAAATAGAAAAAGCCAGTATTTGTGTGTGGGTACCTTTGCTTTGAACTGGCACTTCCCAGCATTTTTAGCACAGAAATAGCACAAAATCTGATGGTATTATACTAACACCCTCATTCCTGAATGCTGGAATGCCATTCAGAAATAAAGACATAAACTAACTTATATTTTTTTGCCTTACATACTGAAGAGCCACTGAAAAGTAATACTGATAACATGGAAGTACAATTGCAAGAACTCTATTTTGGCTTAATTATTAAGATTCCAGACACATATGCAACATAATTTGAAAATAATTCAAACTGAACAAATACTCCAAGTAGTTCAAGGATGTGTGAATAAGATGTGAGTGGAGAGCTGTTATTAGTTCTATTTCTCCATGGTTGGCCTTAGAAAGAGACCTACGGAGTGTACTCAACAGAACATATTTTTTCACCTTGATATGGGAGTTAGCTATGGAAACTGTACATAATTATAGGCTATTGGCAAGGGACAGATCATCATACAAGAAAAGATCTTTTTGACCAGAAAAATATGAAGTATGTACAGTGCAAGGTCTTTCATTTAGAGATTCATTGAATGATTTGTTCTGTAGTGGTTGGGTAGCAACAAAAGAAATTAGATATCTTTAGGATTCCTGTTGCTCTTGAGACAAGTATGAATTATTAAGGCGGTGAGGTCATGAAAAGATATAATACAGCTATTGGATGTATCAAATTAGAGGTTTTCTTTACAACAAAATGTAAGATTTTAAGACCATTGCATAAACCTTAAGATGGCCTGATGTAGAACCATGTATGTAAATCACATATCAAGCAGAGTCTGTAAAAGTCTCTTTGAATGATTGGGGAAATACTAAACACACTTCAAAAGATTAATCAGCAGAGTTTGGCTTATTTAGTCTTGTGAGGGAGAAATTAATTACTTCATGTAAATACATTTTGGCATGAGAAGAAAACATTTAACAGTAGCAATAGAGTAGAAATATTTATGTTAGATGATGATTCTGGCAGCAAATCATATAGACAAACTTATCACAGATATATTTACACCAAAAATTAACTGACACCGCAAGCATTGAAATAGCTTCCCAAATAAAATAGATAAAGTCTGAATTATTCCAATGTGAAGCTAATTAAACTTATGGGGAAAATGATGAGACAGATGAGCCCAGAGTAAAAAATTGAAGTCTCTGAGAGGAAGTTATGGATTTTTAATGTGTTGACATTCCCCAAAATGCAGGCAGGAAGATATGAAAGTATGCATAACTGTGATAAACATGGAAAATCCAAATTACTTCTGTTTGTCTCCCAGGACCAAGAATATCTCTTCTGTCTCCTGGATGACTTGACTGCCCTTTTTTTCCCATTCCTCCTTTAGAAAGAAGATGAGTGGCAAAGCTGAAGACAAGACATTGAGTGAAGAGTCTTACTGCTTTTAGTGCTAACGATAAGTGACCGTGACCATGGTCAGAGAGATTTGCTCACGGTAACCTCATCACTCAGTGTATTTTCCCACCAACAGACTGTGGGTTTTTGCATTTATTTCTGTGTGGATCTTGGTTCACCCTGGTGTTCCAGGAGTATAAAATGTTGAAGATAATAACAGCATAAGAGATACACCACAAGTCTCTCAATAATTTGCCTCTTATAGCACCAACAGATGCTTAGTGAACAAGGCATGAAATGTTTCCCTAGCTATGTTTAGGAGTTTTCTGAGGAAGGATTTTTATTCTGCAATAACTCTAAATGGTTAAATCCTCCATTGTCTTTGAATCAGAAACATCATAGATTTCTTAGGCTTTTTTCCAGTTTTGGAATACAGTGTTTTGTATAATTTAATCCTTCATGGTCTGATGGCTTTGAAGGCAGAGGGGTGAGGAGGACTTGGAGTAGATGTTTGAAAGGCTCATCAGACTAAAGACTGCCAGCGTGAAGGTTTAGCACTGATGATCTATGAGTCACACTCATCTTTTGTTCTTGCCTCATTTAAATCAGTCAGTCTTCAGGCCACCCACAGCTCTTTGTTTAATAAGGGTTAGCAGAACTAGTCAATAATTAACTTAAAGAGTATCGGTTAAAGAAAAATAGAAACACAGATTACACCCATAAACATGTGGCTCAGGTGTAAAACTTGCACTGCAATTTTTTTTCTATCTGGCCAAAAACAAGCTGTGTACAAGATTGATTATAAACCTATCAACTCAGTAGCTGATGCTGTACATAATAAGAAGTGATGAAGTGTGACGGCAGCATATCTGGTACATTATCATAGTAATTTCTACACACACTGGCTGCAAAAATGTATTGAGTTATAAGGCTGCCATATCTGAGTGAAGAAAAGAGCTGTGAGCGTGTTTAAGGGTGATTAAGGCTTTTGGAAATCACTGCCTTTGCAAGGCTGCACAACGTGCTCTACACCAGTATAAGCAAACTAGCACCTGTCATAACTATTAATTTTCCTTTCTTTCTCACTGAACAGAAATAAATGTGATTGAGTATGTACTTAAATATTAGTCTTTGCCCAAGATGTACTGTGGTTAATACAGTAAAAATTTAGAACATAACAAAGTAAAAAATCATTTTATTATCTTAAAATCACAGTCCTTTACTTCTAGCTCCATTTCCTCCCATAAACTTTAAAGTTCTGAGGAAAAGTAGGAATGTAATGCTATGGAACACTTCCCTGCAAAAATATTTCGCTCTTTATTATTGCATGTTGAATGTCTGTGGATGAAACAAGCCTAATGGAAGTGAAGCTTGGCCAGTCATCATTCCAAACATAGGCCAGGTATTAAAGATCAAACAAAGAATAAAGATGGCATATTATCCAGCTAGTTTTTACCTTCTAATTTAGCCTTACATTTTGCAAGATTTCTGAAGCATCCTGTAGTCTCTTCATTGTGAATCAACCAATTTTTAGACAGAGTTGCCCCAAGTTTTTTTTTCTCTAAATGGCTCTGCAACAGGGTACAATAAAGCCTTACCAAGAGAAAGTTCAACCCGTAAAGATTTAGCAAACAGACTCTGTCTCATTTGTACCCAGAGGGTTCATGGTGCCCATCAGTTCTTCGTTCATTTGAAGCCAAATCCAGGAGGAGCAGCATATGGCTTTTACACTGCTGACGTCAGTGAAGTTAGTCTGTTTACACTCAAGCCAATAAGATCAGAACTTTTTCTTAGTATTCCAGAAGTGAAAATCCCCAGACATCATAAATAAATTTTCTATACAAGGTCCAACTACCTCAGGACGCTTCATCTCGATAAAACACAGGGATGAATTTCAAGAAATGACAGTCACAGTCCCTAAATAACCAGTTTAGGCCACAGCAGTGTTTGTTTCCTTCGTGTGAGTTTCCTTACCAAACCAAGTTGGGTTACCGTAGGTCCTGTTAACTGATCTAGGAACAGTATAAGGAACAGTTAATAAATCCCAGAGTCCTAATTATCTCTCTCATCTCTCCTTTTTATAATACCGCTTGTGCTGCTGGACAGTACTGTAAGAAATTAGCAGAGACTTTTAATTGGTTCATATGAGTCGAAGAGTTGCCATTAAATATATTCATCCAGAAAAATTGTCAGCTGGAATATGGGCATGAATGACACCAAGGATCACAGGCAGACAGAGCAGAATTTCATAGAGAGAAAATTTTGCCTATGTCAGTGCTACAAGTTTACTGTATTTACACCTCATGGTAGTTGGTGCTCTAACTGAAGATGCTGAGGACTATTTTGACCATTTAAACTCACATGTAAAGCTGGTTTTGTGGGGTAAAAGAGAAGTGTTTTTATGTCTTTGACATCTTTAATTTATGTTGTCCCCAAGTTAGGAGACTTTCTTTACTTCAATATCACCAATTCTGCTTTTGTTAATGGATAACAGAGTTTTCTGTATTGGAGACTGAGCTGAGCCTAACAGGAGACGGAAGGAAGGAAGGAAGGAAGGAAGGAAGGAAGGAAGGAAGGAAGGAAGGAAGGAAGGAAGGAAGGAAGGAAGGAAAAGAAACAGAGAAAATTTGGTTTATTTTAATAACCAAAGCTTTACTCCAGAAAAAAAAGGAGTCTTGTTTTGACCTCAGCATATCTGAGGCTTCAGCACTTATATCTCAGCCTTTAGTTACTATAAATACTTGTCTAATGCCTTAATGAAAAGACTGTTCAGAAGCCTTACTCTTGTCTTAACATGTTGTTTTTTCCAAAGCAGATGAACAGATTCTTTCTAATTCACAATCGTAAGAAAACTAAATCAAGTACCCTGCCTCTGTTTCTCCATGTTTAGTGTGCACTTGCTCCATGTCTGTCCCACATGTGAAATTATACTATTTAGAGGAGGTATTTTTAAATGTTGCTGTCAATTGCAATCTCAAAACACAGAACAGGTCTTCATGAGTTTGGGTCCTATGTCTGCATGGCGTAGGGTAGCTTATTAACATTAATTAAACATCACAATCTGAGGCACAGAAAAGCCAAATGTTTCCTTTAGAGGAGCTACACACATATGAAAAAAGAAACATCTTCCAAGCACTTCAGTCAGTGCATCATCGCCCTCTCCTCATCGGATCCCATCTTTTTATGAGCTGGTTACAATCCCTGCCTCAGTTCTGGCCTCCTTTAAAGGCACACAAGCCAGAAGGTGAGAGATGTTGGGAATTTCAGAGTAGGGACTGACAAAGCACAGGTACTCTAAAAGACACACTTGAGAGACACAAAGGTTCCAGATTCAGACTGAAAATCTACCAGCTCTCTTAAACTCCTGTTTTGGGAAATTAAGGCACAAGCTGACATACTGCCCATCTGAAATTGCCAGCCTTTGAGCTGCTGAAGGTGTGTCTCAGCCATTTGTTTCATAGAATCTGCAGGCAGGTCTGTATTGCTGTGCTAGATCTGTCCTAGAGTTCTGCCCATGCTCTGAGATGTCGAAAATTTAGCTCAGTCTTGTGTGTGAATCATTTAGCTGCATTATCATATCCATTTCATATGTAAAACTTAGTCTCTGCCTGTGGCAGTAAGAATGAAATGACTGCGCCTGCAAAGGAAACCAAGGATGCAAATAGCTCTTACACAGGAAATTAGATCTGTGAATTTCCTCCATTTTTGTGTTTACAGTCTCAGTGAATATTCCCTGCCTTTCTTTCTTCTTTTTTTAAATTTTCTTCCTAGTAGTCTGAATTAAATCCGGTCTGCCCCAAAGACTTGGTGTCTATCTGCTTGGTTTTTTTGCTAACATATGTTGCCTGTGGCATCACCCATTGCAGGCACAGATGAAGGCTAATACATCATTATGAGAATGCTGAATGAAGAGGCCTACTTGTGGAATTGTCTAAGTGATACACCTGCTTATTTGCATTGTAATAAGGCCTGAAGACAAAAACCCTCCAGGTCACTCTCTCTGAGTCTTTGCAGAATGTTAACATGGCTGTAATGAATTGCACCTTGCACAGGGATGCACTTGGATGCAAACCATTCAATCACTTCAGCAACCTTTAGAAGCCAAACCCCACCCGTGCCCTTCCAGAGGCTTTCAGTGGCTTCACTGAAGTTTGAATCAGACAAATATATAAAATGGCATTACTCACTGGTAGAATTTAACAACTATGTTTATTCAAAAAGTGGAATTAATACCAATAAAACTTTCAGTGCTGGAAATAATATGACACAGATAAATGCAACATTGGGATTAATCTGTCTCAATTTTAGGTACAGAGGTTGTCCAAAAACATGCCTGTGATAGCTATCTGGATTCCTTTTTTTGTCAACTAATGGAGAGTCACTGTTCCCATGTTCTCTTGACAGCTGAAAAAGGCACAACAAATTACACTTTAGAAGTGTCTATTTGTGTCCACTGAGTGTAAAGGAGTCCAGAAAACCAGCTCTAATTTAGACATATGCATTGAAAATTTCTGGGGCAAGGTAGGATAAATCTCACCTCACAGCTTTTGAAGCAAGACTGGCACCTGATTTTTTGCACTTCTGTACATTATGCAGACCATTCACTCTACAATGGATGGGACTCCTCTCACCTAACTTTAGACAAGCCTTTTGTAGACATCTATGCATAAATGGATCAACCCAGGCCCCATTTTTCATCCATGAAAATTATTAGACACTTGCACTGCAGACATTGTTATGTGTCAGGGGGACTGGACACAGGGGGTCTTTATTTGCCTGCTCTGTCTGCTGGTGTTATGCATCCTGGAGAACTGAAAACCGATGGACAGGGAAGTGCAGATTTCCACAGCTTAAGGTTCTCAGGGGAGATGGAACCTTGCACAATGAAAGGCAAGTAGAAAGGCTCAAGAGGCAGGTGTCAAAAGTGGCAGCAAGTGAAATCCTAGTTATAAATAAGGAATAAAAGTCTTCTCTTAGGATATCTAATCTGGTCTGAGAGGTTCACAGAAAATACTTTGCCACTGGTGGTCAGGCACTGAAACAGGTTTCCCAGACAGGCTGAGAAACCTGTCAAAGCCGTACTTCAGCTAGGAAGAGGGGCTACCAACCTGATTCTATGACTCTGGGGTATAAACCACTATGAAACGGGCAGGAAGGGTGGTGGTGGTTCAGTACCATGGACATCTGCCCATAGAGTACTCCGCTGGTACTTTCAGCACAAGACAGCTTTTACCTGTCACTGAGCTGAGGTGGGATCTGCCTGATTAGCTGGGGTAAAAAAGTTTAAACACCTTTTTTTTCAGACAATGAATATAGCAATTACTTCTCAGCAAGGACTCTTTTTTCCTAGAGCAGCTATTTGAAACAGGTTAGATGGATGTACCTTGGATGCTGTGCTGGTTTTGGCTGGGGTAGAGTTAATTTTCTTCACAGTGGCAGGCATGGGGCTGTGTTTTGGATTTGTGCTGAACGCAGGGCTGATAATATAGAGATGTTTTTGTTATTGCTGAGTGGGACTTAGGCCTTTTCTGCTTTTTCTAGGGCCAAGCTGGTGAGGAAGTTAGGGGTGCATGGGCAGTTGTGAGGAGACATAGCAAGGACAGGTGACCCAAACTGACCAAAGGGATATTCCAGACCATGGTGACATCATGCTCAATCATCATTACGTGTCCTGGGGCCCTGCTCTCCTGGACATGGCTGAACACCTGCCTGCCATGGGAAGAGCTGATTTAATTCCTTGTTTTGCTGTCCTCGTGTTTTGGAAAGCTTTTGCTTTCCCCTTTAAACTCTCTGTATCTCAACCCATGGGATCTCTGGCTTTTACCCTTCCATTCTCTCTCCAGTCCTCTGGTGGGAGAGGGAGCGAGGGACTCTGTGGGGCTTGGCTGCTGGCTGGGGTTAAACCACAGCAGCTGCACTCTCTCAGTCTTCCTGAGATAAATAAAACTGATCACAGTCTTAGTGCACAGGCTCCAGGAGAGGCAGTTGTGTGGTGCCTCAGTGAGTTTCTGAGCACTGGTGATGCTCTGTATTGCTGTTGTTTTAATTGGCCTACGGTTGATAGCAGGAAAATGAGATGCTCTAAAGTGCATTTAATTCCAGTCCATTCAGTGCTTGTTAGATTTATTTTCTGTTTGCACCCTGCTGCTGTTTGCTGCTGGCTCCTGCCCTGGGCACCCCCTCTGAGTACAGAAGGTTACACAAAATGTGAGCTGGGGCATAAGGTTGCCCTTTGCTTTAAGGACCACATGCACCTCCAGCCCCTGAGGTTCAAAGCAGCATGAGCTACTTACAGCATCAAGAGCTGCTGGCAAGGGAAGGGATGGGCTGTGTGCAGCACATGGCTTTTTTGTTATGACTTCCAGGGACTGCTGTTTATCAGTGGCCTAGCAGACAGCAACCTCTCTTTTATCTTCTGTTCCTGAATATTGCAGAGGAAGTGAAAATGGGAGTTGGATTTACCTGACTTGGCAGTGCTGGGTTAATGGTTGGGCTCAGTGATCTTAAAGATTTTTTCCAACTTAAATTATTCTATGATTCTTTGATGCAGAAAATCTGATTTGTTTATGAGGAGATGTGAGAAACGTAATATGTGCTCTTCATCTAAGCTATTCTTCAAGAGGGTTAACTAGCACGGTTTCAGACTGCATTTTTGATCTCTTCTTACTGAACACACATGAACTTTTAAACTCAGATGACTTTTTTATCAAGAGTTACGCCTTAAAGATGAGCTAGTCGGGAAGAAGACCAGCCTGTCTAAACAGAGAACTTCGGCTGGAACTCAGGGAAAAAAAGGAGAATTTATGGCCTTTGGAAGAAGAGGCAGGCAACTCTGGAGGACTACAAAGATATTGTGAGGCTATACAGGGAGAAATTTAGAAGTCTGAAAGCCCAATTAGAATTTAATCTGGCTACTGCTGTAAAAGAGTATAAAATATGTTTCTATACATATATCACCAGCAGAAGGAGAGCTAAGGAGATTCTCCATTCTTTATTGGATGTGTTGGGAAGCACAGTGAGAAAGGGTGAGGAAAAGGATGCCTGATGCCTGTTTCATCTCAGCCTTTATTAGCAAGACCAGTTGTTTTGGGTACCAGCCCTCTGAGCTGTAATTCAGGGACAGGGAGCAGAGTGAAACCCTCATAATTGAAGGGGAGATGGTCAGTGACCTGCTGCACCACTCGGGTGCACAAAAGCCCATGGGTCTGGTTGGGATCCACCTGAGTGTACTGAGGGAGCTGGCAGAGGTGTTCACCAAGCCTCTTTGAATCATTTACCAGCAGTCCTGGTGAACCAGGGAGGCCTCAGGTGACTGGAAGTTGGTAAATGTGATGCCCATCTGCAGGAAGGGCCAGAAGGAGGATCTGGAAAACTGCAGACCTGTCAGCCTGACCTCAGTGCTGGGGAAGGTCAGGGAGCTCATCATCCTGAGTCCCATCATGTTGCACGTGCAGGACAACCACGGGGTCAGGCCCAGCAGGGCTTTGGGAATGGCAGGTCCTGCTTGATCAACCTGAACTTCTATGGCAAAGTGACCTACCTAGTGGATGAGCAGAAGGGTGTGGATGTCATCTACCTGGACTTTAGGAAAGCCTTTGACACCATTTCACGCAGCATTCTTGTGGAGAAATGGGCTGCTTATGGCTTGGACAGTTGCACTGTTTTCTGGGTAAAAAACTCTCTGGATGGCCCAGACAGAGGTGGGGATTGCTGCTGCCTCCAGCTGGCATGCAGACACCAGTGGGGCTCCCCAGGGCACAGTATTGGGGCGAGTCCTGTTTATCACATTCATCAATGACCTCAACAAGGGGATCAAATGCAGCCCCGATGAGTTTGCAGATGACACCAAGCAGGGCTGGAGTGGTGATCTGCTGAAGAGCAGAAAGGCTCTGCACAGGGGTCTGGACAGGCTGGGTCGGTGGACAGAGGCCAATAGTGTGAGGTTCAACACAGTCAAGTGCCAAGTGCTACACCTGTGTCACAACAACCCTGTGCAGCCCCACAGGCTGGGGACGGAGTGGCTGGAAAATTGCCCACTGGAAAAGGATCTGAGTGTGCTGATCAACTGTGGCTGAACATGAACCAGCTTGTTCCCAGGAAGCCGAGAAGACCAATGGCATCTTGGCTTGTAACAGAAATAGTGTGGCCAGCAGCTCCAGGGAGGTTATTGTCCCTCTGTGCAGGGCCCTGGTGAGGCTGCACCTGGAATTCCGTGCTCAGTTTTGGGCCCTTCACTCCAAGAAAGACAGTGAGGTGCTGGAATGTGTCCAGAGAAGGGACATGGAGGAGGAGAAGGGTCTGGACTATAAGCCTGATGGGAAGCTGAGGGAGCTCAGGTTGTTCAGCCTGAAAGGGAGTTTGGAGGGAATTTATCACTCTGCAATCCCCTGAAAGGAGGTTGCAGCCAGATGGGGGTCTGTCTCTTCTCCCGAGTAACAACCAATAGAAAAAGAGCAAATGGTTTTGAGTACTCCAGAGGGGATTTAGATTGGATATTAGGAAAACTTTCCTCACCCAAAGGGTTGTCAAGCACTGGAACAGGCTGCCCAGGGCAGTGGTGGAGTTACTGTCCCTTTTTAAAAGGTACAGTATAAATAAAAGGTGTGATATAAATAAAGGTATTTAACAGATGTGTAGATGTGGTGCTTTGGGATGTGGTTGAGGGTGGACTTGACAGTGCTGGGTTAATTTGTCTTGATAATCTTAGAGGGCTTTTCCAACCAAAGTGATTCCTCAATTCTATGATCTATAATCAGCCTACAGATTATGATATCCACAAATCACAAAAAATGAAATGAGATCTATTCTTGGAGCAAATACTGTTCAATGGGGCTATGTAGGAGAGGCTGATATGACGACAATGATAAAAATCTGGCATTTCTTTTTAATTTCAAAATAACATTTTATTCATGGAGGGTAGATTTTGATGGAGAGTGACAGCCCATTAGCTTCCCTAGCAACATATGCCTGTCTACCTCTGACCCACCAAGATGAAAAAGTCAGGGGTTTTGTCCCCCTTACTGATTTGTCTGAAGCTCTAGAGCCTGAGGGAGGTTATCTTTTTGCCCTGTTCAGCACTGCATGAATTCCTTGTAGAAATCAATGAGCAAACCCATTGTTTTTCACAGATGCCTTCCTCCTACGTAAACCCCTCAGTAATTAACCAGCAGCATCTTCAAAGCAGCAATGTGTGAGATAAATCAGAAGGAGCGGGAATGACAAAGTGATAATACCCCTGTGTTTTGATGCAGAAATGACGTGGTAGTAGTATCAAAACAGTTCATCATCCTCTGTGATCTTGCTGGCATTTATACCAATGCTCAAGCTTCACAGGAGATATCTTGTCACACATACCTGTGCACAGCATCTGGCTGTTCCCACCACCACACTCCCCTCTCCCCACCACCAGGATTCGACTGAGGGTGTAGGGAGAGGAGAAGACCCTTTTCCCATCAAATTGTAGAATGGTTTGGTTTGGAAGGGACCTTAAATGTCATCTAGTTCCAACTCTCTTGCCACGGGCAGGGACACCTCGTTAAACCAGGGTCCCAAGTCCCATCCAACCTGGCCTTGAGCACGTCCAGGGATGGAATTTCTCTGGCAGCCTGCTTCAGTGCCTCACCACCCTCACAGTAAAGAATTTCTTCCTAAGATCAAGCCCTATTTCAGTTTAAAGCCATCTCCCCTTGTCCTATTGTGGTGTGGACCTGTGAAAAGTCCTTCACCAGCTTTCCTGCAGGCCCCCTCCAGGAGCTGGAAGGTGGCTCTAAGATCTCCCTGGACCTTTCTCTTCTCTAGGCAAAACAACTCTCTCAGCCTGTGGTCATTGCAGAGGTGCTCCAGCCCTTTGTACATCTTTGTGTTGATCTCCTACAACAATTTGTTCATTTTCTCGGTTCCTGCCTTTGCTTTCTGCAACTTGGGCAGTGTGGCTGGAGCCAATGGACACTGAGGCAATAAAGTCATTGAGTACCTCAACCTTCTCCATATCCCAAGTACCCAAGGCTCCTCTTTCCTTCTGGAGGGGGCCCACATTTTCCCTAGTCCTCTGTTTATCACCAGTGTACTTTTCTTGTTGCCCTTGACATCCCTGGCCAAATTTCACAGAATGAAAGACGGTAATCTACAGGTATGGGATCTCACTGCAAAAATGACACTGCTTCTGAAGCTGTACAGCTTTGTCAAAATGTTCATAAGTGGATGTTCCTTGTACAGCTTCCCTCAGTGGTGCTGGGGGAAAACAGACACCATTTTAGTAAAATAATGCTTCCTAAATTTAATGTTTTCTGTGTCTGTTGCTTTTTACTCATATTTATCTGAGAAGAAAATACAGACATATTTAGGTCCATATAAGCCATATATATTAAGTATACACACTCAACAACTTTTCTTGACTGTTTTTTTATAGCTTCTAGATCAGAAAACGTGGACAGTATGGGGTTCATTGAATTTTCAAGTGGATATTACGTCAATTTAATATGTAACAATGTTCACAGGTTTTATCTTCCATTTTGCACATTTTCCTGAACTCCCTTATCACCGAAAAAACATTTGTACTGACAGACCATTGAAATATCTTTTTTATCTTACCGAGTTTACATATTGGGTTATATTTCTCCTCTCCAGCTCTCAGCTGGAGGATTGAAAGTAAAATCCATTCTGTACCCGTTTGGGGAAGAGGGCAGTCAGATCAATAATCTGTGGTAGCTTCTTGGCAGAAAAAAACAGATACATTCACAAAAGTATTGATTCCATTAATCCATGTTCCACTGCAAACTGCCAACAGGTCGGGTCAGTCACATTTCTCCTCTTTTTATATTGAAAACAAATTTAGAGTAGATTGCAAGGAGTAAGGACACTCTTCTCAAGGCACCAAAGAAGTTAAACCCCAGAATCTGTGTTCCCCCAAATCACAAAACTCCCTTAAAGATTGTGATATTTAGGATTTAGATATATGATGTCCTGTGTTTGTGTATGTGTGTGCGTCCTCTGTTTCAAAACCTTCTGAGTTTGCGTGTGCTGCCTTGAGAAACAAATAGAAAAGATAAATGTCAGGCTTAAAACCCACACATAAATCTACACTGGAGTTTGTATATGACTCTTCCTTCTCTCTAGGAAATTCTGAATATGCATTCTCTGCTCTGGTTCTTGGAAAATGTTTTTTTTCCAAACATATGTGCTTCTGCCTTGCCCTTCAGCTTATGCTCTCCCAGTTTCAAAGATGAGGTAAAGAAATGTTCTCATAAAGACATGCAGTGTGTTGCCTTTCACCATCACCACTTGCCAATTTTCATTATTGCTGTGCCTATTCTTTGCCTGGAGCAGTATTATTTTTATATTCTGTTAAAAAACCCTTGACATCCTCTAGGAAAATAAGAGTCTGAAGGACAATAAAGTCCATGTGTGTAGGAGCATGTGGAGATTTCTTGGCAGCTTCTGTGCCTATTGCTTTCCCCCTGATCACATTAACATTATTTTCCCTTCAAGCAAACAAAGTGCTTTGAAGTGATGTCTCCCTTGACAGGGTGAGCCATTGACAAGCTGTCAGGAGCAGACAATAGAGAAAAAAGGATGCATGTCATGTGTGAGGGAGCTGTGCCACCTGAAACTCACAGGGACCATCCCATGTGTGTGTGTGAAGGACGTGGTGGTAATGTCAGGGGGAAACTGAGCTGCCTTTTGCTGGATAAAAAGATATTCTGTTTATACACGGAGGAAGTGAATGGGAATCGATAAAACAAAAGGTTGAGGTACAGAAAATGCCAGACAGAAGACAAATGGCAAAGAGAGAGGCAGACAGGTAGTAATAATTGAGTCATGATTTTCTCTTAAAATTTATAGAATCATAGAATCATTAAGGTTGGAAAAGACCCCCACGGTCATAGACTCCAATCATTGAACTGTTCACCACCACTGATGGAGCTGACAGATCTTACTCTTTCATGGATATGTCATGATTGGAAAGCTTCCTCAGAAAGTGGGAACCCTCAATTCACAAGGAAATCACAAACAAATAAATTTTATCCCTTTGTAATTTATTTTGAATAGAGATTACTGCATTTTCATAATCTCTTCTCTTAGACAACTGTCTTGTTAGATGAGTGGCTTCTATTCCTGTCAGAAAAAGAGGTTTGAAACCCCCAGCCACACTGTATCAGGCAGCTCCTCGTGGCAAGCAGTGCATCAAATGGGTACCAGTCCCCTCCATTTCCCCTATAGCACCTGAGTTATTGCTCAGATTACTGCCCAAAAATTAACGATTCCTAGGACAAACAGTAGATCAAGAAGGAGACAGCCTTACTCTGCAGTCTCATCTATTTTATGACAGAAAAAATAATATATAGCATCAGATTTTGTGTCTGAATATCCCCTAGCACCAGCATTGGCTCTTTCCCCGGGCTCAGGGAGGTAAATGAGAAAAGAGACTAATCTGCCCATCTTCAGGCACTGATCAGCTTGTAGGTTTCGTAGCTTTGGGGATTATTGCAAACCCAGCAGCAGAAATGTGGTCACCCGAGACATTTCTGCACAGCCACAGGTCTCTCTGGGTTTGGTACCAGCGGTGTTGTGGCTCTAAATTTTGTACTTTCACAGCCAAAATGACAGGTAGGCATAGAAACCTTCTCTGAGGCATTTGAGCCTGTGCACTCAAGTTAGTTGTCAGCAGTCCTTTCTTCATCTGTTTACAGGAGATGACACAATCTTTGTGGCAGGGAAGGTCCAGGTGATGAATGTCTCTTAAGTCTCTACACAGAGACACATGTAAATTTAGTTGGTACAATAAAATTAGCATAATTCATGAATAGGTCAGTTTCAATTACTTATGTATAGAAAGTAGATTTTCTCTTAACAAGATAAATCTAATTTAAAAATTCTATCACATCTCTTTTTTCCAAGAGACATCCACAAACGGGCCTTTGCTGTTATCAGATGTGTGAAGCAACATCACAGTATATTTTCACACCTAGTTGATTACTTAACCATCTGTTCTCTTCAACATCACAGGATACAAGATGGGAGGAAGAAAGGGGAAGGGAAATAAATGGAAATATCACTGTGATTGTTTTCTAATGTACCTTTAAATTTTTCATTTGAACCATAAATCCCAGGGTAATTTTTATTACAGTGGTGTGTGTGTTAAAACAAGGCCTGTATATATAAAAACAAACCTTTTATAACTCTTCTTTTTTTCTTCTTTTTTTAAAATCAGAATAATGGAAATATATCACAACTTTCTCCATATCCTCTCTGGATGACTACAAAATGGAGGTGGAGGGAGGAGAATTTTGTAGGCAGAACATTATGTGCATTGGACAAAAATTAGTTATTTAGTAGCTCATACTTAAAAATATTCACACTTAATTTAACTCACTTCATTCTCTAGAAGGACTGTGGGTGTGTTAATCTTTTGAGTTGATAAAATCATTCATCTATAGGGACAGTTTAGAAATTGACTTCAGATTTTCAGTTACCATTGTTCTAATGTGTCCTTTTTGGCTTAAATTTATTTTTTAGACACCATTTAAAAATAGAGGCCCAGACAGATTTAATATATTGGGTTGAATCACACATTTTAAATTATAGATCTTGCAATTATTAAAAAATCAAACCAAATAACCTTACAATATATTTTTCCTTGACATTTTCACTCAAATACAAAACGAGACATCCTTCATTTTGATAGCTTTGTCAAGAACAAGTATTTTGCCATCCCCAACCGTGTTATTATCCATTATAATTTCTGATTCAGGTGGCATATAAAATCATGAAAAAGAAAAAACCAACATAAGAAATCTAGAAATAGCATAAAAGACTCTGTAATCACAAAATGTCACTGAACATGTTTAACATACAGGTGATACAGCATCCTTTAAAACAGGCATTGTGAACACATACACATAGGTGTGTATATATATATGTGTATATATATATATATACACACACATATATATGTTCATAAATATATGCACATATATGCAATGCCATTGTCAACTTCAGAAATAGCCATTAGTGACTCTCCAAAGCAAAAACATAAGTTTTTCTCTTTTTCTTGGCCCAGGTAACAAATCTGTGCACAAGTCAGAATCAGAATTAGAGAAAAAAACATGGAAGCCACGTGCTAATCACACAGAGGCATTCCTCACAGGAATAAACTTGTCCGATGTTAAAAGACTGACAAAAAGCTGTGGATAGCTGAGGTTAAGGCAAACCTAAATAAACTAAAATTAACTAAAAATCAGATTCCTGACTCTTGCAGCTTTGGCTCAGTAAATCACCATCAAAGACAGGCAGCAGCAAGATGGGTTAATGTAAATGGTGTTTCTGGCTGGAGGTACTGGGGAAGTCATAACAGCAGTGCCCTGTGAGCTGCCTGGGGCTTTGGGATGCTCAAAGCTCTGTGAGTGTTCAGAAGCAGCAAAGGTTCATGCAAGAGAAAGAGCTTTTTTGGTGCCTTTTTGTTCAAAGCTCTTTTCTGTCCACATAAAAAGAAAGGAGCACACAGTACGTTCCTCTTTACCTGCCAGATACTGAACAAATGAGGTGAGGAAATCCAGGGAGACTGTGGTTGTGATTGCAGGGGCAAGATGGGTGGGAATCACAGTGGGGAACTGGGAAATACAAGTGATTCCTGGGGACAAAACTATGGTGGAGTGTTCCTTACAACCCAAGAAATCATTGCATTAACTGAAAACAATCATGAAGTCAAAGCTGTATCTTGAGGGAACAGGTGGATGGGAGGGAGTTGTCCACAAATCGTTTCTCACTTTTCCCCTTTAGGCACTTTGATGGTTCTCTGCCTAAAAAAGTGAAATATTCTGGTCCTTATGCAGTAAATCCTATGTTTTGTGTTTCTTTGAAGGCTCACTGCAGAGAAAGTCTAGACAGAAAGACCTTAATGTTTTGTTAAATGTTGGATCTTTCTGTATGGACAAACAAGGTTGACATCAGTGGGTCTGAGTAGAAAAAATTGTATTGGGGAAAGGAAGCAGCGGTGCCTCAACATTGTGGGACAAGGTCTTTGTGCAGAGCAGTGTATGATGGGGCCCTCTGCTCACCAGTCCACAGAAAGGGTGAGGAGTAGAATAATGGAATCACAGAATGGTTTAGGTTGGCAAAGATCACTGAGTCCAACCGTAAATGTAACACTGCCAAGTCCAACACTAAGTCCCCAAATGCAACATCTACACATCTTTTAAATGCCTCTGGAGCATGACTCCACCACTCCCCTGGGCAGCCTTTTCTAATGCCTGACCACCCTTTTAGTAAGAAATTAATTCTGAATATCCAATATAAAGATCTCCTGGTGCTACTTGAGTCCATTTCCTCTTGTACTTGTTCCCTGGGAGAAAAGACTGACCCCACCTCACTACACCCTCCTTCCAGGTAGCTGTAAAGAGTGATAAAGTCTCCCCTGAGTCTCCTTTTTTTCCATCATACTGGAAAGAAATACACTTTTCTTCAGCTCAAGCTATTGAACTATATCTTCTGCACGCTTTGAACTGGAAGCCCAAATTTAGTTTCAGCTTGGTGGATTAGGAGATAAATTTGGTTAGTGGGTTTACTTCTAAACCCTGCCTGAAAATGCCTGCACTTGCTTTGCATTCCTTCAGGTATAATACTTGAAAAATAATGCTTCCAAGAGTAATGGCTGGGTTTTGCTTTCCAGAAAAACCCTGCCACAAGTCTGTGGTTTAAAGCCATAAGTTAGGTTTGCAGTCCATCATATTTCAGATCAATACACCACAGAGAGCTGACACAGATCCTGCACAAAGACAGATTGCACTTTCAAGGGAATTTTGTGCCATTTAAAAATGGAATTAAGCAAGATGGAAATGCTAAAAATACATGAAAGATAAAGTTTAAATCACTAAAGGAAAACCTTGTATGTTATTCTGCTTATTAAAAGACAACAAGCTGCCACAAAATAAATATTCCCTGCTAATGAGCTAATATTTAATCAGTACAGTGCTCCATTCTGAAAGAAAAAGTCTTCTGCTGGCCACTTTTTGGTGGTGGTCCTTTAAAAAGGTAGACAGAAAACTCAAACATGCTGTATTTAAATTACTCTTTTTTTTTCTTTTATGCAGTGAAGCAGGAGCAGGCTCTAGTGCTTCTCATAATTTTATTTATGACCCCAAGCCCTCAATCTCAGAGAAAATGGAGGTCACGCTGCTTCTTATCCATGTTGTCATGCAGATATGTGGGCTTTCAAATGGGGTGTTCACTTCTAAACCTCAAGGTAACACACATTTTTTAATGACTTCCACTTTGGAGTTTGGTTGTTTTTTGGTTTTTTTTGGACTCCACAAATGGCACTGCTGCTGCTTGCCCGGCTCATTGAATATGGAAAGGATCCATCTGCTGAATCCCATGAGATTTTAATGTGCTGGGGCTGGGCAAAGTTTTCTGTATCTATTTGCACCTTAGCGCCCAGACTCCAAGAGCAGATTTCTGCAGAGGTAGCAATGGAAGAGGGACAACAAAACACACATTGATGAAAAGAAAGGAGATTCTTCTGAAGAACTGAATAAAGAGTGATAAAAACTGGCACAGTTTAGGCTGAATTTTGATAAATTGCCTTCCACTTCTGCACCTAGGTTTTCCCCACCTTTTCAGGTTTAAACTCAATCTTTCCAATGAATTTCTGAATAGCCAGAAAATGTCTAATTTCCTATTTACAGCTGTGACTGGTATATGCAAGAGTATTTCAAGCTGTGCAAAATATCATCACCTGGATAAAATTTACCTGACACTCTCCCTCTGCAGTACACTTTTCTTTCCCCAGCAGGCCAAAAATTTAATGCTGCTTCCCTCACTCTCAGTGGATTTTGCACATCCTATAGTATTTCATCAAGGATGAAGGGACTCTGGCATGTTATTTAACCTTTCAATATCATGGTAGAGAATAAATTAAGAATGTTTTCTAAAGCACAGCTGCCATTTACTGCATAGAGTTGGAGATATAGTGGTGTGCACAAAAAATTTACAGATCCTCCACATATATTCTTGACTCAACAACTTCATCATTCTGGATGTTGCCTTTGGGCTGGAATAGGGTTCTCTGTGACAGTACAGGACATTTGCTTCCTGCTGCTTTTGTATCTCGTCCTTCTTCCTGGGCAGCCTCGTCCAAGCACAGAAAGTCTTCTTAGTTTATATTTCTTAAAAGCAGATCTTTGCTTATTTTTGGAGTAATTTTTTTTTTCAGTCTTTTGTGAACTACTGGAGAATGTGGTATCTTCTGGCTCCATCCGGCTTCCTTTGAAAAACAATTATTTGATCCAGAGTACAGCTGTTGAGTTCTATGATTTCCCATTTAGCCAGACATTGAGAAAGATTGCATTTTGCCTTGTCAGAAAATGCTAAATTCAACACACTCAGAAAGGAGTCTGATGATACAGCAGTTTTTGTAGCAGTGTTTTCTCATTAGCATTTAAATTTCTTTGATTTTACCTAGGCAAATTCATGAAACTCTTACACCAGTCAAAGAAGAAAGAGGTTATACAGTCAAAACGCAACATATTTGTAATTGGTGGTAAGGTAGGTTTGCATTCATTCCCTTCTCTTAAAGAATATTTGCACCCTTCACTAAAACTGTCAGTCACTGGGAATAACCACATTCAGGTGTAGGAAGTAACTAGAGAGGTTCAAAGTCGTGCTGGAGAGTGCTTGTCCCCTTAAGGGCTGTTTTTGGTGTTTTCAGCTAGAGATTACAGATCCTCTCAGTAGTAACTTGACCAAGAAGAGCCTTCTGGACATGGAAGGTTCAACTTGCTTTGGGGGTGATATCAAGCCTATTTATGACAGAGGACATGCAAGGACTGGAAGCAGAGGTGGCCATTTGAGATGCTGTGAGAGCCTCCCTGACCTCCAGCTGTTGTTCTAGAAGAACATGGTCCATCTAGAGGTCTGTGCTGTCTGCCGGCTCTCACCAAAATTCCTGCACATTTCCACATAAAACACCAATAGGTGGATGTCTCTTCCTGCATAACTGAAGCCTGTCTTAGTTGTCCTTTTTCATGATCTGAAATGTTCCCTGGGCCCCAATTAGATTGCACTAACTAGATTTCCACCAGCTATAATGGAGCTTAGATATTCACCTCATATAATGACAGCTACGATGGACACTTAAATTATGTGTCTAATCTTGCACCCAATCCAACCCCAAATCAGTCATCCCTAGGAGTGAAAGCAAGAAGTCAGCTATGGTCAGGGGAGGGCTGTACAAATGCTATTTCAGTCCTTTCTCTTTGATCTGTTGCATGTATTTTTCAGTTTGGTGAGCTAATTGTCCTAGATTGTACTCTAACAGAGTCTGTTTTGTTTTGTTTTTTAATTTAAAAACCTTGCAATCTTTTTTTGGAGGAGCTCCTAATAGAAAATTATCTCGGCTGTTGACTTCAACATCAGACCCCCTGCATATGTGAAATGTGTATGTGCAATGGATCTATGACTCCTGTGTTCTCAGCTTCCCAAGAGTCTGACTTCCACAAGCACATCAGGCAGATGTCATTTCAAAGAGAAGAGGCTGTGATTGAGGCATTTCCTGCACAGAGACCCTGCCTTGGCAGCAGTGGGGTCTTTGGCTCTTCTAGTTGGCATTGTCTTTGGCTTTTGGATCCTCTCTGGTTTATCTATCCCACTAGTCAGAGTTACAGCTGTTTAGACCCATCCCAGTTCTTCCTACAGCCACAAGCCCCTGCAATAGGCTAAGGAAGAGCATAGATTTTCAGGAAATAAATCTTCACACTGCCCACTCGATAACCAGATAAAAATGGATATCAAGTGGGCAGTGTGAGTGATAAGGCCTTGAGAGTCTCATATAGACCTGGATGTTATTTCTCTTTTCCCCTTCTCTTCTGTCTGCTGACTGGGATTTGCTGTGTAATGTTGCTTGTAATTTTTCTAGTTTATTTTAAAGTCTGTGCATTTCTTAAATTTTTTTTTCACTCCTAGGAGGTTGCCTGG
The DNA here is from genome assembly GCA_036785705.1 of Acanthornis magna. Classification (NCBI taxonomy): domain Eukaryota; kingdom Metazoa; phylum Chordata; class Aves; order Passeriformes; family Acanthizidae; genus Acanthornis; species Acanthornis magna. The sequence continues at coordinate 4,964,609 of JAWUZG010000001.1, forward strand.
TCACAAGCTCTCTACCCCTCTGACAGATGATAATCTTGAACATGTTACATGGATTCATAAACTGTGATACCTCTCAAATGCATGTTGGTTGAGCAAGGCTCCTTGCAAAGAAGGGCACAACTCAGCACAAGTGGTGGGGTTAGAATGAGACCCTTCAAATGTAATTACTGCAGAGACAAAAACCAGTGTGTCAGGTAAGACTGAAGAACACCTAGTACAAAACCAGCTAATCTCCTTAAATAAAATGTACTCACCTTGGTGCTTAGGTAGGTATAAATTCCCCTACTCAAATGCTGTTAGTGTTAATACTGTGTTACCCTATTTTGGGCTGTGTCACCCTATTATGGACAAGCCAAGGAAGCAGACACAGTCTGTCCTGGTTGATACATCACCTGGAGATAGACTAAAGAGTAACCAGCTACTGAAATTCACCCTTCACAAGTAAGGAAGAGTAAGACAAAGCAGGTTGGATTCCCATCATAATGGTACTCACAGCCCTAGGCATACTCCGGTCAGACTTCAGAGGATTAATCTCAGCACTTGTGTTGGTGTCAGAGATCAATAACTCTTGGACTTGTATTTATGATCTCTTTACTGAAAAGCTCTGTGGCTCAGCTCGTGTTCTGAATTCTGTTCTCTTGTTCCTGTGAACTTCAGTTTAGAAGTGCAGATAGAGAACATGCTCTAGAGAGATGATGTACCATGAAACTCAGGATATTTAGACACTGATTCTGAGGCATAGTACCCTATTGTTTTTTCCTTTAAAGTTTGTTTATTGCATTGGATCCATAGGGAACTGATCTACATTGCCTGTAAGCTAGAAAAAATGTGTTGGCATGTGTACAAAAATGATTACAGGTGCATGCATTGTTTTGCAGCCAAATAAATTCCCTGACACAGCTGTAGAGGTGACAGGCATGCCCCAGGACCAAGAGTAATTGCTACGGTGGAAGGAAAGAGAAACTTCTTTAGGCAGTGCTGCTGCTGCACCTTCTGTGTTTTAAACAATTCAGAAATTCTTTATTCAGGCACAATGGTAAATATCAGAGAGATCTAAAGATGACTTTTAAAGTAAATACAATATACATCCAAAGGGACTGCATTACCTGTTTGCTAGCCAGCTACGAGTTATGCTTTGGGATTTGACACAAACATCTGCTAGCCAATATCTGTGCTGTTAGTATGGCACTCTAGCCATGTTTGGATCTATTCTGACTTAAAAATTGCTTTCTGATTAGATGTTGTAGGGGTTTTTTTGTTAAATTGAGATTGGGACAGCTAACCTGCAAACCCCTTGTTCTTAGTTTGATGATACAGATATTCTAATACAGATTCATTAGCTTTTACCCATCTAAGAACAAATCTGCTGGAGCAATTGATGACTCTGCTGTAAGCAATTTTTATGTTTGCTGGTTTTGCCTGGGATAGAGCTAGTTTTCTTCACAGTAGCTGGTATGGGGCTATGGTTTGGATTTGTGCTGAAAACACTATTGATAATTGAAGGATGTTTTTGCTATTACTGAGCAGGGCTTACACACAGTCAAGGCCTTTTCTGCTCCTCACCCACCCCACCAGCAAGGAGGCTGGGACTGCTCAAGGATTTGGGAAGGGACACAGACAGGACTGCTGACCCCAAATGACCTAAGGGATATCCAGACCACATGATGTCATGCTCAGAATACAAAGCTGGGGAAAGAAGCAGTAAGGGAGGGACATTCAGAGTGATGGCATTTGTCTTCCCAAGTCACTGTTATGCATGATGGATTCCTGCTTTCCTGGGGCTGGCTGAACACCTGCCTGCCTGTGGGAAATGGTGAATGAATTCCTTGTTTTGCTTTGTTTTGCTTTGCTCTACCTATTAAGCAGTCTTTATCTCAACCCATGAGTTTCCTCACTCTTACCTTTCCGATTATCTCGCCTATCCCACAGGAGCAGGGGTGGCATGAGAGGCTGTGTGGGGCTGAGTTGCCAGCTGGGGTTAAACCTGGACTGTTTGCATATTATTTGTAGCTGTATGATGAAAAAAGAAGGCAGGCAGTAGTTGCTGAATATGAAATGTGCCCTAAAGCCATCTGGAAAAAGAAAAGACTAGATACTATCCAAACATATTTGGCGTAACAGAGGAGGTTGCTGACAGAGGCTGTACCAATCCTATTCAATGCTTTTACAGGATTTGTACTTTGCAGAAGCTGCATGATAAACCCTTGACTTTGCAAAGTCAAGAACAGGAACATGTCCTTGGTCTCAAGGTATGCTCTGTTATTAGATGGTTTTCAGCTACTTTAATTAAGCAATCTGCAAAGGAATGCTTTAAAAATCATGTTGATGAACAGCATGTCTATTTACAACACACTTAACAAATAGAGCAAGCACAGTTCTTTTGAATGTCAGGGCAAAGGGGGATTCTGTACAGCCTTCTATGAGCCAAGACTGTTTACTCATTTATCCAAAAGCACAGGCAAAATCCAGGCTGCATGTAACAGGCAGAACTGAGTTTCCATTGGTTACAGTGTAAAACTGCTTTCGTCTCAGGTGGGTGTCCATCTTCAAGGTTTAGATAAAAGAATTGTTCAGCTATTGTTGCAGTATCCACAGGATGACAATTTGGTTGCTCTGGTAACTTGTTATTCAATGTTTGAATAGTGATATAAATAGCAACACAGCACATCTTAGTTGTCATGCACTATCACGATAAGTGATATAAGAGATGTCACCAAATTCAGTTTTGAGATTCTTACAAAGCACAATACATTCATACTTGTGTGTGTGACAGAGAGACAAAGAGCTCAAAATCCCTTTTTTAATAATGCAATCCCGATGTAAAAGCTGCATAGAAATATTATTCCATTCAGGTTACATTTTCAAATGGCCTCAGAAGAAGTATCTTGTGTACAAGGTCATGAGAAATTAAAAAAGAAAAAGAAAAGAAGGGGGAAAAAAGAAAAAAAGGAAAGAAAAGCCCTCTACTTTCCTAAAGTGATGAAAGCTGTTCTATTAGAAGTCACACAAACACTGCTCTCCAAGATGATCTGGCTTTCAAGGAAAACAAGTAGTCCAAAAGTTTCATTTAAAAACTCAACCACAAAGAGTAAAATAGAGAAGTATTAGAAATCAGAACTTGAATTCTCATTTAGTGCAGAGCTGGGTATAAAAGCAAAGAAGAGAAAGAGTAATCATAATAATAAAATGTGTTCACCTCTCAGGATGGGTGCATGCCACGATAAATTATTTCAGTGGGGTATCTATGACATTTCTAATTCTCAGTAAAATTTTTCTTTCCAGGCAAATCATCCACCACTGACCTGAACTTCCCAAACTTCTCTTGAGTTTTTTATGAGGGTCCAAAAAACATTCTCTGAACACATGCCCAGAGAGTTCAGTCTAGTAATGGAATTATTAGAGGTTATCATGACAAAGTTTGTAGACAATTAATATCCAGACATTACAAACCATTATAAAAAGTTAAAAGTGATCTGGCTAGACTAAAATACCCTAAATGCATCCTTTGTGTAAATGGTTTACAAATAATATCCCACTTAGTGGGAAGTTAACGCAGCCAGTGGGTGTCTCTACTCTGTACAGTCCATCCATTGAAAAGTGTTGAGAGGTGAATGATAACAGCAGTAAATTACAGATACCTGAAGGTACAGATATTTCACAGTGCACCTCTCTGTGAAGCTGCTCCTCACTGGTGACTGCGGTGGCTGAGTATCTGTTGTGGCCAGCATGTGTTGAAACTACACAGTTTACCACGTGTGTCTTGTAAGTTGTGCTGAATTTACCATAATTAGACTCACTCTGTTCTCAGTTCAGAGATCAGTCAGTTTTAAATTCCACTCTTTTAGCTACACAAGCTCTAGTCACATAAACTATGGCAGTGTGACCTTTTATACAGTGATACAATCACAGTGACCAAAACAACTTGTGGTTATGTTATTGCTTTCCCAGTTGAGTTGCATGTATGGATTTGAGGTGTGCAGCTTCCCTGTGACTGTTTCAGGAGTAAAAAAATACAGTTCTGAGATGAAAAAAGTGCTTAAGTTCACTCTTCATTTTTTGGGGTGTGTTAAAAGAAGTCACAGACAAATCAGCTTATTGTTTCAGCTGCAAGGGTAGGAATTCTTTGGTTTGCAAACATACTCCTTCCCTCTGTCTTTTGTGCCTCAAAATATTCACATTAGTAAAAATAAAGATGATTTTTCAGGTGCAGTGTTTCTTGATGACTTTTTGTATGCAGTAAAACTTTCCTATGATTTCTTTCATGTGAATGTGGTGTGAAGGTTAGAGATCAAAAAGGTAATTAATTTAGAGATTCTTTATTTCCTCTTTCAGCTAGACACAACCTAGAAAAACAGCATCAAGTTTCTAACCAGCAGGAAGCAAACTTGGACAGCCAATGGCAGCTCTATATTTACTTTTTCTTTCTCAAGCACAAGAAAATCAAATGAAGGAAGACGTAGAAAATGCAATGAGAAGAGTGGGTAGCTGACTCCTAAGCCTTATCCTGAGAAAGAAAGCAGGAGGGAGAGTGAAATAAGAGAATGTAGGCAGAAATCTGAGCATACTTGAGAAGACACTAAGCCCCGTGCAGTCTGTCCCCTTTGGCAGCCCAGCAGACTGTCATTCACTCAGTGGGGGCCAGATTCTTGTTTGTATGGAAACCTATTACACTGCTTTAAAAAGGGGCTCCATATAAATAATTTCCAGGTCCAAGGGGTATTTTTTGACAAACTTCAATAGTACTGTTCTTGCTGTCCACATTTATTCCTAAGAGGATGGATTGCATTGCTGTTTGAACTTAGAGTTCAACACATGAGTGGCATTTTTTGAAATATACACAGAGTTTGCTTGTTACAGCAATTCCTTTTGTTAGTCGTTTCACAGAGTAACTTGTATATCCATTAGTGGTAAGATGTTTCAAGGGAAAATGTTGTAATTGCACATGTTTAAAGGGTACATAATTTACCTTTATTACAACTTTAGTTGCAGCTGCGGTCTCAAAAATTATCCCAGCGTGCACCATGCTGGTGCAATTATGAGAAACTGGTTCTTTGTCTTTATAATCCTTCTCTGGATGAGAAATAAGAACATTGACGGAGCAGAGAAAGCACAGTACTGTATTATAACTCAGTAAGTCAGCCTGGCCCCACGACAGTTCCCAGGGAAGTAAATCAGACTTAGAGAATAGTTTGGGAAGGGAAACATAGTTAGAGTGTTTGCAGTAAATAGAAGAGCTGGTGAGTGGGTGTTGCAGTCACAAATCCTGTTATATGCTAATATGATTTATGCACATAACATAATTATCAGAGTTAACCCCCGTGTACCTGCTGTATTTAAAATTAAAATGAAGTTATGCTATTTGCACTTTCAAAATAGTAGATCGATATTACACATGAACATTTAATAATTTAGCTTATTTTTGCTGACTGATATGCAGTGCCAGACCACACTTCTTTCATTTGAGCAGTGATTGACGTTCTTCTTGAACCTGATAAATCTTGAATTCAAATGAGCTATCTTAACTGCAATTTCATTAAAAAATATGAGTTTTAATGGAGATATTCCTTAGCCACGGAATGAAGGATCTGAGACACTAAACACAACCAAGTAAATGAGCATCTTCCAGTCTAGAGCTCTCTTCAGGATCATGGTGGCTTCATTCTCTGCTCCAAGAGAAATCATATTAATTTTCTGGACCTCTTGTTGCAGAACTGTTTGCACCCTTTATGGTTAACAGATTGGCTTTGCCCTCCCTGAAAGCATTTAGGGCAGTCCTTGACCTGATCCCTCCCAGACCGTTCTTCACCCACTGTGTTTTGTGTGCCCAGCCACGTGTATGAGCCAGTTTGGTTTAGGAAAAACCTCGCTGATCTGCTGCAGAGAAAAACCCTGGCTGATTAGTTTGTGGACAATCAGGAGACTAGAGAATGATCCAGCTGCTGGTGTTGACACACTCATCTTGAACAGTCATGTTCAGGAGTTTATGTAACAAACCATTCCTGCTCCATTATTATTCAATGCAATGACTATTTCTCTTAACTGGGGCTAACCCCCCTTCCTACAAACTGCTAGGGACTTCTAAGAAAGACCCTTTAGTGTAAAACTGGAAAAATTATGCTTAAGTTTTTAAAGACTGCTGAATTCTGGAATTCAAATCCATCTGCAAACACCCTAGGAGCAGGAATAGTGGCATTGCTTATGCCTTCTATGCAATACTCACTCCAAAAGCTGTATCCTTGTAGGCTTGAAAGTGATGGCAGTTATAACTCTGTTTTGACTAGCAAACAAAAAAATGTATTGACTTAAGAAATCAGCATTTTTCATTTTGAAAATGTCAAAACAGAGTGTCGACAATTCTGAAAAGTCCCTTAGATCTGTTTGTTTGCCCCTTCTGACTGGAAACAAGACTCATAAAAACTCTCTGTGAAGAAGTTTATTGTTTTGTTGAATCAGTATTTTCTGAGAAGAAAAAAAAATTCAAAATCTTCTCGGCCATCCTGTTAAGACCTGATTTTTGCTGCTCTAATTTCCATAGGGAAGGAAGCATGTGCTAGCAATTCCTGGAATTACATATGAATATTTTAATTTGTCATCATGAACTCAGATCAGATTAAAATTCTATGACCTTCAATAGTCACCATCTTGTTGTGAAGGGATTTATTCCTTTCAGTTTCATTCTTGTGCTCTTAACTTTGATACAGGCTTTTGCTTTGGTGAAAGGATTTCTGCAGTAACTCCTTGTTAAGCAAGTTATATACAGATTTCTAGAGTTTGTTATTATACTCAGTTAAGTTTGAAAACTCCCATAGCAACTAGAACTTTATTCTACATATCTGTCTTGATCAAAATACTGAAAGTTTATGAGGTGATAGAGACCTACTCCCTCAATGTACATCTTTTACCTGTTACAGGATCCATTAGAGGAAAACTGTGCTGGATTCCCATTAAAATGGTTAAAGACTGAAGCTTAGTGTCTCACAGAACACCAGTTAGAAGAATATAGTGAATTCACACAGGAACAGACTATTTTTCCAAGAAAGACCTAGTCCAACACGCCTGAGCTTGCCTATCCTCAGCATGGCCATCTCCTGCAGCCACTGTGGGGATGCAACATGGAAAAACTCTCCATACAATGCCCTGCTGAGAAAACTCTGCAAAGTGCTGCATGCACAGTAGCCTGATGTATTGGTTTCACCATGAAATGTAGAGAGTTCATCAATCTCATCTTAAAAATGGTAGCTTCAAGTGCATCATGTTTTCAGCAATATTCAGTCCCTTCCCCAGGCTAACCCAGCTGGGTGGTTAGCAAGAAAAGTAGTTGATGAAAGCCTGTGAAAGCTACATAAAATCATCTGGAAACCAATTAACAGTTCAATTGGCAAATAAACCTATTCTTTACCCCCAAATGTTTCTGAGGATTGTGCAAGTAATGAGGTGGAAAAGATTAGCATCAAATAAAATTCCAAAAATAGTACAGCAAAAAAATGCAAGACAGTAAAAGGTCAAGCTCAAGGAACATGAAATTCAACATTCAGCCTTGACTTTGGCTGTGAGGTATGTATGGGTTGAAATCTTTATCTCTGACTAACATACAGCATAAAGCCTGAAGTTTTTGCAGTGAGATTGCTCCCATTAACACAAAAAATTTAAAGAACATTAGAAAGAATATCTTTTTTTACTTGCCAATAATAACCCTTGAAGCACACTAGCACAAAATTTTACATGGGCATTAACAGGATCTTGATAAAGATTAGTCCTCCCCAGAAAAAGCAACAGCTATTTTGCAGAGAATGGAAGTCATAAAGCTGTAAGGTCCTTCCTTCAGGGCATAAACCAACAGCAGACACAGAAAGTGAAGAACAAACTTCTCTCTATGAGCTTATTATTATTTAATGAGCCATCATCATTTTAGTAGTGAATGAATGATCGGAAAATTAATTCATTTATTTTTCTGTGTTATCATACTAAGCAAAGAAATCTCCAGGAATCAATGGCTAATCTTTTGAAGATCTAGGCACTAGTCTGCTGCCTGTCAGGGCTGAAATTAAAACAAATTTGCTCCCTTGCAAGTTATATTAGGGTGTAATAACATGGAATGTGTGAACAACTTCCTGTTGTGATACAATAACAAACTCATGCAAACACATACAGGTTTTTATTATTGTGTATCTCTGGTTTTGTGCACTTGTACATGGTTCAGGGAGAAAAATCACAACTGGGTGGAGTGATACTATCTGTAGGGAGCCAGCGCATTCAGAGCCATTGAGGAGATTCCCATCCAGCTGCTCTTAGAGAAAAAGTTACTTTTCTCCCCCCCAGAAATACATATGGATGCTGAATACCAAGTAGCAACATGAGCTGCTTTTTCTGTAGGCTCAGAAGGAACTGACCGATAAATCTCATTATTTCCACGTTTAGGACAGTTGAGTCTGCAGAAAGACTTAATATGAAGAAAGCTGGATTATAAAAACTGTGGGATATGTCTAGACCAAGCCAGAAAAACAGATTCTTCAGGGCTGCAGTCGCTTCCACTGAGCAGAATAATACTGGCATCAGGCAAAGAACAAATTCTGAAAATCAAATTTAGAGCTTCTAGCTCTTCACTCTATCTGATGTTGCTAATACAGAGAGAAGCAAAAGAGCCAAGATAAGTCCCCAGAAGGCCATGGGGAAAGATTTGATTCCTGATGAGGACTTCCAAATCACTGTAAGGCTCTTAAAAAGGGCTTCATAGCAACTCACTTATCTTTCTCTCAGAGATCTACACAGAATCAGAAAGATTAAATCTCCCATTCCAGTCTGTTGGAGTTGATCCTAAGGTGCTTCTGATTTTACCTCTGAGGTCCTGTTCTCCAGTAAGACAATTTCCAGTGAGGAGTGGCAAAGTAGTTGTGCCTCTTTAGTGTGAGGTTTTGAGAGACACCAGGTATCACTTTCCTTTCACAGAACTTGGGCTTGACTTCTGCTTTCATTCATCAAAGTGAAAGACTTTCTTCAGACCATGTCCTCTGGCTTCTCCACTGTCTATAGCTCCAGTGAAAGAGAAAGGGAATTAGAAGAGAGAACTTAGTTAATCCCACACAAAAACAAAAAGTCAGAGGATGATGAATACCATCAATCTTCTCCAAAGAAGGAGAATGACAGACTGGAGAGGAGTACTGAGGAAATATAAAGTGGATGCTGGACAACCCAGGGCTTCCAGAGCTCATGTCATTGATCAGTCTGACTACAAATGCAAAGGTGTTCAGGGAGTAAAACACAGGATAAGCCTTTCACAGTCAGTTCCAAAATAATCAGTTGTGTGTTGGGTTTTCTTCCCATTACAAATGCATAAGAGATGAAATAAAATGGAGAGGTAATTCACAAGGTAGAGCTACCTTTCTCCAAAATGCACTGCAACACCATATCCTAGCAAAATACAACATCCAAATTACCAGGTTATATTAATAGATTATGAGCTAAAATATTTCATCAGACACAACTGGAATCTAGGAAGTTTCAAATGAAACAGGACCATTCACCCAGCAGGCTGCAAAAGAATCCAAGCTCAGCAGTAGGTGCTGCCTCTCACATGTACAGTCTGTCTTCAGAGTATGTAAAATAAAAACATCAGCTCTATAGTTTGAGGGCTAAAGTGCAGGCAGCTGTGTCAGCAGCCTCAGCCTGGAGTCTTGTGAGGAGCTCTCTCTTAAAAAGTTTGAAAAACATCAGGATCACCTGGTCTAAGCTTCCAGCCATGCAGGTGTAGTTTGGATTCCTGCAGGAATACCATGGAATTGGTCCAAACTCAGCCTCTTAGTTATGTAGCTCTTAATCGGAGCTCCATCAGTCTTCCAGGGCTAATCCAGATGTCATGACTGAGACGGAAATTTCTCTGTTTGTCTTCCAAGATTTAAATTACATTCTTTACAATTTTTTTACAAAATTCCTTATTGAAGTTACTTTCTTTTTTCTTCCCTCTAGAAAAATTGAAACGACAGTTTTATTCTTTTAGTTCTTTTAAACTCTCAGAAAGAGAAGAGTTTTCCTATCTAGAGTTTCCTATAAGACCTAAACTTACACAATTAAACATGTCTACACTGGAAAAATTTTTATTCCTCCATCACCTCTGGGTTTCTTTTTGCTCTCCTTAATTTTCTTTTGTTGTTGTTGCCCCTTCCTTCCTTCCTTCCTTCCTTCCTTCCTTCCTTCCTTCCTTCCTTCCTTCCTTCCTTCCTTCCTTCCTTCCTTCCTTCCTTCCTTCCTTCCTTCCTTCCTTCCTTCCTTCCTTCCTTCCTTCCTTCCTTCCTTCCTTCCTTCCTTCCTTCCTTCCTTCCTTCCTTCCTTCCTTCCTTCCTTCCTTCCTTCCTTCCTTCCTTCCTTCCTTTTTTTTCCTCTTTTCTTCCTTTCTAAGTCACATAATTGGCTGAGACAAAGGCTATTGGTTTCCTCTGACTTCTCTTTTCACACATGTCAGTGAAGGTAAGTGTTTCCATGGCACAAAAAAGGCATTATGACATTTTCAAAACATTTTATTATATATTTGAAACACATGGAGGTGTTTGGGACATCTACCCTCTGCAGCAGCAACTGGAAGCCACATGAGATATGATAAAGTGTCTAAAATGGAATAAGATATTTAAGTCTGGGCAGCTGAATCCTGAACCAGATCATCTTGCTGCAAATTCAGAGATTGTTCTGACAAAAACACATGCCATAATCTTCTCACTTCAACCACCTGCAGCAAACAGCTCGGTCAGCAGATCTGAGCCCTCTGGTGTTTTATTGGTAAATGGTGACATATTTCAATATCTATGCTTGTGGTTCTGGAATAAAGCTGTTTTGGCCTTTGCCACTTTTAGTTCACAGTAGTGATCAAAACAGCACTCTGTAAATTCTTTGGAGCTTTCCCTGCTACAGGCAATATGAGATTTGCCACTAACTTCAACAGAAGCATTTATGAGCGCCACGTTTAATTAACACGTAATTCAGAGTGTCTAATAGGATTGATGTGTATCTGAATTAAAACTGCAAATAAAATGGTGCTAAGGGATAGAAGCAGAGAACAGACTTTAAATCTCATTTCAGGACTTGAGCGCGAATGGCAGAAAATACCATGGGCTTCACAGACAGGGAAGGACTTGGCATGAGATAAAAGGCTTAAACCAGGATTCATCCAACTTCCAGTGTTGCTCAAAGGATGAAACCATCTGAGATTTATACATTCATTGTTTGACTTGCCCACACAAGGCTTTGAATGCCACTGGAATTTGATTTTTAGAGGACATCAGAAAGACTGACACAGTCTCCAGGAGGCTCCTGGCTGGTCCACCAGGCTTCTGAGCAGTCAGACATTTTGGGATTGAGAGTGGTTCTCTTCCAGATTCACATAATCTCATTTGGAGCTTTCCCTCTGTTAGAATGCAGTGTGAGACAGACTTTCAAGCCCTTTCCTCTGGTGCTAATCCTCCCGTGAATATTGACTCAGGGTTTTGAAGAACTGCTGAAAAAATGACAAGTGAATGAGCATTCTCTTCCCTGCCTGTCTGCTCCAGTGAGCCCAGTGAGGCTAGGAGGAGAAAAAAACCAAAAAACTCTAAACCAGAAATATGATATTGCTGTTTAAATTAGGAAGATCAGGTCAACATGAGGATAGGCAATTTTGACACCTTAGGAAATCCTAATGTTCTTGCTGTCACTGTAACTCTGCTGTCTAGGCCAAAGCACATGGCTGCTGTACTCCGTAACACATCTGTCCCTCGTGCCCAAATGTCAGGGTAGGATAATGCCACACTCCCATTTTTTAAGAATTGAACATTGGCATGATAACCCTCCGATCTCCTCTCCCCTGTGTTTGGGGAGAAGAAGCTGCATTCAGCCTGCCCATTGCCCCTGCAGAGGTGTACGGTGTCACGGCCAGCCAGGAGCCTCATGCTGCTGGGAGAAGCTGCTGTTTCTGCTTTTTTAAGGGGGCTGAGAAGAGCTGAGAATAGCTGAGAATAGCTGAGAGCCACATTGCCTCTTGCAGAGGTAAAATCCTCAGTTTGCCAGTTGTGCCCCACGGGTGATAGACAGAAGGAATTCCCTGTCACAGGACCATGACATGAACCTGCAGCCAGAGCTCCCAGGAGGGACCCAAGGAAGCAAAGGGCTCCAGCAGCTCAGCCTCAGTGTCTTACCTGTATTTGGGGATAAACTGCTTCAAGGCTCAAATTCACATTCCCAAATTCTTTCCCTCCTGCCAATTTTGTCTCTGCTTGAGTCTTTTCTGTTGATGTTGGTTTAGGATCTCCACCCACTCTTCAGCAAGCGTTAACTGTTCTCTGGAAAACTGCACAATTCACAGCCCTGGGAATTGAAATTTTCAATACAGTCACAGGCCAAGCAATAAGGGCTTCACGTGTGTCACAGGGCAATGTTGTGTGGAGCATCTAAATTTGCTATATTGTCTCCTTGATTCCTTGATTACTCAGCAGGGAGTGTCTTGGCTATTGGTCACAGGGAGACAGAGAGGTTTTAATATCTGATGCTTAGACTGGGAAGGAGCAAGAATTGTTATGTGTATTATGAAGAGGTTACTGACTACTGACAACCTTAGCAGCAGACAGCTTTGATTCACACTGACATACTCCTCATCCTTTCCTCCCTTGGTCCCTCCCCTCACTTTCTTTCCCTCTGGCTTGATTTCTGTTCCACTTTTTTTTTTTTTTTTGGTCTTTTAAAACTAAAAATATAAAAATCTTTCTCAAATTCTCCCTCTTGTAGAAAACATCCTGAGAGCATGGATTTTATCAATATGTCATTAATGCTAGTACTGGGTAAGAGATTAATTTTCCAGGTATAATATACAGTTTGTTATTTTGGATTAAGGTAGTTATTACAGGTTGTATATAATTATTCTTGCTTAGAAATTTTTTTCTGATAATAGGTGCAAAAGAGTAGCAAAGATTGATAAAGAGGCAAAGGAAAGTCCAGCAGCAATGTTGTCTGAAGCAACAGTATTTGTTTTATGGGAGGTGCAAATTCTGGAACAGAATTTTCCGCTCTTCATCATAAGAAGGAAATAAGTATCAGGGAAGTGAAATGGAGAAGAACTGGTGTGGGTTTAAGGGTGGTGTTAGTGGCATGACTAATCAAGCAGAGACAAGAAATTGAATAAGAATCACACTTTCTACAGGGTCACAAAATGATGAAAATAGAACTGTCATTACAGATGCTAATTAACAGGGCTCAGTATCTCTCAGTTTTGGAGTTAAAAACAGTGGGAAGTCTATGCAACAAGCAGCATGAATTTCACACCCCCTGCTTTTTCCTGAACGAATTCCTCATGGCTGCCAGTGCCATAACATTATCACAGGGTGTTGTTACTATTATTTTTGAGAAAATGTGTTTCCATATAAAAACATGTTATTAATTTTTCAAACTACCAAGCATATGTATGTAAATCCCTAAAGAGTTTACACGTTTTCTGTGTCCATCTGGACATGACATTAGTAAGGTCAGAACTTAATTGTTGCCTTCATCTTCTGGTAGCAAGCCTCAAAAGACGAGGATCCTAAAGGCAACCTTCCTCTTTAACTCCATGTTAAAGAGTAATTATAAAAGTTTTTCAGCCAGGAAATCCAGGTTCTTGTACTTGGGAATTTGTTGAGTCAAGGAATTCTCCACAGCATTCATGCTCCATTTTTAATAACCACTGAGTAGGAGGAAGTTCAGAGTCTTGTAGGGATGTTAATGTTATACCTTTCCTTTTAAGGGATAAATGAGATAATAAATTTGTCTTACTGTCAGTCTGATACTGATCTCTGGACTTGAACAACAAGGATTTAAAGGAGTGAAATGATACCAACTGGAATGGAAAACAGATGTCGAACTGACTTTTATAGAGTCCTCTGAATAAGTGTACAAATGGCAGATTAATGCTGAACAGGTTTATTTCTGCTGGACTGCACAGAGATGAGCTATTTGATCTGTATTATTTGTGGTATTTATCAATGTTTAGGAACTAAATGCAGTCTCATAGCTGATAAATTTGGTGTTGACTGCAAGGTCAGGAAAGCAGGATGAAATAAGATGATAGGTGATTGATACAGAGTTATTCAAATCACCTGTTAAAAAGGGTTTCTGTGAATAAGTATTAGAGTAATTTGCCCTTCTGTGGACCTTTGGGAATTAGACATCCAAATCTGACCCCCAAGTTCACTTTGTGATCAGCAGAGAGCAATGCACACCTCCAAAGAGTGGTTTTTCTCATCCTGAGAGGATTATGGTGATAACCTTTTTCCCCTTGATCAGAAAAAACCCTGAAATAGTTGTTAACTTGAAGTACAGCAATTGCCAGCATCAAACTGATTAAAACTCTGAGAGTTGCTAAAGGATAGGAGTGTATGCACTGCTGCTCAATCCACTTAGGAGAAGACTGAGGGATGATTTTGTCCTATGCATAAAGAGTGGTGATGGCTGATGGTTACATACCTGTATTTTCAGATTGGAAGTAAGGCACTTATTTTTAACAGCAAATGCTATTTATTTGTCAAATGCTTTAGATCTTGTATAAAGTTTTTGCATATATTAAACAGGATTAGTCTTTGTTAAAACTGTGATAATGCAAAAAGTGAAACCTTATAGCGAAACGGTGATAATTCAGTGAAACTCATGACCTGCAATTCACAAGTCCAGCCAGATGCTCACAGCACACATTTTTTGCTCTGCCAGTGACTAACTGTACACATTCCTCTCTTTAGACACTAACAGTATAAGGAAAGGCATAGAAGAATGGAAGAGGGAGCAGTATGGAAAATGATCACTGCAGCAAAACACTTGAATTCTTTGCTAGGATTTTACTTCACATCAGGAAACCAGCTGTAGTTTCTGATCAGCTAGGCTAAATTGAATTTTAAAAAAAAATTTTTGCATGTACATATTTTCTCCTTTTGTTTCAGAAATACAAAGCTGCTTGCCTACGAACTATGATTTTCTGTTCTGACCATACATCCAAAAATCAGGCTGTTAGCCAAAATTAATATAACATTCTTACATTTTGTCAGAATAATTAATGAGGGTATGCAAAATCAATCCAATACCTATCCCTGGGGATGTCCAACCCTATCTATCTCAAGTCCTCTTATTTCACCCCACTGACCCTCCCTTTTAGTCATGCTCCAAATCTCCTTACTCATAAATTTTTCTTATGAAGTAGTCATGTCCCATGGGGTACCGACACTGTCAATGTGATCCAAAACAGCTTTTTATGTAAGTCAGATAAAATTTTCCAATTCCCAGCAAATCCATCCCCAGAAGGGTCTCGGCAGTGACACAAACAGGCAGAGAGGCACATGGCACTCCCCAGCCTCCCATCAGCCAAAAGTGAATTCACTTTTGGTTTTGCTGCTCTGCTATGATAGGCCTGAGCTCCAGACCTGAACACTTCTCATTTTCAGGCAAACGTGGAGTTTTAACACAAGCTTGATCTTCTCAGGGAGGATCTGCTGGAGCTAACTCCAGCTCCTTGCCCAGGAGTTAGAGTCCTGCTCCAGCAGACATGAATTTCCTTTGATAGGAAAATAATTTGCTTCAAAAAAATTACTTCAGCATCTAATAATAACCTCTCTATTAAAAACTCACACATTAAAATATTTTATTTATTGTATTCAGCTATTTGTGATGCAAAACAAGCAAAAAAAAAAAAAAAGCCAAATAAAATTAATATTTTCTACTCCTCAGTTTAGATGTGGAACAAATAAATTCCTAATTAATATTAAAGTGCTGCTGATACTTTACATTGAGGATTGTAAAGGTTACTAAAAAGAAGAAATCACTGCAGTTACAAACAAACGTATTACTTCCATTTCAACATCCTGCCTGGGCTAAAGTAAGAGGTCTTTAGAATTAATTTTGTGTGTAGATGAATCAGATGGCATTTTCAGAATTGCTTTGAGGCAGATTTCTCAGACGTTTTAATATTTCTTCTGTTGGGTTCTGCCCATACGATAGCACAGCTGGGCAGAGCTCCAGAAGACACTGTAATCCCAGTTCTGCCAGGGCCTACCCCATTGCACATACCACTCTACTTCTCTGAGCTGTCCCAGCTTTTCAGCCTTCAAAATGGAATCATAATGCTGATCATAATGCATTTGAAACGTGCTAATAAAGTTTATTCTAGTCTAAGGTGGAAAGGATCAATGAAGGTAGCATTTTTCTCTCCTGACATCCATGTCGCATCTGTGCTACTTGTTGGATGGGTTTCATCTGAGCACATAGGTTATCTGAAGTACTCACCTGAAGTTCCTTTAAAAACAGTGGGGAGAAATAACCAATCCTAAATCATAGCTCATCTGATTTGGATTAGGTGTCTACTTTCAGAGAGGCTTTGCAAGGAAAAAGAGATTCCTACAATATAGATGTCTAAAGCTAGAAGATGCCAACACTACCCAAAGTGATTAGCAGTCAGAGCCTATGGCTTCCAGAGATTTAGATTCCTTTATCCATTTTATATTAAAGAGTTTTATCTGGATAATTTTGCTTCAACCTCTACGCTCAGAAGTCAATGATAAAACACTGGGCCCTTGAAACACCCTCATGTCATATCACTTAAACAATTCAAAAGTTGATTTTCTCCCTTTGGCTGAGAAATAACTAAAGAACAAAGCTTTCATGAATTCTCATTTGCAAATTGTAATTGCTTCAGGAATAGAAACACTTAACACACATTTCTGGCATACACATTTTTTTTTTAAAAAAGAGGAAAAAAAATCCCAACTAAAGAAAAAACACTACCCACTCCCAGAATCCATTAACAAGACTCAGACCTTATAGTAACAAATGAAAAGGTTGTATAGCCTAATTTATTTAGACTCTGATGCCCAACTAAAATTGTGTAAAAATATGTCAGTAAAAATACAACTTTGAATCATAACATAGTTGAAATGCATGCATATTATACAAGTTCTAATAAGATTTACTGACTATAATTGCCATGCAGTTTTTATGCCTCCAAGAACTATGTGAAGCATAAGGATTTACTAACTATGCTGAGTTTTCAATATGTATCAGGGTTATGGCTGTACAAAACACAGGTTCATGGAATATTTTGATTTGGAAGGAACCTGAAAGTTCATCTTGTTCCAACCCCCTGCCATGTGCCAGCCTTCCACTAAATCAGGTTCCTCCAAGCCCCATCCAACCTGGCCTTGGACACTTCCAGGGATGGAACATCTACAGCTTCTCTGGGCAACCTGTTCCAGTGCCGCGTCACCCTCAGATTAAAGATTTCTTCTTAATGTCCAATCTAAACCTACCTTCTGTCAGTTTAAAATAATTTCCCCTTGTTCTGTCACCACATGCCCTTGTAAAAAGTCTCTCTCCATCTCCCTTGTGGGCTCCCTTCAAATTCTGAAAGGCTGCAATGTCACCCTGGAGCCTTCTCTCATCCAGGCTGAACAATCCCAATCTCTCAGCCTCTCCTCACAGGAGAGGTGTTCCATCCACCTGAGCATCTCTCTGGCCCCTCTCCGGACTCATTTCAGCACAACATGGCAGTGCATCCTCACGGGGCCTCACCTAAGATCTTCCTTGGTGCCAAACCAGAAACCAGAGCCTTCCTTTTTCTCTGAAATTCCTCAGAAGCCCAAACTTCAAGGCAAAACTCAAGGTCAAAGACAGGGTTCCATCTTGTCCCTGCCAAAACCTACAGTTTACCCACAGAGTTCAGAACTTCAAGGTAGAATTAGCATTTCAGAAAACTGTTTAGTCTCACATGTAAAAGGTAAGGGGATTAACCTCATCTCACTGGCGTGATTTGGAAGCTGCATGTTTGTTATGACCAGACTATTAAAGCTCTTTTGTAGTCAAAGGAAAGAGAGGAATTTCTGAAAAGGCAACTCATCCCACGGTAATGCGATTTCTGCACCTATGTTTCTAAGATAAGCAGGACAAATCATGCTTTGGAGATGCCTGTCTTTCTTGATTGATTAAAAAGAAAGCCTAGACAATTAGCTTAGGCTTATCAGCTTTTAAATGTGTCTAGTTAGATGAAACAAAGGAGATCCTAAGGCTGAAATCTAATGTAGTGTGTGCTCCAAAATTGTACTTACAGCAGGTGCTTAACTTTTGCTTACAGGGGAAAAGAAACTTCAACTTTTATCTGAATTGCACACAAAAGTATGAGCAAAGAGCTAGGATTTCCTTTTGTGAGTACTGTTATCACACTTGGCACACAGTGTTATCACACTTTCATTTGAAAGCTTTGTAATGAGGTTTTGTTTTTCCCTCATAAAAATTTCATTGAATTTCTACTTAAATAATCCACAAGGAAGAGATTATTAAGATAAAGCATTTTCATTTATTAGTACTCTCAATATCAAGAGAAGCAAAGATTTCAATTTGTTTCCTTTACTACATATTTTTACCTGCTAAACTGCTATATTTTAAGCTAACTTTGAGTGAGACCTTTCTCTTTTATCAACAGGATTTTTTAGGTGGATCAGGTAATAGCATCTTTAAATGTAGGTTCATGGGAAATGATGGCAGTTTAAAGTTTGATTTATATTGCCAAATATAAATGTAGAAATGTCAATATATGGAATAATAGAAAATTCTTAGTTTTGACCAGTACGAAAATTAGTCTAATTGAAAATTAGTCTGATATATGTTTTAATGAAAGTTAATATACAGGTTAGATGAGAAGACTGCTTCCTAAAAGTTTGCAAATTGAAGATGAAAAGGGAAGACACTCCCATTCTCTCTGAATAGCAGATTAGTGAGTAAATTGTAGATAAAGCAGCATAAAACATTTTATCCACTTCAATTTCACATGGCCAATATCTACAAATACATATAAACCTATGTTAACGTAACCTGCAGGTTATTTTTTCAGGCACAGAGGGAAAAGGAAACATATTCAAACTGAAAAAAGTATTTAAAATCGTGTGCTCTCTTTAGCATGCTCAGGAACAAACCAACCTACACATAGGAAAAGAGTTTGGCTGTGAAATCAGATGCCTTTTACTTGTGATTACCAAGATAAAATGGAGACTGGCTCAATTTCTTTGTGGACTTTGGTTTAATGCTAGCCACTAGGACACCTGAAAACACAAATTCTTTTAATGCAATAGAAATACCACAGAAGAAAAAAGATAAAAAAAAGTCTTTATGCATCTTTTTTGCAGAAACTTAGATTCCAATAACTTCTGTTGAGTTGATTTTGAACCATTAGAATTTCAGTTATATACCATTTTGATAGAAAAGTCATGTCTGTCTCAGTTAGACACATCATTCTGAATCTCATTATTGCACAACTGTAGCAACTGCATGGGGAAAATATTTATCTGAATCAAATAAACTGCTGATAATTTATATCATAGTACTGTAGAAAACAAATTTATTTCTTTTTTCAAATATGGTTCTTTTGCTAAATTTCATGTGAATTTAACCAGTGAATTTTCCATGAAATAAACTTGAAAATGTTTCTTCATTCACTTTTTGATTATTTTCTTTTTCCCTCTCTCATTTTTGTATATTTTTGTATACTCTTCGGAATATACATCTGAGAAAAGAAGATTGATATAACAGTCCAGATTACCTTGAATAAATACTGTCTTCTTTTTATTTTCTTTCATTTCTTTCATACCATATATGTGAATAAAATAAGATTAAAACCCCACCCCTACCCTGGTGTAGTTTTTCCCCCATGTGACCATATCACAGACTGGGAAGCATGTGGCAGTGTTTCTAATATCATAAACAGAACCATAACTGTTTAGTCAGAGACATTTTGAATTACTACATTTCCTCCTTCGGGTCTTTGGATTCAATTCAAAACTTAAGTCAATAGATGCTGCATCATAAAATCTGTGGCTTCTATCTGTCAGTTTAATTCAGAATTTTGCTTTTAACCATTCATGGAGTAACAATACTTTTTGATAAATGTAAAATAACAGTTGGTTAAGAAAATGACATTTGATTAAACAGTATTTTCTTTGAATAGCTGTAATTATCCAATTAATAGGTATTCAAAATCAAAATGAATGCAATTGAAGAAAAGCTCAGAAAATGAATAATACCTTGAATGCATCCTCTAATCACTTTAATAACTAAAGCTCACAGCATTTTTCCAAGTTTGGTAAGAAAATTACTTGGTTATTGTTCCTACTTAAATTAATAAGATTTTTGCTATTATGTGCATTTTCACATCACTGGGTCATAAATCTTGGAAAAGAAACATTCTGAAGTGGAAATATAGAAACAACAAAGAGGACAGGAGAAGATCTATGAATGTCATCTCTCTGGATTTCTGTAAGGCCTTTGACACAGGCTCCCTAAAACATCCACCTCTAAATCGGAGAGACATGTATTTGATGGATTGCCTGTTCAGGGGATAAGGTATTGGCTGGATGGCTGTGTCCAGACAGTAGTGGGCAACAACTTGATCAGGGGTCCATATTTCACCCATATTTCATCTGTATTTCAGTTTTAATATCATAGAATCACAGACCAGTTGGGGTTGGACAGGACCTTAAAAATCAGGACCTGTTGAAGCGAGAACAGAGGAGGATGATGGAGATGATCACAGGGATGGAGCACCTTTCTTATGAGGAAATGCTGAGAGAATTAAGGATGTTCAACCTGGAGAAGAGAAGGCTCTGGGGAATTTTATCACAGCTTTGCAATACTTAAATAAGAAACATCAGGACAGGGCCTGTTGCAGTAGGACAAGAGACAATGATTTTAAACTAAAGGAGGGTAGATTTAGATTAGGTATAGGGAAGAATTCTTCCACTAAGAAGGTGGTGAAACACTGGCACAGGTTTGCCCAGAGAGATGGTGGATGCCCTATCCCTGGAAACATTGGGCAGGGCTCTGAGAGACCTGGTCTAGCTGAAGATGTCCCAGGAGGGACCCCAAGGAGTTGGGTCTCTTCCAACCCAAACCATCCTATCATTCTATGACAAAGGGAAAAAGATGTAATTAGTTTTAAGGATTCAGATATGGGTTCTGCCTGTCCATAGAATACATGTAATGAATTTAGATCAAAGATTTGCATTCAGACCTTCAGATAGTGAGAAACGCTTTCGCTAAAGTGCAGAAATCTTGGCATCCCATCTTGTATATATCCCTCTTCATTTAATAATCCTGAAGTTAGTTTCTTCCCATCACCTGGAAGAACAACAACAATAACAAGATTTGAAACTTGTGTAAGTCCACATAAAAACTATTTTTGTATCTGATTATGCCTTGGACATGGTTTGGTGCACCCTTGACTGCCACTGATTTCAGTGGGTGTTGAAGTTTCTCAGCACCCTGTAGGGCAGGGCTCCTGTCTTGGAAGGCCAAGCAGAGGAGAAAGTGCAATGTTCACAGCATGTGCTCTTCATGGACCACATGCCAGCAGCTTCAGGATTTTCACAGTATTCCTTTGAGACATTTAGCTTCCACGTCACGTAGCTGTGCTGAAGGTCAGAACAGGGGATAGAGCTTCAATTTTCTCTCATCGGGAGCTTCCAAACCAATGCTCTCTGTGGATTTGTGCCTCTAATCTCCCCAGGCTGAGGATACTTGACCAACTTTTAATCTCTCCCCAAGCTCTCTCTTGGGGATCAGCCTAGGCATTCACTGAACAGCCTGCCCCAGGCTGCTCACCTGACTACATGAGACAGCAAGGGCTACCAATCTAGTTGGGGTCAGGGAAGGAAGGGTAATTTGGGCTAAACCTTCCTTCTGTGGAAATAAAAGTGGTTTTGTTACTTCTGGAGTAAAGTTGACCTGGAGTTTTATTCAACAATTATGTTTCAACCAGTAAAAATACACCTTAATGAGGTTTATGCACTTTAGTTGAAGCTCTCATGAAATTACATCTATGTTTCTTTTTTTGTGTGTTTTTTTCCTTCACTCTTTTTTGGTTTTTTGCTTTCTTTTCCTTATATCCGGTTACAGCCCTTCTTAAAGACTAATGACCCAGGCTTTCTACTCCTGAGCTACAATAAATGAAAGGGAACAGATAAGAAAATCTCTGCATCTCCCTCAGAGCCAGTGCATCCTGCAGATATCTCCCAGTGGTTATCATTAGCCCTAATGGAAAACAGCTGAGCCTCAGCAGAGCTTACATTGGTCTTCACCAAGCAGGTACTTGTGCCTGAAAGGGATTTATTTGCAAATATTCCTCTGTGTTATAAGTGTAAGATATTTAACCATGCAGCCTAAATTTGGTGCCATAGGGATAAGCTAAGACTAAACTTCACTCCAGAAGGAAAACTTATCACTGCATGAGGAATTTCTTCTTTCCCTTAAAAAACAGATGCACAATGTGTGCAAGCCTGATGGATGGATTTATTTATGTCTGGCATCTCATATACAAACTAATTATGAAGGAAATGATTATACATGGGAAAGATAAAAAGACAGCTCTAAGATGAAGAATAATTCATCCTTTAAAATGCACTTAGCATAGGTAGGATGATTCATTATTTGTGGTGCCTTCCTTTCTCCATTGATGGTATGAAAACTAAGGACATGATTCATCTGATCTCAATTAAATGTCAGATCAGAGGAGAAAATACCTGTTTCTCCAGTGATGACTACAAAAGAAAAGAAGAATGATGTTCCAAGGATGGATATTAACTTTGAGTTAGATGAACCCTACTCTATTTATCTGAATATATGATTCTTGGGTTTCTTGAGCAAGGCCAGGAGCTGAACTCGATGATGCTGGTGGGTCATTTCCCACTCAGAATATTCTACGATTCTATGAAATTTAATAGGACTAAAGTTATGTAAGATCAAGTCATTTGAGATTATTGCACATCAAGAATAAATTCCAGTTGTTACAAGGTTTGTTCACTTTGTTTCTGGACTATTTTTGGTCTTTTTATGCACACTGCATATAATTTCAGCTCCTTATTCCTTACTTATTTTTGAGTTACAATCCCTATGCAAATGAAAGTAGAGACATTGGTATGGTGAAATGTAAGGGTGCAGCTCTGAAGACTTCTCGCTACTGAGAACATAAGAATATTTGTACAGTCACACTGGATGAGACCACAAATCCTGTCTGCAGCAAAGGCCAAGAGAAGATCCCTTCCAGAAGAGCATAATAACCTCCAAACAGCTTTGTCACCTGTTACAGTCCCCACAGTCAAATAGTTGTAGGCACTTTAGGAATTGGGTTTCATTTCCAAATAAATTTGCTGGAGGTAAAGGTTTAACTTTGAGCTGGATCTCCATTAAAAGGCAATTTTCTCTGACTGAGATGTGAATAGATATGTATTCCCTTTCCATGAGTGTCGGAAAGTGGCTGAATGCACAGGTTTCACTCTGGGCTCTCTGTGTCCCTGTGACACAGAAAACAGCAATGCCTCATCTGTGCTAACCTGATGGGTTGGGTATCTGAATTTGATCAGGTCAGCAGGCTGGAGGATCAGACAGACCTAAACTTTGTGCAATATTTTATCTCCAGCACATAGTGCTTTAAAGCTCAGAAAGTCATTAAGCTCCAAGCTGACACAGGGAATGCCTAGTGGGATTAACCTTCAAAAACTAATTACCAAGGAGATCAACAGAAGGCAGCCTGCATAACCACTGTTGTGACAGCCTACCAGAGGAGTGAGCGGTGTCAGAAAATGTTGAATAAAAAATCTTATTCACTGGAGAGCCTTTTTCTATGTAGGTAGAGTTTTCCAAATGATTACCAATGACAGATCAATGGAAATCAGATTTCTAATTACAGCTAGGGGTCTGGGTGCAATTTCTGGGATGATTATTTTTATTTTATCCTTTTTCCGGTAGTTTATAGGAAAGATTTTGAATGAAGTGTTACACTAGCAACTAGAAGGATCACCTTCCATATTAAACAAAAAGGGTGGGCCTACCTTACCTCATTTAGACACCCACTGAGAAAAATCACCCTGAAATTTCAGTGATGATTAATGAAGAGATAAAGACATGATGAGTATCTGATTGTCTGAATCATCTAAAACCAATAGCACCTTCAAAATGCATGAATTTTTCCCCCCTACTTTATCTCTCTTGAGTATTAAATAGTCTGTGATGGCTGCCTGGAATATGCAGCATGGGTTTCAAGTGTAGTGAGATGAATTCCAACTGCAGACCAAACACACGGCACAAATAAATGCTGAGCTTATGAAATGGGCAGTACTCCACCAGCTACCAACCCCAAACCCATATAGAATAATGTTACCTGGAAATCTGTTGATTTCTCAGATTTCATGTCCCTTGGATGAACCTGACCTCAGGTGGTGTGACAAAAATCCAAGCAGCAGATTACACACGTGTACACAGACATGTAGGTTGTGTATGCGTGTGTACACCTATGTTAGTGGGACAGTATTAAAGATATCATTTTACACATTATTTTATATATAATACCGTATTTTTGTATTTATTGTATATATGAGTGTGTCTGAGTGTGTGTATATATATATATATATATATATATATACACAGAGAGAGAGAGAGAGAGAGAGGGATGTTATATCACCACTAACTTACTCCGGTTTCTGGACACAAAACTTTTAGACTTATACAAATAAATTAAAAAAAAAAATCTTAAAGAAACAAAGAAGACTGTTTTTCCCAATTTTCTGCAAGTACTGTTAGGTTAACAATCTCTCTTGAATACCAAGGATACTAAAGCTTGAACAAAATATTGGAAAGCAGAAATCCCAAAGTTCATACCAGCAAAAGTAAAGAATTCCAGTAAGCTCAGAACTCTGCACAGTCTTGCAAGCTAGACACGTTTCCAAAAGCTACCCTCTAGTTGATGCTGTGATCAAAATTCTGGCAACACATGTTAGTTATATAAATATTTTTAAATCAATCTGATGACAGCACTAGTTCAGACCATGCCCTGACTTTAAGAGATCCTCAGGGAGAACTCAAAACAAATCAGTGCATTTAATTACCTTTCTGAAGTTCCCAGATAAAATAAATGTCTATTGAATTTTCCCCCTCAGTTTAAGTCTAAATTCACAAATGCTATTACATTTTAATTGAAGTGAACTCATTTTTCCATTTGGTGGTTATTCTATCTTGATGATTTTTTAAAAAAATTATTCTCACAATTGAATAAAGATGCTAATTGGGGATTAGTTTGTAAAAACAGCTGACAGGCCCCGAGGATCCATTCTGCTCTCTAATAGCCTATGGATGCAGAACATTCCCTGAGGCAGCATGGGGGAGCCCCATTCTCAGCTAGAGACTGCACAATGCAATGATCTTGCTCTGGTGAGAGATTCTTCTGCCTCAGAACTTGCACTCTGCTGCCTTTCAGATCTTTCTTGTTTGCTTTGGCCCAGGCAGAATAAGGGGAATTTAGATTTTACCCCATCTATTTACATGACCAACGTGGATAGCTCATGTTCTGAGCTGTCTGGAGATGGATCAGCTTTGGAACAGGAGCACAGTAGTTGATTGAACACTGAGAGCCTTCAAAATGTTAATAAGGACATTGCACGATCTCTGGATAAGAGCAAAGGGAATTGTCTCTTTGAGGTTATTTAGCTTGACATTTCTAACATTAGAAAGATGATGTTCAGTGGTGTCAGTTTATTCATTTGCAAAAAAACCCCTAGATAATTCAATAATGGGTAAAGACTGTGAAAGGGAATCTTACATCCTGTCACAATGTGAAGTTCCAAAAACTTAAACCACTGAAGATCAGGCAAGTCAGAACGGACATGATCAGGTAACACTTCTGACCCTAAAACAGCAACGACCTTAATGCATTACATTGATTCATGATTTTGTTTGGTGTTGTATTAAAGGGACACAAGATAATGTCCAGGTCTGCATAAAAATAGGGATTCTATTTGTTGACGTTTACTAACACAGTTCAGCTGGAGGAAAAACCATAATCGCAGAAAATCTTTGACTTAAATTACATGATCTTTATACCATAGCCCTTCCTGAGGAGACGAACAGGTATAGTATCTCCAGGAAGTCTTACAGAATATATGAATTTTGGCTAAATTTAAAAAAACCAAAACCACCATTAAATGGAATGATATTTTTAGTTTGAGCTCACAGACAGACTAGTGCATTGTAAACTTACCTGTGAATCAAAAATATAAACTCTCTGCTTGCCAGCTGCCTGCTTATGGGTGTTATCTTCACTCTTATGAAAATGTTGTCGCCTCAGTGCAACAAAGGTCTTTGAAGTTTAACTGAGCACAGATGTTTTCCTTAGGCTTCAATTGAAAGCAGTGACAACCAAACTCTCCCTACAGTGGGACCCATGTTTTAAAAGAGATTTCTTTAGATAGGGTAGAACTGAATTCCAAACTTGTTCTGTCTTCCAAAATTCTATCCCTAAAAGGTTTAAAAAGAAGGCAATTAATATAACACAATAAAATAAGACATAAGCATATATCAGATAATATATCAAGAGGAAGAAATCAAGAAATACATAAGAAATATTTCATTCTTTAATATTTTCTTAGCCTAAGCATTTGAACAAGATCTCTTTCGGCAGCAATGGAATTGAGTTAATTTGGATTTTATTAAGTTTTCAATGTGGAATTTTTTTATGCTTACTTTTATGCAAGATGCAGTGTCCATGGCATAATATAATGAATTAATGAAATTCTTAACCCTGGAAAATTTGAAAACAGTATATTTGGCAAGAATTCTCCTTTTTTTGAAAATTAAAGTGATTTGTCAAAATCTTGGCTGATAACCACGAGAAGGGTAATGAACGAGCTTAAAATACTTGTATGTACAAGACAGACCATTATTCTCAAATTGTCTCACTGATTTCAGCTTCACTAAGACAACATTTGAAACACAGTACAGAGACTGTTGATACAGTTTAAGGAAAATAAATATGCTGAGGAAATGTTGAAATGGATTCTGTAGGAAAGAGTCAATGGCATAATCCAAGCTTAGCTGTGTGCTACAGAAGTAATTTTCAGAAAAGACCTAAGGGTAGCTATTTTCTGCCCTCAGAGAATGTCATTGCAGTGTGCAATAGCTGAAACAAAAAGAGGATATGTGTGCTTTCATGTGGACTAAATAATCTCCCCACATGGTTTGGGAACTCGTGAGAGGCACTAGAATGAGACACTGGTAGGAAGTCCTTCTGGAAAGGACCTTCCAGGTGTCCCAGCACAGCACAGCCTTTGCCTTCTGGTGGTTCCAGATGCACCCACACCATTGATTTCCTGCTCCTGTCTAATCTGGGCTCACAAATCCCTAAAGACGGAGATAGCTCAGCTTCTCAGGCAATCTCTTCTGATGTCTAACTGCCTGTTCTTATCCCTGCTAAGCCAAGCTTGCTGAGACCAGAAACACAAGCCTGTGTAACACAGAAGTGCACAAGTGCCTGGAAGCTCCTGAGAGGCTCACAGGTCCTGGTGCAGTGGAGAAGATTTCCCAATGTCTGTTGTTGGTCCTGCTCTGAGCCTCGGTGGCTGCTGTGGCACTGGGGGGAGGCTGGTGAGTCATTCCAGTCACCTCCAGCCCAGCAGAGCTGCGAGTTTATTTCTGCACACCGTCAACAGATGGGAGAACTCACAAAAGCTAAATTTGGCAGGCATTACTGGAAGTCTCAGCACAGCCCTCAGTCAATTAGGTAACCCAGCCTTATGAACAGAAGTGACTAAGGGCCATTAGCTTATGAGAAACAAAGAAAGTCAACTTCTTCACCCCAGAGGCACAACAGCTCTATACAGGTTTCAAAATTGGTTTGTCTCAAGTAAGTAATCAAGAAAAGCAAGAAGTGATTTACTGAAGGGTTTAAAATAGAACAGGTTGGCCAACAACAATAGCTCTCCAGAGCACCTTGTGCCCACACGGTACCTAAAACAGGCTTTGCATAATAGAGGAGAGTTCACTTCCACATGATTACAGTTATAGGGTCCCTGGGGGGAAAAGAACAAGCAAAGAGAGCAGGCTATTCATCATAATTTATAAAGACTTTAGGGGTCTGTTTAAAATGGTGAAATGCTGCTTACCTCCATTTTAAAGACTTTGAGGTACAGAGCTTTGCAGAATACACTGTTTAACAGTTTGTGATGGTTACAGGTAAAGGTCTTTCCAGTTAGTGATTTGTTTTATTTCAAAACCCTTCATATTTCCCCATTACCATACTAACTGCATTTTTAAAAAATTTTAGCTTCACCTAATTAAAGTTGCAAAAGGCCATAAATGCAAACATATTTAAAATAAAAAAATAATTTAACAAGTAAATCTGAAAAGTACAATGCTGATTCCTCTATTTAAATGGTAAATTGAAAATTAATACTTATGCAGACTAAATCAACTCATCAAATCATGGAATAAAAGGTAATTAAGTGGACCTGTTCAATGAGACTTAGAGCTAAATACATCAACCCTTGAACCTGCAGAATAAATCTTGACTTGTGTGATTAGTTGCTCTGCTTTACTTGGGGAAAGTACTTGTGACATCAGACCCAGAAATGGCTGCTTGATCCTGGAACTTGGACTGAATCAGTGTATCTCTGCAGCTCTATGATGAATGTAGAAATGCATATGTAAGTATCTCTTGAATCAGGCAGTATCCAAAATTAAAGTCATATATTCTATTCAGTGTCTCTGTTTATTTGAATATGGTATTACTTGCCTCTGGCATGAACAATGCCACACTGAATTTCAACATGGAAATTCTATTCTTTTGCATTTTCTGTTGTTTTCTCATTCTATTTTTGCTTCAGATATATCAGCTGCACAAAAGAGAATTACTGGATGCACTCTCTGGCTTGGGTGCTGCACTTTTAGAGACCATTACCTGTTATGAGGAGCTTGGAAATATGTACTGCATTCCAGGTGGAGTCACTGACCCCACAGAGATCTGTGTGTGACTGTACTGTGAAAATCCATTTGGGTTTCACACAGGTGGAGTCAGCTGATCTGGGGTAAGGAACATGGAGGAATCCTGCAAGGTTTCAACCTGCTTCTCCTGCTGTCTCAAAGAATCCACACTGTGCTGTCCAGGGGTAAATGCTGATAAGGTTATGATGGCTCCAAAGTTCATTTGGCTCCGAGAATTTTTCCATTTAGACATCCAGCCTAAATTAATCCTCTAGGAGCTTTCAATAGCCAATGAAGAGGAAAAGCACATATAAGTTATTTTTATTTTCCCTCTCTTTATCTCTCAGCTTAGGGCAACATGAAGCATTTGTCTCCTGAGGCCATGTAGAGCCCTTAGGCTGAACCTTAGCATTACCTTCCAGTGAATTTCCAATGGTTCCATGGTTAAAACCAGGTGCTATTATTACCCTAGGTAGGAAAGCTATTCAGTACCCTCATAAAGATGTAACAGAATATTCAGACTGTACAAAATTTTTGGATTAATATTTAAAATGACACCTTATAATCTCTCCTGGTGGAGAACAGGAAACTGGAGAAAACACACTGCAAATAAGGAAAAGGTTGAAGAGGTCAATCATCTTCTCTATGTAAATCATACAGTCCACATCCAGTGCATGAATTTTTCCTCCCACTTCCCTGAAATAAAGCAATCAATTATCCTGTAAGAGAATTATGAACCTCCTATCAAGTAATTTTTATTTTCAAGGGAGGCAATTTTGCTGAAGGTTTATTTACTGGTATTCACACACCTGAGTTCAAATGTCTGTCTTGAAAACAGAAGGGAAGATACAAGTTTCCTTTAATTCTCTTCCAGTGCCTCTGTAAGACTTCAAGAGGTCTACATTCATAGAAATATATAGAAAAAGTATAGGAAAATGACCCCTTCTGAGTTTTTCACTTGAACTGTGATTCGCTATTAGAAAATGTGACTTGTGTATTCACAGATGTGCATATCAATACATTTTGCTGATCTCTAGAAGTTAGTGTTAGACATAAAAAACGCATTTTCCCCATTTTCTTAAGTTTCTCTGTAAGAAAAAGGGACACTCTATACACGGCGTGTGTGCCTCTTTTATGAATTTAATTTATTTTTGTGTGTATTCATAATACAAATATAAAGTAATTTTACATTTCTTATATTTTTTCTAAACTTTTGATATTTTCATTTTTTCTATTAAAAACTTTTTAATTTTCTTTTATTTGGATGAAGATGATGGGAATAATGGGGCTTTGAAAGTTTTTTCCCACTGAAATTTCTTAATGAAAATTTTAAGTTCCAGACAGAGGCTGGACCAAATAATGCCCAGAAGTTCCTTCCATCTTGACATTTTATGTGACTCCACGATTTAAGATGTTAAGTAATAGAACACCAAGTTTAACCAAATTGATTTACTTAAGCCAGTATAAGGAAGATTTACCTGAGCCCAAAGAAAATTAGATCTCACCCACATGGGGTTCATATAAGCACCTCTACTTCTGAAGAAGAAAGGGAAAGAAAAAAACAGTGTGTATCCCAGCAGCTCCAGTTTAATTTTTTGCTTCCCTTCTCACTTCTTCTGTGACCTAAAATACCTTTCTCTGTGTTTCAGATTTCTGTAAAAAATAGTGACAATTGTCACTTTGGCCAGTATTGATGTGAGGGGAAAACCATAAAAGCTTCTTAGGTACCACAGTTACGCAAACCACGTATTTTTGCCATGGATAAAAGCCAGGATACGTTGTTATATCCCTCTATAAACACATACCTTGACTTCCAGTGCTGTAAAATATCATCTGTGGTTGAAAGCTGGAAAGGCACTGCTTCCCAACAGGACATAGAAAGGCAACAACAGAACTCACAAACAAAGTGTTCCATGCTGGAGAATATGACATTATTTTCTGCAAATTATGCAGACCTGTGAGACAACAGGTTTGTGGCAGCAGGAGATGTCTCCAACTGGCTCCACTTTGGGTCTAAATTGAAATGAGGTTCTAACCTGGCATGCTGAAGTGAACAGCTCTCAAAGACTACAATATATTTTTGACACAGCTCTGCCTCCCAAAATTTTAAAGGTCAATATAAAAGTCTGAGGCAGACACATTCTAAACACTGAAAAAAGCCTGACTCAGACTGGGAAGAAATAACATTGCTCTAAGAAATTAGATCAGCTAAAAAAATTGCATTTCCATGATTTCCTAGCACCTCTGGTTTGAAGGCACAAGTTACCTGGAAGATTTATTGGTGTGATAAATACAGATCTTTACTACCCAGCCAATAATTTGAAACTTGCAGACTCAACTGGAAAGGAACGTGAAATGCCATAAAATAGCAAGCCAGATAAGGTTCCACATGTATTCTGAATCATAGATGCAAAATAGACTTTAAAAAGTTATGTCAGTCTATTTCCACCTGAGCTCTTGCTACCTGCATGATGATCTCCCCACACAGTCATAGAAGTTTCTGTTTCAAATTAATTTTTCATTTTAAAAAGTGCTGAGACAACAACTCTCCTTTCCATGGGTAGGAGGTGTTGGTGTTATGTCTCTTTGAAAATTAGGCCACTTATTTTAGGCACATAAATACATTGGCCCAGGCTTCCCCGTGCCACTCTGAAGATGCAAAGCAGCCACGTACCTGTCTTAGGTGGTCAATTAGGATGAGAAACTGGCTTGAAGTAAAAGCAGCACTTGTGAAATTAACCTGCTATGATTTTTTTTCCTTCCTGATGTGCTATAAAATTCTTGCTAGGTGTGCTAGATTTATCACTGAAATGTCTAGAGTTGGGGAAATGATCCAAAAATCTTAAAGCTTTGGACTGAGATAAGTAGCCTGTCATAACAGATTTAGCAAGTGATCACGCAAACTATAGGAAAAATACTCAGTCTTGT
This sequence comes from Acanthornis magna, assembly GCA_036785705.1. Taxonomy (NCBI): domain Eukaryota; kingdom Metazoa; phylum Chordata; class Aves; order Passeriformes; family Acanthizidae; genus Acanthornis; species Acanthornis magna. The sequence goes on from JAWUZG010000001.1 coordinate 4,996,295, forward strand.
GGCATAGAAAGAATGTCCTATTTACAGAAATGCTGTGTTACTTGCTTTTGGTGGAAATAGAAGATTCAATGCCTTTGGGGTCTATTAAGCAAAGCCTTTGGGGTCTATTAAGCAAAGTACAGCTGCATTGCCAGCTCTCAATGCTTTACTAATATTGTAAGGATTTTTGTTGCTTTGTAGAAGCACCTGGGTTAGTTTGTGAACTGGGGAATTTCTTTTGCAGGAAAAATACAAACTTCTCCCCAGCACTGTCACTGAAGGAAACTTGAAACAGTGGCCTAAGTCAAATAAAATTGATCCAAAAGATGTGTGCCTGTATATTGTACATATGCATATATATTTATTCACACACATGCATATAACTAATGATATCAGGAGAATCATGAATTATTAAAGTGGGACCATGATTAAGATATTCATTTAAACAGGATTGTTGCAGTGAACCTGAAGAGCCAAAATTGGCAGATACACCTACGAGCTTAGACTCTTGAACTTCCCCTTCATTAGGCAGCAAAAAGAGGGTGGTTTTAAAATTTTTTTTCTATTTTTTTTTGCAGGGGTAAGAAAAGATTCGTAGGGGGATGCTGTAAGTTTTCTCCCTTCTAATGAGCACAAAGGGTTTTTAGAGGAGATAGATGTGGGGGTGTTCTTATGGAGAACGTTTCCTGTCATTCCTCTTGAAAGCAAGACCAAGGCTCAGTAGAAAAGTTTGCATCTCATTTGGCCACAATATAGACATCTGTAGTAGGATCTCTGTTTCACTAGAAATAGACATGAATGAATGAATGAAGTGGCATTTAGTGCTTAAGGAGATGTAAATTTTTTTTGCCTGAAATACATTAAATCTGGCTACAGAACCTATAATTACAGCTCCCGCTATTACACAGTTATAATTATTGAGGGACTTTGCCATATGTCTTTGTAACCTCAGAAACATGAAAACCTTGGCATAAAAAATATAATGTATAAGATCATTTAAAGGATTTAGATGCTTCTCATCATAGGTGCTTCTGGCATTTTACTGTAGACCAAAAGCAGAGTTCAGTGCCATTTCAGATATTAATGTGTTGTATATCGTTTCCATGGAAATTTCTCAACACAATTCTCATTGTGGGATCATCAAATGCATTGTTTAAATAATGCTTATATAATAGGAAGCTATCAAGTAATAATGAAGCAATGAAAAGATCCTTGTTATAAGGCAGACTGTCTAAGGAAAGCAGAAATCAAAAGGCAGGCTGCTACTTGCACTAAAGCACTTGAAAAATGTGTGTTTTGCAACATGTTATAATGCAGGTTTATTATGACAATTCAGCTGCTTCTTTGAGAGACTAAGCAGACAGGAACAAAAAAAGGATCACTTAAAAATGCTTTTTCTCATTAAGGGGTTTTGTTCTTAGGGAAGGTGGAGATCATTCCAGTATTCTTATAGTGGATATATAATATAATAGATACCAAATAGCTGGAGCAAGGCTGTACACAGAGTTCCTAAATTGGCACAGAAATCCAGAGTGTTACAAGACAGGCTCTTACATAACAAAAGAATCCCTAAGAATTTCCTAGGTAAAACTGGAACCAATATCCCAAGCAGGAGTCACTCCCTGAAGGACAGCATTTGAGAATCAGAGTATTTTACAGACATCCTTCCTTTCTCTGATGTCAACAAATGCCTCTGTTCCACCAGGCCATGGGATTGTTGTAGTCAAAAGAAATGAAGCCGCCTGGCTTTCCTGGCTGCCCTCGCCTGGGACACGAGCCTCCAGCCCACCACAGGCTACTGCTGGGATGTTTCCAGCCGAGGTGGGGCTGTTCCCGGTGAGTGGTCAGCTCCAGGCGCCGCTGGTAAAGGAGGCGAGACGAGACAAAGGGTTGCGGGAGGGGGTATCCCCCGTGCTCTCCTTTATTGTAGGGTCAGGGTGTTCAAGAAGGAGAGCGGAGGAGAAATCCCAAGGGCTGTGCCCAGGGCAGCTGGTTATAAAGGGGGAAGGATAACCAATAGGAGAGGAGATGAGGGGAGGGAATGAGGGTTCAGGGTCCAATTACAACATGGAAGGGGAAGGTACAGTAGACAGCAACCAATGATACAGTAAATCTAACAGAAGTCTCTGGAAGAAGGGGAGGGTCCAGGGCCCTGGGCACACTTTCCTTCCAGAACAGGGGCGGATCTTGTGCCCCTGAATCCTCCCCCGGCGGGGGGAGGCTCCCTCCGAAGAGGCGGAGCTGGGTAGGGAGACAGCTGCCACCAGGGATGGACCCTCCACATGGGATGGCTTCATTGGTGACAGCTGAATGATCTACAGGTCACAGACTCCTTCCAATTCTTTCTGTCTTTGTCCACAAGGTCAATGTCAGAGACACTCTGAACTGATGGTTAGACCTTTGTATGTTCTCCTTTTCTTTTCCAAGAACTTGCTTTGCGTGCTCAGAGTGTTTTGTTGGTTTTCTTTCAGGTTTAAAGTCAATGAAAGTAAAGGAAGCAACATGATTTTAAGATAAAAATTAAATCAAAGATAAAGTAGAGCAGCAAATCAACAATGGTAGTGTCTATAATTCAAGACAACGTTGGGAACTTGAGGAAGAAATGAATTTTCCAGCAATGCTACTTTTCTTAATAAGAAATCAATTCTGCTGTGTCTCCTAATGATATGTCACTGAATCATTTATATTTGCAAACTGGTCTGGAGTAATTTTTTTTAAATTGTAAGAAACTTAGTGAAAATATATTTCTTATTTTAAATTTGATTGTGTTCCATATTCGTGTAAACTGTTGTTGCACCCATGTGTGATATGGATTTTTTAATTGCATTATATGTATGCTTCATTTTATTAAATTTTTAATAGGTTTGTTATTCAAGACATTGGAGACTAGTTTTGGGTTTCTAAATGATGATTTTAGAACATAATGTAATATTAAAGAGTGTCAGGATAGCACATAAATTAGTTAAATATCCAGATGGGTAACTGCAACAAACTCTTAAGGGTTTATCAGTAGTGTGCAGTTCTGTAAAGTATCTTCTGTCAGTCACTGCAAAAGACCAGCAAGTGAAAACTTGTACTTGAGACTGTACTTTTTATCAACATGCACTCATTCACTTTTCTGGCCTTTATTTTTGGCACAAAATAAACCTAAACAACATCATTGCTAGATTGAATTAAATTAGTTCAGTGTAGAACTCTCCTAAATTTTTCTTTTGGTTTTTGGGTGAAGATTTTTGTTGGCATTGTCTTGGGATATATTTTCATAATTCTTGTAAACCAGATGTAATTAATCTCCTAGGATGACCCTTTGTTCTTAATTAGGAAGGCACAGTACGGCCAAACGAGCCAGTTTTGTGGCAGAGGTGGAAATACCCTGTGTTGGAATAATGTGCTTTAATAGTTATAATTGTGTCTGGGGAGTTCTGTTCTGAACATTATCTCTGAGAATTCGCAGTCACACTTCATGTGAGTCTGGACCCAATTTTCTTTCCTTCTCTTGGACTAAAGTGGGTTAAAAACAAAACTGGCCCTTTCTCTCCAGATCATTTTGATGCTCTTTATTCAGCTTCCAACACTCTTAGACTTGTATTCAATTAGAAAATTGCAAATTAATATGACAAGTCACAGGAAGGAAGAAGTTGAACTGCATTCACCACTTGTGTTTCTGGCCATAACACAGTATCAGCTGGAGCTCACAAATCTGGGCAAGGATAGAAAATTGTCCAGC